>JAIUSX010000121.1:0-10000000 GCA_026573805.1 Hesperophylax magnus
ATCATTAAAACGGAGCAGAACCCCCTGAAGCCTTACAAGATGGTAAACTACTTCTTGGTGAGATATAATTGATAGGATAATAATTAATTGCTCATTTGGCCGATCAAGAATAAAGGCGGAGTGCTTTTCCATTTCACTGAGCGGCCCGGCCCGATGGAGGTATTATGTAAATATGAAGTTATTCACGAGCTTTGCCTTTCCACGTCCCGTATACGTTCTACGATTCTACGTTCTGGATGTTTACGTTTCCCTCCGACGTATTTGTTTATTTAGTATATAAGATAAATATATGGGTATCAATGATTTAGTTTATTTGGTATTTGTATAACCGAGGAGGCTTTTTTTAATTAAGTTAAAAAATATTTCGGAATAACTAAACTGCATAGTATTTTTTCTCAAATACTAGTGGATCCCCCGCAATGTTTCGCTATTGCTAATGTCTTTCTCAGGTGCCTCAGACTTCTTCCACCATTCACTATTTTATACCACAATGTTACTGTTAAAAAACTACATCACATCGACTTTAATTCGACTCCATATCACATCCCGGTGCAGAGATATTGCATTAAGTATTCATTCTACCATTTACACAACAAATGCAGGGTTTTCCAATAAGAGGTGTTATTTTGATATACAAACGTAAAAAATCAATGGTTTCGTTGCTTAAGTAAACGTTGTCCAGATCAATACCATCCAATTTCTGCCATAAAAAATCATTGATCATCTCTCGATAGCGCAATCCATTCACCGTAACTGTTGCTCCAGCCTCATTTTCGAAAAAGTAAGGTCCAATGACTCCGCCGGACCATAAACCGCACCAAACAGTCACACGTTGAAGATAAACAGGTTTTTCAACAATAACTCTTGCGTTTTCCGAGCACCAGATGCGACAATTTTGCTTGTTAACGAAACCACCGAGGTGGAAATTGGCCTCATCACTCAAGATGATTTGCATTTGATTCACTCAAGTGAATTTTAATTATTTCAATGCATTGTTGAAGCATGTATCGTTCCATTTTTATTAATGGCGTAGTTTCTACTTGTCAAATGTCAAAAAATGACAGCTTTAAAAGTAACATTCACCGAAATAGCGGGCTATTCAAAATAACACCTCTTATTGGAAAACCCTGTATAAATTTTCAATGATATCGATTGACCACTCTTTGAGTTCTACGAGCACAAACATAAGCAGGTTGAATTTTTATATATTAAGATTATAAACTAGTTAGAATTTATCTCAACCACTTGAAATGTATTTTATAATAAAATACATTGTCCTGCCACAGACCGCTCTCTATAAAGGGAAGTTAAAATTTAAGGTTGTATATATTTTTGCACGAGTAATCTGAAAAAAAAATTCTTTTTTTTTGGGTCCACACTATCCTGTATTTCAAGCTGGAACCAACCATACACATTCAAGAAATTTCATTGAAATCTGTTGGGTGGTTTCGGAGATTAGCGTGTGCGAACACAGTGAAGCGATTATGTGAAGCGAAAGTGAGTTGGAGAAGAGTTGGGGACGCCTGAGGAAGACATGGCGCCAATTGATTCATTTCTCTCTAGTCAATGAGTCGGAATAATAAGTAAGCATTTTTATTAGTCGTATTTATGGATGATGAGCTTATTTATATTACTGGTAAGGATTATGAAAATATAATCGAGAAAATCAATAGCGATCTAAACAATGTGTCCAAATTTTTGTTGTTTGTTTTTGGGGTGTTATGCCGTGTTGCGCTAACTCCTTCTTTAGCCGACGTTTCGGACAGCGTTGCAGTGTCCATCATCAGGGCAGATCCGGTAGATCCGAAGATGTGTAAATTTACACATCTTCGGATCTACCGGATCTGCCCTGATGATGGACACTGCAACGCTGTCCGAAACGTCGGCTAAAGAAGGAGTTAGCGCAACACGGCATAACACCCCAAAAACAAACAACAAAAATGCTTTTGGCCGTGAGAATCTAAAAACTAATGTGTCCAAATAGCTGAAAATTAACAAACTTAAACTCAACATCTCGAAAACGAATCCATGATCATTGGTAACTGAAAGTTTGGTGAGAGTCATCAACTACGAGTACCTACATGATAATGGGCGGTGAAAACTTAGAAAAGGTTAAGGCGATGCCATACGTAGTAATGCAAAATCATGTGTTTTTGGTTTGAAAATTTGGTCGCCTAGAAATGTTTCAGATGCTTTAATTAAATACTGCGAGTAGAATACATCTTGGCCTTTGAAATAGTCGAGTAGTTCTTAGATAAATCTTTTTATAAGCCCAGAAAAAAATAATGTATAAGGCCGATGAAAACTGCTTTAAAGTTCAAAATCTCCTACTTACGAACCCATTTTCGGTTATGATTTTATTGTATAATGTGGAAAATTAAATTATTTTTTAAATTATCGAAAAACATCTAAATTTTTATGCCTGAACATCCACAAAATAAAATAAAAGGCACTTTTTGGTCATGTTTTTTCTTGCATTAATCAAAACAGGCGGATGGTGTTAAGCCGGAATTTAAACCTTATCGCCATCTACGTAAGGGTTGTTATTGATAGCGGCTCAATTTAAAATATTACACGACGTAGTGCATCGCCTTAATAAGATATCTCTTGAAGAAAATACCAATTTTACTGTCAAAAAGGCTAAAAAGGTGTCTTTCCTTGGAACAATTAGGAAAAAATTTCTATAAAAAAACGAGTTTACTAATTCACAAAACAATTATTGCATTACACATCTACTATTCCAGTATTATACTGTTTTATGATTCTCCATCGTAAGTATCGTAGTAATGAAGGTACCTTGAAAAAACTCCAAATAATCCAGATTAGAACAATGAGAATTTTTTTTAAGGGTAATAAATATAAATCAATACAAAATTGCTTAAGGAATGAATGAGTGTTTTAACAATTTAAGAATTTACTACCGACATTCATTAGAGACCTACATTATAATATAGATTTCTACACATACCGTACAAGACAGAAAGAAAACATTTGACTAAAAGTTGAACAAATCAAAACACAGAATTGTTTACTGTTTATTATGCAGTGTATAAAGGCATAGAAATGTATACCTTAGTTCCCGGTCAAATTAAAAATTTACCTAGATTAAGCATATAGAAAAATGTAAGAAATATGTATGTAATAAATGTTAGAAATAAGCAAAGTGTAAACTAAAATATGAAATGTACGTCTGTTTATATAAGACCTCATAAAGTGGATCTACATTGAGTTAAATAAATAAAAAATAATAATGAGTCTGGCGGTACACCGTCTTTTAGTCTATGCCTACGGGGAAACCGCGAGATGATTGGTTAGTACGATTATAAATCAATGTAATATGACAATCAATTCCAAATTTCTGGCTGATCCAATCGCTCCACTCATCCTCGGCAGGACTGCCAGACGACTGCAACTTAGGTGCTTTGGTCAAGTCACAATCTCATCCTAATATTTTTTTTATAATTCTTTTAACTTTTTTCTTAATTCTTCTCTTTATCTTAATAAAATTTCAGCAGCAACACTAATTGGTGGAGATGAGATGTAATCCAGTCATATAATTAACATGTACGCACTGGCTTACTGCCTACTAACACTGTATGCCTGGACATTGGGGGTCTATAGTCATTTTTATAAAAAAAGAATCTTATTTTAAAAATAAAACATCAGAGTCTTGACGTGTACGGTGGAAGGAAGAAACCATGTTTCCTTAGAACGCCCGTGGGAAAGTGGTGGGCCTCCAAATGCCAAATTCAAAATGACAGAACCTTGTCTTCGAACACACTCCTTTCAAAAATCATAGAACGACTGATTTTTAAATATTGAATATTTTCATGTAACAAAATTGTACCTTCAATACAATTTTTAGTATTATTTCCCCCGCCATGCTAGAGGGATGTATCCGTGTTATGGCGGGTAAAGTTTACATATTGAATTTATTTATATATTAAAATTGATGATAGTATTTATTAAATGTATTACACAATTTAGATTGATTTCTAAATATTTTATATGGTAATTAAATTAAGTAAATCAAATAAGTATTGTGATACATGTTTGGGTATTATCATTAAAATATGTTTCAGATGTAATGATCCACAACGTTATTTGTGTTTTCGGTTTCGGTTTTTAGGTCAGATTAGGGAGACGGTTGAAGATTTTATGAGTTATGTAGATGAATTGTCTTCTGACGCAGTATGTAGTTTAGGTGCTTTGTGGTGCCGGTTGGTTTTATAATTCTGGTGGTGTAATTGTCTTAGCATTCATTTTAGATGGAGTTGTTTAAGATTTTATACTTGATGAGTAGTCAAATGAGGGAATATCTTGTCGGTCGCTTGTTGATAATATGTATTATTTTTGGGCTTTTTGTAGAGGATCTATAATAGTTTGAGCATATCCACCACAAATGATAAGTTTCAAATGTTATAAGGTATCCCCAGTTTTGGACGTATGTCTCAAATGTTATAATGTATCCCCAGTTTTGGACGTATGTCTCAAATGTTATAATGTATCCCCAGTTTCGGACGTATGTCTCAAATGTTATAAATTATCCCCAGTTGTGGACGTATGTCTCAAATGTTATAATGTATCCACAGTTTCGGACGTATGTCTCAAATGTTATAATGTATCCCCAGTTTTGGACGTATGTCTCAAATGTTATAATGTATCCCCAGTTTCGGACGTATGTCTCATATGTTATAAATTATCCCCAGTTGTGGACGTATGTCTCAAATGTTATAATGTATCCACAGTTTCGGACGTATGTCTCAAATGTTATAATGTATCCCCAGTTTCAGACGTATGTCTCAAGTGTTATAATGTATCCCCTGTTTTACCGATTTTCGATAGGTTCTCCCGCCGTAAAAGTTATATGGGATGATGTGTATTAGGTATATACAATTGAATACATATTGTCAAGAGTCTGGGCTGCACACCGGTACTGTTCTTCAGAGCATCTTTTATTAAAATAACTGTAGAACAAACACGCCATTCCTACCACACACCCTACAACTGACTTACTCAAATGAAAGGAAAATAAATATTGGCCGCTGTTTTCTCAAAACAAAATAAAAATGACCTTTTTTCAAATTCTATACCCATTAAATTATCTTTCAAACAGACTAATGCCATACTAAATATGGGGATTATCGAACACTACTGTAAAATAAAAAGGTATCTCTTTGCAAAATACTTCACATTTTTGACAATTATTTTGTAATGTGAAGTTTTATTTTTTTGCCATGTGATATTTTAAATTTTTGTAATGTGATATTTATATTTTTTGTAAAGTAAAAATTTAAATTTTGGTAATGTAATATTAAATTTTTTTATAATGTTTTATTTCAATTTTTGGTAATGTTATTTTTTTAATTTTTTGTAATGTGATATTAAATTTTTTTGAACCCATATTTTAATTTTTTGAAATGTGATTTTTTTTTATTTTACGTATGATTTACTTGATACTTGGGTAGCGTCAAAATTTATTTAATGTTAAGTAGTTCATGATTTTATAGGATAAGCTGCAGTGTGACGTAATCGGTTTGCATTATAAACTTTATAATAGTTTAGTTAAGCGGGTAACTCGATCGGAATGATTTTACTAAATTTTATTACAAACTAGAAGGAAAAAAATAGTTTTGTCAATTAAAATGAAATTAACATAAATTTTTTTTTATATATCATGTGAAATCACACTGCATAATTTCTGTATTAACGTTGTTAAATAAAATATATGTTCTAATTAACATTATTTTAACTCATGAACCATTCATATTATATATTATCAATCATACCAATTTCAGTTGTCTATGATGATGTGCATGATGTGAAAAATTTCAGCGTAATGTAATGCCTAACATTATTCGCGCTCAATGAACCTTTCATTTTCAAAATTGGAGTTCATTGTGTATATTTACGCAAATGTATATTTCTTTTTTTTTTTAATTTTCTCTTCTAATCTGAATCACTGATGCTTTTAAAGTTTTCTAACGGTGTTCATTCGAAAGGTTAATTCTCTCTAATTATTTTTTTGATACGACCATTCTGATGATTCTGAGAAAAATATTTAAAAAATACTTTTAACTTCACAAATCCTCCAATTATAATATCCCTAGTTACATATAATGTACGTATATCATTGTACACTTATCCAGTATCTGTAAATCCCTTTAATGGGGCTAAAAGATAAGGCTATTCGCATCACGGCTTAGCCTATTTCAGCATATCGCTCACCGCACAATCCCAATGGAAAAGTATGGCAAGCGATATGCTGAAATGGGCCAAGCCTCGAGAATATGGCGTGGTCTGTCACAGGCTTTACATAATATTATGTTCAAAAAAGGGAAATAATCTATAGGTATATGTGAGTGTGTATGTGTGCGAGGGTGACTTTGGACGTGTGTGTGTGTGTCGTACGACGGTGATTGCCGTGACTCCTCAGAAAATAAAAAAGCCTCATTTCTCATTCGATTGAGAATGACTGGGAATTTCCAGATCAAATTGAAATAAAATCAGTTAACGAGAGTGGATGAAAATTTGAATACAATCCACCAAGGTACTGATGAAGCTTGTTTTTTTTTCTACTTGAAAAAATTCTGCTGGAATTTAAATAATCACACAGAAAATATTTGGATATGTGTACTGCTACAAGCCAAAAATGTGTATATTCTTAGTATACCTTATATTGTAGGTAATAGGCATTAAAATCGCTTGACAAACGGAGTCTAGAAACGTTCGATTTCAAGCACAAAACTGGTTTTTATTTATTCTCTAAATAATTTTATAAGAAAGCAAAAAAGTTAATCAAGTGAAACTGTCACAGATAATCTTAGCTATAATAATGTAAAAACTTTTTTCCTTTATGCCTTCATAAATTTCTATTGAAAAAATATTTTTTTCAGTAGTTAACATTTATATTTTTTATTTAGTAATGTATTTTTTTTATTTGTATTCTACTCAAGCGAAGCGATAGGAAAACCTTCAATTTATCTAAAGCATATTTTTTGGTATATTCATAATGTTCACCAATTGGTTATAAAAATTAATCAAAATAGTGATTTGGCATTAAGCTTCGCCAGAAGCAGAAAACCTCATTAACAATCAGCTCTAGCATTATGAAATTTGCACAGCTTCTTTATGTCTGGAGTATTTTCTGCTAGCAAAATTATTTTCAATGTACTATGGAGATTTGAAATATTCATTCCAAAAGATTTATGTGAATACCATACAAGACTCCCAACCGTCTGGAACCAGTGAGACTATGGCATCCCCAACTTGGGAATGTTATGAGGCTGAAATTTTGTTGTTTACAAAAATTCTGTTCAATCTCGGCCACTGAACTGTACAGGTTAATAACTAATTACGTTATTTGTAAGACAGCTATACAGTCCAAATATTTACATTATTCGAGACGCGAATAAAATATGCCACCCCTCCGGCCCATCCTACTCCGAGCAACCCCACTCTCCTCTATACTAACGTTTTTTTACATTGAATCCCATCCGATCCAAATCTTGCTCAGTTGCATTCTAGGTCCCGAGGAAAATATTCTCACCCGCCGTAGATCTGACTCTTGTCTTGTCTAAATCAATATTTGTTTACCTTCATCGTTTTTATAAAGGGTTTGCGAAAAAACCATGGGCTTAAACACGGAGAAAAATTATCCTGTTTAAAAAGTGATAGCATGCCAATTTCCTGATAAAATATTAGTCATTCAGAATATATCGGAACACGTGTTCTTATCCTAATAAATATCATGACGCAATGCGACAAGTATGTCAATATCAATATCTGTATTTGTATGAAGTGTTCGGCCGTCCTCATAAAACACTCTCTTGTAACTTGATACTTTGTTATGAACTTTGCAATTCATTCGTTAAAGGCCTGCAGTCCCGTTTTTAACGGAAAAACGAATAATTTTACCAGATTTTTAATAAATTAACAGTATTTTGTATCGTTAAGAGTTCTCCGTAAATTTATATGTTTTTTCAGCATTTAAGATCTGTGCTGATTATTTTTGCAACATGATAGATTTTTCTAGTTAGTCTCAATCAGAATCACTTCAGCGATCAGAATCTCTATGGAGATTTCGGTTCCACTTAAGGATAAGGAATTGTCCTTAACCTTAAAATTATTAATGATCTTTACGTTAAGTTCTTTTTCAATTCTCTCGGATAACAACAAAACTGTTCTTATTCTTGAATTGGGTGACTTTACAACTTATTGAATATAATATTAGTCACTTTTACCGCTAATTTGTCATCAATAATTCAATATTACAATTTGAGGCTTTAGTCATTGAGTTATTCCAACAATAAAAAGACTTTTTAGCTGCTATTCCAGCTCTCTCGGATGACAGCGAAAAAGCCGTTATTTTCAAGGTTAATTACAATTCCTAAACCTTAGTGGAGCTGAAATCGCCCCACTGGTAAGACCGGGCACAGACTGATAGCATTAAGATAAATCATTAATACATGTAAACATATTTTAGTTTTCTATTTTAAATAATTAAATTAGGAGGAATGTAATTTAGGTAGGTACCTAATCATATTAGTAGTTTTCTATTTTAAATAATTTAATTAGGAGGAATGTAATGTAGGTAGGTAACTAATAATATTAGTAGTTTTCTATTTTAAATAATTAAATTAGGAGGAATGTAATGTAGGTAGGTAACTAATCATATTAGTAGTTTTCTATTTTAAATAATTAAATTAGGAGAAATGTAATTAATGTAGGTAGGTAACTAATCATATTAGTAGTTTTCTATTTCAAATAATTAAATTATGAGGAATGTAATGTAGGTAGGTACATAATCATATTAGTAGTTTTCTATTTCAAATAATTAAATTAGGAGGAATGTAATGTAGGTAGGTACATAATCATATAAGTAGTTTTCTATTTTAAATAATTTAATTAGGAGGAATGTAATGTAGGTAGCTAACTAATAATATTAGTAGTTTTCTATTTTAAATAATTAAATTAGGAGGAATGTAATGTAGGTAGGTAACTAATCATATTAGTAGTTTTCTATTTTAAATAATTAAATTAGGAGAAATGTAATTAATGTAGGTAGGTAACTAATCATATTAGTAGTTTTCTATTTTAAATAATTAAATTAGGAGGAATGTAATGTAGGTAGGTAACTAATAATATTAGTAGTTTTCTATTTTAAATAATTAAATTAGGAGAAATGTAATTAATGTAGGTAGGTAACTAATCATATTAGTAGTTTTCTATTTCAAATAATTAAATTAGGAGGAATGTAATGTAGGTAGGTAACTAATCATATTAGTAGTTTTCTATTTTAAATAATTAAATTAGGAGGAATGTAATGTAGGTAGGTAACTAATCATATTAGTAGTTTTCTATTTTAAATAATTAAATTAGGAGAAATGTAATTAATGTAGGTAGGTAACTAATCATATTAGTAGTTTTCTATTTCAAATAATTAAATTATGAGGAATGTAATGTAGGTAGGTACATAATCATATTAGTAGTTTTCTATTTCAAATAATTAAATTAGGAGGAATGTAATGTAGGTAGGTACATAATCATATAAGTAGTTTTCTATTTTAAATAATTTAATTAGGAGGAATGTAATGTAGGTAGCTAACTAATAATATTAGTAGTTTTCTATTTTAAATAATTAAATTAGGAGGAATGTAATGTAGGTAGGTAACTAATCATATTAGTAGTTTTCTATTTTAAATAATTAAATTAGGAGAAATGTAATTAATGTAGGTAGGTAACTAATCATATTAGTAGTTTTCTATTTTAAATAATTAAATTAGGAGGAATGTAATGTAGGTAGGTAACTAATAATATTAGTAGTTTTCTATTTTAAATAATTAAATTAGGAGAAATGTAATTAATGTAGGTAGGTAACTAATCATATTAGTAGTTTTCTATTTCAAATAATTAAATTATGAGGAATGTAATGTAGGTAGGTACATAATCATATTAGTAGTTTTCTATTTCAAATAATTAAATTAGGAGGAATGTAATGTAGGTAGGTACATAATCATATTAGTAGTTTTCTATTTCAAATAATTAAATTATGAGGAATGTAATGTAGGTAGGTACATACTCATATTAGTAGTTTTCTATTTCAAATAATTAAATTAGGAGGAATGTAATGTAGGTAGGTACATAATCATATTAGTAGTTTTCTATTTCAAATAATTAAATTATGAGGAATGTAATGTAGGTAGGTACATACTCATATTAGTAGTTTTCTATTTCAAATAATTAAATTAGGAGGAATGTAATGTAGGTAGGTACATAATCATATTAGTAGTTTTCTATTTCAAATAATTAAATTATGAGGAATGTAATGTAGGTAGGTACATACTCATATTAGTAGTTTTCTATTTCAAATAATTAAATTAGGAGGAATGTAATGTAGGTAGGTACATAATCATATTAGTAGTTTTCTATTTCAAATAATTAAATTATGAGGAATGTAATGTAGGTAGGTACATAATCATATTAGTAGTTTTCTATTTCAAATAATTAAATTAGGAGGAATGTAATGTAGGTAGGTACATAATCATATTAGTAGTTTTCTATTTCAAATAATTAAATTATGAGGAATGTAATGTAGGTAGGTACATACTCATATTAGTAGTTTTCTATTTCAAATAATTAAATTAGGAGGAATGTAATGTAGGTAGGTACATAATCATATTAGTAGTTTTCTATTTCAAATAATTAAATTATGAGGAATGTAATGTAGGTAGGTACATACTCATATTAGTAGTTTTCTATTTCAAATAATTAAATTATGAGGAATGTAATGTAGGTAGGTACATAATCATATTAGTAGTTTTCTATTTCAAATAATTAAATTATGAGGAATGTAATGTAGGTAGGTACATAATCATATTAGTAGTTTTCTATTTCAAATAATTAAATTAGGAGGAATGTAATGTAGGTAGGTACATAATCATATTAGTAGTTTTCTATTTCAAATAATTAAATTATGAGGAATGTAATGTAGGTAGGTACATACTCATATTAGTAGTTTTCTATTTCAAATAATTAAATTAGGAGGAATGTAATGTAGGTAGGTACATAATCATATTAGTAGTTTTCTATTTCAAATAATTAAATTATGAGGAATGTAATGTAGGTAGGTACATACTCATATTAGTAGTTTTCTATTTCAAATAATTAAATTAGGAGGAATGTAATGTAGGTAGGTACATAATCATATTAGTAGTTTTCTATTTCAAATAATTAAATTATGAGGAATGTAATGTAGGTAGGTACATACTCATATTAGTAGTTTTCTATTTCAAATAATTAAATTAGGAGGAATGTAATGTAGGTAGGTACATAATCATATTAGTAGTTTTCTATTTCAAATAATTAAATTATGAGGAATGTAATGTAGGTAGGTACATAATCATATTAGTAGTTTTCTATTTCAAATAATTAAATTAGGAGGAATGTAATGTAGGTAGGTACATAATCATATTAGTAGTTTTCTATTTCAAATAATTAAATTATGAGGAATGTAATGTAGGTAGGTACATACTCATATTAGTAGTTTTCTATTTCAAATAATTAAATTAGGAGGAATGTAATGTAGGTAGGTACATAATCATATTAGTAGTTTTCTATTTCAAATAATTAAATTATGAGGAATGTAATGTAGGTAGGTACATACTCATATTAGTAGTTTTCTATTTCAAATAATTAAATTATGAGGAATGTAATGTAGGTAGGTACATAATCATATTAGTAGTTTTCTATTTCAAATAATTAAATTATGAGGAATGTAATGTAGGTAGGTACATAATCATATTAGTAGTTTTCTATTTCAAATAATTAAATTAGGAGGAATGTAATGTAGGTAAGTACATAATCATATTAGTAGTTTTCTATTTCAAATAATTAAATTAGGAGGAATGTAATGTAGGTAGGTAACTAATAATATTAGTAGTTTTCTATTTTAAATAATTAAATTAGGAGAAATGTAATGTAGGTAGGTAACTAATCATATTAGTAGTTTTCTATTTTAAATAATTAAATTAGGAGAAATGTAATTAATGTAGGTAGGTAACTAATCATATTAGTAGTTTTCTATTTCAAATAATTAAATTATGAGGAATGTAATGTCGGTAGGTACATAATCATATTAGTAGTTTTCTATTTTAAATAATTAAATTATGAGGAATGTAATGTAGGTAGGTACATACTCATATTAGTAGTTTTCTATTTCAAATAATTAAATTAGGAGGAATGTAATGTAGGTAGGTACATAATCATATTAGTAGTTTTCTATTTCAAATAATTAAATTATGAGGAATGTAATGTAGGTAGGTACATACTCATATTAGTAGTTTTCTATTTCAAATAATTAAATTATGAGGAATGTAATGTAGGTAGGTACATAATCATATTAGTAGTTTTCTATTTCAAATAATTAAATTATGAGGAATGTAATGTAGGTAGGTACATACTCATATTAGTAGTTTTCTATTTCAAATAATTAAATTAGGAGGAATGTAATGTAGGTAGGTACATAATCATATTAGTAGTTTTCTATTTCAAATAATTAAATTATGAGGAATGTAATGTAGGTAGGTACATACTCATATTAGTAGTTTTCTATTTCAAATAATTAAATTATGAGGAATGTAATGTAGGTAGGTACATAATCATATTAGTAGTTTTCTATTTCAAATAATTAAATTATGAGGAATGTAATGTAGGTAGGTACATACTCATATTAGTAGTTTTCTATTTCAAATAATTAAATTAGGAGGAATGTAATGTAGGTAGGTACATAATCATATTAGTAGTTTTCTATTTCAAATAATTAAATTACGAGGAATGTAATGTAGGTAGGTACATACTCATATTAGTAGTTTTCTATTTCAAATAATTAAATTATGAGGAATGTAATGTAGGTAGGTACATAATCATATTAGTAGTTTTCTATTTCAAATAATTAAATTATGAGGAATGTAATGTAGGTAGGTACATACTCATATTAGTAGTTTTCTATTTCAAATAATTAAATTAGGAGGAATGTAATGTAGGTAGGTACATAATCATATTAGTAGTTTTCTATTTCAAATAATTAAATTACGAGGAATGTAATGTAGGTAGGTACATACTCATATTAGTAGTTTTCTATTTCAAATAATTAAATTATGAGGAATGTAATGTAGGTAGGTACATAATCATATTAGTAGTTTTCTATTTCAAATAATTAAATTATGAGGAATGTAATGTAGGTAGGTACATAATCATATTAGTAGTTTTCTATTTCAAATAATTAAATTATGAGGAATGTAATGTAGGTAGGTACATACTCATATTAGTAGTTTTCTATTTCAAATAATTAAATTAGGAGGAATGTAATGTAGGTAGGTACATAATCATATTAGTAGTTTTCTATTTCAAATAATTAAATTATGAGGAATGTAATGTAGGTAGGTACATAATCATATTAGTAGTTTTCTATTTCAAATAATTAAATTAGGAGGAATGTAATGTAGGTAAGTACATAATCATATTAGTAGTTTTCTATTTCAAATAATTAAATTAGGAGGAATGTAATGTAGGTAGGTAACTAATAATATTAGTAGTTTTCTATTTTAAATAATTAAATTAGGAGAAATGTAATGTAGGTAGGTAACTAATCATATTAGTAGTTTTCTATTTTAAATAATTAAATTAGGAGAAATGTAATTAATGTAGGTAGGTAACTAATCATATTAGTAGTTTTCTATTTCAAATAATTAAATTATGAGGAATGTAATGTAGGTAGGTACATAATCATATTAGTAGTTTTCTATTTCAAATAATTAAATTATGAGGAATGTAATGTAGGTAGGTACATAATCATATTAGTAGTTTTCTATTTCAAATAATTAAATTATGAGGAATGTAATGTAGGTAGGTACATACTCATATTAGTAGTTTTCTATTTCAAATAATTAAATTAGGAGGAATGTAATGTAGGTAGGTACATACTCATATTAGTAGTTTTCTATTTCAAATAATTAAATTAGGAGGAATGTAATGTAGGTAGGTACATAATCATATTAGTAGTTTTCTATTTCAAATAATTAAATTATGAGGAATGTAATGTAGGTAGGTACATACTCATATTAGTAGTTTTCTATTTCAAATAATTAAATTAGGAGGAATGTAATGTAGGTAGGTACATACTCATATTAGTAGTTTTCTATTTCAAATAATTAAATTAGGAGGAATGTAATGTAGGTAGGTACATAATCATATTAGTAGTTTTCTATTTCAAATAATTAAATTAGGAGGAATGTAATGTAGGTAGGTAACTAATAATATTAGTAGTTTTCTATTTTAAATAATTAAATTAGGAGAAATGTAATGTAGGTAGGTAACTAATCATATTAGTAGTTTTCTATTTTAAATAATTAAATTAGGAGAAATGTAATTAATGTAGGTAGGTAACTAATCATATTAGTAGTTTTCTATTTCAAATAATTAAATTATGAGGAATGTAATGTCGGTAGGTACATAATCATATTAGTAGTTTTCTATTTTAAATAATTAAATTAGGAGGAATGTAATATAGGTAAGTTCCTAAACAAAAGATTTTTACTGCACTTTTTGTTACAAAGCCTTATTACGGCTTAAAGCTTTTGGCAAATAGTTTTTTTCCATAAAAAGCCTCTTTCATTATTTAAAAATGGTTACCTTACATTTTTTGACCTTTGCTACTGTGGGTTTTAAATTTTAAATTATCTTTTAAATTAGATTTGATTTTATTTTACATTAACTTTTAATAGGGTGCTTTTTTAAATAAAGTTTTAATTTAAAATTGTTAGCATTCTACATCTTTAATTGGGAATATGTCGGCACGTAGCAAGAAACATACTATGAGTGTTTTAGTTTCAATATCTTCGTAGGGATTAGATTTATTGGGAAAAAGAAACAGAGGTCGGGCTGTGGGAGGGATGGAGATTTTTGCGAAAGGTCTCTTCCCTGTTGACTCCTTTCTTTACATAAAAAAAATTCTCTGCACAACTTCTTCAAAGTTGACATTATTATGTATATAATATTTTATAGGTCACCATTTTGGACTCTTAAACGGTGTTCGGAAATTAGTGGTACAAACGGAAAGTTGGTGACTACATTACATTTAGAGCGGATTTTGAGGTATAACTTGTTAAGCGTGGAACCGGTTCCAAAAAGTGTTTTATAACCCTTAAAATAAATACCCTGGAAATGAATGCTTATATCAAAATGTTCATAGTAAAAAAAAATGCATTTTTTGGGTTCTCTGTGTAATGTAGATTCCACATTTTCCACTTGTACCATTAGTTTTTGGACACCGTGTATTAAAATAACAAAATGTGTATTTTAGTTATGAATTGAAATCAATTATTCTAACTTATAAAACAACGTTTTCCATTTGAGAGCAAAAAATATTACCTCTCACAAAATAAATCTAAAAAATGATTTTAAATGTGTTCAAAAACTTTAAAAATGTATTCATTGAATATTTCTGATTTTTTTATTATTTTCGATGTCAATATTTTAAAAAAATGGCGTGTACCTTCAATGGCCAGCGGCCTTTTCCGCCCATCTCTCTCGATGCTACATGACAGGCAATTTGAATTTCCACGCATAAAGGAAATATATCGGGTATCACAAAAACGTGCTTAAATTATATACTTTCGATGTTATTTCAGGACCCAAACTAGGTAAAATACCAAGCCAGTATTGTTACCATTTGGAATACCTAAAATTCCGAACAATTTCAATCATCTATACTTTATACGGTGATTAAAAAAAATGCTAAATGGAAAGAAAAATTAACTTTTGGACGAATGTAAATTTTTTTCCATGCTGCTAAATAGAACCAAGAGAAATGGGCCGTGGACCATTATTGGTATGAAACCCCCCAAAACTTTTGCCAACATTGTTTATCCATTCTACTGCAAATCACATCTACGCAGAGCAGCCCCCGCCTTTTTTTCTACCTACATGCTAAACGCACAACTTTCAGTAATCCGTGCAGTTTTGTCGTAGTTTGGCGACAGTTTCAATTTCACAAGTGGCCCGAAGCCAGGAAATCAATCGCACAAAATATTAATTTCCCTGGCAGATCTTTCGAAAAATCATCGTCTGAAAAAAGTCCATTATTTGAAGGTGCTGGTAGTTATTTATACATAGGTTTGAGTGCAGTCAGTGTATCTAACTAACTGATGCAAACACAGAGAATAAAGAAGAATACCTACTAGTAATGCATCCCATGAAGATTTTAATGGAAACCACTGACCCACGGCCGATTGGTTATAGCCCATTTGGCACGCGCTTTGTCTCTCTTATATTTGTCTGACATCGAATCATTTGTTTCTTTAATCTATACGCGGCCGCCTCGAAGATATCCATAGATCTTCACAATACTCATGGGACGAACTTGCTGGAAGACGAAAAAAGGTAAAACGCAAAAATTCTTCCGATATTTCGACTGCAAAATAATGCACTTTGTTTTTGATAGATGTTTTCTTGAACCAATATTTTTGGTTTCGGTGTTAATTTTTAGGTTCACACGCCCTGTCTAGATAATACTCGGTCGGTGTCTTTATAACATTTTGATGTTCCATTTCCTTATTGTGATCTGTGCTGTTTATGATATTTTAAGCAACATTTCTAATGCTTCGATACTGTTCATTCCAATTACATCCAATGTCAAAATCTCGCTCACTTAAGAGAAGATTTTCATTGTATTATGCGTATATAGCATTCGTTCGCGACCTCAGAGTAGATTTCAGTGCAAGAAGAATGTCTTTGTAAAAGCTTCTCTGGACATTTACACTCTTTCCCTTATCTCGTTTCCGGGATCCCAGCTCACGTTTAGCGAAGCGCCACTTACTTGACCTTTTCCACCGGAACCCATTTACTAACAATGACTAACAGGCTAACATCACTCTACTTAACTTTAACTGATGGACACTCTATTTGTTTTCGTAACATGAGGACCAAAACATTTTATTATCCCAAAATGTTGCTTTATTGTATCAACATTCACTGACAAAGTATTTCATTTTCCCAGCGAAGTTATTTCTTCTAAATAAAACAACTCAACGTCGCATCCCGGAGCAGAGATCAATAAGCGCCGTCCATACAAATTGGATGTTCCTACTCTTCTAATATTTCAATTACATCCCGTATTTTCGTCCACAATCTCAAGATGCTATTTCAGATAATAATCTCACATATCCAACGAACCGTACGGGCACGTGTTTGGCCTTTTTTCATAAAAAAAGTCAGCATTTTCGCAGGACTCTTTATGACTGTATCTAACGTGTAATTAAATTATTCAAAGGATTTAGCTACGTTTTATTTGTTTACGGCGGATTCAAAACAACTACCTCGTGTAACGTGTAGTGGTTAGTTCACTTGACTTTAGATCTTGAAGTTGCTGTTCTATTCCCATCCAAAATATATTAAATTACTCTCTTCAACATTCACCATCCTGTGAAGGATGTGTAATGTGTGTGTGTGTGTAATCCCACTTTATAAATATAATAAACGTTCCTACGCGGGGGATACGGGGAAAAAACACTTAATGTGACAGACAAAGTTAACCCCTAGAAAACATTTCACAAATTCCCTTTATGTAATAAAATGGTTAAATTTCACGTTTTCCAATAACAGGTGAGCAGAGAACATGAGCCCGTAAGGGTTGGTTCACAGAACGAATGAAACAATACACAACACGACTTAGTCCTATATTATTGCCTTTAAGCTTGGTTTATACCCTTTTTACGTTTCTGAAAGAAAAATATTTTTTAATATCAAAATCAAATTTATCTTCCGAAAATATCAGTTCAGATTATTGTCTTGTTCATAGCGAAATTTCATCAGCAGGAAAATTGCCAGATGTTTAAAATAAATAAGCAATTCAACATTTAGAAGTACTTATCATCCTATCGAATACTTATTTATCCAAAGGTATACCTCCATATGCCCTTTTCTCAATCAATGACTTCAGGTGATTTCACGAGTCGAATCAATGATTTCAGATTACTTCACGAGTTGAATCAACAATTAATAGAACTTTTGATTACTCAGTCTTGTTCTAGCATATACAGCAATGACTTAAAAACAAACTTTCCACGACTTTTCCAGGAAATAATTTGATGTCATCTAATATTTCTTTAAACATGTCACAGACATTTTTAGCACAGAAAAAATATTTTATAAGATTCACGTTAATAATTATTGTGAAATTACATTACACCAGTTAAAGTTATACGAAATAAATGTCGGTCCTACCCAATGAGCAAATGACTCCAGTCCTTGGGGAGAAAGGTTCAATTCTTAGGGCGGCTTGCACCATAAGTTAAACTTGGTTTAAATATCATTTTAAACACATTATTTGATTTAAGTCCACTTGGCGTCTTGCACCACAAAATTTATGTCGTTAAATGCGTTCAAAGAACTGTCAAAGTTAAATACCCAAAAGGGGTTGTTTAACCGAGTTCAACGTGTTTAGCCCTACTCACAAAGCAGTACTGTCAATTTTTTTTAAAGTTATCCCTTTGATTTCTGATTGTGGTTAAAATCTATCTCATTTTAATTTGTATTCACAATGAACATTTGGTATTTGTATTCTGACGATGATGAAGATATTATAGAGTTTATAAGTAGACCGTTTATAGTCAGAGAAGTAAACACAAGAACACATTTTATTTGAAACACTCAGTGCCAAGAAGTTTCAAAGAAGATTTCGTCTCAGTAAAGAGACGACATCATTATTAGTGCAAGAAATTGAACCTCAATTAAAATTCAACACCAATAAAAACAATGATGTGACTCCTATGAATCAGGTATTATATGCATTAAGATTTTATGCAACAGGGAGTCAAATAATTACTTGTGGCGATGTGATTGGAGTTGATGAGTCCACAGCTTGTCGTATAGTGCACCATGTTACCCAAAGATATTAGAAGAACTAATATCTTTGATGTTACCCATGCCATCGCTTCTTTTTATAAAAAGTATATCAAAATGCCTAATAATTCTCAGGAGCAGCAGAGAATTTCATCAGAATTTTACAGAATAGCGAAATTTCCTCGAGTATGTGGTGCCATTGATGGCACACATGTGCGCTTATGTCTCCTGGTGGAGGTATGGCAGAGATTAATAGGGTACTTCCCTATTAATACGCAGTGTGTAGCTGCAGCTGATCTACAATTCCTTGATGTTGTGGTGCGGTGGTATGGGTCAGCCCATGATTCTAACATATGTGACAATTATGCCCTGAAAAGAAATTTTCTTCACAGAAAATTTGACAATAAAAGTATTGTTAGGTGACAGTGGTTATGCGCAAACCAATTATATGATGACACCCCTTACAGGAGGTACTATACAAACGAGAGGACAAGCATTGTACCAAGAGTCACAAATAAAGACAAGAAATGTTGTTGAAAGGGCTTTTGGAATATGGAAAAGGAGATTTCCAACATTATCTAGGGGAATAAGCCTAAAACTGTCTAGAGTACCCGGCATTATTGTGGCTACAGCTGTACTTCATAACATAGCCATTCGACAAAAAGATAATGTCCCAGAAGAGGATCCTGAATACCCAGTGATGAAGAATATGATTGCTCAAATGCTCAACCTTCAACATCAGCACAACAACATCAGCGAGGTGCTCGTAACTTGGAGCTAACACTCCTTATCGAGGAGTACTTTGCAAGGTTGTAAACTTCTAATCATACCTATAGCATTCTTATAATACTTTAAAACAATACCTATAATATGTAAAAGAAATAAAACAAACAAAATTACTCGGATAATTGTTTTATTTTTAATTCCAACAACAGAAGCTCTTTTTGTCTTATTTCGTCATTATGTCTATTTGCTTTAACTTTTTCTTCAAATTCTAGAAGATTAATTTTTTTTTTGTGCTCAATTTCTATTTCAAGCGATTCTTTTTGTAGCTGAAACAACTCCAGCTTTGCCTCAGAAAGGTCTGTGAAACTTTCTTTGTCATTTTTCTTCATCTTCTTCGGATTTCCTTCTGTCTTATCTGGAAATAAAAGAGTATATAATTAAGATTTTAATGCTTTCTCACACAATGTAAAAAGAATTTATGTTTCCTAAATAAACTTAAATTTAAAAAAAAAACTATACATAAGTATTCTACCAAAAATTGATATTTAGAATTTTTACATTTGGTTTTGACTGCACCCGTTTTCTTGCTTTCTATAATGTGATCGTATGACTCCATTACTTTTAAGGCCAAAAATTGTTCATCCTTCGAAAAGTTAGGAGCTCTCGCACGGGACTTTATTATTTGGGCACTCATTTTATGGATTAAAATAAATGAACACACTATGTAACCACAACACAATCACAAAATATTTTGACACTTCAAGTAAAATGAAACATCGTAGCTGTTTTATCGACGCGTTAATGGCGGTAACCACGCGGTAACTGTTTTACCGACGCGTTAATGACGTTTAACTAAAATTGCCACCCATTGCCACCCAACTGCGTGGTGCAGGACGCAACTAAACGCATTTAAGTTAAATGTATTTAGGGTCTAAGTCAAACACAAAAAACATACATTTTTAAATACATTAATAAAAATATTTTTATTTTTATTGTTATGTTATTGTTACTGTATTAAAGATTTATTCTGTGCTTTTCTAAGTGAAAGGGGTTAAATTAAAATGCTGTGCTCATTGTTGTTTTAAAGCATAAAAAAGTGTTTAAATGCGACAGCCCTACAACTGAACGGGAATAAAATATCCAAGCAACACCTGCAATAATGTTAAAATACATACACGTATTGGATGAACACGGCAGGTTTAATTGCCACAATAGTTCAGAGAAAAGAGAATTCGTCGCAGCAATAACCTTTTTTTCTCGTCTTAGGCCTAGTTAATCGAAATATTAAGCCAGAATCTTAACGACGTAAGTGAAGCAGCCGTGCACAAAAATATGCGACGCGCGGCGCTGGTGTATTGGATAGACCTGCGGTTGAATTTGCCCTATCAAATCTCTAAAATAAAGTTGTGAAAAAAATATATTCAGCGAGCAGCCCGACGTAATGGACTACGGTCGACTTTGCCTTAGCAGGACTAGAAATCGATTTTTCCGTGGGGTTTATTTTAATTATTTCTAATGAACGCATTACTAAAATTTCTAATGTTTCTAGATATATCCCTCGGGAAGTTACTAATTCATCGTCTAGAAAAATAAAATTTTAAAGCTATTCTATAGTTTTCAAACCAGTTTACATAAAATATTTTAATGGTAAGGACCTGTTTTTGTTAATTACTTACTTAGGGATCCCTCTAGACAGATTTGAGATTTTATTAATACGTTCATTAGTAATAATTAAAATTTAAGCGTCGAGTAAACCCCCGTTATTAAAGTATTTTGTCGTCTTAAACGTAGATTCTTGGCACGTCAGCATTTGGTAATTTTCATGTGCGTTATGATCGACGATTGATCAAATAAGCGGACTTAAAATTTGACAGAATTCTTACGAGTCGAAAATCGACGGTAAACTTCCGGTTAACCGTTACAATACATGAAGTGGCCAAAAGATGGTCTATTTGATAGCGATGTCAAATGTGACGGGGGTACGAAAACTGGACTTAATTCGTATAGTGCCTGTGACAGACCACGCTATAATATCGTGGCTGGCCTATGTCAGCATATCTACCGTAATCAATGATATTACAATACATCCAGACTTATTATTGTTTCCCAATAGATAAAATATGGCAAGTACGAACAACTCTTATGTTTCCACTAAATTATTAATTCAATGTTCTTGTATGACAAAGATAGACAGTCGAAAATATATATGTATGAACGAAAAAACGATAGGACCGGGCGGCGTTTTCGTATTCAAAAGTGTCGAGCACTACCTCAAAGCCGACTAGAGTTACAAGCGGGCGCCTGATGGATGTTGAGGTGCAAGTGATCGAGTCAATGCTGTGCCGTAATAGAGCAACCACAGTTTTTAAATTGCGGTGATTGTTGTTGATACTCGTTGTTAATAATAATATTTGGCTAATTTATATAGCGCCGTTTTCCTGAGAAATCACCGCAAGGGCGCTGGTACTGCTGATTTGTATGTCATTTTACTGCAAGCATATAAATAAACAGAGTGATTAGACTACGTTAAGCAGCAAAGTTTAGTTGGAAATAGCACTGACTTCGTAATTAGACTGTTGCGCACCCAGACCTCTACTCCGGTATGCCTTGCATTTTCTCTATTACAACTGTACTATTTATTTATTTATTGAGGCTTTTAAGTACATAACAATTACAAATTTCATTTTTGACAACAGTATAAAACAAACAATGGAAAATCGAAATAAAATATAATGATTTCTCATACATTATTTACATTTAAAAAGTCGTGGACTAATTTGGCTTTAAATGTATTGAAGCTTAAATAAAATATGTCAGCGACATCACTTAGTTCATTGCCCAACCTATGTATTCTTTCTAACACAGAATTCGTAGCGAAGTTATTGTTGTAGAATAAAATATTCCGTCTAGTATATTTTGGAGGTATATGTAAAGATAGCAAGTTTATAGTGTCAGGGCAGTCCAACCTTGAATGAACAATTTTATATAATAAAAAGAGATCAAATATTTTTCGCCTTTCAGATAATTTCGATAAGTTAAGTTTAGTGCGTAAATTGACATAATTGATTTCAATAATAGGAATACCAATTTTGAAATTAATAAAACGTAAAAATTGATTTTGAATTTTTTAATTTGTAAACAATGAGAATTGAAATGAGGACACCAAATGGTTGCATTGTACTCAACCTGACTTCTAACCAGAGACGTGTATAGTAAATGATATTAAATATCAAATAATAATATATACTATTTATGAAACGGTATTTATTTGCTTTTACTAGGGTTTGATGATTTTAGTTAAATTTATTTTATAAAACAAAGCATCGGTTAAGCGCAGTATCCACCGCGAACGTCACTAAGCTAGTACTTACTTAATTGTGTCTTTTCCAGCTTTCGTTTCCAACACGAGCTTCTATTAAAGTATGAAAAAATACGTTAGTACCATTATTACTAGCTTAGCTTCGTTCGCAGTTGATATTGCGTTTAACACTTCAAACTCGGTAGAAGTAATGTTAGGTTAGGTTAATATAGAGTTCACACTAACCTTTGTAGGCGTAAAGCAAAGCATCGGTTATACCTTTATTTCGGTCAATAGAATACAAACCTAATTAATTTTTTAAATAAAAAAAAAGTAAAGTAAGTTCACACTAGCCTATAAAGGTGTAAAGAAAAGCGTTGGTCACACTTTTAACTCGGCAGAAGTAATGTTACGCTAGAATGGTATGAACCCGACCCACACATTAAAATGTCGCGGTCATTCCCCCTTGATGAATTTTCGCGCCGCCTTACTTTCAACCATCCCTTATATTTTCATTTACTTTATATTTATGTGGCAGCCTTATAAAAATATTCCCCTCTACACGGCATTAAAATTCTACGCTGTGTTTTTTAAAAAATACTTAATAATGGCGTAATTGCCAGAGGCGGGATTTATCTAAGGATTTAAACAGATACTTAAACAATTATTGCAATTAGCAGTACAGGGAAATACGTGTTTTAAATAAAGCGGTATGTTTTGATTACTCAATATAACCGTGTTTTAATTTTTTCACAACAAATGAAAAAAAATCTAGGTAGATTATTTACATTGCCGTTGCCATGGCTTACAACCAACCAAACGCAATTATTAAAATGTGTTCGTTTTAAGTACTTACCTAATGATTAATCTACTCGATTTAGATGTACTCGTAATTAGATTTACATGCCAAATAACTATAGGTATATGACAAAATTTCTCGACATATTATTAAACAAAAATTGTTGACATTTATTTAATATTGACTTATGAACCTTGACTTAGTTCTGAATAATTTTTTAACATGTTTAAAAATGTATAAAAAATTAACCAGTAATTTTTTTTAATATAATGTATCTCTTTTTATTAATACATCTATATATATATATATATTTTTTTATTGGTTTGACCGTGGATTAAACCTACCTCCCCAGAGACTGGTGTCAACCGCGCTAACTACTGAGATAAATCCCAATCGGGTAGGACTGACATTTATTCCTTATATTAACTACTGTAATGTCTTCCAATTTCCGCAATCCGCGTGCGTATGCGTGGTTGCCTCCAAAAGTTGAACGGGAAGTGGGTTTAATAGGTGTATTTAAAAATATAACATTTGAGCAACAATAATTACTTAACGTGCTTGGAGGTGATCTTTGATACATAATACCTACGAAGTCATATTTACGATATAGTTTGCCTTTGTGCCTTCAGTACATAATATCTGTGAAGTCATATTTACGATATAGTTTGCCTTTGTGCCTTCGGTACATAATATCTGTGAAGTCATATTTGCGATATAGCTTGCCTTTGTTTCTTTGGTACATAATACCTGTGAAGTCATATTTACGAAAAAGTTTTCCGTTCTGCTTTTGGTACATAATAACCTGTGAAATCATACTTACGATATAGTTTGTTTGTACCTTTGGTACATATACACGTGAAGTCATATTTACGATATAGTTTGCCTTTGATGTGATATTTCACAATAATGGTGCTATAAGAATTAGTCAATAAGGTTGGTTTTGTAGTACATTAAAGAGGAATATCGATTGTTAAAGACGGGTTATTTCACCGAATTTGAACAATTCTTCAAATTTCAAAGTTGATTTTAAAGTTCTGTGAAGGTTCTATTCAAGTTTTGTTTTTATATAATTATTGGCCAGTTGTTTAACAAAACTGAAATAATAACAGAACCTTCACAGAACTTGAAAATCTAAAACCTTTGGTGCAGTGTTCAAATTCTTTGAAACAACACGTCCTTAGTATTTTAAATAAAATAAGTTTAATTATTTAATCAAAATCATCAATAATTTGATATAACAAAGTGAATGTCTAATTATTGAAAAAATATTTTATTTAATATCTTCATATACATATATATTATTATAAATTAACTTTTTTGTTACGTTAAATTTATTTTTTTTATTTTAATCTAATCATAAATATGGATACTCTTTCTAACTATAAGTTTACCTTACATTTTAATCAAAGTATTGCGAACAAAATACCTGGTACAAGTTAATGGGCAATATATTATGCAGTATTTAGCTAGACAGTACTTAGATAGACCAGTTCAGAACAGGCTCCAGAACTCTAGTTAGTTACTAATATCGATCAGACAAAACATTGTAGCACTTAAACTAATATACTTATACCATTATTTCATTGACTATTATAATTTCCATTGACATTATGTAAACATGCATTAAAATTAATTAAATTTGTTTTTTTTACATTAGCTTCGTACTGGATAATTATCCCACACTACATGGCAGAGGCCAAACAAAACACATTGAAAAAGTAAATTGTGTAGTCTAACATATAAATAAACAAATAAAGAAAATATAATAATATGTACCCACATCTTAAAAAAATACTATTACATTGGAGGATGGTATGGGTACCGCCGCCCCGGGTACCATTTATTGGATAACCAACAACTCTGTCATAGGTCACCCCAAGTGGTTCGGATGCATCTGCCCATCATGCCTGACAAGTGGGATCGGGTGAGGCCGGTTCAGGGAGGCACTTTATGACATCTTCAGTCGGACACTCTCGATCCATCCCCTTGCACTGCAGTAGGAGAGATGGATTCATACGTCCATCACTCCTGGACACATTGACCCCCAGATTCCTACCCACCCATCATACCTTTTTCCTTTCCAAAATTCCTTCCTTTCCTTAATAAGACCGTCCACACAACATCCCCAAAGATGATGTAATATCCCTTAGTGCCTCCTGTGTGAGGTTCATATTTATAAAAGATGTTTTTCGTAGTAAATTAATAATGATATTTTTTTTACATTATGTAACAATACTTTTTCGAGTAAAAATATTTTGAAAACGGTACCCACATCCGCCTCCCAAATTTTAAACTACAGGGTTTTCCAATAAGAGGTGTTATTTTGATATTCAATCGTAAAAGAGCAATGGTTTCGTTGCTTGTGTGGCACGTAGCGCCGTTTTGTTGAAAGCAAACGTTGTCTAGATCAATACCATCTAATTCCGGCCATAAAAAAATCATTAATCATCTCCCGATAGCGCAATCCATTTACCATAACTGTTGCTCCAGCCTCATTTTCTAAAAAGTAAGGTCCAATGACTCCGCCGGACCATAAACCGCACCAAACAGTCACACGTCAAGGATAGAAAGGCTTTTCAACAATAATTCTTGGGTTTTCCGAGCCCCAGAATGCCCCAAAATGCGACAATTTTTTTTTGTTGACGAAGCCACCGAGGTGGAAATGGGCCTCATCACTCAAGATGATTTGCATTTGATTCACTCAAGTGAATTTTAATAATTTCAATATGTTGTTGAAGCGTGTATCGTTCCATTTTTATTAATGGCGTAGTTTCTACTTGTCAAATGTCAAAAAATGACAGCTTCAAAAGTAACATCTACCGAAATAGCGGGCTATTCAAAATAACACCTCTTATTGGAAAACCCTATATATTTTATTCCGAGGTTTTACAATATTTTACTAAAAATGGTGTTTCATTTTGGTGGCGATGTATTCAAATGCAGAAAATTTTTCTCCATTTGCAAAGTACACGGGTAAATGTAATTATTCCTTGCCTGAGTATAATTAGTGCGGCCTACCTGTGATCGCTAGCGCGGCTCCTTTTCACCTTCGCAACAACACAAAGCTTTATGTGGTGAATACTAAATGCTCTGTACTCTGCAGTTCAGGTACGTACCCTCCACGGGGAAAAGGCTAGCCTCCGCTGCAAGCACTCAGCGCGCGCTACACGCCAGTTTAGTTTTTCCGCTATGAAATGAATTCGTGGTTTCCTAGATCGGTATACGCGGACCAGGTGGTACGGCGACTATGAATCAATACTCAGTCATACCTGTGGACAGAGTTCTACATACAGCGGCCTAACTGAGTAGCGTAGCCTACACACCCGGTTCAACTTCTGCAACCCCGGCACCGAAGTTTGAACGCAGCTTAGAGACCAGAGTTGCTTAGTTGCCGGAGTTTTTGCAACAGTTTCCAGTGTTGCCTGTAGAAACCCGGAGTTGCCCGCTGAATCCGTATGAATTATCCCAGAGTGGAGACTTCATTAGCGCGTTGCGAGTTTTTCATGCGTACGTATGGCCGCGGAGGGAGCAACTAGGTCCCTCACCCAATAAAACTTTGTAATATTTTGATGCTTTTGTTAGCATTAATGTGCCCATTCCGCCGGATGAACTTTTACAATTATTTTTTCGCAGAGCGAGTACCGAAAGCAATAAAGACAAAATCTCTGCCAATTTTTATTATTCCATCATATGGGGATGATGTGGAGCGGGATAAGTAAGAACATAAATATGCAGGTATATTTATTTTAACTGAAATGTTTCTTCAGAATAATTTAATTTAGGACGGGTTGTTTCACCGAATTTACTATTATATATATAAGGATACAATAATTATGGTTTAAGATTGTTTACAAAATATACATATATTTTTTTAATAGTACTACCCATCTCAGTTGAGAAATATATTCGCGTGTTTGAGATGCACGCAAATTACCTAATTATTCGTATTCCTGTTAAAAACAGGACTGCAGGCCTTTAACGAATGAATAGGCAGGTTTCCTAACAAATTGTCGGTAAAACACAAATATGCTTTAGCTTACTAATATAAAATATGGTTAATTTAATAAAAATCATTAATAATTATTCGTTTTCTGATTTATAACGAATGATTTGACAAATTTCATAACAAACGTAAAGCGCGAATATGTTATGAGGAAATCGGAACACGTGAATTTATTCGGACAAGACCACCTACATTGAATACATGTTCAGATATATTCTGAATGACTAATATTTTATTCTAATACTGCCGAATTTCGTCATTATATTTATCAGAAAAAGCGCAGTTGCATAATCAGGTGTTCCGATATATTCTGAATGTACTAATATCTTATTAGGAAATGGACTGCAATCACGTTTTTAACAGCATTATAATAAATCAGCCATACCCGTTTTTCTCTGTGTAGGGAGTAGCGCAATGACAGTTTTAATTTAACTACATAATATAATAATATGATGTAATAATAAAGTTACGCGACAAAAATGAAATAATAGTGCACTGCAAAAATGTAACAATAAATTATTGTAAACAAAATATAATTTGAACAATCATCAAATTTAAGGTTAATATTCAAGTTCTGTGAAAGTCCTATTCACGTGCTTTTACTATCCAAGTATTGTGGAACAATCGGCCCATGATGAAATAATAACAGAACTTGAATTTTAACTTTAAAATATGCTGATTGTTTTATCTGCGAAACAACCCGTCCTTTTACTTACATCAATTTACATTGACAAATGAGAACGTAGAAAAATATGGAAAAAAACTATTATTTCTATTTTTGAGACCGATAATTCGTGGTGGAATTCCATTATAATATATTATAATAAAACAAATAAAAAACTTTATTCCACTTAATTTTATTTTGACCGTAACCGGTTTCAGCTCGTCAAAGCCATCTTCAGACTGGTACACAAAATTCTTAGTCTACGGTTTATATACACAACATATGGATGAGGGGGGAGAGGGGTAATTTATAGGGTTTTAATCAATTTTATTTGTTACTAAGTCGTTTAAGATTTTCTAAATATTTGGTAATTCCAGTAAGCTAATTACCTTGGGTTTGTAGCTCATTTCAATATTTATTAGGGAAAAAACCTCACAGGTACTATGCATTATTAATGACCTAATTTAATCTAATCTAAAATACGGAATAATAAATTCCCTACAACTTATAGACCTCATTAAAGACATCAAAGTTCCCAATAATGCTACCTTAGTTTCATTTGATGTTGTTAGTTTGTTCTCAAACATACCAACAAACGAATTAAAAATAATTATTAATAATTACATGGAAAAAATAAACATTAATTTAATAAAACGTAACGAAATAACAAGATTACTAAATACATGCATAGAACAAAATTTCTTTAGATTTAATAATAACTATTACATCCAATCTAGTGGGTTAGCTATGGGGAGCCCGATTTCACCAGTCTTAGCTGAATTCTTCATGGATTATATCGAAGAATCCATCGAAAAACTAAAATCGTTTAATAAAGTCGCCTTCTACCGTAGATATGTAGATGACATTCTGATTATCTGGACAGGAACAAACAGACAATTAGATATTTTTCTAAAAGAAATCAATAAAATTAACAAATCAATCCAGTTCACAATGGAAATGGGGGGTAATAAGATTAACTTTCTCGACATAGGTATCGAAATCATTAACAACAAATTAGAATTGTCGAATTTCTAGAAAACCTACATATAGTGATAATATCATACACAATACATCTAGACACCACATTTCACATAAATTATCAGTATTTTATTCACTCATTCACAGACTTTTACACGTGCCTTTGAATTGTATAAATTATAATAATGAATTAAATATTATTAAAACTATCGCCAATAACGGATACAAAAGCGAAACTATTGATAGGCTAATAGAGAAAAAGGATAAAAAACTTACATTAACAATCATTTCACAAGGCCTTGAAAATAATAATGAAAAAAATAATAATAAACAATGGGTTAAAATCCCTTATATTGGTGAAATATCAACAAAAATATCTAGATTAACCAATAATGATAAATGCAAAACAGCTTTTTATAATGTAAACTCTCTAGGTAGAATTTTAATTAACAACAAAGATAAGAGAGAAAAACTCGAGAACTCGGGCGTTTACCAAGTGAACTGCGCTAACTGCCCAGCATATTACGTTGGTCAAACAGGGAGATCTTTCAAAATCCGTATTAAAGAACATTTTACAAATTGGGTAAATAATAAAGGCGAATTGTCAAATGTAGCATCACATTTATTAGAAAACAAACACTCGTTTGATAAAGACAGAGATGTTAAAGTCCTCCATACTTGCAATAAAGGCCACAAGCTTGATAGACTAGAATCTTTAGAAATTACTCGCTTAATTAATAAAATAGACCCTAACTTTGTAATGAATAAACAATTAGAATCATTTGCCAAGTCTCCGCTCTTGTATCCATTGTAATTTTCATAATAATTTCGACATTAAAATATGTAGTTAGGTTAGACCATCCCTACTTCAATGTAAACATGTACCCCTTCAATAAGTAACTTTGTAATTAATAAGCTATTAGTATCAGTTGCTAAGTCCCTACTTTCTTAATTCTTATAATAATTTCTCAAATGTAAACATGTATCTTTTCAAAAAGCAAATATAATCCCATCATAAATAATGATTTGACAATAAATTAGGTCATTAATAATGCATAGTACCTGTGAGGTTTTTTCCCTAATAAATATTGAAATGAGCTACAAACCCAAGGAAATTAGCTTACTGGAATTACCAAATATTTAGAAAATCTTAAACGACTTAGTAACAAATAAAATTGATTAAAACCCTATAAACTACCCCTCTCCCCCCTCATCCATATGTTGTGTATATAAACCGTAGACTAAGAATTTTGTGTACCAGTCTGAAGATGGCTTTGACGAGCTGAAACCGGTTACGGTCAAAATAAAATTAAGTGGAATAAAGTTTTTTATTTGTTTTATTATAATATAGAAAAAAACTATATTAGCCAAAGCGTCGTAGCATCTTGTACATATTATGGTAAAATTAATAGTTATTTAAAATGATTTAAATAACAGTGAGAGCTTCAAATTATTATGTCCTGTAAATTACAGACTGTGCGGACAAGCTGTGCCAAATTTCATCATGCTGTACCATACACCATTCATTAGAGTACATTATAAGTCGGACACACAAACAGATTTTCTGAATCATATCTAGTTCAGATTAAAAATAATGAACCCTTTATAATTCAGTGAAGAAGAAGATATAATACTAACAAACCTAAACGAAACATGAAAAAGAACAAGACACAGAAAATATAAATAAAATCAACGGTCACAACTAGGAATCGAACCGAGGATCTCTTACCGGAACAGCCTCTTAACCACTCGACCATTACAACCTAGTTATTAAACGTTAAATTTCCAATTTAGAATTAACAATACTTGCAAATAATTTTCCCATATTTTTGGCAAATGCCTTTTTGAATGGTCACAAATTTCTTTATAATTAATTTCGAGAGACCAGAAAACTTTTTTTTTTTTATTTGTTTTTGGGGTGTTATGCCGTGTTGCGCTAACTCCTTCTTTAGCCAACGTTTCGAACAGCATTGCGGTGTCCATCATCAGGGCAGATGTGTTATTCAACACGGCATAACACCCCAAAAACAAATAACAAAAATACTTTTGGCCGTGAAAATTTTAAATCATATTTGACAAGAAAACTGTTAACTAATCAAAATTCTTAAGAACTGTTACAGACTATTATATCAAGGTAGTACCATATTATTTAATGCTTACAAAAAATGTTTTAAAATATGTTAAATCTTGGTCTAAAATGTACCAAAATAGATATATTTTTTCTAAGTTTACAGTAGTGTTTCCAACATCGGTTTTGCGATGCCATAGATTCACGTCCTTGTTTGTCATTTTGATTGCACAATATTCATAGTTACTTATGGGTTCTTGTATAAAACTGCTGCTTTTCAAAATATTAGTAGGTAGGTCCTAAATTTTTATGTTTAGTTTAAAACTTACACCGAAAAAGTCATATTTTATGTTATTTTTTGTTTTCATTTCAACGCCTTTTTTATGTCTTTTATCTTTAAATAAAATGAACTCTTTAACTAATGACACTTCTACGGCTTAAAAATAAAATATGAAATTAAGGTGTTCATTTTATTTAAAGAAAAATAAAATTAAAGTGTACACTTTAATCAATTTTATGTTTTTTTCTTAAACCTTAGAAGTGTCATAATAACTATGTACTATAAATAATACCTACTCACATACCCACCCACAGGCTTTGCCTTCGTGTTTTTTTTTTTGCTACATACTACACGGTATTTTTATATGTTTAACTGTTTCAATGTTTCAAAACAAGTATTAAAAAATTCAACAATAAAATCAAGGAAAGCTTAGGAATGTATGGTTTTTGTAAGCGAACTTAAAGTTTCTTAATTAATTTAGTTTGAAAAATAATCACAATTACTCGGAGGAGTTATCTGATCTGACGAAGGAGTTTTCCTAGAAACATTAGTTCCCAACAAGAGAAGTTGTGGAAAAGCCGACAGAATTACCCGCGAACTGAAAAACTCCCCCTCGAAGATGATTTATTGTGGCGAAATCTCTATTTTAACGATCACGAGTTGGTTCTTTCTTTCTATATTGGAAATTCCCTTCTCATCCATTTGTTCCATGTTCGTCTTCATGGTATTTACCTCCTCGGATCTCCCTGCCTCCTGTCTCCCTGTACTCCCATCTCCCATTAGCTTTCTTACATATTCACACACCCGTTCCTCGATCACGAAATATTACTTTGAGAAAATTTCTGATTAAAACTTGGAATCGGAGTTACTTGGGAAACAAGAGTTGGGATAAAATAATAATTTTCGATTTCGGAGGTATAAATCCATATTCATGAACATATTGGAGCGGCGTCGCGTAAATTTTATTCATTTCGACTTTGGGTTCATCTCCTACAAGTTCCGAAAATTGAGTTATTTTACCACGAAGACAATTTTTGCAATTCTCAAACAAAAAAGTGATACAGAAAAAGATGCGGTCTCATCTGGGAAAGTTCATTTCCTGAAGATTGAATTGAATTCCTAGAAATATAAAAGTTAAATTGAGTTAGTTTACAATTCAATCAATTAAAAAACGAATTAAAACACGTCATTTTATATTTTCTTATTTGTAAATGATGCTGATGGATTTACATTATTTGGAGCGTACCTTAATAGTTTCTTAATAAAATGTTGTAACATGTTATTATTTATAATCTTAAACAAAGGTTTAAAATGTAAGCAAAATAAACATTTAGAAATGTTTACAAAGCTAAGAATATGATATATTATTTGACTCAATTAATTATTAAACAACTAGCAAGCAGATACACGTGTAGTTTTACGGGTAAATTAAATGAAATTCATTAATAATATTGTTGATATTTAATTTCTTTAATTGCCTCAGAGCAAAATTTATTAAAACCACTAATTAGTCCGCAAAAAATTTGCAGTAGTCATAACAATTTGCTGCAGTATGTATTTCTTTTTTTATATTGTGATCATTTTGGCAAAAAGGCTGATGCAAAAATAACCTATAAACTATTTATTAGAAAATGAAAAATCTGAACGGATTGTGATTCCCACAAAAACAACAATAGGAGATAAATATGATAACTATGTTCTAGTGAGTTTTTTTCTATGAGCGGAATTGAAGCAGAATGTTATACTAATTTATACGAAGGTTTTTAATATTTGAAAAACATTTTGATTGTGTAGTTAACAGAATTTTTTTGGTTTAGGCTGGGTTAAAGAATTTCCTTTGATTTTTCTAATGAATGTCAAACCAATTTTGGTTCTTTTTTTGAGATTTTTTTGGTACTAATTTGTATTTCTGCTTTGACGCTTTGACTTTGTTCTAGAACAGAAAGCGAGACAATTATTTTGATTAGTTACTTATAGAGACCGCCTTGAACAGTGAAGAACTTGTTTTGGTTCAACATACCCACAGCCCTGGGGTTTACACTCGCCGCTTGCATCGCAAATAACAACCCAACTTTGGACTGAACATAGCAAAAGCATTACCAAGAGCACTACAAACTACGACTACATTAGAAAGTAGAATATAATTTATTGATTGAGGCGTGGTAGGTAATTCCCAACGATCTTCTTTCTCTTCCCCCACACCCCTTCAGTCTAATAACATACCCCGGATTGGGGATGCCATACTTCCATTGGCCCCGCGCGATGTGTCTCGCAAATGTTAAAAAAACAAACATCTTTCATCAAGTTGGTCTTAAGTCGGATTTTCAGCGGCAAAATGTTTTCAAAACATCCCACAAAAACAAAAACATTGGGGTGTAGGGCCACAATGTTTTCAGTTTCCGTGGCTGATGGAAAACAAAAAACGTTGTGGCTCCGACCTATATCCCGAGTATCTACAAAAAGTGTACGTTTTTGTCGAAGGAGACACGCCTTCAGTTGTCGGCCAAAGAAAATAAGGTACCTACCTACCAAGTAGTCTAAAACAATTTGTTAATTAATGAAACAGAATGAAATAATTTATTTCAGTATTATTCAGTTGAACTGAAGAATTTAGCAATCACTGGCCACTAGGACCATCTGTGCCATTAAAGTTAAACATCGGACTAACATTACAAAAGTGGTTCTTCAATGGACGTTATTACTAATTCGCCTTATCATCCTCATCTTGTGCTCAATCTTACAATCTTCTTTGATAAAGACGCAGCTCTGCAAAACTGGCATCACAAATTCTTCGTATCCAAACCATCGTTTTTTTTTAAAGCGATGAATTGAAAAACGTTTCTTCTTGAATGTTGAGAATTAATCGTAAATAACACAGAAGAAAGTACAGGGATATATAATATAGACTTGCCCCACAAGTTTCAATGATTTCTGACCTAATTTAGAGAAACCTTTTTTTTTAAATGCATATAACAACAAACAATTAAATATTTCTCTTGATGTCTCTAGTCTCTCGGCCGAGTAACCGCCCGACACTAACTATCCAATACCTACATTGATTTATTTTCTAGGGTGAAAATTTGAATTTGAAGTTACCGGTAACCAAAATGACTTTACATTTTTTACTCCAAATAAGCAATGGTAACAGTTTGTTTGGTACAACCTGATACATCCCTTATAACTGTATATCACGAATAAGTTAACGTTTCTTTAATTTGCAACACGTTCCAGTATTCGATTACCAGATCTGAATAACTAGGTACTTCCCATTCCGTCTCCTTCCCTTCTCTACTCCCATCATCATCGAATTATGACACGCCATAGTCGCACTGGCTCCGGACAGTTAGGAGCAGTTGAGACTCTTATGCGGCAATCACGTAAAAGAAATCTACAAGTATCTTATCCGGATGATTGATTTAAAATTTCGTAATTAATATAATTTGATAGATGGAGCTATTGTTTCAGCGTCAAAATGATCAATGATTTTGAGATAATCCGATAAAATTTAATTAGTCACCCCTTGATGTCACCCCTATTGGTGTCACCCCTCGTGGCGTGAGTGGGGTCACCCCATAGCACGCGACACTGCCTCGTCTCGGAAAGCCAGTGGAGCCTTCATTATGTAGTGCTAATCATGAATATCATTACTCTTCATTTGCATCTAGGTAGGTACCGCCGAAACTTTATCCAGTCCCAATGGTCCGAATACGTGAGGAATGCTGAGTGTGTACTCCAAACTCTAAGTGCTGTATCTTCGTATGCAGTGTAAACTCAAGTCAGTGGCGTACCGAAACTGGATCCATACTTCTTCCTCATTCTTATCTCTACAAAATAGACTCATTATAAAGGGTCATCATGCCATCGTGTACGCCGGATTTAATTCTAATTTTTTTTTTATATTTGCAATATTTAAAGTTGACACACCTAAAGTTTGACATCAGTCATCTGTAGTCATTAAGGTTTAAAGTTGACAAACCTAATGCTTGTCATCTGTAGTCATTGGGGTTATAAACAAAATCAACCCGTAAAAAATTCTTTTTTTTTTTACTAAAATGGAAGTGCTGGCTATGCCTAGCTTACGCTTCCGTTTTGCTATGTGGGATACAGAGCAGATCTTGGTATCGTCCCTGGCTGTAGTTGTTAGGTACTTATAGCATTCCAGGGGGTATGGGCTAGCTACTAAAGTATTAATGATTTTTTCTCCTCGAATGGAGACTTTGGTGGTGCATTTCAGCGAACAAATCTTCGTGATACTTGAATCGCGGGTAGGTACTCTCCATGCGTTTTCATATACAGGTATGTAACGTATTTGAATCTTTTATAATTTCTCAATGTATTTTTGTTTGGTATGGGCGCACACAGCTTTAAAAAGTATTCTTTGTATCCTGGCGAAGAAACCTTTCGTTTTAAAATATCTTTTTTTATAGTGGTGTAAATAAGGTTGGTTAGATTAATTTTATTTAAAATGACGACACAAAATAATTTTGCAATTATTGAAGAAGTAAACAATGTAACATGTCATTTTGATGTACGGTGACTTTAAAAAGAAAAACAAAAACTTATATCTCCCTCTCAAGTCGCCACATTTCCAGCAGCACCGTACAGACGAGACAGAGATCGAATCAATCGATGCGCTAGGTTATATCCAATGACATTTTTTACAACGAATAAAGATCAGGAATTGCTGGTTAGTCCGTTGGGTACGCCCTGATGCACCCTTTAGGTATATTCCACAATTTGGGTACGGGTACAGCCCCCGGGGGATCCTTTATTGGTTAACCAAGAGGTTCGCGACGTTTGGTGACTTGGCAGGGGTGCCCGGGCTCATGGGATGAGGTTTGTTCGGTCTTGGCGGCGGATACCTCACGAAATTCGTGGTAGGACAGTTTTGGAGAGAATGGTTGAGGGAGACCTTTGACCTCTCCAGCAGGACTCTCTCGGAACACCGCCTTGCTCCGCATTTATAATTCCGTCACATACATTTTTCCTTCCCAGAATTTCCTCTCCTAACTTTCCTGAGAGCTATTTTACTGAAAACTCACCTCGAGAAGCAAAAAAGTGTAAATGGTGTTCTAAAAATAAACGCTAAGACAATAAATTGTAGAGAATAATTGTCAGTTTCGGAGTCATAAATCCATATTCATGGACATATCCGAGGGGCTCTTTCCAAAAGTTTAATAATTTCACGACAAGAGCTACTATCCCATGCAAAAATACATCGTGCTTCATTCCAGTTGAAGTTTGAGAATGCAGTAAGGAGTGGAGTGCGCCGCATGCGGAAGTATTGCATATTTATTATTCACACGGGTTTCTTGGCGGTCTCTACGCCACTGTGCAGAGCACAGCTTCCCAACATTTTTTGAAATGTCAACCAATTTAACATTACATTGATCAAAGTGGCATGCGAACATTCTTACCTCTTTGGTACATTTGAAAACGGAAATTTTCAAGAGTAATTGGGTGATATTTAACTTTTGCCCGTATGAAAAATACTATCATGCATCAATAACATTATTCGAAAAAGAATCCAGCAAATTTAAGACCTTGGTATTATCTTTGATAGAAAATTAATTTTGTTCCTCATTAAATGAAATTACAAACAAGGGTTTATTTTGAGGACGGTGAAAGATTTTAAATTAATTAATTAATTTAAATTACTATTCACTGGGTTGGTGAGAAGCAATCTAGAGTATAATTCGACAATTTGTGCTCCATTGTATAAGATTCACCAACATAAAATCGAGACATTGCAGCATACATTTCTTAGTTATAATTTATTTTTATTAATTATAAAATAGGAATTCCAGTCCAATCTTAATTACAACTTTTTAATGGACGGACTAAACTTGATCGACTTATTACAATGACTAATTTAGTTAGTCTTTTCAAAGTAGCGAATGGCAGATTAGACGCCATTGATTTTACGAACCTTATTCCTTTGAATGTACCCACGCGTAAGACAAGACAGACTACTACTAAATAACATTCCAAAGTCTGCTAATAATTATTTCGAAAATTCGCCCATTCAAAGGCTACATAGACTAGGTAATAATTATAGTTCAATCGATGTTTACCGACACAACTCAGTGACCAAACTAAAAATCACTATATTATAATATTTATAATTGATACACAAAATTTATTTTTTCTTACATGCACACTTTATCTTTCTAAAAATTTCTTCAATCGGGCGTAATAAATGTTTTTGATTACAAAATTGCTTTACAACAAACCGTTCTTGTTTATTCTTATACTAATGTTAATATTATATTATTTATCCGAACCCTCTGATATGAAAATATCTGGAATCGGTGAATTATTTTTCCATTTGATCTCTGGTGAGTTGACGTGTTGTTCTTGTATTGTTTTGTATTTATTTTGCTTATAAAATGCACTTGCATAATGTGGATTGACTAGATGATCATTTGTGGAAAAGTGTGTGGAAGGTTTTAGTTTTTCGTGTGGGGAAGATTTAACCCGGACATAAAGTCGGAAAAAAATATCTAATCTGGCATTATAATGGTTTGTTAAATACTAACACTCTTAACAATAAACATTTCATGTTTATTTTACTAACATCAACATGTTATTAGATAATGTTCCGCTACTACTTTCCTAGTATCTTAAGTACTTATCTTGAACACTTATTATTATTTATTGAACAACTGAATGTACAACTCTCAACGATAACTTGTATTGTACCTACTTATATTGTCCGTCTCGGCCTATTATCATTAAAAATAAGTTTAACATAAATAATTAGTTTATTAATTAGTTTATTTTCGTTAAAAAAAATGCAAAATTCTGATCGTGTTTTAAAGGGCAATGATCCTGAGGCAAACATTTTTTATAAGTTATTTAAACATCACAAATCCTAAAATCACAATATTGTAATTAATAAAACAGAAAATTTCATATTAGTAATTTTTTTTAAAGAAATGTATAAATTTAGCAACTGGTGGCTGGGTGATCAAAAAAACAAAACTCATAGTTTGAGAAGCCGTGATGTAGTAAATAACTTGTATTTATAAAGCCACCCGCTCTAAACTACGAGGCAACCTTTGCATTGATACCTGAAAGGACCGTTCAAATAATGTAGGTGAACCCCATTGTGTAATTAAATCCATTTCTGAGTTAGTCGAAAGTCCGCTGTATTACAATACATAAAATATATATTATTCAGCCACGAAATTCTCTGCACGTCTGGCCTTTTTTGTGCAGTGTGAATTATTACGCAGCTCTAACGGAACATGCAAATTAGTCACCGCTGAGGTACAGATCCAATACGTACATAGTGGGTATAGTACAGTATGTACTAGGTACAGTAGAAACAGTACAGTACATGTACAATATGTACATGTACGTGCACACGGACAAGGTCCCGGGACAGATACTAATCGAGTTCTGTATCTGCGCCTCCTTTATTACTTTTCGGGCTTTTGTTTACGTCCCAACTCCAGAATACCATTTCTCTTTTCATCTTTTGAAATAGCACTTCTCTCTCCGTGTTTCTAAAGTTATTTATGAGATCTATTTGTTTGGTATTTTTTAAACTTTCTACAAAAACTACCAAAGATTTTCGAATGTTATTTACTTTGATATTTTTTTCTAATTAAATAATGTTCTAAAATAATAAACATGAATTATTAAACGTTAATATTTTAATACTTTAATATGTTAATTTTTTGGAATTTCAATTTGGGAGGCGGGTTTTGGTACCGCCGCCCCGGGAACCATTTATTGGATAACTAACACCTCTGCCATAGGTCACCCCGTGTGGTTCGCTACAGATGCGCCTGCCCACCAGCTGCGTGGCGTGCCAGATCGGGAGAGGCTAATTTTTGGAGACCCTTTGACCTCTCCAACTCATCTCAACCCATCACATTACGCTTCAGTGGGAGGGATATATTCATATGTCCATCACTCCTGGATACACTGATCCATAGATAATGATTGTCAAATTATCATGTCTTTTGCCTTCCCAGAACTAACTCTCCTTACTTTGCTTAAAAAAGACCCTTCACACAGCATCTCAAAAGATAACACAGGCCCTGAAGGAAATTATTTTCCTCAAGGCTTCCATTCTGTGTGAAGTAAATGTAAAAATAAAACCAAAAACGTTAATAATACATTAATACTTTTACGTCAATTCGTTAATAAGTTAAAACGTTCAATCATTAATTCGTACGTTTGTAAGTTCGTACGTTTATTACTATTTTTAAACTACGAGTATAAATTTCAGCCCAACCTTCAGTCCTTAAATATATTTTTTGATGGCGAAATACAAATATTGGGCGTCAAATCGTATTATTAATTACACAATTATTAATCGTATTATTAAGTACACGGTCTAAACAACCTCTTCTTCTTCTTTCGTATGGTGGGGGGTCAAAAACAACCTATTCTTCTACTTTAGTATGGTGGGAGGTCAAAAACAACCCATACTTCTTCTTTCGTATGGTGGGGGGTCATAAACAACCTATTCTTCTACTTTAGTATGGTGGGATGTCAAAAACAACCCATACTTCTTCTTTCGTATGGTGGGGGGTCAAAAACAACCTATTCTTCTACTTTAGTATGGTGGGAGGTCCAAAACAACCCATACTTCTTCTTTCGTATGGTGGGGGGTCATAAACAACCTATTCTTCTACTTTAGTATGGTGGGATGTCAAAAACAACCCATACTTCTTCTTTCGTATGGTGGGGGGTCAAAAACAACCTATTCTTCTACTTTAGTATGGTGGGAGGTCCAAAACAACCCATACTTCTTCTTTCGTATGGTGGGGGGTCATAAACAACCTATTCTTCTACTTTAGTATGGTGGGATGTCAAAAACAACCCATACTTCTTCTTTCGTATGGTGGGGGATCAAAAACAACCTATTCTTCTACTTTAGTATGGTGGGAGGTCCAAAACAACCCATACTTCTTCTTTCGTATGGTGGGGGGTCAAAAACAACCTATTCTTCTACTTTAGTATGGTGTGAGATCCAAAACAACCCATACTTCTTCTTTCGTATGGTGGGGGGTCAAAAACAACCCATTCTTCTACTTTAGTATGGTGGGAGGTCAAAACAACCCATACTTCTTCATTCGTATAGTGGGGGTCAAAAACAACCTCTTTTTCTTCTTTCGTATAGTGGGGTTCAAAAACAATCTCTTCTTCTTCTTTAGTATGGTGGGGGGTCAAAAACAAGCCCTTATAAAATACAATTTCTCTTTCGGCTTTAAAAACTAAAGAACTTATGTTTAATGACGGTATAAATTTATGATAGCGTGCGTCCCGTAGAATTTTCAGACAGACAATAACAAACGCAAATAAAATGTAGATTGTGTATTTAGTGAGTTAAATAATGTGACAGAAATCTGGTTTGATTTCAAGTAAGAGGTTTATATCCATAATAACGTAGGAATTTTGTGGGTTATTATTTCGATGCAGCAAAAGAATTTTAATTGACTCTTAATGTAAGCGTGCATAAATTCGTAAACATAATTGTCTGTCACGAGTGTGGCATGAGACAATTCTGTCAGTTTTTATTGGCTGAATATTTGAGGTTATAGAATATACCCTATTTTCAGAGAAAGGGTATTTAAGAAGAAATAAACTTGGTTAACATAATAAAAGCCAAATTGATTTTTAACGGGCATTTTGTGGCAAAATTGGCTATTCCAAGTAGTATTATGAAGTCAGCTAAACCATTAGGTTTTAAACATTTATAATTGCGGGATTCCAAGATCGTAAAAATATATAATCAAAAGGATTAAATATGTCGGAGCCAACATGAAAATCAGCTAAATTGGCAAATCTAATACATAAGATGGCACCAAAATTATATTTGTTTGGTTTAACAGTTTAAGACCTTATTTTAAAACTATGAAAGTCGTTAGCATTTTAAAACGTTGAATTTTGAAAAAAATATCCATGTCCATGAGAAACAGCTGCGCGGCATATTTCATACAAAACTTAATTTTAGATTTGAGGTAAAATATTCAACCAAACTGAACAATAATATTTTTCCAAAGAATATAGTAAATGTCCAGCACAAATATGACATAGTTTAGTTATTTGCTATTTAAATACAATGAAATATAAAATAAGAAGTATTTGACGAGTTTAAATTTAAACTACAAACGACCGATTTACGTATGAACACAATAAAAACTATTTTTTTATTTAATATTTCTTTATATTAACGCAGTAGGTAAGATTACTTTTTAATAATTATTATTAACTCACAAAAAATGCCAAAGTCGCATATAAAATCAATTACAATCACAAAAATCGAACTCTTTAAAAGCCCATATTTTATAATTTAAAACAGAAATAAATAAAATAGTTCACATCTATACTAGATACTTGCTATATCTTTTGAATAAAAATATATTATTCAGTTAGGTTGGTTATTTCGCCTCAAATCCAAAATTAAATTTTGTATGAAAAGGGTCGAGCAGCTGTTCCTCTTATAACATTGAAAAGGAAAGAAATCTATACACTTCTTATGAAAATGTAGGAAGGTATTTATTTTTCTTATAAATGATGAAAGTAGGTACTAATAGTAAGAAGTAATGTAGTTTAGAGAGTGATGTCGAATCATTTGAAACATTGTATTAGGAATGGGTAAGAATAATAATTAAGCTGGAATATCATTAGATCACCTATGCACCGATAACCGAAATTTGTATGTTTAATTACCAGACTATAACGATTTTAAGTGACAATTTCAAACCCACCAAACTTGATCCTTACATAATAAATACAAGCACTTAACCCCAACATTATAATAAATTACAAATACCCCTCGTAAGCATAATGTGGGAAAATGTAATTTCAAAGCATGTTATTTCTATTGGTGTGCCGTAATTATTTCCATTTTACCCTTTTATTACGAAATTATTAATTTCATTTTGTGGAACCAGAAACCTTAAAGTATACGCAGAACGAAATAGCAGCGGAAAGTTGACGTAATAAAATGGTTTCGTGTCATTTAAGGTGATTTTAGTAACTTTGAATAAATAGGTTTAATATTGATTGAATAAAATCAGCGCGACGTTTAAGCTGACAGGTGCTTAGCGAAAGGTATTTAGCCTGGAGTAAGTCACGCACTGGATGTTAAACTAATCCCTTGTTCACCGGAATGAAGCCTGGACTGACTAGGAAAATCTCCCTTATTTGAAAGCTTCAACGAAATCGAATAACTCCTGAATTTCGAGCTTCCTGAATGAAAATAATATATTTTCCTCATATTTCAAAGTTTGACGCGGAAAGGGGATTTTCTCTCCTGCTTTCTTTCCGGTTTCTATTTTTGTCTGTGTTTTACAATTATTTATTTGGTGGTTTGACAAAATGACTTAGTTTAAGATAACTGTGTTCGTACACGCTAATCTCCGACACCGCCCAACCGATTTCAATGATTTTTTTATGAACGTGTATAGTTGGTTTCAGCTTGAAATATAGATTAGTTTCAGACCCGATAGGTGGCGTTGTTGTCGAGATCTAAAAAAAATATAGAAGTTTTTTTTTTTCCCTTCTTAGAAGGCGATCTGTGGCAGGACAACGTCTGGCACCACACAACTCGATTTGTGATTCCACAACGATGATAGTAATTTTTTTCTAGTAAAATACTTTACTTACACTTTTCACAAATTTTTCAAAGATTTATGCTAGGTACGGGTTTTTCAATTTCGCCTTTCTCTCTGACTTATGTTTTTATTAAAAATACATATTTGGAGGGTTGTCAACTTCCCTTTGTATCAAAGTTAGTAATTAGTGAGACGTTCTTTTTGGAGGGTTGTCAACTTCCCTTTGTCTCAAAGTTAGTAATTAGTGAGACGTTCTTTTTGGAGGGTTGTCAACTTCCCTTTGTCTCAAAGTTAGTAATTAGTCAGACGTTCTTTTTGGAAGGTTGTCAACTTCCCTTTATCTCAAAGTTAGTAATTAGTTAGACGTTCTTTTTGGAAGGTTGTCAACTTCCCTTTATCTCAAAGTTAGTAATTAGTGAGACCTTCTTTTTGGAGGGTTGTCAACTTCCCTTTTCTCAAAGTTAGTAATTAGTGAGACGTTCTTTTTGAAGACTATATATTTTTAGACGTAATTGACGTACTTTATCTAGTGATCCCTGACATTATTTAGAGTAAGACATTTTTTTCAATTAAAAACATTTAAAAATCAGTAGGTATTGGACAGTTAGGATCGGGGTAAGAGTCTGAGCGGTCACTCGGCTGAGTGATCCGTGACGATATGTGGAGGAAAAAAGAATTCGTTTTGCGAAAAAAAAAACGTTAAAAGTCACCTATATAAATTTACAATATATTTCTTTCTAAACATAATGTTGTCAGGAATCGCTGGTTAAAGTAAGTCAAGTACGTCCATTATCGTCCTGTATAATGTTGTAAGGAATCGCTGGTTAAAGTACGTCCATTATCATCCTGTGTAATGTTGTCGGGAATCGCTGGTTAAAGTAAGTCAAGTACGTCTATTATCATCCTGTATAATGTTGTCAGGAATCGATGGTTAAAATAAGTCAAGTACGTCCATTAACACCCTGTATAATACGATTCGTGGTTCGAAATGATATTAATTTCTAAAAATTTCACTAACACATTTGTTACTTTTTATGTTTTGTGTATTCGTCTACGCTATCAAAAAAGAAACTTTAAGGAAACTCCGAAATACCCCGAGCAACTGGGCACGTGAGGTTACTCTAATTTAGAAGTCTTCGTCGAAAGGCTAAAATTACGACAGTGCATTAAATAAAAAATAAAACTACAATATCTTGGTCACATTACGTCGAGCAATATATACATATATACGAGCATTCTCTCTTCGGTGAATTAAGCTAACTAATAATTATTAAGAAAACGCCGCACCCCATTACTTCTAAACCTAAGGCTGCAGTCTGAAGATTTCTCTGATTAGAGCCAACTTCCGATAGGAGAGGACACCAGAAAAGCGCAACGAAGCAAAATATAAATTTTGTTATTATCTCAAACGATTTGGAAAAAGAGTAATCCTGTTTAAGCCGCCGCATACCCGATTTCTACCGTTTTATAACAAGTTTCTCGTTAAGGCGATGCCATACGTAGTAATGCAAAATCATGTGTTTTTGGTTTGAAAATTTGGTCGCCTAGAAATGTTTCAGATGCTTTAATTAAATACTGCTAGTAGAATACATCTTGGCCTTTGAAATAATCGAGTATTTTTTAGGTAAGTCTTTTTATAAGCCCAGAAAAAAATAATGTAAAGGCCTATGAAAACCGCTTTAAGTTTAAAATCTCCTACTTACAAACCCATTTTCGGTTATGATTTTATTGCATAATGTGGCAAATTAAGTTATTTATAAAATGATCGAAAAAAAATTAAATATTTATGCCTGAACATCCACAAAATAAAATAAAAGGTACTTTTTGGCTATGTTTTTTTCTTGCATAAATCAAAACAGACGGATGGTGTTAAGCGGGAATTTAAACCTTATCGCCATCTACGTAAGGGTTGTTATTGATTGCGGCTCAATTTAAAATATTATACGACGTAGTGCATCGCCTTAAATCTTTAAGTTAAGTTCCAAAAAAAAATTTTTTTTTGAAAATAATATCCATCCATTTGTTATGCTGAAACGTTAATTATATGAAATTCCCTCCATAGAAAAAAAATGGCAAAGTGTGCTCCGAAAATTATTAAAAACACGTTTTGTGCTATTTAAAATGTTATAGGCACAAAAAAAAATCAAAGTGTATCTTTAAATGCAACTAAAGCATTTGTCGAGAGTATTTTGATGTATTCAAACGAGTCGTGTTTTATTAAATATTTTTCCCATTTTCGCTTATTAGCACGCTCCCTCTAAATCCGTATTTACATATCTTCCTTTCAAATCATCAATGAACGCTTACTACGGGGCCTTAACTAGTGCCTAAATGTGGTATAAGTAGAATTAGAAAACATTTTTTTCTTCTAATTAGTATCTACTTTAGCTTTCTTAAGCTTAATAAGCTCGTAATTCCACTAATCTTCGATTTTCGCATTTATTTGTCACACGGCAGTTTTTTTAAATTTCCAGAAATTTTCATAGTTCATACAGAATACACTTCCTTCTTACTGTATTTAAATTGGTAATGCTTGCAAGATATTGTGCACTTTCAAGTAATGTATAATTGGAAATTTGTTCAGCAATCAATTATGTATTGCTAGAGCTGAACTGAATTTGTTCAGCAATCAAGTATGTATTGCTAGAGCTGAACTAAATTTTTTCAGCAATCAAGTATGTATTGCTAGAGCTGAACTAAATTTGTTCAGCAATCAAGTATGTATTGCTAGAGCTGAATTGAGTTTGTTCAGCATTCAAGTATGTATTGCTAGAGCTGAACTGAATTTGTTCAGCAATCAAGTATGTATTGTTAGAGCTGAACTGAATTTGTTCAGCAATCAAGTATGTATTGCTAGAGCTGAACTGAATTTGTTCAGCAATCAAGTATGTATTGCTAGAGCTGAACTGAGTTTGTTCAGCAATCAAGTATGTATTGCTAGAGCTGAACTGAATTTGTTCAGCAATCAAGTATGTATTGTTAGAGCTGAACTGAATTTGTTCAGCAATCAAGTATGTATTGCTAGAGCTGAACTGAATTTGTTCAGCAATCAAGTATGTATTGCTACAGTTGAACTAAATTCTTGTCGAACTAAAATTACATTTTTATAAAAAAAAATCCATTTTCAGTAGAACCGCTCCTATAAAGACTAAGAAAACACGTTTTTTTAAACTAAAATTTGCCATAATATGGTGTTCTAGATGGTAAACTTAGAATGAGGTTCAAAGAATACCAACAGGTAAAACATCACAAAAGCTATTGCAGCCACTGCCGCATTCCACGTTTCCTTTGAACCAACAAAAATATTTAAACTATATATATATAAATTCTTAGTGCATATTTACAAATTGTAGATTCCGACTTTTATTCGTAACGTATGGCGTAACTTCGCTGAATTGAGTTAAAGTTGGTATCCACTGTGACATCCGAACTCGATCCGTCCGACTTCCAAAGTAGCATCCTACCGGGAAATTGATTTGTTTGTAAGTTTTTATTGTCAAGCTAAGACCAAAGTTTACAATTTCCAGTGGTGGATTAATGGGCGTTTTACACTATCCTTTTTTTTCATACCGTATGATTTTTTTTGTTTTAGACCATCATTATTTTCACACATACCATTTCAAACAGATAATTGCCGTTAGAGAAAAAAAAAATTATTTATATAATCACTTCAAATGGTTTTCTATGTTTGGTTACTTAGCAGGATTGTACGGGTTCGTGGGGTGAGGTTTGTCTAATTCTTATTGTTCGTTTGTATCCAGAGAGACTGAGACTCCCAATGATCGAGCGGTTAAAACGCTGTCCCGGTAAGACAAGAGATTGCGAGTTCGATCATAAGTTCCAAGTTCTGGCCGTTATTTTTTATGTTCTGTTTCTTGTTTCATTTAGATTTGTTAGTATTATCTTCGTCTTCAATGATATAATTTTGAACTTAATTATTTTATTAACATGAATTTCATACGTTGTGGCCTGTTAGTTTATGTGCATGGCCAGTTTCCTTGATTAGAGGGAAGGGCAAGTTATGGTTTGGGTGTTAGTCCGCCACTGCGGACGTGGCGGATTAAGTATTTCCTTACTAAACCTATGTCAATCGCTTCTGTCACCCGGATACTGGCTACAGAGGCTACCCAATTAATCGGCTGGTGACAGCGGATCACGCTCTTTGGACGCCCAAAGTTGCACTAACTCCCTTTGACTGATATAATTATTTAATTTGCCCATAACATCGAATCGTTACTTAAGCTTCAATTAAATTAATGCCTTGGATACTTTCCCACCCCCACGTCCACCCCCTCATCTTGCCACCCCACTCCTTCCAACGAGCTAAATATTACAGTGGTCACCCGTCATGGGAGTAGAGAACAAAATATGTGTACGTGGGTGTTTATACTGTTTATCTGATTATCGTCATTATTTAAGAAGGGTCTGGGACATTGCTTTGATAGACATACAAAAGAACACCTGGAAGCAGGGGTAACTTTTGTATCTTTTTTGTGTTTTAAGTTTTCAAGCGATCAATATTAGAAATGTGTTATCATTATATGTTCATTATACAAGATTGAGAGAAGGATGCATATTCAGAATTTAACCAATCTAATACATTTCATTGAGATTGATGAGACATTACTTCGTTATTTCGCAAACAATACCAAAACTATTTTTATTTTATTATTTTTCATTTAGTTAATACTAACCGTGCGTTGAGAAATAAAGTAGTTACCTACGTATGCCAAGTATTGTAAATTTCATTGATTTAATTATATGGGATGTCTAATACCTCTTCGATTTTTAAACACTTTCACAGATTCTTCTGTATACCAATAAAAAAAACAGATAACATTATTTTTATTTAATTTCGAATTAAGAAGTTTGATTAAAAAGGAAATAATTAGTTATGGTCTAACTTTCGTTTTTTTTCAATGTATGTTGCAATGATTTCAGACACAGGCGTCTAGAAAAAAATGCCTACGAAATATGATCTTTACCAGGCAATAAGTGTGCAAATTATAAAAAAAACAGCAACCAAATAATTTTTGTCTTGGAAAAACTGAAAGTAAACGGATGCTCTTGCTTTTCTCTCGTGATGTGTCTGATTTTATATTTTTTATCGAGTTCATATTCTGAAAATATATATTAAAGATAATTATAAGCGAATGTATTTGAGAAGATATACGAATGTGGACGGAGCAAGTAAGTGTACAAGAACAGAGGTATGTTGCTTTACATCATATCTGACTCGCCCAGAGGGAACATGGAGTGATGGTTAGTTTTTTTCATTATTTTTTTTTATTGATAAAATAAAATAACTTACTTTCAAACAGAATATGATAATGTGGGCCCCACTGGGTAATTTTCCCGTGCTGAGGCCCTTATTTTGCAATTTAATAAAATAAGATAAAATGAAATACAATGATAAAGGCAGTAACGATTTTTTTTAAATCCGTCAATTTTTTGAGGTACAGTTCCATACGTTGTATTTTTATTCTTATGATCAATTTAAATCCATTTTTTAATTTTATATCTGAAATTTTTTTGTTTCCCTCATTTTTTGAATCGAGTGAAAGATTGTTGAACTGGTATTTTTGGTGTCTTTGTCCAAAGCTTTTGTGTTTACCTTTGAGGTTTTCATGTTTTTTGTATGCTTGTTTAACTGTTCTATTAATAATAGTTTTTGTTTGTTGAAATCTGTTTTTTTGGTAAAAATGTAGTTTAGTAGTGTTTTTTATGAATACTTGGCGTATTTCTAGTAATGTTAACATATTGAATATTTGATCACTGTCATTCTAAGTTTTTTAAGTATTACCTTTAAGGGGTTTTTTTGTGCGATTTCCATATGACTGATAGCTGAGTTAGTTACTCCTCTCGAAACAATGATTCCATTTTATATTTTGGATTTGCAAAGACATTTAACAATGTTTTGTTTTCATATATGTTTGAGAAAATGTGTATCGTTTAAGGAGTTTATTTGTGTGACTTGTTTGATATGATGTGTTCATCTGAGGTTATGGTCCGTTTTTTTTCTAGAATAAGTCAATCGCAGATGTTAGTTAAAAAATAATTTGCAAAATTATTTATATGACTAGGAAAAATAATTTCAAAATATTTTGTATATAAATTCATGTATGGCGTACGTTATTTATATTATAAAAATTGAAAAATAAATAATTAAAGATAAATTGTCTTCATCGAATACATAATGGTTCGTATTAACCTCGTTCTTATCAGTAAAATAAATTTACTTGCGGAAAAAAATATCGAAATATTTACGAAGAAGACAATTATACTAAAAATATAGAAAATGATTACCTATGATTACGGATTGAATAGGTTCCATAGTGAAATGGTGAAATAAATTCTTCAATAGCACGAGATTTTCCATCAGTGAACTTTAATGTTATGTTAACATTTTATTATTATCACTAACAACATTTTTTATACTATACAATATAATATTAGCTATGTGCTAAAATTTGGATTTCATAACAGTGAGATAAAACTTTCGGAAAATTGCAAGGCTTTTAGCTTCCTTTACATTTAAAGGGAGTTCATTGAACTTTTAATATTATTGACTGAGCTTAGCGAAGTCCGGTTTTAACTCGTTTTGCATTTTGTCTGTTTATAAATTTGTTTCTGCTTTCCGTTTTCGGTTCAAATTGATGATTACTTTCTTATTCTTGTTTTTTAAATATGATGGTACCTGTCTGCCTGATGAAAGTATGTTTATTATTAAGTTGGTAAGCGTGTAAAAGTGGCTGTTTGCAAATCTGATGATTTCAGTGCAAATTTTAGTTGCGATTTATTAAATAAAAGATAATTAGAAACATAATTTTTGGACGCGAAATCCATTGTTCACAGAACTACTAGTTATTATCGAAGAAATAATCACTACTTACTATAGATACTTCTAAGACAAAATTGACAAAAATTTCAAGGTTACATTACAAATTATGAAGTAATACCAACCAAGCTGCTCTGTGAAAATTACTTCAGATTTAAATGTACTTGTCATGTGTCGCGACAGAAGACAAACACACACACGTAAGTGTACAAGAACTCTGAACAAATGTGTGAGTAAGGATCTCATAAACAGATGCGAACTCTGCTTAGAGTGTGATCATTATTATTTATGAGTCAAATTCCCTGTCATATGCCCGGAAATTCCAAGCTTTTTTGAAAAAAACCGCGCGCAAATTACTCTCCTGCCTTTTGGTCAAACATCCGTTTAAAAACAAAGAAATTGTTTATTTTGCGATTGTTTTCTGTTTATCAGATAATGTATCTTATTATTCATATATATTACATGATAATATTGTTACAAGTTTTCCCAGAATAGCTAACTTTAACAAAAAAAATGTGTAAAAATTTTCCCATTCGGCAAACAAATGTAAAAAAAATATATTCATAAGAAAATTAACTGATTTTTTTTATTTCTACACAAACCTGAATAGACACCCCTCGTGAAAAAAAATAATCCAAAGGTTTTTTCGAAGAAGTAATGCCATTGACACTTCTTTGAAAATGTAAAATATTTTCATTTATTCAAAAAAAAAATCAAACGTCAAGTGTCCACTTAAAATTTTTTTGTGTCGTATTTTATAAGTATATGATAACAATTCTTCCAGATTTCGGTAGTTTATACAACTGTTGTTACTAATAATATTATTTTGTACAAGAAACCTGTAAATAAATAATGCTAATAATAAAATTATTCATTAGGACGTAAAAATTTTGACATTTCTTACGAAGTAAATTTTCATCACTTTTCTTGGGTGAAATATTATAAAAATTACATCAAAATAATGTAGATAAAACTATCTTTCTGATGATACCTCAAATCTATTATTTCCACAATCAATTTATATCAAAAATAATGAAAGAAGTAAGAGGTTACCTTATGAGAATTCGCGATGTTTTTGCACTAGCGTCCTTGACAAATGGCCGCCGACTGCGTGTACAGATGTGTTCGAAAGAACAGGGTGACAAAAAAATCATGACTCGGGGAATAAAAATAAAAATTTTCTAATATTTTTTTATTAATATTTATTTATTTATTTAAATACGTTTTTTTAAATTCAAAAAATACTGTGTGGTTCAAAAATAAATAAGAAAAAAATTTCATCATATTTATTTCAGTTTTAGAACAGGTACATGAAACACGTTTTTTTAATCTTTGGTCGAGAGACTGCGAAAAAAATCATTTTTTCGCAGTCTCATACATAAATTTATTATTATAATATTCAAATTTTTAGACACTGTTTCTGTCCTCCTCAAAAGTGGAAGATACAATGAATGGAAACGAAAATTCAAACAATGCAAAGATGCACAATGCACTTGTTTCAGTAAACATTTTTATTCAAATAATGCACAAATACACCCATTCAATAAATAATTAAAACCATAAATAACAACAACCAGTGCCAAATTACAATCACAGATAACAAAATCCAAGTAACAAATGATAACACACATTCAACAAATAACAACCGCAACCAACATTCAAAGAACAATAACATTATAACAAACAATAACATTATGGCAAACAATAACATTATAACAAACAATAACATTTTAACAAACAATAACATTATAACAAACAATAACATTATAACAAACAATAACATTATAACAAACAATAACATTATAACAAACAATAACATTATAACAAACAACAACACTAATGCAAGAAATAGCGACACAATTCCTGAACTGTAATTATGGGACTGCCACTATTAGGTATGATGAATTTCCTCTTCATGGCAATTTTTAAAATTTTGTATAAAAAAAAGAATCTAAATGGAAAAGAACAATTTGAAAAAAAAATTATAAATGTGAAGGTGGAGAAATCCTCGGACCAGGTGAAGGTCTGCTCCTCTGGATTCTCCTCCTCCCCCTCCTCCAAAGGCTCCAACTCATCCTCAGGAACATCCATATCCACCATTGACGGAAGTTCTACATCACCGGCGAGGGATTCATCCTCGCTATCAGTGAATCCGTAGAACTCCGCAACGATGTGGTCGGTTTCCTATAGACAGAAAGAAAAGAAAAAAAATATATATACAGCTATGTAAAGCGTCCTTGAGGTAATACAAGACAAAAATGGCGCTGTAAAAGTTAGCCAAGTGTTATTATAATTACCTGAGTATTTGGAGCCCGATGCGTAGAGGAGGTTGATGGTCTCGGGTCAGCCTGCCATCCCGGAATCTGAAATTATAATGTATTATAATATAATCATCAATACGCGTATAAATATTTTATAGCTAAACAAAAAAAAAGTTTGTTAGTACTTTTTTGCACACCCTATATAACTGATCTAATTTTGTGATATTTATTACCATTTTTATAAATAAAAAATAATATTTCTAATAAATATTATTAGAAATAAATATTTCTAATAAATAATGTATTTTGTAAGAACCCTATATCTCCCATACAAAATTTGAATTTGTAAAAAACGTTGATATCTGCGCGCGCAGATAGACGTGCGTTTTACGCAGGCGCGGATATTATTTCAAGATGGCCTCTCACACATACATATAAACAGTTCACGTGTATTTGTGCAGGTTTCCGATGTCTCGTATTTATTTAATTAAAAAATATTAACTAAATATTGACGAAACTAGGGCTTTTATACACAATCTCAATAGTTTTCTTTACATAATAATCTACAATCCTTATTAGATTATGCAATATTTACGTAAATATCGATAGAGAAATGTAAAAATATTTCTTGGCAGATTTTTAGCGGTCGGAGACATCGGAATATCATTTTTAGTAAAATATTAACTAAATATGGACAAATCGAAGGCTGTGGTATATGTTCTCAATTGATTTATCTGCAAAATGAGATACGAAACAAAGCAAATCACACAATATATGACGAGACATAGCTAGAAATAAAACGAAAATTTTTATCACGAAAATATGGCGTATACTTTGACGTAATATTTTGTCGGTTATTTTGAGTTTTCGTATTTTAAATTTACCGAAACACATGCCGTGAACAATAAACTATGTATAAAAAAAACATTACTTACGTTTTATTGATCAATTACTTCGTTTTGGCGCTTTAAAATAGGACCGCGATGTTTCACTTTGACAGTTATTTTTTGTTGTGTGGCATTCCAGCGAAAAAATTAAATTTAGATGTGGAAGAAGCTTCAAGTGTTTCTGAAATATGATGCGTAAAGAACGAGAATAGCTCAAGCGATTAAGACCTTGTTCTCCATACAAATTCTTTGTACAAAAGGGTTAAAATCGCATATAAATTTTTTTTTTTTTTTAAAGTTGTATGGGCCGCGCATATGCGGTCCCGGCATACGAGGTGTTGTTTTCAGTAAATCTTTGTGCAAAAAGTAGACTAACCGTTCTACTCATAAGATTCTTACGCGCCGGTTCAGCACTGGTATATACAAGACTGTCAAGCCCGGTTTAGCTATACTTAAGAGGGTAACCGGATAAATCATCACAATGATAATTCATCACATCTTTAAAAAGTTATATAAAGTCATGGAACGTGATGAAACAAAAACTTTATTAACTGGGTTATGTAGGTTAGGTTAGGTTAGGTTAGGTTAAAATTTATTTTCATCGTTTCTAATGACTTAATATCACTTTTTAAAAGTGTGTTGAATTGTCATTGTGTTGAGTTATCATGGAACCGATAGTAAGTCAAGTTTTCACTATTCCGTCCTAATGAATGGGGATAATGTTTTCGGCAACAATACGAAACTGTGGTTGAAATGCCAGTATTTTAATCACGAGGTTTGCTGGTTGATTCTCAGCGTACTCTAATTTATATGACTTTGTCTTGATTTTCGGAAGCGCTCACAATAGTTTCCGTATTTACCACATCTTACTGCTTTATTTATCAGAGAAATTGAAGTGAAGGCTTGGAGATGAGTTCATAGAAACAAGAGAAGTACAAAAAGGTCCGGGAATTGCTGGTCGGAATAGAGTCTAAAGTCAAAGTATACAACGTGGTAAAGTTAAGTACGAGTATATACTTGTACTTCGAAAGGCAAAGTAGGAACGAGGAATATTGTATATATTTACCGCTGGGTTGGAGAATGTTTGAAGGCAATGGAAACTGAAACAGTGAATGTTTTGCATCTGCATTATTCTATTTATCTAAGGTACATGTCTTAACATGGTAAATAATATTATAAATTAGCATGCAAACCGCTTGAACTCATCTTCAAATCTACTACTATTATCATGTTTAAACCTTTTAATTTTAGGTTTTTTGTTTTACATATTAAATAATATTTACATTCAATTATAAAAATAAATAAAAAACAGTTTATTTATAAACAAGTCCTGCTATGTAATTATTACTACGCGAGACGGGTGTTTCGCATTCTGAAGGCATCATACGAGTACTCAGAAATCAATAGTAGGTAGGTTAAAAAGTAACAATTTTTATTTCTAAGTAAGGTATATGGAAACAAATATCTATAAATATAGCGTCGGTCAGTGGCTTCACATAGTTTTATGATGATTTTTGAAGGCGAAACAGCTGTTAAGAGTTATAATAATTGCACAGAACTTTTTTTAAAATAAATTTAATAGTAATATTATTGAATATATAAAAGAAAAACTTAAAATTATAAGAGGACCATTAATAATTTAATCAAGTACCTACATAATTCAGAAAATTTCCTATTTTTGTTGCATTTATGAACTGGTTTCGCTGAGATTAGGATTGAGAAACAGGGAACCAAAAATATGAAGTGTTTATTATTATTTTTTGCAGTGGAAAAAATATTTCAAAGTTTTTGTTCGTGCGGGGGAAAACAAGGGTTCTCTTCGAGAAAATTGATTTAATTTTAAATAGCTGTCTTATAAAATAACACATAATTTAAATTTTTTTTTACATAGTACTCAACACACTTTTGTATTACGACTCAATAAACTGAAGTCAAAGTCAGCAGAGCTACCCGGGTTCATGGGGTGACTCCCGGACACTTTAACCCTCAGATTCCTACCCACTGTTCATACCTTTTTCCTTCCCAGAACTTTCTCTCCTTCCTTTCCCCCACACAGTATCCCCAAAGATGACATTGTGGAGCTAATGTTAAAAAAGCTCGGCGGTAAAAGTAGAACTACCCTTCTCGTCGGTGTATTAAGATGGATGTGCTGAAAAGAAGCTGAAAATACTTAAGGTTAACCTTACCAGGTTAAGTTTTGACCGTTTCATTCAATCAGATTTCCCTTTTTACAGTTAAGATTGTAATTAGAGAGGACCTACCGTCTTACCTGGAGGTGATCTAATTATTGTTTCAGATAATTCATTTAAATGAGCCCCCTTAATAATGCTATTTTCAAACTAATTTTAATACTTAACTTTCAGTGATTAAAAGTTAACTGGGATTTTGCAAGGGTACAAGCTGGCATAATAACATTAGAAAAGTGTGTAAGCTTGCTGAGAAGATTCATTCGTTCAAAAAATAGTAAAGCTGATTTATTAAAATCCTGTTAAAAATGGGACAGCAGGCCGTTTCCTGAATTTTCTACTTTCATTTTTCCTGAAATTTCAGTACTTTCCGAATATATCGGAACACGTGTTCATGCATCATTTCGCTACAACCGGAGCTTCATAAGGCTGTATTATACAGCCCTGATGAAGCTACGGTTGTAGCGAAACCCGGTCGGCATTAAGATGGCACTAGCAATATTTTTTGGTTTTCTGCATTTTCGAAGTCGCTTGTGGCCATAACAGCACCTCGAAAAAAATATTTATCAATTAAAACTATTAGATCAATGCATGTTCTCTCTTTCTCAGTTAAAATCAAATTTTAAAAAAATATTTTTTTACTACTTTACAACTGTTTATAAAAGATCATTTTCCAATAAATCATAAATTTACGCTCCAAATGCTTTTCATTTGGGTTATACACGAAAAGAAAAAAAAATGTCATAAAACAGATATTCACCTAAATCACCCTATTTATATTTCTTATAAAATATCTTAATAATGACATAATATTATTTTTTTAAACTACGTAAATCACTTTGAAATGATTTTAGGTATTGAAATACAGGTATTTGAAAAAAAAATGCTTATTAAAACAGTATTTAAGCTATGTTACTTGATAAAAAAACATCAATAATTTATTTGGTCATATTCAATTTTTTATCTATACCCAAAACACGTAAAAGTAGACGAATTTTTTATTCCTGTTCATAATAGAGGGAGTCGTACTAGCTCGTCTTGATACTTGGGTCATTTCCCTTGATTTCAGAATGGATTTGTGTGGAGTACCTATTGCTCACTCAGTAATGTATTCCGCACAAAATTTTCTAAATAGAATTCCGAATTATGACTCTCCTACGCGCTTACTACATTATTTCCATCATTATTATTGTCCTTTTGAAGACTGAGGAATCTTATCAACCGGGATCATCCATTCAGATTCGAAACTAGATTTATTGAACTATTGTCGTTCAATGTGAGAAAAAAGTTTATAAGTTTATAAAAATGGTGTTGGGCCCGAGGTGGATAAACTTGATTTTTTTCAATATTTGTCCAAATTTATGTAAAAACTTTATATTTTCAAAAAATATATCATACAAGATATATTTTTTTATACCATTTACGACACCACAAAATTAATCTTATATCCCTAAAATTAAATACGAAATCAGATTTTTCCTTTTGATCTAAATAATTACTAAAAAATATACAGGTTTGGCAGTTGTGTTTAACTGACTAAATAAGGAAAATTAATAAATTTGCATGTTAACATAACTTTCCAATATTCAGTAATATAAAAAAATCAATCAAAATCGTGAGATACGACAAAAATTCAATGTAACTCAAATTTTGACTAAAATGCTCAATACTTCATTCGAATCTCAAATGTATACATATTGGAGTTAATTTATGGTCATGGATTTGAAGTACATGATGCTTTTAAATGCTGAATCATTTTAGTTCAGGTAGAAAACTTCCACCCGCGATTAATGGATGAAAATAGTTTCCGGCAGACCGTTCCGGACTTATTTGATGAGTTTGCCGTAATATATCATAACAGAGGTCTACGCCATACACCGCTGCGCCGGCATGGAGAACTCCCCTTCCATATGCCACTAGCTACGGGCTACGAGAGATGAGGTACTAAGTACCAACTACTACGCCTAGCCCGTATTCCGTAGTAATGGTACTGGATCCACGTCCATAAGCTAAGTTTGTAGAACTGGCGTAGCGTATAAATGGGTAAACACCGTCTGGCTCGGATGGTGAATTTAAATTGGATGAGAGAACCTGCTATGGTCAGTTTCCGGACTCGGACTTCTGTGGGAAGCTTTCAATTTTAATTAGTCGGTGCCGCGCAGCCCAATTGGAGGGATTCTGCTCTGTATATTATTCAAATCCCAAGTCAGCGGCATGTGAAAATCTCACTCACTCTACAGAAACATTTGTAATAAAGTAATAACCCTAATTAGCGTGTTTGTTATGCCAAAGTCGGACAATACCATGAAGATCCCTTTGTAATTGTTAGTTTGCGTAGGAATACTGTAAACACGGAAAGGAGAAACATTTAGGTGCTTATGTATTATGTACAGTGAGGGCGCTGTGCCAAAGGAAAATATAAAAGTGTATTAATACAAATATTATTTTCCTTTACCCTGAATCCTCTCGTCTTTCATTAAATAAACAGTAAAAAAAATATTCCTTTGACATAACCTAAATTTGAGCGAGATACACTTTTATATAATACTAACTCATCGGCGTCGCTAGGGATTCACATCATACTTAGATAGTAACGTTCCTCTTGTTTGAATGTAAGTACGGAAAATTTCATCAATATTGGAATAAAACTGAAGATTTGTATGAAAATCAAACAAACGCCGGCCGCCACAGACAATCTTCTTTATATAAATAACTAGTGAAACCGACCTTGTTCAAGGTAATTAATGTTTGGAGTAATGTTCTGGGGTTTCAGAATTCTAGAAAACTGGGTGTAGTTTTGATATGGAAATAATAGAAAAAGTTGTAAGTATTTGATTCCCGACTTCATCTACCATGTGTTTTAATCTCATAACACTCATTTCCCTTTCTAAATCTTACTCATTACGCTTACATCAGCCTTGCATTCTTTGCAGATCTCTATTCACTTCCACACCTTTCTTAGTTTATCACATACGCCTCAATTTACTACACATGATTATTTGTTTTACTTGATAGTGCCCATCTTCCTCGGGCGTCTCCAACTTTTTCTACCATCAATTTCCACTTCATACTTCAATATCCTTATCAGCTAAACAGACGGTGCAATCCCAGTCTGCCACATTACACGCGAAAAATTATGTTCAATTACATTTCAAGAAAAATACGTAAAATAAAAATTATAGGTAATGAATGATAATAAACAAAGGAGGAAGAAAAAACTGAGGAGCATTTTCACATTTTTTACAAAACTTTTATATTTTGTGGGACAGTTTTAAGTGAATAATCTCAGGTCAATATTTTGTGATTTATTTATTAATTTTCGGGAAATCGGCAGCTTACAATTATTTCAGTTTATGCATAGGTATTACATAGCCCAAATAAAACCAATTATGGATTTCCTCCTTGTAAATTGAACTCTACTGAGACAGCATAATAAGGAATAAATAATTTAAATTTATAAGAAAGGAATATGAAATCAAAAATTTATACAAAACATAAGATTTTTTTTAATTCTTTATTTGGCTGTCAACCTAAAACAAAAGATTATATAAAAAGAAAAAAATAGAAATCAACATTTATTAATACATTTTATAGCCATGGAGATGGTGATGATCTTTAAATGGAAAAATTTAGATATTGTGAATATTAAGGACGGGTTGTTTCGGAGAACTTGAACAAACGGCCGACGGCCGGCGTGGTCTAGTGGTATACGCTTTTGACTACAGATCCGAAGGTCGCGGGTTCGAACCCGGCGTGGGCAAATAAATTTTATTTGATTAATTTGTGTTATTTCACAATTAATTAATTTAAAATAATATATAGTATATTTGCGGCACGTTCCAGAGTGGAAGATACTCTCAGTATCGCCCTGGTGTAAGACCACCATTCAGAATTGAAACGTTGCTTGAAATGGCTTTAGCCGTGTTTGGTGACCAGATCTGAATAGCCAGGTACTTCCCCACCTTCCTCTTCCCCATCTCCCTCCCCTCCCCAATACCCTCAGCCTCACAACATACCCCAATTGGGGATGCCATAGTCTCACTGGCTCCAGACGGGAGCAGTTGGGACTCTTGTGCGGTATTACTGTAAAAAAAAAAAAAAAATCTTCAAATTTCAAAGTTAATTTTCAAGTTCTGTGAAAGATATTTTTAAGTTCTGTTTTTATTTCAGTTCTGTTAAGCAACTAGCCTATAATGATATAATAACAGAATTTGAATAGGACTTTCACAGAATGGACGTTGAAATTTGATGAATTGTTCAAATTCTCCGAAACAACCCGTCCTTAGAAAACTAAATTCATTTCTTAAAAGCCACCTTTATTTCAAAAAAAGTCGAAAATTGCGAATTTGTGTAAACGAGGAACATCTACGTATTTGTAAAAAGATGTTTTCACAAAGCGAAAATCAGTACAGTAGAAATAAAATGATTGTTTCTAACAATTTTTTCTGCTTGCTTTATCTTTGAAATTACCTAATTAAACCAAAAATTCACCTAGGCAACATTTTTGATAGGGTATTAGATTTTTTTTTTATAAAACCAGAGGGCCTACTCAGATATATTAAAATAAGATAATAATGGCTCTTTGACAATATATAGGTACCTACCTATTTATATAATTTTTAAATATAAGTAGGTATGTAGGTAGATATTTCATTTTGTAAAAAGATATCATTTTTTTTACACATAAAGCTGGTAAATAACATGATTTGAATTCTTTTTTAATTCTGAATTAACTATTTCGTAGACCTACATAGAGAATAAGAATAATGAATAAAAAAGTTTTGGGTAGATATTTTTCTTTGTGAAAACGCTCGTCAAATAACGGGTCTTCCCTCAATGTGATGTCGTTGGTGGACGTTTTGTTTGGGCTTTGAGCTTCGAGCTTTGGGCACTGAGCTTTGAGATTTGAACTTCGAGCTTCGGACTTTGTGCTTTGGGCTTTAGGCTTTGAGCTTTGTTCTGTGAGTTTTAAGATTTGAGCTTTGAGATTTGAACTTTGTGCTTTAAGCTTTGAGATTTTAGCTTTTGAGCTTTGCGTTTAGAGCTTTTGGATTTGAGTTTCGAACGTGAGCTTTTTTAAGACGTAAATTTGAGATTTTAGTTATTATCTTTGAACTTTGAGATTTGAGCTTTCAGCATTGAGATTTGAGTTTGAGTTTTTAGCTTGTGGTCTATAAGTTTGCAACGAAAGTTTTACGTCCCCGGTGTTACCCGGGCTTCAAGCAGAGTTTTTTGAATTCAGAGGGAGACCGTGTGACAGTAATGATTGACTTATTTTGAACGCCAAATGTGTAAAATTAATTTACCATGTATCTAAATTCTGCTTTAAGGCAGTGACAGTGGATGGGGTGGTTTTTAGAAATTTCATGTAAACAGTAACTAGCCCTTATTTTGAATGTCTCGAAATAAAACTGTAGATTTGTATAAAAAACATAGCCACACCGGAACATTTTTTATATATATATATATAGATATTAATCGATAATATATAGCTAATTTTTCCAGCGTTGGCCGTGCTTTATGCAGAGTTATCCGAAATCATATGTAGGCAGTAATTTTTCACTTATTTTGAACATAACTCCTTTAAGGGGTGGGGAAGGGGGATGTATGTGATTTTTCGAAATCTCATGTACACAGTGACCTTCCTCTTGTTTTGAAGGTTAAGTGTGCAAATTTTCATTAACCTCGTAATAAAACTGCAGATTTTTATACAAATCAAATCTACGCCGCCCGCCCGACGGTCGCCCCTCCGCCGTCCGTCTGCCGTCTGTCCGCCACAGACAATTTACTATATATATATTAGATATCAACAAACGAGTTGGTGGTATGACTGTGTAGAGGCAGTGGCATGCATTCCATAGAAGGTGAAAAGCTGTGCCCACCCTAAGGAAAACGAGCCTCAAAAAGAAACGAATATAATAATTCAACCGAAAACTAGATAACTTGAAGTACCTACTTTATTTATTACAATGTAAAGATAAATAATCTCAACCAGATGGCTAAAATGATCTGTAAAAGATGATAATAAAATGGCAATCTTCAAATATTTAATTCATACCCGCGACTTGAAAAAACTACACACAGCCTACCTTTAGTTGGAGCGATGCACGCCACTGTGTAGACACCGGGTGCAGGTAATGTGAGATCATTTATTGTAAAAATATACTTCGTGAGTAAATGGATTCCCAAATAATTTAGCACTTTCTTTGAGGTCCCATTACCTGCGCGTAACTTTGAAGCTTTCTTTTCACTAATGGATAACACTCCTTGCTTTACCCCTTAAAAGCACAATCTGGACATAATGTTGGCTGTTAAACTTTTTCAGCAACAGTTTTACATGGGTAAGAATTTAAACAACAATATTCTTTGTGTTTCAAATAAATTCGTGAAATATTAGGAAGTATTTTTAACAAAATTATGTTAAACCGTAACTTTTTCTTGTTACGAAATATGTTTATGAAATGTTATGACGTGGGGAAATTAACAGCGGTCCGTCAATCTTCCATCTTTTACAATTTTGCTAAAAGCCTCATAACACTTTATAACGGGAGTTTTAAACTAAATCGTGAATCATGCTGTGTGATTTGTACTCAAATATAGGTCAGCCTTCCCCTCGAGCATCAATCTCGGCTAAGGTAACATGTTTTATCTATTATGACATAAAATTTTATATATTCGGAGCCCTTACAGTCACCGCAACGTGTGACATTCCTCGTTTCCCAATGACCAGAAGGCTTTGGGGGGCTGAGGTATTATATATTAAAATATTGACAGGCGGTTGGTAAGGGCTGATGGAGCAACCCTCCACCAGGTCCGACTCCCGGCTGCCGGCTGCCGGCTCCCAGGGGCGGATGTCGGCAAATAACACCCTTTGAAAGATGATATTAAAAGTTTCCTCTAAGTGAATTGCAAGTATTCCCGGGAAAATTGAATTCATTAAATCGGTAAAGCGTAACACGTAGTATTACCGGAACTAAATCCAATTTCATGTTTTAAATTGATGTTCGACGGTTGGCTATTAATTTGTGCTGCCAGAGATTTTCGCCAGTATCATCTGTTTTATTAGCACTGGAGTCTAGGGTCCTACGTATATAGGAATATAATAAATATTCCTACCATGTCGGCGCGCAATACTTCACACATAGGTAGTTTAATAATTTGAAAGATTAGTTTAATTCGTATTTTAGTTTTCGTATTTTAGTTTCGTGTGAAATGCCGCGGTCTGTCACTGGGTTCTGGCAGGATATTGACACTCAAACGGGCGCGTTCCTGTGTGACGGATTATTTTCATCATTGCACATTTACCTACATACAAGAGTTATTGTTTGTCAATGACACTACCAGTAAAAGGTTCTTTTAGAATTTTACAATTAATCATAAAAATTTTATTACCCTAGTTAAAAATTAGATGTAGGTGTTTGAACTCCGACCGAGAATCGGCGATCAACGATGGTCATTATTGAAAGGGGCAAACATTTAAAAAGCTGTTGGGCGAATTGACACTATATCAAAAATGTCACCGGGGTTTTAACAACTAGGCTACATTTTATAATAATAGGTGTAAGTTGATGGATAGATTAAGTTTGAATTTAATTTCTTAGCGTTCGTTTCTTTGGATCATTTCACTAAATTGTATGTTACTAATTTGTAGATTGTAAGACAATTTGAATGCAGATTTAATTTCACAGTGTGTCTTTAAATTTGGGTAATTTAAATAATGTCATTTGCCTAATTGTAGGTTGCAAGATAGATTAAGTTTGAATTTAATATCTTTTCGTTTCTTTGCGTTATTAGACTTATTTTAGAAGACCCTAAGGACAACTTCATAAAAAGTATATAATTTATCCATTTATTATTACGATAACTCCTATAAAGACGATAAAATGGCACTTTTTCGCTTGTTTTCCCAGGGGAAAATCACAATATTAGCTGTATGAAATCATCGGGAATATGTGCGCATTAGGGCCCGGCCCGTTGGCGTTGCCTCGGGGCTTATTCGGTGTGCCCTCCGCCGTGCTCACACTGCTCACTGCCCACCTCCTCTTCCAGGGCCCTGCCGGAGCCCTGCGGCCCTCGTCCACTGCCTCGAGGCCTGCTATCCACTCTCACGCCTCTGCCTCTGGGATAAATGAATTAGGGAGTAATTTCAACCCTTGATGTAAGATGTTCAGAGGACGCAGCGAGTGATAAAGACTGCAAAATTTTTATTAATAAGAGTTTTGGATACTCATAGTAACAGAAAAGCATGAACGAGAATCGTCTACGGACACGGAGAAAAACGATCCTATTAAAAAAGTGATAGCATGCCAATTTCCTGATAAAATATTATTCATTCAGAATGTATCGAAAACACGTGTTCTTTTCCTATTTAAATATTATGATGGAATGCAACAATATCAGTACGTCATTATCAATATAAGTATGTCAGTATCAATATCAGTATTATTCCCGGGGCGGCGGTCCCAAATCCGCTCTAAATTAAAAATAAATATCGATATGAAAGTGAATGAAGTAGTGTGTGAGTTGTGTGGCAGTCTATCCTCTGTCTACCCCTGCCTAGAAACGGCGTCATGATTAGTCCGTTAGTTATTTTTTAATCGATCGTGAGTTTGTCTTCAAATATAGGTGCAAGACTTAACATATAATTATAAGTAGGTGCTCTAATTTAATACTTTTATTTTATCTATCAATATTATGTATTTATCTAATTTCTACTGAAACCGTACACATTAGGTACTTTGGTATATCGTACGTATTTTGCATCCCTCACATTCTGTGTCAACAAATTTCATAATTATTTTAAAATTCAATTTAAAGTAAACGCGTAATCAATATTTTTACTTCAAAAGTCTGTCGGGTTCGTTCAGATTAACTCGGTATAGAAAATAAATACAAACATATGTATATCCATTCACGTCTTGTAAAAATACGTTTGCATAATATTTTATTTACGCGAAGAGTTATGAAGAAACCTTGGTCCCGGGAGTGGCCAAGGAGCGTCGCGTGTGGCGGGACATTCATCGTATTCAACTGAGTGCTGACAGTAGACTGCTAGCAACAACTTTATATCTCCTTTAGAAATAAAAAAGAGCCCTAACACGGAAATGGAAGGCCTCATTCCGACAAGGGGTGTTTTAGTGTAGCGCAATTATTATTGCCGCACTGGGAATCTGATACGAGGGTGCATGCAGAAGTTGTAGCCCGGTGACTGAGAAACGAAAAGCAGAAAAGTCATGAAGTTCTTCTATTTTATTTTTATTATTATTGAAATATATTCCAATTATGCAATGTATGTTTGAGGATTGGTAAGGAGACGAATGAAATGTGGAGAATTCCCCGTGCCGAAGATCGACACCGCGTCGGAGGATGTAGTCAGTGGCGAATCCTCCAGGTCGATGGTCAACACCAGATTAAAGCGGAGATGACGGTGGTGGAGTGATCGAGGCGATGAAGTCAGTGGCTCAACACCCCGTTGATGGAGACTGGACTTGTAGATGGTTTTTATCACTGGTGAAGACGAGTCTTTCCGGTACTCCAGTGTGAAATAGGTAGAGAATAAAGCGCGCTTATAGGTCTGTCACAGGCTTTATGGTTCATGGCCCATCTCCCTTCATTCTATTATCTACGGATTCTTACGTCAGGAATATAGAGATCAACGCAACTATAAATTGTCATCACTCATCATGAGCTTTTAATAACAAATTGGCTGTCGAAATATAAGACTTGACACCGTGTTTTTGTACCACATTATTTAATTATTAATATTTATGGTGATACTGTATAAATGTATAGGTAAACACATTATCTGGTAAGACGTTACAATTTACAAAAACACCATTTTGCAAAAACAAGTAAGTTATGACGAAAATAGAGTCAGCCGGTATACGGCGGGCGATTAGGATTTTACTTTAGGAATTCTAGAGATTAAAAAAAAGGCTTCGACAAGTCTTTGTATTCCTCGTCTGAATGCACTCTGATAGTCGACGAATTTTATTTTGCATCATAAATTTTACGTTACAAGTTAGGTTCACACGCCGAAGTGCAGAAGAAAAATTAACATATTTTTGCCTGCTTCACATAGTATTTTTTTTATTTTTCGCCTAGCGGTCGAGGGTCAAAAACAAACGTATCGCAAAACCAAATGTTGTTATGTTGCGCTTCTTTCCCAACATTATGTTCAGTAAAATAGCCAAGTATGTTTTTCGAATTGTTTCACATCCTCTTTGGCATATTACAGATCTACGCATTTGACAATGAGATTGCGGGTTCGATTCCTGTTGCAGCGGAAAATTGATTGGTGCTGCAGCAGAAGCGTGCATTCCATGTAGGCACACAAGTACTGCCTAGTAGGCAGGGTAGGCTGTGCCTATCCTACCTTATTCACATAAAAAATATGAATAACGTTAACATTTGTGAAATGATTGCAATAAATCCGTGTGGATTGGTGTCAAAAGCAGAAACTAAGTATGCTAAATTACGTCATATTCAAGTGCTGACTGTATTATACACGTGTGTGTATGCGCAATTAGGGGACGATTCGTTTATGTAAGTGCCAAAAGAGGCTGTGTCTTTGAGTATAAATATAACGCCACTACCAAATAATGTAACAATCAGTGGCATCTGTTGGTGGCTCTATTAATTAGTGTAAATCTAATGAAATAATGATAACCTAGAATAAACCCTGTACTCAAATGATATAGAAAAGGTCCAAAAAAGTTTTTACGATACCTTTACATGAGTTTGGGTACTACCCTTTGTTGTATCCCTCTGTCTATCTCACTGGAATGCTCGGACTAGATCGTCTAGACTCATAGCAATCGCAGATCGCAATGGTGGTAGTAGCACATAAACTGCTCAATGGACATATTTGCAATCCTGCTGTTCTGGAACGTATTACGCTTTATGTCCCAGATAACTTCACCGGAGCTAGGCAACACATGCTTTTTATTTTTCCAATATGCATGACTAACCTACCAATGATCATGCCTTTGGGGAGAATGACTACGCTATTAAACCAACTGTCTTCTGAGATTGATTTTTTCAGTCAAACCTTCAAAATTAAAATAACTATTTTTTTATCACGAGGCTACATCGCAACTATCGTATATATGTTATTTATTGTTAATGTTACTGGAATCACTGTTTTTCATAGTAAACAATACATAAATAAATAACATTATATTGACTTTTTTCATTACATTGACTCTTTATTTAAGGGGAAAAGTATGGAAATTTTGTATATCCAATAGTTGGCTTTTAATTATGTAAGCGGTTATTTGGATATTTGACCAGCAGCTAAGACATTCTTAGAGATAACTTTAGCGAAGGGGTTGTCGGTGGTATAAATATCAATTAATTGCTGTTTTTCATACTGCCTACCCCGATTTAAAAAAAATCTGTGCACGCCACTGGGCTGCAGTCATCGCGATGTGATTTAATGCTTAAAATATGACATAAATTACAAAAATGGCTTTGCAGCTATCATAAATTAAAAAGTACTTAACAACCACCTCTTCACCTCTGGTCCTTCCTTTGGTTCGTATTTCCACATCATAACACCGTCAATGAAAACTACCATAGTTCTGCTAACTAAAGGTAGTGGAATTCTAACGTGGAAACATTTAACAAAATACCATTTTTTGTAAACCTGTTTATATTATTTATTTTGAATACAAACGAAAGTTTAAAGTGTATTCAAAATATAACGCACCGAACCATTTTGTTTTTAGATAAATCGGTTTCCATCATTTCTAGTAGCTTACACAGCACCCCTTCTCTTTCATCGTGTCTTCAGTCTCTGGTCCCCCCGCCCCCGACGCGCCAACTCGTAAATGCTTTATACTCAATTAATTCTGGTACGATTAGCGCGGCCCAAGTACACATCGGACGCGACCCTTATCATTATTACTCCTGCGATCGGACCAGACTGCCTGTATCCATCATTTATACTCTACGCGGACACTTGAAAATAAACATCGTTTTCTTCACTACGGAAACAAACATCACTTATCGTTAAGGGACCCACGTAATTATTTATAAGATATTGAAAAACAGTAGTCCCAGTCATTGACGGAAAATCTTCCTTCTCTCTCAACCAACATTATCATTGATCAGCATATTTCAACTTGAGTGAGACCATTGTACATATTTATAAATGTTGTTTCCTATCAACAAACCTAACCTTAAACCTAAATACCGATTTGTTTTCATTTCCTACAACGCTCTTACAAGGTTTCTGTCATTGCAAATACATTGTATAAACGGTACAATTATGACGACCTAGAAGACCCCAATCTGTAATGTTGTAAAAAAAATTCCAATTTGTATAAAACAAATAAATAATACAATCGTGAAGCCGCACACCCAAAATGACTCTGTAAAAATGCCATTACGGCACACGTGTCTTTTTCTATAAAATATTGGAACGATCGTAATGAACGTTATTATATGATACTTTTATAGATAGGAACTTATTTTCCTACGTCGGGGTCGAGGCGAGGGGAGATAATTTTTCTGATTTTGCCGGTTCAATCAATTGAAAATTGCTGATTCCCAGTTTTGGTTCAATTGCTGATTCCAACCTCAAGCTACGACTAAACTGTAAACCACAGAGTTGGCAAAATGTGTAGGAATTAAGTTATGTGGTATTTTTTCAACTCCTCAGTCTGATTTGTTCAGTTTTGGGAACAAACTGCTATTACCCGCAGAGTCAATATGTTCGCTTTTCGGATCAGCTTATCTCTAATAGAAATCGTTGTGTCTCCCTTACCGTCATAGTTAGAAATATGAACTAAACCGTGTGAGAGAGACAACACCAAGCTTTATATACAAATATAGAAGTTAACTACAAAATAATTAGAATATACACCTCAATATAACTTGAAATTAAAATTGAGGAAAATAGAAATAAATTCACACACAAAATTACAAAACGGATTAAAGAACAAAAAAGACAATATTACCAAAATGTCATAGCATAAAATAAAAATAAAACCTACACGTAACACACAAAACCAATATAAACACACATCACTCACAAACACACAAGATTATATTTTAAGTGTATTATTTTCTCTTTAAATGTATTATGTAGATTATTTTTTCATATTATAAAATGAAGGCCTCAGCACGGGCAAGTCACCCAGTGAGGCCAACATTATTGGAAAACTTTGAAATGTAAAAAAATATTTTACCAAATAAAAAAAATTTAAAATTTAAAAAAATTAAAAATGAAACCAAAGGTTCCGACCGGAATTCGAGAAAAAAAAAAGAAACAACTACTTTTTTATGTTTGATATCAAAATTAAAAATATATATTTTTATTTCTATTATATTTTTGCGAACGAACCAATTGTAAGCAGCGTTTCGCGCCATTTGCGGTTGCTTCGTTCCTTTCCCACAAGTTGTGGTTCAGTTTGGTAAACGTAGAAAGAGTTTTTAGTTTTCGGATATGCTCAGAAATATCCCATCTAGTTGGAGAATTTATTGAGAAGCGGAAATACACACAAATTCTCCTACTTGACAGCATATTTAATAAATATAACGATCAATAAGCCAGATGTCTGAAGGGATAATGATCAGATCAGGATCAACGTAAAATAATGTTACGCCATGCTTTAAATCAAGATCTTTCTGTCAACTTTGTAGAACTGCATACTAAATTTTGCTATGGAATATAAAATTACTCTATTCGAAATATTTTAAATAGTGTTCAAACGATATTAAGCAAACAAAACATTAAATTTGCAGAACATGTAATGTACACGTTTTTAAATTTATTTGAAATTTTAAAATATTGTCGACACATCTAAAAACATTTAATTAATAAAGTGACAACATCATAAACATAATTAATTTCTAACCAAGTTAAGCAAGAGAATAATTAATGTAGCAAAACTCTAAGCATTAAACCATTTTTACAGGGCGAAATTAAAACATAAGCCATAAGCCGAGAAACGCCCGAGGGACCAGCGCATAAATTAAAATGAAACACCTTATGTACTTATACAAACCTGGCGTTTTACATTTTAAACATACATATTTAAACAAACCTGGCATATTTTATATTACATATTTAAACAAACCTGGCATATTTTATATTACATATTTATTCAAAAGTCCCGCCTTTGAAGAACACCGCGTCGCGAGGCCGACGCCCTCCTGATTAAGTTTTTTTTACGTAAATTCCCGAAGTAAGGGTTCCGAGAAACAATAACAATGAATAAATTAGTCTGTATTAATTTCAAACTTGGTTGAGAATTTTCCACTGGGAGTTTTAATCCTAAGCCTTCTGGTATAGATAAAAATGCGTATTTTAGTGCCGTCGTATCTATTAAAAAAATTTCAAAACATTGCCTATATTTTTTCACTTCCTACGAGGATGTAAATTATTTTCAATTTTGTGATTTTTTGCAATAATTATCTCCCGAGTAAAAATAATTAAAAAATAAATATAGTTGATTGAAGTACTAGTACATATTGAATTATTTTGCGTGTTGGAAATAAGCCGACGTAGCTCAGTGGTCCAGAGCACCTGACCGGACATCAGAAGGTGCTGGTTCAATTCCCGTCGGCGGCGTTTATTTTTACTCTGGAGATATTTTCTTGTACTGATATTTCAAGTGACTAATTATTGCTTATAATAATTTGTTATCCTTTGTGCTATGCATAAAACCTTGTCTTATGAACATTAGTTTATCATAAAAATAAATAAACATAAATAACGTCTTTACCAATATTCGTGGTATTTTCAAAATTCTGTAATAATGGTTTACCAACAAATCAAAACCTTTAATAATGCCTACATGGAGAAAACTTACTGATGTAAAATATTGTTAATTTATTAAGGATCTCTTAAAATTGTTCGTATTCAGATTAAAAACGGGACTGCAGGCCCCTAACGAATGAATTGACAGGTTTCCTTAACACGAATGTGTTATGGCGATGTCTAAACACGTGTTCATAATAATTCAAATATTTTCGCATTTCGTCATAGTGTACTATCAGGACAAACGCAGGTGCATGAACACGTGTTTATACAAAGTTTATTAGAAAAAATACTCATTTGTCTCCGTGTATCGTGGTTACAAGAAATATATTTTCGATCATAATATCGTGTAGTAAATGTTATAACCAGTGGCGGCTCGTGACTTTTGGGAGTAATAGAGTTCTAATATTAAAATAAAATGACATTATTGATGTTGTTGTAGCTGAAAATGTTTTTGTTTTTTTTTTCGAAAATTCTATTTTTTGTGAAGATTATGAAGATTTTCAGGATATCGGTGTAGTGCACTGCCAAACTGAAACTTTGAAACGTTTCAAATGTAAATGTTACATATATGAAGATATGTAACACTTACATTTTTAACTACGGGTTACCGACAATCTGTATTCGTGGGAGTCCTCAGTATTCATTATTCTCGACTTTTCATGTAGTTCAAATCGTTAATTGCTAACACGTTTCAGTATTTCTAACCAAACTGCTGACGATTCCGGAACATCAGATCTATTTTAGGACTAGAACGTTCTTATATTATGCTTTCAGTAACGTTTATGAATTATTCGTTGATTATTGATTACAAAACCTACGTAAATTACATGAATGCTATTTATATCACTGTTACTTACGATAAATATTGGTAAAATGTTCGACAAACTTATATTTATTATTTATATCTCTCTGCGTCATACGATTATGTTTAATTTATTTATGTGAGCATGGTAAGTGGTAACATGTCTAGATTAAAGTCGTAATATGAAAATATTAATGAGAGCGTGGTAAGTGGTAACATGTCTAGATTATAGTCGTAATATGAAAATATTAATGAGAGCGTGTAAGTGGTAACATGTCTAGATTAAAGTCGTAATATGAAAATATTAGTGAAAGCGTGGTAAGTGGTAACATGTCTAGATTAAAGTCGTAATATGAAAAAATGAATGTGAGCGTGGTAAGTGGTATCATGTCTGTGAGCACGGTAAGTGGTAACATGTCTAGATTAAATTCGTAATATGAAAATGTTGCTGTGGAGTGTAAGGTTAAAACTGTACATAACTGACGATAAAAAATAATGATTGAAGGATTTCAGCCATTCTGAATGATACCAAACTAAACCACACACACACTTATTTAGACAGGCATATTTGCGTAGTCTTGATCCTGAAATAACATCTATGCGTAGGTCCTGAAATAACATCGAAATTACATCTTTGCGTAGTTACTTAGATCATGAAATTTGAGTAGTTAAGTAGGTCCTGGAATAACATCGAAATTACATTTTTGCTTAGTTACTTAGGTCCTAAAATAACACGAGTAGTTGCGTAGGTCCTGAAATAAAATAAAAAATAAAGTATTTGCGTAGTTATGTAGGTCCTGAAATAACATCGAAATTACATATTTGCGTATATAGGTAACATAAGCTCGTTTTTGTGTTACCGTCTCTTGGAATCTCTCTTGTTTCATGTATTTTTAAAAGGAATAGTTGTAACTAATTAGGTATTTGTTTGTTTCAGCCCTCGGGCCGTGGCCATGTGACATGAGGGAGTGTGTGAGGGAGCGGGCGGAATGGGGGGCGGGGGCGCTACTGGCCCTGGGCGCCGCCCTCCTGGCGCTGGCAGGGGGCGCGCTGGGCGGCCTGGCCTGCCTCAGCAATCCCTGTCTGCACGGGGTGTGCATCGATGACCTCAACAGGTGACTGATTATTAATTTCCACCCAGTTCAATGACCAAACAGAACACTGTAGAAAAGTGAGCATAAAATAACTATTCTAACTTCACATATTATTTCTTCAACAATTGCAAAACCACTTTGTGGCGTCATTTTGATTTAAATTAAATAAGTAACTTTGTATTCACCACTATTTAATCAAAGAGGATCGACATGATTCAAGACCAGTGGTTTTTCGTCAGGATAAAGGGAGTGACAGATTACGCTATAAGTTCAAAGCGTTTTATATAACTCCATGTTGCTCGCCATACAATCCTATACATACCTGTCACACCTAAAAAAGACAAAGATATAGTGTTATAAGTGTGGGCTTGATGATGATATGCGCTGTGATCTGCTAGCCAGGCTATATTTGAAAATTATGTGACCCCCTCTCCTACCTACGGCAGGAGAAGGGGACAGAACAATTTACGGAGCCCCGTAATTACGCGACTGTCATCTGTCAAAGTGACAGATCCCATACAAAGAAATGATATTCTACGGCAGTTTCCCAATTGATCTGACCCCCTTTCCTAAGGAAGATTATAGCGTAGTGTGTCACCCCAACACATAATACGTACATGCCATACCGAAATTATGCGCGCATAATATAGCGTAATGTGTCTAAGGCTTAAACGTATAATGAAAATTAACCAAAAATAGACAAAAATATTACAATGAGCGGTGATTAATCAGTTATTATTATTTAAAACAATTATACATGTTATCATAAAATAGGCAATTAGTTTATATAACAAACACTTTTATAAAATAACACATTTGTTTGTACATCCATAACTTTTATAACTTTCCCCGACAAGGAAGAGGCCCTGGGTTCAATTCCCTGATGCAACCAAATCTATTTCTGTCTTTTTGTTTCAAATTTTTCGTTTGAGAGTCGTTAATATTCAAGAAACTAATGAGCCCTGAACAGAGCATCATTGTCTTTTTCTAAGAATAACGTTGAAGCCAAATTTAGGGTGAAGAAAACTGCCTGGCTATGACAAACTTTTGAAATGATTTGTACGCAAAGTAATAAAATGAATAATTTAAATTTAATTTTTATATTGTTAATGCAATTATAACAGCTTATGAGTTTTTGGGTGTTTGATGCAGCGAATGGGCGGCTTCAAATTGTGCTCGAATAGCTACGTCCAAGACCATTAAGGTTCATGTTAATATTGTCTTCATTGATTAAATATAGAATTTATTGTCCAGTACGTATTCGTGCTACTGCATCGATGGCTACACAGGAATACAGTGCCAGACTAACTGGGACGAGTGCTGGTCCAGTCCCTGTGAGAACGGAGGCTCCTGTATCGATGGGATCGCAGAGTATAACTGCACATGTCCAGAAGGTTTTGTTGGTAAGTTCAAATATACCAAATATTTAGTATCTGTAGATCCCTAGGCTGAACCTGTTGTGGGCCCTGGTTGGTCTGGGGGAGCAATCCATAATGTTTTTTTTTTAATAATTACCCTGCAAAAGTTCCATCTGGGCAATTTTCTACCTAAAAAGAAACATAAAATTTTACTATACCACATTTATAAGTTGATGAAATGGTGAATTGAAAATCATTAAGGTAGGTATTCAATTATTTATTAACATTGCTGTGAACAAAAAAAAAGAATACAAAGTTGAAATAAAATTCATGTCCATGTTTATGCAAAAATCAGTATTTTATTTTTTTTAATTAATCTAAAATAAAATGCATTGATAAGAAATTGTAGTCAATGGACATAACTTTACTTGGAAATAACTTAGTGGCTTATTGATTTGTACCTACACATCATACTGATGAAGCTACTAATAATTTCTTCACAATGTAACTTTAAACAATTTGTGGTGCGGGCCCGTATGCTGCAGCCTTGGTAGTATGCGCCCAAATACATCCCTGACTCCATGCACTTAAAAACCCATTTTTCATTTTCACCCGGTTTCGAATCTGAAACCTTTGAACCCGGATCCAAAACTCTTACTGTTCTGTCACAGAGCTCACTTAGGATCTACAAATATATGACAACAACAAAAAACACTTTAAACCGTTTTGCACACATACATTCTACACAATAAGTACCTAATAAAAAAAAGTTTTAATACATTGTCATAATGTATAAGAAAATGGGAGAAGGGTTCTATTTCACAAAAGTCACTCCGCACGATCCTGGTGTTGAAAAATAAAACACATTATTGTTTATTCCTACACTATCGGGTAGTGTATGCATGACACGGGGGATGTCAAAAATCTAGAATTCTAATGAGAATGGAATTACCAGTACACTTTTTGACCGTGTGTTTTTTTTTACATGATCAACAGATTTTCTTCAATGAGTGTTATTTAAATTTTCCTAATACAAGCTGGTGCTTGTAAATGAAAGAAGTTCTCATTATTTTATAATAATTCTTTTTAAAACTTTATGGGAAAACAAATATAAAAAGGAAAAATAAAGGTTTTAAAAGGAAGGATAATAATAACACAAGAAACATGAATGACAATTTTTAAAAATGACAAAAGTACGTTATTAATAAAAGGAGTTTTACGCAGATATTAATTTTATGCAAGATTATTACAAACGTATGGAAACAACAAAAAACTCCCATAGCAATTTAATTTATTTTCAGGACTCAACTGCGAAGAAGACTTTGACGAATGCGTCACGAACCCTTGCCAAAACAATGGGACGTGCCAAGACGTCCCAAACGGCTACGAGTGTCTCTGCCTGCCGGGTTATTCGGGTCCCCATTGCGAGGTGGACATGGCCGTATGCAATACCACGGAGGAGGCCCGCTGCGACAACGGGGGCAAGTGCGTGGAGGGTCTCGGCATGGCATTTTCCTGCCACTGCACTCCAGGTGAGTTCAACCGAATTGTTACAAGCCAAAACCACAGGACATGTCAGGACGTCCCAAATTGCTACGAGTGTCTCTGCCTGCCGGGCTACTCGGGCCCCTCATTGCGAGGTGGACATGGCCGTGTGCAATACCACGGAGGAGACCCGCTGTGACAACAAAGGCAAGTGTGTGCAGGGTCTCGGCATGACATTTTTTTGCCACTCACTCTAGGTGAGTTCAACCGACTTATTACACGCTAAAACCATGGGACGAGTCACAATGTCCTAAAAGGCTACAACCACCTCTGCCGGGCTACAAGGGCCCCCACTATGTGAAACATTAGCTGGGCCAGCCCGTTCATGCACAATAAGGAATTCCAGTCTTTAATTGATGGATATGTTTAAATAATGTTATTTAAAAAAAAGCATTTGTTTTATACTGAAAAAAAACTTTATTCAAAAATATCCAGGAACTAAAAAGTATGAGCACTCCTGACATATTTTTTTCCTTTTATATAAATATATAAGATTTTATCAAATTATTGTGTTAAAGAAAGATATTTTTTCTTCTAGGGTGGGAAGGAAAACTTTGTGATCTGTCAATAGATGAGTGCGCTTCCTCGCCTTGCCAAAATGGTGGACTTTGCATAGACCAGCATGCTGATTTTATATGTGCTTGCACATTTGGTAATACATTTTATCAATTCAGACCAATAGAATAATAAAAAAAATAATGTGTTTTTCCAATACCAAACAGCTCCTTTTAGCCCCTGGACAGCGGGTGGCTACAATAGCAGTTCTGGGAAATTATGGCTACCTTGTGGTGCAATGCAATGATAGTTTTTTTAAGCTGCAACTATTATTATTTATAAATTTCAAATATTTATTATTTTCAGGATACACTGGAAAGCGTTGTGAGTCCCAAATAGAATTGTGCTCAAACAATCCATGTACCAACAAGGCACTCTGCATGATGGAGGACACTATCAAAGTGTGTTATTGTGTTCCTGATTTTCATGGAGAAAAGTGTCAATTCCAGTACGATGAATGTCTCCTGGGGCCCAGGTAAGGTTACCCAAAACCCTTACCAGAAAATATTGTGAAATGGTGCTAGAGAAAAAATTTCAATTATAATAATTAACATTATCTTTCAGATGCATGAATGGTGGCACATGCTTAGATGGAGTGGACAATTTTACCTGCTCCTGTCCTCCAGGGTTAACGGGAATTCTCTGCGAGTGTCTTATTCTAGATGACAATCAATTGGACTGCGAATACGTTAGCCCAACTCCTCTTTTCGAGAACACTACGTCAATTTATGTAACTCCCACGTCACAACTATACACAATCTACAGTACTTCTGTGGAAACTTCAACTGCCGATGGCGAAACATCAACCATTGAAGATACAACCTCCAAATACAAAACAACCATGTGGTTCACAGAGCAAGGGACCTCTGTAACGAATGTGCCAATGTCTACATGGGACCAAAGTAGCCTTTCAACTTTAGATAATAATAATTATACAGTAAGCTTTTCATCATCACAACCACCTTCAGAAATAACCACAGAATATGCTGAAACTTCAACGGAACCAGCATCCAAACCTTCGTCAGAGTCCACGCAGACTGTATATTCTACAGACGCAACAACAAACAATGAATTATTTTTGACAAGTGCATACCCATTCAATCAGAGTACAACTCAAATGTATACGACGTCTTCCGATTACCAAAGTACAAATTTACCTTATTCGATACCCTTCACTTATACTCTCAGTTCATCCACTGACAAAGATGAAGTGTTAAAAAGTACCTACTCTACAGACTCTAATATAATTCTAACAACTGAATCTACTAATACAGACACTACTGAAAGGTCATCTGATTCTATTACTACAGAGGGGACTACATATGAAATATTAATAACTAACAACGGTACTGCTTCTTCAACAGTATACAGCACAGCTGTTAATGAAGAAGATTTGAACACAAGATTCATACCTGAAAATATGAAGACTGACAGCACTTCAACCAGCACTACGATTACTTCTACAACCGAGTCTATTGAATTTACTACCCCCCCAGCTGTATTGACAGAGGAACCATCGATTCCTTCCTCCAGAGACTCTACAATAATGCCGTCTTTCAATGTGGAAACAACGTCCGAAATGTCATCATTATTTACCGAGTCACCTTTATCTTCGAGTGGGTCTACATTTAGTTATGAAACAACTGATCAGACCTATGAATATACATCAGTGAGTACTGTAGACCCAGACTGTTCAAAACTAGGATGTTTGAATGGGGGCAGTTGTGTTCATTCAACTGAGGGACCCAAGGTAAGTTATCAAATACCAAACTAATAATAAACATAAATCACATGAAATCTGTTCTCAAAGTATGTACATATTAATGATGAATTGTTTATTTTGTTTATTTAGTGCGTCTGCAAGTTTGATTTTGACGGCACAGTCTGCGAACACACGTTAGGTATCGCTTCAGCGGCGTTCAGTGGAGATTCCTACTTGACTCATAAGCTGCACAACCTGACCGGTATTACCGTACAGCTGAGAGCGAGGACTCTGTCTACTGAAGGAATGATACTGTACGCTAACATCGGACAGGACACATACATTTGCCTATACATGCAGAAGGGGCTGTTGAAGTTTAAGTTCTCCTGTGGATACCAAACAATGTTACTTAGCGAATTGGAAGTACCAGTGAATAACGGATATGAGTTGAGAATTAAGGCAATGTAAGGGTTAAATTTGTTTTTTAAATGAGTTTCCTAGTGCCATTATGGTAATCAGATGAAATAGAACAGTGACTAAACAGAACACGATAAGCAATGACATTACAAACTAAAGACATGTTGTAAATATCTCAAAAGTGGGAAGCGAAAGACACGGCAATTGTCATACTGTCGATTTGGTGGTTTTACATAGCCCTAAACTGTCACATGTCGCATGAGGTCTTGAGCTATCTATAACCAAATTGCGTAATTGAGTGACTGATTTTTTCCCATAGATTTTAAGCGCCATTAGAGAAATCGAGATAGCGAATGTAGCAAAACATAAGCAAAAAAAAAAAATGTATATCTATATGGGACGTGTGGGATTGCACTAACCTCTCCACATCCTGAAATAAAATATTATTATTATTATTATTATTATTATAAGCATAAGCAGGACAACATAGTGGCAGTAGGTTGTCTCATACAGCATTCCGTATTAGTTATTCGTCTTAGTGGAAGCGAGTAAGAGTATCTTGTCATCTCAATCACCCGCAATGTAGAATGAAGTATTCGCTGCAACTTTTAAATATAAAAAGGCCGCCCAATGCTATTTCTATATTTTGTTCGCAGACACACATTTACTTTGAATTATACACGAACAACATTTGAATTAAGAATTTACTAGAAACGTAAGAGTGTTTGTTACTTGCCACATTTTCTTCTAATTTTGTAAGTAAGGGTCTAAATATATTCTAATGTCATTGATGATAAGAGAATAAGTTGGGTTAGTTTGTTGTATGTTCTTTTTCTTCACTTTTCTTCAGTGTTCTGTTTTGTCATGGAACCCTTAAATGCATTTAAAATAAATGATTTATAAAATAACATGTGTCTTTGTAGATTAGAACTCACCGACCATAGAAGACACTGCAATGCGTCGCTCCATATCAATGACACTCTGGCGATGAGCGGCGGCCAAACAGCAGCTCCATCTTCCTACCCGCCGGACAGAAACTCCTGGCTTCATCTGGGGGCAGTAGCGGATGGCTTTGGAGTCATTGACCATTCCCCTCCAGATCTAGCTCCCTTCACAGGCTGCATGACGAGGCTGCAAGTGAGTGTGAACAAAAACAATTAACCCTAGTTTTTTTTATTCTTGGCACATCAGCCGTGAATAGGTGGTTAACAGGCACAATTTTTATAGTGGCAAAAGTAAAAAAAAATAAAAATGGTGCTGATTGTCAATTTTATAACCATTTTACAGCCCTTTGCGAGTACAATTGGAGCAGTCCGCGCCAGGTGCCGACTTGCCAAGGCGCTAATAATACATACCTAACACTCAACCCTGATTATTTTTCATAAAAACAGGACTACACAAATCATCAAAATGAATTAATCCAGTGATAACCTACAGTTGGGCCGGCCCTGGGTCAATTGAATCAATATTATTTTTCATTTGAGGAAAATTCTCATGTTTACTGATTAAGTCTTAATTATTTTTGTTTCTAGATCGATGGAAGAAAAAGACACATCTTCAAAGATGCTGTTGATGGGTTTGAGATAAAGGAATGTTCATCTCTGGCCTGCCTCTCAAGTCCATGTGCAAATGGTGGCTCTTGCAATGATGATGGTGATCACTGGACTTGTAGTTGTGCCAACGGGTAATTTTATTATTAAATAAATAGGTACTGGAAAATACAAAATTGGATTTTAACATTGTAACATCAAAAACAGGTAGATACCTAACGCATTGAAAATTATTGTAGTAAGTACCTACCTGCCTACTTAAAAATAATGTAGTTTTTATTATTATTTGTAAGTACCTACCTACTTCTCCAAGTTTAAGATCGCTAAACACGTATATTCTTGGTCGACGGTTTGGCTCGATCGAACACGTTGACTTGGAAGAATGCTCGTTCATTGCGTCCAAGACAATGCCATTGCATCCTCGACGCAAGACGCTCAGTCAAATCGTAAATTTCTGTCAAACATCGAGCAAGAATTACTGCCCTTGTATTCGCATCGAGCCGTTTTCTCGATATCGAACAAAAAAGCATAGAGTGAGATGGTACTCACTTTGATACATGTTCGAATGAGCATAAAACCATCAAACAAGAACGAGTGTGGGTACTTAGCTTTACCTGGCATCCCATATTATGTGTTATAGAATAATGTATTCTTTTACAGGTATTTGGGCCATGACTGCACGGAATCTGTGTGTAGCACAAACCCATGTCAGTTTGGCGGGACTTGTGTGCGCCACCCAGGAAGCGGATTCTTATGTTTATGTCCTCTGGGAAAGCATGGCCTATTCTGTGAACATAGTAAGTAAAAAGCTTTTCTATTATTGAATAAAATCCAGCAGTCTTTATCTTGGTACCAGAAAATATTAATATTTAACTTTATTAATTTATTTCAGATTTGGACATTGCCCAACCTTCCTTTTCTCCAATGGTGGGAGGTTTGTCTTCGTTTGCAGCATATCCCCTGCCCCTGCAACTAATATCTCATGGTCTGGAAATGCATTTCAAGATAAAGCCTCATAATATGGACCAAATAGCACTTCTGGCATTTTTGGGACAGTCAAGCCTGCATGATCCCAAAAGTGACCACTTGGCCGTTACATTTGTGAAAGGATACATAATGCTGACTTGGAATTTAGGAAATGGTACGTATGGGTGGGAATACACGGACTAGGGAACTATGCAGTCACAGCTTGAAGCTGTCGATATAGACAGCTTGTAGCAGTCTATTTATTTCCATCCTATATATTAATTTATTAAATCATCGTTATTTTTTCAGGTCCAAGACGAATATTCACCAGCAGACCATTGCTGGCCCGTGGCAATCGACCGCACACAATAAGGATTGGCAGATTGGGTCGGGCGGCTTGGCTCTCAGTTGATACAATGCCTAATATTACCGGCAATGCCCCAGGAAATCTTCACCAGTTGAATGTCGTGCCTCTACTTTATTTAGGTAGCTAAGAAATTTGAACTATTTTTAACTAAAATCAAAAATCGATAGGTGGGTACCTACTTACCTAGAGTACAGCCATAGGACTGGAACCAAATTAACTTTCTCAGCTTTTATCAATTCATTTTTTATTTTAAATCTTCTACAAACCTCCTGCACATATTATCCATCGGACAGTAACAGTCATTAGGTGTATCCGAGGGTAGAGCACATTATCGGCAGGTTTACGCACAACTTGAATGTGGCCTAAAACAATTATTTAATAATCGGTTTTAAAGTTATATACTCATATTACACACTCATATATATCTAAAGTTCTTAGATATATATGAGTATAATATGTAATTGTCACATTATCCAAGCTCCATAATCGACGATGATGGTTTCGATAATATTTGTGTCTCCGTTACCAATATAACCTAAATGTAACATAACACTTTCTAATCATATTTCCCAGGTGGTCACGAATCTTCCAACTTCTCTCTGTTGCCCCACGACCTTCCTTTACACGGGGGCTTCTCGGGCTGCATCTTCGACCTCTGGCTGCGAGGTGGCGGAGGGTCAGGAGGGGGCGCTGGAGTGCCCTGGGCCCCTGTGAAGGGCCGCGCCGTGGGGCAGTGCAGCGTCACCCAATGTCATCCCATGCTCTGCAATAATGGAGGCGCCTGTCTGCATCATTCTGCCTCATACAGGTGAGATATTTGATCAATACATTCTCAAGCTCGATACCAAAGTATTCACCACATTGTAAAGCATCTTACACTCTTACCATTACATTAATCTTGAAACTATTACCTTTAGCACTGACACTAGTGCTCATTTCCACATGCAGTAAAATTGAATCATTTCAACACATCTGTATCACTCCCAAATGAGATAATATTCAACGATGAAACCAGTGCCAGGAAGAGAGATCATGGTTCAAGTACGCACCCAATGCTCGTGAAATATCGTCATTAAAAAATGAAGCATTGATTGAGTTTTGTTGAGTAACAAATTCTGAATAATCAAGTAGATTCTGCTCAACCACCCTCTACTTTTCCCTGTGTCTTTGAGCCATTTTCACTATTGTAGTAGGTATGCCGTAGGTTCTCTGAAGACTTAAGTTATGTACTAACTAGCAGCAATGTTGGAATAACATGCTTATCGTTTTATTTATTCAATTTTTTCCTTTCCAGTTGCCTGTGCAGCGACGGATGGTTCGGCCCCCTATGCACCAACCAGCGCAATCCTTGTGACTCCACCGTACACAACTGTTCCAATGGTGCCACCTGCGTTCCCATAGTAACGGGCTATCAATGTGATTGTCCTTTGGGGAAAACAGGGGCCTTCTGCGAAAAAGGTTATGATAATGCATATCTACTTCATAATTGGTTGAGCAAGAAAATAAACTTACATATTTATCGCCTTTGCGCTTGCAAGACCGGTCATGTGAGTTTTAAATTTTACAGTGGAAGCACAAAACTTCCCAGTTTTGTATTCAAAAGCATCAACAAACAATATTTAAATAAGTATTCTGCGGTGGTTAAACTTATGCTTGTAGCCGAGACTGGGCCCGATTCTTTGATTTTTTAACAATTTTTTCGTATGAAAAAAACATTTTGTTTAAATCTTGCACATAGCCGTTTTTGCAAAAGCGCAACAACAGTATATTATTGTCACTGTTCTGGTAATCTCTTGTCTCAATTTCTAAAATATTCGTTTCGGACAGAAAAAATGTTAATAAATTCACACCAATGTTTGCTAATTTTGATTAAATGTATTTTGCTGATATTGGAGCTCTCATGGGAACCACATAATCAATGAAATAATAGTGTATAAATGACGACTCGTGTCTTTATGGCCAAAGCTTTGATATTTTTACTGTGGTTGCAAAACAAGTTATATGACGTGAATATTTTTTTACAGATGTGGAATTATCAGACGTGTCTTTCTCCGGGACTCGATCGTATGTGAAGCTGAGTTCAATACCGATGGGAGATATTCATTTCAGCCTCGACTTTGAAGCTCGACCATCTCATCCCAAAGGATTGCTATTTTATACAGAAACACATGATGGCTGTTTCGTCTCCTTGTCACTACAGGGCGGTTTGTTGGAATACAGATGGGCCGGTAAGTATTTTTTAATGGTTTTACAAGAAAGAACTTATTTGCAATCTAACTTTAAATGGAACAAGACAACAGAAGAATCAGTAGAATAGAATTACTATAAAAACACCAATTAAAGCATAAATCATTACCTCTTGTTCATCCTTCTCTTCAGAAACAACACAACCGCTGTTTGAAATAAGAATTATATTATCTGTGGTCATCCTTCTCCCAAAACACAACACAACCACTGTTTGAAATAAGAATTGTAATATCTGTGGTCATCCTTTTCTGTTTGATTGTTTGAAACTAGAACTATAATCTATGGTCATCTTTCTCCAGGCATAGAATGGGGCGTGGGTTCCGCGGGGCGGGTTGTGGTGGTGGTGCGCAGCGGGGTGGTGTTGTCGCTAGGCTCCTGGCACGTGGTGCGAGCTGGCCGCTATGGGCGCCGTCTATTTCTCTGGGTGGATGGCACTATGACCACAGAGACACTGGCCACACATCACTCATTCAGTTCTTTCAACACTTCGGTTTTCATAGGTAAGCCAAATTATTAAAACCATAAAACCTTTGTGATAATGAGAATTCTTTGGATCGCTCGTACCTTAGCTATTGGAGATACAGTAAAACCCACTTTGGAAGTTCTAAAAGTTTATAATAAAAAGTAATTCTTTACACCCAACAAATACATATGTAAAATAATAATAATACCCAATAACAAATATACAGTACCTACATAAAAAAATTATAAAAAAGGATTAAAAATAATTTCTCTTCGTTATTGCCGGATCTAAAGAGAAACAAAAGTGAAAAGTTTATAATTAAATTTATACACACATTTTAAAAATAATAAGATGATAGCTAGGGCAGTTTAACTCACTATCACAGGGCTGTCCCATCATGAAGATGCCTTATAATTAGCCTGGTAGCAAACAAATTAAACACTTACCCCCTAAAACCAGTTCATCGAGAGTTTTTATGAAGAAATCTTAATTAAAGATGAGGGGAGAAACTCCTGAAAACTCTAAGGAAATATAGTGATTAATGGTGGGTTGTGCGGTGACTGTTCCAGATTGTCTTAGCCTAACTGATTGCAAGGTCAGGGTCTATCCATTCCCTTGAAAGGGAGGTTTAAATTTAAACAAAATAAAACCTAATATGTCCAGTTCCGAACAGCTAACACGCACTAAACCCGTTAGTGTTAGTTAATACAAATAAAAGAGAGCAAATAAAATCATGAAAAATAAATAAACAAACTTAATGAATCAGTTGGTAGTAAACAGAAATAATGGAATTTAAACTAAAACCATATAAGAAAAAACGTAAGACATGAACACATACTGTTAACTATGTTAGCAGTTTAATAACATAAGAAATATAGGTTAATAATATGTAATAAAATCGTAATACAAGAAAAACCGAGGAGTGTCAGAAACAATACATTTGGCACCTGAAACTAAAGATGAAATTACTCTAATCAGCAACTCTAAGCACAGGCCACCAAATTCAACTCAAATTCGGACAATTTTTTTCAAACATTCAAAATTATCTTTGTTAGACACAATATCAGCATTCAAAGCCGGTCTTGTTATAGCGTTCAAACCATCCAACATTTCCTCTCGCCCAACTTCATAAACTCGCAGTGCCACAAAATTTGCCCGGCAAACTGGTTTGTATCACCACATGAGCAATTCGGATGAGAAGACACTGTCAGACTATGTAGCCTTCCCCTGAACTCGCCATGTCTGGACAAAATTGTGTCATGTGATCCAGTTTGATGTATTATGTATATGTTCGATTTTCCTTTGTCCAACAGTAGGTATATGTGGATAATTTAATGCTTGATTTAGAGAAAACACTGTCAAATCTTTGGCTTCTCTCTAATGAGCCAGTCAGTAGTGAAATTTTCGTATGCCATCTAATCAAGAACCCATTCGATTGTTAACAGGGAATATGTATTATGATTTCAGGGGGAGTAAGGGACCTATCAACCCTCCCATCGGATGTGATGTCAGGCCCACCCATGTCCTACACAGGATGCATCAGGAAGATGATAATAAACACCCAGCCCATTCCTCTAAATAAGAAACACATAACAGGTACAATCTACACATACATTGTATTACAATTTGGGTGGCGAAAATGGGTACCGCCGCCCCGGGAACAATTTATTGGATAACCAACACCTCTGCCATAGATCACCTCAAGTGGTTCGCTACGTTTGGTGACTAACAGGGGTGCCCGGGTTCATGGTTGAGAGATTTGTCCTGCTTTTGGCGGCAGATGCCTCTGCCCACCAACTGTGTGTCAGGCTGGATCGGGAGAGACTGGTTGAGGGAGACCTTTCGACCTCTCCAGCAGAACTCTCTCGGATGGATTTATATGTCCGTCACTCCTGGACACAATGACCCCCAGATTCTATCACTCCTCCTACCTTTTTCCAGAACTTCCTCGCCTTCCTTTGCTAAAAAAACCCACCACACAGCATCTCCAAAGATGACATAGGACCTGAGGGAAATTATTTAAAATGTTCTCAGATAATATAAATAAAGCTACATACTCGTGTATGAAACCTCCAAAACTACCCATGAAAGTGTCAGAGCAAAAAGGAATTAAACCTAACACTAATTTGCAGATTCCCGCAATATTGATGACTGCGATGGTGAAGTCTGCGGGGGTGACGTGTGCTGGAATGGAGGAACCTGTTTTATCGATCGAATACGAGATCACAATATTGCGCGCTGCGTATGCGATCCACTCTTCATGGGAGACAGGTGCATGCAAGCCATTCCTTGCTCAGAGGGTCGCTGCAATAAGGGGAGATGTGTGAAAGGCACATGCATTTGTCCCACAGGCTGGACTGGATATTTCTGTCAAAACCGTGAGTTAATTAAACAATATTTTTTTTATATCTCAAGATTGTATTGATTCAAAGATATTAGAAGAACGAGATGTGCTATGAGCAGTTCATACTGTGTGGAATTGTTTTGCCCAGTGTCGCCGGTTTTGTTCACCAATACTACTGCACACCTTCGCTTACGCTAAGGTATCCGCACTAATACATAGAACAGATTTCTGTGCGTACACGTCCCGATACCGTTCAAAGTACCCTAATTAGGTAGTACTCCGCCTACGGTCCGGCGGCCAACATAGCATATCTCGTTCTTCTAATATCTTTGGTATTGATTTCACAAATATTACTTACATATTAATAGAATTTAAAATACTTACATAACTTTTTCATTTACAGAACTAAAAGTTGGCACCCCTCAATTTAGTGGAAACAGTTTTATGATCATTGATGAAAGCAAACTGCACAAGTTTGAGAAGCAAAATGTCCTCGATAAATACAGGTTTAGAAGGAACATCAATAACATTTATATGAACTTTACAACTGTGCAGCCAAATGGTCTCTTATTATGGGGTGAAATGGTGAGTTTTCAATCTCTTATAACTTATTGCTATAATCCCAGATTAAAATTAAATATGTAGTTTCTTCTTTCATTATACTTTCTCAATTTGGAAGGCGGGCACGGGTACCGCCGCCCTTGAACCATTTATCGGATAGCCAACACCTCTGCCATAGGTCACCCCAAGTGGTTCGCAACTATGTTTGGTGACTTAGCAGGGGTGCCCGGGTTCATGGCGACAGTCACGTCTGCCCACCAACTGGAGAGACTGGTTGAGGTAGACCTCAAGACCTCTCCAGCAGGACTCTCAGAACATCGCCTTGACATACTTACCCCAGATTCCGACCTAACCCTCATACTTTTTCCCTCCCAGAACTTCCTCCCCTTCCTTTCCTAAAATACCCACCACACGGCATACCCACAGATGACATGCCCCAAGGGGAATTATGTTCCTCGGGGCCTCCAGTCTGGTTCTAATAAAATAAAAGTTCTTGTATTCTCTTTGGTTTTAGGATAATAAGAAATTTGTCAGCATTGGCCTTGAAGGGGGTTATTTAAAACTCAGTTGGACGTTGCTAAAACCAACCCGAGAAAAGAAGTCACAGAACAGCATGCCAGTAAATGGCAAACTGAGTGGATGGCCACACCAAACTCTCAGCGATACGGTTGTCATCAAAGTCCTGCAGGCTGGCAAGTTCTCCAATGGAGACTGGCATACTCTAGAGTTGGATATCCTTCCTGGAAATATAACTTTGCTGACAGACAATAAGAAGGTTTATGAGGAATCAGGAGGGAAATATGAAATGAAAAATTCTGACGTCACTTTGTTCATAGGTAAGTCATTATTTTATCCTCTCATGTTGATTGTGTACACATTTAATTCTATTTTTATTGCGCACCTCCACAAGCTCTATTATAATAAAATTATTCACTACTGCTTTTGATTTTGATTTGAAGGTAATAATAATTTGGAATACAGGATAAAAATTCCTTACAAGTCTTTTGTTAATTTTCCTGTAACAAAATAGTGCTTTCAAACATTTGATATGGAAATTCGTAAGTCTAAATATAAACTTGAGGTGAATTAACATCTGCGCTGAACAGGCGCCTTAAGCTGGGAATACTTGTCCAATTTTTCCATCCTTATTCTGATCAGACTATCGGAAGGCCTTCATCTATCATGCATCTGTTGAAACAGTAGATCCAACTATCGGATCAGATGACCAACTCGGAAAGGGTGCTGCCGATTTCGTTACTGATCTGATTGTGAGTGCTTTCTTTTGCATAGCAATGAAATACATGTCCGACTTTTTCAACTCATCAAATCATATCAAAATTTTCAGATTCCAATGAGTATTGACAACAAACTACTACTATCAATGCCTATATAATTACGACAATTATTAAATTTATAAAAAAAATAATAATTTTATAACTGCTGTGTAATTGACAGCTATATTGTCTTCTGAAAGAATTATCAAACTTGATAATGTCTTCAGAAGGCGAAACAAATATTTATTTATAAATTGAATAGGTGAATTAAGTAATAATAATATTTTTGAATATAAAATAAATACTTTAAATTAAACTGGAGTTCTACAAATTATTAATGTCTATGTAACATAGGGTTAAAGGAGTACCATTGAACTGAGAGGAAGTCTGTAAATAAATAAATAATTAAATTGTGCCATAGATTATATTTTGTGGTGATTGTAGAGTTTCGCTAGACAGATCGGAAACGACTGAAACCACAAAAAATCTGACACAAGAATCGGAAGTATATTTGGTTCATCCGATCTCATAGTCTAATCAGACAGTTGGAAAACAAAATTAGACATGTATTCCCGGCTCACAGACCATCATGCCATTCCGTAATATCTCTCCCAAGTAGAATTTAGATCTCAAGTAATAAACATACATTGTTTCATTGGATTCTTACAGAAAATCGTATTTTGCTTGGCAACTGATTCTTATAGCAAGTTGCATCTGAAGATTTTACTAAATATTTTATTATTATATTTTGATGTGGTAAATTCCATTGATTTCTTAGCGAGTTTATTTAATTTAATTCATGAAATGTTCAACTTTTCCAGGAGGTTTTCCCGCTAACGTATCGACCGCCAATTACACCCGAGGACTGTACTCCTCAAACTTCGTGGGTTGCGTCAGCGCTGTGTCTTTCGGCGCAGATAAACAAACTATCAACAACTTTTCCAATTTTGAAAGTGAAAATATAGAAACATGCAAATTCTTCACTTAAATAATCATGTACGAAATGCAACATTTATTTCAGATAATGTAAATATTTAAGAAAAGTACAAACAAGTGCCAGGTGAATGTGAATGGTGTTCCGCTGAGCCGGAGGCAAAATGTTTGCTGTTCACGGTCAATTATTTACTGAATTTTTTATTACCTACATACTACCGATATTTTCAAAAAAGTAATAAATTGAAGTGAGATTTAAATCTTGTTTACCTGTCAAAATTCGGAAAAATTGGAATGTCGATTTTGAAGGGGTCGTTGAAGCGAGTGAACGCTTTATGACTTTTCCAAGATTCGTGTGGTGTAAATACTTTTCCTGCTATCTACCTATTTCACCTGTGCAGTTAGTTTTGGTGATAAATTTCAAAGTTAAAGTTGGACAGCTGGATTTTTGTTGTGCAATTAAATAAATATATTCATGCTGTGCATAATATGTACTAGTAAAAACCACAAAGGCACTGTGAGGTGTTAGGTATTATCAGCACCTTGGTTCCTTGAAAGTCGGCACCCCGGGATACAGGTGAAAATGAAAGATCCCTCAACCTTCTGTCACCCAGCCTTCCCGTACCCCATATATTATGAGGGAAGTCAGCACCCCGGGGGAATGGGTGAAAATATGAAAGATCCTTCAACCTTCTGTCACCCAGCCTCCCCGTACCCTATATATTATGAGGGAAGTCGGCGCCTCGGGGTATGGGTGAAAATATGAAAGATCCCCCAACCTTCTGTCACCCAGCCTTCCCGTACCCCATATATTATCAGGGAAGTCGGCGCCCCGGGGTATGGGTGAAAATATGAAAGATCCCCCAACCTTCTGTCACCCAGCCTTCCCGTATGCCATATATTATGAGGGAACTCTGCGCCCAGGGATAAGAGTGAAAATATGAAAGATCCCCCAACCTTCTGTCACCCAGCCTTCCCGTACCCCATATATTATGAGGGAAGTCGGCACCCCGGGTTATAAGTGAAAATATGAAAGATCCCCGAACCTTCTGTCACCCAGTCTTCCCCGTACCCCATAAATTATGAAGAAAGTCGGCGCCCCGGGATAAGAGTGAAAATATGAAAGATCCCCCAACCTTTGGGCACCCAGTCTTCCCGTACCCCATATATTATGAGGGAAATTGGCGCCCCGGGATACGGGTGAAAACACGAAAGATCCCCGAACCTTCTGTCACCCAGTCTTCCCCGTACCCCATATATTATGAAGAAAGTCGGCGCCCCGGGATAAGAGTGAAAATATGAAAGATCCCCCAACCTTTGGGCACCCAGTCTTCCCGTACCCCATATATTATGAGGGAAGTTGGCACCCCGGGATACGGGTGAAAACACGAAAGATCCCCCAACCTTCTGTCACCCAGCCTTCCAGTACCCCATATATTATGAGGGAAGTCAATCTCTTATTAATTCAATATCATAAATTAACGATAATAATCATACATTATTTTATTTAACTTGTGATTGGCGAAACCCATTAACTCAATCTCACATAAAAGCTTCAATAATTTTATTTATTTAAAACTTTGGAAAATATATAAGACTGCCCAGGGTTTCATTAAAACAAAAGTATTGTAATAAGTAGCTTTACGTTGGGTCGTACGTAGTTTTTGGTCTTTAGATTCCTGTTACAGAATTGGAAGGTAACGCACACTTTGTTCATGTTTAGAATAAGACATTTGTTGAATCAAATAATAAACACGTATTATAGTACATAAAATATAATTGTTTTATTAATATTTATAATGATGTTTATAATATATATATATATTCATATAAATTGTATATCTATTTTTCATATAATATGTATATTTATATATATATTTCTTCCTAAATTAATGGATTTACAAATATTCCAAACATTTCAACTCTTGTTATGTTTACAAGTCAATACCTCGATGTGGCGACATTCGTTAGTTAGAGAACCAATCACGAGCAATTAGCAATTATCCTTACAGTTACTGAGCAGAGTAGGTGACTACTTTCCCTTCAGTACGAATAGTATGTAGTGTTAAGACCAATGCTGTTCTGTTGCGGTTGCTCTTGCTGTTGCTGTTTTTCAGGGGTTAAGGAATATTGTAAATTAACAGTGTCACATCCAATACACTCAACATATATAATACATGTCACTACTTTATGATAACTTTGTTTACAATCGTTCAAAGTTTGATAAAGAAAAATCTGCTTTCCAACCGTCGAGATATTACGTTAACAGCAGAAGGTTTTACATATAACACACATTTAGGCCACTTACATATAAATATATATTATAGAAAAATAACACAACATAGTCATAAACCAACTATAGAAAAAATATATTATCTTTTAAATTAATAACTCTTATAGAATGATTTAAACATGACAAATTAATTTTCATTTAGTACCAACTAAGGAGTCGCAAATGGAAGCAAACATTCATTTTTTTAATTTCAATAAAATATGAGGACTTCAAAATAATGTAAAAACAAAAATAATCTCAACATTAATTTACTTAGATTTCTTTCAATAAAAATATTACAAATTACCAGCTGTATAAAAGATTTATCAGAGTGCCCCGAAACAGTAAAGTAGTTTAGATCCATAAATAAGTTAACGTATAACACATTAATAGGACATGAACATACGTACAACACGGCACAACAACATTGTATTATTATTTGTACATTGACATACGAGTAATGAAGATAGAAAAGCAAAAAGGAATCAGCCAACATAGCAATCAGCGGCTCATCACGTGGGAGGAATGTTTGGGACTATTTCATACTCACACAGTGCCGGGAGCGGACATTCCAGTCACATCCGGGACACTCCAGCGTCAAACACTTCAAACTTCCTTCATAACTAAAGCTCGTCATCACTTGTTCCTCCCTCTCCCTCTCCCTCCAATCAACCAATCTATGTTCTACTTTAAATCTTTATAAAATCAACAATAAAACTATAATTTACACAATACATACCATTTTGATCCAGCCCCGGGATATACAACATTATGACATATAACCACCTCGTCTTGGCCTAACTAAAATATTATAATATGTAGAATTTTGCTATAAAATTATTTCATTTAGCACCAAATATATGTATAACTGTATATGTATATTATAATAAAATAACATGTCTGCGATGGCACAAGTCTGTCTCGCAAGAAGAGGAAATATTCAAACCCTAAAATAAACACAAGAGGTCAACAGGGGTAAACGGGGCCTCTCGTTTCTCACATCTCGCATACTCTCCCAACAAACAAACAAACAAACAACCAGCCCAGCCATCCTTTGGTCCATATTCATATCAAAATATATATCATGTATCATCAATACAAACGTATTACTAAGACATCAATCAAAATTGCAGGAAAATTCAGAAGGCTAATATATCATAATATGTATAATAACAGTTCACTCAATAAAAAGCGCCATAAGACGGGGTCATACCCCTATGTAATTCATAGTAATATTTATTCAATACTTGAAATAGCACATATTGGGGACACAGGCAGAACACTTGGTTGGAAAGCAGCTAACGGATATCTCTTTATATGTTAACTCTATTAATGAACAACCATTAACACCGTATATAGGGGATTCTTCAATAGATTAATCCATTTTACAGATCTTACGCAATTAGGGTACCATTACTGAAAACACCAAACAAAACTTTGCAAAAAGCATGAGTAAGTTTAATTCAAAGACCAGGAGGTGGACGTTCTCTAAACTAATACTTCCTATACTTTATCAAAACAACATATTATTATTATAAATCTTTTGTTTTCATGAGGAACATCCAAACTATTACGATCGATTGGCTCGCATTTCTATAGAACTGCCAGAAGATAAAAAAGATTTGTTTGCAATTTTTCACCAATTCCTTATTATTTATAAATCAGCCTTTGAAAGTTTGAGTTGCATATTTGACATTGACGGCAGATGTAATCGGCAATCTGATTGTTTTCTATTTCATACATTTTAACAATATTATATCTGGGAACTGGGTTTAACAATTATTCTTTAACATATTTTGGAGAATCTGGTGGAATAAAAGTGTGAAATCTTATAAGACCCGTGTTTAGAATCAACTGACAATACTTAGCTAGACACACAATAAACACTCACACGGTGCATATGTCAGAAAAGGGTTGAATTTGATATATGTAATTTTATATGAGCTTGACATAAACACTTAGCTGTAAAAATACTCATAATAATTGTTGGCTGTCGATAATAGACAAACTTTTAATAATTGATCTGACATTGTAACACGCTCGGTGTCTAGTTTAAATATGATTTCTCATCCCAAATATTGACCTGTAGGAATCCTATACCGAAGTGTGCCAGTCGATGAATTGCTTCACTGCCATGACACTGAAGACGGCGACGCAGAGGAAGCCAAACACGAAGAGGCAGGCCCACTGGTGATCGGTCATGGGGGCTGCATTGGACTTCCTTGCGGAGCGGCGAGGGGCAGCAGTCAGGGTGGGTGGGGCGGGAGCGGGGGGCAGGCTGGGAGGCGCCGGGGGAGACAGGCCCAGCACCGGAGACCAGGCACCCTGAAGCGGGCGGCCCTGTACCTCCCTCTCTGCACACACTCGCACAAGGTACTCACAGCCGCCCTCCAGTTCCTCTATCTTCATGCTGGTCTCCAAGCCTCGATACACCTGATGGTTAAACACATAGAATTACGGATCATGAAAACAAATGTTAAGTTGGTAACTGATTTGTATAATATAATGCTTATTACCTGTTTATAGTCCATATCTTTGGTTCTGCAGCACTGCACGATGAAAGTGAGCGGCTCCTCAGACATGCCTTTGGGCGGGACCCACTCAATGAGGCTGGAGTTCTCAGTCAGCTCTACTTGTCGAGGAGCTCTCAGGGTGATGGGAGGGGCAGGGGTAGTCTCCCACGCCACGGGCTCAGAGTACTCCCCCTGTCCACCAGCGTCGTTGTGAGCGCACACCCTGAACTTGTACTCGGTACACTCCTGGAGCTTCTTTACCCTAAATGAGAGGCTGGTTCCCTGGTACACCACCTGGTACTCCTTCCTCCTGGGACTCTGCATCTCCACGATGTACTGTGTAAAGTCAGGATTCTTTCCATCTCCCCACTTCAGCTTCAGGAAGTTGTGTCCCTGCTGGACACACTGAAGTAAAGGTGGAGGAGGTGGTGGGGGAAGAGTCTCAAACTTAAGTGTGGGTGAATAGTTTCCTGTGCCAATTTCATTGACAGCCTGAATTCTCACTTTATAAGTGGTTTCTGGCAACAATTTATCTATTTGATGCTCGAGGATAGGGCCTTGAGTGAGGAAAACCCTTTCTCCGAGGTCTATGCGGTAGTGAGAGATAGCAGAGCCATTGCAGTCAGGCTCCTGCCAGGCAAGTGAGGCATCGCGAGCCGTGGCCTCAGCTCGCAGCGTTGGAGGGGCAGCGGGCACGGCTGCCGGGGTACACACGCTGCGCTCCTCCGACCATGCACTCTGTCCCGCTTTGTTACTGGCACACACCCGAAACACATACTTGGTGAAAGGTGTCAGACTTTTAACATCGTGAGTATGATGCAAACCGTTGAAGATTTGCGAGAATGTATTGTCTTGGTCATTTGGCAGGCTCATTTCCAATCTGTAGTCTGTAATGGGACCGCCGTTGCAAGGCGCCTCCGCCCACTTGACTTGGATACTAAATGGAGACTTGGCAATGGCTGTGAGGGACAGCGGGGGCTCTGGGGGCGCGGCGCCGCTGGTAACCTCCAAGGGCTCCGACCACAGGCCTCCTCCCGCCCTGCTGAATGCTTTCACCTTAAAGGAATATAGTCTTCCAGGTAGGAGTTCATGGACGGTGCATTCTGTTTCAACACCTTTATATACAAGTCTACTGTTCTCTTGTTGGGATAATTCTACATTATATTCTAGGATAGGAGAGCCGCCGTCGTAGTCAGGTTTGTTCCAGCGAAGGGAAATGGAGTGCGGACGAGGTTCCCCTAGCAACTGGGGAGGAAGGCAAGCCCCTGGGACAGTGGGTTCTGTGGTGATGCTCTGGATATCTGACCAGCCACTGAGGCCGCCGCCCGTGGTACAGGACACCCTCAAATGGTAAGTGTGTCCAGGCTGCAGCCTGTCGCAGGTCACCTCCTGCTCTGTCCCCGTATATACAACTTCAAACTCCGCTTCCGACTTCATTTCTAGAGTGTAAAGTTCAATCTCCGTTCCGCCCTTATCTACGGGAGGTTCCCATCGAACTCTGAAGGACTGGGTGTGTTTCTTTCCCTTCAGGACGGGCTTGGAAGGAGCACCGGGTCTCTCAGGTAGAGTGCGATACGTCACCTCTTCAGACCATTGAGATCCTCCATCTTCATTATGGGCTTGAAGTCTAAATACGTAATTAGAGTATCTTGCCAATCCTTCGCATCGCGCTTCCACCTCTCTGCCGTTGTAGGCGGCAATGAATCCATGTTGAGCGGCATGGTCGGCGTCTTCCATTTGAAGCGTGAAGGTATCGTCTCCCGGCCGGCGATCCCAGTACAGAGTTAAGGCGTGGGACTGACAGTTTTCGAGGGTGGGTGGAGCGGGAGGTGGGGGCGGATAGCCGCATGTGGTGAAGGCGACTTCCTCACTCCAGGGGCCCTGACCCACATCGTTGATGGCAGCGAGGCGGAAGCGATAGCGAGTGGAGGCTTCCAGCTTCTGCAGGTGATGTTGCTTCATGCGGGTATTGCAGAGGTCCACAAAGTCCCCACCCTTGCCTTCATCGTACTGCAGCACGTAGCTCTGGATGCTGGCGCCGTTGTCATGAGGCGGCTGCCAGCGCAACTGCAGGGAGGCGCGCGTGCGCTGGGCGGCGCGGGGAGCGGTGGGTGAGGTGGGCTCGGCAGGGGCGGTGCGCACCACGGCGGCTGCCGATGCCGAGCCCGTCACTCCTTCGGAGCGCGCTTGCAGGCACAACGAGTATTCCGTTCCAGGGCGTAGGTCCTGAACCCTGTATGAAAATAATCTAAACTTAAAAGACAACCCCACCTATACAGAGTTTTTCAGCATATACCTGAAGGATTTTAACCAGCAATTCCTAAGCATATTTGGAGTAAAAAATATAGATGTCATTTTGCTGTCTTGTGATATATTTTTCAATATAAAAAAAAATTATAATTTCTATCACACATTGCCGAGGCGGAGTGCATATCAGGTGACCCGCTAGGCTGTGGCGTTGTGTGATGAAATGTTTTTTATTTTTCAAAATAAATATCATCGGTTAGCAAAATAATATCTAAAATTTTAACTTCAAATGCAAATGCTTCAATGCAAACATCACATAGATAATAAGATATTTGTACTAAATTAAAAAAAATTAAATCTTAATTACAAAAGCCACAGCAATACAAGCAATGTTTTATCAATGGGGAAAGATACTTTCCACAATTAATACTATATTTTATAATTTATTATATGAATAACTTTGACCCCTAAATCTAATTTGTCCGCTTCTGGGAACAGTTTATATTAAGTTCTCATAGAAATCATTGTATCTCCCTTACTGTCATAGGGAGAAATATGATTTGAACGGTTAGAAAGAGAAAACACCACGCTTTACATTCGAATCTAGAAGTTAAAGAACGATCAAAATGTACACCTCTACGAAACCAAAGGTTCCGAAGTCAATTCGAGAAAAAAAATTTGAAATTTTGTGAATTTTTTATTAATTATTTTTATATGAAATGGAATAAAAGCGAGGTGACAGTAATATTTATAATGCATTTGTCTATAAAACTTTATTTTTTTTTTGTTATCGGTAATTTTAGTTCAGTATTTAGATGAAAAAATGTTAGGTGAGCCACTTATAAACTTTTTTATGTTTGCATTCAAAATGTTAATATTTCAAAAATCATGTTTATTTCTAAAAATAAAATTTTAAGGCGTATTTCATCACCTTTCAACGACAATTTTTAGTTTTGGGATACATTCAGAAATATTCCATTTATTTGGATTTTATCGTAAAGCGGAAATACTCCAAACTTCTAACAGAATATGCCAGAGGCCTGAGGGGTTAACGAATAAAGTGGTTGGATGGCCAACCACTTACGTTTTGTCAGAAATTGATCTTATTTGTCGAGCAAAAATGAAGATGAAAGAGTCGGAGAGCGAACCTGCAAGAGAGCGAGGGGCCACTATATATGGCCTTGTAGCGCCCCTTGTCGCCTAGCAGCAGTTCGTAACGCAACTCTCCACAGGGCGGGGGCGCCACGGGGGGCACTCCCTCCAGGCACGGAGGGCTCCACTGCACCAGGGCGGTGCGAGCTGTCACCTCAGATACCTACATTTGAAGTAAAGCATAATGTTAATTATCTAAAATGGGTGAATGAAAATACGTAGAAAGAAATGACATCACAAATCCAACAATCACCAGTGTATTTGATCGTAACAGTTAATAATCAGCATCGATACACATATCAATCCTTGATACGTTAACATGATTATTGGAACAGAATATTTGGTGATGATGTCCAAGCAGGGGTAAGAAAATAAGAGCAAAAATAAAGCACAGGTAAGTCTCTAGAAGGTAGCTCACATGAGGTGTCTGGAGCGATGATAGGTAATCCAGCAGGGGCAGCGAGTCCTCCTCGTCCCCCTGTACAGAGGTGGCGGCCGAGGAGCCTCCCTCGCCCTCCGAAGAGGTGCCGCCCACCACAGAGCCACCGCCGCCCCCGCCGACCCCCGTGCTGCCGCCGCCCCCCTGCGATCGGTAGCGCCCGTTGGAGAACTCCTTGCGCGGGGAGAGGGCGGGCGTACTGTGCCCAGAGTTAAACCCTGCAAATAAACAGAAAATCAGACAAAATGTTATATCAACCGTTTGATTATCTTATCTATAGGGCTGTCGCATATGTTATCCATGTGTTTCAGTAAAACACATACATTGCGTCAAAAGGTCTTGACACTACAGTAATCGCCTATTAACTGAGTCAAATCAACTGTTTACAGTTCGCTTTGTCATTTCCATCGTGAGCTATGGAGCTTTTAAAGAGTGTTGTATTCTACTGTTGAGACAGAAATAAATGGATTATACTTATCAAATTTAATTTAATTATTATGTACAGTTTATCTTATCCAAATCTAAGGCGAATCATAGCATAGTAAAATATATCTTTATAAAACTAGATATATAGGTACCTACATATTACAGAAGGAGTAGATAGAGCTTGAAATATTTATTAAAAATATATTATACAGATAATATGGCAGAATGTGTTTTTAAAACTCAAACTATTTTATAATCGGTGAGACCACCTATAGAAGTCAGTTAGTACTTTAACTGAAATAAATTAGATGCAAACTTATTTATTCATAATGGTGATTTATTTTTTAGTTTTATTTATTAATTTTATTTTAGTAATTTGTACATTTAAGTTTACAAATGACTAATTAATTTTTAGATATAAATATTCTATGTTTTTTCTTGCTTTATGTTAAGTGGCTTTTACACAACATCTTGAATTTTTCAATTGGGGCAGACTTTAGGTTTCCGGCAGCGCGTTATAGTATTTCATCCCTTTATAGAATAAACTGTTTATTTTTGTGTATTGTGTATTTTTTTTGAGGTATTAACCGTGTTGCGCTACCTCCTTCTTTAGCCAACGTTTCGGACAGCATTACAGTGTCCATCATCAGGGCAGATATGTAAAGATTGTGGTAAAGTGAGCTTATGTATGTAGATGTGATACCGTGTCGCCAACTCCAATCCTCTAAGAGCTGGTAAAACATTAAAATTTTAGATTGGTTTTTGCCTTTAGTTTTGGTGTAGCCCTCAATTATCGGATACCAAGAACTATTGAGCTTAGCGCCGTCGTCTTTATTAATATTTATAGGATTTTTATGAATTTTAATTGCCTCCATAATAAGGCGTGCTCTATGTGTTTTAGGTCTTCATCAAAAATTTCAGGAACAAATCGAAAATAATGGCCGGTTTAAATTAAATGCTCGGATAATCGATTTTTTTTTGAGAATTGACAATATTATTACTTTTCTTGTTTTAGTGCATAGTGTTATGCATATTTTGTAAAAATACTGCTGCTTATTCATAATCCATGTTTAATTGATAGAATATTGCAACTAAACACAGACTGGTTGAAGTTAGCTAACCTGTGTAATATCCAATTAGTATAACTATATAATTAAAACAAACTATGTATATTAGCTTTTAGATTTGCATTGTAAAATGTTAAGCATTTATATATACAAAAAATTGTAGCACACATCCTAACTAACATAATAGGTATTAGATTATATCAAAACATAAAATGAATAAAATAAAATACGAAAAATGTATTCCCCAGCAGGGGGAATCCCAGTGGGTAAACATTATGATATCTAATTATATCAATACAAATTATCTATGATCTACTTATATTGATAAAAATGGAAATGTTCGTTTGTTCAAAATCTTAAATCCCCAAAAGTTCTTCACCGATTGCTTCGAAATTTGGACACAACGTTGCATTGGAATACGCATGTGTTTTTGTATACCTACATTATATAGATGTCACCTGTGACAGGTAAAAACATGCTTTTTGAAAAAAGCGCTATCTGTTGAACGTAAAAGCGACAAGCGCTATTGTTTCTCTATCTGCAAAAACAGACTGAGCCAAAGCAAAGCGTGGCGGGGTACAGCTAGTAGTAAATAAATAAAGAAATAGCAAAAAGAAAATTGCCAGTCAGCGAAATAAGAGAAAACATATTTTTTAATGTTTTCTCTTAAATTAAATAAAAGTTCTTACCTAATCCGTCATTCCTCTGCTTCTGGTCAAGCTTCTTTCGCAGTTTAGCGTGCTGGCGCTGCGTCCGCTCATCCTTATGGTAGGGGTGCGGGGGCGAGGGGGGTGCCATGAGGTGGTGTGCTGGCGGAGGAGGGCCCATTGGGGGCGGGTGGTAGTGGGGTGGGGGGTAGCCCGGGGGGATCTGATAGTAGGACTGCTGGTGGCCATTGGCACCGTTCGATGGGCCCTGGAATTATATAAATACATGATAAATAAAAATAAATTTAAATAGTTTTTTGTGAATAAGTCTCAAAGGCTTGGGAGCCGGTGGGAATATCACTTCGATGTGCTGTCAGGCTGAAGGAAGTGGAGACGGAAATGAGACGTGAAAGAGGAAGGGATGACTAGGAAGTAACTGGCTATTTGGATCTTTCATTCAGCAACGCTAATACCACTTCAAGCAACATTTCCTTCCTGAATACTGGTCTTTCACTACGGCGACACTGAGAATATCCACCACTCTGACAATGCATTACTATTTATTTTTGCTGCATTCGAATATATATTTTTGCAGCCTTCATGTCTAGCACAAATCTAAGCTTCCTCGGAAGTAAATATTTACAAAATTCAAAACGTAAAGGAGTATTTTGTCGCTTATGCCTTACTGGATAGATGAGGTCATACTTTTACGAAAAATAACGTAATATACAAATTATAGTATATATTCAAATTATCTGATCGTATAGACACAATAACATAATCTTATCGTATAGACACAATATGGAACAACAAAAAACTAAATGATAACAAAATTGCACAAAAATGTATATATTATTTCATATTTAGGGTTTAGCCCACCCTGGCGTGTTGGCACCACAAAAATAGGGTTGAATAATATTTTGTTAAAAGTAAAAGCAATATCGGTATTTCTTTTGTTTTATCATTTACACACAAACTTACGTCTGGATTTATGTAAAAAGGTAAGGAATTCATTTATCCCGATTGTTCGCGCGTAATTTCACCCCGAGCGTCGATCGAATCGACAACAGGCCAGACGCTAAATGTCAAATAGATGCCAACATGGCGCCACGTAAACAAACAACAAGGCGTTCCTTATGGAGTAATCTAAAAAACAAACTCAAGTGCACTTACGGAATTAACCGGCTGTTTCTCGCGGTTATCGACCTCCTGCTCTTGATCATCCGACATTTTCATTATTTATTGTTGTAGTTTTACATTAATACGATCGTTGGACAAAAATAACCCGTTGATATAGACACTCGCGATCGAACTGACGTTGTTCGCCACGGGGCAAGGTTGGCAATCCGTTTTATCAAAACAAGCGCGAAATGTTTCACCGGCGACTGCTGATATGGCATATCGGGAAATAATCAGCTCTTCTCAATGCACAATGCGGTTTGTATTGAATTTATAATAATGGTATTATCAAATAGAGGTGAAGTTAAAAATTCGTCATTATTATTTAATAAATTGCGCTGTTAAGTACCTACCTGCGTAGCAATAATTATTTATTTTGAACACCGAATCTTATTTTTTTAAATATGTAAATACTAGCTGTGCCCCGCCACGCGTTGCTGTGGCCCAGTTTGTCTATGCAAATAAAGAAACAATAGCGCGTTTTGCTTTTACGTCCAACAGAGTTTTTCAAAAAAGCAGGTTTTTACCTGTCACGCCAGAACACACGCGTATTCGAATGCAACGTTGTGTCAAAATTCCAAAGCAATCGGTGAAGAACTTTTGGAGATTTAAGATTTTGAACAAACTTTACATTTTTATTTATATGTATAGATTTTGGTATGTATGGCAAGGTTCCTCGGGTACTGCTAGGTAGGTACCGTCCAAGGTTCGTAGAAAATGTATTTAACAGGTAGGTACCGTCAAAAAGAAAACGATGCTCCTTTTATGAATATGTTAATAAATTACGAGATATAAAACGTATTATTGGTTTTATTTAATTTGGGAACGTAATAATCACTGTTTAAACTAAACAGTAGAGTAAAAGATTAGAACCAACGACATCAAATTTAAAATAGAAAACATTTGTACAACTTTTATAATAGTTTTGAGAAACACAACGGTTATTCATAATATTATTTTCTCGTCCAATTGTTATTTAGAATTTTACAAATAAGTGGCGAGTGTACTTTAGATGTTGTATATCGACGTTTGTATGAACATTGAGTATGTATTCAGCTGCGTACCTTCTCTGCAGCCACTCTTCAAACAACAAGAAAGAATCCCGTATTTGGTTGAGAATATAAATGTCTAATGATTCTAGTTCGGAGTTATATAAAGTTTTAAGGAAGATAGTAACTGTTTAGATAGGTTAGATTATGCCGTATTCACAAGGGGGGTAAAAATTACCCGCCGTCGTCAGTTTCTAACCAATGTCCGCCATTGTTTTTCCGTATTAAAAATTTGTATCCAACAAATAAATTAGTGCATATTACTTACCTACTTGCTTTGTTACCTACCCGAATCAACCGGAATTAAATAATATTAACTAAAGAATATGGTGAATTGCGTAAATTTGTGATAGCTAAATGGATATTTCATAATATTCATCGTTAATCTATAAATTAGAGAACAAAAACTTTCTGTGCAAATTCAATGTTACCAGAGCTCACCGTTCAAGAGTTTCGTTGCTACAGAAAAACAGATTTTTTTGCTTAATAACAATATCTACAAGTGACCTGCGAAAAGTGTTGATAATGGAAATAATTGATGTAAATTAGTCAATGATGGGAATCCATGCGAGAGCATTAATTTTTTTGTGTTAATATATAACTTGATTACGTGGGATAATTATAGCCGCCGACCACCAAAGAGTTGAAGAGATTAAGCTGATAGAAGTGTGATGTGGGCGTGTGTGTGTGCCCGAAGCTCAATTTTTCCTTACTCTCGGTGAAATTGAATGTGATTTTAAATAAAAAACAGACAAACATTCCCGGGTTATGAATAACCTGACAATATTTTAATTCGGTAAATATACAGAAAATAGGGTTACGCTATACGCATATTTTATACTTTCTATCAGTTAGATAATAATGAGATAAGTAATTATTTCAGTTTATGGAAATGAAAAGTAATGAATTTTAATAGTTATCCCGTTAAAACTAAAACCGATTGTTACTTGGCGGCCAATGTTATTGATGTCAAAGTTGTAAGGTTAGTTTTTTTCATCACTTATTTGAAACAAAATATGAACCTATGATCCTAAAATAGATTCTTAGGTTGTCAGTTTGGGTTTAATTAAAACATAAACAAATAAAAAAGCAATATAAATTATTTTTTTTAAATTATTATGTCAAAACATAGGGGGAATAAAAGACGTCAAATTATCCGTTTTTTACGAAATAGCTACTAAAATGGATTATTTTTCATTTTCGGAAACTGGAATACTTACTTCTCATTGTTATTTAACTGACACATAGTGGTTTTTCTATTAAAAGTGCGTGCCCCTATTTTCTGTATATTTTCCTGTAATTCATCTTACTACAATCATTATAATGAGAAAATGTTGCTTGTGCAATGATAGAGAACTTATCTAGGATAGCCACACTTCTATGGATTATCTATTCAGTGACGTCCAATGCTGTCTAACATAATACAAATCGCAGGCCGGCATTTTTTTACTGCTGAGCGAATACTTTCTGCACAATCACAATGGAAATTTCCGGTAGGTACTGTGTTTTATTACATTAAATCGAGTTTTATTGATATGTAGGTATCAAGCATTGTTAAAAATATATGATGTGTGTATTGTGAACCTTACCATATATGTACATAATATTATATTATGTTCACTTCATATTAATGTAAATAAATAACACAATTTACTCGTAGAAATTGTGTTAATTGGAAATATGCATTGTAAAAGATAATGCGAGAGAAATACATTTTCCGTTAAATGGTAACATCGAAATATAAAAAGAATCTTTTCAAATCCAGAGAAGCGATTAACCCCTTGGGCAATTTTCAAAGATATTCTTTAGACAAAAACAATATTCGTCTTTTTGTGAGATACCTATAATATCTCCCAACATGACACGGCCTCGTAAAAGTTATGCTATCTCATTTTGTATTATTGTGAGAAATATGATTTAAACAATGTTAGAAAGAGAGAATTTCGCGGTTCAAGTTTGATTTTTTTAAGAGCCAACTTTCTGCGTAAAGAATTTAGATTTGGGTAACACCCACAAAATAAACAATATTTAGTTTTAAAAGAATCCGACAGAGCTGTCACTGTCTGAATTCGTATTAGGAATAATTTTAGGGGATTATTTAATAATTTAAATAACGGAATTAAATTACTGACATCTATTGCAATTTTAGAAAAACATTCCCATTTTTAGTTAGCACCGAGCAAATTAGAACGAAAGTCGAAATGAAGATGTTTCTCAAAATATGGGTTTTATTACGGATTTAATTAATTAATTTTACAAAAAAATTTTACGAAAGTAATTTGTATAGGTATACAAATTACTTTACTTTACTAAAATACTATTATCACTTTTAGAAAAGTAATTTATAGCGATCGCGCTATTATTAATATGATTTAAAAGCAATAGGCGTAAGCGACAGTTGTGAAAATATTTAATTAAACACGACTTATTATCAATAGAGCAAAAATTTCTTTACAAAGATCTTGAGTAGCATTTAAAGAAGCAATGTGAATTTTTTCATAGATATAACTTGTAATATAACAGAAACGAACGTGTAAATAGTAATTTTTGATGCATACTTCGCAATTTTTTTCTATCGAGGGAATTTTATATAATTAACGTTTCGGCCTTACAAATCTTCAGATATTATCTTGAAAAATAACATATATTTTTTCGAGAACTTAGAAACTTAAAATGTTCAAGGAAAATATGTTATAAATCGGTAGAAAATCGGAATTCCGGCCTTTAAATACCGTAGAAGCTCACGAAAAATTAAATAATTCAATGAAAACCATATTTAGCATTTGAAAAATATTTGTCAAGGTTAGCAAATTTTTAAACAAACATTTTTATACTAAACGAAAAAAGTGAAGGGACAATAACTTTTATAATACCTTTCTCTAATTAAATATGTTTTTTAGTATCGTGTAAAGTAGTAATTATCTAATATATCTAATATTCAACTTGTAAACATTATGAAGACGATGTAAAGACAACTTGAAACTAAATACAAAAATTTAAAAACTACAGGCCGCCTCAGAACTGGAAACCCCAGTGAGGACTGTGAAAAAAAAAGAGAATTTATGCTTATATTATACTATATACCTATATCATGTACAAACTTTACAATTATAACTAATAAAAAAAATTAAAATCTACAAAAATTATGTATTCCATCACTTGTTCGTATTTTGATAACACGTTCACAGGTCGAAATTTTTCAATTTTTTTTATTTCAAATCTGTGGAATCTGTATCACCCTGCGCAGAAGATGCGTGTGGATTGCTCACTGACTGACCCGTGGGACGACGGGCTAAGAAACTATTTACAGGTAATGAATCTTCTAAAATTTGAAGAGTGATCTCATCTTGGCTGGGCTTCGCTTTGATGCCGAACAGTATTCTGTGAAGTTTCGGACCGTTTATTTTCTTAAACTTAACTTTTTATTCAAAAAAATGATTACATTATTAGGTCTAGATATTACCTCCGTAGGTACCTGTCACCTGAGATTAATTAGTACGTGCAATAAGCATCTCTTTCTCCGGCCGGAAGTAGGTACCTATGTAATTAATAGTACCTAGTAGTTGGTAGACAGCGGAAGTAGGCTGGTTCAGAGCACGCACGTATTATTGCACATCATGGGACAGAACAGAGGAACCTCCCTAAATTGCGCTCCTTGGCGGGACAATAACAGTGTGCTTCAGATGTATGGAACACAGGTAGCTGGAGCAATGACTATATACTAGTTAGGTACGTAGGTTCAGGACAGGCCCTGTGCAGGCGCATTTGGAATAATCCGCTCCGGGCGCCGACTTGCTAAGGTGTCAAGGAGCCAAGGCGCTGATAATACCTAACACCTAATACAGCGCCCTTGAGGTTCTTATTTTTTATGTAAAATCTCACAAAAGTCCCAACTGCCCCCAACCGTTTGGAGTTAGTGAGACTATGGTATCCCCGATTAGGGTATGTTGTGAGGCTGAAGGTAATGGGTTGGAGCAAGAGATGGGGAAGAGGAAGGTGGGAGAACGTACCTTGCTATTTATATCTGTTCGCCAAACACGGCCAAAGCCATTTCAAGCAACGTTTCAACTCTGAATGGTGGTCTTAGACCAGGCCGATACTGAGAGCATCTTCCACTCTGGAATGTGCCGCAAATATACTACAGGATTTTCCAATAAGAGGTGTTATTTTGAACAGCCCGCTATTTCGGTAGATGTTACTTTTGAAGCTGTCATTTTTAGACATTTGACAAGTAGAAACTACGCCATTAATAAAAATGGAACGATACACGCTTCAACAACGAATTGAAATTATTAAAATTCACTTGGGTGAATCAAATGCAAATCATCTTGAGTGATGAGGCCCATTCCCACCTCGGTGGCTTCGTCAACAAAGCAAAATTGTCGCTTCTGGGGCTCGGAAAACCCAAGAGTTATTGTTGAAAAGCCTCTCTATCCTCAACGTGTGACCGTTTGGTACGGTTTATGGTCCAGCGGAATCATTGGACCTTACTTTTTTCGAAAATGAGGCTGGAGCAACAGTTACGGTGAATGGATTGCGCTATCGAGAGATGATTAATGATTTTTTATGGCCGGAATTGGATGGTATTGATCTGGACAACGTTTACTTTCAACAAGACGGCGCTACGTGCCACACAAGCAACGAAACCATTGATCTTTTACGATTGAATATCAAAATAACACCTCTTATTAGAAAATCCTGTAACTATATACATATATACATATTTTTTTTAAATGGATTATTTGTTAAATAACACAAATTAATAAAATAAAATGTACTTGCGCACGCCAGGATTTGAACCTGCGCCCTCCAGCTTGTCGAGAGCCTTACCCCTTGACCACGGAGGATAGCGCCAGGTGCCGTTTGTCTCGGGACCGGTCCTATGTAGGTTATTACAGGTTTGAAAAGGAAAACTGTCTATATTAGAATGCTGCAGAAAACTGGAATTCCTTCATCAGCTAATGTGCCTACTAGTCAGAAGTTCATATCAATTAAAAACAGAATACCTACTTATAGCCTGCCCTAGCAAAGGACCATCGCGTCGTTAGTCATTGACAAATTAATAATGTTTATCTTGCTAAATTCTTCAGAAATTATCCTCCTCACACGTCGTGTTGCAATTGACGACGTACGTTCTGTCTAAATCGTTATAAAAAATATTGGGTTTAATAAAAGGGTTCTATTTATGAATGGCAACTGTCGACGTGTCACGTACGGATTCGAGTTTTACGATCAATCGTAGATTTAACACAGTGGTTCCCAACGTTTTTTTTTTTTTATATATATATATATATATTAATTCCACACAGTAGGCCCTGAATAAAATAATTTCCCTCAGGGCCTATGTCATCTTTGGGGATGCTGTGTGGAGGGTCTTTTTGTGGAGAGGAAGGAGTGAACATGGGTCTTGAAGAGTCCCATGTTGTAGGAGGGAGGAAACACAGAGGCCGACAGTTCGTTCCACAGCCGAGCTGTTGAACTTAAGAACGAATCGTAGAAGCGAACCGTTCTCATGTGACAAATGTCAACCGTGTACAAATGTTGGGCGCGCGTTTGGCGTGTATCCCGACTACCCACCGGTGCCGAAGGGATCAATGACGCTAGTTCCTCAGAGCATCTTCCATTGTAATACCGATAGAACAAGGACAGCATACCTACCTGACGCCTGTGCTCTAAAGATTGCAGTCCGTTTGTTAAGATTAAACGTGGGAGCCATCAAGAGTTTTAAAATAGCGTTGGGGGCGATTTTATATGATTTGGTGTGCGATAGGCATACTTTGTGCACTTACTTTATTATATATACACTATAGATAATTCAGTGCTTTTTTGTTGAGATCTACTTTTGATGCAATTTAAAGGTTTTCTTTTCATAAAATTCCAATAGATTTTTCGTAACGAAGAAGGCGTTCTTTGGAATCTGATTTCCTAACGATAAAAATTAACATAATTTTTTGACTTGTCCTTGGCGATAGTAAATTTATGGGGAGGAGGGGGGCGCTGAAGAAAAATATTCTTGAAAAGTAGACAATGAGCCCAACAAGGTTCGGAAGCTATGATTTAAGATGTAAATCTCAAGGAAAGTGAAAGTCCAGCTCTCCTAAGCAAATATAATAAATTCTAATTTATATTCGCTAAAAATACCTTATTGAAATGCAATAATCTTAACATTTCGGTCGGCTTTAAATCCGCCGTATTGTTTATTCCTTGTTAATTTATTAAAAAATTCAACCGGTAAAAAACAAAGTTTTTTAAACTATAATACATCTGATATAAAATGTTTTTAAAACTTAAAAAAAAAGATTTGATTAAGTATTGAACCTTCCTACAAAGGTACTGAAGCCGACAACTCTACGATTCTCGCCAGAAGCCGATCGGGTACGACTGACATTTATTTCATATAACTGCTGTAATGTCATCCGATTTCAGAGAAATGCGGATATGTCCGCGTGTGTGTACGTGATTGCTACCAAAAATGCACTGTCAACGACAAAGAGTCTATCTGCCGAGTTTCAGCTCGATTGGGTGTCGGGAAGTAGATAAAGAGTCTATCTGCCGAGTTTCAGCTCGATTGGGTGTCGGGAAGAAGACAAAGAGTCTATCTGCCGAGTTTCAGCTCGATTGGCTGTCGGGAAGAAGACAAAGAGTCTATCTGACGAGTTTCAGCTCGATTGGGTGTCGGGAAGTGGATAAAGAGTATATCTGCCGAGTTTCAGCTCGATTGGGTGTCGGGAAGAAGACAAAGAGTCTATCTGACGAGTTTCAGCTCGATTGGGTGTCGGGAAGAAGACAAAGAGTCTATCTGACGAGTTTCAGCTCGATTGGGTGTCGGGAAGTAGATTATTTTTTTGATCCAAGATATAAATTTCCATTTTTTCAAATTTCCAAATTTCAATTCATCATTTTGAATTCATTCATTATCGGAAAGAAAGGTGAAATTTAAATAGATGTATTGAAAAATAAAAAAGGGTGTTGCGGTCTCTGGCAATTCCGGGTAGTGAAATTAATAATAAAATAAAAGCACGAAGTGATTGCCACCTATGATTAGGTATACAATTAGTGCGGGTCTATGACGATAGGTAAGCCAAGATCTCTCCGATATGCCATTGCAATAGAGAATAGAGATGGCGCAAATAGACAGAGCCGGTAATTGAGGTACTTGATTCACTGAATAGATAAGCCGATAGAAGAGAAATTTCCATTATTTCGGGTGAAATTTGATAAACTTTTTTAAACATATCTCTTTTTACAAGAAAGAATATCGATTCTTTCTTGTAAAAAGAGAGATAATGAATGTCATTGCTTTCTGAGACCTGGGAGACGAAAGGTCTTTTATGAAATAAAGAAATTAGTTTTATATCAAATCGGTGTTAATCATATTCTAGGGTTTATCTGTTCACCTGTTCAGTGGTTGAGCTAAGCCACAACTGAAGTGCTACAGTGAGTATATGGTGTTTAGATCAGTCATGCCCAAAGTGGTCTATATCGACCCACAGGGGTCGACTTCGACCTGCAGGGATTCCATGACAATGAAAAAAAAAATTGCATGTACGTGAGATGTAAATGGGGGTCTACGATAGTAGATCCCCAGGCTGTCATCAAAAGTTTACTTTTATGTATGTATTAATCGTCCTAACACAGATATTCCCCCTGTAGGTACTTACATAATAGTTTCTTATGTTAGAAATATATATTTCCTAATTATTATGATATATAAATTGTGTAAGCAGGCTATTCGCTTTGTGGTCGCAGTACCTACGTGTAAAAACTTGCACATTTGATACCAGAAGCAACGCGCTGCGCCCATGCGCTCAATAGCAATGCTTGTGCAAAATCGTACAGTAGCGCGGCTATCTGTTTCAGCTGCAAAAACACATTTAAGTTAATGATTTTGTAAAAAAAAAACAGTATAAGGAAAGTAAGAGTCTACCTAAAATAGAAAAATTCGGTATGTGGTCAACGGGACAGAAAAGTTTAGATACCTCTGGTTTAGATGGTCGATATTCCTGCCCGGTTACTTGGAACCGGTTCCTTGACTGTCACTGGAATCGTTGTTATTGTTTATCTAAGGTACCGATTACAAATATTTATCAATAATGAAAATATATGTTAGAAAAATTAAAAAAAAACACGCTTTTTTTAGGAACCGGTTCCAGAAGAAACTGGATAAACAAATTGGAAACGAAGTGACAACTCATTTCAGATATCAACCATCTCTAGTAGTGTGTACACTCTGCAGTGGAATAGTACCGGGGTATCAATTAGCGAGGATCCAGCGAACAGTTGCAGTCGCCGCCAGCAATTGGGCAATTATCCAACGTGACGGGGGGTTTTACGCCCTAGATTATAATAATATAGTACCCACTCGTATAAATACATATTATAAGGGAGACAAGGCATAGACGTTGATTGTAAACTCGGCTTGGTTGAAATGTCGAGCACCGTAAATCCGTATATAGGTCGTAAGCCTAGATATCAGCAATATTAAACTATTAACTAATAGAAGAACGTGTTTATTTTGTCTTTGTAAAACAGAACTACTCTCTACGTGGGTGGTATATCTATATAGCACTTTCAAAATGCCAACGACAGCGGTTGATTTGATTTGAGTATAAATCTACAATTTTACTCCGAGATTGATAAAATTTTGCACACTTGACCTTCAAAACGAGGGGAAGACCACTGTCTACATTATATTTGAAAAAAACTCTGTGTAACGCCCGGGCATCAGTTATATTACAATATAAGGGGGACATGGCACATGTTATCATTAGATACCTACATTTTTATTATATATTTTTATTAAGGTGTTGCACTACGTCGTGTAATATTTTAAATTGAGCTGCTATCGATAACAACCCTTACGTAGATGGCAATAAGGTTTAAATTCCCGCTTAACACCATCCGTCTGTTTTGATTTATGCAAGAAAAAATATGGCCAAAAAGTGCCTTTTATTTTATTTTGTGGATGTTCAGGCATAAATATTTTTTTTTTTTTCGATCATTTTATAAATAACTTAATTTGCCACATTATCCAATAAAACCATAACCGAAAATGGGTTTGTAAGTAGGAGATTTTGAACTTTAAAGCAGTTTTCAGAGGCCTTATACATTATTTTTTCTGGGCTTATAAAAAGACTTATCTAAAAAATACTCGATTATTTCAAAGGCCAAGATGTATTCTACTCGCAGTATTTAATTAAAGCATCTGAAACATTTGTAGGCGACCAAATTTTCAAACTAATTTTCATACTATCAGGAAGTGTGTTTTGTATTGTGAATACTTTAATAGTAATAAATTTTCAAAATAAAAATACTTTTAAAAGTAAAAAGTTTGCATTTGTTGCAAGAATGAATCAATAATGATTCCTTAATATTATTGTAGCTATTAATAGTGCGGCTCGAGATGAAATGAAAGTATGTAAAATCAACTGTGACTGAAGCAAATTGCAATTCTCTGAAGTGGTGGCAAAATGTTGCACCGGAATTTATCGGAAAGAAAACATCGCTAGAATAATGTGATAATAGCTGTGGTCTACAACTTAATTTTCTCATCTCTAAGGTTGTCATCAAATGGAAATAAATATAAAATTAAATAAAAAGTTATCAATACTGGGTACATAATATTAAAACAATAAGTAAATTTTTGATGTGAATTTTCACAGATACGGCGCTGTACAAATCATCCAAATATCATTATTATTACTAAGGAAATCAAATCCTACTGCTTTGAAATTATATTTTTATAAATCAACAATATTTTTTTAATCCCCAGGTCACGCAAGACGTAAAAGCGATAAATCAGCTTAAATAAAATTCTCAAAACGAAACCTTTCAATACTTTGCGATAACAATTATTCCGAGAAATGTTTTCAACCGTTTAATTTAAATTTGCCCGACAAAGCTATAAAATTATCTTTATTAGTTTTGCAAACGTTTTGCATAAGCATACGTACATAAAAATATGCATTTTTGTCAACATTTGAAGAGGAATTTAGTTCAAATTGACAAGAACATTGTCTGTGAAGAAGAACAGTTATTTAATTCATAAAAATTATGAATTTTAAGCTAACAAAAGTAACCGTTAAAAGTAATGGAGTTGGATAACAAAAATAAAAAGTTTATAATGATAGATATAAAGTTTTAACAAGTTTTAAACACTTATCAGGCGGCCATTGAGCAAAGAGCAACTGACAAACAATTTGTTTATACTGTCACGTCACAGACCTCATAGTTATGTATGTCGTTCTGTAATGCAATAAATCTATTAATTATGCCATTGCCATGCATTTTTTTTGTTCTGTGCTTGAAATTACCTAGTTTTAATACCTCTAAATTAGAAAAGTAAGAATATGGATTAATGAATGGCCTACAATCGTTCTATTTTCGATTTCACACAATAACCAGGTAGGTACCATACATTATATTTATATCACAACCACAATAATAATTCCACAGCATCCACCATGTTGGTGTTGATTATATGAAAGTTAGCAATGATGTCATAATAATTTTTACCATTTTCTTGGGCAGAATGAATATAATAATTACAATTCAGCATGTCTATTATGTTCATGCCCACAGAAATATAAAGCGCACGATTTATTCAGTGAAATGTGAGTGGCGACATCTGCAGATGGCGAGCGACACCTCAGCTGAGAAAATTAAAACGCGGAATAAAAGGCGGGAAATACACATAATCGGTTCGGTGGCCAATGTGGCCACCCATGCGGCATGCGGCGCGCGCATACGTGGAAAAACTGTGGGGACTGCGTTTCACACACACTGGGTAGGTACCTGCCTAATTATTGTACAAAAACAAAATTAGGTAGGAACTATCTAATATTTTAATACATAATATAATAATTAAGTTGGTATATTCATAGTTATAAAAGTGTTGTCCATCTTACGTCTATTCTTCCATTTTCGAATATTCTGAATTTTCGAAATGTTCAAAACGAATCGACTTGTAAGTATTCTAGATCCTAGATTCTTTAACGAGTAGTGTGCACTCACCTAGAGAGCATGTTATGAGAATAACGAATTGGAATCAGTGTTGTATTTGATTTGATTTGATTCCGAGATGTTTAGAAGAAGCGGAAAGCATATATTCCATAACAAATCAAAACATTTTTTTAAAATTGACAAAGTCAAACATGAAAAAACCGTGCCCGATTACCGATTCTAACATAATGTCTGGAAAGCTGAAAGAATTGTGGTTTCTGTTGATACTTGGAACTAGCAGGTTCGATTTTAATAATCTGGACTGAAGTGAAATGAGTCAGCGAGTGTTGTATTATTAGTTGAGATTTGGAATTGGGAGGTTCGATCCTGAGAGGGTTAATACTTCTTGAAGGGGTTCCCTGAGATGAGGGTTAGGGATAAAGTTTCTGGGTGCGAAAACTACATATATTTATAGTTTAGTTGGAATGGGATTATGACCGAACAATTTCAAACGAATTAATTTTCGCATAAATCAGTACTTGGTGAAGCCTTTTCAAAAACAAAGAAATTCCAGATTGTATTTATGCAGCAAAACTATGCTAAAGGATATATTAGAACTTGATTTGTATAACGTCATTTTTCGTGAAAAATGACCAAAAGGTCGCTTTAGAAAGTAAGTAATACGCAAGTTTAGAGATAAAAAAAAACGTATCATTATTACGAATGCAATGAGACACAATGACTCATTCTGAGCCACGCTAAATCGATAAACAAAAGTGGGTAAGATTATCTATAGGTCAGGGAAGGTTGAAATAATTACTAGAAATACTAACACGATGTTTAATGGCCAGTTGGTTGACCATTCAAGATTCCAATACAGCCGCCACAATACTATTAAACTAATTGATTTGCATTATTTGTGCAGCGAATGGAGTCTTCCAGCATTGCTCTTCGCGTTTTACGAGTACTCTCGGGCAGACTGTTTTTAAACCGGCCCAATAAATCATGCGTAATAAAGTCCGGAAAACACTAATACAAATGTAGAGAACGTGAACACAGTGGCTAATAACAAATGTATACATTTGTGGCTTTTATTTAATTCTGCAAACAACTGACGATGATCTAAGCAACACATTCGGTGAGTAAGAATCTTGGGAGAACACATTGAAGCAGAAGCAGAAATGAGATAAATTTAATAATATAATATATGTATATGTAACATAGACTACGAGATAAAGGGCTCATTGACAGACCGGACACGTACAGTGTACCACTGTGCTATCCGCACAGCCAGATCTCCATAATGTGCATATATAGTCATACCGCTGATAGATCCGATGTAACCTCTCTTTCTGTTAAAATTGTACAAGGAGAGGACATCGGCATCTCCGTGCCGGGAAATGTTCAAGCAAGCACGGCCGTGCGTCCGTGCGTGCCTGAACCGGCAAGCTCCGACTTAGAGAAGACGGGAAGATCACGAGTCCTGGCAATCTCATTGGTCATCTCGGGGAATACATGCAAGAGAGATATAATAATGTACTATTTATCAAATAGCTTATAGCTTAGGATCCCGATACAACAATCCTACATCATCGAGTACATAGATGAAACTACTTTGTAGTGAGAATAGACGTATAGTAAGACTCTTGAAGGTTTCGGCGCGGTCATGGAAATAGTGAACTAATTTTTTCGTAAACATTAGGTCATAAGGTACATGAACGTAAATGGTTTGTTACGTTAGGGGTCGATTAGTAGATGAGAAAAAAGCAGATTTGCCGACCGGCAGCCTGGAACATTCGCAGGCAACCGGATTTAAAGTTGGATAAAAATTGGTAAATTTTACGTCATCGAATACACGAATGAAACCAACGAATAACTAGTCTAGATCACCCCATTGAAGAATTTCTTGGTCTTGGAACCAGCAGCCCGTCAGTGTGTTCATTTCAATATGGAGTAGTTATTATTAACAATTTATCAAATTTCAAAGAAAATTTTCAAGTTCTGTGAAAGTTATATTCAAATTCTGCTATTATCTGAGGTTGTGAAACATCTGGCCAATAATGATATAATAACAGAACTTGAATAGAAACTTTAGAGAACTTACAAATTATCTTTGAAATTTTATCGATGATTCAAATTCTGTGAAACAACTGGCCCAAGAAAAATTGCAACTAGAACTTACTACCTACCGGTAGTTTACTCTCAGACCGGTGAGTTTTTTACTCACCAAATGCAAACGCACGAACGTGTGACTTCTATGTGGCACCGAAGAAGGTACGTGGACGAACGACATGTAAAGACGCTTAGGGCCGTCTGTTTCAACGCTAGCTATAGTAAAAGTAAGAATAAAAGTAAATCCTAAAGTTAAATTTCACCAAAATGCGTTTTTCAATCAATTTAACTCCTGGTTTTACATCACTTTTAACTTTTGTTTTAACTTCCCGAAATCCGAGAGTTACTCGCGAGTTATTCGCGATTCTCGAGTTACTCCGCCATTTTGACATATTTGACAGTTCTATACGTAAGATTCTTCTGAGTGTTGTTACGAAACGATTATTAATCATGATTAATATTATCGAAGATGACAGTAGTGAAGATGAATTCGTCATGCAATATGTTTTACAGCGAAAGCCAAAAACATTTCGACCCCGTGTTAATAATATGGTCATTTGGGATGATTCCAAATTTTTGGCACGGTATCGCATGTCGAAAGAGCTTGCAAAATTTGTGACGGATCAAATTGAGGGAGATATTACGACTACTGGAAAGTAAATTATATTTTTCCGTGTAATATCGTATATATTATAACAGGTCGTCATTTATTTTTAAATACCCACAGAAATATTTTTCTAGGAACAAAACAATGTAATAAAAGTATATCTTTTTTCATAAACTTTGGTATAAAACTTATTATTATATTAAACCCTGTATTTAATGTTTCAATATACATATTATAATTGAAAAGAAACTATGTAATAAATATATAACTTTTTTTACAAAGTTTGGTTGGAATTATTAATCAAAGGAAACTAGCCCCTCCAATACTCTCAAGAAATTATTCCTAAAACTATAAATCGATCTTCATCATGTAAGTAAAAATTAAATTCTGAAATAAAAAATTCGAACACAATAACAAACAAGAAGTCAGAAGAGGTTATAGTGACGCACAACAAACTTCTGTATTTTGACAGTCACTTAACCAGAGATCATATTTAATCTTCGGTGTGGCCGTACCAAAAAATAATGCCGTGCGTTTTTCCACGTAATTTCGAGGAATATTTTGCTTTTTAGACTGGCCACACTAGTTACTGTTACTTTTGCATAAAGGCACTTGAAACAGCGCGCGGTCCGATTTAACATCCTTGTTACTTTAACTGACAGTTAAATTTTTAACTTAGCTCACGATTTAGCATTCTGTTGAAACAGACGGCCCTTAGTTAGCTAAAAAAATATATTGATGGTGTCTGTGAGACCGGGGGTAGGTTGGTAAAAGTTAAAGATTTCTAACCTCAGAAATTGGAATCAAACATAAATATATTTCCTAAACCAATACCAAGTGTGTATAAATGGCAAAATTTGAATCCTTTTTGAACTGGGGAATTCTAAGAAAACATATTATTTTCTTTTGCGAATTATATAATATTATTACACTATACAAGAAAACGAGGCAAAAGGCAGTACAAAAATAACCCTTTCGTCCATTTATAGATATACAATCCTCTGAATTCAGTACTCACGGCGGAAAATTGCTATTTTTAGAACAAGCAAATGAAGATCTTATCTGAGAGGAGACTCCAAACAGAGCAGATTATAGCGCGATATTCTCCCTAGAGATTATACTAATATTAGCCTTATGAAACTAACAAAATAAATAAATATCTGTATTTTGAACATTACATTGGAATATGGAATAAACATAGAGGTTAAGAAATCGTTCTTTTTAATAGTCCTAGATCCTAGCATTACATAAATAATTTATTTACAGTCTTAGGCTTAGAACGCACTGTGATTTAACGCAGCGGTTTTGGAAAAGCTAAAAACGCCAAACTTATAAAAAATCCCTAATACGCCGCTTTAGCGTTGAAATAGCTACACGAGGAAGAGGTCCGTATATTGCTCGGGTTAAAATCGTTACTCATAATATCATCAGATGCCAGATTTTTTTAGGCTGGCTGACTGTTCCAAGCCTCAAAACCACGGTCATATTCGCATTTCGCGTTTTGTTGCTAAGTTCACGTTACTTCAAATGACATTTGTAATGTCATCGACCCCGTCTATTTTTCGCATCGAATTCAGGCCAATTCGATTATTCTATAATATCCCTCCTATAGTGATTAACTTGATCGTGCCATGTCTTCCTCGGGCGATCCCGATTCTGCTGCCATTCGCATTTGCGTCTTGTATTACATAGATATGCAAATGGGTATTACTGCTTTTTTTTACATTTTCATTAGGTGAGAGCGATATTTGTCAAACTTCGCGAAATAATGTCAACAATGTATTCTTCATATTGCCGGCGCTATCCTGACGATATACTAAGGGGCCAGTCGATATAAATCTGACAGCTACTAATACGGCCGGTATACGTATCTGCAGCGATTAAGAGTAACGTTTCCCACTATTCCGACCTTATACGCCCGTATTATATTTATACCGCGATTATGACTAAAACGGTAAAGGTTATACATATTGATGCGCTGCTGTTAGGAAAGCGAAATATTCATAACGGAATTATTCGCATAAAGAAAAAAGTCCATTTATACATGGTGTCCGAAAACAGATGGAAACCTTGTGAATCTACATCACATTTGGGGTCAATTTTGTGTTATAATATTTTTGATTTGAGTTTATGGAAATATTTGTAAACACGTTCAAATAACACAAATTATGAATTTATCATGCAAAAAATCGTCTAAACGACAATGACGTGGTACACGTGGACACTATGTACGTCAGTACACAGTGCGCACCCATAAAAAATCTGACACAATTATGACAGGAGATATAATCTGAAATAAAGTATAATACGCCATAAATTCGTTAAATAATATTCCATAAGAGAGCTTTCGGTAGATTTAAATCTGCGTTAAGCCGCTGTCAACCCGTAGTACATAATAAGTCTTTCGTCCCGGCCAGACATTTCCCTAATAGATTTCATAACATGAAAAATTGCTTTATATTAAACAAGACACCACGGGCGGCGCACGGTGTCACGAAAATGTGTTTTTGCGGACATGGTTTATTTATGAGAAAACTGTTTTTTTACTGTAATTACTGTATTTTTTCAAGAAAATTTTTACAATTCTTCCAGAAAAATGTAGAACTAAGAAAAATAAATTAAGGTTAAGGTACTGAAAAAAATTAACAAAACACCGAAATTGTGTTATTTTAGTGAATTATTAATCATAAAACAATATTTTATAGGTTTTTCATCATTTTTTTATGAATGTTTGAGATTATTGTAGCACTAAAAAACAAGTTTTTGAATTAAGGTTTAAATTGATACATCAAAATAACTTTTAAGTATGTAGGTAACTAGGTACTAAAAACTGATCTTGAGAAATATAAATTTGATGTGTTAAAATTTTATTAATTTTATAGTACCTACTAAAAATATTTTTAGATAGCGACAGAGTATAGGAAAATATTTTATAATAAAAGTTAGTAGACATAAATAATAATAATCCACATTCACGATACAGCAAAAATTATCTCTCCAAATATACGTAAAGTTTAAAAAATTAAGTTAACCGCAAATATCTGCAGCTGAAATTTTGCAACCTACAATAGTTATTACAAATTTCTTGATATTGATTTCCTGGAGGATCCAGGTGGACAAACTATATTTAAGTTTAAAAAATATATTCGAAAAAATTACCCTCTATATCAGAGACCGTAATAAATCCATAAAGCATGAAAAAAATATATACCTATAGAACAATAAAATGTAGAATGCGATAGAATGATTCCTCTAATGGGATTGGCAATTAAAGCAGGTAAATTTTCCATCATTGTCAATATCGACACACAGTTCATGTGCCCATTCTTGACAGACATTACATTGAATCCATTCTTCAGTTGGAGGATCTAGATGTTGTCACGGTTTCAACCAATGTGGCATTGTTCGTGGTCAGCTCAGTGTTTTCCGCTATGTAGTGAACCGTAGAAGGAGCGAAATCTAAATCAGTGAAAAGATTCCTGTCATATGGGAAAATGCCACACTTTTTAAAACCAGCTGCTGCATTTTCTATTGTTGCACTTTTTTCGAAGGCAAATCGAACAAGTTTTGCGACGTCGAATTGGTTTATACGTCTTCCAGGGTGGTTTTTTTGGAAAGTGTCCACAGCTCTTTCAAAGGCAACTTTGAATGGTTTGTAGACTGAAACATCTAGAGGTTGGAGTTTATGGCTAGTGTGTGGAGGGATGGTTACAATTATAACGCCCTTTTCGCGAGCCATATTTAATCCTTCCAGATTTTGGTGGGTGGAATGATTATCCATGATAAGTAAAACGGGTTTTTCTTTTGAAGGTTTTGACTTTTCAATAAAAACTTGCAGCCACTTATTGAATATATCATTGACGATCCAGCCGGAATCCGAACACCATGCCTGTGCACCATTAGGAGCATTATCCAATAACCGCTCGTTCATCCTTTTTCTTTTTCCAAAAATAAAACATGGTGGGATGAATCTTCCTGTAGCACTGCAACACACAAGTGTAGTCAACTGGCCTTTTTCAGTGGAAGATATGACTCCTACCTGTTTTTTACCCTTTATTGATATTATTCGAGGAGGTCTTTCAGAAGTTGTCTTGACGCCAGTTTCGTCCATATTGTAAATATCGTCAGGGCGGTTGATGAAATCATATTGTGCCAACATTGTCCACAGATTATCGTAAAAATGATTCACTTGGAACTGGTTAAAAGCTGCACAACGTGCAATAGATGTTGGTTCCGGGGTTCTGTATGCTAGTTCAGGATGCCTCTTCATGAACCCTGTAACCCATGCTCGACCAGCTTTCTCATTTTGAAATGGATGTTCCACGTCATTTTTAACAGCTAGTTGGTAGGCTGAAGTTTGCAAGGATTCCTTTGTTAGCCCATAGAAACAACTATCCAGTTCTTTGGCATGTTCACAAATTAGCTTTTCTAGAGCTTCGGAAAATACAGTACGAAATCTTCCTAATTTTTTAGTACATATTCCATTTTTCAAATGCCGATGCAGCGTCCCAAGAGGTATGCCATATTTTTTAGATGCAGCAGATAGGGAAGTAGTCTTCGATTCTTCCATGGCTCTTCTCATGTTTTCTTCGCTCCATGAACCCTGATTGCTTCGCTTGATATATTTATTAACCATCTGAAAATAAAAAAATAAAATTGAATGGTTACGTGAGAGTAAAACTGGATGTATCTAAGAAATCACGAGCGCGGGCAAAGTGGAAAGGTTTCCATTTTGCCCTCACATACAACTTTCCACTTTGCCCAAATGGTGTGAAAGGAACAAAAAAAATTATATTTTTTAAAAATCGTATCAAAATATTACAGACGTATTAAAATAACGTTGAATTATACTTATATGCAATATAATAATAAATAGCATGTAACTAAATCCTTACCTTTCAATGAAAAATCAACCGTTGAAGTTTGAATGTTTTCGTAAGGAATCTGCACAAATCACTCAACATAGACGTGCTCCGCGCTGGGTCGCCGTAGCTATACTAAATTTCTGAAGGGGCATAAGGGCAACACGTGACTTGCGGTAAGTGAGCGTAGCGGGGGGGGAAGTCGCTATTTTTTGTTTTATATGAACTTTCCACTTTGCCCGCCCCTTCCACTTTGCCCTCCCTTACCCTATATATAAAAACCAAAAGATGTTTTACATACGACACGAGGCTTCGAAATCAACCCAAAACTATCAAAATTAAAATTATTTCAAATTGATCAAAGTTTCAGCCACCATTATGCCTACTCAAATCTCATCAAAATAATCCTCAAAAGCATTTTCGGTCATGTCAAAGTGTTAGTTTCAATATATCGTCAAAATTCACGATGTCCCATCGGTCCTATGGGGTGAAGACAACGTGCGGCGCTGCTCGAGACACTCGACAGCTAGCAGAGACTTCGAATTCATGAAATTATCTCCGAAGGAGGAAAATCACTACTATATCTATATATTTCGAAAATAAAACTGTTTTTATTGTCATCAAGTTAACTTGTGGAACATTTGGTGTCATTTTGATTATATATAAATAAAACACTTTGTTTACCCCACTTATATATTCAATAATATTATTATTATTCAATTTCCAAAAAAAAACAATAAAGAATAACACAAGAAGTGCTTTATGGGTGTTACGTGATCCAAATATTTGCCTAATCGAGTCTTAAATTTCCAATACAAAACTGTATTCACGAAATTCAAATAGCATGGAGATATACGACGTTAGACGAGTGTAAGTGAAACTAAGGGCCTGATGTTTCTCAGAATTTTAACTTGAAGTTCTGTGAAAGTTCTGCTTTTATATCTGATATAATAATAGTCAAGTTAATCTTCAAAAAAAAATTCAAATTCAAATAGAACATTTGTTTCCATTCAATTTTGTGTGGAAGGCACTTTCAGTATTTTTTTAAAATTTTATGAATTTCAGTCTTGTTGCACAGAGGTCAACAAACCTAATTGGAATCATAATAATGGGGTCGCCAAAAAAATTCAACAAAATGTTGTAGTAATCGAATTTCATTGAAGGTATTTTCCCTAACAGGTAACTAGAAGACGATTTGTGACAAGTGGCAAGACATGACTGAAACAGCTTTTTCCGCATTGATTGTCATAAAAACTGAGGATCTCGCTCCAGACTGAGTGAACATAGAAATAGAAACTGATTTGGAAGTCTTTCCAATATATCAAAGGACGCTGAGTGGACGATGGGTTCACACCACTGACCACAAAATGTGTATGAAATAATAAACAATAACTAGGACCAGAAGAGCTAATACCTCGGTACCTATTTGAACCAAACTTTGTGTTGTAATTTCGGTCATTTATAGTCTTCTGGGGTCTCTGAAAATACTTTCTTAGATTTGGGGGGTCGCATCTCCAAAAATATTGAATACTGCTGTTCTAGCAAATTTGAATTACCAAAATATCTCAGAAATCTTAGGACGGGTTGTTTCGGAGAATTTGAACAATTCATCAAATTTCAACGTTCATTTTCAAGTTCTGTGAAAGTTTTTTTGAAATTCTGTTTTATTTCAGTTCTGTCAAGCAACCAGCCTATAATGATATAATAACAGAACTTGAATAGGACTTTCACAGAACCTGAAAATGAGCGTTGAAATTTGATGAATTGTTCAAATTCTCCGAAACAACCCGTCCTAACAATTAACACTTTCTGCACTGAACTTTTATGTTCATTCTTTCTGAAAACATGAACATAACATAAAAGGTCTTGGAAAGAGTATTTTTGTTTGAATGACATTGAAGCCAAATCTTTTTGAAAAAAATCAGGGAAAATTGCCTAGCAGTCATCTTGTACGACATTTTTTTTAAATGATTTGAAGTGGTTTAAAACGAACTATTTCAATTTTATTTTTATATTGTTAATACTTAAAATAACGCATCATGGTTTTTTTGGTATTTGATGGGACAGGGAATGGGATATGTCATTAAAAAAATAAATATATAGTCCCCCTCTCCCCGCGGCTTCAAATTGATCTCGAATAGCTCTGTCCAAGGAGTTTTAGTTTCATGGTTGAAAGACCATGCACTTTAACCGTGTTTGCTGATCAGATCTCAATATCCAACTCACAACATATCCCAATTGAGGATCCCACAATACCAGTGGCTTTGGTTAGTATGTAGGAGTTGGGACTCTTACGTAGTAATAAATATGAATAAAATAGTATTGCAATACTAACATAGTGCTGGGGCGGATGTTGGTGGTTCTGGGGCGGGGGGTGCTGCAGGTGGGGCGGCAGGTGGCTGGGCGGCGGCGGGGGCTGCGGCGACAGGAACACGTGCCGGACGTTGCCGCTCTCGTCCATGATATGCTGGACCATGTGGCCGGAGGGCACCTGCACGGGCACGCCCATCGAGCCCTGCTGCTGCCCGGGCACTCCCATCGGCATCACGGGCCCTGCAACACACATACATATTACTAAATGTAGACAATAACATATTACGCAAGACAGATCCTATTACAAGTGCACAACTCAAGGCCGGAGAGATCAGTGTTCATAATAATACATTATTATGTACATTTCGGTTCTACTATATTAGTATATGTCAAGCACCAACGATCGCTGAAATAATTTTATGTTTTTGGTGATTTTATTAGTAATAATTAATAATATTACCAGTATTGACTAAAATTGTGTTAATTGTTTTTGTGTTTAATTCGTAGATCTCCATTATTTATTTTTTTTTAATTTAGTATAAATCAAATTTAATAATATTTATATATTACAGTTTGAAAATGGCCTTGAAAGCCGAAACAACTGTGACATAATAATACAAACCAAAATACTTGCAGAACTTAATAATAATATTATAAATGGTATGGTGAAAGATAACCGGGTTGGGATATGCACGTATTTGATAACCAAGATATTAAGGATATAATTGGGGATTTAGGAAAAACGTTATTAGGTTATGATAAAAAAAACCCAATAGTGAACGATAAAACAATTGAAAATACCAACAACGCCTGGCTGGGCAATGACCATATCGGCAATTGGGTGATGTTACAGACCCATAAAATATTCCACTACTAATTTTTGATTGATGACAAATCACAATGTTAATATTTGCGATTGCTAACAGGCTAGTTATGAGATTCAAAGACGATAAAGAGCGCTATAAAAAGTGGTATCCATTAACCTTAATAACTCCACAAGAACAGCCAAATGATAACCAATCTTCATTGGACGGCATGTTACTGTTACTGATACTGTTTGGCTGCCAACAATCTATGAATTGACAAAAAGACTAAATCAATTAGGCGACATTACCATTACTCAGTGGTTTCTTATTCGATGAATCACAAGTGGAAATAACTTGAATTGGACAGCATGAAATAAATAATGCAGGACTGGAGCGGGCGGGATGCAACATTAATCATAGTATGAACCCCGGGGGAGAAACTGCACTCTAGATTCTGGAAAGCTCAAATCCTGAAAATTAATCTGTTAGATACACTTGGAATTATCGGATGTCTTTGGTTCCACCGACGAAACAATGGATTCATAGAATAATGTGTACTTCTTTTAACCTCTGAATAATGAAGGTCACTTTTTATCATAATTTTCCAGAAATCACAATATTAAGACGATCATTTTAATAAAATAAGCATGCGAATCGTTGCGATCACCAGATTGCGTCCCGGACCAAGTATAAGATAAATAAAACGGAATTCATTTCTCAGAAATAAAAACACGTTAAAGTAGTTAAGGCACAATAGCCTTTTTAGCATGGAACACCGAGACGCTGGAAACGGGCCAACTGCCACCAGTTATATCATACTTTATAATCGCTAATTTAATTTACTGTCTGGGAAATGGCTTTTTTTAATACGAAAATCAGTTGTATGTAGATTTTTCGAAGCACGCCGTAGCAAATTTATTGTGACAATTATTTGCTTCCATGACAGAGTTGGAAACAATTAGATAATTCTAAGAATTTAGATGTTAAATACACATTGACACCCCTGAGTAAGGACGTGCTAATTGCTCATCAAAAGAAGAAGCATTTTGGAAAACAGTCAAAATCTAAATAATTAAATAACGTGCCTATGGTTTGAAAACGAATTTACAAACAGTTTATTTTAATTGGGGTGATTTAAGTTCAATCGCAACATAGCGATAAAAATCCAACAAATCGTCAGCGATATTCATAGATCTCATAACATTTACATAACTTCCAAGCTTTTGACAATGTACCTAAATAATTATAATTTTTAATTGGCTAAAGCGCGATAAATTATTTATGTTATTGCTTGCAATAAAAGGACAGAACACCCACCGTATGCACTGTGAAATGTATGGTTTAATACGGTAATAACAAACGAATGAAATTATTTTTATCAATGTTGAAGGTAAAATGATTGTACTATGAAGAAACGTTAAAAGCAATACAAAATGTTTACGATCGTAAAGAATTATTATCAAAAGTCAAGGGGACCATAAGGATGACGAAAAACGCATTGCTTAGGAATAATTAAGAATCCTACATAATAGTTTGCATAACAGAAATGTTAATAATTAAAAGTGCTACATATTATTTTGCATGACGGAAATGTTAATAATTAAAAGTGCTACATAATATTTTGCACGACGGAAATGTTAATAATTAAAAGTGCTACACAATATTTTGCATGACGGAAATGTTAATAATTAAAAATGCTACATATTATTTTGCAAGACGGAAATGTTAATAATTAAAAGTGCTACATAATATTTTGAATGACGGAAATGCTAATAATTAAAAGTTCTACATAATATTTTGCATGACGGAAATGTTAATAATTAAAAGTGCAACATGTTATTTTGCATGACAGAAATGTTAATAATTAAAAGTGCTACATAATTTTTTGCATGAAGGAAATGCTAATAATTAAAAGTGCTACATAATATTTTGCATGACGGAAATGTTAATAATTAAAAGGCAATTAAATAAATGCGGAAATAATATTTTTATAATTGAAAACCAATATTTCATTTGGTTTATTAATTGAACCGAATTCTCAGAAAGTACAAAATTATTATTTCTTGTTAAATTTGACATAGCTTTTAAAACTTTTTTTTCACTTTGTGTTACTCGGGGAAACCTCATAAAGTAACGGCGAAAAAATTATAATTAGTTTTATTTTAGGGAAGGAATAATGTGTTTCCAAATTAACTTGAATTCTGGGCTTCAAAGGTTAATTGGAATCGTATTGATTTCAACGATTTAATTACACAGACATACAATCTCGTATCAATAACCGTAGGCACATTGGGGTGGGCTGTTAAAGTTGTTTTTTTTTTTTAAATTAGATATCATTTTCTCTGAGGGGTGGCAAATGTTGCTATTTAGATTGTTTTGCTATTTAAAATGTTTTACGTGTATTTATCGATTTAATAACTACTACAGAAAGATACTAGCAAATTAGTGATATTCTATGATAAACCATTCTCTCTCTCTCTCTCTCTCTCTCTCTCTCTCTCTCTCTCTCTCTCTCTCTCTCTCTCTCTCTCTCTCTCTCTCTCTCTCTCTCTCTCTCTCTCTCTCTCTCTCTCTCTCTCTCTCTCTCTCTCTCTCTCTCTCTCTCTCTCTCTCTCTCTCTCTCTCAAAAATATCCTGAATCGGATCGTATATTTTGATCGCGGGGCACGATCCTGCCCACGTTACAACACTCGGATTACGGTAATAGGTACATATGTACATATTGTACTACATATATGTGCCACCATATCCATGTTTCCGAGGCGCGGGAATAATCGATTGGTCACGTATTGTGTTTTTTATTGTATCAGTAATTATTAATCGACGAAACGTGATTTTGTATTTCATCGTTTGTAATTCATTGTAGCAAACTGCAACGGAACGCGTTCTCGAGAATAATTAATATATAAATATGCATTGCCGAGAAGTCATAATAATAAACTCAAAGAGCACAGAGAAGTAAACAATCATTAAAATAACGATAACCTCGGCGAGTTGATTGGAAAAACCGGCAAAAAGAAAAAGCGTAAAACAAATTAAGCAGGAAAATATCATCATAAAAATTGTGATAAAATTTTACTAAAGCTAAAGTTTGCGTTACGTAAAAAAAATCAAGGAGAACTTGATCATAGCGGGGGTGAAATAAAAATGCCTTCCATATAATAGACAGTGTCGGCCAGTGACAAAAATTTCAGGGGGTGCAATAAAACTTTTTTTATGTAGACAAAATCATTGTTCGCTCCTTAAAGTATTTAATACAGTCGACTCTCGTTAATTCAAACCTGCGATAATTCGAACCTTTCTATAATTCAAAGTTATCACGAGTTCCCTACGAAATCTCTTTATATTTCGAACTAAATCCATACATTTTTGTACACTTGGTAATTCAAACGAAAAAATCATTGCTATATAACAAAACGACGCGTTAATTCGAACTCATCGGCGTTCAACATTCGACAATTCAAAGTTGCAGAGAGAAAGAGGCGGAAAGATTGTTACACACACCTTAGTACAGTTACAATTTTGCGACAAGTTCAAACGTGTATTGTTTTTGTTATGATTAGTTTGTGACACACACTCTCATTCGATACCTTACAAACCTTCTGTCTACAAAACGAAAGTGATGAAAAAGCATTTCAGGCACTTTTTCTCTTAAAAAAAATATTGAGAAGTCTGAGCAGCAGCAATGTGCTTTGAAGCAAACCTATAACAGAGTTCTTTCTTTCGAAAGATTAATTAATTCACATTATGATTACATGTATGTACACGAATGTACCTATAAACTTTTGTCATTGTTATAGAATAGGAGTTAATAAATAATAATTGATCAACACTTAAGAATTCGAAGTTTTATTTATTTACTCTCACAAATTTCGAACCATTTGATATTTCAAACACTCGATAATTCGTAATATTTTAAGAGTCCCTCGAGTTTCGAATTATCGAGAGTCGACTGTATAAGATACCAAACACGTTAATGGCATGAATGCGCCCTAAATAAATAAAATTAATAACACTATACTATAGAGTTGACAGATGTTACCAAAACCACCATAATAACGTACGTTTTCATGGAAGGAAATACGTAATATTTATTAGGTAAATCATTACTTTCTTATCATGAAGGTAAGAAGTAATACATGAAAATACTGCACAATAAAACAGCTATTTAGGTAAATCATTACTTTCTTATCATGAATGTAAGAATGCATACATGAAAATACCGCAAAATAAAACAGCTATTTAGATAAATCATTACTTTCTTATCATGAATGTAAGAATGCATACATGAAAATACCGCAAAATAAAACAGCTATTTAGGTAAATCATTACTTTTGTATCATGAATGTAAGAAATAAAACAGCTATTTAGGTAAATCATTACTTTCTTATCATGAATGTAAGAAGGCATACATGAAAAGACCTCAAAATAAAAGAGCTATTTAGGTAAATCATTACTTTTGTATCATGAATGTAAGAAATAAAACAGCTATTTGCTCACAGTGTTTGAAGTAGGTGTTCGGTGGAGGAATGGAATGAAATGAAATAAATGTAGCGACTGGAGAATGATATTAGAATTTACGAGTATTCCAGCCAAGCAGTCATCTCAGTTGGGAAGCGGAACGAGAGAAACGGGGTCGATACTCAACCAAATAGAGAATAATTTCACTACAAAATATATTATAGGACCGAGCTATGGATTGTGTGCAATATTGGAAAGGTTAATACTACTATGTAGAATTAAACTAATTTGTATACAGGTGAAGATATTTTGAAACTACACGGAGAAAACATACTGACATGAAATACTGTTATTTTTTAAAAAATCTGGTCAAATTATTAATTTTCCTGTTAAAACGGGACTTCAGGCCTATAACGAATGAATTGAGAGAGTTCCTAACAAAAAGTATCACTCAAAAGTACCAATGTAAAGCTATGTTCTGTATAATAAGAATTTTTATTTATTTATTTCATCATAGCAATGATGAATGTCGGCATGCAAGTTTTGTATTTCTACTTTTTAATAGCATCGATATCATTAAGCAACTCTACTTTTCCTACGCACGAAGTCATCTGGAGTTTGCATCAGTTGTTTGATCTCCATTTTTCAAAATCAATATAAACAAAATCGAAGCAATTCAAAACAAATTCCTAAAATATCTTTGTTATAAGTAATTTGTAAAATTTAATAATTATGCAGAGGCAGCTTCATACTTTAAAATTGATTCACTGAGTGTACGGAGGCATCATGAGGGCACTATTCCTGTATAAAGTAGTTAACAATATAATATTCAATGCCAAGAGTTGCTAAATAAGATTCAATTCACAATTCAACGTACCTGCGTGTTTAAGACGCTCTTCTGTCCTGTTCAGGATGGATCAATGCAAAACGAACTCTAAGCAGAATTCTTGCCTGAACAGACTATGCAATAATTACAATAGCGTATTATCCAAGGTGGATATTTTCAATTGCGAACTTACCAAATACAAGAGGTCCATAAAAGAATATTTTCTCTGATGGTTTGTGAATAATGCTATATCTCTATTGTTTATATTTTGATTATGATTTGAATTATCTCTACAACCTCTCCCCATGGCTATAAATGTATTGATAAATGTTTTGTTTTGTAATTTTTCGTTTTATATAATCTTTTGTTTTGTATAAATTTTGGTATTCATATTTTTCATTCCTTTTTTACAAATTTAATTTACTTATTCCTTAATGCTGTCTCAGTAGAGGAAAAGCCTCAAGGAGGAAATCCATAATTGGTTTTATTTTGGCTATAATACTTATATACAAACTGAAATAAATTCGATTTCTCGAAAATCAATAAATAAAATAATAATAATACCCAATCTGGCATTACAAAGGTTTGCTAAATACTAACATGCTTAACAATAAACATTTCATATTTATTATGACTTACATCAACATTGTTAATAAATATTGTTCCGATACTACTTTCATAGTAACTTAAGTTTATATCTTATACAACAACTATTACTTGAATGTACAACAACTATCAACGATAACTAGTATAGTACCTCCTTATATTGTCCGTATTCGGCCTATTATGTTATGTAATTTATACACATTATTGTACTCCTGATCAGCTTACCCACATTGTATACACATTAAAGCCTTCATAGCGTGAATAAATAAATAAATAAAATAGAATGTTTTATGACGACGGCGGAAAAGGTGTTCATACAAATAATGATATTGATATTGTCGCATTCCTTCATGATATCTATTAGGAAAATAACACGTGTTCTCGATATATTCTGAATGACTAATATAATCAGGAAGTTGGCATGCTGTCACTTATTTAACAGTGTCAATTTTCTCCGTGCACATAACCCAATTCCGGTAGCACTCTAATAATGCACATAGATTATTATTTGAGCTCTGGTTTTACAATGTTTAGGGAAGTTCGCATCTTTGCCACAGATATGCCTTCCTCCTGAGGCGCCGAAACGAATGCAACTACCTCATTAATTCAAGTATCATCTTCACGGTAGGTATTCTAGTAATAAAGTGTAAAACGTAAAATAAGAACCACTCATTAAACATACTAATTTCGGTTGTCTGTGATGTCCTTTATTCCTACGTGAAATTATTCACAGTAAATGAACTCAATAATTTGATTTGAATTTAATCGCTTTTCAAAATTGGAACTGCTTATGGGAAGAATAATTCAGACATAAATTAGGTACCTACCTATAATATAGGATTTTAACAAAAAATTATTTCAATTTACTATTTTAAAATTGGAATTCTAATATGTAATCCTGTGAAAAATCGTGTGGTGTTGTCAATGAAAAATAAAAATAAAATACGAGTTAAAAAAATAATTAAATGTCACAGCCGAGAATCGAACCAAATTAAGAACTTGAAAGACAACTATGCTAGACATCACACCACCAACTATTGTAATAACGGCAGTATAAATTCATTCTATGCAAGTACTGAAAATAAGAATGTATTTTTGATTTTTTTTAGAATGTAACGTAGGTACATAGCACCACAACTCAAATTATATTATATCCAATTTACGAATATGCTTTACTTGTACGTATTGCACACGTTCCAAAAACATTTATTTAAGAATTAATAAAACTGTCATTACCTATATTATTTGTTGCTGGCTTTTTCTAATTATGAAAGAAAAATACGGCAAGCCAAAAAATAAACTTAAAACCGGCGGCCTTGACGCGATGCAGGCGGGCGTCGCGACGGCGCAACAGGTGTCGGCGTCCCGCTCTGCGCTGCAACCTGCCACTATAATACAGCCTACAGCCTACAGCCCTGAGCCCGGGCAGGTGGGTCGCGCGACCCTCACCCAACCACACTCCCTCCCCCCGGGCCTGCAGTCAAGGGCGACCCGGCCGGAACAGAGCGACATCACACTACTCTAACTACTGCAGTGATGATCAACCTTTGTAACAGGAGGTCCAATTTATCAAATTTCAATATGCTAAAGGGCCGCACGGTGTAGGGTACATACAGCTTGACATTGATGATGACTTTGCAGTTAGTGGTGTCGCAAATCTTTATATATTTTCTTAAAACGCCTTTTTTTTAAATAAAACAAAAACTAAAAATGAGCGCAACAGGCGAAAATTTTATGTCTCAAATCCAAACCAATAAGTGCGGTCAATTTTTATCATTCTGAAATATAAAATAACATAAAAATGCTTGCAATTTTGGGCAGCTGATTCAAATTAGACAAATAAAAGTTTGTCACGAAACCCTTTCGTATTTGTAATACAGATTTTTAAAACGTTAAATATCTATTTTATCGCATTGATGCTATCAAATAAGCAATATCAAAACTCTTTTCTTTTATTTATGATAATATATGTTTTCAGAAACATATTTTGGAAGCGTACCCTTACAAGACGGAACCCATGCTAAATATCAACCAAAACGCGCACAAAGGAAGCGCCACAGGCAAAAATATTGCTGGTTTCAAGATCAAATCAATAAATTAATGCTGTTGATTTTTATCGTTCAGAAAGGTATACAAAAACTAGTGAAGATTTTTTTGTTATTAAAAAGAACGGAAGGAAACCTTTAAAATGCATTAAGAATATTCTCATTATGTCTTAAGAATTTGAAAAAAAAGCTTACTGTTTTGAGTGGCTGATTTAAAACTTTGATGAAAGACTAGTTAAAGACTAAAGACTAAAACTAGTTAGACTAAAAGTTGGACCCTTTTACAAAATAGAACAGAAACCGTTGAATATTTTTTCAGAATTTTTTTGGTATTTTATTTAGCCTTACGAAAGGGGTCGTGGGGCACACGAAATGGGCTCGCGGGCCGCGTGTTGCTCATCACCGAATCTAGCTGGTAGCCAGCTGTTTGTTCAAATCGACCTGAGAAGCTAGTACACAGATCGTTAAGTGTATAAATACAAAAAACAGCTGATTTATATGATAACCGTACCTAACATGGAATAAAAAAACCACACCATATAGCTGCTTAAATATAATATACTTAGTGTACCTAGGTATATCATGGAGCCAGTTGTATTTATTATGGGCTCAGCAGGGGGAGGGCGGGGAGACTCCTAGACAAATTGGTGAACCAAAAAAAAATAAAAAAGTTACTTTTGTAACTGGCGCCAAAACAAAAAATCTGTTGTTTTTTATAATAAATGTGACAAGTTTAGTGCCAGATATAGGCGTAACGCGTCGTCTCGGTCGGGGCCGGTCTTCCGCTTAGGCCCGATAAGGCATAATATATCGTCTGTGGGGATGCTGTGAAAATCGTTGGTGCACATTGAGAACACAGGACTAGAACAGAAAATAATATTTCAAATTTTCCGTAAAACCCCAATGTTGAAGGGACCCCGGCTAGGTTCCAAAATGATACACATTGGGGACTAAGAACTCAAAAAAAAGAAAACATATTTTTAGGAGGATTTAGCTAGAAGTTTGAAGTCGCCTGGGCAGGAGTTTGAAGCATTTGTCATTTGAAGTTATATGTTTTAAAGGTTCCATTTTGAGCATTAATAAACTCTTTCCGTTTAAGAAAATACTAAAGAATTTTTGTTTAAATATTGTTGGGGTTGTTGACACCGAAAAATAAAAATCAATAGCATTTATTGGTCAGTGCTTCGAGAATGTTATAATTCATATTCCAATCCCTTCACCCGCACCGCATACCTACCCCTATTGTGAATACCGTAGAAAAAAATTCACCTGTGACGCTTTTCCGTTTCTTTGTGAGAGTTGTAAGTAATTTTCCATTCCCTTTGCTCTCGTCACTTACTCCAGTTGGGGATATCATACGAGTAGTTCCACAGAGCTCCGAGATCATTGAGGAATTGGGAAAATTTTATACAACAATTTATACAAATGATAAACAAAAATTAATTTTATTAATCTATTCTTATCGTTCATTTTTTACAATAACTTTTAATATCAACGCATTAAATGTAAAATTAATTCACTTGTACGACTGTATACAATTACAATTGGGTATAAACGAGTATATACATACAATGGGATCAAGGGGTACGGCTCTCGACTAGCAAGCCGGCGAGGGTTGAAATCCCGGCGTGCGAAAGTAAATTTTGTTTGATTAATATAATATGTTATTTCACACATTTCAAATAATACATAATCTCAGTATATGCCTGGTGAAAAACCACCATTCAGAATTAAAATGTGTTTGGTGTGTTTGATGTGTTCCATCCCTCATCTATCCCAATTGGGGTTGCCATAGTCTCACTGGCTCCAGACGGTTGGGAGCAGTTGAAATTGTTTGCTTGATATTGTTTTAAAAAAATATCACATTACTTAGCCACAGACAGTAATGAATCGATACAATAATAAAAAGTTACTATGAGAATGCTAATCGAACTTAGTTAGCCTTTTATTCAATTTGGTCGATTCTACCGTTAAGAGGGTGAGAGAGATTTTTTCGAAGAAAACCTCTTCTGGTTTTTCGTGGACTTGGATATTTTATATATAAACAGTTTCAGGAAGCATAGAATGAAAACAATAGTAAATTCACAGAAAGGCGAATAACGTTTCAAGGAAACGAGTAAAATAAAGAGAATTATTTCAAAGGAGTTTCGCTGACATCTCTGTAAATATTATATTATATTACGTTGCTTCGTTTCTTTCCCATAATTCGAGGCTCAGCTCATGTTTCAGCACGCAAATGTATACGCAGCATTACATGTTGTGTACACTAATGTGTTATTTTGTTTTATTATTAAAAATAATTTAGAAACATCAGTGAAAACCTATTATTGGTTCAGTTATTTTACATATTTTACCTACATTAAAAAATAGTGTTAACTGTTGGTTTTCCCAATAAAATAAAATATATAATTTTTAAATACCAAAACGTTTTCGTCAATTTATTAAAATTAATTAGATTTATGGGTTCCATGATAACTCAAAACCTAACCTTTCAAAAGTGACAGTGTCATTAAAAGTGGTGGAAAAACCTAACCTACGTAACCTATTTAACCTAGTTTTTATTTCATCACTTTCATGACTTTATATCACTTTTTAAAGGTGTGTTGAATTGTGACTAGATTTTTGATAGCGTCAACGCGTTCGTTAGAGTTGTCACTGTGAGAAACAGTTTACTTTCCTTTTCAATTCTATCTATTTTTGAACAAATAATGCAAACAAGCGTATTTCCCCGAACTGATAAATTAATGAACCTCCCGGGCCGAGTCCATTTACATTATCCGCTACACACTTCCGCAATGTTTAGGAATCAAATGCACTTTTAGGATTCGCCACAAAGTCTATACAAAACATACGCATACCACATACTGTAACCTGTCGAAGGAAATTCATATTCAATATAGGTGATGTTTAAATACATTTCAATGATGCATAAAGACGTGAAGTGAACAGCCCCAGACAAAGTTATGAGAAGCAACTCCAGAGGTTGTGTGAGAAGAGACTACGCAGAGAAAAATGAGTATTTCTTATTTATTAAAAATCTCTTCAAATTATTGGTTATCTGGTTAAAAACGAGATTGCAAGCCGTATCCTGATAAACTTTTAGTAAATTCCTCATATATCGGAACACGTGTTCATGCACCTCACCTCACCTCTCCTAACCGCATACCTTGTTAATATACAATGATGAAAGCGAGAAGATTAGAATTTTTATGAACACGTTTATGTTAAGTTTGTTAGGAAACCTATCAATTCATTCGCTAAGACTACGAATAATTTGAAGAGATTCATAATAAATTAGCAATATTCGATATTAGTAATTGTTCTCCGTGTGGGCCTACTATTATATGGGTATGAACTGATTGTCATGAGAGGGATGTCTGGAGGAGAATCGAATAGCTTAAGGGTTTGAGGATGAGCAGAGATGGAGTTAAGCATTCAAAGTAATGATAGGGCATTTACCGGCGCACTCAAATTCGAACTTGTTGATTTAACCAAAACATTCAGTGGACATATTTTATTCTAAGCATATATACAGGATGTCCGGAGGTAAAGTGCGCTAACTTCGGGAGGTGATTCTAAATGTTGGTAGAAGTAAAAAAGTTGACAAATTTTTTTCGAAATTTCAATGATTTATGGTAGTCTTTAGGTAAAAAGTTGATTTGTTTGTATGGGAACATAAATATTCTTCTACTGAAAAATATTTTTGTATGGAAAAATAAACATCCGAATTGTTTTATAATACGTTTAAGTCCATCAAAATCAAGTTTACGTATTTGAACCAACATGACGTGTTATTTTATGAATCTACATGTAAAATATTACAATGTGAACTATCTTGTATTATCCTTTATACGCGTAAAAGAAAATTTCACGTGAAAACATTTTGAAAATCGATTACTTTCTCATTACAACACAACGTTGTATATGTACCAAGAAACATTACTCGATAATGACACAAATTAATATACTCGTACGAGCTGTGTTCACACGAATAATAATAATGAAAAGTGTAGACACACATCAATTCCACAATATTACAGGAATTATGTGAAACGTAAAGCAACTCGGATGAATTATATTTTTAACGAATCAAATTTGACACGTGTGGGATTGTGTATGTCAAATTATTATTAATATTTAACCATAGTCAATTAAACCAATTTAAATGGAGGATTTTAAAGGGAAAGGCTTCATGATCCTTTTCATAAAAAAATAAATTATGATTTAAGGCCAAAATATCGAATTTGGGTAACGATTATAAGGATGTTGTTGACATATTTAATGTAACAATCACTAAATATAAACAACAGAATGATTTATGGGTATGTAAAAAATGTGTAGGTATATTGACTGCCTCAACACAGGCTAGCCGCTAGCCTAGTGAGGCAGGTTATGAGAATCCTTTGAGAATCCTCAACTTTATCTAATTATGTATTCTATCTATTTACAAGTTTATAGTTGCAAATTTATTAAATAAAGATATTATTATTATATCAGAGAGCAAAACAAAAAATCTAATTAAAGAACCCTTCGAAATTTTTTTTTAATCTACGGATATGTGCTACTTTGTTTATTTCTCTTTTAAATTATACATAGCTACTTAATTTATATGTGTTTTAAATTATGTGAGACACTGGTTGAAGAAGATCTTTTTACTATATATTTTTTACTTTTACCTCCAGATTTTTACACATCCCTCATAATTTTTCCTTCCCAGATTTTCCTCTCCTTCCTTTTCTTAAAAATAACCCTCCACACAGCATCCCCAAAGATAACACAGTCCCTATGGGAAAGAATTGTCCTATTGCCTTCTATTTAAATATGAAATAAATTTATAAAAAATAAAATTAATACAAGAAGCATTTAAATTTAAATTATATTAACGACTGATTTACGCTGGAACATATATTTTACAATGATTAATTTTAAGTTGTATTATAATATTCGGACAGTAGGTAGAGTATAATATTTTTTTAAATTACAAGTAATTCATTAAAAATGCCAAAATCGCCCCTAAAATCATGCACAATCGATTTTATGAAATCATGAAAATTAATGGCCACGTAAAAATAGCACATATCCACACTAGATATTTGCTATTCCTTTTGAATATTCAATTCAATAATGAATTCGATTCAATAATTATTCAGTTTGGGTTTAGCCTCAAATGCAAATTTGAATTTTGTACGAAAAAGGCCGCGCAACCGATGTATTTCATAAAGATTAAAAAAAACTTATTAGTTTTACGCCTGCCAGGCCCGGGTTACGTGGGAAAATGTAAAATAAAACGTTGAGCAAACAGCGTCAAATTATCAGAATCGTAGGGACCCCACCCAGGCAATGTAGGTTCAATCCATTGCTCAAGTCCTCCATCATTGCACAAGCAATTTCTTCCGCCTATACAACACTGCTTGAAGTTGGCAGAGCCACCGAGGTGGAAATGGGCCTCATCACTCAAGATGATTTGCATTTGATTCACTCAAGTGAATTTTAATAATTTCAATGCGTTGTTGAAGCGTGTATCGTTCCATTTTTATTAATGGCGTAGTTTCTACTTGTCAGATGTCAAAAAATGACAACTTCAAAAGTAACATTTACCGAAATAGCGGGCTATTCAAAATAAAACCTCTTATTGGAAAACCCTGTAGTATTCTATATCTTACGAGTGGGCATATTCTTATTTACTTGCTTGGTATATGTCAAATTTTATGCTTATTGTGTTATCGTTATTACTAATAATATTTGGCTAATTTATATAGCGCCGTTTTCGTGAGAAATCACCTCAAGGGCGCTGGCGCTACTCGTTATGCACTTGTAATCTTTACAAATTTAAAAGTAAAGCCCAATAGGCGTCTAAATAATTTTTTGTGAAAAATCACCTCAAGGGCGCGGTTCAAATATTATTTGCTAGTTTTATTTTATTATGAACAAACGCTAAAACAAACTCTCCCATAATAATGTAAATGTAATATAAGTATAGTGTTCCTAAATATTCTGGTAGTATTGGCAAACATTTGTAACTTCTTGAAAATAATACAATGCATGATGCAGAGGAAATTTGTACGTTGCAATACCGCTGCAACAATGTCTCCTTGGAAAAGGCGATGTTACATTGTGGAAGATATAAAAGATAAGTGAAATGGCTACAAGCTAGCGATGGGATTGGAAGATAGCTGCGAAGGGATGCTGGGACGGGCATCTCCGTTAAAGTAACAAGTCTGCACTATAGGTATAGATATAAAGCATAGCTTCTCAAGTTTTTTAATTTTCATATTTTTCTGTTTTTGACTGTTGATCTATTGGCATTCATAATGAATTTATAATAATGTTTGTTGGATAAATATAATAATAATAATGATTTATTGTCTTTTTTTCTTAGTAACATATAGAGATAATGATATCCTCACTGGGATCTCCCATATTGAGGATTTCATTTACACATTATAATTTAATTATAAGAAATTAATATTACAACAAAGTAACATATGAATTTAATAATAAACATATAACATGTAGTATAATTTTTTTTTTTTTTAAATAATTTTAAAATAAGTAAGATAGTGTTTTTTTTGTATAGTTCAGTTTAGTAGATTCGGTTTTAGTCTGTGTTTGATATCAGTATATTTTCTATTTCAGATCTCCCTATATTAAGTATCCAGCTTTTTATTTGAGATTTAAATGTTATAATGTTGAGGTTTTTGAGTGAGAGTGGTATTTTATTGTAGAGTTTAATACTATGATATAAGAAGCTTTTTTGCCCAAAAGTTGTATTAGTAGTTATTTGTTGGATAAGTTTTTGACCATGAGATCTAGTGTTTCTATTGTGCGTGTTTGTTGTTATTTCTTGGGTTTTGTATTTATGAATGTAAATGAGTATAGTTGTTTAATTGACATGATGTTAAGATTGGTGAAGATTTCGTCAGTGCTAGTTCTTACGGGAAACTTTCAGTATAATTTTCGTTATGGCTTTTTGAGTTTTAATTAGTGGATTTAGTATATTTTTATTTGCACTGCCCCATCCGATAATACCGTATTCTAACAGTGATTGGCAGAGAGCCATGTAAATTTTGATTAAGTCTTTTTTTAATGAGCACATTCCTAATAATTTTGAAAAAATAACTTAGTTTTTTTTTAATTTTATTATCTAAATAGCTAATGCGTTTGGTCCATTTTAAATTTCCATCAATTTTTAGACCCAGATACGTTATATGGTCAACGTTTTCTAATGAGGGACAATTACAATGCTCATTTAAGTGATGCGGGCTATGAATTTTGTATTTGTATTTTAGGTTTGTTTTTAAAAAGTATCTGCAAGGGAACATGGCTGCAATATGGGGAGATTAATCTTTACGAAGGATCTGTTTGGTACGTACGTTTTCATCGTACCTGGTTAGGCAATTTAACGACGCGTTTTCATGGGTGGAAATTCCCGCATAAAATGTTTCCTCGAGACTTGACTTACGTTTAAGGGTGGGGACTTCAGAGTCCCAGTGGAGTTGGGCATTTTATCAATTTGGGTCTTCCAGGGCTATGCTTATTGCTTATGGCTTTATTTTGAAATGTTTGGATTTTTTTAAATGAGACTAGCGTGGGCCAGATGGGTCTTGCATATTATGTTAGTTTTGGCATCATCGTTGATTTGTAAATTAGGAGTTTGTTTTTTGCTGATGGTTTATCATTTTTTTTTGCATAGGATGGGTTATTTTTTACTGGGTCTTCTGTGACCCTGGTTGAGAAACATTGGTCTAAAGTTATAAAGTAACATGTCAGGTAGTAAACCCTTGGTTAGTTCGCTGCGAAGCAATGACTCTAAACCTGGAGGACACCGAGGAGCTTTTGTTGAAATACGCTTCATTAGACCTGACCTTATATACCTACTTGACCTTATGGAACGTATAGATAATAGAAACAAGGGAGGTGGGCCATAAGGAGATAACTTATTGATATAAAATAATGCTAATTTATTAAAAATCTGGTCAAATTATTCATTTTGACTTTTTACTAACTGATACTGATATTTATTAGGAAAATAACACGTGTTCTCGATATATTATGAATGACTAATATTTTATCAGGAAATGTCATGCTATCACTTTTTTAGCAAAATCATTTTTCTCCGTGCACGAACCTTAACCCATTATTAGTATGTAACCGTAAGCACAAAAGTCTCGTCAACATAATTAAGCCATACTACTGCAAATTGCATCTAAGTACAGCTACGCCCCAACTTGTTTCTACCTACAGTCGGCACGCTACCATATCTAAGGTTGTATCTATGGATAATGCTTACACACCAAATTTTCTCACCGCATTTAAAGGAGTAATACCGTACTAGGTACTACAATATGCATTATGTTCCAATAAACTCTATACCGCACTAGGTACTACAATATGCACTATTTTACAATAAACCGTGAGAGTAAACCCGATACCGTACTATGTACTATAATATGCACTATATTACAATAAACCGTGAGAGTAAACCCGATACCGTACTATGTACTACAATATGCATTATGTTACAATAAACCGTGAGAATAAACCCTATACCGTACTAGGTACTACAATATGCACTATAATAAACCGTGAGAGTAAACCCGATACCGTACTATGTACTACATAGGCATTATATTACAATAAACCGTGAGAATAAACCCTATACCGTACTAGGTACTACAATATGCACTATATTACAATAAACCGTGAGAGCAAACCCGATACCGGCCTATGTACTACAATATGCACTACGTATGTTACAATAACAAACAAATGATTAATTTGGTGTAATGAAAATAGACTTTACTTAAATATCTCAAAATGTCAAATAGTTATTTTATCGAATAAAAAATCCAGTGATTTTTGATTACAACATTGATAACAATGATCTTCAAAGACTTAGGCATCACTTTTCAATCAAATCTCTCATTTTTTAACCACGTAACAGAAATCTCTAAAAATGGCTTAAAAATGTTGGGATTTATAGCTAGGCTAACCAGAAATTTTAACAATATAAAGTGTATTCAATTGTTATATTTTGCCTATGTAAGAAGTCAACTTGAGTACAATTCTCCTGTCTGGAACCCACATCATAATATACATGTACAAGCTGTTGAAAGAATACAAAACAAATTCTTACGTTTTATAAATTTTAAAATGTGTATTCCAGCAAATATTTTAACTACAACACTCTATTAAATTATATGAATATGCTCAAATCGCCAGACAGAAGAATTTTCACTGACTTGGTATTTCAATATAAAATTCTAAATGATTTAGTTGATAGTCCGGTATTGCTAGAATTGATAAGGTTTCGGATTCCACAACGTAATACTAGAAGTCAGGATTAATTTCATGGCAGAAATTCTGGGACTAACTACCATATGTATTCATCTTTGCCCAGAATACTAATGGAGGGAAACAATTATACCAAGTCAGTGGACATCTTCAATTTATCTTTAAACAAATATAAAATGTTGTTAATAAAGCAATTCAGTTATGTAAAATAAATAATGTATATTTCTGAATATTCTCATGTAAAAGCCCCGAAAAAGGGCGTTAATAAATAAATAAATAAACCGTGAAAATAAAGCCGATACCGTACGAGGTACTAGAATATTCACTGTTACAATAAACCGTGAGAATAAACCCGATACCGTACTAGCCACAAGGTACTAGGAATTACAATATGCACTATATTACAGACTGAAAACTTCTGTGGAGCCACCAAAATGTATGAAACTTTTATGTTATGTGAGTTCTGTTGATAGTTTACCAACTTTAGGAGTGCATGGCAGATGCCCTACATTTGGTATTCCGATCCCAAGTGTCATTGAAAAGTTTCAATAACTACACGTTACATATTTGGCTACAATATACAATCATAACGTATAATAATGAACTTTTGCCACAACACTCGATATCAAAGTCCACCCAAATTTAAATAAAGTACCTACCCTAAATTTTTGATTAAGTTATAATATTTGATGAAAACTTCTTAGAAAACAGTTCTCTTTGGAAATTTTAGATGGCGCCACTTATGTTGGCATGCGAAGCGAGGGTACGGCAGACATTAACGTAATAATAATCGGATGTTCATCGCACAGGAAAAAATATTATTATTTAAAAGGTCGATAGGCACAATGCAGAGGATCGTTTAACAACAATACAAGAAAAAAAAAAAAGAAAAAATATTATAATGTAAAAATAATTATGATTGAGAATACCGTGCAACAGTCGACTCTAACTTCTTCCAACCGCTTGGAGCCAGTGAGACTACGACAACATTGTGATGCTGAAGGTAGTGGGAAGGTGGAAGGAGATTGGAAAGAGGAAGGTGAGGAAGTACCCGGCTATTCAAATATGGTCATCAAACACGGCTAAACAAAGCCATTTCAAGCAACGTTTCAATTCTGAATGGTGGTCTTAATCCATGGCGACAAAGAGAGTATTGCCACTCTGCAAGAAGCGGCAAATATACTACATATTATTTTGAATGAATAATTAGTGAAAACACAATTTACTCACATACGCACTCCTGAAATCTAGTCGAGAGCCTTGTCTCTCGACCTCGCCCATTTACCTATAAACCTTTCTTATTATAGTTATTATAGGTATCATACCTATATATTCTTGAAATAGAAAACTTAATGTGATTATTATTGACTTCGCGTTAAAACTAATATTTATTTTTATTGATTTGTTGATGTTTCGCTATCGGAGCCGACTAACATACCACTTACTAAATAGAGACCTTGACATTTCAATAAAACACACAGGCATGGTTCTGCCGCCGAGAGCTGGGTCGTCACCTCTCTTTCCGTCAAACGCCTCGGTTATGAGGAAGAGGGAGAGGTTGCAACGGAGCATTAGCTGAAGAAAACTGGCCATTAATTCCGTCTAGCTTTAAACTTTACACTGAGCAGAAAATTCCTAGAAGTGTAATTAATCTATATCGATTTGAAACTGATGTCGCCAATTTACACAAGACCTTTTGACTAATCCTGCCGTTACACGCGTCACGATTTTTTATCAGTATTTACTAATCAGTATAATTATAGCAGCAGTCAGTATTTGTATGCTATTACACGATCTCAGTATACTGACGTCAGTATTGTAATTAATGTTGCGAGAATTCCGCACTAGACTTATATGTATAGACAATGCCTGTATGACTATAATTTTGGCGCTCGGTACAAAGAAACTAGTGAAGCGTTAAAGATGGGTGAAGGACTGGTTTTAATGGATGAAATTTTGCTGACTGATCCACACGACTACAAAAATAATTTTAGGATGCTTTAAATTGCTAGATATGGTTACTCCATATATTTTGAAACAAAATACACAAAATGAGAGCGAGAGAAAAATTAGATGTAGCTCTACGTTTCTATGTGTGGTGCATAGACATATGAATATTAGTAGACCTGCCCTAAGTGATTAAAAGCGTATTATCCCCACTTCCCATACCGGTTCAATTGAGCCGGCTGGGCTCGCATATGGCCTCAAGTGAAATTTGAAAACGTGACGTCATCATTCTTGTGCGAACTATGGTCGAGGCATCATCAGTTCATTTTACGAAATAACACGGCAAAATGTTGACTTGTACTATGAAAACTTGTAAAAATAGATGTGAAAAAGAGAATAAACCCAATTGTCGTATTACATTCCATAAGTAAGCATTATTTTACTTTATTTTAAGCTTATTCACACCGTATTATATGGATCAGTTTTAGAAACATATACTATCACATCACAATGTAGCGATTCTCAAGTGTGCTCATCGTTGTTTACTGGGGTAAGTAAATTATGAGACATTTGTAAAAGTGTCTTAACTAAATACTCTGAAACTAACTACGACTCTGAAAATAGAAGCTGCCTTACTTTGCCGAATTTGGACTTCGCAAATTAGTTCATAACGTGGCGAGTAATTTGCGCTCCCATGTAGAAATGTCTATTCATTCAAAAGCAGATTTTACTTTTAAGAACTAAATGGTGATATTATAATGCGAGATGCCTATTTACTGTCAGATTGATTTATTGACGAATCACAGTCAGCCTTACTCCCTTCGTTCTTCAACAGTTGATTTTACCCCTCGCCTTTATCTTCTCGTCTATTAATTCCTATGTCTGTGGTGTGGTGTATAAAGTGCAAGCGAGATAGTATGTTTGCGAGATTCTATAAAAGGCGATGCATGCAAGTAGAGTGTCTATTTTGTTACAAGCAGCTCCCTAATAAATACCAGTACTTGATTACGTATATACTTTACTGTGTACTACACAATAAAGGGCACGACAAGTGCGTAAATACCTCTCCAACCGCAATATTAGACACAGCCCGATTTCTCTTGAGCGTATTTTTGTAGCAAAGAAATACTGACGACTGATGTACAGAACGCCCATCAGTATCCCCAACACTATTCGTACTGATAAGCCGATCCAAATATGTATATGCATCAGTAATGTCGTCAGTATTTTGCCAATACTGACGTGTGTAATGGGGGTATTGATCCCAATTAGGTCAGTAAAATTGATTGGCTGTTCTAGAAATAATTTCGATACTTTAAATTTTTTAGGAAAAATTGAGCTAACACACCCACAACGCACTTCTAAAGGTCTATCCTTTCATTGGCTGTACTTTTGGCTGAGCTGAGGCGTGGGAGTAGGGCTCCCATCTGTTTCTCTGAAAGCTCGACAAAAATACTCCGAAAAAAAACACTACCGAAATACGCTAAAAATAATATATACCGAAAAATCCTTCTACCATTCCCACTCAATGAAAAATTAAATTTTAAAAAAGCCATTTTAAAGGAAGTTAGTATTATGTGACATTGTACGGAAACTAGTGCATGGATCGGTAATCCGCATAAAACGGGATTGCAGGACTTAAAGAATGAATTAACAGGTTTTCTGTTAAACATTTAGTAAATTACGAATGCATTATTACGATGTCGGAACACGTGATCGTGAAAATCCGGATATATGATGCGTAATTTTATATTTGTTTTATTGTTTTTTTTTTTTAATTTTTGTTTTACCAAAATAATTTTCTTTTCCATTATGTAACATAATAAGGGCATGGGCACGGTAGTTGAGAAAATCACCAAAATATTTAAATTAAATATTTATAAAATAAATAAACAACGAAGATTCGAAAATATTCGGATATGAACACGTGTTCCGACATTGTGATAATACATTCGTAATTTACTAAAGTTTATCGGGAATCCTGTTAATTCGTTGCTTAAGCCGGCAATCCCGTTTTTAACCGGATTACCAATATTTTGAATTGATTCTTAATAAATTAATTCATTTATCTCCCTAGAAGGTGGAAATTGGTTAATCTTCATCATATCTGTGGTCGATTTTTGACAACTTTTTTTTTATTTTGAGTTTTCGCTTTCGAGTAAATCGGGCCCGAAGGATGATGATTTTTAGAAACTAATAATTAAGCAATCGGTGAAGAACTATCGGAGATTTACGATTTTGAACAAACGAACATTTTTATTTATATAGATATGGTCACCAAACACGGCTAAAGCCATTTCAAATAATGTTTCGATACTGAATGGTTGTCTTTCTGAGAGTATCTTCCATTTTGGGAACCACTTTTCTGTTATACTCATCGTTCAAAAAGAGGGAGGGATTACAGCGGAGATATCGGCGGTAAACCTGTCTCGCATATTGTCTGATATCCCATATTACAAAGTTATAATAATAATATTATTTTATTACCAATAAGTACATGTGTTATATATACGTTAGTACCAAAAAAGGGTAATTATTTATCAATAAAATCGACTAGATAATGCATTACATTTTAATCACATGTTTCGCGGAGATGATCACATGCTATCCAGTTTGGCTAATGACATTAAAATGAATTAATAAAATTGTTTTTAAACTTAATACTATACCTACTTGCATTTGTATCGCCTAACATTTACGTTATTCCCTGTTGTCATGCAAAACGTCCATTAGGAAGCATTTAACCCTTTACTACAAGTGTCATTCCACAGACTCCTAGCACGAACACATAGATGTGTTTAAACAAGTTACTTGATATATTTGATAAAAAATCTTTATCAATAATCGATAATAACAAAAAAAATAACAAAAATTATCGTTGTTCGATAAAAAATATTTATCGATAGTCGATAAAAAATCTTTATCGATAATTAATCAAAAAGACTTTATCGATAACGATAAAGATTTTATCGATTATGCCGGTAACTCGTTTTCTTTCCCGATCGCCAGACAAACAAGAGTATTCGACTTAAATTATTATTGTTTGTTCGTTGGCAATCTGCAGTTGTGCTTGGGAACGAAAATAAGTTCATGACACTGATAATCGATTAAATCTCGATGTTTGTCAAACACGTCGGTAAAGATTTAATCTTTATCGACGATATCTGTCCTCTAAGCACAAATATTGTTTGTGCTTAAAGGACAGATATTTTTAAAGTGGTTCAAATACGAAAAAAAATATTTTTTATTATTAACTTTCAATCTCACTTATTTGTACAATTTTTAAGGAAATTTATACTGTGAATTTCTCTCAAATAGATTAATAGATTATTTCAAGTAATATTGGTTTGAATTCAAGTTCTATAAAAAAACATTGATGTACTTGTGAGAGTACATTGATCGGTTGTTTTTCATGTCATCGACGTGCCACAAAAACAGCCTTACTAATAAACGTAAAATTTTACACAACTGATAAATAATCGTTTAAGATACATAAATGGTTGTTGATCAGTTGTGTAAAATTTAAAATACAATTATTAGTAAGCTTGAAAGAGCATTCGTTCTTAATCGATCGAGTAAAACCGTCGAGTAAAAACGAAAGTTTGATGTTCACACGTACTCGTATTTGATTTGAAAGAAATTGAGAGTTCCAAACGGGTACGAACGGGCTCGAAGCGAGCCGTGAGTTTTGCCGACCACGCGGTGATATTTACTCGATATCGAGTAAAAGAAAAAAATTGCGTAGGTACTAGGCTTTAACAGGAGCAAATAATCTTCGCAGTTATTACAAACCAATATCCTGATGAATACTAATTTAAAATATGAATCTTTAGTAGCGGATTTATCATATTATTTTATTTATTTATTTATCATCGGCCTGCAGAACTAACTTGTCAATGGTCATGCCTGTGGGGAGAGCAATCTTGCTGTTGAACAGAATCAATTCGGATATCGACATGTTTGCCATCAATGAAGCTTCCTTTAAAAGGCAAGCTCTATTATCACTGGTATAGTTGATATACACACTGTAAATATTAATCTTTGTAATGTTTTTGAAATTAATAAACAAATTGAATTGAATTGAATAAGTAAATAGCAAAAGAAATCAATCAGTAAAAAATTAAGTATTTTTTCCGTTTACGATAAATTTTTAAAATGTCTTTTAAACCTTTAATTTTTTTTGTTTTTGTTTCGACTGAGGATTGCACCTTCCTACCCAGAAACTGGAGTCGACAACTCTACAAAACCTCGCCAAATGCCGATCAGGTAAGACCGACATTTATTTCGTATATTAACTGCTGTAATGTCATCCAATTTCAGAGAAAAACGGTGATATGTCATCAAAATGAAAATTCAACACACCTACAAAAAGTGATATAGTCATGAAAAGTGATGAATAGCTTAAATAGGTTACATTGGTTATTTAACAAGTTTTTGTTTAGGTTACATAATAGATACCTATTTAACCAAGTTTTTGTTTCATCACTTTTAATGACTCTATATCACTTTTTAAAGGTGTGTTGAATTGTAATTTTGATGAGATATCATGGAACCACCAAATTATAAATGTCACCAAAGTTCATAGAATGCATTGTCATCGACAACGAGTCCATCTGCCGAGTTTCAGCTGGATCGGATGTCGGGAAGTTGGTTAATTTCCGCTTCCAAGATTAACATTAATCTATTACCGAAAACAAAAGTGAAATTCAAATAGATTAAAAAAAAAAAAAAAACCGCTGTCTAGAATAATTCTGGTAGGTAGTGAAAGGTTAACTTTGATAATATCTACATTATCAATGGAATTAACTGCGTCGTTGCGAATCGCTTTGAAACAATTATTGACATAGATAAAAGCAAACTTTTTAATGGCCTTCGCCACGAACGTATACAAATAAATATTCCCTTATGGGAATATATGTACACGTAGGTACTACTTACTAATACCACTTTGTTTTACTTTCACTGATCACTATTGCTTTGGCAAATTTTAAAATACGGTTGAAGGTTGAACTAAGCAAGAAAAAATATACTTTAAAAATTCGGTTCCATTATAATTATAATTATAATTCAACATACTGACAATTCAACATACCTTTAAAAAGTGATATAAAGTCATGAAAAGCGATGAAAAAACTAACATGTATACCTTCCCTACGTAACCTAATTGACCTATTTTTTGTTTCATCACTTTTCATGACTTTATATTATTTTTTAAGATGTGTTGAATTGTCATTTGATGATCTGATCACCTGAAAATTCATACCATTTCATGTAAAATGCAAACGAAATTGGTAACAATTTACTTTCGTTAATGTCGCGGGTTCGGAAAGGTTTCGAATTTGTGTACAAAAAATAAACTATCAAGGGAGAAAAAACACACACAGAAGATTACAATTTTCATGTTAGTACAAAAGAAAATGTAATATCATGTATTTTAGGTTCCTTGGACAGGGTCTGAAATAAGGGTCCAAACTCAACCCACAGTTAAACAAACAACTCAAATTATCCTAACGCGGAATAGAGGTAACCAGGAAAATAAATAATAATGTGGGTTCAGAGAAGAATTATTAGAACACTCCTGGCTTAGTTATATAAATGCCTGTATCTTTTTTAAAGTACTTTTTGATAAAATATAAGACGACAATAAAATAAAGTCGGAATCTTAACACAAACAAAACTGAACTTCTAAAATTTTGTCCAGTACAAGCTACACATATAAACATAAATGTTAACTTTAATAACAATCATATCGAACCTTCCCAAACTTGTTCACTGCTGGGAATACAACTAGATGCAAATATAAACTGGAAAGAACATGTATCTAAAGTTGTAGCAAAAAAATCAGTAGCTTTTCTTTTGTTCTAGGCACCCTTAAAATATCTTAAACATCGAGTTTGTAATCACCGCATACTAAGGATACGTATACTCAAATACGGAATAGTTTTTTGGGGAAATTCAGTAAACGCTAAAGATGTGCCTACGGCCTACGAAAAATTACAAACTCTGATCACCGGGATTCATGTAGACCAATTAAAAAAAATCTTAAACTTCTGACAGTGACGGACATATATATAATGGAGTTATGCCTGTTAGTTCGATCATCTCCAGAAAAGTTCCCACAAAAAACTCAACACATAAACACGCTACAAGGTTCACAGAAAACTTATTAATCCCAAAAGCAAACAAAACTATATTTCAAAAAGGACCACACTACATGGCCATTAAAGTATATAACAACCTTCCACGTAGCATCAAACAAATAACCGACATACTTAAATTTAAATCATCACTAAAAACATTTATTTCTAACAAATGTCACTACACCTTAAATGAATACCTTACATAAATTAAATACCTCTGTTTTTTATTTCTTTATTTACATACATTTGTTAAAATGTAATTTTTGGGTTATGTTATATAATGTGTATTTGTTGGGTTAGCTGGAATAAATAGGATGTAACCTATAAGATATACCCTTTGTACTCTGTATTTTTGTGCAATAAATATTTTTTTGATTTTGAATTTTGACGTAAGTGAAGAAGCTGTGTAAAAAAATATACGACGCGAGACCATTGTGTTTTGGACAGTATGGACCGTATGGAGAGACAGACCTACAGTCGAATTTGCACTACCAGATACTCTGAAATAAAATGTGTGCAAAAAAATATTGGGCGGGCGGCCCGGCGTACTAGACGGACCTACAGCTACGGTCGAATTTGCACGAGCAGGCCTAGAAAATTGATCTTTCCGCGGCGTTTATTTTAATTAATTCTAACTAAAATCTCAGATGATTTTAAACGAATACCTCGGTAAGTTACTAATTCATTATCTAGAAGAATAAAAGCTGGTGCTGATCGATAATTTTATAGTTAAAACGCTCATACATTTTTCAAACCGTTTTTCTTTAAATATTTGGATGGTAAGGTTTTTATTAATCTTACATATAAATAACTTTTATCCGTGGGTATTGGTTTGAAAAAGAAAGATATACGAATTCGTCAAAATTCATGTGAAACCATCATAGACATATGAATATTAGTAGACCTGCCCTAAGTGATTAAAAGCGTATTATTCCCCACTCCCCATACCGGTTCCATTGGAGCCGGCTGTGCTCGCGTATGGCCTCAAGTGAAATTTGAAAACGTGACGTCATCATTCTTGTGCGAACTATGGTCGAGGCATCATCGGTTCATTTTACGAAATAACACGGCAAAATGTTGACTTGTGCTATGAAAACTTGTAAAAATACATGTGAAAAAGAGAATAAACCCAATTGTCGTATTACATTCCATATATAAGCATTATTTTACTTTATTTTAAGCATATTCACATCGTATAATATGGATCAGTTGTAGAAACATATACTATCACATCGAGAAACGTCTGGACGCGAAACACAAAGCTGGTTGGTTGCTGGGAAGTAAATTATGAACATTTATAAAAGTGTCTTAACTAAATACTTAAACGAAATATTCGACTCTGAAAATAGAAGAAATTTTTTGCCGAATTTGGATTTCGCAAATTTGTTCATAACGTGGCGAGTAATTTGCGCTCCCATGTAAAAATGTCTATTCATTCAAAAGCAGATTTTACTTTTAAGAACTAAATGGTGATATGATAATGCGAGATGCCTATTTACTGTCAGATTGATTTATTGACGAATCACAGTCAGCTTTACCCCCTTCGTTCTTCAACAGTTGATTTTACCCCTCGCCATTATCTTCTCGTCTATTAATTCCTATGTCTGTGGAAACCATCAATAAATGTGAACCTCGAGCAAACCCCCGTTATTACGTCTTGTCCAATTCGGGCTAAGGGATTTTGCATCAAATAAGTTACCAATCTCTCAACGCATCAGCGTCCCTCGAGGCGGAGCGTTTTGATTAGTTGGTTTGATTGATTTATTAATTGAAAAAATTAACTAGTTACAATAAACTTATTCATGGTATATTCAGAATCGACGTTTGTTTTTTCTCTACGAATTTATATTTATTCCTCATTGTCATTGATAATGTTGCTATAAAGATAAACAGTTTTAGAAAGGAAAAATGAAGAATGAATCGCCTGTCGGCACGCGGGCGGCAGACATTAATATTCATGATACAGGCCTTCTCCTGCGTACTGTTATTAAAATGGCATTAATTATTGGGGTCCGTGGTCGGGAGTGTTGGGGGGGGGGGAGAGCGGCCAGCCTCCCACACAGAGGCGGCGGGTTAGGGCGGATTTGCAAATTAATATTACAATCCCCTTAGTAACAATTTTGGCTTCATCAGCTGTGATGGGTTGTCATTGGGTCAGACTCTTTGTACTTTTTAAATAATGGTAACTTCACCTCTTCTAGCGTAATGGTGAGTATTTATTTGCGAGCCGAAACGCGAATGGCCGAATGGCGCGAAACGCCGCTTGCGGTTGCTTCGTTACTTTCCCCATAATTCGAGGCTCGACTCGTGTTTCGATTCGCAAATGTATTCGCGCCATAAGACTAACATAAAAAATCAGTACCAGCTTGACAAAATGCACTGCAAAGTTACTAAATAACAACAAAAACTCTTATAACTAACTACCATAATATTATTATAGGAAACAACATCAACATAATATTAGCTTAGGAAGCTGGACCTACCTACTACCTACCTGCTCCCTATTACCCATCTACTACCTACCCATTTAACTGTCATAAAATAAGAATTATTGCTCCATATATTCTTAAATTGCTGAGGGAAAAGATGGTTTCAACTCGGACAAAGATGGAATGTAACTACTTGTCCACTATTATTAATATATTATTTGAGTCCTGCATCTAGTTCCGTCATTTTGATAATGCACATCTGAACAAAAGTTTCCACTTAGAAATGACATAAAACAGTTATGTTTCGAATATTCTATTATATTTTAGACCAGCTTTTACCCAGAGAATTTCTAGAGGGCGAAACTTCCAGCCCTTATATCTTCAAAATCAAACCCTTCAGGTGAAAACGGAAACCTTCTTCATGGATGGGGGATAGAGGGTTAACACACCATACAAATTAATTCATTTTCAAACATTTGATTAAAATAGGCAATATTGATATTAAATTATACAATCTACACATTCGAGACATGTGATTGAAATAGGCAATATTGTTATTAAATTATACAATCTACACATTCGAGACATGTGATTGAAATAGGCAATATTGTTATTAAATTATACAATCTACACATTCGAGACATGTGATTGAAATAGGCAATATTGTTATTAAATTATACAATCTACACATTCGAGACATGTGATTGAAATAGGCAATATTGTTATTAAATTATACAATCTACACATTCGAGACATTTGATTGAAATAGGCAATCTTAATATTAAATTATACAATCTACACATTCGAGACATTTGATTGAAATATGCAAAGTTGTTATTAAATTAAACTCAATGTGAAATTTTTAACGACTCCTTAAATAACGACTATTAGAAACTTTATACTTGATAACATATTAATTCAGTAGATTGTCTTCTTTTTTCTAATGTAAGAAAATTAAAGTATTGTAGTCGTTCCTTGTGAGATTAGAGTAAGGTGTTTTGTTGGAACAGTTACCACTTTACATATTGACATGACATCACTGTACAAATAATGCTGAGCTCCGCCGCTGCGTGGCGTTACGCGAAGGTTCCATTAATTATGTTGTTTTACAAGGATCCTATTCTTCAACCCGGCGATAATGAATGTCCCCTACAATAAATACCCGACATAGCCACGATCCCCCGCTCCCCGCTTCCAACTGGGGACTAGAGCAGGCAACTAGGGACTATTGAGGCCCAGTACTGGGGAACGGGTAGCTACTAAACGAAACACTTCGGTGTCATTGTTATTCCAGGCGAGATGTATGGCGGGCGGGATACGCTGTACGCCGTACAAAACCCAATATCAATGTTGCCAATCAAGAATACTTCAAAAAGCAACGAGTCAAAGTACGAAAGTAGTAGAGCTTGGCAAACTAAAGAATGCGCTTTGCGCTTCGCGTACTGCGCAGCTTTGCCGAAGTTATTTGGAAATCCAGAATGGTGATTGATTACTAATTAGTGACTTTTTCCGGTTGATCCCGCCTTCTACCAAAATCGGTTTCTGCTCATCTACCAGAAGGCGCATTTCCTTGTTTGCCAGACTTCTACTTATCAGCATTAAGTAAAGAAAAGTGGGTGTGTCAAGCCTACGCAAGACAGAAGTGAAACTTCTAGTTTCAGCTGATGCTTGGCGTGGCGCAGTTCGCTGGTGTCTGAGAGAGAGGAAAGAAGAGAAGAGAGAGAACGTTCGTGAGCGGCTCCCCCACCTCAACAAGGTTTCACTTCAAAAATGCCACAGCCGAGAATCGAACCTCGCTTAACTGATTGAAAGCCAACCACGCTGAGCACCAACTGTAAGCAAAGCCGCATAAATTGATTATATTATGTAGGTTCTGAAAATATGAGAGCTTGTTATGTTTTATAATGTTACCTACATCACACCCAAAATATAATATATTTTTAAAAATAATGTACAATGTACAGAAATAGAATCCCACACAAGATCGCGTAGTGCGCTCTAGCGAACGGATATTTTATCAGAGGGAGATAGTTTTAATTTTTTTTTCTGTAAATTATTACATATTATCAAAATAAATAAATTAATTAAATAAATGTAATACAATTATCATAATATACGGATTAGATAATAATTTTAATCCAACACAATAACGCAAAGCGCGCTCTAGCGGAGTAATGTTTTATCACAGTGAGATAAGTGTTTTTATTATTTTGCAATATTATTTTCTTTTAAAAAATGTTCTGACCTACTAAAAAATAAGATATTGAATGAAAAAGGCGTTAAAAACAAAAAAATAATGTGCGATGGCCGAGAATCGAACTCGGATCAACTGCTTGGAAGGCAACTATGCTGACCATTACACCACCAACGCCAGTTGTCGGGATGAGCTAAGAAGCATTTATATGTTACTTCAAAACTTTGACTAGATCAAATGAACTTTAATCGGTGGTCCCGCATTTTCGTTTCGGTCATGAGTCGGTTTTACTCCGGTCCTCGAAATTGCATGACGCGCGTAAAGAAGTTTCACTTCAAAAAAATACGTTTCATAGGATATGATTCTGCTGATGCGAAAAAAATTTAAAATATCTTTTTTCGAAATTCTAACTTTTTAAGTTAGTTTACAGGCGAAAAAGGTAGTTGTATTGTATGTATGGGAAAAAAATTAGGGAAAATGGAAAATACAAAAGAATTTCGAAAAAAAATTTTTTTTTTTAAGTTAGTGCACTTACCCCCGGACACTATGTATGAGAGAAGATATATAAATGTGATTGTGGAAAGGAGTGCGCGCCGAGAGACAGAAGCGTTTCATCCACTATGTTTACCCCGCAGTTAAAAGTAAGTTTTACCAATGACATCTCTAATTATAATGATAATTATTATCTCTAAGTAGTATAAAATAAAGTCGCTATCCGGGTCTGTCTGTTTGTGCGCTTATTTCTACTAAACTATGCAACGGAGTTTGATAGGGTTTTTACTTTCATTTAGAAAATTTCTTCCGGAAGGTTTACGTATATGATACATGCATATTATATTTATAGAAAGTAGAAAAAAGTTCTTTATAATCAAGTCGTAAAAATTTCGGGCACTACATTGCTAACGCTGGCTAAACCTTAAGAGATACATTAAAATAATGCAATAGGGAATTGTACAGGTTTTCCAATAAGAGGTGTTATTTTGATATTCAATGGTAAAAGATCAATGGTTTCGTTGCTTGTGTGGCACCTAGCGCCGTCTTGTTGAAAGTAAACGTTGTCCAGATCAATACCATCCAATTCCGGCCATAAAAAATCATTAATCATCTCTCGATAGCGCAATCCATTCACCGTAACTGTTGCTCCAGCCTCATTTTCGAAAAAGAGGCTAAAGATAGAGAGACTTTTCAACAATAACTCTTGGGTTTTCCGAGCCCCAGATGCGACAATTTTGCTTGTTGACGAAGCCACCGAGGTGGGCCTCATCACTCAAGATGATTTGCATTTGATTCATACAAGTGAATTTTAATAATTTCAATGCGTTGTTGAAGCGTGTATCGTTCCATTTTTATTAATGGCGTAGTTTCTACTTGTCAAATGTCAAAAAATGACAGCTTCAAAAGTAACTAATACCGAAATAGCAGGCTATTCAAAATAACACCTCATTAGTCTGTTTATAATTCCCTGGCAACGCCGGGTACACGTCAGCTAGTTGATAATAATTTGCATGTTTTGATGCTCGTACCATCATGTTTTATCTCGTTTCACGTAGCAGACGCCCAATATGAAAATGCTTCATTAATTGAAATAAAATTAATAATAAGAATATTTTAAAAAATCAGCAACAATAATCTAGTTTTGTACAATTAAGACCACCAGTTTTCATAATATAGGTACTTCGTTTATAACTTACGGTGATATTTCTTCGATAGTGTTGTTATCAGTAATTTAATTATGAATTAGCCGTGAGCCAAGCTTCATGTCTTACCTTAGTGTTTTAATATTATTTTTTATCTCCGTTTGAGTCTCGGAAGAAAATGGTAGAAATTTTCGTAAGCGGATACCACCAGACCGCCGCACAGTGGGCTGAAAATCGCCTTTCATAGACATAGAGACTTGAATTTTCAAGGGTATTTTTTTGGCTAGAAATGGATTTTGCTGATCATTATACTATGCTATAAAATTTCGTACGAAGCAATTGCGTGTACAAATGAAGTTTATTTAAGCATTAAAATGAATCATCAACATTAAAAATTATTTTTTTCAACTTTGAGGATTTAAAAAAAAAAATCGCAAGTTGCGCCACAATACGAAGTATGTCAAAAAATACGAATAAATAGTAGTATATCTGTGTGTAAGGATAGAATGGCCAACCTTGTGATTCCAGATATAGCCTCATTTTTAATGTCATTGCCATACAATTTTTTCTTTAAAAAATGATAACTCCTTCATTTGTACACGCAATTGCTTCGTACGAAATTTTATAGCATAGTAATGATCAGCAGAATCCATTTCTAGCCAAAGAAAATACCCTTGAAAATTCAAGTCTCTATGTCTATGAAAGGCGATTTTCAGCCCACTGTGCGCCATTACAAGTTTGTTCATTATTTGTATTTGCCTGTAGGTAACACTCCTGGAAAATGACTTCCTGCCATGGAAGTTTCAGAAAAAAAGGGACAAGTAAATACAATATTGGCAGGTGACTCTTATTGAATTTAAAAACTAATTACATATAATTAATACGATTTATAAGGCTAGTTTGGGACGACTCTTTGACATCTTCAACTGGTCTTTCGAGCCATCGCCTTGTGCCGCAGTGGGAGGGATGTATTCATAGGTCCGCCACTCCTAGACAAACTGATCCTTAGATTCCAACCTACCCCTCATACCTTTTCCTTCCCAGAACTTTTTCTCCTTCCTTTCCTTAAAAACAACAGCAAAGATGACATAGGCTCTGAGGGAAATTATTTTCCTCAAGGCTGTGTGGGGTTAGTGTAAAAAAAATGCGCATTAACCAGGGAACGCCGATGGGTCTCTGGAGAACATGTGAGCATTCTAATATGATCCTTGTTGCGATTTTGACCATAATGCTTAGAAAAATGTATGAAAAATAAAATCAGCATCGTTTGGGCTAATAAAACTTCAAATTCCACCAATAATTTTCTGTTTCATGCTCCGGCCTTCAACAGGTTTAAAACTTAATTTCTAATTTAATTAGTAAAGTGTACCAATATATTAATATTATTATGTGTGAAGGTCAGAACAAAAGTCTCACTTTTGATGGTCTAGAAAAGTATTAACCCTTTGTACTCCAAATTATTTTCTATATGGTATACCAGTTACTTCATAGGGTGTAATGTAAAAATATGAGGAAAAATTACAATATTTTTAGAAAATTAGAAAAAATGTTTGGTAAGGCAGTAAAAAAATTTATATAGTTTTGTTAAGAAATATATATTTATTATCATATAAGATTGTTAATAAAAGAAAAATTTGCATATTCTAATCTTTATAATTTTTAACGTGTGGTATTTTAGAAAGCAGTTGCCCAAATACATACGTGGCTTGTTAGGACACGTGTCACAGTACTCACTGGTTACCCGTCTGCCACCTTTTACTGCACTTATAATTTTTAACGTGTGGTATTTTAGAAAGCAGTTGCCCAAATACATACATGGCTTGTTAGGACACGTGTCACAGTACTCACTGGTTACCCGTCTGCCACCTTTTACTCCACTTTTCGAGCAGACCACACAGTTCCGCTTGGGACCTTTTCTTAAAATATGGAGTTTTCTATTGAGCTTGGTCTCTGATAGAGTGAGAATATTTATGGCCCAGTAAAAAATATTCAAATAAAATTAATGCGTAGTTATTGATATGTATTAAAAACAGAGCAAAAAGCACAATCAATGGTAAATGGATACTGTATACAACTGAATATAATAATAATATTTGGCTAATTTATATAGCGCCGTTTTCGTGAGAAATCACCTCAAGGGCGCTGTACAAATATATTTATTGAATAGTTGACACTAGAACTACTGACTTAAAACTAGTGACTTACGTCTGAGACTTATATCTAGAGACTTACGACTAAGGCCTATAACTACTATCTTAATAAAATATATATTTACATATGTAGAAACTTATATCATGTACATACCTGTAAAAGCACTCTTTTATTTTTTAAACAATAAAATATATACCCAATCTTTATGTCGCCGCTGCGACGCCATGAGATTTGTTAGAATGTTTCCTATGTCGCCGTGACGGCGACAACGGAGTACGAAGAGTTAATGTATTTGAAATTTCAAACTTTTACCATGCCTAAAAGCTGGTTCAAAGTTCAAAATCAATTTAGCAGAAAATGAATACTTTTCATAAGCCGGTATATCAGTTTCTCCGTATGCTCGCTAAGAGAGATATTTACCTCCGTCAAGTTGCTGTCTGGTAAGAGCCCTGCTGAGATAAGCTTGGTGTTATAACATGGAGAAAACTTGCTGATATGAAATATTATTAATTTATTAAAAATAGGAATGGAGCCTATAACGAATGATTCGACAAATTTCATAACAAACTATCAGTAAAGCACAAATATGTTATGATGATGTTGGAACATGTGTTTTTCAAAATAATAATAGTTTCGCATCTCGTCCATTATATTTATTTAATACGTGTTCAGATATATACCGAATGACTAATAATTTATTGGGAAATGGTCATGCAGTCACATTTCTAACAGTATCTTGATATGAATATTATATTCCGAACACTTGAACTGAATCATATCAAATTTAAACCAATATAACAACACCCCCCATACACACAAGCCCTGCTTATTTATGGGGGTACATCAAATACTTATATTATATAATTAATAACTGTATTATATTGTGTAATGTAATTCGTGTATCTCTTTTTTTATTAATAAAAAAAATAAAAAAGAATTTTGGTACCGGTACGCCGAGCAAATTAGAATCTAGATACTTAGTAGGTGTAGAATGTAGGTACATATGTTAGAGTCCAGATGTCGGACTGTCAGGAGCTTTTTACGTCTCTGCTTGTGTAATAACGATTAATACTTGGATAGCTTTTAATGGCGCTATTTTTCTAAAATATCTAAAGATAAAAAAGAGTAACCGTTGAATTGAGCCGTGGTACGGTTTACCGGGAGTCGTGCGAATACGGCTCATTAAAAAGAGCTCAATACGGCTCGCTCTTGAACGACTTATCGTCAGCGCTTGTCCACCATTGTTACGCGATAAAAAAACAATACTTTTCAGACAGACTTTAAACCAGTACATTAATATTTATCAAACTATTAGGTATAAGAGCTTTTTTCATACCTTATCAGTCTTATCACAAAAATTATTATTTTGGCTGGCAATTATCCGCACGACAACCAATGACCGATTACGATTAAATATTTTTTGTATGTTGACAGTAGTAGTGGCCACACACGGCTGTCAATTTTTGTATGTTGACAGTAGTAGTGGCCACACACGGCTGTCAATTTTTGTATGTTGACAGTAGTAGTGGCCACACACGGCTGTCAATTAAAGCCCAGATTTGCTCTCAGCTATCAAGACACTCACGAAATATTTTATTTGAGAAGGGGAGAAAAAAAGACAAGTGACAAGACATAACGTCGCGGCGGGAGTCAGTTTTAAATATAAATAATAGATGTTCTTCACGATCTTGACATAAACACTAACTTGTAGGTTAATTGTTATTTTGCTGTGAGAGTTATAATTTTGTTTTTTTCATGGGAATTCTGACGATAATTGCGAAAATTCCCGGTAAAATTAAGGGATGAAGGCTGAAAGCAAACTATATATTTGAATGTATTTATTTTTGTACATAAAATTAACATATATATTTTGTTTAAGGAACTGAAAAAAAATTAATGATGGAATTCAAGGACATGGGACGAGAAATGCAAAGCAAATTAGATTTCCAACAAGGAAGAACTCAAGCACCCAGAAATCTCAAATACAAGTCTACCAAATAAAATAAACAGTAAAAAACATAGCATTACGCCTAAGTCTTTCTTTACAGAAAAATTGAAACAATGAAACTATTTTTGTTATTTGTTTTTGGGGTGTTATGTCGTGTTGCGTTAACTCCTTTTTAGCCAAAGTTTCGGACAACGTTACAGTGTCCATTATCAGTTGTCATCACATCATTATTCGGAACCACGACCAAGATACAAGACTTACTAAGGTCTGCAAAGACTACTTTTCCTCTGGAAACAGATGGAGTGTGTAAACTCAGCTGTTCCGGATGTGACAAGGTCTATGTAGGCCAGACAGAGCGGACTATTTCCAAAAGGATTTCAAAGCACTTTCGAGCATGTATACTCGGCCATCCTGACAAATCGGCAATCGCCGAGCATTTGATTGAAACCGGCCATTACTTTGGATTTGTTCCTGAAGTCCTCGGAAGACCCAAAACTCACAGAGCTCGCCTAATTACGGAAGCAATTGAAATCCACAATAATCCCATTAATATTAATAGAGACGACGGAGCTAAGCTCAACAGTTCTTGGTATCCGGTAATTGACAGCTACACCAAAGCTAAACGCAGAAAACCATTTTATATTTTACTGTAAAACCAGCTCGTAGTGGAGCTGGCAACACTGTATCGCACAGACGTACTTAAACACACATTTCACCACTATCAATTACACATCTGCCCTGATGATGGACACTGTGACGATGTCCGAAACTTGGGTAAAGAAGGAGTTAGCGCAACACGGCATAACACCCCAAAACAAATAACAAAAATTCTTTTGGCCGTGAAAATCTTAAATCATAATGAAACTATTACACAAATATTAAAGGAGTAAAGTTTCAATTTCCATTGAATTTTGCTAGGGGAGATGTTGAAAGTGAGGAAGCAGGAACGAAGGGAGAGAGTGCATGGCTATTCGACCTGATCACTAAACGGAGCCAAAGCCATTTCAAGCAACGTTTCGATTGTTAATGGTTGTCTCTCAGAAGGGCAACGATGAGATTAGCTCACACTTTGGATAAGGTGCAAATAAATTATATTTTGTGGTAAAATAATAAAAAAATATTTAAAAAATTCATTGCGTGTTTGGAAAACGCGACCCCTGAATCCAGGAGTCCAGGAGCTTACTGCTCTGCCAAGGAGATTGTGAAATGAGATAATTTGTACACGGACAAAAATGAGTATTGCTGATTTATTAACATCTTGTTAAAACGGGACAGGAGACTGTTTCCTAATAAAATGTTAGTACTTTCCGAATATATCGGAACACTTGTTTACGCATCTGTGTTTGCCCAGTAAATATATTTACTGGGTTTGTCTGTTTATTTTTGTATTTTTTGTAATGTTTTGTAGTTTTTATACTGCCTTAATTATTTTATTTTTATAAATTTACGTTAGGTACTTTATTTATTTTATTTTATTTCATTTAAATTCGTTTGATTTAACATAATTTCAATAAATGTCTGTCCATTTTATTTATAAACATAATTGTCACATAAGATTGTAAAAGAGGGGCCCCAGCAAGGGTAAGCATCCAGTGAGGCTCACTTTCCAAATAATACTTATAATGTATCAATAAATAAAAATTATCTTATTTTTATAATACTTGTTAATTTAACGGTGCTTGTACCGTAAAAAAACAATAAAGATAATAATCATCCCTTTGTTAAATACTGGGTTCGATTGTGATCTAGGAGGTTTTGGTTCGATTCCCAGTTGAGACCGTTACCTTTTTATTTTTCTATGTCTTGTTCTGTTTCATGTCTCGTTTAGATGCATTTGTATTATCATCTTCTTCAATAAAATAAAAAAAACATGTTCATCACTAGGTGACGGCCTCCGTGGTCTAGTTTGTGTTATTTCACAAATTACTCATTTAAAATAATATATAATATATTAGCTCTCGTTATCGCCCTGGTGTAAGACCACCATTCAGAATTGAAAAGTTGCTTGAAATGGCTTTGGCCATGTTTGGTGACCAGATCTGAAAAGCCAGGTACTTCTCCACTTTCCTCTTCACCATCTCTTTCCCCTCCCACCACCTTCAGCCTCATAACATACCCTAATTGAGAGCAATTGGGACTCTTGTGGGGTTTCACATAAAAAAATATATGTACCTATGCTCAAATGTCCACTAACGCTGTACAAAGTATACATTTTCGTTAACATGTCATGTGAACTCATACTAAGGTACACGTTGAGATGTACATAATGAACAATAAAGTTCTTGTATGTAGGCCATTGGGGTTTCCAACATACGAGAACGAGTACATTTTGATGACATACAACACTAAACTTGTTCTCAGAAAAAGAACCGGCGCAGCGACGATTTATTGGGTCGTAAAATGCAGAATCGAGAACGCGTCAAATACTGAATGCAGGAACCTACCTCAACATTAAAACAGAATACACCACTCAAAGTTGAGTCGATACAAAATCAGATAATAAATTCAATATGTGATATATTTCCAAACAAAATCACAAACACTGGGATTTTAAATTAATTAATTAATTAATTGAACGTATTCTAAGGATATAATATAATGAGAGAGTATGAAGTAGTGATGCGTATAAACGAAACATTTTAATAAAATAATGATGTTCAGAATTAATCGATTCGATATCAATTTGAATGCATTGGGTGTTCTTATTTTTTTACGCGGGACAGTGACTTAATTGTGGAATCTAAAGTATTCAAATGAATTTTGATAGTTACCTAAGTTTAATGGAACCCTACAAATAAATATTACTCGTTAGTATTAAATGTTTGACGTTATCATTTTGAAATGCTTAATTTATCTATGTATCTCGATTATGCCTATCACTAAGGCGATTCACCCAGTGACGTACCATGCATGACTTTTCGAATAAAGTTTTTTTTATATAACCTTTCGTACGCGGCTGTGATCTTCTCAACCTAAAATAAAGTAATATACCCTGCACTACGATTGCTATCGTATAAATAGCAATCGGTGTAGACATTGGTATAAAATAATAAAACTACCCGATAAATTTACAAAAACATCCCATTCGGTAAGTAGGTACCATGATTGCTGATGACAGAATACCCAAAAATCTCCACAATACGCCTATTCAGAAGGCATCATCATTGGAGATGACAATATTACTCGAAAATATCCAATATTGTATATGCGCGACGCGATAACTGAAGTGACACGTATAAAATGCACTGTTAGGCGGCGTCTAGACTCTAGACAACTGGATAGCCGCCGTCGCGACGCCCTATTTATAGACGACGTGAAAAACAAATGGCTCTTCCTTCCCGTCAACTGACTCCGTCCACCACCACCGTACAGTGTACGTGTACTACAAGCCCTGTCAGTGTACTCTGTCTCTGTACTTCCAACCTGCTACCCCCGCCCACGATAGCCTCCTCCCGCCCATGTGGGCAGAAAGCTCCAGAAAGATCAGTGTTAATTTTAGGCTCTCTTTGGAGTGTTTAAAGACGTAGGCGGATAATCATTACCATTACACAATAAGATAATGGAATAATGTTCTTCTTGAAAGAGTGGAGCAAAAGGTCAGAAACAAGAAATAATTTTCACTTTACTTTTACTAACATCTAGTTAATAGACTTTCATTATATTTATTTATTTATACGCCCATTGGGCTTTTTTTACGTAAGATTTAAAATAAGCAGTGGAACAAAATAAATACCTTAATTATAAAGCAGAAAATTTGCGTTTAAAGTAACAATAACTAGAACGTAAATATTAACAACAACCTATGAATAGTTGAAAATATGAAAATCTTAACTTTATCGCAGAAAATCTGTTTTTTTTTTTACAGTAATACCGCACAAGAGTCCCAACTGCTCCCGTCTGGAGCCAGTGAGACTATGGCATCCCCAATTGGGGTATGTTGTGAGGCTGAGGGTATTGGGGAGGGGAGGGAGATGGGGAAGAGGAAGGTGGGGAAGTACCTGGCTATTCAGATCTGGTCACCAAACACGGCTAAAGCCATTTCAAGCAACGTTTCAATTCTGAATGGTGGTCTTACACCAGGGCGATACTGAGAGTATCTTCCACTTTGGAACGTGCCGCAAATATACTACATATTATTTTAAATTAATTAATTGTGAAATAACACAAATTAATCAAAAAATATTTATTTGCGCACGCCGGGTTCGAACCCGCGACCTTCGGATCTGTAGTCAAAAGCGTATACCACTAGACCACGCCGGCCGTCAAATTACTAATTACAAATTACCGGCCGTCTGTTTACTTCTCTCGGAAAAACTATTGAACGATGAATTAGCGTTGTTGAGGGACGAACTAGACTGACTTAGCAGTGATTCGTGACACTATTTGGATTAAAAAATGTAAATTACATTTTGGTCTCCGATGACATTTTTGAAGTTTTTTTTCAATAAAATATATTAAAAAATCAGTAGGTATTGGACAGTTAGGACTGGTTGTTTCACATAATTTGAACAGGTCATCGAATTACAATGTGTATTTCATGCGTTCAGGTTCTATTACAATGAAATTTGTTGAATTGTTCAAATTTTGTGAAACAACCCGTCCATAGAGTTGGCTTGAGGGGTTGAGCAGTTACTCGGCTGAGTGACCAATTAGGACAATTTTGAAAAAAAACATAAAAAAGTCACCGAAGACAAAAATTTCCGTAACATTTTTACTCCAAATACTGGTCAGGAATTACTGGTTAAAGAAAGTTATGTACATCCTTTAACAACCAGAGCCTGTATATAAATAAGACAAGGAACCATAATTTTGTTTCATTTCAATGATAAAATAATTTGTATAATTTTACTTGGTTTTTTAATTGGTGTAATTTTACACGCGTTTTAATTGGTATAATTTAACATGTAGTATAATTGGTATAATTAAACATGTATTTTAATTGGTATAATTTTACATGTATATTAATTGGTATAATTTAACATGTATATTAATTGGTATAATTTAACATGTATTTGAATTGGTATAATTTAACACGTATTTTAATTGGTATAATTTTACACGTATTTTAATTGGTATAATTATACATGTATTTATTTTCCGACTTTATGTCCGGGTTAAATCTTCCCCACAGGAAAAACTAAACCCTTCCACACACTTTTCCACAAATGATCATCTAGTCAATCCACACTATACAAGTGCATTATACAAGCATAATAAAAAATAATACGTCAAATCACCAGAGATCAAATGGGAAAATAATTCACTCCAGATATTTTCATATCAGAGGGTTCGGCTCGGTAGAACTTCTAATTGGACCTATAAATCCTACTGATCCCTCAATACAAATATTTAAAATATCTTATTTTTAATATTTTGATTTGTATTTTTATTTTCTTTAAAATATCTTTTTATCAATCAGTTTAATCTTCATTTTTATTTCTAATATGGTTTCTAAAATAATATTATTTTTTAATTTTTTCTTTTACCATAACATGTCCATTTCCCTTATGTTTTATTATTTCTTTTACAAAATATTATTATACTATTTTCGTTTTTATCTTATACGTGTAAAAAACTCTTGGTTCGTCACTAAATAACTACCCACCACACCGTTTTCCTGCATACGTAGACATACAGGATACCGCCACACAGTAAACTCTGTTCACACTCCTGGCTTCATTCACATTTTAACATCGAATCTTACATACTTTCTCATATTCTAACTCTTGATATGGCCCGGTCTCAAATATTTATGCCATGGTTCCTCCCGAGTTCGAATTTGCACCTCTTCCGTGTTATTATTTATTATCGTTATACTCGGTAGGTTATTCTGGTGAGAGTGTCGGGAATCGACAGCAGCAGAGTTACCAGTTACTTCGGGAGAAGCTGTTAACCGATTTTATGGGTTTAACGGCTTCGAAATGCATCACCGACACTATAAATATTTCTGAACGCGGAAGCAAAACAAGATGATACTTTGTACAGTCCGTAACACATAAAAACAGCAGGTATCACGATAACTAATGATTAATTTTTAGGCGTTGCGAATTGAAAAGCGTTTTCACAATAAATATCCACTGAAACGGTTTTAAATGAATAATAATCAATCACTCGAGGTTAATATTTCATCTTTAAGGCGATGCACTACGTCGTGTAATATTTTGAATCCAGTCGCTATCAATAACCCACCTTACGTAGATGGCGATAAGGCTTAAATTCCCGCTTAACACACTCCATCTGGTTTGATTTATGCAAGAAAAAAACATGGCCAAAAAGTGCCTTTTATTTTATTTTGTGGATGTTAACGCACAAATATTTAAATGTTTTTCGATCATTTTATAAATAACTTAAATCGCCACATTATACAATAAAACCATAACCGAAAATGGGTTCGTAAGTAGGAGATTTTGAACTTTAAAGCAGTTTTCATAGGCCTTATACATTATTTTTTTCTGGGCTTATAAAAATACTCGATTATTTCAAAGGCCAGGATGTATTCTACTCGCAGTATTTAATTAAAGCATCTGAAACATTTCTAGGCGACAAAATTTTCAAACCAAAAACACATGATTTTGCATTACTACGTATTGCATCGCCTTAAATGCCTGTTAAGTTACACGTGATGGAAAAAAATAATACATTTGTGAAAACCCATTTTTATTTACTGAATTTTTACAAAAGAGAAATATCTACACTCATTTCCAAATTCTATCTTAATCTATCTACATTTTGCACCTCCAGAGTCTTAACTCTGCTTGGTCTATAATGGTTTACATTTCACCAAATGAAACACTTCTATTTGAAGTCATAAAATGTATTAAAGAGAACTTAATTGGACTATTGTTGAGCTAAATATATCTACAACATCGGAGTATATGTTTCCGAAATTTTGGATTCGTCTCATAGGCGCGTAATACTGCGAAGTTTTAAGAAGAAGAATTGCTACAATAGTATGGTAGGTACTGTCTTGTCTTGACTGTCAGGAACAAGGAACGAAATTAAATGAAGCAACTCAGGTGTATTCAACGACGAATTAATTATTTTAAACCAACACATTAAATCGCAAATAATTATTCGTTGGGATAATTATAATAAATTTAATGAATAAAGAAGGTAGCCGTAATCTAGGCATTTTCTAGGAATACCTGTTCTAAAATTTACATATCTTAAGAATTTATTTATTATTGTTATTAATTTAAAAAAAAAAACTATGTGTTGTTTTATTAATCTTTCACCACAATTATTATTTTTTGTTGTAGTTTAGCAGGTTTGAATATAAGAATAGGTATAATAATAACTAGGTCTGATTTCGAAAAATGCCAAGGCGTTGCCCGGACGCCTGTTAGTAAGAAATAAATTTTCTACGGTATTCAACTATTCAGATACACTGAACCTCTTTTACATCGTAAGGGCCAAGTCCTCGTTGGCCCGATGCATTGGGATCTATGGCATCCCCAATTGGGGTATGTTGTGAGATGGGAAGAGGAAGGTGGGGCTAGATATAGTCACCAAACACGGCTAAAGCCATTTCAAGCAATGTTTAAAACGGTGGTCTTACCCCAGGGCGATACTGAGAGTATCTTCCACTCTGGAACGGACGGCAAATTCCGTATTTAATTCCGGCCATAAAATGATTTTTTATGGCCGGGATTGGATGGTATTGATCTGGACAGCGTTTACTTTCAACAAGACGGAGCTACGTGCCACACAAGCAACGAAACCATTGATCTTTTACGGGAAAAGTTTCCGGACCGTGTTATCTCTCGAAGAGGTGATCACAATTGGCCACCGAGATCTTGTGATTAACACCTTGCGACTTCTTCCTTTGGGGCCGCGTGAAAGAGAAGGTTTACGCCAACAGCCCAGCGTCGATTCAAGACCTCAAAGATGGAATTCGTGAGGCTATCGAGGACATAAGACAGCCACTTTGCGATTTGGTTATTGAAAATTTCATGAAAAGGATATGGTCCTGTAGGCGTGGTCGTGGTGGTCATTTGACTGATGTTATTTTTCACTATTAACAGCATACCTTCCTCTTTATAATGAAATAAACATTCGATCATTTATATTAAAAAATGGCATTTTTCTTTGAATATCAAAATAACACCTCTTATTGGAAAACCCTATAATTATATATCATCAAATAAAATTTACGTGGGCACGCCGGGATTTGAACCCGCGACATTCATATTGCTAGTCGAGATCTTGACCCCTCGACCAAGAAGGCCGTCAAATCTAGAAGGATGTGGAAATTATAGTAGCCGCGGCAATTTATTTGTACAGCATGTTAAATTATTCATCGTCATTTTTTGTTCGCGCCAACCGCATTCAATCCATCATTTACCCTTCTTTCAATGTCTTTATCATCCTTTGCATCTTTCTTAGGTCGAAGCTAGTAAATATTTATAATAATTCGCGTAATGCTAGAACACGAATAACTCTATTCGTATTCATGATAATATATTATTTATTATGTTGGCATGCCTGAGATATTATGACTTCACGGTCCATAAACATAAAATGCGGGACGTGGAGTGGAGGAGTTAGTAGGTTAGCCCATCCCGACTTTTATGAATGTCAGAATCGAGTATGGCTAGAACGGGTCCAAGCAAAACCACCTCAACCCGGGCCGGGACACATTTCTACAAGACTTATCTAGAAAATATCTCTCTAAATAAACTAAACAAAGAGTTCAAATTTTAGGTATTCCTCCGGAACACATGTATGTGTTGCATTAAGTAATTACAATATATAATTTTTTTTTGTTTGTTATTTGTTTTTGGGGTGTTATGCCGTGTTGCGCTAACTCCTTCTTTAGCAAACGTTTCGGACAACGTTACAGTGTCCATCATCAGGTTACAGTAACACATCTGCCATAAAGAAGGAGTTAGCGCAACACGGCATAACACCCCAAAAACAAATAACAAAAATACTCTTGGCCGTGAAAATCTTAAATCATGCAATATATAAATATTTACCGAGTGTACCGGAGGACGAGGAATTTTTTAACACCATAAGGGAATGCTTAATACGGGTTTGTGACGTGGCTAAACCGGCTGCAGGAAAGTTCCGAAAGATACAGAGTAGGCCCCCAGGTTACGAATAATCTGACAATATTTTAAAATCTCCTACTACTACTATCACAGTAAGCGGAAAATTTTATTGTGTCGTGATGGAGGACTTACCGAGATGAGGATTTGAACACACTACGCATGGGTGGAACCAGACGCGATGCCAACTCAACCACTGACTCGTCGAAACCTTATAAAATAATTATGTAGATTTCTACATGATTATTTTATAAGGTAGAATAGCTCCTCACACCATAAGGATCTTATATAAGTAAGAGGCTAACCTGATTCAGTATCGTGGCCTGAATCTAGATTCATTAATTCTATAAGATCCTGCAACATAATATGTTACAAGGTGGAATGGCTTAGGATCACAAATAAGCGGCCAACTTGTTTCAGTATTCGGCCAGGGTTGAGGTTTTTCCGTCTAAATAGTTACGTAATAGGACAGAATGCCTTACAACATAATCCTATAGGATAATCTTATATAAATAAGAGGCCGACTTGTTTCAGTGTTCTGCCGGGGTCGAGGTGGTTTCTCATCATAATAGTTATGTAATAAGATAAAATACCTTACAACATAATCCAACAGGATAATCTTATATAAATAAGAGGCCAACTTGTATCAGTGTCCTGGCCTGGGGAGGTGGTAATCTTCCTACATAGTTATAAAACAGAATAACTTACAACATAATTTTATTGGAGGATCATACATAAATAAGAGGCCAACTTCAGTGTCCTGGCCTGGGTTGAGGTGGTTTTGGCTGGAGACGTAAACGGCGTTGCGCACATACTCGTAAATGATTTAATAGAGCAAACTGGTCTTACTGCATTTATGTTGTTATCGACTCATCGAGAAACTAGAAGCGCATTTCGATATTATTTGCACCGTTAATCAAAGTAAATGTTTTTTGCATAAAACTTAAATACTCACCAGTATTTTTCATAGTAAAACGTATTTGTAAAGTTAACCTGATGGGAAGTGAGCCTTATACGTTTTTTTAATCATGACTTAAGAGGAAGCTACAAGCCAAAAATGTGCATATTCTTGGTATACCTTATAATGTAGGTAATAGGCATTAAAATCGCTTGACAAACGGAGTCTAGAAACGTTCGATTTCAAGCACAAAACTGGAACTGTCACAGATAATCTTAGCTGTATTTTTTAAAAGTTGTTTCATTTACGCGTTCATACATTTCTATTGCAAAAATATATTTTTTACATTTATATTATTTACCGAGTAATTTATTTTTTTATATGTATTCTACTCAAGCGAAACGATAGGAAAACCTTCAATTTATCTAAAGCATATTTTTTGGTTTTCATAATGTACACCAATTCGTTATAAAGATTAATCAAAATAGTGATTTAGCATTAAGCTTCGTCTTCACAATAATTGTTAATCTGCCTACATTGGTCCGCAATGGCGCTGCGAGCGGTACAGAAGACATTTTGATTTGTTTATTTTTAAATATGTTTAATTTTATTCATAAATAAAATTATATACAGGTTGTATCGGCATGTACCCGACAAAATTTAACCAGCTATTCCTTGGCATATTTGGAGTAAAAAAATCTTATTAGCACTTTGCTGTCCGGTACCGTTTTTTTTTTAATAAAAAATTTATTATTCATATTTTCACCACATGTCACCACTGTTTTATCCTTTGTCAAAGTTTGAAAACCCATCTGGCAATATTTTATTCGAATTCCGTTGAATAATGTACGTGTGTACCTATATTGGAGCGCTTTTACAATCACAACGAAATGGCACAGAATAATTGGTCTCATTTTTAACTATTATTATTTCGTGTGTGCGAAAGAGCGAAGACGCTTTTCGACATACTTGCTTATAACAGCTGTTGAACACGAAAAGCAATGCCAATGACAGTGGTGTAGTGTGGAAATATTTATTTTTTGTTTTTAATTGAAAAAAAAATGCTACCGGACAGCAAAGTGCACATAACATTTTTTACTCCAAATGTGCTAAGGAATAGCTGGTTAAAGTTTGTCGGGTTAGTGCCGATACACCCTGTATACACAAGGTGTGAAAGCACGTAGTCGAAGGATTTTAACCAGCGATTCCTGGCCATATTTGGAGTAAAAAATTTAGACCTCATTTTACTGTCCCATGATTTTTTTTCAATTATAAACAATACTCGTCCATCACACGTCGCAACTGAGCATATAGTTGGGAACAGCCAAGCGGGTCACGTGATACGCTAACCGTCTCGTTCCAGCAGCACGGTAACGAGCGAGACGGAACACTTACCACGTGAACCCATCGCGACGGGTAGCAGTGTGATCAGTGGCGTCGTGTCGTGTCATAATATTTTTAAAGACACTATATTCTTTCACTTTGTAGGTATATATTAAAAAAGTGTGTTTTTCATCATTGATGCACACTTAAGACCCTTTATTCTTCGAAATATTAGCTGTTTAAATTAGAAATGGACGATATTTCTTTTCTGAACCGGATCCTTGAAAAATTGAAAATATTAACCTGTAAAAACAAAGTTATTTTACTACAATACTCGTATAGGTATATTTATTTTCAATTTTCGACCTAGTTGAGTAGGACCGACATTTATTTCGTATTTTGTATGCCATCCAATTTCAGAATATGTAAGCGTGTGTATTCGTGATAGAAAAAAAAAAACAAAACAAAAGTTGATAGAATGCATTTTCCTGCGCCCTTGAGGTGATTTTGCACAAAAACGGCGCTATGCAAATATTATTATCTTCGACAACGAGTCTATCTGCCGAGTTTCAGCTTGATCGAATGTCGGGAAGTGGGTTAATTTCCACTTCCAAGATTCCATTTCATTCGCATATTCATTCAAGAAAACAAAATAATAAAAAAGATTTTTTGTGGAGATGGCCGTGTTTGAATTTTGCTGAGGAATTTGAAGATTTTCTTACTATTATTACACCTCAACAGTGTATACACATGTATATTATTTTTTATTATTTTTCTTCATTCAGTGAAATGGTTATTACAGTTATTAGGAATGTTTAGACCACCAAGCTAGGCACATGTCCGTGTTGTGGTGGTTGATATATGATGTTTATTGGTTTCATTCTGTTATTATATTACTTATAAATAATCGATCTATATAGATATATGTAATGTCTGCGGGCTTGTTTTTTTAAACAAATCTACAGTTTTTTTTTTGAGAATGATAAATTTTGCGTACTTCACTCACAAAATAGAAGGAAAGTTACTGTCCACGTGCAATTTAGAAACAACTCCCACCCCACTAAAGCAGATTTTTGATACTGATTGATGAATTTTTGCACACTTGACGTTCAAAATATCTGATTTCGAATAACTTTGTGTAAAGACCGGGTAACGCCAGGGACTTCATCTAAATAAAACCAAAAATAAAATTTGGGGAAACCCAACAGAACATTTTTTGAAAACTAAATGACATAAATCCATTTTTAAGTCATTGAATTATTATGGCTGTCTGCAGAAACTATTACAATCTGTATACACTTCGAGAAGATTAGTACATTAGTACTAATGGATAAGGCCACGATATTTGGAGACTAACTTAACAATAGTTTTGAATCGTTAGAAAATATTTGTGATAAGGATATATTATATTCAGTGCAAGGAACATGTTTGCATCATTTGAAAAAACAACACAAGGAAAATGTTTATGTGATTAGGATGTATTCAATGCAGAAAACCGTTATGCATTTGCAGATAAAACCACGATGTTTGGAGAATGTTTATTTAAACATCGGTTTTGGTTCGTTATACATTCGCGATAAGAATATAATAAAACATTATAATGCAGTGTAAGGAGCATGTTTGCATCACTTGAAATACATAAAGAATTGAAAAATATACGCGAAAAATGTTTTTGCACTTATTTAGAAAACAGTTATATATAATGTGCACAATGCACTTGTGGGCGCAGCGTGTGCGTCTTGTATAGGGCCAGCTGATAATTCAATGGTGACCAGATGCTAACCCTATACAAATCTCAAGTACGTCCAACGGATAATAAATAATTATAAGCAATAATTAGTCGCCTGAAATATCAAAAACAAATTCAAAATAATAATATTTAATATATATTTATAATATAATATAGTCGATAATAATAATCGACAGTAGACAATCAAAAATATTTCACCAACAAATGAAGATATAATATGTCTCGACGCCATCTAGTGAGAAAATTTAGCACTAACAAAGCCTTTCCTACAAAAATAAAGTTGGTTGTTTACAGGTGGAAAAAATATAATAAGCAGTAATTGTTGATTGAGGTACTAGTACATATTGAATCATTTGGCGGGTTGGAAATAAGCCGACATAGCTCAGTGGTTTCAGAGCACCTGACCGGACATCAGAAGGCACGGGTTCAACTCCCGTTGGCGGCATTTATTTTTACTCGGGAGATATTTTCAATTTGTATTGATATTAAAATTATTTTTTACCCACAATACTTGATAAACCTACTAGATTCTGTGTAAAGGAGGGCGGTCCGTCTAATTAACAATCCATTGTTAACAGACAAGATTGCCATCTCGTATGCACAGACGTAATGTGGGCATGCTGAGTCTGTTCTACGAGTATTTTAATGGAGCCTGTTCTAAGGAGCTATCAGCAGCATCGTTGCTCGTGCGTGAAACACCCGTTCACAGTTGATGTTGGCTTCATGAGAACGGGCCGTTTCTTCGACTCGTTTTTGTGTGAGATTTGAATATGGAATTTTTTTATTTAACAATGGTGTCTGTTTGTTATTAAATATTCGCGATAAATACATAATAATAATATATGTATTATATTGCAATGCAGTGAGTGTAGGTTAAATGCGTTTATCAGTGAGAGTTTTTTTAACATGTCAGCACAAACCACGGAGCCGTAAAACGTTGCGAATCGGTCGAGTTATCTGACAGATTAGACTTCCGGTCGCTTAAATTGCTCAAATGCTTTTTTGCGATAAAAAACCTTGTAGATATGCGGATAATCAATATGTGAAAAAAACGTTAATCTGGCGAATTCCACGTGCTTTGAAATATTGGCACCATAGATAATAGAAACAAAGGAGATGTGCCATGGACCAACAAATGCGTCTTCGACACTCGCAAAACTCGCTCTGAAAATTTCTGCTGGTTCTGATTCATCCACGCTACACAGGATAATGTATAATTATGTTGATATTTACCAAAAAAGGTACATTATTTTTGTGTTCCAAACAGATTTTCGTCACATCTATGGATTTCCGAAAAATTCCGGAGCGGGTTTTACAAGTCGACGACTCAAATAACTATAATAAAATAAAATAATAAAAATATTAATGCATACGCAGAGCGGCGCCCCGCCTTTGTTTCTACCTACAAACGCACAACATTTCGCACCTAACCTTTTTCCTTCCCAGATCTTCATCTCCTTAATTTCCATAAAACGACCCCCCAGCATCTCCAACATTTTATTGGCTCCGCCGTTTAAATAGTGCGTGCAGTTCAGTGGTGGCCAGGCATAACTGCCCTATACAATTTTTTTTACTCTTATTGTATTAGGCGAAATTCGGCAAGCGTCCATCAGACATCTCCATTTGTATATTTTACCTATGGTTGGTACATAGCTCTATTACAGACGCCAAACACAATCGCAAATAAAAGTGCAAGTTTTTGCATGGCCTTATCGATATTATTCTAGATCGCATTGAACGCTTTCGACCTAACCTAACATGAACGAAAAGATACAGCGTGTGTGAAAAAAAGGACGAGGAATGCTGTTAGATTACATTAATTAGGTTAGGTTAGGTTAAGAAGGACATGCACAATACTGCACAATGCAACCATGAGAGCATACCAGTACGAAACACACGATCAAACAAACTATTCCGCATCGCGTACTCAAAACTAAATACACACAACATTCATTTTTCAGAAGAAAGTGCAAAATACAATAATATCTTTTCAAACGCCGATATTTTCCATTTGTCCTCAAGGGCATTTTACTAAATGTATATTATAAAAAAGTAAATCAAATTGTTAATTACTAAGTTATTTTGTTCATTTTCACTGTGTGGTTTTTCTTTCTTTATTCTGTCTATTTTTATCTTTGATAAAGTATGTATTATTTGTATATTATTTTAATTTTACACTATCTATCTGAATACATTTAATCCGTTAAATCTTAATACCTCTTATTGGAAAACCCTGTATATATATATACAGATTTTGTGATATATTAATATAGTGAAACATTATGCTTGGCAAAATTGAAGCCAATTAAAGATACATAAATCACAAGAAAGTGTAAAACATATTAATTATTATAGAAAACATAATTAAACAGTTTGTTTTTGGCACTGTTTTTAATGTATCGACATGTTCCCGAATAAATGGTCCCTTCCTCAAGATACAAAGTATACCAAAATGATATACAAGTATGTAAAGACATAATCTAAACTGTAAAAACAAGTGTTGGTCGAGGATAAGGGGGGCGGAGGCGTATATGTGTAAAACCATGTATGATCGTGTGAGATATGTGGAGAGGGAGTAAGCGTTATGAGTAAGATTAAGAAAGGGACGCTTAGATGGTTTGGGCATGTAAAGCGAATGAGCAGAGGAAGGAGTGTAAGGAGAATATATGACGAAAATGCGAATTGTAGCAGAAGTCGGGGACGCCCGAGAAACACATGGCACGATCAAGTGAATCAGATACTTGAATCGGGCCATGTCAAGAGTCAGAATAATAGAAGAGTATGTATGAATGTGAATACCCTTTCGGTGGAACGGCGTGATGGTTAGTTAGTTATAAAAGTTCAGCCTGCGTATGTTGGTGCTCCCAAAACATGAAAAGTAATCTACCGATATCGCTGAAAATCGTGCCAGGTGATTTGAATGGTAGCATAATAATCCTTAACTGTTATATCTCTGCTTACTAGCAGTAAGTAGTGTTGGGAACTCTTTGAAAAAGTAAAAGGTTCTTTAATATAATTGCGTTTATTTACGTTACAATAAATAAGTCTGGATTTAGCTACACTGTTCATTACCCGAGGGTTGGTAATTCTCTGTTTCTAGAAGCTTGTTGTCTGGCAATAATATCCCACAGGCAATTGTTACACTCTAGCGACATCTGTCGGACTCTGGAGTAAGCTTTATGACTGGTGCCATCTATCGCTTGAAAACCCAACTTATTACCAAACATCACACTTAACGCAACACCGGAATGATATACAGAGTAGAATTAAAGTCAATGTATTGTAGTTTTTTTAACAATGGCATTGTGCTATACAGTAGTGAATGGTGGAAGGAGTCGGAGACGCCCGAGAGAAGCATTAGCAAATAGCGAAGCATTGCGGGATGCACTATTTAGATATAAATGGTACCAAGAACTAATTTTGCAATAATGAAGAAGTCATAATATTATTATTATTTTTTTTTTATTTTTGTAAGAAACAAACAGCTTTTATATAATATACAATGATAGATATAAATATACAAGTTAACTGAAGTCAAGCCACAGAAGTTTCTTATGTTAAGGCGATGCACTATGTTGTGTAATATTTTAAATTGAGCCGCTATCAATAACAACCCTTACGTAAATGGCGATAAGGATTAAATTCCCGCTTAACACCATCCGCATGTTTTGATTTATGCAAGAAAAAACATGGCCAAAAAGTGCCTTTTATTTTATTTTGTGGATGTTCAGGAATAAATAATTATTTTTTTTCCGATCATTTTATAAATAACTTAATTTGCCACATTATACAATAAAATCATAACCGAAAATGGGTTCGTAAGTAGGAGATTTTGAACTTTAAAGCAGTTTTCATAGGCCTAAAATTGTTTTTTTCTGGGCTTATAAAAAGACTTATTTAAAAAATACTCGATTATTTCATAGGCCAAGATGTATTCTATTCGCAGTATTTAATTAAAGCATCTGAAACATTTCTAGGCGACCAAATTTTCAAACCAAAAACACATGATTTTGCATTACTACGTATGGCATCGCCTTAAAGTTCATTGGAAATGAAGTTTTAATATCTTAAAATTAATTTGGTGTTAAAGGAAGGGGAGAGGAAGAGGAAAATAGGAAGAGGATAGGAGGTGCTCCCGATACATAACATACTCTCATTTATCATCTCTATTATGACTAAGCGGCGGTGACTTACGCTGAAGAATGCATGAAAGCTATAATAGAACAGCTACAGTGAAAAGAATGCATGTAAGTAAAATGAATTGAAACATATTTCACAACAATAGGTATTATTGTTGCAAAGGGCAGTACCCAATAAAGCAAACAATGTAATGAGAAACATATGTTTGTTATTTAAAACTGGATGACAAATCACTAACTGATTTATGACGAGTCGAGAAGGCGCTAATTAAAATATTGATGATTATTTTATATTTATGTATTATCCTAAGTTTAATGTATCACATTCATTATGCTCGACAAATCATATTCCGATATTATTTAATCAAATATTTCAATTAAAAACGTCATAAAATAATAGAGAAGGAATTAATTAATTAATTGAGACTTTACTAACATAAAGTAATCATTCCAAGTAGAAAAGTTGTATACAAAATGTTTCATTACCCACAAAATTAGAAAACTTCTATAATGGAATGAATTATGTCCACCTTGATAATTTTTAACGAGTTAATAATATGCTCAATGTTCAGATGTAATAAAACAATGTTGATAGCCTCCGTGGTTGAGGGGTAGGGCTTTCGAATAACAATCCAGAGATCGCGGGTTCAAATCCTGGCGTGCGCAAGCAAATTAATTTGCATTATTTCATAATTTATTCATATTTGAGGAACGTTCCAGAGTGAAAAATACTCCTAGAATTGCCGTGGTGTACCGCCACCATTCAGAAATGAAACGTTCCTTGAAATGGCTTTAGCCGTATTTGGTGACTAGATCTGAATACCAGGGTACTTCCCGGCCTTTATCTTCCATATCTCCTTCCCCTCCCTATTAATAATATTTGGATGATTTGTATAGCACCGTTTTTTGTAAAAAAATACGCATCGAATGTCATAGTTTCACTTGTGTCAAAATGGTCGGGAGAAGTTTGAAATCTTATGCGGTATTCACATTAAAAAAGCCAAAAAAATGTTTTGACTGATGGTCTTATTTTTTGAATCTTTAAAAAGTTAGAAAATTATTTCCTCATTGTCCATTGTATTATGAGGAAATAATGTAATATCCTTTTTATTCAGATAGGTCAGAAAATTTGATGATTTAACTAACATTCTGCTGCGTATTTTAGCGCAACAAAACTTCGTTCCTTTCGCGCTTAGCGTGTTGAATTTTCAATCAAATTTGCACGAGTTCTACTTGAGTCATATTTTTTTGTAAATCTTGCGTTTAGTCATTTAAATTTATTGATTGGCAATATTATGTTAAATGCCTACTCAAAAAGCGAATGTGAATTGAAACTATTAGCAAGTTAAATTAAAAAGAAATTGTGCAAAAGTGCATGCAAAAAGAAGGAAAACACGAAGACGATAAATTCTAAAATTAAATCAACATAATATTATGAACTATTAATTGATTGGTTTCTCAGTATTTGGAAAGTAAATCATTTGCAGTTTCAGCGTTTATAATAGCATAATAGGTTATTATGACAAATATACAAGGCGGGGAAAAAATAATGTCATAATGTGAATGTGCCATAATTTTTGCAAAGCAGTTAAATGTAATTGTGTAGGACGATGACGAAAATCAGGCTGCGTTAAAACAACAGACCGGAAATTGGTCAAATAAGCAATAACAATAATGCCGCGTTCTTATCTTATGTATTGCTCTATTGCTTGTTGTCAACTAATTCTCTATCTGTCTACAACATAAATGTCAAAGCACAATGACATTATGGCATATTTAGATAATGACATTATCTTTGCCTAACTTGTACAATTTAAAACGGAGGTGGGAAAATAAGTGCGTTGTCGGTAAAATATGAAAATTCTGGAAAAAGCATAGTTTATTTCAAGTGAAGTTATAAAAATAATAATAACTGATCAAATACAAACTTTAAATACGTTAAAGAGATATTGAAATCATACTTTTCCATACCATTTATTTATTTTAACTTAACAAAAATATTAATGCAACATTATTAGGTACAGTTAAATTCATAACACGAGTATACCCTTTGTATTTAAGTGATTATGTTTTTAGTTACAATTTTTACATATTTATAACATGTGTAATAATCATTATGTACATACGAGTGGTTGCATTCATAAAAACCAATTGTACGGAAGGTGGTAACAAAATTAATGATCCATGCCTTTACAGTAAAATAACATTCTACGTATTCCCAAACCTTCAGTACTTTCAACACATTTGTTCAGTTTGCAATGTTTTCTGTGTATTTCAAATGCGCTATATACATCATATTTATTAATTTTCCGTAAAAACAAATACATTTTTAGAAACTAGATAAAATTATATTTTCGGTATATGCATTTAAAATGAACATTACTCTTTATAAATAATAAAATTTTAATATATAACGAAAAAATGTTGTCGAAAACGCTGATGTTGAAATATTATAGGTACGTACTTTATCGCGTGTCTGAATTCTTCGCACAATCAGTTTGATTTTGTAAAATGACACTTAAATTCAAAGGAAATTTCAGTTTATTGAATCAGAATTACGCAGGACGCACAGATAACCGAAAGCAGCAATTTTGATGACGATTTCTGTTTCTCTCTAATTATATATTTCTTTAATATTATTGTTATTAGCATGCATTAGTTTGACAGTTGAGTACTGAGGGTAGCGAAGTCCTGTTTGAAGTCGATCGCTTTGCATTTCATCTGTCTGTAATTTTGAATTGTGTATTCCGTGTCCGGTCAATCCTGTCAAGATGGTAGCCGTGTTGGACAGTACTTTTTTACTCCGCCATAGTTGCGTGAGCGACGTGCTGTCAAATGGGAATAATCAACATTACGCCAGATCCACTGTCCACAGAACTACTAGTTTAAAATTTAAATGTTTATACATATTCTGTTTCTTCATGCGTTACGCGAATAGTAACAACTAGGTTACGTGTATTTTTTTTCTATTCTTCTCAACTATCTATAAATATAATATGCATGTATTCTATATGTAAACCTTCCGGAATAAATTCTACAAATGAAGCGAAAACCCTATCCAAATCCGTTAAGTAGTTTAGAAGAACTAAGCGTACAAACAGACATATGCGGATTCAACTTTATTTTAGTAATAGCTGACGTGTACCCGGCGTTACTCGACTTTTCTCTATTTTCAATAAATATAATATCCATGTATTGTATATGTACAGGGTGTATCAGCACGTACCCGACAAACTTTAACCAGCTATTCCTTGGCACATTTGGATTAAAAAATGTTATGGGCACTACTTTGCTGTCCGGTAACATTTTTTTTTAATAAAAAATTTATCATTCATATTTTCACCACATGTCACCACTGTTTTATCCTTTGTCACAGTTTGAAAACCCATATGGCAATATTTTATTCGAGTTTCGTTGAATAATATACGTACGTACCTACATTGGCGCGCTTTTACAATCACAACGAAATGGCATGCATTCGTCTCATTTTTAACTATTATTATTTAGTGTGTATGAAAGAGCGAAGACGCTTTTTGACACACTTGCTAATAACAGCTGTTGAACATGAGAAACAATGCCAATGACAGTGACGGAGTGTGGATTTTTTTATAATTTTTTGTTTTAAATTGAAAAAAAATTTTACCGGACAGCAAAGTGCCCATAACATTTTTTACTCCAAATGTGCTACGGAAAAGCTGGTTAAAGTTTGTCGGGTACGTGCCGATACACCCTGTATATATAAACCTGGCGGAATAAATTCCCTAAATGATAGTAAAACCCTATAAAACTCCGTTGCATAGTTTAGAAGAACGAAGCGCACAAACAGACAGACCCGGATACAGACTTCGTTTTATACTATTTAGAGATGATGAATAGAGAAGAGATAATATGTAATTGAGAAGTTTACGAAACGGGAATGGTGCTCTCTCATTAAATTATATGAATATTTTGAAAGTTGCTACATAATAACATGAAACTAAGCATTATTGTATCCTTCTATCTTACAGAGTTAATTGTGGACAGTAAATGAATTATTGTACAGAATTCCGTGTATTGTACTACAAGACTACAGCATGTACTGGTGCGGTGTGCACCGTACAGCGGGTCCCCACAAATCTTAACAATGGTGAAAGGCAATAAATTGCGAATGATGCTATGAATAATTTGTTTCAGCTATTGAATTATTAATGGGAAATGAGACAGGAAGAGACAATCTCTTTCCTCGAATTTCTCTTAATAATTAATATGGTATACTTTGGTTGTCATTTCAGATTGATTTCTGCCTACGTTATAAGTACTACCCGGCATGAGTATATAATGTATTGATTCATTATATTCAATGAATAATACTAATACGATATCATAATCATTTTGGCAAAATAACAACGAATTTGCAGCGGTCGGAGAGATAACAAGTTAAATAAAAAGTCAGTATTTTCCAAAGAAGACAAACAATTCTAGACAAGATGTTACACTAATATTGATTAAATTTCACGATACAAAGCTTTTGAAGCATCTAATTCCATGTTAAATAGTGGTTAGTATACAGGGTTTCCAAAAATGGTAGCGGGTATTTGATAGTTGGATAAAAAAAATCGTTGTTCATTCTTTATTGTCTTTGTTGTCCAGATGTCCGCCCTTCGCACTGTATGTCAAGTGGTCCCATCTTGTTGGAAGCATGCATCTGACTAATCAATTGAAGCTGAGAACGAACTGTTCCCGAATAAAGTAATTTCTCGTAAAGGCACAATTAACTGGCCTCCCGGGAGCCCTGACCTCAGTCCGACGGATTATTTTTATGGAGATACCTAAACAGTAAGGTATACGAGAACAAACTGACGAATTTGACACTATTGAAGCAAAATATCAGATCAGAAATGGCAGCCATCTCAAGAGCGACGTGTCAACGCGTTGTTGCTAATCTACGTTCAAGAATCGAGATGTGCCAGCAGCGCGAAGGGCGGCATCTGCATCAACATAATCTTTGCTAAATAATTTTTCAGATCAATAAAGAATAAACAACGAATTTTAATGTTTATATTTTTTTGTTTTATCGAACTATTAAATACCCGCTACCCTTTTTGGACACCCTGAATAAATAAGAAATATTTTTTTACTATTTATAAAAGGCCTATTGATTACGCAATGATTATAAATTAAAGAACTGCAGTATAACAAAAATAAAAAATATATCACAATAAATTTAAAGAACCCTTGAAATTTGTATACAAGTAATAAAAATATATATTGTGAATACTTAAGCATAAGCATAAATTTTGATTACTCGTTATTTATATTAACTAAAAAGTGTTGAACTAATTTGGCTTCGAATGCGTCAAAATTTAAAACTAAAATATCTACGACATCATAGACATATGAATATTAGTAGACCTGCCCTAAGTGATTAAAAGCGTATTATCCCCACTCCCCATACCGGTTCCATTGGAACCGGCTGTGCTCGCGTATGACCTCAAGTGAAATTTGAAAACGTGACGTCATCATTCTTGTGCGAACTATGGTCGAGGCATCATCGGTTCATTTTACGAAATAACACGGCAAAATGTTGACTTGTACTATGAAAACTTGTAAAAATAGATGTGAAAAAGAGAATAAACCCAATTGTCGTATTACATTCCATATATAAGCATTATTTTACTTTATTTTAAGCATATTCACATCGTATAATATAGATCAGTTTTAGAAACATATACTATCACATCGAGAAACGTCTGGACGCGAAACACAAAGCTGATTGGTTGCTGGGAAGTAAATTATGAACATTTATAAAAGTGTCTTAACTAAATACTTAAACGAAATATTCGACTCTGAAAATAGAAGAAATTTATTTTGCCGAATTTGGACTTCGCAAATTTGTTCATAACGTGGCGAGTAATTTGCGCTCCCATGTAAAAATGTCTATTCATTCAAAAGCAGGTTTTACTTTTAAGAAGTAAATGGTGATATTATAATGCGAGATGCCTATTTACTGTCAGATTGATTTATTGACGAATCACAGTCAGCCTTACTCCCTTCGTTCTTCAACAGTTGATTTTACCCCTCGCCATTATCTTCTCGTCTATTAATTCCTATGTCTGTGTACGACATCTATTAGTTCATTGCCCAATCTACGTACACAAAATTAGTATTGCGACGTCTGATACAATACTAATACTGAGTTTGGTCGTAATGTTGACGTCTAACTGCATTAAGGCGATGCCATACGTAGTAATGCAAAATCATGTGTTTTTGGTTTGAAAATTTGGTCGCCTAGAAATGTTTCAGATGCTTTAATTAAATACTGCGAGTAGAATACATCTTGGCCTTTGAAATAATCGAGTATTTTTTAGATAAGTCTTTTTATAAGCCCAGAAAAAAATAATGTAAAGGCCTATGAAAATTGCTTTAAAATTCAAAATCCCCCACTTACGAACCCATTTTCGGTTATGATTTTATTGTATAATGTGGAAAATTAAGTTATTTATAAAATGATCGAAAAAAAATTAAATATTTATGCCTGAACATCCACAAAATAAAATAAAAGGCACTTTTTGGCCATGTTTTTTTCTTGCATAAATCAGAACAGGCGGATGGTGTTAAGCGGGAATTTAAACCTTATCGCCATCTACTTAAGGGTTGTTATTGATAGCGGCTCAATTTAAAATATTACACGACGTAGTGCATCGCCTTAACCCGGAATGCAAAAAATTGGTGGTTTGTAATTCATAGTGGTTGACTTCTTTTCATAATACGTATATACTCGTACATATTAAAATGTTAACGTTAAACCACAAAATATTTAGCTCAACCATTTTATTCATTTTAAAAACACTACAAAATACAATTCAATTCAATTCGTTTTTAAAGATACGCGAAGAAAACAAATGAATAGATATATAGCTTGTATACATATGTATATACATGTACACAAGCAGATTTTATAGGAGGAGCAACAAAGCTTGCCGTTTAAACTAAGCTTCATTGATGTTAATTATATCGCTTTATTTCCTACGGCTTTACAGCTTGATTATATCAGGTTCATTTAAACATTTTAAAACATCACAGCCTGGAACTAACGAAATCTTTTCTAATATATTTCTGTACTAAGGGCACCCCTAATTTTTCCCTTTTCTTTTCTAATTTCTGTACTGGGGAATGTTGCCAGAAGGACGAAGTCAGAAAAAGGGAATTTGGGAATTTATGTATGAAATTTAGTGGTTTTTTTACGTTAGTTGCACACACCAGGCCTGAGGAAAAGAATTTCCCTCAGGGCCTATGTCAGCTTTGGGGATGCTGCGTGGAGGGTTTTTTTTTAAGAAATTGAAGGAGATGAAGATCTGTGCAGGAAAAAAAGTATGTGGGGTGGGTAGGAATCTAAGGGTCAGTGTGTCCGGAAGTTACGGTCGTTTGAATTCAACCTTCAAAATCTGACCCGCCAAATAGTAGGTGAGCAGACGCATCTGACGCCAAGACCTAGACACTCCTCACCCCATGATCCCGGGCACCCCTGCTAAGTCGCCAAATGCAGCAAACCACTTGGGGTGATCTATAGCAGAGGTGTAGGTTATCCAATGAATGGTTTCCGGGGCAACGGTACTCATACCTGCCTCCCAAATAGGTAAATAATAAATTGCTGTTTAATATTATGCTACGTATACCTCAACTTATAGGAAAAGAATTAAGCAACCGCAAATGGCGCGGAACGCCGCTTGCAGTTACTTTTTTCCTTTCCCGTAATTCGAGCCTCGATTCGCAAATGTATACGTATCATTAGACGCATGGAATTTAGTAATTGGTTTATGTGACGACATCTGATGGTATTTTATATCTCCATACTGTTGTAACAGAACCGTGGTAATACCATACGGGTGTGTCATGACTCATGACAACTACTCATCACTGCACTATGCGGATTTCGGAATGTCCTGCTCGCAAACGAGGAAAAATAATAATAAAATATTTTTACATTGCAAGCAAAGCAAAAATAAAATCTGACTTTTGTGTTTAAGGATTCTTAGAAATACAACCAGGTTTTAAGAAAAACAAAAAATTGTGGAATTTCAACCTTTTACTTTTCAACTTATTTTTTCAACTTATTTTTCGACTTAAGGCGAAGCTTAATGCCAAATCACTATTTTGATTGATCTTTATAACGAATTGCTGTACATTATGAATACAAAAAAAATATGCTTTACAATTTAGATAAATTGAAGGTTTTCCTATCGCTTCGCTTGAGTAGAATACAAATAAATATATAAATTACTCGATAAAAAATATAAATGTAAACTACTAAAAAAAATTTTTTTTCAATAGAAATGTATGAACGCATAAAGGAAACAAAAAATACAGTATTATAGCTAAGATTATCTGTGACAGTTTCACTTGATTAACTTTTTTGCTTTCATATAAAATTATTTACAAAATAAATAAAAACCAGTTTTTTGCTTGAAATCGAACGTTTCTATACTCCGTTTGTCAAGCGATTGTAATGCCTATTACCTACGATATAAGGTATACCAAGAATATACACATTTTTGGCTTGTAGCTTCCTCTTAATTCTACGAAATTTTCTACAATTCTTGTGTGTTTGTGGAGATGGAGGACAGAATACAACAAAATCAAGCAGTAGGCAAGAGTATAAGTAACTTTTAAAATAGTGATATAGTTATTTGTAAGCGTGCGGTGAGCACGGGCCCGGATGGTGCTGCGCGTGAAGCAGCCGTAAGAGGAAAGCGCCAATTAGATACGATAATGAGGAGACAAGAGACAACAGACAAGGCGGCCTCTGCGAAGGTCTGCGCTCCTGGGAGTTACACATGACTTTTAACAGGCAGACTTTTGGACAGAATTGGGTAAAATCCACACCAAAAAAAAACCAAGCGCAAGGTAAAAGCATCGCTTCTAAACCTTTTTAGTGTTGCGACCCCCATAAAAGTCAGAAAAGCCAGTTAAAAAAACCTTACAATATATATTTTAACGTTTTACATTATTACATTACTAACGTGAAAAACAATGTAACACTCGCAACGAATACTGATGAGCGACAAGTTCAAACTACAAGAGTAGTATTCATTCATCAAGAAGCTTGTTATTTGGATTATTCATCTTTAAGAAAGCAATTTGAAGCATTTTAACTTAAACTTAATATAAATTTGTTGCAGCTGCAAATTGCCGGTTGAGATTCACGACCAACTAATTGAAATATCGGCTGAAAAAAACTCTACAACTATAATTTTTGTATTGTAAGATTTAGATAAGTTTTGGCTTGCACTTCCATAAATATGAATGTAATGAATGCTTTGAAAACTTTGATCTCACTTGCCACTTCTTAGTTGTGCGAAAAAGGTTTCCCGTCTAAGGTGGCTTTTGCTTTTGCCAGCGTTTGAGGGTCACATGTGATCGGGAGTTCTTATTTTATAAAAGTATTTTTATATTTTTTCTATCATGCGGAAATACTTAATTTTTTGACGTTAGAAAGAGAATTAATAATTCTTTCCAATTTGCACAATGCTAATCACATTTTTACTTAAATTTTTACTCCAATCATAGAAAAATTGAGAGAACTCGATATTTCGGGACACTTTCGTTTTGTTTGGGGAATTTGTAAGAAAACTATAACCTCACTTTCAACTCGTTCATATAAAAAATTGAGAAATAATTTTTAAAGTTACACCAATTTTTACGATAACGACGAGAAGTATGAATTATTCATTTTGGCTATTTTTAGGATTTTATTAATGGATTCCAGTATAAATACAGGGTTTTCCAATAAGAGGTGTTATTTTGATATTCAATCGTAAAAGATCAATGGTTTCGTTGCTTGTGTGGCACGTAGCGCCGTCTTGTTATCGTCATCTCTCGATAGCGCAATCCATTCACCGTAACTGTTGCTCCAGCCTCATTTTCGAAAAAGTAAGATCCAATGACTCAGCCGGACCATAAACCGCACCAAACAGTCACACGTTGACGATAGAGAGGCTTTTCAACAATAACTCTTGGGTTTTCCGAGCCCCAGATGCGACAATTTTGCTTGTTGACGAAGCCACCGAGGTGGAAATGGGCCTCATCACTCAAGATGATTTGCATTTGATTCACTCAAGTGAATTTTAATAATTTCAATGCGTTGTTGAAGCGTGCATCGTTCCATTTTTATTAATGGCGTAGTTTCTACTTGTCAAATGTCAAAAAATGACAGCTTCAAAAGTAACATCTACCGAAATAGCGGGCTATTCAAAATAACACCTCTTATTGGAAAACCCTATATATAAAGATTAGATAAGAATGGTAGCAGAAGTCGGGGACGCACGATCAAGTGAATCAGATACTTGAGTGGGGCCATGTCAAGAGTCAGACTAATAGAAGAGTATGTATGAGACGATGTATGAATATGAATGCGGCAAGGAGTGTGTGCCAAGACCGAGCTGTTTGGCTGTCCGTCCTTTCTGCCTATCCCTGCGGGGAAACAGCGTGACGTCTAGTTAGTTAGTTAGATTAGATAAGTATATTATAATAATAAATGTACGAGTTTATTACCAAACACCGGATGTTTATGGAGGAAACAGACTAGTTTTTTTTTAATTTATAATTAGCAAGAATAAAACGAGCGGCAGTTGAGTAGGTACAAGTTACATACACGCAGTGATAAGAATGTTCATTCACTTATCGATAAATAAATTAGTATCAAACAAAACCCTTTAACAAGCAATGCTTACTAAAATAGTAATATAATTTATTTTACATTTCCTACATATATTATATGTATTCCTTTCTACTTTTCAAATAGGACTAATTAGAACACTAAAGAACTATCGTGATAGCATGCCTTCACCCCTCAGGTCTCTGGCATATTGACCATTATATTTCTTAAAGATGCTCGGATCAGATGGTCGAATAATTTTCGCTTTGCAATATAATCCAAGTAAATGGAATATTTCTGAACGTATCCAAAAATTTGAAATTGCTTTTGAAAGATGACGAATTTTTATTTTTAGAAATAAACATATAATTTTGATAAATAAAAACTTATGCAAACATAAAAAGCTGTAAAAGTGGCTCACCTTACATTTTTTCATCTAAATACTGAACTAAAATTACCGATAAAAAAATACATGTTTTATTAGACAAATGAATTATAAACATTAATTTCACCTCACTTTTATGCTGTTTCGTATAAAAATAATTAATAAAAAGTTCGTATTTTTTCTCAAATTACGATCGGAATCTTTGATTTCATAGAGGTGAATATTTTAATTATATGGTTAACTTCTAGATTTCAGTATTAAGCGTCGTGTTTTCTCTTTCTAACATCGTTTGACAGTAGAGGAGACACGACGATTTCTTAAGACTAATTTCTATAAACTACCATATTTCAAACATACTTAAATACTACTATATACAAACTGTTGCAATTTAGCGTCGAAATCTACAAAACTGCCACGGATTACAGTAATTTAGGACTATAACCCTATATAATTATCATTCATACTTTCAAATTGAAACAAAAAACACATGAGTATTTTTTGGTAATTAATATATCCATTGAGGGAAGATGCCAAAACACAGTCGATTCAGTTTGGTATATTTTACATACAGCAACTTTTGAAAGCATTTGTTAAAACCCGCGTGAACAACGCGGTGACTGGTCAAAAGAAACCCGTGGAAAAGAAAAAATAAGTGAAATTCCCGCCAAACCAACAAATGTGGGTGGCAAAGGGTTAACAAAACTTTCAGTTGATTTAGTATTTTTTCTTTGGTTGGGCTGTTCGGTCCAGATAGGTCAAATGAGTAGGAACGTAAATGACCCTGGATATGGAAAGGTCAACCGCTGACCTCTGGTGATTAACTGCGACCCGGAGATGTTAATTCTCCAGTCCACATGATGGTCTTATATCAGCACCACAAGAATATATCACAAAACGTTACCGCATATACGGTTCATTAATTACTACATTATAAATTATTCATTCGTCGTTTTTGTGAATTAAATTAACAGAATGTTTAAAATACTCGCAAAAGTTTGTAACGGATATAAAATTAATATTACTCCGTTAAACTTCACTCTGTCTCTCTGTAAATGTAAATAAAAGAAAGGTCTCAAAGGAGCTTTCATCCTCATAACTATTATAAAATCTTATGTATGCATGATTAACTGCATCCTTTACGAGAAATCGGTCAAACGTCACAAATCACAATCCCAAAGACACTTATAAAATTGTTGATACCAATGTTATTCTATCGTTTCAAAAAGCTTCAGTGACTAGATCCGGAAAAAAAGTATATGTACGAGTATTTACCAACTGTCGACTTTATCCTTTGATTTTCCAGAAAACCACTGGCTTCGATCAGTTGAATTTAAAAAAAATAAACAAAATTAGGACGTACCATAGTCACCGTGCAAAGTGCAGAGGTGCGGTGGCTGCGGACACATCTCCGGCGGGGGCACGTAGTAGGGGTCCTGGGAGTAGAACTCCCCGTAGGGTGAGCAGTACATGTCGTGGGGGCCCAGTGGGGCCGGGGGCGGGCAGGCCGCGGGGGGCGGCGGCTGCCCCGCCACCACGTCCACGCGCACCATCTCCTAGCGAGACACCATCACCCACCACTGCAAGCACTGCGCACTGCTGCACTGCCAGGGGCACACTCCTGCACGGCTGCACCCGCACTCACTGTACACTGCACTTCCTACTACACCGCCTAGTCCCTAGTCCCGAGTCCCGAGCCTCAAGCTCTGGTCCGGAAGAGCTTCTTGCGTTGCGTTATCTGTCAACAAAGAAAGCACCAAATAAGATAACTGTTTGAAAGTAGTACAATATTATCTAAAATCTGAACTACACTGCTTTCCGTCTCCAGTACCTGCGTAGCTGCGAGTGGTCCACGTCAACTGTCACTCGGCATGCACCGCAATCGTAAATAACAAATAATTGCACTTAATTAAAACCCACCGGCGACTAGTTCTCACGTCTAGCGGAAAGTATCACGATTTATCGTAACGAATCCGTTAGTTCGTAGCACAAAAAGTCAATTTAGTTAATTAAACCCAGTGCAGTCGGCCACCGCTAAATATTCGCTAACGTACCTAGAATCGTAACACCTCCGATGAGAAAGGAATAAAGGAGCAAAGAATGAGAAAAGAGAAGGGTTCGGCAAGAGGCCCAGTGCGCGAGAAGAACCGGAGAACACTGGCAACTTTAGAGGCAACTGACAACAACTGGCAACTGGCACACAGACTGACAGAGCAATACACACTGACTGACTGGATACGAGTGTAGTCTGTATAGTACACACAAGACACGGAACGCGGGCCGCGGGCCGCGGGACGGGCGGATAGTGAAGCATTCCACAGAGAACGGCATTCCCCGGCCGGTCGGGGGGAGGGGCGTGACGTCACTAGCGAGCAGCGACCCGAGCCTGTGCCTAAGCGATATTCGCCACTATTTCATTTCTGCTACAGACTACAGACAACAGCTACGGGACTACCTCCGTAGTAGTATCCCCACTCTATACCCGCCCAACACAACCTTAGAGGCAGGCGGGTCATCAGTGATGCCTATGGTGATGCCGCCGTCTGCTCCACTTCAGAATCTGGACACTCTGAGGGCCGCGCCGGGTGGTTGGGCTTAGGGAAATCTATTTTTAATTCGCGATGTTTTCATTGCATTTAAATGTATTACGGAATTAGTCAAATCAGACCAGACAGAAAAAAGCCTTTAGACTGAAGATACGTTACAGAGATAAAGCGCGTGGTCTCACTGAACTAGGTCCAGTGGACATACTTTAGCCGGTCGTTCATATTGCTATTTCATGTTTAGACAAATTCTTTGAAAGGCTATCTTTTTCATAAACGGTGCTACATTTTTTGTTCGATTAGCATGAATATGATGTTTCTTGTATTTTTATAATGCCATTGCTAACGAATTCCTCTGGAAAGATATCAGGAAAACGCCACTTACATGAAGAAGAATGAATATTGCGAATTTATTAGGAATCTCTTCAAGTTATTGTTAAAGCGGTTAAAAACCGGATTTCAGGCCCTTTAAATACGAATATATTATTACGAAGTCGGAAAACAAAGTTCAGTTGTAAACGGCCTGCAACCCCGTTTTTAACGGGATTACCAATAATTTGAAGAGATTCTTTATAAATTAGCAATACTAATTTTTCTCCGTGTAAAAATTGTGGTCTTTTGAATCGCAAAGGGGGTGTGATTTCCTAAATGTAAACGAGCCGTAAGGATTCTTATTGAATTCAGAGAAGATAATGCGAGTTTGATCTTAACAATGGGTAGCATTGTAACTCATTACAAGCTGCAATCGAGGGAAAAGTTTCACAATTAAAAGCGCTTTGAATGAGAGCGAAAAGAAGGTGCATTCGACATGTACCGATGAGAGCGATGTGAATGACGCCTATATGCCAATACACTTAGAAACGCTAGGAAATCTGGAACGATTTCATTCAATTATCCGTTCCGCAACAAATTTTAGCGAAAGTACAGAACATCAGTCCAAATAATATCCGGTTCATTGTTCCAGCGAGAGTTCGCGTCGGCATCGGCATCGGCAACAGAATCTGGGTCATACAGCGAGTACATAACATAGGAGCATACTACGCCGTACCGATACCGGTACGCCATCGCATATAGACACTACATAGACAGATAAGTACAACAGAGCAGTACAAACAGACACCAAAGTACAGTACAGACTACATTATGCTCCACTTAGTTAGCCAGCCAACCAACATTCCCCGGATAGCGAAAACAAAACTCAATTCCCGTGGAACGATCTAATTATTCCCTGCAGGGAATCTTTACGCGAAATGCGAAACTGTGACGCCAGAGAATTTCCCGGTAATAATGAAATATATAACAATATCGCATTACAGTCAACTCGCCGCTAGTCTCTAGTCGGGTAAAACCCAAGCCCAAGAGGCCAAAGTGCCTACGTTAAAACAATCCCGAGAATATTATTATTTTGGTGATTATAAAAATCATCTGAGCAACTCGTCGAACAATCTGCTTTTCAGTCGTCGAGTCGGATTCATTAAATAAAAATATTACAATTAGGTTTTGCAAGATTCACGAGGAATATATTCATATCAGTGTATTATTATTTTTTGGTAAAGTCTGTTCGGGTCTGGCAGTCCACAGGTGAGATTTGGTGCCAACTCTGATGTATACAGTAATTAACTGGCAGAGGAAGGACGAAAGTAGTTTGAATGTAGTACAATATGATATGAAATCCTAAGCAAGGGGTGCGTGAAAGAGTTATGTGGTCCGACCCCTTGAGGGTTAAAAACGCAACAGTGAACCTCCCACCCACTGTGAATTACATGATCTAATCTGTAATACGAGTTGGTTAGTTAGATACTATCTAGGATTACCTAATACAATTCCCATGTGATAATGTGTGTCGGAAAAGTGAATAAGCAGCTACGTAGACACCAGATGTAATAATATAATATGCATAATAATTACAATAATAAATAATACGTGCAACTAGGATACAATAATTAAAAATTACGAGAAAAAATCTATCGACTAGTGTGAGAAAACTCAACGCATTCCATTTGCATTTGCATATGCATTATTTTACACGAACAACTTCCCATATAAAGTAAAGGGAATTCATTTCACAAGTGTCATTTTTCTACAGCAGCAATTACAAGGCAAATCTGAGAGTTCTCTCGATGAATGCTAAAATGCCATTAGATTTTATGACGTGACGTCATTTCGTCTAGACGTTTTACGCAAAATGGAGACCTCGTTAGAAATCGGACAGCTGTCATAATATGGAATAGACAAAAGACTAAAATACTAATGGTCAAATTTAGATGTTAATAATAGACTATTAGAGTGAAGTTTGTATTAGGTATATAAAATAGTGATAGTTTACAGCCTAAATTCAATTTAGATGTCTATTGTTCCCACTCGCTTTTTATTTGTGGCTCTATGAACTCTATAAATAAATACAATAATGTAAATAAAATAGTTTTTTAAGCATTATTTTAAAATCTATTATGAATTTATTTTACATAAATTTATTCTATTTTGAGGAAATTATCAACATTATTATGAGTATAATTATTTATTGGCTTTTTCCCTTAGGGATAGGCAGAGAGGAACAAACTCGTTATATCGACATGTTATAAAGGAGTTCTCAGCAGCGTTACATATCTGATAATGTGCTTATGTTTTATATGGACGATACGGTTATGTTTTATTTGTATTTCAGTAATAAAGTCACATCACATATCTCCCCCTAAGCAGCTATGACGAGGGTAATTTCGGATAGAAATTACTTTTTATCATTTAAAACGAGCTTGGGCTACATAAAATTGCTATAGCATGAAAGAATAAAACTACTGGCAGACTAAACAAGACTTGGCGATGAATGGAATAGCGAGTTTAAATAAACAGATGTGAATTTGGGAAGAAGACGAATGCAGAGATCGACAACCCGTCAACAAGTTGTCGGGCTTTTAGACCAAGCTTTGTGGTTATGTACTTTACGCCAAAAACATACTAGCATACCGCTCAAACACAGTAATCTATTTGAAAATGTTAAAACTGCACGTGATACCTATTCAATCAGGGCACAATCTCTTAATTATCCTTTTCGCTAAAATAACATTTGGCCAAAGAAATTTTAGACACTTGGCAACAAAGCTAAGCACTGCACTTCCAATGGCCACCAGACGGAACAAAATTTACGCTAAATATAAATTGGACACAGTCTTCGATCACCAACCATATGGATCAAACATCAACGGTTTTTTTAAACCTCCTGATAGTATCAGCAATGTAATGAATGAATTGTTTGAATGGTACAAGAAGTCGGGACGCCATGAGATTTTGAAAAACTGCGTAAAGCCCGGGCAACGGCCAAACTTTATTATAGTTTATATTTCCATTGTCCTGAAGAAGATTGAGTACAACCGAAACCGGTCGACCTATATAACTCAATAAATTGGTTAAAAACAGAGATAAAAAATCATTTATATAATGTCAAGCCAAAAAGTGTATGCTTTCTTCGATAATTAAAAAAAAATATATTATAGTCTCAATGGGTTCCGGAAGATCCGATTATTTTGCGATCATTACCTATTACGGAGCGGATATTGCTATTTGGGTGGTGTTATTATGTGCGCATGCATATTTTGACCAAATGTTCTAGTTTATGGATACTTCGCACATCTCTGTAATAAAGTCAAATACGTCAACACTCATAAATTACGAAAACTCAAAGCAATCATCCAAACTGATTGCGGAATATAAATAAAGCAGTAATTTATCTGAGGAATGTTTGATGCAACTATATATCATGCACGGATTGCATATTCTTCATTTCAATATTATCATTCAAATTGAAAATATGGTCAAATCATTCGTTAAAAACGGGATTGCAGATCTTTAACGAAAGAATTGACAGAGTTCCTAACAAAATATCAGTTAAAAGCGAATGTTTTATGAGGACAATTATTGATATTGTTATTGGAATACTGATATTGTCTTATTGCATCGTGATATTTATTAGGAAAAGAACACGTGTTCTCGATATATTCTGAATGAATAATAATTTATAAGGAAATTGGAATGCTATCACTTTCACGGGATTATTTTTTCCGTATAATGTACGGCTCTGAACCTAGATTGTTAGTCGCTAGAACCCAAAAACCATTACACACAATGAAAAAGAATGTGGCCATGTTCAAACACTATCTCGGCCCTTTGGGATAACTGGATTATATCTTATTAAATGATTAAATCTATAGAAACTCTCTAGAGACAGATAGAAACTTACTATTCTAACAGGAATAGTGACGTCAGATGACGTCGAGCAATAATTTTACGCATACAATTTAATTATCTCAAACTTCAAAAGGTTGCAGACCCCTTCCATAAATATAACACAGTACAAAACCACTTCATGGGATGATCTCGCGGGCGGCCCAGATTGACAAAAGAAGAATTAATAAATGTGCCGAACTGATTCATTCCACATTCTAAACTAGCTTTTCAACGATTACGTAGATCTTATCACAGAATGGTTGCTGAATCACTTTTTTTTTGACTTGAGTTTTGAAAAAAGAAAGATAAAAAAAAACGTGCATGGAGAAATACAATAATTTTGTCAGTGGCGTAGCGACCGAAGTAAAGGCGGCCAGGACTCTAAATACACAATGGCCTTGGCCAGGACTCTAAATGCACAATGGCCTTGGCCAGGAATGCACAAGGAAATTTAATACAATTAGGATAATTTTCATAGCGCCGTTTTTGTGAAAAACCACCTCAAAAGCGGTATAAAAGGAAGAAAAATAAGAAAAAATTACAAAACATATAATATACAACCAAAGTAAGAACCGTTTCCCCCTTACCGGGCACAAGAACTCTCCTATTCTATAAGGTTTTCGTGATCAAAAATGACTTTAGATATAATATTTTGTAAAAAAAATATATATATTTCAATAATGTAAGCCATATTTTTAATATTTAATAATGTAATCCATATTTTAATATTTAATAATGTAACTCATATTTTAATATTTAATAATGTAACTCATATTTTAATATTTAATCATGTACCTATCTCATATTTATTATATTATTAAAAAAAAAAAAATACAAACATTTTTTTTTAATCTAGCCTGCGGCGCTTTTCGTCATTTTACTTGGCATATATTTATATTTGAATGGATGTGTTCCAACCTGTTTTCCTGACGACACACGCGACGTTTATGAGGAATAGGGAGAGATTACAATGGAGTTATCAGCGGTATACCTTATTGCATGTTACGCAGATAAGAAATCTTTTCATGGACACGAACAAAAACTGTTGAATATCGTCACCCCGTTATTTGATAATATTATTCATACATGCATAAAGAATGAAACATGCATTTTAGTCTTGGTTAGTCATTCTTTTTTTATTATCGACTCATTTATCGCCCTGAATTTTATCGCTATTTAAGTAACATGTGCCAAATTGCTTCACTGGGACAACATTCATATTTCACTGGAAAATATTTTAACCAATACGTACCCAAATATAGTAGGCTCATAATTTGGGTTATGAATATGGTCAAACAATTGATATTTTCAAAGCCATACTTGAATTATTAAAGTACCTACTTTTATGCCAATAAGTAGGTAATCAATAAAATTCATCAAATCAATAAATTTTCTTTCATTTCATATTTGTTTCTGAGAAACAGAATGGATTAAATTGTTTTCTTCTGCAAATTGACGGCCTCCGTGATCGAGGGACAAGGCGCTCGACTAGCAAGCCGGAGGTGGCGGGTTCAAATCCCGGCGTGGGCAAGTCAATTTTATTTGATTAATTTGCGTTATTTTACAATTTACTCATTTAAAATAATACATTGGTACATTTACGACACGTTCCAGAGTGGAAGATACTCTTCGTATCACCCTGGTGTGAGACCACCATTCAGAATTGAAACATTGCTTGATATAGCTTTTGCCGTGTTTGGTGACCAGATCTGAATAGTCAGGTACTTCCCCACCTTCATCTTCCCCTCTCCATTACCTTCAGGCTCACGACATACCCTATTGGGGATGCCATCCATAGTCTAACTGGCTCCAGACGGTAGGGGGCATTTGCGACTTGGGCGGTTTCACATTAAAAAGTAAATAAAGTAATAAATAATATCATTTATGATTGCACAAAAAAAGCATAAGACGTACGTCCCATATCACAATAATGTGCAACTATTTCTTACACACTAAATAACAGTATATAAGAAAGAGCTGTTGAAAATGAGAAAAACGATGTACGTATGTCTACAGCCCCCAGGGAGAAATGCAATTATTATCATACATCTCTCTCAAACGTATCAAAGAAATGAAACGCCGTTGTCCTTGCCGTGCTGTAGCGACTGTTACCTTTTTATTATATGTCATATTCTGTATATCATATTATTTTCTTCAGTGATAAAATAAAACTGTATAGGGGTGCGTATAAACAAGACAACATTTCACGAATTACGGGAAAGGAACAAATCGACCTCAAGCGGCTTTTCGAACTGTCCTATTTATATGTAGCATAATGCATCCTTGGGATATTTTGGACACATCGCTGGTCAATTCGAAAACTCGAACCTGGAAAATGTTGGGTTTCCTACTGGCAAAATGACAAGAGCAAAGCAAGATGTACGGTACTAATCGTCGGACAAAGCGTCCGAAACATTTTCGTTCAGTAATATTTAGAACAGGGCTTCAGAACGATTGAGGCGAGGGTAATGATTCTCACTAATGAGGGAGAGACAAAATTAATTCAATTACACTATACTGAGTACATTCGGAATAAAGAATTTGTTGATATTACAATCTTTTCCTCGATTCAGTAGATAGCAGGACTGCGAACTGCAGACTGCGAGTGGCACGTGTCCACTGCCCGGTGGCATACTGATGAAGTTGACTATCCAGTTTTAGAAAATTAAATAATAAACAATGTTTTTCATGACATGTCCAGCATTCACAATAATCGTCCTTGAGTGACATTCGTCGCCATAACTTGAAAATTACATATGCAACGAATTCCGAGATACTGTTACTATTCCAACGATGAAAGAACTGCTAAGATTTTCAGACACGACAAACTACAGGCAAATCGTTTTAAAAAGGACACATTTGAATGTATTTGGGAACACGAAAATAAGGAAATATAGCATAGACGCGTGCCGCCTGTCACCAAGCTACGACCAAATTGCATGGACTATCAAAGTAGCAGGAAAAATGAAAATTATGCGTTTCGTGTATAGATAGAAAGAAACGAATGCGGGGCGCCGTTGTGCGTAGATGCGAAATTTGCACTCATTTGCATTTGTAAGGGTGACCGATGTTGGTGACACTTGCGTTGCGCGCGGTTTCATACTAATTAAGGTTCATGGCCCACCTCCCTTGAAATGTGTCTATGGCAATGACTACGGTCTGCAGTATTAACATGCGAGTAAAACACTGACTTAAGATAAATACAATGATTTGTCATCATCTACACGATAAAACTCGGTCTATGTTTGTCACCTTATAAAATGCGTATAATCGATTTTTTTACCATATTTGGTATTCGTATATTAGATTGCTCCAATCACTTTGTAAATTTCTGATATTCTCAAAAATTGATAATAATAAACTCATTGAAATAACTTCAATTAATTACGTAATCTGTGCTAATGGATAAATATTCCTCTATCATTAAACAGCAATTAAATACATAATACGCTTCCTAGCATGCAGATCTGACAGCTTTGCACTCAGATGGCAGATACAGACATGCATTCAACAAATGCAATGGATACTTTACCAAGTCTTGATTGAGGCTGTTCTAATGTCTGTTGTTATGTAATGATATTTCAATCGTCATAAACCACAAGAAAGAATTGCTTATTTTAAATAATTATTTCACTTTTGTAAGTTTTCAGCACATAATTGCGTATCGCATTCGTTATTGCGTGCTTCAAAATGCTATCTAGCAGCTAGATGCCTACCCTGATTTTAACCCCCTAAACGCGGTGTAAATATTACTGAGCGCGTAAGGTTGGAATGGTGAAAACGTAACTTATTACATTACCACGGCGCAGGTAATGTTAAACCGACATTAAACCGGGCCTAGCAATCGTTTTCGTCAACGTGGGATGAGAACGACACTCGGACCCTCATATGATTGTATTTTTCATTATAAACCATTTTCATAATCAAGTTTAATTAATGAAGTTTATAACCCAAGCCTCAAGCAACAGGAAACAACGGTATTTATTACACGCATTACGTCAGCATTCGCAAAAATTATAATATTTATCATTCATTGAAGTGGAGAAATGTCAAGAAAAATCTAAAACGTAGGTAAATACATATTTATATTTTGTTAATAGGATATCACTTGGCCAAGGTTCGCGCGGTGTGCTTATCAGCAGACCAACATACGGACACTTGAGGTGGTGACGTCATTCAATGACGTATCCGCGATACATGAGCTCAATAAAAGGATATTATTCTAATAATTGATTGAAAGGTTAAACTAAATGTGCCGTTTCAAATCTTATTACACGGAGAAAAATGATCCTTTTGACAGTGATAGCGTGCCAATTTCCTGATAAAATATTAGTCATTCAGACATGGCCTAAAAAGCCCTGGACGGAACAATTCGAGAACAACTTGAAGCCGCGGGGTGAGGGGAAAGATATATGAAAAATACAAAAATCTGCTTAATTTTTTTAATGGCGTATCCCACTCTTCGTCTCATCAAATACCCCCAAAAATTCAAAAGTCGTTATAACTGCATTAACACAAAAATAAAATAATAATAGTTCATTATGCACTACTTTGCATTAAACTCAGTTCAAAAATTAGTCACACAAGATGGCTGCCAGGCAATTTCCCCTTACCCTAGATTTGGCTTCAATGCCATTCATACAAATGCTCTGTCCAGGGATTGTAATTCTGTGCATACATTTGCGAGCTGAAACGCGAGCCGAGCCTTGAGTATGGGAAAGGAACGAAGCAACCGCAAGTGGCGTTTCGTGCCATTTGCTGTTAGGTCCATGCATTCAGAATATATCGAGAACACGTGTTCTTTTCCTAATAAATATCATGACAGGATGCGACCTTACTTGAATCTTCCTCCCCAGGAACTGGAGTCGACAACTCTACAGACCTCGGGTAAGACCGACATATATTTCGTATATTAACTGCTATAATGCCATCGGATTTCAGAGAATTATGTCCGCGTGTGTATACGCGATTGCCGCTAAAATTTTATAGAATGCATTGTAATCGATGTATTTAAAAAGCAGTAACGTGGATTGCTAACACAACGAATCATTTATTTTAATTTACCTTTTAACTTTTGGATGGATTGGTTGATAGTTAGTGCAATTTGGTCGTAATTTGGCGACAGCTAGCACGCTCCCATGCCAAATCTCGCTTTTACTATCCATGCGTTAATATTTGTTACAGACTGATGTTTCGGTTTCAGGTTCAGAGATTTGTTGTATTCATATTGTAATTCCTAAAGTTAAACTACATATAGCTAGCTATTAAAGACATGACAACGAACCAAAACTCGCTAAAAGTAAACCAACGTATTCATTAAATTGAACTCGTACATATAAGTTTAAGAATAAAAACCGTGTTTTTTTTTAAACTTATTTAAATAAGATTTCGGTTCACGCCGAAACTAGAACAGAAGTCGAAATTCGGTTTCGGCTGATAATCTAGTTTCTGTCATTCACCGGTCATATATCTTCTTTCTTTATATAAAGAAAAATGCGACGAGCGGCTGCGTGGTGGAGGGTCGCGTGGCAGACAGTCGCGTAGTGAAGGGTCGCGTGGCAGACGGCCGCGTGGCGGGTGGACGGCAAGGCTTTGATTTGTTTTAAACTCCAATTTTTCAGGGTGACCGGATAAATCGTCAAAATGATAATTCATCACATCTTTAAAAAGTTAAAATAAAGTCATGGAAAGTGATGAAACAAAAACTTTATTAACTGGGTTAAGTAGGTTAAGCTAGGTTTAATTTATTTTTTTTCATCGTTAATGACTTTATATCACTTTATTCGTGTGTTGAATTGTCACTGAGTTTAGTTATCATGGAACCATTTTTCAGACCTTCAAAACAAAAGGAAGGTCACTGTCTACATCTGATTTCTAAAAACTGTGTGTAAAGCTAGTATAATATATATCGAATGGTCCTAGAGCAACACTTAAAACGGTTTACAATAAAAATAAATAATTCACATTTCTATTGAGAGTGAAAATACTAGAGGAAATATGCCTTTATCTGCGCAGGCCCCTCAAGAGTAATTAATTATATTCAATTTTGTAACACAACTAAGTTAAATAATAGGAGATGTTCAGAAATGGAATATCGCCGCTATAACAGTCCATTAGAATAAAAACACTAACAACGCATTAAATAAGAAATATGTAATCAAGTTCACATATTTTTACAGCTGAGTGTACCTTATTGCAAAGTTAAATTATTTTTGCAAATTATAGCGGCGATATTCCATTTCTGAATAATAGGAGATGTTCAGAAATGGAATATCGCCGCTATAACAGTCCATTAGAATAAAAACACTAACAACGCATTAAAAAAAAAAATAGAGCCCGTATACGGTAATATGGTAATACATTTACGTCATATATTACTATGTACCGCTATATACTATGATGACTTGGTAGTGTATAAATGCTAAGGTTAATTTGCAAAAATAATTGAACTTTGCGACAACCCGCGTATTGTTATGAAACTATGATGCAACATATTGTACCGGAACCATCAATAATATATCGATAACTGGGACGCAATAAGGCACACTCAGCTGTAAAAATATGTGAACTTGATTACCTATTTCTACATGTTGTTTGTATTTAATGTTGCCGTCGGGTAGATATTATTATAGAGCTCTCTTTCCACAATTTATTTCTGTTCTATAACATTTGTCCTGGTGAATGAAGGGTTCTTCCGAAACCGGTCGGCAGTTTGAATAATTTGTTAAATTTAACGGACACGTTGGTGTCCATTTAGGTTAGAATGGAAAAGCTTACCACATATTTTTCTAGTTATTTTCATATTTATTTATTTATTCAAACGCCATATGTGTTTTACAATACAGTGATAATTGAACTACAAGCGTACAGTGATAAACAGGATAATAGTAGCAATAAATTAAAGAACAATCAATGTGTAAACAAAAAAACTATTGCAAGTGATGCAGCAAAAGAAATATATACAAGTGTAACAATAGTTGAACTACCTTGTATTAGGTTTGTATAAGACCTGTCATAAGTCGAAGTATATACTATGATAATAGTCAGTAGTGAGATTATTGTTACCCACAAAATTAATTTACTTGGAATAGCTGAGTAGGCATCGCAACTTGGCATTAACAATTCAGGGCTGTCAGCGATTCAATGATACTTATGAATAAGAAATAATTTTTTAATAAAGTAATACATATGTTAGCTAATACTGTAAGATAACAAGGAGCCATGCAGAAGAATATTATATAAAAATATAAATATTATATATTACAATAAAAACTGAAATGCCCACAATGAAAACAGAAATGGCAACAATGAAAACTTGAGTGGCAACAATGGCACCGAAGTGTTAACAATGAAAACTGAAGTAGCAACAATGGAAACTGAAGTGGCAACAATGGAAACTGAAGTGGCAACAATGAAAACTGAAGTGGCAATAATGAAAACTGAAATGGCCACAAAGAAAACTGAAATGGCAACAATGGCACCGAAGTGGTAACAGTGAAAACTGAAGTAGCAACAATGGAAACTGAAGTAGCAACAATGAAAACTGAAATGGCAACAATGAAAACTCAAATGGCAACAGTGAAAACGTAAGTGGCAACAATGGAAACTAAAGTGGCAATAATGGAAACTGAAGTGGCAACAATGACTACTGAAGTGGCAACACTGGTAACAACGACAACCCTAGAGGGGGGGTCAGACAGTTAACTTTTCGTTCATTTCTGTCCTTCATTTTGCCTCTATGATCAGTCGATGTTGGATTTGGGCATTCGGCATCTTTCACTCGCGCTCGCGGAATGAGAGAAAAATGAAACGTCTGAACGCAGAATGAACGCTCTTTGATTCTGTTTCGCTTCTGTTGCAGACGCACGTCACGTCGCACGCAACAAAATGGTATTTAAGTTAAACGATGAGAACACCCTGCTCTTTAGAGAATTTTAAGAATTAGCAATGCCTGTGGAATCAATAAACTTAAGTAGTAACAGTAGTAGTAGTGGGAACATCCGTAGACATCGTAGTGGGAAAGGACGGATGAACGTTCATTTCTATTTGATTCTGTATGTGCCGTGTGAACGCGAAATGAAACAAAAATGAACGTTCACTCGAGTGAACATTCACCCGAGTGAACGGTCACTTTTTAGGGTCTTTCATTAGCTAGAAAATTACTCCGGGAGCTTTTGGATTCCAAACGCAAACATGACACCAACGTTCTTACATTGGTATTTGCAGATGCCTGAATTTATACATTTAGAACATCTAATGTGGTGATAATATATTGTGTATAGATACGTGTGCATTGCACACAATAGATACAATCTATGGATTTACGCACACGATTTTATAGCGGTTTTAACAACTTGCGTCAAAAGTAAATGTTATCGAATGTTTTGTTTACTTTATGACGCATTTTATTTCTATATTATAATAATGACGGATTTAAGGTGTTTATTACAAGATTCACCGTGAATTTATAATTTAGTTCCTGCTTACGTAGAATAAGGAATAACATGAGGTGATCCAAATATTTGCCTAATCGAGGCTTAAATTTCCAATACAAAACTGTATTTACGAAATTCAAATAGGATGGAAATCTACGATGTCAGGCGAGTAAAAGTGAGATATAGCTCGGCGCTGGGCTATTGGGCTAAATGAAACATTTGTTTACATTCAAATTCGTATGGAAGGTACTACTTCTAGTATTATTCTTTATTCTATGATAGAATATAATTATTTGGCTATACAATATTATCATTTCTTTTTTACATATTTTTCATTCGAATGAATCGAAAAGTAAAAAAAGAAACAGAAAGAGCTTAAAAATATTTCACCACCGATGTAGAATTATTTATTATGCATTCTGCGTTTTCCTGCCAAAATAAGTCGCCAGCAGTTTCAGAATTTCTTAAAAAAACAACTCAATTGTGACAGCTGTTTTGCATGCGCGCCGTTTCCCAACAATTCAAACTGACGAATAAAACATGATTTACATAAACTTACGATTTTGAAATCCGCGAACAAAAGATACACTTACACCCATCGACCAACTTAATACCTGAATCGATGCTTGCACCGCATATTTTAGGTAGATTTATACATTTAAATAGTGAATTATTTAAAGGTATGAATCATTTTCATCACTCATTTTCATTTCCACTCATTTATCTCCTTTTATACGCCGTGATTTAGAAATGACTTCCGACCAGGGCGTTGATTCTCGACGAAGTCATTCCACTCGAATAACGAGTGGAATGACTTATGTAAGTATGGACCTTCGACGAGACTCGGGAATAAGAATGTCGAGAAACGTATGTACTTTTGACGGCGATTGCGAGCGGCCTGGATTGAAGAATCGATACCCAGTTATTAACAGAATATTTATTACTCAGGTGCAATTTCTAAGCAACCTCTCGTTTTATCATAAAATCATAGGTCTGACAGAATTCTTAAATTGATACAAAAATACTATTCGCACGCGTTCGTTATTCATATTATTGCATATTGAAATATTATAAAGCCCCGGGGATTAGATAAAAATATATTGCGAACATACCAAACCTTGTCTCAAACAACGCGAAAAACCCGGCTTTGGTGAATGTAGGTACATTTTACAATACTGAACCATATTGCCCGGATTCCGGATGGTAACAGTAGGAACACGGACATGGTTTATTCGATATAATAGTTTTTTTTATCGATTTGACTATTCTTGCAACATTTCCGCGGTATTGTAATGTGGACGAAATGTCGACAGGTGCGATGTTAACAATAGGTAAGTGGTCGTAAACTTTTGATCCCATTAAAATTCCAACGAATATTTTTGGTGTGTATGGCGGTGCTTATTTACAAAAATCTATGTGATATCGGGTAGCCAGAGTGGAAGATAGAGATAGATACTACCAGTATCGCCCTGGTGTAAGACCACCATTCAGAATTGAAACGTTGCTCTAAATGGCTTTAGCCGTGTTTAGTGACTAGATCTGAATAGCCAGGTACTTCCCCACCTTCCTCTTTCCCTTCCCCACTTACCTTCAGCCTCACAACATCCCCCAATTGGGGATGCCATAGTCTCACTGGCTCCAGACGGGAGCAGTTGGGACTCTTGTGAGGTATTCACTATAAAAAAAAAAAAAAAGCCAAGATGAATCAAACCACTGCGTAAAAATACTTTTTGTAAATAAGACAGAACACAGGGAGAGGGGAAATTTTGAAGCAATAGATCCGAGTAACGGCGGTTGTGATCTTTTACCAGTTTACCTGATTGATGAAATTAAAGTGATGCTGAACTCTCCCAGAACCGACACAACTAAAAATACTTTAAAAGAACTCAAGACGATGTGTTCGAAGCAGTGCGTAAAACTTGATACCGGCAAACACTTATGCACAGATTACCAACATACATAAGGAGACGGCAGCCGGCTCGCATGTTGAGGTAGTTCGCAGAGTATGCGTGAATGCGTGTCGCATCTGTACACGGCCCGACACCACCACGTAGGCAGCTTCTACTCGTACAACTTCCACCACGCTACGGACATTTCCCGAACAATCGAGATTGTAGAACAACTAGTTGTACCTATACGGCTGTCTTCGTGTATAGTTCAATGGCCCCATTATTGCCGCGGAGCGAGTGTGCGTGCACATTCCTCAAGGGGCTGTCCGAGTTGTGTTAGTACCGCTGGTTGCTGGTAGGCACTCGGCACTACAGGCACTAGGCACTAGGCACCTAGGCATTAGCCAGTAGCCAGCCTGTAGTCTGCCTGTGCCTCTGAATGCCGATAGTCCTGCGCAGAGGCGGATTAAGGCCCCCGGCGGTGAAAATTTCGAGGCCCTTGACGAGCGATCCCGATTTTTTTTACCACAGCACCCTAAACAGCCGCTTGGATGTTGGCCGAACCTCAGTTCCATCCCAATCATATTATTAGCGATTTCGAACATACAAAATTTATGATACTTCCTAATACGAAAGAAATACATTATTTTAATATAACTGGAGTTGTGTTAGGCTTTGATACATTATAGTTTTTTATGTGATTCCCGTACATTAGTCCCAATTTCGCGAAGCCAGTGGGACTTTGGAATCACGAATTGGGGTATGTAACAAGGCTAAAGGGGGTGGAATATGAGTTACAACGTTCAGGAATGCTCGGGGGGAAGTAGCACTAGCGAAAATTTACAAATCTCCGGTCAAACCAATAAATGATATCAATTTTTATCACAAGGAAAGTCCATTTTCAAAGAATCTTCAGATTTTTAAGACGAGAACCTTTCAAATTTCCATAAAGATGCGCCGCAGACGGAAACATCTTCTACACATATACGGAGAAAAATGAGTATTGGTAATTTATTTTGAATCTTCAAATTATTTGTAATTTGGTTAAAAACGGGATTGCAGGCCCTTAACGAATGAATTAATAGGTTTCCTGTTAAACCTTTAGTAAAATACGAATATATTATCACGATACCGGAACACGTCTTCATAAAAAACATCCCAATATTTTCGCATTTCGTCACTATATATTACCAAGGTAAATGCAGATGCATGAATATATAAATTAAATAAACGGCCTGCAAAACCGTTTTTAACCGGATTACCAATAATTTGAAGAGATTCTTAATAAATTAACAATACTCATTTTTCTCCGTGTATAAGGTGGAACCACAAAAGCATTGAAGACAGACTTAAGTGTGTAGTAAAACCCTTTTGTGTATTTTAAAACAGAACAGAAATCTTTTGATCGTAGCGACCAGAAATTCAATCAACGGCTAGAGGAAGAGAAATTGAGATTTCAATGCATAAGCGATGTAGAACCATCCATAATAATTCATAAACTTATTCATGTTGATACTTTTACTTCACAAATTATTCACAGAAATATTGAAACTATTAACAGTTTTATTTAGAGTTTTGTCAATTTTCAAATCTTTCGAGCACAAAGCCCCGAGTATATTCGAGGTAGAGCTGGGTCGATCGATCATTGTATACGACCCGGGTCGCTTACGACCCACTGTCGTAGTGATCGGGTACTTTTACACATGAAAAAATTCCATAGAGTAAAAAATTAGATACGCGCGGCAGTGATTTAAACCCGAGTACCCTTCAGCAGATATTTGAATGGGTACTTTCTTTTGAAGGATGTAGGTAGTAGGCCTAATTTCAGGAATCTACCATCTCTATTTGTCCGTCTCGAGAACGAGACTCGAGATGCTCGATTCACAAAATTACATCCATGGTCGCTGGCCACACCGGCACCCATCACGATAATCGAACCATTTTTGAAAGAGTAAGCGATCGCTCATTGGTAATTTGAGATAGGGTTACAATGATCGGGTAGGTAACAATCAACCCACGACCCATGGTTCCCCTCTGGATCTGCACCGCGGATTGCGTACACTGACTGAAGGTACACTCTATGCACTGCACAGTGTAGTTTGAACAGAGAGTGTATACCGAAGTTTCTAGTATTTACGAGTAGAACTCACAGTCCAACGTAGCGTGAGATAATATTATATTATCATACACAATGCCTTCCTCTTGTTATTCCGCACTCGAGAGAACAAATTAAGATGGAAACCGATCCACTCAGTTTCCATCTTAATTTGTTTTCAGTGATATTCCGTCTTATTTTTTTTTACAGGGAGAAAAATGAGTACGTTTATTTTTATCAAGATACTGTTAAAAATGTGACTGCATGATCATTTCACAATAAAATATTAGTCATTCAGAATATATCTGAAGACGTGTTCACGCAGTTGCCCGAATAAATATAATGGACGATATGCGATACTATTATTATTTTGAATAACACATGATCCGACTTCCTCATAACATATTCGTGCTTTACTGATAGTTTGTTATGAAATTTTTCAAGTCATTTTTTATAGGCCTTCAGTCCCATTTTTAACAGGAAAACCAATAATTTGATCAGATTTTGAATAACTTAACAATATTTTATTTGAGTAAGTTTTCTTCGTGTAGGAAGAGACAGGAAGTGACAGGAAGCAATCAATTTCAAACTCTGAAAATCAAGGAACAGTCGCAATTTAAACGATCCATCGAAAACAATTATACGAGAAATTAATAATTATGATCCATGCTTTTAGATAGTAGAGTACCTATAAATGAATAATATTTTTACTGCGCCTACCTTCTAAATCTAGATCAAAGCATTCTCCTTCCAGAATCAGTGCTGACTCAATGTTTACATTTTGTTCAGAAGCAAACAGAAGGTGCATATTGATAAAAAGCAGGTGAATGCAAACAAGTTTTTTTAGTACAAACTTTTTTAACTTCAATGTACATATTTCATAACATTTTACAAACTTCTCATTATTAAGAGTAGGCAGCTTAACTTTCTAAATGTTAACCGTACTATAATATTTCAAAATAAAACAGAGTTTGGGTCGAAAACACAAAGTAAAGAGTGCTACCAGTGTCAACAATCCCGCTAGAGAAACATGGGGGCTCCGAGAAACACGCACGTCTAAATGGGGACTCGAGATCTAAATTAGTTTCACCCGTATAAATTACTATTTCCAGACTAGAAAAAAGTATTTGTAATTACACACACTATATTTGTGTACGTTAAAAGCGGGACGCACACGTGTAGTATCCAAAAATATATTTAGAAGAAACGGTCGCGTGATGAAATAACTACAGGACATGTTACGCTAACTTGTTCACAACTTTACCTTAAAGCTTCCTAGAATAAATTATTCTATTATTCTTAAAAGATCTGATAAGCTAATGGTTTTATTTTAAACATTATTGAGTCAATCGTACCTACGTGGTCCATCACATGGTCTTCTTCAAATATATTATTATTGTATCATATATTATTAACCAACATCTCTGCCATAGGTCACCAGTGGTTCGCTGCATTTGGTGCGGCACAGGCGTGCCCGGGTTCATCAGGCGAGTGTGTTCAGGATGCGTCTGTCCACCAGCTGCGTGTCGTGCCAGATCGGAAGAGGCCGGTGGGGAGACCGTTTGATCTCTCCAATTGGTGGCTCTTTACCTATCGCCTTGCGCCGCAGCGAGAGGGATAGATTAATATGTCAGTCACTCCTAGACATAGGTACTGATCCTAAGATTTCTACCCACCCCTCATTCCTGTTTCCTTTCTAGAACTTCCACCCCTTCCTTTCCCTAAAAAAACACCTCGGGATAGCTTCCCCAAAGATGACATAGGCCCTGAGTTTAGGTCTTAGTGTCGCTTATCCATGACATTTAGCGATCTGAAGGAATTTTAACAAAAGCTATCAAATACAATTGCAACCATTAAGACCGAAAGCAGAACAGTGACGAAACAGAACAAATACAATTGCAACCACTAAGACCGAAAGCAGAACAGTGACGAAACGGAACATAATAAAATAATAGTTTAGGTTGGATTAGCTTTTTTCCATTACTTTTATGATTTCAAGACATTGTTGTAAAATAGAATATCAATGCCATCTTGATTGCTGAACTTCAAATAAAAAATCAAAATGGCGTTGATGGCAGATTTTACGGCACTGTCGAATATGAAGTAGGTTTAAACAATTTGGTCCAAAACTGGTCGGTATCATTGCAACAAAATGTGCACATATTCTCGAAAATAGCAGTGCCGATGTACAGTAGGTACTTTTAGGTTCATCAAACATTAATCGTTATCGGTCGCCTATCTGCCAACTACGCCTCCCGCCAATAATTGGTTCGCAATTGGTTCGTTAGCGTGCAGATGAAAAAGATTGCGATATCCAGAGGTTTATGTCTATCAGCAACCTAAGGCGGATATTAAAATACCAGACCTCACGGCCAAAGAGGAAAAGAGAGAAAGAAAAAAAATACGAGCACGTCAAATAAAGTCAAATGAGTGAATGGCGGCCAAGGTGAATTTTACTGGAAGGGTTGTTTCACAGAATTTCAACAATATTCTCAATATAGTCAGTTCTCTACAGGTGTATAATCTGTGGAGGTAGTGGATTTGAGTTCATGTGTGTAGGAAAAGATTCAGGGTCACGGTTGGGTCCCCACAAAGGAGACCATTCACACAATATTACTACAGGAGTTCTGCGAACCACGAGACAGTTCTTACTGTGGGGTTGGCAGTGGCAGTCCTGGGAGTCTTATGGAACGTCGACTTTACAAATTACTCAAAGCGCAACGAAATTTCGTACATTTGACAAAAGTATTAAAAAAAATTAGTTATGAAATTAAATTAACATTGAAGGAAATATTTCATTAGTAAAAATTTATGATAATATTGTACTGGGTTTGAAACATTGAAGCATATGAAAAAAATATTTTCTATTTATTATTATTTTTTACAATATTTTATTACTTACATGACTTTATTATTTGAGCGTGAATTCCCTCATCAAACACAAGAGCCTGATGGTGAGGAAAAGCTATTTTTTCTTTATCTTAGTGTGTCATGAAGAAATTTCGATATTTATTGGAAAAAAATACATATATTCAAAAAACAGGCCTAACTTTTTACCGATAAAATAAATATTTCAAAGCTCCATAACTCTTGATGAAGGTGGCGTCGGGAGCTGAAAATAGTTGTATTTAACTATAAATCCTTGTCGCAAAAATGTGTGCAAATTTCGTGAGGTTATTTCGTGGAAATCATTTAACCGAAGACGATTTTTGCGACAGGTACCTAATACATACTCGTACAGTAAAATACCTAATAAATACTCGTACAGTAAAATACCTAATACATGCTCGTACAGTAAAATACTTTATACATGCTCGTAAAGTAAAATACCTAATACAGGCTCGTACAGTAAAATATTCGTAAATAAATCATGTATCATTTTATATTTAGCAAAAATACCGGTGAAAAATAGTTTATTGTTATGAAGTTTAATTTGTAGAACTCCATTTTATTATTATCACTAGGCATTATGAAGTTTGATAATGCCTTCGGAAGGCGAAATAGCTGTCATGCGTAGTAATATTAACCCGGAAGAGCATGTTTATAAGTTTTAAAAATTAAATAACAATATTGTTAAAATAAATAATAATTTCAATTTGTCGTCAAACTAACTAACTAACCATCACGCCGTTTCCCCGCAGGGGTAAGCAGAGAGGACGGACCGCCAACAACTCGGTCTTGGCACACGCTCCTTGCCTCATTTACATTCACACACCGTCTCATACATACTCTTTTACTATTCTGACTCTTGTCATTGCCCGACTCAAGTACGTGATTCACTCGTGCCATGTCTTCTTCGGGCGTCCCCGACTTCTGATACCATTCACATTTGCGTCATATATTCTTCTTACACTCCTTTCTTCGTTCATTCGCTCTACATGTTTGTCAAACGAAGTTTACAAAGTGAGTGGTCAAACCGGCAGTTTTCTGTAACCAATTTATTAAATAAATATACATTAAAGGTGTATAATGTGTAACATTTGAAACTGTGTGGGATTGCCATTCGGACGAAAAAAGTTTCAAAAGATGAATAAAAAGAAAAGGTCTATCATAAAAAAACACAAGTAGTCTAGTAGTTCAAAACAAAATACTACTAGACGTTCAAAGTTTCAAAGTTATTTTTCGGCCTAACTCGAGTCATTTTTAGCGACATTCACAATATTTTGGCGAAATTCACGTCCTTTCAAGAGGAGTTTTTCGGAAAAGGGGTGTTTTTTTCAGCAAAAGCTGTGGTATTTTGCAAAAAGTTTTGTTATATTGAATGTTTTGTTTTCATTTTTTGAAAATCGAAAGAAGTTTTCGATGGGAAATTAGCTGCGTTTCATTTTATGGCTACGTAAGCTGGTCAAAACTAGAGACAAAGACATATTAAGGACCCATTGTAAGCGTTTAAATATGGTTTGAAAGGGAGATATGTAAATAAGAATGTTAGAGGGAGCGCGCTAATATAAAAAAAAAAACGATAATAATTAAGCGAAAATAAGGAAAATATTTAATAACACAACTCGTTTGAAATCGAGCAAAAATTACTCGACAAATGCTTTAGTTGCATTTAAAGATACGCTGTGAATTTTTTCATGCCTATAACATTTAAATAACAGAATGAAACGTGTTTTTTATATTTTTCGGAGCTTACTTTGCGACTTTTTACTCGAGGGAATTTCATATAATTAACGTTTCGGCATAACAAATGTTTAGATATTATCTTCAAAAATAACATATATTTTTTGGAACTTTGAAGCTTAAAGAGTTTAAAAAAAACTTGTTATAAATCGGTAAAAATTGAGAATGCGGGGAATAACGAATACATAATAACACTTTCATATTTTAAAATACTAGAAAATCGAGCGATAAAGTAAAATTCGCGCTATCGCTCAAAAATTGTGAATTTCGCGTTATTCACTTGATAGCGGCAAAATTTGCATTATCGCAAGCGGAAATTTTCAGACCTCTATCAATGTCCAATAATTCACGTTTTTCTAATACTAATATGACTATTACCTCTAACATAATTTCACTACCAGCCATTTAAAATGTCTATTTCTATTTTCATTTAGAAGTTCATAATATTTATGTTTTAGGTTTGAGAAAATAATGCTTGAAATAGAAGACAGACAGATATAAGGTAAGTGACGGCTGAGGACATATCTGGTCTCTGCTAAAAGAGTATTAAGTTTTATTTTCTTACAAAGCTTATTCAAGTCTCCGGAGCAGAGCTTTTCAACTTCATGTACAGATTCCTTTCAAATTATTGATAAACAATAAAATAAAAGATAAACAAGATGAGATTCCCTTTTTAACGTTTTTTTTATTATGGTTACAAGAAATCTACAAATGCCTTCTTAAGAGGAAGCTACAAGCCAAAAATGTGTATATTCTTGGTAAACCTTATATTGTAGGTAATAGGCATTAAAATCGCTTGACAAACGGAGTCTAGAAACGTTCGATTTCAAGCACAAAACTGTTTTTTATTTATTTTTTAAATAATTTTATAAGAAAGCAAAAAAGTTAATCAAGTGAAGCTGTCATAGATAATCTTAGTTATAATACTGTATTTTTATAAAGTTGTTTCCTTTATGCGTTCATAAATTTCTATTGAAAAAATATTTTTTTTTGTAGTTTACATTTATATTTTTTATTGAGTCATTTATTTTTTTATTTGTATTCTACTCGAGCGAAACGATAGGAAAACCTTCAATTTATCTAAAGCATATTTTTTGGTATTCATAATGTACACCAATTCGTTATAAAGATTAATCAAAATAGTGATTTGGCGTTTCCCCTTAAGGGAACAATTAGATTCCCTTGTTTGTTGATTGAATTCACTATTTTTTCTTTATTTACAGCAAAATCTAAAGATTAAAAAATCTTAAAGACGTTTTAATGAAATCGTCCTTCGTACTTATATCAATAGTGGTAGATAATCTCAGTATCGCCCTGGAGAATGCCCATTCAATGAATCGAAACGTTTCTTGACGAGGTTTTAGTCGCGTTTTTTTACATTAACCCCACACAGGATCACACCCCAGAATTTCCCCTCAAGGCCTATGTCATCTTTGGGGATGCTGTGTGGGGTTATTTTTAGGGTCATTGTGTCCAGGAGTGACGGACCTATGAATCCATCCCAATCCAACCCGCCACACAGCTGGAGGGCATCCGCCGTCAAGGCCTGAAAACAACTCACCCGTTGAAACAAGGGCACACCTGATAAGTCACCAAACGTGGCGAACCACTTAGGGTGACTTACGACGGAGATGTTAGTTTAGTAGTTCCCGGGGGCGGCGGTAACCATACCCGCCTCCCAAATGAGTCGTTTAGAATCAAAGGCAGAACCCAAAGATATTAGAAGAACGAGATGTGCTATGCGCAGTTGGTACTGAGTGGAATTGTTTTGCCGAGTGTCGCCGGTTTTGTTCACCAATACTACTGCACACCTTCGCTTACGCTAAGGCATCGCTAAGGTATCCGCACTAATACATAGAACAGATTTCTGTGCGTACACGTCCCGATACCGTTCAAAGTACCCTAATTAGGTAGTACTCCGGCTACGGTCCGGCGGCCAACATAGCATATCTCGTTCTTCTAATATCTTTGGCAGAACCACACAAAACACTGATAAAATAAACTAAATATGCCATATTATTATTTAGGTCATAATATGCATAAATTTTTTAATATGCATCTCTGTGGTATTAAAAATTATTTGAAAATCGTGTTTTGTATTAAAGTTTAACCCTTCCAGGAAGTTAGAATCAAATGCAGAACTGTTAGATTTCTATAGATTAAGGATAGTTCTGCCTTTGATTCCAAACGACTCAAATCTGAAATAGATCATTAAATATCTTCTCTAGCTTCTTCACCTCCGCACTCCCCAGCCTCATAACATTCTCATAATGCGAGATGACATAATCCTACTGGCTCCGGGCAGTTGGAAACCTTATGTGGCATTCACACAAAAAATTTACTACATATTATATTATTTTATATAGCGGCATTGTGATTTATTTTCGCTTCATAAATTCTATTGTAGGTAAAATTGGGGTGGGTATTTAATTAATAAATATTATTAAATTAGAGAGAACGTACGTTTATAAGATCCACACCCACACCATTATGAAGACCTTGCCTTAGCCTATTCGCAAGTGTGAGAGTGTTCAAAAATGACACGCGAAATTAATTTGATTAGTTAGTAATTAAGTTACATATAAAATATGAACATCGGATGGTTCCAAACGCACGTTTATAAGACCCGTGGATCTTATAAACGTGCGTTTTCCTTACTTAATTTCTATCACATTATGCTAAAGATATACTCAAGTTATTTTAGTAATTGAATTTACAATAGAGCTCGCGCTTAACCGACTGTATGTTGAAACGTGAATGAAAAGGTACATAGTCCAAGTCACATACTGATACTGCCGTATAACCAGATCTAAAACCAGTCCAGCTAGAGGGAACTAACAAACTGTCGGAGTACGGGAACCAAGTTTAGCCGTGTAGGAACCAAAGTATAGGAACTAAGGCCGGGTTGTTTGGTTCGCTGGCTAGGTGTGTGACCGGGCGGTGCTTGAACCCAAGCGCCCGCAGCGAGAGTGCCCTTGTGCCTTACCACGAGGCCAGACGACCTACCGCCACCGGCGCACCGTTGTGAAAACAAATCAGACGAGGTGCCCAACAAAATGTATGGATATAAGAGGTATAACAAAAAATATCGCTAGAGCCCATTTTATATGGGACAAATAATTTTGGCGCCAACTTGGACGATCTGTCGAATGTAATTTTTTTATGATCAAAATACACAAACATACAATCTCCAATAACACCAGAAAAAATGCCTTTTTGGCAAATTAACGTCAAAAATATTTACTAGTATCTATATGAGACTTAAACAATGCATAATTTATGAGATAGATTTTTCTTTTTTAAAATGGTTCAGTGTTCAATATACATATATGCTCGATTCAGGAGTTTAAGCATTCTTGTTTTTTCTTCTAATTACTGGGCAACACTGTTAATTTATTTATAAGTACAGCAAAATTGGGATTTCATTTGCATTTTACCACTAGACTTTATGGTATTTAAACGATTGGAATCCCAATTTTACTACAAGCATAAAATTAATACAGGATTCTCCCTCATTGTTATTTTTGTATACTATTTCAATATCAGTGGAATAAAAAAATTACAGCAAGCATTTGTAATGAAAACAGGTTTTTAAGGCGCCTATAAATAATAAATTAAATAAAATTGCAGACAGTTCGTTTAATATTATAATAGTATCTTAATTATGATAACATTCCCGTAAGTCCCCGGCGTTGCCCGGGTTTTACGCAGAGTTTTTCGCAATCAGATGCACGGAGAAAAATGCGTATTGCTAATTTATTAAGAATCTCTTCAAATCATTGGTAATCCGGTTAAAAACGGGATTTCAGGCCGTTTCCTGATAAACTTTTAGTAAATTCCTAATATATCAGAACACGTGTTCATGCACCTGCATGTGCCTTGATAACATGTAATGACGAAATGCACGTGATCCTACATCGTGATAATACATTTGTATTTTACTAAAATTTAATCAGGAAACCTATTTATTCATTCGTTAAGGGCCTGCAATCCCACTTTTGACCGGATTGCGAATAATAAGAAGAGATTCGTAATAAATTAGCAATACTCATTTTTCTCCGTGTGGAGAAAATCCTCTTATTTTATGTGTACAAAATTTCATCAAGAAGTATCAAATTCTGCTTTGGGGTGAAAAAAGGGACCTCCCTCTTGTTTTGAAGGTCAAGTCCGCAAAATTTCATCAATATCTGAATATGACTGTACATTTGTTCGCCACATTATAAATTTATATAAATAGATAGATTTTCCATAGTAAGACATCCACGAAAAAAATCGTTCTAATTTCAAAGAACGATATACTCGTAAATGGCTGTGGTCTGGTTCGAATTCTGAACCATTTCATGAACTAGTATTTGAAGTCAATTGAAAGGAGACTACTGTGTCATCTAAATTGGGCTTAACAAGATACCCGTTTGTAGCGGCGTCGGAGAGGGGATATGACCATACTGTTTCTCGTATAAGCGTGAATAAAACTTATGGAAATAATGATTCATCATCAATCTTATTTAAAATTATCTTATTTCATCAATGTGCAAATAAGAAATCAACATTTTATCTTATTTTTAAACTTAATATTCTTAGGCCGGGTTTTCCCATCTTTTAACTGTGGTTTAGCCAAATTTAAAACGTAATTTATTTTTGCTCAGTCCTAAAATTTATATATATATATATATTTAATGCTTTGGCTAAAACTCGGCTTTAGGACGAAACAACCCGGCCTAAGCGCGCGAAGTAAAAAAGCTTGCTTTACTACATGGAAAAAAGTCACGTGATGGACAAACTTATCTGTGTAGAAACGGTAGACGCCGGTTAGTGTGATCATGTCTGTACGGACCGATTTGAACAGATAAAACGGCGGCCCTTGAAAAAATTACGTAAAACAGAAACTATAATTCAACACTATTTTTCAGAATAGTGACCATCTTTGTTTCTGTTTACTTACTAGGTACTTTTTCTATGATAGCTTGTCAACACATTATTATAAAATTGTACTATATGATATTCCGCCAATATCGGTAAAAAAGGAGGGACACAAACCTGTTGATTCTTGAAGGTAGCAAACACCTTCATGATTTGTCCCGGAGAATACGAAAATAGATCAGATTAAGCAACTGATTCTATTAACCACCATTGTAACTAGACATTAACCGGCGCCTACCATACTAGACGCAACATTAAAAGATTGTATTAGTTTTATAATGCTCCGATGACCACAAAACATCAAGCAATGAGCGCCATTAGTTGCGCCAAGAAAATTCATAAATACATAAATACCAGTACCTACTTCAGAAGAACATGACATCAAATATATTACAGAATGCCTTTTCCACGATGTTTTAAATTTACAACAACAAAAAAAAACGAAACAATAGCAACATTTTAGTAATGAAAGGTACTTACCTATTATATATGGGTTAACCCAGCAACAGAAAGGAGGAAGATGCCCCATGAACATTATGAAACCAGTATGGGTACGAATACATTTGCGAACCGAAACGCGACCTATTACGGGAAAGGAACGAAGTAACTGCAAGCGGCGTTTCGCGGCATTTGCGGTTGATTCGTTTCTTTCCCATAAGTTGAGGTTCAGTTCGGCAGTTCGGCTCGCGGATGTATACGTAGCATATGAAACCGCAAGCACAAAAGTGTTGCCAACGTCGTTCACCGCCGCGGCGCCGCACAGTGGGCTGAAAATCGCCTTTATTATTTACATAGAGACTTAAATTTTCAAGGGTATTTTTTTTGGCAAGAAATGGATTCTGCTGATCATTACTATGCTATAAAATTTTGTATGAAGCAATTGCGTGTACAAATGAAGGAGTCAGAAACTTTTTTATGTTGATGATTCATTTTAATGCTTAAATGCTTTACATATGAGCATGCTTTGTCTAGTTTACAATATTTTATTTACACTGCAAGCCTAAAAGCATTAAAATGAATCATCAGCATTAAAAAGTGTTTTTTCAACTTTGAGGATTTAAAAAACAAAAATCGCAAGTTGCGCCACAATACGAAGTATGTCAAAAAAATACAAATAAATAGTAGTATATCTATGTGTAAGGATAGAATGGTCAACCTTATGATTCCAGAGATAGCCTCATTTTTAATGTCAGTGCCATACAAATTTTTCTTTAAAAAATGATAACTCCTTCATTTGTACACGCAATTGCTTCGTACGAAATGTTATAGCATAGTAATGATCAGCAAAATCCATTTCTAGCCAAAAAAAACCCTTGAAAATTCAAGTCTCTATGTCTATGAAAGGCGATTTTCAGCCCACTGTGCGCCGGACCTTTATTAAATACATCTGTTTGAATTTCACTTTAGTTATCGCGAATGAATGAATGCAAATCTTGGAAGTGGAAACTAACGCACTCTCAGCAGTCAGACTCGTTATCGATGACAATGCATTATATCAACTTTTGGTGGCAAAATTGGATGACATTAGAGCAGTTGATATACAAAATAAACGTCAGTCTAACCCAATCGAGATTTGGCTTCAGTCCCTGGGGAAGAAGGTTCAACCCTCAGTCAACCCAAAAAAAATAAGTTTTAAGACATTTTAAAAGTTCACAGCAGTTAAGAGCCAGTCCCTGGGGAGGAAGGTTCAATCCTCAGTCAAACCAAAAAATATATTTTTAAATACATGAAAATAAATTAATTATAGTAAAAAACGGCTTGACTTCTTATCTATCTACACACTAAACGTATGACTTTAATTAAACGCCATATCACATTTTTTCTATTATCCATGGTTAAACCAAACATGTTTCTACAGTGAATCACGTAATAATATACAATGGGTTATGCGGGTTATGCCACACAGGAATTATCATATTGTGCCACATTACTATGATAATAGGTAACTTTGAAAGGTTAACGTTATACTAATTATGTACAACACACAATAAGGTATTCGGCGTTAAAGACGCCGCAAATTTATTATTAATTTATATAATTTTGTCAAGTGTTAATTATTAATTAGCATGCAACGAATAAAAAGCCCAATTAAAATCATATTGTAAAATGTTGTTCTACTGCTTTTACAGCATCCATAAATCGAATCAACAATTAAAGCCACGGATTTTTTTTATATGCATTACGTATTTCTATAAAGGTTTTATCAATAATTTTTTTTTTTGTGTTTTACAGACTGTGTGTCCATTTACAATACACATGTAACATTAACTACATATAGATGATACGAAACAATGAAAGAAAAAAGAATAGAAATGACAAGTTATAAATAGTGATTTTTGGCATTGACATGCCTCTTGAATTCTTCAAGGCTACTATTAATAATATCGATAGTCTTGGAGGCGTTGTTTAACAGCGCCATACCTCGTGTCATGCTATGCCGAGCCAGTACGTCCGATCTGCCACGTGGGATACATAGCAGATCATGGTGCCATCCCTGGCTGTAGTTGTTCGGTACGAACAACTTATAGCATTCCAGAAGGTATGGGCTATCTATTAAATTATTAAGAATTTTGTACGCCGTTACTGCAAGGGCCCCACTCCTCCTCGAGTGGTCACGACTGGAAATAGCCAACGAGCAGACGACAGTTCACGTCGACCAGATATGTTTAATTTAGTCGATGTGAACTGTTTGTTCGTTGGAGATATGCAGTCTTACTCGGGAACGATCACAAGTTACCGACATACTTGTATATACGAGTATACATAATATATGACCGGTCCCAGTCAGGCGTAGTGTGTTCAATTCCTCGGCTGGCTAAGTCCTCCATCACAACACAAGCAACATTTTCAGCTTACTGTGGTGGTAGTAGGAGATTTTCAAATATTGTCAGGTTATTCGTAACCCGGGAATGTTTCTCTTTCATTTAAAAAAAATATATATATAAATAAAAAAATGTTTGTTTGTTTGTTCCCTATAGACTCAAAAACTACTTTACCAAATTCGCTGAAAATTTCCAAATTTGTACTTCTTATTTCCAGGAGTGTTTAGAGAGTGATTTTAATGGTAGAAAAAGTCGGTGACCCCTGGGAAAGACTTTGCATTATCTCTGCACTGGAATGAGATACGTAGTCGAATGAAAGACGATGTAATGTGGTTTTTTTAGTAATAACAATGTGGTATACAGTAGTGAATGGTGGAAGATGTGGCACGATCAAGTGAAACAAATCTTCTTTAGTATAATGTTATCTTCACCTTAAAGTTTACTTCTTTATATCGAAGTTAATATCGAATAGGCGAAGAAAATATAATACGAACAAAAAAGCATTAAAATAAGTTCGGGATCAGAAGGGCCTGGAATTTGTCTACGGTACATACGTAACTTTGATACAAGACACCACAACCCGAACCAAAATTTTCTTTTCTAATTCAGATAATAATACATGAATTCAAATCAACGAGCGGGCGCGGTGAATATTACAAAGTTATTATACAAGATACAAAGTTATTATACAAGATACAAAGTTATTATACAAGACACAGTGTTAGATTTTACAATAATAATATTAATATAACGGTTCTGCAACATTTAATATTTGTTTTATCAATCGAAACATTAGTTGGGCCGTCCAGTCCTAGAGTACATCCGCCAGTTGACATTTCATAGCATTATATGATAAGAGCATCTGTTCGCCTCATCAAGCGGCGAAATAACAATAAAATATGGTGTTAGATCACCAGCTCCATGGGCTGCTCTGTTACAAGTGACACAGCATCCAATTAATGGTTATTACTTATTACAATTGCGTCATTAGTATCTCTTATTGCAATAATAGTAATCCATGAATTAGCTCGATATTTCAATAAGCAAAAATGTGCAAAATTCAATTTAAGAGGCGGGTTTGAACACCTCTGACACAGGTCACGCCCGGGTTCATCGGGTGAGGTGTGTTCAGGATGCGCCTACCCACCAGTTACATTGATATCCGATAGGCAACAGGCTTCCATGTCATATCTCCTTTATTTCTATTGTACCTATCTTGGAGGAAAGAATACTATTTCTCCAAGTTATCGTACAGACTATATACAGGGTTTTCCAATAAGAGGTGTTATTTTGATATTCAATCGTAAAAGATCAATGGTTTCGTTGCTTGTGTGGTACGTAGCGCCGTCTTGTTGAAAGTAAACGTTGTCCAGATCAATACCATCCAATTCCGGCCATAAAAAATCATTAATCATCTCTCGATAGCGATCCATTCACCGTAATTGTTGCTCCAGCCTCATTTTCGAAAAAGTAAGGTCCAATGACTCCGCCGGACCATAAACCGCACTAAACAGTCACACGATGAGGATAGAGAGGCTTTTCAACAATAACTCTTGGGTTTTCCGAGCCCCAGATGCGACAATTTTGCTTGTTGACGAAGCCACCGAGGTGGAAATGGGCCTCATCACTCAAGATGATTTGCATTTGATTCACTCAATTGAATTTTAATAATTTCAATGCGTTGTTGAAGCGTGTGTCGTTCCATTTTTATTAATGGCGTAGTTTCTACTTGTCAAATGTCAAAAAATGACAGCTTCAAAAGTAACATCTACCGAAATAGCGGGCTATTCAAAATAACACCTCTTATTGGAAAACCCTGTATATATATTATTTTGAACAATTTAAGACGATTTAAATATAAATCGATATTTTCCCAATAATTGACATCTGGATTGAAAAATAAGCGAAGAGGTTTCGAGATTTGATTGTATAAATATTTATACAGCATTTTACAGCGGACACACTAAAATACTTGACATTAGGTTTTGCGTTGGTGGAAATAATTAATATAATTGGCAACGTCCATTAAGCCGTCTTCTGTGATAAATTGTTTCCGATATGTTTCATTTTTGGAGTTTTAACTCTGTTCGTAAACAATGATAATGTTGTAAGAGTGATAAAAAACGCGTTGGTTACATTTCGATAACCTTTCCGGTTGTTGATGTTCAGCCAATTATTTTACATTATATATATTTTAAATCACAACAAAAAAATTATCATCCAATTTAATGTTAACATTATCATTCACAAAATTATTTAGTTTTTATAAGTAAATAAAATGTAAAAAAGTGTAACAGTTAATATCTTATTATGCAGGAGAATTTCAAATAATAGTCTGTAGATAAGTATATAACTGTTTATTGATGATTCAATCACAAGTTGACGTAAATAGCAGTTCGGTATATGTTGTATTTCTTGTTGCCATTGCAACTGGAAACTCTTCCTTGTCGTATACTTCTGCTAGGCTCCTAATTGCGTCCCATTGCTGGCCACGTATAAATAAACGGTTGTTACATTAGGTTATATTATTTACATTGATTGAATTATTATTACAACAAAACATCATTTTCACGTTTATAAAGTTGAAGTTTTCCTATAGTAAAAGATAGATCTTTTTCAAGCTGCCATATAATATCAAAAAAAAGTACATAAAAAAGGATTTTTCAGAATATGACTCCAACTGGAAGAATATGAAGAGTTATCATTTTGCATTTGTCTACTGTTTCGATTTATCAACGTAAACCCCAGAAACACCCCCAAAGAGGGCTGGGAACCAGTGATCTAACAGAAGTAAAAGTGTTTATATGGTTTTTCATGTTTTGCTTTGTTTTCTTCTGCATAATCTATTTTATTTATCAGCTGCTATTACGTAAATGGCATATGAAAGCACCGCCCAAATCACAAGCAAGTATACAAAATGTTTTCCTTACCAAATTCTCTTATTAAACGGAAGATTGTTCGCAGAATCCGCTGGCGATAAAAGTAAACTAAAATTAGCCAAGGCTCTCCGTAGTAACAAACGTTTACGGATTCCAAATAATACCGGTATTCATTAGCAATGATACAATTATTATTATTCCTTGCTCTGAAATATGTGTATATGTGTACTTGAGATCGGCTCAAACTCAACAACGTCCGTTTCGGCTTATTTAATAATATCTGTATGGTTCTTGAGAATAGAGATTATTCTCGGAATGTGCCCACTGTGCGGCAAATCAAATAAAATATAAATATTTACATAGGCGAAAATTTTATATTTTAACAAGCCCGAAATGGTCAGTAAATTAATTGAATGAAGTCGCCGATAAGATTTGTCGAGAAAAGTATAAAAATAGCGGTGACTCCTCCGCAGCCGTCCATTGAAAGACAAGACATTCTATAGAACATACCTAATTATGTTGAGGATTTACTGGGTAGCTACTAGGTACTGGAGTTGCAACTTGAACAAACTAAATACCTACATACTTACTGTAAAAGCTCACGATAAATCTGTCAACACGTAACAAACCGTAAGGAAGAGAGAAACCTGGAATTGCGAGTGTTACTTTTAACAAAATCCTTGTTATTTTCCTAAATGTTCATTATTGAAGGGCTGCTATTGGAAGTCAATTACTTTATTGAGCGATATTTTTTTTACATGTTACTGACATACGACTGTTAAAAACACTAGGCTATGCAAACCCAAACGTTGTTATACAACTGTAAAAATGGGGCTTTAGCACTGATACATAAAAACATAATTGTGGTAAATTTAATCAAATTAATAAACAAAAGACTAAGATAAAAACCAGTTTTTTAAACATTTACGATCCGTTGACATTGGGATTGAAATGCTCCGGGCCTCTTTTTTTAGTAAATGTCAACCGCTGTGGCAACAATGGTGACATTTTTTAGATTGAGATTAAAAAAAGATTCCGTTTATTTTAGGTCTACCAATGTGAACAGGGCGTTCTTTCAAAAAATCATGCAGAAATAAGTAAGTCCGAATGCAAACAAAAATCTTGTTGATGCATGTATTTTAGGGCATGTTTTAATTGCAATAATAAACAACATAATTCGTGTGAAAATGGTATAGTTTCACGATTGCGAAAAAGAAGAGCTCTGTGATTCCTCGAAACCAAACTGCTTTTTATTTACGTTGAATAATTGGAAACAGAACAGACCGTAAGCTCCACCAATTCTATCATTATACTGGATGAGTCTATTGACCAGCGAGTCAATGGCAGGAGTGAGCAGATCAATAGGTAGGACTGGCGTAGTCGTTGGGAATGGCAGGAATAGAAGTTGAATTAAGATCGGCGAAGCTTTCCTTTATCTCGAAGACCAGGCGGGGTACAATAATTGTGTTTGTGAACTGTACTCCAATAAAACCACTTCGGTATGCATTACAATTAAGATAAGCGGATTGGGGCACGTGCACCAACGTTTTAAGTTTAAATAAAGCATTGTTCTGAACGAGAGAGACTATATACACAAGTATTAATAAAAAAATATTTTTGGAATACGAAAATATTATCACATCTCCGAATACCGAATACCGTATACGTCTACACTGACATCCAACCAAAATATAACGTAAAATAAAAAAACGTTTCTTCCATTATATCGCCGTATTTACTCACGAACTTATTGTAAGGTAAATTTTTAATAATAATTACCTTTTAAATAATTAAATAATTGTTATATTTTTGTATATAAATCTCTTCTAATTATTGGTAATCCAGTTAAAAACGGGATTGCAGGCCTAACTATGTGCACGTGCTCGAACATTCAGTAATAACAACACAAAGCCACAAAGTGGCATTGCTATTACTGAAGACGACGATAGAAGTCTTTAAATCTCCATGCACTGCTCTGAAAACTACACACATCTTTTCAAAGTTCAACCATAGCGTCCTTGGAACGAACTAACTTCTGTTCTCAATCTCAATCTGATGAAGGCTAAATTTAAAATGTTATCCCTGTTCTTAAAAGCATAATGCTTCATTTTCCACGACCTTCATTTCTTTCCTTATCCGTCCCAACCCAGGCCGGGAATACAAGTCCGATTTCGTGTTCGATTTTTTGTAGTCCTGGGCGTTTCCGATCAGTCTAGCGCAGTGGTCGGCAAAGTGCGGCTCCGGAGCAGCATGCGGCTCTTTGGTTCCTTAAATGCGGCTCTGCCCCAAATATCCACGGGCCCGAACAAGCGCATCGCGCCGAGGGAATAACCCCCACACACGTATACTACGACGGTATCACGCGCCGCTTCAGGCCGCCGTGCAGAAAAGTCTCACAATGAACTGTGCTGTAAAACTATTACCTTACTTTCGGATTTTGCGTGAGAACCTGGAAGCATGCCTAAAATTAAAAAAAAAACAACAACATTCAAACCTGAATTACTGAAACTATTCAAGGAAATGCAATAATTTAGGACGGGTTGTTTCGGAGAATTTGAACAATTCATCAAATTTCAACGTTCATTTTCAAGTTCTGTGAAAGATTTTTTCAAGTTCTGTTTTTATTTCAGTTTTGTCAAGCAACTAGCCTACAATAATAATAATAACAGAACTTGAATAAGTCTTTCACAGAACCCGAAAATGAACGTTGAAATTTGATGAATTGTTCAAATTCTCCGAAACAACCCGTCCTTAGTGTTTGTCAGTCGTTGTCATGATTTAAATTTATGGATACCTTACTTTCATACTATTCTTTTCAAAGAATCAGTGAAATCAAGTTTTATTCAGTGTACCCGTAATTTGATGAAGGTCTAAAATTATAATACTTTTGTTTACTAAATTAAAAAAAACAGATTTGGCTCTCAGAATTTTTTTGAATCGATGTAATGTACATATTTGGCTCTTTGGCCAATAAGTTTGCCGAATACTGGTCTAGCGAAACACTACAATCAGCGCTAAGTATAATCTAGGGAACAATTTATTTATTTATTTACAGACATCCTCCCAGGCCAAGTTAATTGCATATCATTGTAGTCCTTTAACCCAACGTTACATAGGCATTGATACTTATTTATTGTTATCAACTTTAATTAATTTGTATTTTTCTTTTATGTACCTATTCAATAATATTATTATAAAATTAATAAATAAATATTTGTGTATAAGGCTGGGAATACATGTCCGATTTTTTCATCCGATAGTCGGTTCCGATAGTCTGTTCAGACTATAGAAAGGCCTTCGTGCCATACATCGGTTGAAACAGTCCATACGGTGACAGGATAACTCATCAATATGTACAACATACAACACATCTTCAAAAAGTAATATGAAGTCATGAAAAGTGATGAAACAAAAACTAGATTTAAATAGGTTAGGTTTATGTGTTAGTTTTATTAATCGTTTTTAATGACTTTATATCACTTTTAAATGTGTGTTTAATTGTTTTGTTGAGTTATTACAGAACCAGTCCATCGTACACTTACGGTCGATTCCGATCCGACTGTCGGAACGATAGACTATCGTTCCGACAGTCGGATCAGATTTAAAAAAACGGAAAGCAAAATCGGGAATGTATTCCCGGCCTAAAAACTTGAATTTCCAACTCCACTGTGACAATTCTATATTTTTCACTGTGACAACCATATCACTCCCCACTATCGCGACTTCACCAAACTGCCATATCCTATTTTTAGTCATTAGACTCATTAGATACCTTGACTTTTTAAAAGTCTAAATGAATATTCAGGAACCACTTTTTCATTTCAACATATATAAAAGGTTATGCCCATCAATGTAAAATATCATTGAAGAAGAAGATAATACTAATAAATCTAAATGAAACATGAAACAGAACAAGACAGAGAAAAATAAAAAGATAACGATCACAACTAGGAATTTAACCAAGGATCTATGGTCTTACCGGGATAGGTGTCTTAAACCACTTGATGATATCATATTTCAAATTCAGAATTAACAATATCATCATGCAACAAATTAGGTTACAAACCAATTTCATTAGAAACTTTGTTTCCATTTAAAAAGGTAGCTGCCAAAATTATTATCCTCTTTTTCGATGATAAATATAAAACAACTCTGTGATAAAAAAAGTGTATACAGTTTAAATAAATAATATGCTGAATCAAATCAAGCGTGACCAACATAACACGTGAGCAAATAACGTGACAATTTGAGTTGGTAGGCGGTTGGAATTAAAACAAGAACCATAGATCCTGGGCAATTAGACAAACAAGTAAAGGACTACAAGGCCGTCTGACAAAACATTTGATGTGCCTTCGTCAGCTGATTTGACACGCTTATAATTTCCTGCAAAATGGAGGTTATCCAACTCTAAATCTTTAACCTACACACGTGCCGAACATCGCACCCAACTCAAATAAGATGAAGTTTGTGGATTGGGCACGGTTAGTCCAAATGTAATTTTTATCCAAATTCCCTGTTGTAATTATTCTTACCCGGGTTGACGCGGGGCTAAGAGGTCGGGGAAAACAAGCCTCCGTTTAATGCGTAGGTTACACGAAGCCAGTAGCAAGGACAGTGATAAGTAGTAATATCTAAATCACTGTCCTGAGATAAGTGATTCAAGTTCCATCTACACGTGCAATTAAGCAAGTGGGATTTAGTAAACTCTGTATTTGTAGTGAAACTTGACTGTGTTTGCTTACATACGATATCGTTTTTATATGAATACCGCAAGAGTTCCAACTGCTCCCAACCGTTTGGAGCCAGTTAGACTATGACATCCCCCACAAGGGAGGCCCTGAGAAAAAAAAATCCTCATCCCCTGGGAATGCTGTGTGGGGGTCTTCGGATTACTAGTCGAGAGCCTTACCATTCGACCACGGACCACGGAGCACTGTACATCCTTTCATAAAACATCCTTTGAGAAGTCCATCTCCGTTCGCCTTGTGATTTTATCTTTTCAAAGAGGTCCTTGCTATAGTAAAACTCGCAATAAACCTCAAGGCCAATAATAACATAAAAGTACTGAAGTAGTCTGCGAATTCTGAATTCTTGCAGTTGTTTACTGTTGGGAAAATAGGCAAAAATGGACTATCAAAACATTTCCCTCTGTTCGCGTCCGACGGACTACCGAGACGAAATACGGTTCAGCTTAAAAAAACACCATTATATTTTTTCAAGGGAATACCCGAATCACCCAAATGAAAATAATGCGTTTGTGTAAACAAACGTTTACTGGCAGACTAAAAAAAGACATTTCTTGTTTAATAACCCTATCTCCAAAGAAAAAACTACGCACAGCTCAATTAATACAGAATGTGTCTTTTGAATTAATATTATGCAGCAAATATATTTCGTGCGGCCTATATTCTATAAGTATAACAATCGCTGATATTATTTTTCAGACTTAGGTACTACAAACTCAATAAACTACTGGTTGAACTTTGAAGCCTGCATTCTTGGAAAAGTGTTATCTTATAGCCTGTTCTCTGTAAAAAGGCACAAAATGTTAACGTTTTAGTCATTGACAACCACGAGAAAATCGCAGACCACATACAACACTTTTAGAAACTGGCACTGGCTGGAAAAGCCTGGAAGGTTTTTTATTTCCAATCTGATGTTCCGTCTACGATCAACTCAAGCTGGACATACACGGCAGACAACGAACCAAATGGCCCCGCGCCGAGCCAAATCTTAACGCGTGTGGGGAAACTCAGATGGGTCGGAGTGGCTTTGCGGGGTCCGCTTGATACTCGGCCAGGTCTGAATCCACCGATCTGAGCCAAAATTCGTTCAGCATTATTCAGGGGGGTATAAGGCTAAGGACTCACGGAGCGATTTTTACCCGCGCCCGCTGCGGTGGCGGAATGGAGTTTTATTTTCAAAACTCACGAGACCGCTCTTTTTTGCGGTGACGCAGCCGCCGCGGTTGCGGTTATCGCCCGCAAGACGGGCGGTTGCAAGACGGGCAGTTAAACGATCAGTTGAGTTCCACTTACTACTACTCGCCCGCCAACCGACCGCAGAGCGCGCGGGAGCAACCCGCCGCGGCTGCGGGACCGCGCCCGCGCCCGCCGGTACAAGATAACCGCGGGTGCAGCGGGCCCCGCAAACAATCGCACACGCCGCGGGCGTAAAACGCGTGGTGAAATGCTTTAATTTTTTACATAAATATCTGCATTCTACAAAGGCTGCGGGCCCGCAACCGCGGCGGGCGCGGGTAAAAAACGCTCCGTGAGTCCTTAGCCTAACTCCGATCGAAAATCGTAACCGAAGAAAAGACACGATAATCACTATGGCTTATGACGTCACATTGTTGACTAACCACATCCACCAATGAAAACTCTGAATTTATTTGGAAAAAACTGTTGAAAGCTGAACACTTGGTTGCTTGCACTTTAATTGGTTGTTTGATATTTTGAACTGAAACTACGCCGTTGTGTATTTATTGTTTTTGTGTTTAATTCGTAGAACTCCATTTAATTTTTTATAAATTTAATTTAGATTAAATTTGATAATATTATTATTAAGTTCTGCAAGTGTTTTAGTTTTTTATTATTGTGACAGCTGTTTCGGCTTACAAGGCCATTTTCAAACTGTGGTTAGTCCACATTGAGACGACGTATTTATGCTATTTCAAATGTAAATTTTGAAGGTGATTTATTACTGGTTACACCGATGACAATATGATCTATTGTTGGTTAAACCAATCTATGTTTTCCCCTCAGTAAATGGTAATGAGTTCTTAATTATTTACTAATGACTTTATTGCTATGAATTATTTGGGTGCATTATACTGCTTGGGTTTTGTGAAAATACTGAGAAGTGGTGAGTAAATTATTTTCCATACTTTATTAATTAGTGTTAAGTTTGGGTCATTCGTTCGTTTATTGATTTCTAATTGTTCAAGTAAATTTAATCTAATGCCCTTTTTTTCTATATGCAATGGTTTAGGACCCTTGTTGTTAAGTGGGGTATGATTATTCACCAAGAGATGTTCTGCGAATTTTGAGGATGTGTTTTTATTATTATAACATCGTATATGTTCCTTGAATCTAGATGAAATCTAGCAGAACTTAATAATAATATTATCAAATTTAATCTAAATTAAATTTATAAAAAAAAAAAAAAAAAAAAAAAAAAAAAAAAAAAAAAAAAAAAAAAAAAAAAAAAAAAAAAAAAAAAAAAAAAAAAACGCCGTTGTGTCGTGGAGTTTTGGCGGATTTGAATATATTGTTTATCCGATATTAGCGAGATGTCCGTCAGTTTGTGGCTCTCGAGTGGTTTGTTAAGATATAGAACACAAAATATAGAAAGTGTCTGTAACCAAAAAACATGTGAGAATCTTTTGTTCTTAATTTGCTAATTTGTAATAGCCTTAATTTAACTTCACCGCAGAAATGAATCTATTTTATTTTTCAGTATCCATGTTCCTGCCAGGATTATGCGTCTTTCGAGGTCGTCGTATCGTTTCTATTTCATGCAAGGTAGAATTCCATCGTTCTACCGTATTTATTAATTATTTAACCTGTATCAATAATTTATTGCCTTGTTGAAATCAAAATGCTTAACATGTAATTGAGTTTTTCATTTTCCTGTCGTGAGGTAATATTTTGACATTTCACACATTTGTGGTAATAATGTAGGCTCCGAATGAGAATTATATTGTCTATGGTTGGGCCTTTTTTCTAGATTTTTTTCTACCTCGTCAAAAGTGTATGGCGTAGCATTAATTATTTCTTACTATCTAATTTTATATAAACCTTTGTTGAATATATGTGAAAAAATAACCTATTTTGTTTAGGTACCTATATTTGATTTTAGTTCACTAGTTCGAGTTCGATGGTGACGTAGATCAAAATATCCAGGCTCGTGTCCTAATTTGGAACGTGTCCAAGTAGAATTATCCAAATGGCTCGTGGTCAAATGACTGTCTTGTGTGTCCAGCTTTAACGTGTGGATTGTACTTTATGAATCCAAAATGAGAATGAGGGCCTGAGTATTTCCATGAAAGATCTGATGCTAAGGACCTAACGCCAATGATCCAGTCATGCAGCAAAGACCGACAACAAACGAACAAACAAAATGCATGTCGTTTGTTGTACAATAACGAGATTTTGTTTCGTTCCTTGTACCTTTTCTTCTCCTATGGAAACCCAGGTGTTCTGCTTCCTCTGCCTAAAGACAATTCACACAGCATTCCCACCCATGGCATAGGTACATAGGTCCAGGGAGAAATCTCAAGGCCTCATGCGCGGAGTCAACACAAATCTAAAAAGGTTAACTACATTTTCAGCTTGTAGGTAGAGTTTCCTCTTTGTGTTTGGTGGTAAATTAGCGTAATAAACCACAGTATCACGTGAACCATCTTACACGAGTATTATGCATGGCGGGCGTTGCATCCGACACCGAAACACAATGATTTCACGGCTATGACCCTAGACAGAGCCAACAGTTCCCACAGTAAACATTAAACACTAAACATGTCCAGCGGGCGAGGAGTATGCAGAAGGACATCACTGAACACCGAACGTACACGGATGATTCCCAGACCCGTAGAATGGCAAACAATGGGATCACCTCGTACCTCTCGATGAACTCATGAAACTATTAGCTGTGTGCAACCTCCAGGCCATGGGAGAGTACCAAACTGCATTCAGTGCATAAGCGGACTATTCACAGGCGAGCATGACGTTACAGGCCGAGCTATGAGCATTTCTGTACAGACACAACCATCCACACGCACAGATATGCTCGTCACTCGGCCTGTGACGTCATGCTCGCCCGGTCAAGCTCGGCTATAGTAATAATTTAGTTACAATGGAATGTCCATACAACCAGATTGCAAGCTGAAGGCTATACTCAAAACCATGACCTGTATATGTATATGGGTTTGTCACTAAGTTAGGTTTCATTCGATGGTCATCTTCAATAATTTTATCAACCGGAACGCAGCTAGGTAATTATTATGACCTTTTTAAGAACATATTTAACTATTTGATTGCTTTTTAAAATAAATGCTTTAAAATTTATATTTGATTATGTTTCATGTTATGCTACGTATACATATGCGAGCCGAGCTGCCGGACTGAACTTCAACTTACGGGAAAGGAACGAAGCAACCGCAAATAGCGCGAAACGCCGCTTGCAGTTGCTTCTGTCCTTTTCCGTAATTCGTGGCACGGTTTGCGTTTCGGTTCGCAAATGTATACGTACCATTAGGTATACTCATCAATATAAGCATTTGCAAACAACATTTAAATGTGGTAGATTGGGTAGAAAAAAAAAACTATAATAAGGTCATGTTCATTTCGCTTCTCTGTACAAATTTACATGTGAAAATATTAGGATCATGTAAATTTAACCGCGTATTTAGGCAGTTGTGTTACTTATATTTATATTAGAACTGTCAACACGTGGGGTTAGTGGTAATGGTAAAGCTTTTAAAAAGATAAAGGCTCAGACCTCAGGGCGGGAATTATAAGATTGTTTTAATTCAATATTTCACAAGCAGGAACAGCATTCCGGTTTATTAAGGTTATGTTTGAGCACTGGTTCATTTATTCTCTTGATAACAATGTTATTTGAAGGAAAACTTATCAGCAATTTGCAGTCAATTTTGAAAAATACGCCGGTTTAGATTTAAAGATGAACAGAAAAAACAACACGCTACTGTGAGCATATGAGTATATCAAATCTTATGTTAAGTGAAGTTATACGTATAATTTTTTTAAATTTTTTTTACTGGCAATTTTTTTGATACACACAGGTACATATATAATTATACAAAATATAAGGCAGTATCAAAAAAATCCCACAAAGGCGAAGCCTGTGCGTGGGCATTATGCGGTGAAAATCAAAACAGTGGTGGTTACATTATCTATGGTTTAAATGAAAAAAGAGATATGAATAAAGAAAAAAAAAATATATATATATATAGTACATATAGTTATTTCTGCGTAACTTATAAAAAAAACAGTTTAAAAGAAGTTAAACTCTTTTTTTTTTTAATTTAGATGGTAACATTTTATCATATATAGGTATCATATTCGTATAATTTATAGAAAAAATTCTCTCACTTCCAGATACTTTTTTACCCAGCTTTTGACATTTATTTTATACGAGTTTAGGTTTTGGCACATCTTGATGGAACTCGGCAAGGAATCAAACAATTTTGGGCCAATATAGTTAATGTGTCTTTGGGCTAGCCTAGTTTTGCAGTGAGGCAATTAGGACGGATGATTTAATTTGCACTCTAATTAGCCCCCCCCCATCAGAGTCACACTTGGAGAAGCACTATCGACACAACATCTTTATGGAAAAAAAGTAAAAAGAAGTTCATTAATTTTAATACCTACGTACTTGACTGAATAAGCGTTCGCCGAACCTTTACCATCGTACTCGCATAAACAATAATGTAAGAAACATTATTCTGGTATTGATTTTAAGAAAAAGATAATATCGTTAGTGGTTATTTCCAAGGCTTCTTGGAAAAAAACTGCAAAATTGACAGGTTTATGTCTTAACCGAATCACGACTAAAAATAAAATAAACATAGAGCTTTCAGCGAGATACCTATTCCCTGTAAAAGTGTTGATACGTTGTTTACGTAGAAAATCTATTTGGAATGATCACAGAACTCCAAACAGGACATTGGAAGTTTCCAAGTTGTCGTCACGGATACAGAAGGGGTACTAAATGGAGGTAAGCGTACCAATCAAAGTATCACTAAAGATAGGCAAATTTTGGTATGCGTTCCTTCCACTTAGAACACGAACTATGACTAAAGAGTAGATAGCAACATAAAAAAATTATGTAGGCAAAATAGACAACTGAAATTGTATGCTGACTGACAAAGGGAATTTATCGTTTTCCTTACATACATAGTACCATAGGTACCTACCTAGATAAAATAAAGCCATACTCGAGATTTATATATAATTCACGAAATTTACCGTGCATATAAATTGCAGTCATTGGAGGATTTCTTTTTTTTTAATATTAACTCCACACAGGAGGCCCTGAAGAAAATAATTTCCCTCAGGGCCTATGTCATCTTTGGGGATGCTGTGTGGAGGGTCTTTTTGTGGAGAGGAAGGAGTGAACATGGGTCTTGAAGAGTCCCATGTTGTAGGAGGGAGGAAACACAGAGGCCGGCAGTTCGTTCCACAGCCGAGCTGTTGAACCTAAGAACGAATCGTAGAAGCGACCCGTTCTCATGTGACAAATGTCAACCGTGTAGAAATTTTGGGCGCGCGTTTGGCGTGTATCCCGACTACGCACCGGTGCCAAAGGGATCAATGACGCTAGTTCCTTCGAGCATCTTCCATTGTAAGATAGAACAAGGACAGCATACCTACCTGACGCCTGTGCTCTAAAGATTGCAGTCCGTATGTTAAGATTGGGGAATCTATCAAACGGATCGCCCGTTTCTGCACAGAGTCAAGGGTTTTTTCAGGTATTTTGGGGCTCCGGACCAGAGATGGCTGCCAAATTCGACAGTAGGGCGCACTTGCGATTTGTACAGGGTCAGCAGTTGTGTAATATTAAAGTATCTGCGGGCCCTGTATAGTACGCCCAGCTTCTGAGAGGCCAACTTTACTCTGGCTTCGATGGAGCCCCCGTACCTGAGCTGGTCACTTATAGTTACACCAAGCATATCAATGGAAGGCCTGTTCGGAAGATTGCTTCCGTTGAAGGAGTCTAGATTATCATTTGGATCCCTTTTAGACGTAATCAGACAGGATTGGGTCTTTTAAACATTAAATTCGACGAGATTATTTTTACCCCAGTAGGAAATACTCTCGAGATAACCGTCCATTCTCTGCTTCAAAGCCCTCCGAGCCGTTGGAGTTTGTGTGCCCTTTGGGGGCCTGTCAAACAAAAAGCTATATCTGCGCGGGGTCCCCGATTTTTGTCAATTCGGTACCAATGCCGAACCAGTGGGAAGACGCATAGACTAAATCCCTTCAAGAAAATCCATATTTTGATGAATTTTAGAGACAGGCGACATGTGGTAATGCCGAGCCTATTTTACGAGTATTTTAATGTAAGATGTTCTGAGAAACAAGCGTCAGAAGGCGTTGGGGCGCATTTTAAATTCATGACAAACGCGTGTCTAAATGACGAATCTTTTTATGACTAGTTCAATTTATCTTACCAAGTATGTTACTTATGATGCATAAAACTGGGACGGTTCCGTTGAGCAAGATAACTATGTAGCAAGAATGGAAGATAACACACAACAAAGGAGGTTTATCTGCAATACGCCAGCAGGAATATGAAGGATTTTTTGAGGCCTAAACGTGGGTAGCTGACCGTCTCAAGGAAACGTATCCCAACTCTCCAAGACTATCCTTACACTACCAAGAAGAATAATTATAGGTTCTATCAGATGAATTATTAGGTTCAATATTTATCTTCAAGAATGAATTATTGCAAGTCTACCTTCCCATAACATGGATTTTCCCAAAAATCAGGTTCAAACCCACAGGACCCCTGCTCTGCGTAGATGTAAAGTAGGTATGTAGTTAGTAGTTACAATCCCAATGTACACAATAAGGGCACACATACTGTGTACTGAGTACTGACAGTGTAATGAACACAGCACACAGCACTACACAAAGTGCCACACGTCCGTGTGTGAGACACTCGATTAGATAGTACAATGTTGCCCCCAATGAACACTGTTGAAGTTTAAATGAAATTAAGAGCTGGCCGTTGCTTAGCAGCGGTCTCGTAACTTGATTGATACAATAAGTGGCGAAGATACAGCCACGAACTGAGCGCGTAACCGGAACATTAGTATGATAACATTACTACTACTCAATGATCTGTAACTATTATTGATGTTATGACTTATGACATCATGGGTAGTGTATAAATCAATTAGGAATCAAGCAACATTGTGGAGATTGCGAAACGATTGATGAAATGCCAGTTGAGGGCAGGAATAATTCTAGTGGAAATAGAATCAGATTTTCCCTGTGCATGCGAATAATACGACGATAAGTCAGTCATTGGTGCTGCGTCGTTGGTACCTACGGGTATCTAGCTATAAACGACGCAAAACAACCAATCACCTCCACTTTCAAGTCAGTTATTATTTTTGATGAGCAGAAAGGAGTATCTATACATATTAAATATAATATAAATGTTCGTATGTTCAAAATCATAAATCTCTGAAAGTTCTTCACCGATTGCTTTGAAATTTGGACACAAAGTTGAATTCGCATAGGCGTGTGTTTTTATATACATATATTATATAGATGTCACCTATGATAGTTTGAAACAGCGCCATCTGTTGGACGTAAAAGCAACATGCCTTATTGTTTCTCTATCTAACAGACTGAGCCACAGTAACACGTGGCGGGGTACTAAATAAATATGCTTGAAGAAGTGGTCAGTCGTCTAAAAGTGTGTAAAATATGATTGCTGTAAATGTATTTAGATAATAACGTGACTTTTTAGTGTCCTGAAAAGAAAAAAAATGCCTATTATAAGTCTAATATTTGCCTACATTATATTACCACATTTTATTTCTGCCACAAAATATATGCGCTAGACCCTAAAATATATAATCGCAATAACGTAGGAATGTGGAACATGACCCATTGTTTACCCGGGTACCGCCTTTTAGCATGTTTGGCGTATTTCTAAATACCGCGAAGTTAAGCATTTTATTCACAATTTATTGCCACATCCTGCAGTATTTAATGCCACCGTTGCAACGCGCACAGAGTCATACAAACTATATAGAATATTGAATGTAATGTCAATGATGGGCAACAATTTAATTATTAAACAAATATACTGTATTACAGGATTTGTTTTCATCTGTGCGCTAGAGCATGATCAAAATGTTATTGTAATCTATGAACTGCGCAATCAATATTGCCGGAACAATTCTTAAACAATTCAAGAATTGCACTTGACAAACATCAAAATGTAATAAACATCCTCCACGTGGAAACGATCTTCAATGACAGCCTCGAAGAACAATGCACCAAAACCAAGCTATTAAGTCAAAAGCAAGTGGAAAGTATATTTAGAAGCAAGTATATATAAAAACATGTTCTAGAATACAATGCATTTCGGTAAACATATTGTGACAGTCTTGGTCTTGACAATCTTAATACTTAATATTATATTATGTTGTTTGTTTGAAGATTATGTCTATCGCATTAGTAGTCGTTGGTTTATGTTAATATCTAATTATATTATCAAGCAGCCGCATAAATGGTTAATACTTACAAAAAAACACGTTGAATCCAAGAATTTTATATTTAGATGGTATTAAAATAATAATAGCACCATGAGAATGCGTCACTAACCAGTTAGGTGAGGTAGTAAGAATGTTCTAAGAAGTTAATTTAAATTTTAATAAGTATGCTAAATAAACATCAGTTTATGTTTTAATCTATTTTTATTCAATTATTTGTCTTTTTTTATTTTCTCTCTTTTTTGTTGTTGTTAAAAATATGTATGCTAATTCGTCCAAATTCTGACTGTCCTAAAACTGAATAAATAAAATAAATAAATTGTAAGAATCCAGAAAAAGAAACATCTGATCGGATGCAAATTCGTGCTGTGCAACTGAAGGCTGGGCGGTTTTTTTTACTAAAATCTAAACTTAGAAACTTCTGAGCGCACGAGCTCGTTGCTGCTGAAGAAATAACATTACAATAAAAGAGCAAAAGCTACAAAAACAAATCCGGATTATAAGGAGCCCAGAATGGCTGAAGAGGTTAGATCAACAACCGGTCGGGAGCGGTGTGTGTAAAATAAAATAATAATAAAAGCGCAAGGAGCAAACGTGAGGATTATTGGGAGCGCAGGAGAGGAAAGAGGTGAGAGTAACCGGTCGCGCCGGCGCGAAGGTTCGGGAGGCAAGAGATGTAAAATAATGGGGAGGGGGCGACCTTAGCATGCAACGCCAAGGTCAGGATCATTGACCAAGGACGACGCATTCCTCGGAGCGCGGGCATTCCAGATCATCTGTCTCTCATCCCCCGGTTCTGCACCGGGCCGCTAATATAACCACCTCGCCGAGTATACAATCACTCGCAAGATGAAACACGAGACCTAACCACTACCCACCCTTATACGGCAATAATAAAACCACCCTTTTTGACACTGCATCGACTTGAAACGGTTTAGTTAGAATAATTTTTCGATTTCAATGCATCATTTCTTTTATTTCATTTTACCTGCGCAGAAAGCGGTTGAAATTTTGAATAGTAGATCAACTAGGGGTTCAACATTTCGGAATACAAAAACAATTTCAACAAAATATCATTTTTATGAAAGCCAGAACGAGTCCTGAGGGCAGGTGGATACTATACACAAGTTTCACAATTTCGGCTTGAAGTTTACTTTGCTAGAACAAAATAAAAATACAAAGTTTTAAGTTTTTCCACTCGCGAATAATATTCACAGAGAGTAACTTTTTGTTTTAACACACCTCGCCATTGAATTAAGTGCATGTACGAGTATGTAGGAACTGAGTGCACTTTAAAATGAATGCACATCAACGTTTAAAATGTCATCGTGCTCAAAGGATTCCAAAGCGAATTAACTAGTGAACAATTTTCTAATTAGCTGTAAAACGTTCTAATTTTCTCTCGTAAATCAAAACCAAAATTTTCTTTGAAATTGTAAGATTTGTAAGTAGGTATTTAAATACCTACGTACTACGTATAAACCACATATTTTATGTAACTTAAATAAAATATGTTAATAACTAAATCAAATAAGGAATTATACAATTTGTTTAAATAAACGTCGCTATCTCAAAGCCAATTCCTTTTTCAAACTTTCTTCAGGCAGGTAGGGACCGTAACATTTAAATGAAATTGAAATAATCATAATAATAGCGAGTAAGAAAATCCAAATAAACACGATGATTTCACATTTGAAAAAATTATCTTTGAAGAACCATTAAAACTATTCATTACATTGATTGATTTCACACAGGGAGACCGAGGGAAGTACGATTGTGCCGGCGTTCACTTGGATTAAGGAGTCTGCCCACATAACCGGAGCATACCATGACCATGCTATGAACATATCGGGGACGAAAAGAAACACGACACGCTCTAATATGCCCTTATGTATGTATGCACTATTACATACAAACGGGTATATTATAATATAATAATAATAAGTGTTTTATTAGCTTTTTTGTAACAAATAGATATAGTGAAATCCTCACCGGGATCTCCCGTGCTGAGGATTTCATTTACATATGATTAAAATTTAGTAGTATGGATAGTACAAAGTAATTATAAATATAGTGTTTTTTCTGAAATAATTGTAAATATATTACAAGGTGTTTTTTGTTCGATTTTAGTGGTTTCGGTTTCAGTCTGTATTTGGTGTCAGTATATTATCTATTTCTGATCACCCAATGTTTTGTATCCAGCTTTTTATTTTAGATTTAAATGTTAAAATATTGTCATATTAAGCCGTGGATATATTGAAGGTCCGGTCATGGCACGCTATAGTGTTGGTCGGTGACGGAACAGACTAGTGGGAGTTGTTTCATATTCATTCATCGAAAGAATTTTTTTGGACGTGTCGATACGGTTACGGTCATGGTATGATACGTTGCAGTGGGCAAAGTCCTTAAACGTAAAAAAATATTTTTACAAAAGATTGCATGGACAGAATGAAAAATTCACGCTTTTCATTTGAGCAAAGCGGCGCCGACGTTGGCTCAACAATTCTAAAATTAGTCCATAATGCCAGATGTTGATTATCAAAAATTTATTTCTATGGAAAGCCAGCCTGAAACTCGTAAGGTAACCAATTACACATACACATAAACATTCTACTGTTACTGATCCATAATTCAAATTCTACACAGAATAAATAATAGTTCAAGAAATGCGATGTGGGCGTATTGTGATCATAAAGTCTGACCATTCTTTGCTTAAATTTCAAATACAAAACTGTTTTATGACATTTTTACATTTCGATCAAATGGGATGGCGATATACGATTTCAGGCAAGTATAAGAGAGACGGAACGCATACTAAATAAGTCAGTGACGACATTGGTTTCCATTCAAAATTACATGAAAGGCATTTCTAGTGTGCATTATACATATGTATGCATTTTACTGGATTCACCAATTGAATGCAGGCTCAATGTAAATTTATATTCAATAGTAATTACGGTAACCACTAATCAACAACTAAATTATAAGGCACTGTTTTGTTTTTTAATTAACGTCAGCGATATTTAACAAAAAATATTTTTTTTTATGTGGAATGCTTATTTTTATCAAGAAATGTTTTTTCTAACACTTTATTTATTTAAAAGTTTATACACATTATAATACACTCCTCATTCCTGTTCCGGACTGTGGTTAGTTGTGTCGGTGTTACATCATGATTTCCTCATCTTCATGTTTGTTGGTTTCTTCATCTTCATGTTTGTCGACTGTAGGTTGTGTTGTTGTTACATCATGGTTTCCTCATCTTCATGTTTGTTGATTTCTTCATCTTCATGTTTTTCGATTCCACCATCTTCATGTGTGTTGACTATAGGTTGTGTTGGTGTTACTTCATGATTTCTATACTTTTCCTCACCTTCATGTTTACTTAGCCATATTTTGATATTGTTTATCTCCATGGTATTTTCATTTGGAAGGGCATTATATAAGTTATAAGCATAATTTTTGTAGCATGAGATTTACGATTTTTTTTTGGCTAAAAATGTATGTAATTTTGGGATGTTAACTAGATATAAGGTTTAGTCCTTGTAGTGTAAGTGATTAATGGACCACTATTAATGGTCAGTAAGATAATCATTGTTTCCGTTTAATTTTGAGAGTAATCTTTAATATTATATTGGAAGGAAGCCCTATAAACTAACCTCCAAAGACATAGACTAAATAATTTTTTTCCTGCAGACGAAAAGCATACATTTTAATACCAACAAATTACCTGATTCTGGCATTTGTGAATTCATGACAGTTACTACTAATATTCATACCTAAGGCAACATAAGACTAATAACGGGGGTTTACTCGACGCTTACATTTTAATTATTTCTGACGAACGTAATACTAAAATCTCAAATGTTTATAGATCGATCCCTACCAATTTCAAGTTAATAAATTAATAAAAACACGACCTTACCATTAAAACATTTTACGTAAAACAGCTTAAAAAATTTATTAAACGTTCTTCAACTATAAAATTGGCGGTACTAGACGATGAATTAGTAACTTCCCAAGGGATATCCAGTAGAAACATTTGAGATTTTAGTTTTTTTTATTTTTATAGTGAATACCTCACAAGAGTCCCAACTGCTCCCGTCTGGAGCCAGTGAGACTATGGCATCCCCAATTGGGGGATGTTGTGAGGCTGAAGGTAAGTTGGGAAGGGAAAGAGGAAGGTGGGGAAGTACCTGGCTATTCAGATCTAGTCACTAAACACGGCTAAAGCCATTTGGAGCAACGTTTCAATTCTGAATGGTGGTCTTACACCAGGGCGATACTGGTAGTATCTTCCACTCTGGAACGTGCCGCAAATATACTATATATTATTTTAATTAATTAATTGTGAAATAACACAAATCAATCAAATAAAATTTATTTGCGCACGCCGGGTTCGAACCCGCGACCTTCGGAATGGCAGTCCAATGCGTTACCACTGGACTATGCCGGCCGCCAGTTATACGTTCATCAGAAATAATGATAATAAACCCCACAGAAAGATCGATTTTCTAGGTCTACTATGGCAAACTCGACCGTAGGTCCGTCCATTAAGCCGGGCCGCGCGCCGAATATTGTTTGTACACAACTTCATCACTTATGTCGTTAAGATTCCTACTTTATTATAGAGATTTGATAGGGAAAATTTAACCGCAGGTCTGTCCAATAAAGCAGGGCCGCGCGCCGCATATTTTTGTGCACGACTGCTTCACTTACGTCGTTAAGATTCTGGATTTATTTTCGGGTATTATCTCGTCTTATGTTGTTCTTCTTGCAATACCCACTGCAAGGCATTCAAATCTAACCTTTTGTCATGACTAGCTGCTGCTTCAGCCTGAATGACAAACAATTTAAGACAAAACACGGAGCAAAAACTGACTTAGCATATCATGGGTCGTTTTCAACTGGCAAAAAATCAAAAACAGGCAAAACTTCTCTGAAAGTAACTTCAAATGAAACAACAATTCTCGGAAAGAGGAACCGGACCCACCGTTTGCGGTCGGCATCTTGCTCTGCTCGCTAATGTCACTGTAGTGTCTGTACCCTGTAGTACCACTACCAAGTGAGTGGCCGTGCCTGTAAAACTGTTGTAGCGCTAAATATGCTTTTAAATCTACACTTTCAAAGGAGACGAGGCCGGATTTAGTGGTCCATTAATCCGGAGCTGATGATATTTGTTATGGAGACAGCGCATGGTTATTAATTTGATTTTGATGGGCATCCGGGAATATTCCCCGACCTAATATAAATTCTTTAAGTTATTTTTTAATTAGTTTTGAAGTCTTTTTGAAAATGAAAATGTATATAGAATTAGTTTCTCGATATCTCCAAAAATGTCTTCGAAAATGACCGAAGGGAATAGAGTCGGATTAGCCTAGTGGTAGAGCAAAGCCCCGGCAATGCCGATGTCCTGGGTTCAATTCCTAGATGTGAAGGACTTTTTTTCTGAACTTTCTGTTTCAGATTTTTCCATTGAGAGTTAATATCAGCTTCAATGATTAATTATTACTATTTGAGGTTTTGCTCAATAAGTTATTACACTATAAAAGTTAAAAAATAGTAAAACTCACTCTAGGTACTAAAATAGTAGTTAGTACCTAGAGTGAGGTCGTGTCCTACTCTTTTGATGAAAATGGAATAATTAGTTTTTCTATATCTCCAAAAATGAAGACGACAAGAGCATTCATAGTCAACTTGTGTAAAACGTATATAACGTTTACAATTCGGGAGGAGGCTATGGGTACCATTAATTTTGTAACCAACACCCCTGCCATAAGTCACCCCAAGTGGTTTGCTACATTTGGAGACTTAGCAGAGGTGTCCAGGTTCTTGGGGTGAGGGTTGTCTAAGTCTAGGCGGTGGATGCGTTTGCCCACCTACTGCGTGGCTGGTCGGATCGGGATTTGTTGAGGGAGACCTTTTGACCTCTCCAGCTCAGCGTCAGTCACTCCTGGAGACACTGACCCCCAAATTCCTACCGACCCCTCATACCTTTTTCCTTCCCAGAATTCTCTCCTCCCTAAAAAGACCCTCCCCACAGCATCCCCAAATATCAAAGATGAGTGAGTGTGCAGAGCTATGTAAAAAAATAGTAATACAATTTATCCAAGTTACATGAAAAACCCTTTAACAAAATAAGTAGTCATTATACCATTTCTCCATTGGGATGGGCATCTTCTTCCATTTACGTGGACCAAATAAAGTACATATAAAGTATTAGTATTATCCTATCTATTTGTCCACCACCTAACCTCCCTTTCGCGATATTGTTTAATAGGCTTTGATCGGCCTTACTATCTTTTCGGATCTCCAAATCTTAATTCGGTGGTAGGTACCTGCATGATTTTACCAGAGAGGAATTTTCGATTCTCGGAATTCACGATTTAATTAGAATGGACATCGTACGATGTTATAAAACGGAACGCTACGAAGAAGCTCTCTCACGCATCGGGGAAGAGGTTACAAGTAACAATAGATCTTTCAGCGATACTTATGTGTAACATTACTGAGTTGTGGTCGGCTGGCAATTGTGAAATATGGCACATTCGTCACCCATTGCGCCCCCAGTTGGCTGACGACTGGCGACAAGTGGACATTGAATGATAAGTAAATGGCGAGCACCCGGTCACTACAATTCTTTACTTGTTTATGAGATAGGCCCTGTTGGAATTTTTTTTCCTCGGGGCCTCCTGTTTGTAACTAATGTAAAAACTTGGTAGATATCTCGTAACGGCACACGAGACATAATTCAGCACAATTCATAATTCAAATGGCAGCTCTGCAGTACCACCGCATATTTATCGTGATGTCATAAGCTTTTCGGCAGGCCGCAAATATCAACATTTTGACGGCTTATATTTTCGTATATTATTACTATCGTTTGTTTTCCAAAAATTCTAAAAGTTCTGTCCACAGCAGGCTCTAGTTAAAATGATAAATTTGTGAAAAAACATTAAATTTCGCTGTAGGAGACGACCTCATTTTCGACAAATCAGTTCCAATTTTGAAAACGGCAATTTAAATAATTTTCGATAATTTTCACAAAATATTGTGTCGTAGGTAGGTACATAATTGATATTATAATCAGTTCCAAAATTGAATATAACACTTAAATTCAAAGCAAAAGTACAGGGTTTTCCAATAAGAGGTGTTATTTTGAATAGCCCGCTATTTCGGTAGATGTTACTTTTGAAGATGTCATTTTTTGATATTTGACAAGTAGAAACTACGCCATTAAAAAAATGGAACGATACACGCTTCAACAACGCATTGAAATTCACTTGAGTGAATCAAATGCAAATCATCTTGAGTGATGAGGACCATTTCCACCTCGGTGGCTTCGTCAACAAGCAAAATTGTCGCATCTGGGGCTCGGAAAACCCAAGAGTTATTGTTGAAAAGCCTCTCTATCCTCAACGTGTGACTGTTTGGTGCGGTTTATGGTCCGGCGGAGTCATTGGACCTTACTTTTTCGAAAATGAGGCTGGAGCAACAGTTACGGTGAATGGATTGCGCTATCGAGAGATGATTAATGATTTTTTATGGCCGGAATTGGATGGTATTGATCTGGACAACTTGTTTACTTTCAACAAGACGGCGCTACGTGCCACACAAGCAACGAAACCATTGATCTTTTACGATTAAATATCAAAATAACACCTCTTATTGGAAAACTCTGTATTAGAGTTTATTGAGCCGGAGTTACAGACAGACAGATGGAATCACAGCCGAAATCATTATTTTTAATAATAAAAATAATTCACGAAAGAAAAAAATTATATTTGTTTTTTTTTTAAATTAAGGGCCTTGGAACTTCTCAATCTTGTGTTTTCAGCTCAGCCAAATTCACAATATTCTAATATATTAACGAAACAAACAAGGAAAACATGTTCAAAATACGATTACAATATCCCAGTTGATTCGTGTAACATCCATTGAATGGACACATACGAATGTAACTTTAATTTTTATCGCGTTTAAATACTACAATCTTTTGACCTGTTTCGGGGTCATAACATTTTGTCTAGATTCATGTCGAATTAAGAACCATTTTATAAAAATAAACTACAGCTTTTAGTTACATGCACACTCGAATAATCAAACAACTTGTTCAAATAATAACTCGTGAAAATGTTAAATAACCTACTTCAGTACAATTTTTTATTTATGATATGAATTTGTTCGAGATGAAAAACTTAAATGAAAGTAATACAGGGTGTCCGGGGGCAAAGTGTAAACCGTGTTAAAAACGTCACCAAAATTGTTCACCCATACTGTTGAATATCATCTACGCACAGCGGCGTGCTTTTTTTGTTTTTACATACACACCAAACGCATAGTTTCCATTGACTCCGCCGAGCCGTTTCCATAGTCCGTGCAGTTTGGTCGTACCTTGGTGACAGTCTGCAAGCTTTCCCATACAGACAATTCAACTTTTGAACCTAAAAACTACCTTAAAACGTTGGAATTTCGACAAAAGTTATTTTTCTTTTTTACTTCTAAAATCATGTAGAATCATCCCCCGCCCCCCGAAGTTAGCGCACTTGACCCCGGAAAACCTGTATAATGTGAACTGATTTTAAATTTCCCGTACCGTAGAGGTCATACATGATAGAAATAAAGGGAGACATTGCACGAAAGCTTGCCGACTGTCGCCAAGGTACGACCAAACTGCACGGACTATGGTAGCGGCACGGCGGAATCAATGAAAGTTATGTGTTTGGTGTGTATGTAGAAACAAAAGCAGCGCTCCGCTGTGCGTAGATGATATTCAAAAGTATGGGTGAACGATTTTGGTGACGTTTTTTACGCGGTCAATACTAATAAAGATGTTGATTAAAAATATATATTAATATATTTAATATAATGGGTTATGTAATATAATGTGTATTTGTTGGGTTAGCTGGAAGAAATAGGATGTAATCTATAAGCTGTACCCTTTGTACTCTGTATTTTTGTGCAATAAATATTTTTTGAATATGAATTTGATGACTGGCCCATCTCCTTTGCTCCTATTAAGGATCGCGATGACTGTGGTGAATAATATGAAAAATCAACGTAAAACACTGACTTATGATTTAAAATAATTTGTCATTTTATAAAATGTGTATCACCACTTTTTTCTATGGTAGAGGCGTAGCAATCCTCGCCCGGGTCAAAGCGGCAGTAAAAAAATAAGTTTCTAAGGTGAAAAAATTAATTTGCATTTTAGTGCGGTTGTGTTTGTCATTTTCGGGTTCTCGGGTTCTTGGTCTCTTGATATTTATGTGCATAGCTTTGTGGGCAGAGATTTATCTCTTTTTTGGAGTCAAAAAGTATAAATGCATAAATAAGAGCAAATATTCTTTGAATTTTGATCGCATATCATTTGAGTATTGTTTTTTACTCCCGTCATAAAGAGCCACTTTAATTCAATTGAATTGATTTTTATACAGAGAATAGGTACAAAAGCGCTACAACTTCTTAATAATTTTACTCCGTGTTATCAAATCTTTAAAAATATCTGGTTTCTGAATATTTTCACAAAATACTTGGAATTTGCGGTTTTAAAACTGACTATTACATTAACGATTTTAACTTGCACACATTATTTTAACGAAATTGTTTATTTAAGTATTGGATTTATTTCCACTCCACCTCGAATAGTGATTTAATTGAATTAGTATTGTTTGTATTAATACAAAAACTATAAAGTCTCATAATGATAACATGCTTGGGGCATCTCAGTGACTCTCATGGAACGCAAGTTTTATTTTGCATCTTGGCATGTTAAAGGAAAAATTGTTCTCTTGTGAATGTGACAAATTCGAGATCTCGGCAAAGAAAATATGAAATGCTAAGGAAATATTGATTGATAGAAAACGCTTTAATTGAAACGAGCAGAGTAAAAGTAAGTAGTTAGTAGTTACAGATATTAACCGGTTCAGTGCCAATCACTCCTATGGGTGCACATAGGAGTGATTCATATTCATATATGAAATTTAATTGGTAACAAAAGCTTATGGTGGCCAATGTGTTAAGCTAAGTGCGCCCAGCTTATAGCTTATTGAACGTGGAGTGAGTCAGTGGTATTTTGTATGGCGAGATTTGTCCTCACTCCTCTATTATGAATTCTAATTGTGCAAACTGATAATGTTCGAGGCGTTGCGCAAACACTGTCGTTGTTGTCGCAGTATAATAACTAATAATACGATGCGTTCGCCAGAAAACCAATAAAATTCGCATTGGCGAGGTTGCGTCAACACATTGTGAATTAAGATCGCTGACTCAAAACAATTCAGAATTAGGTAGTACGATTTGGTTCCATGACAAAACGGAACACTGAAGAAAGGTGATGAAAAAAATAAACATTTCTAGTCTAAAGTTAGCTACTAAATAACATAATCTCTAACCCAACCTATTATTTTATCTCGGCCCGTATTGTCACGGTTCTGCAAGGTATTTAATATATTACAAAATATGAACAATTCTATTTGTGATAAATTATTCAAAATGAGTTAAACCCTTAATTGAAACATTTGTTCAGTTTGCAATAGTATTTCAAATGCACTATACATTTTTTAATTACCGTGAAAACAAATACTGTTTTAGAAACCAGCTAAAATTACATTTCCGTGGAAATAAACATTAATATTTTTAAATAATAAAATTTTAATATCAAACGTGAAAAATGTTGTCAAAAACGTTGACCCGGTTGTTACGATAGCTTCGCGAAATATGAATAATTTATTTTGGCTATTTTTAGGATTTTATTAATGGCATCCAGTATAAATATTTGAGACAAACTGGAAAGAATTATTATTTCTCTTTCTAACGTCAAAAAAATTACGTATTTCCGCATAATGGAAAAAAGATAAACAATATATTTATAAAATATGGATGCCCGGTCATATATGACCCTAAAACTCTGGATGGGTTAATAAAACTACAACTCATTTCCGGAAAGGTAACATTTAACGATTAAGACGAGCCAATCCCCAAAAATAAACCTTAAATCTTAACGACGTAAGTGAAGCAGCCGTGCACAAAAATATGCGGTGCGTGGCCGTGTGTATTGAACAGCTCTGCGGTTGAATTTGCCACATCAAATCTCTAAAATAAATTGGGAATCTTAACGCCATAAGTGATGAACTCGTGTAAAAACAATAGTCAGAAGGCCCGGCGTAATGGATGGCCCTACGGTCGACGGGTTTATTTGAATTATTTTTGATGAACGTATTGCTAAAATCGCAAATGTTTCTAGAGTGATCCCTTGGGAAGTTACTAATTTATCGTCCAGAAAAATAAAATCTGGTGCTTACCGCTAATTTTATACTTAAAAACGTTTAATAAAATTTTCAAACCGTTTTACATAAAACATTTTAATGGTAAGGTGCTGTTTTATTAATAGAAAATATAAATAACTTGCATCGAGCAAACCCCCGTTATTAGAGTCTTATGTCGCCTTAAAAGGAAATTATTTTTACATAAAAATACGAATTTCAGTTCAATGAAAACTGTACATAGATTTTAAAACACACCCGATAGACTTTGTTGAGTAACAATTATTTTACAAGCAATAATTATTCGCCTGAAACACTCATCCACATTGAAAAATCTCCTGATAAAAGATACATGACGCCAACGGGACTCGAACCCGTGTCCCTTCGATTTCCGGTCGACAGCTCTGACCACTGAGCTATGGCGGCTTATCTCTTATCCGCGAAATAATTCAATATATACTAGTGTTTCATTCAACAATTATTGCTTGTTAGTGTCTGTATCAATGACTAAAGAAAATATTCTTTATTCAATGGGCTCTATCGGCGCATGCTCACGATTGCGTTGCTTGTTTTTACGTTACTGAATGCTTTAAAAACTTTTTGTTTAATTTTGATTTATTACATTCTATTCTTATAATCGACGTAAAACCAATATCCTTAACCGATATCCTAAGCTAACAGCAATCCTATTATTTGGTATTGTTCCATTTGGCCAATCCCCACATATGTTTTATCTGTTGGGTTAGGTAAGGTTTTATTTTTGATTGCATATTGCACATCTCGATTGTATTTTAGGTTTGGATCAGTCGTACGTACCATAACTAATAATATGACGAAAGTAATAAAATTTGCATTGGCGAGGTTGCGTCAGCGCGACTCAAAGCAATTCGAAAAATTATTAGTACGTTCTGTGGTTCATAACTTATTTCTGAAGACATTATTGTTTGCGCAAAGTCGACATCATGCCATTGCCGTACCTGGGAAGTTACGACTTGACAAACTACGTTCCTAAGGTTTGACCGATCAACTTACATTCTGTCCAACAAATTAAAGACTGATTGGTTTATAAGTTCTTCCAACGCACTTGCAGTTTATGGCCATGATTATATCATTCAGTCCCTTTAGCGGAAGCAGTGCGGCAATAATAAAACCGTATATAACAGAAATAAAGGAAGATATGGCATGGAAATATGCAGTATGAGTGTCGCCGAGCTACGACCAAACTGCACGGAGCCAATTAATATTTCTAATCTGAGTGATGGTAGCCACCATTCTCACCACGGCAACATCGATCTTCCACTCTGAAACAAAGTGCTAGAACATACTACATATTTTAAATTAACTCAGAGAAAAATGATCCTTTTAAAAAAGTGACAGCATGCTACTACTACTACCTGATAAAATATTAGTCATTCAGAATATTTCGAAAACACGTGTTCTTTTCCTAATAGATCAAATAGTGGTATCATTCATTGTCCAATGTCCAACGGTGATGAATAAATCGGTTTTCGTGGGAAAGCTCTACAGTGAAGAAAATAAAAAGGTGAAAGTAATTGACAATATTATTGTATTGTTCAAATTGTATCAAATTCGACTTTGGTGTTATTGGTGCCTTGGCGCTTTGGTGCTTTGGCAGGTGGTCTCGGGGAAAGGAAGGGAGAGGGATCTATTTGTGGGCAACTTCCTGACCCACATCCCACATTTAGGCGTCTCGGCCCGTCGCACGACCATTCATTCTCTGATTCACTGTTAGACTCTAGACTAGGGGTGGGTAACCTTTTTGCGGCCATTTAGATGTTTTTAGATCACTCGCAGACCGCACTTTGATTTATAGACGTATGGAATGGGGTGGGGGCGATGGGGGAGGTTTAACACCTCATTTTAAATACTGCGAGTAGAACACATCTTATAAAAATAAAGTATCAGGCCTATAAAAACTGTTTAAAGTCCATTAAAACTGTCAAAATCTCCTACTTACGAACCCCTTTTTGGTTGCGGTTTCATTGTATATTGTGGCAAATTAAATTATTTTGAAAATCGTAAAACATTTAAATATTTTCTTGCATTAATCTTAATCACATATTGTTTTAAGCGGGAATTATATAAATTAAATATTAATATCGCTTTATGTAAAACTGATAGCGGCCCGATTCAAAATTTTACACGACGTAGTAAATCTTCATAAGAATAAATCTGCATACAAGTCCATCAGCTTAAATTGTAATTGCAACTCGGAATATGTGAATGGTTTTCCTGCGTTTTACAGTCCTGTAAATGGGCTGTCTGCAACTAAAAAGCCTCGAGGGCCACAGTTTCCCCACCCCTGCTCTAGACTGCCGAACAGACTAAGCGACTCTGGGCCTAAACACTTGGCATACAACTGCTTACTACTGACTACACGTTACAAAATGCCCACTTCCAATAGACAGGATATTACACATCTAATTGTTGACATTGGTAACGTCTTAGACCTCGATTCTGGACGAAGTCAATCCACTCGAATAACGTGAATGTTGGGTGCGCATTTTGAGTATTTCCTGACTATACACTGGTGCCGAAGGGATCGATGACGCAAGTTCCTCGGAGAATCTTCCATTTAAATACCGGTAGAACAAGGACATCATTGCCACCTGATGTATGTGCCATGAAGGCTCTGGTAAACTTAGTCGCTTACCAGAGCTCGGAATCTATCAAACGGACCGTCTGAATCATAGACACTTTATGTATATGGTCTGAATCTATAAAGTTACTTTCATTGCATAGCTGCTTTAATAGTATGTGCAGTCAGGTCGTAGCAATGAAATAAAAGCAAATAATGTAGCAATACTGAAAGTAAAGCAAAGATAAGAGAAGGGTGTCTATTATACACTTAAAAATATCATCTGAAAACATCAAACAGTATTCTCAACACCTCGAGTGAAAGGTAAACATGCTTTTTCATCGCAACATAAAAAATATACATCATACTTTTAGCCCACCACTTTCTCAACGCTCCGGCTCCAAGTTCTAACGGGTCATTTAGGGTGGCCCGCTAAGGCTGCGTTATAAGCGGAAGATTGCTGAAAATGGTTTGAAAGGAAGATATGTAAACACGAATTATAGAGGGAGCGCGCTAGCATAAAAAACTATTATAATTATGTAATAGGCGTAGGTGACTATTTTTTTTATTTATTTATTAAAAAAAAATTTAAAATTTAAAAAAAAGAAAGATAAACATTCCCGGGTTACGAATAACCTGACAATATTTGAAAATCTCCTACTACCACCACAGTAAGCGGAAAATGTTGCTTGTGTTGTGATGGAGGACTTAGCCAGTCGAGGAATTGAACACACTACGCCTGGGTGGGACCCAAGCGCGATGTCAACTCGGCCACCGACCGGTGGCCGAGTTGACATCTGAGTTAAGTAGCATTTAAAGAAATAACTATGAATTTTTGCATACCTATAGCATATTAAACTTAACTTACACTATCCAAATTACACCGAATCTATTAAATTTCACAGCTTCGACTTCCTTCATACGCGACGTAATTTTGAATCAAATCTTGTTATTTAAAATTCCTAATAATGGCCGGAACTTACCAGAACTTATTATTTTAATAAAAATTAATAATCCGTAAGATCAAGATCAATGAAGACATTCTTAGAAATAACCTTCAGAAATGTGGAACAGAAGAAACGAGTACGACCATAAATTAATAAGTGAGTATTTATTAGTAAGATTAAGAAAGGGACGCTTAGATGGTTTGGGCATGTAGAGCGAATGAGCGAAAAAAATAGTGTAACTACGCAAATGTTAATAGTGACAGAAGTCAGGGACGCCCGAGGAAGACATGGCAAGATCAAGTGAATCAGATACTTGAGTCGGGCCATGTCAAGAGTCAGAATAATAGAAGAGTATGTATGAGGCAAGGAGTGTGTGCCAAGACCGAGTTGTTTGGCGATCCGTCCTCTCTGAATATATTGGAAGCATCTCATATTCTTATCCTATATTCCTCTTCCTCTCCCTTTACGGTAAAATAGTTTTAAGACACAATAAAACTCCTACCTATCGCAAAACAATGTTAGCACATGAAACTTTGTTGGTTTAACTTTAATTAACTTCATATGTATATTCTATATTTGTATTATACAGGGTGTTAAGGGACGTACTTGACTTACTTTGACCAGTGATTTCCGAGAATATTTGGAGTAAAAAATGTAAATGAAATGTTGGTCTCCGGCTTCAAGTACCTACGTCCCTTACCACCTGTATATTCTGTTTGTTTCTTACAAATAAATACATTGAAATAAATAAATACCAGAACCAGTATTTTTTATAATTTTTGGAGCATACTTTAAAATTACTTTTTATCGACAGAATTTTATTTTTATAATTACTTTCAACTAAGCATCGTAATAGAGATTATCTTAAAAAATAGCATATATATTTTATGAGCTTAAAAACTTAAGGATTACGGGAATTATGTTATAAGTATTTCGTTAGAAATTCGGGTCCTTAAAGCTTCTTTAAATTTGGACACGTCAGAGGTCGTCAGTTGCGTATTAAAATACTGAATAGGAACTTTTAAAACCCTAAGTTCCATATTGATTTACAGAGCCAAAGTAAACAAAATTGTTTGACTACAGTTCAAATCTCTGTACACTTCCAAAAGTATGATTGAATCACAAAATTAAAAATAAGCTTACAATCCATTCTTTTGAAATCCCTGAGAGAAAGATATATAAAAAGCCTCCAATATATCGAAGGCCCAGTCTAACATACCTAAGTACTTCTGATGCCAGCGGGGCCGGAACGAATTGATTATAATCATCAATTCCGTATTATATATTCACAATTTTTCTACAAAAAAATAACGTAAATAGAACTGACGTACCAGACTTCTGCCAAAATAAGCTGCGGCATTTCGTATAATTTTATGGGTGCGTTGATAGCTGATTTTACAATACGCCAGTAACGGTGGGTTGAGCACAAAGCACACTGCGCGCTGATCATATCATTATTATTTTACATTAGCTCCACACAGGAGGCCCTGAGGAAAATAATGTCATCTTTGGGGGCGATGTGTGGAGAATTTTTTCATGGAAAGGAAGGAGAGGAACTTCTGGGAAGGAAAAACGTATGAGGGGTTGTTAGGAATCTGCGTGTCAGTGTGTCCAGTTCTGCTGGAGAGGTAAGAAGATTTCCCTCAACCAGTGTCTCCAAATCCTGCCCGCCATGCAGTAGGCGGGCAGACGCATCCGCCGTCAAGACCTAAACAATCCTCACCCCACGAACCCGGGCGCCCCTGCTAAGTTACCAAACTTAGCGATCAACTTGGGGTGATCTATGGCAGAGTTGGTGGTTATCTAATAAATGGTACCCGGGGCGGCGGTACCCATACCCGCCTTTCAAATTGTTTTTAGATTACTTGGTTCTGTGAACAGTAGACCCCACGTCCAAAAGAGTATGTTTCCAATTTACTCTTATTTAATTTTTTTTTAAATACTCTGAAATCGAAGATTTGTTAGCAAATACTTAAATACATTCTTGATTAATTATTAATCATGTATTTTATGTTAAAAAATAATAATAATATCTAATAGGGAATTATACAATTTGTCCAAAGAAACGTCACATCCAATGACAATTCTATTCTTCGTGCAGATAGGTACCATAATATTGAAAAAATGCGAATAAGAAAGTCCAAATAAACACGACGATTTTACATTTGAAAAAAAAAATCTTTCCTGAAACAGTAAAACGGCCACCATGTTTAAACGGAAATGGAATGTACAAACCAATTTACAGACGAAATATAAAACGGTCGAGATAAAACAGCTAATACGCTCAGTCAATAATATACACAATAATAATTATATTTGTAAAAGTTTTGCAGTTTCAGCAAGGTTCTATAATGAACCTCTGAGGATATTCAAGCCAACACGAACATTAAAAAGAATTACTACCTATAATGCTTGCTTACACTTTCGGCGAGACAACGCGAGGGAGCCCGGGTGTGTCTCCTATCATCGTCTGGCCTTCTCTCTCGTGTGTTCGTTATTTGTGCCGCAGTTAAAGGATACGAGGCAAAACAACCAGCCCAGTGGAAGGGTACCGGTAATGAGTGAACGCAGCTAGTAAGGATCGAAGAAACAACTGAGCGATACGAGAGTCAATAGAGAGCATTCGGGAGCACTCGACCGACCCAAAGCTAAAATGAAAATAAAGCACACATTTACTGATATGCGTTTGAAAGCAGCAAGTTATTAGCTAAATGAAGTATTTAAGATGTGCATAAGATGGCATTCGGATGGTTATGGCATTCACCAGTGTAAACTAGTTTCTTTTTCAGAGACTTTCACAGTCCTGTCGCATACCGGAAGGCACGACGTACCTACTCGGAGAAAGGAAATAATGGCATTCTTCGAACAACACGGCGACGGCGTCACTTCCACTTGTACTGTGGCTGCCAGGGGCCTGGCCATCCGGGCACTGGGCAGAATGGCCAGGGAATATAGGCCGAGTGCAGCGGCAAGTCGATAGCGGATATTGCGGACGCTCTGTATTCTCTGTCATTTTTTCGATCTATTTTTCATGTGAGACCTCGCCTATCGTCCATCGCCACCAACTTTCATTCCGTCAGAACAATGGGGCAGATAACAGAAAGCTATCGGCTGTAACAGTCGATAAGCTGAAAGAGAATGGCCAAGAAAACAATTATAATACGCCCATTTCGACACTAACTCGGTACTTACCTAAATACCTCGGAGATTAACAAATGAAAAATCCGTGAGATGACTGCGGCTGACGAAATCTTTGTATACGAACATCGCGGCTTAAAACCATATTCGCAAGGAAAACATTCAGCTTTACTAATAAAATCTCACTTCACAATCGTTAAACGGCGTTTTTGTTACACATTGGATAAATACTGTAAAAGTTTAAATTCGAGTTGGTACTAATAAAAAACACCGTTTAACTCTGTTTTTTTAGATCCGGCAACAATGGTTTTTGCATCTAGGAGTTACCTAAATCTGAAAGTATATTTCAAATACCGGGTTTTCCAATAAGAGGTGTTATTTTGATATTCAATCGTAAAAGATCAATGGTTTCGTTGCTTGTGTGGCACGTAGCGCCGTCTTGTTGAAAGTAAACGTTGTCCAGATCAATACCATCCAATTCCGGCCATAAAAAAATCATCAATCATCTCTCGATAGCGCAATCCACTCACCGTAACTGTTGCTCCAGCCTCATTTTCGAAAAAGTTAGTCCAATGACTCTGCCGGACCATAAACCGCACCAAACAGTCGCACGTTGAGGATAGAGAGGCTTTTCAACAATAACTCTTGGGTTTTCCGAGCCCCAGATGCGACAATTTTGCGTGTTGACGAAGCCACCGAGGTGGAAATAGGCCTCATCACTCAAGATGATTTGCATTTGATTCACTCAAGTGAATTTTAATAATTTCAATGCGTTGTTGAAGCGTGTATCGTTCCATTTTTATTAATGGCGTACTTTCTACTTGTCAAATGTCAAAAAATGACAGCTTCAAAAGTAACATCTACCGAAATAGCGGGCTATTCAAAATAACACCTCTTATTGGAAAACCCTGTACAAAAGTGTAAAAGGTAATTTTATCTTGTTTCTAAAATGGTATTTGTTTTAACGATATCTTCAAAAAGAAATATAAAATACCTTGGAAAAATTCAGAAATTCGATGAGATTTTATTATTTCAAGTTTATACAACAGATAAACAACCCTCTTTGACTGGATAAGCAATGTATATTTCTCATGTTACTATTTTATGGCAGTTTACTTAATGAGTGAAGAGAAAACCTTCTAAAGTATCAGCACGCAATGCTGAGTTTTAAATAAGTATTGTCATAATGCATTTCAAATAATTTTGTAATGAAATGAATAAGAATTTGCATTGACGCAACAATTAAGCTTGCGGTTTACCGTAGTTATAGCCACAATGTAGTCATATAGTATCTTTGATAGCATATTCTAAGGTGAATATTCTTTTAAATGATTGCGAAGAATTCACAATACAATACATTTTGTTGAAATGATTGCTGGGATATTGATTACTCCGGTAGAAAGCCAATACCTAAAAATAAGATTGACAGTGACAGGTCAAAACAGATACTGAATTTCAAGGTATTTTTATTTGAAGTCTTCCAATGAAAACAAAGATACGTTTCTCACTCGGAATCAAATGAGTGGATTGATTTTGTGAATTGTATAAACCTCCCCAAATGAAAATAAACACCGTCTCAACAGATCTAATGCAACACGATTCCGATAGCTGCTTTTGAAAGTGATTCATGACGACTATTTAATAAGAAAAATAAGACATAGAGAGACAGATTCACCTTCAAGAATCGTCAGGGAAAACCACCTGGTGAACATGGCAGAAGAATACGAAAGGTGGGTCCTTATATTAGAAAGTTGTTTTATTAAACAAGTGTAGATTGTTTTATTAAACAAGTGACAATAATACCGTATTCCTTCATCTTTAGCCAACGTTTCGGACTGCGTTACAGTGTCCACCATCAGGGCAGATGTGTAGATTGTGGTGAAGTGAGTGTTTATGTATGTACAGGTGATACTTACATAAATTTCGTGAGTTTTCTATTTATTTCTCTGTTTGTTTTGATGTTTTGATATTTTTAGTCTTGACGGTTCAGTGTTGACAGTTGATACCACAAAGCAGAATAAGAGTAATTTAATTATACATTTTTATTAGTTTCTACATTTTCTTAATCCCAAAGATGACCATGTAAAAATAAGCAAGTAATGTATTATTTTATTTGATGGAAGTAGTTAGTGAAACGGATCTAGAGAAGTAAGTAAGTATTTCGAGTTTCAATCTCCTCACAAGTGTTAGTTCCGCGTGCTTTCACTCCATCACCAATCAGATGGGCAGTGGGAAGTGGGAAGACTTTCCTCTCGGTGCAATTTTCATCAAGCACGCTCCGAGATAGCGATCAGACGGTGGCGATAGATCAGGTAATAGGGGTATACGATAGAAATCAGCCTCAGCCAAGGGGGGAGGTCTGCGGGCTGCGGACTGCGGGCTGCGCGTTACGGGCTGCAGGCAGCTCCGTGCATAATTTCCATCGCATTATATTGTCGTTGCAACAGGCTGTCGCAGCTTGCAGCTCGCAACCAGCTCGCAGCCAGCTTACACAACGGAATATTGCTCTGCAGGCGCAATTATCGGAATTGAGATGCACCACGGGGAGCACGACGCGCCGGAGTAATAAACTTATTGCATATCCTCAAAAGAAGACGGCTATTACAATTTTAGCTGGCACGAAAATCGTGGATCTGCAATAGGGACTCACAAAGGAAGTTGTCAACACCCTCACGACCGGCGACTCTAACTGGAGCGGGAGAATCTAATTTTACATCAATCATCAAATTAGCGCCAATTCTAGGACATGATCAGATTAACGTGTTTATTAGGTAGTACCAAATGTAAACCATTGTGATATACGATCAAACCAAATATACCCGTGGATCAAACTATAAAGATGCACGTATCCGTAACGAATAATCTGTCTGCGAACAATCGTATCACGTACGTCAAATGTATCTAAGTAAACAAATAATTTATATTACCTACCTGAAAATTACTTACTAGAGGTAATCTGCTACAAATTAAAATTCACCACAAGGATTACCTCAACTAGCAAAGCACACGTATTATTCGAATAATAAATTGATAGAAATTAAAATTCTAGGCACGAAAGCATAGGTATGATATGTACCAACGATATCCATATTTGGCGAAAATTTGCTTAAAGTTTCTTTAAAAAATATACAATTGAAACTATTTAAAAATACGGAATCCTACTAGACCGCGTATCCATCATACTAGATCGAATCAAACAAAAACATTCTAAGTTATAAAACCACATTCGGACAAAGAAAGAACATTTATTCCACTACATACTTCCCCCAGATATAAAACGAATAGAAAAGTTTAATGAGTACAAATCAAGAATAAAAATCTGTACGAAAGAGGTCAATAAAAAACACTGACAACGACAAAGAAGACAAAAAAAATAAAATTATTTAAAAAAAACTTTGATCAGCTTCAACACAGGACACTCTAGTGGGCACTAATGGCCGTTTTACATGACACCTTTTTTCATCCAGTTTGTCTAATCGGGATGAAAAAAAGGACGTGTTATATTTTGGAAGTTGGTACCGTGAGAGTCGTGTGTTGGTATTACCGATTTTAACATGGCGGAAGATGGCGGACATTATTTGACGTCTGCCACCTATCAATGTTTTACGTAACTATATTACGTGAAAATTATTTTGTTTTATGTTTACAATATTGGTAAAAAAGACTAAGATATCTATTTATTACTGATTGTGAATGTGTATTACTTTTAGGTATTGTGAATTTCGCGCGTATGTTTAATGATAGACATTTTGTTTTTGCCATATCTCATTGTTTTACGTAACTATATTACGTGAAAATGTTTATTTTATTCATTCTATATTTAAAATATTAATAAAAAGTTTAGTATTAACTAAAATATGTACTGCTGTGTTTTGGTAGTTCCACCTCATATATTATACAAATATCGTACCGATAAATATACGATGATCGAGTAAGCAATTTTGCCAAGGCATAGGTACCTGTAAAAATCATTTTGAACAAAGGTTCAAAGACGAACGGGTAGATAAAAACATCGAAAAAACACGTGACAAAGCTCGCAAATGACAGTGATAGATGATATCATGATTGTGATCCATGGTTATGTTTAATGTTTTGCCATTTTTGACGATTTAGTACTCAATCTCATCTAATTCTAATAAACTAATATCTCAAAATATTAGTTTATTAGAATTAGAAAATTTTTAGTGTGGGTACCGATATGTTGATCGGTGTGAAAAAAGTATGGTGTAAAGCAGTCATAAGAAATACCATTTCTGTACTTAAATTCACCATAGTATTTTGTATGTACAATGTTTTATACACGGAGAAAAATTAGTATTGCTGATTTATTAAAATCCAGTTAGAAACGAGATTGCGGGCTGTTTCCTGACAAACTTTTAGTACATTCCTAATACATCGGAATACGTATTAATGCTCCTGCATTTGCCCTGATAATACATAATGACGAAATTCGAAAATATAATGATTTTTATGAACACGTGTTCCGACATTGCGATAATCCATTCCTTTTTTACTAAGGACGGGTTGTTTCGGAGAACTTGAACATTTCTTCAAATTTCAAAGTTAATTTTCAAGTTCTGTGAAAGATATTTTTAAGTTCTGTTTTTATTTCAGTTCTGTCAAGCAACTAGCCTATAATGATATAATAACAGAATTTGAATAGGACTTTCACAGAACCCGTAAATGAAAGTTGAAATTTGATGAATTGTTCAAATTCTCCGAAACAACCCGTCCTTAAAGTTTAACAGGAAACCTATCAATTCATTCGTTAAGGACCTGCAGTCATGTTTTTAACAGGATTAAGAAAAATTTTAAGATATTCTTAATAAATTAACAATATTTTATATCAGTTTTCTCCGTGCATAGTTGCTAAAATAAAATAAACCTTTGTACTTCGTAGAGTATCATTTGGTTATCTGTTACCAATGATTGCGTCGTGTGAGCCGGAAAATGCACTTAATGATACGGTTTCTGCAAAGCGGAGGACAACAATGGTCCCACGGTGTCCCCCTCCGCGGCACGAGAAGAGGACTGGAGATTTTGTAACAGAGACGGCGGAGAGAATGATTACTTTCATTTCATTTCCCCATCAGAACAATGCAGACATTCTTAGGAGCCACCAGCAGTCACCATTCAACCGACTTACCAGCCAACTAAGCAACCAGCGCCATCATGTGTGGGGAGGATGTGATCTGAACACGCGATGTGACGTCGTGGGATCGGTCCACCATGTGAAGCTGGCATTTAGTAACAAATCTATGTATTCAAATGTCGCAGGCTCTTGGTTCAAACCAGCGATTCCCAAAGTGGGCGATATCTTCCCCATCAGAAACTACGATGGCGGTGGTGGCAGCGAGGGTGATAAGAAATACCTGAAAACCTGAAGCAATCGATGTAGACGAAATTGAAATATTTACGGAATGATTGAGTTACACCAAAGAATTGAAATAATTGATGTATGTTTTCAAATTTCACAGGCTTTTGATGAAAATGATTCCGAAATGGGGTGGTTTTATTTTGCCTCGAAACCTTAGAGGAAAAATGAAGGTAACTATTGAAAGCCAATAACAGAGTGGGGAAGAACATTTTCCACTCGAATATACGGTAAGAATAATACTTAAGGCATACCACTGATAGCTCTAGCACAGTGGTGCAAAACCGACGGCCGGCCGCGGGCCTTTCCGTGCGGTCCTGTTGCGGAAATGTTTTTACTGACAACATAGAAGTAACGAAAGTGATTTTTGATATTTCTTATTTAACAACAATATTTCCGATTTCCGGTCCCACGATATAATAAAGATTTAACGGAGTCCGCTCTGTTTTACAAAATAAGAAAGTTATCGCAACAAACTTGTCCGTGTTCAATACTTTTAGTCAGCCACCTAAAATAGCAAAATAAAATTTTTAGATCATTTATTGGTTTGACCTTGAACATGGAGATTTTTTTGCCTGCGGCGCTTATACAAATTACAAAAGGTTACTGTATCGAAATTTATTTTAAAATCCTTTACTTATAAATTGTGTATTTTTAAATAAATTTCAAATGGTTTCTAAAGATTTAGCATTACATTTATCATGAAATGCAATAACCAGTTTTTTATTGGATATATACTGGCAATAACTGACGTAAATGTTGTGCAACACTGCTTCAACATCTCCTTAGAAAAGTAAAGTAACCGAGTTCTCAGTGGCAGGACTATATTAACCGTACATTATGCTTTATTTTCTAAAATGATACATTTTTAACAATAGTCTTAGTGCACAATTCAGTTTCTAGGTAATTTACATATAAAAAATAACATTGTGAATGTGAAAAGCGATACAGTTTGGGAAACTCTGCTGTAAACTGTAAGAAAATTGGCGCTTCAGGGCACATTGGACACTGTCTACATAATGTTGCGCAAATCTTCAACATATCCTATACTTTGAAATAAAAACTGTATGGAAAGCCTTATCTCCGTAAATAGGGTATTTTCACTGCGTTATTGATTCTCCGAAAAAATTACGATAATTAAGGTATTTTCATTTGATTATTGAAGACAATATTAGCGATTCCTAAACGAAAATTAGAAACAGAAAAATCAGAAAAAGATACAGTCACATCAAGGATTCGAACCCAGGACCTTTGACAACAACCAACCAACTGAGCTAATGGGACCCTATCTCCTTCGGTCATATTTACTTCGAATAAGAACTACCAACATTATCTTCATTTTCTTACAGCACATTTTTATTAGCAGCTATCTTTATGTATGATCGCAAGATTCATGTCCTAGATGTGACTGTATGTTTTTCCGATTTTTTTAAAATTTGTGATATTACTCATTAAGTCATTCCAAAAAAAGGTATTTTCATTTAATTTTACGTTGACGAATAATTTTTGTATAACGATGTGAAATGTGCCATTTTCATTTGCCACCAAAACGACATGATCGTTTTATTCGTGAATTAGGCGGCGTTGACGTCACGGCCTACTACGTTGGTGAAGTCCGTTTTACCAGACATTGTGGTGTTTTATATTAAAATTACATATTTTTAGCACGACAATCATAGTCAAAAAAATAAACTTTAAATCTTCCACACATTTTTTACAGTATTTATAGTTAGAGAAAATACCCCATTATTTACAGACGTGTTTATTTCTTGTATATTTAATTGAACGGAGAAAGAACTAACAGGAAAATAAATTACGCGCAAGAGGATGTAAGAAGAATTCTGAGAAGACAAAGCGGTAGGTACTTTTAGTATCGCCTTGGTGAAAGACTACCGTTCAGAATCGAAACTTTGCTTGAAATGGCTTTAGCCATATTTGATGACCAGATCTGAATTCTTTCTCCAGCCTTTCTTCATCTCCTCTCCTTTCCCATGCTCAAAAGAGTTTGTGCGAAACGGTGTATGGATATGAAAGAAGCCAAATGTGTACCTGCAGAGATATGGCGTGATGGTCAATTTCTTTGATAAATCGTGCGGCAATAACGTATAAGTTCGTGATTTATTTGTCACAAATAACATTTAAAAATTAATTGATTCCATCTGGTTGGTTTGAGAAGGTCAGAAAAAATTATAATCGATCAATTTCCGAGTATCTCAATAAAAAGCGATTTGTTCACAAATCAAAGCTAGTAACGATTACCTACATAATAATTGCACCGTGACTGCATAAGAACACAATGTCGTGACTTATTAACAAAAAGACTGCAATAAATTGAAACGGTAAATAATTTAAAGAAATAATATTAAAATGCGATGCACATAATGCAACGTTGCTAATTAGGGTAACTTATTTTCAGAAAATAATTGAGTAATTCGAATCGTAATTAGATTAGGTATAATTTTTAGTGATACCGGACAAGATTCCTAACTGTCGAGAGCCATTAGAAGTACAGGGTTTTCCAATAAGAGGTGTTATTTTGAATAGCCCGCTATTTCGGTAGATGTTACTTTTGAAGCTGTCATTTTTTGACATTTGACAAGTAGAAACTACGCCATTAATATAAATGGAACGATACACGCTTCAAAAATGCATTGAAATTATTAAAATTCACTTGAGTGAATCAAATGCAAATCATCTTGAGTGATGAGGCCCATTTCCACCTCGGTGGCTTCGTCAACAAGCAAAATTGTCGCATCTGTGGCTCGGAAAACCCAAGAGTTATTGCTGAAAAGCCTCTCTATCCTCAACGTGTGACTGTTTAGTGCGGTTTATGGTCCGGCGGAGTCTTTGGACCTTACTTTTCCGAAAATTAGGCTGGAGCAAAAGTTACGGTGAATGAATTGCGCTATCGAGAGATGATTAATGATTTTTTATGACCGGAATTGATGGTATTGATCTGGACAACTTTTACTTTCAACAAGACGGCGCTACGTGCCACACAAGCAACGAAACCATTGATCTTTCACGATTGAATATCAAAATAACACCTCTTATTGGAAAACCCTGTATAACATCTCAATGTGGAAAATATGGAATTACAGAAGGGGTTAACCAGATCTAGTCACCAAACACGGCTAAGGCCGTTTCATACAATGTTTTTTTTAATGCGATTACCGCACAAAAGTCCCAACTGCTCCCAACCGTCTGAAGCCAGTGAGACTATGGCATCCTCAATTGGGGTATTTTGTGAGGCCTAAGGTAGTGCGGGGAATTATATGAGACAGAGAAAGGTGGGAAGGTTCCTGGTTATTCAGACCCGGTCATCAAAACAAGGCTAAAGCCATTTCAAGCAAAGTTTCAATTCTTAATCATTATATTTCACAGGGCGATACAGAGCCTGGTTCCAATTTGGATGAAAAAATGCCTGAACTATTGTCCTATGATATAATATCAGCGATGGTGTCACAATGCCACTGAATAATCCGTTGTTATAAATACATATTTATGAATACTGTAGCTTGATTGTTTTTTTATAAAGATTGCCAAAGAAACGTATCGGCGAATTTTTTTGTAAAAACTTAAGCTTAATAAACTTATACATTTCCAAATAATCCAAATAATGACAATCCACTCTAATAATGCGCACCATTTTACAGACGATACTGAATGGTAAGTAAAACTGCACTGAGTGTTGGTGACGATGATGATTTACACTTCCTCCATCGCCGGATTTTTGTTTTTTTGATACCTTTCCCAAACTAAGCTTCCTCCGTCTTGTTAGTCACTCAACACAATATCCCATAGTACCTACTGGAAATCTAACTATTTCAAATAACACCACATCGAAATGTAAAAGTGGGAAACAAATGTTTTAATAGTTGGTATATGAAGTGTTCTGATAAGATAAGCTATAAACAAAAAAACGTTAATTTTATGAGATTTTGAGGCTTAGTTAATCGAATGGACCAATAGAAATTCATGGGAACTTTGACTAATAAACAAAGGACACATAGATACGGAATCCGCAATAAGGAAGTTGAGTCCATTTTTTTAATTTTTTTTATCAATGTTCGCATTCAAACTTAAATACAAGTATTTTTTTTTTTTTTTAAGTTTGTTTTCATAGTTAAATTAATTCTCAAAGTTTGAATTTTATTAAGCCCGCCAAAACGAGCGGAATCCGAGCGGTGTGGGTGTGACGTCATTCAAACTGTAAGAACCACGTCGCTTAAAGATTTTGTATGGAAAAAAAAATAATTTCTTCAATAAGGAATTCCAATAATTTTTTTACCAATGGTAACCGTCTATTAGAATTGATGTTATTAAAAAAAAAGAAAATTGATTAAGATTTCATAGTTAAATTAATATTTTAAGTTAGAATATTTGATTTTCAAGCCCGGTACGGTATTGTCGTCGCTATTTGTTGACTTGCCCCGCGCGAATTCAGGACCACCGCGCAGAAAAGTAAAGACCAAAAGTAAAATAACGGTTAACAGCCCAGTTCACTGTAAGACTTTTCTGGGCGGCCGGCGGCCTGAAGTGTATCACATGTTATGTGACATGTATAATAATAAAAACTTCTAAGTTATGCAATAAACAACATATTATTATAAAGCACTATACGAATATGTATATTTAGAAATACATTTCATATAATAATAACAACAAATACGTACATATATTTGACAAACTTAAATAAACGTTTGGCCTATACACCTCTCTCATCTAAACCGACCATCTCTCATGCAATAGAAAGAGATGCACCATAAGTGATCCGTTGTACGTACAAGTCACGACACATGTGACGTCAGAATTCTTTCGACCAATCGTGGAGCGTATACAGTCTATTGCTATTGAATGCTTTTTCAAGAACGTTTAACTAATTCTAAGAATAATAATATAGAAATATATTTATATATTTAGAATCGATATTTTTTTTTATCTACATGAATATATTTTTTTATGTCAAAATATTTTTCACTCAACTTCCTTATGATGAGGTGGACCAATAACTCTTTAATGAACACTTTGTGAACACAGTTTACTAAAGAATTGTGTTATATAAAAAAACCATTGCTGGTCTTACTACGCCAGACAGAGAATGAAAAGATCAAAACCACATAAGAGTCATAACATTCATAATTGAAAACTTTAAAAACAGCGCTTGAATCTATTGGGCAACATCACATTTTACAAGAATCACCAATAAAGGAATCACATTTTACAATAATTACCAATACAGGAATCACATTTTACAAGATTAAAATCCAATAAACTGTATTTGGACAGTGACTTGTTTGACTACAGTATTTCGACGTTAAAAAAATGTCAGAAAGAGATCGTGATGTAGTTAATGAAAACATAAATCTGGGCTTTCGGGATTCTAAAAAAGGATCAGTATGATCAATGTTCCATTTTTAACAATTTGGTCAATCCCTTTAATCGAAAGTAAATTTCGGTGAGGTGGCAGAAGTATGTAATTATTTACGTAGAGGTCAGCTTTGATATGCGCTACTGCTAGCGCCTCGGCGTCTAAAAAGGAACTATCTGCGGCCCACCAGGGCTAGAGCGGCCGATTTGGCCCGCTTAAATTTGAGCGAGGAATGTCGTACATCGATAGGATACTGACCACTGAGCTATGGCGGCTTATCTCTTATCCGCGAAATAATTCAATATATACTAGTGTTTCATTCAACAATTACTGCTTGTTACATTTTTTCACCTGAAAACAACCAACTTTATTTTATATGAGAAAGGCATTGTAAGTGCTAACTCTCTCACTAGATGGCGTCGAGACAAATTGTCTACATTTTTTGGTGAAGATACTAGAACTTGTCAAATATTAATTATTATTTTTTTTTTGGTAAACTAATGTTTAAGTCATGTTATGTACAACATTGTACTAAACAGAACAAGAATAAGGACGAGTTGTTTCGTAAAGTTTTCAAGTTCTATTATTTTTTTTGTTACCACTTTTAACTTACCTACTTCCCGGCATGCGATCGAGCTGAAACTCGACAGATAGATTCGCTGTCGATAACAATGTATCAGGTGGTCAGGTGGCAATTACGCACACACATGCGGATATTCAAGCACTTCTCTGAAATCCGATATATTCAAGCACTTCTCTGAAATCCGATGACATTGCATATATCAAAACTTCCTAGATCATAAGGCCATTAAATCAAATCAGCGTATTATTATTATTAGGTAAATTTATAACGTAAATTTTTGTTAAATCCAATACAAGTTAGGGGGCTGCTTTGAATGAGTGTCCCGGCCTTGTGATCTAGGAAGTTTCGGTTTTATACGGCCTCCGTGATCGAGGGGTAAGGCTCTCGACTAGCAAAATGGAGATCGCGGGTTCAAATCCCTGCGTGCGAAAGTAAATTTTATTTTGGTTAATTATCAATATCTCATTTTACTCATTTGAAATACACAGTATATTTGTGGAACGTTCCAGAGTGGAATATACTCTCAGTATGGCCCTAGTGTACAATCATAATTCAGAATTGAAACGTTGCTTGAAATGGATTTGGACGTGTTTGGTGACCAGATCTGAATAGCCAGGTAGGTGCTTCCCCAGCTTCCAATTTCCTATCTCCTCCTCCCCTCTACCTTCAGCCTCAATTGGGATGCCATAGTCTCACTGGCACCAGACGGATGGGACCAGTTGGATTGTCTTGACATTGATAGACCATTGTCTTGTGCGGTTTCACAAAAAACAAAAACAAAAAACAAAAAAATGTCCCTCTTATACTATGGGGATTTTTCTTATTGCGTTGTCGACTCCAGTTCCTGGGTAGGAAGTCAGATAATTATATATTTTTTTAAGTTTTAAAAGACATTTGGAAGTAGATGTATTTGTCATAGAAAAAAACATTGTTTTTACGGGTTAATTTTTTGCTGTAGACTTTTAGCGTATATCGATACCTACTACAATTCTAATACCTACAATTACAACTGAAATATTATTTATACAGGGTGCAATAAGACGTAGGTACCTGGACTTGAACGCTTTAACGAGCTTATTTTGCATAGAAAAAATATGGAAATCACCCCTAAGCAAAGCCTTTCGAGTTCTTTCAGTTTGTTATTCTGGTTATACATCACTCCAATAATTACAACTGACATACGTGAGGCAAATCAAACCTTACCTGATCCATGGTAATGTAACATAACGTATTATACAGGGTTTTCCAATAAGAGGTGTTATTTTGATATTCAAAGAAAAATGCCATTTTTTAATATAAATGATCGAATGTTTATTTCATTATAAAGAAGAAGGTATGCCGTTAATAGTGAAAAATAACATCAGTCAAATGACCACCACGACCACGCCTACAGGACCATATCCTTTTCATGAAATTTTCCATAAACAAATCGCAAAGTGGCTGCCTTATGTCCTCAATAGCCTCACGAATTCCATCTTTGAGGTCTTGAATCGACGCTGGGCTGTTGGCGTAGACCTTCTCTTTCAAGTGGACCCAAAATTCGCAAGGTGTTAAATCACAAGATCTCGGTGGCCACGGTCCGAAAACTTTTCCCGTAAAAGATCAATGGTTTCGTTGCTTGTGTGGCACGTAGCACCGTCTTGTTGAAAGTAAACGTTGTCCAGATCAATACCATCCAATTCCGGCAGTAAAAATCATTAATCATCTCTCGACAGCTCTTTGAATATCAAAATAACACCTCTTATTGGAAAACCCTGTATAACTCAACGTGAGGTAACATAAAGTAACTTGATCTAATAATAACCTAAAGTAATATATGCGTAACCTAACGTAACATAATGTAACTCAACATAAGGTAATATAAAATAATTTAATGTTATATAACCTAACCTAGAGTAATATAAAGAAACTAGTAAAATAAAGAAACCTAATGTAATTGGCCAATGAACCTAATTATGAACCTATATAAGATAACAAAACATAACCTAGCATTAACTGAGGTCAACATAATATATCATAAAATAAGATAACGTAAGATAACATAACATACCGCCATAGACATTCAAATTAATAGACCAGCCAAACAGAAAAAGGGTACCAAACCAATTTTCGCGGAGTGCGGGAGGCAACGTGACCGTCCTCTTTCTGTGATTTTTCAATGAATGAATCTGACAATATACAGGCAACTCGCATTGTAATATCACCATTTGGTCCTCGAAAATAAAATCTGCTTACGAATTACTAGTTTTTTTTACAATGGCCAGCAAATTGCTGGCTGCGGCAAAAAAATCTTGACTGTAAATCCCAAATGAGGTAGCTAAAAGTTCGGGCTTGTTTCAGATATTTATTTATTTATTTATATTTATATACGCCTAAAAAGGCTTTTACATAGAAGTGATACATGATGCAGTACAATAAGAGAATATGTATTATACAGGAAATATTGACAGTAAATAGATGTAATCCATTTTAAAGAAGGAAAAAAATAACAAAAAGTAGAAAAGAAATTACAACAACATTATATATAATTGCGCAGATAAGTCCCACAATGGACTGCGCTACAAAAAATTGCCTTACTTTAGTTAACTCTACTTATTTTATTCATCTTTAATTTTCTATGCAGGGTCCAGTTACTTCAATGTGCGCTCTTCGGTGGTCAATGTACGACTGGTGACGTAGTTTATTATAAGCATTCTCGAACCCTCCTGGTGCCAACAATATGGTCACGTTGTTTGCCTCCAGTTCGTCAAAATGATACCCGGTTGTCATGTTATGGCAAAACTATTAATGTGTATGTCTATGCATACCGCAATAAAACGTAACCTTAACATTTTCAAAGTTTTCAAAATGGTTGTGGAAAATACGTACAGACTCTAAATTTGTAAATCTGATAATACTAATCCCTGTTATCGCGAAGTAATAGGTAACCACCGGCAGGAAGAAGATAATGAAATCGATGGCAAGAAGGTAGAATAGCGGTAGGGCGGGGGTGTTGTGGGTGGTGTGGGTGGCTGGCATGCAGCCTACGCCACCGGTAGGCGGCGTGGTGCAGGCTGTGTCACCGTCGCCTGGCAACCAGGGCGGGAGGCGGAGAGGGCGGGGGCGCAGTCTGGCCAGGGCCGCCGGCGGCTCCCGCCCCCCCCGTTGCGCCGGGACGCATCATAGTGGGGATCACATGGGAATCGATACGCGCATCACTGTGGCAGTGCACTCGATGCTCGGTGCGTGCTCTGCCGCCAGGGAGAGTTACCCTGTTGAGGGGTGATTGAACAGTAACACCACCACCAACACGATACGAGGCGTTCTGCTACTGCGACTGCTGCGGCCTCCATATGACATCTTCCATATCGCCAATTAGGTGTTTTCTTTTCGGGATAGGATGAGCCAATAAAACTTTTTCAAATAATTTCTAGTTTGAAAAGTGTGGCTAAAAACTTTTTATATTAGTGCAACAACTTATTTCAAGTTAATAAGTATTCTTACATTTTGATATCCTTGATATCAAAAACGGCGTATATAAAGTATCCAATTAGTATGATTATTATTTCTAATAGGTTTAAAGCAGTCTACAAGAAAATCCGGGTGCTATAGAAGCAGCAATAACTCTCAAACTGTGAATTCTGGCATCATGAAATTTGCACAGCTTTTTCTGCATGAAATTCCCAGATCAACGAAACACTTTCATGTTTCCATCTTAATTCCATCACGAGGTATGGAGCCATATGACAAATAATGATTTGTACTAAATATTTCAAACGCTCAATAAAATAACGAGTAGGTTAGTACTAAACCTCAGAACTATCTAGGTACTACACAGATTTGAACAATTTATCATATCTTAAGGCGCTTCCGTCCAAAACCCTTTCATTGTGAGAAAGGTAGATATCGAAAAAGTGCATTATCCAATGGATAAGAGATAAGTTCTTCCAGGCATTCAAGTGGGATTTAGATAAGGATGTTTTCGTTACTTTACTCCCCGGCACATGTTTGAATATTAGATGTATCTGCGAGAGTGTTTGCCATTGACGCCCACATCGCGTACCCACTCTTTGAATTATTATTTTCATATAGATTGGCTTCGAAAACAACTCAGTTAGCCGTATTTATACAACGAGATTATAAGAGATCAAAAGAGCCCGAGCGACGGGAGTGCTGTATCGGATGCTCGCTGTCGTCGACCCCACTACAAAAATGAATGAACAAAAACATCAACCAAATTCAAATTAATTAACCGAAAAAGCTACATTTTTACAGGAAAAGAGATGCGCGGTAGAAAACCACTAGAACCGATGGAAAATGTATTAAATGCCCACGCGATAAAAATATAAGAACACCGTTACTTCAACCAGTTAAATCGAAACCATCAAAAGACATGAGTCATGGTAAAGATACAGGGGGAGAGGGAATTGAGGGGTATAAAACGCAAGAAAGTTCGTTTAAAATGGTAAATTTTCTGTTGTATGTTATTTTTGACGACTCGTGGCAGAGGGGTAACATCCATGAAATTTAAGTCCAGCCACAAGTTCAATTCCCGGCGTGAGCAAATTAAGAATACATCGTTTTTTACTTCGTAACAAAAGATACTCTCAGTATCGCCCTGGTGAAAGATACTCTCGGTATCGCCCTGGTGAAAGATACTCTCGGTATCGCCCAGGTGAAAGATACTCTCGGTATCGCCCTGGTGAAAGATACTCTCAATATCACCCTGGTTAAAGATACTCTCGGTATCGCCCTTGTGAAAGATACTCTCGGTATCGCCCAGGTGAAAGATACTCTCGGTATCGCCCTGGTGAAAGATACTCTCGGTATCGCCCTGGTGAAAGATACTCTCGGTATCGCCCAGGTGAAAGATACTCTCGGTCAGTGGCGGCTCGTGACTTTTGGGTTACTAGAGTGCTAATATTACAAAAAAGGCTTAATTGATGTTGTTGTAGCTGAAAACGATTTTTTATTTTTTTTCGAAAAATTGATTTTTTGTATGAAGATTTTCAGGAATTCCGTGCGGCGCACGGCTTTACTGAAATTTCCTGAAAATCTTCATACAAAAAATCGTTTTTCGAAAAAAAATAAAAAATCGTTTTCAGCTATAACAACATCAGAAATGCCATTTTTTTATAATATTAGCACTCTAGTGCACCCAAAAGTCACGAGCCGCCACTGCTCTCGGTATCGCCCTGGTGAAAGATACTCTCGGTATCATCCTGGTGAAAGATACTCTTGGTATCGCCCTGGTGAAAGATACTCTCGGTATCGCCCAGGTGAAAGATAATCTCGGTATCGCCCTGGTGAAAGATACTCTCGGTATCATCCTGGTGAAAGATACTCTCGGTATCGCCCTGGTGAAAGATACTCTCGGTATCGCCCTGGTTAAAGATACTCTCGGTATCGCCCAGGTAAAAGATACTCTCGGTATCGCCCAGGTAAAAGATACTCTCGGTATCGCCCTGGTGTCCCATAAAAATGGTCTTCTGAGTCGGTAGATGTCTACATTAAATAATTTAAACTTTTCGGCTTGGGAGTCATCGCAAGGCCATTACAGATGTTACGTAATACAAGTCACCCTATAAAAAAGATGCATAATTTAGCCTCGCTTTCCCCATGCAAACGATCGTGGCGTACGTGACAAAACGCAGCTAGCCGCCGCGTGATGGCACAGACCACCCAGGGAGCGTTCTCGGCTCAACACTGCCCGCCACCGCCGAGCCCCGCCAGTCGAGAGCGGACCTCGGGCATTGCAACAGTGTGTTTCTCGCAGAGCGAACCACAAACGCTCACAATGTTCGAGCGCGCGGAATTACGTAATAATAGAAACAGACGCGATCTCGTGCCAGTTTCCTACTAGATGCATTTCGCCATCAAACTTACAATCATGTTTATTATTACGGTTCGGGCTTACTCAATGGAGTCCCGTTCCCGCGTAAAATCCCGAGTGCACTTCACCGCCTCAACTGACCCGCCGCCTGTGAGCGCGGGTACCTCTGGCTCAACATGATGCCCCTTACCTCATCGAGACGATTCGTAAGCTTTCAACCTTCCCCTTTATCTTGTGTTCAATTCTCGTAAATTTCATGTAGAATCCACGCTTTATCTGGTCGTCATAAATTAGTAGAGAGAGTTAGTAGGGAGATCCATGTTAACCTGTATTTCTCGAGACATTTAATATACCTTGTGCCTTTTACTTATGTGTTATTATTGTGATGTCCTTTTCCAACCTCCTGACCGATGGACGAGCTGCTGATCAAAGAACTGCCCACCCCTGATTGTACACGAGTCGCCTGCTCTACCATTTTATCTGAGCTTAGCCAATTTAATAACCAGGTTCGAGTCCCGGTTTATCCATAAGTTAGCACAGAATACAGAGTTGTCGGCTGCCGGCGCTGCTTTATGCTTCAAGAGCGCCGTCAGTTGTCACTGTCAGTTTTCATTCACATGTTGTTCGTTTCATTCATTCACATATGACGCTCATGACAGTTGTTAAATTAATGGAAGTTAACAGCATGCTCCGGTATGTAGGTAACTTCATTTTGTAGCCAACTGACCAAAAACGGATACATACAATGTCAGTATGCATATTGCACACACCTGTTAGATTCCATTCAAAATCAGGATGACCAAAATAATTACGCGTACTATAATCCTCTTAAGCGTTTGAAGCATATGAACAAAAATAATTATTTTAAATGTTACATTTATTATGCATTCATTCGTACATCTTGGAAAATCAACAATAATGGACCAATTTAACTTTTATGGAAATAAACAGTCCATTACATTTTTACGAAAATCGCAAATGTTGGCGAAAAACTTTGGGGTTTTCTTTTACCAAAGAGAAAAGTTTGCTCCTAACCGTGTTGTAACTTAAGTATCAGGAAAAACTTTTAGTGCTCAAAGAAAAGTAAGAAAATCCAATTCCAGGCAGGTACCTACCCAGTAAAGTTGTAGGTCTGCCGGCTGGAAATCTGAGCATTCTATTAATTTGGTTGAAATTAAAAATATGTAATATCAGATGAGATTTGTATATGATGATTTGTTGTTGATGAACGATAACATGTTGGTGTCATGTCAAAAACACAAATCGCCGGTAATTTGAAAGGATGGATGGTTTTTAAAAGGTTCGATATTTTCAAATCAAATCGCCGATAAATTGAAGGGATGGTTGGTCTTTTAATAAAATGGTTAGATGTTTTCGAATCAAATACCCGGTATTTGATTCGAAGGGATGGTTGGATGGTTGATTACTCCATTGGAGGGGACCCACCCTTTCCCAACGGCTGTGTGAGGAAACTGATTGTTTAACCTCCTTAGCCGCACACGTCAGGACTCTAATTTTTTTTTTGTAAAAAGAAGCTACATTTATTTTAAACGATTCTATGCATGCATGATTATTAGTAAGAAATAATGTATGCATACTTACATTAGTAGTAACACAAAATAAAAACACATCAGAGATGTGTTCGCCTGGTGGTTTGGCATCTAAAATTAAAAAATAAAGAAGGAAAACAGTTGATTGCTCCAGTTGCGCCATCATAAGATACTTTAATAATACATAAACTGTTAAACTTGCACAAATTGAAAGTGAACCCCACCGTTAAATTTAGCAGCCACCTTTGGTAAATACCAAAATACCTGACAAACAAAACCCTTGACTGTGCACAAAGAGACGGGCGGTCCGTTTGATAGATTCTCCTATCTTAACAAACTTGCAATCTTAGCAATCTTTAGAGCACAGGCGTCGGGTGGGAATGTTATCCCTGTTATACCGGTATTTCAATGAAAGATGCTCCGAAGAACTAGCGTCATTAATTCATGCTTCGGAACCAGTGTACCAGGAAATACGGAAACGCGCGGCCAACATTTGTACGCAGTTGATAATTGTCACATGAGAACGGATCGTTTCTACGACTTATTCTTGAGTTTAACAGCTCGGCTGTAGAACGATTTGCCGGCCTCTGTGTTTCCTCCCTCCCTACAACAAAGTCATGTTAGAAAGACCTAGGTTAATCTCGTCAAGATCCAGGTTCACTCCCTTCTTTCCACCAAAATACCCACTACACAGTATCCCCAAAGATGACATAGGCCCTGAGGGGAAATACTTTCCTCAGGGCCTCCCGTGTTGAGTTAATTTAAAAATAAAATAAAACCAGACTTCATTTTGTAATTGCCGGACAAGACTCAAGACATTCCAACCTCCCGAAGCCATGACATCCATAATTCGGCGTATGTTGTGATGCTGAAGGAAGTGGTGAAAGGAAAGAGATAGAATTAAGAAGTTGGGAAAGGTTGTCTCAGTACAAGGACCTATTATTATTACTCATAATATAAAAACGCTTCTGTTATGCTAATACTTTCAACAGGAGTCATTTGACCGTCACCATGAGTCAGCTAAGTCGCGTCATAATATGATGGTATTAGGGCGTTGGGTATACTAGGCCCAGGTGCAGGTACACACTGCAATATTAGGGAGGTGGGTACTAGGTCTTGGTACACACTGTATTACCAGCGGCTGGTTCACAGGTCACGGGTCATACATAGTTGCGGTTCACGGCGTGAACTGTGAACTAACTAACAACTGACTAAGGAGACTGAATTGTGAAGGGCTACATAATACGTTAACTATTCAATTTGGGAGACGGGTTTGAGTACCGCCGCTCTGGAGACCATTTATTGGATAATCAACACCTTTGCCTTAGTGGTTCGCTACTTTGGTGATTTAGTAGGGGTTCCCGGGTTCATCGGGTGAGGTGTGTTCAGAATACGCCTGCCCACCAGCTACGTGGCGTGTCAGATCTCTCCACTGGTCTCTCAAGGACCCATCGACTTCGCCGCAGTGGGGAGGAATATGTTCATATGTCGTTTTTACGACTCGTTTTTGTGTAAGTCGGCTCGTATGTGGAACGAGCTACCGGCATCTGTTTTTCCTCCCTCCTATAATCCGAGCCTCTTCAAGGCCCGCATTAACAAATCCCTTCCTACAGCCCCTACCTTATTCCGCCTCACAACGCCGCCCAATCACACCGATCACTAGATTCCTACCCACCCCCACAACTTTTACCTTCCTAGAATTTCCTCTCCTTCCTTTCCATAAAAAAGACCCTCCACACATCATCCCAAAAGATTACATTACTAGGTCCTGTCCGTTCAGCATCATAGTTCCTGAGAAAACGGCTTCCATAGTTCGAACTTAAGTCTTGCATTTATGCCCGTCAGAATGATGATTTTACTAGGTCCCGGGGGAAATTATTTTGTCCGGGCCTTCGGTGTGGGGTTAATGTTAAAAAAAAACTTTTCGTAATAGTATAATAATACCTTGTCTATTATTTATTTATTTATTTATTACACGCCCTAGTGGGCTTTTCTTTAAAAAAAAAATACAAGCATTTTGTATCAGAGTAAACACTTAAAAATTAATACAATAAAGAAGAATGTAAACATACTGGCAAAAATGAATCCTCACGCATATAATTCAGTTTAAAAGATTCAACAAAACAAAATAAATAGTAGAAGCGGAGAAGTTATATGGGTACATAGGTCTATTTGTGTCTAGAAGAATAAAAGTGATAGAAAATACAACATTTATACTGATTAGTTTTCAAATGAAATATATCACCCAGATCAGAATATTTGTTTCCGAGATTGTGAAGTCTCGGAATCGGAGAATTTTGGTAAGCTAGTGTCCTGGTGTTATTGAAGTAAAAAGGTAAGATATGTCGGCATGATTTTTTGGGAACATGGTTATTGATACATTGAAGTAATTCGGGACAGTCTATTTTAAAATGTAGTATTCTTTGTAACAGTATTAAGTCTGTGCTTATTCTTCTTTCTGAAAGTTTCAATAGAGACATTTTATCCAAGAGGTAATTGTAATTTATGTTTTGTATAGGAATATGCAATTTATAATTTATAAACCTTAGAAACTTCCTAAACTGTGTAACTTCCTAGACCGAGAACAAAATAAATTTCAAATTCTCCAAAATAGGGCAATGAGAACAATACTCAGACGAAATAGATATTCAAAAGTAAATAAAATGTTAAACGAACTAAATTGGCTAACGGTGAAACAGATGTTGACCTTGAACACGATGATATTTGTACACAAAATAGTAAACAACCTGCTACACAAATATTTTTCAAATAAAATTGTATACAACAAGGACATACACAAACATAAAACTAGGACGTGCAATGAAATCAGGCTACCAAAAAAGGACAAGACGAATACACAGAACAGTATATTCTATAAAGGGATGAAATACTATAACGCGCTGTCGGAAAACCTTAAGTCTGCCCCAATTGAAAAATTCAAGATGTTGTGTAGAATCCACATAAAACAAGAAAAAACACAGAATATTAATATGTAAAAAATAATTAGTCATTTGTAAACTTAAATGTACAAATTGCTAAAATAAAAAAAAAATAAAATAAAAAACTATGCAAGAATCGTGGCTCCCTTATCAGGTACAAGAACTCCTCTTTTCTCATATACATAACCAATGATGATCTAAAATGTAATATATTTATGTATCTATATTCCTTATATTACAATAAAAAAAAATTAAAAAATCTTATCAATTCTAATCTTTCTTTTATTAAACAAATTTTTGATAGTTTCAGATAAAAAGAGATGGTTAATGATGCCTAAATCATAGAAGTACTCGCACGGAGCGGCGTTGGCGAGAACTAATTATAGTTTCCATAAACGTGGAGGATCAGAGAGTGAGCAAGTGAGCCAGTGAGCCAGTCACCAATCACCAATCAGCCAACCCGCAGCCATTAAACGTGTCACTTCCTTTTTGTAATGCGTCAATCAATATTCATCTTTATAGATTGCAAACATTCACTCATTCTTGGAACCCGCACTCACCTACGTACGACCCACACCGAATTACTTGCCGCTGATGTAACGGTAACTAAACATCGTTAAAGTACCTTAGTATATTAGTTATAAGTATATCACACTAAATCTTCATTTGGTCAAGGAAATTATTTGTATCAAGCTCCACTCGTATTTATTAGAAGGCCAGAACATATAAAGTTATAGAATTCCGTGTACGCTTTTAAAAAGATTGTTAATTTTTTTATATAATCAATGGCACAATAAAATGTTTTTTCAGTTTCATTCAAAGATTAATGAAATTTTACACACTTGACCTTCAAAACGAGAGGAAGGACAAAAAAAAGCTAAAAAAAAACACCAACAACGTTATTTTCGTAGTTCATCTTTGGATTCAATTAGCGATGGTTGGCGACCACCCTGAGGGACGGTCTTATATGTAATCTATATCGTATGAAGCAATTGCGTGTACAAATGAAGGAGTTATCATTTTTTTAAGAACAAAAATTGTATGGCACTGACATTAAAAATGAGGCTATCTCTGGAATCATAAGGTTGGCCATTATATCCTTACACACAGATATACTACTATTTATTTGTATTTTTTTGACATACTTCGCATTGTGGCGCAACTTCGATTTTTTTTTTAAATCCCCAAAGTTGAAAAAAAAACTTTTTTATGTTGATGATTCATTTTAATGCTTAAACGCTTTACATATGAGTATGCTTTGTCTAGTTTACAATATTATCTTATGTCTATGAAAGGCGATTTTCAGCCCACTGTGCGCCGGGGACTTAAGCTAGTGTATTATAAATACATACTGTTATTATTCTTGGAGTTAGTTTATAAATAGGTAACCACCTCATTTATTACTAATGTTCAGTTATGGTTTACTGTGAATATAATATAAAATTATGTACGGTAAAACTATTTTTTAATCCGAGAATTACACTAAAAATTAAATAGTTGTATTTTTCCACTGTCGTACAATAACAATAGTGATGAGATGACGACATTTGACAATGTGTTCTTCAATTAAAAGCGGTTAAATTAAAGAATGGAAAACGTCTCGATGCTCCCATACAAAATACAGTGCTCTGTTACTGACCCTGTTAAAGTAAACAGAAAGCTCGCTGTGACCTGCAAAATAAAAACTTTAAAATATTATATTGGTATTAAGTTAGTAAAAAATGGGCTGGAGTTTCTTTTCCACAATGTTTTTAAAAAAAATTTAGGCGAATTAGGCAGGAAATTACCCAGGAAACAAAAACCCGAAGAATTTTTATATCAACCGATAATATAACATGGTATCCCCTATTGCCCGCTTGCTATAGGTAATCTAACTAGCGGGATGAGTAATATTGTATTGAATGCATAAAATAGGTGAATAAAAACGTCAAACAGCGCAAAAACTTCACAAAATACAAATGAATTTGTAATTGTTAACGCTGTGCTTTCATAAGACTAAAATAAACTTCTGATGAAACTGAACCATATTATAACGGCGATCGCAGCGCAAAGAGGTGGAACAAGGGGGCCGGGTAAGTGGGGGGTACAATCCTCCACATTCCTCTCCCTCAACCCTTCCACTTTCCCTTCTCCATAGCTTCCCGCCGTTCAGCCTGTCAGGAGACCACACAGGAGACCGACCCGGCAGCCTAAAGCAGCATTCACAACATATTACAACGAGTAAGAAACTTAATGCATCCAATTGGCGCACGTAAAAAGTTGGTTGGCGTTCTGTTTTATTTTTGTATGTGGGTACATAAAAGCAAACCGTTCGTGAAACGTCTGAATCAAATAGTAATACCACAGACATCCAAATTAATAGACGAGCCAATCAGGGAAAGGGGAACAAACCAAGTTGCGAAGAGCGCGGGAGGCGACGTGATCGTCCCACTTTCGGTGATTTGCCAATAAATGAATTTGAGGAGATGTACCGAATGTGGCATATGTCCCTAATATGAGATGGTGGTGTTTCTCAAAAGCTAAGTAAGAGCATCTTTATAATCCAGCGTTCCCGAATCCCCACCGACTGACCCAAAACATATCAGTATTCGTCCGGAGTCCGGACGCCGCACAGTGGGCTGAAAATCGGCTTTCATAGACATAGAGACTTGAATTTTCAAGGGTATTTTTTTTGGCTAGAAATGGATTTTGCTGATCATTACTATGCTATAAAATGTCGTACGAAGCAATTGCGTGTACAAATGAAGGAGTTATAATTTTTTTAAGAAAAATTTGTATGGCGCTGACATTAAAAATGAGGCTATCTCTGGAATCATAAGGTTGGCCGTTCTATCTTTACACACAGATAATACTACTATTTATTTGTATTTTTTTGACATACTTCATATTGTGGCGCAAGGTGCGATTTATTTTTTAAAAATCCTAAAGTTGAAAAAAAATCTTTTTTTTTGTTAATGAATCATTTTAATGCTTAAATGCTTTACATATGAGTATGCTTTGTCTAGTTTACAATATTTTATTTACACTGCAAGCCAAAACACTGTGCACAGTGGGCTGAAAATCGCCTTTCATAGACATAGAGACTTGTATTTTCAAGTGTATTTTTTTTGGCTAGAAATGGATTCTGCTGATCATTAATATGCTATAAAATTTTGTATGAAGGAATTGCGTGTACAAATGAAGGAGTCATCATTTTTTTAAGAAAAATTTGTATGGAGCTGACATTAAAAATGAGGCTATCTCTGGAATCATAAGGTTGACCATTATATCCTTACACACAAATATACTACTATTTATTTGTATTTTTTTGACATACTTTGTATTGTGGCGAAACTTGTGATTTTTTTTTTAAAAACCCTCAAAGTTGAAAAAAAAACTTTTTTATGTTGAAGATTCATTTTAATGCTTAAATGCTTTACATATGAGTATGCTTTGTCTAGTTTACAATATTTTATTTACACTGCAAGCCTAAAAGCATTTAAGCATTAAAATGAATCATCAACAATAAAAAGGGTTTTTTCAACTTTGAGGATTTTTAAAAAAATAATCGCACCTTGCGCCACAATATGAAGTATATCAAAAAATACAAATAAATAGTAGTATTATCTGTGTGTAAAGATAGAACGGCCAACCTTATGATTCCAGAGAAAGCCTCATTTTTAATGTTAGCGCCATACAAATTTTTCTAAAAAAAATTATAACTCCTTCATTTGTACACGCAATTTCTTCGTACGAAATTTTATAGCATAGTAATGATCAGCAGAATCCATTTCTAGCAAAAAAAAATACCCTTGAAAATTCAAGTCTCTATGTCTATGAAAGCCGATTTTCAGCCCACTGTGCGCCGGCCACACCACATGCGACTGACAGAGTTAAGTTTTTGTGCCTAACCGATTTGATATTTACGTAAGTTTCACTTTATTAATCCACAAGATTGTCACTGATCGACGATATTATAAACTAATATTTATGTTTCATAACGTTTCGAAATTAAATTATATTTTATTCTATGAATATATTTGATTGCATTGATCTTGTTCCTAATATTACTGTTCAGGACTATACAGCAACGATATCAGAGGCGAATAATGCATTCAGCCTACCGTCATTGGTGCCATATTGGCTGTTGCTGGTTCGGGGGCTGATATATCGACTTCATATGTGATTATTGTATGCAATTTTTCAGTTTATCCCATAATAGGAGCACTTTTTTGAAACTGGGTTTTTACTATTGTTTTACTTTTTGTTTAAAATTGAGACTTCCGAGTGCTATTTTAGATTTTAATAACATTTTAAGTTACATTACTATGTTTCCAAAGATTTAAATGTGAAATACTTAACAATAGATTTATTTCTAATTAATCAGTTTTTTTCCTAAGCTATTCCATATTCAGTACATCTCCTCTATACAGGCAACTCGAATTGTAATATCACCATTATCCGAAAAAAGTTCGGGTTTGTTTCCAAAATTTAATATTTTGTTACACCATTTAGTTAAGAAACTTTAAAAAACGTGTCGTAATTTCAGCATCGTTTCTCATCGATTCGTTTAAGAACGAACATTCCTGCGCAGAAAAGTCCCACAATGGATAGTGCTGCAAACCGTTGCCCTACTTTAGCGAACATTACTTTGCTGCGCATGTTCTCATCATTTCGATGTGCGCTCTTCGGTGGTCAATGTACGACTGATGTCACAGTTTATTCAAAGCATTCTCGAACCCTCCTAGTGCCAAAAATACGGTCATCTGGTTTGCCTCCAGCTCACCTAGATTTCATGTTAGGGTAAGTCTATTAATATGAATGTCTATGAATAATACTATTAATGTAACCAGGAAGGAACACTTCAAAAAGTATTTTAAAACGGTCGCTTCGTGAATAGTCTGAACCTGTTGACGTCGAATCCAAAAATTGTAAAAATTAGCAATACTACAAGTGTAACCAGGAAGGAGCACTTTAAGAAATACTTTAAAACAACAAATTACAACATTCATGGATTTTAGATTATCAGGCAAATATAGTAGATACTATGATTTTTAACACCATCCATCATTGGTTCTGACATAGTCTGGCCATTCAAAGTGTTGACTCAAGAAGAAGGGGGAGGTAAAACACGACTTAACACCCAAAATCAAACACGATCAAACAAATAACAACAAGTAACACGCTTATCACCAACATATTCGTTGTTGTGATTAGAAACGGGTGCTTGAATGGGTGATCCCTTGAGAAAGTAATATTATTTGTGTAATGAACATAGGTTCTGCTAGTATATGTATGAAAGAGACATTAGTGTGTGAAAGAGACAGCGTTATTAGGTCGAATAGTGAAAATGGGTTGGTTATCTTTTGTTTCATGTCTTTTTACTACAGGGTTTTCCAATAAGAGGTGTTATTTTGAATAGCCCGCTATTTCGGTAGATGTTACTTTTGAATTTGTCATTTTTTTGACATTTGACAAGTAGAAACTACGCCATTAATAAAAATGGAACGATACACGCTTCAACAACGCATTGAAATTATTAAAATTCACTTGAGTGAATCAAATGCAAATCATCTTGAGTGATGAGGCCCATTTCCACCTCGGTGGCTTCGTCAACAAGCAAAATTGTCGCATCTGGGGCTCGGAAAACCCAAGAGTTATTGTTGAAAAGCCTCTCTATGCTCAACGTGTGACTGTTTGGTGCGGTTTATGGTCCGGCGGAGTCATTGGACCTTACTTTTTCGAAAATGAGGCTGGAGCAACAGTTACGGTGAATGGATTGCGCTATCGAGAGATGATTAATGATTTTTTATGGCCGGAATTGGATGGTATTGATCTGGACAACGTTTACTTTCAACGAGACGGCGCTACGTGCCACACAAGCAACGAAACCATTGATCTTTTACGATTGAATATCAAAATAATACCTCTTATTGGAAAACCCTGTAGTATCCTCCTTCTAAGTAACATGTACCAATAGTGCTAATAAACGTGTAAATAGTGTACTTACACTCCAGTATTATTATTGTTAAACTACCCATCATTATTATACGAAATCATCCACTGATCTCTATCAAAAGAATAAATAAAATATTATACAAAGAGGAACCAGTCCATTACAAAGTGACTATCAAAAGTCACCAAAAATTGGCGTAGTCGATAAGATCACTACAATTTGTAAGTAAACTATTTTTTTTATAAACACCGCAACATATAAGTATTTATTTACGATATAATTTTTTTTTAGAATAATGCAGAAGTAAACCAATTAAATATTATTCTATCTGTCAAGTCTGAGTTCGAAAAATAAGCACTCGGTTGTAATGCATACATAACACACAAATTCACACGTTAGTCGACTCCAGAGGAGCCATATAAATCTAAAGCGGTGATAAACACAACGAAGTTAACAGCCTTATGATAAACATAAACAACAAGATACAAATGGTCGGAACGGAATCACACGTAAACAATCTTGTGCAAGGAAAACAGATTTTTAAATTTTAAGATAAATAACGTTGTGGTACTTCTTAATATACCAACAATGCAACAAGTTCAAGTCATAATATCAATTATCAGAAATTACTGGAATACGAAGAAGTGTGACAAGACAACTCTTCAAAAATCCAATAGAAGAACTGCCGCGCTTACGGACGGTTTTTTTCCAGCGTTAGTTTTAAGAACTTGATGCCATTTTTTAAATATGCCTAACCCTTTTTTAATATAATATGGTTGTTGCGTGACATTAGTTTTGGCCTTCTAATCCAATATCGATTTGTATCTAGAACAGTGTCGGCTCGTGACTTTTGAGTGTGGTGAATTTTGAGTGCTAAAGTTAGAAAAATCCTCATTATGCTGTTTAGTCCAAAAAGATTTATTATTTATTTTCGAGAATTTTCAGTAAATTTCAGTTTGGCCGTACGGATTTACTGAAAATCTTCATTTACGAAATAAAAAAGAAGATGTATTCGGCTAACATTAACAGTGCAATTTTTTTGTAATGTTAGCACTCTAGTACACCCAAAAGTCACGAGCCGCCACTGATCTAGAAGTCGACGATCACTGGGCCTTGTTGCCATTCAAACCTCTCCACCGAATTCTTGCTTAGTGATATTTTCAACTTTTTCTGAGAAAAATATACCGTGTATTTATTACCTACCACTGCCTTTTTACTTAAATATTACCTATTACTGCCTTTTAAGTTGAATATTCCTAACAATTTACCGAAACACTGGAAAAACAATTATTCCGGAACCGCTAAATTTATTCTATAAAATTGAAAAAAATATTCATTTATAAGATCTCTCGGGGATATAGGCTTCACAATATTACCGAGTCCTCAGAAATATATTACGCAATCTAAAAAAGTTTCATGGTCCGTAGTTATTACACAGATTTTTTGTTCTTGTTCCGTGAATCTTGATGAAACAGAAAAACGTTCCACGGTAATGAAATTATTAATTGTTATATCCACAATATATTAATTGAATTATACCATTCACCAATGTCCAGATTGGCAAGACTTGTATTTTTTGGTGTAAGCCTTAATGATTGTTGTCATTCATTACGCAAGTAATATTTAATATTGATGTGGCAGAAGAAGTCGTCCGTTAGTAAATAAGTAAAGTTTTTTTTTTATGACGAAGCAATAAATTTTTGCAGCATTAGAAAGATCTTTTGTAACAAATCAGGGCATTAGAGAATTTGGGAAAGCTGCTAACTTGGCAGCTTCTTGCGTTGTGTTGTGAATGTCGATAATCCGTGGCCGTGGATCTGATTGAGGAGATGCGGTTTAGAAAGGTGAACGTCTGTCGGCTCCTTACTTCAGCAGTTACCAGTTACTGCTGTATGTTGGCTGGTTACCGCATGCAGTCAGCAGACACAGATGGCAGTGAACGGAGTAAACAAAGGCCCGAGGCGCAGGTTACATAAAGCGATGGTGAAATCGGGAAGTTTCCACAAACTACACTTTATTCTGCAGTAAACAGGCAACCCAGACATACCTGTTATTCCAAACCAAAAACACCCTAAAAAGTTGGTTTGGATAGTACGTACCTCTTGCTTAATTTCCAGAATGGTAGATTCGATACTCCCTGTATAGCCCAGTTGGGAGAGACCTTCATTCAGAATCTATAATTAAAATAATTTCCAACTTTTCTTTTCCCCATCTCCGTCCTCTCCCGCCTTCCCGCTCACCTCACAACACACTTCAAAATAGGCGATTATTGAGACTCGTGTAGGCTAATCACAAAAACATTAATTTCCGGTGTCGAATGATTTTGAAACCCACATCTATTATTGACTTCTGATTTCTGTTAGCGAATACCCACGAAGGCTTGTGTTAATTTTGAGATGAATTGAAATAATTTTCGCAAGTACTTTCCACGTAATTTGCCGATACCGCTCCGAGCGCCGAGCAAGCGAGTAACTTGAGAAACGGGAACGACAAGACGACTAATGAATGAATATTTGTTCCTTTGTAAGACAACACCGTGCCATCGCATGTCAAATGGTTATTTATGTGTGTCACAAATGACCTTTGTCTGGGCACGGAGCATGAAAGGCAATTCCCGAGAAACGAACATTCCTGCAGTCTGCGGTATTCAGGTTTGTGTCTGTGCACACTTGGTGATTGCATTTCTGTTTCTCTCAAGGTAAACCACTCCACACTCTACAGCAAACATCGCGTTCTTCTTGCGTCTTACATTCAGCCACTTCCAGCAAACTATCTACTACCACCGTCGACTATAGCTACTGCTAGATGTTCGTCATAATCTTGATCCGGCTAGCCTCTGTAACGACACGACCGACACTATGTACTACTCCAGACAAATGCTTAGGTACAATATTATATTTGCATTACATTAGTTTTTTTTTAAATTTTGGTAGCGGGTGTGTGCTGCCCCCGGAACCATTCATTGGATGACGAACACCTCTGCCATAGGTCACCGAAAGTGTTTCGCTAAGTTTGGTGACTTAGCAGGGGCGCCCGGGTTCATGGGGAGAGGATTGTCTAGATCTTGGCTGCCAATACGCGTGCCTACCCACTGTTTGGCGGGTCGAATTTGGAGAGACTGGTTGAGCAGACCCATCGCCATGTACCGCAGTGGGAGGGATGAATTAAAACGTCTGTCACTTCTGGACACACTGACCCCCAAATTCCTATCCACCCCTAATATCTTTTTACTTCCCAGATCTTCCTCTATTTCCTTTCTTTAAAAAAACCCACCACACAGCACCCCCAAATAACAAAGATATAAAAAAATAGTACAAGATACAATTTATCCAAGTTACATGAAAACCCTTTAACAATACTAACAAAATAAGTAGTCATTATACCATTTCTCCATTGGGATGGGCATCTTCTTCCATTTACGTGGACCAAATAAAGTACATATAAAGTATTAGCATTATCCTATCTATTTGTCCACCACCTAACCCCCCATTCGCGATATTGTTTAATAGGCTTTGATCGGCCTTACTATCTTTTCGGATCTCCAAATCTTAATTCGGTGGTAGATACCTGCATGATTTTACCAGAGAGGAATTTTTGATTTTCAGAATTCACGATTTAATTAGAATGGACATCGTACGATGTTATAAAACGGGACGCTACAAGGAAGCTCTCTCACGTATCGGGGGAGAGGTTACAAGTAACAATAGATCTTTCAGCGATACTTATGTGTAACATTACTGAGTTGTGGTCGGCTGGCAATTGTGAAATATGGCACATTCGTCACCCATTGCGCCCCCAGTTGGCTGACGACTGGCGACAAGTGGACATTGAATGATAAGTAAATGGCGAGCACCCGGTCACTACAATTCTTTACTTGTTTATTTGAATTCCTCCGCGGAGGTATGCCGCTCCGCTTGATTAGCAGTCACATTCACGGGAAGCCAGCGCGGCTCTCCGTTTGTATTTTGCAGTACTGAGTACTGACTCTGGGTACAGTGTGTAAGTAATGTACTGGGTACTAACTGTACTGCTGTGTAGGTGCTGTGCGCTGTGTGACAATCGCAGAAACCCATTTTCAATTATTTGTTCGTTACTTTGTTGTGCATTCCGTTCACCTCGAGGGAGTTGGCAGTTGAGAGGAGGCGGTCTGGCAATACAAACGCAAATAGTACGCTATTGAGAGAACGGTTACTTTCTTATATTATGTTCTCCATTTCCTCGTGGGATATTATTTGTTAAATTATAAACAGAATTTTAGAAATATTTTAAAGCAAAACTCTGCCTCAAATTTTATGTATTCGGTTTACCTCCTGGGAATTGATTATTATAATAAATATTACTGTGGGGAGGTGGTCTGTCAATACGAGTACAATCTAACAAGCATGAGTTATTATTGTTGGGAATGGAGTTCTTCTTTTATATCTTTTACTTTTCCTAGAGGGATATTTTTTGCCAAATTTAGTCGAATTATTTATTTTTTTAGCAAAACTCCACTATAACTTTGTTGTGTATTCTATACTTCCAGGAGGCAGATAGTAGTTGTGGGGAGGCGGCTGTCGATGCAAGCACAAATACGTTATTAGAAATATTTTTCGAAAACGCGTGCTATCTTTTATGCCTTATTCATTTTCTTGTCCAATCAAGCCCATTAAAAAAATAAATAATGTGTGATATGTCATCAGCGTCTTTTGTAATAGGCAAACAATATACCTATATCATAAAATACTTCAACTACGCCATTAATAAATAATAAAAACAAGATTGACCCCAAGTAAGAACCTTATGGAAATCCACCAGTTACCTTAAATTTACGATAAATATGATGCATAATCATATTAGATGTAAAAATTGATCTGTAAAAGTCCAGTTGGTAAAAAATAATGGTTAGCGAAATGCAGGTATTGGACCAGGAGAACAGGAGCGCAGAAGGAAAGAGGACAGGGTGGTGATGATCTGAGCTACAGCTGTGAGCAGGGCACGCACAAGAGGAAAAACTCAGTGGGTACTAGAGCCAGAGGTAGTATAATAAGCGGTATAGTCACACACAGGCTCAGAACTGGCTAACCGTTAGTTACTCCGGCCTGACCATCGCACGTCGCACCCCGCGGCCCCATCTCATCTGAATTCCATTGACATCGCATATATTTTGTATTACCTAGTTCCACACTGATGCCTGCATTTCGGTGTACTCTCTACATATATTCTGTTTCCTTCATTACTTCAAGTTGCCAACAAGTCCACAAATTACTCATTATCAAGTGAGTAGCGGGCGCAGGCATGCTTCGTAGCTTTCCGTAAACAGTTGTACTATTATTATACTAGCAACATTCAATATTTATTTAACGGTAAAGTATTAAGATTTCAAAGTATTAAGATTTCTAATCATTTAATCGAAGATCTAAGTTATAAATTGCAAAAAATCTAAAATGCAGGCTAGGTATATTAATTTTTCTATCTACTTCAACATTTCAATTTACAAATCCTTAGGCTCCTCCATGCCCCGCGGTTCTGCAGGAGCTGCGGACATCAACATATCGGCCGCCAGTGATGCCTACTCACAAATTATGATCGCTAAAATGCGTTCTTATCATGAAAATTTTTATTTCCAATTGCTTGGACTTGAAAGTGGCGAGTGTCGAGTACACTTACAGGTATGATGAAATTGAACAACTTTAAACCTTTCTTCTTTAGGAAAACGTAGATTGAACTAAATTTCATATTAAAAAATATCAACGGTATTATTGTCACCCTGTTCATCTAGCTCATTCTTTCCCGTAGACTCCGAAATAACCATTGCTGTTCTTCAATCAACACTCTACTAAGGATACATTTCTCCTCTGTCCAGAATCTCAAGACACTTCTTCTCTAATACTTCATTGAAATCTTGTTTAGGTTTGGACTTAAATACAATTTCTAGACATTTTGTTTCAAAAGAGTTTTTTAATTTCGCTACCGGTTTCGTCACATCCGAATCATCAACTAGCGTTTTTAAAACTAACTTTATTCAACTAAAAAGTCAGGTAAATTGTAAAATCGGGGTAGAGGGAGTAGAGAGTTGAAGGGAAAGTGGAGGATTCAAAATAAGGAAACACGGTTAGCAATGCTTTACAGGGTGCTGTTATTTTGTTCTCAAAATTTATTTTACATATTTTTTTTATTTAAAAAGTTTCCAAGGCGGAAAATTAAAAATATGTATTAATATTAGTTTGTTTAAACATGATTTTTTTTCTTTATCGAAGCCATGACCTGTTTTCAACAAATGATCGGAAAAGTTAGAGTAGATATTATTCCGTAAACACAGTTCATGTTCCCTGATCCTAATTTAGTAGCGAAATATTAAAAATAAGTAAGAAATGTGCATTACAAAATAAAACTCTTCTAACAGTAAAATTGACATTAATTTATTTATGCACATCTTTGTAGTAATTTTTATCTTTGCGCTTCTTGCATAATGTGGTCTCCTTTCACAGTCATCTCTGTTTTTTTTTTCCATTCGTGTGATTTTAATTTAAAATTTTAAGATTTTATGTTCAATAATTAATAAATAAATTGGCTGGGAAACATTAAGTATTTATTTAGCGAACATCAGTTAGAAATGAAGAAACAATGTAAAAGTGTTTATGGTACCTACGTACAACACTACATATTATAGCAGAGCTGCAATTTCGATTTGTTGATATTTATGGCTTAGATCATTGATTGAATCTCAGATTTCATAATACTCCAATAAAAGCCGTCAAACTAGATAGGAAATCGTGAAAATTACTGGTGTTATAAAATAATATGTAATATCGCCACAGCGTGTAGTAAACCAGATTATAAATAGTGAGGTTACATCCATCCCAGAGCCAAACTAGAAATACCAAGTGCAAAAGTCGATTGAACAAGATACAAAAGATATGCAAGTGGTGGTAAGTTTCAGACAGATTGCTCAGAGTATAGCTATGGATGGTGTAGTACATGCGAGCGGGATGCCATAAATAAAACATTAGACGAGACTGCTTAGCGTCTCCTTGTATGGGGATTGTCGTGGCAAATGACAACATAACCGTTACAAGTTACAAGTTACAAGCAGTGGTCAGTAGATAGTGGATTGACATTGCGGCCTTGATCAGTATCGGTGATCAGTTTCCTTGACATCTAGGAGGAGATCATGTCAACTGTTGAACATTTTGCAACTTCATTATTCCGAAAACATTATTATTTTCTTGTTAAAGTATGTATAAATTTGACAATGAGTAAGAGTGATAAGCCGTTTGGCACTGAATCCTGATCCAGAAGTAACGGGTTCAAGACCAAGTGTGGGAAAGATTTAAAAAATATATATGGTTTTACCTTTATTCAATGACAAGATCTGAACAGTCAAGTTACTATCTTAATCTTCTTTTTCTCATTTTCTATTCTCTTTAGCGCATTCTTCATCCTCATAACATACCCAAATTGGTGAAACAGTCCCACTTATCTGAATATTCTGGTACGTCGCAACCTCATGTGAATTCAATCGAAATAATCATGTATTGTTTCAAAGCTCTTTCACACAAACAAAGATTTGAATTGCATAAGTCTAAACTTAAACTTTAGGACCATTTTCTTCGCACACACTCCCCCTCTCCAATCCACAATACACCCATGGGAATACCACAATTCCACCGACTCCGGGCATTCGATGTGCGGTATCACACAAAAAATGTCAATTCCAATAATACAATTATTCTAAATTGGTCGAAAGCAGTCCCTCGCTGTGAAAGTATCAAAGCCGTGAGAAGCTCGAAAGTTGAAAGTTTTCATTAAAATTCACGAGGCACACAGGCGATTGCGCCAACAGGCATCAGACATTAGGCATCTGCTATCAGTCATCGGGAATCAGGCTTCAGAAATCAGGCACCCTTCAGCTCTGTGCCGGTTAGGCTGACTGCAAGGCAATTAGGCAATTACTCGGGAATTCAGCGGTCTGCTGCTAACGGAACATTTTCTGTGGAACTGATGCGAATACTGTAACCTCGAAACTGGCATAGCCTGCAACAAGGTATCTATTATATACAAGCTTTACTTCAAGTGCTGCAGGCTGTAGGCTAAAGGGACCCTCTAGCGTACCATGGCAAATATTTATAAGTAGGTATAATTTTCGTAGAAGACTAATCTAAATATACTTTGATTTGATTTGAAAAGTCCTATTACATAGGAGTACATATTATATATCAAAATAATACAAATAAATATGGTTATTATACATTAGAAAATAGATATTTTATAGGGGTGGCATTTTTGTTTTGTTTTGGCAGGCGGCGGCACCCATCGCGGAGCCCTACGATCGCATCCTGACGCGGTTCGAAATTGAAAGGAGCCGGATCCTTTTTTATGAAAATTGAAAGGATCCAGTTCGTTTTACATCGGAACACTTTAATTTACGTTTGAGGATTCGAAGATCCGATATAACTGGATCGCCAGAAGAGCGGAAGTGGACTACATCGCAGTGTGAGATGCGCGGAATGCGAGTGAAATTATAATGATTTGAGTTGCTGACAAACTGTTACTATTATAGATAATATTAGACCACACTACTGTACTATCATAGATAATATTACTAGTACAGTAATGTGGTCCACACATTATCTAATTCATATAAGAAATATTGAAAGCGTGCAGCGCAAATTTTTAAGATTTATTAATTTCAAACTAGACAAACCAATTCACCACATAAACGATAACTTTTTTTTTAAAATTTGCACTCCGAACTCCTGCACCTCAAATACCTACTAAGGTACCAAATAGAACTACTGGGCAAATATATTATTCTGCAAGTCATTCCGGGACCAACTCCCACATACATGCACCTGTTTCTTTACAACAAATTCACTTCAAATACCGACATATTTTATACATATAAATTTACCGGTATTTAAATAGTGAATTTACATAAAATAATTAAATTTACGCCATCTATGAAGGCGTAGATTATAACCTACGTTACGTTTACACTTAAACGGATATCTACCAGTACTACCAAGCATTATGTATATTTTTTCAACGATACAATATTGTATTTGCATTCCTTTCTTGAAAGAATTGAGTTTTTGTACGGACAAAACTATTCATTCATATTCACATTGCTTTTGTGCGGACGCAAACAAATAATTCGTCGTAAGGCGAAGCTTACTATAACTGCTAAATCACTATTTTGATTAATCTTTATAACGAATTGGTGTACATTATGAATACCAAAAAATATGCTTTAGATAAATTGAAGGTTTTCCTATCGTTTCGCTTGAGTAGAATACAAATAAAATAATAAATTACTCAATAAAAAATATAAATGTAAACTACTAAAAAAACATTTTTTTAATAGAAATGTATGAACGCGTAAAGGAAACAACTTTTAAAAAATACAGTATAATAGCTAAAATTATCTATGAAAGTTTCACTTGATTAACTTTTTTGCTTTCTTATAAAATTATTTACAAAATAAATAAAAACCAGTTTTGTGCTTGAAATCGAACGATTCTAGACTCCGTTTGTCAAGCGATTTTAATGCCTATTACCTACAATATAATGTATACCAAGAATATACACATTTTTGGCTTGTAGCTTCCTCTTAATATTTTAAATCATAACTTGCAAAAAGTGTGTGTTTATAAAATAGGATAGAATAGGTTACGTTTACTGTTAAATGGATAACTATAAGTACAACCAAGCATTATGTCATTTTTTAGTTATCTAAACCTTTAAAACTTTGTTCTCTAGTATAATATTGAATATTATACTAGCTGTACCTCGCCACGCGTTACTGTGGCATAATCTGTCTGTGCAGATAGCGAAATAATTTTACGTCCAATATGGCGCTGTTTAAAATAATTATGGCTTTACCTGTCACAGGTGAGATCTATATAATTTAGGTATATAAAAAACACGCGTTTGAAGAACTTTGGAGATTTAGGTTTTTGAACAAACGAAGAATTAAATTTTTATTTATATATTATAAATATACTACCTGACCCCGTCCGCGTTGCTGTGGCTCAGTCAGTCCGTGAAGACAGAGAAACAATAGCATCCACAGTTTACAGTGATAAAGTTTGTGTTGATCTGGAGGAGTAAAACTCTCTAATGGTGAGCTCTTGCGTCATGAATGTTGCAAGGTTTTTTCTTTTGAAATTTCTAGGTCGGCGAAACTATAATAGTATGCTCGTAATCCCATTTTTATCGTGGGCTATTTAGGTTTTGAAAATAAATATGTAAGTATTCAACAATACAAGATGCCAATATTGTTGTTCCAGGTTTATCAATTGTAATAGGTACCTACTTTAAAGTAATATTAAATTATAAATAAGTAGGTACTTGGATGTCTATGCTTGGATACCTATAATACTAATAGGTGTCCAGAAACTATTAGTGGAAGCAGGAAATTGGAGAATCTAATCACATTATAGTTGTTTTTAATTTTATTATTTGAGCTTCCATTTTCCAGTAAATAGAGTCCGAAGTTGGAATCTTTTAGGTCAAATTTGAAAAATAATCGGTTGCTACTATCGTCTCCAAATTTTTTTTCAATTCAGGCGTTTACGCTGAAAATAGTAAAAAAATATATCTAAATGCTCAGATAAAAAAAAGCTTTTTGCGCTCTCCAATTACTAGATTAACACTTACTCTTGTACCGTTGTACCACTAGTTTTTGGTCCCGTGTAAAATTTGATAAAACATACGCGAAATTGCGAACATTGTGCAATATTGTCAAACCGATTACTGCATTTAAAAAATATATATTATCCTACTTTATATTTTTATAGTTAGTGATAAGAGATGAATCTACCAGAAAAAAAGAATGCCCGTGCGTTGCTTATTGCTTATATAATATTAGAGGTAATTGCAGCGGCAAACTGGTTGAAGGAGTAAAGTGTTGAATCAGTGTCAGACACCCAGCCAAACAACCCTATGGCTAGCATATGGCCCGGCCGGGGTGGGCTTGACATTTGGCACTTCCACTCTGACATTTGCCCGGGGGCAGGTACGGAGGGGGCGGCATATGGTGCATGCCACTCGATACTGCGGGGAAGACTACCTATTCGCAACACTGACTTTGTTTACTAACAGATTTGTTATCGTCATTGCGCTTATTACTGCATAGGTAAATGTTGTTAATACGCCGGTGAACACAATATTTTACCTGGACATAAATACTATTCCATATGTTAGGAATTATTTCGATTGCGGCTGTTCGCAGAGATATTATGAGTGCATGATTATAGCGGGTCGGATTTCGCGGATTTAGCGCCAAATGCGTGTGTTGTTTGTTTGCTATAAAAACATTACAGTTAAGTCAAAACGATAGAGAATTTACTCACAGAATATGGTAAAGTGCTGCCGGCCGGCACTGTCACTTCCACTTGGCACAACAATCCTTCTGGAAGTAGAAGCGGGCGTATATGGATGTGGATATACTGGCTATTAACAATTGAAACCGTTAAAACAGGCGCTTCACTAATTCGATCAATTTGACGAAACGTCAGCGGCTTCTTTGTTTACTGTGTAAGAAGTCTTCTAGCTTCTAAGACCGCTGCTCCAGTTGGATAAGTCAACGAGTCCTGATCGCCAATGAGTAGTTTGCAGCCAAACGTTTTGTTATCAAAAAATGTCAAAACTTCAAAGTTACAATAACATCAAATTAACAATAATTTACAAGGGCGTTTTTGACAGCAGCACTAAACGAACCACTCGCTCCCGTCGTAAACCGGCGACTAGCGTAGCGACTAGAAAAGGAGAAACGCGCGACGTGTCACCCGAACGCGGTTCGGGAAGGTTCGGGCTCCGTCGACTGAATTCGGGAAACTTCGGTTGCCCCCAGCGTCCGAGCGAAGTCGAAGTGAATGCCCCCGTCGCGACACTCAGGATAACTACCACGACCTACAGCGGACTGCCAACAACAACTTCCATTCTCCATACTTCCATCTTCCATGCTTCCATCGCTCCATCCAGTTGGCAATGTTGGCAGTTGTTCAGCCTTCAGACTGTTCATCCACCGCCAGCAACCGTCATCCGATGGCTGCAGCCTGGAACCTGCTACAAATCTGCAACCGAAACAAACCAAGAAAGAGACAGGAGGCACACGCGGGATATCTTCTTGCGATTATTTTACTCTGTCGTACCTATCATTGTTCTATTGTTCAGTAATACTATAATAACAAAAAAACATATTTTTTCTTGATCTGACCCAGTGATCCTGTAATTGAAAATATCTGATTAACAAATTGAAATAAAAATATATCGTCGAAAAAAGTTAGAATCGTCTTTATTGCCATCCCCATCAATGTTGTAATCTATATTTCCCAACTCATCTGTGTTATGTTAATGACCTATTTCATAGAATCTATGAAATGCATAGACATATGATTAATTCCTATGTCTGTGATGAAATGGGTCATTTTGTTTCAGATTTATTTTCTCGGTATTATTATTTACAATATACAAGTGTTAGGGACGTATTTTATTTCAGATTTATTTTCTCGGTATTATTATTTACAATATACAAGTGTTAAGGGATGTATTTTATTTCAGATTTATTTTCTCGGTATTATTATTTACAATATACAAGTGTTAAGGGACGTATTTTATTTCAGATTTATTTTCTCGGTATTATTATTTACAATATACAAGTGTTAAGGGATGTATTTTATTTCAGATTTATTTTCTCGGTATTATTATTTACAATATACAAATGTTAAGGGATGTATTTTATTTCAGATTTATTTTCTCGGTATTATTATTTACAATATACAAGTGTTAAGGGATGTATTTTATTTCAGATTTATTTTCTCGGTATTATTATTTACAATATACGAGTGTTAAGGGATGTATTTTATTTCAGATTTATTTTCTCGGTATTATTATTTACAATATACAAGTGTTAAGGGATGTATTTTATTTCAGATTTATTTTCTCGGTATTATTATTTACAATATACAAGTGTTAAGGGATGTATTTTATTTCAGATTTATTTTCTCGGTATTATTATTTACAATATACAAGTGTTAAGGGATGTATTTTATTTCAGATTTATTTTCTCGGTATTATTATTTACAATATACGAGTGTTAAGGGATGTATTTTATTTCAGATTTATTTTCTCGGTATTATTATTTACAATATACAAGTGTTAAGGGATGTATTTTATTTCAGATTTATTTTCTCGGTATTATTATTTACAATATACAAGTGTTAAGGGATGTATTTTATTTCAGATTTATTTTCTCGGTATTATTATTTACAATATACAAGTGTTAAGGGATGTATTTTATTTCAGATTTATTTTCTCGGTATTATTATTTACAATATACAAGTGTTAAGGGATGTATTTTATTTCAGATTTATTTTCTCGGTATTATTATTTACAATATACAAGTGTTAAGGGATGTATTTTATTTCAGATTTATTTTCTCGGTATTATTATTTACAATATACAAGTGTTAAGGGATGTATTTTATTTCAGATTTATTTTCTCGGTATTATTATTTACAATATACAAGTGTTAAGGGACGTATTTTATTTCAGATTTATGTTCTCGGTATTATTATTTACAATATACAAGTGTTACGGGACGTATTTTATTTACTTTAACCAGTTATTACTGACATTATTTGGAGAAATATTGGTCTCCGGTGACTTTTTTAAGACGATGCACTACGTAGTAATGCAAAATCATGTGTTTGTGGTTTGAAAATTTGGTCGCCTGGAAATGTTTCAGATGCTCAAATAATGCGAGTAGAATACATCTAGACCTTTGAAATAATCGAGTATTTTTTAGATAAGTCTTTTTATAAGCCCAGAAAAAATAATGTACAAGGCCTATGAAAACTGCTTTAAAGTTCAAAATCTCCTACTTACGAACCCATTTTCGGTTATAATTTAATTGTATAATGTGGCAAATTAAGTTATTTATAAAATGATCGGAAAAAAAATAAATATTTAAGCCTGAACATCCACAAAATAAAATAAAAGGCACTTTTTGGCCATGTTTTTTTCTTGCATAAATCAAAACAGGCGGATGGTGTTAAGCGGGAATTTAAACCTTATCGCCATCTACGTAAGGGGTGTTATTGGTAGCGGCTCGATTTAAAATATTACACGACGTAGTGCATCGCCTTCATAGAAAATCAGTAGTAATTGGACAGCTAGGGTTGATGTGATGCGTTTGGCGGTTACTCGGCTGAATGACCAGTAACTTGTGTGTTTGAAAAAAAAAATTAAGAATTTTAAAAAAAAGTCACCGGAAACAAAAATGTACTAGTTAAAGTAAGTCAAGTATGTCCCTTAACACCCTGAATACATATTATTACTTACTTTTTAAGAAGTTATTATTTGAGCTTGAATTCCCTTATTAAACACAAGAGCCTCGTCTCTTTATGATGAGGAAAAACTATTATTATTTTTCTTTATTATATATATATATACTTCTCTGTGTAACATGTAATAAAATTGATGAAGTGGAAACGTGTCATACTAAACAGATCAGTAAAAATAGGCTGTATATGCGATAAAAACCCAAAGTTGAACGGACTTGAACTTTCATTAGATGAATGATATTCATTTATAATAATATAATAGATACGATGGAAAGCCAGCATACTGCATTACCGACGACGAATGAACGCAACCGGTTACAATAAAATAACGAACAACGTACTAACAATAACAACTAATAATATAAAAATATCAGGACGGAAAATCTCAACCACCTGCACAAACGATCCAGCATCCCTCCCCTCCGTTCCCTCGAGGGGAGGGATCCTCACCTCATGAACGCCGGTACCCCTGCTAAGACACAAAACGTAGCGAACCACTTTGGTAGAGGTTTTGGTAATCCAATTAATGGTTCCCGGGGCGGCGGTACCCAGAACCGCCTCCCAAATTGCTTCACGTACAATTCAATACACGGGCACATACCTAAAACGCTTGTCGTAAAAATGGTGGGACTACGGCATACCCAATTGGGATAGATGGTATTGAGGAGAAAAAAGAGATAGCTTAATCTCCTGATCTCCTTTTATTATATATTATATAATTGTTCATTCAAGGTTAGACTGCCCTGACACTATAAACTTGCTATCTTTACATATACCTCCAAAATATACTAGACGGAATATTTTATTCTACAACAATAACTTCGCTACGAATTCTGTGTTAGAAAGAATACATAGGTTGGGCAATGAACTAAGTGATGTCGCTGACATATTTAATTTAAACTTCAATACATTTAAAGCCAAATTAGTCCACCACTTTTTAAATGTAAATAATGTATGAGAAATCATTATATTTTATTTCGATTTTCTATTGTTTGTTTTATACTGTTGTAATTTGAAATTTGTAATTTTTATGTAAGTACTTACAAGCCCAATAGGGCGTCAATAGATAAATAAATAAATAAATCATATTTACTTCTTCTTTTTTGTTATGTCACGGCCGTCGAATTTAACATTAATACGGAAATTATCGTGACATTTTTTTGTGTACACGCGAGTGAGTTTTTTATTTGTAACTTTTGATAACACAATCATAACAATAGTAGTGCGTGATAATTTACACACATCTGAATTATTGACAATCTCTTTGATGAGCGATACGCGAAATTGAGGCCGAGCGTATCCGGTATTAGATGAAAAATAAACACTGTATTCATTTATCTCCTCGTGCTAATTTGTTCGGTTTTGGGAACAAACAGCTATTACATATAGTCAATTTTTTCGCTTTTCGAACTTTTAGAAATAGCAACTAAACGGTTTTATGCAGTGGCGAAACTATACCATCGGGGCCCGTGGCAAATTCATCGGATGGGGCCCCCTAGTAAAAATCACAGTCGCGTTGGATTTTTTTATAAATAACTTAAGAAGTTACCCAACAGTATTACTAATATTGTGTGCATTTTTATTTTCAAAAGCATAGTTATTTTTTTATTTTTTTTATTTCCTTTATTTTTTCCCAATTTATACATTTGACATTACAGTTTTATAATAATAAGAGAGGGAACCCACTAAGGCGCAGCCTGTGCGTGGGTAATATAAGTTTATACATTAGCGCCCTTGAGGTGATTTTCTCACGAAAACGGCGCTATATAAATAATCCAATCATTATTATTATTATTATTATATTTTTGTACCTAAAAATAACAGTAATCATATAAAGAAAAACGGTAGGATTATAATTAATGTTAGTCTAAAAGATTGTGCAAGAGGTGCACATTAAAAAAAATCAAAGTAATAATAAAGATTGTAAGATAATATATATGAAGTAATAGAACCCAAAATAAAATAATAATAACTATACAGAAACAAAATAGAAAAAGAGAAAAAAGTTAAAATTAAATGAATAATGCTTCAAAATTTGCATTGTATAGCCACAACTTTAATTCTTTTTGGTATTGCGCTAGTTTAGTTGTTACTTGATTTTTTTTGGTAATAGATTAAAAGTGCGAGGTCCAATAAAGCTACTGTGAGTTTGCATTAGTTTGGTATTGGTTTGTGGGGTATAAAATACATGATTTCTTCTAAACTTGATTTTGGGTTCATATTTTTGAAATTTGTTTTAGTTTTTCATGACATATTTCAGGCTTTGAAGTAAAAATAGTTTACGGAGATTGAATAGTTGAGATTCCTTGTACAATTGATCAGTCGAATATACCGTACATAATTGAGGATTGCACTAGAGAAAAATAAATCATCTTCAATTTGTCAACATGGAGTACTTCCTTAAGTCTATAAAATATGTACGTCAGAATATTTATAAAATATGTTTTTTCATTATGTATTACATAATGAAAAAACAATTTAGTCTTTACGAGATATTTATGAATAAAATTCTTTTCTCCGAGCTTTCTGCTCCGCAAAAGTATCAATAACGTCTTCAAAGTTTAAAGATCGGGCCATTGAATTTTCAATAGACAGAATAGCCAAGTTACGTAGCCTGTTTTGTCCCATTGACTTTCTTAAATATGTTTTTATTAATTTTAGTTTCAACAATGACCTTTCGGCACTAGCTGTAGAGTTGCAGGAATTGTAACAAATAACATTAATGCTGTACATAATTCAGGAAAGCTGCACGACATAAAATGATTCTTTATTATTAATAAATCAGCAAGTTCTCTAATACACAAAGCCTTTTCTATTTCGTCTCTGAAGGTGGACCGAAATCTGAGAATTTCCCTGGCAAATGATTCAGATATGTCTTTTTTTATATATATCAATGAATTCTAGAGCTTTTTAAAGAGATCAGTGTCATTTAAATTTTGCAAAGTGTCAGGTTACAAAACACTGCAATTGGAAAAAATTTCATTCATTGGAAGTAAAAGCGATTTCAGTTGATTAATAATGATGTCCAATACTCGATAAAATATGTTCACTTTAAACAACCTTTCCGGATCTTGGAGACGCTCATCTGCGCAAAGTTCGTCAAAATGGCGTTTCACCTTCCTCTGACGGGTTTTAGAAAATTCAGGGTTGATGCACCACTTTTCTGCTACACTACTGGCTTCCTTTTTAAATTTTCAAAATCATGTCGATACCTTTCCAATTCTTCCAGACAAATTTTCAAACGTTTTAAGGCATTTTAAAAATCGATGGCTTTGGACCAAAAAGTATTGAATCCTAGTTCCATGCTTTGGACTGAAGTGCTTCAGAGGCTGCATCGAGAGTTTGTAGAAATTTGCAATGTAAACCAATTACATAATAACTGTAGTTCTCGATCTTCTTCTTGATTGAAAAAGCTTAATTTCTTTTATCCGATTTGCTTTTTGGACTTTAACAAACCGAACTTTTAAAGCAAAAATAGCATCATAACTTCCTGACCACCTAGTAGGGTTCAATGTTTTTAATGTTATCGAAGTTGAAGACTCCCCTTCTTTATCAGATATAAAACTTGATAAGATATTCCATCTTTTGATACTATCCCCAAAAAAATTATAAATTTGTTGAACTGTTTCAAAAAAATGTTGCATATCAATAAACTCTATTACTGCATCATTAAGTACTAGATTTAAGTAATGAGAAGCACAGTGAACATATACCGCATTTGGCTCGATATCTTTTACGAGTTTTTGAACTCCACCATAAGTGCCTTTCATTGTGTTAGCACCATCATATTCTTGTCCGCGACACTTATTTAGAGGTATATTTTTGTGATTTATGGACTTAATAATTTGGTTGGACATTGCTAAGGAATAACTTCATGAAATCCTAAAAATGATTCTTTAATGCACAGGCAAGCCACCCGGTGAGGCCAACATTACTGGAAAACTTTGAAATGTAAAAAATATTGTACCAAATAAAAAAATGACAAGCGCCCACAGACATAGGAATTAATAGACGAGAAGATAATGGCGAGGGGTAAAATCAACTGTTGAAGAACGAAGGGAGTAAGGCTGACTGTGATTCGTCAATAAATCAATCTGACAGTAAATAGGCATCTCGCATTATAATATCACCATTTACTTCTTAAAAGTAAAATCTGCTTTTGAATGAATAGACATTTTTACATGGGAGCGCAAATTACTCGCCACGTTATGAACAAATTTGCGAAGTCCAAATTCGGCAAAATAAATTTCTTCTATTTTCAGAGTCGAATATTTCGTTTAAGTATTTAGTTAAGACACTTTTATAAATGTTCATAATTTACTTCCCAGCAACCAACCAGCTTTGTGTTTCGCGTCCAGACGTTTCTCGATGTGATAGTATATGTTTCTAAAACTGATCTATATTATACGATGTGAATATGCTTAAAATAAAGTAAAATAATGCTTATATATGGAATGTAATACGACAATTGGGTTTATTCTCTTTTTCACATCTATTTTTACAAGTTTTCATAGTACAAGTCAACATTTTGCCGTGTTATTTCGTAAAATGAACCGATGATGCCTCGACCATAGTTCGCACAAGAATGATGACGTCACGTTTTCAAATTTCACTTGAGGCCATACGCGAGCACAGCCGGCTCCAATGGAACCGGTATGGGGAGTGGGGATAATACGCTTTTAATCACTTAGGGCAGGTCTACTAATATTCATATGTCTATGCAAGCGCCTTTGGGATTCCATTTTCGTCTTTCTCGATCATACAATAACGGTAAAGTTCACACATTTGATCTCTTTTTGAAATATCTTGAGTTGTATGGAATATGATAGAGTAAAAGGGTGCGACATTTATTTCATTTATGAGTGCATTTTCTATTTTTAGAACCAGAACAGAAATGAGCTCATTTTGTATTTTTGAACTTAAGTATTTTATCTGGCCCTTTGATTTACTTAACTCTTGTAAAATCAGATCGTATTTTGCTAATAACTCAACAATACTCAAAAAGTTTCCTCGGGAACTTGGATCACTGCAATCTGCCTTTTCTTTGTGGCCACGAAAGGCGACATTACACGTTGAAAGTTTCAGAATAACATAAAGGAGTCTAGAGAGTACTTGGCGCCAAAAAGATTTTTCTTTCTTGATCATGAATTCTTGCTCTTCATCTAGTGTTCCATGTAGCCGCCATTGTTGATACGTTAAACAAGAATCCAGGTAAATTCTAGATGTCTCGTGTCTTTCTATGGCGTCTACAATATGTTTCCAGTCGTCATAACCTTCCATCCAAACTTTTTGTATTTTTTTAGATGTCCGATTTGCGAATAACCAGCATGGTTCACAATACGCCTTCTGAAGTATTAAGGAATAAGATAGCCATGTACGTTCAAGTTTCATGCCAGACTTGGAAACAATATAGTAATGTTTTTCTAGGAAAGATCTACTGTCATTATCTTTTAAGAAAGTACCATTGGGATTACAATATCCGTTTTCAATTACGAACCGTTTCACTTGATCATTTAGTTTTTTAAAATTATCCTTATCAATAATATATGGTGAAGATGCAATATTGTTCTCACTAAAATATGATTCACTTTGATTTTTGCTAGTACCTGGTTGTGGTTGTTCTGGATCTGTATATACACTGGTGACAAAAAATTCAGCAACCAATGGAAGCTTTTTTTATATTTATTTTTGGGGTGTTATGCCGTGTTACGCTAACTCCTTCTTTAGCCAACGTTTCGAACAGCATTGCAGTGTCCATCATCAGGGCAGATGTGTTATTTGGCTAATTGGCTAAAGAAGGAGTTAGCGTAACACGGCATAACACCCCAAAAACAAATAGCAAAAATACTTTTGGCCGTGAAAATCTTAAATCATATTTAACCAAAGAATGCGTTCTAAAATTGAACGATATCCTTTTCTTATGAATGCATTTAAGTTTTAATAATTTATTTGAATTTGTACCTATATGGCCTTTAGTCATAGACATATGAATATTAGTAGACCTGCCCTAAGTGATTAAAAGCGTATTATTCCCCACTCCCCATACCGGTTCCATTGGAGCCGGCTGTGCTCGCGTATGGCCTCAAGTGAATTTAGAAAACGTGACGTCATCATTCTTGTACAAACTAGCGTCGAGCTATGGTCGAGGCATCATCGGTTCATTTTACGAAATAACACGGCAAAATGGTGGCTTGTGCTATGAAAACTTGTAAAAATAGATGTGAAAAAGGGAATAAACCCAATTGTCGTATTACATTCCATATATAAGCATTATTTTACTTTATTTTAAGCATATTCACATCGTATAATATGGATCAGTTGTAGAAACATATACTATCACATCGAGATATGTCTGGACGCGAAACACAAAGCTGGTTGGTTGCTGGGAAGTAAATTATGAACATTTATGTGTATTTAAGTGTCTTAACTAAATACGTAAACGAAATATTCGACTCTGAAAATAGAAGAAATTTATTTTGCCGAATTTGGACTTCGCAAATTTGTTCATAACGTGGCGAGTAATTTGCGCTCCCATGTAAAAATGTCTATTCATTCAAAAGCAGATTTTACTTTTAAGAACTAAATGGTGAAATTATAATGCGAGATGCCTATTTACTGTCAGATTGATTTATTGACGAATCACAGTCAGCTTTCCTCTATGCGTCCCGCAACTCTTGTTTTAACCCCCTCGTCCTTAACTTCTCGTCTATTAATATTCATATGTCTGTGCCTTTAGTTGATTTTATGTACTTATATAAAATATATAATTTTTACTAAATTTTGTTACAAATGTTAGGTTATTTTTGACTTCTGAGCTCGCGGCCCCGGAAAGGTCCGAAGCAACTGTAAGCGGCGTTTCGCGCCATTTGCGGTTGCTCCGTTCCTTTCCCATAAGTTGAGGTTCACCTCTTCAGTTCGGCTCGCGTATGTATACGCAGCACTAGAAAGAGAGAGAAAAAAAACAAACTTTATATTCAATACAGAAGTTAACCACAGAATATTTAAATTGTACACCTCCGTAAAACCAAAGGTTCCGACAGAAATTTGAGAAAAAAATTATAAAACTTTTAAAGAATTTTTATTAATTATTTTTATACGAAACGAGAAAAAGTGAGGTAATGATACATTTGTCTAATAAAATATTTTTTTGGTATCAGTAATTTCAGTTCAGTATTTGGTAAAAAAAACGTAATAAGGTGAGCTATTTAAAAAACTTTTTCATGATTCATTTTTTAATTTTATTATTTCAAAAATTATACGTTTATTTCTTATAATACAATTTGAAAGCGTATTTCATCACTTTTCAAAAACAGTTTTTAGTTTTCGGATACGTTCAGAAAAATTCCATTTATTCGGATTTTATTGAGAATTTGAAATACACAAAAATTCTCCGACTTTCTGACAGAATCTTTAAGAAATATAACGGTCAAAATGCCAGAGGCCTGAAGGGTTAAATATTTCCACCACTAATAGTATAATAATGGTAGAATAATTTTGAAAATTATTTTGTATTGTTGAATAAGTACCTACATAAATAAAAAAATGGTCCAGTCATTAGTAGGTGCTGAAAAGAGATTTGCTGTTTTTCTGATTACGAATCCGATGTTTTCCAATAAAAAATATTTGGGATTTGAGTTACAGCAAAAATAAAAAAAGGTGTTTCCCTTATTATAACTCAATATTATAAACTATGGAAAAAACATTATTCTATACTAAAATAATCTGCATAAAATTTGGTATAATTTAGGTATTTAGGGCCGAAACACACTGAGCCGTGCACTGCTTTCACTGCGATGAAAACTGCCGAATAAATATTAATTCGCGTAAAACGGCCAGCCAGTGTAACGACGTATGACACCCATGGTGAGCCCGTGCAGGAGTATTTGTATGTAGCGCGATGTATACGTGGAACACGACGTAAAATGAGCTGCGAAAGATGCGCTCAGTGTGTCTCGGCCCTTACAAGTTCTCACGTCACCCGTAAAAGTAAAAAACAATGTAGATAAGATGTACATAATACATAAGAAATTATAAAAAAGTTTAAATTATACTATGTTACAATTTTATTTATTTTTATAATTTTCGTGTTTCTGTTCGTATATCAAGGGGTAATTGATTAAATAATTTTATTCCCTTATATACATAGTGATGCATTGCTGTTGTATTTCGTAAGAGTGGTTTAGTTAAGGTAGAAACACACTGGGTTGACGTACGCTACGTAAGCAAAGCATTCAGATATCTGGACTAATAAAGAAGTATGTAGATTCTTTGAAAACACACCTGTCACACGCAACGAAAACCCACACGTTCATCACTGCGCCGATCTGGGGTGTTTAGATCGGCGTGGGACGTGTAAAGATGGAAGGGGTGGCGTCACGCCTCCAACGAGTTGATTTCACATCTATGAGTGATATTATCTATGCATCTACTGTTATGGTATATCATGAGTATATCGATGGTTGTTTGTTTTGACATTTGGCTTAGTAATATAATAAACTCAGTAAATCGTCCTCAAATTCGCTCTCTATATCGCAAGACATGATAGACAAAGCAACGAATAGCGTCTGCTGAGAAGTGAAACACATAAACATAACCTAAAAATAAACTCAAATCAACAAACGCGCCTGCGCGCCGCGTACTTAAAAACTAGAGGTCAATTGTCACGTGGTCACACATGTTACGTGCGTAGAACCGGTGTGCATGTTGATCTGGGAACGTAGTAATGCGAGTATTGCGTATGTCGACCCAGTGTGTTTCTACCTTTAGTCCACCAACAGAATTATTTCTTGTGCTAATATTTAGCTGTGGGATATTATATTTATTAAAAAGATATTTATGTAACTGAAGTAATGCAATTTTTTTGTAAAAGTTGCGGAACCGGAAAATCTTAGAATACCTACATGTTTTAAGTGGCGGAACGGGGAATTCTTAGAATACCTACATTTATTGTTGTATGGTAATTTTTATTATTATTTTTTGTATTGTTTCGAGTGGAAGTAGGGATGATTTAGTTTGACGAATGCTTGGCTTATCTGTTAAGGGAGGCTTGAATAACAAGAAACCATCCTGTCTATCATGCACTAAAATTAACTTATTATTGTGTTACCTGTATCAAGTACTTGTATCAAGTACCTGTATCAAGTACAAGTACTTTTCTACCTGTATCAAGTTAATAAACCTTTTCTTCCATAAAATGCTTTGTGCAAACAAAGTTTCATCTGTTATAATATTACGAATAAAATGCCTTCACTTAGCCAGCCGATGAAATGAACTCACGATGCCCGGATGGGACTCAGACGCGATGCCAACTCAGCCACTGACCGGTCAAATTAGTATTTAAATAATAGGCACCGGATAGATAATACACACTTTCAAATATAAATAAATACCTTCCTTGTAGATTTGAATGGAAACCAATGTCGCCGCTGACATATTACCTTTTGACTGTTATATTCAAAGATATTAAGAAGAACGAGATGTGCTATGAGCAGTTCATACTGAGTGGAATTGCTTTGCCGAGTGTCGCCGGTTTTGTTCACCAATACTACTGCACACCTTCGCTTACGCTAAGGTATCCGCACTAATACATAGAACAGATTTCTGTGCGTACACGTCCCGATACCGTTCAAAGTACCCTAATTAGGTAGTACTCCGCCTACGGTCCGGCGGCCAACATAGCATATCTCGTTCTTCTAATATCTTTGGTTATATTAGATCGAGAGAGTCAATTAACGTTGCGTTCTCTGCCTCTCTTATGCTACGTATACACAGGCTAGCCGAACTGCCGAGCTAAACCTCAACTTATGGGAAAGGAACGAAGAAACCGCAAATGTCGCGATTATGAAATAAAAAGTCGGGGACGCCCGAGGAAGACAAGGCTCGTTCGAGAATTTAGAAATTCTTAAGTACAAGGGTCATCCCGAAAGTAAGTTTACAAGGGCTCCTGAGGCCGGGGGAAATTTTTTGTTCCGAAGTTGGCGCACCTGGCATGTAGGGGGGGATCCTGACGGTCAGTTTGTTTGGTCCCGCGTGTTTGTCGGCCATTTTGTTCAGTCACAGTAAATTCTTCCGATAGAGAAGTCGTCGCGCGCTCCCGCGACCTCCGCGCGCGATTATCCATCGGAAGCTCGTGGAAGTTTATAGGGGGTCAGTGGTGGGTATCACTATACCCCATAATGCAAAAGACAATCACTTCGGTGGCGTCATTCAACTTCCCCATCCACCAAAAAGTTCAAGACAACCCATTTAGCCGGAAAAGTCATGGCATCTGTTTTTTGGGACCGTAAGGGGGACCTTTTAGTGGATTTTATGCCTACTTACTGCAATGCCTTACAAAGACTCAGAAGAGCCATTCACAACCGCAGAAGGGATAATTATTTCCCTCCATAAGTATTCTGCCCAATGAGGAATACATATGGTAGTTAGTCCCAGAATTTCTAGTATTACATAGTGGAATCCGAAAGCTTGTCAATGCAAGCAATTCTGGACTATCAAATACATTAGGTATTTAGAATTTTATTTATAGAAATACAGTCAGTGAAAATCCTTCTGTCAGACAATTTAAGCATATTAATTTCATATTTGTAAAAAGCATTAACTTTATGGCTCGTCATAATTTACAATAAAAACGCATAAATTTGTTATTGATCACCTTAATTTTATTTACACTCTACCGGCTTCGGAAGAACCCTTCCTTCATCAAGAGTCTATCTGTCTTCCGGTTTGCGCCATCTATAGAAAATCACTAACAGAAGGAACGTTTCCCCTCAAGTGGAAATAAGCCGTTATCTCAACCATCTATAAAACCGGTGATAAGCATGACGTTAAAAACTACCGTCCAATTTCTCAACTTCCGATTTTAAGCAAAGTTCTAGAAAAAATTGTCTTTGATCAATTATACTCGGCTATTTCCATAATCATTACACCGAATCAGCACGGATTCATGAGAGGTCAGTCTACGACATCCAACCTGGCCCTTTTCATTAACTTCTTGCATAGCAAGATGGATTACAAAGAGCAGGTTGATACTATGTATACAGACTTCTGATTTGATACCTACTATATATACAGGCTTTCGATCGTGTAAAACACTCAATTTTTTTGAAAAAGCTCGTTCTACTTGGTATACACGGTGACCAAAGCATACCTTAGTAACTGTAATCAAGTAATCTTAATCAACGGTGTCTTCTCAAAATCTATCGAGGTAAAATCTGGTGTCCCCCAAGGGTCCCACCTAGGTCCGCTAATGTTCAATATTTATATAAATGACATTGGATCATGTTTTCAAAATTCCAAATATGAACTTTATGGCGATGACATGAAAATATTCAAAGTTATTCATTCTCTTTCTGACTGCGAAGCGTTACAGAGTGTCCTAGATGGGCTTTGCAAGTATTGCAAAATTAACTGTCTAGATATAAACGTTTCTAAATGTCACACTATGACATTCACCAGAAATAAACACATAATTAAGTACTCATATTCACTCAACAATGAACCTGTCATCTCTAAAACAGAATGTAAAGACCTTGGCGTTTACCTTGATAGCAAACTTATATTGCCAATGCTATATAATGGTTAAGACCCATCTGGAATTGAACCAGGGTTATAAATTGGTTAGCTCAGTGTAAAAAGGTAGGCAGATGAGAGCTCGGATCTATCAGAGGTGGGGAGCTTCTTAGTTCACTTCTTCGTCTCTCAGGTCAGGGATTGGAAAGGTCAAAGCAATAATTAGAACTCAAGAATATGGAGGACACAGGTATAATAAGCACATTGACTCAATCGTTAATAGGTCGTATAAAATGCTTGGTTTCGTGCTACGTGTAAGTAAAATATTCAGTAATCCGCGTACAATTGTAATGTTATATTTCGCATTAGTCAGAAGTACACTGGAATATGCATCGCCTATTTGGAATCCACAATATAAACTTTACATAGATAGTATAGAACGTATCCAAAACAAATTTATAAAATATATTACCTACAAATTCAACAATAACCGAGTGTACATTTGAAACTTTGCAGCGAAGACGAGCAGTAGCTGACTCAATATTTATACACAGAATTTTAAACAATGACATTGACTGTACTGAACTTCTGTCCCTTATTAACTTTAACATACCTTTGAGACGTACACGACATACAGTGCTATTCCACACGCTGAATTATAAAACAAATGCAGCATCTAATTCGCTAATTAACCGAGCTTTTCATACTCTAAATAATATTGTCTTAACTATAACGACATTTTTTCAGAATCACTGCCCAAATTCAAACGTGGCATCATGGCAATAATTTAAACTATTCAATGTGCATACATACAGAAACACACACACGCAAACACTCGCACATACATTACACACGTCACACACACACCTATAAACTACATACGTCACCTGAAAATTAAGGAATAAACATACCACTACAAACAGACATTACAAGGAAACATATCATAGGTACCCAACATGAAATATTTTATTCCTGTATATTGTTTCATCTCTGTAAATCTGTTTGTTTCTATAATATAAAAGAGAATATTAAAAACTATTGATACAAAATATTGAATTTTATACAAAAAAAAATTGATGTTTGAAGGAGAGGTGAACAAAGTGGAAGGGGTAATGATATATATAATAAAGTCTGTTTTCATTGCACCAAATCAACAATTTGTTTATATTATCTTGGAGAATATTACAATTCTAAAAATTTTGAGGTCATCAGCAAAAAGTAATGTAGGTTTGTATATATCACTACATACTTTGAAAACATAACCATTACATACCTTTAACGAATGTTGAAATTGGCAGTCACCTTTGGTCTGGAGCCCCAAAATACTTGATTGAAACCCTCGTCTTAACAAACAAATTGCAATCTTTAGAGCATAGGCGTCGGATGGAAATACTTGTTCTACTGGTATTTCAATGGAAGATGCTCATAGGAACTGTTGTCATTTATCCCTCCGGCACCAGTGCGTAGTCGGAAACACTCCAAAAGCGCGCCCAACATTTATACTTGGTTGACATTATTATTCTCATGAGAACGGGTCGTTTCTAAGAGTCGTTCTTCAGTTCATCACAGTGGATAGATTTTCGTGTTTCCTCACTCCTACAACATGGGTCTCTTCAAGACACATCACCTTCTCAAAAAGACACAGCATCCCCAAAGATGGCATAGTTCCTGAGGTTATATTTTTCTCGGGGTCTCCTGTGTGGACTTAATATTTTAAAAAATACTCGTTAGTATCTTAATCCATATGAAAATTTGGCTTATTTCGGTATAATTATGTTGTATTATAAATGAATTGTATTATTCCGAACATTTTTTTATTTGCTTCCGATTTTGTTGTCCGGGTTAAATCTTCCCCATAGGAAAAACTAAACCCTTCCACTCACTTTTCCACAAATGATCAGCTAGTCAATCAACACTATGCAAGTGCATTATATAAGTAAAATAAATACAAAACAATACAAGAACAACAACACGTCAACTCACCAGAGATCAAATGGGAAAATAAATTCACCGACTCCAGATATTTTCATATCAGAGGGTTCGGCTCGGTAGAACTTCTAACAGGGCCTATAAATCCTACTGATCCCTCAACATAAATATTTAAAAAATCTTTCGTTATCCTACATGTATTCAAAATGACCGACTTTTGCATCTTTATATATAAATTTTTTGATAGATCTAATACGCCTAAATTTTTAATGAGAGAGCTAGGTATAATGCCAGTAGCCGAAATAACGAATGGTAATATTTTTATAGTCTGAGAATGCCAAATTCTTTTTATTTCGTTTCCTAAATCTGTGTATTTTCTTATTTTTTCATTAACAGATTTTTGAATGTTACAGGAATTTGGAATAGCGACATCAATGATATAAGTTATTTTTTTAATTTTGTCATGTAAAACTATATCGGGTCTATTATGACTAATCGTTCGATCTGTCAGTATAGTTTTATCGTAATATATTTTATAAAACTCGTTTTCTAAAAATGAATTTGTTTCGTATTCATAATATGGTACTATATTACGGCAGTCAATCAAGTTATGTTTAATTACCAAATTTTGGTGAATTATTTTTAAAACTTGATTGTGCCTAAATGTATACTCGGACGGTGCTAATATAGAACATCCCGATATAATATGTTCTATAGTTTCCGGAAAAGCCAAACATTTTCTACACAAATCATCAATTTGATTTGTATCTTTGATTATATGCTTTCTATAATTTTTAGTATTAATGACTCTATCCTGAATGGCAAGCATAAATCCTTCTATTTCTGCGCTCAACTCTCCAATACTCAACCATTTGTTTGACGAAAATTTGTCAACATACGTTTGGTTGAGATAATTGAAGTGTTTTGCGTGTAAAATTTTATTTGACCAGGAATCTAATAGTTCCTGGTTGGGATTTATAAAAATGTTGGCATTCTCATCGTATAAATTTAAAGGTGTAATATTTCTATCTGCCTTGCAAATTATTTTGTGCATTTCTGAGCTATGAGCTTTCCTATGGAAAAAAGTTCTTAGCATTTCTACCTGATTATGTTTCAAAGAAGTTATTTTGACTATGCCTCTACCTCCTAAATTTCTAGGTAAATTAACTCGTTCTATAGCTGAATTTGGATGATGGCAATTTAATTTTGTTAGCGTAGTTCTAATTAATCTTTCTAAGTTATCTAAATCTGTATTAGACCATTTAATTATGCCAAATGAGTACGTTAATAGAGGTATTGCCCAAGTATTTATTGCTTTTACTAAATTTTTAGCAGATAGATTGCATTTTAAAATTTTCCTGATCCTAGTTTGAAATTTAATCCTAATATCATTTTTAATACTAGTATGGTCTAATCTATTTGATTGTGGGTATCCTAAATACTTATAAACCTCATCCCTTTTCATACTAGTAATTTGGAAATTTCTAAATATACTCTCGTCCCCATCTACAATTTTGCCTTTCTCTATATGGATCGTTCTACATTTATCTAAACCAAAAGTCATTTTGATATCATCTGAAAAGTTTTTAACTACCTCGATCATTTTCTCTAAATTTTGTTCAGAATTCGAAAATAATTTTATATCATCCATAAATAATAAATGCGAAATTGTACTACTCTCCCTTGTATTACCCTTAACTTTTATTCCAAACTTGCTTTTAATTAACATTTTAGACAGGATTCAATGCTAAGCAAAACCAAAGAGGACTCAATGAGTCTCCTTGAAAAATCCCTCTTTTAATTGAAATGCCCGGTATTACTATTTTCTTACCTTTTAAATTGATAAGTAAATTGGTATTCCAAAAGGACATAATATTTTCCAAAAAGCTAATAATAATGGGGTTAATTTTATATATATTTAATACTTTGATCAGCCACGAGTGCGGGACACTATCGAAAGCCTTTTGGTAGTCTATATAGCAAGTATGTAAATTACGTTTTCGAGTTTGAATCTGTTTTAGAATTACAGAATCGATAACTAATTGTTCTTTACATCCCATATGTTTTCTGCGACAACCTTTTTGTTGTTCAGATAAAATATTTTTTTCATCTAAATGAGTATATATTAAATCTGTTAAACAAGAGGTTAAAATTTTGTATATTGTCGGTAAACATGTAATGGGTCTGTACTGAGAAGGATTATAAATATTTTCGCTTTTGGGTAACATATAAGTAATGCCCTTAGTTAGAAAATTTGGAAAATTTTGAGGTTGACTGACAAATTTTGAAAGATTTTTTGCCAAAAGAGGATGTAAAGTAGTCAGACGTTTGTACCAAAAATTATGTATCCAATCGCAACCCGTGGCTTTCCAATTATGAGTATTTTTAATAATTTTGGATAACAATTCAACCGATATATTAGAAAAACTCATTTGTTCAATACCTGAAAAATTGAGTTCTTCATTTTCTATCCATGGAGTTGACTCGTTATGTTTTATATCTTTACTCCAAATTTTAGTCCAAAAATCGCGCATATCTGATTCAGATGGCAACGGAATATTATTATTCGAAATAATATTTTGTTTATCGTCAAGTTTGGAATAAAATATTTTTTCATTTTTCTGGAATAATCTATTATTATTTTTTTTATTATACGTATAATTATATCTTTTTAATCTACTAGCTTTTACGCCTAATTTTTGTTTTAATAAATCCAATAAATCATTGATTATATTTTCATTATTATGACTATCAATGTTATAACCAAATTTTCTACCAATTTCATCTACATGTCTCAAAATTTTCCTACTTCTATTTCCATTTTTATATTCTATTACTCTAGCTATGTTACTTCTTAAAAATACTACATCATTTTCTAATCTGATCTGCCATTCTGGTTTACTATAACTATATGATCTATCGTCAGAGGATGATAATTTAATTCCTAACTTATTGCAAACAGTAATCGCACTAGCGTATACTATTGTATGAAGATCTAAAAAACTAATTTCGTCAAATATGATTTTTGGTAAAATTATGTTATTTAATTGAAAAATTAATTTAGATAATTTCTTTGACGTATGCAATTTCGGTAATTTTGGTCTAACTGTTGGCTCTACATCTATATATCTGTTTATATGATTATGAAGTAAGTTAGCTAATTCTACTACATTTTCATCAACAAAGTTTAAATTTGCAATGTTGATTTCCCTAAGATTATAAATAACGTCTAAGTTATTTGAATCTACTGTAAGATCATTGGACATTTCGACTAGAATATTATCCAAACTATCTACATTCAATGCATCTGATATGACATTATTACTTGTGTTAATTTGTTCTAAATTATTTCCCCTTTGCAATCTATCTGCTACTTCCCTTTTAATCTGTTCTAATGTGACTACAGAAATTAAATTATTTTTGAAAATAGCTCGCTTTTGGTCTGCTAATCTTTGTTCGCTTACTTGGGCAATCGGATAATTTTGTGAGAAAAGTAAATGTAATTTTTTCCTGTATAACAACATATCTGTTTCTACTTTGGTTACATAAAAATATGAACGAACAATGAACATATTGACATAATAAAAATAAAAAAAAATGAAAATAACACTACAAATTTATAATACATTTCTACAGTGATCTATGATATTACTAACTATTTATGGAGATAATAGGTATACAGTACAATACTTACCTGGTAGGTCACATGAGATTAACACTTAATATAATAATTAGAATATTATATATAATTCTGTATGTAATTGGTATAATATTACGAACGTATCATAAATAAATCATTTGCAAATGCATTCAGAGTAGCTAGACACCACTTGTATTGAAGTAAATTCAAATCTCCCTGTGGAAAATGAACTTCAAGCCACGTCACAACTTTCTAGTCAATCACAGCTCCACGTATACATTTTCTACAAACCTTGGGTATAGGGCATAAATAAACCACTATAGGGGCTAATGAGGTATAGGGGGCTCAGAATAAAACTTATTAGTTTCTTCTTCGCACCACTTTGTGGCATTTTACAATGGAGAATGTCCAATTTTAGTTTTAAAGTTAGTTAGAACACCGTCCGTGTTTATTATTCAGTAGGTACATACATATTATTATTTATATATTATGTGCTTTGCATTTAGGATTGGGATATTTTTGCTAAAATATACCTATATACATTACCATTTTTACACTTCCCATTTGGTTTTCTTTTTTTTATAAGTTTCCAACAATACCAGATTACTAGAGGTCTAACTTCCACAAGATGTATTCCTCACTGCCCAGAATTCTATTGGAGGGTAATAACGTGGATTCTTCAGTGGACATCTTCAAATCATCAATTAATAAATGCAAAAATTTGTTACTGGTGCATTTCAGTTATGTAAAAAAACTGTTTATAATTTTATAAACTATTATAATAATAATAATAATATTTGGATGACTTGTATAGCGGTGTTTTTGTGCAAAATCACCTCAAGGGCGATGTACAAATTTATAATACATTTCTACAGTGATCTATGTTATTACTAACTATTTATGGAGATAATAGGTATACAGTACAATACTTACCTGGTAGGTCACATGAGATTAACACTTAATTAACATTAAATAATTGTTTATTAGCGAAATTTAGATACAGGATTTAGGACATAATTGGAAAATTGGATATAACTGGACTTTCTCTCAGGAATGGTATATTTAATTTAAGGGTATGACAGCTTCCTATGTAAAAACCCCTAAAAAGGGAGTTAAATTAAATTAAAGTAAATAAATATCGTCACGGAATGGAATTAGCAGATTCTTTACCCGAAATGTTAAACTTGTTTTTTTTTCAATGTTGGTTCAAATTTTTTTTGGGTTCTTTGTGAGGTGGATTCGCAGATTATATAGTTTCTTGCTTATACTATGAGTTTCCGTAGATCGTGTATTTAGTGGTTGGTCAGTTAGTCTGCAGAAAAACTTTGTTGGGAATCAAACCTGTCTTCACACCCCAAAATTAAAGTTCTAATCCCATGGCCACTACTGCTGTTGTCTTTGAAGCAAACAATAATAAATTATAACCAATACAAATAAAACACTCTCTATATGTTTATAAAAATATTTATGACAACGCATTTGAATGTAGGTACAATACTTAATAATATTTATAGCAACTCCACACAGGCGACGTTGAGTTACTACGATGTCTCCTTCGGGTACGCTATGTGGAGGGTCTATTTGGATACACAATTAGAATATTATGGGGTGCATAATTTAAAATTTAATGAAACACACCTTTTAATTATTCAAATACATATCGTTTTTCTTTGTATTTACAGAAAAAACTGGTTAAAATCAGGAAAATTATAATTTATAGGCTCTACACATGATCTGCCTTGCAGAACCCGACATGTTGGGTCGAATCACCTCCGACCGAATTATTATTATTCCCTGTGGGGCCGGTTGATAATCAGTCGGTTGGTAGTTCAACATGTTGGGTTCTGCTAGTCGGATGGTGTGGAGGGCCTTTTACATGAATATGATTTGATTCTTTGACCCCAAGGGATTGCGATAAGTGCATTAAATACATAACTTTGTACAATATTAACAATTACATAGACGAAGACGAATACGAGGCCTTATGCACCAAACAATACACCTGTTTTGCTTGAGAGTAGTTATTACAATTTGAAATACCACCTACGTGGTAAATGCTTCACGAAATGGCGTTATAAAACACAACTTTAATTTATTATATTCAGCTTGACAAAACTAATAAAAAGAAATTCCCCATCCTAACCGATGGGTTACAAAGATTCCTGAATCAGGCTAACCTACATAGCAGCTATTTCACCATCCTCTCGATATATATTCGATTTATACTATTTCGACGTATATTTTCGATTTATTTATTTGTAAAGTCCGAGATTACCATTTGCTACCCGAGCGGGAAACTGGTGAATTTATGTCAGAAAGAGAACCCAAAAACGTTTATTTTTTCGATAAGAGCACACTTTTTTCTTTTGACATTTGCCTGCAGATATTACCCCCTAGGGTTGATTTTTTTTTCAAATTCCAACTTCAGATTCGATTTACTATAAAATGAAAGCCCAAATCACACCACAAAATCTACTCCAAATGCGATGTAGATTCACTAGTTTCCCACTTGTACTACAAGCTTCCGGACACCCTGAGTATATATCAGATAAGTAAGCTTAGTTTCCTACCTATCGCAAGTATTTATTACTCATAACGGATACTTATCGAGAGGATGGTGAAATACCAACATAATATATTATGTCAAAATATTAAGTGTTTATAACCAGGTACCTCGGTCATCTAAATTTCATCAAGTGTAGAAATTTAAGAAAAAGGAGCTTAAGTTTTTCATCAGTAAAAGGTAAAACCGATTTTAGAATAAATTATAGTAGATTTAAATGCAAGTTTATGTTTGACTACCGAATATGACAGATTGACATTGGACAGGAAATGATGTAGGTAATTTTTCTGTTTTTACATAACTTTCGACCTGTTTTATTTTCACTTTATTTAATTATTATCACATGCATTCTCATCCATGTTGACCCACAAGGATTATTTACTATTTTAAGTGCATTTAAAATAGTAAACAATCTAATTTCAGTTGTCTGTGCGTGAAATGTTAGTCCTATGAGAAATCTCCCTGTGTGAAATCTGGTTCAATGAACTCAAATTTGAATTTAAGTTTTATTTTCAAAATTGGAATCAGTTGGGTTAAGAATTTAGACAAGGAATATAGTAGATACCTATAAAATTATTTTAATTGGCGTTTTCTAACTGAATTGGGGTTGGAACTGAATTGTCGAGAATTGTGATTTTTTATAAGTCTACGCTAGTTTTCAATAAAAAGTATCACATTTTCTACTTGAGTGACATAGTTCTGTACAAATTTAATCGATAAGGAGTAACTCCATCATTGCCTCGTGTACCACAATCTCGTCAATGAGGGAGCAATAAATAAAGTCTTCTTAAAATTATAAACATACAAAGCGTACAAATAAGAGCACTCGAACATAAGGCAAAGGAAGACTTAAAAAAAAATCAGTTACGGACGTTTCCAAAGCGTGGGCGAGCTTCCAGTGGGTGGAGTAAGAGACCAAACCATTTCGTATTTTGAATATCAAGTATCATTGCCGACATGGTTTGATTTCACACGGACAAGTTTTATAAATATAAATTTCGGTATGATAATAATAATTATTATTTTTAGCATTAGTTAATTAATTGGAAATAATTAATTAGTTCTGAAACTCGTAGTATCTACGTACAGTGAAATTTGGTGGAAACTTTTGATAGGGGCTAATGAAAGTTCAAAATTTTTTTTTTATCATTTTAGTAATATGTTCATCAGAAATAATTAAAATGTGAGCGTCGGGTAAATCCCCGTCATCACCTGAATGGGGAGATATAACAATCTCGAAGATCGATAATAAAGCTGCATTGCCTTCGAAAAGAAACTCAAAAACATTATCCTTCAACAACCAAAATGATTTTTAAATTATTTCAAAATAAACCTAAAATTGACAAAAACAATAGAAAATTCTAACAATTGCTGCTTACGACTTTTCTAGTAGGGTCTTTATGTTTTAATATTGCAATATATACTTTGACTAACAAAAAAATGCAAAATGTCAACATGCATTAAAGCCACGGATGCCATGCCGGATCCATCCGACATAGATTATCATGACTGTTAGCTGCAGCAACCAGTGTGGCCACTTTACTGTCGGTGCCGTCAAACTGAGCCAAGGAGTTTAGCCGGTTCATAATGGCGGTGACGGCTTTGGTCACCATGTTGATGATGGTCTCGTTGTCCACCTCGGGGATCTTGGTGTCCACAGTGCCGGTGCTATTGCCCACGTTGTTCTTGTCTTCCATCTTCTTCTTGTAACCGGCAATCATCTCGTCACGGAGAATCGTCCGTAGAATAGTTTGAATCTAAAAAACAACCATTCATTTTTAGTTATTAGATCATGAAAGTTTAACCTTCCTTTACCCTTACAGTCATTGACTAATTACAACTAGACACGGCGTATTGACATTGAAATACCCAAAACCAATTTTGATTTGGTTCACATGCACATCTATGAAAAAGCGCGCGCATTGTGTAGCCATTAATGCGAAGAGGGAACTGTGAATTGCGTTTTGCCTCTTGTTGGTCTAGAGTTAGGCTATTTTGTCTCCCAGCTATGTTGCGCAAGTTCATTTTTTCAATCACAAAAATAACCAAGTTCCAAATGTTTTGGATTGTAGGTACCTATCGCGGACTTTATTTTAGAAAATTTAATCAGCTATCTGAATACAAAAAAATATAATCCAAATGTTTTGGATTGTAGGTACCTATCGCGGACTTTATTTTAGAAAATTTAATCAGCTATCTGAATACAAAAAAATATATATACCTTACAGATAGCTTGTAGGCGGCATATTAGCAAATGTAAGAAATTAACAGTGTTAAATTTATTTCAAGCAAAGTTTCTGACGTCATCCTTCACACTAATCCCAATCATGACGTCATGCAGTGTGTGATACATTATCAACCAATACATATACACAATACGGTATGGCATGTGACCGGCACATGATAATTATTGATATGTTGGTTAAAATCACTGGTTACTCGTTACGCGTGACAAACTATGGGTTATTTATTTGGGCTTGTCTAATTCAGGATTGTATTACGTTCTCAATTATTTATGGAATAAATTAAATACAAAAATCGCACCTTTCAGTAATTTATTTTGTGTGCACTATGTGGGTATGTTAAATACATTTTCCCTTTTATTGTTAAAAATATATATTACAAAACTGAAAGGGAAACATACCTTTTTTTATTATCTATTGAGCAATTTTTTAAATGTTACCTTAACCAGCGCAGCAATGATTAGCGATAAGCGGAACCGGTGGTATACAATACGAGAATTACAATCAAATTTGTTACATTATAACAAAAATGTGTTGTTTTTTGTTATATTTATATAATTATTATGGCTGTAAAGGTGACGGAGGCGGTGGAGGATATGTTACATGAAAGGGTACGTTCATGTAGGTTTAACCAGTCAACTGTGGCTAGACCGCCGGCGGGCTTTTTTGAAATCCGGCGGTTTTTTTTTTAAATGCGATTTTAACCCTTATGTATAAAGAATTTGTATAAAGTAAAAGGTCAGAATCGCTTGCGCCAATTACGGACTAGCATTTGCTTTTTATTTCACGAAGCTAGCTACTCTGTTCGTGTAAATATAAATTAATCTATGACAAGCCGGCGTCATCTTCTGTCAGCGTGATTTTTAACGGTCGTTCTTTGAGTGGGCATTTGCTGAAAACCGGATTAATCAATTAATTCAACAAATAAACGTAAGTAATTGTGTTTTTATACATAGTTCATTGTGCAAGTAATGTGTTTTGTAAAATATAAATCATTTTTGATAATTGTAAATTTGTAAAAGATGACGTAAAAGTTCGCAAAAATTTTGCGGAAATTTTTTTTACTTTTTGGATGAAGTTATGTACATCATATATTACATTATTTGGAGTTATTCGTGTCTCATTGTGTGGAAAAAACAATTGTTATTATATATCGAAGCCCTCTTTTTGTCAATACTTCGTGTTTATTTAAAAAAAAAATGAAATGTCATGTCATGTGTCAAAAAAATAGCTGCGCGTAAATATTTCATGTTTAGCTGGGAATATTTACGTGATCATTATGTTATTTTGAGTTATTCGAATGTCATTATGCAGGGAAAACAATTGAGATTATGTAACAAAGCCGTTATATAGTCGATATTTAGTGAAAATATTATAAAAAAATAAGTTTTGCATCTCTACCGATCGCACAAATACATCGACAAAATTTTCCATGTGTTAGTGTTTCAACCGGCCGGCGCCGGTAGCGCCACTTGAGCGGCAGATTTTAAAAGTTGTGTTTTATCAAGGAATTCGCGTAAATTGTACAAGGGGGTCCAAGAAAATGTAAACTATTGTTTACGGAAATATTTTTATTGGTATTTATTATTTATTATGAAAAATAGTAATAAATATCACAAAATTAGAGCAGTTGTATAGGGTGTCCCAAAAAATAATAAGAAAAAATATTTTTTGTTTATTATTATACAGGGTGTCCAGAAACTCGTAGTACAAGCGGGAAACTGGTGAATCTACATCACATTTGGAGTCGATTTTGTAGTATATATTTTTTTTATTTGAGCTTTCGTTATCGAGTAAATCAAGTTAGAAGTTGATTTTTTTTTTTTTTTTTTTTTTTTTTTTTTTTTTTTTTTTTTTTTTTTTTAATCAAATTCTTATAAATTATTACTGAAGATCAAAGTACCCAACTAATTAAAACTATTTGAAAGTAAAACAAATGAAGAAACTCGGATTTGAAGCATTATTTTGCAATCACCCTTCATTTAACCCGGTGTAATCATAAAATATTTCTGCTCTGCAGGGTTAAAACATCTGTTGTTCAACCCTAAACACCAGAAAAAATTTTAACCCTAAAATAGCCGAAAAATATTTTTTTTTGGTTTTTTTTTTTTTTGTTAAAATGCTCAAAAAAAAATTTTATGTTTTTTTGGGTTCCCCATGTGGTGTAGATTCTCCAGTTTCCCGCTTGTACTACGAGTTTCCGGACACCGTGTATATACAAAATTTATAAATACTAGTATATGTCTGATTGTTCCTATTATTATAGAATGGAGACTACTAATTCTGGAGAGATACGCGGTAGAAGGACTGGTGAGGCAGCGCCGGTCGGAGAGGCAGCGCCGGTCGGAGAGGCAGCGCCGGTCGGAGAGGCAGCGCCGGACGGAACGATGGTATGTTTTGTTTATTGTTATTATTTGTGTATTAGTAGTAGTTATATTAGGTTGGTTGTTTGCTTAATTTTTTCCAGAATTGAAAGACATTAGTGTAACAATAAATGTTTATTTTTTCAGGTTCCTGGAGCCGTGTGGAGTTGTGTGTTTGTTATTTGTGATGTTTCTTATTTGTTGCGTGGATGTTATTTGTTGCTTGGTTGTTATTTTTTGTATGGGTATTTGTATATTGAATTGAAACGCAAGTGCATTGGTTAATATTTCATGTCCATTCATTGTATCTTCCACTTTTTAGGAGGATAGAAACAATGTCTAAAAATTGACATATTATCATAATAAATATGTATATGTAAAATAATATTTTTCGTAGTCGAGAGCCTGGCCTCTGGACCAAAGTTTGAAAAACACGTGTTTCATATAATATAAAATGAAATAAATATGATGAAACATAAATCTCCGACTTTTATTTTTATTGAACCACCCAGTACTTGAAATTGAAAAAATGCATTTTATGTTATATAAAATTGAAATAAATATTATGAAAAAAAATATCACTAAAATTTATTTTTATTCTCATTGAATCATGATTCTTTGAACCACTCTGTATTTCGATTAGAATACGTACACAAGGATGGCGGCCATTTTGGAATTAGAATATTGAAATAGACTTCAATTCGGTCAACTGTCTGAGGTAAATATTCTACATATTAGCATTGTTTTGGATATAAATTCATTATCGAAATAATAGGTGTGAGGTACCATTAGAAAGGTAATTCTATCTAGTTTATTTTTATGTATTTTTTACAAATATTTCGCAATATAATTGTGTCAAAAATCAGGTTGGTAAAGGACAACAAAAATGTTAGAAAATTTACATCATAGTGCATAAATATATTTTTAACATTATTTATTTAAAGGTTTCTAGTATAAAAAAATATTATTAGTAACAACAATAGTATGAACTACCAAAAACCGAAAGAATTGCTTTCATAACTTTATACAATACGACACAAAAAAATTCTAAAGTGCACGCTTGGCGTGACATTTTTTTTTTGAAAAGACTAAAATATTTTACATTTTCAAAACAACGTAAATGCCATTATTTCTTTGAAAACACCTTTGGTTTGTTTTTTTTCATATAGGCTATTTATTCAGGTTTGTGTGGAAATAATAAAATCCGTTTATATTCATATACATAATTTTTTTGACAATTGTTTCCCGAACGGGGGAATTTTTTATTAATTTTTCAGATAAAGTTAGCTATTCTGGGAAAACGTCTTACGATATAATCATGAACTATATATGAATAATTAGCTACATTATCTGGTAAACAGAAAACAATAAAAAAAAGCAAATACTTAGTTTTTATTCCGAAATTTGAGAAAAAACTCATCAAGGTAATTTTCGCGCTGTTTCCGAAATCTGCCCCACTGTTGACAGGTTAAAATATTAGGTATAGGAATAAATATTTTCTATACACATTCTGATAATTATTCTTAAAATGTCTTATTTTCGCTTAGGTTTCCCCACAAACCAGGAAATGGATAGAAGCAATCTGGATTCAATTATGTGACAATAACTGGGAACATATACGGAGAAAAAAGAGTATTTGCTAATTTATTTAAAAAAAAAAACAGGATTGTCTTTAACGAATGAGTTAGCATGTTTCCTATTAAACTTTTAGTAAATTTCGAATACATTAATTATCATGATGTCGGAACAAGTGATCCGTACCATCATCAGGAAACCATGGGTGCTCAAATCATTTTCATCCCAAACGTTTAGACTGCAATTTCCTTCAGATCTTGTATAATCTTTGGGCATGCTGTGTCGAGGGGAGGGTATAATACATATATCTACAAATTATCATTTATATTATTGAGCATGCTGTGTGGAGGAGAGGATGTAATATACCTAGAAAGTAGGTATTGTTTCTTAATCTAAGAAAGGTTGTTTTAATTACTGGTTGTTATTGTCTAGCTTTATTTAAGCGCCATCTATATATTTCACAAAAATGGCAATACAAAAATAAACCAAGTAAGCGTTTCTCTGAAGTTGTATGACATTACAGCAGTTAATATACAAAATAAATGTCGGTCCTACCCGTTCGGCATTTGGCAAGGTTGTTAGCGCGGCTGGGAAGGAAGGTAGGAAAAAAGGAAAGAAACACAACAACAACAACAAAAAACACAGTGTAAAAGCTTATTTAAAGGGCATAAGTAAATTGATATTATAACCATGTAACCCCCACCCTCCCTCTGAAGCTCTGTAAGGATCTAATATGATTTCTCTCGCTTTATTTTACTGTTTTATCTTATACAATATTAATGTCTATACTTAAATTACTTTTCTATAATGCTGTTCTGTAAACTCTAATAAAGTGGTTAAAAACAAAATAATTTTTCATTTCATTATAGTGTCAAGCCACAAAGTAAACGCTTTCTTTAATATGTAATTATATACGATTTTATATAAATAATTTTTTAAATTGACACATTGTAGTCGGGCGCTTCAAACAATAGACTCTAGCCTATAGCGGGTGTTTTTCACGATTAGCGCAAAAATATATCGCTTTCTTAAAATTGACACAATTTCTAAACCAAATAATATTTTCGATTGAAATTTTCAAAGAAATCATATATGACATTTGATCATCAAAAATAAATTATAATTGCTTTGATTACGTCATAATTTCACCACATTTCAAAGCTGAATATAAAAACCTGATATTAATTTAGTAAATAGCATTCAATATTCAATATTTGAGAATTCCCTGTAAAAGATAACATGTTTATTCATATCATATAGTTATAAAATAAATAATAATATATATTTGCCATGCCCGCAATTTTACAATCACGGGATGTGTGAAATCTGATCGCGTAAATATTGAACAGTGTCGCCTAAGGCCGAAGGCGAACACTCAATAACTCGTAAGTTTAATTGCTTCTTGTCAAAAAAGAGTCTTTTGCGGTTGCCTCGCCTATTGAAGAGCCCATTCCACTTATGAATCATAGTATTTATTCTTTCAAGGAATCAGTACACTTCATATGTTGATAATCCATCACACAATATAAGTCACTCATTTCTTTGTCTGACACCTCTTCAATATCATCATTCCATGAACAATTAGATAAATTGTCGGCATACACTTCATTGTCACTATCATTGGCTTGTAAAGACATTTTTGTAGGGATAAAGTCCTATACAATGCTAATATATTCAAATAATAAAATACCAAACAGTAAACAAAACAGTTGCGAGCGGTATGAAAAATATTCCAATACGTGAAATGACTTAAACTAAACTGGAGATTGAGATTGCATAAAAACTACTGCACACTAGCCAATACGGACAAGGCATCTCAAATAACGTGGACAGACTGTCGCCTAGCACCCAGGTAGCAAATTACCCTTCAAGGCATTTTATTTCACAAACCCGTATAATGCCGTTTCCCGCCAAAAACCGACAGTCGACAAAAACGGCATTTGCCGTGTCCCGCAGTTGACCGACAGTCCGCGAAAAACGGCAAATGCCGTGTCCCGATGACAATGTGTTAATAAAACCTTTGCCCAATAGTAAAAATGTGTACGTTTCCCGTTTTTGGTTCAATATGTACGTGTACAGAATCTAAAAATTAAAAATAATTTTGAATATTTATTAGTCCTTTACCTGATTCAGCCCTGGTTCAGCAAAAAAAATTGGTTTGGTGACGGCTTTTTATTCAATTTACAACAACACCTCGGTAACAAAATGAACGCTCTTCACTGGTTTCGCTTACGACTTTAGAAGCTTGCATGCAAAGATTACACCAAGTTGGACTATTAAGCTCATCTCCATATCTTGTGATGAGGGCTGTTTAGGCTTTCCTATTGGCCGATATACAAGCAAACTACATTACGGGATTTGAGGAATAACTTCATGCACTGTTTTATATTGTAGGGAACATGCATTTATATTATCTAGGCTTTCTAAGCGAGGGAACGGAATTCGAAGAGGAGTTGTATTCTGAAATTACTCCAAGGTGGGGTTATTTTCAGATTGGAATTAACTTCAGAGGGTAAATCTAGTCTTATTACATCGATGCTTACAGTGCAAAAAATATTTTGATGTAGCCATCTTGTAATGCAGCATTACTCTAGTAGTTTTGGATCTTATCGAACAAGGATAATAATTATAGGATATAAACCTTGAAATTGGGTGTAACGAGACAGCGAGCAGAGGCGATGGCCGATGCGGTGAGAGGACCGGATATTCCAATGGAAGTGATAAACTCAGCTATGTTGGGCGTCAATCTAAAAGGTACTGGTCTGTTTGCTTCTAATTCTCCTAAAAATAAATAATTAAACCATTAGTAAAAAAAAACATATTTTGTGCATGGATAAATTTCATTTAGTTATAATCATTTTAGAATACCTGTAGTGTCGTCAACATCAAATTTGAAGTAGGAAATATTAATCAGTCCGGAATCTTGATGTATGTACATCATGTCAGGGTTCAGTCTTGTCAGATGCAACACATACTCGGCAAAGCAGAAAAGTGACAGCTGGAGGGTGAACATCTTCCGGAAGGTCCAGTAATCAGTGGCAGATTGGAATGTTTGCGCAGCCCAATCTCTGAGTAACGTCCGTGGAACCATATTGGTCTGGACTTCTTTGAGGATGTCTCTGAGGACTTGGTGAGAGGCCTGAGAGCCCCGGGCCTGCACAGCGGCCAGGCGCTCGTAGTACCTGGCCACAGGTGCATCATGCTCCACATTGTGAACGTTGCACGCCGAGCGATAGATGTCCAGAAGTGCCATAGAGCTAGGATTGTCTTCCACTAGTCTCATTTGAGGTGAAACAGCCACAACTTTAGGTACTGTGAAGTGTAAGAATCTCCTAGATGTTTCCTTTTGTTTGCCCAAGTACAAATTGAGCATCCTGAGAAGTTGGAGTACTCTCTCTTCCCTTCGAGCATCTCCCAGGCCTGAATCGTTGACCACGAGATAAGGATAGATCTTTCCATTGTGCCCTCTCATGTAAAGTCTTCTTGCGGCTGTATTGTGTTTTTGCACAACTTCAACTCTTGGCATAAATCGGGCTATCCTAATGAAGTAATGTGAATGCTTGGGGAGCAGGAACTCTCCTGGAAGATCTACATCGGCCGTCTTTAAACTGAAGTTGGACAGGAAGCGGCATTTCTCTTCAATTAAGAAAGACCTAGAAAGAGCAAACAGAGCAGTGAATGTGTAGTGAGCGACGTGGATTGTGATTAAATAATGTACAGTGCAGTGCAGTGCAGTGACGTACTTGGGAAGCAGCTTGGTCTTGGCCTCCAGGATGCGGACCCACTTGTTGAGTTTGATAATGAGGTTTTGCAGCCTCATGGCTCCGGGTTGGGTGAAGTCAAAGTCCGTTGTGAACTGTCCCTTCATCTTCTGAAAGACCGGATCTTGGACGATAGCCTGAGCTCTGCGCGCGAGGCTCTCTGACGCTGCAGAGGAGAATGTTGCACTTACAGAACTTGATATATTTTCTGAAATTAAAATTACATAAAATACTGAAATCATAGGGAACATAAAGAGCCTATTGTAAAATGAAAAAACAAGACGGCACATTTAAAATAAATAATTAACTAATTTTGAGAAGAAAGAAAAGGGTAGGGTGGGCGGAAGAACTTGAGAAACGATATAGAACGTCCGAAGTAAAGTAATGATGAAATAAGCGCATATGTGGCAAAAGTATTTTTACAACGATATCTCTATCTAAGCTGCCGAAAACCCTACACTATGCAAAAACACTGCCACCTACTCATGCCAATTCCAATACCAAAAGTTGAGACGAGCTTCTTCACAAAGTTCAGGGTGTGCGGCGTGATGGTGGCCTCGTTCACAGAGCCGCGGTTGTCGAAGGCAATGGCGTAGCACTTGGCCAGTCCCTGCTTCAGTTGGCGCAGCACCTCTTCATACCAGTTCTCCCGGAACCAGACCATCTGCAACAGACCGAGCAAAACTCTCTTAAGAACTTTTCCAAGGAACCGAACAAAAAAAATCTTCTTAAGTGGGATCCAAATTTAGCAATGTTTTTCTGGTATTGTATAATTACGTTTTGTATTTGTTCGGTAATTTTTTGCTGAATATAATCGGTGTATCGCCACAAAATAGACAATGGTCAAATTGAATAATTCCTTTTTCATTTTTTTATAAAAATGTTACATAAAATATATGGTTTTTATTAGAAGCTAGGTATTTAAGAACCAACTCGCAAATCTTATGATTTCAGAAGAAATTTTGGTTTTGACTTATTGAATAAGAAAAAATATGACGCATACTTTTTTGGACGCGAGGTCTACTGTTGTTGATACATAAGCAGACAATGAGTAGTAATATTTTATTATTATTGCCTTCGACAGACCATGCTATATTCTCGTGGCTTGGCCTATTTCAGCATATTGCTCGCCATACATTCCCATTAGGATTGTATGGCGAGTAATATGCTGAAATAGGCCAAGCCATGATGCGTATAGCGTAATCTGTCAACCCCCTTATCGCAGCTTTTTTTTCTGTTTTTCCTATCGCGCTATAAAAAGTTGACCATTACACAAGGTGTCCTGGGGTAAAGTGCACTAACTTTAGCAAGTGATGATAATTGTTTGAAATTTTTTTTTTTATGAAAAAGATAGATGTCCTTTCAGCTCGACAGTGCCTGGAAATTGCTTGTGAAGCTTTTTATATATTGAAATACTGTTTGTTTATTTAAGGAATTTTTAAGTTCTTTTTAAAATAATTAAAATAATAGGGGGTTTAGAAATCATTGATGTTGAAAAATACAGTAATTTAATAATTCTCCTGTTTTTAGAATCAAAGGATATAAAAGTCATTTTAAGAGGTTCTGTAAATATTTTTTTATGGAATTGTTTTAAACATTGCAACACATTTTCATCTACCGAGGTATCGAAAAACATATTATTTATTTAGGACCTAATTTTATTTTGTGATAAACAAAATAGAAATTGTCTAAACTTTGCTTCGAAAACAGCCATTTTGCGCAGTGTACGGATTTTAGCTCTTAAATGGGATGCAGACAATGGTAAAAAAAATTATAAATTTTATGACTTTCGGAAAAAGGGACATTTTCAACTAGTTTTCGTATGTGATGGATTCACCGGCGAAATTTAAAACTTCTTAGACGGGAAGCAGTTTTAGCTAAAACTTCTTGTTTATGTGGAAAAAGTCGTGTTTTTTGTATGGATTTTCAAAGGACCTAAAACCAAACTTCTTGAGCGGGAACTACTTAAGCGACTTTCACTGTTTTAGCAAACACACACTTAATACCAACACTTACACTTAGCTTGTAGCACTGATATAGCACTCACCTGATCAACAATCCCCTCCAACGAGGATAGTATGGTGGGGTGCAGGTCCCGCTGCATGTGCATGATCTTGGAGCAGCGCCACATAGGCAGGGTGGCCTTGATGGGGCCTGTCTCGGCAGAGGTGGCTGAGGGGGGAGCTGCGGCCGGAGCTCCCCCGGATGTGGTGGAACTTTGGGAGCTGCTTGCGTCGCTCAATTCGCTCGGCTGGAAATATAACATGAGATATATCGTAATGGATGAATGTATTCAACAATATCGGTAAAGATGTTGTGTCTATCTTTATCAGTTACACACCATTAATAAGCGAAAAAAGTAATATACAATCATTAGTTGCAGAAACGGTGGATGCTTCTCACCAAAATAAAATTATATGTACTGACCAGAAATACGACACAAAATGCTACTTTTTTTCTGTGACAATTTCAAAACAAATTTAACACCTATAAAACGACTTCATAATTTTAGTAACAGATTTGGGAATGTTGTAGATATATTTAGGACGGGTTGTTTCGGAGAATTTGAACAATTCATCAAATTTCAATGATCATTTTCGGGTTCTGTGAAAGTCCTATTCAAGTTCTGTTATTATATCATTGTAGGCTAGTTGCTTGACAAAACTGAAATAAAAACAGAACTTGAATAAATCTTTCACAGAACTTGAAAATGAACGTTGAAATTTGATGAATTGTTCAAATTCTCCGAAACAACCTGTCCTTAGTGATTCCGTATTAGTGATGAAATGAAATCTTCACAAATACTTGTCTGAAATGTACGAGTTTACCACTTCGTAGTGAATACACATTTTTTAAAAATATATTCATTTTATATTTTACACTGACTGCTATTTAATTTAATTTGCTAATTTTAAAGAAGTGTTATGCTTTGGAACTTTACTTATTTTATTAATTAATACTATGTACATAATTACTGTACCGTTTTTACTATGCACAAAAAATAGTTAATTTATTTATTTATTTATTTATTAAACGCCATAAAAGGCTTTTACAATAATGTGATACATAGATTATAAGTACACAGTGGTACATAAGCGAATATTAGTATTACATTTAAGAACACAACAATATATATACAAAACGACATTGAATGTGATACAATTAAATTAATAGTTATTACTTACATTTATTTCATGTATAAGCCCACTAGGGCGTAAATAAATGTTTTAGAAAATCACAGTAAAGCAAATACATTTTTGTAAAGGGTAGGGCATATAAAAGTCAAGATGTATAATGGACCTAGGTTTTCTGTATGAAATTTCAAGATCAATATAACTATTTTCAGCCCCTCACTTCCATTGTGAGGGATGAAGTTTTGAAATATTCACGTGACTATCAATAAAAAATTAGACAAGATACCACATTTATTATGTAAAAAGAGTGGTGATGGTGATACTGGAGTGAATTAGGAATAAGGGTAATTATAATGATGATTTCTTGTTTGTATGAGTGCAACTAACCTGTGGTGTGGTGGACAGAGGTTTACCCCCGGTCTGTGCCGCCAGCTCTGCGCTCTTATAGCGCTCCCGCTGCTCTATCTTCAGAGTGAGGTAGAGAGTTCGGATGGGGAAGTACACGGCTTGGGGATACAGGCGGCCCACCTGTACACACCATATATCATTACAAATATCAATCACACAAAAATGACTCGCTACATTCCAATTTTCAGACAAACGCCGCAGGCACTCCTTTGCGTGGAATGAACATCAGTTTCCCCGCGAATGACTGTTGGTTTGTCATGTGTGATTAAAATGATGTTTTTCATAATAATTTCTATTCTAATGACCAATTCACTATTATATTAGTATAATTAAATATATTTAGTATTATTTGTGTTATTTTTGTCATATTGTGAAGAATATAGTTTCATCTTCGGAAAAAGCGAGATTATTTCCTACTAATTATTTTTAAATTTTCTTTTACCGAGTAAATTTATCCATGAAAGTAATGTTGTTCAATAACATAAATGCCTTGTGCATGTGAAGGTAAATAAAAAGTTTAAAAAATAATGTTTATATTGATGACAAAATGGATCCTAAATATCTGATTTTTTGGTTATTTTCTGGGAATTGTTATTATGTATTATTTTTTAATGATAAACTTATGTTTATAAGACAAGATTTTTTATGCATAGCACAAAGGATAACAAATTATTATAAGCATTAATTACTAGCCTGAAATATCCACACAAATTGAAAATATCTTTCCCGTCGGCGGCATTTATTTTTACTCGATTTTCAATTTGTATATTTAGGGGAGTAATTAATGCTTATAATAATTTCTTATTATAATATTTAATCATTTTTAATTATATTAATGAGATAAAAAGTGAAGTGAGAGTTATCTTGCAAAATCTTTAAATAATGATTAAAAATGTAAAGTTTTTTTTTTGAAATTTTTTCATGTTTAAAATTAAAATATTGCAATTTTTATAAATTAACGTAAATTGCAAATATAAAAAAGTAAAAGGTAATTTCATCTTGTTTCCAAAATAGTATTTTTTTAATGACATCTTTAAAATTAAGAAAAATATAGAACATTAAAATACCTTCGAAAAATTTCGAAATTCCATTAGAAATTATTATTATTTGAAGTTGACCAGATAAACAACCCCCCCCCCCCCCCCGCACATTGCTTATCCAGTTATGTATATTTTATCAATTGAATAAAATTTTCACCACATTTTTAAGTAAGACCACTAAGATGTGCTTTTAGATACCTGAATGAGGAGATTCAAGATGACATTTCCCTCATATTGCACGAGGCAGCAGAGCAGTTGAGGGATCCACGGCAGCCACTGGATGGGCGGAACTCCCACCGAGTACTTGTCTACCGCCTCCATCAGGCTGCCCTTCTCATCGTCATAGCTCAGCATCCAGAGAACCTGAAGAATAAGTTCATAATAATCCATTTGAATACAAATTGCAGTCAGCCAAGATAATATTTATATATTTATTACCTTCGTCAGATGTTTCCTAGATTTGGACTCGTTCTGATGTCGACAAGCGTGCAAGTAACACGTCATTGCGGATACTCCCACCGTTATCTGGCGCGGGTCTTTAGTGAAGATTTGCTCCAGGTAATCACCCCACAGCCCCCACGCCTTCACCAGTGTGTCGTGCAGTTGAACCGCTGCCGAGAATGCTTTGTTAGCTTCCTCGGACCTGCCCAGCTGAGCCAGCAGCAATCCCTTGAAAGCATAGAACTCGGCAGTCATGTCTTTAGTGAAATACTTGAAATTTGTGGACTCGATCATATCGAGACCTTCTTGGAGTTCTGTTTTTCCATTAGTCCAGGCCATCTGCAAGTGACACTTGACTTGTTGCCTAATCTTTTGGAAGCAATCTACTATAGGCACGCTTGGTATTGTGTATATTCTCTGGAGAGAATCTAAACACACCCCGGAAAGATTATGTTTGCGGGCTATTTTCGCAAAGTGGATGATGGCCTGCGCACTGGCGTGCACGCCCAGCATGGAGTGGTTGGAAGCTTGGTCTGTCTGAGAGTCGTAGTGAGTGGCAATGAAGGTGTAATGGTGCTGCCGCCACGTGAATATGGCTCCCCAGTGAGAGAGATTATCCGCAACGACGGGAAGGCGATTGCGCCAAGTTTTCACAATGGCTTTCATGTCATGTAAAGATGTTGGTCTGCCATGGAGAAGTCCCTGTCAAAAGAAATAAAGCTTTGAAAAAAGTAAACATTTTTTTAAATATCATCAGTTGAAAAAAGTAGATAAATAATAAAGAGAATGCAGAAGTAGAGAACTGGTTACTTAGTTTGACAGATAACCGGTAATGTGGTACCTGATGTATTTGCGCCGCTTCAGAGAGTTCCATAATCTGCTGCGCAGCTCTCAGTAAGGGCAGGTGGGCATGGGACACGAGGCTGGGCAGGCGGCGCCACTCGCGCATGCACAGCGAGGATGCCCCCTCCACGTGGCGCTCCACAGCTCCCAGGTGCTGCTCCCCAGGCTGGCAGATATTCAGGAATCCACGATAAAGGTTCACTTGCCAAACTGGAAACAAAACACAATAGAAACATATTCAATTAACCCCTAGAAAGGAAAAGAATATCGAAATGATAACATGCTTCTATAACAAGTTAAATAGAAATATTCTGGGATAATATATGTATTAGGTAACAAATAAAATTATCAATAACCTAACACTATGAATTGCAGTAAGGTATTCATAATGTGACCCGTATTGTAGCCAGTAGCAACTTAAGGGTTAAATAGGAGTCATATTCATATTTTCAAAGCTGTACATATTTAAGGACGGGTTGTTTCGAAGAATTTGAACAATTCATCATATTTCAACGTTCATTTACGGGTTCTGTGAAAGTCCTATTCAAATACTGTTATTATATCATTATAGGCTAGTTGCTTGACAGAACTGAAATAAAAACTTATTCAGTTTAATATAAAAAGATTTTGAGAAGTCAGAGAGTCACCCTCATACTATCAAGGAGTAAGTAGAGCGATGCAAAATACAAAATAACAGTTCAAAAAAATATTCAGTTTTTCTAAATGAGTAAAACATTTTTCACGAGATCTAGGATTTCTAGTTACGGCTCAGGACAGCGAGGAATTTGCGCACCATTGTAAAAAGGGGCGGTTGTTCATAAGCAAATTTTATCATCGAATATAAAAATACTTAACTGGGGAGAGAAAATTAAAATACTTGGATGACATCAATACACCTACCTTGCAGAAAACGGTTGGGAAGCTACCAAGATCGAACAGATTAAGCCTTTCTATCCCACGTCGTTTAATGCCTTTAAACTTTCTGTCAAAGAGATCGAAGTACCGAAATACCTTGTGGTAGAACTATGGCCAGAGGGAATTGTATTCTATAGATTTATAGAATCGCGTGCATCAACAAAAAATCAAAATGTCAAACAATAAATTAAAAATTATTTCTGTGAACTGAAGATCGGTTCGCAGCTCTGAAAAATTCTTACATGATCTTTGCGAATTACATGACGTCATAGTGATCAAAGAAACGTGATTACTCACAACAGATATCGACTTGCTATCCCATATTCACCCGGAGTTTAACAGCTTGGGCACCGCTGCCATCAATATCGCAGATGGATCTGCGAATCATGGTAGAACCACTGAAGCCAGATACATTGATGCAGAAAACAATTTTGTTTGAAACATAATTAGCTCATATGTAGTAGCAGTTACAACAGTACGGAAAAGTGAATAATGTGAAATATTTACTCATTTCTTTGGGACAACTGTATTCCACCTCAGCGAGCGCCTCTTTCATCTGCTTCCAGTTGGGGACTTGCCAAGAACTCTCCAGGATGAGGAAGGGGTTCCGCTCTCCGCGGGTCTGGCCAATCTCCAGGAGAAGGTCCCACTGGTTCAGCTCCTTGGCACACTTGATCCAGTGGTTAGTCCACAGCATGCACTCCTTCTGGATGGAGTACGGAGCGGGACCCATGGAGCAGTCTTGCTTCAGTTTGAACATTGCAACGTCATAGGCACCCTGAAAAAGATAGGAACATGATTATTTTTAAATTAGAAAAACTCTTATAATGCTTATGTAACATATTTTAGCTCTCAAATTTGCAGGATCTCTAAAATGAGTGTTGTGGTTTTGTTAACTTTGCCTGAATGCCTGCCGTTGTGGTTGATTGAATGAAAAATTATATGCAGGTATATTATAAATTAGTAATTTTTACCTGTGCTTGCTCGTAGAAGCCTTGCTGTTCATAAGCAATAGCTACATTGGTCTCTCGGTAGTGAGCGTGCTTTTGCCACAGGCCTGACCACATGTCTTCCTCGAAGAGCAGTTCGTACATATCACTCAGTGAATCCAATATGTCCTAGAGAAATTAAGTAGCAGTTAGAATAGCAGCATAAACTTATATCGTAATACCAATGACTAAAGAAAATACCCTAAGAGCATAATACAAACTACTAAAATGTTAATAAAAAATAATACTCTATAAACATATAGAATGCAAAAGGTAATACCGTTTGCGGGGTGCTTTCTGGCTCAAAGTCATAACAGTCCGAAGCATCTTTTTTAATTTTGGCCAATACAGTGGCATCAAATGCCATTTGTTCCAGATTTAATGTCATCCTGTGCCATAAATTATGGGATTTCCCTAGATATTTCATAAGGGCCCTAAAATAGTAATTAAATAAGTATAAAATAAGTAAAAACATACATAACATAATTTATGGTGAAAATAACAAAAGGGCTTACGGTTTGATCACAACTGTAGGACTACACCTGGACAGAGCTTCTACAAATGTTGTGATTGCACTTAATTGGGACTGATGTTCTTTCTGAATTACATGGGTTCCAGAAGATATAAATGGAACCATTTCTGATATGAGAGTCTTTAAAAAAAAAGAAAAGAAAACATTAAATAACAAATCAAGTACAAGTACTAATAAATATGTAAAAACTTAAAACATGTAATGGCAGGAAACTTACAGTAAGCTGTCTCTCATCCAATATGGACCAAAGCTTGGGGAACATGTTAATCCAGACCCAGTGGGCTAACTGCTCATCCATATGGCAGAGTTGGGCAGCGGCAACCAGCAGTTGTTCCGTACGGACTTTACGGGCCGTCTCCAAGAAATCAGATTGTTTCCCGATGAGCATTGTGATGGCGTGGTGTCTACAACAAAATAATATTACAAATTATGAGTGTGAGTATGTTCCTTACAAATTGCCAAGGGTATTGTTATTGCACATTGATATCATGCACTTGAATTCATACCGGTTGGGAACTTGTTTGTCAATTTCATCCCGCCGGTTATTAGAATTGGAATCTACACTCGACAAATCCATATCAAGAACATCTTCTTTATCTTGGTCCAGGATATCATAGTTGTCGGGAACTTCCTCCATGCTCGTGTAAATTACAAAGTTCTTCTTTTCATCACAGTCTGCAAGGTTTATCACAGAAGCTATGCTGGGCAAAAGATTGATTTCATTGGAGATGTGAATTTGCGTACCTGAAATAAAAAAAAACTCATCAGGATAACCATGTAGCGAGATATAAAATAATAAAAATAAATCATTCCCATCTATGTAAAAATGGTGATTATTAAATTAATGGTAAAATATTATCCTTACTTGACACAGCAGTAACAATCAGTAATTCTATGCACTGTTTAATCCAGTAATGTGGACCGATAGCATCCCAGTTTTGAGAGCAAATAATGTAGAGCAACCTATCGTGGAGTCTCCTTCTCATGGAACCATCAAACACCTCAAAGAACTTGGCCCGGATGTGAGGTTGGGGGCAGCGCAGCCCGGACAGGAAGGCCGGCTCTAGTTTGGAAGTCAGCTCGGAAGCCTTCAAGTGTTCATCTCTGTATACGTAGTTGACTAGTTCCAAGTACTGGGCATTAAGCTCCAAATCATCGGGGAACCTCTTTTCCACGTACTGCATCATTTTCACAAGTAGAATAGACTTCTCACGTATGGAGGGAGCTTGACTCAGGGTGACGGGATTACGATTCTTCATCCATTCTTCCAGCATTTTGGTGACAGCCTTCATTACCTTGACATCTGGCGTCTTCTCTATCAGACCTACTAGAATAGTACCGATAAAGGTTTTTCTCATATCGCCTCCCATGACTACTACCCTGGTTTTAATAAGATCTAAACTTAGGGTGAGTAGTTCAGAGGAAGCCGGGCTGGCCTCGGGTGTTGCGGGATTCAAGTGCTCTTTAGCCATACGTCCCAACACTCTCATGAAGGGGGTTATCAGTCGATCTATGTAAGATTCATTCTTCATACAGGCAGCCTTCAACATCATCAGAGTGCCATACAGTGTGCTCGGGTTAGCTGTAGCATTTTTCTCGTAATTAGCCAATCCTTCAAACACCATCTTGCTAACGCAAGCGTAAAGAGTTTCTAGTTCTTCGTACTTCGAAGCCACATTGGATCCTGTGGGCTCGGTGGGGAAGAGCTCCATTAATTTGGCCAGGAGGCTGTGCACTAATCTGATAACTTTGGGGTTTGTGCTGGTGATGCAGGCAGCGAGGCCTCGTTGCAAGGGCTTAAGGGATGCTAGAATTTGTTCCCTCTTCATGACTCCAAGCAGGAAAGTTAATAATTCGAGAGCTGTGCAAATGTTTCCAAAGTTGGGAGCGGTGTTTTCAACATTTATGAACACTTTGTCAAACCATGCCAACTTCAGATCACACTGCTGGGGCCATACATCGGGCTTCAAGGCTGTCTTCAGGAGGGTGACACATCTTCGAGCCAGCTGCTCTGCTGGAGAGCTGCCTACAGGAGTGACTTCCGTATTCTAAAAACAAATAATTAAAATAAACAATTCTACCAATTAAAAGTCCACGAAAAATTCACAAAAAAATAACTTCATATTTACCTGAACTTGACAAGCCAACCTCAAGAGCAGATTCAAGACTATATCAGCTTGACCTCTTTCAATGGGTTTAAGGGATTCAGGATCTGCTTTAGTAATAGAAGGAGTAGTGCTCGATGTAGAAGATTGAGAAGGACTAGTCCAGCCAGTGTTGAGGGCCTTGCGCGGGGGCTCAAACCCTCTAAGGGAATTAGAGTCTTCTGTGGAAGGTCTCTTCATTCCAAAAGCAAGAGTCAAATTTGCAGTCAAACCCTGGAAAAAAAATGATGAAAGAGCACTTTTAGAACAAGTTTATTAAATTGAGAAATTAATGGGTGAAATTTAAAGTGAAATTTAAACCTCTTGTTCATCAGCTTCATCCTTGATTCTCTGCAATTCCCATTTGATGATTACTTCTGCAAGTTCTACAGCCAATCGCCGATGCTCTATGGAAGGACTGGCGTTGATAGCCAGCTTCTGCATAGCTCCAACCATATGTGATACAAGAGCATGTCTCACCGGGTAGTAAACCTAAAACATCATAATAATGATATTATTTATGATAACAGAACGCAATACTAATACATACAATATGAAATATTCTCACGAAATTAGTAATTAAAGTTTACCTTATAATGTCTAATAACGAGCTGCAAAATATGGAATAGTTGTTGCATGGTGTGGCCGTCCTCAACAATGATCTTCTTGGTCCAATGTGTTAGCATAGTGTTGCCATCTTCCATTCGATACGGCATGGCTGGAGTCAGTATCTCTAAAGCCTGTCTCACTACCTGTCTGGCTTCAACAGCATGGGCCTTCAGTAAGCTATGGAACACTGAAATACAAATTGACCTATAATATGTACTTTAACAATCTGTAAATAGCATAAAACGAAGTCTATATCCGCGTCTGTCTGTTTGTGCGCTTAGTTTTTTTAAACTATGAACGGATTTTTATAGGGTTTTCACTATCATTTAGACATTTTTCTTCCAAAAGGTTTATATACAGGGTCCGGGGGTAAAGTGCGCTATCTTCGGGAGGCGATTCTACATGATGGTAAAAAAAAAAAGATAAATAACTTTTTCGAAATTACATTGTCTTTTTCCCATGCAAAAAAAAAAATTATCGCAGAAGAATATTTATTTTCCCATACAAACAATTGAACTTTGTTTTACCTAAAAACTACCTTAAAACATGAAATTTCGAAAAAGGTTATGTTCCTTTTTTTACTTCTACAATCATGTAGAATCATCCCCCGAAGTTAGCTCACTTTACCCCCGGACACTATGTATATAATACACACATATTATATTTATAGAAAGTAGAGAAAAGTCTCCGAGCAATGCCGGGTACATGTCAGCTAGAAAATTATATGTCTGAATTTTTTTACTACCTTGAAGGACTATCCTTTTATGGATAGCAAATTTGGCAATTATGTGACTGAGCAAAAGGTGGCCATGATATCTGAAAAAAGAAAAATGTATTATTTTATTTATTTATTTACGGCACAATAATGCCATTTATACTATTAATGCAACAATTAAAGAGTCAACAGGGAAAAAGAAATGTAATTAGAATTGACTCGACTTTCCTAACAGCTAATTCAAATTACTGATAGCCCACCAATCTCATCATATCTTAAATAATAAAACTTTCAACAGTATTTCTTCCACTGTTAATGAAGAAATGAACCAACCTTGTTGCGGGATCAACGTAATTCTTGACCAGCAAACACGGCCATGCAAAGGTCATGAGTCTCCTCAGTTTGTTCCCTTGCTTCTTATTATTGGCGTCATGAATGTGGGCAGATGCCTGTTCTAGGAGTAAGCAGGCAAACTGGAGGAGGGAGATTCGCACACTGTCCGAACAGCCAAACGGATTTTCAGGATCAATTACCTGCCAGAATACAGTGGAGTCAGAAAACACGGAAATTATGGCCTCCAAGTCTTGTTGTTCTAACTTCTAATTAAGTTGCCCACTTAATTCGAAATTAGAACAGCCCAGGGAAATTATGGCTCCAAGTGTCTGGCAATATTAATACCAACTATTCAGTCCTTGTTTCACTTAATTAGAAGTTGGAACAGCCTAGGGAATTGATGGCCCCAAGTGTTTGGCAATATTAACACACTTTGGACGGGAAAGGTATTTCTACCCGTTGGGTCGATTGTTGCTTAAGGACGGGAAGGGTATTTTTACCTTTGCGCCGGCTTCATTTCAATGGCAGAAAAGAATAAATTATCCAATGTTTCTCTATGAATATTATATGCCAATCTCTTTCTAAAAGTCCCAACTATATGTTCATAATTATCAAATCGTTTTTCTTTCGTGTACGTCGATATTTGAACAAAGGGACCTATTATTATTGAATACCTGACACTTGATAAGCAATGCATTTGAAGATTAACAAAATAAGTAATTTAGATAACAAATTTTCAGGTGTATAAAGAAAGCAGGTATAGGCAAACCCTGATAGGCAGACCGTAATAAATATTTGTGATAAAGTGTATTTCAGTTTTTAAAAAGCAAATTGTCATACTGGTTGTGTTTCTAGGGTTATAATTGGTTGTGTTTCTAGGAGATTATTTTAACTTTTACAAATCTTTCGAAAATGGATTCTGAAAATTACGAGAGTGATGATGAAACCGTCGCAGATAATTTATCTGGGTGTTCTAGTAAATATTTGCCTGAATTTGATAGTGAAAGAGAAGATACTAGTGAAAGGGAAGAAATTCCTTGCAGGAGAAGAATGCCAGTGATGCCATTACAGTTCAGTGATTCTGAAGAAAGTGATATTTATTTTATTTAAACGCCCATAGGGCTTTTACATACAAAGCTATTATGTTTTTTAAATACAATAACAATAAAGAGTTTACATAATATATAAGAATATACAGATTACATAAAATATAAGATTGAACAATGCATAGGTTAACAAAATATAGGTAAAATGAAACAAGAGTTTACGAAACGTAGGTAACATGAAATTTAAGTAAATGAAATAAAAATATATGATCTGCCAATATCCTCCAAAACAATTGAATAAAAAAAGATGAAATTGTTGTTCACATTAGCCTATAAACTATGTAACTCTAATTAACAATCTCTATTACGCAAGATTAGGATAAGAAACGACAAAAAGTCTAATAGAAAAACATTTAGTTAAGTATTATAATATTAAACCAAGTATCACAATATTAAGTCAAGTACCACAATATTAAACCAAGTATTATAATATTAAATTCAGTATTACAATATTCAGTCAAGTATTATAATATTAAACAAAGTACCATAATATTAAGTTATATTAAACTAAGTATTATAATATTTATTTATTTAAACGTAATTTGTAGAGTAGTGGAAATAGTTCGCACATACTCCGTTTAATGTTTGCCAAGTTCATATTTGACATACAGATTTAATAATAATGTGTTGGTAGGCTGATAGACATTCAGTACCGTTAGTGTTCACGCAATATTTATTCCCTGCACTGTGTAGTCGGTTCATTACTGAATTTATTTCTGCTATGGTACCTGCAATGTTACAATGGTAAGGTACCTTCTGACGAACCGTTCTACTAGGCACATGAAAGTCGATCAACCTAAGGAGTTCAGGGGAGTCAAACATGTTATTAACAATTTTATAAAGAAAAAAGAGATCAGAACATATTCTTCTTTCTTTTAATGTGGCTAGGCCCATGACTTTCAACAGTGAGGTGTAGTTAATGTTTTCAATAGGAATACCTAATCTATAATTTATGTTACGTAAAAATTTATGTTGGATTCGCTCGATAGATTTTTCATGAATATTGTAAAATGGATTCCAAATGGTTGAGTTGAATTCTAAATGGCTTCTGACAGTGGATGAATATAATATTTTTAAAGTTTTTAAATTTTTGAAATCTTTTGCAGTTCTTAATATGAAACCCAACATTTGCATCGCTTTAGTGGTTATATTGTTAATGTGGGAGATAAATGTTAATTTGGTGTCAAATATTATCCCCAGGTCTTTTATTTCGGGTACAGATACTAAGACTTGATCATTCATACAGTATGTGAAAATCAATGGGTTTTTCTTCCTATAAAATTTCATGACTTGACACTTTTTTACATTGAGGGTTAACTTATTTAGGATACACCAATCAGAAAAGCTAATGAGATTTGATTGTAATAATAAGCAGTCATTAATATTGTCAATAATTCGGTAAATTTTCATATCATCTGCGAACATCAAAATAAAGACACGTTTAAATACATTTGTAACGTCATTTATAAATATGTTGAAAAGAATGGGTCCTAGATGTGATCCCTGGGGCACACCGCTTGTAGCTGTAGAGTGTAGGACAGTTGACCTTTAATGCAGACAGTAAGCTCTCGATTAGACAGATAATTCTTAAACCAGGATAGTACGTTACTGGTTATGCCAATTTTCGCCAGTTTGCTAACAAGAAATTTATGGCAAACCTTATCAAACGCTTTGCTGAAATCAGTATATATAGAATCGACTTGTTGTCTATTAGCAAGTGCATTTGTTATATAATTTTCGTACAGGGATAGATTGGTTAAGGTTGATCTGTTTGAAACAAAACCATGTTGGCAAGTTGTAATGATGGATTTCACGCTGGGGTTTATCTCTAGAAGAATTAATTTTTCAAAAATCTTGGGTATTGATGATTGGATACAAATTGGACGATAATTTTCAATTGCAGATTTATCCCCGCATTTAAATATTGGAGTTAAGTAACTTTTTTTCCAAAGTTTTGGGAAATTTCCCGTTGACAGAGACTTATTAAATAATATGAACAACGGAATGGATAAGCTGTCTGCACAGTTTTTAATCAAGATGGGTGGAATTTGATCCGGCCAGGAACTTAATTTTGGTTCAAGTGTTTTAAGGTAATTTGTAATGTCGGTGATGTTAATATTAATATTTGATAATTGCAAGTTTATATCAGAATTAAATTCCGGAATTTGTTCATCTGAAATGTTAGGTTCAAACGCATCTTTAAAGAAATCGGCAAACATGTCAACAATTTCTTTTATTTTTTCCAGAACTCCTCTGTTTATGATTCATAGTTCCGGGGATCCCGACTTCATTTTTTTTCATAGACTTTACGTGTTTCCAGAAATGTTTTACATCATGATTTATAGTATTTTCCACTTCCATTATATAATTTTTATAACTATTTTTAGACAAATTTTTGCAAGCTTTCCTGACACTTTTAAATTTAATATAATTAGGTACAGATCTATGTTCTTTATAGATTTTATGAGATTCTTTTTTTAAATTTATCAAGTGAATTAATTCTTTAGTGAACCATATTGGATACGTTGATTCTTTATGTTGGGTAAGAGGAATATTATTTGAAATTACATTATTGAGTTGCGAGTAAAAATAGTCAGTATTGTAATCAATATCACCGTCATTTAGACTCCAGTCAATGTTAGACAGTACCTCATTAACTTTATTGTAATCTGCGTTTTTAAAATTATAACAAATTCTTGAGATTTTAAGATTATCATTTCCAGTGTAAGGTATAGAAATTATAAGTGTAGGATGGTGTTTATCTATAGGGACAATGAACTCAGGAGATTCGTATACATTTACATTATCTTCATTTGAGAATATCAAATCGAGAATGCGATTGTTAACATTGGGTACGTTATTAAATTGAGAAAGATTTAAATAAGAACACATATCCAGAATATCCCTTTCACAATCAGAAATTGGCGAGTAATTAGGATCATTAAACTTACAATTCGGAAGGTTGTAATCACCACAGACAATTATTTTGTGTGTTGGATATTTTGTTTTTACATACTCAACGTCCTCACAGTGATTTTTGTATATCGACAAGTCCGAGTTGGGAGGAATATATACACTGCCAATAATAGTTTTACATGATTTTCCGCTTAATAGTACAAATATTTGCTCAACATCATAATTTTTATGTTTAATTAATTTAGAGTTAGTGCTTTTATTCACTGCTATTAAGACGCCCCCTCCTCTTGATTTGGCACTAGTATTATGACTCCGGTCCATTCGGTATATGTTGTGATTCGGTAATCCGAGCTCCGCTGAATGAATGGAAGGTTCCAACCAGGTTTCGGTGAGTACGATGACGTCTTGTGTGATGGTAGGAGCTGTAACTTTGAATTTGCTGAGTTTTGATTTGATACCCCTGATATTGTGGTAGTAGATGCAGCATGATCCCGGTTTATGTTTATTAGCTGGCCTCTGTAATTTCACATCAACCACTTTCGTGCTTAATTCCATAACATTTCTGATATTCTGATAGTACAGGTTACATTTATTTAGTTTGAGTTTTTTGGCAAAACATCGATAATTTTGGGGAGGTTATTAATATATTTTATAGTTAAATTTGGTTCGCCATTTTTCTTTCTAGTTTCCAGTTCGTCCCGAAGCATCATAAGTTGTTTTCTTTGCTGACTCGTCTGATCGTTGCCGGCTTTAACACCATCTTTGAATTTTTTGTTATTTTAAGATTGTCCGGGCTAAATGCTCCTCATTGAGTTCTATCTTGATTGGTCTACATTTGTTTAAAATTTTCTTCGTTCCCAACCTGTACATTTTAATGTCTTGAGTATTAATGGTAATTTCAATATTTTTCAGGGCCGTAGTAACTTTTTTAACATCATCGGAAATATTTATAGATGTTAGATCTGACGTACTCTCCGGGACATTGAAGAGAATTATGTTTTTAGCACGAAGCTTCCTCTCTTCAATTTCGGTTAATACTTCACAAATATTAGGTGGAGGATTTGTGGGGTTAGTATCAGTAGATTGAGTAAGAACTGCACTTTTTAAGGTCGATAATTCTCCTTCGAGAATACCCATCCGGACGGCCATTAATTCTGTTGTTCCCAAGAGTTCCGTTGTTAAAGGTGTTATTTTTCCCATTTGTTCCTTTGTGAATTTGTTACCCGGGTCATTTATAATTTTGATAAGGGAACTAAGTAGATCTTTTGCCTTTGTCATGTAGTTGAGCGAGTTTTCGTTTAGATCCATGTTTTATAAGAGTTAAGACGATGTTTACACTATTCTTAGAAAAATTGATACTACCGCCTATTTCCCGCAATCAGTTAGGCACGATTCAAAAATGATGACACTATTAGCCAATAGCGAGAAAATGACGACACTTGCAACCAATGACAAACTTATTTTTTGCGCATGCGCGTTCTGTATGTTTATGATTTCAGAAATGTTTTTATTTGATATTTTTAAAACACGATACTGCTCAGCACACAATATATTTAAGAAATATAACTGACTGATTTTTGAAAACACCAAGTAATATAAAGTATTTAACACTTTTTGTTTGTATTTACTTGCAAATCCTTACTGTTTATGCAATTTTAATATGGAGCGTATTTCACTGTGAACTCTAGGTTGTAGGTATTGTTGTCTCGTCTCATATGGAGGAAGAAGAAGAGGAGTGGACTCAAATAGATAATCCGTTAAACATCAAATCATTCGTAGGTCATCCTGGTGTTTGCGTAACACCAACTGATTCCAAAAGTGTTACGCATTTAATTTGAAAAAAAACTAATGGTTTTGGTCTGCTGCAATTACCTCGACCGTGCGAGGGGGATGTGCTCATAGAGTATTTGAATGGGTTTACACTGACAACACTAAAAATGTGTTGTTAGAGTTAGAGATTGTTTTACGTTTGTGATGATTTGGGGTTAGTGAAAATAATAATAATTTTTATTTTTATACAATAGAAACCAAGTTTACACTAAAAAAATTGAACCATAATGACCCAACAGTGACTTTGTTTTCGATTAATTAAGTTGCATTACAAATAATATTTGGTTTTCGGTTAGTCATTTTATAGCTTGGGTATGCTGAGTGCTGAGTTAGTATGTAGAAATTTTTATTAAAATATTTTCGAAGATATGGCGATTTAAAACAAATTAAAATAATTCATGCGGGACCTTTATTTTCGCCTGTCGCCAGCGGTCCACCGGCGCAAAAGATACCCGCCTGAAGTGTGTTAATATCAACTATTCAGTCCTTTTTTCACTTAATTAGAAGTCAGAAAAGCGTAGGGAAATTTTGGTGCACTTGAATGCGTTGTGTTGTGGTTCTGAACTTTGTGCATATTTTGCTATTCTTTAGGAAAATTCTGTAGTAAAAATGTTCTTTCTTAGGGATTAGTCAACTGTATGAATTTGATAGACAATAAAATATGTATAAGTAAAACTTACATTATTTATGAAGACCGAGACAACATTATCGGGATTGTCCTGGTAGGGGGCAGGGGGTCCTCCCACTATCTTGTGTCCCTTCTCAAAGCTGACTGCGAAGCATGGTATCAAGATCATCTGCAGGACTTTAGCCTTCAGGTCCTGAGACATGGTGTCCGTTTGGAAGTGATCCACGAATCTGAAGAACGCTCGGCGCTTCCATTCCACGGTGTAATTTTGAGCGACAGTGTTTTCAAGGAAGTCGCGAAGGAACTGTAAAAGGTTCATAAGATGAAAGTCAAAAATGCATACTAACCTAAAAATATATAATATAATGTAGGTATGTTGGCTTACCTGGAAGACTGGAATGAACCGATTGCACAAAGCTCGCAGGAGTTGGAATAGCAGGTCGATTTCAGTGTTGTGGTGACAGAAATAATGCAGCAGTATCTTTACTATCAATTTAGGTTCTTTCCAATGGGTAGAATCCACCGTATCAACATTTTTGTGAGTTTCCTGAGAACAAAAATAAATAAAATTAGAAGTTTCGATGAAGGTTTATATAGGCACTTACATGAAATGATTGAATTATAGTAGAATGATATTAACCTGGTAAGCATCATTGCACCATATTCTCTTGAGAGCTTCCACAATATCGGGCTGAGTGGACAGCCACTGGTCATCATGCTTGATGAGCAGTGAAATGATGCGGATGGCCTGGTACTGCATCTCATTCTTGTCGGTGTGCGTGAGGGCGGGCGCAGCGTGAGTGTGAGCAAGCAGCAGCGTGACCAGACGGGGCTTCTTCACCGTTTGCAGCACGTCGCGGTAAGGCTTACCCTTGGCATGGGTGATGAGGTATTGCAGGAAGCGGCTGGACTGCTGGTCCTTAATGCTGTTATCGCCGAGGAAGAGCTCCAAGGTTTCTTTGGGGAATCTGAGAATTTATTTTTGCAGGTGTTATGATTTTAAAAACAAGTTTGCTATCATCTTAGAATGTAAAAAACATTTCAAATAAACAAATATTTAAAAAAACTGAATTTGATACTGCACAAGAATCAAACTGCCCAAAGCCAGTGAAACTGTGGATCGGAAATAGGGGACTGTTGTGAGGCTGAAAGGAGATGGGGATGAAGAAAATTGGGAATAGGAAGGTTGGGAAGTACTTGACTACATCTCAATGTATGGTCACTAAAGCGAATTTGGATTTAACATCACAAAATATGAAGTATATGTATTTGAATATTTTAGATATTTAATTACCTCAGTAAGAATTTGATAAGAGGTTCTCTAAATGGTGACCCAGCTTCTATCATGAGAGCTTTCTCAGCCTGGAGAACTAAACGGCACAGGGATTCTAAAGATTTGCTTGACGCAGCGGGTATTTGATGGAATATACCTATCAATAGAATGATCTTCTGCTCGTTTTCACCAGTCTTTGATGCACCCAAGAAATTGGTACCTGGAATATTTTTTTACCAAATTACGTGAGTCCAGGTTATCTTATATTAATGAAATGCGTACAAAGAACTACATAATACATAATAAGATTACAGATTGTATTTAGATTTAACAGATGGATAAGTGCTCACCTCTGCTTGTTTGGATTGCATAGTCCAAAAGCTTTTTCAGAAGTTGTAAAAGTTGCTCTGAAAGCTTTTCATTGAATGAAGAGGGGAAAAGTTGCGTCAGGTAGGAGAGTCTCTTGGCGCTATTCACGCTAAGGTTTCTATAGTCACCCAGCGTCAGTAACAGGGGTCGCATTATGGGGTGCACAATTTCCATGTCTATTTGGAAACCACTCAAGAACTTCTGCATACATTCGAAGCCAGCCTGTTAAGGATAATGTAATGAATGAACAAGTCTAGTGGAAGTAAAAGGCAGTGAATTAAGTTTTAGTTAGATAGATAGATAGAATATAAAATGTTTACACTTACATGTTGTAATTCTGGGTCAGATTTCTCAAGAGCCTTATACAGAACGTTGAATATCTTCTCTCGGAAAGTCGGCCCTTGAATATAGTGGCAGGAAGCCAGGGCTTTCAGCGCAGACTTGCGGAGGGGCACCAGACTCACGCTCTTGTAGCAGGCATACTTCCCCAGCACGGCGTCGTCAGCTTCGCAAATGGCTATCAGCTCGTGGAAGAATACTTTGTGCTCGGTGATGGACAAATCTGAAAAATTTATAAACTTATTCAACTATTAGCCTGCGGAAAGCATCTAAAGTCATTCCAACGTGCTTGCCTCTCAAGCGGGAGCTGACGTAAGTCATTTCTAGGTTTCTAAAAATTCTACATCCATATCTACACATTTCTAGAAATACATTAAAAAAAATTGGTTGTTTATCTTGGGTAAGGATTTAAAACGACCCAGACATATTTTCCCCTTCAGTTCGAATCAAATCTCCCGTGCCGGAACAAACGGCCTTGTTCGGCACACAGGCGCAATAAACGTGCGCTGATTTTCGATTTTGAACCATTTTGCGACGGGTTTTTAACCAGTGTGAATTTAGGAATTTCATTTGACAATCTCATTTCGCTGGAATAAACATAAATATTTGATTAAAATTTTCAATATAAAAAAGCATTAGAGCTGTTAACCTAAAAAAAATTACATTTCTCTTTTGAGATTTACGTCTAGTATTATATTACGCTATATGTTGTTAGTGTTTTTGAGAATTTATGTGTTGAAACACAATATGCTTTATTTTAAATAGAATTTTAAGTAACGTAATACCCAAAAAACTGAATTTTACATTGAAATAATATATTTTTAAACATGATTGTTCAGTATGAATCTCTAAATAATATAAAACAAACTGGCTATCCGCATCTGTCTGATTGTGCGCTTAGTTCTTCTACACTACGTAGAGAATAGAATGTCTTCGGAAGGTTTATATATATGGTATTGCATTCAGTATAAATCTCTAATGCAGTTAGTTTTTCTATTATTACCTGTCTGTTATTATTTACCTTTTTTTATTTAGTTATTTTATTTTTTCTTATAATTTATTATTCATACAATCCATCTTGTAATAGTTAGTATGGTTATCCTATGCTTGCGTCTGATAAGCCAGCACAGGTACCTTGTACTTACGTTTACAGAAGAATATTATTGTTGCCAACTGACTATAAACGTAGCCCAATGTTTCTTTTATAGACATTTTAGTTTTATTTGTTGTACATTCGTTACTAAAATTTAGTTTATTTGTTGCTACCGGTCTCGACACAACCGTGTCATTAACTTTTCTTTTGTGGGTTTAATTTTAATTTTATTCTTATAAAGTTTACTTATATGTATTTTTTTAAATGATGTAATTGTAAAGCTGCACATCTTGACACAGGAATGCCCTAGTGAGATGTGCAGATTATGTTAAAAACTATTTTTTTAATAAAAAATAAAAAACTACGCAGAGAATTTCTTCCGGAAGGTTTATGTATACATATATATATATATACTACATGAATATCATATTTATAGAAAGTAGAGAAAAGTCGAGTAACGCCGGGTACATGTAAGCTAGTAAGTTCACAAACAAATCCTTATTTAAAAACGCTTGTGCTATTGTTACGATGGCCGAGTCATGAATGGACGGTAGGTCTCTGGAAAATTCTTAAAAGATCGATCTGGAGGGCTCCGGAAGTTTCGGGATAGTTTAGCATCTTACCAGAGTAGACGAAGCGCGCGATCGGCGGCGGCCGCAAGTACAAATACGGCAGGCATTGGCTGTTTGACTGTCTGTTTTGATGACTATTCGAAAATTAATCTGAACCCTAGCTCTCAACAATATCGACGCACAGATCTATCAATCGGACATAAAAATTCAAACACAAACAGAAGTAAGTACCCTTCGGTATCACTTGGCCCGTGTTGATGTTCAGTAACGTTTTATCAGCTCGGTAGTATTTTATTTTCTTTATATAAACATCACCCCAAAACAATTCTTATGAATTATTTATAAATAGTTAAGATATCGATGCGTTATTTGAGAAGGTTTACACAAAGGACGATCATGTGAAATATGTTTTCAGATTTAAAAAGTATTATTGGTCAGCCAGGTGAAAAAGTGTGCCGTGTGGTGGTGACGAACACCATTTATTTGAACGCAGCCCAAAGGTAAAAAAAAAAAAACCATCTACCTATCTGTTTTCATTCATAAGCCAAAAAATTAGTAACATAATATAATATTTAGGTATGTAGTTTAATTGAACCTATGGTGAAAAGACGAGGATTGAGTGTAGTGCAGAAAGTAGTTCCATCCATCAGCCCCATCTGAGCGTTAGCTGGCTGATGCCGGAGTAGATGCTTTTTAGGTGGAATGATATCAACTAGCACCTCTCTGTGGGGATCCATCACTTCTGTCACTGTTTTATTTTGAAGCTCAGAAATAAGTCGAAGCGAATGCATGGCCTAAAATAAATAACAAATAATTAGTATCACTTTTAAAAAATGTGTTGCAAAGTAACTGTAAATATTTTGTAAATAACACATACCTGCTCTCTTACGAGAATATGTGGACTGGTGACCTGTCTTACAAGCTCATGGAGAACATCATGCAAAGCTTTGTTTCTGGCCATCATCACGTCTGGCTCCAGCACTTTGAAGCTTTGCTCACTGACCCCGGCTGATGATCCCGTCACGCACACTCTGATCATCTTTTCTAAATTGACTGTAGCCATATCTATAGCTCCACTGGATACTTCGCCAGTCAAGTCCATCATTACGAAAAGGAAGGCTTTCAGGAAGGTAAACATGTGCTGATAAACCCATTTGATTGCCATCTTTTCAAACATGAACTTGATAGCAATGCAGCCACCCAGCTTGGCGTACCATGCTCTTTCGTAACAAAGGAGTGACATCCTTTCTGCAAGATATTCCATAAGTGGAAGTTGACACGCTCGCTCTTTCCCTCCCAAGATAGTGGCAGCGGTTTCCATCATTAAAACCAGAGCCAAATGGCCAGGTTTGCATAGTTCCTTTTCTTCATGACCCATGATTACGGCTATAGCATCAATAAGAACCAAAGGATCGAGACCTGTGCCCATGGGTCCTTTCCTTTGAGTTAGAGCAAATGGACCGGCTTGCTGGGCAATCGCCACCATGGTATAGTGTCTCACGAGCGCTACCATTGTAGGCAGCACAAGGTGGCGTAGTTCTTTAATAGCCGCCGCCACAAACATGCCAGTCAATGCAGTTTGATGTGTTGCTCTAGTGACATTATCTGTGCACTTGTAATGGGGGCTGGTCATGGGAGATATTTTCCCTTCCAAGAAACTGGGATGAAGGAAGAGCTTTTGCAATGTGTGCTTATCATCATCTAAACACAGAGAAGCAGCTAAATAACACCTCAACACTTCCCAGCACTGTCTCCTATAAAATGGATCTGTGGTACTAGATTTTAGAGCACTGAATGCTGTGTCAATCACCTTGGACACAGAAAATTCAATCGGCCGGTGGTGTTCTTGGAAGTATGCAATGACTGCGGGACCGTCAGATTCGGTTTCTTTATACTCCAACCTTTGAGGTTCTATCATCATTTTACGATTACCACCGCCAAATTTACCCAAAACTCTAAAAGCTATACGAGCCACATCATTATTTTGTAAAGTTCTCCACAAAGCCTGCATCAGATCTGCTCTCACGGGTTGTATGTGCTCATACAAGAAGTCAGGCTGGAGGTTGTCTACACAGAGTTCTAGGGTTCGTAAGCCTTGCGATATGAGAGTGTGGGAGCCATTGAGTGCCGACACCAGGGGGTCCATCAACATGGGAAGGTATGGCAGCAGACTGCTGAGTCTGACTGGGACTGTGAGGCACAATTCTACAAACAAATCCTTCATGTGCTGTTTGTGTAGCCCACTCTGTAGCCTGTTCAGTCCTTCCAGAAGATTTGGCAGAAGGGGGAGGAATTCCTGGTACAACAAATCGTGGCTCCCACCGCCGATTGACCTAAAGAGTGCTCTCAGAAGTAGGAAGTAGTTATAAGGCTCTTTGGCTGTCATGGCATATTCCATAGCTTTGTTAACAATACTATGAAGGTGTGGCCTAAGCATGTGTTCATTTTCTGAAGGGAATAGACTGACAGAGCCAAAGACTAATTTGAACAATCTCAAGTATAAGTTGGAACGTTCAACATTTGAACCCATTTCCTCCATTCGTTCTAGTAAATATTCCACCAAGACCGTAGCAAAAATAGGCGACGTTGACGGGTTAGATAAGAAGGTGTTTGCGATTATTTGCAGGGTCATATTCTTATTTATTCTTTCTACCATGTGAGATATAGTGGCGGTGAATATTTCTTGAAATGTTTGTGGATTCATCATGGAAAACTGAAAGACAAAAGATATGTAAATACTAATTATCAGAAAATTTTATTAATGGGGAAAGATAATTAGAGTTAAAGTGCTGTGTGGGTGACTTACCACTCCACTGAAATGCTCTAAAACCTCCTTCTCCTCCTTGGAGCGGATCATGGCGGAGGGGGGGCGAGGAAGGGGGTTGGGCACGGAGGGCTGCAGAGTGTAAATGTCTAGAGACTGCAGCCCCCATCGCACCAGGCGGATGAACATCAGAGTCTCTCGTGGCAGGAATTGTTTTGAACTTGTAGTCCCGTCCGGTGTACCCTGAATAGATTAAGTTTAGGTTAGGTAAATACGCCATAATACGTACAAAAGTCTGATGGTTCTAAGATAACTAGTACTAAATTGTCTGAAGTTACTAAATAAAGAAATAAAAATAATAATCTGCTTTAATCCATACAACGCTGGCCTTTTCCACGTCAGCTACCCCATTGCGCGGCACCTTTTGACACAATGTTTGTTTTATTGAAACTTCATTGATCACATAGTATAGCTATGCGAATAGTATAGCTATGCGAAAAGTTGTATTTTTTCTTTTTGTTTTTAATTTTATGTATTTCTATATTATGTTTATTTTTTTGCCATTTAATATGTTGTGTAGGTAAAAAATACTAAATCAACATTTAACTCAGTGGAACTTAATTGGTCTAGAACATATGAATATTTATTGTTATAATTTTTTACTGTACGACTGTTTGCTTCCTAAATAAAAAGAAATAAAAAATAAAAAAAAATACACGACATCCGCGTGCAGGGATAGCCACTGATGGATAACATATACCACAGCCGCATAGATATGGTTAAGATATTTTTAGGCAATGAAATAAATATTTGAGTTACTTTGCAAGATGCACAGCCCCAGGTGATAGTCTTCACACCGCACACCAAAGTCTTGACCAACGTTCTGTAATCTGCCACATTGTAATTATTGATTTGCGATGAGGGGAAACCAAACTTGGACTTCTCCTCGCCAGTCTTCTGGGTAGCAAATGGGTCCATGGCCTCTTGAGTGGACCTCTCCTCCTCACTGCGGAGCTCAGATGCGCTGGTTGACATGGGCACTGGTGTCTGCGGAGTGTTCGGAGGCAGTCCACTCAGAGGATTGGTGGTGGAAGGAAATGGGGCAGCCGGTGATTTGCTGGAAAAGAATACATATTTTAATAATGTCTATTAAAAGAAAAATGAGATTAGCTATTTAACTAACAATTGCATCATTTTACCGCAAGGGTGGGCAGAGAGGATAGATTGCCACACACTTCTTGCTTCATTCACATTCATACATCGTCTCATACATACTCTTCTGCTATTCTGACTCTTGATATGAACCGACTCAAGTATGTATTCGGTTAACTTTAAGTGCAATGTCTTTGTCGGGCGTCGTGTCTATCTTTTTTCCACGTCATAGGGGTGACATGATTGAGACTTTCAAAATTTTATCTGGACAATCTTCATCACTAACACAAATGTAAATCTCCACGGACATAAAAAAAAACTCCTTTTGCAGTTAATTCTAGGAACCATTTAGAGGAACACAATAGAGTAGTGGAAGCATGGAACAAACTTTCACAACATAATATGTCATTGATGCTACAAATTAATATAAAGCTCGACTGGATTCTCATTTGGAGAGAAGAAAGGATTGACTTATTTTTAATTTAAATTAACTTAACTACCATCAAACTGAAATTATATATAAGTGGATTAGCAGAATTTTTTTTTTTTTTTTTTTTTATATTAACTCCACACAGGAGGCCCTAAAGAAAATAATTTCCCTCAGGGCCTATGTCATCTTTGGGGATGCTGTGTGGAGGGTCTTTTTGTGGAGAGGAAGGAGTGAACATGGGTCTTGAAGAGTCCCATGTTGAAGGAGGGAGGAAACACAGAGGCCGGCAGTTCGTTCCACAGCCGAGCTGTTGAACTTAAGAACGAATCGTAGAAGCGACCCATTCTCATGTGACAAATGTCAACTGTGTACAAATGTTGGGCGCGCGTTTGGCGTGTATCCTGACTATGCACCGGTGCCGAAGGGATCAATGACGCTAGTTCCTCAGAGCATCTTCCATTGTAATACCGATAGAACAAGGACAGCATACCTACCTGACGCCTGTGCTCTAAAGATTGCAGTCCGTTTGTTAAGATTGGGGAATCTATCAAACGGACCGCCCGTTTTTGCACAGAGTCAAGGGTTTTTTTCAGGTATTTAGGGGCTCCGGACCAAAGATGGCTGCCAAATTCGACAGTAGGGCGCACTTGCGATTTGTACAGGGTCAGCAGTTGTGTATTATTAAAGTATCTGCGGGCCCTGTACAGTACGCCCGGCTTCTGAGAGGCCAACTTTACTCTGGCTTCGATGGAGCCCCCGTACCTGAGCTGGTCACTTATAGTTATACCAAGCATATCAATGGAAGGCCTGTTCGGAAGATTGCTTCCGTTGAAGGAGACTAGATTATCATTTGGATCCCTTTTAGACGTAATCAGACAGGATTGGGTCTTTGAAACATTAAATTCGACAAGATTATTTTTACCCCAGGAGGAAATACTCTCGAGATAACTGTCCATTCTCTGCTTCAAAGCCCTCCGAGCCGTTGGAGTTTGTGTGCCCTTTGGGGGCTTGTCAAACAAAAAGCTATCATGAACTGTACTGTCATCCGCGTAACAATGAATCGGTGCACATGTCAAAAGGTCATTGATGTGCAACAAAAACAAAGTCGGAGACAGAACCGATCCCTGTGGGACGCCAGCATTTATGGAGTGCGAGGAAGAGGTGAAACCATCAGCAACCGCCTGAATCGACCTATCCCTTAAAAAGTCAGCAATCCACGTACACAGGGATGCGTGAAGTCCGTAAGAAGGCAATTTGTTGACAAGTCCTCGGTGCCAGACCCGGTCAAAGGCCTTGGATATGTCTAGTGCGACCGTTTGGGTCTCACCGTGACGTTCCAGGCACCGCCCCCAAACATGCGTCACATACGCGAGAAGATCACCGCACGAGCGGTTCCGCCGGAATCCGTATTAAGGTCGTTGATAATTTTGTTCTTCTCGAGGTATGTGAGCAGTTTGTCGTTGATCACACGTTCCATCACTTTGGACAGAACTGATGTGATCGCTATGGGGCGGTAGTTGGCCGGGTTGGAGCGGTCACCTTTCTTGGGAATAGGGTGAATGACCGCTTTTTTCCAACCAGAGGGCACAGTGCCACACTTCAGGGACATTTTGAAGAGCTTTGTCAAAACTGGAACTATTTCCGCAGCACACCTCTGCAATACCAGGGCAGGTATTCCATCAGGTCCACTAGCTTTGTTAACATCGAGCCCCCGTATGACGTGGAGTACATCCCGATGCCGGATCCTCAGCTTTTTCATATAGAAGCCGCAGTGAGGAACCGACAGCGGAACAGCACCTCCGTCGTCGAGGGTCGAGTTTTCCGCAAACATTTTCCCTAATTGGTTAGCCTTTTCGGTGGCGGTGTTTGCTAGTGAGCCGTCAGGTCTGGTAAGAGGTGGCAAACTGGGTTTGCCAAAATTTCAACCTATTGAGCCCGCAAGCGACCAGAATGCTCCGCTGCCATGCGGGCAGGCAGCCAGCGTTTTTCTGATCTGCAGGTCGTGTTCGAATTTTGACCTATTAATGATTCTCTTGCATTCCTTTGCCGATTTGTTGTATGCTGATCTGCTTTCGGGTGTTCGAGATGTGTTGTAGGCTCGGTAAGCCGCGTTTTTTCTTCGAACTGCTTCGGAGCATTGTCGACTGAACCACGGCTTTGAGCCCACACCAGTTTCTTTAGTAGTCGATTGTATGAAGCCATCCATCGCCGATTTGATGACTTCACCAATCTCCTGGGAACATCTTGAAGGATCCGAAGTCCGAAAACAAACAGCTGACCACGGAAAAGCGTTGAAATGGGCCCGCACACCGAACCAATCTGCTGACCTATAGTGCCACACTTTTCTCCTCAGCCTCACAGTAGTTAAGAATAGGTCTAACAGATTGGAACGGTGAGTCTGGACATCAGGAACCCTTGTAGGCTCCTGAACCAATTGCCCTAATCCGTAGCAAATGGCAAAGGATTCCGCCTGTCGGCGTATTTTGTAAGGGTATGAGGTGAAAGGAAGGTCTGGAAAGGAAAGGTATGAGGGGTGGGTAGGAATCTGGGGTTCGGGCTGTCCAGGAGTGATGAGCGTTTGGTTCCAGCCCACCCACTGCGGTGCTAGGCGATAGGCTGGGAGAGTCCGGCTGGAGAGGGCATCCAATGCGCCCCAAACGCTGCTGCTGGGTCCCCTCCGGTCACGAACCGGCACAACAGCAGTGGCGGGGTTTTTTCACTCGCTGATGGGGCAGCCCACCCTTAGTCGTGAGCCTGAGGGTCGGGCCCCTGTACTATCGAGCGGCCCGGACAGCGGTAACCGGTTGTAAAGGGTCTCCCTCAACCAGCATCTCCCAACCGGCCCGCCACGCAGAAGGTGGGCCGATGCACCCGCCACCAAGACCCGGGCAAACCTTAACCCATGAACCCGGGCACCCCTGCTAAGTCACCATGATGCCTGCTCTAACTAATAATAATATTACATTCGCCTTACACTCCTTTCTTTGTTCGCTCTACATGCCCAAACCATCTAGTGTCCCTTTCTTAATCTTAACTATTTAGCTTACATCAACCTTTAATTTTTTTTCAGATCTGCATTTTTTAACACGGAAGAGATTTAATTTTTAGTGCTTTTTAGTCTATTTTCATCCTTTTCTGCCAGTTCCACACCTCACTGCCATACATTAGTGGATAAAGATAAGTAACAAAAGTAAAAGAAGTATGCACCATTTGGCCATCAATATGGGCAGCTGCAGCTTGGATATAGTCTTGAATTTGAGCACAAACACCTCGAGGATCCGTAGCAGCAGCTGGCGGCCCTGCATTGTGGCCGGAGTGCCGGGGGCGCCGGTGACTGCCACCACGGCGCCCCCGGCTGTCCCCGCCCCCACCGCCGTCCCGGGGGCCGCCGCCTCGTCCGAATACTGGCGGATGCAGTCCACGAGGTTCAGCAACAGCTTGCAAGACATTGTTTGAATACTGAAAGAGAAAAATTATTGCAATTAGTATGCCGGATGATAGGATGCCCAAAGTTATGACTGTGTCAGAGGCAAACCAAGGAAGAGGTGGATGAGTGTGTGTAGGGGGATTGGTGTAGGAGGGGAAGGACGGGGGACTGGAGGCAAATAGCGAGGGAGGGCATTTGTGGAGGAGGCCAAATTCCACCCTGGAAAGGAAAGTACAGTGTTGTTTATGAGTATGGTTTTTATGGTACAAGTGTTGATAAGGGAGTATATGTTGTGGGACATGCACTCGAATCGTCTGACTATCACTACTCATCCGCCTCACTCATAAAGGATGTATTTCAACTCCTCAGGCTAATTTGTTCGGTTTTGAGAACAGTTCCGAATTTATTATTACTGTAACTAACCAATTACTATTACACAAATAATATTGAGATGAATGTTGTGCTCACCTTTAATTAGAAACATCATTATAACCATGTATAAATGTAAATTACTGTTAAAATTATGTGATGTATTCTGTTGGCGAGCCAATAAATAAATAAATAAATATGAAATGAAAAAGTGAGGTGACGATAACGCTTGTACATTTTTCTGAGTTTGTGTTTTATTTTTGTTATCAGTAATTTTAGGCACAAAAAAATTAATGTGAGACATTTAAAAAAAAAATTAGGTTTGTATTCAAAATTTAAATATTTATTTCTAATAATAAAATTTTAAAGCGTATTTCATCACCTTTCAAAACCAGTTTTTAGTTTTTGATACATTCCATTTATTTGGATTTTATTGCAAAGGGGAAATATTCTTTCTGACAGAATATGCCAGAGGCCTGAGAGGTTAACTAAGAAGTAAAACTTTTTTGGTCTGAAGTTTGGAAAAAATTCTTAAAAAGCTTCATGGAACTTCTACAGATTTTCTATCTGGAATCTTATAGAAGATAAATATACTGATCCGTAACATGTTGAATATTATTCAACCTCACCTAGTCGGCAAAGATTCGTCGTGGACATTTTTGGAGAACAAGTGCGCCGCCCTCGCGAGGTCGGACAGTGGCAGGTGCTGGCGGACATGGTGCACAAGGTCGGCCAGCGTCGAATAGGCAATCGGTCTCAGGGATTCATGCACGGTCCAGCCGCCTCCCAGCAGAACGTCCTCGTCGAACAAACGCTCCATGTAGGGCACAAATTCTGAAAAAAAATATTCTTACACTTCTTCCTCGTTGAACAAGCGGACATGTAGGGCACAAATTCTTAAAGTAAAACAATTATCACATTCAACCTAACGCATCGACAGGTGGTGACTTTTTAGCGTTTTCAGGCAAGAGGCTTTATTGAGAGAAAAATATACTTATTTGCATTCAAAACATTTTACGGGTATTTGGAGAGCATCTTCAAAGCACTCATAAGAAGTCACCAAAGACGGCCAATTATTGTTTTTAAATGGATATGCAAAATTTGCGCAATCCTTGCAACCAAATTGATTCAAAATAACTATCTGAGTAGCTTAAAATGTCTGATTAGCCAGGTATTCTTCTTCCTAATTCCTTCAGCCTCACTAACATTTCTCAAATTGGGGATGCCATAGTCCTCCGACTCCGGGCAGTTGAGGGTATGGATTTATAGATGAAAAACAGGGTGGCCACAAAAAACGGATTTCAAAATTCCCTGATAATTCCAGGTTTTCCAGGGCAGTTTCTATATTTTTCCCTGATATGTTTCATTTGGTATAAAGACATATCGTTCAAAATTTTATTTTTGAAACACGATTTTCATCTACGCCAGAAAATTAGAACAGATACATAAATAAAGGGAATTCCGTCATCTAAAGCATTTATTATTTCCTTGCACCACAATGATCTATTCAAAACAAAATACACTTATTACAAATTTATGATATTTCGCCTGAAGACAATTTGTGTACAAATGAAAAGACCAGACAAAAATAGACAAATAAACAAAAGTAAGTACAGTAGAACTCCGTTAATTCGAACCCCGATAATTCGAAAAAACGCGTAATTCGAAATTTTCGCCAAAAAAATTTCCGCAGAAAAATTTTTTCATACAAAAATATTTTAATTCGAAATTCGAAATTTATTTTTGTCCGCGCACGAAAATTTATTCGTGAAATTCGAAAAAAATTGATTTTGCGAAAATAAATCATAATATTTCGTAAATCTGAATCTAAAAGTCAGCCGTGGCGGTAAAACGCCGAAAAATGTATTTTTAGGTGGTTATACAACGTCCTAATTAGTATTATTATTTTGTAAATCTGAATCGATTTACACTGGAATGTTGTATTTTTTCAAATTTATTTCGAATATCCGAGTTTGAAGGGCCGCGAAAATACGTTTTACGCGGATATATGTGTAGTTTTACGAGTTTACACCAAATATCTGTATTTAAAGGGTCGTAAATTTACGAATTTATTTCGAATATTTGAATTTAAATGGCCCGCTGCGACGGAAATCGGCCGCGAAATCTCGATTTACGCGTAAATATATCGTATGTTTACGAATTTATTTCGAATATCTGAATTTTAAAGGGCCCGCCGCGACGGAAATCGGACGCGAAATTTCAATTTACGCGGAAATATATCGTATTTTTACTAACTTTACTTCGAATATCCGAGTTAAAAAATACGGCGCGACGGAAATCGGCCGAAAAATTTCGATTCACGCCGAAATATGACAATTTTTTTTACGAATTTACTTCAAATATCTGAACTTAAAAGGCCGGCCGCGACGAAAAACTGTCGATAAAATTCGATTTACGCGGAAATATTTCATATTTTTACGAATTTACATCAAATATCTTAATTTAAAGGGTCGGCCGCGACGGAAATCGGCCGCGCATTCTCGATTTACACGGAAATATATCGTATTTTTGCGAATTTATTTCGAATATTTGCATTTAAAGAGCCGGCCGCGACGGAATACGGCCGCGAATTCTCGTTTAACGCGGAAATATATCTTATTTTTACGAATTTAAATTAAGGGCCGGCCGCGACGAAAAATTACCGCGAGATCTCGATTTACGCGGAAATATATCGAATTTTTACGAATATCTCAATTTAAAGAGTAGGACGCAACCGAAATCGGCAGCGAAATCTCGATTTACGCGTAAATATTTAGCATTTTTACGAATTTATTGGGAATATCTGAATTTAAAGGGCCCGCCGCTACGGTAATCGGCGGCGAAAATAAAGAAATAATTGGTATTAATACGAATTTACAACTAAAATACCACCCGGATTTGAAGAGGCGGCCGAGAAAATCGATTTTCGGCGTATTTTCAATTTTTTTTTTTTCATAAAATTTCACATACGTGGGAATTCGTTAATTCGAAATTTGATTTTTGATGTCCAGTGGATTTCGAATTAACGAGGTTCTACTGTATTGACACTTTGTAAAAATGTTGATAATGATGATCTTTAAATTTTATTACGACCGTACTGGGTGTCCGACCCTTTTGACACTTTGTTGTAACTTTGCTAGCTTTTTCTTTACAGATTTCGCACCTACAGTATAGGGGAAAAACCAAGGCGGGTGGTTTACGACATGATTGTGTTGCAAGGGCTATTTACGAAAATAATAATAAAAAAATACCTACTTATCTAGTTTGTCTTTGTCGGCATATCTTTTGTTACACACGCCGCAAGTAAAAGTAATAAAACACAACTTTGGGACTTCACAAATCGTAAATAACGAATTTCGTTTTATTTTTGGAATTCCCTGATATTTTGAGAATATTTTGAAATTCCCTGACATTTCCCTGATAATTCCCGGTTCGGTAAAATTCCCTGATAATTCCCGGTTTTCCAGGTCTGTGGCCACCCTGGAAAAAGGACACATACTTATTCTGAGATCAGTGGCCAATATGTGACGAGTGGCGACAATCAACTCCTTGCGTGAATGGGCCACCTCAGGAGGGCACAGAGTGAGCAGTCCAATAATTCCTTTCACCATTTGGCTGGCGTGGTTCGAGACCTGCTCTTGGTACACTCTGATAATGTACGCTAAAAACGCCAAAGTCTTTATCTGGGCACCTATGAAATCCACAAACACTTCCTTGTTGAAGCTTGGGGATTGCCTAAACAAAAGTAATTTAATTAAAATTTCAGGTATTGTAGTACGAAGTAAAGTACTGTAGTATGATATTGTAAGGTATTGTAGTATACTGTAGTATGAAGCAAGGTACTGTAGTATGAAGTGAGATACTATAGTATGAAGTGAGGTACTGTGTTGTGAAGTAAGGTACTGTAGTATGAAGTGAGGTACTGTGTTATGAAGCAAGGTAATGTAGTATGAAGTGAGGTACTATAGTATGAAGTGAGGTACTGTGTTATGAAGTAAGGTACTGTAGTATGAAGTAAGGTACTGTGTTATGAAGTAAGGTACTGTAGTATGAAGTGAGGTACTGTGTTATGAAGCAAGGTAATGTAGTATGAAGTGAGGTACTATAGTATGAAGTGAGGTACTGTGTTTTGAAGTAAGGTACTGTAGTATGAAGTGAGGTACTGTGTTATGAAGTAAGGTACTGTAGTATGAAGCACTATTTGACTAATAATGCGTGCCTGGATATTTAATGTTGAACTTACCTATGGATGAGTGAAGGTTGAAGTGTTATGGTTTCCATAATCAAAGGAATAAAGTTTCCAACTTCCACATGAACATTTTGTTTATAAAGCTGGTACATTAGAACTACGATGATGGGTAACTCCTGGAGAACTTTCAAAGATAAAACTGACTTTGGAATCAAGTTATACTGGAAATAAAATATAAAAGAATGTAACCTATTTGCACATTAATTATTATTAAAAACTATTATTATTCATAATTATTAATCAATGTTGAAACAGCTATCTATTCTGCCACACTAGTTGTTAATAAAGCATGTCAAGTCAAGACTGGCCATTTGATCATGATGAGGGAGTGGATACCCGATGGATCACCACTATAGACATTGTTCCTGGAAGAATATGAACACAAGCGCCCCTGAGGTGATTTTGCACAAAAACGGCGCTATACAAATATTATTATTATTTATAGCAGGATATAACTCACCGTGACCACTGTCCCATCAACCAGCTTCTTCTCTGTGTGAATGGGAGTAACTGTGTAAGTCTCCAGCAACAACTGTTCAATGTTTACTTCAGACAGATCCTTAACTCTCAAAGTGGACCGGGGCTCAAAGATCTTTGGCAAATGATTGGGCAAATCAGAGTATATTGCTTTAACCCATTGTAAAAATTTGTGAATCTGCAAAATAAATAACCCATGTTATATATATCATTAACACATCATTCTCTTATCCTCAATTCTAAACAATCCAAAGACCTCTTTTAAATAATATTTAAAATATAAAAGTTAGTACTGATTTATTACTGCTAATTTTACATTCCCAGAGGAGTAAAAAAAAAAAAAGGGAGTGGGGGGAATTATACAAAATTAAAAGGACGAGGCCTGTGATAAAAATGTGTAAATGCGGTTTTATTAAAAGTAAATTTAAAAAAATGTACTCAATGTTATTGGGTTTTCAATAATAATAAATAAATATAAAAATGACCGGTTCAATACTAAATAATTGATACTCACATCAACTTCTGGGTTGTATGCAGGTCGGTATGTTTTGTGCATTTCCATGAAAATCTTCAAACAGACCAAAACATTCTCTTCATTTTCAATCTCCATCAACTTCAACATGAGGATTAAAATATTTTTGACAAAAGGTCGCAATACTTCGCCGATGGGCAGCCTGTGGATGATCTCCAAGATGAGCTTCCTCACTTGCTGGATGTTGTACTCCGCTATAAAGTGGGTATCTCCATCTTGGAGTATTTTCAAAAATATTTTGATGGAATGATCTAGGAACAGTGGATATTGCGGTGAATTTATTATAACCTGAAACAAAATAATAATATCAGTAACATTCTCGGGTTACGAATTACCTGACTCCCTAATAATCTCCTACTACCATCATTATAAGAGGAAGATGTTGCTTGTGCAAGAATGGAGGACTTTGTCAGCAAAGGAATAGAACCCACGACTATCGGGTAGGAACCCGATGCATTTGTCAACTCGGCCACTGACCGATTTTTTTTTAAATAAAGATAAACTGGTACTTGTGGGTTGTGGGTTAGGTTAAGAAAGAAATTTAACTTAACAAATTAAACAAATTTTCAAAGCATTATTTAAGTCTCCGAGAAACAATACAAAATTCTGCGGGCCATGCATCTTATGGGAAGCTACAAACTCTATCCACTGCACACACCACATCTACACTGTACGCCACACTGCTAGAAATGCTGACACCACCAAATTCTGGCAAGACGGTTGTCCAGACAAACCGAATCCATTGGGTTACTAGGCTACCAGTTCAGTAGAGAACGACAACTGCAGTAGTGGGAACAATAATATCATGCTATATAAGGTGTCACCCCACTTCTTATAATAATTATTACTAGCAGGTTTTTCGCTGCTAGGCCCTGCGGGCGGCACTTGGTTGGGCTTCGCCCAGTTTAAGTGATACTAACAACAGTTACATTTAATAGGTAGATATTAGGTCATTCACAGAGAGAGGGTGAGTATATATTGTTAAAACACGGAACAGGAAGGAGTTAATGAATAATAACGTGCTAAATTTAGGCATAATAAGAATGACAGTTGTTTGAATACATGAAATTTTACGTATTTGTGATGGATTATTTCAAATGAAACACTATTATTGACTACATGTCTACAACTGATATTAACTAAAAAACAAATATCAGAAATACAAGTGATTCAAAATCGAGCAATAAGGAATATCTACCGTCTACCGTGGGATACACATATCAAAGATATATATTTAAAGAAAAAACATACTTCCTTTTACGGTTCTACCTAAATACAATATCACTTGTACAATATTACAAATCATACATAGATCCTCACACACTAACATCAAACCAGCATTTAATTCAGACATACACCAGCACAAAACACGGTCCCAAAATCTAATACACCTAGCATCGTCTACCCACACAACAAAATTTGGTATTAACTCATTACAATATATTGCATATAGACAATACAATGCATTACCTAATGAAATAAAGCACTCAGTAACTAACAAAAAAATATTACTTAAAACGCTTAAAGATTATTTCCTGAAAATGTTTTTAAACCAGTGAATTTTCGCTCGCTTTCATATGTTGGTTTACTATGTTTCATGTGTATAGATGTCTCTCAGTATTTCTAAAATCTCTATTCTTAAGAATGTATTTTTCCTTTTTTATTTATTTTTCTTTTCCTTTTCAATATGTTGTATTTTTTTTTAAAGTGTAATATCCTGGTAAAATGTATTTTATGTGTCTGTACTTCCCGTAATGAGTTTTATCTCAACTCATTGGGAATAATGTGTTACTTACCATGTTTTTTGTAATACATTATAAATAAAATAAAATAAAAAAATAAAAAAAATAACTGTTATCGTATCTAATATAATTTGCTCATAGTAGACTTGCAGTGCTTAAATATGTGTTACAACCGTCAATGTCTATAAGTTGAATCCATGTCGTATAGTTTGTCACAACAATTAAAGATAGTTATAACAAAGTTGACTGAAATAATAGATTATTACATATTGATTAATTGTACCCGTGTTTATGAATAAAAGAAGGGTAATTGTGCAATGAGATTAGCAGACGGTTTAATTAAAAGGTGTTAATTTTACTCCGACTGATGGTAATTCTTTACCTACAACTGTTACTGTATCTAATAAAGTTAAAGTTAGATTATATATACACCTTTAACAGGAGAGTAAAAATCTATATATAAAGGTAGATTATTACAATATAGCGCCCCTGAGGTGATATCTCACAAAAGCGGCGATATGCAAATTGTCCAATAAATAAATATAATGTTTATATTTTATTGTGTACATATGCATTGATATACAACGGAAATAGATAAAATAATGTTATCCGACTAAACTTTATTTTATTAAAAAACAAATAACTTTGTTAACATCACTTTATTATATACAACCAATACATGTTTCATGAACGAAGTTCACCTCATCAGGAATAAGTATACACCGAAGTCAAAAATTAAATATAGATTACAATTGGAAAGAAGAAATGGAAGGAGGGGGGAGGGGTAAGAGTAGGCTCGGTTTATAAGAATTAGGAATTACAATATCGTTAGACGGGAAAGACCAGTTAAGTAGGAAAATATTTAAAAGAGTTTACGAAAAAAAAAATTCTTGTAAATTATATCTGCTTTTATATTAAGGTGGTTTAACCAGCGGACGAGAATTCAAATTTCGTTAAAAGACGCGATCGGACGTTTTTTTAGACCGAGACAGAAATACCGAATTCATTCCGCTGCGAGCCGTCCACTCGCGCGGCTGTGAAAACTACAGCATGGTTCCGATGAAATAACAATTATTGTTGTTAAATTCTTGGTTGTAGCTTTCTTCCTAATAAGTAGTTACATATTTGTAAATTATACGTCGGAGTGCGTAAACATAAATAAATACAAATGCAGTTTGTTGACATGGTAGATATAAAATATGTAGGTATATGAATATACATTTAAAAAAAATTTCAAATATTTGTTTAATTTGTTTTTTTTTTAATATTTTACACGAGTTTTCCAAAGGTGAGTAAAAATCTTTTGTTTTACTTATTTATTCGTTTGTCCGAAAGGTATTACCGGTAAGTTTTATTTCTAATACTTATCTTTAAAGTATTACTTGATTTGATATGTATGACATTGAAAAGAGGGTTTATTCCTTACAACTGAAGTAATATATATATTAAAACTAGGTTTTATTTCCAACTATATTCTACGGTACCTACCTGCATATGTAGTTATGTGATTGCATAAAATTGTATCGCTTTCATGTATTTGTTTTCATGATTAACGGAGCGACCTGACTCGTCTAATTTTCGAAATGTAATTAAATTCATGAGTAAATTTCGATTGAAAAATTATAGGTTAGTATGTCAAAAATAACCTTGTTTTTTTTCATAAAACAAGAAGCTCAATTCACAATATGACATTATGAAACTGACAAAAAGTAACACAAAAAATATTAAATATGTTGAATTATACCAATGTAATAGTGAATTGGACAATAAAAGAGAAATTATGAACAAAAAAATGATTTGAATCGCACATCACGAATCGAAATTCATTTGGTTCGTGTCACTTTTTGACTACCAATCACAAACAGTTTCACGTACTTTGGCATAAGTTTTAACATTTATACATGAAAAAACGATGGCAGACATAAACTCCTGTCCATAGTTGATTCTTTTCCCTGGAAATTAAACAACACAAAATTATCGCCAAATGTTATAAAAAATATGTGCTTATTCTGACTGATTCTTTCGAACGACTCTGTACCATTTAAGTACGTACAATGTACACGGATAATTAAATATCACTAACCTTTATTTTTTCTGAAAATATATCTCCCACGTACGTTTTTGATGTCGTAATTTGTGCTATCTAATAAAACTTTTTTTCGAGGGTATTTTCCTCCTCATTTTTAAGCGAGGAATTTCTTTAAAATGTTATCAAGTAGACTGGCGTGGAATAGACGTCCGCTCGCCGCCCTGTCGCAGCGGGGAATGATAAAATTTCGGCTTGCGCCGGGGTAATCACAAACAACAAACGCGAATCGAAATTAATTACTATTATATACTTTAAGAATATAGTTTTTGGTCATAAATTATTTCTAATGTTTCAATAAAATAAAAATTATTGGTAAATTATTTTTCTAAAAAAATCTGAACTATACCAATTTGTAAGAGCATAAATAAATAGTCCAATTGAGGGATTTTCGTCACAAAACGCGTGCTCGGATTTATTTATTAGTAATTTTATTTGAAATAAAAACAAAATTCTTATACATACATATGATAGATAATTTATTGATTGTTTATACTGTATTATTATATGATTTGAAATATTTGTTGTATAATACAACTTCACCTTTGAAAATGCGACAAATCTGCGCATCGTCCAACGGTAACACTTTATTATGATATGAAAATAATATTATTTTTCAAAATTTTACATCTTACTTTACAAGATAAAATAACGATCTTTCGAAATCAATTTGTGGTTTTTTCAAGAAAAGTGTCCATACGTCTAAAAGTGGCCTCAAAAATGCCAAATTTCAGGTCAAGTCTACCTATTTCGCCTTAACATGTTTTCTAATTTATAAAATTTCAAAATTATTTATTTGCGATGCTTTATATCCTGTGTGAAGTATTTTAAGACCTGAAAAAAACAAATGGCATATAACCATAAAACCATAAAACAATATATTCATAAAACAAATGGCATTTAATAATGGTTATTCTAATAAATTGATAGTTGAAATAATAAATAAAAAAATTAAACATATTCTCTTCAAACAGTATATTTACCCTATTTCTAAAGATAGAAATAAACAATGGCGTAGAATTCTATTTGTGGATAGCGATACTTCTAAAATTATAAATAAAAACATTCCTGGTACTATTCAACCGGCGTTTTACACTAATAACAAAATGAAGAAATATATTCTTAATAATAAAGATAGCGAAAATCAGGGGTTTATAAACTCAATTGGGATGATTGTAATTTCTTTTACAAAGGTAGAACCAATATAAACTTTGAAGTCAGAACTAAAGAACATCTCAGGGATCTAAATGGAAATAGCGAATCTGAGTTTGCAAATCATCTTTTGAATAATGATCACACTTTCTATAAAAATTCAGGTCTTAAAATACTTCACTCCGGATATAAAGCATCGCAAATAAATAATTTAGAAATTTTAGAAATTAGAAAACATGTCAATATAAAATCAGATATAATTAATAAGCAAAAAAAAAATATAAACCCTATTTTAAATATTTTCCCACTCAACTGGTCTTTCCCATCTTATGATATTGTAATTCTTAATTCTGATAAACTCCGCCCACTCTTACTCCTCCCCCCTCCTTCCACTTTTTCTTTCCAATTGTAATCTATATTTAATTTTGATTTCAGTGTATACTGCTGATGAGGTGAACTTCGTTCATGAAACATGTAGAGGTTGTATACACGGTGTCCGGAAACTCGTAGTACAAGCGGTAAACTGGAGAATCTACACCACATGGGGAACCCAAATAAATATAAAGTTTTTTGATTTGAGCATTTTCATCAAAAAAAAAAAAAAAACCAAAAAAAAATATTTTTCGGCTATTTCAAGGTTAAAATTTTTTCGTCATTCGAACTAAGACGCCGACGCAATGAATAGGAATTATTATTAGCATAGGTAGGTACTCACAATATGTAGCGATGCTCCGATCCTCAATTCAAAACACAAACACGTCACAAAAATTATTTAAAATGTTCACCGTTAACTTCCAAGCACAGTTGGGTCCGTCTGATGATTGATTATTGCACTCTTTGAATCATGTCGGAGTTAATTTTTACGTCGTAGAAGGCATCGATGATAAGTCTCAAAATCAAAACATTAAAAACGTACAACTGTTTTCAAACACATCGAAGGCATTGATGATAAATCTTAAAGTATCAATATCAAAACAATAATAACGCGTTTTAAAACACACAAATTTCGCCCACAATGCGCTTTTATGTTTAAATTAACGAGAAAATTTCTTAAAGCAAAATACAATGTAAACAATGTATACTGATCCCATAAATAAACCACTAACGGTGACCCATAAATCAACACTGACCATACACGACCTACTTACGATTTAACAGAAATGGGACATCTGCTTAGAATACTGTTCACTTTATGCCAAACGCTAGGATTATTATTTTTTAATTTATTTCGACGTTCCAAATTTGCAGTCGCGCCGTTTTGAACTAACTTACAACAAAGTTGCTTAAGTTTTTTTTAATTCACTTCTGCTGTCTATGCACTTGTTTTTAAACAATAACACAAAACAAGACAACAATACAATTAGTAACCAACTTTCTAGTTCAAATACAGTACAACTTAATTTTGTCCTATAACTTATCACTTACACTTAGGCGGCCTTTACACTCCGAGGTTAAATGTACGGCTTATGTAAGTTTTTGATAAATTACTCATGAGTGCGTGTAAATACGAGTGCAACTTATGAAAATTAATAGTTTTTTGGAATTTTAACTTACGGAAGCGCTCAATGAAACCAATACATCTGAAATTTTACTCTCCCCATGATGGCTTCATGTGAACGTGTTGCCGTTAACATTGACCGACTATCTGTCAGATCGTATAAAAAGTCTACTAACTAGATTCTACTAGAGTCTACTAACAGCATGTATTCGCTACTATATCTTAGCCTCCTGCAAACTTTTTGTCGCAAAACAACAAAATTTACACAAAAAACTAAATTTTGGTGCGTAAACATAATAATTTCTTCTGCGGAAGGTGTAAAACATTTGTCGTGTGTTTTTGTGTAGGTGTGATTGTTGCAGAGTTAATAAGTTAGTTATTGAGGACACCAATCAAAATGAGGGATACCTACCAATTTTCGGAAATCTATTTCACATTTCACCGCTTGAAAAATAAATGTGACGCCGATATTGGTTGGGAACTTTGAAAGCTGATCCGTCAGTGCGTAAGTTACTAGAATTATTATCATGAAATAAATTGATGTAAATTTTAGATTCTCAGGTCCAAAAGTTTTTTGGGACAGTATGCTGTATTGCGCTTTCTCTTTACGCGCTTTTTTTTAACCAACGTTTCGGACAGCATTGTAGTGTTCATCATCAGGGCAGATATGTAGATTGTGGTGACACGTGTCATGATATAAAAATCTTTTGGAAGATAGATTAGCTGTTGAACTTACGAAGTAGTCGTAGTGGGTTACGAAGTAGTCGTAAGTAATAGGTTTGGCAGTTTCCAACAAGGTAACGCATCTTACCACAAATCAAAGACGGATCTTTATTTTTTCAATTATAGCAATATCACCTGCTTGGATTGCAATTCTTGTCCTTTAAATTCCTGAAATTGTCTGGGCAATTTGTAATGCAACAATTGAAAAAACTCGTTGATTCCATTTCCAAATGAGTTCAAGAAGTTATTAAAGCCAATGTTATACATATTTCATATTAGTTAATGTACTTTATACAAATAAATAAATTATTAAAAAAATAATATTAACCTTTTTCACGTTGGTTCGAGCACTACTGTATCTAGATTCTCAATCATTCCGCCACAGCGGTGGTGTGTGGACGTATACGTAAATACTTTCGTCTTTACAATATTAGAGTATTGTTACACCGTTACTAGTGAGGTGACTGCGGTCACTAAACCCAACCCATTATGGACGTGCTACAAATAATAGAAAATATTAAACTAGAAATCTCAAATATTTCTACCAAACAGGACTCCAAGGTCAAATCTAATCTGGAAACAAACATCAAACTTCTAGAAGAAAAATGGATGCACGAAAAAACTTCATTTCAAAACGAGATTGTTTCTCTGGAAACCAAACTAATAGAAAAATTAGAAAAAAAAATTGAAAATTCAAGTTATATGGAAAAAAAAGCCTATGCAAGTCGACTAAAAGAAATCCCGGAATCGAAATATTCATTGATTATTAAAAGTGAAAATTCAAATATGACATCAGACGCAATAAAGGACCAAATTGTCAAAAAAATAAAAATAGCAAATTTAGGCATTGCAGTAAATGGAGTTCGTAAAGCCGCCCAAAACAAACTGATAATATCTTGCCCTACTAAAGTCCACGCAGAAAAATTGACGGATGAAATTAACAAAACGCTAAAAAAAAAATGGTTGTGGAAGAACTAAAAAAGAAAAACCTAAAAATTTTCATAAGAAATCTACAGGCAAATCTGACAGAAGAAGATATAATCGAGGCTTTAAAAACCCAAAATGAAGGTATCAAAGATATAATGGAAAATGATACAAAAAACACTGTAAAACTAATAAAAATGTTTAAACATAAATTACAAAATGGACTCAATAACTATATACTAGAAACCAGCGGAGCACTGAGGTCCTACCTCATTGAAAAGGAAAAAATCAATATAGGATTCAGCAGAGTACGAGTGGAAGATGCCAACCCCCTGACGCAGTGCTACCACTGCTTGAAATTTGGACACACTGCACTGAAATGTTTGAGCAAAGACAAAAGCGCGACCTGCTTACATTGTGCTAAGGATCACGAATGGAAGGAATGCCCAAACAAAAACTCGGAAGAAACATGTAGCAACTGTATTTACCAAAACAATACTATTGAGATGACCCTTAACACTAATCATAAAGCAAACAACACAAACTGCACTTACTTTAAAAAGATGATGCATATTGCGCAAAGCCGCATAGACTATGATTAGGTTTTTTTATTTTATTTTATTTATTTTTTTTAAATAAGCTTTATTGACTGAAAATTTTACATTTTTTTTTTTTTTTTTAGACAATGTATAGATAGTCCCACGAAGCTGCCACATGGCTGCTTGTCTGCAGGTTCTATCTCAATTTACAATTATAATATAATATAAGTCTCCCGTTATATAAAATAAATAACAGACTCTTACATACAACTACACTAACACTTTGAATGACAATACGATAACGTACATTCATAAGTACAAGACAATATAGCACACAGATAACACACATTCAAAAATAATACAAATACGATAACACACATTGAAAGTGAATAACATCGTACTGTAACACAATGTAATAGAATTAAAATTCTAGTTAACTAATTGAAAAATGTTATTTTAATTTTTTTTTTTCTGGAAATAAAAAGCTTGTTAGTGAAAAAAATAAAAAATAAAATAAATACATTAATTTATATTAGAATTAAAACTTTCAAATAATGCTTTCCTTTTCTTCTTTGTTTGCTCTATTTTTTATAGATATACAGATTTTTCATTTATAAGCCACATCTTTACAGTTTTCATGCTTAAACTCTTATTTTCTGAAAAAACAAATTTATTTTTGAGCTTATTAAAAATCACTGGTACACAGTACTCCAGCGTTCGGCTTCCATACTTATTTGTTATTTTAGGTATTTTCAACCCTTTTTTTTCTGTAAGACGTGTGCTGTGACTATGTACCAGTGGTTTTTTATAAGTACTATCGCCCCAGTTATCTTTAATGGTAAGGAACCAAAATAAACCTAGGGAGCAGGCCCTCAGCACAATATAACAGTTGCACATTGTGTCTTTGTCTATACATATTAGGTGATACAATTTTTTTATGATAGAGGTTTGCAAATTTTGTACATACTTAATATATGTCATGCTTGTATTTCCCCAGCTTCTAATTCCATATCTAAGAATAGATTCTACTAATGAGAAATATACTAGTTTGAGTGTGCTATGAGGCAAGACAAATTTTAATTTATAGAAACTGTTTGCTAGAGCTCTTAGCTGGTTACATATTTTAGTAACTTGCTTATCCCATTTAAATGTGTTATCTACTTTTAATCCCAGATAAGTATACTCGTTGACAAAATCAATTTTCTCACATTGGCAGTTAGATATTATTTTTCTATGGATGCATTCAAAGTTATGTGCGGTTAGTTTGGGAATATTCCACATTTTCAAACTTGGTGATCTGATATACATGCATTTTGTTTTCTTTACATTTATAACCAATCCTACATCGTGTGCCCATTTTAGCAGTTCATCGAAGTCGGTTTGCAATTCTTGAATCGCTATTTGAGGATTTTCATTAGATACTACAAGTGCGGTGTCATCTGCGAAAATGAATCTGCGCGCTTTTCTAAATAGTTTCGACATAGCTATGACATATATAATATACAATTTTGGACCCAAAATTGACCCCTGTGGGACACCAGACCTTATAAATTTAGATTTACTCATCTCATTCAATATTCTTACCCTCATTTTTCTATTTGATAAGTAGTTATTAAAAAAAGTTAGCAGTTTACCACGGATTCCAATAATTTGTAGAAATTTTATTATTTGTTTATGGCATAGTGTATCAAAGGCTTTAGAGAAATCAATAAAGAGTACAAGTACATGTTTTTGAGAGTTGAGCTGGGTGTTTATGAAATTAGAAAAATTATTTAGTAGTGCGTCACACCTTTTTTTTTTTTGGAACCCGTACTGACATTCGTCAATGATACCAAATTTATTTAAATATCCGTCTAGGTATATTGCTATATATTTTTCGAGAATTTTTTCCAAGGCAGGTAATAGGGAAATAGGTCTGTAATTATTTATAATTGAATGATCACCGCCTTTAAAAATAGGTCTAACAACACTAGTTTTTAATTCTTCAGGTATTTGGCAAGTATCAATTATGAAATGAGTAATTACTGGGCTCAGTATTTTTACATGTTTTTTTTTTATATCATACATACGTATTTGGTCTAATCCTGGTGTTTTTGAGTTTTTCAATATTCCGATTATAGATTCTATTTGTTTTACGCTAGCTCTGGGTAGGTACATAGAATGCGGTAAATCGTCTAGCTGGTATGGAGACGCACGGACATCACATTTGTGTAGTAACTCATTTACTCCCTCATCAAAGAAGTTAGCAAAATTTTCTGCAACTTCATCCGTCGGTTTGGTCTTCAAGAAGTACTTAGATATAACTGCGTCACAACTGGATTTGTTTTTTCTTCCTAATATTTTGTTTATTTCGTTCCACGTTTTTTTTATATCCTTAAAACAATTATTGAATTTGTTATTGAAGTATGTTTTTTTTGCATCTAATATTTGCTTATTTAGATTATTTCTGTATTTTTTGTAGTCTTTTTCATATTTCTTGTTTGTTGGCATGTTTTTCCATTTTCTCCATAATTTATCCCTCGTTTGTATATTTTCTATGAGAATATCGTTCATCCAACTTTTTTGATTATGGCGATACGTATTTTTTACTAATTTTGTGATACTACTTTTTTCGTAGATTTTTTTAAAGTGTGATTTAATGTCTTGATATATGATATCCGGATCAGTGTGAATTTGAATTGAGTTCCAATCAGTTTTTGTAATCATTTCATCAACTTTTTTTTCAGATAGTACAGTGTTGTATTCATGGTGCGATATTTTGCTTTTGTCCTTATTATGAAGGTATACAGACACGGCAGTTATATAATGATCTGCTATCCTTGTTTCACATACGCATGAGTTAATTTCACACTTTTCTTTTTCTCTAATATATATGTGATCCAGACACGTCGCAGTTGTGTAGGTATTTACCACCGCTTCTCTCGTAATGTCATATATACATTTCACTAGACCGTAATTAGCCATTAAATTTTCGTATTGCAGAATTATTGAGTCGTGTTTTTTTAATAGGTTTAAGTTAATGTCTCCAAGTATCAAGATGGTTTCCTTAATATCAATGTTTCGTATTATATTTTCGAGCTGTTGTAGGAAGGTTTTTTTGTTCGTGTTCGGGGGTCGATATAATGCAAATAGATGTATGCGTTTGTGTTTGTTTACGGAGAAGGTTCCATAGACGCACTCGAATGTAGTAGCTATTATATCTTTTTTTTCGAATATATGGTTTTCTTTAATATAAACCATAATCCCGCCTCCCGATCTTTTTGTTCGGCAATAATAGAATGAGTTAAATCCTGATATTTTGTATAGATTTACACTGTTTTCGTCTATCGAGGTTTCACAGAGTATTATAATATCAATGTTATTTAGTTGACTATAAATACTTAGTAAGAATGTATTCCAGTACTTGGAGATAGACCTAATATTCAAATTAACGACAGTTATTGCTTTATCGCCTGTTTCATGTTTGAATTGGGTCCAGTTTTCGAACTTTTGAATCCGTTCATATTCTATATCTGAGGTCTCAAAATCAATATTAGACGCCATAGTCAATTTTAGCTAAGTCCTTTTGAAGGGCTGCCTTGTAAGCCGGACAGTCCCTGTCTCCGGACGGGTGGTTTGCGGGCTTGTGAAATCTCGTGCATGTTGCGCAGACTGGCTCCGCTGTGGCAGAAGGGCATGTCTCACGGGTATGTCCTTCCCGGGCACAGTGCCCACATCTCGTCGTCTCCTTGCAGAACTTGTAAGAATGTCCTATCATCTGACACTTTGAGCACACAGTTAATCCAATAAAATCACGAACACCGCAAACTGTCCAATCAACAAATACGCGTCCTTGCTTTACCAGTGCATGTCTCAGGTATGTGGGGACCACGTAGATTCTATGGCATGCAGGTCCAGTTCGAGGGCCAGCTAGATGACTAAGCTTACATTTTTTTATGGTTTCATTTGTCTCCTCGATATTTTGTATTCCATTTAGGGCACACTCAAGAAAAGTTTTATCTGACAACTCCCTTGGAACGTTAAAGAAGATGACCCTTGGTAGCCTTTTTGTTGGGGGTCGGGCGCTCAGAGTCGCAGATTCGGTTACAATTTCCGATCTTAGTAGTTTCTCCTGTTCCGCAGTACTAGCCGTATGGATGATTACTCCTTTGTTCCGTATATTTTTTACTCCGGTAATTCTTACTCCTAGCTGGGATGGCTTCAGTGCTTCCCTGATTATTTTCTTTGTTTCTTCGCTATCTTCCACCGATGGTAATTTTGGAAAGAAACAGACGGATGGCCTCGGTTTTCCTATGGGGACGTCCAAACGCGATAATGGTGGAGGTAAGTTCACTTTTTTACTTGCAACCTCTGCAAAAGAGAGACTCGCTTCCGTAGCATCTGCCACTCTTTTCATCACTGGTCCTAGGTCTAATTCTAGCTGAATAATTTTGGATTGGAGTTGCTTATTTTCCTGTTTTACCACCATTTTTTCCGCTAGCATTACTTTATTTTGCGCTTTTGCTAAGGCGAGTTCAACTCGGAGAGTTTCTCTCTCCAAAATTAGTTGTCCAACAGATCCTAGGACGCAGGCCATATTATTGGCAATCTTCAGCTGTTGCTCCTTGGAAACCTTTGTATTTCCCAAGGTATCTTGTAAAGTTTTGAGGGCATTTTGAGTTTCTTTTAAAATTCCTTGTGAGTTCAAGGGGATAAGGTCGTTCTCATCATCAGAAGCTTCAGATTGAGACATTGTTTTTGAATTTATATTGAAGACAGTTTCGGTTGTAAACAATAGGTATCACAGATTCGCAGCACAATCGCAACCAATAGGAGCCTTGAGAAGTGAGCTCATAATTAATCGTCCAATCCGCGCACTTGATACGTTGTACACAACACTTCAGTTTGGTAAACAGTGAGATCAATTGTTTATAATATTAAAAAATCAATGGTTAAATGTTAAAAAAATCACGGGAGAACACTACCACGTGATAAACTTTAATTGTTTTTTACTACGATTTAGTTTTTTCTTCCGGCGGAACTATTAAAAATTGTTTTTCATGTATAAAACGATAGCTTGACAGAGCGCGACGCTTTGTAGGTACGACGTGAATTGTTACTATATATAATAGGTATGTTTATATGTATTATTATTCTAAAAAATCAATGCTTCTAACCAAAACTTTATTTAAATACTTAACATCTTCTTCTGATAAGCACAATAATGTATATCTTTTACTTCCGAAATATGAGTATCTCATATCTTTGATATTTTTTTCTTCTTTAAATATATTATATTCTAATTTATTGTCCGGTATCTACAGTGTTAACACGGGAGTATTGAAATGTATATTGATGTTAGTTTATCCTAGGTATACTCATACATGTAGAAAAAATATTTATTGTTGTCAATTATTTAACCAAAAACTTTCTGAACAAAGCAAAAATCTAACTAGGAATATATTGGTAATGTTTACTTCCGTAAAAATATTTATACAATTTATTTTCCTTGATAAATCCTCACACTTGTTTACATACTATTGCCGCCTATTAAAATATTATTCAATATGGGTGATTTGAACGTAGATTTTGACACCTCAGAAATTGATTATGAACGTACTCACAATTTTGAAAACTGGTCCAATAAACATATATTAGGAAATAATAATATAACTGCCATTAACCTATATATTCGATCCTTATCTAAATATTGGGATACTTTCCTCCTAATTATTTCTAGTTCCTTGCGAAATATTGACATAATCACGCTATGTGAAACGTCGATAAATGAAAATAATGTATATTTATTGTTTTGGTGTTTAATTCGTACAACTCCATTTAATTTTTTTAAATAAATTTAAAATAAATCAAATTTAATAATGTTATAATAATTATTAAGTTCTGTTCTGCAAGTATTTCTGTTATTTTTACAGTTTTTAATGTGACAGCTGTTTCGGCTTTTGAGGCCATTATCAAACTGTCGACAGTCAACAGTTTGATAATGCCCTCAAAAGCCGAAACAGCTGTCACATTAAAAACTGTAAAAATAACAGAAATACTTGCAGAACTTAATAATTATTATAACATTATTAAATTTGATTTATTTTAAATTTATTTTAAATTTATTTAAAAAAAATAAAAATAAAATAATGTAAATCTCTACAAAATATCGGGTTTTAACTCTCACTACTTTTGTCGTACTAAAAGATCGGGAGGCGGAATTATTGTATACGTGAAGGATCATCTTACATTTGAAAAAATAAATATAGTAACAACTAAATTTGAATGCGTTTACGGAACTATTTCTATCTACAAACATAAACGTATACATCTATTGGCAATGTATAGACCACCAAATACAAATAAAAAATTATTTCTCCATGAGATGGAAACTATATTGGGCAATATTGACATTAAAGAATCCATTTTAATACTTGGTGATATGAACATAAACATATTAAATGAACTCGAACCGATAGTAATCCAATATGAAAACCTAATGGCTCATTTCGGAATGATTAACCTCTCAGACAAAGACTTTAATCTACTATGTGTCCCTTTGCGAACTGTCAAAACGTGATAATTTTTGTTATTTACGAGTTTTGCTAAAAGCTTCATAACTCACGTTTTGGGAAACGTAGCCTCATTTTAAAAAATGTTTTGGAAAGATTATAAAATTCACTATCGTATTGTGTTGTAATACGTAAATATTTGCGTTTCTAAATATACATTTTATGAAAACGTCAAAAATATGTCAAAATCGCTTACAATTATTTCAAAGCCTTGAAAAATGTACTTTTTTCTGAGTATCATAAAGAAATAACACTTTATATATTGAAGAAATATAATTAAAAACTATTAGTCACCTCAAAATATTAACCGTCCAAACTAAAATATTTTTTATAAATTATTTAAAAATGCAATAAATTATGAACGAACAAGATGACAGATACAATCGGCTAAGATAATGCAACTCTACGTTCCATAGATATTCTTGAATACAGACGCGTAGCGTTATTCATTATCGATACTCTGTTTTTTAAATCATGGCAATCCGTACACTAGTGATGGAAATAAATCGATTTTTGTAAAATCTCGCGCGTTTACGTGAAAAGACGTTCTAATGTCTTGACCGCTATTATCATATTTACGTCTTTTGACGTTCTAATGTTCTGAGTGGTTAAAACTATAAACGATGTGACACGAGAAGCAGTATTGTCAAACTATGTAACGGCTTCTTGTCTAGATCATATCTCTATAAGAGAGAGGGAGACCATTGAAATCAGATCATGCGTATGTGAATCAATAATAGCTGACCACTACCTAATTGCGACGACGATTTATTTCTCTACCTACGATAAACACACTTCAGACAAATCGCACGCTGACTACTATACTGCACTCTCCGAAAAAAAGGTTGAACTATTTATCTCAATCACTGACTGGAATGAAATGCTTAAATTATCAGATTACCAAACGTTTTTGTATGAAGTAATTAAATCAAAATTTAAAAAAATTTATGAAATAAGTAACTTCACAAAATTAAAAACTAATAACCATCGGAATTACCAAAAAAAATGGATGAATGAGAGCCTCATAGAAAATATACAAACACGAGATACTCTTTGGAGGAAATGGAAAAACTCACCTAACAACAAAAAGTATGAAATCGAATTCAAGAAATACAGAAATAAATTAAATAAACTAATATTAAACACAAAAAAAAAATACTTTAACAATAAATTTAATCACTGTTTCAAAGACATTAAAAAAACATGGAATGAAATTAATAAAATTTTAGGAAAGAAAGATAAATCCGGTTGTGATGAAGTCATTTCAAAATATTTCTTAAAGTCTAATTCGACAGATGTAGTGGCAGAAAATTTTGCAGACTTCTTTGATGAGGGAGTAAATAAGTTCGTGCATTAATGTAATGTCCAAGCGTCTGAATACGTGCAGGAATATCTACCTCATTCAATGTACCTACCAAGAGCTAATGCAAAGCAAATTGAATTAATAATCGGAGGTATGAAAAATTCCAAGACACCAGGCGTAGATTTAATTCGTATGTATGATTTAAAAAAGTATGTAAAATTAGTAAGTCCTGTAATTACCCACTTAATTAACAGAATAATTGACACGAGCCACATTCCTGATGAATTAAAATATAGCATTGTAAGGCCTATCTTTAAAAATGGAAATCACTCCTTAATAAATAATTACAGACCGATTTCTATACTACCTGCATTAGAAAAAATTTTGGAAAAATATATATCTATAAATTTAGATAAATATTTAAAAAATCTGAGTATTATTGATGAATGCCAGTATGGTTTTCAAAAAAAAAAAAGTTGCGATACATTGCTTGAAAATTTTTCTAATTATATAAATTCACAACTTAACTCTAAACAACATGTACTGGTTCTATTTATTGATTTCTCAAAAGCTTTCGATACACTCAGCCATATACAAATAATTAAAGTACTTGAAATTATAGGAATCCGGGATAAACTCCTCTTATTCTTTGATCTTCAGTAATAATTTATAAGAATTTGATCAAAAAAAAAAATCAACTTCTGACTTGATTTACTCGAAAACGAAAGCTCAAATCAAAAAAAATTATAATACAAAATCGACTCCAAATGTGATGTAGATTTACCAGTTTCCCGCTTGAACTACGAGTTTCCGGACACTGTGTATAATAAAGTGATGTAAATAAAGTTATTTGTGTTTTAATAAAATAAATAATGCCATCACAAAGTGATAAGCTTCCAGAAGAAATCTTCTTATTAAACGCTTGTTAATGGTCAAGTAATTTTGCATAACTATGTGTATTGTTAGCTGCATATTTAAATATTCGCGCCAGTCGTTTGGTTCGTCCTTATACCGCCAGAGGTGCGCTCTGTCGGCCATCTATAGCCGCCGTGCGTATCGGCCATATTCAAGGAACGCATAATTTTTTATAAACGTCACACATAATCGATTACGTAATTGTGGATAATTTTCATTATAATGTAATTAATCCAATGGATTATGAACTTTCTAAAACATATTTTCTTCGATATTATCCAAAAATTATATGAGCAGAAACAATGTTTTTTAAGAAATCTCGTATTACATGAGGCGATCCTATTTCAGTTTGAAATCAGGTCTTAATTTTAAAGTCTTATTTTTTTGGATCCGGTCGCCTGCAAACCAAAATGAACCTTAGTTCATTGTTGGTTAAAATTACGGGGCAGGGTGGTCGAATTTTGCCTGCAGACCCCCTATTCGGGATTTACCCGAAACATACGATTTGAATTCGACCAATCAGATGGCCTAGATCGTCCAGACGCTAGCGTAATAATACTATAAGATAGTTAGTTAATATTATACTCTGCATCAAAAATACATCTTGTCATTTCTTTATTCATTAGAAATACTGCGGCACTGGCGGCAGGCAGCTAGTGTAGACCAAGCAAATACCAAACCGAATGAATAGCTCAGTTCAGTAGCAGAGTCCCGACACGGACTGTGCAATTTCTACTACAGTATCAATTCATTATAAGTAAAGTTTTCTTTTACAACTCAAATAATTTTATCTGTTTTCGATACAATCTTACAAGACGAGAAATTCAAAAATGAAATCTGCTTATCGTTGAATTTGCGACAATTGCAACAGGACTTAACGTCCAAGAACTTTTGTTGACTATGTACAGCGGGTTAACCTACGAACATTATAGAACTTTAAAAAAAAAAAATTCAAAACTAAAATTAAAAGAGCCGGGATTGTTTGGATTGTATTATTGAGAGCGAAGTTGTTTACGGATGTTATGGTCCGTCGCCCTAGTTTTTATATGTCAAACGACGATTTTTACCACTCCACCAACGTCATACACCGCTTACACCTGGTAATGCTCTTCAACATGGAGGATTCCGCTGACAATATCCACCGACAAGGTGTCGATCTCCGGCCCGGGAAATCACCATCGATCTACGTCCATCAAATGCGTGGGCATCGGTCCAGAGTTATCTTACACAACTGCGCTACTGACTCAAATATACGCTGTGACCTCACAACATCTTTCATTTGTCTCCTTACCACATCCAAAGTTTTTTATGCAGCCAGCAATTTACGCGTCATTGTAAAAAGGACTAGTATAGTAGAGCCTTGATAATCCATACTAATGAAAAACAACACCTGTTTGGACTTGTGAAGAGTTCGCATTATCATAATATTTGGATGATTTGTATAGCACCATTTTTGTGAAAAATCACCCTAAAGATGCTGTTGGATAGAAAAAGGTAGGAACCACATTTATAACCTAAAACACCATGAGACGCACATGCAACACAGAGTAGCGTGGACATGGCGCAAGAGCTCTAGTTAGCGGCCTCGAGAGAGGTTCGTTTTGCATTAGCCTGGGTACGGATTATCGAGGCTCTACTCTAATTCGTAAACAGATTTTAATTGTTACAATGCGAGTTGCTTGTATACTGTCAAATTAATTTATCGTAAAATCAACGGTAACACCGCCTCCCCGACCAGCGCCAACTTGGTTTGTTCCCCTTTCCATGATGGACTAGTCTATCATGGATGTCTATATTTTTAAGGCACGTTCACTTTATTCTTAATTGTTCATCACTTGGAAACCCATGTTGAGACTTTTGCGATTTATTTTTGGGGTATTATGCAGTGTTGCGCTTTCTCCTTCTTTAGCCAACATTTCGGACAGTGTCCATCACCAGGACAGATGTGTAGATTGTGGTGAAATGTGTGTTTATGTATGATTTGACAGTTTTAGGTTAGTTTTTTTCTTCTTTTATTTAACCCATTACTAAGAACCTAAAATATGTTCAGTTTGGGTTTAAATATTTCATATTATTATGTCAAAGCACGGTGTGAACAAAGACATCAAATTATCCATGTACGTTGCGTATATGGAAAAAGAAATAGCTGTAGGGTGGCAGAATTGTATTTGAAATTTGTGATAATGCATTATTTTCCATTTCCGGTGACTTCCGGTGTTTCTTATTGTTGTTAAACTGACGCAAAGTTTTTTTTTTTTAATTGTGCGTAATTAATTTGTGTTCAGTAATTCTGGATATTTACCAAAAGTTAGTCCCTCGGAAAACTTTAAATGAGAGTTTCACTGTATATGGTGAAATTCGTTAGATGACCAGATGGCTTCAAATGATTCCCACAGCGTATTTTTTAGGTGGGAGGCACTAGGTTGTGATGTTCATTATCAATAATATTACACACAGGTAGTGCAGCTTGAGGGGTAATCTTTTAGGATTGCCGGAAATTACGTACCTTCGTACAGAAGTAATTTGTGCCTCCGTCTGTGTACAAATTCCAGTAGACAAAATTCAATGACATAGACACTCCTTAGTATTTAGACTGTGTGAAATAGACACTCCCTATATCTTTAAGCATTGAACAAATATTATATGCGAACTTTACAGTTGTAAATAAAACTACCATAACAAAGACACTTGTTTTTCCTGAGCCCAGTTGATACCTCTCCCCTATCACGTGTTCATATTGAGCATAGTCAGCGATTCTAAAAAAAAGTGTCAATAATAATAACCTCAGGAGGTATGAAAATTTTGTAGTTGTGCAGATTCTATAGTAAAATTATTTATATTAACTTACTTCAAAGTTCTCACTCAATTCCTGGGCCGCCTTTAATTTGATCTCGTCTTTGGCTCCAGGGTCAGCAAGCATAGTAACATAACTCCTATAAGTATTCATTTGTGCCAAGGGGTCCCCAGACACCCCAGATGTTGGCGGTCCCATCATGGTGGTAATTCCTATTTGAAACTATGTATTAATATTATATCATATCTGTAGATCGAAATATTGATAGCGAGAGCGTAGGCATTGCAACGCGCGGAAGGCAATAAAGTGAAAATACACTAGTATAATGTGATAGGAAAAGGCACCCACCGGTGAGCAAAATGGGCAAAATCTATCAATGCGTAATCATATTCACCAAACAAATCATCTATTTAAGCACCATATTTATTGGCATGTTTATTGATAACAAAGAAACTGCAGTGTGACCGGATCACTGTCAAAATAAATCAAACAAATTATTAAACAAATTCGCGACAGCACCCGGCTACCATGAAAACATAGAAGATGGGCATTTATTTTTCTATGGATAATAGACAATTTTATTATTGTAACAAAATTGGAAAGTGAGAAAGGGTCTTAAAGGGTCGAAGTGTTTTTTTTAATCTAAAATTAGAATATCGTAACCAACAACAACTGATGTGATAATCATAACATTAACTGTTTTATTTTTTATAATATCAGACTTTATGAAGGTGAAAACAAGCCTCGGTTTCGCCATCAGGAACATACCGAACCCCTTGGGTCTCTTGTCAAAAAATGGTTTAGACCTAACCGCTAAATCACTGAAAATAATGCATGTTCAAATTTGAATACATTTTTACATACAAAAAAATGTATTCAAAATAATTAAAATTTAAATGAAAAAGCTGAGAAGTAACAATGTTAGTTAGATAAACCGATTTCCATAAGAATCTCGGGCTTTTGGTTGTAATGAAATATGTAACGTGGTGGGGTCGTTATTTTTTATGTCACAGGAGTACCTTCTTCTGACTGGGGTGGTACATTCGTATAGTATCAGTATGCGAAAAACATTAGAATTGGGTAAATTGTTCCCCTGGAACTCAACACATTCCAGCTAAAAAGAGTTTTCTTAAATTAAAGCGTACTTAACACGACCCCATAAACTAAAGTTAAAGTTAGGGTGTGTTAAGTGTGTTGGGTCATCAATTTAGTGTTTTATTTATGAGTAAAAAGGTAGTAACGTATGTTATTGGATTATAAATTATCGTTGCTTTCACTTGACCCATTTATTTATGCCCACATCATTACGAATTTTACTGTAACGCTCTATAAAAATCCATTTTTTACTAGAAACTGATGTTGATTGATTGACATATACTGAAAAAGAATATACTATGTAAGATATTAAAAAATTAAGTACGTATGTTCTTATAAAGTAATACATTTATAATAGTGTTTTTGGATAAAAAATATGAATTTTATTTTACCGTCGTGAATATTTTTAACACAAAATAATAGATTTTCACCAAAATAGCATCGGACACTAACCTTATGATATTGAATTCATCTTCACTTCGAGATGAGATTATTTCGTATTATTTACCAATAAAAATAATGTTTACTTGATAAAAAATAATTTTCAATGCATTTTATTTGCGAATCATTCTACGATGCTTTATGATTGCGGACTGGCTGAATGTACAATGCAATGAATCTAAGCTGCTATTCAAAGTTTAGCTCTGGCAAGAGCTTTAAGTTTGAGAAAGATATATTCGCACAGTTGCGTTTTTATTTGACGAATCGTTGTACGCATACTTTATTTCAAGGATTTACATAAAAATTAAATGCAAAGTTTGTAAAAAAAATCTCTCTTTACTTCGTTCCAATTTTTAATCTCATTTTTCGAACTTTAATAGATTTTATTAGTTTGCGTAAAATTATGAAAATTTCAAAGACGAAAACAAAATCCTTAGCTTTCTCTCTCTAACAACAACCCTTCTATGACATCCATTTTTACTAAGGTTTTCAAAATGGTTTTGTTGTGTTCGGAAAGTCTGAAGTCGTGCATTTCTAAAGTTTTAACTGAAAAAAGTACTTATATCTCGTCTGAATTGCGTGTCCTGTATCCGATTATGGGTTGAAAATTAAAGACTTTTATTAAAATCTTGATTAATTCATGATTGTATCAAAAAATCGCATGGAAACGTAGGCTATGGCATAATGATCATGGGAAGGGCTCGGGTTGTTTTGGTGCTTTGGCTCCTGGCTATCGTTTGCGGGGCCTCAACCCAAAATATTATAGGGCGATACCCACCAACTCCAAATAAAACAATACGATTCACGCACTTGGCGTTAGACGAAGTGACGGGACAAGTATACGCTGGAGCGGCCAACCAGATCCTGCAACTGTCTCCGGATCTTCACATAGAACACGTAGTAACTACTGGGCCAGTCAATGATAATCCCATGTGCCATGCCAGCGGTTGTAACGCGCAGGATATTCAAGCTATGCTCACCAATAATATCAATAAAGTGCTGGTGATAGACCAAGAAAGTAAAGTGTTAATCGCTTGTGGTTCTGTGGCCCAAGGGGCTTGCGAGAAGTATAAGCTGACGGACATATCGGCCGAGCCGGAGTTCATCCCAATCAGTGTTGCGGCCAATAGTGAAGATGCCTCGACCTATGCCTACATTGGACCTGAGCGTTACAATACATGGGATAGATCTAATGTTTTGTATGTGGGAACTACCTTTACAAATAACGGAGATTTTCGCCATGATGTGCCAGCGATAACTAGCAGGAACTTATATACTTTAGAAGTTGCTGAGTATTCATTCTCAAAACAGTCACTCATACAAATTGATGTTAAATATAGAGACAATTTTCTTGTGCAATATATGTATGGCTTTAATGCCAGTGATTATGCTTACTTTGTATTGATACAAAAACAATCTTACTTACCGGGAAATGAGGAGCAGGGATACGTAACCCGGCTAGCTAGAACTTGTGTTAACGATGATAACTACAATAGTTACACGGAAGTGACTCTTCAGTGTCTGGTTTCTGTAAGTGGAAAGAAGGGCTTGGAAAGTTATAATCTTGTCCAAGATGCCAAGGTGGCGTTTGCAGGAGAGAACTTGGCGGCAGAGATGGGTATCGAAGTCCATGACCCTGTCCTGGTTGGAGTCTTCAGCCCCTCCCGTGGAATAACTAATGAGCCCTCATCTCGCTCTGCAATCTGCATTTTCTCACTTTTAGATATCGAGGCTAAATTTGATGAAAACATTCACATGTGCTTCAATGGAAGTGTAATGTCCAGAAATATGGCCTATGTGTCCGGAATGATATCGGATGGAAAATGTCCCAATGCGGGAACTACGGGGAACATACTTAACTTCTGCGAAGTTGGACTTAAGATAAGCGGTATGTTTCCCATATCTGCTACTGCCATCAAGGAGTATAATAATACTCACCTGACTTCAGTTACCGTGGGAGTCACCGGGGCCCATACAATAGGATTTTTTGGCACTAAAAATGGAACGCTAAAAAAAGTGGTACTAAGTAATACCACAGCACTAGAGTACGGAGAAATCACATTGTCTTCGGGACACACTATACTTCCCGATACAACCTTATCCACTAATAAGAATAGCTTGTACGTACTATCAAAGCACGCCATCTTCTCTCTTCCTGTAGAACATTGCTCTTCTTACACCAACTGTTCAGCCTGCCTAGAATCTAATGACCCATACTGCGGCTGGTGCTCGTTGGAGAAGAGATGCACCCTGCAGAGTGCTTGCCAGAAGGGGACCCACAGCGCCCCACGCTGGCTGTCCCAGTATACCGGCCAGCAGTGCATTGACTTTGAGCAAGTTGTGCCCGACAGGATCCCCATCAGCGAGATGGCCACCGTCAAGCTGACCATTCGCACTCTCCCTGAACTGCCCACTGGAGCTAAATACAAGTGTGTGTTTGGCACTGCGCCTCCTATTGATGCTACAGTGACCACTAATGGGCTGGCTTGTCCCACTCCCACAGTTTACCACAGGCCTAACATTCCTGGTTCTCTCGATCATATATTCGTTCCGTTGTCAGTGCATTCCTCTGAAACTAACAAAGACTTTGTTTCTCGAAGTTTCTCATTCTTCGATTGTTCCGTGCATACTACGTGCTACAAGTGTGTAACTAGCCAGTGGGCATGTAACTGGTGTGTCTACGATAATAAATGTACTCACAATTCTTCCATGTGTCAGAGAACAGTGATAAGTGGAGAAAATAATCCTAGCAAACTTTTAAACCACGGTGCCGGCCACTGTCCCCGTATCCGTCACTACCCCAAGCCCATTCTCATCCCCAATAATGTTCCTAAAGAACTGGTTCTCGAGGTAGAAAATCTTCCCCATCTTCAATCTGGACATACCGGCTTCCAGTGTGTGGTCAGCATAGAAGTAGCCAAAATGATTGTACCGGCTAGAGTAGAATCCAACCATTTTATAGTTTGCGATAAAACTACTTATTCTTATGAAGAGAACATAGGAGAGTATAATGTCAGTGTAAAGGTTGTGTGGAATCTGAAGCATTACATCGATACTATAAAGATAACTTTATACAAGTGTGAGATTCTGGGTTCTCACAGGGAACACGCTGATTGTTCACTATGCATCACCAGAAACAGCATCTACAAGTGTACTTGGTGCAGCAACTCATGCTCTTACAGCGAATCCTGCTTGGAGCCTCCCGTAGAGGATTGTCCTCGTCCTCGTATCGATATGATCAAGCCCCTGAGCGGCCCTATTGAAGGGGGCACACTGGTGACCATTGAGGGTAGCAATCTCGGGCTTAAGGAAGCTGAAGTCACTGGGAAGGTACGCATAGGAGATGTACCTTGCGAGATAGTAGATTTTGAAGTTTCTGTTAGTATAACCTGTCGGACGGGAGCATCTAATGAGTCCATTGTGGCTCCAGTGATTGTAGGCAACGAGGCTGGTTACACCGAGTCAGCTGTTCAGTTTAGTTACAAGGACATCAAGTTACATGGAATATACCCCTCCATAGGACCCGTATCCGGAGGTACTCAACTTGCAATTACGGGGCAGCATCTCAATATTGGCTCAAAGATTTTTGCTTATTTGGATGAATTAGTTTGTCTCGTTAACAACACTCAAACATCAAATAGCCGACTTATCTGTGTCACTTCTAAATCTCATATCCCCAGGATGATCCAAACGCTTACTATTTCTATAGATAATGCAAATCGAACCTTATTTGGTAACCTTTTCAATTATGTTGTGGATCCTACTATTATGGAAATAAAACCACTTAAAAGTTTTATTTCTGGTGGACGAATGATAACAATACACGGCACAAACTTGCACAGCATACAAAAGCCCGAAATGAATGTGTTTCATGGCACTGACGTAACTCCAGCAAATAGTACGGTGTGTATCGTACTGAATTCCAACCAAATGGAGTGCCCCAGTCCCGCTGTCAATGACAAGTTCTCGGAAATCACGCAACTCTCAGTTGTGAAGCTTCCTTCAGTTAAACCTCAAGTAGTCATGAGAATCGGTTTCACCATGGATTCTGTAGAGACTGTTCAAGACTTGGAAAAGTATTTCCATTCGTTGCGAACTCAAATGGTTTATGTTGATGATCCCCAAGTATATACATTTCCTAACAAAATTAAACCTTACAAGGGAGATACTTTAGTGATCGAGGGAGAAAATTTAAATCGCGCAAGTGATGAAACGGATGTCTCTGTCACAATTGGTATCCGCTCATGTAACTTAACAAGTCTTACCATGAACCAATTGGTTTGTACTCCTCCGGAAATGCAACCAGCTAATACTGATGAAAATGGGATTCAAATCAAAGAAGTAAATCTTCCATTGGTTGTAATTAAAATTGGAAAATCTTTGAAGTTCTCATTGGGTTATCTGAGATACGAAGTAATGAAAACATACACCTTTCCTCCTGAAGCTATCGCTGGAACAGCTGCGGGAACGTTTTTCTTAGTTTTAATATTCATGATTGTGTTGGTTGTCTACAGGAGGAAAAGTACTAAAGCTGAAAGGGAATATAAAAGAATCCAAATACAAATGGATACCTTGGAGAGCAATGTAAGATTAGAATGTAAGCAAGCATTTGCCGAACTTCAAACTGATATGTCTGATTTGGCTGCCGATTTAGAAAATTCTGGGATACCTACATTAGATCATGTTAATTATGTGATGAACGTATTCTTCCCGGGCGTTTCTGACCACCCTATACTGAATATTCAAAAGTCCTTGATTAACGGTCCAAGAACTAACTATGATGCGGCAATGCTCCAATTCGAGCAGCTTATCAACAATAAATGCTTCTTATTATCCTTTATCGATACATTGGAAGCCCAGAAATCATTTAACATTAGAGACAAAGTAAATGTTGCTTCTCTCTTGATGGTCGTCCTAATGGGCAAAATGGAATACGCCACTGATATACTTAAGTGCTTATTACTGAGGTTAATCGATAAGTCGGTCTGTACCAAACACCCACAACTCATGTTGCGGCGCACAGAAAGTGTTGTAGAGAAGATGTTAACCAACTGGATGGCTTTGTGTATGTATTATTACTTGAAAGATTACGCAGGCTCCTCCTTATTCCTGCTTTTTAAAGCCATCAAGCATCAAGTAGAGAAAGGGCTGGTAGATGCAATCACACATGAAGCTAGGTACTGCCTTTCTGAAGAAAGATTGCTTAAGGAGCAAATTGATCATCAAGTCGTTACCCTTCATATCTTACAAGATGATCTTGATGAAAAAGTACAATGCAAAGTACTAGATTGCGATACTATTTCTCAGGTGAAATCCAAGATTTTAGATGCCCTTTGTAAAAATACCCCTTTCTCTTTACGTCCATCCGTCCATGAAGTAGATCTAGAATGGCGCCACGGTCGAGGCGGACACCTCATCTTGCAGGATGAAGATCTTACCACCAAAACTATTAATGGTTGGAAAAAGCTCAACACGTTAGCACATTATGGGGTTAAAGAATCAGCTATCATGTCTCTGATTCCGAGGCAAAATGATAGTTTTAATTCTAATTTTAAACAGCCATGTAGAAATTGCACCGGTATGTACTGCTCCAATGCTCACTTACGTATAATCAATGGTGATATGGATTCTGACAACAACTCGCATATCTACCATCTTGTCAAGCCGGTGGACTACCATCACTTTGCCAGTAAAACATCTGAGCATATGCATAAAGCCATTCCTGAAATATTTTTAACTAGACTCTTATCGACGAAAGGAACCATTAACAAGTTTGTGGATGACTTTTTTAGCACAATTTTAACAGTAAATGAGATCTTACCCCCCGCTGTCAAATGGTTGTTTGATTTGTTCGACGAAGCCGCTCTCATGCACGGTATTGCCAACCCAGAAGTGGTTCATGCCTGGAAATCTAATAGTCTTCCTCTAAGGTTTTGGGTGAATCTCATTAAAAACCCTGATTTCATTTTTGACATAAACAAAACGATGACTGTAGATTCTTGCCTATCTGTGATTGCGCAGACGTTCATGGACGCATGCTCCATGACGGAGCATCGCCTCTGCAAGGACTCGCCTTCCAACAAGCTGCTGTTTGCCAAGGACATCCCCGTGTACCGAGACATGGTGTTCCAGTTCTACCAGGCCGTGTCCAGCTTGCCCCAGATCACGGATCAGGAGATGAGCACCTCCATGCAGCAGTTGTCCGTGCAGCAAGTCAATGAGTTCGATACTATATCTGCGCTCAAAGAACTATATATCTACGTGAACAAGTACCGGGATCAAGTATTAATAGCGCTAGAGATGGACCCGCACTGTAACAAGATGCACTTGGCCCACAAGTTGGAATCTGTGGCCTGCACTCTGGAGGGAGACCCCACTTCACTATGCTGACCCTCTAGCGGCCAGCGTGACTTCATAAATTAACTTTTTGTGATTGTGTTTAGTAGAGACTTTTACACTTTTTTTACATACTTTTAATCTTAAGCTTATAGCTGCCTCAACTGACAGTAATAGTGTGATTTGATTTATCAACAAATCAATATTAAATTATAATACTTTTACAATTTATAAGATATAAGTTTTTTTTTTACTGTGAAGAAGTTGATAAATAAATCTCTGAATTAGAATGTACTATATATATGATTAAACTATTAGAGCATTTAAGTATTTTTCTTTTGTGTAAGATCAAATAAATCCATGACATTCGAATACATTATATTAATGTAAATAATATAAGCATTTACTGTATATTTATATATAATATTATAGAGGAGGATTTAAGAATGTCTTTATTTTCTTTTTTATTTGTGTATTAAGTGATCAACAATTGCCATGATTGTAAAAATGTTTACGTAATTGTCAATTAAATATTGTAATTAAAAACTTTGATTTCTTTAAACTAAGCATAGTCTCTCCCCTCTTGTTGTGACTCTTTTACTAGAGTACTTTGTTGCTTCTACGGGAAAAGAATTGATACAAGTAATGCACAATGTTTTATTGTAAAATACTGATGTGTTGTTTATTTTCTGTTCCCCTGAAAAATAGAAAAAAAAAATCTAATAAGGGGTTTTGTCCTGAAAGAATTAAAACATAAAGTTTGTCAGATTTTAATAATTTTTTCTTTTTTAAAGTTCTTCAATGAACCATCGCTTTGTGGATGATTCATTTTATAAAATGATTATTTTGTTAACATCACTTACTTTTCTTATATAATGCCAACTGGTATCCATGTCTCCATCAGAGCAAAATTTTAAATATAAATAATACATTGAAAACCACAGCTTTATAGAAAATAAAATTTATGGTCATAGAATAAAGAAAAACACAAGAAATGTGATGCGGGAGTGTTTCGTGATACAAAAGCCAGACTATTCTTTGCTCAAATTTCCAATACAAAACTGTGAAAGACTTATTCAAGTTCTGTTTTTATATCATTGTAGGCTAGTTGCTTGACAAAACTGAAATAAAAACAGAACTTGAAAAAATCTTTCACAGAACTTGAAAATGAACGTTGAAATTTGATGAATTGTTCAGATTCTCCGAAACAACCCGTCCTTAGAGAGACAGAGCTTGTGCTAAATGTGCTAGAACCAAAGGGCACTAAGTCATTGGCGACTTTAGTTCCAATTCAAATCTAAAGGAATGCATTTCTATCTCTTCTTTATCCTGCGATTATAATACTGCCTAAACACAAACTAGTAGGCGTGTATAAAGGAATGTAAACAAAATAATTGTGTTTTAACTCTTGGTGCGCCGCTGCGAAATTTTTGCTGCACTTTTTTTTTTGCAAAATGATGTACCGTCTTACCAGATAATGTGTGTATACATGTATATTATCTACCATATATAGTTTCCCCAGAATAGATAGTACATAGTTATATTCAAATAAATGATTTTTTAAACGATTTAAGGATACTCTGGCATTTACGAGCTTAATAATATAATTTATTATGGCGCAAATACATTTGCGAGCCGAGCCTCAAATTTATATACAGCACTACAGTGTGGGAAAACAGTAGACACACTAATGAAATTTATATTTATTTATATAGTAATATTATTTTTTCATAATGCATGAACTCCTGACTACCTGTTTATTCCAGTGAGATTAAAGCCTATAGCATCCTTCATTGACGAATGTTGTGTTGTTTTAAAGATGGGTAGAGAGGGGAGTATCTGGCTACTAAACATAACTGTATGTATATAACCATCGATTAGGAGCAAAGGAAGATAATGGCATGGAGGTGTATATACTGTCGCCGAGCTATGACCAAACTGCACGAACTATAAAGAATGAAAGTGTTGGATTAGGCGGTCACCGCTGCACATAGATTGGATTTTGCAGTAGTATGGTGAATGATCTTGAAGACACTTATGAGCGTGCTGTATAATCCTAATAATGTTTCATGAAATAATGTCTCCCTTGTTTCTATTATTTAACATATCCATCAGTGGGCAGGTGTCCGATGTGTGGAGGAGATGTTCCGGTTGGCTGAGAACAGGGAGAAGTTTGGCGCCAGCAATAGTGGACCCCACACGAATGCCTCGGAATGAGTCCGCTAAAGTAAAGTAATGGTTTACAGCTCGGTCTTTTATTATCGGTATTGTGGGACTTTTCTGCATGGCGACCTGAAGAGGCAGGCTCGTTCCGCTAGGCCTACAATAGGGCACTCCGAAGAAAAAGGTACTAGTTATTTATCTTCATGCTAAACAAATGCCAGATTGTAAAAGTAAAAAAAAAAAAATGAGAATACTTTAAATTTTTGAAGTACAAGACTTGGGTATAAATTTTCTAAGCTGGCCTGGTTTTCAAATTAATAATCGAGCTTTTTAGTTATATTTGTTCTGTTTGACTAATGGAATTTATATTGTACATCGTGTTGTCATTGTGTATGGTACACCTTAATAGGATTTCTCTTTACATTTTGTAGGATTTTTATCATTTATTTCCAATACTCATTATGACAAAATTATCAACCACAGTACCATAGACATATGAATATTAGTAGACCTGCCCTAAGTGATTAAAAGCGTATTATTCCCCACTCCCCATACCGGTTCCATTGGAGCCGGCTGTGCTCGCGTATGGCCTCAAGTGAATTTCGAAAACGTGACGTCATCATTCTTGTGCGAACTATGGTCGAGGCATCATCGGTTCATTTTACGAAATAACACGGCAAAATGGTGACTTGTACTATGAAAACTTGTAAAAATAGATGTGAAAAAGAGAATAAACCCAATTGTCGTATTACATTCCATATATAAGCATTATTTTACTTTATTTTAAGCATATTCACATCGTATAATATGGATCAGTTGTAGAAACATATACTATCACATCGAGACACGTCTGGACGTGAAACACAAAGCTGGTTGGTTGCTGGGAAGTAAATTATGAACATTTATAAAAGTGTCTTAACTAAATACATAAACGAAATATTCGACTCTGAAAATAGAAGAAATTTATTTTGCCGAATTTGGACTTCGCAAATTTGTTCATAACGTGGCGAGTAATTTGCGCTCCCATGTAAAAATGTCTATTCATTCAAAAGCAGATTTTACTTTTAAGAACTAAATGGTGATATTATAAGGCGAGATGCCTATATACTATCAGATCGATTTATTGACGAATCACAGTCAGCATTACCCTCTTCGTTCTTCAACAGTTGATTTTACCCCTCATCCTTAATTTCTAGTCTATTAATATTCATATGTCTGTGCACAGTACGGATTTCAGTGGAAATGTTCTTTCATAGGTATGTATATTGTGGTGCGTTTGGAAGTGGTGACTAAATGTTTTGCTGATACCCAAACAGTAGCATTCGACATTGCCAAGAAATTTTCCCAAATACCCTATCATTTTCATAATACTTCCGGGATTTTCGTGATATATTTTGCACAGAATTTTGTTTTATTGTCTCCTTTTAGTTTTTCAATATACTAATTATAAATTATGATTATAAGTCTGATATACATCGATTGTAAATTTTGAGAATTGTTTTTATGTTGTTGTTCAGCAATATTTCGATTATTGGAATAATCGATTATATCGAAAAAGATTTTTTTAAATACATATTTCGATTGTGCAAAGTGTACACACCACTCGAGTTGTATACTTATGCCACCACCATAAATATACCACTCTCGCCACCACTACTGCCATAAATAATGACTACTGCACTGTCATAATTTTTAAATAACATCTATGGAATTCAAAATTGTGTGTTATATCGCGTATATCTATGGATATTTATCAGGGGCATTTCTCTCAGCTTTGGCCTTGAAACCCATTTGAAACCGCCACGCCCACCTCATTATTCTTTTAGAAAACGAATAGTGTGGCTAAAAGCTCAGGAGGGCGATTCTCGTTCTTTTAGCCTTAAGCTAAATGATAGCATTCGTCAACGACTGCTATCGTTTGCGAAAGATAGCTGTCCGTCGCTTGCAACATCTTTTCTTAACTATTAAGCGATTCTCGTTCTTTTGATATCCTTACAAGTTCGATTTTGGAGAGACCTAGTAAAAAATCCTAAAGAAGCGTGGTTAAGAAATTGTTAAGAGATTATTGAAAACACAAATTGGTGAAATATAATTAAGTGACGCAAGGTTTCTAACTAAAACTTAAAAAAACAAATACTTTGTATTATAATGCATTTTAATAACTGCTTATTTTATTTATGAATGACATAAATAAGCCATTTATCGAAGATTTACGTTTTGTGAAAAGGTACTTACCTCGCTGGATAGTAATGACTTTTTTACAGATTCACCACTTCTAAAGTGACGTTTGCTGTCAAACTAACGCTGCCGAATGGCGGTAACTGTCACCCAAGTTGATTTAAGAATGAAAGGGATTCTTATTTCGTTGTGGTTAACTTCAAAACCCACAATTTCGAGCGCCAGCCAGAAACTTATTATTATTTATGTAGAAATCCTCAATGGTATGTGTAGTTTATTGTAAATTAAATCACTTATCTGGCTTTCGACATTTTACGTACTTTACAAACATCGCAATTACCTGATTCAATTCATTTAATAGCATTATTGTGCCACAAACAAGTCACTAATCATGTTTACAGTCAATACTTACGATAATATTAAGTTTTCTCTTATTAAAACTACGCAAATATTGCTAATTGTCAAAACGTCACAATTAAATGAAGCAAATTCCCCGCGAACGCTAGCGTTCGGCCGCCGAATGACAGGTCTAGGGGTACCCTTCGCGTAAGGCTAAAAATTTTGGCGCGCAATCGAAAATCTAAGGATTCCATCTGTCAACGAGAGAACCGGAATCGCTTCATACGAATAAACCGAGAAAAATCGTTAATTTGAATGTAAGGACGATTTTAGTGTCGTTAAGTAGAACGAGAATCGCCCTCCAGGGGGCTTACTCTGTATCTTTCGAAACTTTTCTGACGCCGGTTTCGCCACGTCTCAAACCCGTATTAACCCATCCCTTACGGTATTAAAAAAATCGTCTTCCTCCGGTGTTATACACTCGGTAAATATTTATACATTTTACATTACTTAATGCAATACATAAATGTATTGCGGAGGATTACCTAAAATTTAAACTTTGTGTTTAGTATATTTAGAGATATTTTATTAATTAGAGACGATGTTCACTCAGTTGACAGCACCGGCAAGGAAAGGTTCATAACGAACCATGGTTGAAGTTCTCAGGCCCAACGGACTCGGCTGGCCGACAGGCGGAATCCTTTGCCATTTGCTACGGATTAGAGCAACTGGTTCAGGAGCCTACAAGGGTTCCTGATATCCAGACTCACCGTTCCAATCTGTTAGACCTATTTTTAACTACTGTGCCACACGGTTATAAGATTGACGTCACAGCGCCTCTGGGATCATCTGACCACTGCCTAGTGACGACATCAATCCCCGTTAGCCTCAGACCAACCAATGAGAGGCTGAGGAGAAAAGTGTGGCACTATAGGTCAGCAGATTGGTTCGGTATGCGGGCCCATTTCAATGCTTTTCCGTGGTCAGCTGTTTGTTTTCGGACTTCGGACCCTTCAAGATGTGCCCAGGAGATTGGTGAAGTTATCAAATCGGCGATGGATGGCTTCATACAATCGACTACTAAAGAAACTGGTGTGGGCTCAAAGCCGTGGTTCAGTCGACAATGCTCCGAAGCAGTTCGACGAAAAAACGCGGCTTACCGAGCCTACAACACATCTCGAACGCCCGAAAGCAGATCAGCATACAACAAATCGGCAAAGGAATGCAAGAGAATCATTAATAGGTCAAAATTCGAACACGACCTGCAGATCAGCAAAAAGCTGGCTGCCTGCCCGCATGGCAGCAGAGCATTCTGGTCCCTTGCAGGCTCAATAGGTCGGAATTTTTGCAAACCCAGTTTGCCACCTCTTACCAGACCTGACGGCTCACTAGCAAACACCGCCACCGAAAAGGCTAACTTATTAGGGAAAATGTTTGCGGAAAACTCGACCCTCGATGACGGAGGTGCTGTTCCGCCGTCGGTTCCTCACTGCGGCTTCTATATGAAAAAGCTGAGGATCCAGCATCGGGATGTACTCCACGTTATACGGGGGCTCGATGTTAACAAAGCTAGTGGACCTGATGGAATACCTGCCCTGGTATTGCAGAGGTGTGCTGCGGAAATAGTTCCAGTTTTGACAAAGCTCTTCAAAATGTCCCTGAAGTGTGGCACTGTGCCCTCTGGTTGGAAAAACACGGTCATTCACCCTATTCCCAAGAAAGGTGACCGCTCCAACCCGGCCAACTACCGCCCCATAGCGATCACATCAGTTCTGTCCAAAGTGATGGAACGTGTGATCAACGACAAACTGCTCACATACCTCGAGAAGAACAAAATTATCAACGACCGTCAATACGGATTCCGGCGGAACCGCTCGTGCGGTGATCTTCTCGCGTATGTGTCGCATGTTTGGGGGCGGTGCCTGGAACGTCACGGTGAGACCCAAACGGTCGCACTAGACATATCCAAGGCCTTTGACCGGGTCTGGCACCGAGGACTTGTCAACAAATTGCCTTCTTACGGACTTCCCGCATCCCTGTGTACGTGGATTGCTGATTTTTTAAGGGATAGGTCGATTCAGGCTGTTGCTGACGGTTTCACCTCATCCTCACACTCTATAAATGCTGGCGTCCCACAGGGATCGGTTCTGTCTCCGACTTTGTTTTTGTTGCACATCAATGACCTTTTGACATGTGCACCGATTCATTGTTACGCGGATGACAGTACAGTTCATGATAGCTTTTTGTTTGACAAGCCCCCAAAGGGCACACAAACTCCAACGGCTCGGAGGGCTTTGAAGCAGAGAATGGACGGTTATCTCGAGAGTATTTCCTCCTGGGGTAAAAATAATCTCGTCGAATTTAATGTTTTAAAGACCCAATCCTGTCTGATTACGTCTAAAAGGGATCTAAATGATAACCTAGTCTCCTTCAACGGAAGCAATCTTCCGAACAGGCCTTCCATTGATATGCTTGGTGTAACTATAAGTGACCAGCTCAGGTATGGGGGCTCCATCGAAGCCAGAGTAAAGCTGGCCTCTCAGAAGCTGGGCGTACTGTACAGGGCCCGCAGATACTTTAATAGTACACAACTGCTGACCCTGTACAAATCGCAAGTGCGCCCTACTGTCGAATTTGGCAGCCATCTCTGGTCCGGAGCCCCTAAATACCTGAAAAAAACCCTTGACTCTGTGCAAAAACGGGCGGTCCGTTTGATAGATTCCCCAATCTTAACAAACGGACTGCAATCTTTAGAGCACAGGCGTCAGGTAGGTATGCTGTCCTTGTTCTATCGGTATTACAATGGAAGATGCTCTGAGGAACTAGCGTCATTGATCCCTTCGGCACCGGTGCGTAGTCGGGATACACGCCAAACGCGCGCCCAACATTTGTACACGGTTGACATTTGTCACATGAGAACGGGTCGCTTCTACGATTCGTTCTTAAGTTCAACAGCTCGGCTGTGGAACGAACTGCCGGCCTCTGTGTTTCCTCCCTCCTACAACATGGGACTCTTCAAGACCCATGTTCACTCCTTCCTCTCCACAAAAAGACCCTCCACACAGCATCCCCAAAGATGACATAGGCCCTGAGGGAAATTATTTTCTTCAGGGCCTCCTGTGTGGAGTTAATATAAAAAAAAAAAAAAAAAGGTTAAACCCCGAACTTACTGGTTTGTTAACCCGAAAGATACAGAGTAGGCCCCCAGATCTCATTGGTTAGAGTAGAAGGGTCAGTTTGATCTCTCGCTCTCTACCATAGTGACTTGTGTAACAGAAAGAGAGGGCAAAATGGTTTCGTTTGACCGTTTTAAGATCATTCAAACAAAATGAGAGTGGTTTATTTATGCACGCGGGTTGTCATTTGCTGCCGTAATACTATCATTTCACGTCGAAAATGTTGCTTGTTAAAGTTCTTCGTGATAAAATTATAAAGCCAGTGTAGTGTTAGCGAGTTACAAGCATATTTTCAACCTACCTACGTAAGTTCAAGTTTAAAGTGAATTGACAGTTTTTAGGTTATTACGTAACATACTTGGCATATGTCTTCCTCCACAACGTATAAATGTTATTTATTATATCGACCAACTTATTCATGTTATTGATTAGTGTTATCCTGTATTGTCTTATTGTTTTGGTGAAATTAAAGATTTGAAACATATGTAACCATGAGTTCAAAATAGGCAGAAAAATGTCGGAATTCATCGTCGTACTGTCGGACAATCATGTTTTGGAATTTTTCTTGTAATTTTGGGTTTCTTCTTCTCAGATTAACAAGTTTCATCTTAAGGAAATAAAATGTAAAAGTTCATTTTTTTAGTCAGATGAACCTTGCCCTCGGAAAACATTTCGACATTTTTCTGCTTCAAGGACATTTTTATTTTTATAATAGTTTTTTTGGGCTAGTGAATGAATAGAGTAAGCTGAGAGCTATTATGTTGTCTATGGTCGCATCTTTTTTAAATGGCCTTGAGTTTCCTCTACCTTGTCTACTGCTCTGCTCCGCACGGTAGGTACTGCTTGTATATCTGTGGTTAAGTACTGTATAATTCCGTTACATACAAAAAGCCCGAAGATATCGATCCAGAGAGTGGTATATTTATGATATTTATATTATTTCAATCGTTTCCATCTGTCAGATATTTATTTTTCTTGTATTCAAAAAGTTTTGTTACGAATATTTTAATTAAATCAAATTTATACAGATATCAGTTTATAAATACGAGCTTTCGATTTTTATTCTTTGTTTAATTTGACAAAATCGATTGATTTCATAACCACAATTTAATCACTAAAACTGCAAAATGTCAACGAAACTGCTGATAAATAGTTTAAGAATTGTGAGCTTTTGTTTCCTGAAACCACAAGTTTGTATCCATTTGAAGAAATTGATAAATCCTCATGAAAAAATATTTTTTAGAAGCATGGCTATCAAACCAGATGTAAACAAGCTTCAAGAGCAGTTGTCTTTGAAGCAGAGGGATCATTTAAAAAAAGTTTTGAGGAATTATTTTGAAATGACAATTGATGATTGTGATAAAATGATCCAATCTAATAAATTTATTGAGAAACTACACGGTGCACATGTTCAGAAAAGTTTAGAAATTTTGGAAAACTTTAATGTAAATAAAGAAGTTATAAGAGAGCATTTGACAGTCTTAAGCTTCGATCACGGTAATTTTAATTTTGTTTTTTTCAATTAGTACTTGTAAGCTTAATGTCTCTTAATTCTAAGCCACAGTGTTAAAATATGGGGTAAATATACAGAAAATGGATACGCTTAATATGCACATTTTATTTAAAAACACTCGTATTAGTTAGATAATAATGAGAAATAAGTATTTCAGTTTTCGGAAATGGAAAATAATGCATTTTAGTTGGTATTTTGTTGAAAAAAAGCATAATTTGACGCCTTTTCTTCACGCCACATAATTGACAATAATATTAAAATAGTTTAAAAACAAAAATAGTTCCTAACTAAACCCAAACTAACAACCTATTTTAGGATCATAGGTTTAATATAGAGCTGGGTCAATTAATTGTTTTGCACGACCCACTGGCCTCTGGGCGGGTTTTACGGGTGCGCCGCCGTACTAGGTCATACACGTCCCGAAACCCGATTACCCATCAACCGGCTACTTTCACTTTCGCTCGACGTAGGTAGGGAGTGGGTCCTGTAACTTTTAGACCATGCCGTAGATGTGAAATTGTGTACACCGGACGCCTCAAGTGACTCAAGTCTCATTCTCGCAACACAGAAACGGAGATGGTTATTCTGAAACTGAGATGATTTGTCACTGCGGGATCAGCTTCGTGCACATGGATTATTATGATTCTTGTTGATACTGGATCGGAGTACAAGCAGGGATGGCCCTAAGCCAAACAGCACCTGGCGAGTAAAATTTTGGCCTAATTTAGGTGATCACCGTAATCGATGATATTCAGATAATTTGTATTTTTGCGTAGCGCCATTTTTTGAAAAATAATTTCAAGGGTGATGTGTTAGGTGTTACCAGCGCCTTGGCAATTTGGCGCCCGGAGCGGACTGCTTAAATTGCGCCCGCATAGGGCCGACTCTGATACAAGAGGGTGTACAAAAGAAATAATATCTGCTAGATATTTATTTTATTTTACGATTTTATCATTTTTACTCTTTAGGTTACCTAAATGATATTTTATGAAGGTTATATTTTAATTGCAGTGTTTGCACATCAGTGAGAACATCTTAATCATATTAAAGAAAAACTTAAATTCAATATACATGCATAATACAGAGAAGATTCAAAATAAATGAATAATTCTGAAAAGATTACACAGAAAAGAAAATAGCAAAAGATATTAAAAGCAAAAAGAGAAGACGGTCTACAAAATACATCTTCTATAATTGCTCACCTCGTCACACTGGTAGCCAACACCCTGATCGCCAGAGTGGGTGGCGAGACTCAGGTGCTGACAACCCGCTTTCTCACTCATACATCTGTCTATGTTGGCTCGCCTAGCCACACCAGCACCCGACACCCGGGTCGCCAGAGTGGGTCGCGAGACTCGGGTGCTGACAACCCGCTTTCTCACTCATACATCTGTCTATGTTGGCTCGCCTAGCCACACCAGCACCCGACACCCGGGTCGCCAGAGTGGGTCGCGAGACTCGGGTGCTGACAACCCGCTTTCTCACTCATACATCTGTCTATGTTGGCTCGCCTAACCACACCAGCAACCGGCACCCGGGTCGCCAGAGTGGGTCGAGAGACTCGGGTGCTGACAACCTGCTTTCTCATTCATACATCTGTCTATGTTGGCTCGCCTAACCACACCAGCACCTGGCACCTGGGTCGCCAGAGTGGGTCGCGAGACTCGGGTGCTGACAACCCGCTTTCTCACTCATACATCTGTCTATGTTGGCTCGCCTAGCCACACCAGCACCCGGCACCCGGGTCGCCAGAGTGGGTCGCGAGACTCGGGTGCTGACAACCTGCTTTTTCATTCATACATCTGTCTATGTTGGCTCGCCTAACCACACCAGCACCTGGCACCTGGGTCACCAGAGTGGGTCGCGAGACTCGGTTGCTGACAACCTGCTTTCTCATTAATACATCTGTCTATGGTCGCCAGAGGGACTCGCGAGACTCGGGGTGGTGTCAACCCGCTCGCTCAATTCCCATGCACTGACATTGTCAATGTGTGATTTTTCATTAATTAGCTAACTTTTTCTTTGTTAACTACATTTCAATTTGGGAGGTGGGTTTGGGTACCGCCGCCCCGGGAACTATTTAATGGATAATCAACACCTCTGCTATAGGTCACCCTAAATGGTTCGCTACGTTTGGTTATTTAGCAGGGGTGCCCGGGTTCATCAGGTGAGGTGAAGAGAGAGGCTGGTTTGGGGAGACCATTTGACGTCTCCAACTCCAATCTCCAATGAGGAATTCATATAGTAGTTAGTCCCAGAATTTATAGTATTTTAGTATGACGCAGTGGAATCCGAAAGCCTATCAATGGAAGACCATCAAATGCATAAGACTAATAATTTTATTGTATAGTTGCAATTTTTTTTTCCTATTCTAGATATCTTGAAGCATAAGTTACAACTGCTTTCGAAAATGAATCTTAAAACGTTGGAACATGGAATCCCATTTTTGAGACTATCTTCAAAAAGATTAGTCAGTCTATACAAATCCATCAAAAACGAAATGGCTTTAGTAACGGACGGTAATAGACTTTATTTTCTCAGTGAAACCACGAAGGTTAGTAAAAATTATTAAATGAATATTGGTAAGATTCTTTTCTATTATTCTTATTTAGTTAGTACGGTAACGTGATTGACATTAGGGTCAATCCGCACCAAATCATCCAGGCCATGTCACCCACCATCTCAGATTTTGATGAAACTTTAAATTTTTAATCCTTCCATATAGATAAGAAAATATACCAAATTTTACCTTCCTACCTCAACTCGTTTTTTTTTTATGGGCAGTTGAAGTTTGGGCAAAATAAGCGTTTTTACATATTCCGAGCACTCCGGAAGAGCTTGTACCTTCAATGAAAAAAAATTGTATCTTTGTCATTTATAGTGCAAATGCAATGAAAATTTTCAATATTATCAAGAAAACTATGCTGATTGCAGAAAAAAATAAATAAACCCTTTACATTTATCTACTTGACTTTAAAAAATTACCAAAAGTAATTTTTTAAGTAATTTTTGGGACGGAAAAGGTACTTTACAAAAAAGCAATATCTCGGGAAGGTACAGTGTTAATGAAGTAATTTTTTTTTTATTCATATCTACAAATAGCATAGAATCACATACAAAAATAAAATTCATGGCATTTTACTTGCTTCAATAAATAAAATCCATTTTAAACTTTTTTCAAACTTTTTGTAATTTTTTTTTATTCTTATCTACAATAAACATAGTACAACCTAAAAAAATAAAACTCCTGGTATTTTGTGTGCTTCACAGTGTAGAAACGTTTTTAAAATAAGAAATCTTTATCATACAGAATTGTTCTAGGTTTTTTTAAATCTAGATACAAAAATAAATAAAATCCATTTTAAACTTTTTTCAAACTTTTTGTGATTTTTTTTATATCTATTTTTAGTTTGTAATTGGGCAAGTTATAGTTTAGGTATATAGCTAGTAATATAGGTTGAATGAATGGACTAATATCAAAGAAACAGTCCTAGAGACAAGTCACTACATGGAAATGATGTATCTGCAACAAGAACAAGACAGAACATGAAAATTACTATCTGCCTCATCACTAAGTTTGCAGGATACTACATGCTTTGTTTCCTCTGACATGCTTAGTTCTGAGTCAGCTTCAAAGCAGTGATCATCTATATAAATACAGTAGTTGTTTCATGTTATGGTGTACGTTGTTAAAATGTCTCTAATCGAAACAAGTTTAGTTAAATGTAGTGTGGGACAACATAATGGTACTGAATGTCACAAAAAAAGTTATACTAAGTCAGAGAAATTAACGAGTGTGGATTTGTTAAGTGAATTTGAAAAAAAGCTTATTCAACAAAGAAGTTTTGTATCTACAGACTTGGTTTTCAACATTTGTGAGCACCACAGAATATTTAACTTAAATAAATATGAAACATTTCAAAAAGCTTGTTTTGACCCGTTCCAAAGCCACAAAAGGAAAATTACAAAAACTTTAAGAACAGTATCCTTGGAATTTTCAGAGAACATTAATACCATTCTAAAAGTAACTAATAAAGCAATCCCTGGACAAAAAATTTGTAATGCATGCAGAGCAAAAATTAGTAAGAGCCAAAACCTTAACAATGAAATTGAAGAGCTTAACACTTTTCAAGAAGACATTTAAGTGAAGTTGAAAATGTTTTAAACAAAGAAATTTTTTTACAAGAAATCAACACTTCTTTAACTGACATTGGAGAATCTCCATTTAAACTACATGCAATACCATCCCACAGTAAGTCTAGTTACGCTAAACGGAAGTTAGATTCTGCTTGTTCAACCTTAAAGAAAAAAGTAAGTAAAGTTTTAGAAAAAGAATTTTCCCCAGTAAAATGTGATGCAAAAATACCAAGATGTATTCAAGAAAAAGCTAATGACATGGACAGGCTTGTTGAGTTGGTTAAAAAAAAATTGGAAACACAAGTTACACGCCGTGAGAGAATTCAGCTTCTAACTCTCGCTCCAACTTCGTGGAGTAGAAAAAAGGTTGCTGAAGAATTCAGTGTTGGTGAACACTCAGTTCGTAAAGCACGAGAGCTACTAAATGAAAATGGTATCATTGCTTTACCTGATCCAAAAAAAGGAAAACCATTAGACCAAGGAACAGTTACTTTGGTTAAAATTTTTTACCAAAACGATGAATTTTCTCGTGTTATGCCAGGGAAAAAAGATAAAGTTAGCATAACCAAAAATGTTTATGAACAAAAAAGACTATTGCTTTGTAACCTGAATGAACTTTATGCTACCTTCAAGTTTGAATACCCTGCTTCAAAAATTGGGATTTCGAAATTTTGTTGGTTGCGTCCCAAATGGTGTGTGCCAGTAGGTTCTCCAGGCTCTCATTCTGTCTGCGTTTGTGCAATTCATCAAAATGTAGTGTTGCTTCTTAATGCTTGTATTAAGAAGTTTTATTTTTTTAGGTTGTACTATGTTTATTGTAGATAAGAATAAAAAAAAAATTACAAAAAGTTTAAAATGGATTTTATTTATTGAAGCAAGTAAAATGCCATGAATTTTATTTTTGTATGTGAGTCTATGCTATTTGTAGATATGAATAAAAAAAAAAATTACTTCATTAACACTGTACCTTCCCGAGATATTGCTTTTTTGTAAAGTACCTTTTCCGTCCCAAAAATTACTTAAAAAATTACTTTTGGTAATTTTTTAAAGTCAAGTAGATAAATGTAAAGGGTTTATTTATTTTTTTCTGCAATCAGCATAGTTTTCTTGATAATATTGAAAATTTTCATTGCATTTGCACTATAAATGACAAAGATACAATTTTTTTTCATTGAAGGTACAAGCTCTTCCGGAGTGCTCGGAATATGTAAAAACGCTTATTTTTCCAAAACTTCAACTGCCCATAAAAAAAAAACGAGTTGAGGTAGGAAGGTAAAATTTGGTATATTTTCTTATCTATATGGAAGGATTAAAAATTTAAAGTTTCATCAAAATCTGAGATGGTGGGTGACAAATCCAAAATTTTCTGGATGATTTGGTGCGGATTGACCCATTAACTGAACATTAATATTATGATGAATTAAGTTTTCATTTTTAAACTGGCAAAATCATAAGCATTATTAAACGGCTTTACTCTTACTGTTTATCCGTGTGTTGTATGACAATCCATTTACTAATGAAGAACAAATATTACATTTAACTCTGTGTGCCGTGAGTGATTATCGGCCATGACGGCGTTCAACAGGTAAAAATCGACGGGCACAGTTAAAACATACTTTCTTTTCATGGGATTTTGCATCTTAAAAAATGTTTGTAGCTTAAAAATAAATCTTATTCCGTTGGCAACAAAATAAACAAAGAGACAAGAGTTTGTGCTTTTCGTTCCGTAAAGAGCACCCATTTTAAAATAATAACAATGTTACTACTGCGTCATTCTTCAATGCATAGTTTGTTGGGTGTTTTTTTTATTTTTTTGTTTTGAAAATCACTTATTTAGCTAGGTATATGGAAATATAAAAAAAACTTTAAGAAAATATTCATATTTGTTTAAATTATTTTTTTATAACATGAGAGAAAAAAACATTTATCTGAATATAAGTAGTTATTCAGGGGAAACTACTTATGGTAGATTATATATTATTTTTATAAATATATAAGCAATTTCTCTGGAAAGATGGTACAGTTTACAAAAAAATCAATTTGCCAAAAAAAAAAAGTTATTATGAAATCATGCGAAAATTTAGCATCGGCACACGATGGAGGTATTAAATCACAAGACCTTTTTGTTCCATAGGATAATATTAGGTTCAGTTTCTTTGTGGAAAAACAGGTAATTTGTGTGCTGAATTCCCCTGTATTAAATTGACATAATAATTGTTGGAACACGGACAAGAGACAGCATCATTTGCAACTTCAGCACAGAGGCACAGTCCGGGGTCGCAGACAGATTCTTTCTCCATTTGTTGGCAAATTGCAATAATAATTGTTGGAACGCAGACAAGAGACAGCACCATTTGCATCTTCAGCCCCCACTCGCACAGTCCGGGGTCAAAGACAGATTCCTTCTCCATTTATTGGCAAATTGCAATAATAATTGTTGGAACACAGACAAGAGACAGCACCATTTGCATCTTCAGCCCCCACTCGCACAGTCCGGGGTCAAAGACAGATTCCTTCTCCATTTATTGGCAAATTGCAATAATAATTGTTGGAACACAGACAAGAGACAGCACCATTTGCATCTTCAGCCCCCACTCGCACAGTCCGGGGTCAAAGACAGATTCCTTCTCCATTTATTGGCAAATTGCAATAATAATTGTTGGAACACAGACAAGAGACAGCACCATTTGCATCTTCAGCCCCCACTCGCACAGTCCGGGGTCAAAGACAGATTCCTTCTCCATTTATTGGCAAATTGCAATAATAATTGTTGGAACACAGACAAGAGACAGCACCATTTGCATCTTCAGCCCCCACTCGCACAGTCCGGGGTCAAAGACAGATTCCTTCTCCATTTATTGGCAAATTGCAATAATAATTGTTGGAACACAGACAAGAGACAGCACCATTTGCATCTTCAGCCCTTCTCAGGCAGATTCCTTCTCCATTTATTTATGCTCATCCATTAATTTACCTAATATTTTTAGGTGGATCCGTTGCAAATCGCGAAAGGCATTTCAAAAAGATTATTTATTTACACTATGCCATATGAGAACCTGCAGAATACTTTGAGGACTATTTTGGGTATGTATGTATTTATTTTATTTGATCACTGTGTACTGATTTCAGTTTATATGACATTAACTTCTTAATACGCTCCAATTTTTCCAATAGAATTGGGTGTTAAACCGGAAAATATTTTGAACGATTGGTGGTCCCTGAAGTATAAGCCAGAAACGGTTAAAGAGAGACTGGATCAAATCAAAACAATCGGCAAAGAGAGAGCTATGACCTGGATGATCAGATGTCCGGAGAGGATTTTGAATAGGTAAATAATTATGCTTGCTTATATTATTTACTATGAATAGTCTCTATACATATTTATCTATTCTAACTAAATTAAAACCAATAAATTGTTGCAATATTTATAGTACTTATTAGGAAATCATACGTAAAAGAGCACATTATAGGTGTAACTAGGAATTAAATCCCAGGACCTTACGCTAACCGGGTGACAATCCTAAACCACTGAGCTCCGGAGTCTGCTTATTCACTTAACCTTTTTTTCTAAATATTAGGTATTAAAATAAATCTTTTCTAGGTCAATTAATCTCAGGAAAACTAATTTAGACATTCTTGGAGACAAAAATCACACATTTAATTACCTCGCAGAGAGACTGAACTGCTCCAGGGAAACAGTTGATACAATGGCAGTTAAAATTCCTGCTATTCAAACAGTTAGAGTTAGCAAGGTACATTATATTATTGTTTTACCTCTAATTACAACATAATACTACTAACATTTTATGTTATACTTACCAAACACTAAGAGGACATGATTATTCGAAGCTAATAGAAGATAAGCTTATTGTGAATATTTCTTACTTTTCTTCTAGGTGAAAGATGTTATAGATTACCTTTACTCGAAAGGATATTCAGAAAAAGAAATAATTTATGTCCCGAGGGTCCTTGCTCACTCCCTTAAAACAATGCAGACCAGACAGGAACTATTGGAAAATTCTGGAAACCGCCCGAGGAATTTAAACATTTTATGCAAAAGTAAAAAGGAATTTAAGAAATATCTGGATTCGTTACAATCACCATTAATAGGCCAACCCACAGTGAAAATATTTTCCAAAAATACATAATATCAACAAAATATTTTCTGAGTTTAAGTGATAAATTAAAAAGAATGATTTTTAATTCGGTTTTTTTATTAGCTTAGTGCAAATTAAATTATATCGACGGATCTACAACAATGTTACTATTTTCCAAAGGATCTGTTATTTATCTACTCTTTTTATACCTCAATGGGGCTTTTACATGTGGTACATTGAAACGTTTACAATTTTGTGCATAAGGGTTATAAACAATGGTTGCAAAAAATAATTTCTTAAGGTTGTAAACCACTATAACGAAAAAAGTAATAGTTATAAACTGAAATTAACAGAAATAATACTATCTTGGCATAAAAAAATTGTTTAAGTATGTTTTATTATATCTGCTTGGCGTGCCAGATGGGGAGAAGCTGGTTTGGGAGACCCTTGTCTGTCACTCCTGGACACACTGATCCCTAGATTCCTACCCAACCTTCATACTTTTTACCTTCCCAGAACTTCCTCTCCTTCCTTTCCCTAAAAAATACCTTCCACACAGCATCTCAAAAGATGACATAGGCCCTGGGGAAAATTATTTTCCTCAGGTCCTCCTGTGTGGGATTAACATAAAAATATAATATAATAATAATATAACATAAAAAAAAAAAATTATATTGTCATAATAGACCCGATATAGTTTTACATGACAAAATTTAAAAAATAACTTATATCATTGATGTCGCTATTCCAAATTCCTGTAATATTCAAAAATCTGCTAATGAAAAAATAAGAAAATACACAGGTAAGTTTTTAGATTCTCACGGCCAAAAGCATTTTTGTTGTTTGTTTTTGGGGTGTTATGCCGACGTTTCGGACAGCGTTGCACACACACCACATCTTCGGATCTACCGGATCTGCCCTGATGATGGACACTGCAACGCTGTCCGAAACGTCGGCTAAAGGAGTTAGCGCAACACGGCATAACACCCCAAAAACAAACAACAAAAAAGAAAATACACAGATTTAGGAAATGAAATAAAAAGAATTTGGCATTCTCAGACTATAAAAATATTACCATTCGTTATTTCGGCTACTGGCATTATACCTAGCTCTCTCATTAAAAATTTAGACGTATTAGATCTATCAAAAAATTTGTATATAAAGATGCAAAAATCGGTCATTTTGAATACATGTAGGATAACAAAAGATTTTTTAAATATTTATGTTGAGGGATCAGTAGGATTTATAGGCCCTGTTAGAAGTTCTACCGAGCCGAACCCTCTGATATGAAAATATCTGGAGTTGGTGAATTATTTTCCCATTGATCTCTGGTGAGTTGACGTGTTGTTCTTGTATTGTTTTGTATTTATTTTGCTTATATAATGCACTTGCATAGTGTTGATTGACTAGATGATCATTTGTGGAAAAGTGAGTGGAAGGGTTTAGTTTTTCCTATGGGGAAGATTTAACCCGGACAAAAAAATCTGAAGCATATAAAAAAAAAAAAAAAAGTAAAGAACCAGTATATTTATACATGTTAGTTTTTATAGTAAAATTTTTTTTAAATTTAAAACTCGCAAAAACACAAGATCTATCGCATGTCGGGTGTGACTTCACAGTGAGTTTAGTTTTTATTTCGATAGGGTCATTAGTGTTGTTAGCACTCGGTACCGAGACATTTTTTATTCTCAAATTTAACTGCTTATGGAAGAACACATTGTAAAATGTCAACGTCTTGTCACTATAGTTATTAGATCGTACCAATTTGTAGAAATACAGCCATCTATGCACTCCATTAAAAAATTAGCTCTATCGTAGACAATTTTATTTTATACTAAAACCCTTAAGTGGATGTGGCGATTGGAAATAGTAAAACAAACAAAAAAATGTAATAATAGTTTTTTATTCGTTTGATGTTCGTCAATGCACGGAACAATTAGATAGACCATAGACAACAGAACTACATAGGTATGGATAAATCATAATTTCAGTAGTTGGTTATTGATTTTCCAACGATTATATCCAATATCCGTTATAAATAATAGGTTTTTTTTTAATTTTTATGTCTAACAACGATAAGGAACTCCTGTCCATTAGGTAAATTATTTTTTATTAATAATGACGTACTGACTGAAATAACAGCATTTTTATTTTCAAAGTTTTAATTTTTCAATGCCCGTTATGTCACAAGGAGCCATGTTCACAAGAGCTTTTTGTATCAACAGGGTCAACTCCATACTAAAAAGAGACAGACCCATAATAACAGTCGTTCTATTTCCTTTCGTATTACGACGAGATATATGTTTTGGGCAGTGTTAGAAAGAGATCACACCATGATTGTAATAAATTCCAAAAAGTCATTGGCCGTAAAATTTTGCATGTTTTTTATATGAAATGAAAAAAAGGAAGTGACAATAACCTTTATAATACGTCTGTGTAAATAAATATGTTTTTAATATAATTATACGGGCATTGAAAAATTAAAACTTTGAAAATAAAAATGCTGTTATTTCAGTCAGTACGTCATTATTAATGAAAAATAATTTACCTAATGGACAGTTTTACCTGATTACCTAAAATTTAAAAAAATAGAAGGACCGAATCAATAATTTGGAGTAATTCTTGGAGCCTTCCAATAGGCCAAAGTACTTTTATTTTTGAGTTAAATCCTTAATAATAAAGTGTCATCCTTTGCACTCTCATACTATTCAATTTCTGATTAACCCATTGGTCTCCGAATTGTTTAGCTAAAAAATTGTCCTTCACATCCGAATTAATTTTGTACCAAAATTTTAAATCTGCAGTGGTGTACTAACATAACTTTTAAACTAAACATGCAAACGAAACAATTTTTTTACATTTACTTGTGCATTGAATTAAGGTATGCAAAAAATATATGCAGTTTTTAAAAAAAAAAAATAATAATATGATTAAACGAGGATATAAAAATATTTTTTTTATAAAAACCAATTTTTTTTCATTTTTTTATAATTGGATTAAGAAAAGTTTTACATTAATCATACTTATTACCATAATATATATTTTTTCAATTTGGGCTGATGTTAGCCGCCCACCATGCATTTTACGAACAAGCTTGTCAATTCCCGAACCACACGCCATTTTGAAAAAATTCAATGACGCTGAAATATAACAAAATTTCAATCGTAAATATCAGGAAAAAAACTGTACAAACGGAGTCCTGCCAATTACTATGAAATGAATGCTTAATTATCTACAGAGCGATTGGCATTTAAAATTTTAAACACAGATGTCAATAATATCCCTTTTACGTTTTTAAGCCGACAGACATCAGACCCGCCGGGACGGCGTCGTTTGATTTTAAGACACATCTCCGTACACACGCCGGGACGGCGTCGTTTGAGGCCAATGGGTTAATATACTTCTTAATATTATCAACATGAAAGCATACAATAATTATTTGTACTTATTTAACTAATAATTCTTGTTTGTCAAGATAGTTCTATTATGATGGTTGAGATGGTATTGAGATGGTTCAACTATAAACATTGAATTAAGTATTCTCAAGTGGACAATGTTCCTTTGGTAGATTTTTTTGTGATTTTTGTAGCTTGAAATGAATTTAAGTGTACAAATAGAACGGCCGCACAGAGTCGAGCTTGCAACTCTTGTTGGCTCAGATCGTGTGACCACTCAACACGTCCCCAGTGACCAACCTACAAGAATAGTAACAATTTGTAATTTTTAACATTTTGCACAAAATATTACTTCTCAACTAATTATTTTGCAAGTGACAAAATACACAAGGAAAAATAAGATCACGGAAAAGAAGATAGACATTCAGGTCCAAGAATCAGGAAAATTCGTAGTGCAATACTGCCGTCAAAAGTAAAACCACAGTATCATCCTTATATTCACCACGATGATACAGTGTTTTTACTTATGATAGAAGAATAGTACTGAAAAGGCTGGTTTCGCATAATATTTTACTGAGGTGATGCAATTATATTTTTCACTGTGGAATCAATTGATGGAATGTGTTGCAACCCAAATACAGCTTTAAAAATAATATTTCAGAAAATATAACCATGAATAACAAATTTGCATCATTTTTACCTGGTGCTCTTCCTCCAATCTTGATAGAAAAACAGCTTCGTCTGGCGTCATGAATCTTTCAACACATGCCAACATCAATATAACGGACTTGAGAGTGTCCACACCGTAAATGAATCCTGAAAAGATTAATGTCTGAATTTTCCGTTCCCTTCTACAATAAATTCAAAATTACGTTAACACTCACATTATGAAAGTATAATAGTACCATTGACTGCTGAAATGTTATAGGACATAAGATGTTTGCTCAGGGTTGCATTAGTCTCGGGGCTGATAGTTGGTGCTACAAAGCCTCGTGTTTTCTTTAAGTCAACGTGGAATCGATTGCAGAACCACTGAATTACCGGATCCCACTGCTTCTGTTGGGATTCATACAGTCCATCGTCCTCCTGAAAATTAAGAATTGCCGTGGTAATGAGTTTAGGGCTGTGGGTCCTTTAGTTAGTTTTCATCAGGCAGTGTATTCTTAATCAGTGTATATCAAGGAGAAAACTTACACTTGAATGAAAGAGAAGTGTATCTGTAGCAATATAATTGACTATATAGTTAACCATGTCATATTTACTAAGGTGGTTAGGATTATCCAGGGAGGTGTTGCACAGTGCAGCCTGAAATAGAATGCAATGTATTATATTTGATAGAAAAGGTAAATGTGCAGAACATACTTTACAAAAAACGTTCATAGTTTGCGTTTTATTCATAAATAAAGAAAAAACAAAGGGAGCCCGCAGACCAGAGACTTCCAAAAATCATACAAATTCAAGTCTCCCTAGTGTCACAACGCTTGTGTGCGCACTTCCGTGTACGGTAATATGCCCGCAACTGTCGCCGCGACTAAAGTTTCATATCAGCAGGTGCTCTAATCGAAACCTAAAACCCACTTATGACATGGATGTAAAAATTGCAACAAAGATAATTTCACAAATATTAATGAAAATACATTGTTTTTCTTTTCCGTGGACTGGAATAAATGTTCCTCATTGTTATTAACTGACATGAATAGCTTTTTTAAAATAATGTATGTGCAAGATGAGGCACCCCTTGCATATTTACCCTAGAAAACACTAGTAATGTTTTAGACAACTATTTTAGTTTAAAATTGGGCAGTTTAGTTCAAATTTTAAATATATACGCTTTACAAACCAAATGCATTGAGCCTTGCTGTATTGTTTCAGTCTGTGCGTCCCATTCTGCTGCCACGGCAATAGCAAGGGGCTCACTTTCTAAATAGAATGCTTTTCCTAGCGGTGTTTTAAGTTTTTTCTGATCTAAAGTTATTTCGTATCTCCCATCACTGCAAAGAATTCCTGTTTTCTTATAAAACCTCTTTATTGTTGCTGCAAAAACATTTTATATAATTATTTTTGGTTATGTTCAAGATTTGGAAAAATTGATAATGATAAAGAACTAATGCTAAATTTCTCAAGGGCAATTTAAATACCAATGTGTCTGTAAAGTGCTTGGCCATTTTTTGACAGATTTTTCGAGAATAATAAGCCACCAAAAAATGACATTGACATTTTTATGGAATATTACTGCTTGAACAAAAAGAAAACAATAATAATACTGTCAATGTGTGAAATGTGTCAATAAAAATAAACGCATAGATTTTCTGGATCTTTTTGACCATCGAAATTTTTTCGATTCATTGTCATAGACAACTCGATTCTTGAACAATCGATTTTTGGAAATCAATTCTCGCATCTCGATGTCAAAAATCATTCGAAAACGCAGTCCGAGACAATCGTTATGAAAAGTCAGATTGTATCGAAAACCGAAATCGAGACAATCGTTTTCAAACCTCAGAATTCATTCGAAAACGTAAATCGATTGTCAAATCCGAGAGGTTATAATTCGAGAAATGTCAAAAGTATTTCGGATTGCTCCACAAACGAAATATTCTTCCGAAGGTACATTGTTTTACGTACTACCTTGTATGATTTTATATGCATTTATTTCGAGCGATTAATTTGATTAATCATTCGATTCGTCTGAAGTTTCGATTTAAATATTTCGAGCATGCCCATCACTACCATAGATATAGGCTGTCAAAAAGAAAAAAAAGTCGCTAACAAAAAGCATTTACCAAAGACACTTAATACATATTGGGTAGGTACTTTAAGTAGGTACCAAAGGACTGGAAAAAGATTTCAAAAGTTGGATTATTAATTATTTCAATAATAAATGTTATCCTTCGGGATATGGATTTTCAGGAATCATCGAAAACTGGAAGAGTTAAAAAACCAAGAGGTAATGTTCAATCATCTACTGAAATATGAATGCCATATAAAACATGACACGTGCTACCTTTACAATGCAGCCTTTCTATACCACATGAGAGAATCAATATGGAGTTGAGAATAACGAGCTAGAAGTATTTAGTTAAAATCCGTAATACATTATTTGGTAAAACTTTACTTACAACTACCGTTCTTAATACGCATTTAAAAAAAACCCTCGATTCAACATAATGATAAAAAACAACATTTTTTTCATTAACGTTTATTTAAAATAGTGACATTTAATATTACTTTCGGAAATATTAATTAAAACACATGTAATAAACCAAACCTAAAAAATCACTTAACCAGGGGCTATAAACGCAGGGTCCCCCTCGTTCAAAATTTGGTACAAAAATAATGAATAATGATGTATCGTAAATAATCAAAGAAGCCTCCAGAATCATTTTCAAAATATTATGTAAATGAACCTCGCTTCGATTAGTATGAATTTAATTAATTGATTTTATTATTATTGACGAAAATAATATTAAATATCACTATTTTCAAAAATCATAAATGCAAAAAGTCGTTCATTATTGTTATTAAGTTGAATCAAAAGTTTTATTTAAATGCGTATTAAAAACGGTAGTTGTAGGTAAAAAAATTACCTATAATTTTTTTTACAAAAATTAACTATTAATCAGCAAAATTGCCAAAACTATCAGAAGGTTTGAATCAAATACCTTATCATTTTAAAAATACCTCCAACTTCTGACGTTTTTCATACATACTATGATAGTAGTCCTAGATAATAATATATTAGGTATAAGATATAAGGTATAAGAAAAGCCCACTAGGGCGTGTAATAAATAAATTAAATTCAGGCACAAATAAAAAAAATAAATAAAAAAGATGTAAAATTTAAAAACTAAATAAAATAAATATTTAAAAAAAACCTGCTAACCTAGGGGTGGCTAAAAGATTTCGAATAGATTAATTGCCCACTATAAATTTCTAAAATTTTGATCCCGGATTTCAAAAACTTTTTGCTACATTTTCTGTTAATATTTACTGAATTCGGTTGAATTTCAGTAGACTTTCAGAAATTTTCGATAAAAATTTCGGTAGATTTTCTACGAATATCTATGCTTATGCTGAAATCGGTAAATCTGGGTAAATCTAACGAAATTTTGTGTAGATATGGCATCGCTGGTAATAAGTACAAGATTTGCTCCTTGTTATTCAACGCGTGATTGGTTTATTTATGTTCAACGCTATCTATGAAATATAATTTCAAAATTATAATTATTATGAAATAGGTAAAAAAGGAATCGCACATCTATAGAGTCCGCTAGTTAATAAAATAATGATTATGAAAATAGATATTATTAAGCATTGAGTTATATAAATATACATGTGTATATGCATCAATGAAATTAAGTAAGAACAAATTTTGCTATTTGTATTTTAGCTACTAAGAAAATTTGAAAGAAGATATAGAAGGAATCGCCAACTTTACAACTTGCGCCCACAGAGTCCGCTAGTTGACACTTTTGCGTCAAAAGTGTGTGTTTTCAAATTTAACTTATTTTCAACTGACGTTTCATTGTTTGCTACATTTTTTCTTAACAATTGATGACATAAATTGATAATCTTAAATAAATTTATTCTAATACAAATACTTTTATACGCATTTGAAACACCTGCGCGCGACGAACACCTTTTTGGGAGTATTGATCAGGAAATATGTAGCAACGAACCTAGAAATGGTTTGGGTACCTCGTGTGACGTAGACATCACGCCACTTTTCCAGCGAGCAATACAGCCTTCTCATTGGCCGGCGTTGTGATCGTGGAGGTTAAAAATACTTGGCCGTGCGCGGATGGTCTTCGTCTTGTGCAACGAGTTAACTTTTGTGTTGTTTATTTTACGATAAAGTGACCAACTATTAGTCATACAAGTCGACAAGAAAAGTGTTTGTAAATCACCACCTGAAATCTTTGCTATTCCGGTAAGTCTACCGCTATTTTGTTATGGTATTTTGTTATATTATCAAATTTGTGTTTTTAACCTCAACAAAATTCAAATTCATTTATTTACAATGCTTTGTCTGCTTTTTAACAGTGTTTTATTATTTTTATATTCATAATACCACTGCGAAGAACAGAATAAAATTTTAGGTTTTTGACGTTTATTCAAATTATGTCAACCTAAAATCTCAATTCCTACAGTTTTTAGCTCGCTAATTTTTATTTTACCCAAGTAGGTATATTTTAGTCAAAAATATATTCTGTTTACATAAATTATTACATGTTTTGCCGGGCTAGCATAAAAACCGGTGTTTTATTTGCTGTAATAAATACGATTCAAATGTTTTCTCATATTTTTCTAAAACATAGTGCAATATTAGTTATATAAACAGAGCCACTTCATCGATCATATAACTGTTATAAATTCCCGTTGAACAAAATTATAACATATTCGATACCCACGAGAATTCTTACAATCTTATTTGACAGATAAGAAGATGCCACTTGCACATTTATTACCCAAAAAAGTCTTAGTTACCTATGATAATATATTATGTTTATTTACTGTCAGATTATTACTACATACTAGTTTACAGAGTAAGTAAATAATGGTATTAATTGTTTTCGTCAAAATTTTCAAATAATATTTTTCCAGTGTAAATAATAATTTATTTGCACATACATGCTTAAATTTTGTTAGGGAGAAAAAAACACAACAGAATTATTTATTTGTGAGAAAATTCAAATACTCATTTGATGTCATTGATGAGTCAATGTGTGATGTGTCATAAATGTTGTCAATGTCTAGTGTGTCTATTTATCTATCCATCAACTGTCAATCTTTTAACAGAATTTGCATGTTATGATACGTTTTGCTGTGATTTCACCACTTGGTATTCATATTATCATTTTATATATTTTATAATAAATATTAAATCATCATTTAAAACTCACACCTAATCATATTTACTATTTATTTATTAGTAGTTTTATAAACATTAAAAATAAGGCTTTGAATTTAAAACTTATCTAATGTGAAGGATGAATCTGATGCATTTCGACGAGTTTGTTAAGAGGAAGCTACAAGCATAAAATGTGTATATTCTTGGTATACCTTATATTGTAGGCAATAGGCATTAAAGTCGCTTGACAAACGGAGTCTAGAAACGTTCGATTTCAAGCACAAAACTGGTTTTTGTTTATTTTGTAAATAATTTTATAAGAAAGCAAAAAAAATTATTAATTAAAACTGTCAAAGATAATCTTAGCTAATATACTGTATTTTTAAAAGTTGTTTCCTTTACGCGTTCATACATTTCTAATGAAAAAAATATTTTTTTTAGTGGATTACATTTATATTTTTTATAAAGTAATTTATTTTTTTATTTGTATTCTACTTAAGCGAAACGATAGGAAAACCTTCAATTTATAAAGCATATTTTTTGGTATTCATAATGTACACCAATTCGTTATAAAGATTAATCAAAATAGTGATTTAGCATTAAATCATTTTGAAACGGAAACGGAATGTACAGACAGACGAAATGCAAAATGTTCGAGCTAAAACAGGACTTCGCTGCACTCAGTCAATAATGTAGAGTTGCAGTTATATTGTTAGTTTGGCTTTCATGTGACGTTATGATAAAGAAATTCGATTTGACCTGTATATATCAATATGATCGGTATTTTTCAATATTTACAATTGGATGTTCTCAATATGTCATTTTGTTGGTGTAAATCAAATAATTACCTCGCAATAACATGGAATATGGTAGAGGTGTTTAAATCAGGGTTTTGGAACGAAGCATGGAGCAACAGAACAATAGATGTTTGCCTGAAACTGGAGCGGAGTGAGGAGTCGCGCACAGAACGCCTTAACTGCTCTAGATTGAAAATAAATAACATGGATTTAACTATTGTACACTGTCACCGTACCAGAGTGAATATTTATGCTTTCAGACATTGTGTGTACATTTAATATGTCTGAAATTTCTCTGTTTTTCCACCGCGGAAAGCCATGTGCATTGTGCAGGCCTTGGAAAGTTTATTTCACTCTCTGTTTCTTTATTTGTCGAGTGTTAGTTTCTGTGTCGAGTGTCGAGAGATTCTTCTATGGTGCTCACTCATTCACGATGCTAGAAATGTAAGGCTTACTTTTACCCCACAAATGTGTATATAATTTATTATTTTCGTAATAAATATGAATGGAAAAAGTATTAGTATTTACCCCAAAAACTTATAATTATTACGCCTCACAGTTTGGTATTTATTCGATATTTGCTTTTACCCGCGCTCGCTGGTATTAGGGAGAAATTACTGTAGAAAAATTTCTCCCACGGGAGTGAAATCTTTTTCCGGGATGAAAAGTAGCCTATGTCACTTCCCAGTCCTCCAACAATATCCCTATGCAAAAACGCGTCGATCACGTTGCGGCGTGAAAGAAGGACAAAAACACACTATCATTTATCATATTAATTTTATATATTCGCTTGTCCAAGGATTCAATTTATAAAAAAATATTTTTTCGTCTACGAAACAACTGAACTACTTTGAACTGATTATTAAAAAAATATATTCTGAAGGTCACAAATTCTTGATGACTGGAATTTCTTATTAATTGAAATATTTGTCATAAAAAAAGCGATAACACTGCTGGCGACTTTTCAACTCGATATTATAATATTGTATTGCATTTCAATTATTTCACACGCCACTCTAAAAATCGTATTTTATATAAATGTAGACCAAACAGTACCTAAGCACGAGTTTGTCATTGTTAGCTATTGCTAAAAATTGCGCGCAGTATCGAAAACATACGAAAATGAGAAACTATATCTGCTGCGTCCTATTGTCCTGTCAGCTCTATTCGGTATCGAATTATCTATGTATATGTAATTTATTTACTCTACAGCTTAGGCGACTATTCCCTATGATTAAGATAATGTAATAATATGTCAAAAAATCTGTTTACTATTGTGTCATATTATTGTGATTCCATCCAACCTAACAATCCCACGTCACCCCATATCACTCCACACTGTGCCTCACCATTTGAAATTAAAGCTCCTCGATAAGAAACGAACTCATCTCATTATTACTATATGTGTCATATTATTGTAATTCCATCCTGACAAACCACCCACATCACCCCACATTGTGTCTCCCCATCTGAAATCGAACTCATCAATTCAACAATATCCATCACCGATTCTCGAAGTTTTGAGAGACGACACTGATTTTATTTTCAAATTGTTTACATTTAATTAATTGAATCATCGTAAACAAATTATTCGTCACAATAGAAGTCTTAATTCTTTTGCGTAGGAACTTTAAAAAAAGTATTAACCTATTTCATGCGTCAGATTTAATTACGCAGTTTATCAAACAAAATCGTACTAACTTTGGGAACTTGCAAAGACTTGGGGCACCTTAAAACAAGATAGAATTGAGGACATAAAAATAAGTGCACTTTTATTTTTTAAGTTTTATAATGTTTTTTACGAATTCTTTTCCATATTAACCAACCTCAGAAGTGGGTATTATCCAATCCAGGTCGCTCGCAATCGCCGTCGAAAGTACATACATTGGTCGACGTTCTTATTCTTGAGTCTCGTCGAAGGTACAAACTTACATACGCCAAACGTCAAAAGTCATTCCACTCGAACAACGAGTGGGTCGAACCGCTCGTTGTTCGTCGAGAATCGAGACCCAGGTTGATAAGAGTTATTCTTGTACCTTTAGAACAATATATATACTTTTATATCACAGTAATTGATCGACTTATTCATTAATTATTGCAAATATGCCAATTAAATTGAATCTACATGATTTTACACACATTATATGATTAAAAAATAACATGGTGAATCACTAACTACGCATAAATTCTATGTCCGAGGTCGCTAAGGTCACCGTACTGAATGCCGTCCCACGCCATATTATGTAGATCTGTTTTTAATTGGTTTAATGTTTAATAATTGTTAATTAATTCACCATTCCCCCTGCAGAAAATATTACCTTGTTCTTTCTGTCTGTCGTTTCTTCGTTATGCGGGTCCTGATCCTCGTGTACTCATTTCCAAGGCCACATCCTCGGTGGACTATTATTTCAATTTTGTTAAGGATACCACCCTTTATCATGCTTGGAAGAAGTCGTTGGTGATCCCATTTTACTACCACCCATCACGATGATACCAATTTTAAATTACTAGCAGAATATAAATGTCTAGCAACTAAAACCCTCATTCACAAGGGAGTAAAATGTCATGTCAAAACGCCATGTCATCCACCGTGCCACAAGTCTTTTTTCGGTTTACAGTCCGTCCCATTTCGAACATATCATTGATATTATTTTTTTATCAATCGTTGATCAAAGTTAAATTTGAGGTAGCTGGGTTTACTACATATTATATGCAGCTAACTTCACCCTATGGATTTTTTACAAGAATCCTTGTGGTTGAATTGAAGTGCTCTTGATTTTCAATGAGTTAATTTGTATAATTAGAGCGGTGATAAGCACTTTAAGTACAAAATAAGTTTCCAAAAGATATTCTGTTTATCTATTGTACATTAATATCTTTGATTGCATAATGCTTCCCAAGAGTTTGTAGTAGTCACGTAACCAAACATCCTCGAACTATTCCCTCATACGCACTTCTGGCTGATTTTTTCATACAAAATGTACTTCGCTTATGCTGCGTATAAACACGACAAAATTTGTTTGGTTCTCGGCTCGTGGAAATTTTGTTCTGTCTATACGCACTTCCATTAGACTTCTCTTGCGAATGTGAATTCTTTTGTCAGACAAAATCAGGTTGGCTTAAATTGTACTGCATACTACGCTACTATAATTTGTATGATTAATATTTAAAAAATATATATTCATTTCTAACATTAAAATTTGAAATCTTATTACCTTTCAAAAGCCGCTTTTAGGTTTCAGATATATTCAGAAATGTTCCATTTATTTGGATGTTATTGCAAGTTGGAAATGACACAAATTTTCCGAACTTATAACCGTCAATATGCCAGAAGCCTGCGTTGTTAAATAGCATTGCGCTTAAAGACTCTCTTTTGCGAATGAGGCTTAACTTATGTTAGTTAACTTTACATCAGTCGTGGTTTTCATGCAAAGATAGCAAACGGTAAAACTTTCTCGTCGCGTTTTCTCACGGGAAGGAAATAAATGCTTTGTCCGACCGACTCACAGAAGACCGTGTAGAACAGGCCAGCTCGACAAAAGTCATACACGATATTAACAAATCGGTTATTGGAACACGTTAAGGGATAGTGAAATAGAAAAGTATTACATTATTAGTCCCAACCAGGAGCATTCTCAGTAGTTTTAGATGCTTTGATTACTAAGCTCATATCATAATAATCACTGGGTGATATCGTGAGGTAATTACTACGTCAGGTAACTCCGAAATCATCTTCTTCGAGTTACGCACAAAACCACACATTTATTTACTCGCTCATGTATGGCACAACACATATTGTGTGTTTGTGGCTTACATGGGCAAGGAAACTTATAATGTTGTGTGTAGCTCGATAAGTTAGAAGTCACCTAGTTGTAATACTTATCCCACGATATCATTTATTTAGTTTAATTATTTATTTATTTTATTTTGAAAAAACAGTACACAAACCACTACATTGCAAAAGCGATAAAGAAATTTACAAAAAACAATGGCATAATTCATTTATTTAACGCCCAGAGGGCTTTTACATGTAGGTGGTACAATTTTAATGACAGTTTTGAAACATGAGAAAGAAATATTAAAAATAAAAGAACATAAATTAAAACATACAGCGATTTGAATGGCTTACAAAAATATAACTTCCATTTAGGAATAGTGTTTAAATAAGTCTTTTACGTAATCCACAAAATTCGCAAAGTTAATATTAAATATATCGACATCACCTAAGTATTGGTTTCCCGTAGTGTGAAACCGTTGTATTGGGATGTGTGTTGCATTGGAATAGTGTATTTTGTCGTGTCATAATAAACATATTACATATACAAACATACACGCGGGAAGAAAATGATACACGATGATATAAATGTGGAAGTGAATAGTAGAAGTCTGGGACGCCCGAGAAAGGCTTGGCATCGTTGGGTCATGTCAAGAGTTAGAATAACAGAATAGTATGTATGGGACGTTGTTGTGAATAAAGCAAAGGGTGTGTGCGAGGATAGAGTTGTGTGGCAGTCTATCCTCTCTAACTAACCCTTCCAGAGAAACGACGTGATGGTAGTTATTAAATCTTATATTATGTGGAAATTAAACAATCGAGAAGCTTTATCAACTGCTAGACAGCGAGTCATTTACCCTTTGCCGTTGATTTATCTTTTAAACTTTCCAGCAATCATTTTTTATCGTCAGGCAGTGAACTGGAAGTAAAAGCAACGTTTCTTATCCGCATTTTATCTGCTATAATAAATTCTAATAGATAACTAATTATATCATTTGTATTATTGGTTCATGTGCGATAATATTAAGAATTGTGACTAATGTACGTACTCTATAAATTTCATTTTTGTTTTTATTTTCTGAAGGTAAGACTTTTGCGATATCAGCAATCTTCTTCTAGTATTGTAAATTATTTCTTGGATGTTCTCTGAATGATTGATCCATCGCACACTATTTTGTTGAAAACAATCACTGTCATCGATTAAGTATAAATGTTTTTGATTTCATCCATGACTTCCATTTTTTTATGAATTGTGCTGTATCATTTTATACACAGTCATAATTTATTTGGCCATAATATTCTAGAAATGTATTCGATTGGTACTAAATTTTTACATAACTATGGCAACACCAAGCTACTCACTTTGTCTTTAAAATTTGTTAAGTTATTTTTAAACAAACGAGGTAAATCAATAAAATAATAATTGTCTTAGAATGTGATATAGAATCATCTCCTTACGGAAAGTACCATTAATTTATAATGAATGGTAATTAAATACCGTTTGGCTGAAATAAGAAAATCTGCACTTAGCTCATTGTGCTTTTTTCAACTTACATTCATTTTCCTATGAGCCATATTGGTGATTTTTTTTTACATTAACCCCACACACTTCCCCACCTTCCTCTTTCCCTTCCCCACTTACCTTCAGCCTCACAACACCCCCCAATTGGGGATGCCATAGTCTCACTGGCTCTAGACGGGAGCAGTTGGGACTCTTGTGAGGTATTCACTATAAAAAAATAAAAAAAACACAGGAGTGTTAGGCCCTGAGGGATAATAATTTCCTTCAGGGCCTATGTCATCTTTGGGGATGCTTTGTGGAGGTTTCTGGGAAGTTAAAGGGTATTAGGGTTGGGTAGAAATCTAGGGATCAGTGTATCCCGGAGTGACGGATGTATGAATATATCCCTCCCACTGCGGCGCAAGGTGATGCGTCGAGAGTCGACCATTTAAAACCGTTTAAAAGAACGCAGCGCCATCATTTTATTGTTTACTACTAAAAAATTTCAGACTGCACCGTGAATGTCGTGCCACTACGTCGTGTAATATTTTAAATTGAGCCGCTATCAATAATAACCCCTACGTAGATGGCGATAAGGTTTAAATTCCCGCTTAACACCATCCGCCTGTTTTGATTTATGCAAGAAAAAAACATGGCCAAAAAGTGCCTTTTATATAAATATTTAATTTTTTTTCTATCATTTTATAAATAACTTAATTTGCCACATTATATAATAAAATCATAATCGAAAATGGGTTTGTAAGTAGGAGATTTTGAACTTTAAAGCAGTTTTCATAGTCCATACATTATTTTTTTCTGGGCTTATAAAAAGACTTATCTAAAAAATACTCGATTATTTCAAAGGCCAAGATGTATTCTACTCCTGAAACATTTCTAGGCGACCAAATTTTCAAACCAAAAACACATGATTTTGCATTACTATGTATGGCATCGCCTTAAGAATATAATTTGCTGGACAGATAGGTACTTTTAAATGCAAGGGAAACCTCGTTTGGTCTATCTTTTATCGTGTTTTCAATACAATTTGTGTGCTTAAAACGTGTAACCTATTTATTTTCTTATCAGTATTTGAGTGCTAGCTCCTTCTGTTTTCATTTTATTAGTAATACTCCTCTAGAAATTCAGACATTCAAGGAAAGTATTATAGTTCTCATTTTCGTTTTATAGAAACCAAGTACCTACACTTTAATTCAATCCCGAATTATTGGTGATGGAAAAATTCCCGGGAATTTATTTTTGGGGAATATTCATGAAACGGAAAATATTGCGGGCATTTTCATGTTAATGGTGAAATCCTCTGACTAACTAATTTAAACATGATCTCCTACAACGAATTTTCGTGATATTTACAAATAATGTAACCATATAAATTAGATCATGCCGAGGACAGAACTTTTAGAATTTATATATTTTTTACTAGCAGATTGACAAACAAAAGTGCTTTTACGTCCAACAAATGACGCTGATAAAAAAAAAATTTACCTGTCGCAGGTGACATTTATATAATATAGGTATATAAAAACACTCGCGTATTTGGATGCAACGTTGTTTCAAAATTTCAAAGCAATCGGTGAAGAACTTTCAGAAATGTAAGATTTTGAAAACACGAACTTTTATTTATATAGATATCGATATTTATAATAATAAAAATCGAATAGTACCGAAGATAAGTCGTCAAAATGTTGATATTTGCTGCCGGCCGATAAGCGCGTGACGTTTCGAGAAATTCAAAAACTAATTTTACCGTCGATATTAAGTTTTTCAAAAAATATAACATTTTCATAGCCACCACCTCATTTAGAATAACTTTCTTACAAAAAATAATTAACGACTAAGGGAAATTTATATTAGAATAATCTCGGGAATATTGCCGGGTGCACACGACTGTGAATAAGGAAGACTCTAAAAAATAGCAATAATTAGTCGCCTGTAATATCAGTACAAATTGAAAATATCTCCCGAGTAAAAATAAATGTCGCAGACGGGAATTGAACCCGCGCCTTCTGATGTCCGGTCAGACGCTCTGGACCACTGAGCCACGTCGGCTTATTTCCAACCCGCCAAATAATGCAATATTTACTAGTACTTTCAATCAACAATTACTGCTTATTATATGTTTCCCACCTGTAAACAACCAACTTTATTTTTGCAGGAAAGGCTTTGTTGGTGCTAAATTTCCCACTAGATGGCGACATATTATATCTACATTTGTTGGTGAAATATTTTGACTAATCAAATATTATTTTTTTAATGATAAACTAATGTTTATAAGATAAGGTTTTTATGCATAGCACAAAGGATAATAAATTATTATAAGCAATAATTAGTCGCCTGTAATATCAATAAAAATTGAATAATTATTGCTTATAATAATTTATTATCCTTTGTGCTATGCATAAAAACCTTGTCTTATAAACATTAGTTTATCATTAAAAAAAACTAAGGAAGACTCTAACTTTAATTTTCCATTCTGGCATCACGTTCGTGTTATTTAGAATCGGCCATAAAACTTTTCGTTGTTTAACGTTTAAACTATTTTCATTTGCATAAACACGAAAACACTTTGAACAGCGTAAAATTCTATTAATAGCTTATTTTATTTACTGATTGTATTTATTCAGTGCTAAGTTATTTAAAACGTGCAGAATTGCTTTTTTGCTATCAGGTTGATGATTTATGACCTTCATGTTTTTATAAATTTCCCTTATGCTGAATTCAATTGTAATATTCGATTGTAATCTTCGATTGTAATATTCGATTGTAATATTCGATTGTAATCTTCGATTGTAATATTCGATTGTAATATTCGACTGTAATATTAAATATTGCTTAATAAGCTATTTGGTTTCATTGGCTATTAGCGTTTTTTACGCTGTTTGAATGTCATGATTTAATGAATTTGTTGGCAAACCGTACACTTCGAGATGTTAGTCAAAAATCATACAAATCGCAGACTATATTGTTATTTTATCTATTTAGGAAAATCATTTTCTTAACTTACGTACAAAAATTAACTCGTAATAAACATTTTTTTTTTACCAATAATTTACTATTTTTAAATTTCTTTTAATACTTTTTTTTGGCTTGACTGTGGGTTGAACCTTCCTACCCAGGAACCGGAGTCGACTACTCAACCAATCTCGGCATATGCCGATCGAGTAGAATTGTCGTGTATTATTTTGTGTATTAACTGCTGTAATCTAATCCGATTTTAGAGAAATGCGTATATGTCCCGCGTGTGTGTACGCGATTGCCATAAAGTTGATAGAATGCATTGTCATCGACAACGAGTCTATCTGCCGAGTTTTAACTCGATCGAATATCGGGAAGTCGGTTAATTTCCGCTTCTAAGATTTGCATTCATTCATTAACAAAAACTAAAGTGAAATTCAAACACATGTATTTAAAAACCATGACAATTCAACACACCCTTAAAAAGGAATATAAAGCCATTAAGAGCTATGAAAAAACCTAGTTTTTGTTTCGTTATTTTTCATGACTTTATATCACTTTTCATGACTTTACATGACTTTATATCACTTTTCGTGACTTTATATCACTTTTCATCACTTTATATCACTTTTTAAAGGTGTGTTGAATTTTTATTTTGATGAGTTATCCGGTCACCATTAAAAAAAAAATGACCCGTATTATTTATGAACTGCGGATAATAGCAATATTATTTTTCTCCCCCTTCTGTGTCTGTAGTCTTGATAGCTACCCTGATGTTGAACTCTGCAAAGATTTGAGAAACGATAGCTCAAATCAATAGTATAGTAATTCAAAATTGCTAAGCTACATTACATAAGAAAAATTACATTACATTGGAAAAAGACGAAGTTTTTTTTAACTCTCAATATGAACAGCTCATTTGATATTCTTGCAGCCATTAAATAAATATTTTTTTAACAATTTTCGTGCTTATCTAATCAGTATAATATTGTGTAAAGTATAAGAATATAAAATCAAATAATTATTTGTCAATTATCAATAATATCGATGTCATGTTTTGTAGTCATAATGTACATAGGTATCCAATTATTGATGGCTGGCGTTAGTTGCTTACAGAAAGATCGCGATTGCTCTGAATTGTTCCATTATCATTATCAGTGAGCCATCGAGTGGTGGATTATCACACGAGTCTGGTACGTGTGCCGGGTTCAAGCTGGACGGACCTGACGTGCTGCCGACACCAGTGTTATAAAAATGTATGGGAAACTGAGAAAACGTTGACGAAATTAGTTAATTGTGGGGAATAAGTTTTCCCCGAAATTCTCTAGCAACCCCGGGGATTTGGAGAAAAAGTGGCAAAACGCCCTTTTTCAGCTCTTTTTCGGGAGACGGCTGAATTTGTTTTGAAAATCGTTTTGAATTGTCGATTAATGCACCAACGATAGTGTGGATACTGCCGATAGTCTTATAACTAATAATGTCAACTGGTATCACGGGGATCCATCGTGCTATTATTGTTCAGAAACAATGGAGAAATTTTTAATTTATTATCTATTGGAAATCTGATGAGATAACATACATTTAGAGTTTCCCAACACATAATTGAATTAATGGTATTGATATATTGCTGTTGTTGGCAGATTTTATTTGATTAAATTGTGTTATTTCACAATTTATTCATTTAAAATACTATGTAGTATGCTTGTGGGCGTTCCAGAGTGGAAGATACAATCAGTATCGCCCTAGTGTAAGACCACCATTCAGAATTGAAACGTTGCTTGAAATGACTTGTGACCAGATCTGAATAGCCAGGTACTCCCCCACCTTCCCATTCCCCATCTCCTTCCCATCCCAACTACCTTCAACTTCACAACATATCCTAATTGGGGATGCCACAGTCTCACTGGCTTCAGACTGTTTGTTGCAGTCTTGGCCGGTATTCACATAAAAAAGATGTAGGTAATTCACAATAGTTTTATTTCCTCTGAAGTTGTGCCTATATAGCCTATGCTCACTGTGATGCAGGGGCCAGCCTTGAGCAAAACGGCGCCTGGCGCTAACAAAAACCTCAATGGCGCTATATTAGGTATTATCAGCGTCTTAGCTCCTTGGCGCATTGGCGTCTTGACAAGTTTACAAAATTTACAAACACTTGGTATTTGTCAGTTTGAAAAACTTTTACACCATTTTCCGAACAATTTTCCAATTTTCCCTGAAGAATTTTTTTGCAGAAAAATAAAAAATTTTCGATTAATTTTCCGATTAAAAATTTCGATTTTGCCGTGTGAAAGTGTAGACAATCTCCAATGTATTTAAATATCCAGATATCCATCCTTCCCTTCTCCACGTCCTTTAAGCATCGCATCATACCCAAATTATGAAGAGTTGAGACACAAAAATTAATAAGTAATTATTTTAATACATATATATTTGTACTAACGTAATTTTGACGTATTTTACAGACCAATTATCTTTAACGGTTGCTTCACTATTTTTTTTTCTTCCAACACAATCTCTGTTAGTGAGCACCCACCCTTTCACCAGGATCGGAGTACTCGGTATCTCCTATTCGAATCAATACATAAATATGTAAAAAATATATCGATCCTTAACCCTCTTGTAGTACACAACAGTGTATTTATCACTATACTTGTCAGTCTTGTCACCTGTTCCTCTTGGCGACAAATAAATCGACACCCATTAATTGGAACAAAATAATGAACCTGACAGCCTCCGGGAAAAATTTACGTATTGAACTTACGCCTAAATAAAAAAATTTAGGAACATTTTTTATTAAATAATGGATAATGACTATATTATTTTAAAAGTTCTTGCTTTTTTACATGAAGCGAATTCAGTTCTCACCAGTATTATAAATAATATGCTTTTGCACTATCATCTTTACGTGCAGCTTACTTTGGGTGTGAGGACTTTATCAACTAGGCGTGTTTTCATTATTATTCTTCGGAGAACCATATTTTTTCCTGTATTCAGAAAATTCCGTATCATTTTCCTCGCGAACGTGATCAGTGGGAATCGTACCATATCGATGCATATTATCCTTGCATCGAATAAGTCGTACACGTTTTGATGCGTCACGTAGCAGTCCCATGTCCCGTACAACTCAAAGGGTGAGGTGCAGATAATTACACAAGCAATTATCATTACACATCGACAAATAATAATAAACTAGAATGCACGGATCTTAACCTCCACTAGACCTAGATAAGAACTCCGTTTATTGGAGGTTCACAGTACGTGCAGTATGCAGTGAGAGAAGAGCATGATTTGGAGGACTCATCGAAGTGGTAAAGTCTTCTTCAGGTCAATGCCCTTAGTGACGGCTATTTTGAAGACGTATTTATTTATTTATTAAAAAACAAACAGTTATGCATATTTTTATTAAATCAATAACATGGTTGCATGAACCAGTAAAGTTTCCGCATAAGATTCATTTTATATATAAAAATAAACATAAAGTAGAATTGGTAGAAAAAGAAAATCTTAAAAACACACACATTAAATGTATATATATAGTTAGTGTTCAAAGATAAATAAAATAAAGAAAGTAAAACGACACAAGGAAAATGAGAATAATAACTTAAAGATCTCACACATATAGCAGGGGTAGAGGGTTCGTAATTAACATTTTGATTTGTTTTTTCTAATATACATTAGTAAATTGATCTGATGACAAATGGAAAATATCAGCGTCTGAAAAGATGTTATTGTATTTTGTGCTCGTCCTTCTGAAAAATTAATATTCTGTGTAGTTAGTTTTTGAGTGTGGGATGTGGAATAGTTTAATCGTGTGTACACTGGATAGTGGAAATTAATGTTTTCTAGAAGGTAGTCATTGTCAACAGCGTTGTTGATGATTTTTAATAAAAAAAATGTATGAATATATTTCTTCTATCTTCTACTGTTGATATTATGGAATGCTAGTGAGTCTTTTAAGATGTTACTATTTTCTACATTTCGTAATATTTTTTCCCGGGCGGCATTAAACACATTATTATCGAGAAATTGAACGCAGTTCTTAAATGTAATCAATACTCCCATATCATTTTTTAAATTTTAGATAAAGCTACTCTAATCTAGAATTTTTACGACTTTCAACAAGTTGACTTATAAAAACGTTTTGTGTGATACCGTTATGTCACAAACGAAAATAAATAGTTATGACATGAGGTCACTGAGGTTGTTCGGCCCACTCCCATACATACTGATCAATCTTAACCTTCGACGTGCCAAGATGCAAAGAAAACTTGTTTTATTTTTAGGGGTCTCTGAGATACCCCATAAATAAATATTGCCGTGGGTATACAAAAATACCAACTTAATAAAATCACTATTAAACTGGTAAATGGAGGAGAGTAATTTGAGATTTTTGATTACCCCTGTTGGCAATAAGAAGGTTAATAATTCTTTTCAATGGCCACCATACCATATCACGCCCACAACTGCCATGATAGCTCTGAACTTCTGTAGTGCGAAATAGCGATGAGTCGTTCATGAGCTAAACTGTACCACGGCTCAATTGAACGGTTACTCTTTTTTATCAGGAGATACTTTAGAAAAATAGCGCCATTAAATTTTTCCAAGTATTAATTATTGTTATTACATACTCTATTACAGACGACAGTCCGACGTATGGACTTAAACATATTTACCTACACCTACTTAAGTACCTAGCATCTTGTTTTTATTACCAAATGTCGTTTGGGGAGCCGTTGCGGGGAGCTGTATCGAGCGAGTCGTATCGGGCGGGAACAGTATTCTCATACGTTCTGAGCTCGCGGCTCCCGTTCAATTGAGTCGACTCTTTGAGCCGTACGAAAATGTTGAGCTGGTACCGTGGCTCCCGCTCTTAATAAAAATGAGTCATGACCCATCGCTAGTGCGAAGGGCAGAGGTTGTTGGTTCGTAATTGATAGATCCGGTGACCTTTGTCAGTATGACGTATTCAAGTTTGCACTCTTACCATCTGCGACTTAGGTGACATAATTATTTTAAAAAATACACATCACCCTATTTTCTAAGTTGTTAGGCGCAAACCACTAAGCTTTGTGTAGTACCAAGTGCTATTTAAGTTTGAACGAATCAACATGAAACTCAAAACGAATCTAACTTACCGATTCCAACGATTTGTTTACGGGGCCGACAGATTACGCTATACGCATCATGGCTTGGCCTATTTAAGCATATCGCTCGCCATACATTCCCATCGGTAGTGCATGGCGAGCAACCAAGCCATGATGCGTATAGCGTAATGTGTCGCCTACTTATGAACAAAATAAAAAGTGACTTATCTTCTTATGACATAATATACACTGATACATCGTATCACGAACCGAACATCCTGATTCAATTGAAATCGTTAAAAAAACTTTGTACTCGGTTATTGATTTTGTATTATTGATAATTTATTGCCTATCGACCAGACAGTTTTTGCAGTACTTAATCTTTTTGTCATCAACCATCGATGTATTTATTATTACTTATGGTTTTATGTATTAAGTAGGCATTCACAATAAAATTATTATACATTATTAAAACACTTATATTATCACAACGGATAATAAAATAGTAAGATAAGATATGATATGTTCGCCCTTTCTAAGATTATGATGTGATGCTGCGTATACAATTGCGAGTCGACCCACGAATCATGGGAAAGGAACGAACCTACCTCTAAGTTTTAAATAATTTATTAAATCAACCAATAAGTTAGTAAATGTTGACGCTTCTAAATAACGTTTTACGTAATGATGACCTACCGTAAATAATAGTATTATCTGTTTGTTAGTAAGAAGGTATATGTATTTTGATAAAATTCAATCTGGTTAATAGACCAACGTACACGGAGACAAATGGGTAATGCTGATTTATTAAGAATATCTTCATATTATTGGTAATCCGGTTAAAAATGGGATTGCAGGCCGTTTCCTGATAAACTTTTGGTAAATTCGTAATAATATCGGAACGTGTTCATGCACCTGCGTTTTGATAATATAATATACATAGAATGATGAATTTATCAGGAAACCAATCAATTCATTTGTTATGGGCCTGCAATCCCGTTTTTAACCGGATTAAGAATAATTTGAAGAGATAATTAATAAACTAGCAATATTTTTTATCAGTATTTTTTCTCCGTGTGGTAAAACGGAGAACCTTCTGTATTGTTAAAGAAAAACCTCCTAGATCACAAGGCCAGGACATTCATTCAAAGCAGCCTCCTAACTTGTATGGGATTTTATTAGTTTTAATTTTTTTTCAACATATTTACGAAAACGTCTTGAAATGTTTTAGTTAATTTTAAAAAAATATACCTTTTTTGGAGGTTCTCATACAAGAGGCTGATTTGATTCAGTGTCCCGGCCTTGTGATCTAGGAGGTTTTGGTTGAAGGCTTAGTTTCTCGCTGTGACTGTTCTTCTATGACCTCTTTAATACCAGTTGTCCCTTACAAAAATAATAATCGTCGTGCGTATCAATATGCATAATATATTACTCGATAAATGTAGTTAACCTCAGTGTACAGTTTCTACCTTGACTTGTTAGAACAGAAAAAAATCTGGTCTGAGGTTGCCACCTTCATAACACTTCTGAGGTAGAAATACGTATTTTAAGAAAAGCCCATACTAAATGGAATAATATTCCTTTGAACCAAACGACCTGGCGATCAATAGATGTTGACCAATATATCTTGTGATTACTGCAAAAGTTGGTGACTGCATTTTTTGGGTTTTTGAGTTAGTGATGATTTTAATGTTTAAGTATCTATTATAATCTACGTCTGTAATAAGTTTGTATCCTCTCTTATGTCATTAAGTAGGTTTAAAAGCAATATTTTTTTTTATAAAACTTTGTAACTTATTTTTTTAATAATTAATAGACAAGAAAAATATTCTAAAAGCACTTTAAAAAATTAGCATGTTTGTTTAAGAAACAACGCTGTCATTTTTTTTCCGAATTTAACATTATTTCCCAAAACCAGGGTTTGTTTCATAATGAAGATCAAACTTTGATATTGAGTTTATTTTAAAACATGTTTTTGTTAGTTACAGAGATGTGCAAAATGGGTACCCAAAACCATTTGAAATGCAAAATGGAAATGGGTCAAAACTTTTCCATTTGAAAATGCAAAATGGTTTTTAGAAAAGCATTTCAAATGCAAAATACCTATTTTCAAAATGCATTGAAAATGCAAAATACCTATTTTCAAAATGCATTGAAAATGCAAAATGGTTTCTCAGGTCAAACAATTAAAATAATTATACAATTTTGTCATTTAATAATGGACATCAATGTAGAACAAACATATTACATGATGGTAAATCCAAAAACACCACGACCACAGATTATGAAACCACAAAAAAATTGCACGTGACAAATGTTGCCAACGTAAAAACATAGAAACTGCTATCTAACATTTAATATTACAGCGTCATGGCCATGTTCAGTATTTTTTGTAATGGTATCACTCAATTGCCAGGGCTCCTACCAGGGAGCAACTTGACAAATGTAAATTATCTCTCATAGCGAGGTTGAGGACTGACTGATATTTGGGGCTTATGAAAAAAAGATGAGTGGAGAAAGTAGGAAGAATGTTGCAAAAAAGCATTTAAAATGGAAAATGCATTGAGAAAAGCATTTAAAATGCAAAATGGTTTTTAGAAAAGCATTTAAAATGCAAAATGGAAAATACCCATTTTGCATTTCCATTTGAAATGGATTTATTTGAAATAAAGCACATCTCTGGTTAGTTACCAACTTTTGGCAGTAACCCCACTTTATATTTGAGTCACACCAAATATGTCCAATTTGACCACAATTTTTATGATTGGCCATTACGGCCAAATAAGTGAATTTTGTCTTTGTTTTCATCTCCCATATACGCTTTATCAGCTTAATCCCAACGAAGCCAAAAGCAATACTGAAATTACCGGCAATCATTTTATTGTTAGAGAATTTGAGAAGAATTGACATAATTAATCTTCCTATTATCAATGTCTTTATGTTTGATCGTATGTTATTTGGAATGCTGTCCACACTGTTTATCATTATTTTTTAATTTAAATTTAAGGGGTGTACTTAGTAGATTACACTGTCTATCAATATAATACTATTATCTTTTTTTAAAGCTATCTCTGCCATTTGACCTTTTCATTTTGAATTATCGCCGTGTCATGCACTTTATAGATTTTGTTGTTATATAAATTTGTGTTATTTTGACTAAGCCAGATGTTGAAGTCGGTTGAACCCGGGGGGTTTAGTGTGTGAGATAAGTTGGTTTATCATCTTATGGGGTTTATTTTTATTACTGATAATATTTCAACTCTTTACGATTCACTGATTACTGCACACAATTATATTGAATTCCTACTTGTATGATGTCGTTATCGTCAGAACTAGTACACATAGCAGTCGAAATTAGCATTTTAGTAAGAATTGAATAATGAATTTACATATCGTCGGCTTACTTACTGCCAGAAGTCATTAACAAACTAAATGTTGATTCTGAGATAATAAACTTTAAAGGTCCAGCTACTTTTATTCAGTTATATCCCAGCTAAAATAATAATAAAGTCGATTTTAAAAAAAAAATCTATTTCAACTGCTTTCCTCTGGGAATTTAACACTTTTTTATTAAGATGATACGATATATCAATAATTATGTTTTTTTAAATTTGGCACCGAGGTTTTTGCGACTTCACGCATGCGCATTGTGTTATTCTTTAAGCGCGAAAGCCGCGGTTGACAGCTGTTTTTATATTTTGTTTTTATAACTAAAGATGTCCTTGTTTACACATTATAAGGTAATAGAACATTATGAATTGTGAGTATGAGATCTATAAAAAATGCTATTTAATATTGTAATATACTGTAAGGAGGTACCTACTGGTTAGACATGCATACGACAAATTATTTTCTGGTTTTGACTTGATATAATAGCTACCTAGCCAGTTTTGCGAGCAATTACAACTTTTTATTAAACTCTGGTCAGTTTACAGTTTATTTTCAAATTAATTTTATCATTTTTTCTAATTAAGCCTCAGTACAACACACCAACTCAACACTGTCTCCGGTGCATCCAATCATATCAGTTTAAAAAAAGTTATCTACAATACTCCCTGGGGTGTGGTTTTTATGGTTTTGTTTGGCAATGGAGACACCACGAATAATGGTACTAAAAATGAATAATAAAATTAATTGGCTCATTAATTGGTTGGCTCATACAGGCACTTTTCGGGAAAAAACCCTTCGGGCCGCTCGCAAGCTTGTGACGCAGCTCGAAGTCCGAAAGGAACGATCTCTTTCACTTTTCTCTAGGTTTATAATATTATTTTTTGATAAATCTATATTAATTTATTCGCACTTATTTGTTCTGTTTATACATACACGGAGAAAAACGAGTACAGATGATTTATCAAAATACTGTTAAAAATGTGACTGCATAATAAAATAAATAATAATAAATAAATAAATATTGGACAATTTTTATAGCGCCGCTTTTGTGAGTTATCACCTCAGGGGCGCTTTACAGTTGATGCAGGTATTACAAAAAAATATTATTATTACCAAAATAAAGTGAAGTTAAGTAAAGTAAAATGAAGAACATGAACAGGTGACATGAAGATAGAAGATGGAGACTCTGCAGCAAGAATCCTAGGTGGTGAAGGAACTGTACCAGCTGCTGCAGCGAGAGAGACTACGGCGTCCACCAACAGTGCCAGCACGAGGTTCGTCATCCGTTCAGGTATGTGTCTGCTGCTAATAAAGAGCGCTGACACAATATCCTCACATAGATAACAGACCTTGGCAGCACCGCTGTGATGTTCGACGAAGATAGAAGATGGAGACTCTGCTGCAAGAATCCTAGGTTGTGAAGGAACTGTACCAGCTGCTGTAGCGAGAGAGACTACCCCGTCCACCAACAGTGCCAGCACGAGGTTCGTCATCCGTTCAGGTATGTGTCTGCTGCTAATATAGCGCTGACATGTATCTGCTGCTAATAAAGAGCGCTGACACAATATCCTCACATAGATAACAGACATTGGCAGCACCGCTGTGACGTTCGACGAAGATAGAAGATGGAGACTCTGCTGCAAGAATCCTAGGTGGTGAAGGAACTATATCAGCTGCTGCAGCGAGAGAGACTACCGCGTCTACCAACAGTGTGCATAATACTAATATTTGGATGATTTGCCCATTTCGTAATAAAAATTTCTCATTCAGAATATATCTGAACACGTGTTCCCGCAAGTGGCCTTGTTCTAATGAATATAATGGTTGAAATACGAAAATATTATAATTTTTAAGAACACGTGTTCCGACTTCCCCGTAACATATTCCTGCTTTACTGATAGTTTTTTTATGAAACCCGTCAATTCATTCGTTAAAGGCGTAAAGTCCCGTTTTTAACACGGAAACGAATAATTTGACCAGAATATTATTATGATAAATTTAAATTAAATATTTTAAATCAGTAAGCTTTCTCCGTTTACAAGTCGAATTAAAGCCCATAAAATGTTGTTGTTTTTAACGGCAACAATATGGTAATGACAGGATAATTATGTCAGACCTGGTTGTGTTACACAGAGTCATTAACAACTTAATTGACAGTCCTGCCATCGTTGCCACTGTCAAATTCCATGTGCCGACTAGGAATACAAGACAAAATATAACATTCTTCTGCAATACATACACAACCAATTATCAGACACACTCACTGACCAATAGGATGCATTGTCTGGGCAACAAGTTTGGGGTACTGTTGATATATTTTATTATTTATTTAAATCTTTATTCCAGAATGTGGGGAGGTGAGTGCAATCCCACACATCCCATAGTACAGATAATATTTACATCATAGGAAAATAAAGAAAATAGATTAAAAATTAAAATTACAAATTAGATTAAAGCAGAGAATCACGGGAATCCATCGGATCTAAGATTGTGAGAGCAAGTATCCTGAAGTCAGACGGGATTCTATGATAAGAATATTTCTGGAATGGTTTATCCTTCTCCTCAGTCCTGCAATCCTGATTCTTAATAGAGCTGTAAGTCCTGGAACTCGCCCTTCTGTAAACATTGAGGAGGCACTGCAGTGCCTGGGAAGTCCGAACATCAATCGGTATGCGTTATTATATTGCACCCGAAGCCTTTCCATTGTTCTTTTTTTGAAGTTTGCCCAGAGCTCGCATGTGTACAGGGTGGTGCAAAAGGCTATGAAGAGCGTCCTTTTCACTCGTCGACTACAGAGCCGAAATCTTCTACTGAGCATGTTACATTTTATACTCAATACACGCCTCTGCCTGTCAATATCTTCATCATCCGTTAGATTATTGTTGATGACACGTCCTAGATATTTTGTGGTTTCTACTGTTTTCAGAAGCTCACCATTCAAAAAGGCGGGGGGAATGTTTATTGGGCCTTCCCCGTGTTTTATGACCAACAGTGCTGTTTTTTCGCATTATAAATCATGTTGGTTTCGTGTGCAAATTCTTCACAGATTTTTAGGATAATTCGATAATCCCCTTATTGACGGTGCCATCAGAACCATATCATCTGCGTAGCTCATATTGTTAATACATAGACCTCCGATGTGGCAGCCCACTCCAGCATTGTTTAACCTGTGGGTTAGTTCATCCATGTATATGTTAAACAGTACTGGGGACATACATCCTCCCTGTCGGACCCCGCTTTTCAAGAAATAGGGTTCTGAGAATCCATCTTTCCACTTTACAACTTTTTCCTGTTGACTATAATAATAAATAAGCAAGCGTAATCTATACCAGCACTTTGTTGAATCCTACAAATTATAGTAGCGTCGGTAATGTAGTTTTAGTGATTTGTCTTATATGTAGTATTGTTCTAGATTCTAAATTATTCTGTTACATGTTTTACTAATATTATTTCATATTCAGTTTACTGTTATATCATGCTTTCAAAATTTTGTTTATAATTTTCGATAGCTCACTAGGTATATTCTGTTCATAAAATCCATATAAAAGCCCAGCAGGGCGTAAAATCATATAAAATTTAAAACAAAGAAGATATTTTCTGAACCCAATATTTTTGTGTCATAATAGTTTGTTTGATTCTAGGTAATCGATGAGTTGATTTTTGTTCGTTGTTTCTAAGATTTTAGATAAAGTGTTTAGAATTGTAATTGATGGCTTTATAATTAATTACCTGATTAAAAATTGGTGTGATAGTCACTATTTTGAATTGTTATGGAAATCTGCTTTCCGTAATGGATTTTTTTGTTTATTTGGAAGAGTATCGGTTCGTCTTGTAAGTATTTTATTGTTTTCATCGCGATTCCATCACTACCAGATGAAGATGTTTGTTTGAATTTAGATAACATTAGTGTCAGTTCGTGTTAAGTGATTGGTTTTAGTGCAAATTTCTTCTTTTGATAATTTTAGCATTTTTTTATGTTCGGGTTATAGTTTTGAGGTTTGGTTATTTTGTTCGCTAAATTCGAGCCTTTGTTTGCAAAAAAAATGTTTGTGTAGTTTACTAATTGATTTATATTTTGGTCGAGCGAGAGTATACCGTTATCGGTGTCGATTTCTTCCAATGGGTTTGTTTTGTTTTGGCTAGTGTAGGTGATTCATCTATTCATCTATTTTAGTTCTGTAATAATTTTGTTAAGCCGATTTAGTAAGATTAGAGCAGATATTTCTATAGTTTTTGTAGAATAGTTTCAGGGAAAGGTCATAAGGACAGTTTTTTTTATTGTAGGTGGGGTTTGGCCCTTTTTTATACACTTAAGTAGGTCAGGTATAATTTTATTGTGGATGTGGTTGAGGTTTTTATTGAAATGTGGTTTTGTATTTCAATTGAAAGTGTTCAATAAATATTTACAAGTAACGTCTAGGTCTTCAGTTTTATATAATGACTCCCAGTCTTAATAATTTTATAAATTTTTTCGTAGCATAGAATATGTTTATTCCGGGATTTATTTTAATTCGATGATCATATATGTATCATACGCATGTTCTGTATATATATATATACAACTGCAGTGTACAATACTGTACACTACGTTTCCGCATTTAGAAGTCTTACATGAATAGATCTACCTTTCATTTTCACGCTCCCGAACGTCACACTCTCCCGTCATCATCATTGGCCAATTTTAATTATATAAAAATATTACCCACATCATAAAAGTACGCTACACGTACGTTACACTCGTATGAAGTATGAAGCCTCACTCGAGTACCTACTCGACACTAGTAGCACTTCCGCAAGCGGACACTCTGCAAGGATTATGCAAGTGTTTTGACTAGGAATATGAAATTGGTCTACGTGTTTACGTCATGATACTATGTAATTTTCATCTAACGTTGCCGTACTCCGTTCTTAATTAAATAAATAATCACGTGTAGACTCAATATTACGGACTACATATAAAATAATTTTCGTTATCGCAACGCCATGTTTTGACTGGAAAAATGGAACGCAGACACATTTGAGCGGTGACCTGTTATCAGTTTTCCTATTGCCCCCGAAACTTTGAACGGGGTGAAGATCGGACGCCCGCGAGACGGTAGTATGAACCCCGGATGGGACTCCATATAGTTCATTAGCTTCCTAAGATTTTATACGTGTTATATTGGTTTTACTCGTCTGTGATTTAGTTCCTACTCGACGGTCACACCGGTCGGCCGCTTTCGCCTTTCCTTTACTTTTCCGCTGATCTGTTAAATTGTTTTAAAGTATACAAATTCTTAAATATTATTTAGCAGTTTCTAATTTGTACAAGGTATTTACTTTTATCTTATATTGGCTGCACTCGTGATATTTCTGTTTGCTAAAACTATTTACTCAACTGTTTGGATATTCAGTTTTATAAATACACTGCATTCTGTATTTTATTTGCGGTTGGTTAAAAAACGTATATAACGAAGTCTCGCACGCGAGAACATAGCAGTTTTATTTCCACTACCTAACAACTAATGAGGCCTTAGGCATCGTGGATTTCAACACTAATTTTACATGAAATTATTTTTTTTAAATGTTTGATTTTGATCATGTCTCGTATTTTATAAAAATCAATTGAGTTTTCCTATTCAAAGTGTTTTGTTTGAATTTTCTATTAAAATAATTAGTACGCAAGCTGCTAAGCTGGCAAAATACAATAATAATTTGGCAAAGCATTCGATTCCCTGACACGCATTGCGCAATGATGTGGAAAATACTAATCTAGAATCGTGAATTTCTGTAAAACGTCTAAATATACCATCTTTCTGACGCTGGATTCGATAGCACAGTAAAATTAAAAAAGGAATTCCACCTAGGTATAGGAATTAATTCAAGGTCTGCTTTATTTTTATTCGCATACTTCAATTGATTCCAGCCGCCCGATAGAGGCATTAACCTCAATCAGCTCGGGTCAAGGTCCCGCTTCATAATATGAGTATTTTGATGACACTCGGATGTTTATGTTCTGAATGGAGCAATTATCATCCGACGCACGTGGTGGCAATGAAACAAGCCAGCTCTCTGCTGTTGTATTTTGTTTACATTTTATCAAACGATTTATTTACAAATTTTATCTTCTCTGTACTGTTTATTGCACCACTGCCCCATTTAAATGCCGATCAGCTGTTCTTTTATTTAGTGTCGTAGTACCTACTTTCTTTTGATGATTACTTTTAATGTTTTTTTTATGTTAGCTTCTTTGTGCCTGTACAGTTTGCTCAACTTCTGATCATTATTTGGGGTCTTAATGCTCTATTTTTTGTACCTACGTAATGTGACTTTTTTATGTGTTTAAATTTCAACAATAATTGATGTATTGGTTCCACGATAACAATTCAACACACCGTTAAAAAGTGATATAAAGTCATTAAAAGTGATAAAAAACTAACTTATAAACCTTACCTACCTACGTAACATATTTAATTTACTTTTGGTTTCATCACTTTTCATGACTTTATATAACTTTTTAAAAGTGTGTTGAATTGTCATTTTTATGAGTTATTAGTTATTACAAATTCATTAGCTCCTGTTGTACTAATTACACCGATTACGAGATTAGATTTACTCGTTTATTTTATTGTTTTTATTGTCAATTATTGATTTATTTTCAAATGAATTGGCCGTTGTACTAAGTAATATGTTTGAATTCAGTGTCTGAAGAGGTTTTGCTAATAATTCATAATATTATTGTTTTAGTTTTGTATATTATTTTTTTTACAAATACCTATTAGCCTTTTTACTTTAGTACTTACGTGTTCTACTTCTGATCATATGTACTTAATTATTATTTGTATAGTACTTTGTTAATTGCTACATAATATTGTTGTTTTTTTTCAATAGATTTGACACCGAACTTAATCATTGATCGTGTAATTGAAATCACATTCATTGTATGTTTTGTTATTGTTACAGATAGCTGAAATATGTTCGTTGATGAAGATGAAACGTGAGTACCCACATTTTTCTTATTGATGCAGTGAAAACTCTTTAACGGTGAGCTCAGGCGTTTTGAATGCCATGCTATGTGTTATTTATGGGTTAACTTAACTATCTTGCTCGTAATGTCATTTCAATCATGTGCTTTAACCTTTAAATCTCTATTTATCTGTAAAAATAAGAATGTTTAGTAAAAAAAAGCTTACAAAAAGGATATTTGAAATCTCGGGCGCAACCGGGTTGTTAAAGCAGCAGTAAAATTCATTATGCCATAAGATTCATAAGCTGCGCACTCAATACCTGTAGTATTTGAGATTTGAGCCCAATGTGTTCTAATGTCTCGACCCGAAATTCGCCCCGCTTCAAATGATCGTAAGTACGTTTGTTCGCGTGGATTGTTCTAACGGCGGTTTGGCCGCGTAGCACAGCATAGCCCACCATAGCCCACACGGCATAGCTCCATACCTCTCACATTCCTTTCTTTGCGGCGTAAAGAACAAGAAGTTTGTTTATTATGACGCGCCTAACGGTAATTACTGGGAATCGCGTCAGGTGCCAGCGAAATCGTGATGTGGATACCATAGTATAACAAATGGCATGGCTCACTTGCCTTTTATTGTAGCCTAGAATTGCTGGACTTTAGTTGCGCCCTCTGCTCTCCTCTGCATTGCCTCGGCGAGACAATGGCGTGATGTGGAAATTGCCATGATTGAGGAATCTGATAAAATGAATAATCACATCATTTTATCAGATTCCTCAATCGTGGCAATTTCCACCTTCAGATTTCACGTTTTTCAATCATTCTCAATGTTATATTTTTTTTATCAATCAGGCAATCTCTCTGAAAAATCTTAACCAAAGTAACACACCTTCTTTCTCATCTCTTCTTCTTCATCTTCATCTTCATCTTCCTCACTCAGACTCACAAAACACCCCAATTTAGGATGCCACAATCTCCCACTGGTTCCCGACAGTTCGGACTCTTGCGGTAGCGATATTATTGGTATCTTTTAAGAGGAAGTTACAAGCCAAATATGATATTCTTGGTATACCTTATATTGTAGGTAATAGGCATTAAAATCGATTGACAAACGGAGTCTAGAAACGTTCGATTTCAAGCACAAAACTGGTTTTTTATTTATTTTGTAAATAATTTTATAAGAAACCAAAAAAGTTAATCAAGTGAAACTGTCACAGATCATCTTAGCTACATTACTGTATTTTTTAAAAGTTGTTTCCTTTCTGCGAATACATTTCTATTGAAAATTTATATTTTTTAAGAGTTTACATTTATATTTTTTATTGAGGAATTTATTTGTATTCTACTCAAGCGAAACGATAGGAAACCCTTTAATTTATCTAAAGCATATTTTTGGGTTTTCATAATGTAGGTACACCAAATCGTTATAAAAATTAATCAAAATAGTGATTTAGCATTAAGCTTCGCCTGGAAGGTTTGAGAGAATTTATTGCTAAGGTTGTGACCAAAATATTACAAAGTTTTCGCGGTTTTTCTTTCGTGTTGCGATCCAAACTGTTGCGTCTAGGATAATTAATACTAAAAATTTGATAATTTGTATAGTGCCGTTTTTTTTTTTGAAAAATCACCTCGAGGGCGCTGTTACAACGTTTATGTCCTCCAATATGAAACATGTGTTTGTAATGAATTTTTGTTGATAAATAAAAAAATGTAGAATTTTTTTAAAAACGTTATAAGACATTTTTAATTTGAAAACACGTCTCAATTATTTTGGATAGGTGTGAATTGTGCAATTTAGTGGAAATCTCTTCGATTCATGAAAGCATTAGTAGAAGATAAAATGCTTGAAAAATACTCACATTCAAGGAATGGATATTTCTAGTAGCTGGACTTTGGTTATGAAATCGATTGACTTATCGACTTTTCTCTACGAATCGGCATATTGTTAATCGATTTCAATAAATTGTTCATTTCTAGAATTGTGATGCCTAAATTTCTCCGTAAATCAGCTCGTGCTCCACAAATCTGTTCTCTTTAATCTTTTTATTAAACAGGCACCGCAGCCGTTCCTCTTAAGGGCCCACTATTCGAATTTCATCCAATTTCCGAGATATTTTCCTTAAAAGTTTGAAGTTTTTAAGCTCTTAAAAAAATATATGTTATTCTTTAAGATAGTATCTATTTGTTCCAAAAGCCGAAACGGTAATTATTTGAAATTCCCTCGATAGAAATAAATCGCAAAGTATGCTCCGAAAAATATTATTAACACTTTTATTTCTGTTATTTTACTTAAGTTATATGTATGAAAAAAATCACAATGCTTCTTTTAATGCTACTCAATAGACCCCAAAAGTGAGTTTTGCTATTTTTGAAATACGCCGTGATTTATTAAACATTTTCACAACAGTCGCTTACGTCTTATGATTCTAAGCATGATTATTGCATCCCCTCTCACTTCCTCACGCGCGTTCGCTATCTGCCTTTCAGTCACTGCTTAGAGAGCTTCGCGGATGGTCGTGTTGTTCTACGTTTCGTGATTTCTCCTAAATAATATTTATCGTAAATAATAATATTGGTATGGCGTGGTATGTTGAAGATCCCCTCCCCCTCTCTGAACGGGTCACGTAGTATGGGTACTGTATATATTGCGCGAAGAAATTCTAAAATCAAGCCGCACTTAATTTACAACGTTCTAACAGCATTACGTTTGTTTTTTTTTTGTCCTATTGTATTTGTCTGTTTCTGAGGCGTTTTGTAGTTGTTCATTTTGATTGGATATAGTTTTAACTTCGCTTTTCCATGTTCTGAGGAGATAAAGTTTGCAAAGACAAGTTTTCGTAATCCATTTAACAATTTTTGAATTTGAGGTTCAATCTTGTGCAAATTATTTTAGTTCGTCATATTTTAATGGAAAATATTTATAAAGTACGTTGCCAGAGCACAGAATTGCATTCGTTAGAATCTTGTACAATGAATAATTATGCCCTAGCTAATTGCATAATATTCCATATGCATATTTAGGTATGTTCTAAAATGGTAATTATATGTACTATTTAAATATTTTTCATTTTAAAAATATTAAACTTAAAAACTTTACAAAAAACTCAAATCAGAAATTGGTAAATATATAAATCGTCTTTGCAAACTTTGACATCTCATATCATAGAACTGTATATCTGATGTTAGAACGCGTTCCAACTAAGGCTTGATACAAATTCTAAGCTTTCTGGATCGAGGCAAGTAATATGTATAATAACACTGTAGGTACCTGGAATATGTAGAAAGCGACCCGGTCAGATTTGCATCTCTGCCAATGATTTCGTACAATAATAAGACACTTTTACGGTGGAGCAAACTACCGGCATTTTCGATAATGTATCCAAGAGCATAAAGATCTTCATACTAGTTCTCAAACTTTAGGGAATTTAATTTGAGGAAGTTAATTATTGATTGGATATGTAATAAATAATTATTTCGTTTTTCTTCCAATAAAAATTAGGTTTTCTATTATTTTATAGTTACGTACTTATTTATTCCAGAATTCGTCCATTTGAAGATAGTCTAATTTTTTAGGCGATCTGTTTTAAATAACTAACTAACTAACCATCAGGCCGTTTCCCCGCAGAGGTAGTCAGAGAGGACGGACCGCCAAACAACTCGGTCTTGGCACGCACTCTTTGCCTTACTCACATCCTTGGTCGCATGTGATGACTGTAAATTTGTCGCCACATTTTACATTCAAATTTTATTTTGGACTTTAGGTCAGATCTGGGCTCAGATTTGACAATAACTTTTCCAAATCCGCGTCTAAATGGAGAATGGTCCGATATGGATTGCAGTTGGTTGATAAAAAAAGAAGGTGTCGGTGGTGCATCTTTATTCTCCTTATTCCGACCGTGTCATTTGTATCCAACCTAGAAAATCAAAAGCTGCCTTAAAATGGATATCGATCTATGAAAACAATAACATTGATTTGAGTGCCAGTATAACTGTTGTAGTTTTTTAATGTTTGTATTGTATTACGGTCTTCATCATATGGCACCAGCGTCAAACGTTGTTACCAGGTTGTCTCTTTTCATATAACCCACTTTCATTCATCACACCCAATTTCACGTTGAATGTACCCGATTATGTACCTGTTGTCGCTGACGTCTATTATTTATTATACCTGACGAGTTTTATTTTTATTTATTAATATTTAAACATGCTACACTACTTATGAAGATTGTCAGCAGGTACGTAGTGACAACATTTTATGCAATTGGTAAATTTTCAAAGAAGGTATATGTATAAATAAAGATGATGATAAATTACCAACAAGATCAATTGGTTAAATTAACAGAATAGTATAAATATAAATATGTAAACAGCAGTAAAAAACTTATACACTAAACAAGTACAAATGAATGGTCACATCAATAGTTTCATATATTATATAGGTAGGTATATGAAGTATTACAAACATATAATGATATTCCTTTTCCTAACAATGTCAATTCTAATTACAAATACAAGTGCTTCAATAGGGCATCAATATAAATATCTGTATCTTATAGTCATTTCCTTTTATTATATTTGACTAGCAATACAAATGGTATTATTTTTGATTGTTTTTAGTTTATTGTATTTTTTGGGTACAACATAGTTTAAGGTTCTTTCACCGTATTTATTGGTATATCTCAGAACCACCAATTCTTCATTGTATTATGTTTGTGATTAAATTACATTTGACAATTTAAACAAACAAGATTTAGAGTATTTAAAAGTATATCGTATGTTATAACCAATAAAGTTCAAAATTAAATTGTAAGTTCACATGAACTTAAACTATTAAAAATAGTAGTTACAAAAATTTCTTACCTTTGTGAATAAATAAAGCACCCTCCAAACAAAAATACAGAAGCTTTTTTGTGAGAGTAGGTACATCATTAAAAATATATGTTGGAATGTAATTTTATGATTCATACATGTTATATATTACTCTCATAATTATTGAATTGTTTAAATAAATAAATAAATCATTACAAAACTGTCTTCTGATTTATATTTAAATCCTTGAGACACTAATGGCCCACACCCTGATAAAAAAGCTTAAAAATGTATAAATTATCTTCATAATACAAAATATGATAAGTATAAAAAACGTATACATCTATATAATTTATATAAATGTACAAAAGTAGATAATACATATATATTTTTTATACAATATGTCCGGGGGTTAAATGTGCAAGGAAGGTGATTCTACATGATAGTACAATTAAAAAAGACGATTTTTTGAAATTTTAACGTTTTAAGCTAGTTTTCGGATAAAAAAATTTAATTGATTGTACAGAAAAAAGTATATTGGTCTATGAAAAAATGTTTTTTTAAGGAAAAAAAAAATGAAATTTCTCCTCCTCCTTGAAACCTCCTGAAGTTTTTGAACTTTACCCCCGGACACCCTGTATAGATAAACTTATATATATTGATTTTATAAAATCATATTTTTTTACAAATTACATATTATTATAAAATTTAAAAAAAATAATAATTTATTGATTCTGAAATACCCCACAGTTTGACTTCCTTTGTATTGTGCCAGCTGTTGGCAGCTGACACGTGTTGATATTATTTCACATTTGTAAAAGTAGATTTAGTTTGGAGTCGTGTTAATAGATGTCTCGAATTCAGACATAATATTATTTTTCTTGAAGTGACGACAGAGACCCTATAGGCAATCTTACAAAGGTTTAAAAGTTGCCGTAGAGGCAATTCTCAAATTCTGATAGGGAAAGTGCACTCTTAATGTTTAGAATGTATTCACTTGAAGAGGATTTTCCACGCACTGCCATTCTCGTTATTTTTAAAGCAACATTACAGGAGCGTAGATTAATAATTGGCCCCTTACCAATGGTTTTTTTCTTCTTAAGTAACGTAAAGTGCCAGTGACGGAATACGATAACGATTTCAATCATATTGTTTAATCTTTGAATGACCTAACACTTAAAACAAAAGTGTGAATTTTGACGATTTTGGCGCCCCAACTCTTCGTCCGCTGAAGTTCTTATGATAAAATTTAAAAGGCCCCATCTTTTCGAAATGTTAGAGCAAACTTAGAGTGAACTAATTATCTTAAATAATGTCAGATATATTCTTTAGAAGTGTGATCAATACCCATTTGAAAGAAAAGTGATGCCGTCCATTCACCAATTCAGACTTTTCAACTCGTCAACCCCAGCCAATGAAATTGAAATAATCTGATAACATTACTCCTGAAGTAAGGAGAATATCCCATACTTCGGGTACAGTAAACACGCCCACAAAATGCATTATATCGGTTTATCTCTTCAGTTCTCACACGCACGCGCACAATGTTGCTAAAATTTGCTTCCTTGCGATTGGGGTTCAGAGTGACGTAGGTGCCACGCATCCGAATGTTGTGTGTTGATTCTGCAACCTAAGCCCACAGTAAATAGTGGCATTTGGTCTGGAGGTGTGGCTGTGCACATAATACATGCCGTGGTACGTGTATAAATAGCCCCGGCGGCGAACGGCTGCGAACATAACCTGCGTAACTGCAGCATGCGTGGCGTACTGTGAAATTCCTTTGGAATATATCGCAATAATTGGACCATGTCAGTTAGCATGGGCCGTGGCGGCTCGTCACTTTTGAGTGTGACATGTTGTTTAGTCCAAAACATTTTTTATTTTAGAAAATTCGTTTTTTTTGTATGAAAATTTTCATATCATTTCAGCTTGGCCGTGCACCGGATTTCCTGAAAATCTTCGTACAAAAAACCGAATTTAAAAAAATACGTTTTCGGCTACAACAACATCGATAATGTATTTTTTTGCAATATTAGCGTTCTAGTACACCCAAAGGTCACAAGCCGCCACTGGCCTGGAGCCCGTTGCTTGAGACGCGGGAAAGAAACCACTTTGAAGATGCGCTGAATTTAATGCCAAGGTAGAACAATGTTGTCTGAATTACTTCAAAATTAGCCTTTCAACAACCGAGAGGCAACTATTTTTTTGGTCCTTTGTTTATTTGAATTTATGAAGTATTAACTGCTGCAGAGCGAAAATCTAAAGTTAATTGATTGACAGTAAAATCTGTACAATTTAACACGCTTCCTACAAGGTAAAAAAGATCTATGGATTAATATTTTTTTACTGTTTAGTTTGTTTTTCGTACCCCTTTGACCGATTGCAAGTGTGTCAAGCAGTAAAGAGCCAGTTATCTACAGCTCTAGTTTCTACTAAGCTTGTCACCATGATTTTTGTTTTTTGTACCATCTTCCCGCGCTTTGCTTGTGACTAAACTGCAAACACGCAAACTCGCTAAAGCAGCGAGTCCACGTTGGCGTTGGTCCAATGCATTGGGCCAATGCGCTTGCCCAATGACTTCGCCGTTGCATGCGTTGGCCGGTCACACATCAGAGGATCCTGGGGCCAATCCGCAAAGAGCGTTCACACGTTGGCCCTGTCTTCAGTTCGCAATATGCGTTCTGCGGAGACGGTCGTGTTGATTATTGCGTGAATGATTATTTACGTTTAATAATTTAACGTGCTGTACACGTAAATTGCCGCGGCTGCGACAATTTCCACGTCCATTTAGTTTTGACGGCCTCCGTGGTTGAGGGGTAAGGCTCTCGACTAGCAATCCGAAGTTCGCGGGTTCAAATCCCGGCGTGCGTAAGTGAATTATATTAGATGAATTTAAAAATAATATATAGTATAGGTTCGTCTTTCTCAAAGTGGGCAATAACGCCCCCTTGTGGGCGCTGGAAGCGTTCAATGGGGTAGTAGAAGATCGAAAGAAAATTAAGGGGCGTTAAGGAAATCTAGAGGGGCGACGGCAGGCAAATTCTATGTATAAAAAACCGACGGAATTTAGCTGAATTAATAATAATAGTATTTTTTTACATCCTTATAACAAAACATTCTCAAATAAAGCGAATCTCCCAACTATACCCAGGGTTATGGTCGGTTGACGGTAACGATTTCTGATAGCATTGCCATCTTAGTATTTGTGTGAACGTTGCTAACTAAAAAGAGAAATCGGCTGCAAGTTTCTGAATGCGGTGACTTACGGCTATTTTTAAGTTAATTCGAGCCTTATATTCTTCACATTAGATAAGTTTAGAATTCAAAGCCTTCTTTTAATAAAAAAATACTTGTAAATATGATTAAGTATTAGTTTTATTTCCTCTCATTGAAACATTATTTGATTTTTTTATCTCAGAAATAGTAGAAATAACACACACTATCAATCCTATCCATATAATAATGCATGATTAAAAATTATATTTGCAATATCTGCTTTTAAGACAACAGATGGTATGTAAAAAGGCAAGTTCAAACATATGGGGGTCACCAGAATTTTTTAAAATTCCATAGTGGGCGGTGGTAGAAATAAGTTTGAGAACCTGTGGTATAGGTACTTGCGGCACGTTATAGCTAGAGTGAAAGATACTCTCAGTATCGCCCTGGGGTATGACCACCATTCAGAATTGAAACGTTGCTTAAAATGGATTTAGGCGCGATTGGTGACTAGATCTAGCCAGATACTCTCCCACTTTCCTCCTCCCCATCTCCTTCCCCTTTCCACTACCTTCAGCCTCATAACACACCCCAATTGGGGATGCCGTAGTCTCACTGGCTTCAGACGGTAACTAACAGTTGGGACTCTTGTGTGGTATTCACATTAAAAATAAGATCAAATGGCCAACGCAGAAAAGGATATTTTCATTGTTTTATTTTTTTCCGAAAAAAAATACGCTGATGAAGGTATATTTACGACGGGTTGTTTCGGAGAACTTGAACAATTCTTCAAATTTCAATGTTAATTTTCAAGTTCTGTGAAAGATATTTTAAAGTTCTGTTTTTATTTCAGTTCTGTCAAGCCACTAGCCTATAATCATATAATAACAGAATTTGAATAGGATTTTCACAGAACCCGAAAATGAACGTTGAAATTTGATGAATTGTTCAAATTCTCCGAAACAACCCGTCCTTAGTGTTTACGAATACGTTTTCTATAACGATTTGTAATATTTTCACTCAAATGTCCACGTCCGTCGAGAAAATCCCAAATAATCAAACAATATCTTGTACCTTCCTTATAATATTATGTGTGTAATAAATAAAATGTTATTTTCACTTTGGCAATTAGACTCTGAACGGTAATTAATGACTGATATATTATTATTCTTACTCTCCAGACAACGGGAAGGTAAAACATGATCAATGATTAACATGACAAAAAAATTGCACTGATAGGAATTGCTCTAATTTCTTATCTAGGTCTAATGTCTTCTGATGAAATACGCAGATAATAGGTGATCTGAAACAGTTTGCTCCTCCACGCTTCACTACAATAGACTAATCAATATGATAGATTAATTATTATTGATTTTTATCCTCACCATTCACGACTTCTCATTCGTTCTGCACAACGACCAACAAAGTCTAGAGAGAGCGTGGGGATGTTAAAAATGATACTAAAACCAAAATCATTGGTTCCGAAAATTGAGTTACGAAATAATTTTTCAAAAAGAAACGGCATTACCTCGCAGTCAAAAGATCGTAAAAAGTGCTGCTTTTTTACCCTTTGTTGGTCTGCAAGGAGCAAATTTGTCTCCCAAAATATTATGCTTTCGAAGCACGAACATTTAAAACCGCGGGGTGAAGGGGAAGATGTATGAAAAATGCCAAACCTACTTAAATTTTTTTAATGACATCTCATTAGTATAACTGCATTAACAACACAAAGACGAAATTATGATGTTCATAATATACAAATCATTTTAAAAGTTTTCATACAAGAAGTCTGCCAGACAATTTCCCCCTCACATGTTAATGTAATATATATTTTTTTAAAATTTTAAGCTTAACCGCGCCACCTGAAGATATTATCAAAGGTCAATAAATGTTTGTGTTTTTTTTCTCATATGGTATTGGGTCAATGATAAAACATATAGAGATTTTGAAATTATCTCTAAAATTAAATTAAATGGCTTTTTAGGTTCATGTTTTGTCGAGTCGACGAAATTAAATGGGGAGTTTTGTTATGAAATGACTCATTGATGGGTCGAATTCGTAAGACAAGCCACATCTAGAATTGATGCTATATTGATGGTTCTGCAGGTTCTTCTCTTCTTCACATTCCTAGTCAATCGTTGACAGGAAATGGTATGTCTCTGCGTGTAATATAAAACTTTTATGCAAAACCCACTCGTGCTTCTTGCAGCTTGATTTCCCATGAGAAATCGCAACGCAAAGATGCCAACAGTGTATTATTTACATCAGCGAAGAAACTGCATAATATATTATAGTATTGCCCTTAGATAGAGTAGTTCAAAATAACCTTAAAATATCTACAGACCGATCAGTGGCTGAGCTGGCATCGCGTTTGGATCCCACCCAAGCGTCGTGCGTTAGATTTTCAAATAATTATTAGCTTATTTAAAAAAATATATTTGTAAATATTTCATCCGTCGTACCTACTAATCCCCCAGTCCGTTTAATGACTAACCGGTTATTACATTAACCGTTTATAGATTCAACACTTTTATTTATCTTTCGAAATACTGTTGCTAAGGACTTCCTTGCCTCATTAAGCAATCAACTTTACTCCCTATAGGGAGTTCAGGTCAATGTCCTCATTAATATTAGACTGCCCTAACAACACAATAACATTCCAAAATACACAAAAATGCCGAAATACAAATAATAACGAAAGGTGAATAGGCTTTCTTTTTATTTTTCAAAGATTCTTCTCGATACAGTTTCTTAACAATGCCGTTACAAAACGTTATCAAGCAGGTAACAAGTATTTATGAAGGCACGAACCAATTGTCTGAGTTCGTCCTTCCAAGTAGTGTTGGGTAGGACACGATCTCAGAATGAGTTTGTACGAGGTACTCAAACACTGAAATGAGCTGTTGGTAAAAAAGTGTTTTTTAATTTTTTTTTATTAAATATGGCAAACCACAAAGTACAATAATATAAAATTGGTGAGTACGACTGAAACAGCAAAAATGTATAAAAAATTTTCAATTAAGTGATGTGTATTAATATATTTCAAATTAATATTAATACTTTTTCAAACTGTGTTTAAAAACCAAAGTTTTTCTTAATTACTTAAATGCGCAGTTCAAAATTTAGTGCGCGGCGGCCTGGAGTGGCGCGTGATGTTACCGCTCCGAAGTGTACGTGTTCGAGCCTATTGAAAATAGTCTAGATGCCATCAACGCTGCAGCGGTAACTAAAAACACAGTGTCTTCCTTGAGACTCAAGGAAGACACTGTATTTTTATTTACCACGGTGGAACGTACGAAAATTTTCGTCAACACTGTTGGATTTATTTTTAGCAGTACGAATTTATTCAACACAACGCCGTCATATTACGTATGGCTGATGTGATTTGAGATTTTCACGGCCAAAAGTATTATCGTAATTATTTTTTTTTGGGATAACAGTTTTGCGCTTCCTTCTTTAGCCAACGTTTCGGACACTATACCGCCGCAAGCGGTACAGTGTCCAAGCGTGTATAAGCGCAACATGGCGTGACCTCCCAAAATATATTCACGATATTTTACGTACGCCACAGTGAAAAATAATGTTTCGACCCTACGAAAATGTTGGGATTCTGTTAACTTAATATTTAGCATTTCTCACTAGAAATTCTGCCGACCCAGACCTAGTATATTAGTATAGTCATCTAATTACATCAGATGACGATTCTATCAAACGCGACAATGCTTATATAATTATGATATACGTTTTTCATAAATTTCCGAAAGTTCTTTACCGATTGCATTGAAATTTCGACACAAGAACACACAACACACTTTCAGAACGTGAAAACGCGGTTTTCTTTCACGGTGTTTCAGATACATTTTAAAGACATTATTAGAAAACCCAAAGAAAAGTATAACATAGCTGACAGGTACTTACGTATGTACCTATTACTAAAAAGTATTTTAGTAACAAGTAAATAGGCGATCCAACACCCGTATTTAATTTGACTCCGTGTGCTGCAAAAATCGGAAGAAACCATTTTCATGTGCTGTATGTAGTTTTAATCAAGGCTGTGAACTAGCATAAAGATTCAATCTTTAGTTAAAAGCAGTTTTGTCTTCCGAATGATTAGTGAAAATTCTAGTTGCGGATTCATCTGCTGACGAATTTCGAAGGAAACCGTTCGCATGTTCCGAGTGGAATTTAAATTCTAGTTTCATATCATAATGCTGCAAAATTCCGAGGAATACCTGCTATTTTTGATTTTTTTGATGTGAATACCGCACGAGATTCCCAACTGCTCTCAACCGTCTGGAGCCAGTAAAACTATGGCACCCCCAATTGGGTTATGTTGTAAGTCTGAATGTAGCGGGGAGGGGAAGGGGATGGGGAAGTACCTGGCTATTCAGATTTGGTCACAAAACACGGCTAACGCTATTTCAAGCAACGTTTCAATTCTGAATGGTGGTCTTACACCAGGGCGATACTGAGAGTATCTTCCACTCTAGAACGTGGGGCAAGTATGTTATATATTATATTTAATTAATAAATTGTGAAACAATACATATTTATCAAACACAATTTACCTGTGCACGCTGGGATTTGAACCCCCAACCTTCGATTTGCTAGTCGAGAATGAATTCTAATTCTAAACCTTTTCTTTACTATTTCGATTACATTGATAGATGCCTCAATTTTTTTTTGCATCGAATTTTCTGAGGTAGGTCCTCTTCAAATATTTTTGTTTTTATTTTCACAAAATTATTATTGTATCAAATTGTTGAAATGTTGCACCCAATCCGAGTTATGTCATTTTAAAGTGAGCCTGGGAATTAAAGTTCAGAATGCAACAATTCTCGTTAAGGCAATATCTGCGATGTCACATAGCTCAAAGAAACAACACACGATGTAAAGGTTAAACATAGAAAAACAGGTGAAACATTGATATGTAGGTGGGTAGATAGGTAGGTACTATTAATGCACATATAATTTATCACAATATCATGTTATATTATAGCATCTTCTTACTTTTGTCCTGTTTGGGTCGGTAACCTATCGCTTCGACAAGCCTAAGGAAGTTGTCCTGAGCTACATCAATGGCCTCCATCCATTCCAGGACCAGTCTCAAGTTATTGCATCATCAACATCTTCTTCCTCTTGTCCTGTTTGGGTCGATGACCTATAGCTACGACAAGGAGCCTTTAGGTGTCCCGTCCTGAGCAACATCAATGGCCTCGATACATTCCAGGACCAGTCTCCAGTTTGTGCATTATCATCATCTTCTTCCTCTTGCCCTGTTTGGGTCGATGACCTGTTGCTTCGACAAGGAGCCTCTGTGTGTCCCGCCCTGCGCTATATCAATAGCCTCCATCCATTGCAGGACCAGCCTCTAGTTTGTGCCTTATCAACATCTTTTTCCTTTTGTCCTGTTTTGGTCGATGACCTATAACTACGACAAGGAGCCTCTAGGTGTCCCCGTCCTGAGCTACATCAATGGCCTCCATACATTCTAGCACCAGCCTCTAGTTTGTGCATTATCATCATCTTCTTCATCTTGTCCTGTTTGTGTCGATGATCTGTTGCTTCGACAAGGAGCCTCTGTGTGTTCCGTCCTGCGCTATATCAATAGCCTCCATCCATTGCAGGACCAGCCTCTAGTTTGTGCCTAATCAACATCTTTTTCCTTTTGTCCTGTTTTGGTCGATGACCTATAACTACGACAAGGAGCCTCTAGGTGTCCCCGTCCTGAGCTACATCAATGGCCTCCATACATTCTAGGACCAGCCTCTAGTTTGTGCATTATCATCATCTTCTTCATCTTGTCCTGTTTGTGTCGATGATCTGTTGCTTCGACAAGGAGCCTCTGTGTGTTCCGTCCTGCGCCATATCAATAGCCTCCATCCATTGCAGGACCAGCCTCTAGTTTGTGCCTTATCAACATCTTTTCCTTTTGTCCTGTTTTGGTCGGTGACCTATCGCTTCGACAAGGAGCCTCTAGGTGTCCCGTCCTGCGCTATATCAATAGCCTTCATCCATTGCAGATCCATTCCTTAATTTGGGCAATAAATCAAGATTTTAAAAATACCATTATTGTTTTAAAAATCTACTTACTGTAGATGTTTTACCTAATGATGCGTTAAAAAATTACAATTTTAATAGTTGGAGTAGTTTAACCCACCTTTGGTAAACCCTAAAATGTGGTAACAAATCTCTTCTACGTGCAGTTATTTTTTCGTTATTGAATAATGAAAAGTAAATTCTGTTGGTGGTCAAAGAATTAAATTTGTTTAATATTGTGTTATAAATATAAAAAAAAAATACTCATCTCAGTACTCCAAACCCAAATGGTCTGTTTAAATTAATTATTTATCCAATCAATGATTCATTATTTACATAATTGCCTTCCTGTTCATCCATAACAATTAAAAATATATCCACATCTGTGTACCTACCTATTAATTGACAGTTTTGACAGTTCCCACCGGACGCCACTGCGCCAATCAATCACACCGGTGTGCTTAGCATGGCTTACACAATCTTTGGAACCGAGTCCAAAGTCTGAGAACGATAGAAACAATGTTGACATTAAAAAAAATGCTCTCACATCCCATTCCGGACTCTGGACCGAAACGCGGTGAGATATGAGCTATGAGCCACGAGCCAACTGTGATGATCGCTGGTCGCTGATTGCCGATTGCTTGGTGAATCTTATAAAGATACAAACCTCAATGGCATATTTGTTTATGTTGTTTTCTTTAAAAAATAGCCGGTTCTTACGTTTCGGCTGTTTTTCAAAGATAATATTTTACCAGAGATAACGGTCATTAAATTTTAGAAACAAACACGCTTCAATAATATCAATAAATCTTTCTTTCCCGCTCTTTCTTGGTTTCCAACATTTTTTATTTTATTTTTAAAAAGAAAGGCAAACATTCCCGGGTTACGAATAACCTGACAATATTTGAAAATTTCCTACTACCACCACAGTAAGCGGAAAATGTTGCTTGTATTGTGATGGAGGACTTAGCCAGGCGAGGAATTGATTGAATTGATGAACATACAGTTTATATATAAATTATTTTTACATTTAATGGTGAACATAAAATAAACCTGGTTCCATTTACAATATTTTTGTTATGGTTAAAGTTTAGGAAGCAAGTATATATTAAAAGTTATATCATGACAAAGTATGAGCAAAAAAGAATAAATAAACAATAAAGAAGTAATAGTTTTTATTTAAGTAAATTCATTGTATGGTTAATTTCATTTTAAACGTTAATATTGTCACTTTTAGTTAGCTTCTCCCTTTTCCTTTTTAAAACCATTCGGATAAATAGAAATTTTTATTTCCATATTTAATTTATTCTTTTCTGAATAAATCCCCGTGAAAATTTATTTCTTAAAAAAATATTTCATTACCGCACAAGACTCCAAAATGTCTATAGCCACTGGAAATATTATAATATTAATTTCTACTCTGGGATGTGGGTAGGTTAGTGCAATCCCACACATGCCAGATGTAATACTCTTTTAGGCTGTAGGTGGTGGTAGATGGTAAGATGGTAAGATGGTAAAGAGGAAAGTCTGGAAGTTAATGCCATTTCTAGTAACGTTTCTATTCTGAATGTTGCTCTTTCACCAGGGCGTGTTCCCATCAATCATTATCAATACATTTAGGCATACTATTGAAATAATACCTACTTCTAGAATAATTAGATCACAGTTTCGACATAATGTAGCGCTGAGGTTGATTGATCGGTTTAATAGCTGCAAAAGGTACCTGACAGATGTGATCACTTTGTCCTAGGATTCATTATACACTCCTATTTATGCGAAAGGAGATTTGATGAACCAATCACTGGCCCATTTACTTCATGGGTAAACCACAAGTAGTCTACAATGTGTAAGTATGTAGACTCGTTAGACATAGTTACAGTTACACATCTTGCAGAAAAATACCAATATGTAAATGCATTTTAAATTTGCATTTTTATTTATTTGTATTTATCAAAAGTTTCGATTCATGTCGTTGGAACAGTTATCTATCTTCTATCTATATAAATAAAAATGTAAATCTTCGTTTGTTCAACATCTTAAATCACCGAAAGTTCTTCACCGATTGCTTTGAAATTTTGACACAACCTTGCATTCGAATACGCGTGTTTTTTTGTACCTATATTATATATATGTCACCTGTAAAAACATGCTTTTTTGGAAAACGCCATCCGTTGGACATTAAAGCAAAACGCGCTATTGTTTCTCTACCTGCACAGCAGACTCAGCCACAGCAACGCGTGGCGGGGTATAGCTAGTATGTAAATGTAAAAGAAGATACCGATTTTTATTCAGTGTTTACTTGGGGTGGTTTTGGTTATAAGCCTAGGGCTTACTTGGGGTGTTTGGTTACAACCTACGGTTTACCAGCTAATCAGTATTTAAGCATCTTTTGGAGATTTAAGATTTTGAACAAACGAACATTTACATTTTTATTTATAAAGAAGATAGATTTATAGATAGTAAATATGTACTTCATCATTTACAAATGTTTTTTTTTTCAATAACTTGAAGAGAAAAATTACAAATTATGATATTTAATCATTGAGGACAATATTAACGACTCTCGGTGTAATAGTCAATTATAGGATCTTAAACTCAACAATGTATAAAATAGTGAGATAACATTATATGCCTTTTATCCACCCCTGACTTCTAAATGTATAAATACCATTACTTTCGTCAAAAGTACCAGAAGGTAATAACCGTAATAGGTTGAAACCGGACCAGTCTGAAAATATAATAAGTAGAATAAAGTTATTAACTGTTTTCATCACAATATGGTGAGATCTTATAGAAATAATAAGCCAACTTGATTAGTGTCCTGACCTGGGTTGTTGTTTATAACCCGCGACTACGGTCGGATGTCCGATCTGCCAATTACTGCTAACTTGACACTTCCGATAATCGGGTTCAACAGGCAATCGTTTCCGGCTGATATCATACATTAGGATTGTTATTATGGATTATGGCCAAGCGACAATTTCCTCCAACCCCATGACTACAGGATATTTAAAAGCACATTTTCGCTGACATACAAATAAGTATATGTTGTACGTTTTATAGAAACTATGCAGGTACTCCCTTCTACTTCCTACATTCTGTTTTTGCAATATTTTAATAAGTTCAAGAGGAGTTCACTGACTTGTGAGTTTAATTACCCACCGGCATTTAAGTAACTAACTAACCATCATGCCACTTTGTCTTAGCACGCATTCCTTGCTATATTCAAATTCATACACGCCCTTCTGTTATTCTGACTCTTGAAATGGCCCGACTCATTTATTTGATTCACTTTGATCATGCCACGTCTCCCTCGGGCGTCCTCAACTTTCTACCATTCACTTTCGCCTGAATATTATTTTCATACTTCATACTTTTTCTGCGAATAAAATTATACGTATTGGGTACAAAAGGCAAATGGTGTTATTTAATATTTTTAAAACCTGAGTAAGTACTTGTAATACTTATTTTGGTGTCTAAAGGTTAATCTAGCGCATTGTTTCAGTTTATCAGAATTTAGATTATCTCGAGATTAATTTAATTGTATATTATTTAAAAAAAAAATACTTAACGTTAATCTAGTAGGCGCTTTTTGGCGCTTATGGATTAGTAATTATTTCATTACCAATATTCGCAAAGGAGAATTTATAATTATAATATTATCACCAAATTTAGTATACCCGGACATCATTCCACGTCTCAATTCCATCTTCCAACCTCAAAAATGTAATTTGTTTGCTTTCAATATAAACAATTCATCCCATGACGTGTAAATCATTCAGACGGTGAAACTTTTACCAAACGAACGATTAGCTAAGAAATCCACTATTTAAATCCACCTTATTTCAAATCCAATTTAGTCCCGGATGGGGCTGTTTCGTCCCAACACCCACGTGCCATTTATTTGTCCCGCATCTGGTATGACCAGACCAGTGATCATCCTCAACTAATCGCCATCTACACAAATGCACATGAAACCAGAAATAATAGAAATATAAGCATTACTAACTGACGTGTACCCGGCGTTGCTGGGGGGTTATTCTTAGGAGATAGACATATGCCATAGCGGACTTTTCTTTAGGCCTTTTTAAGATATACAATTCCGTAGTACATTATGTTGATGTATCTCGTAAGGTTTAGACCGACTTTTCTCCACTTTCTATAAATTTAATATGCATGTATTATATACATAAACCTTCCGGAAAAAAATATCTAAATGATAGTGGAAATTCTATCAAATTAGAAGAACTAAGCGCACAAACAGACATACACGAATATAGACTTTATTTTATACTGCTTAGAGATTATTTAGAAAGTGAAACCACATTGCTTCGTCATTATTTTTACCGTTCATTCGTTTGAATAAAAAGATAAAGCTCCATTCACACAGAAAGTTTTTTTTACTACATATTATTGTGATGTCGTTTTCGCATTCCGTGTGGGAGCATCCCATGATGTCCTGTCAAATTCCGTGTGAAATGGAATGTCGAAAACATTAAATATATCATTATAAATTTAATAACATTTTTACGAGGCTTTCCAGTTTTTATAATCATATTCTAAATTTATTGATTCCGAAAGAATTTTTCGACGGCCTCCGTGGTCGAGAGGCAAGGCTCTCGTCTAGTCAATAAAATGGTTGCGGGTTCAAATACCGGCGTTCGAAAATAAATTTGATTCGATCAATTTGTATTATTTTACAATTTAGTCATTTTAAATAATATAAGGAATATTTGCGACAAGAGTGGAAGGTACTTTCAGTATCGCTCTGGTGTAAGGCTGGCTACCATTCAGAATTGAAACGCTGCTTGAAATGGCTTTAGCCGTGTTTTGTGACCAGATCTGAATTTTAAGTTTGGGAGGCGGGTTTGGGTTCCGCTGCCCCGGGAACCATTTATTGGACAACCAACACCTCTGCACATAGGTCACCCCATGTTGTTCGCTACGTTTGGTGATTTAGCAGGGGTGCCCGGGTTCATCGGGTGAGGTGTGTTCGATGAGGTATGTTCGGGAGAGGCCGGTTTCGGGAGACCCTTAAAAAAGACCTTCCACACAGCATCCCCAAAGATGAGTGGGGTGAAAATAAAACTAAGCCGGGGCCTTCCCACCTTCCTCTTCACCTTCCCACTACCTTTAGCCTCACAACATACCCCAATTGGGGATGCCATAGTCTCGCTGACTTCAAAAGGTTGGGACTCTTGTACGATATTCAAAAAAATCTTCTGCTTTCGGTTTCACTTGGGATAAAAACAGTATTTTTTCATAATATTTTGGAGTCCAGCACCGTTTCGTTATTTTAGCCTTTCATGTCTGCCCTTTATGGTGGCATTTATTCAAAATAAGCTGTTTGACCATGCTCCTTTCGTTGTATGATCTGTAGAACAATAGAACAGGTAAAGATAAAGTTGCACTACCTGCACCCTGCAACCTGCACCTACCCGCGCTGTACGGGTAACAAAAAAATTAAAATTCGCAAACGCTAGAACGTGTAGGTATCCACTTCACTCACCAAGTGAGTGTATAATGATGTAACGTTATTGGTGTATATATATAACATTATCTTTGAACTTTCTTTATAATTCTCTTTCATTTTCTGTAACGGACCTTTGTCTATTTTTATGTTTATTGAATCATAACTACCAACCTAGTTCCTTACACTCGGAGTCATTCAATTTTTCACCGTTTTCCAGACTAGACTCCTACTCCCATACTTTGTTTATTGATCTTTGATTCGGGTTCTTTCACACGCTTCCTTTTTAACTAATGAACTAACTCTGATACCGAGTTACTGGTTACTCACATTATTTGAGAATAGGTGAGTAGGTACATTCAATCAGAGTGCATTCAAAAATAATGTCACTAGGTTATCAACAGAACCAGATCATAGTCCATTATATTATACTGTTTGGCTCGTTCACAGGACACAGCTTAATAGATACCTGATAATTCTATACTTTGAACGACACGATAAGCGCGAAATAAATAGTTACCGATCTTACCGTGTCTTTTAATCCCAGTTGACATGCGTCTATTATTTATATTTATAAGACATGTTCTATTACCTAATTTTTATTGCACAGTCCAAAGGAAGGATAGATGATATTATATAAGCTAATTCAAATCCCATGCAATCAAAATATAATATTTATTTAGAAATGGACATTCCTGCCTTTTGAAAAGAATTTTAGTATGGTGGTCGAGAGAATTCAAATAAAATGTGACATGTAAAAAGTTCAATAAATAACAATAAAAATTAAAATTCAATATCCGCCATTCTCCAAAGTTTTAAAAATATATTTGTATTGTTTTTCGCATTCAAAATTATTATTTGTTGAAAGAACCCCATTCCGAATCTAAACGTTGCTTTAAATTAGCTTCGGTTAGGATTGTTAGGAACCATACCTGAACAGCAAGGTGCTTCCCAAACTTTCTCTTTCCTATTTTCATTCGTCTCACAACATTACTAAATGGCGTCGGTATAGTCTCACTGGTTTCGGGTAGAGGAACGTAAAAATGCGCATTCCTCACATTCAAATCGTCATTTTACAAAATAACACACGACTTTAGTTTGGGTCGTCTTTTACGCATTTCATAATATATGCATTAACTAGGCATTTTTGTAAACATATTCCTGCTATTATAGGAATACCTAAATGCCCTTTTTAGGCGCATCTTCCCTACTGTACCAGGGAGTGGATTCTCCAATCCAGGCCGCTCGCCATCGCCGTCGAAAGTACATACATTGGTCGACATTCCTATTCTGGAGCCTCGTCGAAGATACATACTTACGCCAAACGTAAAAAGCCATCAAAGTGATTAAACCCACTCGTTGTTCGAGTGGAATGACTTCGACCAGAATCGAGGCCCTGTGTATCGGAGCCGCAATCATTCAACTCTATCGGATTACTTTCGCCAAAAAACTGCGGGCATTCCATCGACCTTGATAATTATAATTACTTATTGTCGTAACAGCCGCGCTAATTTTTCGACACTCTTATCGCAACTTAATTAACAGCTGATAATGATTTAAGGCGTTAAATCCACTATCGCTTCCACGCTTGTAAACCGTCTAAATCTAAAGTCGCAGATATACACTGGAGCGGCGTGCCCGGTGTTGATTGCCGATATCGCTAGCATACTTACAACAAAATCTACTGCCCACCTTCGCAAGTCGGCAGTGTTAGCACGGTTCTCCGCGCGCGCTAACCATAACGCGTCAGCCATTTTATTTAGTTTTTATAATAACCAGTTAATTATTATTAAGTGTTTTATTTTTATTATTTATTTGTTTTAAATTATCTGTGTGGATTGTACAAGAACCCAAGATGTACATCGACGAGAGCACGTGAGTTGTCACTTTCTATTATGTTCCGTTTGTTCTGAAAATTTATCAATAGTGTAATTTGTATAATATACCTGCATACGTTTTCGTTTCTCTCGTTAGGCGTTGTGTAATGTAACAACTGAGAATCACGTGGCGTTGTTGTATACGTATTTCATTTTTTACCTGTATCAGGTGTTTGTCAAACATGCTGTAGGTACATTTTATATTGTCCACGGTTGTGCGGATTCTTATTGCTGTAATGCCTATTTACCTTACTGGACTCAATGGATAAAACAAACTAATGAAGTTCTCATCTATTTCAGTGAGCGTCTCTTGCAACTTTTAAAGCGGTGTTTATACAAATTAATAATAAAACAAATTGCTTTTTCTGTTCTTATTAGCGTTGGTTTTGCAGGTGGATTTAAATATTTTAATTTCACACTTATTTCTCTATCGTCTTTTGAACAAGTTTGCCAGTTTTGTCGGCTCACAAAGTATAATAACCGGTAGGTAGGCAGATCTTTTAGACATTGCCAATTATATAGTTTTTTGCAAAACCGGCTTTTCGGCCTTCTATCAACTTGCGTACAGTAAGTATTGCATGCATTCAGTGATATGTAACTGCATTATTGTACAATAAAATGAATATACAGGTGTCTAGCATGCCACATTAAATGCGAGTGTGAATCTTGGATATTTAAACCGGCTTTGCAACAATTTGTTCGTTTCTTTAAAAATACTTCGATCAAAAATACTTTTCAGTATTTATAAATAACACATACAATAATAGATATCTATTTAACAAATACAAGGGACTAGTCTTAGGACGGGTTGTTTCGGAGAATCTGAACAATTCATCAAATTTCAACGTTCATTTTCAAGTTCTGTGAAAGATTTTTTCAAGTTCTGTTTTTATTTCAGTTTTGTCAAGCAACTAGCCTACAATGATATAAAAACAGAACTTGAATAAGTCTTTCACAGAACCCGAAAATGAACGTTGAAATTTGATGAATTGTTCAAATTCTCCGAAACAACCCGTCCTTAATCTTTAGATTATATTACCGATGGTACGCTAATAATATCTAAGTTGTAGTTTGAGTGTAGGTAGACAACAAAAATTCGCGAGTTCAATAACCTGTTATATATTTTCGGGTCCGCAATCCTTACAATAGACAAATCATCAATCTTCGCATGACATTGAAATAACTGGATTTTGCCATCGGGTAAGGTCTAATAATTTTGTACCCGAGAGCCGAAACCCTATTTTTTTTTTAATAGAACTTATCGTGTTTTGGCGTTGCATCCACGTGCTTCTCGGGCACAGAATTTAGGATTGTAACAATAATATTGAATTATTAATTTACATTGAAGACATGCCAATAATAAAAAAAAAAGTATAATATTTCGGTAATTACATCGTATGAATTGGTGATTAGTTTAACTCATATTATTTTTATCGCTTTATTATCAGTCATGATATAATATGTACTTCATTTTTACAGTTTTAAGCGTTCACAGTAATAATCACAATGAAACTTCTCTTATATTAGTTGTGAATTTATAGTAGTCCCAGAGAGAGGTCATACGTACATCATCGACGTAAAATCTTCCTTCTACATTTTCTTGTATGAAAACGTAAAATTTATAAGATACTACAACGATGATGTGACGTAAAACCCCTCTGGGACTGGGACTAGGTACAATAAATGTAAAAAAATATTTCTTAATGGATTATAAAAATAAAAATATCATTTCGTCCATATGAATGAGACAGACATCGATTTCATTATTTCAAAGTGACGGTTTTTAATCTGGAGCCATGCTTTTAGTTGTAGAAACTTACCAGGTATTCCATAACATTATTATTTTATCATTTTCTACCACTGTGATACCAAGATTAAAATCCACCTGGTAAATATTTACTTGAAGTTGTTTATTTGTGTTGTAGAGATCTCAAATCGATATGGATTTAGAGAAAATTTACTCAAGTACTGAAGATGCTATCATAGATTTAACATCTGAAATATATAAACATTAAAAAAAATACATTGGAACATTTGTCGACTTGTAGATAACCATTTGACATTATATCGCATTCTAAACCTACCATCAAACTGGTTAAAATTAATATAACTAATAGTGCTTTACCGTGAATCAAAGGTTAGCTCTTTAATAGAAAGCAATTTGTCAAGTTAAATGGCTTTCTGAGCGATTCTCAGACCACGGATCTTGGAATCCCGCAGGGAACCGCACTGAGACCTATTTTATTTAATTTCACTAAATACTGATTAAACATTTCCACTATTAATAAAAATGCGATTCCTTAGAATTTGAACACATGTATACACACTCGTGTAATAATTGTAATATAAATGCAAATCTACAAATTGATTTACTCTGTGCTTACCGTTAAAACTAATATAAGATTCCTAGGTATAATATACAGTAAAAAAGTGGAAATTACAAATTAATGCTTCAGTAGAAAGGTTAAGAAAATTATTGTACACTAGCGTAGACTTGTGAAATATCACAGGTTATAAATTGTAGAATTTGTGAAGATGAAAATATTTGCTTTACGATTATTGCTTTTCAAAAACAAACATTGTCAATTTTGGAGATATCACAAATTTACCTTCCGAATTTAGTGAATTTGAAAAATTAATGTTTTTAAAAATATTAAATAAACGTAATTTGAAAAATTGCAACATTTTGTCAAAAATTTAAACAAATATAAATATATATTTTAATATGGAATTACTGTGTGATTAATGAAAACAAATTATACTTACTTTATTGCTTCTCTGAACTGTTCCCACAATCCTATGTTCCAATTTTAAAAATCAAAGCAAATCCCAGTTCTAGAGGTCATTGAACCGGAGTCAGAAACGCAGCTGAAATTAGTATTTTTATAAATTTTATTAGAATTACGATTGGTAGAAGTGATAGAATAGTTCACAGAATATGAACAATTCATCGAATTTCAAAATTAATTTTCAAGTTCTGTGGAAGCTATATTCAAGTTCTGTTATTATATCATGGGCCAGTTGCTTCAGAGTTCAAAATCTATGAAACAACTGGCCGTGAGAAACATTATTTAATTTTAGATTGTTAAAACCATTCATTTTACCTTTTCAATCTGTATTGCAATATGGAATTGTTAGCAACATTCAAAACTTGCCTTAGAAATTATTCAAAAAATATAAATAAATATGATTTTAAATTAGCCCACCCCACCCACTATCCTATTTCAAGACTTTATTCTACAAATATTTTTAAAAAGCTGTTTTACAATAATGAAAACATAGTTATAGTGATTTGTTTTTGGGGTATTATGCCGTGTTGCGCTACCTCCTTCTTTAGCCAACAATTGGGACAGCATTGCAGTCCATCATCAGGGCAGATGTGTAATTTGATCAATTACACATCTGCCCTGATGATGGACACTGCAATTCTGTACGAAACGTTGGCTAAAGAAGGAGGTAGCGCAACGCGGCATAATACCCCAAAAACAAATCACTCTAATACTTTTGGCCGTGAAAATCTCAAATTATACATGAAAACATAGCATTATTTTCGTACAGCAATACACTAAATATTCTTGGCTCAATAACTATCAGGTGCTGTAACAATAGCACGGCCTAACAATATTTTAAATATACTAGACCCTTTAAAAACTACAGGTTAGTCTGAATTATTGAATCTTGATAAGTCAGTTCCAATTGTTTAAATAATAACACATTATTTTTTATTTTGGTACAATATTTTACATTTCATAGTACAATCCAGTAATGTTGGCCTCACTGTTTGGCTTACCCATGCTGAGGCCTCCATTTAATTAGTGGTAGGTACTTTATAGCTTATCTGAATTCTTCACACAACTGATGATTCCAATTTTCAAAATGATACTTAAATTCAAAGCATTTCAATTGAAAAATTTCACGGAAAAATCACTACGCGCAGATAACCGAAATTAGTAGGTATGTTTAACGATTGGATTTAAATTGAAGGGTATTGGGAGAAAACAATGAAATTCACACTTTTTTCATATTTGAGACTATGCAATCTGTTAGTCATAGATATAGTTTCATTGTGCATTCACAGACTGGGTGAAAACGATGAAACATATACGTTTAAACGTTAATACAAAAATTACCAGTATCGGAGAAAACCATAAATATCCAATGCTTTAAGCTTGTGACAGACCATGCTATAGCGCGCTATATTCTCTTGACTTGCATATCGCATATCGCTCGCCATACATTCCCTTTGGGATGGTATTTCAAGCAATATGTTATCATCACAATAGATATTGGGTTTTGATGAAAGATGAGCTAATGAAAACGAACCAGTTGAAAACCAGGCTATTAAACATACTGGGCAACTACCACTGAGTTTACTTTTTATGTATTGTTTCTTAACCTTTTGTAATAAATGCTTCATAAATAATAATTCATTCCTACATTTAAATGACAAGCAGCTTATTGCAGAAGTCATTTATGTCCTTCAATGCCCGAGCCTTGTCATCATTCTATAGTTATTTTTTTTTTGCTATGAAACATTATTTTGTAACAAAAGCTTCCCACGATTATGAAAATTGACATTGAGAAAAATATAAATAATTTATCTGTTTACCTATTATTAAATTTAGGTTTACAAAAGTAGTTTCACATTTGTACCATTAAAATAATACAATTTACCTAGAGTTGAGCCTATTTCTAAAGAACTTTTTACCTAATTTTTTTAATATTTCACTTGTCAATACATTTTCATTTTATAGGTTTCGTTATAAAACAACAAATCTCCCACTCTCACTAATTCTTTCAATTATCTAGCTAAAAATACAAGTGTTATCATTCATATTGGATCAATTGGAAATATAAATTATATGAATTATTCTTTTTTTTTGGTAAACTAATGTTTTAAGACAAGATTTTTTATGCATAGCACAAAGGGTAACAATTATTTTACAAGCAATAATTATTCGCCTGAAACACTCATCCACATTGAAAAATCTCCTGATAAAAGATACATGACGCCAACGGGACTCGAACCCGTGTCCCTTCGATTTCCGGTCGACAGCTCTGACCACTGAGTTATGGCGGCTTATCTCTTATCCGCGAAATAATTCAATATATACTAGTGTTTCATTCAACAATTACTGCTTGTTACATTTTTTCACCTGAAAACAACCAACTTCGAGTCGAGTCCCGTTGGCGTCATGTATCTTTTATCAGGAGATTTTTCAATGTGGATGAGTGTTTCAGGCGAATAATTATTGCTTGTAAAATAATAAATTATATGATCTTATTATGTTTGTTGACATGCACTTTTCTTGATCAATATGACACGATTTATTCCTTTTTACTAAATTACTACTACGAGTTCAACTGGTCTCTCGACCCATCGCAGTGGGAGGGATATGTTTGAATGTCCATCGTCCGTCATTCCTGGACACACTGATACTTAGATTCCTACCCAACCCTAATACCTTGAAGTTCCTCTCCTTCCTTTCCTTATAACAAACCCTCCACACAGCATCTCAAAAGATGACATAGGCCCTAAGGGAAATTATTTTCCTTAAGGCCTCAGGCAAACTGTAGGAATAATTTTAAGAACCACTAATACTGAATTACCATTTTTAAGTTTGTTAAAGTAAAGCGCAATTGAAGTGAAATGACACTAAACTGCGCTATATAAATGCCATGTTATTATTATTGTGTGGTGTTAATGTAAAAAAAAAAACAGTAATATTTCCAGTTCTTTGAATTCTATAATAAATTTCAAATTATTGTTGCATTCTTCCAAGTACATTTTTATTTATTTATTTATACAACAAACATTACCTCATTATCCTAACAATCATACTGGAACATTAAAGCCTGTGACAGACCACCACGCTATATTTTCGTGGCTTGGCCTATTTCAGCATTTGGCTCGCCATACATTCCCATTGCTAGTGTATGGCAAGCGATATGAAATAGGCCAAGCTATGATGCTTATAGCGTAATGTGTCGCCTACCTAATACATGTAACAATAAGTGATGAGCAGTAAGAAAAGAACAGTTATTATAATTAAGAAGCTTAATAGTTTATCCATTATCCATTGACAGTTGTAAGATACGCTTATCTAAATTCAACAAATATATTTGTTTTTTAAATTGTTGTATTTAAGGTTATTTTTGGATAGTGATAACATAGGATATCATTCTTGTAGTTATCGGACACTAAATTATATTTATTATTGTTTCTTCAGGAAAGGGATCACTTTATGGCGTGACTTTATACATAAAATAAACCAATATTAAATTCAACTTCATGTCACTATGGGCTGGTAATTCAGCTGCTTTTTAATCTCGGTTTGAGAGCAGACGCGGCCGTTGCATTAAATGTTTGGTGGTTCACTGAGCACCAAATCAAAAACATAATAGATTGTACAGACTCACAATCACTCATTTTTAAAAAGGTCAAAGATATTCAATTACATAATATCAAAATAGTGATAAGAATAATTCTATGTAATAATTATTTTACTTCTCAGCCTGCAATTAACTGAAGTTTGCAATGAGAAACGCACCCAAAAGATCACTTACTTTAAATAAAAAATAGCCCTTAAAAAACATAATTTTTTTTTACGACAACTATTTTTATTAATAGAGTATATAAATTATATAATTTTTGTTGTTGTTTTGTTTTGAGTGAGGATTGAACCTTCCTCCCCAGGGACTGTAATCAACCGCGCTAACAACTGCGCCAAATCGCGATTGGGCTGGACCGACATTTATTTAGTATATTAACTGCTCTAATGTCATCCAATTTCAGAAAAATGCGTGTTGCGTATATGTCTGCTTGTGTATGCGTGATTACCACCAAAAGTTGATAGAATGCATTGTCATCGATGACGAGTCTATTTACCTTTAAGTAATAACTATTTAACTTTAAGTTTCAGCTTGATCGGATGTCAGGAAGTGGGTTAATTTCCACTTCAAAGATTTCCATTCATTCATGAAAGCAAAAGAGAAATACAATAGCTAATAATGACAGTTACTAAATAGGTTCCCTAAATATAATATGTGCATAATAACACATCAGATATTAGCTGACCTGTAGATGCATGGTTGCATTTTGCAAGCAAAATGTTTCTATCTTGTCTTCTCCAGAATGGTTCAAATGATTCTGATGCTGTTTGCATTATCGATATATATTTAAGTTTTCAAGTTGCGGGATCATCAGATATTTTCCCACAATCCAATTCAACTGATTCCTGACTATACTAAATATGAATACTGCAATACTATGTTCCATTACTAAAACCTCTTCATTAATAAATACATTGTTCTATATTCTTTTCACGTAGAAAATAACATTATGTTCAAACATAAATTTCAGTTAAGAAAAAGTGTTTTTCAATTTTAAATTATAAAGACAAAGCAAAATAACATTCATAGTATTCAACCAATAAATTTGTAATGTCATATACAGTACTCAGAAACCAAACCAGTGCAGTATAACCACGAGTTAACTAATTCAAACTAAAACTGATTATAATGATAAGGATAAGGTTGAATTGATGAGGTTTCACTGTAATTTTCGAGACACTTGAGATTAGTGTTTTTTTTTATGTTGTGTATATGTTATTAATATTGCAAATTTTTTTCAGTGTTGAAAGTGTGTGGGTGCTGACGGCCATCAACGCCATCAGAGCCATTGTGTTTTTCTGCGACATTCTCACATTCCCCGTGCACCTCGTACTGCAGCGGCCATGGCAGAAGAGAGCTATGTCACGCAGAGTCAAGGTTAGTACAACAAACTGTCATAACGTTTAATTTCATTCTTTTGCCGACAAGAAACTTCAATAAATAAAAAAATATTTTTGATAAAGTCAACACGCAGACATCACCCACCATACTTGTTGTGTGACATTTTTATTTTGTCTTTAACTATCCTAGTACCTACAGGTAATAATAGAAGGCACAATGTGTATACAAGTACACACGTACCGTATGTATGCACATGCAGGGGTCTGTCCCTTAGGGGTTAAAGCAATCCAAAAATTATCTTTATTGTTTGACCAAAAACAAATGTGTCATTCGAAATGAAGGATCAGTGCGGCAGGGAAGTACGGCGTGGTAAGCTACCAACGAACACTAGCAGACTACTGATAAATCATGCTCCTTCTGTGCATAACTCAAGAACTGCGTCTGAGCACCTTTTGCTTGCGGTCTAGCTATAGTACTCATGTTTAACTCAACAAAATCCTTTTACTATTATATTGAAACTAAAACAGCCTATTTCTTTAACTTTTGTTCGGTTCTTACTTACTCTAATGAAAATATGTAGTTTTTATTTATTTTTTATTCCAATAATTTAATCCACTGTCTTCCACATGGTTATTATATTGTTACAATAAGATATACATTCGCCACTGTTATCTCTACAAAGTTTTGAATAGATGTGTATTTATGGTAACATCTAAAGACTTGACAGTTGATACAGGTAGTTGTAACTTCTCAGAATGTCATTTCTAACAATATAAAATCAATATTTTAAGTACGAAACTTGTATGATTGTGCTAAAGATGTCAAGTATGTTAGCTTTGATATAAAATACTTGGAATCACCTTTAACAATGCCTAGAAACTTTGCTTTTGCTCTTCTGTACAATTGTGTCAAAGTTTAAATAACCTATTAACATCTTACTGCTGAGGTAGTATTGATACATTGTTATAATTACATCTGTTTCTGTATCTGGGAGACGTAAGGCATCATGGTCATTTTAATAAAAAAATAAATTTAAATTCAGAACTAATGCACTTTTTCCTCCATCCATGAATAATTAAAGTTATTTCCAATTCAATGTAATGACAGAAGTATATGTAGATGCGGGCCGGATCTGAGCCAACCGCGTAGCATGAGTAAAATTTTGAAACCCCTTGTTAAAACCAGTAGATGCCTAGGTAGGTGATCACTGTAATCAATAATATTCGGATGATTTGTATTTTTATGTAGCGCCGTTTTTGCGAAAAATAATCTCAAGGACGATGCATTAGGGGTGTTGGCGTCGGCGTCCTGAGCTGACTGCTCCAATTACGCCCGCATAGTGCCGGTCCTGTGTAGATGTATAAAACCTAACATTTAAAACTATGCATACGTTAATCATCCCAAGCAGGCCAAAATGATAGTTTGATGTTTTGGATATAAATATAAATTATGCTAAACCACGCATGAAAAGTGAAACAAAACAGCCCCAGCCTTCCAGGTACAGACATGTACATATGAAAATCGAAGTAAATAATTAATATATATTTTTGTTTGCAGGCGAAACCGGTGTACAAGGATGAAGAGTCCATTGTAGTACGTGCGGTGGCGGAACCTAGCGCAACACATGTGTGGCTGGTGCGCGAAGGCGTGGACACCATGGACCGCATGCTGCGCACCGTGGCTAAAGAGCACAACCAGCGCCGCTGCCTCGGCACCAGACAGATCCTCAATGAGGAGGACGAGGTACAGCCCAACGGGAGGATCTTCAAGAAGGTAAGCCGTAATAGACACAACTCATGTTTGTCGTGGATAAGTAAGGCCTGGAATAGACGCAACAGACTGCTGTCTCCCTGGCAGCCATTGATGTATTATTTAGTCTATGCTGGCAGCTGCTTTTGTATGAAAAATGACATGTGACTGTTACCCAAGGTGCTGCCTATGTATTCCCGGTCTTAAGTAAGGAAGTATTACTCGCTACAAGAACTTCAATTTAAAATTATTACCGGTAAACTTTTGTTTGTCATTTTCAAGGAGTCGAATAAACAACATTCTTAACATGAAAATTCTTATGCGGGGAACCTTTTCAGAGGGTTTTACTGTGTATAAATAGTACTTCGTCTGAGTTTTAAAACTCTTTCCTTCAATAATAATATTCATAAACGGGTGACGAGGTTAAGACTTTTTTTATTATTTGATTAAATATCGAATAATTTATTTTATTACTGTGTTAACATTGACACCTTGCACAGAATCACGTTGTATCCAACAATATCCATATTACGAGAAAAACGTGATTTAGTAGCTGCAAAAACCTCATGTTGCATACAAACTAATAATTTAAAAACAAAGTTACAACCATAAATATTTTTTTAAAGATGCGTAAAATTAAACGTAACTCTTCTTCATCGAGCCAATATTCGAATCAACTATCATCCTACTGACAACTATTATTTTAAATCCTAGTGACAACTTAAACTTCCATCAACACTATTTTTTTTTTAATAAATAAATTATATTACATATGTCGATAAATTACCATTAGCTGTTGAATTCGACTTATTTATATTGAATAAAGTAACGTAGGTGTAGGGTGATTGCACATTGTAACCTTTCCTTTTTTTTCATCTGTAACGGGTAATGAAAAAATAGTTACAACGGAGTTCTCGGAGTCAGACAATAAGGTTTTTTTTACAAGAATCTCTTGCATTTATTAACCTGATTTATGCGGCTGTGATAGATTGCGTTGCGACCAGCATTGTAAGATTATTCAATTGTATGTACCTATTTATCTAATATTTTTTCTCTTACATTTCAGTACAACATGGGTGAATACCAATGGAAGACATTCTCGGATGTGGAGAGGTTGGCCGGCTATTTCGGCAGTGGCCTCCGCGAGCTGAAGAACCAGCCCAAGGAGAACATTGTCATCTTCGCCGAGACCCGCGCTGAGTGGATGATCGCCGCCCATGGCTGCTTCAAGCAGAGCATTCCAGGTAACCAAACAACTGTCTACCATATCCTCAAGTCATTACATTACCTACAGAGTTTGTCCGATGAAGGGAGGCGCGCCCTTTCTGCGCATGTCAAGAGATTAGCGTCTGCAAATCTGTATTGTCTGTTTTAATTTGGTCCATTAGATCTGCGATATTGTAAGATTATCTGCTTATGCGCTTGTACATACAAGTTCTACGATCATGTTTATTGATATATGTAGATTGAAATAAGCTTAAGACGGATTCGATTGGCTGAATAATAATCTGTTTTCTTTGTACATTCATGCTCTGATCATTAAATCCTCTGTGATAAAACCATCCTAAGCTCTCTTAATCTCTTGTTAAACCTATTTTTTCCATTTAATCTGTAAAGCAAGGTTTAATTTAACTTACGAATTAATTAATACACTTGATGTGAATTGTTGCCATTGTTATCAATATTTTCTTATAAGCAAAAAAAATTAAACCCCCCGTTGTCGTCGCTGTAGGAATTATAAAAGCACTCATATTTTCTTAATTTTCCACCTTCTAAGTATTAAAGTAAATCTGCTATGAAAGTGCCTACCTGTATTTCGTGGCAATGTAAATGGGAAATAAAAAAAGGGGAAGTACTAATATACTCTCTCAGTAATTCGCTACTCTATTTTTTGACTATAACTATAATCCGCCGTTATTTTTTCTGGTTGAAAGCAGAAAATCAAGCTCTATAATTTGCCAGCATTCGTAGGCTAAATTCAGTAGTCCGCTGCGTGCCTAGACCTGAGCATTAAGTTTTATACACTGATGGGATGGATTATCTTACTCTCACATACTCAGTTACTATACCGCCATCTATCTTGCTCTCGCTGATCATTTTACCAGTCATCAGGATTCATTATTGTAGTTTTAGGGCATTTCGGTTAGTCTTCTATGTATTCCAGCGACTGTTGCATGTGTTTGTTTCTGTTCATTTGTTCAGCCACGTTTTTGTTTGAATAAGTTTACATAATGGAGTCTTCTCGCAAGCGTGTAGACATGGCACCTTAACATTAAACCAAAAACTGGTAATTTTACGAAAGATCGTTAGCGGTGTTTGTTTTCTTTTACGAAATACCTATTTTAATTTTTAGCATATTTTGTATCTATGCACTGTAATATCTCTTTGTTGTTTCAGTTGTCACCATCTACGCAACGTTAGGTGACGAAGCCATCGCACACGGAATAAATGAAACCGAGGTCACAACGGTCATCACCACCCATGACCTCCTGTCCAAGTTCAGGAACATCCTCCCCAACACCCCCAGAGTCAAGACACTCATCTACATCGAGGACCAGATCCGGCCCACGGACACCAAGGGATTCAAGGATGGAATCACCATCATCTCTTACAATGATGTTCTAAATATCGGAAAGACATCTAAGATCTGTAAGCACTACTATTTTATTTTCGAAGGAAGCAAATACTTTGGGGTGTGACATATTGAATGAAAAAATATACACTTAGTAAGACACCACTTTATTTTTGAATCAATAACGATAGCCAACCGGGTTTCGCTTATCCCAAGCTTCATCAGGGCTAAATATCAACTAAAGCTAATTAGATACAGGCACATATAAATATAGGTAAATGAAAAATTTATATATATATATATAAACTTAATTCTAATGATTGTTCTGCTTTTTATATCGGAAAAACGGCCCGGAATGTCAACTTAAGAGTAAAAGAACATATATGATGTTTAAACAATAATGCCTTTTCAGAATTCGCGAATCATTTAATAGAATCTAATCATTCATTCGATAAAATCTCTGGAACTAAAATATTGCATAAAAATGGATCTGGAATTAGATTAAACAACTTAGAAGCCCTTGAAATAAAAAAAGCAGTTAATAATAATTTAAATATAATAAATAACCAAATTAATTTATCTGATAGTCCCATATTAAATTTATTCCGCCGCTGAAACTGTTATTTCCTTCCCCCCCCCCCCTCCCTCCTCATCATCCTTAATAATTTGTCTCCACTTTTTCTATTTGCATCTCTTTCTATCTGTTTTGTATCTCTTTCACTCATTGTTTTCATTTACCTATATTTATATGTGCCTGTATCTAATTAGCTTTAGTTGATATTTAGCCCTGATGAAGCTTGGGACAAGCGAAACCCGGTTGGCTATCGTTATTGATTCAAAAATAAAGTGGTGTCTTACTAAGTGTACTACTATTTTAATTTATAAATTTAGTTATGTTTATTAACCGATTATTTATTAGAAGACAGTCTCCACATAAAAATGCTGTCTCCTGTTTATTGTGTTCATTTGTAGCATTTTTTGGGCCAATATTTTAATTGAGTTCAAGCACTGACATCACAAGAGTTAGACATGTCCTTATGCAAAATCTGGGTATCGTTTCAACGAGCTGGAGGCAAGCGAGATTACAATCTTTTTGGCACCAGGAGGGTGCAAGCATTTTTTTAATAAACCAAGACATCATTCGTACATCGACCGCCGGCAGGTGCTCATCGAATTAACCAGACCCTTTGCAGAAAAGTAAAGTTCGCTAAAACAGTCTATTGTGGGGACTTCTTTGCGCGAGGTTTGACTGTTTGTTTCTAACCGGACCGTTAGCCGTTCATGTGTTCGTTTACTGTGGTGAGTAAATTGTAAAACATTTATAAAAGTTACGATTATTACGCAGGGAAGAATTCACGCGCCATTGTAAAAATGATTACTCATTTTTAAGCAAAATTTATTTTCAATAGTGATACTATAAAGCGAGTTGCCCAAAGACTGATTGATTAATTTATTGACGAATCACTGAAAGGGACGCCCACGCCACCTCTCCACTCCGCGTACTCGGTTTATTCCCCTCGTCTTTATGGGCAGCTCTGTCTCTTAGTTTGTGAGTTCGAGTCATAATACAAAATGGCTATCTGTCTAATTTTTTAAGAATTATGTTTTTTTCTTCTTTGACAACTTTTGAACTTCAATTTATATGATTCTTTACTATTGTGCTACCAATTATATATACATTTTATATCATGGACACCGACAACACCTGTCATGAAATCATCTATTTTTAATAAATGCCAGGCAAATGAGGGGCCCAAGGTTGTGAAGGCTCTCTTTTCTGGTATAAGTATCCCGCATGTCCCATCTTGCCATTCCACCATGCATCATAATCAGAGATGTGCTTTATTTCAAATAAATCCATTTGAAATGGAAATGCAAAATGGGTATTTTCCATTTTTCATTTTAAATGCTTTTCTAAAAACCATTTTGCATTTTAAATGCTTTTCTCAATGCATTTTCCATTTTAAATGCTTTTTTGCAACATTCTTCCTACTATCTCCACTCATCGTTTTTTCATAAGCCCCAAATATCAGTCGGTCCTCAACCTCGATATGAGAGATAATTTACATTTGTCAAGTTGCTCCCTGGTAGGAGCCCTGGCAATTGAGTGATACCACAACAAATACTGATTCAAATACTGAACATGGGGCCATGATGCTGTAATATTAAATGTTAGATAGCAGTTTCTATGTTTTTACTTTGGCAACATTTGTTACGCGCAAATTTTTTGTGGTTTCATAATCTGTGGTCGTGGTGTTTTTGGATTTACCATCATGTAATATGTTTGTTCTACATTGATGTCCATTATTAAATGACAAAATTGTTTAAAAATTCTATAATTATTTTAATTGTTTGACGTGAAACCATTTTGCATTTTCAATGCATTTTGAAAATAGGTATTTTGCATTTGAAATGCTTTTCTAAAAACCATTTTGAATTTTCAAATGGAAAAGTTTTGACCCATTTCCATTTTGCATTTCAAATGGTTTTGGGTACCCATTTTGCACATCTCTGATCATAATAAAGATATGTACTTGTAATATTAAATCTTATGAATCTCGGCCTGAATTGATGGAAAGGAAAATGCTTAGTTATTTAAAGTGTCGATATTTTTGCCCTTTGATTTCTAATCTTTATTTTATTTCGTTTTGATTGCCATCAAACGACAATAGATAACGGATTATAGATGTTGTCAACCAACAGCACAGTTATTTCCAAATTTGGGTGTGTTTGCACAATTATGCTGCATGCAATATAGGCTTGTCTTATCAAATCAGTATTTTTTTCTTCTAATGTTATTTTATTTTATATCTTCAGAAAAACCTCATATCAAATTTTACCAAGATTTTCACCAAGAAATTATTGTCTCATGACTTTTTTCTGCTAAAAATGTGTGAAAATAAAATTATGCTGTCTAGTAAAACAACCGGATCTTTTTTTGTATAATGGTTTCATGAAGTATACAGAGAGGCAATCAGTTTTTCTTTAACCCTTCTGGCGTGTTCTGTCAGGAGGTTGGATTATTTCCGCTTTGCAATAAAATCCAAATAAATGCAATATTTCTGAATGTATCCAAATACTAAAAACAGTTTTTGAAAGGTGATGAAATATGAAATCGAATTTTATTATTAGAAATAAACTTATAATTTTTGAAATATTGAATGCAAACGTAAAATATTTTTTAAAATGACTCACGTTTTTGTAACTAAAATTACTGATGACAGAATATAAAATAAGAACACATATTTTATTAGACAAATTTATTACAAATTATGGTGTCACCTCTCATTTTTGTCATTTCATATAAAAATAATTGGTAAAAATATTTCAAATTGCTGTCAGAACCTTTGGTTAAATTGAGGTGTAAATTTTAATTCTTCTATAGTTAACTTCTAGATTTGAATATAAAGCTTGATGGTTTCTCTTTCTAATACAGTTTAGATCATATTTCTCACCATGACAGCACAACGATTTCTGTGTGACCATTATTAGCTGTTGTCAAAAGCTAACATTAAACAAAAAAAATTACAAATTTAATTTAATTTTTATATTATTTGGTTTTATGCCCAGCCGGGCTTTTAGATGCTTTTTAAAACAGAATATAGACAGTAAGCTATCGAAAATTATACAAAAAAAAAATTAAAGCTAATGAATATAAAACAATATCAGTAAAACATAAAATATTATAGAGACTAGAAAAATACTACATATAAGATAAATCACTAAAACTACATTATCGACGCTACTCTGATTTGTAAGATTCAACAAAGTGCTGGTATAGATTACGCTTAATTCTATAAATGGAATCAATAAATACTTGAGATCATGCATCCTATTGGTCAGTGAGTGTGTCTGATAGTTGGTTGTGTCTGTATTGCGTAGGAATGTTATATTTTGTCTTGTATTCCTAGTGGGCACAAGTAATTTCATAGTGGCAACGATGGCAGGACTGTCAATTAATTTGTTAATGACTGTGTAACACAACCTGGTCTGACATAATTAATTAAAAATAAGTTTCTCCACTCATCCTTTTCTGACACATGTATTTTCCCATACCAGAGGCTTAACCTTTACAACGCTGGCTGTTTCACCACAGTCTGTCCCACCACGCGACACTTTATGATGATGTGTTTTTGTGAAACTTCATGGACATGGAATAGCCGCCGATGGATCACATATGACTTATTTTGTATTTGTTGTTGCAGCCTCCGTGCCCCCGAGCCCCAGAGACCCGGCCATCATCATGTACACGTCTGGCTCCACGGGTATCCCCAAGGGCGTGATCCTCTCGCACCAGAACCTGCTGTCCACCATGAAGGCTTTTGCTGATGTAGTACCCATTAAGCCCAACGACACCCTAATGGGCTTCCTACCCCTGGCGCACGTCTTCGAACTGCTGGCCGAGAGTTTATGCTTGCTCACCGGTAAATATATTTTAATACAATCTAGGGATTGTTGTCTACGTATCATCAAAAGAGAGAATCTTTGAGAACTTCGGGAGGTGATCCTACATGATGTAATTTCTAAAAATATTTTTCAATCGAAGAATATTTATTTTCCCATACAAACAATCTAACTTTTTTTTTTATCTAAAAACTACTTTAAAACATTGGAATTTTGAGAAAAGTTATTAATCTTTTTTACTTATACTATCATGCAGAATCATCCCCCAAAGCGCACTTTACCCCCGGACAACCTGTATGGGGTCCAGAGGTTCTGTAATAATTATATTATCAATGATTTATGTACAATTAGTTTTTGGAGTATTTATTATTTTATTAATAATAAAAACCTTTTATTTGATGAAGACTAGCATAAATTTTAAATGGTTTTTTTTCCATCATTTTAGGTGTCCCAATCGGTTACTCTACCCCACTCACCATGATCGATAGCTCCAGTAAAATAAAGCGAGGCACTAAAGGTGACGCCACCGTCCTGCAACCAACTTGTCTAACTACAGTCCCCGTAAGTATTATTTTTACAAATGATGACGTCAACCATTTATTCATTTTGATAGTTAATATTGCTAAAATAATTCATTTCACCTAATAATTTATTATGTTTTTTTTCAGCTCATCATGGATAGGATATGCAAAGGTATCACGGAGAAAGTTTCCAAAGGAGGTCCGTTTGCTGGAGCCTTCTTCCGTTGGGCATACTTGTACAAGGAGAGGTGGATGAAGAGGGGATACGACACCCCTATCCTCAATGCCCTCGTCTTCAGCAAAGTGTCCAGTCTGATGGGAGGAAAACTCCGCCTAATGATCTCCGGAGGAGCCCCCCTTGCCCCCGATACCCACACCCAGATCAAAATTTGCCTGTGCTGCGATGTTGTCTCCGGCTACGGACTCACGGAAACCACTTCTTCGGCCACCGTCATGGACTGCCACGATCGCTCAACAGGAAGGGTGGGAGTGCCAAACACAACGGCTGCCATCAAGTTGGTCAACTGGGAGGAGGGCAAATACCGAGTCACTAATAAACCATTCCCGCAAGGAGAGATTTACATTGGAGGTAAGTCATTCATCTTCTGAATTATATTATTATAACCTATGCATGCTGCTGTCGCGTATGTGATTCATCAGCAGCTATATCGCTTGAAGCTTGATTTAAAATGTAATTTAATTCATTTGAATAAGTTTTCTGTTATTAACTAGCTGATGTGTACCCATGCGTTGCTCGACTTTTCTCTAATTTCTATAAATATAATATGCATGTATTATATACATAAACCTTCCGGAAGAAATTCTCTAATAATAGTGAAATCTTTATTAAAATACGTTGCGTAGTTTAGAATAACTAAGCGCACAAATTGCGATTTTATTTTATACTATTTTTATTAATACAATATAAAAAAAATATTTAATTGTGATTTGCAGGAGAATCAGTATCTCTAGGATATTTCAAGCTCCCTGGAAAGACCCATGAAGATTTCCTGGAAGCCGATGGAATGAGATGGTTCAAGACCGGTGATATTGGAGAAATCCACGATGATGGTTGCATTAAAATTATTGGTAAGCCATCTCAATGCTCTTTTTTTTTTACACATAATGTAATGAATCTTTTAATGAAATTTACGTAAATTAATCTAACTTGTGTTTTTATACAGATCGTAAGAAGGACCTTGTAAAACTCCAAGCTGGAGAGTATGTCAGTTTGGGCAAAGTAGAAGCCGAACTGAAGACATGTCCCATCGTAGAGAACATCTGCGTGTATGGTGACTCCACCAAACAGTACACAGTGGCTCTGGTGGTGCCCAACCAGACCCACATCGAGGAACTGGCCACCAAGATCGGACTCTCTGCACTCAACTTCGACCAGCTGTGCCAGAGCACGGCCATTGAGAAGGCCGTCATCAAGGAGTTGGCAGAACATGCCAAGAAATGTAATAAACATATTTCTTTTTCATCGTCTTATACAGTTCTATTAATAACATGTTACTTAACTGATAAACAACCATTTATCATATACAGGGTGTCCGGAAACTCGTAGTACAAGCGGGAAACTGGTGAATCTACATCACATTTGGAGTCGATTTTGTAGTATATTTTTTTTTTATTTGAGCTTTCGTTATCGAGTAAATCGAGTTAGAAGTTGATTTTTTTTTTTAATCAAATTCTTATAAATTATTACTGAAGATCAAAGTACCCAACTAATTAAAACTATTTGAAAGTAAAACAAATGAAGAAACTCGGATTTGAAGCATTATTTTGAAATCACCCTTCATTTAATCCGGTGTAATCATAAAATATTTCTGCTCTGCAGGGTTAAAACATCTGTTGTTCAACCCTAAACACCAGAAAAAACTTTAACCCTAAAATAGCCGAAAAATATTTTTTTTGGTTTTTTTTTTTTTTTTTTGTGAAAATGCTCAAATCAAAAAACTTTATGTTTATTTGGGTTCCCCATGTGGTGTAGATTCTCCAGTTTCCCGCTTGTACTACGAGTTTCCGGACACCGTGTATAAATGGTTGTTCATCAGTTGTGTAAAATTTAAAACACATTTATTAGAATGGCTGTTAATGTATTACTTTTTCTTTTGCATTCTGGCATTGAGAATTGCATGACCGATAAACTTCTAATGTTATTCTTTATTCTATGTTTGTATAGCTCTGGTGAGCTATACAAATGTTGCTTTAAATGGTTTTACAACTGTTTTATTGGCCAGATCTGAATTGCCACATGCTTTCCAACCTTCATCTTTCCTATACCCTTAACCACTCGGAACATTAGAACGTCAAAAGACGTAAATATGATAATAGCGGTCAAGACATTAGTACGTCTTTTCACGTAAACGCGCGAGATTTTACAAAAATCGATTTATTTCCATCACTAGTATACGGATTGCCATGATTTAAAAAACAGAGTATTGATAATGAATAACGCTACGCGTCTGCATTCAAGAATATCTATGAAATGTAGAGGTGCATTATCTGAGTCGATTGAATCTGTCATCTTGTTCGTTCATAATTTATTGCGTTTTTAAATAATTTATTAAAAATATTTTAGTTTGGACGGTTAATATTTTGAGGTGACTAATAGTTTTTAATTATATTTCTTCAATATATAAAGTTTTATTTCTTTATGATACTCAGAAAAAAGTACATTTTTCACAGCTTTGAAATAATGGTCAGCGATTTTTACATATTTTTGACGTTTGCAGAAAATGTATATTTAGACACGCAAATATTTACGTATAACAAAACAATACGATAGTGAATTTCATAATCTTTCCAAAACATTTTTTAGAATGAGGCTACGTTTCCCAAAACGTGAGTTATGAAGCTTTTAACAAAACTCGTGAATAACACAAAAATTTTCGCGTTTTGACAGTTCGCAAAGGAACACAAAGTAAATAAAAGTCCTTTTCTGAGAGGTTAATTGCTCAAATAGTAATTTATTTTATTTTTCAGGCAAACTGGAAAGGTTTGAAGTGCCCGCAGCGGTGAAGCTCTGCTCCGAGGTGTGGTCACCGGACATGGGTCTGGTCACAGCCGCCTTCAAACTGAAGCGCAAGGACATCCAGGAGCGGTATCAGGGGGACATCAACCGCATGTACGCCTCCTGAAAGTAAACCTATTCCACTGATCGCTCCGCTGGCCGCTCACGGAGAGGGTTCCTTTGAGAGAGCGTCTCATTAATTCGCTTTACCTGACGGCAGCTTCATTTGTTGGCAGCCTCACATGATTGCAGAATTTTGTATAATTATTTATTGTGTTAAAATACTGACCTCGCAACACATATTTAAGGGACATTATTTAAAAAAAAATAATAGGTATTTTTGTTGATGTTGAACGATTTCATATACATATTTCCATTTATTACACGTTTCTAATCCATCTGACAAAATTTGGCAATCATCTGAGACAACGATACAGCTCCACCTGGTGGCCAATAATGAATAGTATTTTATGAAAAATATAATGTACATTTATCCGGTCATTATCTTAAAGTAAACTCTAAACAGTCTTGTGCAGTGGTAGTCGTGATGAAGGTGATCTCTGGTTTAATTACACTACATCATAGGTCTATATTCAATTCCTGTCAGAGTGAAGGACTCGATGATACGGTGCTAAATAGTGAAAATGTTACATTTAATCATTTTCCTCTCCCAACTCTCAGTCACTAGAAGTGAAATTCTCTTGGATGTGCTTGAATATAAGTGATTTTTGTATAATAAAATTATTGTTCACATAAAATGTGTGTTCTCACATCAGGGCTTCATAATATAAAGTAAAGAAGTATGTAATGTAACTTTAATTGCATACTGAAATATTGATGGCCTGTAAGGATGTCAACAAAGAGTGTTGTTACTCATATTTTATTGAGAAATATTTCAATTAATATTTAATTATTGTACCCTTGTGAATGATTTCACAAAACTATATATAGTATATTGGTGTGAATGTATCAATTTTGTAACTACTTGGAATATTAACTAATATTCATATAATCCCACATTTTAATAGTCTCCACGTCATATTAATTCAAAAAGCTACATATTGTTTGCGCAATTTTATTGTATTCCAATAATACAAAATATTATTATTCGTCTACAGTACTCTGTCACTAATCCGCTTCCCCGAGAAGCAGGCAAGTGAAACTCATTGTGAAAGTGGCAGATTATAAAATGTACACCACTTCCATTTTTCCGTTTAAAGTGAAGGTGTCTTGATTTTATGCTTGCTAGAAGACTCCATTTTATAAACTACTCAAACAATAACGTAGTAGTTAGATAATCGAGCGACGCATTACTGAGAGAGTACTGTAATTTATATTAATCATTTATAATATAACAATTTAATTAATATACCAGCATAAGTCACCAATAATTATTGCATTTTATTACATGTAATAATTGTGTCACTCATTACTTTATATATTTTATTTGTGCGGATGGAAGGAAGAAACATTATGTAAATCCGGCTTATTATTGTAAATAGTAAATTTATAAAAGCTAATTAATATAAATGTTTTTTCGTTGTTGATAGTTAAGACTGATTTATTTTGTCCCGTGATGTTTTATTAAAACAAGGATGTTATATTTGAGATTAGGTTGCAATCGAACGTTAAACAATGGTTGGGGTATAAAGCTAAATGTGCACAGTGTAATATACGCACTATTTTACGAGTATTGCAATAATTATTAAGGTATTTTATTTTATATTTTTTACATAGTTTTGAAAGTATGCACGGGTAGATTGCTTAGGATTAACATGTTGGTAATTATTTGCCAAATGTAAATTTGTAAAATACTTTGAAGCAAGCTTGCGCCGTTATGCCGACTGTTTTGTGGGGAATTATGAATGTTACAAATAAAAAGAAATCTTTAAATAAAATTGTTTTATTTATCTAACGAAGCTTCAATGCTCAAAAGTGCTCAAGATTTACATTATTCGTCGTGATGTAAACGTGTAAAGTTGTTCCTGATGCTTTTGGATCCCCTTTCATTCCTCAAAATTGCCAGGATTTGTTCTCATTTTACACAAGTGCCTCAACTGCAACATAGTCAACTCGTCTTTCTTAAACCTAACCACGCCATCCTGGTTATCTATAGATAGCAGTTGTCCCACAGCTTCTCTGTTTTCCCCCATGATAACTTTGACAGTGTCGCCTCTCTGCGGCACTATTGGCTCCAGGTGCTCACAGTCCACGTTCACTACTCGACCCTCCAGCGGCAGGAACACGGAGCACATCCCACCTGTTATTCCTCGAATTACCACCGTCTGGCCTATTAAACCCTCGTCCTCGTGGGAGTCTCTTATCCTGACCTCAATGTCCGTGGTATGCCAGTCTCCTAGAGACTCTAGACCGGCTCCCGGTGTGCCAGGGTTGTAAGGAGAAGGCGGAGCTCCGGCAGGGGAGTAGCCCACGGGACTGGGGGTGCTGAGGTACCCTGCCGGATAGCCGCTGGGACTGGGGCTCTGCTGGTAGGGGCTGTAGGACGGGTCCGAGCCGTACATGTTGCCCGGAGTCTGAGGGGTGTAAGGGCCACCAGCCTGGTACCCGGGAGTGCTGGGGTTGTATCCCGGGCTGGGAGATGCGTCCTCAAGGCTATATGCATCGTGCTCGTTGGTACGAGCTGGTGTGTTGGTGACATTGGGGTCCCAGGCTCCGTGACCGCTGGGAGTCCTGCTGCCGTCGTGCAAGGGAGTAGCAGAACCGTAATGAGGAGTGCGAGAGCCAACCTCGTAGGAAGGTGTCTGTGCTCCGTGCATGGGAGTCTTGTTGCCTCCAGTGTAATGGGGAGTGGTGGCTCCCAGAGCGGGAGTTCGTCCCGGAGTCCTGTAGGAAGTAAATCCTCCATCCTTAGAAGGCACCCCGGCGTTGGTAATGTGATCCCTGTTGACAGAAATGGTTTGACATTGCGTGTGCAATTCAACTCGGGCAGTACTTTCTGTAGCGTCCTTGACAATTCCAACATTTCCTTTATACGGACCACTGGTAATCTTGATGGTGGTTCCGATGAGTTCCCGATCTCTATTAACCCTTGCTCCTCCTCTTCCCCCCCTGCCCCCGCCGCCCCCACCACCGCGGCCACCCCCACGAGAGGGATGATGGGGAGACTGGATGCGCGGGGACATGAAGCCCAGCCCTCCGCCATTAGCAGCCCCAGATGCTGATCGGTTACCTCCCGCCAGTTGAAGATGTCTGGTTTTACAAACGAATATACCTCCATTATCCAAATACATTCTAGATTGTAGAAAAGCAAAGTTTCTATACAAGTGTTTGATTTCTCCGTGACGCCCAGCGTGCGGACCGTCTATGACGGTGACTATATCTTTCTTTTGAATGGTGTTCTCATCTGAATCTAACGAGACAGTAAACCGATTCTCTCTCTTCTTCTGTAGTGCCTGTGGTTTGCATTCTATCACTTTACCCTGCATTCCCAACACATGGAAGTTTTCTTTCTCTAGTCGTACAATGACTCCCACATTCTGCGGATCTAACTGAACCATATCACCCCATTGGAACTGACCCAAAGAATCCACTCCGGTAGCCATGTCGGAGCACAGCTGTAAATCACGCGGCAAGACTTCCAATTCGTGCATGGTTAAATCGGACACGAGTACGGCTCTGTGAGGTTCTACTCTCACAATAAGGCCAGTATCTCCTTCATATCTCCCGGCTAAAACTTTCACATGATCTCCTTGCTTGAAATATTTTCTTAACTCATTAGCCTTGAAAACAAGAGCATCTTTCAAAGCTTCGTGTTTGGGCATTACAGTGATCATGGCACCATCGATGGCAATGATTCTAGCTTGCAAGTTGGCCAAGTCTCCTGAAGAAACTTCAACATTGTCACCCATGGAAAAGGAGTGAATGCTGGATGGATCATCTTTAGAGGGTGCTGCAAGTTCAATATCTATTCCTTCCGGTTGTTCCTCGAATCTTTCCAATTCAGTGAGTGTTGGTTTCACACCTTCGGACAAAATAGCAGACATAGTGAAGTTTTTGTAAAGGAAACCTTTGCGAGAATAACGATTTCCTTCAAAGATGAGGAAATCACCATCTGATGTTACTTCTCCTCCGATAGAACGAATTGTCTCAGGATCGAACGGTTTGGCAGCGGGGCGTCTTTTTTTCTTTCTTTTGGCTGCGTCAGATTCACTCTGAGCTGTTCTCAGAGCCCCGCGCAGTCTGGTATAATCGAGACGCGGTAGAAGCTTAAGATGAACCTGATTCTGAGCCAAGTCCACGTAGTCCACCTGCGCTATGTCATCCCGGTAGGGACCTCGCTTCAGCCTTACCCATTGCTTGGACTTCAAGCCTGATTGCTCCTTCACCACTCGCAACACGTCAGTCATTTCCTTGATGGGAACCATTTCTTGTTTCCAGATACCCATTCTTAAATTACCCACATTTGTAATGGCGGCCTTCACGTAGGTTTGTTTGAAGGATTCGATATATACATATCCTTTGACACCTTCTGGAGCGATGACCGACTTGATCTTAAGTGGATCTTCTGTAAACTGGTATGCAATGAATTTCCTCATAAGGAGTAAAGCGGTGGCACGTTCTTCTCCGATTCTGCATTTGACCATCCACAAGTTGGGGTCCTTGATTCCGGGCAGTAAGGTCTGCTGGGTGATTTCATCAGACATCTCCTCTCCTCCATCGCCAAAGTGTCGGGTGGCGGTAGACTCATCAGCGTACTTGTTGCGCAGGTATTCCTCTATCTCCTCCTCCCGCTGCGACTCCCACAGAGAGGTTCCTCTGCGCCTCCCCTCTATCTCCCGGGCCGTGGGACCCAGCTCGTCCACCTCGTTCCCCACTATCCCCATCTCCTGCGCACCTTCCTCCCACTCGTCATCTTCATCAACTTCGTCGTCAACCTGAAATATATGTTTGCATTAGTTCTCCACATCAAATAACGACATTATTACTTATAATATAACTAGCGACCCACCCTGGCTTCACATGAGTGCGATGTGTAAATTAGCATCATAAGTGTCAGAGTGATTTAGACATATCCGATCCATCTTTGGCTAAAACGGCGTGACGAATAGTTAGTTTGTTAGTCAATATTATTTTTTTAATGATAAACTAGTGTTTATAAAATAAGGTTTTTTATAAACACTAGTATGTACTAAACTAATTATTGCTTATAATAATTTGTTATCCTTCGTGCTATGCATAAAAAACGTTATCTTATAAACATTAGTTTATCAATCGTTTTAATTTTATATACAACTGACACCGTGTTAAAGCTCGAGGTTCGAGATTATGTGAACATTCGAAGTGTAATGAATCCATCCCATCCCTATTCCAAAATGGCCGCCAATGTGTTTATGAAGTGAGCGAGTTTATTGGAATATTTACATTTTTTATTTCCGTTTTTAATTGTTATTTCGTGTCTTTTTCTTCGGTTTTTTTAATAATATGTTATTATGAACTTCATAAATGGAACTATCTTAAAATATCTTTTTGTCAGTGCCTTACTGTTTGTTTTGTGCCAGCACTAAAAGTTGAGTTATTTCACGTATTACATGTTAATTGTGTTATTAAATTATAATATATATCAAAGAAATTCATTAAAGTGATATTTTTTAATAACATAAATGCCTTTTGCAGGTGTGTGCTAATATACATTTAAGAAATGAAACCTCGTTTTGATTGAAAATCGAGTATTAAGTGTAAATATTGTTTTGCTGTTTCCTTGATGTTGAATAATTTTCAGAAGTTTGTAATTTTTTTTTGTAATAACGTCATAGAAAGTGAAGTGACCATGTTTTTACCAATTTTGTAAACAATATGAAACTGTTTTCTAAATATGGAATAATTTCCATGTTATTGGCGTTTCGAGTAAAAATGTCTCGGTAAGTTTTTATTTTTTATTTTTTCGTGTTTGGTATTAAAAATGTATTATTTAGAAATATTATTGTTTCTTTTAAATACAAATATATGAAAGACAATTTTATCCAGTTTCTAAATGGTATTGGTCTTTATGACAACTTCTAAAATAAGAAACAAAAAGTAAATTTAAAATACATCGGAAACATTCGGAAATTTCATGAGAAATTCAATGGCGGTTAAGACTTCTTTGAATACATATTTAAAATACTGAAGGGTTAACAAAGAATATTTTTATTAAGTAGTGAGTTATAGGGAACGACCCATCGGTTGTCAATTTCATGGTTTAGCACAGTGGCAGATTGTCCACCTTCCTAGAGGTGCCTGCATTTGTGCGTGCGGCCTACCGTTTTGTTGCGAGTGATTTTTCAAATTGCGATGCATTTTTATCTACATTTAAAGCCAAATATAACTAATGTGACTAAATGGGTAAGGATTTAAACTATATCGGTTCTTGAGTGTTTTTTTGTTGTTGTGTGCAATTTTAAATCTATGATATCTTCTAAGATATTAATTTAAATGATATTCTGCAAAGGGCAATTTTGATCTACATGAAATGCCCAACGAGACTAATGTATTATTTGGATAAGGATTAATATTATATTGCTCAAAATAGCTTTGCAAATAACCAATTATATATATAAAAGATAAAAATTATTACTGTGGGTTATTCTTAGGAGATAGATATATAACATAAAGGACTTTTCTGTAGGCCTTTTTAAGATATACAATTCTTTAGTACATTATTTTGATGTATCTCATAAAGTTTAACCAGCGTTACCGATGTAATCACCCAAAAATATTTTTTTTACGACTTATTATAAAACATACATTTTTCTTTACTTTCTATATGTAAACCTTCCAGAAGAAAATCTCTAAATGATAGTGAAAACCCTATAAAAATGTGTTGCGTAATTGAGTATAAGAACTAAGCGTACAAACAGACAGATGCGGATAGAAACTTTAATACTATTTAGAGATATCGTGAAATAATTAGTACAAATAGGCAATTATGAAATCAGCTTTTTAGAGTTAGGCCATTCGTACACGAAGATACTATGTACATACAGTGAGTATCCGTCAGACAGTTGTATTCGTACACAACGCGACGCGTCGGCAACGGGTTTGACGTCAGTTGCACGCTACTGACTTGCAAGCTAGTTGCGTAGGCATCTACTACACATTTTTACAAAAATGGTGTCTGATCATGATTTGAATGTTAAATTTGGTCTGGAGGTGGAAAAATATTTGTTTATATAACTATAATATAAGAAAGCATTTAGCGGAGAGGGCGTTGGATTGAGGTTGGAAAAAAAATCAATTTCACATGATTCTGATGTAGCTCCCTTGGCAGGACGAATGCCCTACAATTAATATTTACTTCAATATACAGGTGAACCAAAAATTTATATTCGTCTCTAGAAATTAACCAAAGTAGAATTAAAATTTACACCTTTATGAAATCAAAGGTTCTGACCGCAATTTAAAAAAACTTATGAATCTTGTACATTTTATATTAAACAACAGATTGAGGTGACAATAACGTTTCTAAAACATTTATGTAATAAAATGTGTTTTTTTTTATTTTTGTTACCAGTAATTTTAGTTACAAAAAAATGTAAAGTGAGCCATTTTTATTTATGTTATAAAAATATATAAAATATAAGACAAATAATAGAATATTCCATACCTCAGCTTCGTCAATAATGAATCCTCCAAACCGGTCATTTTTCTTCTTCTTTCTCGGTCTATCTTCATCCTCCTCTTCCTCCTCGTCATATTCGGAGTCCACAATGTCTTCTCCTTCTGGTTCTTGCTCATCCTGGAAAACAACAAAATCATGGTGGAAATCGATAGAATAATAAATAAAGACCAATCCTTGGATGGCATTGGCATTCGTAATGACCGTCTGGGCATAGATAGGTCAAGCTTAATATTTCGAGTTGGTGTGTTAAAATTAAAAGGACACTCACTTCTACTTCGGGCTCAGAAGCTTCCTTGGCTTCATCATCTTTCTGAACACTCCCTTTCGATGCTGCCGAACCTGACCTAAAAACAATAAAATTTCACATAAATTACTGTAAGCACTAGCAGTGTTTTGTTAAACTCGGACCAAAGAAATGCAATTCATGCTGCATCATAATTTTGAGCACAGGAAATAAACGCACAAGGTACAAGGAGAAACGTCGGTAAACATGCAGAAAATAGGGACATGCAGTAGTTAGATAATAATGAGTAGAGACCGGATTATATGCAACAAAAATAGCCCAAAATATGCATGCAAATATGCAATAAAAATAGCTAAAATATGCACGAAAATCCATAAAAAGGGTCAAAATATGCAACATGAAATAATACAGGAAGTCGTATTTTTACATATTTTTTTTTATTTTAGTAAGCTATTAGTTCTCAAGGATAACAATTATATTTTCGAAAATATCAATTATAAAATGTATTTAACAATAAAATTTAGAATTTACCTTTAAAAACGTATATGACTAAGTAATGTTCTAAATGTTCTGTAGACAAATTGTGTCTATGATCGCTTAATATGTTTTTGTAAGCGGAAAAGGAACGTTCTACGTCTACTGATGTGGCTGGACAGAATTTAAATTTGTTATTATTTTTTGGTAAACTAATGTTTTTAAGACAAGATTTTTTATGCATAGCACAAAGGGTAACAATTATTTTTACAAGCAATAATTGTTCGCCTGAAACACTCATCCACATTGAAAAATCTCCTGATAAAAGATACATGACGCCAACGGGACTCGAACCCGTGTCCCTTCGATTTCCGGTTGACAGCTCTGACCACTGAGCTATGGCGGCTTATCTCTTACCCGCGAAATTATTCAATATATACTAGTGTTTCATTCAACAATTACTGCTTGTTACATTTTTCACCTGAAAACAACCAACTTTATTTTATATGAGAAAGGCATTGTAAGTGCTAACTCTCTCACTAGATGACGTATATATTGAATAATTTCGCGGGTAAGAGATAAGCCGCCATAGCTCAGTGGTCAGAGCTGTCGACCGGAAATCGAAGGGACACGGGTTCGAGTCCCGTTGGCGTCATGTATCTTTTATCAGGAGATTTTTCAATGTGGATGAGTGTTTCAGGCGAACAATTATTGCTTGTAAAAATAATTGTTACCCTTTGTGCTATGCATAAAAAATCTTGTCTTAAAAACATTAGTTTACCAAAAAATAATAATTAATATTTGACAAGTTCAAGTATTTCACCTAAAAATGTAGACAATTTGTCTCGACGCCATCTAGTGAGAGAGTTAGCACTTACAATGCCTTTCCCATATAAAATAAAGTTGGTTGTTTTCAGGTGAAAAATGTAACAAGCAGTAATTGTTGAATGAGACACTAGTATATATTGAATAATTTCGCGGGTAAGAGATAAGCCGCCATAGCTCAGTGGTCAGAGCTGTCGACCGGAAATCGAAGGGACACGGGTTCGAGTCTCGTTGGCGTCATTATCTTTTATCAGGAGATTTTTCAATGTGGATGAGTGTTTCAGGCGAACAATTATTGCTTGTAAAAATAAGAATTTAAATTTGGGTGCGATTTTTGAACTTATTGTTCCGGGCAAAATTTCACCTGCCCCGTTGATGAAGTTATCAATTTGGCACAAAGGTTCAAACCCTGGGTTATTATTCAGTATGTTTTCAAATTTTTCTTTGAGTTTACTCGGGAATAGCTTTGGCAACGAGGAATTCATAAGGCGAATTTCCTTCATAACCTGAATAGATGCATTCAACGCCAATCCATGAGTTTCAAGCGTTTTTATACTTGCAGGTATGTAGGCGAAATGAGTGGTAATCATGGCTAGGTTTTTTTTTAATACTGGCGTCGTCAAACGATTCTTTGCACTGGAAAACTGCCAAAGCCTCTGCACTATCGAAGTCATTGATAACACCCTTGATGGCTTCAAAATGTTCATGGTAAAACATCGCAGCTTCGATCCATGTACCCCAACGTGTTATTACTGGCTCAGGAGGTAAAGGGATATTTGGCAGTTTTTCTTTGTAGGCCTTTATACGAGCAGGCGCCTTAAGAAACACTTTCTTTGCTGATGAAATCAGGTTATTTACATTCGCAAACGTGGATCTCACTTCTTCGGCGAGTCTGTGAATTCCGTGAGCAAAACACGTCACATGAATCAAATTGGGATAAAATACTTGGAGGGCTTTGCCTGCTTTGATCATATAGGGGGCAGCATCTGAGAGCAACACATACACATTTTCATCCACAGAAGATTCAGGAAATATTTTTTTTATACCCTCATTCACAAATCTGGCGATCGTAGAATGATTTGCCTTTTCAAGTTCTCTGCAGGCCACCAAATAGGAAGGTGAAGGTTCAAGTTTTAATGCACCAACAATCAAATTTGCAATGTAACGGCCGCAAGTGTCAGTGGTTTCGTCAGCTGAAATCCATATGATGTTATCCTTCAGTTCATTGCGTATTTCTTCCAGCACATGTTGATAAATTGATGGTATGTAATTTTTACGTAAAGTAGATTCATTCGGTATATTTTTATTTATGCAATAGTTTCTGAGAAAATCCTTCAAGGCAGGATTTGTCAGTTTGTATAGAGGGCTTGCTTTGTCAGTTTGTATATTGCTTGCAAGAAATGCTTCACATAGATCCATGCTAAAGTGATGTTGTTTACCTTTGGAGGTTACTTCACTGTTACTGCTACTTGCCACTGTAAAAACTTGTTGTCGTGGGCCCTTTTTCTGCACCCCTGCGATATGAACACTGGTTTTGACATGCTGGTCTATTTGGAACTTTTCTGTGCTAGAAATGTTTTTCTCGCAAACTCGGCAGTATAAAACTTTTCCGTCGTATGTAAATATTCCAGGATATTCAGCTATCCACGTATGGGCACTTTTTTATCAGGGGGGCATGGTTCACTTTCACAATACACAACTTCGTGCAAACAAACAAAACACTAGACGAAACTCTAAAGAACAGCGCGTGCGACCAGTCAAAAACAAAATTCGCAATTCACTGAATTACCATAAAAATATACCAAATCACCCCTCATACGAATGAATGAATTGTTTTCGGCAATTAGCCGAATTAAGCTGAGTAGGCGCGAGCGCAGGCGAAGATGAGAGAGGTTCCCCTCCGCTCCGGCCGCCGGCCGTAGCGATCAGTAAGATCAGTTATCAGTTCTTCGCTCAGCTTCGCTGGCCGCGCGCCTTGCTATCTGACGTCTATAGTGTCGCTATGTGAGGCATCTGAACGATATCAAGCGTAAATATGCAAGATCTCAAAATATTTGCTAAAATATGCAACTACCGCTGAAAAGGGTCTAAATATGCATTTGCATATGCAAATATGCAAATGCATATAATCCGGTCTCTAATAATGAGAAATATTTCAGTTTCTGGAAATGGTAAATAATGCATTTTAATAGTTATTCATTCAAATTAAAATCGATTGTTCACTTGGTGGCTATTGTTTTTGATGCTAAAGTTTTAAATTAGCTTTTCTTCTCTTATTTAGTCCTGTAAATTTTAGCTGTAAATATTTCCGTAATCTCCGCACTTTTATAGGCACAGATTATAGAAATTACTAAGTATTTTAATATTTTTATGTCAAAACATGGCGCGAAGAATACCTAAATGCATTATTTTCCATTTCCGTATCGGAAATACTTACTTCCTACTTTTAAAAACATAACGGTAATTATTCGGGATCGCTGGCCACGATTAATACGATTTTTTTTTAAATAAAACCTTTTGATTTACCTTAATTACTATTAAAGGAAACTGAATGCATTTGGGAAATTTTTAATTAAGGTAAGGGGGAAGTATCATAAATAGCGCTAAACATCACTTTGTATTTACCTAGTAAAAGGAATACCACAAATAATTTATCTAAAAATTCTATAGGGGTAGTTAGAAAAATGTCTTATGTTACCAGTGAATTAAATTTTTTTATCGTAAACTTTTTTATTCTATATGAAATACACATTGGGTCAATCCGCACCAAATCATCCAGGCCATGTCACCCACCATCTCAGATTTTGATGAAACTTTAAATTTTTAATCCTTCCATATAGATAAGAAAATATGTATACCAAATTTTACCTTCCTACCTCAACTCGTTTTTTTTTTATGGGCAGTTGAAGTTTGGGCAAAATAAGCGTTTTTACATATTCCAAGCACTCCGGAAGAGCTTGTACCTTCAATGAAAAAAAATTGTATCTTTGTCATTTATAGTGCAAATGCAATGAAAATTTTCAATATTATCAAGAAAACTATGCTGATTGCAGAAAAAAATAAATAAACCCTTTACATTTATCTACTTGACTTTAAAAAATTACCAAAAGTAATTTTTTAAGTAATTTTTGGGACGGAAAAGGTACTTTACAAAAAAGCAATATCTCGGGAAGGTACAGTGTTAATGAAGTAATTTTTTTTTTTATTCATATCTACAAAGAGCATAGAATCACATACAAAAATAAAATTCATGGCATTTTACTTGCTTCAATAAATAAAATCCATTTTAAACTTTTTTCAAACTTTTTGTATTTTTTTTTTATTCTTATCTACAATAAACATAGTACAACCTAAAAAAATAAAACTCCTGGTATTTTGTGTGCTTCACAGTGTAGAAACGTTTTTAAAATAAGAAATCTTTATCATACAGAATTGTTCTAGGTTTTTTTAAATCTAGATACAAAAATAAATAAAATCCATTTTAAACTTTTTTCAAACTTTTTGTGATTTTTTTTATATCTATTTTTAGTTTGTAATTGGGCAAGTTATAGTTTAGGTATATAGCTAGTAATATAGGTTGAATGAATGGACTAATATCAAAGAAACAGTCCTAGAGACAAGTCACTACATGGAAATGATGTATCTGCAACAAGAACAAGACAGAACATGAAAATTACTATCTGCCTCATCACTAAGTTTGCAGGATACTACATGCTTTGTTTCCTCTGACATGCTTAGTTCTGAGTCAGCTTCAAAGCAGTGATCATCTATATAAATACAGTAGTTGTTTCATGTTATGGTGTACGTTGTTAAAATGTCTCTAATCGAAACAAGTTTAGTTAAATGTAGTGTGGGACAACATAATGGTACTGAATGTCACAAAAAAAGTTATACTAAGTCAGAGAAATTAACGAGTGTGGATTTGTTAAGTGAATTTGAAAAAAAGCTTATTCAACAAAGAAGTTTTGTATCTACAGACTTGGTTTTCAACATTTGTGAGCACCACAGAATATTTAACTTAAATAAATATGAAACATTTCAAAAAGCTGGTTTTGACCCGTTCCAAAGCCACAAAAGGAAAATTACAAAAACTTTAAGAACAGTATCCTTGGAATTTTCAGAGAACATTAATACCATTCTAAAAGTAACTAATAAAGCAATCCCTGGACAAAAAATTTGTAATGCATGCAGAGCAAAAATTAGTAAGAGCCAAAACCTTAACAATGAAATTGAAGAGCTTAACTTTTTGCACTCCTAATTTTTTTTTTAATTACCTACTACCAACTCCTTAATTAATTTACAAAAAAGGGATAAAAAGTGGCCTCAATAAAAAGTTAAACAAAAATTTTTAAAATATGTAATTTTTATTACTCTTTCTTTACATAGAGTACAAAAAACATAGAAATATATAAAATTAACAACTTAATATGCCCTTATTCACTTAAACTTTTTCAGTGTGTGGTATTTCTTGGATGGAGGACAGTAAAAACAAATGTAAATACACAAACAGAACAAAATATGATGTGATAACAAGTGAATAGGTATAAGAATCCTTTGTTATGTGTTGGGAGAAATCCCTCAGCGCTTCCTATTGTTACGCAGGTAGACAGGCAAGTACCTACCTACTTACATGCGTCGCAACCAAATAACTGCGCAGTGCATTTACAAGGTTAAAAATAATACGATTTTAAAAATTATCTAAAAGGCGAAACTTGACGAGATATATGTATTTTGCGTATTCGGAATAATCAGAATGAGATATAAAGTGTTTAAAAGAAAAAAAAAAAACATTTGATAATTTAAATTATTTTTCGAAATTGTGTTACTATAATGTCGAGTATGACTCGACATAGGAGTTGGTGTAAGAAATATAATGTCGAGCCACACTCGACAAAGGAGTGGTAAGGGTTAACACTTTTCAAGAAGACATAAGTGAAGTTGAAAATGTTTTAAACAAAGAAATTTTTTTACAAGAAATCAACACTTCTTTAACTGACATTGGAGAATCTCCATTTAAACTACATGCAATACCATCCCACAGTAAGTCTAGTTACGCTAAACGGAAGTTAGATTCTGCTTGTTCAACCTTAAAGAAAAAAGTAAGTAAAGTTTTAGAAAAAGAATTTTCCCCAGTAAAATGTGATGCAAAAATACCAAGATGTATTCAAGAAAAAGCTAATGACATGGACAGGCTTGTTGAGTTGGTTAAAAAAAAATTGGAAACACAAGTTACACGCCGTGAGAGAATTCAGCTTCTAACTCTCACTCCAACTTCGTGGAGTAGAAAAAAGGTTGCTGAAGAATTCAGTGTTGGTGAATACTCAGTTCGTAAAGCACGAGAGCTACTAAATGAAAATGGTATCATTGCTTTACCTGATCCAAAAAAAGGAAAACCATTAGACCAAGGAACAGTTACTTTGGTTAAAAATTTCTACCAAAACGATGAATTTTCTCGTGTTATGCCAGGGAAAAAAGATAAAGTTAGCATAACCAAAAATGTTTATGAACAAAAAAGACTATTGCTTTGTAACCTGAATGAACTTTATGCTACCTTCAAGTTTGAATACCCTGCTTCAAAAATTGGGATTTCGAAATTTTGTTGGTTGCGTCCCAAATGGTGTGTGCCAGTAGGTTCTCCAGGCTCTCATTCTGTCTGCGTTTGTGCAATTCATCAAAATGTAGTGTTGCTTCTTAATGCTTGTGACAGTGAAGAAACGTACAATGATTTAATGGACTACTTAGTGTGCTCAAAGAACAATAGAGACTGTATGCTTCGACATTGCGATAAGTGTTCAACATCTAGTGAAAATCTTAAGAAACATTTGTTAGAAAAATTTGAAGAATGGGACCAAGAAGATGAAATTACATACAGTGCATGGGTAACTACTGATAGAACACAGCAGGTTTCAGTTACAGTTCCCTTTCATGAATATGTAGAACATCTTGTGAAGAGTCTTGTAAAACTTCTTCCTCATTCTTTTATAACAAAGTCTCAATCAAAATATCTCAAAGAGTCCCTAAAAGCACAGCTTCAGATAAATGAAGCTGTTGTGTTATTAGACTTCAGTGAAAACTTCTCCTATGTTATCCAGAATGAAGTCCAGGGTTACCACTGGACGCAAGACAGTTGTTCACTCCACCCAGTGGTAATTTACACTTGTGAAGAGCCTGGCAAAGATCTCACAGTGTCAAGCTTGTGTGTAATTTCAGATGACTTGGAACATGATGTAAGTTTCGTTTACGAAACTCAAAAAATTGTTGCTCAATTTTTAAATCAAAAATTTCCCCAAATTCAAAGTGTTCATTATTTTACTGATGGTTGCGCAGCGCAATATAAAAACTGCAAAAACTTTTTAAGTCTGTGTCACCATCAAAAAGACTTCAACTTGAAAGCATGTTGGTCGTTTTTTGCTACGAGTCATGGGAAATCTCCCTGTGATGGAATAGGTGGAACAGTAAAACGTCTTCTAACTAGAGAAAGTTTGCAACTTGGCCCTGGCAACACTATCACAACTGTAGACAAAACTTTTAAGTTTTGTCAGTCGAGAGTAGAAAATATATATTTTTACTTGCTGAGAAAAGAAAGCTTATTCACTTGCAGGCAACAATTACAGCAGCGTTTTTCACAAGCTAAAACAATACCAGGCACTCGAGGTTTCCACTGCTTTGTTCCTCTGTCTGAAAATGAAGTTGGCACAAAAAGGATAAGTTCAGATTCAGATTATGCTTTGATTTTTAACTTCAGTGGGGAACGAAATCGCTCTGAGCAACTAAGTATGGTACAAATTTGTACAAACTCTTATGTAGCTTGCGTATATGACAACCATTGGTTTTTTGGACTTGTGGTTTCCAAAGATGAAGACGAGTGTGATGTATCAATCAAGTTTATGCATCCTTTTGGCCCAGCTCCATCCTTTTACTGGCCACATCAAAAAGAAGATATTTGTTTTGTTCCACTACAAAATATTTTTAATATCGTTGACCCTCCCACAACAAAAGGTTCAGGAAGAGCTTACTACTTTCTTGAAAAAGACGTTCATCATGCTGATCAAAAGTTCAACCATCTTATGGGTCAGATCAAGAATAAAAGTAAAAAATGAACTTGAACATTTATTTGTAAACAATATTATTGTAATGTACTTTCATTTAACCTAATCCTACATTGCCTGTTTTATTTTTATTGTATTTGTTTTTTAAAGAGTTAACTTTGTATTGAAAAGAGTTAAAAAGTTGATCTTGTTATAAAATATTGCTATGGTGTATGCATTCAGGGTAAGGAACAAGGTACATTATTTTGTTGGTGCCTTAAGCTTACATTGCAAGCTTACCAGCATGTTGTAAAGGACCGAATAAGTTTGACTTTTTTTATTTGCAAATACAGTATCTAGATTTTAAAAAACTTGGAACAATTCTGTATGATTAAGATTTCTCATTTTAAAAACGTTTCTACACTGTGAAGCACACAAAATACCAGGAGTTTTATTTTTTTAGGTTGTACTATGTTTATTGTAGATAAGAATAAAAAAAAAATTACAAAAAGTTTGAAAAAAGTTTAAAATGGATTTTATTTATTGAAGCAAGTAAAATGCCATGAATTTTATTTTTGTATGTGATTCTATGCTATTTGTAGATATGAATAAAAAAAAAATTACTTCATTAACACTGTACCTTCCCGAGATATTGCTTTTTTGTAAAGTACCTTTTCCGTCCCAAAAATTACTTAAAAAATTACTTTTGGTAATTTTTTAAAGTCAAGTAGATAAATTTAAAGGGTTTATTTATTTTTTTCTGCAATCAGCATAGTTTTCTTGATAATATTGAAAATTTTCATTGCATTTGCACTATAAATGACAAAGATACAATTTTTTTTCATTGAAGGTACAAGCTCTTCCGGAGTGCTCGGAATATGTAAAAACGCTTATTTTGCCCAAACTTCAACTGCCCATAAAAAAAAAACGAGTTGAGGTAGGAAGGTAAAATTTGGTATATTTTCTTATCTATATGGAAGGATTAAAAATTTAAAGTTTCATCAAAATCTGAGATGGTGGGTGACAAATCCAAAATTTTCTGGATGATTTGGTGCGGATTGACCCCATTGCAACTTTACGTAAAACTTCAAAAATGCCTTCGCTGGAAGGAAAATAGCTCCTATCAGAGAGATTTTTTTTTTAAATCTTATGCGAGACTAGTGTGAAGGTGCTTTCAACGATTCTAGCGATTCCTTTCAAACTGTCGCTAAGATTGGGAACAATGTCTATCAGAGCCATTGATAAATGCACTGAATTTCGTTGATGGCTAATTCCGGGTAGTAATTGGTAATACTACTGTATTATAAATAAATTATTAAAAAAACAATAATTACCACTATACAAACGATACAATCAAATACATGAACCAGAAATCTTTTCCAAGTCAAAACACCATTAGATAAACCAGTAAAAAACTGAGACGTAAAAAACTGAGACGTCAAAAAACGTCCAGGGCGTAAAATATGTGTCTGTATATCCATTATTTTACCAATATGATTTTTATTCTCTTATCCATTATTTAGTAAATAAATACAAATTTTATATAGCACGTGTATTTTTTTTTTGGATTTTATCACAATGCTGACTGATTTATCAAAACTGTGTCAATCATTCCCCTATCTACTCAAAAGACGCAGGTGTTGGTCTTGAAAGCGCAGCTGTTCTGGCGGCCGACAAATTCGTTTACAAGTAGCAATAATACCTAACTGTACTGAAGTCGAGATTTGGTACCGTCCCCTTAAATGAAAATTCGCTTTCGTCTTACGGGATGACAGCCAAAATAATTTATGTTGATGACATTTTCTTATATTGGTAAATCTAATACCATAAAAGTGGCTAGAGTTACCATTTACTCTATACAAATTAGTTAGCTACTATTTTGGCCAAACTCTGAAAATGAAATAAAGGTATTTAGGCATGTTTTATAAATAAATACCTAAATATTTTTTATAAAGTTTAATCTATTATAGGTTGGGTTAGGTTAGGTAAGGATAGGTTAGGATAGGATAGTTTAGTTTAGGTTAAATAAAATAATAATAATACCTAAATAAATAATTTATGCTTTCTAGGTAAGCACTATTTTGCCGGATATTATTACACTATATATATTTTTTAATTTACGTTATTCAATTGTCTCTAGCCGTTCGTTTTCTAGCTACTAACATCGAATCATGAATACCAATTGACAGAAATTATTTGAAATGGCTGTCATCCCATACAACGAAAGCGAATTTTCATTTTACGAAATTAAAAATAAAATTTTTCCAAAATACAGTCAGTTTCCTTTTATGGTATAAAGGTGAATCAAAAGGTTTTATTTAAAAAAAAAAAACGTATTAAGCGTTGCCAGCCATCCCGAATAATTACCAACTTAACTCATACAAAGTGTTTTTAAAATAAATGTAAGTATTTTATGTATATTTATCGAAACGTCAAAATAATACAGACATTGGAAGACATTTTGTTTACCAGAAAAAAATATTTTTTGTTAGGTGGTAATTTCGTGATTCCGGTTTGCTAAATATTTACGTTTCGATTACGCTGAGATCTAGTACCTACAAATAAAAAAGAACAAAACTTAAGACAAACTGACACGACAACATAATTATGTTTTGGGAAAACAGACGAGAGGTTTACCTGGATCGGGATCTCGATCGACTCCTTGAAACTGAACGAGACCGGGAAGGACTTCTAGACGGAGATCGGCTACCAGACCTCGATCTAGATCGAGAACCTGAAGCTGAACGCGATCTATTTGATTGAGCAGATCGATTTGATTTCTGTGATCTTACGCTGACTCTCGAACGGTTCGATACGGCACTTCCCGCCTCTGATCCGCTGCCGGAATAATTACTTGCTTCCGAATCAGACATTTCTTGTTATTATAAATCACGATTCGACAGCAAAACTGTCATGTCAACTTAAATTAAAATAACCAAACTAGGTGCCGCAAAGCCAGATGCTCAGCAGTTTTAGCAAATATAACGCACAACCACAGATAATGATAGTACGTACAGGTCATAGACATAAATTAACTTCTATAGATTGATAACTTCGATTTCTTTAATTGTCTTTGGTTAAAAAAGATTTCATAGATACAAAATGTCGTTGCCTAAAAATATTCATTGGTAGCCATGTCCAAGGTGGATATTATCTCCTTAGCTCCTCAGGGGGATAGAAGCAAAACCAAGTGTTACAACCCTCACAAAGAAACGGAAAAGCACCAATTTTTTTCCATGGTATCCCATTGCGATAGGTATGTGGTAAGTTGTGTGGGTGAATGGAGTGGAAATGGAATTATTATACTGACAAAGTCAGTAGGTATCTCAACAATATTTAGACGAAAATTCTTTAGTATTTTCTTCAAGGGAAAAAAATTAATATTGTTTAAAACGGAAACCTTTAAAACACAGCAGCTTAACACGCTAGTAGCCGAGTTCACAAATGCTTTGGAATCCCACCCAGGCATTGCGTGTTTAAACCATTGCTAAATCCTTCAGCATTATACCTCAAGGAACTTTTTTTCCATCGGGGCCCCCTGTGTGAAGATAATATTAAAAAATAAATATTTCCTTTTATTATTATTTTTTTTGCTCACCAATTTGACTAGAGGGGGGGGGGTTGTTACTTTTATAAGATATTTTTAGATGCTTACTCTTTTAAATGTTAAAACCTAATGCTTTATATTACTATCCACATAAATTAAAAAAAAGTCGATTTTTCCAAACCCGCAAGGATTATAATACAATTAGTTTGTGTATAATTTAATTTTTACCAAACACTTTAAGTACATTTTTAAGTACCTAAATACTTAAAAAAATCCTTCTTTGTACGAATTTTCTGATTAGGTATAGTTTTACGTTTTTACCAAGGTAAAAAGTGGTAAGATGTGAAACTACAAACTATTGTTAGATAATTTTTTTATTTTATTTTTCTTGCAAGAGGATCTCTCTATAGAACCCAACTAGCAAGTAGTTTCCATTAATTCGAAATATGATTCTATTATTTCCTTTCTTGAATAGGTTTGATAGATTAAAAGATTGTGTGGGTTATAAAAGAAAAAAAAACAAGCCCTCCATAAAATAAAAAGAAAGCCTGAAATTTCAATTTTTCACATCTGGCTACTCCTTCGTGTTTACGGCGCATGGTATCACTGCCGGCTGTCGAATATTGAGTATTGTTTTCTCATTTTCTTTTTTCATTCTTTGACTAAAAACTAATAAAATATTTGAGTGATGTCTACTAAAAAGGTTGCCCCGGCTGAAGCCAGAAAAGAAGAAGCTAATTCAGAGGTATTGCGATGTAAAATGAAATATAACACTATTTTTCTCTTGTACAAAGGTGTTTTTAAATTTTTAAACTGACACGTCAGACTTCAGCATATTTTACTTTACTCAGACATTTGAACGAATGCACGCTGATTTGTCATTTTAATGTAACTAAAATTAACGTACATTTGAAATAATTTAATCCAATAATGGATCTCATTATTTGCAACTACTAAATAGTTATTCAAGATGTTATTGTGCATAATATATATTCATTGCTTTTTTATTTAGTTCCTTCGATTGTTTAGAAATAGTCTACACAGTTGTACTTTCATGATTCAGTGGCCAAAACTATTATTCTTTTACAGATTGTCTTCAAAGTTAACAAATGGGATGGATCAGCAGTTAAAAATGCTCTAGATGATGCTGTAAAAGATGTAAGTTATATATATTTGATATTTTCAAACCCTTCAATTGAATGAAGATGGCGACTCTATGCAGTCTATGCTCTTTATTTTCTAATGGATTCTTCTATTTGAGCCATGGTTTGGTTGAGTGGCACAAGCATGCTCGAAAGTATGATATTTCCTCACATCTTTCCATAATAGGCTGCATTAAATTTCACCCAGCAGTAAAATACAGCAATAATTGGCGCTCAATGTTAATATGTAACTTGTTTTTGCTTGCAGGTCCTTAAAACCGAATTGGCTTGCGAGGAGAACTTTGCCCTGATGGATGGCAGACTCGTGCTTTGTGGTTTGGCTGTGGGAGTTGCCCTATACGCCCTGCTTTGGGACTATCTCTACCCCTTCCCACAGTCCAGGTACTATTTTTTTATATCTAACTAGTGGACCCCGCAAGTCTTCGACTTCTTCCACTTCTTCCACCATTAACTACTGTATACCACAATGTTACTGTTAAAAAACTACATTACATCGAGTTTAATTCGACTCGAGCGTCTCCGACTTCTTCTACCATTCAAACCACTCTCTAAACACTTAAACAAGGTGCTAATAACAACAAACTTTCATATTTTCATAGATATTGGTATCGGTTGGTTTTGCAGGCTGAATTTTTATATATTTAGATATAAGCATGCGACTGCGGTGAGGGGCACTGCGGCCAGATTCTTAAGTTGGTTCACGTGGGAAGGCTCGCCCATCAGATTAGAACGGAGTGTTCTAATTGAATGGGCGAGCCTTTCGACGTGAACCAACCATGAAACCTGGCACCACTGTCGCTTGCTTATATCTGAATTTTTATATATTAAGATATAAGCATGCGACAGCGGTGAGAGGCACCGCGGCTAGGTTCTTAAGTTGGTTCACGTCGAAAGGCTCGCTCAACCATTTAGAACACTTGGAACACTCAATTTGTTTTTAATTATATTATAATTTAATTAATTTTAATTATATAACTTATTTTTTTAATGTTTGGCAAAGTTTTTAAAACCATATTGAAATAAAAATAGTAATAAAGATAATGAAAATGAAAACAATTATATAAAATAAAAAAAATCATACTGCTGGTCGGCAGACCAAAAAATTTTCTTCAATGGGATGATCTAGACCAGTGTTCCGCAAAGCGTGTGCCGCTGCACACTTGTGTTCCGTGGTCATCAGTTGGTGTGCCGCGGAAAAAAATCAAGGTTTTATGAAAATAATAAGAAAGCAAATGGGAGCAGATGAGAGATAATATCAGTCACTTCTGTTTCATACAGAAGTACGATGGCTTTCTCGCGGAAAATTGCTATTTCAGATTAACGAGCTAAAAATGAGTTTCAGACGGTTTTAGAGGCCCAGGGTTCAGATTTCTGTGTTTAAAAAGAAGAATGGGTAGTTAAACTTGCATATATGGCGGACATATTCGCTCCTTTAATTGAGCTCAACAGAAAAATGCAAGGCAGGAATTCTTATATTTTAACGTCTTCGGACAAAATTGAAAGCTTTCGCGCTAAGCTGGTATTATGGATCAGCCACACTGTCAATGGTAGTAATGAATTGTTTCCAAATGTCATGGCTGCCGATTCAGAAACAAAGTGAAAGCTTTGATAGTGAAACACTTGGAGCTATTAGCAGAAAAAATGAACTGTTATTTTCCTAAGTGTGACCTACAACCTATGGACTGGGTACGAAATCCACTTTTGGATAATATTTCCCTTGGACACTTTAATACCGATACTATACCGATAAACGAGCAGAAAGAATTCATAGAGTTAAAAACTGATCGGACATTAAAACTAAAATTTTCCAAAGTAGAGCTAGCACATTTTTGTCTGTATATAAAAAATGAGTATCCACTGCTTTCAAAGCGTGCTGTTAAAAATATATTACCATTTGCCACAACCTATTTACGCGGATATTCAACTCTCACTACCATTAAATCGAAAAAAAGAGAATGCCTGAGGACGATCAATGAAAAGATGAGAACAGCCTTATCAACGATTGCTCCAAATTTCGATCGCCTGTGCTCAGTTAAACAGGCTCACATTTCTCACTAAACATCTTTTCATATTAGGTATATTGATATTAGTAATATATAAATATTAAATAAACATTGCTTTTTTCTTTGGTGTACCTCTAAAATTTCTTGATTTGAGAGGTGTACCTTGAACACAAAAAGTTTGCGGAACACTGATCTAGACAACAGTTATTCGTTGGTTTCATTCATGTAATGGTTGAAGTAAAATTTATCAATTTTTACCCAACTTTAAATCCGGCTGCCGGTCGGCAGACCTGTTTTTTATCAACTACTCACTGACCGCTATCAAAAGAAACCATTCTCGTTCATCTACCTTATGACGTAATTTTGTTAAAAAAAAATTGTTCACTATTTCCGTAATTGTGCGGAACCTCGGAAGGGAAGAGGCACCAGTAGACCATTTTTTTTATGGCTTACAATATATATTTTTTTTATTAGACTAATTTTTTTTATAAAATATGATTTGGTAATGTGAGCCTCACTGGGTGCTTTACCCGTGCAGAGGCCCCCATTTTATTAAATATAGGTAAATAACATTAAACGAATTTAAATAAAATATTAACATATAAAACAAAATAAAATAAATTAAAGTAATAAAAATAAAATAGTCAATTCAGTTATAAAACTTTTTTTATCTTTGAAGAAAAATTGTTTTGTAATACTTTTTTTTTTTGTAAAGCTTTTTTTGTTATTTATCCATATCTTAATTTTGTTTGTGGAATGTTTTTTGTTTCCCTCATTTTTTTGTGTTGAGTGTCAGATTGTTGAACGCTTTTATTGCCTGGAATTTGTGGTGTCTTTGTCCAAAGCTTGTATTTATCGTCGGAGTTTTTATCTTTTGTATGTCGTCTAACTATTTTATCTGGAAGAGCTATTCAGACATGACTTGTCACAATAATATTTCTTTATTGTCTCAAATGTCGTTTCTCATTACAAAGTATTTACACCTGTGTACCCGATGATAAAGGGATTATTGTAGCGGGATCCTAGACTATAATGATAAATTAAAAATATCAAAATCAACCCCTGCAGTGTGGATATCGGTGTTGAGCGGTGTTTTGGTGAAAAATGTAACTTTCAGCAGATTTTCAAAAAAATAAACCTCTACATTTGACATGCACTTGCATGTGCTTCAATATTACTCATCAAGTAAAAATCACCTTTATGTAATTTACTTTTATTTTTTTAGGTTGGTGCTTATAATCTGCGTGTCAGCATACTTTGTCCTGATGGGAATCCTTACTCTCTACACAACCTTCAAGGAGAAGGGAATCTTTGTGGTTGTCAAGGAGACCACCAGCAGCGGGTACCGGATGTGGGAGGCCAGTTCCTACATGAAGAAGTAAGTTTGATTGTTACACACTCGTGGCGTGCGTTGTGGGTGGCTAGAGAATAGAGAAATTCTGAGATACAACTCTAATACAAAAATATACCACCTCAAAATATTTCTAGTAACAAAAAATACTTAACATTCGTTAAACGGTGTTTTTGTTATTATATATTGTACTCTGTTTAGTTGGAATTATTACCAATAACAACATTGCAATTTTCAGACCTACATGCGCGTCATGCATGATGTCATCCCCGCGAATTACTGTGTTGGTTAGTTATTTGTGATTAAAATCATGTTTTTAATAATTTTTTCTATTCTGATAAATTTACTATTATATGATTAAATATATTTACTATTATTTGTGTGTCAGTTTTAATCCATTAATAATGTCATATTGTGAAAAACATAGTTTCATCTTATCAGAAAATGGGGGGTATATCCTAATTATTATTTTTTAATTGACTTTTACCGCTTTAATTTAATAAAAATTACTTGAAAGTGATGTTGTTTAATAACATAAATGCCTTATACATGTGTGGGTAAATACAAAGTTTAAAAAAATCAACGTTCATATTGATAGCAAAATGTTTGATTTTTTTGTAATTCTCTGGGAATTGTCACTATAATATCTAATCATTTTTAATTGTTTGAATGAGATAAAAAGTGAGGTAATAGTTATCTTGTAAATTTTTTTTAACTAAAAGGTTGTTTTTTTAATTTTTTTATTTCACTGAAATTTTTTCGACGTTTTGATTCAAAATGTTTGTGTTAAGGTTTTTTTTTTTCATGTTTGAAATTAAAATATTGCAATTTTTAAACATTAAAGTATATTTCAAATACAAAAATCTAAAAGGTAATTTTATCTAGTTTCCAAATTGGTATTTGTTTTTACGACATCTTCAAATAGAAAAAAAATAAAGAACATTTAAAATACTTAAGAATTTTGAAATTATTATTATATATACAAATAAACTACTACCCCCTTTGACTGGATAAGCAATGTATACATCTTATGTATCTTTCCATGAACTATTTTATGTCAGTTCTTATTTTACGTACCAATTAGTAAGGTTTTCGCCTACACTGTCGTTTATAAATTGATTAAAATTTTCACCACATTTTTTACTAAGACAGTAAATATTTTGTTGTAATACAAATAAACGGAGTTGGGACATACATATTTTGTGAGGTTGCAACAGGGCTGGCCCTGAGTCAAAGGGCGCCTTGTGCTAGTAAAAACCTCAAGAGCACTGCGGTAGGTAATAAGTAATATCAGTGGCTCCTTGGCGCCTTAGCAAGTCAGAGCCCGGAGCGGACTGCTCCAATAAGGAACTCCAGTCCATTTTTTTTTAACAATAATGACCTGCTCACTTAAATAACAGTATATTTTTTTTATTCCTGTAGTTAGTTTTAATAGTTTAAATAATAACAACAGCATCCATTGCCCTGGTTTTCTCAACGGCTGAATACTATGCTCCAGTATGGGCTAGAAGCGCCCACACTTCCATGGTAGACGTTCAGCTTAATGCCACAATGCGAACCATCAGCGGGACTTTAAAATCTACTCCTCTCCCTTTGCTCCCCGTACTTGCAAACATAACCCCGCCAAACATCAGGCGAGAAATTGCAACACTGAGAGAATACAAGTAGGCGCTGCAAAAAAGCGCAATACCTTTGCACGAAGATGTCGTCTCCCACCCGGTATGTCGCTTGAAGTCCCGAAAGCCCTTCTGGGCGGAAGGAGAGAGGCTCCTCCGATTACCTCTCACCCCAGAAGATAGGTGGAAACTTGAGTGGCAAACGGCCAACGTGGGAAATGTCCATCTCATACAGAACCCCACCGAGAGACAGCCTGAGTTCTCATTGCGAAACCTGGTCCGCCATCAATAGGTTAAGGTGCTCTCATAGCCGCTGTGCCTACATGATGCCCAGATGGGGCCTTAAAGAGTCAGTGATGTGTGAATGTGGTGCGGTGCAGACCACCGAACATGTGGTCAACTAATGCCCGCTCCATTCATTCCCCAGCGGGATTGATGAGGTCCACTTGGCGACGCCTGAGGCCCTAGACTGGCTCGCAGACCTAGATGTCCCCCTCTGACCCCCCCACCATATGAAAGAAGAAGAATAGTTCAAATAATTTTTAAAGTTTAATTTTTCGGCTCCCCCGAAAATGCATTAAATTTATGGACATGACCCGTGACATTACCAGTCTCAAAAAGCCTACGTTTTTTTTTCAACCGGTGCTGTATTTTGAATGGGAGTCGAGACTTTTTTATTCTTAAAAATACCCGCTTTTAACATTGAAGAACAATAGGTAAAATGTTAGTATCTCGTCACTAATTTTTAACCCCCCAATTTCTGATTTCTCCGTGAATTGGCAACCTTAATGTGGATGTTGTAGATGTAGACCATAGATATATTACTCATGTAGACTGGTAGTGATGAATAAGCATATTCAGTCTTACCAACTAAACCGTGTGTTTTAATGAGATGGTGTTTTATTAGTTTTTAAATGAGGATTTATAAATAAATATAAAAAATAAATAAATAAAAAAAATAATTTAAAGCCATAATATTTTTCACTGGAATTCCTTATTGCGCCTACACAGGACCATTTTTTTGTATGCGTCATTTGTAGTGCATCTTGATGAGGTACTCAGCACTAGTTCTGAAGCGAGGAGCCTAACCCCTCAACCTTGGAGTTTGATAAATAAATCCCTTAATCTGGTTGTTCTATATTCAAATAATGTATAAAACTATATGCCACTCTAACAATTTTTTTTTTTCCAGGTACGATGATAAGTATCAGCTGATTCTCAACGTGTACGACCCTAAAACTGGCCACACCCAGGAATCTTCCTTCAACAAGTCCGTGGCCAACTACATCGACACTGAGGGTGTCATCATGCATAATCTTATTGAAAACGAAGTCATCAAACTGTGGAACTCTCTGAGTGCAGAAAAAAAAGACAAATGAGTCTACACTTTTTGTTTTTAGTGTCAATTTACTAACTCTTGGCTAACTTATCATCACTGTCCGTGTTTTTTTAAAAATAAATATTTTAAATTATACGAATGTTCTTTTTTCAAAATATATGTACATAGATAGCAACTTCAAGCCTTCTAAGTGTATGTATTACCTTATCTTTTAATACAGAAAAAAATGGGTGTAAGCATTAAAACTTGAAGGGAGCTCTATGGTAACACAATAGTGACGATTACGCATACGTTTCTGAGCGAGGGTAACACCCCACTTTGTTCCAAAACGTGCTCTGACACCACACAGGAGGTCCCGATAGGAAATAAGTTTCTTAATGCATAAGATGTCATTTTTGGGGATGCTATGAAAATGGTACACGTTGAGGACACAGGACTTGAAAAATAAAACAGCCTCAGCTAGCAGTGGTTTTTGGGTTCCGCACGCGGGCCGAAGTAATGATGGGCTGACTTGCGTGTGGAAGTGTATATGTAATGTGATTGGAGCGAAGTGTTGTGTGTTGCATAGTACGTTGTACATTTCGTAAGTTTTGCTTCATTTTAAGATGTATATTAAATAGCTAGATAAACAACTTATTTCATGTTGTGCTAATTTATTAACATTTGTCACATCATTCAAACTCTTTCTCATCTTCAGATCTGCTAATTTTTTTTATGTGAATACTGCACAAGAGACCCAACTGCTCCCAACCGTCTAGAGCCAGCGGGGTATGTTGTTAGGCTCTAGGTAGTGGGGAGGGGAAGGAGATGGGCGAGATGATGGTGGGGAAGTACCTGGCTATTCAGATCTGGTCATTAAACACGGCTAAAGCCATTTCAAGCAACGTTTCAATTCTGAATGGTGGTCTTACACCAGGGCGATGCTGAGAGTATATTCCACTCTGGAACGTGCCGCAAATATATAATACATTATTTTAATTTAATAAATTGCGAAATAACACAAATTCATCCAATGAAATTTATTTGCGAACCGGATTTGAACCTGCGACCTTCGGCTTGCTAGTCGAGAGTCTTTCCCCTCGACCACGGAGGCCGTCGATGAATAGATCCTTGTAAATGGCTAGCCAGTTAGTAGCCGAGTGGACAAATGCGTCGGGTTCCATCGTGTGGGTCCAATCCTCTGCTGGTTAAGTACTCCACTGAAGACTTTATTCTATTTATGCCTCCATCTTTGCATAAGCAAATTCTCCACGTATAATGATAGAAGTAGGAGAAATTCGAATATTGTCTGGTTATTCGTAACCCAGGAATGTTTTTATGCAATGTTCACTGGTTTAAAAAATACTTTTAATCAACAGTGCTGCATTACACACTAGAGATGCAGCGAATATTCAGTATTCGGCTTACTCTGCTATTTTTTTTAATTCAGTATTCGACCTAATACTATTTGGTCTTATACCGAATACCTAATAATGAAAATAAAAATGCATTTCTCAAAAAGTATCTATTTAATAAGCTTTTAAAATCAATCACAGGCAAATTGTGGTGAATAAAAACAGTTTTTCTGGGTTTGATGGTAGCAGATATTTGCGTTTTTCTTCGTAGACTATACCGGCTTCAAAAAATAGTCTCTCATAGACATTACTGCTAGGTGACGAAAGACAAATTATATTATCTGTAGTATTATTTAGTTAAAAAAAAGAAGTTTTTTCATCATTAAAATTAACTTATATAAAATATTAAAATACAAATCGGACAGTTCCGAACTCCTGCAACTAGCTAATTCCCCGGTTCGTACTATGCGAAACCAATACCGTAACAATAATGTTGTGATTCTCTGATCACAGTACTTTAAATTTTGGTTTTTATTTTTCACTGAACTTTAAATTTAAATTTTGAATGCATTTATTTTTAATTCATTTATGTATGTATGTATATTTCTTTCTCATGTTAAATTGTACTGCCTTTATGTATATATGTAAAAGCCCTCTGGGCGTAAAATTTAATAAATAAATAAATAACAAACTAGGCTTGGATATTGTTTTGCATTTGCATACCACCAGTTGTAAGGGTTTGTCTAATCAGGGGCGGATCTAACGGTCAGCATTTCAGCAAATGCTGAGTGCCCCCTCCCCACCGCTGGGCTCCTCTGCCCTCACGGGCATGGGCACGCAGGGCATGAGCCCGAAACTTATGTCCACAGACAGGGCCACCGTGAGGGGGCTTCCGGGGGGTATAAATCATCAGATCCGGCCCGAGGGCCTCCGGGGCCCTGACAATCACAATATTTTAGTAATATTAAAAGCTCCCTTGAGATGATTTTGTCAAGAAAATGATGCTATACAACTACAAATCATCCAATTATTATTACGATGCTCACAATAAATTAAATGGTTACTTAAAAGATAACATGTCAATAATTTTGCTGTCATGCACTTTATATAAAATGTAAATAACACAAAAGTCTATACTTTAAAAGACATTATTTTTAACATTAACCTCATAAAGAAAGGATAGGGCCCCGATAGGAAATAAGGGTTAGGGTTCCTTAGGGCATAATACAGTGTTTCCCAGCCTTCTTTATGCCATACCTCACCGTAGTCTTCTAAAAAGTCAGATGCCCCACCGGCATGTTTTTTAATTAAACAGCAGGTAAATTTTCAAATCATATTGTAATATGTTTGTAATTAATTGAAAGGGTAATAATAATTTTCTGGCATGCAGCATATTTTGTGTAAATTTCTTCGCAAATTCTTAGTGTAAATTTCTTCTCTCACACTGAGCAAAAACCGTTTTCATGTTATTTCTGTAATCATTCATGTTCACGCAAGCCAAATTTAATGACATATGTGTACGAGGACTCTCATACGAGGACTTAGGATAAGATAATAATAACTATTCTCATTTTCTTAATGCCATTATTCATTTTCAAAGAAGTCACAGTTTTTGCAACACGTTCTCACTCCTTCTAAGGAAACTTTGTTCTTATTTTCTTACTGTGATTATTCATGGTCAAGCATAATAAAACACATTCACACTCATACTAGGGAAACCCCATCTCTTTTCTTGTGTTATTTCTGTAACTATCCATATTCGCAGATATCAAGCTTAATGGCAAATTTGGATACGTTTGCTGACTGTCTTTTGTTTTTTAGATCCGGACCTGTTTGTCTTACGATTGGGACGAGCACTTTTTAATTCAAAATCTATCTTATTTGTTAACTGATGTTCGGCGGCCTGATATTCGGCGCTTCGACCATCATTTAGTTTTAAGTGTTGCTTGAGATGGCTTTAGCTATTCCCAGATAACATCCAACTTTCTCATTATTTCTCTCTTCGACTTTTTCAGCCGCATAATATTCAGTATAGGCAACCCACAGATCCACTGGCTCCGATCCTTTGTAATTTGTGAGAACACGGAAAAAATATACGTACATCTGAAATCATAGATGGTCGTGTCTGGATAGCTTGCTATCCCAGAGAAACAGTAACAAAATCACTGCAAACGCCTGGCTAACTGGATGTCGGCAATTTGCGTAACTTTCATGCAGGGTCAAAATCACATCGACCTCGATTTTTAATAATAGTGGGTACCTACTTAATCCGACTGCATCTAGTATGAAACCACCCGCGTACACCGACACACCATAACCACTTCTAATCATTCATTGTATATTGAATCTTGATTCAAATCATTAAAAAAATCTGATAAATAATTCATTCCCTTTGAGTAAGTACTGGAAAATTAGGTAGACACTTATTAGTTTTATACAAATCCGTGTTGATTAAAACCGGTACCTGCCTACGGATTTGTTAAGGACGTCGAGGAAACGAAATAGAATGGATCTCACACGCTAATCGCTAGGAGAGGGACAACAACAGTCGGATTGAGGCGGATCGTCGGATACATGTATGACTAATGCGAAGTTCGGAACCATTACGTCATACGTCACTGGCAATGGGAGGCAGTTAGGAGTTGGGAGGGGGTTCGCTATTGGTGCTATTTCGGGAGGGAAATTCTATGGGCTCCACCAAGCCGAGAAATACGCCGATTGATACACGATAAAGCAGCGGCTTCTAATCAAAATTAACGTTATTTAGCGTAAGTATTTACAAGCAGTTGGTTCGTTGGCTCTTTTTGTGACGTGGCATTTAGTATTTATTTTATTCTCGCAGCCGAACCACGCCGCCTTTCCGCGCAGTTCCACTGGCGCAGTCACAAAATTTAGTCTGTCATTCAGTGCATCTTTAGTACACGCTTAGCTTGGTTTCATGTAGTGTTCCTTTACATTAATTTGTGTTTTGAATAAGGTATTTACATTATTTATATATTATATCAATAACACCGTCAATTACACCACGTTTTACGCATTTCTCTTGACTGAGAGGTTCAGCAATCAATATTCTAAACGTATCTTTATTTTGTCTGACTAATTCTTCTCGCCGAGAGATGTTTATTTATATTTATGTATTTATTATCAACTGTTTGGCATATTCCACGAAGGGTTTTCAATGAAATTACAACCGAGGCGATAAAATGAAATTTGATTGTCTATTGCTTTCTGTGAATATAAAATACATACACAATATTTTTTTTACATAAAACGCAACTATGTGGCCCACGTCTGGGGCGATGTTTCTCTGCATCTATGAATTTTAATATGTTTGTCATGCAAAATATGTAATTGTTTCTAATGAGTGCAGGTACAATAGTGTTACGTGTGCGATTCCTAGAATTAGTTCAATGGTTGCATCATAGTTAATTTTATACAAGCTTCGAGTTCACCGGCACAATTTGATTTCAGTCACAAAACTAATTACCCGCCGACTTATTTACAAATTAGGTAAACCAATTTTCACAATTCTAGTAACACTAAAATAAATTATGAAAATGTTATTCCATCGTTCGAAATTTAATTAGGCGTTTCTATAAAAAAAATATGCAAATTTCGTGCGTTCAGCATTATTTTATTTTGCAACATCTTATCAAATTGTCTCGTCTAACTCGCAATCAATAAAAATACTTATTATAAGTCAATCAACCCATATAAATGAATGGCAAGTTGCCCATGATTGCGATATTCAGTATGTAACAGTAAGCACCTAAATAAATTACAAAATGATAGAAGAGTATTTTCGTTCGCTCAAACCGTTGTGGGTACCTAGTATAACCTACCTAATACTTCTTGTTTTTGACGGAATACTTAGATTATTGTGAACAGTTTTACGTCGAATTCCTCAGTACAATGTTAGATTATGTTAGGTTAGGTATGTAAATAATGTTTTATCTATTCTGTTTATTGATAATTCAAGTTTAGTTATTAGTTACCATTATGTACCTACTTACAACAGTGAGTTATAAATCATAACTTAGAGATGTTAGGTACAATTTGTTGAGTGATTCTCTCAGTGTTGCTCTGGAGAAAGACTTCAGAATCGAGACGTTGTAATCGTTTTAGCCTTGTTTAGTGGCCACATCCGAATATTCAGGTAATTCCTAACCTTCTTCTCTCCCATCTCCTTCCACTACCATATACCCAATCTTTTCAGACTCACAACATACAACATACCCCAACATGGCTACGGGCAGTTTGTAATATTGTGCGGTTCACATAAAAACAATAAAATACTCCATTTCAATTATAGGAATAAATTAAAATAACACTTGTTATTTTTTTTTACTTCTAATATTTACTCCGCATTCGTTTCGTAGGAATCTTTAATTCTATGTTTGAGAGGTATAGAAATTCAACGATGACTTCAAACCAGTTTCTCTGCTAGATAAAATCTTCGTGTCAACTTTTTCGTACAAAACATCATCCTACAGTTTCTTAACCAACTTCATGAGTAAAGGCTCCTGATATCAAGACATATGCTGTATTGATTGAATGACTAATTCATCAGCTCAAAATAAATATATTTTATAAATCTAAATGATATGACAAAACAATTAAATAAATAAATACGTATTATGTGACCAGTGGCGGTTCAAAGTCTTTTTCACTGGTGGTTCAGAATATCAAGAGAAGTTATTATATTTGTATACCCGTTTCATAAAATTTTAAGGTTTTCCCTCATTTTTAATTTCCAGCCCCCTTTCCCATTAACTCGCATTATTTTATATGTAAACAACACAAAATTTCACCATGTTGCAATATTAGGTATATCCTTTAACGACTTACAGAGAAACTCTATACCCAAAATGGTTCTCAAAAGACCTGATAGACTTAATTTACCTTAAAAAATTATCTCATAAGAGATTCAAACAAAGTCGCCTGGCCATCGATTATACTGCGTTTCAAAAATTGAGGGCAGAGTGCAATAAGCTCTCCGCAAAATGTTACAAAAATTACATTAGTGATGTCGAAGGCTCTATCATGGACGACTCAAATTTCTTTTGGAAATATGTTAAATCCCAAAAAGAAAATGGTACTTACATACCTAGTAGTGTGTCATTCGATTCTAAATTATCCCAAAATCTTCAGGAAACTGTTAATCTTTTTGCTGATTTTTTTAGCGGCGTTTACATTAATGCAAGTGAAGACAGCAATATTTCGTGCTTTGATTTGGTTGAAACTCTTGATATATCTGACTGTAATGTAACCATAGACGATATTATATCTAAGCTGAAGAGTCTTGATTCCCGAAAATCCGCAGGACCTGATAATGTTCCGCCCAGGTTTTTAGTAAATTGTATGCATACATTGTCATATCCTATTCATAAGTTATTTACAAAGTCACTCTCATCAGGTGTATTCCCGGACCTTTGGAAGTTTAGTCTTTTAACGCCCATTTTCAAAAAAGGTAATAAGAGCGAAGTAACAAATTATAGGCCAATATGTATAATGTCTACTTTACCCAAACTTTTTGAAAGCCTAGTACTAGATAAGTTGATATCCCGAATCAATCGAACCATCTCTCCCCTTCAACATGGATTCATTAAAGGTAGATCTACTCTTACCAATTTGATATTGTACACGAATGATATTGTTAATGCCCTTAATGCATCACATCAAACTGATTCCATATATACTGACTTCAGTAAGGCATTTGATAAAGTAAACCACAAAATATTATTACGTAAACTAAAATTGTTGGGAATAAGAGGGAGTATGTTGGAATGGTTTAAGAGTTATCTATTAGGAAGGTACTTAGCAGTCAAGATAGATTCGTTTACTTCTTATACATTTGCTGCCTCGAGCGGAGTACCACAGGGATCTCACTTGGGCCCAATATTATTTTGTTTGTTTATCAATGATATTGTTAATATTTTTACTAATGTTAAAGTCCTGTTATTTGCCGACGATCTGAAGATATACAGAATAATCAAAGACGATGACGATCGCGCAATTTTGCAGTTGAACCTTAATAAACTATGTGCGTGGTGTTCTGTCAATGATTTGCAACTAAATTTAGGTAAATGCCAGATTATCAGTTTTTACAAAGGCAAAAATCCACTTAATTTTTCCTATTTTATGAATGGTGCTAATCTTCTTCGTGTATCACAGATTCGTGATCTTGGTGTTATATTCCACGAGAGTCTACAGTTTAACGAACACATCGATGAAATAACAAGCGATGCGATGAGAATACTAGGTTTTATTTTGAGAATGGGAGCAAATTTTAAAAGTATGTCAACATTAAAACATCTGTATTGCTCGTTAGTACGAAGCAAATTAGAATACAATTCCACCGTATGGTCACCGTACTACAAGGTCCATTCTCAATCATTAGAAAAGGTACAAAATAAATTCCTTCGGTACATTAATTTTAAAATGAAAATTCCAATCGAATTTATAAATTACAATAACTTGCTTGCTGAAACTAAACTTCTTAAATTATCTGATAGAAGAGTGTTAATTGATTTGCTATTTTTATTCAAAATTATTAAATCTTTAATTGACAGCCCTAATTTGTTGGAACTTATTTGCATTAATGTTCCTGCTAGGCAAACTCGCAGTAAAGATACTTTTAAATTTAACAAGAACCTCAACACTAATTATTCTATTTTTTCACCAATTCCTAGAATTCACAACCTTGCGAATAAATACTGTGAACTTATAGATATATTTGGTTTTGACAATTTTGTGAGCTTTAAAAGGCAACTTATTTCGATTCTATCGGCTAATAATTAACTTTTATAGCTTTAATAATTTTATTACTTCTTCTCCCATTCGAAACCTTTCAAGTAAATTATATCCATATTTGTTTGTTTTTTATTTGCTCTACTATACACTTATAATTGTATGCTCATACCTACTAACTACTTTTTATACATAACACTATGTTCCATCTCAGATCTTATTATTTCTTATTCATGTCGATATTGCTAAATTCTATTAGTTTTTGCTTTTTACAGGTGCAACTCTTATTTTGTTATTTTTTTTTTTTTTTAAATCTCTGTTATAATGTTCTTTACCTCACGAGTAAGTTACACTCTAATTTATATTGGTTTATCGATTTGTTAAACACACAATTAATACTGGGTTTAAACACACCCACTTACTTACTTTTTATGTTGAACTTTCTTTTACTTACTATTTCATGCTTGGGTATATTTTATATTGAATCCATCTTATTAGTGTTTTGCTAATTTGCACAAAATTTTATTATATGTGTTGCTTTCTTTCAATTAACTCCATTTATCTTCTTATGTTCAATTATTGTAATCAATGTAAATGTATATTTTCATGTAAAAGCCCATTAGGGCGTAAATAAAATAATAAATAAATAAATAAATAAATAAATAACTAACAAGAATAACTGCGTCAAAATAATTAAATTCAACCTCTTTATTGTCGAAAGCCGAAACCAAACTAGAGATAGCGCAACACAATATTGCATTACTAGCAACTTAAGATGATGAACACAAAATCTGTTTACTAGTAGATTTACAAATGCTATTAAAAGCAAACGGTTCGAGAAATGCAGGAACACACAAATAAAAATGTATAGAATTTACTATAAAACTACTAATGAAAAAGATCTATGTAGTGCAAAGTTCAGCTGCCGGAGCGTGGCATCAAACATTGTCTATCGCGGCGCACAAAGATTGTCTTATTTTGTAGGTTATAAGAGTTCACCGTCAGGACGATTGTGTTGTTGTTTTTTTAATGAAGTATTTTGTACTGATTCTATAACGCCCAGCGTGGGAATATCGGGTTGCTGTTTGACCGTACTTTACGGTCGCGTCGTTTTAGAGGCAGAATTTTAACGCACGTCCTGATAAACATATCAGGTGCTAATATTATTATAATGCAAGTTTGTCTTATAATCTCATCTTTTTTATGGGGTTCACTGAACAAACGCACTTTGGAGAAAACCACCACTGAGTATAACTATCATTATTGTAAATATTATATGTTATAGTAAATTTGTGATAAGTTATTATGTGAATGCTATTCGGTTGAATGAAGTGCAAGCGGTAATAGTTGGTTTGATAGACCGTACCTATACGTTAGCGGCTTATGATAATTATTATTAATGAATATAATTAATAATAATTATCACATATGTGGACATTTACCTAAGAAATCATACTTTTATTTATTACCTACTTATTATATACATGGTAATATGAACAGTGGATATTCAATCATCTAAGTGGCCTGTTTAGTGATTGATTTCATTGTTGATATTTTGCATTTATGTAGGTAGTTATGTTTCTTGAACAACTCTCTAGTGTCTATGTTAGAATAATATTTGTACGGTATCTATCGTTCGTCAGTTACGAGACCTACTACAGAATAAAAACAACACGGGAAGAATGAAATAGCTCACCTGTTGAGGGGAGTGGTCTAAGGTAGAGAGGCTATACCTACCTACTTCTAGCTTAGATATTATTACTTATATTAGAGGACCATAATTATCTCTACTGTCATATCGAATACAGGTAAATCCTTTTAAAGAGATTCAAGCTTGTGTAGTACCTACTCGACAGATTTTTTTTAGGAAGCTGAAGAATGAAACAAAAACATTGTCAAATTGAATCCCGGGTCTAAATATCTACTGAATTGATAAAAGTCGCCGCGTACCTTGTAGGATATACACGTATATACAATTTCCTCCAAGGAGGATACTATACCTTTTGCGGGAAAGATGGTACATTTTGGTAAGATATTATATATTTGGTTCGTGGTCTAAGTCACTGGGAGTTCAACCGATTTTAAAAGGAAACAAAATCGGCCTTTTGTGAGCAGTTCTTTTTCTTCATCGAATGTATGGAGTCATGTCATTTTAAAATACAACAGATCAATGAGACCGTTTCAAAAATTAGAGGACATATTTGTTTATACAGTTTAAAAATAATCGTAAAAAAATATCCGTGCCAACTCCATTGGCGACTTGAAATAATGGTAACCGGATAAATCATCAAAATGATAATTCATCACATCTTTAAAAAGTTATATAAAGTCATGGAAAGTGATAAAACAAAAATTTTATTAACTGGGTTAAGTAGGTTAGGTTAGGTTAGTTTAAAAATTTTTTTCATCGTTTCTAATGACTTTATATCACTTTTTAAAAGTGTGTTGAATTGTCATTGTGTTGATTTATCATGGACAGGGCCGCCGAGAGGGCACGTTAGCCAAGTCCGAAACTTGGGGCCCGGGCCTAAGGGGGGCCCGGGACGGGGCCCGGATATTTTACTAAAAAATGCCAATGACACTAGGAACGGACGTGGGCCGGGCGCCCAGGCCCGCACGCTCCGTAGGCCCAACTGTCAGAGCGTGTTCACACACAGCACACAGCTATAATATGCGAGGGATAGCGTATTTCGGCATAACGTTCGCCGTACATTCCAAATTGGAATATATGGCGAGCGATATGCTGAATTACGTCATCCCACGCATGTGTGTGAACACGCTCTCAGAGCGTGCCACTCACAGCTCAAGCTACAAGGACGCCATGCCGGCCTATAAAATTTGATTTTGCCGGCCAATATTTTAAAATTTGATTTTGATAAAATCAGCACCATAACCATTATACCTCTAAAACACGTACCGACATCTAAATTGTACGGGGTTCTCTTCACATCTGTCAAAAATTCAAACCAAATGAAAAGTTCGCAGAGAACAAACAATAAATCTAGTGAACGAATTCAAAAATACGCCTGAAATCAAAGTGATGCCATATAAAAAAATTAAATCAGTGTGGAATTTTACAAAATTAATAGGAACATTTTCAGTAGACGGGACATTTTCATGTAGTGACGACACGAGCCCAAATAATGGATTTATTTATTTAAAAATAAAAATAAATGTACATTTCTACAAAATTTTACTAACATTTTCGTAATCTTAGTAAAAAGATCTATCCACACGATTTTTTCCAAGTCGTTATGAAATCCATGCAAGTGGCCTATTGAATTGTAAATGGTTATGGCGATTTTTCTGGAAATTTTAGGCCGGATTCTTCCCAAAAAAGATATCTTTTTGCCAATTTTCTTTAGGGTATATTCGGCATGTCTATTGATGTTTAGTTTGGAATCTAATATAACTCCTAAGTATTTGATTTCAGTAACATTTTCAATAATTTCACCATCAATTTTAATTTTGCTTTCACTGAATGTCTTCTCATTTCCAATCACCATACATTTTGTTTTTAATTTAAGCTTATTTATTTTTAGCCATCTTGATACATCATCTAGTTCATTATTTAAAATATTTATTAGTTCTTTATAGTTATCTCCAATTAAGTATATAAGTGTATCATCGGCAAATAGTCGTACTTTGCATTTTGAAAATATTTTCACCATGTCATTAATATAGACTTATAGAGTATGAACAATAGGGGTCCAAGGATCGATCACTGCGGTACTCCTAATTTATTTTCCATTGGTTTTGAAAATTAATTATTTATTTTTGTTACCTGTTTTCTGTCTTTCAAATATAATAATTTAATTTAGCCTCAAGATATCTTGATTAACGAAGAATATGTAAATACACACAAACAAGAAACACAAGTATTTTATTTTGAGTATTCACCATAACTTTTTAAACATTTCCATTGTATAATTATGCTAAATTCGAATGATTGGTATAATGGTATAAGAAAAGGTAATGAAGTAGTATTCCTAGCAGTAGCAGGTAAGCATGAACTTATTAATTGTTATCTCACCCCCCCCCCGGTAAGTTGCGGGGAGGGGGCCCGGTATAGTCTACTAGACTTGGGGCCCAGATTAGCTGTCGGCGGCCCTGATCATGGAACCGAAATAATCCGTCGATTGAACATTGTTGGCTTGCGAATATATGGACTTATAAGTAATTTTAAAAACGACTATAATAGTTTACCTACTTGAATTCTGTGCAACTAATAATTGTTGAAATGCAGAAACATATATTTATGCAAGTGCCTATGTTCCATAAATAAACCACTCACTAAATCGATATCTTCGGCTTTTGTATAAAAAAAATTTTTACGCTGATGTAACCTAAGGCCATTTAAAAAATTTGCGTCCATAAATTCATTATTTAGCCCAAAAAACTATTTTAAAAATAAAAACGTCCTTGAAGCAGAAAAATATCGAAATGTTTCCTGAGGGCAAGGTTCATCTGACAATGCATCGTTCTAAGAAAATGAACTTTTACGACTATTTTATCAAGAGGAAACTTTTTCAGTAGAAACTTGTTAATCTGAGACGAAAAAACCCAAAATTCCTTGAAATTTGTATTTATTTATAAAAGGAACAAAAAATTTGAATAAATGAAAAAAAAACAACGAAGAAATTTTGCAAAACATTATTGTGCTTATCTACGACAGTCAAATTCTAACATTTTTCTGCTTATCTTGAATAGAAAATGAAAAAAAAACTCATGGTTACATATTTAAAAAAAAAATTCAATTAGACCTGCCAAAAACTTACGCTTCTTACGACTTCTGTAACTTGCTATAAATTACTGCAAGAGACTGTCGTTTATACCGGTTATTTTGCCATAAGTCACTTACGTGAGCGACTTACGGGAAAAAACTTGTATCTAATGGCAGCCTTTGGTGTACTTATTCTTTGGGTGTTCACTGCACATCCGCACATTAGACAAAACCGCCATTTGCCGGTAAAAATTCAAAACTTTCGATACTATCGGTGTACCTAAATACATTAAAAATTGCGCCCCTTTAAATAATTCTCCTCAGGAAAAAAATTCGCCATCAAAAGATGGCAGCTCTTTGAAAGCCTTGTGGCCAAAGCGTCTAGTACCTATGAACTGTGGCATTGAAATGATTGTGGATTGTAGCTTGTAGATGATGTCATAATATTCGTAATACTGACAACAGCTGATTATTTTAATTTCTCAGTAGATTCCATGTAAACCGGTTGTATAGGCGTAAATACTGCTGATAGCTCCGTTGACGATTGTAACCTCTCTTTCTGGTACATATGTAACTATAAAACTCCATTTTATTTAAATTTATAAGAGATGCAGGACTATCTTAAAGCATGTCTGTTGCGTGGTAAACGATGACGAACTTTAAGTAGATGCATACATTGCATATACATGGTACATTGAATAACAAGTAAGGTTATACTAGATTTATTGTTGGTCGGATCTTTTTTTTTCTATTATTCATAGTGCATTATTTACATATCTCTCTCATCTCAGTCGTCGAAGAATCCACTAAGATTCTTGGTTGTGCTTACGTTTATCACATTGTAGTCCTAACAGCGTATTCGTAGTGTAAGGTTAAAATTAGGTACAGGGTGTTCGGGGGTTAAGAGCACTAACTTCAGTGAGTGATTCTACATGATTTTAGAAGTAGAAAAGATAAATAGCTTTTTTCGATTTTTTTTTACAAAAAGATAAAAGTTTTTTTTTGTTTTTACTTCTACTATCATGTAGAATCACGTCCCGAAGTTAGTGCACTTTACCCCCCGGACCATGTATATAGGAATACAGGACGTAACCGCAACTTCAGTGATTTCTTAAATTATTTGGTAAAAAAATCATAGTATACTATACGTTATACTATGAAATCTACTCTTTTTACTTCAAATAAACCCTGGAACCGCTGGTTAAAGTCTGTCGGGTAAGTTTCGTGTTATATTATTATGTTTATGGGTGAAGGAAATTTAGCAAGTATCGTTTTATATTGCATCACAGAGCAGTATTTCCGAGTCCTAACAAATCAGTGTCCTTTGATGTATCGGGATAGGTATGGTACATTTATATTCTTTGATATTTTAGCATACAGGTCTATTAATTTAACTGGACAAATAGTTATCTTGCACTTTAAAGAGTTCTTCTTACCAATCGACACTTTTCTGGAATTTCTACTTTATAGTTAAGATTTAATTAATAACTTCAGCTTGTTTATAATTAGGACAATCACGTTCATTTTTCTCTCAACGTCGGTGTTCATAATTTATCTGACACGTGTGTAATGTAAGCCTAGTATATTATATATTACATGCAATATTGCAGATAGCGGGGATAACGATTATGTTCATTTATTAATTGGTTTATTATCTCAGTAATAATATATGTTGTATTATATTCAGTTTCAATTGCTACACTCGTCAGTATGTAAATAACTTCCTAAGTACACACTCACAAGGTAGGAAATGCTGATAATATGACGATAATATCGATCAGGTACCAAAGTATTTTTTTAATAAAACACCGACAGGTCGATAAAAGTTTCCGTGCATCCTTATTTATTGACATCGACGTAACCTTGGGCGAAATTTAATATTGTTACTGCAAGGACACAACTTTTTCTGGTATATTCCCGGGTTAGAACACGGGTTGTGTCGTTTGTTTGGTTAAAACGGTCTTAAACCAGGCTCAAGGCCGGCTTTACCACACCAACGCTGAACCGGCGTGTAAGAATCTTATTAGTAAGATGGTTAATGTGATGGCTGCATGGATAGTGACGCTCTTAGTAATCCTCTGGAGACAGAAGATCATTAAAAGTACCCCCCCGTTACAAAATACAATACCTAATATTATATTTTTTTATCATTCAATTTGTCTTCTCCTGTTTATGGTTCTACAACCACCGTGTTTTGGACCTACCTAAATCATACGAGGTTCAAATTGGATAGGATAGAATATTATAGTATCGTGAGCATTGTTGCAGGTGGTGACAATTGCGTTTGAGAGGATAAACCAACACAGCAAACAAAATAACAAATATCCATGGTGTGTTGTATAGTGGGGTGAATAGAGAATTCAATGCAATTAATGAATTAGAAATGGGCACATCGTATACATTAGGCTCTGCCACACGTACACTTCGGAGCGGCGGTACCACGCGCCACTCCAGGCCGCCGCACAATGGGCTGAAAATCACCTTTCATAGACATAGTGACTTGAATTTTCAAGGGTATTTTTTTGGCTAGAAATGGATTCTGCTGATCATTACTATGCTATAAAATTTCGTATGAAGCAATTGCGTGTACAAATGAAGGAGTTATCATTTTTTTAAGAAAAATTTGTAGGGCACTGACATTAAAAATGAGGCTATCTCTGGAATCATAAGGTTGGCCATTATATCCTTACACACAGATATATTACTATTTATTTGTATTTTTTGACATACTTCGTATTGTGGCGCAACTTGAACTTGAAGTTGAAAAAAAAGACCCTTGAAAATTCAAGTCTCTATGTCTATAAAAGGCGATTTTCAGCCCACTGTGCGCCGCGGTGTACAGCAAAGTCGAAAAGAAGGAAACGGTTTACAGCGCACTCCATTGTGAGACTTTTCTGCGCGACAGAAGTGTACGTGTGGCAGAACCTATATTCTGTGTTACTTATAAAACATGTTATGAAGACCAAATAATGGATTTAATTTATTAGGCATTCACTTTGCCCGGTGGTGAAGTTCAAAATGGTGAAGGTCTTATTTACTAAAACATGATTATTTGTTCTTGTTGAGTATTACTTGTTTAAATATTAAAGTAGAAGAGTGTATGGAATCTACATTAAACTCATTATGTTTTTTATCATATTTTGATTAGCTTATTCGCGTTCCCCGGGTAACCGCTATCTCACTAGGTACCTAATTATCCTCCGTTTTCAATGGGATTAATTTGGCAAATAGTTTAATATTTTAGTGCGATGCAATTATTAGAAAACTGATTTTGAATGTAATTTTCAGCAATTTATCGAGCAATTTCGTGTGCTGAGGCTGTCATTGACTAAAAAACACCGATTATGAACCGGAATTTGATCTTTTACGCCACCTTAACAATCTTTATAATTTAAAAACTACGTCGTGTTTAAATTGGAAGTGGAAATGTTTTCGGTATCCTTTTTAGCCAATGAATTCTGCCATTTTATGGCGATAATCAATCAATATATAAATATACATATTTTAAAGCTTATTTTATTTCACTAGAAAATTTTTACTTTTTATTTCCAGTGTATATCTACATATTCTAAAACTACATCACCTCATGCAGAGTCCCAACTGCTCCCAACCGTCTGGAGCCAGTGAGACCGTGGCATTCCCAATTGGGGAATGTTGTGTGGGGAAGTTCCTGGCTGTTCAGATCTGGTTACCAAACACGGCCAAAGCCATTTTAAGAAACTTTTCAATAATTTGGTTGTCTTACACCGGCGCCATACTGAGATTATATAGTAAAATTTTCTACAGTTCCTTATTAACTTTAAATGATTCGTTTTAGGTTTTTAGTTCGAAAAGTGCTCTGAAATGCGATGTTACTTGCTTACTGAGGGTTATACCTCAGACCCTTACCTTGCTTGACCCTGGTTCAGCCGGGGTCTGCAAATTCTAAATACGACCTAGCTTCCAAATTCCAAAACGAGGAGTTGATGACCAAGTGAAGAGTTGAGCTCATAATCTGTCTACGACACGTATTTGTACCTATAATATTGTTTATTGAATTCTTTAAACTAAACAGCCGCTGAGTTCTGCCTCATGATCATGACCTAGATAGGTTCAACCGGCAGGTACTTCTTCTACCTTTTCCCTTTCATGATTTTGCAAGAGAGTACCTTATCGGAGGCCACAAACAGTTTCTATCTATGTCATGTAGGTACCGTTTATAAATGGGTAGCAATAATAATTACTGATCTGAAAGTTTTTTTAAACGGGATGAGTTTAATATTATTATATTCCTGAAATATTCCGGAAAGAAAAAATATGATAAAGATAAACCGCACAAGAGTCCCAACGCACAATCGGGGTATGTTGTGAGGCCGAAGGCAGCGGGGAGCGGAAGGAGATGGGGAATGAAGGTGGGGAAGTATTGCTATTCAGATCTGGTCAGAAAACACAGCCAAAGCCATTTCAAGCAACGTTTCAATTCTGATGTCTTACACCAGGGCGATACTGAGAGTACCTTCCACTCTGAAGAGTATCTTCCACTCTGGAGAGTATCTTCCACTCTGGAGAGTATCTTCCACTCTGAATTCGGTTACAAATCAGGATAATCTATTAATGAGTTGACAATTCAAAAAGAACCAAAAAGCAAAAATGATTCTAATACTCATTGGGTGATCAATACTACTTCAAATTGGGAGGCGGGTTTGGGTACCACTGACTCAATCACCTTTGGAACCATTTGTTGGATAACCGATACATCTGCCATAGGTCACCCCGAGTGGTTCGCTACGTTTGGTGAATCACCAGGAGTGCCCGGGTACATGGGGTGAGGTTTGTCCCGGAGAGCGACTGGTTGACCTCTCCTGCCGGACTCTCTCGAGCCACTGCCTTGTACCGCAGTTGGAATCCGTCACTCTGGCAAGGCCGGCCCTGAGCCAAACGGAGCGAGTAAAATTTTAGCGCCCATTGTCAAAGCCAGTAGACTCCTAGGTAGGTGATCAATGTAATCAATGATATACGGATGATTAGTATTTTTAGGGCGATGTGTTAGGATGATAGGTGTTGGGTATTATAAGTGCATTGACACCGTGGCTATTCGGCATCCGGAGCGGACTAATCCAATTGCGCCCGCATGGGACCAGCCCTGCACTCTTGGACACACTGACCGCCAGATTCCTATCTACCATCACACACGTTTCCTTCCCAGAACTTACTTTCCATAAAAAGACCCCCGACACATCTCCTAAGACGACATCGACATACGGTTTCCCGTGTAAAACATAATTGGTCGCCTGTTTTCGGTTAATAATCTTAACTAGCAGTTAAAAACCCGCTCCGCGGGTTTTTGCTGCTAGGCCCTGCGGGCGGCACTTAGTTGGGCTTCGCCCAGTTTACTAACAACAGTTACATTTAATAAGTAGATATTAGATCAATCCGAGCGCGGACAATGAGAGGAACACCCTTCACCCCAACATAAATCTCGTCAATGAGAAAAATGTTTCCTCTCCCATACCACCGAAATGATTTCATTTTTAAATCGAAGTTAAATTGAAAAAAAAAAATATATATATATATATATATATATATATATAATATATGTAATTCGGAAATAAAAAATATCAACATATTACAATATTAAATATAACTTTGCTGAAATAATAAACTCTTACCAAAAGATTGTCAAAGTAAATAATTTTTTTTTTAAATATAAAGGATTATTTTATTGGGATAATTCCTAAAAATCTACATATTTGGGTGAAATAGTATTACGTTCTTACCAAAAGATTGTCAAAGTAAATACTCATACAACAAAACTCTCTTAAAAATTTTTCAAAGAAAAAATTCTTAGGCAGAAAAACCTTACATGTGGGATAAATTGACCTGAAAAACCAAACTATTGTAAGCAAGTACCTACAATTTATTATACTTTTATTTTTTACAATTTACAACTTAATATTATATACTTTCATTAGGAAAAAATCTCTTTATAAACAATATTGTCCGTATACCAATCAGTCAGAATTTGCCCTTGTCTGGAACCGTCAATAATCTGTATAAATAACGATGACTGCGTTCGTACTCTGGAACAGGCAACGTACAACTGTCCATGAGAAAATACTGGTTCAGGAAGTAACAGTCCAACCCGTTCAAAAGTTTGTCCTTGAGATTTATTAATGGTCATTGCATAAGCTAACTTAACTGGAAACTGTTTCCTGCACATATTGAATTGTATTGTAACATCAGACAAAGTGTTTAAGTAAATTCTAGGAATGAAATGTACTGTACCTTTTCTGTTCCCCGTAATGATTTCGGCTTGAATTAAGTTACAGCTGAAATTTTTAATAACCATTCTTGTTCCATTGCAAAGGCCATCACCAACAGATAAATTTCTAAGTAACATAATGATGGCACCAATTTTAAGATTTAATATGTGTGGTGGGAAGCCATTTGGGTTTATAGAATTTAAATATTCAACAGGAAAGTTAGCCTGCTCGTTATAATCTAAATTTCCTTCTTCATTAATGATGGTATCAACAGAATGAAAAGTCTTCATTTGTCCTTCTAATCGTTGAAGTACATCCTCATTGATTGCACAAACATGACTATTTTTGGGGCACAAAATGGTACGTTGACTCATCACTAAGGCATCAGCAGTGGTATGTGTCTTACCATATATACATTGAATAATATCTTGGCAAATATTTACATTGGGAATAAGCACAGAGGACTCTAATGTTCCTTCTACGGGAGGAAGTTTTCCATCTCCCAAGTCCAAAAGCCATTTAGAAAATATGTTTTCACTTTCTAAAGCTCTGACATTTGTTTTTAATTGAAAAGTTTTGAAATGGTACCAAAGTATGCTGCTTTTTATGCAAGCGGCAATTAATTGTCCTCGTGAAGCACGTCGACACACTGGAAGGATCTGACGAAAGTCTCCGCCCAAAACAATAACTTTGTTACCAAAGACAGAATCACTTCCCATGATATCACGTATAGTACGCTCAATTACTTCTAAAGCTACACCTGGAGCCATTGGTGCTTCATCCCATATTATAATATCTGCTTCTGTTATAATTTTCCGGTTCTTTGATGTGACCTTACATGTTGTATTGTCCTGTAAACTGAGGGGTAAATTAAAAGCAGTATGACACGTTACCCCACCTGGAAGCAAGATAGCTGCAATGCCTGTCCAAGCGACTGATAAAACTTTTTTACCTTTTCCTCTTAGAGTGTGAATTAAAGTTTCGTAAAGGTATGTTTTCCCTGTTCCTCCTGGGCCATCAATGAAGAAACATTTATTGTCATCATTTTCATCTGAAAAAAACTTATTCAAAATAGAATTATATGCTTGAAGTTGTTCGTCATTGAGTTTGGCAGCCATCAATTCACCTAAAGTGTTTTCAGAAATTACATTAAAATCAGTCACTTGTCCAAAACTGCAACTTTCATCAGGTTCAGGTAAGCCCTGTATTCTGCAAGATGAATTCTCCTTCATAAGCATATCCTGTATGTTTAAAAGACAAAGATTAATAGCTGTTTCTTCAGCAACACCATGATGAAAAAAATCTTCAGACATACATTTGTTGAAATCATTCCACAGCTGCAACGGGTCCGAAGGGATACATTGTATTAAAATTAAAACAAATAGATGTCGAAGAGTTTTAGGCATCAAATACAATGAAGCCTCCGTCATGCACTGCGTCCATTCTCCTATGTCATCAATGAGCTTCAGTTCACGCGCCGCATCACGAAAAGTAGCTAGTAAATTACCATCAACAGTTCGCAAAGATTCAAAGGATGTAGCTCCAGCCACCTTTATAAGAATCAGCCGTAAATGATACAGTTCTATATTTCTAGGAGAAATTGAAGGTATTCGTCCAATGATTTTGCCACCTCCCCGCTGTCGTCTCGTCCACTTTTTACCAGCTGAAAAGACATAATTATTTGGTACATCTTGATACAGAATAGAGCGTCCCTCAATATCTTGAAGATTCAATTGGAACCACGCTGTTAAAGAGGTGTTCCTTGTAGATGCTTCCCTGAGAGCCTGTTCCTCCCGCCCCTCTACAAAATACACAGATTGGCTGTCGGGTAAATGTAAAGCCAGAAGTAAAATTGAGTGAGATTGATCATGTATAGGATTTTCCATAATTTTCCAGACAGCTTCAGGGGCACTTACATATCGACAATTGATATATTGCTTAATTTCATCATATTGAATAACCGCACTCTCCAAATTTCCAGCTTCTTGTCTTATTTCGATTCTAGCACAATCAAAACCTTTAGATATATATTTATGAATATATTTAATACTGGCCACTGAGGAACAAATTTCAACATTAATATGAGCATCATATTTTTTGCTAAGGTATGCATTATATGGAACAACAAATCGATTGTCGATACGTATATCCCGAACAACGTGATTTTCATAAAAATTATCACGTCTCCTGTACTCTGGGTAGCCTGCGGAATTATTATCAGTAGAATCTTTAAATGATTTGGGGAATTTTTTAGAGCACTTACCGTTTACCATGCAGACTGAAATTGGATTAAGTACGCCACATGGTCCATGAATGTTATTTTTTAAAATAATATGGTACAAAGCCGAATTCTTCGGATGGGGTAGTTCTGCAGATACGGCATTATCAATATCAGAAGCTGTATACAACTTATCTTGGCTGCAAAGTGTAAACACGCCATGTAGATGAGGGAGTCCTCTTTTTTGCTGTTCAATTGTATAAACCCAACAAATTACCTTTCCAAAAACATGTTTCTCAGTCATATCATGAATAAATTCCTTGACTTTTAGATGGAAAACCTTGGCTACTATATCAGGCCTGTCCGCGGCCGATTGATAATGTTCCAATTCGGTTTGTATTTCTGGCCATTTGGGATTGCATGTAAACGTTATGAATAGATCAGGACGACCAAATTTACGTACCATTGCCATTGAATCTTGATAAAGTTTATTCATATGGCGTGGTCCACCAGTAAATGAAGATGGAAGAATGACTATATTACCTGCACGTACTCCTCTATCAGTGGCTAAATTTCTTACATGGTCTTGCAAACCTTGGTAGCATTCCACTCTGAGTTGTCGTTGGTTTTTCCTTATGTAATCTAGGCGACCAGATTCATAAATAATGTAAGCATGAATTAAATACTGTTGAAAAAGTTTACCCGCATAATGGATTGGATTAAATATGTTTCTTCGCACTGCTAATTTACTTGCATAAAACTGCATGGCAGTTACAGTATGACGTTGAGCAGTACAGAAATCAGCATGATGCTGAAAGCCTGGGGTCCAACCACATTCACCTGATGGAAATAGTAGTGGGAAAACCATAGGATCTAAATGCTTTGATAAAGTTGCCACCCTTTGAAGTCCTTCAACATTTTTAGGATAAACAGCGATATCTATACCCGATGGTAAATTCCCGTCTCTGTCTGCTACATATACCATGGCGATATCGTGAGAACTGGTTGGAGCATTGTACCTCCGTTGGTCATCAGCTGATGAACGTGTAAATAATAGACGTATATCTCTCACCTGCCCACCGTCAGCCGCAATGCGTAATTCTTCTTCCTCGACAGCTTCTTTTAGTTTCTTATACTGATGAGCATAAGGGCTTATTTGGCGTATTTCGCTATCAATTATTTGCATTATATTTTGATAGCAATCGGCATTAGATGGATGACTCATACGCACTCTAACAGCCTCATCAGGATCATATACATAAAGCTGAGCATAGGAAGGTATTTCACCTTCAACATGTATACTTCTGGAAGTCAAATGATAAACCTCACCAGAAATTTTTAAACAATATGGACCATTACCTGGAATATTAGCTATTTGCGCTCCAAATGAGGCAAATCCATTAGCACTGTTATATTGACGAATAAAATTCCTAAAGTTTTTAGATTGACTACAATCTCCTGTCAATAATGCGTTAAGTGCTGGAGGATAAGCTAAAATTTGTGGTATTATTTTTCCATTATGACAGCAAGAATGTAACAGTTTACCTTTTTCAACTTCAAAATGAAGCGCCTTGCAATGCTCGATTGTACATTCTTTTGACATGACGCCGAAATAATTCTGTTCTGGAAGCACATAATTTGGATTATTGATTAAAGCACACTTCAAGAATACATTACATCTATTTGCTGTGGAAAACCGCCTTCTGGAATTATTGTGTTCAATTTGATTATCAGTCATATATTCTATTCGTCTTCGGGCACTTCGATCGCTCGGTAAACGTCCCTCTCTCATTCGAACATTCCGAAATTCGGCCAATTCTGGTAAAATATTGTCCACATTCCTTTTAGCCATAGTTATTAAATTGAAATAATAATCTGAAAACAAAATATTTATTTTTAGTGACTCACAGGAACTTTTTAAAACAAATTTCTAGGTTAGCACGTCAATAATTATGTAATTACCTAGATATTAAACATGATAGCGCATGGGGTCGGTGTTGTAATATCAAAAAATAATTAATTACGTAAAGTATCGAGTGGAGCTGGTTATTTTTGCAGCCGGCTTTAAATGGTGGTAATGGTGGATTTATAATTATATTTATTATTTATAATTATAATATATCTCACATTAACATACATTGCTTGACACTAACTGGCTATAAAAGTTTTTTGCAATGATTGGAAATCCATATACGCTGGCAACACTGGACAATCTGTCTTTCGCGTGAATATGGCGTGAATAATGATAAACGTCAAATTTTAATACGTAATTGTGGATAATTTTTACTGTAATGTAATGAATCCAATGGATTGTCAACTTTCTAAAACATATTTTCTTCGATATTATCCAAAAATTATATGAGCATCGTGTCATTTTCAAATCGTGCCTTAATTTTCAAGTTAGCGGAATTTAACTGAAACAGACAATTTAAATTTGACCAATCAGAGGGCCTACACCGTCCAGACGCTAGAGTATTAATAATATCAGATTATTAACCGTACATACGTAATCGGGTGTTAAGGGACGAACTTATTATTAACTTATTTTAACCAGTGATTCCTAACATTATTTGGAGTACAAAATGTTAATGAAATTTTGGAATCTGGTGATATACACATATATGTATATATATATATACAGGGTGTATCGGCACGTACCCGACAAACTTTAACCAGCTATTCCTTAGCACATTTGGAGTAAAAAATGTTATGGGCACTTTGATGTCATTAACATTTTGTACTCCAAATAATGTTAGGAATCACTGGTTAAAATAAGTTAATAATAAGTTCGTCCCTTAACACCCGATTACGTATATACGGTTAATAATTAAGATTATTAACCAAAAACAGGCGACCAATTATGTTTTACACGGGAAACCGTATGTCGATGTCGTCTTAGGAGATGTGTCGGGGGTCTTTTTATGGAAAGTAAGTTCTGGGAAGGAAACGTGTATGATATATTTATCTTTTTCAACAACATGAAATCCGTAGGTATCGGACAGGGTGGGCGGGGTGAGGGGTTGGTCGGTTACTAGGCTGAGTGGTCACAATTTTGCAGTGACGACGTGTGGAAGATTATTTACGTTTCTTACTCCAAATAATCGATTTGATTTTTATACAAATCCACAATTTAATTCCGAGACAGTTGAGAATTTGCACACTTGACCTTCAAAACAAGGAGAAGGTCACTGTCTATATGAGATTTCGAAAAACTACTCCACATCCCCTTTTCCCACCCCCTTAAAGCAGATTTTTTATGGACTTTTGTATACCTGACGTTCAGAATAAGAGAAAAATTACTGTCTACGTCTGATTTCGAAAAACTCTGTCTAAAGCCCTCAGGGGACTTCAGCTAGTCTAGTATAAAACATTTCAATATTTTCGGGATCGTTGGCCTAAAATAGATTGATTAAATCAGAGGTAAAAATCTGAATTTGTAAATATTAGAATTTTAAAATCAATGCAGTAATCGCAATGACTCTCAACTTTCAACTTATTATTCTAAGAAAATCCACGATTTCAATAGCTTATCCGTGAAATGTACGTCGCAAGCCATGGCTTAATTTTAATCTAGTCACAGCATCTGCACACCTGTAAAACTGATGATTGTTCTTTTATAACCAATCTGTGTTTATCTTTATAGATCTTCTAATTAGATCTGTAGATGATTAATATGCGAGGCATTTTCCTTTCGCTCGCGTGTTTTCTTCAACGTGATATTGCCAGGCTCTAATCTTAATCATTCTTCAATGACTTGGTGACATTACTTCGGGTCGTGTTTTCCGCATGCGTAGCGTAGTTGTAGCGCATTCATTTCTACTAAGCTGATAGCTGACGCAAAGGCAATAAGAATTAAATTTCTTAGTTATCGTTTGATAAAGTAACGTTTACCAGGTATTTATTCATTCTGTTTGCTGTGCACTATTTACCTCTGGAAGGCAATAATAATAGTGAGGCGCCCTTGAAGGTGGTTTTTCATATAAATGACGTCATTTACATGATCGATTTACTATTATTATTATATGGTAAGAGTTAGGTAGAAGTATAATCTGCGAGATAAAGTGATTGAGCTCCACACGGCAGTGTAATAATTATACTGACACATAAATTGCACGCTGCCACAAGAATTGTATGGTGACATCTTCTATCAAATATCGCGGCAAGTAAAATTACCTTCGTATTTACTGTGTTATACTCGGACGATACAAATTACGGAAATAGCTGACTTGATCATATCAAAAAGTCCTGTAAAAATATTGCAGTGGGCATCGTTTTGTCTACTCTTAGGATATTGTGGTTATGTTAATGATTTGCGAACTATGGAAGGTGAGTAGGCAGAAATTTATTAAAATTGCAAACACCCAAATATATATATTTATTAATACACGAGATTAAATAGAGTGAGAGTTCTTCAAAACTGAACGCATACCGTAGCTATGGCCTTCTTCCTACTTCTACCTCCGTATAAAATGTAGTCACTATTGTTAGTTTTATTATAAATATTATCAAATGTTAATCGGTTAAATAATTTATTTGACCAACCTTGCATTAATTCTAAACCACAACACTCATACATTAGGTCGAAGATAAGGTTTGTGGAGTGCCTAGGTGCCGGTTTTATGATTAATTAAATTACAATAAATATGTTAGATTGTACGTACAAGATTCACCAACATTCGTATGAGATTACCGAAAAATATAGGCCTAATATTTTTTATGGTTATTGACATTGTTCAATTTCCTTGCTTTTCACCGATTCTTACCACAGCACAACTTGGCTCCAAACAATGGGGTTGCAATTATTAAATCACATGATTTGTCCAGTTTCCAAAATGGCAGACTCAAACTCTTCACTAACTTCATGAATAGGATAATAGCCTGGTACTTCACTCATCACTAATTTAAGGAATTAATCCTTCATATCTAGCTGCCATAGTTCCAGCATTTCCAGGTGGGGAGATTCTTCTCGGATATATTACGAATATTATATTCCAACTAGCTGACGTATCCCGGCATTGCTAGGGGTTATATATACATATACCATCGCAGACTTTTCTGGAAGCTTTTTTAAGTTATGCAATTCCGTTTTACATTATTTTGATGTATCTCAGGCTAAGGACTCACGGAGCGATTTTTACCCGCGCCCGCTGCGGTGGCGGAATGGAGTTTTATTTTCAAAACTCACGAGACCGCTCTTTTTTGCGGTGACGCAGCCGCCGCGGTCGCGGTTATCGCCCGCAATCTTGGCGGTTGATTATCGCAAGACGGGCGGTTGCAAGACTGAGTTCCACTAACTCGCCCGCCAACCGATCGCAGAGCGCGCGGGAGCAACCCGCCGCGGCTGCGGGGCCGCGCCCGCGCCCGCCGGTACAAGATGACCGCTGGTGCAGCGGGCCCCGCAAACAATCGCACACGCCGCGGGCGTAAAACGCGTCGTGAAATGTGCTTTAATTTTTTACATAAATATCTGCATTCTACAAAGGCTGCGGGCCCGCAACCGCGGCGGGCGCGGGTAAAAATCGCTCCGTGAGTCCTTAGCCTCATAAGGTTTGACCAGCGTTAGCAATGTAAGCGCCCGAAAACATTTTTTTACGACTTGATTACAAAACATCGATTTTTCTCTGCTTTTTTATCAATATAAGACGCATGTTTTATATGTATAAACCTTCCGGAAGAAATTCTCTAAATGATAGTGAAAATCCTAACAATATCTGTGGCGTAGTTTAGAAGAACTAAGCGCATAAACAGATAGACGCGAAAAGCGACTTTATTTTATACTATTTAAAGATAATCTCCGACCACGGTGTACTGTATAAGTGAATCCACCAGATTAGGTAGCAACAACATATACTTAGCATTTACGTTCATTTGTTTAATTATTGAATACAATATATTAGCGATTCTTAAATGAAAATTTAAAACGGAATAATCAGAAAAAGATACGATCGCATCTAGGAATCGAACCCTCGCCTTTCCAGTATAAATGCATCGGTATACTTTTCCAGCGATGTGTCTTTGTGGGAAACGGTCCAATAACTCGATTACTCCCAATTATTATGACTAGCGAAAAAGGGACAGCAAGTTTTTATGATCTCCAAATATAAATATAAACAAATATAATATAAACAAGAAATAATCAAATCATTTATCCATGATACAAGTTCTCACTAAAGAAGTTCATTGTTAAATGTATCAACTACATCGGCAAATTAAATGTATGATTCATAGAAGCATTATAAACCATCATAATCTGTAGTATTATTTAGTTATAAAAAAAGAAGTTTTTTCATCATTAAAATTAACTTATATAAAATATTAAAATACAAATCGGACAGTTCCGAACTCCTGCAACTAGCTAATTCCCCGGTACAGCGGTTTCGTACTATGCGAAACCAATACCGTAACAATAATGTTGTGATTCTCTGATCACAGTACTTTAAATTTTGGTCTTTATTTTTCACTGAACTTAAAATTTAAATTTTTAATGCATTTATTTTTAATTCATTTATGTATGTATGTATATTTCTTTCTAATGTTAAATTGTACTGCCTTTATGTATATATGTAAAAGCCCTCTGGGTGTAAAATATAATAAATAAATAAATATATGTACTTACAGCTTATCGTTTGGTTCGTAAGGGTTGTGTGAGTATACATACATGTACCTATCGTAAGTGAAATAGCTCCTAGTTGTTTTAGTGTAAATATTTATGGTGACTGGATAAATCATCACAATGGTAATTCATCACATCTTTAAAAAGTTATATAAAGTCATGGAAAGTGATGAAACAAAAGGTTAGATAAAAAAAATATTTTCATCGTTTTTAATGACTTTATATCACTTTTTAAAGGTGTGTTGAATAGTCACTGTGTTGAGTTAGCATGGAACCGTATTTATAACTACATCATGGCGGGCGTCCTGTAACAAAACGGGACATGGCAAAACATTAAATGAACAAAGTCGTGAAATTTCATTCCGTGTGTTTAATTATTTTATGCATAATGTAAATGCCTATATGTGTTATAATTCATATTTTTAATTTTTTGGTCAGTAATCTATTTTTATTTTATTTACCATATTAGTCATTAAATAATTGCATTGGACTACTCTTGGAGGCCTATCTTAAATGCATGTATATATTTATAATCATTATTTATTAATATCAATTTGAATTAGGTCCTGAAGATCTAGTAAAGTAAATATAGCGTATTTTGAAAACCATCAGTATTTTAATAAGTTGACGTGTACCCGGCATTGCTCGACTTTTCTCTACTTTCTATAAATATAATATGCATGAATTATATATGTATGTAAACCTTCCGGAAAAAATTGTCTAAATTATAATGAAAACCCTGTCAAAATCCGTTACGTGGTTTATAGCAATTCTGTTTTATGCTATTTATAGATAATAGATATTGAAGTAAAACAAACAAGCATTTTATTTAACCAACTGGAACTTGAACTCTAAATTGTGAAATTATCTATAATTGATTTTTTTAATAAAAGTGCAAAACGAAACACACTGCATGTAAATATTATGCATAATATGTGTGAGTATTGTGATACAACCAAACAAGGTGGACGGATCTATAATAACATGAGTGCATATGCTAATGCTAATGGGCTAATGTGTTGTGTGCATGATACTGCCACGTCGCAATGACAATGCTCTAGAACTGCATCTCTGTGCTTTACTGTGCAAGTCCTGCCAATTCTATTCCTGCTCCCGGTTGGTCCGCCGCCGTTATTGGCACAGTATGCTGGTGTACACTAAACGTTTCGGGTTCAACCAGCTTATAGGAGACGGACAACAGCATTAGGTAACTGCTGTTTGGAAAAAAAAAAGAATATACTACTGGAATCATAGAATAATGGATTGGATGAGACTGGACTTAAACTAGGAATGGGTTGCAAGCAAATCTCCTTGTCCAGGAACATGAAAATTTTTTAAGTGTTGAAGTGGGGCATAGCGCAAATAAGGTTCAGAAACACTACCTTAGCGAATAAATCCAAAATATTAGATTATCGAAGTTAGTGTATTATACCTATGTGCAATGTGCTTACATTTTACTTGCTTTGAGGCTTATCTTTATGGCCGTGTTAAACAACCATCTTGAATTGAGGTAGTTTTGGTTACAAGGAAATTTACACAACAGTACCTATTATTATGATAATACAAGATAAAATTTGTAAACCTATTTATTACTTTTCCTTGGTATCAGAATCTCATTATAATGTTTTTCAATATATGTTATACATATTCATAGGCCATATACCAGTGGTGCGTCGTGACTTTTATTCCAATTCTACAGAATAAAAAAAAATATTTTTGAAAAGTACGTAATATTAATTATCAGCTATAAAAGTCGCCATGTCCTCATCGCGTGTTTATTTTCCAAAGACTCATACCAAAATAACTCAACCTGCTGGGAAAATTATATAAAAAATATGGATTTCTACCCATACTTTGTTTACTAGACAGCTAGACATTGGTTTACTTGTATTAAAAAAATCATCATCTGTTTTAACGCATTACATGTACGTACTTCTTTATTGACAAACCAATAATAATTATTATTTGGTGAATACCCAAATTGATGAAATGTCTCACCGGTTTCAGACCTTTCAATTTTAGTTGAACGACAAGATTTCTAACAAAAAACTTACCTAACTAACCTAATCTAACAAAAAACTTGATCAACTTATCACTATGCTTTTGAGTGTCGAGTTGATCAACTAAAATCGAAACGTCTGAACCTACTTTAATAGTATTTCCATTCGCATCCAAGTTCATAAGTATGAAAAAAATCTGTTGGACTGCATCAATAATGAAGTGCGCCTTATTATAGGCAATCTGCGTAACACTGACGAAGTAGCATGGCAGAATATTTTAAATTATCATAACTTATCACAAATCACATGTGGAACTTATTTTCAGTTTATTTCCATCATGAGCAAAAAACTTTGAAATATTAATTTAATTGTAAAAAATGGGCATTCCGACTTAATAGTTCCTAAAAAATAACTTTTAAACTGTTGAACTGTTAAAAAAAGATCCCCGTAACGTATGTTATAATCTACGCGTTCATAGATGGTAAGAATGGATGATAAGATCCTCCTAATGCCGCTGTGCCCACATGATGTACAGGTGGGGCCTTAAAGAGTCGGAAAAGTGTGAATGCGGTGCAGTGCAGACCACCAAACATGTAGCAAACGAATGCCCGCTGCATTCACTCCCCGGCGGGATTGATGAGATCCACAGGGCGACGCCCGATGTCCTAGACCTTCTCACTGACCTAGATTAGATGTTCCCCTTTGACCCCCCACTATACGAAAGAAGAAGAACATGGCGTAAATTTAATTATTTTATGAAAATACACTTTTCACAAGTTATGATTCAAAATATTAAGACAAATTATTTGTTTGCGTCCGTACAAACGCAATATGAATATGATTAAACATTTTTGTTCGTATAAAAATTCAATTCTTTCAAAAAAGGCACACAAGTACAATATTGTATCGATGATTCAATCCAATGTAGTATTTGTATGACTTTCTTGAAAGAATTTAGTGTTTATACGGAGAAAACTATTTATTCATACGCATATTACGTATGTACAGGCGCAAACAAATAATTCGTCGAAATATTTTAAAACATAACATGTAAAAAGTGTATTTTCATAAAACAATTAAATTTACCGTCTATGAATGCTTGGATTATAACGTACGTCCAAAAAATACCCGTTGAGTGTGCGAGCTAATCCAAAACCGTGATCTAGGATGTTTTGGCTAATCGCAGTTCCTGATCTTATCTTAGCCTTGTCTTCTGGATAAAATTAGGATTTATCATTATTTTTACACCAAACGTATATAAAATTAGGTTGGATATGTATAGCCAAACATTGAAGTTTATGGACTGAGGAACTTAAATGTATTAAACCACTCAATTCAATATAGAGATAAATGGGTGAAAACGGAGGAAAGAAAAAAGACAACATTTAACAGAAATTGGGGTAAATAAATGTTTGAAATTTTTTTCTTCGTTTGTTTTACGAGAAAACACTCACATATAAAAAAGTATGTTTTCTTATTAATACAATTAGATATTACACCCTAAACCTTGCAAATGCTTGCGGTACTCATAAAAAAAACTGACGTCTTGAATAAATCACTTGAAATTAATATTTTTTATGAAACTCGACATGAATTTGAACTTCATGCTTCATTCTTCAGGATGCTGTATTTCATTGTCCATATTTCTAATCCAATCATAATTTCTCCTGTCCTGTTTTCGAACTATCAAAGAAATGCACCAGTACTTACCTGGAATTCGGTTTCGAGGGGCACCCCCGGCACGGAGCAAAATTTTAAACTCAAATTCGAGGGGCACATACGCCACTGGCTAAGCCCCCGCATACCTAATTTCTACCGATTTATAACAAGATTCTCATTAACTCTAACATAAGTTTTTAAGTTACAAAAAATATAAATGTTACGTACATATGTTATGATACATTTGTTATGCCGAAATGTTAATTATATGAAATTCCCTCGATAGAAAAAAATCGCAAAGTAAGCTCCGAAAATAATTGAAAACACATATTGTTCTGTTATTTAATAAGTTATACGCATGAAATTCACAGTGTATCTTTAAATGTAACTAAAGCATTCGTCGAGAGATTTTTGCTCTACTTCAAACGAGTCTTATTTTATTGAATGTTTTCACCATTTTCGCGTATTATCGTTTTTTTTAATATTAGCGCGCTCCCTCTAACATTCGTATTTACATATATTCCTTTCAAACCATCTGTGAACGCTTACTACAGAGCCTTAAATACAAAAATGTACTCCAATGTGAAGGCATGTAACAAATTTATTATTATTTCTAAAATAACAAGTTTGTCACAAGAAACATCTTATGCAGAATCCCTTATGAATCAACCAAGGTAGGATAATAAAATGGCGTGCTTGGTATTTGCATTTCGTGAGGGCATCTCTCCATCTTCATCTTGAAGGTCATAAGCCCAGACTATTGAGTACATATATTCCTCACATAACTTGGACCCACTTCTTCGATTGTTGGCACTACATCACTTAATGCAATTGTAAGTAGGTACACATAAGTTAGATTCAAATTTCTAAAAGAAAAATTATTTTATCCGTCCATATTTTGAAGATCTTAGGGAACGAGTAGGTACCTAATTTTTTGTATGGAGTGCCGTCATTTGAGAAAAAAATATATTTCCGGAAACCTGTCTTCACATGGTATTTTTTTAATTACATATTGACAATCGAATATTGTTGTGAAAACGATAAATAAATCTTGGGTCTCAACGGAGTATCTAGATTTCGCAAGTCTGCTCGTGTAAATTTATTACAAAAAATCTGACCCGATAAGAACAGAGATTGGAGAAAAAATATGAAATGGGTCCAGCGCATAGACTAAATACATCAATGGTCCAGCGTCATCCATAAAAACAAATGTTCCATAACTTTTAATCGAAATCCAATAAATAGGTTTGCATGCCTGGAAATGATTTTTATTCATGTGCTGGAATTTTTGTTGGAAACCCGTTTGTACAAAAATGGATGACACCACTTTTTGTACGTTTCAGCCATGGACCCAATAAGCCCGGGACCATAGACATATGAATATTAGTAGACCTGCCCTAAGTGAAAGCGTATTATCCCCACTCCCCATACCGGTTCCATTGGAACCGGCTGTGCTCGCGTATGACCTCAAGTGAAATTTGAAAACGTGACGTCATCATTCTTGTGCGAACTATGGTCGAGGCATCATCGGTTCATTTTACGAAATAACACGGCAAAATGTTGACTTGTACTATGAAAACTTGTAAAAATAGATGTGAAAAAGAGAATAAACCCAATTGTCGTATTACATTCCATATATAAGCATTATTTTAAGCATATTCACATTGTATAATATAGATCAGTTTTAGAAACATATTATACTATCACATCGAGAAACGTCTGGAAGCGAAACACAAAGCTGGTTGGTTGCTGGGAAGTAAATTATGAACATTTATAAAAGTGTCTTAACTAAATACTTAAACGAAATATTCGACTCTGAAAATGGAACCGAATTTTTTTGCCGAATTTGGACTTCGCAAATTTGTTCATAACGTGGCGAGTAATTTGCGCTCCCATGTAAAAATGTCTATTCATTCAAAAGCAGGTTTTACTTTTAAGAAGTAAATGGTGATATTATAATGCGAGATGCCTATTTACTGTCAGATTGATTTATTGACGAATCACAGTCAGCCTTACTCCCTTCGTTCTTCAACAGTTGATTTTACCCCTCGCCATTATCTTCTCGTCTATTAATTCCTATGTCTGTGCCCGGGACAGAGCATTAGTGTGATTTTGTATGAGCGGCATTAAAGCCAAATCTAGGGTGAGGGGAAAATGACTGGAGCCATCTTGTTTGACCAACTTTTGAAATGAGTTGTAAGCAAAGTGGAATATAATGGACTATTTTCATTTTATTTTTGTATTGTTAATGCAATTGTAACGCTTATGATTTTTTTGGATATTTGATAAGACGGGGAATGGCATATGTCATTAAAAAATTAAAGTAGTTTTTGGCATTTTTCATACATCTTCCCACTCACCCCGCGGCTTCAAAATGTTCTCCAATAGTTCCGTCCAGGGCTTATAAATCTATGGTTTCAGCACATTAATATTTGTGTGTTAACATTTCTGCAGGAATCCAATCCAATCTTCAAGCGGTCGAATGAATTTAAGCTGTCTTCATTATTTCGAATTCTAGTCTACTTCAAAATGAGTTAGTTACATCTGTTTTCAAATTGCTGATAAAAAACAACGAAGCCAATAATAACATTAAGATTTCTGCATAAACTACTATTTAAATGTTATGTTTTTGATTTTACTGCGTCAATATGCTTTTTTTTTAATTCCTTTATTTTTCCCAATTTTTACATTAATTACATACAATATTATATAAATCAATACGATTAATGGGAACCCACTAAGGCGCAGCCTGTGCGTGGGTAATATATTTAGGTTATTATATTATTGTACCTAGAAATAAACAAACTGTGGGCATATAAAACAAAAACAAGATTACATTTTGTCTAAGCGGTTTGTATAAAAAGTGTTTACAATAGTGTATAGTGAAGTTATAAGTGTTTAGTATAATATATGGTGAATATTTTATGAGAAACATAAATTGATACAAATTAAATAAAAAAAATTTCAACTGCTGTATCGAAAAGCCATAATTTTAACTCTTTTAAATATTGAGGAAGTTTAGTAATCACTTGAATATTTTTCGGTAAAAGATTGAAAGTACGAGGTCCAATAAAACTGCAGTGTGTTTGCATTTGTTTTGTGTTCGTTTGGGGAATTTTTTTTTTTTTTTTTCGTTTTTTTAAATACATTATTATTTCCAATGTTGATTCTGTTTTCATTTATATCGAATTTATTTTTGTTTTTAAAGATATATTTCATAGTTTGCAAAATAAATAGTTTACGGAGACAGAATAGTTTAGATTCTTTGTATAACTCATCTGTTGAAAATGTTTTTTTCCGATTATACATAACTTTGAAGATATAATTTTGAGTTATTTGTAAAGGTTTTATATGTGCATGAAGCGCACCACCCCATCCTATTATTCCGTATATGAGTGAAGATTGCACCAAAGAAAAATAAATAATTTTCAGTTTTTCAACATTGAGCACTTTAAACCAACCTCCTTCAGATATAGCCATGTTTCAGTTAAACCTCAATGAATTCGAGGTTAGAATAAGTTTTTTTAAACACGATGCTCATCGCAACTTATATAATTGAAAAATACAGAAAACCGCAAATGCAATATATTATGTACAAATATAGAAAGCAAGACCGATATTAAGTACCGAGGCATAACAATAGACCAGCGTTTAAAATGGTCCCCACATATAAATATTCTGAACGAATAAGGAAACTAACATATATATTTATTTAAACGAAAAATTACTTAGAACCACATACTTCGCTTTCTGTCAATCAATTATATAATACGGCATTATAGGCTGGGGCCATAGACATATGAATATTAGTAGACCTGCCCTAAGTGATTAAAAGCGTATTATCCCCACTCCCCATACCGGTTCCATTGAGCCGGCTGGGCTCGCGTTTGGCCTCAAATGAAATTTGAAAACGTGACGTCATCATTCTTGTGCGAACTATGGTCGAGGCATCATCGGTTCATTTTACTAAATAACACGGCAAAATTTTGACTTGTACTATGAAAACTGGTAAAAATAGATGTGAAAAAAGAGAATAAACCCAATTGTCGTATTACATTCCATATATAAGCATTATTTTACTTTATTTTAAGCATATTCACATCGTATAATATGAATCAGTTGTTACTATCACATAGAGAAACGTCTGGACGCGAAACACAAAGCTGGTTGGTTGCTGGGAAGTAAATTATGAACATTTATAAAAGTGTCTTAACTAAATACTCTGAAACTAACTACGACTCTGAAAATAAAAGCTGCCTTACTTTGCCGAATTTGGACTTCGCAAATTTGTTCATAACGTGGCGAGTAATTTGCGCTCCCATGTAAAAATGTCTATTCATTCAAAGCAGATTTTACTTTTAAGAAGTAAATGGTGATATTATAATGCGAGATGCCTATTTACTGTCAGATTGATTTATTGACGAATCACAGTCAGCTTCACTCGTTCCCTCGTTCCCTCGTTCCCTCGTTCTTCAACAGTTGATTTTACCCCTCGCCCATATCTTCTCGTCTATTAATTCCTATGTCTGTGGCTGGGGCGGTACATATAAAAATCAAACACAAACAATTTACATATCTCAAAAACTAATAATAAAAACTATATTAAAAAAACTCTATTCATATTCGTCCGAACTTTTATTCAAACAATTTAAGGTCAGAAAATTAAGTGCATTATACTTCTACCATGAAACATTACAAATTTATAAAAACAATATTCAAAATAAAGTTGCACCCTTTAAAAATAACAGAAATCTAAGACAAACGTCAATACTTCCTACTCCTAAATGTAAAAAAAACAATAGCACTGTTCAACCATGAATATCTCGGAGTTAAATTTTTTTTTTTGCAAATATAAAAGAATTCAAAAGCCACCTTAAAAAGTATTCCGAACACTTTAACTGAATCATATCAAATTTAAACCAATATAACAACACCCCCCATACACACAAGCCCTGCTTCTTTATGGGGGTACGTCAAATACTTATATTATATTATTTAATTAATAACTGTATTATATTGTGTAACATAATTCGTGTATCTTTTTTTTATTAATAATAATAAAATAAATAAATGTACTCGTTGGTATATTATGATGTTGTGAAATGTTATTGGAATCACTGTTTTTCACAAATAAACAATAGATAAATTTTATGGATCATTGCATCTAGCATCTCCGGTTGGTTGCATATCTGGTATGTGCATCGAAGAGTGATTGCTTTAACAACGCTCGCATGCGACGGAGAATCTGCATACCGACTTGCAATGAACAATGCTTTGCATTTCGACTGGGAATATTTGAGTTTGTTCCAAAGACAACGATACTATTTATTTTGTATCTGCTCGCCACCTACATTCTATTCTGGTGGACAATGTTTTACGTTCCTTTCTTCTGGTGCCTACTAAGCAATTTAATAAAAAAAGTTGTCTTTGTGTGTTTTTGCAGATAGGGGAGAAAGAGTATGTCAGCACGGTGGCGGCGGCTGGCGGTGAAGGGTGCGGGGGCGGCGGCGGGGGTGTCCCTCGCAGCCTACCTGTTCGCCGGGGATGACTCCATCAAACAGGTCAGTGATTCATTATTCCGCTTTGATGGCAACACTGTTACAAGCTTCACATGAATGATTAGGGCAACACTAATGAAGTAGGTGTTCACTATGTGGATACGTAAATACTGTATGAATACGGCTTACTAATTATTTGCTCTATCTAACTAGAGTGGTAAATACTGAAAGTATTGCATGCAAGTAAGAAAAGAAAAAATAATTCTTTTGATTTCCACATGATGACATTTTAAAATAGTTATAACATAGGTAGGCATTTTGAACTGTACATTAACAGATTTCTAACGATTCCCAAACAAACAGGTAACAATGTAATCTTTTATAACATTTAGATTTTAGGACACAGTTACTAACTTTGATATGCTATGTATCTTTGACTTTTGTATTGCGAAATCAACTTTATTTAATTGGCCAAGAGCCATGTTTAGTTGTTTTCCTCAGTCTTAATTCTTCTTGGCATTGGAAACTCATTTCTATTGTACAAATGTTAATGTGCTTTTTAAAAATAGATACATAAATACACGGTGTCTGGAAACTAGTGGTATGCACAATCAGGAAACTGAGGAAGCTACATCATGTAGAGAACATTTTAAAAACTTTTTTCTCGAATTTAGAGCCATGTCTAAGCTTCGCTGCATTTTAAAAGACAATAAACAGCTGATATTAATCTCATAGTGAATAATTAAAAAAAAAATTACCCAAAATAGCTTCAGACTCAATTTACTTGAAAAAAAAAGCTCAAATAAAAAAAAAATTATATCACAAAATCGACTCTCGTGATGGACATTCACCATTTTAGCCGCTTGTACCACTAGTTTCCGAACACCATGTATACATGGACTCATTCATTGTCTATGGATTAGAAAATTTACATTGTTTTATTTTCCGGTGATTATTTGACTATAACATGCCAAAATCATTGATACTTTATTCTAAAATAACATTTCGAATTTCATATTGAATTACAAAAAAAAAGTGTCATCTATATTCTTTTATCTATATCAAATTACACCATCAGCTGCCAATAGTCCATAGATACATTACTCACCAATAGTCAATAATAGAGATTTATTTAAAACTAAAACCAAAACAAGGTAAAACTATCACTATCTCAGTGGCTGCTTTATTGTAGATCCAAGATTTATAGAAAACGTATTTAACAAGGTTAGCTCATCGAGGGGGTAGAACGGAGATTGGCTAGAAAAATCGTGACTTAGATTATAAATAATAATAATATTTGGATGATTTGTATAGCGCTAGATTTGTATTTGAATTTACTGCAATACAAGTGACAGAATGCATTTGCAATGATTTATTTATAATGCGTTGGTAATATTATACTAATTATTATATCAAAAATAGTGTTCGCAATAAAAGGGGAAAATCCTAGGAATATTTGCAGTGTTACTTATGCACTGATGCTGAAGAATCGAGATTATTTATTAGTTGCTTGAAATGGCTTTAGCCGTGTTTGGTGACCAGGTACTTCCAAACCTTATATTTATTTATAACACAATATAATTATACCGAAATAAGCCAAATTTCAACATTTAAATATTTTTTCAACATCAAGTCCACATGTAGTCTTTGTGGATGCAGTGCAGTGGGTCTTTTTGAGAAGATGAAGTTGTGACAATGGGTCTTGAAGAGACCCATGTTGTAGGAGGGAGGAAAAACGAAAATCTTGCCACAGCCGAAATGTTGAACTCAAGAACGAGTTGTAAAAACGACCCGTTCTCTTGAGATAATGTTGGGCGCGTGTTTGTCCTGTTTTCCGACTATGCACTGGTGCCGAAGGGATATATGATACTAGTTCCTTGGAGCATGTTCCATTGAAATGCCGGTAGAACAAGGACAGCATTCCCACCTGACGCCTGTGCTCTAAAGAATGCAATACATTTGTAACTACAGGGGAATCTATCAAACGGACCGCCCGTTTATGTAATGAGTCAAGGGTTTTTTTTTTCAAATGTGTTGGGGCTCCATACCAGAGGTGGTTGCCAAATTCAACAGTGGTTAAAATTATGTAATGGTGATATATTCAAAGTATGTAGTGGAATGTATAAACCGACAGTGTGTGGAAAGATATAACAAAAATTATATTTAAAAGCTGACATGTACCCGGCGTTGCTCAGGGTTATGGATGGTTAGTTAAGGTGGAAATACATAATATAGTTGATAAGAATTGTAAAGTATTTGTTTCACTTGATCGTGCCATGACTTCCTCGGGCGTACCCAATTTTTTCTACCTTTCATTACTGTACACCATATTGTTATCTACTGTTAAAAATATATCGTCTTTAATTCAACCACATACATCATTTCTGTCAGAGATAATGCGTTAAGTCTTCTTTCGGCTTCCCCAAATTTTTCTAGCATTCACTACTGATTACCACATTTTTTTATCGACTTTAATTCGACTCATATGTACGAGAAAATCAACTTAGATTTACCAAAAAAGTATTTATGTATACCAAGTGAAAGGTGAGATCGTTCCTTTCGGACTCCCAACTGGCCCAATGCATTTTTTTCCGAAAAGTGCCTGTGTGAGCCAACCTTGTTTTTCTACGAACTTTCATCTAGATCTAGGGATGATCTAGGAAATATCGATTAAAAAAACAATTGAGAATAAATATCATTTCTAAATTCTAAATAATAAAAAATAAACAAAATAAAAAATAATGTGTTTGATCTCCTAAAAAATTACCTAGGTTAGTAGTTTCTAAATTATAGTATCAAAATAATTTAATGTTCAATATTGTGTTTCTTTTGCAGAAAAATGTGGGTGTAGTCCACGCAGCGACAGCCGGTCTGCCGAAGAAAAGGCCACTGCCCCCTCGCTCACAGCAAATAGCCTCGCTGCAGTCCGGCGATCTCTTCGATGTGCTCATCATTGGAGGGGGAGCCACTGGAGCTGGATGTGCCCTTGATGCCACCACTAGAGGTAACATTCATAGGAGGTATCTACCAAAAGGATACTGCTGCTTGATCCAATTGTAACCTCTCTTTCAATTAAACGAGGAATAGGGAGCAATTTTACAATAGAGCTCTCAGTGGCCCACACATATGTATTACGACAACCATATTAGTCACAAGACCATTTTATTAGTTGACTAATAATTTTACTGCTTGCTTTGTTTTGCATCAGACTTTTTGTGATATTTTATTTGATATGGGCAGGTCAGAGTTGACAGGTCACATTGACAAAATGTGATGCATTTGGAGAAACTTATAAGAAAAGAATGAGAAAATAACTGAAGAGAAAAGTTCTACTTAGTCCTTTAACCCTTGAAACGCAAGTCCACAGTCTGTAAGAAACATTACTATTTCTGTATAAAACATTAGTTGGTATATGTGCATCATGGAAGGAACCTTTTTTTCCATCCGAATGTCCTAAAGTCGTAATGGTTAAATTTGCTGTGAAATATGAGCATCACACAGATTATTGTCTATGATATTTCTTCCATCCAACAGGACAAAGATAATAACATTTGATAAATTTGTCCAGGTTTGAAGACGGCCTTAGTGGAAGGAGACGACTTTGCCAGCGGGACCAGTAGTCGCAGCACCAAGCTGATCCACGGCGGAGTGCGCTACCTGCAAAAGGCCATCATGCAGCTGGACGTGGAGCAGTACAACATGGTGAAGGAGGCGCTCCACGAGAGGGCCAACATGCTCGCCTCGGCTCCTCACCTTACACATCCCCTCCCCATTATGTTGCCAGTATACACGTAAGTTAAATTTGTAATGGCATCTACACACGGCTAGTTTGCACAGTACTAACTGAAACCACCATGTAGAAAGTCAAGCCTATTGTTCGATCCCTTCTCACACGTTTTCTTAAAAACCATAGATAATGGTGGGCGAGTCGGTTGTGTGTGTAGACGGTTTAACATTCAAAGAAAAAGATGTTATAGTTTAGTTTTGAAGAAATTTTTTTTTTCACCTATTAAGATTTTGTTGCATTCTGTTTTGGTTGTATATAATAGAGGATTGATCTATTGGCTGCAATCAAATAGATCAAAACTAAGGTCTTAGAATCAAAGGCGCATTGGATAAAATAGGCCAATGTGAAAGTAGGAGAGATGAGAAGAAAATTACCTTTTTTTCTCTTCATAGTAAGTTAATATTGCCCGTTATATATTTCTTAAAGACGCTGTCGAAAAGTCGGAGAATTTGTGTGTATTACCGCTTCTCAATAAAATCCAAATAAATAAGATATTTCTGAACATATGCAAAAACTAAAAACTTTAAATATAAAGCTTGGTGTTTTCTCTCTAACACTGTTTAGTTCATATTTCTACCTACAACGGTAAGGACACAAAGATTTCTATATGACCTTATGAGCTGTTCCGCAGAGTGAACAAATAGACTCTATAGGTAATACCTGTTTGTTCCGAAAAGCGAACAAATTAGCCGACAGTTATTAGAGGAGTTTTTCCCTTTCAATAGGTACCTAGTACCTACCTACGTGTAATGGATTCTTCACACTTCTCGTAATCTTTAACTCTCAGTGTGCCGACCCAAAGTTTACGCCGTGCTTATATTTTCTTCATTACTTACTTATTTTTTGCAAAATCATGTTTTGTAAATCATACCGTCTTACCAGATAATGTGTTTATAAATTTATATAAATATGTAGTATATAATTTGCCAGAATAGCTACTTATATTCGGAGGAATACATTTTTAGATGTATCCTTAAGGATATGCCAACATTTAAGAGGTTAAAGCAATCTTTAATTTTTCAATTCTTTCATTTTTACACTATGATCTGAGCTGAATCCAAGATACTATGTTTTTAGTTAATGATATTTTTCATTCAAACAAATTATATACTAAATTTATAGGACATTGATTCTTGGTAAATTTTATAACATGCTATTAAGTTTTTAAAATGCCTCAAGTGGGCTTTGCACAGGTTAATCATTTTTCATAAGAAAATGATAATTGTCAATATTATTAAAATCAGATAATTTTTATACATATGAAAAAAACGCAACGTATTTCGAGTGAGAATGAACGAGTCATGTTTGAAATTTACAATTGATGTTTCCTCCTATGCTACTGTGAATAGATAATAATTACCTAGAATAACTATAAAATATTATGCAATATACCAACAAATCTTGCCACGAGGTTTGCATGTGATTCAAGAAATATGACACACATTCCTGTCATTAGTGAGACAATTTTGGGATGGAAGCCAAATCAGTATCATAATATATGACTGTCACACTTGGGTACCGTGACAGTTTTTTTGTTTTTCATTATTTTCCACAGTAAAAGCTTTGTCATATGCATTTTATACCAGGGTATAAGTATCTTTATCTTTTCTGTATCTTTTGCATTAGCCTAAGGCTTGGGCGTGGGCAGGGCCGTCCCTGAACCAAACGGCGCATGGCGATGGTATAATTTTGACACCCCTTGTCAAAACCAAAATTGCTTAAGACAATCGTGTGAAGTATGAGGGAGGATGTACTATAGAAAAATCATCCTGTAGTGTATAGAATTCCTTTTCCCACAGAGTACCGAGCACAGCGAAACTCATCCCATAATATATGGACATGCTGGAGGGATGCACTGCGCAATACTATGCTAGCTGGCAGAACTAGTACCATCTGTATTTAGTATTTCCAATTGATTTTTGTTTATAAATTTATTTGGCTGGTCGAAACCATTGGAAGAATGAGACAACAGTATTAATCATAAAGCACGGTTTCTCTTTCATTAGAATAGTCTGCACGGATCGTCGCCTATAAGCATCTCGTTTTACCCTGTTATTTTCTACATCTCCTTATTTCGTTTCCTCATTCACATGTACATATTCACACAAAAAAACTTGTTAGTGCACGTTTCATAATCGAAACAGCTGGCGCCTGTAAGCACGCTGCAGTTTTCTGCATCTGCTTGTTACTCACACTTGTGAACTTTTCGTTCAAATAAAATATTACATATTGTCGCATTAATTCGTAGAATGCGTAACCACCAAATGTAAAATTTTACAGAAGGCACAAAAAACCTCGTAGAGAAAAAAAATGAAAGACGGCTCATTCTTTTTATTTATGTTTCGAACATATAATATATTTCGAAATTTATTTTCAATAATTAAACTTTTGTAAGTTAAGGCTTTCTATTTCAAATCGGAGTTAGGAAGTTTACATAAAAACTGAGAATGGAGATACGTATTTTACAAAAGATACATACTTTTCTGGGAACAGTTTTGTGAACAACCTAGCGGAAAATTTGGGAGATAGGAATTTTACATTCACAAAATAAAACACAACAATGTATGTATATGTTGAGGCAGTCTATTTAGATGCATTTTAATGATTTTAATGATGCGGAAGGTTATCGTAAAAGGAGTGGTAATCCTTTTCTAATGTCTGTTTTAAGTCTTGTAAATGCTGGTATTTTTCCTTCCTTAAGGGATTAAATCTGACTCTCAAGTGAAATCTTCAAACTCTGGAGATCATTACAGATTCGGCGACGGTTTTGTGCTGGGTGAGATCTACACTGACCGGGAGTAGTCGTGTCAGAGATGCTCGTTAAGTGACGCTTGGGGTTGATGAAGGAGATTGTAGAAGAATTTGATCTGACATTGTCGATCACCCTTGTTGTCCTGTAGAAATAAAACTGATGTACTTACTAGGGTTTGCAAGACCCGGGCAAAGAGTAGCCATGACAGGAAACGTTGAGAAAGAGACTCCTCAGAGTGTGAAGATAGGTGGGAGAGACTTGAAAGTGGAACTGGTGAGCAAACATGTGCTTTAAGCGTAGAAACTCTTCATGCTCAGCATCACTTTGGAGTAAAGTGAACGCTTCATCTTGCCCGGCTGGTCGATCCCGAGGCGAGAAGAAAGGACGTCGATAGATGCGTGCGTTCCTGCGTACAATGCAGGACAATTGACCCTCCGCCATCATCCCATGAAGCGGGTAATCTTAATGTTGTGACAACCTGGAGTCGCTTGGCAGTTGATGTTACTCATTTCGGTAGGAAATGTTTACTCACATTTATCGATTGCGGTCCGAGTAGATTTGCCGTGTGGCGGGAAATCGAGTCAGATAATGCAGCTTCGATTATCAGACATTTGGAAGAAGTGTTTCGGGAAAGAGGCCCGCCCAAAGTAGTTCTCATGGACAATGGTACTGCATTTTGTTCCTAAGTGTAAGAGATGGAATGTTCGTCAAAGATTTCGCGCGGCATACCAACTAGCTGGAAACGGTATAGTTGAACGACATCATCAAACAATAAAGAGAACTGCAGCCAGAAGTGGAAGCGATCCCCTGCAGGCAGTGTTTTGGTACAATCTTTGGCTGCAAAAAGTCAGGATGATCAAGGTGTTGCGCTGTCTAGTATAGTTCACACTTACTCGTGGAGACACCCTTCTGCGCAAGTGAATATAGAAGAGGAAGTATTGACTGAGTTCTAAGTGGGCGATCTTCTTGCGGTTAAGCTAGTAGATGGGAGATGCACATTTTTTTTTTTTTTTTTTTTTACAGTTATACCGCACAAGAGTCCCAACTGCTCCCGTCTGGAGCCAGTGAGACTATGGCATCCCCAATTGGGGTATGTTGTGAGGCTGAGGGTATTGGGGAGGGGAGGGAGATGGGGAAGAGGAAGGTGGGGAATTACCTGGCTATTCAGATCTGGTCACCAAACACGGCTAAAGCCATTTCAAGCAACGTTTCAATTCTGAATGGTGGTCTTACACCAGGGCGATACTGAGAGTATCTTCCACTCTGGAACGTGCCGCAAATATACTATGTATTATTTTAAATTAATTAATTGTGAAATAACACAAATTAATCAAATAAAATTTATTTGCGCACGCCGGGTTCGAACCCGCGACCGTCGGATCTGTAGTCAAAAGCGTATACCACTAGACCACGCCGGCCGTCGAATGGAACGAATGAAATCGCACATCGTGCATGGAAGGGTGACAGGACTTACTTCAGTCAACAACATCGAAGTAGATGGCATACCAAGACATGTGCTTGACCCGCGGAAGATGCCTGACAGAGAACGGACTGTGTCTGAGGAGAGACGAGATGGAATTGCCGCACGTTCCACCGTCAATATTTTGGGTTTGTTTGAAGAGGACAGTGAAGAACCGGATCCGGATATGCATCAGGAGGAGATCCACTTGCAAAGAGATGGTAACCTTGAAGAAGAGATAATCACAGAACAACGACCTATTAAGTAGGACGCGAAGGGCTCCGGGTTAGTTAAATCAATTCGTGCAGTGATGATGACATCAGGAGGGCGTGTGGTGATAAGCAGGTACCACTGTAAAAGCGGTGAACGCAACCGCAGAGGCACATAAAACAAGAGAGCTACGGCAGAGCGTCACACTGTGCAGAAGACGTCAGTTTAGACTACAGATACAAAACACTATTCGTGACTTCACAATTAAAATTAAGGTTATAAAATGTTCAAAATTGATTAATCAACTTATCTCAGTTAATTTCACGGTAAAACTATTACACCGTAAATAAATTTCCTCAGTCAAAAACACAACAAGCGTGCACGGCTCACCGGCCAATACTGAATTAAGGAGTTTCGAAGTATTCGCAAGTAAAAATGGCACCATGATTTTACGCAGTTTCCTAATTTGTGTTTATCTAAAAGGTTAATTTTTTTTTAAATTTTCGAGTTTTACTAGTCGATGCGGGACTAATTTTAACACTAGATGGCATTAAAAACGTATTTTCGAAAAATTTGGAGATTTGGAGTTACGCAGTCTACGAATTAATGCGACGATATACTCATAATCGTGTGGAACGATGCATAGGTACAATATAGATTGATGCGATGTGCGAGGCGAGAGCTTTATTTTTTTTTCATTCTTGCATCAGCCATATTGAATGATTTGTATAGTGCACGAATGCTCCATGTTAGTTTTAGGTATTATCAACGCCTTGGCTACTCAGCTCCTTGGCTCCTTCGAAAGGTAGCACCCGGAGCCGACTGCTCCAATTGCACTCACACAGGACCGGCGTGGATGCAAAGTCTATATGAAAGGAATTTAAATTTGAATCCGAATTTGAATTTGAATTCGTTCCAAGAAGAGCTAGGATATCTTGTTTGCCTCCACGAATAATGCAGCCTTAGACTAACGTAAAAGATACCGACTTACCCCTAATCTTATATTAGAATTGCATTTCTAATTTTTTTGTATTGAAAAGCCATCTTGAGATTACTCTTTTCAGGTTTTCCATGAAATTAAAAAAATTTATTGAATTCTCTGGAAAATCAGTTAAAAAATCATGACACGCCGCTGCTGTTGGTTTGGATCGTTTGAATCATTGTCTGAATGTACATTACACGGTTGTATGGTTTATGCAATTTTGCCACAACGTGTCATTTAAAATAATTTTTTTTTATTTTTTATATTAACTCCACACAGGAGGCCCTGAAGAAAATAATTTCCCTCAGGGCCTATGTCATCTTTGGGGATGCTGTGTGGAGGGTCTTTTTGTGGAGAGGAAGGAGTGAACATGGGTCTTGAAGAGTCCCATGTTGTAGGAGGGAGGAAACACAGAGGCCGGTAGCTCATTCCACAGCCGAGCTGTTGAACTTAAGAATGAATCGTAGAAGCGACCTGTTCTCATGTGACAAATGTCAACCGTGTACAAATGTTGGGCGCGCGTTTGGCGTGTATCCCGACTACGCACCGGTGCCGAAGGGATCAATGACGCTAGTTCCTCAGAGCATCTTCCATTGTAATACCGATAGAACAAGGACAGCATACCGACCTGACGCCTGTGCTCTAAAGATTGCAGTCCGTTTGTTAAGATTGGGGAATCTATCAAACGGACCGCCCGTTTCTGCACAGTCAAGGGTTTTTTTCAGGTATTTAGGGGCTCCGGACCAGAGATGGCTGCCAAATTCGACAGTAGGGCGCACTGAATGCTTTACTGTGTACAGAAAATAATTTTAATTTTAGTAAAAACAAAGTGTTCCATATGAATAAAAGATTTTTTTGTATTTCAGGTATTGGCAAATCCCTTATTTCTGGTTCGGAATAAAAATGTACGATTTAGTTGCTGGCGATAGAAATGTTAAGAGTTCCTATTATCTCTCAAAGAAAAATGCTTTGGAATTATTCCCTATGCTGAAAGGCGATAAACTAAAAGGAGCAATTGTTTACTACGACGGTAAGTTAGGTTTTAATAAATTGTAAGTAGGAACTTTTTTCAACTAGTAGATAAATAAAAAATGAAGTACCAACCTAAAGGCTCTGGTATACGAGAAACTTTTAAAATCTCTTGCTGGCAATGTGTTGTCAATGAATGTCATTTGAACACTGATAAGATTTTCATATTGTCGGGCAAGATTGTTGTGTATTAACTATTCTTGTTGATGTAATTGGCGTGTCTTACAGGAGAGTTCATTTGGCCTTCATATTACGACAAAATTGTGGGGCCATCTCCCTTTGTTACATATATGCGTCTCTGTTTGCCACCTACCTAATATCAAAAGTGTCGTAATTTCGAAGGTGATTAATAAATAATTTCGATTCCAAGTTTATACAAGGAGTTATTGTTGGGGATTGTATTTTTGTGTTATGAATTTGTCTCATACATTACGGCAACCTCTCTAGATACGCCAATATTGATGGTCAAGAATTTTTAGCAATTGGCAATAATAGGCAATTTATCTTGTATCTTTTATTTATCAGCACCTCAATAAAATAATTATAACAATCCATTGGAAATAAAACAGTTTTTCTCAAAAGTTATTTATAGTCAGAGCTCCATTCTAACCTCTCTTATAACAGTAACACATGCCTCATTTTTCAAGAGGATTAATGAGAAAAGGAGGAGGTTACATTGGAACTATCAGCGTTTTGCGAATATGTATATTTGTCATTGAACGCTCAGATATCTAGTGAATAAACAAACTTATACATAGTATTATGTGAAAAAGGAACTGCTTTAAATTATATATTTATTTTCAGGGCAACAGGACGATGCCCGTATGAATTTAGCTATCGCCCTAACTGCCACTCGACACGGAGCGACTGTAGCTAATCACGTTACTGTAACTAAATTACACAAAACAGATGGGAAACTTAGTGGTGCTAGATTGCGGGTATGTACTCTTAACATCAATATCATCTCGCAATATATCTTTTCTCCCAGAGGTTAGGGACTTTGTTTTTTTTTCTTTACCAGTTTTGTGTGCTGTAAATTAGGTGCTGCACATTGTAAATTTAGAACTTACCTTTAAAATATCTTACCTTATAAATATAAAGTAATGCTTAAAAGGGACAGTTTCTTATTTTTTATGCCAGTACCGCATAAGAGTCTGCTCCCAACCGCCTGGAGCCAGTGAGACTATGGCATCCCCAATTGGGGTATGAAGTGGGGCTGAAGGTAGTGGGCTGGGATTGGAGATGGGTTAGAGGAAGGTGCATTACCTATCTACCTACCTTTGTTTAAAATAATTATTTTTTCAATAAATCACAGGTAATTGCACAAGTAATTTTTATCTCTTTAATTTGTGTTGTTTCCCAACTTACACATTTAAAATAATATAATATATTTTGGGCACTTTCCAAAGTGGTACTCTCAGTATCACCCTGGTGTGACACCTCCATTCAGAATTGAAACATTGCTTGAAATGGCTTTAGCCGTGTGTGGTGACCTGATCTGAATATTCGGGTACTTTCCCTCCTCTTCCCCATTTCCTCCCCTTCTCCACTATCTTCAGCCTCATAACATATCCTAATTAGGGATGCTATAGTCTCACTGGCCCCAGACGGATGTGAGCAGTTACGACTCTTGTGCGGAATACACATTATAAAAAAGGTTCCTACCTATTTTGTTGTTGTTGTTAGGTTATCAATTTAAATGACTTTGATCATTGTAGGATGAAATCACTGGCAAAGAATGGGACGTCAAGGCCAAGTCTATCATCAATGCCACGGGCCCCTTCACCGACACAATTAGGAAGATGGACGACCCAACTGTCAAAGAGATCTGCTGTCCTTCTTCCGGAGTTCACATTGTACTTCCAGGATACTACAGGTATACAAATTAATTATGTACTTTTTTTTTTTTTTATAGTGAATACCTCACAAGAGTCCCAACTGCTCCCGTCTGGAGCCAGTGAGACTATGGCATCCCCAATTGGGGGATTTTGTGAGGCTGAAGGTAAGTGGGGAAGGGAAAGAGGAAGGTGGGGAAGTACCTGGATATTCAGATCTAGTCACTAAACACGGCTAAAGCCATTTGGAGCAGCGTTTCAATTCTGAATGGTGGTCTTACACCAGGGCGATACTGGTAGTATCTTCCACTCTGGAACGTGCCGCAAATATACTATATATTATTTTAATTAATTAATTGTGAAATAACACAAATTAATCAAATAAAATTTATTTGCGCGTGTATTACTACATTAGTGTATAATGTGTATTACTACATTAGTAATACACTTTCAGATCTACTGGAAACAATAATCATTAAGTATGAGGCTTTAAATTTTGGGGTTAGTACTAGAAGTGCCTATACATGGTGTCCGGAAACTCGTAGTACAAGCGGGAAACTGGTGAATCTACATCACATTTGGAGTCGATTTTGTAGTATAATTTTTTTTGATTTGAGCTTTCGTTTTCGAGTAAATCGAGTCAGAAGTTGATTTTTTTTTTGATCAAATTCTTATAAATTATTACTGAAGATCAAAGTACCCAACTAATTAAAACTATTTAAAAATTTGAAAGTAAAACAAATAATGACGAAAAAATTTGAACCCTGAAATAGCCGAAAAATATATTTTTTTGGTTTTTTTTTTTTTTATAAAAATGCTCAAATCAAAAAACTTTATGTTTATTTGGGTTCCCCGTGTGGTATACATTCTCCAGTTTCCGGCTTGTACTACGAGTTTCCGGACACCATGTATATATACAGGGTGTCCGGGGGTAAAGTGCGCTAACTTCGAGAGGTGATTCTACGTGATGGTAAAGGTAAAAAATATGAATGACTTTTTTGGAAATTCCAATGATTATTTCCCATACATAAATATTTTTTCCATTGAAGAATATTTATTTTTCCTCACAAAAATTCAACTTTTTAACCTGAGAACTACCTTAAAACATTGATTTCGAAAAAAGTGATTTAACTTTTTTACTTCTAAAATCATAAAGAATCATCCCCCGAAGTAAGTGCACTTTACCCCCGGACACTGTGTTAAGTAGCAGAAAGCACTGTATAATTTACCTTCTTTGCCTACATATCCGCTCAAGTTGAATGAATTTAAGGCTTATCTAATGTATTTTTCAAACTAATGTTTCGCCATATTTTACGCCAAAAAATCAACAACCAATCGCCTTTCCTAAAAAATTTACATATTTACAGGTCTGAAAATACAAGAAGACCATGTCTACTTTTATAAATAATGAGTTAGGTACGCTAAAAGATTTATAACTGTATGCTTTTCTGGGAAAAAAATAAACCACACTCTAAATAAATTTAATTTCATTGTATTTGTAAAAAATCGATCAGACTTACTATACTTGTAATCTATAGTTTAGTAGCAAAATGTCAAAGCTATCGAAAACAATGTTGTCGAAGTTCTTTTAGAGCTAGATTTAGCTTTAAATCGAGGCAGTCAGCTCCAAAAAAATCTCAAAATCTGCAGCAAAATAAAATATTTGGAGCATGTCGTCACTGATGAAGTAAATGATAAAAATGACATAAAATGTCAAAGAAGAGTACTGAGGGTGTGAGCCAACATGCCCGCCAGGAGATTCAACATGTGCAGTCCTTCATTGAAGAAGCAACTATTCCAGACATACTGCTTGAGCTTTTACACTAGACAATCCGAGTTAAGTATAACCACACATACAGGGCGCTGTTTGGCCTCTCTTGGTGATGCAGCGCCTCACAGATGTTCGCAGAGGGAAGAGGGTTTGTTGCCTTGATGCGCCACAGAATAGCCAGGACGAGTGAGCGCTACTGGAGATTGTAACAGATTGGAACACTACAGGCCATCGCCCAGTAGCAGGGCGAATAGAGATAAAAATATATTACACTGGTAGTGAAAAAAATTTAAAGTGGATTATCTCGGAAGTATTTTTTTGTTTATTTCATGGTCTATTTTTTTTTCCCCGAAATAAAGTTTTAAATATTTGCCTGACAATATTTGAAAATTTCCTACTACTCTCCTGTGATGGAGGACTTAGCCAGCCGAGGAATTGAATACACTACGTCTGGGTGGGAACCAAACGCGATGTCAACTCAGCCACCGACCGGTCGTTAGACTAATAAAACTAATTTCAGTTCAAAACTAGTTAGACTAATAAAACTAATTTCAGCCCTGACCAGATGGGACTGCTTGATCCTTCCACTTCTGATGGGCGAGTAATCTTCTTCCTACCCTGGCAGAGACAAACCATCGCAGGAACGACCGACCTCCCCTGCAAGATCACCCACAACCCCACGCCCACAGAAGACGAAATCATGTTTATTCTGCAAGAGGTTAAGAACTATCTCAATCCAGATGTTGAAGGTACACACACCCAAAACTATATACGTATATAGGGGCGGTCCTGTGCGGGCGCAATAGGTGCAGTACTTGCCAACCTAACCTAACCTTATATGTGCTTATATTACTGACACTTCAATATTTGTTATCCACAAAATGATACTGACAATGTGTAATATTATGTAATATGACTTTGTGTTTAGTCCGTGGAGGTCTGCTATCCACAACCTCAAAAATCCAAGCCTTTACACTGTTATATATTGTCTTAAGGACCGAAAACCGTCATTTGAGGTGATTTTCTCACGAAAACGGCGCTATATAAATAATCCAATCATTATTATTAACAGTACAGGTAAAATAGGGTTTGATAAATGATAAAATTGGTGCATTCATGAAACTTTGGTCATCATTCATATCCAACATAAAGTGATGGAAAACCTCTCTGGGTTAACTCTTGTTATTTTCATGTTTCTTCACTAAAAATTTTCTCAGTGGCAGTTGTAGACTTTTTAGTGAGCTAAAATATTAACATACTTTGTCCGGGAAGGGTAGTTCTACCTTTTAGTCCGGTCCTGCTTGAATGGCAGAAAAGGCATTGCAGTCCAATAATTTTACCTACAACTGTATGTATATGTATTTAAAAATGTGAACCAAGCCTTCCCATATCTTTAAATCCTTGTCTTTTGTATGGAAGAATATTTTATCAAATGTAAACTGTATTTAAAGACGTAGGATGGGTGATACTTCCTTCCAATTATTGCACCGGAAATTCGAAAGTTTTTTGTTTTGTTGTAATGATTTGAGCAAAAAAAAAAAATTGCAGCGTAATAAAAAATATGTATATTTTTTACAAATAAAACATCACTAAATGGCCCAACACTGACTTCAACTTCAGATTATGGAGTCGTATTACTTAATTTCAGACTACAATTTTATAGTTGGGGTGTAGTTAAAAAAATTCATTAAAATATATTTATTATTTTCAAATATATTTTATTTTAAAAAATAAACCCATTTTTTCGAATGAGACCCTTGTTTTCGCCAATATAAAGTGTGTTAAGATTGAAAAATATGACATTGTGCAACTGTAGTTGAAAATATAAAATAAAAATTTATTTAAAAAAAATAAAACACACTTTCAGGTACACAATAACATCACAACATCAATAATATCGTAGAAAAATCTAGAACTGCCAACTGTTTTATCTCACCAAATATTTTTATATTACTGACTTGGGAGTGGTCTCATTCGATTCAGCACAAACGAAAACATAGGAAACGATACCTCACTCGACCTATTTTGTAAACATGCATATTTTTTAAATTACCCCCTCCCCCTTCCCCATAGAGTGGGTGTTCCACCACCTTTTTTGGGTGGACTGTGCCAAAGCAAAGTTCCTTAAATGCACGAAATTTGTCATTTGGTACATTTTACCTTTACTATAAGTGGATATCTTTGAAACCGGGGGGGTATAACTCTGATCGAAAATTGGAACCCTGAATATTGTGACGTTATATTGTTGCCTAACTATATCCACTAATGAAAAACTCTGAAAGTCTATGGAATAAACTTTCAGAGTTTTTCATTTTCATTTTCTCTCATTCGGAGCCCACTTATTATACTATACACCAATGAAAAACTCTGAAAGTCTATGGAATAAACTTTCAGAGTTTTTCATTTTCATTTTCTCTCATTCGGAGCCCACTTATTATACTATACACCAATGAAAAACTCTGAAAGTCTATGGAATAAACTTTCAGAGTTTTTCATTTTCATTTTCTCTCATTCGGAGCCCACTTATTATACTATACACCAATGAAAAACTCTGAAAGTCCATGGAATAAACTTTCAGAGTTTTTCATTGGTGTATAGTATAATAAGTGGGCTCCGAATGAGAATTGTACTGTCCATATATTGACATATATATGGTTATTTAGGACCAATTTGTTTCATTCAAAAAGCCCGAAGATATTGATCTAGTGAGTGGTTTATTTATGGCTAAAACTGACACCATTTTAATAGAATCGTTTTTGACGGTGAATTCACATTTTTTTTGGCTTTTTTGTAGTGAAATACTATACTTAGTTAGGTACCTAACTACCTTCCGACATTTAAAAGTAATTGGTGGGTAGGTAGGTACCTGCTCTGCACAGTGGATACTATTTTAATTTAAGTTATAGCTTTCAGAGAGTAAAAGTTTTTTTTTTAGAATACTAATGATAAATACATTAAAAAAAACTATGTATTACATTTGATCTATTTGAAATATATAACTGAAGAATATTTCTTGAATTCTAGTACGTCGTGGAGATGTCTTGTCCGCGTGGAGTGGAATTCGGCCATTGGTGTCTGACCCCAACAAGGATGATACACAGTCTCTTGCCAGGAACCACATCGTCCATGTCAGCCCGTCTGGCTTGGTGACCATCGCTGGAGGAAAGTGGACCACCTTTAGGGCCATGGCGGCTCATGCCATCGATGCCACTATCAAATGTAAAAATATTTCAAACATAATATGAGTTTTCTAGATCGAGTGTATAAAAAATTAAAACATGTCTATGATTTTTTATTGTTTTTACGGCATGTTTTGATAATGGACCAATTTGTTACCTGTGTTATCAAAATTAATTTTAAAACGCCATAAGCCTTAAGATTTATAGTACAGGCTTTTTAATAGCACCATCAAGAGAACCAAAAACTTGAGTTGGGTCATGTCAAGAATCAGAGTAACAAAAGAATATGTATGAGACGATGTATGAATCTGAATGAAGCAAGGAATGTGTGCCAAGGCAGATTTGTTTGATGGTTTGTCCTCTGTACCTATCCCTGATGGTTTGTTAGTTACTTTGTTCTGAGAAGGGATTAAGTCGGTAACAGTAGAGCTGTGAGTATCGAACTGAATCCATTTGAATACTAGGCGAGTGTTGTATCTACTGGGCTAATGACCACCATTTAACATATTATTATCTTGTCTTGAATACTAGATGAGTGTCATATATACTGGGGTATCGACCATAATTATTGCCTTAAATTCGAGGTTCCTTTCTTCTTATAATATTATTGTTTTTTTCCTATTACAGCTGCCAACTTACAACCTCTGTATAAAGACTGCCAGACGGATGGTTTCCTCATTGAAGGCGCCCATGGCTGGACACCGACCATGTATATTCGCCTTGTGCAGGACTTCGGTCTTGAATGTGAGGTATAAATTATTGGCATACATTTCAAATGCCCATATTACTATAATCGATTTTATCCCATTTAAATGATATTATGATATTTATTGATTTGATTGTGAAAGAACAGAGATATAATTAATTTGTATTATATCCAGGTTGCTCAACATCTGTCGATGTCTTACGGTGACCGAGCTTTTGCAGTAGCGAAATTGGCAGCTTTGACCGGTAAACGCTGGCCTATCATTGGTCGTAAAATACATCCAGAATTCCCCTACATTGATGCTGAAATCAGGTAATAAAACACTACCTGTATTACATTATTTTATTTAACCGGTTATATAATTACTATTTTTTTTGTTTAGTTTAATAATAATTTGACTTATATTATATACACTTACTTATATTATACTTATACTTTAACTTATTTCAGATACGGAGTAAGGGAATATGCATGCACAGCCATTGATATGATTGCCAGAAGATTACGTCTCGCTTTCCTCAACGTGCAAGCGGCTCAAGAAGCTCTACCTGGAATCATTGACATCATGGCCGAGGAACTCAAATGGTCCAATGATGAGAAAAAGGTATCATTTTGAAAAGCTTACATTATTATACTAAATTAACTCGTTAACTATATGAAATGTACCACCTGGTCATACCATTGAGATAATGGTCCACAAATTATGTAAATAAACCATACCAAATTCTCTGTGCAGCACAAGCTTATCATCCACTGATAACTCGTTCACTGCTACCGGTCCCGAATGGGTGACCTTTTGGGTTTATCGAATATGTTAAACTGTAAAATTAATCACTTTTGAGTTATTTACATAAGCGTGCTTTTAATTTCAGAAACAGCAAAAGCTTGCTTCAGAATTCTTGCAGAATGAAATGGGACAAATGGTCAACCGCGCCAGTAAGGATAAGTTACCGATTAACCTAACGAAAGAAGAGATTGCAACATACATTAAGAGGTTCGAAATTATCGACAAGGACAGAAAGGGATATGTTTCTATTAATGACATTAGGAGAGGACTTAAGGTAAATTATTTTTATTAATATTATTAATTATTATTATTTTTTTAAATGCACTAATTTGACAAATTTTGGTGGCAATCACGCACACACACGTGGACTTATATGCATTTCTCTGAAATTCAACAACATTACAGTAGTTAATATACGCAATAAACACGGGATTTGGCTCGGTTGGTAGAGTTTTCGACTCCAGTTCCTGTGTAGGAAGGTTCAATCCTCAGTCAAACCAATTATTTTGTTTTTTAAGTTTTAAAATACATTTGAAAATATGTAGATGTAATATAGTAAAAACACTTTTTCACGGGTTAATTTTTTGCATACTTGGGTTACACATAATCACTATTTGAAATATCTCTATTACTATCATCAATAGCTGAAATTGTTGCTTGTGCAATGATGGACGATTTAGATTACAGAGGATTGATACCACAGTTTGGACTCAAAGCTTTGTCTATAAACTGAATTGTTAATATTAATATTATATTAATCTTTTTTTTTTATTTAATATTATAATTATTAAGTTCTGCAAGTATTTTTTGTTTTTTTTTGTTGTTACAGTTGTTTCCGCTTTCAAGGCCATTTTAAAACTGTGGTTTTAGCCACGTTTAGACGACTTATTTATATGATTCTATTTTACCCCCTCCTATAAATAAGTCATATAAGTTATAGAATCATATAAATAAGTCTAAACATGGCTAAAACCAAAGTTTAAAAATGGCCTTGAAAGCCGAAACAGCTGTAACAATAACAAAAACCAAAAAATACTTGCAGAACTTAATAATTATATTATTAAATTTGATTTTAATTAAATTGAAAAAAAAAAAATGGAGTTCTACGAATTAAACACAAAAACAATAAATTAATTAATCATAATTTTTAGATGGATTTTTATAGATCTGACCATAGATTCAATTGAGAACAATATTTTATGTTTATTAAATTTAAACACTACAACGTTTTATTTAATTTTTTCGAATTTGTGTTATAAAATAATTGGAAATTTTAGGACATTGGAGTAAAACTAAAAGAAGAAGAAATCAAAGTATTATTAAGCGATATAGATTTTACTTACAGTGGACACATGCAACTTGCTGATTTTCTACAGGTAGTATTTAAAAACAGAAATTCAATTGAACGGGGCTTTCATGTTGTTGTCATCTTGTAACCTTTATTACATTTTATAGGAAAATACAGATCTGATATTGCACTTGAATAGAAAAATGCAGTCACAAGTAATTTAACTAACACACTGACTTATTGTAGCATACTCCTTAATAAATTCACAATTGAAGCAGTTGTAAGTTAAACATGGCAATAAATTTTATATGATTTTGATGTCATTTTATAAAATTTGAAACAAATAATATCAGTGCAATATTGGTTTTTCTTTTTTCTATGGTCTATGTTAGGTTTTTATGTGTGCGTATTGTGTCTCACGCTTTGTGTTGCATTGTCCACAGAGTACTGGCGAAGAGGTACCTGGGGAAGAGTTACATGAAATCCTCAGGGAGATAGATACCAATATGAATGGCCAAGTCGAGTTGGACGAATATCTTCAGGTTATTATTTATTTTGTGTGCTTACGCTTACTAACATTCACTGGAGAACCTTATTTCATTAGTTATGCTTACAAAATTAAAATGTTTCAATCAAAGCGGGTTTGGTTTACGAATTTCTGGGGTAATACAGCTGTAAAGCTGCGCATGCCCAAGAAAAGAAGGAAAAAATTCTATTAATTTATTTTCTTCAATTCTTTTTTGGGGTAAGCCCAGTTTTACATCACTTTGGATATAATATTGGTTTTACATATGAAATATACATCAGTTTTTTGTTGTTGTTTTAAATAATCTTAATCTGACTCATTTTGGTAGGTATCAAAATCATCGATGATATAGATGTGATAATCGACAGTGTTTCTCATCATTTTCATTATTACATATTGTAAAGCTTAACCAAGCAATAAATTGTTGATTGCCAGTCTGATTTACTTCACTTGTTGTTGACTACTCACTTGAAGCAACTCGTTTTCACACTATGGGAATATAAAAAAAGCTAAAGTGTAATCTTTCTTTGAATGACTGTTTCAAACATTTTAACAAACATATAATTTACTTTTGTCTATCAAATGAAGTGTTGTTTTATATTCATTAAATCTCTATATTTTGTGTTTTTTTAGGTTCTCTGTATTAACTTATTACACATTATTAATATTATGTATTATGGTTCAAGGCGATAATTTATAATTGTGTTACGCAGATGATGTCAGCTATCAAGTCAGGCCATGTTGCTTATTCAAGATTTGCAAAGATGGCCGAGATGGAGGAAGAGCATCATGCCCAAGAGATTCTCAAGAAGCAGATAACAGTTGATCGCAGTGGAGGCGGTCTTTAAATTATATAAGCCAAGTTTTCGATGCTTCTCAAGCACACTTTTCAAACAGAACACAGTTTTAAATTACGTGTATTGACATGTAATGTAATTTTGAATCATTCTTTTCGATCAATCCCTTTCCAATAATGTATTTTAGGTCAGACGGAGTATTGATTAAATGTTCTCTTACTTAAATTATAATATGTTTATTAATTTCTTTAACGAATTTAATGCTGCATTCAGACGAGGATTGAAAGGCACTCGAGAGTCAGATTTCTAGAAAATATCAGCCACATACAAGGCAATCATTGTTTAAAGTTTTGACCGACTACTATTGGCTAGAGAAATTGATAATGTCGCATTTTTTACTTTTGTTTGAATGCAGATTTAATTACATAGTTGACTTGAGTATTAACTTATTGAAGTACAAATATATTTTGTATTGATTCACAATCATTTTTATATAAAGGTTGTGATCTTTGTTTTATTGACTTGGTAAACTAACATTTATTTGCGAGGATTTGCTTATTGATTTTGCTCCAGAACAAACATAATAGATTTACTTACAGAAATGGATTTACAGCTATCGTAAGTAATATTGAAAATAAATTAAATGGACAAAAATATCAGTTTGTTTAGATTTTTGTGTTGGAAATAAAATTTCAACAAAAAAAGAAGTTTTACAAATTGAGAAGTTACAGCACCTCCATGATAAAAAGGACATTATTATTATGTAGATAAAATTAATTTTGCTATAAATTGTATTATTATTGAAAAGACAATATCTTATAACTTAAAAATGATAATTTCAAAATTCCACTGTGTTTAACATAGTTATTTTAATTATTCAGTTATTTTCTAATACATTATTTGTAAGAAATAAATACATACTAAGTATTGAACTTTTGTTTAAATATGATTGAAAATGCTGTTTCAATGTGATGAAATAAATATCAAAGTAATTAAAAAAAAATCTCTCCTTTTGATTTTTATGATAGAGTATACAATAGGCAGGGCTGGCCTAGTAAAAAGCACAAGGGCGTTTTAATAGGTGTTACGTATTATCATCATCTTGCAAGTTGGTGCCCGGAGCGGACTGCTCCAATTGCGCCTGCACAGGGCTGGCCCTGACAGTAGGTACTTATGAAAGATCAACTGGGTTGTAGAGAATATGAAAATGACCATTTTTTGTAAATCCCTAAATTCTGTCTTTCTATGAGATTTGATTATCACTAATTGAAGTTTTATACTACGGAAATGTATTATAATAATAAGTGTTGGCCTTATACACGGACTTTGGAATTTATCAGTGTATTATTAGAATCAATATAACATTGTCTACTCAAACTTGTCCCTAGGCATAGGGCCGCCCTAAAGTTGCCTTGCTTATTGCCAGAGGGCAGATCTGGCTTCCCTACCTTACGAGAATATTATATAAGTATCATTATTTAATGCAACTACCGCACAATCTTCATGCATCTTCATCAATGTTATGTACAAATGTTTAAATAAATTTTGTGTACACTTAACTATGAATGTTATTTAATAAATATATTTAAAAACATATGTCCATTTTATATCATTTTGTTAAAAAAACGTGTTTGAAATATGCCACGGAGTATGGGTAAGAATTTGATATATGTTCCAATTCAGATCTCGCAGGATATGTTAAGAAACATAATAGATTACACAGGTAGAGTGATATATTTGAAATATGATATTTGTCAGAAACATATTTCAAATTTAGAATTAACAATATCATCTTGCAACTTATTTTTCCCATATTTTTGGCATCTACCTTTTTAAATGGAAATAAAGTTTCTAATGAAATTGGTTTGTAACTTAGATAATGTCTTGGATAAACAAATCCGATTTTTATTTATTACACATAAATAGGTCCCAATGGTCGAGTGGTTAAGACGCCTATCTCTGTAAGACAAGAGATCCTGGGTTCAATTCCTAGTTGTGACAGTTATCTTTTTATTTGTCTGTGTCTTGTTCTGTTTCATGTTTCATTTAGATTTATTAGTATTCTTCTTCAATGATATATTAAACTGATCGGTGTAACCTTCAAAATAAGCTAAAAAGAAAAAGTTGTTCCTCAAATATATGCATTTTAAAATAACAGATTTGTTGTTTTGGCGCCAATTATAAACGTCTTCTTTACCTTTAATTTTTTTTATTACCAATTTTTCTAGGGGAGGGGGGGGGGTAGCTGTTCATTCATGCCGACACACATGGACCTAAATAAGCATAAATTACTTAATTAACTCAAACTAACATCCTAATAATCTATTTAGTGCAGATAAATAGTTGTTTTTTGTAGTAATTGTTGATACCAAGTGTAATTTTTAGAATCTGTGCCTACATCGCGTACAAACTTTGCAATTGAAAGTAATATATATTTTTTTAAGTGCGGCGCCTAGGGGAATAATTACCTTCGATTATTATAAAGTTTCGAAACAGATAGATTCGATTATCAAAATGTTTCGACTATGCCCATCACCACAGCCATAAATAAACCACTCCCCAAAAATCAAAAACCATTCTCCCGCAGCCATACTGAGCCATCATAAATAAACCGTTCTCCTGAGCCATACTATGAAATGGTATACACTGGTATACACATAATGGTGCTGCCACACGCAAAGCTCACATCAACAGATAATATAAAGCACAATAGCGCTCGCCATACAATCCCATACAGACCCGACACACGTAAAAAGATAACGCGCTATAAGTGTGGTTCTGAACTTCGCTAACCGAATTTATTTTACGTATCCGCTCCCGAAGCGATATTTGAAAAGTTATGCGTCCCCCTCTCCGCCGTAAAAAGGAGAGGGGGTCATTTTAATTACGGAGCTACCAACTAAGTTCTGTGTTCCCTTAGTAAAGTTGTCACTTTGACAGATGAAATTATGTTCCTCGGCCGCTCTCGAATTCAACTGACCCCCTCTCCTACCATAGGAAGAAATATTTGATAGCGTCGTGTGTCGGTAGAAAAGATGATGCGCTGTACATTAACTTTTGATGTGAGCTTTGCGTGTGGCAGCAGCTTAAGGCTGGCCGCATACATACGTTTTCCGTATTCGATTTCCGAATTCGTTTTCCGTATTCGGAATTCCGTGAGACTAGCGCAAACGTTCGTTTTTCTTCATTCGGAATGTATAAACGTCAGTACCAGTGTTGCCAACAAGGGCGATATATCGCCATTTAGGCTACTCAGAGCGAGAATCGGCGCCGAAAAAATCTAAAAGGCGACTGGTCGCCAATTAAGCTACTTCAAAAACATCAATTTTAAACATGTCCCGAAATTCTCTAATTCCCCCCCCATGAAATTTATTTTTCTCGGGATAAATTTTAAACCCCCCCCCCCACGAAATTTTTATTTTCACGTAAAAACATCAATTTTAAACATGTCCCACCTAACAGCGAATTCGGCTACTTTACGCTACCTTATTTTTTTATTTTTATTTTTTTTTATTTTTATTTTTTTTATTTTTTTTATTTAAGTACATAAAACAGGCATGGTGCCCAAGAATTTACACACATGGATGTTTAAATACATAATAACAACTTTAAATTTACATACATGGATGTTTAAATACATAATAACAACAAAAATAGTAACAAAATGAATAAGCTAAATATGCAGAAGTAAATAACAAATAAGAATGGGTAAAAGGTAAATACAAATATGTTCATAAACGATTTGTTATTGTCACACCTGTACTGGTGAGACAATGATTAGGTAGGTAGGTACAATGTTGCTTCTCATTAAATAAAGGGTTTCATCACAATATCAGCTTAATATGATTAAAGGTAATACTTTTTTTTTGAAATGTTTAAATTGGTCATTAAAAATGTCTATTACATTATTAGAGCCATGTATAATGTTATAATTTCTTAATGTTCGCGGTACAGGGGAAAAATATCCTGTATTTGTGTGGTAGGCTTTAATATAGAAAATGTCGTTCATCCTCCTTGTTGATTTTCTTGATGGAATATTGATGTTAATTTGGGATAAAATGTTTGGTGTATCAACTGATGCATGTATAATTTTGTGTAGGAGCAGTACGTCAGAAAGTTTACGTCTGACCGTCAGTGAGTGTAGTTTGTAGTGCAAAATTCGGTCATTATAAGTTCCAAATTGATCAGATAAACCTTCACGATAAGCAATTACACGGGTTAGTTTCCTTTGTATGGATTCAATCCTATAATTATGAATCTCATAATTGGGAGACCAAATTGTTGATGCATATTCGAGAATACTTCGCACAATTGATTTATATAATGTCAAAGTTAATTCTGTACTTTTAAAACAATTTGTAATTCTTAGCGTTAATCCTAATACTTGTGATGCACTTTTTGAAATTGTATCTACATGTTTATTGAAGCTAAGTGACGAGTCAAATGTCACGCCTAAGTCTTTGATTGAAGTTGTGTTTAGTAAAGGGATATTGTTAATGTGATATGTGTTTGAGAATTTATTAATGTTCTTTGTGAATGAAATTACGGCACATTTGTTTTCATTAAAATATAAATCATTTAGTGTACACCATTCATGAAGTGATGATAAGTCTTTTTGCAAATCGGTGCAATCTTCTAATGAAGTAATTTTTTTGTACAACTTAAGGTCATCGGCAAACAGGAGATATTTTGATGTTTTTATTCTTAAAATTATGTCGTTTATAAAGATTAAAAATAGCAAAGGTCCAAGATGCGAGCCCTGTGGAATTCCCGACGTTGCAGTAAAAAGATCCGCGGAGTACCCTCCTACAACCACTTGCAGTTTTCTTCCTGTAATGTAACTTTCGAACCATTTCAAAGTATTTCCATTTATGCCAAACTTTTCCAGCTTCTTGATGAGTAATGATTGATTTAACTGGTCAAATGCTTTGCAAAAATCCGTGTAGATGGCATCTACTTGTAAACGTTTTTCGATGCTATCGCGGATGTACTGGGAGTATTCGAGAAGGTTAGTTGTTGTGGAACGCCGAGGGAAAAACCCGTGTTGCTCAATGATAATATATTTACTTACATGAGCTAATAGACAGTCATATATTATTGACTCAAACAACTTTCCTATGCAGTCAAGTTTAGAGATAGGTCTATAATTTTTTATATCGCTCTTACAACCTTTCTTAAATATAGGTGTTAAGAAAGCCGTTTTCCATTTGACTGGAAAAACACCTTCTTGTAATGATTTGTTATAAAGAAGGCTAAGTGGTCTGGCAAGAACATCTCTGCACATTTTCAAAAATATTGGCGGGATACCATCAGGACCTGATCCCTTATTGGTTCTCAAATTCTTACACTTGACTAATATCGTTAAGGGCGAAATAGTGATCATACCAAGGCTTTCGTTACAGAAATCTTCAGATATTTGTGGTGAATAGTTTGCATTGTGAGGTTTATAAACAGATTGAAAGTGCTTAGAAAAAAGCCCGCAGATAACTTGACCTTGGGTAGTTTTTATGTCGTTTAGGTGCATCTCTTTTGGAATATCGGTTGTGTTTTTATATTTGCTTTTTGCAAATTTCCAGAAATCATTCGGGTTAGCTTTTAAATTTTGTTTGATTAAGTCTAAATGCTTATGATAACAAACTCTAATCAGATTTTTTGTTCTAGTTCTAATCAAGCTGAATGATAAATGATCTAGTTCATTACCATATTTCTTATATTTTTTATGAAATTTGTTTTTTTTCTTTATCAAACGAATGAGATCTTTTGAGTACCACTTAGGAAAGTGATTTTTGTTCGTTTTGAGGGGAACATGAGAAGAGATAATCTGGTAGAGTATACTGTAAAACTGATCTACAGATTGGTCAATATTTCCCTGATTAATGAATTCCCAATCAATCTCACGAAGAACGGTATTAATTGAATCATAGTCGGCTTTATAAAAGTTTGGTCTTGGGGCGTTACGGGTTTCAAGATGTGGTAGAAAATTAAAAAGAACATTTATTTCTAGAGCAGGGTGGTATGGATCTTCTTTGCTTAGTGGAGATGAAGAACGTATTACTGATATGTCTTCTTTATCTGATAAAATGAGATCCAATATTTTGGATTGGTGATTCACTATTCCGTTAAATTGTTTAAGATTACAGAATGATAGTGTATCGATGATGTCAGAGGTGATTGTATTTGTGTTTGTGGTGAAAGGTATTAAATTGCTTGTTTCATCGGTAATCCATTGAATGTTAGACTTATTGAAATCGCCAAATATTAAGATGTGTTGGTTTGGTGTTGTTAGGTACACATTCCTAAGATTGTTTAAAAATGAGCTTATAATAGATTCTTCTTCAGTTGGTGGTAGATATACGGTGCAAACATTCAGTTTGATACTCCTGTTATTATGGTTTATATTGAGTTGGATCCACAAGTCCTCCGCTTGACATTCCCAATGCGCCATCCTCTTCGCCTCTAGTTTTCTCGATACAGCAACCATGACTCCTCCTCCATCTTTTTTTGTTTTGTGAACTCTATCCCTCCGAAATACTTCATACCGGTTATCTACTAATTCTTGGTCACAGATAGATTCCTTTAACCATGTTTCTGTTAGGCTTAATAGGTCGTAGTCGTTGATAAGGACGTTTTCGTATATTTCATCAATTTTTGTCCTCATTCCCCTGATATTCATATACATGCAGTTAATCAGTTCTTTTCTTTTGAAGTCATTTAGTTTTGTTTTTAGTCACATGTTTTGCTGATCATGTGTGATTATATTTTGAAGGTCTCCCTCACGGCGGATGGTGAAAACCCGAGAGAGATCGTTCCTCTTCGCCTGAATACTGCCGTTCCGTACCCAAATGCATTTAAAGCCGTTAGCTTTTCCGGCGGCTCGTGTTTTGGCAAATAGGATTTTATTTTTCAATGTAAGGTGCTCGTTTATATAAAAATTGGTGGTGGGAGCACCAAATCCTAATTGTTCCGTGGTAAGGCCGCGGCGAGTCCTTGCTGCAGCGATGACATCATCACGGAGTCGCTTTGTGGAGAGTTGGACCACTATATTGCGTGGACGGTTGGAGGGCGAGGAGTGGCCGCGAGCGACGCGATGCGCAGAAACCACACAGCTACTTGGAAGCGGGACGTTAATATTGAATCCTATTTTCTCTATTAATGTCATCAAATTTTCGCCCTTTGCTTCGGGAATCCCATGGATGTCTACATTGCATATTCTGCTGCGTTGCTCCATCTCATCTTGTGCATCTCATGTATGAGAAACGGCGATATTAGGTCAAGATCCGTTGACAACACTGAATTACGAACGGAAATTTCCGTACGTTTGCGTCGGCACAAACAAACTGTATGCAATAGCTGCGTTCCACATGACGTCATTAGGTTTTTTCCATTCGGTTTCTCCGAACGCGCCGGCTCGCATTCGGAACGTGCGTAAGGAATTTGTTCCGTTCGGAACTAAAACGAACGTGTGCGGCAGTTAATGTATTTTCTACTGATTCCGTGCATTCGGATGTCCGAATACGGAAAACGAATTCGGAAATCGAATACGGAAAACGTATGTATGCGGCCAGCCTAAACCACTCTGTTGTATATTTATGACAGAGTTGCCAATTCGTGGGGAATTCCTCAAATTGTTGGGAATTTCTAAGATTTTTGTAGAATTGGGTATTTTGTATGGAAAATGCAGGGTTTCTGAGCATTTATTGATATTAATTTCATTAGAATTTAGTTCATTTTATAGGTAAGGATAGGAATATGAACATCTATTGTGGGTATTTTAGAACATATGCATTGGCAAAACTGATCTATGACTACAGCTAATACATAAATTTTCATCTATGAAAGAGGTGGGTCCTGTGAGTACTTTTCGTTACTGGTTAAGGGACTGGGACACGGTCAAGCGGCTTGATCGCAAGCACGTAGTTTTTTTGTCTATTGTTGTCTATTGTTGTCTATTATTGTCTATGCTTAGCGGCTTGACAGCCCGCATCAAGCCTCTCCGTCAAGCATGGCCACGCCTTCCTGTGATTTCGTGGTGGTCTATGTATATGTACTTCTATGCCTTCCTGTCATTTCGTGACTCGCGGCAAAATGGAATCTGTCAAAGACAAAGCGTTCTTGGCTCTTACGTTAAGCTTTATGTTTGAATAAAATAATAAAAAGAAACGAATTTGGTGTCAAGAATGGTACAAGTTAAGGTACCGCTTTACCCATGAGCATTTGCAAAGTGTATTACAGGCTACAGCTATTTTTTGTATGAATATCTTGTGCGCTATTCATACAAAAAATATGTTTTCTCCATTGAAAATTCAGAAAATTATTTATTCTACAATTTGATTATTAATGACCTTGAAAACCGCTGTCATAATTATTAAAAAATACTAAAATACTTCCAGAATTTTTAAATTAGATGGATTTCTACAAATTGAACACAAAAACAATAACTAAGTACCTATTTTATAACAATTTTATTCAATTTATATCATTGTTTATGATACGTGATATTTATTTGTCTATTGTCGTTTGTCTATTCCCACAAAAATATAAATTCGCATCAAGCCCCGCCGCCAGCACGTAGTATTGCGCAATGCTTGCAAGCCAGCTTTGGTACACGGTCAAAATGCTTGTCACAAAGTGCCATAGACAAAAAACTACGTGCTTGCGATCAAGCCGCTTGACCGTGTCCCAGTCCCTTTACAGTGAATTACAGGTACAAAAAATTACCGGTTACAAAATACTCAAAAGTATTTTATACCGACTTGAGGATTAATTAATAATAAGTCATTTGTAAACTGTACTCAGATAATTTCTGCCCACAATAATTTTCCACAAATTTTCTAAATTATTCGAATCCGTGGGTGGGGAGGGGGGGGGGGGGGGTAGTTAGAGAATTTCTGAAGAAAGTAATTCCCCACAAAAAATTCCGATTTATTATTCCCCATTATTATCTAGAACTTTGTTAAAGAATTTCTGTGAAAGGTTATTACCCAGAAAAAACAACATGTGATTCCTCACAGTAATTTTTCTGATCTATTGGGGGGGGGGTAGCTACGAAATTCCCTGTCGAAGATTCCCTCAATTTTCCTATTAAAAATACCTGCTAAAAATGGCTGTTACGTATTCAATAAATGTACATATTAAAAATACCTGTGAGTAATAAATACTTTTTTTTTTTTTGTATTAGGCAATTCACCCTAAAGAGAGTGCTATGTGTAATAAATACTTCGTCTCAGTATAAAATACTTGTGAGTATTTTCGAACCAGGTATTTTGGAGTATGTCACAAGTACAAAGTATCGCATGAAAATATTGAAAATACCCGGTACTTTTCTGGGTACGATAAATACGCCTCACCTCTACCCTCTACTATGAATTTTTTGACATAACACATAACATAACATGAAGGACATGAAGAAGTGAGGTTAAGTTTATGGTTTTGCCGCATATTTACGTTAATGATAAAATTAAAATCTTCTTTTACATGTCAAAAATGAGTTTGCCCAAATCTGCTCTCAATTTTAAAGTTTTATCGGAATGCCATACGTCAAAAGCACGGACCGGTGTTATGAGGTTGCCTCATCACGACGTAGATACTCCTGTTTTCATGCCTGTCGGAACACAGGTTGTTATTTCTTTCAAATATGATAATACAACAAATATGTAATATGAAAGAAGATGGTCATTATGTTGAATTTCATTATTTCAGGGAACTATGAAAGGGGTGCTTCCCGAGCAGCTAGAAACTCTTGGCTGCCAGATTATTCTAAGTAATACGTATCACTTGGGTAATAGGCCTGGTATCAATGTTTTATCTAAAGCTGGAGGGCTCCACAAGTTTATGGGATGGAACCGAGGTCTGTTAACTGATTCCGGTGGCTTTCAAATGGTCTCTCTATTGAAATTAGCCACCATTACCGAAGAAGGGGTGAAATTCCAATCTCCCTACAATGATAGCGAAATAATGCTCACTCCAGAACACTCCATTGAAATTCAAAATTGCATAGGTTTGTTTCTATTATTATTTATAATTTGGGCCCTGTGTGGGATAAAAGGATATCATCCTGGTATTGTATGTATACAGCGCCCTTGAGGTGATTTTCACAAAAACAGCGCTATTTAAATTATTCAATTATTATTATTTTTGTGCACAGCAAGCTTTAAATTAATGCAGGCCAATGCCTTAATTTAAACATATCTGGTTCATTACGCTCACATCAGCCTTTGCATTCTTTATTATGTTTTGCGTATGTACAAGAATTCATGTGAAATTAATGATAATGGATGACTTAAACTGTTGAAGGCTAGAGCATAAAACAGAAAAATATTTTTTCAGCCTTCAGAGAGATTCATAAAAATCAGAAGTGGAGCCCATAATTTTATTAGCGCCCAAAAGATGTCGATAATGTTTTTCATACATTTTTCAAAGCATTAAGGTCGAAATCGCACCGCAAATTATTCTAACAAGGATAATGTTAGAATTTTCGCATTTTCCCCCTCGACCCACCATCGGCAGTCCACTGATTAAGTCATAATGACCCCTGAACTGCAGTGCAGAAATGCAAATCAAAAGACCGCCCCTTTGCATAAAATGATGCGGTGCACCTGTTAGTAGTAAGAGTTCAGTATGACCATCTCAACCAAGTTTCTAGATTATTTTTTTGTTTGTTTTCTATGTCTAGGTGCTGACATTATAATGCAGTTGGATGACGTGGTCCAAGCAACACATCCGGTCCGTGAGCGCATCCAGGAGGCAACGGAGAGGACTTCCCGCTGGTTAGACCGCTGCCTGCAGGCGCACAAGAACCCCACGGAGCAGAGTGTGTTCCCCATTGTGCAGGGATCTCTGGATGCAGAGCTGAGGGAGCAGAGCGCCAGGGACCATGTGAAGAAAGATGTTAATGGATTTGCTATTGGAGGATTAAGGTATGAATATTACTTTTACCAATACTACTTTTTTATCTGTGAGATTTCTATCCTAGAAAGAGACAAAGTTATACTTATATATAGAAAGGAAGTTCTGAGAAGGAAAAAGGTACGAGGGGTAGGTAGAATCCATCTGTATTCAAGCATCCCACTGCGGTGCAAGGCGATGTTCCCAGAGTCCTACTGGAGAGGTTTCCCTCAACCTGTCTCTCCCGATCCGGCCTGTCACGTAGTTGATGAGCAGACGCATCTGCCGCCAAGACACGGACAAACCTCACCCTATGAACCCGGGCACCCACCAAACTACTTGGGGTGACCTATGACAGAGGTATTGATTATCCAGTAAATTGTTAAAAGTAAATAAAGAAATCGTAAAGTATAGAAAATATTGCCTGTGATTACTCGGTACAATTTCACTATATTTATTATATCCCCACCCCACAGTGTTCTCTTTCTACGAAAATATAAATTTAAGTACTAAGAATTTTAAAATTTTATCCCTGAATTAAAAATTACATTGCTGATCTCAGAAGATACTATTCAATTGTTTCAGTGGTGGAGAAGCTAAAGACGAATTCTGGCCGATGGTCCATCTCAGCACCGACATCCTTCCCCGAGACAAGCCCCGCTACGTGATGGGGGTCGGGGTGGCCATGGACCTGGTGGTTTGTGTGGCTCTGGGGGCTGACATGTTCGACTGCGTCTTTCCAACCAGAACTGCGGTAAGTTATACTGAATTTTCCCCTCAAATAAACTGTCACTGCTTAATTGTTCAAAACTCCGTGGTAAATTGTTTCACCCTAACCGCTTTATTGCCTAGAGGTGGCGTTTTGAATTCACTCATAGCTAACAAAAGAGATTCCTTAGGACGATCTTCATAGCAGAGTAGTTAGCTCTTTGGCTCCGGACCCGGACACAGAGGTTGCGGGTTCCGAACTCAGCGTAGACAAATGTATCACCTTGGTGAGATAGATTATTGCGTAGAGGTGACATTTTGAATTATGATCCGTTTACGAAGCGTTTGATTGAATGTTGATGTTTTAATTGCAGAGGTTTGGCTGTGCTTTGGTCAACACGGGACAGCTAAATTTGAAGCAGAAAAAGTATGAGACCGATCTTAACCCGATAGACGCTGATTGCCAATGTTCTACCTGCAAACAATACACCAGAGCCTATCTACACACCATTGTTACTGTGGAAACGGTCGCTTGTCATTTACTATCTGTTCACAACATTGCATTCCAGGTGTGTTAAAAATTATTTATTTATTTTACCTCAGTCACACTAACTTATATCATTCATTAATAATTTTTAACTCATTCACCACTTTCCTGCATGATGCACAAATTGACGATGACTCCAGTGCACGCACTTATTTATGCTGCCAGATTCATTTAAACTGTTAAAAAAGGTGCTGTGTACTTATGATATTGTGCAGTGAAGAGGTGAAAACAAAAGTTAATCCCAAGAATAAAAAAACCTACACTGTACAGAAAAATTACTTCAAAAAATATTTTCGAAACTAAATTTACTGATATCAATATTTTTGTTTCAGTTAAATCTCATGAGAAGAATGAGGGAACACATCAAATTGGGGACCTTTCCCAGTTTTGTGAAAAAGTTCATGAGTGATCTTTTTCCTAATGGAGAATTCCCAAATTGGATAAAGGACTCCCTCCTTTCTGTCAATATAGATGTAACGACTCCTTTGTAATGAATAATATACTTGTATGTGTGTACTGTGTCTGTGATGTGATTCTTGATTAATGTTTAGATATAAGGTACAAACCATTTTCTTTTTATCACTCCAGTGTATGTAATAATTAATTAAGAAATGAAAACAAACAAATATTTTAAGGAGTATCGTATTCTATTATTTCAATATTGTTTCATATTTAACAGCAAAATATGTATTCACATTATTAAACAACTTTTCCTACGATGGAAGAAGTTAACTAACATTGAACTCAGTAATTTATAATACATACATAATATCGACGCTGGAAAGGAAATGCTGTATGGCGTTTTAGCCATTTTAGTATTTATTATAAATTATTTTAAGCCAAAACTGAGAATTTGGGGGCCAAAAGTAATATATTTTTTTAAATAAACTAACTTGTATGTCAGACATGTCATTATGTCAGATGCACATCAAGAAAATTTTTGTGTGGCAATTGTTGAAAATTGCAACTCGCAAAACAGATTGATATAGAATTTACAAAACATTTTTCTTGTAATGTTGGTAGAAAGTTTAATGTCTGTAAATATGTTTTAGACAAATAATAAGTAAGCCAAGGTAGAAGTAAAACGTAGCTTCCATGTCACATGAAATCATCAGAATCATTTCCCCCGTCATAGTTGGTACTCATGTTTTCTGGTTTCATCAGGGTGGTGTAACTTCTTACTTCGGCTTCCTCCTTCTTACGCTTTTCTTCGTCCTTTTCCTTGTCTTTTTGGTCTCTCAGGATTTTCTTTTTGTCTTCCCTCTCGTCCCTGTCACGCTTTTCTCTCTCAGCTCTAAAGTCTACTGTCTCTTCTGTTTTTGTTTTGTTTAAACGGTTCACTATTTCATTGTTTCTCTTTGCAACTCTCATCTTTCTCACTTCTTTGTCTTTAAAGAAATTAACTTGGCCAGGCTGGAAATATTAAGTTATTTATAAGTTAACTTTGACTACAGTTTTCAATATGCATTAAAAGAAAAAAACAAACGTTTGATTCAATTTAATAACAATTAACAACCTTGGCTTTTATTATTTATATGAAAAAAAACTGTTAATAAATTATGTGTATTTTAAAAACCACTTTCTTATAATACACATCATTTATTTAGAAGAAAAAAAGCCAGGGTTATTTAATTATAATAATATGTATAGTGTGTTTATATCACATGTGTTTATGACACAGATATTCGTGTCAATACGATTCCCGATATTTCAGTGGAAGAGGTATTAAATCTAAGCCAATGTTTCATCAAAAAAGAATCTATAGAAAAAGTCATAAAATAATTAGATAGCAATAAATCAGCTGGACCGGATGGTATTCCTCCAATATTTTTCAAAACCTGTGTTAGTAGTCTGATATATCCTCTTTAACAATTCTTTAAGTTCTGGTTCTTTTCCAGCTCAGTGGAAAAAGAGTTATTTAACCCCTATTCATAAAAAAGGAGATAAAAGCGATATATCAAACTATAGACCAATTTGTATAATGTCTGCTTTACCAAAAGTTTTTGAGAAATTAGTCCTAGATATCATTGTAAAACCTATCAACAACATTATTTTTGTTATTTGTTTTTGGGGTGTTATGCCGTGTTGCGCTAACTCCTTCTTTAGCCAACGTTTCGGACGTTATTTGAGGTTGTGGTGAAATGTGAGCTTATGTATGAGGTTGTGATACCGTATTGCCAGCTCCAACCCTCTGAGCTAACATTAACGTATCATTTTTTATTTAAAGTGGTTTTCTTTGTTTAGCTCTGGTGTAGCCGTCAATTACCGGATACCAAGAACTATTGAGCTTAGCTCCATCGTCTCTATTAATGTTTACGGGATTTTTTTTTTATACCGGGCATTACTTTTGTTCCTGAAGTCCTGGGGAGACCCAAAACTTATAGAGCACGGCTGATTACGGAGGCCATTGAAATCCATAAAAATCCCAAACAACAAGTGGACAGTATATACACTGACTTTAGTAAAGCTTTTGATAAGGTTCGACATCACATACTTATTTATAAACTTCGATTGTTGGGCATCAAAGGTAAATTATTGAGTTGGATTGTTAGTTATCTTAGCCATAGGGTGCTTAGTGTAAAGATTAATTCTGTACAATCTTATATATTCGAGGCCACAAGTGGGGTTCCTCAAGGGTCCCACCTCGGCCCAATATTTTTCTTATTATTCATCAATGACATTGTTGACCAATTTAATGATGTAGAAGTTCTGCTATTTGCTGACGACTTAAAAATATATAAAAGAATACGAAATGTATACGATTGTCAAATTTTACAGAGTAATTTAGAACAACTTCATCAATGGTGTGAACAAAATGCTTTATTTTTGAACATTCAGAAATGTCAAGTAATACGATTTTCCAAAACTCATTATAATATCTTACATGAATATACATTAAATAATATTAAATTAATACCAGTATCACATATTCGTGACTTGGGTGTAATATTCAATGAAAACTTGTCATTCATCGAACACATCAACTATATATCTAATAAGGCTTTAAAGATGCTTGGCTTCCTTTGCAGAACTTTAACTGATTTTAAGTCCATAGATTGTATGAGAACCCTCTATATTTCATTAGTCAGAAGTCAATTGGAGTATAATTCACCTATTTGGTCCCCTTTATATAAAGTTCACTCCAATAATATAGAAAGAGTTCAGCACAAATTTCTTAAGTACGTAAATTTTAAGATCGGAATTCCTATTGATTACATTAATTATGTCAGTTTGATGAATCAATTGCATCTAATAACACTGTCTGACAGGAGAATTATTCCAGACCTGGTTGTGTTACACAGAGTCATTAACAACTTAATTGACAGTCCTGCCATCCTTGCCACTATTAAACTACATGTGCCGACTAGGAATACAAGACAAAATATAACATTCTTCTGTAATACATACTCGACCAACTATCAGACACACTCACTGACCAATAGGATGCATGATCGCAACAAGTATGGGGGTGCTATTGATTTATTTATTGACTCCATATATAGAATTAAGCATAATCTACACCAACACTTTGTTGAATCCTACAAATTAGAGTAGCGTTGGTAAATTAGTTTTAATGATTTGTCTTATATGTAGTGTTGTTGTAATTTCTTTTTTACTTTATGTTACTCTTACGTTTTACTAATATTGCTTCATATTTTTTAATATTTTCTCATTATACTTGTAATCACAATTTTACAAGTGTGTATTTTGTACCTTCTTTAAAATGGATTACATCTATTTACTGTCAATATCTCCTGTATAATACATATTCTCCTAGGTACACTGCATCATGTATCACTTCTATGTAAAAGCCTTTTTAGGCGTATATATATATATAAATAAATAAATAAATAAGATTTTTTTATTTATTTAGATAATTTGAAAGTGATTCTGATTATAGGTTTGTTTTATTTTTTTACAATACATTACTATCAATTATTTATATATATATCAAATATTTTTATACCTAATTTCGAACGAGGTGGACTCTGTGTTTATAGCCCCTGGTTGGCAGTACCTACCTACTGAACTGCGCTTCGATTGGCTTCCACAAAGTTATGTCAAATATGAAGGATTTTACAATGTGCATTAACATATACGAAAACAATATTAAATATCACATTTATTATTGTCATTAAGTTGAATGAAAAGTTGATTAAAAAAAAATAAGTTAATAACGGTAGTAGTTGTACCGTTTGTGCACATAGTTCTTCTAAACCAAGGCTGCCCAACCCCAGGCCCGCGGGCCACAATGTGGCCCGCGAACGAATTATAAGTGGCCCGCGTGAAACATTTTCAAAAAACCCGCCAATCCGCCAATTTGAAAAAGTGTCGCGGGTGCGCGGTAAAACAAACAATGCAGCTTGCGCGCGGTCACCAGTGTTGCCAACGACAGCGATTTATCGCTATTTAGGCTACTCAGAACGAGAATCAGCGACGAAAAAATCTAACCTGTTGAACTTACTTTTGAAACAAAAATACACCGGTTTTCGACATAATATTTTTTGCGTCGAAATGGAATCCTGTAGCCAACCCCCCCCTCCCCATGGAATTCGAAAAATTGCTGTGGGGTATCACATATGATGTTCGGAATTTTTTCTCAGCGAAGTTCCGTAACAACCCCCCCCCCATGGATTTCAAATATTTTGTGGGGAATAATGTTTTATAGAAATTCTCTAACAACCCCCCTCCCCCATGGAAATAGGAACCGTCAGGTATTCAGTGGCCCGCCAGTGATTCAAAATCGTCAATTTGGCCCAACTGCTAAAAAGGTTGGGCAGCCTTGTTCTAAACTATGAAACGGATTTTGATAGGGTTTTCACTATCATTTAGAGAATTGCTTCTGGAAGGTTTACATATATCACACATGCATATTATAATTATAGAAAGTAGAGAAAAGTCGATGTTTTACAATCAACATGTAAAAATATATTGCTATCGCTGGCATAATTGTATATCTTAAAAAGTCCGCGAAGATATGTCTATCTCCTAAGGATAACCCCAGCAACGCCGGGTACACGTCAGCTACTTGACAATAATTTTGTTCAGTAAAGACTAAACTGAATGAATAAGAAATTACCTCCATCGCAGGCGTCTTTTTGAGATTTTCCCACATTGTGTATACAATATCAACATCATTCATTTTGTTTCCATTTATGGAGTTAGCTTTTACTAACTGACACGCATCTTCCAGGACGGCACTAGGGATGTCATCAATGGACTGACCCTGAAATATTGAGAATGTTTAATTAAAGATATGAGCTGAAGAGCAGATTTTTTTATTTCTTCAAAAGTATGTTATTAAACTCAGGTAAATATTTTACCGGAGCTAGTCTCAAATACACATGAGCGGAGGATACTTTATCGACGTGGAACCAGACGTCTTCAGGCCATCCCCATTTAATGAGATCTTCATCTGAAAATACAGCAAAGACGGAAATAATTAATAATAATGATTGGATCATTTGTATAGCGCCGTTTTCGTGAGAAAATCACCCCAAGGGCGCTTTTATTATGAATGTTTAGGAAAAATCAACTTTAACAAATTATTATTATTCGGAACAAAATAATGAAAATGAAAAACTGCGCGGGACGGGGATAAAACTCTAGGTAAGAAATTAGAAAAGCACTTTGAATGAAAAATAATACTGACAATTTTGACAGCTGTATAGGTTATGCATTTTATAAACAAAACACGCAAGACGTACTTTCATATTTATCCAGTCCCATAAACAGGGTTACCGGGGGAGCGACGATGTTGCTCGTAAAATAAAATACCATTTTATATACAAAAATTTATGAACGATTACAAGAAATATTTATCAATGGGAAATACACACAAACATCACTTTGGGATTTTGGATTGGATTTGACAGGATTTGATTGGAGATTTAAAAAGATGTTGGTTCCTAAGTTTCTATTCTATGGAATCTAGTGATGGGCAGGATTGAAATTGTTATTCAAAAGAATAGAATTAATCGCTCGGAGTTCAGCGGGAGCAATAACTGCGGATAGAGGCAGTGTTTTTTGCTCATGATTGTTTGTTCGATGACGTTTTAAAACAATTGTCTCGAATTTTGGTTTCTAATGGTTTTTGAGAAAAATGATTCCTTGTTGGATTACGTTTCAAAACGATTATCTCGGACTGCGATTTCGAGTGATTTTTGACAGAATCGATTTGTTCGTGACAAAATAAAGAATCGAAATATTTCGATGGTCAAAAAGATTGAGTAAATCATCCAATATTCAAGATTGTGCCCATACTGCCCATCGCTACTCTGTATTTATTTGGTTTTGTTGGCTGTCGAGGTTAGATTCCTAGATTCCATTGGAATTGGAGACAGTCCGTACTGGTCCGTACCAGTCCGTACTTTACACAACATCGTAAACATCGAAGTATTAAATTACGTTACTTCGCAATGAATGTTGACCGATACGAAAGTTCGATTTTTTAAGTTTTCACCAGCAATGCACATTACTCAGTGGTCGTTGGATCTGTCAATAATACTTTGTCTATGTTGTTAAATGTAAAATAATATTTTGTCAGGAGCGTTTTCAAACTAAGACGAAATACAAATGCTTTTTACGTTTGATTCGTTTAAATTCTTTAATAATGGTCCCCAAAGAAAGTCCTGATATGTTTGATCATAATTATCACGAAGGTAGACAGATAGAATGGGCCCCACTAACATTAACCCTGGTGGAATATCCAAAAGGTTAGGAATATTTCTTGACACGTCTGAATATTTTTCACAGAACATCGATATGCACCGCTTTCGATTATACAATAAATTATGAATATAAGGCTTCTTTTTTATCTTGGTAGTGAAATAGAATAGTTAAAACTCCATTTATTAGTGCAAAAATTACTTAAGATCATTAGATATTATTTTATTTTTTACTATATATTTTATACCAGGAATGTTTTACACCAGGAATATTTTACACGAGGAATGTTAATCAAATCTCAGAGTGTAATCATGCTCATTTCATATTTCAGGAGACCTCCTAGGAAAGATGTTCGCTATCTTAAGTCTTACTCCTTTTGGCATTGGCGCTGGGTTTATAGCTCTAATATTATTTAGGAGAGATTTACATACTGTAAGTATTTAATTAAATATTCCATACAATTTTTGAATAGTAATAACTGGGTTGATAACAGATTCAGCACAACCACCCCATCCTATAATACCATACTTTGCTACGGATTGGAAAACGGCAAAACAGACGCTTCTCAGAGTCTAAGTTGGACCTGAGAGCAGAATATATGGCAGAGCTTAAGGAGTCTTTTATATGGGCCTCCTAGCGTAGTTCGTCGTCTACGATTATTCCCAAATATTTTACTTCCTTTGATGATTTAAGGGTAGAACATGTTCAGTGGATATTAAGTGAGGTTTCAGGATTGTTTAGATTGAGTGAACACGAGTGGATGATTGGTTTAGGGCAGTTATTGGAAGCATTATGTTGCGTGAAGAAAATGTCATGTAATGTGTTTTGTCAATATTAAGTGTGAAGAGGTTTGTGTCTAGCCAATGCTTTACTTTTATTAGGACATTATTAGTTTTACGAGTTAGATTGCCATGATTCATCTTCAAATATTAAGACTGTATCTTCTGGAAATGATAATATCTTACCTCCAATGACCATGGTACACAGTGTGTTGATGTATATAAGAAATAAAAGTGGGCCTAATACATTGCCTTGAGGTAGGACATAGATAATTTTTTGCTCATATGTATTTTATCAGGATGGATAAGAGTTTGTTGTGTTCGGTTCGTTAGATAGTTTTCAAACCACGTATAGGCTACCCCTGTTATTCTGATCTGTTGAAGCCTTTTAAGTAGTAAGTGATGGAAAACCGTATCAAATGATTTTGCTACGACTTTTACTTTTTTGGCATCAAACTTACAACTTCAGTCTCAGTATTTCATTCAGACATGTGTTTTATTGTTCAATAAGATTCTTCATTGGCAACACACTTGCAACTCCTTTCTCAGTAAGATTCTATTCAGACATCTGTAAAATTAATTCCATAGACTTGTTTGTCAAATACACAACAATTCAGACCATTATACCACAGCGCTCAGCCTATGAAATAAGCCTTTCTCCCCTGCTAAAAAATAAATATATTTCGAGAATAAATTACAGCAGCCTACTTAAGGAGTTTCATACAGAAAAGTGTCAAAACTTACTAGACCAGACTGACACTGACCAAGCAATGCAAGAAATTACAATACTACATAACTAATCACACTGTCCACAAAGTTATTCCGAACAAATTTAAGCTCATGCCACAAATCTTCCCTGGCCTTGTCAAATCTATCCACAGACACAATCAACTTCACAAAAATGCTAAAAGACAACCAGAGAATATTTTAGTATAAGAACAATAAAGTAAATATAGAAATTTGTTTAAAAAACTAATTAAATCTACTGAAGAAAATTTCTACAAAAATCATATATACGAGAACACCTTAACTTAAAAACATTTCAAATACTCGACAAATGTAAGAAAACTGAATCTGAACTAGCCAACATAACTTCAACTGTTCTTAATCTTAAAGCAGACGAGATACGAACAACGACCAATGAAGCTAAAAAATAATAGATGAACTCAAGACATTGAATACTTGTGGGCCAGACAAAGTTTCCTCAAATCTGCTGAAAGTATTTAAATCACTAATAGCAAGTCCTATCGCATTTGCCTGCAATCTTAGTTTCAAGTTAGGCATATTCCCAAACCACTTCATTCAATTGTTTTATTGATTCATACCAATGGAAATAAATCAGATGCACACAATTATCGGCCAAGATCTCTACTCAATTAATTCTCAAAACTTCTAAAATCGTAAAAAAATATCTCAGCATCTACCTAGAAAGTCATATGATCATATCAAATAACCAGTTTGGTTTTCGACCAGGTCTAGGAACAGAAAATGCTATTGCTAAGCCTACTGATATTATTTCCAATAATATTAACGGGGGAAATAAATCCATTGCTCTTTTCTTGGATATTACCATCTCCCATAAAATACTTCAAAACTAAGGGCCATAGGTATATAGGGACAGCTGTACAAATGGATAGGTAGTTACTTAGCTAACAGATACCAAAAAGTTAAAATTAATTACACTGTTAGCGATCCCGCCCTTGTAGAATTTGGTGTACCCCAAGGGAGTACCTTAGGACCTCTTTTGTTTAGTATTTATATAATGATCTATCATTATAACATACCAGCTGACATGTACCCGGCTATGCTGGGGTTGTCCTTAGGAGATAGATATATACCGTCGCAGACTTTTCTGTAGGTCTTTTTAAGATATACAATTCTGTAGTACATTATTTTGATATCTCTCATAAGGTTTAGCCAGCGTTAGTAGAATTTGGTGTACCCCAAGGAAGTACCTTAGGACCTCTTTTGTTTAGTATTTATATAATAATCTATCATTATAACATACCAGCTGACATGTACCCGGCTATGCTGGGGTTGTCCTTAGGAGATAGAAATATACAGTCGCAGACTTTTCTGTAGGTCTTTTTAAGATACACAATTCTGTAGTACATTATTTTGATATCTCTCATTTCGGGCGCTTACATTATAAGCAATGTAAGCACCCGAAAATATTTTTTTTTACGACTTGATAACAAAACATCGATTTTTCTCTACTTTTTATAATTCTAATATACATAAACCTTCCGGAAAAAAATTTCTAAATAATAGTGAAAATCCTATCAAAATCTGTTGCATAGTTTAGAAGAACTAAGAGCACAAACAGACAGAAGCGGGTAGTGACTTTGTTTCATACTATTTAGAGATAACAAAAAACAAAACTTCAAATTTTGATGTTTTGATGCCAAATTTTCTTCTATTTACAAAATGTGTATGCAGGACTACTTTTGTTTTATCAATTACCAATCTTTATGTTTTAATTCTTTATTATATAAATAAAAAATGTAAATGTTTGTTTGTTAAAAATCTTAAATCTCCGAAAGTTCTTCACCGATTGCTTTGAAATTTTGTCACAACGTTGCATTTGAATACGCATGTGTTTTTATCTAACTATATTATATTATGTCACCTGTGACAGGTAAAAACATGCTTTTTGTGAAAAACAGCCCCATCTGTTGGACGTAAAAGCAACACTTGCTATTGTTTCTAAAACGTAAATTCCTCCTAGTTGGACAGTCAAAATATTTTCCAAATGTATTTATTTATTATATGTATGTATCCTATACTACATAAAATAAATAAATAAATTTTCAAATCATATACTTCATAGGAAGCTACAAACCAAAAATGTGTTTATTCTTGGTATGCCTTATATCATCATGAATATAGGTAATAGGCATTAAAATCGCTTGACAAATGGAGTATAGAAACGCTTGGTTTCAAGCACAAAAGTGGTTTTTATTTATTTTGAAAATAATTTTATAACAAAGCAAAAAAGATAATCAAGGGAAACTGTCACAGATAATTTTAGCTATAATAATGTATTTTTAATAATTAGTTTTTTTTTATACATTCATACATTTCTATTGAAAAATATATTTTTTTATTAGTTTACATTTATATTTTTTTATTGAGTAATTCAAATTTTTATTTGTATTCTACTCAAGGGAAACGATAGGAAAACCTTCAATTTGTCTAAAGCATATATTTTAGTCTTCACAATGTAAACCAATTCGTTATAAAGATTTAGCACTAAGCTTCGCCTTCATAGGCACCAAACTTGCAATTCCTTTCTCAGTATTCTATTCAGACATCTGTTTTATTTTCAGATAACATATGGGCAACAAACTTGCATTTCCTTTCTCAGTATTCTATTCAGACATCTGTTTTATATTCAGATCACATATGCAAAAAATTGCAATTCCTTTCTCAGTATTCTATTCAGACATCTGTTTTATATTCAGATCACATATGGCCAACAAACTTGCAATTCCTTTCTCAGTATTCTATTCAGACATCTGTTTTATTTTCAGATAACATATGGGCAACAAACTTGCATTTCCTTTCTCAGTATTCTATTCAGACATCTGTTTTATATTCAGATCACATATGCAAAAAATTGCAATTCCTTTTTCAGTATTCTATTCAGACATCCGTTTTATATTCAGATCACATATGGCCAACAAACTTGCAATTCCTTTCTCAGTATTCTATTCAGACATCTGTTTTATTTTCAGATAACATATGGGCATCGAAAATAGAGATTTAGCACTAAGCTTCGCCTTCATAGGCACCAAACTTGCAATTCCTTTCTCAGTATTCTATTCAGACATCTGTTTTATTTTCAGATAACATATGGGCAACAAACTTGCATTTCCTTTCTCAGTATTCTATTCAGACATCTGTTTTATATTCAGATCACATATGCAAAAAATTGCAATTCCTTTCTCAGTATTCTATTCAGACATCTGTTTTATATTCAGATCACATATGGCCAACAAACTTGCAATTCCTTTCTCAGTATTCTATTCAGACATCTGTTTTATTTTCAGATAACATATGGGCAACAAACTTGCATTTCCTTTCTCAGTATTCTATTCAGACATCTGTTTTATATTCAGATCACATATGCAAAAAATTGCAATTCCTTTTTCAGTATTCTATTCAGACATCCGTTTTATATTCAGATCACATATGGCCAACAAACTTGCAATTCCTTTCTCAGTATTCTATTCAGACATCTGTTTTATTTTCAGATAACATATGGGCAACAAACTTGCATTTCCTTTCTCAGTATTCTATTCAGACATCTGTTTTATATTCAGATCACATATGCAAAAAATTGCAATTCCTTTCTCAGTATTCTATTCAGACATCTGTTTTATATTCAGATCACATATGGCCAACAAACTTGCAATTCCTTTCTCAGTATTCTATTCAGCTATCCATTTTAATTTCAGATCACATTCTTCATTGGAACGTTGGTAAACGAGGCGGTGAACATGGTGCTGAAGCACACTATCCGGGAGGCCCGGCCAACTGCGCGCCTCGGCATCTACAGCGAGTATGGGATGCCGTCCTCCCACGCTCAGTTTATGTGGTTTTTCACCACCTACATACTTTATTTCATATTCATAAGGTAAAGTTGAAAAAAAAACACTTTCATTCTTACAGTAGAAGTCATATTTATGTTTTCGTGGAAACTGCGAAAAACGATTTTGAGTACTTTTTTTAAAGTGAAAAAGTAATAAATCAGAAAAATAAAATATACCGTAATATTAAAAAAATCAACAGTGTCTCAAATATTAAAGTCATTAAATGGATTTTGGAGCAGTATTTGTAATGTAGCAGATTTTGGAGCGGTATTTGTAATGTAGCCAATTTTGGAGCAGTATTTGTAATGTAACAGATTTTGGAGCAGTATTTGTAATGTAGCCGATTTTGGAGCAGTATTTGTAATGTAGACGATTTTGGAGCAGTATTTGTAATGTAGCAGATTTTGGAATTGAAATGCAGTAATAATTAAGGTTTTTGGAAGCGAAATTAAAGAGAAGAGTATAAGAAAAAAGACACAGGTAATGGAAAAATTCAATTATTAAATTTTTTATAAAGTTTTATCAGTTGAACATTGGGTATATGATAGGCAAAATGGTGTGATTTCATGGAAAACAGCTGTCAAACACGTATAAAACTACTTTTTGCATGCCGTTCCCAGACTTGATATTTATATCAAATAATAGACTATTATTTTTCACTCTGCTGAGTTTTTTTCGTAATTAATGTAGACATTCGACCATAATAAATAAATCACTGATGCATAATATAACCCACATTTACAACTTCGATCTGTAGTTTATCGCACTAATAATGATGTTAGACAATATTTTTCATTTAAAATATGTAGATAATACACACATCCGTGGAATGAGTCTCTTTTTATCATCATGAAATCTGTTGTTTTAAATAATTCATTTATATCCATATTTCAACACATTTCACGGCATTTCGGGAGTGGAGTCACCGTTGACGGAAGCCATACTATATGCTCCTTGTTTAATCACCTGTATCTTTGAAAAATGGCATCAAAATGATTTTTAAATCGGTCAAAAAGAAGCATACCAATTCACTTAAATCTTTTCAACATCTAAAAAGGCAGAAGCGGATAATTTAACAAATTCTCTTTTTGCATGTAAAATCCTTGTTACTTATGTACTTCTCATTGCTATATTGTTTCGAAGAATGAAAAAATGACTTTTAAAGTGCACCATTCACCAAGTTGCCAGACGGTTGGGAAATGATTCGAAGGAACTTCACGTTTTTTAGGCTAAGGGTATTTATTCTCAAAATATATGTAGAAACTTCACACCAATAGATTGCATTATTTTTAATATTGTCGAATAAAACACTTTTGATACATTATGCTTTTGAAAATTGAGATGAATTATTGGTTTGCGCCCGTTTATAAGATAAATTAATCTGTATTAATTTATTTTTCTACCCATAAAGCTCAGATCTTAGAGAACGGCATAAAAACACACAATTTGATCGTAAAACTAACAACGTAAAAAATACATTTGCCAAAACTCGCACATGTTTTTGTATACAAAAAAAATATGGTAAATATTCGGGATCGCTGGCCGATTGAAAAATGCTGATTTAAAAAAAAAAAACCTTTTTATTCACCTTAGATAATATAAGAGGACACATGTTAATTTAATTAATTTTAGCATTTTAATTTTTAATTACGTAACAGCCATTTCAAATGATTTCTGTCAATTGGTATTCCTGATTCTACATAATTTTAATTTTTAATTACGTAACAGCCATTTCAAATGATTTCTGTCAATTGGTATTCCTGATTCTACATAATTTTAATTTTTAATTACGTAACAGCCATTTCAAATGATTTCTGTCAATTGGTATTCCTGATTCTACATGAGTGGCTATAAAATGAATGGCTAGAGACAATTGAATAACATAAATAAAAAAAAAAGTAATTTAATGGTGCTTACCTAAAAAGCATACATTATTTATTTAGGTATTATATTATTATTTTATTTAACCTAATCTATCCTATCCTAACCTAACCTAATCTGTACTGTCCTAACCTAACCTTTTTAAAAAATATTTCTTTATTTATAAAACATGCCTAAATAATAAAATATCTTTATTTAATTTAATTTATTTATTGTTTCTTTACATTGTATCTTTTTTTATGTTAGAATTAACCTCACTAGGACAAGCCTGTGTTTATTTTTGGAGTTCGGCCAAAATAGTACCTACCTAATTTGCATAGAGAAAATAGTAACTCTAGCCACTCGTATGGTATCAGGAATAACAGCATAAGAAAATGTCACCAACAGAAATTATTTTGCTGTCATCCCATACGACGAAAACTAATTTTTATTTTACGAAATTACAACTAAAATGCTAAAATTAAAAATTTCTCAAATGCAGTCAGTTTCCTTTTATAGTAATTAAGGTAAATCAAAATTTCAGCCAGTGATCCCGAATAATTACTAAAAATATTACCTAAACATATTTGCGAAAAAGAGTGCATCTCAAAGATCTAACGGTATGATGCTTGAGTTGAAAAGAGAAAGAACCCATGGAGGTCTGTTGAATTCACTTATTTAAATTAACGCCCGCGGAGATAGAAAGATTAATAAAAAGGGCCGCCAGGTAACAAAGGTCTATTGTGCACTTGCTGGCTTTAACTAGACTCTTTTTTATCCCACTTACACGACATACCATGCTATCTGAAGATCGAGATAAGTCCGTTTACAGTGGCGAAACTATATGGTGGCAGGGCTGGTAAAATGGTAATGGCTGGTAAAATCCCACGGGGCCGTGAGCTCAGAAGTCAGACGTAACCTAAAATTTAAAAAAAAATTATAAATTTTATTTTATTTTATGACGACTGGAAACATATTGTAGACGCCATAGAAAGACACGAGACATCTAAAATTCACTTGGATTCTTGTTTAATCAACAATGGCGGCTACATGGAACATTAGATAAAGAGCAAGAATTCATGATCAAGAAAGAAAAATCTTTTTGGCGCCAAGTACTCTTTAGACTCCTTTATGTTATTCTGACACTTTCAACATGTAATTTAGCCTTTCGTGGCCACAGAGAAAAGGCAGATTGCAATGATCTAAGTTCCCGAGGAAACTTTTTGAGTATTGTTGGGTTATTAGCAAAATACAATCCGATTTTACAAGAGTTGTTAAGTAAATCAAAGGGCCAGAAAAAATACTTAAGTTCAAAAATACAAAATGAGCTCATTTCTGTTCTGGTTCTAAATATAGAAAATGCACTCATAAATTAAATAAATGCCGCACCCTTTTACTCAATCATATTCGATACAACTCAAGATATTTCAAAAAAAGAACTTTACCGTTATTGAATGATCGAGAAAGACGAAAATGGAATCCCAAAGACGCTTGTCATTAAAGAGTCATTTTTAGAATTTCATAAAGTTAAGGACCAAACTGCCTTAGAAATGTCCAACCAAATTATTAAATCCATAAATCATAAAAATATACCTCTAAATAAGTGTCGAGGACAAGGATATGATGGTGCTAACACAATGAAAGGCACTTATGGTGGAGTTCAAAACTCATAAAAGATATCGAGCCAAATGTGGTATATGTTCACTGTGCTTCTCATAACTTAAATCTAGTACTTAATGATGCAGTAAGAGATGTTATTTTTTTTTTATTTTTTTTATTTTTTTATGATATTGATATACAACATTTTATGAAACAGTTCAACAAATTTATAATTTTTTTGGGTATAGTATCAAAAGATGGAATATCTTATCAAGTTTTATATCTGATAAAGAAGGGGAGTCTTCAACTTAGATAACATTAAAAACATTGAACCCTACCAGATGGTCAGGACGTTATGATGCTATTTTTGCTTTAAAAATTCGGTTTCTTGAAGACAAGACAGGCTACATAACTTGGCTATTCTGTCTATTGAAAATTCAATGGCCTGATCTTTAAGCTTTGATGATGTTATTGATACTTTTGCGGAACAGAAAGCTCGGAGAAAAGAATTTTATTCATAAATATCTTCTAAAGACTAAATTGTTTTTTCATTATACCTACATATGTAATACCTGTGCTTTTGAAAATAAAAATGCACACAATATTAGTAATACTGTTGGGTAACTTATTAAGTTATTTATAAAAAATAAATTACAATGCGACTGTGATTTTTACTAGGGGGGCCCCATCCAATGAATTTGCCACGGGCCCCCGATGGTATAGTTTCTCCACTGTCCGTTTACATGGTTCCCGATATGTTGTATAATTTTAAAAGTGATTTCTATTTTTTCCAGTGAAAAGTTTTACGAGAGGTTTCCGTAAATATTCTCTGCCGTTATCAAAAATTTAACAATCCTTCAATGCCACCTGGAGTTTTCTAAGCGTTTCCATTGTGTAAAATTTGTGAATTTTTCCACGTACCTATTGCTTCTTTCGTGGTTTATAGCAATATAGTTACTCCCGCCTTATTGTACATTAGAGTAAGACATACTTGTGTGCATGCGGTTCCGATATACGTTAGTTGTTTCTCCTTCAAATAATGCACCACCTCTCATAGTTTTTCATGTCTTTCCTTCACGTAAAATCTTCGAGATGCTGGTAACTGATACATAAGTAGTCTCATTTGCTGAATGAAGAATGTTGTAGAACAAATTATATTTTTTAGTAATTTTAAATGTTCGCGACAAGCTCCTGTCTATATAAATGTCTTCCAGAACGGCTGGAACGAAATGTGGTTGAATTAACAAATTCAACACATAATGTTTTACCGTATAAAACGGGCTTCATATGAGTTCAATATTTACCACCTAGTGATGTAGGTAAATACTTACTAACTGATGATCCATACTCTTTCTCAGTTTTTTTTGTTTGTAGTATATTTGTAAGTCAAAAAGTAACGTGTAAAGTTTATTGTTTGATACGTACAGATGATTCTGTACATTGGTAAATCAAAATAACTGGGTAAAATTTACAGATTCAAGAAAGTTCTAAATTATTATAGTTGCCTTTGTCATCATAATAGAGTTGATTTTACCCTTTATCTTTTTAACCTTTTTTGATTTTACTGCATAAGCCACACACAGCTGTAAGTAGCCCAAGCGCTGAACATTTATAAAAAAGCAAAATTATTCTGATAAAAATATTTTATCATTTCATGCAATCTTTTGACCTAAAAAACTAAACTAGCCATCACGCCGTGTCACCACAGAGGTAGGCAGAGAGGACAGACCTCTAAATAACTCGGTTTTGATACAAATTTCTTGCCTCATTCACATTTATTTGAATCGTCTCATATATACTATTCTGATATTCTGACTCTTGACATGGCCCGACTCAAGTATCTGATTCACTTGATCATGCCATGTCTTCCTCGGGCGTCCCCGACTTCTGCTACTATTCGCATATGTGTCATATATTCTTTTGACCTATTTACTACAAACATATTTAACTACTTTAACGTACATAATAGGAATGTAACGAACGTATATCTGAACCTCTTGCATATGAGTATTGTACATTCTAATGTACAAATCAGGTGGGAGTACCTATATTGCAGTATACGTAAATCGGATGAAAAATAATTACTTTTGCTAATGTAATTACTTGATTATTATAAGTGATATAACAATGAAATAGGTATTTGCGCCAATCTCATTTGTATTTTTGTATTTTCTCAGTATTATTTTTTACCATTAAAATAAATAAATTAATATCTGTTGTTTTCGAGTGGGGCATGCAAACTGAATGTATGAGAATTGTCGCATTAAAAAGTCTTCGAAAGTTTAGTGGTTTTCTTAGGAATTGAAATTTTTATTATGATCTTAATTTTTGATAAACGTGTTGTAAATATTTCAATTTTTGTGTAAAATTTAATTTAATTTATTAGTAAGGTGGTTAAACTGTGAACCCCAAAATCTAACATAACGCAACCATTTCGGTAAATGTTACAATTTACTGGTAAAACCCAAGAATAATTTTTAGTATTTAACGTATAGTAAAAATAATTTATTAGGAATTATTTTTCTATACACAATAAAATAGTTTTATTATTATTATACATAAATATATGAATTTATACATTTTTGGACTATACATGTATCAAAAATGGCGTTTGCAGATTCATCAATACATTTAGTAAACAGGGTTATCAGCATGTACCTGAAAAATTTTAACCAGTAATTCCTGAGCATATTTGGTAAAAAATGTAGACACCATTTTGTTGTCTGATGATATTTTTCTACCACACGTCAACACTGCTACATGAAATCTGTGGTTAAAGCAAAATGTTTGTTTCTAAAGAACATAATTTCTTATTCCAGGCTGCAACACATAAACGGCAAGTCCGTGATGTCGCGAGTGTGGGTGGTGAGTGCGGTAGCAGCCGTAGTGGGGGGCGCCCTGGCTGTGTCGGCGGCACGCGTCTATCTGCTCTACCACAGCCCAAGCCAGGTGGCCGTGGGAGCAGCTGTGGGCGTCACGGCGGCCTCGCTGTGGTTTGCCTTCACACACTTGGTGCTCACGCCACTTTTTCCACACGTCGTCAGTTGGTGAGTTGAATCCTTTAAAAGGGACAGGACACAGATAAAATCCCCTCCAATAGTTTACAATTTGCCTATCAACTAGGTGAGTCGGTCGACGCAGCATTGCATAGGTTGGTGTACATACTGGAGAAGGCGCAAGCGACTGGGGAACTGGTAGTAGGACTCTTCCTGGATATAGAGGGAGCATTCAGCTACACCACTATTAAATGAATTAAACATATTGATGAAGCAGCAGAAAGACTTAGAATATCAAAATTGTAGTTTCCCCATAATAGCTACATATATTCATATTCAGAGAGACAGAAGATGCGGAGGGAACATCTGTCACAGTCTCCTTATTGAAACTCGAGCAGTATGGGACGTAGCACCGTCCTGTTGAAACCAGATGTCTCCCAGATCTGTTTCCTCCATTAGTTTTTCCAATTGAGGTTCAAAAAAATTTTCCAACATGGAAACAACGTTGAGCGTTGACAGTCACGATTCTTCCATTCTCTTAAAAAAAATAAGATTTAATCACCCCTAATTTGGTCCACACCATAGACATATGAATATTAGTGACCTGCCCTAAGTGATTAAAAGCGTATTATCCCCACTCCCCATACCGGTTCCATTGGAGCCGGCTGTGCTCGCGTATGGCCTCAAGTGAAATTTGAAAACGTGACGTCATCATTCTTGTGCGAACTATGGTCGAGGCATCATCGGTTCATTTTACGAAATAAAACGGCAAAATGTTGACTTGTACTATGAAAACTTGTAAAAATAGATGTGAAAAAGAGAATAAACCCAATTGTCGTATTACATTCCATATATAAGCATTATTTTACTTTATTTTAAGCATATTCACATCGTATAATATAGATCAGTTTTAGAAACATATACTATCACATCGAGAAACGTCTGGACGCGAAATACAAAGCTGGTTGGTTGCTGGGAAGTAAATTATGAACATTTATAAAAGTGTCTTAACTAAATACTTAAACGAAATATTCGACTCTGAACATAGAACCGAATTTTTTTGCCGAATTTGGACTTCGCAAATTTGTTCATAACGTGGCGAGTAATTTGCGCTCCCATGTAAAAATGTCTATTCATTCAAAAGCAGATTTTACTTTTAAGAAGTAAATGGTGATATTATAATGCGAGATGCCTATTTACTGTCAGATTGATTTATTGACGAATCACAGTCAGCCTTACCCCCTTCGTTCTTCAACAGTTGATTTTACCCCTGACCATTATCTTCTCGTCTATTAATTCCTATGTCTGTGGTCCACACGGTCACTTTTGGGGAGTGAAGAGGTCTCTCGTGAAGTTTCCTTGGGTTATTTTCAGCCCAGTACTGAAAATTTTGTTTATTCACTGCTCCACAGATATGGAAGTGGGCCTCGTCACTACTGAAAAAAGTTGACCTCGCATGGATCCGGTTCAATATTTCTTGGGAGCGATTGATGTGGTTTTCATAATCAGGAGGCTTCAATTCCTGGAAAATCCCTCCGGGCAGAGCGTCTAGGCGACAGTTCAATAGATTCTCTCACTCTCGTTTCGGGTGTTCTAACCGTTTTGGGTCTTCCCGTTGCTCAGGTGTTCTCTTTTTTTCGATTTAATAGTAGTGAGAGTTGAAAATCCCAATTCGCATAAGTACGTTGTGGCAAATGGTAATATATTTTCAACAGCATGCTTTGAAAACAGTGGATACTCATTTTTTATATGCAGCTAACAATGGGCTAGCTCTACTTTGGAAAATTTTAGTTTTAATGTCCGATCAGTTTTTAACTCCATGAATTCTTCCTGCTCGTTTATCGGTAAGTGTCCAAGGGAAATGTTATCCGAGAGTCCATAGGTTGTAGGTCACACTTATTAGGAAAATAAAAGTTAATTTTTTCTGCTAATAGCTCCAAGTGTTTCACTATCAAAGCCTGCACTTTGTTTCTGAATCGGCAGCCATGACATTTGGAAACAATTCCATTACTACCATTGACAGCGTGGCTTATACATAATACCAACTTAGCGCGAAAGCTTTCAATTTTGTCCGAAGACGTTAAAATATAAGAATTCCTGCCTTGCATTTTTCTGTTGAGCTCATTTAAATGAGCGAATATGTCCGCCAGATATGCAAGTTTTATTACCCATTCTTCTTTTTTAAACTCTGAAGCAAAATCTGAACCCTGGGCCTCTAAAAACGTCTGGGACTCATCTTTTAGCCCGTAAATCCGAAATTGCACTTTTCCGCGAGGAAGCCATCGTACTTCTGTATGAACAGAAGTGACTGATGATCTGCTCCCATTTGCTTTCTTATTATCTTCACAATACATTGATTTTTTTCCGCGGCACACCAACTGATGACCACGGTACACCAGTGTGCCGCGGCACACGCTTTGTGGAACACTACTAGAGTGTTAATATTAGCCGAAAATGATTTTTTTTTTTCGAAAATTCAGTTTTTTGTATGAAAATTTTCAGCCTACACATCAAACACATAACATTCATCCAAACAATGACTCATAGACCATCTGTAAGAGTAGCTTGTTGGCCAAAGTGTAAGCAATCCCGAACTGAAGGCAGTTTTTATTATTATTAGTTCTTCTTTCGTATGGTGGGGGTCACAGGGAATTATTAAGGTCGCTAAGCTTATCTAGGTCCTCAGGCGTCACCTTGTGAACCTCATCAATTTCACCGGGGAATTAACAAAATTCGTATAACTACACACCTGGTAGTGTGCATCACACTGCATTGACATGTCACTGAGGCTATTCGGCCCTACCCCTGCATCAGGTGGGGATAACAGCTGTGGGCATAGCAGCACTTTTTCCTATTGTCAAGAGGTAGTGAGGAAACAGAAAAAGTAGCAAGGAGCCAGGAATTTAATTAAATAGTATTGTGTTTGTTATTTAGGCGGATATCAGAGCTTCTGTTGCTACGCGACACCACCCTCATTCCGAATGTGCTCTGGTTTGAGTACACGTCCAGCCGCCAGGAGGCGCGCGCCCGCTCCCGCAAGCTGGTGCCGTTGAAGGCGCAATGACGCGGGGGTGGAGGAGGCGGTTGCGGGCGCTGGGCCCGCGCGCACAAGTGATGGCGGCTGGCGCGCCCTACCCCGCGCGCCCTATACTGGCTTGCCTTCACCCTGCCCGTGCTGCTCTTCATCCTCTACCAGAGGATCTGTCACCCCACATAAACCTAACACACTGAACAGGCAATCTTCACAAGGGCGAAAACTGATGCTGCAAGTCACCGAGGCGGATGAAATTGATTGTACTTTTGATATATGAAAATGTTTGATCAATTTTACCAGAAGTCAGGAAAAATTGAGCTTATTAACACTTCTTTTGTCGGTTTATCTCTTCAGTGCCTTAACACTACCGGCATCGGTATAGGCATCGGCATCCGTGCCACCACGGCAACTAAACTTAACCAAGTGACATTACACTAAACAATGGACTTAGTGAACAAAATGTTATTGTGGCAACTGACTAAACTATAAGACATAATCGTGTCAAATTTCACATAATTAATACAGTGGAAAATGTGCTATTTAAATTATAAATTTTATATTTCTACTTTGTCGCAGATAACTTGCGATAATTTTTTGATCCTGCCACTGAGAGCTTCGTTGTAACTTCTCTGTCCGATACATAAATTGTTTATGAGAAAGAGGGAAGAGGTTATAATGGAGTTATTAGCGACATGCCTTCACCAAGGGCGTGCAGTCTGCAAAGGCTGTAAAACTGTGCAAGTCCAAGGAAAAAATAAAGAAAATAAATTGCGATGAATTGACGAAAAAATTGTATTTCTTTTTTGTATTCTTGGGACATTCACCGATTTACAGCGTCTATGGACTGCACGCGCGCTATCTTAACAAATAATGTAACAATATTACAGGGTGTTCAGGGGCAAAGTGCGCTAACTTTGGGAGGTGATTCTACATGGTAGAAGTAAAAAGAAAAAGGTAAATAACTATTTTCGAAATTTTTGTTTTTTCCAAAAAAAAATATTTTTCCTAGGAAGAACATCATTTTCTCCATACAAGCAATAAAACTTTTGTAACTGAAAACTACCTTAAAATGTTGAAATTTCGAAAATTTGTAGAATCACCTCCCGAAGTTTGTGCACTTTAACCCCAGACGTCCTGTATAACACTATATTTTCTGCAATATGAATGTGAGAATTCATTGTGAGAGTTCATTGACATTTTTTGCTGGGAGGGCTAAGTCTATCACACAAAATATGTTAAAATTTATTACCACCAAAGAATAATGCATCTTCAAAGAGCTTTACAGGATATGCCGATGATATTATCGTAAAAATATTAAATAAGTTTTAATCATCCTTTTGTAACATAATACTCAAACTAATAAAATAAAAATACTTAGTGAATATAAAACTAAAGAATAAACAAAATTGTCAGTTAATTGAAAATAAACAATTTACTTATGAGGCAGCAGAATAATAATAACATTATATAATTATTAGCAAAAGTTAGTAATTAATATTGTTATAATTGGGTACTTTGTGATATTCAATTTATATTGTAGATTTTTTCCTATAACTAATTTTACATTCATAATACTGGTGCATACATAACACATTACCGGAACCTACTGATGCAACCAGCAGCTGTACATAATTGTACAAAGCATTTGCATCAGCGAAAGTCCATCCTTTGGTCTGAACTCAAATAAGTCCTGTTTACATTAGGTGTGTTTTGAAACCCATACCATTTTGTCAATCCTAATTTAATTTGGAATTTAATATAAATTTATGCAGGTTGCATGAATTCTGAACTATCTTATGAAATCGGATTGGAATCAGTTTACAAGGTCATCTAAATGGCCCTATCATAATTATCTTATTTACCGAGAATTATCTTATTTGGTGAAACCTCTATCTATCGTTTTTAAAGGGACCTATTGAAAAAAAATGATGAATGTGGGAAAAATAAAGAATGCGGGTATAATATTTTACGGTAAAGTTAAAACACCTAGGCTTTAATGATTCGCTAAGGACGATGGGCTCGCGTTGTCTGTCCCATCACTGTTGTTTCAAAACAACACAGAGATCTTCTCTTTTGACCCTTTACCACTGTGGCAGGACACGCCCTTTAACGTGATGGTGTGTCAATTCTAGTTTTCGAAGATTTTCCACACAGTTACAAGATCGTGCGCATCGCCGTGTTTGACACCGCAACGACATAACGACAACTCATCGGAATAATTAGTCATTGTTATTTCGCTTGCTAATTTAATGTTCCGCTCGTTGTTTACGAGTACCGTTAATAATTGAAACCGAGTATTTATCTACGAAATATTCTTTTGTATGTTCGCATTTTGAAATACGATCAATCGAGCAAAATATTTTGTACAAAAAATGTGCGCTTTAAACAATCAATTTGGTAAACCGATACATGGAGGAATGATATATTTTTGCAAGTTTTGTATGAAATTAATTTGGGACTGGAAAAAATAAATGACATGTGTAAAAACGATTATTCGGGGAACAATGGATGGAGAATTCACTGTATTGTAAAATATGGAAGGGGCAGCCTTAGTTTCTCCCGTCGCTGTGTTCGAGTATTGATTGCAGCTATTATTACTATTGTTGCTAATTTATTTGACTATTTATACACCACCGCTATGTTTTCAGGTGCTATATATCTATTTCCGAAATGTGATATTACTGTGGCACCTTCATTACATAATAAAACATATTATGTTTTATTCAGTGTTTTCGAAAAATAGAAAAGCATTTAGTATATAAAAAGAAAAACAGTGTGAGAAATAAAAACTTGACGTGATACTATGTACATTTAATTTATCGTCATTGAGTTGTCAAAACCATTGTGATAATTTTTCAAAAATGATTTCTTAAAATTTAATTTTATAAATTTTAGTTATCCATAAATCATGGCCAGAAGGAACATTAGATTTTATCTCTTGTAAATTTTAATTTTAGTCTCGTCATATAATACGTTTTGACAGCCCGGTGATGTTATTTTGGTTAAAACACCTTTTTGTAATGATTGTTAGGAAATAGCTATTTTTCTAATTAATTACTAAAGTTGTTTAATTAGATTTATTGTGCGCACTGTATAGATATGGTGGGAAAATCTAAAGTAACCAACATAGCTCTAAAACTTTTTCAAAAATTTAGGAAAATTAAATAAAAGTAATGATCTATGATTCAGGAAAATGTAACTGTTAAAAGTAATAATCTATGATTCAGGAAAATCCAACTGTTAAAAGTTGATTCAGGAAAATCGAAATGTTAAAAGTAATGATTTATGATTCAGGAAAATGTAGCTGTTAAAAGTAATGATCTATGATTCAGGAAAATCCAACTGTTAAAAGTAATGATCTATGATTCAGGAAAATGTAACTGTTAAAAGTAATGATCTAGGAAAATCCAACTGTTAAAAGTAATGCTCTACGATTCAGAGAAAATTAATTGTTAAAAATATTAATAAAAAAAGAGAGCATATTTGTCACAAGAGTAAATAAAAAAATCATCACATTACTGCCAGAAAGTATAAATTACAGAATTCCATTAATCCTAACTAATTAACTGAATCCTTAATTCCTTGCTACTTCTAATTTAATAAACTCAATACTCTTAAAATACAGCATTATCTACAGTTATAGTTTGTACCTAGATGCAGACTTCGATAAATTATATCCCATAGCCCATAGGTATCTAATATTATTATGTCCATGATATTCAGTGCATATTATTTTATTTGGTAAGTTTTTACACATTACTTGAATAGTTCATTTAATGCAGACATTTTTAGATTGTCTTGTTTTTGTCAGTCAGTAAATGTTAATAGTAAATTTATTGTCCTATATATACATAACTATATTTTAATGACCGTCTACATATTTGATTTGTACTGAACTGTTTTAATAATACCATGTGAATTTTGCTGATTGCAGTGTTCGGTTTCTTCTGGTTATACCCAAAAACAATTAAGTACCCAATGAGTTGAGAACTGAATATTCCAGTTGGTTAAAATGGTTGAATCCATGCACTGGCGGAATGTTCCAACTTGTTTCTAGGAGCTAAATGTTTGGCCATCAGAGATTGCGTTTTTCTGGAGGCTAAATGTTTGGCTATCAGAGATTGCATGTTTCTGGAGGATGAATGTTTAGCCATCAGAGATTGCATGTTTAGTTTTGTATATGTATATTAAAATGCAATATTTCTTCTAAGTCACAGGGGTAATACATACTATATATTATGTATAATTTACATAATATATTAAATTATAGTATGTACGTAAGTGGTAAGGCAGAGCAGCTAGATTGTAGTAGCGTATGTTATCTATAAACGTACTGACCCATATTTTTTAACTTCTCAAATAATACTTTAAATTCAATAAGCTAGACTATTTTGGCAAATTAGTTAGTGTAGATTTGATATTGAAACTTGTTACATATATACATAATAATATCATTTATGTCAACTTTGTGTTTCCTAAACCAGTTTGAATGTAATATACAAAGACTGCTCGTTGGACATATTATGTGGATTGGAAAAAATAGAATATTTAAAAATAAAGTAGCGTAATTTAGAATATGTATGTACATAGAGTAATTGCATGTTTTTGGATTTATGTTCAGCGCAGAAGCGAATATATATGTAATGGTTTCTTTGTTTTCCACAGGGATGATGTTCTATGGTTTATTCAAATGGCTGCTATAATAGATAAGACAAAAAGTACAGCAAAGCATCTTTGGTTTAGTCTAGTATCATTTTATCAAATGAAAGTGCTGATTTAAATTTATCCGTACTATAAATTCTGTGGGTTTTATTTGGTTTAAGTAATATTTAAATATAATATAACAACTAAAAATTCATTTTAAACCGAAATAATAAGTTCAGTAATACATAATATTAAAGCTCTTCAGAATTATTAATTCAATACTTAAACATAAAGGAATTTTTTTCATACATTACAATATGCTCACTTAAATTATTAGTTTATTTTATTAGGATAAATTTAGAACGTTCATATGAATAAAAATTTGAATGCACAGCATTAGTTGATATTAAAACAATAATTATTAAATAATGTTAATTATTCACAAATGCTCCTGTGAAAAAACGTATGGGAAGCCGGGACACAAACCCAAAATCTTTTGATCATTGTTAAATTTTTGGTGTTGATTAATTGAGTTGTTTGGTATCAAAACTGGTCAGATCCAAAATTAAAAAAAAATAAACTAAGTATTGAACTGTGTTCATTATTAACAAAAGAACAGTTCTTATTTTTCAAAAGCAGTCATATCCGCATATTTTGTAAGAGAAACCGGTTTAAAAAGCGGCTGTGGTATGAAAAATAGTCAAATCCAGCACTTGTTTTGGTGTTTCCTGAAAATTCACCTAAAGTGGAGTTGACCAGTTTTGATACCAATTGACTCAATTGGTTGGTTATAAGCTTGTTTGTCCTCTTTGGTGTTATGTAGTGGGATTAAATTAAATGTGATTTAAATATTAATTTAATATTTACAAATGATTTATCAACAATTTATTTTTAGGTACAATGTGTTGTGTTTCCCTATATAGTTTGTAAATTAATTTGGTGTATATTAAACGGTTAATGTGGGATGATAATCAGCACAAAGATATTCATAGGTAAACATAGTCTCTTTCTGGGAAAAATAAATGTTAATTCTATTTAAGAAAACATGTTTTTGTTGTCTGTAAGTATGAATTTTGTAATTTATGATAGGTTGAAAAAAAGACCCCATTCGGTTATGTAATATAATATATGTAACTCATTACCTTAAAAACATTTTTTTGATAAAAGTATAATAGAGTAGTCATCTGAAGAAAACCTGACTTGGACCGGAGACTGCTACTAAGTATACTAAATAAAATTTAAAAAAAAACAGAAGATTTAACATATTCAAGTGCAAATCGACTGTTCTAAATTCCATTAAATTATACTAACTCAAGTTAGCAAAATGATCAGTAATTGACATGCTACACCGAATAAATATATGTACTAACATGTATACTAACAATGCTTTTCCAGCATAACGAATAAGATTTTCAATATATATATATATTTATGTACGCATTTAATTTAGCATACAAATTTTACTAAACTTGAGTTAGTGTAGCTCAATTTGTAGCAGTTAAAATGTTCCCAAATGCCACCATACATTTTTATATAATTATGATATGTCTCATAGCCAAAGTATATATGTATGTATATAATAATAATAATAAATACTATATGGATGATTTGTATAGCGCCGTTTTTGTGCAAAATCACCTCAAGGGCACTGTACAAATATATAATACACTTCTACAATGATCTGTTATTATTAACTATATATGGAGATAATATACAGTACCATACTTACCTGTTAGGTCACTTAAGATTAACACTTAATTAACATTAACTAATTGTTTATTAGCGAAATCTACACATCGTCGCCTTCTGCCCTACGTACACAGGTGTAGTTAGGGTACAAGTTTGGATCAACCACACTGGTGTGGTGTTAGCACACAATGACCCTAAACCTGCAATAATAATAACATTTTGTAATTTTTCCATCTACTATGAATGTACTTGGAAATTTCTCCAACAGATATTTTGTTATGCTTTTTTTATATTAGCACTTAAATCGGAACTTTGCTAGCAAATAAATTCTTCTTAAATAGAAAAAATATTTCCTTTATTTCAACGCAAAGAAGATAATCAATTATGTACATCCCTTTCAAGATGAAATTGCCGTTTCACTGTTCTAAACTTTTCTTCTTTCGTATAAAAGACATATGGTGAGCTGACAGTTGATCCCCAAACAATTGCCCCCCTGACAGTTCGCCCACTGACAGTTGATCCCTCTGCCAGTTGATTCCCAGGACAGTTGATCCTCCAAAGCAGGGGTGGGAAACCTGCGGCCCAGCCTGGAAAAATACGTCGGATTCCCATCCAGGCGTCGCGGCTTCAAACCAAACCACTGCTCCTCGCTGGGGCCCACTACCACAAGGTTGGGGCTCTAGACTGGGACGTCTCGGGCCTAAGTGGAAGTCTGGCCCGACCAAGATGACGCGTTACTTCTGTATCTGGCACTAAACATTTATTGTAATAAATAAAAGATTGTAGTTTTGGTGCCAGTTACAAATGTCTTTTTTTTTAAGCTTTTTTTCGCCAATTTGTCTAGGGGGGCCCCCCAATTCGCCCTTTCCCCCCACTGCTGACGCCCATGAATGGCTTCCTTCTTAAATGCATCTGCAAATGAATCCATTACTTTAATTTTATCTGTAAGCTAGTCCCCAGTTTAATTAGCATTACGCTCATAATTTATTATTACACATTTAATTTATTAATAGTAAAATAATTAGATTGAACAGGGATGTTGGTTCACCTATTTATTTATGTTTAAACTGCTCTCTAGTAACGTAGGTGCATACATACGTACCTGTCAGCCATGTTATACCTTTCTCTGGGTTTTGTAATAATGTCTTAAAAATGTATCTGAAACACCGCAAAGAAAACCATTCTTGAGTTCTAAGTTTTTTTTTTACTTTATTTTTTTTTGTGTTTAGCGGGCTGCACCGGAAGTGCTTGCAGGCTGCACCAAAAAGCCTCGCAGGTTCCTCACCCCTACTTTAGGGGATCAACTATACTGGGATCAACGGTCAGCGGGCCAACTGTCGGGGGATCAGCTGTCATGGAATCAAGACAATAATAATAATAATGGATGATTTGTATAGCGCTGTTTTTGTGCAAAATCACCTCAAGGGCGCTAAAATGTTTAAAAAAAAAAATATATGTTAAACCAAAGATGCCCATCTGGAGCCAGTGAGACTATGGCACCCCCAATTGGTGTATGTTGTGAGACTGAAGGTAGTGGGGAGGGAAAGGAGATAAAGAAGAGGTAGGTGGGGAAGTACCTGGCTATTCAGATCTGGCCACCAAACATGGTCAAAGCCATTTCAAGCAATGTTTCAATTCTGAATGGTGGTCTAACGCCAGGGCGATTCTGAGAGTATCTTCCACTCTGGAACGTGCCGCAAGTATGCAGTAGTATACTAAGCACTAGTTATAACTATGTACATACTTATAAATTATGGGTCTTACTACCAAAGGTGTTTTAGATTTTACACAACCGTGTATGTATTATCATGCATAAATGGTCTTCAGTTGTGTAAAATTTAAAACATGTTTATTAACCTTTTGAACGCGTTAATTTGCTCCGTTTTATCTACACCCGTACGCGGTACATATTTTCAAATACCTATGCACGCAATTAAATGTCAAATTCTAGCATTCTGGCATGATTTATTGGACTATATAGACATAACAGATTATTCTCCACAATATGAAAACAAATCCTCGTGTGTCAACACTCTTAGATGTTTATAAAAACAAAAACATAAAATTTCATACGAAGACGTACCGTATCTTTTGAATGTGGTCCCGCCATTCACTCGGCGTGTGTGTACTTAGGCCACTGCGTTGATAGACACAAGTGGGACACCACGATGACTTATCATTTTTAGTTATGAAAACTTTTTCTAAAACTCAACACTTAAAAATAACACATAAATTTTATGTCACTTAATAAATATTGTTTTTTAAGCACTTTAGAGGAATCTCTGTCGGTCACATTTTTTTGGAACTATGGTAAACTTTAAAACAGGGTTCGATACATAAAGACACACCACATTCTTTAAATACGTATCTCGTTAACTGCATTTTTTTATTTTTCTTTCGGCATACACGACATCGTCTGTGCGGTTTTTTTATTTTTTCGGTTGATGGAATCAATTCGGCCATATGCTTAGTGGCATATTTAGGCAAAACCCGAAACGGGTTGAGGTAGGCTGATGTATTAGGCTCTTGTATTTGAGAAATCTCTGGTTTATATTTCTCAACTAGTTGCATAATAACCGCCAATTGAAAATCTGCTAGAGATTTTTTTATACCTGTCACTTGGGTGTAAAAAATAAATGAATTCAATAAATACAGGTCAAGTATGTGAAAAAATACTTTTTTATACCATTTTATGGTCTTCCTCATACAGGATAAACTGCTCAGCATCATGTCACTTTTGTCAACAGCTCCCATAGATTTATTGTAATCAATGACACAGGCGGGCTTGCGAATGGGTTGTTTAGTTAGGTGATTTATTTTATTGGCTTCCTTAAATGAGTTCTCGTACAAGGTAGTTAGCATATGTACATCCCTTTTACCACACCATTTTAATGCTAAAAGGGGACCGCGGCTTTTTGACTCAAATTCGCCTTTTTTCAGTTTAATAAATTTTGGCATTTACTTTCGGTTCTTTTTTACCGTCCCACAGGCATTAGTTTTTTTCGAATGCAAAAAATTGAATAATTTTGGACTTAAGTACCAATTGTCACACCACAAATTGTGCCCTTTGCCAAAATAATCAGTTAGGAGTGTAGTAACAACAGCGCCGGTTATTCCCAAGTTTTGTTCATCTGTAATTTCCGTGCCTTCTCCGCAGTAAATTATGAAATCTAGAATATATCCAGTTTTCACATCACACAAAACAAACATTTTGATTCCAAAGCGATGTCGTTTTGATGGAATATATTGCTTAAAAATAAGCCTACCCTTGAAAACAATGATATTTTCATCTATACATAGGTCTTCATAAGGTATCACAGACTCCTTAAATAGTGTTCGGATGTGATTTAAAATTAACCTTATTTTATAAAGACGATCTATAGGAAGCGAATTTGAGTCACAGAAATGTAAATTTTGCAACAACAATTGATATCGGTCTCTACTCTTGATCTGGCCAAAAATAGGGGAACTTAGAAATATATTTATACTCCAATACTCTTCAATAGTCAAGTGCTCGTTTCTTGTCATAAGCATGGTTATTGCAAAAAATAGATACATTTCTTCAATATTTGTGTCCTTCCACTTATGAATTCATGACTTCGCACCAAATTCCTTTGAAATGAGAAGAAAAGTATGGTAGTCGTTTGTTTCTCGAACAATTTCATTCATAATCGAGCGATTCAAAAAATGTTCAAAAAAAATCACTTTCTGTTGAATTTTTGTTAAATTGTACAGAAACGCCGGATTGAAAATCATCAAATTCGTGTACTATTGGAATATGAGGTCCAGACACCCAGGAGTGTAGCACTTCTTCAATTACAGACTCATTCGCTTGAGTTTCTGTATCTGAAAGTTCCGAAGGTTCAAATTCATCTTCGGACATTTCATAATCAGAATCCAAAACGTTCAATATATTTTCAATTTCATCATCTTCCAAACTATGGGCCATTTTTTATCCGAAAAATCAAATGAATTAAAAAACTAAAAAGTTTTTGTGAACGTTTCCTAATAATTTTTGTAATAGTATATAAAACACGAAAATAACACGCACTTTAGTAATGCAGAACAAAATATATTAAAATTAATAAAGTATATAGTAAAGACAACAACTCAGTTTTGTAACACAATAAAACGTTAAAAAATATGCGCAATCGGCACAATATGGTCACTCGTGGATACAGTAAAATTAAATTTGTTAGACGAAACACAAGAAATCAAAAAAAAAATTATTGATTTCTGAAGTGAACAAATTAATTTGAATTTTTCGTAATAATTTAACTGTTTGATTGCCAATCGTCGATTCGTGTTTTAACGAAGATTGCCGATCGTCGATTGCGTCAGTCGTGTTCTGATTCGCGCGTACGTCGGGTGTGGTGCTGCGGCGTTGAAATATTATTCTAATATTATCTTAATAGTTGTAAGATCGTAGTAAACCGTTAAAATTTCAGATTCATTTATTATTTTTTTTATTTTAGTTAATTGAAAAAATATAACGTCGAGGGCGTCCTCTGAAATGTCTGACAGCGGGAGCAACGATTTCCACTCCTCTAATTCAAGTTCGAGTAAGAGTAGCTCTGATGAGAGTGATGTCAGTGATGTCATACCTGTGTTTCCCAACCGCAGGATGCGAATTTTCCAGTAATTCTTCGGATCGTGACCAAGAAATGGAGAGTAACACAGGAAATTACTCATTTTCAAATGTACCTCCCGGAACCAATTTTTCTACCGAAAATTCTCATTTTTTCGAAACGCCTGGACTTCGGGATCCTCCTCCGCGTGATTCTAAACCAATATCATATTTTGATTTATCGAAATCCTTGAAAATTCAAAGAATTTATGGGGTTTTAGAAAAATATATAGTTTCAAAAATATGAAGTTTCCTGAATCATGGAAAACGTCTATGGTGATACCGATTCCAAAGATTTCGAACACAAAAAAATGTGAAGACTTTCGACCTGTAAATATGTTACCAAAATATGAGCAATATTATGGAATACATAATTAAATCTCAACTTGAAGAATACTTGGAAAATAATAGCATCCTTTGTGACGAACAATCTGGATTTAGGAACAATAATTCATGTGAAACAGCGTTAAATTTAGTAATTGATGATTGGAAGGAAGATATAGATAAAAACTTGCATATTGTTGCGGTGTTTTTAGATTTTCAGAGAGCTTTTGAAACAATAGATAGAAAAAGAGTTATTAAAAAATTTAAAAAAATATGGAATAAAAGGGAAAGAACTGGAATGGTTTAAAAACTACTTAAGCAACAGACAACAAACAACAAAGATAAGAAACAATATATCAAATCCGATTGAAAATAAGCTGGGTGTACCGCAAGGATCTGTATTGGGTCCGATATTGTTTATACTCTACATAAATGATATGGTAAAAATATTAAAACATTGCAAAATAAGACTGTTTGCAGACGACGCACTAATTTATATTGCAGAAGATAATTATGAGAAAGCAATCAAAAAGATAAATAGCGACTTAGAAACATTGTCAAAATGGTTCAAACTAAATAAATTAAAACTAAATGTAAATAAGACAAAATACATGCATATAGGCAGAACAAATACGCATGAGGAACCAAAGGTTTCTATAAATGGAGAAATCATAAAAAAAGTGGAAGAAATTAAATATCTAGGTGTTATTATAGACTCAAAATTGAACTTCTCAAAAAATGCAGACTATACAATTAAAAAAATTGCAAAAAAAATATCATTTCTTGGTAGAATCAAAAACAAAGTAAATAAAGAAACATGCCAGATAATATACAATACAATTATATCACCACACTTTAATTACTGTTCAAGTATTCTTTTTCTCTGCAATAAAGAGAAAATGAAAAAAAATGCAAATACTGCAAAATAAAGCAATGCGAATAATACTTAAGCGCAACATATACACACGGATAAGAGACATGTTAAAGGAGCTGAATATTTTGACGGTGAAGCAAACTGTGTATTTGAATGTACTTATTTTTATACATAAAATTAACTTAGGGATGATGTCTAAGGAACTGAAAAGAAAAATAAATTACAATAACGAGATACACGGACACGGGACGAGAAATTCTAAGCAAATTAGATTGCCAACAAGAAAAAAAACAAGCACCCAAAAATCTCTGATGTACCAGGCCGTTCAACTCTATAACAAAATCCCGAAGGAAATTGCTGTGATAGAAAATATTAATAAGTTCAAAAATGAATTAAGAAAATATGTCTATCACAATTATTAATGTTTCTTTTTTTGTGACTTTATTGAAATATTTAAAGAAAGATTATGTTTGCCAAACAATGTACATGTTTATATGTTTATAAAACTATTAGCACACACGAAGATGTGAGCTAACTTAAGATTAATAAATAAAAAGTAATGTTTTTTTGGTGGCATTTTACAAGCAAATGTATGAATTTAATTTTAATGTTAATCTTACCGCAGAACACAGAATTTTATCGGCGCAGACTCCACAAATCAACTCGGCGCGCGCAAGCGCAGATAACATACTAGTACTAACGCCATCCGTTGTCAAAATTGTAAACTAAAGCACTCAAAGGCGCGAAGAGGCGCACTTGATTATGGATCTTTTTTTTATAAAATACAATTTTATTTTTGAGAAATTCTTGTAGATGTCAGCATCGTGATAGTTCTACGAATGTCCAAGTGAACTAGAAATACATTTATGACGAAAGAGCACTGTAATATCAGCCGTCAAAGTTTCCGTATCAACTGTTGATACAGCCGCGTGTGAGTATGGATTTTTTGCCGTAACAACAGTTGATACGGCCGCGTGCAAAGAGTTAGTAAGGAATACGTATATATACTACAATATTAACGGTAAAGAAGGTGATGTTAAAACAGAGATCAGCGGCAGGACCATGATGGTGATTTATTAATAAATACATATAAAGTTATTTTAATGGTATCTTCTATGAATAGTCATCGTCAGTATCCTGTGTCGGGGCAGGGGTGGGTACGGCGCTGAAGGAGGTGGCGGCGGCCATTCCCTGCAGCTGCATCCACTGCTGCTGATCTGCGAAGGCTTGTTCCTCCCGCGCCTGCAATACCGTATCAAGATTTCAGCTCTCGCTATATTTTTGCAGAAATTTTTTTTACTTCTTTTCTGATATCAATAGTATTATAACAGGTATATGCGGCACCCTTTGTGACATTCACACATTTCCTTTCAAAATTAACACATATATGTGTAGTGCAGAAGGCTTTATTCGCGCACGTAATATATTATTCTTTCTGTTGAGAATTTTAACATTATTTTAAATACAATACTTTTATTGCCTCGCAAGTAAAATTGCGACTTTATTGCTCCATATCATTTGTACAAGCTGTTTTTCTTTTATCAATTTTTTTCTACAGTGCTTTATTTACCACTAAACTGATAAGATTAATATTCCTAATGCAATAATTATCCACACAATGCCAGTATTGTCACCATGTGGACAGAGCACTTTAGAGTTAGTAACTAATAAAATATTTTGTTTTTTTATACTGCTTTTTTATAACTGCTCCCAACCGTCTGGAAGATAATAATATACCCAGTGAGACCATGGCATCCCCAATTGGTGTATGTTGTGAGGCTGAAGGTAGTGGGGAGGGAAAGGAGATGAGAAAGAGGAAGGAGGGGGGATACCTGGCTATTCAGATCTGGTCACCAAACAGCTAAAGCCATTTCAAGTTATGTTTCAATTCTGAATGGTGGTCTTTCACCAGGGCGATGCTGAGAATATCTTCCACTCTGGAATGTGCCGCAAGAATACTGTACATTATTTTTAATTACTAAATTGTGAAATAGCACAAATTCATCAAATAGAATGTATCAAAGTGTTCAAAACAAGGTTTTTTGCAAGGCACAAAGGATACCAAATTATAAGCAATAATTATTAGCCTGAAAAGTCAAAATATTTCAACATTAAATGAAGATATAATATATCTCAACGCAACCTAGTGAGAAATTAAGTATTTAACAATATCTTTCCTACAAACATAAAGTTGGTTGTTTTCAGGTGAAAAAAAAAAAAAATTGTTGAATGAAATATTAGTATTTATTGAATTATTTGGTGGTTAGAAATAAGCCAACGTAGCACAGTGATTCGGTGCACCTACATATATTACTTACCTCTCGACCATGGAGGCCGTAGTTGACTGGAATTGAATCTTTTCTATTTTTATGGGCAAGTAGCTCCCTCCACCGCCAGCGTGCGCATTCTTGCAGGTAGGTGGGGGCTACTAACTATCCACTGTCCGCGTATGGACACGCATCCTGGTAGTTGATAGGGGCATCAAGTTGGTAAATTCACATTTTGGCAGCCTGACAGGACAACGCGTTAGTTACCACTATACTAAATACTAGCATTGTGTAAACAAGGCATAAGAGCTCAAAGTTCAGAATATCAGAAGGAAGAAGTTGAATAACCTTGGCAAATAGTTCTTGCTGTTGGCGGAGCAGTTCTTCCTCTGGTATCCCAAGGTTCTCAAGTCGGGTGCTCTGTCGCCTTCTCTTGGCGGCCACCGCCTTGCAGTCTCGTACCACGGCCTCCGCTTCCACCGTGTAGTCGCTGAAGCCTAGTCTGTCCAATGCTACAATAAATACTCCAAATGACTTAGTTTTAATTTAAGAGGAACGGCTGCGACACAAAATTTATATTTGGATTTACAGCTCAAGTATCAAATTAAATTGATTTATCTTTTTTTTTAATCAAAAGGTATGTTACGTATAACATTTATTTATTTATTAATTTAAACGCCTATTTTTTATTATTTATTTATTAATTTTAACGCCCGGCTTTTACATTATACATATTTACATAATTTACTGCATAATACAGAGACAACAGAAGTTTTTTATTTTTAAAACATCAACACAAAAATAACAAATTTTTTAAGCTCACCACTTATCTACAAGAAAACAACAAATATACGCAATCGCTCTTTAAATATGCTACATAAAAATGTCATTCAGGTATCTCTTGAACACAGGCAAACTTATATTAAATATGTCGATACTTATATTAAATAATCAGACACATATCTCTGTGTCCGATTTTTGTATTAAATTATAAAATATCAGCCCCAGAAGATTGCGATTAATTCATGATTTTAGGAGGCAATTTTTTGTGATAAAATGGATGCTATTTTTGAAAAAATTCTCACAAATCCTGTCTCAGGTATATGATGAAGTATATAATAAAAAAAATCTGTACAAAAAAGAGTTTTGTTTACATAAAAACCGGAATTTAGTTTGATACAAATTATAAATGAATTTCATGAGATTTTTATATACGAAATTTGGTAGGTAACTTTCCACCACAGTGTCACGCATATGAATCCCGTATCTTCTACAACAATATACCTATGTCCGGTAATCTGAGTGAACTAAACAAAAGAGTTCCCCGTCTTGATGCATAAATATACATAAATGTTGCTGCGCGGACACTATTACAGAATAGGTTAGAGACCCCCATATGTTTGGTGTTCGCTAATGCTAATGAACCAAACAAAAGGGTGATTCCACGCCTTGATACAATTATATTTACAGGTAAAACTAGAATTTTGTTTCTGTTTTACCCACCTTTTTACTTACCGTTGCCTGCACGGACACACTAACACTATTAGAGAATAGGTTGGGAGACCCCCGTATGTTTTGTGTCCGCTAATGCTAATGAACTAAACAAAGGGGCATTTCATCAGCTTCGTGAAAATATTCAAACATAAAACTATAGACTCTGTTTAGTTTAACCTCTATAGGACGAGTGAAATTTAAAAAATAAAATCTCAAAGCCAAATTTAATATTGAAAATTATATTTGAAATAATAAACACATTTCTACAATATCAACTTTTTATTTTCACGGACAGTAACAAAACAGTAAGTTTCTATAATCTAGCTCTACACATTGCAGTGCACCTGAAGGTAGTCATTATTTAACTGGACTGCAAATGTAGCCAGTTGCACAAAAGGGGTTAACCTCATATTTAACTTTTCTAGCGATGTCGTACAATAGCCCGGAACTCCCTTCCGCTATCCGCTACACACCCAATAATGCAGCGAACACGTTCCTCTTAATTACTACAAGAAACAAACATTCATGTCGGGGGAGATGGTAAAAGATTATTTAAAGGTCCCTTTTTCTCAATGTTCAATATTTCACATGCCACCACCATGTTTTATTTTATTATTTGTATTATCTGACATTTGTCGTAAGTTAAGTTTGAAGGTTAAGAAATACGCAATAATTATTAAAATAACCAAAAACTAAGAACCCATATTGTGAATGTTTTACTCGTCATGTACCCTGACTTGAATAGTTGCTTATAAGTTGTAGTAATTAAGTTGAAAGTGGTATTTAAAAAAAAAATCGTATTAAGCGTGAAGCGGAATTCGGCAACTTTATCACAGGTAACAGGTAACAACCCAATAATTTTTAGGATATATAAATACAATTAAATGTTATTAGTCATGACTTTTTCTTTGAAATTATATTTACCAGCAAGAATATGTTCAGCATTGATAGTTTTTTTGTTATTTTGGTTGCAAACCTCATTGGCTTCCGAGCTTAGTAAATGTATAAACTCAGTGCAACAATTTAATATTAATTCTCTGGATTCATTGGCCACTCTTATGGAGGGAACTATCTCTTTTATCATTTTATTAATACTCGCTCTTGGTAAGGTTAATTCATCCTCTTCTGTCGCTGGAGGCGGACACAGTTCACGCTCAGGACTGCCCATTGTACTTAAATGGAACGTTTTAAATACAATCAATTTGCCAAATGTAAACCGAATCTTAACCTTGGCAAGTTTACGATAATAATGCTTTTGACAGCTGAAAACTGAACACAAATCAGTTGTCAAAAAATATTTTCTCTATGATAGCTAACAGTAATAATACCACACATTGAATCTAAGATTTCCCAATAAAGTGTTAAATAATACCTGGAAACTTTGTTAAAAAAATTAACAAAGTAACATTTTTTTCCATTAAAAACAAAAAATAAATAAAAAATCCACACTCCGTCACTGTTATTTGCATTGTATCTCGTGTTCAACAGCTGTTATTAGCAAGTGTGTCAAAAAGTGTCCCCGCTCTTTCGTACACACTAAATAATAATAGTTAAAAGTGAGACGAATGGTGCTATGCCATTTCGTTGTGATTGTAAAAGCGCGTCAATGTAGGTACGTACGTATATTATTCAACGAAACTCGAATAAAATATTGCCAGATGGGTTTTCAAACTGTGACAAAGGATAAAACATTGGTGACATATGGTGAAAATATGAATGATAATTTTTTTATTAAAAAAAATGTTACCGGACAGCAAAGTGCCCATAACATTTTTTACTCCAAATGTGCTAAGGAATAGCTGGTTAAAGTTTGTCGGGTACGTGCCGATACACCCTGTATATATAAAAAATATTTACGAAATTATACATGAAAATAGTGCAGGAAACGACTATTTAAAAAAATTGCAGAAAAATAAATATAAAGTCAAAATATCACTGAACTTGATCTACACAGTATGCAGGCACAAAACATAAAAAATCCAAAATATTTTTTTCTGTTTCAGTTGACAAAATTATTATGTGTTAGTCAAATCAAATTAAATACCTTTATTAAAATATTCCACTACTTGATGAAAAAAACTTCAATAGGGTATGCTTATATATTGAAATTGATGTACTAAATATATCAACAACATCGTAGTATTTGTTTCCTAGCTGTTGATTCCGTCGCATAAGAGTGTGATAAGGAATAAGGAAGGTGTGAAAAAAGCTCACTTATTACCAACAGATCATGCCAAAACCATATTGAAAAGTGGTTGAAATTCAATTTAAAATCTAAAAGAGAAAAATATCTAAAAAATTGTGAAAATATCACCAGGCATTAAAAATATTTAATTAAAAAAATATATGTCTGTCAATACTTCCCTATAAATAAGTTAACAATTTGATTATGGCAGGACCACCCCATAGACAAATCTAACACGAATAAGTAAGTACGTACTACGGTAGTTTCTTATTTTTGCATGGCTTGCAAAGAATATATTTTGTGCCATAACCAAATTATTTAAAAAATATACGATTAACGAAGTGACAAGATGCTTGCATGCCTGGTTAAAATAATTGTGAATTGAAGATCGAGGGTTCGATTCCAAGTAATCATATTTTTTTATCTTGTTTTATTTTTTTTCTGTGTGTTATTTTATTATGTTTTTAAATTAATTTCTTACTTTAAATGTCAGTGTGCATGTGCTTTTCAAAACACGTGAGACAAAAATATAATTTTTATCCGACATCTTAACACGTAGTTAATTTGACAGGTATTACGATACTATTATTATTTAAATGTTTCTTGCTTTACAAACGAATCGAAAGCTCCGTCTGGATAAACGTCCTTTGATGTTTTAACGAATACTTTCGTTCTGTTTCGTAGTCCAGTGGTGAGTATTTCGTAGACATGTGGTTTATGTCAATATGGTGGTTGGGGGTTCGAATCCTACTCTAATCTGTCAAACCTTTTTATTATTTTTCAGTACACTTTTCTACTGAATGATTTTATCGAAGATTTTTATTTTTTACTTTCGTGTAATGTTATGATGTCACGACTAATTACCTCAAATTAATTGTGTTTATTGTGTTGAATTTGATTAATAATATTATATTATCACAAGTTATAGATAGGAAACTATTTATCATCTCACGAAATTGTTGCGAAATAAATTAATGATTGTTTCAATTAATTATTGGTGATTTTCAGTTTTTCTTGTTACTCTAAAGTTGTGAAAATTTATTTTAAAATAATAATTATAATGCGGTATTATGTTTTTTTTTTTAAATAATCTATATATGTACTTTTATTTATGAGCGTTTAGTTATGAAAATTCTTATTTGACAGTGTTAGGGAGGTATATCCCAACAAAATAACGATATTTATTAATTAACCAAAAAAATAAAAACAGAATAAAGACCTATTAAAAAATAAGCGATATTTGCTGCCACTGTGGGTAGAGAAAAACATCCTGCGGGATTCTGCCTGGTATTTGTATGAGTTTTCGCAGCTAGCGTGAAACTAGAACCCTGCCAATTCCTCTATGCTGCCTGGTAAGTAGGTATCTTTTCGCTTGTTTTGCGAAACAGGCGCTATCAATAATAAAATGCTTTTTTCGGCAGCGAATATCGGTTACATATATCTGAATATTAACAATATAATAATATATTTTAAAACAGTTCTGATATAAAGTGCAACTTCTTAGCTACGAAGAAGTGTTAATACTACCTAGGTTTACATTTAAACATGGAATGTGTATTAATAATAACAATAAGAGGAAGTGATATAATTCAATTCAAAACTACTGAAAGCAAAAACGAAGTAAAGATGATGAATAAAATTAATAAAGTCTGTGCATAATATATCAAAGGTGCTACAGCTTCTTATTAATACATTTTCAATTTAATTAGTGTTGTTCTTTGGAATATGAAGGTGCTACATTTTCTTATACATTTTCAATTTAATTAGTGTTGCTCTTTGGAATATAAAGGTTCTATAGCTTCTTATTAATATATTTTAAATTTAATTAGTGTTGTTCTTTGGAATATAGAGGTGCTAAATCATCTTATTAATACATTTTCAATTTAATTAGTGTCGCTCTTTGGAATATAAAGGTGCTATAGCTTCTTATTAATATATTTCAAATTTAATTATTGTTGCTCTTCGGAATATAAAATTCTTAATGGACATCTGAAATTAGTACTTTGTAATGGGCTATCAATATGATCAATTATTATCTTTTAAAGTATTATTAGGTCTCTAATATCTCGGAGTTGATCAAGACAGTTCATAGAGACATAGTTTTCATCATTTCGTGAGCGCTGTAATATAATAATTATCAGACAGGGTTCAACAAGCATGCTGTGCAAGAATATATTTAACGTAAATAAATTGAAAGTAAAGACACACTTAACTCTGACTAAGCTGATTCTATTTTCGTAATAACTTATTTATTTTTTGTAAATTGTACTGTCTTACCGGACAATGTGTTTATACGTTGATAAAAATAGTATATAATCTGCCATAAGTAGTTTCTGCGGAAGAGCTCAAAAAATATTTTTTAGATTGGCAATGTTTTCATATGGTTTCAGGTGCACTCAAGTGATTAAGCTTAGTAAGAAAAGATAATCTCAGAAAGGCAATCGTTCAATTTTACTTTTTAACCAACAAAACTTTTTGTTTCGCACGCTTTTGAAAATTCTCATTTAGTAAATTGTATTTAATAAAAAGTTTTAATTTATTTTTGTAGTTAATGTCATATGATAATAACTAATACAATTTGTATGTTATATACTCTTATGTATATTTTTTACTCGGTTTTAGATTTTGCATAAAATATAGAGTGAAAATGTCAGAGCCTAAAGACAGGAGAAGGCGGCTGGTGCCCAGTGTCAATACCGTGAAGAAGAAACCACCCACACCCGTAGTTAAACCTGATACTCCTGCGGCATTCAAGTCCCCAGGTGTCATTAAGGACATCAGAATGGAAGCAAATACCAGTAAAGAAGTTCATCCTTCGGGAAAAGCCCAGGTTTTCGTTTTATCTCCTGCAATATTAAAACAAATGGGAATAAATATAGGAAATCTACAACAAAACCCCCCAAATGAAGAAATGGATGTTACCACAAAGAAAAAAGGTACATTGGCCATATTATTTTATAATGTTATATTTATTATTTTTCTTTCTTATTTAAACATCTTAGTAATTTTTTATTTCGTAATATAATTTATTATTATTTCTTCTAAAGGTCGTCCAAAAAAAGCTAAAGGAAATTCCGCAGATGTAAAAAAAGCATTGTTCAATAAATTAACCGAGAAGAAATGTAAGAATAAAAATCCAACTCAACAAATAGAGGAAAATAAAATTCCAGATAAAGCCATTACAAGTGAACCAAGTGATCCAATTAAAGCCGTTGAGTTGCTCAAAATGTTTAATATGCCTCAAAAAGATGAGTTTGTTAGACCGGCATCGCCACTTGCCTGCTGTAAAAATAGCTCTTCAAACATGGAGACTGTCTCATACTTCACATCGTCGTTGGTCATGAGTCCCGGTGAGGATATCTCCAGCTACCTCGCAGGCTACAGCCAAATACCCAACACATTGCCTTTGGTATCTTCCAGCGATGAAAGCAAGACATCTACAGACACTTCTCACTATGCGGCGGAGTGCCATCCCATCAATTCCAATGAAAAATCTTTTTTATTGCACCCTGCAGAAGTCGATGATATTTCTTCAAGTATTCAGATAGTTAACACAAACACTCACCGTCATCTCAATATTTTTCCACCGAGTGATGAGAATAATTCAATGAACTTTGTCAGAGTGGGGTTCAGTGGAGGGAACCATCCCGAATGTGGTTCAGAGCAATATTACAAAATTCAAATGCTCCCTGATCATGAAGAAGCTTTAACCGAACACATTCAATTAATTAACAGTAAAACTCAATTAAACTCTAATCAAAACGAGATTAATATATCACTAACTGATATTCAAAATATGACTGAAAATTCATTAGATGAAGATGACAGATCCCAAGATATTTCGGAAAGTAATGATGAAACTTTTGATTATATAATTGAAGATGTAAATTCTGATGAAATAGAAAAGGTCGATCTGATGAATGTTGACTTTGATCTTCTAAACAAAGAGACAAATGAGGACATGGAACATCAACAGTCATATATGTGCCCAGTAGAAGCCATTGCTGATTCCAGTCAGGTTATTTTGGGGGGCAGTGGGTCAGTGGCATCTTGCATGCCGGGAACAGAAAGTGAACGTTTGCCACCCTTTGAAATAATATCACCCGTATCAACTATAAAGAATTACCTTTATGGTGGAATTAGTAACTCACCTAACTCGACCAATATACAGAGGAATATAGACATCTTATTGAGTAAAATGTCCATGAATCAAAGTATCCAATTTTCGCCGCAGCGGACCGATAATTATATTGAAAATAATGTCCATCTTATTTCTACTAATGCTACAAAAGAATTTGAGAGCTCTGATATTATTAACATAAATAAGGAAGGAAATTTAACTATAGAATTACACGAACCTGATAATTTAAATACCCCTGCTCATATTTTAGAAGATATCAGGGTTAAAAGTATTAATACTGCAGTCATTGAAAGTAAATCTCCAAAGACTCCTATTAAAAACATTTTGAAACCCGTTGCTCAAGTTAATTTAGATACTGAAACAAAGTTTGTTACCCAAGTCTGTATGCCTGTCAAATATAGCCCTAACAGTGTGATACGTCACAGTTCTACAAGTGAACAAATTCAAGTACGACTTTCTCCAGCAGCAGACAGTAAACTAAATCAAGCCCAGAGTGTAGAAAAGGTTAAAAATTCTTTTCCTCAACATATTACCAACTCGGATGTGATAAATATACCTTCTGAAAGGACTGTGATCAATAAAAACTCTCTGACTGGTGACAAACAGTTAACCGATATGAATATTTCGAATATATTATGTCATAGTTCTTCAGGTGAAGAAATTCCCGTGCATTCTCCAACAATGAATTGTAAAATAAATCAAGTCCAGAGAGTAAAAGAGATTGTAAATTCTTTTCCTAAACACACTACCAACTCTGACGTGCTTATTATACCTTCTGAATGGACTGTGGTCAACCTTCTTTCCAATAAAAACTCACCAAGAGTTGACAAACAATTGATCAAAAGTAATATTTCCAATGTAAGCCATAGTTCAAGCGAAAAAATTGAATTATGCTCTCCATCTTTGGATAGTAAATTAAATCAAATCCAGAAATCAGGGAAAGTAAATAAAAGTGATCCTCAACATACCACCAGGTCTGATGTGCTAAATACACCTTCTGAAAAAATTGTGACCACAAAAAAATTACTAATGGGTGAAAAACAATTTATTAAAACTAATATTTCGAATGGTACCCAAGGATTTTTAAAATATAAAACTTCTGCTGTGAATGGTAATCAAGAATTGAAAAGAAGAAATGAAATAGCTGTGATAAGTGATAGAATATTGGAAGAACGTCAAAAAATGTCACAAGCATGTCAAGATGAAAAATCTTTGAATAAAATTGCTGACTATTTGAAAATGTTTCATCAACGAAAACCTCTAAGTAAAAGCGATATTAAACTGAAAACTGAAAGAAGTGGGTCAGAAATAATTAACGAAAGAAAGTTGCACATAGAAGAAACTGGAAGGGATGAAATGATGCATGGAGTTGAGAAGCCTGGAGGTCAATTGACCATCAGGGCTTCTGGTGAGGGTGAGAGGGCTGACCCAGTAAACGCTGTACAAGATAACATTTTGCCTAATTTGAAAACATTGGAAATAATTTCTAATGCTAATGGTGCAATGAGTGAAGATTCTGATAGGATTGATAAATATCAGATTAAAAAGTGTAAACCAATCACAGATACTTCCAACATAGACTTACCACACAACTCCCCTGCCAGTGCTTGCTCCAGCACCATCATCAACTCTGCTACAAAGGCACACTCTGGTGCCGGCACCAGTCTGCAACTGCCGGGAACGCAGTCTTTCCTCACTTTTGAGTCTTGCGGTCAAGCTATGTTCAAAACTTACTATAAACCCAATAATGATGATTATGATTTATTTCAAGATTTGCCATGTGAATTACACGAAGCAGCAGCCGGTGTTTCCGATGATATTACTATTGAAAACTGTACAAGAATTAATAAATCAACAGATATTATACAACCACCCAGCGATATTACATCAATCCAATTTAATGAATTTGAAACAAATTCCAATTTAAATGCAAGTTTAAAGAATGTAAGGACATACTCGAGAAGAAGAAATAAGTACAGAAATAATGATACTAAACTCATTGATCTCCCGAGTTCTTCCAGTGTTAATGTCAGTTTAGTGGAGAATGATTTGAAAATTGACGAAATCAATATTGGGAATGTGTCTTACGGGTTGAATAGTGATGACGAAAAACCTCCGACGAAACCTTACATCTTATCAAGGCACAGTATTTTAGCACAGCAATTAAAAAGGGAGCTCTTTCAATTGGAAGACAACATTAATAACAAAAATGAAAAACTACTTACTCTTGAGCAACAAAATGATACTGATGTGTTTTCACTGGCGATTGAGGAATCATTAAAAAAGATATCTCCACCGAAGAAACCTCTAAAATTGAAAGTGCTTGACTTGGAAGATGCTCCTTCTGCATCCAGTGATAATTTTTCTTCAATATTACCAAAAAAAAGATTTAGTCGGCAAGGGAGCTTTGTTAAAGAATCTCAAAACAATTGTTTGGACGAAACAAGCCTAACAGAGCATCCATCATTTACCTCTCCAAAGAAGAAAGGGCTGCAAATATTTATCAATGAAGATGAACTTCCAACAGTTAGACCCCTGCAGGAGAGTCTGGATTTTTTTGAAAAAGAAGTGCCTAGCTTAAGTAAAAAATGTTTTGACACTGAACTAAATGAGTCTCATCAAGATAATATACTTCAATCAATTGTAAAATCTACCGCCTTGTTACAAACTCTAGAAAATATTCCTCTTGAAAACCAAATAGCCTCTAACACTGAAATTATGGATCAAAACTTTGAGACCTCTAATGATGATGATGTAGTCACAGAATTGATTGGAATAGTTGATGATAGTAATAGTCAAACAAATGTTCATAAGGTCATGTCTGCAAATGTTTCCGGTTCAGCAGTAGTTTCGCCTCGCTTTAATTATCAGGCGCCTGCAGCAATAATAAGTAAAAAGGTTATTTGCAGTCCTCAGGCATTAAATTCGCTTATCACCAATAACACTTCTGGATATTATGAAAAATGTTTTCAAAGTGAGCTTAATAAATCACCTCAATTATGTTTGGAAAATGATAAAAAAGTCAACTCCCCCAAACTTAATAAAAAGATTTGCCGACCACCCAAGAAAAGTATAATTGAACGAGTTAGAACAGATTCAAAAAATTACTGCGCTAATGGTGTTGCAATATTACCAAATAATGATTCTCAGACAATTGCACCACATTCTGTGTCATTACAAGAACAACTAGATGCATTTTCAAAAATAGGTCACAGTGGAGATAATTTGGAAGCATGTCATGAAATTACTGTTATTGATGAAAATATTTTGGTAAAAATAGATTCTATTGATAGAATTGCTGGTATGAATCCTAGTGAAAATAATGATCCGCAATGCAATGTGATAAGTACTGATAGCTCGAATAAAGCGTTTGCCGAAACATCCATTAATAACAGTACTGATGAAAAAGAAATTAAAATAAGAGAAACCCGAAGAAAAATAAAAAGCATTCCACACAAAGTAAAATCTGTCTTAAAAAGGAAATCTTTAGGACAAAAAATGAACCAAATAGAAATAAAACTGGCGGAAGAAAGTTTCCCTGAAATAATAACAAATGTGGAGCAGATAAATAATGTTGAAAATGATAATGGTTTGCAGTCCAGCAATAAAAAAACTGATGATAATATTTATCCAGAATCACATATTTATAACACAGTTTTGGCAAGTAATGACGTTCTAGAAAAGATACACGAAGCCGTTAGAAGAGAATCAATTTCTGCAGTTGATAAATCAGATTCATCTTACGAAGACGTTATACAAATAGAGATTGCAGAAGATCCCGAAGATGAAATCGAAGTTGCTAGCCCTACTTTGAATGATGACCCCATAGGTGTATGTGAACTTTCAACAAACGATATTGGCAATCTGGTTTCCGTTACCCAAGAAACAAGTATAGATACAGTTAGTCAAGATCACAATAACGACTCGGACATTGACAATAATGATTCATTGGATGATGACTATATCACAGCTTATAACTCAGATGCTCACCGTGATGGTCATGATCCTGCCTCTATGAACTCGGCCAATGTTGAGGGAGAACCAATTGATGAATCCTGGAACACTTCACAACATTTTGAACAGCGGAGGACAAAAATCAGCAAAATAGCAAATATAGACATGAAAATCTTCAATAATGGTGATAAGGGTGATGAAGAAATTCAAAATGTCATTGCTGATGCAAGAAGTTTGGATGAAAGTGAAACTGCCAGTAAAAACAAAAAAAAAATAACACCAACAAAAAAAAAAGCAAAAATAGCAGGGAAATTCTTTTCCGATTGCACCAAGGAAGACATTGGAGAGAAATATTTGGAGAATGCAGACAATATGGATAGTGAAAATTTGAAGGAACCTGACGATGACTGTCCATTATCTGAAATTAAAAGCTTTGATCAATCCAAACCAAGAAGGAAGAAAGGAAGACCCCCTAAAGAGCCTGCCTCTGGAGGGCCAGCGCCTCCAAAGAAGTCAGAGAAATGTTCATATCAAGGAAAAGGTATGTACTTAACATTACACTCATTGTTTAACCTTTTCACCCCATTGTAACACTCAGTTTTTGTTGCGCTTTCTAGATTCCGTGACTTGTGCAGTTTGTAAACAGAATTTAAAGAAGTCAAGCTGGCCGCTACACAACATGAATATTCATAAATACCTGGGCTGGGTGGAGGGAGAAGAACCAGTGGTACGTTTTAAATAATAATTGTTGACATTGTTTTTTATTTTTATTGCTCACCTTCTAATTTATTCAAATATTTTGACACTGACTTAACTCAGAAGGAATACTCCCCATTTTAATATGTGTGTACAAAATTACCTAAACGTACGGGCGTAGCCAGGCATCCGCGAGTTTATTGCAGGTGAAGTTACACTTTTTTTTTGACGGCTATCCCAAAATTCACAAAACTGTTGCAACCGTTTCTTAACTTAAACTGTTACGAAACAACTGTTTCACAAAATTTTACTCACCTCTATACTACATTACAGATTTACACAAAATGAAAATCAATGTATTTGTGTTGTATTACGTCGATGTATTGTAAAAATTTCTCAGCTCCCCCCTCCCCCTCTTTTTGTCATTTAATTTTCTTCAATACCCCCACCCCCCACCAGAACACCGGTGCTGAAAGTTTTTTTCTAGCTGCAGAAAATGTTGCCATCCCTCATTTTGTATGAATGAATTAAAGAGATTGGAATATATAGCAATGGAATCAACAATCAATAATTTATCATTGTACTTATGCACCTTGGTTTTTTTAAATTTATTAAAGTGTAATTTTTTCAGGATTTTCAAAATGAAACCATGCTCATTTCATTGGTAACAATGGCTAAGAAAAAAGGAGATCTTGTTTGTGAGAAATGCGGGGAGAAACGCGCTTCCGTCCTTGGATACATATCTCACGTCTTATATATGTGCCAAAAAACTGAAGAGGTAAAACTTACACTTTTATTTAAAGCTGTATTTTTATTTTATGAAAATTTTAGCTAGTGCCTTGACCTGGACGCCTTAGTTTTGTACCCCTTCAACGTATGGTTTAAATACTCACTGGTAATATCTACAAATTTATCCATATTGAAAAACCGACCTTTGGTGAACCCACTTCGGAAACCACTGGTCTATTTAAAAAAAATGTGCATATCAGAAAACTGGTGCAACTGATTATTTCTATTGTGTCCAGGGAGGGGTAAAGTGTAGTAACTTCGGGAGGTGATTCTACACGATAATACAAACTTTTTTTCGAAATTCCTTTTCTTTTTTCCATATGAAAATATTATAGTACCATAGAAATAAAAAAATTCTTATGTAAACAATTAAACATTTTTACTTGAATACTAAACTACCCCGTCATTGTAATTTGGAATGAGTTTTTTTTTAAATTTACAAGTCAAGTTGCTGCACTTTACTCCTGGACAGCTTGTATGTGAAATAAGGGACGATTTTGATTTGATATTGTTGAAATGGTGCGTATTAATATATTACTAGCAGTTAAAAACCCGCTCCGCGGGTTTTTTGCTGCTAGGCCCTGCCGGCGGCTCTTAGTTGGGCTTCGCCCATTTTAAGTGATATTAACAACAGTTACATTTAATGGATAGATATTAGGACATTCACAAAGAGAGGGTGAGTATATATATTGTTAAAACACGGAACAGGAAGGAGTTAATTAATAATAACATGCTAAATTTACGCATAATAAGAATGACAGTTGTTTGAATAAATGAAATTTTACGTATTTGTGATGGATTATTTCAAATGAAACACTATTATTGACTACATGTCTACAACTGATATTAAGTGTTATCGTACCTAATATATTTAGCTCATAGGAGACTTGCAGTGCTTAAATATGTGTTACAACCGCCAATGTCTATAAGTTTAATCAATATCGTATAGTTTGTCACAATTAAAGATAGTTATAACAAAGCTGACTTAAATATTGATTAATTGTACCCGTGTTTATGAATAAAAGGAGGGTAATCATTTTCGGTAATCATTTGGTAATTCTTTACCTACAACTGTTACTGTATCTAATAAAGTTTAAAGTTAGATTATATATACACCTTCATCAGGAGAGTAAAAATCTATATATAAAGGTAGATTATTACAATATAGCGCCCCTGAGGTGATATCTCACAAAAGAGGCGCTATGCAAATTGTCCAATAAATAAATAAATATAATGTTTACATTTTATTGTGTATACACCGAAGTCAAAAATTAAATATAGATTGCAATTGGGAAAGAAGAAGTGGAAGGAGGGGGGAGGGGTAAGAGTAGGCTGGGTTTATAATAATTAGGAATTACAATATCGTTAGACGGGAAAGACCAGTTAAGTGGGAAAATATTTAAAAGAGAGTTTATAAAAAAATTCTTGTTAATTATATCTGCTTTTATATTAACATGTTTCCTCATTTCTAAAATTTCAAAATTATTTATAGTGAAGTATTTAAAGACCTGAAAAAAACAAATAGAATATAACCATAAAACAATATATTCATAAGACAAATAGCATTTAATAACGGTTATTCTAATAAATTGATAGTTGAAATACTAAATAAAAAAAATTAAACATATTCTCTTCAAACGGTCTTTCTAAAGATAGAAATAAACAATGGCGTAGAATTCTGCTTGTGGATAACGATACTTCTAAAATTATATATAAAAACAATTCTGGTACTATTCAACTGGCGTTTTACACTAATAACAATGAAGAAATATATTCTTAATAATAAAGATAGCAAAATTCAAACAAAAAAATCAGGAGTCTAAAAACTCAATTGGGATGATTGTAATTTCTTTTACAAAGGTAGAACCAATAGAAACTTTGAAGTCAGAACTAAAGAATATCGCAGGGCTCTAAATGGAAATAGTGAATTTGAGTTTGCAAATCATCTTTTGAATAATGATCACACTTTCGATAAAAATTCAGGTCTTAAAATACTTCACTCAGGATATAAAGCATCGCAAATAAATAATTTTTGAAATTTTACAAATTAGAAAACATGTCAATATAAAATCAGATATAATTAATAAGCAAAAAAAATATAAATAATAATGAAAAATGCCATTACAAAGTGATAAGCTTCCAGAAGAAATCTTCTTATTAAATGCTTGTTAATCATAAGTAGTCAAATATTGTGAGCTGCATATTTAAATATTCGCGCCATTCATTTGGTTCGTTTTTAAACTGCCAGAGGCGCGCTCTGTCGGCCATATTGAATAAGGAACGCGTAATTTTTTATAAACGTCAAACATAATCAGGTAACTGTGGATAATTTTCATTGTAATGTAATTAATCCAATGGATTATGAACTTTCTAAAACATATTTTCTTCGATATTATCCAAAAATTATATGAGCAAAAACGATGCTTTTGAAGAAATCTCGTATTATTATGAGGCGATCCTATTTTAGTATGAAATCGTGTCTTAATTTTCAAGTTAGCTGAATTTACCCGAAACAGACTATTTTAATTCGACCAATCAGAGGGCCTAGATCGTCCAGACGCTGGCGTAATAATACTATCAGATTTTTGAAACATTTATGTTTTATATAATTTGTTAAAATTTACTCTCTCTTTCCGGAAATGGTGTGCATTTGAATATTGTTTGGTAAACATTTCAGTTTTTTTTCATTATTTTTTAACATTTTACTCTCTCTTTAGGAAGTGGAAGCCTTAAAGGAGACTTGTACAATATGCAAGCGGCGGGTTCTGCCGACGGGAATGAAGGTTCATCTCCTCGCCCACACGCGAACCTCTGTAAAGACAGAAAAGCCGCCTCCGGTTGAGCTGCCTGTGGAAGATGAAACGGGAAACAGAAGAAAAAGGAAAGCAGCAGAAAAGTGAGTACTTTCGTGAAAATAAACATGAAATGTCAATACATATTGCTAATGCGCAGTGAACATTATAAAAACGCCTATGTATGTAATTAATTTGCCAGTACTCACCTATTCTAAAGCCGGCAGTACAATCTTGTTTCATTCAAGATTATTTATCTAATTGTTTACACATTTAACGTTAATGTTTTTTTTTCTTAAAGGTCTTTCTTATTAAAAGTTTTTTAAATCACAAACTCAATCTCAGTTCATTGTTTATCAATTGAGTTAAAAAGTAAATGATGAAAGCAAAAGTGTGCCCAATACTTTCATTTTATTTCACCCGCAAATCCACTCACAAAGATTATAACTTTTCTTTTAAAAATATCTTTTATTTCTATCTCTTGTATCTAACAGAAACGAATTGACACTTTATTTGAATATGTTTTTTATGATTCAATGAATTGTTTGCAATTTCTTTCAATGCAATATCCACAGAATTTGACATTTTAAATTATTCCATTCAAATAAAGTCAACAATGACGAACATAATTTTTCAAACTAATATTCAAGATTTATCTATTGTTTACGACACAAAAATTTTTGACAGATATTTTTTGACATCTCCCTCCAATACATTAATAATCAAATGTCCTGGATATCTCTATCCCAACTATCTATCTACATTTATGCGGTCATGACCGAAAACCCCTTTAAAATAATTTTTGTATGTTATAAGCATACGTCAGACATGATAGTGTTTACCTCCTTTGTTTATATAGCAAATAGAAAGAAAGGAGATGAGAATTTGGGGACAAAATTTAAAGTGACCCGCGGTAGGTAAATATAATAGCTTCTCTTTTGGACGCTAGATGGCACTGGAACCGCTATTACTGTACGCATCTGCACGGATATTAAAACACAATGAATAATTGGGTAGTTTATTAAATCCATTTTTTTAAATTAATAATATTGCAGCATATTTTTGGGAGATCATTGACCAAATGACCCCCATAGACGAGCCACCACTGGTTAAGTGATACTATACTAATGACATTTTCTGGATTGTATTAATTTTTTTTTACTTTATAAGGCTGGCCGCATACATACGTTTTCCGTATTCGATTTCCGAATTCGTTTTCCGTATTCGGAATTCCGTGAGACTAGCGCAAACGTTCGTTTTTCTTCATTCGGAATGTATAAACGTCAGTACCAGTGTTGGCAACAAGGGCGATATATCGCCATTTAGGCTACTCAGAGCGAGAATCGGCGCCGAAAAAATCTAAAAGGCGACTGGTCGCCATCAATTTTAATCAATTTTAAACATGTCCCGAAATTCTCTAGCCACCCCCCCCCACGAAATTTTTATTTTCACGTAAAAACATCAATTTTAAACATGTCCCACCTAACAGCAAATTCGGCTACTTTACGCTACCTTATGTATGAGAAACGGCGATATTAGGTCAAGATCCGTTGGCAACACTGAATTACGAACGGAAATTTCCGTACGTCTGCGTCGGCACAAACAAACTGTATGCAATAGCTGCGTTCCACATGACGTCATTAGGTTTTTTCCATTCGGTTTCTCCGAACGCGCCGGCTCGCATTCGGAACGTGCGCAAGGAATTTGTTCCGTTCGGAACTAAAACGAACGTGTGCGGCAGTTAATGTATTTTCTACTGATTCCGTGCATTCGGATGTCCGAATACGGAAAACGAATTCGGAAATCGAATACGAAAAACGTATGTATGCGGCCAGCCTTAGATCCACACAACTTATTTATTTCTAACTGTTTCTAATTTCAGGGCTGGAAATACATTTAAAAAGATGAAAAAATCTGAAGAAGAACCACCAGCACAAAGAGACCTTGTAAGTATGTATGTATTTAGTACAAAAGTGATTACCGAAAAGAGTCCCAACTGCTCCCAACCCTCTGGAGCCAGTGAGACTATGGCATCCCCAATTGAGGTATGTTGTGAGGCTGAGGTAGTGGGGAGGGTAAGGAGATAGGAAGAGGAAGGTGGGGAAGTACCTGGCTATTCAGATCTGGTCACCAAACACGGCTAAAGCCATTTCAATTCTAAATGGTGGTCTTACACCGGGGTGATACTGAGAGTATGTTTCACTCTAGATTATATTCCACCCTGCTTTGTTCTGATGTTGCAAAATCTTTGAGAAGTGAGTTCTGTCACCATGAAATGGCAGGGAAAGCTCAAAGCAGATGGCACAGGTGTGGTCGGCGGTTGCTTTCGTGATACAGTTTAAAATATATTTTTTTAACGATTTACACTAGGAGTAGGAAGGAGAAAGAAAAATGAATTCAGAAATAAAAAAAAGCAAAAGTAATTGGGTAAAGGGAATACTTAGTTTATTTACAACCTCAAACTATTTCAGATTGTTTTCCTATGAACCTATTTACACATGCTTACAGAATAAGATGGGAAGTAAGTATTACTGTTTAATTTCAGATTGGCGACATACAGTAGACTTAACAATTTTCTGAAAATTTTCTCAGAGCCAAAATGTTGAAAAGTGAGATGTTTTGAAAGTGGTGTACTTTTGTTTATTTATATTGCTATTAAAATATCGTTTGCTCAAATTATAAAGGATTCCAGATATAACGGATTCACTTAGTCCGATAGAACAAAATGTTTATGTCAGATAGGAGAATTTTTTAACGGCTTATATTTATGTATTTTTATGGCACAATTCACTTTTTACTCAACTATTCATCACTTGGAACAATACAACATTGAGGCATTTCAATTACTGTTAATTATTATACTTTTGTTATTGCATGTAATAAACAAAGATTGGCGGCTAGAGTGACTGCCAACTTGCTAGCGCCAATGTCTGATTCGAGCGATCCAGATTACCTGCCATGTACACAGCTTTTCTTTCTGAAATTTCAATGCATTATTGTCAGCTCGCAATGTCATTTCCATCGTGAGCTATGGAGCTCTGAAATATTAATTTATCTGTCAAAAGTAAATTTTTTCAGGTAATCAGCTGTATTGTGCTCCCTCCTACTTCTTGAGCTAATTTTTCAGGCAGCCTCAAAGTGTCCATCGTCAGGGCAGACATCCTTCCTACTGAACTTTTAAGTTTGCTTACTAATTTTGTTATTGCATATTTCAGAAAGAGTTGTACAAGAAGCCTTGGTTTGGGAGGGCGACGGGCACCGTGTTTTCCATATGGAAGAAGCAGGTGGCCGAGGTTGGGCTGGCAACGTGCCGGCGATGCAAGCACCAGGAGGCCAGCGTGGAGGCCATCAACAAGCATTTTGTCTCCACTTGTCTTTATATTCCTGAAAGGGTATGTCACAACCATTTGGAATATGTTTACGCTTAGTAATATGCACACAGAGAAACCCACATAATATAGGGTTCCCTCATATGAGATTTTTTGAGGCCAGCTTGGAGGGCATCAACAAGTATAACGTCTCAAAAAGGATATAAAAACAACTATTCCGGATATACTTAGTTATAAGTACGTTAAACCCTCGTAAAGGATTTTTTATTTAATTTATATTATTAAAATGCCCCAAACTAGACACATGTCGGCATTATGGTGGTAACATAATACAAATAAGATTAATACATATAATAATAATAATACAATGATATACATATGTATATTTATATTTTTAAATTTTTATTTTTCAACTAATAATAATATAAAAACAAAAATAATTATTATTCGACATCTCCTTTCCACTATGTGGGCAACTGTCCATTTATAGGTGGCTGACAGAATAGACAAAATAATGTGTTGCTAGGATAATAGGGATAAAGGCGGAATGATGGATCATTATTTTTTCCCCAATTTCCACAGCGATTGACAATGTCAGACAATGATTTTATTCAGTATTGATATAAGTTCCTTTTTAGTGCCTCGAAAAACCTTAGAAGAGGGTTTCACTGTATGTAATTACAATATATTAAATGAAAATACACCTTTGTAGTACACTACTTTTATTGAATTAATAAATGACACCCAACCAGGTTACAAAGAATTATTTATCAACAAGCAAATCACTTTAAATAACGGGTAGGAGACAGTTCACTAGACAATATTCCTAATGAAAAATTTAAACAAATAGTATCAAATAAATTCCTATTTAACAATTCTTTCAGCTCTAAAATAATACAAATAATTTTTCTTCTTTAAGAATCAAAAAATTCCCACCTGAAGTAAAAGTCGCCTTTTCACAAATAATAATTTAGGTAAATATTTAATTAATATGAAAGATAGTGATGACAAACTGAGGCACTCGGGATATATAAAGTTAATTTAACGAAACTTTAAACAGCTCTACTGCAAAACTACAAAGTAGCACATCCGACATTGTTCTTCGGGACCATTGAATTCAATAAAAGTGGTGTATTACAAAGTGTGTTTTTTCATTTAAAATATAATGGCACACCCCTGAAGTATTTGCTTCTTTCGAAATAATTATGATTTGTTTTTACTAGCACATGGTTTCATTACTTTTGTTAGCTTGCTTCTATGAGTCTTTATTACAATTGGGATGAAAAAGGACTTGCCTTTGATATATATACAATTTAATTAAGGCATTGGTAAATTATTTGTGTATATATCGCCTGTTCCAAAACAAAAGGGGATAAATTAAAGACAAATTACAACTTTTTGGAAATGAAAATTAAAAGTTGCCACTTATGAGGAAATAAAGTTATGAGTGAATTGGTGTCATTCAAATGGTCACATTCCAAAGATTCTTATTGACATTTTTTCCAGGTGTACCAATGTTTGTGTTGCCCATTCAAATCTAACACGGAAGCAGCCATGGTTGATCACATAAAGGAGATGCACCCCGATGAAATCATAGTAAAAAAAGAAGAGTCCTCCAGCTCTGATGAAGATCAGGATGATGATGATGTTACTGATCCCGAGTCCAGCTCTGACGAAGACAAATATGAAATTGACAGTGAAGAAAAACTGTTTGTCCGACCAGGTAGAAAAAGTAAGTACATTTTATTTCTTTGGTCTTTGGTCAACACATTGAAACTTTTAATTTTATCTGTAAATTGAAGTAATGTAAACTGAATAAGTTTGTTGACTGGTTTTTTGTTTTGGTGGACCATTTTTTGTGTAAAAAAGAGTTATATAAAATTAAAGAGGGCACAAAACTTGAAATTACACAAAAATACATGAAGATATGTATGTACATAATGTATTTGTATTTTTGCATCATCATTTGCTATCATATAATATTTATGTTGATCAAGGATGTATTCACTTTAGATTATCATGGTTTAAATTAAACTTAAAAGTACGATTGTGATTGCAGAAAAGTGTTCTTATATACATTCTCCTTTTTATTTGCAGGGACTTCGGCAGCATCTAATAATAACCAAAGTAAGTTAAAAATAAGTCTTTGGCTCTCTATATTTATACTTCATAAAAAACATTATCTTTGTATTAACACACTTCATGCTGGCGAAAACAAGGGTCCCATTTGAGAAAATAGATTTTGTGTTAAACAACAACTATATCTTTGTAAATAGTACATTTTTTACACAGCACTCACCACACCCCAACTATAAAATTATTATCCGAAATTAATGCCTACTTTTGTAATATGACTACGTAAACTGTGGTTAATGTCAGTGTTGAGCCATTTATCGATGTTTTATGATAAAAGATTTGCGCACAAATCATTACAAAAAACAAAAACTTTTGCATCTCCGGTGCGATAAGTGTAAGGATTTATTACCCGCTATACGGGTTTAGTAAAGTTTCCCTTTGATACAATATTTTCCCTTACAAAAGACAAGAATTTGAAGATCCCATCTTCCACTTTTTGTCAAGACTTGGTTCACATTTTTTAATTTATATATACATATATATAAGTTTGTTGTTGGAACCCTTACAAAGAGATTGATTTCAAATATTTATATAAATTATCAGACAGCAATGCCTTTCCCACCATTCGAGAAGGACCGGAAGTGTGTTAACAAAGAAAAACTACTTTTCCACAATAATTTTTTTTTTTACTAATTTTTTGTTTTTATTTACAGGCTTATTACCTCTTAATACTTCAGCAATGGGTACTGACGAATGGAAGTTGCCTACCACTGAAGGTATGTATTTAAAGTTTTGAACTACCTCATTTAATTGATGTGTAAACGTATTGTATATGTACAGTCAAATTTGGTTATAACGAGTATGAGGGAACAACTAAATTTGCTCCTTAAGGCTGTATACACGCAGCGACTTGCATGCGCAGTCAGTTTGTGCAAAATTTTGCCCAAAAAAACACGGTACACTATTGTGTCCATACGACTGCGACATGCACGCGCAAACAGTTTGTGCAAAAGTCACAATCATTTGCATCAAGTGTATGAAAGCCTTTTGCTTATTATATAGTTTGGCCGCCTTAACGTATTTGCTTAGTTTTGCAAATTATAGCAAATTAACGTTTGTGCAAGCCGTTAGCGCGGTATACCATTTTGCCGTCTTAAAGTACATTCTTTCTTGGGCAAGATTGAGCGTGTACACAGACCTTTATAATTATTACTTGTTACACTCAAATAGGTTTTTTTAAATTGTATGTTCCTAACTATATAATATATGCTCCAATGAAAAATATTATTTTTTGAAAATAAGAGCAGGTATGTTTATTTTTTATTTTGGTACACTATTTTACATTTCATAGTTATCCAGTAATGTTGGCCTCACTGGGTGGTTTCCGTGCTGAGGCCTCCATTTTATAATATAAAAAAATATGCATAATTAGAGAAAATATAGATTTAACATTAAAGTAAAATAAAAAGAAATATGTACAATGAAATAAAGTTAAAATCATTTTATGTTATGAAATTTTGGTAACAATTAATAAGGATTGAAGGAAATTTCCGCAAGCCAGCAGCCTCCCCATGCCGTCCAGCTCGCTGCCTTGCTTTGCTTACCACCTTTGTTGTATTACTACGTAATTTGAGAATTGTTTTTTTTTCAGTCCCAAACAGTTTATGGATTCATAAATTGTGTTGACAAAATTATTTGTATGGTGTATCAAGGAATCATCCTCGTTATAATAGCCAACAATTATATGAAGATAAGCGTGAACTAAAATGATATTTGGTAAATTATAGCCATGAATTCGCTATTGGCATGTTCATCATGTCCAAGTTTGACTGCGTAATAATAATTGGATTATTTTTATAGCATGATTTTTGTGCAAAATCACCTCAAGGGCCTTGTGATTTATCTTGTTGAACTTCATATTATTTGTTTTTAAACTAAAATAACACTTTTCAATTTCTATTAGAGAGTATTGAGAGAATTATTGATTGCTTGCATTGGTTGTGTTTAAAAACAATATGTTAAATAGGTGGTTATTTCGATTTGTTTTAGAAATCAGATCTTTTCTTCCTTCGTTCCATTTCGCCTACAGAGTGGGCTCCAACTTGAAGAAACTTTATTCATTATGGAACAAACAATTGTAAGTAAACGAAAATTATCTATTATAGAAACCCTCTCATAAAGTCCCCACATAAGAAGTTTTCATGGTTAAGATGTTTTTTTTTTTGGTCCCTTGGAAAAAACCTTATAATATAGTCTCGCCGTACAGTAAAAAACATTTTTCAGGATAAAATAAAAAACAATTATATTAAAGATAAATTTATTTCCACAGCGTTGAGAAGTTTTATACTGATAAAGACCTATTCCCCAAGCTCATTTGCAACCCTCTGCAAGCCCTAAGCGCATCAGAAGCCGAGACATACTTCCCCGAATCCAAAGAGTCCATAAGGATGGCCAACAGTACAACATCATCTTGTGCCAAAAACTTCAAAGGCGTTGAGTGGCGCAGATACAAACTGTTTGAGTCAGATTTGTTCAACGGTATGTTATGAAAATATGTAAATTTATTTATAAAGAGTAGAAATGTGCAAATTCAAAATTATGCAGGAATCAAAATAACGGTGACCGGATAAATCATCAAAATGATAATTCATCACATATTTAAAAAGTTATGTAAAGTCATGGAAAGTGATGAAACAAAAACTTTATTTACTGGGTTAAATAGGTTAGGTTCGGTTAGATTTAAAAAAAAAAAATTCATCGTTTTTAATGACTTTATATCACTTTTTAAAAGTGTGTTGAATAGTCACCGTGTTGAGTTAGCATGGAACCCAAAATAACATCTCCATTTGCATTTTATTTTCAACTGGAGCATGAATTTTTCTGCTTGCTCTAAGTAAAATACATACTCGTTAGGTACGTTACAAGATGAGGGCTTAATATCCGAAAACATTATCTACAAAAACACACCAATAAATCGAGGGCTTAAAATCAAACAACGATATCTGCTTAAAAACTTACCAATAATTATTGTTATGTCTAAGGTACCTTTTGTTTTTATCCAGACCAAAACTTATTTGATAATATATGTGTTGGTGTATGATGTTATTTCAAGGAAGTCACAAAAAGTATATACAGACATTTGCATGATAATAAAAGATAAACAACATTCATAACTCTGGGAATACATCTAATAGTATCAGAATCTGAATACCTGTACAGTTTTGATTGTTGTAAACGGAAGTGGGGCCCTCTTTTTTGAAAAAGAAACGTTGACCCTTAGAACCCAACTTCGTCTACATCTCAACGCCGTAACATATGCAAAACTATTTTTAGATGTGAAGTTCGTTGCAAAACTACTGTCGTAAATTGAAAAGTACTTCTCATAATATGTGAACTGTCAGAATGCAGATATTTTCGCAGTACATTCGACTCCGGATAAATAGGCTTTTTTTGAACGTATTTCAAAATAAAGTACTGTTTTTAAAAGCAGATGATACTTTTCCAGATTTTAGTATTACAAATCGACAGTGACAGGATAACTCATCAAAATGACAATTCAACACACCTGTAAAAAGTGATATAAAGTCATTAATGAATCAAAAACTAGGTTGCGTAGGTAGTTATTTAATCTAGTTTGTATTTCGTCACTTTTAATAACTTTATAAAGGTGTGTTGAATTGTCATTTTGACGAGTTATCATGGAACCGATTCCCATAACCGCCATATGGGTGCTGTCTATGACAGATAGAGATGGTCGATATTCCTGTCACGGTTACTTTGCAACCTGGTGACCTGGTGACTAGCTGCCACTAACACAACCACTTCTTTTTGGATTTAATAAAATGCGAAAATTTATGTGCCGCCATACGGGTGGTGTCTATGACAGCTAGAGATGGTCGATATTCCTGTCACGGTTACTTTGTAACCTGGTGACCAGGTGACTAGCTGCCACTAACACAACCAATTCTTTTTGGATTTAATAAAATGCGAAAATCTATGTGCCTATGAAAATTAATATCTAAGCTGATCTTATTGGAGGAATTCAAATTAAAACGCAAAGTTTCCTTCCCACCATCATAAAGCCGGTTGCAAAAATAACTGAATGAATAACCAGTTCCATACGGTACTTAAACAAGCAAACAATTATTTTTAGATTTTACCACACTGATGGACCAATGCCATGCTGATGCTGTCAATGCTATTGTAATTATTGCTTTTCGCGAATTGCCGGAAATTTGAAATGTTCGAAGGGGGGATGGAAATTTTCCAACCGTAATATAATGTTAACACACTTCGGACGGGAAAGGTAGTTCTACCCGTTCGGTCGATTGATGCTTAACGCCTCATTTCAATGGCAGAAAAGACGGAATTATTCATTGTTTTTATATGAATATTATATACCAATCTCTTGTAAAGGTCCCGACTATATGTTCATAATTCTCGAATCGTAATGCAAGTCTTACTGTGTAGAAATTTTTATTAAAATATTTTAATTATTTTTGAAGACAAATCGATTTAAAACAAATTAAAGAAATTCACGCGGGACCTTTATTTTCGTCCGGAGACCAGAAATGTGTTAATATTGTAACAAGTTGATATTTCGTTAATTTCCGAATTATATAAATATATTTTGCAATTTAATTTCGATTTAAAAATGAAATTATTTGGGTGATTGGAGCATGGGAGAGGAAACATTTTTCTCTTTCATTCATCAGTATGAAGATACAACTTATTATCATTAACATGGATGAACGAGATTTATGTTGGGGTGAATGGTGTTCTTCCCATTGTCCGCTCTGTTCATATACAGAATGTCTATTATTTATTTCTACTTTTTAAATGTAAGTGTTCTGTAGTTCTATGTTCACAGTTGTTAGTTTTGCGAAAGGGCAAAGCCCAATCAAAAGCCGCTTACAGGACCTATACCTACATAATAGTATATATCAAGTCTTGAGCCTCATTATTATTTTTACATGTATAGTGAATTCCACTTATAAAGTTACCCCATAAGAAGTTTTCATGCTTACAAAGTTTTGTTTTTCGTTCCCTTGAAGACTGAAATGCAACAAAGGTCCAAAAAATCCAACATAAGAATTTTTTTCCGTTGCCTTAGAAAATTTTGTAAGAATATCACCGTAATGGGTTCATTCCTGTGAACATGATATTAAATATGTTGCATGGTTTTAGGCACACAAACCTTTTGGTGTGGTGGCCCTGTGCGGGGGCTGGCCTGGGCCCCCGGTAGGAGCCCGGAGTGCTACGTGGCGGTGGCCACTGACCGCTCCATGGATCGCTACTACAAAGAAGATCAGCAATATAAGCACAAGGGAATCATACAAATATGGAGCGTTGGGGTTCTTCAGGATAAAGAGTATGTATTTGTTGAATGCTTGGTGTTAAATGTACTGTTCATCCTTTTTAATATTTAAAAAATGATCGAAACAGAACTGTACAATGTTTCGGTTTTCACATTATGACTGGATATTAAAATATATGAGAGGCGGAATGTGGTACCCAAGGTTATTTTTTATGAACACAGTGAAACCCCCTTACATTATGATTGGATACTAAAACATACGGTAGGCGGAACATGGTATCCGAGGTTAGTTTTTATGAACTCAGAAAAACCCCATTTTCAGTTTCCCACATATAAATATTTCTTTCCCCCATAAGAAGTCTTTTTTTTACCGGTCCTTTGGAAAACTTTGTAAGAGAGTTTCACTGAATTTGGCAGCTATGTTATGAAGGATAGGAACTTGCATTAATACCCACCATGTAAGAAATTATGTTTGAACGATTTTGGGGGCCATCTTGGCTTTCAGTATTTAACCCCTTGGGCAATTTTGGGAGATTTTCTTCACAGACAACACACCTGTAGAGTCTTTTTGGGAGATATATCTCCCAGCCTGACATATATAACGCCTGGTCTCATTAAAGTTTAACATTATGGTGAGATATATGATTTAAGTAGTGTTAGAAAGAGAGAATACCGCGCTTTTAGTATACAAAAGTTTACCATAGACGCTCCAGAAAAATTTGAAATAATTCTACAGAACGACATTTGCATTTGAAAAATATTTGTCAAGGTTTGCAAATTTTTTAATAAATATTTTTTTATAAAACCAAAAAATAGTGATGTAACATTACATTCAAATACAGCAAATTTATATGGAATCGAAAGTAATGCCAAAATATTTTCCATTAACAGTGTCAGTTCACAAGAGATGTACATTGCAAAATGTCAAAGGCTTTGGGGGTTAAATAGCATTTAAATGAAAACTACAGTAAACTTTCAACACATTTGGAAACTAAACCAAATTTTGTAATATTTTTCCAGTAAGGGTTGTCAACGACCTGCCAACATGGTGATGGGAATAGCGCACAACTTCGGTCAGGTGTGGAACCTGACCTGGTGCCCCTCCGGCTGTGAGACGGCCTTCATTCCGGGGAGTCAAGTTTCGCAGGATGGGATCAGGCTGGGCCTCTTGGCGGCGGCCTGCTCCGATGGAAACGTACACATCTACGCTGTGGCCAATCCCCAATCTTTAATTATCAGGTGAATAGACTTTGTCAATGTTTTATTAAGTAGGACACTATTTATTTGAAGTAATATTGTATGAAGAATATGCTTTTGATATGAGCTCGAACTATGTGTCAATAACTTCTTAATTGTTTATTATAAAAAATACCACCACATGAGTGTCCCAACTAATTGATTTAACCTTGTAGGCCTCGGGCATTTTACATTTCTTAAAGATGCTGTATTAATTGTTTATTATAAAAAATACCACCACATGAGTGTCCCAACTAATTGATTTAACCTTGTAGGCCTCGGGCATTTTACATTTCTTAACCGGTCAGCAACGTAAGCAGATATACACGATAAAATAACGATAGCAGTCAAGTACAATAAGCGTGTTTACACGTCAACGCGTGTGTTTCCACAAAAATCGTCATAACTCCGTTATTCTTCTAGTGACATCCCTAAAACAAAAAGTAGAATATTCATATTGAATGAAGCTTCATATCTCTATTCAAAGTTATCCATAGAAACCCGTAAAAAGACCTACTCAGTGGAAGCAAATTTTACCCGCCAAATCGTAAAACCCGCCTCCCACATATCCCAGTTTTAATTATTTTTTTAAAAATATATTTTGTATGAAATGGTCAAAAAGTGAAGTGACAGAATTGTTTATTGTACATTTGTACGATGAAATAAGTGTTTTTTTTTTACATTATCCGTGATTTTAGTATCGTTTTTACATAAAACATTACAGGTGAGTCATTTTTACAATTTTTTCATGTTTCCATTCTAAATTTAAATATTTACAAATGTTAATATTTATTTATGATACAACAATTTGAAAGCCTATTTTGTAACCTTTCTAAAACAGTTTTTACTATTCGGCTCCGTTCAGTAATGTTTCATTTATAGAGCTTTGATTGTGAGGCGGTAATAACACAACGTTTTCGTGAAATTGACATTTCGGTAAAGACATTTTAGCTTCAAGTTCGCGAAAAGTCGGAGGGGTTAAAGATGCTGTATTAATTGTTTATTATAAAAAATACCACCACATGAGTGTCCCAACTAATTGATTTAACCTTGTAGGCCTCGGGCATTTTACATTTCTTAAAGATGCTGTTAGTAAGTTGGAGAATTTGTGTTTATTTCTGCTTCTCAATAAAATCCAATTAAATGGGATATTTCTCAACGTATCTGGAAACTGATCACTGTTTTTGAAAGGTTATGAAATATGCCTTCAAATTTTACAATTAGAAATAAACATATAATTTTTAAATTTATGAAAATTTGAAATCAAACATAAAAAGTTTTAAAAATGGCTTACCTTAAATTTTATCGTCTAAATGCTAACTAAAATTACTGATAACGAAAAAAATAAACTATTAGACAAGTGTATTAGTATGAACATTACTGCCACCTCACGTTTTTGACATTTTATATAAAAAAAATCACGTTTCAAAAATTAAGTTTCATAAATTTCTCTCAAATTGCCATCGGAACCTTGGTTTCATGTGTATATTTCAATTTTTCTGTGGTTATCTTCTATATTTGATGTAAAGCTTGGTATTTTTCTTTCTTACACCGTTTTGTTAATATTTCTAACTGTAACGGTAAGGGAGATAAAATGATTTCTATAAGACCATATGAGCTGTTCCGAAAAGTGAACAAATTGACTCTACGGATAATAGCTGTTTGTTCAAAAAACCGAACAAATTAGCCTGAGGAGTTAAGTTAGTAATGTAGTTCACGTAAATTATAAAATTACTTGTAAATTATTTATTTATGTAGGAAATAATTTAACAAATAATTTAAATATTTTTACAGTGAGAGTAATATATATAAAACGGAACCGGTAGCCTCATTGAAACTCTACAGAGACGATACTGTTACATTGGGAAGAACTCAGTATCATGCCACTCAAGTCTTTTGGAGTCAGGTAAGAATTGAAAACATCTAAACAAATGTTTAGCATACATAACATTAACTTTATTAGTGTATTAACATTGAATGCTATTTGTTTCCAGGATTCAGGGCACAGAGTAATAGCCGTGGGCTACTCCAGTGGGATAGTGGCGCTATTTGACCTGGGCAACACCTCCGTCCTCCTCACGAGTCAGCACGGGAATACCACCGTGTATCTGCCGTACTTCAACTTCCAGGCACACCGTACCCGCGTTACAGGTGCTTATCATTCATCAAACTGTATTTTCCTATCAAAACTAACTATTTGGCTATTGTTTAGAACATTTAAAAATGGTGAGTAACAAATTTGAGTGCAATAGTTTAGTAAAACTCTTTTTGCCAACGCCATGACGTGAAATTTAAATATTTTTATATCCATCACATTTTAACCTTTTTATACTCCGTTGTCGCCACGGCGACATAGACAACTCTAATGGTGCCACAGCGGCGACATAAACAATAGGTATACATTTTATTGTTTAAAAAATAAAAAGGTCCTTTTACAGGTATGTTTTACTTTTGTTATTTGTTTTTGGGGTGTTATGCCGTGTTGCGCTAACTCCTTCTTTAGCCAACGTTTCGGACAGCATTGCAGTGTCCATCATCAGGGCAGATGTGTTATTCAAAATAACACATCTGCCCTGATGATGGACACTGCAATGCTGTCCGAAACGTTGGCTAAAGAAGGAGTTAGCGCAACACGGCATAACACCCCAAAAACAAATAACAAAAATACTTTTGGCCGTGAAAATCTTAAATCATATAGGTATGTTTTACATTTTTTTTATTTATTTTTTTTATTTTTTTTATTATTGTATTACAGAACATTCATTCCAGTTATAGTACAATTTTACATCATATCAGCATTTAGGTAAGTGACTCTTCAATAATTGTTTTAGGTCATTTAGAGAACAGTCACTTACATCCAAATTCTTTGCTAGTTCGTTCAACAGCACCACTCCCCTCGTCATGCTATGCTTTGCCAGGACGTCAGTTTTTCCTTTTGGTACTCTGAATAAGTCATGGTATCGACTTCGGCTGTAGTGGTCTGGTACATATAAATCATAGCATCCCAAGAGGAATGGGCTATCAATAAAATTGTTCCAAATTTTGAAAGATATAATGGCTAGACTTGCTTTCCGCCTAGTTTCCAGACTCACAGAATTAGTTTCCTCAAGTAAGTCGATATGGTGCATGAACCTAGGATAGGTTCAATGAGTCCGCATATAGACATACCTGAGGAATTTCTTCTGGATTTGCTCAATCATTTCAATGTACTTCTGGTGGTACGGTGCCCAAACATCGCTCGCATACTCCATCTTGCTTCTCAGAATGCCATCGAACAATGCTAACATAGCATCTTGGTTATTGAACTGCTTGCATGTCCTAATGACAAACCCAAGAAGTTTGTAGCAAGACTGAGTGAGCTGCGATATATGGTCAGAGAATTTCAGTTTGGGATCAAAGACGACACCGAGATCCTTTACGGAATTTACGCGTGATAGTGTTTCGCCCTTTATCTTATAATGTATACATGTTCTATTCAGTTGTATACAGTACGTCGTAGTACTGGCGATAGGTTGTGCTTGTTGCTCTGTTTTTCATTCATAACAATAACTATGCATTCCCTTTATTTGAATAATAATATGGAGGAGAATTTAGAATTCAATGGTAGTGAAAATGAGTTTGTTTTCAAAGTGCAAAGTGACTTTTCTGATGAAACTTCGATAGATAGTAATAATGACTAGCAGTTAAAAACCCGCTCCGCGGGTTTTTGCTGCTAGGCCCTGCGGGCGGCACTTGGTTGGGCTTCGCCCAGTTTACTAACAACAGTTACATTTAATAAGTAGATATTAGATCAATCCGAGCGCGGACAATGAGAGGAACACCCTTCACCCCAACATAAATCTCGTCAATGAGAAAAATGTTTCCTCTCCCATACCACCGAAATGATTTCATTTTTAAATCGAAGTTAAATTGAAAAAAAAAAAAATATATATATATATACACGGTGTCCGGAAACTCGTAGTACAAGCGGGAAACTGGAGAATCTACACCACATGGGGAACCCAAAAAAACATAAAGTTTTTTGATTTGAGCATTTTCACAAAAAAAAAAAAAAACCAAAAAAAAATATTTTTCGGCTATTTTTGGGTTAAAGTTTTTTCTGGTGTTTAGGGTTGAACAACAGATGTTTTAACCCTGCAGAGCAGAAATATTTTATGACTACACCGGATTAAATGAAGGGTGATTTCAAAATAATGCTTCAAATCCGAGTTTCTTCATTTGTTTTACTTTCAAATAGTTTTAATTAGTTGGGTACTTTGATCTTCAGTAATAATTTATAAGAATTTGATTAAAAAAAAAAAAAAAAAATAAAATAATAATGAACTTCTAACTCGATTTACTCGATAACGAAAGCTCAAATCAAAAAAAAATATACTACAAAATCGACTCCAAATGTGATGTAGATTCACCAGTTTCCCGCTTGTACTACGAGTTTCCGGACACCCTGTATATATATATTTATCCCCTCTCGTACTATGTTGATCTCGCGCGACGGTACGCCAGGTATATGTTGATCCGCTGGCATTTGTTGATCCACCCCGGATATGTTGATCCATTACCCAAGCTGGCATACATATGTAAATCCCTACAGATCAACTTGTGTCATCGAGATTTAGCTGTAAGCCACGCCCATTTTTCGGTCGCATATACATTTTACACGATTTATTTTGTTGATCTATATATTTCTGACAAACTTGACGGCTTGCATGCGTTGTAACTTAACCGCCAATTTCGCGCGCTTTGTTGTACTTTTTAGATCCTGTTAGTACATCCATATTCTATGAAAATGACTTTATACTTACAGAGGATAGACTGCCTCACGAGTATTTACATTGAAATGGAACTTTCGCAAACGTCAAATCCATCCTTAAAAAATCTTTTGAACTTGATTAAACAAAAATTGTAAATTTAATACATCATTTACTACGTTTCGTGACTTAGCAGGGGTGCCCGGGTTCATGGGGTGAGGTTTGTCTGGGTCATTTTATAAGAGAAATTTTGAACTTTGATTGAATAAAATTTTATTTTAATGTATCTTTTACCATCTCTCCCGACGTAAGTTTCTTGTAATGATTAAGTTGAAACAAAGCGTAATATCCATAATATGTGCCTATTAAAATTGCGGTGATTAGATTGGTGAGAACTAAATTTCACAAATTTTAAATTATGATTGCTAAAAAATCTATTCTAATTTGTTTATTACTAAACATGGCTAAAGTCATTTCAAGCTACGATTCCAACCAACGATGTTTTAGTATATGTTCGTCAATCAACAGGAGCCATAATGTCTGTACATCAGAGCCCTCGAGAACTATTACAATTATGTGTACCGCCGCCCCGGGAACCATTTATTAGATAACCAACACCCCTACCATAGGTCACCGCCAACGTTTAGCGAGATTGTTGTTTATTTCTTATATTTTTTACACATATCAGATCCACACAGGAGGCCCTGAGAAAAATCGTAACCCTCAGGGCCTATGTCATCTTTGTGAATGCTGTGTTGGGGGAATTTTGAAGGAAAGGAAGGAGAGTGAGTTCTGGGAAGTAAATAGGTTTGATGGGTGGGTAGCAATCTGGGGTTCAGTGTGTTTGAGTGATATACATAAGAATCCAACTCTCCTACTGCGTTGCAAGGCGATGCTAACGATTTTTTTAAATCCTAATAAAAAGTGATAATCTATAAAAGATGGGTGAATTCATTGGTTATAATATAGATCATTTTGTATGTCTCCATATTCAAATTCGGAGGTATGACTTTTTTATGTGACACATCTCACAAGAGTGCCCCTATCTTTACACGTTAAATACAGAGAAACTATGTCGCCACCCAGTTGGGCAGCGTTATGGGGCGGGTTAAGGTAGGGTCTGTAGGAATGAATTTATTAATGCGGGTCTTAAAGAGGCCCGGATTATATGGAGGAGGAAAAACAGATGCCGATAGCTCGTTCCACATGCGAGCCGACTTACAATAAAACGAGTTGGAGAAACGACCCGTTCATATATAGATAACATCAACATTACTGTGAACCTGTGTTCCGCTCGTGTCCATCGAGTATCACGCACGTGCACGGTGCACCGGGGATCAATGCTGCTAGCTTATTTTAACAGGCTCTTATAAAATACCTGTAGAATAGACACAGCATACGCACATTTCGTCATACATGATTTTACTGCACATATGCCTCAGGGATCTCATCTCTACAGTATTCTGTCTACTTTCAGCCTTCTTCTGCCAATTCCATGCCTCATTTCCATATATTAGGGTAGGTACCAGCACTCCATTGTGGACTGCTAGCTTCGCTTCTTTGGACAGTTTTTAGTTAGCTCCAACCGCGTCCAATCATCCATTAATTACCCATTAATTACCCATTATAATCAAGAACCCGGCCTCCCCTACTAAGTCACGAAGCGTAATCAGGAGAGATGGTAAAAGATACAGGTTCAAAATTTCCTACATAACATTATTCCTTTTGCCGCCATTTTGGATTTTTATGGTCGAAAGGTATCCCTCAACCAGTTTCTTTCGATCCGGCCCGCCACGCAGTAGATGCGCAAACGCATCCGCCGCCAGCACTTAGACAAACCTCACCCTATGAACCCGTGTACCCCTGCTAAGTTATGATTTTTTTATGGATTTGATTTTTGCGAAAGTTTCGTTTCAATCTAAATACGCATACATTTCTTATAAACAATTCAAGCAACAAACAGTCGAATGAACAAGTCATTTTTATTTGAAACGGTACCATCTCACACTCATTTCATGCGATATTCGACTCTAGAGACTAATACTTTGAGTTCAATATCACAAAAGATTACGGAATCAGATAAAACCTTGTGATGAACAGTCCACCGATTGCCCCCTTGATTGGTTCATTTAGTATAACCATATATATAGGGACACAGATCAACTTTGTCTAATAACTTCTTACCTGGATCAACATACTACGGGAATATATCAATATATATGAGATCAACATAAGTATGCCAATTTGGGTAGATCAACATAAATTATGCATCCGATTTCCATACAAAGTTTGAAAATTTTATGAACAGTATATCAAATGGTTTTTCTGGCAAACTGGCAACATTGATAATCATTGTACCACCGTTGCCAATTCATTCAGATGTATTCCACAATAGCCAAGTTATATGGTGTTAAAGGTGGATCAACTTAGTCTAACAACTTCTTACTGGATCAACATACTACGGGAAGAGGTCAATATATATATATATATATATATATATATATATATAATATATGTAATTCGGAAATAAAAAAATATCAACATATTACAATATTACATATAACTTTGCTGAAATAATAAACTCTTACCAAAAGATTGTCAAAGTAAATACTCATACAACAAAACTCTCTTAAAAATTTTTCAAAGAAAAAATTCTTAGGCAGAAAAACCTTACATGTGGGATAAATTGACCTGAAAAACCAAACTATTGTAAGCAAGTACCTACAATTTATTATTCTTTTATTTTTTACAATTTACAACATAATATTATATACTTTCATTAGGAAAAAATCTCTTTATAAACAATATTGTCCGTATACCAATCAGTCAGAATTTGCCCTTGTCTGGAACCGTCAATAATCTGTATAAATAACGATGACTGCGTTCGTACTCTGGAACAGGCAACGTACAACTGTCCATGAGAAAATACTGGTTCAGGAAGTAACAGTCCAACCCGTTCAAAAGTTTGTCCTTGAGATTTATTAATGGTCATTGCATAAGCTAATTTAACTGGAAACTGTTTCCTGCACATATTGAATTGTATTGTAACATCAGACAAAGTGTTTAAGTAAATTCTAGGAATGAAATGTACTGTACCTTTTCTGTCCCCCGTAATGATTTCGGCTTGAATTAAGTTACAGCTGAAATTTTTAATAACCATTCTTGTTCCATTGCAAAGGCCATCACCAACAGATAAATTTCTAAGTAACATAATGATGGCACCAATTTTAAGATTTAATATGTGTGGTGGGAAGCCATTTGGGTTTATAGAATTTAAATATTCAACAGGAAAGTTAGCCTGCTCGTTATAATCTAAATTTCCTTCTTCATTAATGATGGTATCAACAGAATGAAAAGTCTTCATTTGTCCTTCTAATCGTTGAAGTACATCCTCATTGATTGCACAAACATGACTATTTTTGGGGCACAAAATGGTACGTTGACTCATCACTAAGGCATCAGCAGTGGTATGTGTCTTACCATATATACATTGAATAATATCTTGGCAAATATTTACATTGGGAATAAGCACAGAGGACTCTAATGTTCCTTCTACGGGAGGAAGTTTTCCATCTCCCAAGTCCAAAAGCCATTTAGAAAATATGTTTTCACTTTCTAAAGCTCTGACATTTGTTTTTAATTGAAAAGTTTTGAAATGGTACCAAAGTATGCTGCTTTTTATGCAAGCGGCAATTAATTGTCCTCGTGAAGCACGTCGACACACTGGAAGGATCTGACGAAAGTCTCCGCCCAAAACAATAACTTTGTTACCAAAGACAGAATCACTTCCCATGATATCACGTATAGTACGCTCAATTACTTCTAAAGCTACACCTGGAGCCATCGGTGCTTCATCCCATATTATAATATCTGCTTCTGTTATAATTTTCCGGTTCTTTGATGTGACCTTACATGTTGTATTGTCCTGTAAACTGAGGGGTAAATTAAAAGCAGTATGACACGTTACCCCACCTGGAAGCAAGATAGCTGCAATGCCTGTCCAAGCGACTGATAAAACTTTTTTACCTTTTCCTCTTAGAGTGTGAATTAAAGTTTCGTAAAGGTATGTTTTCCCTGTTCCTCCTGGGCCATCAATGAAGAAACATTTATTGTCATCATTTTCATCTGAAAAAAACTTATTCAAAATAGAATTATATGCTTGAAGTTGTTCGTCATTGAGTTTGGCAGCCATCAATTCACCTAAAGTGTTTTCAGAAATTACATTAAAATCAGTCACTTGTCCAAAACTGCAACTTTCATCAGGTTCAGGTAAGCCCTGCATTCTGCAAGATGAATTCTCCTTCATAAGCATATCCTGTATGTTTAAAAGACAAAGATTAATAGCTGTTTCTTCAGCAACACCATGATGAAAAAAATCTTCAGACATACATTTGTTGAAATCATTCCACAGCTGCAACGGGTCCGAAGGGATACATTGTATTAAAATTAAAACAAATAGATGTCGAAGAGTTTTAGGCATCAAATACAATGAAGCCTCCGTCATGCACTGCGTCCATTCTCCTATGTCATCAATGAGCTTCAGTTCACGCGCCGCATCACGAAAAGTAGCTAGTAAATTACCATCAACAGTTCGCAAAGATTCAAAGGATGTAGCTCCAGCCACCTTTATAAGAATCAGCCGTAAATGATACAGTTCTATATTTCTAGGAGAAATTGAAGGTATTCGTCCAATGATTTTGCCACCTCCCCGCTGTCGTCTCGTCCACTTTTTACCAGCTGAAAAGACATAATTATTTGGTACATCTTGATACAGAATAGAGCGTCCCTCAATATCTTGAAGATTCAATTGGAACCACGCTGTTAAAGAGGTGTTCCTCGTAGATGCTTCCCTGAGAGCCTGTTCCTCCCGCCCCTCTACAAAATACACAGATTGGCTGTCGGGTAAATGTAAAGCCAGAAGTAAAATTGAGTGAGATTGATCATGTATAGGATTTTCCATAATTTTCCAGACAGCTTCAGGGGCACTTACATATCGACAATTGATATATTGCTTAATTTCATCATATTGAATAACCGCACTCTCCAAATTTCCAGCTTCTTGTCTTATTTCGATTCTAGCACAATCAAAACCTTTAGATATATATTTATGAATACATTTAATACTGGCCACTGAGGAACAAATTTCAAAATTAATATGAGCATCATATTTTTTGCTAAGGTATGCATTATATGGAACAACAAATCGATTGTCGATACGTATATCCCGAACAACGTGATTTTCAGAAAAATTATCACGTCTCCTGTACTCTGGGTAGCCTGCGGAATTATTATCAGTAGAATCTTTAAATGATTTGGGGAATTTTTTAGAGCACTTACCGTCTACCATGCAGACTGACCTTGGATTAAGTACGCCACATGGTCCATGAATGTTATTTTTTAAAATAATACGGTACAAAGCCGAATTCTTCGGATGGGGTAGTTCTGCAGATACGGCATTATCAATATCAGAAGCTGTATACAACTTATCTTGGCTGCAAAGTGTAAACACGCCATGTAGATGAGGGAGTCCTCTTTTTTGCTGTTCAATTGTATAAACCCAACAAATTACCTTTCCAAAAACATGTTTCTCAGTCATATCATGAATAAATTCCTTGACTTTTAGATGGAAAACCTTGGCTACTATATCAGGCCTGTCCGCGGCCGATTGATAATGTTTCAATTCGGTTTGTATTTCTGGCCATTTGGGATTGCATGTAAACGTTATGAATAGATCAGGACGACCAAATTTACGTACCATTGAATCTTGATAAAGTTTATTCATATGGCGTGGTCCACCAGTAAATGAAGATGGAAGAATGACTATATTACCTGCACGTACTCCTCTATCAGTGGCTAAATTTCTTACATGGTCTTGCAAACCTTGGTAGCATTCCACTCTGAGTTGTCGTTGGTTTTTCCTAATGTAATCTAGGCGACCAGATTCATAAATAATGTAAGCATGAATTAAATACTGTTGAAAAAGTTTACCCGCATAATGGATTGGATTAAATATGTTTCTTCGCACTGCTAATTTACTTGCATAGAACTGCATGGCAGTTACAGTATGACGTTGAGCAGTACAGAAATCAGCATGATGCTGAAAGCCTGGGGTCCAACCACATTCACCTGATGGAAATAGTAGTGGGAAAACCATAGGATCTAAATGCTTTGATAAAGTTGCCACTCTTTGAAGTCCTTCAACATTTTTAGGATAAACAGCGATATCTATACCCGATGGTAAATTCCCGTCTCTGTCTGCTACATATACCATGGCGATATCGTGGGAACTGGTTGGAGCATTGTACCTCCGTTGGTCATCAGCTGATGAACGTGTAAATAATAGACGTATATCTCTCACCTGCCCACCGTCAGCCGCAATGCGTAATTCTTCTTCCTCGACAGCTTCTTTTAGTTTCTTATACTGATGAGCATAAGGGCTTATTTGGCGTATTTCGCTATCAATTATTTGCATTATATTTTGATAGCAATCGGCATTAGATGGATGACTCATACGCACTCTAACAGCCTCATCTGGATCATATACATAAAGCTGAGCATAGGAAGGTATTTCACCTTCAACATGTATACTTCTGGAAGTCAAATGATAAACCTCACCAGAAATTTTTAAACAATATGGACCATTACCTGGGATATTAGCTATTTGCGCTCCAAATGAGGCAAATCCATTAGCACTGTTATATTGACGAATAAAATTCCTAAAGTTTTTAGATTGACTACAATCTCCTGTCAATAATGCGTTAAGTGCTGGAGGATAAGCTAAAATTTGTGGTATTATTTTTCCATTATGACAGCAAGAATGTAACAGTTTACCTTTTTCAACTTCAAAATGAAGCGCCTTGCAATGCTCGATTGTACATTCTTTTGACATGACGCCGAAATAATTCTGTTCTGGAAGCACATAATTTGGATTATTGATTAAAGCACACTTCAAGAATACATTACATCTATTTGCTGTGGAAAACCGCCTTCTGGAATTATTGTGTTCAATTTGATTATCAGTCATATATTCTATTCGTCTTCGGGCACTTCGATCGCTCGGTAAACGTCCCTCTCTCATTCGAACATTCCGAAATTCGGCCAATTCTGGTAAAATATTGTCCACATTCCTTTTAGCCATAGTTATTAAATTGAAATAATAATCTGAAAACAAAATATTTATTTTTAGTGACTCACAGGAACTTTTTAAAACAAATTTCTAGGTTAGCACGTCAATAATAATTATGTAATTACCTAGATATTAAACATGATAGCGCATGGGGTCGGTGTTGTAATATCAAAAAATAATTAATTACGTAAAGTATCGAGTGGAGCTGGTTATTTTTGCAGCCGGCTTTAAATGGTGATAATGGTGGATTTATAATTATATTTATTATTTATAATTATAATATATCTCACATTAAATAATCACACTGACATTGTACATTGCTTGACACTAACTGGCTATAAAAGTTTTTTACATTGATTGGAAATCCATATACGCTGGCAACACTGGACAATCTGTCTTTCGCGTGAATAATGATAAACGTCAAATTTTAATACGTAATTGTGGATAATTTTTACTGTAATGTAATGAATCCAATGGATTGTCAACTCTCTAAAACATATTTTCTTCGATATTATCCAAAAATTATATGAGCATCATGTCATTTTCAAATCGTGTCTTAATTTTCAAGTTAGCGGAATTTAACCGAAACAGACAATTTAAATTTGACCAATCAGAGGGCCTACACCGTCCAGACGATGGAGTATTAATACTATCAGATATTAAAAGTTCAAGCAGTGAGAGTGATTTCATAGGACATAGATGAAAAAAATTGCATGTTTTGGACTTCAGTAGCAGTTCAAGTATTTCAGACGTAGATAATCTACAGGAGAAGGATTGAGCTATAACCGAAGAGGATGACCTTATGGACACTATAAACTTTGATATTGGCTCACAAAGAACAGGTTCCTGCTTCAATCTCAGAACCTATTGAATTTTGTTTTGTTTTTTACACTCAAGCTTGCCAATGAAATTGTTAAAGAATCCAACGTTTACGCCATAACAAAATTGCAATCAAAAGAATTACCTCCATATTCCATTTGGCAGAATTGGCGTGATATTGAAATAGATGAATTTTGGGCATTCAACAAGTCATTATGAATATGGGAACAATGCCTCTATCAAATATTCAAGAATATTGAACTACCAGACGCAATAGGGTATCATATGTTCACTGATAGATACTTCACTAGCATTCCACTCCAAATGAACTATTGAAATTAAAATGTCATCTAACAGGAACAATTATGACGAGTAGAAAAGGGATACCAAATGAAATCAAAAGGCTAAAATTCACACCACGAAAAGTTATTGCGGTCAAAAAGCACAGAAAAATGCTCCTTGCGTGGAGGGACAAAAGGGTCGTAACAATGCTGAGTACCCCTGCAAACGCAGGATCCACATCCATTAGAAGGATTACAAAGGGTAGTGGCGTCATCATTAAGGAGAAACCAAACGTTATCATCGATTATACTAAATCCATGGGTGGGGTTGATCGTGCTGATCGGTATGCATCGTCGTATTGCTTCTTAAGACAATCCCTGAAATGGTGGCATAAACCCTTTTTCTGGGGAATGGAGATATGTTCCATTAAATCGTACATTCTATATAAATTTATAAAAAAAATTAAAATGAAAAACCATTGAGTCATTTGAAATTTATCAAAAATTTAGTAGATGAGTGTGTGAGTACAAAAAGCCTCAAAGTAGACCATCTACTTCCACTCCATCAGAGACCAGGCTCAATGGAAAACTCCATATTTTGAGAAAGGGTCCCAAGAGGGACTGTGTGGTCTGCTCGAAAAGGGCAGAAAAAGGTGGCAGACGGGAAACCAGTGAGTACTGTGACAAGTGTCCTAACAAGCCACATGTGCATTTGGGTGACTGCATTCTAAAATACCATACGTTAAAAAATTATAAAGATTAGAATATGCAAATTTTTCTTTTATTAACCCTATCCCTGCGGGAGACGCACGCCTGCGACGCACTGTACATGCCCTGTACGCGGGAGGCAAATCTGTGCGACGCAAAGTTTCTTCGGCGTTATGGGTATGAAACATGCTTGAGCACGGTAAAACTTATACTCCTAAAAAATCTCACATCTTTACACTACTGACATCTTACGATATTTATCCATAATACGTATCCTAATCATCGATACAAAGATTTGAAGGGATCTTCCAACTCAGAGCGAAAAATGAATCAGTTTGAATTCTTCCCGCGTCTTTACACACGTTATTGCGCAGGCGCATTTTATAAGATTCTCAAACAGAGACGCTCGCCGTGTAGATTACATTGTTTTATCGAATTATTGTTCGCTTTTTCGTGGATATGAACTATTTTAATTACAGTGTACATTCATCTGATTTATCATATTTTAAAATAAGTTCAGTTACATACATTCATTCAAACTATTGAAGAAATATAAAATTTCATCAGTGTTAGATTATTTTCAAATAAAGATACGTGGTTAAAACTTTTTTTTAGTGAAAAATCAAGTGTAAAGTTGTACAAGTTTGACTTTTTATCAATTTTTGAAAGTATTTTTATTGCCAAAATACAAAATGTCGGGTCGTGGTCTTAATGACGAAGAAATATTTGGTGCTACTTTAGAAATAGATTCAGATTTTGAAATTAGTGACAGTGACGTCGATAATAATTGCGAAGCTGCTGAAATACATGAAAGCCATGATTCTGAACCCGAAATGAACATTGAAGAAGGAGAAGAAGTGGTTGAAAATCTGTGGACTGCCGGCCCTTTCGTACCCATTATTTATGAATTCGACGATTTCGCATCAGGTATCAATCCAGATACCAGGTTAACTGAAGACACGCCCGAACTTATGTTTTTTTGAACATTTTTTGAATACAGAAATTATGACAAAAATTGTTGATGAAACAAATCAATTTTATCAATATAAAATTAGGACGATGGATTTTACAGCAAAATCGAGAGTTACAAAATGGGTTGATACAACAGTCTCAGAAATGTACGTTTTTATTGCGTTAACATTTGCCATGACTAGGAACAAACAATTAACTATCGAGGAACATTGGAGTACGAACCCCATAATCTTTTCACCAATATTTGGAAAGACAATGCCCAGAGACCGTTATCAGATAATATTACAGATGCTCCACTTTAGTGATAGTAATATTCAAACGCCTACTGATAGACTGCATAAAATACGTGTTCTTGTTGACCACACACGAAAGATTTTTAAATCAACTATGATGCCCCATGAAAATCTATGTATTGACGAAAGCATCATCGTTTTCAAAGGCCGTCTATTATTCAAGCAATACATTCCATCTAAACGTCACCGATTTGGAATAAAAATGTTTGTGATGTGTGACGTCATGACGGGTTTCATTCTCGATTTTATAATTTATGTTGGTTCTGATACAGAAAAAAATGATACTCAAGGTATTGGTATTTCGGGAGGCGTTGTAAGATTAATTAATTTTAATTCCCTTTTGTCAGATTATTTCGGAAAGGGTCATAATTTGTGGTGCGACAACTGGTACACTAGTCCAAATTTATTTAAATATTTACACGAAAAAAAAACTAATGCTTGTGGCACTGTTTGGAAAACAGGAAAGGCATGGCACCTTTTGTTAAATTGAAGAAAGGGGAAATCCAATCAAAGCACCAATCACCGTTGTTAGCTTTGAAATGGCACGATAGGCGTGAAATCCACATGCTGACCACTCTTCACGAAAGTTCTGTTGGACCATCGGGAAAAATAAATAGATCGACAGAAGAGCCCATTTTAAAACCACAATGTGTTCTAGACTATAACAAGAATATGGGTCTAGTAGACAAAGCTGATATGATGCCAAGCAACTTAAGTTGTATGAGGAAGTCACTCAAATGGTACAGGAAAGTTGCATTTCATATAATTGATTTGTATTTATTAAATGCTCACATAATATACCAAACTGTAACATCAAAAAAAGTCAGTTTGGCTGATTTCCAAATGGCTGTGATTGAGTAATTACTAGAGAAATATCACAAAACTTTGCCGAGTATTTTACGTCCCACAACATCAAGAGATTACCCGATGCATTTATCATCGAAAATTGTTTCCAAACACATGCCCATTAAAGTTCCCCCTTCAGCAAAAAACACAAACCCTCGTCGAAGGTGTCGTGTCTGTGCCACTTCAACACTGAAGCCCAAAGTCAGAAAACTTATGTGCTTAGAGTGCAATGTGCCGTTATGCGTTGAGAACTGTTTCAAAATTTATCACGATAAAAAAATATATTAAGTGATACATATTTACGGTGACATAACAACAGAAAAATTATTTCATTATTTTTGTAAATTTAAGTGTAGTTATTTTTTATTATATGAACCTTTTTAAGTGTGTCAATATTTCATGTATCCAGTCAAACGCGACATCGCACCCATAAATCAACCACTTACATCGCACCACAGTTGAAGAGCTCTACTCCGGTATGTTTATAAGCATGTGTATCGTTATCCTTGAAATATTAACATGGCCGCCCGGGTATACCGTATCAGTTACATTACGAATATATACTTCGAATTTTTATCAAGTCCCATTGATGTTCAGATTGTTTATTTATACTTGAAAAGATAATTCAAGACATAAGCGACATATTTTTTAAAACAAATTTTAAAATCTATGCGTGATTATTGTTTAAAGTCATAAATTAGATTGATGATAAATAGCCCCGCGTGTGAACGAAGTGATACAAATTTATGACGCATAGAAAAGGTTAACAATCTTATATGATAATAAATATATATTTCTTAACATACCTACATCTTTTTATTTACTGCCTTACCAAAAAACATATTTATCTAATTTTCTAAAAATATCGTTATTTTTCAACATATTTTTACATTACTCTATAGAGTAGCTGGTATACGATATAAAAACAATGTTGTACAAAGGGTTAATCTATACATAACAATTTCTACTTTGGAACTAACAAAATATGATATTTTGTTAGGCTAGCATTGCTTTTACAATGTTCAACACATATTTGGACGCTAGTTATGTGTATAAAAAATAAAACTTATTTTTTTCTCATTCCTTCCAGGCTTGGTAATAATGCCCCCCGTGGCCGGCTACAGCGCCCCTGTCTTGTGCGTGACATCTCCCTCGGGCTGCGGCATTTGGAACGGGGACACGCGCACCTACTTCAGGCGGGGGCCCTACACGGGGGTCAGCATGGCGCCACAGTGGCCGCAGGTGATCGCCTACACCGAAGACGTGCAGCCCAACGCGGGATCAGGTAAAAAGCGCTAGCTTGAATACGCTCCTTTAAGCTTGGTCAATTATATAAAATCTACTCAGTTACAGCACCTCCGAATAGCAGCACCTATCAATATGATGGAAATAGAGACTGATCAATTTATTTACTTTGTATTTCCAGCATCCATCCTCCCAGTGCGCATATCTTGTGGCCACATGGATCGGATCACCATAATAGAAGCGGGGATCATTGGGGGTGCCGTGACCCCCTGGAACGGGGGCCTGCTGGGTCTCGGGCTGCAAGGCCAACTGTCTGCCCGCCTGCACCGCTGCCCCTATATCCCCAAAGACCGCAAGAATTCCAAGGATAAGTCTACCCACGTAAGTACCTTGATTAAAGACATTCTGCTGATAGCTCTGCTGTAACCGCTCCCACTTTCTCATAACCAATGTATGTATCAGAAAGAGAGGATACAACAAACTCTCGGTGGGAGGACCATATAACAATTGTTTACTATCTTATCAGTATTAGAAACTAATGCTGTCCTTAAAATTAAATTAAATTTTCTTTTAAAATCTTTTTTTATTGCAGTGGATTTGGCATCCCGAAATTGTGGACCTGAGCAAAGAAAAAAACCAGGCAAATGAACCAGGAAAATTAGGCGAACGACAAGGAAAAGGCGTTACGAAATCAGGCCAAGGCGCTATAAAATCAGAGCAAGAAAATGAAAGAAAAACACCCATCATTGAACTTGCAGCATCTTTTGAGGAAGCGAGGGAAAACTATGGAATATTATTTGTAAACAACCCAAAGGTAAGATGGTTTGAAAAAAATACATTTTCAATTTATGTTTAGTCAGCGGTCTATTACATAGTTGGAACAGCTTTGAAGATTTTCTCAAAGTCAAGATATATTTTGTCAGTTGTTAGTAGGAATCCGTGTGTCCTACTTGTTTGCTCAGTTGAGAATAAGATTGGTTATTGTAGATATTTTCAGTACAAATTCATGTTGTTTGTTTGAGATTCTGTCAATTTTGATCAGGGATGAGTGTATCTCGTTCACTATTATTCTTTTCATAGTTTTGCAAATGATACTAGTCAAACTTACAGGTCTGTAATTTGCTGGTTTGAGTTTCTTAAATGGATCACCTTTTTTTTAGATGGGTGTAATTATATTTCTTTTCCAATCTCTAAGGAGTTCCCATTTAAAAAATATTGTAGCATAACCAGAGCTATAGGATGACTGAGAGTAGCTGCACTGGGAACAATAGCAGGAATATTATCGGGGCTAGCAGCACTATCTTCTCGCAACCCCTTCAATTATTATACCGCCCTTGAGGTGATTTTTCACAAAAACGGCGCTATATAAATCAGCCAAATATTATTATTATTACTACGAAGTTTTACTAAAACATATACATTAGAGATAGACTGTATTGAAAAGGCCAGGTTTCAATTGGATGAGCTGTTTTCCAGATGTTTGCCGTTTTAACCTGTATTGTTTATTTCAGACCGCGCCCCGGCTGAATGGTGTGTACAGCCTGAGCACGTGGCCCATATGGGAGTCTCTGTGCATAGCAGTGCCGGGCTCCCCAGAGCGCTTCAACTACTGCGCTGTGGGGGGACGCGCGGGACAATGCCGCATCTCCTTCACGCCCGAAATTAGGTTCCCCTCCAACTACTATCCTGGCGCATACAAAAAGACAAAAAAAAATTGAATGTTCGGTGTTTGAAGCAAGCTTACTTTTAAGGAGCTGGGTACATTTTTGTTTCACGCCTACCAAGCCTAAACCGTGTGTTAAAAGTTTTACAACAGCTGATCGGAATTATCGTGTCATTAAGCAGACAACCAACGTGATAATTTAAGAATCTAAATTATTCAATTTAAAAAGTACAAATATCATTATTTTGGGTTCTGCAGCTTGCCTTCTCCCCCGATCTTATAAAAAACATTATATTATAACAACAGTTACAATGTGTAAACCATAATTATCTTGTCATAGCAAAAAAATGTTAAGATTGGCAGCCGAATTATCATTATTTCGCTGCCGGGCCGTTGGAACGGGATCACTTCCAATTTCCCTCCAATCTACAGCAGGTTGGAGCGTGAGTAGGCAAGACTCGTTACAAGAGCATTCCGTGTAGTTTTTAACGACCCTTAAATTTTCTATTCTGTATAGATATTTTTCTCAAGAGATTTGCGAATGAATATTATTAAATTTTTTTGCTGTTATTAATTTATTTATAAAAATGAATTAGGTATATTCATAATAAAATAGCTTCAAGGCCTACATTATTTAATAATTGCATTATACTTACTCACTACTTACTACCGAAATATACCAAAAGGTTTAAAGGTAGGTTCATTTATACTGTCTTCGTGGTTGAAGGGTAAGGCTGTCAACTATAAACCGGAGATCGGTACAAATCCCGGAGTGCACAAAATTTTATTTAATTAATTTTTGTTGTTTCATAACTAACCTGTTGAAGGCCGGAGCATAAAATAGAAAAATTATTTTTTCAGTATTCAGAGAGGCGTCATTCATAAAAATCAAAAGTTTTACTAGCCCAAATGATGCTGATTTGGTTTTTCATACATTTTTCGAAGCATTAGGGTCAAAATCGCATCGCAAATTATTCTAACAAGAATAATATTACAATGTTTGCATGCTCTCCATAGAACTATCAGCAGTGCACTGGTTAATTAATTTTTTTAAAGTGAATACCGCACAAGAGTCTCAACTGCTCCCAAACATCTGGAGCCAGTGAGACTATGGCATCCCCAATTGTGGTATGTTGTGAGGATGAAAGTAGTGGGGGGGAAGGATATCAAAAACAATCCAAACTTAACCATACTAGTTGTTTTAGAAAGGGAAAAAAGTTAAAATTTTAATTTAATGTTAGTTAAATTCTTGAAATTAACAGGGTTCATTCAATTCCTTTGCCATATTTTTCCCAATAATTTCTTTTACGAATCTTATTATTTTGTTTTTTCAACAAAGCCGATCCGTTGAAATTTCGAAAGTAACGGAGCCATGACACATTTGCGCGCAGCACGTGTTCACGGAGCAAAGTCAATCACCACGCTGTAAAATCGGATGGTTTGTAGGCAAAGCCCAACTTTCCCCCAGCTTGGCTGTTCAGCAAGCTGTACAGCTAAATCGGAATATAAAAATAAACAAATTGACTGTTTTTAATGTATCAATTTTTTCACTTTCCAAATTCTCTCAAATATTTTTATTATGCTGTGATTATTGAATCAAGAACGGTTGTTAAGATCTGTATGGTTGTTTTGAAAAATGCTGCCAAGGATATTAAACTTTCTCAAAATGCTTTACGGGCATTAATGATTGGATTGATTTTATATTAATAACTAGCTGAAGTGTACACGGCGTTGCTCGACTTTTCTCTACTTTCAATAAATATAATATCCATGTATTATATATATAAACCTTCCAGAAGACATTCTCTAAATGATAGTGAAAACCCTTTAGAAGACCTAAGCACAAAAAACAGACAGACGCGGATAGTGACTTTGTTTTATACTACATATTTAGTGATGTATTTTTTTTGCTTCATTTTTGTATCATAGGACATTATCACACGTCATCTCTTTACAATAGGAACAAACAAAAGTCTGTAAATGTAATTATTTTATATTATTGCGATGATTTTTATTAAAACATCTACATAATTTTAAATATTTTACACAGCGTAAGTAAATTTGAAAGAAATGATTGCTGTGCATGCTTCTTTTCTTCTAAATATTTAGTTCATAATTTCACCCAATGTTATTTTCTCTCTCTTGAATAATTTTTGTTTTGCCATAACAATGGAAGTTGACGACAAACAACAATTTTGTCTTTATTTCCCTAATTAAGTTTTGATTTATGTAAATATGGAATTGCTGTGAACCTTATTATTATGCAACTGCATATTAAATATATCGTTGAGCCATCATTTTTTTAAGTAAAAAATATTCTAATTTATTCTGTTGTTATCTTGTCTTCAAATTTCATAAGTTAAGAGCATTTAAGTGTAAACTGTATTTTATTAAATCTTAATTAACAAGCATTTGTGCTATCACAAGCTTGGCAGGACTATACTCAATACATGTAATTGAAAGCAGGTCTGGTAAAATGGTAAAATAACTACTGATGATATTATTAGGTATGCGGATATATGGATCATATTATAATTTTAAACTTATACAGCCGATTTAGAATTATGAAGTAGGTATTCCCAATGACTAAAGAAATACTCTAAGAGGGTAATCCAAACTAAAAGTGCACCATACTTGCAAGTTATGTCATAGTTTAACATAAACTATTTTTGTTAATTTGTTTTAATATGTATAAATGGTAGGTTTTATTATATTATTAGACCTTTCAGGTACATAATACATATACATATGTAATTTAGAGGACCATTTTTAATAATATTTGAATTATAAAAAGAGTAATTTTTTACTTTGTTTTTTATCTTTGCTATAAGTTCTTGAGAGAAAAATATAAATTTTGCATTTAATCAGAACAAAATCTTTTAAAAAATATTTATGTTAGATGTACTTTTTATAATATTGTGTTTAATCAAAGGAATAATTTATTATTAATGAAAACAATTGGCCATAGACCTAACTTTTTTTCTGCTGGTGGAAAATAAAAAGCATATTTTATTGAATCAAGTCACAATCATATTTATGGTATCTTGGTTGTAGAAACTTTATCGATCAGCAAATTATCTAAAATTCAATTTCATCACAAGTGCGAGTTATGCCAAAAATTTCCAGGATCAACGTCCTGTGTAAACAATGTTATTTCTTGTTTGTAGGTACATAATATATATATTTTTTTCAATATGTAGGTTGTATAATTTTAAATCATTTTATGTGTCTGTTAGGAAATTTAAATAGGAACTCTTTCATCTGAACCAAAGCAAAGCCAATTAACGGGCATTTAAAAATAAATAAGAACATTAAAACAGATATCCGCTATTTGGTCTGCAGCTAGAATATTTTCACTACAAAAATATAAGTATATTGGTACCTAAGCTTTTTAATTAAAAAATTACAATGTATAAATTGACATGAACAATAATTTACTAATCAATTGAAAATTGTACATAATGAAGCAGTTCTTATTCTGCTAGTGACTTTTTTGTGATACTGGAGTAGATTGGAAAAAAAAACGTAATATAAAAATGTAATTATTGAGCTGAATTATGAATTTGTATTTTCGGAAATCTCGTTGGGCCCTCCTGATACCTATGTTATAATATAATATCATCGTCCTGTCAAAAAATACTTATTTTCATTATAAAAAGTAATAAGCCTCCGCTGCATACAAGTGAAACTAGTGCACTGATTTTATAACAAACACTTAATACTGAAGACGGAAAGAAATCTACATTTAGAAAAGTTTAAAATGTTTTAATAACTTTACTACAAATTAAACATACACTCAAACACTACTAATGTTAAACTAACGTTAACGTAATAATTGAAATATTGCTTTTGCCTTTCAATGTATATTCCATTATGTTAATGCTTAAATTTGATTAACATTTGACATACTTAATTTTGCAAGTTGGGCTCGTCGCCACTGTAGATATTTTGGATTTAAAAAAAAAATCATGTACAAAATAGTCCATTCCTTCATTAAATTGTCTTTTGGCCAATTGCTAAGTTAAGTATGTCAATCTGAATGTACATATTGTAAGTACATTAGAGGGGTATAATTACATGATTTAGAAACGAAGATAACAATGTTTTACTAAATTATAAATATGTTATTATTATTTATAAATATGAAGAAAAGTTTAATTAGTGTTTAATTAAATTAAAATAAGTTTGGCAAGAAATTGTTCTCTGTTTGTAAACGTACCCCTCATAACAGAATAGCCATTTAAATTGTTTTAACTTTAAGACATATTTAAATTGTACCAAAGATTGTAAATAAATTTATATAACGAGTTCCCAGCTGTTTGATTTATGTTTTTTTTTAAATGAAAAGCTAGATTGATTTGAAAGTTAAAAGTTTATTCTAGACAATATTAAAACAATATTTTATTGTACCCATTGACAACCGAAACAGTTCAAATTAAATTCGATCCATGGAAATTGTGCATCGCAGTTTGAAACTCGAACTAATGGACTGACCTATTCAAATCCTGAATTTGGGTAAACTCACCAAAAAGATGAAACAAAGTTGTTTTGGAGGATTGCTCACACATTGCTTGTCATGAAAATTTAGCATGGATTTTTGCCTCAAGAGACATGTAGATAACATCATTCTGTTATAGATGATAGGAGTATCTTTTTGACCATTCAATAAATAAATGATTTTGATGTTGTAGTTTAGCAGTGTCACTAAATTTTCCGTATAAACGGTTTCTACTAAAAAACCATTGTTGGATACAATTTATATATTTTTGAATGATTTTTCGCAAATCACAAATTTATTCGTGTTTAGGGAGTAATAATAAACAAGTGACGCTGATAATTCATATTTCCCGCCCCATGTATGACAAAAATATTCCATCCAATCCAGGAAGTACCAATAATTAAAAGTTACATAGCTGACAAGCTCAAGGTCAGATTTAAATTTTCCAAATGTAGGATAAAAACACATTCAACTCATGGATGATGAAATAGTTTTGAGAGTATTTTTTATTTCAAAACAATAAGCTTAGCTAGAAAAATGGTTGTTGATATAGCAGATATGCAAAGTCTATCTCATCAGAAGCAAAGAGCTAAAATTGAATAAAAATAAACGAAAAAATAGGAAGGAGGCATATTCCTAGTAACTGGTAGAACATGTCTAAATGAGTAAAATGGAAAGAGGCATATTCCTAGTAGGTAATGGGTAGAACAAGACTAAATAAATAAAACAGGAAGGAGACATATTCCTAGTAGGTAATGGATAAGACAAGACTCAAGAAGTAAAATATGAAGGAGGCATATTCCTAGTAATGGGTAGTACAAGTCTAAATAAGTAAAATAGGAAGGAGGTATATTCCTACTTGGTAATCAGTAGAACAAGACTAATTAAGTGAAATAGGATGGAGGCTATTGAGGCTATTATAATAAGGTATTGGGTTGAACAAGACTAAAGTAGTAATAATAAGGAGGCATATTCTTATTATGTAATGGGTAGAACATGTCTAATTAAGTAAAATAGTAACGAGACACATTCTAAAAATGTTTAGAAGTTAAATATGAATAAGAATTTTTTCATTAAAATACCAGTTAGTCTGCAATGAATTAACCAAGCTTTAGTTGGCAAAAGGTTTTTTGAAAAAACCTTTAGGGCCTCCTGCAGGCGGCTTTATGCAATTTAGTCAAGTTCCCAGCAATTCTTAGAATTTGTGCTAAAATTTACTTGTCACATAGGTCCCTATTCATTTTTCTATCCAAATAAAAACATTTGTGAATGCCTACTTAATGAATATACTCGTATGCATGTTGTATAACTTCGTTCATTTGAAATTCACTGGACGAATGAAAACTAATTTCTATTAAGCCCGTTTTCCCACGGGTCGGTAAGCAATCAAGATAAACCGAGTGCTGCAAGACCCTGCGCAGAAAATTTAGTTCGTTATAGTAAGATAACGATCTGCAGCACAGTTCAGTGTGGAACTTTTCTGCTCAGTTTTACTGCATTAGGTTTACGTCGATTGCTTAGCTAAATTGTGCATTTTGACAGCAATTTTTAACCAAATCGGTTTGAGAGCTCTAATGTTTCAAGATTACCATTTGCATATAAATATAGATATATTTTAGACACATTTTTTGGTTCATAGGCACAGCTCAAATTTTCCAATTTTATAAAAGCTGAAAAGAACCGATTCCAAAAATAGACGGTTCCTTGAACAAATAATATCGGTCGATAAACAAACTCACCAGGACAAAAAAAAAACCGTGAAAGGAATATAAATGAATATATAATATTGGAATGTATAATATCGTACATGAAGTTGGTCTCATAAGTTAGATTTTTCTTTTCAATATTTATATTTGTCATTTTCAATATTTGTTTAGTAATACATTTATCTTTTTGATTTTTTTATTCAATGTCAAATATTTTAAATTTTTCAAATTTCTAATCTTGGAAAATATTTTTCTGAACAAAATTCTTCTGGGAAAATTGGTCAGAAAATAGGTCGGGAAATTTTTTTAAAGGCACCTTTTTGATGTTATGTGAAGTTTGGGGATTTCTATCTGGCGAAATTGAAAATGAAACTTTAAGCTCGGAAAATTTGAATGAAATCATTTCTCTTTTTGATATTAAATTGGTCGGAAATGAAACCTGTGGAAATGAAAAAGTCTTGAAATTTAAAAAAAAAAATCTTTTTGATGTTTTGTGATGTTTCTGAATTCTACCTGGAAAATTATTAAAAAAATGGGAACAAAATTAGTAGGAAAATTGGCAGGAAAGTGGTCGGGAAAATGGGTCGGAAATTTTTAAAATCTCATCGGTAATGCTATTTGAAAACTTAAACAGTTCTTTTAGAAAATTACAAAAGACACCACTTCCGTGTAAAAAAATGTTCAGGCTTTGAGCATTCCCACCTTACGCCTGTACTCCAAAGATTGCATTCGGAAATCTATCAAACCGACCGCCCGCGCGTTTTTGTGCAGGGTCAAGCGTTTTTTCATGTATTTTAGGGCTCCAGGATATACAACAATATTATTTACACCTATCTCTTTTAGCAATGTGATAAAAATACAAGTTACGGTGAGTAGAGGTCCTATAAAACTTTATAAAAATATTCCCCCCCCTACACACTCCCCACAAGGTGAATGCTATTCAATTCTAATTTTATTTTATAACTATCTTACCATAATTACACACGGCAAATGGACCTTCCTCGGCAATAACCCTTTGTTCTTGTGTTTTTCTAATAGAATGGTAAATCTTGAAGTGATAAAATTAAAAAAAAAACAGCTGTTTAACGTTTTAATAGGCAAAATTTAAAAAAAAGTTAACACGTCGTTGAACTTTCGTGTCAACTTACGTGAGTGGTTTATTTATGCAACTTACTTTGAAGTACGAATTCAACTGATTATTGCCCTTTTAATATTTAACATAGACTATACCTATTTGAGTAATTTTTACTATCAATCTAAAATGGAGCTGTGATTATAATTTGAAGAAAAAAATCAAAGAAAACTAATAAACAGAAAAAAATAAAAGAAAACTGTTACATTACCTTCACTACAGTCAAGCATGCCCCTGAAAAACTTGGCTTTTGGATTTGACAAGATCTTAGGAAGAGCTAGTAGTCTTAAAATATTATTTCACACATTATTACGCAATTTAAAAAAGTTTTGATCTATTTTTATACTAAGTACAACAATACCATACGGTACTGGAAGAATTTCCCGAGAGCGGTGCAGTCATTAGTTTTTAAAAATTGTTACCCTGGAGAATCTACCTACTTACACCTACTACATACTTGTGTTATATATATGTATTATTATATATATATATATATATATTATATATATATTATTATATTATATATATATGTATTATTGATTTAAAAAACATTGAACTTTAATTTGTGTGTCAGCGGCCTGGAATTTGATCTGTATAGACTACTCAAACATCGATAAAAGTTCAATACAAGTTGATTTTTCCGATGTTCTCGGTGAGTCCGGTTTTAATATTTTCCCCTCTCAAACTTCATGATCTTGATGAAAAATATTGGTATTGTTTGATATTGTATTAGCTGTATTAATATATATCCCCTGACCAATAAACGTGTTTAAATTTTACAAAACGTACATACAACCATTTATGTGTGGTAAACGGTTGTTTTATAAGTTGTGTAAAATGTAATGTTTGTTTTTTTTTTTATTACTTGTGATATTATGTGATTATTAAGTCGGTACTAAATAACATTGATTCATTTAAATATAACTTAATTGTTCTGGAATTGTGTTATTTTATAGTGTTTGTATTTTTAATTACAATGACTGTTTAAACTTTTATTAAATTAAATTTATAAAATGCCATTTTATGTGATCAGGATCAAGCCATGAATCTTCTTTACGGAAGGAATTTTCCGATTAACTCGGTGTAGCTCCTAATTTAAAATAATGTTCCCCCACATGGAATAATCACCATGATTGAATCTTCGGATATCTTTTTACTATATATCAATAGAATTTTTTCGGATTTCAGACGTTCAGCAGTATCGCATCGCCGACAGAGTCAACATTTCAACAACACCCGCGCCCCGTGAACAGTGTGAACGGTGGAGTGGGAGCCGCCCGCAGACCGGTCTTGTTTTCACTCTTACTTCGGCTTGGTTTGCCGAGCGAAGCGGTCGTTAGTACGTGAAATACCTAAATCATTCGCTGTTCATCTGCTCGAGTTTACGGACGTCGGCGTTGTTGTCATTTGACAAAAAAACTTCAATCATTTTAAATATTCAGATTTATTAATGCATCTGGGATTTTCTTTGATCGTGACTTTTTAATTCAGCTTTTTAGAGAGTGATTCGCTTGTAAATAAATAATTTTCGGCGTTATATCAATAATATTTGAAAGCTGTAAACTTTTTACGATAATCGGACGTTAAGACGAGTGAATAATTTTGATCGGGCTAGATAAAAACAAATAGTTTAGTGAAGTTATTATAGATATTATTAGTTGCGTGTTTTGGATAATTCCGATGGTTTGTTGAGTTTTTGATAGTTAGGCAAGTGTTAGTTTGTTCAGTAGTCTGTCTGGTGAGAGGAATTACTTCTGCTCCAAGATGATGGCCAGCTCCAAGTTGGTGCGCGAGTGTAGCGCCGAGTTCGCGGACATGAAGTCTCTGCAGAGCGCCTCCTCGGTGGAACTCAGCAGCGACACGGAGTACTCAGAGGAAGAGAAGGAGTATGAGCTGGAGGACTTTCAGATCCTCAAGACGATAGGTAAGTCCAAAACGCAGAAGGTAGCAAACTTTTCTATTCTTCAGTTGACTGTGGCAGAGCGAACCACTTACCTCTGGGCCCAAAGACTGAAGGTTCAAATTCCGACGTGGGTAAAAAATGTGAATATTGGTCTTTCCGCAATTAAAAAATAAATAAATTTAAATATCGTACATCATTCGAGAGTGGAAGGTACTTTTGTTATCATCCTGATCAGGTACCACAATTTTAATATCGTACATATTCACCTCATTCGAGAGTGGAAGGTACTTTTGTTATCATCCTGATCAGGTACCACAATTTAAATATCGTACATATTCACCTCATTCGAGAGTGGAAGGTACTTTTGTTATCATCCTGATCAGGTACCACAATTTAAATATCGTACATATTCACCTCATTCGAGAGTGGAAGGTACTTTTGTTATCATACCTACTGATCAGGTACCACAATTTAAATATCGTACATATTCTCCTCATTCGAGAGTGGAAGGTACTTTTGTTATCATCCTGATCAGGTACCACAATTTTAATATCGTACATATTCACCTCATTCGAGAGTGGAAGGTACTTTTGTTATCATCCTGATCAGGTACCACAATTTAAATATCGTACATATTCACCTCATTCGAGAGTGGAAGGTACTTTTGTTATCATCCTGATCAGGTACCACAATTTAAATATCGTACATATTCACCTCATTCGAGAGTGGAAGGTACTTTTGTTATCATCCTGATTAGGTACCACAATTTAAAAGTATAGGTATCAGTACCAGATCTGAATAGCTAGGATCATCCCAGCGCCCTCCTTGAACTTCCCTTTTCCCTTTATTCAGCCGCACAACATTTTCAGAAATTCATACTTTTCTTATTACTTTACCACAAAACAAACTAATCTTTTCTTTATAATAGTAAATCCTATCTACCGTAGATAGACGCAAAAAATAATGGATCTCAACTTTCAGTTCATAAAGATGTGTGGCAATTATGTAAAAACATCTCACAAAAAATATAAAATTTAATATCTCTTCTTCAAAGAGATATTAAAGATAGTCGAACATAAATAATATCGAATAGGTGTAGGCAATAAACATATTTAATGTATTGAATAAATTGGCACTTACAATTTAACGTTCGTATTAAATTAAGTTTACTGACCATCCATCAACAGGAATAGTTTTGCCCGGTAATCAATGATGAAAATGAACAAATTCGGAAAGCGGTGTAATAAAATACATAGTTAAATGGTGTACCTGTTAATAATTATTAATTTGCAATGTCGTTTTCAAATCCTAAAAGCGATAAGATCAAACAGGTGCGGGTGGTAACTTACTCCCACGGCTTGTAAGCTTATTTCATTTCGGAGGGTTGAACCATTTTAGAAGTAGAGACGGCAAGGGACATGGCACTGGGCCTGGATCCCGAGCCGCAGACCACAGACCAGGTACAGGAAGCTTTATACTTTTATTGCAACGTTACCTGTAAGTTACTTGTTGTTACTACCTAACAAATTTCCAAAATTAAGCAGGTACTTAATTCAAGGAGTAATCTAGTAAAGTTACTTGTTACCACTAATTCAAGTACAATACATTAATTATTATTTATTAAAAAAAATTATAAGTTTTCTTATCGATAAATAATTGGAAATCTTGGCAAAAAACTTAAGAGTTAATGTATATTTCAAAGCTCCGTAGTTCATGATGTAAATGGTATTGCAATTTTAAATCTTTCTAACTGTACTATATTTGAAATTATACAGATTTAGAGCGAATAAAACTTGGCAGTTTTATTTTCCAATAATTGCTTACTGGGTATTCGAATGCAAAGTTGTGTTAAACATTCAAAGCAATCGGTGCTTTCGGATATTTAAGATTTTGAACAAACTAACATTTAAATTTTTATATAGATTTTTATAGAATTGAAAAAAAAAGTATCGCAGTTTTTGTATACAGTACTAATTTAAACACGCCCAAGTTACCTAATGTTCTTTTAAATGAATGTAGCAATAACTTCAGAAATATTGAAGAAAAAAAACTAGACCAAAATTCTTCAAAAACATGTCAAATTATACTAAAAAGCTGAAAATAAGTAATTCTACCAGGTGTTATCAAGTAGTAAATATGTTTTATTACTACCAGCTATAATTTTGTATTTTAAATGAAAGCATTAAAATAGTTGTATGGAACTAAAAATTCGGAACAGGAATGCTGTGTAAATATCAAAACGCAAGAGTTCCCTGAAAGTTTTTGTCGCACAAATATACAGAGTGATAGATTCATAACTCACCATGGAAATGAGCCTACGAGCTAAAAATAATTATATTCACATCGAAATTACAGAAAGAAATAGCTGCAAAATTTTTATGTCGCTAGAGCTCACTGTTCGCGAGTTTTTAATGATACAAACAGATTTTCAATTTTACAGTTACCAAGATATTAGTAAAGTTGGTCTGTCTACAAACAACCTTGATTTAAATGGATGTCCCACACACAGAAACGCCTCTGTAGGTAAGTAAGTTTGACATGGTCTAAAGCTATACATATTCTATGTGTACATGCATACTAACCATCAGAATGATAATATTATTGTAATTAACAACCGGAAAAATGGTTTGCTTTAGAAAATACGGCTCGAGAGTACATTACTTGCATAACAGCTGTATTAACAAACAATTCAACGTTTGGAGCTCATTACTCATTAGCTAGCTTTTCTCATAGTTGTAGTTTGTTTTAAGCTCATTGCTCATTAGCGAGCTTTTCAAAGTTGGAGTTTGTTTTAAGCTCATTACTCATTAGCGAGCTTTTCTCAATGCTGGAGTTTGTTTTAAGCTCATTACTCATTAGCGAGCTTTTCTCAAAGTTGGAGATGGTTTTGAGCTCATTACTCATTAGCGAGCTTTTCTCAAAGTTGGAGTTTGTTTTAAGCTCATTACTCATTAGCGAGCTTTTCTCAAAGTTGGAAATTGGTGTTTTTTTTTCATAAACAGAGAACAGAGAAAATAGTTGTCTGATGTATAATAATAATAATTCGACTGTAATATTATTCTAAACATATTTGCCTGAGTTTTGTCTATGGCAATGATCGCATTTTAAAACGTCTATTCCGCCTCAGGTTTATTGCTTTGAACTTGAAATCTCTGTATTATATTATTATTATGGTCCCAACCTGTTACTGCATACAATGAGATCTCATTACTCATTAGCGAGCTTTTCTCAATGTTGGAGTTTGTTTTAAGCTCATTACTCATTAGCGAGCTTTTCTCAAAGTTGGAGATGGTTTTGAGCTCATTACTCATTAGCGAGCTTTTCTCAAAGTTGGAGTTTGTTTTAAGCTCATTACTCATTAGCGAGCTTTTCTCAAAGTTGGAAATTGGTGTTTTTTTTTCATAAACAGAGAACAGAGAAAATAGTTGTCTGATGTATAATAATAATAATTCGACTGTAATAAAATTCTAAACATATTTGCCTGAGTTTTGTCTATGGCAATGATCGCATTTTAAAACGTCTATTCCGCCTCAGGTTTATTGCTTTGAACTTGAAATCTCTGTATTATATTATTATTATGGTCCCAACCTGTTACTGCATACAATGAGATCCCGATTCCCTTCAAAATTAAACTATTGTCTGGGCGGTAGGTTCTTCCTTCGCAGGTAATGCAGCCAGGTGTAATTACAAAAGACAACCTATACAAAGGTAACGTTCACAAAGGAAAAGTGCGTTTCTTCTGCAAGACAACTAACTACAGGTACTATGAGGTGACATTATACTGTTTACGCCTCGATTCGCTAGACTTACCTGAATTTACTTTCTTCATGCCTACTAGATTGTTTTGTTTACTCCAGTATGCTGACAGTGTTTACATGTCTCGCTGGCTTCTTCTTCCTTTTATTTCTGGATTCAGAATGCGCTATGTTCAACCAAACTCGTTATAACTGAAGATCGTAACGATGATCGGAAGCTGATGTTATAGTATAACAATAATATTTGACCAACTTATATAGCGCCGTTTTCGTGAAAAATCACATCAAGGGCACTTTACAAATATATTTATTAAATAATAAATACAGCTGGAAGACAACTAGGATAATAATAAATAATATAATAACTAGTGACCTACATCTTAGACTTATATCTAGTGACTTACGACTAAGGCTTATAACTACCGTCTTAATAACACATATATTTACATAAGTAGAGACTTAAAACTAAGTTTGTATAATGAACTTTTACAGTTATTTTGGGCTTACTTAACGTGTTTTATATTTATATAAAAGTTTGTCTATTTAGAAGAGTTTTTATTGAGTCAACTTTAGTGCTTTTTAATTTCATGGAAATCGTGTTTACTGTATTGTTTTTAAGATTTGTTTTTATTATTGGTAAAGTCGTTTATTCTTTTATTTTATCGTGTGACTGATGGAATGATTAGTCATCTAAAAATAAAATATTTCTTAAGATTATTAATTTTCTGATTTTTTATAATAATAATAAGTGTTGTAATGTAGTGTTTATGTGTGTGTGTGTGTGTGTGTGTGCGTGTGCGTGTGCGTGTGCGTGTGCGTGTGCGTGTGCGTGTGCGTGTGTGTGTGTGTGTGTGTGTGTGTGTGTGTGTGTGTGTGTGTGTGTGTGTGTGTGTGGTATGTGTGTGGTATGTGTGTGTATATGCACATTGAACAGTTTATATTATTGACATGATGCCACGTTTGAAGTTGGACAGTGAATCCGAAAAATCTCAATGTTTGAGTTTAGAAAAATATCATTTATAGTATAAATTATTTGAGTTTGTGAAGTGTGGTAGGAATTTGTGTATAGGATTGGTCTAGAGGACAAAAATAACGATATCTTCCGTGAGATTAAGGTTATATTTTAGGAGTTTATATTTGTTTTAGGAACGCAATAAATTAAGTGATACATTTTACCTTTAGAATAAAATGTTTTTTCAAACTGACTTCATTATTTTGGACAGAAATCTGGTGGGATTTTAAAATAGGCAAGGATTTCCCAGTCTAGATTCGAGTTCAGCCAAAATAATACAAAACTAAAGAACTGATACACTATTGCATATAACTAGCTTTCAGCAGCATTATAGAATAAAATTAATCAAAACCGATTTTGAAAACAGCACACATTGTATTTCAAATTAGTATCCGAAATTGAATAAGTTCAATATTAAAATTAAATAATTTAAAGAAGCGAATGAAGTAGGTAAGCAAATAACAACATATATATATGTATATATATATATTTTATATGTATATATAACAGAAAGATAAACATTCCCGGGTTACGAATAACTTGACAATATTTGAAAATCTCCTACTACCACCACACTAAGCTTAAAATGCTGCTTGTGTTGTGATAGAGGACTTAGCCTCAGCCACCGACCAGTCAATAATACGGTAATGTATAGGTGTAGTGATGCTTGACTACTTGATGAAAAGTTCCCAAACAAATTTAATGGAAAGTGAGAATGATATCGATTCTCTTTGTGAGATTTTTAATAGCGATGACAAGTATTTTCTATTGACTTACACAAACAATTTCCCCACAAAATTGCTGCCATGTGTTTTATGTCGGGCGTAAAAATAGCTTTTGTGGCAACTTGTGGAAAAGCTTCTTTCGCTAGGGACTTAACAACAGAAAACATCCATCAAACTCAGAAGATATTACGTGTTTGTTTACATTAATTTATAAATCATCTTACTTGAAGTAAATGGAGGCCTTCGAGATAGCTCCAATACTTTTATATCGATAATTATTTGACGATTCCAAATTTTCTAGAAGTGTTTGTCCCTGATTCTTGTGATAATAAATACGAGTACTTATGTGTAATTATTTATCAAATATTTGTATAAAAAGGTAAAATAAATTGTAAACTGTCCAGTTTCCAATATAATATGTACCTATTCAAAACGTATTCGGTAGGTATTAAATTTCGGGGTTGTTCGGAATGATTTTTTTATGTGTTTTCGAGTGGGATTTAAAATTAGACATTTGTTTATAAACGTAGAAAAAAACACGTGCACATAAATGATGTTGGCTCAAGCGCAATCCAACCCGCGTCACGTCAAAACAATTGTAAATAATATTTATCTGTAGTCGTGATGAACTACACGAGGAGTGAATTTCAGGAATGAAGGCGGGTCTCAAATAGATTTCAGGGATTTAAATAAATAGTGATTAGGCTGATGACGCTTAAGAGGAAGCTACAAGCCAAAAATGTGTATATTCTTGGTATACCTTATATCATAGGTAATAGGCATTAAAATCGCCTGACAAACGGAGTCTAGTAACGTTCGATTTCAAGCACAAAACTGGTTTTTATTTATTTTGTAAATAATTTTATAAGAAAGCAAAAAAGTTAATCATGTGAAACTGTCACAGATAATCTTAGCTATAATACTGTATTTTTTAAAAAGTTGTTTCCTTTATGCGTTCATACATTTCTATTGAAATAATTTTTTTTTAGTAGTTTGCATTTATATTTTTTATTAAGTAATTTATTTCTATATTTGTATTCTACTCAAGCGAAGCGATAGGAAAACATTCAATTTATCTAAAACATGTTTTTTGGTGTTCATAATGTACACCAATTCGTTGAAAAGATTAATCAAAATAGTGATTTGGCATTAAGCTTCGCGTTAACTTAGGAACCAAGAGCCGTCCATCAGAAGTGGCGACTAGCGACTATTTTGCTGGAGGACAACTTCATATAGGTACCTACTAAAGTTACTTATTTGGAAATACATTTTTCGGATCTTATGAAAATCTTAAAAATTGTTTTGGTCAAAGGCGTGATAGCTTTAAATATTTAAGTCTCCTAAAATAATTGCTAAATCTTTTAAAATTTAGGTTATTGGTTAACTTAAAATTCGTTTTTCTGGAGAACATATTATGTCTTAATCTTAAATTTCGCAGGAAGTGGCAGAAACACTATTTTTAGAAGACCCTTTATTTTTTTAGAATTACGCATTTGACAAAAACACAGTCGGCATGTCATCTTGCGACGCAAGAATAAATTTAATACTTACATCATTTTCTCTCAAAGACGTCATTATTTGAATTTTGGCCCCATTGTAATATTACGTTTAGATATTTAAAATATGATATATTTCCATTTGTTGCGCTTAAGTTTATGTTTCAAATTAAATATCCGGTATAACGAAAAATGATTTCTTATAATTACATAATGTTAAAGCTAGTGTTTGAAGTCGGGCTTGTTTTTGAAGTGTTTAAATAAGAACTGCATTGAATAATTATTATGAAGACAACATCCCATTAAATGTTTTTTGACTACATATATCCCGTTATATTTACATTCACTAACCAAAGGAAATGAAAAACAATGTAGAAAAAATCATCAGCTAATTAAGTCAGTGAAGAAAAGTTGTTAGTATCAATCGGCATATTACTAATATTATCATCTCGTACTGCGGATTTAAATAATTTTCATTATATACAAAGTACGTATAAACAGTTACCAGTATACTTTAAAATAGATTAGGTAGGTACCGATACGTTATTATCTATTCTCGATCTGCAGGAATGTGTTAGAGAAATTAGCATTCGATTTGAATAAAGTTTCGGAACATAATATCATATTATACGTAGGAACTAGGGTTTGCACAGTAACTGATTTTTTTAATTACCTGTAAAATTTTTAATACCGGTAAACCGACAGTTTTTTCATTGAGAAAAACATTGTTTCGTTGTATTATTGGAAATATTTAACAGCATATAATATAGCGAAATCACCATATCGGAAATATTTAACAGCATATAATATCACAAAATCAAACGTAAATAACGAGAAATTTATGGCGATATATTCTATGCTGCCACTTGATCTATGATAATAATAATTTATGGTCAATTTATTTTCGTCAATTTATTAATTTATTTGAATTCAAATCAACTTTGGATTTCTATTCCATAGAATAGTCTGTTCTCACTAATATAATTCAAAAATTACAAAATAGATCTGGTGCAGGGGGTATAACTCCGATCGAAAATTGGAACCGAAATATTGTGACGTCATGTGTCTGCCTAACTATATCCACCAATGAAAAACTCTGAAAATCTATGGATAAACTTTCAGATTTTTTCATTGGTGTATAGTATAATAAGTAGGCTCCGAATGAGAATTGTAATGTCTATATATTGGCATATCTATGGTTTTTTAGAACCAATTTTTTTCAGACAAAAAGCCCGAAGATATTGTGGTTTATTTGATTTATCGTGAATTTTGATCACGACACCTCTAATTACATATTACAAGCATCACCGAAGTAATTAACAGTACCCACCTACCTGCTTAGAACGTTTGTGGTAATACGTTATTAAAAACACCACACAAATATACTGAAAATACAAATAATACTGTGTAGTAATTTGTAGTAATTTAAGTAAGTTGGTGCTGGAAAATTAATTAATTAAAAATAAAATAAATAAACTTTACGGTATTTCTGTGAAAGACTCCTCCCCCAGGCTTTAAACACAACATTCAAAGTAGTATAGAAAGTCGTAGTTATTATTTAATTATATAATTATAAATTTAAATATCACGTAGACAATGACACAAATATCACAAAAAATGTCACGTATTAACTAAATTTGTACGCGATTTAAAACTGAAACATTGATACATTATAAATGAGTCAATATCCTTTGAAATGCAATTTGTGAATACATAATAACCCTTGACAATATAACTATCGGTGTTCGTTTTCTTCACGTTTATAAAATAATATATGTATTTACTAATTTCTATCACATGTAATTATTTATCCATTTACCGGTATTGCAATCCCTAGCAGTAACCGAATGAATCATGGAGGAATAACGAATCTTTTCAATATTTCATATTCAGATTCTACCTGTACCTCTTTATGGCAACTTGTAAATCAGTTCCAAATTATTCCATTTGGCATCCGAACGTTGCCAATTTTGGCTCGCAGTTGATTGACGGACGAGTATTATTATTGCTAAGTTCTTTGACCTTGAAATGTACTATTTGATTTTATAATGAATATCTGTAAATGTAAATGCATCAAGAAATCAGGAAAATGAATTATTGTTCAATACATAATTCAAAATAAATCCGAAACGATCTCCCAAAGAATAAAAATTTAAAAAAATATATGAACTGTACTTAATTTTAACAATCTGAAGCAATTTTAATGTCTTAAATGGCACCTCAGATATAAATAAAATTACTGTGGGTTTGGTGAACAATGAAAGAAAATTAGTATATTAATAAATATAAATACAAACCATTGGATATCTGACAACGTTCAAGTGAAACGATAATATTTGATTATGCATATAATATTGATGATCCAAATGAATAAAGATGATTTTTTATTCGCCATATTTACACATTTTAAATCGTGTTAGGTTATGTCTTAAAGAGCAGCATTGCTTATTTCATATGAGAGAACAAGTAAATAATTTGTATTGGAATAATAAGCGAAGGATCCGAGTAAACATATTGATTCGGTAATAATAAATATGTACTCTCAATGAAATCGAGATTTCGCCTATCAAACGGGAAGTTCAATGCTCTGTGTCCGACTCTGTTACTCATAGTTCCATGTTCTTTGAAAACTTAATATGTAAAAATTCAGCCTGCTTATGTTTGAAATTTTCAAGTTTGTTCTTATTAGTGCCAAGAGTTCTTAGAGAGTGGTTTGAAAGGTAGAAGAAGTCGGTGACGCCCGAAGAATACTTAACGCAATATCTCTGCACCGGAATGAGACACGGAGTCGAATTAACGTCGATGTAGTTTTTTAACATTGTGGTATACAGTAGTGGACGGTGGAAGAAGTCAAATCTTACTTATTGATGAACATCTGACATTTAAACAACACGTAGAAAATTTAAAAGCAAAAATCATCCCACTAATTGGTGTATTTGGTAGAATTGCCCATCTCCTACCAACAGAGGTAAAGAGGGGCTTATATTTTAGTTTAATCCAGTCCCATCTAAATTATTTAATAGAAATATGGGGAAACACATAAATTACATACCTAAATGATTTACAAACAATACAGAACAAAGTTATTAAAAAACTCTTCAATTATAACCCGGACACCCCCACAAAAAAACTATATCAGGAAATGAAACTCTTGAAAATAAGAAAATTGTATGAATACAACATATGCCTCCTAATCTACAAAATCTAAAATGGACTTATACACACAAACACAACATTTAAACAAACGTCACAAGTACACGAACATTATACTAGGCAACATAACAAATTGTACACAAATACTGTAAGGACTGTAAGTGGCAAAAGAGGCATTGGCCACGAAGGTGTACAAATATACAATCTCCTTCCAGATAACCTTAAAACGGAGAGTATAAATGTATTTTAAAAAAAACGTTTTAATCTTAAGTTATCAGAACAAAATTAGAAAACTACAGGTTTTCCAATAAGAGGTGTTATTTTGATATTCAATCGTAAAAGATCAATGGTTTCGTTGCTTGTGTGGCACGTAGCGCCGTCTTGTTAAAAGTAGACTTTGTCCAGATCAATACCATCCAATTTCGGCCATAAAAAAACATTAATCATCTCTCGATAGCGAACCATTCACCGTAACTGTTGCTCCAGCCTCATTTTCGAAAAAGTAAGGTCCAATGACTCCGCCGGACCATAAACCGCACCAAACAGTCACACGTTGAGGATAGAGAGGCTTTTCAACAATAATTCTTGGGTTTTCCGAGCCCCAGATGCGACAAATTTGCTTGTTGACGCAGCCACCGAGGTGGAAATGGGCCTTATCACTCAAGATGATTTGCATTTGATTCACTCAAGTGAATTTTAATAATTTCAATGCGTTGTTGAAGTGTGTATCGTTCCATTTTTATTAATGGCGTAGTTTATACTTGTCAAATGTCAAAAAATGATAACTTCAAAAATAACATCTACCGAAATAGCGGGCTATTCAAAATAACACCTCTTATTAGAAATCCCTGTACTTGTATGTACTTATTTGAGTTAGGAAAGTGAAATGTAAAATTTCTTTTAACTTAATAAATAAATAAAATAAAGTCAAGACTTTAGCAATAGCGAAGCATTGTGGGGTCTACTGTTATGTTTATAGTTGAGTGGGATGCATACGGCGGTATCTTCTGGTCCAAAACTCTTGACGAATTAAAAATACATAATACCCCTTCTCCATATATCAAACATAACGACAGTTTTTACGACTTTGTCAGAATAAATCGTGTGACAAAATTTGCAAGCATGATATTAAGGGTATCATCTTTGTTAAATTGTCATTTTATAAGCGGGAACATGTGGCTTTGAAACACGGTACTTGCGCAAAGAGGTCCGCAGAATTAATGCTACTTGCTGGTTTAGTTGAGTTTGCGGGCGAAAAATCTCGTGATCTTTAATTATGGGAAACGGACGAAACAATAGCAAATGGCGCGAAACGATGCAGCATAAGACACGCAGAAGCTAGAGTAAGATAGATTAAGGAGAACTGAAGGACTAACGAACCAAATATACTGATATCCAACACCGGGACTTGGCTGACGCTTTTGATGAGGGTCCACCAGTGATAGATCATAGTAGTAGTTGATAGGTCGGTCTAGTTTATAGTTTCCAACAATATAATGGTAACATGACCAATACGACCATTAGGTATATACATGATTATCTGTGTAGCCCCAACAATCGTACAACGGAATTGAACGGAAGATGGCGGTGCAAATGTTCTCATTCAAGTTTGAAATTGTGTTATTTGTATCAAAATTTACGATGAGTAATTGAAAAGCAAACGATAACTTCATCGTGTAACTTTGTTTTGTAAATTTCCTTCTTAAATTGTTTTAACGGTGGCAAATTATCACTGCTATTAACATCAATTTAGTAATTTAACAATTCCGTTGTTTTTCTAAATAATAAAAAAAGGCAAAAAGTGTTGTAAATTTTTCACTATTTTAGAACATTTATTTGTGAGTTGTCATTTAACATTTTTAATTTTTCAAAGGTACAGGGTTGTGATGAAAGAAATTATATGTAAATTATTTCAGAATAATTATCCATGTGTTCAATAAATGTGCCAAAACTCAAAAATACTCAAACAATCAATAAAATCACATAACCGTAATATAAATATAATAAAATTCTTAATAATAGAATTTAGGTAGTTATAGATTGATCGATTTAGGATCATATTATTTATGATTAAATTAATGATTCAGATGGTGACTTAATCTGGCGCAGTTTTATTCCTTGAAATCAGATAAGGCACATATAATATGATTTGAGATTTTCACGACCTATAGTGATTTATTTTGAGGGTATTATGCCGTGTTGCGTTACCTTCTTCTTTAGCCAACATTTCGGACAGCATTACAGTGTCCATCATCTATTTATTTATTTATTTATATATTTATTTATTTATTTATTTATTTATTTATTTATTTATTTATTTATTTATTTATTTATTTATTTATTTATTTATTTATTTATTTATTTATTTATTTATTTATTTATTTATTTATTTATTTATTTATTTATTTATTTATTAATCTTAAGTTAGCTCACATCTTCGTGTGTGCTAATAGTTTTATAAACATATAAACATGTACATTGTTTGGCAAACATAATCTTTCTTTAAATATTTCAATAAATTCACAAAAAAAGAAACATTAATAATTGAGATAGACATATTTTAGATAGACATATTTTACACATCTATGCAGAAAAATAAATCATTATAATGGGATGTATAATATTTATTCAATTTTTCGTGTGCGTTCTGAAAGAACATTGTAAAAATATTGTGTTTAATTTATTCTAATTCCTAAACTCTGAAATCAATTAAAGTTTTTCAGTTTATCTATGGAGAATCGGCAGCAAGGTCAGTCATTGAAAACAGCTGGTCCGGAACGGAATAACAAAGTGTAATCATGCGTTTAAATGTAAACATTTGCATATAAAAACTATTTTAACTCTAATTAACTACTGGCAATAAAATAGATCTCGACTAAACCATTCAAATAAATGTACCGTGGGCCGGTGGGGACTGTGGGGACCGTGGGGACTGTGAAGACTGTGGGGACTGTGACTGAGGTCACACTGTTATTTAAACTTGAAATTTGAATTTTATCGAGGCGACAATCGTTTGACATTTTTCATTTTATATATTATCAATTCAAATGATACGTTTAAAATTTTTCAAAATTAATTTCAATTTCGTGGAACCGAATAATTTTGTAGCGACCTGATGTAGGTATTTTTATTTTTCCACCATTCATTAATTTTTACAGCAATTTACTTTGCACGGAAGCCAGTTATCACGCCGTGCCGCGCCGCCATACTCTCACGTTCACTGTGCAGTGTACAGCGATATATGTAAAATCAGTATATCAGTCTGACTGAGTTCACTGGTTATTGAACCAAGGTATTGTTCAGTAATTGCCCCGATAGCAGGGTACGGAGGTTAACCAACCGAGAAACGATGCTATTGGGAAAATTAGCATTGTTATCGATTGATTCCAACCATTATCAAACATGTCGGATGTCGGCCGATATTTGTTACGTCAAATTTGATTTACGAGTTCCCATTAGCTACTGGCGAGCCTTGTTACTCTACTAACACAACCAACGTAATAATACTTTAGCCTACCTCAATACGTCCTCAATAATATCACCCCCAGAGAGGGTAAAGGGTGGGACGTACCGAAGGCCTAAGCGTAACTTATAACGTATAAGGGATGTTGAGGAGTCGATATTCGAAGTAATTATGTGAAGAGAACCTTCAAATGGCGTCTAGCGTATAAATCTTCTTGATTTATTTACTCCAGCACTCAGTAACCACTTAAATTACCTTTAAAATGTTTGTAAACTAACAGTAAACAGCCGAAAATCTGATTTGAAATTTACTTTGCGCAATTCTGTTAGGACGTTTGCTTGAGATCGTTTAGATATAAATACGATTAAGTATCCACGTTATTTTTAATTGGGATCATTCGTGCGCAATCTGAAAAAAAAACGAAAAGCAATAATTGCATGGATAGATATATAATACCAGATAATATATTTTGCGGTTACTAAGTATAGGAATCATACACTTATACAGATAGTGTCAGGATACGTTATTATTGTTTTTTTTTCTATTCTATATTTGTGAGTTACTAAGAGTAGTAATTATACAGTTATACAAAAAGTGTCAGGATACGTTATTATTTGTTTAATTCTATTCTATATTCGTCTGTTACTAAGTATAGGAATTATACAGTTATAATAATAGTGTCAGTATACGTTATTATTTAAACTCTTACCAGTTTGCTAATTACTGGAAAGTCTGCAACGATATTATTTTAGCCCACCAGAAGCGCCTATTGGGTGATTTGTTACAATTTTTTTTAAACTTTTTTTTTACTGGTTATTATAATATTTTTTATTTGAATTATTCTGTAGGTAGGTTAACCTCTATTTCACTTAGGTTATCAGTTGTCACAGCGTAATAGTTATCTGTTTTAGAACTAATAATAAACTGCAATGAGAACTTGACATTGCGTTCGAAGGTAGTAGCGGTCATTACGAGCAGATTGAATTTCTAGAAATTGAATTATTATTATAGGCAGTCGTGGCTGAATTCGCTAAAACCTCTATTGTGTTAGTCATAGCTGACTAGTCTGAAATTAAACCATTATCTGACGCAGCAGCAGAGTGGTGGAAACGGGACGCACTGAATCTAAAAATAACAAAATATATATCCAACTTTTTTTATTACAACAACGCGAGAAAACTGCATTAGATTTGTTAAAGCTTTCAGGACTTCAACGCATGAATTAAAAATAATAATATTATTTTCTGGAGTTAATATTTATGTTAACTTCATAAAATAATATTACGAGCCATTAGTTGAGAGCATTACATTGAAATCACATTGCTTATTCTATACAGGGTGTATCGGCACGTACCCGACAAACTTTAACCAGCTATTCCTTAGCACATTTGGAGTAAAAAATGTTATGGGCACTTTGCTGTCCGGTAACATTTTTTTTTAATAAAAATTTACTATTTATATTTTCACCACATGTCACCAATGTTTTATCCTGTGTCAAAGTTTGAAAACCCATCTGGCAATATTTTGTTCGAGTTTCGTTGAATAATGTACGTACGTACCTACGTTGGCGCGCTTTTACAATCACAACGAAATGGCACGGCACCATTCGTCTCATTTTTAACTATTATTATTTAGTGTGTACGAAAGAGCGAGGACACTTTTTGACACACTGAACAGCTGCTGAACACGAGATACAATGCAAATGACAGTGACGGAGTGTGGATTTTTTTATTTTTTTTTTGTTTTTAATGGAAAAAAAATGTTACCGGACAGCAAAGCGCCCATAACATTTTTTACTCCAAATGTGCTAAGGAAAAGCTGATTAAAGTTTGTCGGGTACTTGCCGATACACCCTGTATTCACTAATTCGTTTGCGCCCCGTTCCAACAACGTTAAAAATCTAGGTTAAGGCAGTGAAAAAAATCTGTCTCAATAATAATGATAAATGTATAAAATTAGTACAATACATTTTTAAAATCACATTGTTTACGTCTTAGTTCGTTTTATCTAATTCGTTTCACCCCCTCCCGATAACATTGAAATCTAGGTTACAACGTTAAAACAATCTTGATAGTAATAAAATGATGAACGTAGAAAATAAAACAAACGAAATACAGAAAAACATTTACAACTTTTCTTGTTTAGTTTATTTTCACTAATTCCTTTGCACCCCATTCCAGTAAAGTTAAAATCAAGGTTACAACGTACAATAATCTATCCATAATGATCAACGTAAAAAATTAATCAAAAGTACATAAATCTTGTAGCAAGATAATAAAGAAACTGGCAAAATAAAGCATGGGATTTTACTTTGGCCGTGTTTGCGTTAGAAACGAGGCCAAGGGAGCAATATTTAGTTACGTGTTGATCTTCGGTGGTAGCCTAGATCGTGCCCTAAGTCGCCTAACGCATCTGTTGGCATGTTTTCTTCACCACATTACTGTAAGAAATGCAAGAGTGCGATGATATTGTAACGTTTTGTTCAAGGGACTGGTAACATTGTTAGACTGGGCACGCTATACCCGAGGTTCCCATTATATTTCATTACGATACGTTAACTGGAAATGGGGTAATACGAATTTTTGCGACGCCCTTTTCAATTAGTTAAATGACCACGCGGAATGGAAATTGCTGATAAGTTATTTACGTATGTATATATGAAGGCATTTGTGTGTTTAATAAAACTTAATAAAGTTATAAGGAATACGTAGGTACCCTTTACGCACATATAGGAAGTATTTTTAACTAGTTTAAACTATATTCAGCAAAAAAAAAATGAAAGAAAAGTTAATCAACACGGAAGACCATACATAGACCATACATATACCTTTATTGAATAGAAAAACGAACATATTATTCACTTTACGCTTATTATATATTTACATAAAAAAATTTATACTCTATAATTTTTTATACTTTACGCCTATTATGTATATTTTCATTTTACGCCTATTATATATTTCGATATTTTCGTTTGGCTTTTCCAGACTATCATCACACATTTCATATTATTTGATAAAACATTCGTAGGTAGTACCTACCTATACGAATTAAATGTAGTGATATATTTTCAACAAGTTTGTTTGGGTTGGTATCTAAGGGTGCGTATAAACAGGACAATATTTCCGCCAGCCGAACCACGTATTACGGGAAAGAATCAAAGCAACCGGAAGCGGCGTTTCGCACATTTCCCATAATTCGCGGCTCGGCTCGCGGAAAATTTGTCCTATTTATAAGTAGCGTAAGATCTGTCAAGAAATGAAGGCTACATTAGCTGTATGTGTATGCGAACCAATTGCTTAAAATCACTATGAAACCGACGGTTGAGGCAGGACAGGCCGGACAGGTGTGGTGGATTTCTGGTCTTTACGAGATAGATTTCAATTCTTCAAATACACGCTCCAATTTAATTATGTGGCAGAGATGTATTAAAGTGGATTGTGCATTTGATCTTCCATTATTTGTTACATCCATTGTTTGAATTCTAAATAAAATTGCTTAAATATTATTACGAACAATAATAAATTGGATACTTTATTAGACGGAATTTTATCTCAAAGCCAATCGGCAGTAAATTGTAAATTTTATTGTAAACATAAACAGTCATTTCTCGTGATGCATTCCATTCATAATCAGTTAACCAACTATCGAAATATTTTTTTGGTTCAATTTCGATAAAAAAAGAGGTCGAGACAGTTGTAAATTCTACACCCAAGAAAATAAGACATACCTAGCAAAATATTTTTTTTATTTATTTATATTCTGCTAAATGTGTCATGATTTGATGGTAATGAGAATAGAATAATCTTCGAATTGGAGACTGTTAAACGGTGATCGAATCAAGATTATTATTTAATACATAATAACACGTTTAGTAAATCAATCAAATCCCACGTGTGGTTTAATGGCGGTCGTAACTTGGTTCCAATACATCAGTTTTGTCAGGTCACATCATTATTCATGTTTAAACAATGGAGAAGTGATTTGATAGTAAAAAAAGTTTTCTTTCTCGGGGGGTAACTGGCGATGACGCAAACCTGATAATTATTTATAACCTCCCATTTATTCATGGTGAGAAGCGGTTATGCTGAAGGAAGTCAAATTTTAGTGTGAAAAACCAAGTATAAAAAGTGTATAATCTTGTAGTATGTAAAGTGACACATTGTGTATGCTGTAATACGTTCTACCCATGGAAGTAAGAACTTACATGGTTCGACCGAAGTAATACTATTTGTACCTTAGAAATTAATGTCTAGGTCCATAGTAAAACAAGATATTTTATCAATTTTGTAAGTCATTGTAAGAACTATTTAAAGGTTTCTATATTCAAAATTCTATGAAAATAGATTAAAACCAGCGCAAAAAAAATCACAGGATATTTTAATTGTAGGATTTGTGAAGCTGAAAGTATTTACAAAAAAAAACAATCGAGAAGAAATATTCCTTTCAAATGTGTAAACTTGAAAAATTCTGAACAAAAACGGAACTATATAAGTTATTCAATTGTTATTATTATTATCTATCGAATGTGTCAAAAAATTAAACAAAGGAAGTATAAGTATACAGTTCAAATGAAGAATTATTAATTATTAAAAAAAATGTTGTTACCAACTTCATCGCTTGTCTGATTTGAGTTTTGAATTTTATATTCATTAAAAAAAATCGTTTTCATGCATTTATCACTTTTATTCTATATATTATGACTTTATAACTATCTTGTTATTAGACCTCGGACTCTCGATGGGGGTTTTGATTTATTGCTTGAAAAGTGTCAGACACATGGCCACACTAGGAATGTATTTCGCATCTTCACCGTCGACGTTGCTATACCTCCCCCCCAAATTGCGACATATTGTAGAGAAACCGTTTCTTCGGAAATTATCTATCTAATCACCCCCTCCCCCCAGGATGCGATAAATTGTAGGGAAATCAGGAAAAAACTTCCGCAATTCTCTAGCCAATAAACATTCTTACTGATCATTATTCTTATATTGAAGCTTACAATACAATATATAGTATTTAGTTAAATTTGACCGCTTAAAAGTAAAAAGAGACCGCATTTACATAATTTACCGAAGATTTCATGCTGGTTTCTTTTACATTAATAGATTATTTTTGTCGAAAGAAGGCGGGAATTAAACCTTGATACACATTAACTACCTGAATAACATACTTACTTGAAAGCAATATGTAACCAAAAAATAGGATAATAAGAAGGTTAAGACACTTAAAATCGAATTTTTGGATCTACTTTTTTGGGTTTGGGCTTTGTGTTGTTCCCATGGACACAGGACTTTCCGGATAATCCGGATTTTGTTTCTTTTATTAAATTTGTTATATTTTTTATATTATTTTTATCTTTGGTGTCTCAAGATTTTTCCAATGGTAAATAGTGACGGTAATGACAGCTGCTGCACAGCGCGTGGGCTGCAGCGCGTGTGTCAGATCTCGCGGGATCTTTGACATTATGGTATGGATTCGATCTGGTATCGGCTCTTCTGAGAGTGACTCCATTCCTCCATTGGGCAGCCAAATCGATGAGGAATATTATTTTTTTCTCTCAATATTATCACTGACATTACAAAAATATTCTTTAAGCTTTGAGTCATTGAACTTCGAACTCTATTAATAATCATATTTTCTGTTTGCTTTTTAAGTAATATTTTTTTATTTTTTTTAAATATTTAAATATAATGTTTATATATGTATAATACATATCTATAAAATAAAATAAATAACTTTCTGTACACCACTATTACTTTGATTAAATAGTGAACGGAGAAAACTTTCTGATATGAAATAGTGTTCATTTATTAAGAGTCTTATCAAATTATTCGTTTTACTGTTAAAAGGGGGACTGCGGGCCTTTAACAAATGAATTGAAATAGTTCGTAACAAAGTATCAGTCAAAATCAAATGTTTTATGCGGACGGCGGAACACGTGTTCACACGAATACTGATATTTACGAATAGATACTGACGTACTTATTTTGTAGCACTTCGTCTTGATATCTGTAGGAAAAGAACACCTCTTCTAAATATATGTATATATTTTGAATGACTAATATTTTATCAGGAATTTTGCTTGCTGTCACTTTTTTAAAAGTATCATTTTTCTCCGTGTGATGTATACAAATATATGTATTTTATTTAAATTACAATGACGCCACAAAGCGAATTTGCAATTGTTGAAGGAAAGTAATATTTATTCATTGTTTTCAAGGATCGTGATTTAGTGATGAAGTGATAAATCAACTTGTTTTGAAATATTCTTTTGAAAAACATGTTTGCAATATCGTGAACTATTTCTAGCTTGGAGACTCTAATCTAAAAATATATTTCGAACAATAAGTTATCATACAATATTTGTAATTTATTTATTTTCTGTCCAACGTAATAAATCGTTTTCCTAAACCACATACTTTCTTTCATATACAAAAGTTAATATAATAATAATTAATAAAGCATCTTTATTTTTTCAAAGGCGGATTTGACAAATGGCGGGGTTATGTCAGTAAAATTAATGTTATAATATGCTACTATGAATGACACATGACATGCACAGGTGCATTGGCCTATCTCTATGCTCTATCCAGTAATTATTTTTTATCTGTTTTTATTACGTTACACAATTAAAAAAACACACACTATTTTCAATTGCACTCAGTTTAAATGCTTTGCAAATTGATTGATGTTGAGTCAATTGTCGAGGTCATTTATTATTTTAAACTATGCTAAACGCAAATGGATTTTCTTGGGTAAAATGCTAGTATGCAGTGAATTACAAAGTAGGATGTACCTATTTTAATACCTGCTAATATTTCAACGAAATAACCAATATTAGAAAATCATATTAAAGGGAATATAATATTATAAATGTATTATAGAACACATTTATTCTCATATTTAGTAAAACCTTAAAATAAAGGGTTTCTTTGTATCATTCTTATTCTTGTCGAATTGAATGACGTGTTATAGTTAAAAATTACAGTTTTTTTTTGGTTTTAGGCATTTCACCCTGAAAAGAGTGCTTTGTGAGAATTACAGTTAGTGAGATGTGAAGTTCATTACCACGCAAAGTTAAGGAGCCTCTGAAATTCGGCTTGGTAACAAACAAAAATGATTCTGAGCGTAGGTAGCAGTGGAAAATTAGTTTTATACATTTTGCATAAAATTTGTATCCACTATTCTAACTCCTGCCTTTAGACTTGAGATTATGATTAATGAATAACCGGATTATTAATTCAGGTAATGTCGGGAACAGAGCCCAGAACTAGTCACATTAAATAACAGAAGTTGAAGTTTCGTGGGAGTTTGAAGTAATATATTTACTAATCATCCAATACATATCTCTAAAGATTGGCAATGAATATATAAAACGGTAAAAGCATTTACCTCCTGTCAAAATTTCGCATTTGGAATTATCAACTCCTTATTAAAAACTCTCAATTTTGATTGCATTTCTGTTGCCAGTACTCTGACGAGCATCGAATATTACAGGAATTCTTCCCACGTGACATATTTGCATTTCAGACTTGCTTAGTTGGTTTCAACTTGTAATCGTTCAATTGCATATTTCTGCTGAATAAATGAATTAATCCCAATTTGTGAGCTTGTAACTTAAACCTACATTTCAAATGATAAAATACATTGATAAAGCACAGGTCTTTGAGAGAAATACATTTTACAGTGATCTACATTAAATAATATTATATAGGTAGATTAAAATAATTAAGACACTTCAGAAAAAAGTGATTATTTTTGCGAAAATAGCTGCATTTGTTATAGATTATTTAATGTAAAAAGGGCCACAATAGACTAGCAGCTTGTAGCTGTCCATTGTGGGCGGCATACATGCTGTTGGCTTGCTGTCGCGACAACAGTAAGCCAAAAAACAGCATTGCTTTCCTATTGCGGCACTAAAAATTTTATCCGAAATAAAAACTTCTGAAAAAATACAACCAAATACCACACGATATTACGATACTTTTAGTTACGTTTTTCTATCTGAAAATACAAGCGATGACTTCCGTGGACGTAAGGCTCTCGACTAGCAAGCTGGAGGTCGCGGGTTCAAACCCCGGCGTGCACAAGAAAATTTTATTTTATTAATGTGTTTTATTTCACAAATACTCATTTAAAATAATATATATTATACTTGCGGCACGTTTCAGAATGGAAGTTACTCTCAGTATCGCCCTGGTGTAAGACCACCAGGGAAGGGACCACCAGAATTGAAAGGTCGTTTGAAATGTCTTTGGTCATGCTTGGTGACCAGATTTGAATATAATATAATTCCTTACCTTCCTCTTTACCATCTCCTTCCCCTCCCAACTTCCTTCAACCTCACAACATGCGAACATACACCAATTGGGGATGCCATAGTCTCACTGGCTCCAGACGATTGGGAGCAGTTGGGACTCTTGTGCGGTTTCACATTAAAAAAATACAGTATTCTAATTGGGTTTAAGTTCATTATACGACGATAAAGTAACCTCGCACACGAAATATGAGTATTTCGAAGTCTGGCAATTACCAGATGCATGTAATGGATTGTAAGCGATGTGGACAGGAATCGAGAGTGCTGTTTTCGCCCGTTTCCGGCGGATGCACTTTTTTGCACCGGAGATTCCAAATACGCGATGTTCACTATCCGGTGACAGAAGGTATGACACATATTATGTTAATTTGATGCTGTTCCAGGTTCCAGACATCACTACTAGATAAGGAATGACGGGCGTCATAAGTGAATATATAATGTATCAATGACACATTCCATTTGTTATCTGTGAAAGACTTTCATGTTGATTGCGTTGCCTTACTTATCATTGTGTGGTTGAGTAAATCTGTGTGCTATAGGAAAAGGAAGGTATATAGAAAAAAAAATAAAAAATTAAGAAAAATACCACAATAAATGGATATTTTTTTTATATTAAAACACAAATAAAATTGTTTACATCACTTTAAAATATATAACCTCCACACGTTTCATCAACAAAGTTCACCTCATCAGCAGTAAGTATATACTAAAGTCAAAAAATTAAATATATATTACAATTGAACAGTGGAAGGAGTGGGGAGAGGTAAGAGTAAAGGTAAGAGACTCTGTCCACTGTTCAATTGTAATCTATATTTAATTTTTAACTCTAGTATATACTTACTCCTGATGAGGTGAACTTTGTTCATGAAACATGTAGAGGTTATATATATTAAAGTGATGTAAACAAAGTTATTTGTGTTTTAATATAATAAATAATGTCATCACACAGTGATAAGCTTTCAGAAGAAATTTTTTTCGAAAGGATAATTTGTATTGTAGCCATGTGCAATTACATAAAATTATATGATTTCTATTGAAGGGATACGATTCAGTAATTAATACTGAATTTGATCTTTTCAGATTTTATAATTATAATTAGGTACAATTTTGAGTGTAGTTATTCATTTCTTAAGAGCTTATTTGGACTTATTTCTCCGACCTATTCAAATAAATTTTAGCATTTTCAGTCGTTGTCATACAAAACATATTGTTTAAACATGTTATACAGAACGGTTATAATACACCTACTACTACACAACTATGTGTCGGAATGTAAAAATATATTTGTGTGTGGGAACTTAGAGAGCCTTGTTATAGTATCTGATATTCTTATGTAGGTACTTTGAACTACAGTTTGTAATAATTCCGCCCAGTGCGCAGTGCTTGCCGTTTTACATTCTAAAAGCATCCTTGGACATCGATTAAGTTCATCACACGTCTGTCTCGATGAATGAATAAATATATTAAAATGTTTTAATAATACCGCACAAGAGACCAACTGCTCCCGACCGTCAGGAACCAGTGAGATTATGGCTTCCCCAATTGGGTTTTTTGTGAGGCTGAAGTTAGTGTGGAAGGGAAGGAGATGAGAAGGATGAAGGTGGGGAAGTACCTGGCTATTCAGATGGTCACCAAACACGACTAAAGCCATTTCAAGCTACGTTTCAATTTTGAATGGCGGTCTTACACCAGGGCGATACTGAGAATATCGTTCACTCCACTGCACGTTATTATAAATGAATACATTGTGTAAAAACCTTCCCTGAAATTTTACTTATCTGTCTGTGAGCTGTGAAGAGGTTCAGATATATATTTTTTTGGTTATCAATTTTAATTAATAATGAAAACTAAACTAAAAATAATTGTAAATAAAATATAACTATTTACATAAAAAATCGATTTTTATTATAGATCGTGGAAATAACCCACTTCTTGAGTATGAATTAAAAATTCAATATCATAACACTTTGTGCCACGAAGATCTTGTTTTAAGCTATTTAAAATAACAATAAAAATGCTCAAAACAGTTTATTAGATCAGTATGTAATTTAGACATTTTTATTTCAGTTTTTATAAAATATAGTGTTTTAGTTTGTTTAAATATTTGAAATCGTTGCGGTGGATCTTTGCGTATTAAGATTCCAAAAATATTTCTGTCTACAATACAATACAGACAATAAACTCTTGAAATATCTTTCATAGCAAGAGACAGGGAATAAACGAACACGATAATATATTCGAGACAGAGCATTATAAATCAGTAGTTTCCTAAATAAGCTGGAAGCATTCAATGGCGCACTTGTTCTTGGCGGAGACATTTAAAATACTAATATCAATGAATATAAACCACCGTCACCTCCTTCCTAGCAATTCGTCTGTGTCTTTCTTTTTTAATTTCTTGGCGAGGAACTAATTTATTTTCAGGAAAACGTCGGAGGTAAACACTCTGGGGTTTCGGGACAGCGTTATTTCGTATCCGCGAGAATTAAGTCAAATATTAAATGGTCAGAAGTTGTCGTGCACTTATTTATAAATGTTGAGTGCGTACTGAATAATTGGACACATGAGGACAGTGACGCAATGCCAATTCAGGTAATTAAAGCTTTGACCAAAAGCAGCACACTGCTTATTCTAAAGGCGATTTCAAAGGCGCCATTCGTTATATAAAAAATGAATAACTTGCTTTGCTACCCGGCTTCGCTCGAGTTTTTACTGTTTTTTATAAACAAAATATTAATATTTGTAATGGATATTTTAAAACTAATGAAGAAAATTTGTTCCGCGCTGAAAATAGTGTGTTCCCCCAGAAATTCCAGTGTTTTTAGTAAGGTATACGAAAAGATTTTCTGCTTTACATTTTTGAGCTTATGAAAAAGATTATAAAAACGTTATATTTCATATTAAATAATACAACTTGAATAGATTTATTTATGTTTCGTGGAAGGAAAATTTGTGTTCAAATCACAGACCAAAATGTGTATTATTTCAAAGATGGCGTTTGTTCAAATAAAATTTTAAGCTATCTATAAAAGTCGAAGAAACTTTTTGTGCATAGATTCACCAATTATGATTTTTTTATTTACAGAAAACATACGAATAATTTATTATTAATACTGATAAACGCTTTGAATTGGATGAGGAAAACGGATTCACAAAGAATATATTATTTTATTTACGTTTTTTCTGTCATTGCAAGCGATCCGTCAGTTACGGTTAGGCAGCCGCCATGATTGTTTTTTTTTCGAGCAGTTGACGTCAAGGGGCGGAAGGCGGGAACCGGGAGAACAATGACTAGTTACCCACATCATGACAGATTTGAATAGAGAACACAGCTGAAAATAAACACGGTATCAATGTTGCCAGGATAAATAAAGACGAATTTTTTGGGTATCTAGTTAAATATAACTATACACGATGCAGATCATGATGCAAAAATAAACGTAAGTACGCGATTGTGACTCTTAGATATTTGATATATTAGGATTGTGGTAAGGAATTGATATTTATTTAAGAAAAAAAATTATTCCTTGAGCATGCTTTTAATTTTTTTTAATAATAATATTTATTTATTACCACACTTTCAGGAGTTACTTTAGCACACAGATTTTCGGCAATAAGAAAGTCTTATCTACATAGAAAAATCAATGTAGTATATTTTATCGACTTATTCAACTTATGGCGCCAGTTGAGTTAAGTTCACATAAAACTCACACACCTAACCCCTTATAACAGATAAGCCCCGTTTTTGTAAGTCGCTGCAGTTTCCGCCATCTTGATTTTGTTGATGCTACGATTTCCTTGTACGAACAATTCTGTGTACCTACTTACAAAATCACGAAAAAGATTGCCCTCTTTTGGCGGAATTTTAGCGAAAATTATCAACTCTTAAGAGAACTCACTTAAGGTTTAAATTGTAGGAGAAAATTCCCGGAAAATGAAACATATTACTAAATTATTAATGTTTCCAGGTAATAAACCGCTAAAATATACCATTTAAATATTACTCATTGTGTAGACATGGCATAGACATACAAGTAAGTACTGGGTGTAACAGAAAGTATCCGAAAAACTTGAACTAGAGATTCCTAAACTTATACAAAGTGTAGTGTAAATAAATGATGTAGATGTCGTTTTGGTCTCCGGCGATTTTTTTCAATAAAAACAATTAAAATCATCCACTGGTCAGGACTTTAGGCCAGTCCGTTTGCTAATTAGTATTTCCCTTTCCAATATAGTGCTGAGGGCGGGCGTTTTACTACATGTTTCACCATGAACGTATGAACTTTTAAAATGAGTACGGCTTAGTAATTTTATCTCAGAAAAAAATCAGCGTGATGCTGCATAAAATATGAATAAAATTATAATAAATATAATATGTTATATAAATAATGATGTTCATTTACATCATGGTTTCTTCTACCCAGTGTACATGTAAGTGCGATTTCCGTGTCGAGACAACCATTTAAGGAAGGTGGTTACATTATGGTGATCTTTTTCTTCATTTGATGAGTTGGAAACATCGGAGAATTTAGAATATTATTAGTTTGAATAGCACAAAGTATTATTGTGCGCCTAGCAAGGAGCCGAGATGGTGATTGATATCTTATTTATGACGGGCTTAGTAAAATGGTGAACTAACAGTCCTCGAACCATTTTAATAGTGCTGGACTTGTAACATTTTGCGCCCGGCGCACTTTTTGCAATCAATGGCGTAACCCCCGTGAAAAATATTTTATAAATCCTAAAAAAAATCGTGAATCATTACGATTAAGGGTAGCCGAGCCAAATATAGACATATAACTCTTTGAATAAGACTAACAAAAGATAATAACTAACAAAAGTTTAAAAAATGTTAACCATACAACGCCTCAACACTACAATAATTGCTTCGTAAAAAAGTGTAGTGGAAATTATAACGCTTAGTGAAAATCGCAGAAAATAGATAATTTCTATCAAAGGATTTCCCTTTTAGTCTCTCCTCATTGACGTAAAACATGTCGATATCAGAAGCGATCCTGTACAGCAACAATTAACCCCGAAGCCCTGAAGACATTCAATTATCTATTATATCATATATATACAATCAACTAGCGCAACCAGCAATTTATTCCTTTAAAATGCGACTCATATTAAATTTTCACTATTAAGTCACTTCAAAAACTTATAAATTTAAAGTTATTATAAAAATGCTTTTTAAATGAATGTTCATAAATCGCCATTCGTTGCATTAATTTGCAGTAAAACAGTTAATTGATTTGACAAACATATAAACATATATTGTCTTTAAGAACACGTTTATTAAGGATCAAACAGATTTCGTATTAAAAAAGGTCTTTGCGTGCGGCGCCTATAATGGTAGATCCGTCGCTGTATTCAAACTAGTTTTAAAACATTATACAAATGAGGTGAGTAATGACGTGCGCTATAAATAAGCACATCCACCCATGCAGATTTTGATACATTTTAAATATAGATTATTATGTATATTGTTCCTTCCGCGTTGTTAAATATCATTATTTCATATTTTGACCGATTACGTGCAGCGGGCGTTCGAAAATACAATCAAAATGATTATGTACAGTTTGTTTTAGATAATCACATCACAAATCACGGGTTCAAAACCCGGCGAAGGCAAAAACCAAACTAAAACTATGTTGTTTTTTATACATCTTTAAAAATTATAATATTACATGTGAGTTATGATCAGTAATCATCTCTAATTACGTACTTTCCTAACATTTCTCTTTCATCATTTTGCCTCAAAACGTTTTCCAAATTACAGGGCCAATGTTTCTGGAAGGGGTACATACAAAAACTATGAAATGCGTTTGTAAAAATTAAATTAAATAAGAAAAAGGAAACACGATACCATACGAAGTACCTACGATGATAAATCTGTGGCTTGGGCTGAAAGTTGTTTTTTTTTTCAAAATTGTCTAACTTCCAAAGTTCTCATAAAAATATGAGCTTTCATTCCTGGAAAAACCAAACTGCCAACATAATAACGTGCAAGACAACAACTCCTGTGACGAGATTCATAGTGATTCACACTGCCTTAAATCTGCTGAAAGTTCCCAAGTCGATAAAGGAAGGGGTCTTGTTAAAAAGGTTGTTAAATAAAAATTACTTCCACAGTCTGACTCTCTTATACCTACCCGTGAACTCACTTATTAAGTTATTCCACAAGGTTATTCCATGTCAACGGGTTTCAGGGTAACACTTCTGTTCTCCCTCCCACTGAAATATTTTTAATTATTCATCTTTCACAATTTCCCAACCTCAAGAGGCGGTCGGTCACTTAACAAACATTAAAATAAAATGCTAACAATATTGCACTCGTTGATTGAAAAACTTTCCCCTCTCCCGCTATATTTTAATGGAGTTTGCTAATGGGCAGGGTCGGTCCTATGCGGGCGCAATTGGAGCATACCGCTCTGGGCGCCGAATTGTCAAGGCGCCAAGACGCTGATAATACCTAACAGTCCTAACACATCGCCAATGAAATTATTTATCATAAAAACTGCGCTACACAAAAATACAAATTATCCGAATATTATTGTTTACAGTGATCACCTATGCGTTTTGGTTTTGACTAGGGGCGCCAAGATTTTACAAAGGTTCAGGGTCGGCCCTGTTAATGGATGTTAATTTATGAATATTGTTTGACCTTTCTGAAAACGGAAAGTCTAATGCAATCCTTGCGAAATTACGCCACGGTAATCATATTAATTATAATATTAAAAAAAATGCTTAATTTACTAAGTTTTGATCTTCATTAGTGGCAACGCGACGGGAGACTTGCTTGTTTTGGTCAGTTTGGGAAATATATTTAGGTTAATTGGCCTAGCGTCTCACAAGGTTATTAAACCTTAATTGTTATTGACGACGAGGCTTTAAAATAAAAATTGAAATGAAACATGTTGAATCTTAGTTATGGTTTTATTTACTGTTATAATTTAATCCAGTAAAAGATTTAAAAGCTTTACCCATATTAAATTTTTTTTTTTTTTTGGATCAAAACGATTACCTACATACCTATTATCATAATGGTTGTCAACGTGAATTTTATGCTACTAAAATCTGCTTTGCCTGAAAAGGTGCTTCTGGATTCTAATTACTGTAATCTTAAATTCAATTTGAAACCATATTTATTTATTCAAACCTTCCATACAAAATCCTTGCTTTGAAAGTTAACAACCTTCCTAATTATCTGTTTTCTTTGTTTTAGGTAAGCTGACTGCGGGATACTAGTAGTTCTGTGAACAACAGACCTTGCGTCCAAAAAAGTATGTTTTAAATTTTCCTTAGTTTTGTAAAATTTAATATTTATATAATTTTTTACAAATGTCGAAAATAATGTGTCCTGACAGGGGTACCCCGTTCTAAGGTCACATTGTACACGGTTTTGTGTATGAATTATAAATTAGGTCAATTTTTTTTATAAGTGTGTTAAAATATCACAAGAGGAAAATTATAAAGCATTATCTAGAAGAAAAACATAACATAATTTAAAAAAAACATAACTTAAATTTCCTCTTAAATCATAAGATTAGTAAGCAAGTACTTCAATATTTACCTACTTATAAAACTTTTATAAATTTTTTGCACTTCAAATAAGGATTCATACAATTGGTCCGGAGAAACGTCACTATTCCACAAATATTTATTTTTTCAATATTTTTTCATGTAGGTACTGTAATATTGAAAAAATACGAATAACAAAGTTCAAATAAACACGAAGATTTCACACTTGAAAAACATAATCTTAAACTGAACCATTAAAAGGGCCATCTTGAAACTGAAACAACGTACAAAAAAAAATTCCGACAGACAAAATGAAAAAATGGTTATGAATATAAATTTTAATACAGGGTTTCGCTACGCTTAGTCAATTAATCATTCGGACGCTGAGAAACGTGTAAAAAACTAGGGTAAATTGGAAAAATAATGGAATAAGTGTCACAATCATTGACGTAAAAAAAGAGCACTGAGAAATTCTGCTTTAATGAAATATTAACGATTTCACATAAAAGACAACGAATTTTTTTAAATGTGAAAACCGCACTTCTGACCTAATATATCTTAAATAAAGCATTTTTCAATTTATTTTTTTATGTGAAACCGAACCAGAGTTCCAAATGTTTCCCACCGTCTGGAGTCAGTGATACTATGGCATCCCTAATCCCTAAAGGTGTATGTTGTCAGGCTGAAGGTAGTGGCGAGGGGACGGAGATGAGGAAAATGAAGGTGGGGAAGTACCTGGCTATTCGGATCTGGTGACCAAACGAGGCTTAAGTCATTCCAAGCAATGTTTCAATTCTGAATGGTGATCTTATACCAGGGTGATACTGAAAGTATCTTCCACTCTGGAATGTGCCATAATATAATACGTAAAATTTTAAACGATTATATTGTGAAATAACACAAATACATGAATTAAAATTTACTTAGGCTGATATTTGAACCCGCCACCTCCGGATTGCTAATCGAGAGTCTTACCCCTCGACCACGTTGGCTGTCAAAGGATATTTAACTCATACTATTATTTAATAGTTGCTACATTGCTTCAAATCACTGTATTAGTCATTCACAAAAGAAACAGCCGGGTCAAATACCTGCCAGAATCGGGGCAATGAAACGATTCAGACTTCGCTTATGTAGATATTCTATTAAATTAACAATTATTGGCTGAACCGTACAGGGTGCATGCGCAATTTAGCCCTGCATGTATGAAGCCATTAAATCGAAAGCTGTTAGAAGAAAACACCCCACACAGCCTGACAACACGACACAAAGCCCACATTTTATGAGCTGCCATTATTGACGGCCGAGGTATCAAAATAGTTCTATTATTAAAGTTTCCTTCAGAATTCTTAATTACATTTTCCATAAATGAAAGAGCAGTAGAAAGGTACAATTTACTGCAAGATTTACTATTCATTAATAATAAACAACTTTACAGAATAATAAACATTGTGAGCACTAAATCTGCTGAAAAGGTTACCATATTTGCATGAGTCACTTGAGATAATGAGTGGGTTTATCACTAATGGGAATGAACAACAAAATTAAACAAAAAAATTATATTAACAATTTAAATTTTCTGTAAATGTAAATCATCTAGAATTTAGAATCGTTCAAATTAGATGAGTAATTAGCCTTTTGTCGAACCGATACGTACATTTAATTTACGTTATAGTAATTTTACGATGCTTTTTAGAAAATTGTTTTTTTCGTGTTCCAATTAATTTACGTTCAGTTAATTTACGAGGTAGTTAATTACGATGGGTACTAGGAATAGTAGATTATATCGACAGATTTCGAAGATTCCAAAGGTATTTTTTTACGATTTGTTCTAAAATCTTAATTCTTGAGGGATTTTATACCGTTCGTAAGAACATTTGAATGTTAGTTTGACGTCCTGATTCAATTCGACCACTTTGAATTTCGTCTGCCTGTAAACTTGTTTGTGTGTTCCGGGTCCGGTCAATCCTATCAAGATGGTAGCCGTGTTTGATAGTACCTATTTATTCCGCCAGAGCGCATGAGCGCGCTCTGGCGCACAAGCTGTCAAATTGTAATATCAACATTACGCGAAGTTTTCTGTTTATAGATCTACTTGTATAAGGCAAGTCAAAGGTTTTTTTTCCAAAATACAACAAAATTGTTAAAAAAAACAGATTTCAAATCTTGATCTTACATAACATACCTAGACTTCGCAACACCATCTCCAAAGTCAAATGAAAATATTGTAATATTTTTCCTTGAAATGAATTTTCTTTTAATTTTATCGTAATTCAACTTGCAAGTCTTATAAATTAAAAAAAAATAATAATATTGTTAACTATCAAATACAATAGACTCACGCAGATACTATCGCTGGCGTTTAGCGTAAGGTGAAATACACATTTTTCTGTTTTCCTTTATTTACTCGTGAACATTAGCCGACATGCCTGGAATATAAATTAGCTTATTAGAAACACCTCAAATTGCACACAAAGATAAATCTTAGAAAAATATTGTTTACGCATGGCGTACAACGAATCGTTTTTGTAAAAAGAAGGTACTAACTTAATACATTTTATCTGAGTTTAATTACGACGTGGCTTTATTACATGTGTTCTGGTTGCTTCCCCAGTACCTACGCAACCTCGTCACGGGGAACATAAGGTAAATAGGCCATCAGCGGGAGATATAGGCCGGGGAGGCCGGGTCGATTCGGGCCACTGGGTCAGTGGGCTTCTCAAGTGGGTGCCCGGGACACCAGGGGTAGGGGAGGGTCTCACCCTTGCGATGGGCACCCCTGCCAACTTCTGCTACACTTTTGACGCACAATAAATAACACCATAAAAGAAAAAAAGTTATATATTTTCCCACCAAGAGGCCCAGGCTGTGTTTTTCATATTGTTTTATATTTCAAATGTCATATTATAATTCTTGTTTCTTTGAGGGACGTAATAAATAATGGAAATTCGAGTTATTAAATTCAGTCGGAATAAAATTGTGTCGTGAGATTTAATGATAATGTCGCAGTTTGAAATTTAAGTGTTTTGGTGTAACCGTATAAGTAATAGTGTTAAATGGGTTGTAATTTTTTATTTGGGTTAAGGTTAAAATGGTAAAGCGGTTCAGTTTCTTTTGCAAAACAATGTGTAGAGAATAATAAATAGTCTGCTTGTGTGGCCTTTTAACCTATTAACGTAAAGATTGAAGGATTTAGAGAAATAGTACCTATTATGAGAGCAGTGAGTACGAGTTAGGTCAAGTAAAATTAGGTAATATTTGTTTGGTTCTTGTTGGGTCAATTGGCCTGGGGGAAAAGTTAGGCATTTAAAAATGTTTTTCACTTCAATCAACGAATTTCTTGAGATCTACAAAAAACACAAACCCCAATAGGATACCTTTATTAACAGATTAATCCAGCATTCCGTGACTTTATCTAGATTTTCCAGATTAAAAATGTTTTTGATTTTCAAATCCGATAAGATGTAAACGGAATTGATCAGTTTTTAATTTCATTTTTTTATTAATCTTTTGTACGTTTTTTGCACATAAGGCCGGAGAGATTTTTGTTTTTTTTTTAGAATTAAAAAACTCCTATATTTTTAAACGATGACCCTGTACTATGTGAGAAAAACACAAAATTTTATTGACCTGCGATGACGTCTTCAGGCGGCGCGGCTCCGCTATACTATTTTGTAATCCCTCAGTAAGCGCAATTCAAGTAAATCTTTAATATTATTATTATTTATGGTATATTATAGAGCGAGGACTATTGTTTCTTGCCTTTGCAATCTTTCTAGTGACTTCCGCTAAAACAAAACAGTCGTAAATTTTCTAAAGCGAATGAAACCCAAAATCACTCCCGTTCATCGATTTCTTTGCCACACTTATTTACTAAACAAGCCCAACACAAGAAAACACAGGTCACCAAAAATCTGGTGACCTGTGTTTGGTGAACCAAGACAGGTCAAATACAATATGTTATGTTATATTGTGATATTATAAAGTACCATTAGTGGGTGCAAAACTATTTATTATTTTTGAATAACGACAAAAGTATTTCGATTAGAGAAATTTGTGAAATAGCAAAAAAAATAGAAAAAGTGTGGTAAAAGGCTTATATTTCTGTTGTTTACAAATAATACTTTTTGTTTATGCATTGTAAAAGAATTTTCATGTTGCTTATTGTGTTAGCAAAGGCTTTAAATAAAATTAATAAAAAACCCCAACGAAAACGTGTAATTTTTCTGAAACGTTGCCATAATCTGAGAAAATTACTGTTCGTTGGTGCTGTCAACAAATCGATTTTTAAGTTCAAGCTGCCTACAAGGCTTTTAAATTATTCACAATATCGTAATAAATTGTGTTTAACATTTCGTGTTTTTATTGCGCGCTCAGATATGCATTTATTTCCTTCATAACCAAGCGACCGATAAGATCGACACGACGCGACGCGACCCCATAAACACAGTGGCGCGACTCCAGTGGTGCTGGCTCCCGACCACGCAGGGCTTCCGGGAAGCTATTAGCCGTCATGCCTAGACTAATTGGCGCTCGGTGACTCTGGAGAGACCGTTCTACCTACGTACTACTAGGAAGTTGCCAAAACTTATAAAGACAATGGATCGGGCTAATTAAGATTTTAATGGGTATATTTTACCAGGTATTGTACAATGGAGTAGCGAGAAGCGTTTACGCCATGGGTACGTCTTTTAATCGGAGGCTACCCTCTCACATCTCCAGTAACGGAGATCTTAGCTTAAAATTAATAATTAGAATGACTCGTTTTTATGCTTTCCATATTTTTCTGTACTGCGTGGAAAACTGGACACTAGCCCAAACACACGGAATAAGCCTTTGGTTTAGTGGGAAAATCATCAAAAAAAAACACAGGAATTTTAGAGAAAATCTTTATCGATTAAACGGAGAATTTGTGAAATTGTAATAGCTCTAAAAATAAGAAAACTGCAATATCTTGATCAAATTTTGAGGAACGCAAAATAAAAGACTACCCATTTAATATCACTTCCGGTCAGCGGCTGGTTGTCACCATCGTGGTGGTTTTCACCTGCATCGTGTGTGTTACCACCCAGTCGTCGTGAGTTCACTTCTTCGACACACTGAGTTCTCCATCACGACACAAGCAAAATTTCCGCTTACTGTGATGGTAGAAGGAGATTTTCAAAATTTGTCATATATGATGCTTACTAAATAGGTCCCAATGGTCGAGTGGTTTAAAACGCCTGTCCGGTAAGAGAAGATCCTGGGTTCAATTCCTAGTTGTGACCGTTTATTTTTTTTGTGCCTTGTTCTGTTTCATGTTTCGTTTAGATTTATTAGTAAAATCTTCTTCTTTAATGCTAATAAAGTATTTATACTGGATTATCACAGATTGTATTGCGCTGCAAGTGGTGATTTTAGAAGCGTTAAGCCGGAACGGAAATTAAGTACAGGATTTTCCAATAAGAGGTGTTATTTTGAATAGCCCGCTATTTCGGTAGATGTTACTTTTAAAGCTGTTATTTTTTAACATTTGACAAGAAGAAACTACGCCATTAATAAAAATGGAACGATACACGCTTCAACAACGCATTGAAATTATTAAAATTCACTTGAGTGAATCAAATGCAAATCATCTTGAGTGATGAGGCCCATTTCCACCTCGGTAGCTTCGTCAACAAGCAAAATTGTCGCATCTGGGGCTCGGAAAACCCAAGAATTATTGTTGAAAAGCCTCTCTATCCTCAACGTGTGACTGTTTGGTGCAGTTTATGGTCCGGCGGAGTCATTGGACTTTACTTTTTTGAAAATGAGGCTGGAGCAACAGTTAAGGTGAATCGATTGGGCTATCGAGAGATGATAAATGTTTTTTTATGGCCGGAATAAGATGGTATTGATCTGGACAACGTTTAATTTTAACAACACGGCGCTACGTGCCACACAAGCAACGAAACCATTGATCTTTTACGATTAAATATCAAAATAACACCTCTTATTGGAAAACCCTATATTTCAAACCTAATCAGAATGCAATCAGGAAAGCACTCAACCTAGTTCAAATTTAGGCTAGCAGGGAGAGTAAGCGCTGTGATATAGTTTACCCAGCAAATACCTAATTCCTTTACATCCAATTAAGCAACTGAGAGAGTTTGCACTGAGTAACTTTCAAAGTTTATTTGAACTTTTTAGAGTAATGGGCAGTCGATACGCCACTTATTATTACCACAAACATATTAAGTCTAGCCCACTGAACAGAAAATTCCTAGAAGCGTGATCTATTATAGCGTATATAGACAATGTTTGATCAATTTCACCAGAATCAAGAAAACAATTCACTGACTTAGTAGGTCGTACGGACACGCCCAAAATGAATTTTCTTCGGTTTGTCTCTTCCGTGCATTCGATATACCTAATCTCTCCTTCCTCTTTCCAGTTTCAAGCCTCACTGTCAAGGATGGAATCAGAACCTTCTTGTGGACTGATAGATTTGTGTCTACATCTCCATTTGATCCCTTATCAGTTTGGTTTGTCTCTTCTGTGGTTTGGCCAGATACAAGAAATTGGCATACACATCTAAATGGTATCATCATGTTATTGCTAATAACCACGTCAAAGTACACTGGAAAAGAAAATAAAAATCTGTAAAACATTGGTTCTTGTAAATGACTTTTTCATATCTGTTAATTCCAGGATGTCGGAGCATAAAATATGTTCGATCATGATTCAAAGGTTCACTTCTAAATTCTACTGCATCGCGTGCTAAAAGCTCTGCCACCCTTTTTCATTTTTTTTCCCTCGACACGAACTCAAAAGTGAGTTAAGTTTTTAAGTTTACGCCATTTATGACTAATAGAGGGTTTGCATGTAAATATTTTTCTTGCAGATGACGAAAGCTAAGTACTATATGCGTGTAACATTTTTTTGACTAATGGAAATTAGATGTTGAATAATTAGTTTAGTGTGTTACCCACTTGGAAATGTCAAGAAAAATTCGAACATTTTTGTAGATTATTAATGGGAGTATTTTTGGTAAAATGAATTAAAATACGATATAATAGTTATTGTTATTTATATATTTTCAAACAAATCAATACGAATTCAATAAGAATAAAAAAACAGAAGTTGAACGACTGTTATCAGAAACCAGGTTTTCACATTTTCTTATAAATACCTATGCGTGGTTTTTTTTTACCTTCACTCGGAAAATAATTCTCCTCAGGGCATATATCTCTTTTGGGGTACTGTGTAAAGGGTCTTTTTTTTTTAAAAAAAGGAAGAAGAGGAAGTTGCGGGACGGAAAATATATAAGGGGTTGGTAGGAATCTGGGGGTCAGTGTTTCCAGGAGTGACAGACGTATGAATTGCAGTGCAAGGCGATGTTTGGAGAAAGTCCTGTTGGAGAGGTAAAAATATCTCCCTCAACCAGTCTCTCCCGATCTGGCCCGTGTTATACCTACGTACTGTATCTTATTCAGCTATTAATCTTCGACCTTTGAGTAAATATTAACATGAGATAAACTTCTTCTGATAATTAGCAAATTATTCTTGTTATTTTAATAATGTATTTTTGTTTTAGGCTTCTTGTTTCCGGTATACCGAAACAAATTTCACATTCTACTATTAATGAAAGCATTAGAATTGGCCTTTATCTATGGTTTTTTGGCTTAACTAAGTGTTTTACGTTTAGTAACTTCCCGCAAAAATCAAATTCATAATTATTAAAATTTTCTAAAATTCTAAATTATGCCACCGGCTCTCTGTGTAATTCAATCACGAGGAGAAAACTTACTGATATGAAATTTCATTATTTCTGGCTTTCACCCTTCAAGGGTGTTCTTGGCCATCATTTAAAATTATTGAGAAATGAAAGGTGAATTTAAATATTAATTTTATTTAAATAGGCAAATTTAAAAATTATAATGAAAATTGGATTCGAGTTCAGACTTAGAAGAGATGAGATGTTGAATGGAGGGGAGGCAATTTTAGATAAGGCTTGATAGAAGAGAGGATATTTGTTTAGAGAGGGACAACCAAAAAATTTGTGATCTAAAGTTCCCACTTCTAGACCACAGAATGTACAATCTGGGGAGTCAAAGACGTGAATTTTAAAAAGATGGGAAGTAACGGAACAATGTCCGATCCTCATTCGAATGAGTGAAAAAAATTCTTTTTTGGAAAATGAGGGAATTGCTGAAACCACGGTTTTGATGGAATAGTCCTTTGTATGGAGGCATAGCAGGCTCCCTTGGATTGACTAGCAATGTGCCAATACTCCGACCAAACATTGCGGGATCTATCTTTGATGATGGAAAAAATGTCAGATAGGGAATGTGGTTTACGAGGGTAACAACAGGGTTGGACGCTCCTAGTTTTTCAATTTATTAAAAAAAAATGATCAAATTATTGTAACCAAAACCATACATATTTAAAAAAAAAAAAAATGTGAAGCCGCACAGGAGTACCGACTGCTTTCAACCGTCTGGAGCCAGTGAGACTATAGCAACCCCAATTGGTTGTGACATGTTGTGAGGTTAAAGGTGTGGGGATGGAAAGGAGATGAGAAGAGGAAGGTAGAGAGGTATCTGGCTATTCAGATCAGGTCACCAAACACGGCCAAAGTCATTTCAAGCAACGTTTCAATTATGAACGGTGTCTTACACCAGGGCGATACTGAGAGTGTCTCACTCTGGAACGTGCCGCATATAAATTATCTATTATTTTGTGATGTAATTTATGAAATAAAACACATCATTCAAATTCCTTTCCTAAACACGAGAATTTCTCAATTAGGGAGGTATCATTCCACTAATATTATATATATTGGTTAATTATGTAATATATGTATATTGGTTAATAAAAAAAAATAAATTATTCACCGGGATTTGAGCCCGCGATCTCTAGCTTAAGTAGGTATATTTTGAAATGCTTTTTTTCATGCAATAATGCTTTCATACTTTTTTTCATTGTGTGTAATATTTATTTTTCATGAAAATAATTGACTGATACAGAAGAAATAGTAACTACTAATTAATTAAATAAATACTAAGTAAATAGTATTTATTAATTAAAAACAAAAAATAAACGGAGTTATACGAATCAAACACAAAAACAATAAACGCAAACGTTTATTTACTAATAATTCCTTTTATTTACAGATAATTAAAATTCAGAGAAAATTAAAGAGTTTTACACACACAATATAAATCTGAAAAAGCTTTTACGAATTCATCCATCTACTCGATATGCTCATATCGGCAATTTCGTTAGTAAAAATAATCAGCATTGAGAGAAATCACCAAACATTTCCGTACCTACATGAACCCAATATTATCCCGGTCGATGAAATGTGTAAACAAGCATCACGTACCATTCTATCATACCGTCAATACATAATGTATCGTACAATATTATAATATTTACATGAATTTGACGACAACATGGTTTTTCTCTTGTTACATAGGAGTATAATATAATGATACATTGATGGATCGCAACCTTCTGACGGTTTAAACTGAACTTTAATGCCAGGTAATCTGGAAAGCTCTAAGCGCACTAAGAAATGAGTATCTATTTATTTATTTATACTGGGTTTTTACAGATGTTCTCACTTACGTGAGAACTATCCACTAACAAAAACTCAGTAAAGTTACAGACAAAAATCTACAAATTACATACATACAGGTAAAAATGCAATTAAATACAGGTTACGTACAATTAATAAACCAAACAAATAATCAGGTCAGTAAAATGACAAATAGTACTAGGAGAGTTACAGTGATACATAGGTAATATAATTATCTAAACATATTATTTAGCAGCAGCAGAACATTTTTTTAATCTGTATAGAATATCGACGAAAATGTCTACTTCAGCACACTCTATTTTATTATACAGTCGAAACATTTGGGTCAGAGGGCTAAAATAGGCGATATTATTTTTGAATCTATTCAGGTGAAGAATGCTATGGTGTCTTAAACAATGAGAATTGGGGTCATTTATTTCAATATTGCTAAGACACAATGAGGTATAACCGATTGCTAATTATAATCTATTGCTAATTTATTAAGAATCTCTTCACATTATTGGTAATCCGGTTAAAAACGGGATTGCAGGCCTTAACGAATGAATTAACAGGTTTTCAGACCAACTTTTAGGAAATTACGAATATATTATCACGATGTCGGAACACATGAGTGAATGAATGCGAAAATATTCTGATTTTTCATGAATACGTGATCCGTGTGACTGTAATTACTGAATTGTTACTATAAATTAAGCTAAATACTAGGATTTGAAACTTCAATCGTTTTAACATAAAACAACAAAAATTTGAGGGAGCCTCGCAGAATATTTATGTTTGTATAATTTCGCAATAAATATATCGCACTTATACAAAACATGTATTTCTAATTTTGAAACCCTTTTGGTAATTAATTGCAGAATTCGACATGTTTCGATGGAAATACTCGTAAAATGTGGATGAACCTATGAATAGTTATAATCACTGATAGCCTTACTTATACAAGTGTTATAAACATTTCACAATTGATAACATTTAGTTATGTAAAATATAAAACACGTTCATTAGTAAGGCCCTTACACATGGATAAACCGAAAGAAGTCTGTTCTAAGCGGATTTGATAAAAACTAAAAAAACGAACTTTCCTCCCAATTTACAACACATTTCCTCTCCACTCAACCCCAGTTAATCGGTTACGTGGTTTGTTAGAAATAATTTCGATATTTGACATTGTTTCAAGAATTTTAACCGAAGTTAAATAAAATTGACCTTACTTCAGACATTTAAATGCAACACAAATCTCTAGATTTATTTCTCCAGTAGTTTTAATCAACTTAAATACTACGTTCCATCTAATGAAATAAATATATATATATATAAAATAGAAAAACAAAATAATAGTTACCAGTGCAAAATCAGGTATAATAACAATTTTTTTGTTATTATATCTTGTTTGTTTGAATTTAATAGACCAGTTGTAGAATAAATTTCTAATCTAAATGTTTCATATTTAATTGTGGTCTAGGTGCTACAAATTTAGAAATTAGTTCTGATTCAATTATATTGTTTAATACCTTGTATAAGCACGACAATTAGAATGTTATTCTGTGCATACTCTATTCGCGTACTGTACAAATGATGTTATTACTAGGTCTACATAACTCCCTCAGCATGTTACGCATTTTTCGTAGGATAACAATGGTGTTATGTGTTATGTGGGATGGCCGGAGTTATTTCTGTCGGAGAGGCGTCATGGTCTCCAGGAGGCCTTGATTCACTTCTGTTTATATTCCGTTTTTATTCGGTCTCCATAACCAGATACGTGTCGAAAGGCTAATTTTTAACCTCCAAACAGCCTCAGACAACTTTTCATAGGCGCCTTATTTTTCACGCCAGAAACGAGAAGAAATTATTTGAAATAATAAATAGTGCGGTAAATTCTTGTTTACCAATGAAGTATTTAAAACGTAATCAAATTTTGCTTTCCTGATTTCTAACGAAATTAATAAGGGTTGAAATTTATAAGGTAGGTTTAAATGATTTATTCAGAGCTAATACATTTAGTTAGGTGATACATTATTAATGTTCTTATTTATTATATATATGTATTATTTACTGTAACAGTATTAAATAAATGCACATGAAAATAATTAGACCACATTACTTCTAAATGTAAATACTGACAAAATGCGAGCACATTTATTTTTGGGGTATATGATGTAAAACTATCAAGGAGTCTAAACCTAAAATCTTTTATTTTACGCCTACATGAGAAATGTTTTCTTGCTTTGGATAGTTTTCCCATACAATGCACAATGTTGGACTATTATTTGTCGAACGGACACCGAGATTTTTGTTTAAGTAAATGAAATGCTGGTAGTACCTCTGGCAATGAAAGAGTTGAAAATAGATGATAATATTGTTTGAAAACTAAATTTTCATTATGATTTAATTTATGATGATTATAATTATGTGACGTGCAATACGCAAGAGGTTCAAGAAGTCGGGGGCGAGCACGAAAAATCTGGAGTGATACTGTTGATTGAAACGGAAGGCCAGAAACAAGAATAACCGATTAAAGAACGTCAGAAGGTAGGTATAATATGTATGTTCGAGAAGAAATGAATGGCTCTCTATCCTCGGCGCCGAACATAAAACAAGATTAGAAAATGAGTAGTCACAATTTAATAATGACTTTAGATTATATTATTTGTTTACCTCTTTATTTTAGTGGCGATAACTTCATGAAAAGTTGAATTAAGATTATTGTACCCACATTTCAACGGATATTTCAAACGATAAGTTTGTTTGAACAATCATTGCCATAACCACTGTCGTTGAATTAATGATATTGTAATGTACAATATATGTGTCTACATATTATTCATACTTATACCGTCATTATTGTAGATTATTACCTAATGTCTTTTTGTCTGCTCTGAATGTAAAATTAGCTCTGACGTAATATCGAGTCATTCGGAATTATTGAGGTTAGGTGAGGGACGATATCATTATTTTCTGATACTAATTCAAGTTAGTAAAATCAGTGGCGAAGCGAAAAATTTTCGACACCAGACAAACCAATTCAGTTAACACTAACTCTTAATTAAAAGCGATTTTTAAATTTTTTAATTATTTTGCAATGAAAATCGCTAAGTAGGTGATCAATACAGGATTTTATATTATAATATATTCCAATGGAACAATACATCTACATATATTTGTAACTGTAACTGTAAAAAATGTCTCACAAAAATGCCAAAAAAGTTCGTTATTTTAAGTATCCCGCAGCCAAGTGGGGGAGTAGGTAGTACCCAAAATTACTATCCTCCTTATATTAGCTTAAATACTTGACATATCATTTTAGTATTTTACGTATTCCTGCGAGAATACATAAGTTACCATTAATAATTGAGTGAATAATTTAGATTTATATAGTTTAAAAGCCCATAACACAGAATAGTTCATGAGGTCGTCGGAAGACCCACTTGGTGACAGACGTTTTGTTTGGCATCTTGACCTTTCAAGAGTTAAAGATGGACTAACAAATTGGTCTTGTCCTTTGATGCACAGTGTGTGAAAAACGAAGAAATTATTTAATCAAGAGGATTTTGACAAAAGGATTGTGCGAGTCATCAAGCAGACATAACGAATTATATAAATTTAAATGCTCTGTGAATATTTATGAGGTCGGGTCGCCCGGAATGTCACTTAACCATGCGCGCCACTGGGTCTAAGATAGACTGGTTATTTATTGCGTGACATATAATTTACATTTCACCAGTCAATCAACACTTTTGCTGGACTTTTTCTAGTAATGTCTATTATCAAATTTTCTTTATAACAAACCGTTCTTGTTTATTCTTAAACTAATGTTAAGCTATGTTCTGTAAATACACAATCTGTAAATCAATCATTAAAAAGATTCGCTAAATACTAACACGCTTAACAATAAACATTTCATATTTATTTTACTAACATCAACAATGTTACTAAATATTTTTTCGCTACCTATTTCATATTACCTATCTTGTACTCTTATTATTATATATTATTTATTGAACAATTATTAATTAATGTACAACAACTCTCAACGATAACTTGTATAGTACCTGCTTATATTGTCTGTACTCGGCCTATTATGCTATGTAATATACACTCATTATTGCACTCCTGATCAGCTTACCTTAAACATTGTATACATTCAAAAGCCTTCATGGCGTGAAGTATTACAAGATTATATCTTTAAGTGTTTGGTAGACCCGTGGGTAGGTAGAGTGGCGTTTATCGAAGGATCGAATTCAACATCCTTTTTCTCTTACTTAGAGACTTAATCCCATATTAAAATTGTTAATATGAGATTCAATTAACGAAAAAGTCTAGGTAATAAAACTAGAAAATAATAATAAAATGCTGCCGAATGGTTTGTTCAGAAAATATGGCGTGTTACGAAGGGCGCTCAGAAGACTACACGGAGAAAACTTACTGACACAAAATACTGTAAATTTATTCAAATGTGATCAAATAATTCGTTTTCCTGTTAAAAGCGGGACTAATGAGTTGAAAGAGTTACGTGTTCATACAAATACTGATATTGATATAGACCTACTGATATTTTCGCATTCCGTCATGATATTTATCAGGAAAAGTATACGTGTTCTCGATATATTATGAATGACTAATGTTTTATCAGGAAATTGGAATGATAAAACTTTTTTTGAGGCGATGCACTACGTCGTGTAATATTTTAAATTGAGCTGCTATCAATAATAACCCTTACGTAGATGGCGATAAGGTTTAAATTCCCGCTTAACACCATCCGCCTCTTTTGATTTATGCAAGAAAAAAACATGGCCAAAAGTGTCTTTTATTTTATTTTGTGGATGTTCAGGCATAAATATTAAAAAAAATTTCGATCATTTTATAAATTACTTAATTTGCTACATTATACAATAAAATCATAACCGAAAATGGGTTCGTAAGTAGGAGATTTTGAACTCTAAAGCAGTTTTCATAGGCCTTATACATTATTTTTTTCTGGGCTTATAAAAAAATTTATCTAAAAAATACTCGATTATTTCAAAGGCCAAGATGTATTCTATTCGTAGTATTTAATTAAAGCATCTAAAACATTTCTAGGCGATCAAATTTTCAAACCAAAAACACATGATTTTGCATTACTACGTATGGCATCGCCTTAACACGATTATTTTTCTCCGTGTAAAACATCAAACCGAAAACAAGGAAACAAGAAAAATTACCCATCATTGTACAACATCCGTGTTGTTTTAATATGTTAATGGGAACCTTAGCCATTGTTTGGAAAACTTACACGAGTGTGTTCTGAAGTATGCAGTCTGCTTGTTCCTACATATTATTGTGTAATGTTTGTGAGTTCAATCTTCTAGCATTCTAGCTGATTTTCCTTCCACTCATCCACACACTCCTTACTCCTAACGGTTGCAGATTAATCTATGTGGGAACACCATCTGCCTGCGATTGTTGTACAAGTGATGATAATTGCCTCACTGCGGAGGTAATGCCTTTCCTACCGTTACTATATTTATGACGATGACGCTGTTTTTTGTATTCAATTGACTGATTCATACAGATTTGCCCAGTTTCATTATTGCGTGGATTACACACACAAGCTTTAGTTGGATCTCATATACTGTAGTAAAACACTAATACTTCTTGCTCATTCTAAATCTGGTGAAAATGTGTAGTAGCTTAATTCTGGCCTCATTAAGTGTCTTTATATTTCCTCATTGCAAACAAAATACACACACAAGCTTTAGTTGGATCTCATTTACCGTAGTAAAAGACTAATACTTCTTGCTCATTCTAAATCTAGTGAAAATGTGTAGTAGCTTAATTCTGGCCTCATTAAGTGTCTTTATGTTTCCTCATTGCAAACACAATATTCTATTCTTAGTTCTAAAAAGCTCAATTTAAACCATGTTTACGTAATGGTAGGAACAAGAAGCGATGGAGGTGATGTTTACACTAATAGAGTATCCATTTTAGATTTTATAGTTTCAATTTTCAACAGTTATTAGATATCGGCACATTAAAAACTCCGATTAGTAACACAGTAATAATCAGCGAATTAGAATTCATTAGTTATTTTTCAAAGGGCTCTCCAAATGTTACCAATGTTTACAAAGTTTTATTACCAGCTATTGAAAACGTACAAGTCCTCTAAACAATATTTTAAAATTAGGTATTGTCAAAATAATCCTGTAACTTTGCAACTGCTTTAAACTACTTTTTTGATCAACAACCTTCAGTCCCGCAGTGGTCGGTCAGTGGCCATATTTAAATTGAAATGAATGCAATATTTAAAGTTGAACATTAATAAAAATAGATTTAGTTATATTTTCTTGCACAGCACTCGCACAAAATATGCATTCTAATAAACAGCTCGTTTAAAAGTTTTAACGAGAGAAATTTCCAGAGTTTTACCGGTATTTATTTTAATCGTTTTATACACACTCTTTTAATTACTTTTTGGTGGCAAGATAAAAGAATTTTCCCACGCTTCTGTCAACATTCAAAGTTGCGCAGCGGCTACTTATTTTAGGCACTAGTTCAGGGGTCTCCAGCGGATATAACCAATACTAAAGTAGTTTAGTTCAACGTGGACTAAATGACGCTTATTAAAACAGAAAAAAAGAATTGTTGTTTTATGATGCGAAACAATTACAACAATATAAAAGACTGCGTTTTACATTTCCCCATTGTTTGCGTCTAATTTTAGAAGCTGAGCAATAACCATTCTTGTAGAATATCGCACGTTATTTTTGATTAGTCTTCCCAATTAATTTAGTTCTGAGAGTAAAATAACTGCAACAACTACTGATGTTCATTGTAAAATACGGGCAATCGGTACTTGGTGCGAAATAAGAGTCACCTAAAGCATGATTTTAATATTTGAAACTCGGATACTTTTTCACGTAAACAAAATGATGGCATTGAACCTGAAATTATCAAGTTAAATTTGCATTTAGGATTAAAGCATGGTCAATATCTTCTCTAGAATTGATAATAACTTTTGTGTGTATCGCAGCAATATATGACCGAGAGTAAATGTAAATACTAAACTGAACATTCCCGTAAACGAAAATAATTTTTTCATTTTAACTCGCAATAATACGTCTATTGTTTTTTAAATTCGATTGATCTTACACTGAAAACAACAACAATTTTAAAGGAAAACAGCTGTGTGGCTTTAAATAACCATTTGAGGATACAGATCTACGACATGACACACTTATCTTTGCAGGCGGCTAAGGGAAGAATTGACCAAATTAACCAAAGGACCTTTTTTCTAATTCCACAAATTTTTTGTAAACACAAATTTTTGTAGAACGACACGCTACCGACTGCTCGGCGTGTTCTTACGAAGTTAATGGGATAGTCCTGATATATTTTTTACATTTATTCCCAATTCCGGTTTTGATTCCATTTATCACATTTAGAGTCGTAAAGTCCCAAAATGGGATTTATAATTCATCGGGATTGCTAAGTAGCAAGAAACAAATCTTTAGGATGCTCGAAAATAAAGCAGAAAGCCCCGCTGATGGCGGAAGGGGAAAGAGAAACGGCAAACAGTGACCATCAGTTTGGCCGACAATGGTCAGCAATATTTTGAATCAAATGAATATGAGCTAAATAGTCACCCTCGTAGAATAAAGAAGAAATTTATTGAATGGTCGCCTTTTTCTTAGAATTTTAAATTAAATTTATATAGCTTGTTTTATCTTTGTACTACCTACTGAGTGTCATCATCACATCTGCTTCACTCCGATCTCTGCGTATTTGCTTCAAGTTTGTTTTTTTGGTCAACGAGTAGTACTCCGTAGACGGGACGTACCAGACGGCCAACAGATGTATTATTTTCACTGTCACTTTCTTTCCTACCTAACCTGACCAAACCGAGCCTCGAGCGCCTCTTTTTTGCCTTAAATCATCACTCGTCAAGATGAAAGTGCTGCTTGACTCGAATGGAAGTAATCATCAAATAATTTAAAGTGAAATTTTGATACTTCCCGTCCCGACATTTTGTTTGTATATCTGACCAAACCTGTGTCATGATGGTGAGTATTGATATCACTGGGACACTGTAGCTTTATTAATTCAATTATCGCCTTCCAACAAAATAATGCCATGTCTTCATAAAAAATGTCAATCGACAAATTAAAGTTGACTAGTCGTTTAATCTGTCTGATCTCTTAAAAACATACGTTGTTGCCTCTTCGCACGTTACGAACAGATTAATCACTTATTTTGACGGCTGAACAGCAAGCAGTTATTGTGGTTGTTATAACTAACAAACGGAGTGGTTATTTCGTTAAAACAATAATAATATTATGAAGAATGTAACAAACTGGACTTTAGAATAGTGAATTTATCGGTGAAGAAATACCGCTCTACGAAAACAAACATCAAAGCCAAGAACAATAACTTGATTGCTCACCAAAGATGTTTGTCTGCCGAAAGCAGAGTTTTCCCTAATAATACGCTTTCTCGAAGGCTTAGAGTCTTACAGTGTTTCTGGAAGAATGATTCACATCGTCATATTTTATCTCCCTGACTCCGGACGTAAGACAGCGCATTCTCGTCCTGCAGTAGTTTATCTGATACTGCGCCAAATAATACAGAGAATGAATATTAATAAAAAAACCAGTCTTCAAGATTAAGAGTATCACATTAAAAAATTGACACTGGAAGACTCGTGAGAAAATTGCATACAGGCATTTGATATTTAGATATACGCAGAGAAACTCTTTAAAACCTTTGCGTCTTATATTTTTTCAATATTTTGATCTGCGTTTTCTTCTCCATAACTTTCTGATGTGTTTATAATATTGCGTAGATATTATTTTGATTTTGAATTTTATGTGGTAGGTATGTAGATTTATTAAAAATTAATCTCTCGTTTAAAAGTATCGACTAACCATTAACGTAATCTCCATGGGACTGACTGATAAACAGCTGGTAATCGCAACTATAAAATAAAGTAATTGGTCAAGATATCATCGGACACCAATTCCACAATTCAGTCTAAATATGAGCACAAATCGCAATCTTTAAATAAACACCAAAGCATCACCTTCTCACATCTGATAATAAAAATAATCTTTCAACATAACATTTGAGGCAAGGGCTATGTATGTGCGAAAATAAATATAACGCTCTTGTAAACTAAAAACTGTGGCTTTCGATGGTTGGCCTGAATATTATAAACAGAATATATATTATTGTTTATTCCGCGCAAGGAACAATCAATCAAATCTCTTAATATTTTGGCGTGTCAGGTTTGCTCAAAATAGATTATGGCCGTTTAAACATCCAAAGGTTTCCAAATACAAGCGTTTCTCGGAAAGCGGACGATATTTGCCTTCAGAGAGAAGAATAATGTTTGTTGCAGCGGAGGAACAAACAGATTTACATTCGACGAGAGAAGATATTAAAATCAACACAAAACGCAGCTGAAGTAAAAACTAACCCGGGCCAAAAACGCATTAGAAACGTGCTGACTGTTTGCGGCGAATATATATACAATGCTAGTACATTGTACAACGACTTACACGGGTTATTGTGTTTTTTTTTTTTTTAATATTTTTTATTCTAGATAAAAGAAAATTACATTTTCACTTATTTAACTAGAAATAACATATATATACTACACATAAATATATTACACACCGATATTATTCACTTTCATTGTTTTGCTGATTGAGCATAAAACTGAACAATTTTTTTTTAAATGTACCTATACTTTTTTCATTTTTAATTTCGTCTGGGAGGCAATTATATATGTTGCTTCCCTCGTAACCAATGGATTGCTTGCCATAATGAGTATGTATGGTGTTTAAATGTATTTTATCGTGTTGCCGTGTAAAGTGTGTGTGTACTTGGGACGTTTTAATGAGTTCTGTATTTGTATGTATGAGTTTATTATTTATTTTGTAAATAAGGAGACATGTATTATATTCATATAATTTTCTTAATTTTAATAGTTTTGTTTCTATATATAATTTTTTTGTTGATGTTCTAGGTTTGAAGTGGAATAGCTTTTTGATTACTTTGTTTTGTGTTACCTGTAGTTCGTTTATATATGTTTCACATGTATTTCCCCAGATTTCAACCAAGTAGTTTAAATGTGAGTGTACGAGGCTATAATATAGACCTCTTTTAATTTTATTTGGTAACAGATATGATATCCGGCTGAATACGCTAATTAAGGGGGTGATTTTATTTTTAATATCTTGAATATGCTGCTTAAAAGTTAGGTGTTTATCAATGCACAGCCCAAGATATTTCTCCTGTATCAGGATTTGCAGGTTGTTATTTTCAATTTTTAAGGGTACATGAGGAGGAATTATTTTACGAGTTGAGCTTAAAATCATGTATCCTGTTTTTTTAACATTCATTGTTAATATATTTGATTGGAGCCAACTGTTAATTTTGTCTAAGTCACTCTGTGCATTTTCTAGTAAGATTTTTAAATCTTTACCCCAGTAGAAAATTGCAGTATCATCTGCATACAAAAAAATATCACCGTTTAAATCTAATTGGGAGATATCATTTATATAAATTTGGAACAGAAGTGGTCCTAGTATGGATCCTTGCGGAACTCCGTAGTTTATTGGTAGGTGGTTGCTATTTTGATTATTGATGCTAACGAATTGCTTTCTAACTTGTGTTACTAACTGTAAAAGCACGATGCAGGCACATTGGTAATGAAATAAATATGTAATATATTATGTAATGTTTACGTAGAATAGTTCAAAAGGTTGGGTTAAGTTAGGTCAAATATGACTACTACAACATGGCTAGATTTGTTTGGCGTTGTAAAACACAAAAAGATAATTTTTAGGTTTTACCGCTAAATAATTTACGTGATGGTTGTGTAACTGCCTGAAATAATAGATCATGTTAGGTCAACTATATTTGCTACAACATTACTAGATGCGTTAGGCTCTGGGAAATACCAAAAAAGATAATTTTTAGGTTTTTCCGCTAAACCATTTACGAGGTGGTTTTGTCTGTAAATGGTTTAGCGGTACCATCCGAAATAATAGATGTTTTCCAGTTAGTCAGGCAAGGCTAAAACTTGTAAACTACTTACATTATAAAAATATTAATAATAAGTGTTTCTGTTCATATTGTGCAACTGAATCTGTGACGGAGATATCCAATATGGGAGGCGGGTACCTCCATCCCGCGAACTATTTATTGGATATCCATCACCTCACTCTGTCATAGGTCACCCCAACTGGCAAGCTATGTTTGGTGATTTAGCATGGGCGCCCGGGTTCATTGAGTGAGGTGTGTCCAGGATGCGCCTGCCCACCAGCTGCGTGGCGTGCCAGATCGGGTGAGGGTAGTTTGGGGAAATCCTTAGACCCCTCCAATTGGTCTCTTGACCCATCGCCTTGCGCCGCTGTGAGAGGGATATATTCATATGTCGGTCACTCCTGAACACACTGATCCCTAGATTCCTACCCAACCCTCATACCTTATACCTTACCAGAACTTCATCTCCTTCCTTTCCTTAAAAAATGAAAAAGCTCTGGCTTTAAAATTAAAATCGAGCTGTAAAATATAATCGTTCGTGTATTTTCACTTTAAGGCGATGCACTACGTCATGTAATATTTTAAATTGAGCCGCTATCAATAATAACCCTTACGTAGATGGCGATAAGGTTTAAATTCCCGCTTAACACCATCCGCCTCTTTTGATTTATGCAAGAAAAAAACATGGCCAAAAAGTGCCTCTTATTTTATTTTGTGGATGTTCAGACATAAATATTATGTTTTTTTTCGATCATTTTATAAATAACTTAATTTGCCACATTATACAATAAAACCATAACCGAAAATGGGTTCATAAGTAGGAGATTTTGAACTTTAAAGCAGTTTTCATAGGCCTTTACATTATTTTCTTCTGGGCTTATAAAGACTTATCTAAAAAATACTCGATTATTGCAAAGGCCAAGATGTATTCTACTCGCAGTATTTAATTAAAGCATCTGAAACATTTCTAGGCGACCAAATTTTCAAACCAAAAACACATGATTTTGCATTACTACGTATGGCATCGCCTTAACGGATGTTAATTAAATGCACATTCATGATTCCCATTTTGCTTGAGAAAATACGAATATTATCGCAATTCGTAATTTTGTACCTCTGTGAAAATCCGACTTTTTGCATGCAAACATTGCATTGTACCTAAGTACCAGCATGACCACGCTATAGGCGCGCTATATTTTCGTGGCATTCCCATCGGTAGTGTATGGCGAGCGATATGCTGAAATAGGCCAAGCCATGATGCGTATAGCGGAATGTGTCACCACCAAAGATATTAGAAGAACGAGATATGCTATGTTGGCCGCCGGACCGTAGGCGGAGTACTACCTAATTAGGGTACTTTGAATACTATCGGGACGTGTACGCACAGAAATCTATTCTATGTATTAGTGCGGATACCTTGGCGATGCCTTAGCGTAAGCGAAGGTGTGCAGTAGTATTGGTGAACAAAACCGGCGACACTGGGCAAAACAATTCCGCACAGTATGAACTGCTCATAGCACATCTCGTTCTTCTAATATCTTTGGTCACCACCCTCAACTAAAAAAAAACTTTGTGCTAAAGACATAAAAACTCTCCATCGGTGAACTCTGACGTACGTAATGAAAACTCAACAGCTTTTCCAATCTGGAATTTCCAGGCCAATGCGACTATTTTATCTTCGCTGCGTCAATTCCACCTTGATATACGCTTATGTTTGTAAATTTATTGCCAGTAAAAGTGTTGAAAATTGATTGAAGTCGGTTAGTAACTTAGTACTATTTAAAAATATATATATTTTTGTTTAATATTATTTCGTCGTCCTTAATCGCAGGTTCTAACGTTTTTTTTAATGTAGGTTATTCATGAAAAATTTTACTCGTTCTTTATATTTTTATTTTAATAACAGTAATATATGTGTGCGTTAAACTGCGTAGGTACCTTTCTGAAAAGAGAGCAAACCATCTGTCCATTTGCTTTCTATCTTGAATCTTGATTACCTAAGTATATTGTTCTGACACACTTTTTATCCGTCACTCGGTTTATGCGAAGGTCAGATATAAGAAGGAGAAAATCTTTTCCCCAGGAGATGTATGAAGCATCTTTGGTCATCGACTATTCTCATTTCGTTTCCAAGTGTCTTATTGTGTGCAGCGAAATAAATTAACATCTTGCAGGCATTTTTAATTGGCTTATTAAAATTCAGGTGAATAGATTTTCTAATGAGAAAACGTAAATCCTAAAAAACAAATTGGAAAGGTCTTTGGCCGTATTTGGTGATCAGATCTGAATAGTCAGGTACTTCCCCTCCCCCCTCCCATTAGCCTAACAACATAATATGTTAACCCAATTGGAGATAACATAGTCTCACTGGCTCCAGGTAGTATTTAATTAAGTAAACGCATCCGTGACATAACTATGTGAAAAAGAAACGGTATTGTTATTTAATTACTTTAATGATACTCTATGTCAGTGCGTTTATGCGGCGAACCCCCATTAAAAAGATGACAAAATTTATTTCCTTAAGACAAACTTCCATTATAATAATTTCAGCAAATTATAAACAGCACGCTATTAAAATTCCGCCTTCAAAATCTTCGCGACCGAAAAAGATTCCCATTTTGTGCGTTATAGATCAGCACAAAATGCTTCATACAAATAATAATCAAACCATTACAATCGCCTGACGATGTTATGGCAAACTTATGCCAAATTATCACTATCCTGGTGCGCCGCGAAGCATTATGTTTGAAGCCACGTGACCTCGAGAGATCCGGTCTTTTTTTAGGTTTTACACATTTTCAATAAATATTGAAAATTGCTGCGGTTTTTGACAAAAAAACTTTAGAAATCTTTCCTAAAACGTTTAGAAAAACTATCGTGGAATTGACCAATTATTTAGGTGTAATAAGCGTGTGCATAAATGCATGAGCATGCTGTTAGTCGTATTCAAGCGCCATAATAACGAAAGTAGATTGCAAATGAACGGAATAAATGAGAACGTATTGATTTTATACGGCATGCATTAACACTTTTCACCTGAATAATAAATAAAATAGTTTCACCGGCACGATACCCAATGTCATCAGTGAATTAATAATATGTAGGCACTGATGAAGAAAATAAATCAATCAAGTTTTTTAATCTGTACTCGCATTGTATACGAAAGAGTTGTTTTATATAAGTACGTACGTATACCTATTTCAGAACAACGCAATGATTGGAATAATAAGAAATTAAATAAATTATAGTACAACTAATCATTTTTCATGATTAAGCATTATTTCATAGTAAATAAACGTCTCCTCGTGCATTCAACGAGAAAAGTTGAATTTCTTTACTCCAGTTTCGTGAGTTCCAGTATTGCATAGTCAAACTTCAAAAAATAATTTTACTTTTTCTTTGGCTGATTTGTCATTGCTGATGATCGTGATCCCCACTCCAATTTCCATGGTGGACAAGGCTCCTTCACTTCTCGCGGTTCAGTGAGAGCTGCGGACGCACTTTGCTAGTGACTTGGTTTCTCTAGGTTGGAGTCCCATGTTTGGCGAGCAACGTGTCCAAAATATCTTAAAATATGCTATAGGTAGACAGCTGATAAGACCTAGCTCTTCCAGGACCGAGATATTATAAAGGAATGCCTGGCAGTCCATAGAATCCTGAGAAATTTTTCAAACGCCACATTTCGAGGACGTCTATTTGCTGACTCTTGTCTTCTGCTTGCCTTCCTTTGCTGACTCAGTGTCCATGTTTCTAAAGCGTATAGAAAATCTTCGCTCAGACGAGTCTCATTTTGGTGATATTGGATGTGCCTTTGTCACTTTTTTGTGCAATAGCAATACTTATATGAATTTCAAACTTCAGAACATTATTTGCGAGGAAAAGTTTCCGGCAAAGACAATGTGACACATATTACGTTTTAGTACTTCCCCGATTTTATTTTTTAAAGAATCCGTTCATCTTATTAATAACAGAAAACTAATCGCACTCCAAATAATCCCTATTCCTAGATTATAACAAAATTGATTGCTGAATGTATGACAAGGTATTAATTTTCAAGGCTAGCACAGATTATAATCTTTTTTAAATATTCATCTCATAAATAATTGTAAATGCAAATTTTGACTATTGGGAATCCATACTCTGGAGTGTTCAATGATTTGCGATAGCCGGGACTTTTATTTTTTGGAAAATCGATCATAAATTATGTGTACCTTTATATAGCATGGCGATCACGATTTAGTTCATAGAACATATTTAATTATTGTAATTATTTCCATTTTTAATGACAGCTTCTTTCGAGAAATTGGGTAAATTATATTTTGCAAATGATTCAAAGAATGCTGATCAGGTTATAGATTTCTGAGAAGTGTTGTCATTAAATATTATTAGCAAACAATGACAAATGATGGCGGTATCCATTTTCATTTTAAGAATTCAATTTACTGTAAGATCAAGAGAGTTAGTCATTCATGGGTATTGAACCATTATAATTTATTCACACGGAGAAAAATGAGTATTGCTGATTTATTAAATATTATTATTATCCGTGCAGTTTCTGAATAATATGCGAGATGTCTTTAGATTTGAATATATTTTATATGATATTATCTTTTACTAACTGGTGTGGATGGTTTAATAAAATGTGAAAAGGTGTCTGAGTGATGTCAATAAAATGTAAGGAGATTAAGTTGTTACATATTTCACGATGGAGGTGTTGCTGCAAGCCGAAAATAGTTGTCCTAGAAATTCCCGACGGCAAATTATGTGCAAATATCCTTACGCCAGAGCTCATATAGGTGAGTGACATGAATTTCAAAATCTTCACACTTAAATAGGTCTTGAATAATTGAATGCCGTGTAGAATCCAACCCTCGTTTATTGGCATCCTTGACTGGTGAATAAAAACAGCTGTCGCCCACATATGAGATGGACTGACGACCTTAAGAGAACTGCCGTCTTCGGATTAGTGAGACGCAAAAAGCAAAAGAAAACAAAACGTCCATATCCAAAGCTGTACCTCAAAAGGCTGACGAAGAAGATATAAAAATGTTAATTAGAAAAGTTTTGAATAAATTAAAATGATCGTTCCAATTTATGATTTATGCAATGTTGTAATCCCTGGTAAAATTGTATCTTACGCTGATGATACAGCAATAATAGTAAATGGAAAATCCTGGCCTGAAACTTTTTTAAATGCAACAAAATGTATTTCATATGTCTTATCATGGCTAACTTGTAATAGACTTTTCTTAAACTATAATAAAACATTTTACCTAACATTTTATAAAAACAGTAAAAACAAACCTCCCAATAACCTTAAAATTAGACTACATAATGCTAACTGTAATAAAGTAACATGCACCTCTTGCTTTGAAATTGGAAAAATTGAAAAGATCAAATATTTGGGTATATATATTGACACAAATTTAAACTGGCAACCACAAATTAATAACACCGTTTCTAAATTAAGATATCTGACGTACATATTTTATAGACTTAAGGAAGTACTCAATGTTGACAAATTGAAAATGATTTATTTTTCTCTAGTGCAATCCTCAATTATGTACGGTATATTAGGATGGGGTGGCGCACTAGATACATTTATAAAACCACTACAAATAGTACAAAATCATATTATCAAGGTTATATATAATAAAAAGAGGACATTTTCGACTGATCAATTGTACAAGGAATCTCAACTATTCAATCTCCGTAAACTATTTTTACTTCAAAGCCTGAAATACGTCATGAAAAACCAAAATAAATTTCAAAAATATGAACCCAAAATCAACTTTAGAAGAAATCATGTATTTTATACCCCACAAACCAATACCAAACTAATGCAAACTCACAGTAGCTTTATTGGACCTCGCACTTTTAATCTACTACCAAAAAAAATTCAAGTAACAACTAAACTAGCGCAATACCAAAAAGTATTAAAGTTGTGGCTGTACAATGCAAATGTTGAAGCATTATTCATTTAATTTTTACTTTTTTCTATTTTGTTTCTGTATAGTTATTATTATTTTATTTTGTGTTCTTTTAATTCATATATATTATCTTACAATCTTTATTTTTACTTTGATTTATTTTTAATATGCTCCTCTTGCACAATCTTTTAGAATAACTTTAATTATAATACTACCGTTTTTCTTTATTATGCTTACTGTTTTTTATTTTATTTTTACTGTTATGTATTTTTAGGTACAAAAATCTAATGTATTAAATTATATTACCCACGCACAGGCTGCGCCTTAGTGGGTTCCCTTTCATATTATTAAAAAACTTGTATTATGAAATATGTAAATTGGGAAAAAATAAAGGAAATAAAAAAAAAAAAAAAAAAAAAAATTAAATAGTATTATGCACTCATATTAACAACCTGTCGAATTATGACAAATAATTCTATTTAAAGCCGTCTTATGAACTACATATTTTTTCGAATGAGTGATGAAGATTTTGCAATTGTAATAATCGGATTAAGATTAAGAAAAATACACGACCATGAATCGTTTCACCCCTATTCTCTTTTCATTTAATGCATTTCGTAAATAATGTACATATAATATTATAAATAAATATTTGTTTTCATGGAATCGAATTAAGATGTCGCAATTCAACATTGCATTACATTCACTCTGCATCTTCTCACTTGTATCTTCTCTCTGTTCCTCTCGAAAGGGAATCGAGTGAAGTCATCGTCCTTTAGCAAGTTCAACGTACATCGCTTGAGTCATCTCGTCTCCCTCTCACCTGACGTATCCAGGTGTTGCTGCAGTATAAACCGTGAATTGTACATGCGAGATCAGCTCTTAGGCAGAGGTTTATGAGTACGTATTTTTCCTTGTCGTTTGAACAGGACTTGTGTATAGTTGCATTGTTCATATTTCTTTAATCTCTCTTTGGCGTTTTAAGTTTATGTAGCCGTATGCAATCATCCCGTACAAAAGAGCACACACATATTTAAAACAGAAGGCGTATCGGAATGCTTTTGCTATAAATATTTGTAGCAAAATCAAAAGCAGAAAATAATAATATTTTTTTACTTAATCGGAAAACTATCTTGGCTTGTTTTTTTGATATTTGACTGTTATGACTGTTACTGCATGCAAATTGAAAAGAAAAATGCAATTAATGTTTGTGTGACGTGATCTAACGTTCGTATTGTGCGTGCCCCTCTGAATCTAACCTAACCCAACAGCGTTCTTCCTATTTTTTACTGCCAAATTTAGTCAATCCCCACATACGGTCTATATATGATATGCATTGTGTGATCGTGAGTATGTCGACACCGTCAAACAAAAATTGTAATTATATTTAGATTTAGATTTTTCGCATATTATTTTCGATTGTTACCCTATAACGATAATGTAACTTTTTTAAATACCTTAATGACGAAAATGCCACGGATGTCTTAGGAATCTAGGAATGGCGCTGGCCACCCGGCCTATAATTCTACTTTGTCGGATACTATAAATCATTCCGATCAAGAGTACATAAGTACTACATAACTACATACACGTTTGACTTCTCAGTTCAAACCTTTTATTGAATTGGCTGATCGATTGACGACATTAGTTTTACTGGCTTTGCGATGAAAGAAATATTTAAAAGAATAATTGCCTGAACTGTCAAAAATCACGTTAACATACGTACCGTGTACAGATCGATAAACTCATCTTTTCAGTAGAATATATTATATTTTAATATATATATATATTTTAAAGGTTAGTATTATTTAACATCGTTGTGATCATCAGTTGTTGTTTATTTTCTCCTGGATGAAGGCATCTCCAAACGCCTTATACGTTTTACCCTTAACCGATTTTTAGTGCTTCGTGTTTTGCCGAACTTTGAACTCATACATTGTCCAATCTTTGGCCTTTTCATATCTTGGGAAACCATTAAAAGAGTCTAAACACAAAATCACAATCGTGTTAATGGATTAAATTTGACACAGAATCCGAGCATTTTCAATTTTGTTGAAAAATTAGTCAATGAGGGAAAATCAATTGAATTAAGATTATAATAAAAAAATAAAATTTTGTACCAAGTCATCTTCCTAAAATCTACGTACACTTTGGAGTGGCGGTACCACATGCCGCTCCAGGCCGCCGCGCAGAAAAGTCTCGCAATGTACTGCGCTGTAAAACGATATCTTACTTTCGGACTTTACTTTTCTGCGCGGCGGACTGGAGTGGCGCGTGGTACCGCCACTCCGTAGTGTACGTAAGCCTATTCTCAATTATCAGGAGAGCAGTACACCTCGGAAGTGCCAATAGCTTTCTGCGAGGTACAACGACAATCTGTTTAGAGATGGAAAATCGATTATTACTCGGTTGGTTGCTGCTCGGCTGCGGTTTCAAGAAACTATGTAGGTATTTAATGTGTTGGGTCGATCACCTCGCTCGAGAATCCAGAGATATTGTGTGCTTTGTTCAATGTTCCCGGCAGACACAGCGGTCTGGCTTGTTCAATAAACTGCTGCTAAATGACGTTATACTTAATTATTTCGCGGAAATTGTTAGCTCATCCGTGCAATCATTTTCCTCAATCCTTTGCGCACCTATAAAATACCACCAGGATATTATGACTAATTACAGGATAATGTTACGCTTCTGATGAAATAAACATGTCTCTGAGTATTTTAGTTTATTACAACATAAATGAAAAAGGAATCCTCCAATATTCGATTATTCACTGCTTTCTCCATATTTTGAAGACGCGTGCGGTTTGTTTAACTATTTACTGCCTTATATATCATCATTTAATCATATGGTTAGCCACAAACCTAATCATTATGTTCTATTTCCAAAGAGCTTACAATATGTGAATGACGTATGCTATGCGTGAATTCAAATCCTGTTTTTACTATCATTACGTTACATCTAGTCAAAGAGACCCAAGAGCCATCAAGTCTCTCGTCACACTGATCGGTACAGACTCGTAACATCTCGGTGTTTATGTTTTTTTGGAAATTCAAATCTAATTTCTTTGTAAAGAAACAGTGGGATGAAGTCAGTTCGTACTTCTTATGATGATTATTTCGGAGTGTTCAACACATTTAAATAACAATGAATGTGTCTCATCTCAAGGAAAACACCTTCTAAGAGATATGAAACAGGTTTCGTTAAAGTAAGATGTAATTCAGGGTATCAACCTAACTCCAAAACCAATGACACACTGTCAGTTTGATTTCATATCCTGGCTTTTCTGTCGGAATAATAAATTTTCATATTTTGAAACAATGAAACCAAGATAAAATAACATAAAATTGCCGCCAGTTGAACTCTTATTATTTCGTCATTGAAATTGGAGGATAATCTGATTGTCGTGGATTTCCAAAGAAACCAGCAATTGATTTGAAATCAATGTCTCAATTTCTAAAACTTTGCTTCAATTAGAATCAAATTTTTTTAGAACTATGTATTAAAAATTGACATTTCCTTAAAAAAGTATTTAACATTCAAGGTGCGTAATTATGCGAATATTACCTTATACAGTAACTATACATTTTTTAATTGAATAGATGTGTGAAAAAAATTATTGTTATAAAAGCACACAGCTTTATCTTGAAAAAAAAAAACAAAACTGGTTACATACAATCACTTCGTATCTAACGAACGAATTTACTTATCGATAATTGGGCACATACTATTACAGAATGTCATGAATGGTTACATTTCAAAAGTGATACATCAATAAGTAGGGAGTACCTGCCTACATGATATCGTAATATAATATCATTTAATTTCTGCGCTGCTAAGCCGAAAGACGGCTGCTCAAATTGCTGAGACATTTTGCGATCAGTCAGAAATCGTAATTGACAATTATTTTATGACCAAAGCATATTTAGAATCAAAATATCCCCTTTATGAGTTCAGTCACTAGTGACTAGATTTACAATAATTAGAACATTCTTCCGCAAATCGTCTCTCAGAGCAAATGATTTACATTACGTAACTAACTTTGCTATCCGATATCGCTTTAGCCTTTCAATTGCATATTAACTATTATAGTAACCGAGATAAGATTTCCTCAGTTTGATTGAATTTCCTGAATTTACTTGGAAGACAGAAAAATAAACAAAATAATTCAATAATTTGATATTTGACTTGGAGCATTATTTTTACTATCAAAAATTAAAGAACAAAAAATATGAAGTTTGTTTTAGTTTTGAATTTTTTAGCTAATGACGTAACAGATGCGACGTTATACGCTTTATTTTGGCTCTCCTAAAAAATTCAGATATCTAATTAATGTCTATATTTAAATCTGTGCGAAGCTTAATGCCAAATCTCTATTTTGATTAATCTTTATAACGAATTGGTGTACATTATGAATACCAAAAATATGCTTTAGATAAATTGAAGGTTTTCCTATCGTTTCGCTTGAGTAGAATACAAATATGAAAATAAATTACTCAATAAAAAATATAAATGTGATCTGTAAAAAATAGAAATGTATGAACGCATAAAGGAAACAACTTTTAAAAAATACAGTATTATAGCTAAGATTATCTGTGACAGATTCACTTGATTAACTTTTTTGCTTTCTTATAAAATTATTTACAAAATAAATAAAAACCAATTTTGTGCTTGAAATCGAACGTTTCTAGACTCCGTTTGTCAAGCGATTTTAATGCCTATTACCTACAATATAAGGTATACCAAGAATAAAAACATTTTTGGCTTGTAGCTTCTTCTTACGATATTTATTTCAGAAGTCCCGTCTGCGTGCAACATTGTAATACACGAATGTAGTTCAGTCTTTGTCACGATTCCGTTCACGATTTTTTTTTTCTATATATGTAGGTTGTTATAGTAAGCAGTTGGTCATGTGTCCTTGTTACTTGTTATGCTTGATATAAATAAACAGTTTTGTTATTTAGTACTGGCAATACTTCCCGTAAAGTAACACTAAGGACGGGTTGTTTCGGAGAATCTGAACAATTCATCAAATTTCAACGTTCATTTTCGGGTTCTGTGAAAAACTTATTCAAGTTCTGTTTTTATATCATTGTAGGCTAGTTGCTTGACAAAACTGAAATAAAAACAGAACTTGAAAAAATCTTTCACGGAACTTGAAAATGAACGTTGAAATTTGATGAATTGTTCAGATTCTCCGAAACAACCCGTCCTAACATCTCATTATTTGAATTGCGTTGAGTAATATTAAATTTCAAGCGTGCGAAAACTGGGCAGTTACAGATTGAAAAATTTGCAAATTCAATGGATTTTTCCTTATTGGACAACTCTCGTCATAACCCAAAAGATTTTTTTAAATGAATTTTATTGTAGTTTTTATAGTATCTGATTATAGTAACGTGCCAACCATTTTATCGTTTACGAAGTTAATATTATATTGAAACAATATTTAATTTTTAGAAACTTGTTTAGGTAATATTAAGAACCGTGGTGAATCTTCAATAGCATAGGTATTTGAAAAAAAAAATGTTACTATTTTTTGGAATAACTTGATAAATCAATGTCGTCAAGTTGCAAATTATGATTTTTTTTTTCTTATAATGGAAATGTGAAAGGTATTCCTTTCCAATAGAGTAAATCTAATTGAAGAAACCTAAAAATATATAAAAAAACCTAAACCTACTATTATATAACTATTAAATGACTATTTTCTCAGTTTGACTAGAAATTACTATTAATTTTCTCAGTTTGACTAGAAAAGGGGGGAGGTTCTCGTCTGGCAATCCGGAGGTCGCGGGTTCAAATCCCGACGTGCGCAAGTAAATTGTATATTTCAAAAATAAATCATTAAAAATTATATGAGGTATTTTTGCGTCACAATCCATATAGGAAGATACTATAAATATCGCCCTGGTGTTCCACCATTCAGTATTAAAACTTTTCCTTGAAATGGCTTTAGTTTTCACACCCTCCTCTTGCCCATCTCCATCCCCCCCACTTCCTACAACTTCAAAATATACCCCGATTGGGGATGCCATAGTCTGACTGGCCTTTAGCCTATGTCACCTTTGGGGATGCTGGGATGCTAGAGGTCTAAGGGTCTACTTCAACTTAACTTTCTCGATCCGGCCCATTATGCGCTGGTGAGCATCGCGTCAAGACCTCAACAATCCTCACCCCATGAACCCGGGCACCCTGCTAAATCACCAAACGTTGCGAACCACTTGGGGTGACCTACGGCAGAGGTGTTGGTTATCCAATAAATGGTTTCAGAGGCGACGGCACCCATATCCGGTTCCCAAATTGATGTTGTAGGATGTAAGGACGAAATTTTTTTTTTTAAGTTCCCCATCCCCCAACTCCCCAAAGGGAGAACCCCCCCATACGATGGCTGTAACCATGTCCTTGAATAAATGTAACAGTTTTCTGCTTGTTTATTCCTATATGTATTATCTAGTAGGTACATATTGCATAATTTTATACCATTTCATTCAATGGGACTTTCAAACCAAAATATTTGATGGATTTAAATGTTTCATGATACTAGAGTGTAATGATTATGAGTTATGATCTTAAAAATAATGTTACAAGTGCAGCTTTTGGTGAATGTTACGTGGTTATGACCGGCTTACTCTCAGAGGCTGTGCCATGAGGCATGATTGTTATCAGTGCATCGATATTAGAATAAAACAAGCCAAAATACAATGTTTGATAATTTAGGAAGTTGTTTGAGTACTAGGTACTAGTTTCAAAACAAAATAATGTCAAAACTCTCACAAAAATTATCTATCTATAAACAAAATTAACATATACAGCAATGCTGTTTGCAAGAAGAGGTAGACACGACATGAGCTTAAATCCGTTTCGAAATGCAACACCATCTCTTGAAAGTTAAGCTCTGATGTTATGAAAATACCATAGATTTTTCTGCCTGCCTGGATCTTCTAGGTCAACGTAACTATTTTAAGCTAACAACATCATCTCCATCGTGAGATTTAGAGTTTAAAAAAACTCAAACATTGTGCTTTAGTGTTTAAAATATTTGGCTAATCAGGGTAGTACCTAATCAATCGATCGTAATATAATTGTGTTTATAATGCAATACTTCAATTACACTGACCATAGACAGTAAGAGGTTTGCGTCTTGCGAACCGGTTCGGAGCATATAGGTCGAACTTGGTCGGGTGGAGAGAAAAGTTATAGCACTATTCGAAATCTGCGTTGGCCATTACTTTTTATAGTTAACACAATAATTAATGGATAAAATGACACACCAGTTGCATTGGCTACCGTAATGCTTGCCGATAAGCCAATGCAATCCGCTTTCCAACGCGCCAAATCTAAGCAAATTAGAATCGTTTATTTATCAATCCTCATTAAATGAAACATAATTAAAGATTATCAAGGAATTAGCTATAACTCGCATATTGATTAATAACCGAATCTATGTAATTAATTAATTTTAGAAAATTTCTTCAATAACAAATTCCTCTTGGTATTCTATGCTCTGCTAGAACCTCGCGAGAACATCTGCTAGTGTCGCGAGATTCCACGTCTTTTCCCAAATGTAACCTAAGCACTATAAAAATCAATTACTATAAAATCAATCCAGGAGTAAAGTGACATGTACATAGTTTAAACAACCTAACTTACAACCTATATTACTAATTCAGATTAGTAGAAAATTGCCATCTAGGATAAATGTAAGGTTTCGGACAAACATTGGTTTAACAGTGAGAATGTATATAAACATAAAAGTATGTATATCAAAAAATAATTTACTAGATCAAAAACATATATGATCGTGTTCACAATTGTGTAAAAAAATACCAAAGTAAAAAAGATGTATGGACGTGCTCACGGTGATGTTAAAACAACTGAAGAGGAGGAAGAAATATTGAAAATGTTAATGTATGGGTAATTTACGATATCAATTTTGAAGTATCAGAATTAGAATAGATGCTACGGAAAACACAAAGGAAATATAACTACTAAATACTTACCACGAACAAACATTTTTAAGTTCCTAATGGTTTTCCAAAAGGGCGTTACCATACAGAACTAATCTCTAATTGGTATTGCCTGTCGGAAGAATGCTGGTTCTGTTGAATGACCTTGCTCTCGATATCGACCTTTTCCACGTGAACATTACACATTTAAACTCTAGTAAGTAACGTTAATGATTTGTTGTGTGTATTTTGTATTCCCCACATTTAACTGCAATTAAATAGTGTTTTGTCGCATAGTAGAAGTTCATCATGCTTTAATCAAATTTTTCAATCTCATTGAACAATAATTATTGAACATTATAAACATTTAAACTCAAGTAATGTTCTGTTTTGTGTATTTTAAATAATTTAATTTAAACATTTCACAATTAAATAAGCCCTAAAGTTCACGGTGGATATCATGCGCCGAAAATAATTGAGCTGATATAATAGGCATACATATAGTATGTAAAATTGAATTTCTATGGAGACATGCATTAGGAAAAAAATCTCCAAAGGTGTAGAATAATATATTGATTCGATGGACCCATTGCCCTCGAAACCTAAGAAAATAGTTATTTAATTCATGAAAGTTAACTCATCATTCAGAGATTTTCGGTTTAATCTTAAATTGAGACCACTTTTTACAATGATATTTTTCGTAGTGAAATTATTTGAGGAAGATAATATAAATAAGTTTTCAGTTTCAAGGGGTTTTTCTAAAGATTGAAGTCATCGGATGGTTTTCGATTGAACTTGGAGAAAGTTCGTTCACAAGACGTTCATGATCAGTGAAAGCTCAAATTATTATCAGTTTTCTTGTAAATTACTGCGGATGATTGAGTATGATTTCAAAGGTGAACATAATTACTAGTATTATTTTTTAAAGTTAACGTTCATTACTTTAATGTATTTTAAATGTCTTTAAAGACCAGGTTTTTATACAAATCACGAAGAATAATAATTATAAGCCTTAAACATATAAATTGAAAACCCCGACCGGCAATCGGAAGACTGCAGGTTCGATTCCCGTCGGTGGCAGTTATTTTTTCTCGGAAGATTTTTTCAATTTATTTGAGTGTTTCAGGCTGATAATTATTGTTTATAATAATTACTAGTGATTGCAGGAAAAATAATGTTTTTATTTGAAGGCACATTTTGATAGATTAAATTAAACAAGAAAAAAATATTTATTTTTTGTAATAACTTTAGTGAGTAAAACCTCAAATTGTAATATCTGCATCTTTTTATGATTTTTCTGTTCCAGATTTTCGTTTATGAATCGCTAATATTGCCTTCAATAATTAAAGAAAAAATATAATTATACACCTTCGACCGGTTTCGAAATTGATAAGCCTTTCTACTTTAATAAATAATAAATGTGGAACTATTTAATCTTTATCTTGACGAAATAAGTGTTTATTCGAAACCGTTCAACGATTTATGTAACTTTAGAAGCTTAAACAATATATATTTTTAAATTTATTCTGAAAATGGCAAGCTTCAAAGTAACTAAAATTATTACTTGAACACAGTACCTACGCCTGGGTGGGACCCAAACGCGAAGTTAACTCAGCTACCGACCGAATAGGTACAGATTTACGACTGTCATAATACGGGCATGAGCCATGAACCTAGTATTTATAGAAGCCGCTAGATCTCAAAGAACAATGTAACATGTACATAAAAGACAATGATTACGGAAAACTAATAATACTTTAGAATATTAAATAAATATATATACGACCTAACCATTGTATTGAAAAGCTATCCAATTTGGTTTGGAAAGTTGTGTGACTGCGACATTCTTAAAGACCTCGTGGGAAAAAAAACTAGCTGCTACTTTCCACACTAAACATAGACAGAACAACATTGGATCATTGATCTATCACCGGACCGGTCGACATTGCTTCACTCAGTTTTGTCGCGATAAGCGATGGTTTAATGTCATCTTTTGTTTAATTAATGAAACTTTTGCAATCATTAGCATAACCCAGTTGATAAAGGTCATTAACGCTTTGTGTGTTGACTCGATTCTAATATAAAACTGGTTTGAGAGCTATTTTTGAACAGTCAGTAGTTTTTGTTTGCGCGTTACAAGTATTTGGCTGATATCAACAGTCATATTATCTGATAATTTCACAATTGAGGAGAATTAGTTCACTTTGTTTATAGATATATTTTAGATATTGCCGTTGTGTGGTACGCAATCTGAATAATGTCATTAGCACCAAGTGGATCAGTACCAGAGAAAATAAGTCGTAGAAAACGTTATGATTAAGGCGATGCACTACGTCGTGTAATATTTTAAATTGAACTGATATCAATAACAACCCTGACGTAGATGGCGATAAAGTTTAAATTCCCGCTTAACACTATCCGCCTGCTTTGATTTATGCAAGAAAAAACATGGCCAAAAAGTACCTTTTATTTTATTTTGTTAATGTTCAGGCATAAATATTTTTTTTTCAATCATTTTATAAATCACTTAATTTGCCACATTATACAATAAAATCATAATCGAAAATGGGTTCGTAAGTAGGAGATTTTGAACTTTAAAGCAGTTTTCATAGGCCTTTACATTATTTTTTTCAGGGCTTATAAAAATACTTATCTAAAAAATACTCGATTATTTCAAAGGCCAAGATGTATTCTACTCGCAGTATTTAATTAAAGCATCTGAAACATTTCCAGGCGACCAAATTTTCAAACCAAAAACAAATGATTTTGCATTACTACGTATGACATCGCCTTATATGACATTTTACACTTTCAAAACAAGCCATAGCGATAAAATAAAGGAATTTGATTTGGTAGATAAAATACGAGAAGAAAAATTAAGCCTTCATTTATTTGGATACAATTCGGTGTAATTTAATTTCTGCGTGAAAAAAAGTTAAAATTACGCAGATTTACTGTGTAATCAAAATCACACTTTGTATGGAATAATTAAACTTGGTTTGTTCTGGTTAATTTCCTACTTGGTTATCGAATGATTTAGTATTCGACTGAACAATGTTAAAAATATTATAGCGCAATAAGGTCATTAAAGAACAGCTGGTGTACGTCTACTGCATAAATAAACCACTCACTGAAAGTTGGCACCTAAAGAATAATGTTGTCTTTTTGTATGGACTGTAAATATTATGAATGTAGTCGCTAGTTTGCTACACAGTATACAAATTTACATAAGGCAAAAGTGTATACTTAGTGAGTCTATATAGGTACATTCATTGTAACAAGTCTGAATGTATTGCTTCGAGTTTTTTTAGTACTTGTGATCTGTTGTGGATGTAGCGTGAAAAATATTATGATTGACAATTTTTTGTTTTCTATTCCGAATGATGTGCCACGTACATATGTACTACATATGAAGTGATCTCTATAACCGTCCCCAGGAAGTTTGGTCCTCTGCCAGATGATTTCGGCGAAGCATCCAGACTCTCCGCCAAGCTGTTGATGTCGCGAGGTACAACACACAAACAGAATACACTTCCTTCCAATCCTTTTGATTGTGTTCCAGGACGTGCTGCCAGGACTCTTTCAATAATAATTTATCTGTTTGTTGTACGCGCTTAGTTAAAGTTCAACAATTCTGTTAGATAAAATTGCGGTTTATGGAGGAAATTATTCTAAAAGGATTCTTTATGGCTCCAGACTTTCTAGAGTAGTTAATACTCACAGTATCCCCTATAGAAAGACCACCGTTCAAAAACCGAAACATTCCTTGAAATGGAATTAGCCGTAATTAGTGACCAGATCCGAATAGCCAGGTACTTTCTTCAGTACTACAACATGTACTTGCCCACTTTGGGGATTCCATAATCCATTTGGTTAAAAATTTATTGTGGATTCTGTGAACTAGTTTTCATTTATATATAACTGAACTGAAAATAAGTCTGAGTTATAAATCCTTTAATATTCCGGTCATCAGATGTAGTGTGTGGATAATAGGTTCTTTTTACCTTACGTATCTGGATTCCTTCGCTTTATCTCGAACTAAATACGGATGACATAAAAATGCAGGAGGTATTTCGCTAACCACCTGTTACTGTACCGCACACCGCACCTGATGCTGGCCAACAGATGTGCCTCTGCACTCAACTGTCTCACTGTTCAAACGGTAAAATATTTAACGAGGTCTTTGAACTCAATCATTGCATTGGAATTAGAACATAACAAAATATATACTTGAACAAAACCTGAACATTTACGTCGATTCCTCAAGTATCATTGTATTAAAAAATGAACAATTCTTTTTTCAATCATTGAATACAGTATTAAAAAATCTCAAAGAAAGATGTGAGACAGAAAAAATCATAAAACGATTCGGTCGAATCAAGGAAATGAACACAAGAACTCAGTCTTGCGAATATGCGACAGATGCGAAGTTTCAAGATGCAACCAAAGTTTTTTTTGAAAACGATACATCTTTCATTTGAATACAATTACAATTTTAGGTTTCACTTATTAAACTCATAAAAAAACAATAACAATTTATTTTGTTTAGCAATTTGATTTAAACTGTTGGAACGGTTTTGAAAGAACAAGTTTATCAAACATTTGCCGGTGCCTTTACTCGTATTTGTTGGACGAGAATTGATTAATGGATTAAAAGAACCTGTTATCAGCACTGCACAATTACACCGGTAGGCTGCATTGGTAGTGGTTTTGTATTAAATGGGTAATGATAAAATGTCAATTACTTACAAATGAATTTGAAAATTTAATTATAACCTATTCATTTCATTCGATGGTTGAAAATAAACGAATTCACTTTTATGAAAGTGAAATAATATGTCCGCGATGAAAGTGAAACAGTGGTTTTGTATGCCTTGGGTGTGGGGCATCGAATTCTTTATCACGACTAACCGGTCGCAATATATGGGCTCAATACCCCGGCTCCTAGCACTGTTGCACGGTTGCCTATTGCCTATTGTGAGAATATCTCTATTCAATGGGATCACAAAGAGAGTTGTATACCTACAACCAGTGATGCCATATCCCAAAAAAATAAATATTTCAGGGGAATTAAAACCATATTTTACCGTATTTGAAGGATATTCAGAAAGAAGAATATCAAATATAATATAATTTAACTATAGAAACTACGTAGATCTGTTTAACTTACCAAAGTTTTGTAATTTTCCTAGTATTATATTTTTCTATCTTGCATTCTGGAGTGTATAGTTTCCACTTTATTTCGTTTTGACATTGTTTTTGTTTATGAGGTTGTGTTTTATTAGGTCTTCTATTTTTTTAAAATTTATTTTTTTATTTTTTTTATATTCAATTCAAATAAAAAAAAAATAATAATTTAAAATCGAGTTCTACAAATTAAACTTAATAACAACAAAAAAAAACTTCTATTTATTTTTTGAGTTTACTTTAATTATTTATTTTTTTATTTTGTTGTGTTTATTTAGATGTTCTTTGTAAAAAATAAGAAAATAACATGTAAAAGGCCAGCTGGGCGTGAATTTATAAATAAATAAAGTTTTTCGTAAGCTTTTTATTGAGCATTCAAATAAGAAAAAAACGGTACCTAAGTAGATTATTTTCAATGTACTATTTAAAAAAAAAAAATTTAAATATATTATTATGTATTTTTAATTTTAAATGTATAATTTTTCTCATTAAATGTATTATGTAGTTTTTTATATTATAAAATGAAGGCCTCAGCACGGGCAAGCCACCCAGTGAGGCCTACATTACTGAAAACCTTGAATTGTAAAAAATATTGTACCTAATAAAATAAAATAAATAAAATAAATGAACTAACTAACTCAGCATCACACCATTTACCGCATTTCTCCTTGTCTCATTCACATTCATACATCGTCTCATACATACTCTTCAATTATTCTGACTCAAGTATCTGATTCACTTGATCTTGCCATGTATTCCTCGGGCGTCCCGATTTCTGCTACCTAAGTAAGTGGTCTATAATGCTTTACTTTACAATTTTCCCTTGAATAATATGGTAAAACAATAAAATCATAAAAAAGTTGTCAAGTTTAATGTGTAAGACATCAATTTTAAATTAATTAATAATATTAAAATATGAATAACTTTAATATAATAAAAACATTTTTTTTCAGATCCATGACACAAGAAATTCTCCCGCAACTCTAAATTTTACTGTAGTTATCTAATAATTACCTTAGTGTAGGTACCCAATTAAAGGTACATTATTAAATTCCACTCTCATTCAAAACTATACGACAAAACGATATTAACACATTTAAATCGCAAATGAAAAGCTGCACATACAACAGGGAAATCAGTAATAGAAAATATTCTGACACCAAATACAGACTAAAACCGAAACCACTAAACTGCACTAAAAAACACCATGTACTATATTTATAATAATTTCAGAAAAAAACATTACGTAATATATTTACAATTACTTCAATTTATCCACAATACTATATTTTAATAATATGTAAATGAAAGCCTCAGCACGGGCGATCACATTGAAGACATCATTGTCTCTATTTGTAACAAAAAAGGAAGATGTTAAGATGAAAAATAATTATTACTATTATTTATTCATTTCATTTTATTTTATTGAGAAAGATAATAATTATACAAGAGACGTTGTAACCAGTGGCGGTTCATGGTTCTTTTCTCTGGGAGTTCAGAATATCAAGAGAAGATTTTATATTGGTAAACCTATTTCATTTATTTTATTTCAAGCCACTAATTCAAATTATCTTTTTTTTATAAACAACTTAACTTAAAAGAATAACTGAAATTCTGTTTTACTAGTGGATTTACAAATGTCATTAAAAGCAAACGGTTGGAGAAATGCAGGAACAGGAAAACAATAATGTAATTTTTTTAATATAAACTACTAAAGAAAAATAACGTTTAACTTGCATCTATGTAGGAACTGCACATTTCAGCTGCCGGCGCGGGCGGTGACGGCTCGTCCTATCTCGGTGACACTCGTCAAATTCCGGAGATCACGTGGTATCAAACATTTAATCGCGCCGCACAAAGATCGTCTTGTTTTGGCGTAGGTTATAAGATTTCATTGTCAGGAGGATTGTGTTTGTTTCTTTTTGTATGAAATAAGGTAAGTTTAATGATTTAGCAGGAGTGCCCTGGTTGATCGGGTGAGGTGTGTTCAGGATGCGCCTGCCCAGCAGCTGCGTGGGACACCCTTTGGCCCCTCTAATCGGTCTCTTGACCCATCGCCTTGCGCCGCAGTGGGAGGGATATATTCATGTCTGTCACTTCTGGACACACTGATCCCTAGATTCCCACCCATCCCTCATACCTTTTACCTTCTCAGAACTTCATATCCTTCCTTTCATTAAAATAACCCTCCACACTTCATCCCAAAATCTGTCACAGGCCCCGAGGGAAAATTATTTTCGTCAGGGCCTCCTGTGTGGAGTTAATGTAAAAAAATATATGAAAAAAACATACAGTTAGTAAGACACCACTTTATTTTTGAATCAATAACGATAGCCAACCGGGTTTCGCTTGTCCCAAGCTTCATCAGGGCTAAATATCAACAGGGCTAAATATCAAGTTGATATTTAGCCCTGATGAAGCTTGGGACAAGCGAAACCCGGTTGGCTATCGTTATTGATTCAATAATAAAGTGGTGTCTTACTGAGTGTATGTTTTTTTCATTCAATATGTCATACCCCAAAGTATTTGCTTCCTTCGAAAATAGAAAAAAAAAATATATGCTGATTCTATGCTGCGTGGTAATATCGGGTTGGTATTTGACAGTATTTTTTGGTCGTGACGATTTTGAAGTAAGAATTTCAATGGCGCGCTATTTATAATGTGCTAATATTTATTTATTTATTTACACCCTAATGGGCTTTTACAAAAGTAGTTAACAAGTAATACAGTTGTGTTACATAGTTTACAATAAATTATGATGTTTTATTAAATTAAGGTAAATTCAAATGAATAGTGTGGATTACGGAAAGCTAAATATGTATTAAGGAACATATACATATAAAAACAAAAGTGTATTCACTACGGAGTTGTGAATTCATAAATCTCAGTAAAATGATTAAAAAGATTTCGTTTTATAACTAATACGGAATCTTTAAGCATGTCTACAATATTCCCAAATTTATTGCCAAAATGATGTAGTCTATTTATAGGTGTATGAGCTTCATAGTTGGTTTTAAAATTGTCACAGAAAAATGTAGCACTTTGCCTCGTATTTCTAGTCGGTACGTAAAATTTTATTTTGGCGACAATTTCAGGGTTGTCAATGGAATTATTAATAATTTTATTTAAAAGTACAAGGTATGCTAAGTATGTCCCATAATTTTATCGTTTTAATGGGTGTTCGCTGCATAAACGCACTTGAGGAAACCGCAACTGGTTGTGACCCCTTACGTTCAAGAACTACATTCCTGAATTAGGAATTTCCCCCACGCGATCTATGCTTAAAAATCTATCTCACTCAGTACATAATTTTGGTGATAGGTTCTCATTTCATTATGATACACAATAAATTATTGTTCAAAAGAAAGTATGTAGGTAAGTCCTTTCCCCTGTATCGAAATCAAATCGGCCGGTCTGTATGATGAGAACAGTGCATACAATGTTTACAGTCTTTAATGTCTAGTTATCTAGGTTACCTTATTTCCTGATTGCAAAGTAATTTCCATCATGAAACAAAAGTCAAAAGCATTTAATATAATTATTATTTGTTTAATATAACATAAGGCAAGAGCATTTAATATTTTTATTATTTTTTAATATATCTAATACATTTAATGTATTTAAGACAAGGTTTCCAACAAAAGGTGTTGAATACAATGTAGCGATAGAATTATTACATTTGTATAACAGTTGACTTACGCGATTGATTCCAGAGACAACTTTGGGTCTCAAATCCGGTATGTAAGTTTTCTTTTTTTATTTTCTAGACCGTATGTTTAGCTCAATACCAAAATATTAAAAAAAAATGATTGTTGTCTTAGAAAATGTTCTTTTAACACTTTTCTTCTTGTGTCTGAAAAAACTGTCAGTGGAGATTATGAACTCTTTCATTATTACGGAGACTTTTACGACTGGATGAGAGTGCTTTAATTTTTAATAATAAAAAATACTTTGTGCTCTAAAAAATGGCGAAAATCTGAAGAGAAATAACGGTCCGTCCCCCTATATGAGATGCATTTTAATTTATGGGTGACTTCTTCCCTCCCGTGACAGTGTTACGTTGAAAATGGTCTTTTTAAAAGATTGACAAATGACAAATCGTAGTAGTCATATTTAAGCAATTAAAATTTAAATATTTCTAGAACAATATCTGCTGTATGAAAATTTATATTCCCTATTGTAATGTAGTAATAAATTCTTTAGGTTTCCATTTAAATCAGTGTTCTTCCGCTTGTATGGGCGCTTCTGTAAACAAAGCAATCTGCTGTGATATTAAATGGTAACGTTGGAGTAAAGCGTTCACCAGGCTGTGATTAATTGTGTGAAATTTACGATGGAACCTCAAAAAAGATATTATCTCTTCAAATACCCACCCGCCTGGAAAACATAAACAAAGATAATCTTAACGATCCAATTCGGAAAATAAATCGTCGTAAAACATCTCTATATATTATTTGTTTATATGAAGTGCTCAACAATTTCAACTGTATGGAAATTTGGATGTGTGGTTAATTGAAGTGGGGAGGAACCGAGCAGGGAAAGAGGAAGGTTGAGTAGTACCTGGATATTCTGATTTGGTAACTAAAAGTAGCTAAAGCCAATCCAATCAATGCAACGCACGATGTATCGATTCTGAATTATCGTCTCTCACCAAGGCGATTTAAATAATACGTTTCTCTTCACATATCAATACTTTTTATGTACTGAATATTAGGTTTGTAGTGAGTCCTATTTATATGAAAACATCCGTCTTTTGCTAAATAAATTATTGCTATTTAGTAATAATGTCAACTTTTTAAGCTTAGGTTAGGCTGGCTACATGCATAAATGCATAATCTCTCAAGTGAAAATAGCTTTTATTCCAGTGTTGTCGTGTTCCTAATTTTACTGTTTACTCTAGTGCGTGCCCTCCGGCAGGCAGGTGTTGCTTGTTAAATTTTTACTCCTGAGAACTTTCTTCAATTCCAACAGAGATGAACATCAACAATAACAGACTAGCAATTCATACACAATAGTAGAAATTATGACACTTTTCTTTTTAATGTACATACGACAGATTCAACTTTTTGTGCAAAACCTAAATACATTTGCTCTGGGGAGTTTTGTCGTGAATGCTTATTTATTTATATTTGTTTAAATACTTTCACTTACAGTTCTCAACAAACATACTAGATAAATCACGAAGAGAGTGTGGATAAAAACATCAAAGGTCATGGATCGATATTCGTCATTTATCTTTGACCGTTGAATTCATATAATAAAGACGAACACAAGAAATGCGATGTGTTTCGTGTTTCAAAGTCTGACCATTCTTAAATTTTAAATTCAGGAATTCGGTCAAATTCAAAATCAAATGGAATGGCAAAAACAATTTCAGGCAGTACAAGAGTACACAATTTTGATTGGCTGTTTCAAACTAATAGTCAAAAGGTACCTAACTACCTATGACAGCAACGACATTAAACTACAGCCATTAAAATCTACATAGAAGCTTTAAATTTATTATGAAGGTGTGTGTGAGTACATTATTAATTCCGGGGTTATTCCAGAAAACCTTAATCTTATCATAATTTCCATTGTTCTATCATGACACTGAGTTGAAGATACTTTCAATATTATCCTGGTGAGAACCACCATTCAGAATCGAAACATTACTGGAAATGTAAGTAACCAGATCTGAATAGCCAGGTAATTTCAACCTTTCTGTACCACTGCCTAAAGGCTCACAACATACCCCAAATGAGATTGCCACAATTCTACTGGATTCGCGCATTTTGAACTTTTATACTGTGTCACATAAATAAATAAAATAATGATAAATGAAAAACCTCTCCAATAATACTCTTAAATACAGACAATAATACGAAATTTCATTCGAGAAACTTAAAGCTTTCATTTATAACCGAAAGCTATTCTTAAAATATATTCATCACTCCAAAACCACATAAAACAGGTAATTGTATAATCAGCGATCACAGAGACCGAAAATAAAGCAAACTCTTCGCTCTTGATCTAAATTACTCGAAGGACGTTTCGTTATGAGATCGTATCTTTTTATCCGATTTCAAGTCCTCCGTTCTTCAACATTACGTACTTCGGTACGTAACTCCATGGTTACTGAAGGTTTGTTACGACTTTTATTAAATTTACATTAAATGAGACGTAACATCTAGCCGTTAAATTAAAGCCTCATGAAAAATGGATTGAAATAAACTGAATATCGCTAGTAAATAATTTCGAGGTACATGGGTTTTCCGATCGCGAATTTCATTATACACCATTGATTTCAAGTATTGCATAGTAGTTAATATTATGGTTAATTATTTTCCTTTCTTCATTAAGTAATTAATTATCTCTTTTTATCTGTGAGACTAATCGGCACTCGTTCGGTGACCTTTACTTTTTCATCATCTTTGCTCGTCATCAAAGTGCTAGGTTTTTCTTCGAAATACACGACTGTTTTTGCTTCTACTGTAAATTTAGGTGAGGTCCTATTACCTCGAGTACATAACTAATAAACTTTTATCAAGATCATATCGAGTGCTAAATAAGTGCTAAGGTCGAAGAGACCTCCCAGTGCTATATATACCGAATATATTTTACTATTATTGTTTGTTGTGCATTTGGTTTCTTGAATACCTAACTACAATTTATCTTAAAGTGCTCCCTAGAGATGGTTGTGAAGTTCAATTTTATCAGATCTAAGTTATTTAAATTATAATGTTTGAGTATAATCAAATTTAAATTTTATTATTTCTATTATATTTCTGTGAAAATATTTTGTCAGCTTGCCAGTGATTATTTAATTTTAAATTTGTCAAAATTTCTCGGGTGAAAAAGCTTTTTGTTTTATTTATTTGTTTCGTAAAATAAATTCACCAACTCAAGCGAGATATTACCCATTTGTCTTCGTAAATATTGAAGCTTGTCACGTGGCTTGTGCTTGTACACGGTACCATTCACTATATATATTACTGGCTGTCTACACGAATTGAAATATTTTAGGATTAACCTACATACCCTTTGTAAACTTAGCAAGCCGGTTTGTCGACTGCTTTAAAAATTAGCAAACAATGTTGTAAGTATATTGTTTGACTAGTGAAGCGAAGTATATTTATGGACCCAGACCGCAGTTCAGTGAAAAACAAACATTACGTCGTGTCCGCCGTCTTCGGGTAATTAAACGTTTTCTTAAAGAATAAAATGTGGTTTAGAAAACGTGGTTGTGGTTTGCACGAATGCCAAACTTTATTTGCAGCTTTAAGTCAACATGGCCGACGATATTTTTGAAACTAGATTTATAATAAGAATTGGAATGGTAGGTTCATAACAAATCACCGTTATTTTGTTGATGATATAATTATTGATCAATTTAAACATAAATAGTTGTAGATTGATGGATATTGTGGAAAACGCCTGAATTTATCAACTCAAATGATCTGGATGCGATGCAGAAATTTCATATGTTATGCAAGACACGGTGTTCCAGATACTAAAACATTCGTTTCGACATAAGATGTGTGAAGTTTTGAGATCGCACACTTTTGGAGAATATATTTTACTGCAGGGTTTGAAAAATCTGAAGGCCTATCGAAACCAATATTAATTTGATTTCATACAAAAAATGATTGAATATTTTTCGCTAAAAAAAGTTAAAAATAAAATAAAGTTGGTCGTTTCAGGTGAAAAAAAAAAGTAATAAGCAGTAATTATTGAATGAAACACTAGTATATATTGAATTATTTCGCGGATAAGAGATAAGTCGCCATAGCTCAGTGGTCAGAGCTGTCGACCGGAAATCGAAAGGACACGGGTTCAAGTCCCGTTGGCGTCATGTATCTTTTATCAGGAGATTTTTCAATGTGGATGAGTGTTTCAGGCTAATAATTATTTCTTATAAAATAATTAATAATAATTTTTTCTAACTTGTAATTCGTTTCAGAAATCCCGGTCAAATTTGTCTCAAGGTTAGCGTTGTAGACGAACTTGAAAAGTTCTTATAATAAGAAGTTCAAGTGCCATTTATTTCGAAATTTATTCGTAAATAACTTGAAAGTAGTATATGTGCTTTTTTATCCAAAAAATCTGCAAATCTGCCTAAGTATCTATTTTATGAGAAAATACGCCGAGTGTTGCATCTGAAAGACTAATAAATAATCCTAGAGAAAAGTACCGGATGCCTTTCAGACCTTGAGATTCGAGACGATGAGACGTCCTCTATAAGATGACACATACATTTGACGTCACATCATCCCTTCTCTCCTCTCTCTGGTAGCGTGGCTAAGGAGAGTGTGAACTGTGAACGTGCCATTTGGAGCATGAGAGCAGCAAAAACTGGATCAACAACTTAACTAGGTCCTATTTATGATACTGTTTAAACATATTACATTGAAAGTGTGACGCAAATGTACGCATCGTGTCTAGTATATCTAAAACAAGTATTTCAGATCAAAATTGTACGAAAATCACGTTGATGAATGCTGCAAGGAGCGAATGGATTACCCTTATCTTAATTCAGCTATAAAATGGCTTAAAACAGTAAGTTCCTTTTGATGTGTTACATGTTTCGAGTCTAACATTATGGCCAGTAACAAATGTTTCAGAACATAATCTCACAAAACAAACAACAAAAGCTTAATCGTCTACAAATCAAATTAAGTGTGTACATTCGAACGGCAGTTGTGCATTTTCTTTGTCACACTAATGTTCAAAACCAAGAATCTGAAGTCGTTAAAATATCACGCAAAATACAAGTTATTCGGGATTGTTTAAAATACTAAAATAGCCATTGCAATGAAATACAATGACAATGCGATAACACAGATTCCTCCGAATTGTTTCGACACGTGGAAATAGTGCACCGAAAACTTTAGACATTTATCGAAATTTTAAATACATGAGTAAAAAACTGGACTGTCTGGACGCTAAAATATTTTGTTTGACTGAAATTTTGGGGAATAATTCATAAAATTTTATATAATTATTTTTACCATGAGCATTTAGAAAAAATACACGTTCAGGAACTTCTAAAATAATGTCTCATAATTTTGGAGAAAAACGCGAAATTTATAAATGTTGTACATAACATGTAAGTATTTTATGTTAATATAAAATTTTAATATTATTAGGTACTTAGTTGATGCCAGTTCATAATAAAATCATTTCGATGGAGGTAAAACATGCAGCGATCATATCTATTACTTCATTAAGAATTTATTGCAACGGAGTGAACAACGGTTTAACAATAAAATTTATATAGCTTTTCGCAAATAGAATGACAGCTGTAAAAGAAAATAACTTTTCCGCTTAAAGATGCTCTCGCTAATAGCCCCATCCCGAACAATAAAAGAATACTTAGTGCGCTCTATTTTCCTGCGAAAGCTTCTCATTTCTTTTGAGTGCACCCTAATTTAATTTGACATAACTTCTTCGGCTTCGAGCCAAATTGTTTGTATAGCCTCTCCTAGAAACACGCACGGAAGATAATAATTATTATTGGCCGTTTTGCGTACTTCAAGCGCCCTATTTTAGATTTCTCAGTTCCCGACATGTTTAAATGTTCCGCAGAACATTGTCAACAGATAACATTGCAATTATACAGATCCTTTTCAACATAAGTGTACAGATTACGTGACCTAATTATAAATCTGGGGATACAGATATAGCCATGCAGAACAAAGCAAGTAACATGCATTGCCAATTGTTTAGATTTTAGATCATTTCCAAACATGTACCTTCATAATCATACCATCAAAAGAATTATTTACCAGTTCAATGACCAAAGGAAACAAAGCGCTCGAAAATAACTGAAAACACTTACGAAACAACGGCGTATTCGAGAAACCTCCAAGTGGTTGATATCTGGTTAATGGTTAATCTTTCAAAAGCCAGACAAGCACAATTGAACTAATTACCATAATTAAGAAAACACACATATGCCATCAATGTTTTAAATAATTTGTATTGTAATACAACCACGCAAAGCGATACCACCTACAGCTATGAGTACTGAAGTCTCGACCAAAAATGTGAATGAAATGATACATTTCTTACACCAATTATTGTATTCTAGTTATTCCTATATCCCAAAAGTTCGCTCAATTAATGAATTGAGCGAACGAATTAATTCTTATTTAATAAAGCGTGACGTAAGTGCTGCTCCATTAGTTTTTTCAAAATAAACATTTCTTGTTAAAGTAATAAACTTTGGTTAGAAGAAAGAATGTGTTTTGCTTAATTTAATTTGCCTATCAAAATCATAGTTGTTTATCTATGTATTATTGTTGCCGTGGCTTTGACTCCATTGACCACGTAGTACTCTCGTATTTAAATTGAAATTTATCCTTCGGTTATCATTCAGAGTGCTTTTAAAATGCCTTTATTATGTAATTAAGACATCGTATTACAAATAACAGGCTGCGGTCCTTTAGAAAAAAAAACGGTAATTAATCCCATTGAATATGCATGCATTATTCAATACATAAATCTATCTTTGTTTATTTTGAGTCAAACATCTCGCTTAACAAAAGAAGGACAGCACTAAGCCCACCTATCAGTTGTATTTCCTTTTGAACTTGGCATTGAGTTTTTTTTCACTTCATTGTTCAGCTTGATTTATTAATGTCTGATCTCGAATTATAACCAAGCGGCCGCTTTTTCAAAACTCGATGAACATTCCGATTAGTCCTTGGTCGTTTTACGGTAGCCATTAGGCTTAGTTTATATAATATTTATAAATAAAACAAAGGTCGTATCAGTACTATATCTACCATGGTACATACGGTAGGTACTACAAGTGATATTCTTTTGGAGCAGAAAATAGTATTTCTTTAGAAACCCAATGGCTGCGCCGGATGTTTCACATTTCCCAATCAATCTTTAAACCAATATCTTCTGTTTTATTCTCGTACAACCTTAACCCAATATAACATCATGAGAGGATACAGAAAAACCCTTCAAACAGCGGTAAACCAAATAAATATTTTTGCTAAAGTTTACAACTGTCTTGGCTAATATCGTGCAGGAAATAACACGAATGTATAAACAATCTAAACTTCTAAGCATAAATAACAGTATTTTGAACGGACTCATATTTCAGTGGGAATATTGCGTCAATCAAGTGTGTTATGAAAAATCTCCCCTCGACAACAACAATATTGTGTCTGTGCCAAAACATGGTGGCAGTTCCGGGAACCCCTGAGATCAGAAGTGGGGCAGTCCAGACTTTACAGAAACCACCTTGCGACTAGCGACCTGTCAGAAAATGGGAAGCTCGATTATTCAAGCGCAGAAGTGTAACATTTTAATGATAAAGCGAAGGAAACGACGTTCTTGAATAAATTTTCTGTTTCTCTAAATAGCTGTACTTTATCATACTCGTAGTATACTGCATACAATCATAAATATCTTTAAGAAATATAATAAATATTGGAAGACCTTTGGTTTGATATGATTAACATTATTATCTAAGTATGTTGATGCTTGTATCAAGATTATCGCTGAATAATTCATTTTTAAATTATCTTAAATTAAGTCAAGTCATACAATACTAATATCTGTTTGTGTATCCCACTAAAAAAACTTTCAAGCTCTGGCGTAATGAAATACTATCTGGGATTTATAGCAACGGATTTTCTGCCGTGAGTCATGAAAAAACCTTAAAAAAATTGAAGCAATACAATTTTTTTAAGGTTACGAATGATTTGATAATATTTTAATTCCTCTAAATATTTTTTTTCTTAATTTTTATTAAATTAAACCATTCCACACAGGAAGTCTCGAGGAAAATAATTTCCCTCATGGCCTATGTTATCTTTGAGGATGCTGTAGGGATGGTCTTTTTAAGGAAATAGATGAGAGGAAGTTTTGGGAAGGAAACACGTATGAGGGCTGGGTAGAAATATGGGGTTCAATGTGTACAGGATTGAAGAGCGGATGAATCCATTCCTCCGACTGCGGTGCAGTGGTCAACGGATTGAGAGAGTCCTGCTGGAGAGTGTCTCCCGATCCGGCTTGCCACGCAGTAGGTACCGCCAAGACCTAGATAAACCTTACTCCCCGAACCCGGGCACCCCTGCTAAGTCACTTAACATAGAGTACCACTTGGGATGAACAAAAAAGTCTATATGATTTTTTTAAAGAAAGACAAATATTCCCGGGTTACGAATAACCTGACAATATTTGAAAATATACTACTACCACCACATTAAGAGGAAAATGTTGCTTATGTAGTGATGGAGGACTTGGCCAGTTGTGGAATCGAACACACTACGCCAGGGTCCCAAACGCGATGTCAACTCAGCCACCGACCGGTCTAATCAACAATAAATTCAAAAGTAGAAGAGGCATCAAGTTATCATTTTTAACAAAAATACATTTAAATCGATTTTAATTCAATTTAAGTCAAATTACGCACACTCTCGCACAATCCACACAATGCATGAAAGTGCAAAATATTTGGCGTCTACTCGTCTGGGGTGAAGCGAGAGTGAAGGCCTCGGGCTAAAATAAAATGATAACGAACGAGTCACGGCACAACGGCAGTACGCCACAGAATCAAAGAGGCCGCTGCAAATGAAATATCATTTGGAACGTTTCGTGTTCTGATCTCAGCTCAGTTCTGTGCTCCTGTCTCCTCTCAAGCATTGGTGATTGAATAAACGGGTAAAAACTAATTATGTCTCTTAGCGAATATACTTTTACAGTTTGCACAGCCATTTCATTGGATTTGTGGAGATGATTTTTTTCGTTTGGTAGATCGAAGTGTAAATCGATTCAACTTTCTCGCAAATTTTAATGATTTTTTTCTTCACGAAAATATTCCAAATAAATTTTGGATGCAATAATGTAGGATTCTCTTTTAGCAGGAGATTATATTATTTTTCATTATATTAATCAGTTTGAAAAAAAGTAACCCGTTTATGTCGTACTAGTAGTTACAGCTCACAGGCAATTTATTTTTTATTAGATTTTAAACAGATGAATGAATAGAAACAACATTTTTTGTTGAGCGCTAAACAAAAATTTCTAAACTCTATAGCACATGATGTTACTTCATCGAAATGTCTGACATAAAAATCAATGCGATTCTCAGAATACCAGAACTCATCGTTCAAGAGTTTTCAGTGGAGCACTCGAACATTATAGTATTTGAACTGAATTTTTAAGATCCGTTTTGTATATTTATGTATATTTTGTATATTATATTAATGATAAAAAAAAAAATATTGCACTAAATAAAAAAATATTTTAGAAAAATCGTTAGCAAAAAAAATGTTTCCCTTGAAAATCTCACACATTATCCTACTATACTCTACTTATCCTCCATAATATATATTATTTCTTCCTTCCAAATACAATAATTTGTATGGATTAATTTTGTAATTCTGTTTACTTTGTAACCTAGTTATGTTATTTTTTCGCAAATGTTCACTCCTCTTCCATCCACAAGCAAATGCTTTTAATGGAACTGTAGTATAAATTAAAACAGTATAACTTGTAAATATTGTATATTTATTGTAAAAAACTGAATTATTAAACAAAGAAATACAATAAATATATACCTATATATAGTGTAATAAAAGAAATTCATTTCTTTTAAAAATTCTAAATGAAAAAAACACGGTTTTTTAAATTGTGTAAACAGGCATTTAAACTGTGTTATTGTTCACTTCAAAATTGCGTTTTTGATTTGGGTAACTAGACCAGAATGGAAATGATAATGTTTTAAAATTAATTAGTAATAAGATTATTTTCGTCACCCAGGCTCAAACCATAGATGAGATGTAGCAACGCTGTTAAACATTATATTAAACAAACTAAACAACATTAAGTCCAAGGCCTAGTGCGAAACAAGATTGATTTCTTATCCCGACTTGACAAAACGGTAAAAACCGTTTATTTCGGATATCATGGAATTATTTTCAGATATTACTCGAATGTGGGCGAAGTCAAAGCTCAGAACCGTCAGACGACATTTTCAGGGAAAACCGATGCGTCTGCGTGATAGAAGCTGGAAGCTGGCAAGCTTTTCCAATCAGGGCGTGCAAAGTTATCAATAAATAGTATTACAGGTAAATCGGTAAAGATATATCAGTAATTATGAAGGTGATTAAAGCAGGTCTAAATCTAAATATTGAGTGCATATCGCTGCTGCTGAAAAGAAAGCTCTCTAATTCTGCATTACCTATAAATACTTATAATACTACTACTACCCATAAATACTTGTCTGAATTGTTGTAGGATTCCATTTAAATATTTAGTTTTGATTTCTTCATATATTAAATTACAGTGTTACAATATTGATTTAGATTATATTCCCCTGATGAAGCAGATGCTTGTACTTAGGAGAGGAGAACTACAGGGTTTTCCAATAAGAGGTGTTATTTTGAATAGCCCGCTATTTCGGTAGATGTTACTTTTGAAGCTGTCATTTTTTGACATTTGACAAGTAGATACTACGCCATTAATAAAAATGGAACGATACACGCTTCAACAACGCATTGAAATTATTAAAATTCACTTGAGTGAATCTAATGCAAATCATCTTGAGTGATGAGGCCCATTTCCACCTCGGTGGCTTTGTTAACAAGCAAAATTGTCGCATCTGGGGCTCGGAAAACCCAAGAGTTATTGTTGAAAAACCTTTCTATCTTCAACGTGTGACTGTTTGGTGCGGTTTATGGTCCGGCGGAGTCATTGGATCTTCATTTTTTGAAAATGAGGCTGGAGCAACAGTTACGGTGAATGGATTGCGCTATCAAGAGATGATTAATGATTTTTCATGGCCGGAGTTGGATGGTATTGATCTGGACAACGTTTACTTTCAACAAGACGGCGCTACGTGCCACACAAGCAACGAAACCATTGATCTTTTACGATTGAATATCAAAATAACACCTCTTATTGGAAAACCCTATATATATAACAGCTACTTGTATACATTTATAAAATGAAAAATTTCAAAGCGAAGTTTAATCTTTAAAAGTGAAAGGTTACAAAGTCAAAGGTTACATAGCCCCCGTAAAAAATCGTAAGGTAAGCTCCAAAAAATATCACACGTTTTGTTCTGTTATTTAATATGTTATAGGCATATTCACAGTGTATCTTTGATTGCAACTAAAGAATTTGTCGAGAGATTTTTGCTGTATTTCAAAAGAGTCGTGTTTTATTAAATATTTTCATATTGTTTTTTTAATATTAGCGCGCTCCCTCTAACATTCATATTTACATATCTCCTTTTCAAATCATCTTTGAGCGCTTACTGCGGGGTCTTAAGTGAAAAGTTAGACGTGCAGATTCATCAATATAAAATAAAGAATAATAATTAATTTAAAATGTAAATTTGTAATCTAAAATTAATTAGACAATAAATATCATTATTTAACCATTTTAGACAATAATAGAGAAGACAAATATATTCAAAAATAAATAAACAAGACAATTTATAAAATTAATAATCAATATAGATATGATTTACATAATACATTAGACATGATAAACAAAACATAATATATCGAATAAAAGTTAAAGTAAAAGTTAGGTTGGTAGGTACTACAAAATTTTTATATATATATTTTTAACTGTCGTGCTTTTTCCTGTTTATATATCGAGGGGTAATTGATTAAATAATTTCATTCCCTTATAATAATAATGATTGGATTATTTATATAGCGCCGTTTTCGTGAGAAAATCACCTCAAGGGCGCAAAAATATACATAGTGATGCTGTTCTGTTCAATTTCGTGGGAGTGGTATGGCTAGTCCACCTACAGAAATATTTATTATGCCAATATTTAACGGTGGGATATTATTTTTAGTAAAGATATCTTTATTGTAAGCTGAATTCACACACACACAATAGTTGTAAATATATCCTGTATATTTTTAATATAAGTTACCAAAGCATTTTATATTTTTAGGGACTTGATTCTCTAGGATTAAAAACTTATTTATTTTACAACTCAATCAGGTATGTCGTTCATTAATACTCCAACTACTGTTGATTCTGTACGGTTTATGTAACTCTTAATTATTTATTTAAATTTACTAAAATACCTTCCGGTAAATAGAAACATTTTATAGAATTTGGCCAATTTACCGGTAATGCCTGCCCTGTCTCCAATGGAACCAAAGCGTCACTTCGTTGTCAAATGTGCCAACACTTTTTCTAGATTAAAGTTGAATAGACGTATTGCATTGGTACCACGCTGATTTAAGCTCAGCTGTCAACTGAAAACGGAATAACATTGAAATTATTCTATCCCGCCGTACTTAAAATATAAGAAAAATATGTTTTCCAGGTAACTTAAAATAATCACAATAATTAATGACTTAACCTTCGGAGTTTAGAAATTTAATGACGGCTGAGAACTGATTTCTTTGCTCTTGATACGCTTCAATTTTAATGCCGCTGAGATTTTATTACTTATCTATTACCATATGAATAATATTTTAGTGTTGTCAAAATATAAAAATTTCAACTCGTTTTCACAACAAACAAATAAACCTTAATTATCCAAGTAATTTGTTAAAAAAATATAAGTACAATGCAAAAGCTTTGCTTCCATTCAAATAATGATGAACTTTTTCAGGTACTTGAATTATTAACTGACGTTCATGAAATGCAATAACTACAATGTTTGAAGAATTTTGTAACTACACTAAAATAGGAAGAAGTATTTGGTTTAAAAAAAAAGGTTTGGTGCCTTTTTTCGTAAATATTTCGACAGTAAAATGTAAGAATTTTTCTTAAAACTTACCATGTATCTATTTTCATATAAATTTGTCGTTTGTTTTTTTTTTAAAGTAAAATTATCTCTTTTATTCCACCCGAAATAGTCATTTTAAAAACAAATTGGTTTGGTCCGATGTTATAGACCACGCAAATTTCTCGTGGCTTTTTTCAGCATATCGCTCACCATACATTCCCATTGGTAGTGCATGGCGAGCGATATGCTGAAATAGGCCAAGCCATGATGGGTATTGCTTGTGTCTCCATACGAGAAAATGAAACCTTCAAAGAAAATGTTGGGAAAAATAGTAGGTAACTAAAGCATGATCCACAAAAAAAGTCAAAACTATGTAAAAATTTTAAATCAGTGTAACAAGAATAAATTGATTTCTGAGCATGTTAATACTACAGTTCAGTTGGAGCATGTTCTTGTCTCTTGTCACCCAGTGCCAGTCTGCAGCAGCAAGAGACCCGCCCGACTCTACGTGGAACTGGCACCATGGGCGGCTAGGCGGTAGGACAGCTGGGCGCTTTGTGGGCGGACTCTTCAAATGTGGCATTGAAAAAAATGCAATTAATTCAAAATACGACTTTTCAAACTCTTGAAAATTAGGAGAGGTATTAAATAAATGATTTGTAACTGCTCAACATTTATTTTATGGTTACATTTTTATGCGTAAAATATTTATGGATACATATTAAGTGGTAAATTAAAAATAAATAAATATTTATTAATAACTCACCTTCAACCGCAAAACTAACTTGCCCATGGCATGGAGGTTAAATATTTTTGGGTACACAATAACTAACTAAAGATTGCATCAGGTGAATAATACGTTGTTTCTTTTGAGCAGTAGAAAAAAATGTAATTTTAGGTTTTGTAGTAAGAAAAAAATCTAAAAATTAGGTAAAATATCATTATATATGCATCTATTTTATTTTGTTATTCTTTCGTTTTTTTTAAAAAATTAAATCTATACCTCTTTGTTCAAGACCTTGTCTTATTAGCGTAAGTACCTAACCTAGATTTTCCCCATCTTTTGTATATTTTCGCTGCTCCATTATTCTCAATAAAGCTATTAAAATCCATAGACAAATTGGAGAGTGTGCGAGCCATAGAATTTCAAGCAGCGTGCTTGGAAGCCGCCACAACACGTCACAGACAAACTTGACCCACTGATTTGTGACTACATAATATTAAGCCTGTTCAGCATGCAGGCAATTACTTGAACATGCCATTAGTTAACTTGCCAGGCTTCCTTAATATGCTTAACCTCGAGACGTATTACAAGTACCCTTACATGCACACGTGAAGGTTGCACAGTTTGGTATTATGACTACCTTAAATGCCTATACACGTGGGAAGAGTTTATACCACTTTTTCTTAAAACTTTCTTCGTGTCGTTATGAGTCGGATTCTGCGTAATCCTGAACTAATCTTTTATTAAATTAAAGTGTGTTATGACATGACTATGCAGGTGCTCTATGAATTCCGTCGTATATTTTTAGGCCAAGATTTCATCAGTACTTAAAATAATCTAAACTTCGGGGTTTAGGATTACCCACACTTATTTCCAGCCGTGATGGTCAAGGTGATTTATAATAGCTTCGATCATATTATTAGACACAACTATCTTCACTGGAATTAGTCATACAACATGACTTTCCTTTCGATATTAGGCATTAAGATCGTATTATAATGCACAAAACAAATGTTTTTTTAAATGATTCAGAATTGACGTCTGTTTTAAATTAACCGTGTGACTTAAATAAATATTTATTCTTTCTACTTATTTCGCCAATGCATAAAATTCCCCGTTTATCGGTATCTACCTATTAATTTCCGCCTGCCTCTCCAATTTAGAATTATCCTCTCCACCAAAGAGACTTTTTTTCATGGAAACCTTTTCTCAGCGCCCATACTACTACATTTTTTTTTGCTCAAGCTACTACTTACCCGCCAATTTGTTCCCAATCATTTTTTTATTCTATAACCTTCTATATTTTTCTAATAATTTAACATAATTGTTTTTAAATCATGGTTAGCTAAATTCAAAGCGCAGTTTTTGTAAACATTGCCAAGCGTAGTTTATTTTATAAGTTAATAACATCATAATACCACTCCCTGCAGGGGTAGGCTGTATAGAATGTATAGAGATAACCCTGTCCTGACAATTCTGCATTATAATTTAAAATTTATATTTTATATTATTATATTTTAAAAATTTCTACGTTTTATAAATTTTAAATTAAATATCCCTGTCGAAGACTTAAAATACAATTTCTTATTAAATACTCTAAAAATACATACATTAGAAGATAGACGTAAAATAAACGATTTAACGTTCTTATTCAAAATACTAATACTAACTCTAAATTCGACTGTTGTGAACTCCTGCAACTTATAAACATACATACACCCACAGTAACAACACTACAAAATACAATATTCTACAGCAGCACACATAAGCGTAACTACATTGCCCACTCTCCGATACAACGAGTTCACACCATGGGAAATCATTACTTGGGTGATGTTGACATATTCAATACCAACTTGGCAAGTTTTGTGGATCATTTAAAACATTTATTTCAACAATACTCCTAAACACATCATGTAAACCTACAAATAGCTGTAATTTTCTGTTTTTGTTTCTTGTGTTTGTATGACTTGTTGCATAGCTTTTATCAAAATGTAATTTTATTCTTATTTTTTATGTTTCAAAATATCTGTCAAATTAAAATTATACTACCAACCATGTAAAAGCCCTCTGGGCGTTAAATAAATAAATAAATAATTATTATTTATTTAGATATCCTGAACTGACTATTTAATTCACTTGATCGTATTGTGTCTTCTCGAGGCGCCACAACATATTCTTCCACAAAACTTCACACCATTAAGCAACAATTTGGAGACCAAGTATCACACGAATCAGTTATAAAAAAGGTTCGCAAATGAATTAAAATCTCTAACATTGGCTTCTTCTATTATGCAATATATCTTAATTAAAATCATTTAATCCCCTTATTTCTTTATGAATTTCAATATTTTCCTCAATTAATAGTTACTTACTTAACACTAGCTTCTGTATTTTAAATATCTGAAGAATATATTTAGACGACTAGCTAACTGGTTGTTTTGATGCGCAGGAGAAATGACACATAGTCGGAACTGGATTACCATTACGACTTTTTCGAGTACGAACGGCGCAGGATTCTAGTATATTATGCCATCAGATATTTTATTCCTTTCTGTTTGTTTATGAATATATTTGTCTTATTACAGGCACCGGCACCTTCGGTCGGGTGTGCCTCTGTCGGGACAAGGCCGCAGACTGTTACCTGGCCATGAAGATCCTGGCCATGTCTGACGTCATCAGGCTGAAGCAGGTGGAGCACGTCAAGAACGAGAAGAACATCCTCGCGGAGATCAGGCACCCCTTCATCGTCAACTTGTAAGTTTTTTTAAGAGTCTCAGAGGTAGTGGGATCACGGCATGCCCAATTGGGGTATGAAGTGAGGCTGACGATATTGGGGAGCTTAGGTGATGGGAAGGAGGAAGGAGGGGAATTTCCTCGCTTTCCAGATCTGATTCACCAAACACTAAATACATTTTAAGCAACATTTCAATTCTGAATGGTCGTCTTTTACTTGGGCGCCGGGCGATACTGAGAGTACCTTCATGTTCTGGCATCATGTTAACACAGGTTATCTGTGTGGAATTTCTAGATCACCACAACTACTTTGAGCTCACAAAATCATTTCCAACATTAGAAAAAGTTTAACATCAGAAAAATAAACAACACAAGATGTTTGCGATTAAATATTGCGATCAATAATTTTCGATTTTGTGATAAAAAATTCAGGCAGGATCAGTGTTGCCAACTCAACTACTTCAAAATATGCTAGAGTGATGGGAAAAATATGCTAAATTCCTTTAAAAAATGCTAAAAAAAAGCCAACATAAATTTAACTTAGTATTTGTTGAGAAATAGAGTGATGGGAAAAATATGCCAGAAAAATGCTAAATTACTTTAAAAAATGTCAAAAAAAAGCTAACACAAATTTAATTTAGAAATAAAATCAGTGAAGTAAAATATCAATATCTTCATCTTCTTCATTAACAGCAGCTGATGTGGAAGGCTGAGAGACGGAGTCGTAACTTTCTTTGGTCCCAATGTAGCGTAGTACTTCGTCAGGAACAGTGTAAGAATAACAGCACTTTCCTGCTCTCTTTAGGCCAAATCTCACGTACAAAATGGCATTCAGGGTTTTCACCGCCAAACGATTTCGGAGTTTTGTTTTGACCAGACTCATTTGGCTAAAAAAAAAAATTCAAATGCAAACTCACATTCAATGTCCGCATTTGAATGCGGCAATGTTAAAATAGACATTGCAAACTGACATAAATCACCGAAGGGGTTATTATTAGCTGCATCTTTATATTGCATGACTTCATCCCAAAACTCTACAGTGGAAGTCAAGGATTCCCATTTAATGTGAACTATGTTTCTCCATTGAGACACCAGTTTTCAATCGATATCATTTTTGTTAGTTAAAAATTGGTTTTTATTATTTTCATGTTTCTGTAAAAATAAGCCAAATAAATATGCTATATGCTAAAAGCATAATAGTTATGCTAAACATGGAGTAATTATGCCAAATTTAGCATATAATATGCTAACTTGGCAACACTGGGCAGGATAGTAAATCTAGTGGTTTATACTGCGCAAAAGCTCGGGCTTGGCGCACTCATCATCCGCGATCATATAATTACAAACCGGTTTGACTTAATCTTAAACCGGGGATTAGTAGAGGAGGAACGAGATAGATTATGTTCGCTTTTATTTTATCAGAAATTTACTAAAAACGAAAACAGAAAACACTATTGATAAATATGAAATTTGTTAAAGTCATTTTATAAAATTTATGCTCAATAAAAATTAATCTTAATTCAATAATGAATGGTTTGGTACTAATTGATTTAAAAGAGAGAGAGATAGTATTAGAAATAATAACATCAATTAAACAAATAAAAGAGATAACATGAATGGGGTTATATTAGCAGCTAAATTTTTTGTTTGTTTAGTACTAAGTCATTAGAAACATAAATGTATATAATTAATAACTTCGAATTCAACACCTGGCAATTTTATAAACAATGGGCTTGGATTTAAAAGTAGATTAGTAGGTACCTAGTTAGTTCATAATTACAAACTTAATTAGATACCAACTACTAGTACATTTGCGAGACAATCAACAGTATCGGTTCAAAGAGTAATTAAAACTCATGAGAACAATACAATAATTCTTCTAGAACAATAGGAACTGTGCGGATGAAGATGTTTTTGGATTGGTGCTGGATTTTCGATAATTAAGATTTTAAAAGAGTTTTAATCTTGACTTCCTGATGACGTCATTTTTACGTCACCTGTCGCCATCTGCTTTCCGTGGGTCGAAGCTCCGAAGTTATAAGATATAAATTTCCCCGCCAGAGCTACGGGAGACAGAATCGGGATAATATGGCGGTCATATCCGAATGAAATTTATATCACCTCGTCTTATGATAAACGACAGACGGAATATTATTATGTCCTCGTGGGTGATGTTGGATTTCATTTCATGGTCATTTTTTTATTACCGGTTGTTAATCCGTCAAAAGGTTCATTACATTAAAAACGTCAACACAGACGTTGCGAAAATATATAAATAAATATTGTTCTCAAAAAGCAATGGTATAATTGCTGGGCTCTAAACTAAGCGTTTGATTAGCACATAATTTGCATAGCAACTTGGTCAATATTTGTTTTGTGTATTTTGAGACGTTCAGCTTTATCCGTGGCATTTTTTCCTTGTTTTAGTACATTTTATGAGTTTTCTAATAAACCAATTTTTAAACTTTTACCACTTTTTTTTTGACCAGACCGGTTTTAGACAATCACGTCCATCTTCAGAATGGTACACTATGTAGTCACCACCCGTGTTCATGCGAGTTTTATTACTGTTTTTTGTAAAAGTAGATAATTATTATCTCGCGATGATAATGAAGTGAAGAGCTGAAAATAGTTGCGTTGACCTACAAAATCCAGACAGAAAAAAGCTACTTTAATTTCACGACGCCAAAATTGATGAGTTCTCAGTAAGATACATAAACAGATTATCTGCTAGTTGTGACACAATTTTTTTTATTTTCAGTTAACTCATCTAATACATTACATCAACGAGTTAAGGCGATGCCATACGTAGTAATGCAAAATTATGTGTTTTTGGTTCGAAAATTTGGTCGCCTAGAAATGTTTCAGATGCTTTAATTAAATAATGCGAGTAGAATACATCTTGGCCTTTGAAATAATCGATTATTTTTTAGATAAGTCTTTTTATAAGCCCAGAAAAAAATAATGTATAAGGCCTATGAAAACTGCTTTAAAGTTCAAAATCTCCTACTTACGAACCCATTCTCGGTTATGATTTTATTGTATAATGTGGCAAATTAAGTTATTTATAAAATGATCAAAAAAAATTAAATATTTATGCCTGAACATCCACAAAATAAAATAAAAGCCACTTTTTGGCCATGTTTATTTCTTGCATAAATCAAAACAGGCGGATGGTGTTAAGCGGGAATTTAAACCTTATCGCCATCTACGTAAGGGTTGTTATCGATAGCGGCTCAATTAAAAATATTACACGACGTAGTGCATCGCCTTAACTGTGGTTTTGAACACAAAAACCGTCGATCGTCATAACATTACTTACCAATTGAATTGCTAACAATATTTCTAGTAAGTTTTTGCAATGCGTGAAATAATTACATGCATCTCCCGAAAAGAGAGAGATTTTGAAACATACTCGTATGTGCTACTTTGCTATATTTTAAATAACACAATGACAAAAATATGTACTTAACCAGATCTTAAAAGAATTAAACCAAGGAGTAAGTCTAAACATTCTTACAACTGAACTAAAAACTGAAAACAGCATGTTGTAATAACTCCCTATACTTTAGGGATTCGAGAGATTGCATTAGCATAGTGAGTGCCTAAAAGAGATAAGCTAGGATAACTTGAAAGTTGTGGCCCTAGGTCTCCACAGCCACTTTGGGCTGTCAACCTCGCATCAGTTTGCTTGTAAAACAGTTGGTTGTTTTGAGTTAAATTTATTTTAAGATTCCATAAATAAGATTTGAAAATTGATAACGAGATGCATGAAAATGTTAAAATAGACATTATTACATAATTTTTTTTTATATCAAACTTACAGTATCTAAGTGGCGCGTTCAAGATTGATTTATTAAGGAAAATCCTTTACACAAAACAAACAGTGTAAAATTTAAAGCAAAAAATAACCATATAATATAAGCTTAACGTAACTAAATGATTTTTATAATTAATTATAACACTACTAAAGTAATTTAAAACAAGGTTTCTACTGTACATACATAATATGTAACATTTTTATCATTCCTTATATATTTATTATGACGCAGACCATAGGACATCCATTTTTTTGTAATTTTAATTATCGCTTTTGCAATGTATTGGATTTTGGTTCCACGAAACAAAATATAGGTGAAATAGTTACCTATTTCGCCAAGATTTTGTTTAATCACTTTTCACGACTTTATATCTGCTTTTAAATGTTTGTTGAATTGTCATTTTGATAAGTTATCCGATCACCTTGGTTTTTACACTGTTTGTAAAATATATATTAATGAATAAAACTACGATCTCTCACCAGAACGTTATCAAATGTATAAGGTATAATAATATGCAGCGGGGCGCGTAGCGACAAACTAACGCCCTCCGAAACAACAAACGAATCTAAGTACCACGAATTACGGGAAAGGAACGAATCAACTGCAAGCGGCGTTTCGCGCCATTTGCGGTTGCTTCGTTTCTTTCCCATAAGTTGAGATTTAGTTCAATAGTTCGGCTCGCGGATGTATACGTAGCATAATGTCAACATAGAAAAATACATTTCCTTCACATGTAAAATTTTAATACTCAACGCTAACCTCAAAAACACAACATTTCATGAAACAAATTTCCAATTGCATATTTTTGTAATTAACGTAGGTCAGATAGTGAAATAATTAAGAAGGAAAACCAAACATTTTAGTTTAAAAAAATCTTTATAATTGCTTCGATTCACTTTAATATCCAAATTTATCGCAAGCGAGGATCGAGGTGACAGTCAGAAAAGAATATAAAGCAGTTTTTTTAGACGGTCCGATAAGATTTTCTATGTTTAGTCCGTTAATACATGTTCTTCGAAAAATGACTGTATATCAATGCCACTGAACTTTTGTAGTTCTTAAATACAATTGCTCACATTAAAAATGCCTTGAATTAAATAAAAAATAAACTAGGAAATCGACACAGTCCGTTGCCCGTCTGTGCACAGAACTGCACAGTGTGCCACCCAGTGGGTGTCACTGCATTTATATTTTGAATGTCGATATTATTATTTTTGTCACTTAATCCAATTAGCGATGGAAACAGGTGACTTTAGGTAACGCCGGAGAGGACAGTGCCTCGCTTTGCATTCCGGATTGGCCTTCGGTCCATTGGGTCTATTAGGAGTTCATCCCACACGGCACTCGGTGCTGGCACCTCTGACGGCACATAATATCCTCGGCAGGTCGATCGCAGCGAGCGACTGGAAGGTCTGATCTGATTGACCTTACTGGAATAAATCATAGCTAGATGTTTTATTCAAGGAGTTTTTTTTGATTGGATTCAATTTGAAATTGTGGCACTGTTACTTTGATACATACCCACAATCCAATAAGAATTGATGTTGTAGCATTTTTTTTTATAATAGTGCGCCAGTAAGTTTGTCAAAATTGTCAAAGAATTTTCTAACAAAAAACGTAGCAAGACCTAGATTCTTTTCTTATTATTATTTTTTTAAATTTTTAAACTGGTTATCAAGTATAGAGATCTTGAAAATGTGGGTTGTTACTATCGTGATAGCCAGTGATTACAATCTTAATATTTGACTAGTTGGCTAAATATCCACGATAAACGATCGATCGATTGATTCATTTCATGATTTTCGATGCCTAAGTAATTGCACTGAATTGTTCATTGTTTATATTCCTATAGTTCATTGTCTATTCGCGATAACTAGTCTCCTGCAATAATATCGGCCAAGACCAAAAACGCAATAACCTACTTCAGTTCAATTCTCTTTATAAAATTCAGAAGTCAATAACAAGATAAATCAATATCATTTACAATTTTGCGCCATAGACATTCAAAATACACCTATACAAATAATATTTTATTATGTATCCTAATAGGCCAACTATTTCATGGGAAAATAAATACCTTCACCAAAGGTTTTCTTAAATTTCTCAGTTTTACTTTTCAACATACTTAAAAAAATTTACTTAATAATTTTCTATATAAAATCCCATCTGGACGTACCTAAAACCAAATAAAATAAAAGCGAATTGTTTGAAAAAAAAATAATTTGAAATTATTTCTTGGATTCGGGAGAAGTCAGTATGAGTTTAGGTTTAGAGTCATTCATTGCAATTTATGAATATGTACTACCATCATGAAATTTCCGCTACAAAATACGATTAAAAATGATTTATTAATACTTTTTTTTAATTTCGTCATGTGGAATACATAATCCGTCGTATTGAAATTTATAATATACAAAAATGACAAAATAAGAAGCTACTCAATAATTATATATTGAAAATCACTCAACTTACTTACTAATCGCTTGTATTTCTTGAACATAAATTCGTCATTATAAAACTTGTAAATGTACGCAGAACGATAAAATTCGGAACAAAGAAGGTCAAAATTTCGGACAAAGGCCACTTGAGATAAAATTCCCTAGAGCCTATCAAGGTCTTGTATAACTTCTCTGCTCAGAGAGTTGTAAAACCTTCTGAATATTAGTTTTTATTTAGAAATACAGAAATTATCCCCAGATAAAGGCAACATTTAACAAAAAACTCCTGTCTTGGCACATGATAGATGAAGTCCATTAATTTTGTGTAAGTACCTAGAGTTGAACGATTAAAAAACCTAGAAAACGACGCAATATGGTAGATATAAAAAAAAAAAATGTATTGCCAAAGCTGATAGCATACCATAGGAAAGATTGTAGATTATTTTTGTGTTTTCTTCTCCGTGAACTTTATCAGAAAGATTTATGTATGTCTTTCATAATGCCATTAATTTGGAGGACACGTTATGCGACATGAAGCCCATTGTTTTCTAAGCATTAACCTAAAAATTTATAGCCGAAAATGAAACCGAAGTAAACTAGTCTACAGTCGGCGGCTAAATACATATAACTATGGATAAATCTCAATTTTTCCTTATAATCAATATATGTACAATATTCGATCAAACCATGTGGATTGTGGATATTTCGGCATAGTTTGTCCATTTGTCCCTATCTAGAAAGAATACGACTAGTAGGTACTGCTGGCGTACTTTGACTTGGCAGGTTTCTATTATATATGGCAGAATGCGTTTATATAAATATACATTTTCAGAATGCGTTTATATAAAATATAAAGTCTTTTGTTGCTTTAACCCTTTCAGATCTGCATTAAATCTGACATTGAGAGACCATATTTAATGCTTGATAACAATTGGAAGAGTTATTTGACAAATTTTGTTGTTTTTGCGTTTTAATATTTTAGAAGTTATTGCAAATTTTTTTTTTTCAAACATTAGGTCTCAGAGCGCTTGTTTCACATAAAATGATAAATCGTACACTGTGTAAAAAAATAAACATTTTATTCAATTTAAAAAAATACTTGAAAAATAAGCATTGAAAAAATACGTCCAAAACTCATATTTAAAAAAAATCTGGAATAATATTTGGTCCTGATTAAACACAAAAATGTCATTTCAAAATATAACACAATGGCTACCGTCTAAACTAGTGGCTGAAATCCAACAAAAACATAGATCCAAAAAAAAAGCCAGTTAATCACGAAAACCGCCAACTTTTATTCACTCTAGTTAGGGAGGAAAAAATCTAAAATCTATGTATTTTCAAATATACACACGGCCAGAAAGGGTTAGTAATAAAAACGGCATTAGATATAATTTTATTTATAATCTGTCGGTGGTTGAAGCGTGAGGTTGGATATTTACTTCTCCTGGAAAACATTAAAAGTTCTATAAAACACTTAATTTTGACCGGCGGAAATTTCTAGGTTGGACTGGACTTTAGGTACGTACATTATACTGGATTGATGTTTTCATAAAAATAATTAAATTACATTTAAAGATATAAGGTCTGCTATAAATCTCAGCAAGGCACACTTAACTTTGTCGGTAGCATTGCTACTTGCTAGGGTTTGTAAACACAACAATCTTGACGAGATAACGCATAATGGGTATAAGCAGTAAGCAGATTAGATCAATTACTAAATCAGTCGAATCAATCTTAAAATATTATTGAATAAATGATGTAAGCATTTGTATTCAATTTTCGCGAAAAATCCTCTCACTTAAAACCAAAACAGGACCCGATGCGAGATCTGTAAGCATTGTTTGGTAAAAGTGATCAGTAAATATTTTGATGTCGAAATATAATATTAATTCCGGAATTCTTCTACCCGTCAAGAAATAAACCAGAAGAAAAATATGTATTATTACTTATTTCATTTATATATGCTTTGTAATAAAGTATTTTGAAATAAACAAATATTTCAGCAGAGAAGTTGTTCCATCTACATTGTAATATTAAGATAAGTCGATTACAAGAAATACAAAGTTTCAGTAGTTTGGAGATATATCTTTTTTTATTTGATAATGTTTACCCGTACTGAGGCCCCAATTTTACAATTTAATATTATTCAATGAAAAGATAATATATATGAAATAATAAATTAAAATAAAATAAAATACAACACAGATGAAATACAATAATAAAGGCGGTAATGAAAAAAATCGGCAGTAATGATGAAGTACGGTTGTATATTATTAATGTAATTTTTTACTATGTAATGACAAATACTTAATAATAAATTGAGCTTGCGGTTAAGAAAGTATTTGCGTTTGATATTCTCACTTCCCCTCTAAATTATTAAACAAATAACTTTCGATTTCAGACCACCAATGAGTCACACCGTATCTGAATTAATTGAAAGCAAACTTCTGAATAATATGATATCGTCTGCACTTTATACAAATAGAGGATATTAAACAGATCAAAGATCGGGCAGACGATCTGGCGGTAGGATCGGCGAAAGTCATCTCATCTTGCATCATCCTCTCCAAACACCCGCTTAGTCTTACAACAACGTGTTATCTCAAATATAATTAATGTTGAAGCACGAAAATTGAATCAGGAATAAAATTGTCGTTATAAAATGTATTTATGATTTCCAAAGTATTAAATCAAATATAAGCACAATCTAAAGTGTATAGTTTACATCGTGTTTTCTTCATTCTAGCTTGAAAATAGTTTTTAAACATGACTGTAATTGTGTAATTGATTTATTATACTTATTCCGTTTTATGAAGAAAACACGTGTTTTTTTCTTTAATTAACGCGTGACCATGTGAATGAATTAAGGTTATAACCACTTCATTTATGCATTCTTTATTTGGTAAAATGTTTTAACAATTCAGAGACAAAAGATTCATATCTGCAACGCAGGCGTTCTTAGCTACCTAATAGTACAGCAATAATTTGTCATGTGAATAATGAATCTCATTACAATAAAAAATTAGTAAATTGCGAAGAACAAATTATTTTAAAATGAATTGGTCAGTTAGATAAGACGATAGTTAAAGGAGGTGGAAGATAGTGGGAGACGAGTGCCATGAGGATACATGACCCCAAATTGATATAATTAGATCTCTGAGATAGCCAAGGAACACTTGCCATCTATTCATTTGGAAGAACAGAATAGTATGCCATAATAATGATTGAATATTGATATAAGGAGTGTGTACTATGACAGAGATGTATGGTTTTCTATCCTATCTTCCTAGATGATTTAAAAAATTAATTTTATAATGTACAGAGAAAAATGTGAATCGATACCTTTTATGTCCAGTATAAGTTCTATGCTATGAGCACTTATTAAAGTACAGAGAAGTGTGGACACTTTTGGTAGATACTCGTATAATCCACCTTGTGCACAATACTTAGCTCAAAAGTTGAAAGCTCTTTGTTTACACTTTAACCTTCTCTAAAAGGCTGAATCATCTTGTTGCAGGCGGTGGTGGACAAGGGACGAGACTTGTATCTACATGCTGTTCGACTACGTCTGCGGAGGAGAGCTTTTCTCGTACTTGAGAAACGCTGGCAGATTCAGCAGCGCCACGGGTAATATATTAAATAATAATACATTGTGATCCATTTCTTTGATTTACTAACGGGGTATTTTCACAATGACAAAAATATGATTAAAGCGGTATTTTCTTACCGGTGGATCAATTTTCTATATCGATTTAAATTATACAATTTTTTTTCTACCCCCAAATTTAATTAGTTCTTGCGGATGGCGTTAGTGACGTCACACGGACAACTTTTGTAGGGGCGGTCCCGGGTCCCGAGTCCCGATTACAGATGTCTTAGCACCCAGTACCTTCCAGTTGCATTGCCTACGTCATAGCCAAATTTTAACCGTTGAAGAATTTGCGATTTTTGATCGTTTTTTTCGGCCGGCGTGGTCTAGTGGTATACGCTTTTGACTACAGATCCGAAGGTCGCGGGTTCGAACCCGGCGTGCGCAAATAAATTTTATTTGATTAATTTGTGTTATTTCACAATTAATTAATTTAAAATAATATATAGTATATTTGCGGCACGTTCCAGAGTGGAAGATACTCTCAGTATCGCCCTGGTGTAAGACCACCATTCAGAATTGAAACGTTGCTTGAAATGGCTTTAGCCGTGTTTGGTGACTAGATCTGAATAGCCAGGTACTTCCCCACCTTCCTCTTCCCCATCTCCCTCCCCTCCCCAATATACCCTCAGCCTCACAACATACTCCAATTGGGGATGCCATAGTCTCACTGGCTCCAGACGGGAGCAGTTGGGACTCTTGTGCGGTATTACTGTAAAAAAAAAAAAAAAAGAAAATATTAAAATTTTACATTTTAAGTGTGACTATCAGAACCTGAAAAATAATCTTCAAATATTCCACACATTTTTAACAGTGTCCCTCATTTGTAAAAATACCCCATTATGATTTATTATTTGCGTGTTTGTAACTATTTTGTTTTATTTTTGTAAAAATACCCCATTATGTTTTATATTTAATCAATGCAATGTTTTTGGTAAGATGATTGTAATCCGCAAAAGAAAGTCACCGTTGTCGTTAGTCAAAAAAATGTATTTGAGTTATTTGCCTTGCTCAAATTGGTTGATTTGGAGATATCGCTAAAGGCAACAAGTCAATTAAAAATTTTGTGTGTGGTCTTTCTTGTTTAAACCATTTGATAGGTCTACGCTAAATCATATGTGGTTGATTAATGACCCCGTAAATAAAACCGAAATCAAATTGATTTAAATACGTAGAATATGGATTTGGAAATCGTTTGAAAACATGGCTTTTCAATATAAATTCACATTAATATATCAATATTAAGTGTGTCATATTGAGTATAATTTTAAACTCGTATATTTTGCGTTTGTTCGAAGTAAACTTGTTTGGAAGCCAATTACTACTACGTTTATTCTACGTTTTAAAATGGGTAACTATTCCAGCAATTTTGTTGGGTAATGGGTAACTATTACAGCAATTTTATTGGGTAATGGGTAACTATTCCCGCAATTCCAACAACACTCTTTTAAATGATCCGGAAACTCTTAAATTGACGGACAAAAAGGTTTTCACAGACAAGGTATCTCCATATAAAAAAATAAATAATGCATTTGATAGTCCGTAAATTAATAACCTTTCAAATTCCACTACGTAATAGGTACCTACTAGAAGTCGGAATTTATTTCAGTGCAGAAATTGAGGGACTAACTACAATATAATATGTACTCCTCAATGCCCAGAATACCAACGAAGGGAAATAATTATGCCGAGTCATTGGAAATCTTTAATTTATCACTTAATCAAAACGAATGATTTTTGCTGGGCATTTCAGTTATCATAAAAAGAAAGAAAAACGGTTTAATTTGACTATTACAGATCTATAAATATAGTTCGGAAAAAACTTTTAAAAATTTTTAGCGTGTGCGGGAAACTATTCCGAAACCATCCGATTCCCGACTTAAAGTAATTCCGAAACCTTTCAATTCCCGACTCAAACTAAATCCGAAACCTTCCGATTTCCGACCTAAAGAAATTCCGAAACCTTCCGATTCCCGACTTAAAGTAATTCCGAAACCCTTCAATTCCCGACTTAAACTAATTCCGAAACTTTCCGATTCCTGACTAAAAGTGATTCCGAAACCTTTCAATTCCCGACTGAAACTAAATCCCAAACCTTCGATATCTGACCTAAAGTAATTCCGAAACCTTCCGATTCCCGACTTAAAGTAATTCCGAAACCTTTCAATTCCCGACTCAAACTAAATCCGAAACCTTCCGATTTCCGACCTAAAGAAATTCCGAAACCTTCCGATTCCCGACTTAAAGTAATTCCGAAACCCTTCAATTCCCGACTTAAACTAATTCCGAAACTTTCCGATTCCTGACTAAAAGTGATTCCGAAACCTTTCAATTCCCGACTGAAACTAAATCCCAAACCTTCGATATCTGACCTAAAGTAATTCCGAAACCTTCCGATTCCCGACTTAAAGTAATACCGGAACCCTTCAATTCCCGACTTAAACTAATTCCGAAACCTTCCGATTCCTGACTTAAAGTGATTCCGAAACCTTTCAATTCCTGACTTAAACTAATTCCGAAATCTTTCGATTCCCGACCTAAAGTAATTCCGAAACTTTCCGATTCCCGACTTAAAGCAATATGCCTAAAACCCTAGAGCACTACGCTTAGATAATTATTAGAGTTTTCGTACTAGTTAAATATGCAGGGCTAGATAAATTCACTTAAATAAGTCGACTGAATGCGGCACGAAACAGACGTAACACCAATTAATGTTATACGAACCACCCTTCGAAAGGACAAGAGTTTCGGTCAAGTAATTTCATCAAAATGCCATTATTTAAGCTGTGAAAGAAGAGTTTAAATACGTTTTGAAGCACTTTATTCGAAATATTTTGATGTATCCACTAGAAAGGAAGCGAACAGAGCCCTCGTGGAAAAAACCAACAAACATTCAACCCTTCATCGGCTCCATAACGTAAATGGGATCACACCTTTTATTTTAGTGTTCACCTATTAGATTATATTATAAAATAAGTCTTTGTCAGTCGGGCTGAGATAATTTATTATCATCCAATAAAACACGTTTAAATTTTCTTTGATTCTCCGATTGGCTTCCAAGTAACGCCCACTGTAATTCGAAAAATAAGACAAACTTTAAAATTATGTTTTCGTTTGAAAATTTTAATATTTTTTTTATGTAAAAGAACTTACAACGGACTAGCGAAACGATAATGTAGAACAAAAAGACTATTGTCGAATGAACACTTAATAATTTGTCAACTTAATCTATAAATTTCATCACTAAAGTGAATGCCAAGATGTAAAAAAACATTTGTTTGAAAAATTGAGTCTTTCAGGAGTAGACTCGTCGAGTTATATCATCTGCCCAAACTAAATGAAAAACGCCATTACTTCTTAACAGAGGTAGGCAAATCAAAACAATCCCGTCTTCTTTCCTGTCCCGACATGGTTTAACCACACTCTTCTCTCATGGGACTCTTGACATGATCCGATCCAAGAATTTGATCAACTTGTCCGAGCTATTTCTTCCTGGGACGTAGTCTTTTTCATTATGTATACATCGGTCACGCATTATGTTTGTATATCCCACACACCACAAATACAACTTAGGGATCTTAAATGTAGTGGAGTAAATCTATCCGCCTTCTCCCCTTTCTAGTATCATTCTTCACAACTTCATGGTTGGTGTCAGAACTCCCTTGTAGACTGATCATCCACTCAAACTCACGAATGTATCAAAGAGTCAACCGAGTACCCGTACAATTGAAGCGACAAGAGTTGCACGTGTTAGAGAGAATATTCGATATACCTATATTGTATTCACGACGAAATCATAGTAAGATGTTGTGAAAGATTGCAAAAATAAAATATTTGTTTTAACTTTGACCACAATTATAAACGAACATAAATAATCACTTAATTGGCGGTCTGGAAGATTATAAAGAAAGGCCCTACCAAAAAAGCTTTTAGCGCATCTGTATCGATTTGAGATAGGTCTGTTAATTTTTAAGATTTACGTCATGCGAGATATTTTTCTAATACACGGGGCGTGCGGAACGTAAAATTTATGTATTATTTTAATTAATGTATTATTTTTATCTCCCCATGCGGTTAACTCAGAAATAACACGAGTACATCAAGTGAAGTTTCTATTAATTCATCGTGTGATTTATTGCAAGTAATTACTGCTAGGTCTAGGTCAGGGAGCGAGCACTATCGAGTTGTATATCAACATGATAATGTTAATATGTATTTCGGAATTATTGCAGTCATTAATACATTAACCTCTATGGATTATGCTGTGAACCTTGATAAATATTTATAAAGATTGATTAAATAAATATTTTATTGATAAATCTCATAATAATTATGGATTGTTTGACAAATCAGGCTATCTAGCACGGTAGATCGATTAAACACTATTTCAATAAGATATTGAAGAAATCCGTCATCTATGAACAGTTAGCGATATTCAGAATATGGTTCCGAAGGCCGGTATCAGCTTTTTATGATAAGCTGTCAATATGCACAACATTTTGAATAAAGTCGTTCGTTATGCAAAATAACTGGCTTATTAAATCGTGTGCAAGATCCATAAAATTAATTAATTAAATCTAAGCCGCGATCAATTGATTCTGTTCCAGATTGGAGAAACAAAAGGTGTTAGTTATGACTAATACCTCATGAACTAAATAACTCCCCTTTTAGTGTCAAAAGTATATGCGGACTGTCAATACATTATTAAAGTTAATATTTCAATTTGATATTGTCAATTTATTAGAATTTTAACTCTTACGTAGCCGTCTGACGTTTAGGAATCATTATTCATATTGAGATTCGCCAGTGTTGCCGGCGCATATCGATTTCTTATTTATTGCCTTATGAAAATCGGTCTGGCTATCAACAGCGCGACCGTGCTCGAGAAGTCGTAAGAAAATCATCGGTAGTTGCGCGTATCGATCCGATATTGTAAATATATCAATTCCACTGCACTAGATCCCCAGGGGCGGCGTCACTGCCGAATATAGATCATTATGAAATTATTAATTACTCCCATGAAAACTCCTTTAAAGTCCTGAAATGTATTTTATAGTTTAATAATTGAGTTTAGTACAGTGTAACTATATTGTTCATCCGGCCACGACGCACTTAAATGATTTTTGCTGCCAAATGTTTGCTGTATTGAGTGCAATCCAATAACAGTCATCATTCATCGTGCTTTCCATTTCCACCCACAACTTGCGGAGTTGGTTGAGTTTTGTAAGTCTTTGTTATTGAAACACGAGGGTAATATTTTATCATGGGACAGTAAAAATATTTTGAAACGCCACTAATTCATTATGAAATGGTGCCAATTTTTTAAACTTAGTACGCGCGAGAAAAAATGACTACGGAGTTTCCAATAATAATTATATAATAGTATTTATAGATATCAACATACTTATTTTATATTAGTTTGTTCATTAGTTAACCGAGTTTAAATTACAGGCTTATATTTTCGAATCGTTGAACATGTGTACTAATGCAAATATAGACGTTATACCTTTCTTTACTCTTATATCCAGTGAATATTTTGTTCTTTACGGTTTCATGGGATTTTTTGACATTCTCTGTTAAAAATTACTAGTTTTCGGAATCCGGTTGATGTCTTCATAAATGATCTTTTTTCCTCTTGCTAGAAACGTGCACGACGTACTTCGTTGGTAAAGTACATTCATTTATTTAAAAAAGTGACATCTGTATACTTGTAACAAAACTTGTTCTGTACACAAAACCTTTGTTACGGTGATTCGATTTTAAAATAAATTTATAAAAAAATATTTTAATCAGCATTGTCTTTCAAAAAAAAATTTTTCATTTTTAATCAGACCTTTTGAATAAACGCCGTTAGAAAACATGATTTTTTTTTTAAACAAAAGAAATATCGAATTATAAATTAATTCATTCAAATTAAATGAAATTAGTAGCTGCTTTATCGGTTGACTGGATTGTTTTTACAATCAGATCCGATTTTGAAAATCAAATCAAATCCAAGTTTTAGAGTTCATTGATTCGGAGTTATAACAAAAACCAGCATTTTTTTAAGGCGAATAAAATATTTATTTTCAAAATCTGAGCTTGCACTCTGTCATATAACAGATTTTAGCCGCAAAAGATCCTACAGTTGCCAGCCTGAGAGCGGGAATTATTCAAATTAGTTGCTAGACCAAACGTAGTGAAGAACGCGCAATACATCCGCTACAGTTCCCCCACCCCCGGCGACCCTACGCCCCGTTCCCCCGCTCGCGCGCCGACCTCTGACCAGGCTGGACGTGTGTTCGTTTCGGCTCCCGCGTTCCCAATTTGCACCGCTCCGTCGAAAGCAATAACGTACGGAAATGGCGCTTTGAACATCGACAGGCTGGCACCGTTTGTTTGAGACACGGCGCTCAGTCCTGCAAATCAACAGGATACCCGACAACACCATGCTGTGAGTCTCTTACATTTCCTATTACCCTTGAATGTGTCCGCTAATAACCTAAATTCATCCACGCTGCCTGCCGATCTAGAGAGAGTGAGCTGTTAATTATTTCCCAGAGAGAGATTAGGGAACCCTTGTTGATAATTCCAGTTTAGGATGTAATAACCTGTGTACTGTTGTTATTCACCCATGTAATGTCCTTTAGCCGCTCAAATACAATGCTAATTCATAAAAACCTAACCTCTTTCATTTGGGCATAACAATCGTATGGGAGTGTTTTGTATAGACGGTGGGATATGGATTCTCGAGCCACGCGCTGACCCCGAACCCTGACTATGAGAGAGACGTCTCATGCCCCGCTTCTGAGCTGGCCGAGGGTAAGTCAGGACCCCCCCAGGTCCGACGCGCGACACTGGCGACCAACTTAGGGGCAGAATTTTTTTTTTTTTTAAACATATCCTTCCCGACTGCACAGAATTACCTTTACGATTGTCCCCAATTTGAAAACATGTACTATGCAATTTTGTGCCAAGAGCATTTTTGCCGCAAAAACTACGGTGGAAGTTTCTCGAATAAATAAGAAATGCACGCAATCCTGTCGTGACTTTGTTTGTTGCTAAGCGCATTTTGCCGCGAAAAATAACGGTAAGAATCTTCTCGAACGAATAAAAGAGACCCGCGAAATTCCCGCCAAATGCTGTGATAACGAAAGTTCGAACATAATGTTTTTGTTTTTTTTTCAATAACATAGATTCTGTATTCTTTGTTTAACAAAACAAACCCACTGTTTTAATTTCGGCATAAATTGCACCGTAATAATAACAGTCAGGATTTAGAACTGTGAAGCCAAATTTTACACCGGAAGTGATTTTTTTTTTAAAAAAAGCACAATACACCCAACGGCCCATCGAAGCTGATTTCTAAAAAAATATATCAGCTACAACCTGTAAAACACAAGTAATTCTTTATCCCGATTAATTATATAGGTACGGTGTTTGTCCATATTCTTTTTTCAGCATTGACTGTTATAAAAGTGATTTTAAGTGAATTGTTTCAAATTAACTTCAGAAGTGCAGTGTTTTTTTGCAAAGAAGTGCTTTCTCGACGCAATAATAAGAACGTGTGTTCAATCTCACGATTTAGTGCCAGTAAATGAAGCAAATATAAAATCTTTCCATCAAAAGTGTTTTTTCGCTTCTAAAGTGCTGTTTTTTGTGCCTTTTTCGTGCCTTTCCTCGAGTGCAGTGAATATAAGTGCGAATAGTGCCCACAAAAATTAAATAATGCAAATCCTAAAGTGTCCCCCTGGCCAAATTTTCTTCAAAAAGACTTAGAAGAATTTCGGAGTTTTTTTTTTTTCCTTTTTTAAACCATTTTTAACAATGAATTCCAATCAAATGGCTACATCTTCGGACATGGGTGTCATTCCCAATGTACACAACTTATCCAAAGTGCACCTACAAGCCGTCTTAAAAGACAGAGGAATATCACCACTAAACAAATCAAAGTCAGCATTGAAAGCATACGCTTTGTTATTTAACAAGAAGTTCATCAGGAAAATAAACCTATCCGTTGCAAGTGAAGACAAGGCACCCAATACCCCAGTTTTGGAAATCCCCGTTTCTAACAAAGAAACCAGGACACATGTTACAGTAAAACAAGACAATGCACCCATCACGGCACAAGAAAAAACATACGATCTCACTCCTTGGAAGATCAAATATAACGGTGTTTCTGATGTACTGGATTTCATTGACCGAATCGAAGAAACGGCCTCAATTAAAAATGTTCCATTTGACGTGCTGCAGAAAAACTTTATAGAACTAATATCTCCAGAATTAATCCCGTGGCACCGAATACAAAAATCAAAATGCAAGGACTGGAATAAACTCAGATCAGCCCTGATCACTAGCTTCGGCAAATCAGAGGCCCAACACAGAATTAAATTATCGTTACTATCCATTAAACAATTAGTAAACGAAACAGTGGCAACATTCATAGAGAGGGCCGAATCCATCAACATCAAACTTTCCCACCCTGTCTCGGAAGCCGAATTATTACCAGTTATAACTGATGGCCTCCTACAAAGATATGAAAACATTATCACCTCACAGAAAATTGTGTCGTTGGCCCATTTAAACGAAGTTTGCCTCATTTTGGAATCCCACCAAGACAGGAAAAACAACAAAACCACCACGGACAATATCACTGTACCAAGCCGTCCTTCTGGATTAAAACCAGAATTTGACAACAAAAAAGTTTGCTCCTTTTGCAAAAAAGTAGGTCACCTAGCTACCACTTGTTTCAAGCAGGCCAAATTTCTGGAAGCTAAAGAACCCAGAACCTTAAAGAGACATCGCTCCAGGGATCGTTCTCCTCCACGCGACGAACTGCGTGAAATTTTCAAAAAATCAAGAAATAACATGGAAAGGTTGCAAGACCCTCACTTTGTTAAACCTCAAGTGGATTTCTCTAAACCCCCACCAAATTTTCATGCGAGAAAACCAAAAAACTAAATAATAACCTCTCAGGTATTCATTCTGTACCAAGGTCTAAGGAATGGACTGATTGGTTATCACACATTAAATATTTTAACCAGACCTTAAATGTTTCTTCGGTTTGTTGCAAACAAGCTAAAGATGGAAGACCTTATGCCCTTTTCTCCGTTAACAATGTCCCCTTCTCTGGACTACTAGATAGTGGTGCATCTGTTAGTTGCCTTGGCAACAATGCCCACCTGCCTTTTGTTAACAACGGTTTTAAAGTTTTTTCCAAACCTACACTCGTGACAACTGCGGACAATGCTCCCCAGACAGTCATCGGTACTCTGTCATTACCAATTAAATGTAACAATAACACAGTTACAATTAACTTTCTAATAATACCCTCTATATCCCAGAATTTCATCCTTGGCGTTGACTTCTGGAAGGCTTTTAACGTTGCTCCACAAGTATTTAATACTCTTGGCCAAAAACCTCCGGTCGCTCAAGTTGGTGAGATTCGAACAATAATACCTCACGAAAACCTAAGCACTGACCAGGCTCTCCAATTAAAGGAAATGATCAACAAATTTGAATCAATATCTTTCGAAAAATGCGGACTGGGTTTAACTAATTTGGTAAAACACCACATTAAAACCAACGGCCCACCAATCAAGCAACGCTACTACAATTTAGCCCCCCAAAAATTGAAACTTTTAGAAAATGAACTTGATGAAATGTTGAAAATGGGAGTGGTAGTTCCCAGCAGAAGTGCTTGGACCAACCCAACCCTTTTGGTTTCAAAAAAAGACGGCTCTGCACGCTTTTGCCTCGACAGTAGACGATTGAACTCTTGCACTGAAGCCGACGCGTACCCACTGCCTTTCGTTCACGCAACTTTAGACAAATTACGCAACGCCAAATTCATTTCTTCCATTGATCTAAGCAAAGCTTTCTGGCAAATACCTTTAGATGCGGAATCCTGCGAAAAAACTGCTTTTGTTGTACCTGGTAGGGGAATGTTCCACTTTAAAAGGCTACCTTTTGGTCTAAAAAATAGCCCCGCCGAACTACAGAGGCTGATGGACAAACTATTCGGCCCTGAAGTTGACAACAACCTATTCTGCTACCTTGATGATCTCATCATCGTTAGTGACACCTTCGAAAAACACCTGTTAATGCTGAAAAAAGTTTTTCAACAACTTAAATTTGCTGGTTTAACCATCAATTTAAAGAAGTCTGAATTTTGTAAGTCTCGCCTGCGTTATTTGGGATTCATTGTCGACGAAAAAGGTCTGAGAACAGATCCTACTAAGGTGGAAGCAATGGCAAATTTCCCCCGACCCAAAAACGCGAAAGAAGTCAAAGGTTTCCTTGGACTTACAGGTTACTATAGGAGATTCATTAAAGACTTTTCCACTATTTCGGCCCCATTAAACAAAATTACTGGTATCCGTAAAGGTATCAGCAACTTTCGTTGGTCTACTGAAGCCGAAGAAGCTTTTACGACTTTAAAAAATGCTCTTCAAACAGCCCCTGTCCTGAATTGTCCTAATTTTGAACTACCTTTTACCCTCCACACGGATGCTTCTAACGTAGGGATCGGTGGAGTCCTAACTCAGGAATTCCCCGATGGCGAACACCCTGTAGCCTATTTTTCCCGCACCTTGAATAAACACGAGAAAAATTACGGAATCACCGAAAAAGAGTTACTGGCAGTATTGGATTCTGTTCACCATTTCCGCGGTTACATAGACGGTAGCAAATTTACTGTAGTCACAGACCATAGTAGTTTGAAATGGTTGATCTCTCTAAGTAATCCCTCCGGCAGACTCGCTCGCTGGGCTTCTCGTTTGTCCCAATACACTTTCGATGTCATCCACCGTAAAGGTGCGGACAATATTGTCCCAGATGCCCTGTCAAGAATTGAACTTGCCGCATTAAACATCGATACAATTGCCTCTACCCCATCCACAAAAGATGAATGGTATCTCAAAATCTATGAAGGGTGCAAAAACAATCAACAAAAGTTTCCCAATTTTATTATAAAAGAAGGACAACTATATCGCAATTGTAAGGCCCCACTGTCCATCCTCGAAGATTACTCTTGGAAACTCGTTGTGCCCCTCGAAAAGAGAAAACAAGTAATCATCAACAATCATAGTGCCCCCGACTCTATACACCCAGGAACCTTCAAGACGTATAAAAAGATTTCCTTGAAGTATTACTGGCCTGGTCTTTTCAAGCAAGTTCGCAACTACATCTCCAAATGTGAAACATGTAAAGCTTACAAACATAGTACGGCACCCCCTGCCGGCCTAATGGGAAAACCCAAACGTGCTGATAGACCCCTCCAATCGTTATCTATGGACCTCGTCGGACCTTTTCCCAGAAGTTATTCTGGACACATGCATATACTCAGCATTGTGGATATCTTTACCAAATTTTGTTGGATCTTCCCCTTAAAAAGAGCCAACGCTGCCGCCATTGTCAAACTTGTGGAAAAACACATTTTCATACCCTACGGAACACCCAAAACCGTAATAGTTGACAACGAAAAACAGTTTATAGCACAGGAATTTAAAGATTTCCTTGCTAAATACGGGATTAAAGATATTTATTATAATACCTTGTACACTCCCCAAAATAACACTGTCGAAAGATATAACCAGACTATTAACACAGCTCTGGCCATTTTGGTTGACAAAGACCAACGTAATTGGTGTAAGAATTTAGATAAAATTCAAGCTGCCATGAATAACACTGTTAACCTAACCACTGGTTACACCCCCTTCTTTTTAAAACACGGTATGGAACAGGTGGTACACGGTTCATTGCACTGGAACACGAATTTCCCCACGTCAACCACCTCCACAAGCAATCCTGCCGTTGATTACGCTCATCGTTTGGAAGAACTTACTGCCATTTATAGTGAAGTTACTGATGCCCTATTGCTGGCCCACCAAAAAAGTGCGGACAGATATAACCTACGTAGGAAACACATCACTTTTAATGTAGGCGATGTTGTCTGGAGAAGGAATAACACCCTCTCTCAAGGAGCCCTGTACTTCTCTGCCAAGCTGGCACCCCGTTTTGTCAAGGCCAAGGTTGTAAGAAAAATATCGGACTTAGTTTACTACCTGTCCGACTCCTCTGGCAAACATACTGGTAATTACCATATTAAGGACATTGTAAAGTCTGGAAGTGAGGAGACAGTTGAAACTCCCCCACCACCCCAGCAACTTTAAACTAACCCACTGTGTATTATCACAAACTATTGTAAGCTATGAAGTCTTACCATAATTAGGCGTGTAAAGTGTCAACTACATGTCAACCTATTCGTCAAAAACGAGTTTAACCCACCTTTGTAAATGAATGTATATTAACATATTATGACCATGAAATATTATTCCTGTAATAACGTTCTTTCCCTCACGACAATCGTTTTCTCCCTTTTTACGTTTTATTTTCTCACCTGTTCTGAAACTGATCATTTTAGAATAGAGACACGTCTTCGAGTTACAATCGCCGGGAAGTCGCGAACCCGCTTTTGCTCCTCAACTTCTACACTATGCAATGTTTATGTCATGTCACCCCATTTTCGTTTCATTTTTGTTCCCTTCGTCGTGTTAGAAAGAACCACCCCACTTTTGTTTTTGTTCCTTGTAAAATAACGATTGGTAATCACTCATAAGAGTGCCATCCAAAAGAGTTCGGATTTTGTAAATTCCAAAGTGTTAAATACCGACCCTTTTTTTTTTTTAAAAAAAAAAAGAAAACCTGTCAAGTACAGCCATTAATTCTTTCTTGTCCAATTCAACGTTACCTTGAGTATGTAAAACCCTATAGTGGTCTCAAAGGCAAGAACCAAGTAGCAATTAATCACATAATTGTCTTCTTTGTATGTATATAATTTTTTTTTTCATTTTTTTTCAATTTTTTCCTTTCAAAAATTGATGGCGTCCTACCCAAGCTCACATTTACCAAAAATAGGATTTTGACACATCCATTTTGGGAAATTGTATTTATAAAAGAAAACCAAATGTCGGTCCTATAAAACCACATACAAATAACTGGACTCGCTTCAACTAAAAGTATGTAAAACCCATTAAGGTCTTTTATTGTATGACGAGATCTCGATTTTCTTTTCTCTACTGTTACGTCACGTATGTCTCGTACCTCACGTTTCAACCCTACGGGACAGGTTAGTAAAACCTTACGGTTATCCTGATCTTCAAACGCAAATAATTATATCACAACGTAAATCAACAGGACTTTGTTCGATCATCGTTGCATAATATAAACACCCAACCTTTGTCTCACCATTTAACCAAGTGTTTGCAACCCAATTGCACGCTACAACGAACAGTATGTAAAGCCATTATGGGCCTGTTCCCACCCATCGCTCGATGTAAGTAGAAATACCTTCTACCATCATCTTGCACCTTGTAACACAATGAAGTAACATTAAAATTGTTTATCTTCTCTATTGTTCCATCGTACGCCCCTCCAGGCTACGGAGTTAGTCAATCTAACAAATCTTTGCAAACAGTATCAAATGATACTGCTAGCTTTTGTTGAATTATATTTAAATGTAAAAATTGTCACGCGATAGGAGAGATCCTTACAAAATCCACCACTACACGAGAAGTTCGTTACAATTACTTAATACTTATAACCATGTGTTATAATTTGGTCGTGTGACATTAATTTGCCATGAGTACCGCCTTTGTGTATAATTTGGTCGTGTGACATTAATTTGCCATGAGTACCGCCCTTTGTGTATAATCTGGTCGTGTGACATTAATTTGCCATGAGTACCGCCCTTGTGTATAATTTGGTCGTGTGTCATTAACATGTCATGAGAACCGCTTTTGTGTATAATTGTGTACAACCCTGTACACGAGACGTGGAGACGTAATAATAATACTTACCGTGATTCGTGTGAACGACATAATATCGACATCGTCATCTCCTTTAAGGAACTGTTTTTACACTCCTTGACTTCTGTCTATAATTGAGTTGTACCTTGCATATACTGCATACTTGTACACTATACGTGAAGACGTTACAATACTCACCATGAATCGTGCGAACGAAATAATATCAAACCTTTATATGTGAACTACGTAAGTATTTCACAGAAGCCTCTTTGTTCAACGCCAATGCCCGTGGACTTCCTGTTTTTGCTGCTTTCCAAAAAGAAAAGAAGCCCAGGAATATCTACTATCCCAAAAGGACTAGTTTTCAGCTTCACTGTCAATTATGGGGCATAGTGCCGCAGGAGTTAATCGATGGGCACAAAACCACTAAACTCGTCGTCTGGGAAACGAATAAGAAGAATCCCAGGTTTGTGAAATTGGAACTAGGGTCTGTCTTTTCTCACAATCATGTAGAAGTTTAAAACGACCCCTAATCTTTTGCCAAATACACGCAAAAGATTAGCCTCTTTAGTACAATGTGTATTCAAATGCGGTTTAAAAATTAATCCACTTTATTAAAATGTAAAGAGTCAGGAAATCTGCTGGTTGAATATGTTTCACTCTCACATAGAGGTTGAATTGGAAATTAGTCCAGTCTCTAGCAATTTCGTAACTCAATTCCCGTCCTTTTTCCCCCCTCCCCACCCCATGCCCTCAGGCAATATGTATGAAGTGGAAAATCTGTTGTCGACCATATTTCGCCCTCATTTCGAGTTCGAATCGGTAATTGTTCCGGTCACCAACAGGCTTCCTACCTCACCTTTCACGTATGTTGTCATTTTTTTTTCTCCCCTCAACGAAACACATTCATGAATTTTGAATATGTATGATACGCACTTGGCGTATCGTCTGTCTTTTCTGACAACCTTTATTCATGAATTAGTTTCCCTGCTGTTGCCGTGACTCGTTCACGAATTTTTTGTCTTGTTCTTTGAAATCCTACGAAAATGTTACCACCTGTATGTTAACATAGGCCAAAGAAGGCCGGTTGTTTTTCAACCAAGACAGTTTGTCATTCGGCAAACACCAAGTCATCCTAATAAAGGATAATGTTTATGTAATCAAAACTAGTTAGGAACCTCTCTCTACCTCTCTCTCACACTCTTCGTCACTCTCCGGACCGGCAGCTAAACCTCGTTTGTTTATTTTTCTGGACACATTTTGTTTCTCTCCAAACTTTTCTTCATTGGTCCCTAGGCAGGTAAACTTCAAGAAATTTGCTTTAATAATAATTCCCCCCGGATTTAAAAAGAAGCCCAGGCGGATGTCATCTCCGGCAGCCAAGCTGAGCCTCACCTCCTAGCAGCCTGCGCTGTGGTTACAAAGGTCCCTCGACTACTACTCGCTACACACTTGTTCCATCTTGTTCCTGAAAGCTCAGACAATACTAATCATATGTATGACGTTTGTCTCACCACTGCAAGCCGAGTTGTCCCACTATACTTTATGACACTCTGAACTACCTTTCGGACACGCTAGTCCCGGAGTTCAAATTTCTTGCCCTCAATGCCAATGCCAGTTATACCGTCTCTTGCTCTGTCATGCAGTGACACATACCAGGTCATGGGTGAAACATAATTACCCTTTGCCCCTCCAGTAAACACAAACTGCGCATCTCTAAAAAGTTATCCTGAGCTACATTATGCTCCGATAACCAACACATACGATCCGTGCCCACCATAATAGCACATAGGACTCGTACTGGCATAACTACGGAACCTGGACTACTCTCTCCAATGACCACTGTAACCATAGCCGCAGCCCCGCAAACCACAGCCCCACTTCGCAAACATCAACGCCCACAACGAAGCAAAGTGTTTTTTTCCAAGACCTAAGTGTACTCCTGAGTGTTATCTCAATGGGTCAGATTACAGTGATAATGTAATCTTTTAGAGTCAGTGAAATCCCGTTTCCTTCGCAACTCTTCGAAACCAAAAAACCAACGCAACGCAAACTTAGCTTCCAGACCAATGAAACCCTAGAATCACACCTTAACATTCCGTCTTTTGTTTTGTTTTTTCAATTGTATAATGTTGTCTATTGTTTTTTCAATTGCATAACCATGCCCTTTTGTTTTTCAATTGTATAATGTTGTCTATTGTTTTTTCAATTGCATAACCATGCCCTTTTGTTTTTCAATTGTATAATGTTGTCTATTGTTTTTTCAATTGCATAACCATGCCCTTTTGTTTTTCAATTGTATAATGTTGTCTATTGTTTTTTCAATTGCATAACCATGCCCTTTTGTTTTTCAATTGCATAACCATGCCCTTTTGTCTTTCAATTGCATAATTTTGTCTTTTGTCTTTCAATTGCATAACCATGTCTATTGTTTTCTAATTGCATAATTTTACTTGTTGTTTCCACACCTGCTCTCTCCCCAAAATTTATTTGCTCCAAACATGCTATGTACCCTTCCTCATTTCTCCCCACAAATATTGTTACCTAGCCTATGGCATAAGCTAGTCATTATGTTTTAGCTAGGCATCTCTCTGGCCATCCAAGTCTCTCAAACTAAGGGCAACTCTTGTTTTGTCAAAAAAACCCCAAGGGAGGCACATAGAGGATCTTTTAACCCTGATGCTCCATTACCACGTCGCCTTTTTTACGAGCGCGGGGGGAGGTGTCATATAACAGATTTTAGCCGCAAAAGATCCTACAGTTGCCAGCCTGAGAGCGGGAATTATTCAAATTAGTTGCTAGACCAAACGTAGTGAAGAACGCGCAATACATCCGCTACAGTTCCCCCACCCCCGGCGACCCTACGCCCCGTTCCCCCGCTCGCGCGCCGACCTCTGACCAGGCTGGACGTGTGTTCGTTTCGGCTCCCGCGTTCCCAATTTGCACCGCTCCGTCGAAAGCAATAACGTACGGAAATGGCGCTTTGAACATCGACAGGCTGGCACCGTTTGTTTGAGACACGGCGCTCAGTCCTGCAAATCAACAGGATACCCGACAACACCATGCTGTGAGTCTCTTACATTTCCTATTACCCTTGAATGTGTCCGCTAATAACCTAAATTCATCCACGCTGCCTGCCGATCTAGAGAGAGTGAGCTGTTAATTATTTCCCAGAGAGAGATTAGGGAACCCTTGTTGATAATTCCAGTTTAGGATGTAATAACCTGTGTACTGTTGTTATTCACCCATGTAATGTCCTTTAGCCGCTCAAATACAATGCTAATTCATAAAAACCTAACCTCTTTCATTTGGGCATAACAATCGTATGGGAGTGTTTTGTATAGACGGTGGGATATGGATTCTCGAGCCACGCGCTGACCCCGAACCCTGACTATGAGAGAGACGTCTCATGCCCCGCTTCTGAGCTGGCCGAGGGTAAGTCAGGACCCCCCCAGGTCCGACGCGCGACAACTCTTTGCAAAATAGGACGTTGCACTCTTTTTGTCCAACTTTTTTTCTCATATTTGCTTTTCTACATGTCAAACACTTTTGCGTTTCTCTGTGTTCCAAAATAGAGTTTTAACGTACGTAGACAATTTTTTTTGTATCCAGAAGTTAGAATATCACGTAGGCACACTTGCGTCAATGACGTGTTTACGTTTTCGCCGGCCCTACGTCTCGTAGTTTGATGACTATGGAAGTTTGCCCGGAGCTCTGCCTAACGCCACGGAGACTAGAGACTAGAGACCAGCGATCATGTTGATCTGCCACCTGCCGGTCCCCGTCAGACTTGAGGATTTATTTCTGTCCAGGTTATTAATTCTGCGGTGCAACCAAACGGTCTCCAGTCTCGCAATGGGCTAATCACGTCTATGTGCGCTCTGTGTCTTTGATTTATCAAATCTGAATCAAAGCTCTTTGATTGTTGATGCTTACGTCTCTTTGATACATAGTAGTATTATATTTAACATAGGGGTTAGAAAATGCCAAAAAGTCGGGTACGAAGGGTTGAACGTACTAAGATTTGTAATAAATTGTAAATAAATTTGTAGGTACCCACCTAAGTATTACTTAAAATAAACATCAATTTTGTACTAAGATCATTTTTTAATACGATAATTTTTTATTGATCATTTTGCACTAAGGTCATTTCGTATTATGATCATTTTGTACTAGGTACACGGAGAAAACTAACTGATATAAATATTGCAAATTTATTAAAAATCTCTTCAAATTTTTGTTGTTTGTTTTTGGGGTGTTATGCCGTGTTGCGCTAACTCCTTCTTTACTGATTTTTCTCTATGTAAAATCATTTTTTTAAAGATTATTTAGTACTAAGATCAATTTGCAACTAAGTTGTACTTAGTACAAAATGACCTATTTTTACGCCTATAAAACATGAGTTTATACTTCCTGTCTTCTCGCATGTTTATAAAAGCTAGCGCACACCGCTCCTTGTTACCTTATCGTGGTGTCACCTCCTTCATAGTGATGATGGAAAAAAGTGCCATGTTGAATCAAAAGAAAAATTAACATTATTGTAGAAAGATTTCAAAACATAAACAGAAAAAATTCACACACTCTTACTACGTTATCACTTGATAGTAAGAACAAGATGGTCGATAAAATGTTTTAACTTTTAACAGTGAAAATGTGTTAATCAGTAGTGAATGGTAGAAAAAGTCAGGGACGTGGAAGTCATGTAAGGAGAATGTATGGACGTGGAAGTGAATGATAGAAGACTTCGAGGAAAACATGGCGCGATCAAGTGAAACAAATTCTTGTGTATGGTATAATTAGGCGTATGTAATGACAGAATAAAGAGATGTAAGGAGAATGTATGACGTGGAAGTGAATGTTAGAAGACGTCGAAGAAAACATGGCGTGATTAAGTGAAACAAATTCTTGTGTATGGTAGAATTAGGCGTATGTAATGACCGAAGAAAGAGATGTAAATAGAATGTATGGACGTGGAAGTGAATGTTAGAAGGCGTCGAGGAAAACATGGCGCGATCAAGTGAAACAAATTCTTGTGTATGGTAGAATTAGGCGTATGTAATGACCGAAGAAAGAGATGTAAATAGAATGTATGGACGTGGAAGTGAATGTTAGAAGGCGTCGAGGAAAACATGGCGCGATCAAGTGAAACAAATTCTTGTGTATGGTATAATTAGGCGTATGTAATGACCAAAGAAAGAGATGTAAGGAGAATGTATGACGTTGAAGTGAATGATAGAAGACTTCGAGGAAAATATGGCGCGATCAAGTGAAACAAATTCTTGTGTATGGTAGAATTATGCGTATGTAATGACCAAAGAAAGAGATGTAAGGAGAATGTATGACGTTGAAGTGAATGATAGAAGACTTCGAGGAAAACATGGCGTGATCAAGTGAAACAAATTCTTGTGTATGGTATAATTAAACGTATGTAATGACAGAATAAAGAGATGTAAGGAGAATGTATGACGTGGAAGTGAATGTTAGAAGACGTCGAAGAAAACATGGCGTGATTAAGTGAAACAAATTCTTGTGTATGGTAGAATTAGGCGTATGTAATGACCGAAGAAAGAGATGTAAATAGAATGTATGGACGTGGAAGTGAATGTTAGAAGGCGTCGAGGAAAACATGGCGCGATCAAGTGAAACAAATTCTTGTGTATGGTAGAATTAGGCGTATGTAATGACCGAAGAAAGAGATGTAAATAGAATGTATGGACGTGGAAGTGAATGTTAGAAGGCGTCGAGGAAAACATGGCGCGATCAAGTGAAACAAATTCTTGTGTATGGTATAATTAGGCGTATGTAATGACCAAAGAAAGAGATGTAAGGAGAATGTATGACGTTGAAGTGAATGATAGAAGACTTCGAGGAAAATATGGCGCGATCAAGTGAAACAAATTCTTGTGTATGGTAGAATTATGCGTATGTAATGACCAAAGAAAGAGATGTAAGGAGAATGTATGACGTTGAAGTGAATGATAGAAGACTTCGAGGAAAACATGGCGTGATCAAGTGAAACAAATTCTTGTGTATGGTATAATTAAACGTATGTAATGACAGAATAAAGAGATGTAAGGAGAATGTATGACGTGGAAGTGAATGTTAGAAGACGTCGAAGAAAACATGGCGTGATTAAGTGAAACAAATTCTTGTGTATGGGAGAATTAGGCGTATGTAATGACCGAAGAAAGAGATGTAAATAGAATGTATGGACGTGGAAGTGAATGTTAGAAGGCGTCGAGGAAAACATGGCGCGATCAAGTGAAACAAATTCTTGTGCATGGTAGAATTAGGCTAACTAATGACCGAAGAAAGAGATGTAAGGAGAATGTATGACGTGGAAGTGAATGGTAGAAGACGTCGAGGTAAACATGGCGCGATCAAGTGAAAGAAACACAAACTTTTTATTTCCTTTTTTTTTTAATTATTTTTATTTCCACCCAGTTTTCAGATAGTACACTAGAATTCAAAACCCCTAACTGGAGCCGCAAAATACTTTCTTAATATACGAAAAACATCCTCGACTCAGTGCAGAAATGGATGGTCCGTTTGATAGATTCCCCTTTCTTAACAAAGAGATTGCTTTACTTTGGACCACAGCCGTTAGGTGGGAATGTTCTACCGGAATTTTAATGGAAGATGCTCTGACAAACTAGTATCTTTTTTATCCCTTCGGCACCGGTGCATGGTGAAGAAACATGACCCAACGCGCGGCTAACATTTATACATGGTTGACATTATTTATCACACGAGAACGGGTCGTTTCGACTTGTTCTTGAGTTTAACAGTTTGGCCATGGAGAGATTTTCGTGTTTCCTCCATCCTACAACATGGGTCTCTTCAAGACCCATTTTCAGACCCATCTCAAAAAGACCCCCGCACAGCATCCCCAAAGATGACATAGGCCCTGAGGAATTTATTTATCTTGGAACAAACTCCCTTCACATTTGCAAAAGATCGACAGATCTTCTGAGTTCAGAGCAAAACTAGTAAAAGTATCACCATCTCAACTTGTATCCAAAATTATAACCGCAATTTTTTCAGTAGTATTTCAGTGCTCAGTCCAGTGGATTTATCTCCTTGTCTACCCACTTTAATGTAATAACCATTTATTATGTGTAAACTATTTTTGTAATATTTTATACCTTACCACTGACACTACGGGCAGAAATCATAACAATCTGTATTTGTAAACGTAAATATGTATGTTAGTCGTAAATCTCTAGTAAGGTGGTTTAACCAGCGGACGAGAATTCAAATTTCGTTAAAAGACGGTTTCGCGATCGGACGTTTTTTTAGACCGAGACAGAAATACCGAATTCATTCCGCTGCAAGCCGTCCACTCGCGCGGCTGTGAAAACTACAGCATGGTTCCGATGAAATAACAATTATTGTTGTTAAATTCTTGGTTGTAGCTTTCTTCCTAATAAGTAGTTACATATTTGTAAATTATACGTCGGAGTGCGTAAACATAAATAAATACAAATGCAGTTTGTTGATATGGTAGATATAAAATATGTAGGTATATGAATATACATTTAAAAAAAATTTCAAATATTTGTTTAATTTGTTTTTTTTTTTTTAATATTTTACACGTGTTTTCCAAAGGTGAGTAAAAATCTTTTGTTTTACTTATTTATTCGTTTGTCCGAAAGATATTACCGGTAAGTTTTATTTCTAATACTTATCTTTAAAGTATTACTTGATTTGATATGTATGACATTGAAAAGAGGGTTTATTCCTTAGAACTGAAGTAATACATATATTAAAACTAGGTTTTATTTCCAACTATATTCTACGGTACCTACCTGCATATGTAGTTATGTGATTGCATAAAATTGTATCGCTTTCATGTATTTGTTTTCATGATTAACGGAGCGACCTGACTCGTCTAATTTTCGAAATGTAATTAAATTCACGAGTAAATTTCGATTGAAACATTATAGGTTAGTATGTCAAAAATAACCTTTTTTTTCCTAAAACAAGAAGGTCAATTCACAATATGACATTATGAAACTGACAAAAAGTAACACAAAAAATATTAAATATGTTGAATTATACCAATGTAATAGTGAATTGGACAATAAAAGAGAAATTATGAACAAAAAAATGATTTGAATCGCACATCACGAATCGAAATTCATTTGGTTCGTGTCACTTTTTGACTACCAATCACAAACAGTTTCACGTACTTTGGCATAAGTTTTAACATTTATACATGAAAAAACGATTGCAGACATAAACTCCTGTCCATAGTTGATTCTTTTCCCTGGAAATTAAACAACACAAAATTATCGCCAAATGTTATAAAAAATATGTGCTTATTCTGACTGATTCTTTCGAACGACTCTGTACCATTTAAGTACGTACAATGTACACGGATAATTAAATATCACTAACCTTTATTTTTTCTGAAAATATATCTCCCACGTACGTTTTTGATGTCGTAATTTGTGCTATCTAATAAAACTTTTTTTCGAGGGTATTTTCCTCCTCATTTTTAATCGAGGAATTTCTTTAAAATGTAATCAAGTAGACTGGCGTGGAATAGACGTCCGCTCACCGCCCTGTCGCAGCGGGGAATGATAAAATTTTGGCTTGCGCCGGGGTAATAACAAACAACAAACGCGAATCGAAATTAATTACTATTATATATATTAAGAATATATTTTTTGGTCATAAATTATTTCTAATGTTTCAATAATGTCTTGGTAAATTATTTTTCTAAAAAAATCTGAACTATACCAATTTGTAAGACCATAAATAAATAGTCCAATTGAGGGATTTTCGTCACAAAACGCGTGCTCGGATTTATTTATTAGTAATTTTATTTGAAATAAAAACAAAATTCTTATACATACATATGATAGATAATTTATTGATTGTTTATACTGTATTATTATATGATTTGAAATATTTGTTGTATAATACAACTTCACATTTGAAAATGCAACAAATCTGTGCATCGTCCAACGGTAACACTTTATTATGATATGAAAATAATATTATTTTTCAAAATTTTACATCTTACTTTACAAGATAAAATAACGATCTTTCGAAATCAATTTGTGTTTTTTTCAAGAAAAGTGTCCATACGTCTAAAAGTGGCCTCAAAAATGCCAAATTTCAGGTCAAGTCTACCTATTTCGCCTTGTAAGTCATATTATAGATGTGTTGTGTAAATTCCCACTCGGTCATAAAAATATGTATAGTTTTAAGTCACTAGTTAAAAGTCTTAGTTGTAAATCACTAAGTCTAAGTGATAGGAATAGATTAAATGCATAAATTGAGTTGTTAAGCACCCTTGAGGTGATTTTCTCACGAAAACGGTGCCATACAAATAATCTAATCATCATCATTTTTCCGTGAAATTTCTGTGAATTATTACAAATTAGTCGTAGTATAGTAGTCGAAATAATAGAGTCATCTACAAATCGAAAACCTAGCGTTTGTTCAAACAAAGAATTGCTTTGTTAATTTTCTAAATCGATTATTATTGAAATTTTACGTTTATGCCAATCACTGTTTTTGTTTGGTTAGTATTTAGTTTACAATGGTACATGTTAAATATATTAATGTGGTGGAGAGTATATTAATATCGTAAAGACGTGAAAGCGATGATCTCATTATAAACATTGATTGGTATCTTCATGTAATATGATTTGCGTTTACCTTAAAGAAGTAAACCTACTGGCAAGACAGCGGACAGGCTGATTGATTGTCTGCTATGGCGGGAGTTGCCAAAACATGGTTAATTACAAGTTTACGAAATCAGCGCTAATGCAACTGAGAGAGTGATTCATTGAATGCACGGATATTCTACATAAACAGACAAACTTACTTACATGTCGATAATTTGAATAAGACATGTCGACCTCTATGCCCCACACTGGTCAAAGACCCTTGATGCATTCAAACAGAGATTTATTATACAAGGTTACTAATGAAAACACTTGGCTACCCTTATGGAAGAAAAAACTCTCCCCCTAACACGAGGAAGCGCAATGTCATGTAACTTGGGACCAACTATTGATTTATTCCTGGTATATTAGAAGAGAGGTATAAACTGTATTGTTGCACAAAAGCTTTGTACTGATTGTCTCTTCCACCTTCTGGACTCCTGGTGAGTGACGGCTCGTGGCTTTTGAATGTGATAGAGTGCCCAGTTTAAAAAATCTAAGTTTAGTTAAAATGTTTAGTATATATTTTTAAAATTCTGTTTTTTTTATATGACAATTTTTGCATGAAAGATTTTGGACTAAAAAACATCCATTAAAAACAATAATGCTATTTTGAATATTAGCCCTCTAGTACACTCAAAAGTCACGAGCTGCCACTGAGTCCTGGCCAAGTAAGTGGAATGTACTAATTTTGTTAGTGAAGTCGACAGCTCTGAAAAATGTTTCTGAAGTGTCGACGGGGATCTTTCAAACAATGGTTTTCTTGTCTTCAAGTGGCTCTCCGCTCTTTTGTTGGTTTTATGCAAAGATATCAGTATTGCTAATTTATTAAGAATTTCTGCAAATTATTAAAAATGGGTTTGCAGGCCCTTAACGAATGAATTGATACTTTTCCGGATAAAATTTTAGTAAAATACGAATGTATTATCACAATGTCAGAACCCGTGTTCATAAAAATCCTTATATATTTTTTTTTATTTATTTATTTATTTTATTTATTTATTTATTTATCAAAAGAAAGTACATATTACATATTGGATGCTTTGCCTGTCCAACTAGGAAAGTTTCCCGTTCTAGGACAGACAAATTGACATGTTTAGTTCATATTATTACTGAAATATACATAATTACATAACAAAAACCAAAAAAAAAAGTTTCATTTTTCTCTGAAACTAAGTTGTGTAATAAAGAAAATGTATATAATAAATATAAGTACACATACATTGTTTTGTGAGAAGTAGAAAAAATTAATCTGGTAGCATATATTATAATCGGATTTACCGAATTAACCTGGTAACATAAAATATTAAAATTTACAGAGTATGAGGTAAGCGTTGTAACTAGAATGTGTAATAAATTATGTGCATGATTGTTTTCACTGAATTAAAACATGAATTCAGAACAAATTATATTATACGACAATACGAATATACACCGCGCTCATTTCTTGAACTACTGCTAAAATGTAAAAACAATAACTATATATATAGATAGAAATATAAACTATGAAACATAAACTATGAATATAAATACATAGTACCTGATTTAGTGCTACTTTGGTGAAATTGGTGCATTACTTCGTGCGCCATATTGTGTTATGTATTTATTATAAATCATTACCGTAGTAGGTACCAAGTTTCACACAGAGTTAGTGTGCAACGTACAAATGTGATACGCTTTACAGTAGTGATGTACCTAATGAGCAGACAGGCTTCAGGGGCGCATAACCATAAATCTTAGGTTGAAAAACATCAGAAGGTATAAAAACATCAGAATGGATGTCGAAACATTGCGGAGCAATATCAGAACTCAATGAAGTGTGGTGGGAATTTTGGTCTAGTGATCAGGAAAGTTTGGTGATTTTGTTTAACAGTTATACAGCATACGTTCACTTTCGACTCTCCCTAAGTTTAGAATCCAATCATTGACTAATTTACGCAGGACGCTTCCACTTTTCAATTTCCAAGAACCGGGTATAAGGTTGAACATTTTTGGACCTAGGTAAGAATATTGTCTTTGAGCAAGGGATGTCATAGTAGCAAGTGGAACTATTGGATTCCTCCCTGCATGTCGGGTGTTGTGATAATGTTCTACGGAGGGGAAGAGGTGACGATATTTTTGTGTGTATAATATAACATTTCTTATAAATAGTTGCCTCACATCCAGAACTCCTATCTCTTTGAATAAATCATTACTGGGGTATCTAAATGGTTTTTTAAGTATGACCCTTAGTAGTGATTTCTGTGCTTTGGCTAAGGGGTCCAGAATTGATTTGGTACATCCTCCCCATCCTAAAGATGCATATTCAAGTAAAGAGTTGCACATGGCATAGTACATTAGTTTTAGATCTTTTGCGCATAGAATATTTCTAATCGCCATGAAAAGATGCGTGAGTTTTCTGACCTTTGTGGAGATTGAATAGATATGTTCATTCCATCTCAGATTCTTGTCTACAATAATTCCTAGATATTTTATGCTATCCACATACTCTAAGGTATTGCAATTGCAAGTGTTTGGGTCATTGCAATGGTGTATAATAATTCTTTGAGTTTCTCTTGGTTGTCCCGCTTGAGTTGCACTGAAGCAAATGAATTTAGTTTTGTCAGTATTGAGAGTGAGAAGATTATTATCTAGCCATTGTTTTACCTTGTTAATACCAATTTCTGCATTACTATGAACTTCATTCCAATTTTTGCCTTCAAATAATAATACTGTGTCATCGGCAAAGGTGATAATATGATCGGCAAATGAACTGTTACATAATTCATTTATATAGATAATGAATAAAAGTGGTCCTAGAGTGCTTCCTTGAGGTACACCAAAGTTTATATCAGCCGGATCGCTTAGAGTATCGTTAATATTCACTCTTTGGCTCCTATTTTCTATATAACTACCTAACCACTTAAGTAGCTGACCCTGAATGCCGATGCGCTGTAGTTTTTTCAAGAGAATTTTGTGTGAGATAGTATCGAACGCTTTGGCTAGATCCAAGAAGAGCGCAATGCATTTTCTTCCTTTATCTATATTGTTGGAGATGATTTTCGTCAGGTTTGTAATGGCATTTTCAGTGCTCAATCCTGGTCTGAAGCCATACTGTCTATTGGAAAGGATATTGTTTTTTTCAAGGTAATGACTTAGACGATTCTTTACAATTTTCTCAATAATTTTCGAGATTGAATTGAGCAAAGAAATTGGCCGGTAATTGTGTATCTGCGATTTATCTCCATTTTTGCGAAGCAGTATAACAATAGAGTGTTTTAAATGATTTGGAAATTTTCCTGAATTGAAGCTTAGATTGGAAATATACGCGATTGGAGTTGCTATGAAGGATTTAGTAATTTTTAGCAGAATTGATGAAACGTTAACAGGACCACAAGCATTCGATGACTTAAGTTCGTCAATTATATTTATGACTTCGTTTGAAGTTGTATGGATGTTGTCTAATTTATGACCGAAATTAGAGATTTTTAACTTAGCGAGATCGGATTCTGTTGTATTAAGATTGTTGAGAATATTTTTCGCAAGTGTGACTCCCACTGACGTGAAATAATTATTGGCAAAATTCGCAATGATTTTTGGGTCTGAGGTGTTCGCGTTATTGATCTTCAGTGATTTAATATCGGAAGATTTATTTATTTTTGTTTTAGTTATATTGCGAAATGCTTCCCATAAACGTTTTGGAGTACAGTTATTTTCGTAAATTATTTTTTTATAATAATTTTCTTTGGCCGATTTTATTAGTTTTTTGCAAAAGTTCCTATAATTTTTGTAATGAGCTTGTACTATAATATTTTCAGGGCACCTATTCGCCTTTTTATGAAGTTGGTTCCTAATGTTAATCGATTTGATAAGGCCAGGGGTGATCCATGGCGTAAGTTTTATTTGTTTATGTGGTATAAGTTTATTGCTTGTATGTTTAGAAATATATGAATGTAATTTAGAGATAAATTCATTCATCGATGAGTCGGCATCAGTTTGGTCTAGAACATTTTGCCAGTTTTCTGAGCTCAAGTCTTCAATTAAGTTATTATAGTTTATTCTTGCAACATGTTTAATTTTAGCAGGATTAGGAGGTTTGTTTTTAAGGCAGAGTGCTGTTGTATAGTGATCTGAGATTGTAGAGTGAATGACAAATGAGTCAACATGGTTAATTTTTTGACGTTGATGTGGTCAAGACAAGATTTACTCATGCCCTGCTCACGAGTAGGGCTAATAATTGTCTGAATGAACCCATTTTCAGTTAGCAAACATAGGTAATCGTTGGATTGGCGGTGGTATTCGGTAATTGTATTGATGTTGAGGTCGCCTATAATTATTTGCCGTTCTATATTTTTTGAGCTGTTGATAATTGATTGGAGTGAATTCAGAAAAGTGTCAACATTTTGAAAAGAGGGTGATCTGTATATTGCAAAAATACATAGATTATTATTCAATACAATTTTCAGGCAGTTGGCTTGTGATAAGAAAATTTCATCAACTTGAGATTGAAGTCCGTCTCTGATGTATACAACGATCCCGCTAGACTTATTAAGATATATGTTTGTGTGGTGTTCAGAGTAATTGTGAATAACTTTTGAGGTGTAATCTTTACTAAGCCAGCATTCCGATAAAATAATAACGTCGAATTGGTAATTGAATTGATCCAGAAAAATGAAAAAATCGTCAATATTAGAAATGCTTCTTATATTTTGGTGTATAATTTTAACGCCGTAAGCACACCATTTATAGTTATTTAGATTGTTCATATCATCAATGACATTCATGTTAAGATCTATGCCGGAATCATTTCCGGTATCATAATTTAATTGAATCATAAGTATGTGTTGGTTGTGTGTTGTATAGAAGTTGGTTCCCGAGTAATATATAATTAAATGCGATTCCAAATGTAGTTAAAATGGTAAATGTGCTTAATATAAATAATATAGTACAAATGTTGTAGTTAGATGTAGTACTATTAATGAGATAGCAAGAAGTAAAAACAAAATGGTAGCAAGAATTGCTTGATATCAAATGAATTAGGAAACGGTAGTAAATTATACAAATATGAGTAATATATAATAATATGGTATAAATAATGTAATTAGATATAGTACTATGAAAGAGATAGCAAGAAGACAAAACAATAATAATAATAAAAATAAGGTAGCAGGAACTGCATAACATACATAACAAATGAATTCCAGAAGGGTAGGAAATGAAACAAATATGGAGAAATATAGAGCGAGACATAAATGCACGGGTCAAGACATACCTCGAAAGAATAGCCATTAATTCAAATTTATCAAAGCGCAGCCAATATGCTTTCGTCTGAGATAACAATGGCATTAGTTCCCTCGTTTTTACGAAGATAAATTTGCCCCCGTTTAATCCAAAAAAAGCGATATTGTTTCTCCTTCGCCGCTGTTCGTGTCTTGTACCACAGCTGTTTACCGCGAAATGTTAGTTGTTCTGAAATGAAGATCGGCGAGCAGGAACCAGCTATACCGATGTTTGAGGTGTTCAATTTGTCTTCTGGATTCTGTTTGTTTTTGTTGAAAGTTTTTACGTCTGTTAACAGGTTTTCTCTTGCTATGTTCGTTTTGAATTAAACAATGATTTCTCTCGGATGACTCTTGTTGTTTTTTTTGGCTGCGCGATGAATGGCATCAATGTCCTTTGTATCAGTGGAGGACTTTGTTGTTTTGGAGATATTGAAAAAAACGTCTTGCAGATTTTCTCCTTTGATTTCTGGGATGCCTCTTATTTCTATGTTGTTCGCTTTGAGTTCCCTTTCCTGCATGTCCAAACATTTTTCCAAGACATAAATCCTAGCTTCCAGGGTTGAGTTCTTTTTAGTGAGTTCATCATTTTTTAGTTCGATGTCACGGATTCTAGCCATGAAATCCTCATATTGAGAACTCATAAATTGAATACTTTCAAGTATTTTGTTATTCTGATCTAGAATATCATTTTGTGTTTTTTCCAGATTGGACGTCTTGTTCATGACTAGATCTTGAATATCTTTAAGATTTGTCGGTGTCTGAGCGGCGAGCGCTGAACTAATATCCGTAACTTTTTTAATCTGCTCCAAAGGTTCAGTATCACTGATTGTCTGCAACGGGCTAGCAGCGCCGGGCTTGGCTGAATTGCAATGCTTGCAAACTTGTTGAGATCGCCGTTCTTGATTAAGTCGACGATATGTGTTCTCAATAATACCTCCGCAAGCCAAATGAAATGCGCCTTTGCATGCGGCACACGTGAATTTTAACTCATCAGTACGTAGAGTTACTGAGCACACTCGGCAATGCATCTTGAATTAATGTTTTTTTCGTACTACCCTCGTAAAAGCAAATTGTATTGTTTATAGTTTTGCTGATTTAATTCGGGAGGAACTTTAAATCACTCGGATATTATAAAAATTTCTATTTTTGAGACCGATAATTCGTGGTGGAATTCCATTATAATATATTATAATAAAACAAATAAAAAACTTTATTCCACTTAATTTTATTTTGACCGTAACCGGTTTCAGCTCGTCAAAGCCATCTTCAGACTGGTACACAAAATTCTTAGTCTACGGTTTATATACACAACATATCGGGGAGGGGGGAGAGGGGTAGTTTAAAGGGTTATAATCAATTTTATTTGTTACTAAGTCGTTTAAGATTGTGGTATTTCTAAATATTTGGTAATTCCAGTAAGCTCAAGGTAATTAGCTTACTGGAATTACCAAATATTTAGAAATACCACAATCTTAAACGACTTAGTAACAAATAAAATTGATTATAACCCTTTAAACTACCCCTCTCCCCCCTCCCCGATATGTTGTGTATATAAACCGTAGACTAAGAATTTTGTGTACCAGTCTGAAGATGGCTTTGACGAGCTGAAACCGGTTACGGTCAAAATAAAATTAAGTGGAATAAAGTTTTTTATTTGTTTTATTATAATATATTATAAAAATTATTTTAGAACTTTGTAGTACGAACACGTAACACTCCGAGTAACTTTTAATTTGAGCGTTATAGTTTTTAAAATACACTTTACTACGGAGCAAGTTAATATGAACTATTCACAGGTATAGAATATTGTTGAATTGAATATTATAGAGGCAAATGCAGGTGCATGACAAATATTCCGATATATTAGGAATTTATTAGAAGTTTATTAGGAAACGATCAGCAATGCCGTTTTTAACCAGATTACCAATAATTTGAAGATATTGACCACTTATTTGCTGTGGTGAATAAACACATCGATTTGTGTTGATGTAATAAGCCCCACTTACCACTGCAAAGTAGGCGGTTTTGGTCCATTTTGATTCGATTGATTGATATAACCTTTCCACACTCTATCTTTCAAAAAGAGCAGCTCTCAGTGGCTGGACAACATAAAAATCGATTACTAAGTTACAAACCAAACAAAGTTACGTGAATACCGGACAAGACTCCCAACCACCTGGAAGCCAGTGAGACTATGGCATCCCAAATTAAGATATGTCGTGAGGCTGAAGGTGGTGGGGAGGGGATGGAGATGGGGCAGGGTTAGGTGGGGAAGAACTATTCGGATCTTGTCTCCAAACACAGCTAAAGCCATTTCAAGCCACGTTTCAACACGAATGGTGGCTTTCACCACCAGGCCTATACTGAGAGTATCTTCCACTCCGGGATGTGTCGCAAATATGCCATATATATTACATTAAAAGAATTAATTGTGAAACAACACAAGACCGCAAGCAAAATAAGGCGCGCGTACGTATCTTCAGAAGTCTCTCGCCATGCGCAGAGAGGGCACGTTTTATTAGTAACTCGCCAGCGGTAGTTGGTGGGGTGGCTTACCACACTGTACACCCCAATCGCTTCCCCCTTCTTTCCGGGACAGCAATAATTAATAGGGAACATTATTTTGTTTTTGGTTGAACTACAACATTTTTTTTTAATTTCCAGGTAATTTCTACGCAGCAGAGATAGTGTGCGCCCTAGACTACTTGCACGCCAAGTCCATAGTGTACCGGGATCTGAAGCCGGAGAACCTGCTGCTGGATCGAGACGGTCACCTGAAGATCACGGACTTCGGGTTCGCCAAGAAGCTGACCGACAGGACGTGGACATTGTGCGGAACCCCCGAATACCTGGCCCCTGAGATCATTCAGTCCAAGGGACACAACAAGGCGGTCGACTGGTGGGCCCTGGGTAATTTCTTAAAATACATTTTTATTTAATAATTCGTTTTTTATTTATAATAAATAATCTTCAGTGTAAATACAGACATCCAAATTCTATGAGGGTTTATAATTTTTTGTTTGTTTAAAAGACAAGAGGTCATTTATGTGCAACAAAAACAAAGTCGGAGACAGAACCGATCCCTGTGGGACGCCAGCATTTATTGAATGTGAGGAAGATAACCTTACAGTGTATTGCAATGCGTGTTGTAGTTCCAGGGTTTTGCCTTTTTTAAGCATCATAATTCGTTATTCTCCCCGAGAATGATAATACAAAAAACCTTACACTCTTATCGATTTACTCCTTCAAAATCACTTTTCACTCCAAAGTTCACCTGTTAATTCTTTTGCTTTTAAATAAGTAACTGAAAAACATTAAAATATGAAGTTTACTTACATAGGAAGTAATTAGGTCGGCGGTCGGCACCAACCCAAGTTTGCTAAATATAATTTTTTATTTTCTGATCATTATATAAAAGTAATTTATGTGGCTTCTAATTTTCTAATAACACTCTACTTTGGCATCAGTGCCACCTGCACCTATCCTGTTGTGAAAGCAACGAACCTATATATTAAAAGATAACTTAATTACCTGGCTCCAATACTGTCTCCTTCTCCTAGCTTTGCCAAGAGATGTAAATATCTATTTACAAATTAATTCACGGCGTTATATGATCATATAATAAAGTGGTAAGTTCAGTATGATTATTTATAACTGCTCCCGTTAATTGAAGTTTTGCCAATCATAAATTTTAGTGTGCCATAGAGATTTTAACTTCAAGCTGTAAATATAGAATTATTATCACTTCTAAAATTAATAATCTAGGTGCTCATTTAGTGTAATTGTACCAATATCGAAATGTTTATTATTATGTACTTTAATATATTCTTTACAAATATTAATTCGATTCACTTATTAAACTGAAGCTTTTTAGAGGCAATGAGAACTTATCTATACAAATAAGTAATTTAACACATTGACGGACTCTTGGCGAAAATGCTGGATGAGTTTTATTGTCACACGACACATGTGTTTTGTGAAATCATTCAGTAATAAAAAATGATAATCTTTGGGTGTGACACTATCAAGTACCGAAGTGTTCGCTTTGTTACACAAATAAGTGAGTTATATACTATGCAATAGCTTGACTTCCCAGTCTGTTATGTCACATCGCGTCTCTGACTAAAAGGCGTATAAGTATGTTGCATCGTATAATGGTACGTATACGTTTGCGAACTTAAACGCGAACCGAGCCATGAATTACGGGAAAGGAACGAAGGAACTGCATGCGGCGTTTCGCGCCATTTGCGGTTGCTTTGTTCCTTTCCCATAAGTTGAGGTTCAGTTCGGCAGTTCGGCTCCCGTATATAATATCTCCTCTAAAACAATGTCAATAGACGTTGTGTCCGTGAATGTGTTAAACGAATACGAATTTTGTCATAGTGCGGTATGCTCTTTTATTTTTAGGAAATTTTCTAGAAAAGTATTAGAAAGATATTGATTAAAAAATGTTAAATGTATATTAACATCACTTTGAAATTTCAGGGCAATTCTGGTTAAATGGGATTAAAAGCCACTGGCAACCTACTACATATCATTATGAAACTATTTTTCCAAGGTGTCTGACGACCATTAATATAATAGCTGTAAAATGTCATTATTGGTTTTTATTAATTTTTCCAGGAGTGCTTATCTATGAAATGCTGGTCGGCTATCCCCCCTTCTACGACAACAACCCCTTCGGTATCTACGAGAAGATATTGAGTGGGAAGGTGGAGTGGGCCAGGCACTTAGATCTCGTGGCTAAAGATCTTATCAAGAGGTTGCTCGTACCCGACAGAACCAAGAGGCTGGGAAACATGAAGGTAATTAAAATACCTACAACCTAATCAAACATTGTCGACGTTGAGTTGTACTTTACCCCATTTACATGACTTTGATTTATAATCAATTCGGTTAACTTCAATATAAACTAACGTCCTTTTTATCCTTTTACATTAATTTAAAAGTTACTAATTAATAATAATCACAAGGTAAAAACGGTTCGTTTATATGCATTTTTATACAATTTTTTACCCTACGAGTGTACAAATTTGAATCATTGCTCTTATTTTTAGTGTGGTGCTGATGACGTAAAGAGGCACCGTTGGTTCAAGCACCTTGACTGGCAGGATGTCTTCCTCCGAAAACTGCAGGTTAGTTGTAATTTGAGAAGAATCAATGAACCACTCCTTCCTACTTATTACATTCTTACGCGACAGTTAAACGTTGACCTTTGTCCAGCTTAAGTCAAGTCGTTCACTACTCCGACCTTACGCTCCGCATAATATTTACAATCCATTTTTGTAGCGTTATTTGAAAATAAAACTTTATTCATTGACATCTATTAAAAAACATTTGAAATAAAATCTTTCAACAAGATAAAAGGTGTGGCACTCATAAAAAATAATAAGTGTCCTCGCTAAAAAGTCTCAGCAAATTTCACATAGATGGCAGTAATCAAAAGAAGTGTCCTCGTTAAAAAGATATAGATGGCAATGTTCGAAAACTGTGCTATAAAGTTTCCAACGAATGCGTATAGATGGCAGTACTATTTGTTGTGTTTTTTTCTGGGCAAGAAAGTTCCTGACTTTTTACCAATTTCCTAATACATAAATTTTTATCCCCAGCCTCCAATTGTGCCCCAAGTGATGTACGAAGGAGACACCAGTAACTTTGATGAGTACCCGGAGACAGACTGGAAAGGAGCAAGATCTCTGGACAATGAAGAACTTCGGCTCTTTGAAGACTTTTGATGCCATTTAGTTACCCCTGCAAATTGTAAAATTCTTTCCACTGGAACCAGTGGAAACCATGGACAGTCAGAATAACCATTTTTTGGTTGATAAATAATAATTTGTTGTGTGAAAAAATAATGTAAGAATTGTAATGTTTGATTTGGATTTCGTCAAAGGCACCATTGTGACAAGAATCAAATACCTTAGCAATGATTTATAGGCGTTAAGAAACTGTGTATATTTTTCTTATTTTTATTTATATTAATTCGTGTGATGTTATGATGTTACTTACTTAATTATTTAATTTGATTGCACTATTCAGGTTCTTAGTCAGTTACTTCTTCAGATATAAATTGATATTACTTTTAGCAATTGTTTTTCTTCGTATTGATAATTTTGTCATTTTAAATTTGAACATAAAATTAAACTTATTTAATTTTTACTGTATCTTTTTAAGAAATATATATGTAAACGGTTTTAGATATTGTTTACTGCCTTCTATTGATTTTGGTGAACATTTTCAATTAAAAACTTATTTTATTTTTATTTTTGAGCAAATAATTAAATCCATTGAATTACGTCATCCTATTTTTTAAGACTTTTGATGTAATGTATAATCGCTTTAATTTATTATTTAGAGTTGTAAGATATTTTTAACCATTTAATGAATAAAATAGCTTTGGAGTTTACTAATACATATATATGTATAATATTAAGTAGACAGTTTACTTAGATGAGTTTTTAATTAATGTAACTATAGGAACTTACCTGTTGCTGATATAAAATGATTTAATTATTATCTAAGGTTGGTATTTTATACACAAAATTAATATTTGGTGATGCAGGAATAAATAAAAAATGTTGAATACCTAAATCAAATTAATAAATAATTTGGTATGAAAATTTATTAAAGTTGCTCAGAATTCCAACTGCTATTGTAGTATATACGTATTGAATACCAAAGATTGGCTTAGTTATTTCCATTGATAAAAAAAAATATATGTTAACATAAATTACAGATAAAACATTAATTGTTTTTAAAACATTAAGGATGATTTCATTGTTACCTGCATAATATGAATGTTTTATAAATACAACCTATATTTTAATTGATTTCACACTTCTCTACAATAATGGGAATATTGATATAAATTTCACATTTTTTCTGGCAAACTTAACATTTTACATATTCATTGGGGAAAGGACTGTGGTAAATCTTGTATTTAAAAAAAAACTTTCGCACCAATTGAAAAAAGGACTGTGGTAATTAATACTTGTAACTTTTTTTACTACTTTCATACCAATTGTTAAAAGGACTGTAATTACTCTTGTAACTTTTTTAGTTATTTCATACCAGTTGTAAAAATGATCGTAGTAATTCTTGTTATTTTGTTACTACTTTCATACCAACTGTTAAAAGGACTGTAGTAACTCTTGTAAGTTTTTAGTACTTTAATACTAATTGAAAAAAAGGATTGTAGTAACTCTTGTTATTTTTTTACTACTCTCATACCCATTGAAAAATATCGTAGTAGATGACGCTTTTTACAACTCTACAATGCTTCATTTTTTCTCTGTAAGTTTCTTCGTCATTTGAAAATCATAATTCTTTTATGTGTCTACACGATTATGTATTGAAACATGATAAATAGTAAAATCTACATATTCTATTAGAAAAATAACTCAGTCCACATAACTATGATTTTTTTGTATGTATAGTGAAATAGATTGCCTATAAGCAGCGAGTGTTTAGATAGGAAACTAAAATGTGTGTTGTTGCCATGTAAATAGCCGCAAGTTTAATAAAATAGAGGGGAAGGGGGGGTTGTAAGAAAGGGACAGGAGCAGGGGTAGACAGGGAGAAGAAGTGGAACAGTTGTATCTGTGATAGTGCCTACGGGAGCCATGTATGTATTTGTGTTACGACGATCAACTGGGGAGAAAAGTATTCATAGGTCTAAATTAAAGTATTGTCATGTTATTTAGAAATCTGTAACATTGTTTGGTCTGAATATAAATGAATATTTTTTACACACTCGTATTATTTACATACTTTCCAATTATTTACCAAAGTAGTTACCTATCCATACTTGAGAAAACATTTACCATCTAATTTAATTAATACCTTTCCTCAAAATATTGATATCCAATTACAAATCGACAAAAAATATGTCCAACCAAAAAGTGATTGTTTAAATGCCAGATACGCACAGTATCTACTTAATTCGTACCCTTTATAGCTTTAGTCGTACAGGATCAGTGATTTATCTATATTCATCCTGTATGACTAAAGATATAAAGGGTACGCACAATATCTACTTAATTCTTACCCTTTATAGCTTTAGTCGTACAGGATGAGGTGATTTATCTATATTCATCCTGTATGACTAAAGCTATAAAGGGTACGCACAATATCTACTTAATTCGTACCCTTTATAGCTTTAGTTGTACAGGATCAGTGATTTATCTATATTCATCCTGTATGACTAAAGCTATAAAGGGTACGCACAATATCTACTTCATTCGTACCCTTTATAGCTTTAGTTGTACAGGATCAGTGATTTATCTATATTCATCCTGTATGACTAAAGCTATAAAGGGTACGCAGAATATCTACTTAATTCGTACCCTTTATAGCTTTAGTTGTACAGGATCAGTGATTTATCTATATTCATCCTGTATTTTTTTTTTTTTTTTTTTTTTTTTTATAGTGAATACCTCACAAGAGTCCCAACTGCTCCCGTCTGGAGCCAGTGAGACTATGGCATCCCCAATTGGGGGATGTTGTGAGGCTGAAGGTAAGTGGGGAAGGGAAAGAGGAAGGTGGGGAAGTACCTGGCTATTCAGATCTAGTCACTAAACACGGCTAAAGCCATTTGGAGCAACGTTTCAATTCTGAATGGTGGTCTTACACCAGGGCGATACTGGTAGTATCTTCCACTCTGGAACGTGCCGCAAATATACTATATATTATTTTAATTAATTAATTGTGAAATAACACAAATTAATCAAATAAAATTTATTTGCGCACGCCGGGTTCGAACCCGCGACCTTCGGAATGGCAGTCCAATGCGTTACCACTGGACTATGCCGGCCGTCATGTATGACTAAAGCTATAAAGGGTACGCACAATATCTACTTAATTCTTACCCTTTATAGCTTTAGTCGTACAGGATGAGGTGATTTATCTATATTCATCCTGTATGACTAAAGCTATAAAGGGTACGCACAATATCTACTTAATTCGTACCCTTTATAGCTTTAGTTGTACAGGATCAGTGATTTATCTATATTCATCCTGTATGACTAAAGCTATAAAGGGTACGCACAATATCTACTGAATTTAAAAAAAAATTTAGTAGGAATCAATCACTTTGCGGTTGGACATAATAATTATAATATAAATACTATTATTTTTTTCTTACACCACTTTATTACATATTATAACATTTTTCAATCCGACAGTCAATGTTCAATCCACCAATTAGCTTTAAAATTCCATTATCAATAAAAAAACAGGACTCAGAAAGTGAAATCAGTCCTGTTGATCTGCCATGTTTAAAAAACGTCAACCTCATTTCCAAAACTCGCCTCCCTCTTAGTTATCTGATACTCTCTCTGGCCAGCCACACCGCCCCCGTGGTCGAGGGGTAAGGTAAGCTGGAGGTCGCGGGTTCAAATCCCGGCGTGCGGAAGTAAATTTTATTTCATTGATTTGTGTTATTTCACAAATTTCTCATTAAAAATCAAAAGTATACTTGCGGCACGTTCCAGAGTGGAAGATGCTCTCAGTACCGCCCTGGCGTAAGAGCACCATTCAGAATTGAAACGTTGCTTGAAATGGCTTTGGCCTGTTTGGTGACCAGATCTGAATAGCCAGGTACTTCACCACCTTCCTATTCCCATCTCCTTCCCTCCCCATTACCTTCAGCCTCACAACATACCTCAGTTGGGGATGCCATAATCTCACTGGCTCCAGACGGTTGGGACTCTTGTGCAGTTTCACATAAAAAAAAGACTTCGTTGCCCCTTCACTTGACCTAATTGCTAATTTAATTTAATTTCCATTGCCGGCAACCGGGTGTTTATTATTGCACAAAAATTCTGCCTCCTTTATTTCGATTCGTCTTCAACTTGACAAAACGACTTGCAGCAGCTTATTGCTTTTCTTGGAGATCCAATAATTATATAAAGTTGAACCCACCACCCTGTAGAAATAGTTGTCGTGGATTATCATGATTTATATAATATTATTGATGTTTTGTAATCACTAATCACCACGCGCACTCCTTTATTATCATAACGGAGAATCAGATACGATATGTCACATTAATCTGTCCTTTACAAGATAAAGGGTCATAAAAAATACAAGGTTTCACACCTAGCAGCTAAAAGCTGAATAGAATTGACAATTGAACCATCACTATCACCCTGTTTAATACTTGTATACCAGGCACTACACAACTCTCAGGTTACCTAGTGGATTAAAAAAAAATTGAGACTTCGAAAACAAGTTTCCAATTCGTGGTAATGAATATGTAGACGAAAAAATGATTTGACAATACGTAGAGAAAAATAAATACAGAGGATATAGCAGGATATAGTAATTAATTCATCTAATATTGTATACATTTCAATATAAATTATTTTACTATAAAATAATTTCATATACATTTAAAATTAAATTATTTTATTATATTATTTAAATATTTAGTATACATTTAAATATAAATATGAAAAATTAATGAATAACATTTTTAATTGGAGTGTACATCCCAATGGTAATTTCATTGATGTCAGAATTATTAATACCCTGTAAATGTTTCAATTAATCTATCCATATAAATAAAAATGTAAATGTTCGTTTTTTCAAAATATTAAATCTCCAAGAGATCCTCACCGATTGCTTTGAAATTTTGACACAACGTTGCATTCGAATACGCGTGTGTTTTTATATACCTATATTATATAGATGTAACCTGTAACAGGTACATACATGCTTTTTTAAAACAGTGCCATCTGTTGGACGTAAAAGCAACACGCGCTATTGTTTCTATCTGCACAGAAATACTGAGTCACGGCAACGTGTGGCGGGGTACAGCCAGTAAATAATAATTGTTCACCTGGCATGGATCAATATAATTAATATGAATTCGATTTACGTCTGGCGTAAAAGGCAATAAAACTGGCTAGTGCTAAATGGTTACTAATACCGTCCTACTGTAGCGATAAGATTAATTAACATGATCTCTAATCTCGTATGAACACAAAGCGATGTTTGATAAACGTTAAACACTGGAATCGACTTATAAATTAGTATTTTTTATCTATCGCAGTTCTCTAGAGGTCGCGTATACCATTATTATGATAACAATACAATAATAGGGTTTTCCAATAAGAGGTGTTATTTTGATATTCAATCGTAAAAGATCAATGGTTTCGTTGCTTGTGTGGCACGTAGCGCCGTCTTGTAAACTAAACGTTGTCCAGATCAATACCATCCAATTCCGGCCATAAAAAATCATTGATCATCTCTCGATAGCGCAATCCATTCACCGTAACTGTTGCTCCAGCCTCATTTTCGAAAAAGTAAAGTCCAATGACTCCGCCGGACCATAAACCGCACCAAACAGTCACAAGTTGAGGATAGAGAGGCTTTTCAACAATAAGTCTTGGGTTTTCCGAGCCCCAGATGCGACAATTTTGCTTGTTGACAAAGCCACCGAGGTGGAAATGGGCCTCATCACTCAAGATGATTTGCATTTGATTCACTCAAGTGAATTTTAATAATTTCAATGCGTTGTTGAAGCGTGTATCGTTCCATTTTTATTAATGGCGTAGTTTCTACTTGTCAAATGTCAAAAAATGACAGCGTTTAAAGTAACATCTACCGAAATAGAGGGCTATTCAAAATAACACCTCTGATTGGAAAACCTGTATAAAACAGTACAAAACTTCTGTCTATTGCGTTCAAATCCGCGCAGCCAGTTGTCGCTACTTGATATATATATAGCTATATACTAGGTATATTATCTCTAGGCGATATGAATATCGAATTAAGGCAATTGATAAGACATTGGCATCGCTCTACACTCAACATCAGCGATAATTTTATTTAGTTGCAGAATACCTGTGCCTGGTCATCACTCTGTCTGTCTTCTCATCATAGTTCAAGAGGGTAAATCCTATATTTACCCGTTTACCTGTTACCCCTCAAAGGTAAGACACTTTAACATACGAATTTCATTAATCTACATTGGTCAAATAAAAAAAATACCTAAACGTAAGTAGTTTCAATATAAATCAATGTAAAAGTAATGACATTCCTTATCTTGTGGGATGGATTACGTTCGATACACACCGACGGAGGATTGCCAATTCTTTGTCGATTTGTATACGTAATCCATTGCACATGGTAATAGTGGCTTACTTTTAAAATATATATATCACATTTATATCAATTGAAAATGCCGAAACTTTGCTTATCAAATAATTTTATCCAGGGTAGAATCGTAGTCCTGGTTAAAGACTACCATCCTGAATTAATTTATTTTTGCTTGAAGTAGCTTTTTTTCTTTTCAAAGAAAGCAAACATTCCCGTGTTACGAATAACCATCTTCTAATATATTATATGGTTGACTGTTTGTGGCGGGCGGGCGGCGTGGTTTTGATTTGTATAGAAATCTACAATTTTATTCAGAGATTTCGAAAAACCACCCCCATCCCCTTTTCCTTCCCTGGGCCAGCATTGAGCCAAATGGCGATAGTAAAAACCTCAACGACGCTGTGTTAGGCGTTAGGTATTATTAGCGGCTTGGCTCCTTGTCGCCTTGGCCCAGCGCACTTGACTAGATTTTTTACAAACGAATCGCTATATAAATTATCCAATTATTATTATTATTGGAAAGAGCAGACTGCTCCAAATGCACCTACCCTTTAAAGTAAAATTTTGATATATTTTAGTGAAATTTTGCACACTTCACTTCCAAAATAAGAGGAAAACTACTGTCTGCATCTGATTTCGAAAAACTATGCGTAAAGCCCGGTCAACGCCGGTAACTTAAGCTATATATTGAATATCTTTTTACGTAAAGAAGTACCCGGTGTGGCTTTCCTTTTTATGTAAAGAAATGCCCGGTGTGGCTTTCCTTTTTATGTAAAGAAATGCCCGGTGTGGCTTTCCTTTTTATGCAAATCCACAGTTTTATTCCGGGATCGATGATTTTTTGTACTATCGACCTTCAAACCGATAGGAAGATCACTGTCTACATGTGATAAACCACCCCATCCCCTTTGCCCGTCATTTAAAGCAGAATTTTGATAATGCTCGATGAGTCTTTGAACATTTGACGTTCAAAATTTAAAAAAAATTCGGCCTACTTCTGATTTCGAAAAAATCTGCATAAAGCCCGAGCAACACCCGGGATTTCAGCTAGTAGCTATAGTTATAATACAAAAAAAATCTCTTACTACCATCATTATAAACAAAATATGTTGCTTGTGCACTGCTGGAGACTTAGCCAGCCCAGGAATTGTACTCACAACGCCTGCGACTTGGAGAAAACGTTCAATTATTAGTGTTAAAATAAATGGAAATATGCTGAAAAGAATCATAAAACTTCAAGATATAATTTATGTTTAGTGGCCACATCTGATTATGCTTACGTCTTTCTCCCCGATACCATTCGTCATCCTCAAATGAGGATGCCATATTTTATTGGCCACATCTGATTATGCATACGTCTTTCTCCCCGACACCCTTCGTCATCCTCAAATGAGGATGCCATATTTTATTGGCCACATCTGATTATGCATACGTCTTTCTCCCCGACACCCTTCGTCATCCTCAAAAGAGGATGCCATATTTTATTGGCCACATCTGATTATGCATACGTCTTTCTCCCCGACACCCTTCGTCATCCTCAAAAGAGGATGCCATATTTTATTGGCCACATCTGATTATGCATACCTTTCTCCCCGACACCCTTCGTCATCCTCAAAAGAGGATGCCATATTTTATTGGCCACATCTGATTATGCATACGTCTTTCTCCCCGACACCCTTCGTCATCCTCAAATGAGGATGCCATATTTTAGTGGCCACATCTGATTATGCATACGTCTTTCTCCCCGACACCCTTCGTCATCCTCAAATGAGGATGCCATATTTTAGTGGCCAAGACAATAATTATAAATAAATGTATGTAAGATTGACAATAATTTACGATTCTGTATTATTCAATTACCATAATACAGGTTCTTTTGAAGATGCTGTTAAAAATCAAAATAAACGAAGGTGTTTTCCTGAATAAAAGTTATACCTACTGCTTAAATAACAGTGCAAAATTCATTTAATTTTAATGCCTATTATTCGAAAAAGTTTACCTTGGAATATTAGACATTGACTGTTGTAGAAAAAAAAATATCACCCACTTAAAAACTAAAAAAACCTACTTGAAAAAATAAATATTACGTAATAATTAAAGACTAAATAAATTTTACCTTATCAATAAAAATGTAAATGCAAAATACAAACCAAAACAGGTTCTCTTACTTAACAAAATAGTATGCACATTTTGGGCAAACGTTTTATTCAAATTGAAAGGATAAAGTGGTAACGTTTTTTTCAGTAAGAAGTGCAATTTGCAAAGATGCCCATCAGGGAGTTGACCCCAGAGTTGGCCCAGTTGGCCAAGGACGAGCTGGGAGAGGTTCCTTCCAGGATTCCTGCTGACCTTCAGGCGATCAAGGATTGGCTGGCCAAGCAGAGGTACATCAACGCAAGAACTGGTACGAAGTTATCTTAAAATTAAACGTGTCAGTTTTTGGCTTCTAGTTTTTATTAGTAAATGTAATCATCTCACCGAGAAGAAAATTATCATGTTGCTAAGGACAAAGGTCAAACAATCAATCAAACGAGTAATTGAACTTTAAATTGAATGAAAAACAAATCAAATTACACAGCTGTTATAAAGATACGAGCATGCTTGCACAACTGAACAAGTGTAGAGTGTTTCCTTGTTTATTAAATCTAATAAGGATGAATCCTCGTTATATAAACTATTTATCAAAAACTTACTAATTGTTTTTCCGTGTTCAGAGTCAAACAAGGAGAGAAATTTAACGATTGGTAATCTTTTTCGACAATTTATTTTTTGTAATTTTTATGAATATAACAAAGAAATTGTTTTTTTTTCTGATTTTGAATATTTACTTGTGAAAGTGTGTGCTTTTTAAATTTTTATTTAAACTCTCATTTCGATGTTCTTAGTGAAATATTTATCTAAAAAAACTATCTAGTGCAACTGAACAAAATCTTTTGAATACGTATTATTAAACTTTGATATTTTGATATTTTCACTAAATAACAAATATTGCTTTCTTATGCAGCATATAAACATGAGAAAAAACGAATTACGGTGAAGGAAATTAGCAACTGCAAGCGGCGCTTCGCGCTATTTGCGGTTGATTCGTTCTGTTCCCATAACTCGTGGTTTGCTTGTCAATATGCAACCTTGTCTTCAAACTTAAAAAGAAATTCGAAGCCTTTATGTATGCACTTTACTGTCAAAAGATAAAAAAAAAAACAAAATATGCGCAACTTCATTTAACAATTGCCATGTTAAAACGGAGGTACTTATCGGTGACGCTTGGCAGAAACAAATGAAAGATGTGTGTGATATCACAGTGTTTTTATTGAGTAGTCAGTGTTGCAGCGGTTTGTTGCTGATCATGAATTCCTCCAGACCGACGCTTAGCGCTTTGGTGGAGATAATCGATGACGAATCTTCCAAGCCTACTGCTAGACACCGTGGCGGAGTAGATAATCGATCACGAATTCCTTAGGCCGATGCTCAACACCGTAGAAGCGATGTAGACGATGTAGTCAGTGGTTCGACGCGCTGCGGGCGGAGCCCAGACTGAACGATAATGTTCATTACTGGTGATGAAGACCACGGGTCTTCCTGATGCTCCAGTGATATGAAAGAGCCGGAGATGCTGTGGACCTCGATGGCGGACGCGATGGGCGCGCTAGTGCAGCGGACGAAATGGGCACGTTTGGCGCGTTTGGCCGGCGGCTGTCGGTGGGGTGTGGTAAACTAGTATGCTCAAGGTGTGATGTGTGCATACAACATTCTAGGTTGCACCGTGAATTATTCTAGTATCTTGTCACTACATTACTATTTTTACATCATTATTTCGGTTTCAGTTTTGTTTTATAGTCTTACGTAGCTTCAGTGTCTATAAGTAATGGTATCTTAATTATTTTACGGTTCCATGAAATCGATAAATAAGCGAGTACAGATCAGTATTTAATCTTACTAATTGCTAATGATTAATTCGGTTTGTGTTTTGATAATTTCAGATGACCAATGGCTTCTTGCGTTTCTCAGGGGCTGCAAATATAGTCTGGAGAGGACAAAAGAGAAGTTGGACAATTTTTACACTATGAAATCCACTATTCCTGAACTGACGCAAGCAGTTCACCCATTGGATGCAAAATTGCAAGAAATCATGAAATTAGGGTAAGCATAGACTAAAAAATATCATATAAATAATTTTAGCGTTTAGGCGATGTTTTTTAATATATTTTACAAATGGGTCGTCTTTATGCATGGATTCGTGATGAAAAAAAGACGTGTTTTATTTTGGTAATGATTGTCGTATAGTTTAAGAGGGTGGACATTATTTGACGTCTGTCGTCTATCATTTTTTTACTTAACCATATTATGTGGAAATGTTGCATGTTTTCTACGTTTCGTTTTTAAAATATTGGTAAAAAAAGACTATCACAAGGGTTTATTACTGATTTGTTGACAGCAACACAAATGAAATCTAAAAATTCTGTAATATGATCTATGGTTATGTTAAAGGTGTTGCCATTTCGGATGATTTAGGACCGTCCTAAAGTATTATTTCTAATGGCAACTAACTTTATGTGTGAAATCGTAAGTATGAAAATATAGATGGTGGAAATATTTTTCATGTTGGTCCGATGTAGTTTCAATATGGGGATCGCTATTTAAAAATGCAACATGTACAACGTCCATTACTTTGAACGGTAACTTAACGCCGCGCCGGTCCTATCCTGCCTTCAGTACCTAAAATTAAGGTCAATTTTTTAAAAGAATGTTATTTTGTTTTCAGCGTAAATTTAATCCTTCCCAAACCATGCTCGCCAAATGGCCCGCGGGTCATCATTGTCCGCCCAGGAGTCTACGACCCGAATAAGATCGGAGTCTTGGACACCATGAAGCTTAATAACATGTCCACCGAACTGCTCATGCGTGACGATGACCACATCGTTGTCGCTGGAATGCGGGTCATTATCGACCTTAACAATGTATCGATGGGTCACTTCACTCAGATGACTCCGGGCACTATCAAGAAGATGGTCATGTCTGGACAGGTAATTATAAATCAAACTATTTTTTTTTTTTTTTTTTTTTTCAAATCAAAAATTATTTATTGTAAAATAAAAATTACAAAAGGTGTAGCTTATGGGTAGACCCATAAGAATAATACCCATAACCCACTTTACGACCTTAATACATTTATTAGTCAAACTAATCATTAGAAACGGTAAGTAAAAGATTAGACATCTGTTAACCATGAATGATTGAAGATACAGTAAAGGAAGAACCCGTATTTAAAAATCTACGTGACTGATACGGTAGTCTGCTAAGCGAGAATTTAACTGGTAAAATTTGACTGTTTTTTTTAATATGCACTTATAATTTTTTTTTGTATAACTTGTAAAAAAAATCGTATCTAAAGTGTTAATATCATTTATTTTTTCAAAAAGAACAACACAAATTTTATATCTGTTGAAAACATCTTTACGCTAAGTAACCGGCGACACAATACCGTTAAAGTAAAAAAAACTCTGCACGACCCGTGCTGAAACATGACGTTCTAGAATATTAACATTTAATTTAACCACCCTCAGCGGGCCGCGGTAAAATTTTCAGACGTTGACCGGTCCGCGGCGACAAAAAGGTTGGAGACCACGGCTTTAGATTATACAAAGATTGGCAATTGATCCTAAGTACTTTAATGATGTATTATATTTTTATTCTTTTCAGGAAGCTTTGCCTATAAGACAGAAGGGTACACATCATATCAATACACCATCGGGAGTCGAGAGCATCTTTGCCATCATCAAATCCTTTATGAACGAGAAAAATAAGCAAAGGGTAAATATATCAATATTGAATCGAAGTATTTTATTTCATTAAAATAATAATATTTCTATTTATCATTCTGTAAATACATTTTTCAGCTTTTTGTTCACAATCAAGATATGGAAGCCCTCCACAAATTTGTTCCAAAGGATATTCTACCTGAAGAATACGGTGGCAATGGCGGAAAATCCCAGGATATAATTGGTAAGAATTCTACTAATTTTTTTTTACCCTTTCATTTCCTTCCGTCTCATTATATTCCCTAATACGTACGTCATAGGCCCGGAATGACAGTCAGCAGGGCCGGCCCTGTTAAGACTGTTTAGTATTTTCAGCGCCTTGGCGCCTTGGTAATTCGGCGTCCAATTGCGTCCGCATAGGGCCGGAACTACCAGTCAGTCCGCATCCTCGCGATGTGCGACATTACTCGCTTAGATTTTTAGCGGGCCAAATCGACCGCTTAATTCTTGGTAAGCGGCAGAATAGTTCCCCCTTTGGACGCCGAGTCGCTAGCAGTAACAAATGTGAAATATGACGTGTACGTGAGTAATTACATACTTCCATCTCACTGAAATCACGTAAATTGTCTAATTTTATCAGTATGGGCTATTATATTCATCGAGCGATGAGGGATGTTGATATTATTAATTTATAATCAATCTAAAATAGATAAACAGTTTGGTAAGGTATTATAAGAGGGATTTTTCAACGTAAGGACAATGTTTTCTGAGGTAGGTATGTTTATCATAACTTTACGAATAATGCATTGACTCCAGTAAAACAAATACTATTTAAAATAATTGAAGTGGGGAACTTTATAAAAAAAACAAACTCGTAAAGTAGCCCGCCTAAAATACTTGACATTTTAAAAGCTCTAGATCTCCCGATGACAGTAGAGCACATATAACAATTAGGTTTTATACAGAAAATGAAGCACATTCCTCCATTAAAGTTTTGGAAAATTCGTGTAATATTGCTGATATTTAGGCTTGTTCACTAGTGCTCCAACCAAGCCGAGCTTAAAATGAACTGATATCCCGGGACATAGTCTCACTGGCTACCTGTAGAACTATGTACCTGTACCGCCTGATGCACCGTACATTATTTATTAAGATTCATAAATTTACGATAAATAATCAATGTACATTTTATTTTTACAGATGACTGGAAAAAGAAGATAGAAGATAACGCCGATTGGTTCATGGAAGGTGTTCAATTTAAGACAGACGAAAGTAAAAGACCAGGAAAGCCGAGGACTGCGGAAACCATCTTTGGTATTGAGGGGTCATTCCGTCAGTTGAACGTCGACTAAAAATAACACAGAACAGTGTCGTCCATAGATAATAGAATATTAATTGTTAATATAAAACCGTTGAACCATACTACTACAAATGGCATGAACGCACAGCGGCGCCCCCTTTTTGTTCTGACGCTTGTTTGTCGTGTAGTTTGGTTTTAGCTCGGAGACAGTCATACTAAAATATGGCATGAAAACGTGTTGATTGGTAAAACAGTTTTTTTTCTATTATGGCACCACTAAAATCTTATTTAATTGAAAGTATATGTTTCTCAATTGCTAACCTTTTCTATTGACAGATATTATTCTAAGAAAAAATAATCGATTAAGTGTTTTATTTTATGAAAATTTTAATATATATTTTTTTACATTTGTATAAGGAATCGGGAGGCTGGTATAATTTTTTGAAATCATTTTGAGTATATGCTACGATATTCTGTCTCTAAATAAATGTAATTGTAATGTTACCTATTTGTAATTATTTAATCGTATAATATTATATTATGAACTAAAAATAAACTATGAATTTTATTTATTCTTCTCGTTAATTATTTTCAGTGACTGACCGAAGTTTCAGCCAGTACAGTAGTTTCGGTCTGGGCCAAAAAATAGCCGATATTTCAGCTGAAATCGATCTAGGGAGCTTTTACATGAAACAAAGTTAAACAGTTGATTTAACTGTTTGTTGTACATAGTAACAGTGGTGTACCAAGTAGGTACATAGTATTGGTTTATAAAATAAGTAATGTCCCAAAACATGATGTAACACACATGGGTTAAGCACAGTGAAATGATATAAGAAATCACTTTTTTCAAATTCACGTCTAAGAAAGATACATTTAAAAAAGTAAATGGTAATCAACCAAAACAGAGATGGGCCGATTGATCATTTTACACGGTCATTCATGTTTAACAATTAATAAGATTAACAAATTAAATTAAATAGCGTAAAATATAGAATAATTTATTAATAAAACAGGGATATTAAAAAAAATATGACAATTAAAATAAACTAACATAGTAAAAATGGTGAACGGATAAGTCATCAAAATGACAATTTAACACACCTATAAAAAGTGCTATAAAGTTATAAATAGTGATGAAACAAAACCTAGGTTAAATAGGTTACGTATGTTACTATTTAACCTCATTTTTGTTTCATAACTTAACATCACAAAAGAAAAAAATAGAATCAAAATATTACACCAAAACATTAGGTCAATTAATAAAAATTTTGATGAATTTACGATATACCTACAACAGCTTGATAATAATTTTGATATAATTGTGCTAACAGAATGCTGGTTGAACGATAAATATGTACCAAAAACAATCGAAAACTATAACACACACCACACAAAAAAACACAAAAATCAAAATGATGGCATAGTCATATACATCAATGATAAAATAAATACAATCGTCAAAGAAATACACATAATAGACTCCAACTGCATACACATAGCATATGATAAAGAAACGTGTATTCTTGCGATGTACAGATCTCCATCCAAAAACGACATCACACATTTCCTAACTGCACTTAACAATACTTTAAAAGAAATCAACAAAAATAAAAATATCATCATCATTGGAGACCTAAACATAAACATATTACAAAACGGACACCCACAAAACATAGAATACCTAACACTACTAGCACAGCATGGACTGGAGCCAACGATAAAGATTCCAACACGAGTCACACAAAACACAAAAACTTGTATAGATCATATAATGATCAAAACAAAACTAAAAACCAAAACCGTAGTACTTGAAAGCACTATCACAGATCACTACATGAAAATGATAGCAATAGACACCGAAAACACAAAACCCAACCAAGACAAAATATTCACAAAAAAATAATTAACTACTCAAACTTGAAAGAAAAACTCAAACAAATAGACTGGAGTACAATATACCAAATAGAGAACGTGGAGGAGGCCTGGGATAAATTTCATAACATGTTAGGACAAGAAATAAATAAAAACACTATCATAAAACAAGTAAAACTCACACACAAAGCAAAAAAAAATAAACTATGGATAACACAGGGAATATTAAACTGTATTCGTAAACGAGACAAAATTCACAAACAAATTAAATATACACCCTACGACATGGAACAACTTAACTACTATAAAAGATATAGAAACATCTGCACCAAAATTATTAGAGTGGCTAAGGAATTATACTATAACGAAAAACTTAAAAAAGAAAAAAATAACCCAAAGGAATTATGGAAAATATTAAAAGAAGTCTCATACACACAAAAATACAAACAGAAAAATACTATTGAAAATCTAAATATTAACTCCAAAAAATTAGATGTCAATACAAATACAGAAACTATAGCAAATCATGTGAATAACTTCTTTGCAAATATAGGAAAAGTTTTAGCAAACCGTAAATTGCATAACACAAACACACTAACACAAACAAATAGATCAAATATCAATAAAAAACCGACACAACACAGATTTACAATAAAAACAACATCGGAAGAGGAAATTGACAAAATAATAAACACATTAAAAAACCGAATTGCTCCTGGATTAGATGAGATAACAACGGATTGCATTAAGATATTAAAAAATGAAATTTTGAAACCTATAACACACTTAATCAACCTTAGTATAACACACTCCTGCTTTCCTAGTACTCTTAAAAAAGGACTAGTTATCCCCATTTATAAATCCGGAGACAAAATGGAAATAACTAATTATAGACCAATCACTCTGTTAAACTCGCTATCAAAGATTTTCGAAAGAGTATTAAAAAACCAAATTATAAAATACCTTGAAGAAAACAAATTAATCTCGGATAACCAATATGGATTTAGAGACAAAATAGGCACAAAAGAAGCTTTGGCATGTACAGTAGATTATATACATAGCAACTTAGATCAAGGGTACAAATGCATAGCGATATATCTAGATTTAGCTAAAGCCTTTGACTCAATCTGCCAGAATTCATTTTTAAAAAAATTAGAAAACATGGGTATCAAAGGCAAAGAACTTCAACTATTTAAAAGTTATATGAGTAACAGAACTCAACAAGTCAAAATTAACAACCATACTAGTAAACCACTGCCGATTACATATGGAGTTCCACAAGGAAGCATACTAGGGCCCGTTCTTTTTACTATTTACATAAATGACCTTTGCAGCATGAAAATAGACGGTGAAATAGTTAGCTATGCTGATGACACAGTTTTACTTTTCAAATCTAAGGATTGGAATAATGTATATAACATAGCGAATTTGGGAATCTCGCAATTGAAAACATGGCTAAACATACTTACACTTAACATATCAAAGACAAAATTCACAACATACAGTATAAATAGCACGGGACAGCCAAAAAACAATACAAACACAATAAAAATACACGAATGTTTAAACACCAACATCTGCGATTGCCCTCCTCTAGAAAAAACAGAACAAATAAAGTATCTAGGAATCGTAATTGACCATAACCTTAGATGGATACCTCACATCAAACAAATCACAAATAAACTTCTCAAAACAATACACATTTTCCTTAACATAAGAAACATATATAAAATAAAACAATTGAAAACAATATATTTTGCACTCTGCCAATCAATAATAGAATATGGAATTATTGCTTGGGGAGGAGCAACAAACTCGGCTATCAATTACATAGAAACCGCACAGAAAACGATCTTAAAGGTAATACTAAAAAAACATAGACTGACCGATACAGACCAAATATTCAACAGCTGTGACGTACTAGATATACGCCAATTATAAACTACTAAACTACATTTTTAACAAAAAAAAAAAATTTCAACATACACAAAATAACACTAACAGACCAGTTAGACAAGCGTACAAAGAAAACATTAAAACTCCAACAGTAAATTCAACCTTTGGACAAAGACACTACCAATACCATGCTATAAAAGCTTTCAACAGTCTAAAAATTGAAATTAAAATTGAGGAAAATAAAAATAATTTCACACACAAAATTACAAAATGGATTAAACAACAAAAAAGACAATATTACCAAAAAGTCATAGCATAAAATAAAAATAAAACCTACACGTAACACACAAAACCAACATAAACACACATCACTCACAAACACACAAGATTATTTTCATTGTATTATTTTTTAATTTTAAATGTATTATTATGTATTTTTATTTTTATTTTTAATTTTAAATTTATTATTTTCTTTTCAAATTTACTATCTTCTCTTTAAATGTAATATGTAGACAAGATTTTCATATTATAAAATGAAGGCCTCAGCACGGGCAAGCCACCCAGTGAGGCCTACATTACTGGAAAACATAAATTGTAACAAAATAATGTACCAAATAAAATAAAAAAATATCTTTATAGCATTTTTATAGGTGTGTTGAATTGTCATTTTGAGGAGTTATCATGGAACCTATACGATACTATTTTTTTTTCTGAAGAGGCTTATTTAACTTTTTTACAATTTGTTTGTTAGTAAAGTTACTGTTTTGTTTAAGCTAATTTGTGGTTTGTAAATAGTATTTGCCACAACTATTGGGGTAACTGTGCTTAGCAGTTAGAATTGGAAAGAGTTTCTGACTTTCCCTTGGTATTTTGTATATGTCTTGTTGCAAATCTATATTATGGCCTTGAGGGACATTGCGGGTGATCAATGCACAAGCTTCTATAATAAACTGGAATTAAACGCACTTATGGAATATATTCACTGAAGAGGTTTTCTTAACAGACTGGTACTGCATAATAAATTGTTGCAATGTCACTGTGGTAAGTATGCAGGTACTCAACACTGTCAGAAAGGGATAGGTAATTGAGTGGAGGAATGAAGGAATGGTGTACATTGAAATCCTTATACCGTATGTAAAACAACGAATCAAAAAACGATAAAAGTAAACCAACCTACTCGTTAACTTGATTCCTTTTATTTAATTGTTAATTTAATTTGAACTATTACGAGTTTAACAATTAAAACGCCGAATTACAAGGTATATAGTAATTTTTTAAACTTATACATTAGTTTCGGCTTCGGTCGAAACTAGAACAGAAGCCTAAATTCTGCGGTCAATATGAATTTTATTATTTATGTAGTATTTGTTACATTAAAGTCTTCTCTTCGATCGTCCCATTACGACATGTTCACAATAAAATTGCTATATTAGCTATACAGATTTTCATTTTCATTTTTTTTTAGTGAAGAGTTTACATATTCGTTGCATTTAGACCGGTTAGTAGTCGAGCGGTTCAAGGCATCGAGGTCCCATCTAGTTCCAGCTAGCGAAGTTCTCCATCATTTTAAGATTTTAATGATGATAGTGGGAGAAATCTAAATACTGTCGGAGCCATAGACATATGAATATTAGTAGACCTGCCCTAAGTGATTAAAAGCGTATTATCCCCACTCCCCATACCGGTTCCATTGAGCCGGCTGGGCTCGCGTATGGCCTCAAATTAAATTTGAAAACGTGACGTCATCATTCTTGTGCGAACTATGGTCGAGGCATCATCGGTTCATTTTACTAAATAACACGGCAAAATTTTGACTTGTACTATGAAAACTGGTAAAAATAGATGTGAAAAAAGAGAATAAACCCAATTGTCGTATTAAATTCCATATATAAGCTTTATTTTACTTTATTTTAAGCATATTCACATCGTATAATATGAATCAGTTGTTACTATCACATCGAGAAACGTCTGGACGCGAAACACAAAGCTGGTTGGTTGCTGGGAAGTAAATTATGAACATTTATAAAATTGTCTTAACTAAATACTCTGAAACTAACTACGACTCTGAAAATAGAAGCTGCCTTACTTTGCCGAATTTGGACTTCGCAAATTTGTTCATAACGTGGCGAGTAATTTGCGCTCCCATGTAAAAATGTCTATTCATTCAAAGCAGATTTTACTTTTAAGAAGTAAATGGTGATATTATAATGCGAGATGCCTATTTACTGTCAGATTGATTTATTGACGAATCACAGTCAGCTTCACTCCCTTCGTTCTTCAACAGTTGATTTTACCCCTCGCCCATATCTTCTCGTCTATTAATTCCTATGTCTGTGGTCGGAGCACTCGAAACCCATGATTGTTTTATTTAAAAAAGAATAAAACTTAGGATTTAATATGGGTGGTTATGGGTACCACCGCCCCGCGAACCATTTATTGGATAACCAACACCCCTGCTATAGGTTATCCCAAGTGGTTCGCTACGTTTGGTGACTTTGCAGAGGGGGCCGGGTTCATGTGGTGAGGTTTGTCTAGATCTTGGCGGCGGATGCGTTTGCCCACCTACAGCGTGGCGGGCCGAATCTGTAGAGACTGGTTGAGGGAGACCCTTTGACCTCTCCAGCCGGACTCTCTCGACACATCGCCTTGCACTGCAGTGGGAGAGATGGATTCATTCGTCCATCACTCCTGGACACTTTGACCCTCGTATTACTACCCACCCCTCATACCTTATTCCTTCCCAGAACGTCCTCTCCTTTCTTTCCATAAAAATACCCTCCACACAGCATCCCCAAAGATGACATAGGCCGTGAGGTGTATTTTTTCTCAGCGCCTCTTGTGTGGAGCTAATGTAAAAAAATGGGTAGGTACTTATTCCGGATAGTTCACATGCGAATAAAATCTTTAATATCTGTTTGTAAATTCAAATACGAAATATTCTGGGAAAAAAGGAGTTTAAAAACTGCTAATATTGTTTTAATTAGTCATTTATATTCTTTAGAAATTCAGCACCTGCGGTCCTAACAATATTTCTATGAAAAAAAAAAAATGAAAGCGGTCCCATATAATTCACGACACAAAATACTCAAATATTTGACCCGACCAAAATTGAGATGGCGGGCAATCAATAATAGTTGATCTTTGTTATCTCTGATATGGAGGGCACAGAAAGTACAATATAATAATCATGTACATAAATATCTAAGGTCATTAATGAAGGTGGAGAGGGGGTCACTTTGGACTTGCAATCTAATGATTAGATTGACTATAGACACTAGACAGCACACCTGCGCCAGATAGTCGACAATCCCTAAAAATATTTAGTGTTTCAAATAATTTTCAGTGTTTCATCTGACACCAGAAAAGGTAAGGCTTATTTTTGATCTGTGTATTTTAAAATAATTATTTCACTTGTAAAAACCTATATCTATTACTTCTAGATATATTTTATAATGTTTATAATTCATACGAACGGGCATGTATTACAGCTGTCAATGATGAGCTAACATTTTTACAATCGCTTTCAAGTAGTGTAGATAAAATTTAATAATATTGAATTTTAATCACTATCTATAAAAAAAACACCTAATATTTCAGAGTGTTAATTAATCAAAATGACATATTACGCTAGTTTATATCGTATTGAGTGACCACAATGCTGAAAAATCAAAGTTAATATATCAAAAAAAAGTTAGTTTACAATTACTAAATTCTAGATATATATAAAAGAGATTGATAATATTTCCTTATATATACGTATAATGAGACGTAAACGTATAAACGTAAACGTATATATATATATATAGAATTATTATCAATCTGTTTACTTTTCAATATAAACACATATATATAAGCAATTATTATCAATATGTTTGGCTTTTCTTAATCTTACCTGATTGCATATTCGTTACATAAATAAATATGTAGGTAGATAAATATCGCATTACGGTTTATTTCCAGCAGCAAATTACCATTTATTATAAAATAAAATACTTCTTACATTCTTCAAATATTATGTCATATATTACTATACTACCACCACTTAAAGCGGAGATATTGCATCTTCATTTTTGGTGAAAATTAATTATTAATTATACTAAAGAGACTGAAAGAGATCCCACATTTTCATGTCTTAAAGAATTGCATCCACAAATCACACCCTTCCAAAGATACGATATTTTAAGACAAATATCATTGTTTTAAATTTTATGGTAATGTAAGTTGCTTTTGCCCCATAAAAAATGTGGCGTAGAAATTAGTCATGATCAATGTAATATGATTATCGTGTTATTAACTAGCTGACGTGTACCTGGCGCTGCTCGACTTTTCTCGAGCATTTATAAATATAATATGCTTATATTATATATTTTTATCTTTCCGTAAAAAATTCTCTAAATGAAAGTGAAAACTGTATTAAAATCCGTTGCTTAGCTTAGAAGAACTAAGTCCACAAACAGACATACGCGGATAGAGACTTTATTTTAGTATAATCGAGAAGAGATATATTATGTAAACATAATATAATGCATATTACAGTATTATAATAAAGTATCCTTATCAAGTATCTTCCAGAAGATAAGTATATACTAAACTCTGTGATGAACCTGAATATTGATTTTGCTTCAAACGTAGATAAGTTAGAGATAAATTAATCCAACCAGCCCAATGAATTAGTTTGTTGATAATTGATAAGAATGATTAGTGTCAAATCAACCGTTGTCTCATATCTTGGCTTACGAATAATCTTTTAGTAAGTTTTGTCACTTTTTGCTACTTTCTGACCTACAAAATCTAACCTTTCCACGCAAAACATTAATTGGAAGTCTCTTCACTACTAGAGAACTCGGTGAGGTCGATCTATCGATATCCATTAAAATAAAGTGGTAGATTTTAGTTAAAGTAATATACGTTTTTCGCATTCTAACTACATAACACTATCATTTACATAGGTCGATCTATCGATATTCATTAAAATAAAGTTGTAGATTTTAGTTAAAGTAATACCTATACGTTTTTCGCATTCTAACTACATAACACTATTATTTCCTCTCTCACGTATATATTATTTTTGCCTAAGGTACATTTTATTATTCTCATGTTAAAAAGATTCCACATTACAGTACATTATATAATTTTGTCTACTTATCTTAAGAGTGAACTGTTTGCTTCCTAATCCAAAGCAATTCAAAAAATATCCATATATTGAAAAATTGTAATTGTATATCGCAAAAACTCATACATAACGGAAAATAATATAGTATTAGGTAACGTTCCGACATTTTTATGATCAGCGGTTAAGGATCAAATACAGATAAGTCCTTGTGATCCTTCAATACTGAAATAACATTAAAAAGTGGTACGTTTATTGCTTTTATCTTATAATATAATATAGCATGATGCACGATAAAATACCATCGCTGTAAAGCTATACGTGGACGCGTGCTAAAGGTTAATGCTGTAATTGATGATCATTATAATATCACGAACTAAAGAGTCTGAAGTTGGTTCTTAATTTAAATTGAAAACTTGAACTTCACGTGTTTGTTACGACTATACCAGGAAATTGATTGCACGCTGGGTGATGTTAGTGATGATGATTATACTAACATGAGCATTTTATTGACTTTGATTTTCCTGTTCTTTTTATGATTAGGGATAAAAACATAAAATGGGCCTCAGGGAATTAAGTCCAGAGCTGGCCAAGATTGCAAAGGATGAACTTGGAGAGGATCCATCCAGGACACAGGCCGACCTTCAGGCCATCAAGGACTGGCTGTCTAAGCAAAGGCACATTATCGCAAGAACGGGTGCGTAATTTTTTTTCATTTTATTACATTTATTCACGAATATTGCTATCATCTTGTTTACAACGACAGATATGGGTTTCTGGATTTTTTCTTTAATTAACGCAATCTTTGTGTGTTGGTATTGCAATGCTAATAATGTTTATATTGAATGATTTCAGATGACCAATGGCTCATTGCCTTTCTCCGGGGCTGCAAGTTTAGCTTGGAAAGGACAAAGGAGAAGTTGGACAACTATTACACCATGAAGACCATGCTTCCTGAAATAACGAAGGCTGTTGATCCGAAGGATGCCAGAGTGCAAGCCATGTTGAACTTGGGGTAGTATTTTATATTTGTACAGATTTTTTTTCTTGTTTTAAGTAGTTTAGTGTTGCTAGGTGCTAACGCAAAATAGATCAGATTAGTGGATGGTGCTAGCTAGTTCGCTCGGTGCCTATTTGAAAGGATAATTTTTTTGCTATTAAAGGATAGATGTAATTGCAAAAAATACGCATATTAGCAAGTTATTTTGCTCGATTTGGATATTTAGATAACACAAAGAAACTCAAATTTTTAATTTGGCAATGACTCATATTCAAGATTATAAATACCTACTATGGAAAAACATCTGATGTTTAAGGTGTTGAAGTGTTGTAGATGCTAAAGACGTTAAAGGTGCTAAAGGTGTTGAAGATTCGGATGAAAAATACGTGTTTTTACCAATTAAGATTTTTTTAATTTCCAGAGTCAGCATAATTTTGCCGAAGCCATGCTCACCGTCAGGCCCAAGAGTGGTCATGCTCCGCCCTGGCTGCTACGACACCAACAAGTACACCATCATGGATAGCATGCTTCTCAGCAACATGATCTCAGACCTGCTAATGATGGATGACGACCATACCACCGTGGCTGGCGCTCGATACATTGTTGATCTGAAGGGAGTCACTATGGGGCATTTCACCCAAATGACTCCGGCCACTATCAAAAAGATGGTTATGTCTGGACAGGTGATCTTTTCATTTATATCTCTCCAATAACCACATAAAACTGTGATTAAACATAGCAAAAATATATTTGTTTAAATTTTCAAATGACTGAAAAAGATAACCTCAAAGAAGGTGACATGATTAGGTTTTTTAAAATCGCTCCCCAAAGTTTGTGTGGTAAAATTGCTGGCAGGGAGAGTTAGGGTAAAGCAAACAACGCATTATTGTTATTCATCGATCACAAAACAAAATATTAGTTGTCGATCAGTACACTTATATCAAGATCAAATGGAGAAAGATAAAAAGTGATTTATTCACTAACATGAACATGAATAGAATCAAAACTTGCCTTTAATATAACTTATCGCAAAAATTTCTGTCTCCCGACGTATTGCAGCAACACGAAAATGTTAATGGAGGGATGAGTGCACACTTTTGAGCAAAATCAAGTACAGGTTACACATTTTTTTCATCAATAAATTCGCTAGGGACAGGGGAAAATAAAATCGTACACAATAGAATATCTTTTTCGATGTTTATAGTTTTTCCCATTTTTTTCAAATCTATCTAAAGAAGGTGTCTTTTCGGATCGTTGGAATTGTGCTCTTATCCCACCGGTATTTTAGTCTGGGACTAAAAATGATGTCTAGAACTATAGTCCAATATCTAAATTACCGGTCTTCAGTACGAAATTTCGAAAAAAAATTTTTATGAAGAACTATATGACTGCATCCAGTCTGTAATAATTGCGAACAAACATGGCTTCGTGGAAAAAGTTCGGTGGACTCTGATCTTGCAGTTTTCATTGAAAATATTTCTAAATCAACGGATGGTCAAATCCAAGTTGACATAATCTATACAGACTTTTGACAAAATTGATTACAGTCTTCTTTTATCCAAACTACTAACTCTAAGAATTCACGGGGATCTGTATCGATGGCTAGTCTACTATCTTAATCTGCCTACTCAAGGAGGAACAATTAATGGCTTCATCTCTGAGATTGTAAATATATCTTCAGGTGTGCCCCAAGGATCTCATCTGGGACCATTGCTATTTAAAATTTTCATCAACAACATTATACAATTCTTTAACTATGCAAATGTATTATCACCGATGATATGAAAATATTCCTAATAATTCTATTATTGACTGCTATAAATTACAAGAAGATCTGTATAGACTTAAGGCCAAGTGTAGACCTGTCAAAATCAACTATTTTCGACACACAAGAACTCTGTTGTTCATTTCCAAAACAATATTTTTTCAAACTAGAATTTATTTTAAAAACGTTTGCCTGAAAACAGTAAGATGGCGGTAATGTAAATCTTCGTTATCATCGTTATAAAAGTTATGAATTTCAGTTACCAGATGGCACTATTTTTTTGTATTATTACGCATTGTAAAAAATATACCTACATTCCTTTTCCTAGCATCCCATGTTTGTATTGACATAAAAAAGATAGTGCTATGTATTTGTCTTTGAGAAAGGAATGAAGCAACCGCAAACAACGCATAACGCTGCTTGCGGTTGCTTCTTTCCTTTCGTTTCAATGTGTTTATAAATTAATACTGTCACTTTTTCATAAAACATTTTACATTTTATCTTTGGTGACACCTATAGCGGAGCGGGTGGGACTTCAACACTTCTCATTTTAAGCAGCCATATAATGTTGGAGATTTATTGCTTTCCCTACTTGAAATAGACAATAGATAAGCCGCCACCATTCTTGCCTTCACCGCCGTCGTTATCCACCACATCTGTGGGCCATATAGCCTGTCCGTGTTTCCGTCACTGAATCGCCAAAGACCATCGCCCTTACAAGAGAATCATCTGGCGATTCCTGCAACCCCGCTGCACAACCCCCACGTCCCTACGCCCTTGGAAGTACGAAATCCAACTGAAGCCGCGCCCTTTGTCTTCTGTCGATACGCAGTAATATTTTCAACAGTGAAATGACGATGAAATTAAAAACCGATTTACTTAGAAAATCATCGAGTGAAGAGTGCCTCACCATGAGTACCGTTAATTTACCCCCCCCCCCCTTCCTTTAATCATAGCTGGTTGATTTTAATTTCTTTGTAATATACAATTACATTTTTACAGCATAACATCCCTTTACTACTTTGTTTTCTTGCAAATCATCGATCTTTTACCATGTTCACCAATTCATTACTACGCGGATGACAAAACAGTTCATGATAGATTTTTGTTTGACAAGCCCCCGAAGGGCACGAGGGAAGAGTTTTTTTTATTAAATCTATTTTTTTAATTGTTTTATCTACCTATTCTTAATCAAGGTGTCAGATGTTTGTTTAAATAAGCAGAGCTTGGTATGTTTATTTAATTTTTAAATTTGTTTTAAACACTCGAGAATTTTTTGGCATACAAATATGGCGTGTTTGCAAAACATCTTAGTAGTACTACTAGGTACTACCTAGAGTACTTATAGAACCTGAAAATATAGACGAGCCAATTTTGTAGAAAAAACTCCAAGTTAGGACAAATAACGGTAAAAGGTCTGTGAATGTTTTTTTTTCATGACCAGATTTTTTCATTATTACTTCGACGGTCTCCGTGGTCGAGGGGTAAGGCTCTCGACAAGCAATCCGAAGGACGCGGGTTCAAATTCCGGCATGTGCAAATAAATTTTATTTGATTATTTGGTGTTATTTCACAATTTAATTAAATATAATATATAGAATATTTGCGGCACGTTCCATAGTGCAAGATACTCTCAGTATCGCCCTGGTGTAACACCACCATTCAGAATATTAAGCTAGCTTGGAATGGCTTTAGCCGTGTTTGGTGACCAGAACTGAATATCCTGGTACTTCCCCACCTTCCTCTTCCTCGTCTCATTCCCCTCACCTACCTTCAGTCTCACAACATTCTCCAATTGGGGATAGGCTATAGTCTCACTGACTCCAGACGGGAGCGATTGAGACTCTAGTGTGGTATTCAATTCAAAAATGTACTGCTAGACGAAAAAAGTAGAAGAAAAAAATAATATAACTGGAAGTGGGTGTACAAGCGTGTCTCCTGGGCCACGGAAAAAATATCATTGTGGTCCTGCCCCATGGTTGACCTTGGTTAATCTCGGTAAACCATGGTTATCGTAATAAATATTTAGAAAAAAAAAATCTACATATTTAGCCCTGAGGGGTTTTACATGTAGGTAGTACAATTTTAACATCATTATTTAAATTTAGACCGCAGAACGGGTATTATTTATTGAATAAGTGAATCTACCTGGCTATTCAGATTTGGTCACCAAACACGGCTAAAGCCATTTCAAGCAACGTTTCAATTCTGAATGGTGGTCTTACACCAGGCGATACTGAGAGTATCTTTCACTATGGAACGTACCGCAAATATACCATCCGTATTCGATCCCGCAAACTTCGAGTCGAGAGTTTTACAGTATAGTGTACAGAATAGCATAACCTAAGCCAGTGGCAGTGGCCGTTTGGCTTGAATAACTGAAACCGATTTATACGTTGAATATTGGCTTATGACATGGGAAGAGTCGAGAGCGAACTCATGCTAACACAAACTCCCATACCTAATAGGTTAGATTTTTTTTTCTCTTTTTCTTTTTGTACTTATTTAAGTACTTTGATATAAAAAAAACAAATTCCTGTAATATCGAAAGATCTGTTTTTGAAAAATAATAAAATACACAGATTTGGGAAATGAGTTCAAAAGAATTTGGCATTCTCACTATAAAAATATTACCATTTGTAATTTCGGCTACTGGCATTATACCTAGCTCTCTTATAAAAAAATTAGGCGTATTAGATCTATCAAAAAATTTATATATAAAAATGCAAAAGTCAGTCATTTTAAATACATGTAGGATTACAAAATATTATCATATTATTAATATTTAATTTTTAAAAATATGGTATAATATCATATAATTTATTATTAAAATATATATAATTATCATATAATTAATTATTTATTAAATTATATGATAATTATATATATTTTAATAATTATCATATAATTTAATAAATAATAACTTAATAATATAATCGGTTTGAAAAATAAACAATAACCAAGACTCCGACCATGATAGCGCCATCTGTTGGGATATTTAAAAGAAGCTTTTAGTTAGATGTTCTACCGTATTAAAATTTTCAAATAGGCGCCACCAGACGACCTATTTTCAAAGTAATTTAAAAATCTAAGTGTTCTTTCTTAAATTATAGTATAAAAAATATTAAATTAACTTTAAAAAATGGAAAAATATAATACCAATAATTTATCGTTTAGTTTTGTTAAATAAACGAATCCAAAGTTTTATAATCTGCATTTTAAAAACAAGAACAATTAGTGTTTATGAAAAAATTAAACTACGAACCTATTTTATTTATTTTTTAGTTTTTTTTTTCGTACGTTTAAAGAAAACCCCTTCAGGTATTTTTTGACGATATTCAGCCTTTAATAGTATTTTTTAAAACGCACGTATTACGGTCTGAAAAAGGTCATATTTTCGATTTGATTTTGATAATTACTAAGCCTATGTTAATTTTAAAAATGTATAAAAATTTTTTTACTTGTTGAAAACACTATCATTATCGATTTGCTTAATAATATTATCATTATTTTAAATTAATAAAAAAACTACACTCGGCCTTAATGATTACTGTATCATTAATCATCTCAACAAGAACACCTCCAAATTTTATGTGATTACCTTCACTATAAATAAAATAGAATTTGACCGTAACTACATACAAATTCGTAACCTAAGTGTTCTGCTTGACAGCAAAGAAATCCCTTAGAATGTTAAGATTCTTATTCCGTGTTGGAAAGGAATTCAATAATATATATAATAACACATGTTCGCAGTCATATTGAATTTACTTTTCCCACATGGAATCCTCAATATGATATTTACATAAAGCGCATTGAAGCCATCCAAAGAAAATGTATCCATCAATTAACTTTATTGTATTGTATGATTGTTCCCCTCTTTTGTCTTTTGTTTATTTAAGAGTCCTAAGCTCGAGAACTAGAGATAAATCTATTTTTCATCTTTATAAATGCTCTACTAATAACAGACAAAACGCTTTTATAATCAGAGCGTGTAACTTATTTATTAAGAATTTTAATGATATTGACATATTTTCGTGTAATTCAAGAACATTAAAAAAATATATGCTAGCTAACGTTGAATAATTTATAATTTTAAATAACATACTGCAAGTTATCAGTTTATTTGTTATGAATCCTGTTCAGTTGCAAACCATGTTCATTTTGGTTGTAAGTATATATTGCTGTTGGTACTGTAGGGAGGATAATTTGGTTTATATATTGTCGAATATTTGAGTTTTCATATCTTATTTTATTATTTACCTAATATTTACAATTATCAATTTTTGTAAATATTTTACTTCAAGGGTACTGGAGTTTTTTGTTATAATTTGATGTTTATGTGAAAATCTGTCTTTAGATATGTGTATTGTTTATAAGTTTATTGTTTATATATTTCAAAAAATCTGTTCGTTGTTATGTACATCCCATTATGTCATTTGTCATACAAATGTATCTAAGTTAATAAATAAATAAAAAAAATGTGGAAAAATTTACATTGTTATGCAATCAAAAATTATTGTTTATAGGAATCTTTACCGATACGGCAAAAAGGAGTCCACCACATCCATACTCCGCCAGGCGTTGAGACTATTTTTAGTCTCTTCAAATCTTTCATGAATGAGAAATCCAGAGAGAGGGTAGGTTAATCATTTTCGTCTATCTTTTTTTGTTATTCTTGTTTGTTCTTCAATTTAATCAACTGGGTAATAACATATTTTTCTGATCGATGATTGTTTACAGATATTCGTCCACAATGAAGATTTGGAAGCTCTTTACGAATTTGTTCCGAAGGACATTTTGCCAGCAGAATACGGAGGAAACGGAGGCACTATTCCAGAACTTATTGGTAAATAACTTTAACTCCACCTTTTATGCAGTTAAAAATAAAATTGTGAAACTGTTATTTTATTGCGTCTGATATGATTGCTTTATTTTCGTTGAAGTTTTTACATTCGTTCAAAAGTAATTCCTGTTAAAATAGGTATGTAATGCACTTAAGGCGATTCACCTCATCGTATAATATTTGGAATAACAATAACACGCCTTATGTAGATGGTTATAAGGTTTAAATTATCGCTTAACACCAGCCGCTGGTTTTTATTTACATATGCTAGAAAAAACATCTTTAATTTATAAAGAACTTAATTTTCCATATTAAAAAACTAAATCATTACCTAAAAGGGGTTCGTAAGTAGGAGATTTTGAACAAGACAGTTTTTATAGGCCTGATACTTTATTTCATTCTGGGCCTATAAAAAGACTAATCAAAAGAATGTTCGATTATTAAGGCTAAAATATGGTTGCTGTATTTAATTAAAACATAAATATTTCTAAGCGATCAAATTTTCAAAAAAACCACATTATTTTGCATTACTTCGTAGTGCTTCTGTAATGATAGTAGTATATCAGCGGTTTTTTTAACATCGGAAAGTATGCACGGAATTCCAACAGTATTTTATTTGGCTATCCGATGGATGAGACCACGGGATGTAACCCTTTGCGATTGTTAGTATTGCGTGTAACTCGTTTATTTGTTTGTCTACAGAGCAAAGCAAGGCGAAGCTGGCAAGCCGCAGCGACTGGTTCCGGGAAAATGGGCAGTTCAAGACGGACGAGAGCAAAAGACCCGGGAAACCCAAGACCGCTGAGACCCTGTTCGGTATTGAGGGATCCTTCCGACAACTCAGCGTGGATTAAAGCTCAAAGAAATAAATAAATAATTCTTACCATCTCAAACCAAAAATTTTGCAACTACGTGATATATTGCATCATTTCAAATTTGTATAGTGTTTTAATTTTTTAAATTATTTTGATTTTTTAAAATTATTTTGTCTTTTATTATAACGTTTATAATTGCATGATTTTTTTTAAGATTTTGGTAATTTTGTTTTATTTTAATTAAATATGAAATAAACAATTAATGAAGAATTACATAATTAATTGTTTCTTTGTAGCTAAGAGCGATGCTGTTATTTTATGTGTGATTGTAGCCTTAAATATCTAAACTACAAAATGATTTATTACTATTATTTTTTACAAATTATTATTTTTTTTATAATTATAGCAGTAGGTTCACAACTACCATTCTTTTAAAAGCAAAAGTGTAAAAATGTTGCATTTATTTATTCACATACAACTTCATTTACATACAACTTCATACTATGAGAAAAAATATCTGTACATTAAGTAAAACAGTGGCGTGCAGTGAATAAAGGCTGAAAAGCAGTAAGAAACGACTAACGAACCATGCAAATAAATTTACAAAAATCGTGAAATTTCTGATCAAAATGCATTTTTATCAATGAATTTGGTAAAGAACTTGTATGCTCATTATTCAGTTGTTCACTACAATCAGCAGAATACATATATTAATATCCAGTTGGCTTTTGCTTTTTTCTGGGGGTGTAGGCAAAAAACGACCACTTTTCCCTTAATTCATAACGACGCGAGGTTCGTTTTGATTTTACTAATCAAAATGCAGGCAAAAAACGACCGCACCGCCCCTCGATTTATATCGATTCGAAGTTCATTTTCGTTTGAATTCGGACCTGCCTATTTCGTATGGAAAATCCTATACAAAAAATAAGCGCGACATCGTATGAAAAAAGGCAGACCGTTTATAATATTTTCATCTCTGACATCTTGCGGTGAGTTATCAAAGTAACCTTCTATTACCAAACAAAAATTTGAATATCAAAGGAAACTCCGCAACGCTTCCACCAATACGGCCGTAGTTATATATCGATCCGTTCAAATTGTCACTGGTGATGCGTCTCTGATTTCGGCGTTTTACCTTCAAAAATAACAATTCCTAAGAGGGTGAGGGGTGGTTGAAAAGAGACCGCTTAGAAAAATATTAATTAATTTTTGCTATTATTGACGAAATTTTTTTCCGATAATCACGTCGGTCAGTTTAGGCAAACGTTTAAACGTTTATGAAATATTTCTCAAATTGCGAAGCGTAGAATTTTTGTGTTTTTCGATACATTTATGGTTATGAATAGTGATTTATTTGTAAAAACTATAGCGGCGTTTTTGAATTCAAAATATGGACGCTCGATCAATGTCATTTTCAGAAAAAAAAATTAAAAAGGTGAAAAGTTTATATATTTAATTGGTTTAAAAAGTTTAGTGGTAATCTGAACCACTATGGAGAGATTTTTGCGGATCTTGCGGCTCGGCCAATTACAGGCTAGCCGTAGGAATGTAATTTTTTTTCTTAAAAATATTTTTTTTATGGCCGTTTTAGAGAAAAACTGCACCAATAACGTCACGCTAATTTATAAATTATACCAGGAGGGCAAAAGTTTGAAGCGGTATAAGTAGGTTGAAGCAACGATTTCTGTTGTAAAATGTACATTTTTTAATTAAAAGTTTTTGTATTTCACGTGTTTATAATAATCATTAAATTAATGAGGCGGTCATGGGTACCGTCACCCCGGGAGCCATTCATATATAGTATGATCCCTTTATTTTTTAACGAGTAGGTAGCTAATTGCGTTTTGTATATATTTTTTCGTTAATTTTTTTTGAAATTAAATAAATTTGAAATGAAAATTTTTTTCTTACAAAATGATAATTTTTACAAAGACATTTCTGTGAAAAATTACCTCGAGGACGCTGTAATCTACCAGGAGCACAGAAGTTTGGGAAAGTAATTTTACTATTAAAAACGAATTATTTAATTGATTTTTTTTTTAAATATCCATTTTTTTTAATTAAAAGTTTTTACATTTTGCGTGTTTACAAAGCAATGTTTTTCAAACATAAAACTGAAAGCTTTGGAATAGCAGAAAGTGTACTGATTATAGCGGTACAGTGATAAGTGATAAAAACCGTACATACGATATGGGTATCAAATTACGCGTTTCAACCTACACAACCCGAATGGCTGGGTGAAAAAATAATAAGTAAGCACCTTGGCACCTTTTTTTCTCCAAATATTCATTTCTCTTTTTAAATTTTGTAGTCCCATACTTCTTGCTTCATCCACATGCAAACATACATATTTTAATATATTTGTAGGCACACACACCTCGCCTCATCAACATTAAAACATCAAATCGCTTAGCACTTTTACCCATTAGTTGCCTGTAACGGGCAAAAAGCTAGTATGGTAATAAAATCAATGCAAATTTCATAACCGAACTCGTAAACTGGTCATATAGCAATGCTCGCTACTGGTAAACAATACGCAACATTGTAGTAACGGTAATATTTATAACATAACCACTCGAGTGATTTTCGCCATATTATGCCGAGTTCGCAAAACGTTTCGAGTGATCGTACACCATAATATGCCATTTACGATTTTATAAATCCTATAGGATAGACGGTAAAATAAAGGTGAATTCATTGGCTATAAAGCACTTAAATCATATTAATTGTCTCCGTATTCAAATTCAGATTTTTTTTAAATGAAGGCGAGAGATTTTCAACTCGAACGCCAATCACTCAACTTATATTCGAGTTATTGACGCGAGCACTCGAGTGGTTAAGTAGACGAAGTTAGAAAATGAAAAGTACTAAATATGTTGTAATAAAATTGTTAAACATTTATTACCAAGAGTTCGCGATCTACTTCTGTCTAAATTGTAGTCGGACATATTTACTTCAGACGATCCTCCTCTTCCGAGCATTTAACGAGTTTCATTTTTAAGAACCAGAACACGAAATGTGTGTGATTAAAAAAATCTTCTACTGTCCGGTGTAATTGAACTAACACTACAATATAGTCAAAAGTGTTACCTGGTGAAATTGAGATGGAGGGTAATCAATTATAATTGACTATTTTAAATTGAAATACTTTGTTTACACCACTGTTCATAAATTTTCATTTACATATAATCAAAATGACGCCAAAAAGTAATTTAGCGGAAATCAGAAGACATTATCATTAAATTAATTTACTATCGTAAATTAAGGTAAAGATGGGTTCGCTTGAACTTGTTATCTTATAATTCAGTCAGATATCAAACGTGAGTCGTGTGGTCGACAATCCCTGTAAATATTTATTATTCAAAATACGTTGTTTCATTTGTCATCACAAAAGGTAAGTCATGTTTATATTTCATATTCAGAATTTTTATCTAATTATGGTGTTTAGTTGACGTGGAAAGAACTGTGTAAGTTAGTAGTTCATCATCGATCTATAACCGGTAGCGGAATGAGTCGTTGTCATTTTGCCATCTACAGCTGCACCGGGCGTTTTACATTAGCTTCGTCCTAAAGCTTCAAGACTCGGTGATGTACCTACGCCAGAGATAACACCAATGCTGACTTGCATATATTATGATTGTCTTGATAACGACGACTCTTGTCGACAGGAGAAGTATGAGTACAGTGCTGACGATTACGGTTAAGATTGGATGGACGATTTAAGATGGCTTACTAATGATCTCTGAAAACCATATTGTTCCAATCTTAACTGAAAAACATAGACGTAATTGCTTATGTTGGATTGGAACAATTTGCACAACCTAACCTAATACTTAACTTACACCACTCAAGCAATGCGAAACGGAAAAGTGTAATAACAAAAGTAGTTATTTTCAACGAAAAATCTGTAAATAAAAATTCAAGAATACTTACTCAATGCATATTATGATCCTCCTGAGCGTTATTCTGTAAATAATGTTTTAATTTATTTGCAATTTTCGGTTTTTCCCGGCAACTTTCATTTTTATATTGAAAACCAAAAATATTTAGATTATATATTAAAAAAATTTCTTGATCTTAATATCAATGGAAATTATAATTATTAATAAATTCCTAATGACTATTTTGCCTTGGCTCTCTCTACCTTTCGGTTTCAATTTACGCACGCTAAAATTTATAACTTTTATCATATTTATGCCTATTAGCTATTTGTTTTGCGTTCTAGGAGTAAAACTGCATAATGGGCATCAGGGAATTAAGTCCAGAGTTGGCGAAGGTAGCCAGGGATGAGTTGGGAGAGGAACCAGCGCGGATACCAGCAGACCTGCTGGCCATCAAGGAGTGGCTTGCGAAACAAACTCACATTATCGCGAGAACAGGTGCGTATTTATCCACAATTTTACCAATCTTGCAATAATTTTCAATGCAATAGGTAAGCCATAATTTGGAATGTGTTATAATTTGTAACATATAAGAAAAGTGCTTCTGGGTATGGTTTTATGTATACTATTATTTATTATTATCTACAGATATTTTGACAGCGCTTTTAAGAAGTTTTTGAATAAAAAATAGCTTCAATTGAATAAAAGCTCGATCCTTTTCTAAGTAATTATTTTTATAAAAATATAATTACACATTTCCTTTACCCCCTTACCTTCTTCATTTCATTTTAACTTCCAGCTTCATTGACGATAAATCTGGCGCTGAGTCTTTCCCAAAATTAAAAATAAATTAAAAATATTTATGTTGAATGGTTTCAGACGACCAATGGCTGGTTGGTTTTCTTCGAGGCTGCAAGTTTAGCTTGGAAAGAACAAAGGAGAAGCTGGACAACTATTACTCCATGAAAAGTTTTTTCCCTGAAATAAACCTCGCATTTAACCCAATGGATGCCAAAATGCAAGCTTTGTTAAACTCAGGGTAAGAATGTTATTTATACTAAAAAACATTATTATGTTGTTATGAATCAATTTACTATCTTTGTTCAGTATCTAATTGAAAGGATCAATGTTGTCTAACCAACTAGGATGATTAATACAACTTAGCAACTTTAATTGTTTAGCAAAATAATATTCGCAATTTATCTTGTTTCACATACTGTAATAATTTAGATAGAAGGAAGTCGTATGTTTATTTCGTAGAAACTCTACTAAATATTTGCAAAATTAAAAAAGAAAAACAAAAAAACAGTTGGGTGGGCTGGATAAGTTTTCAATATTCACAGTGCAATGGCCAGTGTTTAAATCATGGTCAGCTATCGCAAATCTGGCCGAACGACCGATCGTGCATGATTGTAAATGTTCAGAAACATTTATGACTAAAGTAGGTGTCAAAGATTTTGATCATTTCTAGAGTCTTCTTGATTCTACCAAAACCGTGCTCAGCATCAGGACCAAGGGTACTCTTGTTACGCCCTGGTTGTATCGATAACAACGAATTCACCGTCCTGGACTGCATGCTCCTCAGCAACATGATCACGGACATGCTGCTGATTGATGACGACCATACCGCCGTGGCTGGTACTCGCATAATCGTTGATATGAAGGGTTCCTCTGTATCATTTTTCTCGTATTTCACCCAGCTGAGTCCGGCGACCATGAAAAAGATGTTTACATCAGGACAGGTAACATTAGCTAATATATAACCAGTATAAAATTTTTTGATAATTTTTTGCACTTTCGTTTGGCATTTTTGATTTAATTATCCATAATACATACTAATACGGTCTACTCGTTGCAAAAATAATGAATACACTGAAGACACCCACACTACCATTAAGACTAGACGTGCATTTACTGATAATGCTCTAAATGTGTTTCAACCTTGTTTTCTAGTATCTTTGGTTTTAATTGAACCTGTTCAGAAGAACTTGAAGCGATAGTACCTTTGCACTAAGTGCACCAGCCAACAAGGGTCCGCACCGCAACTTTAACCAGACAAAAATATTTGTCATAAACATAGAAATACATTTTTTTATTAAATATGCAAACTTATAACAATAGATTAGAAATACAGAGAGTTGAAGGCTAATCGCGAAATAGGGTATTCTTATTAACGAAAACTGCACAACACAATTGAGAAATTATTTCTCTTTTTTGTATTGGGAAGTGGCGCGATTATAGTTTATAAGCTGCGTTAAAAAATAACATATATGAAGTACATAATAATAAAGTAATAATAATAAACCTAGATGATAAACTTAAATAGCAGAATATGATGTTAACTAATCTATACAAAACCGAATGGATATATATATATATATATATTAATGTTAAAATAATAAATTTAATGGTAAATAACGTAATACAAATATTAAAGTTATTAAACTTTACAAAACAGAAGATATAGTAATAAAAATAAAAATAGGAACAAAAATATACTCATTAGGTAGGCAATAATATGTTGTAGGTACAGAGATGGATTTAAATTGTAAACGCATACTAATAAACACAAACCTATATTATTCTTTCAGGTACACAATACAATAAAATATTATGTTATACGATATTAAAACTATTTAATGGCAAATTTCGTTTAAATTTTATGAAGAAGAATTTTGTAAATAATTTAAAGTAGTATGTTTGAAATCGATCTTTTCTTCCTCTCTTATTTAATACGATTCTCTTCAAGACCAGCTTCAGCGAATACCTCCCAATCGCCTCTTACACAATAGAAAACTTGAGATTATATCTATTTAAAAAAAAAATACTTCAATATTTTTTGCAATTATCGAGAAAGTAAAAAAAAACGATTAAACCCTTTGCTTTCAGGATGCTGTACCGGTAAGACAAAAGGGAGGTCACCATATTAATACTCCGCCAGGAATGGAGACCTTGTTTAATATCTTCAAATCTTTCATGAGTGAGAAAATAAAAAAAAGAGTAAGTTAACTTTCCTTCCTCAAGTCTGGCGTATTAATCAAATAAAATAATGCCATTTTCTGATTGAGGTGTGTTTTCAGATGTTTGTTCACAATCAGGACATGGAAGCCCTTTACCAATACGTTCCGAAAGACATTATGCCAGCAGAATATGGAGGAAATGGAGGAACACTTGCAGAAATCACTGGTAAAGAGCCTATTACATTTTGATTTACTAGTTCGTATTGCTTCGAAAAAAAATTGTTGAAAAAATAATAAACAGGAAAAACATTATTTTTACTTCTTTGCATTGAATAGTCTTGCGTTGCTGGTTGCTTTGGTATAGTTATATTATTCATTATCATGTAAACTGTCAAAAATATGTCAATTCATGGGTATTTATATACCCCCGTATAAATGTTTTCTAATAAATCCTTTGTTGTTACAACCGCTATCAGACAGGTTTCGGAGAGTTTCCGAAAACTCTTCATGGTTTTTTCCAGAAAAAACAAGTGCCAGAAATATTAATGGAATTAATTAATTGCCCCTCAAGCTTAAACCACTTGTGCTATGTTCTAAAACCTTCTTAGACCTGATGAGTATTCAGTTAAGAAATTCGCTCAATTATCTGGTTGCCGGAGATATTGCAAAGCATCTTTGAGTATTTTGAATATCTGTAAATTAAGCTGATAATCTAATGTCATGCTTTTGAATGGCCTGCAAATGTTTATGTAGATATTACGTATACTACCTGTTGTTACAATCTGTGCACTCATTAATTCTATTTTATGCCAACAGAGCAAACGAAGGAGAGGATAGAAAGGCACAGAGTCTTTTTCCTTGAAAATGTCCAGTTCAAGACAGACGAGAGCAAGAGACCCGGGAAACCTCGGACCTTCGAGACCTCGGACAGTATTGAGGGATCCTTCCGGCAGCTTAATGTGGATTAAGGCGTAATTTTAGTTTAAACAATCCATTATTAAAACACCATTACACCAATTCAAAATTGTTTTCTTCTGTTTGTTGATGTATAGTGCATCCTAAACTATTTAATTGATTTATTGCATTTTTGGAAGACATTCGTGATAGATTTTTCCCATCTTCTGTGTTATTTATCAAAATAAAAAAACAACAACAAAGCAGTTTTTTTAAATTAACCCCAAACAGAAGGCCCTGAGGAAGATAATTTCCTTCATGGAAATTATGCCATTATATGTCAAGATATGTCATCTTCGAGTATGCTGTGTGACGGGTCATTTTAAGGAAAGGAAGTCCTGGAAAGGAAAAAAAGGTATGAGGGGTGGGTACGAATCTAGGGATTAGTGTGTCCAGGAGTGACATATAAATATATCCCTCCAGCTGTGGCGCAAGGCGATGGGTCGATAGGCCTGTTAGACAGCCAGAGAGGTCAAAGAGTCTCCCCAAACAAGCCTCTCGCGATCTGGCACTCCACGCGGCTGGAGGGCAGGCGCATCCCGAACACACCTCACTCCATGAACCCGGGCACCTCTGATAAATCACCAAACGAAGCGTACCACTTGGAGTGACCTATGGCAGAGGAGTTGGTTATCCAATAAATGGTTATCCGGGCGGTGGTACCTAACCCGACTCCCATATTCATTATTATTAATATTAAATATTATAACATGCAACATGTACTTTGGTTGGACATCGGTCCAATAAAACATTAATAACTAAATGGTTGATTGGCTTGGGTAGAGGCGAGTCTGAAAAACTGTTGAGCATTTGGTTCCTTAGCATAGGCAATCTGCCAAGCCAGAAATTAATATCGACCTGGTAAGACACTTTCAAGATGTTATAATTTGATAAATAATTTAGTTTATATTACCCCACGTAGGAATCGCCTACGTAAGGGTAATATAATATAATTACTTTGCAAAATATCACAGATGAATGTAAAAATAACTTTAAATATATGCATTAGGTAAAGAACATCTCGTAAATGCATTATCCCTGTATACGTTAGTTAACAAATAATATTCAGTACCCGGAGTTGCTAAATAAGTTTCAATTCAATGTACCTGCTCGCTCCCTGTGCCCTTCTGTCCTGTTCAAAGTGGATCAACGCAAAACAAATTGTAAACAATTTAATTTTGCTTGAACAAACCGTATAATAATTACAATAATTAAAGAAAATAACTGTTAAACAAATTTTTTAAACGTATATTTAAAATACCTTAACTAGAAGCACAAACGTCGTAACAGAAGTTTCAGATCGCACAATCCCAACAACACAAGAGATGGACTGTCTACTAAAAATGTATCTTTGAAACTTGTACAGAACTGGGCACGTGGAACAACAAATGAGCGGCGGAAATCAAATAATCACACTCACAACCCACAACTTTTGGTCGTGAACATTTGAAAGGCCGACGAAGTGAAGAAAATCTACATCATCATCAAATACCAATAGTTGTAATCATGAATGAATGAGATTACTTTGCAATTTCGTAAAACAACGTTTGCAAGCTAGGCTACATAAGTGAATTAAAAAAATCAAATTGCAAAATGTCAAAAACAACGAAATTCTAATAATAAAAAAATTGTGTGGAATTTTATAAAAACAGACAAAGTAAATCGTACACTGGACATTTTATTATTAAAATCACTACACGTTTCTAAATTTTTTTACTGACATTTTAGGAATTTTCGTAGAAAAAATTACATTTAAATATTTATCACGTCTTATGAGCGTTCACCCAAGTTAATAATATGAGAAAAAAGTTTTGTAGAGTAAGTAAAGCAGTGACGTGCAATCCATAAATACTGAATAGCTGTGCCTACACTACTAACCCTAGAAAAACTGCACCATACAAAGAAATTTACGAAATACGTGAAATGTGTAATTAGAATGTTTTTCCATTAATTTGGTAAATACGCTCATTAATTCAGTTGGCCACATCAATTAGAAGAATCATACTATAGTAATAAAATCAACACACAAATTATACCTGAACTTGAAAACTACACATATCATACCATTGGTCGTATGAGAGAGAGCATCACACGACACTGGTAAACAGTACGTAATGTTGTAGTAACGGTAGTATTTATATAATAAGTAAGTAGAGTAGACGTAGTAATAAGCAGGAAATAGGTTGTAATAAACTTGTCTAAAATTCATTACTAAGAGTTTGCGATCTATACTTATATCCAAATTGCCGTCAGATATATTTATTTCAGACGACCCTCAGTTACCAACGATATTGTGATTTTAACAAATTTTATTAGTGATTTGTTTTAGGGGTATTATGCCGTGTTGCGCTACCTCCTTCTTTAGCCGACGTTTTGGACAGCATTGCAGTGTCCATCATCAGGGCAGATGTGTAATCCTTTATTAATCCTTAATTTTAAATGTAAAAGATGTGTAAGTCCTGGTGATGGACACTGCAATGCTGTCCGAAACGTTGGCTAAAGAAAGAGAGAATACTCAAAAACAAATCACTATTATACTTTTGGCCATGAAAATCTTAAATCATACTTAACAAGTTTCATTTTATTTTAAGAAGTAGAACACCATACTTGTATGTCTGTAAAAAATCACAAAAAAACTTCTGCGGTTCGGTGTAATCGTATTCACGGTACACAATATTCAAAAATGTTTGACCTGGCATAATTGAGATTAATTGATCTTGATAATGCAGGAGGGAATCGAAAAGACATTATAATTTAAGATAGGTCGTAAATTAAGGTAGATAGGGGATCACTTTGGACTTGCAATCTCATAATTCAGTCAGACATCGAACGTGTTTCGCGTAGTCGCGAGTCCATGTAAATATTAAGTATTAAAAATACGTAGTTATAGTTTCATTTGGCACCAGAAAAGGTAAGTGATATTTTTTATCTCACATTCTCAAGTTTTATCTAATTGTAGTGCTTAGTTGATATGGAAAGAACTGCACAGGTTAATATTGCTAAATTTAAAACAGATAGCAGAATAAAGTCGTTCTCATCGTATTTTCTATGGTTTTGGCATCAAGAGGAAAACGGGCGGTGTTTTGTTCATACAAACCTATTCCATAATTCCTTCGCTAGATTTTGACACTAGCGCAAATATATTTTAGTACCTATAATAAAAATATCGACTGCCAGAATATTGTTACATTTTTTGTTTGTTTGATGAGTTACATCTTATGAGAGTTAGGACCCTCTAAAAATCCTTAAAATTAGTAAAAGTTTTCTAAAAGCGGTTCTATTTTTTGCCAGATTGAATTTTTGGTCCCCCTCATTTTTTCCATAGAGCAAACCTTTAGGACTTCTCACAACGAAATATAAGTTATTGCGAAGTAAGTAATTTGTATCTGATCTTTACTTAGTAAAAGTAATTGTGATTCCATTTTAATTTTAAAGAGTTGTCTTCAAATTTAAAAAAATCAAATTTCTTTTGTTCGATTCCCTCTTCTGGTGACATATTTACTGTACTTTAAGGGCATTTAACTTTTTTTCCTTATTGTTTCCAAATAATTTTTTTTGCACATTCACATTTTTAGAATAAAAAATTGTAAAATGCCAAAAAAAATGTAAGTTAAGGGAACCCATAAAGGCACTGCCTGTCGTGGGTAACATAAAAAATTGCTAATAAAATAAGAGAAGAATTTTTTTAAACTAAATAAAATACAAAATCAAGCAAGTTGTAATGTAGATTTTAAAGTTTCGGTAAAGTATGAAACATAAAGTTTCAAGATTTAAATTGATCTATTTATTTTATTTTTCTTTTTTTTTTTAATACAATAAAAAAATTAAATATTTCCGCATGATAGAAAATGGATAAAAATATGGACGCCCGGTCATATATCCCTAGAACGCTGGAGGGGTTAAAACGTTAGATCGAGTTGTATGGAGCTCCAATAAAATATTAATATTAACATAATAATAAATATACGGGGACTATGCAAAATGGGCTTTTCCGCCCTCAGTAGCAAGAATTTAACGTCCTGATCGCGGCATGTGTGCCTTTGGAGATTTAATTAATGTTTGTTATTTATTTCTCATTTTAGAAAAACTACATTATTTAACCGATAAATGCTATATACACGTATAATAAGTTTTTCAAATATTTGAAATTAAATATTATTTACAATAAATCACGTAATTTTCGATGCCGAAAATACTAGCACAGGTCCAATAATTATGCCTAGCAACGCACGCCTCGTGCCTTGGGGATGTGTCCCTGCGAGATGATGTGCGCCAGAGATAACAATGAATGAACTGAGTTTAGAAATAAATTATTAATGCTGTCGTACCAATGTGCACATAACATGTGCATTCTCGATAACAGCGACTCTTGTCGATAGGTTATTTAGGAGTACATCGCTTTCAGTTTAGATATATATACATTATATCAATACATTACATATATATCTTGGAGTGATAGCTCAGTTTAGATATATATTTATATATATATATATCAATACATTACATATATATCTTGGAGTGATAATAAACTTTGAAAATATATTGTTACAATCTGACCTAAACAACCTGCACAACCTTACCTAGTACCTAACTTACATTCGGTTTTTCCCGGAAAGTTCCTTTTTTATTTACAGAATACATAAACTAAAACCCCAAATACATACCCAGACTGTATTTTTCATGATCTTAATATTGAATCCTCAAAATAATTCCTACAATGACTATTAATTAATAATTAATAAGATTTTAAGCTTGTTCATGTTTTGGCTTACTAACTATTTTTTTTGTGTTTTAGAAGTGAGACTATATAATGGGCATCAGGGAATTAAGTCCAGAGCTAGCGAAGGTAGCAAGGGATGAACTGGGAGAAGAACCAGCGCGGATTCCAGCAGACCTGCTGGCCATCAAGGAGTGGCTTGCGAAACAAAATCACATTATCGCGAGAACAGGTGCGTATTTTTCCACTATTTTACCAATCTTGCAACAATTTTCATAATTTGGAATGTGCTATAATTCGCAATGGAATATAAGAAAAATGCTTCTGGATTTAGTTTTATGTATACTATTATGTCTTATTCTCTATAGCTATTTTGACAGCGCGTTTAATAAGTTTTTTTTAAAATAAAAAATAGCTTCAATTTAATAAAAGCTAGATCCTTTTCTAAGTAATTATTTTTATAAAAATATAATTACACATTTCCTGCACCCCCTTACCTTTTTCATTTCATGTTAGCTTTCAGCTTCATTGACGACAAATCTGGCGCTGAGGCTTTCCCAAAATTTGAAATATATTAAAAATATTTACGTTCAATGGTTTCAGACGACCAATGGCTGGTTGCCTTTCTTCGAGGCTGCAAGTTTAGTTTGGAAAGAACGAAGGAGAAGCTGGACAACTATTACTCCATGAAGAGTTTTTTCCCTGAAATAAACCTCGCATTTAACCCAATGGATGCCAAAATGCAAGCTTTGTTAAACTCAGGGTAATAATGTTATTTTACTATTTTTTTATTATGTTTGAGATAATGAGTTATTCTATAACAAGTAGACGCAAAATTTATGAAAGTATTGAATAACACTATTTGCCATCTTTGTTTGGTATCTATTTGAAAGGATCAATATTTTCTAACTAATTCTAATTAATTTTAACTAACTAATTTTCTAACTTTAAATATTTTGTAAAACAATATTAGCAATTTATTTGGTTCGATATGCTGAAAAAACCAGAGATAGATGTTTATTTCATTGAAATGCAATGTGCATAGTTAAAAAAAAAAACAGTTGGGTGAGTTGGATTTTTAATGTTTTAAACCTTCCAGGTCTTCAGCACTATTATTGGCAGGGTCGGCCCTGAGCCAAACGACGCATGGCGCTAGTTAACACCTCAAGGGCGCTGCGTTAGGTGTTAGGTATTATCAGCGCCTTGGCTCTTAGGATCCTTGGCGCCTTGGCAATTCAGCGCCCTGAGCGGACTGCTCCAATTGCGCTTGCACAGGGCCGGCCCTGATTATTGGTTGAATTACCAGAAACAGTCACCATCTAGGAAATGCTCAACCATCGCGGATTTGATGAGGTTTAGTTATCTTGCGTGATTGTTAATTTTCAGATGCCATTTATGATAATATTATGGTTCTTCCTGTATGATGAAGTGTGTAATGTTCTGCACTTTTCAAACTTTTCCTTCTCTTCTTTCTCCGATAAATTTTCTTCAAGTCCCACAGGTAACTTTTCCATAAGGCTTTGATTATGTATATACCCAGGGTAGGAATTTCCTCCCTGCCGTCTGTACAAGCCTTTGTTCCTCTCTTTATTACACATCCCTTCAAGTGTGCGCATCCTAGTTTGTCTACGTGATTTACGACCTTGAACGTAATCATTTCACGTGACTGTTCAGTATAAAAAGGTTTCCCCGAACGTTGTGTTGGTTTTTTGTTTCTCGGTATAGAAACCTAGTTATCTTTATATGTGTGTGGTATCCCTCGGTTCTTTTGAGATAGAGTGAGTTGAATCCATTACCGCTGTGTTTTAAAGCCATTTCATAAACCTTATTTCCCCTGTGTCGCCTGCTCTCCAACTAGCTACGTGATTCTACCTGTCGTAGGGTAATGTGAGTATAATAAAGTGTTATATTTTATATATGTGATATACATACGATAAATTTATGGTGTAAGTTGTCGGCGCCATCCATGTATATATTTTGGGAGGGAAGGGAGAGGAACGGAAATGAATTTGATCAAATTAAGTTGGCTCCTCCTCTTTACCAAACAAATCTGATGGATGATAATTTGAACAAGGCGATCGATATCTGCGTATCTGGATATCCGAACCGGCCGGGTCTCCCCTTGTTCCAAATTGGCAACCGTCACGCCAGAATAAAAAAAACCAGGTCTCTTCACCAATTTCAGAAATGCCCCAACCTCATTGCACCTTCAGGAAAATCTACTTTACTGAATGTAGAAGGGGAAAACCATTACATCCCTTGTCACGAATCTAGTCGCGAAAATGTGACACGTAAGGTCCTAAGTTACATGCCACCTCCAGAAAACGCTGTAAATTCCTCGTTGTCGGGAACTTACATCCCTATCTAGGTCAATAACACAGGTAACACACGACGATCTTGTAGACATTAAGTCAGCTTTTTATCGATAAGTTGTGTGCTTATCCATTCAGCCAATTATCATGTGAGATATGTGTAAGGTCTACTCGAAACGCCAAATTTAGGATGAGGACTGTCTGTATTTTAATATTTGGTTCCGGTAATTGTTTTATGAGGTTACTAGCACCCTCGTGTATTAGGTATGGGTAACTTCTATTGAGTACCTATCCTCTCAGGTAGGTATAAACGGATAATTGGTTTGATTTTTTGGCATTTAATTTTATGAGGCTGCCTACCTCTCGAAAGGGACCTGTTGAGAAAAGTTGTTCGGTTGGTAGTTTTATTTCGGAGATAACCATCTCCCGCTTTTGACTCTAGATTTGTTTTTGTGTATCCCAATTTGTAAATTAGAAAGTCAAACAATAGATGAAAAGTATTAAATTAGAAAGTCAAATAACAGGTGAAAGGTATTCATTTTTGTTCTGTTTGGTTGCATCCGATCGCTTTCTATTCGGGCGGTCATACGCTAGCAAAACTTCCCCTTCGACTGACTGTACACCGCGCCTTGGCCTACATATGAAAAGGTCATTGGCCCGTCTCCCTTTTTCAGCTGATAGATAATCTGCTTGACATATTCCCTTTTGAAACATTAATTTGGGTGGCAGGAGTAGTAAACTTGGTTCCTGTTGTTTGGTTGCATCCGTCCTTTAAAGGGTCCTCTGGAATTTAATAGCAAATTTGGGAATCTCGCAAGTGAAAACATGGCTACACTCAAACATACTTACACTTAACATATCAAAGACAAAATTCACAACATACAGTATAAATAGCACGGGACAGCCAAAAAACAACACAAACACCATAAAAATACACGAATGTTTAAACACCAACATCTGCGATTGCCCTCCTCTAGAAAAAACAGAACAAATAAAGTATCTAGGAATCGTAATTGACCATAACCTTAGATGGACACCTCACATCAAACAAATCACAAATAAACTTCTCAAAACAATACACATTTTCCTAAACATAAGAAACATATATAAAATAAAACAATTGAAAACAATATATTTTGCACTTTGCCAATCAATACTAGAATATGGAATTATTGCTTGGGGAGGAGCAACAAACTCGGCAATCAATTACATAGAAACCGCACAGAAAACGATCTTAAAGGTAATACTAAAAAAACATAGACTGACCGATACAGACCAAATATTCAACAGCTGTGACGTACTAGATACACGCCAATTATACGTTAAAACACTACTAAACTACATTTTTGACAAAAAAAATAAATTTCAACATACACAAAATAACACTAACAGACCAGTTAGACAAGCGTACAGAGAAAACATAAAAACTCTGACAGTAAATTCAAGCTTTGGACAAAGACACTACCAATACCACGCAATAAAAGCTTTCAACAGTTTAAAACTTGAAATTAAAATTGAGGAAAATAAAAATAAATTCACATACAAAATTACAATATGGATTAAAGAACAAAAAAGACAATATTACCAAAATTTCATGGCATAAAATAAAAATAAAACCTACACGTAACACATAAAACCAATATAAACACACATCACTCACAAACACACAATATTATTTTCAATATACTATTTTTTTTTTTAAATTTTAAATATATTATTATGTATTTTTAATTTTAAATGTATAATTTTTCTCATTAAATGTATTATGTAGTTTTTTTTATATTATAAAATGAAGGCCTCAGCACGGGCAAGCCACCCAGTGAGGCCTACATTACTGAAAACCTTGAATTGTAAAAAAATATTGTACCTAATAAAATAAATAAAAATAAAATAAATAATATAAAGAAACTCACCCAGTTAGTCATCTCCCAATCTCAGCATGAAGCTTACCTGGTTACACACTACGTAGCTAAATCAGTTTAGTTTTACGGTCTCTTCCCTCTCGGCATTCCTCCCTCCTTTTAGCGAAAACCTTGCAATTTGTTCAATTTTGATCCCCTCCCTATGCCTATAAAAGCGTAATTAAATAATCCTGTAAATAAAATTGTACCTCCCTAATCTCTGTCAGGATTCGAACCCGCAGTTTTACGATTTGTTTGATTCTTTGGTTTACGGTCTCCGTGGATAGAACGCCATCTCGTCAATTATTAATTCCTCCCTAGCCCGATGAAACACTTCCTGCCTTTAAATACGTTCACTCTGTTTTAAAGCGCGATCATTATTATTATTTCCATGTTTTTAAGACAGGTAATTTAGTTCGAACCGTATACGAAATCACGTTTAAATTAACACAATTTTATAACATAATCGCGATCACACAACACCTAGCGCCCCTGAGGTGATTTTTCACAAAACGGCGCTCTACAAATTATCCAATCATTATCACTGTTATAAGTATCATTTCTATCCTCACTGAGTACAACCACTGTCACTTCACACAAACACCGGTTCAATAATATTTCACTTTAATTCAATGTTCAACAATACTTTCTAAAACCATCTGAATTCACTAATTAACTGTAATTTCACACATCACTTCTGATTTGTATTGATTTCTCGGAGCTGTCAACGTACCCAAGTTCAAACACCGACTGCTTGTCCTGCGATCTCCTCTTTCCACCTTCCCGTGGGAACGTGTTTACTTATAAAACCTGCCTGTCATGTATCCCATGTTGCTAGTCCAACAAAAATAATTTTGGAGCACGCTCGTCTCGTTTATTTATGTGAGTATTCAAACCATCACAAGTGTGGTGTTGATAGTAATTTCCAGAGTTGGCTTGATTCTACCAAAGCCGTGCTCGTGTTTAAAAAAAACTGTTGGGTGGGCTGGATAAGCTTTTAACCTTCACAGTTCCATAGCCATTGTCTAGCTGATGCTCAGCTATCGCGGATTTAGCCAAACGACCGGTCGTGCATGATTGTAAATTGTCAGATACCTTTATGACGAAGGTAGGTGTTGAAGATTTTGATCGTTTCCAGAGTCACCTTGATTCTACCAAAGCCGTGCTCACCATCAGGTCCAAGAGTACTCTTGTTCCGCCCCTGTTGTATCGACAACAACGAGTTCACCATCTTGGACTGCATGCTCCTCAACAACATGGTCACGGACATGCTGCTGATTGACGACGACCATACCGCCGTGGCTGGTACTCAGATGGTCTGCGATATGAAGGGTTCCTCTTTATCGTTTTTCTCGTATTTCACCCAGATGAGTCCGGCCACTATGAAAAAGATGGTTGCGTCAAACCAGGTAACAATCAGCTTATTTATAACCACGACACAATGCCACCAATACATTTTTTGCACTTCCCTTTGGAAGTTATGTTTGATTATTCATAATCCATTCTAATAAGGCCCTGTAATTCTGAAAATGTAATATAGTTATTTGAATAACGTTTTCTCTAATTCTCTTCCTCTTCGCTCGCATTTCTCCTTCTGAAAATACTCACACCACCAGTTTCCTATTAAATTCCGTAATTGTGCCCTATAAAGGGTTAAGAGTAAACGTGGATTTATCAAGTAAGCTTTACATATGTTTCAATGGAATCTGTTCAGAAGAACTTCACCAGTGCACCACGAACAAAGATCCAGTCCGCAACTCAGGCCAAAAATATTCATCTTTCAAATGAAAATAAACGTTTCTGAAAAATGTGCTAGTTGAAAACTTAGCAATGTCCCACCGCTTTGAAATTAAAAAATAAATACGAGTCACATAAATGCAAGCTACTTTTTTTTTAATTTTTGGATTTTACTTGTTAAAATGTTTTTTTGGGCTATCAAAACTCAGTAATTTAATATTTTAACTTATAAAATAACACTTTTTCCTAAAATACGATTTTCATCCTCCATTCGAATTTAATTCCATAAGTTATTTGGCATATAACAAACAAACATATTTTGCTCTCTTACGAAAAGTTTCGGTTTTGTTACTGAAATATGAGAAAATTCGAATCAAATTACTACAATAACATACGAGTATCTGCAATATCTCGTGTTTAGTTATAGAAAGCAAAACCGAAATAAAATACCTCTGCATTATAGTATTACAGTAGACCAATGCATAAAATGGTCTATACACATACATATTCTCAAAGGCATAGTGAGGAAATTAACATACATCTTTAGATGTCTAAGACTAAATAAAGATTTACTCAGAATGACGTTCTTTGCTTTCTGCTAAATAATAATACAATATGTCAATATAGTATGGGGTGGGACTTAAAGAACACGTAACCACGTTACATACCATATAATTTGATATTAAAAACAATTCTATTTAAACTATATACATATTCATCAGAACTTCTGTTTAACGAATTTAAAGTCAGAAAACTAAATACATTATAATTCTACAACGTAACATTGCAAAGTTACAAAAATGATATTCTAAATAAAACTGCACCATTTAATAATTATAGAAAACTCAGATAAACGTCAATTCTCTCAACTCCAAAATATTAAAAAAAACAATGGGCAATTAAACTATAAAATATCTTGCAGTAATTTTGTTTAATTCTTTACCAGAGTGTGTCTAAAATATTAACTCTATCTTAAAAAAAAACAAACTGAAAAAATAAACTCAATACTGTCACTTAAAAATAACACTCTCCGATAAACACAAGCCTAGCTTTATTGTGGTGGTACATCTCAAGTATAAAATTATGTGAGATGATTACTATATTTTCTGTAAATTATTCAAGATTATTTTTTGTATAAACATTTAAAAAATCTCATTTAAATCTTTTGATTTAAAAAAATTCAATTAGTGATAGCCGCCATATTTCTATTATTCGAGAACAGTGCCAGAAATGAAATGCTTCCGATGGACCAATTTTTTTCTTCAGGCTTGTTGTTATCTGGATCTCAATATAAATACTTTATTTTATTATTATTTTGTTATCTGTGAAGATTTTTTCTTTACTAAGTAAACTTTTGGGCAAATGTGTAGCAAAACAGACAGTTCGGTTTTGAAGGGCTTTTACATCCCGTGTGGTGGGGGTAGGAAACTAGGAGGGTTTTAATTGAGTCGGGAGGGTCTTGCCGTTTTCAGTCGTTACCACGGTTTGGTACGGACAATACCGAATCTCCGCGGTCTGCACGTTTCTTGGAAATGGCCGTTCTTTTGCCGCCACCCAGAGGGCCTTCCATCTCTGTTGAGCGGTGAATAAACAACTGGGTTGAAAATTCACAACAAAGCAAGGCAACTTCACAAGAGACTTCTTCACTAGACAAAAGTGACCGTGTGGTGTGCGATTTCCAAATTTGGGGTGATTGGGCCTTATTTTGTTTGAGGAGAATGGACGAACCGTGACTGTCAAAGCTCAACGCTATGTATCCATTTTGTAAAATGTTTTTGAACCTGAATTGGAAAAACTAACGGAGCAAATAGATCTGGGAGACATCTGGTTTCAACAGGACGGTGCTACGGCACATACTGCTTGAGTTTCAATGAGGAAACTGGGACAGATGTTCCTAGCGCGCGTCGTCTCTCTGAGCGGTGATGTGGGTGACCAGCGCGCTCATCTGATTTGAGCATTTAAAGTACTTCATTTCGAGATACCTGAAAAAAAATGTTTTCAATCATCGGCCTCGCACCTTGGGAGAACTCAAGGAACTCATTTGGGAGGAAATCGCCTTAATACCCATCGAGATGTGCCAAAATGCTGCCGAAAACTTCAGAACTCGCTTTCATCAATGTATCGCTGGTGGGGGCCGTCATCTTTCTGATGTCATCTTCAAGACATGATGTATTAAACGGCATGATGTACCGAATAAAATAAAATAAACCCCATTTCTATAAGTTGCCCCGTTTTTTAAAGGCCCTTCAAAACTGCACTGTCTTTTTTTGCTGCATCTTGTATATTAGTTACACATGTGCAGAATAAAAATACAGCGAAGTTTGCATACAAATAAACCGTGTTTGTTACTATTCTTGGTAAAATATAGTCGTATAATGTCGGTAACAAAACCGAACAATGGTAAATAATGACGATTTCAATAGCGCCGTTTTTGTGGAAATTCACCTCAAGGGCGCTGTACAACTTTTTTAAAACGCTTATCCTGGTTGTCCTAGTTATCCTGGTTATTGTTGTGCTCTGTGGATCACACCAACATTTTTATTAATTTCCTTTATATTATTTATAATTTGGTGTAAGTAGGTTGAAAAAATCTGTGTCATGTAAATTTATTTTTAATAAAGACCGGTTTTGTTATAATGTGTCTAATTTTTTTCTGGTGGTTTCGGTATAATTTTTGATAAAACTATAACATTCAATATCTTACAGCTAGAAAAAGTATGCATTACTGAAATACATAATATGGAAAAATAATGGTTCTGTTTAGTAAAAAAAAAACAAAGGAAAACGGAAAATTAAACAAAGGATTCTAGGAGAAGGGGTTATTTTTAAGTCTTTTGATTAGATGCCAAGAATCTCATATAGTGGAATGATCGCAAAATTTAAATGAAGTGTGCAATTTGAAGAGACAACCCTTGAAGCGCTTTCTTATTTTATCTAAAATAAGGCTGATACTATTCTTGACATATGAAAGTAAACATACCAACATAACTTTTCCGCATAGTTATATAAAGCAAAGGCATAAAGTTCGTGTATTTTCTTAGGTTACGTGTCTTGAGAAATGCACAAATAAACATAAAATAAAATATGTTTAAAGATGTTAAAACAATTGATGGAAATTTTCAAGTAGGTTGAAAACATGCGATTAACCATATAACCGTATACATAAAATTGTAATCCGGTTTTTTGTTTTAAGGATGCTGTACCGATAAGACAAAAGGGAGGTCACCATATTAATACTCCGCCAGGAATGGAGACCTTGTTTAATATCTTTAAATCTTTCATGAGTGAGAAAATGAAAAAAAGGGTAAGTTATCCTTTTTCTCCCGAGGTTAGCCTATTAATCAAATCAAAAAAAGCAATTTTCTGATTGAGGAATGTTTTCAGATATTTGTTGAAAATCAGGATATGGAAGCCCTTTACAAACATGTTCCGAAGGATATTATGCCAGCAGAATATGGAGGCAATGGAGGAACACTTGCAGAAATCACTGGTAAAGAGCCTATTACATTTTGATTTACTAGTTCATATTGCTACCGAAAAAAAACTTGGTGAGAAAAAATGAATAAACGTGCAACCGTTTTTTGAACCTTTCAATCTAGTTCGTTTCGCAGAGTTTCCGTAAACGTTTTTGGAAACATTTTTCCAAAAAAAATTATTTCCAGAAACTTTTAAAATGGATTTTATTAATGGAATATAATTTTTGCGAATGTAAACAAGCAATATTGGATGTAATTTTGAATGTAACCTACTCACAATCTAGTGCACCTCAAACCACTTGTTAAATATTCTAAAAATTAAACCCAATGAGAATCGAATCGAGAAGTTCACTGATTAGTAAAAAATCAGGTTTTCAGGTCAATTACAGAAATTATTACAAAGTACCTTTGAATAATTTGAATATCTATAAACTAAGCCCATACTCTAATTTCGTGCTTTCGAGTTCCTGCAAGTGTTAAGGTGGCTAAGGCATATATTGAAAGAACTTTAGTCAGAAACCCGTTGTTACCAAATCGGATTATACCGGTTTTTGCAATTTGTACAAACACTCATTTCCTTTTATACCAACAGAGCAAACAAAGGCGAGGATGGAAAGACACAAAGAATTTTTCCTTGAAAATGTCCAGTTCAAGACAGACGAGAGCAAGAGACCCGGGAAACCTCGGACCTTCGAGACCTCGGACAGTATTGAGGGATCCTTCCGGCAGCTTAATGTGGATTAAGGCTTATAACCGTTGTACATTTACCCTCTAGAACTTTAACTCCCCCCTTTCCCTAAAAAAGACCCTCCACCCTGAGGGAAATTATTTTCCTCGCGGCCTCCTGTGAGGGGTAATTGTAAAAAAAATAAAAAATTATAATAATATTTAAGCATAGTTCCTTAATAGTTGTATAATATTACTGGTAACACAATTGAATAGTAAATTATTCATCTTAACAATCAATCACATATTTTTTAAAGCTGAAGATGAAATATTTACTATTGGTTCAGATGATTCTTTATTATAATACCCACCTGCGAATAAACTACTATGAAATATTTACTATTGGTTCAGATGATTCTTTATTACAATACTCACCTGCCAATAAACTACTATTAAATTCATTAGTAACAATTGAATCTGCTTCACATTTAACACTGTAACTTCAAAAATCACATAAACGATAAGTGGTTATATTTTCTTAAATAATTTATAGTCATCATTTTATTTGACTAATTTATATTACCCATACACGTGCAGCGCCTATGTAGGTTATCATTTCACACAATTACTTTGTATAATGTTAAACATGTATATAAAAATAACTTTGCAAATACACATTATACAATAAGCATAACATTAATGCATCATTCCTCTATAAGATAATATGCATTGCCCGAAGTTGCTAAATACGTTTCAATTTCATATAATTGCACGCTCCACACGCTCTTCCGTCCTGTTCAAAGAAGATCGATGAAAAAATTGTAAGCAAAATTCTTGATTTACAGGCAATGTTGTGATCACATTTATTTACTTTTTCAAGCATAAACGTCGTAAGAAAAGTGGAAGATCGCACAATCGGGGGCGTGGAAAGAATTGTTTGTGTCTTTGAAAGATGTCGCTCATCAAATGATTACCCATATAAAAAAGCTGATGAAGAGAATAGAACCTATGTACAAAATATCATTGTCAAAATAAATTCTGAAAATAGATGTCAAAGGATGTCATTAAAAGGTAGAAGTTTATGAATAAATAAAAATAATATTTTAATATTGCAGGAGGTGGAGAGGGTAGTGCAATCTCACAAATCCCATGTAGGTATACATGGTGATTGTTTAATAGATATGTGAACATATATGTAACACAAGTAGGTCTGAAGATTTATAAAAATAAACCGCATTTATGTGAATAAAACAAATTTAAGAATTACAAGAGAATCTAAAAATAAATAAAATAAACAATAATTACGTGAATTCAATGAACTTGAAACACGAGAAAATCTACAAATAAATAAAAATAAGCAATTAAGAATAATTATGTACGGCGTGGTATTGAGTGAGCATGGGTCCAGCCCTCACTCAGGAGTGGCGCTTGGTAATGGTAATGGTTGGCGGAGGCCATTAGCCGCATCCTGGCTCCAGTGACCCGGTGTCTCATCAGACCGGAGATGTATTCAATCCTAGTTCCGTAAAACTTATCGATGAATTGTTATGATTCTGTAGGCGTTATTATATTGAATTCCGGAGTCTTCCCATGAAGCAAGTTCGGTAGTGACTCGTTAGTCGGTAGTCTCGCACGTATACAGGCTTGTAAAAAATGCATAGATCAATATTTTTTGTAACATTATTGCTGCATTTGTAAAATCTGTGGTCAATCATGTTAGACATTAGCTGATACTTCTCCTTTGTCGTTCAATATCGCCATCGTCCATAGTCTCGATTAATAATGTGCCCAGGTATTTAACGTTCATACATGTGTTTATTCTTGCCTCATTAAGATATACAGAGAGCATATTACTCGTGTAGGGATTTTTTCCGTGGTGGAACGCAATCAGTTCTATTATAACCCAGAATAATCTACTTTAATAAAGCACAGATTTAATGGTTGCATAATTTGGAATATGAATGATAATTATTAATTTATTTGTCGATTTTCCTGCTGTAAGCTGAGCTATCTATCTCGTTTAATCTTATCAATTTCCATAGCCATTTATCTGTTCTTAACTCAGCTACAGATAAAACATATTTTTGATAAGGTGTATATATAATTAATAAACACGAGTACTATGAATGTTTTGCTTGTCAGTATTTTGTAGATCAGTCATCCATATCGGCTTTATAAAACAACGCTGTTATAACTGAAACTAGTGAAAAGGTAAAATTTAAATAAATAGTTAGTTAAAAATACAATAAATTTACTTAATACAACACTGGATTTTCAGTATTTTTATGACCGGTTTCGAAACCTTCCAAAATTATCGTAAAGGATCTTAAGAGGAAAAACAATATTATATAAGTACCTACCTAACAATCTATAGGTACTACACTACCGGAAAAATACTGACAATAAAGTGTGATATTTTTTATATATATAATTTATTTTTTTACATTTGTTGAAAAGTATATTACATGATATGCATGTATATGCCATATTATATGATATGTATATGGCAGACTGGGATTTCACTACCCTCCTTGTCCTGCTGGGTTAAAACTTAAATAAAAAAATAAAAATTAACTCCTCAAGCTAATTTATTCGGTTTTTACAAACAGCTCTTAAATCCGTAGAATAAATTTGTTCGCTTTTCGGAATAGCTCATATGGTCCCAAATAAATCATTCTGTCTCCCTTACCGTCGTAGTTAGAAATATAAAATAAACGGTGTTAGTAAGAAAAACTATCAAGCTGTACATTTAAATATAGAAGTTAACCACAGAAAAATTACAATGTACACCTCTATGAAACCAAAGATACCGACCGCAATTTGAGAATTTTCAATGAATTATTTTTATATGAAATAACAATAAAGTGAGGTGGCAGTAATGTTTATATATTATTTGTCTAATAAAATATGTTTTTTCTTGTTATCAGTAATCATAGTTCAGTGTTTAGACAGTAAAAAATAAATACGAGCAATTTTTAAAAAACCTTTTATGTTTGTTTTCAAAATTTTAATATTTAAAAATTACATGTTTATTTATAAAATAAAATCTGAAGGAATATTTCATCACCTTTTAAAAAACAGTTATTAGTTTTCGGATAAGTTCAGAAATATCCGATTTATCTGGATTTTAATGAGAACCGGAAATACACACAGATTCTCAGACTTTCTGAAGCCATCTTTAAGAAATTTAACGGTCAATATGCCAGAGGCCTGAAGGTTTAAGTAAATTTCAAAATCACTCAATCCTCATGGCTAAACTTTATGCTATAGGTATTAGAAACCCTATGTTATCATTTTTTCAATCTTACTTGAGTGACAGAAAACAAAGAGTTAAAATAAATAACTTTGAATCCTTTAACATTGATGTAACGTCCGGTGTTCCCCAAGGAGCCCATTTGGCACCGCTTCTTTTTAACCTTTTTACTAACGACTTAACTTAAGTTTTTTCGCACACACGCTTCTGGCTTTTTGCTGATGATAATAAGATTCTTAAGATAATTAAATCCTTTCATGACTGTTTATTATTTCAACTTGATATTGATTCATTTAATGATTGGTGCAAACTAAACTGCTTGGAACTTAATGTTGATAAATGCAAAGTTTTGTCCTTTTACAGAGCCAATAAACCTATTCAGTTTGAGTATAAACTAAATGGTGCTTGTCTATCAACTGTCACATCCATCAAGGACCTTGGGGTCACTCTTGATTGCAAACTCTCTTTTCGAGATCATATAAATAACATCGTAAATAAATCACTTAAACTACTCGGGTTCATTAATAGAATTACCTCAGACTTTAAACATATAAGAACACTTAAAAATCTATATTGTTTGTTGGTTCGTCCTCACCTTGAATATGCCAGTGTCATTTGGTCTCCTTTCTATGCTGTCCACATTAGTCACATCGAATCTGTCCAACATCGCTTCCTACGGCGAATTGCTTGGAGGTTAGGACTCGAAAGAGGCGATTACTCATAAGAGGAAATTGAACAAACTTTAAACCAATCTTCATTAGAAAAACGTAGAAAAGACTCCGATCTAATTTGCATATTTAAAATAATCAACAGTATAACCGACTCACCTGAACTGCTACAACTCATTCAATTCAACACCCCATCCCGTAGACTCCGAAATAATGAATTGTTGTTCCTCAATCACCACTCAACTAACTATGGGTACCATTCTTCTTTGTCCAGAATGTCGAGACTTGTAAACTCAAGTCAGAGCATTGAATTTTTTGGTGTAAGTCTAAATGACTTTCAAAAAGCGATACGTAATGTGTAATTTTTCACAACTTAATCGTTATTGATGCTCTGACTTGTAGTTATTTTCTATATGTACATTTTCTATTTTACATTGTCTTTGCCCTTCACATTCATGTACTCTCCATTCACTGTCATCTATGTTTTCTTATTCGTGTCAATATTATGGTTTTAATGGACATATTGTCCGTAAATTAATAAATAAATAAATAAATTTCTCCAATTTTTTTATAATGAAAACCACAAATAAATAACTGCATACATTAGTATAAGTGATAAAATTTAAAGTTTGAAATAAAATAGATGTTTTTTTGTGCTTCAACGCAAAATGGGCAATTTTAAGCAGTCCTTTTTTTGTATTTAAATGAAATAATAAAAAAACACACCAAAATATAATAATTGTAGAAAATAGCGTTAGCAAATTTTAAATAGCCACAGCTTCCAAGAGTCTCGATAACTAATCTTTCTACACAGCTGTCGGAAAGCTTTTTGAGGTTTGTTCTGACTCGCCTAAATCTTTGGAGGAACCTCTTTTCCTAAAATGATTTTATTTTACTAAGTGTTGTTTATAAGACGTTCAATTTCCAATGATATTGTGATATTTATTTCCATTTTTAACGGGTATGTATGTCATGAAAATTAATTTTCATTGTACTTATTTCCAAAATAAACAAATACCAACAATTTTTAGAAATTCCATATTTTTCTTCCAGAAGTTTTTAAGATTCAGATGTTTTCCGTTAAAACTCCTTGTAAAACTGAACTTTTCGTGAGCATGGGTTTATTACGAGTTCAAAGTTCAGTATCAATTATTACGTAGTAGTTACGTATCTGAAAAGCAAAAAGGGAATTATTTCGTCATTTGTGAATTGACGTGTAAATCCTGTGATAATAATAATGTCGCTAATTGAGTTTTGCGATAACGAAACCCACCATATGTTATTAAGAGCTCCTAAATAATTCTGTGACTTTATAAGCTAGGTAACATATTGTAGTTGATTGAAATTAATGTTTAGAACACAATCCTTAATTTAAAAGGTGAACAGTTTTTATAATTTTTTAATTTATTTATTTATTTATTTATTTTATTTATTATTTTATTTACGCCCTAATGGGCTTTTACATGAAAATATACATTTACATTGATTACAATAATTGAACATAAGAAGATAAATGGAGTTAATTGTAAGAAAGCAACACATATAATAAAATTTTGTGCAAATTAGCAAAACACTAATAAGATGGATTCAATATAAAATATACCCAAGCATGAAATAGTAAGTAAAAGAAAGTTCAACATAAAAAGTAAGTAAGTGGGTGTGTTTAAACCCAGTATTAATTGTGTGTTTAACAAATCGATAAACCAATATAAATTAGAGTGTAACTTACTCGTGAGGTAAAGAACATTATAACAGAGATTTAAAAAAAAAATAACAAAATAAGAGTTGCACCTGTAAAAAGCAAAAACTAATAGAATTTAGCAATATCGACATGAATAAGAAATAATAAGATCTGAGATGGAACATAGTGTTATGTATAAAAAGTAGTTAGTAGGTATAAGCATACAATTATAAGTGTATAGTAGAGCAAATAAAAAACAAACAAATATGGATATAATTTACTTGAAAGGTTTCGAGTGGGAGAAGATGTAATAAAATTATTAAAGCTATAAAAGTTAATTATTAGCCGATAGAATCGAAATAAGTTGCCTTTTAAAGCTCACAAAATTGTCAAAACCAAATATATCTATAAGTTCACAGTATTTATTCGCAAGGTTGTGAATTCTAGGAATTGGTGAAAAAATAGAATAATTAGTGTTGAGGTTCTTGTTAAATTTAAAAGTATCTTTACTGCGAGTTTGCCTAGCAGGAACATTAATGCAAATAAGTTCCAACAAATTAGGGCTGTCAATTAAAGATTTAATAATTTTGAATAAAAATAGCAAATCAATTAACACTCTGAATTTATTCCCTTACTTACTATATTTTTTTCTCTTTTTCTACTTTTTATGTATCGTTATCACTTAAAGCCATTAAGAGGCTCTTCATGCGTTAATAACGTTTTAAAACGAAATGTGTCACTGTTGTCTCTTAGGTTAAGTAATTTGCACCGGAAATTATTATCACAAAGCTGTACGCATATTGCATCCGCACAGATGGCACGAATGAAATATGGTTTAGTGCTTACAAATCAAAAGAATTAGAACACTTTACGCGACATAAAACTAAAACTCACTAATCAACATAACTCTAACTAGAAGGTCAATCCCTATATATTCCCGTCCGTTGCCTCTTAATCCTAATCATATTTTTCTCCTCCTCTCACCCCCTTTTTATTATCATATTTTGTAACTAAAAAGGAAATTAATTTAAGAAAACACCTCAATGACATTGTACACCTTCCATTAACTATTCAACAGTGGAATGTTCAAAATTGGCATAAATAATTACATTATTATTGTATTGTTGTATAATTACAGATTTGCTGTCAACTTTTCCTAAAGTATATAAATAAATAAATTTTCAGTTATTTGTCCTTTACAAACAAATCTTATACGTAGAAGGTAAGAAGAGAGACAATCAAATCCTTGTCTGTTAAAGTAGAATGAGAATCAATATAATATTTTACATTAAGGCGATGCACCACGTAGGAATGCAAAATCACGTGTTTTTGGTTTGAAAATTTGGTCGCCTAGAAATGTTCTGATGCTTTAATTAAATACTGCGAGTATAATTCATCCTGGCCTTTGAAATAATCGAGTATTTTTTAGATAAGTCTTTTTATAAGCTCAGAAATAAATAATGTATAAGTCCTATGAAAACTGTTTAATGTTCAAAATCTCCTACTTATAAACGCATTTTCGGTTATGGTTTTAATATGGAAAATTAAGTTATTTATAAAATGATCGAAAAATATTTATACCCTAAAATCCACAAAATAAAATAAAAGGCACTTTTTGGCCATGTTTTTTTCCTCCATAAATCAAAAAAGGTGGATAGTGTTAAGCGGGAATTTAAGCCTTATCGCCATCTACGTAAGGTGTGTTATTGATATCGGCTCGATTCAAAATATTACACGACGTAGTGCATTGCCTTAAGAAGATTTTACAGGATCATATGCACAAGAACATGTGATTGGAATGGTGTATATTATGTTTATAACAATTTATCAGCATATAAATAATGCATAAGTCGCTATATAATTACCATCCAATTAAATCTGAATCCAAGATATTTGATAACAACACACTCACAGGTTGGAAATACTTTAACCGTACAGATTTTCATGATTTTTTCAAAGAAATCACGCAGCTTAATCAACGCATTACTATTTTCCTCAACAGATTACTTAACACCTCATTTTTACCCGCTGCTCTATAATAAGTCTTGAATTAGATAACCATGTACGTAATATTGATTAATACAAGATTTAGACACTTTATATTATTTCTCATCAATGTTGAATAAATTAGTTTGGTATAATTAGTGTTATGATTGCATTATAGTTTCAGTAATTCAACCCAACATGAGTACACTCAGAGAACTTACTCCGGAGTTGGCCAAAGTAGCGCAGGATGAACTGGGAGAGGTTCCCGCCAGGATACCAGCAGACCTCCTGGCTATCAAGGAATGGTTGGCTAAGCAAAGGCATATCAATGCAAGAACAGGTGCCTTTATTTTTTATAAGTTTCCTAATTTTTCTCTGAATTGTATTTTTAATTGTTCTCCAAAATGCCCTGCAAAGAATCTCAGACTTGTGATGTCCCGAAAGAAACCATTCATCTGTTCTGAATGCAATTACTAATGTTATCCAAATTTACCCTGGTGATAAATTACATCTTTGCGATTCTTTCAAGGATAAAGAAACCATCCTGTCACTTCGAATGCAATCAAAAATGTTCTCAAATTTGTTTTGACAGCATCGCCATTCCATTGTAAGAATATTATGTACTTTACACAATTTGGCTGTCCTGAAACGGGAATCCTTCCCAGTTGGACAGACAAAGGTTCATTTTGTTTTGTATTGTTTGTAATTTAAATATATAAAATAAATTTAAAAAAACTCGTGACGATCAAATCTGGACCTAGATAATTTTTTTTTTGCAAAAAACCACACATTAGGTAACAGGTATGTTTTCTTCTTCATCTGTTGTCCCCGTCTATTATAAATGATGATGATCATGATGAGCAATCTGCTCATCATGAGGTCAAACACTAATCTAGAGTACCAGTAGAGTAAATCTAGAGTCTAGTAGTCTAATCGTACTATTCGCAAGTTAGTTATATAGCCACAGTCATGACGGGCAAAGTCTTCCATCAATCTCCCCCTGAATTGTTAGTGGTGTAACACAGATATTAAAGTTTTTGTTTTTATATCGAAACATTTTTGTTGGTCCATCGATGAAGAAATTCAAACTCAATTCAAATTCAGTATCAGCATCAGTATCAGTACTATCTGTGCAGTCTCTACTATCTAATGTATTTTATATAAATAAGTTTTATTTTCTTCCTTTTTATGTAACAAATAGAGATAACGATATCTTGGTTGGGATCTCCCGCTTTCATTTACGCATTAAAATTTAATGTTACGAATAATATGAAGTAATAAAAAAAATATGGTGTGGTCTTTTTTCTGAAAGATTTATAAATGTTTTAGTGCACACGGAGAAAAATAAGTAATTTAAATTTATTAAAATTATTGGTTATCCGGATAAAAAAAGGAGTTTGCTGGCCGTTTCCTGATAATCTTTTAGTAAATTCCTAATATATCGGAAGACTGCATTTGCCTTGATAATATACAATGTCAAAAGGGGAGAATATTAATAATTTTGATGAACACGTGTTCCGACATTGTGATAATACATTCGTCTTTTATTAAACATCAGGAAACCTGTCAATTCGTTCGTTAAGGGCCTGCAATCTCTCATTAACCGAATTACGAATAATTTATAGAGATTTGTAATAAATTGACAATACTCATTTTTCTACATGCATTTGTGTGGTTTTGGTTTCATTCTCTAATTGGTTTAGTATTTTCTATTTCTAATTTCCCTACGCTTTGTATCCAGATTTTTATTTGTGATTCAAATCTTATAATGTTATGGTATTTAAATCTTATTATTAGGTATCTATTAAAATTGTTTAAGAACTCAAAAGAACAACCAATAACACGTTTTTTATCTCACTGAACGTTGAGTAACCAACTGTATTGATGGATGAAGTATTTTCATGCTCAGACCATAACCTTAAACTGCGTGTATATAATATTTTCTGAACCTCACTATGGCGTATTTTTTATATTCTCTTACCTGCCATATTGTATCCATTGTCAACAATGCGAATGGAAAATGAGAAAGGAGAAGAATGAAGAAGTTTCTTCTTGATAGTTCTCATTGTAGAGTTCTAATAGAGTGGGATTATCGCGGATTAATTGTGGATAGTTCTCATTGCAGAGTTCTAATAGACTGGGATTATTGTGGATTAAATATGGGAAAGGTTGAAGAAAGATATAGATTTATCTCAATGGGTGGCTATTCAGAAAGACTTGATAAACAAAGCAAAATGTTGCTGTAGATACAACAATAATATTTAATTATTTTCCTCTTTTTCTTAATTTCAGACGACCAATGGCTGATTGCTTTCCTCCGAGGTTGCAAGTATAGCTTGGAAAGAACAAAGGAAAAGTTGGATAACTATCACACCATGAAGACAATGGTTCCGGAATTTTCAATGGCAGTTGACCCCATGGACTCGAGAGTACAACAAATGATTAAGTTGGGGTAAGTCTAAATGTCTATGCATAAAATCTTTGCCTGGCTCGCTTTGTAAGCAACATATACGAGTTTCTAGATCTAGTTTAGAGGGAACCATTTATTGGATAACCAACACCTCTGCCATAGGTCACCCCAAGTGGTTTAGTTGTTTAGCAGGGGTGCCCGGGTTCATGAAGTGAGGTGTATTCAGGATGCGCATGCCCACCAGCTGCATGATGTGCCAAATCTGGAAAGGCTTGTTTGAGACCCGGGTACTGACGAAAAAATAACCCGCTCGCTCTTTGGAAGCTCATGAGCGGGTCATTCACGATCGACACATTACTAATAGTGAGGTATTTCGACAAACTGACCATTGAAAGGTGATGAATATGTCTATAGCTTATTACCAAGAATTCTCCAATTTCCAGGATAAGTTTGATTCTCCCCAAGATCAATTACCAACGTGACAAATGTGTGAATAACTCACAAGCAAGATTTATTCTCCCCAAGACCACACGGAGAAAACTTCCTGACTTAAAATATTGAAAATTTATTGAGAATCTCTTCAAATTATTTGAATTTCTTTTAAAAACGGGATTGTGGGCCATTAACGAACGAGTTGATAGGAATCCTGATATATTTAAAGTAAAATATAAATGTTTTGTCACGATGTACGAAGACGTGTTCATAAAAATCCCAATTTTAAGCATTAGGTCATGATAATTAAGACATATATCATTAAGACAAACACAGGTAGATGAACAAATACTTATTTAAATAGATATTATTATGAATTTACTAACATTTTATCAGAAAGTGGCTTGCAATCACGTTTTTAGCAGGATTACTAATAATTTGAGGAGATTTTTAAGAAATTAGCATTACTCATTTTTATCCGTGCTAATACTAACGTGACGAATGTGTGAATAACTCACCAACCAGAATTCTTTAATTTGCAGTATAATTCTGATTCTCCCCAATATTAAGTACCAACGTGATGAATATGTGAATAACACACCAACAAGAATTCTTTATTTGCAGTATAATTTTGATTCTACCCAAGATTAAATACCAACGTGACGAATATGTGAATAATTCACCAACGAGAATTCTTTCATTTCCAGTACAATTTTCATTCTCCCAAGACTAAGTACCAACGTGACGAAGGTGTGAATAACTCACCAACAAGAATTCTTAATTTCCAGGATAAGTTTGATCCTCCCCAAGACCGCTGGTCCAGCTGGCCCCAGGGTCATCATCATTCGCTCCGGAGTCTACGACGCCAGCCAGTTTAGCATGCTGGACACCATGGGCCTGAATAACATGATCTCCGCCATGCTCATGTTGACTGATGACAACTCCGTCATTGCCGGCCAGAGGTACATCATCGACATGCGGAATGTCACCATGGCTCATTTCGCGCAGATGACCCCTGCCACCGTCAAGAAGATGGTCATGACTGGGCAGGTAAACAAATTAAAGAAAAATGGGCGAAAATTTAAGAGACCTGAGCCCGCCCCTTAATACTATTAACTCTTGATTTACTCGGTGACTTCATACATACACAATTTACCTGGTGGAGTCCGCAGGACTCCCGGAAATAAAATCGTTAATTTAACATGAAATAAAACACTTTTTTAAATTAAATGTTAGTGACATTTGTTTATTATATATTTGGTTTTACAATGGCATAGGTTTTTACTTAAAATTAAAGAATCACGGCCTTTTATTAAGGAACTTCTGGAATATGGCACTTTTTGTAACAAAATTACGAGACCTAACTTCTAGTCTCAACATTTCAAAAATAGAACAATTTTTCAAACTAATTTTAAAGAAATATAACAAAAACATAATCAATTCGTATAAAAAGTAAAAAAAAACATGGTTCAAACAACAACAAAAAACGTGCAAGACCTTCCAGTCACGGTTGGTGACACAGTCATTGCTTATTTTTTTATACAGCCAATGCACACAGGCTTAGTACAACTATGGCAAATATATACAGTTTTCCCTTTAGACGCGGTGGACACAGGTGACAATACTTTCTCTCATTCCGGGGAAAAAAAATACACTGTAAAAAATACCGTAAATAGGCTAAAACTGTAACATTAATACCCCGGTGGAGTCCCACAGACTCCACTTGCGTGATTACTCACCCACATCGACGTCCGCTCTCCCTCGCGTTTGGCGCGTCACTGCGTGAAGGTACCGGAACGCACAATTTGTAATTCCAAAAAATAAAGGTTTTATGAGCGCTGAAAGTTTTCAATGGGTCCCAGGGACCTACCGGGTAAATCAAGGGTTAAGTCAATCGTAATAGTTGAAATGATACCATTAGGCAGATTTAAAAAGTAAAACGTTCGGAGTTATACTCTCTTGAAAGTGATCTTAATTTAATAATGTTGTTTGAAGATCACTTTCAAGACCGCATAACTCCGAACGGATGGATACTAAATTGAGATAAGCCGTAATAGCTGACTGATTTAATTTTTTTTTGTTGTTTAAGTTTCTAGACACTCTTTTTATCCGCCAGAGTTTGCATGAGCGTGGATCCTTCTACGAGATGTCAAATCGGAATAATCAATATTATAATACCTAACCCACCCGAAGAAAATTTGAAAAAAGAATTGTCGTTTTTTTTGACATATTGTATAATTCTTTATTTGAAATATAACTAGTTAGTTACATAAAACATAATTATGTTTTGTAATTAGGTAGGAAGGTATTTAAGTACCTACTTATAAGTCTTCATGATTTCAGGGGAAATTATGGTTTTCGAAACGCGAGTTCTATTATTTCAAAGTACTAGGTACTAGAATTGGAAAAAAATGATAAAATTTAAAATCTCCACCACACATTTGAAAACCGTAATTGTAGCTAATGCTTAATTAGTTTATTTAGTTTTATGATTACTATTTGTAAAATGATTGTATGTTTATTATCAAGTTAGTTCATATCGAAATCTTATCATCAAGCTGGCGATAATAAATTTCTCCTCTGGCTAATCAAAATAAAGTAGTAATGATTATTTTGTTTGTATTTATAAATGTATGAGTATCTTATTGCTGTATATACGATTATATAACGTAGGTATTCCTAAAATCAAGTAGAACCCGATATTTAATTGATTAAATACGTAATTATTGCATTACATAAGGGTAAACTTAAAATAATTCATAAGCTGCTCTTTCATAGATGGCGCTAATTAAATTATTTAACTTAAATACATGTTTTGCAAGTTATGCTTCAAAATATACAAACGAATTATTTGTTTGCGCCCGTACATACACGATATGAAAATGAATAAATTGTTTTGTCCCTATAAAACTCAATTCTTTCAAGAAACGTATACACATACAATATTGGATTGAATCATCGGTACAATATTGTATTTGTATGCCTTTCTCGAAAGAATTAAGTTTTTAAACGAACAAAACTATTTATTCATATTCAAATTGCGTATGTACGAGCGCAAACAATTAATTCGTCTTAATATTTTTAAGCATAACTCGCGAAAAGCTTATTTTACTAAAATAAATAAATTACCGAGATCGATGAATGTGTACATTATAAAAAACGTTGCTTTTAACCGTTTTTTTTTCAATTTAATTTAAAAAATGAATTGATCACGCCTAAAAAAAACTATTTATATATATTTTTTTTTTGATGGGTTGAAATATTAATTCGTTTTTCGTAATGTTATAAGTTATAACAGATCTAATTTTTAATTTTACGTTTTTTTGCACCACGCTGATCAGGTTTCATCAATGCTGTAAACACCTACCTAGTACCTACCTACTCTGAAATAATATTGTAAAATTTAGTAGTGGTAGTAGTACAAACAAGGAATGTGAATTGATTTTAATACAATCATTTAGAAAAACGCAGCGAAAACCCAGTGTTGATATTGATGTCTGTAAAATAATAATGATAAATGTTTTATAATCTTATTTTTTTAGTAGTGCTGAGGATTTCGTTACATATTATTCAAATTTATTAGCATGGATAATATGAAGTATTTATAAATATGACATGGTGTTTTTACTGCAGTTGAATTGTTTCAGCTTCAGTTTGTATTTAGTGTCGGTATATTTTTTGTGCTGATCTCCCATGTTTTGTATCTAGTATTTTATTTGAGATTTTAATGTTGTAATATTTTTATGAGTTTGAATGAAAGTAAAATTTGCTGTAGAGTTAGTACCACAGTTTAGGAAGCTTTTTTTGCCTAATTGTTGTGTTTGTTGTATGCTTGTTGGATATGTTTTTGACCCTAAGATCTAGTGTTTCTAATATACGTGTTAGTTGTTATTTCTTGTGTTTTGTATTTATGAATTTAAAGGAATACTGAATACAAAAACACGTCTATCCCTCACCTACCTATTATATTTGCTGATATAAATTGTATTGAATTTTTCCAGGAAAGTCTACCCATCAGAGAAAAGGGAACTCATCTGATTAATACCCCGATGGGGGTTGAAACCATCTTCAATCTTTTCAAATCGTTTATGAACGACAAAGGAAAGAGCAGAGTTAGTAAAAAAACACTAATACATTTAAAAAAAATAAATATGTTTGCAACAGGATTTTAACTAATTAAAAACGTTTCCATGACGAAACAGTACAGTGAAAAAAAATAGTCATTGTAGTAACATTGAAGAAAAGTGACGTAAAGAACACAACAAAACTAACTTAACTTAACCTAACCTAACCTCACCTAATATAACTTAACCCAAACTAAAGTAAATATAAAATAACCTCAAATCTTATTCTTCATCATGTTCTGTTTTGTCACTATTCTGTTTTATCCGGTTAGCTAATAATGGACATGGAAATGTTAATTATAATAAGAATATAATGTCCCACCATGACCGCCAAAAGATCGTAACTGACATCAACGAATGTTGTTGATTAAGTCACTAGTTTTAAGTCAGTAGTTCTAGCATTAATTATTAAAGAAATATATTTGTATAGCGCCCTTGAGATGATTTTTCACGAAAACGGTGCTATATAAATTAGCCAAATATTGGATTTGATTTTTCTTCTCATTTTTTAAGAATATTCGTCACAATATAAAGATAATTATTATTTAAAAGAAGAAGCAGCATTAATTGTTTCTGAGTATATCTATAACTTTTCTTGCTTTGGCGTGGATACAATTAATATTTTATGGCGTTATTATAATTTCTAGGTTTTTCTTCACAATGAAGATATGGAGGCTCTACACAAATTCGTCCCAAAGGAAATTTTACCAACGGAATATGGAGGAGATGGCGGATCCGTACAGGAAATTATTGGTAATACAGAAGACACCTTATAAATTAATAAATTACACTTTGACTTCAGAAAATCACTTATTCTTATATGACATAGATTAACAAAAAGAAGATAAATTATACAGCACATTGTTATGCAATGGCGTGCAATCCATAAAGCCGGAACAACTCTGGCTAGATTAAGAAAAAATGAATTATAAAAAATAAAGAAAAAACACGGTTTAAAAAAAAAATTAAATGTAATTTTCATGTAACTTGTTTTTGCTAATTTATTTAGTTGGCAACAACAATCAGCAAATAAGATAATTACTAATGACATGGCCATTTTAAAAATAGGTATTCAATGCACAACTCATAAAGGAAATTCAAAACCTCCACAGCCTACCGTTGGTAATGGAGCAATGAACGCGACTGTTATAAGTTATGTAATAATTAAACTATGTTTATGCTTCCTTCAAAGTGTTGGTTTCGTTCGTTTACTTAGGATGGATTGTTTCAAAAAATTTGAACAATTCACCAAATTTCAATCTTCAATCTATTCTGTGAAGTTTCTATTCAAGTTCTGTTATTATAATAACAAAACTTGAATGTAACCGTCACAGAACTTGAAAATCAACTTTGAAAATTGATGCATTGTTCAAATTCTGTGAAACAACCCGTCCTTACGATTATAGATAAAGCTTAACCATTTAAAGAAGAAAAGTGTGATTTTCGTGATCAGAAAAAAAACCCAAACGATAAATGCTGAAGTATTTCTTTTTGAAATTCTGTCTGAAATTTAAAGATCAACCTAACTGCTTAAGCTCACAACATAATTTCCATCATCAGCTTTGAAATATTTTCATTAAGTGTGAAAAATATTACATTTTGTCATATTTTTCGATTCAGTAAAACATGCCCGTCGAGTATAAACTATTGTTTACTCAGCAAATACATATTCATTTATATTAGTATTACATGGTTTTGTTTTGTAACAGATCACTGGAAGGCGAAAATGGAAAGCCAAAGGGATTGGTTCATAGAGAATGGTGCACACAAAACCGATGAGAGCAAGAGACCTGGAAAACCTAAGACGGTCGAGACTTTGTTTGGAATTGAGGGATCTTTCCGAAAGCTCAACGTTGATTAAAATAATAATTAACTATTGTTATATTTGAAAAAATCGTTCTTAATTAAAACTGATACAGTACGTCTATGATTATTAGTGATGTTATATATATATATATATATATATATATATATACATATGTATTTTTGACATGGTTTTAAGTATTTTATACCCTATGTGTAACCACGTTTCTATCCTTTTTAAATAAATCTATTTGAATTTCACTTTTGTTTTTTTGAATGAATTGGAAATTAACTTACTTCCCGATATCTGACCGACCTAAAACTCGGTAGATAGACTTGTCTTGTCGATGAAAATGCATTCCAACAATTGCAAATTTGGTAGCAATCACGCATACACACGCAGACCTATGGGAATCGGTAGGGGTCACGGGTGGTCGGAGGGACGGGGGAGGGCATGGGGGGGGGGGGTACACAGAACTAGAAACTCGTATATTTATGTAAGCGGAAAATTTTGCTTGTGCAATGATGTGGACTTAGCTAGCGGTGGTTTGAACTCGCGACGCCTTGGTGGGAATCCGACATCACTCGGCTACTGGCCGGTCAAGATAAATGTTTTAAAGATTTCTGTTTTACACAATTCTAAAATATTTTCGCTCAAGAAAATACTAAAGGATTTTCATCTAAATATTGTAGGGATGCTTACACTCCGAAAAATAAAAATTCACTGCATTTCTTGGTTTGCCCGTCGACCTAGATATTTTTTTGTCTTCGGTGCTTTTTCCATGTGTTTGTGAATGCAATAATTCATATTCCTAATAATGATTTATATTAAATATGTTCTTAAATCTCCAATTTACGATTAACGGCTTCAGGCGGCCCAGTTCATAACTCCGCGCAACGCCGGGTAAACGTCAGCTTGTATGAAAACCATTATAGTTTATTGCTTCATTGTTCCTTCCCTGTAAACTCTATAAAATTTAAGCTGCCCCCCCTAACTTACTTGAAAGCTGGCGTCACCCCTGGTCCGACCTATTTGGAATTTGGCTCAGAGGAAGGTTCAATCCTCAGTAAAACCATTTTTTTAAATATATTTTTAAATTCATCTATTTATTGAAATCACCCCCACACAATTTGTTCATGTACACAGGCGCTTCCTTAAAATAAATATTTAAAGAAATTATTTAATGGTTTTACCATTTTAATGCAAATTGTTTTGATAATAATTACATAAGAAATTCTTTAAATCAACATTTAAATTACAATTTTAGTTATCGAATATTAGGACAGAGTTTTCCTCAATTTGGTTTGGAACTCAGAAAACTGTTTTGGTTTCAGCTGCTTTTAACAGATGGTGTTTTTCCAACGTTACAATATCATGTAGATGTAGATAATAGTGGAGATTCTTTTCAATATACTTCTGGAAGGTTCTTAAGTGAGTGGTTTATTTATGATTCGTAACTTAAAAAATATGGGATCTTTAGATTCAAATTAACATCTACAAACCACTAACATACTTAAATTTTACTACTATGTAAAAATCCTTAAAATAACCAAATAAGTATATAATATAACAGTAAACCTCATACTTCACCTAATATTGATTATTTCGGTATGACAGCTTGAGCGCAAGAATTTGGCAAGAGTGCTCTGGCGGAATAAAAATGTACTATAAAATATCTTGATGGGATGTATATTTATGGGATGACCGAACCCGGAACAGACAACAAAAATTACAGACGGACGAAATGCAAAGTGGTTGATTTGAAACAGGACGTTAATTAATTAGTAACCTTAACTATTATGCATTTTGAACGGTGTTCTCCAAACTCACAGAGAAAGGGAGCTATTCTTTAATTATAGTTGTTCGGTGAGTTACATAATTCACATACCACTTGCTACTATATACTTACATAGCTACTCTAAAATTACACTTTTGACTCGTCTACAACATGTACATATATGCATTTCATATAATAATTTTTATATAATTTTTTTATATAATCTTTTGTTTTATATAAATTTTTGATTTCATATTTCCTTTCTTACAAATTTAATTTACTTATTCCTTATTATGCTGTCTCAGTAGAGGTAAAGTCACACAAGGAGGAAATCCATAATTAGTTTTATTTTGGCTATATAATACTTATGTACAAACTGAAATAAATGTAAACTGTTGATTTCCGGAATATTAATAAATAAATAAATAAACAAACAAAAAATGATCACTACGGATGACCAATTTTCGAATGCAGTTGTTGTCAATTATTGTGCGTCTGCTTCTTTGCATGTTTTTAAAAGCTTTCTCAGTGGTAAACAAAGATTCACATAAAAAGGCAACTTTGAAATCAATTATCTACAGTCAAAGTTCACTCGATTTTGCAGTCTTACATTATATTGGGAGTACAAATTTAAAATAAATATTACTTATACGAGCTACCAAAAATACTGCTGCAAGCCACCGGTCATTTGAAGACCACTGCTTTAAAACGTCGATGAGGAGAGATTTGGCAGGGGATTGTCATTTAATTCTTGATAAAATCTCTTCCGACGGACATTGATAAAAATTACTTCTTAAACACCCATAACTTAGTAAATAAATAAATCTACCGTACGTCAGACATTTATTTATTTTAGAAATTACATATTTTTACTTGTAGGGTATTTAAAATGCTCAATAAAAGAGATGGTTGCCATGTTTATCAATAACTTTATGCAAATGCCTCGCACATATATTTACGTAAATTTATAGCATTATAGAGAAGCTCGAGGCAGAGAAATAAAAGGATTTGTGATAAGGTGGAAATATTATTTTGATGGTTATAAATTATTGTGTTAGTTATCTTTTGACTTGCAGGTGAAAGTTATATTAATGCTCAATGTATTTATGAGGAAAACCCCTTCACTCTTACACTAACTCTGGAAAACTAATCATTTGTCAAATTGACTAACACTACTATTAACCCTAATGTTAACGTGATTTTATAAAACACACGAGGGATTAAACAAGTTTATATTTATTAAAAATAAGTAACATTTCAACACAATTCCGTCAAAAATATTGAAAACTATTATATTTTTCTACCATCTCTAGCTACCATCAGGGGAACTTTCACTTTGCAGACAGCAGCGAAATTGGAGTTTTTTGTTTGTTTAGATTAGATTATTTTATGTGGTTGTAGGAAGAACTTTGAGTATTAGTTCAAGATATTATGAGTGTGCGGCGTTTTAAATTGATTAATGTCTTATTTCACAACTTATTCATTTAAAATGATGTACAGGTATATAGTATGTTTGCTGCACGTTCCAGAGTAGAATATACTGTCACTGTCGCTCTGGTGTAAGACCACCATTCAGAATTGAAACTTCGCTGGAAATGGCTTTAGCCGTGTTTGGTGATCTGAATAGCCAGAAACATCCCCATCTCCTCTACCTCCCCAAAACATACTTCAGCCTCACAACATTCCCCAGTTGGAGATGCCTCACTGGCACCAGATGGTTTCCTTTTTAAAGTGAATTATATTTTTAATCTGAATAATTTCATTCGGGATTTTGTTTTAAAGTTGGACGGCCTGGTACATCAGAGATTTCTGGGTACTCGATTTCTTCCTTGTGGGCAATCTTATTGGCTTTGCATTTCCTTTCCCGTGTCCTCGTGATGGTAATTTATTTTTCCTTTCTATCCTTAGACATCATCCTTGTGTTTATCTTATGTATTCAATTAAATACATTCAAATATACAGTTTGAGTTGAGAGCAATTAAATCAACAAAAAATTGTAAAATTGACTATTTGCCCAAAATATTGATGTAAAATCGCCATAAAACAAAAATAATCTATTTAATATTTTTTTTTCCTGTCATTCCAACAATTATAGTAATATTATAATGTTGCTTAATGACAGCTGTCTTTTTATACAAAACTATCACCAATTAGTCAAAATAAATAATGTAACTTAAATTTAATTTAACTGAGTATATTTCTTATAAATTGTTAAAGAATTTTTAAAGATCTTATTTTCCCTCTATGCAGTATTAAAACGTTTTGTTCATGACTTTGCTGACGGCATGTAAAAACCCAGTAGTTAACTAGGCACCCAAATGCAGCAGTTGATAATATCGATTTAAATCACACTCGATAATCGTATTTTCGATGAGTCATTAAAATGAATACAAGCAAAACATTGCCCTAATCAGATTTCAATGTTTATCATTTCGTACCTATCTATTGAGTTGAGTCATTACGTCATCGGCCTAACTGGGCGGACGTGCTGACGCAGCGTTATCGGAATGAGACCAAACTTCTCACTCGTGTTGCATTCTGTGAACAAAGTAAGACGATACTATACTCCTGAGAAGCCTGGGAAAGAATTCAGGAGGATGAAAACAAGTCTGTAGTCTGCAGTCTTTGTGATGCAGTTTGCAGATTTCTGTTAAAATTCACATTAATCAGGTACAATTGAAAACCGGAGACTAGGAAACGTCTTGGAAACAACTCTACCACTCTTGTATGTCTACTGGTTTTTTATGCGATTTCCGCACTAGAGTCTCAACTGCTTCCAGTTGTCTAGGATTATGGCAACCCTAATCGGGGTATGTTGTGAGGGTGAAGGGTGTGGGGAAAATATGAAGATTGGGTAAAGGATGCTTGGGAAATAGCTAAATATTCAGATCTGACCACCCAACACGGATATAGCTATTTAAAGCAACCTTTTGTTTCTAATTAGTGGTCTTTCTGCAGGGTGGTTCTGGGAGTATCTAGGAGTATTTATAATATTTTAGGGTAATTGTGGAAAAAAACTATACCGGTATGGGTATCATTTATTGTAAAACCAACACCTTTGCCATAGATCACCCTAAGTGGTTTGCTACGTTCGGTGACTTAAGAGGGGTGCCTGGGTGCATGGAGTGAAGATTGTCTGCCCACAAGCTCCGTAGCGGGCCAGATTGTGAGACGCCGTTTTGCGGAGACCCTTTGATCTCTCAAGCTGGTCTCTCTCGACCCATGGTTTTGCACCGCAGCGAGAGGGATGGATTCATACGTCCGTTACTCCTGGACATTCTGACCCATAGATTTCTACCCACCCCTCATACCCTTTTCCTTCGCAGAATTTCCATTCCTTAAAAATACCCTCTACACAGCATCCCCAAAGATGCCAAGACCCGAGGGAGATTAATTTAGGGTATCCTGTGTGGGGTTAACGTGAAATGAATGAATGAATGAATCTGTTTAGATACTTACTACTATGAAGTCATTTAAAAAATTTAACTCATTTTTGAGGGTAAAAAATATAATCTTCTCAAAGTGCGAAAAGGATGGGTATTGCTTGCACCCTTATAAACATATTATGAAGCTAAGGGACAATACCACATTTTTCGGTAGTCGAGAGCACACGGAAAAAAAATAGTGATAAAAATATTGCAAATTTTTTAAGAATCTCTTCTAATTGTTCGTAATCCAGTTAAAACGGTTTGAGATGAAATGTACAGTGTATTCAGGATTAAGTGCACAAACTTCGGGAGGTGATTCTGCATGATAGTACTAGTAAAAACATTTTTTCCAAATTTAGAATCACCTCCCAAAGTGTGTGCAATTTATCCCCGGACACCCCGAATAAAAACATTCAGAAAACAAAGAAAAACCCACAATGAATACAATTGTTTCACAGAATTTGAACAATTCATCAAATTTAAATGTAAGTTTTCAAGTTCTCTAAAAGTTTTTATTATTATATCATTACGGGCCATTTTTTCACATAGCTGAAATGATAACAGAACTTGAATTTAAATTTAATGAATTGATGAAATTTTGTAAAACAACACATCCTAAAACAGATAACAATTTGAAAAGCAAAATGACAAAAAATATATAAATATAAATAAATAATAAATTATAATAATTTGCTATATAATGTATGTATGTAGGTACCTACCTCAAGTATGTGATTAATTTACTAAAATATTATAAATATCATTTTAATACCTACGTATGCTACATTAATGATCAGAAAAACACATAATACTAAATATAAATTTCTCCCCTTAAACGAGTAGGTACGTACGTAGGTATTAAAAGATTATTTATAATATTCGAGTAAATGAATTAAATCACTATACTGCTGGCTAGGCCGGTACTATAACTTTGCCGGAACTTCATTACTAGCCGGCAAAGCTTGCGTGCTTGATTGTTTCATTCTGGTTAATCTATGCATTTTAAATGTCTCGTCTCGTGTCCGTGAATTCCATAATTATAGTTCTATTTTCTTTTTAATTTCTTGTAAATCACGCAATTGTGGTTTTAATTTTATGTACCTACTAATAGTTTATTTAACTGGCATATTCATTACTTGCCCTACCCTATATGTGTGCTTCTTTCTTGTGTTGCTTTATCTCTTTCGTAAAAGTGAATATATTTACCTTTTATTTTAATATACGGTACCTTCGCAGGTTTCTGTATAATGCATGTGTGACGTATTTCTGTATCATTTATATAGTTATTGATTCATTACACATTGCAGACAAATACAGTTGTTGGGATAAGAAAACACCGATGGTTGTTGGAATGATACGTCGCAGAAGAAGTTGATCCGAATAAGACTGAGCCACTTGATGAGCCATTTTGGGGAACCAAATACAATGATAACTTGACAACCCAAGTAGAGTGGAAAATGAAAATAGGATGAGGAAACAATGATTCATTCATATTGCTAATATCCCTTTGATCCGAATAAGACTGAGCCACTTGATGAGCCATTTTGGGGAACCAAATACAATGATAACTTGACAACCCAAGTAGAGTGGAAAATGAAAATAGGATGAGGAAACAATGATTGATTCATATTGCTAATATCCCTTTGATCCGAATAAGACTGAGCCACTTGATGAGCCATTTTGGGGAACCAAATACAATGATAACTTGACAACCCAAGTAGAGTGGAAAATGAAAATAGGATGAGGAAACAATGATTGATTCATATTGCTAATATCCCTTTGATCCGAATAAGACTGAGCCACTTGATGAGCCATTTTGGGGAACCAAATACAATGATAACGTGACAACCCAAGTATAGTGGAAAACGAAAATAGGATGAGGAAACAATGATTGATTCATATTGCTAATATCCCTTTGATCCGAATAAGACTGAGCCACTTGATGAGCCATTTTGGGGAACCAAATACAATGATAACTTGACAACCCAAGTAGAGTGGAAAATGAAAATAGGATGAGGAAACAATTATTGATTCATATTGCTAATATCCCTTTGATCCGAATAAGACTGAGCCACTTGATGAGCCATTTTGGGGAACCAAATACAATGATAACGTGACAACCCAAGTATAGTGGAAAACGAAAATAGGATGAGGAAACAATGATTGATTCATATTGCTAATATCCCTTTGATCCGAATAAGACTGAGCCACTTGATGAGCCATTTTGGGGAACCAAATACAATGATAACTTGACAACCCAAGTAGAGTGGAAAATGAAAATAGGATGAGGAAACAATTATTGATTCATATTGCTAATATCCCTTTGATCCGAATAAGACTGAGCCACTTGATGAGCCATTTTGGGGAACCAAATACAATGATAACTTGACAACCCAAGTAGAGTGGAAAATGAAAATAGGATGAGGAAACAATGATTGATTCATATTGCTAATATCCCTTTGATCCGAATAAGACTGAGCCACTTGATGAGCCATTTTGGGGAACCAAATACAATGATAACTTGACAACCCAAGTAGAGTGGAAAATGAAAATAGGATGAGGAAACAATGATTGATTCATATTGCTAATATCCCTTTGATCCGAATAAGACTGAGCCACTTGATGAGCCATTTTGGGGAACCAAATACAATGATAACTTGACAACCCAAGTAGAGTGGAAAATGAAAATAGGATGAGGAAACAATGATTGATTCATATTGCTAATATCCCTTTGATCCGAATAAGACTGAGCCACTTGATGAGCCATTTTGGGGAACCAAATACAATGATAACGTGACAACCCAAGTATAGTGGAAAATGAAAATAGGATGAGGAAACAATGATTGATTCATATTGCTAATATCCCTTTGATCCGAATAAGACTGAGCCACTTGATGAGCCATTTTGGGGAACCAAATACAATGATAACTTGACAACCCAAGTATAGTGGAAAATGAAAATAGGATGAGGAAACAATGATTGATTCATATTGCTAATATCCCTTTGATCCGAATAAGACTGAGCCACTTGATGAGCCATTTTGGGGAACCAAATACAATGATAACTTGACAACCCAAGTAGAGTGGAAAATGAAAATAGGATGAGGAAACAAGGATTGATTCATATTGGTAATATCCCTTTTGTTGCAAAGTAGGCTCAGATACCGTAAGAACATTATGGAACCAGGAAACATATCAGAATATCTACAAAGAGAAAAATGAGTAATGCTGATCTATTAAAATTCTGTTCAAATTATTGGTAATCCAGTTAAAAACGGGACTGTAAACCGCTTCCTGATAATGTGTAGGTAAATTCACAATAATCACGGAACACGTGTTCGTCCACCTGCGTTTGTCCTAGTAATATATCATGACGGAATGTTAGGATTTATATGAACACGTGTTTTGACGTCGTGACAAAACATTTGAATTTTAATTAATGTTTTTCAGGGTACCTATCAATTCTTTCGTTACCAGGAGGTTTCTCCGTTTAATACTAATTATAGAGGTATTATACATCAGTGATGACAACCCATTTGTACTTCAATGGGGGGACTACGATACTGTTAAAGGAATGCAATGAAATAGGTGATGCAGATCGTTTCAATGTAAAAAAACATATTCATTCCCGATGAAGCGCTTGTCTCAATATCACTATGTACTCGGCATTCCATGTTACAATAAAGCGGTTTGAAAAGTTGTTAATATTGTAGAGGTAAAGAATTTTAGCTGTTAACTAATAACCAGCGGAGATTTGACGTGGTAGGTAATTCTTGTTTCAACTGTTAATATCCTGTTAGATCAGTTGTTAGCTTGCGGTGCATAGCACGTTAAATAGTATCTACGGCAATGCATTAACGGTACACCTACCCAGCAGCTACTATTTTATACATCGCATCGTTTTAAAATCGCAGTATGGTTGTATAATTAACTACTCTACATACATAAATACTTATATATTCATACAACCCTGACGAAGGTTCAAGCTGAACAAATTGGTTTATAATAATAATATTCAGATGATTCGTAAAGCGCCGTTTCTGAGAAAAATCACCTCAAGTGGCATTCAAACAAAAAACAATTTTATTCAAATTAAAATAATGTCTAACCACAAAGTGATTGCATCCTTTACAAGTTTTACAAATTTTTTAATACAACCGTCATGGATTTGTTTTAATTATACAGCGATGCCCTGTTTTACTGGCCATAAATGATTTAATTACTCCAACAATAAAATTGATAGAAGCGGTAAAGTTACAGAGGTCACCCTCAAAATTGCTGGGCCGATGACCTGAAGAAATCTGCCGTATTCTGATAGGTAAGGAGTGAGGACCACAAAAAAGAAACTCTGAAGATTAAAGAGAATCGCACTGCAGACAACGAGATGCTATGTGAACTTACTTTAATAAAACTCACAAATACAAGCAACCAAATATCCACGTATTTTAATGAGATAAAGGTGTTATTACACCATTGACATAAATTCAAAGAAGTTCCGTTCATATTATTCGAACAAAAAATATGGCAAGGTCCTATTTCTAGATTTAAATTGAAGAACGAAACGCACGAGAAAAGAATAGCCACAACGAATTTGTGTGAAAGAATGAAATGGCTACAAATAACATCATACATAACTAAACGAACGAAACGCATTAGAAAGAGACAACCATTCAACTATGTGAACAGGTAAAACGACTATTTTATTATGAACGCCCCTCGTTTTTCTCACCTACTCGCGACACCAGTTGCGTGTCCGTCTCCGTGGCAAGAATGACGTCACAGGCGAGCGACGAGCATTTTTGTATCGACGTCTTGCTCAGACTGCTCGACGCAAACATGCTTGCCCGTTAGTGGGCCGCTTTTACCCTCATTATTGTCTAACAAACGAGAATTGTCTCAGTAACCTATCTTCCCTTTTAATTCATCTAAGCATTACACGTAGTGCGTAAGCAAAAAGCATCTAATTTCGTTATGAGTTGGTTATATCATAATCGACTTCTCTTCTTTTCTTTCTCTGGAAATACCTAATATAGTATGTACACCTACATATGGGCACTGTCACATCATTATATATATTTCTGCAGTTAAAAAAGCCACATCCATTAGGCAGGCAGGTAGGTAAATACCGGTTTAATTAGAGAAATTGTCTTTACGGTTCTCTGCAACTTTTATAATGTCATGACACTCTAATGATTTGTGTAGTGGTATTTTTGAAAGCTTGTTATATTTTGTTAAACAAGTACTTGCCTTGTGTAGGAATAAATTGTTGCGGTCGGAGAGTATTGTATTGAGTAGTATCAGAAGGTGTCGTTCTGTTACAATCACTCTTTATCGACTCCAAAGATTAAGAACTTTTTGTGAAGCATTAAAACACAGTTTTTTCGTTAACGGATTTTCACTAAGTTTTAATATACTTTTATCTTTACAACAGATTTAATTATCGTTTTACAATAATTATTAGCAAATTACAAGACCCCAATATGAATCATTATTATTTCAATTAATGGTAACTAGAATAAATAAATATTTAATAATTTCAGTAGTTTTATTGGTTGGTTTGACGATTTCAATATTCTTTTTCAAAACCCTTTTTTAATAGAAAATATCGTCGTTGTTCTGTCTCAATCTCGTATATACAAAGTCATTTTACCCCAAGCAAAGAAATTGTCTATTTTAGTTACTAATACTTAAAAACAATGTTTAAAAAAACATTAAAGCGTTACATATTTAAGTATAAATTTATACAAAAATAATTGTTTGAAAAGGATAAATCTCCCGGGAAAAAACGTATGTTTAGTTATGTGGTTAAATGAGAAAAGCGACAATATGGGATGGGTTGTGGAGTTTCAATACCAGGAATTTTTTTAAGAACCGTGATAACGGTGATAACATTTTTCAAACCCGGGATTCCGGTACTAGCACCAATTGGAGTTATAATCAATGTTTTTTAAAAAAAATTTATACATAGGTTAGGTAACATACATTTTTAACTAAATGTAACTAAGAATTAATATATGTAGTTGCGCAAAAGAAAAATAATTTATCCTGAACACAATAAAAATTTTTGCAATATTTTGAGACTTAAATTCAACCTTAAAGAGATTAAAAATTTTCAAATTTTAGTGATGGTGTTACCATTTTATCACATCTACTGGTACTGATTTTAAATCCCTTTTATCATTTTTCTGGATTTACTCCCCACTGCGTTTTGAATTCCAAATTGTCTAACTCCTTTTTAATAATATCAGATCTATCCTCTGGTTGTTCTTATTTTTAAAGTGATATTGAAATTAAATCCATGATAATAGCTTTTCTTGTAGATACACATTTAAATCCTTCCTTCAAAATTTCAAAGTCTACTCCGTCACAGAGAAAGACATTTGACAGACATTAGACACTATTGAGATGTTGTAGTATTGTTAAAAAGCCCAAACACACAACGCTGATTAATGTTATTTAATTTAACGAATGTTATTCAGGCTTCCATAAAGCATTCCTTACTTCTAAAAAGCAGCACAACGTTTATAATCTAACCCAAAAATAATGATTATTATTAGAACAATCCAAATAATAAGTAATAATTCATTCGAATATTGTGCAATAAACTATAGGCTGCTAATAAAAAAGATATTCCCACGGTTGAAAAAGGTTGCTAAACCAACACAAATCACGCGATCCCGTATTTAAGACAACGGTAGCACCGGGATTACGGTACCGACAAACGTCCGGGATTCCCGCGGTCCTGGTTCTCGATATCCCGGGATTGAAAGCTCCACATTGAACTTTTTATTGATTATAATTCTAATTTCACAGCTCAAGATTTCTGTGACGCTGTGAGCTGAAAATAGTTCATCCAGAAACTTCAGGTTTAAAAATTAGCCAAATTAGCTGTCTTAGTTTTTTATAGTTAAACGGTTAAATAATCGGCCAAATTTTGATGAAGAATTTTGATGTTGAATTCATTGTATTTTTATATTATGTCCCTAATCTTTTAACCGTGTTCTACAACATCTTCAATAATAATTCTAGACACTTCAATGTCAGTGTCTTCGTGTTTAATGCCTATTACATGTAATACATGCTACATACTCATATAGGACGCTTCCGGCACATAGCAGCTCAATAATGAACTTCGGCAACCAAGTCACGGAATGTAATGTGCATAATTTATTCGAAAAAAAAAATTAGAACATGACTCTGAGATATTAGGAATTCAAATTTAAAATATGATTGTTTTCCTCATCTTATTTGCTAAAAGTGACATAAATATCATTCTCGGTGGGGGTATTTATACGCGCAATCTTATCCTAGGCCCTCAGTTCGCATTTGATCCAATTACTGATATAATTTAACTTGTTTTATCTTTTTTGCATTTCCCTTTTCCTGGTCATCATTAATTTAAATTAAACGTAGGACAGTTTTTCTGGAGGATGAGGTGGTTTGTGCAATATTACGTCATATTTAAATAAATATTGTTGATAAATCAGATAAATATAAATAATTATTTATTTATAATTGCAGTTATTTTCTTACTAGTATGTGTTTATATAGTTTTCATTTACTATAATGTTTGTGAGAGTAGGTCTAGATGAGACAAACCCATGTTGAAAATTTGAAATAACATTAGAGGATATTTTACCTATAATATTTTTTTCAAAGACCTTACAAATACTGGATAAAATACAAATAGGTCTTATATATTGCATTAGTGCATACATAATTTTTAACCTTTTTTGAACACTGGAGTGAGATTTCCAGCTATTGCGGAAATTACATGTTTTAAGAGATTGGTTAAAGATTATGTTCATAATATGGATAGAAACGACTATTTACACAATTTTCTAGAAATATGGGTGGGACATTATTAGGACTAGAAATCGATTTTGGATCCATGCGTTTTATCGAAGCTATGATACGTTCAATTATTATTTCAGATAGTTGAAAGTTAACACCAGTGACACATTTAGAAACAATATTTACAGAGAAATCATCCTCATATACGCATTTGAAAAAAGTCAGCATATAGATTGACAATATCATCCGCTTTGGTACAGGTCTTACCACCGCAGTTCATAACACTAGGGATAGAAGAATAGTTGATTTGTAATGATTTAGAATAATTAAAGAAAGATGTAGTATTATATAGAGTTTACACCTTTTTTTAACTACATTTATTTGAAGTAACAATGCCTGTTTACGCAACTTGTGAAATTCAGTATAATCATGAAAAGTTCTCGTTGTTGTGAAAAATCTTTTTTTAAAAGTAATTAACAAAATCATTATTAAAGCATTTCGGAAAAGTTGATATATTATGAGACATAACAGATACATAACTTATAATAGTTTGTTTTAAAATTGTTCGATATTGTAATTTAATTCGTCATAATTCAGAAATGACCAATCAACCTTGAGTAGAAAGTCACGAATTTCAGTGTAATTAGCTTTACGAAAGTTACGAGATATTCGTTTAATTTTAGGATTTTAATTATGGTTATATCTAAAGATGGATGGTAATCGTCCAAAAGAAATACAGTTCCACAGGATCCAGAGTTCGATCATTGCTATTTTTGTTATCATTAATTGATTTACATTTAAAAAAATGTCATTTCGAGTATTCCTCTTTCAATGACATATAGGCTAGAGTTATTAGTTCCAGATAATTCTGAGATAATGTGTAGTTTATTGAATCGGTTTTTTTAAATTGATTTATTTTAAAAAAATCACCAAGTTATTGGCATTGGCCTAGTAATGCTAGGCGTTGTCGTTGGAGCTCATACTGACTTATTCACTTTGATAATATACAAGTGACACAGTTAGGAATATACATATAACACAGGAAAAAACTGTTAATTGAAGAAAATCGCAAAACTGTGCTTTCAAAACGGTTGCTAGGGTATTATTACCAGTTTCAGTAAAAAATAATAATTTTTAAATCCGCAACAAGATCCCACCCGCAGTGACACTGGTTTTTAATTTGCGAGTTGAGATTTGAGCCTGTCAGATCCCTGCATGGAGTTATGACATGACGATTGTTAAGAAGAAGCTACAAGCCAAAAATGTGTATATTCTTGGTATACCTTATATCGTAAGTAATAGGCATAAAAATCGCTTGACAAACGGAGTCTATTTAAATTTTCAGAAACGTTCAATTTCAACCACAAAACTGGTTTTTATTTATTTTGTAAATAATTTTATAAGAAAGCAAAAAGTTAATCAAGTGAAACTGTCACAGATAATCTTGGCCATAATACGGTATTTTTTTAAAGTTGTTTCCTTTATGCGTTCATACATATCTATTGAAAAAAAAAATTTTAGTAGTTTGCATTTATATTTTTTATAAAGTAATTTATTTTTTTATTTGTATTCTACTCAAGCGAAGCGATAGGAAAACCTTCAATTTATCTAAAACATATTTTTTGGTATTCATAATGTACACCAATTCGTTATAAAGATTAATCAAAATAGTGGATTGGTATTAAGCTTCGCCTTAAGTCTCGAGTAATTTTCCCAGAAGAAACGAGTAACCTATCTGCCTAAAATCTTCACAGTTATAGGACTTGCCTGAAGGCATAGGTAGTTGTAGCATAGTGTGAACTTATCCTATTGCGCTGCTGGCTTTTTGGGATTACCAACGCCGGGCGCTAAGTAAAAAAACTACGTTGTATTAAGTGTTAGGTATTTATCCTCCTTGGTCTTTGGCGCCTTGGCAAGTTGTTCAGGTGGTATCGTTGTGTGCCAGTCTATTGTCTATCGTTTTCCAGCACTTACACCATGGATCCCAATAACTATAAAAGATAAAATAAAATTGATAAACGCACACGTAGGAATAGAAGGCATCGGTTTCTTCAAAGGGACTGATTTCCACGCAGTGTACCTGGACTGAATGTGACGAATATCATGTATTCCCGAAATTAATTCAAATTCAGCAAAGGCACCGTGTAAAAAACTCGAAACAGGCAAGCTGAGTGCACAGCGGATACGTTATTTGAATTCTGACAGCGGATTACCTTGTTATAACTCATTCCACGCACGTACTATATCTACTTGAATTTACCGAGGGATACAATGTTTGTCACAACTGCGAACATCGCATTATTAGTGATGCGTCATGTGATATCTATAGGAATTATATTGATATCTTTATCGAAGAATCATTCGAACATGATATAACTACCTATACATATACACATGTACGTGGATTTGAAATCGTTTGTTGGGAAATAGTCACCGCTTTTATCCGTTTACTAAATAACTCACTAAACATCACTTCGTTAGTCTGCAGGGGTATGCAGGAAGAATAACCCGCCACACGACTTAGTCTTCATTCACTTTCATACATCGTATTATAAAAACACTTCTGCTCTTCTTATTCTTGACATAACCCAACTCAATTATTGATAAACTTGAAATTGCCATGTCCTTTCGCAGGTGTTCCGATTTCTTCATTCTCTTTCGTATCACACTACTTTTACACTCCTTTCTCAGTTCATTTGCTCTCCATTTACAAGCCATCTCCTTTGTATCCCATAACGAAGCGTTTTCCGTTTACTAAAACTATTATTGTTGTTTGATTATTATTTTTTTGGTAAACTAATCTTTAAGACAAGATTTTTTATGCATAGCACAAAGGGTAACAATTATTGCTTGTAAAATAATTGTTACCCTTTGTGCTATGCATAAAAAATCTTGTCTTAAACATTAGTTTACCAAAAAAATAATAATTAATATTTGACAAGTTCAAGGATTTCACCTAAAAATGTAGACAATTTGTCTCGACGCCATCTAGTGAGAGAGTTAGCACTTACAATGCCTTTCTCATATAAAATAAAGTTGGTTGTTTTCAGGTGAAAAAATGTAACAAGCAGTAATTGTTGAATGAAACATTAGTATATATTGAATTATTTCGCGGATAAGAGATAAGCCGCCATAGCTCAGTGGTCAGAGCTGTCGACCGGAAATCGAAGGGACACGGGTTCGAGTCCCGTTGGCGTCATGTATCTTTTATCAGGAGATTTTTCAATGTAAATGTAAAATAATTGTTGTTTGAGCTCAATCAGACTATGTTTAACGTTAACTCGCCGTTTTCTGTATTTATTTGTTCGTGTTTTTATAATTTTCATTATATTTATTTCGTTAATTTTTATATTTTATTTATAAGTTTCCACCATTACCAGATTACTGGAAGTCAGAATTTTTTTTCAGCGCAGAAATTCTGGGACTAACTACCATATTATTTACTCCTCATTGCCCAGAATACTGATGGAGGGTAATAATGTGGATTCTACGGTGGAAATCTTCCATTTATCACTTAATAAGTACGACAGATTATTGCTGGGGCACTTCAGTTATGAATTAAAGAATTAATCTAAATAATGTAACTGTCATAATTTTATAAACTATTCCCATGTAAAAGTCCTTAAAAAGGGAATGGAATGAAACAAATGGATTCTCTACCAGAGAAGTTAATTGTGGTCTTTTCCAATGTTGGTCCAAATTTTTGTAAAAATGCTAATTATGCAAGCTATTTAAGACACCACGAAATTAATCTTAAATACCTAAAATTAAATACAAAATCAGATTTTGTTTAATTGAATATAGATATTGGACATGGTAAAACATTATTTCTTTTGATCTAAATAAGTATTTTAAAATATTTCCAGGGGGGGGGGAGAGTTTGCAGGGTTCAAACCTCCCCCCATCGGCCTTGATATTACATAGGAAAAAAAGAGAATAGTACTAGAAGATTACATTCTTGGAAGATAAACCAACATTATTTGCGCAATCTCTTTTATCAATGTGTAAATATAAGGTGTGATAAGTAGAGGTCCCAAAATTTTTATGGCAATTTTGTAACCCCCCTTCCCTTTCTTCCGTACTTGTTTCGAAAGTTGTATTTAACTGACTAAATAAAGTAAATTAATACATTTGCATGTTAAAAATACATAACTTTTCAGTATTTCAAAACAGAAAGAATCAAAATCGTGTGACATGACAACAACGCAATTTAGGTACAAACTTTTGCGAAAATGCCATAGTACAAAACACTATGATATTTACAAAATGGTTATCTTTACGTAAATGGTTTCCTTGTGAGTCAAGCGTTTTATCATATAAAATTCAACAATACTTGCTGTCACGGATGTGTCACGAACCTTTAAATAAATATATTTTCAAGTAAAATTCAATCTATTCTATTCTAAAATTACTCTACACAATGTGAGCTCGGTTTCTTGAGGTTTACGTTCGTTGCTGATTATAATTTATTAACAATAATAATTTGAATTATAATTCATTGTTGCGTGGTCGAGTTTGTAAACAAAGCAGATGTCGTGAATGATGTTAAACAATAAACACGTTGAATGTCAGTCTTTAAGAAATATAAAAAATGTTATTAATATTAATTTATAAACACGAATGATCAATCAGAGTAATCAAGAAAAATATTATCAGAGTAGAACAGATTCAAAAGAAATAATAATTTTCGAAATTGGGAAAGAGGTGATTGTTAAACACATTTTTATTAGAAAATAAAACTTGTTTTCTTAAATAGTTTAATATTTACCAACTAATTTTTCTACTCGACTTTGACCGTGATATGCATTGGAAGTGTTTTTAATTTAAATTGCCTTATTTCAACGAAAAACCATAACTTAAAGAATGCTTGTAAACAAGAAACGATTGACTTCAAAGTTCCAAAACTCACCTCTGCGTTGACCTTGAAATTCCAGACGAAAAAAACTGTACAAATTTCATGACGTCACAGCTAATCGTTTAGAGAGAATTTTTGAAAAAACTGCACGAAAAAAAAACTTTATTTTTTAATATTTGGTTTGACTGAGGATTGCACCTTCCTACCCAATATTGGAGTCGAAAACTCTACCAAACTGTTCCGGTGGGACCGAAATTTATTTCGTGTATTGACTGCTGTAAAATCATCCGATTTCAGAGTGTGTATATGCTGCGTGTGTGTACGTGATTGACACTAATTGATAAAATACATTGTCATATACAACGAGTCTGTCTGCCGAGTTTCAGCTCGAAGATTTGCATTTATTACCTAAAACAAAAATGAAATTAAAATAGATATACTTAAAAATGAAATACAATCATTAAAAATATTATCATAACACTAACTCTGCAAAAGATAAGAACAAGGTTAACAACTTCGCTTACGTAAATATTGAAAATGTTACATAATAATACAACATAAAACAAGCGATAGGTACTTTTGACACATCATATTCATCGATGTTTGAACTAAGTAGAATTAACAGAATATAATAATGTTTCGTCCCAGACCACTGAGCAGAAGAATCCTGGAAGTGTGATCTATGAGCACATCAAAATGTAAGAAAACTGATATCGCCAACTTGCTGACTCCTAGGCCCAGATAGACCAACGAAACTGATTGTGATGGCCTCCGTGGTCAAGGGGTAAAGCTCTCGGTTCGAATCCCGGCATGAATTTTTATTTGCTTGATTTTTGTTATTTACAATTTATTAATTTAAACATAATATAGGGTGTATCGGCAAGTACCCGACAAACTTTAACCAGCTATTCCTCAGCACATTTGGAGTAAACAATGTTATGGGCGCTTTGCTGTCCGGTAACATTTTTTTTCCATTAAAAACAAAAAATAAATAGAAAATCCACACTCCGTCACTGTCATTTGCATTGCATCTCGTGTTCAGCAGCTGTTATTAGCAAGTGTGTCAAAAAGTGTCCTCGCTCTTTCGTACACATTAAATAATAATAGTTAAAAATGAGACGAATGGTGCCGTGCCATTTCGTTGTGATTGTAAAAGCGCGCCAACGTAGGTACGTACGTACATTATTCAACGAAACTCGAACAAAATATTGCCAGATGGGTTTTCAAACTTTGAAAAAGGATAAAACATTGGTGACATGTGGTGAAAATATGAATAGTAAATTTTTTATTAAAAAAAAATGTTACCGGACAGCAAAGTGCCCTTAACATTTTTTACTCCAAATGTGCTAAGGAATAGCTGGTTAAAGTTTGTCGGGTACGTGCCGATACACCCTGTATAGTATACTTGAGGCACTTTCCCGAGTGGAAGATACTCTCAGTATCGCCTTGGTGTAAGAATACCATTGGCTTTAGCCGCGTTTGGTGACCAGATCTGAATAGCCAGCTACTGCCCTACCTTTCTCTTCCCAATATCCTTCCCTTCCCCACTACTTTCAGCCTCACAACGTACCGCAACTATTGATGCCATAGTCACACTGGCTCTAAGCGGTTGGGAGCAGTTGGGACTCTTATGCGATATTCATAAAATTAAAAAAAAAAAATCTGTTCAAGAAAGAATTCAAACATTTTGCAAATAAAACGAAATTCCATAGAACCTCTAGACTCGTAGGCCTTATATAGATGATTGAAAATGATTTTCCATTAAAGAAATAATTTCGATTTTGAAAAGTTTCATCAATTTCACCCAAAGTAAGGATAAATTATTATTTAATTCGTGCACACAGACACGCCCACAACACACTTCTATCATTTTATTTCTTCAATGGCACACCCACAACGAATCGGTATAGCGTTGTCTATTGTTGTTTGGCCTGCTGATTTGTCAACACCGGCCTGTTGTGTCCGCCATTGTGTGGGCTCTGACGTCACAATCACCTGTGCTTAAAAAAAAACTACCTAGTACAGAAGTAGGTACTACGTTTAGTGACGTGTCTCGTGATGAATGCTAATGAGTTTGCTAGACACGCGAGGCTGCGGTGACAAGGCTACGGGAAGGTCTGACGAAATAGGCTTTATTTAACGCGCTGCTCTACTTGGGATATATCTGCCTTTGATCGATATAACGGCAAACCAGGTTAACATTGAGATTTACGAAATAGTTAATATTACAAAATTGAGTATCTACTACGACGATCATGAGAAAATATGTATTTTACGATTAATGGAATGCTTAATATTAAGTAATTTTAGAGAAAAATACACTCAATTTTACACATTATAATAATAGGATTATGTAGTGGGTATACTTGCGTTACATTCCTGCCTGGAAGATACTAAAATACGTGATACGTGAAATATCGTAGTCGGGTACTTCCCAACTTTCCTGTTGACTCTTTTTCCTACTCTTGATAAATTCTAGTAACATGGTACCACTGACTCCTTACTGGCAGTTGGGACTCGCATAAAAAACTATCATAACAGTGAACATTATTAAATAATATGTACAATTTTAAAAAGAGTTATTTCATAAAAAAAAACATGCTGACTTTTGGAATCAAAAAATTATGGCTTTAGAAATGTGTAGATACTCAATAAATATTCGTTCACTGCACGATAAATGGAAGTACGTACGTAAAATCCATAAATTTAAAGTTAAAGGTGGGTACAAGTGAAGAATTACGAGCATTATTGAAATCAAAGGTGACTTATTTTTCAATCAAATAATTGTAAAATTTCATACTTGGAAGGAAAGAAGAGCAACTTTGGAATTATTATCAACGTGAGAATTATGTCGTGAGTGTTCATTATTATTTATTTTTAGTTGCAATTGGTGTTGAAATGCACGTGTGTGTGAGAATGAACAATTTGCAACGCCGTCGCAGTAAGTGTGTGTCAGTCGTAGCAGAGTGTCGTTTTTTCTTTATCGAGCCAGTGGCAGCGGATTCAGCCTTACAGTAAATCAGCTGATGCAGTTAGTTCTAGTGCGGCCGCGGACGATGGCGAAGCGCGATGGCGCCGCACTCTCTTGATAAGATAGCATAAGATAGGCTATCATTACCGTATCGCCGTATTCGCGCTCACGGCGGGACACCGGCTTTCTGTTCCACGCAGATGTGATATTGTTGGTAATCGCCCAAACGAGCGCGACTATTTTTACATCCATCGCGGAGTTATTCTTGATATGCATTGCGACAAGTAGTGATACTCGACGACAGTAGTATAGCACCTGCGAGAATGAGCTAACCATTTAAGTGACAGTGTCAAGTGTAAATATTAAAAACATGTTCTACGCAAAATCTCCCTCGGCGGATAAATCCGAGTTGATGAAGATCGTTATTAAAAAACGGGAGTTGGAAAGGATGCAAAGTTTGCAAACAAGTTTACACATCGTAGAACGGGCCGATGACACAATGGCGAGAGGAGGGCAGCTGTACCAGATCTTAAAGAAGTCCGAGGAAGGGAAAGTGGACTTACCTGAAGATGAAGTCGAAAAACCACTAACTCCGGGAATCTCTGAATCAGGATATGCTCCTGCAACAGGATCCTTCCTTTTCCCCATTCAGGCCCAGCTGAGTAGGGATTCGAACAGTTCCATCAATTCCCGGCTTTCCCGCAATTCTCCCGGTAGGATGAATGCCAGCTTCTCTTCTTATTCTGGAGACTCCGTGACTTCATCCGAGGGTAGTTCCTCCTACTCAAAGAACACAGTCCAGAATCAAATGAAATACAAACCCAAGAAACCACCCCCGGTTCCACAGCGACCTTCGCTTTCCTCCACTGTTAGCGATGAATCTAGTTTACGGCAAGCCGCGACGGTTCCTGGTCAGCTACAATTTGTCGAGGGGAAGACAACTTCTGACAATTCGGACATGTCGAGTGATGAGGAAGAAGCGATGTATTATTCAATCGATGCATCGGACGATAACAATAACCAAGGTGATGAATTAAGTGCATCGCTGGAAAAAGTTACATTTTCCGACACACTGCCAAATAAAAGCAGAATTGACTTTTATAGCAGCAGTACCGTGGAGGAAAACATTTATGAATGTATCAACTATTCCAGCGTCTCTTCCTTAGTGCCAGACTGTGATAAGTGTGACTCTTCGACAATGGCGTCGGATGAATATGGTTCAGATATTTACGAGGAAATTGACAAGTCTCCTGTAATAGTTGCTGCAGTCAATCGTCAATTTTCAGTTCCCCAAGCCGAGACTAAGGCGGATAAGTACCAAAGGTAAGTGTGACGTCAATCTGAAATAATATTGTGTTATCACTTGACGTCTAGGAACATACGATTATGGTCCGTATTGCAAAGGTAATGGATGGTTATGTCAGTACAGATTGACTGGCATTGGTAGTCTAGTGAGTATTCTTGGAAATTGGAACCTTTTATTAAATATCTTAATACGATAATATTACAAGCTATGACGCATGTGTGACACAATTACTCTAAATTATTTACTATCTACAGTTTATTTATCACTAAGTATAAGAAACCATTGACCTCATGACCTACAGACATAGGAAATTTTGAAAAAATGCCAACATGCTTTCACCTTACATATTTATAATTTTAACACGATAAGATTACACAAATGTTCCTTTAAACAACTTATAAACAATGGCATCATTGCTGAAAAATGCACTTATCGTTATGCAAAATTATCGTATTGTGAGAAATACTTTTGGAACCTTCGCATTCTTCACATTATAATAATGTCATCTAACTAAACAGTTTTCAAACTAGGGTAGTCACCACGAAACCTTTGTTTTTGCTATTCATTCACCAGCCACATTTTGATTAATCTGTTGCAGTTCTCCAGTATGTATAGAGATATCCAGATTAGATAAAGTATGGCAAGTGATATGTACTGATTGTATTCCGATTGGGAAAAATTCCATTTGAAGTTTGCTCAATTCTCAGATGTCAATAAATAATATCTTTTGTAATTATTTTTTAATGATAAACTAACGTTTATAAGACAAGGTTTTATGCATAGTATAAAGGATAAAAAATAAATGCCGCCAACGGGAATTGAACCCGTGCCTTCTGATGTCCGGTCAGGTGCTCCGGATATTTTTAATTTGTATTAGTATTTCGGATGACTAGTTATTGGTTATAATTATTTGTTATCTTTTTGTAAATTATAATATATCGAAATTTTTGTTTTTTCTTTCATTATATAATAAATTTATAGGTGGTAGGTAGTTACCTAAATGCGTAATTTTGTCCATAGCATGCGTTGTAGGTACTAAACAAAATATTTATTATAATCTAATAAAGCAATCACTTTGTGGCTTGACATTATACTTTTGATACTATTTTTGATACTCATAATTCGTGGTGGAATCCTGTTGTAATGATAAATTAAAACAACTTTAAGTCTTTGTCAAATATTTTATTTTTTTACCATTACCGGTTACAGCTTATTACAGCTTAGCCATCTTCAGACTGGTTAGCTTAGCTATCTTTGGATGATTATAATAAGTAAAACTAGTTAACTTATGCAATGTATATTCTAGAAAAGTGGTTAAAAACAGAGCTCAACACGATTGTGGTCCGTAATAATTTTTTTTATTTATTATTTTTTTGGTAAACTAATGTTTAAGACAAGATTTTTTATGCATAGCACCAAGGGTAACAATTATTTTATAAGCAATAATTATTAGCCTGAAACACTCATCCACATTGAAAAATATCCTGATAAAAGAAACATGACGCCAACGGTACTTGAACCCGTGTCCTTTCGATTTCCGGTCGACAGCTCTGACCACTGAGCTATGGCGGCTTATCTCTTATCCGCGAAATAATTCAATATGTATTCAATAATAATAATTCAATAAATTATTTCGCGAGATTCAGAGATTCAATATGTATTCAATAATAATAATTCAATAAATTATTTCGCGGATAAGAGATAAGCCGCCATAGCTCAGTGGTCAGATCTGTCGACCGGAAATCGAAAGGACACGGGTTCAAGTCCCGTTGGCGTCATGTATCTTTTATCAGGAGATTTTTCAATGTGGATGAGTGTTTCAGGCTAATAATTATTGCTTATTTTTATAAGCAATAATATTTATTTTTATATATAAATATTTGTATTTATGCAGTTTCGATGATTGCGCCAAAAACAAATGGAGCATCCATAGATCGACACAATTAACTCTCCGGTCCGGAGTGTCACCAATGTAGATATTTCAATTAAAATACCATGTATATAGAAAATTTTCAATTGATTCTTTTGGCTACCTGCAAAGTTTAGTGTGGTATGCTGTACACAACGTTTCGATAAAATTTATAAGAAATGGAATCGTTAAGATATTATTTGTGTCCAAAGTTTGCAATGATTGTTTTTATCGTGGTGTCTTCGGATAGTAATCATGTTGCGCAAGTAATTAATATAAGTTTTATTTTTATTCCCAAGTCCCAAGTTCAAATTACTCCCAATCACCTGAAGCCAGTGAGACTGTAACATCCCCATTTGGGATACTTCGTGAGGCTGAAGGTATTGGTGAAGGAGAAGAAAGGGAGAAGAAGAAAGTGGAGCTGACTATTTAGATCTGGTCACCAAACATGGCTAAAGCCATTTCAAACAAAGTTTCGATTCTGAATAATAGTCCTTCACCAGGGCGATATTGAGAGTGTCTTCTACTTTGAAACTTACCGCAGATATGCTATATTCCTATTATTTATTAAATTTATATTAAACGAATTAATTTTGAAACACAAATTAATAAAATTAAAATTACTTGTGCACGCCCGGATTGGAACCCACGACCTTCAGATTCATAGCCAAGGTATATAATTGGTATGAAAATATTTGTAGAAATTATGAATTTTGTTTTCGTTTTCATGTTGTAATAATGAGTCTATGGACCCAAGTTGACACCAGAAATAGGGATTTTTAAAAAAGGAATTCGAAGAAGGGAAGAGTATTATCAACTAATCACTAATTATAACTAAAGGTAAGCAACGTTTGATTTCTATAATGTTGTAGTGATACTACCTGCCGCTTTCCCCGATAAATTGAACGGCGTGACGCGTAAACTCTCAAACGTACAAACGTCACCAATGTTGTATATTAGTAAAATTCAGCATAAGATTATAAAAATAATATCTGTATGTATGTATTTTACAAGGTGGCAGAGAGCATTTTGTTTGTTGTTGTGTTCTGTTTTCTTTATTTTGCCAATATTTCCATTTTTGGAGAAGTCACTCTCTTCTTATAGACCGCAGCATAGTGCTGACGAGATAAAATCTTATATGTGTGCAATAAAACAAATAAGCTATACTTATTTACGCATATCGGGATTTTTAAATATATTTATATTTTTTTAACCAGAAATACAAGGTACAAACACATTATTTTTTAAATTATTAATTACCTCACTAGGCTGAGCCTGTTCCGACGTTAATATTCTTATGAAGATTTTTTTAAAAACTTTTTTCCATAACTTTGTTCTGAAGCGATTATTACGGTGCCCATACTTTTTTCTTTCAATTTTATTTGTTGAATAATGTTGATTTATTTCCTTCCTGCCATTTTAATTTTTTGTATGTTGTTGTATGTCATGTCAATATGGATTACATTATTAAAGCCTCGGCACAAATGGTCTCCGTGGTCGAGGGGTAAGCCTGTCGACTAGCAATCCGGGGGACGCGAGTTCAAATCCCGGCTTGCGCAAGTAAATTTTATTTGATGAATTTGTGTTATTTCACAATTTATTCATTAAAAATAATATGGAGTATGCCTGCGGCACGTTCTCTTGAACGAGATACAGAAATATTTTCGTATGGGAAAAAATCATTGGAATTTCGAAAAAATTGATTCATCTTTTTTACTTCTACCATCATATAGAATCACCTCCCGAAGTTAGCGCGCTTTACCACACAGAGACATCTGTATAGTAAGTGTATTTTTACTGAACTTAGCCTGTGCTCAGTTTTTCATGGTGAAAGTCATCATAACGTATCTTTTATTCCGGCAAACTGGTTAAACTAGTTTTTAAAAAATTATTTCGTGTCAAACACTAATTCGTGGTAAGTATCTATTTTTCTGTTCGTTCTTATATGATGGATTATAATCTGTTATCTGCTTTCATTATCAGGTCAATATCGCGAATAATGATTTAATGTAGGTAAATAATGATTGCTGTACCTAACGGTTTTTAGTTATTAACTTTCAGATATTACATTCGTTTATTAGGAGCTTGTTGGTACCTGGTGAAGTTAAATAATTGTTTCCTTCTCTCACAAGAAAAATAGTCTTTCTGATAAAGATTCCCTAATTCCGCTGCAGCATTGGTATAGCAGCTATACGATGAAGAGGGTCGTATGACTGCTCAGGTAAAAATCGTTACTCATAATAATATCCATTTCAGATTATTTTAGACTGGCATAAATTTGTTCCGAACTTTTATTTTGCGATTTGTGACTACCTTGCGTTTCTTCAGATGACATTTGTAATGTCATTTACCCGGTCTGTTTTAGTATGCATCGAAATCCAACCAATTCATAATATCTCTCTAGTGCTGCAAATGGGTATTACTGCTTTTTAACGTTTTTATTAAGCGACCGATAGATATTTTTTTGTCAAACTTCGCGACTAAACGTCAACAAATTTGTGTATTCTCATTGATGTAATTATAGCTCTATGCGCATTCTTCATATTGCCGGCGCCATCCTGACCTATACTAAGGGGTCAGCCGATATAAATCTGACAGCTACTAATAGGCGATATACGTACCCGCAGCGATTATGAGTAACGTTTTGCACTATCCCGACCTTATACGCCGGTATAATATTTATACCGCGATTATGAGTCGGCTTATGTTTTAAATAAGTGGAGGTTCAAATTTACGAGTACTTCATAGACACAGATCGATATCCTTATCAATATACTTTAGAAGGTAAATATTCTAAGCTAATAAAAATACTGCAAATAAAAAGTATATATTTCGTTTTGTTTTGCAGTTCTTCTTTTGGTCGCCTGGACAGATTATCCTGTTCGATGGAAATCTGCAGTCGTGGTCGGGAATGAAAACGAGTTAACGACATAATCGACAAAATATTTATCGGTGTACCGTAGGTACCGACGAATGAGCATTATACCGAAACCTTCTAGATCACAATTTTTACAAAATTTTATTTTATTTTTTTCATTTTTTGTTTTCAATGAGTTTTTATTATTCACAATGTACATTTGCTACGTATAAATTTTTTTATAAAATTAGCGACCGGTTTCGACACGTCCGTGTCATTAACTAGCAACTCATTAAAAACAAAAAATGTCTAGAAATTGTTACATAGTGAATGCCAAAGAAATACAAAAAATTATTTTTTTCAATTTATTCTTATTTATTAAAACATCTTAAAAAGTTTAAGTTAATTTAAAAAATAAATTTTTGGAGGTTCTCGTACAAGTTAGGAGGCTGAATTGATTCAATGTCCCGGCCTTGTGATCTAGGAGGTTTTGATTATACCGACCGATTATGTATTAATGATATTCGACACTTAATATATAGTGAAAAACATTAAATATAATTTGTAAAACGATAACAAATAATTAGCGTCAGTGGTCCCGCGGTTATCAAAAACTTTTTTTTTGTCTAAATGTCTCATTTTGTATTTAACCTAGTGTGAATCTAGTGTGGCGCTTGAGACATCGGAAAAATTTCCTTCAAAAAGAAATCATTCACAATTTGATATAATAATAAATCGGTTTTTATCAAATTTAATATCAATGGCCTGCGATATAAGATTATTATTATTTGTTCTTAGTATCCAACGTAAAGCTTTGGGAAGCCCGGCTTATTTTTGACTAAAATCATTAATGTACAATGTATAGAAATTCGTTACGTAAGCTAAGCCATCTAAGTGATGATATTCAAACTGTTATTTTAAAATAGCCAAGTCAATCGTTTTGGTTGGTACTTTCAAATGTCATACTTTTGTACTGTATCTGGGTATAAAATTAGTTTGTTCGTTGATCTAATTGTTGTTGCGGTTATTCATAATGCTTTTAAATTCTAAAGAAATATAGACCAATTTTCGAATTACGTTTGTTCGCAGGGTCCTAAAGTAAACAATGAAAACCATGTGACATTTATTTAAATAATAGACAAACACATACAAACATACATACTCGTACATTCTCAAATCTCTCATACTCTCCATTATGTTCTTATTCCTGTCGCCTTAACAAGGTGCCTCCGGGCGTCCCTGTCCACAGAAGGCCCGGCCTCTCCTCGCACAGCCTATGAAGTTGTTTCTCCCAACTTTGCCAGGTTCTGCTCACTGAACGTCTGCGTCTACCGTAGAGAATTTTCGGCGGAATTCGATCTTGCGGCATTCTTAATACATGACGAGACACCTCAATCACAACATACACCCATATTGCAAAACACATTCAGGTTATATATTTTAAAAAGGTAGTATTTAAAACTTATTATTCTTTCCGCATGATTTTTTTTTAAATTTATCAAGAAAATTGAGTAACCAAACAGTTTGGTTACAGATATGTGTCGGCTTCTGTTTTCGTATTACCTACTTTTAGTACCTACGTCACACAGTGGGCTGAAAATCGCCTTTCATAGACATAGAGACTTGAATTTTCAAGGGTATTTTTTTTGGCTTGAAATGGATTCTGCTGATCATTACTATGCTATAAAATTTCGTATGAAGCAATTGCTTGTACAAATGAAGGAGTTATCATTTTTTTAAGAAAAATTTTGTATGGCACTGACATTAAAAATAACGCTATCTCTGGAATCATAAGGTTGGCTATTATATCCTTACACACAGATATACTACTATTTATTTGTATTTTTTTGACATACTTCGTATTGTGGCGCAACTTGCTGTTGAAAAAAAATCTTTTTTATATTTATGATTCATTTTAATGCTTAAATGCTTTGTCTCTATGTCTATGAAAGGCGATTTTCAGCCCACTGTGCGCCAGTTGAAAAGTAGCCATATAAAAATATTCATAACGTATTTGAAAAAATATTTGCTGAATGCATTCCAAATGCACCCTTTATCTACACGGAGAAAACTTACTGATAAAAAATATTGCTAGTTTATTAAAAATCTGGTCCAATCATTCGTATTACTGTAAAACCGGTTATGCAGGACTTTAACGAATGGATTAACAGATTTCCTAACCAAGTATCAGTAAAACGAGAATGTGTTATGATGACGGTGGAACACGTGTTCATAAAAATATTAATAGTCATAGTTAGTCATTATATTTGTCAGGAAAATAACACCTCTATGAACGCATGTTCCGATATATTCTGAGTAGACCAATATTTTATCAGGAAATGGTTTGTTATCACGTTTTTAACCAGATTTTAATAAATCAACGATACTCATTTTTCTCAGTGTACTTCATGAATTTGTCTGGGGGTGCCAACTGTATGTATTCCCCATGGCATTTTCGCCAGTATTTTATGCCGTATCAATTTGTGAGTAATCATTTACAATTTCTATTTTCATGATTCTGTCCCGTAAACGAGATTCAAATCTAAATGTTCATATTTTGCAATACCCAGCATTGCAACCTGACAAGTTGAAGGTGTGCTACAGCAATCCATACAGACAACTTATGCAACTTACAAGGTTCTGCAGTGAATCCACGATGATCACTGAAAGGAGGGTGCACTCATTCCCGCCTAACTTCACCACCGAATAGTCAGCTTCTAGTAAGTCAACCAACATCATTGTTGTGGCTGCATCCAAGTGGCTCCAATGAGCGATGGATGCAGATGATGCGGTGACCTTCCTGATCCTTTATTTATTTGAAAGTCACATTAAAACAATCAATATTACATATTCGCGGTTTTTGTGGGCCTCTTGCGTAGACTATTGAGACAATTGAATCATATTTATTATGTTTTGGTGGGCCCTTTGTGTAGACTATTGAGACAATTGAATCATTTTTATTATGTTTTGTGGGTCTCTTGTGTAGAATATTGAGACAATTGAATCATATTTATTATGTTTTTGTGTACCTCTTGTGTAAACTATTGAGACAATTGAATCATATTTATTATGTTTTGTGGGCTTCTTGTGTAGACTATTGAGACAATTGAATCATATTTATTATGTTTTGTGGGCCTCTTGTGTAGACTATTGAGACAATTGAATCATATTTATTATGTTTTGTGGGCCTCTTGTGTAGACTATTGAGACAATTGAATCATATTTATTATGTTTTGTGGGCCTCTTGTGTAGACTATTGAGACAATTGAATCATATTTATTATGTTTTGTGGGCCTCTTGTGTACACTATTGAGATAATTGAATTATATCTATTATGTTTTTCATTGATCTATGATATTTATAGGAAATTTGGTGTTTGGTGAAACGAATCGATTCTTATTTTAATAATTAATGTTTGGTGTTTATTGGTGTTTGGTGTTCTCTAGCTTACGTGTACCCGGCTTTGCTGGGGTTTATCTTTAGTAGATAGACTTATACCATCGCGGACTTTTCTGTAGGCGTTTTCAAGATATGAGATTCCTTAGTACATTATTTTGATGTATCTCAATGTAAGCGGCCGAAAATATATTTTTACGACTTGTTTACAAAACATCGACTTTTCTCTACTTTCTATAAGTATAATATGAACTAAGCGCACTAACAGACTTTTATACTATTTAATTATTTTTTTTCTTTTATACTATTTAATTAAAGTAGAATGTTGTTCAATAAAAAATATTTATGGAGATTTCTAAAAAATTAGAGAGGAACTGCAAGTACAGACTAAAGAAAATGCTATTTTTCTTCCGGAAAATCTTTGAAATTTTTACGTGCATGTGGTGGCATTTAATAAAATCAGTTATTTAATGATTTATTTAAATGGGCCTGCTCGTTTTTAACAGGATCACGGATAATTAACCAGCTTTTTGAAAAATTAACGGTATTTTATATCAGTAAGTTTTCTCTGTGTGTAAGTAATATTTTTCAGTTAATCGTAATTTTCCAAAAGAAATGGTTTTTGGTAGAAAAAGTTTTTCTAAAAAAACGTATTATTTGGTTAATATGGAGAGTATCAAGAGCATCATACAACTAACTTTATGAACAAAATACATTTTTCTACCTATGTTGCAGCATTACAACGCATTGTCTTAGAACATGGAATGATATTTTGAAGTGGGTAAAATAATATTTCAACCATACCATAATAATATCTTCACCAATAGCGGATTTTTTATACACTTGCTGAAATTTTTTATCTTTTTGTAGGAACGTTTACGTAAATTCCACTAAACGTTTGCTTATCTTATCTATAGCAGGAATCCAAAGATAATAAATTTGGATTGAATTAAAAATAAGAATGCAATCAAGTAGACATGTATTGAACATTTCACATTTTAAAATAAATACCATGGATAAGTACTGGAAACAACTATATAAGTCGGGGAGATCGAAATACATGCACAAAATAGATTAATAGGTTTCTTGTTTGGGTTATTTAAATAATTAGAACATATCTTTTTTATTTATCTTTTCCGTATATCTTTTTATTTGTATCTTTGATTCTATGTAAATTCGCATTATCTAAAATTAGATCAAACTCCCGCCAACTCGGAACAGGCTCAACCTAGTGAGGTGGATTATACCAAAAAAATGTATGTTAATTTATTGGTTAATAAATAATAAAAAAATATACACTTTTACACGAAGATGCCATGATCCTAATAGAGTGGTCTTTTTTCGCCAAGGAACGCAAGGAACTAAAAATCGCAAGCGAGTTGAAATGTTTATATTGTGACGACTATGTGTAAAAATCGAACGATGACTTGTCTTGAACAACAAATGTAGACAAGCTTTCAACTTTAGTTGTTCAACTAAAAACTTTCAACTTTGTTAATTGTAGGCTCACGCTCGACGATGAGCTTTAAAGTGTCATTTATTATATTATTCATTTTTTTATTACTTAATGATTATGTTACATTAAGGTTCCACACTGAATTCGTGGGTTGTTATGCCGTGTTGGGAGGAACCCTCTTTAGCCAACGTTTGGACAGTTCGCCGTCGTATACTGTAACCTGTAATATTTGGGGTCGGTTTTGTGGTAAACTTATAAGATTTAAGCTTTCGTTTTCAAAAATCGAGTCCGAAGGAGGAATTTTTAAGGACAAATTTGAAAAAAGGTTGCAGGAGGGTTAACATCAACTGTTTAATGTAGTTTACATAGATAGAAGCGTAGACTTTAAGCGGCTAAAAGTAGTTTTCCGCTTGTTCTACGAGTTTCCAGACACCATGTAAATGATAATAATAATCATCTCATTTATACCTCTTTATTTTGATCAAACTACCGAAACAAATAAATAAGTTTGCGGTAATTATAATGATTAAATAATTTTAGAGATAATTCTCTAAATATATAATCATATTGTATGTAATTTATAAGAAGTGTTGATAAATATGTATTTTAATGTAATCACTTTTCTGTGTACAATTATTGCGAACCTGTTATTGTCTCAGAAATACAATACTTTTATTTTAATCTCCGTCTGAAATGATACCGGACCTTTATCTTTAATTAACAGGCTAATTTGTTATTATGTGATAAAATATTAAAATTTTAAGCAGATATTGGCAGTTTTTTCACTTTTTTCAGTTCACTTTATTTTTTTTTGTACCGATCTGCTCTTAAAAAATCTTTTATTTCATAATTACAATGTAAACACACATATTTGTTTTAAACTATTTCATTGGTTTAAAATAAATTCATGTGTTTAGGTATATTGAATTTTTTAAATTTTTTATTTTTTACTTTTTGCAAACTCAAAAAATCGCTCGATGAAAACTGTTACTCCAGTAAAAAATGTAATAAAAATACCAAAAAATTCCTTGTAATGTCAATTATCTCAGAGAACCGTGAGTGTGGGCTTTAATATCTCGGTCTTTAATATCGCATGAAGTTTGTTGGCATATCTCTTACACGAATGTTGATTTATCGATATGTGGATAGATTGTTTCAATAAATTGGTGACTTTGTGCCATTATCGCAAAAATGTACAAATCTCACCTTCATACGTGACTGGTAGCGATAAAAGATTGCCTTATCATACAGATGTTCATGGTACCACAATAATATTAATTAAATCATGTCATTAAAATGTGAAACCGCGGTGATGCGCTAAAAATCTTGGACATACCTATATATAAATTATGTCAATCATTCATTGTCTCTAACTAGCAAAGATGTCGGTGACCCTGGAGTTGCAGTCCGATATATATATTGCATTAGGCATTTTTCAATGCTCAGCACTGACAAAACATCGAGTCACTATCGATGTCACAGGGATTGTACACAATTTAATATACTTGAAAAAGCATCCGAAAATAGTTATAAAATAGATATTTACCCATCGGCATTTGTAAAACAAAAAATGCCTAATCAGTCGAGCATAGGAAAATTTGTTGTTTCAGGAAACTTATCACGATAGAGTAACATAGCTGCTGTTGAAATCCTGAATATAATTGAGAAAATATAATATGACACACTTCTTTATAAATCACCGATTTTGTAGTCTTATCACCACCTCACTAAGCACGGTAAACAAAAACAAAAAGTGTTCCGTATCTCACCCGCACAACCAATCTGCATTATTTATTCTTCAACTAAATAGTGTAAAATAAAGTTGCTATCCGTGTCTTGCTTACATTGCTAATGCTGGCTAAAAGGTCTACAGAAAATTCCGTGGTGGACATGTCCATCTCCTAAGGACAACCCACTTAAAATGGGCCTCGTTCAACGCATTGTTTTTTTTTAATAAACGTTAATAATAGAATTCATTTTTAATCCTTCCTGTCTTTTCCAAAATACAAAACCCTGAAACGAATTTGCATTTTGTGTTGGTTTGTGCGAAACATTGAACGAACATAGTAGATGTTAAAAAAGAGACACAATGTCGACAAGAATATCACACAAACACGTACCGGTAAAAATGCTACTGACAAAACGTTCTTTTTGATGTGGTGGAAAAATTTCGAACGCCATCTTCTCTGGGTTAATAATTTTGCAAAGCAATGTACCTACCTACGATTTTTATTAAATAACAATATATGGGAACATTCTCGTAAATTCTTTGAGCGATACGCCAAAAGAACCACTGCACAGTGGGCCAGCGCTCAAGGGAGGGCGGTTATAGCATGTTGACTTTGTGATAAATATTCAAATCATATGCTATTGTATTTTAAAATGCGTGTTGTTGATAAATACGTTATAAATCAATTAGTTTTTTCACTATATATATACAGTGTGTATCGGCAAATACCCGACAAACTTTAACCAGCTATTCCTTAGCACATTTGGAGTAAAAAATCTTATGGGCACTTTGCAATCCGGTAACATTTTTTTTTCAATTAAAAACAAAAAATAATAAATATTCCACACTCCGTCAATGTCATTGGCATTGCTTCTCGTGTTCAACAGCTGTTATTAGCAAGTATGTCGAAAAGCGTCTTCGCTCTTTCGTACACACTAAATAATAATAGTTAAAAATGAGACCACTGGTGCCGTGCCATTTCGTTGTGATTGTAAAAGTGCGTTAATGTTGGCACATACGTACATTATTCAACTAAACTCGAATATAAATATTGCCAGATGGGTTTTCAAACTTTGACAAAGGATAAAACAGTGGTGAAAATATGAATAATAATTTTTTATTAAAAAAACGTTACCGAACAGCAAAGCAGTTTTAACATTTTTTATTCCATATATGCTCAGGAATCGCTGGTTAAAATTTGTCGGGTACGTGCCGATACACCCTGTATATATGGCTTTATTTATCATTTAAAACTATAAAATGTGGGTTAAATTGATTGTGGTTGATTTTACAAAGAGTTTATATATTTTGAATGGTTGGTGAATTCTAATAATATTATGTGTATATTTTTGGACTTTTTATTTATATGTATTACATAATCACAATAAAGTCCCGTTAAATTGCTAGTTTTTCCAAAGGGTTTTTCCACCTTAATTGCTCAAGGACTTAAATTTAAAATTGTTTGGTTCTAGCATTATTATCAGTATTAAATGAAATGTTAAAATTTCGATTTATTTTACTAATTAGTATTGGGAATATCACACATTATTAGAATAGTGTGTTTTTCCCTCAAGGCGATGCACTACGTCGTGTAATATTTTAAATTGAGCCGCTATCAATAACAACTCTTACGTAGATGGCGATAAGGTTTAAATTCCCGCTTAACACCATCCGCCTGTTTTAATTTATGCAAGAAAAAAACATGGCCAAAAAGTGCCTTTTATTTTATTTTGTGGATGTTCAGGCATAAATATTTAATTTTTTTTCGATCATTTTATAAATAATTTAATTTTCCATATTATAAAATAAAATCATAACCGAAAATGGGTTCGTAAGTAGGAGATTTTGAACTTTAAAGCAGTTTTCATAGGCCTTATACATTATTTTTTTCTGGGCTTATAAAAAGACTTATGTATAAAATACTCGATTATTTCAAAGACCAAGATGTATTCTACTCGCAGTATTTAATTAAAGCATCTGAAACATTTCTAGGCGACCAAATTTTCAAACCAAAAACACGTGATTTTGAATTACTACGTATGGCATCGCCTTAATAATTTACATTCTTTCTTTACTTTATTTCAAGGTATTATTTTATATTAATAATGTGATATTTGGAAATCCAGTTGGTGATACTTATTGTCTAATTTCTCAAGTAATGGTTTATTGATATTTTTGGTACTATGGAGTGTTTATTGCAATTGTGCAGGAATTTATGGTAATATAGATGTTTAATTTGGTGATGAATATATAATTGATAAAATTAAGAGATTTTGCGTTAAATTATAATCGTTTATTTATCTAGAATTAAGGGTCAACCTTTTACAGACAGGCGTGTTATTTCAATAGATTTTTGTTGGTCTATAACTTTTTATTGAAATTTAACAGTTATTAGTTGAATTATAGTAGGTTAGAAAACACCCTCCACCTCTGTACGTTGCTTGACTCCTGAAAGTTCGCATTCTTCTGTCACATTCAACCAATCAGAATATTTAGCGACTAGTCTCATTTTCGAGCTATACATTAAGGGATTATATATTAAGGGATACTCTACTTCCAACATACAACAAACCTCTTGCATTTGTTAGTAATACGCTGTTGCAAGCCAGAAATGTTGATATTTAAGGTTCCAGTCACCACGTGTAAAACGTGGCGAGCTTTTTCTGCATCACTTCCAGCATTACCAAATGTCAAACTAGTGCATCCGCTTAAAGAAGCACTTTTTGTACAAGGGACCTAAAATAAATTTTTAAAAGTTGTCACCAAACTATAAGTACATATAATTTTTACGTAGAACGTCGTAAACCGGCGCGGCGTAGGTGACGCGTACATAAACCTATTACAAACCATACCCATGTTTTTTCGTATACCGTAACTTCTACGACGGTACACGAATGGCGTAGATGACGCATAATTAAGAAGATGGCACGAATACGCAGTAAAAAAATATGTTTCATAAACTGCTAGTTCTAAGGAACATTTTTCATTAAATAACACTTGCGGAATCGTTCTGCAAAGGAGTTAAAAGTTTATGGAAACACAAATACAAATTTAAATTTAACCAAGTAATTTATACGCGCGTAGCATTCGTATAATTCAAAAGCTTACATATTTATAAATTTAAAAAATAATAAAAATAATTTAAAATACCTTCAATTTTCAAAATTCCATTGTAAAACAACACTCACTAATAAAAAAAAATCCAACAAATTAGCAACGGTGACAGTGACTTAAAAGGGCTCTGATAATAGTAATTTAGCACTTCCAGCAATCAGATCACTAATGAAATCTTTGTCGAACCGGGATTGTATTTATGCCTGCAGTTAGTTTGGTAATTAGGCAAGACTTACGCACAATAAACACCTTATAACGAGAAAATCAATATTTTATGGCTATGACCTATAGAGGGACCACTGTGCACTACTCTGAATATAGGTAACAAAGGTATAAAACGCTCTGCTTTTGTTTAGCACTGTCCGTGACTAAAAAGGACTCTGATAATAGTAATTTAGCACTTCCAGCAATCAGATCACTTTCGAAGCCGAAATACTAATGAAATCTTTGGCGAACCGGGATTGTATTTATGCCTGCAGTTATTTTAGTAATTAGGCAAGACTTACGCACAATAAAAACATTATAATAAGGACATCAATATTTTATGGCTATGACCTACAGAGGAACCACTGTGCACTACTCTGAATATAGGTAGCAAATATATGTATAAAACGCTCTGCTTTTGTTTAGCACCCATTGCATGGACAACTATTTGTACCTGTGATGAATGGAAATAAGTTGAGTATTTAAGCGATAGATGGCGCTAGTCATAAAGCTTACTCCAAAATCCGACAGATGTCGCTAGAGTGTAACAATTACTTGTGAGATGAGATTGACAGGGAACAAGCTTCTCGAACCAGAGAATTACCAACCCTCGAGTAATGAACAGTGTAGCTAAATCCAGACCTATTATTTGTAACGTAAATAAACACAATTATAAGTAGAACCTTTTACTTTTTAACAAAAAGTTTCCAACACTTAAATCTGCAAAGTAAGGCAGATATAAGAGTGCCTAGTGTTATGTTATAACCGAATCGAGTTTTGCGGGTTTATTTGTGATGAGGCGATTCAAAACTTTTGTATATTGTTCTGCGTCCGGGAATTTTTCGATTGCCAGAAAATCAGGGAGTGCGTTACTCTTCCGCTCCTCGGGGCTAGCTGCCACTGGTCCCAACTGCTCCCAACCTTCTGGAGCCAGTGACACTACGGCATCCCCGATTGGGGTATGTTTTGAGGCTAAAGGTACTGGGGAGGGGAAGGAGTGCGTTACTCTTCCGCTCCTCAGGGCTAGCCGCCACTGGTCCCAACTGCTCCCAACCTTCTGGAGCCAGTGACACTACGGCATCCCCGATTGGGGTATGTTTTGAGGCTAAAGGTACTGGGAAGGGGAAGGAGTGCGTTACTCTTCCGCTCCTCAGGGCTAGCCGCCACTGGTCCCAACTGCTCCCAACCTTCTGGAGCCAGTGACACTACGGCATCCCCGATTGGGGTATGTTTTGAGGCTAAAGGTACTGGGAAGGGGAAGGAGTGCGTTACTCTTCCGCTCCTCAGGGCTAGCCGCCACTGGTCCCAACTGCTCCCAACCTTCTGGAGCCAGTGACACTACGGCATCCCCGATTGGGGTATGTTTTGAGGCTAAAGGTACTGGGAAGGGGAAGGAGTGCGTTACTCTTCCGCTCCTCAGGGCTAGCCGCCACTGGTCCCAACTGCTCCCAACCTTCTGGAGCCAGTGACACTACGGCATCCCCGATTGGGGTATGTTTTGAGGCTAAAGATACTGGGGAGGGGAAGGAGTGCGTTACTCTTCCGCTCCTCAGGGCTAGCCGCCACTGGTCCCAACTGCTCCCAACCTTCTGGAGCCAGTGACACTACGGCATCCCCGATTGGGGTATGTTTTGAGGCTAAAGATACTGGGGAGGGGAAGGAGTGCGTTACTCTTCCGCTCCTCAGGGCTAGCCGCCACTGGTCCCAACTGCTCCCAACCTTCTGGAGCCAGTGACACTACGGCATCCCCGATTGGGGTATGTTTTGAGGCTAAAGGTACTGGGAAGGGGAAGGAGTGCGTTACTCTTCCGCTCCTCAGGGCTAGCCGCCACTGGTCCCAACTGCTCCCAACCTTCTGGAGCCAGTGACACTACGGCATCCCCGATTGGGGTATGTTTTGAGGCTAAAGGTACTGGGAAGGGGAAGGAGTGCGTTACTCTTCCGCTCCTCAGGGCTAGCCGCCACTGGTCCCAACTGCTCCCAACCTTCTGGAGCCAGTGACACTACGGCATCCCCGATTGGGGTATGTTTTGAGGCTAAAGGTACTGGGAAGGGGAAGGAGTGCGTTACTCTTCCGCTCCTCAGGGCTAGCCGCCACTGGTCCCAACTGCTCCCAACCTTCTGGAGCCAGTGACACTACGGCATCCCCGATTGGGGTATGTTTTGAGGCTAAAGATACTGGGGAGGGGAAGGAGTGCGTTACTCTTCCGCTCCTCAGGGCTAGCCGCCACTGGTCCCAACTGCTCCCAACCTTCTGGAGCCAGTGACACTACGGCATCCCCGATTGGGGTATGTTTTGAGGCTAAAGATACTGGGGAGGGGAAGGAGTGCGTTACTCTTCCGCTCCTCAGGGCTAGCCGCCACTGGTCCCAACTGCTCCCAACCTTCTGGAGCCAGTGACACTACGGCATCCCCGATTGGGGTATGTTTTGAGGCTAAAGGTACTGGGAAGGGGAAGGAGTGCGTTACTCTTCCGCTCCTCAGGGCTAGCCGCCACTGGTCCCAACTGCTCCCAACCTTCTGGAGTCAGTGACACTACGGCATCCCCGATTGGGGTATGTTTTGAGGCTAAAGGTACTGGGAAGGGGAAGGAGTGCGTTACTCTTCCGCTCCTCAGGGCTAGCCGCCACTGGTCCCAACTGCTCCCAACCTTCTGGAGCCAGTGACACTACGGCATCCCCGATTGGGGTATGTTTTGAGGCTAAAGGTACTGGGGAGGGGAAGGAGATGGAGTAAAAGAAGGTGCGGAAGTATCCGGATATTCAGATCTGGTCACCAAACACGCGAAAAGCCATTTATAGAAAGTGCTATTTTGTGAGAGGGAATAACCCTCTCTAATTATTAATTCAACGTCAAATAAATTATGGGTCTCGAAACCACGAGATTTTTACAATTATCATTATGTTTTGACGTTTAAAAAATACGGCTGCGACAAAAGGTATTTTAGCTTCTGGACAACCACTAAAAATGTGCCCTTATAGTAAGATAGACTACTTAAGCAAGGAGGCGCAGAAGAATAAGTTTGCTTTTTTTGGCAACTGTGGCAAGCTGTATCTATACCTACACCATAAATAAGGCCGTTACAGATGAGGGATGTAATATGAAAAGATATGTGGGCGTGGCATAACTCACGATATCGCCATGCAATCGCATACAATCCCGGTCAGTCGTCACAGATGAGTTATATTTTGTACCAGCGCTGCAATTTATTATTATTTTTTTTATGAAAATTTAATGTAAATTCAATTATTTTTAGTTAATTATTAATAAATTAATTAATTATTATCCAATGTTATTATTAGTTCTGCAAGTATTTTAGTTTTTATTATTGTGACAGGTGTTACGGCCATTTTCAAATTGTCCTTGGCCTTGAACGACGAAACTGCTCTCACAATAATAAAAAAACGAAAATACTTGAACATAATAATAACATTAGTAAATTTGATTTACATTAAATTTTTATAAAAATTAAATGAGTTCTACGAATTAAACACAATTAAAAGGATAATTGTATTTCAATAATAAAAAAACATTGTCAATTTTAAAGACGATCAGACATTTACCATACGAATGAACAGCATTAGTTACTAAATAAGGCAAAATTACGACATCTGTCAAAAAGTTATACAGAGAAATACACTTATCAATTAAAGAGTAACTTAATAATTAATTAGTATAATATCATAATGTTGGTAGGTACCTACTTTAAAGTTCTACACGGAGAAAAATGAGTATGGCTGATTTACGCCAATACGAGTACATTCAGATTATATCGGAACACGTGTTCACGCAGCAGCGCTTTTCCTGATACATATAATGACGAAATGCGACAGCATTAAAATTTTTATGAACACGTGTTCCGAAATTCTCGTAATATATTGGTGTTTTACTGATAGTTTGTTAGAAAATTTGTGGATTCATTCGTTACAGGCCTGCAGTCCCGTTTTTTAAGAGGAATACGAATAATTTGACCAGATTTAGATCAGTTAGTCTTCACTGAACCGGAGTTACAGACAGAACCACAACCGAAATTAAATCGTACAGCTATCGTATGAATCGTTAACATGAAAATATCTAAACTATAGTTGTTCATTTATATTTATGTTTATATTCCACGTATGCAACTTCCAAGAGAGACGAGATACCTTATCATGTTTAATTTAAAAATATTTTTTTTAAGTTGTGCTATTTTATCGACAGCCGGTTTTGATGCATATCAGATAATGGCCTTGGTCAGTGCATCAGATCTGAAACATCGTCAATTCCTTGCATAAAGCCGAGCATTCTGAGCTACAATAAGTTCTTTTTATTGATTAGGATTATTAATTTAGAACATAAATTACTTTATTTTTAATGATAAATTAATGTTTAAGAGACAAGGTTTTTTATGCACATAACAAAGGATAACATATTATTTTGAAGCCATTATTATTAGTCTGAAACACCTATATAAATTATACTATTTATTTCACCTATTTTTTCTCGGAATATTTTTTTATTTTTTTTGCTTAAAAATAATATTAATTGCTTTGTTGGTCGAGAATTTTACTGCCGTAGTTTTGTGAGTAATAACACAATATAAAAACACGTAATTTATATTAGATTTCAACTTTTCCCGAGATTTTCTATCCTAACCTAACCTAACTTAACTAAACCATTTTTCTTATCTCTTTTTCGTATTTATATTGTTTGAACATGTTGATGTTTTTACTGAATCCATAATTTTTTTTTGCTATCATTTTCTCAAACATTTTCCTACTATATCTAATAGATTTCAGATTTTCACGGCCTGCGTTGTGCTATTAGCATCGTGATTTTTTTCGGGGTATAATACCTGCTTTATAATGCTATTTACTTTTTTATCCATCGTTTCAGACACCGTTACATAATACATCATCAGGGCAAATGTGTAGATGGTAAATTTTTAAAATATTTTATGTATTCTTTCGTAATCCCTTAACTAGCTATGGCTTATAATAATAACTTTCTTGTGTCTAACTAATTAGTACTGCAGCTCATTTAGCATTGTTATGTGGCCCCCTTTGTTACCATCTAACGTTCGTGTTAACTTAAACTAATTTTTAGTTACATTCACATATTTCGTGAGGAAATTTCCTAACTGGCTAAAAAAACCCAATACAAATGACAAGAAAAAAAAATAATAAGTTCTGAATTTTTCACTCAATTTTACCATTGTGATTTAGTGAATGTAAATATTTCATTAATTCATCAACGGGCTGCGTCCTTTTCAGTTTGGTGGTCCTGCTGCACCTTTGTGCACCATGTTTATTTTTGTATAAATGAAATCGTCTTAGGGCCGGTATTTCAGTATAATAATTATTAAAATATTTTGGTTTTCTGCGTTTAGTTTTGGTGAAGCCGTTAAGTTCCGGGTGTTGCCATCTCTGTTAATATTAACTAGCAGTTAAAAACCCGCTCCGCCGGTTTTTTGCTGCTAGGCCCTGCGGGCGGCACTTGGTTGGGCTTCGCCCAGTGTAAGTGATACTAACAGCAGTTACATTTAATTGTTAGATATTAGGTCATTCACAGAGAGAGGGTGAGTATATATTGTTAAAACACGAACAGGAAGGAGTTAATGAATAATAAAATGCTCTATTTAGGCATAATAAGAATGACAGTTGTTTGAATAAATGAAATTTTACGTATTTGTGATGGATTATTTCAAATGAAACACTATTATTGGCTACATGTCTACAACTGATATTAACTGTTATCGTACCTAATATAATTTGCTTATAGGAGACTTGCGGTGCTTAAATATGTGTTACAAACGTCAATGTCAAAAGGTTGAATCAATATCGTATAGTTTGTCACAACAATTAAAGATAGTTATAACAAAGTTGACTGAAATAATATATTATTACATATTGATTAATTGTACCCGTGTTTATGAATAAAGGAGGGTAATTGTACGATGAGATTAGCAGTCGGTTTAATTAAAAGGTGTTAATTTTACCCCAACTGGTGGTAATTCTTTACCTACAACTGTTACTGTATCTTATAAAGTTTAAAGTTAGATTATAAATACGCCTTCATCAGGAGAGTAAAAATCTATATTTATAGGTAGATTATTACAATATAGCGCCCCTGAGGTGATATCTCACAAAAACAGCGCTATACAAACTGTCCAATAAATAAATAAATATAATGTTTACATTTTATTGCGTACATACGCATTGATATACAATGGAAATAATGTAATCTTATTAAACTTTATTTCAAACACAAATAACTTTGTTTACATCACTTTATTATATACAACCACTACATGTTTCATGAACGAAGTTCACCTCATCAGAAGGAAGTATACTCCGAAGTCAAAAATTAAATATAGATTACAATTGGAAAGAAGAAGTGGAAGGAGGGGGGAGGGGTAAGAGTAGGCTGGGTTTATAAGAATTAGGAATTACAATATCGTTAGACGGGAAAGACCAGTTAGTGGGAAAATATTTAAAAGAGAGTTTAAAAAAAATCTAAATATTGAAGACAATATTAGTGATTTCTAAACGAAAATCTGAAACAGAAAAATCAGAAAATGATTCCGATTTTTCTGTTTCAGATTTTCGTTTAGAAATCACTAATATTGTCAATTCAATATTTAAATATTACAATTTGAGGTTTTACTCAATAAAGTTATTCCGAAAAATAAATAAAAAAAATCTTGTTAATTATATCTGCTTTTACATTAACATGTTTTCTAATTTCAAAATAATTTATTTGCGATGCTTTATATCCTGTGTGAAGTATTTTAAGACCTGAAAAAAACAAATAACATATAACCATAAAACAATATATTCATAAGACAAATGGAATTTAATAACAGTTATTCTAATAAATTGATACTTGAAATACTAAATAAAAAACATAAATAATTTTTTTTTCAAACGGTATATTTTCCCTATTCCTAAAGATAGAAATAAACAATGGCGTTGAATTCTGTTTGTGGATAACGATACTTCTAAAATTGCATATAAAAACATTCCTGGTACTATTCAACCGGCGTTTTGCACTAATAAAAATGAAGAAATGTATTCGTAATAATAAAGATAGCGAAAAATAGAAACTTTGAAGACAAAACTAAAAAACATCTCAGGGCTCTAAATGGAAATAGTGAATCTGAGTTTGCAAATCATCTTTTGAATAAAGATCACACTTTAGATAAAAATTCAGGTCTTAAAATACTTAACTCAGGATTAAAGCATCGCAAATAAATAATTTTGAAATTTTAGAAATTAGAAAATATGTCAATATAAAATCAGAAATAATTAATAAGCAAAAAAAAAAATATACATAATAATGAAAAATGCCATTGCAAAGTGATAAGCTTCCAGAAGAAATCTTCTTATTTAACGCTTGTTAATGGACAAGTAATTTTGCATAACTATGTGTATTGTTGCATATTTAAATATTTGCGCCAGTCATTTGGTTCGTTCTTATACCGCCAGAGGTGCGCTCTGTCGGCCATCTATTGCCTCCGTGCGTATCGGCATATTGAAGGAACGCGTTATTTTTTATAAACGTCATACTTAATCACGTAATTGTGGATAATTCTCATTGTAATGTAATTAATCCAATGAATTATTAACTTTCTAAAACATATTTTCTTCGATATTATTCAAAAATTGAGCAGAAACGACATTTTTGAAGAAATATCGTGTTACATGTGGCGATTCTATTTCTATTTTTTTGGATCTGGTCGCCTGTAAACCGAAATGAACTTTACGATTGCTTAATATTGAGGGGCAGAGTAGTATTTTTTTACCTGCAGAAACACACAATTTGAATTTGACCAATCAGAGGGCCAACATCGTCCAGACGCTAGGGTAATAATACTATCAGATGGGGATTTTGCGGATTTCAATTTTCTTTGTAATTAGTCATACTCGATGCGTTTTGGATATTCTCAGGGTTTCAGGAACAAATCCAACGTAATGGCCGATTTCTAGTTTTCGGAAATCGTTACTTTGAACTTAACGAAAAGTTGGCTATAAAAGGAGGAAGCGCAACACGGCAAAATAACCAAAAATAAATCATAACAAGGCAGGATGGTTTTCGTTAGTTATGAAATTACTTTATTCACCGATGATATTTTAGTTATTTTATGTCTTTCTTGGACTTCAGGAACAACTCCAAAGTAATGGATAATCATCATCAGCTTGTTAACTTGATATTGTGAATTGCAGGAAGCTACGCGAGAGGATCAACGAGCTGGTGGTCACGGAGGGGGTGTACGTCGGCAAGCTGCGCCACATCGTGCGGGATTACATGCCTTTGCTAAATGGGGAGGCCGAGGCCTACATCTCTTCAGAGCAGGTGTTCTGCAACGTTCGTCAGCTCTACAAGTTTCACAGTCAGGAGCTGCTGCCCGCGTTGAAAGAGGCGCAGAATGACGTCGGGGCGATAGGGAAGATCTTCAAACAATTCGTAAGATATATTCATCTACGTATAAATAAGAGTAGAGATAAGTCTCCTTGGAGCAAGTGTTCTGCAATATGCTCCAGATCCACAGCTAGGAACTTCTGCTGGCATTGAACGTTGTGCTTGAAATCTTCAGACGTAAGATTCACCAATTGGTATATCATAATCTCCTTGAAGTAGGCATTCTACAAGGTGCTCCAATTCCACAATTACATCGTCAATGCGTTGAAGGAGATGCATAACTATGTTGGTCGATTGGGAAGATCTTCAGGTAATTCGTCAGAGATATTAATTGATTTACGTACCTAATATAGTCTTGGACGGGTTGTTTCACAGAATTTGAAAAATTCACAAAATTTTAAAGTTCCGGTCCATGGAAAAATAATAAAAGAACTTGAATAGATTTTTTTTGTTTTTATAAGAACTTGAATATTAACTTTGAAATTTAAAATTTGTTTTGTGAAAGAACCCTTCCTTAGACTCCTTGGAGAAAGTTTTCTGCAAAACGCACTAGATCTCCAAGTTCCATAGCCAGTAGCTTCTGCTGGCGTTAAAGGATACGCAGAACAACGTAGCGGTGATAGGAAACATTTTTAGAGAATTGATTTTTGAAATGCTTTGAAGAACACCTCATTGAAGCTTGTGATCTTTAAAGCAGGTAATCTTCAATTATCTCTCGATTCTTTTTACTTACTTTTATTCTGGTGCCCTCTCCTATTGGAGATTAGGCAGGTATCTTCAGGTAGGAAAATCTTCACCTTTCTGCGGCCTGGAACAGAGAGATTGAGAAAACTTAAGTTTCGAAGACCTGATTTCATGATCATTTGATTTGAGGTACAGTCCCTTCGTCTACTAAATCTTCCATCAATATTCACAAAAATGTTGGATAAGATATTGCTACAATTTGACCAAAACGATGTTTTTTTATCATCAGTGGCGTAGTAAGCACTATTTCGTCTTATTGTTTAAAAATCATCGGTTAGCAAAGTGACATTTACATTTCTTACTTCAAATATGCTCAGGAATTGCTGGTTAATCCTTAGCGTATGTGCTGTTACACCCTGCACGGGGAATATTATTATTAAAATCCGTCGGGAATGTGCTATTAAAAATTTATTCCCGTTAAAACAGGCCTTTAACGAATGAATTGACTGATTTCTTAACAAAGTATCAGTAAAACGCGAATGTGTTATAAGAACAGTGGAACAGGTTGTCATAAAAATACAAATGTTTTCGAATATCGTCATTATATTTATCCGGAAAGTACACCAGCATGAAGACTTGTTCCGATATATTTTGAATGGCCTGATATTTTATCAGGAAATGGATTACCATCACGTTGATAATAGGATTTCAATAAATCAGCCATACTTATTTTTCTCCGTTTGTGTGTACTTTTTTATTTAAATATTTGATCTCCGAATCTGTCCCTAATTAAGTTATCATAATAATAACAGTAACACAGCATTTATGTAGCTCAGTTTTGTGCTATTTCATTTCAAGAGAACATAATAAACTTGAAAATAATAATTCAGTATTAAATTACATCTTATCTTATCCATCGAAGATAATAATATTTGCACCCATACACTAAAAATGATACCGGATCAAAAAGCAGTTCTCAAATAATACAAAAGCTGATGGCATCTGGATATGGTATAAATATGTTTAAAAATTTTTGCACTCATTACTGCAGAGAATTGTTGAAATTAGTTCAATCCATAGGAATAAAATGCATAAATATAGTCAAATGACATCGATACTATATTTATGATAATTTCTTGTGTCCATGAGGTGATTAACCGATTTATGTTTTAACATAATACATCATGTCATGTTACTAAGTTAATTATTTACAATATTTTTTTAAATTCATCCTTCGCAGACACAAATCTATTCTCAAGTGAAAGGAGGTATAAGTATAGGAGGTATACATGTACCTACGTGTATAGACAAGTGGGTACGAGTAACGAGTGTTGTTAATAATAATAAGAGAAAGTCTTTTTTTGTTTAACACGTTGAACGCCATGTAGGTCACCGGTGACCTCATAACGAAAATCGTAATTTTTCTTCCATAGCGCCATGACGGTCACCGGTGACCGCAGTTAATTTTCTTGATTTTCATGGAAAATTTTGGTAAAAAAAAGGAATACGTTTTGATGGTCGCCGATGCCATCTGAGTATTTTTTTTTTAAAATTTAAAATGGTAATGTTTCTTCATTTCCACAATGGCGTTCAACGTGTTAAAAGATCTTGTATACAAGTGATCGACGGTAAATAATATATTTTTCATTATTTCAGGAACATAAACTAATGATGTACATCAAATACTCCAAAAACAATAAGAACAGCAACAGATTAGTTTTCGACCATCGATCCTTTTTCAGAGTAAGTATTTATAATTGGTATTATATAAAACATTAAAAATTATCAATATGTATTATGCACGGGTAAAGCACCCAGAAATTGTTTGAAAATAAATTATTGTATCAAATAAATATAAAAAAAATCTCTGTTGAAACTACTGAATTAATCAAAATTTCTTTAGTTTTTTTCTAAAAGGGCCTAAGTAAGTTTTGCACACATATTTTTTTTCGATTTTTCTTCAAAAATAACCATTCGGTTTCGAAAGAGATAAAATTAAAATTTTCTGAAAAGAGCAATTCTACATAGGTCTGATGAAATTTGACAAACTGACATTGGATACATTAAAAGCGAGCCACTGACATAATGTAGGTCTCATGAAAGACAAACTGACATTGGCTACATTAAAAGTGAGCCACTGAAATAATGTAGGTCTCATGAAATTTGACAAAACTGACATTGACTACATGAAAAGCGAGCCATTGAAATAATGTAGGTCTCATGAAATTTGACAAACTGACATTGACTACATTAAAAGCGAGCCACTGAAATAATGTAGGTTTCATGAAATTTGACAAACTGACAATGGCCACTTTAAAAGCGAGCCATTGAAATAATGTATGTTGAAACCATCGAAATAATCCACGTAATTAATTTTCATCTAGAAATAAAGCAACAAAACAAAATTTCTTTAAATAAATAATCAGTACATTTAAAAAAAATAAACGTGTCATTATTGATTGATGTTAATAAAATATTGCATGATGGCTCTTTTGGAACGCTCACAATGTTTTGTTTAATGAAAAAAAATATTTTTTGAAATTTGTTTTTCAAACAATATTTATTATTGAGGTCACAACCACGAGCTCTTTACAGCAAACCAAAAAACAGTTTTTATTCAAAGATTTTTGATTTTAAAAAATTCTCATAAAAATATTTTTATCAACATTATTCTGGAGTGGAATATACTTTCAGTATCTACTGACGATGGACCACGGTTCATAATCGAAACGCTGCTTGAACTGGTTTCTAGTTACGTTTAGAGACCAGGTTTGAATAGAAGAGAACTTCTCACAAGCTTCATCTCCCCTTTGTTCTTTCCATCATTCTTCTTTTAACCTCACAAAATATCCCGAATGGGAATGTCACACTTTGGAAAATGCCAGATTTAAAGTACATTTTGAAAACCGGAAAATGAACCATGAATATTCATTTTCCAATATTGTTTTACATCTTAAACTAACGTACATATATTTTTTAAATCTAGGAAAGACAAAAAGAGCTCGGAAAACGTCTAGATCTTTCTAGTTATCTTCTAGAGCCAATCCAAAGGATACCGCGGTATCTGTTGTTCTTGGATGAGCTAGTGAAAACCCAACACTTGTATGACGATGTAGTGAACCCTGGCCATAGAGACAGCACCAGCACGGCCAGCAACGGGATCTATGAAAACGTCTCTAATCAGGATAAAGAGAGGGACGAAACAGCACTGCAAAGCTTGGAGGGTGCCAAGAAGATGATGCAGGGACTCTTAAGGAAGATTGACAATACCATTGCGATAGCTAACATAAAGCATTGTCAGGTATATACAAAATAAAATAAAAAAAACTGTTAACCTAGTTTATGCGCGTAAAAAAACAACTTTTTCTAATCTGTTTGATAAAATTTTGATAAACCGTCAAGCACGGCAGCTGATCGAAATGTGATCAAACGCGTATATAGGTTGAATTGCTCCGATTAACGGGAGTTATTTTTATGTACTATATTCTGAGAGCGACAAAATAATCTTTCAAAATAAAATAATTCACCTTTCTAGAAGAGCAGGGGGTTAATTAGACCGTACAGCAATTAAAAAAGGCTCAAATAACCAAGCATATAAAGTAATGATCTGAGATAACAATATTTAATTCAAGAATTGGTTTTTTAGAACCATTAACCAACCCACATAATATTAATATGTTTCTTTTAAACAAATTTGCAGACTGATCCATTCAAAGAAGGGGAAATTTTGAGACAAGACGAGTTCTACGTGACGGATTCTTTCAAGAAACGGTACCATATGAGATGCTTTCTCTTCGAAAAAAGTATCATCTTCACAAAAGTCTGTTCAAAGGTAAAAGGTTCAAAATATTGTTCGATCACTATACGAAACAATATTTGCTGATTTATACATTTTATACCATACATAAATAATATACCACAACACATTTTCTTTATAATTTCATAATGTTGTCTAGGAAACGTAGTAGTAAATGTTTGTCTTAATTTAAAAATCAGCGTTACATATGGTTTTTGTGATGATAAGTAATAAATTTTTTCAGACATTAAAGGAAGAAATTTTCGAATATCATGACAAAATTAGGATGGAGAATTTGGGCATAACGCCCCCCGAGGACGATTCCACACCGCATTTTACTGTTTGGTTAGGCAAAAGGACGAACAAACCATACATCATGGAGGCCACACAAAAAATAGTCAAGAAGGCTTGGGTTCACGATATTTCTGATTTACTCTGGAAGCAAGCATATAGCGACAAAGGTATTGCATTGCAATAATTAAAAATAATTAGAAACTCTTTATTTATCAACAAGAGTGTAAAAGTAGGGGCCAATTATTCTCATATTTATTTGGATCTTTGTTGTGGCTTCATACCCAGCATAGTCTCACTCGATTATGGAGGTGGTAATGTTAATGTTTGCTATCTGCTACCTTGGTATTAGTCACCACTGAGATAAAAATACAATATTTTCTGGTTAGGTGTTAAAATATATGTAATCATGCCACTATTTTTTTTCAGAAAAATTGCAATCATCAAAAAGATATTCAAAACTATCGCTAGCCCCTTCGGAAGCCAGTAATTCTTCACAAACGACCGTTCCTGTAATGAACGGAAGCAGTCAGGCGATTCTCACGCACCTCCCAGGTGATCAATGTACGTCTACAAAGCGAAAGAAAAGGAAACAGAAGGTTAAGAGTAATGTCAGTGATACTCTTGTGTTCGTGGGCCGAAACATGAATGTATTGTGGTCTTCGCTTAAGTAGAAGCCTACGGAAGCAAAGGGTACCAAGATCTCTCTTAATGCCGCTTTATTCCTCGTCGTGTCAGTTGTTCACGTGGTTGGGGTGTAGGTGAGAGAAGGAATCCCCCGTCCAGGGCATTGCAGATGTACAAATTGTATCAAAATTACAAAAAAAATTATTGCTTTCGATAGACCTAAATGACATGGAGGAACCAACAAATGTAGATCATTAGTTTGTCGTAACAGTGGGTCGGCAATTTTTTTAATGATTAAAAAAAGCTTTTCTTCTAAATCAACTCGTATTCTACAGGTAAATAATAAAGAGATCCTTGCTATTTTAGTGGCGTCCTGGATGGATAAAAACATATTTTTATCAGGAAGCTGAAGAAAGAAACTAAAAATATTTAAAAAGCAGTGTCGAATTGAATCGCGGGTCTAAATTTTAACCGAGTTGTATCCACTCCGCCCCTACGCACCTAGCATCTTTAAGCATTTGTGGGGTAAAAGAGAATACGGACGGGTGTTTCAAACTAGTTCTAAAAACCGTTTTAACAATCGGTGTGCACAAATACCTTCAAAGATATTTCATTATACACATGCGTAGTTAACTTCTAAAGTTAAAGTAAAGTAATATTTATTAATTTAGAATTATTTTCGAAGATATTGTCCCCTTCTGAGGAGTATTCAAAATGATACTAAACATTCAACGAGTAAATTAAACATAGAATTCGACACAAATCTGTTTGGAGATATTGGTAAGTGGCCTACATATTAATTTTAAATAGAAAATTCTTGTAAATTTAACAATATTATGCACATTAAATGCAAAAATCTTTAAAAATACTGATCAGGTGTGTAAAGTTTGAAATTGTTTTGGCCAGCCCGAATATAAGAAATAACCACCCAGAAGATCAGAAATGTTTTATCTTAGTATTCTATAACTGGATATAATTTTAAAAAAATATTAAAAACACAGCAGATAACTAAATGTACTATCGAAAATATATAAAAAATATTTTGATGGTTCAAGACTATTGAAAAAGTTTTACATTTGAAATCATCCACATATTTATTGTTTTCTCCTGAAATTTGTGTACTTCAAAAATTTGTTTGTTTAATGCTTTTCGTTTTTATTAGTTTTAAGGATATGGTGAAAGAGGCTTTTTATTTGCTTGTGTGGTTTTTTTTTCGTTTTGAGTTTGGCGTTCACTCATATTATCGAAGGTCTTTGTAAAATTTTGTCAAACAATTACTATATGTATCATATTTTGGAAATTGTGGTGGAATATTATTCAAAATTTTATCATATTATTATGTATCTTTGCATACACCACTTTGCCTATTCAGGGCATAACATTGTATCGTATTCAGCCCTATAACAACTAAATGTTAAAATCAGAAACAATACGACATTTGAAAAATAGGAAAGTTTTTATCTTTGGCTAATATGTTAAATTGATTTTTATTTCAAAATATCGCTAAAGCCGAAGCAACTGGCGGAGGAGTGGTAATCAAACATATAAATAATACACAAATAAAACAGAACGTATTTAATTTTCGCTTATAATATATCGTAATGTAACACTAGATATTGATAATGTAAGGAAGAGGAAATAATGGAAACAAGAAGGTTTAAATGGAATCATGTGAAGCTATACGTTAATTATATTAACTCTTATTAAATCAAAAAAGTGGCGTGTACAAAGATATATTATTACATGGGTGTTTTAAAAATTATTGTTAAGATTATTACCACAAAACTTTACCAAAATTTTTTGAGCTTAAAAGGATTGTTATTTTTAAATCCTAATGTACCCAATATTTGTGTTGGTGTAAGACACTAATTCTATTTTTTTTAATTCTATAGATTCTTCGCTTCGTGGGGTTCCAGGAGAAATACGACAGGCCCAGGCGCGTAACCACCGTACCACGTGGTACGTGGAGTAACCAACTCTCATAACAAAGCCTTGATACCTGTAGCAGGATTAGTCAGACCCTACAGACCATCTCTTTGGCGACACCGCACTGCCAAACGGCACTGCCCAAGCAACAAAAGAAAATAGGAGAAAGAAAAGATGAGTGCTACAACAACCCATGTACCAGTTTTATTTCAGTTAAGTTTGAATTTGGAATTTTAACAACAGAAACTGAACTCAATTGATAAAGTTCATGAACGTTGACTTGTGACACTAGAAATCCTCTCTAAAGACTCTTATGATTAAAATAATTATAATAATAACAGTATTTATTATGTAATTTAAACCTACTAAAATAAAAGACGTGTAAATGTGCGTTTAAACAGGATACAATTTCCGCGAGCCAAGCCACGAATTATGGGAAAGGAACAAAGCAACCGCAAGGGGCGTTTCGCACTCCCACTTTCATAGACAATAAAATGGCATCAAAATAAAAAATTTCAATGTAAAATAAATATTTTTACTATGATTGCATATAATTTTCTTTAAATAATGTAATACATAATCCGATATTGTATATTTTCTCAAACCGACGCATGTAATATGTTAAAAATAAAGTGTTTGTTGACTTTAATGCCACCATGTCTTGTCGTCGCGAATATTTTTCACTCTGTCGCCACTTTTAATAACTAGTCATTTACCGAGGCAGGCTTAATCCAGTAGTTTGGCTTCTTTAAATTGGTTGATTGCTCAGTCGTCACCTTTCCGTTGGAAATAGCGTAGTTACCAACATTTCGGCTCAACTGTAGATCAGTAGGATTGGGAACAACGGAAGTCAGTGTCTCGGGTGAAAGGCAAATCTGTAGAGAATACCCTCAGAAACATTGGTTGATGACAGTTACTCAGTGTCTCGGGTGAAAGGCGAATCTTCGCCCTCCCACCCTTTAGACAGCAGTCGATATACTAATGAAAGTGGATCCAATCATTGGGTAGAATCTTTACTTGATTTAACAATTTTCCACAACTTATTTAACAACTCATTATAAAGGCTCTCTTTTCAGAATGGTGTACGACGAAATTCGCTTTCTTGAGCAACTATGGCAATAAAAATTACTTGTGTGCATGAACAAAGAAATAATAATTTCGAAAGGTTAGTTTGAAATAACGGTTTATGGGACATTTCAACACAACTACCTTGTAAATTCGTACTTATTTATCACAATGTTTCGAATTTGAGATGTTACACTTATGATAAAAAAGTATAACATTCAACATATAAACCAATTAACAATAATAACTTAGGTGAATCGGTTTATAATAAAAATTCAAATCAAGTATTTCTTTAATCTCTCAAATATGCGAGAAGAACATGCCGTAACTTGTAAATTTGAGTGATTATTAGTGGCACTTTTTTTAAAATTTTCAGTGTGGCATCTTCTTAAGAATAAGTTCCGCTATAATAATAATTGTACAATTTTTATAGCGACGCTTTTGTGAGTTATCACCTCAGGGGCGCTTATGAAAAAAAAACTTAATTTATCGGTATGTTTGAATTTTTTTAATGGTATCCGACCACCAATACAATCTAGAAAAAAAAAATTCTCACAATATAGTAGAACATATTATTAAGGTGTCGCTTTAAAAATGAAAAAAAAGTGTCAGAATAGAAGCAGTTAAATGTACATTGCAAAAGTTATTACATAATCAGAAGTCAGGTGTGAATGTTTATAAGAAAGAAACTAGATAAGAAAGTACCTACCTGCTCATTTTTTACTTAACATATTTTTATGAATACCTGTGATATAAGCTAGTTATACCTACCTATATAATATTAAGCAATCTTAAATTTTATTATATAAGACTGTCGGGTGATTTGTTATTCCAAAGAGGAGAACGAGAAAGTTTTAAAATTATTTTGATTTAATTTTCTACTCTTGTGGTTTGAGCTTAAGACTCTTTCAGTTGGAAAATTGTGACTTATTATTCTAAAAAAACGTTAATTCAATTAAAAAATATGTATTGTTATACTTTTCAAAGTAGCTAACTATAACTATATGGGTATCCATTATAAAATAAACGAAACAATGTAAGTTTATTTGAACCATTATTTATTTATTTTTTAATAATCGCTGACCGCTTTTGGAACAACCGTTCCTTCCTCAGGGCAAAATATACACTATACAAAACAATGAGTGAACATAATATATTATTGAAAGTAGGATTGTAGGAGTGACTAGGGATTAGTAGAACATGTCTAAAATTATAATAATAGAACAGTGAGATAGCATTAACTTAAAATTTAACATAGTAACCAAGTGTCAACTGAACAGGTGATTAAAGGATAATGGGAAATTTATGATTTGGGTTTGTTCTAATTATCAATAATCAGTTAAATGTGTCTAATAGCCGAATATTAGGGATTTTTCCCATATAATACTCATAAATTATCTCATAAATCATACTATGTTAAATTTTAAGTTAAGATGAAGCTGCAAGCCAAAAATGTGTATATTCTTGGTATACCTTATATTATAGGTAATAGGCATTAAAATCGCTTGGCAAACGGAGACTAGAAACGTTCGATTTCAAGCACAAAACTGATTTTTATTTATTTTGTAAATAATTTTACAAGAAAACAAAAAAGTTGATCAAGTGAAACTGTCACAGATAATCTTAGTTATAATACTGTATTTTTTAAAGTTGTTTCCTTTACGCGTTCATACATTTCTATTGAAAAAAAATTTTTTTAGTAGTTTACATTTATATTTTTTATTGAGTTATTAATTTGTATTCTACTCAAGCGAAAACTTTCAATTTATCCAAAGCATATTTTTTGGTATTCATAATCTTCACCAATTCGTAATAAAGATAAATCAAAATAGTGATTTGGCACTAAGCCTCGCCTTAATGCTATCTCATTATTGTAATGTTTTGTCTCACTCTAAATGTATATATTATAAGCACACTCATTGTAGTTTCGATTAGTTAAATTTTGAACCCTGAAGATGATTCTACCAAGCGAAACCGGTCAGTCTTAATAAAATTTACAATAATTCTTGGTTTTTAAACAAAGTGTTTTATTTTTATTTAAAAATATATAGTTGTTCAAACAAAGCTACATTGTTTCATTAATATTTACAAACACAGCTACGATAACGTTGTTTATCATATTTAAAATAAAAGGAAAACATTTTTTCTAAGTTCTGTTGAAAATGATAATGAAAATTCCATACAATCAGTAATTTTAAAAAAAATCTAGAGACCTGAAAAATGAAACAATTGATTGTTATTGTAATAACGACATATAAATTATGAATATAATAATATTAATAATGAACATAAATATTTTGGGAATAGTTCTAAAAAGACCTTTCTATTTTTGTAATAAAACAGCATTGAACATCAATGAAATGCATTGGACATATTATTAAAACTTGGTTTATTACTGTACGTGCGGAAGGATGTATTTATTTGAAATAAAAATTGAAATGTATCAAGTTACTTATTTATCTCATTTCTTTGTAAATACATATAATAAAAATAACTTTCCCAATCGGTTCAAATTGATGTTATTTTTATGAACGTAAAAAGGCCTGGGTACCGATTCTCCAATCCAGGCCGCTCGCAATCGCCGTCGAAAGAACATTCGTCGGCACTCTTATTCTTGAGTTTCGTCAAAGGTACATACTTACATACGCCAAAGGTAAAAGTCGTTCCACCCTAACAACGAGTGGGTCGAACCACTCGTAGTTCGAGTGAAATGACTTCGAGTCGAGTATCGAGACCCTGGACGGAGCAATGTGAAGACGCGGGGTGAGGGGGAAGATGTATGAAAAAGCCAAAACCTACTTAAATTCTTTAATGACATTACAATATACCCGCAATGAGTTTATTAACTCCTGGGAGTACAATGCTTTATATAATATACTATATTCTGTATTGTATACTTTTAATAAATAAAAAAAATAAATAAAAATAAAATTATAGTTCAATCGATGTTTTTCACCACCACTCAGTGACCAAACTAAAAATCATTAGTATATTTGTAACTGATCTACAGAACGTCTTTTTTCTTACATGCACACTTTATCTATATATAAATTTGTCTATGTTCCATAAATGTTTGTTGATTATAAATTTGCTTTACAACACACAAAAAAAAAAAAAAACAATAAGCCGTCATAACTGCAGTGAAAGTACAAAAAATAAATTAATATGGTTCATAGATATTTCAAAAGTTTATCATCCACTCATACAAAATCGCACTATGCTCTGTCCCGGGCTTTATACATTCATGTTCATTTTAGGTATAGCGTCTTAACTAATAATTAGCAAAGTTTCAAACCAATAGCAGTTTCACCTAAACACAGATTTAAAGTAACGACGCGAATGCTAAGTACATTTGAATCGACCTATTTGATTTTAATTAAAGCATCTCCTAAAAGGGGTTCCTTCAGGCTCCGTAATAAGCGTATTAAAATGGTTTGAAAGGGAGATATGTAAATACGAATGTTAGAGGGAGCGCGCTAATATTAAAAAAACGATAAAAATTAAGCGAAAATATGGTAAAATTATTTAATAAAACACGACCTGTTTGAAATATAACAAAAATCTCTCGATAAATGCTTAAGTTTAATTTAAAGATACACTGTAATTTTTTCACGCCTATAACATGTGTTTTTAATCATTTTCGGAGAATACTTTGCGATTTTTTCTTGGAACTTAAAAACTTAAAGACGCAGAGGGAAACTTGTTATAAATCGGAAGAAATTGGAAATGGAGGGGCTTCAGAACAACACTCAATTGGGAATGCGGGGGCTTCAGAACAACACTCAATTGGGAATGCGGGGTCTTCAGAACAACACTCAATTGGGAATGCGGTGGCTTCAGAACAACACTCAATTGGGAATGCGGGGGCTTCAGAACAACACTCAATTGGGAATGCGGGGCATTGCGGGGGCTTCAGAACAACACTCAATTGGGAATGCGGGGGCTTCAGAACAACACTCAATTGGGAATGCGGGGCATTGCGGGGGCTTCAGAACAACACTCAATTGGGAATGCGGGGGCTTCAGAACAACACTCAATTGGGAATGCGGGGCATTGCGGGGGCTTCAGAACAACACTCAATTGGGAATGCGGGGGCTTCAGAACAACACTCAATTGGGAATGCGGGGGCTTCAGAACAACACGCAATTGGGAATGCGGGGGCTTCAGAACAACACTCAATTGGGAATGCGGGGGCTTCAGAACAACACTCAATTGGGAATGCGGGGCATTGCGAGGGCTTCAGAACAACACTCAATTGGGAATGCGGGGGCTTCAGAACAACACTCAATTGTGAATGCGGGGCATTGCGGGGGCTTCAGAACAACACTCAATTGGGAATGCGGGGGCTTCAGAACAACACGCAATTGGGAATGCGGGGGCTTCAGAACAACACTCAATTGGGAATGCGGGGGCTTCAGAACAACACGCAATTGGGAATGCGGGGGCTTCAGAACAACACTCAATTGGGAATGCGGGGGCTTCAGAACAACACTCAATTCTTGTCGGTATAATTTTAAAATCTATCTATAATTGTATCTATATGTATCTCTATCTAGGATTAGTATAAAATGAATAAAACCAAACAAAGACAAGACAGAACTGGTTATCCTAAAATCATCAGTGGAGTAAGCATACTCCGATTCCCTGCAGGGGTAGGCAGATAAGATTTCTGATTTAGAACTCTCTCATCTATTCACATTCAGACATCTTCTTAATTATTGTTAGTGTCCGGCTGCTTTTTTAAGCGCTCCGAGTTTATTTTGAAAATCTTGGGAAGTTTTCAATTTTTACGGTGTAGATATAGTATAGAATAACTGCGATAATTCTTAAGTTAGATGAATACAAATAAAATAATTTTAGTTTCGCTGATTCGAGATTAATTTTAGTTTTAATGCAAAATTTCAAATATTTTAAGTTCAAATCTGCCACGTTGTTCTAAAAGGGCAGAATAACGCTGAAGCATCGGTAATCTGCCGAAGGTGCTGGCCGCACGTGCAGGGTGAAATGCTAGCGAACAGTGTCGAGTGTCAGTGCGTCAAGTGATTAATAATGGGTATTCTGTGAACTATGGTAATTGTAAACAATATTCGATACGACAGGGCGATACTACTCCATATCAATAGAGAATGTGTTTTTATGGATCCTATATTAGCTGCAAAATATCAATGTAAGACCTTAGACGCGATAATAATACTACTTCCCGTAAATTAAGATTTCGTGGTGGTTGTGCTGGACGCAATAGTAAAAAACATAGACTGTGCATCAGAAAGAAACAATGTGACACAATACTTTGTAATGTAGCACAGGCTGAAACACTCCTACTGTATATGATCGGGCAACACTCTTAAGTTTTAAAATTGATAGTGTGTTGAACCCTTTAGATGCTGCAAAAGCAACCTTGTACAATCCAGTCCGTGATAATAATGTGAAATTTAGATACAGGGGTGTCACGGAGGACAAAAAACAAAATATTTATGCAGAGAGAAACAATACGTTCCAACAATTATCAATAATAACAATATTAATTATAATATTAATAAAACTCTGTCATTACAGGTTGTTCAAGTAGACAAACAAAAACAACCAATATATTTTAAACAATCGACGAACAAAATTACCTAACGTCTAAAGCCCTCCGCGATTCTGATAAATTCCACAACTTAAATGAAATTAGATTAGAACGACATTCCAACTATAGGAGCAGACAGCTTCCGATTGGTTTTTGGAATTGGTTTTTAGAGGTGGTGGACAATGTTTTCAGAGACCAAAAACTCCACATCCTTACCGTCACACTCACTAGACTCCGAGCTTTAGGGTGCTTGAAGAAGCTCTACCTAGTGGGGAGGAACCATCAAACAATATCTCACACGTGAATCACGGGAGTGTCGCGATAATAGCCCGACAAGGACATTCGGTACATTTTACACGTTTGAGTTTCGGGTTTCACGCAGGGTTTCTTCTTCAGGAACGCCTTTCATGTTGTGCACCCTTTATAGGCCCGGATCGAAACCAATTTCTGTCGAATTTTATAATGAGTTTTAACATTTTTTACAACTTTCAGTTTGATTCTCCGACCCACTCATTATTACAGGTGACATTAATATTCGTCTCGAGCGCGTGACATCACTAAACACTGTTAAATTCTTAAATCTGTTATCCAGCTTTGGATGCCACCGATGGGTTGACGTCCCAACAAACGATGCTGGTGGTACATTATATGTACTAATTTTGAAAAATAGTTGTCCACCGCTCTTAGCAGATATTCGGGATATATGACTGTCAGACCATCCGCTTCTTTGCACTGAGATTGATTTCAACCCGTCTAAAGTACTGTATATAACAATTGTATCGAGGGAATAGCGTAAATTTAACTTTAGTGATTTTCTAGATGAGTTAAAGACTATTATGTACACCTAATATTTGGGAAACAAAGACCCCAACCCCGCTTATCAAGACATAATAAAACACTTTGATGTCTGTTTAATAAATATGCCTTGATAACATCAAAAACACGAAAAGTTCGAAAGTCTGACGGATGGTTTGACAATAAACGGAAAGACAGACAGACTTATGCGGAAAATAGAGAGGTCCTATAGAAAACGATTTTACTGTAACTTCAAGAGACGAGTTGATCCTTGTTTAAAACAGTATACGAGTAAAATAAATTCCAAAAGATCAGAGTATTGAAAATAAAAGATTAACGTCTCTAGAACTTAATAAAGACTGTAATTTCCGAAGTCACTGTTCCAACGAATATTACCCCGGATGCCTTCTCAATTTTTTTTCTGGAAAAATTTGAATCCATTCTTGCCTTCACATCTTACGCCCCTCCGCCATGATGATTATTACACCGACATGATTATTAAAACAATGTTCTATTGTTTTAGCTCCATTTCTAGTTGTTAGAATTTTCTCTGAGTTAATATAGATTAGCTGATTTAGATCATAGATGGTACTAGTTTATCCCTTCTCTACGGGCAGTAAAACTAGGTTATTTAAGGTTTTAATTTAATTAAAAAAACTCACTTCTCCTTGATATTTCTAGCTAAATAAAACAAATTAATTATTATATTCGCTGTCCGTTGGTTTAGTGATCTCTTCAGAGTGTCGGTAGCAATATAAACTTTGCAAAAACATAACAATAAATCGGTGGAATTCAACCTCTCCAAAGTGTTTTATTTTAAATGAGGAATCTACCCTTTTGTTCAAAAGTCCTAACTTTTAGCAGTAGTTTTTAATAAATCACTCCATACGGGTGATTTTCCTGAACCACTCAAGTCAGCTGTAGTTACATCGATAGTGAAAAGACACAAGTAGACGCCGATAACTTTTATCTTTCATTTTAAAAATCCTGGAGATAATTGCTGCTGCACAAATGACCAGTCACTTGAATTCAAATAAATTATTCGCAAATCGTTAATCTGCTTACAGAAAGTTCCACTCAACCAAAACCGGACTACTTCGTATGCTGTCAGACATAACTCTTACCGTAGAGTCAGGTAAGTTATCACTTATATCACTCGTAGACATGAGTGCAGCGTTTGACACGATTGATCACGACTTCCTCATTAGGAGATTAGAGGAAATATTTGGTTTGAATTCTGACATCAAAAATTGGCTGGCATCTTACCTATCCAATCGCTTACAAGCCGTGAGGGTTGAAAATAATCTGTCTAACTTCGCAAAAACCTTTTTCAGGGGTACCCCAGTGATCCGTATTGGGTCCACTTCTCTTCATCGTTTTTACAAATGACGTCGCCAAAATAATCAAGTCATTTGGTCTCTTGTATCACTGCTATGCTGACGATCAGTAAGTTTATTTTTACTGCGCTCATATATAACATAAGTATATATATATTATTTTTAAAATACCTAATAATTATTTTCCACGAAAAGGCGCTTTTCAAATCATCAATAAAGTATTATTATTATTATATTCTGTTTTACAAACTCTTGATATTTGATCGAGCCATATCTTCCTTGGGCAAACCCGACATTTTCTTGCCTCTCTTTTTCCAGAAACACGAACAAAATAATAAATATTGTTGCCGTATATTATTTATGACAGCATTTTTCTAGTTCAGTCTAAAAATAAAAACATATTTTAGCCTTGCCTTGTGAATAATTTAAATTCGAGAGATTAATGTAAGTAATCAGCATTTTTACCTGACTCTACTTGTATAGGTAACTTATCGGTTGAATAATCAATTTACGAGGTTTGGTGACAAGATAAGAACGTCAGGAAAGTCTATTGCATGCATAAATTTATACCTAATTTATCACTAAGGTTGGGCTAGATGACAGGACACCAAGCATTATGACTCTGCGGGAAGTGGAAGCGACCCAGAGTCGGAGAAAAGGTAGATAAACTGCATGGAAGAGGATTGTAGAGGATGGGAAGGACTGAGGACTGCAGCGAATGGAGAGGGACTGCAGCCAGTTGAGACCATTTGTGAAGGAGACCAAACTCCATATCGGGATGTAGCGCCATGATGACGATGCCACATTGTACCTACCTAAGACCCTCTTCTCTTCTTCTTGCTCTTATCCTATTCGGGTCGGGGACCCAAAACTTTAATCAGGCGTCTCTGTCCTGGGCTATTTCAGTGGCCGCCGTCCATTGCCCAGCCTTTCTTGAGTCAGCCTCATTTTACATTGTAGCTAGCATTTTACTTGGATGTAGGTATTCTTGCATTCTAAGTGTATTTCAGGTAACACATTAATATTATGAGTATGTTAGATTGACAGAGTCAGAGATGTAAATGCAAAGTAAATCTAGTTAAACGTTCTAAATGTAAAATAAAACTTTGTCAAGGATGTCTTTTATGATTTACAAAGATTCATAATAATACTAGTCATACATTTTTATCATGATATTGGTGTGTCGTATTAGCTTCAATTCTTATGCAGTTAATAGCTTGCTCGATTATGGATAAGATAACTTTTTATTTAATAAACAAGATAAATGATATGAGTTGTAAATTTACGTATCTAATTGATTAAAATTCATCCATTAGAGACACATTTTTCAACTGTGTGTAACGCGACTGGTGCTTACCCAAATGTAATGCAAAAATAAGTTTTAATTTCGTGAATTTAATGAATTTTTAAGTGAAATTAATTGCGTAGGTCACCATTACCGACAGGCTTAAAAATGTCACCAAACGGAAGATTAAAAAAACTTATTCGGTTTTACGAGCCGGAAAAAATACCAGGTAGAGTAAAAAGTGATAATGAATCCCCTCATTCAGTAACACAATTGGGATATGTGTCTAGTTTGACAGCGAAAATTAATTGTGAAATATTAAATAACATTTCTTGTGTTGATTTAAAATGCAATAAGACGAATCGAACGGTGAACAGCATCAAAATTTATAAACTTCTCACGATACGTACTGAAAGTTTCATTAATAAACATGTTTACAATAACAGTGCAACACGGCAAGAAGATTCAAATAATTCAAAAGGCGGTGGATTATCCAAGGAAGTAAAAAATGAGCAATTTACTTTTGAATATACTAAAATTCCTGTAAAACAAGCCGTGTTAAAATTTGAAAACCTTTTAACTCAAAATAAAAATAATGTGGTTGAAAAAACATGCTATCGTAATGGTTTAAAAATGCCAGAAAAAAGTGAATTTAAAAACAACCACGAAAAACCAACGAAACCCGAAGAAAAGTCAGCTTTTTCAGAGGAGTTCAATAATTCCCTTGAAGATATAAAAAAAGTATGTGAAACAAAAACGAAAGATTTAATAAATCAAGATGAGAAAGTCTTTAAAAAAAACCCAATTAAAACGACTAATATAGAACTTATTGATACACAGAAATACTATAGCCACGGCTTAGTAGTACTGTCGTTAAGAAAGGGTGACATTGCCAAAAAAAAACGAAAGCCAATCGTTGTCAGGCAAGAATCAGACCTAGATATGGATTATGCCATTAATGAAACTATTGAAATGGCTAATGAAATGCGAGATTGTGAAACAGATGATAATGAAATAGAACAACAAAGCGTTATCAGAAAATATCAAATAGAAGCAAACCCTAAAGATAGCGTGGAAAATACTTTTGCAATGAAAGAAGCTGTAGAGATAATAAAAGAAGTTCGAGATATTCAAATAAACGTAGCAGAGCAAGGTTGTGAGGCACCACCGCATAATCAACTATATTATAAACTTTCTACAGCTGCTCCAGAGAGTCAGTTAGTCAGTGAGAAAGAAAGGCAAACCACCGATATTGGCGAAGTTTTAAATCTCTTGTCTCCCACACTTTCTGAACTCCGAGACAAATCAAAGATTAGTGTTGTCAATTCAACTCAACTGACACTTAATACAGAAAACAGTACTCACAAGACAAAAAAAATAAACGTAGCAGAGCAAGGTTGTGAGGCATCACCGCATAATCAACTATATTATAAACATTCTACAGCTGCTCCAGAGAGCCATTTAGTCAGTGAGAAAGAAAGGCAAACTACAAATATTGGCGAAGTTTTAAATCCCTTGTCTCCAACACTTTCTGAACTCCGAGACAAATCAAAGATTAGTGTTGTCAATTCAACTCAACTGACACTTAATACAGAAAACAGTACTCACAAGACAAAAAAAATAAACGTAGCAGAGCAAGGTTGTGAGGCATCACCGCATAATCAACTATATTATAAACATTCTACAGCTGCTCCAGAGAGCCATTTAGTCAGTGAGAAAGAAAGGCAAACTACAAATATTGGCGAAGTTTTAAATCCCTTGTCTCCAACACTTTCTGAACTCCGAGACAAATCAAAGATTAGTGTTGTCAATTCAACTCAACTGACACTTAATACAGAAAACAGTACTCACAAGACAAAAAAAATAAACGTAGCAGAGCAAGGTTGTGAGGCATCACCGCATAATCAACTATATTATAAACATTCTACAGCTGCTCCAGAGAGCCATTTAGTCAGTGAGAAAGAAAGGCAAACTACAAATATTGGCGAAGTTTTAAATCCCTTGTCTCCAACACTTTCTGAACTCCGAGACAAATCAAAGATTAGTGTTGTCAATTCAACTCAACTGACACCTAATACAGAAAACAGTACTCACAAGACAGAAAAAATAAATGAATTACTTAGCGCAATAAATAATATTAAAAAGTAAGTAGATTATTTATTTAAATTCCCAAATGATAAAGTAACAGCCATTACGATAATAATTGTTTCGTTCTGGATTTCAGGTCTTTATAATAACCAATTATCTTCTATTTGATTATAATTTCATTTTTATTTTATGTTATCATTACTTATCTATTATGATTTTTTTCTAATTTTTTTTCTACTTAAGTATTATAATTATTGTATGTACATATCTCGTGTAATGTGGTATCCTTCCAGTCAGGGCTTGCCCAAATCCGGGCGCAAATGGAGCATTCCGCTCAAGGCGCCGAATTGCCAAAGCGCCAAGGCGCTGTAATACCCAACAGTCCCGAAAATCGCCATTGAGTTTATTTTCATAAAAACGGCCGTACACAAGAATGCAAATCATCCTAATATTATTGATTACAGTGATCACTTACCCAGACGTCTACTGGTATTGACAAGGGTGCCAAAAGTTTACACGCGATTAAATACTTGAGTTAAAAATTATCAATTCAATTCAACCATTTCAACGCTGCTGCTTGTAAAGTTAATTTTATTTTGGTTTGGTAAGTACCTAAGATAACCGCAACGCGTCAGTTAGCTTATTGTATTTAAACATATATGGCGGATTACATAAAAAAATGTTTTTTTGGTGCGGGATGACGATTATTTGTTGTTTTTAAGTTTATTGTGTTAAAATTATTATATCCAAGAGTTCAATTACTCGGCTGGGTAAGTTATCCATCACGACATAAGCAACATTTTCCGCTTACTGTGATGGTAGTACGGATTTTTCAAATATTGCCAGGTTATTCCTAATTCGGAAATGTTTATCTTTCGTTAAATTTTTTTTTAAATTTTACGCTTCATTGGGAATTTTATTATAAGCACCGATATAAAAGTAGATCGTCTGAAAGTGGCTTCACCACAGTTTACGCGTAAAAAATACTACTTGTTTATAAATAACGCGTAATAATATATATTTTTTAAATACAAAACACCTAAAATTAAAACGGAGTTCTACAAACTAAACTTTTAAACAATAAATTGTGATGATTCTTATTTATAATCACCATTTTATGAAATACGGTTAATCCATACCATTTGCAGGAAAGTGCTTAGAGATTATTCGAATCCACTACTTATTTGATCACTTTTGATTTAATTCATTCTAATTATTTTTACTATGTTTTATTTTAGTAATGTAGGAAACCTTACATTACATTTTCGTATTTTTTTTTTTAGAAATCAAAAAATGCGTGTCAATGAGTTGATAGGAACAGAAAAAGCGTATGTCAATCAGCTCAGACGAGTTGTGCGCCATTATATGCCGTGTCTACGGAATCAAGTATTTTCATTGGCATTGTTGAGCCTCGACTCTGGGGATATATTCTGCAATATAAAGCAGATCTACAAGTTCCACTCGAGGATTCTTTTGCCAGCCCTGGTCGATGCAAGGGAAGATATGGAAGCTTTCGGAGATGTCTTTACTAAAAACGTAAGTTCTTCCTTATTACATTTGTGCACTGTTACCGAGACATAATATTAAGTAGGTACAAACACTTATCACTGAATATATTTTGGGTTCATAATCATAATATATTATTTGTATAATTCATGTCTTTCCCGATTTTAGGAAAGCAGCTTTATGGAATACGAATTATATTCCAGCAAAAATAGTCGAAGTGACGAAATCATAAAAAAACATCTCACCTATTTTAACGTGAGTATTAAGATTTTTTTGCATTAGTCATCGAACTACGGTAGTGGATAGTCGTGCTCTGTGTTTGACAAATTGCCTACCTGCTGTCGCGGACTTCGTACAGATAAGAAATTATTGTTACATTTTTGTTTTCTATTATTTGTTTGTTATATTTAGGTTTTGATAAATTCGTGTGTACAGTCAATCAAATAGACTGTATTATTATTTTTTTTTGTTAATTAATTTATAAATATGGAGGAAGATGAAAATCGACCTCCTGACCCCGAGTCCATATTTAATATTGGAGATGAGTATGAATCGGATGTTTCTATAATAGTCCCTTCCAGAAAACGAAGACCATCGCTCTGTCTTAATGTACCACCCAAAATTAAACCTTCGCAATCCGATGAAACCTCAAACCCAAAGGAAAGTCGTAAGGATACCATATTATCAGAATCTAAAAATACTGAACTAAGTTATTCCCCATCCTCCTCGGCTCCATTCATTGTCAATGTCCAAAGTACTGAACAAGGAAAAATCATTCATCCTCTGGATTTCGGGAAATTCATTTTTAGTTCAAAAAACAGTAACCTTGGCATAGTTAACGGATCTATTAAGCCGGAAGGCCGCTATAAGTTATCCCTAGAATTTAAATCCGCAAACTTTGCAAATGAATTCGTCCAAAAAATAGATACGCTTTCACACCACAAATTTAAATCTTATATTCCAACTTACAACCTTACTAGAATGGGCCGAGTGAGAGGTATACCAACCGATCTCTCAGAATCTGAAATTGTTGATGCACTTAATGATTCTCAAGTGACCCCTAAGGTTTTAAAAGCACGTAGATTAAATTACAAAGATACATCTAATGGAACCACTACATGGAAACCCTCACAATCGGTTGTTATTACTTTTGAAGGCCAAACTTTGCCATCTCGGGTATTTATTTATTACAACGCACTCCCTGTGGAAGTATATAAATTCCCGACGATCCAGTGTTTTAACTGCTGCCGTTTCGGACACTCAAAACCAATATGTCGTTCCCCTCCACGTTGTTTTCATTGCGGAGAAGACCACCCCTTTGATCTTTGCCAAAAATCATCGAATGATCCACGTTGCATTAACTGCAAGGGAAATCATACAGCGGTTAGTGTGGCCTGTCCAGAATTGACCAGACAAAGGAATATTAAACAATCAATGGCTTCAGACAACATTTCCTATTTCCAGGCATCAAAATTATTCCCACCTGCAATAAAATCGTTTGCAGAGGTAACATCTACCTCAATTCCTTGCAATCTATCTTACTCTAAATCTCCTCCATCGTCTTCTCACAGGGAAACAATTTTTATACCACTCAAACCAAAACCAAAATTTATTGCTTCTATTGATAAAAATCAACATAATGATATTTTGTTTAACCCAAATGGGAATTATAAATCTCAGACACTCAATGGGAGTGCTTTAAATAGTTCCCAATCTTCCCCTAATTTAGGGAAAGTGGTGAATGAAAATTCTGCTTTCATTCAGACTTTAATTACCCTCTTAATTTCTATTCTTTCAAACAACAATAATATACCGTCCAACGCTGCCGATTGCATTAAATCTTTATTATCCTGTCTTCCTAATGTCTCCGAAACTGAACAGAATTCTTCAGTGGAATATCAGAAGTCTAATCTGTAATAAATTTGAACTTGTAAAATTACTCGATGAACATGAAATTTCAGTTGCCGCTATTTCTGAAACGTGGTTTAAACCCTCGTATCTATTTAAGATATCTGGATATAATTGTCTTAGACATGATAGACTGGATGGTAAAGGTGGCGCTGCCTTAATCATCCATGACTCTATCCCTTTCAAACCAATCATGTTTCATACTCTCTCTAACAATTTTCAGATAGTAGCAGCTGTTGTATGTGATATTACAATACTATCAATATATGTCCCTCCCTCCACTATTTTTGATGAAAACGAATGGTCATCATTTATGTCTCAGATCCGTCCCCCGTATATGTTACTGGGCGACTTTAACGCTCATTCTACCTCTTGGGGTAGTGAATTAACGAATCGTTCTGGCCGTATTCTTTTAGATTTTATTGATTCCCATAATTTATGTATTTTAAACGACGGATCTCCAACCCGATTCACCCCCCCTCAACAAAGGAAAAGTGTTGTTGATTTATCTCTCTGTTCATCTTCGGTCATACGTAAATGTTCTTGGAACATACTTAAAGACCCCCTTTCCAGTGATCATTTCCCTATTATAATCCTCTTTCACCATCTAACCACCTCGCATTCCTTTACAATTAACAATAATTTTAAATTTAAAACGAAAGATGCGAACTGGAGAGTTTTTTCTTCTGTATTAGACTCTCTTGTTCACTCTGTAAAATCTTCTCTTGGGAACATCAGAACACAATGTGAATTATTTCCTAGTATAGTTATAAAAGCAGCAGAAAAATCCATTCCAAAGCGTAAAGTTAACATTAAAACTAAACATTCGACTCCGTGGTGGGACGAAGAATGCACTCGTGCTGTTAACTCTAGAAAAGAAGCAGTTTCCATTTACCGCAAATGCATGTCTTTTGAAAATTTCTTATCAGTGAAACGCGTCCAATCAGAAACTAAACGTATTTTGAAAAATAAAAAGCGGTCTGGATGGCGAAAATTTTGTGAAAACTTGTCTCCTGAAACTCCCCAGTCATCTGTTTGGACTAATTTAAAAAAATTCGGTTCGTCATATGCTCCGGAGCGTACCAAACATATTCCGGAGGAAATTATTATAGGTTTTGCTGATAAAATTGCCCCTCCTTCAGTTGCCACATGTGAAGAAATGCCCTCTTTTATTTCATATCCATCTCACTCTAACTGGCTAGACTCTCCTTTCTTAGTTAGTGAACTAAAACGAGTAATCAAATCTCTTTCTGACTCTTCTCCGGGTCCTGATGGAATATTATATAGCTTCTTTAAAGCATTCTCCGACATGTCGGTTGAATATTTCTTATCCTTAATTAATAACATGTTTGAAACAGGATTTATTCCGGATGTCTGGAAGGTTCAAAAAATCCTCCCGGTTTTAAAACCAGGGAAAAATCCGTCCGAAGTCTCATCTTATCGTCCTATTGCTCTTTCGTCGTGTTTAATTAAAGTAGTGGAACATTTGATAAAGAACAGATTAGAATGGTTTGTTGAAAATCACAGTATTATCCCTCCTAATCAATACGGCTTTCGGAAAAAGAAATCTACTATGGATAATTTAAGTTTGTTAACAACAGATATCCGTATTTCTCAATCCCTTAACTCTTGTACATTGGCCACATTTCTAGATCTTTCTTCAGCTTACGACGATGTATTAATTGATGTTTTGAAGGAAAAATTAATTAAAATAAAAATCCCCATAAAATTAGTTCAATTTATTATCAACTTGCTAACAGACAGATCCATTATTATCCACTCTTCCTCAAACATATTGAAGCGCAAACTTTGGAAAGGGCTACCCCAGGGGTCTGTTATCAGTCCATTATTATTTAATATTTATATGAGTGATTTAGACATTGTAATCCCTTCGTCTATTAAGCGACTTTATTTTGCGGACGATTTTCTCATATATTTATCTCACAAAAATTTATTGCATGCTGCGAAGGAATTAAATTTGGCCTTACATAATATTAAAGTTTGGATGTTGACAAATGGAATGAATTTAGCTACCTCTAAAACCAAGGTAGTGGCTTTTACTCGCAAAAGAAAACTGCCTAACTTTACAGTCTCTTTTGATAATTTCCCCCTTCAAATCGTTAAGCAAATAAAATTTCTTGGCCTGCTTTTGGACCATAAGCTTTCCTGGCTCCCTCATATTCAGAACGTTTCTGCTAAGTGTGAAAAGGGGCTTAATATGATGCGAGCTGTTTCCAGAGTATGGTGGGGATCCCATCCTACTACTCTTAAACTAATGTATAATTCCCTCGTTCGAAGTCACTTGGATTATGGCACATTTCTTTTCGACCCACTTCCTAAATATCTGGATAAAAAACTTGAAAGAATCCAATCAAAAGGGCTCAGAATGATTATTGGGGCAATGAAATCTTCTCCAATTAATGCTCTTCAGATAGAATGTGTAGATCCTCCCTTATTTTTGAGAAGACAATACCTCGCGGATAGATATATCTTCAAAGCGTTATCTTTATCGCGTCACTCATTGGAACAGAGTCTCGATCGTTTGTTCAGTATTTTGAATAACAGAAGGAGGGTAATAGATAGAGATCGATTCCCTCTCTTATTAAAAAGTTTTCTATCATTTAGATCTCTGTCTTCTTACCTTCAAAATCTACAAGATGATCCAATCCTTCCTATTTACAGTACCCCGTTTAATGCTATTAATTTTATCCCAAACGTAATAATTTCTGACTTCCGGACGAACATTTTATCATCAGCTAATAACTTTCAAAATGTTGAAGAACATTTTAAAAACTTTATATTTTCAAAGTTTCCTGGATTTTCCCTCATATACACAGATGGTTCCAAATCCGACCACAAAGAATGTGGCGCATCGGTATATATTCCTGAATTCAATGTTAATCTGTCTTATAAATTGCCTAAAGAAATTTCCATATTTACTGCAGAATGCTTCGCAATTGAACAAGCTTTAATTCAAATCCAACTCCTTAATATTCGTCGAGCCTTACTGTGTACTGACTCTCTAAGTGCAGTATTAAAAATTTCCTCTAATATCGTTCGATGTCCAGAAGACTATGTTATTTGTAATATTAAAAAAATCCTCGATTCTTTAAACGAATCTATGTTTGAGACAATACTGGTTTGGGTGCCTGGCCATCTAGGAATTGAGGGTAACGAGAAAGCTGATTCTCTCGCTAAACTTGGAACTGTATCTGGTTCTATTCCTTTAGATTTTAAAATTCCTGTCTCTGACGTCTTCTCTATTCTTAAATCCAACATGTCTCGTTCCTGGGAAGAAAATTGGACAGTCACGAAAACTCAAACTGGATCTTTCTATGCTGGAATACAAAATCATATTCCAAGTAAACCCTGGTTCCACGGCAAAAAAAAGTCCAAAAGATTTATTTCCTGTATCTCGAGAATGAGAATTGGCCACTGCTCTATTGCAACTCATTTGTTTAAAATTCGGGTGCTCGAAAGTTCATTATGCCAGTGTGGTGTGGAGGATGAGACTCTTGACCATGTTTTCTTCAATTGTAAAAACCATTCTTCTTTCAAAGGCATGTATCGATTGCTTATTAAAATCACCCACCAGTCTCCCCTTAGTATTCCATATTTGCTGTCTCTCAATAACTCTCGCGTATATTCTATTCTTTATAAGTTTATAGATTTGAATGACTTTAATATATGATATGTCCAGTCCCCTTATAGATAATTTACATCAGTTTAACCATATATCTTAACCCAATCGGCACAAAGCACTCTCTTTAGGGTGAATTGCCTAATACAAAAAAAAAAAAGATTTTTTTGGTTATTCGACAGCTATTGCTTGGCTGGGTATATCCATAAACATGTATTTTTTAATATTTTTAGGAAAAGAAAGAACAATTTGGGCATGAGTTTGACCTACTGACTCACCTCTCCTATCCTCTCCAGAGATTGACCAGGTTACCCCTTTTCATCGAAAGCATGAAGACAAATTACACAAAACTGATTCAAGTATCTAAGAGTCTTGATGAAGCTTTGTTGAACTCTAAAACGTTTAATTACAACTTCGTGGACCGAGAGTTGAACCAAACAACTAAGCATGAAAAAGATTTGAGATCGCTTGACACGGCTTTGGACACGTTGGTTAATACGATCAAGACGATAAATTTGAATTTAACTCTGAAGAACATTATGGGTTTACCGGTTTGTGTAAAATTCATACTATTCGTATTTAAAAAAGATATTTATATTTCATTAAATTTGATCTTGGGCCAGTTGTTGAAGTAATCGTACATTTTGATAACGCATCCAGTCGCATGTTGAGGAAAGCGTACGTTTTGATGACGCATCCAGTCGCGTGTTAAAAATTGTTTTGTTTATATATATATTTTGGGTTTATCTTCAATGACTTTTACAATTTAATGTTGGCTTATTTAGTATCATGCAACTTCATTTAATATCCCATACCCTTTATTATCTCTCGTATTTTTTTCAGTCTAATTTCAAGCCTACCGGAAAACTCATGAGGCAAGCTACATTTAACGTTGCCGACAATTCCGGGAGTCAGAGCAAAATGAAATGTTTCTTGTTTGAAAACTGCATTCTTTTAACAGCCATTCATCAAGTAGTAAGTAAATATTTTATTTTGTATTAATTACCTAGAAAAAATTTGAAATATAATAATATTTTCTTAAATGTCCCCGAAAAATAAACCACATGAAGAAAGCTACCGAAATGGTTAACAGTGGCTGAGTATTTGGTTGAGGCAGAGTCATAAGTCTACGAACTGAAAAGTCTTTGTGGTCCCATCCACATTACTGAATGAAACCATGTTAGTGAAAAAAATGTGCAATATGCATATATATACATATATGCGTTTTTCTGTTTTAGACTTCGGCAAGCGATGAATATTTGTATGTGGACTCGATTCCAACGGAGGATTTGTTTTTCAAGCCTTCGACCGAAGAAACCGAACCATCATTCAGCGTTCAGAATTATTACACATCTAAGCTGTACATTTTAAGGGGAGAATCACCCTCAGTTCGAAAAGCATGGGAACACGATATAAATCAATTCCTTTGGAGACAAATGCTTAAGTTGAGGGAAGAAAAAAAATCTTTAAGTAATATGCACCTTCGATTACGTAACTTTTCCTCATATAATAGAGATACAATATATTCTTCAATAATCAATAATTAACTTTGTAGCGTCATCTTAATTGAATTAAAATAAATAACATTACAAACAAATATTGAGATAATACATCTTTATATTAATGTAAACATCATCTAAAACACAATTCTTTGTTATAAGCGTTAGTAGTAAGTCACTAGATATAAAATATATATGTATAAATATACATATATTTACAGTGCCTTGGAGATGATTTTCACAAAAATGGAGGTATTTAAATCAGCCAATCTGATCTAGGCCCTCTGATTGGTCGAATTCAAATCGTATGTTTCAGGCAAATCCCGAATAGGGGGTCTGCATGCAAAATTCGACCACTCTGCCCCTCTGGCGGTATAAGAACGAACCAAATGACTGGCGCGAATATTTAAATATGCAGCTAATAATACGAAAAATTACTTGATCATTAACAAGCGTTTAATAAGAAGATATCTTCTGGAAGCTTATCACTTTGTGATGGCATTATTTATTTTATTAAAACATAAATAACTTTGTTTACATCACTTAATTACATACAACCTCTACATGTTACATGGACGAAGTTCACCTCATCAGGAGTAAGTATACATTAAAGTCAAAAATTAAATATAGATTACAATTGGAAAGAAGAAGGGGAAGTAGGGGGGAGGGGTAAGAGTGGGCGGGGTTTATCAGAATTAGGAATTACAATATCGTTAGACGGGAAAGACCAGTTGAGTGGGAAAATATTTAAATATTAAAAAAAAAATCTTGTTTATTATATCGGCTTTTATATTAACATGTTTTCTAATTTCTAAAATTATAATTTTTTTATTTGCGATGCTTTATATCCTGTGTGAAGTATTTTAAGTCTTAAAAAAATTAAAGTGATGTAAACAAAGTTATTTGTGTTTGAAATAAAGTTTAATAAGATTACATTATTTCCGTTGTATATCAATGCATATGTACGCAATAAAATGTAAACATTATATTTATTTATTTATTGGACAATTTGTATAGCGCCGCTTTTGTGAGATATCACCTCAGGGGCGCTATATTGTAATAATCTACTTGGAATATATACTCACCCTCTCTCTGTGAATGACCTAATATATACCTAATAAATGTAACTGTTGTTAATACCATTTAAACTGGGCGAAGCCCAAACAGGTAGGCCCGCAGGGCCTAGCACTATAAAACCCGCGGAGCGGGTTTTTAACTGCTAGTTATTATTATTATCCTCATAACGAGGCAGTTTTCAGTATTATTAGCAGGCATCTTTTTCAGTATTTTACCTGAAAATGCATTAGTTTAAATGCTCCATAATTATTTCGGCTGTGTTTTGGTAAAACGCTTCAAGCGCCATTGTTTGAGAAATGATACTTTTTAGTAATTTCATGCAGAAATAGTCCAATATTTTAAGTACAGTATGATAATGCAATTTTTTTTTAGTTAAGATATTTTTAGTAATGAAAAGTAATTTTTTTAAGGGAAAAGCGTAGATGAAATTATACAACTCTCGAAACCGTCACAATTTCAATTAGACTTGCAATATTTTGAAAACCAAATAACTACTTTAATGTAAACTAATTTGAAAATATTCCCATTTTGTGGCTTGAAGGGTTATACCAAACCACAACAGATATTACAGTACATTCGGTGACGAAGCAAACCGTATCGATGTGTCGGGTCTTAGGACCTAGACGATATACACAAAAACATGCAAGGTTTATACATTTGCAAACTGCATAACTGTCTACCACTTAAAATCCATGTTCTTTTGCTGAAACTACAAATCAACTGAAACACTTTTCTTCAGTTTATAGAATTGAAATGATAATATTTCAGGCATATGTTACAGCTGCTTCATTAGAAATAAGCGTTTTGTAATGCATAAAAGTATATGTTTCTAAATTTGTTTAGCTTTTGGTGACGGATAGTAGCGGTACTGCGCCCCCATTTAATTTATGCAGCCAAGTGGAATTGATATATTTTTTAATGGCTCTTTCAGATTCGGCAAAATCAATAAATAATAATGGCTTAATTCGTACAAATAGCAAAACAGCATCGCAGAAGCTCTTATTTGCAAACAAGGGTCGTACCAGAATAGGTCGACAATCAAATAATAATGAAACTTCAGAGAGCGATGATCTCTCAAGAAGTATTTCATGTGATTCACAAATAAGTGTTTTCCAAAGAGAGACTGAACTTCAAACTAGTCAAAGGTAATTATTGATTTTTTTTATTTATTGTTTTTGTGTTTAATTCGTAGAACTCTATTTATATATATATATTTTTAATTTAATTATATTATGCAAGTATTTTTTGGTTTTTAGTATTATTTCAGCTGTTTCGGCTTTCAAGGCTATTTTCAAACTGTGGTTATAACCACGTTTAGACGACTTATTTATATGATTCTATTTTATCCCCTCCCAATTTAAAATAATTGGTTACCGGTTAAACCGATTTACTGATAAAATAATTGTGACAATAGATTTCATATTCTGTGGGGGTATTTCGAAGTCTGTTTTCCTCTTATTATAAACGTTATCTTAATTGTTAAATGATGATGTGGCTGCTATTAATTAATTTAAATGTGTTATATTGCTTAGGTTTTGTTAAAATACTTAAAATTAAATAAATAAATTTACTTACGTTATTAATTAATGTTATATTAGGGTCATTGGTTCTTTTATTGATTTCTAATTGTTTAAGTAAATTTAATCTAAGGCCCTTTCTTTCTATATGTAAGGGTTTAAGTTTATTGTTGTCAAGCGAGACTTGATTATTCACTATGTGATGTTCTGCCAATGTTGAAAGAGAGCTTTTATTATTATAACATCTTATATGTTCTTTGAATCTAGTTGAAAAATTCCTTCCCGTCTGTCCTATATAAGTAGCGTTGCAGTCGGCGTGGTCACATTTTGTGTAATTATTGCATTTTTTAATTATCTTATGTGACGATCACAAGAGCGTCCCTGACTGTAGAGCGTGAAGGTAGGGGAGCTATATCGCCACTCGGTTGGACAGCATTGTGAGGCGGGTTAATATAGGGGATGTAGGGAGGAATTTATTAATGCGGGTCTTGAAGAGGCCCGTTTTTATGAAGCAAACATCAACTGTGAACGTGTGTTCCGCTCGTGTGCGTCGAGTTACACGCACGTGCACCGGCGCACCGAGAATCAATGCTGCTAGCTCTTTAGAGCAGGCTCCATTAAAATACCTGTAGAACAGACTCAGAATGCCCACATTGTGTCATTAGGGTGTGAATTAGAGATGGCAATCGGTCTAAAAATAATGGATTGTCAATCAGACGGATGTCCCTCCTTTGCACAGAATCAAATAGATTTATCAAATATTGTGGGCTCCAGCCCAGAGATAGCTCCCAAATTCAATTGTTGGGCATACTTGAGATTTGAATAGGGTTAGTAGCTGGTTACTATTTAAGAATCTGCTAACCCTACTCAAGACGCCTAGTTTCTTGTCTGTTCGGTCCAGAAGTCAAGATACAAGTGGGTGCTTATCAATTCTTATGTCTAGGACAAAGTATGCGTGTCGAAAGTGATACATGCATAGTTCGTCCTAGACATAAGAATTAATAAGCACCCACTTGTATTTGACTTCTTTGACCAAAATAAGTTTAAGTATGTGCCGCCACAAAGCTCAATGTAGAGCCAATTCTAGTTGCATGCGTTTGTTGTGTTCAGCAAATTTAATATTGATAAAAAATCGAGAAAATATTTTAGTGATATAGGTATAGCTGTTTTATACACATAATATTACGTTCCTTATAAAGTAGGTTGGATGGATAACAGATTTTTTTTTATACATAACTTTAAGTATCAATTTTTGAGTAATATTTAGTGGTTCAACATTGGACTTTAGATATGATCCCCAGCATACTATGTTACAAGAAAGTCTAGATTGGACCAAGGTTAAATAGACAGTTTTTAATTTCTCTTTGTCCAATATGTGTCGAAGTTGTTAACTCTGAAAAATAAATGTAACTCTGCTGATATTTTTTGTTCATATTGAAATGGTCAGTCCATCTTAATTTTTTTTCAAACTTTTCATCTAGATACATGATACAGTCTACAAGTTTCAAGGGGTAGCAATTATGTATAATTAGATTATGAGTATCAGAAGGCTGACTTTTTGATGATGTACTAAATGTCACATATTTAGTTTTTATTTTATTCAATGTTAAGATATTTATGATTTTAGATTATGTTTACACTCCTCACCAACTTCTAAAGTGAGTTTAAATAGTGGCGGATTAGCTCAATTATATCTACACGCCTCAACAACTTCTAAAATGAGTTTAAATAATGGCGGGTTAGCTTAATTGTACGAGTATCTACAGTCTACAAGTTTCAAGGGGTGGCAATTATGTATAATTAGATTATCAGTGTCAGAAGGCTGACTTTTTGATGATGTACTAAATATCACATATTTAGTTTTTATTGTATTCAAAGTTAAGATGTTTATGATTTTAGATTATGTTTACACTCCTCACCAACTTCTAAAGTGAGTTTAAATAGTGGCGGATTAGCTTAATTATATCTACACGCCGCACCAACTTCTAAAATGAGTTTTAACTGTGGCGGGTTAGCTTAATTATGTCTATACGCCTCACCATCTTCTAAAGTGAGTTTAAATAGTGACGGGTAACTTAATTATGTCTATACGCCTCACCATCTTCTAAAGCGAGTTTGAATTATATCTACACGCCTCACCAACTTCTAAAGTGAGTTTAAATAGTTACGGGTTAGCTTAATTATGTCTATACGCCTCACCATCTTCTAAAGTGAGTTTGAATAGTGGCGGTTTAGCTCAATTATGCCTCACAATCAGCCTCAATAACGGGGGTGCCATGGTCTAATTCGCTGATTGGAACGTTCTAGAAATAATAGTACCTATATATTAGTAGTTCGGTTGTAATATTCGATTTCCTATTTATCTATGTATCTACGATTTTCAGTTATTTATATTATTTTCAAGTATTATACTTTAAACCACGTTTTATTTCCATATCGTTCTTTGGTTCTATGTATGTATACCAACTGACCTATTAAACAACGATTTTTGTTTTCAAACAACAGGCTAGTCAAAAGTTCTATAGACGAAATTTTGGAAAGTGAAGAGGAATATGTTAAAAATCTGGCTCTTTTGCTAGATAATACAATCGAGGAAGATCCAGATTTCTACCTTATCCCAGAGAACATCTTCAGGAACACAGAGAAAATTGGATCATTTCACTCGAAGCAGTTGCTTCCAGCTCTGAAGAGGGCAAGTAATGACTTGTCGGCATTGGGAGACGTGTTCATAGAAAATGTAAGGCAGACCGGCCATGTAAGGTAGAAAGAGATTTGCAAATATTGTCGTGTTATTTGTAACCTGGGAATGTTTGTCTTTCTTTTTAAAGAAAAAATATTTTATTATAAGCAATAATTAGTCGCCTGTAGTAAAAAAATATTTATTCTTTTAATTATTTTATAAGCAATAATTATTAGCCTGACACATTCATCCACATTAAAAAAATCTCCTGATAAAAGATACATGACGCCAACGGGACTTGAACCCGTGTCCTTTCGATTTCCGGTCGACAGCTCTGACCACTGAGCTATGGCGGCTTATCTCTTATCCGCGAAAAAATTCAATATATACTAGTGTTTCATTCAATAATTACTGCTCGTTACATTTTTTCACCTGAAACAACCAACTTTATTTTATATGAGAAAGGCATTGTAAGTGCTAACTCTCTTTTAATTCTTTTAATGATAAAATGTGAATAACATCTTAATTTTTCATAGTAAAACTGCTAATGACTTTCTTAAAGTACTTTTTGAAACTATTAAATGAGGTGAATTATTAACTTCGTTTAATCCAAATGCCCATCAGATGCTGTAAACATGGGCCTTATTAATAAACGTTTTTTAAATTTTACACAACTGATTAACAACCATTAATGAAGGGTGAATGGTTGTTTATCAGTGATGTAAAATATAAAACACCTTTATTTGTAAGGAGGTAAATGTTTGGAGTATACATTACGTAATTATTCTACTAATTAGTTGGTGATGTTTTATTCCGAGAAGATTTAAAAAAAATAATTATTTTAATGCATTTCGTTTGATTATTATTTATAACTATTCTGTAATAGTAATGTAATCAGCCTGTGCTGATCCACGTTCCATATGGACGTTTATATGTAAATTCTAATATATTTACAGGTTTTAAATGTGTTTATGTGATTTTGAAAACCCCGTCTTTTCATAACTATAATTTGTGTGATATTTTTCTTAAATTTTCAGGAAAGTGGTTTCTATTTATACAATACGTTCTCGAATAAAAAAGAATGTGGCTTTGTCTTTGTTAACCAGCACAAATTCCTATGCAGGGTAAGATAATTTATTTTATTAAGCATTTAAATGTGTAATGCATATAAGAGCAGAATATGAATTTTATCAAATTGTTTTTTAAATTTTTAATGTCAATTTTTATCTGCTCGCAGTATTTGTAATATTTAATCCTTTATTTTTAAAGAGATTCACAAACATACTACAACCAGATCTAAACATATTTAACATGCATAATTTTTTCAAAAGCAAATATGTAATAACTAGACATAAAATATTGTATATTCTATTTAAAAATAAAATAATTTTTTCACTTTTAGAGTCTAAAAAAATGCGAAATACTAATTCAAAATGACTTTATTCGTTTCAGGAAGTCCAAATAAAATTGGGACAGAGTAACCCGTTGACCACCTTCTTTTTAAACCCCTTTCGAAGAATATCGTCGTATTTCCTATTTCTTGATGAACTTATAAAACATTTTATGCGTGTTTGTGACCATATGAAAGAAAGCAATATTCAAGGAAACGATTTTGGTGGTCCGAAATCACTGAATAAATTATTAAGTGCCAAGTACATAATGGAGAGATTGCTTCAAAGTCTAGACGAAAAAATGCGCATGGAATCAATCTTATATTCTCAAGTAAAATATGTTTTATTGTTTATGATATGATGATTTACTAAAAATGTGGATATATATTTTAATTTTACTTTGTGAATATAGTAATTTAAAATCATTTTATAAATATTTTTATTTTATTTAAAATATGGTGTCTTAAATTAAGATGTCAATAATTTGGTATATTCTCAGGTTGACATGATGAAGCAAGGGGAATTGTTAAGAAGCGACCGTTTCTTTGTTACTGATGTTAATAGAACGCAGTTTGATATGCGATGCTTTTTATTTGAGAAAAGTCTGATTCTCACCGTCGTCCACTTAGGGGTAATATAATGGTCCTGTCTTTCAATGTTTTATTACAATTTCATTGGTTCTCTGTTTCTCACCGTCGTTCACTTAGAGGTAATATAATGGTCTTGTCTTTCACTGTTTTATTAGTATTTCATTGGTTCTCTAATTCTCACCATAGTCCACTTAGAGAAAATGTTATGGTCTTGTCATTCACTGTTTCATTAGTATTTCATTTGTTAATCACTTAGAGGTAATATAATGGTCTTGTCTTTTACTGTTTCATTTGTTCTCTGATTAGCACCGTTGTTTATTTAGGGGTAATATAATGGTCTTGTCTTTCACTGTTTTATTAGTATTTCATTGGTTCTCTAATTCTCACCATCGTCCACTTAGAGAAAATGTTATGGTCTTGTCATTCACTGTTTCATTAGTATTTCATTGCATTTCATTTGTTCTCTGATAAGCACCGTTGTTTATTTAGAGGTAATTATAATGGTCTTGTCTTTCACTGTTTTATTGGTATTTCATTGGTAGTAGTTAAATAATTACAAAAACACGGTTTCAAGAAGATTCGAAATACGTATGCAAAACACTTAAATAATCAGTACGTAGTTTGAATATTCTAAACCCTAAAATCTATTTTGTAAGGAACCAAAGCAAAAAGAACCCAACTACAATACAAAACCATTAAATGTATAACGATTATTGGACATACGTGAGTTAGCTATAGCTATACTAAAATTCCAATATTCACGATTTTATTATTATTTATAATAATAAAATCATATTAAAATACCCGCATTTCACTAAAAACAACAACGAGAGTTTTCAGAATCTATTAAGGGCTTTAACTTTGATCTCCTCTGCAGTAAGTTTAAAATCTAAGAATATTAAGCAAAATCAACTACCAAAAGTTTCAATGGTGGACATGTCGCCAACCAGTCAATTTTACAATAGAATAATAACATTGCTTAAGGCAATACTACTCATTCTTATTACACAGTACAAACGTACAAACGCGATAGTCATCATTGAAACATAAAATAAAAGGATAATTTTTTTAATTTCCAGGAAGTTGGGGACTATTTCCACTACCACGATGCGATCAGTATCAGCGGTTTGGGCTTTACACCTCCGAGGGATAAGTCAGCCACGCAGTTCGCAGTCTGGCACCAGAAATTTAACTCAAAGCGTTATACATTTAAAGCTAAATTAGAAATACTCACCGAATGGGTTCAGGATATTAACCAAATTTTGTGGACTCAAATGCTATTCGAAAAAGGTAAAAATAACTTTGTATTCTCCTCAGTTCGAATAAATAATCTACAAAGAACCATAGTTAATTATGAATAAATAACATTTATTAATTATTCGTATTTAACTTTCAAAACAGTATTAGATCCGTTGCAAATTAATTAAATACTGTTATAATGTTAATGTTATAATGTTAAAAATGTGACTGCATCATCATTTCCCAATAATATCTTAGTCTTCAGAATATATCTGAACACGTGTTAATGTAGGTGCCCTTGTCGGAATAAATATAATAGACGAATAAATATTATTATTATATATAACCTCATTACATATTCGTGCTTTTCTGATAGTTTGTTATGAAATTTGTCAAATCGTTCTTTATAGGCCTCCAGTCTAATTAAATCATGTTTTTAAAATTAATGATATTTCATATCAGAAGGTTTTCTTCTTCAATAATTCAATATTATTATTGTTATTAGAAAATATGGAAATAATATGGCCACCATATGATTTCCACATTTTTGGTAGAGCTGTACTAACTTACTTGCAATGATTCATGATTAGCAACTGTACTTGCAAATCATAAATTTTTTCAACGTAATGATTTTTTCAGAAAAAAGAAGAAGTGAATTTGCAAAAAAGGAAAAATAATGAGGGCCAGGAATAACCCGCAGACCGGAAGAATAGTACTTTTTTGTCATTTGGATACAAAAAGTTTTGCAGATTAGTAAACTGAGAAGAAAAGTCGTTGCAAGCCGTTTCAACGAGCAAGTCTCACTGTTATCTAAAATAATATATAGATTATACTATAATAAAACGAATTTGAAAATTTTTCCACTTTAATTTTATTGACCGTAACCGGTTTCAGCTCGTTAAAGCCATCTTCAGACTGGTACAAATTATACTTAGTCTACGGTTTTTATACATAACATATGGGGGAGGGTTTGAGGGGTGGTCTACTGAGGCTGATCAAAAAACCCTTGTAGACCACCCCTCAACCCCTCCCTCATATGTTATGTATATAAACCGTAGACAAAGAATAATTTGTACCATTCTGAAGATGGCTTTAACGAGCTGAAACCGGTTACGGTCAATAAAATTAAAGTGGACAAAAGTTTCATATTTGTTTTATTATAATATATTGTAATGGAATTCCACCATGAATTGTCATTTTCAAAAATAGAAATATTAATATATAGATTACCTTGGCTATACTTTTCTTTACATAAAAAATAAAAATGAATCACTTATTAAGGACGGGTTGTTTCGGAGAATTTGAACAATTCATCAAATTTCAACCTTCATTTTCAAGTTCTGTGAAAGATGTTTTCAAGTTCTGTTTTGTCAAGCAACTAGCCTACAATAATATAATAACAGAACTTGAATAAGTCTTTCACAGAACCCGAAAATGAATGTTGAAATTTGATGAATTGTTCAAATTCTCCGAAACAACCCGTCCTTAGTGTTCTTATAATTTTTCTTAAATCGAAGTAATTAGGTACATAATCTTTATGAGGTATTTTTGGTTATTAATGCGTCGATGACAGAAAAGGTTGAATTGTCATCGCAATGTGATAAGGTTTGCAAATGCAAAGTGATTAAAAAAGTACCATTATTATACATTATTATACCTTTGACTAAAATAGAGTTTGAAGGGATCATGACAAATATGTATTGACTGATTATACCTTCTTTCAATTGTTTCATAATACTCGTAAAATAATCTTTTGTACTTATTGTTCAAAAAAGCAATAAATATCTCAAACATTATTTCATGTCATCATTATTTCAAATGTTTGTTGGTTCACAAACTCGTTTTCTGATACTGATGAGTTTTGATAATTATGTCCTCTTCCCGCATGACGGCATCATTTGTCGCCAGGATTTTCAAAAACATATTTAATTCCCGCTCTTTATTTTTCATCTATTAGATATCATAAAAGTGTGAAGCTATCCTTCGTTACAATTAACAATAATTCGTAACAGTTTTTACTATATGTCGAAAACAACCACTTTTAAACAATTCCAACACGAATTAACACAGTATATTCGATTTGGACGCACGCAGTTTAATAAGTAAATAAATTAAAATTGTCGATCAAAAACCCTGTTATTGCAAGTAATTTTTTCCAAGCTTTAAGAAGACTGTTAATATTATGGTGATTTATTTTTGGGGTACTACGCAAAGTTGTGTTAACTCCTTTTTTACCCAACTTTTTGGACAGCATTACGGTGTTCATCATCTGTGCAGATGTGTAAAGATTGTGGTTCTTCACATTAAACGAAATTCCTATGAGGCTCTCCTATAAATAAATACTGTAGATACTGTGATTCAAAAGAAAATCAGAAAACGAAAACGAGAAGCTAGAATAATATTTAGATTAATTCAACATTATTTTCTATTTTCATTAGTTTCTTAAAACACAGCATGTAAAGGGACACGATAAAAAACGATTTTTTACGGATTCGTAAAACTAATTAAAATCGTAAAAATAATTGAAATTTATGAAAAACTGGTTAATGTTTTTTTAAATTTTGATGTCAAATATCGCAATTCTGTGTATTAATATGAGATATTTGAGGGTCGAGTAATTTCTTAAATTTAGTTTTTATTATTAGAAAATCAACCAGTAAAAAAACAAAGTTACAAAAATTCTATTTTTGTTGTTTTATTTAAAACTATTTTTTTTTTTGTTTTACTTAAGATTGAACCTCGATAAAACTTTTAAAAGGTGCAATCCGCAGGGAATTACTCTTAACTGCAATGAACCAGTTTCAGAAAAATGCGTGTAAGTCCACGTGTGCATGCGTGATTGCCGCCTAAAGTTGATAGAATACATTGTCATCGACAACAAGTCTATCTGCTGAGTTCAGCTCCATTGGATTTCAGCAAGTGGGTTATCTTCAACTTTCAAGATGTGCATTAATTAAGTCATGAAAACGGAATCGCAATTCAAATAGATTTACTTAAAATTGCCTTAATCCGTAAAAATAATGTTGTATTAATAAATTTAAAAATAGAATAAACATTTCCAAAATACAGTCGATATTATATTTGTATGCTATTTCTGGGTGGTTTGATAACACAAAAGGTTGCGTAATGTCACCGTGGTTATTCAATCTATACATGGATAATTGTATGCAAGAATTGAAAGAGGTGGGATTGGGCGCGAATTTGAGTAATTTGAAAGTATGTTGCCTGTTGTATGCTGATGGTACGGTGATGATTGCTAATAGTATAAATGATCTAGAGTCTCTCGTGTCTAGGATGAACGAAGTATGCATGAAGAATTAGTTAATGATGAATGTAAGTAAGTCTAAAGTAATGGTGTTTGAAAGAGAGAGTACGAAAACAGTGTGCAATATAGTTGTGAATGAGGAATACTTGGAGCAGGTGGATGAGTTTATGTATTTAGGAAGTATGTTTATGAGAGATGGGAAGGCTGACAGAGACATTGAAAGAAGGGTAAGGTTGGAGGAAAAAAAAATTGTTCAAAGTTAGCAGTCCACAACGGAGTCCTGGTACCTACCTTGATGTATGGAAGTGAGGCATGGAACTGGCAAATAAAGGATGAAAGTAGATTGAATGCTGTTGAAATGAGATCCCTGAGGCGTATGTGTGGTAAAACCATGTTTGATCGTGTGAGAAATGTGGAGATCCGCAAAGAGAGCAAGGATGATGTAAGCGTAATGAGTAAGATTACGAATGGGACGCTTAGATGGTTTGGGCATGTAGAGCGAATGAGCGAGGTTAGGAGTGAGAGGAGGATATAGGATGAAAATGCGAATGGTAGCAGAAGTCGGGGACGCCCGAGGAAGAACGAACCACAACAGCACAGCACCACTATATATTCAAGGGTGTAAAATTATTTAATAAATTACTCCTTGATATACGATCGGAAGAAAACTACGAAAAATATAAAAAAAAATTAAATTAAAATACTCTTGTACCACCTCATAACTTTACTTATTGTTTAGAAATATGTTTTTGCCTTTTCAATTCTTTGAATCATTTATTAACTAACCTATATTTTTATTACTTTTATTGTTATTATTTGTTAAATTACTAATATTTTTTGTTTAATTTAAACAAATGTTAAAATATTTTGTTGTCCTCTCCTAAACACAAGCAGCTGCTTTATTCGGAGAGTGATTGAAATATTGTTATAATATTGTAACCTTGTTTATATGTTTCAATAAAAATATTTAAAAAAAAAAAAAAAAGTGAATCAGATACTTGAGTCGGGCCATATCAAGAGTCAGAATAATAGAAGAGTATGTATGAGACGATGTACGAATGTGAATGAGGCAAGAAGTGTGTGCCAAGACCGAGTTGTTTGGCGGTCCGTCCTCTCTGCCTACCCCCGCGGGGAAACGGCGTGATGGTTAGTTAGTTTAGGAAGATTTTTTAAAGTTCTAAGTTCTATAAAATCGAGGCAAGTGCGGTGAGCCAACGGCAAATCCGCGGTGGGTCCGCTGGCACACCACGGGTACAAAGGCCAGCAATTTGCGTTGGATTTCTTATCACACAGAGGTTAAGATAACCATCGCTCCCTAATGGTCACGTAAAGAAAATAATTGTAACCTTCCATTTCCAGAGTAAAGTAATGTATTCTGATATGACCGTGGATAAAGTTTTACGACAAAAATTAGTTAAATTCGTGGCTCAGCGGTCAATCCGTACGTCGGACAAATCCGCGTACGGTCGTTAAATTTTGAGACCATAAAAATGTCAATTTACGAGTGTAAGTAAATAAAACCCGATAATGTTGTCGGGGCTTATATTTTTTATGATAACTGTGCACCTCAACATGGTGAAAGTTAGTTAATTTATAATATGTGATAAATTCTATTGCTTTCGTTCTGATGAAAGAATACCATTTTGAATCAAAAATGAATTCAGCCGTGAAATCTGAATATTGCCAAGTATCATTTCCTTCCCATCTGATAAGCCACTATTCAAAATTAAAACGTTGCTAAGTGCGGGTTGGTTTACAGAAATTCAAATGAAACATTGTCATCAAATGGCCATTTAACGCCATTTTGTTTTTTCCATAGGTGAAAGGTCCCCGTTAAAAGTCCGTTTCAGTTTTAAAAAAAATGTGATCAACATAAGATTACAAGTACCATGTTGTTAGAATGCTGAAACGCCTGGAATGGCAGATAAGAAATTATAATGTTCTGTATTTTGGATTACCGCCATCTTTTGAGATCATTCCAAACAAAAATTACAAATAAGAGAAGAGTCGGGTAATTCACTACAGCCGCCATGTATTTCACTGCCATACGTAAAAAGGATTAACAAAACTCACGTTTATTTGACATGGGCTAATAACCTTTTCACTCGGTGAACATTGCTAGCAATATTATTCTTTTCATCGATCGGTGTTGCACTGTCCATGCAAAATGCCGATGTTTCTCAACCTTTGAGATATTACCCTTTTGATAAAACAAATCATTAAAAATAAATGTTTTACAGGATGTTAGGAGGTCATGTAGAATCATGTAGAATCACCTCCCGAAGTGAGTACACTCTACCCCGGGACACCCTGTATTTAACATAGTTTTTTATACAAATTCATTGTATAAAAGCATATATATATATATACACTTCTAATATATATATTATTATATTATATTATATATATATTTACTAATATATATGCTTTTATAAAATGATATTAATTTTTTTTTACTGAATTGAAATAAAATTTTCTCCCATGAAGGTTTTTCCTATAGAGGATGTCCGGGGGTAAAGTGCACTAACTTCGGGATGGAAATACATCATGGTAGAAGTAAAAAAGCTAAATACTTTTTTTTAGAAAGTTCATTGTTTTTTTCCTACAGAACAATATTTTTCCACAAAAGAATATATATTTTTCCTTAACCTTATTGACTTATTTACCTGAAATCTACCATAAATCGTTGGAATTTCGAAAATGTTCTTTACATTTTCGTTCTTACTTGTATAATCACGCAGAATCACATCATCATAATGTAATAGCCAATACAAAACGAACTCAATGTAATACTAAATGTATGTAATAATAAATATACTAGAATTATGTAAAAAGGATTTGCACGCCCTCAGTAGCAAAAAGCTACCGTCCAGATTGCAACATGTTTGACTTTGGAGATTTAATATTTGTTTGTTTTTTATTTATTATTTACATTTTCGAAAAACAATATTGTTTAACTGATAAATGCTATATACACGCAAAATAAGCAATAAAATATTATTTACACCAAATAACCTAATTTTAGATAAAAAAAGCACAAGTGCAGGTAGTGATGTAGACACGGGAATATTCCCCGGGCAATATTCCCGGGAACAGGAATATTCCCTGACCTGAAATAAATTCCCGAAAACGGGGAATTTATTTTATTTTAAATAAAATGGTTTCTACACTTCTCTTGGATGCTTTATTGAGTGTTAGCAGTTATCTAAGACGACATCCCCTGATTTATCACAGGTTGCCATAAGAATATTGACTGCTCACATTACTTCAGCAGCAACTGAGAGATCTTTTAGCACGTTTAGTCGCATTCATACAACACGGAGGAATCGTCTAACAACTCAAAGAGCAGGGAAAATAACATTTGTGGCATACAATTGGAAACTTCTTTCCTCTGAAGAGGCTCTCAAGTTGCTCCCAAGAAAACCCTTTCTTCCACGGATGAGCAGATTGCTTCGCATCATAACGTTTCAAACCTATCTGGTACTCTTAAACGCAAACATCCAATTGACTGTGCTGAGGAAGAAGAAAATGTAGATAATCCTGAGTCGGCAACAACTTCGTCCGGTTCGGATGAAGAAGAAAAAGAAGAAGAATATGAAGGTGAAAGTGGAAGCGAAGTTGATAGTGTCAGTGTCCAATCAGTATCATCAGATGAACAGTAACGATCTGTGAAGTTGTGTCATTTTTACAGTTTTACGATTGATTTTTTATATGTAGCGTTTACTAGCATAAAGTGTATATAGGCTACTAATACTGTACAGTATTCAATTATATAGAGATACTACTCACTTTAAAATAATTTTGATCGGTGTTTTTTTGTTGTTTTTCTCTTGGATCCTATTCCTATATATATGTGAATAGTTTTTATGGAACTATCCTGCTCTATATGTACCATATGTGTGTACATTTTATTTTTTATTTAATAAATATTGTTCTTTTTGAGGTATTATGTTGTTAAAATCAAAATTCCCGAAATTCCCCGTCCAGGGGAATGTTCCCGGGAATATTCCCCAGAAATAAATTCCCGGTAATTTATACATCACTAAGTGCAGGTCCATTAGACTCGCCGTCTGGGCGGCGAATGACGAATTTATTATCGGAATTATGTAAATCCGAGTGTTGAGAGCGTGCTAATATTCAAAACGATTGTAATGAACAGACGTAAGCGACTGCTGTGAAAATATTTAATAAAACGACTCGTTTGAAATAGAGCAAAAATCTCTCTACAAATGTTTTAGTTGTATTTAAAGATACACTGTGAATTTTTTAATGCCTTTAACGTAATAAATAAACAAAAAATATATTTTCCAATCACGTCCCAACTGAGTAGTTGGGTTCAGCCAAGCGGGTCACATGTTACGCACTCGATCGAGCAGCACGGTAACAGAGGGAGAGAACAATCATATGATCCTGTCGAAACGTGTAACAGTGCAATCAGACGACGTGTGATAGAAACATATTTTTATTGTTTTTAATTGAAAAAAAATATTATCGGACAGCAAAATGATATGGGCATTTTTTACTACAAATATCTTAAAAAATGTTAAAACCCTTCGGGTACATGCTGTTAAACCCTGTATATATAAGAAAAGAGAAAGAAAAAACAGGAACCAGCTCTGAAATTGAAGATGGCATAAAACCGATATAGGATAAAAATACATGTTCATAACCCATTCATATTTTACATTCTAATAATAAGAAAAATATAAAAATACCAGCGATAAATATATTACATACGAGGTAGTTTAATTTTGCTTGGTGCCATGTTCACCTCTGCCCTAATAAATCCGTCGATTCCCCTTTACAACTTCCATCTCCACCCTACTTTCCACCCGCCACTCCGTTGCACTGGAAGGTTAACTACCAACAATCCCCACCGGATTTGCGGACGCAAGCTTACCTTTACCGCTAGTCGTTAATACTGCTAAAACTTATAGGATTTCTTAGGTTTATGGATATTAGAAGGATCACAACATATCAGTGCAAGCACCATAAAATAATGGCGCACAAAAGTCCCAACTGCCCAGAGCCAGTGGGACCAAGAATTTCCCAACTAGGGTACGTTGTGAGGCTGAAATGTGTGGAGAGAGAAATGGGAAGGAAAAACGGGAAGTTGGGAAGCATTCGACCATTCAAATCTTATAACTAATCACGGCAAAACCCATTTGAAGTAAATTGTTGAACCTGAAATGGTGTTCTTTTGCCAGGACCAAACTGAGGGTTTCTTCTTATTATCGGAACTGGAATCTAGCATCTTAACTGTAAAAAAGTTAACCAAGTCGTAACCAAGGTACTCACATGTTACATGCTGTTACGTGCTTCTAATTGTCACTTAAAAAAAATCTATTTGCATCTTCTGTATAATACCTATCTTCGACAATATGAGAATGATATTAAATGAGTATTCTATAATTACAATTCGTTAACAAGTAGTTACTTAACAGTTTATTCCGAGTTGGTGAAATTCCTCCAAAGTCTGCTCTGAACATAATTTTAAATTAGTAGGTATTATTATTAAATCTGAAAATCTTTGCGATAAGCAATTTAAAAAAAAAATCAATTAAATTAAAGTCACAACATTTTAAAAAGTAGTTTGTTGGGTAATTTGAAAGACGCGTATAGTACAGCAAACTTAACTTTTTAACTGACTAACCATCACGCCATTTCCCCACAGGAGTAGGCAGAGAGGACGTACCGCTAAAAAAACGGTCTTGGTACAAACTTCTTGCCTCATTCACAATCATGCATCGTCTCATACATTCTTGACATGGCCCGATTCGAGTATCTTATTCACTTGATCGTTTCATGTCTTCCTCGGGCGTCCCCAACTTCTGCTACAATTTAGTAGGTATAGGGACTCCATTGTGGACTGCTAACTTCGCTTCTTTGTATAATTTTTTGTTAGCGCCTATTGCGTTCAGTTCTCTATTAATGGAGTTACCTGCATTTACCATTCTTTCATATCTCTGAAGATTCTCAACGCACCGGGCGCTATAAAACGGGGGCGTCGAGACGTCATTAATCAACAGTGAGCAACCTGCGGACCCTGCGAACGCCCGCTGCCTACAGAGCGGCCACTTTGCCAGTCCCTCCCACGTTGCGCCCCGCCGTTACCTCACCGCGCCACTACAGGTCACGGACCCGGCGTTAGACGGACATTTAAGAGAGGCTACGGATTACCATGGACTCCTCGGGATTACATCAGCGCCCTGGCCCAGGATATCATCGCTGGCCTGGGCTCCTCATGCGCTTCGATCTTGCGGCACCTTCGCCAGTCTGCGCCTCGGCCCCGCAACATCGCTACTACACCTTCAAAACCATCAAACCACCCCGTAAAACCACCGTTCACCCTAACGCATGCAACGCTTCCCCATACAGAGATCAATTTATTGCCTGAGTGAGATTCGTATTCACTCCATACTTGGACAACACCTTCCATGGCTTTTATTCTGTCAACTCGGTCATATGCTTTTTGTAGTTCTAGAAAGGTACTGAATAGTTTCTGTTTTTTTTCAGAAGCTTCTTAGTGAGCATACGCCATGAGAAAATCTGGTCCATGCACCCCCTCCCACTCATAAAAGCATCTTGCATCCCATATTTTATCCTTTTTTACATTGTTATAATAAAACTTTATACATTTTTTTCTTTGTTACAAAAAACTTTATACATTTATTACTATGATATAAAAAACTTTATAATATTCGAATAGTTTGAAATTACAGCCAGAAAAAAATTGGTTTATTATTTATAGTTAATCAGAGATATGAACAGGTTAAATTAGGACATATTATATTATGCATGTTGAAAAATGCATGTAGGTAATATTCTATGAAGTTAAATAAATAAATAATTATGCATTATATTATTAAAATTGTTTTAGAAAAACAGTTAATTGTTAAGCTCTATTTAATATTATCTTAGTATTTGTAAATTTTCTATCCCTATATATTACAGATTAATATAACTGGAGTGAGGATCGTGCGCTTACAACAAACCTGAAAGAAATAATGTATTTCGACGATTAGTATTAAATACATGCATTTTGATAAAAGAACATATAATCAGGTAGTATATAACTACATTATTACTATGCGATGACTATCCGCATATTAATAATATAGTTATCAAAGAAAGTATACACTTTATGGTTTGACATAATACAAAAAAGTTCTTACATACACGTTCCGTATAACTCAAAAATAGAGCTTTTTTCATTGGAAATAATATAGTCCTTACACTATCTAGGCTGCCTGATAAATTTTAAAATTTCTTCGTGGTATCATTTTACATTGAATTAAAATTACCAACTTTGTCTACACCACTATTTTTTATATTAAAAATATATAATATCAACACGTATAAACAACAAAAGTTTCTTCATCAGAATACAAAGTACCTAAATGTACTGAAAATTAATAAATAAAAGAATAGACAAATATGAAGAACACTTTGTTTTCGAAAGATGTTGATATTTTGTATAAAAAATGGTGGTGTAAACAATGTTGATTATTTGTATTTAATAATAATATTATTTTTGCTGTTCCCTTTAACTCTTACCTAGCTGTAACTCATTATAAAATATTTGATCTAAAACTGCATCTTTTTTGAAACCTTGTTAAATAACCGTAACTTATGTCAATTTGATATTAGTTTTACTCATAACTGGAAGAAACAGAATAGTGACAAAACAATAAAATAATAGGTTAAGATGGCTTAGTTTAGGTTAAATTAGGTTATGTTAGTTTAAGTTTGTTTTTTATTGGTTTTTATTCTTAACTTTTCCTCATTGTTTTGTTTTATCACTGTTCTGTTCTATTAGCCTGCCAAAGTATATAATTGTGGAATCGAACGGTCAAACCTTTCATCTAAAAGACGTTTTAAAACGTAGCTCCAGTCATCAATCGTAGGAATGAGTTCCGTCTTCATTGTGAATTTAATGTCAGTATCTCCCCCGGAGTGATACACGGACAGGACTTTATCAGATAGGTTGATTTTTGTATTTTTGTCTGATAATGAAATTGCGTCAACGAAGTCGAGATTAGTTTTTGATTCCTAAAATTAAAAAAAATAAACATTTACATTTGTAGGATTGAAATAATTTCACTCTCGATTGCAAGCTGAGCATTAAATATACATTGCGAAAATCACCGAAGAGATGAACCGACAGTAGTAATACTTCATGTAATGATATAAGTCACCTGTAAATAAAGATATCTGCTACCAAACATTGTCTAATCTATAGATTGTTACTTTCTACCCGGATAAATGGAGAAATCTAAACGGCTCCACAATCTTTTCAGTGTGGAAACCACAGCACAAAGATTATACTACTAGCGCGTCGTCACCAAACTGCAGTTCGTGCATAATAATGTTAACTATAGGCAGGCCTTTTGCGAAATAATTATTCAAAACCTCTGCCGTCGCATCAAATCAAAACTAATTGGTACTGAATTTGTTTGTTTTAGTATTTTTTTAACTAATGTACCTACTCCTATTATTTGTATAAGTATTATTTTAGTAATCCACCAACCTTACGTACATACTATTATTATTTTTGTAAAATCCCACGGGCGTTCGATAAATTAATAATTTGAAAAAATAATTGTTACTTTCGGACGTCTGTTCAGCAAACTTTTGCATTGAATTATGAAATCGTTTTTATAATTGGAAGCGTTTGTTTGGAGAATCGTGTCATCGTTTCTATAATTGGAAGCGTTTGTTTGGAGAATCGTGTCATCGTTTCTATAATTGGAAGCGTTTGTTTGGAGAATCGTGTCATCGTTTCTATAATTGGAAGCGTTTGTTTGGAGAATCGTGTCATCGTTTCTATAATTGGAAGCGTTTGTTTGGAGAATCGTGTCATCGTTTCTCTAATTGGAAGCGTTTGTTTGGAGAATCGTGTCATCGTTTCTATAATTGGAAGCGTTTGTTTGGAGAATCGTGTCATCGTTTCTATAATTGGAAGCGTTTGTTTGGAGAATCGTGTAATCGTTTCTATAATTGGAAGCGTTTGTTTGGAGAATTTAAGCGATAAAATTGCTACCTATTTTATAATACTTTCTTCAGAATTTTTTTTTATTGCTATTTTCAAAATAGAAACTGATTTCCCGAGATCGAGGTCGTCTCCTACAACGAAATTTCATGTTTTTACAAATGTATCATATTAATTAGACCATGTTGAGCGATACTGCAGTAATGTATTTCGAATGATGAATTATACTGCATTGTGTACAATTGAATACATTTTCATCAAAATAATTGAATAGGAGACGACCTCATTTAGATTATTCCGTAATTTTTCGAGGGTGATACGTTTACAGTAAATAAATAAAGTAGGTTTTGGCTGTTTCCGTGATACAAAAGTTAGGAAAATTATGCCTTATTCAGATTGGATCATGCATTTTAAAATAGTCAAATATTTCTTGAGCAGATAAAAATCTCCAGCGGCCCGTTTGAGGCCTAGGAGTCGATGTCGAAGTATTATATAAATTGATGTCATCAGTTTTCCTTCAAATCGGTCTAGTATACACGTAATCTCTTCAAATTATTCGTAATCCGGTTAAAATCTGGACTGCAGTCCCGTAACGAGAGAATGGATGGGTTTCCAGATAAACTTTTGTTAAAATACGAAACTATTATCACGATTGCAGAACACGTGCTCATAAAAATCCTAATATATTCGTATTTCGACATTATGTAGTATTAAGGCAAACGCAGGTGAATGATCACGTGCTCCGATATATTAGGAATTTACTAAAAAAATCGGCGTGGTTATTAATAATTTTAATTGATTTTAACCGGGTTACCAATAATAAAGATATTCTTAAAAAATTAGCAATTTTCGCGTACATAACATTTCTAGGAGTTATCTGTTCAGTGATATAAAAATTGATAAATAATATTGAAGCATTTTGTAAATCATTAAAGAGACCCTCGCATTTGTAGTGGTGTAAAAATGTACCTACATTAATTTTGCCTTTAAATGTTTTAAGTTTAGAATCAAATTCCAATTTTAAAAATCTGTATTTTACAAATAAAATATAAAGTACAAAGGGTTTATATTGTTTATAAGTAGGTACATCCTGTTTCATACAATTGTTAAGCGTGAGGCAGCACGCAGACGAGAAACTTTAGTTGCGGGTATAAAAATCAGGAGGTGCGCAGACGAGCGCCAAGACACTAAGGAGACTCTTTTGAATTTTCCAACTGTCGCCGTCTCAACTAAAATCTCTCGTCTGTGGGCGGCCTTAATATACCTTAGTCTGAATGTAATCTTCTTACATAGCTTACTTCTATCAGATATACTTGGGTAGGAATGCTCAGTGAAAACCAAAAAACTGTGTGCACAAATACGTTCAAACTGTGTGCACAAATACATTCAAACTGTGTGAACAAATACATTCAAACTGTGTGCACAAATACATTAAATGTGTGCACAAATACATTCAAACGTGTCCTTTTTAAAATTATTTGCCTGAACATACCTTTGGGTCTGGATTCACTTTGGCAAAAACCATCATTTTTTCGAATAGAATACACTTCTGTGTGGTCGTCGAAGGGCGATTATTCTCATTGGTTACATTGAACTCATCGTGCCGAATCAGTTCTCCATGCTCATAAATTGAGAACTAGAAAATACCAGAAAATAATTGGTCTTTATTTATATAACTTTTCTCAAATATCCAATTGTTATTAATTTGATTAACCTTGAGGTGATATTTCACAAGTATGGCGCTAGAAAAACTGAACAAAAAATATTATTTGATCTCCGTGGTCAAGGATTTTGACTAGCAAACCGCAGGTCGCGGGTTTAATCCCGGCGTGCGTACGAAAAAAAAGATTAATTTCTGTTATTTCACAAATTACTCATTTAAAAATAATATTTTGAATATTTGCGGCACGTTCCAGAGTGGAAGATACTGTAAGTATCGCTCTGGTGTAAGACCACCATTCAGAATTGAAGCATTACTTGAAATGGTTTAAGCCGTGTTTCGTGAGCAGATCTGAATAGCCAGGTACTTCCTCTCTCCCATCTCCTTCCCCTCCCTACTACCTTCAGTCTCACAACATGCCCAAATTGGAGATGCCATGGTCTCACTGTCTCCATACGGTTGGGAGCAGTTGGGACTCTCGTGCGGTTTCACATTAAAAAAATACCTGTTTCGACCTAAGCGTCTTATATAATCAATTAGAATTTCAAAAGAATTTGCAACTTCAACGGAATTTTAATGTTTCAAACCCAGATGGTTTAGAGGTAAAAGTATTTATCTTTAACAAAGCACTGTTGGACAGGTGCATATTTTTGAAGACATTTGTTTCACATAATAATATAATATGCAAACTTGTTAATTTTAAGGCTTTGTAAGCGAGATTATTCATAAATGGAAAAATGTAGGAAAAATCTTAAATTTAAATAAGTAATAATTACTTCTCCACAGCCGTTAATTTCGCCAATCATCCTTGAAATATTTATCTTATCCAATGTACATTTAACGGAATCTATTGCCGCCTTCAACTCGGAGTCACGTTTGTTAAAATCTATGTCTTCAACCACATAATCTTTGTGTTTCTTGTTATATTTTAACAATTCAGACAGAAGGGCAAAGTACAGCGGTAACCTCCTCATCGGCTCCAAAAAGTTTTCTTGCATCGTTAGATTTGGCTTGTCCTCCTGTAATCAAATTAACCTTTTTAAATAATTGTTTATTTCCATATGAGCTCTTACATTCTAGGGTTCAGAGGTAAACTATCGCATGTCACATTATAGAGTACCTACTCGTCACACTAGGCACAAGAACCTATTTTGTTTCCATCGTTCACAAAGCAAACTCGCCAATTCCACGCCTACATGGTTTATTTAGCAAACGAATTCACTAACGATATCGACATTTTTAACATAAAAAATCGATTTTTAAGCGGGCTCTCCTGCAACCATTTTCAGAAACAATACTCAAACATTGGCGCAAACTTTTTTGTTTTCCCCCGTTTAATTCCCCGTTTCTAATGAAAACATAACGTTTTCGAACAAAAATATGGATGGGAACATCCCAATTTAAATGTTTGGACCAATTTTTTTTGGAATGTTTGCGTAATGGTCGCAGGAGATGCAGCTTAAAACACAATTTTTACATCAAAATACTATGTCACGAAGCACCTCATGACCAAAGTAAATGTAATGCATAATCTATTGTCATAATCAGTTGCACAGCTCTTCTTACATAGACAGTCAAATTGATAGACCAGCCAATCAGGGAAAGCCGAACAAACCAACTCGCGGGAAATTATGTGACCGTTTACTTTTCTGTAATTTGTCGAGAAATGATTCTGACCGTATACAGGCAACTTGCATTGTAATGTCACCACTAAACAAAAGTTCGGGCTTGTTTACAAAACTGAATATTTTTTTCACTATGTATTTAGTTTGACACTTTTACAAATGTGTTATAATTTACCCATCTCAATTATTTTTAGCGTCGCTACACCAGGCGGTTCGTTTAAAACGAACATTCAGATCCTGCGTAGAAAAGTCCTACAATGTACTGCGCTACAAATCTTTGCCTTACTTTAGCGAACTTTAATTTTCTGCCAGGGTCTGGTTATTGTACGACTGATGTCGTAGTTTATTCAAAGTATTCTCGAGCAATCCTCGAGCAAAAAAAATGGTCACGTGGTTTGCCTCCAGCTCGTCTAAATGATACCCAGATTTTATATTAGGGCAAGTCTATCAATTTGGTGGTCTATGGGTTCACACATATATTTTCAGGCCAAATCGAAATGTTTCAAATTATGAAAAAAAAAATTCTGGACAGTATCCTGCAAAGCAGGTTCATAAAATTTAAGGTATGTGAATATATTTTTACTTACATCTTTTGAATTGATAGAGTATTTTTCATAGATTTTCTCGTAGTTATAATACATCTCAAAATCTGTTTTCTGGAAGGAAAAGGTGGTTGTCAATATACTTATTTATACATTGATGTAATTGAAATTGTGTTTTTACAAGTCTGTCCAATAAATAACACACTATTTTGGATGTATATTAAAATTACTTTCTGAAAGTAAAGTAATGTTAAAAGCACGTAAACGCAAAGTAAATTAATATAACTTGTAAAAGAACTTGTAAAAGAAAAACATTCAAATTGACCACCTTATCCGATTTTAGCACACTTAAAGGTTTCAGCTTTTACCTTTTGGTTTTAAGTTTTAACTTTTGGTTAGAGTTTTAGCATATAAAAAATGACTGTTTCAGTTTTTTTTAATACAAAAAGTTTGGGTTAAAAAGTATACATTTTGAGCTGTGACACAAACCACAAAATGTTCTGAAAAAAATGAAAACTATCTTAATTAGTATTTGTATCTTTTGAAATAACCGAAGCAAGAATTATTCCTATCATTTAAGTTCCAATCAGATTCATTATAACTCATAACCCCAAGAATATAATTTTTTTAGGGACTAAGTATAAAAATTGTTGATAAATTAACATTTACTATGATAGCATCGGGTATCATCGGAATGAAATTAAAGTAACACAAAAAAAAAACTGTCAGATTATTCGACATGATTATTCCAAGAAATTAAATTTAATTATAATCTGTTATAAAATGCATTAATTCAAATTCATAATGATAAACTAATAATAGAGTCATTGAGCACCAGACCGAGAAAAACGGGACAAATAATAATCCCCTTAACTGAATACAACAACGGGACAACAACATTACACATACTTACACAAAATAGATAAGTAAAAGTTAATTATCCACTCTGTGAAAAATACAGAAAACCACAAATGCAATGTATTATGTACAAACATAGAAAGCAAGACCGATATTAAGTACCGAGGCATAACAATAGCGTTTAAAATGGTCCCCACATATAAATATTCTGAACGACAGAATAAGGAAACTAACATATATATTTAGATGTTTAAGACATATTTTAAACGAAAAATTACTTAGAACCACATACTTCGCTTTCTGTCAATCAATTATACAATACGGCATTATAGGCTGGGGCGGTACATATAAAAATCAAACACAAACAATTTATATATCACAAAAACTAATAATAAAAAATATATTAAAAAAACCCTATTCATATTCGTCCGAACTTTTATTCAAACAATTTAAGGTCAGAAAATTAAGTGCAATATACTTCTACCATGCAACATTACAAATTTATAAAAACAATATTTAAAATCTCCACTATAATACCTATTCATAAATCTGGGGATACGCATAAATTAGACAATTACAGACCAATATCCCTTGTTTCAAACTTATCAAAAATATTCGAAAAATGCATCAAATTTAGAGTCATTGAACACTTAGAAAAATATAAAATTCTATCGAAAAACCAATACGGCTTTCGTAAAGATCTAAGCACTGAGGATGCCGTATATGAATTGACAACAAATATTTATACATCTATCGATAAAAAAAGAAATGTCTTGCCATATTCCTAGATTTAAGAAAAGCTTTCGACACCGTTAATCATAATTTACTCATTAAAAAAATAACTCGACTGGGCTTCAAAAAAGACACACTAAAATTACTATCAAACTATCTTAAAGACAGTACACAAAAAACAAAAATTGGAAATAATTATAGTTCAGAGACACGGATAAAAAACGTTCCGCAGGGAACTGTTCTTGGCCCGATTTTATTCTTAATTTATATTAATGATTTATGTAATTTTGCAATCCCTGGTAAAATTATTTCTTACGCCGACGACACGGCAATAATAGTGGATGGTAATAATTGGACAGAAACTTTTTCGAAAGCAACTGTATGTATTTCACTTGTTTCAAAATGGTTAAAATACAACAAACTTGTCAAAACACTTTACTTACCTTTTTATAAAAACATAAGAAACAAACCAAAAGAAAACCTTAAAATTAGAATCCATAATACAACTTGCAATCAAGAAATGTGCTTCCTGTGCAACGAACTCGCTAATGTCAAAAATATAAAATATTTAGGAGTATCAATAGATAGTAATCTTAATTGGAAATCACATATTAATCAAACCACTTCTAAACTAAGATATCTTACCTACATATTTTATAGACTCAAGGAAATTTTAAACGCTGAAAAATTGAAAATGATCTACTTCTCCCTGGTGCAATCTGCAATCACTTATGACATAATAGGATGGGGTGGTGCACCTGATACATTTATTAAGCCTCTACAAATAATTCAAAAACACATAATCAAAGTCATATATAACAAAAATAAAACATTCTCGACCGACCTATTATACAAGGAATCTAAATTATTTAACATTCGTAAATTATTTATATTACAAACTATGAAATATTTATTTAAAAACAAAAATAATTTCAAAATAAATGAAAACAGAATGAGCAAAATAACAAATAATATATTTTACACCCCCCAAACCAATACTAAATTAATGCAGACACATAGCAGTTTCATTGGTCCTCGTACATTTAACCTTCTACCACTACAAACTCAAATGATAAATAAAAAGATAGAATATATTAAAGAGGTAAAATTATGGCTGAATGACGCAGATATTGAAACGCTTTTACTATAAATTTATTGATCCTTTCTACAACTCACTTGCTGAAACTTTATAAACTATTGTACATAATGTTTTCTCTTTACTTTTTATAATAATTATAAACAAAAAAAAACTTTTTCTACTAATGTATATTATACTTTAGGTACTTGAAATATAGTAATCGTTTTATATTACCCACACTCAGGCAGTGCCTTAGTGGGTTTTCATTTCTTGCGTATACTATTTGGTATTATATATTATGTTATTATATACTATATATTAATATGTATAATATATGTAAAGAAATGAAAATAAATAAAGTAAAAAAAAATAAAAAAAATAAAGTTGCACCCTTTAAAAATAACAGAAATCTTAGACAAACGTCAATACTTCCTACTCCTAAATGTAAAAAAACAATAGGACAGTTCAACCATGAATATCTCGGAGTTATTTTTTAACTCATTACCAGAAAAAATTTGAAACATGAATGCAAATACAAAAGAATTCAAAAGCAACCTTAAAAAGTATTCCGAACACTTAAACTGAATCATATCAAATTTAAACCAATATAACATCACCCCCATACACACAAGCCCTGCTTATTTATGGAGGTACATCAAATACTTATATTATATTATGTAATTTAAAACTGTATTATATTGTGTAACGTAATTCGTGTATCTTTTTTTATTAATAAAAAAATATAAATAAATAAAAAAAGTATCTATAAATTCACTTTATATTAATTATATTATAATTTATTTTATGTAAAATATTTATTTAATTTTGTAATATTTAGCGTATAGATATCGGTTATTCTGTACAAATGTGTTTATAATTTTAAAGTTTATATGTATGGTAGTATTCCTAAATGTATTTAATGTTAAAAAATCAAGACGACACTCCCTCATTAAACACGAGTTATTCTCAATTAGGTAGGTATTAATTAACAGCATGGAACATACATTCTTTTTAATACTGTTGTACACCGCCATTGGACGGTTGGTATATATATATATATATATTTTTTTAAAATTATTTTAATATAGATCATATGGGTTACATTAATACATACATATTTTGCAAAATATAATATTAAGGTTCATAATTGGTCATGTATACCTTATCAGAAAAGAGGAGCTCTTGTGCCTGTTTGTTACTATTATAAAAACAAAGCTCTTGAGCTTTGTTTTTATAATAGTAACCGTCTATCTGCCGCACACTTACTGATGTTCTTCTATCAATATGTATTATTGTAATCATTTTTTATCACAAATACAACCAAAAAAGTGTCTTAATTCAATGTGTTTCATAAAGTATTTTGTTCGACCAACCACTTACTTGCAAATATATTTTTGATTTTATTATTACGGGTTTGTCGAAACCGGATGGGAGATAAGAGAAAAGTGATGTTGAAAAAGTAAATGTGTTTAATTTTTTTATAAATCTTTTATTATTTCGTCGGCCTCGACTGGTCGAGGGGTAAGGCTCTCAACTAGCAAGCGGGAGGTCACGGGTTCAAATCCCGGCGGGGGCAAATAAATTTTATTTGTGTTATTTCACAAATTACTAGTTTAAAATAATATACAGTATACTTTTGCGGCACGTTCCAGAGTGGAAGTTACTCTCAGTATCGCCTTGGCCCTGACCACCATTCAGAATTGAAACGTTACTTGAAATATTTGTTGACCAGATTGGAATAGCCAGGTACTTCCCCACCTTCCTCTCCCCCATCTCCTTCCCCTCCACACTATCTTGAGGTGCCATAGTCTCACTGGCTTGAGACTGTTGAGAGCAGTTGGGACTCTTGTGCGGTTTCATATTATTTATTTTTTTTCCTTCGTAAATTTTATAGATATTTTAATAAGACTGCTTACGTGTCAGTGTTAACAGCATAATTAGTTGATCCGTGTTGACTTCGCGTAATATTGATTATTCCGATTTGACAGCTCGCAACGCTCTGGCGGAATAAAAATGTACTACCAAACACGGCTGCTATTTTGACAGGACTGACAGGACAAGAAAAAATTAACCCATCCTAAACCAAAGTTACAGACAAATGAAATGCAAAGTGGTGGAGTTAAAAAAGGGACTTCGCTATGCCAGGTCAATAAATAAATAATTTAATAATATATCTGTTAAAAACTTACATGTTTAACGAAAGCATAGGCCACCGAACTCAAATCATTCCCACTGGATTCAAGTTCATGTAAAAACTGCGGATGGAATGCAAGCATTTTATCAAGTTTCTGTTTCATTTCTTCTTCATGGTCTGCGGACAATTTGCTTAAAGTGTAAGATGTTTGGCGAGAGGTATTACAAAACTCTACCAGATTTTCCAACTGAGCGACGTAGATTTTTTCACATATTCGCAGCTCTCTTATGCGATTGTTAATTTTCCTAGAATTGCAAAACACCACCGTTAGTCAAATTACCTCGTTCGGATTTTTAATTTCAATTTGATATGAAAGACAAACATTCCCGGGGTATGAATATACTGACAATAATTTGAAAATCTCTTTCTACCACCACAGTAAAATATTGGTTGTTTCCTGATGGAGGACTTAGCCAGCCGAGGAATCAGTCGATAATATGGTATTTTTGATGAAATAAAGTAGTGGACATTGGACTTCGCGTTATGTAGATTATTCCGATTTGATAGCTCGTAACGCTCATGCGAACTCTGGCGGGATAAAAAGGTGATTTCCAACACAGCTACCTTCATGATAGGATTGAAAGGACACGGACCACACATACAAATTTACAGACAGACGAAATGTAAAACGCTGAACTTAAAACAGGGCTTCGCTCTGCTCAGACAAAAAAATATTTTAGAAATACTACCGAAAGGTGGTGAAACACACTAAGTGAATGATCGTGATTTATTTTTGGGGTATTATGCCGTATTGCGATACCTCCTTCTTTATCCAATAATTACACATCACTAGTCAATGACATCATAACTACAAAGCAACATGATTTTACAAAATACAGGAAAGTAATCTAGTTCTTCTTAAGGATTCATTGTCATTCATTTTGTTAACATCACTAGAGTATTTTTTTTGTGTTTAATTCGTATAACTCCATTTAATAAATCATTTTAAATTGGGAGGGGGTAAAATAGAATCATATTAATAAGTCGTCTAAACGTGGTTAAAACCACAGTTTGAAAATGGCCTAGAAAGCCGTAACAGCTGTAACAATAACAAAAACCAAAAAATACTTGCAGAACTTAATAATTATATTATTAAATTTGATTATAATTATTATTTTTTTTAAATCACTATAGTAGATGTCATATAATATACAGACTTGCCAAAGCATTTGACAAAAATAATAAAAAATACCCTTGAGAAAACTTTGGTTAATAGTATACATGTGTAATTTATTTCATTGGGCTACATCTTACATACTTGACAGATCACAGGCATTAGCAATGAAGGACTTCGAATCAGATTTCAATGTAATTTCTTCGGCGATCCAATATGGTTCTCATCTTGGACATATGATCGATGTTGAAAAATATTCTCCAAAATAATTATTTGCTGATGACCCTGAGCTATATAAGCCGATAACAAGTATAAACAATTGTATCAATTTACAACATGATTTGAACAATATATCTACCTAGTTACTTAGCGTCAACAAAAGCAATAAATGTTTCGAAATAATGTCGCTGTCTTTTCCAGAAACAAAATTGAAATTTTGATTATTTTTTAAATAACTAAACATTTCAACCTTCTGTTTTTCGTGTTCTTGGAATAACTAATGACAAGTGAAAAGTGGATATTTTCAAAAAGAGCTATTATGAAAAGTCCATAAAGGATTGTTATCCTTTAAATAAAGGTATAGCTTTGGAATTTTTGTAGTATTTAAGAAACGAGCCATTCTCAAAGCTAATATTTACAATGTGCGTAATAGGTACCCATAACTATGTAGTTCAGAAGCATTTTGTTTGTATTACCATTGCACTTATACTGTCATTTCTATTAGAAAAAGCAAATTTAAGCTCATTACAACCATATAAAATTTATTACAATTCGTCGGGTTAAATTCAAAACATGCATTATATGTATTACAATATTATGGTTATTGATTTTGTTCATTTTTTAACCCCTTCAGCGTTTTATCATGAGAACATACGTAATTTTTATGACGTTAGAAAGATAAATAATTATTATTTCCAGTGTGCTTTAAATATTCAAGTACGGAAGGTTAATTCTAATAGGAAATCTATACTAGTTTATATTTTTTGGTATTATGTAAAAAAAAATTAAAGATGATTAAATTTTACCGTTGATTTACATTAATAAATTGGAACACTTATCAATAAAATATCATTTTGAAATCTTATGCACTCCTAAAGAAAGAGTGGTCATATTTTCTTTGCAGTTGGAACTTAAGAGCCCGCATACCCAATTTCTACCGATTTATAAAAAAATTCTCGTTAACTCTTTAAGTTTTTAAGTTCCAAAAAAATAAATATATTATTTTTGAAGATAATATCTAAACATTTGTTTTGCCGAAACGTGAATTATATAAAATTCCCTAGATAGAAAAAATCGCTAAGTAAGCTCCGAAAATTATAAAAACACATTTTGTTTTTTTATATGTTATAGGCATAAAAAAATTCACAAAATTTGGAACGACAATGAAACCCCTGTGCCCATCTACTAAAAGTTATTGGCGGTGGGAGTTTACAAAATTATAAATACGTTTTTGTGTGCAGGGTCTGTTTTGCTGTACCCAGGGTTCGAATCCCTTTGATAGAAAAAAGCTTAAAACAATAAACAATATTTATTATTTTTTTGGTAAACTAATGTTTAAGACAAGATTTTTTAATGCATAGCACAAAGGGTAACAATTTTTTTACAAGAAGGGACACGGGTTCGAGTCCCGTTGGCGTCATGTATCTTTTATCAGGAGATTTTTCAATGTGGATGAGTGTTTCAGGCGAATAATTATTGCTTGTAAAATAATTGTTACCCTTTGTGCTATGCATTAAAAAATCTTGTCTTGAACATTAGTTTACCAAAAAAATAATAATTAATATTTGACAAGTTCAAGTATTTCACCTAAAAATGTAGACAATTTGTCTCGGCGCCATCTAGTGAGAGAGTTAGCACTTACAATGCCTTTCTCATATAAAATAAAGTTGGTTGTTTTCGGGTGAAAAAATGTAACAAGCAGTAATTGTTGAATGAAACACTAGTATATATTGAATTATTTCGCGGATAAGAGATAAGCCGCCATAGCTCAGTGGTCAGAGCTGTCGACCGGAAATCGAAGGGACACGGGTTTGAGTCCCGTTGGCGTCATGTATCTTTTATCAGGAGATTTTTCAATGTGGATGAGTGTTTCAGGCGAATAATTATTGCTTGTAAAATAATAAACATTATCTTCGTGTTGTTATAAGTTATTTCCATAATAGATATTTATTATAAGTATACATAACATACGGGTAAATAATTTATATAAATGTACGAAAGTAGATATTATAATGTATAAGAAAACATATTATATTGATAACCTTACAAGAAAAACCTTAATTCATTTCGATATAACAAATGCTTTTAACTTTATAAGATAAATATCGTTAAAATTCGAATTAAATTTTCAAATATGTATTCATTTGATAAAAGTATAAAATATACATAATATATGAGTTACATTTTAATATAATATTAAAAAAAAACAACAATAATAATTCACACAGATTGATTGAATGGTCAGCCAAAATCCACTTTGTTAGTATTTTCATCCACCGTGATAAAAAGTTTATTTATCAAGTGCCAAATAACTAACCACGGCCTCTGCTAGTCGACTCTTACTACGTGTAGCCATCAAAAACATGGCGACTTTTGTTAATTACATGTCACGTGGAGACTTATTGGTTCTTGTCAATAATATTTTGTCATTGTTATCTTTAACAGATGTAGCAAATGTCAGATCCTAATTTAAATTCGCTTATATTTAAACGACTATGGTAACCCCATGAAAACTAATAGAGGTGGGCGTTGCCCATTTACAATTCAAAAGAAGGTATGCTGGGCCTTAAGAGTTCTTTTATGTTCAAAATTAGTGTAAATATATTGTCCCTAGTTAGAAGTCTAATAGAACATAACTTTATAGTTGGTCGATATTCTACAAAATTCGTATTCATTATGTTGAAAGAATTTTTACGCATGGTAAATTTTTAATTTATTTTTCCTATAGAGCACATAAATTACCTATAATTGAAGAATACTATAAATATTTCAACTTTACAGAACAAACGAAAAATAAAAGATTAAATTTTGTTAAAATAAATAAACTTTAATTAGGATTGTCGTGAACTCCTGCAATTAGTAAATCTACGTGTACCTATTCGAACAACTTACATGCACCTACACGACAAACACACATCTTATTCCAACTATGTATAGTTTGTATTCCCCAATACAACATTCACATAGTCTTGGTAAAAAATATTAAAATGATATAGATGTATTTGACAATAATTTGAACTTGCCAAACGCCGTATGTGCAATCTATTTCTATCTAGCATAAATTATTGTTAACATCAATTTTATAAGTTTTTATTAATATTATCGTTGATATGAAGGATACCGGCAGATTATCTATTTTCACGTCACTTATCTATATTTTATGATCAGCTTTGTACAGGGTTGGGCAAAAGTAATCACCCGATGTTCTTTTGCTGTAATTTTTTTAATGATAACCGTTGATACTGCTTGTAAACTGATACATGTCTTGTCAATTTGTATTCTGCGTTTGTTTACTTCACAAATGTCAAAACCGAATTGACATTTGGCGCCATTTGGAAAAGTTATAGCGTTTTCCAATAGGGTGATTACTTTTACCCCACTCTGTATATTTAAGTCAATTTTATATATTTTTATTTTGATTTTTCAAAAAGGTGTACTACATTTTATGTGGGCATTTAAGTATAATAAAATATGTCTTACAAACTACATTGAATAATGCTTAACGTGCACCGAACACGAAATAAAATGGTGAATGATAAGTAAAGATAAAAAATGTCTGAATAATATATCAGACAACCAACCTTTTGTATTTTTCAGGCTTGTCGTAAGGTGAGTAATCTTCAGATAGATAAAATTCATCTTCAACGGTGGTTTTTTCTTCCATAACTCTAATGCGATTCAACGAGGATTGGGCAGAATGTGAAACTACCGGCGTAGTGAAGGTCTTACAGCGTTTTGCGTTATTATTATAATACCCGAGGTGATAACAAATACGCCATATGAAAAAACATTATCTACACGATAAAATTTTGTTTGATTTGATTAATATAGTCCTCACGTCTTATCGATTTAATCAATGTAGTCCATACGTCTTATCGATTCGAAAAATATAAAATATTTATTTTTAGAGTAGGTAGATACTATGTTCCCTCAATATTGAGGGAACACGGAGAAAAATAAGTACTACTTTTTTTATCAAGATACTGTTAAAAATGTGACTGCGTGATCATTTCCTGGTAAAATATTAGTCATTCAGAATATATCTGCCTAAATAATAATAATAACATGGCATTTATGAAGCGCAGTTTAGTGTCATTTCAACTACTCGGATAACAAACTTAAAAAAATGGTAATTCAGTATTAGTGGTTCTTAAAATTATTCCTATGGTGTGCCTTACCCGAATACATATCTAATATTATAACATTAAATACACTGTTATACAAAGTGTACCAAAGAAGGTTCTAACACGACACCCGGGAGGCAAACGAAAGGCGGGCAGACCTAGGCTGAGATGGGAGGACGATGTCAGGAAAGATGCCAGAGGACTACTCCATGTTGCAGATTGAAAGACGACGGCCGAGGACAGAGGGCAGTGGAGGCTCATGTCAAAGGAGGCCAAGGCTCGAAATGGGCTGTAGCGCCATTGAAGAAGAAGAAGTTATACAAAGTGATGACAAAACTTAGAATAACAATAACAGCAGGACAGGACAAAACACGAATATTAAAACTAAAACATAATATAAAACAGGAGGCAGTTTATGCTCAGAAATGAGAATTTTCTGAGCAGACACTTTAAAAAGGTACAATAAGGAGACAACCGAAACCAAACAATTACCGGAAGTTTTAGAATATGGCTTATTATAAAATATTGAAAAGAAGATAAAATTTATGAATGGTAAGACTTTTTAAATAATTTTGTTTTTAAAGCCCGTTTAAATTCAGCCAAATTCTGGAGATTAGTAAGAGCTGAGGGAAGTCTATTCCAGATGAGAGGGCCTGTTACACTAAGAGAACAATCATAGTAAACAGCTCGATTTGACCTAGAAAATTCAATTAGACGATTACTAACATCTAGATCTGCTGACCTTAGAGTAAGCTGTCTATTGCTTAAGTTTTGTTGGATACATAGTTCCGATATATAGGCTGGCGCCATTCCTTGCAATGCTTTGAAGGTCATTAAGCAGATCTTAAACTCTATTCTTTTAGGGCATCGAAGCCAGTGAAGGCGATCCCTTAGAAGTGGGGTTATACGGCAATACTTAGATTCACCAAAAATCATTCTTGCCGCAGCATTAAAAACTGACTGGATTCTATTGATTTGTTTCTGAGGTAGGCCGGCATATGCACTATTGCAATATTCCATACGTGAGACGAAGAACGAATCTATGAGTGACTTTGCTGCATGGGAAGGAAGGCATCTCCTGATTGATTTTATCTGCATTAAATGGAAAAAAACAGAACTTACCGCTTTTAAAATTTGCGATTCAAGAGAAAGAATATTGTCCATAGTAAAGTCCAGAAATTTTATTTCTGCAGAAGGAATTATATCTGTATCCTGAATACGGATTGGACTGAAGTCAAGGAGAGCTTGCCTTCCAGGGGAAGCTATCCACATAAATTCTGTGTTTGTGGGATTTAGTTTAAGTTTATTGACAGACATCCAACTTGAGATTGTGTTAATGAGGCTAACCACCTCGTTTTTAAGGACGTCTTTTTCGTCCGGAGAACAAAACTTGAAAATCAAACGATCATCTGCGTAGCCTTGTGATTCAAAGCCAGCTGAGTGAATTAGTCGTTCAAGACGATTCGTATAGAGAATGAAGAGAATGGGGCCTAGGAAAGAACCCTGGGGAACTCCAAATTCTATGGGAGTTTCAGGTGATGTACGTTTATTGAAAGTTACTGAGGCTACTCGTCCAGACAGGTACGATTTTATCCATTGGAGTGCATCACCTCGAACGCCAAATTCGGTTTCAAGCACATTTAGTAAAATACTATGATCTACTGTGTCAAATGCCGCACTCATGTCAAGAACAGATATCAAACCCAACTTACCTGCTTCCATCCCGATGATCAAGTCTGAAACAACCCGCAAAAGAACAGTTTCCGTTGAATGAAACCGTCGATTAGCGGATTGATTTTTGGCAAACAGACCAGTGGAGTTCAAGTACCCCACTAATTGTTTGGCAACGATTTTCTCAATCAGTTTTGATAGGAATGGTAGGTTGGATATTGGCCTGTAATTATCTGTATTATCAGTATTAAGATTTTGTTTTTTTAGGATTGGAGTTATAATTTATTTTTTAAGTGATCCCGGTACAAGTGAATTTACTAGAGACTTCTGGATAATTTCGGTAATTACAGGTGCTATATCCGGGAGACATTTTTTTAAGAGCAAGGTCGGTATGAGGTCTTGAGCGCATTGCTTGTTTGGGCAAGACTTCACAGCATGTATGACATCTCCTTCCGTTATTGCTGCAAAAGTAGTGAAGATACCAGGGAGCGGAGTTGTTGCTGCGACAGAAGGCAATCCTACCCCACCGAGAGCCCGAACTTTTTCGACTTTACTCCTAAAATATGTCGCAAGACCATCCGCTTCAAGAGAGGAATCAATCTTGATGTTGCTCTCTCCACATAAAGTTTTTATATATTGCCACAGTTTTCGAGGGTCCTCTTCTGCCTCAATTTGCTCACACCAAAAGTTAGATTTCTTCTGCGTTACTTCTTCTTTGTAAGCATTTTGTTTCGGAATCCAAAGTTGCCGATTGCTGAAAGTCGGGTTTCGTCTGTACAACCTCTGGAATTAAAGAATTACTGACTCTTCTACCTGGCATTCACAAAACTTTTCCTTATCACAGAGCGGTGATAAGGAACTTGTCCCTTGAACCTTGTCCGAATAAATAAAATGGATGAGATGTGACAATATTACTATTTTAAGGAACACGTGGTGCGACTTCCTTATAACACATTCGTGCTTTAATGTTAGTTTGTTTTGTAATTTGTCAAATCATTCGTTGTAGGCGTCCAGTCCCGTTACTAAGAGGAAAATGAATAATATGACCCGATTTTTAATAAACTAACAATACTTCAAATCGGTAAGTTTTATCTGTTCAGTTTTACAAAATTATCTGTGCAGGCAATGTCAAATTTTTTTTAAGCTAGGATCCTCAAAATTTTTGGATTAATTGATTTATTACGACGTTATGGAAAACACATAAATAAACGATAATGGTCTTTGCCATACTACAAAAACTACTATGTTTATACATCTGGTATGTGTTGCCAGCATTGTAATAATTACATAATAAAATAATTGATAAAATAATTGATAAAATATTGGGATGAATCTCTTGAATTTATAGTTAGACACTCTATTTACTCTTCCCCTATTAGGTTTTCTTCAGCTTTACGGATTTCACCAATTATGAGATGCAATATTTAATAGTTACACACTCTATTTACTCTGCCTCTATTAGGTTTCCTCTAGCTTTATGGATTTACCCAATTAGAAGATGCCATATCTCACTGACCACGAAAAGTGAACATCAATAGTATCAAATAAAACAAGTTCGACAGTCAAAAGTTGTATTTCTGGAAGAGTCGAAGAATTGGACTCGTGGTGAGATAAAATAACAATGCAATGATTATTTCTTAGATTTTCAATTTGAACTTACACGCATCGACGAAATTCGTTAACACAATATTTAACTCTGATAATTTATACTAAGTATTGTTTTCGTAGGTACTTTATTAAATTAAAATTTTCTTAAGGCACTAGGATAATGGTTTTACTGCTCACATCACTTTACTTTTTTAAACTTTTTTAAATGTTCACCTGAAACGAAAACAAAATTTATATAAATATATTTCAACATCCTACCATAAGCCACTTTGTCAGTAAAGCCAATTCAAACATTACAAATTACAATAATATTTCCAATAGGACTAAAATTAAAAAAATTTCGTGAAAAATCACAAACTAACATCTCTATAGATTCTACCAGATTGAACCAGTGACTGATTTGATTGAAATGTTGATTTTCCCAAATTCAGCATACATCGTCGTAAGATACACACTTCTTACAGCGAAGCTGCTCTGAGTAAATTCCATGTTTTCCATTAATTGAATCACAGTTTTCTGGAGGTTTTTTGACCAGTATAACTTCTGTTCTTAAAACAGTAGCAAAAATTTATTGGAGACCACCGTCAGACATGTGATTATGATTACAGTTCCCGTGATTGAATATTATGCAAAGATTCGGGAAGGTTACTGGTAATATTTGCGGAACAAACGTCCGGAATTGTTTTTCCACTACTTCCAGCATCGCACTGAATATTTTATAGCTTTGGCCAACAGTTTTGATCCGTGAATTTTTTTTACTCTTCCAGATGAAGTACGTCTTCAAAGGGAAACGAATTTCGTTACAGAAGAAGTGAAACAAAAATCGGAAACAACAATAAAATGCATCTGGAATCTGGATTTATGAGTTCTTACACTGCTTTGAGAAGTGAAACAAATCTTGAATAGTACGTTGCATCACAAACATTAGTTTATAGGGAAGAGACGAATGAACACGTAAAATAAATACCCGATTTTTCATAAATAAACTCCGGTTACTTTTCATAATATAGAACTAAACAAACAAAATTCCGTTTTCCTCCATAGGAAATTCATAAATTGAACAGTGTCCTGTCTCAAAAATATTTTTGTAAAAGCCGGACTCAGCGAGTTACAAATATTTAGTGTACCTTTTTTGTCGATTATCTGCTGCCATAAAATTTGTTTGATGTTGTCAATCCATTGCTCTCGGATATCATCGTTGCATACTAGGATATATTGCTTAACATTAAACTTTTGGTACCAAACAGTGAAGGAAGGGTCCGTTTTTCCTCGCGGCGCGGTGAAACCCATTTGTGCGGTGTTGATTTCGTCAAAAAACAGAAAATTCTCTGTTAAACTCTGAAAAGAAAAAAGGAAGAATTTGTATTTTATCTCGTTTTTTGCCTGGCTAAGACTCCCGTTCCAAATCAGCGTACCCAATACCCTTACCACAAACGAGACTTATTTCTATATTCTTTTTTACATGACTTGCTCTTTAAATGAATATGGGTAATTATAGTAAAAAAAATCGGTAAACGATCTGCATTTAACAAAAAAATTATCTCGACACTATTTTTATGATACTAAATATTATTATCAAATTCCGATGAAATTACTCTCCCCTCTCCCCTCTGAATCATTACTCGAGTATGGTCGGAAATAATTCGGTTAAAGAGGTAGATATCAACCAATATCTGAGTTTAATTTGAAATGCCAAAAGAAATATTAAGAGACCCTAGCGACTTCCCGTCGGATCATACGTGATGTTTACCTACAGGTACGTAAAGGTTAACCTACCTTCATATCAATCACTGTAAAAACTAGAGATTTTTCGAAGAGAAAGCATTTCATCCTATAATGGGTTTTCTTTTCATCGATAACAATGAAAAGATTTTCTCTCAACAACACCCCTTGCGCCAATAGATCAATCTGGAAAAAAAATTAATAAGCAACACTGTGAAGCTCGACATAATGTCATAATAATTCAATCAACATCGCAAATCAATCAACAGAATTGTAACTTGACTACCTCATCAGCTGAGCGCTTTTTAGATTCCGGGCTTCGGTTAGTCAGTTTCGAAACCCAGTGCAAGAAAGTAAATAAAATTTATTCAATTTATTGGAATAAATTCAAGCGTATACACGTACACGGTGTATTTAATCAATTTTATTTATTTCTATTTTTTATAAAAGAGAGACAAACATCCCCGGATTGCAAATAACGTGACAATATTGATGAAAATCTCCTACTACCACCACAGTAAGCGGAAAATGTTGTTTGTATTGTGATGGAGGACTTTGCCAGCCGAGGAATTGAACACACTACGCCTGGGTGGGACCCAAACGCGATGTCAACTCAGTCACCGACCGGTCGACATTGGAGAAGAAGATAATACTAACGAATATCTATGGTATGCAGGTTGCACATAAGTTCCTATAAAATATTGCAATCATTCATAAAGATTGCAGCCTTAATACTATGGGAATTAATTCATTATATTACTAGAAATTCTGAAATAGGAATATGAGATCGTTAAAAATGACCGAATTTAACAAGGTCTCAGTGACTTAATTGTGAAAGTATTCTACTTGTAAAACAGAGGATCTGGGTTCAATTCCCATTGGCCACCACTAATTATTATATCCGGCAACACATTTAAAATAAATAAAAAATCTAAAGTATATTCACGGCACGTTCCATAGCGATAGATTCACTCGGAATAGCCTTATTGAAAGAACACCATTTAGAACGCTTCTTCAAGTAGGCGACACATTATGCTATACGCATCATGGCTTGGTATATTTCAGGATATCGCTCGCCATTTACTACCAATTGTAAGGTATGGTGAGTGATATACTGAAATAGGCCGAGCCACGAAAATATAGCGGCTTTTATGGATAAAGCCGTGTTAAGTGAAGACATTTGAATAGGCTGGTACTTTCCGACATTTCCAGTCCCTTCATACACTCCGCCATTGGGAATACCGCAAACCCTGTATTCACTGAATAATATGACGAATGAAAACACTTACCTGTGATCTTTTTATACAGGAAACGGAATCCTTGCTTTCAATTTGGTGTATGAGGTTTATGAGGCGTTCTTTAGCGTCCTTCAGTGTATCCACCAGGGTCAGCTGTTCGGTACAGATGACCTTTGTTGGAGCGCACGCCAACATGTTTTCATATGTCTTTATGATTGTGTCGAGGGCGAGGTGATATGAGTCAATCCTACCAAACGGATTGTCCATGAAAGACTGAAGCGTTCCACTTGCTTTTATTTCATTTTTCAGAAGCTGAAATCAACTATAAGATTAATAAATATATTTCAATGAAAATGTTAATTTTCTGAATTGTTGGCAGCTAACACTGAAGACCTAAATCCATTGAAGTATATAGAAATTAGTGAAGTGAGTACAAGTGTTCTTTATTTTAGAAAATTGATCAAAATTTTTCAAATATCGATTTTTTTTCTCAGATGATTTTATTGACCTGTCGGAGGCCGAAAGTTCTTATGTAAATTGGTGGCAATCGTTTTATATCAAATTGGTATTGATCACACTTCCAGAGACTATCTATTCAGCGGATTAGTTTATTTATTTATTTTATTTTAAAACCTAGTAAATCAAATTATTTTTTTACGCATAGCACAAAGAATAAAACAATATAATAAGCAAGAATTAGTCGCCTGAAATATCCATACAATTTGAAAATCATAATAAAGTTGGTTTTTTACAGGTGAAAAAAATATAAAAAGCAGAAATTGTTGATTGAAGTACTAGTACATATTGAATTATTTTGCAGGTTGGGAATAAGCCGAAGTAGCTCAGTGGTCCAGAGCATCTGACCGGACATCAGAAGGTGCAGGTTCAATTCCCGTCGGCGGCATTTATTTTTACTCGGGAGATATTTTCAATTTGTGTGGATATTTCAGGCGACTAATTATTGCTTATAATAATTAGTTATCTTTTGTGTTGTACATAAAAGCTTACAAATTACAAAATAATTATAAATTATATGCTATATTTTCTTTTGCTTAATGTGGCTCCTTCAATACATCTTGAATCTACCAATAAGTGTAGACTTTAAAGTTTCCGGCAGCAATTCATCCTTTTATCCATTAAACTATATAAGTGTATTCGCTTTGTCCGTTTTAAGTAGCCTGAATTCCTTTTTGTATGTAATTTAGTTTGAAAAATATTATTAACAAACAGGTTGTATTTTATTTTATGCATAAATATCATCGAGTGCAAATTCGGCATTCATTTCACTGTTAGTCAATTTAATTTCTTTAACATTTTAGTTACTTTTGTAAATCTGTTTCGCCTAAATATTATTCTCGTTGCCTTATTTTAGATAATTTGTAACTTATTTTCTTCTAATTATAATAATAATAATAATAATAATAATAGGATAATTTGTATAGCGCCGTTTTTGTGCTGTACAATTTATTTCCTAGGATCTACATTTGTTATTTAGACCAACTGTGCCAGCACGACGCTCGTCATCTGTTCAGGCATGTGTCTGCCGCCAATATAGCGCTGACATGTGTCTGCTGCCAATAAAGAGCGCTGACACAACATCCTCACATAGACAACAAACCTTGGCAGCATCGCTGTGACGCTCGACGAAGACAGAAGATGGAGACTCTGCTGCAAGAGTCCTAGGTAGCGAAGGAACTGTACCAGCTGCTGCAGGGAGAGAGACTACCCCGTCCACCAACTGTGCCAGCACGAGGGTCGTCATCCGTTCAGGCATGTGTCCGCCGCTAATATAGCGCTGACATGTGTCTGCTGCCAATAAAGAGCGCCGACACAACATCCTCATATAGATAACAGACCTTGGCAGCACCGCTGTGCAAAATCACCTCATCCTAGTTTACCTTAGTCTCTCCAGTCACCTCCCAGCCTTTCATGCCACCTAGTGCATCCTCTCGACCCTTTCAGACTCCTTCCTGGCTCCAATACATTCTTTCTATTGTCGTGATCCAATGTTGGTATAAATTTTTCTTACTAAAATGAGACATTTCCATAACAGGTTCACATTTCACACATTAATAGTTTGATTCTAGCTGTTTTTTGTTCTAATAAGTACTAATATTATGGGGTATGGCCGTCTAAATTAGATATTTTGTAGATTATTATTTTTTGATAAAGGCTGGAGGTAAAAAAACTCAACATAGAACCGCAGAATGTGGTCTATACTGAAGTGCGATTTGAAAGAAAACTGGTGTCGCCAATTTACATAAGACCTATCGACTCTAAGGAACCAGTTATTTCAATGAATTCATTGTCTAGGAAAGATTTCCCATATATGAAAATGTGTTGAAAGTATTTTGAAACCTGTTGATAATTTTTATAATCGCGGGGTAAATAAAGTTGGTTATTTTATTAATATGATGTTTCACAATGATTTTGCTATTATTGAAGAATTGAAAATGTATCATTAATTTCAGCATAAGTAAGGAAAACTCAGTAACTACCTATACCTATTTACTAGTTAAAATGGTTTTATAATTACAAGATGATGAGTAATATTTATGTTTTATTTATTATAAATATATAATAAAAAAATAATATTCGTACTGATTTTCGATTTATACTGTGTTATGTTTGTACATAGCTTGCAAGAGCTAACTGCACAATTATGTATTTCCACACGATTGCAGGAAACGAACCACGCACTGATGGCGTGTTAGAACACCAATACATACGCAGGAGCTCGCGACATCACCGCCTGATACCAGTCACGTAGGCCACAAGGACCTACAACCAATCCGATATCGTAGAATATCCCTCCCACTTGCGCCCGACAAGGTCAAGTACTTGCAGCTAGCTAGCCACGCGCTCGGCCGCAGTTCACGGCCGGCCCCCGTTGAGTTCAACACTATGTATTAGTTCCGAGTTAATATTTACCGCCAAATCAGTGTCGCCGTAATTGGACCGGCGTGCATCCATTTTATAATGTGCCGCGTCCCTATACTCAGTTATCACGTCCAGGCAATTCGGCCGACTACACCATCATGGATATGATGGCGCCATATCTCTGCGCCGCCCTTTTGCCGTAAGCCGCCCATCACCGCTCCAGGCCGCTTCTGCGCCGCCCTGGCCGCCTCAGGCCGCTTCTGTGCCGCCCTTCGCCGTATTCCCGCCCTACCGCATCAGTTAGGCCGTGCTATGGCATCCGCCTATCGTAGCCGCCCTTCGTCCTGCACCCTGCCTAGGCACCCGCCTATGGCCCCTGCTCATCATTCACCGCTTCAGCCTAGTTTACACGTGAGCGAATGTTATACCTTTGTCAATCAGAGCCCTTAGAGTCAATAGATTGCCTAGTAACTAGTTAGGACTTAAAAAGCTATGTACCTTTTGTAGATCTGTTGATAACATGTATTACCTGTACAATAAACCCTCATATCAAGAGACTTGTTTTAATTGGGAAATTGACTATAATCCACACCCTGAATGATTGGAGTATCAAGCTTTGCCGCCGGCTTGTGCGGCGATGACTATTTGTGTAACACACCTATAGTATATTATATGGCTTTAACAGTTATATAACACTGGACGCCCAACCTGGATAGTCAATTAGCCCGATGAAATATGTCTTTTGTTACTATGTTTTGCTGTAATATTAATGGTTTTTTTCCACAGCTGTGAGTTATAATTCAATTTCTGATTCGGAAGTGTTTGCAATACAAATGTGCAGTCGGTAGTGTAACGCGTAACTTTTTATTATCTAAAAAATATTGAATGTGCCGTCGGAAGTGTGAAGCAAATACATTCTGTTACTAAATACGTAATAAACCAAATACGAGAAATTACGACGTAATAAATGTTAAATGTGGATGTTTCCGAGAGATAGATGTGTTATTTCAATTTTGGAATGCAATTTAATTGTTTCATTATAGAAATAATTTTTTTTTGTCAGGTTAAGCTTTGCTTATCTGTTTCATTGTAATAAGTTGAAATAATTCAAATACTCAAAAGAACTTCCAAAGTATCAATTTGCAATCGGATTAAATTCAGTTATTGTTTTAATTTACATTCTCTAATAAATAACGTATTGGTTGTTTTTAAATTAAGATCCATAGACTTTACCGGTTTTTACCATTATTAAATCCACGTTGCTCATCCGGTCTGAGAATAAATATCGTTAACAATTTCACTGTTAATAATATGCCGACAAGGGAATTATTATTATTAACTTGCCGCAAAAGTAATATAACAGAAAATAATAGTTGGTTAGAATAAAAACTCGCAGCAGAAATAACATTTACACAGTAAAGAGATTGTTGGTTGGAATACGCAGTTGTTTCAACATTTTTCGCAGTAAATGGTAAAACAATAAAACAACTTTTAGAACAGGAAATAATATTACACAGGAAATAAATTGTTTGGTCAAAAACAAAAAACTCCGCTCAGTAACATGATATGTTTTATATTTACGCGGAGAATTTGCGGACAAGAAATTATTATTCTCGCGTCGCAGTAAACATTCTTTACGCACAAAATTAATAATAATAATAATGAATTCGTCAAGCTCGCCGCGAAGCAGTAGTATGATATATTTTTTTGCAGTTAAAATACGTAATAATTATTGAATACTATTTCGTTCGCGTTCTTTTTTTAATAGTGAATAGTAGATGGTATGGTGTCATTCGTTTTGTATAAACTCAAGGGCGTCATGAACCTTTGAGTGAATCTTGTGCCGGTTGACACAATAACCACGCTGTTTCTTTCGTCTTTGTTCTCTATAAAGTTGACTGACTAGGACGCTAGCAGACCTTCTAATAGGAATAATAATTTTTTCTTTTTCTCGTAACTGTAACTTGATTTGCAATAGAATATAATAACAATAAAAAATCAAATTCATTCATAACGTTTGTAATTATTGTGAAATAGAAGTTATTATAACTCAAATATCTTGTGTTATAAAAATTGTATAGTTTAAATAAGAAAAACCCTGTTATGTGGTTTTTGTTCGGACATTCTCTTGTATAGAAATTTTGTCAAATGTTTTTGTATTTAATTGGTTACCTACCAATTAATTTGTTTTTTCTGGAATTTTTTTTTTATCTCTCTTTCTTCTTGCGTAGTGAATACGTGTCGTTTATTTTTAAGGAAGTCAAACTCTAGGAATCGGATTATGTAGTTCTCGGTTATTAAATTGAAAAGACTCAAATAAGTCTTACATAACAAGAATTGAATAATCACACACAGTAGTTGTTGAGTGTATGTAATATGTTGTAAATTATAATTGTGTAAATTGTTCCCTAACTAATTATTAATTAGTTATGGGTTGTGTATTGTAATTTTTTGTAAACACGTAATTGATTGCTTCGGTATCAATATGGTAAAAAAAAAAACCAGCGTGTAAAGTCCTTCATAAAGTTGAGACGAAATAAAAATTGTGTTTTTGTATTATATGCTACGCCATGTCAATTATGGTGTGAATTTTTTTTTTGTTGTAAACACGTATTTGATTGCTTCGGTATCAATAAAAAGAAATAACGTGTAAAGTCCTTCATAAAGTTGAGACAAAAAAAAATAAATTGTGTTATTTGTAATATGTGGTACGCCATGTCAAGTGTGGTGTGTATATTTCTCATAGGAAGATGAATTATAGTATATACCCGGTGAGAAGAAATAGTTTTTGTAAAGATAACGTAATTATGTCTTAGATTCGTTGGGAATCAAAATTTTTGGTCATTAAGGACAAATGGAGGTTGCATATTTATGTCATTTTGGGACATTATTGAATCTTAACCAAAAGAATTGGGTTGATAATTGCACTTAAGGTCATTGTAGGTTTTGTCTGGTTATTTGGTGGGAAGGACACTTTATGAGTGGTCCGAATGTTTTGTCGAACGTTATCGTTACGACGTGCTGGTGTTTCTTGTTAAACACCTGGTACAGCGCTGTACGGTTTACAGGAAGTAAATCGTTAAATGTTATAGGATGATATTAGCCTTAGAATTAATTACATGGGAGGTCTTGGTAGCGTTGACCTTAATAATTAATATGCGATACGAGAGGATGGACTATATGCCTAAGAATTATTAGCAAACCAGACAAACCATGACGAAAATGAGAATATATTGTTAAAATCTTGAGGAGAATCTTTTTGTTTTTTTCCATTTTTCAAAATTATCAATGGATAATAAGAAATAACATAACATGTGTATTGATACTTGTTTTGTATAGTGTCAAGAATTTCATTGTAAGTGACGCAAAAATGGGTTGATTTCGGTCAATTGCATGATATAATCAGCGTACCTATTCCCTAACAGGAATTTTGTGTATAAAAAACCATGTCTAGTTTAAGAATTTCATTGTGAAAAACGCGAATATGGATTGATTTTGGTCAATCGCATAAGCGAATAATATTCTCTAACCAGAATATCATTATGTATAACATTGTACAATTGTGAACATGGCTTAATTGTTCTTCTTTTGTGGTTTGATGGAAAGTGTAGGCCTTGTGGTAAATTGTGTACATCCATTCGGATATACCACATTGTATGCTACATTTGTTGTTTTGGTGTTGTCTTAAAAAAAAAAGGCCATGTGTAGTCTTTTCTGTTTGGAAGAAGGCCATGCGAATTCTTTTTTTGTTGGAGAAAGTATTATGTATTCTTTCTGTTTGGAAGGAAGGCCATGTGTATTCTTTTCCGTTAGAAGGAAAGCCATGTGTATTCTTTTCTGTTGGAGAAAGTATTATGTATTCTTTTCTGTTTGAAAGGAAAGCCATGTGTATTCTTTTTTGTTGGAGAAAGTATTATGTATTCTTTTCTGTTGGAAGGAAGGCCATGTGTATTCTTTTCTGTTGGAGGAAGTATTATGTATTCTTTTCTGTTTGGAAAGAAGGCCATGTGTATTCTTTTTGTTTGAAAAAAAAAAAAAGTTGAGTATGTAAATCATAGCGTGTTTTGTATCGCGCCTTGGAGTTCATTTCTGCAATTATTTTTGAAAGAGGTTTGGCAACCCTTGTTCAGTGTACTTGTTAGGATTGTTCAACTTGGCTCTCAGGTAGTTAAAAATTTTGTTTTGGCTCTTAAGTTAGGGAGTGTTTAAATCTTTGTGAAATGAGGTAGCTCTGTACCTCTCTTACGGCAAACAGGAGGACGTTACCCTGCTTCAGCTACGTTGCCTGGGATCTTCTTTCGTCGACAAGGAGGGTAGTGTTATGTTTGTACATAGCTTGCAAGAGCTAACTGCACAATTATGTATTTCCACACGATTGCAGGAAACGAACCACGCACTGATGGCGTGTTAGAACACCAATACATACGCAGGAGCTCGCGACATCACCGCCTGATACCAGTCACGTAGGCCACAAGGACCTACAACCAATCCGATATCGTAGAATATCCCTCCCACTTGCGCCCGACAAGGTCAAGTACTTGCAGCTAGCTAGCCACGCGCTCGGCCGCAGTTCACGGCCGGCCCCCGTTGAGTTCAACACTATGTATTAGTTCCGAGTTAATATTTACCGCCAAATCAGTGTCGCCGTAATTGGACCGGCGTGCATCCATTTTATAATGTGCCGCGTCCCTATACTCAGTTATCACGTCCAGGCAATTCGGCCGACTACACCATCATGGATATGATGGCGCCATATCTCTGCGCCGCCCTTTTGCCGTAAGCCGCCCATCACCGCTCCAGGCCGCTTCTGCGCCGCCCTGGCCGCCTCAGGCCGCTTCTGTGCCGCCCTTCGCCGTATTCCCGCCCTACCGCATCAGTTAGGCCGTGCTATGGCATCCGCCTATCGTAGCCGCCCTTCGTCCTGCACCCTGCCTAGGCACCCGCCTATGGCCCCTGCTCATCATTCACCGCTTCAGCCTAGTTTACACGTGAGCGAATGTTATACCTTTGTCAATCAGAGCCCTTAGAGTCAATAGATTGCCTAGTAACTAGTTAGGACTTAAAAAGCTATGTACCTTTTGTAGATCTGTTGATAACATGTATTACCTGTACAATAAACCCTCATATCAAGAGACTTGTTTTAATTGGGAAATTGACTATAATCCACACCCTGAATGATTGGAGTATCAAGCTTTGCCGCCGGCTTGTGCGGCGATGACTATTTGTGTAACACACCTATAGTATATTATATGGCTTTAACAGTTATATAACAACTGTCACAGTTTTGGAATAAACATGCGACATTGTTATTAATATAATTAACCATTTCTAAACTTTCCTTTGGACACATTTTGAGATTTCACATCATCAGCTTTCAATACAAAGACGAAGAGTTTCAGAATCTAAGCTAGAAAAACTCACTTTAACAGTATGTTTGTGCTGGTTTACAATATCAGCTAGAAAAACTCACCTTAACAGTATGTTTGTGCTGGTTTACAATATCAGCTAGAAAAACTCACCTTAACAGTATGTTTGTGCTGGTTTACAATATCAGCTAGAAAAACTCACCTTAACAGTATGTTTGTGCTGGTTTACAATATCAGCTAGAAAAACTCACCTTAAGAGTATGTTTGTGCTGGTTTACAATATTATAGCATCCTTCACTTTTAGTTGAGTATTGCTTGGTGTATATCTCGATATTCTTTTCCTTTAAAAAACATATGAATTTATTATTTGACCAACAATAATTGTTGAATTTGTGAAAGTATTGAATAAATATTTGTCTCAGGATCATTGCCATTCAAAAAATAATTAGAGATGATCAGAAATTATTTACCGCTCGAATGAACACCGTAACCAAATTCAAACATTCATATTTAGATCTGTAAAAAAATTCAACAAAAGAATTTCACGTTTCTAACCTAGAATTATCATTAAAATTAAAATAAAATAATTTTGGTACCTATTCATATTGCTTGTCTTATTAATTTTAATTAAAATTTAGAAAATTAAAAGTTCAATGAACTTTAATTAACTTCATAGACATATGAATATTAGTAGACCTGCCCTAAGTGATTAAAAGCGTATTATCCCCACTCCCCATACCGGTTCCATTGAGCCGGCTGGGCTCGCGTTTGGCCTCAAATGAAATTTGAAAACGTGACGTCATCATTCTTGTGCGAACTATGGTCGAGGCATCATCGGTTCATTTTACTAAATAACACGGCAAAATTTTGACTTGTACTATGAAAACTGGTAAAAATAGATGTGAAAAAAGAGAATAAACCCAATTGTCGTATTACATTCCATATATAAGCATTATTTTACTTTATTTTAAGCATATTCACATCGTATAATATGAATCAGTTGTTACTATCACATAGAGAAACGTCTGGACGCGAAACACAAAGCTGGTTGGTTGCTGGGAAGTAAATTATGAACATTTATAAAAGTGTCTTAACTAAATACTCTGAAACTAACTACGACTCTGAAAATAAAAGCTGCCTTACTTTGCCGAATTTGGACTTCGCAAATTTGTTCATAACGTGGCGAGTAATTTGCGCTCCCATGTAAAAATGTCTATTCATTCAAAGCAGATTTTACTTTTAAGAAGTAAATGGTGATATTATAATGCGAGATGCCTATTTACTGTCAGATTGATTTATTGACGAATCACAGTCAGCTTCACTCGTTCCCTCGTTCCCTCGTTCTTCAACAGTTGATTTTACCCCTCGCCCATATCTTCTCGTCTATTAATTCCTATGTCTGTGATTAACTTAATTGAACTTGAATAATTTTACATATTACGCTGGAATACCGACCCATGCACCGACAACCGAAATTAGTATGTTTAATATCGTTCCAAAAGTGCCTTATTTTGAATGTTATAATAATAATTTATTGCGTAAATTGAAATAAAATAAAATTTACAAAATCAAAAGAGTTGTTATACAGGAATCTAATATTATTTTCATACAATTGGTATATGTACCCACAAAGCTACTGCAAGTATCTTGTTAACAGTGCGAGTAGCTTGCTCCAGCTGCTGATTTTGTTTTAATAGACACGGTTGAATTGGTAGTCACCTCTGGGTTATAGCCAAAATACTTATATGTATATATATATCTACGCAAAGGAGACAGTGGTCTTATCAGTGATTTCTTTTCAATTTTTTTTTTTTTTGCCCTGACCTTAAAAAAATACATTTATTCGAACTTTAATGTATCATGTATCTTCGAAAGTACTCACGTTTTGTATAAATACGTTTCCCAATGCTTCCAAATCATAATGTGCCTTCTTCAAACTTGGATATAATTTATTTGAGTGCAGAGTATAAATGTCACGAGTATTTTGAAAGACTTCCTGCGGAATCAGACTGAATAAAGGATCTTCATCTCTGACGTATAGCACCAGTTGCTTCAAATTCCACACGTAGCCTTCTTCGCTGCTCAGTAAATCATCTACGCATTTCTGCAATTTTCTGCAAAATAAATACGATAACGTACGATAAAACTAAAGATTAAGCATTTTCGGCAACAACAAATGTATTGAAACACGAATTAATTAGTAGTAACAAAATTAATTGAAACCCTACTATGAATTTGGGACAACAATATGAATTGTAGCGCAAACATGAAGTGAAACACGAACATAAATTGAAACACCGGCATAAATTGAAACACCAACATGATTAAAAACACCAATATGAAGTAAAACACCAATATTAATTGAAACATCAACATCAACATCAACATAAACATACATGATTTGAAATACTTATATGAATTGAAACATCAATTAGAACACCGACATGAAAATTAAAATGCATACATGAATTGAAACACTTAAAAACATCGAATTCTACACAGACTTACAAATTTACACTAGGTCACTAGACGTGATGACAAGTAGGTACATGACAAATCTGTACTCCTACTACACCTTTTCTAACACAAACTCCACATTCCAATGCAACCTCACACCGTAATATAAAACTAGTTCCTCAACCGATAACACACACCGCACATAGTTCATAAATGCGTGCCCACCACATTTAGTTAAGTATAATCACGATTCTGTTTTTTCTTTTGTGTGAAACTCTGCCGTCATCAAAAATATCAAATAAAATGTATTTTTGTAGTATTTAGTACAAAGTGAGTTTTATTTTATTAATTTTCAATGTGCGTAACGTTTTTTTTGTACTATTTTTTTCTATAAATGTAACAATTAAAACTTGTTAATGGAATTTCAAAAGCCCATTGCAAACAAAAACATTGCCCAATGTTAAATTCCTAATTGTTAACTTGGTTAAAATGATTGCATGAAACGGTGAAAACACTTATACTTGACAAATACACTTACTCTTTGTACATTTCCAATTGGTTTATCTCCGTGCTGTCTGCACTATGTACACTCTCTAGCAGTTCAGACTCTGTATTGTCTTCTGAAAATTCAACCCCATCGTCATCTGGTAGATCTTCTTCTTTATTTTTGTTTGAACTCCAGAGTGTAAGAGTTGAAGCCATGAAGTCTCGAATTTTAGCTACAGAATCCTTGTCTCCGCTCATGAAGCCAATTATGTTGGCTTTTGCTTCCTGTATATTTCTATTTTTAAGAGATTCGTCCACCTCGTGGGACGAATCTTCTGCTTTTGAACAACTTGACATTTTAAATAATTTTATCACTTAATTATACTCCCGCGTATGTTCACAGCACACTTTGATATAACAACTTATTTTTCACTTTATTTTCTTGGACATGAACATTTGAACATAAAGGTAAATGATTCGTCACGAATGATACATAAAATATTTTTGTTTGATAACATGAGCTAATCTTTAACGCCAAGTTCCGTATCGCGCGGATATCTTTGCAGAGATAATGATATTTTCACGTTCAATTCGACTACCGTATCTATCATGAATTTAAGATTATGATAAGGAAAAATATAATGTTTGAAATACATTTTTAACGATATTGCACCCAAGAGTTCTATTTAAAAACTCCACATACTCATAGGTATATCATAATACGTGAACTTTCTAGTATATTGCGTAGAAAGAATATTCAAAAGTTTAATAAATTATGGAAAAAATTTGTTGAAAAAGTTTTTTCTTCAATAATTAATAATAATGTTTGTTGAATTCCGTAAGTCTAAACTTAAACTTTAGGGTGCATAGTTTACACCCGCGCTGTGCAAGCGGGTTCCCTACAGAGCATCGGACCATCCCATAATAAAAAGTGTATTAAATTATCTGTATATATTTTAAAAATTATGGTATTCTTATTTATTAAAATATCAACCGTCACCAATCTGTCTCAAGAGGTAGAGAATAACGTGAACAAGCAATTTTAGTTCTGGCGAAAGCTGTTGGCGACTATTTGAAAATACACGTAAATTTTAAAAAAATCTCCCTAGTATGGAGTCGCCTCGTATACGCGCCTTTACATCGATCGATGTTGTAGTTGCCTTGTCTAAGAGCAAAAAACGTGAGTAATAAAATTTCTTAGGCAGGTACTCATTTCAAAATTCATTAAATATATGATACATGAAAATAGAAAAGTTTTATATTACTTAGGTACTATATGATAAAGTGTGAAAATAAATTTAAACGTGGTTCTTATTTATAAGTATGCTTAAAATGCCCATTTGATGAAGGATATGGTAAGTATGTTATTTATTTTATTATTATGTCACTAGTTTGCGGTGAACATGGAAGAATGGGTTCTCAATTCCATGGTCGTGAGTCAAATTTATTTATTATTATCTTCTTCTGCGATAAGATTGTCCACAAAATCCATATATTTTTTCCTTCTTATTGGGTCCATATTTATTTATTTATTTATTTGGTACAATATTTTTTACATTTTAAGTTTTCCAGTAATGTAGGCCTCACTGGGTGGCTTGCCCGTGCTGAGGCCTTCATTTTATAATATGAAAATATAATCTACATAATACATTTAAAATTAAAAATACACAATAATATATTTAAAATAAAAAAAATAATACATTGAAAATAATCTTGTGTGTTTGTGAGTGATGTGTGTTCATATTGGTTTCGTGTGTTACGTGTAGGTTTTATTTTACTTTTATCCTATGAAATTTTGGTAATATTGTCTTTTTGGTTCTTTAATCCATTTTGTAATTTTGTGTGTGAATTTATTTTTATTTTCCTCAATTTTAATTTCAAGTTTTACACTGTTGAAAGCTTTTATAGCATGGTATTGGTAGTGTCTTTGTCTAAAGCTTGAATTTACTGTCGGAGTTTTTATATTTTCTTTGTACGCTTGTCTAACTGGTCTGTAAGTGTTATTTTGTGTATGTTGAAATTTATTTTTTTTGGTCAAAAATGTAGTTTAGTAGTGTTTTAACGTATAATTGGTGTATATCTAGTACGTCACAGCTGTTGAATATTTGGTCTGTATCAGTCAGTCTATGTTTTTTTAGTATTACCTTTAAGATCGTTTTCTATGCGGTTTATATGTAATTAATAGCCGAGTTTGTTGCTCCTCCCCAAGCAATAATTCCATATTCTATTATTGATTGGCAAAGTGCAAAATATATTGTTTTCAATTGTTTTATTTTATATATGTTTCTTATGTTTAAGAAAATGTGTATTGTTTTGAGAAGTTTATTTGTGATTTGTTTGATGTGAGGTACCCATCTAAGGTTATTTATTTATTTTGTAAGAAACAAACAGCTTTTATATAATATGCAGTGATAGATATAAATATACAAGTTAATTGAAGTCAAGCCACAGAAGTTTCTTATGTTAAAGTGCATTAGAAATGAAGTTTTAGTTTCTTAAAATTAATTTGGTGTTAAAGGAGGGGGAGAGGAAGAGGAAAATAGGAAGAGGATAGGAGATGCTGCCGATACATTCCATACTCTTGTATTAATAATCGATCGTACGCATTACTTCATATCGATATTTCTTTAGGTTATTACCAAAAATGTCAATGCTGTAAATTTTTTTATTATATTGTGCACATATACGAGGAATTGGGGAATTTTTTCGAGTGTTTGTCCTTCACGAGGGTAGATAAAATAATTCAGATTGTCGGGTTGATCTAGACGGAATATGAAAATTTATTAAAATGGTAAGTTCTGGTGAGTCCAGACCATTATTTAGGATTTTAAATAATAAGATTTGATCAAAAATTAGACGTCGTGTTTGGAGGGAGTTAAAATTATGAAATTTAATGGATTCGGTATAATTTGAGAAGTGTAAGTTTAGTTTATAATTTATGTGTTTAAAAATTTTTTTTTTGAATTCTTTCTATTCTTTCGATATGGGCTTGGGCGGTACAGCAGGTTATGTGAGATCGCATACTCTTCGCATGTTTGCACAAGTCGTCTCATTGCTTTAATCGAAGGCGCCAACAGCACCATGTCATCCGCGTAATTAATGTTGTTACTGCCTTGACCGTAGATATGACAACCAATTCGTGTATCATTCAGTTCTTGTAAGAGGTCATTAATGTACACATTAAATATAATAGAAAACGTATTACCCCCTTGCCTGACTCCGCTTTTTAGGAATAAGGGTCTTGAAGAAGCTCCTGCCCATTGAACGTAATTTTTCTGCTGTCCGTACCAAATAGACAACATATTAACCACTGCTGCTGGGACATCTCGTTTGAAAACGGTGGCTTTCCTTTTTTTGTAGTATTCTATTGTTTGTTTAACTCCATAGATGGCCATATCGGTTGATGAGGCGTTTTTAAAGCCGAATTGGTTATCTAGGGTAAATAACTTGTCTTTTACTAGCGTGAATAGAATTTTTTCAAATAGTCTTGAGATCATTGTCGCTAAGGAAATAGGTCGGTAGTTTCCTAGTATCGATGCATCCAGTTGGTTGGATTTCAAGATTGGTATGATATCAGCTCGACTCATGTCCATAAGCATATGTGTGTGTCGTAAGAGGCTTGAGTACAGGGCGGCTAGAATAGTATGGAGATCATTTCCTACGTACCTTATGTGCTCGATACCAATACCGTCGTATCCTGGACTTTTACCGAGGGCGGTTTACTTAATCGCGCATTCGATCATTTCAGGAGTAATGTTCATGATCAGGTCATCATTTGCCGCAAGCAAACATGTCATCATATATGGTTTCATGCTATCTCCTTGATCCTCACTTAAAAAAAAAGTCTCTAAATTCGTTAGCAATGTTTTCATCCCCCGTGATGTTGTTGAAACTTAGTGGAGCTTTGTTCTCGGCTTTCAGCACAGTTAAGTTTTTTGCCAAAAAAATTTGAAGTCTTTGTTGTGCATAGCCGTAGCTATGCTATGCATAAAACATATTTATGCTATGCATAAAACCTTGTCTTATAAACGTTAGTTTATCAATAAAAAACAATAGTATGAGAGTACCTTTTTTATTTTATTTATTAAGTTAAAAGAAATTTACATTTCACTTTCTTAACTTAAATATATAACATTAAATAAATAGTATTCTAATATTGTTCTAATAACTTAAGATTAAAAAGTTTGTTTTTAAATACATTTATACTCTCCGTTTTAAGTTTATCTGGAAGGAGATTGTATATTTGTACACCCTCGTGGCCAATGCCTCTTTTGCCACTTTCAGTCCTTACAGTATTTGTGTACAATTTGTTATGTTGCCTAGTATAATGTTCGTGTACTTGTGACGTTTGTTTAAATGTTGTGTTTGTGTGTATAAGTCCATTTTGGATTTTGTAGATTAGGAGGCATATGTTGTATTCGTACAATTTTCTTATTTTCAAAAGTTTCATTTCCTGATACAGTTTTTTGTGGGAGTGTCCGGGTTATAATTGAAGAGTTTTTTAATAACTTTGTTCTGTATTGTTTGTAAATCATTTAGGTATGTAATGTATGTGTTTCCAAATATTTCTATTAAATAATTTAGATGGGACTGGATTAAACTAAAATATAAGCCCCTCTTTACCTCCGTTGGTAGGAGATGGGCAATTCTACCAAATACACCAATTAGTGGGATGATTTTTGCTTTTAATTTTTCTACGTGTTGTTTAAATGTCAGATGTTTATCAATATGTAAGCCAAGGTATTTTTCACTGTCTAGAATAAGCAAGTCCCTTTCTTCAATTTGTAGAGGTTTATGCGACGGTATTATTATTTTAGGTGAGCTTAGGATCATGTAGCCGGTTTTATTAATATTTATTGTTAATATATTTTTTATTAGCCAACTGTTTAGAATATTAAGATCCTCTTGAGATTGTTCTAATAGAGTTTCAAAGTTTTTTCCGAAGTAAAATATTGCAGTGTCATCTGCGTATAGAAATATTATTACCTAAATGTCTTCATATCTAAAAAGTAATCTGCGCGCGTGATAAAAGACCGGTATTGGTAGAAGTGCGTCCACAAGCGAAAATGCGAAAACGAAAGCGAGCACTGAACGTTCCATGATTTGAGTGGTACAAAATGCAAATACGCGCGTTCGTTGAAATTAGTAGGTTTGTGTGTACCTAAACGTCTCCATATCTGAAAAGAATTCTGCGCGCTTGATAAAAGACCGTAAATTAGTGCGAAAAATTTACATAAAATGGAATGATGCATTGAAGCATTGGCCAGCAGGGAGATAAGATGTGACATGTTGAGGTGGCATCTTAAAAGCGGTTGAATGAGAGATAGAGTATCCGGTTTTGGTTGTTTCTCCGCGTAATAGAAACTACCTGGCGCTAATTTTCTATTGTGTATCACGTCGGGAGATACACTACAACTCTGTTACCATTTTTTGTTTTGTTTTTTTTATCATTCATTTCATTTCAGATGTACTATGTATGTACACCAGATTTCTTGTTTTTGTTATCGACGATGTAGGCGTTAATAGACTTAGGTAAAAGAGGAGTGAATAAAGATAAGTAACGGCTTCTTTTGCAAAAAAAAAAAAAAAATTACTCAAGATTACAACTAAGGTTTAGGTTTAAGCGATCAACGCGAATTGATAAAGAGTTTTTTTTTAATTTTTAATTTTAAAAAGAAAGACCAACATTCCTGAGTTACCTAAATAACCTGACAATATTTGAAAATCTCCTACTACCACCACAGTAAGCTGAAAATGTTGCTTGAGTTGTGATGGAGGAATTAGCCAGCCGAGGAATTGAACACACTATGCCTGAGTGGGACCCAATCGCGATGTCAACTCGGCCAACGACCGGTCGTTAACCCTTATGCGTAAGTAAGTATGGAATTCTATTTACTTCAGGCATGCCAGCAGAACTGATGGGAGATTAAACTGAAGTGGTAGGTATGAATTTCCAATTCCTTCCCTATCCTGATTCTGATTATGTTGTCATTAATAAAGTTGTTATTTCATGTTGTCATTAGTTTTTGGTCATATGCTTGCGAAGAGATTTGTATACAAAAAGTTAAAGGTTTATATCCTCAAGTGTCTGGAGAGGATTAGAACGCTTGGTTAAAATAAAAAGTGTTTATGTTAAGTCGCAATGTTAGTGTTTATCGTTGATTTTAATGTGTTTTACTCTCACTTTTATTGTTTTCATGTTATTTTATATTGATAGGCTACATTTTTTGACGTGATAATGAGATATGATGAAAAAGAAAAAAAAAATGATGAGGATTAGTATTGATAAAAAAATTGAAATCTAGAATATTGAATTGTTTAGAATTTAAGATTTACCTTGCTTAGAGTTAAGAAGGTTGTCATGTGGGAAAAGGGTAAAAAAAATCATGTTTGTAGGAAACCATAATTTTCTTTTGTAACGAAGAAGGTATCGTGACTAATCAAATTTCGTCATCAATAAATTTGAATTATAAACTGGGTGTGTTCCCGCAGTGTGCGCTCAAAGACAAGTGTTGACATAAGGGGGTTTTAAAGACAGAAGTGAGAAGTGCGGGGTAGGGCGACGCGGGGTAGAGCGACAGGTCCTACGAGGTCAGGAACTAGACAGTCAAGATCGAGGCCGGAGAGAGAGGAGACCGAGACAGGAGTGGTGGTGAAGAACGCGTTCCCCGACCAGCGGTATGATGCTGGGCGGTGGATGAAGAAGTTACAGTGGAGTAAGAGAAAATGATCTTTAAGATATGTTATCCTCCGCCCGGCGACGTTATGCTGTGCGTGAGGCGAAGAAAGTGCGGTGACCAGAGGCGGCCGGGAGGCCTGAGCTGCAGAACTGCAGAAGCCGCCACCTAGGACTTCGGCCTAACTTAGGCCAACGCACAGAACCAAATCGGTGACAACAGTATAGCTACAGTGAACAATGACAATGTGAATAGTGGAGAAGTAATCCGAACCATATGACAACTAATTAAGTTATAGATGTAAGTAGATCTAAGTATAATTTAGATTTAGTATTAAAACTTGACAAACCCAATCAAAATCAAGACTCATAATTAATAAATGTTCGTAATTAAATTCACCTCCCTTGTTCCCATCCAAGCAACACGAATTAGCGAGAAGGCAGAACATACGACTGAAGAGGAAAGTATAAAACAGCAATATATTTAAGTATTATTCTGAGCTAGTTGCGGAGGATATGTTAACGAAATGTTACAAAAGACTTAATTTAATTTGTTTGTGTGGTAACCCCTATTATATTGAAAGTAGAGTGAGTGAAAACTCAGCTATTTAAAGACTCAAATATTAAAGAAAATTTATATTTAACTAATCTTCCTACCTTGTTGGGATTTCGTTTCTAAACATGAATTCTAACTAAATCTTCTATCGTAGTGTTTTTGAATGGAGTGCACGTAATCAGTTATAAACACAAATAAATAAATTTTAACACTTGGCATACATTATGTTATCAATAACTATATTGACCATAACCTTAGATGGATACCTCACATCAAACAAATCACCAATAAACTTCTCAAAACAATACACATTTTCCTAAACATAAGAAACATATATAAAATAAAACAATATATTTTGCACTCAATAATAGAATATGGAATTATTGCTTGGGGAGGAGCAACAAACTCGGCTATCAATTACATAGAAACCGCACAGAAAACGATCTTAAAGGTAATACTAAAAAAACATAGACTGACTGATACAGACCAAATATTCAACAGCTGTGACGTACTAGATATACGCCAATTATACGTTAAAACACTACTAAACTACATTTTTGACAAAAAAAATAAATTTCAACATACACAAAATAGCACTAACAGACCAGTTAGACAAGTGTACAAAGAAAACATAAAAACTCCGACAGGAAATTCAAGCTTTGGACAAAGACACTACCAATACCATGCTATAAAAGCTTTCAACAGTGTAAAACTTGAAATTAAAATTGAGGAAAATAAAAATAAATTAACACACAAAATTACAAAATGGATTAAAGAACAAAAAAGACAATATTACCAAAATGTCATAGAATAAAATAAAAATAAAACATACACGTAACACATAAAACCAATATAAACACACATCACTCACAAACACACAAGATCATATTTTAAATGAATTATTTACTCTTTAAATGTATTATGTAGATTATATTTTCATATTATAGAATGAAGGCCTCAGCACGGGAAAGCCACCCAGTGAGGCCAACATTACTGGAAAACTTTGAAATATAAAAAATATTGTAATAAAAAAATAAAATAAAAATAAGGGTCTCAGTTTTTCACTCGAAGTCCTCTTTGTCTGCAATCTCCATTTAACATAAAAGTTTTATATCATTGTTAGTAAACATTAAATTTTATTGATCGGTAAACGAACTCGGAAGAAATTTTTCTTCCGAGAAAATCATCAAAATGATCAGGAATCGGACAATGCATTCATACACCAAAGCCTTTAAAAACCCATGTGGCATGGAAAACGAGACCGGTTTCGCCCTCTTCTTGCAAGACACCGTGCTTCAAGTGATTTTTCTTTGACATACGTGACGTCATTAAAGCTTCCTTCTGAATTCTGAGACCCCCAGTTTCCTTCTTCTCCGATAATTACTTTTGCTGAAGGGAACCGGTTTCGTCTTCTGATCAATCATATACTCACAGTTTATTGTGACGAGAGTTTCCTAGGCCAGTACTCACCTCCAGGCAGGCATTGTAAAATGGTTGCTGTAACCGAGGGTTTTAAATTGCCCATTTGAACAGTACATAAGAAGATATATACGTAAACATACGTTTTTTATAATCTGCAATCCTTTAGATAATACATCCCAGACCAGGGAGTGCCTAGATATGGCGCTGAAATACCCACAGTCGAATTACCCCGTTTATATACAATCTACTATAAATATTAGCGGCTCAATTTAAAATATTACACGACGTAGTGCATCGCCTTAAATAGTGAATCTTAATTTTTCTCAAGTGATTAATTACCACTTCGTTTACGAGGATCTTATGGTTGTATTTTAATCACATTTTGTGGTTTAAACCGCGCTATTGTCTTACATTCTTCGTATTATTTGGTTGTAGTTTGGTGGAATTAATTTGTTGTAACATTAATTAGATTAAATAATTATAATTATACTACCGCCATCTTTGGGAATTCTGCGATAACTTTTAACTTTCATAATTTTTCTTGATAGATATTACTCGTAACTTTGATTGTGTATTTGAACCGTTTAAATTCTAAGCATTGAAATAATTTATTCAACATTTCAATCAACCTTTTAAGTAGAGCCTTCTTATTCTCATTTACGAAACGATTTAGTGGGCTCGCTTCATAAGAATTTGAATCATTCTTTTCGCTACAAAAGAATGTTCTGTTTATGTTTTATAAAAGATTCTTGTACCAACAGTTCGCGACAGTGGTATCGGAAACTCATTTTTTTACAGTATATTATTGAGTGGGGGAATGGTTTTCCTTTCCCTGGGGAAATCCATTGTTTTTCTCAATATGTATAATGTGTCTTGTCTTGTTTTGCTGTGTGTATTGTTGTTGTTAACGGTTTACAGTTTTAACATTTTGTACCGGCGGGCGCGGGCGCGGTCCCGCAGCCGCGGTGGGTTGCACCCGCGCGCTCTGCGATCGGTTGGCGGGCGAGTTAGTGGAACTCAACTGATCGTTTAACTGCCCTTCTTGCAACCGCCCGTCTTGCGATAATCAACTGCCAAGATTGCGGGCGATAACCGCAACCGCGACGGCTGCGTCACCGCAAAAAAGTCCGGTCTCGTGAGTTTTGAAAATAAAACTCCATTCCGCCACCGCAGCGGGCGCGGGTAAAAATCGCTCCGTGAGTCCTTAGCCTAAGAGGATTTGGTTCTCGCTCTAAGGCTATTAATACCTTGTTATTTGTCTTTGGCAAGTGGGTGAGTTTGCATATTTTGTGCGCTTTATTTTCAACATAACAATGGGTCATGTTATGATTTAACAACCATTTTATAAGCTTATAGCTTTTCCTTATACATGATAGCTCATCAGACTATAATAGATATATTTCCGTATGTTGAAGGAAATTCTTTCTTTCTAGGAAGATGTTGTGTTAATATAGCAATTCTTTTGGAACTTGTTATTGTTGTGGACTGACATAAGGGCTTTTGCTACTTAGAACATGATAGCCTTCATCAGGTTTAAAATAGAGATTATTTTTTATATAGAGTTGTTTTTTAAAAGAAAAACTATGTAGATTGGATATGGTTGTTACTCAAGCCAGTAATAAATCTGTCAGAATTAGAAACATAGATGCTGTAATCAACCCTCAGCACATATTCAATAGAATAGTATGTAATAATAGTAATAATAGAGTGTGTGACAGTTCTGTAAAGCTTAAATCCTTTTTTGAGTTTGAACCATCTTTATTTGATGACGTTTCTTCTGTTGCGCCTCGTCGCCTGCACGCCGTGCCGCTCTGCGATTGTCGGGTTATGACGAGTGTTCATGATATAAGTAAGTAATGTTACAAATCGTGTTAAAGCTTATTAAATATTGCAAATAGTTGGTTAATTTCAACGTTTTAAAACGGGAGTAATAAAACGACTTTGGCAGGTACTGTACTTTCAGTACTTTCCTGATGTCTAGACTCACCGCTCCAATCTGTTAGACCTATTCTTAACTACTGTGCCACACGGTTATAAGATTGACGTCACAGCGCCTCTGGGATCATCCAAACACTGCCTAGTGACGACATCAATCCCCGTTAACCTCAGACCAACCAATGAGAGGCTGAGGAGAAAAGTGTGGCACTATAGGTCAGCAGATTGGTTCGGTATGCGGGCCCATTTCAACGCTTTTCCGTGGTCAGCTGTTTGTTTTCGGACTTCGGACCCTTCAAGATGTGCCCATGAGATTGGTGAACTCATCAAATCGGCGATGGATGGCTTCATACAATCGACTACAAAAGAAACTGGTGTGGGCTCAAAGCCGTGGTTCAGTCGACAATGCTCCGAAGCAGTTCGACGAAAAAACGAGCCTACAACACATCTCGAACGCCCGAAAACAGATCAGCATACAACAAATCGGCAAAGGAATGCAAGAGAATCATTAATAGGTAAAAATTCGAACACGACCTGCAGATCAGCAAAAAGCTGGCTGCCTGCCCGCATGGCAGCAGAGCATTCTGGTCGCTTGCGGGCTCAATAGATCAGAATTTTTGCAAACCCAGTTTGCCACCTCTTACCAGACCTGACGGCTCACTAGCAAACACCGCCACCGAAAAGGCTAACCTATTAGGGAAAATGTTTGCGGAAAACTCGACCCTCGACGACGGAGGTGCTGTTCCGCCGTCGGTTCCTCACTGCGGCTTCTATATGAAAAAGCTGAGGATCCGGCATTGGGATGTACTCCACGTTATACGGGGACTCGATGTTAACAAAGCTAGTGGACCTGATGGAATACCTGCCCTGGTATTGCAGAGGTGTGCTGCGGAAATAGTTCCAGTTTTGACAAAGCTCTTCAAAATGTCCCTGACGTGTGGCACTGTGCCCTCTGGATGGAAAAAAGCGGTCATTCACCCTATTCCCAAGAAAGGTGACCGCTCCAACCCGGCCAACTACCGCCCCATAGCGATCACATCAGTTCTGTCCAAAGTGATGGAACGTGTAATCAACGACAAACTGCTCACATACCTCGAGAAGAACAAAATTATCAACGACCGTCAATTCGGATTCCGGCGGAACCGCTCGTGCGGTGATCTTCTCGCGTATGCGACGCATGTTTGGGGGCGGTGCCTGGAATGTCACGGTGAGACCCAAACGGTCGCACTAGACATATCCAAGGCCTTTGACCGGGTCTGGCACCGAGGACTTGTCAACAAATTGCCTTCTTACGGACTTCCCGCATCCTTGTGTACGTGGATTGCTGACTTTTTAAGGGATAGGTCGATTCAGGCGGTTGCTGACGGTTTCACCTCTTCCTCACACTTTATAAATGCTGGCGTCCCACAGGGATCGGTTCTGTCTCCGAATTTGTTTTTGTTGCACATCAATGACCTTTTGACATGTGCACCGATTCATTGTTACGCGGATCACAGTACAGTTCATGATAGCTTTTTGTTTGACAAGCCCCCAAAAGGCACACAAACTCCAACGGCTCGGAGGGCTTTGAAGCAGAGAATGGACGGTTATCTCGAGAGTATTTCCTCCTGGGGTAAAAATAATATCGTCGAATTTAATGTTTCAAAGACCCAATCCTGTCTGATTACGTCTAAAAGGGATCCAAATGATAATCTAGTCTCCTTCAACGGAAGCAATCTTCCGAACAGGCCTTCCATTGATATGCTTGGTGTAACTATAAGTGACCAGCTCAGGTACGGGGGCTCCATCGAAGCCAGAGTAAAGTTGGCCTCTCAGAAGCTGGGTGTACTGTACAGGGCCCGCAGATACTTTAATAGTATACAACTGCTGACTCTGTACAAATTGCAAGTGCGCCCTACTGTCGAATTTGGCAGCCATCTCTGGTCCGGAGCCCCTAAATACCTGAAAAAAACCCTTGACTGTGCAAAAACGGGCGGTCCGTTTGATAGATTCCCCAATCTTAACAAGCGGACTGCAATCTTTAGAGCACAGGCGTCAGGTAGGTATGCTGTCCTTGTTCTATCGGTATTACAATGGAAGATGCTCTGAGGAACTAGCGTCATTGATCCCTTCGGCACCGGTGCGTAATCGGGATACACGCCAAACGCGCGCCCAACATTTGTACACGGTTGACATTTGTCACATGAGAACGGGTCGCTTCTACGATTCGTTCTTAAGTTCAACGGCTCGGCTGTGGAACGAGCTACCGGCCTCTGTGTTTCCTCCCTCCTACTACTTGGGACTCTTCAAGACCCATGTTCACTCCTTCCTCTCCACAAAAAGACCCTCCACACAGCATCCCCAAAGATGACATAGGCCTTGAGGAAAATTAATTTCTTCAGGGCCTCCTGTGTGGAGTTAATATAAAAAAAGGTACTCAATTGATATTTTATTTAAAATTTCATGCATGAAAACAGTAATGTTTTATATTTATAATAATATATATATATTTTTTTAAAGAAAGGCAAACATTCCCGGGTTACGAATAACCTGTAAATAGAGTCCGATTCGAGCCGCGGTCAACAGTGGTTGTGTGTACCTATTGCTTAGTGCCGTTCGCCCGTTCCTGTGCCGCATACAGATAAGAGATTATTGTTACATTTTATTTAATTTTGTTTATCGTATACCTATATGTTTGCATTCCTGCTTACGGCTAATCCGTTTTTGTTTGTACAGTCAATGAAATAGACTGCGTATTATTTTTTCAGTTTAATTTTTAAAAGTTAAGTTTTTTTTTATATAATGGAGGAAGACGAAGATAGGCCTCCCGACCCAGTGTCGATATCAGATTTTTCTGATTCGGGATCTAATACGAGCCAGGTTTCTATTGCGCTCCCATCTCGTAAATGACGACCATCGCGTAGCCTTCACATTCCATCGAAAGTTAAATCTATACCGCCGATTCAACAAACCTCGACCTCTAACGACCTTAACACTAATAGTAACATCCAGCCAAGTACTTTAACTAGCGATAATGCAAAAAGTACAGACTTTCTTTATCCTACTTTAGCTTCCGGTCCATTTATCGTTAGTGTTCAGAGAACTGAACAGGGAAAACTTATTCATCCTTTGGATTTTGGAAAATTCGTATTTGACTCAAAAAATAATAACCTTGGTATTGTTAACGATTCAATTAAACCGGAAGGGCGATATAAATTATCTATCGAGTTTAACACTGCCGCTTCTGCAAATGGATTTGTAAAAAAAATTGACTCGCTCTCAAATCATAAATATAAAACGTTCATCCCTACATTTAACCTTTCGAGAATGGGTCTTGTGCGAGGAATTCCCGCGGAGATCCCAGAGGCTAAAATTGTTAATGCTTTGAATAATTCCCACGGAACCCCGAAAGTATTAAAAGCACGTCGACTGAACTAAAAGGATTCTACTGATGGAAACACGATCTGGAAACCATCCCAGTATGTTGTTGTTACATTTGAGGGACAATCCCTTCCGTCTCGTGTGTTAATTTATTATACCTCGCTTCCCGTCGAAGTTTATATATTTCCAACAATTCAATGTTTCAATTGCTGCCGGTTCGGACATTCGAAATCCGTATGCCGCTCCCCCCCACGTTGTTACTATTGCGGAGAAGGTCACCCATTTGATCAATGTCAGAAATCTTCCAATGATCCCATTTGCACTAACTGATCGGGTGCACATACCGCGGTCAGTCTAGCCTGTCTGGAATTAAAAAGACAGAAGAACATAAAACATAAAATGGCTACCGACAACATTTCGTACTTCCAGGCCTCAAAGTTAATCTCTCCTGCGAAAAAATCATTCGCAGAGATGACATCATCCTCAGCTCCTTTCCAAACAACCACCTTTTTAAATTCAACGTCATCTTCTCACAGAAAAACCATTCTCAAGCCAGTCAAACCCAACCCAAAATATACACCTTACCTTGATAAAAAAACAATTGAATAATATTTTGGCCAGCCCGAATGGGAATGCCAAATCCCAGGCGCCCAATGGGTGTGCCATTGGGCGTCTTTAATGGTAATACTTCCCCTCCTGCTCTTCCCGAAATACCCTTTTAATTTCTATCCTTAGAAACAACAATACTGTACCGTCCAACGCTGCCGATTACATTAAATCTTTATTATCTTGCCTCCCCAATGGCTTCGAAACTGAACAAAATTCTTCAGTGGAACAGTAGAAGCCTCTTCGCTAACAAATCTGACCTAATTCAATTACTCGACGAACACGACGTTTCAGTAGCCGCCATTTCTGAAACGTGGTTAAAACCCTCCTTTCACTTAAGAATTCCAGGTTATTATTGTCTCAGACACGACAGACCGGATGGTAAAGGCGGCACGGCTCTGATAATCCATAATTCCATCCCAAAAATAAGAAGCGCGCTGGATGGCGGAAGTTCTGTGAGAACCTGTCTCCGGAAACTCCCCAGTCTTCAGTTTGGTCTAGCTTAAAAAAATTCGGATCATCGTATTCTCCGCCGAGAATCAAACATCTATCGGAAGAAATTCTTATAGGATTTGCGGATAAAATAGCCCCCCCCATCAGTTGCCGGATGTGAAGAAATGCCTTCTATTAAGCCGTATCCATCTCACTCTAACTGGCTAGATGCTCCTTTCTCCATTGATTAGATGAAACGAGTGATAAGAGCCCTTTTTGACTCTGCTCCGGGTCCCGATGGAATATTTTATAGTTTCATTAAATCATTTTCTGATATGGCGGTTGAATATTTCTTATCTCTTATAAATAATATGTTTGAAACAGGACTAATTCCGGATGATTGGAAAACTCAAAAAATCATTCCCATTTTAAAACCTGGAAAAAATCCATCTGAAATTTCGTCTTACCGGCCTATTGCTCTTTCATCATGTTTGATGAAAGTAGCGGAGCGTTTGATAAAAAACAGACTAGAGTGGTTTGTTGAAAGTCAAGATATTATCTCACCAAATCAGTATGGTTTTCGGAAAAAGAAATCTACAATGGATAATTTAAGTTTGTTCACAATTGATATCAGAGTTTCTCAATCGCTAAATTCTTATACATTGGCCACATTCCTTGACCTTTCATGAGCTTACGATGATGTTTTACTGAATGTTTTGAGAGAAAAGCTAATTAAAAAACAAATCCCCCCGAAATTAGTCCAATTTATTATTAATTTGCTCACAGATAGGTCCATTATTATTGAGTCTGCCTCTAAATGCTTAAGGCGCAAACTATGGAGAGGTTTACCCCAGGGTTATGTTATCAGTCCTCTGTTGTTTAATATTTATATAAGCGACCTAGACTCAGTAATTCATTTTTCTATCAAGAGATTTTACTTTGCAGATGATATCCTTATATATTTGTTACATAAAAATATTATTCTTGCAGCTAAGGAAATGAATTTGGCTTTACAATATATTAAAAGCTGGTTGTCAATAAATGGGATGAATCTGGCGGCATCTAAAACAAGGGTCGTGGCTTTCACGCGCAAAAGAAAAATTCCCCACTTCTCAATCTCTTTTGATAATGTGCCTCTACAAACCGCTACTCAAATCAAATTCCTTGGTCTTCTTTTGAACCATAAATTATCCTGGCTTCCACACATTCAGATAATTTCTACAAAGTGTGAAAAGGGACTGTACGAAACAATATACCATCCGTACAATACTGTAAATGCGTAGGTAGCTGGGTACACTTTGATTAGTGTTTCAGTCTTGGTGGATGTTGCAGAGGTTTTTAATAGAGTTTAATGCCAAGATCAGAGAGGGATTGATTCCCAAGTCTGAGTCGACGAAAGGAATTTAAGACTGGCAAAAACTGAATTTAATACTGAATTAAGAACAGTGAAAATATTTCTTGAGATTTGTAGACTTTGGAGATGGTTCTTCAGGAGAGAGGTTTCTCTTTCAGGGTTAGTTTTTGAACTGACTTTGTATGGAATTCGGTTTTCTATTTATAGAACGTTTTCAAATCGGGCCCTCTCGGGGGAGGTTTCACCCTTTTAGTGAGGGGTGAGTTGGTTAGGTATTTTTCCTCTTCGCAATTAATTTGTTAAGAGGAAAGTTATATTTTAATATGATACCTTTAACCGAGTCAGTTCAATTTACCCAAACCATCTCCTCCAGTCCCGTTTATTTATTTTATAATAAATTATACAAAGTTTCATATTGGGGTTGAAGTCAAATATCTTTGGTTTGAACATTTCACAAAGAGTAAAAAACATATTTAGGTACAATTCTTTAAGTTATTATTTATTAAGTTATATGCATATAATCATTTCTTGATGTTGATATTTATCCTGTGGTCGTATCTTTTGATATTTTCCTGTAAATTGAGTCTGATGTCATCACAGGTGGTCGCATCAAATTTCGTTATCAATGTTTGATAAGAACTTCAATGGGGTATGCTGAGCTGTGATTGGTTGAAAACTCGGCGGCCATCATGGAATTCCTTCCGGGTAGTATGGAGGGGGGGTCACGTAAATACTGGGTCGCTTCCTTAGTGTAGTTCATTCCGTGGGTTGGTGGCTCCGAGTGAGGTGATGGATGGTTATTTTCAGATGTGTTTCAGGTTCTGCTGTTATATTTCTATGTAATTATCTTGATTAATCACATATAGCACATAATTTGATTGAGTAATTATGATTTGAAGATTTCCAATTGTGTCGGCGACACGGTATCGAGCGGTTTCGGGGTTTGAGTGTTCTGTAATTTTTACGTAAGGAGAGGAGAGAGACAAAGGAGACTGACAAGCAAAGGATTTTGCCGGAGAAAAGAAGCGACTTGCGTAGCTTGTGGATTTTGCGCAATTTGTGGTTTTTTCGTGGCTTGAGACATAGCCACAAAACTGCTCCCGTCTGGCTTGTGTTCACACAGCCAGGCCCCAACACCCCACAGCCGGCCGGAGAAATCCCGCTGGCCAGGAGCAGGCGTACGCGCCCCAAATGCCCTTTTCAAGGCAATCTCTCGCAAATCACTTACGTCGCCCAAACTGCCTTTCTCAAGGCATCTTGCATAGTACTCAAATAATACATATTTCTTCTCGTTTCAGCACAAAATAACTCAAAATGCCGTACCACCGCACACCAAGAGGAACAGCGACATTTAAGCGCAACAAGCCCCTGCCCACGGCATTCCTGGAGGGAGCTACTGGATGGAGATTCAATCCAGATACGCACGAGCAGGAATTCGTGTTTGGATCCTCACACACCGGCTCCGGCTCGGCAACCGGATCACCAAGAGCCACATCACCAATGGAAGAGGAATGGACTAGGGCTACGGCTTCAAAGCGCCCCCATTCCCCCCCCAAAGCCCATATTTCGTGTGGTACACGAAAATAAATATGAGGCCCTACATCAAGAAAGAGAACCAGCCCAGGAAATCGCGTCGCCACCGACGAAGAAACGCCCGACGCCGCCAGGACCAGTGGCGTCTACCAGCAGAAACCAGGCGCCCACCAGCCGAGACCAGTCGCCCACCAGCCGAAGACCAGCGACTGCACCGACTCATGGGAAGAGTACACGAGTCCCGCCCGTAATCATGACCGTAGGGTCAATGACGCACGGAGACATCACGAAGGAAGTTCAGAGGCACATTGGAAGTGCCCACTTCAACTTCCGTTATGCCAAAGGAGGCAAAATCAGCGTTGTGGTGAGCTCAGTAGAAACCCACAAAAAACTGACAGCAGCCCTGCGTGGAGAGGAGAAGCCTTTCCACACCTTTACCACAGAAGCGGATAAAATAAAGAAGACCGTCATCAGAGGACTCCCGAAGCTGTCACCAGAGGAGATAATGGAAGACCTTGAAAATCAAGGCTTCCCGGCAAGGACTGTGGTCAAGATGACCACCCCGGGAACTGAATACCCGCTCTACCTGGCACACTTTGGCCAGGAAACTAACATGGGACACCTATGAGCCGCAGTGGTCTACCTGTGCCACTGCAGGATCACAATGAGGAAGTATCGAAGCACCCACCTCCAACATGGAACACAGTGCCACAGATGCCAAAATTTCGGACATGGGTCCAGAAATTGCGCACACGTCGCCCGCTGCGTTAAATGCGACGGACCTGACGCCACACCGGAGTGCCCCAAGACGAATAGAGAAGAGCCGGCCGTCTGCTGCAACTGCAGCGGAGCCCATCCCGCAAACTACGGCAAATGCCCCAACAGGGTGGCATATGTAGCTGCTCTCCAGCAAAGACAGGAGCAGTCCAACGCCCAGAGGCGTAAAGAGGCAGAGCCCCGGGCACAGAGACCCGCGGCCCAAGTAGACGGCCGATCCTGGGCGGACGTAGCGGGCCGAAGAAACCACCAGCAGCAGGCTCCTGAACAGCAGGAACCACGAAGAGCCACACAGGAACAACGCCAAGCGCCAAACACCGGATCCTCTGATGACGAGGACATAATGATACTACTGCAAGGCCTCATCAGGGTACGCGAAAGACTGGCCTCCTGCTCATCCAAAGCAGAGAAACTGGTCATCCTAATGGAGCTTCTCATGGAGACCTCACCGTGAAGCTCCATGAGAAAAATGACAAGCGACGGTGAAGAAATAGTATCCTTTTTAATATAACAAAATGTTTTTCTTCCACAGGATTTCTCTCTCAAACTTTTTCTCCCAACAGGTAGATATGCAGGACCACCGAAGCGAAAAGGACGCAGCCAAAATATGAAAAAATGAAATACTTAAATTCAGTAAATCACAAAGTCAAACAGCGTAAAAAGTTCAGAACTTATTGTTTTATTTTTCTTGTTATTTGTATGAGGTTTTTTATCCAGTAAAGAATTTTTCCTCATAAAACTTATTAATGTAACATAAATTCAGTCAATTAAATACAACCATCAGATGGTAATAGTAATAAGGCCAAATGAGCCGCAGTACTAGTCAGCTAGAAACATGAAGGGTATTGTTATAAGCCCTAGCTAGTTAGAGGATTACGAAAGAATCCATAAAATCAAAAAAAAAAAAAAATTTTACGTAAGGTTTTTACGTAGGTTTTTACGTAGGTTTTTACGTAGGTTTTTTATCCAGTTAAGAATTTTTCCTCATAAAACTCATTAATGTAATATAAAATCAGTCAAGTAAATACAACCATCAGATGGTAATAGTAATAAGGCCAAATGAGCCGCAGTACTAGTCATCTAGAAACATGAAGGGTATTGTTATAAGCCCTAGCTAGTTAGAGGATTACGAAAGAATCCATAAAATCAAAAAAAAAAATAATAATAATTTTACGTAAATATGAATTCTTCTGAAAGATTCTGGAGGTCTGGATACGTATGATACAGGGACTTAATATGATGCGAGCAGTTTCCAGAGTATGGTGGGGATCTCATCCTACCACTCTTAAATTAATGTATAATTCCCTAGTTCGGAGCCACTTGGATTATGGCACATTCCTTTTTGACCCCTCCCTAAATATTTAGATAAGAAAATGGAAAGAATTCAATCAAAAGCCCTCAGAATGATTATTAGAGCTATGAAGTCTTCTCCAATTAATGCGCTTCAGGTGGAATGTGGGGAGCCTCCATTATATTTCAGAAGGCAATTCCTTGCCAATAAATATATTTTCAAGGCTTTATCGTTATCACATCATCCTATTAAAGAAAGTCTTAATCGGTTAAGTGTTAATTTGAATTCTAACAAAAGATTGAGCGAAAAAAAATGGTTTTCCTCTCCTAATTAAAAGTTTTCATCTCTATAATTCTCAGTCATCTTCCCTCCAACATCTTCAAGAAGTTCCCAATCTCCCTATATACAATAGTCCATTTAAGGCAATCACTTTTATGCCGAACACAATAACATCAGACTTTCGGAAGAATATTTTATCTTCCCCAAATAAATTTCAAAAGGCGGATGACTGTTTTAAAAGCATTGTAGCTTCAAAATTCCCCGGATTTTTCATCCTTTACACAGATGGTTCCAAATTTGAAAATAAAAGTTTTGGAGCATCGATATATAGTCCAGAATTCAACATCAATCTCACTTATAAATTACCGAAAGAAGTTTCCATATTTACAGCTGAATGCTTTGCAATTGAACAAGCGCTAAATCAAATCCAGGTTCTCAACATTCATCGAGCCTTACTATGTACTGATTCGCTAAGTGCTCTAACTAAAATTATGTCAAATATTCTATGTTATCCGGAAGACAATACTAAATGTAAAATAAAAAAATCTTCTCAATTCTCTAAGTGAATCTGGGTTTGAGACGATATTGGCCTGGGTCCCTGCCCATTTGGGTATCGAGGGTAATGAGATGGCCGATTCTCTCGCCAAATCTGGTTCAGATTCCGGAACTATCCCACTAAATTTTAGAATTCCTATCTCCGATGTCTTCCCGATTCTTAAATCCAACATGACTCGTGCCTGGGAAGAAAATTGGGCAGTCTTCAAAATAAGAACTGGATCTTTCTATGCTGGAATTCAAAACCATATCCCTGCTAAGCCATGGTTTCACGGTAAAAAACTTTCAAAACGATTAATTTCATGTATTTCGAGAATGAGAATTGGTCACTGTTCAATTGCATCTCACTTGGCTAGAATTAGAGTTTTGGATGATCCGGTCTGCCAGTGCGGTGTGGAAGAGGAAACCCTCGACCACGTTTTCTTTAACTGTAAAAACCATTCATCTTTCAAGAACATATACCGCCGGCTTACTAAAATCACACACCAGTCCCCCCTTAACATTTCATATCTTTTATCTCTTAATAATTCTCGTGTTCATAGAGCTTTATGTAAGTTTATTAACCTGAATGAATTCAACATTTAATTTGTTTTAGTGATCTAAATGAGTCCAATATTTTATTTGTTTTATTATTCTCCCAATAGATTAACCAAATTTTTTACATGCACATGGTTGTATTACAAAGTTATGGATGCAATTAAAATCATGAGAAATAATTTTAGGAGTTATGGTGATGTTATTATGAAGAGATCTAATGTGCATAAGCTTTGTTTTTTTAGCATTGATTATTAAACCTACATCATGTGACCATTTTTGAAGAGTGCATATACATTTGCAGTAAAGTACTCGCTATTAATAAATCCTCATATGAAATATGATGTGAAATGATATAGGGGTTAAAATTCTTCACGGTAATATAGTAAAGGCAAACAATTAGACAACTTAGAAGCACTTTAAATTAGAAAACGTGAATAATAACCGTAGTTTATTGAATAAATTTATCTTCTTGTCCTATTTTTGTGACATTTTCAGTAAACGGCTCCGTTTTTCCAAGAAATCCCCTAATTTACCTCTTTGGTCACTTCCCTCTCATATTTATATGTATCTGTCAGTATTGTGAATCTTCAGTTTTTTTTATTACGAAAAAAGTTATAGTTTTAGTTTTAGTTTTAGTTTGTAGTTTAAGTTTTAGTTTTAGTTTTTAGTTTTAGTATTTAATTTTAGTTTTAATTTACACCATAATGTAGAGTCACCTCCCAAAGTTAGTGTTCTTTACCCCGAAACCCTGTATTGTAAATTATGGCGAACCACAAAGTTAATGCTTTTTACAAATAAAATTAAATGTGTTTGTACCTTTTTAACTATTTATTTTTGGATAGTAAACAATTGAAAAAAGAATATCGGGATACAGTCATATAACGCGTCATGGTAAGAATTTTATTTAGACTATAATTAATAACCTTAAATGTATGTAGGGGATGAGTAACTTCAGTAAGGCTTTATTTTTTAATTTATATTTGTTGATTTACCTTTTCACTATGAATAAGCACATGGTGATACTATATTTAATAGAAACGAATTGAAAAAGTAATGTAACATTGGAAGATTTAATTTATTTCATTAAACATTATTTCAGTTTGCTGTATCTGTCTCAGAAGTCACATTTCAAAATTAGTTTTGTGCTGATGAAAATGTAAAATAATCAAAGGGTTCGGACTCCCAGACGTTGATTAAAATGATATTTTGTAATCAGAAATCGGTTGTTTCTTAAATAAAAAAGCCAAACATCCCTGGGTTACCAATAATATTTTACCTAATAATATTTTAAAATGTCCTACTAACATCACTGTAAACGGACAATGTTGCTTGTGTCATAATGAAGGTCTTAGACAACAGAGGAAATTAACTCAAAACGCCTGGGTGGGAATCAGGCTCGATGCTCGTGAAGATGACGTGACTTCAGTAAGCCTCGTAATGAAAACATCTCCATTTTTTTTTATTCATTGCTTTGGTTTCCTTTCTCATGAGGATAAGTCCTTTATTGATTTACTTGGGCGTCTGAAAAAAAAGTTTTTTAAATAAGGTGAATTATTAAAGTGTTCAAATGTGAAACGATATGTTTATTGGAATTTTATTACCTTTTGCCATTTGGTAGTGTGTATTCAAGTCTATTTCGATAATATCCACCCATTCCTGGACAGCGGTTTTATTAACGATCAGTGTGTATCGTTTCGGATTATCAAACTTTTTAAAATAAACTTGAAAGGTCCCAGGTGAGTTACTTTTGGGATTTGTTATACCCAAACTGTCGAAGCTAAAAGTTTTTTCGTAACTTCTGACATTTAGGAAAAAACATAAAATATGTTTTTTAAAATCTCTTCCACAATTTATCAAGGCTAGTTTGACACCTTATTTGGCTTACCTTAGAATATCTGATCTGTTCCAGTAGAGTTTTCATTTGAAATTTTATCTTGACTTCTTCCAAAATGTTTTTGGCAGTAGTTAATTTTTCAAATATCAAACCAAATTCTTCTATAGGTAACTGAATGAGATTTTATCATCACATTGATAAATAATGTGATGATATGCAAAGGATCTATGAACAATGTACACAGCGGATTGTCTTCCTTCAATGTCTTAATAATGTTCTAAAAAAAATCAAATACTTTCATAAAACAATAAAAAACTTTAATAATTTTCTTGAAACGTATTTTCTCAATTAAATTACCTCACAGAAGTGTCCATATCGACTAACTACAACAAAATCCCCGTTGTCATTCCTTATACATATTTCAGTGTCGTAAAACTTAAATTCTGAAAAAAAAAATAATGTCAAAGAAATATTCTAAATGAGCGTAGTTTTGGTTCTATAAAATGAGGTGGTTTTTTAGAAATATAAATATTTTAAACACATGAAAATCTTGGTAGTGGTCATGGTATTTGATTAATTAAAAAGATAATTTTATCTAATTATTGTTTAAATATGACGACACATTTCGCTGCACGCATCATGAGTTGGCCTATTTCAGCGTATCCGTACGCTACTATACCCCATACACTAACAATGTGAATGTATGGCAAATTTAGCCCGCTTATATCGGAAAAAACGAAGCGAATGTTGGCTTCGAAGTCATCCGTCTTCTCTGGTTAAATCTGGTGTTAAATCTCATGATTATGTAGGCCAATACATAGGTCCATTAGGCCATTGAATAGCATTGTACTTAGTCATTACATGCAAAATTATGTGAACATCCAATGTTTCCTTCAATAAAGTGATTATGACACTTGCTGTGTTGCACCGTCTTGTTGTGACCAAGATACCTACACATTAATGCAATTGCATTGGAGAATGAAAAAAGTAAGTAATCAGGAATCTAAAATGGCAAGCCAAATTCAGCATAAATCAGCTGTCAAATTGTCTGTCGCTGGAAAAGGCTCAAATCTCTAAAAACACAAAATTCATTATAAACAGATAAAGGTACATACGTTATTATTATTATTATTTTCCTTACGTAATCAAAAATATTATTATTCATTTTGTAAAAAAAAAAAAAATTATGAACAAGTTCTGCTTTGTAATAACTTATGCATTATTGTATTGACTAGTTAGTATAGTAATTATAACCTGAAAAATAAACCCCTGAGTCATCCAAATTATAAAAGCAACCGTGAGTTAAATTTGAACAATACAATACTCGAAAATAAAAATGGTTGTGAGTAATGAAAATAAATAGGGGCGTGGATGTGAAAATAAAAGCAAATTGTATTTTCATCATTTGACTGGCTGGAAATAATACGAATATGTATCATCTGTAAGCGGCTTCACCACAGTTAGATAATGGTTTCAGAAGTCGAAATGACTTTCACGCTTTATTATTACTGTACAGAGAGAACTAGTTTATAAATTAAATAGTAATATTTTTGAATACGTAAGAGGAAAAAAACTAAGTTCTACAAATTAAACTTGATGATAATATATGAAGTTGCTTATATTTGTATTAAAGCGTGTACATTAAATAAGCTTTTTTGAGTACTTACATGTTTCATAATCACGTCTGCAAAATCTGAAAAATTGTATTCAGCTTTTTCAAGGGCTGGTAGCAAAATGTTGGAGTGAAAGTTGTAAATATTTTTCGCGTTCGTAAAAAAATTGTCATGGATTCGCAAACTTTGCGGCCCCCCAACCCAACTCTTCAAATTCTTTACATATTCCTTTTTATCTCTGCGATAAGATTGTCCACAAAATTTGTGGGTTTTTCTCTTCTTATTGAATCCCTAAAAATGTAAATATATTAATACTACGTAATATTTTAAAAACCCACAATTTTTTCCTTCGAATACTTTTTTCAGAATCCGGCTGTCAATATTTTCTCAATGGCGCGGATTGTAACGAAACGTAACGAAATTTTGTAGGTCTATTAAAAATATTAGATCGGTTGGTACTGATAATATAACGAAAATCTGCATCTAAATGATGTGCTGCATACTTCTGATTACTTGGTGATATGTTTCTTTCAGGTTGTTTGGCGAAGTTGTCCCTTGTTTCGATAGTGGGTGCGTGAGCAGTTGTTTGGCTGGTTTCTTGAATTTCTGAATCGTCTCCTGAAAAATACGATGATGAACCTCATTTAACGGATTATAATAATTTATAATTTTGTACCGCACGGCACGACTTACAGTGTTTGCATCGTTAATTATACACTATATCAATTAAAAAAAATAGCATTCTAATATGTAATATTTAACATTCAACTAATGGTAGGAAATGGCGACCAAAAAGATGTTTTAGAATGACGTGAGCGGATCCATAATTAAACGATTTCAGAACAACATCTACTTCGAGGAACATCTTCACATACTTTGAGGAAACGTATTTTTTCCGCCTCGACCACACCGCGCGCTGTTGACGTCCAGTGCATGCCGTTAATTAAAAGCGACTTCAAACAAATCCACACATTTTAATTCCCTGTTACTCCGTCATACAGTGACGTCCCTTTGCCGTGCTGTTCCTTTGCCGCGTCACGCACAATTATGAAAGCTCCCAATACTTATTTGATGTGCAAGAACTGTATAGTGTTTTTATCTTACAGTTTTTATATGGTTTTATTTTACATTTTATTTAAGTAATTATTTTATGGTTCACAATATTTATAAGAGTTTAAAAAATCTAAACAAGCATTTCAAAATATATTTTTGATAACTCATCCAGAAGTAACCGAAAATGTACTAAAATCTAGTAGGTACTTAATATATACTGAAATCCAAAACGTATAGGCATGCCCGGTTGACACCAGGTCCAGTCGAGTGTGTATCTTAGTACCTACCTACTTACCCAACCTGAAAAAATTATCTCAATTGCCATTACCCAAATCTTTTATAAAATGTAGGTTTTTAGTTTTCCAAAACACATATGGAAAAAATCTTAGAATTTTTATATCTTTATTATATATTAAGTCCTGTTATATTTATGTTTGTATATATTATGAAAGAATATACATAAAGTTTTTGCGTTAATTGTTTAAATTTAAAAGTTGTAAGCTCAATATTGAGTATAAATATTACAGTAGTAAGGCTAACCTTTTGTAAACGACGTAGTCACTGCACTGGTGATGCACTGCACTCGATCTATTTTCCGACAGATTGACTATTCTTTGCAGTCAGGTTGTATTGCTTGGAATGTTGATTGTCGTGTCAAACTGTGAAGGACTTAGCCGAAGGGTCTTTTGGAAGTAAATAACGCAAATGTCTGACACCTATTGCTTCGTGGTAGTGAAAATTGTTGCCATCTGTTTCCTGTAACATTTAAGAGTCTTCGTTACATGCATTAAAAAAAACATGTTTTTTTCCGATATTGTTCATAGTAAAATCGACTGATATTCTACAAGCCATAGAAACTTTCTAAACTATTAGATAGTTCTAGCATCTTTGTAGATGAATGCATAAAGTTGTACGCGATTATAAAAAAGTTTTATTTTAGGAATAATTTTGCCTCATGGAGAATAAAATGTTATTATTTATGAATTTTTTGGTATTACTTTATTAGAACTTAAATTTTTTTTAAATAATGTAGATATATAAAATAATGCTATAACCTGAGAACGAGAAGAGCCGACCCCAACAGCCTACCTAGGCAATGAGTTGGGATAGTGCTCGGAAGAAGAAGAAGAAGAAGAATGTAGATATTAAAAAAAAAATTTAATATCGCGGGGACCCAAGTACCCTACCAGGAAAAAATAGTGATATTATGGGGTATTATGCCGTGTTGCGCTACCTTCTTCTTTAGCCAACGTTTCGGACAGCATTGCAGTATCCATAATCAAGGCAAATGTGTAATCATGATGGACACTGCAATGCTGTCCGAAACGTTGGCTAAAGAAGAAGGTAGCGCAACACGGCATAATAACCCAACAACAAATCACTATAATTTGAAACTTTATTACCAAAAATGATTTGAGAACGTAACTTGTCCACAAATACTTCAAACAACATTATACTTTGTCGGAATTAGATACTTATACAAATGCAAAAGTCCTCGCTTGTTTTCCCGTATCTTTGTTTATAAGTAAAATAAAAAAAATAAAAAAAAATAAAAAAAATAAAAAAGTAAAAATAATAATCCGCGTTTTTGAGGTGTTTAGTGGTTTGTCAACGTGTATTCTGCTTCTGTTTACTTCAAAAATGGCAAAGTCGTAATGGCTTATAACGTTATATGCAAAAATGAGAGCATTTTGTGTTAGGGTGATGACTTTTGCGCCACCTTTTATACAAAGTGTCCAGGGGTAAAGTGCGCTTACTTCGGGGGTTAATTCTACATGCTTTAAGAAGTAAAAAATATGAATGACTCTTTTCGAATTTCACATGTTTTATGTTAGTTTTTTGGTTAAAAAGTTGAATTGTTTTCGTGGGAAAAAAAAAATTTATATGGAGAAATATTTTCGTATGAGAAAATAAACATTGGATTTTCGAAAAAAGTCATAAATCTTTTTTACTTCTACCATCATCTAGAATCATCTTTCGAAGTAAGCGCGCTTTACTCCCCTCAAGTTTACTGTACTCATCATGTATTAATAAAACGATGTAAGAGGTAATGTAAAATGTGTAGAAGTTCTTGTTCATGATTCATATGGCAAAGGCACTTACTTGGCAGTATTTAATACGTTCCACATACAGTTTTTCTTTTATGTCGTGAAGTAATTTCTCTGTGCATTCTTTAGCAGCTTTATATTTATTGATCATTATCAAATCAAAATTGGAATCTGTAGCCAATTCAACAAGTTCGTCAATAGCACAGTAATATGACTCAATTATGTAAAAAGGGTTAGAGCAGAAATAATAAAGATCATGCTTGTTTTCCAATTGAAAAGCGACCGCCTGAAATTAGAAAATTTTACTTATACTTACGAGTATATTTATAAGGATCAATTATAAAATATTTATTAATTCAGTACTACCTTAACGTTTTGAAGAATATCACTGAAAAGGCATCGGAGTCTCTTCACCACATACTAAATATTCAACCCGATAGAGCCACGTTAGTGGCAGCTGTAATAGTAAGTTGGATGCGGAGATCGTGAATTTTAGGATATTATATTCATCACCATAAACTGTATAAACATCGCTTACCCGAAAAACATATTTGTGATTGTTAACTATATCCAGACCTCTTTCTGTTATCGGTGAAAATTCATTATACAGCCATAAACTACTGTTTTGAAAACGAGATTGATAACACATTTACATAATCAATAAAATTAATTGATAGAAAATAAGTAATCTGTGGTGATCGACCAGCAATGTTGATATTTTTTTCTTGATGAGTCAAATAACACAATTTACTCGGAGCTGATCGAGATCAAATATCACAGCGGGTATCAATATATCAACCCAAAAAAGTTTCTTCGTGATAAAGTCTGTTGAAAATAGAATATAACAAAACAGGCCCCTCGGTTATATGATTTTTTTAAATACTTAATTTTTTTATATTTCTTTTTAAAGTACAATTTTTTTTTTTTGATAATTTATTTATTTATATATTTATACATACACATACTATATAAGCCTTGATTATTCATGGGGGTACATCAAATACTTATATTATATTAAGTAATTAAAAATATAATAATAAAAAAATATAAATATATATTTTTTTATTATTTTATTATATTTTTTTTATATATATATATATATATATATATCTTATAGAGTGGTATTATATATTAATATAAAATAATAATAATAACTTGAAAAAGTTGAATATTTTATTTTTATACAGAGTCCCTTAGCGATAATTTTTAATACTCAGGTTTGTTTGTTGATTTTTTTAACTTTAGTAAAAATTGATTATATAAATATCTCATAAAAATCAATTTTTACTAAAGTTTAAAAAAATCAACAAACAAACCTGAGTATTAGAAATTATCGCTAAGGGACTCTGTATAAAAATAAAATATTCAACTTTTTCAAGTTATTATTATTATTTCATAGTTACTTTAAATGTTGTAAAATGCGTTCATTTTAAGATATATTTGATGCATTGATAACTGGAAAAACCGAGTGAGTTAGTTTTGTAATGGCCATTGAATGGTGATGATGTTTTTTTTACGTTACTCCACAAAGGATTCAAGTGATTTTGCGTGATTATACAAGTAAAAAAGAAAATGTAACTTTCAATTCCAACGTTTTAAGGTAGATTTCAGGTAAATAAGTTAATAAAGCAAAGGAAAAATACAATGGACTTTCTAAAAAAAACAATTTATGTTTTCTACTTCTACCATCATGTAGTTCACATCCCAAAGTCAGTACACTTTCCTCCGGAAATCTTGTATAGATAATCTTATAAGAAAAACCTTAGTGGGAGAAAATTTTATTTTAATTCGTTAAATATTTTTATAGATAAATAGCTTTTATATCATTTTATAAAAGCACATATATTAAAAAAATTGCGGTTATTCAAAATTTGTAACGTTATGATTTCTTATCTCTTACCTTTGAACGACAATGGAACCCCTGTGCCCAGCTATTTTTTTTTAATTTTTTTTATTATGAATATAAAGTTTCTTTTACAGGTTTTTTTTTCGATGTCTGTCTCACTAGGATAAACCTGTGTCGAGACAGACGTATTTGATACATTAAAAATGTTTACATATTTTTTGATACATTAAATATTTCACTACATTAAATGACATTGTGAAAAAGATAGAAAATAATAAATAGTAATAATAAATGATACATTTGTTAATCAGCATCTAGTTGGAGTACATACTTATGTAGGGATTTTTATAAAAAAAATTATCATGGATCTGTCTTGGCTGATGATTCAAGATTTGATGTCTGTTTTATATTTCAGAAAAAAATCGTTCAGTCTAATGGCTAGTGGGAGAGCATTATATAGCCTTGTTGCAAAATATCTAAAATTTCTCTGGACAAAAGTTGTTTTAGCGAAAGGGATTTGTAAGAAATTATGTCCTTTTGTTCTAGTATCACGAGCAGTTTGGATATTGTCAAAAGTAGTTTTGTGTTTGAAGAGGTATGTTAGTATGTTTTTGGCATAAAGTTGCCTAATGTCCATAACACAGATTTTCCTAAAGATTTCATCCGAACTGCTTGTGATTGGTAGTTTGAGGATAATCTTTATTATAAGTTTCTGAGCTTTAGATATTGGATCAATGGCGGCAGCGTTCGCTCCTCCCCATGCTATGATACCATACTCTATTAAAGATTGACAAAGTGCATAGTAGATTGTTTTGAGCTGGCTTAGGTTGAGAAAGTTGCGAGTTTGTATAAAAAAATAAATGAATTTTCTAAGTTTGTTTGCTGTAGAGGTTATATGTTCTTTCCACTTTAAATTGCTATCAAAAATAATACCTAAGTATTTAATTTTAGTTACCTGTTCTAAATAAGGGCAATCACATATTATCGGATTTGTCAGGTTGCAAGCACAAATTTTAATTTGATTTTCTGGGTTTCTTAAGGAAGGATTAATACTAAATTCAATGTATTTAGTTTTGGTCACATTCATTGTTAGTGTATTATTGTTTAACCATCATTTAACCACAGTTATGCCCCTGTTAGCTTTTATGTATACATCATTCCAATTGCTTGATTTGAAGAGGAGAATCGTATCATCAGCGAAACTTACAATTTTGGCATCTATTTGAAGATGTCATAATTCATTTATGTATATTAAGAACAGGGTAGGACCTAAAACACTTCCTTGAGGCACGCCGTAGCTAATTGGTAATTGATTGCTATTGCAGTTGTTGATTTTCACACTTTGCTTTCGGTTTGACAGGTAATCACTAATAATAGTAAGTTCATCACCATTTATACCAATATTAGATAGTTTTTGTAAAAGTTAGTGAGAGATAGTATCGAATGCTTTGCACAGGTCTAAGAATATTGATATGCATTTTGATCCCTTGTCTAAGTTTTCATTTAGAAAATCGGTAACTGTTGCCAGGGCTTCGGAGGTGCCTTTATTTTTCCTGAATCCAAACTGGTTGAGTGATAGTATGTTATTTTGTTCAAGGTATTCAATTAGTTGATTATTAATAGTTTTTCAAAAGTTATTAAAAGTTATTGGCGGTGGGAGCTTACAAAATTATAAATCCGTTTGTGTGTGCAGGGTCTTAAATATTAAATTCTGTTTTGCTGTACCCAGGGTTCGAATCCCTTTGATAGAAAAAAGCTCAAAACAATAAACATTTTGATAATAATAATGATTTATTGTCTTCTTTTCTTAGTAACATATACCTAGAGATAATGATATTCTCACTGGGATTCCCGTGCTGACGATTTCATTTACATATTATAATTTAATTATAAGACATTAATATTACAACAAAGTAATATATGAATTTAGTTATAAACATATATCATGTAGTATAATTATTATTTTTTTTTATTAATTTTAAAATAAGTACCTAAGTTAGTGTTTTTTTGTATAATTCAGTTTAGTAGATTCGGTTTTAGTCTGTGTTTGATTTCAGTATATTTTCTATTTCACATCTCCCTATATTAAGTTTCCAGCTTTTTATTTGAGATTTAAATGTTATAATGTTGAGGTTTTTGAGTGAGAGTGGTATTTTATTGTAGAGTTTAATAATATGATATAAGAAGCTTTTTGCCCAAAAGTTGTATTAGTAGTCATTTGTTGGATAAGTTTTTTTACCACATTATCTTCGTGTTGTTATAAATTATCTCCATAATAGATATTTATTATAAGTATACATAACATACGGGTAAATAATTTATATAAATGTACGAAAGTAGATATTATAATATATAAGACATCATATTATACTGATAACCTTACAAGAAAAACCTTAATTCATTTCGATATAACAAATGCTTGTAACTTTATAAGATAAATATAGTTAAAATTCGAATTAAATTTTTAAATATGTATTCGTTTGATAAAAGTATAAAATATACATAATATATGAGTTACATTTTAATATAATATTAAAAAAAAACAACAATAATAATTCACACAGATTGATAGAATGGTCCGCCAAAATCCACATTGTTAGTATTTTCATCCACCGAGATAAAAAGTTTATTTATCCAGTGCCAAAAAACTAACCACGGCCGCTGCTAGTCGCCTCTTACTACGTGTAGGCGTCAAAAGCATGGCGAATTTTGTTAATTACATGTCACATGGAGACTTATTGGTTCTTGTCAATAATATTTTGTCATTGTTATCTTTAACAGATGTAGCAAATGTTAGATCCTAATTAAAATCCTTTTATATTTAAACGACTAAGGTAACCCAATACGAACCCTATGAAAACTAATAGAGGTGGGCGTTGCCCATTTACATTTCGAAAGAGGGTATGCTGGGCCTTTAGAGTTCTTTTATGTTCAAAATGAGTGTAAATATACTGTCCCTAGTTAGAAGTCTAATAGAACATAACTTTTCAGTTAGGTCGATATTCTACAAAATTCATATTCATAATGTAGAAAGAATTTCTATGCTTGGTAAATTTTTTACTTATTTTTCCTATAGAGCACATACATTACCTATAATTAATGAATACTATAAATATTTCAACTTTAGAGAACAAACGAAAAATAAAACATAAAATTTTGTTAAAATAAATAAACTTTAATTAGGATTGTCGTGAACTCCTGCAATTAGTAAATCTACGTTTACCTATTCGAACAACATACATGCACCTACACGACAAACACAACAGGAAAATGAATAATATCACCCGATTGTTAATAAATTAACAATACTTCAAATCGGTAAGTTTTATCTGTTCAGTTTTACAAAATTATCTGTGCAGGCAAAATAATTGTTATTTTACTGATTTTTTTCAGCCAGGTTCTTCCAAAGTTTTGGTTTTATTGATTTATGACGACGTTATGGAAAACACAAATAAACGATAGTGGTCTTTGCCATACTACAAAAGCGCCGAAAATACAATTAAAAAAGTATTGGGCAAATTGCGTCCGCCACAGGAACCTACTACTATGTTTATACATCTGTTATGTGTTGCCAGCATTGTTATAATTACATAATACAATAATTGATAAAGTATTGGGATGAATCGCGCCTGCTATAGGTACCTACTACTATGTTGATACATCTGGAATGTGTTGCCAGCTCTGTTGTAATTACATAATAAAATTGATAAAGTATTGGGACGAATTGCACCCGTTACAGGTACCTACTACTATGTATTTGTTGCCAGCTGAGTTTTAATTACATAATTACATTTTGTAATGTGTGTTTAAATTACATCAATTATTCCCAATGAAAATATGAAACAGAAGACGACACAGAAAATAAAAAGGTTAAATCGCCACCGATACTCGAAGTCAAAATGTGTTGATTTCACTACAAAACTTATTTTTTTAGCGTGAGCCGTTTTCAACTAGCAAGTAAGTTAATAAATACATGAATATTGATAAGAAGGCCCGAATACGAATACTTATAGTCACAAATACATATACTTATAGTCATTGATTTCATACGCTATTTTTTACTTTTTACTGCTTTGCCTGTTGTAACAACTTATAGGGACATGTGTTATGTCAGTTATGTGGAGTGTCTGGTCGAAGCTAATGGTTCTGTCGGCGTTAATCCACAACAACCAGCAAGTAATAAATAAATGAAGGCCCGCACACAACATTTTGCTCTTTAGCTAATCGGGAGCAGGTCAGCGCGTTCGTGTGGATTTAAGATTTTTTGGTATTGTAAGATATTTTCTTGAATTTAATAGTTAGGAGATGCTATATTTAATAGTTAGACACTCTATTTACTCTTCCTCTATTAGGTTTCCTTCAGCTTTACGGATTTCTCCAATTAGGAAATGCCATATTAAATAGTTAGGCACTCTATTTACTCTTCCTCTAATAGGTTTCCTTCAGCTTTACGGATTTCACCAATTGTGAGATGCCATATTTATTAGTTACACCCTCTATTTACTCTGCCTCTATTAGGTTTCCTCTAGCTTTATGGATTTTCCCAATTTGAAGATGCCATATCTCACTGGCCACGAAAAGTGAACATCAATAGTATCAAATAAAACAAGTTCGAACGTCAAATGTTGTATTTCTGGAAGAGTAGTAAGAGAAGAATTGGACTCGTGGTGAGATAAAATAACAATGCAATGATTATTTCTTAGATTTTCAATTTGAACTTACACGCATTGAAGAAATTCTTTAACACAACAATAAAATATTTAACTCTGTTAATTTATACTAAGTATTGTTTTCGTAGGTACTTTATTAAATTAAAATTTTCTTAAGGCACCAGGTTAATGGTTTTACTGCTCACATCAATTTACTTTTGTAAACTTTTTTAAATGTTCACCTGAAACGAAAATAAAATTTATATAAATATATTTCAACATCCTACGTGAAAGCGGTTAAGCCACTTTGTCAGTGAAGCCAATTCAAACTTTACAAATTACAGTAATATTTCAATAGGACTAAAATTGTAATTTTTTCGGGAAAAATCACAAACTAACATATCTATAGATTCTACCAAATTGAACCAGTGACTTATTTAATAATTTGATTGAAATGTTGATTTTCCCAAATTCAGCATACATCGTCGTAAGATTCACACTTCTTACAGCGAAGCTGCTCTGAGTAAAATCCATGTTTTCCATTAATTGAATCACAGTATTCTGGAGGTTTTTTGACCAGCGTAACTTCCTCCAGATGAAATACGTCTTCAAAGGTAAATGAATTTCGTTACGGAAGAAGTGAAACAAAAATCGGAAACAACACTAAAATGCATCTGCAATCTGAATTTATGAGTTCTTACACTGTTTTGAGAAGTGAAACAAATCTCGATTAGTACATTGCATCAAAATCATTAGTTTATAGGGAACAGAAGTATGAACACGTAAAATAAATACTCGATTTTTCATAAATAAACTCCGGTTAATTTTCATAATATAGAACTCAATAAACAAAATTCCGTTTTCCTCCATGGGAAATTCATAAATTGAACAGCTTTGAGTTAATGTCCTGTCTCAAAAATATTTTTGTAAAACCGGACTCAGCGAGTTGCAAATATTTAGTGTACCTTTTTTGTCGATTATCTGCTGCCATAAAATTTTTGTGATGTTGTCAATCCATTGCTCCCGGATATAATCGTTGCATACAAGGACATATTGCTTAACATTAATCTTTTGGTACCAAACAGTGAAGGAATGGTCCGTTTTTCCTCGCGGCGCGGTGAAACCCATTTGTGCGGTGTTGATTTCGTCAAAAAACAGTAAATTCTGTTTTGAACTCTGGAAAGAAAAACAGGAATAATTTGTTTAGTAAACTTCAGGCTCTGGTAGTATTCTACCTCGTTTTTCGCCTGGCTAACACTCCCGTTCCGAAGCAGCGTACCTAATACCCTTTACCATAAACGAGACTTTTGATCTATTTCTATATTTTTTTACATAACTTGCTCTTTAAATGAATATAGGTAATTCTAGAAAAAAATAATTCGGAAACGGTGTTTATTTAACAAAAAAATTATCTCGATTCTATTTTTAAGATATTAAATATTATCTATCAAATTCCGATGAAATTACTCTCTCCTCCCCCTTCTGAATCCCCATTACTCGCGTATTGTCGGAAATAATGCATTTTACCTTTTACCGGAAAGGGCTACAATAATAATATATTTATATGAGATTCTCAGAATTTCTTTTACCGGTTCGCATTACTTCATAATTGCCGGCTGGGCGAAGAAGAACGATGTTTGGTTAAAGCGGTAGATATTAACCAATATCTAAGTTTAATTATATAATTCCATATGACATCTATCTCATAAATTTCTATAAACGATATCGAAACTTATTCACACGACTTGCACGTATATCGAAAGAAATATATTATAAAAATAAATTAGATAAATGCAACAAGGACCCCAAAAAAATTTGGCAAATTCTAAAAGAAATATCCCACACATTTTCAAAGAAAAGCGATTCCATAACCGAGATCAAAATAGATAACGAGATTATTAAGACATCAGAACAACCACTAAAAGTATGTAATTTTGTGAATAACTATTTCGCTAACGTCGGCAAGGTATTAGCAAACAGAATCACTACAAATGACGATATCCCAGAATTCTCAACCCACTATACACACACTAGTGTTTCTTCCTTTAAAATTCCATACATTACCCAAATACAAACACTAAAACTTATAAACGAACTAAAAAATACAAACTCTCAGGGTAGCGCCAAAATATCACCGATGACACTAAAAATAATAAAGTCAGCACTTCTTATCCCACTTACCATACTTATAAATCGGTCCATTAAAGAAGGAGTGTTCCCAACTATTTTGAAAACGGGCAAAGTAATTCCAATCCACAAAAAAGGAAACAAGGAAGAACTTAATAATTACAGACCAATTACAATTCTAAACACGCTTTCAAAAACTCTCGAGAAACATATCAAAAACCACCTTTTAATTTTTCTTAACAAAAACAATATACTATCACCAAATCAATTTGGATTCAGGGAAAATATGAGTACCTCACATGCTATAGCCTCAGTAACAGACTTCCTCAAAACAAACATAGATCAGGGTAAAAATACCTTGGAATATTCCTAGACCTGGCAAAAGCGTTTGACACAATTCACCACCAAAACCTGTTCAATAAACTCAAATATTTCGGAATCACGGGAACAGAACTCAAATTAATTGAAAGCAACATGGAAAATCGCACCCAATATACCTCAATAGAAAACACATGTAGTGACAAGGAACAAGTATCCTACGGAGTACCACAAGGCAGCGTACTTGGCCCAATCCTATTCCTTATTTATATTAACGATCTATGTCACCTCCAAATAGACGGGGAAATTATAAGCTTTGCTGATGACACTGTGTTACTTTTTAAGGCCACTGACTGGAACACACTAATCACAAAAGCTGAAGTTGGCCTAAATATTACAAAAAATGGCTTGACTCTAACTTATTAACTTTGAATATAGTTAAGACTAAATTCATACCCTTTAGCATAAACTCGAAAGGCCAACCCTCCAAAAACATCTACCTTAAAATACATTCCTGTCACTCAGCGAGCACCCCATGCAATTGTCCTCCAATCACACAAACCGAAAATATCAAATATCTTGGTATATACTTCGACCGTTATTTAAAATGGGACAGACATATTGAGTCGGTTAAAGTAAAGATAAACAAGTTGATTTACTTTTTCAAAAACGTGAGAAATATACTAAACATATTTGATATTAAGAATATATACCTCGCAATAGCACAATCTATAATGGAATACGGCATTATTGCCTGGGGCTTTGCCAGTAAAAAATGCATAGACACACTGTATAAAGCTCAGAAAACCTTAATAAAGTAATTACTTAAAGTACCAATACTAACACCCACTTCAACCATATTTAAAAATTCCCAGTGTTGAAGATTCAAAAATTATATTCTAAACAAATACTTACTTTCCTTTAAAAGAACCTAAACACATTTAAATCTTCACAAACTTCTCGCAATACCAGAACAAGACATGCACACCAACTACTAATACCAAAAACCAACACATCCTTTGGACAAAAACACTACAGATTCCAGGCTATAAAACTTTACAATTCACTTCCAACACAATATAAAACATCTAATCTTACAGAATACAAAAACGCATATGGAACTGGCTACAATCCTTTTAATATTTAATTTTTTATATTTCACTTTTTTTTGGAATAACTATGGAAAAACTATTGTTGTAACTAAAGTCCTCCACAACACAGGTGAACTCCTAGCGTGGAGGATAATATACTATACCATTGTATAACAAATATATTAAAGAATAAATAAAAAAATAACTATGGAAAAATCGATTTTATATTTTAATTTTTAATGTTTCTCTGTGTAACCAACTCCACTGTATTGTTTTAGAATTATATAACTTTACAATTGAAAAAGTCCTCCACAACACAGGTGAACTCCTTGCTTGGAGGACAATATACTATACCATTGTATAACAAATATATTAAAGAATAAATAAATAAAAAAATAAAAAAAATAAATAAAAAAATTGAAATGCCAAAAGAAATATTAAGAGACCCTGGCGACTTTCCGTCGGATCATACGTGATGTTTACCTCCAGTAAAAGTAAAGGTTAACCTACCTTCATATCAATCAGTGTAAAAACTAGAGATTTTTCGAAGAGAAAGCATTTCATCCTATATTTTTTTTTCTTTTCATCGATAACAATGAAAAAATCTTCTCTCAACAACACCCCTTGCGCCAATAGATCAATCTGGAAAAAAAGAATAATAAGCAACACTATGAAGCTCGACATAATGTCATAATAATTCAATCAATATCGCAAATCAATCAACAGAATTGTAACTTGACTACCTCAATATCTGAGCGCTTTTTAGATTCCGGGCTTTGGTTAGTCAGTTTCGAAACCCAGTGCAAGAAATTAAATAAAATTTAATCAATTTATTGGAATAAATTCAAGCGTAAACGCGCTCACGGTTTATTTAATCATTTTTATTTTTATAAAAGAAAATTATATATTTTTAAAAATGAAAAATCTCCTACTACCACCACAGTAAACGGAATTATACAATTCGCACATTCTTCTGATTGGATCCCTGACACCAGCATTGTGCGCTACCGGCTAATATGGAACAAGTCGTTAAGCCTCGTCGTTCAGGGTGGTATTTTAAAGTTTATTAGATTAAGTAAGCCAGGACAGTTCATAAAGTTGTTACAGATTTTGTACAAGGTCATTAGGTCAAGGTAAGTTCGCCGGTTAGTAAGAGTGGAGACGTTATATTTCGAGAGCATATTTGTGTATCCCCGTTTAGGTGCGCTCATTCTGTGGTTGAGGTAACGCAGAAATTTCTTCTGGATACTTTCAATATTTTCTTTATAGATATAGTAAAGTGGAGTCCATATGGAGGTGCAGTATTCAAGTTGAGAACGGACCAGCGTATAGTAAAGCAGAAGGTAGGTTTGAGCTTTTCGAAATACGCGGCTGTTTCTTATAACAAAGCCTAGTATGCAGTAAGCTTTATTCAAAATGTTTTTAATGAGCGCATCGAAATGAAGTTTGGAATTAAAAGTACGCCAAGATCCATTATACAGTATACACGATCTAGTGAATAGTTGCCTATATAATAATTGTGTATAATACTATTTGACAATCATTTGAGTTCCTAACAATGGCTAATATTTTTATGTTATCGGCGTATAAGAGAAATAAACAAAGCATGAAACATTCAGAAACAGTATTTATAAAAAGTATAAATAACATAATAATAATTCAATCAATATCGCAAATCAATCAACAGAATTGTAACTTGACTACCTCAATATCTGAGCGCTTTTTAGATTCCGGGCTTTGGTTAGTCAGTTTCGAAACCCAGTGCAAGAAATTAAATAAAATTTATTCAATTTATTGGAATAAATTCAAGCGTAAACGCGTTCACGGTTTATTTAATCATTTTTATTTTTATAAAAGAAAATTATATATTTTAAAAATTATATATATATTTTTTCATTTGGACATCTGGAATAGTTTTGATGGCGTTAGGATTAAGTTAAATATTATACTAATTTGTATGTTAGTGATTTATACCTAGGTATCAGTATGTTAGACTAGATAAGCAGTTCGTAGAAGGGAATGGCCGACACAGGTGTCGATGAGGCTCGCTATCCATCACATCGCCAACCCTTCGGTGGCGCAAAGAGGAGGAAGGAACTCGAACAATGTCGAATTGGTACGTGGAATATTAGAGGAGGTATGGAAAGAAAGATTAATGAATTGTGTGACACGATGGTTAGCAAATATTTGGACATACTTTGTGTAACAGAGAGTATGAAAAAAGGGAGCGGTACAATGCAGCATAATGATAGGCTCGTCATTTGGTCTGGGAGACCAGATACAGAGAGGGCGTGTCAGGGTGTTGCAGCACTACTGTCTCCCAGAATGATTGAATGTATGTTGCAGTATGAATGTGTAAGTCCGAGAATAATGTGGATTAGGTTCAAAATCGGTTTGACAAGGGTGTTTCTTGTTGTTTGTTATGCCCCTGTCAATTCTGAGAGTGACGAAGAGAAAGATGATTTTTGGACTGGTGTGAATGATGTGATGAGACTGAAAAATATTAATGAAAGGATTATAATGGCAGGCGATTTGAATGGGTGGGTAGGAATTAGACGTGACGGATTTGAATCGGCCTTAGGTATGTTTGGGGATATAAGAACGAATGACAACGGGAACAGAATACTTGAAGTATGTTTAGAGTGGAACCTGTTTGTGTCCAATACTTTTTTCGATCATAAAGGTATCCACCAATATACGTGGGAAAGAGGAAATGAGAGGTCAATTATCGATTTTGTAGTAATTGACTCTAGGTTGAGAGCTGTTACCGAGGACACGAGAGTTTTCAGAGGGGCAGAGGTTGAAACTGACCACTTTCTGGTGGTGTCGAGAGTAAACCTCTTTCGCGGTTGGCGCTCTAAAGTGAAAACGGTACTAACTCCAACTAGAATCAAAATAGAAAAACTACAAAACGATAATGAGAGAAGTAAGTATGTGAATTGTGCAGAGATGAGATTGAATGAGAAAAAAATGGATGGTCTAAGCATAGACGAAACATGGAACCACATAAAAGTGAGTCTTTGTGAATCTGCTAGAGAGGTGTGTGGAATAAGTACGCAAGGTAGAAAGAAAGGTGATGCATGGTGGGATGATGATATTAAAGCACTGGTCTCAGAGAAGAAGAAAGCATGGTTATGTCTGATTGCGGCTGGCAGTGCTTCCAGCGAAGAGAAGGATCGAGCGAAAGAAGTATATAAGGAATGTAAGAAAAAAGTAAGAGTTGGAGTGAAAGAGCGAAAGAAACGCCTGGAAGAGGAAGAAGGAATGAAAATGACAAACCATTTCCAAGAAAACATTAAGTTGTTTTGGAAGGAAGTCAAAAGGTCCCGGTGTGGCCCTGAAACCGGAAGCATGAAAGTAATAAAATCGAAAGATGGAAAAATGTTGACGAATGAGGAAAAAATAAAAGAGAGATGGATGAAGTATTTCGAGGAAGTCTTTGAAAGCGAAGTGAGTGACAGTGATTCTAGCGGCGAATCAGATATGAATGATGATGGACTGAATGTTACCGAAATTAGCATGGATGAGATAGAAAGATCAATTAAGTGTATGAAGAATGGTAAGGCTGTCGGTTTCGACAATATTGCTGCTGAATATTTTAAAGGAGGTAGCCATATAATTCTCACATGGTTGTGCAATCTTTTTAACCAATGTTTAAAGGAAGGTTACACGCCCTTAGATTGGAGAAGGGCAGTGATCATGCCATTATACAAAGGTAAAGGGTCACGTATGGAATGTGGGAATCATAGGGCTATTAGCCTGCTAAGTTCAGTTGGCAAGCTGTATGGTAGAATTTTGATTGAAAGGGTAAGAAAGGAAACAAAGGATAAAATATGGGATGTGCAAGGTGCTTTTATGAGTGGAAGGGGGTGCATGGACCAGATCTTCTCATTGCGTATGCTCACCGAGAAGTTTCTGGCAAAAAACCAGAAACTTTTCTGTGCCTTTGTAGATCTACAAAAAGCATACGACCGAGTCGACAGGAAAAAGCTATGGAAGGTGTTGTCCAAGTATGGAGTGAATGCGAATCTGACTCAGAAAATTGCGTCTCTATATGAGGGAAGCGTTGCATGTGTTAGAGTGAACGGTGGTTTTACGGGGTGGTTTGATATCACAAAAGGTGTTAAACAAGGCTGCGTAATGTCACCGTGGTTATTCAATCTATACATGGATAATTGTATGCAAGAATTGAAAGATGTGGGATTGGGCGCGAATTTTAGTAATCTGAAAGTATGTTGCCTGTTGTATGCTGATGATGCGGTGCTGATTGCTAATAGTATGGATGATCTGCAGTCTCTCGTGTCTAGGATGAACGAAGTATGCGTGAAGAATGAGTTAATGATGAATGTAAGTAAGTCTAAAGTAATGGTGTTTGAAAGAGAAAGTACGAAAACAGTGTGCAATATAGCTGTGAATGGGGAATACTTGGAGCAGGTGGATGAATTTGTGTATTTAGGAAGCATGTTTACGAGAGATGGGAAGGCGGACAGAGATATTGAAAGAAGAGTAAATGCAGGTAACTCCATTAATGGAGGACTGAACGCAGTTGGCGCTAAAAAAAAATTGTCTAAAGAAGCGAAGTTAGCAGTCCACAATGGAGTGCTGATACCTACCCTGATGTATGGAAGTGAGGCATGGAACTGGCAAAGAAAGGATGAAAGTAGATTGAATGCTGTTGAAATGAGATCCCTGAGGCGTATGTGTGGTAAAACCATGTATGATCGTGTGAGGAATGTGGATATCCGCAAAGAGTGCAAGGCTGATGTAAGCGTAATGAGTAAGATCAAGAAAGGGACGCTTAGATGGTTTGGGCATGTAGAGCGAATGAGCGAAGAAAGGAGTGTAAGGAGAATATACGATGCAAATGTGAATGGTAGCAGAAGTCAGGGACGCCCGAGGAAGACATGGCACGACCAAGTGAATCAGATACTTGAGTCGGGCCATGTCAAGAGTCAGAACAATAGAAGAGTATGTATGAGACGATGTATGAATGTGAATGAGGCAAGGAGTGTGTGCCAAGACCGAGTTGTTTGGCGGTCCGTCCTCTCTGCCTACCCCTGCGGGGAAACGGCGTGATGGTTAGTTAGTTAGTTAGTTATAAATAACAGCGGCTCTAGGATTGATCCCTGTGGTACGCAAGAAGTAACTGGTTCCCATACGGAAGTATGTACTCGTAACGATACAGCTTGCTGTCTTTTTGTTAAATATGAGATGAACTAACGTAATAAGTTTCCCCTAATTCCGTAATACATAATTTTTTTTTATAAGAATACGGTGATCAACATTGTCAAAAGTTTTTTTGAAATCGCAGTAAATTACATCTACCTGATTGCCTCGATCCATGCTAGTAAACAAGAAATTAGTGTAAATAAGTTAATTACTCACGGTAGATTTGCCTTTGACAAACCCGTGTTGTTGGTCTGTAATTTTGGCAGCAAGCTGGGTATATATATTAATATGGACAAGTCTTTCCAACAGTTTAGGGGTCGCCGAGAGAATTGATATTGGCCTGTAGTTTTCCACTCGTTGACGCGAATCACCCTTGTGGACCGGTATGATGTAGGCCAGTTTCCACCTGCCAGGGAAAACCCCATCAATCAGACATTTATTAAATATTATGGTTAGCGGCACACACAGTGACGACGCAGCAGATCTAAGGAAAAACGCCGGAATTCCATCGTGACCCGCACCTTTGTTTATGTCTAGCGACTTTAAACTTGATTTCACTTCTTGTTTTGTTAGTTCAATCGTGTGAATACACGCAAGTCCTGAGTCGTGAACTGATTCAAGTTGATCAATGTCTATTGTGTCATTGGCGTAGGAGGGTTCAAATGTTGACTTGAAGAATTCAGAGATCATATTACAGATTTCTTGGGCATTATTAGATTCACGTCCGTCAAATGACATAGCAGCAGGGTATCCGTCGGACGATTTTAATGAGGATATGTATGACCAAAAACTTTTAATATTGTTTTGCAATAAACTTTCGACGATGTCGAAAAATATCTTTCGAAATTCACTAGACAACTTATTGTGTACATACAAGAAGTTGTATATTGGTACAGCTTGGAAGAAGGAAAATTCACGATAGTCAGAAAAACCTTTATATGTCTCCCATTTGAGCCAGACTTTGTCTTTTTTCCGTGATAACCTAATAAGTTCGGGGATAAACCATATGGGAAATTTTTCATTTCGTCGTGCCAGAAATGGAATAAACTTATCAATTACATTGTTTATTATTACATAGAATTGGTCTACTGCTTATTGTGCTGATAGATTTTCGATTTCAGACTTGTAATGATCTGCACTTTTCAAACTTTTCTTTCTGCGATTAATTTTCTTTAAGTCCCATAGGTAACTTTTCCATAAGGCTTGGATTATGTATATCTCCGGGGTAGGAATATCCTCCCTGCCGTCTGTATAAGCCTTTACTCCTCTCTTTATTACACATCCCTTCAAGTGTGCGCATCCTAGTTTGTCTACGTATTTTACGACCTTGAACGTAATTATTTCACGTGACGGTTCAGTATAAAAAGGTCTCACCGAACGTTGTGTTGGTTTTTTGTTTCTCGGTATAGAAACCTAGTTATCTATGTATGTGTGTGGTATCCCTCGGTTCTTTTGAGATAGAGTGAGTTGAATCCATTACCGCTGTGTTATAAAGCCATTTTATAAACCTTATTTTCCGTCTCGCCTGCTCCCCAACTAGCTACGTGATTCTACCTATCGTAGGGTAATGTGAGTATGATAAAGTGTTAGATTTTATATATGTGATATACATACGATAAATTTATGGTGTTAGTTGTCGGCGCCATCCATGTATATATTTTGGGAGGGAAAGGAAAGGAACGGAAATGAATTTGTTCAAGCTAAGTTGGCTCCTCCGCTTTACCAAAAAAATCTGATGGATGATAATTAGAACAAGGCAATCGATATCTGCGTGTCTGGATATCCGAATCGGCCGGATCTGACGGGCTTTCGCTTGGCCTCCCCTTGTTCCAAATTGGCAACCTTTACGCCAGAATAAAGAAAACCAGGTCTTTTCACCAATTTCAGAAATGCCCCAACCTCATTGCACCTCCAGGAAAATCTACTTTACTGAGTGTAGAAGGGGAAAACCATGACATCCCTTGTCACGAATCTAGTCACGAAAATGTGACACGTAAGGTCTCAAGTTACATGCCACTTCCAGAAAACGCTATAAATTCCACGTCGTCGGGAACTTACATCCCTTTCTAGGTCAATAACACAGATAACACACGACGATCTTGTCGACATTTAGTCTGCTTCTATCGATAAGTTGTGTGCTTACCCATTCAGCCAATTATCATGTGATATATATGCAAGGTTTACTCGAAATGCCAAATTTTAGGATGAGGACTGTATGTATTTTAATATTTAGTTCCAGTAATTATTTTATGAGGTTACTAGCACCCTCGTGTATTAGGTATGGGTATCTTCTATTGAATACCTATCCTCTCAGGTAGGTATAAACGGATAATTGGTTTGATTTTGGCATTTAATTTTTTTGAGGCTGCCTACCTCTCGAAAGGGAACCTGTTGAGAAAAGTTGTTCGGTTGGTAGTTTTATTTCGGAGATTACCATCTCCCCTTTTTGACTCTAGATTTGTTCTTGTGTATCCCAATTTGTAAATTAGAAAAAAAATAACAGATGAAAAGTATTCATTTTTGTTCTCTTTGGTTGCGTCCGATCGCTTTCTATTCGGGCGGTCATACGCTAGCAAAACCCCCCTTTCGATTGACTGTACTCCGCGCCTCGGCCTACATATGAAAAGGTCATTGGCCCGTCTCCCTTTTACAGCTGATAGATAATCTTTCGGACGCATTCCTTTAATGAATATTATTTGGGCGGCAGGTGTTGTAAACTTGGTTCCTGTTCTTCTGTTGCATCCGTCTTTTAAAGGGCTTTCTGGAATTTAATAAATAATATTAAAAAACTCACCCTGTTAGTCACCTCCCAATCTCAGTATGAAACTTACTTGCATCCACCCTACATAGCTAAATCAGTTTAGTTTTACGGTCTCCTCCCTACATCTATAGATGGGTGATTAAATACTTCTGTAAATAAAATTGTACCTCCCTAAAACCTCTGTCAGGATTCGAACCCGCAATCTTATGATTTATCTCAGAGTTACATAAACTCTTATTTAATAATTTGTTTCATTCTTTAGTTTACGGTCTCTGTGGATAGTACGCCATCTGGTTAACTATTAATTCCTCCCTAGCTCGATTAACCGATATGGTAAACACTTCCTGCTGCTAAATACGTTCACTTTATTTTTAAAACGCAATTATTATTATTATTATTTCTATTATTTCTATTTTTCTAAGATAAGCAATTCAGTCCGAACCGTTTACGAAATCACGTTTAAATTAACACATTTTACAATACAATCGTGATCGCACAACACTTAGCGCCCTTGAGGTGATTTAACAAATCATCCAATTATTATTATTATTTTTTTTTTTTTGCTTCCGATTTTGTTGTCCGGGTTAAATCTTCCCCATAGGAAAAACTAAACCCTTCCACTAACTTTTCCACAAATGATCAGCTAATCAATCAACACTATGCAAGTGCATTATATAAGTAAAATAAATACAAAACAATACAAGAACAACAACACGTCAACTCACCAGAGATAAAATGGGAAAAAAAAATTCACCGTCTCCAGATATTTTCATATCAGAGGGTTCGGCTCGGTAGAACTTCTAACAGGGCCTATAAATCCTACTGATCCCTCAACATAAATATATAAAAAATCTTTCGTTATCCTACATGTATTCAAAATGACCGACTTTTGCATCTTTATATATAAATTTTTTGATAGATCTAATACGCCTAAATTTTTAATGAGAGAGCTAGGTATAATGCCAGTAGCCGAAATAACGAATGGTAATATTTTTATAGTCTGAGAATGCCAAATTCTTTTGATTTCGTTTCCTAAATCTGTGTATTTTCTTATTTTTTCATTAACAGATTTTTGAATGTTACAGGAATTTGGAATAGCGACATCAATGATATAAGTTATTTTTTTAATTTTGTCATGTAAAACTATATCGGGTCTATTATGACTAATCGTTCGGTCTGTTAGTATAGTTTTTTCATAATATATTTTATAAAATTCGTTTTCTAAAAATGAATTTGGTTCGTATTCATAATATGGTACCATATTACGGCAGTCAATCAAGTTATGTTTAATTACCAAATTTTGGTGAATTATTTTTACAACTTGATTGTGCCTAAATGTATACTCGGACGGTGCTAATATAGAACATCCCGATATAATATGTTCTATAGTTTCCGGAAAAGCCAAACATTTTCTACACAAATCATCAATTTGATTTGTATCTTTCATTATATGCTTTCTATAATTTTTAGTATTGATGACTCTATCCTGAATGGCAAGCATAAATCCTTCTATTTCTGCCCTCAACTCTCCAATACTCAACCATTTGTTTGACGAAAATTTGTCAACATACGTTTGGTTGAGATAATTGAAGTGTTTGTTATTATTATTATTTCTATCCTCACTGAGTCCAACCACTTTCACTTCACCGGTTCAATAATATTTCACTTTAATTTAATATTTAACAAATATTTTTTAACACCGTCTGAATTCACTAACTAAGCGTAATTTCACATCATCACCACTGATTTTTAATTGATTTCTCGGAGCTCTTCACATATCCAATAGCCCAGTCAATGAAGGTTTTGTGTCGGAACTAATTCCCCGGAAGCTGAATTTTTCACAGATGTTAGAAGACCTTTAGACATGTATTTTTACAAAAGTCCCCGACTTTCCCCCTTGTGCTTCCTTCCCCACCCCCTCTTGAATATATTTTTTAAAGCCTTTCGGAATACGCTAATATCTCCTTAATGGTTTTATAAAATCAGATTATTTATTTTTTGTTTAGTTTCTAATTAGTTATTCTAAAAAATTGTATTCTTTCATTTTTGCGATAAAAGCTGTACAATCTCTACAATTTATTAGTAAAGGAAAAATATCAGTTTTTAAAATAGTATTTCAGAATATATTTGCACATAACTTTTTTCTCAGCCTATTAACGGAAAAAAATAAATCAATAAAACTTGTAGACAATATTTTTAGCTATAAAATAATGTATATAATGATGGGTTTTAATTTATAATAAGGCACGTAGGCTGTTAATAAGGAGCACGGCGCGCGGCAGCTCGAACGCGCAGCGGTTCGCGGCGCAGCGAGAAATTACAAAAACCTAAGGAAAGTAATGATTAATTCATGTTTTTTTTTTTATATAACAAATTCGTCTAACGTTGAAGAGTTTTATTATTATTTACCAGTTTTAGTTCGGTGGGGAGTGGGGTAATATAAATATTTTCCCCTGCCCAATGAAGCGCTTTCATTATCCACGTACCGCCGTGCCCCGGTCTGGCTAAACAGTCATATTATGTTGTATGATTGTTTGTTACTTATTATTTAAATAAAGGTATGTGGGAAATTTATGGGAATCAGTTTACGCGTCCTCAACAGTAACCCACATGCTCCAGGGACATGAATATTCTCGGGCAAACAGAGCCTACACTTTAACAGCAGCGTCTCTTGTCCACGTAATGAGAGAAGAATACCGAGATATTGATGGGAAATTAAGACAAATAGAAAATATGTATCAAGATTTAGTTACGTGGAAAAAAGATATGGAGGAGGTTAATAATGATGACAATCTAAAAGAGACGATTCCATATCCTGAAGCAAGTGAAGACAGGATTGGAATCATCGAGTAGGACTGCCAAGTTGTGGCTTTACCTTCTACATTGCATCGACCTCATGCTTAGATTTATATTTGCAGAGAAGTCCGGGAATCGGAAAATGCACCTAAATACTATTGTTGATATGCTTCCATTTTTCCACCCGGCAGGACATTTACCATACGCAAAATCAGCACATACGTACGTTTAAAGTATGCTGCAACTCGAGTCAAGAATAACTTGAGAAGAATATAAACTATTCACTGAAAATGGGTACTTTACAATAAGAAGAAGCGACAGATATTGGTCCGGTACGTGGAAGGACATGATCATCGAGCAGTGTCTCATGCGACCAATGAATTCAGTAGCAGGTTTGACACTTGGGCGCGGAATCACTGACAGCGCTTTGTCAAAGTGGAAACTTGGAACCACTTACTACGTGAAAATGCAAGAGAGCATTGAAGAATTCATCGGCATAGAATTTAATTTTACTGAACAGCATATTGAGCTGCGCGAATCACGGAAGAAAAGGGATGAGCTAGATATAGGAAAATATACATCATGGCTAAGACAGCACAGCCCGTTCACCAAGCTCTTGGGGGAGCTGGTGTCTTTATCTTCAGGGTTTATTTCAGATAATAGTGTCAATTGTGATAACGCTTATGAGGTGGGCCTGGCAGCTTTGCAAAAAATGAAAGGATTTAATTTTGGAGATATACGACTAAAAAGGAAAGACATGGTGACTACCCAGCAAGATTCAAATCCGCAACTGTTAGGACGAGACAAGTTGCAGTAAACCCCCAGCAGCTATTTAACAGAATATTGTGCATTAGTGATAGTCCTAGCAAGCTTTAGACCTACTTAGGATATGAATTGGCTTCAAGACCCCTTCTATTTTTGATGAAGTCTCCCTTCGTAAAGGAACAAAATCATGTGTGGCGAAAGTATTTAGCGAAAGTATTCATGACGAAGTTGATTTGGAAAATGCTGCAATAGTCATCGATGGGGGATACCTCCTACACTCTGTTATTTGGCAAACTTAAACTACTTACGGAGACATCATTAAATCATACTCACGTTTTGTCCATACTAAATTTGGCAAACATTCTCTTTTCGTTTTCGATGGATACCCTGAAGAACCAACTGTAAAATATGAAGAGCAAAGACGAAGGTCGGCTAACAACTCATCGTGCGATATTGAATTAAACTTCACTGCACGTTGTTTGACTAAGAAGGAAGCTTTCTTATCTAATAAGAAAAACAACAAAAATAATGATTGAAGCACTGTGCCATGTATTTAGTGAATCTGGTTTGAAAACAGTCACGGCCGCAGGTGATGCCGATATTGACATTGTACTAACCGGCATCGAACAACTCAACATCTTCTCAAAAGTGATTGTGGTTGGCACGGATAGTGATCTTTTGGTATTACTTGTAAGTCTTGCTCCTGAAAGAAAATCTATTTTTTTCTGTAAAGATGTTGGTGGAAAGGCCCCTTCAAGAACTTTCTACGTCATAGAGAAACCTATAATGTTACATAAAGATATTCGAAAACACATGCTATTTACCCATGCCATTACGGGCTGTGATACGACCCCATCTTTATATGGGTTAGGAAAGATAAAAGCTGTTGACATGATGAAAAACATGAGGCATTTCTGGAAAAAGATGCAACTGAAGAGAACTTGTTGCAAAATGGAGAAAAATTCGCTCTCGCCATGTATGGTCTTGGTAGCTACCCTAATTGAAACGAAGCTCGATACTATAAGTTTACCAGACTAACGACAAAATCAGCTTTTAAATCTAAATTTGACTTGGCAAAACTACCACCGACTTCAGAATCGTGTCATAAACATTTGTTGAGAGTTTATTTGCAAGTACAGTTTTGGTTAGGAAACAAACTAAACCCTATAAACTGGGGATGGAGGTATGAAAATGTAAATGAAAATGGTGAAAAGAAGAAATTTTTGAAACCATTTGCTCCTGATGACCTTCTTTCTCTGGTGTCCTGTTGCTGCAAGTCTGGATGTGAAAATTACTGTGGCTGCAGAAAATCTGGATTTACCTGCTCTGCCATGTGCTACAACCGTAACGGATTATCATGTCTGAACACACCCCAGTATGGCGAATAAATGGAAGACTCTCTTGACTAGAAAATTATTTTAATATTTGCCTAATTTTGTCATAGATAATATTGATAAGTATATAATATAATTTACAAACCGTATTATCATTATAATATTTTTTTAGGTATATTTTAAGAAGCTTGTTTGAAAGTAAACCATTTTAGATCTATGCACTATTTTAAGTGATTTGTTGTTTCGGTATTTTATTGTTGATAGGTGCACATAATAAAACAAGTGAGAATTTCCACAAAAGATTTTTTAGAACTTCGCCATAACATAAGGTCTGCAATATTTTAATGTTGTGAAAGGGTAGTCCCACGCTGTTGTAGGTATTTTTGGCTTATTTCAAATAGCTTTATTTAAATAATATGTTACAAACAATCATACATAAGATGACTGTTTAGCCAGACCGAGGCACGGCGGTTCGTGGATAATGAAAGCGCTTCATTGGGCAGGGGAAAATATTTATATTACCCCCCTCCCCACCGAACTAAAACTGGTAAATAATAATAAAACTCTTCAACGTCAGACGAATTTGTTATATAAAAAAAAAACATGAATTAATCATTACTTTCCTTAGGTTTTTGTAATTTCTCGCTGCGCCGCGAACCGCTGCGCGTTCGAGCCGCCGCGCGCCGTGCTCCTTATTAACAGCCTACGTGCCTTATTATAAATTAAAACCCATCATTATATACATTATTTTATAGCTAAAAATATTGTCTACAAGTTTTATTGATTTATTTTTTTCCGTTAATAGGCTGAGAAAAAAGTTATGTGAAAATATATTCTGAAATACTATTTTAAAAACTGATATTTTTCCTTTACTAATAAATTGTAGAGATTGTACAGCTTTTATCGCAAAAATGAAAGAATACAATTTTTTAGAATAACTAATTAGAAACTAAACAAAAAATAAATAATCTGATTTTATAAAACCATTAAGGAGATATTAGCGTATTCCGAAAGGCTTTAAAAAATATATTCAAGAGGGGGTGGGGAAGGAAGCACAAGGGGGAAAGTCGGGGACTTTTGTAAAAATACATGTCTAAAGGTCTTCTAACATCTGTGAAAAATTCAGCTTCCGGGGAATTAGTTCCGACATTGGGTCTTTTTTTCCCTTCATTGACTGGGCTACAAGTTCAAACACCGACTCTATCTCTATCGAAGTTTAAACACCGACTGTCCGTCCTGCGATCTTCTCTCCCGGCATTCCTTCCCGTGGGAACGTGTTTACTTAAAGGCCTGCCTGTAATGTATTTTATGTTGTTAGTCTAAACAAAAAAAATTTCGGAGTACGTTCGTCTCATTTATTCATGTGAGTGTTCAAACCATCACAGACTTCCAATCAATACAATTTATGTCATTATTAATTTGCGTGTAATCAGCTTTCCTGAAATTTCGCCTACGCTCTTTGTTGTTTTTTGATCTGGTATCGATAACATATGGAGTAACACTAAAAATACTAACAAATTACACACGATAATATTAAAATATAATATTACTGATAATCACACTTGCATCTATATACAACAATTTAATATTAATTCAAAATGCAATTCCTTTACTAAAAAGTCACTACACCATCATAAATTAAGCTTAAAAATACGTACAGAAACATGGCGTCCCGTATAAGAATCAACATGTGCTGAAAAATGCGCAAATATTTTTGATAATATTATATGCAATTATATTAAAGCATCAACAGATGTTAAAACTATAAAAATTAAAGCAAAATTCAAAAAAATAAAACCATGGATTTCACATGGCTTAGTCGTGTCTATTAGAATAAAAGAAGAGTTATATCGCTTGACAAAGAAATTTCCCTTCGATAAAAAATATACACATATTATAAAAAAAATAGGAACAAATTAGCCTGTTTACTAAAAACAACTAAAGAAAACTTTTACAAAAATGAAATTGATGTGGCTAAAAAAAATGTAAAACATATATAGAAAACAATAAATGAAATAAATAGTAGAAATAACAAAAAAACTCATATTAAAAAAATTAATATCGGAAAAAATTTTATTGATGCCATAATAGAACCGACAACATGTGCAAATGCCTTCAATAAATATTTCGCTAACGTCGGTCAAAATTTAGCTACACGAATCGATGAAAATGATAAAATAGATAATTTCAAAAAGGACTGTCACAAAATAAAATAAAAAATGTCAGTTTTCCGACCGGTAACAACACGCTGCCTTAGTTCTTGTATGTTCAATAGACCATTTAGCAAATTTTACAAGAGAGTTTTTTTTTGTTTTTACAGGCGAATTCTAAAAAATTCTCGATTTCGGTCATTTCGTTTAATACATATGTGTAACGGGAAATTATTAAAGATCATTTTTCGAAGATTGAAGCTATAATATGCCCATATTATGACTTTAAAGGTGGACGTTGCACATGGCTTGAAAATGATGAATGATGATTTTGGATATTGAACATATCGTCTGGAGATTGAACAATTCGGCTCCCATAAGTTTGAGGTATTTTTTGTTCAATTAGCCAATTAGTGGTAAATTGTATATACAGGGTGATTTTCAGATTTTTATTTTAGTTAGTAGTTGACTTAAGGTATTACTTTAAAATATACAGTCCTTGAGTTGATTTTTCACAAAAACTGCTCTATATAAATTATCCAATATTTTGGAAGTTTGAAAACAATGCACAAGTACAAAGGAACCTACCGCTAATATACTACTATCGGTTTTCAGTGCATGCGTGATGTAAGATATTCTTACATCGTACGTATTACGGCCTCCGTGGTCTAGGGGTACTCTTGACTAGAAATCTGGAGGTCAGGAATTCAAATCCCGGCGTGCGCAAGAAAATTTTATTTGATTCATTTATGTTATTTCACAAATTATTCATTTAAAATAACATATAGTCTATTTTCGGCATGTTCCAGAGAGGAAGATATGGTGTAAAGACCACCATAAGAATTGCAATGGCTTTAACCGTGTTTGGTGATCAGATCTGAAAAGATACTCACATACCATTTCTCTTCTCCTTCATCCTCCTTCCTCTCTTTCTCTTCTCCATCTCCTTCCCCTCCACACTACCTTCAGCCTCACAATATACTAATATACCCCAATTGGGGATTCCATAGTCTCACTGGCTCCAGATGGTTGGGAGCAGTTGAGACTGTGTGCGGTTTTTCATAAAAAAATCCCGAGTGTTCCTTTAAATTATTGAAGTTCAATTTTCAGTTGAAAATTTGTTTTTTTTTTATTGTTTCGTTACCTACATTTCATAAATGTAATTTTTAAAGTTTACTTACTTTAGAAAGTTTTTTTTTTTTTCGGAAGGTCTTATTTGCCGTGAGCTTATTCTTTATGTTGACTATCGTGAGTAAAATATTATTTTTTTAAATACTTTCAGCTCTTAAAATCCTAAAATTATAGTATCCCGCGATTTGGGTTATGGGTGTGCGCTATTTAACATTAAATTTATTGTTGTTAGTCGTTTGCCTAGTTGGTTTTATTGTAGTTCCTACATAATAATATGTTGATTGTTTTTTATGAGACTAAAAAAACAAAAAATCAGAAACTTTTAATTGAATGAATTCAAAATTGAAATATTTGGACTTCGTTTTCATCAGCGATCTCAGCAGTGATAACGGACAAAATATGTGTCGTAGATGTCTTTCAATCAGACTATGAGGACAGTCGACTTTTTGCACCTTTCCATTTCCTGGCTCTTTTGTAGTATTTCTTGAATAAAAATAAGTTTCATGCACTAATACTCATTTTAGGTAAAAGTCCTAAGTTTGTTAATAAATAATTGAATAAATAAATAATAAATGAAGCATTCTGTATATTTGCCCAGCAAATTCAAGAAGTACATGTAAAATATGGTGAAAAAGCCTATAAATGACATAATTTTAAGACTTACCTTTCTATTTGAGCTACTGTTCTAAGGTTAATTGATTCTGGAGTCGGTGAAGTCATTTTTTAGTTCAATAACAGTATATATTCGCAATTAAACGTATTTTTAGTGGAACAATTTCGTTGTTAGAAAACAACTAAAAATCAACATGGCCGCACATTTTAACCAGCCGGCTCCTGATTGGTTGACAGTGGAGATTGAACATTCAAGACCTCAACCTTCTGCCGGATATTGAACAAATATCTATGAACTTTTTAAAAAATATTATATTCATAACTTAGAGTGTTTGGATGTTCAATATCCAGGAGATTGAACAAATAAGAACTGAAACATTATTCCATGAGTGGATATTGGCACTCGAAAAATGCTTAAAATGTCACTTAAAAACCAAAAAATATGGTTTTTTTTTAACTTCATTAATGCGCAATAGGCTATTGTACATATTGGCATTCATAACTCAGTTTTGCAAAAATGGTCTATTGAACATACAAGAAATAAGACAGCGAACAGACGAAATAAAAAAATATTATTATTGAATTAAAAGGTGGATCTGCACTACGGTTTGATGGAGTCACTGTAGAAATATTGAAAAGTTACAATGAATTATTAAGCATTCCAATTACACACATTATAAATATTAGTTTGAATAGTGAAATATTCCCTTCCGTTTATAAAAATTTATTATAACACCCGATTTTAAATCTGGCAGCCCTGAAGAAATATCAAATTATCGACCTATAACTCTTGTCTCAAACATTGCAAAAATTTTCGATCAGATCGTAAAAGAGCAACTTTTGTACCATGTTGAAAATAATAAAATAATTAGTCCTAGCCAATTTGGATTTACAGAAAACTAACTTCAACTATATACCGTGCATTAAAAAAAAAATCAAATACCTTGGCATTTTTATTGATTTACGTTTTTAATAGTATCTCCCATGCAAAACTAATTGATAAATAAATCTTATAGGTATTATTGGTAAGGTTAGGTATTGGCTTCAAAGCTATCTAACTCAAAGAAACCAAAAAGTAAAATTAAATAACTCACTAAGTGTGGATGAAACTTTAGAATTTGGAATTCTTCAGGGGACTGTTATTGGACCAATTTTATTTATAATTTACGTTAACCATATGTTAAAATTTTTACTTAATGGTAAACTTATTTCCTTTGCTGACGAAATTGCTATAATTATCGAAAAAAAGACATGGAACGAAAATACCAATGCAGCCAATCAAAACATGAAGGTTATAAAAAATTGGTTCGATGACAATTTATTATCACTCAATACAGAAAAAAACATATTGTATTCCCTTCACTCTACCAAATGTGCCAAATATCCTAATTAACACAACAATTCATTCTAAAAATTGTGTAAATGACGGTACATGTAATACGGACTGCGCGAAACTAAATGATAAATCTATTATAAAATATCTTGGAATCTTAATATAAAAAAATGTTAAGTGGAGAGACCATATTAACCTCATTGTTGAAAGAATAAGAAAAAATCTATATTTTCTATAATATACGAAACATTTTAAATAAGAAAACTATCAAAATTGTCTATTATGCATTAATTCAGTCCATATTGCATAATGGGATTATTGGGTTGGGAGGGGCTTTTAAGGCTTCCTTACAGCCCATAATTACAATTCAAAGAATAATTATAAAAATCATCCTTAGGAAACCATATGACTTTCCCTACTTTAGAGATATTTCGGGAATTTAATGTACCATCTATCACAGAATTGTATAAGACCTTTTATCAAATTTATAAAGAATATTTTATATTTACAATTCACCCTTCATATAGCATAAGCAATAGATTCAAAACTAATGACTTGTGATGAACTTGCCCTGGAATATTTTTTTTCCGTTTATTGTAGGAATTAATGAATTCTGGTTTCTCCAATCAAAACGTGAACAGAGGTGACATCTAGTGAAGGTACTAGGTAAATTAAGAGGTCGGCGCGTGAAATTTTTTTTAATCTACGACAAAGGATAAGGTGCAACCAATCAGAGGGGTTCATGAAAATTCGAATTAGGCAGGCAATACCTACCTTATTGATTTATTATTATTTGAAGAAAGCTTTGAGTTGATCTCGCGAAACAGTGACAGCTCCAGATAATTAAAGCTATTTTAAAACAAGTGCTTGAATTTACGATGTTATCAAAAAACTAGGAACATGTACTACGATTATCAGAGACCTCCGTGATGTTATTGTGAATTCTTAGATTTATTTCAGTGCAGTCGCAATGAATTTGGCAGGTTGGGGCGGACAGGAAAAAAACTCCTAAAAAAGTCAATAAAAAACTATTAAACTCCGCTAAGCAATGTTACTAAGTGACTTATTACGTAGGGAATGCGCCACGAAATATAATTACGTAATTTTGTTAAGGATTTGGATGAATTATAATTATGACTAGCGAGGTAAATCACATTTTAACAGGATGAGTTTGGAAGTTGCTTAGTTAAATTAAAATCTCGCAATAAGATTTAAAAATAAAACTATTATATAATAAACATTTAATACATACTAGACCGTGTTGGTAATTTGAAAGCCGGGTTAAGATGCTGGTAGGCCGACACACCACTGGACTCAGGGGGTCAAGTTTCATTCCTTGGGACAAAAAAGCTGACAGTTCAACAGTTTATTGGTTTTGGAACGGTTGAATTTAATGTGACGGATTCTAGGGCTTATAATATATGTGTTTTTTTAGTGCGATTCTGTCCTTGAAATAAAAATTTTCAGAATTCGGAAAGATAAATTAAATTATTGATAAATGATAGGGGCGGAGAGATTTGGTGAACGGGTGGGGGAGATGAGGAGAGTCGAGGTAAGGAGAAGTTGGACGACAGTCAGGGATAGAAAACGCGGGGAGACGGTCAAGTAGAGTAAAGCACAGTCAGGATTAGAAAGCGCGGGAAAACGGTCAAGAGAGTCAGGATTAGAAAGCGCGGGGAGACGGTCAAGTAGAGTCAAGACAGTCAGGGTTAGAAAGCGCGGGAAGACGGTCAAGAGAGTCAGGATTAGAAAGGGGAGACGGTCAAGTAGATCAAGTAGAGTCAAGGTTCAAAGACGGCCAAGAATAATCAGGATCGGTCAGCGTTTTAATATTTTCGAGTTCAGTCAAAGTGGGGAGACGCGTCAACAAAGAATTCATCGTCGAAGACGATCGCGAAAGTCAAAGTCGAATCGGGACTTAAAATAATTACTTTGGATTTAAAAGATAACAACGAACGCTGTTAAAATAGATTAGTGTAGAAAGTTTGGTTTTTCTAAAAGCATGAGTATTTTACTGCATGTGAGTGTGTTTGGTTTGTATAACTATTTGGAATGCACTGAGATGATGAATTGGTAAGTCATATTATAATCTAATTATTAACCCTTATTTCCTGTAGATTTCTCAGAGAGGTAACTGGGTTCCGATACGAGGTAAACAAAATAACTAAATTTTATTTTGAAGTCAGTGTATTTAAATTAAATAAAATCACTTATACCGGGGATTGAGAAAAGAGTTTACATAAATTGAAATATATTCAGATCTCCTGAGATGTAATAATATTAAAATTATGAACAGAAGAATTTGTGATAATATGTAATTGTTGGAGTCCAGACCCTTTAACAAAAGAGGTCATAAATTATGAGACTTGACCATTTCAAAAACAAAAAGTTGAGGCCGGAATCCCTTGGTGTGGCGATTGCATACATTAAATACAAACTGAAGTATTTATTTTTAACACGTTAGATTATTAAACAATAGGAAGTAGTCGGCTTGCGGGTTAGTGTATTTTTCGTAATTTAATATGATTTAATAATTCTTCAGTAGTTATATTTAACGTCTAAGTATACGGAATCCATAAAATATAAACCATTGTATTTATGCGATGTCTAGGATAATATGAGCAATCGGTTCAGAAAGCAAACGGCAAGCGGTTATTTGTCAAAACAATCAGATACCTATACGCGGAATAATAAGGAGAGAATAACTAATTATAATAACGGATAGAACGGTTAATTATATGCTTTAACATCTGTTATTTTACAATATGTTCTCGTATTCTCCTTGAACATTCAATATATTTGGTATAACCACACCTATTTAACCACCACTGTCACTTAAACATATACCGCAAGTACACCATTATTTCAACTATCATGCTGACGCTAAGCTACGTACATATATCTACGTACTACTAATATCTACTTCCGATTTCGTTTTACGAACTTTGTGAAGGCTGCGGTGTATTATATTTATTACCTGTCAACATATAATTTTCATTCATCTTTGAATCGGGATAACGCAGCGGGTTGAAGGTAGTTGCCGAGAGAACACATCTATCTGGCTTCCGTATTCTTTCAATTGAGATTGTTGTTCACATGAGTTTGGCTTGGGACGGAGTGTACGACTTTTCCGTGGGCTATCCTATCTTACCAAAGCGACAAAAGCAAAGAGAACTATATTGGTTGATTGGCTTGCCTAATGGGACTTTTAGTGTAAGCAGAATCAGAACCCTGGGTACCGAAAGAGCGTCTATTTCAGTAGGGTGGCGCCGGCTTTTCCCGCGTCCTTAATTTTGGTTGATTTATCCCGGTAAAGCATTGGTTTCTGTCGAAGGTGTTGGAGGATCAGCCTAAGATGGTTATCCTGGGTAGACCCCTGTTACGAGTATTTTCAGCTGGTGAGAGGACGTTTTCATGGAGTTCCAATCGAAGGAAACGAGGGTTGCTAATGGGTTTTCCTACTCGAGTTAGCGTGGTAGACGAAGGAGCAAAGCGAATGATGGCTATGCCATCCTTTTCTGACGTATAGGGGAGATTTTTTCGTTGGCAAACCGAAGGGATGTGGCGAATATGAAGTTGTTTCGACGATTTTCCGACAGCCTTCCTGTCACATCCAATAAATATTTACCCACACTATGGGAGGAAAAATCATCTAGAAATAGGTTGGAAATGGAGTCTGACCGAAACCGTTTGTGGTGACGGAGATCGGATGATTTCAGATTCTCGACCTGATGATTCCTATATCCCTGATCCTTATCGCCGGAAGTCGAGGATACCATTTTCTACCATTATTTGATATTTGAAGCGAACGGAAGGTAAAAAACAATAGAGCGAAACATTTGTTATGTTGGGTGGATGCCTTCATCCCAATTAAATATTGATATGACTATTGTGATAACGGACGAAAGACTGAAGAATGTTCTGTATTGGATATAGCAAACCACTTTGGTATATGTTTATGTTTGAGGTTAGTGGAGTGGATTCCTAACTTTCGGCATGCTGGCAGAGCTTTTTTAATCATTGATTTGGGGGAGGTTGACGCGACCTAAAACCTCGCGCCACCCACGCACCTCAAATAGTTCCTGATATCAGGATATCATGCCCATCGAACCGGAGCAGCTACTTGTACCTAACGGTACAAGATGAATCTTCATCAATGATCAAAATTATCAATATCATCATAATCATTTACCACCAAAGACCTACATCTCAGAATTCAAAGGATTCCTACCTTTACCACCCTCCGGCAGGAGGCAAAACATGTCATTATTTCACCTGTCGCTGAGCGATATTCAACTAATTTTTCGAGGAGATGGGGTTGGACCGTGAACTTGATGGCTCTCAAGCTCACCACGTTGATGGGTGGGATTTGGAAGGAGACCAACCTTAGCAGTACATGTTTTATAATAATAATTATTATTATTGGATGACTTGTATAGCGCCTTTTTTGTGCAAAATCACCTCAAGGGCGCTGTACAAACTTATAATATATTTCTACAGTGATCTATCTATGTTATTACTTACTATTTATGGAGATAGCATACATTACAATCCTTACCTGGTAGGTCACTTGAGGTTAACACTAAATTAACATTATCTAATTGTTTATTAGCAAAATTTAGATACAGGATTTAGGACATAATTGGAAAATTGAATATAACTGGACTTTCTCTTAGGAATGGTATATTTAATTTAAGGGTACGACAGCTTAAAAAGGGAAGTTTTTAGTTTAGACCTGAATTTTGTTGGACTTGTTATGGATCTTAGTTCCGGAGGGAGTTTATTCCAAGCCTTCGGTCCAGATACTTCGAAAATGAAATGAAAAAGTTATGAGCCTTGCTGCTGCATTAAACACTGATTGAAGTTTGTCAATTTGATATTTTGGAATGCTGGCATAAATGCCGTTGCAGTAATCGTTTTATCTCTAGCCATTCCTAAAAATACCTACTCGTAGAAATAATTCACAAAATTAACAATCCATAGTCAAACCATTAACCTAAAATCTTGTGCATCTTGAATTGAATTTACCTAGAGAGAATTTCATGTACTTGTTTTAATTGTCCCATTGTATTAGCACATCATCGACTGCAGTAACCAGAAACGTTTTGGCGAGCAAACAAGGTAAGGAAAAGGTAGTTAAAATCAAGGTTATTGGTAAATGTCTTATTTTAAAACCATACAGAATGTAACACGCCTCATCTAAAAGAACCATAGTTACCACAACTACAAAATAGATCCTCCAATGAATTAATCACCGTCGAAACAAAAAATGACACAACGTGACATAGTAATTCGATAAGATTGAAGGGTTGACGTACCGCGAGATGCGTAAGGCGAGAACTCTTAAACGTGGCAGTCATGACCAGGAGCTTACGGAAGAAAACATATACACTATATATATATGGAGGTAAGAACATTACAGACTTAATAGCCATCCCTATGCTTAAAACGACCACGGCTAGGCACCACTATTCGTATTTAGGTGTGAGATGGTACAATATATTATTTTCCAAAAATAAAATTAGTGTAACCGAAACTGTGAATTATGAACAATTCAAAAAGTTAATTTAGTCCCTAAAATTGGATTATGACATACTGTACCCCTAATTTTATTACGCTTACTCAATCAGTAAAAAAATATATATTTTTTAATTGTCTTTAAAAAAATATTTTTCTTATTTGTGTACCTGATATATTGTACCCTTAATTTTCTTACGCTTACTTAATCTGTAATACGAGTAAGATATATTATTTTAATTGTCTTTAAAAAAAAATTCTAATTTGTGTACCTATGTTAATATTATGTTTGTATTTATATCATAAGTTTTTAATTATTGTTTAAAAAATGATTAGAACATTATTTTTACTCTAAAGGTACTCCTCCCATAAACACGAGCTCCTGGAGCTCAACTTACGAAGTAGTAGAATAAAGTCTGCATACTGCTATCACTTGTAATGCTAAATAATTTACTTGTAATAGATAAATAAAAAATTGTAAAGTATGGTGAGCGATATACTGAAATAGGCCAAGCCACGAAGATACAGCAACTTCAATGGATATAGCCGTGTTTGGTGACGACATTTGAATAGGCCGGTACTTTCCGATCTTTCCACTCCCTTCATACACTCCGCCATTGGGAATACCCCAGACCCTGTATTCACTGAATATATGATATTCATCCTGGATTAAACATTATTATTATTATTATATGACGAATGAAAACACTTACCTGTGATCTTTTTATATAGGAAACGGAATCCTTGCTTTCAATTTGGTGTATGAGGTTTATGAGGCGTTCTTTAGCGTCCTTCAGTGTATCCACCAGGGTCAGCTGTTCGGTACAGATGACCTTTGTTGGAGCGCCCGCCAACATGCTTTCATATGTCTTTATGATTGTGTCGAGGGCGAGGTGATATGAGTCAATCCTACCAAACGGATTGTCCATGAACGACTGAAGCGTTCCACTTACTTTTATTTCATTTTTCAGAAGCTGAAATCAACTATAAGATTAATAAATATATTTCAATAGGAAAATTATAATTTGCATCATTATATAAGTTTAATTTCAAATCCATTGAAGTGTATTGAAGTTAATGAAGTAAGTACAAGTGTTCGTTATTTCTGAAAATTGAACAAACATTTTCAAATATCGATTTTTTTCTAAGATGATTTTATTGACCTGTCGGAGGCCGAAAGTTCTTATGTAAATTGGTGGCAATCGTTTTATATCAAATTGGTATTGATCACACTTCCCGAGACTATCTATTCAGCGAATTAGTTTTTTATTTATTTATTTTATTTTAATATCTGGTATATCAAATTATTTTTAATGATTAACTAATATTTATAATACAAGGTTTTTTATGCATAGCAAGAAGGATAAAAAATGTTATAAGCAATGTTAAGTCGCTTGAAATATCCATTAAAATTGAAAATCATAATAAAGTTGGTTGTTTACAGGTGGAAAAAATGTAATAAGCAGTAATTGTTGATTGAATTAATAGTACATATTGAATTATTTTGCAGGTCGGGAATCTTGGTACCGGTTGGGACCGGACATCAGAAGGTGCGGGTTCAATTCCCGTCGGCGGCATTTATTTTTACTCGGGAGATATTTTCAATTTGTATGGATATTTCAGGCGACCAATTATTGCTTATAATAATTTGTTATCCCTTGTGTTATACATAAAAGCTTACAAATTACAAAATAATTATAAATTATTTGCTATACTTTCTCTTGCTTAATATGGCTCCTGCAATACATCTTGAATCTACCAATTAGTGCAGACTTTAAAGTTTCCGGCAGCAATAGTACTTCATCTTTTTATGCAGTAAAATATAGAAGCGTATTCGCTTTGTCCGTTTTTAGTAGCCTAAATTCCCTTTTGTATGTAATTTTGTTTGAAAAATATTAATAACAAACAGGTTGTATATTATTTTATGCATAAATATCATCGCGTGCAAAATCAGCATCTATTTCACTGTTAGTCAATTTAGTTTCTTTAATATTTTAGTTACTTTTGTAAATCTGTTTCGCCTAAATATTATTCTCGCTGCCTTATTTTGGAGAATTTGCAACTTATTTTCTTCTAATTATAATGTTGGTATAAATGTTTCTTACTAAAATGAGACATTTCCATAACAGGTTCACATTCCACACATTAATAATTTGATTCTAGCTGTTTTTTGTTCTAATAAGTACTAATATTACGGGGTATGGACGTCTAAATTAGATATTTTGTAGATTATTATTTTTTGATAAAGGCTGGAGGTAAAAAAACTCAACATATAACCGCAGAATGTGGTCTATACTGCAGTGGGATTTGAAAGAAATCTGGTGTCGCCAATTTACAAAAGACCTATCGACTCTATTGAACCAGTTATTTCAATGAATTCATTGTCTAGGAAAGATTTCTTATATTTGAAAATGTGTTGAAAGTATTTTGAAACTTGTTGATAATTTATATAATCGCGGTGTAAAAAAAGTTGGTTATTTTATTAATATGACGTTTCACAATGATTTTGTTATTATTGAAGAATTGAAAATGTATGATTAATTTCAGCATAAGTAAGGAAAACTCTGTAACTACCCATAACTAATTACTGGTAAAAACGGTTTTATAATTTCACGATAATTACGATGACGAGTAATATTTATGTTTTATATATTCGAAATATTTAATAAAAAAAAAATATTCGCACTGATTTTTGATTTTTACTGTCACCGTTTTGGAATAAACATGTGACATTGTTAATAATATAATTAACCATTTCTAAACTTTGGACACATTTTGAGTAGATTTCACATCATCAGTTTTCAATAAAAAGAAGAAGAATTTCAGAATCTAAGCCAGAAAAACTCACTTTAACATTATGTTTGTGCTGGTTTACAATATCAGCTAGAAAAAAACTCACATTAACAACTCACATTTTATTATGTTTGTGATGGTTTACAATATCAGCTAGAAAAACTCACCTTAAGAGTATGTTTGTGCTGGTTTACAATATCATAGCATCCTTCACTTTTAGTTGAGTATTGCTTGGTGTATATCTTCATATTATTTTCCTTTAAAAAAACATATTAATTTATTATTTGACCAACATTAATTATTGAATTTGTGAAAGTATTGATAAAATATTTGTCTCAGGATCATTGCCATTCAAAAATTAATTAGAGTTGATCAGAAATTATTTTCCAACCAAATTCAAACATTCATATTTAGATCGGTAAAAAATTTCAACAAAAGAATTTCACATTTCTAACCTAGAATTATCATTACAGTCAAACTAAAATAATTTTGGTACCCCTTTATATTGCTTGTCTTATTAATGTTAATTAAAATTTTGAAAATTAAAAGTTCACTGAAATTGAACTTGAATAATTTTACGTATTACGTAAGAATACCGGCCCATTCACCGACGACCGAAATTAGTATGTTTAATATGATCTCAAAAGTGCCTTATTTTAAATGTTATAATAATAATTTATTGCGAAAATTGAAATAAAATAAAATTTACAAAATTAAAAGAGTTGTTGTACGGGAATCTAATATTATTTTCAGACAATTAGTATTTGAACCCGCTAAACTACTGCGAGTATCTTGTTAACAGTGCGAGTAGCTTGCTCCAGCTGCTGATTTTGTTTTAATACACACGGTTGAATTGGTAGTCACCTCTGGGTTATAGCCCAAAATACTTGTCATATTAATACTTGTCATATATATCTACACAGAGGAGACAGTGGTCTTTTCAGTGATTTATTTTAAATTTAAATTTTTTTTTTGCCCTGACGTAAAAAAAAATTATTTTTAAAAAATTTAATGTACTATGCATCTTCGAAAGTACTCACGCTTTGTATGAACACGTTTCCCAATGCTTCCAAATCATAATGTGCCTTCTTCAAACTTGGATATAATTTATTTGAGTGCAGAGTATAAATGTCACGAGTATTTTGAAAGACTTCTTGAGAAATGAGACTAAATAAATAATCTTCATCTCCGACGTATAGCACCAGTTGCTTCAAATTCCACACGTAGCTTTCTTCGCTACTCAATAAATCATCTACGAATTTCTGAAATTTTCTGTAAAATAAACACGAAAACGTACGATAAAACTAAAGATCAACCATATTTGCGCAGCAAAAAATGTATTGAAACACGAATGAATTAGTAGTAACTAAATTAATTGAAACCCTAATATGATAAATATAATAATCGGAACAGGAATACCCAGTGAGGAGGACTGAGAACAAACTACATCACTTTATATTTTTATTTTACTTAATATTGTATCTTTTTTATTACTTTATATTGCCGTTAAATAATAAAAAAAAATCGCAACAACAATATGAATTGTAGCGCAAACATGAAGTGAAACACGAACATGAATTGAAACACCAACATGAAGTGAAACACGAACATGAATTGAAACACCAACATGAAGTGAAACACCAATATGATTAAAAACACCAATATGAAGTGAAACACCAATATGAATTGAAACATCAACATGAAGTGAAACATCAACATGATTTGAAATACTTACATGAATTGAAACATCAATTGGAACACCAACATGAAAATTAAAATGCCAACATGAATTGAAACACCCATAAAAACATCGAATTCTACACAGACTCGAATCAAATTTACACTAGGTCCCTAGACGTGATGACAAATCTGCAATTCCACTACACCTTTTCCAACACAAATTCCACATTCTAATGCAACCTCAAACCGTAATATAAAACTAGTTCCTCAACCGATAACACACGCCCCACATAGTTCATAATTGCGTGCCCACAACATTTACTTAAGTATAATCACAATTCTGTTTTTTCTTTTGTGTGAAACTCTGCCGGCATACCAAATAAAACGTATTTTTGTAGTATTTAGTATAAAGTGAGTTTTATTTTATTTATTTTCAATGTGCGTAATTTTTTTTGTACTATTTTTCTATAAGTGCAACATTTAAAACTTTTAAATGGAATTTCAAAAGCATCAATTTGTTTTTTAAACATTTGAATAACGTACTGCCCAATGTTAAATTCCTAGTTGTTAACTTGGTTAAAATGATTGCATGAAACGGTGAAAAATCTTTGTTGAGAAATACACTTACTCTTTGTACATTTCCAACTGGTTTATCTCCGTGCTGTCTGCACTATCTACAATCTCTGAATATTCAACCTCATCGTCATCTCGTAGATCTTCTTCTTTATTATTGTTTGAACTCCAGAGTGCAAGAGTTGAAGCCATGAAGTCTCGAATTTCGGCAACAGAATTTTTGTCTCCGCTCATGAAGTCAATTATGTTGGCTTTTGCTTCCTGTATATTTCTATTTTTAAAAGATTCGTCCACCTCGTCGGACGAATCTTCTGCTTTTGAACAACTTGACATTTTAAATAATTTTATCACTTAATTAAACTCCCGGGTATGTTCACAGCACAGTTTGATATAACAACTTATTTCTTACTTTATTTTCATGGACATGAACATTTAAACATATAAATGATTCGTCACGTAAAATTAAATAAAATTCAATAAATAAAATATTTTTGTTTGATAACATGAGCTAATCTTAATCGCCAAGTTGCGTATGGCGCCGATGTCTTTGCATAGATTATGATATTTTAACGTTCAATTCGACTACCGTATCTATAATGAATTTAAGATAGTGAATTTCAGATTATGATAAGGAAAAAATAATTTTTATTTATTTAACGCCCAGTGGGCTTTTACATGGTTGGTAGTATAATTTTAGTTTGACAGATACTTTGAAACATAAAAAATAAGAATAAAATTACTTTTGATAAAAGCTATGCAACAAGTCATACAAACACAAGAAACAAAAACAGAAAATTACTGCTATTTGTAGGTTTACATGATGTGTTTAGGAGTATTGTTGAAATAAATGTTTTAAATGATCCACAAAACTTGCCAAGTTGGTATTGAATATGTCAACATCACCCAAGTAATGATTTCCCATGGTGTGAAGTCGTTGTATCGGAGAGTGGGCAATGTAGTTACGCTTATGTGTGCTGCTGTAAAATATTGTATTTTGTCGTGTTGTTACTGTGGGTGTATGCATGTTTATAAGTTGCAGGAGTTCACGACAGTCGAATTTAGAGTTAAGTATTTTGAATAAGTACGTTAAATTGTTTATTTTAGGTCTATCTTCTAATGTATGTATTTTAGTATTTAATAAGAAATTGTATTTTAAGTCTTCGACAGGGATATTTAAAATACATTTTTAACGATATTGCACGCAATAGTTCCATTTAAAAACTCCACATACTCATAGGTATATCTTAATAAGTGAACTTTCTAGTATGTTGCGTAGAAAGAATATTCAAAAGTTTAATAATGTTCATAAAAAAATTGTTGACAAAGTTTTTTTCTTCAATAATTAATAATAACGTGTATTATATTATCAGTATAAATTTTAAAACTTATGGTATTCTTATTTATTAAAATATCAACCGTCACCAATCTGTCTCAAGAGGTAGAGAAAAACGTGAACAAGCAACTTTAGTTCTGGCCGAAGCTGTTGGAGACTTTTTCAAAATACACGTAAATTCAAAAAAATTACTGTAGAGTCGCCTCATATACGCGCCTCTACATCGATTGATGTTGTAGTTGCCTTGACTTAGACTAAGTAACGTGAGTAATAAAATTTCTTAGGCAGGTACACATTTCAAAATTCATTAAATATTTGATACATGAAAATAGTAAAGTTTTATATTACTTAGGTACTATATGATAAAGTGTATTAAATAAATCTAAACGTGGTTCTTATTTATAAGTATGCTTAAAATGTCCAATTGATGAAGGATATAGTAAGTATATTATTTATTTCATTATTATGTCACTAGTTTATATGATTCCAAGACGTGTGGTGAACATGGAAGAATAGGTTCTCAATTCCATGGCCGTGAGTCAAATTTAGTTATTATTGTCTTCTTCTGCGATAAGATTGTCCACAAAATCCATATATTCTTTCCTTCTTATTGGGTCCATATAATTGTAAATGTATAAATTTGTATAAATTTTCGTTTTCGATCCATTTCTTTGGAATTTGTTGTATTTGTGAATTGATCCCGGTAATGTCCCATTTTAAACATTTTATCTTCAACTTAGAACAATAGAATAATAATCGTGTTCTTGATCTAGTTTTGTCAAATGAGAGCAACGTAATTATAAATGAATTATTAGAGTCTATTTTTCTGATAGACAACCACCATCCCCCACTAGCAATACTTATCCCTTGTACTAAAGAAGGCAATCAAAATAATTCAACTCCTACGTATAACTTACAAAATGCGAACTATCGGCACATAAATGATCGTCTACACAAGGAAGATTGGTCATTTCTTAAAGAAGGCGATATTAATCAGAATATTTAATCATTTTATTATTTGCTGGATAAAATTATTTCAGATCTCATCCCACTCATTCATTTTAAAGAATTGAAATATCCGAGATGGTTCAATAAAGAACTTGTTCAATTAACTGCCCTTAAAAAAATTTTACATAAGAAATATAAAGAAGACAGGTCTTTATCAAATTATATTGAATTTAAAAACGTTAGAAAAGATTGTAAAATCTTATCAAAAATGTGCTACAATTCTTTTATTAATAATGTTGAAACTTCAATAAATCATAATGTAAAGTATTTTTGGAACTATGCAAAATCAATGAAAAATAACAACTTTGGTATACCCGCCAACTTGGAATATGCAGATAAAAAGGCCAAAGACACTCAAAGTATTGCTGACCTTTTTGCTGATTTTTTTAAAAGCGTTTATGAATGTGAGACACCAGTTTCTGCTAGTACAGTATCAAATTTTACAACTGATAATAATCTTAATTTATATTTTATCCACATAGATTATAATGATATATTGACTGAACTAAAATTACTCGATCAAAGCAAAAGTGGTGGACCAGATAGAATACCTCCTGTATTTTTGAATAATTGTGCTACCAATCTGGCGTATCCTTTATATTTGCTGTTTTATCAGTCTCTACGAACAGGATGTTTTCCTACTAAGTGGAAATTCAGCTTCCTCACGCCTATTTCTTAAAAAGGCGATAAATATGAGGTGATTAATTACAGATCGGTGTGCCTTTTATCAACGATTCCTAAAGTTTTTGAAAAAATTCTTCTTAAAAAAGTTTTTTTTCGATTAAACCACGTCATTTCTCCTAAACAACATGGTTTCTCTACTGGCAAATCTACCCTTACTAACTTGTTAACCTATCAAAACTATATATCTGATTCCATGTCAAGTAAATGTCAAGTTTACTCTATTTATACCGATCTTAGCAAGGCGTTCGATAAAGTCAATCATGAGTTATTGCTGAATAAACTCCATAAATTCGGTATAGGAGGTTCACTATATAAATGGTTTAATAGTTACTTGACTAAAAAATTACTGGCTGTTAAAATTGATGGTACATTTTCATACAAATTCACTGCTACGAGTGGTGTTCCCCAGGGGTCACACTTAAGTCCAATCCTGTTTTTATTATTTGTCAATGATGTATTGTATATTTTCAATGATGTTCAAGTGTTAATGTTTGCAGACGACCTGAAATTATTCAAAGCAATAAGAAACATTAACGATTGCCATATATTATCAAATAACTTGTCAAGATTAATTATATGGTGTCGTGATAACCGCTTGCAACTTAACATAAGCAAATGCCAAATTATGAGGTTTCATCGAATAAAGAATCCAATATTTTTTGATTATTCCATTAACAATATGTCGTTAGTATCTGTCTCGGAAATTATTGACTTAGGCATTTGGTTAGACACGAAACTTAACTTTATCAAGCATATTGAAATAATAACCAATAAAGCTTTGAAAATGTTGGAATTTATTTTAAGGGTATCTAGTGATTTCAAAAATGTAAATACTGTAAAAACATTATGTATGCCACTAGTAAGGAGTCATGTAGAATACAATTCCACGGTTTGGTCCCCAAATTATGAGGTTCATTCACATGCGATTGAAAGAATCCAAAATAAATTTTTAAGATATGTAAATTTTAAAATGGGCATTCCTAGAGAAAACCTAAATTACGATAACGTACTTTGTTCATTAAATTTAATAAAATTATCTGATCGCAGAATTATTTCCGATTTAACCTGTTTGTATAAAATTATTAATTCAATGTTTGACACCCCTGATTTATTATATGTAATCTCTTTTCATACTCCAAGCAGGTCGGTTACAAGACAGTACCTACCATATTATTGTAGCAATTCTATATCAACGTCCCAATATCACACTCCTATGCGACGGATTCAACAGCTAGGAAACAAATACTACGATGTTGTTGATATATTTAGTACATCAATTTCAATATACAGGGTGTATCGGCACGTACCCGACAAACTTTAACCAGCTATTCCTTAGCACATTTGGAGTAAAAAATGTTATGGGCACTTTGCTGTCCGGTAACATTTTTTTTTAATAAAAAAATTACTATTCATATTTTCACCACATGTGACCACTGTTTTATCCTTTGTCAAAGTTTGAAAACCCACCTGGCAATATTTTGTTCGAGTTTCGTTGAATAATATACGTACGTACCTACATTAGCGCGCTTTTACGATCACAACGAAATGGCATGGCACCATTCGTCTCATTTTTAGCTATTACTATTTAGTGTGTATAAAAGAGCGAACACGTTTTTTGATACACTTGCTAATAACAGCTGTTGAACACGAGAAAAAATGCCAATGACAGTGACGGAGTGTGGATTTTTTTATCATTTTTTGTTTTTAATTGAAAAAAAATGTTACCGGACAGCAAAGTGCCCATAACATTTTTTACTCCAAATGTGCTAAGGAAAAGCTGGTTAAAGTTTGTCGGGTACGTGCCGATACACCCTGTATAAGCATACCCTATTGAAGTTTTTTTCATCAAGTAGTGGAATATTTTAATAAAGGTATTTAATTTGATTTGACTAACACATAATAATTTTGTCAACTGAAACAGAAAAAAATATTTTGGATTTTTTATGTTTTGTGCCTGCATGCTGTGTAGAAGTTCAGTGATATTTTGACTTTACAGTTATTTTTCTGCAATTGTTTTAAATAGTCCCCTGCACTATTTTCATGTACAAAATCGTAAATATTTTTTATATATATGGATGTAAAAGCCTTAATAGGCGTGAAATAAATAAATAAATATTAGCGACTCAAATGAATATTTAAACCAAGATTCAGTCGCAGATTTGATTTACATTTAAAATGTGTTTTGTGCTTATAAATTTATTTGTGTTTCTTAATTCTGTCATATTAGTGAAATAAAATAAAAATACTTCACAATATGTAACAAAGTTTTTCATTTTTCAAAAATACTTCACAACAGAGAAATGTTAACATTCAACACTGTCGTAGAAAAGCACAATCATTGTTTGAAAATGTTTTTTCTTTTAAAGTAAAGGAATTCGAATTTCATGTAATTTGAAGCTATTTTTACGACGGGACGACAGATTTTCAACTTACAAAGCGCCGTCCTGAGAAAATGTGCCTTAAGGAAAGACTTATACCTCATTTTTTCAGGACCGCACTTTGTGAGTTGGAGCCTTGTCGTCCTGAGAGAATTTGTTAACATTTCTAACATTTATTTATAAAATAATATTTTAGGCTGATGAATGGCACAATATGATCTTCCCTAGGTGCCTACCTAGGAAAGATCATATTGTCTATGGCCGCGTCTTTTTTTTATTGTTTCGGCTACCTTGTCTATGAAATCAAAGGCTGTAATGACGTCATCGGTTAAATAATAGTGGACAAAATTTCCCCCTACAAAAGCTCGGAGTTATCAATCTAGTGATTGGTTTATTTATGGCTGAGACGCTGATGGCGGACTTAGCTGGTTGAATGTAATCGCTAGTCATCATGTCTATCTCATAAATTTACAGTTCTTTCCTAAGAGCTGTATGGCGCCCATATCTGTGAATCAGGTCAGATATTAATCTTGTACACAATGTCACATTTTAAACTGTTTTGTTGCTACCATTTAAATTCCTATCGTACGAGTAATCTTTGATCTGCCGCACACCCCTTAAGATTATGTTAATCATGCCAATTTGAGAGTCTCTAGTTCTTTTGATTTTGAATAAATGTAAATTAATCATCTTCCGTCTTTTATTCAATGTCAAAGTTCACCTATCTGTCTCAAAGTAATCATGTTACAATAGCCTTAGCGTAGTTGATTTGAATATGAGTTAATTATGTTACACACTTGGCTCTCAAGCGGGGACAACGGACTCCCATGTTAGCGCTTTGCATTGCCGGTTCTTGCCAGTACACTGCCAATTGACTTGGAAATTAGGGAAGTTATGACAAAAAATGGCATTGACAAGGGTTGGGGCTGATGTCCACCTGGGAGTCGAATTGACACTGGGTGGAGCTGTGTCCCTTCCTGGCTTATTAAAATGCCAGATAGAACGCTGAGTAAGAGCGATGGGATAGGTCGCCGAAGGGTAGATTGACAGACTAGCAGAATGGTAGGGGCGCACATAAAACTGGATCACTATATTACGCAATTGGTGTCCGGTCGTTGGGGGGGGCTCCGGGGGCGGCTACATAGTCTTACCTTGTTTTCTCATCCGAACTGTTCATGTGGTAAAAATAACCAGACAGCCGAACACATTCTGTGGCACTGCGAGTTGATGAAGGATGCCCGAGAGGTTGGATGGCTTGAGAGGGATTACGAGACCGGCAAGGAATGCCGATCTCGTGTTGAACAGAGATAATTTGAATGCTTTAAAAAGTTTTTAAAGTCCTTGGTAGGGAGTACTCTTTGTTTTTTACTTTTCTTGTCTTATTGCATGATCGCAATGCATTTATTATATTATTTGTTTTATTATTTTTTTTTGTGATTTGTTGTGTATATTGGCCTTTTTCCCGTTCTTTAAAATGTTTGCATTTGCTTTACCTGTATATTCATCTTTTTACTTTTGATTTTGAGCCGTATTTATTAGAAATGCGTTAAAGATTATAAAAATGTTTCTGTTTGTGTTTTTAGCTCTTTACTACTACGTCAATCGTTTTCCCTTCTTTTTCTCTGTTATGATAGGTCAATTTGTTGTTAATCACAACTCATTTTCTATGTTTGTTATTTGCCTTTTTATTATGTTACTAACAAATTAGTGGAATTAAATGAAATTAGGTTGCAGTACTGAACTCTATCACCCATCACGGGGGGCGGATAGACCCTGTTCCTGCATCCAGTCAGGTGATAGTCCGGCGAGGCTGTCCCACGAACCACGGGTGCTTCTCCCGGTATCATGAGAGGGCCTGGGGAATGTTTGCGCGAGCCCAGTCCCCTTCAGTGACCTGAGGCTCACTTCATTCCCTAGGGTCTTTAGGAGTATCTCCCCTCCCCATTAGCATTTCATAGACTGTAATCTCGGGCTTGTGGTGGCCAGGCCGCTTGCCACGATCATTTTTGCCGGGATTCTTTTTAATTTTTTTTTATTCCATCAAAAAAAATACAGAATATATCATTAGTAAATAAAATACCTATATATAAGTTAGTAACAATGACATTGTTGAAAAACTTATGTTACAATAATAGAACAGTTTCTAATAGAAGAAAAAGTAAATATGTATGAGTGTTATAAAGATATGGCATAATATACTATATTTTAAGCTGTGCATAACCTGCCTCACTAGGCGAACCTGTGTTGAGGCAGATATTTTGTTAATTATTTCTCACGTTTTGTCTTTGGTTTATTTATAAATGTTCAATATAGGTTCCAATACAGCAATACATTATTTTAGGTTACATTTTTATTAGCATATACCCAATACAGCAAGTTTTAGCACAATACATACTATAATAACTTTCAATGACAAGGCGTTTGGTTAGCTTACATTATTGTTTGCATATACACAATCCAAATACAGCAAGGTTTATCACCATACATACTTCAAAAACTTTCAATGACAAGGCGTTTGGGTGAGGGCACCAGTATTATGCTCGATCATTTGAATAAATCCAAAATTAAATATTTTTTTAAAACTCTTTCTGTTTGACTCAGTTTAATATTTTCTGGGAGCATGTTGAATATTTTTGTGGCAAAGCATCTATAGCTACGTTGATCAAAGGTGGAAGAAAGTGCTGGAGCTTGAAATATGTCATTGTTTGAATTACGCGTAAATCTTAAATTATTTTTTTTTTTCGTAAAGTACGTGTTTGTTTTTAAAGAGATGCATGAGGATATTTTTACATAGATCTGTCAAACATCAAATACTCTCATTATGTGGAAAATTAAGTTACTGCTTGCAGTTTGAGGAAGTTTGAAAATAAGTTTCATAATTGTTTTCTGCGCCTTTTCAACAGGATCTAGAGCTGATGACGCACCCCATACCCATTCAATGATACCATACTCAATGATGGATTGTGTGATTGCAAAATAAATCGGTTTTTGAATTTGTAAGTTAAGGAAGTTCCTTATGGATCTGAAGAAATGTATTGTTTTCCTAATTTTATTTGCAGAGTATGTAGATTCCATTTGAGGTATGGGTCAATGGTGAGGCCGAGGTACTTCATCTGTGGAGTGCGCTCTTTACTGGGATTACTTCGTGATAGTGGGGTAAACTGCCCTCGATACGCGGCTTGTACATTTTCATGTTTTAATCAAACTTACGCCTGTAAATATTGATTTCTTTCTTTATTATTTCAATTTAAATGCCAAACCATCAGGCGAACACATCTTTGGGGATCGATGGTGAGGCACGAAATGAAAGAAGGTTGTGAAGGTCACATGTGTTTTATTGGTGAGTCAGTAGCCGTGACAAGGAGATGATGAAGGACAGATGTAGAATACTCCGGTTGCTGCTGTGATGTGTTGGCAGGTCAAGCGCGGGTCAGTGAGTCGACGCCGGGCGCTGGTGACCGGGACTCGATGTAGGTCAGGCACTGGCGAAGAACGCAGGTCTTCAGGCACTCCAGTGCTGACGAGACGGCCGAAGGTGCGACGGACCTTATAGGCGGTTGAACGGGAACGATGTAGACCAGTGAGGATGCTGCGTGTCCTCGTGGTGGTCATGGTAGCGTGGAAGAAGCGCTGGTCAGAGACGCTGGAACCAGGGCGCTTGTAATCCGAGTAGCGCTGGCCGCGGACGTGGCCGAGGCGCTATGATGATGTCCCGATAGAGTCCATGATGATAGGGGCGAAGCCGGGAATGTTGTCCTTTGCGCTAGTAAGATTAGCGCGGGTTAACACTCGTTGTTCCTTGTAGACTGGCGGCGAAATTATGACTGACTGACTGGCTCGCTGCGTCGGGCTTATTTATACTACCCGGCCGATGGCGACAGTAGGTAGTAAATTGCAATTAAATCGAGGCCACTCGCTCGGACTGTGTGTTTCGGGAACCTTCGACATTGCGGCGATTAAGCATAGGCCGTAGACTCGAACCTTCTGGCGAGTTCTCGTAGTATCCCGGACTGAGTGCGCGTTAGTATTGTCGCGAGTATGCAAGTAGGTCTTGAAACAGGTAGGTTGCTTTGTTTTGATTTCGGCTGCAAATACGTACCTAAGTAGCAAGTACGTACCTAAGTAGGTCGAACGGTTTATTATTAATTATTCAATGGATTAATATCGACGCTACACATCTATGATGTGTCTTTATTTTGAGTTACTATTAATGTAAATATGCGTACATTACTAAGAACAAACAATCATGCATGAAGGGACATTGGAGGGTTTAGAATCGTTTTGAATTAAATGTAGCTTCTTTTTACAAAAAAAATAGAGTTCTGACTTGTGCGGCTAAGAAGGTTAAACAATCAGTTTCATTTTGATTTTGAATCTTATTTTGAGTTGATTTTGAATCTTATGTGCCAAGACAGACTGGATCAACAAATGCTCAAAATACATCTATTCATAGCGTTGAAATTGTAGATTTCGTTTTAGCAGTAAAGAAATTGAAACCAAAAACATCGTATGGTCCTGATTTTATTCCACCCTTTGTTATTAAGGGATGTTCTGAACCATTATGTAAGCCACTTCTATATATATTTAATCTTACGGTTAAAAACGGAATTTTTACTAAATTATTGAAGCTGTCGAAAGTCACCGCTTTACACAAAGATGGCGACAAGTATCAAACAACTAACTACCGTCCTATAGCGATTCTCTCCGCATCTGCTAAAATATTGGAAATAAGTATCCATAAATATGTTTATGCCAAAGTTGAACCATTCTTGATCTAACAACAACATGGATTTAGACATGGCCGATCTAACACTACAAATTTAATGGTATTTACAGATTACTTGGCGAGAGCACTCGATAACAATGAGCAAGTTGACGCATCTTACCATGACTTTGCAAAGGCTTTCGATAGAGTTGATCACTTAGTGCTTCTAAATAGGCTCGAAGAAATTGGTTTTTCGGAAAACTTATTGAAACTCTTTTGTAACTATTTGAGTGAAAGAGAACAATTCGTGTCCTATGGTGAGTTCAACTCTTATGCATATCCTACAAATTCTGGTGTACCGCAGGGATCCAATTTAGGACACCTATTGTTTTTAATTTTTATAAAAAAATTTCGGGGAAAGATTAAATTCGTCGGTTTTCTACTTTTTGCCGCTGACATCAAACTCTTTCTGAGAATAAGATCGATAGAAGACAGTAGAAAGCTCCAGGAAGATATCGATGCAATTATTGACTGGAGTATTGATAACAAACTTGGGTTCAACTTCCGAAAATGTTCAGTGATGTGCTTTACAAGGGCACACAAGACCATATATTTTAATTACAAAATTAAAGATACGTCACTGAAGCACATAGTGACTTGCAAGGACTTAGGAATTGTGTACGACATTCGCTTAACATTTCACGCTCATATTGAAAAGATCTGTAAATCAGCCACTAAGATGTTGGGTTTTGTCATACACAATTCGAAAGACTTGACCAACCTTGCAGTAATAAGGTTGCTTTACTTTAGCTTAGTGCGTAGCATTCTCGAGAATGGATCTCAGGTATGGGGGCCAGAGGACACTGCCAATGTACTAATGGTCGAGAAGATACAAAAAACAGTTTTTACGATACCTCTACATGAGAGAGTTTGGTTATTACCCATGGCTGTTTCCAACAGCATTTATCTTGGGAATGCTGGGTGTATGTAACCTTAGTTCCAGAAGGGATGTTGCATTACTCCTGATGGCGTATAAGCTTCTAAACGGTAAAATAAACTTAAAACTTCTTTAATACCAAACATTCTGGCTAAAATAGGATTCTATGTCCCGGATAATTTTGCGCGAGGCCGCCAATACAGGCTTTTGATTCTTCCTAGGTGCAGAACTAACTTACCAATGGTGATGCCCTTGGGAAGAATCACTAGGTTAATTAACTGCCTCGCAGGAAATGTGGATATTTTCCACATGTCCTACAACGTATTTAAACGTGAAATATTATTATTCAAAACTTAACATTTTAAACCTAAATTTTAAACTTTTTTCTTTGTCCCACTTGTAAATGTATTTGCTATTCACTTTTTTGTAAATTTTAATTATCTTTATTGCAATGTTCTGGTTTATACTGTTTTTGCAAATAAACAAATAAATAAAAATCACAAAGCCGTTGGGAAAAGGTGAAATACCCTCCAACGGAGTACAAGGGAGACTCAACGCCTTCTCCATTGCTGAAAACCATCTACAAGTCCGGTCACGACCAACGTGGCGTCAAGCCATCGACTTCATCGCCTCGACCACTCCACCACCGTTCATCTCCGCTCACATCTGGTGTCGACGATCTATCTGGAAGAATTGAACCTGACTACATCCACCAACTGCGTGAGCAGTTTTCTCTCACAACTACACTGACTCATTAAATTCTGTGACCTCACAACCTCATTCATTCGTCTCCATTTTAGAGCACTTGTTTGATATGAGTTAATACTTATCGTTTTTTAACGAGAATTTGACTTGGCGTACACGAACAACTTGAGTCACGGCGAAAGTTGTTGGCGACTATTTCAAAATCCATATAAATTCAAAAAAAGTCTCCCTAGTGTCAATACACATCCATATTCATCGATATTTAGTTGTTCGATGACTGCAATGGATTATGATGCAGCGACGCAACTACTGTTGGCCGCAGTTAAAAATGCGCCTGGATTAGTAGCCAAGTTAATCTAGACATAAAATAGGCCCTAACTAGAACAAATCAGTAGAAAGCTGAATTTTTGTTGGTTAATACTTCCTATTGTGCCTCCCAAACATTAAAACTATTATAACGATTATATATCCTAAACTAAAACACTTATCGGAAAAAAATTCGCCGGTAAACCTGTTACAAAACTGCTAAAAACTTATATAGTAAAAATATTTAGTATAATGTTTTGGCCAATAATTTTTTTTTTAATTTGAATATTATTTATTTGAAAAAAAAAAGTTAAAAAGTATTTGCCTCATTTAATGACCTTTAAACCATATATAAGGTTGTTTACTTTCACCCTTCAGTTTTATTAAATGTGGTGGGTAAGCGCGTCACAGCGTCACAGCGTGCGCGTTCTGGCCGCAACGCGAGGCCAGGGCCAAGTAACACGTCGCGATTTGTTGTATTTATCGCTTTGGTCGCATCGCTTGTTGCTTTATCAAGAGTAATAGATGGAAAAGAAATTAAAAGTAATGAGTTCGTTCTCGTGGATCTAACGGCTAAGGTGTCAGTTGGTTTTGATATTGACATTGATCCCAATAACCCATCCTCAACCCTCAGTGCAAAAGTCATAATCAAACACATTCCGCCAGATTAATCCGATTTTAAAATTTCACTTTTACTGAAAGAACAGGTAACTTGGATTTACATTTGAAGATAACATTTGAGATGCTACCCTACTTTAATGCAGCGGGCCGCCTGCCTTATTCAAAATATGCTCTTTCAAATGCAAAAAAATGTTATATCTGAAATCCAAGGTCACAGATAGAGTGTACGATTAATTCAGCAAAGAGGGTTTCTTTAGCGTGAAAAGAAAAAATATGTTTTACCCAGGAGTTTGGACTGGTATGTGCATTGAGTAATCCTTGATCATGTCATTGAAAGGAGTAGGAAGACTTACGTATGGGTCTGAGATTTCTCAGTAAATAGGTATTAGAACTCCATCATTCCTTTCAATCAGTGACGTATTTCACAATTTGTTAGATATAAGCTACAAGTTGAGTAAGTAGCAAGTTGAGTTAGGGAGGCTAGACAATCAAGACTTATCAAAACGGATTAAACCGATACAATCATTTTTCTCAAAAGTCAGGTGAATTAATTTGCATTTTTTATAATCCCGAAAAATATCAGAATTCATTTAAACACGGGACGATACCTCATATAGGGTTCAAAGCCACAAAGAAAATGAGAGGGCAGAGTTTTTTAAAAGTAAAACTAACAAGATTGGATATGGTTGTTACTCAAACCAGGAATAAATCTGTCAGAGTTAGAAACATAGATGCCGTAATTAACCCTCAGCATATATTCAATAGAATAGTATGTAATAATAGTATGTCAGAGTGTGTGACAGTTCTGCAAAGCTCGAATCCTATTTTGAGTTTGAAGAATCTTTATTTGATGACGTTTCTTCCGTTGCGCCTCGTCGCCTGCACGCCGTGCCGCTCTGCATTGTCGGGTTATGACGAGTGTTAATTATATAAGTAAGTTATGTTACAAATCGTGTTAAAGCTTATTAAATATTGCAAATAGTTGGTTAATTTCAACGTTTTAAAACGGGAGTAATAAAACGACTTTGGCAGGTACACAATTCATATTTTATTTAAAATTTGATACATATATACCTAATAGTAATGTTTTATATTACTTAGGTACTATGAATGAAAGTACATATATATATTTTTTAATTGTGTTCTTATTTATAAGCTAAAAATTGCCAATTAGTAAGTAAATTATATTATATAATATTATTTTGATCTAACATGTTTACAGGAAATAATTCACGGCCGTCTTAATACTGGATTATGTCTTAGTAATATTGAAAAAATGTTCACAATTCCCGTTGTTTCATACGCCATAGCATGTTTCACCTAAATACATTTAAAAATAATACTTTACTCTCTTCTACTACTTTAGCCCTCAGACCCAAATGGGTAAAAATGGTCAAACCATAATCTGTAAAAACCCGGTAAAAATAAGTAAATTTCACTTGTTTTTATATTACCGAGCCTGTACGCTGTGGATATAATTTACTTATTACTTGCCCTAGTGGGATTAAACATTATATTTTGCAATTTGTTTGTATAAAGAGTTATTTGCTTAATTTTAATTTGTTTAATTGGTAATTCCACAAACTTACTTGGTAAATACTGAAAATATAATTAGCTTATTTCCAATAACACATTTTTATTTTGTACCTGAAATTGATTGATTGACAACTGCAATTTAAAATCAATAACCTTATATATATATGTAGGTCATGAGTAACTTCAGAAAGACTTTATTTTAAAAAAAATATTTGTTGATTTACCTTTTCATTATGAATAAGCACATGGTGATACTATATTTAATAGAAACGAATTGAAAAAGTAATGTAACATTGGAAGGTTTAATTTGTTTCCTCAAAAATGATTTTAGTTTGCTGTATCTGTCTCAAAAGTCACACATTGGATGTGACATTTCAAAATTAGTTTTGTGCTGATGAAAATGTTAAATAATGAAAGGGTTTGGACCCCCCATACGTTGATTAAAATGATTTTTTGTAATCATAAATCGGTTGTTTCTTAAATGAAAAAGCCAAACATAATATTTTCAAATGTCTTACTAACATCACTGTAAACGGACAATGTTGATTGTGTCATGATGAAGGTCTTAGACAACCGAGGAAATTAACTCAAAACGCCTGTGTGTGAATCAGGCTCGATGCTCGTGAAGATGACGTGACTTCAGTAAGCCTCGCAATGAAAACATCTCCATATTTTAATATAATTGATTTTTTTGGTTTCGTTCCTAATGAGGATAAGTCCTTTATTGATTTACTTGGGCGTCTGAAAAAAAAGTTTTTTTTAAATAAGGTGAATTATTAAAGTGTTCAAATGTGAAACGATATGTATATTGGAATTTTATTACCTTTTGCCATTTGGAAGTGTGTATTCAAGTCTTTTTCGATAGTATCCACCCATTTCTGGACAGTGGTTCTATTACCGATGAGTGTGTATCGTTTCGGATTATCAAACTTTTTAAAATAAACTTGGAAGGTCCCAGGTGAGTTACTTTTGGGACTTGTTATACCCAAACTGTCGAAGCTAATTGAGTCGTGGTAGTCAAACAGTTTTTCAAAATTCTAGAAAATATTTATCAAGGTATTAATTTTTTTCATTAGTACTCGTAGTTTTATTTGGGAAAGATAATATAAATTGTTTGAGAATACGATCAATCACAAAAAATGGTCAGACGTACCTCAACGGAGATAACGGTAAAGATGATCATCTTCTCAAATAAAAAGCATGTCATCTCAAATGCTCGATCATTGCTATCAGTTACGAAGAAGTTGTCTTGTTTTCGCAAACTACCCTGATCCATTAAGTCAACCTGCAAAAAATATTACACGTAGAAGAATGAGTACGGCTTTTTTCTATCAAGATACAGTTAAAAATGTGACTGCATGACAATTTCCTGATACAATATTAGTCATTCAGAATATATCTGAACACGTGATTACGCAAGTGACTTTGACCGAATAAATATAATGGACAATATGTGATAATATTATTTTTAAGAACACGTGTCCCGACTTCCTAATAACATATTCGTGCTTTAACGATAGTTTGTTATTAACATCATATTTTTATTTAACAGGAAAATAAATAATTTGACATATCTTTAATAAAATAACTATATTTCATATCACAAATTTGTTTTCGTGTATAAGCAAAACGTGAACAATATTTTTTAATTTCCTTTTAAAAAATTGGTCCATATATGAATAGTATGATCATATACGTATATAAGTTTTTTCGTAACTTTTGCCTTTTAGGAAAAAAAATAAACACACAAAATATATTTTTTAAATCTCTTTCACAATTTATCACGGCTAGTTTGACACCTTAATTGGCTTACCTTAGAATATCTGATCTGTTCCAGTTGAGTTTTTATTTTTAATTTTATCGTGACTTCTTCCAAAATATTTTTGGCAGTAGTTAATTTTTCCAATATAAAACCAGAATCTTCTGCAGGTGACCGAATAAGATTGTTGATCACATTGACAAATAAAGTGATGATATACAAAGGATCTATGAAGAATTTACAAAGCGGATTGTCTTCCTTTAATGTCTTTACGATGTTCTAAAAAAAATCAAATACTTTCATAAAACAATAAAAAAACTTTGATAATTTTCTTGAAACGTATTTTCAGAATTAAATTACCTCACAGAAGTGTCCATATTGGTTTACTACAACAAAATCCCCGTAGTCATTCCTTATACATATTTTAGTGTCGTAAAGCATAAGACTTAATTTCTGAAAAAAAAATTGAAATCAAAGAAATATTTTAAATGAAAAGAGCGTAGCTTTGATTGTATGAAATAAGGTGGTTTTTTTAGAAGTATAAATATTTAAAACACATGAAAATCATGGTAATTGTCATGGTATTTGATTAATTAAAAAGATAATTTTATCTCATTATTGTTTAAATATGACGACACATTACGCTACACGCATCATGGCTTGGCCTATTTCAGCGTATCCGTGTACTACCATACCCCATACACTACCAATGCGAATGTATGGCAAATTTAGCCCGCTTCTATCAGCAAAGACGAAACGAATGTTGGCTTCCAAGTCATCCGTCTTCGCTAGTTAAATCTGGTGTTAAATCTCGTGATTATGTAGGCCAATACACAGGTCCATTAGGCCATTGAATATAATTGTATTTAGTCATTACATTATTCAAAATTATGCGCTCATCCAATGTTTCCTTCAATAAATTGATTGTGGCACGCACTGTGTGGCATGATGCACCGTCTTATTGTGACAAAGACTCCTACACATTAATGCAATTGCATTGGGGAATGAAAAAGTAAGTAATCACGAATCTAAAATGGCAAGCCAAACTGAGCATAAATCAGCTGTCAAATTGTATGTAGCTGGAGAAGACTCAAAACTCATTATAAACAGAGAAAGGTAACTAAGTTTTTTTTTATTATATTTTTGCGTAAGTAATCAAAAATATTATTATTCATTTTGTAAAAAAAATTGTATTTATGAACAAGTTCTGTTTTGTAATTATTACCACGCCAGACAGATGTTTGTCCTTCTGAATGCATTATTGTATTGACTAGTTAGTTTAATAATTATAACCTGAAAAATAAAACCCTGCGTCATCCAAATTATAAAAGCAACCGTGAGTTAAATTTGAGCAATAGAATAAATAAGGTTGTGAGTAATGAAAATAAATAGGGGCGTGGGTGTGAAAATAAAAGCAAATTGTATTTTCATTATAATGCCTGGATGGAAATAATACGAATATGTATCATCTGTAAGCGGCTTCACCACAGTTAGATATTGCCTTCAAAAGTCGAAATGACTGTCACGCGTTATAATTACTGTACAGAGAGAACTAGTTTATAAATTTAATAGTAATATTTTTGAATATGTAAGAGGAAAAAAAACAAGTTCTATAAATTAAAATTGATGATAATATATAAAGTTGCTTTTATTTGTAGTAAAGCGCGTACATAAAATAAGCTTTTTTGATTACTCACATGTTCAATAATCACGTCTGCCAAATCTGACAAATTGTATTCAGCTTTTTCAAGGGCTGGTAGCATAATGTTGGAGTGGAAGTTGTAAATATTTTTCGCGTTCGTAAAAAGATTGTCATGGATTCGCAAATTTTGCGGCCCCCCAACCCAACTCTCCAAATTCTGTACATATTCCTTTACGTCTGCGACAAGATTTTCCACAAAATCTATGGGTTTTTCTCTTCTTATTGAATCCCTAAAAATGTAAATATATAAATAGTACCTAATATTAAAAAAAAAACATAATGATTTCCTTCGAAAACTTAACAGAATTTTTTTTTCAATTTTTCTGTAATTTGGCCGCAGGAAGATTTACTATGGTTTATTTGAATGAAGTTCTAGATTTATGTATGTTATGAGATTGAATATTAAAATAAATTTATGTTTTCTAAAATACCATTTAACGTTGAAAAAAGAATAATATTACCTAGTAATTTTTCCACAGTGGCACATGCCTTTTTCATTCCAGAACGCTATCAAACTAATAATATATTTAAAAAAAAACTTTTTTTTTCCGAATCCGGCTCTCAATATTTTCCCAATGGCGCGGATTGTAACGAAACGTAACGAAATTTTGTGAAAAATATAAGATGGGTTGGTACTGATAATATAACGAAAATCTAAATCTAAATGATGTGCTGCATACTTTTGATTACTTGGTGATATGTTTTTTTCTGGTTGTTTGACGAAGTTGTCCCTTGTTTCGATATTGGGTGGGTGAGCAGTTGTTTGGCTGGTTTCTCGAATTTCTGAATCGTCTCCTGAAAAATACGATGGTGAACCTCATTTAACGGATTATTATAACTTTCAATTTTGTACCGCACGGCACGACTTACCATGCCGTGGTCGTCAACGGCATTTGTCAGTGTTTCAATCTGAGTGCGGGCAAACGCCGAGGGGAACGAAGTTGAAAAATAATTACGTTCCTTATTAAATAACCAAAAAATGTCCCGTTGATTTCAACAACTAAAGAAAATATAAAGGAAATAAACCTTATCGTTAATTATACACTAGATCAATTAAAAAAATAAATGATTATCGGAAAAAACCAAACCGATTTTTTTAAATGTCAAGTGGTAATATTTAACAATCAACTAATGCTAAGAAATGGTGACCAAAAAGATGTTTTAAAATGACTTCAGCGGATTCGTAATTTAACGATTTCAGAACAACATCTACTTCGAGGAACATCTGCACATACTTTGAGGAAACGTATTTTTTCCGCCTTGACCCCACCGCGCGCTGTTGACGTCCACGGCATGCTGTTACCGCGGACGGTAAATTAAAAGCGACTTAAATCGAAAATCCACACATTTTAATTCCCTGTTACGCCGTCATACAGTGACGTGCCGTTGCCGTGCGTTCCCTTGCCGCGTCACGCAAAATTGTGAAAGCGCCCAATACTTATTTGATGTGCAAGAACTGTATTGTGTTTTTATCTTACAGTTTTAAATAGTTTTATTTTATTTTTTATTAAAGTGATTATTTTATTGTTGACAATATTTATAAGAGTTTAAAAAATCAAAACAAGCATTTAAACATATATTTTTGATAACTCATCCAGAAGTTACCAAAAATGTACTAAAATCTAGTACATACCTATACTGAAATCCAAAACGTATAGGCATGCCCGGTTGACACCAGGTCCAGTCGAGTGTGTATCTTAGTACCTACTTACCCAACCTGAAAAAAATTATCTTAATTGCCACTACCCAAATCTTTTATAAAATATAGGTTTTTAGTTTTCCAAAACACATATGGAAAAAATCTTATCATTTTTATATCTTTGTTATATATTAAGTCCTGTTATATTTATGTTTGTATATATTATGAAAGAATGTACTTAAAGTTTTTGCGTTAACTGTTTAAATTAAAAAGTTGTAAGCTCAATATTCAATATGAATATTACAGTAGTAAGGCTAACCTTTTGTAAACGACGTAGTCACTGCACTGGTGATAGACTCAATCCATTTTACGACAGATTGACTATTCTTTGCAGTCAGGTTGTATTGTTTAGATTGTTGACTGTCGTGCCAAACTGTGAAGGAAGTAGCCGAAGGGTCTTTTGGAAGTGAGTAACGCAAATGTCTGACATCTATTGCTTCGCGGTAGTGAAAATTATTGCCATCCGTTTCCTGTAACATTAAAGAGCCTTCGTTACATGCAGTAAAAAAAACATGTTTTTTTTCCGATATTGTTCATAGTAAAATCAAATGATATTTTACAAGCCATAGAAACTTTGTAAACTATTTCATAGTTCTAGCATCTGTGTAGATTAATGCAAAATTAATAAGAAGTCATTCACTGCGTATTTCACCACCATTTAGCAGCGGGAAGTCATTCACTGATTATTCTCCCACCGCTTAGCAGAATTTCGATCGAGGAAGTTTGTGACTATATAATTTTTTTTCCGATTTGGAAATAATTAAAATTTTAATTTAAAAAATTGTCCATAGATTTTAGGTTATGTTTCACATTCTAGTTTAACAAACATCAAAGTCCAAAGGAAAAACGACATAACTAATGTAGGAATGTATTTTTTTTAATTTCAGAAACGGAAAATAATCGCTTCTTCGTGACTTTCTATATTCCCCGTAAAGCGTTAAATAATTTTAAAAAGCTTACACATAATATCATATTAGGAAAACCCTTCAAATGATCGCAGCGGCCTCAATTTTTGCTCATTTATTTTTTCGACACGAGGCTCTAATTTTTATTTATTTATTCATGCCTTAAAGTTTTTTACGTTTGTTACATGCGTTACACGCATACATTGTTATATTATAGATTAGTCGTTCAGGATTACAATAGTAAATTTGTAGTATATGACATAAAAAACTATAATACACAATGTCATGGAGAGTTCTGTTGTACAAAGGAGTTCAATACTTGTATATAATAACATTATATACAAATATTGAAAAAAAAATTTCTTAAGGTTCTATGACAATAGTCACAGAGCAATGTGTAGTAACTTTTATGACATTTATAAAAATAAACATAAACAGGTCGTTGTGAAGGATATTAGTATTAAGCAATATTTATTACGCCAGGTTAAGTGTTTTACAGAACATAGCTAAATTAATACAGTTACTAAATTAAGTATTAAATATATAATGATGTACCTATCAAAAATTGAACAATGTAGTTCTATAAGTATGTAAAAATAATATATAATATAGTAGGTAAAGTAATTTTGCTAAAATAATTATAAAAATAAAAACTTAGTCGAAAAGCACGTTTGTTATTAATAAACTTTTATTACGCCCGATTGGGGGATGTGTCGAACATGAAAAATTATTTTATTACATTTAATATCGATTGCGGCTAAAGTTGCACACCTGCAAGTTTGATCCCTTTTTCGAAATCATAATATTTACCAGTTGAAAAATGCATCAATCTGTTACCAGGCGGCAAAAAGACTGGATCAAACATGAAACAGTTCGATAACCTTATTTTCTAAAACGAAATTAAAATATTGACAAAGCAAATATTATTCGCACCACAATACCTGCCTTTTGAAAACGTAAACATGTTTTTGCAAGCTGACATCACACAAAAGCTTATAGGAGATATTATAAATGGCCCAAAAAAACAAATATTGGAGGATTCAAGAATTACCACGAGTGGACGGAACACCTCCAGTTACAACGCGATCTGTTATAATTTAAAATTATAAATTCCCGAGTTTCAACTCAAAGCCGTATTTGCTTCTGTTCTTCCATCACGGCACAATCATTTGAACATATTACAACTATGTGCAACGAGCTGTTTATTGCAGCCGCTGAATTCCTCCTGGCTACTGACTGAACTAGCCATTAATGCTGACAACCTAGAGGCTGGCCGATTCCTCTTGGCTACCGACTGAATCAGCACTGATGCTGACAACCACTGATGCTGACAACCTAGATGCTGGCCGATTCCCCTTGGCTACCGACTGAATTAGCTACTGATGCTGACAACCTAGATGCTGGTCAATTCCTCCTGGCTACCGACCGAACCAGCACTGATGCTGACAACCTAGAGGTTGGCCGATTCCTGTTGAATACCGACTGAATCAACCAATGATTCTGATCACCTAAAGGCTGTCCAATTTCTGCTAGCTACCAATTGAGCTGGCCACTACTGCAGCAGTCGCCTACACCATTTGCTGTATCGTATGGCGCGATGATGCACAATGTGCCCCAATCTGAAATTATTGCTGAAAGAATTCCGATTGTCTCAGTTTCTATCTGTGTTTTAAAACCCAGTTGTATTGAAATACATATAACTATTTCTTGTGAATTGGGTTGGCTGTAAGTAATAGGAAGTACCCATAAGCTACACCCCTTTGTACGTTCTGTATACCAGTACAATACATCTAATTAAAATGTGAATTTTGATTTGAATCGTCTTTTTTATGATGGTTTGGATAGAACACCTCACGGTGTTTTACTTAAATCATTACCCAGGTTGAGGACTGATGTGTGCCAGTACTTATTATTTACAGTCTTTTTTTTGTGCAGGCAAACACGTCCCGTACAGGTTATTGATAGAACATATAAAAATGATTATAATGATAAATGAAACCAGACACAAATTATTTCAATGATAACTGAAGAACAGACACAAATTATCATAATGATAACTGAAGCTCAACACAAATTATTATTATGATAACTGAAGCTCAGTCACAAATTATTATTATAATAACCGAAGCTCAGACACAAATGTTAAAATGTTTTCCGATCGTTTTCCAAGTCCTGAAGTACTTCAGTTTCCAGATTGTACAATAAAACCAAATACTACGCAAACAGAAAATTTGCTGCAACAAAGTATTTTTACGTACACGCTATATTTTTTCACGCAAAGATTTGTTCTACTCGCGAAATTTTATTCTAGGCAATTTGAAACCGAAAATCATAATTTTGATGATTTGTAAGATCGCGAGAGAAGTAAGTCGAGAGAACGAAGATTCAATTTATTGATTAAATATTTATTACAGTGAGATTTATAAACTTTAATAGGTTATGCATTATAAATTGAAAATAAATTGTTAATTACCTCTAAATGGATAACCGTCAGAATGATGATTTTTTCAAACAAGAAGCATCGCATCTGCTGTGGATCATTGTTACCGAGGGTCACATCGAAAATATCAGTCGCTACTAGCTCTCCTTGATTGATCATGTCCACCTAAAAATATTCGACAGTGTAAAATGCTTGTTAGTTTAATAAAATTTATAAAACCAATATTTTGTTACGTTCTGTTATTTAACATATTCTTTCGTTTGAAAATTTGAATTTTTGGGTATGATTTGAGATTTTCACGGCCAAAAGTATTATAGTGATTTGTTTTTAGGGTATTATGCCGTGTTGCGCCAGCTTCTTCTTTAGCCAACGTTTTGGACAGCATTGCAGTGTCCATCATGATTACACATTTGCCTTGATGATGGATACTGCAATGTTGTCCGAAAAGTTAGCTAAAGAAGAAGGTACTATAATTTGACTCTAACCAAAAATGGATTTGAGAACGTAATCCTTGTCCACAAATACTTTAAATAACTTTATACTTTGTCGGAATTAGACACATTTACAAGATGCAAAAGTCCTCGCTTGTTTTCCAGTATCTTTGTTTGGCTTATTAAAATATTTATAGTGTAGAAGTTCTAGTTCATGATTTACGTTTATTTTAAACCATTGGCGAAGACACTTCCCTAAAAAAATATAATAGAAAAGCCTTCATATGGCAAAGGCACTTACTTGGCAGTATTTAATACGTTCCACGTACAGTTTTTCTTTTATGTCGTGAAGTAATTTCTCTGTGCATTCTTTAGCAGCTTTATATTTATTGATCATTATCAAATCGAAATTGAAATCTGTAGCCAATTCAACAAGTTCGTCAATGGCGCAGTAATATGACTCAATTATGTAAAAAGGGTTAGAGCAGAAATAATAAAGATCATGATTGCTTCCCAATTGAGATGCGACTGCCTGAAATTAGAAAGTTTTACTTTTAATTACGAGTATATTTATAAGCGTCAATTATGTAATATTTATTTATTCAGTACAACCTTAAAGTTTTTAAGAATGTTACTGAAAAGGCATCGGAATCTCTTCAGCACGTACTAAATATTCAACCCGATAGAGCTACTTTAGTGGTAGCTGTAATAATAAGTTGGATGCCGAGATCGTGAATCTCAGGAAATAATATTAATCACCATAAACTGTATAAACATCGCTTACCCCAAAAACATATTTGTGATTGTTAACTATATCCAGACCTCTTTCTGTTATCGGTGAAAATTCATTATACAGCCATAAACTACTGTTCTGAAAACGAGATTGATAACACGTTTACATAATTAATAAAATTAATTGATAGAAAATAAGTAATGTGGGGTGATCGACCAGCAATGTTGATATTCTTTTCTTGAAGTGCCAAATAACACCATTTACTCGGAGCTAGCCACAGACATAGGAATTAATAGACGAGAAGATAATGGCGAGGGGTAAAATCAACTGTTGAAGAACGAAGGGAGTAAGGCTGACTGTGATTCGTCAATAAATCAATCTGACAGTAAATAGGCATCTCGCATTATAATATCACCATTTAGTTCTTAAAAGTAAAATCTGCTTTTGAATGAATAGACATTTCTACATGGGAGCGCAAATTACTCGCCACGTTATGAACTAATTTGCGAAGTCCAAATTCGGCAAAGTAAGGCAGCTTCTATTTTCAGAGTCGTAGTTAGTTTCAGAGTATTTAGTTAAGACACTTTTACAAATGTCTCATAATTTACCTACCCCAGTAAACAACGATGAGCACACTTGAGAATCGCTACATTGTGATTTATTCTCTTTTTCACATCTATTTTTACAAGTTTTCATAGTACAAGTCAACATTTTGCCGTGTTATTTCGTAAAATGAACCGATGATGCCTCGACCATAGTTCGCACAAGAATGATGACGTCACGTTTTCAAATTTCACTTGAGGCCATATGCGAGCCCAGCCGGCTCAATTGAACCGGTATGGGGAGTGGGGATAATACGCTTTTAATCACTTAGGGCAGGTCTACTAATATTCATATGTCTATGGAGCTAGCATACCGAAAGAGCGGGCACTGATCGAGATCAAATCTCACAGCGTGTACAAATATATCCACCCAAAAAAGTTGCTTCGTGATAAAGTCTGTCGAAAATAGAATATAGCAAATCGTGTGTTTTTGCCTGCGGCGCTTACTCTCAGCCCCCTCGGTTATATGATTTTTTTTTAAATATTATAAATTTTTTATATCTTTTTAAAGTACAATTATCTTGACATTATGTTTTGAAGAGATTATTTTATCATATAACTTTGTTACTAATTGCAAATACAAATTTTTAAAAGAATTCTACAAAACAAAAATAAATAATATTTATTACATGAAAATTAGAGACAGCTTACATTTTCTATAAACACATCTCCTGAAGTAGACAAGTTCCAGTGTTCATTTTGTAACGATTTCTCCATAGCTGGAAGCATCGTCTCCGAGTGAAACAAAATAATTCTTTTAGTTTTATTTAAGCAGCCCTCTGATATGAAAAAGTTATCATCGTTTTCAGAAATATACTGCATGAATAATTGTAGATTTGTAGTATATTCTTTTTCGGTGTACATCAAATCAGTTAAACATCTCTTTACCCTGTTAAATCGAAACATTCAGTTAAACATCGCTTTACCATGTTAAATCGAAACATTCAGAAAAAAAATCGAAAAACGAGTAATACTAAAATTAATATTGAAATTAGGAGCAAAACATTTTAGGTATCTACTACCTATATTCCTATACAGCGGAAACGGAAGCATTTAAGGTACCTCCTACCTACATTCTTATAGGTGCCTACTTGCTCATTGGTAGGTATCTACTACATTCTTATAGGTGCCTACTTGCTCATTGGTAGGTATCTACTACATTCTTATAGGTGCCTACTTGCTCATTGGTAGGTATCTACTACATTCTTATAGGTGCCTACTTGCTCATTGGTAGGTATCTACTACATTCTTATACACGGAGAAAAATGAATGTTGCTGATTTATTAACATCCCGTTAATAACGGGATAGCATGCCATTTCCTAATAAACTTTTAGTACATTCATAATATATCGGAATACGTGTTCATGCACCTGCATTATTACACATGTCATGATGGTACACAATGATGAAATGCGAAAATATTAGAGTTTTTATGGACACGTGTTCCGACATCCTCATAACACATGTTTTACTGATAGTTTGTTAGGAAACCTGTCGATTCATTAGCCAAAGGCCTGCAGTCCCGTTTTTAACTGAAATACAAATAATTTTAAGAGTTGTTTTAATAAATTATCAATATTTTATATCGCTAAGTTTTCTCCGTATACTATTGTTCGTCGTCTGAGATCTTGTCAACCTAAAATGATTTTTGAGTATGTTTTTTTTTAAATATTGATGATTGAAAACTTTAAAAGTTTTTAAAGTAATTAATAATGGAGCACATGACTTATGCTTTAAAAATATACATCACATTGTGTACATATTTTTATACACTTAAAAATTGTTGTCTTTTGAGTTACTTCTCAAAATCTCACCTCTAATTACCTCATTCTTAACACTAAATATTTGTTCATTGATTAGGTAGTGAGTAATGTAAATAAATTTGTAACCTCCGCCAGGCAGTAAAAAAATAATCCTGTTGAGCACAGACTGCAAAGGAGTTTAGAAGTAAACGGAAAATAAAAATAAATAATACCTCATGGAAGAATCATTTTCAGGTTGTTCATCAGTAAGGATATTTCCTGAGAGATTTGAACATATCGAACTCCTAATTTCTCCGCTGGCATTGTGTTGTGTTCCCAGTGGTGACCTTGGCGGTTGATCATCTTCTGTAGAATAAAACTGATAGAAAGAACACGTTTCAAATATTCATCACATATTTTAAATTACGATTGGGTGAGAAGTGTAACAGGATGGTTGCGAAGTACGGCTATTTCGGTCTGGTCCTAAATGTAGATTTATAAAAAAAAAAATATTTCAATTCCGAAGGACAATAATGTGTTTTCCAATGTAGAAGGATCTGCAAATACTAGTAAAACAGGTAGCATATTATTGTGTGTGTGAGAAAACTAAATCGATTTGACCTTTTATCAAGCCTTAATTTGAACCCACGACTTTTGGGTTTTGACTACTAGAACAGGTAAAATGTGGTTTCATTAAAAATGACAATTTGCCTATTCTTGAAACTATGGTCACACAATCACCTCGGCAGTATAGTTGAAGATCTGCATGGGCCGACTAAAAAAAACTAAATGCATTATACTTGTATCGGCAACATTATAAATTGGAAAATATAATATTCGATATAAAAATGATCCATTTAAAAAATAGACAAACATCAATTCTCCTAACCCCAAAATGAAAAAAAAACCAAAGGGGAAATTTAATATTGAATATCTCGAAGTAAATTTTCTTAACTCTTTATAATAAAGATGAAGAAATGTAAGTAACAATTAAATTCTTTTTAATGTTCACATAAAAAACGCTGAAAATAAACGAAAAATAATATCAATTATAAAACACCCAATACGCACAAGTTCAGCTTAATTATGGGGGCACATGTAACATATTATATTATACAAATGATTTTTCATTGTAAATGATATAACGTTACTTTTTGAATAATCACTTAAAAAATCGATCTGTAAATAACAAAGTTTTATAATTTTTTTAAAAATAAAGTAATTTTTAACAACGTTTCGATTCCGAATGATGGTCTCACCAGGACGATACTATATCTTCCAATGTTAAACCACGTGCAAATACTAATATAGCTAGCGTATATGTGTGTAAAAAAAACCTAAATGGATTAAACTTTTTACTTTTTATCAAGCTCGAAATTGGATCCATTTGTTTTGGGTTCTAGGCTGGACAGTTTACCATCCTTTCTGCCACGGAAAACTAACTACTGTTCAAATACGGCCAGGTATTTACATCGTCAATTAAATAGCCATATTGTCTTCTGCAATTTATGTCAAAAGTTATCAATTGAAAATAATGCAACGATGTCACGAAAGTAGTCATTCTCCAAAAAAATTACATTTTTATTCCTGAAACAAACTAAAATACTTAAAAAAAATACATCACAATTAATACACTTACTTTCTGTTTTTTCATTTAAAAACTGATCATTTAATAAAAGACGAATAGCTTCTTTCCAAGAATGGTGAACTTCGAGAGAGTTTTTTCTAAAAACAATATTTATATCTTTTTCTTTATGAACACGTACTTCTAAGTAATGTTTGTTTATTATGTTTTCTTTTTCGGTAGATTCTCTAAAATAAAGTGTTTTCATTGGGATCGCACTACATACATTTAGTTCTTCAAATGATCCTGCAACCTGAAAAGCACACTCAATTGATAAATTCGTAACGGAGTTTTTTTCACCCGTCCATTACATTATAATATTTTTACTGAATTTTTAAATCATAATTAAATAAAAATGGTAATTTTATAAAGCTCATATTCTCTTTTTCATATTACTTGAATAATATTCCAACAATATAAAAAAGAAACATAAAAAAAATTAACCCTAAGATGAGCAAAAAAGACTGGCCAGACCTCTGAGATTTTAGAAGTTGCGTAGATTTTTTTCGGAACGAAACGGTTTCGTGACTTCCTCAAAGTCGGTACAGCGAACATAACGGGTGCAAAAACAGATAGATTTCGTATTTTTAGTTGTAGATTTTCTTTCAAACCGATTTCGTGAAAAAAACTACAAGGTCTGTGCAGACCTAACAAATTAAGTAGTTCTAAAATTTAAAAATCTTACTTGTAAACGTGGTGATTTTATACAATTGATAAACATGCATGCATTTGAAAACCGCACTAATCGAAACGTAAAATAGAAACAGACATAAAAGAGTTCATGAAAAGATATAATTACTTAACCAGCTAAAGAGGATTGTTTATCTGTTGTGTAAACTGATAATAATAAAAATTTCTCATCGAATTTCAAAACGTATAAAAATTTCAGAGAATTCAATATTCAATAAAACAGTCATTTTTTTTAAGAAATTTGCAAGAGAAATATCACATCCCAATAAAGAAAAAAATGACGTTGCTTTTAATTCCTAGAATAATAAATACTGAATTTTTTTAACGCATTTATGAACAAAAACACAATTTTTGAGAACATAAAATAAAACTGTCAAACCTCAATTGCACGACGCACCTTTGTGGGAAAAATAAACGCAACGTTGAAGTTTTTTTTAATAGTTACAACTCGAATCTAAACTTTTACAGTCTTTATACAATGTGTAACAAATAACACGGTCTAAAAGCTGGGAAGTGATTTTCTTATAAGTAAGGCTGTTAATCTTCCCGGGTGTCGTTCATCGGAGGGTTAAAAAAGAAACTCGCAACCTTTTCCTCTATCCAAAATTAGATTTTAGGTCTATTCATATTTACCGGCAAGGCACAGACAGTACTATAAATGAACCACGACCCCAAAAAGCCTTAGAGAAAGCCCATTCAGTATGAACGACATCGAAGCTAAATCTAGAAAGAGGGGAGATTGCCTGGCAGTTTGACAAAATTTTTAAATAATTTGCATGTAAAGTAGTATAAAATTTGAACTATTTAAATTAATATTTATTTCATATTTGTATATGCATATGATGGCTTATGAATTTTTGGGCTAGGTATTTGATGAGACAGGGAATGGGATATGTCAAGATAAAATTGAGAAGCTAATGGCTGATTGGCAAAAACGGCACAATGGCGACAGTATGTACAATATACAATGGTGGCGCATCAACAGCTGATTATGACATGGGGTAAATGATTAAGTAGGTGATTTGTTCCATTTCAAATTAAAGCGAATACTATTTCATATGAACTTTAATCGCATTCGCATGGCTTCACCCATGCAGCGTCGTAATTGGCTGTATATGCGGCGCCATTTTGTACTGAAATGCGCAGGCGCATATACCTGCGACGGTTCAGCCAAATATTCTACTGTCGGTGCCGGCCCGTGCCTGTGCCGCTACGCTACGCTATGATGTGAACGTCTTCATACACAATGTATGAAACAAATTGTGCCTTGCCTGGTACGCTACGTGTCCGGTACGTTACATGAAGGTAGATGCGAATCGACCTTAATCTCTACTTACGAAATGCAGGTGGATGCAGGTCACGGAATAAAATAAAGCAAAAAAAACTGTAAGTACATATTTCTAAGAAATATGAGGTTGATAAAAGAGGCAGTCAGTTCATTAGTGAGGTGGTATCTATAGAAAATAGAAACTCAAAAGTGTTTTAGGTAAACACCAATTTTCAAATGGATTTTGTGAAAGTAGTTTGAGGTAATAATTTATTATTACTATTTATTTAAGTTTCAAATAATAGAGGAATCCAAATACTGGGATGTGTTTGTGGGTACTTACTGTTCCTGGAACAATGTTTGCCAAAACTAAGTAGTTTTCGTGCAGGAAACATTTCATTTCTTCCGTTTTTTTTTGACCATATTTTACATTTAATTTTTCACATTTTATTAATTTTCCACGATTTTCAAATACATCAATCTAAAAGAGAACGTTTTCTTTATGGTAAGATTTTTCACTGTGAAAACATAACATTTTTGAATAGAATATTCATGTTGTATTTATCTAAAAATTCTCAAGGGCAGAAATCTAATGAAATAATTTCAAAGAAACAATTGGAAAGTAACAATTCTCTCATACCTTTAATCCTTTAATTGATTCCGAATCCGAATTGATGACCATGTTGATATTATCTAAACATTCCTTAATTGATGTCATCATTTTCCAAAAAGGCATATTTTTGAATTCTTTAATTTTTACAGCTTTGGCTACTTTCTCGTAAATTTTTTTCATGTCATCAATAAAAACCACGTACATTCTTGTAGTTCTGTTCACAGGAAAATTAAGAACTGCAGTGTCAATATGGACAACAGATCTAAATTCATTGTTTTTTATCTGAAATTAAAAATAAAATGGTTTCAGGAAGGTACACAGTGTAGATTTAAAAAAGTAAACGATTCTGTAATATTTTGTTACTTTTATGTGCTCGATTCATTAAATCATTTCTTATTGTACAATTTATTTACTATTAATGACTTACTATTATTAACCTATTAATTTGTGTATATTTTACAATAAAAAATACATGTTCACAATGTTCAGTGTATAAAGTAAAATCATAAATAGCTTTTCCTCACAAAAAAGAAACAAAGCTCTTGTGTTGGTGACGGAATTCAAGCTCAAGTCATAAAAACATCTACAAGTAAGTAATATAATTCTGTTAATAATAATAACGAAAATAAATGAGAAAACGGAAGATTATTTCAAAACTGAAAAAAAAAATAGAATTAGAGTAATTCTTAAATTTCACGGATAGAATTCAATTTCCGTGAAAGTTATATTCAAGTTCTTTTATTATTGCATCAAGGACCAGTTATTTCTCAGCACTTATAATACTAACAGAGTTTTAATGGACTTTCACAGAACTTGTAAATTAACTTTGAAATTTGATAAATCATTCATATTTTGTGAAACAACCCCTTCTTGTAATGGTTTCGGGTAATTATCAATTTAAGCTGAAATTCATGAATATTTTAGAAATTTTTTTAGAAAGGAAGGTTGTTGATGTAAAATTTTCCTAGATAGAGATATCTTGAATATGCTTGGTGTTTACTATTGGAAATTGGTGCTTTGCAAACTTGAATTATTTATAAATGGGTAAACGGTTTATAAGTTTGATTTTTCGTATTTTTAATTTTTTTAAACCTTATTTACATCAAGGCCTGGGCAGAACCTCCTTTCGTACCGCTTTTAAAAGTTTCAATTTGGTCCTCTGTGGTGATAACTTATAATTATTTATTATCTTTTTATTTAACGGTTAATTTCGTGTATTATTATTTATTCATTATAACACGCGTCGTTTGTGAGAAAGAGTTGGAAGTTTTAACGGACATAATAACGGTTTTTCGAATAAAATAAATATAAGAAAAATGCATGTACTCACGATAAAAAAATGTTCATTTAAATCAATTATTTTATCAGCATCAACTCTATTCTTCAGGTATGATTGGTACATGACCTTCAATGGTTCCGCCTGGATAAAAAAAGTTTTATCAAAATGTGGCAAAGCAAATTATGGTACGCATAGAGCCACGAATTACGGGAAAGGAACAAAGCAACTGCAAGCGGCGTTTCGCGCCATTTGGAGTTGCTTCGTTCCTTTCCCGTAAGTTGAGGTTCAGTTCAGCAGTTCGGCTCACGCATGTATACTTAGCATTACATAATGCCATTTTCCATTTAGTCGGTCATGATCAAATTCAATTCGTATTAACTAACTTGCCTGCAGAAAATAATTATGAACTTTATTGTGCAAAAAAAATAATAAATTAAAATATAATAATAATAAATAATATAAATAATAAATTCTTTCAGAAACCCAACATCTCAAAGATTTCGTGTTTTTTGACAATTTATTTTGATTGTTATACATGACTATGGTTGCTTAATAGAAGCAAAACATAATTTTTGTCTCCGTATAATCTCGTATTTGAAGCGTAGCGAGTGTGGCGAACCCATCGCTCAGGAAGTGGAAACGGTGTGAGCTGAATGACCTAGGGAACAGTGTCACGAACGGTGCCTCCGAGAAATAGGGTCGCATCTCGGAGTATTTAGACCTTACTCCAGCACTCGGGGCTCTGCTGGAGTAGACCTTCTATTTACCTGGATATCCGTGGGACGAATATTGCACCATTTGAAAACTCCCTTTTCCCTCGAGGTGCCTTCTAGGAACCGAAGGGGAGTGGACTCTTCTGCCATGGAGCCTTTAGGGAACCAAGGAGGAGTAGACTCCTCCATCGCAAGGCCTATAGGGAACCAAGGAGGAATGAAGAGGAGAGACGAAGTCCTCTGCCATCGTGGGGCTTTTAGGGAACCAAGGAGGAGTGGAGAGGAGAGAAGAATGCCTCTTCCCTATAGGGACCTTCAGGAAACCAAGGAAGAGTGGAGAGAAGCGACGAGACCCTCTTCCCTCGTGGGGCCTTCAGGGAACCAAGGAAGAGTAGACTCCTCCATTGCGGGGCCTTTGGGGAACCAAGGAGGAGTGGAGAGAAGCAACGAGACCCTCTTCCCTCGTGGGGCCTTCAGGGAACCAAGGAAGAGTAGACTCCTCCATTGCGGGGCCTTTGGGGAACCAAGGAGGAGTGGAGAGAAGCGACGAGACCCTCTTTCCTCGTGGGGCCTTCAGAAAACCAAGGAAGAGTAGACTCCTCCATTGCGGGGCCTTCGGGGAACCAAGGAGGAGTGGATATGAGTGACGAAACTCTCTTCCATCCCGAGACTTTTAGGGAACCAAGGAGGAGTAGAGAGGAGAGACGAAGTCCTCTTCCATCGTGGGGCCTTTAGGGAACCAAGGATGAGTGGAGAGGAGAGATGAGGCTCTTTTCCCTTTTGGGTCCTTCAGGGATCCAAGGGGGATTGGAGACAATAAATGAGATCTGGGAATACACATTGTGGAACCAGAAGAAATAGCCACATATCCAATAACAACCCTGGTGAACTTTATAAAAGGGACCGGGAGACTGTTAAAGGAATGAAGTAAAATTGGAGATAGCACAATGGGCCTATGCCCTAAGTGCTCACGGGTAGGTACTATATGTAAACCGTCTCCTCGGTTAAATAATCTAAATCATCAATCTCTCCTAATCTTAATCACTAAATAAAAAAAACGTATTTAATAAAAATCACTGATAATCGTTTTAGCTAAGAACACCGGATGGTTTGTGTGACGAAATAAATCACAACGAAAGTATCTTGATATTTAACGATCGGTGCTTCATTTAAAACGGTAATTACCGTAGATTATGCGATACACACATATTTATTTGAAGCAAGTTTGTTCGTCGTTATATGTTAAAATAAAATAGAAATATCTGTATTTCGTTTGTTACAGTAAGAATAAAACCCTCACATATTCGATAAGCACTTGTTGAAACACTCTCATATCTTTCCTGGCACCCATAAGTCTGGGTAGCATTATTCTGGAGTGAAAATTGTACATTTTCTTCATATCTTCAAATATATTAAAATCTGAATAAAGTTTTTTTAAGGCCACAGGTATCCATCGCTCTTTAAGACACGGTCCATAGTACCTGACACAGCTTCTTAAATTGTTTACGTATATCTTCTCGTTTTCAATGAAGTTGTCAAAACATTTGTTTGTCTCAGTTCTGCAATCAAATAGATCATAATGTATGTTTTAAGGTGTTTTCAGTTCTATAATTTATTATTACTTTAACATTTATACAAAAATGTTCAGCAAATAATTCATAAAGTTGGATTTCGACATCCTTACCAATATTGTTATTTAATAAGAGTGCTCACTGAATACACATTCAAGTTTGCTTTTTCATTTGCTTGTCAACATTCACCCCCTTACTAAAATATATGTTTTAAATTTTACATAATTATAAACAACCATTTACGCTATATGAATGGTTGGTTTTCGGTTGTTTAAAATTTAAAACACATTTATTTGTAAGGCCTTCGGGTTTTTATTTATATCTAATAATATAGTAATTTTAGCCAATGCTCAAAACTTAATTTGGTGGTAGGTACTTACATAAAACTATCATTTTTTTCAATGTCGGGTTCCACATCATTGTTTTCCTCACACTGATTTTCTGGAGGGGAATAAAAAGTGTAAGTGGGCACTTAAGAAGCACAATTAGTTACAACAAGTCACTAAATGTAAGGAAAAAAAATAAAGTAATTTTTAACAACGTTTCGATTCCAATTGATGGTCTCACCAGGACGATACTTCCAATGTCAAACAATGTGCAAATACTAGTATAGCCAGCTTATGTAAAAAACCTAAACGGATTATACTTTTTATTTATTTTACAATTAAAAATATTGCAACGATGTCACGAAAGTCGTCATTCTCCAAAAAAGTTGCTTTTTGTATTCCTGAAACGAACTAAAATACTTAAAAAAATACATCACAATTAATCTTACTTTTTGTTCTTTCACTCAAAAACTGATCCTTTAATAAAATACGAATAGCTTCTCTCCAAGAATTGTGATCTTCGAGAGAGTTTTTTATAAAAACAATATTTTTATTTATATCTTCTTTTTTATGAACACGTACTTCAAAGTAATGGTTGTTTATTTTGTTGTCTTTTTCAGTTGATTCTCTTAAATAAAGAGTTTTCATTGGGATCGCACTGCATAAATTTAGTTCATCAAATGATCCTGCTACCTGAAAAGCACACTTAATTGATTAATTCGTGACCAAGTATTTCATTTGCTCGTCCATTACATTCTCCTATTTTTACGCTTAAATAAAAATGTTAATTTTGTAAATGATTATTGATGTTTGTGTGTTTTTTCTGTTTTTCGTATGATCTTAAATCAAAAGATATTGTTGGGATCGCAGTGCAATATTGTATTGGAAATTTAAGCCTCGATTGGACAAATACATTAATTACATTTTAAACGAAACACGCCTATAAGGTACTTCTAGTTTTTATTTCTTTATTCTTTTTTGATGGCATCATCTATAGAAACATATCTAATTTACTAACTAATTTTCAAATGGAATTTATGTAATTAGTTGTTGAATAATAAATTGGTTCTTATATTATAATATTTGTATTATTCAAAGATTTTGACCCATTAGTTGTAAGTTAGATATAAAAATAAAGAGTTCAAACACTGGCGTGTTTGTTGATACATACCTTTCCTCGAACAATGTATGCTAAAACTAAGTAGTTTTCATATAGGTAACATTTCATTACTTCCGTCTTATTTGTTCCATATTTTATGTTTAACTCGCGGCATTTTATTAATTTTCCACGATTTTCTAATATATTCTTCTAAAAAAACATTAGACAAGCTTATTCATCGAGAAAAATATAATTTTTTTATGTGGTTGAAACATGAAAAATCGTTAAGTTAAAAAATGGCAGTGATGTATTCAAGTAATTTAAATTAATAAATTTAGTTAAAAACAAGGCTCTCATACCTCTAATCCTTTGATTGGTGTCGAATGGGAATTTATGTCCATGTTGATTAACAAAAAACGTTCTTCTATTGATGTCATAGTTTTCCAATACCTCTCTTCTTGAAATTCTTTATTATTTGGATCTCCTTCTCTAGCCACTGTCTCGTAATTTTTTTTCATTATCCCAATAATACTCCCATATACTCTTGTTATTCTGTCCACCGGAAAATTGAGATCCCCAATATTAATTTTGATAATATACCCAAATTCTTTGTTTTTTATCTGAAATTGAAAAGAGATGCAAATATAAAATAAATTCAGGAAGGTGTAAATGTGGATTTAAACAGTAAACGAATCATTGATATTTATGTACTCAATTGATAATTTATTTCTTTTCGTTCAATTTATTTAATATTTTTTTCAATTTATTTATAATGAGGCAAGGCTCTTGTGTTGGTGTTTGGTGACGGAATTAAAGCTCAATTTATAAAATCATCTATAAGTAAGTAATAAAACATAGAAAAAATAAATAAGAAAATGAAGATACACTAAAATATAACAATAATGATTAGTTCTACGTATTTTTTCAAAAATCAATTTTTCAGTTATTATTTATAAAATATATAAAAAATATATAAAAATCAGTTTTTCAATAAGTTTTAGGTTTGAAGGTTTTTTTTATTTGCAGATTTTTTGATACATACAGGTACATACAGATACATTCACTTTTGCCCCGCTACTGTTTAAGAATACTTCATTCTCTCCGCTCTATACGAAGACCGCCTTATGAAGTATTCATGCCTGCTCTTCATAAGCCTCTCGCTACCATCTCTTTTCTCGCTCCACTACAAGTTACTGCTGTTGGAGATATTTCAAGACTATTTGTCATGAGATGTCAGTAGAACCTCGGACTTATGAGGCATAAGTCTTTTGGCTCAGGGGGCATTGTAGCAGTTCACTTTTGCCCCGCTCCTGTTTTAGAATACTTCACGAAACTCTATCCGAAGACCGCCTTTATCTATGGCACTCTTGGTCTGTATGGTATATCGAGAAGGAACGCGGCTGACGCTTTCCAGAGCACCAGTTCCAATCGGACAGCCTTGGAGCGAGGTCGAGTCAACAGGAAGGATTCGAGCGACTGCTCCAGACGACAAAATTTACGGGAGATGCTGATGGCGGATTTATCTAGGTTGAAGTAATCGCTGGTCATTAAGTATATCTTAACAAATTTTACAGTTCTTTCGCAAGAGCTGTATGGCGCCCATCTGTGAATCAGGTCAGACATTATTGTTTGTACACAATGTCGCATATTTAACTGTAAATTGCTAATAATTTAAATTCCTTGATATTATGTTAACCATGTCAATTTGAGAGTCTCTTGTTCTATTTGATTTGAATAAATTTAATTAATCATCGTCTTTCTTTTTATTTAATATCAAAGCAATCCTTTCTGTCACTTTACCTCTTGTGTTACAATTGGTGCCAACGTGGTAGTTGGACATTTGTAAAATAATTCATGTTTCAATGGCTCCAAAGTCTCATTTTCAGTTTATTTATAACCATGCAAATGATTCATGTAACAATATAATTATAAAAAACATAAGATAGTAACGAAAAAATCGCACAAAGGCGAAGCCTGGCGTGGGCATCATTATTTATATCATATATATTTATCATCATTATAAGTTATGAATTCAAAACAGTGGTGGTTAAATAAAGAAAAAAAATATAGTACCTATAGTTAGATTAATATGATTTTACTGGAGTTCGTGCGTAATTAATAAAAGTTAATAAACTATAAATAAATATTTAATTAAAGTTGAAGTTAAATAGAAGTTTTTTTTAAATGTAGACGGTAATGGCATATTTTAGGTAGCATATTCGTAGTACAAATAATAGAAAAAATTCTCTCACTTCCAGATTTTTTCTTACTCAGCTTTTAAATTTTTTTTTATACGAGTTTAGGTTCATCTTTATGGAACTCGGCAAGGAAATAAACAATTTTAGACCAATAAAGTTAATGTGTCTTTGGGCTAGCCTAGTTTTGCAGTGAGGCACTGTGTACATGCATATGTTGTGTCTCTGGCTAGAACGATTTGGGTTTTTACAGAAATCATAAGGACGAGTGTATATAAATTTAAGACATTGGACACAGTAGATCCGCATTAGTTCCATAATGTCATTTTCCTGAAACAATTGATAAACAATGAACAAGTGGGATATGTCTTGGTCTTCTGGTGCATTATCTTAATGCTAAATCTTCTGAACAGTTTCTAGAGGTTTCACATGGTTATTGCATGTTCCTCCCCAGGCGATTATTGAAAAGGAAATGGATGAAAGTACCAATGCATCTTAAACAAGCCTCATGGTTCTTATATTAACAATATTGCTCATGCGTTTGAATATGTAAATTAGATGCCTCAGTTTATTGACAGTTTTTTCTATGTGATAAGTCCATTTGAGTTGACAGTCAATAGTTACACCTAGGTATTTAATACAATTTCCTAATTTTACATCTTCGTCGTTTGAGCATGTCGCAGGGTTACAATTGACATTATGGAACTTCAGGTTAGGATTATTTTTAGGGGATGACTTTTGGGTATTATAGAAGGGAATAAAAACGGTTTTATCATAATTTAGACTAATTAGATTTCTGTCTAGCTAATATTTGACTGTTGCAATGCATTTGTTGGTTTTACTTATTGTATCTTCCCATGTTTTAACTTGTACTGTTATTGCAGTATCTTCGGCAAAAGAGAGAATTTTACCTGGTATTGCTATGTTGCATAGGTCATTGATATAGAATAGAAAGAGTAGTGGCCTTAGGACAGTTCCATATGGAACACCGTGTTTTACTAGATCATAAGTGCTTAAGATTGATCCTATTTTTGTTGATTGTTGGCGATTTAATATGTAGCTTTTTAATAGCATGAGACTTTTGTTTTTGATACCAACGTTAGAGATTTTCTTTAAGATAATTTTATGGTTGACCGTGTCAAACGCTTTCTTTAGGTCTAAGAAAATCTTTAGAGTCTTAGTGTTAGAGTCTATGTGAGAGTATATGTTTTTGGTTAAACTAAAGATAGCGTCGTCGGTGGACAGGTTTGTTCTAAAGCCATATTGATTAGCTGAGAGGATTGAATTAGATTCTAGAAAATTCATAATTTGTTGTTTTAAGCACTTTTCGAAGATCTTGAATAGTCGTGAATTTAGAGTGATTGGTCTGTAGTTATTTGTTTTGTATTGGGATCCGGATTTATGTCTTGGAATGATGTGAAAGTTTGATTTGAGTGAATACTAAGATTGGGATTATTATACATAAGGATAGAGGCGACGTTTGTAAAAGAAGTGATTGAAATTGAAAGCAATGCTCTCGGCGTCTTCGATGGTTTTGTTACTGTCAGTAATGATTTTTTTGGGAATTTGGTAGACCTTTTGATTTCTATTTGTAATTTCATTAATGACTTTCCATGTTTTTTTTTGAGTCGGTGTGCGCATTGTGTAGTTGTGTAGAGTAGTATTGTTGTTTTTTTATGATTGTGTTTAAGTAGTTTCTAAATATAATATATTCATTACGTTTCGTATGGTTCTGTTTTACATTGTTGGATGTGAAATGTTTTTCGTGATTTTCAAAAGTTTGTTTCTGTGTTCTATTGAGATTATAAGTGCGCGCGTAATCCATGGTTTTATGTGTTTATTCTTTCTTTTTGGTGGTGCTATTGGTTCTTGAGTTTTAGAATAAATTTTTGGATTATTTCATAGAAATTCTTCAGAGCCAAATCTGGGTTATCTTTGGATATGACCGCGATCCACTATTCTTCGGTCAGTGAGTTGTCTAGAGTTGAATAGTTGATTTTGGTAATTATTTTGTTAAGATTATTTGGTTCAGCATGGATGGGCATATTTGGAAAATAGTGCCCGTAGAAAGTGGGGTAGTGGTTGTGATGAAAGACAGAAATCACAGTGAAAAACAGATAAACCATAGCTGCTAAAAATATACAAATTATTTATGAAAACGGACATGCTAACGACATCTGGCGGAGAAAGAATTGATCCAGCTTGCTTGCAGTAGACACCTGTAAGATTTGGAATTAAATCTAGGTTCTGGGACGAAAGCAGAGAGGTCGTAAAATCGTCTAGGACGAGACTGGGACTTCCCCTTTCTAGGCCTAAAAATAAATTTTGAAGGTTGTCGACCAATTAGATCTGGACGAGAGCTATAAAAATTTTGAATAACCAATCAGTGAACGGAGAGGCGTGCATCAACTACAGACAAAGGTTTGAACCTTGGACCTGACATTAAAATAGATAATTAATTGCATTTCCGTTCCCACAAAAATTAGAGGTGAACGCACTATGGTATAAACACTGACGTTCAAGGCGACAAACTCTAGGAAATGTTTACAATAACTGAGACATTTAGGTGATAGCGAACCGTTGACATCGAGGGCTTTTGGCCTTTCATGTTGGAAAAACACACACACGAAAATGCAATGAAAAAAACTATAAACGTGATGGTATAAAAAAGGACGGGTAAAACGAAAGAAAGTTGCTGGCAGAATTTTCAACTATAGTGCAATTATTTATGATAGAGATAGGGTGTCAAGTTCGATAAAAATCGTACTAAAGGAAAACGAAAGTGTTAGGAACATTAGAAACTAATCGTTATCAATTTAAGATGAAGCGGACATATTGGAAAATCAATTTGGGAATGAAAATCTCGCATTAAAATAGACATTTTAGAAATAGTGGAGCGACTGAACGGAGTGATAATACAGAGATTTTGAGCTACCACAAAGGTCCTAGGAATATGATAATAGAGTACCAAAGGAAGGCCATAAAACTAAACATATAGCGATAGATTAGATTCAGGAAAAGTAGACATTTTACATAATTATCAGGGTAGATAGATATTAGAGTTACACAAGATTACAGAGGGATCGAAACAAGATAAAAGGTTGACGATCTCATGTGTATTCTGAAGGATAAACAATCGAAATTCGAACATGATTCTTATTTACGTTAAGGTAATAACCCATTAGAAAAGCGATTAAGTTTAACGTGGAGATTATGAGATATTTATTTAAAGCAAAAGATATTAAAATTAATAGGTTTGAAATTAAATTAAATTTACGACTGTAGTACATAAATTCGAGACGTAAACAGGTGTCCAGACATATAATTTATGTGAAATCTTGTATGACAAAGATGGAGGATGGGGCGGAGATTGGGTCAGGCAATAAAAATGACAGATATCCCAGAGCCAAATTAGGTATATCTCCCACAGAAGTGTGGAAAAATATATATTAATTAATAATAAATGAAGTATGAAATTTTCCTGGAGACCACACACATCGGGAAAAGTGAGGAAAAGATAAAAGAAAGGGTAGAGAACGGGGATAAGGAATGATCCAAGTGGAGAAAAGCGATACAATTCTAATTTATCCGTGAAATAAATAAATACGACTTGGAGAATAAGTAGTTATAGAGTTATGAGAAATAAGATAAGAATAAAGAAGAAACTTGTGGAAGAAAACGTCGCTAATAACATAAAATTCAAAGAAAAAGGTAAAACTCAAGTCTGCGACATAAAGAAAGAAGGTACGGGTGAAAATGGAAAAAGCTCATATAGGTGACAATAAAATTAAGTAGATTTTAAACAAATCGAAATTCAAAAATGCATAGTAAAGATTTCGCCATGGATTTAATCATGTTTCGCACAAGATGCATAAAATTGAGATCTATATATATGTTACTGGGGACGGACCTATCGCGAATTGAGGAAAAAAAGGAACGCAAAATCATGAGATTTTAACTACATTTTGTATGAACAGAGGACAAAGGGAGCTTGGGCGATTAACGCAGACTTACCCGATTCGGACCCTATCAAGTTAGCGACGTGAGATAAAAATTAACCGCCACCCAAAGCCGGACGACAGAAGATCGTATAAACGCACAATCGATATTAATGGCAGAGATGTTCAAGTTTACGAGTTGATAGGAGATAGAATTAAGCATCAAGAGAATTTCAGATACGTCTTTTGGGACCTGAGAGGGGTATAAAAGATGGAACACATCAGTCAGGAGGCGGTCGCGCCGAGGATTCGAAAAGTTGTTACGTGGCAGTACTACGTCTTTGGTAGGATTAACAGTGAAAAATCTTTAAGTGTTAAATTTTGAATAAGTCCCTGGGACTTAGGAAAATTTTGTGAAAAGTACAAGTGCTAGAGTCAGTGAAATTTAATAAGTCAGTTAAATTAAATCAAACAGTGAAAATAAATACAGTTTAAACTCAGTGCTTTAAAAGTAAAGTGTGAAGTGTTTAAAAGTGTTAAAAGTGAATAGTGCAAAAAGTGTTAAAAGTGATTTATTAAAATTTAAAAATAATTATTTCATTCAAAGTAAAAACATTAGAATTTAATGGAGAGTTTTATCGTTTAATCTAGAATAAACGCGTTCGCGAATTGATATTTAAAAATAGATTATAATTTAGCATCAATCAAACACAAAAACAAAAACAAAAAGATTCAATAATAATAAACGCTAAAACCTTTGTTCAAAAAAGAAACAATTAGAAAAAAAAATAATTGTAGATACTTTAAAATATTGGTGAAAACAGTGAAATTTAGAAGAAAGTTTTAAACAGATATTTAATTTATTCAGAATCGAAATAATTAAAAGTTTGCGCATTTCGGAATGAATTTTCTTATAAATTTTTATAAAAAATTAAAAAGGAATGAAAACAACAAAATAGTTCGACCTAAATAATTTATAATTTTCCGGCACATCTATATCACAAATATTAAATATCAGCTAATTTATATGAATCAAGCAAGAATAAAAATTAAATAGGAATAAATAGTCGAAAAGATTTATTTTGAAATTGGTTGGAAAATACAGTTAATTAGGTAGAATTTTCTTCGGCAAGGTTGTTGTGTAGAACCCAATCGGAAAAACCTTGGTGGGGTGAGTTTTCCTTTTATAAATAATTTTCAGGCCCTTGGAGTGCGGAGATACAGCTGATTATGGTATCCCAATTAAATCATTAAAACAACAAAAGGAATTACGCATTAAAATATGTGTATTGTGTATTTATATATATATGTATATTTATAAATATAAAATAATATATTGTATATAAGGAATATATATATGAGTAATGTATTTATATATATGTATTTTATTTATTAATCGAAGCATCGAAATGGTAGCGATTTTAAATACCTACCTATGGACATATCTACTTTATTGAAAAAGAAAATATGTATTTATTAATATTCAAGACTATGTAGAATCATATATTTTATATTTATTTATTAATATATGTAATCTTATTTAACGTATTTTGACAATCGAGATATGTGTACTTATATATATATTTATATTTATTTTTCACCTAACTTCTAGTAAATTTACTAAATTCGGGTAATGAAGTAAATAGTTTAACTTCAATAAAGGAATTAAAAATATTTTAAATTGACTATGCACAATAGAGGGTAACGAAACTGAATTACAAGGAGAGGTAGAAATATTTCTTAAATAAACAATCTCGCATCTAGGTTAGTGTGTCAAAGAAGGTGTTTATATTATTCGATTTGTTTACAAATAGAGACGCTGAAGATCTGGGCCAACCGCATAGTTTGGAAACGACCTTGGCCGTAACTAGAAAATTTATTAGAGTTATAAGGATAATCATCAGGATGTCATTGTGCAATGTGCAGCGATTTGGGTCATTCACAAATGCCTATTGTTCGCAAACGACGATTGAAAAATCACGGGTTAGCCAGATTTATATCAAAATATTACATGAAACATTTGAATACCATTGATTAGATAGTCGCATAGATTTTTATTAGTTACCTGAAACAGCTAGAAGCTGCGTGCTTACAAATACCTATCATTCACAATCGACAATTGAAAAATCACGGGTTAGTAAGATTTATATCGAATAATCATACAAAACATTTGAATGTTATTGATTGGGTGCTCATACAAAACCCCATCAGTTGCCTGAGACATTTGAGAGTCGAGTACTCTCTAATGCGGCAATCAACTACTTGAAACAATTGAGAAATCACGGGATAGGATGAACAAAAATTAATGTTGAACCCTGGAGGTAAAATTTAAAACAAATACAGTTCACCCAATAGGAGGCAGTGGTCGCTCCTATAACAAGACCATTAACCAAACCAAATAGAGATGACGATTCTCTTAAATAAAAACGTCAAAACCAAACAAAAAGCCTGGAGTTCGATAGCTCTCCAAAACAAACTATCAAATAAGATCTTATTCTACTAGTATTTATTAGTATAACCTTATTAGTACGTATTTATTCGGTAACCAAACTTAGAGCTTCGCAGAGTTCTTGGCACGAGATCCGAGCTTGGGATGCGAGGTAAATAGCCTTGTATTGCAAGTTATAAACCCTTCCCAAAAACGTATGTATACATATATATTTTCTTATGTACTGTTTACTGGAGAATGCGGACCTGCATACAGCTTGCATTTAGGTCGGTAGACCACTCTCGCATTCTCTTTTAAACGTGGAATGAGGATTCACGACCCGTAAGTCCACACCAACCGTGAGTATATGATTGTATATAGGACGAAACCGGTTCGCCCTAAGTAAATAGTAGACCTTGGAGGAGATGGAATTTGGAGGTATCGGGACCCGAGGGGAAACTTGAAGGCAGTGCATGATGACGTGGAAGGCTTTTTGGGACGCGATAACTTAGGTATCAATCAAAGAGCCGTGTCAAAAGATTGTGCAAATTTCTTGTTGACTCACGATCATCTCGTTTACTTGCTGGAGGATAGGAGCCAAATTTTGCAGGCAAAGGGCTATTCCGAGTTCGTCAAATATACATTAACTAATTACATTAACCTACTAAATCATTCTTTACATGTACCTTATAGTAGCAGAATCATAAAGGAGTGGCGCCAAACAGACAAGAGTTAATCAAAATCAAACTTACTAACAATTAACCATTTGAGTTATATTTAATTACCTGTCCAAATAAACATGTATAATATCTTTTATCAGCGTTTAACTACGACTTTGTTAGGGTGTAGGAAATCAGAATAGTTACAATAGGAAAGCTAGCTCATTCAGAGAAATCATTTAAGTCTAGGTTTGCAATGGAAAGACCAAGTAAATTTTGAAACTCAACGCCTCGATCAGAACCAAGAGGGTTACCACAAAAATGAAAGTAATTAAAATCCTATATCATAAATCAAAAAATTACACAACGTTTGATGGAATTTAATTACAATATAAATACGAAAATATTTGCGTTCAATTTCGTAAATAACGTATTAATTAGTTAAGTACATATGTCTATAAAGATATACAGTACAAGAGGGCTTTAAGTAGTTTTCTGAAGTTATCAAAGAAATTAAGGGTCCAATTTTCATGGAGGCTTATGTGTTGTAGGGGAGGAATTTTCCATCCCTGCGAACACATATGCAAAGCCTTAGGAAAAAAAAGAAGTATCGACCATAGCCAAGAGAGAAGAAAATTTTATATTGTTTAATATAATAAAAAGCAAGACCGAAGTATGAAAATATTACATGGTCAGTTATGTCAATTTTAAGTGTAGCGGATTTATGAAGATAATTCTTATTTAATTTTAAAAAGATATGATTTAGACATGTATCGTTAGGGTAATTAGGTCTGGTGGTATTGTTTATGTAGGATAGACATCCTGTAGAATACAGAACATATAGATATTCATTCGAGATCGGGTTTAGTTAAGCGCTTTGTATATTTATACTAAGGTCACCCATAAAAATGCAAAATTAAATTAGTTTGTGCTATTATTGTTAATAAAAGATTTAATTTCGTGAGTAAACAGATTTGTAGATAGAGATGGAGAGCGATATGGGGTCAAAATAGAGTATGTCTTTCCCTTTGCAGTGAAGGTTGCATGGACAGCGTTAAAATATATGATGTTCGGGTTATCTATTATTATGTTGGATACGGAGTGCATTTTGTAAAATATGGTAATGCCATCATGGGAATTATGTCTAGCCGAAATTGAAAAAGAACTTTGGTTCGATAAGTAAAACGTAACACACTCGCGCATTTATGTTTCAGTGAGTGCTATAAAATCAACTTGGAAGGATAACGTATTTAAAATTATACATAGTTCATCAAAATGTTTCTTTATACTTCTGATGGTCATTTTTAGTATGTTGAATGATGTATTGTTGAATAATGTGTTTACATCCTCAAGATTGTCACACTCATAAGTTTCAGGAATGCTGTTTTCTTCTGAAGGGGCCATTTTTTGAATCCGGTTGGTTATCCAGGGTGGTTATTAAAGGGAGTCCAGAGATTTTTCCTATCAAAATCATCGATTTTTTGTGATAGGAAGTCGATGTTCTTTAAGAGATCGCTTAAATCATTATTAATGTTTTTTTGGTTTTCGATATTTTAGTTTGCGATTTGTGATATTATTTCTTCTTTCATTTTGTCATTTTTTTTTCTATGAAATGGATAATTTTGTCTTCGCATTCCAAGTTTGATGTCTTTGCCCTGTTGCTTGCCATTGTGTTTTTTTTAGATAGATTTAATAGATTTTATAAATAAAAATTTTGGAATTTTTTTTAATGTCACTGGGATGAATTGACAGATGGCGGTAAGTATTTGATTTTTTACGTGGGATTTTACAGATATCACATTTAGGGCGATGCACTACGTCGCGAAATATTTTAAATTGAGCTGCTATCAAAAACAATCCTTACGTAGATGGCGATAAGGTTTAAATTCCCGCTTAACACCATCCTCCTGTTTTGATTTATGCTAGAAAAAAACATGACCAAAAGGTGCCTTTTATTTTATATTGTGGATGTTCAGGCATAAATATTAAATTTTTTTCGGATCATTTTATAAATAACTTAATTTTCCACATTATACAATAAAATCGTAACTGAAAATGGGTTCGTAAGTAGGAGATTTTGAACTTTAAAGCAGTTTTCATAGGCCTATACATTATTTTTTTCTAGGCTTATAAAAAAACTTATACAAAAAATACTCGATTATTTTAAAGGTCAAGATGTATTCTACTCACAGTATTTAATTATAGCTTCTGAAACATTTCTAGGTGACCAAATTTTCAAAACGAAAACACATGATTTTGCATTACTGCGTATGGCATCGCCTTAACACCTAGTTTTCTCGAAATATCATTGTGTCACGGCGATTGCCAGAAGTAGTGTTTATTATTACTTAACTTTACTTTATTAACCGCTGTCCAAATATGCTCCAATCATTTCTCAGAAGACGAAGTGGAGGCTGCGAAAGACATTATATGCAGCGAAACAGTTGAACAGGATTATGAGGAAAGGCGAAGGTAGGAAGTGTAAGAATTTATATGATATCATTAAAATACTGATGGAAACAGAGAATAAAACTCTACCGACCTACTTTGTGTCTACGTATTAATCAAGGCAGGTACTCACATTAAAGAAATCTTCGTGTAAATCAATGATTTTATCAGCTTCAAGTCTATTCTTTATGTATGATTGGTAAATTGCCTTCATCGTTTCTTCCTAGAAAAAAACAGTTGTATGGAAAATAAGCCAAAATACATTACTTAATGCCATTGTCAATACACTCTGTCATGCTCGAATGTTGCTATTAACAATTTTTTTTTCAAGTACACTATTTATGTGGCTGAACAAAAAGTGTTGCAATTGTTTGTGTAAATCAGGATTTTTTTTGCACGTAACCAAAAATAAACATTTGTTACAAACATTTATGGCATGTGTTTTGACCTTCCAGTTGCCAACTTGAGTAAATTAAATCTCTGGAATTATCTTCCTCGCAATCCAGCTAAAATGGTGCATTTATTGTATTGGTCTATAAAGAACCTATAAATATATTTTAATAAAAAGACAAATAACTTTGTTTACATCACTTTATTTGTACACAATCAACATGTTCCGTGAACAATGTTCACTTCTTCAGGATCAAACGTATACTAAACTTAAAAATTAAATATAGATTACATATGGGCGGAAAGTGAAACTTAATTAAAGTGACATCTCTCGACCAAATCATAAGCACAAATTTAAAAATGTCGAAATCACGTAAAAACACCAGTGCATCTCCTACTCCTCATTCAGCCGAATTACTCGAAGACATAACACATCGACTAATGTCGCACATAGACACAAAAATAGATGAATTAAAAAACGAACTCTCCAAAAAATGAACCTTGAAGCAGCAGAAAGACAAAACACCATAGACTTTCTTTGTAATAAATATGATGAATTAATAGGAAAAATAGACCAATCCATTCTCTCGGAAAAAACAATGATGACAGATATCGAAACATTAAAAAAAACATTAAACGAAAAAAGGATTATACTAAAGAATCTGGAAATACGGGCTGCCGAAAGCGACCATAGAATGCTGGCAGACTCGTTAGAAATATCCGGAGTACCTCTTAAAGCGGATGAATCTATATTTGAAATAGTAAGGTCAATAGCCGAAACAGCGGACATTCAGATTCTTCCGGAAGACATTCTACAGGCAGTCAGACTACATCTAACTACTGCCAAGGCTCAGCCAGGGGGACCGTCTGCAGCGTCAACGTCAACAAAACAAAGGGACCATCCGAAAATCAAAATTAGATTCAATAATCCTAAATTACGTGAGCTTTTGCTCTCTAAGAAAAGAGAAGTCAAATACAAAACATCCCCAGGGCTAAACTCAAAAATCTACATCAGTGAAATCCTGTCACCATATCTAAAGGAACTGCTATGGAAAACAAAACAACAAGCCATCACAAAAGGATATGCATTTGTATGGACCAAAGATGGAAAGGTTATGGCGCGGAAAGCCGAAACAGATAAAATAATTTATATTAAACACTCTGACGATAAAATAAAGATGATCTGAATTATTATCCTAAAATCTTACACATTCATCCGATAATTTTAATCTAACCATGGCTAAACAATTAAAACTATTACACCAAAACATACGCAGCTTCTCAAAAAAATTTGATACTTTCACTGTCGTACTTCAACAATTGGAGACAGAATTTGACGTGATAATTCTCACAGAATGTTGGCTAGATAGAATCTTCACACCAATACAATTACCTAATTATACGGTCACTCACTCAAAATGCCGGTATTGTAATTTTACAGGGCTAAACTCAAAAATCTACATCACTGAAATCCCGTCACCATATCTAAAGGAACTACTATGGAAAACAAAACAACAAGCCATCACAAAGGGATATGCATTTGTATGGACCAAAGATGGAAAGGTTATGGCGCGGAATGCCGAAAAAGATAAAATAATTTATATTAAACACTCCGACGATATAATAAAGATGATCTGAATTTCTATCCCGAAATCGTACACATCCATCCGATAATTTTAATCTTACCATGGCTAAACAATTAAAAATATTACACCAAAACATACGCAGTATCTCAAAAATTTTTGACAATTTCACTGTCGTACTTCAACAATTGGAGAGAGAATTTGACGTGATAATCCTCACAGAATGTTGGCTAGATAAAATTTTCACACCAATACAATTACCTAATTATACGGTCACTCACTCAAAAAAATATTTAAAATCAAAATGACGGTATTGTAATTTACTGCAAAAAACATCTACATTCAACTATAACGGAGCTAGATATCACAGACGCAAACGGCTTTGAAATAATCGTAAATGTATTTTTAGATATGTATCCATCACCTTCTATAAAAAACATATTTCCCTTTCTGAGGTCCCTAGACAATCAACTTATCAAAATGAAAAAACAAAAAAATATCTGCTTAATAGGAGATATGAATATAAACATTTTAGAAAATAAAAAAACATCCACAAAGCGACGATTACTTAAACCATTTGTTGTTCCATGGACTCTTTAGCACCATAAATGAACCCACAAGAGTCAACTTTAAACAAAATAACCTATTACCCACCCAAACTTGTATTGACCACATTATGTTAAAAACAAAAAGATCATACAAATCCACAATCCATCACTCGACAATTACAGACCACTATACACTTATCCTGAAAATAAACACTACAAACAATTCACAAGAAATACACTCCAAAACCACAAAAACCCACAATACAACTGATATCTTAAAACTAAATGACATACTACTTAATAAAAAATGGGAAGAACTCGTAGAAAATAATAAAATTAATGAAGCATGGTTACTTTTTATAGAATGTATTCAAGACGAATTTAAAAAAATACCTTCACGTCCGAAAAAAGTTCTCCAACTAAACATAAACTTCTAAAACCGTGGATATCAAAAGGACTCATAACAAGTTTCAGTAAAAGAGACAAACTCCACAAACAATGTAAATCAAACCCATATGACATCTATCTCATAAATTTCTATAAACGATATCGAAACTTATGCACACGACTTGCACTATATCGAAAGAAATATATTATAAAAATAAATTAGATAAATGCAACAAGGACCCCAAAAAAATTTGGCAAATCCTAAAAGAAATATCCCACACATTTCAAAGAAAAGCGATTCCATAACCGAGATTAAAATAGATAACGAGATTATTAAGACATCAGAACAACCACTAAAAGTATGTAATTTTGTGAATAACTATTTCGCTAACGTCGGCAAGGTATTAGCAAACAGAATCACTACAAATGACGATATCCCAGAATTCTCAACCCACTATACACACAATAGTGTTTCTTCCTTTAAAATTCCATAAATTCCCCAAATACAAACATTAAAACTAATAAACGAACTAAAAAAGACAAACTCTCAGGGTAGCGACAAAATATCACCGATGACACTAAAAATAATAAAGTCAGCACTTCTTATCCCACTTACTATACTTATAAGTCGGTCCATTAAAGAAGGAGTGTTCCCAACTATTTTGAAAACGGGCAAAGTAATTCCAATCCACAAAAAAGGAAACAAGGAAGAAATTAATAATTACAGACCATTTACAATTCTAAACACGATTTCGAAAATTCTCGAGAAACATATCAAAAACCACCTTTTAATTTTTCTTAACAAAAACAATATACTATCACCAAATCAATTTGGATTCAGGGAAAATATGAGTACCTCACATGCCATAGCCTCAGTAACAGACTTCCTCAAAACAAATATAGATCAGGGTAAAAAATGCCTTGGAATATTCCTAGACCTGGCAAAAGCGTTTGACACAATTCACCACCAAAACCTGTTCAATAAACTTAAATATTTCGTAATCACGGGAACAGAACTCAAATTAATTGAAAGCTACATGAAAAATCGCACCCAATATACCTCAATAGAAAACACATGTAGTGACAAGGAACAAGTATCCTACGGAGTACCACAAGGCAGCGTACTTGGCCCAATTCTTATCCTTATTTATATTAACGATTTATGTCACCTCCAAATAGACGGGGAAATTATAAGCTTTGCTGATGACACTGTGTTACTTTTTAAGGCCACTGATTGGAACACACTAATCACAAAAGCTGAAGTTGGCCTAAATATTACAAAAAAATGGCTTGACTCTAACTTATTAACTTTAAATATAGATAAGACTAAATTCATAACCTTTAGCATAAACTCGATAGGCCAACCCTCCAAAAACATCTACCTTTAAATACATTCTTGTCACTCAGCGAGCACCCCATGCAATTGTCCTCCAATCACACAAACCGAAATTATCAAATATCTCGGTATATACTTCGACCGTTATTTAAAATGGGACGGACATATTGAGTCGGTTAAAGGAAAGATAAACAAGTTGATTTACTTTTTCAAAAACGTGAGAAATATACTAAACATATTTGATATTAAGAATATATACCTCGCAATAGCACAATCTATAATGGAATACGGCATTATTGCCTGGGGCTATGCCAGTAAAAATACATAGACACACTGTATAAAGCTCAGAAAACCTTAATAAAAGTAATGCTTAAAGTACCAATACTAACACCCACTTCAACCATATTTAAAAAATTCCCAGTGTTGAAGATTCAAAAATTATATTCAAAACAAATACTTACTTTCCTTTACAAGAACCTAAACACATTTAAAACTTCTCGCAATACCAGAACAAGACATGCACACCAACTACTAATACCAAAAACCAACACATCCTTTGGACAAAAACACTACAGATTCCAGGCTATAAAACTATACAATTCACTTCCAATACAATATAAAACATCTAATCTTACAGGATACAAAAAACACACATTGAACTGGCTACAATCCTTTTAATATATAATTTTTTATATTTCACTTTTTTTGGAATAACTATGGAAAAACTATTGTTATATATAACTATGGAAAAATCGATTTTATATTTTAATTTTAAATGTTTCTCTGTGTAACCAACTCCACTGTATTGTTTTAGAATTATATAACTTTACAATTGAAAAAGTCCTCCACAACACAGGTGAACTCCTAGCGTGGAGGACAATATACTATACCATTGTATAACAAATATATTTAAGAATAAAAATTAAAAAAAGGGCAGAAGGGAGGGGGAGGGGTAAGAGTGGGGATAATTTATCAATTATGGATTTCAAAACCATTAGCTAGGAAAGACCGGTTAAGTGGGAAAAGGTTCAATAGAGGGTTTACAAAAATTTGCTGTTTATTAAAGAGAATTTAGAAATCAGAAAAAATGTTAATAATAAAGCAGACATAATTAATAAACAGCAAATGTTTGTAAAACCTCTTTTGAACCTTTTCCCACTTAACCGGTCTTTCCCTGCTAATGGTTTTGAAATCCCTAATTGATAAACTTTCCCCACTCTTACCCCTCCCCCTCCCTTCTGCCCTTTCCACCCATATGTAATCTATATTTAATTTTTAAGTTTAGTATACGTTTAATCCTGAAAAAGTGAACATTGTTCACGAAACATGTTGATTGTGTACAAATAAAGTGATGTAAACAAAGATATTTGTCTTTTTATTAAAATAAATAATGCCATCACAAAGTGAAAACCTTTCCGAAGAAGTTTTCTTCGAAAAATTAAATTTATAAATATATCCTTTAAATGATTATGGTGTTTCAGTGAATCCTCGGGATTATACAAGTTATCTATTGAATCTTGGTATATCGAAGGTTAAATATAAATAATTATATTTAAATACACCACCGGTTATGAGAATGAAAATAAGCATTTTTGATCATTCATTAAAAAAATGATCAATCATTAAAAAATATTAAATTCTTCCAAAAACTTCACAGTCAAACATGTCGCGTTTTTATAAATATCTTTTACAGGTATTTTTGCAAAAGTTTCAACATGGTTATGGTTACTCAGAAGCAAAGTATAATTTGTGACTATTATTTCATTTAAAAAGATATTTAATGCATTTTAAATTCCCAGAGACATTCTTCTAGATTAAATTCTTCTAGATAAATCTCCAAAATACCTGAGGGTTTCTATGATAAAAAAATCACTAGTGAATTAATCTTATCATTATTGGTTCTTCATTCAAATGAGTAATTATCCTAGATTATGCGCCATACACATATAATTTATGCATGGTTATTTTTTGTACTTTTTATATAAAATAAAAATATCTGTACTTCTTATGTTATAATTAAAAAACACTTACATATTCTTCAATTACTTTATCTAACATTCTCAGATCTCTCGTGGCACAGACAAGGGCAGGAAGCATTATTCTGGAGTGAAAATTGTATATATTTTTCATATCATCAAATATGTTAAAATTTAAATTGATTTTTATTAAGGCCACAGATATCCATCGCTCTTTAAGACAACGCCCATAGAAACGGACACAGCTCCTTAATTTGTTTACGTATATCTTCTCGCTTTCAATGAAGTCATCAAAAATCTTTTTTGTTTCAGATCTGAAAACAAATAATTCAAACGGATTGTGTTTTGGTATTTTCAGTTCTTTAAAGATTTATTCTTAATTACCTTTAAACAAAAATTATTTTTATGTACAACGCATCTAATTGCGTTAAAATATAAACAGCCTTAAGTTAACTAAAAAACTGGGTGTAAATATTACGCAATAAGTAAATAAGCTGCAGAATATCGAAAAACTTGACGTATTACCATGGAATTTGTTTGGTTAAAACGGTCTTAAACCAGGCTCAAGGTCTGTTTTACCACACTAACGTTTAACGGGCATGTAAGAATCTCAATGGTAACAGTGTAAAATATTTATAATGTGAGTATTTTTTTCCGTATTTAAGTTAATAATATTAATACGCAGCTTAAAATAAAAAAAGACCAAATTGTATTTTGTGTATGTGTTAACGGAAATGTATTTAAACCGTCATTGCATTCAATTCCTAGGAAATGTTTGTAGTTCGTAAAATCGCCCGGAAATGTGTGAAATAAATTATATTAGACACATTTTTTATTTATTTATACTGGATTTTTACAGACGATCTCACTTACTTGAGAACAATCCAGTTATAAAAACTCAGTTAATATACAAATAGATACAACAATTACTAAAATCTACTCAGCCATTGGACACATTAATTTTCATATACCTAAATAAAGATTAAAATATAAAACAAATAAAAAATAAATAAATCAAAATTAAAAATAAAAGTGAAACACAAATATTACAGAAAAGTAAGAGACGCAAGTAATAAATAATATAATCAGTGCAACATATTTTTTAACAATAGCAGTTTTTTTTTCTGAATCCATATAAATTATCGACGAAAATATCTACTTCAGCACACTCAATCTTATTATACAGTCGACACATTTGGGTCAGAGGGCTAAAATAGGCGATATACATTTTTGAAAATATCGCCTATTGAAAAATGCCATGGTGTCGTCTTAAACAATGGGAATTGGGGACATTTATTTCAATATTGCTAAGACATAATGAGGTATCAAGATGGCCGTGGATAATTTTATGCAAACATATTGGGTCAGTCTACTGCCTTCTTATTTTAAGTGTATTAATCTTAAAGTATTCATGACGTGCGTCGTATGATCTAAGATGGTCATATAGTTCACATTTGAAAGATAATAGTCTAAGCCTTTTATTTTAACCGATTCTATAATGTTTTCATACTTGCAATAATATGCTTATTCAATGTATTCCAAATAGTGCTTCCATATTCAAGTTTACTTCTAATTAAGGCATAGTAAAGGTTTAGAATTGATTGAGGATCTTTGAAAGGTTTAGTTATTCTGTGAATAAATCCTATCATTTTAAGTGATCTGGACTTAATGTCATTAATGTGTAAATCAAATATGAATTTAGAATCAAGAGTAATTCCTAGATCTCTTATAGAAGACACTTTTTAAAGAATAATCTTAATAATGACATAGGAAAAGTTTAAATGTAACATTGACAGTACACCAGTTATTTAGTGTATCGAGATCCTTTTGAACCACTAGATGATCAGTAACAGACTTAATTTCACGAAAAATTTTAAGATCATCGTCGAAAAAAGCATAATCACAGTTTAATTTCGAGCCAAGGTCATTTATGCGTATAAGAAAAAGCAGGGGGCCAAGATTTGACCAATGTGGTACTCCAGAAGTTACAACTATAGGGGATGATTGGTATCCGTTAATAAGCACAAGTTGTGTTCTATTATATAAATATGATTTCATCCAGCGCAATAAGTGTCCATGTATTCCTATTTGCTCTAGTTTCTTTAGTAAGATGGAATGGTTAACTTTATCAAAAGCTTTTTGGAAATCAGTATAAATTGCGTCTACTTGTAATCTTTCATTAAAATCATTACACACATAATTACAAAATTCCAAAAGATTTGAGTTGATAGATCTATGAAGAAAAAACCCATGTTGCCTAGTGCAGAGAATAGACTTAACGTGTGAAAAAATATTTTTGTGTATCAACGATTCAAAAACCTTGGCAAAACATGACAGTATACTGATTGGTCTGTAGTTTTTTTAATCAAAGATTGGTCACCTGATTTAAAAACTGGTACCACATGTGCTTCTTTCCACAAGTCAGGAAAAGTTCCCGTAGTTAAAGATGAATTAAAGATAATGAACAGCGGTAAATATAAAGAATCTGCACAGCAACTGACAAAGAATGGAGGAATTTTATCAGGTCCAGGACCTTTACTCGAGTCTATTTTACTCAAAAAACATTTTATTTCACCTGCACTAATATGTATTATACCTAGGTTGCTTTGGTTGTGCTCAGTAATGTTTGGCATTGAATCAGTAGATGATTTTGACTTAGTGTAAACAGATGAAAAATATTTAGAGAATATGTTTGTTATGTGTTCTCCATCATTTGCGGAAATATCATGAATATGCATTATTTTAGGAATGCAATTGGTTTTTCGTAATGATTTTGAGTATGACCAGAATACCTCTATGTTATCATGCAGACCACTTTCAACAGAGTTAATGTATGATTTATAACATTCACTTTGCACATTTTTGTAATTTTTCTTAAATTAGAGAATTCTATATAACCTGATACATTATTATGTTTTTTTACCTTAAGTCTAACCTTGTTTTTTTTTCTTAAGAAGAGCAATCAATTGCTGATTAAACCAGACAGGATATTTATTTTTTGATTTAATAATATTTTTTACAAAATTTTCGTCAATTATTTCCCACAATTTTTTATAAAACAAGAAAACCATGTTATTCACATTTTTATTTTTAAAGAATGTTATTCAATTAACCGAAAATGGATCTTGTTGACATTTATTATAGTTTCCTTTCCTGAAGTTATACTTTGAATCATATTTGTTATTTTCTAAGAAATGATTTTTATTTTGTTTTACCTTAATTTCAAATAAAGGGTGATAATAATCTAATTTGGTTAAGCCTGGTGCTGTATGTAGATCTATGTTAACTATATCAGACAAAATAAGGTCTAATAAATTTTCATTTTTATTGAGTACACAGTTAAATTGATACAAATTACAAAATGATAAAAGGTTGACAAGACTGTGTGCTTTCTGGATTTTATAATTAGAAGGAGAAAGTACAATATTTTTAAATGAAGTGTCAGGTAACCATTTAATTTCTGGTAAATTGAAATCGCCTATAATAATAAACTGTGAATTGGAATTTGAATGCTTAAAATAAAGATTCTGTAATTTTACCATCTTACTGCAATAATTATCAACAGTTAAATTAGGAGGAATGAAGACGACACAAATAAAAATTAACGAGTTTGAATAAGTATTAGACCTGCTCAGGAGCCACAAATCTTCATTGTCAGATTTTTCGGACTCGCGATCTCTTATATTTTCTCTAAATACTATATATCTGTCATCAAACAATTCTTCACTGAATACTGTTGAGTTCAACCAGTTTCGGGTAAACAAATGATATCATAGTTATTAATTAAAATTTTACTGCGTACACTGACAGTGTTTGATCGAACACCCCTCACATTTTGATAAAATATATTGAACGCACCAACAGTAAGTAACTCGTCATCTTTTTCTGTATGATTAGACGCCATAGTCGATGGTGGAGAGGTCTTTTAATAGCGCAGCCTTGTAGGCCGGGCAATCCTTATCTCCGGTGGGGTGGGCACGGGAAGCTGCGGGCTTTCCGAAACGGGCGGACGTGGCACAACTGGGTGCTGCTGCAGCAGTGGGGCAGGCCTCGCATGCGTGACCTTCTACACGGCAGTGGGAACATTTCTTTGCATCTTTGCAGAACTTGTGCGAGTGTCCGACCATTTGGCAATTCAGACACACGGTAAGTCCCACAAAGTCACGCACACCGCAAACGGTCCAGTCCACAAATACCCGTCCTTGTTGCCCCAGCTCATGACGAATGTTAGCGGGCACCGAGTACACTCTGTGGCAAGACGGTCCGGTTCGAGCTCCAGCCATATGACCTAATTTGCACATGGATGCACACTCATTAAGGTTATCACCTACAGAGATTCCGGAGAGAGCCTTCTTTAGGAAGTTATCATCTAATAGCTCACGGGGCACGTTAAAAAATATTATCCTAGGGAGTTTCTTAACTGGAAGTCGAGCACTCAAAATTGCGGAGCTGGTCAGAATAGGGGCATTTAAGAGCAGCTCCTGCTCTTGACTGCTGGCAGTATAGATAATGACTCCCTTGTTTTTTTATATTTTTTACTCCCGTTATTCTCCTAACTGCGACGGCTTAATAATATCGTAATGATTTTCTTTGTGCCATCACTGTCTTCAATACCCGGCTGTTTAGTGTTTAGGGAAAAAACAAACATATGGTCTTGGTTTCCCAATATGGATGCTGGTACAAGTGAGCGGTGGTGGCATTGGAAGATTTTCTTAGTGACTTCAGGGAAAGAGAGGCTAGCCTCTGTCGCATCAGCCACTCGTAGCATTACTGGACCCAGATCCGACTCGAGCTGTTGAATTTTTTCCAACAGCCGTCTGGTGTAATTATTCGCCATTGTATTCTCGGCCTGCAAGACCTTGATGTCAGCAAGGGCAGAGTTTAAGTTCCCTCTGAGTTGTTCCTTCTCCAGCAGCAGTTGGGCAACGGCGCCAAGAACAGTAGTCACATTTCTAGAGACTTTGATCTGCTGCTCTTTGGAAACTTTTGACTGCTTTTCAGCTAACGTGGTCTGTAAGGCTTTTAATGCAATTTGCGTCCCGACAAGAATCTAATAACATAATACATTACTAGGGCCAGAGTTTAGTTTAGCCTCAATCTCATTGGCATCCGAATCAGATTCTGATGAGTGGGAAGTATAGGAGGATGCAATATTGGGGCCTTTTGGAGAGTTATTTTTTTACCCATTATTATATTGTTAGTTTTTGTTAATCACATAAGTTCTTAAAAATCGATATATAAATATAAAAAACAGTTTTTGATTGTAAACACAAGATATCACTTCAAACACTTTTGCAACCAATGGGCGCCTTGAAAAGTGAGGACATAATCAAACCAGCCAATGAGCGCACTTTTTGTTCAGGCCGACGCCTTATTGCCATCTCAAATCACAAAAACAAAAACATCACCTTTCAACACAATAACATATAAAATATAAGATTTACACAGCATAAAATAAAGAGAAATTGTGTTCGGTCGCGTCAGTACTCCGGTATATGCGTTCAATTTTGAATTTTGCGAGTTTTTTTTATAAATTTGCGCGAACGTTTGACAAAACGTCAGTCAAACATTGCGTAGGTAGAATCTATAGATTTCCTAAGAAATCTATAAATTTCATAAATAGCAATCGGAAATGAAAAACATTTAAGATATCAATGGGTACGCGGGGATAGCGGGGATAGCGGGGATAGCGGGGATAGCGGGACAAGGGGAGAGTATTGCATCGTCTGATCAAGCGATGAATGTACTTCCAAGTGCCATTCCAGCTTACCCTGTAAAAATAAATAGCCATATGGATTGCCTTATTTACATTTAACTTAATTTAAGAATATAAAGACTTTTACTTTAATATTGTGACATTTATAATGACTTAAATAACAGACCGATTACTTACTAAATGAAAGTTAAACTTTATAAGAATATGACAAAAAAACAACGTTTTTATTGCAGAAAGCATTCTTTTTATTCATTTCCCAATACGATATTGGAATTATATACAATTCCTACGAAATGTATACATTTCCCAGGATTTGTATGTATTAAACAATTAAAAAAAAATATTAATACATTTCCTAGGAGTTGTATACAATTCCTAGATATCATACATTTCCGGTAGCATATATAGCAGTTGCAGCATATTTGACAGCGCACTTGATGTGAAATGACACTAAACTGCGCTATATAAATACTATGTTATTATTATTAGTTTGTTATCGGCCGCCAAATGGGGCTGCCCCTCGCCTATGTCGCCCAAGTAGAGAACTACGATACACCTCTATGATTCGCCAAATCACTGCCAGAGAAGCTGCTCTGGTTTTTGTCGATAAGGAAGGCATCTCAAAGGAGGAGGGAAAATCCAAAAGAAGGATTCGAATGAAATGATAAAATTATCCATAATAACATTGTTATGCTGAGTGAGTACATTTTATACGAAATATAGAAATTTAAGCCAAGACCAAAAATTTAAAATGGTGATAGGTACTTACTTTAAACTATTTTTTTTTTCTACGTCGTTGTACAGCATTTCTTCATCACAGTGCATTTTCTTACCCCTCTGTATTTCTTCATTACAATGTATTTCATCATCGTCCAAATGACTATCAAAACTTCGATGAAATTTTTTCGTTTTCAGAGTTGGGTGTTCTTCAATTTTTATTTTCAGCTCAGCACTAACTATTTTTGGAACATCGGAGACTGTTTTTATCACATTCTCTTTACTTTTATTTTCTAACCGTTCCTTTTCACGATTGTTTATAATGTTTTGAAAATGACTAATTCGTTCTTCAAAAGACATTTTACATTAATAATGTTGTTAATGAAATATTAGCAACATTGAAAACCGAACCAAATTTATATATTACCAACTGAACCGTGATACACTCGTATCTACGAAATGTGTGATGTCAATCTAGTTTTCCAAGATTGTGTACACTATCTTAATATTTTAAGAACGAAGAATGTTATCTTATCCAAAAAAATTTGGTGCATAAACGAGATAGTGTCTACCAAGTATTGGAAACAAATTATCGGTTTGTTGGTACAATATGCGAAACTTTTTTTATCTAATTGATTGGATTGAGGTGGCCTTCCATTCCATTATTTTTTCAATAATATTTTTCAAATTTCTACTTAAGAAAATAATTTGGCACTCCAAGTGTAGGTATACAATAACTTGAGCAGAAAGTTATTAGATATGTTTTTCTTCTATATACTAAATGAGATGATGTTAAGAACTGTTATGTTACAAAAAAAGTTCAATGGTTTCAAAAATATCGATCATATACTCATTTCCTAAAGAAAAAATAGTTTTTTTTTCGTTTTTTATGTGAAATATCTTTTGGAACGCCTAGGGGGGTAAAGCAGACTCGAAGTGTAGGTGTACGAGTACAATAACTAGATCAAAAAGTTTTTGGATTTGTTTTTCTTCTATGTACTAAGTGAGACGTAAATAACTGTTAAATTACAAAAATTGTTGAATGGTTTCAAAAACACTAATCATAAGCTTATTTTCAAAAATAGTATTGCATGATCCTAAAGAAAGTTTTTGATGTGAAATATAGTCGCGCCTATCGGGGTAAAGACACAAAACGTGACAACGCTTCATTCGGCCAGCTTCGTGACTCGTCGGCTCTTTCCACTTCGGCTCTTGCGTAGCAAGCGTGGCAAGACGGGACCACGCTTCATTTGACTCGGCGGCTCTTTTCGAGATTTTTTATAAAACAGCGTATGTTTGTTGCTTGTGTGGAAGTCTCGTCGTGATCTGAAAGTTATTAACTTTATGCTAGTCTCACACAGCGCTATACTACTTTTACTATTTGGGCTTGGCCCATACCGATTATATTTGTTCTAGTCTCACACGAGCCACACGTAAGCCATAATATTCCTCTCCCTCTAGCATAGGGGGAGAGAAAGTGTGCGTGGGGGAGTGAGAGAGCACGGAATATGTGCACTTTGAAACAACCATGGGTAACATGGTTGTTTGAAAGTGCTTTCACATATCAAAGTATCCTTGTTACTACGCTATCATGTTCTTACAGGGAGCTGGAGGTCTAACACGGACGATCGATAAATCCCTATGTCAATACGATGTCAATCCGTGATCTATGATCAGTTGGCAAAAAATTACAAAAATATAATTACTGGCTTATTAACAAATGGAGCTCTTGAGAAATGAAAGAATTCGTATACGCGGCGAGTAAACGGTTCGGGCCAATGACCCTACAATTGTGCAAACCGATTTTTTTCCCAAATTGTTTTGAATAAGAATCTCATTAAATGAGCTCACAACCTCATTCCTTCGTCTGCTTACCACATCCTCAAAATATTTGCCTGGGATCATTACCATTAAAAAAATAATAAGAGACCAAGGTCAAGAATTATTTGCTATTCGAATCTATAGTATTATCAAAAAACAAGTTTTAGTTAACAAATATCATTATTTAGATTTACATCTATCAATAATATTAAAAAAAGAAATTCACATTTCCAACCGGTAATTATTTATTACAGTTAATTAAAATACTTAAAATAAGTCAAAAGTTAGTTAGTTAGTTAGTTTACCAAAAAAATAATAATTAATATTTGACAAGTTCAAGTATTTCACCTAAAAATGTAGACAATTCGTCTCGACGCCATCTAGTGAGAGAGTTAGCACTTACAATGCCTTTCTCATATAAAATAAAGTTGGTTGTTTTCAGGTGAAAAAATGTAACAAGCAGTAATTGTTGAATGAAACACTAGTATATATTGAATTATTTCGCGGATAAGAGATAAGCCGCCATAGCTCAGTGGTCAGAGCTGTCGACCGGAAATCGAAGGGACACGGGTTCGAGTCCCGTTGGCGTCATGTATCTTTTATCAGGAGATTTTTCAATGTGGATGAGTGTTTCAGGCGAATAATTATTACTTGTAAAATAATTGTTAAAAGTTATTTTGGTACCTCTTTATAGCGCTTGTATGATATGAGTTAATACTTTTCAGAAAAAAATTTGAAATACGGAGGAATTTTTCGCATCGCCCATGCTTCGACAACCGAAATAAATATATATAATATCATTCCAAAAATGCCTTACTTTGAATATGATAATTATCATTGATTGCGTAAATTGAAAATTACAAAACCGAAAGAGATAAAAAATAAATTTTATACAAAAAATAGCCGTTTTGTTGTTTTATAGGAATCTAATATTAAATTCACAATTCTTAAAAATATTGCGTTAACAAAATAAAATAACCAACATGAATTGAAACATCAACATGAAGCGAAACTCCAACATGAATTGAAATACAAACATGAATTTTAACACCAACATCAATTGAAACACCAACATGATTATTGAAATGCCGACATGAATTAAAACATCTGGTTTCTAAAATGGTTTTTGTTTGAACGACTTCTTCAAAATGAAGATAAATATGAAACATTTAAAATAATTTAGAAAAATTTCGAAATTCTATGAGAAATTATTATTTTTTCGAGTTTATACAACATATAAACAACCCCCTTTGGCTTATATCTTATGTATCTTTCCATGAACTATTTTATGTAAGTTTTTACGTTTCAATTAGTAAGATTTTCACATAAACGGTCATTTATTAATTGATTAAAATTTTCACCGCGTTTTTAGTAAGACCAATACTGTTTATATATCAAAACATAAAATGGTCTTATTTTTTGTTAAATTTCAAAATTCACCAATCCTTCTCAGGAGGTCGAAAATAACGTGAGGAATCAAACGTTTTTTAACGAGGATTTGACTCCAGGAGTACATGAGCAACTTGAGTCGCGGCAAAAGTTGTTGGCGACTATGTTGAAATCTATATAAATGCAAAAAAAGTCTCCTTAGTGTCAATACACATCCATATTCATCGATATTTAGTTGGTCGATGACTGCAATGGATTTTGCTGCAGCGATGCAACTACTGTTGCCTGCAACCTATGTTGAAAACTAGACAAAAATAGGCCTAGCTGGAAAAAAAATAGTATAAAGCTGAATTTTTGAAGGTTAATATTTCCTACTTTCCTACTCCTTTAAAATCCCCATTCCTCCCCATTTGTTTCCCCCCCTATGCCCACAAACATTTAAATGTGGTGTTCTACTAAAACGATTATATCTCCCAAACAAAAAATATATCGGAAAAAATTAAAAGTTACAAAACTGCTCATAACTTCTATCATAAAAATATTTTTGCTATAAGCAATATTTTGTCCAATAATAATGAGATTGTTGTTAAAAAAATTTTAAGTTTAATACGTTTGTAGCTGATAGAATATGAAAAAAACTTCAAATAATCTGTTTACGCCAAATAATGGCTAATTGTCGTTTCATAGAGAATTGTTTATGGCAATGAATTTTGTTCCTAAACCCCGTTTTCCTCTCCTTCACACCTCTCCTCTTTGTCCGGGAGTCAGTCAAAAACCAACAGCCGTGACGCGAGGGAACATTATTACCCATAACGCATCGCATAGCAATAAAAATCATCTTAACGCATCGCAATAAATAAAGTTTTGCTAAACCAAAACTACAGTGGAATTAGCATCCCAACAAGTGAATGTTCCTCCACCTCTGTAAGTACCCTTCTACCTTTATAAAACTCATTACCAAAGAATAATTGATTATGTTATTAAAAGGTCCACAGCTTAAACACAATCTATTTTCATGATTTAATGATCTTTAAAATCATATATAACGCTGCTTACTTTTACCCTTCAATCCTATCAAATGGTGTGGATGAGCGCGTCACAGCGTCACAGCGTCACAGCGTGCACGTTCTGGCCGCAACGCGTGGCCAGGGCCAAGCAGCACGTCACGATTTATTGAATTTGTCGCTCTCTGTATGCAACAGATGGAAAAAATAAGAGTTTGTTCTCGTGGATCTGACGGTTAAGGTGTCGGTTGGTTTTGATATTGACATTCATCCCAAAAACCCATCCTCAGCACTATATTTTGCATCAGTATAAAAAGTATAATCAAACATGCATTTTAACTTTCGAACAACCACTTTTTCTAAAAGCTATTTAAATGTCAGCGGAGGCTGATGGATCATTTAAAATTTCCTCAATTATTGTACAATTAGGAGGTTTCCATTTGTCATGTCATATAAGATGTATTGGCTGCATCGTGGAAGGAAGTGGGCTAGAAGATTTATGGAAAACAATTCATTATGAAGGTTCCACAGCGATACACATGCCAAAATGAAATCGTTACGCAAAAGTTATAATAGCCTATATTCTAACAGAAGCTGTAATATTCAAAACAATTGTTTGCAATGACACTATTGTAATTGCAAATAATTGTTTCACAATTGGTATACTTTCCTTGTGAAATAACATAAATCTACAACAACATTGCAACTAGAAGATGTCGATCTCGATGTGATGAAGAATTAGTTGCAACACATCTCAAACGTTTCACCGACAAAGCAACAAGTCGGACAGCAAAACTCTGGATAACATACTCGACCAGACAATCAACACGTATCAAAACTTAAAAACTGATTAAACCAATACAATCCATTTTCTCCAAAGTCAGTTGTACTGGTTTGCATTTCTTCGAAATTAGTATCAAAATCAAAAACAACATGGGATGATGCCTGATGTAGGGTTCATAACTATAAAGAAAATGACAGGGCAGGGTTTTTTAAAAGTAAAACTTCTCAGATCGTATATGGCTGTTAATCAAACCAATAATAAATCTGTCAGAGTTAGAAACAAGGATGCTGTAATCTACCCTCAGCAGATATTCAATGGAATAGTATGTGATAATAGTATGTCAGAGTGTGTGCAGTTCTGCAAATCTTGTGATGATTTGAATTTTCCCAAGTTTTCACACTCGGAAAAAAACCACCCCTTATAACAGAAAATTATTAACACAATAAGAAATATAGAAGAAAACACGATACCAGCGATATCTAACCAAAACTATCGGACTAACTACAGAAAACTGTAATAATAAGGAAGGGATGTCTTTGAGGAAGTAGGCGTATTTTGTGGGAGTTGACGTATATATGACCAATCAGGGATAGTTTCGGGTGAACGAAGGAATGAATAATTGTTAGAATTATCTCACGGATCTTAATAGTTCAATGTTTCTTAACATAAGCATACATATCCTTTGTGATGTGCGAGGTCGGCAATGCTTGGGCTATGAATCCCATTAATACAATGAATGGTCTGGAAATCAGTCTTAGGGAAATAAACAACAGTATCTGATGACAGGTGACTCGAAGAAGAAAAGATGTACGGATATCAATATGGAAAACATAATCTTAACCACTTAGAGATCGGAAAAGTGAGAAAACAATATAAATTTGGAATATAACGAAGATTCTGAAGAACTAAGGGACACTAATTGTCGAGTGTTAACCGGAAATATTAAAATAGTATGGCAGACTGGAAAAAAAAATATAGTTGAGATTGAAAAATTTTAACTACAGTATTGCAGTAAGTCACAACAAGATTATCAACCCTTGGAACAGTCATAGAACGTAGACAAAGAGAATTTAAAAAAAAAACTATAAAATTTTATCGTGTAAACAGTACAAGAAAAGGGTTGATAAAGACACCAATTATTATTGTTTTGATCAATTACTCAACACAGCTAAGATGCAGATATTTAGATTAAGAAAACTCGTTAAATTTAATTGCTGAACCAAAACAAAGAAATTATAGTACATGAGGAATTGTAGTCTAAATACATCCATATATCGTACCAGAATGACATTTTACGAGTAACAGAGATAAAAGTTGGGTTGCGCCCGAATAAACATTAAAAGGTACTACCCACTTCCAGGCTCGGATTAGGTTATAAAGTCGGAGAAAGTGCTTTAAAGATAGAAAAAAGGACAAATAATTTTGGATGAACGCAAAGAAGGAAATAACGATAATAGAAAACTGATGAAAAGAATATTGTAACACACAGGATATTGAATATTACCAATGAGTACTTAATTACAAATTTCGCATCAGAGTATAAAGGAATACATTTGAGCTATATTTTCCAAGTAAAATTTAAATAGAAAGCGAGATTTTGGAAGGGAGAACGCATACAGATTGACAAATTAGCAACCGTTGAAATATAGACAAGACTAACAGTACGATGAAATTGGTTTGAAAGAGATACGACAATTTACAGTATAGGAAAGATTTTTACAAACCATATGAGAATGGAAACGTATTTACGAAACATAATCACCGGAGGAAAAAAAGGAAAAACGAAGATTAACACGAACAAACATGATTTGATTAAGAGAATCAAGTACAAACATAAACATACCTGCCAAGACAAGAACAATAGAGATTGAATTATGAAACACAATCCCGTATAGAACAGAAATTAGTGGGAAAATTCTGAAAAACTGAAGACATAAATAAGCAACGTTGTATTTGAGATATACAGAGGAAATACATTAATAAACTGAAACTATTTCCAGAAAAACAAACAAAAATAAAACAGGTAGAAAACACCATTTAAGTTGAAGTTGAAGAGTGCTGATCCGGGCCTGAGATCTAAAAGAAAGAATAAGAAAAAAATTGGGGTGTTAACATACTATAACTTTGTCATCTAAATAAGTGACAAAAGATGGTTATTGGTAAATAACGACAGAGATATTCGAAATTACGAGTTGATTAAAAACAATATTATGTAACGAATAAAATTAACTTATGCCCTATTGTTATTGAAGGTAGTACAAAAACGCGTGCAGAGCTGATTCGACAGTCAGTTTTACATCGAGTGATGTAAAACTGACTGTCAATGACAGCGAGTTTTTGATCAGTTTTCGGGAAGTCGGGAGGTGAAGTTGTGTTGCAGAGGTATATGTATAATTCAGTGTTGTCTTAAATCACTTAGATAATTTCAGAATTAAAATTAACTTCAGTGTAAGTGAAAGTGTTCATCGGAAAGTTAAAGTGAAAAGTGACAAATTAGAAAATTAATAACCAGTTTTCAATATGAAAGTAACTCTAGCAACTTAAAAACAGTAGGGAAGATAGTAATATTAATATTCTATTTTTGTTTTAAAATAATATTTAGGAAAAATGATATAATGATTTTACCTCTTTCGTGAGCACTACTGCTTTAATTAAAATAATTACGAAAAGGATTTATTGAATACTTCAAAATTAATAATAGTAAATACTATCTCTTTGTTTGAAGTATTTTTCGGAAAAAGTAATAATAATAAATTCATCTCTTACGTCAGATATAATAATTAATTTCACCCGTGAACAGTGCAAGTTCGTCGACAGCCCTATTGCCGGGATTCTGGGGAATTCAAGGTAGGCTGTTCCTTCCTTCCACTTTTTCCAGTGATTTATTTAAAACCAATTGAATGAGCTCTTCATTGTCGTATTTATTGTGGATTTGATTTACGGTTCATTTACGCGTAATAGAACATGTTACAACGTTAGATGAGAGACTATTGTACGATAAAGCCACGAAGGTCTTATTTACTATGTGAAATATCATAGGGGCTCGTGGAGGGTAGTTTAGGAAATGCGTACGTAGTATGCAAAAAGGGTTGGTGATATGAAGAAGAGTCATCCCCTAATTTAGGCAGCAGAGGTTAGGATCACCATACGTTATTAAAAAAAAAAAAATTAGGAGTTTCAAAGCAGTGAGAATTACAAATGGCGGCAGTGTCCAGGAGGTACGGATACCTTGAAACTTCGAAGGAAAGAAAGGTAAGAAGTTAAATCAATACAAATGGTCCGCATGACCAGGAGTTGAATAAATTTAGTCTTTAAACACAAACGCGAAGAGGCAGATTCATTACAAGCTCAAATCCTTTTTTGGGTTTGAACCTTCTTTATTTGATGATGTTTCTTCGGCTGCGCCTCGTCGCCTCCACGCCGTGCCACCATGCGATTAAGTCGGGTTTTGACGAGTGTTCACGATATAAGTACGACAAGTACAAATCTTAAAGCCTTTTTAATATTGCAATTAGTTTGTTTATTTCAACTTTTTAAAATGGGAGTAATAAAACGACTTTGGCATTTCACATTTCATATTTTATTAAACATTTGATACATGAAAAGAGTAATGTTTTATATTACTTAGGTACTATGAATGAATGAAAATAATTTTTAAAAATTGTTTTCTTATTTATAAGTATGCTTAAAATTGCCCAGTTGATGACGGACGTAGTAAGTATATTATATTATTTTGTTCTAACATACACACGAAATAATTCACGGCCGTCTTATGACTGCCTTATGTCTTAGCAAGATTGAAAAAAATGTTCCCAAAATGTTGGATGTAGTAAGTTCATTATATTATATTATATTATTTTGCTCTAACATATTTATACGAATTAATAATATTAGGAGGTCATAATTGAGAGGATATAATATATTCAGGAATACAGAGGTTAAAATTCTTTATACTAATAATAAAAGCAAATAATCAGTGGTTACATTTCTTTACAGCAATAATAAAAGCAAATAATCAGGGGTTAAAATTCTTTTCGGTTACAATAAAAGCAAATAATTAGAAAAATTAAATAAAAGAAAATTAAAGCACATTAAATTAGAAAATCCATCAATAATAACCGTAGTTTATTGAAAAACCAATAAAAAAATTAAATTAAATGTATTTTTATGTATTTATGGATAATAAACAATTAATAAAAGAATATTGGGATACAGTCATATGACGCGCCATGGTTAGTATTTTATTTACACATGTTGTCCTGCGATTTAAAATTAATAACCTTATATGTATGTAGACAATGGGTAACTCGAGTAAGGCTTTATTTGAAAAAAAAATATTTGTTGAATTTCAGGTGGATACATTATTTAATAGAAATGAATTGAAAAAGTAATTTAACATTGGAAGGTTTAAATAAACTCCTCAAAAATGATTTCAGTTTGCTGTATCTATTTCAGAAGTCACAGATCGGATGTCACATTTCAAAATCTGTTTTATGTATTTTATTTTTGAAGGGTATTGATTTTCCAGCCGTTGATTAAAATTATGTTAATTGTTCGGAATCGCTGGCCATGAAATATTTTAAAATAAAACCTTTTGATTTACTTTAATTACTATAAAGGGAAAGTGACTGCATTTGGGACATTTTTAATTTTAGCATTTTAAGTAGCACGTTAAATGAATGTTCGCTTTCGTTGTGTAAAATGACCGCCAGAATAATTTCTGTTGATGACATTTTCTTATGTTGGTATTCCTGATACCATATAAGTGGCTAGAATTTTTTCCATTTACTCTGTGCAAATACAAGGTAGGTACTATTCGGGCTAAACTCGAAAAATAAAATAAAGGTATTTAGGCATATTTTATTAATAAAGAAATATTTAGAAGTACGGTATATACAGGTTAGGTTATTATAGGTGAGGTTATTATAGGTTAGGTTATTATAAGTTAGGTTGGATAAGGTTATTATAGGTTAGGTTAGGTTGGGTTAGGTTAGGTTATTATAAGTTAGGTTAGGTTATTTTATGTTGGGTCAGGATAGGTTATTATAGGTTAGGTTAGGTTTGGTTATTGTAGGTTCCTTTAGGTTATTTTAGGTTGGGTCAGGTTAGGTTATTAAAGGATAGGTTAGGTTAGGTGTGGTTATTATAGGTTAGGTCGAGTTATTATAGGTTAGGTTAGGTGGCGTTATTGCAGGTTAGGTTAGGTCGAGTTATTATAGGTTAGGTTAGGTGGGGTTATTCTAGGTTAGGTTAGGTAAGGATGAGTTATTAAAGGTTAGGTTAGGTTGGGTTATTATAGGTTAGGTAAGGTTGTTATAGGTTAGGTTAGATTATTATAGGTGAGCCTATATTAGGTTATTAAAGGTTGGGTCAGGTTAGGTTATTATAAGGTTGGTTAGATTAGGTTATATAAAATAATAATAATTTTAATAAAAACTAAATAAATAGATTATGCTTTTTAAGTGGGCACTATTTTGCCGGAATATTAATTCACATATACTTTTTAAAAATTTACTTTATTCAATTGTCTACAGCCATTTGTTGTTCCGTTTACAAATTAATCGTAAAAAATAATAAACTTATCGGCGGGACTTGGCGGGAGGTACGAAAAAGATTATTATGTCGTGTGATGGTTTGAAAACATACATAATATAAACGAGACGCACGTACTCCAAAAAAATTTTTGTTTAGATTAACAACATAAAATACGACAGGCATGCCCTTCAAATAGAGTTATGAATTCTTTACCACGGAATTGTAGACCTTTGCAGCGTGTTTTGAAAATAAGATGAACTCTTTTAGAAGTGAGTTTGGATAATTGATTGAAGTGTTTTAAAGTAAACACGTTCCCACGGTAAGGAAGAAAGAGAGGATATTGGAGGACGAAAACAGTCAGGGTTTAAACTTCAATAGGGAGAGAGCTCTGAGAAATCAATTAAAATCAGTGGTGATTAAAAATTATTGTTAAATATTAAATTAGTGTGAAATATTATTGAATCGGTGTTTATGTGAAGTGAAAATGGTTGGACTCAGTGAGGATACAATTAAATGTTGTGCAATAGCGATTATATTATGAAATGTGTTAATTTGTGGAAAAGTGGAAAGTTAAAGGTGAAAAAAAAAAAAAAAGTAAAGTAAAGTAAGTAAACAGTTCAAACTAAATTACTTATCTTAAAAATATAGAAATAATAATAATAATAATAATTGCGTCTTAAAACAAAGTATTTAGCAGCAGGAAGTGTTTACCATATCGGTTAATCGAGCTAGGGAGGAATTAATAATTAACGAGATGGCGTCCTATCCACAGAGACTGTAAACCAAAGAATCAAACAAATCATTAAATAAGAGGTTATGTAGCTCTGGTATAAATCATAAGACTGCGGGTTCGAATCCTGACAGTGGTTTTAGGGAGGTACAATTTTATATACAGAATTATTTAATTACTATTCTATAGACGTAGGGACGAGATCATAAAACTGAGCAAAATGCAAGGACTTTGCTATAAGGAGGAAGGAATACCGAGAGAGAAGTTAAACTAAACTGATTTAGCTATATAGGGTAGAACCAAGTAAGCTTCACACTGGGATTGGGAAATGGCTGACAGGGTGAGTTTCTTTATATTATTTACTACATTTCAGAAGACCCTTTAAAGGACGGATGCAACCGGGGAACAGGAACAAGGTTCATAATACCTGCCATACAAATAATGTATTATTACAGGAATCCAGTCACAATGTTCAATACCAGGTTTACAACACCTGCCATCCAAATAATGTATTTCATTACAGGAATAAGCCAGACAGGATTATCTATCAGCTGTAAGAAGGAGACGGGCCAATGACCTTTTTCATATGTGGGCCGATAACATTTGAGTTAAGGGAATACCTCGGTCCGGGAGTCGTATTTAAAAATTACCTACCTGCCGATCTGTTATCCTTTTAAAACATTACGAATCAAATCATGACGTTGTCCCTGCGATAGGTATTGAATCGCCGACAAAACATTAAATACCTATTACAAATTAGGCCAACCAATATAAATTCGCAGTATAAAAATACCTATCTAAAGAGTACACTTAGTCGAATGGGAGGGAGTTTTGCTAGCGTATGACCGCCCGAATAGAAAGCGATCGGATACAACCAAACAGAACAAAAATGAATACTTATCATCTGTTATTTGACTTTCTAATTTACAAATTGGGATACATAAGAACAAACCTAGAGTCAAAAAAGGGAGATGGTAATCTCCGAAATAAAACTACCAACCGAACAACTTTTCTCAACAGGTCCCCTTTCGTGAGGTAGGCAGCCTCATAAAATTAAATGCCAAAATCAAACCAATTATCCGTTTATACCTACCTGAGAGGATAAGTATTCAATAGAAGATATCCATACCTAATACACGAGGGAACTAGTAACCTCATAAAATAATTACTGGAACTAAACATTAAAATACAGACAGTCCTCATCCTAAATTTGACATCTCGAGTAAACCTTACATATATCTCACATGATAATTGGCTGAATGGGTAAGCACACAACTTATCCATAGAAGCAGATATAACGTCGACAAGATCATCGTGTGTTATTGACCTAGAAAGGGATGTAAGTTCCCGACGACGTGGAATTTACAGCGTTTTCTGGAGGTGGCATGTAACTTGAAACCTTACGTGTCACATTTTCGTGACTAGATTCGTGACAAGGGATGTTATGGTTTTCCCCTTCTACATTCAGTAAAGTAGATTTTCCTGGAGGTGTAATGAGGTTGGGGCATTTTTGAAATTGGTATGAAGACCTGGTTTTCTTTATTCTGGCGTGAAGGTTGCCAATCGGAACAAGGGGAGACCCCGCGAAAGCCCGTTAGACCCGGCCGGTTCGGATATCCAGACACGTAGAGATCGATTGCCTTGTTCTAATTATCATCCATCAGATTTGTTTGGTTAGCGGAGGAGCCAACTTTAGCTTGAAAAAATTCATTTTCGTTTCTCCTTCCCCTTCCAAAATATACATATGGATGGCGCCGACAACTAACACCATAAATTTATCGTATGTATATCACATGTATATAAAATTTAACACTTTATCATACTCACATATTACCCTACGAAAGGTAGGATCACGTAGCTAGTTGGGGAGCAGGCGAGACAGAAAATAAGGTTTATGAAATGGCTTTAAAACACAGCGGTAAGGGATTCAAATCACTCTATCTCAAAAGAACCGAGTGATAACACATACATAGATAATCAGGTTTCTATACCGAGAAAAAAAAAACAACACAACGTTCGGTGAGACCTTTTTTATACTGAACCATCAAGTGAAATAATTACAATTATTTTACAAGCAATAATTGTTCGCCTGAAACACTCATCCACATTGAAAAACCTCCTGATAAAAGATACATGACGCCAACGGGACCGATGTATCTTTTATCAGGAGGTTTTTCAATGTGGATGAGTGTTTCAGGCGAACAATTATTGCTTGTAAAATAATTGTTACCCTTTGTGCTATGCATAAAAAAATCTTGTCTTAAAAACATTAGTTTACCAAAAAAATTATAATTGAAATAATTACGTTCAAGGTCGTAAAACACGTAGACAAACTAGGATGCACACACTTGAAGGGGTGTGTAATCAAGAGAGAGAAGCAAAGGCTTGTACAGATGGCAGGAAGGATATTCCTACCCCGGATATATAAATAATCAAAGCCTTATGGAAAAGTTACCTATGGAACTTTAAGAAAATTCATCGCAGAAAGAAAAGTTTGAAAAGCGCAGATCAGTACAGTCGTCTGGTTTATTGGGTTTCGAGAAAGGCGAAGGTTTGATTAGAATGGTTGAGGAGTCACAATGTAATACTGCAAGTAAAAAAAAGTGGAAATGTTTCTAATTTTGCCAAACTTTTATGCAGATATCGAAAAAGTGAAATAGTGAGTGCCGGTCACAGACGTAAAAGCAGAACACTAGTGCGACTCTCAAGTAATTCTGATTAAAGGTTTGTTTACATTATATTTTTAATTATTTCACATTTTTCGTTTCAATTGTGTTCTTTATTCTGGCTGGCACAGTAAAAAATCTTTGTTTCATGTCGTTACCATTGTAAAGAAAATTACGCGTCATTGTTTTTCTTATCCGCACGAAGTCGGCTAGCTATGTAAAATCGGTAATACCAATTGACAGAAATTATTTGAAATGGCTGTCATCCCATATAACGAAAGCGAATTTTCATTTTACGTAATTAAAAATTAAAATGCTAAAATAAAAAATTTCCGAAATGCTTTCAGTTTCCTTTTATTGTAAATAAGGTGAATCAAAAGGTTTAAAAAAAAAATATTTCGTATTATCTGTGACCAGCGATCCCGAATATTTACCCAAATGATTTTTCGTAACCAGTAATCGTTTGTTTCTTAATTAAAAAAAGACAAATAAGACCTAATTAAAACAGGGATATTTAAAATATTATCAGGAAAAACCTGATAATATTTTAAAATCTCCTACTAACATCACTGTAAATGCACAATGTTGCCTGTGTCATGATGAAGGTCTTAGCCAACCCAGGAAAATAACTTGATGCTAACTCAGCCACTGACTCAGAAAAAAGAAAATAACGTTATATGTCGTACCTAGACAAAGGGCATATTTTATTTTATACGCTGACGAATCCAACCTGCTAAGATGGCGTGACTTCAAAAAGCCGCACACAGAAAACATCTCCTTATTTTTTTAATTAATTTCTTTGGTTTCGTTCCTTATAAGGATAGTTCCCTTTGTAGATTTACTTGGGCGTCTGAAAAAAAATCTTAAATAAAGTGAACTATTAAAGCGTTCAAAAGTGAAATGATAGGTTTATTGGAATTTTATTACCTTTTGCCATTTGGAAGTGTGCATTCAAGTCTTTTTCGATAATATCCACCCATTCCTGGACAGTGGTTCTATCACCAATGAGTGTGTATCGTTTCGGATTATCAAACTTTTTAAAATAAACCTTGAAGGTCCCAGGTGAGTTACTTTTGGGAATTGTTATACCCAAACTGTCGAAGCTAATTAAATCGTGGTAGTCAAACAGTTTTCCATAATTCTAGAAAATCTTTATCAAGTTATTAAATTTTTTCATAATTGCTCGTTGTTTTATTTGGGAAAGATAATATAAATTGTTTGAGAATACAATCAATCACAAAAAAATGGTCAGACGTACCTCATCGGAGATAACGGTAAAGATGATCATTTTCTCAAATAAAAAGCATGACATCTCAAATGCTCGATCATTGCCATCAGTTACGACGAACTTGTCTTGTTTTCGCAAACTACCCTGATCCATTAAGTCAACCTGCAAAAAAAGAACGCATTAACGTATTACACGTAGAGAATGAGTACGGCTTTTTTTATCAAGATACTGTTAAAAATGTGACTGCATGACAATTTCCTAGTAAAATATTAATCATTCAGAATATATCTGAACACGTGTTTACGCAGGTGGCCTTGAACGAATAAATATAATGGGCGATATGTGATAGTATTATTATTTTTAAGAACACGTCTCCAGACTTCCTCATAACATATTCGTGCTTTACTGAGTTTCTTATGAAATTTTTGAAATAATTCGTTATAAGCATCCAGTCCCCTTTTTAATAGGAAAATGAATAATTTGACACATTTTAAATAAATCAACAATATTTCAAATCAAGAATTTCGTGTCTAAGCAAAACGTGGAAAGTAATTTTAATTTCTTTTTAAAAACATGGTTCATATATAAGAATGTGTAAAACAATTGATATTATATACATATATGTGTATTTCGAATCTTCTTACTTTTAGAAGATATAAACATTACAAATTCAAAAAATATTTTAAACACCTCTTTCATAATTTATCAAGGCTAGTTTGACACCTTATTCATGTTATGATCTTATTTTGCTTACCTTAGAATATCTGATCTGTTCCAGAAGAGTTTTCATTTTAAATTTGTTCGCGACTCCTTCCAAAATATTTTTGACAGTAGTTAATTTTTCTAATATTAAACCAGTTACTTCTGCAGGTGACCGAATGAGATTTTTAATCACATTGACAAATAAAGTGATGATATGCAAAGGATCAATGAAGAATTTACACAGCGAATTGTCTTCCTTCAATGTCTTAACGATGTTCTAAAAAAATCAAATACTTACATAAAACTATAAAAAAAACTTTAATAACTTTCTTGAAACGTATTTTCAGAATTAAATTACCTCACAGAAGTGTCCATATTGGTTAACTACAACAAAATCCCCGTTGTCATTCCTTATACATATTTTTGTGTCGTAAAGCATAAAACTTAATTTCTGAAAAAAATAATTGATGTCAAAGAAAAATTCTAAATGAAAAAATCGTAGCTTTGATTCTATAAAATAAGGTGTTTTTAGAGGTATAAATATTTAAATCACATGAAAATCTTGGTAATGGCCATGGTACTTGATTAATTAAAAAAAAATTTTTCTAGTGTTGTTTAAATATGACTTTATCTCATTAGTGTTTAAATATGACTTAAGGTAGGTGATACATAACGTTACACGCATCGTGGTTTGGTCTATTTCAGCATATCCATACACTTCCATACGCCATTCACTACCAATGCGAATGTATGGCAAATTTAGCCCAATATATATCGTCAAAGACGAAACGAATGTTGGCTTCCAAGTCGTCCATCTTCTCTGGTTAAATCTAGTGTTAAATCTCATAATAATGGAAGCCAATACACATGTCCATTAGGCCATTGAATAGCATTGTATTTAGTCATTGTATTAGGCAAATTATGCGCTCATCCAATGTTTCCTTCAATAAATTGATTGTAGCACGCGCTGTGTGACATGTTACACCGTCTTGTGGTGACCAAGACTCCTACACATTAATGTTTCCTTCAATAAATTGATTGTAGCACGCGCTGTGTGGCATACTGCACCGTCTTGTTGTGACCAAGACTCCTACACATTAATGTTTCCTTCAATAAATTGATTGTAGCACGCGCTGTGTGGTATACTGCACCGTTTTGTTGTGACCAAGACTCCTACACATTAATGTTTCCTTCAATAAATAATAATGATGGTGGCACGCGCGGTGTGGCATGTTGCACCATCTTGTTGTGACCAAGACTTCCTACACATTAATGCAGTTGCAAAATGAAAATAAATAGGGGCATGGGTGTGAAAATAAAAGCAAATTGTTTTTTTCATTATAATACCTAGATGGAAATAATACAAATATGTATCATCTGTAAGCGGTTTCACCACAGTTTGATAATGACTTCAGAAGTCGAAATGACTGTCACGCGTTATAATTACTGTACAGAGAGAACAAGTTTATAAATTAAATAGTAATATTTTTGAATACGTAAGAGGAAAAAAAAGTTCTACAAAATAAACTTGATGACAATATATAAAGTTGCTTAAATTTATATCAGAACGTTTACAGAAAAAAACGTTTTTTTGATTACTTACATGTTCAATAATTACGCCAGCTAAATCTGACAAATTGTATCCAGCTTTCTCAATGGCTGGTAGCATAATGTTGGAGTGAAAGTTGTAAATATTTTTTGTGTTCGTCAATATTTTATCATAGATTGGCAAACTTGGCGGACCCTCAACCCAACTCTTCAAATTCGTTACATATTCCTTTACGTCTGCGATAAGATTATCCACAAAATCCGTCGGTTTTACTCTTCTTATTGAATCCCTATAACTATAAATGTATAAATACTACGTAATATTTAAGAAACCTATAATGATTTCCTTCGAAAACTCAAAAAAATATTTTTTAATTATTCTGAAATTTTGTAGATCTATTAAAAATATTAGATAGGTTGGTACTGATATATAACAAAAAAGTGAAACTGAAAGATATGCTGCATACTTCTGATTACTGGGCGATATGTTTTTTTTAGGTAGTTTGACGAAGTTGTCCATTGTTTCGATATTTAGTGGATGAGCAGATGTTTGGCTGGTTTCTCGAATTTCTGAATCCTCTCCTGAAAAATATGTTGGTGAACCTCACTTAAGGCGATGCCATACGTAGTAATGCAAGATCATGTGTTTTTGGTTTGAAAATTTGGTCGCCTGGAAATGTTTCAGATGCTTTAATTAAATACTGTGAGTAGAATACATCTTGGCCTTTGAAATAATCGAGTATTTTTTAGATTAGTCTTTTTAAAAGCCCAGAAAAAAATAATGTATAAGGCCTATGAAAACTGCTTTAAAGTTCAAAATCTCCTACTTACGAACCCATTTTCGGTTAAAATTTTATTGTATAATGTGGAAAATTAAGTTATTTATAAAATGATCGGAAAAAAATTAAATGTTTATGCCTGAACATCCACAAAATAAAATAAAATGCACTTATTGGCCATGTTTTTTTCTTGAATAAATCAAAACAGGCGGATGGTGTTAAGCGGGAATTTAAACCTTATCGCCACCCATGTAAGGGTTATTATTGATAGCGGCTCAATTTAAAATATTACACGACGTAGTGCATCGCCTTAAAGGATTATTATAACTTATAATTTTGTATTGCATGGCACGACTTACCATGATGTTTTTATGATATTTGCCGTGGTCGTCAACGGCATTTGTACAGTGTTTGCATCTAAATGCGAATTTCATGGCTTCTAACCAACAACGACTACGTTTCGTATATTTATTGCACAGTGGAACCTTTCATATCGAGCTCCTCCAAACGCAGAAAGATGATGAAAAAAATGCTCTTCTCGAGCGAAATTTCGCATGATTGATGCAGAAAGGGTCAGTCCCATCTTCACGTCACTCACTTGTGAGCCGGGAGCTTCGGCCAGCACTCATTCCGCTAGCTCGTTAGTGTCGCATGTTTCTCACAATTTTTCTGAACTTGTGTTTAATATTTGCATTTTTTTTTGGAAAGTGAGAACAAGGCATGAGCTTGGCTGATCTGGCGAGCACATTCAATCGGTCTACATCAACGAATTGCACTATCCTCAAGATCAAGGATAAAATTAAGAAGTTAAATGTAAAACCACACCGATACTCGAGCTGGTTATTTCTAACTTTATGAAACTCTCCACTAAAACACTCGTCGAGCGTTGTTTTGGGGTGACTGAAGGGACAAGATGCACTCTCAGAGAGTTTCGGCAAAATCACTTTCACATCGTTACTTGCCTCAAGATGATTGTCAGTGGGAGAGGGTTACCAAGAGGACTTTCACTTCTACTTGGAAGAAGCTTTGGCCAAAGAGCGTTGTCGGATGTGATTTTGAAGGGTTTGAAACAGTACTCGTGGAGTCTACAGTCAACAAAATTGTGTCTTCGGCCAACACCATGGGGCTGGAGGTGATCAAAGATATGATGAGCTTGTGGTAGAGCACAGTCAAGAGTTGACCACAGAAGAGCTTATTGAGTTGCATTGTGTTTCAAAGCATGAAGTTATGAAGGAGAGTTTGGTAGATGAGGAGGAAGTAACAGAGCAAAAATCTTTTGGCGCAATAAGAGAAATGCTTAAAACATGGAAAACTGGTATAACCTCATAAGGTGGTGGCTATGCGTTCTACCAATTTATTATATGATAATGCTGTTTAGAATTGTCACCAAATTTTTAAACTTCAGCAAAAACAAAAATCTTATATGTAAAAAATTATCAATAAAAAATATCGCAATGATGTCATGAAAGTCTTCATTTTCCAATGAAATTTAATTTTTATTCCTTAAAACAACTAAAATACTTTAAACGAACGTCAAGTAATTAATACACTTACTTTTTTTTTCTTTTTTTAACTGTTTTTGAATAGCATCTTTCCAAGAATTGTTAACTTCGGGAGAGTTATTTTCAAAAACAATATTTGTATTCATATCTTTTTCTTTAAAATCGTTTACTTCGAAGTTACTTTCGGACGATTCTTTTAAAGAAAGAGATTTCATCGGGATCGTAGCGCATACGTATAATTCATCAAATGACCCAGCTGCCTGAAAACACACTTATTTGATAAATTCGTAACCGAGTCTTTTCTTCACCGGTCTATTATAATCACATATTTTTTCTCAAGTTTTATATCATAATTAAACAAAAAAGGTTTATTTTATCTAGCTCATATTTTCTTTATCACATTATTTTAATAATATTAGAACAATATAAAACAGAAAACATAAAAAAAGATTAACTCTATGATGAACGAAAAGGACTGGCCAGCAGTGGCGGCTGGTGAATTTTGGGTGAACTAGACTACAGGGCTAATATCATTAAAATGGTTTTATTGATGTTGTTGTAAATAAAAACGATTTTTTATGCTTTTTCGAAAATTCGATTTTTTGTATGAAGATTTTCAGGAAATCCGTGCGGCGCATGGCTAATCTGAAATTTTCAGAAAATTTTCATATAAAAAAATCGAAAAAAAAACAAATGAACATAAGCGATTCGGTATGAACACCATTTAAACTTAATCTAGGAAAAGTAAAAATTTCCTGGCAGTTCTTGTTCGACAAAATTTTTGTGCAAAGTAGTATAAAATGAACAATTAATATTAATATTTTATTTCAATTTTGTATATGCATATGATGGTTCATGATTTTTCAGGCTAGGTATTTGATGAGGAAAGGGATCAGATATGTCAAGATAAAATTGAGAAGCTAAAGGCATTTTTCGAACATCTTCCCTCTCACCCCTCGGCTTCAAATTTTTCTCGAATGACTCGGCCAACATAACGAAAAGCTGCCGCCATGGTTATCAGACGCGCGAGAATAACAAAATGTCGTCATGGCAACATGAAGCAAACAAAACCGAGTTGTCATTTTGCGGTAAACTACAGCCAAGTCAAGGGTATTTTAAAAAATCCAAATTCAAGCAAACAAATCTATTTTGTAAATAAATCTATTCAACAACTATTACTCTGAGCGCAAGATGTCTCAGAATTTTTCTATGGAAGAATAGATAAGAAAGATAATTTCAATTTTGTTTGAAGAGAAAGTAGGTAGCTAGGAAAAAAAACAGAAAATTAATCGTTTTTCTGTACATCCAATGAACGAATAAACGGAAAAAATGCGGGAGAATTATTTACATTATATTATAAAGATCGCCGAAAATATGGAGAAAGATTATTCAAATATTTAAGAATAGGTCAACATGAGTTAATAAAAATAGTTCGGGGCTTTGAAGCAGAGAATGGACGGTTACCTCGAGAGGTTTCATTTCGGGGTAAGAGAAATTGAATGTTTCAAAAAACCCAATCACGTCTGATTTCCTCTAAAAGAGATCGAAATGAGAGACTAGACTCCTTCAGTGGAAGCAATCTCCCCAACATGCCTTTCATTGATATGCTGGATGCCAGACTTAGGTTAGCATCTCAGAAGCTGGTTGTACTGTCCCAACAGGACCCAGAGATACTTCAATAGTATCCAACTGCTAATCCCGTACAAAACGCAAGAGCGCCCCACGGTTGAATTTATCAGTCACCTCTGGTCTGGAGCCCCAAAAAATCTGAAAAACCTTCGTCTTTTTACAGAAACAGGCGGTCCGATTCAAAGATATTAGAAGAACGAGATGTGCTATGAGCAGTTCATACTGAGTGGAATTGCTTTGCCGAGTGTCGCCGGTTTTGTTCACGAATACTACTGCACACCTTCGCTTCCGCTAAGGTATCCGCACTAATACATAGAACAGATTTCTGTGCGTACACGTCCCGATACCGTTCAAAGTACCCTAATTAGGTAGTACTCCGCCTACGGTCCGGCGGCCAACATAGCATATCTCGTTCTTCTAATATCTTTGGTCCGATTGATGGATTCCACTATCTTAACAAACGGATTGCAACATTTAGAGCACAGGCGTCGGTTGGGAATGACTTCCTTGTTCTACCAGTATTTCAATGGAAGATGCTCCGAGGAACTAGCGTTAGTAATCCCTCCGGAATCAGTGCATAATCGGAAAACACGCCAAACACTCGCCCAACATTTGAATTCAGTTGACATTTGTCACATAAGAACGGGTCGTTTCTACCACTTGTTCTTGAGTTCAACGACTCGGCTGAGGATTATTTTTTGGACTCTGGGTTTTCTTCCTCTTACAATATGGGTATCTTCAAGACTCGGGTTCACTCCTTCATTTCCAAAAAAAGACCCACTACACAGCATCCCCAAAGATGCGAGATTTATATGAATACATAGCAGGTCGTGTTGTTGACTCTGGCTAATTAATAGCATTTCAGGATTAGTGGGGTATCAGTAATATAGTTTTTTTTAATGCCGTTAGAGAAAGGTCCCCAATCCTGGAAAGGAAGAGATTGAAACAAGATTGGAAACATTCGTTATGCGTCTCTGAGAGCCAATACATGTGACGCTTGAATCGCGGGAACTTTTAGTTTAGTTAAAGGGTAGTTCGGGTGGTGTAATACAGTCGAACCCAAGAAGTTTGTAATACGTCGATGATAACTGAACTTGATGATTTGAAAAGAAAAGTTTTGGTTCAAATATGACCCCGAGGTCCTTTATGGATTTCACTGAAAACAATTGTTATTATTTTGTTTATTTCATTCAAATACATTCTTTTTAGAGATGATTAGAGTTTATTTATTTTTAATTTTTCTTTATTAGGTGCATTGTTTATTGCAGTCAGTGGGCAGTAAAAGTGGGTTTTCTGTAAATGTTGAAGCTAATTTTGTTGTTAATTATAGATACATCCAGAAAATTTAAGCTGGAATTTATGCCTATCTCTGGTGTTGATATGTTGGATATATCCAATTAACTGTAAAGATAAAGAAGATATATTAAGCCACTCTGATATCTACAAACTTCATTGCAATGATTTCCCGGCAATATATATTGAGAAAACTGCACGTTACATAAATATTAGAAAAAAAAACACGTTAGTTGATTAACAAGTACTGGTTATTCAGAATTTGCCGAACATATAATTAATACAAACCATACTTTTGATAAAAATACATGAGTCAAAATTATACATAAAAATAAAATAGGAATACGCCTTAATAATTTAGAAGCATTAGAAATAGCAAAATCTAATAAAAATAAAAATAGTTGCCCAATTTTAAGCAAACAGTTAACAGAACTAACCAGCAGTCCGATTTTAAAGTTGTTCCCTTACTCCCTATGTAACCCCCACTCTTCCCTTACACCTCTATCTACCTGTCTCCGATGCTCCCCCCACCCCCCACCCCTTCTCGGAAATCCTTTTCTCATCCTCTCAATCCTTTCATCTTTCTGTTTTTTGTTTACCTCATAAGATTTCTCTGTACTGTAATTTAGTTTATATGTTTAATGTCCTGAAGAAGGTTGAGATTAAACCGGTCAACATATATAATAAAATAAAGTAGTTTAAAACGAAAAAAACTTTTTCATTTTGTATAAGGTCAAGCCACAAAGTATTTGCTTTCTTCGATAATTTAATTTAAACGTATCTAAAGTACAACAGACATACAAAATATTTTGGATATTTATACGGAAACGCTACGCTATGATGTGAACGTCTTCATAAATAATGTATGAATCTAATTGAACCGTGTCTGTCACGCTACGTGTGTGTGTCGGTAAATGTGAACAGAACACGTAGCGTGGCCATCATGGCACATACGCGAGTATTTACTATCGTTCTCTTGAGACTACAAAGTTCTATCTGACATTTTGGCCAAAATTGACTCTACGAAAAGTTTCAAAAAACCAAAAATAGTCCAATTTCATGTGTTATTCGGGATTCAAACTTTGATTCTTAATATCTAAGATTTATAAATGGCAGATAAAACAACAATATAACGGGCCGTGATTGGCAAAAACGGCAAAATGGCGACCGTGAGGCAAATGGTTAAGTAGGTGAAGCCGTACGAACTAGATTTAAATTTTTTCTATTTCAAATTAAAGCGAATTATATTTCATGTGATCTTAAATCCTATTCCCATGGCTTCACCCATGCAGTGTCGTGATCAGCTGTGGATGCGGCGCCTTTTTGTTCTGAACTGCGCAGGGACATATATGCGACAGTTCAGCCAAAATATTCGACTGTCGGTGCCGGCCCTAGTCTGTGCTGGTAAGGTACGCTATGATGTGAAACTCCTCATATACAATGTATAAAACTAATTGAGCCTTGCCTGGTACACAACGTGCAGGAAGATGTGAATCAACCCTTATCTCAACTTACGAAATACAGATGGATGCAGGTCAGGGAATAAAATAATGCAAAAAAACTGGAAGTAATTATTTCAAAGAACTATGAGGTTTATAAAAGTGGCAGTCAGTTCGTTGGTAAGGTGGTAAATATAGAAAATAGAAACTCGAAAGGTTGTTTTAGGTAACAACCAATTTTCAAATGGATTTCATGAAAGTAGTTATAAAATAATGAGGTAAAAATTAATTTTATTATTTACAGTTATTCCAGTAATTTGAACTGTAAGTTAGAAATAATAGAGAAATACAAGTACTGGGATGTGTTTGTAGGTACTTACTGTTCCTGGAACAATGTTTGCCAAAACTAAGTAGTTTTCGTGCAGGTAACATTTCATTTCCTCCGTTTTTTTTGGACCATGTTTTACATATAATTTATCACATTTTATTAATTTTCCTCGATTTTCAGATATATCCATCTAAAAGAGAACATTTTCTTAATGGTAAGATTTTTGACTGTGAAAAGATAACACTTTTTAATAGGAGATACGAATTATATTTGCATAAAAATTCTCAAGGAGAGTAATGTATTCAAATAATTTCAAAGAAACAATTGGTTAGTAACAATTCTCGCATACCTTTAATCCTATAATTGATTCCGATTCTGAATTAATGACCATGTTGATATTATCTAAACATGCCAAAATTGATGTCATCATTTTCCAAAAGGGCCCTATTTCGAATTCTTCAATTTTTACAGCTTTGGCTACTTTCTCGTATTTTGTTTTCATGTTAACAATAACACTCCCATATACTCTTGTTATTCTGTCTACAGGAAAATTAAGAACTCCAGTGTCAATGTTGATAACAAATTTAAGTTCTTCTCTTTTTATCTGAAATTGAAAAATAATGCAGAAATAAAATGAATTTGGGAAAATAAACAGTGCAGATTTAAAAATTAAACGAGTCTGTAATATTTAGTTATTTTTATGTAATCAATTCATTAATTTATTTCGTACTGTGGAATTTATTTATTATTATCATATTATGAATGACTTTTAATTATTTACTTATAAAAATGTGTATATTTTACAATAAATAATACATTATAGTGATTTGTTTTCGGGGTATTATGCCGTGTTGCGCTATCTCCTTCTTTAGCCAACGTTTCATTGCAGAGAGCATCACAGTGTTCATCATCAGGGCAGATGTGTAATAATACATTGACACTGCAATGCTGTCCGAAATGTTGGCCAAAGAAGGAGATAGCCCAACACGGCATAATACCCCCAAAACAAATCACTATTTTACTTTTGGCCTTGAAAATCACAAATCATACCTAAATGATACATGTTCACAGTGTATAAAGTAAAATCATAAATAGCTTTTCCTCACCATAGAGACAATTCTGAGACATGGCTCTTGTGTTGGTGTTAGAATTCAAGCACAAGTCTTAAAATCATCTATAAGTAAATAATAAAATAGTGTTAAAAAGAACGAAAATAAATTAGAGAAACGCAAGATTATTCTAAAACAGAAAATAACAAGCAATAATGGACGTGTTGTTTAACAGAATTAGAATACTTCATAAATTTCACGGTTAAAATTCAGGTTCTGCGAATGTTCTCTTATTATTGAATCATGGGCCAGTTATTTCTCAGTACTTAGATAATAACACAATTTTGAAGGACTTTCATAGAACTTGTATTTTAAATTAGGAACTGGCATATTGAATTTGAAATTTGATGAATCGTTGAAATTCTGTGAAACATCCCCATAATGGTTTCGTGTAATTTTTCAGTTTACGCTGAAATTCGTGAATATTTTTGAAAATTTTTAGAACGGAAAGTTGTTGATGTAAACTATTCCGTGACAGAGATATCTTGGATATGCTTGGTGCTTTATTTTCGAATTTTAATTTTGTTCAGATATCATGCTGATGTATTAAATTGTAAGTTAGTTAACTTTTTTCCTTAAAAAATTATGTATATGAATATTGTTTTTACATTTTGTCTATTGCAGGTACATGGAATAGTGTTAAAAAGATTTTTGTAGAAGATGTCGATGGTTCTAGATAAACTTATATTTCTTTGAATTATTCAAAGTGGATTTTAAATAATGTCATATTTTCATCGCCAGTCAATAATACCGTATAGTCTCTATTGTAATATAGACAATTGAACACTATATTTAATATATAATTTTACATTGTAAGAATATTTCTAAATCTTTCAGATATATGAATACAATTAATAATTAGTTTTCTCAAGTTCAAAAATATTAGCTATCCCTTTTTTATTATTCTAATGTTGAACGATAGGTATATACAGGGTGTCCGGGGGTAAAGTGCAGTAACTTCGTGGGGGGATTCTACATGATCGTAGGAGTAAAAAAGATAAATAACTTTTTCCGAAATTCCAATTTTTTCTTTTTCATACAAAAAGACATACCTGCTAAAATGCCATAGTGTAGGTGCAAACTTACCCGATAAATTCGCAAGTGTGAACGTGGCAACGTTGCATATTGTGAGTGGCGCGTATCCATGGAAACCGATATTGTGAGTGGCGCGTATCCATGGAAACCGCATGTGAATTGTAAACAATAACAACACAGAGTTCGCCGTATGTTTTGATATTTTACCAAATTCAAAAGAGAACTGCACTAAGATCACGTTACACTTTTTATTATAAAAAATATTAATAACTCATTGAACACTTAACTAATTTCATCGCTTTTTACTAATTTAAAATATTTTCAAAATGTCCACCTTCTGCTTGTAGGCAAGTATGTAAACGTACAGTAATATTATTTATAATTCGTACATTGTGGCGTATTTCATCTGCGGCTTCGTGAATACGTAACCGGAGATCTTCGACGTTATTTACTTCTTTGGCGTAAACTTTATCCTTCATCGCACCCCAAAAGAAAAAATCTAACGGTGTCAAGTCTGGAGAACGCGCCGGCCATGGCGAAGTACTCCCTCGTCCAATCCAACGATCTGGGAATTGTTCGTCTAGGTAGCGACGAACGGCAAGTCCGAAATGTGGTGGAGCTCCATCCTGTTGAAACCACATTTCACGTCTTCTATTTAAATCAACTTCTTCCAAAAGAACGGGAAGGTCATTCTTCAAGAAATCCAGGTAATTTATTGAATTAAGCCTAGGTGGCAACACATGCGGTCCTATAATTTGATTGTTAATAATTCCAGCCCAAACGTTAACGGAGAATTGAACTTGATGGTGCAACTGCCTTACGGAGCGCGGGTTTTCTTCCGCCCATTCATGCAAGTTATGCAGGTTTATCACACCAGTTCTGTTGAACTGGGCCTCGTCCGTCCAAAGGATGTTCCCAATGAAGTTCGGGTTATTAAGTTGCTTACGAAGTAGCCACTGACAATATGCAATCCTTGATACGGGGTCACGTTCCAGAAGGCCTTGCACGCACCGATAATGGAACGGGTGCATTCCGTACGTCTTGAAGAGATCCCAGATAGAACTCTTAGGAACACCAGTCATTGCGGAAATTCTACGAAGCGACAATGTAGGATCATTTACAATTGTAGCCATGATGAAGTCTTCGTCCGCTATTGGTAAATTAATAGCATTGTTGTTTCGGGGTCTTCGGCCAATTCCTTGTTCGCGAATAAGTGCATGCGTTTGAACAAAAACACGAGCGTTGGGCACATTACGATTCGGAAAACGACGTGCATATTCCCGGCGCGCCGCTTCGGAATTTCCACCATGTAGTCCATAAAAATAATGAATATCTGCCCGTTCTTCGTTGGTAAAGCGAGGCATTGTCACAATAATTCTGTATTAAAATTACGCACAAAAGAAACACATTTTTAACAGTTAGGTTACTCTTAAACTAAATAAAACTCGATGTTTAAGGAAAACACGCACCGAATAAAGATGTACTTTTTAGTAAGACTTAAACACTAGATAAAGACACTAAATTAACAAGTTTTTATTTAAATGAGACTTTTAACACTAGATAAATTAAATTTTCAAAGTTGTTTACTCCGCGCGTCAAATACATTACATTCAAAGCACAGACGTTTGCTTACTGAAGGGGCGCGGGATGTAGATTTGGCAACGACGAAAAAAAGAATGCCGTCTAGGCACGTCGGAGAAATTTTTCGTTATTAGCTTAAAAGTACATCTAAAAGTTGGAATTTCAGAAAAAGTTATTTATCTTTTTTACTCCTACGATCACGTAGAATCACCTCCCGAAGTTACTGCACTTTACCACCGGACACCCTGTATATATATATATTTTTTTTTTTTATGTGAATCCTCACAAGAGCGTCCCTGCCTGTGCAGTGTACAGACAGAGAAACTATGTCACCACCCGGTTGGGCGGCGTTGTGAGGCGGAATAAGGTAGGGAATTTATTTTTGATTTATTTTTTATTTAGTTTAGTTTATTTAGTTTATTTTTGAAAGTTAGAGTGAGTATGGAACATGCTTTTGCAATTAGTTATGTAACGTTTAATTTGGTGTATTATACTTTTTAGTTCTAGTTTAGAATTAATGTTTTTGATAGAGAATGGGATGGATTTTGTTTTTTCCAGTATATGAGGATCGAAGATTTTAATCTAACCAGTTTTTCAAAATTTTATATCAACATTTCCTAAGATATTATAAGTATTCCTATCAGTACCTTCAATTATTACGTCAGTGGCGTCTGCGTAATTATTATTTTTCCGTTTAAGTTTTGTATGAATATATCATTTACGTGTATGGTAAACAGTAAAGGTCCCAGGACTGTACATGCCGAAATGAATTATTTTTGGTTGACTAAGCACGTCATCATTTATACCACTTATGAGGAAGCTACAAGCCAAAAATGTGAATATTCTTGTATACCCTATATTGTAGGTAATAGGCAGTAAAATCGCTTGACAAACGGAGTCTAGAAACGTTCGATTTCAAGCACAAAACTGGCTTTTATTTATTTTGTACATAATTTTATAAGAAAGCAAAAAAGTTAATCAAGTGAAACTGTCACAAATAATTTTAACTATAATACTGTATTTTTTAAAAGTTGTTTCTTTTACGCGTTCATACATTTCTATTGAAAAATGTTTTTTTTAAAGCTTACATTTATTTATATTTTTTATGAAGTAACTTATTTTTTTATTTGTTTATTATTATTTATTATTTTAACGATTTGTGTTATAACGATAGTAAAACCATCAATTTATTGATTATGTATACCAATTCGTTATAAAGATTAATCAAAATAGTGATTTAGCATTAAGCTTCGCCTTAATAATAAAGGCATTTGAATTTTAGCTTTTTATCCATTCTACAGATAAACCATTGAATCTTATATTTTAAATTTAGTTACAAGTTATCAAATGCAATTTTGAGATTTTCAAAATTCCAATTCATCATGATTTATCAATAGAATTGTGAATAAGGGAAGTTAATTTTGCAATTGCATCATATTTGCTTCTACAAAGCTTCTACCTCCCATAAAGGATAATTAATTTCGATCGAATGTTCTATAACATTGCTTTTTTATTACTTAAACAAAAATTTCAACATTTGAAAATATTGAAATGGGTCGGTAAATAATTGTTGACTTCTACTGGATTACCAGATTTAAATATTGGAATGTGTTTGTAAATTGATGCAAATAGTTTGCTTTGCAAACTTGAATTATTTATAAATACGTATCCGGTTTAGAAATTTGATTTTTCGGATTTTTATTTTTTACTCTATTTTAATCAAACCCTTTGGCAGAACCTCCTTTCGTGCCATTTTAAAAAGTTTCATTTTTTTTCTCTGTGATGACAAAACGTATAATTGTTTATTATCATTTTATTTTACTGTTAATTTCATGTGTTATTGTTTATTTATTATAACTTACTTGTTAATATTTACCCAGCCACCGAGCAGTCTTCCATTACAAGCGTCATTTGTGAGAAGGAGTTGGAAGTTTTAACGTACCTAATAACGGTTTTCCTAGTAAAATAAATATAAGAAATAGGCAGGTACTCACGATAAAAAATTGTTCGTGTAAATCGATGATTTTATCAGCTTCAACTCGATTCTTAACGTACGATTGGTACATGACCTTCAACGGTTCCTCCTGAAAAAAACAGTTTTATCAAAATTTAGCAAAGCACATTAAACTAACTTGCCTGAAGAAAATAATGTTAAAAATAACGGAAAATTTCGCATGTGACGATAGAATTTTTCTGCAAGAAATACTGAAAGTTACTTAAAATTAAGGTAAGAATTTTGACCTTCGTGTTGCTAACAAGAGTTACCAAATTTGTGAATATCTCTTTCCTTAAATACTGATTAATTGTATTGCTTTTTTATTATTGCAAAACCTAAATTTATAAACTGCATAGGATATCTCAGTGAATGACTCATCGTGGTAACACAAGTTTTGTTTTGCGTCTTGGCATATCGAAGATTAAATAAAAAATATAACATTTAAATACTGCAGTTATCGTGAGGATTCCAAGCAAATTCGAATTTTTTTTGTTTATTCATATTTATAATTTAAGAAATAATAAATTCTTCCAGAAACTCAACATCTCAAATATTTCGTGTTTTTGACAGTTTTTTTGATTGTGGCATGATTATGGTTGCTTACTTGATTATGGTTGCTTAATAGAAGCAAAATATAAATTCTTTCTTAGTTTAATTTTCGTATTTTATCTAATCTAAATCGGTAAATACAAAAAAACGTATCAAACCAAAATCACTGAGACGTCCTTCTAGCTAAGAACACCTGGAGGTTTGTATGAAAAAAAAAATTACAACGAAAGTTATCTTAAAATTTAATGATCGGTTCTTCATTTTGGACACACAAATATATATATTTGAAAGAAGTTTGTTCGTCGTTATATGTTAAAATAAAATTGATGTATCTGTATTTTGTTTGTTACAGTTAAAAAGAAAACCCTCATATATTCAATAAGCACTTGTTGAAACACTCTCATATCTTTCCTGGCACCCATAAGTCTGGGTAGCATTATTCTGGAGTGAAAATTGTACATTTTTTTCATATCTTCAAATATCTTAAAATCTGAATTAAGTTTTTTTAAGGCCATAGGTATCCGTTGCTCTTTAAGACACCGCCCATAGAACCGGACACAGCTTCTTAATTTGTTTACGTATATCTTCTCGCCTTCAATGAATTCGTCAAAATTTTTGTTTGTCTCAGTTCTGCAATCAAATAAATCATAATGAGTGTTTTCAGTTCTATTTTTTATTCTTACTTTAACATTTATACAAAAATGTTCAACAAATAATCCATTATAAGAATTCGGACATCCTTACCAATATTGCTATTAAATTTAATAAGCGTGCTCACTGAATATGTTTGCTTGTCAACATTCTTCCTTTTATTAAAAGACATATTTTACATTTTACACAGTGATAAACAACCATTTACTCTAAATAATGGTGGGTTGTCGGTTGTGTTAAATTTAAAACACATTTATTAGTAAGGCCTTCAGTATTTTATCTATCGCTAATAATATAGTAATATAGGACAAGGCCCAAAATTTAATTTGTTGGTAGGTACTTACATAAAACCCTTCTTTTTTTCTATGTCGGGTTCTTCATCACTGTTTTCCTCACGCTGATCTTCTGGAGGGAAATTAAAAGTGTAAGTGGGCAGTTACGAAGCACAACTAATTACATCAAGTTACTAAATGTGAGTAAATAAAATAAAGTAATTTGTAACAACGTTTAGATTCCGAATGATGGTCTCTCCAGGACTATACCATATCTTCCAATGTAAAACCATGTGCAAATACTAGTATAGCTAGCGTATGTTAAAAAGTTAAACGGATAATACTTTTAATTTTTTTCAAGAAGCAGTGCCGTATTTGTAAAAATTTATTAATTACTATGACGTCACGAAAACCTTCATTTTACAATAAAATTACATTTTTATTCCTGAAACGAACTAAAATACTTAACAAATACACTTACTTTCTGTTTTTTTTTTAAACTGATCATTTAATAAATCACGAATATCATTTTTCCAAGAATTGTGATCTTCGAGAGAGTTTTTCTTAAAAACAATCTTTTTATTTGTAGTTTTTTCTTCATAATCGCATACTTCGAAGTAATGTTTGTTTATTTTGTTGGCATTTTCTGACGATTCTTTATAATGGAGAGTTTTAATTGGGATCGTAGTGCATATTTTTAGTTGATCATATTTCCCTTCTGCCTGAAAAACAAACTTATTTGGTAAATTCGTTACCAAATCTTTTGTTTACCAGTCCTCTTTTGTATTACATTCTCATATGTTTACTGATTTTTTTTATCATAATTAAACAAATTTTAATTTTATATAGCTAATTTTAATTTTATAATATTTCAACAAAATAAAATAAAAAAAAAACGCCACATAAAAATGATTAACCCTCTGAAGATCGAAAAGGTCTGGCCAGACCTCTGGTATTTTATTAGTTGCGTAGCTGTTTTTTTGGCTTGTTAGAAGGAAACGGTTTCATGACTTCTTTAAAATCGGTGCGGCGAAAGTAACGGGTGTAGAGAGAGCTAGATTTCGTATTGGTTGCGCCAATGCGCAATAGACATTAACTTATACATACATCTCATGCACACATACACACATACCTGCGACCACTGTACTGAGATAGTATTATTATCCTTTGTCCTACCTTCCTTTCCATTCCTGCTCATTTTTATGTGCCCTTTGGCATCAGTATGTTGCAATAACCCGAACCGCTCACAATAACCGCATCCGCGCGAGATCTGATCTCCCTTACCTCTAAGACATTATAATTCGCGCCGATATCGTGCAAGCCGCTCCGTGTTAAGTGACATTGTTGTGAGGAGAAATACGGGAATAAACGAGTGCCCTTTCCTAATGGTGAGTCCTTCCTTTATCCGTACAACAAATATTGTCTTATGTGCAGTGGTCATTGCTCAATCATCCAAGGTCCTTCGACAATCATTTCTTACACTATCATAAAAACAACTTCATAACTTCTTACACACCATAGTTGGCCCAAACGAGCCTGATATTGAACCGTAATTTCCGTAATTTCGGTAATAAACCATAAGAGTGTTATTGCGTTTTACATACCCGCGTAATTAATTAATTATTACCCGCATTTTATTTCTGGATATTCCTATCCCACATTACTGGATGGTTTGAATGGAAATAACATATTTACCCGCAAATAGAATAGATTTAATATATGCCAATACCGCTATTTAATATCTATTTCTAATAATTTTTTTTTTTTATAGTGAATACCTCACAAGAGTCCCAACTGCTCCCGTCTGGAGCCAGTGAGACTATGGTATCCCCAATTGGGGGATGTTGTGAGGCTGAAGGTAAGTGGGGAAGGGAAAGAGGAAGGTGGGGAAGCACCTGGCTATTCAGATCTAGTCACTAAACACGGCTAAAGCCATTTGGAGCAACGTTTCAATTCTGAATGGTGGTCTTACACCAGGGCGATACTGGTAGTATCTTCCACTCTGGAATAATACCGATTAATACCTGAATAATATTACCTGATTACCTGATTATAATACCTGAATAATACCGATATTGTTATATCAACCGCATTTAAAATTAACCGCATTTCATTATAAATAATTTGTTTATTGTAATACATCCCAGTATTGGATGTAAAAAGAATAATACCTCAATAAGACGTAAAGTGATAAATTTGTTCTACCCGCATTATCTATACTTAACCCTTCACGGCACCCGCACTGAGTTAACCCTACGGGCATAAAAGTTAATTTATTGAATAAAAATTTAATATTAATCAATTTATTTAATATAAATATTATAATTATAATATTTTTTACCGCATTCAATAATAAAATAACCAGAATCAGAAATGGCTACAAGCGCGTCCGGTTCGTCTCGGGAAGAAAGACTTTTGAAACGTTTAAATGCAAAATTGGCCGCTAATTTTGCATGTTTACAATCACTCTTCGACAAGATGAAGAAGGCTTCTGATAGTGTTAACAATCGGCAATCTTTTTTATCAGGCGCAAGTACATTAGAAAGAATTCGGTCCGAATTTATAACGCTTCTAGATAAAAAGGTTAATTGTGAACTGGAATTGAACCCAGAAGCAGTCGCTGAATATTCTCAATTAAATGCTTTTGAGGAAATTTTCGGCATTATTAAATATACCGAAGCGAACATGCTGGCCAATCCAGTTGAAAACCTCGCCGTCAAATTAAATTACCGCCTTTAGAAATAGCGTGCTTTGACGGAAAATTAGAAAATTGGCCTCTTTTCTATGAGACTTATATCTCGGTTATCCATTTAAATAATTCATTGGATAATTCAGAAAAGATGCAGTATCTGATGTCCAAGTTGACGGGAAAAGTTTTAAATATTTGCAAAACTATAACACCTACCGGTACAAATTACCAAGTGATATGGGATGCATTGTGCACCAAATATAATGATCCCCGCGTTCTCGCCGAGTCATACTTTGATCGATTGCTGAAAATACCTGCAGTTACTTCGGTTACGCCCGCTTCGCTAGAAAAATTTGCAGATACATACGCGACTAACATTTCCGCACTGAAACAGTTACGAATCAAGGATCTCGCAGAATTTATATTGCTACAACTGGGCCTTAAACGTCTTGACATAGAGACAGTGAAGGCTTTCGAATCGTCTATTCGGAATGATGAAAGTTTCCCGTCCAGCTCTGATTTCATTGATTTTGTGAGAGGACAGCAACGAATTCTTAATCGCGCGCAAATTGCACAACCTACGTCGAGCCGTCTTGGCTCAAATAATAATAATTCCGCAAAGACATTTATTAATGTCAAAAAAGGCGACAATCACTCTGTCGAAATTTGTTTTTGTTGTCAAGGGGGATCGCACCCTTTGTATCAATTCTCTAAATTTAATGGTTTAGAACCACGCGAGCGATTTAATTTAATCAAGTCATCGAATATACGAGTTTGCGTAAACTGCCTCAGTACTAGGCACGGCACAAAAGCGTGCAAATCAAAGAGTACGTGCAAATCATGCACTCTCAACCACCATAGTTTGTTGCATTTCAAACAAACTGATCAGCGAAAACCACAACGAGACCAAATACCGTCTCCCGCGTCGCCAGCAGACGTCGATAATGATCATTCAAATTCCGCAAGCCCGGTATCAGTGTGCGTAACAAATTCATTTCCTAGAGCAAATACTACCGCAATCTTAGGAACTGCCGTTTGCACTACCCGAGATGCTAAGGGCCAGGTGCAGACAATACGCGCTCTGAAAGATAGCGGCTCCCAAAGGGACATTATTACGCGTAAATGCTGTTTACGTTTGAATCTCACGGTGCGATCGTCGCAAGGCACTTACGTCACGAGAATAGGCGACTCAAGAAATTTGACAAAGGGTATGACTTGTCTAAAATTATACTCCCGCTACGACGACACTCACTCGTATATGATTGAACCTTATGTAGTAGAAACTATAACTAGTGAGTTGCCTACTGTTAACGTTAACCGCGCCGCGTTGTCGTATCTCGAAAATTTGTCCTTAGCAGATAATACTTTCTACAAGCCCGGTGAGATTGATATTATCTTGGGATGTGACATCTTTGCTCGCATTTTTAAAGCAAACAAAATATCAGGTTATCCCGGCCAGCCAATTGCTATCGAAACTACTTTGGGCTATCTTATCCTAGGCACTGCTCCAACGATGACTGAAACCCTAAGTATAAACGCCACACCATCATTTTGTACGTTCGCGAAAAATGATGACTTTTGCCTTTCGCGCTTCTTCGAATTGGAAGACATTCCAGACGAGAAGTTTTTAACGCCTGATGAACAGGAATGTGAAGACATTTTTTAAATCACCACTTCCCGTGACACGACAGGTCGTTACATTGTTGCGTTGCCGTTTCGCAACAGTCCTTCTATCCTCGGTGAATCGTTGCCAGCCGCTGAGCGCCGGTTCAGATCTCTCGAACGCCGATTACCCGCTATAAAGTTAGAGTACGACAAAATATTGCGCGAATACCTACAGAAAGGGTACATTTCACCTGTCGATAATTCTGACTTACCCCATTACGTCATTCCGCATCATATTGTAGTTCGCGAGGATAAATTAACTACCAAAATCCGCATGGTTCTGGACGCGAGCATGAAATTCGATTTGGGCTACTCGCTCAACGACATTCTACACACCGGTAAGAATTTACAAGGTGATTTGTTTCGGATTATACTAAAGTTCCGATTGTTTGCAGTAGCTATAACCGCTGACATAAAACAAATGTATCTTCAAATTGTAGTGCAAGAAGAATGCCGTCGTTATCAGCGAATACTGTATAGATTTAACGATAGCGACCCTTTACAATTGTTCGAATTTAATCGTGTCACATTCGGCATGTCTTGTAGCCCATTTTTGGCAATGCGTACACTACGTCAACTCGCGTCACATGAACGACCTCGTTTTTCACTTGCTGCAAACTTGGTGGAAAATGGCTCTTTCTATATGGACGATTTCGTCACCAGTTGTTCGTCGGTCGAGGAAGCTTCGGAGTTATTGACGGAATTAATTCAGCTGTTTGCTGCTGGAGGATTTGACCTTGTAAAGTTCTCTAGCAATGCTCCTAATCTTTTGTCCACGATTCCTTCAGCTCATCGTGTTAAGGAACATGTGGAATTTAAACCTGATGAAAACCTAAAAATACTAGGGCTTCATTGGATACCCGCTTCAGATAATTTCGTATTTGTTGTACACTCCAACGAAAGAACTTGTACTAAACGAAACATTCTCTCGACGATTGCTCGTCTTTGGGATTTGATGGGTTTCGTTGCACCAGTTGTATTATTAGCCAAGCTTATAATTAAATCTCTTTGGGAATACAATCTTGATTGGGACGATACTCCTCCTGGAACTGTTGTTACGCTTTGGCGACAGTTTGAAAAAGAATTGCCATTACTGCAATCTATTAAAATTCCTCGTTTTGTAGGAATCGAACACCAATGTGTATTAACCCTTATCGGGTTTTCAGACGCAAGTGAACGCGCATTCGGAGGTGTTATTTACTTACATGTTTACTGTCCGAATACTGATAAGACCACAATTAGTTTATTATGTGCCAAATCCAAAGTCGCTCCTGCTAAGACGATTTCACTTGCGCTATTAGAACTATGTGGAGCGCTAATACTTGCGCGATTAATGCATACGGTCAGTAATACCTACGCATCAAATTCAAGAGCTCATACGACATTAGCTTTTTGCGACAGCACGGTTGCTCTAGCGTGGATAAATTCACCGCCTGCGAAATGGCAGACCTTCGTTGCCAATCGTGTGTCACAAATACAAAAACACCTGGGGGCTGAATGCTTCTATCATATAAAAGGGAAAGACAATCCCGCCGACTGCCTGTCACGTGGTCTTACCCCCGCTCAACTCATAGACCATCCGTTATGCTTTAATGGCCCCGCATTCGCTCAATTATCTAAAAATGATTGGCCTTTACAACGTTTTGATTCGAAATCTGTATCTGATCCACCCGAACTGAAAACTAAAGTTTTGATGTCCGTTCAAAACAATAACAGCCTAAAAACGATTGCTCCACCATTTTTTTTTTTTTTTTTTTTTTTTTTTTTTTTTTAAATTTTTTTTTTATTTTTTTTTTTAATTATATAAGTACATTTTTGTTTATTTGTTACAATATATGATCAAATATTTCAAGACCCCTCTTCCATAGAAGCATTAGCTTGTGGCTGGAAATGGAGTGTACATGGTTTTATTACAGTATGTAGGTAATTAAAAATAAAATGATTTTAAACTTATTTGAAGAATGGAATGTTACTTAAGGAAACTAATTGAGATGAGTTATTCTTAAGATTAATTCAATTGGAAACATTTTTATTTTTTGTAAGTTTGTCTTTAAAATATTTTTTCACAGTTATTTTTTATTATTTTTTCCATTACTGTGTGCACTAGCTTCTCGTGTTAGTTCATGGCCGAAATTAATTCGGATTGTAATCTATGTTTTTCGTTTCATTAAGAAATTACCGCGAACATTCGAATTAAGTCATATCTTAACTGCAGAAATAGCTGTTATAAAATCAATACAGCAAGAACATTTCTTCGAAGATATAAAGGCAGTCAATGATGGGAAGAAGGCTCGGCGAGCTATTGCAAAATTGAATCCGTTTCTTCATCACGGTATTCTAAGGGTAGGAGGCAGATTAAAAAACGCTGAAATAGAATTTGACAGTCGTCATCCCATTCTATTACCCGCGCGTGATCATGTAGTCGATTTAATAATAGATTACTATCATATCAAGAACTTACATACGGGTCCCACTTTACTTATGTCTCTGCTAAGACAAAGATTCTGGATACTTTCATCGCGTAATCTGGTCCGAAAGCGCGTACATCGGTGCAATACGTGCTTCAAGGTTAAGCCTAAACCACAATTCCCAATAATGGGAGATTTACCCGCTTGTCGCGTCCGCGAAGCCAAGGCTTTTCTACACACAGGTGTTGACTACGCTGGCCCGCTTCAAATAATCCCTTATAGACGTCGGGGGGTCCGAAGTCAAAAGGCATACATTTGCATATTTATCTGCCTAGTGACCCGTGCGGTTCATATCGAACTCGCTTCAGATCTTTCCACCGAAGTCTTTCTCAATGCTTTCAAGCGTTTTTTATCTCGTCGTGGTCCTGTGAGTGTTGTGTACTCCGATAATGGAATTTCGTGGGAGCATTTAAACTTTTTATTCGATCTAATAGAGTCTCGTAATTATAAGAAGGAACTCTCAAATAATCTACGGGAAGATGAATCCTCCTCAATCTCCACACTTTGGTGGAATATGGGAAAGTAACATTAAATGCGTGAAGAGTTATTTAAATAAAATCGTAGGCACCTCTCTACTGACTTACAAAGAGATGCAGACAGTGCTTTCTCAGATTGAAGCAATTCTAAACTCACGTCCGCTGTCGGTACTTAGCGTCACCGATGTTTCAGCTCCGTTACCTTTAACACCCGCCCATTTTTTTAAAACTTACGCTGTTAAAATCTCTACCCGCCGCTGACTTGTCCAACGAGTCCGTACTGCAAAGGAAACATCTCGTTGATCATCTCGTCCAGACTTTCTGGAACCGCTGGCGTATGGAATATTTACATACTTTACAATCGCGGCAGAAATGGAACACGAGTTCAAACCCGGTAACGGCAGGCACAATTGTAATGATCAAGTGTGACAATATTGCGCCTCTTCAATGGCCTATTGGCATAATAGTCAACGTATATCCCGGTTTGGACGGAGTGACCCGTGTTGCTGATGTCAAAACAAACACTGGCATATACCAGAGAGCAGTAGTAAAACTCTGCCCTTTATCGTCGCAATAATAGTCTTTGGCAACTTAGTCATCAGATGGTATACCTATGGCCCTCTCTTTTATTTTCTACATTATTCTTTTAGTTTAAATTTACCGCTGATTAATTTTATTACTAAATTAATACAATAGCATCACATATTAACATTTTTCTGACCTTTACAAATTAATATTAATTTTACCGCGTGTTACTACAATTTTGTTCGTTTTAACGTTAAAGCGTACTGACCCTCTTGTGGTTTATGGAAAAGGATTCTTTCATCCCGTTCCAGGCGGGGGGCATGGTTGCGCCAATGCGCAATAGACATTAACATATACATACATCTCATGCACACATACACACATACCTGCGACCACTGTACTGAGATAGTATTATTGTCCTTTGTCCCACCTTCCTTTCCATTCCTGCTCATTTTTATGTGCCCTTTGGCATCAGTATGTTGCAATAACCCGAACCGCTCACAATAACCGCATCCGCGCAAGATCTGATCTCCCTTACCTCTAAGACATTATAATTCGCGCCGATATCGTGCAAGCCGCTCCGTGTTAAGTGACATTGTTGTGAAGAGAAATGACGGGAAGAAACGAGTGCCCTTTCCTAATGGTGAGTCCTTCCTTTATCTGTACAACAAATATTGTCTTATGTGCAGTGGTCATTGTGTTATGATGCAGGGCTAGACTCCTTTTGTTTTAATATTTTATTCATTAATTTATTCTGCATCATCACATTTATCCTCGCCGATTCTCTAACCTAGTTAGGAACTGGGCGATTGTCGCTGGTATTGGTTTTAGTAAAATTTCGAATTTTAATTTAAAATTTAACATCTGAACCGGGCGGAAACAAAACACTTCTTAGCTGGGCAGTCAACGGGTGGGATCGTGAACTGCACAGCTGACAGTCACGGTGATTTTTATTTTGGAGTAATTAGTTGTATGGATGGATTCCATTCTTTCTTTTGTACCGTAAAATGCGAATTTGCTTCGGGCACGACGGGATTCTTTTCCGCAACCTGTTAAACAACCATTCCCGATGTGGGTAATGGTGATTTCTTTGAAAGAAATGGTGTACGAGCGAACCACGCGACAATCGTAATCCGGTAATCAGCCGACAGCGGTAATCCGTAAATAATTGTCCCATCCGGCGTGAGATGAAATTATATTCAATCCTAAATTCGGCTTACGCAAAACCGTCAAGCGGGAGCCTCGTTATTTTGGACGTGTGATGTTTGGGAATACTAACCGCACGTGGCCGGCGGCCGAGAGAAAGCTACTGGCCTAAGTTGCAGCATCCTCAGAACCCGGATACATCCGCATTATTAGCTGGAGATCGTGGATGTGGCCGGGAGATATATTCCTGCCCCTTTCGGAGGCCCGATCCACGCTTCACGGGGTCACGTCAGCCGCTGGATGGAGTCCGGGGGACGTTCCGTCGCTTCGCCAATAAGAAGTCACAGTGTTCAGTAATAGGAGACGTAGTGATTCGCTCTCGTAGAGTAGATTATGATTACGGATACAGGTCGGTCTTGGGGTAAGTCCAAAATGTATAATTTTATAAATGTTTCAGTCATACTAGGGCTCACAGGTTAAATTTCATGTTTCTCAATACATGTAATAACATACTATGCACCGTTTTTTATTTTATTTACTATGTAAGACCATCCCTAAGAACAAAACAGGATTCCGACACGCGACCTTGGTTGCGAACCTTCACACCTGAGATCATTAAGTATAAACATTCTAGATGATTAATTCTAACCTAGATTGGCGCGTTCTACCGAACAAAGTTTATACAATTATTATTTGTACCCTAGGTCAAACCTACTTAACAATTGCTCAATCATCCAAGGTCCTTCGACAATCATTTCTTACACTATCATAAAAACAACTTCATAACTTCTTACATACCACGTATCTTTCGTTGAGGATTTTGATTTTTTTTTCAAGATCGTTTAGAAACACTACAAGATGTGTGCAGACCTTACAAATTATGAAGTTCTAAAATTTAACAACCTTACGTGGTGAAAATTTCATACAATTGATAAACAACAGTGCATCTGAAAACCTTAAAAAATGAAATAAAAAATAGGAACAGACATAAAATAGTTCATAGAAAGATATAAATACATCGCTTAGCCAGCTAAAGTGAGTTTTTTACCTGTTGTATAAACAGTTAATATTAATAATTGCTAATCAAATTTTAACTCGGCAAAAACTTTCAGATAATTCAAAATTCAAAGAACCCAGTCAAAAAATATGTTGCTTTTAATTCCCAGAAAAACAACAAAAAAATCTGAAATTTTTAACTCATTGCTTGTTTATATTTAAAATGTTTAGCAACACATGTATTTGGCATTCATTATTTATTTCTAAGTTATTATAAAATTTGAATCATGTAATACAATTTAAATATTTGTGTAATCCCACCTTTCACATAAAATGATAGCACAATTTACAACATGCAATTATTATATAACTTCTTGACCAAAACTTAAATGTATCATATACGAATGCAATAGTATATTGATTATTATATAAACATAAACACTATTTGTGAGAATATCAAAAAAACGTTCACCCTCAATTGCACGACGCGTCTGTGCGAGAAAATTAAACACCAATGCGCATGAGTGTGGGATTATCGTTAGATACCAAATGCCATATTGCCGGATTAAAATAAAAAAAAACAGAGTGAATTTTTTTTAATAGTACTAACTCGAATCTAAACTTTTACAGTCTTCATACAATGTGTAACAAAACAGTTGTGAAGTGTTTTTTTTTATAAGTAAGGCTGTTAAACCTCTCGAATGTCATTCATCAGAGAGTTAAAAAAGAAACTCGCAATTAGATTCGAGATTAGATTTATGGTCTCTTCATATCTACCGGCACAGACACGTAGGGTTTCAGACACGGCATAGCACCACGAACCTAAAAAGCCCTGGACATACGCGATTTAGTATGAACAACATTGAAGCCAAATCGAGGTCCGAAGTGAGGGGAAATTGCCTGGCAGCCATTTTGTTTGATACGATTTTTTTAATGATATGCATGCAAAGCAGTATAAAATGAACTATTAAAATGAATACTTATTTTATATTTTGTATATCGTCAATGCATTATTTTTTGGGCTAGATATTTTATGAGACAGGGAATGGGACATGTCAAGATAAAATAAAGAAGCTAAAGGCATTTTTCAACCATTTTACCCTTCACCCCGCGGCTTCAAATTGTTCTCATTCAATCATTCAACTGTTCAAATTGTCCAGGGTCTTAATGCGATAAAAATAAACTGCCGCTATGACTATAAGACGTGCGAATGGCAAACTGTCGTCATGGCAACACGAAGCAAAGAAAACTGAAATGTCATTTTACGGTAAACTGCAGGCAAGTATTTAAACAAATTCAAAGTCAGGCACACATATAAACGATTATTATTCTGAGCGCGCACGCAGGATGTTTTAGATATTTTTTGTGGAAGAATAGACGTATTAACAATTTTGCTTGAAGAGACAACACTATTTGTGAGAATATTAAAAAAACTTTCACCCTCAATTTCACCCCGATAATCGTCAGATATTGCCAGATTAAAATAAAAAACAGAGTGAAAGATTTTTTTGATAGTACCAACTCGAATCGAAACTTTTACAGTTTTCATACAATGTGTAACAAAACGGTTGTAAAGTTTTTATTTATAAGTAAGGCTTTTAAGCCACCCAGAGGTAAAAAAAGAATCTCGCAATTAGATTCGAGATTAGATTTGTGGTCTCTTCATATCAACGGCACAGACAAGTAGGGTTTCAGACACGGCGCAGACACGAGCATGCACATCTACTGGCATAGAACTGTGAACCTAAAAAGCCCTGGACACACGCGATTTAGTATGGACAAAATTGAAGCCAAATCGAAGTCCAAAGTGAGGGTAAATTGCCTGGCAGCCATCTTGTTTAATACGATTTTTTTGATGATATGCATGCAAAGCAGGATAAAATGAACGATTTAAATGAATATTTATTTTTTAATTTTATATCGTCAATGCATGATTTTTGGGCTAGGTATTTGATGAGGAAGGGAATGGGACATGTCAAGATAAAATAAATAAGCTAAAGGCATTTTTCAACCATCTTACCATTCAACCCGTAGATTTAAATTGTTCTCATTTAATCGTTCAACTGTTCAAATTGTCCAGGGCGATAAAAATAAACTTCCGCTTTGGCTATTAGACGTGCGAATAGCAAACTGTCGTCAAGACAACACGAAGCAAAGCAAACCGAAATAGCATTTTACGGTAATCTGCAGGCAAGTCAAGGGTATTTTTAAAAATCCAAAGTCAGGCACACATATCAACGACTATTATTCTGAGCGCGCACGAAGGAAGTTTTAGATTATTTCTGTGGAAGAATAGATGTAGTAACAATTTTGCCTAAAGATATAGGAAGAAAAACAGAAAATGAAACATTTTGCTTTACATCCGATGAAGAAATAACAAAGAAATGAGCGTGAATTCATTAAATTATATTATAAAGAACGCCGAGAATATGGAGAACGATTTTTCAAATATTTAAGAATGAGTCAATGTGAGTAAATAGAAACAGCTCGGAGGACTTCGAAGCAGGTAATGGACGGTTACCTCGAGTGGTTTCATCTTGCGGTAAGAATAACCTAGTCGAATTTAATGTTTCAAAGACCTAATCACGTCTGGTTACGTCTTAAAGAGATTGAAATGATAATCTGGACTCCTTCAATAGAATCTATCTTCCCAACAAGCCTTCCGTTGATATGCTGAATGCCAGAGTTAGGTTAGCCTCTCAGAAGCTGGTCGTACTGTACCAACAGGACCCGCAGATACTTAATAGTATACACCTGCTAACCCTGTACAAATCGTAAGTGCACTCGACGGTTGAATTTCATCGCCTCTGGTCTAGAATCACAAAATATCTGACTCTGTACAGAAACAGGCCGTCCGTTTGATGGATTACCCTATCTTTACAAACGGATTGCAATATTTAGAGCAAAGACGTAGGGTGGAAATGATTTTTTTTGTTTTACGGTATTTCAATGGAAGATGCTCCGAGAAACTAGCATCATTAATCCCTTCGGAACCGGTGCACAATCGGGAAACACGCGCCCAATATTTATGTTCATTCATACAGCATGCATACAGTTGATATTTGTCACATGAGAACGGTCGTTTCCATCACTTGTTTTAGAGTTCAACAGGTTGGCTGTGGAATAATTTTCCTGTCTCTTCTTCGACCTCTATATTTCCTCTCTCTCACAATATCTTACGTTATCTTCACAACCCAGGTTCACTCCTTTATTTCTTCAATTTTGTTCGTTTTAACGTTAAAGCGTACTGACCCTCTTGTGGTTTATGGAAGTGGATTCTTTCATCCCCTTCCAGTGCGGGGGGCATGGTTGCGCCAATGCGCAATAGACATTAACTTATACATACATCTCATGCACACATACACACATACCTGTACTGAGATAATATTATTGTCCTTTGTCCTACCTTCTTTCCATTCCTAGTAAAACATTAAACCTAGTCGAGTTCAATTTTTTAAAGACCCAATCACGTCTGGTAACGTCTAGAAGAGATCTAAATGATAATCTGGACTCATTCAATCAAAGCAATCTTCCCAACATGCCTTCCATTGATATGCTTGATGCCAGAGTTAGGTTAGCCTCTCAGAAGCTGGTCGTACTGTACCAACAAGACCCGAAGATAATAAATAGTATACACCTGCTAACTCTGCACAAATCGTAAGTGCACTCCACGGTTGAATTTATCAACCACCTCTTGTCTAGAACCCCAACATATCTGAAAAATCCTTCGACTCTGTAGGTACATAAACAGGCGGCTCGGTTGATGGATTCCTCTATTATTTAAAACTTAAGGTCATCGGCAAACAGGAGATATTTTGATGTTTTTATTCTTAAAATTATGTCGTTGATAAAGATTAATAAAAGCAAAGGTCTTAGATGCGAGCTCTGTGGAATTCCCGACGTAACAGTAAAAAGATTTGCGGAGTACCCTTGTACAACCACTTGCAGTTTTTTTTCTGTAATGTAACTTTCGAACCATTTCAAAGTATTTCCATTTATTCCAAACTTTTCCAGCTTCTTGATGAGTAATGATTGATTTAACTGGTCAAATGCTTTTCAAAAATTCGTGTAGATGGCATCTACTTGTAAATGTTTTTCGATGCTATCGCGGATGTACTGGGAGTTTTCGAGAAGGTTAGTTGTTGTGGAACGCCGAGGAAAAACCCGTGTTGCTCAATGATAATATATTTACTTACATGAGCTAATATACAGTCATATATTATTGACTAAAACAACTTTCATATGCAGTCAAGTTTAAAGATAGGTCTATAATTTTTTTATATCGCTCTTACAACCTTTCTTAAATATGGGGGTTAAAAAAGCCGTTTTCCATTTGACTGGAAAAACAACTTCTTGTAATGATTTGTTATAAAGAAAGCTAAGTGGTCTGGCAAGAACATCTCTGCACATTTTCAAAAATATTGGCGGAATACCATCAGGACCTGATCCCTTATTGGTTTTCAAGTTCTTACACTTGACTTATATCGTTAAGGGCGAAACAGTGATGTATAAAATATACAGTATATAATATAAACAGTGATCTTATCCACCAGTGATGTCAATACTGCAGCTGATAATTTCATAAGACGTCTAAAATTACATATTGGAAATTGCTCATATACTAAGAGAATCCATTGTAATAAAAAGCACTTGAAACCATGGATAACTTCTGGAATTGTTAACTGCCTCATTAAACGTGACAAATTACACAAGAGTTGTCGTAAAGAACCAAATAATATCGAACTGTTTGCACATTATAAAAGATACAGAAATTGGTCTTCTAAAATTATAAAAACGACCAAACAAACATATTATAAAGGGAAGCTTCACGAGGTAAAAGGAAACATAAAGCAAGAATGGAAAATAATAAAACAAGCATTGGATTTGCAAAAGGAATCAGTGCCCATAAATAAACTGAAAGTTAATAATAACATTGTATCCATAAATGATAATCCAACAGTCATTACTAACCATGTGAATAATTTTTTTAGTGATATAGGTCAAAATTTTGCTAATCTTTTGTGTAGTGCAAATAACACCAGTGAAGAATCTTTAGTAAAAAATTATAATCCAACACAATCTATGCAAAATGCCTGCTTTGAATTCAAACCAACGAATTGTAATGAAGTTTTAAATGTGATTAATGAGCTAAAATCAGGTTTTTCGAGTGGAAATGACAATATAAGTGCAATGGTCTACAAACAAAATGCTTTTGAACTAGTAATACCTATTACACACATTGTAAATGTTAGTTTTGAGAATGGCTTGTTCCCTAATCATTGCAAAAATTCCAAAGTTATTCTTTTATTTAAAGGAGGAGATAACAAAGATGTAAATAACTATCGACCTATCTCCTTGCTAAATACGTTATCAAAAATAATAGAGAAATTAGCTAAAATTAGGTTGATGTCTTATGTAAAAAGATATGAAATTCTCTCAGATAATCAAGTTGGCTTCCGAGAGAACATGGGAACAAGTGATGCTGCATTAAAAATGATCACCACAGTCGTAGAAGCTCTTGATACTGGCAATAAAGCAATGGCCGTCTTTTTAGACTTGTCTAAGGCATTTGATACCGTATCCCACGGTTTACTCTTAAAAAAACTCAGTTCAATGGGTATTGTTAATAAATCTTTAGATTAGTTCAGATCATATCTTGAAAATAGAACACAGTGAGTAATAATTAATGATCACATTAGCTCAAATAAATCAATTGTATATGGTGTTCCTCAAGGTAGTGTTCTGGGTCCAATTCTATTTTTGTTATATATTAACGACCTCTGTAAACTGAAATTTTCTGGATCTTCAATTGTATTTGCAGATGACACTGTCTTGGTGTTTGCTGCTGACACATGGAACGAAACGTATGCTAAGTGCGAGGCAGGATTAAGGGCAGTCAAAAATTGGCTTGACCAAAACTTGTTAACCTTAAACATGAACAAAACTAAATATATTACTTTTAGCATTTCCTCTGTAAATCAACCATCTTTGGAACGTTCATTAAAATTACATTGTTGTGTGCAGGAGTGTAACTGTCAATCTTTGGAAAGAGTAGACAACATCAAATACCTGGGTTTAATTATTGATAAAAATTTAAAATGGAACAATCACATTACTATATTAAGAAACAAAATAAGAAGGCTAGCCTACATTTTCAAAAATCTAAGAAACATATTGGACAAAGTTACATTAAAAACTGTATATTATGCTCTTGTTCAATCAATGCTTTCATATAATGTTGTCTGTTGGGGTTCTTGTAACAAGACTACCTTAGAGCCTTTGAATGTTGCACAAAAAATAATTTTAAAAATAATGTATAAGAGAAATTTTATGTATCCATCAAAGTTATTATATAGTGAAAGCAAAATTATGACAATAAGGCAGTTGTACATAATACAGGCTCTCTGTAAATTTTTCAACAACACTATTACTGCTAAAAGATCTCAACAAGTGCGCAGCACTAGAATGGGTTCTTCTTTAATGTATCAGCCGGTGTATACCAGAACATCCTTCGGACAAAGGAGTTTTTCATATAAAGCTCCGTTGCTATATAATATGCTTGGAGAAAATATAAAAACTATAGGTACGTTAAATTCATTCAAGAAAATGGTCAAAATCTCCGTACTAGCTGAGAGTGATGATTTTGGATCACCCATGTTGTCGCTTATATCATAATTCCTTGTGGAAGCTCTGTTTCGATAAAATCCTTATTTACTTACTGCGCATGTACTTATTTACTTCTAAAATAACTTTTGGTTATTTATTATTATGTTACTTATTATTATTATTATCTACTTAATTATCGTATTAATATTTACTTTAATTATTCTCTAGCTAAATTATTTACTTACTTACTTTTTATTATAATATTATCTACTTACCTATCGGTTATTATTTACCTTTTTTTATTTAGTTATTTTTTCTTATAATCTATTATTCATACTATCCATGTTGTAATTGTTAGTATGGTTACCCTATGCTTGTGTCTGATAAGCCAGCACAGGTACCTTGTACTTTAGTTAACAGAAGAATATTATTGTTGCCAACTTACTTAATAATGCTTCTTTTGTTGACTTTTTTGTTTTTATTTTTTTCATACATTTGTTACTAAGATTTTGTTTATTTTTGTCTACCGGTCTCGAAACGTCCGTGTCATAAACTTTTCTTTTTTGGTTTAAATTTAATTTAATGTTGTTATTATTTTAAACTTACATATATGTATTTTTTTAAATGATATTATTGTAAAGCTGCACATCTTGATACAGGAATGCCCTAGTGAGATGTGCAGAGTATGCTTTTTATGTAAAAACTGTTTTTTGAAAGAAATAAATAAATAAATAAATAGTGATCATACCGAGGCTTTCGATACAGAAATCTTCCGATATTTGTGGTGACTAGTTTGCATTGTGAGGTTTATAAACAGATTGAAAGTGCTTAGAAAAAAGCCCGCAGACAACTTGACCTTGATTAGTTTTTATATCATTTAGGTGCATCTCTTTTGGAATATCGGTTGTGTTTTTATATTTGCTTTTTGCAAATTTCCAGAAATCCTTCGGGTTAGCTTTTAAATTTTGATTGATTAAGTCTAAATGCTTATGATAACAAACTCTAATCAGATTTTTTGTTCTGGTTCTAATCAAGCTGAATGATGAATGATCTAGTTCATTGCCATATTTCTTATATTTTTTATGACATTTGGTTTTTTCCTTTATCAAACGAATGAGATCTTTTGAGTAACACTTAGGAAAGAAATTTTTATTCGTTTTGAGGGGAACATGAGAAGAGATAATCTGGTAGAGTATACTGTAAAACTGATCGAGAGATTGATCAATATTTCCCTGATTAATGAATTCCCAATCAATCTCACGAAGAAAGGTATTAATTGAATCATAGTCGGCTTTATAAAAGTTTGGTCTTGGGGTTACGTTACGGGTTTCTAGCTGTCGTAGAAAATTAAAAAGAACATTTATTTCTAGAGCAGGGTGGTATGAATCTTATTTGCTTAGTGGAGATGAAAAACGTGTTACTGATATGTCTTCTTTATCTGATAAAATGAGATCCAATATTTTGGATTGGTGATTCACTATTCCGTAAAAATGTTCAAGATTACAGAATGATAGTGTATCGATGATGTCAGAGGTGATTGTGTTTGTATTTGTGGTGAAAGGTAATGAATTGTTTGTTTATCGAAGAAAGCAAACACTTTGTGGCTTGACATTATACAAAATGAAAACAAACACTTAGTTTTAACTAACAGCCCGATTTTAAAGTTGTTTCCTTGCTCCAACCTAACCCGTAACCCCCACCCTTCCTTTGGTCCTCCCCCAACCCCTCCCCCTACCCCTCCACCAAACAGTCTCTGATGTTCTCTCTCTCTACTACATACTTTCTCTTTCTTTCATGTTTACCTTATACCTTGCTCTGTATTATAATTTAGTATTATATTTTATTGTCCTGATGAAGATTGAGTCCAATCGAAACCGGTCGACGAATATACATCAAAATAAAGTGGTTTAAAACTAAGTGTTTGTTTTCATTTTGTAATTGTTTGTTTCATCGGTAATCCAATGAATGTTGGACTTATTAAAATCGCCAAATATTAAGATGTGTTGGTTTGGTGTTGTTAGGTACACATTCCTAAGATTGTTTAAAAATGAGCTTACAATAGATTCTTCTTCAGTTGGCGGTAGATATACTGTGCAAACATTCAGTTTGATACTCCTGTTATTATGGTTTATATTGAGTTGGATCCATAAGTCCTCCGCTTGACATTCCCAATGCGCCATCCTCTTCGCCTCTAGTTTTTTTTGATACAGTAACCATCTTTTCCTCCTCCATCTTTTTTTTTCTTGTGAAGTCTATCCCTCGGAAATACTTCATACCGGTTATCTACTAATTCCTGGTCAAAGATAGATTCCTTTAACCATGTTTATGACAGGCTTAATAGGTCGTAGTCGTTGATAAGGATGTTTTAGTATATTTTATCAATGTTTGTCCTCATTCCCCTGATATCATATACATGCAGTTAATAGATAGTTGTAATTAACGATAGTTGATCCTCGTGGGAGATCACTATAATCTTAGATGTAGATGTCTTCCTGTGGAAGCATCGTCCATTTCTTGACCATGCAAAAGCGTAGTTTTGATCTCTTTCGAATCTTTTTGTTAGTCTTAGTATATTTTTTTCGTGTGTAGTGAGGTGCTCGCTTATAAATATGGGCTCCTGTGTCGTGAACCTCTTCAAGTGGGTTGTATTTATTTTGTCTTCTTTCAGCTTTTGTTTAATGTTAAATGTTTTTACGGCCGCAAGGAAGTTTTCTCTTTTCAGCTGATTGTTAAAATTGACTATTACTGGGCGCACAGGTTGATAGGAAGGCACATCTTTAGAGATTTTCAGGTTCCGTCGGATTCGGTAGAAATTGTTTATTTCAAGATTAGTGAGGTCGAGTTTGACGGTTGAACCTATTTTGTTAATGATTTCCAAAAGATTTTCATTGTTTTTTCTGGATTTCCTCGAATTTCGATGTTACATGATTTATTTGAGTGTTCTATATCATTTAATTTTCGTTGAACTTATATTAGGGCACACTTGATAACAGAAATGTCGTTTTCATTTTTCTCAACTTTCTTAATTTTTTTGTCCATTTTTGGATTTGTTTAGAGAAGTAGTCAATTTTGTTGGCACAGTAATCGATTTTGACCTTAAAGTCAGTGATGTCTTTAAGAAGCTCTTGGAACCCTTGTTTCAATTCTGTTAAAATATCCATCACTTGAGCAGATCTGGTCATTTTTGTGAGTTGGGCCTCTTTGTGTAAAGTTAGCCAATTTTAAATTTAATTTGATAGCCACAGAAAATACATGTCGATGGCGAATAAGTAAATATTGTCTATGGTTTTTATTTGACGTTACAATGACAATAATATTTTCATACTTCAAATTTAGTATTTAAAATCAGGGGGGTATAACTCCGCTTAAAAACGTCAACACAAATTATAGACATGGTAAAAATCTATGTTTGTGACGTAGGCGATGCTTTTTTTTTTGTTTCTCGCTCACTTTACCATAAGACTCGTGCGCCAGAAAGAGAGGGTTCGCAAACGGTGTAATGCGTGTTCTCGCCGCTAGGTGGCCGACTCATGCTTCCCGCCATTTCACTTCCTTTAAAAGCAAAAATTGACAGACGCCGTTGTTTGTCATCATTGTCAAACATTTTTAAATATCTGGTTGTCTGAAACATTTGATTTATGTGTGAAAATGCCTACCGATAAAGTCATTAAAACTTGTTGTTGTTGTTGTGTGAAAGGATGTTTGGACAGAGACTCTATTCGACACAATTTTCCAGCCATAACATCTGAAAGTCGATTTCGAGAATGGTGTTGGAGATTGGGAAGATTTGACTACGTAAATTGTCCAATCTTAGCATCATATGCAACAGTTTGTGGTTGTCATTTCAATATCAGCAGCAAACGCAATCGCACTGGAGCTTTAAAGAAAGACGCACTGCCTACCCTCAATCTTCCTGGTATTCAAAAATATGTTGATTTACCAAAAGAAATTCAGACGCATGGTGACAAAAATACAGGTTCGAATCTATTTTTAATCTCGTTTTAAGCGTTTCATCCATAACTAATCCCTCAGGCAATTTTGGGAGACATTAGATACAGACAAATATTTTATTTTGGTTAATCTTAACCTCTCATTTTGCAATGTATTGGCTCTTAGCAGAACTGTAAAAATACAGATTCGGTGGAAAATATTTTCGAATTACGTTTTGTATCTGTTTTATATTACTTAAAAGGGAATAGCATTGTTAGTTTTGTTCGTCTAATATGTCAATTTTTACTTCAATTTCTTCAAGAACTATGATATTTTTTTCCAGAAATGAGTGCAGGACCCAGTCATGTCTTCTCTGCAACCAGCAGCGTTGCTCTTGCTGCACAGGGGATGGCAGAACATAGATGTAAAATATCTTGCATAGGTGACCCATATGATCCCACTAAGAAATTTGCTATCAACGCTCTTGAAATTCATTATGTCGTCGAGTATGTACTGAATTATAATTGCGAAAATTTATATCTTGTGCCCGTTATTGAAGAAACCATTGCCAAATATATATGTTTTGATTGGCTTAATTGTAACGAAAAATAAAAAAAAATTATTCAATTCATTATCCAAATTACTGTACCATTTATAATCAATGCATGGGTGTACCGATGTCAATAGAAAATTAATTGGCAAGGATACACTACCATACAATGGACCTGACGCCATGAAGAAAATGGCAGTACTGCGACATTTAAACTATGCTAAATATAGGAAGAAATGGTTGTCATAACTAATTTATTTTAATAAGTTAAAACCAATTAGGACCACAATTTGTTCCTATAAGCGTCTTTTAAATATGGTAGTACTGCCATGCTCCTCATTAAATCAGGTCCATTGTATGGTTGTGGTGTATCCTTGCCAATTCATTTTCTATTGACATCTCTATATGAATAATAACGAAAAAATAAATATACAAGTCAAATATTGTTATCGTTTGTAATGTTAAGCCTAATATTCTCTGATGCGGAGTTTACATTATTCAGTTTGGCTGTATTAGTCTGCAGCCCATTTTCAGTCACAGATTAGTGTTAATAAAAATATAGTCGAATTAGTTTATTTTATATGTCTAGTTTATATATAGTTCTACTTTTTTTATTACATACTTGACATCATAATGAATTATTCTCTCAACACCTTCTTTAAATTTTACTCTCGTATTTGGTGTTTTTATTTGTTATTATTATACCCTATTTATTTATCAGGTGCCAATATGTATTATTAAAACAATAACCTATTGTTAAATTTACTTTTCTGTTTACACTGTTACATTCTTTATGTTGTGTACTATTCCTAAGTTAAAAATATCTAAAAGGCATATAAAGTTTTTAAAACTAAAAAGTATTATATACTTACTATTTATACACGAAAGATATAAATATTTAAGTAATAAGATAAGTAGGAGGGAAACAAAAATAAAAATAATGTAATTAAACGCTAAAACGGTAGGTTGAATCGTTGACTGCCTTATTGACAATATTTTTTTCAATTGCCGTTGGATGTTGAAAGAAAATAACTATCATTTCCAACAGCTAGTTTTATATTGATACAGTAATTTCACCTTCTAAATGTGTTTTGTGCTTACATTATTGTATTTCATGTTTATATTTAAAAAATAAAATTATTGTACATGTAATTATGAGTTTGCTTTTCAGCTTCCTTCTGATAAAACGCTGTCCTGAGAAAATGAGCTGTAAAGAAAGTTACTTTAAGGCTGGCCGCATACATACGTTTTCCGTATTCGATTTTCGAATTCGTTTTCCGTATTCGGAATTCCGTGAGACTAGCGCAAACGTTCGTTTTTCTTCATTCGGAATGTATAAACGTCAGTACCAGTGTTGCCAACAAGGGCGATATATCGCCATTTAGGCTACTCAGAGCGAGAATCGGCGCCGAAAAAATCTAAATTCGCCAAGGTCGCCAATTAAGCTACTTCAAAAACATCAATTTAAACATGTCCCGAAATTCTCTAGCCACCCCCCCCCCCCCATGAAATTTATTTTTCTGGGGACAAATTTTATTTTTTTGAAATTCTCTAGCCCCCCCCCCCCACGAAATTTTTATTTTCACGTAAAAACATCATTTTAAACATGTCCCACCTAACAGCAAATTCGGCTACTTTACGCTACCTTATGTATGAGAAACGGCGATATTAGGTCAAGATCCGTTGGCAACACTTTATTACGAACGGAAAGTTCCATACGTTTGCGTCGGCACAAACAAACTGTATGCAATAGCTGCGTTCCACATGACGTCATTAGGTTTTTTCCATTCGTTTTCTCCGAACGCGCCGGCTGGCATTCGGAACGTGCGTAAGGAATTTGTTCCGTTCGGAACTAAAACGAACGTGTGCGGCAGTTAATGTATTTTCTAGTGATTCCGTGCATTCGGATGTCCGAATACGGAAAACGAATTCGGAAATCGAATACGAAAAACGTATGTATGCGGCCAGCCTAAAGGTCATTTCTTTCTTAGGACAGGGCTTTGTCAGATGGGACCTTGTGGTCTTGGGTGACAATTTACTTATGTTTTAGGTTTAGGCTAATGAATTGGGTTTTAGGTAGGTTCCGAAGCAGAATTAAATTGTCTATGGTTGCGCCTTTTTTTTAAATTTCCTCTATCCTTTGTCGATGGTGTGGTGTGACGTCGGCAATGCGTGGTGTATTCAAATTTGCCAGATCTATGGTTAAAACTTGACGAAAGCAAACGTATGGAAAGAGGGCGGAGTTATCAATCTATAGATAGTTGATTTGTTTAAAATCACAATCGATGGCTGAAGATTACACTGCCACTGTCGCAAACACTGCCAATTTGACTAGCGTATCGCTATTGTTTGTTTTCAACTCTTAATATGTTAATAGGTTACTTTTTTGTCACTTCATTGATATTAAATACGGAGCTGTCAATTAGTGACGCACTTAAACTCGGGTAACATTGTTTGCGGGATTACATGCCTTTGCTAGATGGGGAAGCCAAGGCCTACATCTCCTCGGAGCAGGTGTTCTGCAACGTGCCCCAGCTCTACAAGTTTCACAGACAGGAGCTGCTGAAGGAGGTGCAGAACGACTTCGGCGCGATAGGGAAGATCTTAAGACAATTCGTGAGATATATTCATCTACGTATAAATAAGAGTAGAGAAAAGTCTAGCTAGGAACTTCTGCTGGCGTTGAACGTTACGATTGGGAAGATTGAAGTATATTTTAATCTCATTGGGGTAGGCATTCTACAAGGTGCTCCAATTCCACCATTTCTTCGTCAATACATTGAAGGAGACGCATCACTATGTCGGGCGATTGGGAAGAAATTCAGGCAATTCGTAAGAGGTATTTTACACACCTAATATAGTCTTAGAACTGGTTGTTTCACAGAATTAGAACAATTCATGAAGTTCTGTTAATTTCCAAGTACTGTGCAATACTGTACTATACTGTACAAAATAATAACAGAACTTGAATAGATTTCTTAAAAATATTTTAAGAACTTGAATATTAACTTTGAAATTTAAAGATTTGTTCAGACTCTGTGAAACAACCCTTCCTTAGACTCTTAGCAAATGTTATGCAACGCGTACCAGATCTACATGTTCCATAGCCAGGAGCTTCTGCTGACGCACAATGAGGCGCAGAACAACGTGGCGGTGATAGGAAAAATCTTCAGACAATTAATTTTTGAACCGCGTTGAAGAACATATCCTTGAAGCTGGTGATCTTCAACTATCTCTTGATTCCTTACACTTACTTTATTCTGGTACCCTCTCTTATTGGAGATTATGTAGGTATCACAAGGAAAATAATCATCTTTCTGCGGCCTGAAACAATTCAGAGAGATTGAACAAACTTAAGTTTCAAAAACCTGAGGCAGGAGCGTCCCTTCGTCTAATAAGTCTTCCATATATATTCACAAAAATGCTAAACAAATATATCGCTACTGGTAATGTGATGTGGTACTATTTCGTCTTAGCGTTCAAAAAACATCGGTTAGCAAAATGACATGTACATTTTTTACTTCAAATATGCTCAGGAATCGTTGGATAAAACCAAAGATATTAGAAGAACGAGATATGCTATGTTGGCCGCCGGACCGTAGCCGGAGTACTACCTAATTAGGGTACTTTGAACGGTATCGGGACGTGTACGCACAGAAATCTGTTCTATGTATTAGTGCGGATACCTTAGCGATGCCTTAGCGTAAGCGAAGGTGTGCAGTAGTATTGGTGAACAAAACCGGCGACACTCGGCAAAACAATTCCACTCAGTACGAACTGCGCATAGCACATCTCGTTCTTCTAATATCTTTGGATAAAACTTACTGATATTCATTAATATTGCCAATTGATTTAAAATCTAGTCAAATTATTCGTATTCCCGTTAAAACAGGCTATTAACGAATGAATTCACCAATTTCCTAACAAAGTATCAGGAAATGAATGTGTTATAATGATGGTGGAACCTGAGTTCATAAAAATACTAATATAACATAATGTACACGAAGACTTGTTTCGATTCATTCTGAATGTACTCAGGAAATGGATTACCATCACGTTTTTAACTGGATTTCAACAAATCAGCCATCCTCAATTTTCTCCGTGTGTTTATTTTTTTTTTTTAATATTTGCTTTACTCTGAATCTGTCCCTAATTGATTTATCATTATAATAACAATAACATAAGCTTTATGTGGGACAGTTTTGTGCTATTTCATTTCAATATTATTAACTTAAAAATAATAATTTAGTATTTATCTTATCTTTTCCATGTAAGATAACAATATTTGCACCCATACATTAAAAATAATTCCGGATCAAAAAGTAATTCAAGTTCATATAATAAAAAGCTAATGGCATGCGGGAATCATTGGGTATAATTGGCTGATATGTTAAAATGCTTTTTATTTCAAAATATCGCTAAAGCAGAAGCAACTTGCAAAGGAGTGGTAATCAAACATGTAAATAATACACAAATAAAACAAAAAGATTTATTTTTCCGTAATAATATATCGTAATGTAACACTAGATACAGATAATGTAAGGGGGTGAAATAATGGAAACAAGAAGGTTTAAGTGGAAACATGTGAAACTATACGTTAATTATATTAACACTTATTAAATCAATAAAGTGGAAAAAGATATACGAGTATTATTATATGGGTTTTTCAAAATTGATTATTAAGATTTAAAAGTGTACCAAAACGTTTTGATTATTTTTTAATGATAAGCTAATGTTTACAAGACAATGTTTTATGCATAGCAATAATCAATCAATAATTAATCGCAAAATAAGCTCTCCTTAAACTCCTCCGAAACGGCTCGACCGATTTTTATGATTTTTTTATGTATAATTTTTCGGTATGAGAATAGGTTTTAAAGTATATTTCATACCGTTAGGTGAATAGGGTGTCCCTAACCAGATTTATTTTCCGTTTTTTTTAAAACAAATATTTTTATTATTTTTTATCAAAAAATATCTTTAGTCTTAAATTTTCACCTTCCTACCATGACCCTGCCATGTTTTAATCGTGATTTTAGTATTTATGTATGAAAAAATTAAACCGTCGCGTCGTTCATATTTCAAAGAGAACGAAATTATTTCCGTTGTTGAATTACAGATAGCGTTTCGTTCGTCTCATCCAAAAATTCATCCACACATGCGCAAGTCATTCACGAGAAGCGTCGCGACATTTGATATTTCATTTGGCATTTGTGATCATCGCATCATCGCAGTGCGTTCATAATTTTGTACGATTTATTTTAATTTAACTATTTGTGTACGTGTATTACAGTGAACAATGCCAGCAAGACGCAAGGGGGCCAATTTGGGCCGTCGAACGAATAAAGCAACAAACCTGCGAAATAGTAGAGCAGAAAGAACAGACATACAAATCCAACAAGATACCGAGGATGTGCGTGTGAGCATGTCGCAATTGCGTAAATCTCAATCTCAAGAGGCACGAGCTAAACGAAATCGGAAATAAGTACGGAACATTCAATCAAATGAAAACACGGTTTTTTGTAATGTTAGAATAATCGTACGTAAAAGAAAAGTGTTATATGTAGTTAGCCAGAATATCTTAATTTCAACATCTTAAAACGTGAGTAATAAAACGACATTAACAGGAAAACATTTCATATTATATTAAGCATTTGATACATGAAAAGAGTAATGTTTTATACAACCTAGGTACTACGAATGAAAGAATATATACTTTTACTTTTTTTCTTGTGTCAATTGTATTGTTATTTATAAATATGCTTAAAATTGCCCAGTTGATGACGGACGTAGTAGGTACATTATATAATTTATAATTATTTTTATCTTACATGTTTACACAAAATTTACGGCAATCTTGATACTGCATCATGTTTTAGCAATATTGAAATAAAGTTCCCAATTCCCGATGTTTCATACGCCATATGATTCACCTAAATACATTTCAATATAATATTTTTACTCTTTGCTACAACTTTAGTCCTCTGACCCAAATGTGTCAACTATTTATTAAGATAATCGGTAAAAAACCTTAAAAAACAAACTCTTAATTGGTAAACTACTGAATAAAATAATTAATCTCATTTTCACTAATACATTTTTATTTTGTACCTGAAATTTTTAATTAAATCGTAAGAAATCTCTTTTATATATGTACTACATACAACAATAAAAATTCCTATTTAAATTCGCGTTCTATACTAATTACACATTAGGTATGTTACTAAAAAACAATACAGAGATAGGTCATCAATTAAGGCACTCATGCATATAACGTATATAACTATGTTGTAATGATTGTCGATCATTCTACATAGGTAAGACAACTAGAAATATAATTATTTTACATACATAACATATAAAATGTTTCAATAATAATTCAGAGTTTGTAAATCATCTCATTTCCACCGATCATACTTTTACTAAGGATACAGAGGTTAAAATTCTTAAAAAAGCAAACAATAAGATAACTTAGATGCACTTTAGAAAAACATGAATAATAACCGTAGTTTATTGAAAAACCAAAAAAAAATATCTTTTTGTCATATTTTTGTAATATTTCCAGTAAACGGCTCAGTTTTTCCGAGAAAACCCCCAATTACTTTGGTCAATTACCACTAATATTTATATTTTTTTGTAAGTATTGTAAATCTTAAGTATTTTTAATTTAAAAAAAAAACTTATTTATCTCTTTTACTTCTACCATCATGTAGAGTCACCTCCAAAGTTAGTGTAGCTTACCCCTTGACATCTTGTACATGTAGGTGATGAGTTACTTGAGTAAGCCTTTATTGTTTAAATTGTTGTTTTTGATATACCTTTTCATTATGAATAAGCACATGATGATACTATTTATAATAGAAACAAATTGAGAAACTAATGTAGTAAGGTTTTATTTATCTTCTCAAAAATGATTTTAGTTTGCTGTATCTGTCTTAGGTCACAGATCGGATGTAATTTTTCAATAAATTTTTTGTGTTGCAAATTTTTTTTAATGTTTTTTGCTGATAAAAATGTTAAATAATCAAAGGGTTTGGACTCCCAGCATAAAATAACATTATGTGTCGTATCTAGGTAATGTGCATTTTTTTAAATATGAAACACTGACGAATCCGACCTGTTAAGATGGCGTGACTTCAGTAAGCTGCGCACAGAAAACATCTCCGTATTTTTTATTTATTTCTTTGGCTTAGTTCCTAATGAGGATCGTTTCCTTTGTAGATTTACTTGGGCGTCTGAAAAAAAAAAATCTTAAATAAGGTGAACTATTAAAGTGTTCATAAGTGAAATGATAGGTATATTGGAATTTTATTACCTTTTGCCATTTTGAAGTGTGTATCCAAGATATTTTCGATAATTTCCACCCATTCCTGGACAATGGTTCTATTACCGATGAGTGTGTATCGTTTCGGATTATCAAACCTTTGAAAATAAACTTGGAAAGTCCCAGGTGAGTTACTTTGGGGATTTGTTTTACCCAAACTGTCGAAGCTAATTGAGTCGTGGTAGTCAAACAGTATTTCACAATTCTAGAAAATATTTTTGAATGTATTAGATTTTTTCATTAGTACCTACTCATAATTTTATTTGGGAAAATAAACTGGTTGAGAATAAATATATCACAAAAAATGGTCAGACGTACCTCAACGGAGATAACGGTAAAGATAATCATTTTCTCAAATAGAAAGCATGACATCGCAAATGTTCGATCATTGCTATCAGTTACGTAGAAGTTGTCTTGTGTTCGCAAACTACCCTGAGCCATTAAGTCAACCTGCAAAAAATAAACGCATTGAATACCACTTTTTTATCAAGATACTGTTAAAAATGTGACTGCATGACCATTTCCTAGTAAAATATTTGACATTCAAAATATATCTGAACACGTGTTCACGAAGGTGGCCTTTTCCGAATAAATATAATAGACGATAATAGATAATATAATTATTTTTGATAACGCGTGTCCCGACTTTCTCATAATATATTTGAGCATAACTGATAGTTTTTTGCGATTTTTTTTCAAATAAATCGTTATAGGCCCCGAGTCTCGATTTTAACAGGAAACTTAATAATTTGACATATTTTTATGAAATTAACAATATTTCATATCAGTTATTTTTTCCGTGTATAAACAAATCGTGAAAAGTTATTTCAATTTCCTATTGTAAAACAAATGATCTTGCAAATGATCTGTGTATTTTTCGTACCTTCTGCGTTTTAGAGATATTTTATTTTTATTTTATTTTAACGCCCATAGGGCTTTTACCTATAATAATGTACATCTTTATTTTTTTAGTTATACAGATTACATTAAAAAAATCAGTGTTCACAAAATACAGGTAACATAAAAAAATATCAGAGTTAAGAAAATATGCTACATAAAATATAAGAGTTTAAAAAATATAGGTATGGATAGAGTGCAAATAAGTGAGAAGAAAAATAGAAAATCTGCCAAAATCCTCCAAATCAACCATAATGATAATAATAAAGTATAACAATAGTTTACAAATTAGGTAAAAATAGTTCGCACATACTCCGTTTAAAGTTTTCCAAGTTCAAATTATTGTCAAATACATTTATATTGTTTAAGTATTTGTTACCAAGACTGTGTAAACGTTGTATTGGAGAGTGAAAACTATAGTTGGAATGAGATATACCTAAGTATGTAAAATGTTGATATTTGTGTAGTTGTTCGTGTAGGTATATGTGTAGATTTATTAAATGCAGGAATTCACAATAATCGAAGATAGAGTTCAATCATTTTAACAAAAAGGTTAGGTCGTTTATTTTTCTTCTGTTTTCTAATGTCGGAATATTTAAAAGATTCAATAATGACAGGTAATTTATGTGTTCTAAATGGATGTAAAGTTTTAAATTGACGAAGCGTAGAAATTTTCTTTGAATTCTTTCAACATTATGAACATGTACATTGTAGAAGGGCGACCAAACTATGGAGTTATGTTCTATCAGGCTTCTAACAAGGGATACGTACAATAGTTTTATGATTTGTAAAGATTCAAAGTTTTTAATTGTTCTTAATATAAAACCTAATGTTTTCATACCCTTATTCACAATTTGTTGAATGTGGGCCGTAAAGTCTAGTTTCTCATCTATTATTATGCCAAGATCTCGAATTTCCTTTATTTACTCTTTCTAAATTTGTTTTATTTACTGAATAGCCAAAAAATTGTTATGTTTTTTTTCTGGAAAAGGTCAAAATTTTGCATTTTTCTACATTTAAATATAAATTGTTTTGCGAACACCAGTTATTTAGCATGTCTATATTAGATTGGACAGTCGTTTAAGGAGGTTATTTTTTATATAATTATATAATAGCAGTACATTGATATTTTTAAAGCAGTTGACTATGCCCTTTATAAAAACAATAAATAAAATTGGGCCAAGATAGCAGTACATTGACATTTTTAAAGCAGTTGACTATGTCGTTTATAAAAACAATAAATAAAATTGGGACAAGATGACTTGCGGTACGCCACTAGTGGCCAAAAATGGTTTAGATAAAAAAGATTTTATTTTAACAACTAAAGTTCTACCAGATATGTAGCTATTTAACCAGCTTAACATATTTGGTCTGATTCCTATAGCATGAAATTTTTGGATCAGCACTTTGTGAGACACTTTATCAAAGGCTTTCGAGAAATCAGTATATATACAGTCAACTTGTTTATTTTTTAAAAAAGACTCCAATATATAGTTTTGAAACAGTGGTAAATTTGTTGTAGTTGATATACCTCTAATAAAGCCATGTTGTTTGTCATTTATTAACTTTGTTAGTGTGGGATATATTTCTTCCAAAACTAAAGATTCAAAGATTTTGGGTAATACAGATTGTATGCATATTGGTCGATAGTTTGAAACGTCAGTCTCGTCACCATTTTAAATATTGGAATGAAATAGCTGAATTTCCAGTAGATGGGAAAATATCCAGAAGATAGTAGGTTGTTAAATAAAATGGTTAGTGGTTTAGACAATACGGAGGAGCACTGTTTTAGGAAAATTGGCGGGATGGTGTCCGGGCCTGCAGACTTGTTTATGTCTAAGGAACATGGTTTTTTTTTGCGAGATTCTTCAGTGATGTAGCAGTCTGTTAAATGTGTGTTTTTTTAATGTGTATGAAGGAATATTTCTGGTGTTTCATCATCATAAACATTTTTAAAGATATATACATAATAAAAACAAAATATATTTTAAACACCTCTTTCACAATTTATCAAGGCTAGTTAGACACCTTATTGGGCTTACCTTAGAATATCTGATCTGTTCGAGAAGAGTTTTCATTTCACATTTTTTCGTGACTTCTTCCAAAATATTTTTGGCTGTAGTTAATTTTTCAAATATCAAACCAGATTCTTCTATAGGTAACTGAATGAGATTTTTAATTACATTGACAAATAATGTGATGATATGCAAAGGATGTATGAAGAATTTACACAGCGGATTGTCTTCCTTCATTTTCTTAATGATGTTCTAAAAAAAATCAAATACTTTCATAAAAGAATAATTTTTTTTAAATAATTTTCTTAAAAATTATTTTCAGAATTAAATTACCTCACAGAAGTGTCCATATTGGTTAACTACAACAAAATCCCCGTTTTCATTCCGTATACACATTTTAGTGTCGTAAAGCATAAAACTTAATTTCTGAAAAAAATAATTGATGTCAAAGAAAAATTCTAAATGAAAAGTTCGTAGCTTTGATTCTATAAAATAAGGTGTTTTTTTAGAGGTATACATATTTAAAACACTTGAAAATCATGGTAATGGCCATGGTATTTGATTCATTAAAAAGATAATTTTATCTCATCAGTGTTTAGATATGACTTAAGGTAGGCGACACATAACGCTACACGCATCATGGCTTGGTCTATTTCAGCATATCCACACTTCCATACGCCATGCCAAAGATATTAGAAGAACGAGATATGCTATGTTGGCCGCCGGACCGTAGGCGAAGTACTAACTAATTAGGGTACTTTGAACGGTATCGGGACGTGTACGCACAGAAATCTGTTCTATGTATTAGTGCGGATACCTTAGCGATGCCTTAGCGTAAGCGAAGGTGTGCAGTAGTATTGTTGAACAAAACCGGCGACACTCGGCAAAGCAATTCCACACAGTATGAACTGCTCATAGCACATCTCGTTCTTCTAATATCTTTGCGCCATGCACTACCAATGCGAATGTATGGCAAATTTAGCCCAATATATATCGGCAAAGACGAAGCGAATGTTAGTTTCCAAGTCGTCCATCTTCTCTGGTTAAATCTGGTGTTAATTCTCATAATAATGGAAGCCAATACACCGGTCAAATTAGGCCATTGAATAGCATTGTATTTAGTCATTGCATTAGGCAAATTATGCGCTCGTCTTATGTATCCTTCAATAAATTGATTGTAGCACACGCTGTGTGGCATGTTGCACCATTTTGTTGTTACCAAGACTTCCTACACATTAATGCAGTTGCAAAATAAAAATAAATAGTGACGTGGGTGTGAAAATAAAAGTAAATTGTTTTTTCACTATAATACCTAGATGGAAATAATGCTAATATGTATCATCTGTAAGCGGCTTCACCACAGTTTGATAATGCCTTCAGAAGTCGTAATGACTGTCACGCGTTATAATTACTGTACAGAGAGAACTAGTTTATAAATTAAATAGTAATATTTATGAATACGTAAGAGCAAAAAAAAGTTTTAAAAATTAAACTTGATGACAATATATAAAGTTGCTTATATTTATAGGAGAACGTTTACAGAAAATATGTTTTTTGATTACTTACATGTTCAATAATCACGTCTGCTAAATCTGACAAATTGTATTCAGCTTTCTCAAGGGCTGGTAGCATAATGTTGGAGTGAAAGTTGTAAATATTTTTTGTGTTCGTCAATATTTTCTCATGGATTGGCAAACTTTGCGGACCCTCAAGCCAACTCTTCAAATTCGTTACATATTCCTTTACGTCTGCGATAAGGTTATCCACAAAATCCATGGGTTTTTCTCTTCTTATTGAATCCCTACAAATGAAAATAGCATATCTCGTTCTTCTAATATCTTTGGTTGTTACTGATAATGTATCAAAAATTTCTACGGAGTTTGGGTTTGCTATGATAGATAGGGCACTTTGAAGGTACACCCACCCTGTCCCACCCCGGTATAGGTGACTTATGGTCACCCCTTCGGAGCTCTCGCATGAATCTAATTTTTTTTGAATAAACAGCTCTACAATTTATATAAATGAAGCTAGGCCTTCAAAGTCCCCGCATACGGTGTAATGAAGCGGTATGCAAGCGCTTACAAGTACTAAACTAAGAACAACACAGAAAAATAAACAACAAAACAATCAAGTTCAAGTGTCAGGCAGATAGTTGGAGGAGGGGACCCACACTCCAGTACCTGTAAACACATAAAAGTAAAGTAAACAATAGAGTGACGGGGGAGTTTCGCCGAACCACGACTGGCAGTCCTGTTGAGAAATTGGTGGTGGTTGGGGCGACTGGTGCAGGTCAGGACTTCCACACCCCTTAGCCGACCACCCGGTGGTGCCCTGAAGATAAGTATTGGAAAAAGAGGGATAAAACCCTAAAGAACCTAGGGGAAAGAAGCGTCAGGAGGTCGGAGGCAGGGTGGAGGTAGATAGATAGGGCACTGTGGGGTAGGTAATATAAGATATTGTTATGGTTGGCACATACTGCAAAGTTGTGTATATCCACACGTGGCCCCGGAAACGGACCACGCACTAATGGCGTGTTAGCTCATCAATACATACACGTACATCGGGGACATCGTCGCCTGACACGGAACGCGCGGGCTATCAACCAATCAGATGGCTAATAGAAGAAGACGACCAAATAAGGATATCCCTTCCACATTGCGTCCGACGCAGGTCAAGTACTTGCAGCTAGCTAGCCACGCGCCAGTTCACCGCCGACCCCGTTGAGTTTAACACGATGCATTAGTTCCGAGTTAACATTTGCCGCCAAATTGGTGTCGCCGTAAATATGGACCGGCGTGCATACGTTTTATAATGTGCCGCGTCTCTAGACTCAGTTTATCATGACAGGATAATCTTCAGCCGACCACACCGTCATGGATATGATTGCGTCATATCCCTGGGCCGCGGCCGTGCACCCGCTGCCGCCCACGGGGTTCCAACTACAGGCTTTTGCCGCCTGCCGCCCAAGCTCCCGCCCATTGCTCTACCGCCGCCTCTGTGCCGCCTTTCGCCGTGAGCAATAGCTGCCGCCCTTCGCCCTGCATCCGCCCACGCCGCTTCTGCGCCGCCCTGTAGGCGTCGTATTCCCGCCCTGCATCCGCCTAGGCCGTGCCTATGGCCACCGCCATCGTTGCGGCCCCCGCCGTAATTTACACGTGAGCTAATCATGTACCTATGTCCATCAGAGCCTATAGATTCAGTAGATTGCCATTATTAACAGTTACGCCTTAAAAAGCTATGTACCTTATGTAGATCTGTCTGATAACCTGTTTTATATGTACAATAAACGTTCATATCAAGCGACTTGTTTTATTGGGAGACTGTCTATATCCACACCCTGAAAGATTGGAGTTTCAAGCTCTGCTGCCTGCCTAGTGCGGCGAGGGTTAATGGTATAACCCGAACACTTGCTAACATTAACTGTCCTAACTCCCTATAATACATTATATGGCTTAAACGCTAATATAACAATATGGTACATAGATGGAATCAATTTGCACAGTGAACAGCTTCATTTACGGTGACGGAAACTTGGACGCCAAACTATGCCAGTAAAGACAAAGTATGCTGAACTGTGTGGTAGAGTCTAAGAATCATCATCAGGGATGGGCACTGTTTTTTACATTAATAAGAGCATTAGAATCATAATAAATAAAATAGATGTGGATTGATATTAAAGATTGTATTAATTAATATACATGGGTTGAAACACATACCTGTGGACCAATTCTACACGTGAGCTATATATCTAGAACCTAACAACACTCGATGCGACGATTCGGGTTCCTGGAAACGGGATGGAGACTCCACGAGCCTGAGGAGCCTTCCATCTCCCTCTTCGTGGCATCAGCGTCTGGTCTGGTAGCTCCTTCCTTCTTCTGGCTGGAGTTCGCGTGGATGCAGACCACCTGGTCCCGGCGACCCCTGACATGAGGTCGGTGGAATACTCGAATTCCACAAATAAACGAACACGGAGATACGGTAATGCGATGGGTCGTTGTGCAGCTCAAACGTAGTCGGATGACTCTAATATCCAGCGGATACAAATATTACATGAACGGTATCACCGTCCGCCATTATAACAGGAATTCCGAAATTGAATTAGATATCCTGATATCACAATAAAATCAGCGCGGGCGGCCACGACCACGGCCATAACCACGACCGGCTGTAAACTTAACGATCACATATTACTGTTAAATAGCACACCGATCCGTTATAATTTATTAATAAATAATCCACATTTTGGTCAAGTCGGCAACGTGCCGTGGCCTGTCGGCGCGTTCCCAAGAAGTGACCCGAACGACCAATAACCCTCTCTAGTTCAAATTTTAAACTACCTACTGCCGGAGAAAAGGTGAAACTGTTGATAGCCAGTCAATTATAATGAACTGACTGCAATTTACCCGGGGTAATATGAAACATTACTAATTTTAGTTAGGAAAATAATTATTTATAAAACAAAGTAATTATTTTCATAACAAAATGTGAAACTAAAACATGTGCTGCATACTTCTGATTACTGGGCAATATATTTTTTTCAGGTTGTTTGACGAAGTTGTCCTTTGTTTCGATATTGGTTTGGTGAGCAGTTGTTTGGCTGGTTTCTCGAATTTCTGAATCGTCTCCTGAAAAATACGATGGTGAACCTCACTTAACATATTATTATGACTTATAATTTTGTATCGCACTGCACGACTTACCATGCCATTTTTATAATGTACGCCGCACATTCACTGTGCGCCGTGGTGGTCAACGGCATTTGTGCAGTGTTTGCATCTGAATGCGGACGTCATGGCCTCTAACCAACAACAATTAATTCGCATAACAAGCAAAACAGATGATGAAAAAATTCTATTCTTGAGCGACATTTCGCATAACGATTGATTCAGAAAGGGTAAGTCCCATCTTCACGTCACTCACTTGTGAGCCGGGACTTCCCCGCCAGTGCGTCAGTCTTCGGTTTGAACTCATTCCGCTAACACGCTAGTGTCGCATGTGATCACACATTTTTCTAAGCTTGTGTTTAATATTTGTAATTTTTTTTGGAATGCATGAGCCTGGCTAATCTGGCGAGCACATTTAATCGGTCTACATCAAGGAATTGCATTATCCTCAAGATCAAGGATAAAATTAAGAGGAAGCTACAAGCCAAAAAATGTGTATATTTTTAGTATACCTTAGGATTGTAGATAATAGGCATTAAAATCGTTTGACAAATGAAGTATAGAAACGTTCGATTTTAAGCACAAAACTGGTTTTTATTTATTTTGTAAATAATTTTACAAGAAAGCAAAAAAAAGTAATCAAGTGAAACGGTCACAGATAATCTTAGCTATAATCCTGTATTATTTAAAAGTGGTTTCCTTTACGCGCTTATACGTTTGTATTGAAAAAAAAATTTAGTGGTTTGCATTTATATTTTTTATTGAGTAATTTATTATTGTATTTGTATTCTACTCTAGCAAAACGATAGGAAAACTTTCAATTTATCTAAAATAAATTTTTTGGTATTCATACTATATATTCATATTTGGTTCACCAATTCGTTATAAAGATTAATCAAAATAGTAATTTAGCATTAAGCTTCTCCTTAAGAAGTTAGATGCTAAACCACACCGTTACTCCAGCATATGGATCAGCAGGTAATGAAACTCTCCACTAAAACACCCATCAAGCGTTGTTTTGAGGTGACTGAAGGGATAAGTCTCACTCTCAGAGAGTTCCGGAAAAATCACTTTCACATCGTTCATTTTGAGGGGTTTTAAAAAGTACCCGTGGAGTCTACCGTCAACAAGATTAAGTCTTCGGCCAACACCATGGAGCTGGAGGTGATCAACGATATTGACGAGCTTGTGGTAGAGCACAGTCAAGAGCTGACCACAGAAGAGCTTATGGAGTTGCATTGTATTTCACAGCATGAAGTTATGAAGGAGAGTTTGCTAGATGAGGAGGAAGTAACAGAGCAACAATCTTTTGGCGCAATAAGAGAAATACTGAAAGAATGGAAAATTGTTGAATGGTACATTGAGAAACACCCTCATAAGGAGGCTATGCGTTCTACAAATTTATTCAGTGATAATGCTGTCGAATTTTCACTAAATTTTGAAACGTCGGCAAAAACAAATTTCTTATATGTAAAAATTTATCAATAATAAATATCGCAATGATGTCACGAAAGTCTTCATTATCTAATAAAATTTAATTTTTATAACTACAATACATTAAACAAACATCACAATTAATACACTTACTTTTTGTTTTTTCTTTTTTTAACTGTTTTTGAATAGCATCTTTCCAAGAATTGTGAACTTCGGGAGAGTTATTTTCAAAAACAATATTTGAATTTATATCTTTATCTTTATAATCGTGTACTTCGAAATTACTTTCGGACGATTCTTTAAAAGAAAGGGATTTCATCGGGATCGTAGCGCATACGTATAATTTATCAAATGACCCTGCTACCTGAAAACACACTTAATTGATAAATTTGTAACCGAGTCTTTTCTTCACACGTCCATTATATTCACAAATTTTTACTGTATTTTTATATCATAATTAAATAAAAATGTTTATTTTATCTAGATCATATTCTCTTTATCACAATATTTTAATAATATTAGAACAATATAAAATAGAAAACATAAAAAAAAAATTAACCCTATGATGAGCGAAAAGGACTGGCCGGCAGTGGCTGCTGGAGATTTTTGGGTGTACTAGAGTGCTAATGTCATTAAAATGGCGTTATTGATGTTGTTGTAGCTAGAAAAAATTTTATATGCTCTTTCGAAAATTAGATTTTTTATGAAGATTTTCAGGAAATCCGTGCGGGCAATCTGAAATTTTGTGAAAATCTTCATACAAAAAATCGAATTTTCGAAAAAAAAACAAACTTCCTGAAATTTTTGTTGTTTGTTTTTGGGGTGTTATGCCGTGTTGCGCTAACTCCTTCTTTAGCCGACGTTTCGGACAGCGTTGCAGTGTCCATCATCAGGGCAGATCCGGTAGATCCGAAGATCCGAAGAAGATCTACCGGATCTGCCCTGATGATGGACACTGCAACGCTGTCCGAAACGTCGGCTAAAGAAGGAGTTAGCGCAACACGGCATAACACCCCAAAAACAAACAACAAAAATGCTTTTGGCCGTGAGAATCTAAAAACTTACCTAACTTCCTGAAAGTCGGTGAGGCGAATGTAATCGGTGCAGAAACAGCTAGATATCGTATTTTTCGTTGGATTTTAGATTTTTTTTAACCGGATTCGTGCAGAAACCTACTAAGCCTGCACATACCTAACAAATAGGTACTTTTAAATTTGACACCCTTACTTGTTAGCGTGATGAAAATTTTATATAATTGATAAACATCCGTGCTTCTGAATTCCTTTCAAATTGAAACGTAAAATAAAAAAGACATAAAATAGTTCACGGAAATATATAAACATTACTTAACCAGCTAAAGACGCCTGTTTATCTGTTGTGTCAAATGTAAATAATAATAATTGCTCATCAAAATTTAAAACGGCAAAAAAATTTCAGAGAATTCAAAATCCAAAGAAAACATTTCAGTCATTTTTTTTAAGAAATTTGCAAGAGAAATATCACTTAACAATAAAGAAAAAAAAAAAAAATTTAATTCACAGAAAAACAACAAAAACTGAAATTTTTAACGCATTGCTTTTTTCCAGTACAAATGTTTGCCAAGACATGCATTTGGCATTTACCTTATAAAAACTTCACTTTCATGATACCAACTCGAATCTAAACTTTTACATTCTTCACACAGTGTGCAACAAAAAATAGCGTCTAACGGTTGGGAAGTGATTTTTTATAAGTAAGGCTGTTAAGCCTCCCGGAAGTCGATCATCGGAGGGTTAAAAAAGAAACTTGCAACCTTTTTCTCTATCCGAAATTTTATTTAAGGTCTATTCATACCTACCGCCACAACACAGACAGAGCATGATGAACCAAAAAAAACCCTGAAAATAAGCGATTCAGTATGAATACCATTTAAGCTAAATCTAGAAAGAGGGGAAATTTCCTGGCAGTTCTTGTTCGACAAAATTTTTAAATGATTTGCTTGCAAAAGAGTATAAAAAGAACAATTAAATTAGTAAATTATCATTATCCTTATTTTGTTTACCACCATGGCTGATCTACTCAAAATGAACATAAATAGCACACACCAACATCATACAACCAACGACACAAAACTATGTAATTTTATTATTAACATTCCATGTTCTCTTACAATATTTGACCAAAATATAAGATCCCCGAACAAAAACTATGACGTACTTGTATACTCTTACGCAACTTTAAAACAGATTTGAAAATTATAATCCTAACAGAATGTTGGATTTCAACCGCTTTTACAAAAAACACAAAAATAATTTTACTGCATATCTCACATTAAATAATAAAAATCACTGGTAGTCTTAAAGCCTCTGTTTCTGAAATTGACTTAGCAAATACAAACTGTCTACAAATAATCACCGACTCTAATATGTGTATTCTCGCCCTATACAGATCACCATCCATACATAACATTACACCATTTATAATGGCACTGGATTCTCACCTACAAAAACTAACTTCATTCAAAAATATCATCATAGCTGGTGATCTTAACATAAATATACTTCTTAATGGTCACACTCAAAACATTGAGCAACTGAACTTCTCTAACATGGTATTATAAGCACCATTTATACTCCTACCAAGATAACCAAAGACCCAATCATGTGTAGATTATACTATGGTTTAATAAAAAAGACAAATATGTAGTGCCGTATTACGAATCGACAATCACAGATCATTACACAACAATGATAGGCCTGACTTCCCCAACTATGAAATCAACTTTCTAAAATAACACCGCAAAAAAATAATTAACTACGTAAATCTAAAACAATGTTTAGAAAAACAGACATGGGAACATCTCACAAAAATTAACTCAACAGAAGAAGCATGGAAATATTTTTTATGAACTATATGATTTGAAAAGGTGTGTTTTGGTTCAAATGTGACCCTGAGGTCCCTTATGGATTTCACTGAAGGCAATTGTTATTATTTTCAAGTACATACATTTTTTTAAAGATAATTACAGTTTATTAATTTTCAATTTTTCTTTATTCAGTGCAGTGTAATTGCAGTCATTGAGAAATTTTCGACCATCATGCAAGGCACATGCCCGTGTTGTGGTAGTATATTATATTTAAAGTACGTTAAAAATATTAAAGCACATTAAAAATAATTTATTATAGACGATAAGTTCCAATAATTAATTAATATATAAAATGTTTCCCAGTTAACATAATTTAAATGTATTTAAAATACAACAGACATAGAAAATATTCTAGCCGAAATTGTCCGCCGGTGCTGGAAACGCTACGCTATGATGTGAACGTCTTCATAGATAATGTATGAATCTAATCGAGCCGTGTCTGTCACGCTACGTGTGTGTGCCGGTAGATGTGAATAGATAGAATAAGTAGCGTGGCCATCACGGCACAGACGCGAGTATTTACTATCGTTCCCCTAAGACTACAAGGTTCTATCTGAGATTTTGGGCCAAAATTGACCAAGAAAAGTTTCATAAAACCTAAAATATTCCAATTTCAAGTGTTATTCGGGATTCAAACTTTGAACCTCAATATCTCAGTTTTATAAATAGCAGATAAACCCCTGTCATTCCAAAAGAACAATATACCGGGATCGTGATTGGCAAAAACGACATAATGGCGACAGTGAGGCAAATGAGTATGTAGGTGAAGCCGTGCGAACTCGATTTAAATTTGTTCCATTTCAAATTAAAGCGAGTTCTATTTCATATGATCTTAAATCAGATTTGCATGGCTTCGTCCATGCAGTGTCGTGATCAGCTGTGGATGTAGCGCCTTTTTGTTCTGAACTGCGCAGGCGCATATATGCGACAGTTCAGCCAAAATATTCTACTGTCGGTGCCGGCCCGTGCCTGTGCCGGAACGCTATGCTATGATGCACAATGTATGAAATTAATTGAGCCGTGCATGGTACGCTACGTGTCTGGCATGTTACGTGCAGGTAGATGTACCTGCAGGTCAGTTAATAAAATAATGCAAAATAAAACTATAAAGTAATTATCTCAAAGAAATATGAAATTGATTAAAGTGGCAGTCAGTTCGTTAGTATGGTGGTATATGTTTTAGGTAACAACCTATTTTCAAATGGATTGTGTGAAAGTAGTTTGAGGTAATAATTTATTATTATTATTTATTTAAGTTACAAAAAAAAGAGAAATACAAGTACTGGGATGTGTTTGTAGGTACTTACTGTTCCTGGAACAATGTTTGCCAAAACTAAGTAGTTTTCGTGCAGGTAACATTTCATTTCCTCCGTTTTTTTTGGACCATGTTTTACATATAATTTATCACATTTTATTAATTTTCCTCGATTTTCAGATATATCCATCTAAAAGAGAACATTTTCTTAATGGTATGATTTTTCACTGTGAAAACATAACACTTTTTAATAGGAGATACGTGTTATATTTGCATAAAAATTCTCAAGGAGAGTAATGTATTCAAATAATTTCAAAGAAACAATCGGATAGTAACAATTCTATCATACCTTTAATCCTGTAATTGATTCCGAATCAGAATTAATGACCATGTTGATATTATCTAAACATTCCTCAATTGATGTCATCATTTTCCAAAAAGGCCCTATTTTGAATTCTTCTATTTTTACAGCTTTAGCTACTTTCTCGTATTTTTTTTTCATGTTAACAATAACACTACCATATACTCTTGTTAATCTGTCTATAGGAAAATTAAGAACTCCTGTGTCAATGTTGATAACAGATTTAAATTCTTCTTTTTTTATCTGAAATTGAAAAATAATGCAGAAATAAAATGAATTTGGGTAAGTAAACAGTACAGTTTTAAAAAAGTAAACGATTCTGTAATATTTAGTTACTTTTATGTAATCAATTAACTACTTTATTTCTTATTGTGCTATCATATTATTAATGACTTACTATTATTTACTCATAAAACTGTTTATATTTTACAGTAAAAAACATAAATAATACATGTTCACATTGTATAAAGTAAAATCATAAATTGCTTTTCCTCGCCATAAAGCGGCAAGGCTCTGGTGTTGGTGTTGGATTCAAGCTCAAGTAATAAAATCATCTACGAAAAAGTAAGTTATAAAATAGTATTAAAAATAATAGTGAAAATAAATTAGGGAAACCCAATATTATTCTAAAACCGAAAAGTACAAGCAAAAATGGACTTTTAGGACGTGTTGTTTCATAAAATTAGAATAATTCATAAATTTCAACGTCAAAATTCAAGTTCTGTGAAAGTTATTTGAAGTGCTATTATTATTGCATCATGGGCTAGTTATTTCTCAGTACTTAGATAAAAATATAAATTTTATGGATTTGCACAGAACTTGTATTTAACTTAAGAGCTGGAATATTAAATTTGAAATTTGATGTATCGTTGAAATTCTGTGAAACAACCCGTCCTTACAATGGTTTCGCGTAATTTTTCAATTTAAGCTGAAATAAATGAATATTAAGATTGTTGATGTAAACTATTCCTTGATAGAGATATCTTGAATATGCTTTGTGTTTAATTTTGTTCTGATATCATGCTTATGTATTAAATTGTAAGTTAGTTAACTTTTTTTCCTAACAAAATTATATATATGAATATTTTTTTTACATTTTGTCTATTGCAGGTACATGCAATAGTGTTAAAAAGATTTTAGTAGAAGATGTCGATGATTGTAGATAAACTTATCTTTCTTTGAAATATTCAAAGTGGGTTTTAAAAAATGTCATATTTTGCATCATTAGTCAATTATATCGTATTGTAGTCTCTATTGTAATATAGACAATTGTATATCTGATAGTATTATTACGATAGTGTCTGGACGGTTTCGGAACTCTATTCAAATTTAAATCTTATGTTTAGGGTAAATTCCGCATACCCTCCATAGCAAAATATCATGCATTCTAGGATTCCTACAAAATGGCAATCCTTCCTTTACCGGCCGCTGGAGTAGTTTCCCTATTGGCTGACAGAGCGCACCTCTGGCGTCATAGTAGCGAATAATTTCATTTGAAATAATCCATAACAAATACGTACAATTTTATCTATTAAAACTACCAAACTACCGTTTTAATACGCATTTAAAAAGAAAACCAACATTTGATTCAACTTAATGACAATAAACAACAACTCTTTGCATTTACGATTTAAAAAATATTGATATTTGATATTATTTACGTAAATCATAATTTCGTACCATTTTGACAGAACACCGATATGAAGTCTGCGTATAATACGCGTTTGTTTATAGGGAGAATAAAAAAAATGTAACAAAATGGAAAGCTGGAAACGGGAAGCTTCGTTGATTGTAAAATTAACCAACAAATCTCTAATCTGACATGAACTTATATGTATAATAAAACAATCATTTTGCCAGATAAACATATTTATTTAATATATATTAATTTACGTTCACCCGTTTGGGAAATTTTGAAAAAAAGCGTTTTGATTTAAGGTTAGGTTAGGTTGGGTTATTATAGATTAGGTTAGGATACGTTAGGTTAGGTTGGGTTATTATAGGTTAGGGTAGATTAGGAAAGTTTAGGTTAGGTTAGGTTGGGTTATTATAGGTTGGGTTTTTATAGGTTAGATTAGGATAGGTTAAGTTAGTTTAGGTTGGGTTATTATAGGTTAGATTAGGTTGGGTTATTATAGATTAGGTGAGGTTAGGTTTAGGTTAATATAGGTAAGGTAAGGTTAGGTTGGGTTGTTATAGGTTAAATTAGGATAGGTAAGGTTAAGTTAGGATAGGTGTGGTTAGGTTAAGTTAGGATAGGTTATGTTAGGTTAATTGGGATTTTTTACAGACAAAAATGTTTTTAAAAATTTGCCTTAACACACTTATTTTAATAAATAACGGGATTTTTAAAACATAATACGTAAATAATAATTTCACACCATTTGACAGAACACCGATATGAAGTTTGTGCATAATACGCGTTTATTTGTAGGAAGTGTAGGCACTGCCAACTCAATAAAAACATGAAAAACAAAGCTAGAAATGCTTCGTTGATTGGTAAAATTAGCTAATTTACTTATGAAATGTACTTATATGTATAATAAAATGATAGGTTAGGTTTGGTTATTATAGGTTAACTGTTGTTAGTATCACTTAAACTGGGCGAAGCCTAACTAAATACCTCCCGCAGGGCCCAGCAGCAAAAAACCCGCGGAGCGGGTTTTTAACTGCTATTCACATTTATTTTTTTTATTTTGCATTGTAAGAATATTTCTAAATGTTATAAATATATGAATACAATTTATAATTAGTTTTGTCAAGTTCAAAAATACGAGCTATCCATTTTTTTATTATTCCCTACACATATTTATTTTTGAAAGTTGGACTGAGTATGGGACATGTTTAATTGCAATTAGTTACGAAACATACAATTTTGTGTATTATAATTTTTAGTTCAGGTTTAGAATGAATTTTTTTGATAGAGAATGGAATGGATTTTGTTTTTTTCAGTATTTGAGGATCGGAGATTTTAATCGAACCAGTTTTTCAATATTTTATATCAGTATTTCCTAGGATATTATAAGTATTCCAATTAGTACCTAAAATTACGACAGTGGCGTCTGCGTAAAATATTATTTTCCGTTTAAGTTTTGTATGAATGTATTATTTACGTGTATGGTAAGCAGTAAAGGTCCCATGACTGTAAATGCCGAAATTTGTGGCTGACTACGCACGTAATTTATTTTTACCCCTTTTTACCAATTTTAGCTTTTTGTCCATTCTACAGATATAAAATTAAATTTAATATTTTTTTATTTACTTAGAAGTTTGTCATGCGATATGTACATTTGAGATTTTTAAAAACTTATTAATTCATCATGATTTAACTAATGAATTGTTAACTAGGCAAGTTGATTTTACAATTGCCTCCTATTTGCTTCTACCTTCCATAAAGGCAAATTAATTTTCATCTAATGTGCAATAAAAATTTTTTTTTATCAGTTAAATAAAAATTTTCAAATTTGAAATCCAAATCGGTCGGTAAATAATTGTAGACTTCTTCTGGATTACCAGTTTTAAATATTGCAATTTATTTGTTAATGGATGAAAATAATTTGCTTTGCATACTTGAATTATTAATAAATGCATAACCAGATTAGAAATTTGATTTTTCGTCCTTAAAATTTTTTAAAATTTTATTTTTATCGAGCCCTGCGGCAGAACCTCCTTTGGTAATGGTTTTAAAAGTTTCAATTTTGCCCTGTGTGTTGACTTAACTAAAATAAATATTTATTATCTTTCTATTTTACTTTCTATATTATTATTTATTCATTATAACTTATTTGTTAATATTTAATTTATTTTAATATTTAGAAAAGGAGTTGGAAGTTTTGGCGGACCTAACAACTGTTTTCCTGGTAAAATAAATATACGAAAAAGGCAGGTACTCACCTTAAAGAAATATTCATGAAAATTAATGATGTCGTCGGCTCCAACTCTATTCTTCAGGTATGATTGGTACATGACCTTCAATGGTTCCGCCTGGAAAAAATCGGTTTAATCAAAATGTAGTACATTAAAATGCACATTACAAAATGCTATTTTTAACATTGTCGTTCATGCTCAAATTAAGTTCCTGTTAACTAACTTGCCTGCAGAAAATAATGTTGAACTTTTTCGTGCAAATCGGAAAATTTCGGATGTGACGATAGTATTTTTCTAAAAGAAATACTGTAAGTTACTTAAAATAAAGGCAAGGATTTTGACCTTCGTGTGTCCAACAGGAATTACCAAATCTGTGAATAACTTTTTCCTTAAATACTGATTAAAAATATTGTTTTTTTTTTTTGTATTATTGCATAACCTTAAAACATGAAATGCGTAGGATATCTCAGTGAATGACTCACTGTGGTAACACAAGTTTTGTTTTGCGTCTTGGCATATCGAAGATTAATTAAAAAGTATAACATTTAAATATTGCAGTTATCGTGAGGATTCAAAGCAATTTCGATATTTTTGTTTATTCACATTTATAATTTAAGAAATAATAAATTCTTCCAGAAACTCAACATCTAAAATATTTCGTGTTTTTTATTTTTTTATTGTTAAACATGATTATGTTTGCTTAAAAGAAGCAAAATATAATATCTACCTCAGTATAATTTCGTATTTTATCTAATCTAAATCACTAATTAAAAAATATATATCAAACCAAAATCAGAGACATCCTTCTAGCTAAGAACACCAGATGGTTTGTGTGACAAAATAAATCACAACGTAAGTTATCTAAATATTTAACGATCGGTGCTTCATTTTAGTTGATCGTAATTACTGTAGATTATATTATATATTTAAAGGAAATTTGTTGGTCGTTATATGTTAAAATACAATAGCTATATCCGTATTTCGTTTGTTACAGTTAAAAATAAAACCCTCACATATTCAATTAGTACTTGTTGAAACACTCTCATATCTTTCCTGGCACCCATAAGTCTGGGTAGCATTATTCTGGAGTGAAAATTGTACATTTTCTTCATATCTTCAAATATCTTAAAATCTGAATTGAGTTTTTGTAAGGCCACAGGTATCCGTTGCTCTTTAAGACACCGCCCATAGAACCGGACACAGCTTCTTAATTTGTGTACGTATATCTTCTCGCCTTCAATGAAGTCGTCAAAATCTTTTATTGGCTCAGTTCTGCAATCAAATAAATCATAATGTATGTTTTTGGGTATTTTCAGTTTTATTATTTATTCTTAGCTTAACATTTTTATAAAAATTTTTAACAAATAATCCATATAGACGGATTCGGATGACTTTCCGACATCCTTACCAATATTGTTATTTAATAAGCGTGCTGACTGAATATGTTTGCTTGTCAACATTCATCCTCTTATTAAAAGACATATTTTAAGTTTTACATAGTGATAAACAACCATTTACTCTCCATGAATGATTGGTTGTCGGTTGTGTTGAAAGCACTTTATTAGTAAGGCCTTCAGTCTTTTATTTATAGCTAATAATATAGTAATTTAGGACAAGGGCCTAAATTTAATTTGGTGGTAGGTACTTACATAAAACGTTTAATTTTTTCTATGTCGGGTTCCTCATCTTTGTTTTCCTCACACTGATATTCTGGAGGGAAATAAAAAGTGTAAGTGGGCAGTTACGAAGCACAACTAATTACATCGTGCTAAATGTAAAAATATAAAATGGAGTAATTTCTAACAACGTTTCAATGTTAACAATGGTCTCTCCTGGATGATACCATATCTTCCAACGTTAAACCATGTGCAAATATTAGTATAGCTAGCGCATGTTAAACACCTAAATGGATTAAACATTTTAAGTTTTTTCAAGAAGCATTATCATATATGTCAAAAATTATCAATAATTGCAACGATGTCACGAAAATCTTCATTCTGCAATAAAATTACATTTTTATACTTGAAACGAACTAAAATAAACATATAAAATACACAATTAATACACTTACTTTCTGTTTTTTTTTTTAAAAACTGATCTTCTAATAAATCACGAATACCATTTTTCCAAGAATTGTGATCTTCGAGAGAGTTTTTCGTAAAAACAATCTTTTTATTGATATTTTTTTCCACATAATCGCATACTTCAAAGTAATGGTTGTTTGTTATGTTGTCATTTTCAGACGATTCTTTATAATGAAGAGTTTTCATTGGGATCGTAGTGCATATTTTTAATTGATGAACCATCCCTGCCGCCTGAAAAGCACATTTATTTGAGAAATTCGTAACCAAATCTTTTCTTCACCCGTCCATTATATTCTAATATTTTGACTGATTTTTTATATTATAATTAAACAGAAATAATACTTTTATACTGTTCATTTTACTTTTACAATATTCCAACAAAATAAAATAGAAAACAACAAATAAAAAAGATTAACCCTCTGATGATCAAAAATGTCTGGCCAGATCACTGAGATTTTGATAGTTGCGTAGCTGTTTTTCTGGCATGTTAGAACGAAAAAGTTTCATTACTTCCTCAAAATCGGTGAGGCGAAAGTAACGGGTGCAGAAACAGCTAGATTTCCTATCTTTCGTTATGTTTTTTTTGAAGATCGTGTAGAAAAACTACAAGGTCTGTGGAGACCTTAAAAATTTAACAACCTTAGGTGGTGAAAATTTCATACAATTGATAAACAACCGTGCGTCTGAAGACCTCACTAATTGAAACGTTAAATAGGAACAGACATAAAATAATTTTTCACTTGTAGCAAAAACTTTGTGGGTATACATAATTATAATAAAATAACTTTGTTTGATTACCACTTTATTGTATATATTTATAACCAACCGGTTTCAGTTCAACCCGAACCTTCATCAGGGTTAATAAAAACATATTCTATATAAAATATATTCTATATAATATGTTTTTATTAACCCTGATGATATATTAACCCTGATTTTTATAACCCTGATGATTCTATATAATATGTTTTTATTAACCCTGATGGAGGTTCGGGTTGAACTGAAACCGGTTGGTTATAAATATATACAATAAAGTGGTATTCAAACAAAGTTATTTTATTTTAATTATTATATACATGAAAAAGTTAATAGAAAGATAACATACATCGCTTAACCAGCTAAAGCGAGTTGTTTATCTGTAATATAAACTGTCAATAATAAAAATTGCTCATCCAATTTCAAAACGGCAAAAATTTTAGAGAATTCAAAATTCAAAGAACACAGTCATGTTACGTAAGAAATTCGCAAGAGAAATATCACATCCCAATAAATAAAGACAAAATGTTGCTTTTAATTCTCCGAAAAACATGAACACTAAAATCTGATTTTTTTAACGCAATAAAGAAAAAAAATGATGTTGCTTTTAATTCGTAGAAAAACAACAACAACAAAATCTGAAAATTTTAACACATTGCTTGTTTATATATAAAATGTTTAGCAACACATGTATTTGGCATTCATTATTTATTTATAAGTTCTTATAAAATTTGAATAATGTAATATAATTTAAATATTGGTGTAATCTCACCTTTCACATAAAATGAAAGCACAATTTACAATATGCAATTATTATATAACTGCTTGGCCAAAACTAAAATGTCAATGTATTAAATTATACGAATGCAATAGTATATTGATTATTTTATGAAAAAAACACTATTTGTGAGAATATTAAAAAAACTTTCACCCTCAATTTCACCCCGATAATCGTCAGATATTGCCGGATTAAAATAAAAAAAAACAGAGTGAAAGATTTTTTTGATAGTACCAACTCGAATCTAAACTTTTACAGTTTTCATACAATGTGTAACAAAACGGTTGTAAAGTTTTTTTTTATAAGTAAGGCTTTTAAGCCTCCCAGAGGTCAAAAAGAATCTCGCAATTAGATTCGAGATTAGATTTGTGGTCTCTTCATATCAACGGCACAGACAAGTAGGGTTTCAGACACGGCGCAGACACGAGCATGCACATCTACTGGCATAGAACTGTGAACCTAAAAAGCCCTGGACACACGCGATTTAGTATGGACAAAATTGAAGCCAAATCGAAGTCCAAAGTGAGGGTAAATTGCCTGGCAGCCATCTTGTTTAATACGATTTTTTTGATGATATGCATGCAAAGCAGTATAAAATGAACAATTTAAATGAATATTTATTTTTTAATTTTATATCGTCAATGCATAATTTTTGGGCTAGGTATTTGATGAGGCAGGGAATGGGACATGTCAAGATAAAATAAATAAGCTAAAGGCATTTTTCAACCATCTTACCCTTCAACCCGCAGATTTAAATTGTTCTCATTTAATCGTTCAACTGTTCAAATTGTCCAGGGCGATAAAAATAAACTTCCGCTTTGGCTATTAGACGTGCGAATACCAAACTGTCGTCATGACAACACGAAGCAAAGCAAACCGAAATAGCATTTTACGGTAATCTGCAGGCAAGTCAAGGGTATTTTTAAAAATCCAAAGTCAGGCACACATATCAACGACTATTATTCTGAGCGCGCACGAAGGAAGTTTTAGATTATTTCTGTGGAAGAATAGATGTAGTAACAATTTTGCCCGAAGATATAGGAAGAAAAACAAAAAATGAAACGATTTTCTGTACATCCTATGAAGAAAAAACAAAAAAAAATGAGCGAGAATTCTTTACATTATATAATAAAGAACGCCGAGAATATTGAGAAAGATTTTTCAAATATTCAAGAATGGGTCAATATGAGTAAATATAAATAGCTTGGAGGACTTCGAAGCAGGTAATGGACGGTTACCTTGAGTGGTTTCATCTTGCGGTAAGAATAACCTTGTCGAATTTAATGTTTCAAAGACCCAATCACGTTTGGTTACGTCTAAAAGAGATCGAAATGATAATCTGGACTCATTCAATAGAATCAATCTTCCCAACATGCCTTCCGTTGATATGCTGAATGCCAGAGTTAGGTTAGCCTCTCAGAAGCTGGTCGTACTGTACCAACAGGACCTGCAGATACTTAATAGTATACACCTGCTAACCCTGTACAAATCGTAAGTGCACTCGACGGTTGAATTTCATCACCTCTGGTCTAGAATCACAAAATATCTGACTCTGTACAGAAACAGGCCGTCCGTTTGATGGATTACCCTATCTTTACAAACGGATTGCAATATTTAGAGCAAAGACTTAGGGTGGAAATGATTTTTTTGTTTTACGGTATTTCAATGGAAGATGCTCCGAGAAACTAGCATCATTAATCCCTTCGGAACCGGTGCGCGATCGGGAAACACGCCAAACACGCGCCCAACATTTATGTTTATTCATACATCATGCATACAGTTGATATTTGTCACATGAGAACGGTCGTTTCCATCACTTGGTTTTGGGTTCAACAGGTTGGCTGTGGAATAATTTTCCTGTCTCTTCTTCGGCCTCTATATTTCCTCTCTCTCACAATATCTTACGGTATCTTCACGACCCAGGTTCACTCCTTTATTTATTCAAAAATACCCGATACACAGCATCCCCAAAGATGTTATTTTTTTTATTTTTTTTTTATTTTATTTTATTTTTTTTTTATTTAATTTTTTTTTTGTTACATACATGGTTTTAAAATACAAATTATGCTTTTTACATACATATTAAAAAAAGAAAGAAACAATGCGAATTACAGAAAAGTATATGTACACATGCACATATGTATACATATATAGTGTATTACACATCATACATAACATACACACACAATACACGTACACACACACGAGTTCATAAACAGCATATACATAAAAATAATAATATGCATAAATGTATGATAGCAAAAAAATCCCACATAGGCATCGCCAGTTCGTGGGTATACTTGTGTTTCTTTAAGGCAGTTCAGTTAAAATTACTCTAAAATACATATTTTATCTTTGTAGAAAATTGAAAAGAAAAGAATGAAAATATTTATAGTAAAATCATTATTTACTGTATTTACGGAATTAAATATGAAAAATAAAAGTTAATAAGGATTTGTTAAAAGTTAATAGAGATTAATATCAGATGTTACAGCAGGATCAGGAGCAGATGTTATATGTGTCAATGTAAAAATGTGTTACGGTTTTTGCCTAATATGACTTGACATTTTCAAGGCCAATGTTGAAAATGTCAAGAGATCTGAAGTTATTTAGCAGCATCTCTTTAGTTTAGTCAAAGGGTAGTTCAGATGGTTTAATGCAGTCGAACACGAGAAGTTTTTAACACGACGATGATAACTGAACTATATGATTTGAAAAGGTATGCTTGTGTTTAAATGTGATTCCGAGATCCCTTATAGATTTCACTGAAGACAATTGTTATTATTTTTTTTCTTTATTCATTGCATTGTTTATTACGGTCATTGTGAATTTATCGAACACAATGCCAGGCATATCGAACACAATGCCCATGTTGTGGTGGTCTGTTATATTAACATTACCATTAAAATCTTAAATTACATTAAAAACAATTATTAGAGGTTCCAGTTATTAAATAAAATTTACTATATTTAACAATTTAACATTATTTAAACGTATTTAAAAGACAACAGACATACAAAGTATTCTGGCCGAGATTGTCCGCCGGTGCTGGCCCGTGTCAGTACGGAAACGCTACGCTATGATGTGAACGTCGGTGCCGGCCCGTCTCTATGCCAATACCTGACGCTTTGATGTGAATGCACAATGAATGAAACTAATTGAGCCGTGTTTGGTACCTTACGTGTCTGGCACGTTACGTGCAGGAAGATGTGTATTGACCCTAATCTCTGCTTACGAAATATAGGTGGATGCAGTTCAGGGAATAAAATAATTTATAAAAACTAGAAGTAATTGTTTCAAAGAAATATGAGGTTGATAAAATTGGCAGTCAGTTCGTTATTAAGGTAAAACATTGAAACTCAAAAGTGTTTTAGGTACCAACTAATCTTCAAATGGAATTTATGAAAGTAGTCATAACATTAGAAGATAATAATATATTATCATAATTATGTACCGTTATTCCAGTAATTTGAATTATAAGTTGTAAGTCAGAAATAATAAAGGTGTACGAACAGTGGGATGTGTTTGTTTGTACTTACTGTTCCTGGAACAATGTATGCCAACACCAAGTAGTTTTCGTGCAGGTAACATTTCATTTTTTCCGTTTTTTTTTTACCATATTTTACATTTAATATTTGACATTTTATTAATTTTCCACGATTATCTGATATATTCCTCTGAAAAAAAAACATTTTCTTCGTTGCAAGATTTTTCGTAGTGAAAACAGAACATTTTTGAATAGTAGTTACGTGTTTTATTAACCAAATAATATAATCAAATAATTTCAAAAAAATAATTGTACATTATCAATTCTCTCATACCTCTATTCCCATAATTGATTCCGAATCCGAATTGATGACCATGTTGATATTATCTAAACATTCCTTAATTGATGTCAAAATTTTCCAATACGTCTCTTTTTTAAATTTTTTATTTTTTACGGTTTCTTCCTTGGCTACTACTTTCTCGTATTTTCTTTTTATGTTATCAATAAAACTCCTATATCCTCTTGTTATTCTGTCGATAGGAAAATTAAGAACCGCAGTGTTGATATTCATAATATATCCAAATTCTTTTTCTTTTATCTGAAATTGAAAATTGATTAAAAATTTGAATTAATTAAGGAAGGTACACAGTGTAGATTTTAAAAATAAACGATTTATTTACTATTACGTACTCAATTCATAAATTTATTTATTAATATCATATTATTTCTGACTAATATTTATTTAGTAATATGTGTATTTTTTACTGCAAAATACATTTTTTTAGAAAATGTTTATTCACGAAAAATAATGTTACATAATTTACGGAAAATATTGTAATTATTTCACCTAATTTTATACTTAAGATGTACCACCATAATAAAGCTAGGCTGGTGTGTATGCGGGAAGTGTCATTTTGTTCGTTATTTTTAGGTAATATTCTAAAGTATGCAGTTTTTATTTTCAGTGTGTCTTTAACGTGAAGTTAAACATCTTATCTTTAATTTTATATTTCGGGTAATGAATTAATCCAAGATATTTATAGATGAATTGCCCCAATTTTAAATTTTTTTTTATTTCTGGTTCAGAATGAATTTTTTTGATGGAGAATGGGATGTATTTTGTTTTTTTTCAGTATTTGAGGATCGGTGATTTTAATCGAACCAGTTTTTCAATATTTTATATCAGCATTTCCGAAGATATTATAAGTATTCCTATTAGTACCTTAAAAAATTACGACAGTCTCGTCTGCGTAACATATAATTTGTCCGCTTCCCTTTTGTATGAATATATCATTTACGTGTATGGTACACAGAAAAGGTCCCTGGAGTGTACATGCCGAAATTACTTATTTTTGGCTGACTAAGCACGTCATTTATTTTTACCACTTAAAGGCGTTTGAATTTAAGCTTTTTATCCATTTTACAGGTGTACCATTGAATCTAATATTATTAATTAAATAACAAGTTTGTCATACAATATGCTATCATAAGCACTTATCAGGTATTTTTGAAAAATCAAATTCTTTTTAATGATTTATCTAATGAATTGTTTAAAATCGTGGTTAATTTTGCAAGTGTATCCTATGTGCTTCTACCTTCAATTAAGTCGAATTAATTTTCATAGAATGTGATTGTACATTCTATTTTCAATTAGCTAAAAAATTGCTACATTTGAAATTATTGAAAAAGGTAGGTAATAATTGTTGACTTCTTCTGGATTATTAGATTTAAATATTGGAATTTATTTATACATAAATTGATGGAAATAATTTGCTTTGCAAACTTGAAGTATTTGTAGCCGAACCTCATTTCGTGCCACTTTTAAAGTTTTCAATTTTATCCTATGTGGTGAAATAACTTATAATTATTTATTATCTATTATGATTTATTCATTCTAACTTACCTGTTAATATTTACCCAGCCACCGACTAGTCTTCCATTACATGGGTCGTGTATGAGAAGGAGTTGGAAGTTTTAACAGACCTAATAACGGTTTTCCTAATATAGAATAAATATAAGAAAATGGCAGGTACTCACTTCAAAAAAATATTTATTTAACAAGATGATGTTGTCGTCGATTTCCCATTTCTTCGTAATGTATGATTGGTACATGACCTTCAATAGTTCCACCTAGAAAAAAAAACAGTTGTGTCAAAATGTAGCAAAGCACATTACATAATGCCTTTATTCATATTGTCGGTCATGCCTAAAATATCCTGAAAACATGTCATAACCTAAAAACATAAACTTTAGTATATCTCAATGACTCATCGTGATAACACAAGTTTTGTTTTGCGTCTTGGCATATCGAAGATTAATTAAAAATAAATAAACAAATACTGCACTTATTGTGAGAATTCAAAGCGATTTTGTCGTGTTTTTTTAATTAACATGATATATTGAAAAAATATTGAATTCTCTAACAGAAACTCAGCATCTCAAAGATTTCATGGTTTTTGACAATTTTTGTGATTATGGTTGCTTAATAGAAGCAAAATATGATTTGTATCTCCGTATAATTTTGTATTTTATCTTACTTAAATAACTAAATAAAAAACATTATCAAAATCATATTTCTAGGTAAGAACACCTGAGGTTCTGTATGACGAAAAAAATTACAAAAGTTATCCTGACATTATACGATCGGTGCTTCATTTAAATCGGTGATCAACGTAGATTATGCGAAAAACACATATATATATATATTTAAAGCAAGTTTGTTCGTCATTATATGTTTGAAATAAAAGAGAATTATCGCCATTTCAGTAAGAGTTTAAAAAACCCTCACATATTTAATAAGCACTTGTTGAAACTTTCCCATATCATTCCTGGCACTTATAAGTGTAGGTAGCATTATTCTAGAGTGGAAATTGTACATTTTCTTCATATAATCAAATAAATTAAAATTTGAATTGAGTTGTTCCAAGGCCACAGGTATGAATTGCTTTTTAAGACACGGCCCATAGAACCGGACACAGCTTCTTAATTTGTTTACGTATATCTTCTCGCCTTCAATGAAGTCGTCCCAATCCCCTTTCGTCTCAGTTCTGCAAACAAATAAATCATAATGTATGTTTTTTAGATGTTTTCAGTTCTATTCTTTATTCTTAGCTAGGTACCCTTACTACCCTTTAGTGGTAGGTACTTACATAAAACTATCATTTATTTCTGTGTCGGGTTCATCATCTTCGTTTTCCTCGCGCTGTATTTCTTTTTCACACTGATTTTCTGGAAAGGAATGAAAAGTGTAAGTGCAGTTACAAAGCACAACTAATAACATCAAGTCACTTAATGTAAGTAAACTTTGCGTTTCACTTTTATCAAGAATGAAATTAGACCACTTTTGGGTTTTTGGCTGAACAGCTTACCACTCTATCTGCTACAGATAATTACTGTTCAAATACGGTCAGGCAAATAAAAAATTAAACAATTCCGGGCTGCCCACTCAAAAAGTTCATGGATGAACACTTCAAAGAAAGGGTAGACTACGTGGACTACTTCAAGGAAATAGAATGCTTAAAATTCAAGAATAAACCACAAAAAGTTCCTGTATGCGTATTATGTACATGAACCAAAAAAAAAAATTAAAGAAAAAGTACATATGTAGAGGAGAAGATTTTTTTTTCAATATGGCTCGTGAATTTTTGCTTCCCGTGAGATGGACAGAGGAGGAGGAGTCACCATCTACATGTGCAATACACTCAACAATAAGAAAATCATAAAATGCCGAACTGAAAATAACTTCTCATTTCGAAAAAAAAATTCTCTAAATTTGTTTATTTTTTACCGTTAACCGAACTCAAATATAACAGAATTCTTTGAAACTTTAGAATAAATATTAAATAAAAACAAACAAGACACATTAATTTTTGGAGATTTCAATATCGATATATCAAAAGACACTGATACTGAACGGAGATATATTCATACCTTGAAATTTTATAACCCAATGTTTCCCACAAGGGTAACTAACGACACCATCTCATTGATAGATCACATCATTACAAATAGGACAAATATTTCCGAAGAAAATTCTAATATTGATGATCCTTTTAGTGACATAATGTTCTCATATTACATAATAAAAATTCACCGAAAAACCTGCCCAGTTTCGCAAGAATCCTCTCAAACGCTTACAATAAATTATAAAAAATAAAATACTTCACTTAAATTTGTAAATTTACCCATTCGTCTGACGATATAAACAAAAATTATAATAATTTCGCTAATTATCTTGAAAATGCTATAAATTCGTGCGAAACAAAAGTTAAACTTATAAAGGAGACAAATTTAATATTGTAACCAAAGATTTATTATGTCTAAATATTATATCAAATTGCCTAATGAAAACATGAACAATAAACAGAGAACCTCAAATAGCTCGCAAAACCCAACAATAGCTTGTAAATCTTTTGTCATAAATACCGAAGAAGTAAAGGAACCAAAGAAGATTGCATTTTTTCTTTCAGTTGTTGAAAACTTAACATCCGTCATAAAAACGTCTAAAACGGATGTAAATATGATCCACATGGAACCTCAAGCAATACAATCTTTAAACGCAATCAGGGCTTAATCTTAAGTCTAAATGACACAACATAGTTGGGTATTAAAGGAACTCTAGAGCTTTATGCGGACGACACAGTAATTTTTTATAACAAACCGAATCTAGCGGATCTTAAAACGGAAATGAATGTTGATGTTTCCCATCTCACAAGCTGGTTGAGAATAATCAAACTGACCCTTAACGTAAAAAAACGCATTTCATTATTTTAAAAATTGGTTACAACTGTCTCGAAAAGACAACGAACACAAAATATTTCATCTCCTCATAAATCATGTGAAGAAGAAAATTACCCCCATAACTGGCTTCAAGGATTACTACCCATTCATTTACTTACTTCGGTGTATTATGCCATTGTACATTCACACCTATTTTAACTCTGCTGTATCTGGGGCTTTGCCTGAAAGAAACTGATAGCTGAACAAATGCAGGTGCAGGTGGTCCGAAACCGAGCTCTCAGAAATGTTCTTGGTCTACCATGGGACACACATGTCAAGGACATCTATTCTATTTCCGGTATCGTTCCGACCACAGTTTTTCCCAAACATGAAATCACGACCACTACCCTACAAATTACCCAACAATCAACCCAAAATAACATCAATCTACTTACTTTATAATTTAAACATCCACAACAACACTACTCGGAATAACAATAAAATCCGCATTCCTCTACAAAACACACTACAAAAATGGGAAAAAATGTCTTAATATAATAAATAATATAATAATTAACTACATTGCCTACAGACTCTCTTCCAGATATGTATAAAAAAACCAGCATGTACAAAAAAATCGAAGTAAGGCTTTAAAATAGTATTTTCTAAAAACAGACTTTAAAGGAATAGTTATTAAAAACATATAAAAACGAAAACACGTAATTGTTGTCGTGTTGTATTTTGTGTTGTTTCTTTCTCTCTCCTTTCCTACCCCCTGTATTTGTAAAGCATAATCTATTTTTACCAAGGTATTAGTTGGTAAGTACCTTCTTGTAAATTCCTACCTTGGCTTTGTACTTTTGTGTATCCCTGTTTGTTTCTTTTTATGATTCTTGTTTGTTCTACTTAACCCCCCTTTTTCTATTTTGTACGTGAAACTTATAATTTTGAAATAAAAATACCAATTTAAATTGTACCTATTAACTTCCACCTATGTATTGTAAGTTTCTCTCGTCCTACAATGAGTTTAGTAACTCATCGGGATTGCTCTAGCAAGAAAAAAAAAATATTTCGTCCATTAAATTGCCATATTGTCTTTACAAGTATAGAACTAGAGCAGTGCCATTATGTCAAAAGTTCTCAATTACAAATATTGCAACGATGTCACGAAAGTTTTCATTCTCCAATAAAATTACATTTCAATTCCTGAAACGAACTAAAATAATTTTAAAATACATCACCTTTAATTCACTTACTTTTAGTTGTTTCTTTAATTGATTGACCATTTAACAAATCACGAATAGCATCTCTCCAAGAATTGTGAACTTCGAGAGAGTTTTTCTTAAAAATAATCTTCTTATTGATATATTTTTCTTCATTATCGCGTACTTCAAAGTAATGTTTGTTTGTTTGGTTCTCTTCTTCGGAGGATTCTTTTAAAGAAAGAGATTTCATCGGGATAGTAGCGCATATATATAGTTGATCAAATATCCCTACTGCCTGAAAAGCACACTTAAATGATAAATCGAAACCGAGTATTTCCCTCCCTCGTCCATTACATTCTCATATTTTTAACTCATTTTTATAACATGCTTATATAAAATTGGTTATTTTATACTTAGCTTTTTACACCAACACAATTACTTTCAGATATTACATAAAAAATATTCGAACAATAATAAATGACGCATAAAAGAAAAAAAGAATCAACTATGTGATCTTCGGGAGAGTTTTTTTAATCTTTTTCTCAATAATCGCGTTTTTCGAAGTAATTTATGTATGATTTAATTTCTTTTTCGGATGATTCCTTTAAATGAAGAGTTTTGCATTCCTTTATTTGCAGTGCATAATTTGAATTTCATAAATTCAGTTTTGAATTGGAAATTATAGCCTCGATTGGGCAAATACTTGAATCACATTAAAAACGAAACACCCCCATAAGGAATATATAAAAACGCCCATAATTGAATATATAAAAAAATAAATTAATATGGATTTCTACAAATTAAACTTGATAACATTAAAAAAAAACGCCCTTAAGCATTTCTAGTTTTTTTCTTTATTCTATTATTGATGGCATCATCTATAGAAACATATCCAATGTACTACCCAATTTTCAAATGGAATATTTGACAATAGTTGTTGAATAATGAGTTAGTTGTTATATTATAATATTTATAGTCATTCAAAGATTTTGACCCGTTAGTTGTGAGTGAGATATAAAAATAAAGAGTAAAAACACTGGCGTGTTTGTTGATACATACCGTCTGTCGAACAATAAATGCTAAAACTAAGTAGTTTTCATATAGGTAAGATTTCATTACTTCCGTCTTATTTAGACCATATTTTATGTGTAAATTTTATGTGTAAGAACCCCCATTTTTTTAATTTTCCAAGATTTTCTAATATTTCCCTCTAAAAAAACATAAGATAAGATTGTTCATCGTGAAAAAGGTAACATTTTTATATTTGGTTGAATATGGTTGATACATGAAAAATTATCACCTAAAAAAAGGCCAGTGATGTATTCAAGTAGTTTAAATGAATCAATTTGGATAGAAACAACGCTGTCATACCTCTAATCCTATAATTGGTGTCGAATCCGAATTTACGACCATGCTGATAATCAAAAAATGATCCCCTATTGATTTTATCGTTTTCCAATACTTCTCTTTTTTGAATTCTTCATTTTTTGTACTCCTAGCCACTCTCTCGTAATTTGTTTTTATTTTCTCAATAAAATTCCCGTATATTCTTGTTATTCTGTCCACCGGAAAATTGAGATCCCCAATATTAATATTGATTATATACCCAAACTCTTTGTTTTTTATCTGAAATTTGAAAAATAAAATAAATTCAGGAAGATGTAAATGAAGATTTAAACAATAAAGAATTTTTGATATTTAGGCATGTATTTATGTACTCATTTAATTAATTTATTAAAATTATATTTATTAGTTGAATTTATTTATTCAGAAAGGTGTAAGTGTGGATTTAAAAAGTAAATGAAATGTGATATTTAGGAATTTATTTATGTACTCAATTAATTAATTTATTTCTTATCATTCAATTTATTTCTTTTTGTTTAATTTATTTATTTTATTCAATTTATTAATTTTTAACTTTTATTTATCGACTCATTACTTATTATTTTTTACCTATTGCTATGATTTTCTTATTAACCATCGTTGTTACCTTTATTTTTTAAGTGTTAAGTTCGTGTATTTTTTACAATTAAACATATTTATAATATAATATAACCAATACATGTTCCCAATGTATAAAGTAAAATCATAAACAGCTTTTCGTCACAATAAAGAGACAAGGATCTTGCTTTCAATGGAATTCCAACTCAAGCAATACAATCATCTATAAGTATGAGAATAATTTGAAAACGAAAAAATAAATAAGAAAAAGTAGAATATAGAAAAAAGTAACACTAATGAGCAGTTCTACGATTTTTTTAAATTTATGCTGAAATTCATGAATACTTTAGTTTTAGATGGGAAGGTTGTTAAATTAAATTATTCCGAGATAAAGGGAGATAGATATCTTGAATATTTTTGGTGTTCAATTTTGTGGTTTTAATGTTATTTAGATATATTTCCAATGAATGTGAGTTAATTAACAGTTTTTCTTTAAAAAAATGAAAACAGACCTAAATTCATCACTTTTTATCTAAAATTGATCAAGGATGAAAACTTAAAATTAATCCAAGAATGTGTTAGTGTGAGTTTAATGAGAAAACGAATGTGCAATATTTACTTTATTTACTTATTACTTGATTTACTTTTTACTAACACCTTTTTATTATTGACTTATTTTAATCTACTTAATTTACTTATTACAATGCGAAGATATTAATATTGATGTGCAATGATGGAGTCTTAGCCAGCCGAGGTGGGAACCAGACGCATTTATCAACTCAGCCACCGATCAGTCCTCTTAATACATTCATCGTTTAAGAGAAGGAATTTAACAGTTTCAACGGACCTAATACATAGATCTCCAATTAGAGGCGCTACTGTGTACTAATACCTCATCGAAATTTGTTCCACTATTAGAACGCGATAAGCGGTGCGATTTTACCGGATCCGGTAGTTTTAGTTGGAGCGTTGGGAGAGTTGGAGGTCAGTTGCGGGTAAAAAAGCGGAACCTATTTTTTAGTTTCAAGTCTTATCTAAATATAATACATCAATAACCTAATAACGGTTTTCCTAATAAAGCAAACATAAGAAAACTAAGTATTAATCAAGGCAAGTACTCACGTTAAAGAAATCTACATGAAAATCAATTATTTTATCAGCTCCAATTCTATTCTTTAGGTATGATTGGTAAATGGCGTTCAACGGTTCTGCCTGAAAAAAAAACAGTTTTATGAAAAATAAGCGAAATACATTACATAATTCCATTTTTCGTACAGTCGGTCATGCTCGAATGTAGTTGCTATTAATGTGATTTTTTTTCAAGTACTCTAATTATGTGCCTGTATAAACAAAATTGGTATTTTTTTGTAAATCCTTATTTTTTGCACGTAACAATAAATAAACATTTTTTACTGAAAATTATGGCTTGGCAGTGTTTTGACCTTCCTCTTTGCCAACATGAGTAACTAAAATCTCTGAAATTACTTTCCTCCGCGAATCAGCTTAAATAGTGAATTAAATGTATTAGTATTTTAATAACCTATAAATATAGCCTAAATAATTGGATGGCATCTCAGAGACTCCTCGGAATAATACAAGTTAGGTATATCTTGCGTATTTTCGTATCTAAGGTTAAATATAAATAATAATATGTGAATACTCTACTGGTTATGAGGATGAAAATCAGTAATTTTTTCATCATATATTTTTTATTACAGTATTAAATAAATAAAGAAATATTAAATTCTCACAAAATCCTCACTATCAAACATGTCGTATTCTTATAAATAACTAAAGTATTTTTGCGAAAGTTTTATGTTTATACAAAAAACAAAGTATAATTTTTGACTATAATTTCGTGTTATAAGATATTAAATCTATTCAAAATTACCTGAGACATTTTTCTAGATAAAAATACCTGAGGGTTTCTATGATAAAACAATCACAACTGAATTGATCTTGTTAATCATTAATTGGTTCTTTATTAAAATCAGTAATTACCCCAGACCATGCGCCATACACAAATATTTTTTGTATTTTTTAAATGAAAGGGAAATCAATATCTGTACTTCGTTTTTTATAGTTAAAAACACTTACATATTCCTCAAGTACTTTATCTAACCTTCCCACATCTTTCCTGGCACCAATAAGTGTGGGAAGCATTATTCTGGAGTGAAAATTGTATATTTTCTTCATATCATCAAATATGTTAAAATTTGAATTAAGTTTTTTTAATGCCACAGGTATCCATCGCTCTTTAAGACACCGCCCATAGAACCGGACACAGCTTCTTAATTTGTTTATGTATATCTTCTCGCTTTCAATGAAGTCTTCAAAAATATCTTTTGTTTCAGTACTGTAATCAAATAATTCTTTTGTTTCAGTACTGTAATCAAATAATTCTTTTGTTTCAGTTCTGTAATCAAATAATTCAGATGGAATGTCTTTAGATATTTTCAGCTCTTTAAAACATTAATCTTACCTACTTACAGGAAATATTTTCATGTATAACGAATCTAATTTGCGTTTAAATGATGTTTCAAAACATTAACAGGCGTATTTTGTGTATATAGTGTTAGCAGGTGCAGCATACTTGACGTTAGTTCGTTATCATCCACAAGAGGGGCTGGTCTCGTCTCCGTCGGCCCGTAGGGTACCACGGGACACCTCTATGATTCGCCGAATTACTTCATGGTATCCATAAGGAGGAGTACAAATCCAAAAGAAGAATTCAAATGGAACGACAAACATGACCATACCGATATTGTCAAGATGAGTGATTACATTTTTTTTGTAAAGATTCAGTGTTTTATTTATCGCTTAAATTTAGTAATTTAAGCCAAGGCCCAAAATTTAATATGTTGCTAACTACTTACTTTAAACTGTTTTTTTTTTCGAAGTCATCCTTTTCATCACCTAATATTTCTTTATCACGCTGTATTTCTTTATCACACAGTATTTCTTTATACCACTGTATTTCTTCTTCACACTGTATTTTTTTATCCCACAGTATTTTTTCATGATATTGTATTCTTTTTATTTTCTGTATTTCTTCATCTGACGTGTTAACTTCAGTATTGCTTAATTGTTTTAAGTCGTCTTGGCTTCTATGTTCTGGCTTCAAAGGATCTTTCGGGAAATTTTTCCAAATATTTTTAAGTGTGTTATAGTTTCCCTTAGGAATGCAGGAAATATCATTAACACTGTAAAAACAAACGAAATCATTAACAAATAACGAAACGAGGAAAAGGCATTTGAGATTGGAATGTGCAATGTACTAAAATCCAAATTGAGATTACTATGTTTGTATCTCATTATATTATAGAAAACGTATACTATAAAGATATGAAGCCTAAACAAATAATCGTTCATATTCATCAGATGATGCGTGTAAGATAACATCACGCAAAATACATAATTTTATATTCTATTCCGGGGAGTAAAGTGTAAAGCATCTATACAAGATATTCAAGATGTCGACTAGTGAAGCAAAAACCATTGAGCAGGCGGGTGACATTACGTACTTTACAGCAAAGAGCACAAAGTTGTACAAAATTAATAGCACAAGATTGGCTTTTACCCATCATAGACTTATCGAGATAGTTAATGTAACAGAGTGGCAAGGCATCTCCCAAAAATGCTCTCTTACTTTCTTTCATAGTGTGTTTTCTTTCACAATAAACCATCCCTTAATTTTTGAACCCATGGACCAGAGAAAGAATGGAAGAAAACATGGCAAAATCAAACTGCTCTTTGGGATCACGAATGTTCCATAATAATATTTTCCAGTTACAAATAATTCATAGGATTTATTGCATAAACTCTACAAACCACTTTTTTAGATACTCCTCTCAAATAAATAACTTTTGCAACACCCCAGTGTTCGTGACTTTGTTCTAGAATAAGGATCTAAGAAGTGCCTCATATATTATATCAGATTGTATTGATTTGATTTAGGTATCAGAATATCTGCAGATACTCTAGAATCTAGAGTCTAGATGAATTAAATTGTGACCTATCTTTTATATGTAAGTAGAAGTCAAAAAAAAGTCACTTGTTCATAGTTTTTCGTATGAACCTAACAATTAGAAAATGATATAAAAATAAACATGGCGACATAAAATTAATCATTTAATCTACAGATTAATCGAATCTTTAATCAATGAGTACATTAAATAACACACATATGAGCACATAAATGTGTTGGTTATTTTCACATGAAAATTATTAAATACAATTGGTTTTGAGTAAAATTTTGAGGTTGTGATTTCAAGTAAATCTACATACATACATATTTAAAAAAAAAAAAAATCTTATTACGTAATAGAGTGGAGTTGATCGCCGTGGAAGTGAATGGAGTGGAAGGGCTTAACTTGGTGTGATAAACACGGTTATTTGTGTCAATATATAGTCGGTACTGTCACAGTACTCCCACTCCGTCCTTTACAGATTTTTGTTATCCTGACATTTGGAAGTAGTAGTTATGGCACCATTTTTCATTTTTTCGCATTTAAGATATGATTGCCCAAAAGTTGTATTAGTAGTTATTTGTTGGATAAGTTTTTGACCATGAGATTTAGTTTTTCTATTGTACGTGTTTGTTGTTATTTCTTGGGTTTTGTACTTATGAATGTAAATGAGTATAGTTTTAGAATATAGTTGTTTAATTGACATGATGTTAAGATTCGTGAAGATTTCGTCAGTGCTAGTTCTTACAGAAACTTTCAGTATGATTTTCATTATGGATTTTTGAGTTTTAATTAGTGGATTTAGTATATTTTTATTTCCACTGCTCCATCCGATAAGACCGTATTCTAACAGTGATTGGCAGAGAGCCATGTAAATTTTGATTAAGTATTTTTTAATGAGCACATTCCTGATAGTTTTGAAAAAATAAATTAGTTTTTTAATTTTATAATCTAAATAGCTTATGTGTTTGGTCCATTTTAAATTTCCATCAATTTTTAGACCCAGATACATTATATGGTCAACGTTTTCTAATGAGGGACAATTTCAATGCTCATTTAAGTGATGTGGGCTATGAATTTTCAAGTTAAGGTTTTCTTCAGAGATTTTTTATTTTAAAAGTGATGAATTTGGTTTTATTAGCATTTAGTGTAAGTGAATGGTAGTCTAGCCATTTTTAATCCTGTTTAGTGTGTCTTCTGCTTTCTTAAATGTTTCTGTCCAATTATTCCCATTTATAAGGAGAAAAGTATCATCCCAGAATACTTCCTTGAGGCACCCCGATTTGACATCAATACACTCACTGGTTAAGTTGTTAAGTTTCAAAGTTTGCTTTCTATTTCCTATGTAGCTTTTAAAAAAATATCAGTTCATTATCAGTGATCCCCATGTTCTCTAGTTTTTCAAAAAGATGTGAGTGATTTATTGTGTCGAAGGCTTTCAAAGGCCGAGAAATACTCCAATGCATTTTTTATGTGAATCTAGAGAATTTTTAATATATTCAATTACTAAGGCTATGGCGTTTGATGTTCCTACATATTTTCTGAAACCAAATTGTTTTGGTGATAATTGTTTATTTGATTCTAGGTAATCGACGAGTTGAGTTTTAACTGTTATTTCTCAGATTTTAGATAATGTGTTTGGTCCAGAATTGTGATTGGTCTGTAGTTATTGATATCTGTACGATTTATTGATTTAAAGATTGGTGTAATAGTCCCTATTTTGAGTTGGGATGGAAATCTGCTTTCCGTAATAGATTTGTTTATTAGAAAGAATATCGGTTCGGTAATTTCATCTTGTATGAATTTTAATGTTTTCAATGTGATTTCATCACAACCAGATGAAAATGTTGGTTTGAATTTAGAAAATACTAGTGTTAGTTCCTGTTTAGTGATTTGTTTTAGAGCAAATTTAAACCTTTGTGGATTTGGGAGTTTGTTTATTTTCAGGTTATAGGGTTGGGGTTTGGTTATTTTATTTGCTAAGCTCGAGCCTATGTTTGCAAAGAAGTTGTTTGTGTAGTTAATTAGTTTATGTACGTTTTTGTGGAGCGAGAGTGTACCGTACTCTGTGTTGATTTTTTCCAATGGGTTTGCTTTGTTTTGATTTGTGTAGGTGATTTATTTGCTAGATAAGTTTTGGATTATTATTGGATTGATGTATTTTAGATCTGTAGTAATTTTGTTTGGCCGATTTAGTAAGATTGGAGCAGATGTTTATATAATTTTTGTAAAATAGTGTTAAGGAAAGGTCATATGGGTAGTTTTTTACTTGCTGATGGATCTTGTCACTTTTTCTTATACATTTTAGTAAGCTAGGTGTGATCCATGCTTTTTTGATAATTTTATTATGTGAATATGTGTAAGTTTTTATTGAGGTGTGGATATGTATTTTTAATTGCAATAGTTTAATAAATAATTTCTAAGCATCTTCAAGGTCTTCAGCTTTATACGGGGTTTTCCAATAAGAGGTGTTATTTTGGTATTCAATCGTAAAAGATTAATGGTTTCGTTGCTTGTGTGCACGTAGCGCCATCTTGTTAAAAGTAAACGTTTTCCAAATCAATAACATCTAATTCCGGCCATAAAAAAACATTAATCATCTCTCGATAGCGCAATCCATTCACCGTAACTGTTGCCCAGCCTCATTTACAAAAAAGTAAGGTCCAATGACTCCGTCGGACCATAAATCGCACCAAACAGTCACACGTTGAGAGTAGAAAGGCTTTTCAACAATAACAGGGTTTTCCGAGCCCCAGATGCGACATTTTTGCTTGTTGACGAAGCCACCAAGGTGTAAATGGGCCTCATCACTCAAGATGATTTGTATTTGATTCACTCAAGTGAATTTTAATAATTTTAATGCATTGTTGAAGCGTGTATCGTTCCATTTTTATTAACGGCGTAGTTTTTACTTGTCAAATAATTAAAAATGACAGCTTCAAAAGTAACATCTACCGAAATTGCGGGCTATTCAAAATAACACCTCTTATTGGAAAACCCTGTATATTAATTCCCAGGTTTCAGTTTGTAGTGATATTTTTAGTTCGTTGTAGTCTATAACATGTCTATTCCCCGTTAAATTTTGAGTCGATGGTCGATTTTCCTTTGCATGGATGTTAAGAATTAAAGTGTTGTGATCAGTGATAGTGGATTGATGTATGATTGTGGAGTATTTTTTATTTGTTTTTGTCATTATGTGGTCAATGCAGGTTTGCGAGGGGATTGATTTATTCATTTTGTGATCCACTCTTGTTGGTTCCCTTATTGAGGCAGTCATCCCGTGGGAGAGGAGGTGTAATTGATATTCCTGTGCTTGTGGATGTTGCCTTCCAGTATCCAGTATGTTAATGTTGATGTCCCCTATGATGAACAAGTTCCTGATGTTTCGTTCTTAAAGTAGTATGGAGTCTAGTGATTCAACAAATGGTGACAAATTTGTAGATGATAGCGATCTGTAGATAGCGAAGATGCATGCATCTTGATCGAGTTTTACTTTCAAACAGTTTGCGTCTTGTAGTTCGATTTCTTCTATTTTGCATTCCATTTTTTTTTTTACTTATTTTGCATTTCATTTTTTCAATATACAATTACTTCATCGTTTGATGTTTGTGAAGTTTAGTATTGAAGACTTTGTAGTTGTTGATGTTTTAATGCACATGTGTTGAGGAATTTATCCAACATTCTGTAAGAATGAATAAGTCAGGTTCTAAATATAATTCATTTATCAGCACAGTGAAATCTTCGAAGTTTTTGTTAATACTTCGAATGTTTTGATGAATTATGTTCAGGATCCGTAATTCGTCCTGGATTTTACGGTTTAACGGGCAGGTATTTGTGGTGATTGTTGGTTCAGGTATCAGTTTTTCAAGTGTTTCCGTTGTAAAAGAGGCCATTATAAAGATATAGAGTAGATGAAGTATCTATAGGGTTTTTTTTTTGTTTAAATCATATTAGTAGGTATATCGTTAAGATGTTTCGACAACCTTTGAATCTTTAGTTTTTCTTATAAATATTTTTCCCGATTTCACCCAAACATATTTATATTCTTTTATTAGGGCTCTTTGTTTGGTGTTCCAAAGTAAATTTTTGTAATACTGGGTTAATGCCGGATTTAGATAGACGTATTGGTCTCCTTTCCCGTTGAATTTTTTTATCGGGTCAGAATGTTTCGCTGCTAATATGATGTGTACTTTTTTGCTGTCTACAAAATTAATTGTAATTTTTTTTGGTTATTTGGTTTGGAAGTTGTGATTTTAAATGTGTCATTAGGTGATAAAGTAAGTCCTGTGAGCTCAGCGATCTGGGTTACAGTATGGGCTGGGGGTGTGTTTTCTTGTATTTTAAGGCACTTATTTCAATACTGTTAAACGTTTTTATTTCTTGAAGCTCTGTTTCTATTTTTTTATACATAATTGTTTTCATTTCTTCGAATTTTGAGTTGATGAATTCGAATATTGGGTCATCTTTGGTATTTTTGTTAGAGCTTGTTTCCATGTTTTTAGTTGATTCGGACATAGGGTTAGTAAATGATCCAATGTGCACTAAAAACTTTGATTTCTATTATTTATAAAAAAAATAAATATTATTTTGATGTTTATACCATCTATTGGGCAATAGTTGAATTAAAAATATTTTTCTTCACAAGTTTGCAAGCATTGCCATCTATTGATTCGTAGGCGTAACTAAGTTTATTTTATAATTTTAATGCATGTAGGTATTTACTGACATCTATTGACAAGTAGAGTAAATATGCCATATGTAGGTAGAACATCTAAATAATTTGTTAAAATCTCAGTTTTTAATTTTTTTTTAATGAGTCTCTCTTAAGAATCCGGTTCAGTACATACATAAAATTAGCAAAATTTCCGCCGCACTATGATGCACTCATACACAAGTTATATAATGTTTAAAATAAACTTTTTGCGCTTTATTCCACTATTTTATACGGAGCAAAATTATACTTGACGTCTATAATTGACTTTGTTGTTGGTATAGATTGATTCAGAAATAGTTATAACAGCAGTAATATAAAAAACAAATACAGCGGAGGTACGAAATGTGCAAGCACACAGATGTGTCTTCACCATGTTTCTTCAGTTCAGAGAAACCACCCACAATTATTTAAAAAAAAAGCTAATAATCATAACGACGTTTCCTCGTAGCGGTAGGCAGAGAGGAAAGACAGAAATATATTTCGGCACACATTCCTTTCTTCATTCACATTCATACATAATCTCACACATACTGTTCTATTATTTAGACTCCCGATTTATACAAACCTACTTTATACATCCAATTTTGTATGTAAGTTTTAATACGTTTCTATGTTACCTTTTATCAGGAGAATTAGAGGAATCAGTTTTCAGAGTTGGGTGTTCTTCGATTCTTATGTTCCGCTCAGCACCAACTATTTTTGGAAAATCCTCTTCACTTTCACTTTCTAACCGTTCTTTATGACGATTGTCTATTATGTTTTGAAAATGACTGATTAGCGAATTAAAAGACATTTTACATTTAAAATGTTGTTAATGGAATATTGACAACATTGAAAACCGAACCATATTTATATATTATCAACTGAACCGTAATTTACTAGTACGTACGAAGTGTCAATAGAATTACCAAGTAGTTTTCCAAGATTGTGTACACTATCTTAATATGTTATCAAGGAAGCATGCAATCTTATCCAGAAAAAAATGGCTATATAAACGAGACTGCACCCACCTATGAATCTGAAACAAATTATCAGCTCGTGAGTACGATTTCAATTATACTTCTTTATCTTATTGATATGCCTGAGTTGGCAGTCATCTATCCCATTATTTTTTTTCAAATTTAAACTGTAGAAAATAAATTGGCACTGCAAGTGTAGGTATACAATAACTAGAGCAGAATGTTATTGGATATATTTTTCTTCTATATACTAAATGAGATGATGTTAAGAACTGTTATGTTACAAAAAATGTTCAATGGTTTCAAAAATATCGATAATATCTTATAACGGTAAAAACCTGCGAGTTTGATCCCTTTTTCCAAATCATAATATTTAACAGTTGAAAAATGTATCAAAAATAATCTGTCACCAGGAGGCAAAAAGACTGTATCGAACATGAAACAGTTCGATAACCCTATTTTCTAAAACGAATTTAAAATATTGACAAAGTCAAAAAGCTGTTACTGGATAAAATATTATTCGCGCCACAATGCCTGCATTAAAACTATAAACATGTTTCATGAGTTACACAAACATCTGCATTTGAAAACACTATAAATATCTCACTCAAACAAAAAATTTTATTTTCAAGAATAACAACTTATCAGAGCAACATCTCTTTAACTTAAAAATTACAATTCCTGAGTCTGTATTCGCTTCTGTTCTTCCATCACGGCAAAATCATTTTAAAAGATTACAACTATGTGCAACAAGCTGTTTACTGCGGGCACTCTATCAGCTGAGCCAGGCGCATCTATCGTCATTACAATAATGGGGCGTCTCCGTGTGCCAGCCCTTATAATCAAATGACCATGCCGCCGCTGACCAATCCTTGCTGGTGCCGATTGCTGGTCATTGATGCTGACAACCTGGAAGCTGGCCAATTCCTTCTGGCTACCGACTGAACCAGCCACAGATGCTGACAACCTGAAGGCTGACGAATTTCTGATGGCTACCGACTGAATTAGCCAATGCTGCTTATCACCTAGAGGCTGGCCAATCCCTGCTGCTGCCGATTGCTGGTCACTGATGCTGAAAACCTGGAGGCTGGCCAATTCCTCCTGGCTACCGACTGAATCAGCCACAGATGTTGACAACCTAAAGGCTGACAAATTCCTGCTGGCTACCGACTGAATTAACCACTGATGCTGATCACCCAGAGGCTGGCCAATCCCTGCTGCTGCCGATTGCTGGTCACTGATTCTGACAACCTGAAGGCTAGCCAATCTCTGCTGCTGCCGATTGCTGGTCACTGTTGCTGACAACCTGGAGGCTGGCCGATTCCCGCTGGCTACCGGCTGAATTAGCCAATGATGCTGACAACCTAAAGGCTGGCCAATTCCTGCTGCTGGCCACCGCTGTTGATCACCTAAGGGCTGGCCAATTCCTGCTGACTACCAATTGAACTGGCCACTGCTGCAGCAGTCGCCTGCGTCATTCGCTGTATCGTATAGCGCGATGATGCACGATGTGCTTCAATCTGAAATTATCGCTGAAAAAATTCCGATTGTCTCAGTTTCTATCTGTGTATTTAAACCCAGTTGTATTGAAATACATATAACTATTTCTTGTAAATTGGGTTGGCTGTAAGAAATAGGAAGTACCTATAAGCTACACCCTTTTTACGTTCTGTATACCAGTACAATACATCTATTTAAAATGTGGATTTTGATTTAAATCGTCTTTCTTTTATGATGGTTTAGATAGAACACCTCGCGGTGTTTTACTCAAATCATTGCCCAGGTTGAGGTCTTATGTATATCGGTGCTTATTATTAACAGTCTTTTCTTGTACAAGCAAACACGTACCGTACATTGGCGTTAACGTTAATATTCCATGTATGCAAATACCTAGAGAGACGAGATACATTATCATGTTCGATTTAGAAATATTTTTTAATGTTGTGCTATTTTATTAGTGACAGCCGGCTTGGATGTATATCAGATTATGGCCTTGATCAGTGCATCAGACCTGAAACATTCAATTACTTGCATTAAGCAGTGCATTCTGAGCTATCATAAGTTCTTTTATTGATTATTAATTTAGAACAAAAATTAATTTATTTTTAATGATAAAGTAATGTTTAAGAGACAAGGCTTTTTATGCATAGACCAAAGGATAATATACTATATTGAAGCAATTATTATTAGTTTGAAACACCTGTATACACTATAATATTTTTATTTCACCTATTTTTCTAATGGATAATTACCATCACCTTGTTAACTTGATTTTGTGAATTTCAGGAAGCTACGTGAAAGGATCAACGAGCTGGTGGTCACGGAGGGGGTGTACGTCGGTAACCTGCGCCACATCTTGCGGGATTACATGCATTTACTAGATGTGAGCAGGGGTTCTGCAACGTACGCCAGCTCTACAAGTTTCACAGTCAGGAGCTACTGCCCGCGTTGGAGGAGGCGCAGAACGACATCGGGGCGATAGGGAAGTTTTTCAGACAATTCGTAAGGGATATTCATCTACGTATAAATAAGAGTAGAGATAAGTCTCCTTTGAGAAGTGTTCTGCAATATTCTCCAGATTCACAGCTAGGAACTTCTGCTGGCATTGAACGTTACGCTTGAGAAGTATATTATAATCTCCTTGAAGTAGGCATTCTACAGGGTGTTCCAATTCCACCATTTCTTCGTCAATACATCGAAGGAGACGCATCACTATGTATGTACTGAGTAGTGTGTCAACTGCCATACGCGACGGTTGTGTCCGCCGCGCTGTTCGAGATGTCACCGGCACGTTATTTTTGCCGCGCGTATAGGTAGTTCAGTGAGTGAAGCAGATACCGAATTAAATGGGCCTCCAACTTCAAACTATGCCGCTATTTAAGGGACCGAAGACCGATAGGTCTCCCGGCCAAGAGGAATCGATAAATACTGAGGAATAATTCAAAATATTGTCCCTGAATATTAAGGGAACCTCTCGATTAAAGTTGGAATACCTACTCAAAATACTCACTGACAGAAACATCGATATTTTGCTACTCCAGGAGACACATTTTGTAGAAAACGACTCACCACGCTTGAATACTCCCGGTTATCTTCTAGTGCAGTGCGGAGGCACCCAAAATATGGGCTTACAACCTACATCAAGCCGGAGTTGCAGAATATCACCCGAAAAATCACTGATGGATATCACGTGATCGGAATTCAGGTTAAAAAACTTTGCTGTATTTAATATCTATGAACCTCCCAATAAAGTATGCCTAGTCACCAGCCTTCCTGCACACAATTACTCGGCGGCGTATGTGGGAGATTTCAACGGCCACCACTTCCTATGGGACTACTCGATGACCGATAAAGCTTGAGAGCAGATCACCGATTGGGCGTCAGCACAGGATTGCCAACTTATTTACAATGCTAAGGAAAAGGGGACATTCTTCTCTGCGCAATGGTGACGTGAATATATGCCTGACTTGGACGACGGGCGTATGTAACGGTGGAATGAACGAATGGAAGAAATAAATTTCGAGCACTCAAGAAGAAAAGCATGGCAAACACTCAGGCGACTTGGAGCTGCAGATCAGCAACTAAAACAATACCCAAAGTATCACCAAATGCTGTTGCTCAACAACTACTACGTAGTTTAAATACGACAAAAAGGTCTAACATAAGCCATCAGGTCCAAAAATCTCTGAAGGCAGCGCGGCTTAAATGGCCGGTGAACCCTAACACTGTGGTCGCCGTTACAGCTGATGATGTAGACGTCGCCCTCACTTCAACAAAAGCTGGGAAAGCAGCTGGATGTGACGGAGTTCTTCCAGACTTTCTGAAACATGCTGGTCCACGGACAAATCTATGGATCGCAAAACTATTCGCTGAAATTTTCAAAACTGGAGAAATACCAAATACTTAGAGAAAGATTAAAGTTATTGCGATCCTCAAACCCAATAATTTACCAGAGGATCCAAACAGCTACCGACCAATCTCGCTTTCAAGTACAATGTACAAACTTTTAGAGCGAGTTGTGCTCCACAGACTTACTCAAATTCCCAAGTGGAAAGTGGTCCCACAAGAGCAAGCTGGCTTCAGACCAGGCCGTAACTGCTGCAATCAGGAGTCAGCACTGACAAAACACATTGAATGTGGTTTCCAAAAATGGCTTAAGACTGCGGCAGCGTTCATTGATCTCTCTGCGGCCTACAAAGCACAAAGGCCTCATTGTTAACTCCATGACACCTGTTTCCTTACGCAAATAAGCTACAGTTACGGACTCCCAAAATGCCGGATAAAACCCTACAAGTTTTTTTATTTCCAACACGCCCCTCAAACACGGCGACAGTTGCGCTGGAATGCGGCACAAACGAGGCCCACGGCCATGACCCGTCACCCGCCAGAACAAAACCAACGCTCCTATAGCTTGGGCGCGACAATTGTGGTGCCGAAAGTTCCCACGTTTTACTCAAACGCTTTGTGGCGAGGCCTCCCGCCTTGCGGCCGCCGACCATTCCAATAAGATGGGCATCTTATTTGAATAAACCAGACGACGGGTGGTCCATTTTTACCTGCCTGGCCGACTCAAGGGATGGCCTAATTCTCAACCAACACAATGCTCAAGATCTACGTGAGTCCGTTATTACCATGTATTTTCCCTTCTGTGTCGTGTCTTGCCATAACATTAACTTCAATACCCCGGAGCCCAGAGAGAAATTAAGTAGGATAATGCTAAGATGTTTATCACTCACGTTTTGTGTTGTTTAATACTATTAATGTCTGTATAATGTTGTGACGCCCTGTATTGCCCGATGTATTAAACCCATTGTATCACAATATTTCTTTCATCTGGTAACTGAATGCGACGTGAACTCTTTTTAGAAAAAAGGTAGGTCCAGAAACATAAGTCCGATTGACGATTCACTCCTGAAGTTTAGTAGTCCATCTTGCCAACCATAGAGCTAGTCGCCGACACTGTACACCCCCGCCTCGCAGGGGCCCTCAAATCTACGAACCTAACACACCATAGAGAATGGCAACACAGTACGACTCATTGAGCAACTGCTAACTGGCCGTTACTTCAGGGTTTTTCTAGGAGGGCAAAAAAGCATAAAAAATACCCCTTAATAATGGCCTTGCCCAGGGCTCAGTGCTGGCCCCATCGGTTTCTTAACATCTACACTCTAGATCTCTCTTACACTGAAGGCAGAAAATTGGCTTACGCAGATGACATTTCCATCACAGTTCAAACCAAAACCCTTAAAGCAGCAGAAGATATCCTCAATTCTGACCTAAAGGCTATGGAATAATATTTCCTCAAGTGTCGAAAACAGTTGCGATAGATTTCAATCTTAGCAATTCACAAGCAAATGCCAAACTCTGTGTTCAGTTTAAATTATTTACCATGACCCCCACCCCCGCTATCTTGCATTTACTTTGGACAGGAGCTTGAACTACCGGCAATACATGGAAAAAGTGTGTAAAAAAACTAGAACAACGCTTAAATTAGTTAATAAGCTAGCTGTAACTAGCTGGGAATGCGACGTCAACACGCTCAGAATAGCATCCATTGCCCTGGTTTTCTCAAAGCCTGAATACTGTGCTACAGTATGGGCTAGAGGCGCCCACACTTCCATGGTAGACGTTCAGCTTAATGCCACAATGCGAACCATTAAGGGGACTTTAAAATCTACTCCTCTTCCTTGGCTCCCCGTACTTGCAAACATAACCCCGCCAAACATTAGGCGAGAAATTGCAACACCAAAGGAATACAAGAAGGCGCTGCAAAAAAGCGCAATACCTTTGCATGAAGATGTCGTCTCCCACCCGGCATGCCGCTTGAAGTCCCGAAAGCCCTTCTGGACGGAAGAAGAAAGGCTCCTCCGATTACCTCTCACCCTAGAAGATAGGTGAAAACTTGGGTGGCAAACGGCCAACGTGGGAAATGCCCACCTCATACAGGACCCTACCGAGAGATAGCCTTGGTTCTCGTTGCCATCAATAGGTTAAGGTGCTTCCATAGCCGCTGTGCCCACATTATAGATCAATGGGGCCTTAAAGATTCGATGATGTGTGAATTTGGTACAGTGCAGAGCACCGAACATGTGGTCAACGAATGCCCGCTCCATTCATTCCCCGGCGGGATTGATGAGGTTCACTTGGCGACGCCTGAGGCCCTAGAATGGCTCGCAGACCTAGATGTCCCCCTCTGACCCCTTCACCGTACAAAAAGAAGAACACTATGTAGGGCGATTGGGAAGTTCTTCAGGCATTAATTAATGTTCATACCTAACATAGTCTTAGAACGGGTTGATTCACAGAATTTGAACAGTTCATGAAATTTAAAAGTTCTGTTATTGTCCAAATACTGTGCAATAATGTGCGGTCCATGGAAAAATAATAAAAGAACTTTAATAGATTTTCCTTAATAAAATATTTAACTATTAAATATTTATTATACTTTATTTATTTTTATTTTAACTTAAATATTAACTTTGAAATTTAAAGATTTCTTCAACAACCCTTCCTTAAACTCATTGGGAATCATTGGGTATAATTTATCATGGCTGATATGTTAAATTGCTTTTATTTCACAATATCGCTAAAATAGAAGCAACTGGCAGAGGAGTGGTAATCAAACATGTAAATAATGCTAGGAATATACCTACCTTATATATAAACACACTATCCCGATGGCACTCCCAGCAGGAAAATGTTGTACGGTGGGCAAGTACATACTCCCAGCCGATATATTTGCGGTCAGGAGTAAGGCAAGGAGGGTGTATGTCCCCCATTCTATTTAATGTATACATGGACGAGTTGTCAAGTCGCCTGGACATCAGAGCGGGCTGTCGTGAATAGTATATGTATGAATCATATAAGCTACTCGGACGACATGATCCTCCTAGCTCCGTCGATCAAGGGATTAAGATTACTGCTAAACACTTGTGAAGAATATGGAAAACAGCATAATATGATGTACAACCCGAAGAAGACGGAATTGATTGCGTTCCACCACGGAAAAAGTCAAGATACAAGTAAGATACTCCCCGTATACCTTAAAGAGGCAAAAATAAATGCATGTTCGAACGTGAAATACTTGGGGCACATTATTAATCAAGACCTATCGGACGATGGCGATATCGAACGACAAAGGATAAGCCTAAGCATAGTGACTAATATGATTGCCCGCAGATTTTGCAAATGCAGCAATACCGTTAAAAAAATATTGTTCAACGCATTCTGTACTAGCCTATATACGTGTGAGACATGGTGTCACTACCGAACTTGCTCGATGGAACGACTCCGAATTCAATATAATGACGCCTATAGAATCATATGTGGATATCGAATGGATTTGCCGGCCTGATGAGACACCGGGTCAATGGAGCCAGGATGCGGCCAATGGCCTCCGCCAACACGTTGGTGACCGCAGCCTACCAGCACCAAGCGCCACTCCTGAGTGAGCGCTGGGCCCAAGCGCACTCAAGACCACACCCTGCATAGTTGTCCTTATTTTTTAATTTATTATATCTATTATACAAAAAAAAAATAATATCAATATGGGACGTGTGGGATTGCACTAACCTCCCCACATTCTGGAATAAAATTATTATTATAATAATACACAAATAAAACAAAAAGTATTTATTTTTCGGTTATTATATATCGTGATGTAACACTAGATACAATGAAAGGAAGAGGAAATAATGGAAACAAAAAGGTTTGAATGGAATCATGTGAAGCTATACGTTAATTATAATAACTCTTATAAAATCGAAAAAGTGGCATGTACAAAGATTTATTATTAAATGGGTTTTTTAACACTAGAAAGACCGGGTACTTCTCCATACCTATAAAGACCACAACGGTCATTTTGACCGCTGATAACATTCGAGTTTATTATTATTGTAATTGTGTAATATTTGACATAATATTGATATATGACGGCCGGCATAGTCCAGTGGTAACGCATTGGACTGCCATTCCGAAGGTCGCGGGATCGAACCCGGCGTGCGCAAATAAATTTTATTTGATAATTTGTGTTATTTCACAATTAATTAATTAAAATAATATATAGTATATTTGCGACACGTTCCAGAGTGGAAGATACTACCAGTATCGCCCTGGTGTAAGACCACCATTCAGAATTGAAACGTTGCTCCAAATGGCTTTAGCCGTGTTTAGTGACTAGATCTGAATAGCCAGGTACTTCCCCACCTTCCTCTTTCCCTTCCCCACTTACCTTCAGCCTCACAACATCCCCCAATTGGGGATGCCATAGTCTCACTGGCTCCAGACGGGAGCAGTTGGGACTCTTGTGAGGTATTCACTATAAAAATAAAAAAAAAAAAATAAAAAAAACAATAATTATGTAATGAAATAATTTGCTTTAATAAATTAGGTGCACATTTAGTACAAATTGTTGTTTTTTTATAATATCCTAGGCACTTTACGCAAACGGATTTCTTACAATTATCACATGTGTCAGTTGTGTTATTTTGCTTACATTTTTTATCAATTTGACACTGTCGTCTTTTAAAAGTTTTATTTTTGGTTCCCTTTCTGTCAATTCTTCAGGAGTAAACACAACTAGACCAGCTCTGGTATTTGTATATGCTGACCTTAGTTCTCCAACAAGCGGTAGAATAAAATTGTGATGAGATACTTTTATTTTTGTTATCTTTTTATAAATTATCCATGTATTTATAGCGGCTAGATCAAGTATGCTGTAGAAAACGTGCACAGGCCACCTTCTACTTCCAGCTCTTACGGAATATTTACGAGCCATTTGGTCGATTATATCGACACCATATTTTGTAGAATTGTAAAATTCAATCGTTTCGGGAATTTTCTTTGTTCCGTCGCCAAATCGAACATCTGGATGTACTGTACTTAATATCATTACATTTTTCTTCGGTTTTCCTTGATAAGCAGTTAGTGTAGTACCATTGTAAGCCTTCAAAATAAATGATTCATAACGTGGAGTACAAATGGTTTTGCAAACTGCTGGTATTTCTTTCCTGGCCCTTCTCATCGTTCCGACAATACTTGTTTGTTCAGCTCGTAATTTCCCTGCCAGCTTCATCGAAGTAAAAAAATTGTCAGTTGTGATGTTTCGTCCCTTTTTGAGATACGGTTGTAATAGTTTCATTATTACATATTCTGGTAATGATTCATTTGAAAGTTCTTCAGTTTTACTTAAATATGGAAATCCATTAAATAGGTATTTAGTATCTACGTCCACCAGAAGCCAATACTTTATTCCAAATTTGTCAGGCTTATTTGCTTTATACTTAGTAAATGGACATCCAGTTTTGCTAGGAAATAGCTGTTCATCGCCCGTCAAATTTTCACCAAGAACGTAACACAGATTACAATTTTCAATGAACTTGTTCCAAATTGCCGATGCTAGTGCAAATTTATCAGTTGCCAGTCGTGAAGATCTCGTAATTCGCAAATCAAAACGCAAATATTTCATAATTTCTTTGAACCTGTTCTTACTCATAGTTTATTTGAATATGGGGGGTCCCCATAATGTCGACCATAATAAGTTAATATCCAGGTGGCTAGCATTGTAAGCCCCGCGAGCATAAACAACAGCAATAAATGCATCAAGCTCATCCAAAGATATGCTCCAATTATCATTGTTTGTCTGACGACGAGCTTCTGTCTCGGTGCACATTTGTATATGTCGAAGGGTCGGTTCATCGATGAATAATCACCAAGCAGTTAGAACTTTGTTGTTTTCAACATATCGTTTCGCATAAGGTGTTGGCCTGCAACTTCTCTGAGTATATTTTCTCGATTACGTCGTCCTTGCTGGCTGGAAGTACTCTGAGTATGTGATGTACACGTCCATTCTGCACCGTCAACTGCAACCTAAATATCTCCAATTTCCGGAAGTTCTGTTACTCTTGCAGAAAAACGTCCTCCGAGTTGTGTAGATCTCCCTCTACGGCTGCCTGTTATTCTAACCCCTCGACCACAACGATTTGAAATCGGATTTATAGGAAAAGATGTCGATGTCATCTGAAGATCTTCATTTGATTCTGTAGCGTCCGATGAAGAAATATTGGGCTCCAAAACAAAAACGGTGTCATCAATTTCACTGTCACAACATTCTTCATCTGACTGATCCTCTGCAATGTTTTGAAGTCTTCCTAGTTCTTCCATCATATCCAACTCGGTAATATTTCTACGAGCACTCATATCGATATGATATTATGTTCCAAAGTTTCAATAAAACTATAAAAAAAATAATTAGAAAACAATCTACAAAAATAAAACGAAATTTTCGGTGACTTGAAATACGTAAGCACGGACCAACATTTTTTTTTTTTTTTTTACAGTAATACCGCACAAGAGTCCCAACTGCTCCCGTCTGGAGCCAGTGAGACTATGGCATCCCCAATTGGGGTATGTTGTGTGGCTGAGGGTATTGGGGAGGGGAGGGAGATGGGGAAGAGGAAGGTGGGGAAGTACCTGGCTATTCAGATCTGGTCACCAAACACGGCTAAAGCCATTTCAAGCAACGTTTCAATTCTGAATGGTGGTCTTACACCAGGGCGATACTAAGAGTATCTTCCACTCTGGAACGTGCCGCAAATATACTATATATTATTTTTAATTAATTAATTGTGAAATAACACAAATTAATCAAATAAAAATTATTTGCGCACGCCGGGTTCGAACCCGCGACCTTCGGATCTGTAGTCAAAAGCGTATACCACTAGACTACGCCGGCCGTCATGCGGTAACATGCGGTAGAATACTAACAACCGACACCCACAGTACAGATCGAGTAAGAATGATACCGAAAGAAAGAGAAAGGTAAATTAGTACTTACATGGGTAAGGTGGAATGGGTATATTTAAACTTGGAAAAAGAAGATCCTAAACAAACCCAGCTTAAAATGGCCCTAACGGTCACAATGACCGCGGCGGTCTTTGTAGGTATAAATCATTATATTTCGAGAAATAAATAAGGTACGTACCTGTTTTTTTTCACCATAGTAGTTAAATCATTAATCGTGGAAAGTAAAAAAAAATCAGATCATAACCATAAATTTTAAGCATAATGTCGTCATATTACATCGAGAAACGGTCAAAATGACCGCTTCGGTCTTTCTAGTGTTAAAATTGATTATTAAAATTTAAAAGTATACCAAAACGTTTATAGCTAAATAATGATTATTTTTTTTTTTATTATCCTAATCTACCCAATGTTTGTGTTGGTGTAAGACACTAATTCTGTTTTTTTGTCATTGTATAAATTCTTCGCTTCTTGGGGTTCTAGGAGATGACCGAAGGATACGCCAGGTACGTGGAGTAACCAACTCTCCTAACAACAAAGCCTTGATACCTGTAGCAGGATTAGGCAGACCCTACAGACCATCTCTATGGTGACACCGTTGTGCTGCAAAAACGCACTGCCCAAAAACGAAAAAAAAACAGAAAAAACAAAATACGAGAGGTTCAACAAAACATATCCCTTATTTCAGTTTATTTTGTATTTGTAATTTTAACCGTCGAAACTGAACTTGATTGGTAAAGTTCATGAACGTTGATTTGTGACGCTATGAATCCTCTGTAAGAACTCTTACGATTAAAATAATAATAATAACAGTATTGATTATTTAATTAAGAACCAATAAAATAAAAGGAATGTAAGGGTGTGTATAAACAGGATAAAATTTCCGCGAGCCGAGGCACGAATTATGGGAAAGGAACAAAGCAACTGCAAGCGGTGATTTGCACGGTCTGCGGTTGCTTCGTTTCTTTACAGTTCGCGGCTCGGTTTGCGAAAATTTTGTCCTGTGTATAAGTACCATAAGAGAGTGAACAAAAAATATGCATTTTTTATTGTTTTTGTGTTTAATTCGTAGAACTCCATTTAATTTTTTTTTTAATTTAATTAAAATCAAATATAATAATATGATTATTAAGTTCGGCAAGTATTTTTTTTGGTTTTTGTTATTGTCACTGCTGTTTCGGCTTTCAAGGCCATTTTCAAACTGTGGTTTTAACCACGTTTAGACGGCTTATTTATTTGATTCTATTTTACCTCCTCAAATGATTTATTACCTGTTAAGCCGATTTAATAATAAAATAATTGTGACAATAGATTTATGACGACTTATTTATATGATTCTATTTTACCCCCTCGCAATTTAAAATGATTTATTACCTGTTAATAAAATAATTGTGTCAATAGATTTCATATTCTGTGTGGGTATTTTGAAGTCTGTTTTCCCCACATCAATGATATCTTAATTATGTGGCTGCTATGAATTTATTTAAATGTGTTATATTGTTTAGGTTTTTGTGAACTTACTTAGAAGCGGGGAATAAATAATTTTCCCCTCTTTCTTCAGAAACACGAAAGAAATAATATATAATAATATATATAATATTATTTCCATATATTATTTACGACTAGCTATTTACAATTGAGGCTAAAAAAATTTGAAAAAAAAACAGTTTACTTACCCTTGACTTGTAAATAATTTAAATTCGAGAGATTAATGTAAATAATCATCATTTTTAACTGATTCAACTTGTACAGGTAACTTATCATTTGAATAAACACTCGACGAGGTTTGGTGACAAGATAAGAACGTCAGGAAAGTGTATTGCTAGCATAAATTTATACCTAGCAGTGTAAAATTGCATAACTAAGGTTAGGCTAGATGACAGGACACCAAACATTATGACTCTGCAGGAAGTGGAAGCGACCCAGAGTCGGAGAAAAGGTAGATAAATTGCATGGAAGAGGATTGGAGAGGATGGGAAGGACTGAAGACTGAAGCGAATGGAGAGGGACCGCAGCCAGTTGAGACCATTTGTGAAGGAGACCAAACTCCATATCCATCTCCATTGTACATACCTAAGACCTTCTTCTCATTTTCTTGCTCTTGTCTTATTCGAGCCGGGCACCCCAAATTGCAATAAGGCACCTTTTGGCGTCTTTGTTCTGGGATATTTCAGTGGACACCGTCCATTGCAGGCTCAGCCTCTCTTGAAACAGCATTTTATTTAGATTGCCTGGGGCCTTCCACTTCACTTAGTCTTCTCGTTTACATTGTAGCTAGCATTTTATGCAAATGTAGGGATTCTGGCATTCTAAGGGATGATATTTCAGAAAATGCAGTATGTTATGAGTACGTAAGATTGACAGAGTCAGAGATTAAATGAAATGTAAATTTACTTAAACGTTCTAAATAAAAAAAAACAAAACTCTGTCAATGGTGTCTTTTATAATTTACAATGATTCATAATAATACTAGTCATACATTTTTATCTTAATATTGGCAAATTGTATTAAAATACCCGCATTTCACTGAGAATAACAAAAAGAGTTTTCCGAAATCTATTAAGGGCTTAAACCTTGATCTCATTAGTAAGTAAAAATATAAGACAAAATAAAATTTGCAATGGTCCAGTCGCCAACCAGTCAATCCTACGATGGAATAATAACATTACTTCCGACAGTTCTTATCATTGGGATTTAAAAAATGAACACGTACAAACGCGATGGTCATCATTGAAATATAACTAATTTCCAGGAATTTGGGGACTATTTCCACTACCACGATGCGTTCAGTTTGAGCGGTTTGGTTTTTACACCTCCCAGCAATAAGTCGGCCACGCAGTTCACAGTCTGGTACCAAAAATTTAACTCAAAGCGTTATACATTTAAAGCTAAAATAGAAACACTCACGGAATGCGGGACAGTAACCAGATTTTGTGGACTGATATTCAAAAAAGTTACTAACCGTCACATAGAGCGCACGCAAAAATATTGCTCCACAAAAATTATCCGAATTTAGCGTATAATACAAAAAAAGCAAACAAGGTATCAGTAAACGTTTACATGAAGATAAATTACAGTTAAATTCTACGGACTGTGAACTCTGAGTGATTTCATTAAGTGATTTCAAGTAAACAATCTCTACAAAGTGACAGCGGTTATTGTCGAAAAAATCCATCAGCTTATTTCATAAAAGTTCTAGTAAGATATTTCATATTGCACCTATCTCACAATACATCATAAGCGGCCAATAGCGCAGTAGCGTGAACCGTCACGAAAGCGGCATCTAGATAGGTGAGATATCTGAACCAAGTCAGTTCGAATCCCCTACTGTTTCAAAAAAAAATTTTTTTCTTTTACTTTCTCTACACAAATAATAAATTAGCTTAATAACCTAAACTACTTGATACTTTTTCAAAAAGTTTTTTTTTTCTTTTACTTTCTCTTCACAAATAATAAATTAGCTTAATAACCTAAACTACTTGAAAATAGATTACAGTGACTAATTAAATAATTGGAACTGAAAGCAATATAACTAAATTTAACTTAATTAAAGTGACATCTCTCAACCAAATCATAAGCACAAATTTAAAATGTCGAAATCACGTAAAAACACCAGTGCATCTCCTACTCCACATTCAGCCAAATTACTCGAAGACCTAACACATCGACTAATGTCGCACATAGACACAAAAATAGAAGAATTAAAAAAGGAACTCTTCGAAAAAATCAACCTTGAAGCAGCAGAAAGACAAGAAACCATAGACTTTCTTTATATTAAAAATGATGAATTAATAGGAAAAATAGACCAATCCATTCTCTCGGAAAAATCAATGATGACAGATATCGAAACATTAAAAAAAAACATTGAACGAAAAAAGTATTCTACTAAAGAACCTGGAAATACGGGCTGCCGAAAGCGACCATAGAATGCTGGCAGACTCGTTAGAAATATCCGGAGTACCTCCTAAAGCGTATGAATCTAAATTTGAAATTGTAAGGTCAATAGCCGAAATAGCTGATATTCAGATCCTTCCGGAAGACATTCTACAGGCCGTCAGACTACATCCAACTACTGCCAAGGCTCAGCCAGGGGGACCGTCTGCAGCGTCAACGTCAACAAAAAAAGGACCATCCGAAAATCAAAATTAGATTCAATAATCTTAAATTACGTGAGCTTTTGCTCTCTAAGAAAAGAGACGTCAAGTATGAAAAATCCCCAGGGCTAAACTCAAAAATCTACAACACTGAAATCCCGTCACCATATCTAAAGGAACTACTATGGAAAACAAAACAACAAGCCATCACAAAAGGATATGCATTTGTATGGACCAAAGATGGAAAGGTTATGGCGCGGAAAGCCGAAACAGATAAAATAATTTATATTAAACACTCTGACGATAAAATAAAGATGATCTGAATTATTATCCTAAAATCTTACACATTCATCCGATAATTTTAATCTAACCATGTCTAAACAATTAAAACTATTACACCAAAACATACGCAGCTTCTCAAAAAAATTTGATACTTTCACTGTCGTACTTCAACAATTGGAGACAGAATTTGACGTGATAATTCTCACAGAATGTTGGCTAGATAGAATCTTCACACCAATACAATTACCTAATTATACGGTCACTCACTCAAAATGCCGGTATTGTAATTTACTGCAAAAAACATCTAAATTCAATTATAATAGAGCTAGATATCACAGACGCAAATGGCTTTGAAATAATCGTAAATAATGACATATGTATTTTAGCTATGTATCGATCACCTTCTATAAAAAACATATTTCCCCTTCTGAGGTCCCTAGACAGTCAACTTATCAAAATGAAAAAACAAAAAAATATCTGCTTAATAGGAGATATGAATATAAAAATTTTAGAAAATAAAAAAACATCCACAAAGTGACGATTACTTAAACCTTTTGTTGTTCCACGGACTCTTTAGCACCATAAATGAACCCACAAGAGTCAACTTTAAACAAAATAACCTATTACCCACCCAAACTTGTATTGACCACATTATGTTAAAAACAAAAAGATCATACAAATCCACAATCCATCACTCGACAATTACAGACAACTATACACTTATTCTGAAAATAAACACTACAACGAATTCACAAGAAATTATACTCCAAAACCACAAAAACCTAAAATACAACTGATGTTTTCCAACTAAATGACACACTACTTAATAAAAAATGGGAAGAACTCGTAGAAAATAATAAAATTAATGAAGCATGGTTACTTTTTATAGAATGTATTCAAGACGAATTTAAAAAAAATACCATCACGTCCGAAAAAAGTTCGCCAACTAAACATAAACTTCTAAAACCGTAGATATCAAAAGGACTCAAAACAAGTTTCAGTAAAGAGACAAACTCCACAAACAATGCAAATCAAACCCACATGACATAAGTTTCTATAAACGATATCGAAACTTATGCACACGACTTGCACGTATATCGAAATAAATATATTATAAAAATAAATTAGATAAATGCAACAAGGACCCCCAAAAAATTTGGCAAATCCTAAAAGAAATATCTCACACATCTGAAAAGAAAAGCGATTCCATAACCGAGATTAAAATAGATAACGAGATTATTAAGACATCAGAACAACCACTAAAAGTATATAATTTTGTGAATAACTATTTCGCTAACGTAGGCAAGGTACTAGCAAACAGAATCACTACAAATTACCATATCCCAGAATTCTCAACCAACTATGGTGTTTCTTCCTTTAAAATTCCATACATTACCCAAACACAAACACTAAAACTTATAAACGAACTAAAAAATACAAACTCTCAGGGTAGCGACAAAATATCGCCGATGACCCTAAAAATAATAAAGTCAGCACTTCTTATCCCACTTACTATACTTATAAATCGGTCCATTAAAGGAGGAATGTTCCCAACTATTTTGAAAACGGGCAAAGTAATTCCAGTCCACAAAAATTGAAACAAGGAAGAAATTAATAATTACAGACCAATTACAATTCTGAACACGCTTTCAAAAATTCTCGAGAAACATATCAAAAACCACCTTTTAATTTTTCTTAACAAAAACAATATACTATCACCAAATCAATTTGGATTCAGGGAAATATGAGCACCTCACATGCCATAGCCTCAGTAACAGACTTCCTCAAAACAAATATAGATCAGGGTAAAAAATGCCTTGGAATATTCCTAGATCTGGCAAAAGCGTTTGACACAATTCACCACCAAAACTTGTTCAATAAACTTAAATATTTCGGAATCACGGGAACAGAACTCAAATTAATTGAAATCTACATGGAAAATCGAACCCGATATACCTCAATAGAAAACACATGTAGTGACAAGGAACAAGTATCCTACGGAGTACCACAAGGCAGCGTACTTGGCCTAATCCTATTCCTAATTTATATTAACGATCTATGTCACCTCCAAATAGACGAGGAAATTAAAAGCTTTTGCTGATGACACTGTGTCACTTTTTAAGGCCACTGACTGGAACACACTAATCACAAAAGCTGAAGTTGGCCTAAATATTACAAAAAAATGGCTTGACTCTAACTTATTAACTTTGAATATAGATAAGACTAAATTCATAAATTTTAGTATAAACCCGAGAGGCCAACCCTCCAAAAACATCTACCTTAAAATACATTCCTGTCACTCAGCGAGCACCCCATGCAATTGTCCTCCAATCATACAAACCGAAAATATCAAATATCTTGGTATATACTTCGACCGTTATTTAAAATGGGACAGACATATTGAGTCGGTTAAAGGAAAGCTAAACAAGTTGATTTACTTTTTCAAAAACGTGAGAAATATACTAAACATATTTGATATAAAGAATATATACCTCGCAATAGTACAATCCATAATGGAATACGGCATTATTGCCTGGGGCTATGCCAGTAAAAAATACATAGACACACTGTATAAAGCTCAGAAAACCTTAATAAAAATAATACTTTATGTACCAATACTAACACCCACTGCAACCATTTTCAAAAAATTCCCAGTGTTGAAGATTCAAAAATTATATTCAAAACAAATACTTACTTTCCTTTACAAGAACCTAAACACATTTAAAACTTCACAAACTTCTCGCAATACTAGAACAAGACATGCACACCAACTACTAATACCAAAAACCAACACATCCTTTGGACAAAAACACTACAGATTCCAGGCTATAAAACTATACAATTCACTTCCAACACAATATAAAACACCTAATCTTACAGAATACACAAAACACACATGGAACTGGCTACAATCCTTTTAATATTTAATTTTTTATATTACACTTTTTTTTTGTTATAACTATGAAAAAATCAATTTTATATTTTAATTTTTATTGTTTCTCTGTGTAACTAACTCCACTGTATTGTTTTAGTATTATATAACTTAACAATTGAAAAAGTCCTCCCCAACACAGGTGAACTCCTAGCGTGGAGGACAATATACTATACCGTTGTAATACAAATATATTTAAGTATAAAATAAAAATATTCTGACTGGAAATGGTATTCGAAATAGGTAATAATAACTTTATATTCTCCTTAGTTCGAATTAATAATCTGGAAATAACCTTAGTTATTTATGAATTAATTATCATAATTATTCATAATTTACTTTCAAAACAGTATTAGATCCATTGCAAGTGAATTCCGGTGAAAAACTGGGACGTAACCTCACGCAGACATTAATTTTAACATTATAAAAATGTTGAAAATTCGTTATGTCAAGATTTTTTTTTTTAGTGAACTATTACAAAATTTCTCTATTTAAATTAAGTATAAATCAATTTCTTTGGATTGCCTTATTGATGCATAATATCAAACCTATCATTATTATACCTACCTAATATTGTAATTATTGAGAAGCAAATATTAAAAACCCGCAGCATTACTACTAGGAGGGAAGCCACATTACTTCTAATGGCTTATAAGCTTCAGAACGGTTTATTATCAATACCAGACATTCTGGCTTCTAATTAATCCCAGGTACAGAACTAACTTACCAATGCTGATGCCCCTAGGAAGACTTACTAAGTTAATTAATTACCTAGCAGGAAATGTGAATATTTTTCACTTGTTCTACAACGAATTTAAGCGTATTATTTAACCTTTAACTATGAGTGTAACGTGTAACATTTTTGTCCTATATGTAACCTCATATATTTATTATGCCAACCAACGATTACCAATTGAGCTGTAGAGACCTAGTTATATTCGGGCATTTTAACTACTAACTCTGTTCTCAATTAATTTCCATGTTTTTGCTGCTATTGGTATAACGGCAAAGTACCATCCGAACACATTTGCCAACTTGGAGGTTTTCACTTTAAGAATTGTCAATATTACACGGAGAAAAATGAGTACGGCTTTTATATTAAGATACTGTTAAAAATGTGATTGCATGATCATTTCCCAATAAAATCTTAGTCTTCAGAATATATCTGAACACGTATTCACACAGGTGCCCTTTTCCAAATAAATAAAATGGAAAAGATGCGAAAATATTATTGTTCTGAACTACCACATTTCATATTCGTGCTATACTGATAGTTTGTTATTAAATTTGTCTAATCGGTCGTTATAGGCCTCCAGTACCATTTTTAGAACTGTACCATTAAATAAAACAGTGTACTTTATAACTTTTCTAGTAGAGCTGTACCAACATATCAACCCGTTTACTTTATAACTTTGGGAAAATTTTTATGATATTTTCAGAAAAAAGAAGAAGTTACTTTGCAAAAAAGGATAAGTAATGAGGGCCAGGAATAACCCGCAGACTGGAAAAATAGGAGTTTTTAGTCATTACTATACAGGGTGTATCGGCAAGTACCCGACAAACTTTAACCAGCTATTCCTCAGCACATTTGGAGTAAAAAATGTAATGGGCGCTTTGCTGTCCGGTAACATTTTTTTTACATTAAAAACAAAAAAATAAATAAAAAATCCACACTCCGTCACTTTCATTTGCATTGAATCTCGTGTTCAACAGCTGTTATTAGCAAGTGTATCAAAAAGTGTCCTCGCTCTTTCGTGCACACTAAATAATAATAGTTAAAAATGAGACGAATGGTGCCGTGCCATTTCGTTGTGATTGTAAAAGCGCGCCAGCGTAGGTACGTACGTACATTATTCAACGAAACTCGAACAAAATATTGCCAGATGGGTTTTCAAACTTTGACAAAGGATAAAACATTGGTGACATGTGGTGAAAATATGAATAATAAATTTTTTATTAAAAAAAAATGTTACCGGACAGCAAAGTGCCCATAACATTTTTTACTCCAAATGTGCTAAGGAATAGCTGGTTAAAGTTTGTCGGGTACGTGCCGATACACCCTGTATAAAAAGTTTTTCAGGTGTGACGTAAAAATCTTTTTGTTTTGTTTTGCAGAATGATGACTTGAATAATCGTTGTAAGCTACTGATAGTTTTATGAATAACGTTTAATTATCAAAACGATTTCCAATATAACACACAACTATCTGCCTCAACCTGCAGGAAATGGCGTGATGGTTAGATATTAGTAAGGCTCACTATAAAAATATACAGATTATGGCTACACTTTTCTTTACAAAAACATTAAAAACGAATTATTTATCCAATGTTATTATAATTAAATTAAAAATCGAAGTTCGATCGATCGATCAAATCGAAGCATTTTTGGTTATTAATACGTCGATGACGGAAAAGATTAAATTGCCATTGCAGTGTGATAAGGTTTGCACAACACAAAAAATGCAAAGTCATTAAAAAAGCTCCATTATTATCTTATATATCTACTGTTAAATTGATTTACCCATGACTAAAATGGAGGAATAATGAAAAATATGTATTGTGTGATTGTGCCTTCTTCAATTGTTTCATAATATTCGTAAAATAATCTTTTGTACTTATTGTCGTTGTTGCACAAAGAAAGTAATAAAATTTCTCAAAAATGATTCCATGTCATCATTATTTCAAATGTTTGTTGGCTCACAAACTCGCTTTCTAATACTGATAAGTGGTGACAATTATAACCACTTCCATGACGGCATCATCCGTATATATATATAAATTGCCAGATCAGCCCTAATGGACGTGCGCTTGTGCTATTGGTACCTAAAATTACGTTATTGATTATAAATAATGTTTTTCAAAAATGGGAAATAAAAAAAAAATATATATTAAGTGACACATGTTGCAATCTGGACGGTTGCTTCTTGCTACTGAGGTCGTGCAAGCCTATTTTACATAGTCCCCGTATATTTATTATTACTTTAATATTAATATATTATATAAAATATTTTATTTTCTTATATTATGTTACTGTACGTTTTTTACTCCAAATTACTTTTACTTTTCTTTTTTTAATTGTAAGAAGAAAGTTTTACTTGCTAGATTTCGGTGTCCGATTGCCAGTACCATAATATGGAATAATAATAAAAATAACAACATAGCAATTATGTAGCCCAGTTTAGTGTCATTTCACTTCGAGTGCAATTTGGAAGGAATGACCTTTCCGTTCCAACAAGCAACAGAGCGGCTTATCAAAAAATATTCTAATATCTCGGTTCTAAAATATATAATAAAATCCCCTCTCAGCTGAAACTGTGTGAATTGTCATCCTTCGGTCCAAGAGTGACAAAATGGTTGTTGGATCTAGGCAGGACTGATTCCGAAATGATACTAAAAAATGTAATTTGAAATCACGAACGCCTCTATGTATCTTTATGTATCTTTTTTGGGTATCTTTTTTATGTATCTTTTTATGTATCTTCGTTTTAACATACTTATTTTAGCTAGTCTTAAATCCTGTATTCGTCTAGGATAACTTGAAACTTGTAAATTTGACTGTCCTGAAACGGGAATCCTTCCTAGTTGGACAGTCAAAATCATAAAATTAAAAAAAAAATTACTAAAACAAACTTAAAAAACTGTTATTTAGTATTAGTGGTCATGTTCTTAAAATGACATGGAATGGCTTGCATTAGCGCAGGTACATAACATTATGCGAAGTTCTACCGTTCTGTTTTCTCAAAGAATACCACAAAAATTCTAGCTCCGATCTTTCGTAATGGTATATTTTACGTCATGATTGGTATTTTTTCCAACAAAAACAATTTTTTGTGAAGTGAATGTGAAGTTTCGAAAAATATCAACGGCCGCTGCACCAATGACAATTCTTAATTACCCCCTGGAGTTTTTTAGTCGTGAGAATTAACTTTAACACTTCAAAACAAATTTTAGAAAACGTATAAAACGGGCTATCACTTTTTTCAAAACAACACATCGGGTAGCTGATTATTCTAAAACTGTGAGAATATTGCTTTAATGAATAACTCAGTTCTTTTTTTAAAATTAATAATATATTTAATTAAAATGTAACCATCAAGTATGCTTTTATAAAATTTACATATATCTTTATAAAATTCAATTTTAAAGAAATTAAAAACAAAGTCAAAGAAAAAATCAACAAACAAACCTGAGTATTAAAAATTATCGCTACGGGACAACTCTGTATTAAAAACATATTAAACTTTTTAAGCTACTTTTATGATTTTATAGTTATTTTATTGAAATATATTTAATGCATTGATAAACGAATAAGTTCATTTTGTATTGGCCATTGTGTGATGATAATGTGTTTTTAAGTACACACGATTCAGGTGATTCTGCGTGATTATACAAATAAAAAAGAAAATGTTACTTCTTCGAAATTCCAACCTTCTAAGGTAGATTCCAGGTAAATAAGTTAATAAGGTAAATTAAAACTAGTATTCTTCTGTGGAAAAATATTGTTCTATGGGTAAAAATCAATGGATTTTCTAAAAAAAATATTTCTCTTTTTTACATCTATCATCATGTATTTCACATCCCGAAGTTAGTGCACTTTACCACCGGACATCCTGTATAGATAATCTAATAATAAAAACCTTCATTGGAGAAAATTTTATTACAATTCGATAAATGTTTTTAATATCATTTGATAAAAGCATGTATATTTATTTTATAAAAGTATATACACTTTTATAGAATGTATATGCATAAAAAAATAAGTTACACTTTAATACAGGGTGTCCGGGGGTGCACTAACTTCTGGAGGTGATTCTACATGATGGTAAAAGTAAAAAATAAATAAATAATTTTTTTCGAAATTCCAGTGTTTATTTTCCCGTACTAACAATAAAAAATTTTTAACCTAAAAACTACTTTAAAATATTGGAATTTTGAAATAGTTGTTCATTTCTATTACTTGTTCTTTCGTGTAGAATGACCCCCCAAAGTAAACGCATTTTACGCTCAAACACCTTGTATAATATATTTTTTTAATGATTTAATTTATTAAAAGTGTAATATATCAAAGGTTGAGAATCATCGGTAGTTTGCATGGACCGTGCAATACCGACCGATGAACAGATTAATATTGCCAGCAATGTTCATCGAGTGGAAAGGTTATTAGCCTATGTCAAATAATCGTGAGTGATATCGACCCTTTTTACAAATGGCAGTTGAATACACGGCGGCTTTAGTTAATTCCAGGACACATGAAGGATATCCGGTTCTTATTTGTAATTTTAGTCTGGAATGATCTCAAAAGATAGCGATAATCCAAAATACGGTAGGATAATTTTTTTATCTCTCATATTTGAACGAATATGGAAATCCTGTGCGCAGCTCAATAGCTGTCAATCGCTATTGGCGGTGGGCGTTTATTAAATTATAAATCCATTTGGGTGTGCAGGGTCTTAAGGGTTTTACCAAAATACAGTCAATATTTTGTAAGCATACTAGGAAGATTTTTGAAAGTTCGAAATTCCATTAAATCGATACAAGTAGGTATGGTGTAGCGACAAATCCGCGGTGGGTCTGATGGCACACCACGGGTAGAAAGGTCAACAATTGGCGGTGGATTTCTTGTCACACAGAGGTTAAGAAACCACCGCACCCTAATGGTCAGGTAAATAAAATAATCGTAACTTACGATTTCCAAAGTAAAGTAATATATTCTGGAATGACCCCGTGGATAAAGTTTTACGGCCGAAAGTAGTTTAATTCGGGGCTCAGCAGAGTCACATACGTACATCGGACAAATCCGCGTACGGTCGTTAAATTTCGAGACCACAAAAAATGTCAATTCACGAGTGTAAGTAAATGAAATCCGATAATGTTATCGGGGCTTATATTTTTTATGAGGTCTGAGCACCTCAACATGGTGAAAGTTAGTTATTATATAATATGTGATAAATTTTATTGCTATCGTCCTGATGAAAGAAAACCATTTATAATCAAAACGCTGCGTCGCGCGTCGCTTGAAATGACTTCTACCGTGATATCTGACTACTGCCAAGTATCATCTCCTTCCCACCATCTTGTTATTAAGGGCCCGCTTTCCGCGTAAAGAATTTAGATTTGGGCAACACCCACAAAATTTAGTGTTAAAAGAATCCGACAGAGGTGTCTGAATTCGTATTAGGAATAATTTTGGGGATTATGAAATTAAATTACCGACATCTATTGCAATTTTAGAAAAACAGAACCATTTTTAGTTAGCACCGACCTTAGAGTAATAATGCACCGACCAAATGAGAAGGAAGTCGAAATGAAGATGGTTCTCAAAATATGGGTTTTATTACGGATTTAATTAATTATTTTTTTTTTTAATTTTACAAAAAACATTTACGAAAGTTATTTGTATAGGTATAAAAATTACTTTACTTTACTAAAATACTATTCTCACTTTTATAAAAGTAATTTATAACTTTTATAAAATCAATAAATATATTTTTACATCAATAAGGTTTTAAACTTTTTTACTCGAAAACTATCTTAAAACGTTGGAATTCCAAAAAAAGTTTTTTTTTCTTTTTTACTTGTACTATCAATTAGAATCACCTCCCGAAGTTTGTGCACTTTACCCCCGACATCTTGTATAATATGCGCAATATAATATTTATACACGTGTAATATCTACTTTTGTACATTTATATAAATTATATACACGTTTACATTTTTATGCTCATCAAATTTATTATATTATAAAGATAGATAGAAAGATCCTTAGTGCTTCCTGAGGACTTACAAATCAGAAGACTTTTTTGTAATTATTTATTTATTCATTTAAACAATTCAATAATTATAAAGAGTAATAAAACATGTAAGCAACATAAAATTACATTCTAAAATGTGAAAGGGGCTCTATTTATTTACATTTTTATGAAATTACTACTTTTAATAGTTTTAAGCTTTCAGTGAACTTTCAATTTTATTTTTAACTTCTCTAAATATTATTTGTTTAAATCGTCAAATATAATTTAATCACAAACACAAGATTCACTCAAAATGAAAGATTGGTGGTTCTGAAATGTTCCCATAAATACGGTGAAAGAACCCTAAACTATAAACTTATTACCCTAAACATGCTTCGAGCGAAATGCGGATCTGGAAACCTTATCGTCAATCTGAGCAAAACATACCATGAACGTCAATATAGCAACAGCCTTTGTTCTGCTGCAGTTTCATTAAATGCCGAGAGATCCGTTTACAGTCTCCAAAAAGCAATACTGGGGCACAACCCTAGAAGCAAAGCTAAATGATTGGAATACAGAAAGATAAAAACACACCATTGTCAAAAATATCTTGGCCGTAAATGATTAAATAAAATTAGATTTATTCAGGAAGGCAAGCTATCGATCAAATGATTTGCGAATTCGGAAAAACCGTTATTATTGAGGTTTTATTGATGTTTTGTTTCTCCCGATTTATTCGTATAACCCATTAGTCTACATAATTATCTAGCGGGTTTTCCATTACTTGTGCACTTATGTTAATGTATTTTATGACCGTCTTTGTGTTGCTTATATTTGTATCATGTTGTCTCCCTCTATATTTTGTTATATATATGCACACATTATGTACTTCTTGTTTAGTATTAATTTGTACCCTGATGATGCTTAAGTAAAGCGAAACCGGTCGGTTCTTAAATTAATAAATATCGTGGTTTTAAAACAAAAAAGTATTTTATTTTATTAAATTATATTCCCCACAGTTTCAGAACTTTCAATAGCTTCTTTCGCTCGCATGTTCATTATTATTCTGAATTCCACGTTCGAGTATTGTTATTTGAAACAGATGGCCCGTATATTATTATTACATATTATATTATATTTCGGACATCGTTGCATTGTGAATTAATAAGAACTTGCCCTGTAATTTCTAATGTTTTGGAATTAGTTTTATTTCCCAAAGTACGTATTTTGAAAAAAATAAAATAAAATTTTTTATAACTTTTTACTACACAATACATAAATAAAAATAATAATTAATTTTTATAATAAATTATCGTTTATCGTATTCTGAAAAAAATAAAATAATAATTTTTATAACTTTTTACTACACAATACATAAATAAAAATATGAATTATTAATTTTTATAGTAAATTATCGTTTATAATAAATATAAGCTTATAAATCAAAAATTTTATTTTTTTCTTCTCACCTATTAGATAGGATATAATTTTATGAGATATCATTTTTTCTTTGAAATACGGGATATCTTTCGTGTATTTCCCATCTTTGAAAAAACAATATTTATTAACTCATAAACTTTACACGCGTAAAAATTATCTTTATAGATTCAAATATTTGCACGTAATCGCACCTCTGTAGATCATAGAACGTTGAACGACATGTCTGCCCCCAAAGCCCTCGAGTTGGCGAATGAACTTTTCAAAGAAGATAGGTTAATCTTCAAGTCGGAGCGAGCGCGCTATAATAAATATGATTTAAAAGCAATAGGCGTAAGCGACAGTTGTGAAAATGTTTAATAAATCACGGCGTATTTCAAAAATAGCAAAAATCACTTTTGGGGTCTATTGAGTAGCATTAAAAGAAGCATTGTGATTTTTTTCATACATATAACTTGTAAAATAACAGAAATAAACGTGTTAATAATATTTTTCGGAGCATACTTTGCGATTTATTTCTATCGAGGGAATTTCAAATAATTACCGTTTCGGCTTTTGGAACAAATAGATACTATCTTAAAGAATAACATATATTTTTTTAAGAGCTTAAAAACTTCAAAATTTTAAGGAAAGTATGTCGGAAATTGGATGAAATTCGAATAGTGGGCCCTTAAGTGATTAACTTACCACCATTGCCGATAGATGGCAGTGATAAGTGATTAACTCAACCAAATACATTTGAATTTATGGAATGCACATATATATTATTTATTGCATGATAAAGAGACAACAAGAGTTTTAAATAATTAGGTAATTACAAAAAATATTAAAAATAAAACTAAAAAAGAATGAACACAATAAATGGTTGGTAAAAAAAATCACATATTTTTTTTTTTTTTTTTTTTTTATAATTATTTTTTATTTTTAATAATATGTTTTACATGGGACATAATTCATTTTACATCATTGGTTTTTTACTACTCTTCCATTGAAAGCATTTGCTTGTGTATGGAAGGGGAGTGTACATAAATGTTGTTGTTAGTTAGTACTTAAATAATTCATTGTACATAAATGTATGTTTGCTGTAATATTTCTTTGGAAAGTAGTGAAGGATAATATATTATTTATTAAATTTTTAAAAAGAAAGGAAGCTATGGAAAACTAAGGATATTTGTGAGATTAATTAAGTGACAGTAGTTTTTTTTTTTTCAGAATATTTTTAAAGTGTCTCTTGACAGAGAGCAGTATTCGGGTTTTATCATTAATGCTTCTGATTTCTTCTGGTAAACGATTGAAAAAAGTTCTTCCCTGGTAAGTATAATGATGTTGTGCAAAAGACGTATTTAGTTTTGGGCATAGAAAAACATGTCTAAGTCGCGTTCTGTTTTCATTTAAAAATTGATATTTATCTTTTTCTTTTATAATTTGGAATAATGAGTTTTTAATATATAGGTCTTTAAATGTAGGTACTTGAAATTCTTCAAACAGGCGTTCTGTTGGGTAGTCAAAGGATTTTTTTAATATAATTTTAATAATTGTTCTTTGTATAATTTCAATTGGAAGAAGGTTACATTTATACGCGGATCCCCAACTAATAATAGCGTATTGTAAAGTGGATTGAACTAAGGCATAGTAAATTAAATATAGATTTTTTATCGACAGAAAGTTTCTAATTCTTAAAAATATATATATTAATTTTCTAATTTTGTTTACTACTTGACTTATTTGTTCTTTCCATTTCAGATTTTTATCAATAATTACTCCTAGATATTTAATTTTATTTGTTGTTTTTAGTACTGTACAGTTTGATTTGCAATAGTTTTGGCTGTGAATTTTAGTATTATTATGTATGACAATGTTAAAATTTTTAGGAGTATCATTTGTATGTATTGCAAATGGAATTACAAATGTCTTTTCATTATTAAGTGACAGTAAATTAGTGTCGAAAAAATTCTTGAGCGTGTTGATGTCTTCCGTGGCCTTTAATTCTACATTTTCCCAAGTCTTATCACTTATTATTAATACTGTATCATCGGCGTATGACGTAATTTGACCGTGTAAAGGTTGAAAAAAAATATCGTTTACATATATAGTAAATAGAATTGGTCCAAGCACTGTACCTTGGGGGATTCCAAAGCTTGTAATCTCTTGATCACTATTAACACCATTGATTTTTACTAATTGAGGACGGTTTTTTAAGTAGTCGGTGATCCATTTAATCGCGTTGCCTTTTATGCCGATATTATTCAATTTTTTTAATAGCATCTCATGGGATATGCTATCGAATGCCTTTCTAAGGTCAATAAATATACCCGCACATTTTTTACTTTTATCTAGTGATTCGTAAATGTATGAAGTTACGTTAGCAATAGCATCTTGTGTGCTGAGTGATTTTATAAAGCCAAACTGGTTTTTGTGTAATATTTTATTATTATCTAGAAAATTTACCAATTGTTTTTTAACTATTTTTTCAAAGATCTTTCCTATATTAGAAATTAGACATATTGGGCGATAATTCGTTGCTTGATGTGGATCTCCAGATTTGTAAATAGGTGAGATTATTGTGGTTTTGTAGTTCATTGGAAAAATTCCATTTGTTAAACTTAAGTTTATTAAATGAGTGATAGGTTTTATTAAGTGAGGTTTCATAGTTTTTAACATGTGTGTCGTAATAGAATCAAAAACCGGGGGACGAACCTCCTTTCATATTTTCTATTATTTTCGAGATTTCACATTCTGTTGTTGTTTCAAACATTGAAAGTATATTACGTTTCTGTATATTTTTATTTTTATGGTTTTCTTGGTTTGAAGGCTTATGAATATTTTTCGCAAGATTTTTCCCAACATTTGCAAAGAAGGAATTAAATATGTTTGCACATTGTTTAGGCTGTATATTGGCATCTATAATTTTTTTATCATGTTCAATGTACTTAATGTTTTGTGTTTTTTTTGTATTTTCTATGGCGAAATTAACAGTTTTCCACATTTGTTTATGGTTATTTTCTGAAGATAATATTTTATTTTTAAAATACTCTTCTTTACTTTTTTTAATATAAGATGTTAATTTATTTTTATATTTTTTATAGAAAATATATGCTTTTTCATCTTGGGGATTTTTTAAAGTTATTTTGTAAAGTTTTTCTTTATTTCTGATAGATATAATAAGTCCTTTGGTAATCCAAGGTTTTAAACATCTTAATTTTGATTTTATGTGTGTTGTTATCTCAGTTGTCGAATTTTTAATGTGTTGTGACATAATATTTTCGAAGTTAGTCGAACAAATTTCAGTATCATCACTGTTTAAAACATTATTCCAATCTTCCTTTTTTAATTTTTCAGAGAGAATAGTCATATCTATTGTTGATTTTTTGGTTAATAAATTATGTTTTTTATGTTTAATATTATTATTATACAGAAGTAAGCATGAGTGATGATCAGTTATGTTAGTTTTCCAAACAATTGATTTTATTTTGTGAAGATCTTTAATGTTTATATTTGTCCAAATGTGGTCTAAACAAGATGGAGTATGTTCTTTTATTTCCCTAGTATTTTTATTTATGCAAGATATAAAATTTTGTTCAGTCATACAATTGATGTATTCATTTTTGTTATTATTTTCTATTTTTTCATTAATATTAATGTTAAAATCTCCTACGACGAAGCAAAGTTTATTTTTTAATTTTAATAATATGTATTTGAGGTCATTAATAAATGTAATAATACTCGAGCCATGCGTTCTATAGATAGCTATTAGATGGTATATGGATTTGCCGAGTTTGAAATGTACTTCGATGCAGTTTACTAAGTGTATTGGATGTTCTAATATGTTAACAATACTAAATTTATTGCTTGCAAATATTATTATTCCCGAATTTTTATTGATGTCTACTTTGGTAGAAATATAGTTGTACTCAGGTAAGTGGTAAGACGGTGACTCAGCGTTCGTAAATGTTTCGGTTAACACTATAAAGTCCGGTTTTTTAATTAAATTATTTATTTTTAGAATTAATTCATCTAAATTTTTTTGAACGCTACGGATGTTTATGTGCATAATAATTATATCATTGATGTTTTTAGAAATAATTTTGTTACACGAATCGGTACATATACATTCATATTCTTGAATTTTAATATTTAACTCTAATTCGTTACTTAAGAAATCATCCATTTAATGCATTTTCGGTTGTATTTTACAAAATTATTTATAAGGTTTTTATTCAATGTCGTAGTTAATTCTTTCTTTGGCTAATTTAAGCATGTAAGATCGGAACTTACATGTTTCGCTGTTTGTTCGGTGGTCTACTTCATTCATTTTACTGTTCAAGGAGTTTATTTCTTTCTTCTTGTTAGCTGAGTTGCAGTTAGCGCATTTGGGTGGCAGTTCCAGGGATTTACACTCGGAGATGGGATGATCTTCTGAACAGTGCTTGCATGTTGGTTTATTCATTCTATTGTAGCATTTTTGTGCTGTGTGTCCAAATCTTTGACAGTGGAAACATTGGGTAAGAGGACTGCAGTCTTCTACATAGATTCTCATGAATCCTAGATGAATTTTTTTTTTATTAACAAGATGTAGTCTCATTTCGGGATTTGTTTGTAGTATTAAGTTTTTGCTGTTAGTTTTTTTGTTTGTAATGATGGCCTTAACTTGTAATATTTCTTTGTCTTGGTATTTTTCACATATCATTTTGATGTCGTTGTTTTGTTCAATGATGTCTTCTAAGAATTCTTTTTCGGTATAGTCTTTGTCAAGACCTTTGAATATTACGCATGGATCCGTTTTCAGAAGTACCTCCGCTATTATGGTTTTGTCGACTTCATTTATCTTATCTTTTAATTTTTTTTGCGTCTTCTTTTTCTGGGCATGTTATTATAAGGTTTTTTTTTGTTTTTTTAATTTCGCATACTCGAATTCCCAACTGCGATATTTTAATCTTTTGTATTTTCTCTTTTAATTTTTCAGTGTCTTCTTCTTTTAAGCTTTTAATTATTATAGGAAATCGTTTTTCTTGCGTTTTTGATATTAAGTTTTTTACTGCAGAAGAGTATGAAAATGGGTATTTTTGTGCTTGGTTTTTTTCTTGAATATCACACTTTTCTTGTAATTTAGCTAATTCTATTGCCATGTGCGATATCATTTCCATGATGTTATTTATTTCTTTCATCATTTTTGATTTGGTTTCTTTGGTAAGTTTATTATATAAGTATATGCAGATGCTTCACAGCCAGTACCCGTTTTTACCAGCAGTTTCTGAGCAAAGTTGGAATTAAAAATTGATTTGTCATATTGCTGTTCGATGATATTTTTTCAATTAAAAACAAACAAAAAAAAATATTTTTCACACACGTCGTAATTGGGTTCAGCCAAGCGCGTCATGTGTTACGCACTCGACCCAGTAGCACGGTAACAGAGGGAGAGAACGCTTATCATAATATGATCCCATCGCGACGCGTAACAGTGTAATAAGTTGCAACGTGTGACAGAAAAAGACAATTTTTTTTGTTTTAAGTTGAAAAAAAATATCACCTGACAGCAAAATGATATATGCATTTTTTACTCCAAATACTTTACTTCAAATATCTTTGGGTATGTACACCTGTGTATATAAGAAAAGAGAAAGAAGAAAACATAAACCAATTCTTAAATTAAAAATATAGGTTCATAATATATAATTTATAGGGGAACATTTAATTTGATGACAATAATCTACACGTTTACAAATATATACCGATAGTAAATGCATAATTATATAAAACCAGTTCATGCGAATGTATATGTATATCTCAATGCACATGCTTAAATAATATAAATATTGCATTAATTAATGCAGCCTTAACTACCCCAGATACACCCACACACTGGCAATACCTATGTTTGATTTTTTTGAGAATTTACTATTAACTTTTTCTTTGCTATCTACATATATTTCCCCTTTTAGTTAATTTCTTTCTCTCCCTGGTTTGTTTGTTTTGTTTCTTTCTCTTGACACTTGAAGAGAAAGCTAAATTTTATGTTTTTATTCGATAAATAAATATACCTATGTATGTTACAAAAATGCATTAATAAAAAATAAAGATAATAGAAACAAAGGTAGATAAGCTTGCTGACTGTAGCCGAGCTGCGGCCAACAAAAGCTAATACTTGGCGTGTAGGCAGAAACAAAGGTGGTGGATGCTTAGCAGTGCGATTAGCAGCGGTATGGATGAACAATGTTTGCGACTCTTTTGTGAGCGGTTTTATAATAATAATGAATAGTTTCTCCTTTTTCTATTTTCTATATATTGTAACATGTTACATACTAAGGTGCTTCTAATTGTCACTTTAAAAAAATTCATTTGCATCTTCTTTATAATACCTATATTCGACAATATGATAATGATATTAAATGAGTACTCTAAAATTGCAATTACTTAACGAGTAGTTACTCAACAGTTTATTCCGAGTTGGTGAATTACCTCCATATCCGCTGTAGACATAATTTTAAATGAGTAGGTATTATTATTAAATCTGAAAATATTTATGATAAGTAATTAAAAATATATATATTAATTAAATTAAAGTCACAACATTTAAAAAAATCAATTTGTTAGATACTTTGAAAGACTCGCATGGTATAATCATATTTTGCCAAAACCCACTATACACTTATACTTATACATTACACTTTAAAATTAGTTTGTTGGATAATTTGAATGACTAGTGCAGTACAACAACCTAAAACATTGAAATCAGGTTTTTGGATAATTTGAAAGACTCTTTTAGTACTACAAACTTCATGCATTTTTAAACAGTTGAAAATTAGTTCGTTGGATAATTTGAAAGACTCGATAAGTACAACAAACTTTATACATATTTAAACAGTTTAAAATGAGGGCCAAAAACAATTAGGATTATTATTTTTTTATTTATAGTTATTCAGAACTATAAAAAGGTTGTATTGGGACATATTATATTATGCATGTTGAAATATGTATATTATGCACATAGGTACCACTTTAGGGACTAAAATTAATAAATAATTGTACATTATATTATATAATAAAATATTATTATAATAAAAACGTGACTTGTTGAGCTCTATTTAATATAGTTTATTTAGTATCCAATATTATAGATTCATGTCATTGGAGTGAGGTTCGGGCGTTTACAACAAACCTGAAAGAAATAATGTATTTTGGCGATTAGTATTAAAATATACGTATTTTGATAGAAGAATATATTTAATTCAGGTTGTGTATAAAGTATTAGCATATTAATAATATAGTTAACGAATAAAGAACACACTTTGTGGTTTGACATTTTACAAATTAAAAATTTGTTTGAAACAAAATTATTCATTTGTAATAATATAGTCCTTAAACTACCTAGGCTGGCTGGTGTAGAATTGATATGATATTAATTACAATTGCGATCGCAATAGGTGAATCAAAAGTGAACTGTAAAATATTGATTGTGAACTTTGAAGTTGACACAACTATAGTTGCAGATAGTGAACATGAAGTAAGGAAGGAATCCGATTTACCCCTTTGAGTTCTTCAAAGAAGATGGTGGTATGATTTCACTGACAGGATATATGATTAAAGGCACAAGCTTCCAAACATCCGTTGGATACGAAATACACTGAGGGAACCAAATATGTTCACTGCACAGGCCTTCTACCCTGAGTCGATATTAATAACAGAACTGATAACAACAGATGTTCATAAATCACGCTCCATAATAATACTGGTTGACAGTCACTTTTATTGTTTTAAAATGTCACACACACGTGGGTACAGTCAGATAATGATAGGTACTTGTAGGTAAAAATTAGGATGGGAAAACTGTAGGGACAATGTCAAAGGCAGATTAATAGTTGCGTCAGCAACAATAAAATAATACTTCTTCAATAATAACATAATTACTTCGTGTTATCATCTTAAATTAAATTAAAATAACCAACTTAAATAACCAGGTGTACTATATTCGTCTGCCAAAATAAATAATCATGGAATCGAATAGTCAAACCTTTCAGCTAAAAGAAGTTTTAAAACGTAGCTCCAGTCATCAATCGTAGGGATGTGGTCTGTCGTCATCGTGAATTTAATATTAGTATAGCCCGCGGAGTGTTGACACACGGACAGGACTTTATCAGATAGGTTGATTTCTTTATTTTCATCTGATAATGAAATCGCGTCAACGAAGTCGAGATTATTTTTTGGTTCCTGAAATTAAAAAAAAAATAAACATTCACCTGTGTAGGATTGAAAAAAATTCGCAAAATAATTTCATTCTTGATTGCAAGCTCAGTATTAAATATACATTGACAAAAATCACCGAAGATATGAATCGATAGAAGTAATACTTCATGTAATGATATAAGTCACCTGCAAATAAATATATCTGCTATCAAACATTATCTAATCTATAGATAATGTTACTTTCTACCCGGAAACCGATTACCAATATTCTTATCCTTTTTAAATTTGTGAATAACTTCATAGACTGCCCTCAAATGTTTTAAGTGCTATAAATTTGTAAAAGCACCACGGGCGGTCAATGAATCAATAATCAAAAAAAAATGTTACTTTCGGACGTTTGTTTGGTAAACTTTTGCATTGAATTGTGTCGTCGTTTCATTTAATGCATCAAAAACAATCTCTTTAAAATGATTTGCCTATACATACCTTTGGATCTGGATTCACTTTGGCAAAAACCAACATTTTTTCAAATAGAATACACTTTTGTGTGGCCGGAATGCGAATATTCTCCTTGGTTACAATGAACTCATCGTACCGAATCAGTTCTCCATGCTCAAAAATTGAGAACTAGAAAATACAAGAAAATTATTGGTCTTTATTCATTAAACTTATTTATTATTAATTTGGTAGGCGGGAATGGGTACCGCCGCCCTGGGAACCATTTATTGGATGACCAACACCTCTGCCACAGGTCACCCCAAGTGGTTCGCTACGTTTGGTGACTTAGCAGGGGTGCCCGGGTTCATCGGTTAAGGTTTGCCCAGGTCTTGGTGGCGGGTGCGTCGGCCCACCTTCTGCGTGGCGGGCCGGTTGGGAGATGCTGGTTGAGGGAGACCCTTTACAACCGGTTACCGCTGTCTGGGCCGCTCGATAGTATAGGGGCCCGACCCTCAGGCTCACGACTAAGGGTGGGCTGCCCCATCAGCGAGTGAAAAAACCCTGCCACTGCTGTTGTGTCGGTTCGTGACCGGAGGGGACCCAGCAGCAGCGTTTGGGGCGCATTGGATGCCCTCTCCAGCCGGACTCTCCCAGCCTATCGCCTAGCACCGCAGTGAGTGGGCTGGAACCAAACGCTCATCACTCCTGGACAGCCTGAACCCCAGATTCCTACCCACCTCTCATACCTTTCCTTTCCAGACCTTCCTTTCACCTCATACCCTTAAAAAAAAACTTAAAATCATGAATATATATCAAAACAAACTTAACATCATTACAGCGGCGAGTAGCAGGCGTCCCCGGTGCGGGCCAAAACTGTTCGTAAATTTTGCCAACATTCGCGGCTTGCACACAAATTTAAATTCTATTCATCACTATCTTTTGTCCCAACGTCCCAACTTTCTTTTCCTATCCGAAACTCAGATAGCCGAGCCGCCAGACTCCTCCTATCTGGACTGCCCGGGCTTTACCCTTGCAAGCAAGTTCCGACTCAAAGCAGGAGTCTGCCTCTATAGTCGAGCTGACGTCAAATGTGTACGACTGTTGAGTGTGGAAAACTCCAGATTCGACGTAATGTGGGTGCGCGTCAATCTTGCCAGTACGGCAAGATTCTACGCAAGTCTATACCGCTCACCGAACCATAGCGAATCAGACACTTCCGAACTCTTCAAACATTTGAGCGATACTATTGATGATCTCTTGCCCCGCTACCTTTCGGCCGAGTTTATTGTTTTGGGTGACTTCAATGTTTATAACGAACCATGGTTGAAGTTCTCAGGCCCAACGGACTCGGCTGGCAGACAGGCGGAATCCTTTGCCATTTGCTACGGATTAGAGCAACTGGTTTAGGAGCCTACAAGGGTTCCTGATGTCCAGACTCACCGCTCCAATCTGTTAGACCTATTCTTAACTACTGTGCCACACGGTTATAAAATTGACGTCACAGCGCCTCTAGGATCATCCGACCACTGCCTAGTGACGACATCAATCCCCGTTAGCCTCAGACCAACCAATGAGAGGCTGAGGAGAAACGTGTGGCACTATAGGTCAGCAGACTGGTTCGGTATGCGGGCCCATTTCAACACTCTTCCGTGGTCACCTGTTTGTTTTCTGACTTCGGACCCTTCAAGATGTGCCCAGGAGATTGGTGAAGTCATAAAATCGGCGATGGATGGTTTCATACAATCGACTTCTAAAGAAACTGGTGTGGGTTCAAAGCCGTGGTTCAGTCGACAATGCTCCGAAGCAGTTCGACAAAAAAACGCGGCTTACCGAGCCTACAACACATCTCGAACGCCCGAAAGCAGATCAGCATACAACAAATCGGCAAAGAAATGCAAGAGAATCATTAATAGGTCAAAATTCGAACACGACCTGCAGATCAGCAAAAAGCTGGCTGCCTGCCCGCATGGCAGCAGAGCATTCTGGTCGCTTGCGGGCTCAATAGGTCGGAATTTTTGCAAACCCAGTTTGCCACCTCTTACCAGACCTGACGGCTTACTAACAAACACCGCCACCGAAAAGGCTAACCTATTATTAAAATGTTTGCGGAAAACTCGACCCTCGATGACGGAGGTGCTGTTCCGCCGTCGGTTCCTCACTGCGGCTTCTATATGAAAAAGCTGAGGATCCGGCATCGGGATGTACTTCACGTTATACGGGGGCTCGATGTTAACAAAGCTAGTGGACCTGATGGAATACCTGCCCTGGTATTGCAGAGGTGTGCTGCGGAAATAGTTCCAGTTTTGACAAAGCTCTTCAAAATGTCCCTTAAGTGTGCCACTGTGCCTTCTGGTTGGAAAAAAGCGGTCATTCACCCTATTCCCAAGAAAGGTGACCGCTCCGACCCGGCCAACTACCACCCCATAGCGATCACATCAGTTCTGTCCAAAGTGATGGAACGTGTGATCAACGACAAACTGCTCATATACCTCGAGAAGAACAAAATTATCAACGACCGTCAGTACGGATTCCGGCGTCGCCGCTCGTGCGGTGATCTTCTCGCGTATATGACGCATGTTTGGGGGCGGTGCCTGGAACGTCACGGTGAGACCCAAACGGTCGCACTAGACATATCCAAGGCCTTTGACCGGGTCTGGCACCGAGGAATTGTCAACAAATTGCCTTCTTACAGACTTCCCGCATAGCTTTGTACGTGGATTGCTGACTTTTTAAGGGATAGGTCGATTCAGGCGGTTGCTGACGGTTTTACCTCTTCCTCACACTCTATAAATGCTAGCGTTCTACGTTGGCGTTGACGGTTATCTCGAGAGTATTTCCTCTTGGAGTAAAAATAATCTCGTCGAATTTAATGTTTGAAAGACCCAATCCTGTCTCATTACGTCTAAAAGGGATCCACATGATAATCTAGTCTCTTTCCATTGATATGCTTGGTGTAACTATAAGTGACCAGCTCAGGTACTGGGGTTCCATCGAAGCCAGAGTAAAGTTGGCCTCTCAGAAGCTGGGCGTACTGTACAGGGCCCACAGATACTTTAATAGTACACAACTGCTGACCCTGTACAAATCGCAAGTGCGCCCTACTGTTGAATTTGGCAGCCATCTCTGGTCCGGAGCCCCAAAATACCTGTAAAAAACCCTTGACTCTGTGCAGAAACGGGCGGTCCGTTTGATAGATTCCCCAATCTTAACAAACGGACTGCAATCTTTAGAGCACAGGCGTCAGGTAGGTATGCTGTCCTTGTTCTATCGGTATTACAATGGAAGATGCTCTGAGGAACTAGCTTCATTGATCTCTTCGGCACCGGTGTGTAGTCGGGATACACGCCAAACGCGCGCCCAACATTTGTACACGGTTGACATTTGTCACATGATAACGGGTTGCTTCTACGATTCGTTCTTAAGTTCAACAGCTCGGCTGTGGAACGAACTGCCGGCCTTTGTGTTTCCTCCCTCCTACAACATGGGACTCTTCAAGACCCATGTTCACTCCTTCCTCTCCACAAAAAGACCCTCCACACAGCATCCCCAAAGATGACAATGGCCCTGAGGGAAATTATTTTCTTCAGGGCCTCCTGTGTGGAGTTAATATAAAAAAAAAAAATTAAAAAAAAAACTTTTCTCAAATATCCAACTGTTTTTCGACTAGAGGTCGAGGGTTACAATCCCGGTGTGCGTACGAAAAAAATTATTTGATTAATTTCTGTTATTTCACAAATTACTCATTTAAAAATAATATATAGTGTATTTGTGTGGAAGATACTATCAGTATCACCCTGGTGTAAGTCCACCATTCAGAATTGAAACATTACTTGAAATGGTTTATGCCGTGTTTGGTGAGTAGATCTGAATAGCCAAATCGGAGATGCCATAATCTCATTGTCTCCATACGGTTGGGAGCAGCTGGGACTCTTGTGCAGTTTCAAATAAAAAAATACCTGTACCGACATAACGGTCTCTTACAATTAGTCAGAATTTCAAACCCAGATGGTTCAACGGTACAAGCATGTATCTTTAAGAAGGCATTGTTGGGCAGGTGCATATTTTTGAAAACTAAGATATTTTTTCACATATAATATGCCAACTTGTTAATTTTTAAAGCTTTGTAAGCGAGATTATTCATATTTTATAGACAAATTCTTAAATTTAAATAAGTAATATTTACTTCTCCACAGCCGTTAATTTCGCCAATCATCCTTGAAATATTTATCTTATCCAATGTACATTTAACAGAATCTATTGCCGCCTTCAAGTCGGAGTCACGTTTGTTAAAATCTATGTCTTCAACCACATAATCTTTGTGTTTCTTGTTATATTTTAACAATTCAGACAGAAGGGCAAAGTACAGCGGTAACCTCCTCATTGGCTCCAAAAAGTTTTCTCGCATCGTCAGATTGGACTTCTCCTCCTGTAATCAAATTAACCTTTTTAAATAATTGTTTTTTTTTTTCATATGAACTTTTACATCCTGGGGTTCAGAGGTAAACTATTGCATGCCACTATAGAGTACTACTCGACACACTAGGCACAAGAACATATTTTATTTTCACCGTTTACATACAAATTGCGTAGTAAACTCTTACATAGTTTATTTAGCAAACGAATTTACAAATGATATCGACATTTTTAACATAACAAATTCGATGTTTTTAGCGGGGTCTTCTGTGATAATTTCCAGAAACAATAGCCAAACATTACCTCAAACATTAGCGCAAACATTTTTGTTTTTGTTCACATTCCGTCTCCTTCCTTTGTTGAAACATTGGGGCCTGGTGGGCGTGGCCATAGACATTTTGTCATTATTTTGTAGATCTCAGATGAGGAAAACGTTCGTTTCAAAATGAGTTTTGACGAAAAAGAAGAAGAAGTTCTTAGTGTTTTAGTGATCGCAGTTATTATTGCATCAGGGAGGAAACACAAATTTCGGGTTCGACCGTACCTTTGAACTCTTAATTTTAATTTATATCAGAAATCGAAAATAGATGACTGATTTGTTTTTACTTAATTTCTTAAATTACAAACAGAATTCGAAGAATTCCCCATTTTGAATGTAAACATTGCGTTTTCGAACAAAAATATGAATGGGAACACTCCCTTTTCGAATGTTTGTGGTAGTGTTTGAAGTAATGTTTGACGTCATGTTGTAGAAACGGTCGCAGGAAATGCTGCTTAAAACACAATTAAATCATTACCACGAATTACCATTTCTGAAATTTTAAGTTTATTACGAACCATTTGTAATGTAAGCAATTATTTTCTGCAATCATTTGTGTAATACGAACCCCTGTATAATTTTTATTTATTTTTTCATGTACCCAACGCTTAAAAAAACAATAGGTGCACAAACGAGAAATAAATTTTTTTTTAACAAATTTTACAGTAGAGCAGTTGAACATTTTTTACACCATTTAGTTTGACACTTTTACAAATGTGTTATAATTTACCCACCTCACTCATTTTTAGCGTCGTATATAGTTCTAAGTATTTTTCATGGACTTTCTCGTAGTTATAATACACCTCAAAATCTGGTTTCTGGAAGGGAAAGGTGGTTGTTAATATACTTATTTATAGATTGATGTAATTTTTTCATGTTTTTACAAGACTGCAATAAATACTACACTATTTTGAAGGTGTATTCAAATGATTTTCTGAAAGTAAATTAATGTTTAAACTCCCTCCTTAAACTTGAGTTATTTTCAATTAGGGAGGTATTAATTAACAGCTTGGAACATTCATTATTTTTAATATTGTTGTACACCGTCATTGGACGGTTGGTTTGTATACTTTGTTATTACTATTCAATTTCCTTGACAGTAACCCTCTGTCTGCTGTACACTTGCTGGTGTTCTTACTTACTCTAATCAACATGTATTATTTGTTATCACAAATAAAAATAGAAGTGTCTTTAATAAAATCCTTTGTAAGTTTTATAGATATTGTAATGGGATTGTTAACATGTAAATGTCAACAGCATAAATAGTTGATCTGTGAACAGTAGACTTCACGCTATCAACTCGATATTATTACCGAGTTGACAGCTCGCAACGCTCTGGCGGAGTAAAAATGTATTATCAAACACGGCTACTGTTTTGACAGGATTGACCGGACAAGGATCAAGGAACCGGACATAAAATCTACCTACTAACTAACGTACACGCAAATCAATCGCTCCGAACAAAACAATTAAAATATCAAGTTTAAAACGCGTATAAAACAAAGTAAAAGTTTTATCCGTGTTTACCACAGATGATTATAGTGTCACATCTAATTAACGAAAAAATATTCTTCAATTAAGTGATTAAAAAAGAACAAATATTGAAGTGAGGTGACAGATCAACGTCATTTTACAGTGAATTTGTCATATCATCTCCCAGTTTAATTTGACATTCAATCTGTTGGTGATATATAATTGATTATCAAAGTATTCATAATTATTGGTCCCGTGATAGTGTTTAAAAATAATAATATTACAAAAGTGAACTGATAATATTGAAAAGAACAGTAAATTATTTAATTTACAGGTGCTCGGTTATATTATAAGCCGTTAAAACCACAATTCCCCGCAAGCCTTGGTTGGTTCAGTGGTCTAATGCGTCACCTGAATTTGGTGCAGACATTTGATGATCCTAGGATCGAATCTTACCAAATCCAGAATAATAAAATAAAAGCGATCTAATTTTTATTTATTTATTATATAAAGGCACCTATCATTTAGCCTGTGGAGGCATAAATGAGAATACATACCGTCGATTTACTCAAGAAAAGCGAACCCAACAGAAGTGCAAGCAGTGCAAAAAGGATACTCGTTCAGTCGCCTCAAGTGCTACTATTTTAACGGAGACCACCAGTGATACCGCAACTTTGGAACCATCAAAAAAGTGACCAACAAAGCTTCAACGCCCACCTCCCAACCATCAACTAATCTAGAAGAACCGCAAGAGTTAGTCATTTATAAAACGACTAATTTGGAAAAAAAAAACAAAATGATATTTTGGACCAAAATAATAAAATTCTAGAAAATATCCAATTCATGAGTGCGCAGTATGAGGACTTTCTTGCCAGAATTCGTAACTTGGAGCAACGGAATGATGAGCTCACGAAGAAGAACGCCGTTTTGGAAGCCAGAATTACGGTCCTGGAGAATGGTCTAGAATTTCCTGAAATCAACGGGGAGAATTTACAAGACGTAATGTTCAACATCTGCCAGACTACAAAATCCTCGATTCAAACTAAAGATATCGACTCTATCTATCGGTCAGCTAAAAAAAATAATAAACAGAATCATCCGAGAGAAATAATTATCAAATTGAAGACGAATCTAGCTAGAGATCAGCTGCTAGCGGATGTGAAAAATTACAATAAAAATCAACAAAATACCGAAGACAAACTTAACACATTGAACATTGGAATTGCCGGTCCTCGCTCGCCTATCTACGTTTTCGAACAACTGACCTTTCGATCAAAGCAGCTCTGATTTAAGACACGCCAATATGCCAAGGAACGTATGTTTCGATTCGCGTGGGTTTAAGGAGGCAACATATATATTAGAAAAGAGGCGGGAACAAATGCTATTCTCATTTCCGATGAATCAAAATTGTCAGCACTATGATAAAATTGTACCAATTTCGCTCTCGAGGTATATTTCGTCTCGCTTGTTTGCTATTATATTTAGTCGTTGTTCCCGTTTCATCAAGTCTACTGCTTTCCACTACCTGCTAGGAACTTGTATTATCACCAGCTTCATAGTAATTTTAGGTGTCAATAAATCTAAATTAGAAATTGTATTAAAACTTATATTATGCGAAAGTTTATCACAGCACCACATTAATCTAAAATATAATAACTATGTTACGCAATACTACATTTATTTAAAATATACTAACTATGTTTCGTTTACCATATGATAATTATAATGATTCCGATATAAATTATAACACAAATGTTATTTATGATCTAAATAATCCAAACAAATACAATTGGGGCTCATATAGTCTAATAATCATACATCAGAATATCAGAAGCATTTCAAAAATCGATGATTTTTTATTATTTCTTGATCAATTTAATTACTCATTCGATGTTATAATTTTGTCGGAATGTTGGATAAATAAAGAATACACCTTCAAAATTATACATAATTACTCTGAATACCACACTAACATAAGTTTAAATAAATCTAGTGGGATCGTTGTTTACATCAGAGACGGAATACAAGCACAAGTAGATGAAATTTTATTATCACAAGCAAACTGTCTGAAAATTGTTTTGAATAACAACTTATGTATATTTGCAATCTACAGATCACCCGCTTTCCAAAACATCGACACTTTTTTGAGTTCACTTCAAGCAATCATCAATAGTTCAAAAAAAATAGAACGTCAAATCATAATAGGCGATCTCAATATTAATACTATTCCCGAATACCACCGTCAATATAACGATTATTTATGCCTGCTTACTGAAAATGGATTCATTCAGACAATTAACAGCCCTACTCGAGAACAGGGCATGAGTAAATCTTGCCTAGACCATATCAATGTTAAAAATGTTAGACTAATCGACTCATTTGTTTTTCACACTACAATTTCAGACCACTACACCACAGCTTTAAAAACAAACCTCCCACTGATGCTAAAATTAAATATGTCCCCCGAACAAATTACAATAACTTACTCGAAGACTTGCGATCAGAAAACTGGCAAAACGTTCTAGACCAAATTGATACTGACTCAGCAATGAGTGTTTAGATATATATGAATGAATTTATCACAAAATTACATTCATATATATCTAAACACACTAGTCACATACACATAACAAATAATCAAGTAAAACTCACACCTTGGATCTCCCCTGGCCTTGTCAAATCTATTCACAGAAGGAATCAATTACACGAAAAGGCGAAAAGATGTCCTGAAAATATTTTAGTACAAGCTCATTATAAAAAGTATAGGAATTTATGTAAACATTTAATTAAATCGACTAAAGATAATTATTATAAAAAAAATATTTACGAAAATAACTGTACGCCAAAACGTCTGTGGGAAGCTTTTCGTAATATATCTAAAACAAAAATTAATAAATTTTCCGAAATTAAATCGTTGTACATTAATAATATAAACTGTTCAGACCCAAAAATTACGGCAAATTTTGCCAATAATTATTTCACTTCAGTGGGAGTCACTCTTGCGAAAAAAATTCTTGATAAACTTAATACTACTGAAATTGATCTCGCTAAGTTTACTACCTCTAATTTCAGTCATAAAATAGACAATATCCAAACAACGACAAACGAAGTCATGAAAACAATTGACGATCTTAAGTCATCAAATGCTTGTGGTCCTGATAAAGTCTCATCAAATCTGTTAAAACTTATTAAATCCTCAATCGCAATACCGATCGCATTCATTTCGAATCTAAGCTTTAAAACAGGAATATTCCCCAATCATTTAAAACATTCAGTAGTTATATTGCTTCACAAAAATGGTGACAAATAGCATGTACATAATTACCGGCCAGTTTCTTTGCTAAATTCGGTCTCGAAAATTATTGAGAAAATTGTAAAAAATCGCCTTAGCACAAGGCTGCCCAACCTTTTTAGCAGTTGGGCGAAATTGACGATTTTGAATCACTGGCGGGCCACTGAATACCTAACGGTTCCTATTTCCATGGGGGGGGGGGGGGGTTGTTAGAGAATTTCTATAAAACATAATTCCCCATAAAAAAAATCTAAATAAGTGCTCCCCACAAAATATTTGAAATCCATGGGGGGGGGGGTTTGTTACGGAACTTCGCTGAGAAAAAATTCCGCACACCCGAACATCATATGTGATACCGCACAGCAATTTTTCGAATTCCATGGGGGGGGGGTGTGGCTACAAGATTTCGACGCAAAGAATATTGTGTTGAAAACCGGTGTATTTTTGTTTTTTTTTTTTTTTTTTTTTTTTTTTTTATTGAATAAATAGTTAATACATAATATCAACAAACAAGTCCTGCTAAGCCGATTGAATTGGCTTGTCAACAGGTGCTTAAAGTTAGTTTCAAATACATTTTTTAAAGTTATAATTTACATCTTATATCTACAGAATTAACAATTTTTCATACAATTTTTCATACATATTAAAATAAATATTTTTTTTCCGATAGCCAATTTTTCACCATATATTTAACCTTATTCATAGATTTACATTGCTTTATAGTGTCAGGTAATAAATTAAATATCTTCGGTATGTTGTATTCAAACGTTCTCTGTCCGTATTTATTATTAAATTTCGGAACTATTAACCCGTCATTGCGCGTGAATCTAGTACTGTATTTATGTTCTAATTTTTCTTTATGCTGCGGGGTAAATATATACTGAATTATGATTTTTTGCCATTATAGCCTTAACGGGTAAAATTTTGGCACTCTGAAACAGCAACGGTGTATTATGTCTCTGTTTAAAAATATTAGGGACGACTAGTAATTTTACAATTGCGTTTTGTACAACTTGGACTTGTTTCAGATTGGTTATACTAGTATTTCCCCATATGGTTAATCCATATCTTATAATAGATTCTGCCATTGACATATAAATTATTTTAAGTGTTTCAATTGATAGGAAAAAATTTAATGTGTACATTCTGCCAGCAATTGATCTGAGTCTTTTACAGGTTTTTTTAATATGTTTGTCCCATTTGAAAAAGCAATCTACTGTAACACCAAGATAGACATATTCTGTAACTAATTCTAAGCTTTCACATTTACAATTAGTCGGGATATTTTTATGGATGCAATTAAAACTATGAGAAATAATATTAGGATTAAATTGAAATCTGGCATTAGGTGATCTTATATGCATAACTTTGGTTTTTTTAGCATTTATTAATAGTCCTGCATCATGTGACCATTTACAAAGTTGATTAAAGTCAATTTGCATGAGTTCAATTGCAATTTTTAGATCTTTATGTGATATGACCAATGCCGTATCATCTGCAAATACAAAATGTTTAACAAAAGAGAAAAGTTTTTTCATTATAGTTACATAAATTATATATAGTGTAGGTCCCAATATGGAACCTTGTGGAACTCCTGCAGATACATTCTTTGTTTTACTAAAAGTATTATTTATTTTGGTACATATTTTTCTATTTCTAAGATAATCTTTAAATAAATTTAACACATTTCCTCTAATTCCAATTTTTTCTAAGGTTTCTAGCAGTTTTTTAGAGTTAATTGTGTCAAAAGCTTTAGAGTTATCGATAAATAACACAATAACGTGTAATTTATTATTTAATTGATTATTTATGTAATTGGAAAAATCTTGCAGTAATTTTTCAGTATTTTTTTTTCTTTGAAAGCCATATTGATTTGGATCTATGATAGCGAATTTTTCAATGTAATTATTTAATTTATTTGATAAAAATTTTTCGAGAATTTTTTCTAACGCAGGTAGTATACTAATAGGCCTATGATTTCCCAGTTCAATGTGTTTTCCACCTTTAAATATTGGTCTAGTAATGCTACATTTAAATTCTTGTGGAATTTTTGCTTGCTTTATTATCGTATTGATTAAATGAGTAATTATTGGCCCAAGAGTTTTTATATTTCTTTTTAAATCAAACATTCTTATATTGTCAATACCTGTGCTTTTAGAGTTTTTCATTTTTTTAACAATGTTTTCAATATCAGTTATAGTAGCTCTTGGTATAAATAAACTGTGAGGCAGTTCTTCCAGTACAATATTAGTAGCTTTGTGATTGCAATTATGTAACATGTTGCTGATGCTATCCGAGAAGTAATTCACAAAATCATTTGACACAGAATCCTCAGTTCTATCTTTTAACATATATCGTGTTATTGTTTCATCGCAATCGTTTTTGGGTTTACGTCCTAAAATATTATTTATCACATCCCAGGTTTTTTTTGTATCATTAAAACAGTTTTTAAATTTATTATTATAGTAGTTAGTTTTATCTTTATTTATAAGTTTATTGACAAGGTTTCGTGATTTTTTGTATTCTGTTTCATATGTTTTGTTTGTTGGTGTACTTTTCCATTTTTTATATTGTTTATCCCTTTTATTTATTTGACATAATAATTCACTGCTTACCCATTCATTTATTGCATAAGGTCGTGTTTTCGGTTTTTGCACTATCGTTTTAGAACTGCTCTTGTAAAATTTATTAAATAAAGATTTTATTTTTTCATATAATGAAATACAATCCTTATCCTCTATAAGTTTACTCCAGTTATAATCTCTGATATGTCTATCAATATCCTTTTGTGAGATGATTTGAATATACTTATTTGCAAAGTCTACCTGACGTTTATGACATTTTATATTAATAGCAGTAATAAAATGATCGGCAATATTATTTTCACAGACGCAAGCTGTTATTTTCTTGCCTCTAAATTTGGCAAATATATGGTCAATACACGTGCGAGTAATTTGTCCATTTGATACAGCTTCTCTGGTTACTACATTGATGCATTTAGTTAAATAATGGTTAGTAAGTAAGTTTTCATACGAAGTTACAATATTATCTTGTTCATCAAGCAAATTAAGATTTATATCTCCAAGTAAGATAATATTTTCCTTACTATTAATTGTCTCAAGATATGATGATAATTCCGTCAGAAATGAAGATTTACTGAAATTAGGAGGTCTATAGATAGCTATTATATTGACTTTAGTTTTGTCCTGGAGTATGAGCTTTCCTGATATATTTTCAAAATGTATTGATTTTAATGTTTTTAGTCTAAATTCAAATTTGTTTCTTATATACAATATAATACCTCCTCCTGACTTATCAGTCCTGCAGTAGTTATATGCATTATATCCAGGAATATTGTAAATACACATACTTTCAGTTTGAACAGATGTTTCACATAGCATCAGAATGTCAATATGCTTCAAACAATTAATTAAATATATATGCAATACATCCCAATATTTTTGTATAGATCTAATATTTAATTGAATACAAACAAGATTATCAGACGAATTTATGTTTTGTTTTTTTATCCAATCTTCTAAATTATTTACTGTACTACTTTCTATTTCATTATCATTATCTATATAAGAAAAATTATTCTGCGCCATTTAATTCGTGATGGTAATTAATTGTTTTCTTGTTTTGTTTAACAGACATATTTTGAGTATAAATTGAAGAATTTAATGTTAAATATTTAACAAAATAAAAGTGATTGTATTTGAAGCTAATTGGTACAAGTAATTTTTGATAAAGGCTTAATAAATATAAAATAAACTGTATGTTCACATCTAGTGTTATTTCAGAATATTTATCATATTTTAAAAAAATTTTAAAAGCTGTTTTTATAATTATGAATGTGAAATATAGTACACAGTGAAAAAATGCATGTTTAAGTAAACAAAAAAATGTTGTTGAAGGTGACGTTATGATATTACTATTAAAAAAATAATGTAATATAATAATGTTATTTTTGTTAGTTAATTTGTGATTTTTTATAATTTTTATAACGATATTTATGTAATAAAATGTAATAACACTAAATCTACTTTGAGACAGGTTTAATCTTATTTCTAGTCAATATTCTATTTTTTCTTTTGCTAAAAGGCTCATTTTTTTATACACAATACATTTCGTTTTATCGTTTGCAGAATGCCTGATGTCGATATTCCAGTTCATTTTTTTATTTTTTTTATCACAATTTTTACATTTAGGTTCTTTATCTTTGTTAGCACAATCTTTGTATGAATGATCACCAGCACAGTGTGTACACAATGGTTTGTCCTTTTCTTTATGAAGACACCTGACAGAAGTATGTCCAAAGCCCAGGCAGTGATAGCATTGCACTAGAGGATGGGCATCCTCTACTTGTATTCTCTGGTATCCCACATAGATTTTACCGGTATATACTAGCCTTCTTCTTATTTCAGTACTAACTTCTATTATGTAATTAGATGTGTTATTATATTTGTTTTTCAAGATCTTTTTTAACGTCATCTCAATTTCTGGTTTATCTATCATCACATCCTTGATATCTTCATTCTGTTCGATTATATCTTGTATAATATCATCCTTATTATAGTCATTAGCAATGCCCTTAAGTATTATAGTTGGTCTTTTCTTTTTAATTTCTGTAGCACTGATGTCTTTGAACTCGTCTCCGATAGCTTTACTCATTTTTTCCGCATCGTACTTTGTCGAACATTTTATAAGTATTCTATTTTTAGAAGTAAGTTTCAAAAGTAAGTAAATTTCAAAAGTAAGTTCAACGGGTTAGATTTTTTCGTCGCTGATTCTCGTTCTGAGTAGCCTAAATAGCGATAAATCGCCGTCGTTGGCAACACTGGTGACCGCGCGCAAGCTGCATTGTTTGTTTGTGGCCCGCGGGCCTGGGGTTGGGCAGCCTTGCCTTAGCACATATCTGGAAGATAATAACATTCTTTCTAATAGACAATACGGCTTCCGACCAGGTTTAAGCACAGAAAATGCTATCGCTAACCTGACAAAAATCATCTCTAATAATATCGATGGAGGAATTAAATGCACTGCACTATTCCTGGATCTAGCCAAAGCGTTCGACACTATATCACATAAAATTCTGTTGAAAAAACTACAGTGCGTTGGAATACAGGATCAACTATTAAAGTGGATGGTTAGTTATTTAAAAAACAGAAGCCAAAGAGTGAAAATTAATGATACTCTAAGCGATTCAGCAAATATTAAATTTGGTGTACCTCAGGGAAGTACTCTAGGGCCAATTTTGTTTAGTATGTATATTAATGAGCTATGTAACAGTTCCCTTGCCGACCACATTATTACCTTTGCAGACGATACGGTCTTGTTATTTGAAGGTAAAAACTGGAATGAAGTTCACAGTAAAGCAGAAGCTGGTATAAACAGTGTTAAACAATGGCTAGATAATAATCTACTCACACTCAACACGGAGAAAACAAAATTCATCCGCTTCAGTGCAACTCAAGCGGGACAACCGAAAGAAACACAAAAATTATTATACACCACTGCAATAACCTAACTACTTGTAATTGTAACACCCTAGAATGCGTAAATAGCATAAAATATCTAGGAATTATGATAGACAAATTTCTGAGATGGGACCTACATATAGACTCAATTTCCACAAAAGTCAGAAAACTTACTCATCTTTTCCTGGGCATTAGAAATATTCTCTGCATAAAAGATCTGAAATGTTTATATTATGCTCTGTGTAACTCATTACTTGAATATGCATCTTTGGGATGGGGCGGATGTACCAAAACAATTCTGGATCACTTAGCAAAATCACAGAAATCACTACTAAGGGTCATCCTAAAAAAACCATTTAGGTACCCCAAGGATGTATTATTCGAAGAGATACGAGTTCTTGATTTAAGGCAACTATACATAAAAAAAAATTATATTACACACTCAAAAACAACGTCACCACTACTCTTCCATTGATCATTATCACGACACTAGACATTCAAGGAGGAATCCAGTTGTTCCACCTACTACTATGACATCCTTAGCCCAAAGACAATTCTATTACCTTGGTCCAAAATTATTCAACCTCTTACCCGATTTATGGAAATCGAAAAGCATAAGCATTCTGCGTAAACTAGTTAATGTTTGGCTTCTAGACTTAGGAAGAGTCGAAAGCGAACTTATGATGACCAACAGATAAACAAAAATGTTCTGTACTCACATTTATTCATTGTTATTGGCAGTTAAAAAAAAATTCCTACCATGCATCTGATTGATACAATGCGATTGATAATTTTTGTGATTGATAATGTTTATACAATATGTTTTCATGTACCTTGTTTACATTTTTCTTGATTATGTATATTATATTATATGTACCTTGATTATGTAAATTAATACACAGCATAGTAACAGCGAACAAATTAAGAAACCAACCTAATATTTTTCTTATATTGTAACTATAAATTGAATTAATCCAATATGTTATCATGTACCCTGATACAATGTTCCTTAATTATGCATATTATTACATGTACCTTGACAACATTTATCAGGTGTTTTCATAAAAAAAACTAATATTCGGGTGTACAAATATGTCTGAAAAAGTTTTTATTTTGATTACTTTGATAAATATATATGTATATAGACTATATATTACTAGCTTAACTATTAATGTAAAGTATGGAAATATAATTCATAACAGCAGCGTGTACAAATGTTAACTAAACAAGGCAATTTGGCTGTCCTAAAACGGGAAAATTTCCTAGTTGGACAGCCAAAGCTTCCTTAATATGTATGTAATTATTTGTATCTAATAAATAAAAAAATAAATAAAAAAAATAAATAAATAAAAATAAAAGGAACACTGAGAAATGTACAGACAGATTAAATGCAAAGTGGTCAATAAATAAATAATTTTGTAAAAATTCTGCTCAAACTTACATGTTCAACGAAAGTAGAGGCCACTAAACTCAAATCATTCTCACGGGATTCAAGTTTATGTAAAAAATGCACATGGAATGCATGCATTTTACCAAGTTTCCGTTTCATTTCTTTTTCATGCTCTGCGGCCGCTTTGCTTAAAGTGTAAGATGTTTGGCGAAGGGTATTACAATACTCCACCAGTTTTTTCAACTGAGCAACGTAGATTTTTTCACATATTCGCAGCTCTCTTATGCGATTTTTAATTTTCCTGGAATTGGAAAAGACCACCGTTAGTCATATTACCTCATTTGGATTTTAAATTTTAATTATATATTTTTAATGCATTAATTATTAAAAATAGGTTGACACCGCTGATACGTTTCATGTACTTTAGGATCGCTTCAGTATTTGGTAAGAACAATATTGTGACAATAATTTTTTCGCTCTAGTATTATTAGCCGGAGTTCAAACAAGAATCTACACTTAAAATGCTGAAGAATAATGTATCCACATATGTCACTGTAACTCGCACATACTTATCAATAGTTTACCATATTTTTACATTTGGTTACCTAGTAGTTCTCACTTTGATGCTATATGTAAATAATTTTCAATACTTCATATAAATTTTTTTCTCTCTTTAAATTCTTTACTTTTTACTATGTCTTATATTCTGTACTTTATTATTATTTTTAAATTATTTTATATTTCAATCTTTTGTTATATTCTAACGCATTATTTTAATTTATTTCACATAAACTCACACATTTAATTTTTTTCTTATAAGTACATTGATTTCGTAAATTGAAAGTTATTACATATATATATAATTGTAAAAAGCATTCACTTAGTGGCTCATCATAATTTACAATAAAAAACACACAAATTTGTTTTTGACCACTATAGTTTTATTTTCACTCTACCGGTTTGCAAAGAAATAATTGTAGATATGTTAAAATCCTCTAATTTAGATAAAGATATGATTGATGACCTGTCTCGTTTATTCAATATGTGCCTTAATCAAAATTATTTCCAGTATAACAAGTGCGTCTTCCAACAGAGCCAAGGGCTACCCATGGGAGCTCCTACTAGCCCACTGTTGGCAGATATTTTTATGAATAACTTAGAAAATAAGATTTTTAATTGTAAGTCATCACTTTAAAATACTGTTCTCACTTGGAAACGATATGTAGACGATATTTTTTGTATCTGGACGGGAACAGAGCGGCAACTAACTAAATTCCTTCTTCTTATAAATTCATTTCATAAAAACATTCAATTCACTGTAGAGGTAGGCAGTAATGCATCGATTAATTTTCTGGATTTAACACTAACTTCAATAAATAATAGAATTGAATTTAACATCTATCGAAAACCGACATTCACGGATATAACTGTACATAACACGTCAAACCACCCGATATCAGACAAACATTCTGCCTATCATTCAATGGTACACCGCTTAGTAAAAATCCCACTATCAGCTGTTAATTTCGAAATTGAACTGTCAAAAATAAAACAAATTGATCTAAATAATGGTGACTCGACACACTTAATTGATAAAATCCTGAATAAGAAACTTAAACTCATTTCGACGAATACATTTTTATTTGGTACACCTGAAACTAATAATAAAATCATAAATCCCTTTCAATGGCGTAAAATCTTATACATATCCAATTTTTCTTCACTTAGTACAAAAAATTTGCCTCTGATAACAACTTGGGAAAATTACTTATTTTTATTTTTTATATTAACTCCACACAGGAGGCCCTGAAGAAAATAATTTCCCTCAGGGCCTATGTCATCTTTGGGGATGCTGTGTGGAGGGTCTTTTTGTGGAGAGGAAGGAGTGAACATGGGTCTTGAAGAGTCCCATGTTGTAGGAGGGAGGAAACACAAAGGCCGGCAGTTCGTTCCACAGCCGAGCTGTTGAACTTAAGAACGAATCGTAGAAGCGACCCGTTCTCATGTGACAAATGTCAACTGTGTAAAAATGTTGGGCGCGCGTTTGGCGTGTATCCCGACTACGCACCGGTGCCGAAGGGATCAATGACGCTAGTTCCTCAGAGCATCTTCCATTGTAATACCGATAGAACAAGGACAGCATACCTACCTGACGCCTGTGCTCTAAAGATTGCAGTCCGTTTGTTAAGATTGGGGAATCTATCAAACGGACCGCCCGTTTTTGCACAGAGTCAAGGGTTTTTTTCAGGTATTTAGGGGCTCCGGACCAGAGATGGCTGCCAAATTCGACAGTCGGGCGCACTTGCGATTTGTACAGGGTCAGCAGTTGTGTATTATTAAAGTATCTGCGGGCCCTGTACAGTACGCCCAGCTTCTGAGAGGCCAACTTTACTCTGGCTTCGATGTAGCCCCCGTACCTGAGCTGGTCACTTATAGTTATACCAAGCATATCAATGGAAGGCCTGTTAGGAAGATTGCTTCCGTTGAAGGAGACTAGATTATCATTTGGATCCCTTTTAGACGTAATCAGACAGGATTGGGTCTTTGAAACATTAAATTCGACGAGATTATTTTTACCCCAGGAGGAAATACTCTCGAGATAACCGTCCATTCTCTGCTTTAAAGCCCTCTGAGCCGTTGGAGTTTGTGTGCCCTTTGGGGGCTTGTCAAACAAAAAGCTATCATGAACTGTACTGTCACATGTCAAAAGGTCATTGATGTGCAACAAAAACAAAGTCGGAGACAGAACCGATCCCTGTGGGACGCCAGCATTTATGGAGTGCGAGGAAGAGGTGAAACCATCAGCAACCGCCTGAATCGACCTATCCCTTAAAAAGTCAGCAATCCACGTACACAGGGATGCGGGAAGTCCGTAAGAAGGCAATTTGTTGACAAGTCCTCGGTGCCAGACCCGGTCAAAGGCCTTGGATATGTCTAGTGCGACCGTTTGGGTCTCACCGTGACGTTCCAGGCACCGCCCCCAAACATGCGTCACATACGCGAGAAGATCACTACACCAGCGGTTCCGCCGGAATCCATATTGACGGTCGTTGATAATTTTGTTCTTCTCGAGGTATGTGAGCAGTTTGTCGTTGATCACACGTTCCATCACTTTGGACAGAACTGATGTGATCGCTATGGAGCGGTAGTTGGCCGGGTTGGAGCGGTCACCTTTCTTGGGAATAGGGTGAATGACCGCTTTTTTCCAACCAGAGGGCACAGTGCCACACTTCAGGGACATTTTGAAGAGCTTTGTCAAAACTGGAACTATTTCCGCAGCACACCTCTGCAATACCAGAGCAGGTATTCCATCAGGTCCACTAGCTTTGTTAACATCGAGCCCCCGTATGACGTGGAGTACATCCCGATGCCGAATCCTCAGCTTTTTCATATAGAAGCCGCAGTGAGGAACCGAGGGCGGAACAGCACCTCCGTCATCGAAGGTCGAGTTTTCAGCAAACATTTTCTCTAATAGGTTAGCCTTTTCGGTGGCGGTGTTTGCTAGTGAGCCGTCAGGTCTGGTAAGAGGTGGCAAACTGGGTTAGCAAAAATTTCGACCTATTGAGCCCGCAAGCGACCAGAATGCTCTGCTGCCATGCGGGCAGGCAGCCAGCTTTTTGCTGATTTGCAGGTCGTGTTCGAATTTTGACCTATTAATGATTCTCTTGCATTCCTTTGCCGATTTGTTGTATGCTGATCTGCTTTCGGGCGTTCGAAATGTGTTGTAGGCTCGGTAAGCCGCGTTTTTTCGTCGAACTGCTTCGGAGCATTGTCGACTGAACCACGGCTTTGAGCCCACACCAGTTTCTTTAGCAGTCAATTGTATGAAGCCATCCATCGCCGATTTGATGACTTCACCAATCTCCTGGGCACATCTTGAAGGATCCGAAATCCGAAAACAAACAGCTGACCACGGAATAGCGTTGAAATGGGCCCGCATACCGAACCAATCTGCTGACCTATAGTGCCACACTTTTCTCCTCAGCCTCTCATTGGTTGGTCTGAGGTTAACGGGGATTGATGTCGTCACTAGGCAGTGGTCGAATGATCCCAGAGGCGCTGTGACGTCAATCTTATAACCGTGTGGCACACTAGTTGAGAATAGGTCTAACAGATTGGAGCGGTGAGTCTGGACATCAGGAACCCTTGTTGGCTCCTGAACCAATTGCTCTAATCCGTAGCAAATGGCAAAGGATTCCGCTTGTCGGCCAGCCGAGTCCGTTGAGCCTGAAAACTTCAACCATGGTTCGTTATGAACTTTGAAGTCCCCCAGAACAATAAACTCGGCCGAAGGGTAGCGGGGCAAGAGATCATCAATAGTATCGCTCAAATGTTTGAAGAGTTCGGAAGTGTCTGATTCGCTATGGTTCGGTGAGCGGTAATAACATGCGTAGAATCTTGCCGTACTGGTAAGATTGACGCGCACCCACATTACGTCGAATCTGGAGTTTTCCAGACTCAATAGTCGTACACAGTTGACGTCAGCTCGACTATAGAGGCAGAAATAAAAATAATAATAATAATAATAACTTAAAAATACTAAAGATAAAGATCACAAATTTAGCCACTCAGGCATTTACCAACTATGTTGCAATGATTGTCCATCGTTCTACATAGGTAAGACAACTAGAAATATAAATATTAGAATCACGGAACATTTAAGATGTTTAAATAACAATAATTTTTCAGAGTTTGCCAATCATCTCATTTCCACCGATCATACTTTTAGTAAAGATACAGGGGTTAAAATTCTTCATCGTAGTAATAAAGGCAAAAAATTAGATAATTTAGAAGCACTTGAAATCAGAAAATCCCTCAATAATAAATCCAGTATAATTAATAACCAAATTAATCTGTCTTATTATAGTCCTATTCTAGACATATTTCCAGTTAACCGCTCTGTTCTTCCGGGAATTCCCGTAATTACCCCTTCCACTTTGTCCACCCCTCCCTCAAACACTTAACATTTTTGTATATATATGTCAATATTTTGTGTAGTAGATCAGTTTTTAATATTCTCCTGACGAAGGAAGGGTTCTTCCGAAACCTGTAGAGTGAAAATAAAACTATAGTGGTCAAAAACAAATTTATGTGTTTTTTATCGTAAACATATATATACATATATATATTTAAATGTTTTTTTTTAGTGAATCAGCAATTTTGTTTGTGTATCTTGTGTCAATATTAAAGTATCTGCACACTATTATTTTTTTTTTGTTATTTTTGCAAATTTTGTTTAGTAAAAAATTGTTCAAAAAAATATTTATATCAGTCATTTTAGCAAACTGTACAAATTATCATTTTAAACTTTGGAATTTAAATACTAACTAGCTTTTTTTCCCGTTGCAGGCAACTAATGGGTAAAAATTATTCTAGTAAGTGGATTTAAAAAATAAAAATTTATATGTATTTTGGTGTTGAAAGTGGATGAAGCAAAGAGTTTTTGCTTTTTTCCCGAAACTAATGGCTTAATATTTGGTGCGTGGTGTAATGTTTGAATGTGAATAAAGCCAGGAGTGTGGTAATACAAAATTTAAAAAAAGAAATGTATATTTGGAGAAAAAATGGTGCCAAGGAGCTTACTGATCATTTTTTCACCGAGCCGTTCGGGTTGTGTAGGTCGAGACGCGTAATTTGATACCCATATCGTATGTACGGTTTTTTGTCACCGACACTCTTGAAAAGTCCCAGTGAGTTTTATTTTGGAAAAAGCATTGCTCTATAAACACGCAAAATTTAAAAACTTTTAAATAAAAAAAATGTTTATAAACGTAATATGTATGTTTGCATATGAATGAAACAATGAGTGTGTGACCACAAATGTATTAAAATATATGTATGTTTAGAAAGAAATGGATATTTTGAAAAAAAAATGTGCCAAGGAGCTTACTGATCATTTTTTCACCGAGCCGTTAGGGTTGTGTAGGTCGAGACGCGTAATTTGATACCCATATCGTATGTACGATTTTTGTCACCAACACTCTTGAAAAGTCCAAAGGAGTTTCATTTTGGAAAAAAAACATTGCTCTATAAACACGCAAAATGTAAAAACTTTTGTTGGAAAAAATTATATAAAAAAAAAAACAATTAAATAATCTGTTTTTAATATTAAATACCTTTCCAAAATTTCTGTGCTCCTGGTAGATTACAGCGTCCTCGAGGTAATTTTTCGCAGAAATAGCTTTAAAAGAATTATCATTATGGAGGAAGAAAGTCGTCATTCCAATCTTAATTTAATTTCATAAAAAAATATCGGAAAAATGCATACATAACGCAATAAGGTACCTACTCGTAAAAAAATAAAGGGATCACACTTTTAATATGAATGGCTCCCGGGGCAACGGTACCCATGCCCGCCTCCCAAATTTAATGATTATATAACAAACACTCAAACTGGAAAAACTTTTGATTAAAAAAATGTTTATTTTACAAAACAATTAACATCGCTTCACCTTATTAACTTCTGCGCTCCTATTACAAATTATAAATTTGCGTGACGCTATCGATGTAGTTTTTCACTACGGGGCGACGGTACCCGTGCCAAATTATTTTTACCAAACTTAATTTTATTTCGTTCAAAAGCATTATCGATTTTAAAAAGATAAGCCGCCAAAGTAAGTACCTACACAGATTTTATCGTTTCTTTGAATTAACATCACTATGTAATAAAACATCACTTCGGTGCTAGTCTATGATTGGCTGATTACTGATTGTCCAAAAGCCCGACTGTTTTAAAATGGCATTTTTTTGTTAAAATAGCTAATGTCAAACTTGAGCCGGTTATTGTGAGACATTTTGAACCAAGCGCCATTTGTAGGATGGCCGATTAACGTTCCTTAACCTTCGGACGATGATTTTTTTCGAATATTTTAACCGTAGCCTACATTTTTTCGACGGAATTCAATCATCAGGTTGACCATGTAGTTTTGATAAAAAAAGCGTACCACGTGGTTTTGAGTGACCACGTGACTAATTTTTTTCCAATGAAACCATTATGCAAAGAAAAATATTTCCATTTAAATTAAACCTCTTTCCCTAAAAATGAGGAAATTTCGTAAAAATTTTTGTGAAATTTAAAAAAAAAAACAACGATACCTGATTAAATCAGACCCGACGCTCGATCAAAATCAATCGTCTTTTTAATTTACGTTTGGGTTATGCGAAAAACGAAACATTTTCGAGCAAAAGAGGCGCACGAAATTTTTTTTTAATCATTTCGCGTTCGGGGTGCGTTCGAAATTGAATAAAAATATAAACGGTGAAGGAGAAAAAGTTTTACAGATCGATGGCGATCGATGAAAACGAAACATTGAGAAAATGAACCGAAATTTGTCCGTTTCGAAACCGTGCGTGTGGCAACACTCGCGGGGAAACATTGATTTGTCGCCGGGAAGCTGTGCCAATTAAACGGTGATAAAATCAACTTTTTGTGTGTGAGGCCATCCAGGCGGTGGAAGAGCGAACTGCAGCGCTTTCGTATGGCGCGCCTTGAGCGCTTCCAGTTTCCGCCGCCAGAGTTCCCGGACAGTTTTGACGACATTGAGGCCCGAACAAATCCGGTCGAGTTGGTCGGGTAAATATTTCCATACAAAATTAGGCTTACTCGCCTTTCTACCGGATTTAACCTTAATTTAGTCGAATTTTTGGCAGGCCGAATTGAACCTCGGGTTCTATACCGACAGAGAGGCGTCTCGGTCGCTTTTCGCCTACGCTGAAACAAATGAAATGCAACTTTTTTCTCGCACGCCAAAACGAACCTCGAGTCGTATCGAATTGAGGGGGAGAGCGGTCGCTTTTCGCCTAAATGCCTCCCGAAAAAAAAAAAACTGAGTATTACTACATGTACTAGCTTTTTGCCCGTTGCAGGCAACTAATGGGTAAAAATGAAGCAAGGAGTGTGGGTCTACAAAAAAATTAAAAAAGAAATGTATATTTGGAGAAAAAAAAGTCCCAAGGAGCTTACTGATCATTTTTTCACCGAGCCGTTCGGGTTGTGTAGGTCGAGACGCGTAATTTGATACCCATATCGTATGTACGGTTTTTGTCACAGACACTCTCGAAAATATCACCTGTCGCTGAGCAATATTCAATTAATTTCTGGAGGAGTTGGGGTTGGACCGTGAACTTGGTTGCTCTTGAGCTGGTCACGTTGACGAGTGGGATTTGGACGGAGACCAACCCAAGCAACACATGTTTTGTCTCTAGCTATTCCTAAAAATACCTACTCGTAGAAATAACTCATAAAATTAACAATCCATTGTCAAATCATTAACCTAAAATTTCATGTACTCGTATTTAATTGTCCCATTGTATTAGCACATTATCGACTTCAGTAACCAGAAACGTTTTGGCGAGCAAACAAGGTAGGGAAAAGGTAGTTAAAATCAGGGTAGTCGGTCATTGTCTTATTTTAAAACCACACAGAATGTAACACGCCTCATCTAAAAGAACCAAAGTTACCACAACCAACTAAAAAGATCAATGAATTAATCACTGTCGAAACAAAAAATTGACAAAACGTGAGATATTAATTCGATAAGATTGACGGTTTGACGTACCGCGAGATGCGTTAAGGTTAAAAGCTACGACGCGTAGAAACCTAAACGCGAAGGTCTGCATTTAACTGGTTTCATTCATTTATATAGAAGGACTTTAAAAACATTACAGTGGCAGCCGTGACCAGGAGCCTACGGAAGAAAATATACACTAGATACCAATTTTAAAACACTAAAAACATTACATGACCCATTCTCAAGGATAATATTTACAATGTACGTTATAGGTACCTATAACTAGTTGAGAAGCATTTTGTTTGTAGACCTTTGCACTTTTACCGTCATTTCCATTAGAAAAAGCATATTTAAGCTCATTAATCACCTATAGAACTTTATTAAAATTCGTCGGGTTAAATTCAAAACTATTAGTAGTTTAAAAACTATTAACCAGTATTACAATATTATGGTTATGGTTTTTGTTTTATCTGATTTCATTCATTTCTTAACCCATTCCAGCGTTTTAGGGTCATACATGACGGGGTGACAATATTTTATAAAAGTTTTTTATCTTTTTTCTATCATGCGGATATACGTAATTTTATGACGTTCTAAAGAGAAATAATAATTCTTCACAGTTTGCCTCAAATATTAATACTTAATGCCAATAATTAAATCCGAAAAATAGCCAAACTGAAATATTCATATTTCGCGTCACTATCGTAACAATCGGTGATTTATCAAAAAGATTTACTGCATATTATGTGAAACCCATTTGGAACATTAATTAAAATAAAACATTTAGTTCGAAATTAATTTAATAATGCTCAACATGCACTTAACAAGAAATAAAATGATGAATGATTTGTAAAGATAACAAAAATATTGGAATATCAGACAACCAACCTTTTGTATTTTTCAGGCTTGTCGTAAGGCGAGTAATCTTCAGATAGATAAAATTCATCTTCAACGGAGGTTTTTTCTTCCATAACTCTAAAGCCATTCAACGAAGATTGGGCAGAAAGTGACACAACCAGCGTTGTGAAGGTCTTACAGCGTTTTGCGTTATTATTGAAACACTCGAGGTGATAACAAATACGTTACATGAAATGCATTATCTTTACGATAAAATTATGTTCGATTTGATTAATGCAATCCATACATCTTATAGATTTCAAAAATATTTATTTTAGAATACTATCCTCCCTCAACATAGCACACGGAGAAAAATGAGTAAGGCTTTTTTATCAAGTAGTGTTAAAAATGTATATATTTTACCGACATTTACAACATTATCTGAGTATGAGAAACAAATTACTAACACTAACACATTCACTGATGAAAAGTCGGCAAGATTTTTTTTATTTTTTATATTTCTGGTGTAGTATATACCTTATCATTAGGGGATCTTAAGTGTAACAATTTAGTTTTTTTGGCATTTATAATTTAACCAGAGTCATGAGACCATTTTAAGAGTTCAATGTAGTCTTTTTGTAAAAGGTCTATACAAGTTTGCAAATCACTGCTAGAAATCACTAAAGAAGTATCATCCGCATATACAAAGTGCTTTACATGTCTAAAAATGTATTTAAGAAAAGATACATATGAAATATACAGAATTGGACCAAATATGGAACCTTGAGGAACGCCGGCAAAAAACTCTTTTTTTTGTTTAAAGAGTTTAAGAGTTTTAATTTCATGCATCGGTTGTTCAAGTTATTTTCAAAAAGTTCTAGTAGTTTTCCTGTTATTCCTATAACTTGTAGTATTTTAAGTAATTTACCATGATCAATAGTATCAAAGGCTTTTGAGTAATCTATAAATAAGACTAATGTATGTTTTTTACAGTTTAATTCATTATTTATCATGTTGGAAAATTTTTGAAGCAGCAATTCTGTACTCCTTTTTTTGGAAACCGTATTGATTAGTATATATTATAGAAAAATCTTCCAAATATCTTATTAATTTTATTTGAATATATTTTTCAAGAATTTTTTCTACTGATGGTAAGATACTAATTGGTCTGTAGTTACTCATTACAGTGTGGTCACCTCCTTTATATATAGGTCTTATAATACTATATTTTAAGTCATCAGGAATTTTTGCTTGAAATAAGATTCTATTTATAAAATGGGTTATAATTGGACCTAAGATTAAAATATGTGTTTATATCTTTCATCCTGATATTATCAATTCCTGGAGAAGAACTCTTCATTTGTCTAACAATAATACTTTCTATATCCGCCGCTGTTGCCATCGGTAGGTACATGCTTTGAGGCATCTTTTCTGGTTCAAATTCAATTGTCTTATGGTTGCACTTATGTAACATATTGTAAACACTTTCAGAAAAATAATCAACAAAATCATTAGTTAAACTTTCATCAGATATTTAGAAGCATTTTTATCACAGTCATTTTTACATTTAAATCCTAAAAGTTTATTACACTCCTCCCATGTTTTTTTTTAGTCTTGAAAATAGTTTTTGAATTTATTATTATAGTAAGAAGTTTTTAATTTAACTAATAATTTATTTAATACATTTCTAAAACATTTATATTCTTTCTCGTAATATTTGTTTGTTGGAGCATTTTTATCAAGTTATCTCTTCTTTTAATTTTACATAAAGTATCAGAGGATATCCAATTGTTTTTCGCATAAGGCCGGGATTTGAATTTTTTACTTATCACAATTGTACTATTTTTATACAAGTCATCAAAATAATTCTGAAATTTTGAATAAATAGTAGAACAGTTTTTTTCTTCAAGAAGTGATTTCCAATCATAATTTTGGATATTATTTTCGACATGTCTCTGCGAAAGAATCGTTATATTTTCAGTTTTGTTCAAATATACTTGTTCTATAGAATCTAACTGAACATTAATAGCCATAGTGTGGTGATCTGCAATGTTATAATCACATACGCATATGAGATTGACCTCACGACTGCAAAATTTCCAGCGGTTTGTCTTCCGCTAATCCTTACAAAAAAATGATCGATACACGAGCTATTTATTTTCTGTTAAACTATAACGTCTCTTGTTATAGTCCAGTCAGTGGGGAGTTTTACCTTGCAAAAGGTTAGGTAGTAGCGGTTTTGATATATGTTGTTAAGATTGAGACTCTAAGGAAAAAAAAAAAGTTTTCGACCTTGGGAGGGTCGAGCTCGACCCGCCATCTTGGATTGAAGGTGCCAAAATTTATTTTTTTCAAAATAATTATGAAGTGTTTGATTTTACAACCAAATTGTTGACTTCAAACTTCAAGACAACTAAATTACCTACATTTTTTCAGTAAAGTTTTTTTTTTGTAAGTCTAATAGGTAACGAGTTACAGTGGCGGAAATGTGAATATTTTTCTAAAAAATGATGAAATTCCCAACTTTGTAATTTTTTCGGGTTATTCATTACATAATTATAATAATTTTGTTAACTCATTTCCACACCACCATCAGGTAGAGAACATGGCGCATTTTTTTATTGTGGTATCCCCAGTAGGTCTACTCCACAGATATACCAGCGATGGTAGATTTCGAAATGATGTTAAATTACTATGAATAATGTTACTTAATAACAGTCTTCATCATCAATGTCATCATCTAACTCATTGCCTGTGATACTGAAATTCTGGGCTTCCATTGACAAAATCTCTTCTTCTTCGTCCTCAACATCGATGTGAACCTCTGGCAAATTTCGGCATGTTTGACCATTACAGCACCCACATACAATAGAACACTTCAATCCAGCTTTCCTGCAGCTACATGCAACGCCGCATCCTTTTTTACAATTGCATGAAATTAATTTTTAAGTCTCGGGTGCTGGTTTCTTTGTCATTCTTACTGGAACAAGCCCGTTGGTGTCACGTTTCCAGCCCAAGTTTTCTGAATTTTTTTGATTCCATAAAATTTTTGGACTTGATGGTACTTTCTAAATGCATGGTACCGTGCAGCGTCCTTCGTTGGTGGCAAAGAGGCAAGATTGAATTTGCTTTTTGTTGTCGACTTTGCGAAACGTTTGTAGCGGACTTCTTCCAAGGTTTCTTTATCCATGTCACCCCCGTACAAAGCAACAAGAAAGCGTGTTCCTGCAACTGCTATGTCTTCTGGTGTTGCATCATGTTGTTTGAAGATTCCTATCATGGCATTGAGTCTTGTGTCGTTTTGCACAAGCGAACAATTTTTTTTTCCTTGGTTGAAGAAGGACGATGTTGTATCGCAGCCGCTAAAGACATGAAGAAACAGAATATTCTCAGCCTCTTTGTATTTCACACTATTCGCGGAATACAGTCTTTCAAAAGTTTTGCCTCTCCCGGGTTTGCGAAGATACGAGTATATACTACTTTTGGGTGGTGCTAATGCTGTCAGCAGAACTAGGAGATCAACGTCTTTGCCAATAATGAAAACAGCGTCATATGATGAACACAAGGAAATCGCAGTATTGACAATCAACTCATCAGCATCTTCTTCAGCCTGCTTAACTGTAAAATCATCCTGTATAAATTGCTTTGTAAGCATCGAAATCAGACTGACTTTGTTATTTTCATTGGCTGAAAATCGTTCTTGTGAAACTTGAACTGGCATTGTTTCATCGAAAAGAACATCTGCAGACATGTGCTTCTTCGATCGGCGAAGTCTTTCTGCGGTTTTCGTATTTTTTTTACCATCATCAAGCGGATATCCATCGAAAACAATGACTGCATGTGATCCATAGTGATTTCTTACATAGTGAATGTACTTCTCGCAAATTGACCCAAAATAATCATTCCGATTCCATACAACTTTATGTAAAAGATATCCTCCATCCACAACATTATAATATGTTCGTACAAAATTTATCAAGAAAACTGGAGTTTTACAATTTTTTGTCAAAATTTTCTTCTTTCAACCGCTGTAACTCGTTACTTATTAGACTTACAAAAAAAAACTCTTTACAAAAAATGTAGGTAATTTAGTTGTCTTTAAGTTTGATTTCAACAATTTGGTTGTAAAATCAAACATTTCATAATTATTTTGAAAAAAATAAATTTTGGCACCTTCAATCCAATGTGACTGTGCGATTTTTGTTGCTGGAATAATATAGTTAGATTGGTTGGAATATCTTTTGTTTTAGATTGATTCAATAATAATTGTTTTTTTGAATTTTAATTTGAAATGAAAGGATATATTTTTTACATATAAGGATTTTATATTAAGAACTTTGAAGTCTTTAAATAAGTTCTTCGTGGGGTGTATATAATGTGCCTTGTAAATAGTTCGTATTATTAATTTTGGGCTTTTATTAGTGGATCTAATATAGTTTTAGAGCATCCTCACCAGAAAATTATACCGTATAATTGATTGACACAGGGAAAAGTGTACTGTTTTTAGTGTTTTTTTATTGAGTATATTTCGTAATGATCTGAAGATATGTGCCAGTTTCCATATACGGCTTGTAAAATTTATTACATGATCTTCCCATCGAAGTTTATTGTCAATTATTATGCCCTAGTATCTAATGGCATCTACTAGTTCCAGTCGGTTGCATAGACAGCTTGATAGATCACTACAAAAATGTATTTTTAGTACATGATTAATTTAGGGTTGAGTTGGATTATTTATGCTAATTGTTAGGTATTTTGTTTTAGTTATATTTAACGAGAGTAATTCTCACCCAGCCACTGTTTAATATCTAGCAATATTAGTTCCGCTCTACGAAAAGTTTATTAATTAAAAAAATATATTTTTATTAGTATTATTATTTTCAATAAAATAATCAGTAAAACCTAAAATTGTAATATTTTATCCTTGAAGAAAATATTAGAAACAGTAAAATCAAAAAAAGATTCTCGAGAAAAGTCCCGGCAAGGGTCAAGTCCCGAGTTCAATTCCTAGATGCGGCTTAATCTTTTTCTCTTTCAAATATTCGTTTGAGAGTCACTAATATTGTATTCAATGATTATTTTTTTATTACGTTTTCAATTTTTTCATGTTGAAAATGATCAAAATTTATTTTTCATAAGAAATAGCCCTTTTTGTTGTTATAAATGAATCTAATATTAAATTCACAATTCTTCAATATCATTGTGAAACTTCAATTTAATATAATAAAATATCCAACATAAATTGAAATACAAACATGAATTTTAACACCAACGTCAATTGAAACACCGACATGAATATTGAAATGCCGACATGAATCTAGTTTCTAAAATGGTATTTGTTTGTACGACATCTTCAAAATGAACAAAAATACAGAAAATTTAAAATACCTTGGAAAAATTACAAAACGCGATGAGTACTTATTATTATTCAAGTTTATACAATAGATATACTACCCCCTATGACTGGATAAACAAAGTATAAAGCTTTCCATGAACTATTTATGTCAGTGAATATTTTACGTTTAATTAGTAAGGTTTTCACATAAACGGTCGTTTAGCAATTGATTAGAATTTTCACCACGTTTTTTTGAAAATGACCGGTACTCTTTTAATATTTTAAAATTTATGCTATTACTATTTGTTAAATTTTCCAATTCACCAATCTTTCTCAAGAGCTCGAAAATAACGTGAAGGACCAACATTTTTTTTACAACAATTTGTATAGGCGTACACGAGCAACTTTAGTCACGGCGAAAGTTGTTGACGACCATTTCAAAATACACATAAATTCAAAAAAAATCTTCCTAGTGTCAACTAATGCACATCCATATTCATCGATATATATATATATATATATATTTAGTCGGTCGAAGACTGCAATGGATTTCAATGCAGCGACGCAACTACTGTTGCCCGCAACTAAAGTTGCGCCTGGACTACTTCTTTCAATCAAACGAGAACAAGGTTTTTCGTAATGTTAGAATAATCGTAAGTAAAAGATAGATGTTATAATATATAGTCAGAATATCTTACTTTCAACCTTTTAAAACAGGAGTAATAAAACAACATTGGCAGGTACACATTTCATATTTTATTAAGAATTTTACACCTGAAAAGAGTAATGTTTTATAATACTTAGGTACTATGAATGAAAGTATATATATTTTTTATTGTTTTCTTATTTATAGGCATGTTAAAAATTGTCCAGTTGATTAAGGACGTAATAAGTACATTATATAATTTAATATTATTTTTATCTAACATGCTTATACGAAATAATTTACGGCCATCTTGACACCGCATTATGTCTTAGAAATATTAAAAAGATGATCTCAATTCCGGCTGTTTTAGACGCCATACTACGTTTCACCTAAATACATTTCAAAATAATATTTTTACTCTCTACTACTACTTTAGCCCTCTGCCCAAATGTGTCGACTATTTATTAAGATTATGAGTAAAAACCCAATATAAATAAATAAATTTCACTAGTTTTTATATTACCTAGCCTGTGCGCGGTGGATAAAATTTATTTATTTATTTATTACTCCCCCTAGTGAGATTTAACGTTATATTAAGCAAGATGTTTGTACTTATAGCTTTTCGTTTGGTTTAAATTTAAATTGTTTAATTGGTAACTCTAAAAACTTAATAGGTAAAATACTGAATTAAAAAATTAAGCACATTTTTATTTTGTACCTGAAACATATAACAAAATTATACGAAATCCTTTCGATGGCGTTGAATCTTATAAATATTCAACTTATCTTCATATACTACAAAAAAATGCCTAAATTAAACTCGCGTTCTATCATATGTCAATGGCGTAGTATCTTATTATATATATCCAACTTATCTTTATATACTACAATAAAATTGCCTAAATTAAACTCGCGTTCTATACTAAAAACACATTATGTATGTTACTAAAAAACAATACAGAGAGAGGTCATAAATTAATATAAAGTGTTGTAATGATTCTCGATCATTCAACATAGGTAAGATAACTAGAAATATAAATATTAGAAACATATAAGATGTTTAATATAACAACAATATTTCAGTGTTGGCCAATCATCTCATTTAGTAAGGATACAGGGGTTAAAATTCTTCACGGTAATAATAAAAGCAAACAATCAGATAAGTTAGAAGCACTTTTAATTAGAAAAACATGAATAATCACCGTAGTTTATTGAAAAGCCAAAAAAAAATATCTTTTTGTTCTATTTTTGTAATATTTCCAGGACACGGCTCAGTTTTTCCGAGAAATCCCATAATTGCCCTTTGGTCACTTCCCACTCATATTTATATGTAGTATTTGTCAGTATTGTGTATCTAAAGTATTTTTAATTTCGAAAAAACTTATGTATCTCTTTTACTTCTACCATCATGTAGAGTCACCTCCGAAGTTAATGCACATTACCCCCAGACATTTTGTATTGTAAATTATGGCGAGGGACAAATGTAATGCTTTTTACAAAAAAAAAAACATTATTGCGTTTGTACCAATTTAACTATGTACCTATGGATAAGATATATATGGATAACAATTAAAAAAATAATATTGGGATACAGTTTTATAACGCGTCGTGGTTAGAATTTTATTTAAACATGTTTCCTGCAATTTAAAATCAATAACCTTATATATATATATACGTAGGTGATGAGTAACTGTAGTAAGCCTTTATTTTTTGAATTGTATTTGTTGATATACCTTATCATTATAAATAAGCACATAATGATACTAAATATATACAATAGAAACGAATTGAAAAAGTATTGTACTAAGGTTTAATTTATTTCTTCAAAAATCATTTTAGTTTGCTGTATCTTGAAGGTACACCCACCCTGTGACTTATGGTCACCCCTTCGGAGCTCTCGCATGAATCTATTTTTTTTTTAATAAACGGCTCTACAATTTATATAAATGAAGCTAGGCCTTCAAAGTCCCCGCATACGGTGTTATGAAGCGGTATGCTAGCGCTTACAAGTACTAAACTAAGGACAACACAGAAAAATAAACAACAAAACAATCAAGTTCAAGTGTCAGGCAGATAGTTGGTGGAGGGAACCCACACTCCAGTACCTGTAAACACATAAAAGTAAAGTAAACAATAGAGTGACGGGGGAGTTTCGCCGAACCACGACTGGCAGTCCTGTTGAGAAATTGGTGGTGGTTGGGGCGACTGGTGCAGGTCAGGACTTCCACACCCCTTAGCCGACCACCCGGTGGTGCCCTGAAGATAAGTATTGGAAAAAGAGGGATAAAACCCTAAAGAACCTAGGGGAAAGAAGCGTCAGGAGGTCGGAGGCAGGGTGGAGGTTACCCCAGCCTGCACAGTCACCCCTCTGACCACCAACGCTCATCAGGGGTGGCGCAGGTGATTGGCGGAGTCCCCCGGTAAGAAAGAATAATAAGAAGCTCCAGTCGTGCATGCGGGGACGAGGCCTGTTATCCAACCCCTAATGGGGAAAATAAACAAAACAAAACAGACAACGGAGTTCAGTTCTCGCCTGTAAACTCGTTGCTGTTACTAAAAAAAAAAAAAAAGAAAACCGGAAAAAATACATGTAAAAAGAAGAGAAAATAAGAGGAAAAATGAAAAACAATAATCAATCCAAAAAGTGCCACATAAGGGCAACGGTAAATAAGTAAAAACAAAAGTAAAGGTGTAAAAATAAGATCTGCATGGTCTGTAAAGAGGACAGTAAGTATTGAATAAGATAACAAAGTAAAGTAAGAGAGATAATTAGTAAACACAGATATATAAGAGTGCTTACAGTGTCTGTAAAAAGAAAAACAGTGTGTTAACCTTAGACAGGGAAAAAGAAACATATGAAAAGAAAACAGAAAATAAGAATTAAAAAGTACAAGACAAGTTAATTAAAAAAACAAAATATAAACGAATGGAAATCATCTGCAACAGCTGGTACAGTAAAAAAAGAAATAAGATAAGAATAATAAAATAAGAAAAACAGAATAGCATATACAATAATGAAAGAGTTGTAAAAGAATAAGTCATGGAGCAGGAGCAGTACACCGGGGGTTCCCAATTATTACACTAGTCAACGACTCTAAGCACAGGCCATCTCTCAACCCAGATCCTAGTAAACTTCCTCAAACATTCGAAATTCACACTGTTAGAAACAAGATCGGTGTTCCACACCGGTCTAGTGGGGACATTCAGACCTTCTATCTTTTCGTCACTGGCATCCTTCAAAATCTCACAGTGCCACAGAATGTGCTCGGCCGACTGGTAATTATTGCCACAAGCGCAATTGGGGTGGGTGGACAGGGCAAGGCTGTGAAGCCTTCCCCTGAATTCCCCATGTCCTGAAAGGAGCTGCGTAACGTGATGGTCCAGTTTGAGGAAGGCCCCTTCCATTCTGAGTTTAACTGAAGGGAAGAAGGAGAAGGTCCTTCTTCCCTTGCTCGACCTATCCCACTACCTAGCCACTCTTTGAGCGACAGGTCCCTCATCGTTCGGAGCAGTCCTGGGAGAGTTCCTGGTCCACCCGGTGTCAGGACGACACCAAGGTGGTTGGCCGGGGATCCACGGATTAATCGCTGCTTCGCTAACACCTCCCTAATTTCTAGATCGATTGGTAATATACCAGCCAAAATTGGTAAAGCGTCCGAAGCAACGGTTCGATATGCCCCAGATAGTGCCAGCAGGGGAGTGCGCTGACCCCTAGTGAGAGCAAGAAGTATTAAGCAGTTATCCAGGCGATGCTCCCAAACAGAGGCGGCATATGCGACTTGCGCAACATATACCCCCTTGTAGAGAGCGTTCAAAGCCGGTCTGCGAAGTCCCCACTCTGCCGTGGAGATTCTTCGAAGCTTCAGAAACAGCGACTGAGCCCTACAGGATACATCTTTGACATGAGCCAGAAAGGAGGACGATCGATCTAGAGTGACACCTAAGTATTTAACGTTATCCACAAATTTGATATTAGTGTCTCCCATACGGATGGTAGGGTTTCTTGTCTTATTGAAAGAACCCTTCATCAGGAGGCCCATAGTCTTCTGGGGAGCGAAGGTCATTTTATTCCTCTCCCCCCATTTAAGGAGGGTGTCCAAACCTTCACCAGCCTTACGTTCGACTTCTCTTCTACTGTCCCCAGAGACAAGATACATTTTATCATCCGCATAGTCGATCATGATACATCCTTCAGGTAAGGGTAACCTAGAGGAGTCATCGAAGGTTATATTCCAAAATTTAGGACCTAGTACGGAGCCTTGAGGACACCCTATATCGGTTTCGCGTTCAATAACAGTATCACCATGAGAAATAATAACAGTTCGGCCCGATAAATAGTTGTCTACTGACTTAAATAGGGTTTTTGGGCAGTTCCTATTTTTAACCTTGATACGTATCATGTCCCACCATGCGTAGTCGAAGGCACCAGTGATATCTAGGAAGATTGCAACTACATACCTCTTTGTACAAGCCTTCACCCAGTTAAGCGCAAACGAAATGGCGTGCACGGTGGATCTACCGGAGACGAAGCCAAATTGGAGATCACTAGACGGGGAGAGTGATTGTTGTAGCCTATGCCGGATAAGTTTTTCCAGGATCTTGCTAAGCACAGGAAGTAAGGTGATGGGCCGATAGGCCTTGACATCGGTTAGTGGCTTACCGTTCCCCTTTGGTATGACCCTGAGCACGCCTCTCTTCCATTCAGAAGGGAAAATTCCTCTTCTCAAACACGTTTCCATCACTTGGAAGAGCTCCTCCCTAGCGTGAATTCAGACTTGCTTCACTATCATGCCATTAAGTCTGTCATGCCCTGGTGCCTTCTTAGGACCCAAACCCTTAATTATTAGGTCGATTTCTGCTCTAGTGACTGGAATGACTCTATTCTCTTGGGCGAGGTCTCTAGGTGGAAGCCGTGCCAGGAGTCTAACCTGTTTATGGTGGTCACTTTCCCCAATTACTGATTCTACAGGAACTAACTTGCCCAAAAGTGTATTGAGAGTAGAGGCCACATCTATCGTCTCAGCGTTTCTACCTTCTGTGATCCCAATGAGACTAGACAAAAACCGATCCGATCCTTTTCCGGATTTTTCAATTGCGCTGTGGATTTCCCACGGGTTGGCGTTTCCCACATTATTAACCCAGTCATGCCAAGGAGAACAGCCTGTTTGAAAGTTGCCTTGGATCTCCAGAGAGCTGCCTGAAGGGTAGCTGTCTCCTCCTCCGTACAAAATCCCCTCCTGGACAGTCCCAAGGCCCTATAGGCTCCTTTATAGGCCCCCTTTAGCGAAGTCAGCTCAGGTGACCACCACGGCGTTCTAATTTTCGTCTTTGGGTTTGATCTGCCCAGAGAGGAATCAGACGCAGATACAACGGCAGAATTGAAAAAGTTCCCCAAATTGTCTGGATCACTAGCTGCTACGTGGTGAAAATCCCTTAATTTATCTCGTAGCGCCTCCCCAAAGTTATCGCCTCCCCAAAGTTTGCTGTATCTGTCTCAGAAGTCACAGATCGGCTGCAAATTTTTTTAATGGTTTTTGCTGATAAAAATGTTAAATAATCAAAGGGTCTAGCCTCCAGCCATTGTATAAAATGATTTTTCATAAGCAGAAATCGGTTAATAATAAATAAATAAAAAACAAACTTCCCGGGTTACGAATAACCTGACAATATTTTAAAATATCCTACTAACACTCCTGTAAACGGACAATATTTCCTGTGACGTGAAGAAGGACTTAGCCAACCGAGGAAACTGGCTAACGACGCTTGGGTAGGAATCAGTCGCGATGCTAACTCAGCCACTGACTCAGAAATAAGAAAATAACATTATGTGTCGTATCTAGATAATGCGCATTTTTTTAATATGAAACACTGACGAATCCGACCTGTTAAGATAGTGTGACTTCAGTAAGCCGCGCACAGAAAACATCTCCGTATTTTTTATTTATTTCTTTGGTTTAGTTCCTAATAAGGATCGGTGCCTTTGTAGATTTACTTGGGCGTCTGAAAAAAAAGTTTCTTAAATAAGGTGAATTATTAAAGTGTTAAGATGTGAAACGATAGGCATATGGGAATTTTATTACCTTTTGCCATTTTGAAGTGTGTACCCAAGATATTTTCGATAATTTCCACCCATTCCTGAACAATGGTTCTATTACCGATGAGTGTGTATCGTTTCGGATTATCAAACCTTTTAAAATAAACTTGGAAGGTCCCAGGTGAGTTACTTTGGGGATTTGTTATACCCAAATTGTCGAAGCTAATTGAGTCGTGGTAGTCAAACAGTATTTCACAATTCTAGAAAATATTTATAAATGTATTAGATTTTTTCATTAGTACTAGTAATTTTATTTGGGAAAGATAAAATAAACTGTTTGATCTATCACATAAAATGGTCAGACGTACCTCAACGGAGATACTGGTAAAGATTAAAATTTTCTCAAATAAAAAACATGACATCTCAAATGCTTGATCATTGTTATCAATTACGTAGAAGTTGTCTTGTGTTCGCAAACTACCCTGAGCCATTAAGTCAACCTGAAAAAAAATGAACGCATTGTGTATCTCATTTTTTTTTAAATATACTGTTAAAAATGTGACTGCATGACCATTTCCAAGTAAAAGATAAGACATTCAAAATATATCTGAACACGTGTTCATGCAGGTGGCCTTGTCCGAATAAATATAATGGACAATATGTGATAATATTATTATTTTTGAGAACACTTGTCCCGACTTTACCATAATATATAACAGCTTTACTGATAGTTTGTTATGAATTTTTCACAACAAAGAATATTCAATTCATTCGTTATAGGCCTTCAGTCCCGATTTTAACAGGAAACTTAATAATATGATAGATTTTTAATAAATTAGCCATATTTCATATAAGTCAATTGTTCCCTGTATAAGGAAAACGTGAAAAGTAATTTCAATTTCCTTTTAAAAAAATGTTCCTTGTATACATAATGTGTAAGACAATGGATCTTATATACATATATTTTAAATACCTCTTTTACATTTTATCGAGGCTAGTCTGACACCTAATAAAGGTAATGATCTTATTGGGCTTACCTTAGAATACCTGATCGGTTCCAGAAGAGTTTTCATTTCAAATTTTTTTGTGACTTCTTCCAAAATATTTTTGGCGGTCGTTAATCATTCCAATATTAAACCAGATTTTTCTATAGGTAACCGAATTGATTTTTAATCACGTTTCCAAATAAAGTGATGATATACAAAGGATCTATGAAGAATTTACACAGTAGATTGTTTTCCTTTACTGTCTCAATGATATTCTAGAAAAAAAATTCAAATACTTTCATAACACAATAAAAAAACATTCATAATTTTCTTGAAACGTATTTTTAGAATTAAATTACCTTACAGAAGTGTCCATATTGGTTAATTACAACAAAATCCGCATAGTTATTTCTTATACATATTGTATTGTCGTAAAGCATAAAACATGATTTCTGAAAAAAAAATTGATTTCAAAGAAAAATTCTATATCGAAAGTGCGTAATTATGATTCTATAAAATAAGGTGGTATTTTTAAAGGCATAGATCTTTAAAACATATGAAAATCGTGGTAATGGCCATGGTATTTGATTCATTAAAAAGATAATTTTATCTCATTAGTGTTTGAAAATGACTGGCAACACATTACGCTACTCGCATGCTTGGCCTATTTCAGCGTATCGCTCGCCATGCACTACCAATGGGAATGTATGGCGAGCGATATGTTGAAATACGACAAGCCCCACATAGCGTGGTTTGTTTGAGTTTGACAGGCTTAAAGAATAATATGGGCGCCAGGGCTGGTTCGAACAAAGTTCAATCTGGAAGATCAATTTATTTTCTAGCAGCTGGGGCCGTATGTCAGCAAAAACGAAGCGATGTGTTGTTGGCTTCCAAGTCCTCCGTCTTCTCATAATGATGGAGGCCAATTCACAAGTCCATTAGGCCAATGAATGGCATTTTATTTAGTCATTTCATCAGGCACAATTATGCGCTTATCCAATTCCTTCAATAAACGGATGGTGGCATGCGATGTGTGGTATCTTGCACCCTCTTGTTGTGACAAAGACTCCTACACATTAATGTTTCCTTCAATAAATTGAAAATTGATGTGTGACATGTTGCACAGTCTTTTTGTGACCAAGACTTCTATACATTAATGTTTCCTCCAATAAATTGATTCTGGCATGCGCTGTGTGGCATGTTGCACCGTCTTGTTATGATCAAGTCTCCGACACATTAACGGAATTGCATTGGGGAACGAAAACGTAATCATGAATTTAAAATGGCAAACCAAACTGACCATAAATCAGCTGTCAAATTGGCGGTCGCTAGAAAACCTTTTAAAAAACAAAATCCATTTTAAAGGGAGAAAGATAGAAATCGAAATTTCCTTACGTAATCAAAAACATTAAAATTAATTTTATTAAAAAAATGGTTTATTTATAAATTTTTTTTTTCTGCCTTCTAAATATTACTATACCAGACAGCTGTTTATCATTCTGAAGGCATTATTGTGTTATGAAAAATAAACCCCTGAGTCCTCCAAATTGATTTACTTTTTATATATTAATGATTTGATCAATGTTGTAAAATACTCTGAAAAGAATTATTTGCTGATGATGCTAAGCTATACAAGCCAATAAAAAGTCTAAATGATTGTGTCAACTTATAACACGATTTAAACAATATTGCCAGTAAAATCAACTATATCTAAATGTTTAAAAATGTCATCACATTGTCTTTTTGAGAAATAAAAATAAAATATTATTCTTTAAACTACAACAACATTGCAACAGTCTCAGATATTCGTGATCTTGGAATAACCCTTGATAGTATACTACAATATAACCTTCATATACATGAAATCACAAATAAAGCTGCTAAAATGTTAGGCTTCATCATAAGAAACACAAAACTTTTTAATAGCATCGATATCATTAAGCAACTCTACTTTGCCATATGTACGAAGTCATCTGGAGTTTGAATCAGTTGTTTGGTCTCCATTTTACAAAATCCACATAAACAAAATCGAAGCAATTGAAAACAAAATATCTTTGTTACAAGGGATTTGTAAGATTTAATAATTATGCAGAGGCAGCTTCATACTTTAAAATTGATTCACAAGTGTACGGAGGCATCATAGGGATGCACTATTCCTGTATAAAGTAGTTAACAATAATATTCAATGTCCAGAGTGTTAATAAGATTTAATTCAATGTACCTGCGCTTTCAACGCGCTCTTCTGTCCTGTTTAGGGTGGATCAGTGCAAAACGATTTCTAAGCAGAATTCTTGCCTGAACAGACTATGCAATAATTAAAATAGCGTATTATCCATGGTGGATATTTTCTGTTGCAAACATACCAAATACAAGAGGTTCATAAAATAATATTTCTCTGATGGTTTGTGAATAATGTTGTCTCTATTGTTTATACTTCTATAAGAGATTTGATTTATATCTACAAACTCTCTCCATGGCTATAAATGTATATCCTCATTATGCTGTCTCAGTAGAGGTAAAGTCACAAAGAGGAAATCCATAATTAGTTTTATTTTGGCTGTATATTACTTATGTACAAACTGAAATAATGTAAACTGTCGATTTCCCGAAAATTGATAAATAAATAAATAAAATATAAATGAAATTTAAACAATACAATACTCGAAAATGAATAAGGGCGTAGGTGTGAAAATAAATGCAAATTGTTTTTTCTCTATAATACCTGGATGGAAATAATACAAATATGTATTATCTGTAAACGGCTTCAGAAAACGAAATAGCTGTCGCGCATGACAATAATTATACAGAGAGAACTAGTTTAAAAATAAAATAGTAATAGCATTTTATTTTTTGGAATAACTTAATGAGCAAAACCTCAAATTATAATATTTAATTATTGAAGACAATATTAACGAAAATTTGAAACAGAAAATTTAATGGAGCACATTAAAATTAAAATAAGTCATACGAGTATTTATATAAATACACTGACCAGATGACATTTAGTTCGGGTTGAATGTTGCGATCATACATAAAGATAGCAGCCAGTAAAAATGTGCGGTGACAAAAAATGAAGACAATGTTGGCTGTTCTTATTCGAAGTATGGTACAGTTAAATATGACCGAAGGAGATGGTCCCATTAGCTCAGTTGGTGGAGCGGTTCCCCGGAAAGGCATGAGTCCTGAGTTTGAGTCCTAGATGTTACCGTACCTTTTTCTAATTTTTCTATTACAAATTTTCGTTTCGGAATCGATAATATTGTTTTCAATAATTAAAAAGTAATATAATTAATTAAGTAAACGGAAAAAAAAACAAAACTGAGTTCTATAAATTAAACTTGCTGACATTAAATAAGGTTGATTATATTTATAGGAGAACGTTTACAGAAAATATGTTTTTTTTAATACTTACATGTTCAATAATTACGTCTGCTAAATCTGTCAAATTGTATTCAGCTTTCTGAAGGGCTGGTAGCATAATGTTGTAGTGAAAATCGTAAATATTCTTCGTGTTCGTAAGAAATTTCTCATTGATTCGCAAACTTAGCGGCCCCTCAACACAACTCTTCAAATTCTTCACATATTCCTTTACGTCTGCGATAAAATTGTCCACAAAATCCATGTATTTATCCATTCTTATTGAATCCCTATAATTATAAATGTATGAATAATACGTAATATTTTAAAAACTGATTTTATTCGAAAAATGAAGAGATTTTTTTTTCAATTTTTCTGTATTTTGACTGCAGAACGATTTATTATGGTTAATTTGAATGGAGTCATAGATTTCTGCATGTTATGGGAATAAATTAAAAAATAAATCAAGTTTTTTTAGAAAACCATTCAACGCAAGAGAAAAAATAGTAATATTACAAACTTTTCACAATGACACTTGCCTTCTTTATTACACACGTACAGTTTATTTAAAAAAAAAACACTTATTTTTCATGACAGCAGGATGTCAACATTTTCTAAATAGCGTGGATTGTAACGAAACGTAACGAAATTTTGTTTGTTTATTAAATATATTAGATAGTTTAGTACTGATAATTAATTAGTTTTATAATTAATTAGTTTTTTATATTATAATTACGCAACAATTTTTCGGTGTGCACCAAATCAGTTAAAGATCTCTTTATCCTGTTAAATCAAAATATTTTATGGTTTTAAGTTTGTCGATAATCACTTTGTTTTATTAAAAATGTATTGTGTATATGAAATGAATTTGATTCGACTCAGAATTGAATTCGAATTGAATTAAATGGGAATGCATTTGGAATGATTTATTTGTAATGCGTAGGTAATATTATACTAATTATAATACTTGATTGAAATCTAACTTGATGGAAATGCACATGAAATATATATAAATGAACTACAGGTAACACAAAACAAAGTATTCAAAAAGCTATTTAACTTCAAACCTAGAACATCCACAAAAACTATTAACATTGAGAAAATTATATGAACATAATATATGTCTCCTTATATACAAAATAAATAATAAACTCATACATACAAATACAGAACTCATTAAAACGTCTCAAGTATACACACATTTTACACAGCAACACGATAAAATACATTTGAACACCATACGTACTCATTATGGCAAGCAATTGGTTACGAGGGGAGCAACATATATAATTGCCTCCCAGACAAAATTAAAAAATGAAAAAAGTGTAGGTACATCTAAAAAAAAATTGTTCACTTTTATACTCAATCAACAAAACAATGAAAGTGAATAATATCGTTATGTAATGTATTTATGTGTAATGTATTAGTTATTTTTCGTTAAATAGGTGAAAATGTAATTTTCTTTTATCTAGAATAAAAACTTTATAAATTTTTTTAAATTTTATTTTATGAAATTTTCGAAATAAAACGGAAAAATCACAGGATTATTTATAGTGTTACTTATGCATTGATGCCGAAGAATCGAGTTTATTTATTAGCTTCTTGTACATATTACCTTTGAAGTCATTCAATTTTTTAAATTGAAAGTCTCATTTAGCAAACTATCATGCCAAGGATATGACAGGGATAGTGATAAGAATAATTGCATTTATACAAAGAATGGTAGATACTCTTAACATTGCCTTGCTGAAAGTCGTGAAAGACCACCGTTCGGAATCGAAGCGTTGCTTGAAATAGGTGTATCTGAATTGCGTGACCAAATTTGATAAGCCAGGTACTTCCCAACATTTGTCTTTCCCATTTCATTCGTCTCCCCATACCAAAATAATCCAATTTTTTTTCATCACAGCTATATTATTATCTTTGAGGAAGGAGATTCCTCAGGGCCTATGCCATATTTCTAGTCGTAAGTCACTGTTTTAAGAAATATTTTTGTACAGCGCCCTTGAGGTGATTTCTCACGAAAACGGCGCTATATAAATTAGCCAAATATTATTATTATTATTATTTGGGGATGCTGTGAGGGGAGTCTTTTTGCGAAGATGAGGTTGTGAAAATGGGTCTTGAATTGACCCATGTTGTAGGAAGGAGGAAACACGAAAATCTTTCCTCAGTCGAACTGTAGAACTAAAGAACAAGTCGTAGAAACGACCCGTTCTGGTAAGATTAATAATGTTAGCCAAAGGGTCAACCAAACCAATAATGTTAACTAAACGCGGTTTTTTTTAAAATATTTTGGGGCTCCAGACCAGGGGTGGCTGCCAAATTCAACAGTTATATATTAGAATTTGTTTCACTTGATGGCGCCCTATCTTCCTTGGGCATCCTCGACGTCTTCTACCATTCGCTTTCACGTCATTCTTTCTCCTCAAACCTCTTTCTTCGGTCATTACACACACCATACATAAGTTTTTGTTTCATTTGATTGCGACATGTTTCCCTCAGGCGTTCCTGACTTTTTCTACCTTTCTCTACTGTACATCATATTGTTATTGTTAATTCGACTCCGTATGTCACTCCAGTCGACAGATATTGAGATAAGTCTTCTCCGGGCGTTCCCGACTTTTTATATCATCTACTGCTGATTACCACCATTTTTCTGTAAAAACCAACATTTTATCGACTTTCATTCAATTTGTATGTACAAACATAAGTGCGAGGAAATTAATTTGATCGTTCTTTTCGGACTCCAACTGGACTTCGAGTTACGTCACGACCTTGCGAGCGGCCCGTTGTGTATTTTTTCCCCGAAAAGTGCCTGCATAAACCAACATTGTTTAGTGCATTTTATGCGAACCTTGATTCCACGAGAGTTTTAATAAATTTATTTCTTTCATCAAATAATTATTGTTTATGCTTTTAATGGGAATACCGTGTTTAAACTTAATGTGTCTTAGGAATTTATGTTGATTTTTTTCGATAGAATCTGAATATATATTAAAATGGGGGGGACCAGATCAAGGAGTTATATTCGACATGACAAAAATTATACAAAATATGATTTACAAAATTTTGAAAGTTGAAAAACTCCTAAATCCGTTGGAATTTGAAAGAATTTTGCCAAGCATTTTCATTACCTTATTATTAATTTCATTTATATGGGATTTAAAGTTTAATTTAGAGTTGACAATTATGCCCAGGTTAAAAAGAGTATATGCAGGTACTACCTACTTTGATGCCCAGGTCAAATGCAGTATATACAGGTACTAACTACTTTGTTACCAGTGGGCCTACTCTGTATTTTTCGAAACTTTCCTGCCGCCAGTTTAGCTATGTCACAAACCCGTATTAACCCTTCCATTACGGTTTTTAAAAATAAAAATTCTCGTCCTCCGGTGCTATACACTCGGTAAATATTTATATATTGTTACGTAATTGTAAAAAGCATTCACTTTGTGGCTCATCATAATTTACAACAAAAACACATAAATTTGTTTTTGACCACTATAGTTTTATTTTCACTCTACCGGTTTCGGAAGAACCCTTCCTTCGCCAGGAGAATATTAAAAACTTTTATTATATATTTTTATTACATAATGCAATAAATAAATGTATTGCGGAGGAATACCATAAAAATAGAACTCTGTTTTTATTATATTTACAGAGATATTTTATTAATTAGAGACGATGTTCACTCAGTTGAAAGCACCGGTAAGGAAAGGTTAAACCACAAACTTACTGTATTGTTAACCCGAATGATACAGAATAGGCCCCCAGGATGGATTTGTAAATATTGCCAGACAGTAAAAAAGTAATCCGTTTGAGCGAATCTGGTTGTAAAAGAGTTAAAAAGTAAATGTATATTTTTAGAAAATATTAAATATCTGATAGAAGAATCAAATTCAGGTTTTTCATCTGTATTGATATTTCTAGGGGGATTTAAAAAATTGGAATTCATAATTTCTCCATAAGTACTTTTAAAAGTACCATTTTGTTGTGTTCCTCCTGACAGTTGATTAAATTCAGGTTGTTCATCTGCATTGATATTTACTGGGGGATTTAAAAATTTGGAATTCATAATTCCTCCAAAAGTATTTCTTAAAGTACCTTTTTGTTTTGTTCCTTTTGACGTCATTGGTTGTTGATTTTTTTCTGTTGAATAACAATGATTAAAAACATGTTGTATATTTTCATCACACTGTTTTATGTAAGTTCCTGTGTACTGCTTGTACATACATGCGCAATCCATTGTTTATGCCATCTGACCAATATTATTAGAATCAGGGACAACATAATGAGAAATAAAGAAAGTGGTCACGAAAAATGGCTATTCAATACTAGTCACTAGATGTGAATATCATATTAAAAATGGAATTTAAAACAACGTTTCAATTTTGAATAGTGCTCTCATCGGATCAATACTGTACCTTCCAATATTAAAAGAGGTGTAAATAGGTACCGTACATGGAGTAAATTGGATTAGACACGGCATAACCATTGAAAAATGACCCCAACACAGTTTTGGTTTGGTTCACGTGCAATTTATGAAAAGGCCCACGCATTGTGTTGCAATGCGAAATGGGCACTGTGCATTGCGTTTTGCCTTTCATTGGTAAAGAGTTTACTTGTTTTGCTTCCCAGCTATGGCTGGGCAAGTTAATTTTTTCAATCACAAAAATTACCCAGTTCCAAATATTTTAGATTGTACCTATCGTGGACTTTATTTGAGAAAATGTAATCAGCCATCTGAATACAAAAAAAATATAAGTACCTTACAGATATTTTCAAATATCATTTTGTGTTATTTATTAGTCCTTTACCGGATTCAGACCTGGTTTAGCAAAAAAATGTTGGTTTGGTGACGGTTTTGTACTCAAATTACAGCAACACCTCGGTAACAAAATGAACGCTGTTCCTCGGTTTCGCTTACGAGTTTGAACGCTTGTACAAGGAGTTTATACAGAGTTGGGTTGTTAAGTTCATCTCCATATTTGTGACATACGCTATGTGGTGTCATTTTTAAAATGAATTTAACTAGACAGGGCGAATCTAGTATAATACATCAATGGTATCGTATTATTATGTTCCTATGTTAAGAACCCAAATGGAATATACTTTTTTGATCAAGCTTGAATTTGAACCTATGTCTTAATTTTCCATGCTAGATTCGAGTAGCACTCATAAGGTTCCACCCATACGAGATTACTAGATGTCGGGATATTTTTCAGTGTACAAATTCTGTGACTAACAACTATAAACGGTACTCATCATTTCCTAGAATACTAACGGAGGGCAATAATTATGCAGAGTCTGTGGCCATCTTCAATTTATCACTTAATAAATACTGTAATCGACCAGCTAGATCTTTTACACAGACTGTAAGATAGGGGGCCGGTCGGACGAGGACGAAAATCAGTATTTTTTTAAATTATGAGAAACATTCCCGGGTTAAGAATAATTTGACAGTATGTTAAAATCTCCTACTACCACTATGGTCAGAGGAAAATGTTTCTCTTTTTGTGATGGAGGATTGGAGCCAGCCGAGGAATTGAACACACTATGCCTGAGTGGACCCAAACGCGATGTCAACTCAGCCACCGACCGGTCAATACATTAACGGTCGTTGTTCCTAACTTTTATATCGATCAATCTGAAGCTCCAATCAGCCAAGCCATTTATTCAGTAACGCTCGATTCGCTTGTTATAATTATATTATAATTGAAGAAATATTACAATCTTCCAGAAACCTCACTATAAAATATGTCATGTTTTTACAAACATCTTTTAAGGGTATTTCTTCGTAAGCTTCAACATGGTTATAACATGTGTTACATATCTTATAACTGTTATAGCTATAAAATAGTATATAGGTGAGTTATAAGTGAGTAAAGGCCCCAAGTGGCGGCGCCAGTGTTACATATACCTTCCGTATATGTAATAACTTAGATAGTTATAAGTGAGTTAGGACAGTTAATGTTATCAAGTGATCGTGTTATAAAAATAACCTTCGCCATACTAGACGGCCGGTAGGGCATTGAAACTATAATCTTCAGGGGTGGATATTAGACAGTCTCCCAAATGAAATAGGCTGTTGAGATATAACATGTTTATTGTTACATATAAAGGATAATCAGACAGTTCTACATAAGGTACATAGCTTTTTAAGGCCTGACTGTTATACTAGAGCAATCTACTGAATCTATAGGCTCTGATTGACAAAGGTACATTATTAGCTCACATGTAAATTACGGCGGAGGCGGTAGGCGGATGCAGGGCGAAGGGCGGGAATACGACGCCTACAGGGCGGCGGCGGCGTGGGCGGATGCCCTGTTCGGGCGCCTACGTGGAACGGCTGACGGCGTGGCGACGGAGCGGCGGCAGAGCAATGGGCGGGAGCTTGGGCGGCAGGCGGCAAAAGCCTGTAGTTGGAACCACGTGGGCGGCAGCGGGTGCACGGCCGTGGCCCAGGGATATGACACAATCATATCCATGTCGGTGTGGTCGGCTGATGATTGTCCTGACGTGGTGAACTTTGTCTAGAGACGCGGCACATTATAAAACAAATCAGGCCGGTCCATATTTACGGGCGCAATTGGCGGCAAACGCTAACTCAGAACTAATCCATCGTGTTTATCACTACGCGTCTCGCCGGGAACTGATTTTGGGTCCCGCCGGGAGCGAACTCGTCCCTTCCTGATCTATTTTTGGCGCGTGGTCGGATGCCCTTATAAGGACACGTTTTTCAGTCTGGCCATTTTCATTGGTTGTTAGCCCGCGTGATCGTGCCATGCAGAGACGTCGCGAACTCCTGCGTATGTATTAGTGTGTTGACATGTTTTTAGTACGTGATTCGATTTCCGGCCACGTGTGGATATATTCAACAACTGCGAAGTTAGCTGTTGCTATGTGCGAACCATAACACATGGTTCTTCAACTCAGAAGCAAAGTATAATTTGTGACTATAATTTCGTATGAAAAGATATTTAATCTATTCAAAATGCTCTGAGACATTATTCTAGATAAAAGTACAGGAGGATTTCTTTGACGAAAAAAAACTTCATAATAACTTTCAAGATCAGTTTTTCATTCAAATCAGTAATTGATCTAAACTCTGCGCCATGCATCCATATATTTTGTCCAAGTTTATTCTTTGTTTATTGCATTTTTTAAATAAAAGAGAAATATCTCTGCTTCGTTTGTTACAATTAAAAACACTTACATATTCTTCAAGTACTTTATTTAGCCTTTCCACATCTTTCCTGGCACCAATAAGGGTGGGAAGCATTATTCTGGAGTGAAAATTGTATATTTTCTTCATATCATGAAATATGTCAAAATTTGAATTAAGTTTTTTTAAGGCCACAGGTATCCATCGTTCTTTTAGACACCGCCCATAGAAGCGGACACAGCTCCTTAATTTGTTTACGTATATCTTCTCGCCTTCAATAAAGTCGTCAATAATATTTTTTGATTCAGTTCTGTAATCAAATAATTCATACGGAATGTTTTTAGATATATTTTCAGCTCTTTAAAACATTATTCTTATTTACTTTTAAACAAGAAATATTGTCAAGTATAACGAATCTAATATGGAATTGAACATAGGTTGATAAACGATGGTTCAAAACATTAACAGCCGTACTAAAAAACGATGTGTAAATATTACGCGGCGCGTAAGCTGTATATGGGCGAAAAAAATGATTTATTACCATGGTGTTTGCTTGGTTTAAAACGGTATTTATGTCCCTTAAAATCATGTATACGGTTTTTTCATTAACACTCTGTGTACGGTATTTGCGATTAACACCCCGTATACGTTATTTTCCATAAACACCTTGTATACGATATTTGCCATTAACACCCTGTGTACTGTATTTACAGGTACGTGGGTATTTCTTAGTACAATATAAAGTATTAGTGATTTGTAAAGCGAAAATGCAAAATTAAAGCGAAATTAGAATAAAGTTAACAAATATGGATATGTTTAATACTGCTAAGGTAGAGAAAAAGGGAAAAAAATGATGAGGTAAACTTGTATTATTTTTCATTTTTACATGTTTTTCTAATTCAGTAATAACATTGTGGAGATGATCGCCTTGAAAGTGGATGGTGTGAATGAACATATCTTGGTGGGATAAACACATTTATTTGTTTCAGTATGTAGTCTGTACTGTTACAGTAGTCCCACTCCGTCCTTTACAAAAATTTCTCACCCTGACATTTGGAAGTAGTAATTTTGGTACCTTTTTTAATTTTTTCGCATTTAACACTGCCAACTACAAGATAACTCGTAGTTGTGTTCTTTGCTAGGACACCGACGACGAGATAACTCGTAGTGTGTTTACATGTTCACATGCCATATTCGCTAAAATACGATAAAAATCGTATTTTATCACTTCAAATATGGATAAATGGCTTCTGGGAAGAGAAAAAAATCAATGCTGGCTTACAGAACAGAAAATTTATTAATAAATGAACAGAAAATATAAGTGTAAAAAAATTTAGAGTTTTTAATCATATAATATGATTAATTGAAATTGTTTTTTTAGACCGGAATTATGAAAATTGAAAAACTGAAAATTGCCGTGGCAGTCAACGTGTTAAGATATTATTTTAGTTTGATACAGAAACAGTTATAAAAGTAGTAATATAAAAGATAAATACAGCGGAGATACGAACTAAAAAAAATTGCCAACTAATCGTTACTCGGTTTCCCCGCAGTGGTAGGTAGAGAAGATAGACCAAAATGGATTTTAGCATACATTCCTTGCTTCATTCACATTTATATATCGTCTCATACACACCCTTCTGTGATGTAAACTACCGATTTGTACAAACCTACATTATATGTTACCTTTTATCGAGAGAATTAGCCGAATCGTCCAAAGAACTACCAAAACTTCGATGAAATTGTTTTGTTTTAACAACTATTTTTGGAACATCGGAGACTGTTTTTAACACATTCTTTTCATTTTCACTTTCTAACCGTTTCATGGGTGGATTGCTTTTTATGTTATTTTTTATTTATTTTTTTATTTTTTATTTAGTTACTTTTTTAAATAATTAGGTACATTTTTGTAAGGCACATGAAATAAAATATATATATAAAATTAAAACAGATCATTGAAGTCCTCCTCACTAGGAGATCCTGTGCTGAGGGGGACTATATATGTTAGTATACGTTTACAGCAACTAAGATGATGTTTTAAATATTGCTAGGTTTATGGATACCTGGACTCGAACCTGGTTATGATAATTGGCTAAGCTCAGTAGAAAGGTAAAGCAGATGAGATTCGTGTACGATCAGGGGTGGGCAGTTCCTTTGATCATCAGCTCGTCCATCGGTTAGGAGGTGGAATAGGTCATCACAATAATAACACAAGAGTAAAAGGCACAAGGTATATTAATCATCTTCTAAAGAAACACAGGTATAAATTGGATCTCTACTCTCTCCTCTCTCTGTGACGACCGGATGAAACGAGGATTTCACAAGTATTAATGATTTGAACACAAGAAAGAGGGGTGCTGGAAGCTTACTGGTTTCCAGGTTCTGATGATGGGTAGCGGCGTGACGTGTCGAGCTGTAGATGTTCTGCGTCTCCGGGGTACGCGACGGTCAATCGTTATTGCGTCACACTTGGAAATTACCGGAAGCAAGGCTCCGACGGTGAAGCTAGAGTGGTGATGTCGGCACATGTTTGTGACTTGGCTGCGCGTGATATTAATTATAAACTAGAACAAGATCACGTCTGTTTCTAATAATGCATAATTTGCGCGGCAAACAATGCGAGCGTTGCTGAATTTGCTCCGCGAGCGGCCACGCTGTTGAGGTGACCGGGGTCAAAATTAGACTGGCGGCCGTCCGAGGCAAGCGAAGGTCGGGGACTGCCGGAGCGCGGCGAGTCGACCCGTGTTGAGCCGTGAACGCTCTCGGTGGTCCGTGCCGATCACGCGGCGGCTAGCTGCGTTTGTCACGTACACCGCGACTGTCTGCATGGGGAAAGTGGGGCTGGTGTGCATCCTTTTTATAGGGTGACTTGTATTACGTAACAATATATTAGCTAGTTCTTCTTCCGATATTTCCTTAAGCCAAGATTTGATGTCCTTAATGTAGTTATTTTTCGTTTTCCTTTGTTTGATGTTGAGAGGGAGTTTATTATATAATTTAATTGATAAAAATTCAGAGTTTCTTTGTCCAAAGGTAGAATTACATTTAGGAATATTTAGCATGTCTGTTAGCTTGGCTCTGGTTTTATGATCGTGAGAGGGGTTTGCCTCTGGTTTATTTTTTAAGTGATGAACTAGAATATTTTTAGCATAGATTTTTTGTAAACTTGGAACATCAAACAGATTAAAAATATCAGTAGTTGGCGTCCTTCTGGGGAGCTTTAATATGGTCTTTATGATCCAATTTTGAGTTTTTTTTAGTAGTTTAATATGGTTTGATGATGCTGAGCCCCATCCTATTATTCCATATTCCAGTAGAGAGTGGCATAGAGCATAATATACTCTCTTTAGATCTGTAGTTGACAAGATATTTCGTAATTTTTTGAAGAAATAGATGAGTTTTGTTAGCTTTTTTGAGGTTCCTTCGATGTGTGCATCCCAATGAAGTTTATCATCAATTACGATCCCAAGATATTTAATTGTTTTAGTTTGGACTATATGCGGGCAAGAACATTACGGATATTTGTTTAGACATTCATGTAATTTGAGTGTATGCTCATTCGTTGGTTGACCTCTTTTGGTTTTAGAGAAAGTTAGATATTTAGTTTTACTCACATTTAATGTAAGGTAGTTAGCTTTTAACCAGTTTTGGAGTACAGTCAGACCTTGCTCCGCTTTTTTATGTGTGCTTATCCAATTTTGTTCATAGAATATAATGACAGTGTCATCTGCAAAGCTCATTATGTCACCTTCAATGGGAAGACTCATAAGGTCATTAATATAAATGAGAAATAGTATTGGACCCAATACGCTTCCTTGAGGGACACCGTACTTGATTGATAGAGTTTTGCTACTTTTATTACCAATTTGTACATACTGCTCTCTTCCAGTTAAGTAACTTTTAATTAGATTTAGAGTTGTTTGTGTTATTCCATTTTTTTTTTAATTTAATAAATAGTATTTCATGGTCAATTGTATCAAAAGCTTTTTGAAGGTCAATAAAAACTGCCAAGCATTTTTTACCTTCATCCAGTTTTTTTATAATTGTATTTGTTACTTTAGCTATAGCATCACCAGTACCCAGGTTTTCCCTAAAACCGTATTGCGTCGTTGATAATATTTTATTTTCATCCAAAAATTTAACCATTTGTTTTTTTATTACTTTTTCCAATATTTTCGATAGTGTAGGTAATAGACTAATTGGTCGATAGTTAGATATATCATTTTTGGGACCGCTTTTGTATATTGGAATAATCGTAGCAACTTTAAGACATGTGGGAAAAATACCTTTTCTTATTGAAAGATTTACAAGGTACGTCAGTGGGTAGATTAGCTCATTTAGTAGATATTTAATTGCTCTGTTTGATATCAGTTCATTTCCCGATGAGGTATTTGTGTTTAGGGAGGCTATGGTATTTCTTATATCTTCACTTGTTATCTTGACTATGTTAAGGGAGTTTTCTTGATTGACATTTTCATTCCACACTGTTTTTTCGGCGGTAAATGAAGATTGTTTGATTTTATTCGCTAAGTTCGAGCCTATATTGCAAAAATAGTTGTTTGCAAAGTCGAGATTTTTTTCTGGATGTTCTGCAAAAGATGTTGGTAACCTGTCAATGTTTAATTCTTTAATGTTTTTAACATTGTGCGAGGCTTTAGCGTTTGTAATTTCGTTTATAATCTGCCAGAATTTCCGGGAATCATTATTACATTCCTCGATTTTCTTTTTATAGAATGCTTCTTTAGCATAACGGATTACATTTTTACAAATGTTACGATATCTTTTGTAGAAGCGATGTAAATGGATATCATAGGGGTGGTTTCTTACTTTTCTGTGGAGTTCGTCTCTTTTCCTGATTGAGTTGATAATGTTCTGACTAATCCAGGGTTTAATATGAATATTTTTATGAGATATCTTTTTTTCTGTCGTTATGGTGTTTGTTAGAATAATGTTCTGAGTAAAGTCAATAAAATAATTCCAAGCAGCATCAGTATCATCATTGCCAAGAAGGTTTGACCAGTCAGCAATTTGTAGCTCGATTTTAACTTTTTCCCAATTTGTTTCAGACTTTGCTATGACAGATTTCTTTTTTTGATTTATAGTTGTATTTTTATTATTAATAGATAGAAGTATTGTGTAGTGATCAGTCAGTGTAGAAGGGTAAATAATGGTTTGAGTTAATTTATCAGTTTTACTAAAAATATGATCAATGCATGATTTGCTTTCATTGCATACTCGTGTAGGTTCATCAACCAGGCTTTTAAAACCATGGTGAGCTAGTGTATGTATGTAATCATATTTTTTTGGATTTCCATTTTCCAGGATATCAATATTTATATCTCCGATAATAAAAACATTCTTAGTATTTTTGAGTAAGTTAAGCTCAAAATGTAAGGAGTTTAAGAATGGCTCCAGATTTTTTGTAGAAGGTGATCTATATATTGCGAGAACTGTTATATCCTTACCAATTGATATCCTTAGACAGTTTGCGTTATTAATATTGATCTCTCTGACTTCAACTTCAGTGTCTTCTTTAATGTATGCAATAACACCATCACTCTTTTTATTATTCATTAGTGTGGAGTAAGAGACATATTTATCAATTTGTAGAGGGTAGTGTTTATCAGTTAACCAACATTCAGTAAGGATAATTATGTCCCAGTTTAAATTTAAACTTTTAATTAATATTTGTAGCTCGTCAAAGTTTTTGTTTATGCTTCTAATATTTTGATGCAGTATGTTAAAATTTTTGTTCATTGTTGATAGGTTAGGTAAGTTTGCTCTTTTTGCATTAGGTTCCGTGGTTAATGTAGTGTCAGCCATTTTTAATTTTTGTAATAGTTGTTATTTTGAGCCATTTTATTTATATGATGTTTTTCAAATCGTCTATATGTTTAACGTAAATTATTTTTTCGTTTGCATTTCTTCTTGCCATTATTTTTCCCTCTTTGTGCCAGACGTATGCATAGTTTTTTTCTTTTGAGATTTGTTTGGTTTTCCAAAGAAGTTCCTTATGGTAAGGGCTCAGTTCTTCAGCTATGTATATTGTTTCAGTTGAAATATCTTTGATCGCAGCATAATTGATGTTTTTTCTATTTGCAATAAGCTTGTCTCTGGTCAATTTATCTGAAAATTGCACTAGTATTTTAGGTGGTGCATTGATTCGCCTATCAGGTATCCTTTTTACCTCTATAATTTCGCCGTATTTTAGGTCCACTCCTGCCGCCGCTGCCACTTTTTTAACCACTTCAATTTGCTGTTCCCCATTTTTTTGTGGAATGCCTGCTATTTCAATATAATTAGAGCGGGTTTTGTACTCCATATCTGAAATTTTTATTTCTAATTGTTTAATTATAGTATTTTTCTCCTGGTGCTCTTTTTTCAAGTTTATAAATTCACTTTCAATTTTTTTGTTTTGTAGGATTGTCATCTCTAGTTTTTTAATCAAATCATCGTATTGACTGCTCATAAACTCCATGCTTTTTTGGGTGTCCTATTGTTGCTTTTCAATTTTTAAAATAATTTCTTTTTTTATAGCATCTAGTTTTTTTTCGAAAATCAGTGTAATTTTTTCTATGCTGAATTTTTCTTCAGGATCAATGTTAGCACCCTTTCCTCTAGTGTTAGACATTATTTACTGTTAAATGTAACAACCTGCCCCGGTTTTAGATATTGAAGTAGAGGTACAATACCGATGATGACAGTTAGAAGTTTTGTTTTTATCTATGGATAACTATGGAGTGACAGTTTTATAAGATTTATTCTCAATTTTTTTTTTGTAATCACTTTAATTATCCGGGATTACGGATATTAAATCGATTTTTTGTAATCTAACTCACAGTTTCGAGCACCTTTCCACACAAATCACTCACTTTCGGTATAGATATTATAAATAATAGCAGGATAACTTATTTGCACTTGTATACGTATTTGTAGTCCATAGAAGTGAATTGAATTTATTAAACTGATTTATTAGATTTTTTACAGACCCCATTATAATGTTGTTATTGAAATATTAGCAACATTGAAAATTTAACCATGAAATTCCCGCCAACTGATTTATATATCATCAAACTGAACAGTGAGATACTCGTACGTACCAAGTGTGTGATGTCAAAACAATTACCATGTAGTTTTCCAAGATTGTGTTCACTATTTTAAAATGTTATCAAAGAAGCATGTAATCTTATCCAGAAAAAAATGCTGCTTAAACGAGATAGTGCATACCTTTGTATTAGAATCAAATTATCATCATGTGAGGCCATACTTTCTTTATCTAATTGATTTGCTTGAGGTGGCAGTCATCCATTCCATTATTTTTTCAATAATATTTTGCAAATGTCGACCAATTCTTGAAGGTCATTTAGCAAAACGAAAAGGTTTTCTCTATCAAGATTAATTCTAAGATTGTCTAATGGTAGCTGACCATTACCAACAACTCTGCAAAAAGCTTGTTTTCACGTGTATACAACGACACTCTCATGTTGGTTTTAATTTTCAAATTATTAACATATGGCCAATGGTGAAAACTTTATAATGAAGCATTAATTTTATCAGCACGTGTACCTCTCGTATGTTATATGCAGGGAGTTTTATGCACAGAGTTGGGTTTCGAACCATTTCACATCTTATAATAATGAACTGATCTTCAAATACTTACACATTCCATTACTAGCTCATTTGGGAGTTATTTATCGTCTTTCAGTTCGTTCCTGGTGGACTTAAAAAATCACCGCTGCTAGGGAGACAGGAAATGAAGATGCATAAATCTAAGAGATATTTGTTAATAGAACGATCGCTTTTGCTATAAAAAATGCCCCCTGTGGAGGCCTATATTTTAGCAAATTACTCTGCTCTTTTAGGAAAAGCTTCAATCTCTTTGTAGATGAATTTGGAAGTTTATTAACTGATTTAAAATCTATTTCAGTTAAAGCAGATCTTTGAGTAAACCAAAAAATGTTAAAATAATTAAAATTACCTTACAACGAAACACACGAGAGTGTCTGAAATCTACGACTTGTCTTGTCTTGCTTGGCTTGCAACTTTGTCCTAAACTATTAATCAACAGTCAAGCATTATTTTCCCTGTATGGTTTTTTTTTGTAAATACAACAAACACTGTTTGTATCATCAGTAGCAATTTTCAGCGGGAGTTTGAATGTCGCGTGCGCGATTCGGCCTCCTTTCAAAAGTGTAGCTGCAATGTCGTTTGATGCGACGGCTAATGCTATTATACCAGTAGATCTGAATTTTGCTGGGAGCAAATTGATTTAAAATGTTTTGGCCATACCTCCTGAGGCATCATGGAAAAATGTTTTTCCTTCGTTCCTATCAATCTATGTTAATAACGCATTGTATACTTTTTTTTGGTCTACGTTCATCTTGAGCTACAACTTTTAACAGTTTTGATTTAATATAGGACGTTTCTCTTGTGTATTCAGCAGTAGTAAAATCCGATTTTGTTATATTGGTTGGAATCGGCATTCCAAAATCCTTAATAAATTCACAGGAAAATTATTCCACCATTTTATTGAATTTGAATAATGTTTCGTAAAACATGATTTAATCATATAAAACATCATTTGATATTAACTCCTACCGTCGCAGGATCAAAATGTCTTCAGCTGTATTTTCTTAAAACTTATTCCCAATAAATATTCAGTAATATAGTCGGCCACAAGACAAAACGTTAAGATAATTGCAAACAAATATCTCATCAGAAGAACTGCAAATAACAGCTTCTGATAATGTGTTGTTCATATAAAAGTTATCCTCCAAGAGACCCATTGTTTTGCGTGCTGCTTGATACGTATTATAAATAACTCCTTGAACACTTTTGATGTGTGCAAAAGATGTTGTGCGAGAAATGATTATGAGACCTTTTACAACATGAAGTAACATTTTCAAGTAAAAAACATTTGCTGTTGTTGGGTTGAACCACATGGACCCTTCCAAGAGCATCCGCTTTTAACTCCAGGATGGCTTCAACTGGAGTACCTTGTTTTCTCCGTTGGAAGGTTTTGTCAGTCTGATTCCACGTATAATACGTTGGAATCGTTTAACTTAATAGCTTTAAATTTTGTCATATTTATGTCTGTGTTCTAAGAAAATCCACTTGAGAACATATCTTTAAAAATGCCGTTGGAGTTTTACCAAGCAATTGGTAACAACAAATTGTTCTCAGTGAAAAAAAACGTTGTGTACGTTTTAAAATGAACGTCAAGGTGAGATATTTATATAAATAGCCAGCAAATATGAAAAATTCAAAAGTAAAGCTTTTTTAAAAAAAAATTATTTGCAATTTTTTTGAGACATACAGGTACAGGAGACCGGTCGGTGGCCGAGTTGACATCGCGCTTGGGTCCCACTCGGGCGTAGTGTGCTCAATTCCTCGGCTGGCTAAGTCCTCCATCACAACACAAGTAACATTTTCAGCTTACTGTGGTGGTAGTAGGAGATTTTCAAATATTGTCACGTTATTCGTAACCCGGGAATGTTTGTCTTTCTTTAAAAAAAAAAAAAAATATATATATAAGTAATTATACAAAACATAAGGCAGTAACAAAAAAATGCCACAAAGGCGAAGCCTGTGCGTGGGCATTATAAGGTATGTATTCAAATAGTGGTGGTTACATTATCTATGGTTTAAATGAAAAAGAAATATGAATAAAGAAAAAAAATATATATTACATATAGTTAGTTTAATATGATTTTACTGGAGTTTTTGCGTGTTTACTTAAAAAAAAGTTTAAAGAAGTACTTTTTTTTAATGTAGATGGTAATGGCATATTTTAGGAATCATATTCGTAGTATAAATTATAGAAAAAAATCTGTCATTTCCAGATACTTTTTTACCCAGCTGTTGACATATATTTTATACGAGTTTAGGCACATCTTGATGGAACTCGGCAAGGAATTAAACAATTTTGGCCAGTATAGTTAATGTGTATTTGGGCTAGACTAGTTTTGCAGTGAGGCACTGTGTACACGCATATGTAGTGTCTCTGGCTAGAACGATTTGGATTTTTACAGAAATTATAAGGACGAGTGTATACATATAAATTTAAGACATTGGACACAGTAGATCCGCCTTAGTTCCATAATGTCAGTTTCCTGAAACAATTGGTTGGTGGGATATGTCTTGGTCTTCTGGTGCATTATCTTAATAATAGACTTATGTGTTGAATAATTTCTAGAGGTAATAGATATATAGAGAATACTTTTAAAAAAATATATAAAAACGAAAATACGCAATTTTTGTCGTGTTATTTTTGTCTTGTTTCTTTCTCTCTCCTTACCTATCCCCTGTATTTGTAATCGAGCGTAATCTATTTTTACCAATGTATTAGTGGGTAAGTACCTTCTTGTAAATTCTTACCTTAGCTTTGTGCTTATGTGTATATCCCTATCTGTTTCCTTTTTTGTTTAATCTTGTTTGTTCTACTTAACCTTCCTTTTTCTATTTTTCTAGAGTTTCGTATGTGAAACATATAATTTTTATAACAAAATACCAATGTAAAATTGTACCTTTTAACTCACACATATGTATTGTAAGTTATTCTCGTCCTGCAATGAGTTTTGTAACTCACCGGATTTGCTCTCGCAATAAAAATTTAAAAAAAATACTTATTTCTCACTTTATTTTCCTGGACATGCAAATTTGAACATATAAACAACAAAAACACGAAATGCATTAGTAAAAGTGTGAAAAAAAGCAAAAAATAGAAATAAAAAAAATTGAAGTTATGACTCCAACGTGTACCACTCCTCACATAAACAACACCAAATTTGATTTATTCTGTTAACTCTCCGGCTCTCTTTTTTTGACATTAGCCCCACACAGAAGGCCCCGAGGAAAATAATTTCCCTCGGGACCTATGTCGTATTTTGGGATACTGTGTGGAGGATCTTTATTAAGAAAAGGAAGTAATCCAGGAATGTCCATTTTGTAATGAAGTATTTTATGTAATAGTATTAAATCTGTGCTTATTCTTCTAATTTCATACTCGTGAATATAATATATAAAATAATAATTCACATATTATTTAATTCTTTTATTTCATTAATTTCTTTTAATTTATTTTTATTTATTAATTTTTTCAACCTTTTTATTTCCTATTTCCTTTCTAATTTGAGAAATTATAATTCAATTATTTATAATAACATGTATTTTAAATATTTAATTTAATTTATTTATTTTCATTTAATTATTATTCATGTTCATTTAGAGTTAAGGAGCCCTTAAGGTGTGTGAATAATAAATAATATTCTTAATTTTCCCAACAAAATGTTGGAAACAAATCATTACTTCGACATAAATAAAGCGTTAAAAATTTTACACAATTGATTTACAATAGATTTATAATAATTTATAGATAACTTAGAAAAGTTTAGTTAGAAATTAGAAAAGTTGTTAATAGTCAATTAAATATTATTAATAACCACATATTTCTTTGAAATAGCTATCTCTTAAATATTTTTCAATTGATAATTATTTAAAAATTTTGTTGTTTAGACATCTCAGATACTCCTTGATTCTGTTATGTTAAGTTATACCTATACGTTTTTGATAAATAAATAAATGTAATAATTAATTATTTTCGATAATTTATTTTGTAAATGAGTTTTTGATAATAATAACGAATAAATCATCTCTCATTATACTATTTCGGTCTATAGGTACTTATTGGTTATTCTTGTCTATTATTAATTAAAGTCTAATATTTTCATATAATTAACGCAAAGAAATTTTAGGTTTATTGAAGAAAAAAAAGAATTGTAATAAAGCCATATTATAAAGTGTCATGGTAAGCATTTTATTTGCACATCTTTGGCACTTTTCACAATTGGCATTTTAATAACCAAAAACCAATGAACAAGGTTTTGCTGTGTACCCTTAAGATTTATAATATTAAATACTGACGAATCCGACCAATTAAATAGGTCCTGATTTGGATAGGTTCCTTTGTAGAGTTGCTTGGGTGTCTGAAAAAAAAGGTTCTTAAATTATTAATTTATTTATTAATTTAAACGCCTTGATGGGCTTTTACATGATACATATTTTACATAATTTACTGCAGTGACAACAAAAGGTTTTTATTTTTAAAACATCATCACACAAATAACAATTATTTTAAGTTAACAACATATCCACAAGAAAACAACAAATATACGCAATCGCTCTTTTAATATGCTACATAAAAAAATGTCATTCAGGTATCTCTTGAACACAGGCAAACTTATATTAAATATGTCGATATTTGAGTTGAATTTGTTTCCAAGTGTGTGAAAGCGAGAAATAGGTACATGTATGTGATAGTTGGTACTAAAGTTATTGTTGCAGAATAAAATATTTTGCCTAGTTTCTCGAGTAGGTACTCTGAAATCTATGAATTGCAGGAGTTCACAACAGTCTAGTTTGGAGTTAATAATCTAAAATAACAAAGTTAGGTCATTTATTTTTCTTCTGTTTTCTAGAGAATGTATTTTAAGTGTATTGAGTAAGAATGTATAGTTTGTGTGGTAAAACCATGTATGATCGTGTGAGGAATGTGGATATCCGCAAAGAGTGCAAGGCTGATGTAAGCGTAATGAGTAAGATCAAGAAAGGGACGCTTAGATTGTTTGGGCATGTAGAGCGAATGAGCGAAGAAAGGAGTGTAAGGAGAATATACGATGCAAATGTGAATGGTAGCAGAAGTCGGGGACGCCCGAGGAAGACATGGCACGACCAAGTGAATCAGATACTTGAGTCGGGCCATGTCAAGAGTCAGAACAATAGAAGAGTATGTATGAGACGATGTATGAATGTGAATGAGGCAAGGAGTGTGTGCCAAGACCGAGTTGTTTGGCGGTCCGTCCTCTCTGCCTACCCCTGCGGGGAAACGGCGTGATGGTTAGTTAGTTAGTTAGTTAGTTAATGTATAGTTTATGTGTTGAATAGGTTTGTTTAATTTGAAGTTAATAAATCGTAAAAATTAAGGCTGCACACGTTCAATATTTTTTATATGAATCTGGTAGTATGGGGACCACACTATTGAATTGTATTCTAACAAGCTTTTTTTGTTTTTTATATTAACTCCACACAGGAGGCCCTGAAGAAAATAATTTCCCTCAGGGCCTATGTCATCTTTGGGGATGCTGTGTGGAGGGTCTTTTTGTGGAGAGGAAGGAGTGAACATGGGTCTTGAAGAGTCCCATGTTGTAGGAGGGAGGAAACACAGAGGCCGGCAGTTCGTTCCACAGCCGAGCTGTTGAACTTAAGAACGAATCGTAGAAGCGACCCGTTCTTATGTGACAAGTGTCAACTGTGTACATATGTTGGGCACGCGTTTGGCGTGTATCCCGACTACGCACCGGTGCCGAAGGGATCAATGACGCTATTTCCTCAGAGCATCTTCCATTGTAATACCGATAGAACAAGGACAGCATACCTACCTGACGCCTGTGCTCTAAAGATTGCAGTCCGTTTTTTTTTTTTTTTTTTTACAGTAATACCGCACAAGAGTCCCAACTGCTCCCGTCTGGAGCCAGTGAGACTATGGCATCCCCAATTGGGGGATGTTGTGAGGCTGAAGGTAAGTGGGGAAGGGAAAGAGGAAGGTGGGGAAATACCTGGCTATTCAGATCTAGTCACTAAACACGGCTAAAGCCATTTGGAGCAACGTTTCAATTCTGAATGGTGGTCTTACACCAGGGCGATACTGGTAGTATCTTCCACTCTGGAACGTGCCGCAAATATACTATATATTATTTTAATTAATTAATTGTGAAATAACACAAATCAATCAAATAAAATTTATTTGCGCACGCCGGGTTCGAACCCGCGACCTTCGGAATGGCAGTCCAATGCGTTACCACTGGACTATGCCGGCCGTCAAAGATTGGGGAATCTATCAAACGGACCGCCCGTTTTTGCACAGAGTCAAGGGTTTTTTTCAGGTATTTAGGGGCTCCGGACCAGAGATGGCTGTCAAATTCGACAGTCGGGCGCACTTGCGATTTGTACAGGGTCAGCAGTTGTGTATTATTAAAGTATCCGCGGGCCCTGTACAGTACGCCCAGCTTCTGAGAGGCCAACATTACTCTGGCTTCGATGGAGCCCCCGTACCTGAGCTGGTCACTTATAGTTATACCAAGCATATCAATGGAAGGCCTGTTCGGAAGATTGCTCCCGTTGAAGGAGACTAGATTATCATTTGGATCCCTTTTAGACGTAATCAGACAGGATTGGGTCTTTGAAACATTAAATTCGACGAGATTATTTTTACCCCAGGAGGAAATACTCTAGAGATAACCGTCCATTCTCTGCTTCAAAGCCCTCCGAGCCGTTGGATTTTGTGTGCCCTTTGGGGGTTTGTCAAACAAAAAGCAATCATGAACTGTACTGTCATCCGCGTAACAATGAATCGGTGCACATGTCAAAAGGTCATTGATGTGCAACAAAAACAAAGTCGGAGACAGAACCGATCCCTGTGGGACGCCAGCATTTATGGAGTGCGAGGAAGAGGTGAAACCGTCAGCAACCGCCTGAATCGACCTGTCCCTCAAAAAGTCAGCAATCCACGTACACAGGGATGCGGGAAGTCCGTAAGAATGCAATTTGTTGACAAGTCCTCGGTGCCAGACCCGGTCAAAGGCCTTGGATATGTCTAGTGCGACCGTTTGGGTCTCACCGTGACGTTCCAGGCACCGCCCCCAAACATGCGTCACATACGCGAGAAGATCACCGCACGAGTGGTTCCGCCGGAATCCGTATTGACGGTCGTTGATAATTTTGTTCTTCTCGAGGTATGTGAGCAGTTTGCCGTTGATCACACGTTCCATCACTTTGGACAGAACTGATGTGATCGCTATGGGGCGGTAGTTGGCCGGGTTGGAGCGGTCACCTTTCTTGGGAATAGGGTGAATGACCGCTTTTTTCCAACCAGAAGGCACAGTGCCACACTTCAGGGACATTTTGAAGAGCTTTGTCAAAACTAGGGACCGATACACGATTTTTATAACCTCCGACGAGTTGAAGTCTTTTTTACGGTTCTGATTACAAATTCCAGTATCTTCATACCTTTGTTAGTTATTTGTTGTTTGTGATTAACAAAATTTAATTGAGTGTCAAACATAACTCCAAGATCCCGAATTTCGTTGACTTTTTCTAAGATTTCGCTTGCTATTGTGTATGTGAATAATAGTGGGGTCTTTGTTTGACAAAATTTTAATGTCTTACATTTATCAATATTGAGGAATAAGTTGTTACCTATACACCAATTATGTAATTTTCCGATGATTGACTGTAAGATTAGGCAATCGCTTATATTAGATATTCTTTTGTATAATTTGATGTCATCGGCAAAAAGCCGAACTTCTACATCGTCAAAAAAATTTATGATATCATTTATTAATATAAGAAAGAGAATAGGGCCGAGGTGACTCCCTTGCATGAAATAACTTAGATTTGGAATATTTAATGTTGACAAATAAAATTCTGTTATAAAAGTAACTCGAGAACCAATCCAACAACTTGCCTCTCACGAAACAAATATTTAAATGTCAAACGATATGTTAATTTGTATTTTATTACCTTTTGCCGTTTGGAAGTGAGCATTCAAGACTGTGTCGATAATATCCACCCATTCCTGGACAGTGGTTCTATTACCGATGAGTGTGTATCGTTTCGGATTATCAAACTTTTTAAAATAAACTTGGAAGGTCCCAGGTGAGTTACTTTTGGGATTTGTTTTACCCAAACTGTCGAAACTAATTGAGTCGTGGTAGTCGAACAGTTTTCTATAATTCTAGAAAATATTTATCAAGGTATTAGATGTTTTTATTAGTATTTGTAGTTTTATTTGGGTAAAATAAAATAAACTGGTTAAGAATACGATCTATCACAAAAAAATTGTCAGACGTACCTCAACGGAGATAACGGTAAAGATAATCATCTTCTCAAATAAAAAGCATGTCATCTCAAATGCTCGATCATTGCTATCAGTTACGAAGAAGTTATCTTGTTTTTGCAAACAACCCTGAGCCATTAAGTCAACCTGCAAAAAATGAACACTTTAACGTTGTATAAGCAAATTGTTAAAAATATTTAAAATTATCATAAAAATAAAAATGTTGTGTAAAATGCATGACCTCACACTCACGAAAGGACACGTTACTTCCCAATCCCAACAAAATTGTTGCTTTGTTAAAGGAAACTGTGCAAAAACTGTCAAAAACATGAAACCAATGTTTCCTTTGTTGATGCTGGGCGCAACCTTGGAATAATGGACTGTAAAAAGAGGTCACATTGGTGCTACTCGAGGCATCGTCTGTTGTATATTTAAGAGATTATTTATCAAGGAAATTACATAAGATTATTACCGATAGTCTTGTTTTCTTAAGTAGTAGTTAATGGTCCACTATTGTTAAAAAAAAACGAAACATTTTTTTCCGATATTGCTTTAGTGTCTCGAGGTACACTCTCGAGGTCTCGTGTACACGAGTTTCTCGCCTAACCTCTATCGGCATAGAATATCAAATGTGTCTAACAGAAGGGAGTTACATTAAATGTGTCAAATGTACAGTTTTATGAATCCCTGTTTCACAAACTGCAGTGGTCCCGTGACTCTCATACGATATGGTACCCAAAAGAAACCGAACTGATGTTGCGGGGGGCTTAGTTTTTGTAGTACCGGTTTTTACCGGTAGAACCGTGTACAGCTACATTTTCCTATACAATACGCTAGGCAGTGCGCTGGAAAAGACGTCTTTTCGGCTGATGTGAATTTTTTGGTGAGGGTTGTTTTGGGTGCTCGTGATTTTTGCGATCGCTTTTTTTCGTGAGTAGCTCGCGGCTATGAAATTTTGAAAACTTGCACAGAAACTCTTGAAATCTTAAAAACGGCCTCCAAGAATGATGCTACGGGGAAAACTCGAGAACCTGAAAAAAATCGAAAACTTGAGAACCACAAATGTTTGTGGTTCTTAAATGAAGAATAAACTCTGAATTGATGACTTCTCTCACATCGAAAAAACAAATCAGCATTTTCCAGTGCAGTGCTTGGAATACTGACTAATAAAAGGTACCTGTATACGGTTCTACCGGCAGAACCAGGTACTTCAAAAACTAAGCACCCCACAACTTCAGTTCGGTTTATTTTTAGTATTCCCTCGTACACGCCGAAGAGACCATTGACTGGTTCTCGCAGACATAAAACTGCTGTACTTGAGGATATTCACAGCTATTATTCCTCAGTAATACAAATGTCTATTGGAATATGGACACCACTAAAGTGCTTCAAAATGGTTGCTAACCGTACAGTCGGCCGCACAACAACATAATCGATAGAATTTAAAAATACCCATTGATTGTTACCCATTAAATATCATTCCAATATGATTCAACCATTTTAAGTGAAATATTGGTATAAGTTTTTCGCAACTACTGTTTAGAAGATATGAACACAGCTACAATGAATACAACGTATCAAGGGATGTGTTTGACACTTTATAAAGATCATGATCTTATTAGTATAAGTTTTTCGTAACTACTGTTTAGGGCATATGAACACAGCTACGACGAAAACAACGTATCAAGGTATGTGTTTGAAACTTTATATAGATCATGATCTTATTAGTATTTTTTTTTGTAACTACTGTTTAGGGGATATGAACACAGCCACAATGAATACAACGTATCAAGGTATGTGTTTGACACTTTATATAGATCATGATCTTATTAGTATAAGTTTTTCGTAACTACTGTTTAAGGGATATGAACACAGCTACAATGAATACAAAGAGTCAAGGAATGTCTTTGACACTTTATACAGATCATGATCTTATTTTTCTCACCTTAGAATACCTGATGTTTTCCAGAACCGATTTAATTTCATATTTTTTCTGGACTTCCTCTAAAATATTTTTGGCAGTGGTTAATTTTTCCAATATTAAACCAGAATCTTCTGCCGGTAACTGAATGAGATTTTCAATCTCATTGACAAACAAAGTAATACTACGAAATGGCCGTAAGAAAAATATGTACAGCGGGTTGTCTTCCATAAGACTTGTCTTAATAATGTTCTAAAAAAAATTAAAATAATTTAATTTCAAAATAATATAATCATAATAATTTTCTGAATAGTTTTTAGTAATAATTTTTAGAATTAATTTACCTCACAGAAGTGTCTATATTGGTTAACTACCACAAAACCCTCGGATTCATTCCTTATACATATTTTTTTTTCGTAATGTATAAAACTTGGTTGCTGTAAAAATATATTTAATAATTAGTTTTATGTGAAAAAAATTCTTTGTTAAAAGTGCGTGGTTTCCTTTCGAAGAGATAAATAATGATAGCTGATTAGGAAGCCAAGATTTATCATAGAATGCTTAAAGAAAATCAGATTTTTCGATTACTTACAATGAGTGAGATTAAGAAAGGGACGCTTCGATGGTTTGGGCATGTAGAGCGAATGAGCAGAGAAATGAGTGTAAGGAGGATATATGATGCAAATGGTAGCAGAAGTCGGGGACGCCCGAGGAAGATATGGCACGATCAAGTGAATTAGATACTCGAGTCGGGCCATGTCAAGAGTCAGAATAATAGAAGAGTATGTATGAGACGAGGTGTGAATGAGGCAAGAAGTGAGTGCCAAGACCGAGTTGTTTTGCGGTCCGTCCTCTCTGCCTACCCCTTCGGGGAAACGGCGTGATGGTTAGTTAGTTAGGTAGTTGATTACTTACATGTTCAATAAACACATCTGCTAAATCTGCCAAATTGTATTCAGCCATTCTAAGAGCTGGGAGCAGAATGTTAGAGTGAAAGTTATATATATATTTCATGTTTTTGAAGATTTGCTCTTGGATTTGCCAACTTAGCGGCCCCTCAACCAAAATTTTCAAATTTTTTACATATTCCTCTTCCTCTGCAATAAGATTGTCCACAAAATCCATGTATTTTTCCCTTCTTATTGGATCTCTATAATTGTAAATGAACCCATAAAAATTTTAAACATTTTTTTATAAATTTCTCCATAATTTGACTGTAGGACGACTTATTATGGTTTATTTGAAAAGAAAGTCATAGATTTATGTATGTTGTGAGATTGGTCATAAAAATGAACGAATAATTTAATACGGATATCATGATAATCTTAAACTAAAAGATTTTTTGCATACTTCTGATTACTGGGCGGTATGTTTTCTTCAGGTTGTTCGACCAAGTTATCCACTGTTTTAATATTGGATGGACGAGCAGGTGTTTCTTGAATCCGAGATTTTTTTAAAAACAACGTATGTGTGTTGGTTGCTTGTGTGGAAGTCTCGTCGTCATCTGAAAGTGATTAAATTTATGTCAGTCTCACACAGCGCTATACTACTTTTACTATTTGGGCTTATCCTATACAGATTACACACCTTCTAGTCTCACAGTAGTCACACGTAAGTTATAATTTTCCTCTCCCTATAGCACAGAGGGGAGAGGAATTGTGCGTGGGGGAAAGAGAGACCACGTAGTATCTTATATTTTTATAGGATCTGTAACCTTGCCAGCTGACAGCCGCGCAACTGCGGCAGCTCCCTAATGTATCTGTCTCCCTCGTAACTCACAATATATGATGTAGTAACATCAATTTCAAAGATCGCTTGGCTAATAGATCACGGCTTATAATCTAGGCCACGCCCACACGTATAATTTATATATAGAGCAGTGTGAGACTAGCATGATGTTGGTATGATAATGAAACTCATTTCCTCAGCGGTCAATGGGCAAGTACTTTTGTAACTCACGGCACGGCGATCCGTAGACGTTCATTGTCTGTCGTTCGTTTTTATAATTTACGCCGTTGTTGTGAACGGCATTTTAGTGCAGTGTTTATTTCTGAGTGCGGAAGTCATGGCCTCTAACCAACAACGACTGTGACTTGTGAATTTATTAAGATTTAAAAAGACAAATTACTAGAATATATTGGCAATACCTGCTTCTACAAGTAAAATATTTAGAAGAATCGAATTTTATAATATTTGTAAACTAAATTGATATCCAGATAAGTTTTCCTATTATTTTTGATTATCAATAAAACCATTTCTTTAGTCACAACACCGCATAAAGAAGCATTGTTTTTATTTATATTTTATGTACTTAGAAAACAAGTAAAAACACACCATCTGCGCGCAAGGGAAGTTCCGCAAGTGATCGCGGGTCGGCGGACGCGGGCGAACAACGAGGGGTGTGATGGCGGCTCAGATTAAATCAACTCTGACTTTCACCATTGAAGTAATAATCATGTTTTGCTTAACAGTGCTTTCACACATCAAAGTATCCTTGATAACTATGCTCAAATGTGTTCACGGGGAGCTGGAGGTCTAGCACGGACGATCGAAAATTCCCCTATCTCCATACGATATTGACTGAATTCGTGATTTATGATCAGTTGGCAGCATTCACGAGTATGGTCATCGACGAAAGAAAACCCGCCAAATCTAACGCCGCGGCCGCTCCTTGGCTGTCAATTAAATATCGGTTGATTGTTCACATACGCAACTTTGTTAATAATGTCGTTCTTTATGCAAAATTACTGTCGTATGGCGAACGGAATAATGTGTTATATATTAAATTTTAAAAAAATTCACAAATAAAATTACCGGCTTATTAGTGAATGTAATCGATTCGGGCCAATGGCTCTACACTTGTTCGGACGAAATTTGTTCATCTAACATGTGTGAATAAAGAACTCATTAACTAATTAACGCCCTTTTTAATGCTAAAAAGTAAATACGGACTGTCATTTTTATTTCATTGTATTTATTTGGTACAATACTAATATTTTAGTACATGATTTGATAATGTGGGCCTCACTGTGTGCTTTACCCGTGCTGAGGCCCCAATGCATATTTATGTTTGTATTTCAATTCAAAATTCAAAATTTATTAATATTTTTCGTAACTGCATGACGTTTGATTTTTCGAAATGTCGAATCACTTTAGTGCTGCCAGTATTTATAAATAACTTTCAATATAGGATTGAAAGGCCGAACTACCAACAATTTTCTATCAATTTATCTAGCATATTGATACGCCAACCAATATCGGTAATGCAAATTGACATAATCTGGCAACACTGGCAGTTCGCAAATGTGAATTAACGATAGACAGCTACGTAAATGTTAAAAAGTACTAATACATTGACAACGTCGAATTGGAATAATTACTTACATGTACATTCGTAGTCCGCATGTACACTAAAATTGAGTTGATTGGTTCAATATGTATATTCAATTTTACTATCAATCCCTTCTTAGTCTAACTCTCATTCTTTATTTACATACATGTGTTATTTACATTTATAGAGATTTACTCTTTCTTATTTAAACTGTTTATGTTTTACGTATGCCTAGTTTATCAATACCTACAACTGTTGTTTAAAATATTTTTTGATGTGTTATTATTATGAGATTTAGACGCTAGCATTTATGTAAATTTAAAGTTCGTACGAAATTCCTGTTTTTATGTAACTCTATATGGAATGTTCCATGTATATATTAATATATATATATATATATATATATATATATATATATATATATATATGTAAGTGTATGTGTAAGCATATATACGTACCCGCCTCAGAACAGAAATGTTCTAGTGAGGCGGGTTACTGCAATAAACGCCTGGGTTGCCGGCAATTAAAATTAAAAAAATAATAATAAATATATATATATATATTTAGTTCTGACTAACAACTTTTATTCATTCTAACATTCATATTGGAACGAAATCAACCAATGGCGTCTCTTCCATGGCTCATGTTGTGATGGACCGAGGTCTTACCCAAGGGAGATGGCAAAAACTAGTATGACAGAGACATCTATCGGAAAAAGTACGTATGAATTGAAGGGGACTGCATATTTGGCTAAGGATACTTCTAGCATGAATGATCAGAGGAATTGAATTGCCCAATCGGATTACAGGAAGAGAGAAGGAGGTGCGACTTTTCATAGGACAAAGGATATGCTAAGAGAGGGGTGGAGTTAAGCTTTGATTTATACGAAGTCGACCTTGAAAACATTCCCATCTAATGTTTAGGTGAACGTACTACTTGGGACCACTCAGAAATCAAGGTTGATTAACTTGACATTTTTGAGGGATTCACAATCCTTTAAACGCCGAGTGCAGGTGTGTACGACGCGAGACAGGGTTGCAACAACAGGGTTTGTTAATCGAGAAAAAGGTATCCAATTTCTTTAAAATTCAATTGGAAAAATTTAACAGAATTTTAGTCTAAGTACCCACAAGAATTGTGAGTATAGGAAGAAGAAAATCCATTAAAATTAATGGCCAGAGATAAAATAAATTTATAGCTTTTTTTGTTATTATTTTCAAGTGACGTTTGGCACATTATAACTTATTTATGTGTTTTTAGTGAATGAAAGAGACAAAATATAAGGAAAGCCCCAAATATATGAAAAACCACACCCAAAAGAAGGAGCTTACTAGAGAAAAATTGGCAATAAAATTACACTTAATCAGGAAAAATTGGAAGTAAACCGAAAGTTGGAAACAAAAAAAAACGCCGAATAGTGGTTGGTTCACGTAGAAAAGGAAGGGGGAAGTGAGTCGTCAGAGGCGAATTAAAGATAATCAAGGCTAGGCTCGCGAAAGCGATGAAGACAAAACGTACCACATCAAAAACAACTTTAGGCGGTAGGGAATACTACTGTTTATGCCTAAACCAATCTACGCCTCTTGTTATTGTAGGACAATATAATATGAAAGAGGGTGTTTTGGCGGATGATAAGACGTGGGTGGCGATGAAATTGAGATAATAATCGATATTAGCGGTAATGATTGCAGACCCCCAGGTCTACTTTAAATTGTGACCTCAGCCAAGGGTGATTGCAGTGGGCATTTCTCGGGTTGGACTGGTTAGTACAAAGAGACATTCATCCATCAAAGTAGCTAACGATAGTCATTAAAGCAATTTTGCGGACACAATAACATTGTAAAATAAAAATTCCGGGATTCATACATAAAAAAAACAGCGTTGACTAAAACATTATATTGAAAGCGCCCTATGGGAATGGGAACTCGCTTTTCCAGCCCGCGCCTGGATTATTTGAGAGAGTGAAACAAATTTGGAGTTGTGAACCTTTTAAAATAACCAGAATAGCCTAATTAGCATGATGCGACTATGACCTAAATAGAAAAGAACATACAAGTCGATAAAGGTTAAAATAGCACATTTTAAACGTGATTAATGGAAAAATACAGCTATAAATAGATCAGATTTAGAAAAACTTGAGACAGTTTTTGACAGTATTTGGGAAATCGGGAAGGGAAGTTAAGAGTAAATACGTTGCAATATTTTAAACAATTTAATTCAAAGTAGTAAAATTGTTCGATACTTCAAGATCAAATCCCGATTCAACGTAGTAAAAGGGTTCAATTTATTTGAAATAGTTTGTTTTGGAAGTTGAGTTGCAGCTTAAACCCGCCGCGATATTTTAAACAATTAAATTCAGACTTGGAAGAATTGAACCCAGTGTTCGATACTTGAAGATAAAACCAAACAAAACGCAAGTGTTAAGATTTCTTTTTTAAAGATTTTGATTAATTCATGGATTATAAATAAATTTATAAATAAAATAATATACCTTAAAGTCTTTCTCGAACAAAATAAAACGCAAGTGTTAAGATTTCTTTTTAAAGATTTTAATAAAGTTTAGGATTTTAAACAATTTTTTTAGTTAAAATAATAAACCTAAAGGTTTTTCTCGAACACAAATAAAAATGCAAGTGTTAATATTTCTTTTTTAAGATTTTGATTATGAAAGTCTCGGATTAAAAATAAATTTATAATTAAAAATTAATATTCCTAAAGGTCTACTTGAACTGTATAGGGACGTGAGTGTTAAGTTCGATCAAAGCTGCGCATTATAAACAAATTTATGATTAAAAATAATATCCCTGAAGTTTCATTTTTTTTTTTTTTTTTAATACCGCACAAGAGTCCCAACTGCTCCCGTCTGGAGCCAGTGAGACTATGGCATCCCCAATTGGGGTATGTTGTGAGGTTGAGGGTATTGGGGAGGGGAGGGAGATGGGGAAGAGGAAGGTGGGGAAGTACCTGGCTATTCAGATCTGGTCACCAAACACGGCTAAAGCCATTTCAAGCAACGTTTCAATTCTGAATGGTGGTCTTACACCAGGGCGATACTGAGAGTATCTTCCACTCTGGAACGTGCCGCAAATATACTATATATTATTTTTAATTAATTAATCGTGAAATAACACAAATTAATCAAATAAAATTTATTTGGGCACGCCGGGTTCGAACCCGCGACCTTCGGATCTGTAGTCAAAAGCGTATACCACTAGACCACGCCGGGCGTCGAAACCATTGAAACATAATAATAATAATAAAACCACAACTGTTAGATTTCAATAACGGCTAGCTTAGGGAGAGGTGTTGATTTTACAATTAGGGGATTAACTCCTTAGGCAATTCAAATAAAGATTAGTAGGAAGTGGAAAATTCGAAGTGCATACATCATGGAGGGAAGTGTAGGAAACACAACCACATTAGGAAAACCAGGTTGTAGATATCTCGGATTCAGATATAAAATTTTAGTTTACCATTTCAGAATAAAATCTAGTACTAATTAAGGGACGCTCCACATCTACCACATCTGTCAACTAACTATTACCACTAATCCATTTTTGATATATATATATATAAAACCAACATGTCTATTTTCAGGATTCCTCAACAAATCCAACATTACCTTGGTAGTGTCATAACTCATAACCCTCGCAAACCTTCACCTTATCCCTGAATTTAAACCTCGGTTAAACTTCATAGTTGGGTGATGTTGGTAGTGACGCTGTAACACGGGCCCGTATTTATGTAACCATAAATACGGGCCAATCAGATTTGACCGGTCGGTGGCCGAGTTGACATCGCGTTTGGGTCCCACCCAGGCGAAGTTTGTTCCACTACGATTCCTCGGCTGGCTAAGTCCTCCATCACAACACAAGCCAAATTTTCAGCATACTGTAAGAGATTTTCAAATATTGTCGGGTTATTCGTAACCCGGGAATGTTTGTCTTTCTTTAAACAAAAAAAAAAAAATTTCTCACGCTACCATGTGATAGGCGTTGCCAACGTGGACGGAGCGGACTAACGGGATGTTGAAAATAATCACCACTAATTCATTTTAATATGTATGTAAAACCAACATGTCAATCTTTTTAGAATTCCTCAACAAGTCCGACATTACCTCGGTAGTGTCAAAATCCTCGCAAACCTTTACCTCATCCCTGAATTTGAACCTCTATTAAACTTATCCGTAAAACCGTATCCCACAAATACGGGCCAATCTGAAGGTTTTTTTTTGTTTCTCACGCTACCATGTGATAAAGGTTGCCAACGTGGACGGAGCGGACTAACGGGATGTTGAAAACTATTCCCTCTAACGGGACCATGTTGAGTGAGGGGCGTGAGAGGGGAATGAAAAATCGTGACGCCGCTTTGTGATGAACGGGAACATGGTCCGCTGTTGGGGCGTCTAGGATGCAGATACCTCGGGATGTCTGTGAAATCCATGTTGAGGGGGCGACGACGTGGTATCACGCGAGAATAAGTACGCAGCGCTATTATATTATTCAATGGTGTCGACCTGGAAACTGATGTAAACCAACTGGTACGCTCCCTTGGCGGATTTACATCAGCTTCTTTGAGGTGGAGTGTAGGTCTGACAGCGTGTGGGAGATGAGTTTCATCAGACGAAACCTACGTGACACACTTTCAGCGTTAGCATCATGATATGGGATGCAATTACTTCACCCATCTAGAGCCAGTAAAGTAGAATTTCTGGAGGTGAGGACGTTGGAACAATTTTGGAAATGATGTGAGGATTTAATTCGTTTTCTCTTGGGCGTGGAGGGTCTGTATAGGCCATGGTGCCTTTATAAAATGGGCCGCCAGCTATAGGGGCTAACCCGTACACGTTAGGGTCAATGTTTGATTTCTGATCACCATTCACCGTTATTGTATTGGTTAATGGAGGAGCCAGCGTAATTTGAAAAAGATTTCATTCGTATAGTTTATCCTTTCTCCTTCTCCTCCCCCCCTTACCACTCATTCCTTCCCTATAATAAGACTAAGTATCAAGTAACAAACCTAACATATATCAGAACAGATGGAGGCGATTCCGGAGCTGAGATGGCAGGGAATTTCCCGAAACCCGACACCCTATGCATGTCGGTACAATACTATACTAATTTGTGCAATAACGAAACTATTTCATGTCCTCGGATTTATTTAAGGTCGGAAAGATTAAAACATACATTCAGTTCTCATTCAGATTAAAACATACATACATTCAGTTCTCTTCCTACTGTCAACCAGGAAGGTCGCGCGCAACTGTATAAAACTGCTGACGTTAAAAACCGATCTTGCCACAAAATTACTCGGGCGTTTGCGCCTTGCGCATACGCGTCAGCGAATCATGGAAATTCAAAACATCACAACAGTGAGAGATTCGAAAGCTAAAACGAATCTAGAACAAAATGTATACATACTAGAAGAAATTTGGAAATCGGAACGAATCAAACACCAAGAAGAGATAATTAAACTGCAAAAAAAATCATTGTTAATCAAGATGAACTCACCAAAAAAATAGAAAATATTGTAGAGATAAATAATAACCGAAAATCATATGCTCAAGTTTTAAGTGACAACAATAAATCAGTGGATTCAAATACATTCAATGTTGAACCAAAATATGCCATCTTACTTACCTCAAAAAACACCTAGAAGGCCGAGGACATAAAAAGAAAAGTTCAAAAAAATATCAACTTAACGAAACTAAAAGTCGGAGTCAATGGCGTAAAAAAGATTGGCGATCAAAAAATACTAATCTCGTGCCCAAAAAAAGAAGATGCAGAAAAATTAACCATAGAAATTAACAAAGTAGTTGGTAAAGATGTATTGGCCGAAGAAATAAAAAAAATAAACCATTTCTAATGTTGAAAAGACTCCAATGCCAATTGACGGAAGAAATTATAGATGGAATCACACAACAAAATGAAGGAATAAAGCAAGAAGATAGAAATGATATTAAACTTATCAAGGAAATAAAAAACCAACACAATGAAGGAAAAGAAAACGAAACCACTAACTACATAATCGAAACAACCAGAAAATTGAGAAAAACGCTAATAGACAAAAAAAATAAACATCAAATTTCAAAGAATATACATCGAAGACTGTAACCCCCTTACACAATGCTTTCACTACCTGAAGTTTGGCGACACAGCGATAAGATGTCTCGCCAGGACGGTGCCCCCCATTTGCCCTCATTGCTCTAAGAAACACATACTATCCAAATGTCACAACAAAAAACAAGACCCAATCGGCAACAATTGCTATGTTCAAAACAAAAGGTATAATATGAAGTTTTCCATCGACCACAGAGCCAATAGCACTAAATGTCTCTATCGGCAAAAAATGCTTCAAATCGCTAGAGAGCGCATCGACTACGAATAAATATGCTAAATTTCACTTATTTAAACTTAAAACTTTAAAATGGATGATTTTTTATGTAACGCTCTAGATAAAAAAAGTATATAGAAGAAAAATTATGACAATCCATAAAATATTTCAATTTAACCTGCCCTGAAAACGGATTTAGCCTATTTCATGTAAACATTAGAAGCATAGAAAAAAACATAGATGAATTAATAATATCATTAAAAGATTTAAATTATTTTCCGGGATGCATAGTGTTAACAGAAACGCATTCAGCCGGGGAATTGAATTATACTATTCCAGGGTATTCATATTATACAACAATAAAAAAATTAAACAAAAACTCTGGTGTCGGAATATTCATATCCAACCAGTACAGTGTACTCAATATTAAAGAGATTAACAGAGTAAGAAATGTTTACATTTTGAATATTGAATTTAAGGACATAAATAAACATTATAACATTATTGCTATTCATCGTACGCAAATGTCGATAATATCACAATTTATAGATGAATTAAAAAATATTTTATTCAATTTTAGAAACAAAAATAATGTTATTGTTGGGGATATCAATTTAGATATCGCAAACGACTACAATAAAAATATTTTATTCAATTTTAGAAACAAAAATAATGTTATTGTTGGGGATATCAATTTAGATATCGCTATGGATAAAGATAAGAACCTCAACATGTTAGCGGAACTCAACTATTTATCGTGCGTAAATTCATATACTAGGAACGTTCCAGGTCAACGACCTTCATGTTTAGATCATATTTTTACAAATATTCCTGATATCTACAATATAAAATCAGCTGTCATTCATACTAATATTACTGATCATTACTTATGTATGTTTATCCATAAATTTAGCAATCCAATATTGCCATCATTTAAACAAAATAATACCTCAAAAAAAGTAATCGATATGGATACATTAAAAAATAAATTAGAATCGAAAAATTGGATAGAATTATTTCAATGTAATGATGTCAATATTTGTTGTAAAATATTTGAAGAAAAAAATTCCAAATACATAAATGACTCATCAAATAATATAATACCCAAATCCAAACTATCTAAATTCAAACCTATAAAACCATGGATTACTCACGGTTTATTAGTATCTGTACGACATAAGCAAGCTCTATACAAATTAACTACTCAACAACCAAATAATAAAAATTTACTCAATAATTTTAAAGCATATAAAAACAAACTTTTTTTGTTATAAAACATACAAAAAAAATAAAGTTATTTTACACATAAGTTGGATCAGGCTGAAAATGATAGTAAAAGAGTATGGACGGTGATAAATGAAATAATTGACAAAAAAAAATAAAGGAATAATGAAATCTGTGCTATTAATCATGATAACTCGAAAACATGTTGTAAAGAAAACCCATCAAAAGCTGCAAATATATTTAACACCTATTTTGCAAACGTAGGGAAAAATCTAGCCAATCTTATACATATTGACCCAAATATAACATCTCCAGACTAATATTGATGCTGAAAAAAAATGGCAATATTTTAAATCACGACAGAAGACGAAATAGTTTCTATTATAACTGGTATGAAAGAAGGTTCTGCTCCGGGCTTTGATGCAATTACAGTTGATATTTTAAAAAACATTAAAAAACTAATTTTCAAACCATTAATGCATATAATAAATACAAGTTTTCAAAGCGGAGTATTCCCATCAGTTTACAAATAAACTACCATTACTCCAATATTTAAATCAGGTAATCCAGAAGAAGTAAACAATTACCGACCCATATCAGTCATCTCAAATATAGCAAAATTTTTTGAAAAAATAGTTAAAAAAGAATGAGCCAATTTATAAAATGCAATGGTATAATTAATGAAAACCAGTTCGGTTTTATGGAAGGGAGAAGCACACAGGATGCAATTGCAAAATTGAGTAGCCTAGTATATAATTCTTTAGATAAATCATTGAAATGCCTTGGAATTTTCATAGATCTCAGAAAAGCGTTTGATAGCATATCACATGACAAATTTATAAGTAAATTAAGAAACATTGGATTAAATGGTACAGCTCTAGAATGGGTAAAAAGTTACCTTTCCAAACGACCTCGAGTCGTAAAAATTAACAATGTGTTTAGTTTGCCAAAAACGAGTAAATTCGGCATACCGCAAGGTACAGTCCTGGGTCCGTTACTGTTTATCATCTATGTAAATGACATATTCATACAAAAACTAAACGGGACAATAATATCGTATGCTGATGACACTGTCACAATAATCGAAGGTACGTATTGGAATACTGTTAATAACTTGGCAAATGCTGATATTAATATACTGAAAAATTGGTTCGATAAAAATCTTCTCTCCTTAAACACAGAAAAAACAAAATTTATCCCATTTTCAATCAACAAATTTAAATCAGAACCAGAGTTAAACATTATAATACACCAACGCAAATGTGGCAGAACTAACTGCAATCAAACTTGTCCTATCTATAGTCCAACATCCAAAATCAAATATCTTGGTGTATATATGGATCAATATTTTAAATGGAAAACACATATTTCGTCGCCGTAGATGTCAAGAGAGTCAAGCCACAAATTTGGCGAAAATGAGTTAAGTATGCAGAAGTGTTTGAAAACCTTCAAAGTTGCCGTGGTCAAAAGATTTAAGCCATAAAACACTCCGTTATTGAGTATTTTGAAATTTGCCAATAGATCTAACACACATCGATGAAAACAATCAAAGCAGTCAAAAACTACAAGCCGCATAGACTTTTGACTTTCGAATAATTTTACACAAGTTAAAGCAGTCTATGACGACAAGCCACATAGATCTTTTGACTTCCCAATAATTTAATTTTATGCGTGGCTTGACGCCATTGGCAACACAAACTTCTCTCGAAAGCGTGCGCACCTCTACTCACATTCGACAATGATTTATAGTGTTGTCTTCCTCTAACTCAGCAAAATGCCTATCGTGTCGGTTTGTTCACGCTTGCACATACGTCTGCGCCCACGACAGTATCGCGAATCGCGAACTGTCAGTTCAGTGTTCAGTGCGTCGGTCAGTGTTATTTTAATACAACATCAGTTCGGTTCGTTCAGCGATTCTGTGCTTTATTTCGTTTTGTGCCTACAAACGTTTGTACTTTCAACTTTATTTAGTGAAACAGTGATAAGAAATGAATCATTCACGCGGAAAACAAATGGTTGCAGCAGCCAGAGCTGCTTTAAATCCACCGGTTCGACATAACATATTGGAATCTTCACGTGGCAAACAAATGATTGCATCAACTAAAGCTGCTAATCCACAGAACCTAATGAGTTCTTCACGTGCTAAACAAATGGATGCAGCAGTTTTAAATCCACAGGATCAACATAACCTCAAAGGTAAGAATCTAGTTAAAAATGTTGATTCCGATTGTTTGAAAACAATGCGACAATCTGACAGTTTTACTTGTTTTGTAGATTCTGAGGGGAATGCTGTACAAGCTGGACGTGCAGAACACGACCTGAACATGCAAAATCTGGACGTCTCTCGAAGCATGTATGTGGGAGGTTAGTATTTTTATTTGTTATCAATACAATATGCATACTAGTTATTATGTTGGCTGTGTAAAACCTGTGACTATCAGAGAAGCATTTGCTTGTAAAATTCAATGTTTATCTCGGTGTTTCAAAGAAGTAAACTACTTTGTTTTGTTTTACAGGCTCTCCTCTAAATGGTGTGCAAGCTGGATGTGCAGAACACAGCCAGAACGGTGGCATGCAAGTTCCGGATGAGATTGCTGTCCCAGCATTATACGCAGAGCTCCGAAGCTTCGCTTCAAGCACGCATGCGGGAGGTCAGTATTTTTATTTGTTATTAATACTAATGCATACTAGTTATTATGTTGGCTGTGTAAAACTGTGACTATCAGAGAAGCATTTGCTTGTAAAATTCAATGTTTATCTCGGTGTTTCAAAGAAGTAAACTACTTTGTTTTGTTTTACAGGCTCTCCTCTAAATGGTGTGCAAGCTGGATGTGCAGAACACAGCCAGAACGGTGGCATGCAAGTTCCGGATGAGATTGCTGTCCCAGCATTATACGCAGAGCTCCGAAGCTTCGCTTCAAGCACGCATGCGGGAGGTCAGTATTTTTATTTGTTATTAATACTAATGCATACTAGTTATTATGTTGGCTGTGTAAAACCTGTGACTATCAGAGAAGCATTTGCTTGTAAAATTCAATGTTTATCTCGGTGTTTCAAAGAAGTAAACTACTTTGTTTTGTTTTACAGGCTCTCCTCTAAATGGTGTGCAAGCTGGATGTGCAGAACACAGCCAGAACGGTGGCATGCAAGTTCCGGATGAGATTGCTGTCCCAGCATTATACGCAGAGCTCCGAAGCTTCGCTTCAAGCACGCATGCGGGAGGTCAGTATTTTTATTTGTTATTAATACTAATGCATACTAGTTATTATGTTGGCTGTGTAAAACCTGTGACTATCAGAGAAGCATTTGCTTGTAAAATTCAATGTTTATCTCGGTGTTTCAAAGAAGTAAACTACTTTGTTTTGTTTTACAGGCTCTCCTCTAAATGGTGTGCAAGCTGGATGTGCAGAACACAGCCAGAACGGTGGCATGCAAGTTCCGGATGAGATTGCTGTCCCAGCATTATACGCAGAGCTCCGAAGCTTCGCTCCAAGCACGCATGTGGGAGGTCAGTATTTTTATTTGTTAACAATACTACTGCATACTAGTTGTTATGTTGGCTTGTAAAACCTGTGATTATCAGCGAATCATTTGCTTGTAAAATTCAATAATTATTTCAGTGTTTCAAAGAAATAAACCACTTTGTTCGGTTTTACAGACTTGAACGTGAACCTTTCCGAAAATGAAGACAATAACAGGCAAGAACATTCAAATCAACACCACGTTAATGCCTCAGGAACATCCATTTCTGAAATATTGGAAAGCAACCAACAGACAGATGATTTAAGTAGGAAACGCAAGAGAACCCCAAACCAATGGAAACGGAATTCCCAAAAGATATTGAGAATGGCAGGTAAAGAATACCAAAGCAGATCCGGAAAGACAGTTCAAGCAAGGACAATTAGAGATGTTAGCTGTAAATGCCATTATAATTGCGCATCCAAAATAGGAAAATCTCAACAGGAGCAAATGTTGGCTGACTATCTGAGTCTGGATTCCGACAGAGCGAGATGGGCCTTCATTGGTGGCAATGTAAATTGTATTCCAGTAAAACGACGATACCGTAGTGGAGACACCATCAAACGACAACATACATTCGAATATACGGTAATGTTAAATGGAGAGAGAGTCCAAGTGTGCAAAAAATTTTTTTTGGCCACCTTTGTCATCTCGGGAACAAAAGTTGAAAGTGCAATGAAAAAGTTGACTCCTTCAGGTGTCACTGAAATAGATCAGAGAGGTCGCAAGGAACCGCCAAACAAAAAATCCGAGGAAGTTAGGAATATAATCAGGGACCACATCAAGTCATTGCCCGTAGTTGCCTCGCATTACTGTCGGAGCAGCAGTAAAAGAAAATACTTGCCATCTGGTTTGAGCGAGACAAGAATTTACTTAGACTATGTTGAGTATTGTAAAGAACGTAACGTGGTACCAGAAAAGCTCGGCTTCTACAAACAAATATTTGTGACAGAATTCAATTATGGATTTCACACACCAAAAAAGGATCAGTGTGATTTTTGTACGCAGTACAAAAATAAGTCTGACGAAGAGAAGTCAAGAGACGAAGATCAATTTAATCTTCATTTAACAAGAAAAACAGAAGCAAGGGAACACAAACAAATTGACAAAGCCCAAGCTATGAATGATCCTAGCATCAGTTGCTTCACTATGGATCTGGAAAAAATATTATTGACTCCGAGCTTACAAGTGGGACAGTTATATTATACAAAAAAATTAAAAACGTATAACTTCACGGTGTATGAGCTGGCTTCCAGACAAGCAACGAATTACATGTGGCACGAAGGTGTGGGCACAAAGGGTGCTTCGGAGATCGCTACGTGTCTGTGGAACCTCTTGGTGTCATTAGGCCCCAAAAAAGTAGTGACGCTGTACTCGGACACGGCTTCTGGTCAAAATCGGAACTCAGTAGTATCCGCTATGTTCCTACGTGCAGTGGAACAGCTGCCGATTGACGTCATCAATCAAAAATTTATGGAATCAGGGCACTCAGAGATGGAGTGCGATTCTGTGCACTCCACAATAGAGGCCCGAGGAAGAAAAATAGACGTGTTCACACCAGATGGATGGTACGTTGTTGCCCGTACTGCAAAAACTTCTAAACCATACCACAAGGTTGTGGAAATGGATTATGCTGACTTCCTTAACTATAAAAAATACAGCAATAAAGTTATGACAAACAAAAATATATCAGAAAATGGAGACAAATTAAAGTGGCTCAAAGTAAAGTGGTTTCAATACCGAAAAGGTGAACCCACTACTGTTTTTTATAAGTATCAATTGAGCCGAAATGACTTTGATACCCTTAACATTCAGCGAAGACGGCTTCGAACGTTATCCTGTGCAAGCGTAGAAGTAGAAAGACTGTATTTTTCAAAGCCAAAAATAGGCCAAGACAAATTAAAGGACCTACTCAAATTGTGTGATAAAGGCAGCATTCCGTCCACCTATCATGATTTTTATAAAAATTTGCAGCCTGAGGACGGTCCATCTCGGGAGAATGATGGCTCGGAGAGTGACGGAGAAGATGGAATTTAAAAATTATTATAACATTTTTGTAATAAATATTTTCTTCAGAATCTAACTTTGTATTAATTTTTTTTATGTACCTCAGCCAACTTTATTTCAACAGGTATAAACATAGTAACCATACGATAGATTGCTTGACTATGGACCAAATTTTAAGGGATGATACAGTAGTACATTCACAGACTTAAAATGCAAAAAATGGAATGCTGATACCAATCTTAATGTGTATGGCAATGAGGCATAGAACTGGCAGAGGAAGTATACTATGAGCGTAGAATGATAGATTAGCCTGATTTATTTTGGGTTTTATGCCGTATTGCGCTACCTTCTTCTAATAATGGACACTAACGCTGTTCGACACATTGAAGAAGGTCGTAGCACAACACGGCATAATACCCCAAAAATCAATCGCTAATACTTTTGGTCGTGAAAATCTCAAATCTTGTCTGAATGAATTTTGGACAAATAAGATCTCTGAGGTGTATGTGTGGTAAAACCATGTTTTTATTGTGTGAAAAATGTGGTAATTTGCAAATAATGTAAGCGTGATGAGAAAAATTAAGAAAAGGATGGTTTGAGCGTGTGATCGGAATAACGAAGCATGTAGAGTGGATGAACAATGACATGTAGGAGGACTCCTGAGAAAAACTTGGCGCGATTAAGTGAACCAGATACTATTGTCGGGCCGTGCCATGAGTCAGAATAACTGAAGGGTTATGTATGAATGTGAATGAAGCAAGCAGTGCCAAGCTCTGTTTGGCGGTCCATCCTCTCTGCTCAACCCTTAGAGAAACAGCGCGGTGGTTAGATAGTTAATAGACTTTCCTTTAGAGTTTAGAGTATAGTCCAAAAAAAGTTAGTAATTTGTCCGCAAATTCTCAGTAGTCAACAGGCGTAAGAGGCTTAACTCTTTTGACTACCACACAAATGTACCATCTGTTTATTTCAATATTCAGTGGTCAAGAGATATAACCCAAATAACTTTTATAATACTGTTTTTTACATTTATTCAATCTAACTAATAAAAAGATAACATCACAAAATATCTATGTCTAAAATTACACTCTTCTATCTTTAAAAACAAAAAAGTTATGACAAAAAAATGTGATTTTTTTGTAGCCAAAAATCTTTGAGGGCCGTTTTCTCAGCTTTCTGGTTTTGTGGCTTGACTCTCTTGGCATCTACGGCGACGATTTGTGAACTCGTCAAAAGGATTAGGAAATGTATTTATATATTTACAAGACTTAGACTAGAAAACCTAAAAAGAGTGTACTATGCGATTGTTCAATCTATTTTTTTATTTCTTTTTATTTAGGAAGCAAACAGTCGTACAGTAAAAAATTATAACAATAAATATTCATATGTTCTAGACCAATTAAGTTCCATTAAATTAAATGTAGATTTAGTATTTTTTACCTACACAACATATTAAATGGCAAAAAATAAACATAATAAAGAAATACATAAAATTAAAAACAAAAAGAAAAAATACAACTTTTCGCATAGCTATACAATTCACTACGGGTGATAATAATGTACTTTTCACAACAAAAAAAATCGAATAAAATAAAAGTATTTTAATTTATTAATTTATTAAGCTGAATTTTATATGATATTAAGTTATGGTTGAAAATGTCTACATCTCGTAAGGCATTGTGAGTTTCACAGATACGTACTATTACAGAGTTTTGCGCGTATTTGGATTTACAATGTGATATTCTAAATAAATCGTTCGATCTGGTGTTTTGCTTGGGGCAACGAAATGCAATCCTTTCTAACAGATATGATGAATCAACTAGGCAGTTCACGATTTTGTGCAAGAATAATGCATCAGAGATTTTTCTACGTTTATATAAAGTGACAGGGACAAATCGATGGTCACTAAAACGATACGATAGGTGTTTCATAAATTTGTTCTGAATATTTTCAATGCGATCAATATATGTTTGATATTGAGGATTCCAAATTACTGAGGCGAAATCTAGTTGTGACCGTACATATGACATATATAACAGAATTAGGGTGTGTGCTACCGTAAAAGGCTTTGTAATTCGAATAATGAAACCCAATTGCTTATAAGCTTTTTTTAGAATATTTTCAATATGATCCCCAAATAACATTCTAGAATCTAGTATTACTCCAAGATCTCTTATTGTTTCTACTCGTTGTAGAGGTACATGGTTTAGTTTGTAAGTATAATAAATTGAATGTTTTTTTCGTGTAAAAGTAATAACATTACATTTATCTATGTTTAGATATAGTTGATTGTTTTTGCAATATTCCTCAATTTTACCAAGGTCTTCTTGTAATTGGTCGCAATCATCTATGGAGCTAATACATTTATATAATTTCATGTCATCAGCGTAAAATAGGAAACAAGAATTACTAATAACACGATTCATGTCGTTTATGTATAAAATAAACAAGAGAGGCCCTAGATGGGAGCCTTGCGGTACCCCTGAGGGAATAATTATGATTTGTGACATGTAACCTTTTAAAGCAACAGCTTGACATCTATTTTTAACATATGAAGTGAACCATCTCAGAAGATTTCCACATATACCAATCTTCGAGAGCTTGTTTAACAGTATGTCGTGATTATCTTTGTCAAAAGCTATATAATCTATATTACAATATGGTATTATTGGTTGGGGAGGAACATATAATAAAATTTTGAACCCACTTAAGTAGTTCAAAGATTGGTAATCAAAGTAATTTTGAAAACACCGTCAAAATTTTCTACTGAAATTCTTTTTTCAATTTTCAAAGTACCTACAGTAGACAAAATGTATCAAAAATATTCAATACTTCAAATTTACAAAGAAATACAGTCAAATACTCATAACTTGCAATTCAATAGATCGGCAAGATACCAGAAAACTATTAAAATCCCAAAATTTAACACTAAGCTCATTCAAAATCTTTATCTAGGCATAATTTATTTTAATAACCTTCCATTAAATTTAAAAAATATCGAAAATATTCAGGAATTTCACCTTAAATTAAAAAATTACCTTAAACTATTATAAGTCCCAAATACGTTCACTACTTACATCTAGAAGTAATATTGTTTAAATCTTGTGTTGTTTCTTAATAATGTATTCACCTTAATACTAACATATATATAATTGAACTAGAATTCCCTCACCAAACACAAGAGCATTGTCTCTTTATGGTGAGGAAAGGCTACTTTAATTTCTATTGTTTTATATCTTGTTTATATCCCGTATACTCAAATATTAAATAAAATAAAAAAAAAAAAAAAATACAAGTGACAACTACTGTATTAGAATAAGGCGTACTGTAGGGGACGAGAGTAGGTTAGGCGCACGGTTTTATGAGAAAAGTTTTAACAATTTCAATGGTAAAGAGATCACTCACTCTAATTAAACGGAACTGGATTACCACAAACATATGCATTAATAGCTCGTTCATATAGGGGAAGTCCTCTTCATATGAATCTCAAATCCAAAAAATTACACAACGCTAAAAAAGGAGCATTATTGGGAAAATAACTCTTAGATCTAAAATAACTCAAGATGTCCATAATAGGACGAAACCGGTACTGGTAAAATAAACAAGTGGAAATAAGTTAAAAAATGTTTTATTTTCTATTTTAATCTTAGATCTTGTTACTGTATAATCTATACAGGGATCGAGAGACTTAGTTAGGTTTTTTGTTTATCCCTCAATTTTTTTTAGGTATGCCACATAAAGGGTGCTACCACTAGCTTAGGAGAAAATCGACGGACAAAGGCCAGGAGGCTACCCTACCTTCAAATCAGTTAGAATTTATTTACTATAGCAAAATAGGCGGATCATTACAAATGGTAGTCGTGACAAGGATGATACAAGATTTTACAAGTGAGACAGAATAAATCATCATTATTTTTATGTAGGTAGAGACCGGATCATTACAATTGGTCCGCGTGACCAGGAATTACAATTACTCTAGAACAGAAACAGTTAGAGATACCCTTATTGAGTATTTTTCATTGGCTAGACAAGTTAAATAGGTAGGATCATTACAATGTATACGATTTCTTTCAACTCTAAGAGATCAATTAGTTCACCTCATTAAATAATGATCCAGTTATTTTACATAACGAACGACAATATCCAAAAAAGACATGCATATTCACAGCTTATCCGACACTTTGGAGGCTTGGCTAAAAACAGCGGCTTTTGTCTACCGACTGACGGAATCATATATTGACTGTGCTCGCAAATATTATGAACTGACCATAGATGACAGATTTCGTCAATATCGTATTGACATAGGGCTTTAAAATCATCGATCATCGCTCACGCACTCAATCGCGCCCATCAACTTTGTAAAGTTATCGATTTCACTGTGGTAGACCCCTTATAAGTGTGCTACGTCAACGGCACGGCTCAATTGTCATTAAGCGAATCGTTTTAAGATTAGAGTTTTTAGTTTACCAAAACATATGTTGAAAAGTCCAATATTTTTTTATACAATGTAGAGACATCTTAAAGTTTAATTAAAAAGTATTAAAATCAATATTAGTACTTCAGTGAGGTTTACCTTTTGTATCCAACATATTCACTATAGTGAACATACACTCTTTCCATTTTTCTACAGTTTCTCTATCGTTTGCAATAAATTTATACTGCTTGAATTGTATTTTATTTTGGTGCCAAACTCTGAAGGAAGTGGCCGAAGGATCTTCTGGAAGTGAGTAACGCAAATATCTGACGCCTATTGCATCGTGGTAGTGAAAATAGTTTCCATCCGTTTCCTGCAACATTAAAAAGTAATCGTAATTTGTAATTTTTTTGAAGATATCGCTTTCATAAAAAGAAAATCGTTGACTTTTTACAGTTCTTAGTAACTTTTTAAAATTACATATGGTTCTAGCATCTGTGTCGATTTACTCAAAATGGAATGAAAACACCAAGCTACTATTTAGTGAAATATGCAAAACTGTTTTTTGACAAATCGAGGTATGTATTGTATGGAAGCCATCTTTTAGCATTCGTTTTTTTTTCACCTTTTATTACGAATATCTCATATGGGACCAAAAATCGAGTCGAGTAAATGAATTATTAGGCAATAAAATTTAAGAATGTGAAAATTGGTGATTTTGAAAAAAGAAAATAAAATCAATGAACTAATGACAATTTTATTTTATATTTATGATTTGGTGGCAGAGCTGAATTTTCGATAAATCACTCAAAAGCTGCTCGAAATATTACTACATTTTTATCAACAATATTTATAGATTACCTCCATGTCCTCTTCTAATTCACTAATAGTTTACTGTCGGCCATCTTTGGAATCATTGCAACGTTCTTACCAGAGTATAAATGTTGGTTCCTAGTTGGTGTCTCAGATATGCCTCCCCGTTTTATTAATACCGCACATATCTATTGACATTCCCATAGTCTAGAATGTATATTAAACCGAGGTTTATGAGCTTCAATGAGTTATTTCTAATAAATTAAACATATTTTACTTATACCTCTAAATGGATAACCGTCAGAATGATGATCTTTTCAAACAGGAAGCATCGCATCTGCTGTGGATCATTGTTACCGAGGGTCACATCGAAAATATCAGTCGCTACTAGCTCTCCCTGATTGATCATGTCCACCTAAAAATAATATTAATCTTGTTTATTATTATGATAAAATTAATTATTAATGTTGTTTAATCAAACACGACATAGACATCTCCATACCTGCCTAATCCATATTTTCTATTTTCCTTCATTTGAACATTTGAATCAATATTAACACTTTTAAAATGGTTTGAGAAAGTAAACCATGTACACACATAAACACTTCAAATAAAATTTACAAATATTATACTTTTTCACTTAATTATATTTTTGTGTTGTCAAAAAGTCCCTTTGTTTGTAAATTAAAAATAATTATTGTAACATAATCATTCTGCGTTCTTGAAGAGTAAAGCAATCCGCGGTTAGTCAATGTGTAATCTGTTTTGCTTTACTTCACAAATGTCAAACTGATGGTGGGATAAGGCGAGATTTTCAAAAACTAGAGCATCTACCTATAGGGAGACGACTTGTGCGCCACCTTTTATATTAAAATAAAACGAAGATGGAGATAAATTTTGTAAAAATTCAAGTTGAAGGTTTTTAAATTTATGAATTAATGAATTATTCTTTATAAAGGAAAAGGCACTTACTTGACAGTCTTTAATACGTTCCAAGTTCAATTTTTCTTTTATGTTGCAAATTAATTTCTCCGTAGATTCTTTTGCAGTTTTATATTTTTCGATCATTCTCAAATCAAAATTGGAATCTGTAGCCAATTCAATAAGTTCATAAATTGCGCAGTAATACGACACAATTATGCCAAAAGGGTCAGAGCAGAACGAATAAAGATCATGATTTCTTTCCAATTGAGATGCGACCGTCTGAAATTAGAAAGTTTTACCATATTAAAAAAATCAAGTTTTCAATATATATTCAGTACAACCCTAACGTCTTGAAGAAGATCAGTGGAAAGAACGTGGAAGCTCTTCATCTTCTACTAAATATTCATCCAGATCGAGTAACGTTAGGTCAGCTAGCGATATTTTCTTATATAAGTTATAATACAGCATATGAATTTTTAAATGACGTAATAACCTTCCCATACAACATATAAATATCAAATTAAAAAAATATTTCTTTTAAACACTTAATTAGAGTTTTACAAGTCTTATAAACAATCATAATAAGCATATAAAAAGTGTATTTTATTTTTTTTTATTTTTTTATTTTTATATCAGATCTTGGGGAGGGTGGTGCAATCCCACGAGCTCCATATTATACATTGAATATATATAAAGTAAATATAAAAATATTGTAAGATAATACATACACAATAAACGAAAACAAAAGATAATAATAAAAACACAAAAAAACATAATGAGATTAAAGTTTTTTAAAAAGAAAAATAATTTAAAACAAATATATATGAATAAATATGTATATATATATATTTTTTATCTATGACATCAGAATTTGGCTCCATCGCTTGTAAATAGGTCCCTGCCAGAAGTGCAGTGCTGCCATCACGAGACCGTTTTCGCTCGTGGCTAGTCGTGTTCGAAAGCTGGTGATCCGTTTTTTCATTAGTGCTCGGAACCCGGGAGCACGCCCTTCTGCAAACATCTCAGTGGCACTGCAGTACCAGGACAGCCAAAAAAGTATTCGATAGGAATTGTTGTACTGTACTTCCATTCTTTTTAGAGATGCTTTGTTGAAGTTGGTCCACAGCTCCGAGGTATATAGGCTCGTGCAGTATGTGTTAAAAAGTTGCCTTTTTGCTTTTGGGCCACACTTGTTAAATCATCGAGAAATCATATTTGCTCCGATGCACAGTGATCTTCTTTGTCGCTCAATATCCATATCATCATTGAGTTCTGCTGTTACGATGTGTCCTAAGTATTTGACCTCCGGTTTTTCAGTTATTTTTGTGCCGTTTAGGCTGACGGGTAGTACTTTTGTAGGGCCTGCGCCCGTTTTCAATACTAGTAACACAGATTTAGTTGGGTTTTAGACCATGTTATGTTCAGCGGCATATTCTTCGCATATCTTTAACCCTAGAATACTAAACATATTTTTTAGCCCATTAATGCTAAACTTCGCCTGTGAGGCGACATTTATAAAAAAAAACCATATTTTACTTAAAAAAAATACAACATATTAAAACAAAAACAAAAACACTTTTATTACATATTGGGTAACAAAAAAAAAATAACACAATTCATTTTTTAAATACATTAAATATATTAAAAGCTTATTTTAAGATCATATATTTTGTTTCGTGGTATACAGAGATCTTTTACAAAAAAAAAAAATCAAAAAAATTCACAATTGGAAATAAAAAAAAAACTTCTGGGTCTTATAGACCTGAGATGTACTAAGTCTATAAAAATATATTTCACAGCTTACAACTTAAAAATATTCATTGAGACCAAAATAAAGTTTCGGTTTTTTCCACCTACTTTTTTTTGTCGCATTTGCAACAGTTTGGAGACCGGTGTTCTAAGCAGTATGTTAACTTGCATTTTGCGCAGAAATAAATACTCATACGCCTCAATTTCGGGGGGCAGAAGTCACACATTGATCTTTTTCCCTTTTTTATGCATGGTTCATCTGAATCAGTGTCAGTATTATGACCAACCACGTCATGAATTGCAGAACGGACTCTTTTCTGCATACGTGGCCTTTCTTCCAAACGGATGGCGCACCAGTCGCTGCATAGGTTCTTGCTTAATATCTTGAGAAATTCTCTTCTTGACATTGGCTTTATTTTCAAAGCTTCGCAATTGGATACATAAATTAAAAAGCTATTGAGTAGAGCCATATTCAACATTCCATAGAACATGCAAAGTGGCCAACGCCTAGTTTTACGGCTACAGCCTGAGTGACCACACATCTGGTCAAAAGTATCCACAGCACCTTTTGTTTCGTTATAAGAATGAATTATTGTCGGCTTACCGGAAACGGAGTCAACAGAAGGCTTGTCGTGCATCGTAGAGAGCAAAAGAACGGTCTTTTGAGGTTTTGGCTTGTAGCTAACAAGAGTGAGCTTTTCGTGGAATCCAAAAAGAGATGTCCCAACAGGGCGTGATGAATTATGTTTGAACTCTGGTGGAATTTCTTGCTTATTATTTCGAATTGTTCCAATAAGAGTAAGGTTGTATGGTGGTCGAAGCAATTGCTCAGCTAGCGGTATAGAAGTAAACCAGTTATCGGCAGTTAAATTACGATTTGTGCCATGTATAGTCTTTGTAAGCAGCTTACAATAGTAAGAGCCTAATGGTTCGTTTATAGCTGTACCGAGGTTTTTTCCCAAATACGGTGAGGCATCAAACATATATTTTGATCTAACATCGCACACTAAAACAATCTTTATTCCGTATTTGGCCGGCTTATTAGGAATATACATACGGAATGGACATCGTCCCCTGAATGCCAAAAGTTGTTCATCTATTGTCACGTATGAGCTTGGTTTATACAGATCTCTACATTGCTTGATAAAAATTTCCCAAATATTTCGGATAGGCGCAAACTTATCAGTTTTTTTTCTGTCGTCTCGAGTGTTACGATCATCGAAACGCAGACACTTTACAAGGAACTCAAACCGTTCACAGCTCATTGCAGCTAAATTTTGGGATCCACAAATCGTAGGATCAAACAGCTCATTTGTTGTCAAGTGATTATTTTTCAACGCTCCGCTCAAGATAAATATGCCAAGAAGCGCACGAAGCTCTTCTATTCTGACCTGTGATGTAGTAGTATTCTGAATTTTATACTTGGTAGCTGTTTGTATAATATATTCATTAGTCCGCAAAAGTACTTCGTCCATCAACTCCGAAGTAAAAAACAGTTCAAAACATTTCATGGGATCAACAATGCCCTTGGCGCCTTCTTTTGGGCCTGGCACAATATGGACTATGTTTCTCGAAGGAGTTCTGTTCGATTTTTGTTGTGACGAAGAAGGTTCTGAGGACCAAATATATTTGTTCTTTCCCCTCATAATCGATGCCGATGGCGTAATTATCCGATTCTCACAAGCCGGCTGCTCCCTATTTTGCGCCGTGGCTAAAGCTTCCTGAACATGAGTCGGTGTGGATTGTACATCGACATGAATTTGATTTGATACATGAATATTCTGCAAGTCATCGTCTAACTCAGTGACGTAATTGGGGTCATCCACACTGTCATCTGAATCAAAATCCGCTCCTAAATCGTCGTCCTCTTCACTTCCATCTACCGATATTTCCTCCAGCCATTTAAGTAGCTGCGCTTCAGACGTTGCCATTTCATAAAACTATAAAAATTATACTCAAACTTTAATTTTTAGCAAAAAATCAAAAAAAAAACCACAAACATATATGTACAAAAAAATTACCTTTAATGCTAAACTTCGCCTCACAGGCGCCACACGTGTCTGTATCTCAACAACGCAGCCGAGCAAATCCAAAAAACGTCTGTGCGCTAGCTCGTATAACACTCAACTGAGTTGGCGCGAGCGCATGCTTTGATACGAGTGAGCGATCAGGAGATATCACTCCAAAAAAAAATTGCTTCGCCTCACAGGCGATGTTTAGCATTCTAGGGTTAATAGCTTTCTCAATGCTTTAAAAATATCCATTTCATCTGCGTACGCAATGTTATTTACGCAAATATTTCCCAGGTAACAACCTACATTCGCCGAGGTGGGTTTATTGCTTAAATCATTCATATAGACGTTAAATAAAATTGGTGATAAGCTTCCCTCTTGTCTGACGCCGCATTTCGTATTCACTGGTACTGACATTTTATTTTTCCAAATAACTTGGTTCTCTTGTTGATGATGCCAAATCACATAAATCAATCATGAATGTTAATTATTGAACTGGGTACATTCCTTTCTTTTAGTTTTTTCCAAAGCAGTGCATGAGATCCTCGGTCGAAAGCTTTACTTAGGTCTAGAAAGCAAGCATATACCGCCATAGCTCAGTGGTCAGAGCTGTCGACCGGAAATCGAAGGGACACGGGTTCGAGTCCCATTGGCGTCATGTATCTTTTATCAGGAGATTTTTCAATGTGGATGAGTGTTTCAGGCGAATAATTATTGCTTGTAAAATAATTGTTACCCTTTTTGCTATGCATAAAAATCTTGTCTTAAACGTTAGTTTACCAAAAAAAAAAAAATAATATTTGACAAGTTCAAGTATTTCACCTAAAAATGTAGACAATTTTGTCTCGACGCCATCTAGTGAGAGAGTTAGCACTTACAATGCCTTTCTCATATAAAATAAAGTTGGTTGTTTTCAGGTGAAAAATGTAACAAGCAGTAATTGTTGAATGAAAACACTAGTATATATTGAATTATTTCGCGGATAAGAGATAAGCCGCCATAGCTCAGTGGTCAGAGCTGTCGACCGGAAATCGAAGGGACACGGGTTCGAGTCCCGTTGGCGTCATGTATCTTTTATCAGGAGATTTTTCAATGTGGATGAGTGTTTCAGGCGAATAATTATTGCTTGTTAAATAATTTAAGCATACACTGTTGTTTTTCTTGCCTTATAATATTCGATACTTCGTTTCAAACTGAATATTGCCATATCTGTTGACAATTTAGATTTAAAACCGAATTGGTTGTCGGACGTAAATAGTTTGGCTTCTATGTAAATTTGTCAAATCCCTTTCAAATATTCTGGATATTATTGTGGCTAGAGATATCGGCCTATAGTTGGAAGCACTGGATATGTCTTCTTGTCTGGATTTAACTAACGGTACTATAATTGTACGTGAGAAGTTTCATGGCATATGCATATGTTGAAGTATCTGTGTGAATAGCGTTGCTAGAAGCGTGTATATTTTTTCACCTGCATTTCTAACGTGTTCAATGCTCAGGCTATCATAACCGGGCGATTTTCCAGCTTTCATTCGTTTTACAGCTGTTTTGACCATATCTTTCTTAACAATTATGTTTTCGTCCTCATCTTCGCATGGTTTTTCTAAGATGGTGGATTCGTTTCTTTCCGATATTTTTGAAAAGTTGGTTATGAAAATATTAGCAATCTTTTCTGCGTCCGATTCTCCTTCAATACGGGTGGATATCTGTGCTTTAGCTTTTAAAACGTTGCCTGTTTTTTGACAAAATTCTTTAAAGTCTTTGTTCTCAATTGCACTTGATAGTTTGTCCATTTTTATTTGTTCCGCTGTTTTTTGACATTTTCTTAATTCATATTTAAATTTTCGTTTCAGTATTTTTCTATTTTCTGCCAAGGGACCCGACCGGGGTTTTCCATTTTCAATCCATTTCATAAGTGCATTTCGTGATGCTTCAGAGTGAATCGATACATTGTCGTTCCATCCAGGAATATGTTTGGATGTGGTTCTATTATGTTTGCGCCCCTTTCAAAGACGTTTTTAGCGGCAGTACTTAGTGAATCTACAATCCTCCCATATAGTTCGTCTATGGCATCCTTATGAAAGTTATTTTTGCATCCTGACTTTTTACAGACTTCAACCAGGCTTTTGCATTTAATGCGGGTTGTTAAAAATGATGCAGTTGCAGAATAGGACATGATCTGCGAAGTATTATGTGTTCTCCATTTTACTGGATATAAAGCCATCGGGGAAATTTCGTCCGTTGCGGTTATACCTGTTGTTTCTAAACAAATTGACATGGGCCGGTGATCTGTCCAGTCAACATCGCACTTTACCGAAATATTTTTTGTCATCTTTTGAATTGTGGCCGTCCCTATGCAGTGATCTAACCAGCTTGTTGTGTTATTTTTTTAAAAATTTAATTAAAATCAAATTTAATAATATAATTATTAAGTTCTGCAAGTATTTTTTGGTTTTTGTTATTGTTAGAGCTGTTTCGGCTTTCAAGGCCATTTTCAAACAGTTTGAAAATGGCCTTGAAAGCCGAAACAGCTGTAACAATAATAAAAACCAAAAAATACTTGCAGAACTTAATAATTATATTATTAAGTTTGATTTTAATAAAATTATTTAAAAATTAAATGGAATTCTTCGAATTAAACACAAAAACAATAAATATTGTTGTGTTATGTGCATCACTAACATATGTGTAAGAATTTTCAATATCGATGCAGTGATATTTGATTTCTTTGCAGAATGATAATAAATCTTTCCCAAATAATGTTCTTGGATCGGCATTAAAATCACCCATAATAAGGCAGTTTGTATATTGTTTATCTTCAATAAGTGAATGCAGGTTTGCCAGGCATCTTGAAAATTCGGGTATGTTATCATTGCAGAAAGTTGGCATGTAAACTGTGAGAACGCACAACAATCCTTTATCCAGCTTTATTTCTATTCCCGATAACCTATTGTCATTGCAGTCGATAGCCTTGGCCCTTATTGCGCTCCGCCACAATACGCCCGTCCCACCGTAAGGACGTCCTCTAAGTATGCCGGTAGATGTATCTATGGCAGATGTGCCCAAGCTTGAAAATTTTGGGTGTATTTCTGAAAGATAATTTATGTCAGTGGGTAATAGCCATGTTTCTTGTAATAAAATGTCATTATATTCTTCACATATTTCATGAATAAATTTCACCGTCCTTCTCACTGATCTGCAATTAATAGTAATAATTTTAAGAGGATCCATTATGTGTATTGTTTGAACTTTTGTCTGTGCAGTGATTTCTTTCTTTAAAGATTCGATACACTATTCCTTCGGGCCAAAAATCTTTCTCCATAAAAATACTGATTTTTCGCGCGAGGATTGTTATTTTGAATGTTTTAAACGGGGTCGGTTTGAATGGTTTGAGCCATTCTACGTCTATAAAAGATTGGAAGTAACATAGTTTTTGAGGTCATCAGCACTCGTTTCTGTTGCAAATCTTGAGGCATAGATTGCCGTTCTTAGAGGAGCTGCCTTGATCATAGATATGGGCCCTGTTCCCTTGTGATTTTTATTTACCTTTCGTTTTTTCACGATTGTAAAACCGGTATTATCGTTGTTTTGATAATTCCGAGATATCTTTGTATCGGACCGCGGGCCGTTGTCTAACGGTTTCTGGGTTTCTACGCTTGATTTATTAGCTAGTGCATTAGAGTACGTTTTTTGTTTGGTGTGTGTACTAATACTGTCTTGTGTGTGTGTCTCCGTGACCTTTACATTGACCAAGGGCATTTCTTCGTTACGTTTAGGATTATCATTTTGTTTATTCACATTTATTGATTTCATCTCGGTCCTCAAAAGGGTCATCTGCTCTCGTAGCTTTTCTAGATCATTTTGTTTGCACATTTGTGCCTTTATGGTAAAGAGCTCAGTTTTTAAAGACACAATATCTTTTAAAAGTGAGGTTATGTCAACTGAATCAAAACAAACTGGAGGTAATCTATGCAGGTTTTTAGCCACAAAAGTTGGCATATCTGTTGGCACGGTTTCTTTTATTATTTTGATCATATCATAAAGGTTCTTTACCTTTTTTACGTCGCCCTTCCTGGTAATTCTTCTGTCGTCAACCTCTGAGTACAGGAGATCTTTCGATAGTTCCACCTCGTCTTCACTGAAGTGCGTGGAACAAATTTGTACGATTGACACTACATCTAACACATCTACTTTATTGAATAAAAACGTAAGAAGTTCGTTAATAACGATTTTTTCACATTTTTTCTCTTTTTCCGTCATCGTGACGTTAAAACTGAACCATCCGTGATTGTTGTTGTTAACAGAACTGTGTATTGTCAACTGTGTATGTGTGTATTGTCCTTATGAAGGTTGAGATCAACCAAAATCGTCGACCTGTGTAACTCAAAAAAGTAATTTTAACTTAACTTTTTTCATTTGCGTAATGTCAAGCCACAAAATGTTTGTATTCTTAGATAACATAAATCACTTACCCGACAAACGTATTTGTGATTGTTAACAATATTCATACTGGTTTTTGTTTTGGGTGAAAATTCATTATAAAGCCTAATACTGCTGTACTGAAAACGAAATTGATAACACATTTACATAATTAATAAAAATAAGTTAAAGAAAATAACTATAGTGGGTTCAACCTTCAACTATATTGATTTTTTTCTTGAAGAGTCAAATCAAACCATTTACTCAGGGCTAGTATAACGAAAGAGGTGGCTTTGGTCGAGCTCAAATCTTCCAGAGCCAGCATGCCCAAATTGTTGGCTCTGGTCGAGCTCAAATCTTCCAGAACTAGCATGCCGAAAGAGGTGGCTCTGGTCGAGCTCGAATCTTCCAGAGCTACAATGCCGAAAGAGGTGGCTCTGGTCGAGCTCAAATCTTCCAGAGCTACCATGTCGAAAGAGGTGGCTCTGGTCGAGATCAAATCTTCCAGAGCTACTATGTCGAAAAAGGTGGCTCTGGTCGAGCTCAAATCTTCCAGAACTAGCATGCCGAAAGAGGTGGCTCTGGTCGAGCTCGAATCTTCCAGAGCTACAATGCCGAAAGAGGTGGCTCTGGTCGAGCTCAAATCTTCCAGAGCTACCATGTCGAAAGAGGTGGCTCTGGTCGAGATCAAATCTTCCAGAGCTACTATGCCGAAAAAGGTGGCTCTGGTCGAGCTCAAATCTTCCAGAGCTACCATGCTGAAAGAGGTTGCTCTGGTCGAGCTCAAATCTTCCAGCGTGTAACAACATATTCCACCAAATAAAAATTTATGCTTCGTGAAAAAATCGTGCTTACTCTTTTTATTTCTAGGCCATTTTCTTAGGTTCTAGGTACAAATTTATAACCATTTTGTTTTGAAAAGTTTATTTTACAATTTCGTCACCTCAGTACGTCGAGGTTCTAACTTCGTTTAACCTTGTTCTGAGATATGAGGTTTCAAAGTTTGCGAAGACGATTTTCCATTATCCATTTATCAATTTCTGATTTTCAGGTTAAATCTTGTGTATGATATTTAATGTTAACATATTTTAAATGAAAATATTTAAATAAGACTGATACTTACCATTTAAGAACATACCGAAACGTTAAAATAAAATCATATGCAACCAGCAAGGGCATAATAATTTATTGCATAATATTCTACTACCTTTCCTTAATTCCATTCCAAGAAAGAGCCACGCACGTCCTATTCTAATGTTTCCCTTTAACATAGATGTTAAACTAAGTCAATTGAAACTCAAAATTAGAAATGTTAAATACATTATGACAAATCGTCTACTAAACATGGCAAGGCGAAGTTAGAACCCTACCCAACCAATAGACGAACCCTACCCAACAATATAAGACGACATACACAGCGCCTAGTAACAAAGATCAACTGTCAAACGGTTCAAAGTGTTAGAACCTTGTAAAATAAATGGAATCTGTAAAACCGTGATTTTAGAACTTCGTATTTCAAATAACTATGGAAATGTAACTCACATGGCTATGAAAATTATTTCATGGTTATAGAAATGATCAAAATAAATGGTTTTGCATTCTAAGATTATTTTTGACAAAAATGTCAGTTAGAGTGTCTAATTGAGGTGAAGATTTACATCTGTCACTTATTGCAATACATTGTAAAATAAAGTTTTCTAAAGGAAAACCATAATATTTATTATTATAAAATAAAAAGACAGCTCACATTTTCTATGAACACATCTACTGATGCAGACAAGCTCCAATGTTCATTTTGCAACGATTTCTCCAAAGCTGGAAGCATTGTCTTCGAGTGAAACTCAAAAATTCTTTTAGTTTTTTTTAAGAATCGTTCTGATATGAAAAAGGGATCATCGTTTTTAGAAATGTACTCCAGGAATATTTCCAGATATTTGGTATATTGTTTTTCGGTGTGCATCAAGTCAGTTAACCATCTCTTTATCCTGTTAAATCAAAACATTTCATCGTTAGAAGTTTGTCGATAACCAATTTATTTAATAAAAAATGTGTTGTGTATTAAAAAAAAGGAACATTAAAATTAACGGAACTGGTTGTTAAAGAGTTAAAAAGTAAATGAAAATGTTTTTAAAATATTAAATACCTTATAGAAGAGTCCAATTCAGGTTGTTCATCTGTAGTGATATTTTGTTGGGTTCCTCCTGATGACATTGACAGTTGATCAAATTCAGGTTGTTCATCTGTATTGATATTTTGTTGGGTTCCTCCTGATGACATTGACAGTTGATCAAATTCAGGTTGTTCATCTGTATTGATATTTTGTTGTGTACCTTCTGACAAAATTGACAGTTCTTCTGTTGAATAAGAATGATTAAAACATGTTGTATATGTTCATCACACTGTTTTACGTAAGTTCCTATGTACTGTTTGTACAAGTCATTATTTATGCCATCTAACCAATATAATCAGAATCAGAGGCAGGGGAATGAGAACCGTAAAAAGGAGGTTCCGAAGAATGGCTATTCAAAACTAGTCACTAAATGTAAATATTATATTAAAAACGGAATTTCAAACATCAGGTTGGAATATTAAAAGAGGTGCAAATACTAGAGTAAATAGGTATCGTATTATTATGTACCTATGTTAAAACCCAAAATAATTTTTTTTTTAACAAGCTTTAATTTGAACCCATTTATTTGCAAAACGCCGCTTGCGGTTGCTTCGTTCCTTTCCCATATATCAAGGCTCGGCTCGCAAATGTATTCGCGCCATTATAAAATGTAGTATTTACAAATTAAAAATATTGCAATGATATCACGAAAGTCTTCTTTCTCCAAGAATTTTTTTTTCCCGAACGACCTAAAATACTCGAACAATAAATATCAATCAATACACTTACTTTTTATTTTTTCTTTTTGTAATTGATCATCTAATAAACCGCGAATAGCAGCTTTCCAAGCATCGTGATCTTCGATAGAGTTTTTCTTAAAAATGACCTTTTTATTTTTATTCTTTTCTTCAAAATCGCGTACTTCCAAGTAATGTTTATTTGCTTTGTTATGTTTTTCGGACGATTCTCTTAGAAAGAGAGATTTAGTCGGAATCGCAGTGCATTTATACAGGTCATCAAATAACCCTGGTGCCTGAAAAGTACCCCTATTTGGTAAATTGGCGTCTCAGTCTCTCCTTCATCCATGTATAAATATAGGTTAATCTCTTATTTTACCGATTTTTTTACACAAACTCATTTACTTTCTTATATTAAATTTATAATATTGATGGCCTAGCGTACACATGCGATATGAAAATTTGATTAATAAGAATACTCCAGGTTAATTATAAAATGCAAAGCAACAAAATTAATGTGAATATCCGCTTTTTATCCATTCTAGATGAAGGAAGTAAAGAAAATTTCTCACGAAACATCAACAAAGTGGGTATTCTGGATAAATGCTTTACAAAACACGTTATTGATTTTTACTTAAAACTGCACACACGTGTGAGCTAGGCCATCGATATTCTTACACTATAAGATTGAAATGGACACAAAACAGAAAAAAAAGAAAAATCTGAATATTTTCTTCTATTCGTGATTAATTCGATTCTAATCTCTGCTAACGAACATACAGGGTGTCTCAAAACTCTACAACATACTTTGCAGTGGTGATGGCCAACTTACGACGAACCAGAAAATGGTAACATGAAACTTGCAAAAATTCGTTGGTCAACAAAATATTGCCTTTTTTTATAAATTTCGAGAAAATTGACAACTTAGATCAGTTTTTCGGGTGCCAAAGTTACGAAATTCCACATTCGATTATTATTTGAATTACCCAACCCTGAATAGCACCGCTATAGATTGCAATTCAAAATAAAACTACAATGCCAATGCCTTTGGTAAATATCAACATTTTTGGCCCGATTACGTTATATATATGTAATTTTGTGCGTAATTTTTTTTACTTGTTATATTATACTTCAACAAAAATGTGACACGCTAACCTTACATGTTATGTACATAATTGGTGGCTTAGTGTAGTTTTTAAAATGGCATAACACGAACTATGTTTTATTATTTTAAATCATTATTTAATAAAAAACACACATTGTGAAATCATAATATTTATTAGGACTTCCAATTAAAACACACACCAAGCGAATGCAAGTGCGGAATTTTATAAATAAGATCATTAGATCTGTCTAATACTTTCTGCGACATTATTTATTATTTATATTTGTTGTGCTGCTTCATTACAGTGACTGAATTCATTTAAGATATTTATTGGATTTTTTTAGACCTCATTCTTCGTGCAACACCAGTAGAAAAAAAAAATATTAAAATCCGGAGACCGTTGAGACCAATTCAACTCTGTGGACATGCTCAGTCCAAATAATTTCTCAGTAATTGTGCATAATGCAGCCATTTTTTTGATGCCCTGTGTGTGACCAAAGGTGCATCTTCCAAGAGATTTGGCTTCTAGAAAATTGTGATAAATTTCCCCGTTTAGATTTTCAAGTAAATCAATGGGCAAATTGGCCGTTCAAGAGCACCTTGATTTAACAGATTTACCACTTACATTAAATGTCGGTTTTCGAGAAGATAGTGCATATTTATGAAGCCATCCGATATTAACGTGCTGTCCCTAAATATTGTCTAGAAACTCTGGGTCTTTCCTATATTTCTGCAGCATTTTTCGGTAAAATTCGAGCTCTTTCTGCAGTATAAGAGCAACATCTTTTTTCTCTAATATAAATAAAAAAAAATCGTTAATCGGGCAAAAAGTTTATATTTTCCACAGGCATAGGACAGTTTTTGTTTAATTTTAGACTGTAATCAATAGCAGGGATATTCGGGGTTACGTAATAAAAATTAGAATATGGAACTTTGTACCTGTGGCACTCGAAAAGTTGGGGTCGACAATGGACCATGGAGTCGATTTTCTCTAAATCCATAAAAAAGGTCACATTTTCTAATTTAACTATTTACTAAGATTTTACTCATAGTCATATTATGATTTTCTTGTTTGTTATCATTCGACCAAAGGATATGGTGTAGTTTTGGTACATCCTGTATCTATGGATGCCAGCGCATGGAGAAAAATGAGTGTTGGTGATTTAATAAAATCCGGTTAAATCTGATTTCCTATTAAACTGTTAGAACATTGAAGAGATTTGTGGCGTGACATTGAGATTTATACAAATCACAATAACACAAAAAAGCTTATGATGAGTTCACGTTAAGTGTTTTTACACGAGTATAATTATTATTGACAGCAAATATGATTATTATCGCGAATGTCACTGCTCACTATAGTTGTGCAGAGTCTTTGAAAGGCCAAATAATTGATACTCTTCTATTTTTTAGGGTAAGGTGAAAAGCACAAAAATTTCGAAATTAGGGCGAATTCCGGGGAAATTTCGAATATTCTATGGAAATTTTGATATTTTCAGAGAAAATTTGGAAATATCTAATCATATAACGGAAACTTATTTCCGAGACAGACTTTTTCCTTTTTTAGAATTATTTTGTTGTTGTATTATTCTTAATACTCCATCAACCCCCTCCCCCTATGGATTCTAAAACATATTACAGGGAATCCATTACCAATACAAATGGAGAATACCTCACACAAATTCTTTCTGAAAATTAGGGAAATTCTTGGGAAATTTCGGTATGAAATTTGCGGAACTAAAATTTTTGGGTAAATCATCAATTGTGGTAGCAACTCCGCCATTGCACTTATATATGTTCGCACGAGTCCAACACTGCCGGGAACATTCCCGACGATTATAGTAGCTCTACGGGTCTTTGATTTTATATTCCAAGGTACGAGATGTAATCTTCCGTGTTCTAGTGGTGAAATTAAGTGGTTAAAACTAAGTGGTGAATTATTTTAAGGAATATAAAGTTTTATATTGCTTTTGCCTTGAAAATCTCAAATTATATCCGATTATGCATTTGATCAAATTGGCAGCCAGTTGAAAAGTTCGTTGGTGGCATAGATTAAATAAGAAAACTAGAAGCGCCTTCTATTCAAATTTGAATGGATACAATTATTCCATTTGGCCTAATAGCCCAGCGCTCTGTCACATCTGCACTCGCCTGACATCGTAGATCTATTATGACTAATCTACAGTTGATGACATCATCTACAGAAAAATGTCGTACCAATGTACCAACCCATTTTCAAATGGATTTTAAGAAATTTGTTATTGAATAATGAGTTGGTTGTTTTATCATAAAATATGTAGTTTTAAACTTAAGAGTACAAACACTGGCATGATTGTAGATACTTACTGTTCTTCGAACAATGTATGCTAAAACTAAGTAGTTTTCATGTAGGTAACATTTCATTACTTCCGTTTTATTTGCACCATATTTTATGTGTAAATAGCCGCATTTTATTAATTTTCCACGATTTTTCAATATATTCCCCTAAAAAAAATTATTTAAGGTTATTCACCGTTAAAAATACAATAACATAGTTGATGACAAAATTACTAACTAAAAACGGGACAGTGATGTATTCAGGTAATTTAAATAAATCAATTTGGATAAAAACAACGCTCTCATACCTCTAATCCTTTAATTGGTGTAGAATCCAAATTTATGTCCGTGCCGATAATTACAAGACGTTCCCCTATTGATGTCATAGTTTTCCAATACCTCTCTTTTTTGAAGTCTTCATTTTTTGTACCTCCTTCTTTAGCCACTGCTTCGTAATTTGTTTTCATTTCCTCAATAAATTGCCCATATATTCTTGTTATTCTTTCCACCGGAAAATTGAGAACCCCAGTATGAATTTGGAGAATATTCCCAAACTCTTTGTTTTTTATCTGAAATTGAAAAAGGATGTAAAAATCAAATTAATTCAGGAATATGTGAGTTTGGTTTAAAACGGATATTTATCCTTTTATATTGAATCTGTGATATTTAGGTATTTATTTATACACTCAACTCATTAATTTATTTATTTAAGTTAATTTTATATATTTCAATTTTTTTAAATATCGACTTTTAATTATTGTTATATAACTGTTAAAGCCATATAATATACTATAGGTGTGTTACACAAATAGCCATCGCCGCACAAGCCGGCGGCAAAGCTTGAAACTCCAATCATTCAGGGTGTGGATTATAGTCAATTTCCCAATTAAAACAAGTCTCTTGTTATGAGGGTTTATTATACAGGTAATACAGGTTATCAACAGATCTACAAAGGTTACATAGCTTTTTAAGGCCTAACTAGTTACTTAGGCAATCTATTGACTCTAAGGGCTCTGATTGACAAGGTATATTATTCGCTCACGTGTAAACTAGGCTGAAGCGGTGAATGATGAGCAGGGGCCATAGGCGGGTGCCTAGGCATGGAATACGACGAAGGGCGGCACAGAAGCGGCCTGAGGCGGCCAGGGCGGCTAACCAGCTGCAGGGCGGCAGAGCAGTGGCAGAGCAAAAGGCGGGAATACGACGAAGGGCGGCACAGATGCAACCTCGTGGGCTGCGGCGGATGTACGGCCGCGGCCCCGGGATACGACGCAATCATATCCATGATAGTGTAGTCGGCCGAATGGCCTGGACGTGATATCTGAGTCTAGGGACGCGGCACATTATAAAATGTGTGCACGCCGGTCCCATTACGGCGACACTGATTTGGCGGTAAATGATAACTCCGAACTAATACATTGTGTTGAGATCAGCGGGGTCGGCGGTCAACTGGCGGCCGAGCGCGTGGGCAGCTAGCCGCAAGTACTTGACCTTGTCGGGCGCAAGTGGGAGGGATATTCTACAATATCGGATTGGTTGTAGGTCCTTGTGGCCTACGTGACTGATGTCAGGCGCGATGTCGCGGATGTATGTGTATGTATTGGTGATCTAACACGCCATCAGTGCGTGATCGATTTCCGGTAACGCGTGAGAATATACCTAACTTGTGCAGTTAGCTTGTTTTTATGGGCGATCCATAACACTACCCTCCTTGTCGACGAAAGAAGATCCCAGGCAACGTAGCTGAAGCAGGGCAACGTCTTCCTGTTTGCCGTAAGAGAGGTACAGAGCTACCTCCTTTCACAAAGATTTAAACACTCCCTAACTTAAGAGCCAAAACAAAATTTTAACTACCTGAGAGCCAAGTTGAACAATCCTTACAAGTACACTGAACAAGGGTTGCCAAACCTCTATCAAAAAATAATTGCAGAAATGAACTCCAAGGCGCGATACAAAACACGCTATGATTTACATACTCAACTTTTTTCCAAACAAAAAAAAAAATACACCTGGCTTGCTTTTTTTTTTCCTCAAAAAAAAAAGGACAATACCAAAACAACAAATGTAGCATACAATGTGGTATTACCGAATGGATGTACACAATTTACCACCAGGCCTACACTTTCCATCAAACCACAAAAGAAGAACAATTAACAATGTTCACAATTGTACAATGTTATACAAAATGATATTCTGGTTAGAGAATATTATACGCTTATGCGATTGACCAAAATCAACCCATATTTCGCGTTTTTTACAATGAAATTCTTAAACTATACATGTTTTTTTTTTTATACACAAAATTCCTGTTATGGAATGTGTACGCTGATTATATCATGCGATTGATCGAAATCAACCCATATTTGCGTCTTTAACAATGAAATTCTTGACACTATACAACACAAGTATCAATACACATGTTATGTTATTTCTTATTATCCATTGATAATTTTGAAAAACGGAAAAAAAACATACAAATTTTACTCAAGATTTTAACAATATATTCTCATTTAGTCATGGTTTGTCTGGTTGCTAATAATTCTTAGGCATATAGACCAATCCTCTCGTATCGCATATTGATTATACAGGTCAACGCTACCAAGACCTACCATGTAATTAATTATAAGGCTAATATCATCCTATAACATTTAACGATTTACTACCTGTAAACCGTACAGCGCTGTACCAGGTGTTAACAAGAAACACCAGCACGTCGTAACGAAAACGTTCGACAAAATTTTCAGAACACTCATAAAGTGTTCTCACCAAATGACCAGACAAAACCCAAAATGACCTTAAGTGCAATTATTAACCCAATTCTTTGGTTAAGATTCAATAATGTCCCAAAATGACATAAATATGTAACCACCATTTGTCCTTAATGACCAACAATTTTAGATTTCCAAATCTAAGACATAATTACGTTATCTTTACAAAAACTATTTCTTCTTACCGGGTATATATTATAATTCATCTTTCTATGAGAACATACACACCACACTTGACATGGCGTAACACATATTACAATTACACAATTTTATTTCGTCACGACTTTATGAAGGACTTTACACGTTATTTCTTTTTATTGATACCGAGGCAATCAAATACGTGTTTACAACTAAACAAAATTTACACCATAATTGACATGGTGTAGCATATAATACAAAAACACAATTTTTATTTTGTCTCAACTTTATGAAGGACTTTACACGCTGGTTTTTTTTTACCATATTGATACCGAAGCAATCAATTACGTGTTTACAAAAAATTACAATACACAACCCATAACTAATTAATAATTAGTTAGGGAACAATTTACACAATTATAATTTACAAACATATTACATACCACTCAACAACTACTGTGTGTGATAGTTCAATTTCTGTTATATAAGACTTATTCGAGTCTTTTCAATTTAAAAATCGAGAACTACATAATCCGATTCCTAGAGTTTGACTTCCTTAAAAATAAACGACACGTATTCACTACGCAAGAAGAAGGAGAAAAAAAAAATTCCAGAAAAAAAACAAATAATTGGTTGGTAACCAATTAAATACAAAAAACATTTGACATAATTTCTATACAAGAGAATGTCCGAACAAAAACCACATAACAGGGTTTTTATTATTTAATCTATACAATTTTTATAACACAAGATATTTGAGTTATAATAACTTCTATTTCACAATAATTACAAACGTTATGAATGAATTTGATTTTTTATTGTTATATTCTATTGCAAATCAAGTTACAGTTACGAGAAAAAAAAATTATTATTCCTATTAGAAGGTCTGCTAGCGTCCTAGTTAGCCAACTTTATAGAGAACAAGACGAAAGAAACAGCGAGGTTATTGTGTCAACCGGCACAAGATTCACTCAAAGGTTCATGACGCCCTTGAGTTTATACAAAACGAATGACACCATACCATCTACTATTCACTATTAAAAAAAGAACGCGAACGAAATAGTATTCAATAATTATTACGTATTTTAACTGCAAAAAAATATATCATACTACTGCTTCGCGGCGAGCTTGACGAATTCATTATTATTATTATTAAGCGTAAATACTGTCTGTTGCGACGCGGGAATGGATCCTTTGTCGGTATTTTTAATAGACTTGACTTATTAAGATATCTCAAGTTACTGCTCGTAGCGTGTTTTATTTTTGACCAAACATTTATTTTCTGTGTAATATTTTTTGTTGCGAGTTTTTATTCTGTTCAATGATTTTATTTTTTGTTATAATACTTTTGCGGCAAGTTAATAATAATAATTCCTTGTCGTTATATTATTAACAGTGAAATTGTTAACGATATTTATTCTCAGACCGGATGAGCAAAGTGATTTTAATTGTAATGACCGCCGTTGCCTTTACAAAATTTAAAATTCTACTAATATTGTGAGGATCCATGGTTTAATAATGGTAACAACCGGTAAGGTCTACGGATCTTAATTAAAAACAACCAATACGTTATTTATTTAATAATGTGAATTAAAAAACGATAACTGAATTTAATCCGACGGAGAATTAATACTTGGAAGTTCTTTTGAGTATTTGAATTATTTCAACTTATTACAATGAAACAGATAAGCAAAGCTTAACCTGACAAAAAAAATTATTTCTTATAACGAAACAATTAAATTGCATTCCAAAATTGAAATAACACATCTATCTCTCGGAAACAACCACATTTAATGTTTATTACGCCGTAATTTCTCGTATTTGTTTATTGCGTATTTAGAAATTGGAACTGCGCATTACGTACATGCGTAACCCGGCGGACAAAGCGCGTATTACTACGTATGTGTACCGGTCGACGGAACAAACACTCCCGAATCAGAAATGAATTATAACACACAGCTGTGGATAAAAACATTAATAGACAAGAATATTACAGTAACACATAACAAGAAAAGACACATTCCATCGGGTAATTGACTATCCAGGTTGTGGCGCCAGTGTTATATAACTGTTAAAGCCATATAATATACTATAGGTGTGTTACACAAATAGCCATCGCCGCACAAGCCGGCGGCAAAGCTTGAAACTCCAATCATTCAGGGTGTGGATTATAGTCAATTTCCCAATTAAAACAAGTCTCTTGTTATGAGGGTTTATTATACAGGTAATACAGGTTATCAACAGATCTACAAAGGTTACATAGCTTTTTAAGGCCTAACTAGTTACTTAGGCAATCTATTGACTCTAAGGGCTCTGATTGACAAGGTATATTATTCGCTCACGTGTAAACTAGGCTGAAGCGGTGAATGATGAGCAGGGGCCATAGGCGGGTGCCTAGGCATGGAATACGACGAAGGGCGGCACAGAAGCGGCCTGAGGCGGCCAGGGCGGCTAACCAGCTGCAGGGCGGCAGAGCAGTGGCAGAGCAAAAGGCGGGAATACGACGAAGGGCGGCACAGATGCAACCTCGTGGGCTGCGGCGGATGTACGGCCGCGGCCCCGGGATACGACGCAATCATATCCATGATAGTGTAGTCGGCCGAATGGCCTGGACGTGATATCTGAGTCTAGGGACGCGGCACATTATAAAATGTGTGCACGCCGGTCCCATTACGGCGACACTGATTTGGCGGTAAATGATAACTCCGAACTAATACATTGTGTTGAGATCAGCGGGGTCGGCGGTCAACTGGCGGCCGAGCGCGTGGGCAGCTAGCCGCAAGTACTTGACCTTGTCGGGCGCAAGTGGGAGGGATATTCTACAATATCGGATTGGTTGTAGGTCCTTGTGGCCTACGTGACTGATGTCAGGCGCGATGTCGCGGATGTATGTGTATGTATTGGTGATCTAACACGCCATCAGTGCGTGATCGATTTCCGGTAACGCGTGAGAATATACCTAACTTGTGCAGTTAGCTTGTTTTTATGGGCGATCCATAACATTATCTACTTAATTAACTTATTGATATGATATGCTTATTCACTATCTTCGTTACCTTTATTATTTTAGCCTTTTTCACAAGTAAACATATTAATAATATTATGTAAATAATACATATTCACGCTCTTGTGCTGGTGACAAAATTCAAGCTCAAGTAAAAAAATCATCCATCAGTAAGTAATATGTATAAATAAATAACATTAATTAGTGGTTCTATGTACTTTTTCAATTGCAGCTGAAATTCATGAATATTATCTATAAGTTTTAGATAGGAAGGTTGTAAAAGTTTTTCCTAGATATACGTAAATATTTTGAATATGTTTGGTTTGATCTTGCAAAAATCTTTCGTAGAACTTGAAAGTGAACGTTGAAATTTGATGAATTGTGCAAATTTTCCGAAAAAATCCGTCCTTACTCTTGTATAATTACTTTATTTGCGAATTACTAAGTGTACCTACTTTTTACTATTGATTTATTTTTGTATCCTTAATTTACTTATTACTATGCGTAGATTTTGATTGTGCAATGATGGAGTCTTAGCCAGCCGAGAAGTAAACCGGTGACGCGTGGGTGGGGACCAGATGCATTTATCAACTCAGCCACCGACCAGTTCTTCTAGTACACGCGTCGTTTAAGAGAAGGAGTTAAAAGTTTCAATGGACCTAAAACATAGAGCTAATTTTTTACATTATTCGATGCGATTCGGTAGCTTATTTAGAGCGTTTGGAGAGTTGGAGGTCAGTTGGAGGTAAAAACCTGGAAATCTATTTTTTAGCTTCATGTCTTATCTAATTATAATAAATCAATTACCTAATAACGGTTTTCCTAGTAAAGCAAAAACAGTAAATCAACGTGTTGATCAAGGTACTCACGGTAAAGAAAACTTCATGTAAATTAATGATTTTATCAGCTCCAATTCTATTCTTTAGGTATGATTGGTAAATGGATTTCAACGATTCTTCCTAGAAAAAAAAAAACAGATTTATAAAAAATAAGCAAAATACAAAACATAATTCCATCTTTCATACAGTCGATCTTGTTCGAATGTAGTTGCTATAAACATTTTTTTTCAATTTTTCAAATTATGCGGCTGCACAAAAAAGGTGTTTTTTGTGTAAATCTGTATTTTCTGGACCTTTCTCTTGCCAAAATGAGTATCTAAAATTTCTAAAATTACTTTCCTCTGCGAATCAGCTTAAATAGTGAATTAATTGTATTCGTATTTGAATAACCTACAAATATAGCCTTTAAATTTGTATGGTATATTAGTGACTCCTCGGGATAATAATAATAATAATAATTTGTAAAGCGTCGTTTTTGTGCAAATTCACTTCAACGGTAATTCGTGATCAATCATTCTTTCAATCAATTCTTCGGTACCAACTTACTGAGTTAGAAATATTATTATCTGTCTTGATATAAATATTATTATCTCATTCAAAGCATTTTATATAAAAAATGGCATGCTTGCCATTCCAACGCAACCCTCGCGTATTTAAAAATAGGAATGCTTTTTTTTACAAAAACTTATTGCGTTCATAGAAGTAAACTCTTTTAAAATTTTAAGATGTAATAGGTAGTTACTATTTCCATACATTTAAATATTTAAAATACTTTTAAAAACATATTATTTTTCGAGATCTATCACAGTCTGTGTAGAGTGCAAGACAAACATCGAATTATATGAGTTTTCGCCAGGTTGAGTGGTAGCGGAAAGCTCCCAGAACCCGCGCTCGGTTCAGAGCATACAAGTTATTTTTTGCGTCTTGGTGTATCGAAGGTTAAGTATAAATTATAATATTTAAATACTCTACTGGTTATGTAGATAAAAATCAGTCTTTTTTAATTAAAAGAAACATTCCCGGGTTAAGAATACCATGTCACTATTTGATAATCTTCAACTACCACCAAATTAAGCTGAAAATGTTGCTTGTGTTGTGATGGAGGACTTAGCCACTCGAGGAATTGAACCCACACGAGAAGACAACTCAGCCACCGACCGTTCAATATATTAAGTCTTCATACATTTTGTTCATAATAATTGAAAGAATATTTAAATCTTCAAGAAACCTCATTAAAAAACATGTCATGGTTTTATAAACATCTTTTATAGGTATTTCTGCGAAAGTTTCACCATGGTTATGGTAACTCAGAAGCAAAGTATTATTTGTGATCATAATTTCATGTAAAAAGATATTTAATCTATTCAAACTGTCCTGAAACATTCTTCTAGATAAAAATACATACAGGTTTCTAAGACAAAAAATCTTGTTAATAAGTTATCGGTTCTTCATTCAAATCAGTAATTACCATAAATTCTGTGCCATAAATACATATATTCTGTGCCAACTTATTCCATGTATATTGCTTTTTTAAAATTAATTTATATGAATACCTGTACTTCGTTTGTTACAGTAAAAAAATACTTACATATTTATCAAGTACTTCATCTAACATTCCCACATCTTTCCTGGCACCAATAAGTGTGGGAAGCATTATTCTGGAGTGAAAATTGTATATTTTCTTCATATCATCAAATATGTTAAAATTTGAATGAAGTTTTTTTAAGGCCACAGATATCCATCGCTCTTTAAGACACCGCCCATAGAAACGGAAACAGCTTCTTAATTTGTTTACGTATAACTTCTCGCTTTCAATGAAGTCATCGAAAATTTTTTTTGTTTCAGTTCTGTAATCAAATAATTCATACGGAATCTTTTTAGATATATTTCAGCTCTTTAAACTTTATTTTTACTTTCTTTTAAACTAAAAATATTGCCATGTTTAACAAATATAATTTGCGTTTCAATGATGGTTCAAAATATTAAACCTTACTAAAAAAAACGTGATGTAAATAATATTACGCGGCGCATATGCTGCAGAAAAGCGAAAAAAAAGATTTATTATCATGGTTATTGTTTGGTTAAAACGGTTTTAAACTAGTCTCAATGCTGGTTTTACCACACCAACGTTGAACGGGCGTGTAAGAATCTCATTAGTAAGATGGTAAAATATTTACAATGCTAGTATTTTTTTCTGTGTTTAACTTAAAAATATTAATATGCAGCTTAAAATAAAAGTTAACGAAATTGTATTTTGTGTATGTGCAGTTATTATTGTTAGTTGGGGCTAGAGGGGTTAGAGGGGCTGGTCTCGTCTCTGTCGGCCAAGTGGGGTACTACGGGACACCTCTATTTTGCGGGATTCGCCGAATAACTGCCTGCGCTACTTTGGTCTCTCTAGGCAAGGAAGGCATCCAAAAAGAGGAGAACAAATACAAAAGAAGGATTCAAATGGAACGACAAACATATCCATGCCGATATTTTCATGATGATGAGTATATTTTTTTGTAAAGATTCCGTGTTTAATTTATCGCTAAAATTTAGTAATTTAAGGCAAGGCCCAAAATTTATGATGGTGCTTAATACTTACTTTAAACTAATTTTTTTTTCTACATCTTTGTTTTCAATACCGGGTATTTCTTTATCAAACTGTATTTTTTTATCACACTGTATTTCTTCATCAAACTGCAATTTTTTATCCGTCTGTATTTTTTCATCACACTGTGTCTGCTTATCCCACAGTATTTCTTCATAACGCTGCAATTTTTTATCCCTATGTATTTCTTCATCATACTGTATTTCCTTACCCGACTGTATTTCTCCATCAAACTGCGATTTTTTATCTCTCTGTATTTCTTCATAATACTGTATTTTATTATCCCACTGTATTTCTCCATCAAACTGCGATTTTTTATCACTCTGTATTTCTCCATCAAACTGCGATTTTTTATCTCTCTGTATTTCTTCATAATACTGTATTTTATTATCCCACTGTATTTCTCCATCAAACTGCGATTTTTTATCACTCTGTATTTCTTCATCACACTGTATTTTCTTATCCCATTGTATTTCTCCACCAAACTCAATTTTTTTATCCCTCTGCATTTCTTGATCACACCGTATTTTCTTATCCCATTGTATTTCTCCATCAAACTCCATTTTTTTATCCCTCTGTATTTCTTCATCACACTGTATTTTCTTATCCCACTGTATTTGTTCATCACACTGCAGTTTTTTATCCCTCTGCATTTCTTGATCACACCGTATTTTCTTATCCCACTGTATTTCTCCATCAAACTCCATTTTTTTATCCCTCTGTATTTCTTCATCACACTGTATTTTCTTATCCCACTGTATTTGTTCATCACACTGCAATTTTTTATCCCTCTGTATTTCTTTATCACACTGTATTTTCTTATCCCACTGTATTTGTTCGTCACATTGCAATTTTTTATCCCTCTGTATTTCGTCATCATACTGTATTTCCTTATCCCACCGTATTTCTTCATCACACTCCAATTTTTTATCCCTCTGTATTTCTTCATCTGACGTATCGACTTGAGTATTGCCTAATTTTATTAAATCATCGTGGCTTCTATGTTTTAGCTTTAAAAGATCTTTCGGGGAATATTTCCAACTATCTTTAAGTATGTTTTGGTTTCCCTTGGGAATGCAGGAAATATCATTCACACTGTAAAAACAAACGAAATCATTTACAAATAACAAAACGAGGAAAAGGCATTCGAGATTTGGAATGTGCAATTTTCTGAAATCCAAATAGACAATACCATGTTTGTATCTAATAGAAAACATATGATTTAAACATATGAAGCTTTACGCTTTAAGCAATCAGTCGTTGATATTCATCAAATGAAGCGTGTAAGATAACATCGTGTAAAATAATGAAGTTTATATCCTATCGCGGGGAGTAAATTGTAAAGCATCTAATTTAATTTATTGTTATAAAAGTTAAGAAAAAGATATCACAGACTAGTGATACAGAACCCACTGAGTAAGCGGGTAACATTATCTACTTTATCGCATAGAGCAAGTGTGGTACAAAATGAATAACACGAGATGGACTTTGTCCACGGGTGTTGCATTACTATCATAGACTTATCGAGATAGTTACTATACCAGAGTGGCAAGGAATCTTCCGAAAATTCTCTCTTACTTTATTTCACCGAGTGTTTTCATTCATAATAAATCAATATTCAATTTTTGAACCCATGGACCCAGAGTAAGAAACGAAGAAAATAAAGGAAAATCAAAATCAATGCTCTTTGGGATCACAAATGTTCCACACTTATATTTTTCAGTTACAAATAACTCAGAGGATTAATTTCATAAGCTTTGAAAACTACACTTTTTGAAGTTATGAAACACAAAAAAAACCTATTTCTATTTGTTTTTAAGATCCACCTCCAAATAAATAACTTATGCAACTCTCCAGTGTTCGTGACGTTGTTCTAGGACCTTATCCAAGAAGTGTCTATATCAGATTGTAGTGATTTGATTTAGGTCTCAGAATATCTAAACCTTTTGCAACTCTCCCTTGTTCGTGACAATGTTTTTTTTTACACACCCGGCAAAATAATTCTGGAACCTAATGCAAGAAGTGTGTATGTTAGATTGCAGTGATTTGATTTAGGTATTAGAATATCTACAGATGCTTTAGATGTAAAAGGATGTCGGATATGTCCCTTAAGGCGAAGCTTAATGCCAAATCACTATTTTGATTTAACTTTATAACAAATTGGTGTATATTATAAATACCAAAAAATATGTTTTAGATAAATTGAAGGTTTTCCTATCGTTTTGCTTGAGTAGAATACAAATGAAAAAAATAAATTACTGCATAAAAAATATAAATGTAAACTACTAAAAAAAATATTTTTCCAATATAAATGTATGAACGCGTAAAGGAAACAATTAAAAAAAATACAGTATTATAGCTAAGATTATCTGTGACAGTTTCACTTGATTAACTTTTTTTCTTTCTTGTGAAATTATTTACAAAATAAATAAAAAACAGTTTTGTGCTTGAAATCGAACGTTTCTAGAGTCCGTTTGTCAAGCGATTTTAATGCCTATTACTTACAATATTAAGTATACCAAGAATGTACACATTTTTGGCTTGTAGCTTCCTCTTGTGATAGACCAAGGTCTTACTCAAGGAAGATGGCACAAACCGGTATGGCAGAGACCTCTATCGGAAAAGGCGCGTATGAATTGAAGGGAACTGCATATTTGGTTAATAATTTTCTATCAGGGATTATCAGAGAAATTGAATTGAATCCAATCGGAAGACAGGAACAAAAGAAGGAGGTACGACTTTTGACAGGAAAAAGAATATCCCAATAGAGAGGTGGAGTTAAGCTTTGATTTATACGGCATCGACCTTGAAAATATTCCCATCGAATTTAAGGTAAACGTACTGGCTAGAGCCACTCAAAATCAAGGTTGATTAACTTAACATTTTTGACAGGGTTGCAACAGATTTGTTAATCAAGAAAAAGGTTTCCAATTTCTTTAAAATTCAAGTGGGAAGATCTAACAGGATTTTTGTTTAAATACCCACATGACTTTACATGGAATAAATGTACAGCTTTTTTTTAACGTTTTCAAGTGATATTAAAGAGGATAACACATTATAGAGGAATTTATGTATTTTTGTTGGTGAAAGGAACAAAGCTCAAGAACATCCCTGAATAAAAGAAGAGCCACACCCCAAAAGAAGGAGCAAACTGGGAAAATTGGCAATAAAATTACATATAATCAGGAAAAATCGGAAGTTGGAGACAAAAAATCGCGGAAGTGTGGTCGGTTCACGTAGAAAAGGGAGGGGGAAGTGAGTCATCAGAGGAAAATTGAAAATGATGAAAGCTAGGCTTGCAAAAGCGTTAAAAACAAAACGTACCACGTCATAAACAACAGTAGACGGTAGGGGATACTGCTGTCTAGGCCTAAACAAATCTACGCCTCTCGTGATCGTAGGACAATATATGAAAGGGGGTGGTTTGGCGGAATCGGACGATAAGACGTAGGTGGCGACGAAATTGAAATAATAATCGAAACTAGCGGTAATGTTTGCAGACCCCTAGGTCTGCGTTAGATTGTGATCTCAGCCAAGGGTGATTGCAGTGGGCATTTCTCGGGTTGGATTGGTTAGTACAAAGAGACATTCGTCCATCAGGGTAGCTAATGACAGTCATTAAAGCAATTTTGCGGCCACAATAACATTGTAAAATAAAAAGTCCGGAATTCATACTTCAAAAAACAGCGTTTACTAAAACATTTTATTGAAAACACCCTATGGGAATAGGAACTCGCTTTTCCAGTCCACGCCTGGATTATTAGAGAGAATGAAACAAATTTGGAGGTGTGAACCTTTTGAAATAACCAAAATGGCCTAATTAGCATGATGCGACCATGATCTAAATAGAAAAGAACATACGAGTCGATAAAGGTTAGAATAGCATATTTTAAACGTGATTAATGAAAAAATACAACTATAAATAGTTCGGATTTAGAAAAAATTGGGACAGTTTGACACAGTTTTTGGACAGTTTTGGGCTTTTTTTGAGAAATGAATTCGCAGAGTATATACGTCGCGATATTTTAAACAATTAAATTTAGACTTGGGAGAGTTGGGCCCAGTGTTCGATACCTCAAGATAAAAAATCTCAAACCAAAGTAGTAAAGTGTTCAATTTAAGAGTTTTAACAGTTTCGCGGAGTTTGAGCAGAAAGTGTAATTACGATGAGTGTTTTCGAACATGAATTTTTGTTTAGTAAAAAACGCAATTGTTATGATTTTCATAAATTCACGGATTATGCATAAATTTATAATTAAAATAATAAAACATAAATAAATAAATTTATGATTAACAAAAATAATATCCCTGAAGTCTTCTTAAAACATAATAAAAGACATAGCTGTTAGATTTCAATAATTGCAAGGTTAGGGAGGGGTGTTGATTTTACAATTATGGGGTTAACTCTATAGGCAATTCAAATATAGATTAGTAGAAAATGGAAAATTCGAAGTACATACATCATGGAGGGAAGTGTGGGTAACACAACCACATTAGGAAAATAAGATTGTAGATATCTCGGATTAAGATATAAAATTTTAGGTTACCATTTCAGAAAAATCTAGTAGTAATTACGGGACGCTCCACCCAAGAGCAATGATCATGTGTTTCCCGACAGGATTTTGCTATTAGCGGGTAGGAGCTAGGTAAGTGTTTTCATTTCCAATTAAGATGTTGTAGTTTAACCTAAAACGAGCGATGATGACATCTGTAAACTAACAATTACCACTAATTCATTATAATATGTATTTAAAACCAACATGTCAATCTTTTCAGAATTCCTCAACAAGTCCGACATTACCTTGGTAGTGTCAAAACCCTCGCAAACCTTCACCTCATCTCTGAATTTGAACCTCGATTAAACTTTCGTAAAACCGTATTCCATAAATACTGGCCAATCTGATGGTTTTTTGTTTCTCACGCTACCATGTGATAAGGGTTGCCAACGTGGACGGAGAGGACTAACGGGATGTTGAAAACTATTCCCTCTGACGCGACGGGACCATGTTGAGTGAGGGGCGTGAGAGGGGAATTTGTGACGCCGCCTTGTGATGAACGGGAGCATGGTCCGCTGTTGGGGCGTCTAGGATGAAGATACCTCGGGATGTCTATGAAATTCATGTGGAGGGGGCGACGACGCGGTATTACGCGAGAATAAGTCCGCAGCGCCATTACATTATTCAATGGTGTCAACCTGGAAGCTGGTTTAAGCCAACTGGAACGCTCCCTTGGCGGAATTACAACGGCTTCTTTGAGGTGGAGTGTACAAAGGCCAAGAGGCTACCCTACTTTCAAATCAGTTAGAATTTATTTACCAGGAGCCGTGACCAAGAGACTACAACATTTTACAAATCAGAAAGAAGAAATCATCATTATTTTTGCAAAGGTAGAGACTAGGATCATTACAATTGGTCCGCGTGACCAGAAGTTACAATTACTCTAGATCGAAAACAGTTATATTTTTCATTGGTTAGACAAGTTAGGAAGGTAGGATCATTACACACTAAACACCTTGTATTCGGTATTTATCATTAATGCAAGTATGGCGGTATTTCTTAGTATAACACAATGTATAAAGCGAAAACGGAAAATAAAACAACGTCTATTTATAATTTATTTAATAATTAACCCCCTTTTTTATATAAAGATAACAAATATGAATATGTTTGATCTAAGTTAGAGAATAAATTACGAGGTAAACTTCTAGTATTTTTAATTGTCACATGTTTTCAAATTCATGTTTTAACCTAAGAATTAGAAAAGTATCCAGAAAAGAAAAAAAGGGTCGAATTAAAAATAAAGATTAATGGAATCTTTGATAATGAGCACATTAATTTAAAATGTGTTGGCTATTTATACACGAAAACTATTAAAAATATTTTTTTTTGGAATAACTTTATTGAGTTTAACCTCAAATTGAAATATGTAATTATTGAAGACAATATTAGCGATTTCGAAAAGAAAATTTGAAACAGAAAAATCAGAAAAGGATACGGTCACATCTAGGACTCAAACCCAGGACCCTTGCCTTGCCGGTGGCCTGGTGCCCCGGTGCCCCGACAAGTATCATTTTCTGATTTTTCTTTTTCAGATTTTCGTTCAGAAATCGCTAATATTGTCTTCAATAATTTAATATTACAATTTGAGGTTTTACTCAATAAAATTATTCCAAAACAAATGAATATTCATCCTAAACTTACAGAAAAATCAATAGATGTCGCACATTAAAATAAAAAAATAAGATAGGTATATCTAAAAGACAGTCTAGATTGCATTTAGTTCGGGATTTATCTTGCGATCATACATAAAGATAGTTGCTAATAAAAAATGTGCGATGAAAAAATGAACACAATGTTGGTAGTTCTTATTCGAAGTATGATACAATTAAATGTGACCAAAGGGGATAGGGTTCCATTAGCTCAGTGGTGCCCCGGCAAGGCAAGGGTCCTGAGTTTGAGTCCTAGATGTAACCGTATTGTTTTCTGATTTTTCTACTTGAGGTTTTCGTTTAGAAATCGCTAATAATGTCTTCAATAATTAAATATTAAATATAAGCTGTCGTGTACCCGGCGTTTTTCAGGGTTATGATTGGTTTTGAATAAAATTTTGAGGTTATGATTTCAAGTAAACCGGGTGTAATTTGTAATGTGAAAATAATAAGAGAAATATATACATATTTTTAAGTAATAAAAAACTTATATTAAACAGCTATCAACAAAGAAGAGTTGATAGCCGTGAAAGTGTATGGAGTGGAAGGGCATATCTCAGTGTGATAAACACGGTTATTTGCGTCAATATGTAGTGTGTACCGTCACAGTACTCCCACGACGTTCTTTACAGAATTTTCTCATCCTGACATTTGGCAGTGGTAATTTTGGAACCATTTTTCATTTTTTCGCATTTTAGATTGATTCAGAAAAAGTTATAAAAGTAGTAATATAAAAGACAAATACAGCGGAGACACGAACTGTGCAAGCACACAGATGTGCCTTCACCATATTTCTTTATTTTCAGAGAAACCAAACACATTTATTTGAAAAAAAACTGCCAACTAATCATTACGCCATTTCATCGCAGTAGTAGGCAGAGAGGATAGACCGATATAGACATTGGCATACATTCCTTGCTTCATTCACATACAAACGTACATACTGTTCTGTTATTTAGACTTCCGATTTATACAAACCAACATTATACCTCCAAATATATATGTTAGTTTTAATACGTTTTCTATGTTACCTTTTATCGGGAGAATAAGTAATATCGTCCAAATAACTATCAACACTTCGATGAAATTGTTTTGTTTTCAGAGTTGGGTGTTCTTCGAATTTTCTTTTCCGCTCTGCTACAACTATTTTTGGAACATCGGAGACTGTTTTTATCACATCTTTTTTAATTTCACTTTCTAATAGTAAGTTTTTCAAATTTTTTATTCTGTTTTCAAACTCACTGATTCGATCTGAAACAATCCCCATTTTAACGTTGTTATTGGAATATTAACATTGAAAGCCGAACTGTGAAATTCAATAAATAACCTCAAACTATTTGATATATTATCAACTGAACCGTGGCATAGCAGTATGTACGACGTGTTTGATGTCAATATAATTAGCATGTACTTTTTCTTAAAATTGTGTACGTTATCATAATATGTTATCAACGAAGCATGTTATCTTATCCATAAACATTTTCTTCATAAACGAGACAGTGCGTACCTTTGTATTGGAAACAAATTATCAGCTGGTGGAGGTCGCAGTCTTCGATTCCAGTATTTTTCAATAATATTTTTTCAAATTTCAACTGTAGAAAAGGGTAGATATACAATAACTATAACAAAAATGTATTGTTTACATTTTTCTTCTAAAGTATTTATGGAAATATTTCGTCTCATTTAGTATAAATGAGGCGTTAAGAAGCGTTACACTACAAAAAATGTTCAATTGTTTGAATAAAAAATAAGAAGAAAATAAAAGTGTTTCATAATCCTAAAGAAAAAATAAGATTATTTTTTCGTTTTTGCTGTGAAATATTTTTGGAGTGCCTAGGGTGGTAAAACAGATTTTTGCGTAGCAAGCTTGGCGAGACGGGACGACGATTCATTCGACCAGACTCGTGACTCGTTGGTTCTTTCCTTTGTTATATATTTGCTCCTATTCCCCCAAAAAATAGCTGTGGTAGATCTATTTATTCTAAATGATTTAGTTTTTTTATTTGTGATATATTTCTCTATTTGTGTGTTAATAAAAATAACATCTTTTTTATACTCAAAATCATAAAGATTTGTTTGGTTTCATTTTCACTTCCTTCCATAAAAATCAATTTCATCTCATGACGGCTATTTTTTAAACTAAAAACAATATTGTAAAAACTACTTACAGTTTTTCTGTATTAGTATGGTATGCTAAGCGGAAATGTTGTTACGTTTTGATGAAGGACTATATGCAGCTATTATACAGGGTACGGCAGAGAGGACGGACGTTTTTGAGATGGGTAGTACTCTCCCCCTCCGTCTACGAGAAAGGTGGGGTGGGTGCCGCTTGACTCGTTAGTTCCTAGCATTGTTTTACCAGTTGTCGTCATGGAGCCGTGGACGGTGGAGCACCGCGTTTTTGCCTATGATCGTTTCGTCCGAAATAATGAGTCAGTCACCGTCGTGAGTTTCGTCGCCACTTCAACATTCATCGGAATAGAGCTGTTCGCTCTCGAAACAACATCCTTCGTTGGGTTGAATCACTTTGCAGGCGTGGTGAACTGATCAACAGAAGACCAAGAGGAGCTCCGCGAACAGTTCGAACTCCCGAAAATGTTAAACGCGTTCGACAAACCTTTCTTCGCAGTCCGACTCGGTCTGCCCGGAAACATGCTGCTGCACTTCGCCTCAGTGATCGTTCGGTAAGGCGAATTTTGCATATGGATCTCCGCTTTCACCCCTATAAATTGGCCAGTGTGCAACAGTTACAGCCCGGAGATTATGCACAACGAATGAACTTCGCACGTGAGATGGAAGCACTGATCGATCAAAATGAGAACCTCATTTTGTTCATGAGTGACGAAGCCCACATTCACCTAAACAACATGGTAAACAAGCAGAATTTTCGTTATTGGGCTAATGAAAATCCGCAACAGTTACACGAAAGACCGCTGCACAGCCCAAAAGTAACGGTTTGGTGCGCTGTATCGCAAACTTGCATCATTGGCCCTTACTTCTTCGAAGACAGTAATGGTCGTGCTGTTACCGTGAACTCAGAGCGCTACGTCGAAATGATCACCAACTTCTTTTTCCCTGAATTACGGCGGCGACGTGTTCCAATCCGACGTGTGTGGTTCCAGCAGGATGGGGCGACCGCCCACACAGCCAGAGCATCAATGGACGTTATTCGCCCTCTCTTCCCTGGTCGCCTTATTTCCAGGTTTGGCGATGTTCATTGGCCTCCTCGGTCCCCAGATTTATCCATATGCGATTTTTCCTATGGGGACACCTCAAGGCTAGAGTATACGAGAACAAGCCCTGAACTCCGGACGAATTGAAGGACGCAATTCGCATGGAAGTCGCCCAAGTTGAGAGAGCGATGTTGGAGAAAGTCTACGCGAACTTCCAAGAACGCCTCCAACACTGCATCAACGATTTCGGCCACCACATGCCTGATGTGATTTTCCACACTTGACTGTCTCAAATGCTATTTCCTCGCAAACTTGATTCCATCAATAAATATGTTTTTGAGTAAAAATTAACAATTGTATGATTTTTTTAAAACCGTATTTCCTCTCTGCCGCACCCTGTATCAGTTAAACCCATGGCCTTTTCATCGTAAACTTTTATTTTATGCTTACGAAATTTACTACTGATTGATTTATCCGAAGATAGCAGAAATTAATTAATTTTCTCAAAAATGCTAATGTTACATCTATTCTCAAAACGTAATGAAGTAGGTACATTGATAAATCATACATTTTAGTTAAGAAATATGGAAGAGCAGAAAATATAATTTCCTTTAACATTAATCTAATAACAATATACAAAATGAAAAAAATTGGTAAACGTTTTTGTAATCTCTTTTAAGCAAGATTAAATATTGATACCATCTATTCAAAATATACACTACGCAGAAAATATGCGGTATGCGACAAATATGCATTATGCGGCAAAAATGTGCTATGCGGCAAATGCTATAAAATGATATATGCTCATTTAAAAAAATTATGTTTTACCACGAATCTATGTAAAATAAAAATACTCTTTTGGAAGTGAGATTTTTAGCAACAAAGTTTCTATTATTAGTGTTTACATCTGCCTTTAAGATGACTAGCATTTATTTATTAAACGGGTTAGCATCAACCAAAACTCTGTAGTGTTGTCAGATGTTGTTTAATATTATACACATTTCAAACTAATGGCATAATATATTACGTATTTTTTCTCTACTCTTCAATAATAGCAAAATGTATTATTTCCAATCAAAACATGGTCGCCCTACATGTTTACTACATTATTGAGATGGCTTCCTTCAACCTAGTAGGTACCCATTATTTGTAAGGAACATGAATGCAACAACATTGAAATGGCTTCCTTCAACCTAGTACGTACCCATTATTTGTAAGAAACATTAATGTAACAATATTGAAATGGCTTCCTTCAACCTAGTAGGTACCCAACATTTGTAAGAAACATTAATGCAACCATATTGAAATGGCTTCCTTTAACCTAGTAGGTATCCATTATTTGTCAGAAACAATAATGCAAAAATATTGTTCTTTCACTATAATATTATTATTATTTTATGAAATTACTAACCTCAACACGTGACTGGTTTACTTTTGCTCTACACATTCTAGTCCTAGTGATTGGTGAGTTATTTGCTGCATTAGTGTTGTAGGTATGCCTCATTGGAACATTTAAACCAATAGCGTATAGTAATTCGCGACTATCTATTTAATTATTTAGCAGAGTATGACAATAGATCTGACAATGTACGTCTTTTTTACAAAATTAACATATTATCATCCAACTACTCTTGTCGAATTGCGCTGCATCCTTAATTTCACTTGGTTTCAACATAATTACTATAAGAAATAACTATTTATGTAGTGGGTGACGGTAAAAGATACATTCAGTTTTTTAAATCACGATTAATTCTGCGTATAATAAAATATACTACAACTATATAATATATCTATAGAATCAGCATTAGTTGATCTATATCAGATGTCCCCAAACATTTTTGTCGCGTTTTTTTTTGTTTTGGATTGACACCTCTGCACCTCTTTGATGACCAGCTTTATACTAGTTACTGTCAAGATGTAGAAATATTGCGAAGAAAATACCCAGACGCTAAATTTATTCTTACAGGTGACTTTAATCAACCCACTGTTCAATGGGACATTGACAACAATAATACCTGCACAAATTCCACGTCCAATAATGGTTCTCGTGAACTTATAGAAATGTCGTGTTTCCTAAATCTTAGACAAGTGAACTTTATATATAACTGTAATAATAATCTATTAGATTTAATTTTCAGCAACTCCAACAATATAAATGTGAAACATGCAAATGATAACGTTTCAACAATTGATAAATACCACCCACCACTTTTTGTTAAGCATATATCTACACAAATTTTAAATTTAGAGTCTTATAAAGAGAAATTAAATTTTTATAAAGCTGATTATCCCAAGATAAACGAGTTTCTCGCCAAATCAGACTGGAACTTCATTAGTAAATGTAATAATATTAATGATATAATAGAATCTTTTTACTGCATAATTAAGAAATCAATTGAACTTTACGTCCCTATTACAAAATATAGGACATCTAATTACCCCAAATGGTTTAAAAAAGAGCTAATTTGTACTATCCAGGCAAAAAAACTTGCACATAAAACATTCAAAATATCTCGAGCTCCAAATGACTATCTACTTTTTTCTAAATTACGCAACAGGGTGAAAAACATGTCGATCTCCTGCTACAAAGAATACCTGGAAAATATTGAGCAATCGTTACAAAATAAACCTCAAAATTTATTCAAATTCGCAAACAATCTTAATAGTAATGAATCTGGTATTCCGTCTATCATATACTACAATGGTAAAATTGCTGATACACCTCAAGGAATTACTGACTTATTTGCCGAATGCTTTGGCGAAGTATATGAAGCAAACTCATCCAATAACCAGATACCTCAATTCAACTCCAATATTTCTATTGATTTTAACGACCTTGTTATTGATGAAATCGATGTTCAGCGTAAAATTACATTATTAGATACTCAGAAATCCGCTGGCCCGGACACCATACCCGCAATTTATTTAAAAAACTGTGTATCTAACTTAAAAGGTCACCTAACCAAAATATTTAATCTATCATTAGCATCTGGCCTTTTCCCACAAAAATGGAAGACCAGTTTCCTTAGTCCCATCTATAAAAAAGGCGACAAAACGGATGCTTCTAATTACAGACCTATTTGCATACAATCAGTAATACCTAAATTGTTTGAATCCGTATTTCTATCAAAATTTATGTTGCAGGCTCGTAAAATCATTTCCCCTCACCAACATGGATTTATATCCGGTAGATCTACACTTACAAATTTAATTATATACGAAAAATATATATCTGATAATCTAAATTCAAAATTGCAAACGGATGCAGTTTACACAGATTTCAGCAGAGCGTTCGATAAAGTTTCTATAAAAATCTTATTAAACAAACTAGAAGTATATGGGATAAAAGGAAATCTACTAAAATGGCTTGAGACCTATTTGACATCTAGAAAACTGTACGTTAAACTATCTAACCATATTTCACATGAAATTGAAGCTTCAAGTGGGGTGCCTCAAGGTTCTCATCTAGGTCCGATTCTTTTTTTGTTATTTATCAATGACATTGTTACAATATTTGAAGGTATCCATTTCCTATTGTTTGCTGATGACCTGAAAATTTACACTATTATAAGAAATTTAATGGACTGTCTTGTATTGCAAAAAAACTTGGATCGATTATATAACTGGTGTAACATAAATGATTTATTTTTAAACATTAATAAATGTCATTCTATAAGTTTTTCTCGAAATAAAAATCCAATACTCTTTCAATATCATATTAACAATGTAAATCTTTCTACAGTAACATTAATAAAAGATCTGGGTGTCGTCTTTGATAACAAGATGACATTCGTCCCCCACATCGATGCAATCACGAATAAAGCACTTAAATGTCTCGGATTTGTATTAAGAACGTCCAAAGATCTAATGTATACTAATACACTCAAAACATTGTACATTACACTTGTCAGAAGCATTCTTGAGTATAATTCCTCTCTCTGGTCGCCTCTATACAATGTACACTCACACAAAATTGAAAGAATACAACACAAATTTTTAAGGCATATAAATTACAAATTACATATTCCATTAGAAAATTTAAATTATAATTATTTAATGCACTTGCTTAAACTACCTGAATTATCACAGCGAAGAAAAATCTGTGATGCTTTATTATTATTTAAAATTATCAACGGTTATTTGGACAGCCCCGAACTAGTGAATATGATAAATTATCAAGTTCCCAATAAGTACAACACTAGACTTCATGCTCCATTCAATATAGTTGCTTCTCGCACTAATTTTATGATCAACTCTTGTCTTCAGAGATTGCATCGTGTGGGGAATGAAACATGCTCTGTTGATATATTTTTTAATAAAAACATCGCCTCCTTTAAAAAGCGTATATGTATGCAGATATTAAGCAAAAATCCTGTTGATTGTTAATAATAATAAACTTAATACTCTGTAACTACTTTCATAATACCTACTTCTTTTTGTTTGTAATTGTTGTGTACCTTTTATTTTTGTCATAATAATAAAAAAACTTACGTACATTTATAATAGCAAAAAAAAAATATATATATATATATATTTTAAATTACAAGAATATTACTTACTTTTATAAATCGCTAGAAAATGTTTTGCACCACTGCCAACAGGTATGTTTCGAGTTTGTTTGTAATTATGTTTTGTGTAATATTGTGACAATTATAATTGCTGAATGTACTGTAGCCTGAGCCCAAATAAGTATTTGCTGGTTGAACTCCTCTATACAATATACAATTTACTTTTCGTATACTAATACTTACCTGTGTTGTGCCAACTTGTCTTTCATGCTCAGCTTATTATCATAAATACTATGTTATACTTCTTATGATGCTATATACCTGTTATAATGCTCCTGTATAATTTACCTTGCATGTAAAAGCCGTCAAGGCGTGAACAAACAAATAAATAAATAAATAAATAAATAAATTTCTAATATTGATTTTTCAGATGCAAAATTGGGGATCTCGGAATTTGACCTCTTCATTCACATCACCATTGTACTTTGAACAATTTTCCTTATAAAACCACAAAAAAGTGACATTCCCAAAAAAAAACCATTTACATCTCATTCACCCCCAATTTTTTTTCGTTTACCCCCTGCAGGTCGAATTCGACCTTTTAAGCCATAATATTTCTCACTAGATTTACTTATTGATCGTAAACACTTTTTTCCAATACTTTACTAATTAAAATATATATTTACCCTGTTTAATTACATTTAAAAAAGTCTCTGTACCACGTATCGCAGTAGGGCGTTGGTATACATATATATTAATTTTACTTCACTGCTGCATAAATTATCAAGAATAAAAACATATTTATAAATATTCAATGACCAACGATGCGTTAATGAAAAATAGTGATCCAACTACCGGTTTTCTAAATATTTTACAGTGCAAAAATTTCAAAAATTAGTTTCTCGAAAAATGATTATGAAGCCGAAAAAACCGACTTACATTACAGGCCTGGGTGCGACCGCTAAAATTTGGCTAAAATACTGTCTGGTAAAAGTACTTATATTCATTCGGTTTATTAAATATTATTGAGCTAAAACAACAAACAAACTAGCAGTATCAACAAGTATCATCCACAATCGCCGCCACTTGCTAACGGTTGTTGCTAGATATCACTGACTTGTTGAAGGGACGCTTCAAAATATGTTGCGCGCCCAGGCCTGTACTCCACACGGCTATGAGAAGGTAATTTCTTTCGCCTTCCTAGAATTATCTCAAAATAAATGAAAGCGTAATCAGTATTTTTTTACTGACGTTAATTTACGGAAAACATTAAGGACGGATGTTTCACAGAATTTAAACAATTCGTCAATTTTTTTTGATTTTCAAGTTCTGTGAAGGTTTTATTCAAATTCTGTTGCGATTTCAGTTTTGTGAAGCAACTGGCCAATAATGATATAATGATAGAACCCTCACAGAACTTGCAAAATAACTTTGAAATTTGATGAATTGTTCATATTCCGTAAAACAACCGGTCCTTAAATTCTTAGACCCTGGACAGGCCAACAATATTGATTGTCGGTTGGATAAATAATTCCCATTTTCAAATAATTTCAAAAAGCTTTATTAATTTAAAAAAAATATATATTTCAGTCACACACCATTTCTGACTGTTTCTCTTCATTGGATATACAGGATTTTTCTTTAGTTTTAAGAGGTCTTTGGTTATCCAATCTAAATGACGTTTATTTGTCGTTTTTTTGTTTACTTTTAGAGTTGTTTAAAAATGTTGTTAGAATTTAACATCGAATGGCTATTTACGTTGATATCATAAGGATCCCGGATGATATCATTATATAGTTAATCTTAATTAATATATTTGTATTCGTACGAAGACGAACATATTAATACATGTGTGAAGAACTTCAAGGAGTAGTACATTGTGACCAGATATTGCATTATCGCAGTTCATTAGTGAGTACGATAGTGTGATATCGGATAGTACGCGATCTATGATTGTGTTAATATTTTCTGTGATGCGTGTCGCGTGTTTGTTGGTTAATCCGAACGACCACCACTGCCATCTGTGCGGATCTACCGAAACTAGGCTCTGTGTATTCGCGAATAATGTTCTTTGCCTGGCGGGGTTGTGTTCCTCGCTAACCGGAATTTTCCCATTTTCCTGGGGATTATGTGGAAACCATTCCTGATCGAAGTGTGGTTAGACCCTGATAGTTCGGGATTACGCCGCAGGGCCATGTGTGCCAATTATTGCTACTCCAATCGCCCCTTCTCTCATCTGCATGAAAATGGACTATTTGTTAAAATAATGCATTACCGTAGATTAAAAGCTCTCGTAACCATGAAAATATTATAATTGCATTGTCATTTTTTTTGTTATATTGTAGACATCCGATATAATTTTAAATTACGTTTCTACTATCCACGATCAAAGTCAAATATTGAAAGATTTGATAACAGGTACATTAAAAAAAATGATTAACGACATTGAAGACAAGTATATTGCACGTTACTGAACACAAAAATAGCGTGTTAAAAATATTTTTAAATACATCTTTTTGAATTTCAATATAATTTTCTTGATTGATTGAATGAATGAAGTGGAAATTAACCCACTTACCGATATCCGATCGAACTCGGCAGATATATTTGTTGTCAATGACAATGCATTCTACGAACTTTTGGTGGTTTTCATGAAAGAGTAATACCAATAATAAAATATATTAATGCCAAAATATACTAATTACTGAAAAAGAAACAGCTAATATTTTTGTTTTAGTTGTTAAGAAAAGGTCAGCAAATCCAACTTTTATCTGATATTCGAATAATGAATAATGCACGTTTCTTACTGTTCAAATAATTAAAATGCAGTTGGTTGCGACAGTTAGCACGTTCTTTGTTCTGTTTGCTGTGAATTGGTCAGCCCCACCTGCACTCGCTACCCCCTCCCCCTATCTCTCCGCTCACCCATTCGGAGGGTAGAAAGAAAAGTCAGCCCTAATCGAATTAAAGTGTATGCTTTCTGAGATTCAATTAGGCGGCCAAGTGAATGACCTCGAGCGCTGATTACGACCTGGAATCAAGACTCTGGCCAGTGTCTATAAATCTTTATGCTCCAAAAGGGACATTACAGATATAAATAAATTCATTTTGTAAAACACAGAGCGAAAAGTTTCTAGGTTATTAAAACATCGTTTTAATGAAAGAGAAAAGTATTTTTTTCGAAACCAACTCAATATGAGACCGAATAGTTTTTTTTCGGCAAAATAACCTATATATTGGAAACCAATTCTGATGTAATAATAATAAGTGGATAGTTGTCTCCTTGGCGAAAATATAATCATTTTGGTTAAGAGATAAAATGTGGAGTATATTATTATTGAAAGGAAAAATTTCGTAAATTTTCACGGAGATGCGGGTCTGTATAAGGCTAGTTATGATAATAAATGTATTTCGTATGTTAATTTCAGAAATATGAAATAAAGTTTGTTCTTCAAAGCGCGTTTCACATTCGCGTATGTAAATTGGTTACAAATAAATTGGTGAATATCCGAAAAACGTATTATTTTCCGAAATAAGTATACACTTCATTTGCCTATTTGCTCATTCCAATCACACGCCGCGGCTTTTTATGACAATTTTACAGAGAATGCGACACTACAAGTGAAACTCCAGCACGTTCATACAGACACAGAAGCACTTAATTGTATGGCACACACAAGTTATAACACGTACGAAAGCTGCAAAACATATTATCGTGCGGGCTGGGGTGGGTGGAGTGGGGCGAGAGGCGAGGGAGGAAGCACGAAACTACAAAGAAAAATAAAAGGGAAATGCTGTCGGGCGGGCAGATCTAATAATGGCTTACTTTGAACCATATCTCTTTACGTCCGTTTATGATGGGGCGAGTGAGGCAGCCCTGTCTCTTGTTTCCCACTTCCTCTTCCCATCTCCTTCGATATTTTGTTTACACAGGTTTCTAACTACGGAATTTATTAAGAGAATTTTCGTGAGGCTGACATAAAAGGAGTTAACTAACTTTGGACGAATATTACATTAGGCGTCAGGTACATGACGACAACGATTATTTACATAAAAATCACAACGTACGAGTAGGTAAATGTCCCGGATGATAAACTGCAAGTTAAGATAAGCATGAAAATCAAGATATTATTACGCTATATTAAATGGAAGGTATGATGAAATTTTCACATGAAACCGTATTTAATTTTCAGTATAAATATAAGAAATGAGGTAACTATTTTTAGAAAAAAACTATCTGTACCCCACCACGCGTTGCAGTGGCTCAGTCTATCTGTGCATATAGAGAAACAATAACGCGTTTTGCTTTTACGTCCAACAGATGGTCAGCAATGTTTTTTCCTGTTACAGGTGACATTTATATAATATAGGTTTATAAAAATACATGCGTATTCGAATGCAACGTTGTGTCAAAATTTCAAAGAACATTTACATTATCAATTATATAGATAGATAGTATTGGTCTGCATGTGTGTCACCAATTCGTTCGAATATGTTGTAAGTAAGTTTGGTAGCTTAGTATATTATAATAGTCGGCTTTTAAATGGTTGGTGCAAAATTATTTATTAGATAAATAAAATAATTACCTGTTTTATGACTCGATGCAACCGAAATCAAAATACTATCCAGTGAGAAATTCGTAGAATTGTCGATTCGCCTGTTATGATTATTTAGATATGTAAAGTACCTACCTATTTAAGTTTTTTTAATCCTGTTCACACATACACAGTTTTCAAATCGATGATATTTATAATCAACACTGTGTACTGCTAAGTTAACCGCGTCAAGCGGTACTTTCGTTTGCCTATGAAACACGCGACAAATTAATTTGTCGCTATTGTTAGTTCATCTCTTGAGTTCTAAGTTTCTGCGAGGTATCAATCTAGCTATAACCAACCTTCTTCCTTTATTTCACATTACACGTAGGCACTGCTAAAAAAATAAAAGAGCTGGATAGAGGTTTCCTCCCCAATCTTTACCCAAAGACAGCGTGATTCATCTTCTTCATACGTAGCTTAGTGGCAGTACCGTATCGGTAAATGATGGTAAATATTCTTCCAACATAATATATTCGTATGAAAATCTTACCTGTACTACGTATGTTTTGTCATACGAATTATTTTTTGTGATACCAGAGAATTCATTTTGAATACTTGAAAGAAGAATGAAATTTTAGGCACCTCCCCGTTTTCTAGCCTCCTTTAAAAAGTTGTAATTCAAAAAAAAAAATCACATGTCGATTATTATTACGTACTTACAATTTTTTGCCAAATTCACCTTTTTTTTTTTTTTTTTTTTATAGTGAATACCTCACAAGAGTCCCAACTGCTCCCGTCTGGAGCCAGTGAGACTATGGCATCCCCAATTGGGGGGTGTTGTGAGGCTGAAGGTAAGTGGGGAAGGGAAAGAGGAAGGTGGGGGAGTACCTGGCTATTCAGATCTAGTCACTAAACACGGCTAAAGCCATTTGGAGCAACGTTTCAATTCTGAATGGTGGTCTTACACCAGGGCGATACTGGTAGTATCTTCCACTCTGGAACGTGCCGCAAATATACTATTTTAATTATTTTTTAATTAATTAATTGTGAAATAACACAAATTAATCAAATAAAATTTATTTGCGCACGCCGGGTTCGAACCCGCGACCTTCGGAATGGCAGTCCAATGCGTTACCACTGGACTATGCCGGCCGTCAGCTATGTTATTGCTCGTAATATGTGAGGATATTGCTGCGTAGTTAAGTGAGGGAATTTATTTTCATTAGGGCCTCTAGTGTGAGGTTTGTAAAAAAAATAATGGTTTTGCCACCCCATTTCAAAATATTGTTTCTTATAAATTTTAATAATTTAGTAATAAGTTCATTTATTGCTGTGCCGTAACGTGTTCCATCATTTTGTCACACCATGTAATTTTAAAAAAATCTACCTTGAACCATACATATTTGCGCCGAGAAATTCGTTTCACAAATGATACTTCTTTGACAAAAGTTTATTTATTCTATTAAGAAAGGAATACGAGTCGAAACATACGCGTGGAGGTAACGGAGATTCTAGCAACCACGTACGGGACTCCTCCGAAACTTGCTAAACAAATAATGTTATTTAAAAAGAACAAAAGAAGAAACAAACATTCGGGGGGTTGGGACTGGGTGGGAGCAGATGTTAGAGCGGGGCCAGTAGCGGGGGCGAGGGTCGCTTGCTGATTCAGAGCCTCCCAATAACTTTTCCTTTACAGAACTCGGAAACGCCCTAATAGTCGCCATCAAATCGTCATACAAAAGTCCCGAGAAGTGCGAGCTTTTCGAATTATTGTCTTTCAATAAGTTCATTCTCAATGTAACATTTTTAAAAATATTCCACACCATCCCGATCAAGATCAAGATCTCGCCAGAATTTACGATGAAACGTTTTTGTTGTCGCCAAATATTTAAATATAAATCTTGGCCCATGGGTTGTGGCGCCAAATGGCCCGTATAATCTACAAAAAGACCATTTTCCGTTGCTTGTTATGTGCTTATGTCATCAAGTGGGTCATATAAGAGCCTCAAAATTCACTCTACGCGACTAAATAATCAGTCGCAATTTCACAATGGAAAAAATTACATGATTCATTCGTGATTCCTCGAGTAGATCTTGAGGTTCTATAAATATTTATATATATATATGTTGTCGAATGAAAAATTGTGCCAAGTGACAGTTTACAAAACGATATAAAATTGACTGTTTCAGATAACATGAATACTATTACACTACCCTGTACTTAATTTACTGTCGTTGTAAGTGACTCACTTAATAATTATGCCCAGTGACGAATGAAAGACGTTTTCACGCAAAAAAGTAACGACGGTGTGGAGATACTAACTACCCCATTTTTTATTTCGCAACAAACAGTCGATGTTATATTTACGATGTTGGTCGATGCAGTAAACCTCTGAGTAGGCTAGGCTAGGGCAGTTTTCATAGATGTTGCACTACTCTTCCTATTTGTGTATATAGGATGAGTGCATGATTGGGCAGTTTTTATAGATGTTGCACTTCTCTTCCTATTTGTGTATATAGGATGAGTGTATGATTGGGCAGTTTTTATAGATGTTGCACTACTCTTCCTTTTTATTTATATAGGATGAGTGTATGATTGGGGAGTTTTTATAGATGTTGCACTACTCTTCCTTTTTATTTATATAGGATGAGTGTATGATTGGGGAGTTTTTATAGATGTTGCACTACTCTTCCGTTTTGTGTTTATAGGATGAATGTATTATATGGTATACTTATTCCGAGATAAAATTACTCTGGTTAAGTAGGTACATCCTTTGGAATGTTCAGAATAACATACGGTATCATGAGTGTTTAGCTTTACAAATTATTTGTATCAACCATTGTACGAGTAGGTACCTTCATATAAAACGTAGGTGACTACATGTTTATTTTAATATTTAACTACAGCTCTCCCGAAGATAATATGCCATGCAAATATTAGGCTACAAATTACATAATGTTGTTGAACATATTATACTGTAGAACAATTGTGATGACCTAAGTATGCGATTGCGTAATTTTGTTAGTTTACTACGATACGTGAAGTTTGACATTTAATTGAGTGTTTTTGCCTTTGCGTGTGTATGACTGTAATTAAGTAAATTATATGAATCCAGATGAAAATTCGTGTTGGACAGGTATAAATTACGATAAACTTATTTCAAATTCTTGTCAGGGAAATAATCCACTATTTTCAACTCGTATGTTCTAAATAAAACTCTTTTATGAAGTGCTGTAATAATTATTTCTTCAAACCCACTTACTTTCATAGACTTACTATTTTAATTACGGTTTTTAGGAAAAACTTAAATGACGACATTTTGTCAATAGCAATTACGATTTGGTAATCATTTTTTTCCCTTGATAGGTATATGAATAATTTCGAATATCACCTTAAAAACAAGAGAGATAGACACCGTCTGGTGTGTCGAAAACATATATGCATTAAATGTATATAATCGTACACATATTAAATGTATGTACTCGTACATGTATTAAATGTACGTACTCGTACATGAATTAAATTACAGCTAATCAACAACCCAAGTTATGTATAGTATCTACAGTCTATTGGTTGTTTAATTGAATATTTTCAAGAAATTTTTATTTCTGAAATATTGTTGTAACGTTTGAGAAACGCTGACTAGTTCCTTAGAGCGCACGGTCAACGTGGAGGTGGAAAGTTAAAGGCAACATGTGCATGAAGTAATCGTTATTTGCCCTATTATTTCAATTAAGGATCTTCAACGTAAAAAGTTCTGGGATCTTCGGTTTTGGTGATAAAATCGCGGTTGATTCGCTACAAGTATTATGGCTTACCGTTGTTAAATGTTTTTTTTAAACGCTTAGTTACTCATGAAATCTAACTCTTTTCTTATGTCCTACAGGTCGAGATTTTACATAAGAAGAAATCATAAAAGGTAGTTTTAGTCTGGGTACGTTTCCAAATGATGTATGTATAAGTTTAAAAAAAATTACCTAAATGTTGATTCGCGAAAAGGAAAAATGTGTAAGCAAGTCCAGAAAGCTTAACATTGTTTTTATAACAAAAAAATAGATTTTTGAAGAATTCACTCGAATAACTAGTATACAACTGGTAAATAAATGTATAGAGACCGTGTTTGAATGTATTTGTGCACACCGATAATATCCACTACCTACCACTACACAAGCAAGGGACTCACTAAAATGATTTACCTTATCTGTGTGAGTACTGTGTTCGCATCAACATTCTCTTCTATATACCTATAGATATAATGAAGCCATCTTTGATAAAATAGTAATCAGTATCGATTTCCATATTAAAGAACGATTTCGTTTTAATTGATCAATAAGCGCGACCCACTCCGGCGCTTGATCGCTTTATAATAACATTGTTCTCAAATACTCCTCCTCTTCCTTTTGTTTCTCCTTCTCCTCCCCTATCGTCCGCCCACTCCTCCCCACCGCCTCTCCTTCTTTAGTGTCATGACAGGTAATTGTGTTAAGCAGCCATTGTGCTCCTCGCTGTGTATTCTTATCTAATTGCAGCCTCCCCACCCCATCCTTTAAGTCAATGGTCCGCAACCTTTTCCAATGGGTGGAACGTTAACCTCTTTTGGGAGATATTCTTCACCGGCAACAAATAAACGTCTTTTTGGAGGCCTAACCCCCTGCCTGACACGTCTCGTCAAAGTAATGCTGTCTTATTTTGTATAACGGTGAGAAATATTATTAAAACAGTTTTAGAAAGATCGAATACCCCGCTTTTAGTTTGAATTAAAAAGTTTACCATAAATGCCCCAAAAAAATTTGAAACAATTCTATTATAAAAACATTTAGCGTTTGAAATATATTTTACAAAAAAATATATATTTCAAACGCTAATAGTAATAACGCTCCAGGTAGTAACTTCCAAAAGTTACTACCCAGATATGTCTTGGAAATATTTGGGAATTATATTTCTATCAGCAGCGACGCAGAACATCAATTATCGTCTCGCGGCACATCGGTTTCGGAGCACTGCATTATACTGGATTGAGAGATTCACACGATACAGCGAAGTAAAGAAATGTTTATATTGAGAATACCAGTGATGTATTAGTTTTCAAGATTACTTTTTAGAAAAAAGTAATTTATTTTTCATGCATCAGTAAATGAGTTATCAATTTCCACAGTTTCATTATCCTTAATCTCTGATATTTTATTGCTAAAAATCAAATCGGCATTCTTAAAATTAAAACAATGTGTGGTTCTACCGCTGAAAGCTTAGTTATCAACTATTTTTCTTTTAATTGGATGTTGAAATTTCTCGTCCTCATTTTGCCATAATCAACTGGGCACTATTGCGCAGAGATGTTCTACTCTGGTCCATCTAGAATCTAGATCTTAACTGGCGATGACAGATACTGCGAATTTAAATTTCCTCGTCCTTATTCTGCCAACATCAACTGCGCACTATCGCGCAGAGATGTTCCACTCTAGTCCATCTAAATCTTAACTGGCGATGACAGATACTTCTAATTTAAATTTTTCGTCCTCATTCTGCCAACATCAACTGCGCACTATTGCGCAGAAATGTTCCACTCTAGTCCATCTAAATCTTAACTGGCGATGACAGATACTGCTAATTTAAAATTTCTCGTTCTCATTCTCCCAACATCAACCGCGCACTGAGATGTTCCACTCTAGTCCATTTAGATCTTAACTGGCGATGACAGATACTGCTAATTTAAAATTTCTCGTTCTCATTCTCCCAACATCAACCGCGCACTATCGCGCAGAGATGTTCCACTCTAGTCCATCTATATGTTAACTGGCGATGACAAATACTGTTAATTAAAAAAAAAGTTTTACTAATTTTCTTTGTAGAGTGAAAACGCACATTTATATAACGGATATTTTTATAACTGAACTAGACATATATAAAACATCTCACGAAAAGTAATATTCAGGTGAGAAGGCCTAGTTTACAAGTTACAGAGCAAGTTTTCAAAAAAAAATCCAACGCCATCCTTTCAATTCAAATTACGTCTCAATGTTCGAAATCGAAAAGGTTTTAGCAAAAATTACTCTCTTAAAATATTGTCACTCTGAATTTTAGAAGGCATCGTGATCGGAGTACCAAGTTTCTTCTAGACTCCGGAGTTGGCAATGAATGTTAAAGTGTAACTCAAAGTATCGTTCTCCGAGCGAAGACTTCTAATAGAACACCAAAAGGAAACCCGTTAATTATTCAGGTTAAGCAATCTCAATATGGAAATTAAGCGTGGATAAGTGGCAACCAGCACGAGGGTAAAATGATCAACCCCTCGCGAAGAAAATTATAAAGTCGCCGAAAAAATACCGCTGCTGACATGGTGTTGGGGAAGTTTAGTCAAAGAGACGCGGTGAGAATAACATACACAGCAGAGGAGGGCCGGGAGAGTTCAAGCAACGAAGCTGGAGAGTCCTCATCCTACCTATAATTAGTAAGTTATTAGGAATAACTTTGCAACCCCTATTCACATTTCCATCAAACCTTTAATCGATCCAATGGCTTAAACTCATTGCTTTTCTTGCAAAATAAATAAAGGACATTTATACATTTGGTTTGCAGATGTGCCTTTTGGTGTGCTATGGTAATTATTTAAGTTATCAGTCCAAAACAAACGTTCGTTAGTTCTTCTTTTGGAAGCCCTTCATGAACAGGAAAAAATAAACTTTAAGTTGATTTAGTTTATTAGTAAACTTTTTCAGACATGAAGTGCGTAAATGGCACTTCGAATTCTTTAAATTACACAAATAGCGTAAGTTAAATAAATAGGTAAACTTATAATAATGTGCCAAAGTAGCCAAAACCATAGAACGGTCACTGGTCAGGTATAGTGTCTTCTAAAAAAATCTTTAATTAATGTTTTGCGGTTAGTTTTGTAAGGTTTTTCGGGCACTTTCTATTTAAGATAAAAACACCCCGAAGAAATAAATGTATTTACTGCTTTATGTAGGCATGCATAATATTATTACGATATTTTCACTAATAACATATTATTGCAAACTAAATCGAGTTTCCGTGATCCAGTTGACTTGAATAAAATTGAAGAAATTAGTATACACGAAGTAAATACTTTATCCACTGCAGCTTATAGGTTTGTGACAAATATATATTTTTTAAATTTAAAATAATAATATGGTTAGAAACAAAATAATGTAATTTCTTCCAAGAATTGAATTGAATCACACCAATGAAGAGTTAACTCGAGGGATTTGTATACGAGTTAAGAATAGTATTATGGAGTGTACAAATAATATATCTTTAGTACATTGATGTGGCAACATAAAAGATGTAAATATGGTTTGAATAAATGACAGTACAAATAAGTTGCACTAATCGAATTTTAGCAAGTCACGTAACAGCTTTGTTAATGTACCTACCTATAAATCTTTTTGCTATTTGTTTGCTTGTGCACTCATCATAAATAAGAATTCCTTCCTCTAAGCATGCTATGAACGTGGCTACACGTAATTCGACTATAATAACAACTGATGGTATTTTGTTCAGAGGAGGTTGTGTACATACAAACCTAATATATTTATATTTACCCGCCCTTAAAAAAAGATACCTATTCAAATTTCTCATAAGTCAAGTTCTGCGTAGAAAAAAATGTGTTGGGGATGAACTCTGAATGCGAAATGGGAACCGAGGAATATTTTGCGGTCCTATTATCCACGGGAGGCGGCGGAGGTGCAAGGGGAGGGGAAGGAGCGTGAGCAGTGTGACAAGTTTCGCCATCTTATTCCGGAGACGTTAACATGTCCATATAGGTTCTTAAACAGTGAAAACTTGTATTGAAATTTTTTATTTATACTGGTTCCTTACCGATGTCATTAATTTATTTTTACTCGGTTTTACAGATGTTCTCACTTACATGAGAACAATCCAGTTATAAAAACTCAGTAAATACACATACTATTACAAAAATCTACTCAGATAGGATTTTTTTGCATAAATTTAGATAAATACTTAAAAACAAAACAAATAAAAAAACAAAATTATAATTTTTGTTAAAAGTTAATGACCCACTCAAATGACCGACTCAAATGACCTGCTCAAATGACCCACTCAAATGACCCACTCAAATTACCCACTCAAATGACAGATACAAAGGTAAGCAACAGACAAAATATACGCAATGAGAACGTGAGGAAGTATACCATGAGATTTCTTGAAGTCTGCTGTTATCCAAAATGACATCTCCAGATTTGCCTACTTGTTAGTTGTCACCGAAATCCATCTGCCATATTGCCCATGTTGGACAGTTGCCCAAATAATGGAACGGGGATGTCGAATAATTACTATTTTTGTTGTTATTTTTGCTTCCGATTTTGTTGTCCGGGTTAAATCTTCCCCATAGGAAAAACTACACCCTTCCACTCACTTTTCCACAAATGATCAGCTAGTCAATCAACACTATCCAAGTGCATTATATAAGTAAAATAAATACAAAACAATACAAGAACAACAACACGTCAACTCACCAGAGATCAAATGGGAAAAAAAATTCACCGACTCCAGATATTTTCATATCAGAGGGTTCGGCTCGGTAGAACTTCTAACAGGGCCTATTAATCCTACTGATCCCTCAACATAAATATTTAAAAAATCTTTCGTTATCCTACATGTATTCAAAATGACCGACTTTTGCATCTTTATATATAAATTTTTTGATAGATCTAATACGCCTAAATTTTTAATGAGAGAGCTAGGTATAATGCCAGTAGCCGAAATAACGAATGGTAATATTTTTATAGTCTGAGAAGGCAAATTCTTTTTATTTCGTTTCCTAAATCTGTGTATTTTCTTATTTTTTCATTAACAGATTTTTGAATGTTACAGGAATTTGGAATAGCGACATCAATGATATAAGTTATTTTTTTTAATTTTGTCATGTAAAACTATATCGTGTCTATTATGACTAATCGTTCGATCTGTCAGTAAAGTTTTATCATAATATATTTTATAAAATTCGTTTTCTAAAAATGAATTTGGTTCGTATTCATAATATGGTACTATATTACGGCAGTCAATCAAGTTATGTTTAATTACCAAATTTTGGTGAATTATTTTTAAGACTTGATTGTGCCTAAATGTATACTCGGACGGTGCTAATATAGAACATCCCGATATAATATGTTCTATAGTTTCCGGAAAAGCCAAACATTTTCTACACAAATCATCAATTTGATTTGTATCTTTGATTATATGCTTTCTATAATTTTTAGTATTAATGACTCTATCCTGAATGGCAAGCATAAATCCTTCTATTTCTGCGCTCAACTCTCCAATACTCAACATACGTTTGGTTGATATAATTGAAGTGTTTTGGGTGTAAAATTTTATTTGACCAGGAATCTAATAATTCCTGGTTGGGATTTATAAAAATGTTGGCATTCTCATCGTATAAATTTAAAGGTGTAATATTTCTATCTGCCTTGCAAATTATTTTGTGCATTTCTGAGCTATGAGCTTTCCTATGGAAAAAAGTTCTTAGCATTTCTACCTGATTATGTTTCAAAGAAGTTATTTTGACTATACCTCTACCTCCTAAATTTCTAGGTAAATTAACTCGTTCTATAGCTGAATTTGGATGATGGCAATTAAACTTTGTTAGCGTAGTTCTAATTAATCTTTCTAAGTTATCTAAATCTGTATTAGACCATTTAATTATGCCAAATGAGTACGTTAATAGAGGTATTGCCCAAGTATTTATTGCTTTTACTAAATTTTTAGCAGATAGATTGCATTTTAAAATTTTTCTGATTAAAAATTAAAATTAGAAAGAAAAAAATACCACGCTTAATATTCAAATCTAGAAGTTAACCACTGTAGAATTAAAATGTGCACTTTATGAAACCAAAAGGTCCGACCGCGATTCAATAAACTTATGAGACTTTTAAAATTATTTTGAAATAAAACGAGAGGTGACAAAAATGCATTTGTCTAATAAAATAAGGGTGTTTTATATGTTATCGTAAGCAGTAATTTCAGTTACAAAAAATGTAAAATGAATAATTTTTTTTATTCAATGTTTAAATAAAAAAATATTTATAAATATTTTTGAAGGCGTATTTCATTACCTTTCTAAAACACTATTAAGAAATATTCAATTTTTTTGGAATTTATTTCAAAGCGAAAATACTCTGACATTCGGATAAAATGGGGCCGTTGCTTAAAGAGTTAAGAAAAAAATAGCAACACAAGGGGTATAATATAAGTTTTTATTATTATTTTACCGGTCAGTGGTTGAATGGGCCTCACGTCTTGGTCCCATCCAGGCGTCGTTAGTTCGATTCTTCGACTGGCTAATTCCTCCATCACAACATAAGTTACATTTTCCGCTTACAGTGGTGGTAGGAGATTTTAAAATTATTTTCAGGTTATTCCTGGCCAAAAAAATGTATATTTATGTATATCCAAAAATGCCGATTTTGAAATGACACCTAAAGTCAATCATTGCACAATCAACAATATCCGATTTTAATGATAGTATTGTGAATAAAAATAAATATTTATTAAATATTAAATATTTAATAAATATTTTTCATTGTGCGGCAAATTTTGTATTTCTCTAAAAAAACATAGACTTATTGTTAAACGTGTTAAGGTATAGAAGGAATAAGGTATAAGGTTACAGAAACGTAAGCATACAGTTTATTGGGACTGACTGATTACGCTATACGCATCATGGCTTGGCCTATTTCAGCATATCGCTGGCCATACACTACCAATAGGAATGTATGGCGAGTGTTGTGCTGAAATAGGCCAAGCAACGAAAACATCGCGCGCTTATAGCGTGATCTGTCAGGGGCATGTAAGAATTTTTAAATTATTTAGAAAAATATTCTAGTAAACAGTTCTAGTATTATTCACATTCTGATCTAAAAAGAAGTACAAGGGGAGAAAAAACTCTTTTGTAAAGTAACAAGTTGCAAGGGACATTGTAACTTATACTAAAAATATCGATAGAAATAGATAAGGTGTGGTGTTTTGCGCTATTTCTTATAATCTAGACAAAAAAAATATCGAATGTATAGTAAGTATTTTGTTGCTTTGGGCTTTGTTATAGGAATAGCCCAGTGAAATAAATATTTTCGGTTAGAAAAATTCCGTCGAAGTTTTTGTTTACACGAAAGTTTCGATGTTTCAAATAAAAAAGCATTAAACAAATATTAATGAATTATCTTTTCTATATTTAAAAAATATATATATCTAGGAACAATGCATAGGAGGCCTTTAATCGCGAAAAAAATATTTTGGTATCCTTTGACTTTCAATATCTCGAAATGCTACACTGATCTACTGATTTTATTTTCAAAATTTCTATTGGAATTATAGACAACCCTTATTTATTGAGTCTAATCACGCTTAACAAACCAATTAGAATTTCATAGTTTCAATAGTTTCACAGAAATTGTAGATGTGTTCAACTATACGGAATATAGTTACAATAAGGCTATAATAATTATATATATTATGTATATTTCAGGATTCTGTAAGATACTTATTTGTAACATAAAAAAAATTGAGCTTTGTAGGAATTGTTCCTACCTTTTTTTCGTCTGATTTGATTGGGCTGGACAGGTATAACCCGTTCTCCAATATTTTCTTAAATCCAAAAATAAATGTTATGTTATACCCATGGTTTATAGCCAAAAAAGTAAAATAATTGAAGAAGAATATAATATTTATAAAAATAAATGAAACAAAACAGAACGAGACACAGAAAAATAAAAAGAAAACGGTTTCAACTTCGTTAGATTCCCTGTTAACACCGTTATCTTTTTTGTCTCCGTCTTGTTTCATATTTCGTTTAGATATGTTAGTATTATATTCATTTTCAATGATATATTAATTAATGGGTATAACTTTCAAAAGTTATTAAAGAAATGTTGTACCAATAAAAATATAAAGAAAATTAGTTTATGTTACCTATAAATGTAAATTTATCGACCTTGCACAGTATTTTTTTACAATATCCCGTTTGACGATAAACTATTTCAAATTCATGTTATGCATTTCAAAGAAATACATACAATAAAATGAAATGTTTCTTTTTCAATTTTCTGTAATGACAGTTTGGGGAACGCTGTTTGAAAGAATGCGCCATTACACGAAAAGAGAGCGAAGAACACCGCGGAATCTCGCGGTTTTTATAGGAAAGGGGAACCCCGGGAAAGCGCGGCTAAATGTTGGTGGGAGAAACGGGGTACGGATGGGGAAGACTGGAGGTTGGGAGCGTTGGGGCACATTGGGGGGTGGGGGATATTGGCTGGATGGGGCGCGTTGGGTGGAGAGGGGCAAAAAGTTTCTAATTAACGGTAGGCGCTGGACATCAAATCGTCATCAGGATCATATTAATACTTTCTTTCCTTATCTAAATGCTAATGGATCATGTTCCACTTTCTATGAAATAACGCCGACTTGAATCTGTCATTTTGTGGTTTTGTTAATGCGTACATACTTCATTTTTCTTTCTCGTAAACCAAAAACATATAATATTTATACGAAAACATATACGTTTAAATTATTGTTATTGGTTATTGGTTGGTATTTATTCTTTGTCATTTTTTGTATTTTTTTATTATAACCCTCTGTATGTACATTGTACATAGTGTTAATTAAAATAACAATAAAATAAACATATAAAAATATGGTTTTAATAAAAAGATAAATAAGGCATTTATATAAAGTGCGTACGTAATTATTTTTTTAAGCATGTAATAGAAATATTTATTTATTGAACGCCCTTACGTCTTTTACAGACATTAAATAAGTCAAAATTTTACGTACTGTGGAAATATAATACATAAAAGTACCTACATATTATAAATATCAGTTTTTTTTTTACTCCCGTTATATAGACGTTAAAATATGTATTTGTGTATTTTACATAACTCATTGCGGTGGATCTATAGTAATTAGTAAATTAATAATAAACAATAAAGTTGTTGCAACAAAAAATAATTATAATATCGTACGCATTAGAAAAGCAGACCATTAAAAGGTATTCTTACATAAACCGACAATGATTGAATATGCGTTTTTTCGACGTAGACAAAAATAATATCACCGCAACTAATTTACTGCAAACATAAACATTTATAAATTTAACATGGCACATTTTACCATTCAAAGGCAAAATAAAACTTCTATGTTCGATTTGGCTCATATTTAAAATCAAGAAAAAATATTTCTTGTTCTATAAATTAAGCACGAATAAAACGAAATTTGTTTAATTCGATTTTGAAGAAGAATTGATGAATTATTATTCAATATTAATATATATTAAAAATAGATTAACCTTCTCATACCTAATTCCAATCTAAAAATAACAGAATCTTAGGAGTAATCCATATTAATTCGATGGGGAATAATCCAAATACCCATCGAATTCGGATGCCTCGCTTCGGAGGCCTAGATAGAAATGCAGGTATTCTACAATATAAAACAGAAGCCAAAGATATTGCTCAATCCCATGTTGTAATTTGTTAATTTTATCGATCAATAGCGAGTCTGTCACAAGATTCAGATATCAACTTAACAACCCAACTTGATGTAAACTTGTTATACTTACGAGATTCTAAAAACGTACTCGAAATCAGCGAAGATCTTTGGTTATGTGGCAAAGGTGTTGTCGTAATTTATTGCGTGGCGTTGTTGTTTTGTTAGAAAGAAATGTAAGATTTTTTATCATAATAATTGTTTCTTTAATCTTTGTTTATTTATTTTAACATTTAAATGTATGTATTTATTATTATAATTATTTTATTTATTTATATTATATTATTATTTTTATAATAAATATATAAAAAAAATAATATATATGTATTCGTGTTAGGTTAAATTGTTAAAGATAATGTCGGCACGAGCCTATACCTAAAATATTGCTAACTGCCTCAAATTCGTATTGCTGGATTTGCCTGGGCAGCCATAAACAAACGTCAACATTTCATAGACGATTCACCTATTAATATTTCCGGCAGCGATATCATCCCAAAAACAACAGTCAAACTTCTCGGTGTCAATTTAGATTCAGACTTTTCGTTTAAAAGTCAAATAAATAGGACTGTAAGCACCGGTTTTTTTCACCTAAGACAACTCAAGTCTGTCCGAAGAAACCTTCCTACAGAAGCAACAAAACTACTTATCAACTCTTACGTAGTCTCACGTCTCGATTACTGCAACGGCATTTATGCCAGCCTTCCAAAATATCAAATTGACAAACTTCAATCAGTGTTTAATGCAGCAGTACGGCTCATAACCGGGGTTTCAAAATATTCGCACATTTCAGAACACCTTCGTAACCTTCACTGGCTCAAGTGCCCTGAAAGAATCCAGTACAAACTGTGCTGGATGGTGTTTAAATCCATCAATGGAAGGCCCCACCCTACATTTCAGAACTATGCGTCCCGGAAAACACTGGTCTGAAGCAGTCAACTCTTAGATCAGCAACATCATCAGTTATGGGCAGACTGATGGAACCTAAGCGCAAGCCAAATACTAAGTTTGGTGATCGCGCTTTCGGAGTATCTGGGCCGAAGGCTTGGAATAAACTCCCTCCGGAACTAAGATCCATAACAAGTCCAACAGAATTCAGGTCTAAACTAAAAACTTACCTTTTTAAGCTGTCGTACCCTTAAATTAAATATACCATTCCTAAGAGAAAGTCCAGTTATATTCAATTTTCCAATTAAGTCCTAAATCCTGTATCTAAATTTCGCTAATAAACAATTAGATAATGTTAATTAAGTGTTAATCTCAAGTGACCTACCAGGTAAGTTTTGAATTGTATATTATCTCTTTAAATAGTTATGTAATAACATAGATCACTGTAGAAATGTTTATTTTAAGTTTGTACAGCGCCCTTGAGGTGATTTTGCAAAAAAAACGGCGCTATACAAGTCATCCAATTATTATTATTATTATTATTAAACTTGCTGGAAGATAATTATTTGCTTCGTGCCATTGAGTTATATAAATAGAGCTCACATTGGCATTTGAAGTATGGGCGACAAACATCGGATAATTGTCCGCTGTGAGATACCTACTACGGGCTTTGGTCAGTTACAACCGCTCGCCGGGCACAAGTCTCCGACAATAAGATCAAAATGCCGACATGCACGCTGATATATTGTACAAGTCCTTCTGGAAAATACAGGGAAAACAATGGTATAATCTCTCATCCGTAAATAGTAAATATTTTACAATATTAAGTTATCGTGCAAATTGGCTTTTTATATGTGAAATCTCAAGGAATACTTGAAGTTGGCGCACTGGTAACCCAAACGCTCCGGGCCGCCGGTCATCGGCGACTCCGTTCGTTGAGCCCGTTCGCCGAAGGATTTGGTATATTCGTATATATTTGGTTTCGGTGTAATTTTAGGGTTTACACGCCCTGGTCGATGATTGACGAAGTTTAAATCAACAACTACCAACCGAAATAAAAAGGTCTTCAAGTGTTTCATTTTACAATAAGGTTTATAAGCTTCTATAAGTTATTCCTAATAAAATTAAACAAAATTTGTTGTTGTTAAACTCATTTCCGAGTTGTTTACCTTTAATTCTTCATACTCTTGGCAGTTGTAAAGTGTAGAGCGCTGCTCCGGTTCTGTGTGCATACTAAAATAATTCGTCGGAAGTTTAGCATATCAAAGAAGTTCCACATCCCTCATATCGTCTCATCAGAAGAGGGAGCAGCCACCTGGAAGTTATTGCCTTGCACAAACAAGTCGCCTTACCGTTTGCATACGAAAATCTCGGCAATAACACCATACGTACATCGGACGAGACCACGAATACAACTTATTTATTTCGGATGATGCTTTTGTCGAGTAAAATTAGATTGTACCTGTCTTGAGTGATTTTTATTGATTTATTAACTAAATTATCTTCCAGAAATACTTTTACGAATCGAATCTAAAAATGACTAACTTTGTAGTTTTTAATTTCACGTTTAAATAATTATGACAGTTAATTTTTGGATATGATTTTTAACATTGATATTACTTGTGATATTGTAAATAAACAGCAACAAGTTAATAAAGTAGCTTAATATTGCATTTTGACACAATCAAGAACACATCTAAAAATCATTAATTTAATCTAAAAACACACAAATTTTGAGTAGTCACATTACAATACGAAATCAAAATTAATTCGTTGAACCTGCACAACGCTTTTACTCAATCTCATGATATAGAGATAAACTTAATAACCCATCTTGTTGAAAAAATCGAAGACCAAAACACGGCTTCAGAGAAGGAATGGAGAATAGAAACTCTCATTATAGTTTCAACGTTTATTTTTTAGTTCTACATCGTACACTGTCAGTACTGATTGTCTTTTATCATATAAAAGATTCGAGAGCTTACTAATTTTTCGTGATATGATAAGCTACGTTTCTGTAAGAATTTCTTCTTCTAATTCTTCTTTAAAATGTTTTGCATGCAAACATAATTTAAAAATATTTTTAATAACGTTGTGCGGATAGAAATATCGACGCCAAAACATCTTGAATAATAATAATTATTAAATAATCTGTACAGAACTTGAAACAACCAAAAAACTATTCCAAATCCTTGTTTGAATAACTAACTGCTAATTTATGTATTCGCAGGGTTCATGCACTGAATACAGAGGATAGCATGATAGGTACTGCACCACATAATTCATAAACAGAGCTTTTTAGTGCAGCAGAACACGCGGAATAAGCAATATGGTACTTTTAGGTGACGACATTCTTTACGCTGTGGCGGCAAAGCTCAAATAAACTGGCTGCCAGATTTTTACCAGAGGTAATCACAAACTTTTTTGTTACCAGTGAAGGATAGAAAAAATGTTTGTTTTGTAATTGATATGAGTTGGTATACACTCATACGTTTAGTAATTTTATTTTCTATATTCTACTTGAATAAACTGTTAATTTCCGGAAAATAAAAGACGTAAAATATTAAATAATATAAAACATAAATCTACATTTTCTGAGCATTAACACCCAATTTAAAATAATTAGGACAGATGCATACTTTTATTTTTTATAATATTCATTACATTTCATGTTTTTGACTGTCCAACTTGGAAGGTTTCCCGTTTTAGGACAGTCAAATTTACAGGTTTCAAGTTATCCTAGAGGAATACACGATTTAAGAATAGAGAAAATAAATATGTTAACACGAAGATACATAAAAAGATACATATAGATATGTAAAAGGCGTTCGTGTTAAATAATTATCAAATTACATTTTTTAGTAATATTTCGGAATCGGTCCTGCCTAGATCTAATAACAATTTTGTTATTTTTGGACCGAAGGATGACAATTCACATAGTTTCAGCTGAGAAGGGATTTTGTTATATATTGTAAGACATTTTTATAAGCCGCTCTGTTGCTTGTTATTTTTATGAACATGGAATACTATTTTTATATATAGCACTGTCGGACATCTAGCAAATTAAATTCCTTGAAGAGAGCGTCGCTCGAATATCTGAAAGGTTTCTTCATAATAACACGTAAAATAGATTTCAGTGCCTCCAATAACGGGTTTAATGATGTTCTTCCTGTGTGAGGTCTATATTGTGCTGTATCTGATATACTAGGATTAAAAAAATGCAACGCCAACCCAATGTTTTAAGTGTGTGGCAACGTTTAGTTTATAATACCCTAGTATTTATTTAGAAGTTAAAAAATAAAATTTTACCAGCTTGCATGTTAAAAAGTGTCAATATTAATAGTGCAGTTTGTGACTATCTACAAGAACGTAGTGCAACGTAGGTGCAACGATTTTAGGCTTCTTTAGACAGATTTTTCGGAAACACAGAACAATATTTATGGAATTACAATAATGTTCAATTCTTCGCAATTTTCATGGGTTATTTCTCAATGTTGTGAAGTCTAAATATTAGTACGTAGGTAATCCAATATTATTATAGTACTTTAAGATTAGATAGATAAATTAGATGTAATAGATAAATAGATATAAAATATAAATCTAGTAGAACATACTTCATTACAAATTATGATGCTTTGTTTTTATTTACTGTTCTGATACGGGTAGATTGACCAAACGTTTTATGGTGCTATTTGTAATGTGTTGCAAGTTCATTGCTTCCGCTTATCTAAATAAAAATTTTAAAATACATTTTGATTGATGATTGTGCAGTATCAAGATTTAGTCACCTTTATTTTCAATACATTTCTGGGAATGTGACCAGATAAAAAAATGATAAGTAATACAATAGCTTTGAATACTGCTATTGTATTATTCTGTAAATATTGAAGACGCCGATTAGGTTTTGCTAGGCTTCATCGGGATTAAATAATAATTTTGATATAATACTGTTATCAAGGGATCATTTGATAACAACAATCAAATTATCATTGAAATAAAATTATACTGTTTTTTTATATTGGAAAAATTAAAGGGTCATGAGTATTCGAATGCAATAGCATCTGTAAAGGATTGTGTTTTTGCAATCTGAATTAAAGAAGTGTGAAGAATTAAGATTTATTTAAAAAAACTTCAATAAATGACTTTGCCGGGCAAAAATAGGACTTACATCATTTTAGTATAATTACTGAGCGACACGGTTCAATTTTGTGGCGTTATTGAAGTTCAGGCATGAAGCCAGGATGTCCCAAAAATTGTCCTTCGTCGAGAGAGCGGGGAGACTTGCCATCAGTTTTTTTCATGTGAAATGCCTTTCATGACGTAGGATGAGCAGATGTCTTCAGGTTTCAAATATCCAAGGATTAAGTCTCCAGTTTTAAAATAATGATGAGATAAGCAAATGGATTTGTCATCCAAGAACATTCATACTGCTCTGTGCTCTGGGCTGTCGTGCAAATAATGGTATTTTGCTCAGATTTGAACTCTCAGGATCGGTATTTGGCAACCGCAGCGACCCAAAAATCCAGAGGTCAATGATGTAGTACCACACACCGAAACTATAGAAAAAAGTACAAGAAAAAGGTTCCACACACCTCGTTACAAAATCCCTTAAGTTATAATTCCAACACTATTACACATGTCACAATTAATATTACAGTTAATTTTCTCCTAGAATAAAGATAAAATATAGGGAATTATTAATTATGATTAAGGGTCTAAATTTCCGTTAATTAATCGTTAGTCGTATTCCACTATCTACCACTTCTGACAGACTACTGTCACAGACTACTCTCAGAGCCTTACTCTCACATATTCCCTCTCCTAGACTGCATCTCTGAGACTGATTATCGATACTCGGGGTATCTGGTCTTTTAAATTTAAAATACAAAGAATGACATTATAAAAGTTTACCATACTAAGGCTATTTTCTCACACGCCTTGGTTGGATAGTGAAAAATATTTTTATTATACTAACATCATTTTCAAAGGGACGTGACATGAACAATACAAATTTATTTACAGTGTCCTAGGAATGCATTTGAAATTTGCAAATTTTATTTATGGGTTTAGAATATTAGCGTTGCCTTGGTTAAAGGCAACCTATTACACCCCAGTGGACCATACAGTCAGCCTTTTCTTTGTAGCTGAGTGCAATAAATTTTGGGAGATTTTAAAAACAAATAATATTCAAGGGCTTCGGAAATTAGGTACTTAAGAGTATTGGTCAATGCAAACGAACCTAAGGTTAAACATACATTTTAGAGTCTTAAATAATTTTTAATCCTAGAATTCGTGATTTGTAAAATACCAGGGTATTAGATACATTATTTTATTTGGGATTTTATATTGCAGATGTGAGGTAAAAATATTATGTCGAAATAATGTCAAAAATGGTGGGAAAATGAATCTTACGTCTAAATTATGTAAAATAGGTATTGTCGCATTCATTCTAGAATGAAGAGTAATATTAAGTTGGTTAATATTAGTTGGCAACGGAAGGGTTAAAGTAAATACGTAGAAAAATATTGGACCCCCTGAACTGAACAACATTTTTGAGAATTTTTATTTATCTACAATTTTCATGAAAGTAAGCAGATTTAGTTATATCGCTCAATTTGCATCGAGAGAAGTCAACACAATGTCTACATCAACCTGAACCCAGGAACAGTCAGTTGGTTGCAAAGCATTCAATAGTCGAGCAAACATTTACTTGAGCGGATTATAAGTGCCTCCCTGATCCTATGGTCTATATCATACAGCCTACGGACTAAACGGTAGAGTACCGACTAATAGTCGCCGATTAGGAGACTAGGGCGGGCCGCCCGCCGCCGCCGCCCGCCCTAGCTATCTTGTTTGTCCACCTGCAAATACGACGAAATTGAATCACACTCATTTGGGGAGAGTTGTGCATACCAGAATCAAATCAATCACATTTTGATGCTTTATAAGTATTTTTTTAGTTATTCTTGTTGTTGGCAAGTAGTTGAAAAACAACGATATTCTCTCAACTTTTTGTCATCTTTCTTCTACTGGCAAATACGACGTAATTCAAATATGGAGCAGACTATATAGTGTTCTATTCTATTTTGTAAATATAACATTTTAAAAAATCAAGATCGAAAAATACGTGCAAATTTGAAGTGTATGTGAAGTTAGCGAGTTTTTGTGAGACATAAAACCAGATTGTCCGACATATGTGCTGTTTGCATGTGAGTAGGTAACGTTCGAATTTACTTAACCGTAATACAATACCTGTGATCAGTTTCACAATTATTTAACAAACACGTGAACATCACGGGATATTATAATTTCAAAAATTGAAAAAGGCAAAACAATTTTCTTTTACAATATTACTTTGTAGGTAGATACCTACCCATATTATTGCTCCTCTGAATTATTCTTCATACAAGCAGTTCCAACTTTGAAAGTGATATTTAAATTCAAAGCGAATTTGAGTTCATCAAACGTGAATAATTTTACACAGGAATAACGCACATCACAGAAAAGATTTTTTTTATTATTATTAAGTGTCAGACTTCTACTACATAAAAGGTAATTTCTTTCCTTCCACTATTCTCAATAATAATAGCATTCTGTTGTTGCAACCTGCAGGTTGCACGATACGTGGTACGAGTTCATAGTCCACACTGAACGGATGATAATCCCTAGAACGAAATGAACACTAGCGATTTTAGATGGAACTGATATCGTCAATTTACATAAGACTGTTCGACTCTTAGGTACCTGAGAGCCAGATAAATTTGAATATCTGTCCGAAAAAGAATTTTCATTTACTAGTTTTAATCTACCCGATTTTACCCGAATCAAGGGAATTTCGACCTTACTTCGGGCGCACCAGATACACCCACAAAACATTTCTATCAGTTCATCGGTTTTGAGTGCACTGTGCAGTCCGTAGGTGAATTTGTCAATACGGAAAAGTTTTATTAACAAACGTGACATGGCGCGCTGCCGTTTACTAAGATTAATAGTTCAAACACATTGAAATTGTAATATTGAACTGTTCTTACTGCGCTTCTTGACATTTTATGTTTTTGTGGATACACCCCCAATAACATAAATAAAAAGATCTTAGTAGCGTAAATATTATTTCTTCAAAATTAAAAATAATATATATTTTCCTATATTCCCACTACGACGGCAAAGTGGTAAGTGGGTTCAAACCCATTTGAGATTTATTTTTTTATTTTTTCATTGGTGTTTTAAAAATACAAAAAATGTATAAATTAAACTGAGGCAACATTTAGGCAACGTGTTGCCTAAATGTACAAGTAGCATGCGGCAAAGAAAGAAAACAATGCGACAAGAAAAAAATATCTTTTCCGCATCTCTCGATTTCATTAATCACGTTTCAACGTGTCGGACAATGTCGCCAGTATTCAACACTCAGCAAATCATGCGACATGAAGTGGAATAGTGAAAATACTAGCTTGTTTATTGAAGATTATTATAATCCATGAGTTATGGAATAATAAAAGTAACAAACTAATCATCACGCAGGGGTAGTCATAGAGGACGGATCGCCAAACAACTCGGTCTTGGCACATACTCCTTGTCTTATTCACATTCATATATCGTCTCATACATACTCTCTTGACATGGCCCGACTCGAGTATCTGATTCACTTAGTCTTGCCATGTCCTCCTCGGGCGTCCTCGACTTCTGCTACCATTCACATTTGTATCGTATATTCTCCTTACACTCCTTTCTTCGATCATTCGCTCTGCGTGCCCAAACCATCTAAGCGTCCCTTTCTTGATCTTAATCATTACGCTTACATCAGCCTTGCACTCTTTGCGGATCTCCACATTTCTCACACGATCATACATGGTTTTACCACACATAAAAAGACACAGAATAAAAAATGATAAGCTGAAGAAGTTGGCGATTAAATATGATTGTCACCAATTTTTGTAAAAATCACTGTAAGCATTTTCACATTTTCTTTTCCACCACCGTGGCGTTTTTTCTTTTTTTCTACGATTCATAGCTATTACCAAATGTGCAGCCGCTGTAACTGTTGCACCAAAATAATGTTGCCTCCGTGGAATCGTTTAGACGCATGCTGCCTGCATAGAGGTGATTTCTCATAAAAGCGGCGATATTTAAATTAGCCAAATATTATAGACGACAAATCGATTCGGGGTGTCGAAATCTGCATTTGTGGCAAATAGTTGCACACCCAGAAACAGGCAACACCAGGAAACTTATAGCATGCCATTTATCGTTCAGTATTGCCTCAGTGGAATTGCATCTTAAGTGTCACAAATGAATGTCTTCATTTCTCATTTAATCGAGAGTCCGGCAAGCAAAGTTATATTATAGTCAAACATGAATAAACTTTACTGTTAGCTCGAAAAAGGGTTTTTACAAACTACCATAAAATCCTTGAGTCTAAGGCTTTAAGAGTAAGTAATAACCGAAAGATTTATTAAATACATCTATGTGAATTTTACTTTCCATTAAAAACGAACGCAAATCTTGTAATTGGAAATTAACCCACTTCCCGATATCCGATCGAGCAGAAACTCGGCTAATTGACTCGTCGACGATCACAATGCATTCTATCAATTGGTGGCAATCACGCATACATATACGAATTTCTCTGAAATCGGATGACATTAGAGCAGTTGATAGGCGAAATAAATTTCGGTCGTACGAGATCATCATTTAACAAGTTTGTTAGCGCGGTTGACTCCAGTCTCTGGGAAGGAAGGTTCAATCCTAAGTCAAACCATTTTTTAAGACATTTAAAAATAGATGTACGATGCTGAATAATCTTTTTTTAACGTGTTGATTTTTTTAATACGAATGCACAATATCAACATCCGTACAATAATGTAAAAATATTGCATACCTAATTCCGCTACACACAGGTAAAGCACAGATAGTGCCGAGAGTTTCAATGGAGTCACGTAGACGATGCATCACGCAACAGCGGTATGAGTTCCGCTGTTTTCTATTGGCAAACAAGATATCCAGTTACTAATGACAACATCATTAGCCGCTACTATCGCTGGGAACTTTGTCGCTTTCGCATAGCGCGATCATAATAATATACTGGCAGTATGGCCTTTAGTGGATTATAAACTAATTTAAACACGATTTGTGGCGAAACCAAAACATTTCAGTTAAGGCGTCAAAATACTCTTATAACGGTGGTTTTTTCGAGGCTCACATTTTAATGAATACAGACGAATTCGTAACGACCATATTTTTAAAGCGATTCCTACGGATGTAAGATATTGATATATAAGATTAATAAATACAATACTTAACAATAGAAATATTTTATGTAAAACGGTTAGAGAATTTTATATAACGTTTTTCAACTATAAAGTTTGTGGGGAGAACCAGATTTTATTATTCTAGCCGATGAATCAGTAACTTTTTGAGGGATTTCTCTAGAAACATCTCAGATTTAAAAATACTTTTATTAGAAATAATTCAAATAAACCTGACGGAAAGATCAATTTCCACGGCCTGCCATGGCAAATTTGGCCGTAGGTCCGTTACTCTCATTCCCTCTCATAATTTAAGAGATTTTCTAGAGAAAATGTTTACCACAAGTCTGTCCAATAGGGCCAGGGCCGCGCGTCCCATATTTTTGAGCATTGCTTCTTCACTTACGTCGTTAAGATTCCCAGTTCAATTTACGGTACTGTCTCATCTTAATGCCAGAATGTAAGTGCAAATTTATTTTTCATTTATCAACTTTGTCATTTGGTGTTATGGCCGGTGCCAGGTTTGGAAATTGTTATAATTAATGGTTGATTGTACTGATTATTAAGTTTAATGAGCTTTTTTATATTTAGGTCCTGAAGCCATGGTAAGTATTTTTTTTTCATAATTTTTTTTTTTTTATAGTGAATACCTCACAAGAGTCCCAACTGCTCCCGTCTGGAGCCAGTGAGACTATGGCATCCCCAATTGGGGGATGTTGTGAGGCTGAAGGTAAGTGGGGAAGGGAAAGAGGAAGGTGGGGAAGTACCTGGCTATTCAGATCTAGTCACTAAACACGGCTAAAGCCATTTGGAGCAACGTTTCAATTCTGAATGGTGGTCTTACACCAGGGCGATACTGGTAGTATCTTCCACTCTGGAACGTGCCGCAAATATACTATATATTATTTTAATTAATTAATTGTGAAATAACACAAATTAATCAAATAAAATTTATTTGGGCACGCCGGGTTCGAACCCGCGACCTTCGGAATGGCAGTCCAATGCGTTACCACTGGACTATGCCGGCCGTCTAAGTAAGTATGAAGTAGATCAATTAATATACCTCCTTTCCTCTACTTGGTGGTTGCCGAAGTAGCTTCGTGGTCTATGTATTTAAGTGTTTGAATTCTGTGCACGTACCTTGAATTATCACTTCAGTTTTTAAACACAGATATTTGATATTTGAGTTGTTGAACTAAGGGTTTTTAATTTTGAGTTTTGGCCTTTTGAAATACATCTATATGATATTTTTGGAAGGCGAAGGTTGATTTTTCTGTTTCAAATTTTCGTTTAAAAAACACTAATACTTTCTTCGATAGTTAAACATCTATTTGAATTTCTCTATGTTTTCGTGTATGAAAGAATTCAAATTATGGAAGTGGAAATCAACCCACTTCTCGACATCCGATCAAACTGAAACTCTTCAGATAGACTTGCTGTCGATAACAATCCATTATATTAATCACGTACTTAATTTTGAGTTTTGGCCTTTTGAAATACATCTATATGATATTTTTGGAAGGCGAAGGTTGATTTTTCTGTTTCAAATTTTCGTTTAAAAAACGCTAATACTTTCTTCGATAGTTAAACATCTATTTGAATTTCTCTATGTTTTCGTGTATGAAAGAATTCAAATTATGGAAGTGGAAATCAACCCACTTCTCGACATCCGATCAAACTGAAACTCTTCAGATAGACTTGCTGTCGATAACAATCCATTATATTAATCACGTACACATGCATGCAATTCTCTGAAATTGAATTACATTACAGTAGTTAATATAGCAAACTGATGTTGTCCATTCCAATCGCGTTTTGGTGAGGTAGAGTCCATGGGGAAGAAGGTTCAGTCCTCATTCAAACCAAAAAAAATTATATATGCGTATTTTTTAAATACATCTACCAATCAAAATTTATGTATGGTAGTGTAGCGTCGATATTAATCCATTGAATAATTAATAATAAACGCTCGACCTACTTAGGTACGTACTTGCTACTTGCTACTTAGGTACGCATTTGCAGCCGAAATCAAAACAAAGCAACCTACCTGTTTCAAGACCTACTTGCATACTCGCGACAATACTAACGCGCACTCAGTCCGGGATACTACGAGAACTCGCCAGAAGGTTCGAGTCTACGGCCTATGCTTAATCGCCGCAATGTCGAAGGTTCCCGAAACACACAGTCTGTGCGAGTGCCTAGAATTTAGTTGCCATCCATCTACCTACTGCCGCCGTCGGCCGAGTAGTATAAATAAGCCCGACGCAGCGAGCCAGTCAGTCAGTCATAATTTTGCCGCCAGTCTGCAAGGTTCAACGTGTGATCACCCGCGTTCTTCTTACTAGCGCGAGGGACACGTACCCGGCTTCGCCCCTATCATCATGGACTCTATCGGGACATCATCTTAGCGCCTCGGCCGTGTCCACGGCCAGCGCTAAAACGGATTACAAGCGCCCTGGTTCCAGCGTCTCTGACCAGCGCTTCTTCCACGCTACCATGACCACCACGAGGACACGCAGCATCCTCACTGGTCTACATCGTTCCCGTTCAACCGCCTATAAGGTCCGTCGCACCTTCGGCCGTCTCGTCAGCACTGGAGTGCCTGAAGACCTACGTTCTTCGCCAGTGCCTGACCTCCATCGAGTCCCGGTCACCAGCGCCCGGCGTCGACTCACTGACCCGCGCCTGACCTGCCAACACATCACAGCAGCAACCGGAGTATTCTACATCTGTCCTTCATCATCTCCTTGTCACGGCTACTGACTCACCAATAAACACATGTGACCTTCACAACCTTCTTTCATTTCGTGCCTCACCATTGATCCCCAAAGTAGTAAAAAAAAGTTTCTTTTCGTTGGTTAATTTTTTTATATCTGATCTTGGTAATTTCAACGTTGAATTTTAAACTTTGCACTCTGAACTTTTACATTAAATTTGGGCTTTAAATTGCTGCAATCAATACAATCGTTGCAAATCATGTAAATTATTGCACTTCGTATAATTGTTGCAATAAATGTAATTCTTTCAATTCGCATTAGTGTTGTTGTTCTGGTTATTGCTGCGATTAGAAATATTGCCTTCCCACTGGAATGCTTTTATTTTTATTTTTCATATTTTGCCATTTTGCAAAAACGTTTTGAAAGATCGTTTGTCATATGCAATAAACGGCGAAATTTAGATGGATTCATTGGCTTTAAACCGCAGTAAATAGCTAAATATGTTTTCGTATAAATATTTATAGGAATTGAATTAATTAAATAATATAGTAAATGCTACTTCCAATTATAGATCCGGGTTAAATATTCCCCATAGGAAAAACTAAACCCTTCCACACACTTTTCCACAAATGATCATCTAGTCAATCAATATTATGTAAGTGTATTATATAAGCAAAATAAATACAAAACAATACCAGAACAACACGTCAACTCACCAGAGATCAAATGGGAAAATAATTCACCGACTCCAGATATTTTCATATCAGAGGGTTCGGCTCAGTAGAACTTCTAACAGGGCCTATAAATCCTACTGATCCCTCAACATAAATATTTAAAAAATCATTCGTTTTCCTACATGTATTCAAAATGACCGACTTTTGCATCTTTATATATAAATTTTTTGATAGATCTAATACGCCTAAATTTTTAATGAGAGAGCTAGGTATAATGCCAGTAGCCGAAATAATGAATGGTAATATTTTTATAGTCTGAGAATGCCAATTTATTTCATTTCCTAAATCTGTGTATTTTCTTATTTTTTCATTAGCAGATTTTTGAATATTAAAGGAATTTGGAATAGTGACATCAATGATATAAGTTATTTTTTTAATTTTGTCATGTAAAACTATATTGGGTCTTTTATGACTAATCGTTCGGTCTGTTAGTATAGTTTTGTCATAATATATTTTATAAAATTCGTTTTCTAAAAATGAATTTGGTTCGTATTCTTAATATGGTACTATATTACGGCAATCAATCAAGTTATGTTTAATTACCACACTTTGGTGAATTGTTTTTAAGACTTGATTGTGCCTAAATGTATACTCGGACGGTGCTAATATAGAACATCCCGATATAATGTGTTCTATAGTTTCCGAAAAAGCCAAACATTTTCTACACAAATCATCAATTTGATTTCTATCTTTGATTATATGCTTCCTATATTTTTTAGTAAAAATGACTCTATCCTGAATGGCAAGCATAATCCCTTCTATTTCTGCGCTCAACTCTCCAATACTAAACCATTTTTTTGACGAAAATTTGTCAACATACGTTTGGTTGAGATAATTGAAGTGTTTTGCGTGTAAAATTTTATTTGACCAGGAATCTAATAATTCCTGGTTGGGATTTATAAAAATTTTGGCATTCTCATCGTATAAATTTAAAGGTGTAACATTTCAATCTGCCTTGCAAATTATTTTGTGCATTTTTGAGCTATGGGCTTTCCTATGGAAAAAAAGTTCTTAGCATTTCCACCTGATTATTTTTCAAAGAAGTTGTTTTGACTATACCTCTACCTCCTGAATTTCTAGGTAAATTAACTCGTTCTATAGCTGAATTTGGATGATGGCAATTAAACTTTGTTAGCGTAGTTCTAATTAATCTTTCTAAGTTATCTAATCTGTATTAGACCATTTAACTATGCCAAATGAGTACGTTAATAGAGGTATTTCCCAAGTATGTATTGCTTTTACTAAATTTTTAGCAGATAGATTGCATTTTAAAATTTTCCTGATCCTAGTTTGAAATTTAATCCTAATATCATTTTTAATACTAGTATGGTCTAATCTATTTAATTGTGGGTATCCTAAATACTTATAAACCTCATCCCTTTTCATACTAGTAATTTGGAAATTTCTAAATATACTCTCCCCATCTACTATATTGCCTTTCTCTGTATGGATCGTTCTAAATTTATCTAAACCAAAAGTCATTTTGATATCATCTGAAAATTTTTTAACTACCTCGATCATTTTTTCTAAATTTTTTTCAGAATTCGAAAATAATTTTATATCATCCATAAATAATAAATGCGAAATTGTAATATATTTGGATTACCCTTGTATTACCCTTAACTTTTATTCCAAACTTGCTTTTAATTAACATTTTAGATGGAGGATTCAATGCTAAGCAAAACCAAAGAGGACTCAATGAGTCTCCTTAAAAATTCCTCTTTTAATTGAAATGCCCGGTATTACTATTTTCTTACCTTTTAAATTGATAAGTAAATTGGTATTCCAAAAGGACATAATATTTTCCAAAAAGCTAATAATAATGGGGTTAATTTTATATATATTTAATACTTCGATCAGCCACAAGTGCGGGACACTATCGAAAGCCTTTTGGTAGTCTATATAGCAAGTATGTATATTACGTTTTCCAGTTTGAATCTGTTTTAGAATTAAAGAATCAATAAATAATTGTTCTTTACATCCCATATGTTTTTTGCGACAACCTTTTTGTTGTTCAGATCAAATATTTTTTTCATCTAAATGAGTATATATTAAATCTGTCCAGCAAGAGGTTAAACTTTTGTATATTGTCGGTAAACATGTAATGGGTCTGTAGTGAGAGGGATTATTAATATTTTCGCTTTTGGGCAACATATAAGTAATGCCCTTAGTTAGAAAATTTGGAAAATTTTGTGGTTGACTCACAAATTTTGAAAGATTTTTTGCCAAAAGAGGATGTAAAGTAGTCAGACGTTTGTACCAAAAAATATGTATCCAATCGCAACCCGTGGCTTTCCATTTATGAGTATTTTTAATAATTTTGGTTAACAATTCAACCGATATATTAGAAAAACTCATTTGTTCAATGTCTGAAAAATTGAGTTCTTCATTCTCTTTCCAGGGACTTGATTGGTTATGTTTTATATCTTTACTCCAAATTTTAGTCCAAAAATCGCGCATGTCTGATTCAGATGGCAACGGAATATTATTATTCGAAATAATATTTTGTCTATCGTCAAGTTTGGAATAAAATATTTTTTCATTTTTCTGGAATAATCTATTTTTTTATTATACGTATAATTATATCTTTTTAATCTACTAGCTTTTACGCCTAATTTTTGTTTTAATAAATCCAATAAATCATTGATTATATTTTCATTACTATGACTATCTATGTTATAACCAAATTTTCTCCAAATTTCATCTACATGTCTCAAAATTTTCCTACTTCTATTTCCATTTTTATATTCTATTACTCTAGCTATGTTACTTCTTAAAAATACTACATTATTTTCTAATCTGATCTGCCATTCTGGTTTACTATAACTATATGATCTATCATCAGAGGATGATAATTTGATTCCTTACTTATTAAAAACAGTTAAAGCACTAGCATATACTATTGTATGAAGATCTAAAAAACTAATTTCGTCAAATATGATTTTTGGTAAAATTATGTTATTTAATTCAAAAATTAATTTAGATAATTTCTTTGACGTATGCAATTTTGGTCTAACTGTTGGCTCTACATCTATATATCTGTTTATATTATTATGAAGTAAGTTAGCTAATTCTATTACATTATCATCAACAAAGTTTAAATTTGCAATTTTGATTTCCCTAAGATTATAAATAACGTCTAAGTTATTTGAATCTACTGTAATATCATTGGACATTTCGACTAGAATATTATCCAAACTATCTACATTCAATGCATCTGATATGACATTACTAGTGTTAATTTGTTCTAAATTATTTCCCATTTGCAATCTATCTGCTACTTCTCTTTTAATCTGTCTAATGTGACTACAGGAATTAAATTATTTTTGAAAATTGCTCGCTTTTGGTCTGCTAATCTTTGTTCGTTTACTTGGGCAATCGGATAATTTTGTGAGAAAAGTGAATGTGATTTTTTCCTATATAACAACATATCTATTTCTAGTTTGGTTACATAAAAATATGAACGAACAATGAACATATTGACATCGTTCGTCCATTTCATACGCTGTCTAGGAATACCTGCTTTTGTTTTTTGGGGTCTTAGACTACCCATTTTCATCTGTACAGATGACATAATAATCCCCTGTTCATCTACGTTGGTTGAAAACGACATTTTTGTCATTATTTAAAATAACTAGGAGATGATTGTATCGTTACTGCTACATTCCAGTAACCAAATCAACAAATAATTTCCAATATGACCAAATTAAATATTCTAATCAAACTACCTTTCGACATAACAAATCTATAATTTCCAATTCAACTACCTTTCAACATTACAAATCTATGATATATTATGTTCCAGAAAAACGTTAACATAAAAATATACCTTTAAATTTTTTTTTTTTTCAAATGAATATCAAATATTGTTGTTTATCTTGGTTACTGGGGTCCTCAAATATATATATATTTTTTAAATCCTATTTATTTACCTAAATATCCTACGGCTTATTGGCAGTTTATTTATTGCGTTATCTGATATACTCTTCTTTAAATATTTATATGTTTTGGGTTCAAAGCTAATTCTTTTCTATCTGATATTACAAAAAATAATCAGAGAGCAAATGCAAAATATATGCCTAATCTAGCGTTGCTAAGCAATATATATTTGGCCGATAACAGTGGCTACTATTATTACCTTCTATGATCTGAGACTATTCCGTTTTTTTTTTTAAATATCATTCCTATTAATTGTATGTATATACATACGATCATAAATAATCACTTTACGAAATATGTGCGATTGCGATAACCACACTACTTCTCAAAAAAAAATTCTAATTAAAAAATATTGCTTGGGAATAAGCGACGATTGAAGTATTTTAACCACCCTCGCAGCTTCGAGAAGTGCCTTTCTCCGGGAGTCTGCGGAAATCTCTATCTGGAAGTTTCCCGTGTGAAGTTGTCAGTTAGCCAAACCAGGCGTGAGGAACACAGAATTGCGGGCTCCTAGCGCCTCGCAGAGCGGGAACCCCTACAGGAACTTGCATTTTTAAAGCAGTTCACACCTACTTTCCAGATATCTTCCTTCAAAGTTTTAACTGGAAAATCCATAGGGAAAACGACTTATAATTAGCGATGATACTTACAACCTGGTGTTATTTAAAAATATATTTATTCTACTCTGTTAACTTTTACTTTAAAAGTAAAATTAATCATTTTCTTTGCTAAATGATTATTAATTTTTTTATGAAATTACACGGAGAAGTACGGCTTTTTTCTATCACGTTACTGTAATGTGACCGTATGATCGTTTCTTAGTAAAATATTAGTCATTCAGAATATAGCTGAACTTTTACGACGCAGGTTGCCTTGTTCGAACAGATATACGTACGAGATGCGAAATTATTATTATTTTTAAAACACGTGTTGCGACTACCTCATAACATATTGGTGTTGTACTGTTATTTTGTGAGTTTATTCGTTATACGCATGCAATACAATTATTAACAGGAATACTTATAATTTGACTAGAATTTTAATAATGCAACATTCTTTAATATCAGTTAGTTTTCTCCATGTAGGTTTTGTGATAAACAACGTGTTTTCGTTTTATCTCCACACGTAAGGTCCCGTGAATCTTTAAGTTTTAAGTTCCAAAAAAAAAAGTTTTTAACATAGTATCTATACATTTTTATAGATACTATGTTAAAAAAAGTTTTTAACATATTATCTATATATTTTTAATGCCGAAGCGATAATTATATGAAATTTCCTCTAGAGAAAAAAAATCGCAAAATAACGTTGTTCTGTTATATGTTATAGGTATGAAAAAATCACATTTTTGCTCTATTTCAAACGAGTCGTGTTTTATAAAATATTTTTGCTTAATTATTATCGTTTTTTAATATTAGCGTGCTCCCTCTAACATTCGTATTTACATATTTCCCTTTCAAACCATTTTTGAAGGCTAATATGGGGCCTTAAGGAAATAATGTTAATACATTGTTCCCTTGAATGTATTTTACCGTGCTGTAAATCCGGCATATTTCTTATGTTCCAAATTCCCTTTGAATTTCATCAGCGATTTGAAAAAATAAAGTTTTTCTTCCTAGCTTCGACCGGAAATTTACTCAAATATTGACCAAAACAAAGGTGTTTAGAAGCACATATTTGTTTACAGTGAAATTGATATTTCATCAAAATCTCTATATGGAATTTAGAGAATTCTCAAACAGTTGAAGAAATTTCTAAGACGCTTCAGTTTATCCTTTGAAATTTTTTTTTTGCTTTGTTATTCATATTTAAAATGATTTTACAGAAAAACGGCACTATACAAATCATCCAAATATTATTATTATCATCAATTTTCTCAAAGATCGAATCACTTCAATTGACATAAAAACTATTGGGAATGTTATAAATGTACAATTTAACCAGATAAACCGTAAGAAATCAATGCTTTGAAGAAATATCATCCATTATTTGAGTTTTCCGCCACAGTTTTGCATAAATTTCGCGCCTTTTCTGCAGATTTTGCCGCCAAAAAGGCGAATTGGGCTCGAACAAAGCTCCCAAACAGAACGGTGTGGCCTTTTGTCTTTCTCTTTTTGCCAAGATTGGCGTTTTTACCACAGCGCGGGACGTAATTGTTCTGTGAAAGATAATACTTGTGAATGAGTTTTTTTTTGCATTCCATGTAGGGTTTATTACTGAAAATTATCACGCTCGTAAAAGGACTTTGAGAAGAGAGTGTAACCGTGTTTGGAATTCAGTGTCGTGGAAAAATAGTTATCTTAACTTTCAAAAACGAATTTTATTTTTTTACATTACATTTTTATACCGCGTACTAATTATATTATTACATACTGTTTCTGATGATATGATATAGATTTACTAATTAAAATTTGCGTAACTGTATGTAATAGTCAAATCATTAATAAGATTTTAATATTTATAGGTGTGAATTCTGCGTAGTTTTTCAGAATAAGTGTTTAATAATAACATATTTTAGGGAATTACACGGGTACATAGTTAACAGTCACACATATTACAAATTCAAAATCCATTTAAAAAAAAAGTTTTTTTTTTCACTTCTATCATCATGTAGAATCACCTCCCAAAGTTAGCGCACTTTACCCCCGGATATCCAGTATGTTCGACAAAATAATGATCGTGGTATATTGTTATTTGTTAGTCTAAAACAAGTTCATTAAGTATTTCACGGAAGGGTCTAAAATCGTGACTCCACCACTTCTCGGAACAATCATAAACTCAATCCTCTCGCAGTTTCACCTGAACTTTCCCAAGCAACAACAAGAGAAAAGGAGACATTGGCAGCGTGTACCAATTCCGGTGCCTAACTATCCGGACTCGCACGGAATAATGTGTCTGCTGTGTACATCACACCGCTTTGTTTCACCGCCGCCAGGTGGGGTGGGTTAGTTGCTTGATAGGTGGAGGGCGGTGGGGTAGTGGGGCGGTGGGGGAGGAATGGGGGCGCACTTCCAATCAGATATTGAATTAACCGCGCGGCACGCGGCCCGAATACCGAACGCACCCGCCTACAGGGGCCCGAACAAATGACTAATTTTCGAGACGACTTATTTGGTGCCGCAGTCCGCATCATAAGTAGCACTACCTGCATGATACACCGTGCCGTATGCCACTGCAATAAAAGTGTGGAAAAAAGAAAAACATGTATCCAGTAATAAATAACGATGACACTATTTATTGTTATCTCCGTAATTTTAATATCACAAATAAGCTTATCTTAAGGTGATTCAAACTCCATATATGGCCACCAAATCGACGATTAATGGCATTTTTATTTTGTACATTTAAACGGTCTCCGCAAACGTCGATTCTCGTCTCGAATCAACTTTTAATCAATCCATCTATTTGATTTGATTTATTTATTTGATATTACAGAAAAAAACAGTACATGAGTTACAGTGATGAAACAATATACAGGAATTAGATATTTCATGTTCGGTAAGTATGATATGTTGCCTTCTAATGTCTGTTAGTGGTATGTTTATTCCTTAATTACGAGGTGACGTGTGTAGTATATAGGTGTATGTGTAATATATGTATAAGTGTGTGTATGTGTATGTGTGTGTATGTATGCTCATTGAATAGTTAATTTTATTGACATGATGCCACGTTTGAATTTGGGCAGTGAATCCGAAAAAATGACAATATTTTAGTTTAGACAAATATCATTTAGAGTGATCAAGATAACGGCCATATTATTTTGATTACCACAATTTGATTTAAAGCTAAAACGGACCGAGAAAAGGCGTTTACGAAGACCATACCAAAAATCAAATTAGGGCTCGTGGGCATCGTCGAATTGACGGTCAACAAATGTGTGAAAAACCTTTGACTGCAGAAACGGGTAGTCCATTTGACAGATTGCCCTATTTAAACAGGCGGATTGCAATCTCTAGAGCACAGGCCTCAGGTAGGTATGCTGTCTTTGTTCTACCGGTATTATGATGGAAGGTGCTCTGAGGAACTAGCACCATTGATCCCCTCATAATCGGGAAACACGGTCACAGTCACTCGCTTTGTTACTCAACCGAGCAACTTAATGGAGAGGTGATAACATGCAAAAGAGTGAGTGGTTGAGCAAGTTTATTAAGATTAGTTTATTATTAGTTTTAGAAACGATTATAAGTGCTATTAACATGGTTTCGCGATAAAAATAAGAGAGTTTTACAACAAAAAACATCGCACACTAGATTAGACTAGACTCGGCTAATCGCATTGGAGGGGGTACTTAATCGACCGAGTCATTGGGCCTTGCGTCTATCCACTGTCTCGCCTGAATCACTTGCCCGCTACTAGGCCGAGTACTGACTGCACTGGTCGTATCAAACGAGCACTCGGCAGGTATAATTCAGGCATTAGGCTTGATGTTGTCCCTAATCAAATTCCAATAGTGTTGTAGGAAATGTATTAGATACTTCACCCCGACAAAAAAGAAATCATTAGAACCCCGCGAAAAAAACATTATTTACTCATTTTTCCAGTGCGTACTAGGGAAGACATTAGCTGGCAAATATTTAAGCATTACCGCCCATTGGGGGAGGGGGAGGCAACAGGCTATGGGCTATATTATACCAAACTTGAGAGGGTTAGGGAAGTAAAGAGTACAGCCTCGCGCGGCTCCATCACTCGCTGCCGGAGATTTCCCATCAGCGCCAAGAGGGGGTTGAGAAATGGAAAAAAGAAAAACAAAAAGCTGACGTCGTGGCAAATTACTATTCATAACGCCGCTCAAGTGTGTGACATGTAAATTATATCTCCGATCTCTAGTCCTGACTGGCTTTCCTCGCCTTGACTAGGGCTGGCAACTCTATTAAAGCTAATCCATTCTTTATTATAATATTGAAGTAGACACATTTTAACAACGAAGCAAAACTTGCCATATAGGTCACTCTACTAGAGATGATGCGAACAACACAAGCTAGGGATTACGTTTTTGTGTATATGCATACACTCCGTACGGTAATATCATTGAGAACTATCACTGATAAACACTTTTCTTCTTGCTTACGCATACTTATTATGACACCGACTCTAAGCATTAATGGAATACTTACAATGAAGGATCGTTTCACAGAATTTAAATTATTCATCAATTTTTAAAGTTATGTTTCACGTTCTGTTCTGTAAAGGAATTGGCCAAAAAGGACATATTAATAGAACTTGAATAGAACTTTTACAGAACTTCAAAAACAACTTTTAAATTTTATGAATTGTCCAAATTCTGTGAAATAACTGTGGTATTGGCAAAGATTTTTTGAAAAATTTTTATACAAGTACGAGTATGTTGTTCGTGTCAACATTAATTACGACACATATAAGAAGCAAAACTTTTGGTATTTTACTCTCCACTGAAGTCATTGAACTATAAAATGCCTAACTACACAGAAATATATGTTTAATAAAATTATTCAGAAAGTGGTGGATTTTTTCAATATCTATGAGTTAATAGTGCCGATAAATTTTAAATTAATTGATAGTCAAAATAGATTTCTTTTATTCACCAATCACCAATATATGGTTATAGTATTTAACAATGATTTACATCGGTAATTTTATTTGTGTAGTTTTATTTCATCAGTAAAGAGCGACATCGTCGCAGCAATTGTTAATGAAACTGAGGAATAAAGCAAACCAAGGTAAGCCAGTGGTCGCAAATATCGGCCGTGAAACTACGCCAAAATAAACAGCCTTAGCTTCAGTACACCTAAGTGCAATATCGTCTCGTGTACAAGATCAAAGAAGTTTTTGATTATGAAATTATTTTCCAAGGCTTAAACCAAATCAAATAGCTTGGGGTTATTTATGTCAATAAATTCACTTTTCAAGACGCATAACTCTGAAGCTATTATATAACACACTTGTCTTAAATGTATTGGAGTCAAATCAATCATTACACGCACGAAGTAACGTACATTTTGTGCATTGAAAGAGTTCACAATATTTTTTTAAACTTTTATTTTTGCGTCTCTATGGATATTACCCCTAACTATAACCATTTACTTACATCCTGGGCATGACTTATAACCACTTATTATAGATTATTATAATATTTTTATCTTTTAATAAACGGCTAAATATCTAACAATGAGATTCTGGCTCAAATAAATTTCTCCTCCTTTAAGAGTCCTCCTTTATTGTAGAGCAAGCCGCACCAATTTGTTCATGAACTCACCAGTGGGTTGAGCCACGTACCTCCTAAATTTAGTTGATCAAATTTTAATAAACGGTACAATTATAAGGACCTAGACCCCAATTGGCAATGTAATAGAAAGTTACAAGTTGAATTAAATAAATAAGCAAAGCTTTCGATAGTAAGGTTATTATTTTTAGGAACAGTTTTGATAAATATCTAAGTTATGTAACGTATAACATGTTGTCTCTAATTCCTAGGACATATGTAGTTTTTGGATTAGTAGTTTATGGGATACTTCGTCGAATGCCTTTGAAAATTCTCTAAGTATGCAGTCGACTTTTTTTTTAAATGTTAAGTTGGTTACGTTTGATCTGCCTTTTTTAAAACCGTGTTCCTTTTGGTCGATAAATTTGTGAAATTTCATCAAACACTAGTGATTCAAACACTAACGTAGTACTGACTGTAGACAAAAGGGGCGATAATTGACCATACCAGAGTTGTCCTCTATTTTGAAGATAGTTTTTTATTTTATTTGGTTTAATACACAGCCGGGCTTTCAAGTGCATTTTAAAATAGAATATATCTAGTAAGCTATCGTTGTTATAGTTGTAATGATTTGGAGGATTTGTTTTGTAAAATGTTTAAGGGACAAGAAACAGTTGAACAGTAATGTACGTATAACAAATTATTGTGAGCAATATTTACTCCCCAGAAATACCCATACAAATTGAATATATCTCCCGAGTAAAAATAATGTTTTTTTATCCTTTTTGCATTTCACACAAAACCACTTCTTATACACATTAGTTATCCTTCGTGTTACGAATAAATAACCATGTCTTATAAAAAATTGTTATAAAATATTAATATAAGATGATTTTTATTATTCATTGCATTTTCTCCAATACAATCCAATTCCTTCATATTACGTATTATATATCCAGTTTTTTTTTCCTTTACATCGGTGCCAAAAATAATGTAACTAATAGAATAACCAACATGTGGCAAAATAATTTGAAATTATTTTTGGCCTATAACTAATTAATTCCGTGATCTACGAAAAAGTGAAATGGTTTTTATTTTATAACACGTTTGTGTCAGCCCTACCCTCCTCCTTCTATTACCCATCCCTCTTCCCACCCGACTCATGACATTGCATAATAATTTATTGTAATTCTGTCTTACCATTAAAATGGGTTTCCATTCCTCATCATCCGTCCTAAGATGGATGGAGTTCAGAGGGCGAAAAGCAAACGAATGTCTTCCGTGGGGTTTTATAATTGATTCTGCTCAAACTCTTCCCAAATATTGGATAATCCGAAAAAAAATCTCTTCGTTTTTCTCTTATCTCTGTAATTTGATAATAAATATTTGGCTAATGCAGAAATGGAGAATTAAATAGGGAAAGCAGACTTAAACTAGTAAAATCATTAATATTTAAACGTTTCATTAATATTCACTAACATCATTAATCATTAATATTTACTAACGTTTTTTCGGTGTATATTATGTTTAAAATATTTATTGGAATATATATTTTTTTTAAACTCAACACAGTTGATAATAAGGTTATGACCAAAATAATACTGAATTTTTTGCTAAATACTGATGACTTTACTTATGATACTTATCAATGAATTGTAGATTTATGGATTAGCTACCAGTGCAAAAGATAATTTGTTGGTTTCTCATGAAATCATATTTCAATAAAAATTGTCGAGGCTTCTATGGAGACTCATGTGTGTTGGTTTTGCCTCGTCAATTTCGAATAAAAATAATCTATTAATATACCTAATACAGTTTCAAACATAATAGACGTTGTCATAAGATTCAAAGTTCCAAAATTTATTGAAATTAGTATTTTTGATTAGCCTTGAAATTTTTCGAGGGTTATCTCTCAATGTTAGATTAGACAATTACACTAAGAATTGATTGATTCTTAAAATGGTGTTAAACTCTCTTAGTTTGATATCAACTTCATTATTAATTCCTATTTTATCTCCTGCGTAGATAAATATGATATGTATGCGGAAATGTTACGATTACATATCTTTCCTGAAATTATGACATATTTATATTGTTTATCATAATCAATCAGATCGGTACCTATCCTATTTGCCAACCTTGAGTTCGCACGGCGCACGGCCGTAATGACAAACCGATTCGTAATAATTGTCTCATTGGTATTCCGGATTGAATTTCAATCACTCGACAGATGAAGGGCTGGAACAGCCGAGAACCGGGTAGCCCACCCTGCCATCCCAACCCCATTCCGGGGAACGGGGCTAATTATGTTGGTCTTTCATTTCATTTTTCATATTTTCTCAATTTTTTTTGGTAACCCGCATTTGAAAATAACTTCAAAAGGCAAATAAAATAATCATCGAAATGATGAAAAAATCACGCAGAATTGTGTGGTCAGAATGCGTCAACAATTCGATATGTGACGAGAATAGTTAGAGAAAAATATCATCAATTTAATAATCACGGTATCCAAAAAGTATTTGATAAATAAGTGAAAATATTTAACAAAAAAAAACATACAAAAAATCAACCGCTTAGCCGGAGAAAAATGAGTATGGCTGATAAAAAATTATCAAGGTAATTAAAACTACTTGACCATTTTCTAATAAAATATTAGTCATTTAGAATATATCTGAACACGTGTTCACGTAGGTAGCCTTGTCCAAATATAATGGACAAATGCGACAATATTATTATTTTTAAGAAAACGTAATCCCACTTCCTCACAATATAACCGATAGTTTGTTATGAAATTAGTCAAAACATTCATTTTAGGCCTCCAGTCCCGTTTTTAATAGGAAAATTAATTATTTATCTATTTTAAGAATGGCGGCATAAATTTATTAATATGTACCTACAGAATAAATAAGGATTATGTATATATTTTAAGAATATTACGTACATCACATCATATCCGAAAGTTAAATTGTTTAGCATGAGTTTGATCACGGCATCGTATGCATATTATGTGAACATTGTTACGTAGTAACATTAGAGTATAAGTTATTTTATTAAATTTTTATTACGAAAAAATGCGTACGATGCCAATAAGAAAATTGCTAGTTGCATTGTTTCAATATATAAATCTATGTACGACTACCAAGAGACGGGAAAGAGCATGGAATGGTAGTCAAGAAAAGTCCAATAAATTGTAATATGTAAGAAGTACAATAAAAAAATAAAAAATACAAATTCTCCTGAAAATTTATAGCACTACATATCACGCCTCGTATGACATCAACCTTATGTAACAAAAGAGTGTCTGGAAATCACGTGCAAAATAATTGAACCTCTCCCTCAACACTCTTTAGGCCACACCATTATAATAATTTCATTCTGATCCGTGAATTATTTTTATTATTATAAACAACTTTGACGCGTGCTATTCCAGACCCGCTCCCCTTTGTGTGTGGAAACGGCAATACCTTGGTATGCGTTCCGCTATGAGTGCGAGTGACCGGCTATATTGGGGAGAAGTCTCAGTGAGACGCTGTTATTAATCATAATTTGAAAAGCGAAAAGCGAGATGGATTTTGGTTTGGTATTCGCTTGTGGCATAGAATACTAAGTAGCTCGATTGCTCTCAAAATCTTTTCTCAGCTAAGAGAAAGAATCTTTTTATAAGCGATGTTCCCGTTTTTGAAGTTAAGATTTCGCATTGCGTCTTACTGGGCCAGTAAATAAGACCAACATCTTACAACGAGTAATGCGCTTTAGCTATTTGGCGCGATAACGTCATCTTTATTCCGAACCCAATCATGTTTCTAGATGAAACAAACATAACTAGAATTGTGAAATCCTTCTAAAAATATTCATCTTAAGGCGAAGCATAATGCTAAATCACTATTTTGATTAATCTTTATAACGAATTGGTGTACATAATGAATTCCAAAAAAATATGCTTTAGATAAATTGAAGGTTTTCCTATCGTTTCGCTTAAGTAGAATACAAATAAAATAAATAAATTACCCAGTAAAATTAATAAATGTAAAGTACTAAAAAATATTTTTTTTTAATAGAATTGTATGAACGCGTAAAGGAAACAACTTAAAAAAAATACAGTATTATAGCGAAGATTATGTGTAACAGTTTCACTCGATTAACTTTTTTGCTTTCTTATAAAATTATTTACAAAATAAATAAAAACCAGTTTTGTGCTTGGAATCGAACGTGTCTAGACTTCGTTTGTCAAGCGATTTTAATGCCTATTACCTACAATATAAGGTATACCAAGAATGTATACATTTTTAGCTTGTAGCTTCCTCTTAAATTATCATCACTTGTTTTCATTTCTCAATGCTCACTTCTTGAATGTTGATTTTATTATGTTAGTTGTATTTTTAATTACTTGTACTTATCATAATTATATGTATAATTTTTACATAAATGTATTAAAATTATACACTTACACCTACTCCTAATACTAGAAACTTATCCTTGGTTATAAATTTTTAGAGGGAATATGTAAATAATTTTATATATCTATGTAACAATTATCATCATGAAATCATCCATCTATTTATCATGCTTCCCGGTTCATTATTCTAAAGATATAATACAATAATACGATCATTATTTAAGCTAATTTATTTATTTGAAATTATTTCTGAATTACCTTTAAATACTAACAATTTACTAGTTATTACGTCAATCTGGAATTAATGTTATTAAAGTTGAGTAATTTTTCTATGAATAAATAACTCATGCGTTAACCATTCGTAAATAATTGGAATATAAGATTTACTTTGGAACTATATTGGCGAGGGATTGCGGAGTAATTGTGGTGGGATATGGTGTTGGAACGGAAAGGGGGTTGGAAAAGGGGGGATACCACAACCCCAACTCACCCCCCATTCACAGTAAGCAAGTAGTCTTATTTATATGACTTGATCTTCGGAGAAGAGATGGTCTTGCTCTATGTTTATTAATGCTTTTTTATTATTTTCAGAATTTGTCATTTTATCTTCCACGATTTTTTTCTTCAAACTTTCTAGTGGTATGATCTGGTGATATAATGTTAAACAGATTGTTCTTGCAAAAGCTTATGTTCTCAATAATAGGAATGTAATCAAGGATAGATTTTGGGATACATTGTCCATTGAAGTTTCTGAAGGATAATCCTTCAATAAAAAGGTATTTTGTCTTTTATTTACAAACGGACTTATGTACGTACAATTTACAAATGTTAATTATAATAGTAAATGATGTTTCATGAAAGAAAAGACAAAACGCGGAGATAAAAATAGAAAAAAAGAAGCGACAGGTCAAGTTAAAGGTCAAAATATTTATAATGTTTCTTAACATCCTTGGTAACCGAAAAACATCATTTAGACTTACACCAAAAACTGACTTTAGTTGAACAGTTTACACACTTGAAAATGGCGAAAAACATCCATAATTACTTGAGATCTGATTTTTTAAAATTGTATGTTTAGTTAGTTCATCTGACATTTAAAGTATAAAAACCAACAAGGTAAAATTTAGTAATTTATGAAATGATATTTTGCAGTAGGCATAAAGATCTTTTTAAATACATTCATTCTTCAGAAATTTAGGCAATTCATCATCTGTAAACCTTTATACATTAAGCTTTTCTGTGATTTCGTTTCTGGTTTTATAATTATGTGTAGTTTTATAAAATACTCTTTCTTTCTTAATTATTGCATAAGCATTGCAAGCATTTGGTTATTCATAATATTATATATAAAAAATAACAAATTAACCTTCAGTCTTTTTTTATAGGAATCCAATTCTGTTCAACTCTCAACCTTTCCATGTTTTCCTTTCCGTAGTATACATCTCAGTGCTCTATTTTGAATAACTTTCAGCTTGTTCAGATTTCCTTTATTCGCCAAATATAATATCGCGTAGCAATGGTCCAAATGTGGAGCAACTATTGTTTAAAAAATGATCTTCTTAATATTTAAATTGTATTTACTTTTCTTCTAAGAAATTTTACTTATTTGATACCATCTTTATCACATATTCAAATTTTTTGCGAAATTTAGTTATGAATCCAATATTACACCTAGATATTTGATTTCATTAGGTTTTCAATTTTTTTCATTATAAATTGTCAAATTTAACCTTACGATATGCGTTTAATTACCTATTTCCATATATTTTGTTTTATTTACGTTTAGATACTTATCTATTATATCTTTAAGTAAATTATAAATAAAATTGGGCCTGATGCCGACCCTTGCGGAACATCTAGGTTGTTTTCTGTCAGTTCTGATTACTTTTTATTTTAATTTCTGGTACCTATTTGATTTTCGGTAACACATAAATTTGTCTGAATTCTTCATCTTTTCTGGTTTTAACAGCTTTTATTGAGGAAGAACAGTTCATTATCTCTTAGTCTAGGGAGAGGGGAGGGGGGCATAGGTGGATCAAATATATAATTAATGCTTCTAAAGAAACAGATGATATCAGATAAAACCAAGAAGTTTTGTGAGATTTATTGATAGCAACATTTAAGTGTTCCCGCTTCCTATCTAGAGATATACCAACAAAGTCTTTAATATAGGTGACAGTTGTTAAGCAAATATTACTGAGTTGGTAGTCGAAAACAATCTAGAAAACAGTCTTGAAAGGTTGATGTTATATATGCGGCGCATATAAAACAAGGGTGTGTGCTGGTAAATAAGAATAGTTTGAAGAATAGGATATTACTGGACCCAAAATGGCTCGAGTAAAAACACGAACTTTTTTTATTCGTGACAACAGACGCCTTTTAAAATAATTCTGATTTGAAATAAGTAATAGCAATATTAATATTAATTCCGTACTTTCAACGCCTTTTTTAGTCGTTTTGTCCGAACTTTCAAACTACAAAACTTGATATAACGTCAAATTCATGAACCCGTTTGAACTTGTCCAGTGAATTTCAAACAGATTTGAAACTTAATGTTTTTTTTCATAAATTGTTAAGCGACAACGTACTGATATATATTTAGTCCAGATGATTGTTATTATATCCCTTTAAAAATGTGCATTAATTTGGCAAATTTACGAAAAAAAATTTAAGCCCGAAAAATATGATAATATTATTATCAAAATTATTTTTACATGGATAATCAAATGTCAAATGACTGCTTTGGTATAAAGCTTATTAACTGATACGTAAATATGACAACTTGATAAATAACATTTCTGTGAAAAATTTGACAGAATTTCCATTATTTCAATTAATATTTTATTTTAGAATTTGTAAATTTAAAGAGAACATTATCAGGCTAGGCCACGTACGCTAGAGTCATAAATTACCCTGAAAATATATCCTTCCCAGCGATATATCGTATCGCTCGAGACACTGGATCAAGAAGGCTTTTTAATAAAAAAAAATAAAACAGAAAACAAGGGATGCATCTTGGGCATAAATCATGTACAGCAGCCAAGTGACAGTGCAGCCTGCCCCCCCACCGCTCTCCGCCCTTCACTCCCCACTGGGAGGAAGGGGTGCTTCCTGTTTGGAAAACAGAAAATGTTTCTCTTCCCGTCGCATAGATGGCGGTAGTCTTTAGTAAAACCTGCTGCAATCCTTTCAGGGGTTTGTTTTAATACCGTCGACCAAATAATATATTTTTTATTATCAAAAAATAATTAATTTAAGAATTTGCCAATAAAATTCGGTTAATACGAGCATAACTATTAATTTTAATTTATTATTATCGAGTTTAATTTTGGGAACACTTTTTCTTTTATATATTTTAATTTTAAATTCGAAAGCATTACACGAGTATACTTATGCTAAATAGATAAGATTTTACACGCAGAATAATAATTATATATACAAAAGCTAACCGCAGGTAGATACTTCGTGAACTCTTCTTGAAAGTATATTTATATGAGGGTCTTTAAAAATAATATAGGTACCACACAGATAATTATTTTATAAAACATTGTATGATAGATATTTCCCCCATGTGCAGGCTCGGTAGCAGGACAACAAATATTCATAACAAACCTCGCAAACATAAATAAAACACCCACCTTACAAATATTGAAAAAGTTAATATATATAGATATTAAAATATATTATAAAGTTTGAAATATATAGATATTTTTGTATTATTAGGACTAAGTATTCTTCTTTGTAACTCGTAACAATATTATTCCAGTGGAAATATTGTTTAATTCCAACACCAGAGAGCTTTCGGTTCTCAGCTCTCAGCGCCGGAGCGCACTCGGGTGTCACGAGAAGCATCGAATAATAACCCTTTAGCGCCTTCCTTTGTCACGGCAGTCATCCCGCTCATCTGTTGCCAGCCGGGATATGCCGGGATAATGCCGGGATAAACCGCACTTTCGGATCCCACTATTCCGGATGAAACTGTGTCACTTTAAAATGGGCGAATCTTCACGTTACTTCGAGTAAAGCATGCGTAGTCTCCTTTTTCCGCAAAAACTCCGTAGTGGTTAGTTCTGGCATCATGACATTTGCGCAGTTGTTCGACTACGATTCTAGGTCAATGCAACTGTTTTCAGCTTGTAAAAGCATTTTCTCGTACATCAAGAGTTTTTAAATAATAAATAATAATAAAATTGTAAAGTAATTACGTATTGGTGGTAGAAAAATATAAATAAAAACCTTTAGTTTATCTTAACTTTTCTCTTTTCAATAGGTTTAACATTTCACTCTTTTGGCATTTTACTTTCCGACCCGTGAAAAATCGCGGGATATTATACCTTCAATTTTGAAAACTACATTAAACCCTTCAGATCTATGGCATATTTATCATTACATTTCTTAAAGATGCTGTCAGATTTTGAGTGTATTTCAGCTTCTCAATAAAATCCAAATAAATCGAAGATTTCTGAACTTATCCGGAAATTAACTATTTTCGAAAGGTGACAACATATGTCTTTAAATTGTATTATTGGAAAAAGACATAATTTTGTAAATATTAAAATTTTTAAATCAAACAATAAAACGTTTTAAAAATGGCTCACCTTACGTTTTTCGTCTAAACACTGAACAAAAATTTCTGTTTACAAAAAAATCGTATTTTATTATAAACATTACTGCCACCTCATTTTTAAATCATTTCAAATAAAATTAATTGTTAAATAGTTCAAAATGTTTCTAATATTTGTCTCAAATTGCGGTCGGAACGTTTAGTTTCATAGATATGTACATTATTATTCTGTGGTTAACTGCTATATTTGAATGTAAAGCTTGGTATTTTTCTTTCTAACGCCATTTAATTCTTACTTCTAACTATGACGGTAAGGGAGACCATATGAGCTGTTGCGAAAAGCGAAAAAATTGACTCCGCGGATAAAAAACCGAACAAATAGGCATGAGAAGGATAAAATCACAAGTGCATTGAAATTAAATCCGACTTTCAGAGTTTATTGAACTAGAGTTACACGTATGACAGACACACCGCCGAAATTATTATTTTTGATTAACATTTACATTTATATTCCACAACATTGATACATAATTCCGTTCCAACAAGCAACAGAGCGGCTTATCAAAAAATATTCTCATATCTCCGTCCTAAAATATATATTAAAATCCCCTCTCAGCTGAAACTGTGTGAATTGTCATCCTTCGGCCCAAGAGTGACAAAATGGTTGTTGGATCTAGGCAGAACTGATTCCGAAATGATACTAAAAAATGTAATTTGAAATCACGAACGCCTCTATGTATCTTTTTATGCGTCTTCGTTTTAACATACTTATTTTAGCTAGTCTTAAATCCTGTATTCGTCTAGGATAACTTGAAACCTGTAAATTTGACTGTCCTGAAACGGGAATCCTAGTTGGACAGTCAAAATCATAAAATGTAATCAATATTATAAAAAATAAATAAATAACCTTCAAAGCTTTTCATTTAAGGGTTAACCGAACACATATTAGAATCTATGCTTTCGTACATGGCGCTTATTAGATTATTGTAGAAAAACTCTATTTTTGAAAGCTATGCCTTAAAATATTAAGATGAATAATAGGTTTGCGCCCGTACATACCAAAATGAATATGAATAAATAGTTTTGTCCGTAAAAATACTCAATTCTTTCAAGAAAGGCATACAAATACAATATTGTGTCAGTAATTCAATCCAAAATTGCATTCGTATGTCTCTCTTTAGAGAATTGAGTTTTCATGTGGACAAAACTATTTATTCAAATTCATATTACATGCATAAACAAGCAATTCATATTAATAGTTTAAAGCATAACTTGATAAAAGTTTTCTTTTTATAAAATAATTAAATTAATGCCATTAACGTACGCGTAGATAACCCATGTTCCGTTTACCTTGAACACTTTTAAGTATTATTTTGTGTTCCCATGAATTTGTTTTCGGATAATACATTTAACTTTAGTTTGTTTTTATCTAACCATTTAGATATTTCATGAAGTTCGCTTTGCTTTTTAAAAAATGCATCTTTACTATTATTTTGTCTAATATATAAAAGTGTATGATCTACATACATTTAATGTTATGAACATACGTTTGTAAAATTAATAATGTTCTTAAAAACTTCACTCAAAATACCTTTACTTTAGGGGTACATCAAAATTTGCAAATTCATTTTAAAACTATATTGACCTACATACATTTGAACGAACCGAAAAAAATGTAAAATACAATTAACTCTTAAGATACCTTTATTAACTTAATGTAAGTGTATAGCTATTGGATGTTTATAAAAATTGTGTTTATATAATTTTTAAATGTCCTATTATTAATTGTTTTCATAATATTGCGTAAAAAAATTCTGCATTTAGTCATGATATTAGCTTAGAAAATCTTTACAAAGTAGCATGCAAATAGGGCGAAGGAAAGCAACAGGTTCTAATTACTGGAAAATTAAAAAAGCTTTCGAACATAATGCGATATTTGCATTTGCCGACAAAAGAAGGGTCTTTGGGAAGTTTAAAAAGATTTGCCCAGCTTATTATTTTTTCTTACCATAAAATTTGCGTAGTTTTAATAACAAATGTGTACGTTTTACAAAATTATATTAGTCTATAAAATAACACCAATTGAAAAATTGCACGCTTATGCATTTTTATTTCAATATAACTAGTGCACAAAATGAAATAGACGAACACAATTATTTTTTTTGTATATCTTGGAAATTAAATATGTAACAATTTCTGGACATTTTTGTTTTGTTGAGTTTTCTTTTCCAATGTATATTTGTGACTTAAATTTTGTCTACTTTGCTATCGGTTTCGACACAACCGTGTCATTGACTAGCAATTTTAAAACTAACTTAAAAATTATACAAGTACAGAAAGGTTAGATTTTATTAGGGGGGTGGGGTGATTTTGGGGAGTGGGGGAAGGAAACACAATATAATTAATTGTCAAAAAGTCAGTTAAAAACAAAGATATTGGAATATTCTAATATCTCTGGTTAAAAATGTAGATAGTGTATACCAATACTTTTCACATTAATTTTTAATAATAACAACAAAAACGACAAAAACTATAATGATATATTCAAACATTTTTTAACTTGTTTCCACTTATTTTATTTTCGACCGTCACCGGTTTTAGCGTATTTATTCCTTCTGACTTTTACATAAAACAAGTATACATTATTTACATTAAATAATGCGGTCAAATTAACAACATTATTTTATTTTATTTGGTTTTAAAATATATCTAGTAAGCTATCGAAAATTGTAGGAAATAAAGCATGATATAACAGTAAACTAATAAACTGACTATAAAACAATATTAATAAAACATGTAAAAGTAACATAAAATAATATAGGAAACAGAATAATATTATAATAACAATAAATAATAATATATAAAATTGTTGACGTGTTGTTCTTGTATTGTTTTGTATTTATTTTGCTCATATAATGCACTTGCATAGTGTTGATTTACTAGATGATCATTTGTGGAAAAGTGAGAATAAATAATAAATAATCTAATAATAATAATAATAATATATTTTTATTATTTTTTACACTTCAATTATCTCAACCAAACGTATGTTGACAAATTTTCGTCAAAAAAATGGTTGAGTATTGGAGAGTTGAGCCCAGAAATAGAAGGATTTATGCTTGCCATTCAGGATAGAGTCATTAATACTAAAAATTATAGAAAGAATATAATCAAAGATACAAATCAAATTGATGATTTGTGTAGAAAATGTTTCGCTAACATTACTATATAATATAGTAATGTTAGCGAAACAAAACTAATAAATTTCTGATTCAAATTTTAGTATGGAAAAAGTGAAAATATCAACGTATCTTGGCTCATCATACGTATGTTATGTCTACTGAGGCAATTTTTGTTTCGATGAACAATTTTGCAATAATATTCGTAACTTACTATGAACACTTATATTACATTAGACCTTACTTGAAGAAATTATATTTCTTTTGAAAATTTCCCCCAGTAAAAGGGTAGTATAACTTCATACAGACAAAACTCATACATTTAAATTTGCAAAAAAAATCTTGCCCTCGTAAAAAATATGTTCTGCCAATTCTCGCAAAACACATCGAATGATTGATAAAAAAAATAAACATACTGGAGCTTATTTATATTTTATTCGTATGCAGACGTATTCGCGGCAATGATATTCATGTTTTTCAATCAGCCGCCCTTTCCACCGTTCCGCCCTGGGAACTCCCGCCACCGTCCCCGCTGAGGCCGCCCAGCGCCGCCCAGGGCCGCCCGGAGCCGCCCATCACGTACGGGCCTGACATGGAGTACCAGATCCAGCTCACAATTATCAGAGAAAGGCGACTATTTTCTGCCGCTGCCCCTGAAACTGTGGGGCACCGGTTTACATAATGATTAGTTCGTGAAAGGAACGAAACTATGAAGGATATTGGTAACAAAAGTATACAGGTACCAGTTTACGTATAATATCATTTTATTTAATATTTATATTTCATATTTTTTATACTAAATATTCGTGTTGGAATTCCATTACGAGTACAGTGATACATTGAAACTGTATTATTTTTTATTTTTTATTATGATAGCCATCTTCAGACTGTTACAATTATTCCTCGAAGGATGGTTTATACACAACATTTGTGGAAAGGGGTTGGGGTTAACAAGGGTTATGTTATGCTATGTATATATACGCGAGCCGAACTGTCGAACTGAACCTTAAATTATGGAAAAGGAACGAAGCAACCGCAATTGGCGCAAAACGCCGCTTGCAGTTGCTTCGTTCCTTTCCCGTAATTCGTGGCTCGGTTCGCTTTTAAGTTCGCAAATGTATACGTACCATTATATCTAACACACGTGTATGGATTGTTATAAAATCTTGGTATACCACCCCTGTTATCACCCCTCCCCCAAATGTTGTATTAATAAAACAAAGTTTAAGTAATAATTGTACCAGTCCAAAATAAGTGGAAAAAAGTTAAAAATTATTTGATTATCATTATCATTTTGACTTAAAAAATGAACATAATTTACCTATTTTTTTTTTAATTCTCGCGAAACTATTCACAATGTAACGTTAGAACGGAATACCCCAATAAGGTCATATTCTTTTCGACATTTGTAAAAAAAATATAAATTCAAATATGTAAATATTATTTAAGAAATAAACTTGAATTACATTTTTAAAAATGAATGCAAAAAAAATTTCAAGTAAAGGCATAGTTAATGAATGACAAAATATTTAAAACTCCATGACTATTTTTATAAAATTTTATATTAAAATCATATTTGATTAGATCTGTTCGCGTATGTATAGTAGGATTAGTAGGTATTTCTTTTAATTAGTATATCAAACTGTGAGATCAGTTTGATAGTAGCTTAAAATTATAATACATGGACATGGCTTGTAAACTGGATATGATAATGGAACCTTTTAAATTGTAATGTTTCATCAAGTTCAACGCATTAATCATGGTTAAAACACCAATTGATAAATAAAAGTAGTAAACATTTTGTGAGGTCATTTTGATTATCTATTCATACGATTGATTTATTCTACCCATCCGAATTACGCCCTACCCCGCCCCCTCCCGACCGCCATTACCCACTATTTCCACCAATTTTCAACATCTAGTAGGTAGGTAGTAAGCATAATTTTTTTTTCTGTGAATTTTTAAGATCTGTTGCAAATTTTATTAAAAAATACAGGTTAATATTCCACATTCACATTGTAGTGATAATTATCGCCCGATAAAATTCATCACTTGTCATTCACTACGCGGTGAAAATGATATTTTTGAACCTAAAGGGGCACCAAGATCTAAACAGTTGTGGGTCCCGGGCTCCATTCCAAAGTGTGCGTCAGACATCTCTCCCGGTATTTTCTTCATTTCGGACTACAAGCGTGGACCGAGTTCCTGCCAGTGGCGTCAGGCGTCAAAATTTCATATTCAAGAAAATATCAAATAGGTTCTTTATTTACATATCTAACATAGTTTTCAAAATTTTAAAATGTTTGTTAAATTAAAAAAAAAAATGTTTTTTAAATAAAAAACACATAAATTTGTTTTTAACCACTATAGTTTTTTTTTCACTTTACCGGTTTCGGAAGAACCCTTCCTTCGTCAGTAGAATATTAAAAACTGAGTTTTTAATATAGAGAATATTAAAAACTCAGTTTTTAATATTCTCCTGACGAAGGAAGGGTTCTCCAGAAACCGGTAGAGTGAAAATAAAACTACAGTGGTCAAAAACAAATTTATGTGTTTTTTATTGTAAATTATGATGAGCCACAAAGTGAATGCTTTTTACAATTACGTAATGTTTTTTAAATTTAAAAATGTTTGTTAAATTTAAAAATGTTTGTTAAATTTAAAAATGATTGTTAGATTTTAAAATGTTTGTTAAATTTTATTAAATGTGTCAAATTAAAGAATTTTGTTTAAATGAATTTCAAATTAATTTATTAATTATTTCAATCAATTTAAAACATTAAGGACGGGTGGTTTCGGAGAATTTGAAACAATTCTTCAAATTTCAAAGTTGATTTTCAAGTTCTGTGAAAGATTTTTTCAAGTTTTGTTATTATTTCAGTTTTGTCAAGCAACTAGCCTATAATCATATAGTAATAGAACTTTAATACGACTTTCACAGAACCCGAAAAAGAACGTTGAAATTTGATGAATTGTTCAAATTTTGTGAGTTTATCAAATATTATTATTACATTCAATTTCGATGCTATCTATTCAATTAACGGTATTATGTTTTGTTAACAATCGTTCTTACGCGCCTCAGATACCTGATGCACGATTATTTTTATCCGATTAATTCTAATTTTAAATTTAATCATGCAATAAGATAATCCTAGAAACACTATATTTACAAGATAATTAATTGTGTTAGATCGATTTATAAGAAATGTAATAAAAGACTTACTTTTCAATTAGATTCAATCTTGTTTATATAATATATTATATTTTATTATCTTATATTAAAAACTGTAATGCATAGATGGAACCACATAATCGACGCATACTCACCCATATACAAAGTATTATTGTTTTTTTTTTATTTTTATTTTTTTTTATTTCATATATATCCCGTTAAACTACAGTTAAGTAGTTTGTCAAACAGGATTTTTATTACAACTTTTTACAGATTACAACTTAGACCTTAATTTATACAATAACAATAAACTTACACATTAAATCGCCTAATACAAATTATTTCTACCTAGTAGCCATGTTTTCAGCAAATATCTGACTCTATTTGGAAATTCGCATTTCTTAATATTACCAGGTAGCATATTATATATTTTAGGCACATTATACTCAAAGGTTCGCTGTCCGTATTTATTATTATGTTTAGGTACAAGCATGCCTTCGTTCTTTGTGAACCTAGTATTGTGCCCATGTTCAACTTTCCTCTTATACCCAGAGTCAGATATGTGCTGAATCAATATTTTATACCACAATAAGGCCTGCACCGGCAAAACTGTTAAATTTTGATACAAAAGTGAAATGTTTCGTCTCTGCGAAAAAATATTTTTTTTAACTAGTAATTTAACGATAAAATTTTGTATTGATTGTGCGTAATTTAAATTTGTTTTGCAAGAATGTCTCCAAGTGGTTATTCCATATCTTAAAGTTGATTCGATATGACAATGTTTGTGTATTTTGTATTTCTTGTTTTTGATCCAACTATTTAAACTGCTTTGTTTATTATCTGTTTATATTATGTAGTAATATTAATGTTATAATCTTTGTTAATATTTTGAAGTGTTTCACTTAATACTTTGTCTCTTACTAAAGTTCTCACTAAAGAGATTATTGATTTGCTTACAATTGTTATTTTTTTCTTTTTTATCTTTTCTTGAACCCTAAAAAATAACTAGTTATTCTGAGAACAAATAGATAGCTAGGCTACTTTAGTCACCTATAATTTTATAATTAATGTAATTTGATAATAACCGTTATTTATTGGTTTGTAAAGATTGTCTTCAATGGAAAATAATTTATTATATTTCATTAATACGTCATTTTAATAAATAAAATATTTTCTTACCTTTTGAATTTATATATTTTCAAACACTTTATACTTTGCACTTAAAACTTTTTAAATTTATATCTATGTTCATGTATGTTTTCAAATAAATAAATGTATTTTAATTGTAAGGACAATATAATAAAAAAAATACAGATAACGAAATACATTACTTAATTCCTGACCTAATTTATTTGTGGTTATCAAATATTGAAATGGTTTAGATTCAATTTTTTTTGAAAATAAATAAACAGAATCCTATTCAAATCGTCTAACATTGGCAAATGCAATGTCCGGGTGGATATTGCATTTGCTCTCCACGAGTCCCTTCTGTTCGAATTTCCATTTGCCACCCATTCCTTCTTGGGCTCTTTCTCTTATTCAATCTTTGTGCTTTTTTGGTTTTTAATTTCATGGTGAGTGGTCACAGAGGGTGTACCTCCCCAGCTGTTTCCCCTGCCCAATACTCTCTAGCTGCTCCCACCCCCCCTCAATGTCACCATCTCGACCGATGCTTGGTTTTCACACCATTTCCATTACATGTATGAAGGAATGTTCTCAAAAGGCTGGAGGGCCCTTTGCCACGAGAATTCCTCACATGTCAAACGCCTTGGTTCTCATATCATTTCAATATAAAACAAATAATATTTTGAATCCTGAATATATTCAACTGGCATAACATGGAATAACAACCATAAAATAATAGATGAGCAATAAAAACAGATGTATTACTGCGCACTCAATGTTACTTGATTATAATATCCCTCATGTAATTAAAAAAAAAAAACCAATATGCGAAAATTGTGATTTTGAGTTAAAAAGTGCAGCAACACCGAGAATTCACCAACTTTGTCATTTAAAAAGACCAAATCTGCTATTTTCATTGTTATGGTTAGAATTTTTTTAATTTTAAATGTTTTATATATTAAATTTTTCAAAAGGAGCAAACACACTGTGACTTAATTTTAAATAAATGAAACTATAATACTTGGTTTTAAGTCGCTTTATTAATGAATTGTATTGTCTACCGGTTTCGGTACCTCCATACCATCATCAGCACTGTTATAAAATTAATGCATAATGCATTTCAGCATTATTTTTATAACACTCCTGATGATCGTACGGAGGTACAGAAACCGGTAGACCATAAATTATATCAATAAAGTGACTTAAAACCAAGTATTTTGTTTCGTTTATTTTATATATTTATTTAAAGGGTTTTTCGTTGGAATTGTTCAAAAATAATTTTAAAAAAACTCCTTTATACTGATCTATACATTGCAGTTGTACGAGTTTTAAAAAAATATAGAAAATTCTTCAAATAATCTTTAGATCCCGTTTTCTCAAAACACGAGAAATGCAGAAACTTTTATTTTGGTTTGAGAACATGAGCAATATAACGAATTGCTTTAATTAAAGAATGTAATTTTTATTGTTATCTTTAATTACAAGCAATTCGTTATACTGCATTTCTCAAAACATGAGAAATGCAGATACGTTTCTTTTGATTAGAGAACATGAGCAATGTAACGAATTACTTGTTATTAAAGATTACATTTTTTTTATCACATCGCTAGGATTCCCAAAAATTTAAATAAATTCTTCTGTACATCAACAGATAAGATAATAAGATATTTCAATATTTACTTGCTTTAAATTTATTTATTTTATTTGGTACATTATTTTGTTACAATTTATGTTTTCCAGTAATGTAGGCCTCACTGGGTGGCTTGCCCGTGCTGAGGCCTTCATTTTATAATATGAAAATCTAATCTACATATTACATTTAAAGAGAAGATAGTAAATTTGAAAGGAAAATAATAAATTTAAAATTAAAAATAAAAATACATAATAATACATTTAAAATTAAAAAAATAATACAATGAAAATAATCTTGTGTGTTTGTGAGTGATGTGTGTTTATGTTGGTTTTGTGTGTTACGTGTAGGTTTTATTTTTATTTTATGCTATGAAATTTTGGTAATATTGTCTTTTTTGTTGTTTAATCCATTTTGTAATTTTGTGTGTGAATTTATTTTTATTTTCCTCAATTTTAATTTCAATTTTTAGACTGTTGAAAGCTTTTATAGCATGGTATTGGTAGTGTCTTTGTCCAAAGGTTGAATTTACTGTTGGAGTTTTGATGTTTTCTTTGTACGCTTGTCTAACTGGTCTGTTAGTGTTATTTTGTGTATGTTGAAATTTATTTTTTTTGTTAAAAATGTAGTTTAGTAGTGTTTTAACGTATAATTGGCGTATATCTAGTACGTCACAGCTGTTGAATATTTGGTCTGTATCGGTCAGTCTATGTTTTTTTAGTATTACCTTTAAGATCGTTTTCTGTGCGGTTTCTATGTAATTGATAGCCGAGTTTGTTGCTCCTCCCCAAGCAATAATTCCATATTCTATTAGTGATTGGCAGAGTGCAAAATATATTGTTTTCAATTGTTTTATTTTATATATGTTTCTTATGTTAAGGAAAATGTGTATTGTTTTGAGAAGTTTATTTGTGATTTGTTTGATGTGAGGTATCCATCTAAGGTTATGGTCAATTACGATTCCTAGGTACTTTATTTGTTCTGTTTTTTCTAGAGGAGGGCAATCGCAGATGTTGGTGTTTAAACATTCGTGTATTTTTATGGTGTTTTATATATTAAATTAATTTTTATATTTTATAATACATAAGTAACATTATTTTTATGTTGATTGATTAGGTGGTATATACAATTTATTAGATAATCGTTTGCAGAAATAAACATTTTGGCGAAATTAATTTGAGAAAATATTTTTTTTTCGTGATACTCATACTCATTTTAAATAATATTGTAATTAATTTAAGAAAAGGTATTTCCTCATTATATTTTTCACTAAGCAACCATAAATAATTTATAATAGAGCACAATAATTTTATTTATTTGCATGAATTTATTTACTTGTTCAGTTGAAGATGTATTTTTTTAAATTTTATTGCCGGTCGTTTATTAATATAAATTGTTATTTACAAATCATGTGCGCTTACCGACTCACTAGACAATATGTGTTCTGAGCCGGGTAGCAGTATCATTACATATATTTTGTAAACAAATCGGGGCTTAATAAAAATACGAAATAATACATAAAATAATCTAGATATATATTACACATATATATAAAAAAAAATTGAACAAACTTTAGTGTGAAAGTTCTTATTTAGATGAAGTACCCCATAAAAACTTATAATATGTATAGAGTAAAGTTGTATTTAAAAATAAAAATAAGTAGGAAAAATTCTAGCAATTGCATTTAAAACATTAGAAACAGTAAAATAGTCTGTGTAGGTGTAAAACATTAAAAATAAATGAAATAATAACACCCTCAATTGCTTAACAAAAATGATGTACCCATAATAAATACAATGCAAGAAGAGAAGGCAAAAATGCAACAAATAAAAAGAGAGAGAGAGAGAGAATAAGAGTATTCAATATATGGGAGACACATTAGAAACCATTTTCGGTGTAAAAATTACATTTACTCAAAAATTATGTTTATTAACACGGACGGCTTGCAAGTAACTTGTTAATGTAATTTTTTGTGTGTCTGAAGATATAATTATAAATGTACAGAAACACGAAATTATGGCTACATAAAATGTAACCAATTTTACAAATAACTAGTTGACGTGTAACCGGCATTGCTGGGTGTTTTCCCTAACAGATAGACATATAACGTCGTCTACTTTTCTGTAAACCTTTTTAAGATATACAATTCTGTAGTATATTATTTTGATGTATCTCATGAGGTTTAGCCAGCGTTAGCAATTTAGGCGCCTAAAAAATTTCTTTTCTAAATATAATATGCAGGTTTTGTAAAAATAAACCTTCGGAAAGAATTTTCTAAATTATAGTAAAAACCCTATCAAAATCCATTGCGTAGTTTAGAAGAACTAAGCGTACAGACAGACGCGGATAGCGACATTGTTTTGTTATATTTAGAGTTTAGAAATAAATAAAAATCTTTAAATAGAATTCTCATTAAAAAGAAAATAAGAGATATATTAATATATACATTTTTCATGTGTTCTAAAAAAATGGATGGTCCCCACGAATTGAATAATGGTTAGTATGCAATTCGTTAAATGTCTACCTCATCCTGGAAGAATTTTATAACCATTGTTAGAGTTTTATGAAATGAATATTTTTTTCTGGTTTATAACTGGCAATACAATATTTATAACTGGCAATACAATAATAGTTATACATTTTTAAAGAATCATGCATTCACAAAGTTTCCATAGGTATATGATTAAAGATATTAAAAATTACAGTGTCTTCTGCCTTCGTTTTCATATAAGACGTGTGAGAAGAAATATTTTTATTTTTTCGGAATAACTTTATTGAGTAAAACCTCAAATTGTAATATTTAAATATTGAAGACAATATTAGTGATTTCTAAACGAAAATCTGAAACAGAAAAATCAGAAAAGGAAACGGTCACATCTGGGACTCGAACCCAGGACCCCTGTCTTTCCGGGACAGTGCTCTACCAACTGCGCTAATGGGACCCTATTCTCCCCGGTCACTTTTAACTGTATCATACTTCGAATAAGAACTACTAACATTGTCTTCATTTTTTTCACCGCACATTTTTATTGGCAACTATCTTTATGTATGATCGCAAGATTCAACCCGAACTAAATGCAATCCAGACAGCGTCTTTTAGATAAACCTATCTTAATTTTTATTTAATGTGCGACATCTGTTGACTTTTCTGCAAGTCTAGAATGAATATTTATTTTTTCGGAATAACTTTATTGAGTAGGTTTTACTTTAGATTTTCGTTTAGAAATCACTAATATTGTCTTCAATATTTAAATATTACAATTTGAGGTTTTACTCAATAAAGTTATTCCGAAAAAATAAATATTCATTCTAGACTTGCAGAAAAGTCAACAGATGTCGCACATTAAATAAAAATTAAGATAGGTTTATCTAAAAGACGCTGTCTGGATTGCATTTAGTTCGGGTTGAATCTTGCGATCATACATAAAGATAGTTGCCAATAAAAATGTGCGGTGAAAAAAATGAAGACAATGTTAGTAGTTCTTATTCGAAGTATGATACAGTTAAAAGTGACCGAGGAGAATAGGGTCCCATTAGCGCAGTTGGTAGAGCACTGTCCCGGAAAGACAGGGGTCCTGGGTTCGAGTCCCAGATGTGACCGTTTCCTTTTCTGATTTTTCTGTTTCAGATTTTCGTTTAGAAATCACTAATATTGTCTTCAATATTTAGAAATATTTTTATGAACGGCTATAACGGTATAATATATATATTTTTAATTAGTCGCCTCTATGTGGCCTAACAACAGTTTAAACATGTATTTTAATTAGCTGTAGGGCGATAATAGAAATAAAAAATAAAATGCCGAACAATTAAATTATTTTTATTTAAAATAATGAAATGGGAGTTCTACGATTTAAACATACTATTTTTCCTTTTTTTGTTGTCTGACGAAAAAAAATGTTTGGCAAAAAACTGTCAATTTTTTTTTTCTTTATGCACATTTCTTGGTTAACGAAAAATAAATCTAATGGCGGAGTGTATTACTTCGAGGGCTGAAAATATGGACATCACGCATGGACGTTCCCTGTGTTCGTCTCCAAGACTTCTGCCATCGGTTGTAAGGCGAGCTGCTTTTCTTGAAGTCCTTCGTTTCTTTGCGCACAGATACGCACACAGAGAGATGGACGAAGAGAGATGAATTTCATTAAAAACACTTGTGTTTTAATGGATTAATTTTTTGAGTTTAATTCAGATGAATTTTATTAATTTTTTTTATTATTTATTTTTATTTTTTTATTAAATTGAATATAATTACATTTAATACAATATAAGATATGGGTAGTCCCACAAAGCTGTGACAATCAGCTTGTCTGTAGGTTCTACCATTTAATGTTATAACATAATACACATTAGCTTAAGTTTAAATATTAATACCAAATAAAATGTTTAGGATAGATAAACGTTTTGTTCATTTATTAACCACTTTTTTGTCAGTTTAGGGCAGGGTTTCTCATTATTTATAAGTTAAAATTTTCGTTAATTTTTTTATAAATCACAGGTATCAAATAGTCAAGTGTTCTGCTACCATACTTATTTGATATTAGTGGAATTTTTAGGCCTTTTTTTTCAGTAAATCTTGTTTTGTGACTATGCACCAATGACTTTTCGTACGCATTTTCTCCCGCATTATCCATAATTATAATAAACCAGAGAAGCTTTTTAATTGGGAGTAGGCCCTCAGAGCCATACAGTAATTTTAAGTTGTTTCTTTGTTTGTAAATGCTAGGTTTAACAATTTTTTTTTAATTATAGCAGTTTGTTGATTTTGAATGTATTTAATATTAATATTACTCGAGTGTCCCCAAGTTCGAATTCCATATCTAAGTTGTACGGGACGGCACTGTAGTCGCCGGCCGCACAGACGATGTAGCGGGAATGGCCGGCTGGCCGCTTCGACGCCTAGGAAGAAAAGTCGGGAAAAAGGAGGGAGAATGTGGGAAAAGGGAAAAATGGGGAAAAATATGAGGAAAAGGTAAAAATGGGGATAATTGTGGGAGAAATGGGGGAAAATATGAGGAAAGGGAAAAATATGGGAAAAATAGGAAAAAAATATTGGGAAAGGGAGAAATGGGGAAAATGTAGTAGATTATGGGAGAAAGGTATACGGCAGGGGGGAGGAAGGTAGGGGGGAACCTGCGCCCTGACAAAGGACGTTTCGACTTTTGCAAAATGCTTCTTCTTGGTGAGCACCAGGGAGCCAGGAGAAAGAAGAAGGCCAGGTTGAAGTGAAGGTCCCAGGGCAGAGAAGAGGCTTGAAGAGGCAGTCAGGGGCAGTCCAGGAGAGATGTTGTCGAGGCGATGGTTTCTGGATCTCTGAGGAATTGTGCAATTTGTCCGCCTTTTAAAGGGCCAACGGGCCCTGCTCTGCCTTTGTTTGCGAGAGATTCCGAGAATTATTTCGAGTTCCCGGAATCTTCATAGGGCAGAGCGATGAACGCGCCGTTGTTGCGCAACGCGCTAGCGGACGAAATTGCCTGGGTCCCCTGACTGTTTCCTCAATCCGCCTGCCCGGGTCATATTTTATTTTCAGATATCTTGTGAGTTTGCACAAATAGACATTTACATATAGATATTTTAAAGGGAAGCTTTGCATAAATTTCGACTTTGTGCAAACGGCGAGTTTTGTAAAGGAAACTGCGTTTGCACAAATTCAAACTTCATGCAAGTCATCCATGTTTTTGTACAAATTTTGAACATTTAGGTATTTTAATTATAAGAGGGTATTTGGGGGGTCAAGCTTTTGTTTTTTGTCTATAATGATGACTGCTTGACCCCGTGGTTTTATTTATTAATCAATTTTTACAGTTTATACAAGTTTAGAGAAGGAATTTGTTGCATAAATTCGAAGATGCGCAGAGGTAAGTTTGTAAAGGAACTACCTCTGCGTAAATTCGAATTTATGCAAATTAATTTAAAGTCGGTCGAGGTACAACGTCCGGTACATAAGTATTGATTCGACCATAGAATGATATATAAGTTTGAGAGTACATCGAGGCAATAAAAATTTTAATTTATAAAAATTACTCGCCAAACATCGGAGCTGGTTACAAATTTTGGTCACACTTTTGTCCCATTTAAAGTTATTGTCTACGATTATGCCCAGGTAAGTATATTCGTTTGTAAAATCATTTTTTTCACAGCAGCAAATATTATCCATTTTTGCATGTATACATTCAAAATTATGTAGAGTTATTTTAGGTAAGTTCCACATTTTCAAGCTCGGTGATCTTATATACATGCATTTAGTTTTTTGACATTAATAATTAGTCCTACATCATCGACCATTAAAGTAGCTCGATAAAGTCTATTTGTAATTCTTGAATAGCTATTTCAGGGTTTTCATTAGAGACAACTAGTGCAGTCATCAGCAAAAATGAATCTACGGGCTATTTTAAAAAGTTTGGACATGGCAATTACATATATAATGTATATTTTTGGTCCTAAAATTTACCCTGGTGGCACTCCTGATTTAATAAATCTAAAACTAATGATTCGAATTGTGAGCTCAGAGGCTTTAAGGCTATATGACAATGATTTGCATAACTACACCAATCACGTTGTTTTGACATAAAAGCCCACAGACAAAGCGTAGCATAAACAGACAATAAATAGAAAAGGTGAAGGAAAGGTGACACACAGACGAGAATTTAATGTAAAGGATTCTACACATCGAGATTAGAAAAAATGAAGTTAATTTTGTAATGATAAATAAGAAAACATGAAGTGAAATATTAAATCAGACAACACAACACTTAACAACGCAAACAGACAGATCTACAATATATACAATATAGACAATCTACAATATATACCTACAGTGTGCATTCTCCCACCAAAGCAGTTTCACCTCTCTTGTATAGAACATTTCACAGTTTCCAATAAGCGGGTATACTTCCAATAAAGAAATAATATAACTGCACTTTCCGTTGCCAAAGTTTTGCAAACACACTTTACACAGTCCCAAAACTTTGTTTTATATGGAAAATGTCGCGCAGTTTCGCAGTTAGGTATCAGATTTTTTTTTGTTATTTCTTATTTCTAAAGCATTGTGAAGAAAAGTCTGGGTATGGGGCACTTACGCGTCGAATACTGAATAACGGGGGAATAATTTTACTTTGAAGTTCAATCACAGTTTTATTTAGTAGTTGCAGAGAAAAATATACTTTAGAAGGTAGACAATGTTGGTAGAGTACTTGTTAGAAAGTGTTTCTTTCAGCCAACTAATTTATAAACTAAACCTTTTCCCGGCGACATAGGTGGAATGATTGTAACGTTATCTTTTTAAATTATGATTTTTTTTCTAGAAGTTGAAGTGACCTGAACATATATTACATATTAACATTTTTAGGTTATATTGTGTACATAAAATTTCATACAAATGTTCTCGAGTTAAGGGACCGTCAAATCCCGATTGGGTAGGACCGAAATTAATTTCGTATATTAACTGCTGTAATGTGATACATTCGAACATGTCCGCATGTGTGTACGTGTTTACCACCAAAAGTTGATAGAATGCATTGTCATCGACAACGAATCTATTAACCGAGTGATCGAATATCGGGAAGTGGGTTAATTTCTACTTAAAGATCTGCATTCATTTATTTGTTTATGAAAACAAAATTGAAATCGGAAATCAGATAGATGATTTTTTTTTAAATCAGTCATTGTTTTATACTCGTGTGCTTAAATACAATTATTAATATGCCACTGTTGTTGTGGCCAACAATAGTACTCACTTTTATTACTATGCCACTGTTGTTGTGGCCAACAATAGTATTCACTCTTATTACTATGCCACTCTTGTTGTGGCTAACAATATTACTTACTCCTATTACTATGCCACGGTTGTTGTGGTCAACAATATTAGCTTCTCTCATTACTATGCCATTGTTATTGTGGCCAACAATAGTAACTACTCTTATTTGTAAAAATAGAACAGAAACAAATTAAAACATTTTCCACAGAATATGTATACATCTATCCTTACCTTTTCACTATAACATAATTTCTTTGCTAATGCCAATAACTTGTCTACGGTCAGCGGTAGGTATAAATCAAAACAAGAAACATTGAAAAGATGTAGAAATCATTTCTCAAAAGCTTGAATTATTTTCGTATGTTAATAATCTCTCGGCATGCTAGCAAATCATTCCTACAATACCGATAATCTAATAAATCGTACACATTAAGTATATTTTAACTTAATCGTAAACGCTAGGTATACTTTAAAAATTGGAAAACTACTTTGAATTATCGACGTTATTTGTGTCGCCGCCTAAAATGATTATGAATAAATGGTATTCCAATGCTAGGGCGGCCGCCGCGTCGCCGCCGCCCAGACGGTCTGCCGCCGCCGCCCAGCCGTGGCTTCCATGAACGGGCCTATTACAGGAGCCACAGCCGACTTCTCATCACGACACGAGTGCTTTTATCAGGTTATTGCCGCAGACTTCCAGGAACCTGGTTACCAACAGGCGTCAGTACGAATGCACTCACTTCCCGGTGATTCCCGATGATTCATAATACTGCGGATACACAGAGACATGATAGGAAATACTGTTAATTCAATTGAAAATTTGTTTTCCTGTTAAAAATGGGACTGCCGGCCTATAACAATTGAATTGAAAGAGTTCGCAATAAAGTATCAGTCAAAAGCAAATGATTTATGTGGACGGCGGAACACGTGTTCATATTGTAGCATTCTTTTATGATTTCTATTATGAAAAGAAGACGTGTTCTCGGTATATTCTGAATGACTAATATTTGCCACTTTTTTAACAGGTTAATTTTTCTCCATATATGGGCGATGAAAACACGATAACTAAACAAGATAACACAAATAAAGAATGATATACGATTGATGAAGACAAAGGGTGAAGATGGCTTAAATATTATTAAGTTGCCAACCAACGTTCCTATTCTTGCGTTATTTTTTAAACGTTCAATCAATTATCTAAAACCTTTTAAACCTTTTTAAAAATACAATTGTATCAGACACTACTACTATTATGATGACACAAGAAGGCCCATAATTTAGTATTGGCGAAATGCTCATTAAACATACTCCTTTGTTTGTGCGACTCTTGACGTGACCTGAAATTTTTTCACATGCTAAGCCTTACTTGGGCATCTCTAGCTTGTTCTTCCAGTCGAACAACCTAATAATAGGTACCTACCTATCATGTTTATTTCTCTCTATAAAAGTAAAAATTGTATATTTATCATTTGATATGGCAGACTGGGATATAAAACTAAATAATAAGTGTATTTCTGTACATTTTTATCAATAATATAACTAAAATTAACTAAGTACTACATTAATGAGAACGTTTACTGGCTTTTATCAAAAGCTCACCATCCGTCTTAGTATTTGTGAAACACTTGCACGATGCTTATTTACATGTAACCATAATTTACTAAAAAATGCCCCCTTTGAATCTGAATTCTCCAGAAGAACTTGATTTGAATTAAATCGCAAGAAAATATTTAAAACGTCATTAAAATCGTCATAATAACCATTGACATGCAAATGCAAAGTAACTATAAATATTTAGGAATTTTTATTTTATTTTTTTATTTATTTTTTTTATAGTGAATACCTCACAAGAGTCCCAACTGCTCCCGTCTGGAGCCAGTGAGACTATGGTATCCCCAATTGGGGGATGTTGTGAGGCTGAAGGAAAGTGGGGAAGGGAAAGAGGAAGGTGGGGAAGTACCTGGCTATTCAGATCTAGTCACTAAACACGGCTAAAGCCATTTGGAGCAACGTTTCAATTCTGAATGGTGGTCTTACACCAGGGCGATACTGGTAGTATCTTCCACTCTGGAACCTGCCGCAAATATACTATATATTATTTTAATTAATTAATTGTGAAATAACACAAATTAATCAAATAAAATTTATTTGCGCACGCCGGGTTCGAACCCGCGACCTTCGGAATGGCAGTCCAATGCGTTACCACTGGACTATGCCGGCCGTCAGGAATAAAGTATTTCAACAACCTTCCGATTGAAATAAAGAAATTAAAGGATATTAACATACTGAAACTAAAACTGAAGTTCCTCTTTCAGAAATAATTGCCTGTTTTTCCCTTCATTGATATTTATTATCAGTCTATACTCATCTCCACTGCATTTAGATTTTGTCTCTTTATTATTGTTCCTATCATATATATATACTTACTTATAGCATAATGATATTCTATTTTTCTTATAATTAGTGTAACTCTCTCACCAAGCACAAGAACCAGTTTCTTCATTGGTGAGATTGCGAACATAAATATATTTTGTAATGTAAATATATTTTTTATGTACTCATATTATATTCTGTACCCACTTATATATATTAAATAAAATAAAAAAAATTGTCGATGAAGACCAGTCATTAATGTCCAACTACCGGTAAAATAAATTCAATTATACTTCGGCATCAATAGCATAGTATAAATCAATATTGCTGCTACGCCGGCGTGATAATTATGAGCAATTGGAACATTTTATTGCATTTCGTTATGTTGTTGTAAGTATTATGTATTATGGTACACGATTTAATTTAAATTCAATATTATGATCAAGTACGTCTACTACAAAATGCAGTGCGGCACAAAACGCAACACAATAAGTCAGCATGGAATTAATGCCGGAGTTCGCATGCAATTAATCCGATGGAATAATTGGTGTTACCATAATATTATCGAGTGCGGCAATAATGCCAGCAATAATGCCTGCCATAATGTCACCAATTAAGCTCGATATAATGTAAGTTGTTTTGGTATGGCACGTACTGGCGCCGCTCTTGGTTATCTGAGTAGTTAAAGTTCCTCTATAATTATTATTATCTATTATTGTTAATCTGACAGCTTAATCAAGTACGTCGCTAATAAATTATTTTCTCATCTATTAAACTATTTTATCTTCTTTGTTAAGGTCCATAGTAAATTAAATAACCTAATTGTTGTAATAAACACATAACTTCTTTGTATCTTTTCATTTTGTTTGTATGTGTTTTTTCTTCAGGAAGAACCATTTACGCATTATGAAAAAAGTTGAACATTTAAATAAAGCACACGTTTAACTGCAATCGGTTTCATCCAAGCTATAAATTTTATTTTGCCGACAGTGAAGTTTACAAAAAATCTAAATTCTTTTTACATGTCGTAAAGACATATATGTCTAAACGACATTTTGCAGGATTAGATAAAATAAAAAGGAAATATATGATGTGTATAGGGTTCTTAACATATTTACAATGTTAACATTACCGTAAGAAGAAAAATAGACAATTAAAGAAATACCAAAAATTTATTTAAAGATAATACGTCTGTACTTGTGATAAAATATAACATATGTGCGCTCTTGTGAAAGCCTGTGAAAAAATAACTTAATTCGGTACAAGCTTGCACAACCAGGTACAACTACTGATAAATACACACACATTTTTTTTTTTTTTTTTGGTACAATATTTTTTACATTTCAGAGTTCTCCAGTAATGTTGGCCTCACTGGGTGGCTTACCCGTGCTGGAGCCTTCATTTTATAATATAAATAATACATTTAAAGAGAAAAAATTACATTTAAAATATAATCTTGTGTGTTTGTGAGTGATGTGTGATTTATATTGGTTTTGTGTGTAACGTGTAGGTTTTTTTATTTTATGTTATGAAATTTTGGTAATATTGTCTTTTTTGATCCATTTTGTAATTTTGTGTCCGAATTTATTTTTGGTTTCCTCAATTTTATTTTCAAGTGTTAGACTGTCGAAGGCTTTTATAGAATAGTATTGATAGTGTCTTTGTCCGAAGCTTGTATTTACTGTCGGAGTTTTTATGTTTTCTTTGTACGCTTGTCTTACTGGTCTGTTAGTGATATTTTGTGTACGTTGAAATTGTTTTTTTGTTTTGTTTTTTTTTTGCCAAAAATGTAGTTCAGTAGTGTTTAATGTATAATTGGCGTATATCTAGTACTTTACATCTGTTGAATATTTAGTCTGTATCAGTCAGTCTATGTTTTTTTAGTATTACCTTTAAGATCGTTTTCTGTGCGATTTCTATGTAATTGATAGCCGAGTTTGTTGCTCCTTTCCAAGCAATAATTCCATATTATATTATTGATTGGCAAAGTGCAAAATATATTGTTTTCAAGTGTTTTATTTTATATATATTATGTTTCTTATGTTTAGGAAAATGTGTATAGTTTTGAGGAGTTTATTTGTGATTTGTTTGATGTGAGGTCTCCATCTAAGGTTATGGTTAATGACGATTCCTAGATACTTTATTTGTTCTGTTTTTTCTAGAGGAGGGCAATCGCAGATGTTGGTGTTTAAACATTCGTGTATTTTTATGCTGTTAGTGTTGTTTTTCGGCTGTCCCGTGTTATTTGTATTGTATGTTGTGAATTTTGTTTTCGATATATTTAGAATAAGTATGTTTAAGTCTAGTCATGTTTTCACTCGCGAGATTCCATTACATGAATTACATCATCGTTCAAACCCTTTAAAGTTATTAGGAACATAATAATTACATCACCGTTCTGACCCTTTAAAGTTATTAACAACATAATAATTACATGCCGTTCAGACCCTGTAAAGTTATTAACAACATAATAATCGCGCATGATATTGGCATGCAGGTATTTATGATATAGGCATGCTGGTATTTATGATTTTCAATAAAATATCAAACATATTTATATTGTCTATTGAGTTAAATTATCAATTTGGCACTGTAAGTGTATTAAAGAGTAGAAGATACTCTCAGTGTCACCCTAGTGAAAGACAACCATTCAGAATTGAAATATTGCTTTGAAATGGCTTAGGCCGTGTTTGATGACCAGATCTAAATAGCCAGGTACTACCCCACCATCCTCTTGCCCATCTTCTCCCCTTCACCACTACATTCAGCCTCACAACATACCCCAATTTGAGATGGCGTAGTCTCACTGGCTCCAGACGGTTGAGAGCAGTTGGTACTCTTGTGCGATTTCACAAAAATAAAATTTAAAAAATTGAGGTTTATTTGATCACTTTGGTTTATTTAGCTTCCTTCGTAAATACTTCATACAAACAATGGTAGGGATGATATTACATAATGTTTTATCGTAAAAAAATCTAAAAATGAAACTGAAATCAGAACGAACAACCGTCCAACAAAATTTAAAGCAAAAATAAATCGGATTTTTACAACCACTTTGTTCTTATAAATATACGGAACGGCTTACGGTGCCTGTTTAGATTGCTTTATTATAGCCAAAGCAATTTAAAAAGATTGCTCGATATGCTGCTTTATGTGTGTCGGTGGCGAATTTATTTTTAAATAGATCGATTTTCAGTTTAAAACTTGCCCGAAAGAATACTTCGAAGATTAACGTAATAATATAATAACATATTCTAAATGATTTAGTTGATAGTCCGATATTGCTGAATTGATAGGATTCCACAACGTAATACTAGAAGTCAGGATTTATTTCAGTTCAGAAATTCTAGGACTAACTACCATATGTATTCCTCTTTGCCCAGAATACTAATGGAGGGAAACAATTATACCAAGTCAGTGGATATCTTTAAACAAATTTAAAATGTTGTAATGAAGCAATTCTGTTATGTTCAATAAATAATGAATATTTCTTATTATTCATATGTAAAGGACCAAAAAAGGGCGTTAATTAATTAATAAATAATAAATAAATATTGTCAGGTTAAGGACACGAGCGAATTTGTTAAGGAAATTCGAAAATCTTACCGGATGACATTGTTTATAAAACTAAAATACTCATTCCAGTAATTAATTAAGAAACCAAATTCACAGTTAGAAAATAGACAAACAATATTAATATATCTAAGCCGTATAAGTATATTTATTTTATCCTTTATTGGATAACCTACACCCCGCCATAGGTCACCCGAGTTGTCCGCTACGTTTGGTAACTTAGCGAGGGTGCTCGGGTTCATGGCGTGAGGTTTGTCTAGGTCTTGTCAACGGATGCGTTTGCCCACCTACTGCGTTGCAGATCGGATCGAAAGAGTCTGGTTGAGGGAGACCTTTTGACTTCTCCAGCCGGACTATCTCTGGACCCATCGTTTTATAGCTGTCCGTAATACATTTGATGTAATTTTGGCGAGTAATGCAACATCTATTTGGTAATAAATATGTATAGTATAGTAATAAATATTTGTAGGAGGTACTGAAATAATTCATGTGCATTATTTGTGTACATAAATGTATGACTGTTATTTCGGCAAAAAATACTAACATCTTTCTTTTAAAACTACAGTAGAGTATTTTCAGAAATGTCGTTTTCTTCCAAACTTATTTGACCACGTGGTGAAACTGATGAATCTGTATTTGCTTTTGAAAAATTATCAAAATATAAATGTTATAGCTAATTTTTACGTAATAGGTTTTACATCACTATATAATAATTAAGATGATTCGATATTTTTGTGACATAAAAGTGTGGTAGCCTTGCTACTCTGCAGCAACCTTGCAACTGTACTGTAAATCATCGACAAACTACTAGAAGATACGTAACCATCAAATTACGCAGACTGGAAACATCTGGTGCGATAACACGTTGACTTTCGAAAGCCTGGAAACTTTTTGGGAACGTTCTCCAAAGACATCGAACAAAATTATTGAAATAAATTCTCAGTCGATATCCCGAATAACATGTATTTCTCTCGTTCTACCAAATTCATATACCACCCACAAGAGCAGTGCTGCTATCATCATTAATTAAAATTAAATATGCTCTTATTTCAATATGGAAATTTTCAGAATTGTAGAAGCGAGCACCATTTAATAGCCGGTCTTTTTCAGGACCCGTCAACCTTCATCATTATGTGTCCTGTCACTTTTTAAAGGGTCTTAAGGTTTAACCCCTTCAGGATTCCACAAGGTCGCATCCTTGATCAGGGCTCGTGGGCTTAACTTCTATGGGTTCCATTGATCCTTACCCTTACTCTTGTTTTGTCTGTATTATGGAGAATTTGTAATCAAGGGGGGATGTATCTTGTTAATAAATAATTAAATGAAAATTTATGTGGTTTCCCAAACCAACAAGAAAAAAATGTTTCAGGGAATGCTGAATTGAGGAATGATTTTTTACTATACCATGAGTCATTGCTGATAACTAACATTTATAAAGTAAATTTCATAATTGACAGTTTTTGCGAAATGATCCATACAATTTATCGTGTGATATATACCTACATACTTTGCGAGCAATATTATTTATTAAATTACCAAAATATTTTATGTTTATAAATTAAAAGTAACTCACCATATTGTTATGCAAGTAGTAATGTTACTAGCAGTTTTCTATCCCTATGAAAATTCACATAAATTCGAAAGACAAGACTAAGGACGGGTTTTTTCACAGAATTTGCGAAATTACAAATTATGTTCTGTTATTATTTCATCATGGGCCGGTTGCTTCACAGTACAGTAACAGTAAGTTCAGTATAGTAACAGAACATGAATAGAACTTTCACAGTACTTGATTTTTAAAAACTTGACTAGTATATTGTACGGTTATAAAATTTTTCATGATTTCGAATACGATCAAAGTCTCAAAGACTCCCGCAATCGAGCAGATCATAGATCTATTGTGTTCTCTTTATCCCTTGACACCAACCAAAATACTTAATCTTTAAATGTCTGTACCTTACTATGAAATCAGATCTTTGAGAAAATGTATAGTTTAGGGGCTTCATAATAGGTATTCATGCAAAATAGAAAACTTTATCCATGAGTTTCTTGATGAAAACTATGTACACTTCATTGAAATTTTCGATAAGAAGATTAATCAATTTATTTTTTAGAATAACTAAGTTAGTAAAATCTCAAATTGTAATACTTAATTATTGAAGACAATATTAACGATTCTTAAACGAAAATCTGAAACAGAAAAAACTGAAAAAGGTACATTCACATCTAGGACACGAACCTCGAAAGTCCTAGAGATGTGGCCGTATCTTTTTCTAATTTTTCTCTTTCAGATTTTCGTTTAAGAATCGCTAATGTTGTCTTCAATAATTAAATATTAATCGAGATCATTTTAAATACCACGTCTTTGAGGGCAGAGTTAAAATATTTTTATTGTTAAAATTGTTTTAACAATGTTAAAATATATATAAATTGTATAAATATAACCAGAAATTATTATGAAAATCTAAAAGTGCTACTCATCGCTTTTGAATATCCATTACCTAAATTGTTAATTATCATCTTACTATTCCATAAAACCACATAAAACTTAGGAATGCATTGCTTCGTTTCATTTGAAAGCATTATAAAACAGTTAAATAATTCTAAGCTAGATATATTACAATATGTTATATATTTGTTATAAGGATTTAGTTAAACATATAAAAAATCAGTATGATTAAACCGCAGCCCGTTTGCATTAGACTCCGCAACAGAGCAAACTGAGTGAGCGCTGTGCCGAGTACCCTCTTGTGCCGGTGTTTCGTGCGCAAGACGCTCGACAGAGTTTTATCCGCGTAACATTGTTGAAGACGTCGCTGGCTGGCGTCGGCGTAGCGGCGCCCTTATCGCCGGCGCCAACCCTGTTCCGGTTAATCACTCCGGTATACACTCTATAGCTGTAAATTGTGCCCGTACAGGGTGTAGTCAACCTATTGCAGTGAAACTTGCACGTCTACATACGTAATAGATTAACATATTTTGAATTTTCTATGAACTCATTACGTGGAATGCTGCGTTAAAATTGTAAAAAGAATTTGTAACACACCATGATGTCTAAAAGCAATTATTAAATTTTTGGATGGTTTAATGGACATGCTAGTGCGCAATGAATATTTAAAGCATTTAATCTTAGAATAATAATATTGTTTTTGTCAATAATATGATGAACGTGAAAAGTAAATAGACTGCAAAACAGCTCAAGGAAAATTGCCCGAAACCACATAGTCATCATGATCATGAAATCACGTTCATCTGCAATAATTACATAAATGTCTATCAGCTGAAAAGGACGAAAATTGGAACCGTTGAAAACAGTAGATATTTCAAAGATATTTAGGTATTTGTAGATCAATGAAAGTATTTTTTTTAAATTAAACCTACTCTGGAGGCCCTGATGGAAAATATTTTCTTCAGGGCCAATGTAATGTTTTATGATGCTGTGTGGAGGGTCTTTTTTGAGTAAAAGTTCTGGAAAGGTTAAAGGTGGGAGGTAGAATCTAGGGTTCAGTGTGTATAGGAGTAACGGACATACGTCGTGAATAATACATGAATCCGGGTTGAATTACCAAACGTAGCGCACCACTTTGGGTGACTTATGCCATAGGTGTTGGTTATCCAATAAATGTTTCCCAGGGCAGCGGTACTCAAATCCACCTCCCAAATTGTTTGAGTTTGAAGTGCTCCACGATCAATATATCTAAGTTATTTAGTTGGAAAGGGGGGGGGGGAGGGGGAATTTTAAAAGTTTTGCACATTTCAAAATGGAAAAGCTTTTTGCGGACCGTGGTTTGTTGTGGGTGCATGCGTTATCTAACTTGTTAGTTAGACTCGCGTTTCGGTCGTTTTTTTATGAATAAGATGTTTTATGTCTTCGGCAGTGCAACACCCTGTAAACAGTCTTCTGACTTCGGCCTACACTTTACATTAACAGCTTTGCATGTGCGTGAGCGTAGTTGTACGTTCACTAATGAGATTGCAGATAGCAGAACGAAAGTTTGAATGCAATTGAAACGGTGCAACTTGGAGTGGACACTTTGTACTATTGTTGGAATCGTTGCTTCGTATATATTCATTATAACACAACTAATTAATCACTGCTCATTGTAATATGTTTGTCTATGGGTACTTATTTGTTAATTCTTGTTTGTCTATTCGAGGGGGTATAAATGCGATCTGAAATTGGAACCGACATATTGTGACGTCATATTGTTGCCTAACTATATCCACCAATGAAAAACTCTGAAAGTCTATGGAATAAACTGTTGAAAGGTGAGTACTGGCTGAGTGGAAAATTTATGGTTGTTTGATATTTTGATCTCGGACTACGCCGTTCTCGTGTAGTTTTGACGGATTTTACAATATTGTTTATCCAATATTAGCGAGATTTCCGTCAGTTTGTGACTCTCATTTCTCAATCGGATGCAAAAAGCTGAGGGGTTCGTTATGAAATTAAGCGTTGCCAAAGCTTAATCTTGACATCTCAAACACAAAATAGAACACGTGTTTGAAAACAGATGAGAATCTCTCTCTGTTTTGTTCCTAATTTGATAATTTTCAAGCCTTAATTTAACTTCACCGCTGAAATGAATATATGTAGGTATATTCTTTTCAGACAGTATTCCTGCCAAGAATGTGCGTGTTGTGAGGCCGTACTGGATCATGATTATATCATGCAAGGTAGAATTCCATCGTTCTCCTTATTCAATGATTCAACCTGTATATATAATTTGTTGTCTTGCTGAAATAATGTAACTGATTTTTTCTCTTTCCTGTCGTGAGGTAATATTTTGACATTTCAAAAATTTTTATTTTAAATTTTTTTTAGTTTAATAAGTATTAACGAATGAGAATTGCGGGCATATCTATGGTTAAAAGACCGAAGATATCGATCTAGTGAATGGTTTATTTATGGTATATTCTTAATTTTCATTATATTTTTATCCTGACGAAGAAACAATTAGTTTTGAAATATGTCGATCCTTTTGGATCAAATAGTGGTGTATATATATACAGTTATTTATTTTATGTAAATGAAAATGATGACACAAAGTGATTTTCAAATTATTGAACTGTATTATTTATGTATTATATAGTTCTTAATAAACACAAGGTGCTCTAACGAGGCTTTAACATTTGATTTTACAGTAAGTAAATTACGACTGTTATTACTAATATTTTCTTTAGAAAAGAAATAAAGATTTATCTGACTATTACCTTACGATTTTCTTTTCCACTTGTGTTTTATCTGTTTTACGCAAAAGATATGTCACAACTTATTAAAGTTCTGTACAAAGCATTAATTCGGCATTCGGCCCAAAGATAGTTTTTCTATATCTCTTTTTAGCTCGGCATAGAATCGGCATTGCTTTGCCTAATTTCGTCAGGACGCTGATTAGTAGAATGTTAAACGGTTCCAGCGGTGTGACAACCTTTAATCGGTAAAAGCTTTATTTGAATAATCTACGCGGATATAAAAATATGCGTACCACAGATAATTTACCTTATTATCACATCTAATAAAATGCTTTCTGGTAAATTGTAAATTCACGTAGTAACATTGCTAAACCTAAACTTCAAAAGGAAACTGATAGCTAACAGTGCGTAAGTGCGTGCGTAACAATCTTTTATAAATATATGTGTATTACAGATTTATATAATCCTATTACAATACGCAAGACATGATTTGAAACTTGAAATATTTAACAATAATGTATTTAAGAGTCCTTGTCTAAAATGATTCTTGAAATCTTTGATGCCAATGCTGAAAATGTCAAGAGACGTACAGATTTCACTTGGTATGCTATGCTGCGCCAGAATGTCCGTTCTGCCACGTGGACTATAGTCGTGACTCTGGCGGTAGTTCTTCGGTACGAATGAACGGCACAGGTTATTTCGATAAATATTTAATTTGTTTACGTATATTCTAGAACGCCATTCTGAAGTGTAAAAAAAAAGAAACAATAAAGTTATTTGAGATTTCGTTCAAAGGAACTTGCAGGAAATAAATCCCTTGAAGAAAAACTCCTTTTCGTAAATTTATATTCTCACCCTGTTAAAACTAATTTATCAGAAATTACTGCCGATAATGACCGAATTAGCTACTCCCGATTTGATCGGATACTTGGCGCGTGATTAAAATTGCTCATTGGCTAATACACGCGTGAGGTTGGCAGCCTCCACGCCTAGCCCTGGGTAAAGGGCGGTATGGGGCCTCCGCCCCTCACCGTTACCCCCTCCAGACACATAACTCAGGACGGCAACCGATAAACCTAAACATAACATCAACCTTCAAATAATCAACCTTGGAAGATTGTACTCTGGATGGATTCATTAAAAAATACCTTGGAAAAACATTTTAATAAATGTAATATGGGTCGATTTAACGTGACATAATTAAAAAGTTAGTCGAGACTTTATTGACATCCGTCATTCGTTTAAATGTACTAACGAGACGTACCAGGCACACTATTCTTCTTCAAATAGAAGCCAACAACATCGATGCAGCAAATAACTCTTCAATTACTGGCGCAAAAACAGCGTATGCCCACAACCAAAAATCACAACCTATAGACATTTTCGATAATAATTATTAGTTTTTTTAGACTGATATAAATTATTATAAAACTACCTACATTCAATTCATAATGATTCATATTTTAATAACAGTCACTTACAATTCGTCAGCATAATTATTATCATTCTTGATTTCAAAATTTCTCTGTATCTCTCCCCACACTTTCTTCCTTGTTATTATTATTAATCCTGTATTCATTTGTTAAGATTTAGAACCGTTCTTATACAGGGCCATATTACTGATATGATATGATTGTATGAAAAAATCAACATATATATTAATAGAAACATTGCTTAAAATGGCTTGAGCTCTGTTTCTTAATCATATTAGAAAATCCCATATCTTCCTAATCTACCTCTTTCTTTTCTCCTTCCTCTAACCACTTCATTCAGACTGAGGAGATTCAACAAAATGAGGATATTTCTAGCTACTCCGACCAGTTGAAACTCGACTGCCGAAAAAAATATGAATGCTACGCGATGGTCATCAGTCGTTTAGTCGCTTTAGACAAAAAAAAACTATTGGTTTGTAGAAATTTCCACCAGGCTTAAGCCCGTCTACATGTAGGTTTGTATCACGTATTATAAATGGTTAATATATAAAAAAAATATTAACCATTTATAAAACGTGAATATATATCATTAAACCATTTGTTTTACAATTTTAACCTGGCTTCTCGAGCGAGGTAACAACAATCTTTACAACACGCGAACGTGCTTACATCACCAAACACGCTTTTACGTCAACGACTGGCGCGAGATTTCCAGGTAAAATCGGTCATCAAAATCAGTAACTAAACCCTATGCATCGTAGTAATATCCTCGTGTACAAGCATCCAATATCGTCAAATGGGTTTTAGCTGTTTAATGCCATTGTCGCTGGCGGCGGATAATGGCATAACGATATAACGGACACGGGACACAGTGTGAACTGCGCCCGCCGCGCGCCGTGGTCGTAAGCCTCTTGCGCCCCCCGTCCCTGTAAATGCGCTGGCTGTAAGCCTGTTTGCCAAATCCGTTCTAAATGGGTACGCGGTACTTGGAACAAACACCATTTTAAACGTGTGCACCATTGATTGACTTATCACATATATGTTTGCGTTATATTGAACATACTTTGATACCGATATCTTATTTTTTATAATGTTAGGATACAGATGTCAGTGATTGTTCTCCTAAACAATATTTAACTCGCCTACCATTTGGATTATTTTTGTTTTTAATCAAAATGGTGACATGCGGTTGTTTTTACAACTTTTACGATTTTCCTTACTATTTTTTGTTTGTTTGTTTGTTTGTTTGTTTGCGTCACTAAGGAGTTCTAGAGCACGTTTGATGGCCTCTAATTTTTGTAGTTTTTTGTACAAAAAATATGTTTCGAAAATGCTTGTTTTTCTGGAAAGTGTATATTACAAGTCCACGTCGGTCGTAAAGGAATTATTATCCTCATTGCGAGCAGCCTGGAACAAGAGTGGCTGTTAAAGGATCCTATTGTAACCAGCTCCAACATATTGAGTGCCCGACTTACAGTAAAGAAACACCCAAGAGTTATATTTTTTAACGTGCCTCGTGAGCTATCGGATGTGAACTTTCTGGAGAAGGCACTCTCCAGAATCTCTGAAACTGATGATGTTAAAGAATGTGTTTCCAAGTGCAAACTGAGTCATATTGCTGGAGCTCGAACCAGACCATCTTACCACAGAGTGAACTCGGTGCCTGCCATGCGCTTGTGCAACAAGGAAGGGTATTCAGGACTGGACCGTTTGTGGTGTGCGTTACTTTGTGGGACTTACCGTGTGTCTAAATTGCCAAATGGTTGAACGTGCCCATGAGTTCTCTAAAGATTTTCCCGCAGTGTGTAGAAAGACATGTGCTCGGGGCCTGTCCCCTTGCCCGCAGCACCCAGTTGTACCACATGCGCACGTTTCGGAAAATCTGCAGCTTCCCGTGCCCACCCCACGGGAGACAAAGATTGCCAGGCCTACAAGGCTGCTTTATTAAAACAAAACCTTTCCTACAAAAATAGAGTTGGTTGTTTACAGGTGAAAAAAAAAATATTAAGCAGTAATTGTTCATTGAAGTACTAGTACATATTGAATTATTTGGCGGGTTGGAAATAAACCGACATGGCTCAGTGGTCCAGAGCGTCTGACCGGATATCAGAAGGGGGGCGTTTTTTCGTTGGCGACATTTATACATTTATTACTCGTGAGATGTTTTCAATTTGTATTGATATTACAGACGACTAATTATTGCTTATAATAATTTATTAAAATTCTAATTCGCAGTTTATTATTATTGGTGATTTCAATTTGCCCGAAATTAAAAGGTTACATGACACTTCATTTAAAAATAATGTTTTTTTCCTTCTTATTATAAAAGACAGAAAGCACACACTCTTGTCAACTTTGCATCAATTTGTAATTTCTGTTAATTCAATTATGTACTGAATAGAAATGAAAATTTATTAAAGTTGTACATATAGATATACATATAGCACGAGACTTAACCAAATTAGATCATTATCACCCTTTATTTGAAATTACGGTAAAATAAAATAATAATCAGTTCTTAGAAATTAATAAAAATATTTCAAATATAACTTCAGGGTGGGAAACTACGATGAATTTCAACAGGTTCTATTGTCCGTTAATTGGATAAATCTTTTTGCTAATAGGAAAGTGAATTGCATTTTTCTCTTGTTTTATGGAAAATTGTAGGAAATAATGAACAAAAATGAAAAAAAAATGTTACTTAATCTAAAATCAATACCCTGACTGGTTTAATCAGCAATTGATTTCTCTTCTTGAAAGTCAAAATTTAGAATAAATTGTACCACGTCGGATTATAAGAAATTCTCTAATTTAAGGAATCAGACAAAAGAATATAAGGTGGGTGTTATAAATCATACATCAATCTGTCGAAAGTAGTCTGCAAGATAGGTTTTCTGGTCTTACTCAAACTCATTACGAAAAACCAATTGTATTCCTAAAGTGATGCACCTTGATAATGTTTCTGCAAATGATGACATAGCACATTTTCTCTAAATATTTTTCATCTGTTTATTACAAGTCGGAATCATAATGATAATAATATTTGGATGATTTATATAGCGCCATTTTTTGCAAAATCACCTCAATCATCTATTAATGATTCACTGCCAAACATAAGCGGATACAACAAAAGCAATCTGGTTAAAATACATATTAGTGCAGATGAAATAAACAGTTTTTTTTAGTAAAATGGATTCCAGTAAAGGTCCTGGATCTGATAAAATTTCTCCTTTCTTTGTCAGTTGCTGTGCAGATTCTATATATCTACCCCTTTTTATTATTTTTAATGAATCTTTAACCACGGGAACTTTTCCTGACTTGTAGAAAAAGGGACATGTGGTACCAGTATTTAAATCAGGTGACTAATCTTTAATACAAAATTACAGACCAATTAGTATACTATCATGTTTTGCCAAGGTTTTTGAATCTCTCATATATGAAAATATTTTTTCACGCTTTGAAACCTTTCTCTGCCCTTTCATTGATAGATCTGTCTTTCGCAGATTTAGCAAATCAAATTTTCTAATTATGTGTGTAATTATTTATTTGAAAGATAAAGTAGATACAATTTATACCGATTTTCAAAAAGCTTTTGATAAAGTTATTCAATCCATCTTACTAAAAAAGCTGGATTCAATAGGAATAAATGGAGAGATATTACAAAATCATATTTAAATAACAGAACACAAATAGTGCTTATTAATGGATATAAATCATCCCCCATATTTGTAACTTCTGGTGTACCACAGAGGCCAAATCTTGGCCCCCTGTTTTTTTCTTATATTCATAAATGACCTTGGTTCAATATTAAACTGTGATTATGATTTTTTCAGATGATCTTAAAAAATTTCATAAAATAATTCTGTTTCCGATCATCAACTGTTTCAAAATGACCTCGTCACACTCAATAACTAGTGTACTTACAAAGATTTTCCCACATTAATAATTACATTCTTTAAAAAGTGTCTTCCATAAGAGATCTAGGAATCACTCTTGATTCTAAATTAATATTTGATGTACACATTATTGACATTAGGTGCAAATCACTTAAAATGATGGTATTTATTCACAGAATATGTAAACCTTTTAGAGACCCTCAATCAATTTGAACCCCTTACAGTGCTTTAATTAGAAATAAACTTGAATGTGGAAGCACTATTAGGAATCCGCTTTACTGTAAATATGAAAAAATTGTCGAATCGGTTTAAAAAAATGCCAAGACTGTTCTCTTTCATATGTGGTCACCATCGTAAATCATAGGACGTACGTCTTGAATACTCCAAGATTAAAATTAGAAGGCAACTGACTGATCTAATATGTTTACACAAAATAATTCACCGCCATGGCCATCTTGATACGGCGTTATGTCTTAGCAATATTGAAATAAATTTTTCAAATAATTATTGTTCCCAATTCCCATTATTTAAGAGGCCATAGTATGTTTCTCCTAAATACATTAAAAAATAATATCGCCTATTTTAGTCCTCTGACCCAAATGTGTCTACTATATAATAAGATAGAGTATGCTGAAGTAGACATTTTCGTCGATAATTTATATGGATTCAGAAAAAATGTTGCTATGTTTTTCTTAAATATTATTGGTCTGATTATATTATGTATTACTCACTTCTCTATTTTATCTGTTACTTTTCTATACTATTTGTCTTTCGTATAATTTTATTATTTTGTATTTTTATTTAGATATATGAAAATCAATGTATCATATGTCTGAGTAGATTTTTGTAATTGTTGTACCTATTTGTATATAAACTGAGTTTTTTTTAACTTATTATTTTAACGTGAGTGAGATCGTCTGTAAAACACAGTATAGATAAATAAAAGTTTATCTTCATACACAGTCTTTCTGAATATAAAAGTCAAGCGCTTGTAAAACTTAAACCAATCCTTCAACATATTTTTATTATTGTAGGTTGTGGTCTTTTGATAGTATTACACGCAAATGTAAGTGAAATGTTTCTGCTATGGCCAAACGATATTAATGCAATTCTTCTAATCCACAATCTTGAGTCGATGTATTGTTCAGCCGGGAAGCTTAGCCGATATAGTTGCCAGGAAGATGCTTGCCCGGAAGTTGCAGTGATACTTCTCGGGATATTACAACTATCCCGGCAAACAGAACTGCCCATACGGAAAGTTTTCATGATAAAATAACTGATGTAGAATAATGTTGGCGTTTTATTAGCTCTGAGTTAAATAATTCTTTAACTTAAACAAATAAGAATGGGTAGATAATAACTTAAAACAACTATCTGGCTAATCATTCTTGTGAATGAAGCACATTTCTTACACGATCACACATGGTTTTACCACACATCAAGGATCTTATTTATGCAACATTTGCCAACTACATTTTACAACTAAAAATGCATATTATGATGTATATTGTACATTGATTTGTAAATTTTTTTAAGGTTATAAAATTAACAGAAAAATACAAAAATAATATGATGAAGGTAAAAAAGAAAATAAAATTGCAGTTAGTTGAGGTTTCTCAAATACTGCCTCACCAGGCTGGCCTGTATTGAGGCAGAATTTATCAAGTTACTTCCTAATACCTTTGAACATACCTATACTTGTATTAAGATGTATTCGCTCAATACTAAGGTTATTTCAATAATTGCGAATGTGGGTGAATGCACCGGTAAAGGTCCTATTCTTATTTTTGATAGTTTTTACATTGTCTTTGAAATTTTTTTGTGAATCACATTATTTTATATTGTCTGGAATAATGTTGTCTTGTCGCAAAGTATTTAAAGTCTCGTTGACCAAAATTAGTATGCGTTATCGGTATTTGTAGTAAGTTTTTGTTGTTGCTTCGAGTACATCTTGTATTTGAACTTTTTTCGTAGTAATTATGTATATTTATTATTTATGTTCAGATGAGTCAGGATAGTTTTTGCATATAGCTGCCGAACATCAAAACATTCATAATATTGAAGATTAGGTTCGAGTCTGTAATTAAATGTAGCCTAAGTATTATTTTTAAAATTGTTTTCTGAGCAAATATGATTTAAGATTTTCACAGCCAAAAGTATTTTTGTTATTTGTTTTTGGGGTGTTATGCCGTGTTGCGTTAACTCCTTCTTTAGCCAACGTTTTGGAAAGCATTGCAGTGTCCAATGTGTTATTTTGAACACATCTGCCCTGATTATGGACACTGCTATGCTGTCCGAAACATTGGCTAAAGAAGGTGTTTTCTGAGCCTTAATATAAATAATTTTTTTAATAAACAAATAAATTTTTTTATAATTTAAAATCTGGTTAGATAAAATATACTACAAAGCAGTTATGGGGCGACCAGGGTGAGCAGAATACAGGTGTAAGTACACTCATCGGGGATAATTCGTCCGGTTCTCACCATAGGGCGCTTGACGCTTGACGCTTGGCGCTTTTTTCCCATCTGAAACGTGGCTGCGTGCGGATTGGTATTTGGTATTTTGGATCGCGGTGCACGTGTCGGTTTACTTAGAGCTGATTTTCGGTATTTTGCTTCAGTGAGTACTAACAACTTTTTTAGTTTAACAAGTAACTTTTTTACTTCAATATTGTTGTTTTTTGGAGTGTCCTGAGAAATCAATATCATATATACGAGTATTTGTAGTGTATGCTAATTGTGCATCGTTTGTGTGTGAATAGCGGTAGATGATTGTTTTTACGGACCAGTCGTCTTCTAAAAAGGAAATTTCATTTTTATATTATTTACGTTTAAAATTGAAATTTTCTCTTGTTTTCATGTAACTCTTTAATTAAACTATTTTTATTGAATAAATAATCCGTTATTAATATAAAGTTATTATAAGCAGTCCAGTATTGGACTAAACGTCCATGGTTAAGAGGCTTTATTTAAAAATTACAATGGAATCATTAAACAGTGAATATAATTATAAATTCAACTTCAATTTGAAGTAAGAATTTGCCTTAATAGTGTTTAAACATATTCAAATAATACAACATACAAAAAAATGTAACGAATCTGCTGATATAATGAGTTTTTTGTTATCTTAAATAAACAAACTGCATTATAACTCTCAATAAGTTTTACCACAGAAGTAAAACCACAGCCATGCATAAGAATAGACTGATAATCTGAGATAAAAAAATTATAATTTAGTTTTTCTGTAAATACAAAAAAAGTAACTAAAGATGGACCCGTGAAGTGTTATATAAATAAAGCTACAGACGCAGTTCTTAAAATTCAAAATTGTATCAATGATGGCGCAACGAAATTAAGCAAAGAACAAATGAGTATATTAAACACGAAAAAATTATAATTTTGGAATAATAAGCAAAAGAGCAGCAAACATTGCCGATATTTGTGGAGAAAATAGAATACTAAAGGAAATTATGGAAAACAATAAGCAGTAAATAATTTAATATTTTAATATTTGAAACTGTTATTTCGTGGTGGAATTCCATTATAAATATATATAAAGAACACAATTTTAAACTTTTTTCCACTTGTTTTTATTTGACCGTGACCGGTTTCAGCCTGTTAGGGCCATCTTCAGACTGGTACAATTTTTGTCTTAAACTAGGGTTTATATACAAAGGCAAATTACATTGAGGGGAGGGGTTAACATAGTAGGTTGGTTTGAATTATGAGGGGTTTTTTCGTGAAATATGATATTTCCCAAATAAGTATTGTTATTAAAATCAAATGAATTTATCTGTAGAACTATGATAATTATGCCTATTAGGACTATCAATTTAAGGATTTACCCAACATAAAGTTATCGGTAATCTATTGTGTGGTTAGGAAAAAATATTTTAATGGATTTTATATAATTCAAATACATATTTATGATAGGTGACACACTGATTATAATGGATATAGCAACGGAGATTTAGCAACTGATTCTAATTTTGTGTTCATAACATTGTTGGAGTTTACTTTTTTAGTTAGGCGGGTTATCTCTAATGACTCTAGCTTATCTAATTTATGACCTTTTTCGCAGGTATGTAAAAATTTTACATCTCTATCCTTGTCAAACGAGTGTTTATTCTCAAGTAAGTGTGCCGCAACATTCGACATTTCGCCTTTGTCATTTACCCAGCTTGAAAAATTTTTACATAGGAGCCATAAAAAATAATTAAAAAGACAAATTTAGTTTTTTTCTAACCCACATTACGAAAAGAACTGATACAACAAACTCGATACTAGTAATCAGTATAACTTCTGGATATAAGAAATAAGTATAGGTATGGAGTGATATACTACTCTCCAAATGCAAGTACCAAAGACTTTCTATCATAGAGAACTACACCAGAACCTGCAAGAAGAAGATGAATATATAATAATATTTTCACTGGTGACTTTAATACAAATTTAATTATCTCGAATGACGCATATACTTATGGACTAAAAAAATTAACCAAGCTTCAAGTTACTAGTTAAAAGTAAGATACGAATAACAGATGTATCCAGGGCATCATTTGACCTTGTCGTATCCAAAAGATTTTATTTGTGCATAAAAGTTCTAGGTGAAACGAAAATAACCGATCATAACCTTATCCACATTTCAGATAACCTAAAAGGAAGTATGATGATGAACTTCGTCAAATGGAATACAATTAAAAGTATAAATCATTAGAACATAACCTATAAGAAGTAATTGACAACATAAAACCATAAGGAACAAATAAATGGTATAATATATAACTATAGGTTCCATGATAACTCAACGCAGTGATAATTCAACACACTTTTGTTTTTCTTTTGTCATTAAAAACGATGATAAAAAAAATATTAAAACCTTACCTAACCTAACCAAACATACTTAACCCAGTTAATAAAGTTTTTGTTTCATCACTTTCCATGACTTTATATAACTTTTTAAAGATGTGAATTATCATTTGATGATTTATCCGGTCACCATAACTATAATCAATACAATATGAAAGAGATAGATTTTACAAAATTTCAATAATCTCTAAAAACCAACATGACTTGATGGTATTAAAATATTACAAAAAAATACATGGAAATAGGCTAAAATTATAATAATAAAAAATATATAATATAAATATAAAAATAATGTTAAATTTTATAAAATGATGAAAAAATAGAAAAAGTGAATAAAATCAAATATTTAGGTGTAATATTGGATTCAAAATTTTAAAGAAAATTTTCAGTATGTGCTCAAGAAGGAATCAATAAAAGTCAATTTTCTTAGAAAACTAAGGAATAAATTAAGTAGAAACATTTCAGATCTCATTTTTAAAACCGTAGTTGCTCTACATTTGGACTCTATTATATTATATTTGGCCAATGAAAGTAGCCTTAAAAAGCTGTAAGTTATTCAAAATAGAGTCATTAAATGTATACCAAGGAAAGGCAAATATGCAAAGGTTAATCAAATGAGAGAGGAGAAAAATTGGATTCCAATCAAAAAGAGATTGCTCTGTAACGCATTGATTTTTGTACGAAAAATTATGAATTACCAAATGCCTAAATATTTTAAACATGAAATAATATTTAGCAAAAATATACCTAGCTATTAAACCAGAAATGTTAATAGACTTAGATTGACGCGTATGAGAGAAACAGATAAAGGCTTAAAGATTTCTGATGAAATGCCTAAAAGTCTGAAGAATGAATGTATTTAAAAAAAACTGTTTTGTTTACTGCAAGAATATAATTTTATAAATAACACAATGTAACGATGTACATCTTAATTTCTATACCTAAATTGTTATATGATCTAACTCAACATTTAATAAAAAATATATAAAAATTAAGTTAAAAGTGTGTCAACTAGCCCCAGTCTCCCCTACAGTGGTTTTAGAAGGAGGTGAAAGAAAAGTATTTATAAAAACGATGAGAAAAAGGATGTCTCAATTCATATAATATTTAATTCAATATACTGATTAAAAACAACTTAGTTTAATTCATTTTGTTATAATTATTTTAGTTGTGGCGCAATAAATATGAACTATCATAATGACAATATATTCAATAATTTAGCGACATAATGTCTATAAGTTTTTCAAAGTAAACTTATAAGTTTTGTAATTGAAGTTTTTAATTGCATATTATGAGTTATACGATGCAGAAACCTTGTCATAATTTACGAATGGTGCCTTACGAAAGTTTGTTTCATTACCCTTTGTTGCATTTTTATCAAAAGCCGTTATAAAAAATGATCCAATTACTGTTATTTTTTCGATAATTTTCCTTAATGCAGCTGATATGCATGGCGTGTAGACTTAAATTAAAATTAATTCTCCGCTCAAGGGAACAAGCCGCATTTATCATGCTCTCAAAAATGTGAATTAATCGTTATAATTTATCAGGGAAATTTATAGAAAAGGGTTTTGCAGAGAAATTTATTTGACAGTGTTTCTCACTATAGCTCCAATCAATGACATAAATCAAAATTACTCTGAGATTTGTGAAATTTTGCACACCAGTGGTAGAAATAGCTCAAATAATAAAGTTACATGTTCAAAGCAGAGTAAAAACATATTTTTTAAATGGTTAAATGTTTTTAAACTTAATATTTCTCTAAAAAATGTACAACATATTTCATTGAATTTAAAGTAAAATATATATACCATTTAATTCAACGAGTGCGACCAGTCCATTGAATCGTATGCGAAAAAATATATATAAAATTAATTTCAAAGACAATATGCGGCGATTTAATAAAATATTGCTTGCATTTGGGAGAACGCATTCGTGTTGTATAATATCTTTAAATCATGTAAATACCGATTATATTTATTTATTTATAAAATTAAAATAAATATAATTCGTATTGACATTATATTAAGATATTATACAACATAAAAGGGTTCTCCCAAATGCAAGAAATATTTTATGAAATCGCCGAATATTGTCTTTGAAATTAAATGGTATATATTTTTTCGCATACGATTCAATAGACTGACCACACTCATTGAATTTAATGTGTGTACTAGGAGTGAATCGGTTCTGGAAGTAAGTCAACTAGGCTGGCTGACTGGCGGACGGAGGGTGGCTGGAGTACCATAGGGTGGCTAAGCTCTCAGCAGGGGCAAGGAGCACGAACTACTACTAACATTCCAATATAAAACTACAATGGTCTCATCTTACTAGGGGGACTTACCAATCCAATAATTGAATTAACTCCGCATCATGCACTGGATCAAATCATAAACTTACGATTTTATTATTTTGAGAATGTGTTGCCTTTCGAGGAAAGTGTTCGAGTTAATTTGATCACATTTGCAAATTAAACGTTATTTTTATGAGCTTTGACGGTGGTGGGCAAATGTTTAAAAATATATTAAAATAAAACACAGATGTGATCTGGGTTTTCGCGTTTTTTTTTGTGTCCTCCCTTACCGGGGGTTGGCTAACTTCAGCGTAAAGCCTTCAGTGCATCGGAACTGGACTTGTTCCGTATTATTAGATCCTTATCTTCTGGATTATTATATGTGATAAAGATATTTGAGGGTTGTTTTTTATCTATTATATTAATGTAGGATTTTATAGGTTTAACGATATGAATATAATGTTCATGGCCCCTTATAGTTAAAAATTGCAAAATTTTCAATTTGGGAGACAGGTATTGGGACCGCCACACAAGGAACCGTTTATTGGATAACCAGCACCTCTGCCATAGGTCATCCCAAGTGGTTTGCTACATTTGGTAACTTAGCAGGGGTGCCCGAGTTCGTCCGGTGAGGTGTTTTCAGGCCTTAGCGGCGGATGGGGCTTAGGGGCTGGATAGGGACAGGCCGGTTTGCGGACACCTCTCCAGCTGGTCTGTCTCGACCGGATGGATTCATACATCCATAGTTGCTCAACACAGATCTTCCTACCAACTACCCCCCCCCCATTTCATACCTTTTCCTTTTAGTCCCCGAGGGAAATAAATTTTCCTCGTGGGCCTCCTGTATGGGGGTTACGTAAAATAAATCTCGTATTAATAAAGCTTTACAAGTTCAAAAAAGAACAACATTTTGCCGCCGCCCCGGTAACTATAGATTTTTTTTTATTTGATCTGATCATACATCCCTTGCATGGTTAGTCGAAAAATTCACCAAAAAATATGTAAAGAAGCTCATTTCATTGCATTAAAAAATCTGCATTTTTTTTAATTTAATTTAGGTTTCGTAAAAATATTGAAAAATGGTTATTACATAAATATGATATACTCTCAAAAGTCAAGGGTTGCGAAGTAGTTTAGATTTGCAGAATAAACTGCAAAGAGTGACATAATTGTACGATAAATACCTACATCATGTACATCGGTTGATTTGTAGAATGACAATATTCATTTAGAAGTAGTAGTCGATTTTAATACAAAGACGAAAATAATTTTAAAAAATCGAAACAATTCTGATGATAAATACGAAATTTTTTATGCTGGAGGTACCTATATACTGTAATAACGAAATGCGGTACCATATTATAATCATGAAAGAAAACAATAATATCCCTAATATTATACAGAAAGTTGCAATGTCTGTATTATACAAAGTAGAAATAAATGAAAATAACGGTCTATAAAAATGATAAATTTGAAAGGACTAATGCAAATAAAATTCACCCCGCTCTGGCTGCATCTAAATTATTTTTTTATTAAAACCTAACAAATGTAAAATAAGGTTTGTTATTTTTGTGTTAAAAAATTATATGCTTTTAAAAAATATTAATAATTACTAAAAAAAATGATTTTTAAACACACCGAAATATTCTACTACTAACAGCACAATTATATTTATTACGATAGAAAAAGAAAACTATTTTGATTCTCTAGTGATACGAAATGCTCGAGGTTTCATCACGGTTTCTTTGCTTTTTAAAGGAATAGGTTATAGTTATTTAATAATTTTCAGGAATACTTAAAACTAACTCATCTCATTCCAGGAATTTATTTATGTTTCATGTTTTCTAAATTTCATTTAGTATTTCGGAAAAGGCTCAAAGCGAAACGATTACTTAACTTTCCCCTTCATGGTCCATTGGCAAATTTAATAAAACCTGTTGACGTTCCACTCATTGGGTAAAATACGAATGCGGTCTTTCTTTTATTAGAAAGTACGGGGGAAGGGTGGAGGTTAACACGGAAAAGCGTTTACCATCGCTCTGCGATTACACCCCGGGCCCACCTTCCCCTAGCGCGCTAGTCTTAGTCAGCTTCATAAACCTACTCACTCTTTCTGTACTCCTGCTTCTTATACAAGAGGAAGGCAAAGGTCTGGAGAGAGAGAAAAGCTGGAAGATTTCTCAGATTTGTCAATTTTATGAATCACTGTTTGCTTCCCCGTAAAAAATAGGTACAATTTTGTAGTTGCCGTACTTAAATTCAAAGAAAATCTGATGTTGGAACGTAATGGAATCAATTCTGTCCTGTATTTGTTACCGTGGGATTAGTTGGCAACAATGTGAAATAAAATAATGTAGAAAATACAAGCTAATGTTGAGTATTTTGTAAAGGTTAGCTAAAATAAAGCAATGGGTAATAATTTGCAAAATATAGCACCTGATCTTTACAGGGTGGAGTTTGTGTAAATAGAATAAAGATGAAGATTTGTGCATTTAATTTTATAATTGAAAAATATAAAGATCTAAAACGTGTTTCGATGAACGCTCCAGATTTTAAATTAAATATCACGACGAAATCATCGAGCAGAATCGTCCGTCCCCATCCAAAAGGGTACCCAGGTAACCCAGGAAGGGAACCTCTGGGATGTTGAACAAGGAACGGTTTTTTGCTCCGATTTCAGCTCTCAGGTTTTGTGATGGGATCGCAGGTTTGGCAACCGATGTGACCTAAATGGGTGAAAATCTGTCCAATGCACAGTGGTCAATGCGTAAATGATGGAAATCCAACATACAAATCCATATATATATATATATATATAACATATGTAGAAGGTTCTACACTCCCTGACACAAATTCTTTATGTAACATCATATTGTCAAGCTATTTAAGCTCTGCATTAGTTCATTTTACCAACTAAGCAGTCAAATAATCCGTATCTTTAGAATCAAAACTACTGCAAAATAAAAATAAACAATTATTACCTGCTAAAAGTCCATTTCTAGTAATCAAAATGATTTTGACAAATGAAACTATTTGGGTTATCTTGGAAATCTCCAACAGACCAAGAGCTATGATCCCGCCGTTCGACAGATATTGCTTTAGAGTTAAAAAGACACGGTACCATGTTATCATCGATCAAAATAATTTAAGCAAATTTATACGATTCCAACCCCAAAACACATTTAATTTGATCACACAAGTGAAATAAAATAAACCATGTTAACTGCGTAATTTAGAGCAGAAGCTTATTTTAATACAGTACTCAAAAATTGTACTCGAAACGTTTAAATCATCCCGCAATCCCATTACTTCGGCATTACACATTCAACGCAGTAAATACTCGTAAATATCTTCAAGGGGGTATACACGCGAATGATCCACTCAAAAAACTTTCATCCAGTCTGCCGTCACATATACTCGTATGGCAGTGATAACTGCGTAACGATCCTATTCAAATGAGTTATTTGTCGGGGAGACAAAACACCCCCTTAATGGCTACCAAATAACGACAGGGATGGACATTGGAGAGGGTATTTGATTGAGACAATGAGGACGGTATTTTTTAACGTGAGTGCTTAGAATTATGCGTTGCTTTGTTTTCACAGTCATACTTTGATTCTTCGGTCCGGTGTTTCAAATTTTTTGATGATTTTTGAGTTTAAACTTTTCGTACGGTTAATTTTCTTACGATTTAGTTGTTATTTGATTATTTTTTTATTTTTAAGCTGATTTTCGGATATTTTATATAAAAGTAAACTCAGTAAAGAGATTCTATCTATATATAGATATATAATATCATGTACAAAATATGAAATTATAATAAACAATTCCATCAATTAAGCACTGTAATGAATAAAAACCAATATTAAAAGTAAAACCAAAATTTGTTGTTAAGCAGCGATAAGCAAGATGTACAATAACTTTGTTTTTTTTTGTTTCATTCCAAAAAACCACATCGTTCTTCAACAATTTTATATCAGCGATTGTGCGATCGGTGAAAATAATTTTGAAGGAAGAAAAGAACTTAGATTTTTAATTTATTTTATGCGAGTGATGTTAGAACTTTAAGGTTTATGCAGTGCATTTATCGGCATATTAAATTGTTTTTGGTTTGTTCGAAGAGCTTAAAAAAGACGTGGACAAATAAGATGCCTGTCCATTATATTCAAACGAAAAAAAATATCTGCGGTATAACTAATTTATCAATGTTATTAAAAATAAAACCTCACAATTGGATTGTAATAATTTCTTGTATCCAACCTTGTTCCTTTGCAAACGCCTTTGGCTTCGAGACGTACATACTGTTTCATCTACGAAATGAAAAATATGAAATGACGCACACGCGATTTGAGTGGATTCATTCCGTTGTCATTATAAGGCGTACTTCAATGCAAACTGCGCATTTTCTTTACGAGTTCATTACTTTGTTTGCGCTCCGCCGCTGATGTAAGCCATCATTTCAGAGCGCACCAATCTGGATATTGAATTCGGCGTTTGTTTGTCGGACGTTGCATTTAAAGGGAAGTAGGTTGGACAAGGTACAATAGTACACGTCATGTTTTTTTTTATGTCTACAGCACCATGCTGTGCCTGGAAAAATGTAAAGGATACTCGTTACTTACATTATGCTTACAGCATTCTGTGTTTCGTTTTAACCCATTTTTTTAATCGGTATACTAACATCGACATTTGAAACTAGTTTGTATTATAGTTAAAAAAACATCGTTTTTATTACGTGTTGGTTTTTTTAGACAAAATTTATGCGCTGCATTCAGGTTAATCAAACCTCTAATATTTCCTAATTTGAATTTCGAGAACGCGAATGCTAATTTTCCAAAAATATCATATCCCACTAGTATATGATATTTTTAATCAAGTAACACGTTTTTTTATGACGGCAGATTTGAAATGTTTCTCAGACAGAGGTGGGTTTGTGGAGGTAAGTTTGTGGAGGGAATTTGGGAGGCGGGTTTAGGTACCGCCGCCCCGGGAACCTTTTATTGAATAACCAACACCTCTGCCATAAGTCACCCCATGTGGTTCGCTACGTTTGGTGATTTAGCAAGGGTGCCCAGGTTTATCGGATGAGGAGTGTTCAGGAAGCGCCTGCCCACCAGCTGCGTGGAGTGTCGGATCAGGAGAGGACGGGTTGGGGAGACCCTTAGGGAGAAAGGAGAAAAAAGGAAAGGAGACTGTACAAAAAGGTCCAAACTAAACTCACAATAAAAATTATAAACCATTGCGCACAGTATAATTGTTTATATAATGCCCATGAACGTTAAGGGTCGTATGTTTTAACGTTTGCTAGAGTAAAAGTAGTTGCTGAAGCTAAATTTCACAAAAACTCGTTTTTTTATTAATTTAAGTAATTTTTTAACTTTACTTTTTTACTTTCCGAAAAACCGATAGTTACTCCACCATTTTGACATATTTGACAATTCTGTTGGCGGTGAGGTGCGGAATTGCGCGCTTCAACATTATTCATCGCTTTTACTTACGATTATTAATCATGATTAATATTACAGTACATAATAGTAAATTTCTTGTCCAATATTATTATTATTCAATAGGTATCAGCGAAAAGCGAAAACATTGTGACTATTTCCGAGGAAATAATATGTTATTTGGGATGGTTTGGGTTTTCTGGTGCGATATCGAATGTCGAAAGATCTCTTGTCACTTGGTGACAGTGGAAGTAGCATAGTTAGTAGGTCTGTACACATGTCTAAATTCAGATATTGATCTGTCAGGCGCCGTTTACATCTCTGAGTATGTAATAACAATTAATACTTAGATAATTTACTATTTACCTAAAATATCCATTCAATTTAGCCGTGGTACGGTTTACCCCGAGTCATACGAATACCACTCAATAAAAATAGCAAGTCAATTGTGCGGTTCGTTCGTGAACGACTAACTCGTCGCTGCTGAGCACTGCCGTCCGAGTACTTACTTCGCAACCAGTACTCCGTAATTTCTTTCGTAGAAAAATTGCTAGCCATGTTCCCATAATAATAAAATCTAATAACATCATCATAATGTTTAATAAAGTCATTTCAATAAACAAGTAGAACCACGTATTTTCACTTCTTGATATATTCGGGCAAATTTGAGGACATTTTTCCAATTCTTCCTTTCAGGATCCTAGTACTTTGGTACGATACGAAACTAAAAGCGCGGGATATGTTGACTATCTTTATCTGTCACCGAGATCAGAGATCTAATTTTTGGTGTGAAAGCACCAAAAAATAATACAGCGTGTTTTTTCATTTTGAGGAATAATCTGCGTTTTTGACTGACCACACTATTACTTTAGCAAAAGTATTCTTGAAACAGTGCGAGATTTCATTTAACATCCTTATTTATTTTTGATAGTTAAAATTTTAATTTATCTCATGATTTAGAATTATGTTGAAACAGACGGTCATAAGAGTTATAAATATCGGTCTTTCTGCTAAATATTACACACGACTAGTGCGAGTACCGAAGAGCCAATACATATACAGTTATTCAGACCTTTTCGATGTAAATACTCAAAACCACTTCGTCCTGCATCAAAGCAAACATAATTAGTGGTGAATATGTATTTCTATAATTCTAAGTGTCTGTATTGTACTGTATTATTTTTGTGATGTTTAACTAGGTAATGTACCTATTCCATTAACCTAATATAAATTTTTGACATATAAATAATCTTATTTGTAAAAGCCCTACAGACGTTCAATAATTAAATGAATATCAGTTGGGTGCACCTGCAGTACCTACTTAAATCGGAATAGAAAGTCACTTTTATTATCTTCCTAGGTGGAAGCAAGGGATTTAATCAGGACTACTTCCAAGCCTTTTTGATTGCACTTTCACATAGCAAGGTGTCTTAACCAAGAATCCAGGTCTCAGCCAAAAGCAGTAAAATGTAGTCCCTCCGTTATCCTAAAAGGCAAAACATGTTAAAATTGCCATGTTTGGTGGTAATGGTCACCTTAAATAAGCAATCCATCCCTCTCTGGCGCGTCAGGGTAGGTGGAATAATAAGCATGTTGTCCCCTTCGCACATGCGGGCCGAAGACACCAATCCATCTGTGAGAATGCTATGACACGTGACGCGTGGTAGACACATTTACGATGAGTGGCGAAGAAATATCGCATCTCCACACTTTTCTTTTCCATCGCAGTCGTTTTGAGATGTGATCTTTAAAGTTAGCAGATGAAATACGACACAAGTTCTGTAAGAATATATAATAATATGCCAAAAGTGCGAACATTTTGAGGTGATAACATTTTTTACGATTATAACAGAGTGCTTTACATTTCACGCCTAACAGTAGGTGCACGATATTTAAAAATGTGCCTATTAAATACTATACAAGCAAAAATATCTGTTTATCTGTTTCCTGTTTAGTTGTCAAATTCTGCTGCACGCCTTAATACACAAAAAAATTTAAATAGCTCTTGGTTTTAACGTAATTACTACAACAAATAAATCTTGATGTGGTGGGAGATGGTAAAAGATGCATTCAAGTTCACTATTTCCCAATCAAAGTTAAATTTAAAGGTAACGAAATACGCACAAATTATTAAAATAACCCAAGCAAAACCTAAAAATATATTTTGTGCATGTGAAAACTAAGCTCTCGACTTAAATAGTTGTATGCATTCGATATTTAAGTTGAAATCAAGTGTTTTTTTATAGTATTTGCATGTAGGGGAATTCGACAAGTTTACTCACGCACAAAAAGTAATTGGAATAACTATTACTCACACGATTAAAACCAAAATGCCTAACACTCCGTGGAAAACAGCAGGAAATATGATATGCTTTAAAGAAGACACGGAAAAATTGTACAATTTTCTTTGTTTAGTGTTTTATGCCAAAATCCTAGAGGCTTGAGAAACATACAACATAATTTTTGAATAATATATTTAGAATTTTTGAAGACACTGCAAAGTAATACGCATAACCTTGCTTCGCGTAAGTCGTAAACCTTCCTAAATGTTGGTGTGCCCCCTTTTGGCACCCCTACCACCTCCTGCCACCCGGATACAGCAAGATGCTGAACTATCCCGTCTCGTGGCGCCCTCCGCCTTTATCTTTCCATCTCTGAAGTGTGCCACTTAAACTGTTTTCCCGATAAAGAAAACTGAAATTCTTTCATTCTTTTGTCGCGGGACGTGTAGAATTTCCCAAATTATTTTGAAACGCTTCGGCAATGATGAATATTGACAGTTGGGGTTCAATCGCTACGGCTGATTTCATTCCGTTGGGGGTGGTAAAAGCAAAGCTTATTTTCCGCAAGAGAAAAATAGATTTTCTACAATAACATTGTTATACTCGCATGTGTGTATATTCATCCCACTGCCAATTACTATATGGGTATGGGTATGGTACAAAAATAATAGTTCGGCGCAGGACACATTGGTGCGTACCTATGAAACATTGTGGTTATAATATATAAAATACAATAACCTTTCAATCCTACATTCTACATTATGAAAATGATGATTGAATATTATTTAATTTGTGAGTTTTCTATTGAACAATAACAAGTGATACGAGATTTTTTCCAATTTCATATTGTATAAGTTTGAGTTGGAAACATTCCTGTAAAACAGAAACATTGCAAATTTTTTTTTACATCTGTTCGTAGTTTTTAAGAAAAAAACTTTTTTTAATTTTTTTTAAGAGAGACATATATTTCCGGGTTGCGAATAAACTGACAATATTTGAAAATCTCCTACTACCACCACAGTAAGCGGAAAATGGTGCTTGTGTTGTGATTAAAGACTTAGCCAGCCGAGGAATTGAACGCACTACACCTGGGTGGGACCCAAACGCGATGCCAACTCGGCCACTGATCAGTCGATACTTAATTGTATTTTTTTAATCTTCTTGTTTTTTGGTTGAATTGTGGGTATGCCAAGGCAATTTTGGTCGATAACGACCATCCGGTTAGAAATTAGTCAAAATACAGTTAAAACACAAGTTTCAACAAATATTCCTAAAATCAAATGTTTTTAGATCAAAGAATTATATAAACCTAACATAAAAGTATCAAGTAAATTAGAGTAAACCAATCCTTGTAGAATAATAACTCTTCATTACTCGTACGAGACATCCGCGTGGCTTTAAGTCTCTGCCCTCGCTAGACGAATGGGGAATAAAATAAGCAATGAATCCCGTATTACCTTTCTTAGGAAGTAAGTCCTCCCACGGTAATAATTAATACGCTTTTTATCCCCGGGAACGTGTCCGGCTGTAGAATGTTCGGCTGTAGGAGTGTAGGCCCGGGAGCTTTAAGGCCGGCGAACCAATTTACTAAAGAGCCGCGTTTTACTGTTCGAACTAACGGGACGCGTGCGCCGCGGCGTCCATTATTAATTCAGCCAACCTCACTTAGTTCGTGTGTAACCTAACCTAACCCCGCTAAGTGAATAAATAGCGAACCTGGATGTTGTACGCCACTGTACGGCCGATACCTATCTTATGAGAGCGGCGAGGCGATCCTTTATGGGAACCATCATTCGGTAATGGGTCGGATAATTGGCTTTACAAAACAATCTAACAAATTGTCGGCGCAATATGTGCCAGATTGGGCTATTTATATACAGAAATATTAAACATTTTTTCTTAGATATAGTGAAAATATTTGTTTGACGAAGTTTTCTGAACGCTAATTTTCGTCTGGGATTTTTTTTTGTACATACACATTTACTCGCGCATACTGTTGTAAGTATGCGCAAGTGAATGTACGAAGCAGTCCAGGATAACATTTCACGATCAAGTGAATAAAATCTTGAGTTAGGTTATTTAACAGAATATTGCAATATGACATAAGAACGTGATTTTAACAATAAGTACGAGTATGTGCTAAGACCGTGTTGTGTAGTGTTCCATTCTCCGAGCTACCCCTGCGATTAAAAGGGTTGTTGATTACTTAGTAAGTGGTCGGGTAGTATTGATTTATTAAGACATACACAGTACATTTTATTAGTGATGAGGTAGGTATACTAAATTTTACATAGTTAAAATACCTATTACATATGTCAAAACAATATCTTAGTAATATGGTTTGGGATGAGAATAGTTGTAAATCTAAACTAATTTATATAGTTATGATTTATTGATTTGAAATTGACATTTTGAAATCAAGATATATGTGTTTATGAATTGTAATTGACTATTAATACAAGTTTTGAAAAATAAAGTGTGAGTAGTTTTAAAATAATTTATATCACGTTAAAAATTTTAATAGATTGTTTTCGTATATTAGCAAAGAATCATCAAATGTTAAGGTGTAGTACTTTTCTGAAGTGGTTATAATATACTGTAATAGCGCGAGTGGGTTATTTGTGGCAAAATACATCAAAATATATCATCATTCGAGAGGTTGAAGATTTAGAGATCCTTCCCACCAAAGAAGTTCTAATCTGAATAGATTTAAAAGTACAATTACAAGCTGTTAGATTTTTTGGTTTTAATTAAAGCTTGTTTCAAAATGCGAAAGTTTTTTTTTGAAATAAAAAAAAAATGTTATTTACGAAATACTCGTACAACAAAAAACGGTTCCTGATGATAATTTTACCTACAGCACATAAAGCAAAAATAAACTTTAAATTTGTTTTTCCTTCTTTGTGAAAATTCGCGACGACCCTTTTACTCTGGGCGAGGAAAAGTTCTTTATAGAAGAAATGTGCCAGCGCTCTGAGAGATAACAAACAAATAAAAAAGACTCACAATAACCGGATTGCATGAATTTCACCTTTCACGGAGGCATCACGTAAATTCCTGAAAACTAAATTACACCTCACCGTGGCAGACAAGCTGAACTTCGGAACAAAGTAAGTTAAGCGGCGGGAAGAAGAAAAGAACGAAAACGTACAAGTGTAAATAATATGAATGTAACAGGAAAGCAGCATACGCCGTAGGTACGTAATTCGTTTTTATATTCCGCTTACAGAGTTACGGAACGCGACAGGGACAACAAAGTTATCCCGTAATATAATCTCTGGGTGCGTGCCCTGCTCTGCTACGCTCCGCCCTCGCCTCTTCTGCGTTCCTGGCTCGTGGCTCCGAGCTCCTGGCTGGTGGCATCGGGAATTTTCTTTCAATTTCTTATACAAAAGGCATGATTTATGGATATTATTTTAAATCGTTGGGAAACTAGCTGGAATTACGCTGTATCGTCATTTTCGATATAATTTGATGTAGAGTACCAAGCGAATATAGAATAATGAAGAACATAAATAAATGCAATGTGGGCGGGTTTTGTGATCCAAAAGTCGGGAAAATCTGGCCTTGAATTTCAAGCACAGTGTGTTTCATCCTAAATTAAATTTCAAATCAATTTCAATTCAAATTCAATTTCAATTCAAATTCAATTCAAATTCAAATTCAATTCAATTCAATTCAATTCAAATCATAATCAATTTTAATTTAATTCAAAATCAAATTCATACTTGAAAGAAAGTGAAAATTGTGGTGAATTGATAAACGACTATGTATGTGAAAACCATACTAATTAAAACGTAAAATAGAAACCAACATAAATCTTGGAAAGATATATACATTGTTTATCCAGTCAAAGAGGGATGTTTATCTGTTGTATAAACTTGAAATAAAAATAATCTTTTTTCTCATCGAATGTCGGAGTTGTTCCGTTAAATGTTCTAGAAATATTTCTTCATTTTGAAGATGACGTAAACAACAAATACTACTTTAAAAATTAATAAAAAACTTTAAAAAAATATATTTTAAATATCCTTTAATATTTAAAAATTGCGATATCTTAATTTAAAACATTAAAACATTTGTTAAATAGGCTCAACACAAACATTTTTAATTAAAACGTAGAAAAATTTCGGAGAATATAAAATGAAAAAAAAGCAATCATTTATTTAAGGAATTTGCAAGAAAACTGTAACTTCACTTTTTTATCTCATTCGTACACTAAAAAAATATAGTAATAATTCCGACAGAATTACCAAAAAATTCATTGAAATATTTTGGCACATTGTAACAGTTTTTTTTATAAATTTGTATTTACCTACTAATAATATTTTGCTTATTTATATAGCGCCGTTTTCGCAAAAAATCTAGGGCTCATAAGGCATTCATGTTATTAAAAAACATGGAAACACTTTCATTGAAGTTTTATGAAATTCATGCGGTAAAAGTTAATTAAAAAATGATATGATCGAAATATCCTTGCTTTTCCGATAACATGAAACTAAATTTACAATATAATGGATTAAATTGACGATAAATAATAGTAATTGAGTATATAGAGTTTTACAAATATAATATTGAATTGGTTTTAGATTAGGAATTATGAAGAAAAACTTTTTCATAGCAACTCAAAACTGTCATTTCAAGGGAAAAGTGCATGGCGAATGAGTAATATTATATATTTTATTAGTAATAATTCGAAATTGAAATTTTGCAGTATTTGTACAGTTAACAAAAACACCGTTTAACGGTTGTGAAGTGATTCATTATTAGTAAGGCTGATATCATACAAGTATACATGTAGTACAAAGCCACCGCAATCTGTATTTACAGACCGTGCTGATAGTTAAGAGGAATATAAAAGCCAAAAATATTTTTGTTCTTTCAACTTCCAAAATAATAATCGATCTACACATATGTTTAAGATTATCTGTGTTGTCTGCGCGAGGCAAGGAATTTTTTAGGAATTTTTTAGGAATTACAGTAGGTCCCTACAATAGGTAGAAAGCGCCTGGCAGGATCTCTTTATGTTGATCCTGCCGCACGCTTGCTAAAACCCTTTTTAACTGGTAGACGCATACTAGCGGATTTTTTGTGAGAACTGCAGTCGTGAACGCGCTGACTTTCAACTGCCAAAAATTCTTAAACTTTAGGGATTAATGATTAATATAATTACAAAGTTTAATATTTATTTTTAAATACTTTATTTTTAATGTTTTTTGTCGATATATGAATAATCATTAAAATAACAAGAGCGTTATTAAATTTGTTTATATTAATTATGTATAATAACACACTTCAAGCAAAAACTTCAATTTGAGTCCGATTCGAGGATTCAATTTTGTTTTAAACAGCTATTTTTTTTAAAATAATAATTAAATTTATTGATATTTTCTATATATTTGTCACCACACTCCAACTTTAAAATTTTTATCTGAAAATAAAGCCAACTTTTTTAATAAGACTCCATAAACTGAAGTAATTTTTTTAATTTTTTTTTATTCCAGATCTCGGGGAGGGTGGTGCAATCCCACGAGCTCCATATTATACATAGAATATATATAAAGAAATATAAAAAATATTGTAAGATAATACATACACAATAAACGAAAACAAACGAGTAATGTCAGTGTTTAGCCATTTAGTGATTTTTATTTGTAAAAAATGTATATATTGTACTATATATTTTCTTTCTTCATTTTTGCACAAATCATTAATCACAAAACAAACAAAAACTTTCGCATCTCGCGCGACAAGTGGAAGCATGTGTTATCCGTTCTACGGATATATACAGTTTCCTTTTGATAAAATATTCTTCCACACAAAGGACAAAAAGTTGTAGAGTTGGTTCAAATTCTTTAAATACATTTACATATATTTGGAAGTTCGAACCCTTAAAAAGAGATTGATATTAGTATAAAATTGTCGGAAAAGCAATTCTTTTCTCTCCATTTAAATAGGACTGGCGTAAGAGGTAAAACTACTTTTCCCGCCGGAAGTGTTAATAGTATTATTTTTTTTAAAGAAAGGCAAAAATTTCCGGATTACAAATAACCTGACAATATTTAAAAATCTAACTAACATTACTTATAAACTACCATGCAAAACTTATAACTTTAAAACTTACATGCTTTTTACCAAATTTGCGTACTTATATCATTATAATGTTATTGTAAATACAAAAAACTCCCCACGAAACTGACATTTTACTACCAAAATGTTAGAGGTTTGCGCATTAAGCTCAACACCCTAAGGTGTAATATTCCGACGATAAATAACGATGTGTACTGCTTAACAGAGACCTGGCTTCAGGAAAAAATATCTTCCCCTGAATTAGGCTTCACCAACTACGATGTTTACCGGCTGGATCGTGAAAATATTACTGGGTTTTAATATCAATCAGAAAGATGTTCCATTCAAAACTATTAAAACTAAAAAATAAAAACATTGAACAAATAGCTTTATTAGTGAAACTCAAAGCAACAAAAATAATTATTGTGTGTGTGTATATCCCCCCCCCCAAGTTAGTGCTGATGTGTATTGTAAACATTGTGATGAAATTGAATCTTTGAAATTGAAATATCCTGATGCAAAATTAATAATTTTTGGGGATTTTAATCTTCCAAATGTAAACTGGGTACAACCCACTGAGTCTTCAAATCCCATTTCTGCTAAAGCCCAATTAATCATTGATATCATCAACTTTCTCAACCTTAAACAATTAAATCATGTTAAAAATATAAATGACAGAATTCTTGACCTTGTCATATCAAACATAAAAAATAGTAAAGTCAGCAAATCGCGTGAACCAATAGTATCCATTGACTCTCACCATCCCCCTTTACAAGCGATCATTTATTTGGCACCCATTGAACTCCTTACTCCCCAACCTCCCGTTCACAAATTAAACTACAAGAAAGCCGATTATAATCAAGTGCGCTTATATCTTTCTTCGCTCAATTGGTCCCGCATTTTTATGTCTACAAACGTAGAAGAAGCGACAAATGTGTTCAACTCAAACCTTTATGATACTATTGAAAATTGCATACCAACTTTTATTGTAAAACCTAGCGACTGTTACCCAAAATGGGTTAGTACTGAACTAAAAAAACTCATTCAATGTAAAAAAATTGCCCACATTAACTTTAAATCCAATAACTCCACTGACTGCTTTAATTTTTTTTCTGTTTTACGAAATAAATGTAAAAGTCTATCTAAAAAATGCAATTCAGATTATATTAGAAATGTAGAGCAGACTATCAAGTCAAATCCAAAACATTTTTGGAATTATTTGAATTATCTTAAAGACAACAACGGCTGTCCTAGATCATTCAGGGCGAAAACATGCTGACAGTGATCAAGAAATTGTTGACCTCTTTGCTGATCATTTCTCAAGTGTTTATGAACAGAAAAATGATAATGTAACTATACCTGAATTTAAATACACCAATGTAACTGACATATCAACATGCCACATTTCTCTGGATGATGTTAATACAAAGATCAGATCTCTAGATTGTAAGAAGGGGTCAGGTTCTGACAACATTAAACCGGTATTCATAAAGGAATGCGCTCAGTTTATAGCAGCTCCACTTCAACACATATTCAATCTGTCACTTCAAACTGGAATATATCCTGATCCTTGGAAACTTAATCACTCGACACCTGTATTTATATCAGATGATAAAAATTGTATTTTAAATTATAGACCAATGTGCATACTGTCTACCACCCCGAAAATGTTTGAAAGTATTGTCTTAGATAAAATTGCTGTTAAGTTTAGGCATATTATTACTACAGAACAGCATGGTTTTGTGACCGGTCGGTCTACCACAACCAATATTCTATTGTGTGAACACTATATCTGTGAAGCTTTCACGTCTCGTGCACAAGTAGATTCAATATATACTGACTTTTCAAAAGCCTTTGATAAAGTAAATATTATTATCCTTCTTGCGAAACTGCAAGCCCTTGGTATACATAGATCATTCCTAAAACGGTTCCTCTGTAACCGCGAACTGATGGTAAAATTAAATAATAAAGTCTCATATAAATTTAAAGTAACATCTGGAGTTCCTCAAGGCTCTCATCTGGGCCCACTTCTCTTCGTATTGTTTATAAATGATCTATCTTTATGTTTCGAAAATGTCAAATTCATTCTATTTGCAGATGACTTAAAGCTTTTTAAGGTTATAAAATGTTTAAATGATGCACTTATCCTTCAGCATAATATAGATAGACTTGCTAGCTGGTGTGAAATAAACAAATTATTCCTAAACGTAAAAAAGTGTTACGACATGTGTTTTTACCGTTCACGGACTCCAATAACCATATCGTATTCAATTAACAATAATGAAATTGACTGCCCTCAAATGTTGAGTGTTATAAATTTTCGTGTTCCTGTTAAATCAACTCGACTCCACCACCTTTTCCACAGTGACAATCATAGCACAAACTATTTGTATCATTCACCGTTGGCGCGTTTTCACCGCACTGCCAACACGTACACAGACCTGTTTGATATTTTCAAAACCTCACCGTCTTGCATCAAGGCAAAAATACTTGGTTGTGAATGTAACTGATATGTTTGTGAAATGTTAAATGTCTGTTTGTACTGCATCATACTGACATGTTCTTCTTTATGTGTAACATATGTATGGTGTTCTTATACATATACATTCCACATATATACATATATGTGAAATGTATATGTATAGCATCTATATAAACGGCTTGCTTCAGATGTCTTATGTTGGCTAAAGGATGTATTATTTTAATGAAAAATGTTATTTTTAATTTTCAAGTCTCTGACAGCCCTGAATTGTTGAAGCTACTTTGCCATACCCGCCGGCCGTAGTGGCCAAGTGGAGATAAATTTGATTGTAACAATAAACTTACTACTATTTGCGCTATTATAATATTTTGCTAGATTATATCTGTTGGCAAGTCACCTTTTCTGTATATTTTATCCTGTTTAAATGAAGTACAATCTATTATTGTAGCATTCTATGCCTTAAGAAAATTTCAACTTTATCACATTCAATGTCGTTTTGTATACATATTGTTGTGTTCTTAAATGTAATACTAATATTCGCCTATGTACCACTGTGTACTTATAATCTCACGTATCACACTATTGTAAAAGCCTTTTATGGCGTTTAATAAATAAATAAAATAAAAATAATATAATTTTTAAATGCAATTTTGAACTAATAATTCGTCATTCAATTTGTCAATTAGTGGATAGACTCAGATTAATATATTTTTTTTAAATTCAAGAAAAACTATATTATAAGTGAACTCTCACACTCTTCTCTAAAAATTCAATTTACAGTTGTTCTTCTATCTCTAATAGGTACCGAGATAAAGACGTAAAAATGCGAACAAGTTAATTGCACGACTAGGTTTGGTTTTTCGTGAATTTCAGTACAACTTTGTAAAAAAATTACTAAAAAACTTTAGTAGAGCAGTAATTTTTTTTTTTTTACCAATGTTGAAGTTATGAACCAATATTAGTATGAAAATTGAAACGGAGATAGGTACGTATAGTGTTTTAAACTTTTTTGGAATTTATTATTATTTATAGAAATTTTATATCTTAAAATTAGTAGTGCGGGCGCAATAACAATATATAAATAATTTTTTCCAGCTAAATTTCATCTAAATAAATAAGTAGTTAATAAAAACTAAACAAAACCGTAAATTGGATTAAACACCTATTTTACTGCTATAACGCGAGTCCACATTTCCTGAGAATATTTTTTCGTTTTCTTAGCTTACTTACATTTTTATATTTGTTTTTATTTTTACTCCCCATTTTCAATTATGGACCTATAAAAACTCGTCGTTAGTAATTATTAATACAAACGGAAAGCATTTTTCCATGAGAAATAAATCACTAACTCAGGTAAACATGGAATAAAAACAACGATTAACAAGAAGTATTTTGAGAGGTAAAAAATGAATCTGTAAAAAATGAGGTTTTTTTGCAACAAATACATCTGTTTTTATTAATAAATTTTAGATTTTACCAATCTAGATTTTACTAAATAATAAATCTTCCTCCCCAGGGACTGGAGTCAACCACGCTAACAAATGAGCCAAATCCCAATTTGGAATGACCTACATTTATTGCGTATATTAACTGTTGTAATGTCATTTAATTTCAGATAAATGCGTATGTCCACTTCTGTGCCACCAAAATGCATTATCATCGACATCGAGTCTATCTGCCGAGTTTCAGCTGGATTGGATGTCGGGTAGTTCATACATACTTTCAAGAAAACGAAAGTGAATTTCAAATAGATGTTTTGAAAATTTATAATATTTTGGTCTCGAAAAATAATAATATGAGAAAAATACACAAGCTTATCTTCACGGTTTGATAACTAAAAATGCCCCTAGCTAAAATCACGTCACCAGGAAAGAAACCGTTAAAAATACTGGCACAGATCTGAATGTTCGATGCCGCTCTCCGCGGACTTCTGAAGAAATAATAGAATTCCATACAATGCTCCACTCAAACAATTATTACGTGAGTGCCAAAGTGGATTTTAATTTTTTGTGAATAATTTAATAAAAACGTGGTAACAAATAAACATTGCCATAAAATAGTATTTTTTAAAGTTGTTTCTTATACGAGTTCATAGTAAACTCTTGAAAAAGAAATCTATTTAGTAGTTTATACAACAATACTAAGTGTCACAGTCAACACGGAAATTTTTGCTTCACACAAATTAATAACTATATTAAAATTAAGAACTTAAAGTAGTGTTTTTCACCCACGAGTACTTCACCATAGCCAAAATTTAACATTGTGTACCAACAGTTGCAGCCGCCTAACCGGTAATTCTTTATTATTAATTTAAAATTTCAACTGTCACTGGATTCCATTAGACACACACATACAAATCCGATTAAAAGGAAGAATACTAATACAATCAAAGTTTCGAAGAGTACAAGTAAAACGCCTACCCAAGGATTTAAAAAATATCAACACATTAAAAATTCTGTTCACATCTCTCGTTAGAAGTATTCTAGAATACAACTCTACAATTTGGTCACCTGTCTTTAATAATCACATTAATACCATTGAAAGAGTCCAACGCAAATTTTTGAGGTGTATTAATTTTAGGCTTGGAATTCCGTTAGAAACAATAGATTATGATTTCTTATTACATTCACTGAAATTGCTTAAGTTAAATTTTTGATTTTATATTTTTATACAAAATTATAAATTATCAGTTGGATGGCCCTGACATATTAATGTTGATTCAATTTCATTTACCTACCATTAGATCAAGGTCCTCTAGTATGTATTATTGTGACAATTATACCATTGTCTCAGGATATAACTCAGTTATAAATAGATTGCACACACTTGGGAACTTTTATGCTAAAATCACAGATACTTTTAATATTCCCCCTGTAAAGTATAAAGCTGCACTAATAACACATTTTAACGCCACTTATTTTAATGAGGTCACTACATAACAGGCTATTGTCATTGCTTCTTTCTTTACTGTTATTATTTTATTTGTTATGTTTTAACTTAATTTAATTCTTTAATTATTCTCATCAAAATTTAATACTGCGCTATGTATATGTAAAAAAATAAAATAAAAACTTTGTATGTAAATGGCACTTGTGCCGTAAATTTTAAATAAATAAATAAGTTTACGCTTATATTTCTCATGACGTAATTAACAATCTTATTTTAATTCTGATTAAGCCAAACGATAGAACAAGCTTCAATGTATCCAGTGTATATTTTTGGTATTGATAACCTATACAGATTCGTAGTAAATATTAATCTAAATAGTGTTTTCACTTATAGCTTCACCTTAAAGTTAACTGTTTTCGAACTTCTGGGACAGGATTTAGTATTAATCTCGCAAGCGGTCAACGAATGAATTCATTTATTTTACATTTTGCAAAATGATTCTGTAATATTTTATATTTTATATAGAGTTAAAAACGCGTGGGTGGTGATGTAAAAATATTAAAGTGAGATATTTACGATTATGACATTCTTTAAATACTGTTTATCTGTCGCTGATTTTTTTTTTCGTAATGCCGGGTAATCCAGTTTTGTTGTTATGATTATTATTTGATTTTTTTCTTGAATTAGTTAACAATTTACATGATTGTTTTATGTAATAATGTATAGACCTTAGAATTAACATAACAACATTTCTTATATTTTTAAGTGTTCTACGTCTCTTTTTACACGTTAGTCACAAAGTAAAATTTATTGCAGGATTAAATGATTTGTTTAAAACAATTAATATATTTATTATTAAACAGTATTTTCAGATGCCTCATAATTGTTTTTTTTCCTGGATGTAAATCAATTCATAGCAGCAGCTACCAGAAGAAAGAAAGTGCATTTATCATTTTGAATGAAGAATAATGATTCAAGAAAGAGAGATTTTAAGTTGGTTATAGAATATTATAAGGTTATTACGTATAATATGAAATAAAACCACAATTTCTAATTATTAGACGCCAGATCATTTTGGATGTTTTACTTCATTTCCTCATTTTTTGGAATGATGTTATGAAATATCAAATTATCTGATAGTATTATTACGCTAGCGTCTGAACGATCTAGGCCCTCTGATTGGTCGAATTCAAATCGTATGTTTGGGGTAAATCCCGAATAGGGGGTCTGCAGGCAAAATTCGACGCAAATTCGCAAAATTCGACTCTGGCGGTATAAGAACGAACCAAATGACTGGCCCGATTATATAAATATGTACCTAACTATACGCATAGTTACGCAAAATTACTTGACCATTAACGAGCAATTAATAAGAAGATTTATTTTGGAAGCTTATCACTTTGTGATGGCATTATTTATTTTATTAAAACATAAATAACTTTGTTTACATCACTTAATTACATACAACCTCTACATGTTTCATGAAGTTCACCTCATCAGGAGTGTATACTGAAGTCAAAAATTAAATATTATTTTTTTGGTAAACTAATGTTTAAGACAAGATTTTTTATGCATAGCACAAAGGGTAACAATTATTTTTTTTATAAGCAACAATTATTAGCCTGAAACACTCATCCACATTGAAAAATCTCCTGATAAAAGATACATGACGCCAACGGGACTTGAACCCGTGTCCTTTCTAAGATATTAAACACTTTAATAAGATATTAAACACTTTAATATCTCAGGACCTATTTTAACTCTATTAATTAATATGATTTTATCGGAGGCAATTATACCCGAAGATCTCAAATGTAGCATAATCCGACCCATCTACAAAGGTGGTAAACACAGTGAAATTGAAAACTATAGACCGATCAGTATTTTACCTGCAATTGAAAAGATCATAGAAAAATATATATCTGTAAAACTAATAAAGTACCTTGAAAATTTTTCTATTATTGATACCCATAAATATGGTTTCCAAAAAAAAGCACAGATCTACTACTTCAAGAATTTTCAAATAAAATTAATAATGATCTTAACAAAAGAAAACATGTACTCGTATTATTTATTGATAATTCAAAGGCTTTTGATACGATTGATCATAGTAAATTACTTAAAACTCTAGAAACAATTGGAATTACAGGAAACCTAAATAAATTATTTGTTAACTACTTTCAAAATAGAAAGATTTGTGTAAAAATTTTTGATCATTTTAGCAAAAAAAATATTGTTTTCGCAGGCGTACCACAAGGGTCCATACTAGGCCCTACCTTGTATATAATATATGTTACTGCAATGAAATTTATTTTTTCTCATGTAAAACATTATGTTTATGCTGACGACACTACATTAGTTATTTCACATGAGGATTTATTAATAGCGAGTACCTTACTGCAAATTGACTTTGTCACTCTTCAAAAATGGTCACATGATGTAGGTTTAATAATCAATGCTAAAAAAACGAAGCTTATGCACATCAGATCTCCTCATAATAACATCACCATTACTCCTAAAATTATTTCTCATGATTTCAATTGCATCCATAACTTTGTAATACAATCATGCCCATGTAAAAATATTGAGCTTGTTTCAAAATACGTATATCTAGGCTTAACAATTGATTGTAATTTTAAATGGGATATACATATACAAAAAGTCTGCACACGGCTTAGAGCTATAGTGAGCAAACTTTATAGATTGAAGTTTTTGTTCCACCAAATACCCTTAGAATAGTATACCTGTCATTGGCGAAATCCCTAATAAGATATGGAATAACCTCATGGGGACATTCAACAAAAACAAATCTTCTTTCAGTCCAAAATGTACAATATTCTTTGGTAAAATTATTATTAAACAAAACTAAATACGAACAAAGAAATGACGTACCAAAGTCATTACTATACAATTCTGTAAATTTATTATCTGTTTGTGCTATATTGTGGCTTAAAATTGCGAGTCAGCATACATCTCAATCTGAACATAATAAAATAGTGATACATGTTCATAATACAATAATTGCAAACGATGGACTTGTAGTTCCCAGATACCTGAATAAATACGGTCAAAGAACTCTAGAATACCTCGTTCCAATAATTTACAACATGTTACCAAACTCATTAAAAAGCTGTGAATAGACTCACAGAAGGAAATGTATGTTAAAAAAATGGTTATGTGAAAGAATCTTTTTGTACTAATGTAATTATTTGTATATTTTATGTACTTGTTAAAATTGTATACGTATTTAAAAAGTAATTGTTAAAAGAACCCGTTGACAAACTAATATCAATCAGTTTAACGGTACTTAATAGTAAAAAAATGTATTTTTGAAAGTTAATAAATAATAAAAAAAATTTAAAAAAGTCTTAAAATACTTCACACAGGATATAAAGCATCGCAAATAAATAATTTATATTTTTAGAAATTAGAAAACATGTTGATATAAAAGCAGATATAATTAACAAGATTTTTTTTTAATAAAATCTCTTTTAAATATTTTCCCACTCAACTGGTCTTTCCCGTCTAACGAAATTGTAATTCCCATTTCTGATAAACCTCGCCCACTCTAACTCCTCCACCCTCTTTCCACTTCTTCTTTCCAATTGTAATCTATATTTATTTTTTGACTTCGGAGTATACTTACTCCTGATGTGATGAACTTCGTTCATGAAACATGTAGTGGTTGTATATAATAAAGTGATGTAAACAAAGTTATTTGTTTCTTCATATGAAGCGGTTACTTTGTGATGTGACATTATAATTTAAAATTAAACAATAACTTTGTAAACATCACTTAGTGATGTTTACAAAGTTATTGTTTAATTTTAAAGTTATTTGTGTTTTGACGAAATAAAGTTTAATAAGATTACATTATTTTATCTAATATAATCACAATAAAATGAAAATATTATATTTTAATAATCATTTATTTCATTCTTCTTTGTTATAACTTTAAACTTTATTAGATACAGTAAGGACGGGTTGTTTCGGAAAATTTGAACAATTCATCAAATTTCAACGTTCATTTTCACAAGATTTTTTTTTAATAAAATCTCTTTTAAATATTTTCCCACTCAACTGGTCTTTCCCGTCTAACGAAATTGTAATTCCCATTTCTGATAAACCTCGCCCACTCTAACTCCTCCACCCTTTTTCCACTTCTTCTTTCCAATTGTAATCTATATTTAATTTTTGACTTCGGAGTATACTTACTCCTGATGGGATGAACTTCGTTCATGAAACATGTAGTGGTTGTATATAATAAAGTGATGTAAACAAAGTTATTTGTTTCTTCATATGAAGCGATTACTTTGTGATGTGACATTATAATTTAAAATTAAACAATAACTTTGTAAACATCACTTAGTGATGTTTACAAAGTTATTGTTTAATTTTAAAGTTATTTGTGTTTTGATGAAATAAAGTTTAATAAGATTACATTATTTTATCTAATATAATCGCAATAAAATGAAAATATTATATTTTAATAATCATTTATTTCATTCTTCTTTGTTATAACTTTAAACTTTATTAGATACAGTAAGGACGGGTTGTTTCGGAAAATTTGAACAATTTGAATCAAATTTCAACGTTCATTTTCGGGTTCTGTGAAAGTCCTATTCAAGTTCTGTTATTATATCGAATCAGACACTTCCGAACTCTTCAAACATTTGAGCGATACTATTGATGATCTCTTGCCCCGCTACTCTTCGGCCGATTTTGTTGTTCTGGGGGACTTCAATGTTTATAACGAACCATGGTTGAAGTTCTCAGGCCCAACGGACTCGGCTGGCCGACAGGCGGAATCCTTTGCCATTTGCTACGGATTAGAGCAATTGGTTCAGGAGCCTACGAGGGTTCCTAATGTCCAGACTCACCGCTCCAATCTGTTAGACCTATTCTTAACTACTGTGCCACACGGTTATAAGATTGACGTCACAGCGCCTCTGGGATCATCTGACCACTGCCTAGTGACGACATCAATCCCCGTTAGCCTCAGACCAACCAATGAGAGGCTGAGGAGAAAAGTGTGGCACTATAAGTCAGCAGATTGGTTCGGTATGCGGGCCCATTTCAACGCTTTTCCGTGGTCAGCTGTTTGTTTTCGGACTTCGGACCCTTCAAGATGTGCCCAGGAGATTGGTGAAGTCATCAAATCGGCGATGGATGGCTTCATACAATCGACTACTAAAGAAACTGGTGTGGGCTCAAAGCCGTGGTTCAGTCGACAATGCTCCGAAGCAGTTCGACGAAAAAACGCGGCTTACCGAGCCTACAACACATCTCGAACGCCCAAAAGCAGATCACTGGAGGTTATCCACCGCTTACCCGCCCTGGTATAAGTAACAGATGGTTACTCCTTCAGGGCTCTCACAAGGACTCTAATTTTTTTTTTGTTTAACGACTCTACTTTTATTTTAAAATGAATCTAGACCTCCAATGTCCCTGCATAGTGGTTAGGCTGCAGGATGCCTATAATATTACACAAAAACACAAATAACAATATTAAAATATGTACAGGTATAGTAAAATAAAATAGGCCTAAAAATAATACAGGACGAAATAACTGCTTAAAGCCTAGGTCATCTGTAGAGAAAGAAAAAAAAAAAAGAAAGGAAACACATATACATTCATGTTTATATTGTAAGAATCTACATTTAAACATATATAAATATTACCGGAGAGTATTACACCCGTCCACTGGCAGTCCCATCGAGAATGTGCATGGCGATCGGTCTGTCCGTACACAAAGAACGACTACCGCGCCCCTCCGCCGGATTACCTGATTATGCCCTGAAGAAAAAGTATGTGGGAAGGTTGGGGGCGTGCCCGAAGACCCTAGGGACTAAGTGAGCGTCAGGCATTCGGAGGGTGGGCGGAAGGTTGTCGAGCTTGTTCGGCCATCCCTCAAGCCCGCCATGGCGATGGGGGAGGCGCAGTCGACTCTGTGTGAACACTTGTCCGGTGTGGGAGGCGTCTGATTAGGCAGGGTCGAGGTCTATTTCACACCCAAAACGGGTTAAAGACGGTACAGGACGATTAAAGTTCAGTTCCGGCTTACTGCACACACTCCTAATGATATGTAAAGCAAAAGAAAGAAGAAAAAAAATGATAAAGGACAAGTTAATTAAAAACTCAAATTAAATTAATTAAATTCATTGTGACGGATTGAGCGATGATGTCATCACTACCATCGCTCAAGGGGTCAGTCTCGCATGGAATCCTGCTGAAATAGAAACAATCATAACAAAATAAATAATTAAAATAATAGCAGATACTATGGAAAGAAGAAAAGCATTAACAGATAAAATTAAAAAGAAAACAGCAAAAACAAAAAACAAATCAAATATATAATGCAAAGGTGATTGCAAACCTTAATATAAAATGAAAATAAAAAAGAAATATAAAAACAGATATCATAACGAAGGTAATATGAGAGCAGGAAAAGAATTAACCGAGGAAACCAGAAGCAGTCACACATGGCACCTGAAACTCCGAATGATTTTAATCTAATCAGCGACTCTAAGATCAGGCCATCTCTCTACCCAAACCTTTGTAAACTTCCTCAGGCACTTAAAGTTCACCTTATTCGAAACGAGATCGGCATTCCATTTCCATTTTCCCGAAAGCAGATCAGCATACAACAAATCGGCAAAGGAATGCAAGAGAATCATTAATAGGTCAAAATTCGAACACGACCTGCAGATCAGCAAAAAGCTGGCTGCCTGCCCGCATGGCAGCAGAGCATTTTGGTCGCTTGCGGGCTCAATAGGTCGGAATTTTTGCAAACCCAGTTTGCCACCTCTTACCAGACCTGACGGCTCACTAGCAAACACCGCCACCGAAAAGGCTAACCTATTAGGGAAAATGTTTGCGGAAAACTCGACCCTCGACGACGGAGGTGCTGTTCCGCCGTCGGTTCCTCACTGCGGCTTCTATATGAAAAAGCTGAGGATCCGGCATCGGGATGTACTCCACGTCATACGGGGCTCGATGTTAACAAAGCTAGTGGACCTGATGGAATACCTGCCCTGGTATTGCAGAGGTGTGCAGCGGAAATAGTTCCAGTTTTGACAAAGCTCTTCAAAATGTCCCTGAAGTGTGGCACTGTGCCCTCTGGTTGGAAAAAAGCGGTCATTCAACCTATTCCCAAGAAAGGTGACCGCTCCAACCCGGCCAACCGCCCCATAGCGATCACAACAGTTCTGTCCAAAGTGATGGAACGTGTGATCAACGACAAACTGCTCACATACCTCGAGAAGAACAAAATTATCAACGACCGTCAATACGGATTCCGGCGAAACCGCTCGTGCGGTGATCTTCTCGCGTATGTGACGCATGTTTGGGGGCGGTGCCTGGAACGTCACGGTGAGACCCAAACGGTCGCACTAGACATATCCAAGGCCTTTGACCGGGTCTGGCACCGAGGACTTGTCAACAAATTGCATTCTTACGGACTTCCCGCATCCCTGTGTACGTGGATTGCTGACTTTTTAAGGGATAGGTCGATTCAGGCGGTTGCTGACGGTTTCACCTCTTCCTCGCACTCCATAAATGCTGGCGTCCCACAGGGATCGGTTCTGTCTCCGACTTTGTTTTTGTTGCACATCAATGACCTTTTGACATTGTTCATAGTATTTCCTCCTGGGGTAAAAATAATCTCGTCGAATTTAATGTTTCAAAGACCCAATCCTGTCTGATTACGTCTAAAAGGGATCCAAATGATAATCTAGTCTCCTTCAACGAAAGCAATCTTCCGAACAGGCCTTCCATTGATATGCTTGGTATAACTATAAGTGACCAGCTCAGGTACGGGGGCTCCATCGAAGCCAGAGTAAAGTTGGCCTCTCAGAAGCTGGGCGTACTGTACAGGGCCCGCAGATACTTTAATAATACACAACTGCTGACCCTGTACAAATCGCAAGTGCGCCCTACTGTCGAATTTGGCAGCCATCTCTGGTCCGGAGCCCCTAAATACCTGAAAAAAACCCTAGACTCTGTGCAAAAACGGGCGGTCCGTTTGATAGATTCCCCAATCTTAACAAACGGACTGCAATCTTTAGAGCACAGGCGTCAGGTAGGTATGCTGTCTTTGTTCTATCGGTATTACAATGGAAGATGCTCTGTGGAACTAGCGTCATTGATCCCTTCGGCACCGGTGCGTATTCGGGATACACGCCAAACGCGTGCCCAACATTTGTACACAGTTGACACTTGTCACATGAGAACGGGTCGCTTCTACGATTCGTTCTTAAGTTCAACAGCTTGGCTGTGGAACGAACTGCCGGCCTCTGTGTTTCCTCCCTCCTACAACATGGGACTCTTCAAGACCCATGTTTACTCCTTCCTCTCCACAAAAATACCCTCCACACAGCATCCCCAAAGATGACATAGGCCCTGAGGGAAATTATTTTCTTCAGGGCCTCCTGTGTGGAGATAATATTAAAAAAATATATATATATCATTGTAAGCTGGTTGCTTGACAAAACTGAAATAAAAACAGAACTTGAAAAAATCTCCTAACAGTTGTAGGTAAAGAATTACCATCAGTTGGAGTAAAATTAAAACATTTTAATTAAACCGACTGCTAATCTCATCGCACAATTACGCTCCTTTTATTCATAAACACGGGTACAATTAATCAATATGTAATAATCTATTATTTCAGTCAACTTTGTTATAACTTTCTTTAATTGTTGTGACAAACTATACGATATTGATTTACCTTATAGACATTGATATTTAAGCACTGCAAGTCTCCTATGAGCAAATTATATTAGATACGGCAAAAGTTAATATCAGTTGTAGACATGTAGTGAATAACAGTGTTTCATTTGAAATAATCCATCACAAATACGTAAAATTTCATGTATTCAAACAACTGTCATTCTTATTATGCCTAAATGAAGCATTTTTTTATCCATTAGCTCCTTCCTATATACTCACCCTCTCCCTGTGAATGACCTAATATCTACCTTTTAAATGTAACTGTTGTTAGGACCAGTTAAACTGGGCGAAGCCCAACCAAGTGCCGCCCGCAGGGCCTAGCAGTAAAAAATCCGCGGAGCGGGTTTTTAACTGCTAATATATATAATTATCTGTTATTTGTGTATTTTCTGAATTTATATCGTGTATCATCTAATCAGTGCAAGCGAAGACACAAATAAATTAGATAAACTCTGTGATAAAAACATGTTACTTGATTTTTAATTAAATAATTACGTTAATTGATTAAGCTTTAAATGATGAGCTCTCAAGATTAACCGGATGGATTTACAAATGGGTTAAAAACTAAAATAAATTGCATACATATTTCTACTTGTTTTTCTTTTGTAAATTATTGTTGACAGGTTTCCGAATTTCGGTTTGCTTTAGGAATCCAATGGAAAAAATATTTAAATAGTTAGAACCAATACCAAAATTAAATCTTATAATATTATTTTTAGTACTGAGCTAAGGCATGGCAATATGATGAACAAACTGCATGGAAAATAAAACGGCGTATCCAATAAAGATTACGCATTAGGTACGTATTTAGGAACAAAAGCTATTTCATACTAATACTGGTTAATGGCCCATCTCCTTTATGTCTAATTTCTTTGTATTTTGTTGTATCTGTGATCTCAATCTTTTTTCTGTTTTATCCACACGTAATAAATTCGAAAAGATATTATAAAGACTCTCCTCTACCCTGTTCGAATTTAGCCCGTGTTCCTCGTTTTCAGTTCTACCAAAGCGGTAAGAGCAGTGGCGCGGTGTCTCGTGATGCCGTGCCCCACGCAGCCCACGTACGGCGTTGCCTTATTGACTTATCTCGGGTTGGGCCGCCCTTGCCTCGCTTATTGCCTCAATAAGCTGACTCGAACCAACCCTCACCAGTCACAAGGTAGGTGGTATGTATTAGGTACACATACCTGTGGTTTGTACCTCGAGTGTAAATAAATACTTCACTTTCCGTCGGACGTCGATTTTTATTGAAGGCTGTAATCGCTTACGGGCGTGCCTAATATGTTTACATTATAAGAAAATGTTTTTTTTAAGAAAATGTTGCATAATATGAGTAAAAAGTAAGTACACCATATATTGCCGTCAACGTATCATTGAATGGTACAGAGTACTGCAAAATCTATCTTTAATTAGGTACCACAACCCATTCGAGGCTCAATAACATTCAAAGCAGATAAGTAAGACGGTAAAAAGTAATGTCGAATGTATCGATATTTAGTATTACCCGTCTCTTACAATAATAATATTATTGTACCATTCAAATTTACATTAAACTATTCTAACTCGAATGTTTATTGTTCATATCTATTAAAAAAATAAAGCACAGTATACTGTCGGTAATAAATTAAAAATTAGAAAAATTTTCAAATTTTTTAAATTAATTATATTTAGAGACGCAATGTTTATTTTTAATTCAGGTGTCATAAATTCACTAGCGTTACTTTAAATTGTACCAAAATGAAGATTGATGTTGCAGAGTGAAACCGGTCCATGGCCTAAATAAATGAGTGGTACTAAGATATTGGGTCTTTTAATCATAAATTCATGTTGGAAGGTATAACTTCAGTGCATAATATATAAAAAAAGACAAATAGATTTGTAGGTAAATAGCCAACGAACTTATTAAACTTTTATTTTTACCTTATCATACATAAATTGGCTTTGGGTTACTAGATAGGTACCGCACAAAAATTAAAGGAGGGTTAATCAATGTTAGTGTTCGTCTAAAAAGCTTTTTGAGGTATATTTTAGAAATTTGTAAATTTTCAATGACATGATTGTAAAATAACAGCTAGAATTAAAATGGATTAGCATTATTTTCTAACATTAATCTACCTACTCTTAACTCCATTATAAGACTTCAATCAATTAAAGATACGTGCGCCTAATTCTAAGGCACTTCACGGAAGTCCTAAAAAGCGATCCCTTGTCAAGAACGGCGGCCGTCGGCAGAAATTAATTTTAAAAAAAGCGTCGCGACGGAGGTTGCCCCGCGCATATCAAGTGGGAATTCCCGACAAATTAAAAGGCAGTGTCGAACCGAATGAACAAAATGCCTCCCGACTATTTTGCATGAGTTCTAGATCCCTATTACTATATTTTCTAATTAAAAATATAAATAAATAAAGTAGCACATAATCCGAACTGGATATTTGCTATACCTTTTGCATAATTATTAAATTTTTAAGTATTTTGGCCTAAAATCCAAAGGTAAGTTTTTATTGAAGATAGCCACGAAGCTAAATTGTGTAAAAATATAAGTCGAATGATTGAACTAAAAAATCTTGTCTTAAACATTAGTTTACCAAAAAAAATAATAATTAATATTTGACAAGTTCAAGTATTTCACCTAAAAATGTAGACAATTTGACTCGACGCCATCTAGTGAGAGAGTTAGCACTTACAATGCCTTTCTCATATAAAAAATAAAAAATAAAGTTGGTTGTTCTCAGGTGAAAAAATGTAACAAGCAGTAATTGTTGAATGAAACACTAGTATATATTGAATTATTTCGCGGATAAGAGATAAGCCGCCATAGCTCAGTGGTCAGAGCTGTCGACCGGAAATCGAAGGGACACGGGTTCGAGTCCCATTGGCGTCATGTCTCTTTTATCAGGAGATTTTTCAATGTGGATGAGTGTTTCAGGCGAATAATTATTGCTTGTAAAATAAAATAATTAAAAACCTTCTATTCACAATACAAACGAATTGAATAAAAATTTAAATAGTAACAAAACGTATTTGTAACATTTTCAATTTATCTTACGCACTTCTGCTTAAGATGAACTCGCTGATCAATTGACGAAAGTTAGTTTTTGTTATTGTGATTTTGAACTAAAATATTTGATATTAATATAAAAGGAATTAAATCGAGATCGTTTTCATTTCGCCGAATTCGGTCATTTTTAATAAAGTTTTATTACAAAATAAAATTAATAACAAATTTAATATCTCTGAGGTACTTGTTACTCATTCGGAAACATAGTTTTGTTGTACGGCGACGTTTTGTTATTGGTGTAGATAGTTTGGTTTCTAAATTTGGTTGTAAATCTTTCACAAATATTGGGCGTAACTAAGCCGAAAGAAAAGAAACCATTTTTAGCATAAGAAAAATATTTTTTTGATACAAAAATATCAAGCAAATAGCATCTTGGTATAAAAAACGCAATAAAGAACTGCTGAAATTGCAGCAATGCTAGTGTTCTGAATACAATTCTCCTTAATATTATTTAGAAATGGGGAAGCGGCTGGGGGACGGTGTCACGTGCCGGCACAGCAGCCCGGCGCACCATTCATTTAGAGAAACCTGATGACTGGGGCCAGTCCTCGGAAGAACTATAGTTTTATTTATTATAATTACCATAAACTTAATTTACTTAACACTATTTAGAAATGGGGAAGCGGCCCAGGAAACGGTGCCACTAACACTCGCGGATTGTTACCATAAACTCCGTATAGTTACACGACGCGTAAACTAATACCTACTCACAAGAGAACCGTGTGAGAAGAATGTTCGAACACCAAACATTTTCACTAACTAACTAACCTACTAACCATCTCGCCGTTTTCCCGCAGGGGTAGGCAGAGAGGACAGACCGGCTCGGGCTTGGCACACACTCCTTGCCTCATTCACATTAATAGATCACCTCATACACACTCTTCTATTATTCTGACTCTCGACATGGCTTGGCTCGAGTATCTGATTCATTTGATCGTGCCATGTCTTCCTCGGGCGTCCCTGGCTTCTACCATCATTCGCATTCGCATTATACATTCTCCTTACACTCCTTTATTCGCTCATTCGCTCTACATGCCCAAACCATCTAATCGTCCCAATCTTACTCATTACGCTTAAATCAGCCTTGCACTCTTTGCGGATCTCCCCATTTCTCACGCGTTCATACATGGTTTTACCACAAATACGCCTCAGGGATTTTTTTGATTGAGGGATAAACTCATATCTTGAATATCGAAAATATTTATACACAAACTTTCTGACAGCCTTCGTCCTGCTTCAATTGTCCCAATCCTTTTTTTTCAGATCACTTTCATTGAATTCTCTGTAACTATAATTATTTACTCTGTGAACTTGGCTTAGTATTTTCTTAGAGCCGTTTACGTAAAATGCTTTAATTGTGGTTTTTCGTATGTTTTCAACTTTTCTAGAACCTAATAGTTATAGCCGACATAAATAATAAACTTAAAACGTACACGAATTTTTATATTGTGAATATTTTTTCAAAATGCCGTGAACGTTATAATTTAAGGTCAGTTTTTTTTAATTGTGGATACACGCGATCTTTTCCCAGGAGGACAAACTAACACACCCCGTACAGTTTTTGGATCTCTACGCGCCGCCCGCCGCTACATGCCGTTATGCGCCCGTTATGCGCCGTTAGCCGTTAGTAGCGCCAGCCGTTAGAGGCGCCCGCCGTAACCTCCACAAAAATTGGTTTGGCATCTGAATTAACTGTACTCAAAGGGTGACTAATCAGTGTGGAAATGAAGAGAGTGTAGACAATGTTCATTAGTGCATCCAAAAGCCATTTTAATGGATGATGATGTTCGTTTTTCTGCGAATTTTATGTCCTTTGAGGAAATTTTGCTTATCATTGTGTTCCCTTAAGGCTTTTGTTTAGCAGTCTTCGACCAAGTACAAAATAAATTCATTTTATTTCAAATCAATATAACTATGGTGTTAGATAGGAAAAAAGCTTTGTCTGTCAGTTACTATTAGATACTAGAGCAGACGGGATATTGTAATTGTAGGATTTGTCAAGCTCGAAATCATACAATCAAACAAAAATTGTCAGTTGTATAAACGAACAGAAATTTACCTTTCTAACTTGAAAAATTACGACATCTGTCAAAAATTTCAACAAAAGAAATGCGCTTTTCGAAAATGCAAACGATACCTAAAAAAATGTTAAAATATAATAATTTTGATCCTTAGGTACTTAATGGCTTGTCTGAATTGTTTCCCACAGTCAGTTCCTCTTTTGAAAATAACACCAGAGTTCTATAGTTAATTGATCCAGAGTTACAGACAGAATTACAAGCAATGTTACTATTTTTATAATAATTAATGATAATTATTGTTGGTAGGTAAATTAATGGATGTATTAATTTCGGCATATATGATTATTGAAAGCCCTTGTAATTTTTGGACATTGGATCGTTAGCCAGGTAACTAACTCACTTGCATAATATGTATTGTAGCGATAAAAAAAAATATAATAGAGATATTAATTGTCATATTTTCAAAAATAATTTACCCTACAAGTAGTGTCATATCTACCATCAAAATATTTATTTCCTTTCTTGACAAGATTACGTAATGTTCACAAAATCGACAAAATAAAAATAAAACTAAACAATTAAATTTGATGAAATCCATAATTGGTTTTATTTTGGCTATATAATACTTACGTACAAACTGATTAAAGGTAAACTGTCGATTTCCCGAAAATTAATAAATAATTATCATTATTGAACTACTTTGTAAAACAGAACTCTCTATGATAACTTGTATTGTACCTGCTCATATGGTTCACACTCAGTTTATTATTTTATGTACTATACACTTATTATTGTACTTCTGAGCAACTTACCTATAACAATGTAATAAATAATTAATATTAATAATTGTATTCTTGCAAATTCAATGTTGCATTAAAACCTATGATTTTAAATTATAAAACTGACATGGTTATGTATGTAATTATGATTTTAATGAAATAAATCACTAGTCATTACTTACCACAAAATAAATTAAGATAGATACTGCATTTGATATAAACTTTCTGAAGACACAGTAAACGTATAAACGGAAGATTTAGTATTTTACTCGTGGAATTTGAATACCGTTTGCAATTTAATTATCGTTATATTTCAACTTGTTACCCAGAAAACATTTACAGAATAACAAATGAACGTTTTACGCTACACGAATGCAACAAACAGCTCAAAAAAACACAATCGTATGCTTTATTGAAATTTTCATTAACACATGGCGCTTTATTAGTAAAAGTTCCGTTTCCGACAGAGCGCCTCCCTGTTCCCCACCGCCCCCATCGCCTGCAGCCTCCTTGCGAGGATTCAAAAGCCTGCGATATAATTAATGGCGAAAGTTAGCTGCACGCAGCACCCAATATCACAAGTCTGCAGGGATGAAGGCTATAGTGTTATTGCAACACTTTCTATATTTTCACAAGGGCTGTTAGACAAATTATTTGTAATTCCTGTATTTTTCGTTGTAGCGGAGTTTAATTTATTGTTTTGTATCCATATTGTAATAGTTGATGTAGTGATGAACAAAATAAAATATGACCGGCTATTAGGTAATAGTTTCACAAAGTTTTTGTATCGAACATGAAAAATTATTTTATTGCATTTAATATCAATTGCGGCCAAAGTTGCACACCTGCAAGTTTGATGACCCCTTTTTCCAAATCATAATATTACCCAGTTGAAAAATGCATCAATCTGTTACCAGGCGGCAAAAAGACTCGATCGAACATGAAACAGTTCGATAACCCTATTTTCTAAAATTAAATTTAAATATTCACAAAGCCAGTTGCTGGGCGAAATATTATTCGCACCACAATACCTGCCTTTTAAAAACGCAAACTTGTTTTTGCAAGCTGACGTCACACAAACGCTTGTAGGAGATTTTATAAATAGCCGATTAAAATAAAATATTGGGGGATTCAAGTTTGAAAACTAGGAGTAGCGACAACGCCAGTAACAACGCGATCTGTTCTTGCAATTTCTGAGTGTCAACTGAAATCTGGATTTGTTTCTGTTTCTCCATCACGGCAAAATCATTTTAAAGATTACAACTATGTGCAACGAGCTGTTTACTGCCGGCACTCTGTCATCATTACAATAATGGGGCGTCTTCGTGTGCCAGCCCTTATAATCAAATGACCATGCAGCCGCTGAATTCCTGCGAGTGAACTAGCCACAGATGCTGACAACCTAAAGACTGACAAATACCTGCTGGTTACCGACTGAATTAGCAAGCACCGCTGATCACCTAGAGGCTGGCCAATTCTTCCGGGCTACCGACTGAATTAGCCATTGATGCTGACAACCTAGAGGCTCGCCAATTCTTCCTGGCTACCGACTGAATTAGCCATTGACGCTGAAAACTTAGAGGCTGGCCAATTCTTCCGGGCTACCGACTGAATTAGCCATTGATGCTGACAACCTAGAGGCTGGCCAATTCTTCCTGACTACCGACTGAATTAACCACGGATGCTGACAATATAGAGGCTAGCCAATTTCTGCTGGCTACCAATTGAACTGGCCACTGCTGCAACAGTCGCCTACGCCATTTGCTGTCTCGTATAGCGCGATGACGCACAATGTGCTCCAATCTGAAATTATCGCTGAAATAATTCTGATTGTCTCAGTTTCTATCTGTGTATTAAAACCCAATATATTGAAATACATATAACTATTTCTTGTGAATTGGGTTGGCTGTAAGAAATAGGAAGTACCTATAAGCTACACCCCTTTGTACGTTATGCAAACCAGCACAATACTTATAACTGAAATGTGAATTTTGATTTGAATCGTCTTTCTTTTATGATGGTTTGGATAGAACACCTCACGGTGTTTTACTTAAATCATTACCCAGGTTGAGGACTGATGTGTGCCGGTCCTTATTATTTACAGTCTTTTCTTGTACAGGCAAACACGTCCCGTACAGTTTTACTCCAATGAATTATATTTTTCGTGGTAATTTGAAAGTGCCAAATATTTATGAAATATTAAATGTATTTATATTTGATACAAAGGTATCTTACATCGATAAGTGAATATCGCTTAACCCTTTTAATACGAGAGTTCTCCGCAAATAAAAAAATATCCCTTGATTTTGTAAAACAAACCACAATCTTGCGTTCCAGCGACAAATATCTTTAATATAATGGAAGATCCCGTTTTGGGTGTATTCCTTGGACAGGGATCCACTATACTTTGTATGTTTTTCTATGTTATCTTTATATTTATGTATATTACAATTTAAAAAATTATTTTTTGTGATGTAAGTGACCTTTTAAGGCCTCAAAATAATACACATCCAATTATTAAAAATCTAAATTAGTGAGCAAAAAAAACCTTTAAGGTGTTAACAAGAATGAAATATGGTCAATATTTGGTAACAAAAGAGAGGTGCTGAAAGGGTTAAGAGAAAAGCTCCTCGTATAAATATCATAGAAGATATTTCCAAGTTGACTTTCAATAAGATATTTCTAAGAAGAAATTTAAAAATCAAAATTGATTGGAGGAGATTAATTAGATATTTAATATTTGCAGAGGAAAATATGACAATAAATGCCACCTGAATAATAATTAGTCGTTTAAGGTAGTTTAATACCATGTTAGTAAATTGAAACATTTATTTAATTTCACGTGTGTTTGAACAATGGTAAAATAATAAGAAAAAAGAAGATTCAACAAGTTGAGGTTTCACAAGGCTCACAAAAAATACTTTTACACCAGAAACTGGAAAATTTTTGAGAAATTCTTGAAGATTATTGTGATACAGGAGTCTAATTTGGTATTTTCTAGAGTACAAATACAACAAGTAACACGTAAGAATAAGATAATAAATACTTAAAGTAGTTTAATTTATTTATTTTAATTCACTAGTGTCACATAACAATGACTTACTAAACATTTTATACAGGGTGTTAAGGGACATACATACTTGACATACTTTTACCAGTGATTCCTTAAATTATATTGAGTAAAAAATTTAATTCAAATTATGGTTTTGGGTGACTTTTGTGAAGTGTGATTTTTCAAAATTTTTAAATTTTTCAATGTCGCCACGTGTAACTCAGTTGAGTAACCACTCAACCCCTCACATCGACCCTAGCTGCCCAATTCCTACAGATTTTCAATGTTTTTTGTTAAAAATAATGCAGCCTAATACTTACTCCAAATAATGGTAAGAATCACTCTTTAAAGTATGTCAAGTACGTCTTTTAACACCCTTTATGTTTAACAATCCGAAATATTAAATAAATTCTGACCTAAGTAGGTACATATAAAATATTGAACTAAAACAAATTTTCATAAATGCGTTAAATCACTTAATGCCTTGTGTCATTTGGCGAGATTTTTTTTAAATATGTGCTTAGATATAACTTTATAACGTAATACATTTTCAATTTATTATCATTTCACCATCATAGATTGTCTTAATTGGCAACCCTTCGATTCCAGTCGGTAGTTTCAAGTTCCTACGTGAACATCCGATCTGGAAGTGCCGAAGAAATTTTGTTAAAATTACTGCGAGTTAGTTCCTCCAGCAATGATTTACGATCACCACACTAGCCACGAGCCATTAATGGCGCTCCCGGGAAGAACTAAAAAATTGCCAACGTATTTTATTGGTAATAGTATCATTCAGATTTCTCAGAAACTTTTAAACATCATTAAGTATATAAATTAATTTACGGTTAAAAAAATACATTTACCACAATGTTTAAAGTCATACCATAAAGTTTTAGTGTTAAGATAAACGAACATGTTATTTACAAGAACAAGTTTGTCATAAATGATTTATTTATATAATTGAATTAAAATTAAACGTATGAAATGAGAAAATTTGTGCGTTGACGAAGGTATGCTAATTGTAACCATTTTAAATACATATGTAATGAAAAAACCCCGTAGGTGGATAAAATAAGAAAATAAAAATACCATAAACTTATAAATTGTGTTTTTTTTTATTTCTAGGTTAACGCTATTTAAGAATATGAAGTCTTAAAAAAAACCACTTGAAATGTCGATTTCATATCTTTTATCGGTAGTTGTATAAAATAATAATAGTGAAAATGAGTGTTTTTTGATAATCGGATAATCTCATATTAGGTACAATATTTAAATGAATAAAAAAAATTAATATGCAGTCATTTTGGTGTCATGTAAATTAATTAAATGAAAAATTCAGATGAACTTAATATTTTCTATGTAATTTTTTTTAATCTTCAAAAATGTTACATAAGCCGAAATCAGCATTCATAAAAAAACTTATTACTTAATATCATATTACCATTTTACCGTCTTAAATATTATCTAAAATATGAATATATCTTGAGTAAAACTACCGAAGAGAGGAAGAGTGAACATTGCTGATGTATAAATTTAAACCATTTATTCGAACTCGTATCTTTTTAACATTTCCCCGGAGGTAGAAATTCAATTATTTTTACTCATAAAAAGATATGTTTACAGAACAAAACGATGAAACTTTTCAATTGGCAGTCAAAAATGAAATGTTCATTTTGGGGAAGCACTCCAAATAGCTGCCTTTGGCTGTTCTGGATGATGTTTTTCAAAATATTTGCAAATTTGGTTTTATTTCATATTCACAAAAATTGTGTTAGCTGGTATGCGTACCTGGTGTACAATAATATCACACTTTGACGTTTATACACTCTCGAGCCAGGAGAATACTGTTTCGATGATTGAAACCGAACAATTTTGCTTTTTTTTCAATATGGTGGTGAAAATGTTTTCATAAAAAAAAATCACAAATATTTGAAAATAAATTTTACAATATTATCACTCTTTGTCCAATAAAATATATTTGTCTGCGCTCTTGAGGTGATTTGTTAACGAACAAATTATCCAATTATTAATATAATTGCTCTTCTCATAAAAAAAACTCTGACAGTCCATTTTACACAGCACAAATAAAACCAAATTGTTTCTAATAATAAACCAATCGTTTAGTTTCCAATAAAGTGTTAAAAATTATTGTTTTAGAAATTAAATATGTTTTAACTTGTTTTAACCTAAAACAGGATACTATCATATTATGTCATATGATGTTCTTATAAAAATAGTTGTGTCTCCCTTACCATCATGGTGAGAAATATGGTCTGAAAGGTGTTAAAAAGAGTAAACACCACGCGTTTTATTCAAATTGAGAAGTTAACGACAGATGAATCAAAATGTACACCTCTATGAAATCTAAGGTTTCGACTGCAATTTGAGAATAAACTAATGTAAGTTTGTGATTTTTATTTCAATTATTTTTATGTGCAACGTCAAAAAGCGAGGGGACAATAATATTTACAATGCACATGTTTAATAAAATGTAGGTGTGCGTGTGTTTTTTTGTTGTTCAATAATTTGAGTTAAGTTTAGACCAAATAGATAGCATTCACAATTTCAATATTTAAAAAAATTATATATTTATTTCTAATAATAAAATGTGAAAGCGTATTTTATCATCTTATCAAAAAACAGTTTTTCATTTTCTGATGCGTTCAGAAATATTCAATTAATAATACACCAATTCAAAAAGAATATGCCAGAGGCCTGAGGGCAATAATGAATAAGAGTGTAGGTACTTTTGACACCTTATAACATCTTTGCGAAAAAGTTCATTCAAACCAGCAAAAAATATGTTATCCGAAAGACAAGATACAATTAACGAGTATTATATATAGTTACATATTATATTATTAATTTTAATTAACATCAAATAAAATTTGTGCTATTTTGATTCATAAAACCTAGTACGCATTTGTACAGTGTATCGACTATTCTTCTTAAATCCTCTGCTTCTTCGTAAGTGCAGCCTCCCACACTATTAGACCTCCCACCCCCTCTTGCACTCCCTCTTGGAGCCACTGAATCATGAGGAATGAATTAACTCTTATTTATTTACAAGATAGGGCCCCGAGAAAGCAAAGCTCGCTGTTTATTACTTGGCTATAAACAATATAGTTTCTTGTACACTTTTAATTGTGGGTTCGTGTTCCTCTATTGCACTGGAAAATAAAACGGATAAGATATTTAAATTTTCTAAAGAAAGAACACATCAGATTTGAATGTTTTTTTAAATTTAATTTATTTTCAAAACAATTTAGTTTTTAAATATAATGTGTTTAATTACGACATTTAAAGTAGAAGTGAGTCGTTCGCGAACGAGTCGGCTCAGTGAACCGGATCTTTACGCGGATCCGTAAGATCCGGTTCCCAAATCATCCGCTCACTCGTTCGCGGATCAGTAGTGACTCACCCGTTCGGTGAGCCGGTGACCCGCTTCACTCGTTCGCGAACGGTGAGCCGGTGAGCAGGTGACCCGCCAGACCCGAAGAGCCGACTCACCCGTTCGCGAACGAAGATCCGCATACATCGTTCAACGGATCTCACGGCTCGCGGGTCACTCACTACTGACGTACTGACCGGATTAATCATCGATACGACATAATAATATTGGTATTCCCGCTTGCATAACATTTTAGTTGTTGTGTCGGCACTTATTTAGTTTATTATAACAGGAACAAGGACGAGTTATATTATGTTCATGGTTTATTTTCAGTTAATCATTGATATCTAAATAATGTTGGTAATGAGCACTTAGAACGACGTTTAACTATTATTCTCACACCAAAGTATTTTGTTTCACAACACATTTTTATATTATTATTACATTCATTTAGGACACAATTAATTTTAAATAGATTTAAGTTTATTTTTATTGTTCTATATTTTAATACGATTCGCTAATTGATTTTTTAAACTTAATTTAAGGAAACTTTTTCATAATATTGATATAGATTATAGATTGTAATTTAAAAATAACACATCTGACAATTTGACGATGTCATTCTGGACCTTTTTTGAGTAAGAATTTGACCTGCTTTCGAAAATATCCTTTCACAGGGCACCGAGGTTGCTGTTATACATAGTCTTTTTTTAACGATTGCATAAAGCCGGGGGTAAATAGCTTTTCTTGTGGAAATTATGGTAATTTTAATTTAAGGCTATTTTAAAGTACGTAATTATGTTTTCCGGGTAAAAAAATTAACAAGCGATAAGAATCGTGATTCAACGATTACCATACGATTGAAGTTTGACGTTTCATACCAAAAACCTAACAATACAAAATATTTCTCGATTTCATTTTTTTCATTCTTACAAAAGGGTATTCCAATAATATTGGGAATCCCTTTTGAATGTGATCATAAATATACGATATTTAGATCGATGTTCCTAGGCAAAAATACTGTCTTCGAAATATACCAGTCATCAAATACCATTTTTTGCGATTTCTCAAGGCTGTGAAAATACATAGACAATATAATTGCACTCAGCCTACTTAATTCGTTCAATCGCCTAAAGAAGCGAAAATGTCGGAATGTTTCCTCACGATAACAAGGTCCGATCTGATAAAGCGCTGTCCTGAGAAATGAGCTTTAAAGCATTTATCTTTACAGCTCATTTTTCCGGAGGGATCTTTGTCAGACGCAACCTTTTACACTGAGATGAAAAATCGTAAAAATCTAAAAATATTTTAAATACAACTTCTATAAAAGAAAAATGAATAATGGGGGGGGGGGGGAACCGGCTCAATCGAGCCGGTTCACTGAAGCGGATCTTTCAAGTGAACGGGACCTAGTGAAGCGGTTCCCTCAACTGAGCCGCTTCGCCCATCTCTAATTTAAAGAGGATAGAAATATAAAATAAACAAACTATTGGCCTGTTTCTTGGTGACCAATGGAGTATGTTTTAGTAGAAAGTATTTACATATGAATAAAAGATATGAGCAATCTGAAAAAAGGTTGAATGAAATATTAACAGCAAAATAATGGATACATAAATAAAAATGCACCGTATAAAAACAATAGATTACTCAGACAAACGTCAATACTCCCAACTTCAAAATGTAAAACATTGGGGCATTTTAACTTTAAATATCTATCAGTAATTTTTCAAGAAAAAAAAAAAGAAGTCATTACAAGAAAGAATCTAAAATGTAAATAACAATAAAGAATTTAAACTTCGCGTTAAAAACACACACTGAAAATATAAACTGAATACTTTGGTATATAAATACAAAAAAAAATGACACATCCCCCACACACACAAGCCTAGCTTTATTATGGTGGTACATCTAATGTATAAAATTAGGTGAAATAATTACTATGTTTTCTGTAAATTATTTAACATAATTTTTTTAATAAAAAAATATATATTTATATTTGTATTTATTATGTTATTTGTAGGTGCAAAATGCAATATTTATACATTTATAATGTTTCTTTGAACAGATGTTCTACATAAAAAAAAATATTCAACACAAAAGAATAAAAATTACAAATCATAACGTTACTTCATGTGCCATTGAATAGAAAACCCGATGTTTATCCGTGTACGACGGCATAAAAACATTATTTTCTTTTATGTACGAAGGCCTGAAGTAATTTCCCACTCGACTATAAGTCCGCATTATCATAAGGAATCCCCATACATCACAACACATTATGTTCATATCTCCTGACCCTAACCCAATATCAACTGAGCTCTTTGTCAGCAAATTTATACCACCACTGTGGGGAACGTATTGGGGCCGTACACGGTACACAGTAGACAACTATACAGGGAGCGCGGCCGTATTCTGAATAGAAGGTAGGGTAACAAACTAACTCGTTACGGGTTTCAGAACTTTTTGGGTGTATTTTATGGTACCCTTTTCAAGTTAATTCACTGACAAAAATAAAACACTATTTGCACAACAGGGAATCAATGCCAAAAAGGAAAAGAGATCTTTATTCATTTCAGATTATTATTACAGGGGGGTCAAAATCCTCAATTAACTTTTAAATTCGTGAGACAAAATGCCATCTGCCCTTTCAGGGTCAACGTTGACGTAAATCTTTTTCAACATACATGAATAAAATAAACCACATCTTATCCAATATACATAAATATGATAAACCACATCTTATTCAACATACATGAATATAATAAACCACATCTTATTCAACTTACGTATTTCATTTAATATTAACTCATTGATATCTCGAACAATTTAACTCGACGATTTCTTTTAAAATTAATTTTAATTTGATTTTATTCTACAACTTGTACCATTTTTGTACTCAACTCTAATTCTAAACACAAACATATTTTATATTTGTGCACAACATTTGTTTTTTCAAATTAAGATGTGGTTTATTCTATTCATGTATGTTGAATAAGTTGTGGTTTATTATATTCATGTATGTTGAATAAGTTGTTTATATAAGTTGAATAAGATGTGGTTTATTATATTTATATTCTAATACTCGTATTATGAATATAAATATTATTCAACATACTTGAATATAATGAACCACATCTTAATTTGAAAAAAAAATTATGTGAACAAATATAATCATAAGTGAGACACTTATTAGAATAAAATATATAGTGCCAATAGTGTTGATTTTTTTTTTAATTGCCGGCAACCCGGGCGTTTATCGAAACAAAATTATCATATACAAACAAGTAAGTAATCCGCCTCACTAGAAGATTTCTGTTCTGAGGCTGGTACACACATACGCTTACACATACACATACATTCATACGTATGCATATATTTAAATATGCGTATATATACAAATTAATCTTCATGCATGCACATAATCATAAAAACGTAAGTATACAAAGTTTAAATAAAATTATTGGAAAATGTTATAAGGTAATCATTAATCCAAAAATCAAAAAAAAAAAATAAAAAAATATTGGTAATTGCTAAAAGGTTAACATGGAGTGTACATAGTGTCATAAAACCAAAGATCTAGTAAGAATTATTGGTAGTTGCTAAAAGCTTATCATGGAATGTAAATATTGTCATAATACCAAGTAACTGCTATTAATAATAATGCGCGTGACATTTCAACCACCATGTTTGTAAATATTGATCTAGATTTGGAAAATCGGCGATGTTTTTATTTTAAAAGTTAGCATATAAGATTTGAATGTTTACACATTCTCTTCACTGTCTTTATTTCTTTTTAATGCAGTTGCAAATTATTATGTATAATAAATATTACTTAAATGTATCATATTTACTTCAATGTAGATTAAAAACTGTTTTACGCCCAACAAAAAAGTATAACATATTACACAGTGATCGATTTAACATATTACATTTCTTAAATATAATATAGTCCATGTTCAACGACGTTTTTGTTGTCATTTGATTTAGTTACCCTACCCAAATGCCCCGTTATCAGCACTTCAGTTAGTCCTGCACACCCACAGGCTGCAGATAATTTCAGCCCGTAGCTACCCCTAGAAGACAGGAAGGGGGGCAGACTGTGCTTGTTAAGTGCACTCGACCCGCGGAGGACCGGAAGGGGTTGAAGATATTTGTGGGAGACAAAGGGGGTGGGCAGAAATAAATTCAGCCTAAGGAAAGATGTTCAACCTGTCTTAAACTTTAATTAAAAAGTTTTTCGAGGAATATGAATTCGTTGTAATAATAAAGGTGTTAAATAACAAAGCTAGGGGTTGTATGTAAAATGATTCCGAACACAAAAAAAAATAATAAATAAATTGCAAAAAAATTGTTTTTTTAACACCTATTTGAACAATTCAACAACTGTGAAAGTTCCATTAAAGCTCTGTTGTTATTTCAGTTATGTGAAATGACAGGCAAATGATTATATAATAACAGATCTTATTTATTTATTAATTAACGGACTTACGTCCAATACGTTACAAAGCTACACGAGATTTGGGACAATGTACAATGCAAGAGTAAAGGATGGTATACAAAAGCAGAGACAAACAGGGAAAACAAAAGAAAATAGAAATGAAATAGAACTGTCAAGTCAAGTCATGACCTTGCTAAAACTAAAGTGATACAAAATATCCTCAATTGCATAGTGAGCGACTAAAAATATTCTGACTTATACCAAAAAAATCAAGGTCTTGACATGAGTTGACCATTCTACATATTCTGGACAATGGTGAATTATAAGCATAATTAGTCGAGTGCTGATTGAGGAAGAGGAGTTCTTTATTTCTGAGTCTACGAGAGGGTATATTGAATGAGATGAGTTCTAGTCAAAGATATTAGAAGAACGAGATATGTTATGTTGGCCGCCGGATCGTAGGCGGAGTACTACCTAATTAGGGTACTTTGAACGGTATCGGGACGTGTACGCACAGAAATCTGTTCGTACGTATTAGTGCGGATACCTTAGCGTAAGCGAAGGTGTGCAGTAGTATTGGTGAACAAAACCGGCGACACTCGGCAAAACAATTCCACACAGTATGAACTGCTCATAGCACATCTCGTTCTTCTAATATCTTTGGTTCTAGTAATGTAGGTTTATCTTTAATATAACCTTCACACAGAACTAGAAAATTAACTTTTAACTTTGATTAATTGTTCAATTTTTGTAAAACAGCTGCCCCTTAACACGTAGTTAAATATGAAATACATATTATTGTAATATAAATTCAGATGGAATTTTTACGGCCCGCATTTACCGCAAAGAAGTGTGAAATTAAAAAAAAATAAAATTATCTTGTTTAAATTAGACAAAAATCATAGAAAACAGTACAGCACTAGAAATTCCTTCCACATAGATTTGAATGGAATTTCATGATGATGGTGAAACACTGTTTCACATGAAATTTAAGCAGATCTCGGGATCACGAAATACGCTTAAATGACTTTGAATGAATTTTTATTATATTATGCTTACTATCTTACGGCTCTTATACGTCTACAAACGATTTTAAAATCCGCTTATTTGTCACTACACACGAATTTCACTTTTTCTATAAAAAGTGTATAGTAAAGTACAAGAGTTACAATTGTTTGGTGCTAGAGATACTTTAACATCCCCAATTTGGGCATGTTGTGGGGCTGAAAGAGCAAAGAGGGGAAGAAGATCAGGGAGAGGAAGGTTGGAAAGTGCCCGGTTATTGAGATCTGGTAACTAAACACGGTTAAGGCCATTTTAAGCAAATTTTTGGCTCTAAATTGGGGTCTCTCACCAGGGTATCGATGCTCGCAATCGCCGTCGAAAATGCATTAATTGGTCGACATTATTATTCTTGAGTCTCGTCGACGGTACTTACGCAGAACGTCAAAAGTCATTCCACTCGTTATTCGAGTGAAATGATTTTGTCCAGAATCAAGGTCAAGGTGGATACTAAGATCATCTGCTACTCTATTATACAAGACCCATAATGAGTTTATCAAATTAGTGAATTTAAAACATTGTTAACAATAATATTAAAAATATTAATAAAATCATTTATAAAAAAAAATATATTTTTAATTTTTTTGTTTATTTCTAAAACGTACTACAATCTGGTTGAATTGTCGATTTTAGATTCGATAAAGGTTTTTTAATCCCTCAAAGACCCTGAAGTTGGAGAACCGCTAAAGAGCGCTGTTTGAATAAGAAATGAGCTTGAAGGAGGTAATGTGGTTAAATTACAAAATAAATTTTTCATACGATTAATGTTAACGAGCGTTCCGCTCTACAAAGGGAGAAAAGATGCACAGGATTTGTCATAAAATTATTCTTTTTGATTCAAAACTTGTAACCTTTTGAAATACTAGAGATATTTGAAACACAACGGAAGGTACATAAGTTTATGTATTGACATCGGAATAGGTCATGGAATGAACAGACTGTGATGTGCTGAGAAGAGTTGTTTCAGTATTCAACAAAGCAAAAAGTGTTTTTATGAACGAGATAATTTATTAAAAAATTATTTTATTTAGAACTAAATATCAGGGCTTCTAAGTTCTATAGCATATAAACAATTACTCTAATGTTAATCTTGAATACAGAAATTGAATATTATGGATTAAGTGACATATCGTTGCTGAAATTGATTTTGAAGGAAATAGTTATCACAGCGATGATATTGTCATCAGTAATTTACCTACCATGAGTTCTACCTACAACCAATGTAGTAAAGCTGTGCAAACGGCTGACTGCATGAGGTATTGGTTTGGACATCTCGGTTTTGTCAAAATTACCTCTGCAGTTTTTAAGAAGATATCGGAAGAGAAAAGGAGTCATGGATGTGTGCTTAAAGTAAAACAGGACAATCACCGCTCTCAATCAGCAATCTCAACTCTGTCGACTCTTCAATTCTTCTTAACGAAATAAAAAAACTCTCCTCCAAACTGCACTCAATGAATTCAAAACTGGTTGTCTTTGAACAGACAATCGTTCTCAACAACAGCACCACAAGACTACACTAACAAAATGTTGGTATTAGAAGACAAGTTATAAAAAATGGATAAGTTTAAAGCCGAAGTAATCGAATTAAAAAGAGTTCGTAACTTATACAAAACAAACAACAAAAGAGAATAACATTCAAATCTTCGGTCTCCCTGAAAATAAGGATGAAAACCTAGCAGGCAGTCTTACAAAAATTGTATCTTACGTTGTACAAATCATTAAAGAAGAGGACTTTGAATACATCACTAGATCCAACCCACGCCTACATTCTCAAGACGGAATAGCAGCAGCTCCCCGTGACGCCCGCCTTTGAAACGTGGTGGCTAAATTTATCTCTAAAATGAAGAAGGACGAGCTGCTTGCGGCCATTAAAAAGAAAAAAAGGGTCGGCTGCAAGAGCGTAGGTGTTGCAAGAAGAAAAAAATTGTAAATGATTACCTAACTAGAAAAACAAATTGATAGTAAGATCAGGTAAAGAATTTAAAAATATAAACAATTGTGCTTTTTATGGGTACGAAACTCTAAAATTTATAAAAAAAAATAATATTACCTCTCTTACTATCTACAATCTTAGGTCAAACCCAACTGAACAATTTAATTCAATGATTTCTTTTAAACTTAATTTTAATTTAATTTTTTTTCTATACTACTTTTTATACCATTTTTGTACTCAACTCTAATTCAAAACACACACTGCTCAACTAACTACATAAACTACAAAATACACTCAAATCTGCGCAAATTAATTTTACATTAATTCGAGCTGCTGATAATTACACTCACTGCTCAATAATACATTCTATAATATGCTCACACACCTTAATTGAGGTGTGTTGTGTTTTGCTATCTCCAGTGGTCTTGTGCCTATGAACTGTATACTTGGGTTTACTATTTATCTAGTATATTTTATGGAAACCGAACTTTACAATGTAATTAACAAAATTTCTCAATGTTAGATTCTTTAATAATCTTCTATCACAACGCAAGAGGTTTGAGATCAAAGACGCTGAAGTTTCATCAAAATATCCTGCTGAATAATTATGATTTGATCTTTATTACCGAAAGTTGGTCGGTTGATAGCGTCCTAGATAAGGGATTATATTATAATCACTATTCTATTTACAGAAATGATAGGGATATCTATAGCATTGGTAAATCAACTGGCGGAGGCGTAGTCATAGGAATTAAAAAAATATATATTTTTACCCTTCGCTCTTGGAAATCAGATGCTGAGGATATTTGGAAAATCTATTAATCATTGTTACATCATCAGAAAGATTAGCATTATATTGTCACACCAACACTATTTCTGACTGAACATTTAATCTGTTTTCTCTGTGAAAAGTTTTTAGTATTTGGCAACTATAACTTGCCTAGTATCAAAAATAATAATCGACAAATGTCAACCAACAGAGATGTCCAAGTGCATATATTTTGCAAATTCAACCCAACTTAACCAGTTAGCTAACAAAAATGAAAAATTTTGGAACTCGTTCTCTGTAACACCCAGCTAATATGACACTTGCCGATCACGCATTAGTTAAAGAGGATGCTCATCATAAATAATTGATTGTGGAACTAGAATTTCCATCCACCAATGCATCCCTCTCAACTCCTCGAACACTAAAATTGTTCCACTAATTAATAAATTACTGAAAGAAACCGACTGGTCAACCATTATAGATGCACCGGATGTAAAATTAAAAAAAAGCGTTAAAATCGTTTTACGTTATAATTAAATTGATTATCGAAGCGTTTCTAACAACATGACTAACAAATAATTAAAGTTCTTTAGAGCTTCTCATTTTCGTTGCTTCGCAAAAGGTACATAAAAGGTAGTAAATAGATAATTACCTCAATTGAGTCAATGAAAACATCACATTTAAATACCTCGAGTCTATTGATATCAAGAAGGGACCAGGGGATGATCAACTTCCAGGGATCTTTATAAATTATTGTAGTAAACAATTAACAACCGCCTTATTTGCTATTTTTAAACTACAACTTTAAACAACTATCGCTCTACAACTTTAAATCCGGCATTCTTAATAAATTTTCTACACGTTCAAATGGATAAATGACGCCAAGTGCTTTACTCTAAAGCATTTGACCGTGTTATTTGTTTATTTGATATTTATTTAGTTTTAATCACTATATTCTTTTGCAGTAGTTAGGTCTAGAATTCATTGTGATCTCTATAGATGGATTACATCATATGTCAATAATTGGCTTCAAATCACGGTTGTTAACTGTTTCGTATCCTGCGTAATGGAAATAGCCTTAGGTGTGCCCCAGGGGTCGCATCTCGGATCACTCTTATTAAATATTTACATACATGACACTTATGTATTCTTTGAAAATAGTTACTTCCTGTTAATGACATGAAGACATGAATTTTTTTAAACATGTGCAATCTATATCCAATTCTATCCAATTACATAGCTATCTCGATCATTTATGCGCATACAACACGTGTTGTTCTTAAACATATCTAAATTTCACTCGATTACGTATACTAGAAATAAAAATAAAATTATGTATCCTTACAATTTGAACAATAAATTTGTACAATCTATGTCTACATGAAAAGATCAAGGAGTTTACTTAGACACCAAATTATTTTTTGATAAGCACATCTAACAAATTATATCAAAATCCTAAGGATGCTAAGTTTCCTATTAAGAATTCGTGTAAAGTTTTCAAATGTGACTCTAGAAATATTGTTTTGTTCATTTGTCAGAAGTCCACTGGAGTATGCGTCCACGATATGAAATCCTCAATATAAGGTAACCAAAGATTTAGTTGAAAGCATACAGAATAAATTTTCTAAAAATTTACTCAAGAAATACAACAAAACTACAAAAAGACGTACATTTTCAGATCTTTTGCTTCTACAAAATATGTTTAATAATAAATATATAGTCCCGAATAGTTATCTGCCATTGGTTTAAACGTTCTAGTGAGGCGTACCAGGCTTACTAAGCTTTTTCATGCATTAACCAACAGCACTATTGCAGCAAATAACTCACCAATCACTCGCACAATATATCCACTACGAAAAATTGCTAAACCGGCACATTTTTCGTGATTCTTTTCTAATGTATAAAAAATTTTGGCACGATAAATCATTTGAAAACTATGTGCATTTAATTTTCCAAAACTTGTATTAATAGTCTATTACAATTCGTTAGCTTCGTTTACTTGTAGTTTTAAAAAAATATATATCATCTCTCCGCATACCTTATATCTACTTAGTATTCTCTATTATCACTATTCACACCTACATTATTAGAAAAAAATAAGAACTATAATTTTCATCCTAGACTAAATTAACGAGACATTTTAAGGACATACGTAATAGGTATATTAACTAAATTTAAGTTATTTTAGAACCATATAACTTGTAGTAAAATGTACTGGGAATATCCAAATAAATAAACAACGTCATTGTTTTATAACATTATATAAAATAAGGAATGAGAGAAGGAATACAAATAGACACACACCGCTTACCTATTTGATTTTCAAAGTCTTCTCTATTCTGTAACACTGCCAATTATTGACATGTACCATGTTTATGGTTGATTATTTCAATTTTCTATTATTAACAATAACTGCTGTCATGGTTTCAAAGTTATATCTCTTTGTTTTCAGATACTATTTTATTTTAAAAAATATCCTCAAAAACTCTAAGACTATATGTTCTATTTTCATTAAATACTTTATCACATTATTGAAATGTCAAATCAAAGAACTCAACACACATTTTGCATGAAAAAAGAAGGGATATTTTACCGAAGAAGATGGAACGCATAGAAGCGATTTTTTTTTACTAAGACTATTTTATTTATACATTAAATTAAGAAAGCATGGAACCTTGAGTATACGGGTCAATATAATAAATAACTATTGTTGTATCAAATTTTATTTTATACATTATTCTAAAAATTTCACCCATATCGGAAACCAGCAGTACCCATCACATTGGTTTTTATAGATTAGTTAAAAATAAATGAGTGCAGTACAATTGTACTGCACTCATAGCAATAAGTACAATTAAACTAGTCTGGATCTAAGATCCAGTGTAATAATTAAAATGGAGAACAGCTATAATATATCAATTATTTAGGGATTTTTAATGATTAAATATTTTTTTAAGAATTATAAACTTGGTATTTAACTTTCTGCATACGAAGAATGCTACGTCTTATTTTAAGAAGTTAAGGTGGTGAGAAATTAACTTTATCTATCCTGAACAATTAGAGAATTGTGACTTATAGTTTTTTACCTAAATGCCACAGAATTGTAGATTGAATATTTGAAAACGACCAGTAAATGATCGTCTTCCTCTGATGGTTGTGGCCAAATAAATAAATTATAATACTATAGACCGGTCAGTCGGACCCACCCAGGCGTGGTGTGTTCAATTCTGGCTAAGTCCTCCATCACAACACAAGCAACATTGTCCGCTTACTGTGGTGGTAGTAAGAGATTTTCAAATATTGTCAGGTTATTCGTAACCGGGAATATTTGTCTTTCTTTAAAAAAATACATTTTTTTTTAAATTACATAATTTTTTTGTTTTTGATTTTCCCCGCCTTCGTAAACTGCACGCCACTGGCTACATGCGAAGATATCTCCCTGGTGTAGTTTATGTCTCTCTTAGTAACTACTCGGTAATGCTATAAATGCAGAGACGTTTTATAATCATGAATTAAGTAGTCATTACGATACGCCTTGATTTATCAAGTATAAAATTAGCTTAATGATGTGGACAGTTTATGCAAGCAATAAAAAGGAAAGCGATAGTAGTAAATCTTCACTATTGAGAGATTTAACTGTCGATTTTAAGTGATTGCATGTTTTATTACTTCCCGCATAGTTAAATTCTTGTTTAGAATCTCGTGATAATTAATTACAAGTATCAGATTAAAAAAATAATTGATTTGTTCTTATTAGTTTATTTTATATCATTATCATATATATATTATACGAATACATATTTTATTTTATTCTCATTTTTTTCCTTATTTTAAAATGTATTTTAACAATGTTCAAATTTTAGTCATCAAATTGCCATTAGCAGACACATACATTTCAATTGATAGAAAGCAAATATAGATTTAAAATTTTCCATAAGCCTACATTTACGGATACGACCGTGAATTATAAATCTTTTCGACGATGGTCATATAAATTGTCTACTTACCACTCAATGATACATAGGCTTACTAATATTCCGTTCGACAATAAAGCAAACGAGAGGAAAAAATAAAAATATTACGAATGCTTAAAGTGACGGAGTCGATGGTTTCAACATAGAAAAAATAATTAATCATAAGATCACTGCCTTTTTTTTTCACAGTTTTTGTTTCTTCTTTATTTCTTTTAATAACTTTGTACAAAATTTTGTTCATTTTTACTATGCGTATTCTTATTTCATGTTAACTTATGATTTTCCCTCTCTTTCTATATAGTACTAAAACTGTCAACAACTTTCATGTATTTAAAAATTATTAATTTTGATACACAAATGACGGTACTTTTACGACTTTTAGTCAAATTTAAACAATTCAATAATATCACAATTAAGTTAGAAATCTTAAAAGAGTAATTAAATAATGAAATTTAATTAATAACTAGTACACGGTAAAGCTGTGGCAAAATGAAAAATTCTAGAGCCACATATTATTAAAGGCAAAACAATTAAATTAACGAGTTAAATTAAGGCTAGCGTAAACGAGAGGTTCGGTATGAACAAATTTTGAAAACACTATTATTTTTTAACGAAATTAGTTTCCATTGCGGAGAGTACCTAAATAAACCATTTTGTGCACACAAATATATCGGTTTTTCACCCTAGAGGTTGTGTGATATCAATTATACTAACCAAAATTTTATAAAAAAATTATTGAAAAATATTTAACCGTATTTTTGGCGGTAGAACTATAATGACCGGATGGTTAACTACTCTGATATAACTATGAATATAAATGTTGAGTTTTAATGAAAAGGTTAAAATCATTCTTACTAAAATAATCTCATTTCGTATATTCCTTTTTGCTCTTCTTGTTATAAAAATACTTCACTCGACTCACCAGCTCCAGCTGACTTGGCAGAAATATGAAATTTGATATGGTTGTAATCATATTATATAGATGTATAAACAATGTTATTTTCCTCTCTTTCTTTTCAATGGAAAATGTATGGAATAAAAGGGATTTGTTTTTCAGATATCTTCGGATAGCGGGGAGGTGAAGGAGATGTGGAAGAAGTTGGGGGAGTACCTGGCAATTCAGATCTGGTCACCACACACGGTTAAAGCCATTTCAGGAAAAGTTTCAATTCTGTATGGTGGTTTTAAACAAAGGTGATACTTAGAGTGTCTTCAATTCTGGAACTTGCCGCGATCAATGAATAAATTGTGAAATAACAAAAAATAAAATTTACTTGCGCACACTGGAATTTGACCCTGCGACCTTCGAATTGCTAGTCGATAGACTTAACCCTCGACCCCCGTCGACATAAAATATAGAATTCTCCGAGAAAACTTTGCACGTCATTTATAATAAGTCAATAAACTTTCTATTTTTTTTTATTTTTTTTTTATTTACGTTTTGATGCTCGAGTGAAGCGAAACCGGTCGGTCTTAAAATTAATAAAAATTCGTGGTTTTAAACAAAAAATATTGTTTTATTTCAATAAACTTTCATTGTTGACAACATGTTCGACTCCTCGCGAGCTAAAACCGGGAAGCTATCGCGATATTAAAAAGCGCTATTCTTTTTTGTGTTTAAAATTATGTTATTTTACCCACTTGGTACTGGTATCGCCCCAGCTTTGCCGTGTCCTACTAATAACTAAGTACCATTAATAATTTATCCGGAAACGAATAAGGGCAATGGTAATAAAAATAAAATCATATTGTAAAAAAGGTTCATTATAAGCAGGTGCTGGTTATTATATAGAATGTATAAATAGAGCGTCCGTAAGTGGCTTCGCCGCAGTTTGATTATGCCTTCGGAAGGCGAAATAGCTGTCGAATTGTTTATATGCAAACCATTTTTTAAATAGAATGATAATAATATTTATAAATAAAAATAACTTTAAATTGTCTTCTTTCTATAAAGATCATATCTGTGAACGTTCAATCATTTCAATGGCCTCGGTGGTCGAGGGGTAAGCCTCTTGACTAGCAAACTGGAGGTCACGGGTTCAAATCCCGGCGTACGCAAAAAAATTTTAAATGATTAGTTTGTGTAATTTCTTAAATGTTTATTTAAAATAATATATAGTATATTTTTGGCAGATTTCAGAGTGGAAGACAATCTCAGTATCGCCCTGGTGTATGACCACCATTCATAAGTTGCTTGAAAAGGCTTTAGCCGTGTTTGGTTACCAAATCTAAATAGCCTGGTACTTCTCCAACTTTCTCTTTTCCATCTTTTTCCTCTTCCCACCATCTTCAGTTCCACAACTTACCCTGATGGTATGCAATAGTCTCACTGGCTCCAGACGGTTGGGAGCAGTTGGTATTCTTGTGCGGTTTCACGTAAAAAAAAAAAAAAATTATTCCTACTTTTTCCCTATTCGTAATATTTTATAGCTTGCCTAATGTTAGATTGCCGTGTTGTTTTATGAAAATAGGAATGATCAAAAAAAAATTTAATGGGTGCAAAAGCTTTAAAATGCAAATCATTTAAAAGCACCCCCAATCATATTAACGAATTGATTTTTAACTCCTTAAATCCAAAACCTAAACTCCTCTTATTCACAATCATTCAACGAAAAACGATAATTTCAATAGAAATAAAATAATTCAAAGTGAATATAAGGGTGGGATTCACAAAGGAATGACGTATTTTATGGCGTCATAACGCTCCGTGATTTTTATGTATTATTTTTATGCCTTTTATCCCTCATATAACTCCAACTCCTCAGTTTTTTCTAAGAAACCTTTAAAAAATCCATGATTTATTCATGCAATATCACTATGGACGGGTTTTTTCACAGAATTTAAACAATTCATCAAATTTCAAAGTCGATTTCCAAGTTCTGTGAAGGTTCTATTATAGTTATTTCATAATTTCAGCTTGAACTTGAATAAAACCTTCACAGAACTTCAACTTTGAAATTTGATGAATTGTTCATATTTGATGAATTGTTCAAATTTGATGAAATGTTCAAATTATATGAATTGTTCAAATTTGATGAATTATTCAAATTTGATAAATTATTCAAATTTGATGAATTGTTCAAATTTTATGAATTATTCAAATTTCATGAATTGTATGAATTTGATAAATTGTTCAAATTTGATGAACTGTTAAAATTTTGCGAATCAACCCGTCCTAACTAACCACCACAAAAGCAAAGAGGTTGGAACCCCAGACATATTCGTGGAATTTATATAACATTTCTGATTCATAAGCTATATTGAATTGTTATTATTTTATGACTGGATCATTGACGTATAGTATTTAATATAAAATACATAATATTAGTAAATTGCATAATAACGCTTACTTCGAAAAGGTTTAGGACGGGTTGTTTCGGAGAATTTGAACAATTCATCAAATTTAAAAGTTCATTTTCGGGTTCTGTGAAAGACTTATTCAAGTTCTGTTTTTATATCATTGTAGGCTAGTTGCTTGACAAAACTGAAATAAAAACAGAACTTGAAAAAATCTTTCACAGAACTTGAAAATGAACGTTGAAATTTGATGAATTGTTCAGATTCTCCGAAACAACCCGTCCTAAGTAAATGATTCCTATACTCATGGGTTATTTATATTGACGTACTAACCAAACTGGTGTATTTTTTACGTAATAATGCCTTATCATAATTGAATGTCCCCAGCAGCACCTTTCGGCAATATATTTGAGCAAAATTTATTTCAAATAACCCATTTTCTCTTAACCCCTCAGGCCTCTGGCATATGTATCGTTATTTTTCTTAAATACGCTGAGAGTAGATCGGATTTTTTTTTTGTATTTCCAATTAAAATTAAAATTGAAAACTATAAAATGTTTTTGAGAGGAGATAAAACACGCTCTCAAATTTGATTGTTAGAAATAAACGTATATTTGTGTTAAATACAAAATTTTACATGAAAAAGTATTTCGTTTGAACTAAAATTACCAAAACAAACACAAATTAACAAAAAATACACATTTTTTAAAAAATAACAAAAAGTGAGGTGACAGTACTCACCTCACTTTTTGTTCGTTTCATATAAAAAAAATTTAAAGCTACTAAAATCTTTTTTTTTTTCGCAAATTAAGTTCGGAACAATTGGTTTCATAAATGTGTACATTTTATTTCTTCTGCGGTTAACTTCTACATTTTAATAAAGAGCTTGGTAATTTTCTTTCTAACATTGTTTAGTTACTATTTCTAACTACGACAGTAAAGGAGACACAACGATGTCTATGAGACCGTATGAGTTATTTCTAAAAGCCAATATATTGATTTTACGGGTAATTGATGTTTGTTCCCAAAACCGAACAAATTAGCCTGAGGGGTTAATAATCGCTATCTCCAACGAAAACAGTTATTAAAACCCACAAATTATTTAATTATAAAGATAACAATAATTCCCAATTATTAAAGAACTTAATAGAGTGAATTTTGTAATTTGCAATGTAGTGGACATTTCAACTGTTTGTTAAACCGCGGTTTGTTGTACCATTTCAATAACATTTACAATACCAATTAACTACACACTTTTCATATCTGTTTTGATTCCCACAACTATTATTCAAAGATGAAATTACTCTAACATTCGAGTCGAAGTTAACGTCTTGAAACTAGCAGGAAACCATTCCTCGGGGAGATGTGACGTCTCCGAGACTCGGTGTTTATGTTTAATAATGCCTATTTGTCCAGAGCAAGAGATCTGGAACTAACAAACGAGTCTTCACTGTTATACTCGCATAAACCCGTCCACGAATAATGGTGGCTTAGATAGTTTGTCTTCAAATTTACTACTGTGCAAGCGGAGTGCAGCAGCGAGATTTGCGGAATTTTAGTCTAATTAATGCTGAAATGAGAACTCAAACAGTTCATTGTTAGATTACGATTCGTATCTTTGCTGTTTAAAATCAGAAAAAAAATATTCATGCAAAAATTAAATATACTTAATTTTAAAGCAAAAAGATTCAAAAATGAAATTTTATAATACCGCAGATTCTAGACAGATCGAAAAGTACAGAGGGAAGGAGAACAACATTATTAAAAAAAGATATTATTTCTTTAAAAAGAATCTTTGTCAGTCTATTTCGTCTAAAATTCCAATACACTCTGCATTCCAGTTCTAAATATGTCAAAAATTCAATAAACTTGGCACTCGTAAACATTTTGCTAAAGCCATTGATTTTAATGGTAGGCCAAATTTAATCATTTGATTTGGTTGAATTTTAGTCCTGACAAACAAAAGTAAAATATTTATATTCATATAAATATAGATAAATTCGTAATAAAAGCGAAAAACTGGCGATTCTACATCACACTGAGAGCCCAAAATTTAAAATTTGAACTGCACTTACTCTAAAATGAAAACTTTAACCAAAAAAGTTGTAGTACAAACACGACATTATATAAAAAAGAAAATAATCGAAAAAATAAAGAAGATAAATAGAGAAGGAGATATTAGATTGGTAACATAAAGTTACCAACAAATTCTTAAGAAATTTGTCAAGATGAGTCGAGAGAATCTCGGCGTTCCCCAGTCTCCTGCATGTACGTACAATGTATAAATAGTATACAATGTACATCGATCAACAATCTGGTCTGGGCGGTAATATGATTATCCACAGCACCGATGAAAGTATAAAGAAAATGGATTAGATCGTATTCCCAAGTAGCAATCATGCTGAGGCCGATATTGGATTATGTGTGAGAACATTGGATATACATTGCCGCTGAAAAAGGCTCTTAGGTTGGTAATTAAATCCTATCAGAGCTGATGGAAAGCAATGGGTTGTAATTATTAGAAATAAAGCTGCTGGTTGCACTGCGGGATATGATCCAATAGAAATAATAAGGTTGGTTATTTACGCTAGAGTAAATACTAGCGAATAATGTTAGCCACTTATGACTTTTGTGTAAAAATATCCTTGCGTGAGATGTCGACTCCGCTTTACATATATGCTTAAAATGAGAGCATCACGGAAATCACCGTTCTATAAAAGAACCCTGTCAATTTACTTCTTTTTTTTCACATTTTTTTTATTTTTTTATTATTATTTATACCCGCTAAACTGTCAAAGCAGTTTGTCAGCAGTAAAACAATAATATGTTATTTTCATTTAATGAAAATAACAAACTTTATTTACAATAATATTTAATAAGAAATAACAACAACAAAAACATGCGTTTCTTCATCAGGAGTCAGCATAAAATATCTTTACTTATTGCCCCATTAAAAAATCTTCCTAATCTTCTTACTCTCAAGACAATATTCTTTAAATTATCTTCGCACAATAAACGCTCGTTAACCGACGTTTTTGTTCCCTTCACCCCTTTAATTGACCGCATTGTGTATTGCAAAGTGAGACTTGCCGCCCAACGAAGATTCCTGTCCATTAATTACCGCCCTGGAGCCCTCCAGGCCCGCCTCCGCTCCCAGTCCTCCCTTGTGAATAATCACACTGCCACTCGATGTAACACCTCAAACTTTATTCAACAACAGGGCCCGGTGTTAAACATGTCTTGGAAAATTCTTCAAACATTCAAATTATAGGGGTGACTTCGGCGGTTGTGACTTTGGCTATTTGGAACTGCTAGGGTGCTGCGGAAATCGGGTAGTAAACCACTCATTATTCCCAAAAAGTTCTTGATTATCACATCATGTTTCAAGCACTGTGTTATTTTAATGGCAGTTTAATTTTCTGTTTTCTAGAGAGAAACGCCAATCACGCAGATCACCAATCATTAACATTATTGTTGAACTGGTTTGAGCTTTGTTTGGTGACCTGATATAATAAATTCGTAACGCCTTCTTCCATTACTTGTCCGTCCTTTTTTTAACTCCTTACGCTTCACATTTTGTTCTCAACTTTTGTGAGAATTCTTTCATTGATTCTAAAAAATCTTATTTTAAGATACATCAAACAACTCTTTAATAAACTCACCCCAATATTTTTACTGACAATATTAATGTTATTTCTTCTTCAGTTTTACAAGTTTATTTGTTTTTACCTGAAATTATTGTCAAACTTAGAATGGTTATTGACATTAAATAATAAAAGAAAATGTCCCTAAAACAAACACAAAAACAATAAAAAATGTACTAACATCAATTGAATCTTTATCAAACTCACTTAACATCACAAATAGTGGAAAACTACCAAATTGTATGTGAAATCGGAACTTGCCAATCGAATTTAATTTAACCCACAACTCTTTTGTTCAATTCATACATTGTGCGTATATTGCGCCAAGACTATATAAAATCTATTAAATGCGGAAAAGTTCGCATTCCTAGCGAAAATATTTTTTGTAGAAAATTTACATAACAGTTCTATTTTAAAGTAAATTTATAAAAAACTTTCATTCTTACAGAGGGTTCATAAACAAATCAGTTTCATTATTAATAATATTATTCATAGGCTTTTTCATGAATATAACGTTTTTTTCATAATAGTTATACGAAATAATGAATGTACTTTGTGCTTTTAATTAGAAAAAAACTGGGTTTGATCGAAGGACTTAAATAATGGTACTATTTAAAATACGCAAATTAAATATTTCTTTCAATATTTACAGTATTATAAAGAAAATAACCAATGGCAATACTTCTGAATTGGTGAAAACACTAGCGAAACACATAGCACGACACGAGATACGGCGCCATTAAATAATACCTCTCTTGGGCCCAGTACACGTTGGCCTAATGCATTGGGCCAACGCGCTGACCCAAAGTGTATATGAACACTTGACTATTGCATGCGTTTAAACCGATTATTTTTGGTTTTCTTGCACACATCAAAGGATCTTTGTGCCAACCCGCTAACAGCGTTCACACGTTGGCCCCGTCTTCAGTTCGTCATAAGCGTTCAGCGGAGACAGTATTGTTGATTAATACGTGAGTGATTATTTACCTTTCGAATTACGATGATTAATAATCAAACATACTTTACAAATAAATTGCCGCGGCTGCGATATTTTCCACATCTGTCTAAATTTGACGGCCTCTTGAAAAAATCTTGGCTTGCGCAAGTAAATTTCATTTGATGAATTAGTATTATTTGACAATTCATTCATTTAAAAATAATATATAGTATATTTGCGACACGTTACAGAGTGGAAGATACTCTCAGTATCGCCCTGGTGTAAGAGCACCTTTCAGAAATGATAGATATTTGGATGGCTTAATCCGTGATTGGTCACCAGATCTAAATAGCCAGGTACCCGCCTTTCTATTCCCCATATCTTTCCCTTCCCCACTACCTTCAGCCTCACAACTTACCCCAATTGGGGATGCCATAATCTTTTTGGCTTCGTACGGTTGCAGGCAATTGGAACCCTTGTGCGTTATTCACATGAAACATAGATCCTAAAGCCCAATGCGTTGGGCCAACGTGAACTAGAAACATAAGACTATTGACATTTTTAACAGCAGCCTTGAAGGATTTAAGAGGCAAATAAATGCCATCTATAGCCCATTATAATATGTATTTTGTAGTTCTTATTTTTTTAGTATATAGTGTATGTTACATTTTTACTGTAAATGGACACACAGTCTGTCACAAGGATAAAAAGGAAGAACAAAAACTTCCAACGTATTCAACATAAAAATGAAAAAGAAATAAGTAGTACGGATAAAATAAGTCACGTTTTGATTAAAAAAGCTAATATCGTCGAAAAAAATGTAACTATAAAAAAATTACGGTAACTTAAAAAACAAACGCAAAGAATTTATGTAAATGTATTAACTTCATGTTTAACTAAGCACTTAATGCGAAGTGTATATATTTATGTGTGATTTAAATATAAATAACTTAAAAATTGATGCTATTCCTTGTTTAGCCGTGGCGAGATTCTTACTAAGTCTGAACTGTAACGTTTCGGATAGCCTTATAGTTTCCATAGCAAGAACAAATACATAAAAGCCACAATGCTTGTGAAGTCGAAAAAAAATATTATTTATACTGATACGCGACTATATAATTTAAATTGTATAAATAAATAAAAATAAAAACAATTTAAAAATCTTCTACACGCAGACTTCACCAACAAAACACTCTCTAGAATATTTAATGAGTGACATCTTTTGTTACACGATAGAAGCTTGATCAGGCTCTGCCACACGTACAACGCGCCGCTCCAGGCCGTCGAGCAGAAAAGTCTCACAATGGACTGCTTTCTGGGAACGGTTACCTTACTTTTGGACTTTACTTTTCTGCGGCGGCCTGGAGTGGCGCGTGGTACCGCCGCCTCGAAGTGTACGCGTGGAAGAGCCTATTAATTTTAAGTCGTAAAACCATTTACCCACAACTATTCAAATTTGAGTAGCTATCTCTTGAATGGTTCTATTAAAAAGTTGATCAAACATTGAATATAAATAAATGAAAAAGGTTTATAGTGATGTATTTATGGGGTATTTTGCCGTGTTGCGCTAACTCATTCTTTATCAAGCATTTCGGACAGCATTACAGTGTCTATCATCAAGGCAGATGTGTCACCTTGAAGTAACTTTAACACAATATTTACATATCTGCTCTGATAACACTTTGATGCTGTCCGAAACGTCGGCTAAAGAAGGAGTTAACACAACATGTCATAATACTCTAAAAATAAATCACTTTAATCGTTTTGGTCGCTAAAATTTCAAATGATGAAAAAGGTTGATTATATTTATAATAAATTAGTGTGCAACATGTAGCTAAAGAGTTGAAGGTTCCGCACAACCCTTTGGGATTATTTGGAAGGCAAGGTTCCATGCATTCATTATCATATTTAGCTGCCTTAACGTACATCCCCGACGTAACGGGTTGTTACCCGCATAAAGCACAAGTGGCCCGACTTGGAGGCGATATTAAGTCCACCCCAGCAAGAGAGGTAATGAGCTGATGAGACCTGGCTACACAGCCTGCAGTGGCTGTGGAGATGCTCTTGTTAGCAGACGTTAGCGTAATGAATCACTTACGTAAAGCCTAATTAAATTTTCATCAGCTGTTCGGAGGCTGCGTTTAAAAATGTTATTTTGCGACAAGGAGATTTGTGAAGATTGAAAATCTCATTTTTGACTTCAATGGTTAGAGAGTGAAACAGCGATAGAATCACTAATAAATTATAATGTAATAAAATAGACGCACTTTCTCTACATCAAACATAGAAGAGACGCTTAGTGCGACGTTGAGTAAAGTTATAATAGATGGTTGAATATACTATAGTGTCACCAAGTGTAAAACAAAGAAAAACCAAAGGTTTATTTTTGAATATTTATTTAGTTGTATGCAAATTTTTTGATACATCTCGTAGGAAAATGTATAAAATACAAATAAAAAATATAAAAATACAAAAATATTTCAAGAATTACTGTTAGATTGGATCATCGAGAAATCTTCTCCACCAAAAAAAATAAAAATCTCTTTGGATACTCAAAAAAAATTAAGCAAAGTGGGGCAAAAGCAATGTCATAATGTGAATGTGCCATATTTTTGTCAAATGGCGTCAAATGTCACTGTGCTTTGACGTTTTGTTCTAGACAGATAAAGAATTAGTTGACAACAAGCAATGGTGCCATACACACCTGAAGAACACCGGAATTATTGTTACTGCTCATTTGAACAATTTCGCGTCTGGTATTTAACGCAGAGTGAATTTCATCATCATTATCATGAGCAATTAAGTGTTCGGCTAAGCGTCTTGTGCAAACCTTCAAATAAACTTTCCGCGAAAGGAAACCCATTTTTTTTAATTTCTAAGAAAATGGCAACCGATTCAAATTATGAGATTACTTTTTCCTCTCCTGCGCTAAAACATTAGACCGGAAATTGGTCAAATAAATAGTAACAATAATTCTTCGTTCTTTTAGGTGTATATCGCTACATTGCTTGTTGTCAACTACTTCTCTATCTATCTACAACATAAATTTCAAAGCACAGTGATATTAACGCCATTTGCTAAAATTTTGGCAAATTCACATTATGACATTACTTTTGCCTCACCTAGTATAAACCAATTTAAAAATCGATCGGATTCTTATTTGGAGAGAAGAAAAGATTAACTTGTTTTTAATTTAAAACAACTAAATAACTGTTGAAATATTGAGAAAACAGATTAAAGAGCGTAAGCAGAATACTGCCTGCTTATTAAATTATTATCAAAATAATTAAATTATTATTTGTAGAACATTGCTGCAGTCCATAATAATAATTATTTCACTTTATTACGACTTAACAGTTGAAATTACAGGCATCTAGATATTGTCAGAATGATATTGGTGAAAACCATAATTCAAAATTAAAACGTTGATTGAAATGGCTTAAGAGTGTTTGGTGACCAGATCTGAATAGCCAAGTAATCCCTCACTCACCCCCTTCAGCCTGATCATAGTCCCATATGATCCGCACAGCTGGGAGCAGTTGGTAATTGTGCGACATTAACATTTTTTTAAATGTAATGTAAAAATGAATGATTTCATGTAGTGACACTCGTGACCTATATCGGAAGTCGGCCCGAGGCTCTCATTTTAATTAATTCCAACAAATTCACAACAAATAATTTTTTTTTAAACGGATTGATACGGGGTGTAAAAAAACAGGAGTGTCAAGAATTTTGAAAAGATTACCTATGACATAATATGTTTAACTAAAACATTATTTTAATCCTAGGTTTATTTGAAATGCGTATTTATTTTGTTTGAATTTCTTAGGATTAATATTTCCAAGTAAAGTGAAATTTCGTGAATTTTCAAGGATCTGTGAATTTTAGCACACATGCAATAAACATCAATTCTACAATTATAATATCTCGTGATTTTTTATGGGTCTGCGCTAGTTCGTTACTAATTTAAAAAAAAACTTTAGGTAATTCATGGTGGAAATCCATTTTAACGTGACTTTTTATGAATTATAACACCTTCATAACATTCTTCCGCTTTATTATTAATTTCCATTATACGTTAAAATGTACATAATATAATATACCTTAAAAAGCCATTATACATGAGACATTATAATGTTGTTATCAGCAAAAGCAGTGTTCTGGAGGCGGATTACCGTTCTACATCCCTAGCTAAGGACATGTTCCCCAATACACCCGTCCCCCTCATTTCAGCCTTGGCACAAACCAGAGCGAGTGAGATATCACTCAGATCACAGATCGCTACGCGACTATCCCACTCGCTCAAGTCTATGCCAAAACCAAGATAATGGGGTTAGGTACACTTAGGACATGTCCCTAGTCAAGAATAAAAAATGGGAATACGCTTTTTGATGTCATGATAATAAGCGCACACGTTTTTTTCTAATTATCAGGAATTAATTGATTACTGCGACTAATTTCAGTTCGCAGCGACATTTCCGTCATAATTAAGATTGAAAATACCAATTTACATAAACGCAACGCTAGTTGTTGCGTAGTTTTTTTTTCATTTTAAAGCGGTTTTAAATTGTTTATTACCAAACAATTTCCTGAACTTTAGAAACTTATGTAGATATTTATCAAACGGTGAGCCGGAAAATCGGCTCTGCGATTATAGGCATAGGCGTTTTTCTATAAGACCTTTACCTGCCCAAAAAAAAAATTAATAGCAGTATACAGATAAAAATTTTCCTCCAAAAATACGACAAATTAAACGGTAATTCTTTTGGTATTTCATAATAACTATGTCAATTTCCAGAGCCAAAAGAGAATGGAAAAAAAACAATACCTATTATTTACGAACGGGACGATATAATTCGATGAGGTCATAGAATTTATTGACATATTTTTTCATTCGTTTTCAAAATATCTTATGTTGGGAAAACCGGGAAAATATCATATTTTGTGAGACCTTCATAAACTACACAGAAATATATATTATCCCAAAATATTGTTGTGATATAAGTAGGTTACTTGATAAAAGAAAAATAGGATATTATACAAAGATAGATGGTAACAAACAAAGAAGAACGAAAATCTTTATCATATCTTTTGGCAGATCTTAGTGCCAAAAACTATAAAACAAACAATAATGTTCTATGTAAAGGGTGTTAAAAAACGAACCTGCTGCTTACTAACCAGTACTTGGGCGTATTTAATGTACATGGTTTTGGATTGGTCTCCGGTGACTTTTTGTTTTGTTTTTGTTGCAAGTATATATTGAAAAAAAAAATCACCGGATCACAAATTTTTTAAGATAGGTCTCTTATCATCCTATATAAATGAATAATATAAACAATATTTATTTATTTATTTAAATACAAACGGTACAACATAAACATAAAGTTAAAAAGTATAAGGTATAAAGTTAAAAAGTATAAGGTATAAAGTATAAAGTATAAGGAATAAAGTATAAAGTATTAAGTATAAATTAATAAACAAGTACAAAAGGAAAAAAAAAAACAAAAAATATTATTAATAATGACTTAAAATTAATAATTAAAGAATTATTTGCCGATGTAATATAAATAATATAATACGATGCCAATCTGAACAAACCATAAATAATCTAAATGCTTTTCAATTTACAGTAGCTATCTATTTATTATCATAGTAACCAGTTATTTTATATTGTTCAAGAAATGACAAAAAAAACAAACATTGTAAATCAATTATCTGTTAAATGAAAACTATAATATGTAACATTATAAATGTCATAATATTCAATTAATAATCAAATTAGCATTCAAATGCCACCATCAATAACAAGAAAAACAAAATAATTCACAAACAACGTCATGTCGTTTATGCATTATATAAAAACAATTTTTGAATAGAAATTACAAAAATGCTTCGTGATGGTTTTATCAATAATACAAATAATAATACCATTGAAGATAATAATAACAACTCTCAAAAATGAAACAGAATGATCAGAGAAAAGATTCGGTCGCATCTACGAATTGAACCCAGAACCTCAGCCTTACCGGGGCTTTACTGTGGCACTAATTTAATTCGACCCTATTATCTTGTCATATTTTTACTGTTTCATACTTCGATTAAGGGGACGGTATCAAATCTCGACTTCAGTACAGTTAGGTATTATTGCTACTTGTAAATGAATCGGTCGGCCGCTAGAACAGCTGCGGTTTCAAAACCAACACCGCGTCTTTTGAGTAGATAGGGGGATGATTGACACGGTTTTGATAAAATACGAAATAAAAATACACGTGCTTTATAAAATTTATATTTATTTACTAAATAATGGAAACAACTTGACAGAATAAAAATCATACTAGCAAAATAATGGATATACAGTCACATCTTTTACGCCCTGGACCTTTTTTGACGTCTCAGTTTTTTACTCAAAGTCACATAGAATCTAATCGTGTTTTGACTTGGAAAAGATTTTTGGTTCATAAATTTGATTGTATGGTTTGTGTAATGACAATAACTGTTTTTTTAATATAATATTACCAGAAAGCAATGGGTGTGAAAAAAGGGAAAACGTAAAATTAAGTTACGACAAATATTTTTTGATTATATATTTAGTGCGATAGAAATGGAAAAAAGTTTATTTGTAAATCATGAATGTAATTTGAAAATTTATTTCAATGTTTTTTTCGTACTCGGGAAAGAATATATTTTACAATATTAACTTAGATATACAAAAAAGTAGAATGAAGTTCATAAACTAAAAAAAAAACACAGTCTAAGATAGATATAAAGAAGTTGATAAAAATTGATATAAAATTATCTAAATGTCTTGGTTAAAAATACTTTTTTCATGTTTTTAGCATAATATCCTCGAAAAGTGCCAAAACTTTGGCTTTCTTTGTGGTTAAGGCTATTAAAAAAGTTTTTTGTACATTGTATAAAATACACTATAATTCTTACTATGCATGTTACCGGTAATATATTATTTTATATTTATTTTCTCTCTCTCTCATATATATATATTTTTTTAATAATTTATTTATAATACTACTACCCGGAATTAGCCATCAACGAAATTCAGTGCATTTATCAATGGATCTGATAGACATTAGGTAAGTTTTTAGATTTTCACGGCCAAAAGCATTTTTCTTGTTTATTTTTGGGGTGTTATGCCGTGTTGCGCTAACTCCTTCTTTAGCCGACGTTTCGGACAGCGTTGCAGTGTCCATCATCAGGCAGATCCGGTAGATCACATCTTCGGATCTACCGGATCTGCCCTGATGATGGACACTGCAACGCTGTCCGAAACGTCGGCTAAAGAAGGAGTTAGCGCAACACGGCATAACACTCCAAAAACAAACAACAAAAACTGATAGACATTGTTCCCAATCTTAGCGACAGTTTGAAAGGAATCGGTAGAATCGTTGAAAGCACCTTCACACTAGTCTCGCAAAGTCCATCTCCAAGCTCCGTAATCCAGATTTTGCACCAAATCGGCAGAAAACTCAAGAAATTCAAGCTGGATGCTGAAGTTATGACGTTAGATCCGAGTTCAATGCACATCCAAACTCCTTAATCCCGATTTTGAACCAAATCAGTAGAAAACTCGAAAAATTCAAAATGGATGTCAACATTATGTTTTTTGACGTTAGATCCGAGTTCAATGCACATCCAAACTCCCAAATCCCGATTTGAACTAAATCGGCAGAGAACTGAAGAAATCCAAGATGGATGCTGAAATTATGCATTTTGACATTAGATCCGAGTTCAATGCACATCTAAACTCCCTAATCCCGATTTTGAACTAAATCGGTAGAGAACTGAAGAAATCCAAGATGGATGCTGAAATTATGCATTTTGACATTAGATCCGAGTACAGTGCACATCCAAACTCCCTAATCCCGATTTTGAACTAAATCGGTAGAGAACTGGAGAAATTTATGATTGATGCCGAAATAATGCATTTTGAAATTAGATCCGAGTTCAAGCCACCACCTACTCCGTTTTACCGACTTCGATAGAAGTCGGTAAAAATTTGTAGAAAACGTGTCCATCGGAATGATGTATTTTGACAAACCTTATTCTTCTTTTCCTCCAGTGGAGCGGTCTCTTTCGGCGCTGTACGCGCGAGTCCCTTTATTATTTCCCATTTATGTGCCCCTTTATTATTTACGTATTGGTACCTGAAAAATGTAAAAAAAAGTTGAGACCGTAAAACAAGTTTCAAATTATATTTTACAAAATAAATAATATTTAATTTCAACTTACCCCTTGGCTATAGCACCAATCTCCTCTGGATTCCTATTAGAAATTTGAAAGTTAGCCGAGGACTGGAGAATAAACAAAATAAGCGTGCTCTCACTTCCGAATTCACCTCGAGACTGACAGTGACTAGCGGTGTTCGGTCAAGCTATGGACAATGATTTCATCCATAGGATTTTGTATGACGGAAAATAATTGAAATATTCGGGAAGTTTAATTGAATCACAACAAAAATCCATAAATGTTAAAGTGTTTTTTATTTATTTATAATGACCTGTATCATATTTACTTTGAGATGACCGATGGATTTAAAAAAAAAATCTCTCTGATAGGAGCTATTCTGCTTCCAGCGAAGGCATTTTTTAAGTTTTACGTAAAGTTGCAATGTGTATTTCATATAGAATAAAAAAGTTTACGATAAAAAAAGTTAATTCACTGGTAACATAAGACATTTTTCTAACTACCTCTATAGAATTTTTAGATAAATTATTAGTGGTATTCCTTTTACTAGGTAAATACAAAGTGATGTTTAGCGCTATTTATGATACTTCCCCCTTAAGAACTAGCAACATCATCTTCAATTTCTTTTACATATTTTTTTCCTGCTTACTTTAATTTAATTGCAATCTAGACAGTGAAGCTTCTTTGCCATTGCATCGGAAATTAAATTTTAATAGAGGATATGATTAGTAAGTGTTGATTTACCTGTTATAACGTCATATTGTTGAGGACATGTGTTGTCTTTCATTGTGCCAATTTAAACATGTATACTCTTTGTATCGCTAAGCGTAATATGAAGAAACTGGCATTGGACCATAGATCTACAACTATAGGCGCTACAGCGTAATAATATCTCGTCGGAACTTGTTCCACTATTAGAACGCAATCGAAGACCGTAATCGGTAGTTTTTGTATTAGGAGAGTTGGAGGTCAGACGGAGAGCGAAATGTGGAACGTATTTTTTCGCTTCATGTCTCATCTAAATATATCGATGGCACTGACCGAGTTTCAAATGAGGAAAACCTTACATAAAACTCCATATTCAATTCATTGATTCAAAATGTCGCAAAAAAGTTTTTCTATTGATTGCAATGCTTTATAAATTCCATAAATTTTATGAATTAACATTACAGTACTCTGGCAGCGCATGATTACTATAAAATCGTAAGTAAGGCTGTAAATCAGTTCATGTTGTGTCTGACTGAGCAAAATATTATCTTTATCGATAATCTGCGAGACCGTTAAATATGATGAACCTTTTTTAAGAAAAAAAAAATTGATGAATGGTAAAAATTAAAACAAGGTTTTTAGTAAGGGGAATTGTGCTTAAATAGTTGAACTTCATTTAATTATTTAGTTTTTAAGAAATAAGATATTTTATAAGTTCTACAATTTTTATAATTGCGTCAGTTGTTCCGGTTTTCAATTTATTAACGCTAGTTCTAAGGCTAGTGCAGAGCATCAAAGAAGGGTATTTTAATGTGTGGATGGAATGAAACTCGGTCTTAAATGAGTGTACATATACAAGCTGACAACCAAGAAGAACGACCTATTATTATGCAGTAAATGCCAACTGATTCCGGATCCTAGGTTCGCGTGTCTCTTGACTGGACTACTGTGTCAAAAATATATATAACCACAACAAACAGCAGTTTCTCTAGTCGTTAAATATTATAAATTTTCAATTTTGGTTTTTTTTAATCAAACACTTTGTTTTTAACTATTATTATTAGTTCCTGACGAAGCTTGATCTAAGTGAAACCGGTCGATGTGAAAAATAATAAAAAATAATTGTTAAAAACAAAGTTAGCGATTCTTTAACGAAAATCAGAAAAATAATACGGTCACATCTAGGACTCGAACCCAGGACCCTTGCCTTTTCGAGGCACTACCACTGAGCTAATGGGACCCTATCTCCTTCGCAAGGCAAGGGTCCTGGGTTCGAGTTCTAAATGAGATCGTATCTTTTTCTGATTTTTCCGTTTCAGATTTTCGTTTAAGAATCGCTAATATTGTCTTCAATAATTAAATATTACAATTTGAGGTTTTACTCACTAATTTATTCCAAAAAATAAATAAAAACAATGTGTTTGATTTAATTAAAAATATAATGTCGAACCACAAACTAATTGCTTCCTACGAAAAAAAACTATTCTTACGTACATGGTATTAGGGAATATTTTTTAGCAGAAGTAATATAAAAATATTAAGAAAAGATATCGGAAAATATTAGTAAAATACGTTTCAAATTAGGGTTTTAGGGTAACTACAATACATAAGCACCAAAAGAATTGCAATCCGTCGATTAGAATAATTTGCAATACGCATGTGATTTTATATTAAATCGAGGAGTTCCTACAAATGATTTAGAATTCCTTCGCAACAGGCATCATAACCTAGTAAGCCAGTATGTCGTCAGCTCGCCAGCCCGCGATGTTTTTAATTTGGTCGCGGAATGGTTTCCATACTACGCTCCGGCCTGCACGTCTCCGCCGCCCGCCCTCCGCCCCCCGCCCTCCGCCCGCCCACCGGGGCCGCCCGACTGGCGCCGCCGAGGCACGCGTGTTCCGCCCTGGCTGCGAAGCTGGTAGGCTCCTAGGCTGCTACAACGCTAGGGAGGAATTCAGGAACTTCAGGCCAGAGGTTTAACCTTTTTAACCTCCTTAGACATAAATAATCTTGACTACTATTTGAGTTTGTTCCAATTGTGGAAAGGGCTTTGTGTAAGATTGAAACTAGTGGCTGCTCGATTGCTGTTATTATTCGTGAAAACAATTTTTACAATTACTCTGTGCGCGTTTGGTAGGAAACTGTAGCAGTAAAATAGGACTGGCGGACTCGAACGCTAAAACCGAAAGGATGATTCGTCTTGTCATCTTCGATTGCGTTGAATGGCGGATTACTTCGCGCCAGTGTTGTAAAATGTGGGGAGAAAGAAGGGCCAAGGAACGTATTTAATTTTGTACTTATTTATACACGTTCATTTAAAAAATAGCTTACAGTGATATTGGCACCAGAAGTTGTGAACCAGCGTGTCAAAATTTAAAAAAATATATTTCCTGGTGGTAAAATTCACATTTTTATATTATATCTATTGTGTGATAAGTCTGATTATTGATCTGGTGAGAGACAAATGCTTAAAATGGCTAAAGCTAAGTTAAGTAACCAGATTTAAAAGTGCAAGCTACATTCCATCTCTGATCGTCCTCTTTTCTTTCTCATCCTCGATCGTAAATCGTGCACGCTTTCACAAAAAATATTATTTTACTGTATTTCCTCGAAAACAATTCCACTATTATGATTATTCGACAATTAACCATGGTTAGATTGAATCAAATTCAGATTTTGATTTGTCTATCTTGATAAATAAATTGTTAGTGTAACCTCGAAAACTGTAAAATTTCTGTTTGTTCTTACACTCTTGTTTTATTATATCTGGAATTGCCCCCCAAATGTCTCCACAATGTCAGTGGGCGATGGTGCAATACAAATATCATAAGATTATTATATCGTTTCGAATCTACAAGCATCTTCTCTCTCAATAAAAACTAAGTTAATTATTCAACTGCTGTCGCACGGTCAAGAAGACGTTATTTTTCTCTCGTTATTATGGCTACAAGAAAGTAGCGGAAACCATAATAATGTAGCGACATTGTGTGGCAATCTGGGTAAGGGTAACCAGCAGATATCTTCAAATGATTTACTTCACTATGTTTTTTTTGATTCTGCTAATTTGATTTTCGATTCTCGAACCGACAAGTGTTTATGTAAGTATACACTGAATGAGAATAGAAGCAAGACGCTCTTCATTCTTATCGTCGATTTGTTCATTTTAGTAAACCATAAAAGTCGATTTGAGGTTCAATTTCAAGTATTTATTGGTTCCGACCTGAAAAAAAGGTGTCTACCACAATCGAGAAACATACGGACAAGAAATGCTAACTGCTTATAATTGGACATATACAAAATAAAAAAGCACACACGTAAAAATAATTAATACATGAGTGTTTTTTTCCTTTGCATGTGTAATTATTTCTTACCAATGGCCCATGCAATTTTATTTATTTAATTATTTATACGCCCATTGGGCTTTTACATACATAGTTCATAAAATATTCTGAAGATTGTAAGTTCACAATAGTAACAGTAATAATACATATAACCATATCCATTTGACATATTATAACAGCAAGTAAATAGTAAATGCATACAATAATTATTTGTAGGTATAAACCTGTTGTACAAAAATAAGAATATGTATTGTTAACAAAATGACTCGTTATCTTGGCCTGTTAAATCGAGGGCGTTCGGTCTGCCATTTTACATACATATTTTAAATAGTTTATATAAAAAAATATTGTGAAGATTATAAGTATACAATAGTAAAAGCAATAATATAACCTTCACCATTTGACACATAAAAGCAAGCAAAAAGCAAATGGAAACATGATAGTTTGTAGGTATAAGCCTGTTGTAAGAAAATAAGAATACGCCTACTTCTAAGGTATAAAGACGAAAATTGTTTATAGAAATACTAGGTAGTAATTGTATTGACATAATATGTATGCGATACATAAAACCTAATGTATATATTTATTCATTCATTCAATTATCTTTTCACGAACTAGCGGGCTCCATAAGCCAGCCAGTTCGTAAATTGATAAATAAATAAAAATAACATTTTTACTAAATGATTACAGTAATTACGTGTGAAATAATAATGCAGTTGTAGTAATTGCAAGAAGAATACACCTATAATTGTGTCAATCTTGAAGAAATAATTCGATAAGAGTGCTTTGTTTTATTATAAGAGTTCTAATATATTGGTTTTAAATTTGGAAACCGATTGGAAACGGTAGACATCGAATGAACTATATTTGTTTCCAAGTGTACGAAGCATTTGAATTAGGGAGTTTACGAAGTAATTATTGGCAGATTTGGTTACAAAATATAGAGCATTTAAACGGGTATCGCGGGTAGGTATATGCAAATTAATTAAGCTCGGTAAATCGAGGACGTCCAGGCATAATAACATTCCGGTAGAAATAAGAAAAAAACGAATAAAATAATATAGATGTTAAAAATAATGAAGACATTTTGAAGACAGTGAAAAATAAATTTTGTAAAAGTAGTATTTTTGTAGTTTAATATAAATATGCGTTCATACTGGACAGTTTCATCAGGTTTGAGACGGTGCCTTCAGATATCGAACTAGCTATCACGTATTCAAATATTTGAGTAGTTTACCTGACATAACACAAGAAATTTAAGTTAAAATAAATGAATAGGTGAAAGAAAAATGATAAGAGAATTTCACTGATTATTTTGATTTATTTTTTAGTTATTATGTCGTGTTTTTAACTGAAAATACCAATTATTTTAAGAGATTCTAAATAAATTAGCAATAGTCATTTTTCTCTCTGTATAATTAGGAAATCCTCAATTGGCCTCGCAGTCGAGCAAACTGCACACGCTCAAACCAATACTAATCTAAACCGTTGATTTCCCAAAAAAAAAAGTTAAAAATATTGCATTTGTGTGCCTTTCTTTAAAGAATTGAGTTTCTGTCCTAACAACATTATTTATTCATATTGCTTATGAAAGGGCGAATATAAATAATTGATCTTAATTTTTTAAAGCATAACTTTTCAAGAATGTTTTTTCCTTAAATAATTAAATTACCGCCATCTATACCCTTAAGTATAAGTTATAAACCACGTTAATTGCTACTAATTTTTGCCTCTTACTAAGGCAATAGCAATATTCTCGTAATTTTATTTTTATAAAACTTATCTTAATAACCATGGTTCTAATACGTTGATCGTTTAAGGCGCACAGCAACGGAAGAAGACCATAGGTACTGCATAAGACTTGTTAAAACTAGACATAAATAAACAGCGTGGAACCATAATAGAGCCCGGACCTCAGTAGCCCGCAATAACGGTACACTTTGTTTGCCGAGTGGTTGGCTCTGTTTGCTTTGTAGACAAATTATGACCAAATGTTTCCTCCGACTGCTTAAAGTCACCAAGTTTCAATTGACCTCCGTTTGGCTGAGAGGAAGTGTTCAAGATAAGATAATTACGCGAAGATTCTTCCTTCTTTCCGCCGAGTGCGACATGAACCATGTGGAAATTGGATATGTGCACGAGATACGCATGGGGGAATTAAGAAATGAATAGGCTGATCCCGTGAAGCGAGTGCTGAATGATAGGGTAGTAAAATTAAAGATGTAAAAATAGCAGTAAAATAAGTTGCCATTAAAGGACTTTTGATTTTGGATGGAATATGTCGTACAGAAAGCTTACATTATGTGTAACGATGTTATACGAGTTGGTACATTGTATGGTAAAGTAGGGTAGGCTAATTTTTATGGATGCATTTCTTCTTGAATGCATGAAATGGGTTATTTTACAAACTTCTTTAAAGGGGTGATATTAGTAAATTATAAATATTGCCTCACTAAAAACATAATTATACTCATTTGTTTATATATTTTCATCGGATTTTTCACTATTGCATTTATTACTGTTCCGATTTCTACGTGCTAATTTTCTCAGATACACAAATAAACTTCACTCATTTTAAATAATGATTTATTTATTTATTTATTTATTTATTTATTTACGGACAAATAGTCCATTAACAACATATTAATTACACGAATAAGTTTTATAAACAGAGATGACAGTGAAAGGAGAGCATATATAAATGAGGAGCGAAGAAAATAATAATAAAAAGTAAGAATGGGAGATAATCATAAGTCAAAGCATGAAGATGGTTCAAAGGGCATTAGAAATTAGACATTGCGTATTGACTGTCGAAAGTCATTTAGGCATATACCACAAAATTCAATGCTTTGACTTGACAGTGAGTTGACAAGTCTCGACATTCTGGACAAAGGAGAATGGTATCCATAATTGGTAGAATGTTGATTGACGAACAGCAATTCATTATTTCGGAGTCTACGGGAAGGGATGTTGAATTGGATAAGTTGCAACAAAGCAGGTGAGTCTGTAATACCATTGATAATCTTAAATATGCAAATCAGATCAGTGTCCCTTCTACGTTTCTCCAAAGAAGAAATGTTTAAAGTTTGTTCAACTTCATCATATGTGTACTCTCCTCTTTCAAGACCCAACCTCCAAGCGATTCCTCGTAGGAAGCGATGTTGTACGGATTCTATGTGATATGATCTAATTTATGTGAATATACTCTACGGGAAAACGATAAACAATGGTAACATCATCAAAATCAATAATATCACAGTTGAAATAATGCGTGAACAATGAGCCACAGTAATTATCTATGAACTATTTTATTAAGGAATTTATTTAATATTTTTCTAATGGACGAATGCAAAACTCAAGAACAAAATAAAAATTTCATCTACTCATATGTACATACAGAGAGAAATTGTACCATATTACGATGATGTCAGAGATGTTTCAAACATTAAAATCGAAATCTCTTTTATGTGACATTTTGTAAAAAAACAATATTTCACTTTAAATTTAAAAAAAAAACATAAAATAGGTGTCTATTTGACTGAGTTAAATAGTACTTTATTAATATCTGCTAGCAAAATAAAGCAACACTCGCTAAATAAGTTTAGAACTATTAAAAAAAACTATTTAAATAAAAGTATGAAAAACTAATTGTCATGTAATAATTTTCATTGTATCAGTATAAAAAGAAGCACAACGAGTATCTCTTCATCAACTATTGTGCATTCAAATTTCTCGAGAAAGCTGAATTAGATTCTGATAAAAGCATTCGTTAGGTTTTAATAAACTTCTTACTTGAAATGAAACAAACAGCAAAAAGACAGGTTCTTGCTTCGAGGACCCGACTGAACGGAGAAAACCAGTAGATTCTATTTTCAGATTTAACATTTTCAGCAAAAAACTGTTTACAACATTCGGGAAGGTTTTTTTGTGAGTGATCTTTGAGTAAAGATTACGACAAGAGACGAGGCTTATTTATGAAGGCCAGATTATAATGAAATATTTTATGGGATTTTGAAAGTGTCGTAAAATGTGGTAGAAGCTTTCCGTCGATAAGGATAATTTGCAGAGTTTTCGCAAAGATTGGAATATTAACTAGCTAGACTAACGCATGTAGCTAATGTAGGATCATTACGGGATAAAATTGGTAGTCCGCTTGCTACATACATTACCAGCAAAATAGAAGAGATTTTGATTATTGAAGAGGAGCCACTTTCAGATTAAAACGCCACCGTGATAAATTCAGTGGCTCGATCCTAATTTCCACAACTTTTCCACCGAAGATCTATGCTTTAGTTACGCAAAGCTGCTGAAATACTGATATTTCTATTTCTTTGTTAGTACTATGTTTATACAAAGACTAATCTCTAAAAGGTACACACGGTTCGTGCGATAAGAATGAAAAAATAAGGTTTCTTTGCTCGCAACTACTTTCTAGTTTAATATTTATATACTCATCGGGGATCACCAAGGTATTTGAATTTAATATTATTTATTTGTTTGATTTTATTTATTTATTTATTAAAGGAAAAAGTACATATAAGTAATAAGGTTTACAATTTACAATGACAATATTTAATACTACTCTTCCAGAGAAGCATTTTAAGCAGTATTTTACGCAGAATCAAGAGAATAAGAAAAATATTGTAAGTAAAATGTAACTAAAATTAGTTTCTGAAATAAAGACCATTATTATTATTTTTATTTGTTTTAATATGTATATAGTATGTAGGTATACTATATTTGGAGAAGAAGTTGCTTCAAGTAGAAGATTTATTTTTCATTTTTTTGATAATTTATCTTTAAAATATTTTTTCAAAATGCTCAAAGCTTGGCTTTTGTCTAATGGCTAATTTTAAATGATTATGATTTTAATTGAAATTATAGATACAAACAGTACATGAGTTACAGTGATGAAACAATATACAGGAATTAGATGATTTAATGTTGGGTACCTATGATATGTTTCCTTGTAATGTCTTGTAAGTGGTATATTTATTCCTTAATTAACAGGTGACGTTTGTAGTATATAGGTGTGTGTGCATGTGTGTGTGTGTCTGTGTTTGTGTATGTATGTGAGTGTGTATGTGTGTGTGTATGTATGCGCATTAAGCAGTTTACATTATTGACTCTTAAATTTGGGCGGTGAATCCGAAAAAATATCATTGTTTTAGTTCAGACTAATATAGAGCTCGGGTAATTGGCGAATTAGATGCTGCATTTGTTTTATAATTAATCGTGTGGAATATCACTATAACTCAATACATACAGTTAAATGTTACCTGTCTATGAAACTGTCAAAAGTTAAAATGTATTTTTCGTAGGCAGCATAAGATTTAGGTACTATGAGAACCAGCCAGGAAAATCTCAGAACTGTGCATTAATTTTTGTAAGTTTCTGTAAAGGGGTCGAGATATTTTTTTGCCACTGACTTGAAACAATCGCTGATAACAAGAAGTGTACAAAGACAGCGACTATCTGCCGCCTGGCTGGTGTTTAATTACCTCCTTCCACATCCCACCCCCAACATGGGGGTGGAGAGGGCAGGGAGACTTCTCTCTGCACCCCGTCCAGAGTGGAGGAATGGGGGGAATACGGCGCGATGTCGTAAGTTGTAACGAAACTTAAAACTAGTAATCAGGTTAAAAACTATTTGCCAAGTTTTGAAAACGAAGGATACGTTTTAAGGAAGGTGGTTTTGTGTGGGGGGTAGATTTGTTGAGAGGGGATTGGCGGTGTACGGTTCGTGATGGATCACTAATTACCCTGCGTGAACCACGGCCGCATTTGGAAAGGTATCTAATTGGTTCGACCGGAAGAATGAAAGGTTCTACACTATGCTCCAATTTATAATAAAACTACTAAATACATTTGCGTAAACTTATACACTTAGTCGCATATTGTAAGCTAGTAACTTACTTATACATTAGAGGGTATACAACATTAAAATTCGATAACAAACCAAATTAATTTCCAATGCGTAATTATTGTCCTTTTTCTTGGAGATTGACAATTAGTGTATTTAATCTGTACAGCACGCCTGTAATACTAGACAGGCCTCGTATTATTCTTCGTCTGTTGCCCTTGTGGTCTTATCGAAGGTTGGCTATGTTAGTAATGCATCGTTGTCTGTAAGTTGTTGACTCTACATTGTCAATTCTATTACTTGACTTTATTATTTAAATTATTCTTGCTTGACTTGAAAACTACAGTCACTTATTGTCATTTGTCTTGAAAGTTCAACCAAACCAAGCGGTAAATAAATATCCTTATATCTGTCCTTCACAATTATTCTACCAGATATGGTTTCTATCATCATCGAGTACCTAATATTCATAAACCACTCACACTTATTTTTAACCTATTAGGTATTTTATACCACTTATTTTATCAATCTTTCCCTATGTGCATCTCCACCCCCCAGTGTCAAAAAATACTTAAATGTGTTAATTTTGACAAAATTTGCTCTAGTAATACATTTTGCTCTGGTGCAAAAATATTATTAAATGAAATAAAACATAAAGTATCCACATTTACGGCAAGGGGTGTTCTTCGGTAGTTACTGTCATATTGCGAGTCAAAAGTGGAGGTTTTTTCTTGTCCCTTGTAATGGGAGACGTGTTCAGTAGGTTGTAATATAAATGACGTGGCGGCTCCGCGGGGACAGGAAGAAAAATTACCACTCGTCTGCGGCAGGACACGCTGCGTGACCGCAGTGTCTAGCTTCTTCTACAAGTACTCCTGGATAACGGAATTTATACATAAAACATACGAAATCACGTGGATTGATTAATATTGAGGAAATAAAATATTTATCATATTAGCCACAAGCCTGAGTATTTAGTTTTCTGTAGTTAGTATTTCTTAGTGTCTCAATTTACACTAAGTGTTAACGTTAATAGTATTTTCAGCTTGTATCTTCGTCTTAATCTCCGAAGAAAAATATAGTGAATTATTTTTGAGGTATTGTGCCATGTTACGCTACCTCCTTATTTAGCCAACGTTTTGGATAATAGGCACATCTGCTCTGATGATGGACACTGTAAAGCTGTACGAAACGTTGGCTAAATAAGGAGGTAGCGTAACTCGGCATAATACCTAAAAATAAATCACTTTAATGCTTTTGGCCGTGAAAAATCTCAAATCATATCCGGAGAAAATGTTCATGTCGTGTTAAGGTGATATAATTCACTTTATGAATGACTTAAATTAACAAGAGGAATAAATTTTTGTTCAAATTGTTAACATCCAATTACAAATATGTTTTCATAAATGCTGTCTTAGTTTAGCAAGTATAAATAAGATAAATATTATGGTTTTCCGTTAAACGCAAGAATACTGATCAGAAGGAATGAAGTTTCGTCCGAACTTAAAATAATCTTATAGAAACATAAAAAATGTCTGTTGAATAAAAGCTTACAGGCCGTATTTTTATATCTAATATTATGAAGGGTATTTTTGATAAAATTTTTGCAAATTGTAAAAAAAAATACTTATAATAATTGTGTGCTTAACTCTAAACAGCATTAGTGATTGCCTGCGATTCCTCAGATGACTCAGGTGTAAAATCCTTAACAAGCTTAAAGCACCAAAGTTTTCTAGAAACTTGAGAAAATTCACATGCAAATAGTACATCTAAAGCCGTTAGTTTTTAGTTTAGTGCCAATGTATCCTCTTTAGCGCAAACCTACCCAAAAGCAACCACAGTTAACAGTCTGCCGTGAAACCGTTTATCACTTAAAACAAAAACCTATTTTCCTCCGAGCAGCGAAAGGTAATAAATCTATCGTTTTGTTCTGAGATATGTGTACGTTTATCAAATAGGAAGCGGTAAGTCCTTTGGCACTTTTTTGTCTTATTTCCGATTCTGGCATTAAATAACTCCATCCGAAAAAGATTTTCTCGTTAGCAGTATCTTTCTATTTCTCTACCGAAGTAGCGTCGGATGCTTCCGCCGTTACGTTCTGTCACGGCAAACCCAACTAATCGAGCGAAGGAGGTGGCACTTCATCAAACACCTTCAATACACATCAATTCACCTCTTACGTGTTTCTAATATTGCTACATCGGTGCCTTATTTTCTTTCCGATTTTTCCAGTCCCTTGTGAGTATGAGGATGAAGTCTCGGGTGTTTTATTTGCCGATCGAGGCTTTTTGCACTCCATTCCTCGTGCGAACCGACTCTAATGCAATGCAAGTCTGGGAACATCTTAGAGAATTTACTATTAGGCAAAAGCTCACTTCTTGGATTTATCTTTAAAACACGAAATTTTTTTTTTTCGTCTTAAAGTTGAATAATAAAAAATATGCTTACATATAGGGAAAATTTAATACATAATTTACAGAGCTCTCCAGAATGACAAAAAACATACTAATACATTATTTATTGTTCAGAAATATTGATTGATTTTGAAAAGATCACTGTAAAATAAAATAAAAGGAAAAAGAATGACATGTCTTTGAAGATCAGTGGACTTCTGTTCCTGTAAATTCACACTCTGCTCCCAATATTTACCACACGACAAATGAATTTACGTTAAGATCTAAAATTCTTTTAGCAGTGAAAATGTTATGAAAACTTGTACGTTTAAAGAAAATAAATTATATACATGTAGTTTCAGTTTATTTTATCTGCTTTTGAATCTGAAGTATGACGACTATCATGAACACAAATCATCCATCAAACCAAACAAACCAGTGAAACTTGTTATTTTCAATTAACCGGATTCATTTTAAATTTTAAAGCTGTTCTCTGGAGAATGTGTTTTGCATTTGTCATAGTTTGAATTAATAATATATTAACAAAAGAACCTTTGTCTGCAGAGTCTGGTTTTTTTCTACAAATCGTTTTGAGAGACTGACAATATTAATTATTCTCACAGGTACTCAAGAGTCTAAAGAAAAAAACTGGCATAAGACTACAGCGGTGCGGCCTCATCCCTATAATTTAGTATGAGTGGCACGTCCTCGCCTGCCACACAGGCCGCTGTCTGATACCAGCCTTGTACTATTCCACCTTACTCATTTCTCAACCCCTTGCAATCCAAACACACAAAAGTCAGTAGCACTTCATCAAAAAGCACAATCAAAAGATCCATAAATCGAATTTTCCCGAAGCTTTTGTTTTGAGCTTTTTACTAGCTAGTTTATTTGATATTCTGTGTTGTATTTCCTTGCTGCACGCGTACAATAGTTGCTATCGGCGCACGTACCAGTACTCGTTTTTCCTTCCTGTGATTTCGACTTTTGCATCAATTCTACGGAGATTTAGCGAGACCCTCTCAACTAGAAAATGCTGACCTTCCATATTGAAGAAGCCTTTGTCCCGAGCCATTAAGTTCAGTTCCTTCGTCTTGTGATTTATCGCAGCAATAAAGCTGTAAAACTAATACACCCCATGGCGCAAATAATACTAACGCAACGCGTGTCATATCAAATGATCAAACATGCAAATACGATTTATTTATTTATAGATTTCAAGTAATAGACCTTCTCACTATACGTAACTTGTTCTGAAAATTAAGTAAGTCGATACCCGCTTTGAGTTTCGAACTCGATTTGAAATTGATTCAGTGGACGCCAACCGAGAACAGTCTCGATTTATCGACAAATATTAAAGTTCATGTTAACCGTGTTAAGTTATCTTCTTCTGGCAAGTCTTGCATGAAAACAAAAGAGACAGAAAATACATTATCAAATTTTTCCTATATATTTCCATACCATATGCGGACTGTAATAGTAACTGTTGGAATCAGAGTAACCAGGCTCTATATGTAGTGGTTCTTAACCGGTGCTCCACGGAACACTGGTAAGAAAGCAAGCAAGTGCTGTGCGAAATGATGACAGCCTAAATTTAATGCTGGCTCATCTGCTTATGATGGATTAAATTTAATGCTTGATTGTTAAAGCCTCACAGTATACAAGTATTGTGATTGAGTTGCACAAATGATGGCTAGATAGCAGCACGCAAGGGGTACATGGAAGCGCTAGCAGTTAACAAATTACATAAGTCGTCATTGGGAATATAATTTTATTTTCTATGGGGAGAATATTTGTGAAAGGGCTCTTGCTTGTAACCATTGTTGCCGAATGTTGTCCAAAATTTTCAACTTCCTATTTGTTCAAGCTTGATTTCTCGACTAAAACCAATATAACAACTAAGAGGCGAGAAAAACTGTTACCAATTTTATTAAATGTTAGACTTAATGTTCTTAAAATCTGGCAAATCCTATAAGTTCAGGTATGACATTATGCGAATATGTTATATAAATATGTAAAGTTCAAAAAGAACAATGTAACCTTAAATAATGAATATTAGTTGCGCGTGAGGTTTTAAAAATTGAATAGCCTTAAAATTTGTACCATTCACTCCCCCTTTGCCCCTTGTACCCTTTCCTTGACTCGGGCCAAACGACAAGGAATATTATTATCGTTGCATCTTGGTCACCGCGAACATTCGTGTTATTTTGTGAATACCCGCATATGTTGAACTCGGCTGTGATTATTTTGGAGCATCACATCGTCCAGTGAAACGTTTTTACCCGCCGCAGTGAATGTCACTGTTTTTTTTGTGTTAATTGAGCGAGTGTTAAAGGGAATTGCCCTTAATTGTATGCAAGCTGATAAGTATAAAAAAACCAGCGGCTACGGAGGACGAGACCTAGGGGTAAGTTTTTGGCCTTTCCTACTCATTTCCTCTTGCAAACACTAAGGCAAATACAATTCGTATTTGTTTTGTCTAAGTCTTTATCGCACTTACCGCAACCCCCCGCACAATTGCGAACGAAAGATTTGCGTACCACCAATACAATACAATACATCACATTAGTTTTCTCGTACTATTATTTAGTTTGTTAGGTTTATATTATATATTCGTTTTTTTCTCTTTCACTTCACTTTATATGTAAAATATATTATAATGAACTTTTTTTGCATTTCGTTTTTCCTCTATTTTTTCTTATGTTCGAAAGTGCTGCCTGAATTCAAAAAGGTTGAGAACCAACAGCTTTAATGTGTACGCTGGGCTACTATTATACAAGCGGCTCGTCGCAAGTCGTTCGCGAACCATGATTTTTGGCAAAGATAATGTGTTACGGTTACGATCAGCTCGCAGGTAAGTACGCGGCTTTAGAAATCTAAGAACCTTCGTTATTTCTATACCGTACCTACTATTATAATCTTCAATGAAATATTATAAAATATCGAATAAAAAGTTAGATTTGAATGGCTGAATACTGTTTGTCTCAAAACCGCGTTAGCCTACAACGGATCTCTCACGAATTGAAAAAGAATTGAAGAACTATGCACGCTGTGAACGAACTCGAAGTGAAGTCCGACTAGCTGCTAGCCAAGCGTGGTAACCAAATGGCTATCAACCACCTTGAATAAATATTTTATGTTGATCTTAATTCTATTTGACATGCTTTCATAGATAACATCCTCAAAATAAGCCAGAGAAAAAGAACAAGAGATAAAGAATCATAAAAAAGATAATGTTCTGATTTGGTCAAAAAGATTCTTCAAATTCACATTGTATGTTACGCAGAGGTCGCTAGTTCACAAAATTGTCCGACCGAATAAAAAAGTGTGTATGGAGCCAGGAAGCTGACATTATTGTAACCCAAGAGAGCCCCACGATCTGAGATAAGCATTTGTGTTTTTTCCTTTTCTCTTTATTAAGCTCATATCCCTTTGTCCCACGTGGCCTATGCGAATATTGCCCGCGATGGTCAAACAATGGGACAATCGGATATTCTTGCCCAAGAAAATTACAATACCAAAGGGAGAACGCCTAATATAATAGCTTTTGGCGTTTGGCAAATAAAGACGCCCAAATGCGGCGGTTCCGAGGCATCAGAATGTAACATGTAACATGATGGCGAAAAGGACAAAGATTATTTTGCGGATTTTTTGGAACTAATGTGTGTTTTTCTTCAGATGTTTTAGATTTTTTTTGAGTGAACACAATTTAATTTAATAACTTTCGTCTTTGTGAAAAAAAAAATTGTTTTACGTTGTTATTTCATTATACATATATATTATTCGTTACATACAACATGGGAAATAGGTATGGTTACCGCTGCCCCGGGAACCATTTATTGTCTAACCAATACCTCTGTCATAGGTCACGCAAAGTGGTTCGCTACGTTTGGTGACTTAGCAATGGAGCCCGGGTTTATGAGGTGTAGTTTAACCAGGTCTCAGAAACGGATGTGTTTGCCAACTTACGTGGCAGGCTGGATCAGGAGCTGGTTGAGGTAGATCTTTTGACTTATCCTGTCGGACTCTCTCGACCCATCACCTTGCACTACAGTGAGAGTGATGGATTTATACGTCAGTATATACACTGAGCTCCAGATTCCTACTCATCCATCATACATTCTCCTTCCCAGAATTTCATGTCCTTTCTTTCCTCAAAAAGACCCACCATACAACATCTCTACGTTGTGAGAGAAATCATTTTCCTCAGAGCCTCTTGTGTGAAAATTAATAAAATATCAATATAAACAATCAATCAATAAAATGAATCAAAATATCGTAGCTATCTATAAAGCAGATCAAAAACACTCGCTCGTTTTGGTGTCATGAAATATGGACAGCTTTTTTCGGTTTGAATGGGTTCCATGCTAACTCAACACGGTGACTATTCAACACACCTTTAAAAAGTGATATAAAGTCATTAAAAACGATGAATTTTTTTTTTAACCTTAGCTAACTTAACCTACTTAACCCAGTCAATAAACTTTTTGTTTCATCACTTTCCATGACTTTATATAACTTTTTAAAGATGTGATGAATTATCATTTTGATTATTTATCCGGTCACCCCCATACAGATACAACAAATAAATACATGTTTGGTTGACGTAGTCAAAGCTGTGAACAAAAATATGTATATCCCTACCCGTGAATTTTAGACCTAAACGCTATGCAGTTTTTGCTCATTTAAAGTAAGGAGATGTTCATTTTCTATTTACTGTCAAGAAAATGTATTTTTCTCCACACTAAGCAGTTTAATACAACGAGATAAGATAAATTCGTAAGTCATAATGAATAATAATCAGCTCACGATTTGGCTCTCTATAATTATACTAAAAAAGTTTTATTATGAAAATTCTGAAGAATTTTGCAGACACAATAAAAAATCTTGTGGGTTTTAATTTTTTGTTAATTTAAATGGTACAACGAGATACCTTAGATCCTCCCGATAAAAGTACTTGTCTGTGTAATCAACGGCAATTAATATCATAGTTTAAGTTAATTTTCAAGTTAAATACCGAAGGCAGTACAAATTGTGCTTGGAAAAGTTTTAAAGCAAAGTTCGAAATAAGTTTCAGTCTCATTTAACTAGTTCCTCCCTGCACCCACCGTCAAGAACTGGGGATGAAAAAATGGTCTTACCAGAGATTAAGGCTGTATGGTCCCTGTTTATTAATGAAGTTTGTATAAGTTACGAACAATGCCGGAGCCCCGATGAATTTGTTCTTCAGCTAGATACTCCAATGTTCCGCGGCGATTTATAACGCAGGGTTTTCTTCTTCTTTTAAGAATTAACGTACTTGCTACGAAGAATGTCTCTTCTCTTTAAAGGAATTTTTTTCCGCCAACTCTTTTCACTTTTTTTCTTAGTTTTGAAAGTAGATTGTCTTTGGAATATTCATGCTGTTAATGAAGAAACACTGAAAAACTACAACGAATATAGTTCGGTAAAACGGTTATTTATTATGTTTTTCACTTGTACCAAACACTTTATGGGTATACATAATTATAATAATTCAAATAAAATAACTTTGTTTGAATACCACTTTATTGTGTATATTATAACAGCCCGATTTCAGTTTCAGTTCAGCCCGAACCTTTATTAGGATTAAGAGGTGTACAGAGGGGTATTAAATTAATATGTTTTTATTAACCCTGATGAAGGTTCGGGCTGAACTGAAACCGGTTGGTTATAAATATATACAATAAAGTGGTATTCAAACAAAGTTATTTTATTTAAATTATTATGTACTGATATAATACTTTAATATTTGCGGGGCGTTTGGTTCGTTTCCACAAAAAAGTTGCATAAAGATTTAGGTTATGAAGGTGATTATTTTTAAAGAAAAGGGCCATTAAGTTTAGCAGATTAACCAAAAAAATCCCAATAACCAATAGAAATCGCCAGTTTGTGGGTATACTTGTGTGTATTAACCTTTTAAAATTTTACTCACATACATGCATTATCTTTGTAGATGATTAGAAAATAAAATCTAAAAATAAAAAATCATTGTTTACTGAATTACAATTCAAAAGACATGATTGAAAAATATAAAAAATAAATAAATTAAAAATATTAAGTTACAGCAGGTCGGATGTTACGGCAAGTAAATGTTTGTATCAATGGTATTTATCCAAGACTCAATATGATTCATCAAACAGTTAAAAAGAAAAGTAATACTCATTTAACAAAATAACCAAAAAACCAAAAAAAAACAACAAAAAAAACCAACCATTTGTTAAAGTTAAAAATTTTACTCACATACATACATTAAGAAGATTAAAAAAATGTAAAAAAAGAAAAGAAAATGTCAAGATACATCAGTTCAGATAATACAGCAGGTCAGGTGTTAAATGTTAAGTTGGGTAAGGTTTTATTACTCGTGTCAAAAAACATAACCTAACTAACCTAACCTAACCTAAATTTACCAACCTATTTGTTTTTCAATGATGTAATTTATTTAAAACTCACTTAAACATCCTAAAATTAAAAACTAAATTAATTTGTTTAGCGTATGTATATATATTTTAGCAGGTTTAAAATAAGGTGTAATTTCCTCCATGTGTAATTCTGGCAGTGTAATATTGGTACGTGAAATTCGCGCATGCGTAATTTCTACCTATCACAAACAAATATATATTTTCTGATTTCTGAATTCTAATTTAGTTTTATATTCGTGAAATACCCTCCATTGAACATTAAATACGACTAAATTCCTTAAATATTGATTAATTATTGATTGTTTACAAGGTCCTTTAAAATATCACAAAGAAATATTTGTAAAAGTTTCTTGCTTTTAAATAAATAAAAATACAGAAAACAGATTCCGAGTCAACTAGTCTTGAAAGATAATTGGACAGATTATAACCGGATCCAAACGTCATATTTTGCGTGGGTTTTAAAAACACCTAAATATAATTGATATCATACGAATTACGGATTTTTAGAAACACTGATATAAACTTTGTTCGAATAATCTTTGTGCATTGCTGATTGCTTAAATTCTCCAGAATCTATTAATCCTTGAGATCGGATGATGCAAGATTAATTAGTATGCATTTTGTAATCTCTTTGAATAAATATTCTTCGTAAATTTTATCCGTTCTCTTTACTATGCGAAGACATTTCCTTCGGGAAGAGGTTTTACAATGCGTTGCTTATAGGGGCGTTTTAATTAAACGAAAATGTGCATCTTAAGCTGGATTCCTCAGTTTGTTAGGTGAAGTTATGTATTTAATCAGGATTTCCTAGGGTATATATTTTTTTTTGATTTTGGGAGGTGGACTTGGGTACCGCAGCCTAGTGAGCCATTATTTATTGGAAAACCAAAACCAGACCATAGGTCACCCTAAGTGGTTTGATACGCTTGGTGACTTAGCAGGGGTTCCTGGATTCATCGGGTGAGGTAGGTTCAGGGTGCGCCTGCCCACCAGCTGCGTGGCGTGCCAGATCGGAGGGGACTAGTTTGGGGAGACCCTTTGACCTGTCCAACTGGTTTCTCGACCCATCGCCTTGCGCCGTAGTGGGAGAGATATATGCATATCTCCATCACTCCTGGAAACACTGATCCCTAGATTCCTACCCAACACCAATACTTTTACCTTTCCAGAACTTATTTTCTTCAAACAGACACCCACACAGCATCCCAAAAGATACCATTGGCCTCAATAAAATTGTATTCCTCAGGGCCTTCTGTGTGAGTAAATGTAAGAAAAATAAAATTTATTTATTTATAAACATAATGCTCAATGCCATACCAAATAACGTGAAAGAATTTTAGGTATTTAATGTACTATTAAATGAAAATAATTTGAAGTACCAGAAAATTTTACTAGTGTAAATATATTTCTAAACACTTTTTTCAAACATTTGACAAACATTATCAGGTAACTAATAATCTCACACTATTTGGAAGGTTTAAAACTACTATCAATAAGCGAAAAACGTTTGTTGAACAATGATAGAGGACTTGGCTGACAGAATATTGAACTCGCAATCTCTGGATGGACCACTTGAATAACAATAATTTAAGTATTTATGAAAACAAAAACGTTAATCATATTTGGCAAATACATGGCAGCGAACGTAATACGTTTTACAAGTTGCAGATTATAAGGTTAACATTGTTCTAATGAAATACAACTTAAGATAAGAGAGAGCATTTGAATTAGAAAATTAAGGAAATAAACAGTTAATTGTCTCAACCTGATACAGCGAAAGTGTACAGCGAAAGTGTTCAGTGAATATGTACAGCGAATCTGTACAGCGAGTGGTCAAAAGCATCGAGATCATACCTAGTTTAAACCTGTGCTAGCTAAGTCCTCTCCTTGTTCCACCGGTATTGCAACGGAACATGCTCCAGGAAACTAGCCTCATTGATCCCTTCGTTACCGATGCGTAGCAGGAAAATTTGCGAAACTTGCGGCCAACATTTGTATACAGTTGACATTTATCACAGTGGTTTCTACGATTCGTTCTTGAGTTCAAAGGCTGGGATGTGGAATGATGCTACTTTCCTCAAAAAAAGCCTCCACAAAGCATCCCCAAATAAATTAATTTGTTTATGTAATGTAAAAAAATTGCACTATCAACATTTTCTACTTTTAATGACGGGGTTGCGATACTTAAATACAATTTAAATATTGTCTGGTTATTTGTAACCAGGGAATGGGAAAATTACACGAAAATATTTCAATAAATTTATTTTTCATAAATTGTTTTAAATATTAATTATTAGCGTGAAACACCCATAAAATTCAAAAAAATCTTCAGAAAAAAATAAACGGCGTCGACGGGAAATGAACCCGCAGCCTTCTGACAGCCAGTTAGCTGGGGTAACACTACGCTACGTTGGCTAATAACTCAATGTGTACCAGTATTTTCATTCAACAATTATTGTTTTCTAGATTTTTTCCGTCGGCGGTATTTATTTTTTCTCAGAGGAGATTTTTTTCAATTTGTATTGGTGTTTCAGGCTAATAATTAATACTTATAATATTTTTTATCATTTATGCCATGCGTAAAAAAACCTTAGTTTATCATTAAAAAAAATAATTATATTGTTCTTTAGAATGTATAATATTATGACTAACAGGTAAAAACCAACCCAACCGTTTGGCGCACCTTAAACCTTTTGCATCCAGCTTCTCTTCGCTGAACAGTGAGCTCGATGGAAGGATGGGCACGGAGACGGGGGCAATCTCTTGAGACGGCTCTGAGCAGAACCTAGCCAGGCTGTTGTGTGAAAATACGTCACACAGCATTGTACGCTGGGATAGAAGCGAGTGGATAACAAATTATAACTAGGTGAGCTTGTTAGTTCAGAATTAATAATAACACATAAGTTTAATTTTAAAGTTGAATGAGCCCACTTTCGGAACAAGTAATCCAAGTTGTTGTTCCCAAGTATTTTCGTTTATTATTTGTACTGTATCGTCGGCATCCGCTGTAATTTGGCCATGTAATGGTTGAAAAAAAAAGTCGTTTATATACTAAATAGAATTTCTTATTAAATATTTCCTAGGCTCTATCTAATGATGCACAAACTGATAATACATAAAACGTACTTTTCTGGCAGATAACTTCAGATAATTGTTTTATTAGAAAATTTAAGTATGGAGGAATGTAAGATTTTGCATACCCAAATCAATTAATTAATAAATTTGCCAATATAAGATCTTAATAAACACAAAAGATATTTTTTTTATAAATGTTATTCAAGGTTAATAAAAGCTGATAAAACAAACTTAAAAAAAACCTTTCAAGATCACGAGAAAAATTGTTATATCCAAAATAGTTTAAGAGGTTCCTCATACATAGCATTGGTAACAATAAAGGTGTCACACAAAGAAAAATTAATAATGCTATTTTCTTAAGAATCTCTTCAAATTATTGGTATCCGTTTTCTGATAAACTTTTAGTAAATTCCTAATACATCGGATAATGTGTTCATCCACCTTCCTTTGCATTGATTATATACAATAAATTAGTTAACATTAATTTAGTGGTAATCTCAAGTGACCTACCAGGTAAGTATTGTACTATATATTATCGCCATATATAGTTAGTAATAAAATAATAATAGAAATGTATTATAAATTTGTACAGCGCCCTTGAGGTGATTTTGCACAAAAACGGCCCTATACAAATCATCCTAATATTTTATTATTATTACGAAATTCATACTGGTTAAAGACTGGCAATCCCGCTTTTAACAGTATTAAGAATAATTTGAAGAGATTCTAAATAATTTTGCAATGTTTAATATTGGTAATTTTTCTCCGTGCGGTAATGTAGGTATTAATTAGACTTAGATAAATACGAGTGAAAGCCCAATGTCGAGGGTCCAGAATAATACCTGTCACCTGCTGATGAGGCCATCCAAGCTTATTGTAACCTAGCTCTAAATAAATAAGTTTGTGGTTGACCACGGCGTTTTTATTTGAAGACATGTGTATATATTTGTAAGGCAAACCGGAGTTAAATATGTACCATAAATGCCTACATATTTGCATATTTATTTTTTACCGATTGAACTATTTAACTTTCATTATTTTATTTATGATTAATCCAACAGTACACCCATTTGATTAATATTAAAAAAAAAACAAAATCCAACAAAAATACTCATAGCCCACCCATAATACTTTTTGCATGGAAAAAAAACAGTATTAATAGATAATCTAAGAGACAATTTTATATAAGGCTTTATAGAAGAGAGGATTTTTGTGTAGGGAGAGACAACCAAAAATTATGTGACCTAAAGTTCACACTTCTAGACGACTGAATGTACAATTTGAGGAATCAAACACTTGAATTTAACCTTAAAAATTAAAAAATAATTTTGTTAACATAATAATTCCACTCTATAAGTCACCATTATTGACAATGTTCCCCTGTTATGTCACTCATCCTACTTCTCTCCCCCCTTTCCCAAAATTACTCCTCCCACTAACTTCACCTAATAAAATCACTCCTCCCACTAACCTCACCTAATAAAATCACTGCTCCCATTAACCTCACCTTACAAAATCTAATCATTCTGCACTTGCATAATTTTTAAGTAAGTTTTAAGATTGCTAGTGAATGACACGGGTGTGTTGAAATCGCGTAACTAATGAACATGTGAAATAAAACTCTTGAAAAAATATCCTACCCTAAAACTGCACTTTTAATTTCCATTCGTATGAAACGTGAACGCGACATTTCATAAAAATTACACGTTTTGAATAACGCAAACAACAATATGCAAAAAAAACAATCAACATTCACACGGCGTACACAAAACGAGAACTTTATATTGTAGTTTATCAATCGATGTTTATTATTGCAACTACGGTAGTGCATTTATTACGGGTCGATTCAATCCCCCACCCACCACCCCCCAACCCTGCTGCGGAGTCATTTGACTGAAGTCTCCCTCGGGGGTTAAAGGGTTGTTTTTCCGATCCATCGATAGACTGCTGAAAAACTGTGCGGCGTGATGGTGAATTGTTTGCAATAATTCCTGGTCGCGACTACATGCTAATGGGAAGGCGGGTCAGCTTTTGAAAATTTCGATATGCCTATACATTTTTTTTGTAAATTGGAAGCACTTTTCCCAAAACATACTAAACAGTATGTTTTGGGAGTCACGCTTTGTTCACTAATAAAGATATTCTCATTATCTTTGTACTACAAAGCTTTCATGTCGGAAGCGCTAACCTTGATCTGACCAAACTTATCAGCATGAGAATCTAGTCCAAGGAGAGAAACGTTCAATTTATTTTACACTAAGGTTACTCATAGTTGGCACTGGGACATTGGTGTAATAATTAGTCAATGCACTGGTAACTACTATAAAGTTATCGGTAATGCAGGGATTGAGACATAGATAATAAGATCCAGAATCATTCCTACCGCCTGCCAATAAAACCATCCGAGTTCATTGTAATCTGTCAATAAATTAATTAAAAGTATTTTCTTGACCCCGATATAACGACTAAGAAATTAAATGAGCTCCGGTGAGATACGAAAATAGTACTTTTTGTAATCAAGGTAACAATAGATTCGACAGCTTAAATATTTCTAATTCGGTCGGTCCGTTTGACAGATTGATGACACTACCTTAACACGCGGATTGCAATATTTAGAGCACAAGCGTCAAGTACCTACATATGATCTCCTTGTTACTTGTATGACAAAGAAAGATGTTACGAGGAACTGACGTCATTGATCCCTTCGACACCGGTGAATAATCGGAAAACACGCCAAACGCGCTCCCTACATATGTACATGGTTAAAGTTCGTCACATGAGAACGGGTCACTTCTACGAATCGTTCGTGAGTTCGGCTGTGAAACGATTTGCCGTCCTCTCCTCCTTCCTACATAGTGGGTCTCTTCCAGACCCATGATCACTCCTTCCTTTCCTCAAAAAGATGCTCCACACAGCATCCCCAGATATGAGATCCAGATGGCCTCCTGTGTGGAGTTAATGTAAAAAAAATATAAAACATGCATGAAAATAAAAACAATGTATGAAAAAAAAACTGATATTATAGCCAATCAGTACAAACATTCAAGAATTAATATACGTGATTTTATTTAGTCCTTGTATGACGGTGAAATATGTGTATTAAACTATGTTATGGCTATTTATTGAGCACTTATACCTAATTTACAAATTAATTTTTTCGCTTGTTCTTTTCTTTTAATAACTTTCAATTTTACAATCATAACAGTTTCAACACTTTCAGTATCTCTTCATCGAAGCAACACAAAAAACATTAAACAGCATCTTCTGTTTTTATCTTTTCCATGGAATCAAAATGTTTTAATCATAGAATAAAGAATGACGCCAAAAGTGGCGTGTGTGTGTTTCGTGATCTAAATATTTATCCAATCGAGGCGTAAATTTCCAATTCAAAATTGTGTTAACGATATTCGAATGAGATGGAAATCTACATTGTCAGGCGAGTTTAAGTGAAATAGAGCGCTGGGCAACTGGACTAATTGTACAATTGGACTTATATTATACTTTAAACCTACATAATGTACAAATTTTGCTATTGATATTAATAAAAAAAAAAAAAAAATAAAATAAAAAAATAAAACTCTTATTTACAAATAATAAATTCCCAAATCATGCATACTATTTTAGCTTGCAATAATATTACAATCCATTACATAATATCTACCGAAACTACGTATGGCAAAAAAAATAGAAAAGAGCAAATACTATGACTTGTCTCATACTTTCAGTCAGTTGAAAGCATGTTAAAAGAACGGCGAAGCTGGGTAGCTACTATTATTATAACAAATTAAACATTTGCCATGAGCGGTTACGTAAGAAAATATAGGGGTATATTATCATCGCAGAGTAAACTTGATCAGAGTACTTAAAAAAATAGTTGATGGCTATTCATCCCGCCCCGTTTCTATATAGACCGCAGGCCCGGGCGGAATTCGTGGCAGAGTCTGATAACAATACTCGCAGATGGCAGTGATTTCCGCTTTTTGTCCGCTTTTTTATCACTAGGCAGATGGTTTAATGACACAAAATACCTCGATTCACCAATTTCCCAGCTGCATCGATGTAGCAGATACAGCACTGATTTAGCAGATATAGATAGAGAGACTTCCATTCATTTTAATAGCGGCTGCATTTTACAAATGACATTCAATGGATCCGAATTTCAAAACCTTTTAAACATTTTTTTTTAAATTTTAGTTTTTTAAAGCTTTCCACCGTTTTCATACAAGTCATTATCGTCAAGCTGGGAATAATTCAAGTTTTTGCAATTCATTACTCTTGCATATTTGTGTAGTAATATTTCGGAATTCCTTTTTAATACAACTATGTGTTATGTAGCAAATGTTTTATAATGAACTACCTACTGAATTCATTTATTATTTGAGTAGGTACAAATATTTATAGTACGTAATTATAACAACCCATTAGAGAATTCCTTCTTCAAATTTTGCAAATTCACTTTGTGGCACCATTTTATTAATGAAATAAATTAAAACACTTGGTTTTTACCACGATAATCTTTATTTTTTTTAAATCAATATGTTTTGAGAACGATGTTCTTTTCGTCAGGATATAAATTGTACTAAAACTAATTATCAATTATAGAAAATAGGCGTGGGTAGAAATGAAAGTAAGGAGGGGGGGTTTACTTAGATCTTTTAGAAATATTAGAAATTAGGAAAAATGTCAGTAGAAATTTAAATATTATTAAATTAATTTTGTGACAAACCCTATCCTAAACATATTTCCATTGTAATTTTTTGTCTTTGATCTTCTAATCTCCTCCTCTTTCCATCTCTCTCCATCCCCCCCCTTACTTTCATTTCTACCCACGCCTTTTTTCTATACTTGATAATTAGTTTTAGTACAATTTATGTCCTGATGAAGAGAACATCGTTCTAGAAACATGTTGATTTAAAAAAATAAAGATTATAGTTGTAAAAACAAAGTGTTTTAATTTATTTCATTGGAGAATTTATTATTTACGGAATATAAACCATTTTATATATTTATCGTATAAATTCACACACAATGACATCTTTCAAAAGAATAACGTATTTGTGACAAACATTATTATTTATTATTTTTATGTGACACCTCACAAGAGCATCCATGTAAATACAGTGAAAAGGTTAAGCAGGAAGGGTTTAGAGATGGGTTGAGGCGGGTTAAGGTAAAGGCTCTAGGAAGGGATTCGTTAATGTGGGTCTTAAAAAGGCCTGGATTATATGAAGGAGGAAAAACCTGGATTATATGAAGGAGGTAGCTCGTTCCACATACGAGCTGTCTTACAGAAAAACGAGTCGAAGCAGCGACCCGTTCTTATGAAGCCAAGATCAACTGTGAACCAACATCAGAATTCTAATTCTAATTTGCACTATTTTGCAATTGCAGAGTTTTTTTTCATTTATAATGTGCACTGTACACTTGACACTTATTTTTTTATTATTTCGTTATTTTTAAAAACTCTAATTAATGACACTTGTGTTTCTATACCGGTAGCGAAACATAAAAAAATATATTAAAAGTGTACATCGATAAAATAAAACTCAATGTGTCAAAGAAAAAGTCTAAAAAAAAGCTAACTGTAATACTAATTGTAATAACACTTTTCAACTATTTTTTCAATATTCGTGCAAATAAAAATGTAGTATTTGCTGACACACATAATATGTGGATAAAGGAAAAAATAAAAACTCACTCATATTATAACACATGTTTAGGTGCAGAATAAATAGAGTAAAAGATTTCAGTTCCCTACATTTATTTCCAAGCAAAGCGAATGAACAAATTGGTTTTCAAAACAGTGAAGCGGTGGTCGGTAGTTTGGTTTAATACAATTACTCCTTCTTTGTCCAGACGCTGATTCTGCTACATTCCATCTTTCCTCGGAGAAAAGCTTACTATGTTTTACTCTGGCGAAGAAGAGTACGTATTACCGTTGAGATATACTGCCAGTTCATTTTATACATATAAGCAGAGCCAACAGAACAACAATCAAACCATACATGTCATGTATTTTGTCAGAAGCATTCTTGATTATAATTGCTCTCTCTGATCACTTTTATACATCATATATTCACATAAAATTGAAACAACACAGCAGTTTTAGGGTCATATTTTACCGGGCGTTATTTTGTAAAAGTATTTTTTTTAATGCGTAATAAGAAAAAAGAAGTAATAAGAAAAATAATATTTCTTTTCAGTTTGACTCCAATATTTATACTGAAATCCATGAATAAAATTCTAAAAATAGCCAAAATGAATAATTCATATTTCGCACCACTATCGTAACAATCGGTTTATCTTTAAAAAAATATTTATTATTATTATATAAGTGAATGTACAGTTTTCTTACAAATTCCGAAAACAAAACGAATGTGTTTTCGAAATATCGAGTTCTCTCAACATTTCTACGATTGGAGTAAAAAAATTAAGTAAAAATATGGTTAGCATTTTTTACAAGATTTTTGACGTTTGATCTAAACCGGAAAGATAATTTTAACTAATTAAAAAAAAAAAATTTACGGAAAATTACAATATCAGAAATATATAGCGCATTGTGAAAACATTGCAAACTGAACAAAAGTGATAAAAGTACTGACAGGTTGACACATACGAGCACATTATTAATATTTCTTCATATGAAGCGGTTACTTTGTGATGTGACATTATAATTTAAAATTAAACAATAACTTTGTAAACATCACTTATAGGTAAATACTTAATGCCGACCGGGTTTCGCTACAACACGTTGCCTCATCAGGGCAGTATAATACTAACAATCTAAAAATTTTAAAAATAAACATGTGTGGATTTCACAGTAAGTGGACAGTCAGAGCTACAGTGGAAGAGGTAGGGATATGTGGGAGATTGAGGGGCGAGTGTTGAGTGTTGACAAAGAACACTCGCCCCTCAATCTCCCACATATCCCTACCTCTTCCACTGTAGCTCAGACTGTCCACTTACTGTGAAATCCACACATGTTTATTTTTAAAATTTTTAGATTGTTAGAATTATACTGCCCTGATGAGGCTACGTGTTGTAGCGAAACCCGGTCGGCATTAAGTATTTACCTATAAGTGATGTTTACAAAGTTATTGTTTAATTTTACATTATTAATAGCTCATAATGTACTCGAATGCTCAACCTGCACATACAAGCAATGCCAGTCTTTGCTCTAATTCAAATAGCATAATCTACTCAATCGAGATCAATGAAGACATCACATTCAAATACCTTAAGTCCATTGATATCAAAAAGGGACCAGGGGATAATCAACTTCCAGGGATCTTCATAAATTATTGTAGTAAACAATTGACACCCCCCATTTTTGTTATTTTCAAACTATCGCTATCTGAAGGAACATTTCCCGACAAGTGGAAAACAGCCTTGATTACCCCAATATATAAAAATGGCAGTAAAAATGATGTATCGAACTATCGACCTATATCCAAATTACCGATACTAAGTAAAGTATTGGAAAAAATTGTTTACGATCAATTATATTCTACTATCTCACCCTCACTCTTAAATAATCAACACGGCTTCATTAAAAATCGCTCCACAACTTCAAATCTTGCATTTTTTACAAATTTTCTTCATGCTCAAATGGATATGCGATGCCAGTTAGATGCCATTTATACGAATTATTCTAAAGCATTTGACCGTGTTAATCATTATATTCTTTTACAAAAGTTATTAGGTCTAGGAATTCACGGTGACCTCTATAGATGGATCGCATCATACGTCAATAATCGGCACCAAATCACGGTTGTCAATGGTTTTGCATCTCGCTTAACGGAAATCGTTTCATGTATGCCCCAGGGGTCGCATCTTGGACCACTCTTATTTAATATTTATATAAAGGACATTTACGTATGCTTTAAAAATAGTTACTTTGTTTTATACGCGGATGACACGAAAATTTATAAATCTTATAAAAAAAAATTATAAATGGTTTTGCAAATATATTATTTACTTACTTACATGATTACATATAATTGAGCTAGGATTCACTCACCAAACACAAGAGCCTCGTCTCTTTATGGTGAGGAAAAGCTATTATTATTTACCTTATAACACTGTATAATATGTATAAATTGTATATTTATTGTAACAAACATACAAATATTAAATAAATTAAAAAAAAAAAAAAAAAAAATACAGTGTTTACCCGATTGTATGGAATTGCAAAGCGATCTTGATAATTTGTGCGTAAATTGTGAATCAAATTTATTGTCCTTAAACATATCTAAGTGTCACTCTATTATATTTACTAGAAATAAAAACAAAATCATCTATCCATACAACTTGAATAACAAACCTTTACAACCTATGTCTACGTGTAAAGATCTAGGTGTTTACTTAGATAGCAAATTAATTTTTGACAAGCACATTGAACACATTATTTCAAAATCCTACAGAATGCAGGTTTCTTATTACGAATATGCAAAGTTTTCAAAAGTGCTAAGACTCTGAAAATTTTGTTTTGTTCATTGGTCAGAAGTCCACTGGAGTATGCTTCCACAGTATGGAATCCTCAATATAAGGTATACATAGATTTAGTAGAAAGTATACAGAATAAATTTTCGAAATATTTACTCAAGAAATACAACAAAACTACAAATAATATGTTAACTTTACAAAAAAGACGCACATTGTGGGACCTGTTGTTTCTACATAATCTGCTTAATAATAAAATAGATAGTCCCGAATTGCTGTTCGTCATTGGTTTAAATGTTCCAACGAGGCGTACCAGGCACACTACACTATTTCATATAGAAGCCAACAATACCAATGCAGCAAACAACTCAGTTATTACTCGCGCAATCACAACATACACCCATTACGAAAAATTTCTACATTTAGACGTCTTTCATGATTCCTTTCTAACATACAAAACTAACTTATTAAATTTCTTAGCATGACATATTTCAAAAATATTTTCACATCATTTTTCAAAACTCCTGACTCAATTGAGTTAATTATCTATTTACTACCTTTTATCTACCTTTTGCGAAGCAACGAAAATGAGAAGCTCTAAAGAAATTTAATTATTTGTTAGTCATGTTGTTAGAAACGCTTCGATAATCAATTTAATTATAACGTAAAACGATTTTAACGCTGTTTTGAATTTTACATCCGGTGCATCTATAATGGTTGACCAGTCGGTTTCTTTCAGTAATTTATTAATTAGTGGAATAATTTTAGTGTTCGAGGTGTTGAGAGGGTTGCATTGGTGGATGGAAATTCTAGTTCCACAATCAATTATTTATGATGAGCATCCAAAAATAGTATTATTCACATCATTTTTCAAAACTTCTATGTATTAACAGTCAATTACAATTCGTGAGCTTATTATAATTCTTGTTTTCAATTCATTTATTATTAACTATCCACACACTTCCTTCCTTTTATAACAATCTCAGGCGAAATTACGTAATGATATTTTATGGACATACGTAATAGGTACTACAACTATGTAATAACTTAAAATATCTAACTGTATCTTATTGTACTGTGTATGTCTTAACAAATAATTGTAGCATTTTTAATTGATAATATGGTGGTTATGAATGATTATCGTTTACCAAATAAATACTAGACTAGACTCCATGCTCCATTTCTTTTTTCGTGCTTTTCGCACGAATTTTATGTACAATTCTTGTTCAAATATTGCTTGCTTTAAAAAGATAATATACACGACGATACGCTTTATCACTTTGTTACTATTATAAAAATATTATAACTATTATGTGTGCCAGTGTTTTTCATTAAAAAATTGCATTCGTGTATGTAAAAGCCCAATGGAGATTTAAAAAAATAAAATAACTCTACAATTTTTAACAAGTAAGTAAACCCGTTGATGCGATTTTTTCATGAAAAGGGCGCTAAACAAATCATCATACTATGAAATAAAATAAGCGTGTAGAAATAAAATATGTGTATTTTATATGTATTTATTAATTTTTGGGAAATCGACAGTTTACATTTAATAAATTTGTACATAAGTATTATATAGCCAAAATAAAACAGATTATGGATTTCCTCTTTGTGACTTTACCTCTACTGAGACAGCTTAATATGGAATAAGTAAATTAAATTTGTAGGAAAGTAATATGAATTATAAAATTTATACAATAACAATACGACAACAATCAAAGTAGTACACAGTAATAGTGACCCGTTGAAAACTTGGCTTAATTGTGTATATCGGTGAACGGTTCAATTCGAGTCAGTTGCGACATTTACCTAAGTGTTCACTGCATCAATTGTGATAAGAATTTTGCGCGTTGAAGCGAGATTACTCAAGTGATTTATAAATTATTAACATCGCGAAATAGTAACGGTGAAGTTGACATCTGTTTACTGTATAAGTGAATCTCTTGTGATTGGCCAACTCCACCGCCATCTTTCAAACTCGGGCCATTCGGCTTGCTTGTTTCACTTTGACGGCGCTTGCGCATCTTATTGTTTCTACCAAAACTACTGCAAGGGTGACCATGAGTTCGAACAAAAAAACAAGCTCTCAACAACAAGACACTCTAAATACATTTACAAGATCCAAAAACAAAATAAACACTGCCCCCGAAGACACTAGCCCAGAAGAAGATACTTTTACTAAATTTGCGTCTTTCGTAGACACAAAACTGGAGAAACTCAAAAACCAAATACTCGAAAACATTGAAAAAAAAATGTCGGAATTTCAAAAAACTACCGAATTTATTTGTCAAAAGTATGATGACATAATAATTCGTTTGGACTCCATGAATGAAGTTAAAGGAGAAGTCGAAAGCTTAAAAAGTGATTTGACAAATAAAAGTAAAATTATTAAACATCTAGAAACCAGACTGGCTTGTTTAGAACAGTCGAACCTCGATAACTGTATTGAAATAACAGGAATTGAGGAAAAGACTGATGAAAATCCCAAAGTAACTGCTATAAACCTAATAAAAAGTGCTAATATCCAAATAAGTACAGACGATATTACATCAGCAATAAGACAATATGACAGAAGACCAGGTCATCCAAAAAAAATTCTCTTAAAAATTAGAAATCCAGAAACAAGATCAAAATTATTGGCAAACAAGAAGGTGATCTCAAACCGTGAGAAAATGATATTCCTAGGAGAATCGCTATCTCCTTATTTTAAAGAACTGTTTTGGAAAGCCAAATTAAAGGGAAGAGAATTAAAATACAAATATATTTGGTTTAAAAATGGATCCATTCTAATGAAAGAAGATGAAGGAAAAAAAATCAGAGAAATAAAACACGAAGATGACCTCAATAGAATATAGAAGTTGTATGGTAAAAGGCACCGACAATATTTAATATATTAAAAATGGATATCGATTTAGGAAAAAACATTGATTTGGATGACAATACAGAACCTAATTTAACTATTAAAGATTCATTTACTTGCAAAAATTTTTTGAAACATTCAAACTTTTCTTTACTTTGTTTGAACATTAGAAGTTTAAGTAAAAACTTTGATGAAACCATAACTATGCTTGATGGCATAGAACATCGTCCTGAGGTATTAGTTTTTACAGAAGCTTGGCTAAAAAATTTGATCAATATACCTAGCATCCCCGGATACACAGTTTACAATACAAATAATAACTATTTGCAAAACGATGGTGTAGTTGCCTACGTGAAACGAAATGTTCAGGCGACTGTTGATGAAATTGTTTTCCCTGGAGCAAACTGCTTAAGAATGCAGATATCGAATAATATATGTTTAATAGCCATTTACAGATCTCCGTCCCAGACTCATATAGATAGTTTCCTTGAATCACTGAGTGTCCTACTTGATTCTACATCTATACAAAATAAGGAAATCATTTTATGTGGTGATATAAATATTAATACATTAGATCTGAACAGTATAAAAACTCAAAAATACCTCTCACTTTTGGCTTTTCACGGCTTAAAGCCAATTATAATTTCACCTACAAGAGTTTCGTCTACTGTTTCAAGTTGCATCGATCACATTATGGTAAAATCTAAATTTGAACCACAGGGAGCTGTCTTCACTACTGACATAACAGATCATGATGCGGTATTACTGAGATTTATGAGCTTTAGACAAAAGAAAATAGCAAAGGAAAATGAAAAAATCAAAACCGTCATAAATAACAATCTTTTGAAGGCTAAATTAAAGGAAGAATCATGGCAGTCAGTCCTGTCATCGCAAGATGTTAATTCAGCTACTGAAAACTTCGTAAAATGTTTAAAAATTCACGTGGAAAGTTGCTCGTCGGTACAAAGTGTAAAACATAACATCAAATACTTAAAACCTTGGATAAATGATGGAATTATCAAATGCCTTAGAACCCGTGACAAACTGCACAACAAATGTCGAGGAGAGTTTAATAATATTCAACTGCTGGCTTATTATAAGAGATACAGAAACTGGTGTACAAAAATTATAAAATATACAAAGCAAACGTATTACAGAAGGAAACTGGATAAAGTCAACGGTAATAACAAGCAACAGTGGAAGATTATAAAGGAAGCCATAAATATTCAAAAGGAGCAAGTATCCATAAAAAAATTATTAATCAATAACAAAATTATCTCATTTGAGGAGGATCCACATATAATTACCAACCATGTTAATAACTTCTTCAGTGATATTGGTCCTACATACGCAAAAAACTTGTGCAGTGCTAATAAAACCAACGAAATGTATCTTGTTAACAATTTTATACCTGGTACTCAAGTTACAGGAGATAGTTTTGAATTTAAAACTACTAGCATTTTTGAAGTTACTAATGTTATAAATGAATTAAAAATGTCTTTTTCCTGTGGTATCGATGGCTTAAGTATAATGGTGTATAAACAGCATGTTTATGAGTTAGCTGGTCCTATAACTCATATTGTTAATCTTAGTTTTAAGAATGGCATATTTCCTTCCCATTGTAAAAATGCCAAGATTATACCTCTTTTCAAAGGTGGAGATCACAAAAATGTTAATAATTACAGACCAATATCTTTGCTCAATACTCTCTCAAAAATAATAGAAAGACTGGCTAAGTCAAGATTAGTATCATTTTTAGAAAAATACTCTCCGACAGCCAATTTGGTTTCAGAGAGAACAGAAGTACGAGTGATGCTATATTAAAGGTATTGACCAAAGTTATAAACGCACTGGACTATGGCAACAAAGCTATAGCGGTATTTTTAGACTTATCAAAGGCCTTCGATACGGTTTCCCACGAGTTGCTTCTTAAGAAATTATTATCTTTAGGCATTAATAATACAGCTATGGGTTGGTTCAGATCTTACCTTAGTGATAGAACACAGCAAGTAGAAATAAATAAAATGTTAAGCGATAGTAAATCCATCTCATTTGGAGTACCACAAGGTAGTGTACTCGGGCCAATATTATTTCTTATTTATATAAACGATTTATGCAGTCTAAAAATTCCAGGTAACATTGTTAGTTTTGCAGATGACACTGCCTTAATATTTGAGGGTAAAAATTGGAGTGAAACTTTTGAAAAATGTGATACAGGTTTAGGAGCAGTTAATAATTATCTGAGTAATAATATTTTAACTTTAAATTCACAAAAAACCAAATACATCACTTTTAGCATTTCTTATAAAAGTCAGCCGTCTACCTCTTATAATTTGATTATTCACAATTGTGTGCAAACGTGTAACTGCAACCCCTTGGAAAGTGTAGACAGCCTCAAATACCTGGGGGTAAAAATTGATAAATTTTTGAGGTGGAATGATCATGTCGAAATGTTAGTAAATAAAGTTAGGAGACTTATCTATATTTTTAAAGATCTCAGACATGTACTAGACAAGGAAAAATTAAAAACAGTGTATTTTACTATAATTCAGTGCCTACTTTCGTATAATATAGTGTGCTGGGGTTCCTGCCTGAAGACTGTAATAGAACCACTTAATATTGCCCAAAAACTGATTCTCAAAGTTATATACAAGAAAAAATTTACATATCCTACACAGTAGGGTGTATCGATTTTTAACTTTTTTTTTGTTTTCAAATTCCAAGTTGAAAAAAAGTTGCTACTAGATACCACAACTTACCACAAAAAAATTTGGATTTTTTAAAAAATGTTTAGGTCTCCCGCACAAGGCCTAAAGTTTAAATTTTTTTCAAAAAATATCAAATTTTTTTATAATTTAAAAAAATAAAATCGTAACTTTTGTGTTTATTCCAAGTTAAAAAACAGTAATATTAGGGCATAAAAATAAGTAAGAAACGATTTTCTTTTATAAAAAATGGATTTTAGGTCTCCCGCACAAGCCCTAAAGTTTGCTAATTTTGATGAAATTTTGTAATTTTGTGTACATATATGAACCATGTTTTTTTTAAGTTTAAGCCACCGGAATTAATTGTACTTTTCTTATAGAAGGCATAAAATGAGACAATATATATATATACATAATTCATATATACATATATTAAAAATATATACCACATATATACTATATAATATATAATATGTTTTTTTACCTGAAAAAAGATAGTTGGACGGTGTAAATTGTATGAGAAAGGTGTTGAAAGAAACTAATGTTATTTGCTATTACTGTTGTTTATTACAAAAGTATAAAAGGTTTTAATATGTCATAAAATGTAGTATAATAACTAAGTATAAAATGTTGCTGATTACTTTCCATAAAGAAGAGTTGGCCAAACGAAACCCCAGCAACATCTCGCACGCCAGGTGGCTTACTCTGGCAAATCGAGTCCTTCGTTTGTATGTTGCCACCGATGATCCGACCCCTCAGCTAACAAAGCTTGCAGAGTTCATAATGAAGGTCTACATACCATCATGGTTCTCAATTAAGTGCAATCCCCAAATCCCGCAAACTTCCATTCATTTTTTTTAAATGTTTCTTTTCAGCAATTACTTGAAAGATGAGCTAAGAAAAGTCGTCCATGCAACGTTACAGAGAAATGCTTTCATGGCTCACCCAGAGCATGTTTGATAGCTATGCTGTTCGATGAACGAAAACATATCAGAGCCTTGGCTTATAAGAGAATCCAGAAAGCTTGCGCAACCGAAAGGAAAGGGGTAAGGGTATTTAAACCCCCTCAGATCAATTTTGATGCCGAAGACTATATAGATATGATTGACTGGCAATCCACTTCAGTAACCGAACCCCCTCTTGTTACTGATATGAGCCTAGAAGAGTTGGAGTCAATTGCGGAAACTGGCAAAAGTAGAAGGGTTGAATTTAGAATTCCTTCTCACACTCAAGCGGTGGAACGAATTGTCAACGAAGTCACAGAAGCTTCGAAGCGAGTATGTGGGCTGATCGAAAGAGATGGTTTTATCCGTGCCAGACTGGTAGACCGTAAAGATCTAAATACGTTCGAGACCAAGAGCCAGTACAAAACCTCTGCAAAGGATTAGAATTAAAGTAAGTTTTTTTTCGACTATTTTGTATTTGTAATGTTTCTAAATAACGTCTTACATATTAAATTGAAATTTCATTTGGGAACTGTAATAACATTTATAAAATTTTCACTAGGCCTATGTAAATACTATACATAACTTTGATTTAAGGTTTTGAAGCCAAGATGAAAAGACGAATACTTAAACAAGTAAGTAATTTTGCAGTAGAAAAAGAAAACTCCCACTCATGTCGTATGGAAAGTAATCAGCAACATTTTATACTTAGTTATTATACTACATTTTATGACATGTTATAATCTTTTATACTATTGTAATAAACAACAGTAATAGCAAATAACATTAGTTTCTTTCAACACCTTTCTCATACAATTTACACCGTCCAACTATCTTTTTTCAGGTAAAAAACATATTATATTTATATAGTATATATGTGGTATATATTTTTAATATATGTATATATGAATTATGTATATATATATTGTCTCATTTTATGCCTTCTGTTAGAAAAGTACAATTAATTCTGGTGGCTTAAACTTTAAAAAAACATGGTTCATATATGTACACAAAATTACAAAATTTCATCAAAATTAACAAACTTTAGGGCTTGTGCGGGAGACCTAAAATCCATTTTTTATAAAAGAAAATCGTTTCTTACTTATTTTTATGCCCTAATATTACTGTTTTTTAACTTGGAATAAACACAAAAGTTACGATTTTATTTTTTTAAATTATAAAAAAATTTGATATTTTTTGAAAAAAATTAAAACTTTAGGCCTTGTGCGGGAGACCTAAACATTTTTTAAAAAATCCATATTTTTTTGTGGTAAGTTGTGGTACCTAGTAGCAACTTTTTTTCAACTTGGAATTTGAAAACAAAAAAAAAGTTAAAAATCGATACACCCTACTACACAGTTACTTTATAAGGAATGTAATATCATGAATTTAAAACAACTATTTATCCTACAAACGCTATGCAGATTTTTTAACAATATTAGTTCTGCGAAAAGAACGCAACAAATTCGTACTACAAGAATTGGCTCTGGTCTGAACTTTATGGCAATTCACCCTAAATCCTCATTTGGGCAGAGACATTATTTGTACCAGGCTCCACTTCTATTTAATAGCCTTCCAGATCACATTAAATCGTCAAATTCCTTGTGTACATTTAAAAATAATGTTAAATTATTTCTGCCATCAGAGGATTTCCAACATATTCTTTCATCTTTGTCCTTTTAAATTGTGGCATTATATTTTGAATAAGTTAATTTTTTCATCCTTTTCTTTTTAATGTAATTTTTTTATCTCTCTTTCTTCTCTGTTTAAAAAAAAATAATAGTTTGTTACATTTTTATTGCAATTAAATATCATGGTCACCCTACATGTTTACAGCATTATATTGTAATGAATAGGCTAATAGGTACCATGTAGGTATCCAATTCGCAGAAACGTCAATGTAACAATATTGTTATCTTAATATTTCATTTTTTTTAAATATTGTACTATCTTAAATATATGTTATAATCTTTGTACTATTTTTTTTAATCTTTTGTAAAATTATTAACCTCAACACAGGCTTGTCCTAGTGAGGTTAAAAATTATAACTTTATGAAAAAGATGCAATGTAAAGAATCAATAAATAAATAAATAAATAAATAAATAAATACAAAACAAAAGATTATATAAAACGAAAAATTTATAAAACAATACATTTATAGCCATGGAGAGAGGTTTTAGATATAAATCAAATCATAATAGAATTATAAATAATAGAGAACTATCGGAGAATTATTCTTTGATGGACCTCTTGTATTTGGTAAGTTCGCAACTGAAAATATCAACCTTGGATAATACGCTATTGTAATTATTGCATAGTCTGTTCAGGCGAGAATTCTGCTTAGAGTTCGATTTGCATTGATCCACCATGAACAGGACACAAGAGCGTGTTGAACGCGCAGGTACATTGAATGGAATCTTGTTTAGCAACTCTGGGCATTGAATATTATTGTAAACTACTTTATACAGACATAGTGCATCTTTATACACTATTATATAACATAGAGACTGATGAACGAGTAAGAGAGGTATTCTAATTATCTTATGGTCAAAATATTATGTGAAAGAAAGCTTATATGGTTTATCCAAGAGCCTTCGAACGGGGTGAATGAAATGAATGACAAGTTAATCATTATTGGAGAATACCAGTGAAAAATATTATGGCTTAAAAATTATGAATATTCATTCAAGTTATATTAAATTAAATTTAAAAAAATCGGGTTTTAAATTCTCGTATTGTACGAAAAGTTTTATTTTAGTTTTGTTATCAGAAATTTCTGAATCTAATTGATTCGCTGTTTTTGAATGTATACCAAAAAGAATTATTGGTTTTGAAAGCAGATATACAATTTTTCCAGATTTTAATATTACATATGAAAAATGCAATTACAAATATGAAAATTCTGATTTCGAAGTTGGAGGAATTTTTTGTGTTTGTTTTGCGCTTACCTATTGGTTTTTTTCTTGTAAACTGTAGAAATAGCATTTTATACGAAACTGAAAAACATCTTTAATCACACATATGCATCAAAAATAATTTTGTAACTTCTCTTTTTATCGTTTCATATAAAAACATTTAGTAAAAATTCACACACTTTGACCAATTTTTCGCAAACATGTAAAGTTTTACTGTTGATGACTTTTTGGAATATATTATAATTATTTGGAAGTGAGAATTTTTAAATCATATATCTCACTGTAATACAAAGAGAAATATAACAACCATATTATGAGTCTGTCTCAGTTTAGTACTGAGTTGACCCTGTTGATACAAAAAGTAAGCTTCTTGTGACGTCACATGGCTCCTTGTGATGTCAAGGGCGTTTTAGCGGTAATTGGAAAATTATACTTTGATGGTTATTTTAACCATTAAAACTAACTTTGCATAAATGTACACGTATTTAAGTAAGAAGGTAGTTTTGGATAAATATCCCAAATGAGTCGAATATTTTTACAATCTAGCGACCGCAGTAAAATTTGAGGACATTCCGAGGTATGATACAGAATCAAGATATCGGTCTGTAATACACTATTTTACCACCATACAGGAAGGAGAAGACATTGTAAAAGCATATCCTCTATTAATATTTCTAATATGTTTATGTCGTCCATTTATTAATAATAACACATATATCCGAAATCTCACACTCTTTGGCAGTTTCTTTTTAATCAAATTTAAATACAGAGAAAATATCGAATAATGTACAAGAGAGTTCGGTGAGAGCGCACTTCTTATAGTATACATACATTTGCGAACCGGAACGTGAGCCGAGCCTCAAATTACGACAAAGGAACGAAGCAACTGCAAGCGGCGTTTGGCGACTTATTTGCGGTTATTTCGTTCCTTTCCCATAAGTTGACGTTCGGCTCAGCAGTTCGGCTCGCATTTGTATACGTAGCATTAGAAATCATGAAGATATTAATTTTATACATTTTTGCTTTATTCAGAATTTGTGGTTTTTAAATTCTAAGTTTGAAAAGAATTTAAAAATTTAGAATTTAAATTCTTTTCAAACTTAGATCGAGAAGAAATTCTCAATCTTTATTGGATCCGACCTTTTAAAAGAAATCGGCAACAATTTCCGTATTTTGGAATTCCGGTATTTATATACTTTATACTCATTATCAAAAAAAAGTGAAAAATACAAAGCTTTTTCCATCCCCTGATAATAAAAAGTGTTAAAGAAAAGAAAAATATTCTTATGATCAATTAATTAATGGTCAAAATTATATAAAATAGAAAATGAATAGTCTCCGTTCAAACCAGGAAAACTTCCCCAGGACTGAAAATTAATAGGAGTTTTAAAACACAAATATTGGTTTTATAATATTTAGTTTCTGTTTTTATATTGGACTTGCGCAAACCGGTGAAAAATCACTTGGTAGTCTGAATTCTTGACACATCAGTTCCAATTTAAAAAAAATGGAAAATATAATAAGTTTCTATTGAAATAATGTGTTATAGGTAGGTACTAATCGCTTGTCTCAATTTTTGACTCAATCAGTTCCAATTTTGAAAAGGCAAATATAATAAGTTTCTATTGAAATGTTATGTTAACGGTAGGTAATTTAGGTAGCTAATTTTTGACCGAACAGTTCCAATTTTTAAAATTAAAGAATATTCAAAACAAATCTGAGCAAACCCACAAAAGAAACTAGTATTTTTGATTGTTACGTTTGCATAGTGAATATATTTTTACATGTTAAATTGATGATTGGACTACACAAGAATACAACTATTTGTAAGATCTGCATTAATTTAAAACAAAAAACCGAATTCACGTTAATTATAAAAATAACAACATGGATTTATTACTAAAAAATAGTTCACGGAACGGAATCTCTAGAAGACTGCTCTACAATATTACGTAAGCATAGTGAATTTTAAACCGCTTCATAATACTTTCCAACTATGGAGGCCATTTGGCAGTAGGGCTCTTATGTGTTGTGTGGTATTCAAAAAAAGACCTACGTAAAAATTTTTTAAGCCAAATTATTTTCTGTGACGGAAAATACTTAAGGCGATGCACTACGTAATGTAATATTTTAAATCGAGCCGCTATCAATAACACCCCTTACGTAGGTGGCGATAAGGTTTAAATTCCCGCTTAATACCATCCGCCTGTTTTGATTTATGCAAGAAAAAAACATGGCCAAAAGTGCCTTTTATTTTATTTTGTGGATGTTCAGGCATAAATATATAATTTTTTTCCGATCATTTTATAAATAACTCAATTTGCCACATTATACAATAAACCTATAACTGAAAATGGGTTCGTAAGTAGGAGATTTTGAACTTTAAAGCAGTTTTCATAGGCCTGATACATTATTTTTTCTGGGCTTATAAAAAGATTTATCTAAAAAATAATCGATTATTTCAGAGGCCAAGATGTATTCTACTCGCAGTATTTAATTAAAGCATCTGAAACATTTCTAGGCAACCAAATTTTCAAACCAAAAACAAATGATTTTGAATTACTGCCTTAAATTACACAGCGCCTCCGACACTTTAAAATCTTTTTTCCTTCATTTTCGAAAATTACAAATGGCAATTTTTTTTCTAGTGAAATGACTATTTTCTGCACGCGTAAGCAAAATGTTTCATTCAATTCATTCCGCGTTATGTTCCATATATCCTGGGAGAATTTTCGCATAACGATACAATGTCGTCCCGTTGCCATACAGTCGGCAACGGTTTCGTTTCTCCGCCAATTCAGAATTTCGATCACATATATCAGAGTGGAATCCAAATTTTAAAATATTGTCTTTACAATATTTGAGCTTGAGCAAGACTCCCGAAATATACGTAATTTAAAGATGGTAAGTTTTCTTAATTACGTATCTTCTGAATGTTTAAAATTTTCATTTCGGTACGCCGATTTTTCATATTGGGCAACTGAAAAGATGGAGCAAACAATATAGCGTCTTGAAGCTCATCGTGAAAACCTTGCGAACTAAACACTAGCGCGTGGATCTAGAAAATCCATGGAGGAAAAGCTGTGCAAAGTTCTTAGTAAATTTGTGCTGCTTAAAACCTCAAAACTTGGGAAAAATTGTTTTTCTGATATTAAGTCAAGATTGTAATTTAACTAAATACAAATACAATACAAACTATAAACTTAGCGAGCTATTAATACTCAATTTTTGGGGTATTTATTATGCCGCGTTACCGAGTTATATTTGGCGATCATTTGATTGAAACCAGCCATTCTTTGGATTTGTTCCTGAAATTCTGGGAAGTCCCAAAACACATAGAGCACGCCTAATTATGGTACAATCGAAATTCATATAATTCCAATAAAGATGACGGGGCTAAGCTCAATATTTCTTGGTATCCAATCATTGACGACTACACCAAAATAAAACGCAAAAAACCATCTTAAATTATAATTTATTACCGGCTCTTAGGGTATTAGAGTTGGCGATATGGTATCACATCTACAAACATAAGCACACACTTCACCACAATCTTTACTCATCTGCTCTGATGATGTATACTGTAATGCTATCCGAAACTTTGGATAAAGAAGGGGGTAACGCAACACAGCATAAGACCACAAAAATAAATCACCATAAAAAGGGCAAAGCGTCCCTTTATTGATCTTAATCATTACGCTTACATCAGCCTTGCACTGTTTGCGGATCTCCACATTTCACACACAATCATACATGGTTTTACACACATACGCTTGAGGGATCTCATTTATACAGCATTCAGTTTACTTTCATCCTTTTTCTGCCAGTTCCATGCCTCGCTTCTATACATCAGGGTAGGTACCAACACTCCATTGTGGATAACTAGCTTCGCTTCTTTGGACAATTTTTTGTTAGCGCCCTGTGCATTTATAATCTTTTTGCCAGTGAAAAAGTTAAATGATGTAGTTTAGATGAAATACAATAAATAATTTTTTTTTATATATTAAGAATAGCTCTACAAACATCGTGATAAAATTTTTCATATCATTATTTTATTTTCTTGAAACTTTTCCAAAATCCTAGGTTCCGTCCTGTTTAACATACGGACTCCGTACATACCCCGTACCCTTATAGCATTATACCGTGTTCCTGTATTGTCTCGAGCGTATCCAGCCCTCAATGCGGCCGTTTCGATGTCGTCCGTGCGCTGCAGGGCGGCGTGACATTAGGCGGGAATGGAAAATGGAAATTCGGCGGCATGCGTAACTGTTTTTAAATTTTCAGCGTATGCCGCCGTCACGGATAAAAGTGCCGCCGGAGAGAGAATCGGAAAGAAGCAATATCGCCGACGCATGCGGGGCCGTTAAAGTAATGTGGGACGTTTCGCAGGCTGATACAGGATCCAGGTGACTCCAGGGTTAAGGGTTGGGGCTTCTTTTTAAAAAAGGGAGAAAATGCATAAATATTTTTTTTATTCTGGTACAATATTTTTTAACATTTCATAGCTATCCAGTAATGTTGGCCTCACTGGGTGGGTTACAATACTCTTCCCAACATGCCTTTCATTTCTCCTCAAAAAGAGCCTCCACACAGCATCCCCAAAGATGACTTAGGGAAATCATTTTCTTCGAGACCTCCTGTGTTAAGTTACGTAAAAAAAAATTATAATCAACAAATCGTCATTTGTCATTACATCCCCGTATATACTTTTGGGTCCCGAACATCTATGATTAATCATTTACCATAGATTGAATGCTATGATTTGGTTATGGGAGATAAGTTTTACGAATAACATTACGACTGCTATTGATGTATTAATTGCTTACGCTTGATATCATTTGAAGATCCCACAACCGCACTTAAATCTTACACTTTCAATACTCATTTCAGTGGGAGGCAAAAAATGAAGACATTCAGTCATAATCCCGAATATTCAAAATGTTAATATTCATAAGTAAGGTGGTTTGGGGTAGAAAGTCATGCCGAGCTGGTGCCACTTGTCCTCAGAAGATATTCCTTTCACGTGCGACTCTTTTACACCACGCGAAGTTTTACACAAAATTTTAAAGACGCCAAAGCAAAGGAACAGCGGGTCAAGAACGAGGAAGCATTCAAATTGAAACTTTTTTTATTAAAAGAAACGCGAGCGGCTTAGCAGATCGCTTTCGTAATATGAGACAAAACTAATAAAATAATAAATATTCTTTAAAAAAAATACTTTACACCGTCAAATTTGTGCAAATCAAAGTTTTTTTTTTCTTTATCTTGATGAATTTATTTGTTTTCTTAACTAACTAACGAAAACGCCGTTCCCCCGTAGGGGCAGAGAGGACGGACTGCCAAACAACTCAGTCTTGGCACACACTCCTTGCCTCATTTACATTCATACATCATCTCAAAAATACTCTTCAATTATTCTGACTTTTGATATGGCCCGACTTAAGTGTCCGATTTTCACTTGATCGTGTCTTGTCTTCCTCGGGCGTCCCCGACTTCTGCTACCATTCACATTTGCGTCATATATTATCCTTATACTCCTTTCTTCGCTCTATATGCCCAAACTTTCTAAGCGTACCTTTCTTAATCTTCTTATTACGTTTACGCCAGCTTTTGCGGACCTCCACATTTTTCACACGATCATATACAGTTCCATACCTCACTGCCATACATTAGGGTAGGTACCAGCACGCCATTGTGGACTGCTAGCTGCGCTTCTTTGGATATTTTATCGCCAACTGCGTTCAGTCTTCCATTATTGGAGTTACCTGCATTTACCCTTTCAATATCTCTGGCAGCCTTCCCATCTCTCGAAAACGTACTTCCTAAATACAAAAACTCATCCACCTGCTCCAAGTATTTCTCTGTCATAACTATATACACACTGTTTTCGAACTCTCTCTTTGAAACACCATGACTGTATATATATACTCAAAAACGTGACTTTTTGAAACGTGTAATTTTATGCAATTGATAAACGACCGTGTATGTGGAAACCTTACTTAACCTAATTAAAACGTAAAATAGAAATTGACATAAAACAGTTCATGGAAAGATACATAAGATATATATATACAATGCTTATTTTTTTCAAATTAGATAAATCAGGGGATATTTCTGTGAAATAATAATAGTTTTTCATCGAATTTCGGAATTCTTCTAAGGTATTTTAAATCTTCTATATTTTTCTTTATTTTGAAGAAGTCGTAAAAACAAATACTATTTTGGAAACAAGTTAAAATTACCCTTTAGATTTTTGTATACAAAACATACTATAATGAGATATGGCAATATTTAAATTTCAAACATGATAAAAAGTTGAAAAAAAACACAAACATTTTTAATCAAAACATGTTAAATTTCAGATAATTAAAAATTCTAAGAACACAGTCTTTTTATTTAAGAATTTCGCAATATGACTGTCACTTCCTTATTATCTTATTCATTCAATTAAATATGATATTAATTTATTATAGAAATAATTCCCAGAGAATATCCAAAAAAACAGACATTTTGGATTCATTTCGTCACAATATAAACGTTGATCTTTTTACTTTGTATTTACCGACACATATATAACACATTTGTGCTACAACATCACTGCCATTGAAGTTTTATTAAATTCACGTGGTAAAAGTTAATAAAAAAGTAATAAGTAACCTCGCTTGTTCCGATAAGATGAAACTATTTTATTCACAATATGGCATTATTAATGGACTTTAACCGGCGAAAAAATAACACAAATAATAGTAAATATATTGAATTCTTTGATATAATTGTGAGATCGTCATTAGAATAGAAATTATAGTTGAACACGTGATTTTAATCACAAATGACAAATCAACACCGTCATTCGCGAGAAACAGACGTGCATGGCGCGCATTGCAAAATGCAATGTTGCAAGACATTTTTATTAGTAATAATTCTAAATAGAAAGTGTGCAGTCTTTGAATAATTTGTAACAAAAACACAATTTAAAGGTTATAAAGTGATTTTTTAAAATTAGTTTTATTACGGTCTGACTAAAAAAAGCGGTAAAATTTGAAAAAAATTACATTATTAATGGATTAAAACTGACAAAAATAACTTTATAACACTTTTTATAGGTATATTGAATTGTCATTTAATTGAGTTATCCGGTCACCATTTTATAGATTTCTCGAAATTCTAAGGACGGGTTGTTTCAGAGAATTTGAACAATTCTTCAAATTTCAAAGTTAATTTTCAAGTTCTGTTAATATTTTAGTTTTGTCAAGTAACTGGCCTATAATGATATCATAACATAACTTGAATAGTACATTCACAGAACTCGCAAATGAACGTTGAAATTTAATAAATTGTTCAAATTCTATGAAACAACCCATTCCGAGAGCATTTCATTTGTCTCAATTTCCTTAGACAATTCTTATAGTCGTGTCGCGTGTTTATACCTAGTCCTAGTGTTTCTGCCGTGGAGATGGACGCGCAGTGGCGCGGCTGTAAAACTGTAATTGAAATACTATAAAATATTCTGCGGCCGTTTTGTTTTGTGACGTCCCGACCTGCCCCTCACTTCCCCACAGGGGGGGGGGTGAGACGAGCGAAGGGGGCAGCGGGCCGACTGAACACTAAAACAAGAGTCGTAAAGTTTTTTTGTGACTTTTCTCCCCAGTTTCCCGCCACTCCGCGGCTTCGGTTAATACCCCACCCTCCCCGGAAAGGGGAGATAGGGGTGATATCGATGATTTTTAAAGAAAATACCCTCATTTTAATATTTTTGCTTCATTATGGCTAATCGTTAATCGATAGCGGAAAAGGCACTGATTCTGGAAAACTTTCTAAGAACTTGTTATCCATAAAAAAATATTTTACGTTCGGCCTGACAATATTATTCAAGACTTTTTTATACAACACTAATGAAGATATTATTTTGCGTGACCTTCTAAAATGTAATTTGATCCTTCGGAATTCTAATTTCACTAATTAGGGCATTATGTTTCATGAATAAATAAGCTTAGCATCGATTAAACGGAGTCTATCATGCATTTATTTTCGGTTTTTAAGTACAGAGAGTCTGATAATATATTTTTTGATATTTTAAGTTAATGGACGTTGGAAAAGAATAAATCTTTCTCAATTTCCTCTCTAAAATAATATTAATTATTGGATAGCCCTAATATATTATTGTTGGTTTCATGTTCACAATTTCATGTTCCTACCATCAGATCAAGGTTCCCTAGAATGTATTATTGTAACAATTATACTACGGTTTCAGACTTCAATTCTGTTATAAATAGATTACACAGCAGTGGTAACTCGTATGATATTGTAGCAGATGTTTTTAATATGCCTATATCAAGAAATAAATCTGTACTGATTAAAAATATTAGCAGTGCTTAATGTAACGAGATCACGGCATAACACTGTTTTTTGTTTTTAATATTTATTAAAAAAATTGTACTAATGTGTATTCTTTTTTCTTGTATAATCTTATAATTTTCCTTACTTTCTATATTGTACTATGACCGTCAATAACTTTCATGTATGTAAATGAGCCTTATGATGTTAATATAAATAAATTAAATGGGGAAATTTGCAACATCATTCATTATTTTATCACCGGGCAAACGAATATTTTTTTTAATTTTACCAAGCTTTTCATTTAGATCCGTAGGCATCTGATAATATAAGGTTATGTACGTTTTACCATTATTATGTTAGCTACTTCATATTAATTGGTATTGCTTATGTTTTACAAATAAGTTTCTCTTTGTTTAAATTGTTTTCCACCGTCAGTATTGTGTGTTGGAACTGGCAGTGATTTTTTGATATTAATATTATTGGAATTATGATTCTGAATTTCAAAAATACTCGACATATACTAACCTCATCGGTACAATTTCCTTCTATTTAAAGAAATATTGTATGTGCCTGGTAATGTATGTTATTTATTATATATAAATAGACATAGTATAGACATAGACTAATCACACACTATATGTATATTTCACTATTCTAATTATTGCTCATACACAACTGAAACATACACAACAGCTCACGTTCGATTCTATCATAAGATTGTAACGATTAAACATCACAAATTAAAACATTAATGAGATATATTATAGACATAGACAAATTACAAACTTACTTTCACATATTTTGGTTCCTTGGAACGGGCAATTTGCCTAGTTAGGAACCAATAATTTCGACCTGATAAGGTACAATAATCTATAATCACTAAAAATATTTTAATTATATCTTGTATCATATTCTATTAATAAATGTTAGACCCGTGAAAAATCAAGAGTTATTATAATTTCAATTTTATAAGCGTATTTAAATGAATCGTTGGAAATATTACACTTTCAAATGAATTTTATGGCTTTTGAATTTAATTTGATAGGTTTATAAAGTCGTACGAAAGAATAGATTAATTAATTAAGGTATTTCCGATATTATTTAATGTGTACAAGTGTGTCAAGATAACTCCCTCCTAAGTTATTCTCAATTAGGGAGGTATCAATTAAAATTAAGAAACATATATATTTTTATTTTTTAAATATATTTGTTACTTAATATATCGTAGTTGTAAGCATCATGTATTCCTTACAATGTATACTTTGAAAATCAGTTGTATGTTATTTGATCGTAAAATGTTTTCCCTCAGTAAATCGGTAGTGATTTATGTGATAACACATAAATACTGAATAATGTACTCGCCGGTAATACGGTGTACAATTCCTTGGCAGTACTTAGTTTCCGCTACATATTGTCTATACAAGGCCGTAAAATCCAAGGCTTTATTATGATCCTTAATGACCCGATAACCTCAGCTAGATCCATGTCATATTTTTACCATCATTTTTACGACTGTAGACCAATGAATAAAAATACTTTTGATGGGAGGAATAGTGAGTTCAAAATGGCGTCCATGAAAATATCTAATTTATTTTATTCGTGTTATTATTATTGATGAAAAACTAGGAACAATCATTTTTGCAGAAATATTTGCAATGCTAAAAGATTATTTTGAGAGATTGAAACTTTATATTATGAATGTTACTAATTAGTATTTTCGTATGTTCCATCAATTTGAAATACTTACTTCAGTTTCCTTCTTCAAATTTGCCTCAATTCATATTGATCAGCATTGCCTCAGCTCGAGCCGTTCAGAATTATTCTTTGTGTGAAACTCCATACTGCAACGCACACTCGTCATCGCCTTGGAGAAGCTAGTGAAATGAGGCGAGGCGATGCCGATCGGATGCCGAGCTGATATTTGTGAGATAACCTTTACACACTACAAAGTTGAAAATATTTTTAAATAAGATAAATGAACAATCCGTTCATAAAATGCACCGAGATAATTGGAAGAATTTCCAACGTTGGAGTACAGATAATACAAGAAAATGTAGTTTTTTACCAGTATTTAAATTATTGATGCTTCGTAAAATGGGCTTGGTTGAAAAATCGGTTTAGAGTTGATATTAGGCGCGCATGTCAATTCACGGCAAAACTCGGTTGCGTTGGATTTGATTTTTCTACCATCAAAATGCCTACTGTTTAGATCTATAGGCATACTTCATGGCTTCAAAACCTACATAAGTTTTTTTGGGCTATAGCACGAGTGAAGATAGCTATGCTGATAGGCAACCCCCGGATGAAGAGGGAATCAGAAAGATTAAAAAAAAATTGTCCATTAATTGTTGAATTGCTAAATGCATCTGGAAACTCAGGAGATGGGTCTTCAATATATTTGCAAGTCCTCCAACATAGTACACGAAATATCTTCCGCTTATGATGATGGTAGTAGGAGATTTTCAAGACTTTCTAAGAAAAAAAACTTTTTTTCTTAGGTAGTATGTCCACGTATAATTGATAAATGAGAGATTGATTTTGATGCACTTCCTTCATGTACGATATTTATGTTTGACGATTTATGAAGTTCATTGTGTTTACGGGCAGATAATTCGATTTGTAGGGCTCGCGTTCGCCTCGGGTTTTACAATAAAAGGGGTAAGAGCGGATGCGGATTATTTGCTTCCATTATTTCCCTTTAGATTTATGTACAACCTGTTCGTAAATAATCGTCAATGAGCAGAGATTTTGGAGAGCAAAATATCAATTTTTAAAATTCTCAAATGCAAAGCTCCATCGAAATTTTTTTCAAACGATTTTTTTACGTGAAACCGCACAAAAATGTTCTTAAACTGCTCAAATATGGTGAAGTACCTGACTATTCACATCTGGTCACCAAACACTGCCAAAGCTATTTCAAGCAACGTTTCAATTCTGAATGATGCTCTTACACCAGGGCGATAGTTACAGTATCTTCCACTCAGGAGCGTGCCGCAAATATGTTTTATAATATTTTAAATTAGTAATTTGTGAAATAATACAAATTAATCAAATAATATTTTCTTGCTAGTCGATCGTTAAACGATTGAAATAATTTAAACAATTTTCTTCTCATCCTACTAATGTGTTCAGATAATACTTTGTCGTTGTTCAACAACAACAAAAATTCTCTTATTAAAACATCATTTTCTGACAGGTATAAATATATTTTTTTTTATTTAGATAAATTTTTTTAATTACCTAAAATTCTAGGCTGTAATAAAATGGGTATGATAGAGGTAATATTATTATGATTTTTTATGACGTTTATTTTCTAAGGTTCTTCATTCCATTCATCCATATCACGAGTTTAATGTATTAAGGTACATATTTTAATAGACTGTGACGGTGAAAATTGAACCTACAATATTCGAAATCTTATGTCCAATTTGAATAATAATCATTTCACCATAAATTTTCTTATCACCACCCTAAAACCTGCCACCCTCATACTCACAATTCTTAAAATACCCCCTATAACATCCTTACTACCCCATCTTCTTTGGGCGCTTGGTACCGTCACCAGCCGCCCAAGAAATCCACCTAATGACGTCATACATTTATAAGATTCCACATAAAAACACCGAGTGCCGGCTGGCCAATCAGACAGTGACGCGGCTCACAGCCGAACAATCAATTATGCATGCAATTCGTTGCCCATCAGTCTTCCTTATAGCGAGCTGCGAGCTCCGGGCTACTTCTAAGACCCTGGTATTTCCTAGCCCGAGGTAGGTCGAGCCTATATGGTTCTATAGTTCAAGAGCAGATAGTTGATATAACTTCTCACGAGCAGTGCTCCGAAATAATTCACAGAATGCTTGATTTTAAATTAATAATCATACGAGGAAAATTAATCACTTGATGTGGCACAATAGGGAATATTTGAAATTTTTAGACGATTCAAAGTTTCTACGAATTATCTACTCCGAGCATGATTATTAAAATCTGGTCACACTATAAAATTAGTAATGATGTACGGTGAAAGTAATATTTATTATCATTTTAGCACAGCGTCTTAGCTCTCATAATCTAGAGTAAGCAAAGTCTCAAACCAATTATTGCTGTTTTACCAAAATACTCGTACAGATGCTATGTATCACTGATCGCGAATGCAAGGAGGAATCTAAGTTACTCATATAAACGATTAATATCAAAAAATCATCCTATTACATTTGAATTTACCAAAGAAGTGATATCTCCTAAAAAGGTTCCTTCCGAACAAAACCTCCGTTCGTGTCGGTATAAAGTACAGCATTATTATTAAGAGTCAATGTATAAAGTGAATAAATTAATATGATATGATACAACAAAATTGTTTTACACTGCATACATGCGAGTAACCTAGAAAACCTCAAAACTCCTAAATGTGTGCTCTCATATTACTGTCTGAAAATTATTAAACCTATAATCTTACAATGGCCTCCTGTCGTTGATATCTTTTGTGTTTTATTTGCACTACCCGATAATGTATCATAAGTAGCAATTTCACTGCAGAAATTGATGCCGGTATAAAAAGTAACGATTCCACGGTAACTTGCAAGATCGCGTTTGACAAAATAATAAATAAAATATCGATTGCAACTCCAGGTGGAGGAAAGCATCAACTATTGTTAGATTTAATACCATGAGTAATTTGATTAAATTTTGCATAGATATGGAGTAATGGATCTACTGTTGTTTTACTCGTATTTAACACCATGAGTAATTTCATTAAATCTTACGTTACTACGGATAAATGGACCTATAATTGTTTTATTTAAAACCATGAGTAATTTGATTAAATCTTACATATATATGGAAGAATGGATATACTATTGTTTTATTTAACACCGTGAGTAATTTGATTAAATCTTACATTAATATGGAGGAATGGATCTACTGTTGTTTTATTTAAAACGATGTGTAATTTGATTAAATCTTACATAGATATGGAGGAATGGAAATATTTTATTTAACACCATTTGTAATTTAAATTAAATCTTAAATGGGTGAGGAAGAATTGATCTACTATAGTTTTATTTAATTCTCCGTGTAATTTGATTAAATTTTACAGAGAGACACAGGGGAATGGATCAACTATTGTTTATTTAACACCATGAGTAATTTCAATATATCGTACACAATTTATTATTAACTGACTATTAGCAAATATTACATGTCATATTCAAGAATATGTGATATTTCCAGAAAATTCAACGAATATATCTGGCATTCCATTTTTTTTGTAAAGTCCATTTAATACTCAGATATTTGAAACATAAGCGAGCAACAAACAATAACACTAAACAACACCAAAATGGTGAGAATTTATTTTTGTCATAAAGAGTTTGGAATGTTTGAATTTTAAATGATTTTTCTTTTTGGGGGATTAGAATGCTCCATAATATATTCATATGATGTGATCTATGTAAAAGCAGAGCTTTGCATAAAACCAAATAAAACAAATATTTATAAAAATATGAATTTTGCTCAAAATACCAATTTCAGATAGTTAAATATATTTATGTAAAATTGACGAATTAATATTTTTATAAGCATTCAAATATTTTTATAGAGCTTTGAAAATTGATGGTTGACTCTAAACATTATTTCTACATTGTAATCCAAAAATAAATTATTGTTACATTGTTTGTTTTCTTTATTGTATCAATGATATTTTCTACTCTCAATTTTTTTTTAAATTGCTTAACATTTCAATTATGATATCGTTGTAATTTTTAACGTGGTTTTTATTTAAATATCAACCAGTTATGATAATTACTAACTAGTGATGAGTGTTTTTTTATAGAAAATATCAATATGGTGGTATTGTGTACTATAAGATTGAGGTGAAAAGGGTATACGTGAAGCGGCATTGCGAGGAGGTAAGAGGGAGGAAAAGGGAGGTGACGCCTCTCACGTCCGTAAACCATATTTCGGGTTCTCATCTTCACTACCACTTTTATCTCGCCAAGTTTCTCAATTACGCAGCAGCCACAACGATGGCCATTTCGGTTTTTGACGAGTAAGTGCGAAGTGTGGTTATGATGCCTTTTACCAACAAATTACATTTTCTACTATCTTTTGCATGCTAATTTATTATTAAAGATAGTAGAAAATTACATTTTCCTTTATGTTTTGCATGCTGATCTATGATTAAAGACAGTACAAAATTACATTTTTCTCTATTTTTTCCTCTATGATTAAATATATAAAATTTTGATGTACGGGAAATACATAACTTGATTCTTCATTAAAATTATGAACTACATTAAATAAAATCTATTTAGTTACCACCAGGCTACTTGACGGCCTATGTGGTTAAATGGTTAGGATTCTTGACTATGAATTCGGATGTTGCGGATTCAAATAAATTGTAGAAATATAAAAAAGTAAAATTAAACAATAGCTTTGTAAACATCACTTATAGGTAAATACTTAATGCCGACCGGGTTTCGCTACAACCGTAGCTTCATCAGGGCTGTATAATACGGTTGTAGCGAAACACGGTCGGCATTAAGTATTTACCTATAAGTGATGTTTACAAAGTTATTGTTTAATTTTAAATTATAATGTCACATCACAAAGTAACCGCTTCATATGAAGAAATATAAAAAAGTAATTTTGGTTTGATTAAATTGTGTTGAAACACAATTTACTTTTATAAAATAAAATATTGTATATTCACGTTCTGGAGTGGAAGATACTTTCAGTATCGCCCTGTTGAAAGATCACCATTCGGAATCGAAACGTTGCTTGAAATGTTTTTAGCCGTGTTTGGTGACCAAATTTTAATAACTGGTACTTCTCCACCTTCCTTTATCCCATATCCTTCCCCTCCCTTTTGGGTTGCTTTAGCCCCCTCCCGTTCCAGACGGTTGGGAGCAGTTGGGACGTTTCTGCGGTACTCACATAAAAAACGCTCTCTCAAATTTTTAACGCTTTTCTTTTATATCTTTTCCCAATAAACAACAAGAAAAATATTTTATAATACACTGATTTATTTTTGGGGGTATTATTATTCCACGTCGTTAGGGCAAATGTGTAACATTTACATATATGTAAAGTTGTGTAAATATTGATGTGTAAAGTTTATACTTCTGACCTGATGATGGACACTGTAATGCTATCCGAAATGCTGGTTAAAAAAGGAGGTAGCGCTATACTGCATAAAACCCCAAAGTAACTCACTATTTATTAGAAAACATATTACCATCAATATACTATCTGGTCCTAGTTTACACAGAGCTCAGTTGATGTTTCGAAGCGCCACATATTACGGTACAAATATAACTATGAATTCATAATAAAGAATAAAGAAATAACCTCCTTAAACGACTGTCAAGTTCTTCAATCTAATATAGACATGCTAAATAACTGGTGTTCACAAAACAATTTATATTTAAATGTAGAAAAATGCAAAATTTTGACCTTTTCCAGAAAAAAAACATCACAATTTTTTGGCTATTCAATAAATAAAACAAATTTAGAAAGAGTAAAGGAAATGCGAGATCTTGGCATAATAATGGATGAGAAACTAGACTTTACGGCCCACATTCAACAAACTGTGAATAAGGGTATGAAAACATTAGGTTTTATATTAAGAACAATTAAAAACTTTGAATCTTTACAAATCATAAAACTATTGTACATATCCCTTGTTAGAAGCCTGATAGAACATAACTCCATAGTTTGGTCGCCCTTCTACAATGTACATATTCATAATGTTGAAAGAATTCAAAGAAAATTTCTACGCTTCGTCAATTTTAAACTTAACATCCCTTTAGAACACATAAATTACCAGTCATTATTGAATCATTTAAATATTCCGACATTAGAAAACAGAAGAAAAATAAACGACCTAACCTTTTTATTAAAATTATTGAACTCTAAATTCGATTGTTGTGAACTACTGCATTTAATAAATCTACACATACCTACACGAACAACTAGGCAAATATCAACATTTTACATACATACATCTCATTCCAACTATAGTTTTCACTCTCCAATACAACGTTTACACAGTCTTGGTAACAAATACTTAAATAATATAAATGTATTTGACAATAATTTGAACTTGGCCAACTTTAAACGGAGTATGTGCGAACTATTTTTACCTAATTTGTAAACTATTGTTATATTTTCTTATTATCATTATGGTTGATTTTGTGGGTTTTGGCAGATTTTATATTTTTCGTCTCACTTACTCTATCCATACCTATATTTTTAAAATTCTTATATTTTATGTAACATATTTTGTCAACTCTGATATTTTTTTATGTAACCTGTATTTTGTTAACACTGATTTTTTTTTTTTAATTTTTTATATGTAATCTGTATAACTAAAAAATAAAGATGTACATTATTATAGGTAAAAGCCCTATGGGCGTTTAAATAAATAAAATAAATAAATAATATTCGTCGTTCGAGAAGTTTTGCGCACAGATTTTCTGCATTATGACTATGTAACAATATAACAGAAATCAATCCGTTCATTAACCAATATATAGATTTACATTAACCCCATATAGGAGACCCTGAGAAAAATAATTTCCCTCAGGGTCCATGTCATCTTTGGGGTTGCTGTATGGAGGATATTTTTAAAGAAGGAAAGAAAAGGAAATTATTGGAAGGAAAAAGGTATGAGGGGTGGGAAGGAATCTAGGGATCGGTTTATCCAGGAGTGACGGACAAATGATCCATGGAGAGGTTAAAGGAGGTCAAGTCGATATTGTGTAGCCGCAGAAACCACCATATGACTTGCCTACTTGTGAACAAGTGAGCTAGGCACTTCATGATCCCGTGTTCTCAAGTTGTGATAAAGCATAACAGCGCGGAGGGGAGGTCTGTACAACCTCGAACATGACAGTTTCGGGGAGGGGGCTGTCCCGGGGGATAAATTACGCGTGTCCACGATCGTAAAATTATTCCTCGAAATTACGAACAGGAGGGAATGCTAGATGGATCGCTTAAATATTTATCAACAATAAAAACGCCTGTGAATAAAATGTCAGTGGTCCAAGAAATACGAAACCCTTCAAGGAAAGAATATACCCACTATCTCCGTCTTACCTCTCTACCCCAGTGATTTTTTTTATGTTTAACGTGACTTTTACGGCAGCATTCATAGTCGGCTGTAAGCTGTAGAGCATCTTAAAACTAAGCACGTATTTTTTAAAAAAGCAATTAAAAAACTTCAAATTGTCAAAGTTTCATATCTAAACTATAGTTGATTAAATAAAAAGAAAACGAAAACGGTTAAGCATATTCAGATTTATTATGGTTATGTAGGAACTCTGAACCTATTTTCTAGACATTTTATTTTGATTTAATTTATTTCATCTCTGGCTTATGCCACTGAAATAATAATCATGTGTTGTTTCATAGTGTTTTCAAACACACCAAGTATTGAACTCTAAGCTTAACCTTTGGGGCGCACAACAGAAATCTTCTAATTAGGCGGGTTACTTATTTGTTTGTAAATAATAATATTATTTTAATAAACGCCCGGATTGCTGGCAATTTAAAAAAAAAATCTAAACTCAAACATTCACATTTTTTCGGACTCACTGCCAAAATTCAAACGTGGCATCATGTCAATAATTTAAACTGTTCAATGCACATATATTTACATAAATACACACACACACTCACACATACACATACATACACACACACACACACACACACACTCACACACACACACTACACACAAACCGATACACTACACACGTCACCTGATACTTAAGGAATATACATACTTACTACTTACAAGACATTACAAGGAAACATATCAAAAAATTTATTTTCTGTATCTCGAGAATGAGAATTGGCCACTGCTCTATTGCAGCTCATTTGTTAAAAATTCGGGTACTCGAGAGTTCATTATGCCAGTGGGGTGTGGAGGATGAGACTCTTGACCATGTCTTCTTCAATTGTAAAAATTATTCTTCTTTCAAAGGCATGTATCGATTGCTTATTAAAATCACCCACCAGTCTCCCCTTAGTATTCCGTATTTGCCTCGACAACTCTCGGGTATATTCAATTCTTTATAAGTTTATATACTTGAATAACATATATGATATGTCCAGTCCCCTTATAGATAATTCAACCATATATCTTAACTCAATCGGCACAAAGCACTCTCTTAAGGATGAATTGCCTAATACAAAAAAAAGGAAACATATCATAGGTACCCAACATAAAATATTTAATTCCTGTTAATTGTTTTATCACTTTAACTCATGTACTGCTTGTTTCTATAATAACAAATAAATAAAAATATAATAATTTTGAATGTGTCGGGTAATTTGCTAGTCTTGCTAACTAACTTACTTATAGAAAATCGCAGTGGTTCTTCATGCACCGCCTAGTGGTTAATGATCAGAAAGAAAATCATCTATAATATTCCATGACATGGCAACAAACGGCTATACTCGCAATCATGCATCGTTCCAACTTACCATTCATTAATAATTCAGACGCCATGAATTCACTTGAAATGACATAGTCTCTAAATAAAACAGGGAGTCTTAATGCCTACAAACCATAGCTTATAAAAAAACCATAAAAATATTATGTGAACATACGAATGCGTATTTAAAGTCAGATTAATGGGTGTCATAAAATACAGTCGTACTGAAAATTTGAGGCCTAAAACATATACATAACAATGAAAAAATAAGTATTATTTTTAATGATCGTTAAATATAAAAATGTATGATTACTGATACCTAATTACATATTATTAAAGTAATTTAAGATTAGTTATTGAGTTCGGACTGATGTTTCGGACATGTTTTCCCATTTACGAAATTATTTTTTCAAGTGGTGAGAAATGACCATTACTTCGCCATTTTTAGGAATCGGTTTGGTTTTTTTAATATTTTATAGACAGTATGAAGAATGTACCTAAACATGAAATAAAGGGATTGAATAAAGAATGAATAGAAAGAAAGGGATTCTTAGTTGGCTTGAAGTAGTAAAACAGATACACCCAAAAAGTGTTCAAATGAAGGAAGTATATTTATTTATGACAAAATAATACAAGATTTCAAATTGTAACAGTATGCAAAATATTTTTATTCCTAATTATTCTACTACTCCATAAGGTGAGCTCCGGGAGCTCGTGTTTATGGGAGGAGTAATTCAAAGACTTATTAAAAAACTACAAGCGTAATTCAATATACAAGTTAAAAGAATTCAGTCTTTAAATAAGCCATAATATCACTAAGTGCAAAATACTTAAGTAATACCACTACCCATTGAAACAGGTCATGTCAAGATTCTAAATAGTAAAAGATTATACACAAGACAATATATAAATATGACTGAAGTAAGAAATACATTCGAATACAGTGTTTTGTGGAGTTTTATCCCATCTTATAACTCGTGTTAGAGAGAATACTGCAGATATTAGATAGATCATTACAAGTATTTAATCCTATAATATAGATTTTTTACTAACACAACATATGAAAGAACAAGACAGTGGTCATCTCTAAATAGTATAAATAAAGTCGCTATCCGCGCCGGTCTGTTTGTGCGCTTTGTTCTTCTAAACTGGGGTTTTTACTATCATTTAGAAAATTTCTTCCGTAAGGTTTATATATAAGGTACATGCCATTGATGTATTATACTAGATTAGCCCTGTCTAGTTAAATTAATTTTAAAAATAACGCCATGTAGCGTACGTCACAAATATGGAGATGAATTTAACAACCCAACTCTGTTTAAACTCCTTGTACAGGCGTTCAAACTCGTAAGCGAAACCACAGAGAATTTGTTGTCAGAGGTGTTTTAATATGGACATAATTCAAATTTAAATATTTGGAACTGGGTTATTTTTGTAATTGAAAAAATGAACTTGCCCAGCATAGCTGAGAAGCAAAATAGCTTACTCTAGAGTACTCTAGACCAACAAAAGGTAAAACGCAATGCACAGTGCCCATTTCGCATTGCGACACAATGCGTGGGCCTTTTCATAAATGTGCACGTGAACCAAACCAAAATTGTGTTGGGGTTATTTTTAAATGATTATGCCGTGTCTAGTCTAATTTAGTCAATGGTACATGCACATTACATTTATAAATAGTAGAAAAAAGTCGATGTTTTATAATGAAGTCGTAAAAGTATATTTTCGGGCACTACGTGATCATGAGATACATCAAAATAATGTACTACGGAATTGTATATCTTAAAAAGATCTACAGAAAAGTCTGCGGTGGTATATGTCCATCTCATAAGGATAACCCCCAGGAACGCCGGATACACGTCAGCTAGTAATATATAATTAATGAGTCTTCTGTCCATTCTCAACACAATATTAACATGTGCATTCTCCGAGCTAAGTAGGTAGTTGGTAGGAAACTAAAGGTACCTAGCAGGAAGGCTCTGCGTTAGTTTCTCCCAAGTAATGGCGGCGTATGCAGCCTTAATGCGCCTCAGTTATCGGGCAGATACGCGGGTTGCTAGCAACAACCTAATACCGATTACAGCATTAATAAAAGTCCCGCATTCAAATTCGTGGTCGTAAAAGTGTTTTGCGCATAAACAGAGCGTGCTAGAAGCGCGACGCGGCACGAAGACTATTCGCTGCTGCAGAAGTCGCCAACTTTGGTGGAAAGAACCAATAAAATCGCAGGCCTTTAAATTACGACATTTTTTCATTATTGTTGATGTAGGTCATGGCCAAGTCCTTAAAAATGACCTTAAGTTTTCTTTGTTCCGACTAGCTAAAATAAATAAAGAATCTGTGTCTATTTTAGAAGATCAGATATTTTAAGTGATGCATTAACATAACTTAAATTCATATTATAAGTGATATCTTTCTACATTATTCTTTTAAATAACGTACATTTAATTATGTAAGGCGTTTTACCGGTATGCAAGGCTTTAAAAGAGTTGCAAAAACATTTTGTAGTGAAAAATTAGTATTTTGTAATTTATACAGCCATTTTCTAATTACAACTATTAAGTTATACAAAGTAATGCAACCAAATAATGAATACAAAAATACTGCATATTAATAAAGAATACATAATATTCTAAATAAAATGAAATAAATTTTAAAATAAAAATTTATTAGTATATGCATGTAAGTTATAATAAATTAGACATTTGTAAACTTGGATGCACAAATGGCTAAAATAAATTCAATTAAAAATTAGGGACTTCTTACAATCATACTCATTGCCCGGTTTTGTAAGACATAAGCAAAAAAAGTTCGTTAGCATTAATCTTTTTTTTAAATATATTCTGGATAGTGCCAGGTTAAAGATTTGTGCATATCATTAATGAATTTCAGGACGTTCGTCCTTTCTTTAAAAAAAGATCGGTCTTGTACTAACATGGGGGAAAAAAGTGATGGGGCAAACTAGAGCCCGCGGGAGACGCGTCGCCGACCCCTGCTTAACTACTACTTATAGTGAGCCAGCATTAATATACTTCCTAAACTTTCAGAAATTCTTGGCGAAATTCGCGCTTTGTTTAATTTTATGTTCGCAGACGGAGATCGGGGCTTTTATGGCGCAACTGACAGACAAATTAAAAGAGAAAGGCGGAATCAACGCCTTGTTAAAAAAACACGTAATTCGGGGAATATTTGACGCTTGAATCTGGAGGTGGACAAAGCGAAGAATCAATTCATTTTTATATGATCTTACTTTCAACGATGTACATATTAACAAACATTAATAAGATATTTCTTATGTACCTCTTATTGATAAAATAAGATAATATCTCGCATCATAATATAAAAACAACAGCATATACTATACTAGGGAGGAGAAAAAAGAGAAAAACGTTGGTTTTCACATATTGAAACTTCCATAGGTAGCAATCACTTCATAGTTAGGTATAATTATTAAAATTCTCAATAGATTGGTTTTCAAAAAAAAAAAATTATCTCTTCTATAAATTGAGACAGAACTAAGATATGAGGAATAACATGTTTCGACTCACAGTTTTGCAATCACAGCAAAAAATAATTATTCTAAAAAAAAAAACACGAATGTAACGTCTGCCAGTTCTATTTCCCGATTGCTTTTCCCTCCCCATTTTCATTAGACGAATCTGAATATATATATTATTGTATCTTACAAGTTTCTTGGCACTGAAATAACTGGATACTTTTTGATACGTCAGTTCAACGACCACAGTAAAATATTAACTTAATATACGTTATAACATATTTTCCTATGTTATGTGAACTTGCTTTTCTGCAGGACTAAAAATACTAAAAAACCTAAGCTAACCTAATTCAAAATCGTAATTCCTTATTATATCATTCAAAGGCTTGCAGAATATGTGGTTCTTTTTTAAGCATTTTCTCAAACCAAGTTTTAATATTTTTAAAATATTTTCCATTTAAACAAAAGTAATTTAATGTTACAGTTCAATATAAATAATGCTACACTTACACGACGCTATACTCTCAATGCGTTATTTGGGCTTGGCACATATTTATTTATTGGACAATTTGTATAGCGCCGCTTTTGTGAGATATCACCTGAGGGTCGCTTTACAATTGATGCAGGTATTACAAAAAATATAAATATTTCAAAAATTAAGTTAAATTAAATGAACCACAGGAACAGGTGACACGAAGATAGAAGATGGAGACTCTGCAACAAGTATCTTAGGTGGTGAGGAAACTGGACCAGGTGCTGCAGCGAAAGAGTGCACCGCGTCCACCAACAGTGCCAGCACGAGGTTCATCATCCGTCCAGATATGTGTCTGCTGCTAATTAAGCGCTGACACAGTTTCTTCTCATAGATTCCAGCCCTTGGAAGCACTGCTGTGACATTCGACGATGATAGAGGATGGAGACTCTGCAGCAAAAATCTTAGGTGGTGAATAACCTGAACCAGCTGCTGCAGCGAGAGAGTCCACCGCGTCCACCAACATTGCCAGCACGAGGTTCATCATCCGTCCAGGTATGTGTCTGCTGCTAATTAAGCGCTGACACAGTATCATAGTAGGATAACAGACCTTGGCAGCATAGCTGTAACGTTCGACAAGTCCATCATTCATCTCCATGTAATCTTGTTCCTGGTGATTGTGTTAGTGGTGCATTGTGCCCGCAATAAAAGGCTACGGTCGGGATAATAAATTACACTGGGTCTGGCGACACTTGTTAGGGCTTTCAGATTTTCCAGGAATTTCGTTGAAAACATCTGGCGTACCTACAGTTACCGATCTTCGTCCCAAGTTCAACTTCAGCGAATTTTGAATATTTTTTAGCAGAATTTTCGATTATTCATTTTTAACACACTGCACTCTAATGACATTACTGTAAAGTTCTGATTACTAATTGTTAAGTTAATTTAAAATGTTGATAGACTGATTTTAAAAATAATTTCAAAAGGATGTTGCCTCATTTCCCTTGAAAATACAAAAAAATACACAAAGCGGTTGGAGAACGCGAGGACGCGTCCGGCTGCCACAAAGGGCGCTACGATCTATATATCACCATATCGCTCGCCTTACGATCCCATACAGACGTCTCACACGGGACAGATAATATATTTTACAGGTGGGTGTGGCCTAGATGGTATGCCGTTATGTCTTAGCCAAGCAATATTTGAAAAAGATGCAGGAGAAGGTTAGATGAATTAGGGAGTTGTCGTGGTCACGCGGCTGTCACTTGGCACAAAAAAATGTTTTTTTTTGTGTATTACAGACTGTGTGTCCATTTACAATACACATGTAACATTAACTACATATAGATGATACGAAACAATGAACGAAAAAAGAATAGAAATAACAAGTTATAAATAGTGATTTTTAGCATTGACATGCCTCTTGAATTCTTCAAGGCTACTATTAAAAATATCTATTTTATTTATTTATTGTTTTTATTTTAGTAATTTGTACATTTAAGTTTACAAATGACTAATTAATTATTACATACAAATATACAATGTTTTTTTTTCTTGCTTGATGTGGCTCCTACACAACATCTTGAACTTTTCAATTGGGGCAGACTTAAGGTTTTCCGGCAGCGCGTTATAGTATTTCATCCCTTTATATAATATAGTATTCTGGGTATTCGCTTTGTCCTTCTTTGGTAGCCTAATTTGATTGTACGTCCTAGTTTTATGTTTGTGTATGTCCTTGTTGTATACAATTTTATTCGAAAAATATTTGGGTAGCAGGTTGTTTACAATTTTGTGTAAAAATATCATCGTGTTCAAGGTCAACATCTGTTTCACCGTTAGCCAATTTAGTTCGTTTAACATTTTATTTACTTTTGAATACCTATTTCGTCTGAGTATTGTTCTCATTGCCCTATTTTGGAGAATTTGGAATTTATTTTGCTCTCGGTCGTTACACAGGAAAAGGATAGTTGAGCAGTAATTAAAATGTGGAGCAATAATGGAGTTATAAATGGTGATTGCAGTTTTTTCGGACAGTTTTTGGCGAATTCTTCCCAAAAAAGATATTTTTTTACCAATTTTCTTTTGGGTATATTCCGCATGTTTGTTAAAGTTCAGTTTGGAATCTATTATAACTCCCAAGTATTTTATATTGGTAACATTTTCAATAATTTCACCATCAATTTTGATTTTGCTTTCACTGGATGTCTTCTTATAACCAATTACCATACATTTTGTTTTTTTTGTATTTAATTTAAGCTTATTTATTTTTAGCCATCTTCATACATTATCTAGTTCATTATTTAAAATATGTATTAGTTCTTCATAGTTTTCTCCAATTATATATATAAGTGTATCATCGGCAAATAGTCGTACTTTGCATTTTGAAAATATTTTCACCATGTCATTAATATAGAGTATGAACAATAGAGGTCCAAGGACTGATCCCTGTGGTACTCCTAATTTATTTTCCATTGGTTTTGAAAATTGATTATTAATTTTTGTTACCTGTATTCGGTCTTTCAAATACTCTTTTATTAATTTAATGGCTAGAGTTGAGAAACCAATTTCTTTAAGCTTTCTTATCAATATTTCTCGATCTATGGTTTCGAATGCCCTTTGAAAATCAAAGAATATTGCTAAGATAAATTTATTACTATTCATTCCTTCTTTCCATTCTTCAACGATTACATTTAACGCTGTTTCACAAGAATTATTACATCTGAATCCCGATTGTTCTTGGTATAAAATATTGTGTTCATCTAAGTATTGCAATATTTGTTCTTTTATTATCACTTCAAGTATCTGTTCATATTTCGGTAAGGTGTTTATTGGTCGAAATTCTTCACATTTTCTGGTATTTTTAACCTTTGGGACCGGTATAATGGTAGATAGTTTCCATGACTGTGGAAATTTTCCCTCTTCAATTGTCTGATTAATAATATTTAATAGAGTAGATCCAATTACTGGAAAAGCATCTTTTATCAGACTAATAGTTAATCCATCTGAACTATTTTTTGATTTAATTTTGTTTAAAATGTTAAATAAATATTCTGCAGTTATTTTTCTGAAGACCAATAATTCTTTGTTTGAGTTGTTATTATCATTTGTGGGGTTGAAAACAATGTTGGGTATTAATTTGTTAATTTGAGTGATGCTTTCTATAAAATATTTATTAAAGCTATTAGCCATGTTTTCTTCGTTTATATCTTTTGGGAAGTTTACTATTTTTACGTCGTTTTTGTTATCGCCATGTACTAATTCTTTAATGCTTTTCCAAATGTTTTTGGGATCCCCTTCTTCCGAGTTTATTTTATTTTTTATGTACTCATTATGCGTTCTTTTTATGTCTTTAGAGTATTTATTTCTCATTTTTTTGTAGTTATTCCAATCCATAGTACTATTAGTAAGGAGTGCTCTCTTGTAATATGTATCTCTATCGTGCTGCATTGTGCGTAGTTCTTTTGTGAACCATTTATTATTGTTTCCTTTACGTATCTTCTGTTCTGGAACTACTTCATCAATGGATTTTTTAATGTTTAATATCATCTGGTCAGCTTTTTTGTTATATTCCATTTGATTTATTTAATTCCAATCAATAGTCTCTAAGGTCTGAATGAAGAGTTCTTTATTGTATCTTTTGTAATTTTTAAATGTTATTACTTGTGTTTCTTTAATGGAGTTGTAGTTTTCTCTGTCATTTAATAGAATTTGAATCATATTATGGTCGGTAATTTTAGGTTTATCTAATACATTAACACATAGGTTAAATTTATTTGAGATAACCAGATCAATCAATGTTTTAGAGGTATTAGTAATTCGTGTGAAATCTTTAACTAATTGTTTCATACCTGCAGTTTGAATAATAGATTTCAGTTTATTTGTGTATATGTCTGCATTTGCTTTAACATTTATATTAAAATCTCCAACTATGATATTAATATTTTCATCTTGCAAATTTTCTATGCTCCATCTTTGAAAATATGTTAAGAAGTCGCATTTACTTGTGTTTGGTGATCTATAAATAACAGTGTATACAACTTTCTTGATTCCTGATTTAATGCTGATGGCTAAAATCCAACAATTTTTTTCATATTGGTGATTTGATATCACTTCATATGGAACTTTATTACTTAAGAGAATCATCACTCCTCCTGTATGTCTGCTATGCGAGTCACAACGGATGGTATTATAATGATCAAATATAATTTCACTATCTTGGATATCTTCAGTCACATGTGTTTCACTCATCATAAGCATAAAAGGTTTCTTCTCTTCTAAAAGTATTTTGACCTCTTCGTAATGTGCTATGATGCTTTGTATGTTCAAGTATATAATTTCATATTTCTCGTAACTTTTGTTTATAAAAAAGAAATTCTGCTCATTTTTGCTTCTAGTTTTCTTTTATAAATTGGGCATTCCTTGCTCATGGCTGAGTGACTACAATTTAGTTTCAGTCCTAATCTTTTACTCGTCATTATACAATTGATGCACTGAATATCCTCATCCATGCAATCTTTTACGTCATGATTTTTTGCGCATTTTGGACAAGATTTTAGGTTTCTGCAATCTATAGCCTTGTGGTTGAACCCATTACATTTAAAACATCTCATGATATTTAAATTGTCAAAGACCCTGCATCTGTCCCATCCAATATTTATTTTTTCTGCATTTAACATTCTGTCGTAAGTCTTTCCGTCGACGTCGGCATATATAGTAAAAGTTGTTTGATTTCTTTGGTTTTTTAGTTCTTTCATATATGTCACCTTTATTTTTGAGTTTTGTTCACAGATGGTCTCATTTTGAGTTTTTATTTTTCTCTCTATTTCTTCAAAACTGTATTTTTCAGATAAACCAATAATTTTGACGGATGGGTTTTTTGTTTGAGGAATCTTTACCTCATATTTATCTCCCAGTTTGGCTATCACCTCATCATGAACCTTATTAATATCTGTGGCATTTTTAAATTCTACTATAACCCCTCCATCCTTAAAATTTCTCATGCTGGTAACTCCAAAATTTGCTTGGTCAATATTGTCTTTTATTTCACTCTTTGTTTCATTATTTTCCTGATCCTTCTTTTTTGGTTTTATGATAACAACTGGTTCGTGTTTTTTTACCTTTTCTGCATATGTTTCAGGTAAGATTATTTTTTTAATATCATGTTTAATGTTTTCTAAATTACTGATATATTTTCTGTCACTGTTGATTATATTTTCTTGTAATCTGATGATTTTGTCTTGTAATGAAAGATTTTCTGATTTAATTGCATCTTCTAACTTCGTTATTATGAGTTCTATAGTATTTTTTGTTTTTTGATCCTTGACTGTTTGAATTTTTGAAACTTCATTTTTAAGTTCATCTAGATAGTTTGCTACCGTCATCGTAGTATTTTTGTTTGTATCGATAGTCTTGGAGGCGTTGTTTAACAGCGCCATACCTCGTGTCATGCTATGCCGAGCCACTACGTCCGTTCTGCCACGTGGGATACATAGCAGATCATGGTGCCGTCCCTGGCTGTAGTTGTTCGGTACGAACAACTTATAGCATTCCAGAAGGTATGGGCTATCTATTAAATTATTAAGAATTTTGTACGCCATTACTGCAAGGGCCCCACTCCTCCTCGAGTGGAGACTTTGGTAGCGCGTTTCGGCAAGCAAATCTTCGTGATGCATGAATCGCGGGTACTCTCCGTGCATTCTCAAATACATGTATCTCAAAAACTTGTTTTGAATCTGTTCTAATTTTTCAATGTATTTTTGTTGGTATGGGGCCCATACAGCAGAGGCGTATTCAATTTTAGACCTTATAATGCAGTTGTACAAAGTCATCATTACCTCGGGATTGGAAAATTACGTGCATTTTTCCCCCAATCTTCCTCTGCCCACTTTTTTAGGGGAAGGAGAAAAATATTATAGATTACCTTTAAGACTAGAACAGATTAAAACCTCATCTTAGAGCGTTGTGTTTTATCAAAGTAATAAAATGTAAATAGCTTTGCTTCATTTTTCTCTGCAAGTGTGCACATCAATTTTCTTCAAAGGCTGATTTCTACTTTTTTCCAGTATTGTTTCTATACATTCTACAACTACTTCGTAAAAAAACATTTATGTACAATGTGAATTGGTTACCTATATAAAAAAAATTGATGATGTCCGATTAAAAAAAAAACTGATATTGCATGAACCACAACTAATGTATTTCGTTTCCTTTTATGTAAGAAATCGTAAAATCACCAAACCAAAAGATAAAACGTTAACAAAGAACTTTTGAAATTCTACACTCTTAACAATGGCTAGCCTAGTAACTAGACTAGTATTTACAATATTTAGTCCCCCGGTAGACAAAGCCGAGTATTTTCAATCCAGCCTTAATTATTGAAACAGTACCCAACAACAATTTAGTCGCTTGAAGTATTCCGAGAATCCCCTCGGATTGGATTGATCAAATTAAAACTTTTCTCTATTACCAATCTGTTGTTATTTCTCCTCCAATGTCTTTCATTCTTCGCCCGTTCTCCGTTCAATTAGACGATTCAGATAGTTTAACCGAATTAACAAGTGTCACGATATTTTCTCCGTTTGTAATATTTGATTAATGTCAAAATACGATGGCAAAATTTATTATAAAGGATTTTACTGTAAAATATAGCACCGGAATATTATAGATGTCGACATTTGATGGCATTTAGCAACTTGTTTACCGTTTCCAGAAAATTATCGTAATTTAACAACTAGATAGAGCTTTGAATAATGGTAAATAATTTAACTAGGAAAGCTGTGGATTACTTGTTTAAATATTTATATAAAATTAGTGTCCACTATAAGGTGTCGAGTGTTAATATTGATATTTTTATATTATATTTAGATCTGATATTGCAAATTCAGTTGTATTCTTTACTGGTGTAATCGATTCTCTACTCAAAAACAAAATAATGTTAATTGTATGAAAAAATAAATACCAATTTTGTCTAGCATTTGAAAACAATACGTTTATAGTAACTTAAACTTCAATAAAGTGCATCAATATAATGTTGTTTGCTTAAAAGGTATTATTTATTAGATTAATAATATTTTTTAAATTGCATCATTGTAATGTTGTTTACTTAAAGGGTATTATTTATTAGATTAATAATATTTTTTAAATTGCATCAATATAATGTTGTTTACTTAAAGGGTATTATTTATTAGATTAATAAAATTTATTAAATTGCAACAATATAATGTTGTTTACTTAAAGGGTATTATTTATTAGATTAATAATATTTATTAAATTGCACCAATATAATGTTGTTTACTTAAAGGGTATTATTTATTAGTTTAGTCATAGTTAATAAATTGCATCAATATAATGTGGATTACTTAAAGAGGTGGTTTATTTGTGGTTTACTTAATTTATAAGATTAATCATTAATTTATACAAATTGAATCAATATAATGTTGTTCACTTAAAGAGTATTATTTATTAGATTAATAAAATTGCATCAATATAATGTTGTTTACTTAAAGGGTATTATTTATTAGATTAATAATATTTATTAAATTGCAACAATATAATGTTGTTTACTTAAAGAGTATTATTTATTAGATTAGTCATAGTTAATAAATTGCATCAATATAATGTGGATTACTTAAAGAGGTGGTTTATTTGTGGTTTACTTAATTTATAAGATTAATCATTAATTTATTAAAATTGCATCAATATAATGTTGTTCACTTAAAGAGTATTATTTATTAGATTGATCATAGTTAATTTCATTCATTCATATTTTATTTTCATTAATAGCATTGTCGTTGGTAAAAAAATCATTTGGGGATGTACGCAACACTTACGTTTAAAAAAATGCAGTTCATATGTTTTTTGTTTTAAATAAGATGACAGGGAAGGATGCCCTTACACGGCATGGACACTTGGATAGACGTGCAAATAAGTTGACATTCCCAGAAAACATGGTATACAAGTAAATTGTCACATTAAAACGGGAAACAAGAAGAATGTGTGTGGCCAAAGATATGTGGTATTTCGTCCTTTTCTCCAACCTATGTTGAGAAAAACTGTGGTTTAGTAAAATCAATTTTAAAAGTTAAAAAAAATAAAATACCGGTAAAGCAATTTATTTAGTAATTAAGTTATATTTAAGCACTGACGAAGAGCTTTTGTATACTAAAAACTGGAATAATTTATTTCACTTAACACACATTCCGGGGGTATAAAACGAAATGGCACTGTTTACAAGAAAATTAATTAATTCGCGCGTAGGGAATGGATCTAAGCCTCCATAATAAAATGAAAAAGTGTATGCTTAATGCAATTTAATTTGTGGCACCATTCCGCCGTCCTCCCTCTGGGTGGGGCGGTGATGGGCGGGGGCCGCCCTGGCCGCCTGGCCGCCTGGCCGCCCTGCGCCTGTTAACGTAATAAGTTTCCTTCTCGCGGTGTTATTTCAAATTAGCAATACCCGTCCGGCGCTCTTGTTCCTAGAAAATAAACTTAACAAATTTGGGGGCATCGGAGGTGGATCGGAAGAAATGATGGCCACAACTCCTAGTCTACCGATTTGACAGCAGGTTGAAAATATTATCGAATTTACATAACACGATTTTAACTTTTCTTCAAAGCCAGTTCAGAGAAGCTTTTGGTTTTTTTTTTTTTTCTTTTACAAAAAGTAAAAGAAAAAATTATCCCACTAATTGGTGTATTTGGTAGAATAGCCCATCTTCTACCAATACAAGTAAAGAGGGGATTATACTTTAGTTTAATTCAATCCCATCTAAATTATCTCATAGAAATATGGGGAAACACAAACATCACATATCTAAACGAAATTCAAATAATACAAAATAGAGTTATAAAAAAACTTTTTAACTATAGACCAGATACCCCCACCAAAAGAGTATACCAAGAAACTAACTTACTTAAAATTAGAAAACTGTACGAATACAACATATGCCTATTAATTCACAAAATACAAAATGGCCTCATACACACAAATACTTCATTTATGAAAACATCACAAGTACATGACCACCACACAAGACAACATAATAAATTATACACAAATTCAGCAAAGACAGAGTGTGGTAAAAGAAACATAGGCCATGAGGGTGTACACATGTATAATCTCCTTCCTGATAGCCTGACAACTGTAAATAAAATAAGTTTATTCAAGAAAAAACTGTTTGCCCTCAAGATCAATGAGCAAAACCAAAATGCTCTTACTTAATAAAAATATGATATAATTATTAATATATATATATTATGTCTTAATCAATGTACAGTTAAGTTAACAAAGCGAAATATGTATTTCTTTTAACTTAATAAATAAATAAAAAAAATAAAAAAATAAAGAAAGATAGGTATGGTGCTAAACTTTTAAAGTTTTTCTCAATTTGAAGAATTTGTTAGAAAAATTAAAATTAAATCTCTTTGATGAACCAAATGCTCGGGGTAAGTGGAAATTCGACACCCTTGTATGGGAAATTTTCAAATGGAGTTCAGGAATTTTAGGGACGATAAGAGGGTAATATCTGACTGTTCAAATCTTGCTACTTAATATAGCTTACCTAAGAAAACCGATTACCGAAGAAAGCATTTTCCGTCTTGGGTTAAATATAATAGTATTAGAAACATACTTAAGGCTATAATAACTTCGTCAATAATTGCAAATTCATTTTTTGCTGTCATTTTAATTTTAAAAAATAATTAACTTTGTATAAACCACTATTTAATCCAAATAATTGACGTGTTTCGAAACCAATCCACTGGTTTCTTCGTCAGGTTGAACATATTGTGAAAATTAATAAGAAGAGACCAATAAGTATAGACAAACAAACCTAACCTAACTACCTTTAATCAAAAAATAATGCTGTAATCGGTGATAAATTAGTTGTTGTTATAAAAAATAATACCGTAATATAAATAAAATCACTATAAAATAGGTAATAATTATATGCATATAACCAAATGTTAGTTTTATTTACAGAAATGGTGTTCATAAACCTACTTTAAAAGGATTTATTTATAAAAAAATCCTCTTTGATTTCTTGCAAACCTCTTGTCGGCTTTGAAGCCGATGAGAATGCATGATAAATCAATTTGGAGAAGATCGTATTTTGAAAATCCAACGACAGATCGTATTTTACCTGGCATGTCAAAACGATATCATCAGGTTGTCTGGTGTCATTCTGTCAAAAAATATCTGTCTCATATGACAGCCAATATGGGTCGGTAGCATTAATGTTAGTTGAAAATTATTGGACTCGCGGAGGAGTGGAAAAAGAATATGCTTCAGGTATTAATAGTGTATAGTGTATGATCGTAGTATTTAAAGCCTATTTTAAGATATTTCTATGGGATACTTAGTAATAAGACTTACCCTAAATTAGAAAGCGGTTTATTATAAGTATATAAAAATATTATTTAATATGCCAACAATACATTTAACAATTAAGGTCAATATATTGGATAAACAATACATAAGCAATCAAGGTGAAGAGACGTGGCCAGTCCAAGTCGCGAGTCGCAAGGTCTTTCGACGTCATCGACAATTGTCCTCTTCCTTCTGAAGCGTCTAGTAGGTCAATGAAAAAGATACTAGAATTACAATGACACTGAAGACCTTTCTCTGGGACTACTATAGTGTAATCTAAGCTGTTAGATGATTTTTCAATTTTTCTACAATACAAAACTTTTTCTAGTTGCTAACTAAAGATTTTTTAACAATATTTTAATCCCGTTGGTAGGTACTGTCCAATCCATAGAATGGTATATTATTATTTTACTATACGCTGAATCATCTCTCATTCATATAAACTTCTTCAACTCAATATTTTTTTCTAGGCTCTTACTAAAGATTTTTTAATAATATTTTAATCCCGTTTCTACTGTTCAGTTCACAGTGCGTTACATTGTTGTTTTACCATTCGCTGTATCAGATATCCACTATGGTGGGTTTTTGTTATTTGTACCACTTGATTGTTATTTGTTCTTGAGAGTTTTACAATAATTATTTCCATATGTAGTGTGAATTCGTGTAAAATTGGGGTTATTACGTGATATCCTATTTTTTTTATTTTTTAGCTTGCAGTTGTTATTCCTTTTTTCGGACAATATTACGTAATGACGCCATTTTATTAATTACATAATAATTTAACTTTATCATCAACGATACTATTTGCAGAGCGCCACTTTCACCATGAACGATGGAGTAAAATATTGCCAAAATCATATTGTTCATTCCACATTCTTAGATCGTTTAGCAAGATTTTTTAATTAAACCGGGCAATAAAACTAGTGGGATAACAAAAACTGATTTTTCAAGCCAGCTAGCAAAACTCTTCTAAAATGATAAGATCTCAAACGGAACAAGCTTCACATTTCTTGATGTCCGCATTCCACGGTGACATAACAGTGGATAATATAATATATTTGCCTGCATGGAAGATATCCGTGCAAATATTTACTCCACTCGGGTAAACTGGTGTGATGATACCGCAAGGGGTGGGAGTGTTTACGAGCGGACAAGTGTCCACCCACCCTCTCCCGGCACAACCCACCCACCCCTTCGTTCGCAAATTTAGAGGCGCTCCTCTCCTGAGGGACTTCTTAAGATGCGGAGTTTATAACTGTCAGACGGGCGAGCGAGTCGAACTTTATGGATACTGAAAATATTATTGTGAATTTTCTGGGCAGTACCGTGTAGCTTTGATTAAGTTCATGCAAATTATTTGCAATACAACCTCAAATACAAAAAGATGTAGGCATGTTAAACAATATACCAAACGGTTTTATATTTTCTTTTTCAATAGTTGCGAATTCACTTCGTGTCGTCTTTTTAATTTAAATAAAAAAAAAAATGTAAATGTTGATTGTCATTACCCGACGTACAAACCATTGGTTTTGAAATATTCTGATTCTTGTTGATTAAGTAGTATGAAAAAGTGCATTAATTTATGTTAAATTTTAAATTATGCATTTAATGTTTAAATAATCGAAAGCGATTCTAACTTTAAATAATCTGTGCATGTATTTATTAATTATTAACGGTGAAATGGACCATTTGAATAACACCTCTTTATAAATTATAAGTAATGATTTATAAAAGCGTAAACGTGGTAAAGTCTTAAGATAAATGTAAGAATAGAATGCTTAAAATCAAGTAAAAACAGCTTAATAAAAATGTAGTAGATCTCAGTATAAGTATGATACAGTTAAATATGACATGAGTTGATACGGTCGAATTAGCTCAGTGGTCAGACTACTTCCTCGCCAAGAAAAAGGTCCTGGGTTCAATTCATATATGCTACAAAAACTTTTTCTGTTTTTTCTGTTTCACATTTTTTATTTTGAAAGTCGATGTCGAGTTGAATTACAATTTGAGATTCTACTCATAAAATTATTCCACTATAAAAAAATACAGTGTGTGGCAAGCCTGCGCACGACGGAAGTGAAACTTTTAGTATTCTTCTCTCTCTCTTTTCATTTCATTCTCTTTTTTTTCTGTCTATTGACATATTTATAAGTAGCATGTGATAAAAAAAATTAAAAGTTATAAAAATATGGGATTCGAACCCGGGTCCTGCATAACGAGTGTCGAACGCTCTGCCTCTAGACCGCGGTTATTACGCATTCGACCAAAATATCATATAGTCAAAATATCTAAAAGTATTTTATCACTTTTAAAAAAAGCATTTTATCACTTTAAAAAAAATTATTATTAAAAAAATCACAAAAAGAAAAAAAAATAGTTTAAGCGGGGATCGAACCTCGGTTCTTCACGACGAGAGTCGCGCGCTCTGCCTCTAGACCGCGAAGCTGAGTTTGGAGAGTGACCTAAAAAAGGTATATAATATTGGCTAGGCTCCTATAGCGAAATGATCACGGTTTTTCATGACGGTCATGAGTTGGTTTTACTCCTGTCCTCGAAATTGAATAACGCGCGTAAAGAAGATTCACTTCAAAAACCATCACATATCAATAATTTAACTATGACACAATACCATTCCTCTTTGAAGAAAGGTCAATAAAATTTATTGTGCTAGTTTCCACTTTCCGGATTTACAAAAAACAAATGAACTTAGCTGTTCCTGAAACCTTTAGGCAGGTACTTACTCGTTGAAACAAATAATACATTTTTCGTGCTCAAAATCGCAAAAATCACTTTACTTGTATCAAATACCTTACCTCTATGAAACGAGTGCAGCCAAAATGTAAATGGAATGAATATTATTTATTTTCAGTGCGACGACACCACTTTCGTCAACAAACATACGGGCTGGGAGTTATTTCAGCTCACTCCGCAGCAAAGTGTGGGAGTTGCACTAACGTTGTTCACCAACTAAAACAAATACTAACTTGAACTAGCTCCAAGTCATTCGCGCAAAATACAGACTAATAATAATTATTAACGCAGTTCCAAACGTCATTGTGTTTACGAGCGCGCTGCATAATATGCGAGAAAATCGGCTTCATAAACACCAGGAACGTAGAGGTCAGCGGGGAGCACATGAGCTGCCCTATTAGGCTAAGTGAAGTCGGAACATTGTCCGCTCGGGCTTACACCGTCACCTCCTGCAACTTCTGGGCTCCTTTGATGGTTTATTAGGGCTAGACCAGCGCCGAAGTACTCGCCGGCTCCGGCATGAATAAACTATACGGTGATGTTTGTGGGGCAGTCTGGCTTGTATTACCAATCAGCTGGACTGCATTTTGGATGCAAATGCACAATGCGTCAGAATACATGTTTAATTTTATGGATTCCGGTAAATAGTAATGGTGATTTGTGTCTACTAAGTCATGTGGCAATATGCCTACTAATATTAGATATATTATTACTAATTTCACATACGCTATTGATACCGAAAAATGTATCTTAACTGTAAATTAATGAGAAACGTATACGCTCAGTACCAAAAATACTGTTAATTTATAAACAAAAATGTATTTAAAAAAAAAAAAAATATTTTTATTTATTTATTAAATTGAATATAATTACATTTAATACAATATAAGATATGGGTAGTCCCACAAAGCTGTGACAATCAGCTTGTCTGTAGGTTCTACCATTTAATGTTATAACATAATACACATTAGCTTAAGTTTAAATATTAATACCAAATATAATGTTTAGGATAGATAAACGTTTTGTTCATTTACTAACCACTTTTTGGTCAGTTTAGGGCAGGGTTCCTCATTATTTTTTAAGTTAAAGTTTTCGTTAAATTTGTTATAAATCACAGGTATCAAATATTCAAGTGTTCTGCTACCATACTTATTTGATATTAGTGGAATTTTTATGCCTTTTTTTGCAGTAAATCTTGTTTGTGACTGTGCACCAATGACTTTTTGCACGCATTTTCTCCCGCATTATCCATAATTATAATAAACCAGAGAAGCCTTTTAATTGGAAGTAGGCCCTCAGAGCCATATAGTAATTTTAAGTTGTTTCTTTGTTTGTAAATGTTATGTTTAATAATTTTTTTAATTATAGCAGTTTGTAAATTTTGAATGTATAATATTAATATTACTCGAGTGTCCCCAAGTTCGAATTCCATATCTAAGTATTGATTCGACTATAGAATGATATATAAGTTTGAGAGTGCATCGAGGCAATACAAATTTCAATTTATAAAAATTACTCGCCAAACATCGGAGCTGGTTACAAATTTTGGTCACACTTTTGTCCCATTTAAAGTTATTGTCTACGATTATGCCAAGGTAAGTATATTCGTTTGTAAAATCGATTTTTTCACAGCAGCAAATATTATTCATTTTTTATGTATACATTCAAAATTATGTGCAGTTATTTTAGGTAAGTTCCACATTTTCAAGCTCGGTGATCTTATATACGTGCATTTAGTTTTTTAGACATTTTAAAAATATAGATTATCTTCGTGACATTAAAACATCGTTGCACTGTTTATTTTACTTGAATTATTACTCGTTGGGCACACAAAGTCAAAGCAAGATATGACGTATAGGATGTTAATTTGATTTTAACCTTGAGAGCAACGGCTGTGCGGCCTTTTTCATACAAATCTTACATTTTGGATTTGAGAACAAAATACACAACCCAACAACCTAATTATTTATTAATCAAAAGGTATAGCAAATATCGTTTACGAATATATGCAAACTATTTGTTTGTGTTTTAATTTATGTTATATGGATAATTAAATTTTGCAATCCTTTAAAGCAAATTTGACTTTTTTGTTTCAACATAAATCAGTCGTTTGTGATTTAAATTTACGCCCGTCATTGCCACACGCACATCATTATCGCCCATTATACTACATTTTTTTATAAATTTAAAATGTAAATATTAGACATTTACTATATTTCTTGATAAAAAAAAATAATTATGGAGTTTTGATGGGCAGTTTAGCCTCAAATCCAAATTTATGTATGGAAAATATGGTATAATTGTAAAAAATAATGATAATTTATCAAAGTAACTATATTATTATGTAGCCACTGCGGACCGACCAAATACAAAAAAAAACCCTAACAAATCAAATAGTCTTCACTAAGACTGAAGATAATGTCCTATAAAACAGGGACACCCTCAGTGAGAGATTAAAATGCTTTGAAATTAAAAGACCGACAGGCTTAAAATAACCATAGAGATGTAATTAGAGGCGCTACTGCATACATCTCGGCGAAACTTGCTCCACTATTGGAACGCCATATACGGTGCGCGTATAACGGATTAGGTAGTTTTACATAGAGAGTTGGAGGTAAAAAAGCGGAACATATTTTATCGCTTTATGTCTCATCTAAATGTAATATATTATTTTACAAGCAATAATTATTCGCCTGAATCACTCATCCACATTGAAAAATCTCCTGATAAAAGATACATGACGCCAACGGGACTCGAACCCGTGTCCCTTCGATTTCCGGTCGACAGCTCTGACCACTGAGCTATGGCGGCTTATCTCTTATCCGCGAAATAATTCAATATATACTAGTGTTTCATTCAACAATTACTGCTTGTTACATTTTTTCACCTGAAAACAACCAACTTTCAGGTGAAAAAATGTAACAAGCAGTAATTGTTGAATGAAATGTAACAAGCAGTAATTGTTCAACAATTACTGCTTGTTACATTTTTTCACCTGAAAACAACCAACTTTCAGGTGAAAAAATGTAACAAGCTGTAATTGTTGAATGAAACACTAGTATATATTGAATTATTTCGCGGATAAGAGATAAGCCGCCATAGCTCAGTGGTCAGAGCTGTCGACCGGAAATCGAAGGGACACGGGTTCGAGTCCCGTTGGCGTCATGTATCTTTTATCAGGAGATTTTTCAATGTGGATGAGAGTTTCAGGCGAATAATTATTGCTTGTAAAATAATTGTTACCCTTTGTGCTATGCATAAAAAATCTTGTCTTAAACATTAGTTTACCAAAAAAAAATAATAATGTAATATATCAATGAAAATAACTGACTTTTCTTACTTATACAAAGTAATAAATAATTTTTTTTATTTTTTTTATTTAATATTAAATTTACAATTGCATGTTATTACATTACATAAAGTTTTTTTTATTTTTTATTACAGTACATCGTGATACACCTTTTTATAGAGCAGATGCTCGTGTTAAAAAGGCGGAGAATTGCGTGTAAATAGTAATTTAACATATTTTTTATCAAGATAATGAAAAGAATTTTTATTTTTTAATATAACAAAATAAAAATTTTATATGCAACAAAATTTTATCAAATAGAAAAGAGAAAATAATGTAGAAGAAGGAAAGAGATAATAATAAGAAATAAGAGAAAAGGATTTCAATATAATAATAATTGAGAGATTATATTGTATTTTTAAGTATAAACGATTTTAATATGCTATTGATATAGTGTTTTTATTGAGCTTTTGAATTTTTTATAATTCGTTTCCAATCTTAAGTTAAGAGGTAATTGGTTAAACCATTTGACACCAAAATATTTATAAAATTGTTGGGCTGTGGTGGTGTTACAGCGCGGGATAGTTATAGAGCCAAGAATACTTTGTCTATTGCTGTTCGAAAAAGTTGTTAAGTTGTCAATGTTGAAACAATCTTTATGTATTTGAAAAAGAGTTATTTTTTTATAAATAATATGAAGTGAAGGGACTTTAAATTCTTGAAATAATCTAAATGTAGGGTAATCATACGGTTTTTTCAAAATTATTTTTACTAATATTCTTTGGATGATTTCTAAAGGTAAGAGAGAAGTTTTGAAAGCTCCACCCCAACCAACAATTCCGTATTGTAATACTGATTGAATTAGTGAAAAATAGATGGTTCTTAATAATTTAAAATTTAGTATGTTTCGTATTCTAAGAAAAATGTACAATAATTTTCTTAACCTTTCTACTATTGCATTGATTTGTAATTTCCACTTTATGTTACTATCTATAATTACACCTAGATATTTTACATTAGTTTTAACAGTAAGTACAGAGCAGTCAGGTTTACATAAATTTGAAATTCTATTACAATTACATGAGTGTATACTTATCTTTAAATTATCAGGGAATGAATTTTTATTAATGGTGAAAGGTATTATAAAAGTTTTTTCAGTATTAAGTGTTAACAAATTTTTATCGAACCATTTTTTTAGTATGTTTATATCTAACTCTGCTGTTCTTTGGGTTTCATTCCAAGTTAATCCCTCAGTTAAAATTGCTGTGTCGTCAGCGTATGAAATAAGTTTTGACATAATTGAGAGTTTAAAAATATCGTTGACATAAATGATGAAAAGAATTGGACCTAGAACAGTTCCCTGCGGGATGCCAAAATTTGTGGTCTGCGAATCACTCAGAGAGCCATTTAACTTTACAAATTGCTCTCTATTAAATAGGTAATTTTCGATCCACGTTAAAGCATTGTTAGTTATACCAATTTTCGCTAGTTTCGAGATAAGATTAGAGTGTGATATACTATCAAATGCTTTTCTTAAGTCGACAAATGTTCCAATGCATTTTTTTTTATTATCTAAAGATTTGTATATTTCAGATGTTAAGTCAACGATAGCATCTTGAGTGCTCATATTTTCTCTAAAACCATATTGATGTGCATTTAAAATATTATTTTCTTTTACAAATTTAAATATTTGTTTTTTTACAATTTTTTCAAATATTTTGGCAATGTTTGAGGTGAGAGAAATTGGCCTATAGTTACTACTTAGATTGGGGTCCCCAGATTTAAAAATTGGGGAAATAATAGTTTTTTTGTAGGTAAAGGGAAAGTTGCCATTTTCAAAACTTGTATTTATGATGTGAGCCAATGGTTTACAGAGTGAGTCAGAATTTTTTTTAAGTATTTCTACAGAAATATTGTCAAAACCAGGGGAAGAATTACCTTTTAATTCATTAACAATTTGTTTAATTTCATCAACATTAGTTCGTTGAAATTGACTCAAGTTGTTACAAATATTGGATGGTGACGGTAGATCTTTATTATCAGTGTTATTTATTTTAAGTGCTAATTTTTCATTATTATCAGTGTTTTTTATTTTGAGTGCTAATTTTTCACCAACTGACCCAAAATAACTGTTAAAAATATTTGCACATTTCGTTGGATCCGTGTTAACATCGTAAAGTTTGTTATCAATATCTGTGATTTTGTTTATGTTAGATTTTTTTGGTTTTTTATTGATAATTTCATTTATAGTTTGCCATATCTTTTTATTATTGTTGCCAGCAATATTGATTTTTTCTTTATAGAAATCTTCTTTGGTTTTCCGAATAATGTGGCATAGTTTATTTCTGAATTTTTTAAAATATTCGTATAGTTTATAGTTTTCTGGAAACTTTTTATGTTCTTTATAAATTTTTTCTTTGTGTCTAATTGAAATTATGATTCCTTGAGTGATCCATGGTTTTAATTTTTTTAATTTAGTTTTTGGAGAGTATTTTATAATGGAAGAGGAAGATTTGATGTGCTTATTCAAGATTGCTTCAAAATTTAGTGAACATAAGTCGGTGTTATTAGAGGATAGAACAGTTTCCCAATTTTCAATATTAAGGTTTTGTTGTAATTTTTCGTAATTAATGTAACTCAATCAGATCTAATTTATATATAGGTATATATATGTATGTATTAAATCTTTTTATGTAAGAATCAGACCACAAAGCAAATATTATGAAACATTAAGATAAGAAAAATTCAACATTAATATAGCATTTTCAATCCTCTCTCTCTTGCATGCGTACTTCTGTGTAACGAAAATGGTTTGATCAATGAATATGATATATTCTCCAACTCACCTATAAAACACAAGCTAATCTTTGAGGGCATATCATTTATCATCCTTGAATTTGCACTAATTACGATTATATTTCTTTTTTTCTTCTTCTTTATAGTTCAATATAATTATTAACTCTTGTTTCCGATACTCAAAAAATAAATAAATTATAATACATTTTCAAAACATAAAATTTTGTCGATTTTCTCAACTACTAGGCTCATGCCCGTATTTTGATAGTCTTATATGATTTATTCGCGTAGGAAAAAGGACGTATTATTGTAAAAGAAAAATATATATTTAATTATAGAAACCACAGTAGAAATTAATACAAAAATTAATGATTAAACTGATTGATAAAAAGATATTTTATAGAAAATGGAAATGAAAATCAAAAAATTAAAAACTGAGATTAAAACATTTTTTTTTTAAATAGATCATATGGGTTACATTAATACATACATATTTTGCAAAATATAATATTTAGGTTCATAATTGGTCATGTATACCTTATCAGAAAAGAGGAGCTCTTGTGCCTGATAAGGGATCCACGATTCTTACTTAGATTCAATGTTATAATATTATGTTATGTGTAAAATATATAATAATATATATATATATATATATATTTTTTTTTTTAATATAAGTTTTTTTGGAAAAAAAGTTTGATTTTATTTATTTGTTCTTGTTGGTTCGTAATACAGTGCAATTCGGAAGGGAGATTATTGTAGTTTTTTATGGCTTGGTAAATATAATGGTATTGCATTTGAGTTGTTTTAAAGATTGGCTTAATAAATTGATTTCCATTTCTCATCAGTTGGTAAAATTCTTGATATTCTGTGTTATTTTTTTCTTTACACATTTTTATAATTGAAGTTTGCTTAAATATATCATCAATATTTGGTTCTGGAAACAATTTAAAAAGCAAATTTGTTGGGAAAGTAGAGTTTTTTTTAAGTATTACCTTTATAATATTTTTTGCGAGACTTTTACTGAGTTTAGGTTGTTTTTATAAGATCCTCCCCAACCTATGATTCCGATATGTAAAATTATACCAATACTCTACTAGTGTATGATGAGCATCGGTATATCAATACTCAATGTAAGATGATGAGTGGTATACCAATACTCAATTTAGTATGAGAACTGGTATACCAGTACTCAATGTAGGATAAGCATTGGTATATGTAAAATTATACCAATACTCAATGTTTGATGAGAAGGTTTTGTAAATGGATTGAAGGATTTAATTTTATTTTGCATATGTCAATACGTAGTATCTGTTTTTACCCGTTCCTAATAAACAATAAATAAAAAATTTAAAATCAAAAATTGACCGTCGAAGATATTGCTTTATAATGATTATCCCAAAAAGAAAGTTGACCCATTATGATATTGAGCGCCGCACGAACAAAGCGCCTTCGCTATCATCCCTCACGCCCAATCTGCAGCCAAGCACACCCCCATGCATCCCCCGTAACTCAGCTGAATGGGTGACAAACGGTCCGGGCAGCTCCAGGCAGCTCCGGGCCCATTGTTCCCGCCAGGCGGTGTATCATCAGGGTTGCATCATGTGATACGGAAAACGCACGGAATTTAAGCGATGCATCTTGCAATAAAATGCAACGGCGACACAGATATTTCTTGACTCTGGGAAAGGATTATATTTTAAAACAAATATTTTATTTCGGTATTTCGGAATATAAGGAAAATTTATTTTAAAACATCAAAATAGCATGTAAATACATACTTTTAAACTGGTATTATTTGTATATGCAGCTTTTTATTCATTTTTAAAATTGTTTCGGAAAAGATGAACAATCTGTTTTGTCGATCAGAAAAACCTCTAAAAAAATTAACACTGGCGTCAGTAAATTATACAGCTATTTTTCTTGAATATTTGTTTTCTGGTGTAGCCATCAATTTCATCAAACTTCATCGATCTTTGAAAACCATATTACCAGAATAAACGTCCATTTACGTATTCGTTATATTTTTACTCTTTAAATTATACATTAAGCTATTATTTGTGTAATTGAAATAAAATATTTATTTTTATTTTTTTGTAATATTCATGACAAACTGCTTTGGCAGTTTAGCGGGTGTTTATCGTGAAGAATAAATAAATAAAATAAAAAATCTGACCGGTGAGAGTGCAGTTTCGCAGGACGTTAAATGTTACCCCAATAATAGCCTACATCCGATATATGAGAGAGCAACAGCAGAAAAGCGAGAATACCGTTTTTGATTTAAAAAAATAGTTATACTAAAAAGAACGAAAAACAGCATTCATAGTCGAATGAAAATCATGGAAATTGATTACTTAGGCCCTGTTGTTTTGCAGAAATTCACGTGTCGTCAAATGGCCATTCAGCGCATTCATTTGTTTTTTAGACAGTCCAAAGTTTTCCTTTAAATGCTGATTCTAAGTCCGTTGTAGATTTTAACTAATTGTAATCTGTAGAAGATGACAACCATCATGATGTTAAGCTTCTAGCTTATTACAATTTGATGGAAATCAATGTTACATTTCATTTTCTGCCAAACAAAATTTTTCAGCTGAGTAGTTTACAAATATTTCCAAAAGGGATAAAAGATTATATTTTATAATGATCTTGTTCCACCACAAGTCAGTGCTCACTGATTGCGGCTATTTATAAATCTCACGATTGGAGATTATTTGCCTATCGGAGCACCACTTGCCGCCCCCGCCCCCCACAAGAGTTCACCCACCGCCCATCGGTCAGGCCCTATTGTCCCAGTGCTGCAGTGTGGGTATACGGACAATAAACAGGAGTCCGCAAACCGGGTACATTGCTCAGAAGTTTTTTTAGCTGATTACCCAACAAAACTCCCAACTACCAGGAGTTAGTGGGGCTATGGCATCTCCAATTTAAAGGTAGGTTGTAAGGTTGAAGGAAAAAGATGAAGAAAAGGATGGTTGGGAAGTACCTACCTATTTAGGTTTGATATCCAAACACGTTTATTACCATTTCTAGTAACATATGAACGAGGAACTTGAGTGAAAAATATTATGTCTTAAGAAACATTATATGTTCATAAAGATCAATAAACGCTGATTCTGAATACACAAATTAAAACATATAAAAATTTACATAGAATTAATAAATTATCATTTAAAAACGTTAAAACCTGTAAGAAACTTTAACGCCCCGTGATTGGTCGGCGGGATCTGACGGAACTTACACATCTACCTCGTGCCATTTTTATGCAAAGTTGTGCGGCTTACGGTTGCACACGGATTACAACTACGGTATATGTACGATTTATTTCTAAATAAGGTATTAGTGTTGAAATATCTTGTTAAATATTTAAATTGGTATTTGTTGTTTTCATAATTAGTACGTGTCTTCACATCAGCGTGAAGTACTTATGACATCACGCTTACCCCGTCAGATTTCAACAATTTCAAAGATTTCAAAAATGCAAATATAAAAATAATTTTAATTATAAAAACGAAATTTACTGGTATTGAAGAGAGAAAGTGAAATTTATTTTTTTTAAATTGATTTGAATTCATTATTCTATATCATTGACTTTCGCCGGGGCGATATAGAAAAAATTGCCACTCTGGAACGCGAAGCAAATATACTTTATTCATACAGTTTTATTTAAATAACACAAAAGTACGGTTTTTCGCAGGCCGGATTTCAAAGCCGCTATCTCTGGGTCTGGAGCCAAGAAGCTTACCGCTCTGCCATATCTTCTGTTGTTTATTCATTTTAAAAAGTTTCATGAACTAGTATTAGTACATTAAAAAACGCAGAGCGCTCGGCGGTTATAAAATATTATTAACAATCATTCATGGTTCGTTAAAATGACTGTTAATATAATAGTAATTTAATTACGACGGATCAAAGGGTCAGAATTCAAAGAAGAAGAAGGAGGTCAAAGTCGTTGGCCAATGGTCAGAAACGGGTCAGGGGTGATTCAACTTTCCATAGAACTAGTGACAAGTAGTTTCTGTAGTTTGTTCAAAACAATATTGTGTATAGAATGAACCCTTCCCCGTATTTCCCGTGGCCCGCTTGCAACAATAAAATTAACTGGCCTCAAAGAATTCTGTTGGGTTTTTGGTCGATTAACTTTATTTGCAATTTTTCTATTAATCATACACATGAAACAAATGATTTCTAGGTTAGGCTTACTAATAATAAATCTAGAAACATTATTAAATAGACAAAAAATCCTTATGCGTGATTGGTAACGTGGTAATGTCAAGGGATTTTAATCTCCATGGCGCACTCCGAATTTGACAACATTATAAATTTTAACGTATTTTACTCGGAAAACGTGCTTAAAAGTATCGGAATCTAAGTTTGTCCATACATATTTAAAAAAATTAAACGAATTTGACCGTAATCCCTCGTTAATAGACATCATACTTTTTGATCGTCAGTGCAAATTATTTGAACCTGTTTTGGTCAGTAGTAGGTACATTTCGAGCCTTTTTTCCTAAAATATTATTTAATGCATATTTCAGAAATTATTTTTGAAAATACAAGCTTTTCAAATAAGAGATGGTTGCCTTTTCTGCAGAAATGGTTTATTTTCAAAACCGGTCCCATTTCAACATTTTCAAAAAAATTGGCATTGGTTATTATATTTATTGTTATTTAATAAAAAAATTATAATCACAATTTAATTGAAATTAAATTGAAATTAAATTGAAATGAAATTAAATTGAAATTTAATTGAAAACAATATATTATGCACTATGCCAATCAATAATAGAATATGGAATAATTGCTTGGGGAGGAGCAACAAACGCAGCTACCGCTCAAATAGAAATCGCACAGAAAACGATATTAAAGGTAATACTCAAAAAACATAAACTAACCGACACAGACCAAATATTTAAAAGCTGTGACATACTTGATATACGCCAATTATATATAAAAACCCTACTAAACTACATTTTCGACCAAAAAAACAAACCCCAACAAACACAAAATATCACTAATAGACCGGTCAGAAAAGCGTATAAAAAAAACATAAAAACTCCGACGGTAAACACTACCTTTGGACAAAGGCACCATAAATACCACGCTATTAAAGCATTCAACAGTCTTCCACTTGAAACAAAAATTGAGGAAAATAAAAATAAATTCAAACACAAAATAAAAAAATGGATTAAAGAACAAAAAAGACAATATTTCCAAAATTCTATAACGTAAAAGAATAAAACATATACACGCAACACGCACAAATACATAAATAATTATAAATGCCGATTTCCATTCTCTTTTAATATTTTTCTTTTATATAATTAGATTTTAATTTCCAATCTTTATTTTTAATTTAAATTTATCTTTATTTTAATGTTGTTTTTTGTTTAAATGTATAAATTCTTATATTATAAAATGGGGGCCTCAGCACGGGTAAACAACCCAGTGAGGCCAACATTACTGAATTAAAATATGAAATACTGTAAAATAATGTATCAATAATAATAATAAAAAAATGTATTCTGTCGACTACCTTACAAGGTTGTAGCCCGTATTATGGCAGTCGTACAAAGGTTATATTATAATGAAATAACAGGAATAATATTATTATCTAATCTAGAAATGCATAAATAAAAAAATACTTGCATTTTCGGCCATGTTGATAGTTTATTTAATCCGATGTCTACTTACTATCGAAAGCGTTGAAGCCTGCATTGATTTCGAATCCCGGCCTTGCAAAAATTAACGTTCTTACGGTAAGTTTATGCTCGTGGATCTAATAATGATTATTAATTTTGTTTTTATTCCATCGTGGAGACTTACGCGTTTTTAGCCAACTCTTAAAAACATACAAAAATATATATTTAATAAATGTACCTATGGGACAGTTACCTATCACAGGTAAAATAATATAATATGTATATATATATTTGTATGTTTTCAGAGTTGGCTAAAAAACGGGTAAGTCTCCACGATGGTATAAAACAAAATTAAAAAAATCGTATCATTATTTGATGTACGAGCATTAGAAAAACTTACCCTAAAAACGGTTAAAATACAGAGAAAAGTTTTATAGAACCCTGAAAAAGTGTAGTGAGAATGTTTGAAGAAAGAGAAGAAGGTTTGTGATGACTGGATTATATCTAAGCCAAGACATATATGTGGGTATGGGTATGATTGATTGCCCGGGGCGCCAGGCGGACGGCCTTGTCTGATTGGAGAGTCGAGAGCCGCTCTTGTTGCTAATCATAAGCAGGCGAGGTAAGGCACTGAGTAACCTCATTATATCGGCAATAGATCCTTCAAAAGGGTCAGCCTGGACGTGGTCAGGGACCATTATCAGCAGATTTGAACTATAAGCACTTTTAGATATCTCTCAAGAATGAAGTCATGTTTGGAGTTTGAGTAGGTCAACTGACAAGGCATCAATATATTCAACTTCTGGAATCAATGTTCATGTAACTGGAAGAATTGTCTTAAAACTTTTTTAACATAACTTTCAATAAAAATACTTAAATCTTTCTTCTTTTCAATTGTTCAGAATTCTTGATCTCAAATATCTCGAGATAAAAATAAACTTGGAAAATGTCTTGGGATTCGGAATGGGCTCATCTGATTATCAGGCAGGTGTCGCACCTACTGGGTAAACATAAATTAACGAGAAACCTTTAAAACATGCACACCTACTTAGTTTTCATTTTTCTTGTTGAAAATTGTTATTACGGCTTTAAATAACTTATATTTGATAATTAGATCTGTGGGCATGATTAGTTCTACAAAAATTTGTCTTCACAATTTCCTATTATCGTCCGCGTTACATTTACCATTCAAATGTGTGATAAATTGACTGGACTCAGCGAAGTCCTATTTCAACTTGGCCACTTTCCATTAGGTCTATCTGTAAATTTGTGTGTGTGTTTCGAGTACGGTCAAACCTGTCAAGATGGTAGCCGTGTTTGATAGTACCTTTTATTTTCACAAAAACGCGCTCATCGCCTGGCGCACGAGATGAAAAATCGGATAAATAAACATTACTAGTTATTATTACTAGTGATATAAATAATCAAATCATGTGAGTAACGAATTCAGTAAAGATATGTTTTTTTAATTTTCCAACCATTTGGTGTCTTAGTTTTAACTCTTTCAATAATGTTAAGTAGTAGATGCAATTATCTTATTTCACATATACCTTATTTTAAAATAGAAAGTGTTTATTTTTACGGAAAATGTAATGTGCATATATTATAATAACGTGATATAGACATTTTAGGATTTCGATTGTTGAACTTTATGAACTATTTATCATATTTTCAATTACTTACTTTAAAGTTAACTGCAATTTGATATTAGTTTCTGTGTAATTAAAACGTTCTCGGTTCTTGATAGGTCATTTCTAAGCAAAGTTCCGTATGCTAAATTTAATTTCATTTGACAAATCGTAAAACGCAACGAGACCACTTGCCGAAGTTTGGAATTGTGTTTCAACCGCAAACTTCGCCATCATTAGTTACATATTTAAAGCGGGACTAAGCGGGAAGGGCGGCGGGGAGGGTGGAAAGGGCGGGACAATACAGACTTGGACCATTCAAACGTTCCTATATCACACTTAGGCGGGAAACTTTTCATAAAGTGGTCGCCGGTACATTCCTCGCGGCGGCACTTTAGCGCTGCAAGAAATCTCCCGGCCAATTAAGATAGGCGGGCCGATATACAGCGGGCGGGGGTGGAGAAGGGATCGCAGGTCTTCCGCTTGCCGATAACAAGTGCTGCTTAAACGAAGAAGTAGATTGAACAACCTTATTGATTTTTTTTAAAAGGACAATGATAAGATTAATTAATTAATGTGACCGATCTTCAGTACGACTTCGGAACATTGACACGATCCTTTATTATAAATAATTATTTATTTATTTAGAATTTAATAATAGTAGATAAGGAATAGTAGAATAAATAAATACAATATTTCGAAACAGAGCTAGGCAGTGTGTTTAATTAAATTTGTTGTTCTGCTTGCCTTGGATACAAATGTAATTCCGTGAAGATGATATTGCCTGGATGTCAGTTTGCGAGGTATATGGAAAGAAATCGTGTATAACATAGTTCAGAGATGTCAATATTCGAATATATGATTTTATATAAACAAATTAAGTCATTGACTCCACGTTCGAATATTTAATTATTTACCCTGATGCTGCTTGTGACAAGTGAAACCGGTCGGTTATAACAAATAACTTGAATAATTTTTCGTAGTTATAAACAAAGTAATTGTTTTATTTTCAAATTTTGGAATAGTTGATAAAAGGTAGATGGGTCTATAATTGCTCAACTCATTTTCATCTCCTTTTTACATTTCGGGGTGAGAAAACTATATTCTAATTTTTGAAGAAAGTGAACTGTTTTAAATGACTGGTTAAACATAAAATGTAGTTGAAATGCAAAATTGGTAACACAATTCTCTAAGAAAGTAGGTGTAATATTACCAGGACCACCGTTCTTACTTTGATATTGTTGTTTCTGTAGAGTTAAAACATTGTTATATTCAACGTTTACATTAGCTAAATTTAAATCATAGTCCGAGGAAAAACTAGGCATGCAACCATAGGCATGTAAAAAGTCAGCAAGTAGCTGAGCTACGTTTTGAGAATCATTGGCATTTTTTCTTGCGTAGCACATGTTAGAGGGTATAATAATATTTTCAATTTTAAACGATTTAGTTTAGTTCCAAAAATGTTTTATCTCTTCATTTATTAACGTTTCTACCTTATAACAAATTATCGATATATTTTTGCGATCTTTTCTTATTCTACTGAAATCAATCTAATTTGGTAGGGATCTCTTCTCCTTAATTTTTTTTTGCTATTAATTCTTTGTTCAGCCATTTTGAATTCGTTGATTATTGAAATGAATTAATAGATTGTATTCTATGATAATGGCGTTAAGTTTGGAATAAATATAAAATAAACGATACAACAATAAAATAAACATATCTCAAATTATGTGTACACATGGGGTCATGAAGTCCACAACTAGGAATGCCAGAGTGGAAACCATTAAAGTGAAATTCAGAGACTTAAATATACGAGACAAAAGGCCAGCAAAAAAGGACTCAATTTACAAGGAAAATATTATATGTTAGTATCGGATTTCACATTCCAGCCAGGCTTAGGCAGGACCGTAATTTTTTTCATGAATTATTATTTTCTATATCCAGTGAAAACTGATTATTTTTATATAAAATATAATTTATGCATCATACTCTACACCAGAGAAATATAATCCAACAAAGTATCTTTCGTTTTGACTTAAGCTGTGGGTAAAATTATGTTTATTATTGTTCTAATCAAGCTTTAGATATTAGGTTTGGTTTATATATATAATTAAAATTTTTATAGTTGTTATAATTATAATATGCCATAAAATTTCAATGTATGCTAAGTCGAGAGGTGAACAAATATTACAAATTCAAATTCTTTTCAATTTATGTCTCAAGAAACCGGTAAGCAGTTTCCCGCTTTGCAGGGAAGTTTGCGGGTGTAGTTTGTTTGGGTTAGGGGTGAGGGCATTGGGACGGTGCGGTGGAGTGGCTGCAGGCGGGAAAAGAGTGTTCCGCCACGGCCGCAGATGGCGCTACAGTCGCATTACAGACCTCAACTGACATTAAGATGGCATTACAGTGCCAATACAGGCGGCCCATGACCATTCTAATCCCAGCTCTCAGAGCTGGACTGATATTATACAGTAGAACTGGGTTTGGGGTTAAGGTACGTGAATCATTGCGGTCATTTGGTTTTAATGTGAAGTAAAATTGAATTTAACAATTGATTAATAAACAATACATCTTTTTAATCTATCACAATTAGTGTTAAGTAGATCATGAGGTTATAATACTAAGTATTAAGTATTCTTGGTATAATACTCTATCTTAATTCATATCATTTGAATTTAACCCGCGTAAGACCACATCTCACTCTGCATTAAGCTTGATTACAGTGTGAACTGCAATAGTTGGACCATCGTATCAGAAATAGTGTAAATGGCGGTTGGACGTTTTTGAGACACGGTAAAATGGGCTTTATTGCCTTTCGCATAGCAGCTCAGTCCCGCGGAATCCGTTAAACTTTTTCTTCTTTATATTTTCATCGTTTATTGCAGGTTATGATGTAATGGTTGTCGAAGCGCTTTATAACAAGTGATATAACAAATTAAAAACGTCGATTTGCTCCATAAAACTAATATGTGCTCTCGAAGCATTGTTACTGTAGAATTTTTACCATTTTTAAATTCAAAATCTGCTTATAACCTTTCCTTACATCTTTTTATTTTTTTTTTCTTTGTTTTAGTTTCTCAACTCTCTTTTAAATTTTTATTTTTATATATTTTGATTCTCTAGAGCATTAATTCAACAAAATCAAAACAAAATTTCATGGAATGGAGAAAAAGCAGACATGTTTTTTTTTTTTAATATTAATTTTTTTTTAATCATCTATCTATTTCTACTCTTCCTTTCAATTTCTTTTCTTTTTTATATATTTTTGATTCTCTGGCGCATTAATTTCACCAAATCAAAAGTAAGATTTCACGGAATGGTTGAAAAGCTTACATACTTCTATTTTTTTAATATTTATATATACATATACTTTTTTCTTTTTGCATATTTATTAATTCCCTATTTGTATATTTTTTTTGCTTATTTTTATTCTCTATTTTCTTTTAATCTCCTGTTTTTCTTTTATCTATTTTTGATTCTCTAGCTTTTTAATTTCATCTAAATAAAAAGTAAAATTCTATTTGATAAACTCACATGTCAATAATTTTTTACCATATTGCTATTTTTGAATTATCATATTTGAATATTCTTTTAGTCTATTCTCTACGTTTATATTATTTAAAATATATAGTTAGCAACTTCTTATATCAACCAAGAAAACTTTTCAAATTATTTATAAAGTGCAATAATTAAGTAAAAGTCAATACACTAGACAAAACAAGAATCGCATTTAATAAATCTGCCTGTTTCTGACTGTCCTAAAACAGGTTAATCTCCTAGTTGGACAGCCAAAGATCACTGTAATATGTAATATGTCATGTTTTTTAAAAATTAATAAATAAAATTTGTAGTTATTATAGCAAACAAAAATAAAATCCCTCTGGGAAAATTTTCGGGATGACACTTTTCAGTTCTAGTTACAGAAAAAATTCGATGGTGTAAGCATGTTGATAAATTATAAAAGGAGTGATGAAAAATTATTTTTTCAATCGAAGAACTGTCAAAAAACAGCAGAGTATAAATTAAAAATAATACGATTTTTGCTGCTAAATAAATGCCACCTGGATTGACAATCATATTACATCATTTTTACCACTCAAAAACTGCTTTTTAGACTCGTCACCGTTTCAAAAAAACGCTTCATTTTGTTTTCAACATAGTGTTGCTAGTAGTAACAAATTATTATCAAAAGACTTTTGCAGGTCTATGAATATCAAAATGGTGTTTTTCGAAGAATAAGAAAGCAGGTAATGTCGTGTTCTGCTGTGTTCCTAGACATTTGGGAAGGATTTGGCGAACAAATGCCTCTAGCCGGTGACTGGAAAACTGCCTTCTGCCCACTGAAATAAACAAAGGAGATTCATTTTGTTGTATGAAATAATGTGCCTCCTTCAATAAAAATTACAATACTTATTGAGAAGTGTTTTGAAGTGCAAGCGAGGATAATGGTTAGAAAATTAAAAAATAAATTGTTCAAGGGAAGACAGTTAAAATATTGTGATATACAAAAATAAAAAAATATCGATAAAATAAAAGAATCGTCCTTCATTCGACCGACGCACAATGGGGCCGATGACCCCGAAAGTTGGCATCAAATCAGTGGTTGCAATGACATCAAATCTTTTTCGATTTTTAGTACCGTATAGACATGTTGATAAAAATAAGTGAAAAAATATGTTCGAAAAGTCACGCATACTTAGTACAAAAATATAAAATTGAATAATATAAGATAAATTAAATCAGTCAAAATGCTCACTTTATTTCTCGTACTATTTATTGACAGTTATACACATAATAAATCGTCTTCATCATCTTGTGACAATATACTATCGTCATCACTACTTGATTCAACTATCGAATCATTCCTGGTAGTCGTATTAGGGTCTGGTGTCTTTAGCATTTTCAGTACTTCTTTTGAAATTGTCTTCATTGTCCGGCTGCTGAACTTGTATTAAACGCTCAGCAGTGTGATCCAGCAATTGTTGCAATTTCACTTCCGCTGAAGATTCCGTGACCGTTATGAATTCACTTAACGGGTAACATTTTTTCTTAGCTCCTTGCACAATTTTGTATGAAGGAAATACCTCTTTATCCTTTTCTATTATTAAATTGTATTGGTAGCGACTAAGTTTGGCATCTACAATCAAAGCGAGTGCTTCATCACCACTCAATACCTTTTTGTTTTGGGTTTTATCGGTAAAAGCTTTTCTGTACTTATTTGCTCTGGTCGGCGTACTTAACGTGACGTCTTTGACTACTAGTCGATGCTGCTGCTTTACCTGCCAACCGAAAACTCATGTGGGTAGCAAAGGCTAACTCAGTACTAGATGTTTTAGATCGCAATAGTATAGTTTTATGACGTTTCGTACGCTCAGACGACATATCAAATGACAGTGTGGGTCGACCTCTTTTCGTTTTTACTATTTCTGGTAAAGGTTTATAATTCTTTGACATAAGGAGGCTTTCGCGCCATTCTTTTAATAAAAAATATTATTTAATAAAAAGAAGTCATGGATTCTGTGACATTTCAACCATTTGGTTTTCAATTTAGAACAGAATGAAGCTATTTCATTAAAAAGTTATTTTTGATTAAAGAGTTGACAATGAGTAAGTTCTAAGAGGTGTTTTTTTAGGAATTTTACTTTTTCGTCAAATTTCTTAACGCCAGAATTCTTCATAATCATGTATAATTCGAATCTCGTAAGAACCACGTCAGAAATTGTATCTAAAACAAAACACATTGATTATTAGACTACAACTGTTTTTTATGAAAACTGATAGTCCTCACTTTCAAGTACTATAATTAAAAAAATTGTGCATACTTGCAACTACTTATAATTAAATCTTGTAGCTAAGATACTAAACTATATAAAAACAGTTAAAATATGATGAGATCTCGTGGAACTCTAAACTATATACCTCTATGTTTAATATATTTACAAGAAAATATTTCATTCAAATAGGTGTTTGTTTTAATTTAAATTTATGACATACAGTATGAGGGTATCAATAACTACTATAATATAATTAAAGTACATACCATAAGACATCGTATCCATATTGAATTGGATCTGTACACTTGATAGATTTTGCTTTTTATAAACTTGAAAAGTATTGAAATTTACGCGCTTTCGAAAACTGACACAGTCACCCGCACAAAGGTCAAGTTCAAACTGATCTCTTCCCGTCAGTATCGCGATTAGGGCAAAACGCTTTGGGGTAATTATGCAACACTTAATGAACTTCAAAACTAGCATACTTGCTTTATTGTAAAGAACATTTGATTTTCTGAATTTCAGCCAACGCGTTACATGAAGTCGCCCCAATGTGCGACGGTGAATACATTTATTTAAAAAAAATATATAAATGTTTAATATAATTGAAAAAAAACCTATATAGGTATATTAAATATTGGATTGAAATAACAACATTTGTAGTTAGTAGTTCTTTTCTTCTTCTTTTACACACTAAATACTTTATTGATTATTATCCATCAATATTATACTAAATTTAATGTTTCCTAAATATGTCAATAACATTACAACGATACATTCCTGCCACGTACCTCAGCAATGCTTACACGTAGTGAGATATGTAGTATAAAGCACACAAATTAATTATAGTGAAAGTTTATTATGGTTAAAACTAATATATATGTTCTCTTTTTTGTATGAAAATTTAGATATTAAATTTAAACGCCGAATTATTGGCACTGAACTGAAAAAGAAGTGTGAAAATAATGAAATATTATAAATAGATTGTAAACATTTGATTCAACTTGCCGCAAAATTCTATTTAAGAAATTAGAAAACATTGGTATCAGAGGCAAGAAACTCTTACCAATGAAATTTTATAAGAGTAACAGAGCACAAGAAGTCAATAATTCTGACTACTAGCAAGCCGATGCCGATTACATATGGAGTTCCACAAGGAAGCATACTAGGTCCCGGTCTACGAGTATTCACTATTTACATAAACGAACTATGCAATATGGAAATAGAGTGAGAAATTGTTAGTTACGCGTACGACACGGTTTTAGTTTTCGAAATCTAAAGATTGAAATAAGGTGTACTACGTATCGAAATTATGAATCACGCAAGTGAAAACATGGTTAGACGCAAATTAACTTACACTAAATATATCGAAAACAAAATTCACAACGTACATCTTAAATACCAGAAGACAGCCAAACAATAAGACACACACAATAAAACACACTAATGTGTAGACACCAAAATCTGCTATTATCATCCCTACTCAGCTATCGGTCAATGGAAAGTACACAGAAAACTATCCTCAAGATAATACTTAATAAACGTAGAATGGCTGGCACTGACCACATATTTACTTGTTCGACATACTAGATTTACGACAAATTTACATTAAAAAAGCAATACCAAGAAATGAGGGAATCAAAAGAAATTTCACAAGCAAAATGAAGTTATGGATTAAAGAACAAAAAAGGCAATAATTCCGAAAAAAAAATTTATACATATTCACTTGTTCGACGTACTAGATTTACGACAAATTTACATTAAAAAAGCACTACCAAGAAATGAGGGAATCAAAAGAAATTTCACAAGCAAAATGAAGTTATGGATCAAAGAACAAAAAAGGCAATAATTCCGAAAAAAAAATTATCTTAAAATAAAAAATAAATAAACGTAATACACGCATTACTCACAACCATGCCTATAATTACATACACATTGCCATTTTTTTATTACTGTCTTCATTATTTAATTTTTATAACTTTATTTTATTTCTTAATATTCTCGTTTCATTTCCTTAACTAAATTTCAATATAGTCCTATTTTATTAACACATATTTTATCTGTAAAATGTCGGTAGAATGTGGTCCTCGGAACGGTTAAGCATCCAATGAGGCTAATAATACCAAATAATGTTTTATGAAAAAAATACTGGTAATGTGTCGACAGTAAAATTTAAAAAAATAATGAATTAATTTTTTTAAATAAATCTTATATATGACATAGCTGTTCGGCGAGACTTCACATTATCAACCATCAATAAACTAACCTATAATCTCATACTAAACCATATTTTAGTAAAATATTTAAGGATTTAATATACTTATGTAGTTTACTGTCGTTCCCATACTTACTCCTTTACTATGTAAGTGCGTTTGTACTGAGGGATAACACATATCAATTGGACGGGTTGTTTCACCGAATTCGGACAATTCATCAATTTTAAAAGATGATTTTCAAGTTATGTGATGGTTCTATTCAAGTTCTGTTATTCTTTCAGTTTTGTGAAACAACTGGCCAGTAATTGTATAAAAACAGAACTTGATTAGAACCCCTACAAAACTTGAAAATCAACTTCGAAATTTGAGATATTGTTTGAATTCATCAATGACGCTTCTGACAGAAAAAAATGTTGCAACAACGGTTCTTTTTGCATTAATCTTGTTGAATTAATATTGCTTAATACACAAAAAATATCTAAATAACACTAGGTTTCAACTTAATTTCTGGATGAAAATAATTATGTGGTGCGAGGTGGTCAAATTTTGAATTTGGGGGTTAGAAAATACGCAAAAATTATAAAAATAACCAAAACTAAACCGTAAAAACCTTTGTGCATGTTAACTTAAACCCCTGACTTAAATAATCTCCACTAGATATTTAAGTTAAAATCAAGTTATTATTTTTTTGGTAAACTAATGTTTAAGACAAGATTTTTTATGCATAGCACAAAGGGTAACAATTATTTTACAAGCAATAATTATTCGCCAGAAACACTCATCCACATTGAAAAATCTCCTGATAAAAGATACATGACGCCAACGGGACTCGAACCCGTGTCCCTTCGATTTCCGGTCGACAGCTCTGACCACTGAGCTATGGCGGCTTTAATAATTAATATTTGACAAGTTCTAGTATTTCACCTAAAAATGTAGACAATTTGTCTCGACGCCATCTAGTGAGAGAGTTAGCACTTACAATGCCTTTCTCATATAAAATAAAGTTGGTTGTTTTCAGGTGAAAAAATGTAACAAGCAGTAATTGTTGAATGAAACACTAGTATATATTGAATTATTTCGCGGAAAAGAGATAATCCGCCATAGCTCAGTGGTCAGAGCTGTCGACCGGAAATCGAAGGGACACGGTTCGAGTCCCGTTGGCGTCATGTATCTTTTATCAGGAGATTTTTCAATGTGGATGAGTGTTTCTGGCGAATAGTATTGCTTGTAAAATAATTGTTAAAATCAAGTGTTATTTTTTTAAAGAGCCTTTGCATGCAGCGGAATTCGACAAGCCCAACCCTTTGGAAAGAGGACAATATAATATCACCAAGCATGCTGAAACACTTTCACGAAGCGGGCTCATCTAGCTAAATGTATTTCAATGTCCGTCTTATACTTTGGCGAGCCTATTGCCTTAAATTCCCCACTACTCGCATCCCGGGAAGCAAATCGCTGGGAATCGTATTAATATTTCAACAAAAAAGAGAAACACCGCTGAATAATTCCGGGCGGTTGTAGCCTACTTCTGGAATCCACTGATTTAACTATTCAGCGGGGCGGTTGCGTTAGCAAGATTTACTCACAACTCAAGTCAGCGAGACTGCTGGAAACAAATATATTTATCAATAAAGTCATATATTACTATACATCTAGTCGGTTCATTTTATAGGCTTCTGTCGAGAGAGTGAGCCCTCATTTAATTGCTAAGAAAAAATCAGTTTCTTTGACCATCTTTTGAACTGAAGTGCGATAAATATAAGTAGTAGGATTTGATATTTATGGTTCCATGATAAAACAGAACAAGAAAAAAAACAACCAATCAACACACTCCACCTAACATATAATTTTTTTCATGTTCTGTTTTGTCACGGTGCTGTTTTATAATGTTACTCTTCGTAAGAAAAATAATATCCGTTTTTCGTTTTGTATGTGAAACTTCACAAGAATCCCAACTGCTTCCAATCGTCTGGAGCCAGTAAGACTATGGCATCCCCAATAGGGGTACGTTGTGAGTAAAAGGGAGGGGAAGGAAATGAGGTGGAGGAAGGTGGGGAAGTACCTGGCTATTCGGATCTGGTAACCAAACACGGCCAAAACCATTTCAAGCAAAGTTTCAATTCTGAATAGTAGTCTTTTACCAGATCGATACTCAGAGTATCCAATATCCAAGGCTGACCCTGTAACTGTCTAGCCTTACAGTCTACAGTTAATCCCATAGAACCCTTCTTAGCGGATGCTCTACGTGATACATCTTCCGGCAACGACGCATGCTTCCGGTAAGGTGCGAAATACAAACCAAATTATTTTGTGTTTTGAGATGTGCTTTGAACATGCAATGCAGACACTCTAATATTTTTTATCCAGTTTCGATAAAACATACATTTACAAAACATCCAATAATGCATGCTTTTATTAATATTACCGCTTTCAAATATAGATTTTGAAACTGTCAATTTCTTAACTCAAGGTAGTTTTCTGATTATCTTCTTAATTATTATATGTTGCTCAAGATAAAGGTAGAAGGTCGGGTTTTTTCAGCTTGCAAAGGTATTTATACCTATCAAGGTAGTTTTCTGATTATCTTCTTAATTATTATATGTTGCTCAAGATAAAGGTAGAAGGTCGGGTTTTTTCAGCTTGCAAAGGTATCAAAGGTATCACCTTTGCAAGCTGAAAAAACCCGACCTTCTACCTTTATCTTGAGCAACATATAATAATTAAGAAGATAATCAGAAAACTACCTTGAGTTAAGAAATTGACAGTTTCAAAATTCTGAGTCTAATCAATTTGAAAGTACCTACTCAATACACGAGACATAAAAGGACCAATTTCTATGTCACCATCAACAAACATACTATGTAGCAAACTCACCGATTCCTCGCCTACAAGTTTATGAGTATACCAATTTTTAAAACATACTAAAACAATTTTTTGTCGAGATATTATTTCTGATAATTTCAGTTTATTATTATTTCTTTAAAATTGTATCCAATTGCAAACCACCGTAAAGGACCCAGTCCACGTTGGCCCAATGCATTGACGGCGTTCACACGTTGGCCCGTTAAAAATGTTCATGTCGTTTAGGCGGCAAATCAAATAAGGCATATTATTAACCGTTATAGAAAATTTTTTCGTCAACATAAAAAACTAAATATAACTTCACTATTGTAATTTTATCATCAGTTTTTTTCGGACAAAAATAAAAATACCCTATTCTGCGTTAGCCATTGGATCTTCATTTTTAAATTTGAATACCACACAAGAGTCCCAACTGCTTCCAATCGTCTGGAACCAGTAAGAATACAGCATCCCCAATTGGGGCAGTGGAGAGGGGGAGCAGATGGTGAAGAGAAAGTTGGGGGTATCTGCTCTTAATATTGCGTATCGTACTCTTGAACGTGCCGCAAGTACTTATACTATATATTATTTTTAAATGAATGAAGTGTGAAATAACACTTATTCATTTAAAATGCGTTAAATTCATTAAAATTTACTTGCTCACATCGTAATTTGAACCCGCGACCTTCGGATTGCTAGTCCAGAGCCTTACCCCTCGAACACGGAGGTTGTTAAATCTAGATGGATATGGATATCATCGTAGCCGCGGCAATTTATTTGTACAGCACGGATAACTATTAATCATCGTTATTCGTAAACGTAAATAATCATTCACGTAATAATCAACACGACCTCCTCCTCTGAACGCGTATTACGAACTGGAGGCTGGGCCAGGGTTGGTATGTCCAAAATTTATTTTTCCCTAGATTCCCGGTCTAAATTTCCCTAGATGACAGTGGTATCACCTTGGCACCTTGATATGGCAAAAACTGATGCCGTCGGGGGGGGGGGGGGGCAGAATTTTAAAATCGTCATTGAAAAACAAAAAAAAACCTCACATTAAAACACACAGTACTTAAATCATCAGTAACAGCAGAAACGAAGTATTGTTTTTGGTAATTATGCGGGTGTGGCAGAATAGGCAATATTTAGGAAAAAACATTTGAATAGAGTAAATTGTTAAGATCAAATACTAGCATTACATAACATAATGATACCTTAATCAGGAATTGTGTGAAGTAGAAGATTACAGTAAAAACATTCGAATAGAGTAAATTGTTAAGGTCGAATACTAGCAATACATAACATAATGATGCCTTAATCTGGAATTGTGTGAAGTAGAAGATTACAGTAAAAACATTTGAATAGAGTAAATTGTTAAGGTCAAATACTAGCAATACATAATATAGCGATGACTTAATCTGGAATTGTGTGAAGTAGAAGATTACAGTAAAAAATATATTTTAATGATAATAATAATCGTATAATTTATATAGCGCTGTTTTTGTGAAAACTATCTCCGAGTGTATGTCTGATTTGCAGATTAAGGCATCAATAAGTTATATTCATTGTAATTGGCTTCTGTGATTGTGGGTTCTAGTCATACGCCGAAGATTTTAATTTAAATTTAGCAAGGAACAAGAAAATTTGGATTAATAATATCATAAAAATAATAGGTTGGATAATTTGTATAGCGCCGTTTCAGTGAAATATTACGTCAAGGGCGCTTTAAATATAATATATTAGTACAGGTTGAAGACTGATTGAAGTTTATCAGTTTGGCACTTGGGATAATACAGAAGTGAAATGACAGAGGACAAACTGAATATTTAAAGCGTGAATAAAACCTGTACTGTTTAATGCCGAACAAAACCCAGAAGTTCAGTTAATCATAAATACTTTTATCCAATTTGTTAACCAATGTTTTCCCTATTTCAAAATCTATGCAGGTATTTGAAGAAATTAATGTTTTGGAATGTAATATTCCGGATAATGTTTTGGTTGACAAACGGTTTCTAATTTTAGTTTTATTTAGATTAATTTGCGAAAATAGTCTCTCTACTGTTGCACTTGAGTGCGGCAAACACAGAATTGTTAAAATAAATTTTGAAAGCTTAGGAAATTTAAGAGTGTCATCGCCCAATTTTGTTTGACTGATTCTAATCCAAAATTGTAAAATCGATTGGTCGGGCGATGGGCCAAAATCAAAACATTGCAACTCTCTCCACTCTCTATCAATGTCATTTAAATCTCTCTCTCCTACCAGATTTGGAAATAACATTGCTAGAGGAGCGATCGACCTGCATTGTTTTGACTTGACATTAACCGGATCTAATACTTTCAAATGTTTTAATATTTTCACTGTTTTATCTCTAAAGTTAAATCTTTGTAAAATTTGGCTAACGCCTTCAATATAAAATTCTAAGAATCTCTTTCTTAAATTATCTAGACTTTCAGAATCTATTTCAATCAGTCCGTTTGATATTTTGCCAGCCAGTACACCACCCAAGTACACATTTTCTAATGTAAGAAAATAGCGCGAATTATTATATTCAACATCTACTAGCTGGGTCCGGTTTAAATAATTCGGTTCAATATAACAACCTAGAATAGTTTTTAGAGTAGATTCTACACGGCTATATAGGAGATGGATTTTAATTTTTTCTGACTGCATCTCTAAATTGAGATCATAAAAAAAAGGTAAAGAAAATATATATTATATTATTTATCAACAGAGTGCATGTCAAAAATTCGCTCCACTTAATAATACAAAATCTAAAGCCTACAAAACCTAATATCCATAAAATTTATCTATAAACATGTCCCCGAAGATCAGTGTAGAGAATAATCGAAGTTTGTGAAATCTTAACGCTCTAATTTTACAGAATTTACAAGTGTTTAATTCAAACTGTGAAGTGTCAGAGTGTTGTTGCCGAAATAATAACCTGTCATTCTAATCACTGTAAACATACCTGTGCGAAAATAAAAACAATTAATACGTATCATAAAAGTTTTTGAAATCTTAACGCTTTAATTAACCAGGTTTACAAGTGTTTAATTCAACTGTGAAGTATCATAGTGTTATTGCCGAAATAATATCCTTTTATTCTAATCGCTGTAAACATACCTGTGCGAAAACAATTTTATATTACTCTTAATTCCAGGTTAACCAAAAGCGGCCGCTAGCTCAGTGGTGAGCGAATCCGCATATAGATCCGAAGGTCCTCAGTTCGATTCCTAGTAATACTAAGTTTTCTTCCTCAATTTTTTTTTTTTTTTTTCCTGCAATATTATTTAAATCATTGTGAAACAAGATATACGAGTTTAGCAGATCATCCAAATCAAGGCGCTGATTTAAAGTACGAATTATCATCAAGTACCCATAACTACTTACTGTGGCAAGTTAGCAATATTGCCTACATGTCAGCTGACAGGCGCAAATCATCGACTTATCAACTAAAGTGGTGAAGCGAATAAAAAAAAAAAAACACAAAAAAATACGAATTGTACAAAACCAATTACTTATATAAAAAAAATCCAGTGTTCAAAAAATGAACCGTCCTAAAAAAAGACATCTGAGCACAATGATGCCCCGGATTATTGGAGAAAATAGCGTCTCAATTGAGGATGCAAACGAAACCTCATCGATTGCGTCATCCAAAGGCTCGGATGATACCGAAGTAGAAAATCCTTGCACCTCAGGGGTAGATGTGCTTAATGAAGCTCAAACACATCTGACAGCTCTACAAGATGTCTTGGCAGAGAAGCAGTCGAAGGTCTCAAAAGACCAGCAGCTGAGAATTGCCAGAAACGTGTCGGAAGTTTTTAGATCCGTATCTCAGCTGTTGTTGGAGCGCGAGACCATGCGTGCTGATCTGGCTACAGTGACTGCCCAACTGAGAATGACAGAAATCAAAGTACGACACGTGAAGAGCGAAAAAAGACAACTTGAACAAAAAATTATTCAACTAGAGTCTGATCTTGGACCTGTAATGCGGAGAGTAGCGGAGGCAACGGAGGCTAGCCTCTCATTTGCTGACATCGCCCGCAAACAGCCTAATGATGCTCACCAACCCCCTCCACTTACCCAATATGGACATCGTGTCGGAGCACCAAGACCAGGCGTATGCGTATTTCCAACAGATGCAGACGCCACCAAGGATAGCGATGGTACCAAAAAAATTATCCAGGACATGATTCGGCCATCTGAACTAGGCGTTCGGGTCACAGGAATAAAAAAGATAAGAAATAAAGGTATCTTGATAAACACGGCAACCGCAGGTGAGCAACAAAAACTATTAAATGCACCCTGTTTCGACAAATCAAGCACAATTAAGGCCCGACTGCCGACCAAGCGATTTCCGAGACTAATATTTTTTGGGGTACCGAGGGACCTGACTGACGAAGAATTTTTAAGGATCGCCTTAACTGGGGTTCCCAACATTCAAGACATTGAGGGAATTATAGCGTGCTGTAAATTAAGTCACTTAGCTGGTGCTCGCACAGGAAACACTTGTCATCGTATTTATGAAATGCCAGCTATCGTCCGTAAATTACTTATTGAACAGGAGAAAGTATTTGTGAACTGGACTGTTTGCCGCGTCAGAGATTTTATTGGCCTTACTGTCTGCACTAAATGTCATATGATTGGACACTCATACAAATATTGCAGAGATACTAAACCTACATGTGGACACTGTGCACAAGAAAAACACACCCGTGAGTCGTGCCCAAATGCAGCCATCAAACCAGTTTGCGCGACATGCACCAGATTTGGTAAGCCTGCTGACCATTCAACCGGAGATAGGGACAACTGCCCAGCTTACATAGCTGCCCTCAAGAAGGACCTAGCTACAATAGACTATGGAGTGTAATATACAAGAACACAAGTGCCTAACTATCGATGACTATACTCCCATGAAGAACTGTCTGCGAATAATGTATATGAACGCCAGAAGTATACGAAACAAGTTTGACGAAATTGAGGAAAAGGTCAGAAGATTATGCGATATTGTTCATGTTCTTGTCATCACTGAAACGTGGCTTGATTTTTTTTATTTTTTTTTTTTTATAGTGAATACCTCACAAGAGTCCCAACTGCTCCCGTCTGGAGCCAGTGAGACTATGGCATCCCCAATTGGGGGATGTTGTGAGGCTGAAGGTAAGTGGGGAAGGGAAAGAGGAAGGTGGGGGAGTACCTGGCTATTCAGATCTAGTCACTAAACACGGCTAAAGCCATTTGGAGCAACGTTTCAATTCTGAATGGTGGTCTTACACCAGGGCGATACTGGTAGTATCTTCCACTCTGGAACGTGCCGCAAATATACTATATATTATTTTAATTAATTAATTGTGAAATAACACAAATCAATCAAATAAAATTTATTTGCGCACGCCGGGTTCGAACCCGCGACCTTCGGAATGGCAGTCCAATGCGTTACCACTGGACTATGCCGGCCGTCAAATGATGTCGGAGAAGAAAAGTTCTTTTGCTTAAATGGTTTTTACAGTGCTTTTTCTTCTCGCCCAAATGAAGGAGGAGGAGGTGTGGCCATATATGTTCTGGATTCTATGAAGTGCTCTATCATTGAAAATTTTTCCAACGAAAATTCATTTTTAGGTATTAGTGTTTGCAGCAGTAATAGGAAACCAGTCAACATTTATGCCATTTATCGAAAACCTAACCCAAACAACATGCACGATTTCCTAACACATTTTGAAAAAATACTGAACAAAAGCAGACAAGATACATTAATACTCGGAGATTTCAACATTGACACTTCCATAAACACACCTTCTTCTTTAAATTTTATCAACACCTTATTAACATATAATTTCTCAATACAAAATAAATCATATCCCACGAGAGTCACTGATACAAGCAGCACTATTATAGATCACGTTATATCAAACAGACAAAACATTTCAACAACCATATCGAATATAGATGACCCGCTTAGTGACCATAATATACTAATTGTTGACTTTAAGAATAATTTAAAAAAATGGTTTAATAATAGAACTAAACCACGCTTTACTAAACCTATCATCAACAGTATGGCGGTAAAATCTTATATTGCGACTAACAAATTTGCTATCAACTCAACCAAACCCGAAGACGGTTACAAAGATTTTAATGATTATGTCAAAAATGCATTAGAAGCAGGTAAAACTACACCGAACGTAAAAACAGGAAGGCGGCAACATCTTAATACACCTTGGTTTGATTCTAAACTGAATTTTCTAATCAAGGAACGAAACCAGCTTCACAAGCAGTGGAAACAAGACCCAGGTAATATTACTCTTGCAATACGTAAAAATAAACTCAGAAACATAATAACTAATTATAGGAGAAGTCTGAAAAACAAATATTACATCAATAGCTTTCAACAAAGCCTAACTAACCCAAGAAAAACTTGGAAAACCATTAACTCAATTCTGTCTAACCGTGTACATAAACCCACCAACACAATTGAATCTCTCATCGTAAATAATTGTGAAATTAGGGAACCCCGTGAAATAGCGTTGGCATTTAATGAGTTTTTCCTGTCAGTTGGAGAAAAATTGGCAGCTGCCATTCCATCATTCCCGGATGACTGAAATACAATATATGTAGAACCAAAGGCACGACAATCCTTATATATGACTAGGACGAATAAGGATGAGGTAATAAAGGTCATCTCGAAACTTAGGTCGAATGCAGAGGCAGGAATCGATGGAGTAACACCGTGCATTCTTAAAACCTGTAAAGAAGAACTAGCGGGGCACCTAACCCAACTTATCAACTTCTCCATAGGCTCGGGAATATTTCCAAACCAGTTAAAGCTAGCAAAAATTATACCAATTTTTAAAGAAGACTGCAAGAAGTGTATTTCTAACTACCGTCCAATATCGATTTTATCGGTATTTTCAAAGGTGTTTGAGTCAATTATCAAAGATAGACTGATAAAATACATCTCTAGCAATGATATCCTTACACCACAGCAATATGGCTTTCGGAAAAACTCCAATACCCAATGTGCCACTTTCGATTTCATTTCTAACATTCAGCAGTACATAGACCAGGGCGAATATGTGGCAGCTATATTTATAGATCTGAAAAAAGCCTTTGATACGGTAGATCATGAAATACTTCTACAGAAAATGGAACATTTGGGAATAGTAGGTAAATCTTTAAATTTGCTCCGAAGTTACCTAGCTGATAGATTTTGCCTTGTCGATATCGGAGGGAACCTAAGCGGCTTTGGAAAAATCACATGTGGAGTGCCACAGGGCTCTATTCTTGGACCTCTACTTTTCTTACTATACATCAATGATATAACTAAATGTGGCATCTCGGGAAAACTTCAACTTTACGCTGATGATACTGTGATTTACTACCATTGTAAAAATCTGAAGGAACTTGAAGCTCTAATGAATAAAGATCTCGCAAAGCTGTCAAAATGGCTTCGATTAAACAAATTAAGCCTCAATGTTAAAAAAACCCATTACCTTACTTTCGGTAAAAAAGATAACATGGGTATGAATATTATTCTTGGAAATGAAAAGCTACAACATGTTCAAGTAACGAAATATTTGGGGTTACTCATAGACTCTAACCTCTCGTGGAACTCCCATGTTGAGAATGTAAAATCCAAAATTTCCCCTATAACCGGTGTACTTTATCGACTCCAAGGTGTGCTCCCCACATCTTTACTGCGTGCAACTTATTATGCTATGATTCACTCCCACCTGAGTTATCTAGTTAGTATCTGGGGCACCATTACCAAAAAAAAAAGTTCGGAAATACAAGTAATTCAAAATAGAGCCGTACGTAATATATATAATCTGCCATGGGATACACATGTCAAAGATATATACTCACAGACACAAATACTTCCCTTTACAGTCCTTCCAAAGTATAACATCACAACTGCCATTCTACAAATAATTCAACACTCCTCACACACCAACACTAAACCAGTTTTTAATTCTGACATACACCAGCACAAAACACGATCACAAAATCAAATACATTTATCGTCATCTACTTACACGACCAAATTTGGAATTAACTCCTTACAATACATTGCACATAAACAATATAACGCATTACCTAGTAATTTAAAACTTCCGGCAACAAACAAAAAAACACTGGCAAAAGCTCTTAAAAGCTATTTCCTTAACAGTTTCATTAATGACTAACACAATCTTTCTCTAGAACTCCATAATAACATCTGCGTTTATTTATTTTAATGTATTTATTTTAAGGGCCCGCTTTCCGCGTAAAGAATTTAGATTTGGGCAACACTCAATATTTAGTGTTAAAAGAATCCGACAGAGGTGTCTGAATTCGTATTAGGAATAATTTTGGGGGTTATTTAATATTTTAAATAACGAAATTAAATTACCGACATCTATTGCAATTTTAGAAAAACAGACCCATTTTTAGTTAGCACCGAGCAAATCACACTGGCGTGAACTTCGCCCGCTCCAAAAAGTCGCTTCCCGTTTACACAGTATGTTTTTAACAGAAATTGTTTGTCTCTGTTTTTTGTACGTTAATGGAACCGAGCTGAAAGGGAGAGCTTTATTTTGCGAGTATGTCAACGATTTGTACAAATATTAGTGCGGTCTCTAGTTATTATTACTCTACGAACGAAGTCGAAATGAAGATGGTTCTCAAAATATGGGTTTTATTACGGATTTAATTAATTATTTTTTTTTTTAAATTTTACAAAAAACATTTACGAAAGTTATTTGAATAGGTATACAAATTACTTTACTTTACTAAAATACTATTATCACTTTTATAAAAGTAATTTATAACTTTTATAAAATCAATAAATATATTTTTACATCAATAAGGTTTTTCTTATATGGTTATCTTTATAGGGTGTCCGGGGGTAAAGTGCTCAAACTTCAGGAGGTTATTCTAAATGCTAGAAGAAGTAAAAATGAAATGGAAATTATTCGAATTTCCAAATTTTTTCCACAAAAATTTATTTTCCGTAGAAGAAATTGTTTTTTTTTTCTATACAAAAAATTAAACTTTTTTACTCGAAAACTATCTTAAAACGTTGGAATTCCAAAAAAAGTTTTGTTTCTTTTTTACTTGTACTATCAATTAGAATCACCTCCCGAAGTTTGTGCACTTTACCCCCGACATCTTGTATAATATGCGCAATATAATATTTATACACGTGTAATATCTACTTTTGTACATTTATATAAATTATATACACGTTTACATTTTTATGCTCATCAAATTTATTATATTATAAAGATAGATAGAAAGATCCTTAGTGCTTCCTGAGGACTTACAAATCAGAAGACTTTTTTGTAATTATTTATTTATTCATTTAAACAATTCAATAATTATAAAGAGTAATAAAACATGTAAGCAACATAAAATTACATTCTAAAATGTGAAAGGGGCTCTATTTATTTACATTTTTATGAAAATACTACTTTTAATAGTTTAAGCTTTCAGTGAACTTTCAATTTTATTTTTAACTTCTCTAAATATTATTTGTTTAAATTGTCAAATATAATTTAATCACAAGCACAAGATTCACTCAAAATGAAAGATTGGTGGTTCTGAAATGTTCCCATAAATACGGTGAAAGAACCCTAAACTATGAACTTATTGCCCTAAACATGCTTCGAGCGAAATGCGGATCTGGAAACCTTATCGTCAATCTGAGCAAAACATACCATGAACGTCAATATAGCAACAGCCTTTGTTCTGCTGCAGTTTCATTAAATGCCGAGAGATCCGTTTACAGTCTCCAAAAAGCAATACTGGGGCACAACCCTAGAAGCCAAGCTAAATGATTGGAATACAGAAAGATAAAAACACACCATTGTCAAAAACATCTTGGCCGTAAATGATTAAATAAAATTAGATTTATTCAGGAAGGCAAGCATTACGGTGATCGATGTTAAAAATCTAACATAGCCCTAGAATAACTCCAGTATCTTTAAGAAACCTTTCTCTTAAAGCTCAGAAAAAAACTTTCCATGACAGTTAGATATACCACTCTACAACAAGGCCGCGTACGGTAAAACTGTAAAAAAAAATAAAGTAATAAATAACAAAATAAATATTTCACAACACAATAATTTCATCGGAAATCTTAAATCCGTTTCACCTTTCTACATTTTCTATATTCTCCTTAAGAGTATAATCCTTAGATAATGCCTTTTCAAATTATTCGTGGAAGCTAGAAAAAAAATAAAATCATTGATTATAACTGCACTTCAAGTGACCTTTTAAATAACAGTAAAGGGCTCAAATGATTTTATTGTTACGTCCGTGCCTTTGCATCTTTACAAGACTTGGGCAAAACATTCTGTAGCAGAGTATAGATTTCACATCTGAAACATAATTAAAGAGTTTATTGAAAATAGAACACCAAGGTACGGTTAGTCAAAAAACGTACAATAAAGTTAATTCTGGGAAGAAATTGTACAGTTGACATTCAGGACAGGTTCACTCCCTCCTCCTCAAAAAAGACCCTCTATACAGCATTCTCAAAGATGACACAGGCTCTGAGAGAAATTATTTTCTTCAGGGCCTCCTTCCGACATAAAAAATAACATCACTGAACTAAATTATATTATTGTAGAAAGCAATCACTTTGTGGTTTGACATATTTAATAAAATAAAATACTTTTTTGTTTTAAAACCACGATATTTATTAATTTAAGAACCGACCGGTTTCGCTTTACTTAAGCATCATCAGGGTACAAATTAATACTAAACAAGAAGTACATAATGTGTGCATATATATAACAAAATATAGAGGGAGACAACATGATACAAATATATTATAGAGGGAGACAACATGATACAAATATAAGCAACACAAAGACGGTCATAAAATACATTAACATAAGTGTACAAGTAATGGAAAACCGCTAGATAATTATGTAGACTAATGGGTTATACGAATAAATCGGGAAAAACAAAACATCAATAAAACCTCAATAATAACGGTTTTTCCGAATTTGCAAATCATTTGATCGATAAAGATCATACATTCTGTCATAGCACCGGTGCTAACATCTTACATAAAAACGGGCATGGTAACAGACTAAACAATTTAGAGGCACTAGAAATTAAAAAAGCTGTAAAAACCAAAAGTCAGATACTTAATAATCAATTAGACATATCAAGTAGTCCAATATTAAGTCTGTTTCCAATAAACCCATAAAAAATTCCCAGTTCTCCTTACCTCCTTACCACCTTGCCAGTTGATGTTTTGTTTCTCCCGATTTATTCGTATAACCCATTAGTCTACATAATTATCTAGCGGTTTTTCCATTACTTGTGCACTTATGTTAATGTATTTTATGACCGTCTTTGTGTTGCTTATATTTGTATCATGTTGTCTCCCTCTATATTTTGTTATATATATGCACACATTATGTACTTTTTGTTTAGTATTAATTTGTACCCTGATGATGCTTAAGTAAAGCGAAACCGGTCGGTTCTTAAATTAATAAATATCGTGGTTTTAAAACAAAAAAGTATTTTATTTTATTTAATTATATTCCCCACAGTTTCAGAACTTTCGATAGCTTTTTTCGCTGGCCCGTTCATTATTTTTCTGGATTCCACGTTCGAGTATTGTTATTTGAAACAGGTGGCCCATATTATTATTACATATTATATTATATTTCGGACATCGTTGCATTGTGAATCATTAGAGCAGATCTTAGAGTAATATTACTCTAAGGAGCAGATGTAAAGTGACGTGTGTATTTGTGTACGTAGAAAGTTAATTCGCAAATAAATCACGATCGTATAGGAACAAGAAAAGAGACAAGACAACAAGAAAATTAAATTAATAAAAATTTACCCCGTAATTTCTAATGCATTGGAATTAGTTTTATTTCCCAAAGTACCTATTCTGAAAAAAAAATTATAACTTTTTACTACACAATACATAAATAAAAATATGAATTATTAATTTTTATAGTAAATTATCGTTTATAATAAATATAAGCTTATAAATCAAAAATTGTATTTTTTTCTTCTCACCTGATTCATTCTAGGATATAATTTTATGAGATAACATTTTTTCTTTGAAATACGGGATATCTTTCGTGTATTTCCCATCTTTGAAAAAACAATATTTATTAACTCATAAACTTTACACGCGTAAAAATTATCTTTATAAATTCAAATATTTGCACGTAATCGCACGTCTGTAGATCATAGAACGATGAACGACACGTCTGCCCCCAAAGCCCTCGAGTTGGCGAATGAACTTCTCAAAGAAAGATAGTTTAATCTGCAAGTCGGAGCGAGCGCGCTATAATAAATATGATTTAAAAGCAATAGGCGTAAGCGACAGTTGTGAAAATGTTTAATAAATCACGGCGTATTTCAAAAATAGCAAAAATTACTTATGGGGTCTATTGAGTAGCATTAAAAGAAGCATTGTGATTTTTTTCATACATATAACTTGTAAAATAACAGAAATAAAAGTGTTAATAATATTTTTCGGAGCATACTTTGCGATTTATTTCTATCGAGGGAATTTCAAATAATTACCGTTTCGGCTTTTGGAACAAATAGATACTATCTTAAAGAATAACATATATTTTTTTAAGAGCTTAAAAACTTCAAACTTTTAAGGAAAATATCTCGGAAATTGGATGAAATTCGAATAGTGGGCCCTTAATGTCTTTATTTAAATGTATTTTATTTATTTGCCTTGTCCTTTCTAATGTTGTCTTTCCTGAAATGAGTTTTATAAACTCATTGGGAATAATACATTATTACTTTGTTATCATTTTGTAATGTATTATCTTGTAATAAAAATAAAAAAATTCTAAGAAATATAAATACATTTTGACTACGGGATCTCTGAGTTTGTCTAAAATAGATGCGGCTGCGGGAATGTTTTCCTGAAGATGAGCATGTGTAAAAAATAATACGAGTGCTTCGTATTGCTCTAGCAACCTTTTCACAACCGCGATCAAGGATAACCACCTGGTTTGAGATGGGTGGAGAAGTTTGTGTGGTTTGAGCGACAGAAATTCCTGAAATTCGACTAACTCAGACTGTCGCTTATAACTGTTTTTTAAATAGGAATATATGTCCCTTGCTAAATTTTCCACACCGGATGGAATCTTTTCACATGCATTGCTAGCACACAAGTGAAAAGAGTGACACACACATTTCATTATAAAAAGACCTGGAATATCATTTTTGAAAAGAGAAGAAAGCGAATGCCTAGAACCCATCATCACATTGGCACCATCTGCAGCAAAGCCCACCATATTAGCAGCATAAGGGATATTATTTTTAATAAAAAAATCTTTAATTTCACTATACATATTATCAGCAGTTGCAGAAGGCACGGGAACTAAATTCAAAAATAAATCTACTACTTGGTTAACGCTATTATCAAAAACTCTACTTACAAAGGCTAAATGCTTAATGCTGCTAATATCAGTGGACTCATCTACAATCAAAGAAAATTATTCTCCCTTAATAATTGACACACTTTGTCAAAACCAACTTTCCCCGTGACGTTATTGACAATTGCTGTGCATTGCAACATGTAACTTTTTTGGCAATTTCCGAGTCTGGGAAAAGAGCTTGGCCCAACATGCTCAGATGGTCCATGGCATTAAATGGTATGTTATGTTCTACAGCAAAGGCGGCCAACCCGAAATTACAAATAAATAATTAACAAAATAGTAGATATTATACATTTCAAAAAATGTTATAAAAATAGAGTAGATTTTTTTCATATTAATGTCAAATAATTTATAAATACAGTTTAGAACCAATAGCGTACCTTATCTCAGCTTCTTTTATTTTTGAAACTTCTGCTGTCCTTTTCTGTAGAGCTTGCATACCAAATAATGTGGGCTGGGAAGCGGCAGCTCTGATATTCGTAGTGTGTTTGATACTTTTCGCATGTTTTTGAATCTCTGACTTTCCACAAACAAAATCTTTATTGCAGGCATTACAGTATAAGAATGTTGGCCCCTTTTTGCTCTATTTTAACCACCCTTTAAAACTTTCATCAGTCTCCCACTTCTCTTGATATTTTTGGGTATAATAAGTTTTCTTGCACTTCTTGGCCGAAGACGAAGTTGACGAAGCGTCTTCCTCATCTGACAGGTTCCTCCTTAAGCCAGAAGTAGAAGGTGTTGAATCCATCGTTTTGGCCTATAATAAATACTACATTATATTCAGGATGCACTTTTAAGTTGTCTTAATGATATATTAGAAAGTAACAGCTCAACATTGAACTTATATTGTGTTACACTAACACCTAACACCGTTTTATATGTTTATTAATTGGAAAGAGATTGGAATGATTGGAACGTAGTAGATGTACTTATAATATTGCGCTTTTCCAAATAAAACAGTGTTTACTAATGTAATAATATTGCCAATTAATAGTTTCAAACTATGTATGTACTTACCACAGAATTCCTAGTAAAAACCACTAACTTTGTAATAAAAAATCAAATAATTAACTGCAATCACCGAAAGACAAGATAATTTCTTGCAATATTCATAGAATAAAACGTAATCGGAAACCTATAAATATCTTTGAGGAATCCCCATTAATGGTTTTTATTTTCATAAATACACATTATTTTGAGTTGTCAGTGTTAAAAAAATATTATTTAAGAATAATGGGAATCCCAATAATATAAAATTATAATAAACCAATTTCCACTTGCAATCCCAGCTATATTGTCATATGTAAAAAAAATTTTTACCAGAGTTCGAAATTTCCCTAGATTTCGTAACATTTTGTGCTAATTTCCCTTTTCCCTAGACAAAATTTTTCTCCCCTAGATCTAGGGAAATTTCCCTAGACATCCCATCACTGGGCTGGGCCAACATGTGAACGCTCTTTGCGAGTTGGCCCCAAGATATTTTGATGTGTGCACAAAATTTGACAAGAGTAGGGTTGGTGGCTAACGTTGGCAGCCAACGCATGCAATCGACAAGTCGCTCTGTACACGTTGGGCCAGCGCATTTGCTCAATGCATTGGGCCGACGTATACAGGGCCTTTTACGTAAGAATTTTGTTTGCAACCATTGTTTTTAATCCTTTGTAAAAAATTGTAATCATTTCAATGTACCCAGGGTAAAAGCCCCATGGGCTTATAAAAGCAGTAAATAAATAATATGATACAGCCAGAAGAAACTCATTAAATAATGACAAGAACATAATAAAATAATCTTTGTATTAAGAATTCAGAATCGGATAGTTATTACTCAGTAAAACAAACGTTTTATCGATTTCAGCTAATAATTAAAGGACAGTTTTCCACATGTTTTATTTTGTCTGGAAAACCCATAACATAATTATGACCTTACTCGGTTTTACAAAATAAGAAAAACATAATATATTGTATTATGTTTATTTTACACATATTGTGTTTACCCATTTCTCCAGAAATAACATCCCAACGTCTCGTCGTCGTGACATCATATTCATGTTTTCGGTATAAAGCTATAATGCGTATTTTATCTCCAGTACGTAATGGTTATTTACGATTCTGTGTATTTGGCCAATAAAATCCCTAACGCCGATGATCTCATGTAAAAGTTTCACGTGAGAGCAAACGGAGAAATTGAGATCGAGCAAACAACATACGACAGTCGACGAAATGAATTCACATAAAAACACACGGCTAAATAGTCACGCATAAGTCGTACAGGAATATACTGATATTGGAAATAACCCTTAGAAAGAGTCTTACATCTAGTTTGTGTATTCTACAATAGTACCGAAGGGCTCTGGCTTGGGCTACACGCAATGCGTTGTAATATCCATCAGTTTTTATTGCGCTTATTGTCACTAAAGGGTAAGGGTAGGAGTGTGGCGTAAGGCCTAACGAGGGAGGGGATGGTTAATGGGCGAGAAGACGGAACAGGGACTGTAACTGTCGCTCAGTTATTGTATCGGCATTGCCAATCTAGAAGAAACTTTGTCGCTAAGTGCTCGTAAAAAGAGACGCGTACATTTGCAATGAGCACCGCCTTAAAAGAATTGCCCAAAAGTCTCGACACGTGTGGTAAGTAGCGGGAAATGTGGGGATGCGCCAACCCCTAATGGGTTATTACCGACGGAATATCGCGCAATTTACCACACTTTCAGATAATGGAACAAGGTTCTGCTGTTCGAAAGTAATCCTAATAATCGATGGCGCTACGCAATCGTATTGATACAGTGTTATGTTTTGAGAGTTGACTTTCCGAAATATACTGACCTTGATTTAAGTAACTGTGATCTTGTATCTTATAAGACTGCCGAGAGTACACACTGTACACAACCATTTTTTACAAGAAATGAAAACAGATCTTAACGGCATTATTATTTCTCTCAATTATAATTTTTGAAGTTCGAAAAATCCGCTGCTGGTATTACACATTGTAGTGTGTGCTATAATAATAGGTAGGTAACCTAAAGTAAAATTGAAAGGGCGACGGAATTTTTTTAAATTTATCTACACGGTCCCAGCAAAGCCTTTTTAAAATACAACACGATACAGTGACATACGTAGTGTCGTACCCTTTACCTTTTCGTAAGGCTTTGGACATTGTAGGTTTAAGTTCTACAGTGGAGCACGGTCGGCTCGCCGGGTATCACCGTAAATTTAATTTGTGAAGGGAAATGTCTTATTTTTTGTTGGGAAGAGAAGAGAGGCGAAGCGGGTAAGAAGAAGGAAGGTCGGTGTAGAAAGGGCAATCTTGTCACGATTCTCGTAAAACTCTATTAACGGCGACATCTGTGTTTAAGCAGCGGCTGCTACGAAAACGGCCGGCTCGACCAGGGGCGTCGGAGAAAGGAGAGATGATGTAAGGGGAGTCATCTCGTTTGATCTGGTCAGCGGGGGAACCCCGGGGCGTGGGGTGAAGGTGTAGGACAAAACATAATCCGCCTTGTGTGAGGACACTGTTACACAATTATACCTAATTCGTAAAAATGGTGTCCACACGCCTTAATACTATTTACTATTTCTGTTATACTAAACTTGTATCCCAGAAGCTTTGTCGTAAATAAGCAGCTTCTTTGGATAAAACACTGGCATCTCATAATATTAAAAGAATTTTGTTCCTTCTGTGTTGTTTTTTTTTTCTTTCAAGAATCAATAAGAAAAATCACCTCATGCGCCCTCAAGGTGGTTTTATCACTAAACAAAGTCTACAATTTTACTATACATTTTCTTCGATTCAAAATATTAAGTTCACCAAATTACACTTATGTTATTGTACAAAAAAATTCTCCTTTAGCACAAATTTAATTGCCTGAAACAGCTTAAAACAGAGTTCAGATTTAATCAAATTAACACTGATTTTATGGTCTGAAAATAAACATATCTCTACAGTTTATTTGTGTAGAGTATTATAAAATTGCCAATAAACTGTCGAAAATAAGTTGGGACGATTACCCACATTCTAATTAAATAAACATAGTTTTGAAACTCTGGCACAAATTCACTGGTAACACGTATCATGTGTAAAATTGTTTACTCTTACAGTTATCAACACATAACAACTAATTCACTCTGGCCAAAGTAAGTAAACCAATATAGTAAGGAACTATGTGTACCCTTATGTAACTGTAAAGTCAATACGCCGCGCGGCATGCTTTCCTCGTTAGATCAACGACCACCTAAATAAAGTTTCATTCCAACGTCTAAGTAGCATTACCTCGGACATAGCTTTTCTCCGTCCGGCCTTATTACCCCCAGCGGGCGCGTGGGCACGCCTGCACGTGGGGTTTCTTCGGACACGTAGATCCTGTAACGGGGCCACCTGCCGCACTTACCCGACACTTTCCTATTAAGTCTCCTCCGGCTATCCAACCAACCCCCCTTTTCTTCTTCTTCTTCGGAACCTCTTAATATATCCGACAATTTACCGGGCATAACGTTTTCCCTTCAACGATGCTAGAAGCCCAGTCATACGAATTCCTGCTTTTGTATTAAACAGACGTTTTCTATGTCCTGCGGTGTCTTGAGAATGGTGGGTACTACGAAGCAGATAAAATTAAAGGCCAAACGCGGATCAGTCGCTCTTGCGGGGATCCGGACGGGCGCGGGGCGGACTCAAACAGCGGGTTGTTTAGAAGCTACGACGCCGCCCGGCTTAACGTAATGCGGCAAATAAAAATGCCCGGTTCTGGTCGGGGTAATAAGATTTTTATAACGGGGATAAACGTGACTCGGTGTGAATTTTTAATTGTAACATTTTTTTAATACCCATTGCTTTGTATCGTGTTTACATTAGTTCCTTTATTTGATTGTAACTGGACAAAATAAAAATGCTACTCAAAATGAGTTGTAATGACATTCATACAAATCTACTCCGTGAATTATTTAAAAATACAACCAAGCAGTACTTTTTCTATCTTGCTGAATTGAAAAAAGGAACAAACTATATTGAATCTCCATTATCGACAAAAAACTAACATTTTATCTCCATAGCTCACGAAGGAAACATCACGCAAGATAAAACTGATTAAGCTGACCTAAAAACATGAGATGGGATATGAGAAAACGTTGTGCATGTTTCATGATTTTTTTTTGTTCGAGAAAACATAGTTTCTATTAAAGTTTAATTATATTTTGATTTTTTTTAATTTTCTCTTTGCAAAGTTTCTACATGATGATGACTTAAGGTTAAACGCGACGCTCGTTATATTCTACGTGTTAATAGATGGCGCTAATTTATTTATCTTATTAAAATACGCTTGTTGAAAGGTATTGCATAACAATATTATGTTTTTACGTACATTCGCCATATAAATATGAATAAATAGTTTCGTCTGTGCAAAAACTCAATTCATTCAAGAAATGCACACAAATTTAATATTGTATTTGTATGCCTTTCTCGAAAGCATTGAGTTTTCAAACGAACAAAACTATGTATTCATATTTATATTGCGATGTACGGAAGCAAACAAGTAATATGTCTTAATATTGTAAAACCTTGCAAAAAGCGTATTTTAATAAAATAAATAAATTAACGCCATCTATGAACACGTAGAATATAACGGGCGTCGCGTTTAACCTTAAGTGATAAATACGTATATCAAGGAATCTGTAAGTACAACGCATAGTAAGATAATAGTAAGAACAATAATGTCCCAGTGTTCACAGTCCTAAGGTTTCCTGTTCTGAGGTTATACGGTTCTTTCGCGAGAATTAGTCTTCGCATTATTATGCACTATCTAACATATTTCATATTGGTTTTAGAGATTATAAGCATATCTAGTTATTTAGAACATTAAAAAAAAAACTTAGTTTCTCAGAATTTTTACTGTCAACCATCACCAATAACAACAAAAAACCTTAACCAAAATCTTGAATTTTTCTAAGTTCTTATAAGTTACCAAATAATACTGCATTAAAACATATTAAATAATAAATACTTTTACCCTAATCTCATATTCTTGGCCATTGTAAGGATCCAACAAAGGGTTGATTAAATTATGTCTCTTAGAGTGGAATTTTAATAGTTCCCTACCTTTCCGTAAAGGGAGAGTGAGACGTGGAATGGTCGAGACCAAGGACCTCGGCAATAAAGCGTGATTCAATTGCTACCAATTAGAATTATGCAAATGATGAAAATAAGACAGTAATCAGATTTGAGTATTTTTACCCTGGTATTACCAAAAAGTTTCATTTTATTTTTGGCCTCTTAATCATACGCTTTATTTCATGTGAATTCCAGGTAATAAGGCTTTGAGGGCCGTGTGAGTTGTACCCTGAGATAATAGAAACAAGGAAGATGGTCCATGATCCATTTTAGTATGAAACCGTGCGCACATAAATGTCGTCCACATCGTTCACGACAATATCTACTCTACTGAAAATCATATATATGGAGTATAGCTACTACCTGTGGCTCTATCCTATCGTCTTTATTTTGGGTATACTCGGAATGAATCATCTACGGATGAGAAGGTATGTTCATATTTATTCAAACTGATTCGTAGATGATTTGAAAACTCGGCTATCACGGAGAGCATTAATTTCCATGTTCCCGACGGTTATTTCCGTCACCAACAGCATAGACTGTTCTATCTCCCATCCTGCAGGACTAACTTGCCAATGGTAATGCCTGTGGGGAGAGCAATCTTGCTTTTGAACAGAATCAATTCGGATATCGATATATTTACCATCGATGACTGGCAATTTAAAAAGCAAGCTATGTTACTATTAGTATAGTTGATTTATCCACTGCTTATATTTATCATATACAAATGTTTTTAAAAACACGCTAAAATGAACAATTCTATTATGTTTTTAAAATAATAAAATAAATTCAATTGAATATACACACATCAGCGTTCCGGCTTTATTTTTACTTGCACAGAAAACGCGTAAGGCCCTTCGTACACAGATAATATACTAACAAGTTACTCGACTGATACGCAACCCCAAGTAGCCTACCAATATGGTACTCTTCAAAGCTGGTTTCCGTACACGGCGCTACCCGAATTATACTAAACTTGATCACTTTAAAGCGTGGCCGTGGAATTAATACGATATCAATTGACGATGTGACGAAAATAATAATTATTTCCTACTATTTATTTACAAGCATAAAAACGGTATAAAAGAAGATTTTGGATTCAGCCATTCGACGAAATAAATGTTAATTTATAGGGCATTCGTCGTCGTCAAGGAACTACTTAAACATGATGTCAAATTTTATTTTTTTCCAACCTCAATTAACGCATTTTCCAACAAATCCCTGCTACGTATTCCGGTGGGTATATTATACTTTTATAATCATGGATATTTTTCCACTTCCAGAACAAATTTAACATTCAAATCACGTTCGGACGTCATTTCTTTCGAACGAGTAGTAGATGTGTATTATTGTGTATGCAACTTGCGTAGTGTGCTAACAGCATTGTATAATAGCGTGCAACTGGAGTCAAACCAGTAGTCGACGCGTCGTATCTTGTACCAGCAAAATAGTACAGCGGATTCTCGCGAGCGGAGCGTATGTTACGCGCACAAATTCGTTTCTAATCGCTTGCGCCGCTTTAATTGTCTGTACAGTTTGGCCACGTCTCTTTTTGTTTTTAATATCCATGGTAGAACCTAAATTCTTTATTGTTACTTCCAGGTTGTGCCCCGGGCGTCATCGGTGACATTATGTTCGATAGTAGACTTACCTCTTCAATTTACCAACGTCACCAATGGATTGCACCTATAGACCAATGCTCGTCCAAGAAGTTATTTCCTATTTTTAAATATTTCATAGTTTCAGTTCTAAATACTTATTTCTTCTAAAGTTCCCTTAAAGGTGATGCAAAATAAGATGATTTTTTTTTTAAAAGAAAAGAATACGCGAAATAAGCAAAGTGTTTTTAATTATTATGGAATTATGATTTTTTTAAATCTACATTAACATGTTCTACAGACTTAGGCCGGTTGGTTGCGTTCATTGGTCTTGCAGACTTAGCAAACTGTGAAATGCGTCAGACCGGTGAGTAATACTGAGTAAGTCTAATTGGGTTTGGGTAATTATCCCTTTTGGGACATCTGGAGGCCAGGGTACTGGGAGCATCAGATGGTGGGCTGAATTTACTCCGAGGACTTTGGATTTTTTGCACGTATTTCAGAAATTGAATGTTTTTATTTAAATAAGTTTTTAAAATATACAACTTTTGGGAACCTATGTATAATTGTTATTTGAATATGTTTTCAAATAACTAATTAAGAAAAGTATATATTATTATTTGTATTTTTTGGTAGCATTTTCCAGCAATACTGTTTTAACCGGTCGGTGGCCGAGTTGACATCGCATTTGGGTCCCACCCAGGCGTAGTGTGTTCAATTCCTCGGCTTGCTAAGTCCTCCATCACAACACAAGCAACATTTTCAGCTTACTGTGGTGGTAGTAGGAGATTTTCAAATATTGTCAGGTTATTCGTAACCCGGGAATGTTTGTCCTTCTTTAAAAAAAAAAAAGAAAACGTTATTTTTAATTTTCACCTCCGAAGTTGCACATGAATATATTTACATAAATGTATAAGTACTTATGTATAATATATAATGTATAATATACTTAAAAAAAAAAAAAAAACTTCTTAAAAAAACCACAAAGGCAAGGCTTGTGCTAGGGTGTGTCAATTTTTTCAACTTTTGAATTCAGAAACGCATGAAATTTCAAAAGTAAAGTTTAAAACAAATGTTTTTTAATGTTGTTGTTAGCTCGCTCAAAAACCTTGCAAAAAAAAATTTTAAAGTTTATTTGTTTTCTTGACAATAATCTTACTTTATGACGTTTTTAGCTATTCAAAATGACGTAAATTTATTTAAGTCCATAAGAAATCAAAAAATAATAAAAATAGGTAAACATTCATAAAAACTTCATCCATCACCACCCCTTGATTGATTTAATTTCCAGGTATTGGGCTTGGATTGATTTTTGAAGACTCAAATCCATCTTATTCACCATTTCCTCCTCCCACTAATATACTCTTCCCCCCTCCGGCCACTATAATGATGTAACATGTTTATCATAATCCAAAACAGAAAACATTACTTAAATATTAAACTAAAATTGTGACATCTACTATCATCTTTGATGGACCGACCAGCGGACCTGTAGCTTTCTCAAAACTTCAGGCCGTTTTAGGAAGCTAATAATAAACACCAATATAATTTATAATTTAAAATTAAACAATAACTTTGTAAACATCACTTATAGGTAAATACTTAATGTCGACCGGGTTTCACTACAACCGTAGCTTCATCAGGACTGTATAATTGTATGACTGTATGACTGTGTATTATACAATCCTGATGAAGCTACGGTTGTAGTGAAACCCGGTCGACATTAAGTATTTACCTATAAGTGATGTTTACAAAGTTATTGTTTAATTTTAAATAATAATGTCACATCACAAAGTAACCGCTTCATATGAAGAAATATAATTTATTTTTACGTTTTCGAATACCTACAGATCGCATGCAACTTTTGAGATATCGTCAGCATTTTTTCTCTCCATGGGAGTTACACACCCTATTGTGCCTGGAGTTTGTTAATAATTTTTAAATTTATTTATTTATCAACGCCCTACTGGGTTTTTACATAAAGATCACAACATAAATTTAAATCCACAGTATAACACAAATAATAAAGCATAAAATACAGAAACTTTAATTAAATTACTATTTCAATTAACTTTAAAAGAAACTCTTTAAATTTATATTCGTGTAATACAAAAGTAAAATAAATTATTAAAGAAATTATGTATATTTAATTAAGCATATTATTCTTAAATTATGATTACCTACTCGTTATTTGCATGATCCGAAAATTGCTGAACTGATTTGGATTTGTACGGGTCTAGAATTAGAACAAAAATATCAACGAAAATTAATTGGATTATTATAGAATTTAAATAAAAAGTAATTATTTTATTTACATATTCATTCATTTAAATTTATAATATAATCCAAAAATCCACATTTATAGAAAAAACAGTGCAAAATGTAAGGTAATTAAAAATTAAGAATTTGGACGGCAGTTATTGTATCATTATTTGTTATTATAAAGGTTTTTATAACATGTTTGTATGTGATGCATGACGATATGTTTGTGCACTTAAATTTTATAGACAGATCTAGTAAATCATACATTTTTGACTTGCCTGTCGGAAAAAAAATATATTTATTAGGCACTAGAGATACTTCTATTTTAGGCAAGCCAGACTGACTTATTATTACAGCACTTATAAAATATCGAAGGGTTTTAATGTCTGTTTTATTTGTTGAATTTAATCAACGAAAATGTTTAGGGTAGCCTAAAATGCAGTTTATTTCACATAATGCGCGCTAATGATCCAACAGGAGAACAGTAAGAAATAGCAGATGCGTTCTACGAAATGTCCCAAGGGCCTTGTCTTGAGAAGATTAAGGCACAGAAAGGACCAACAATTTAAGGAATCCCGAGGCTTCTGCAACCAAAATAGCCCCAATTGTATCTTCTTTATATTTTTACCCCAGGTTTAAATGGTTTTTAATTTTAGGAAGAGATGTCAAAAACTTAAATCTTCTCAGTAGAAACAATTATTACTTTCTCTGATAAATTAAGAACATTTTTTTCTTTGTTTTAGAATTAACGTATAGCTTTACGTATTTTTATGATATTAATTATTGATGAAATATCAATCAAAAAAGAGACAATAAATAAAATGATTATGTGGCGACTAGACTAGGACCTCTACTCTATATTCCCTTGTTCGAGAATTAATCGCAACCTTATCTACTATTTTATATTCAGTGAATATCATGTTGTTTCAATAATCAACAACAAAATATTTTTATGAAATTTTGTGATGAATTAAATATTTTTCTTAAGTTATCTTTTATCAGTATTTAAGCAAATGGACAACAAATTATTAAAACATAATATATCAATGATACATTTAAAAATGATTTATAAAATATCCAGGAAACGTCTAATCGTTCGCTTCAATACCTTTCTATTCACCTGTTATTTGCATTTTTAACAAAGGATGTATTTCAAAGAAGGATCTACTTTATCCGGTATTTTAATCCACCGTGGAGGTAAATGAACATGAATGCAGATCCCAATCACCGAATGGGTTCTTTCATATCAGGTTTATCTCCACCAACCCCGTGTGCTATCCACCGCGCACCGCGGGGAGGAAACTATTTGGCCTGCAAATACAGATGCTCATGGCTCAATGTCTATTCGAAATGAAAAAGCAGATAGAGGCTTTAAGCGCTCTAATTGAAAGCGTCTTTGTGCCAATGGAATTGATATTTTAACAAGTTTTTTCGTGGTTCGAAATCCGTTCGGTCAATATGGATCAGTGAGTTTCGGCAACACGACAAAAGGTTTAATTTAGTTCTTTGCTTGTTGTTTTATTAAGGATTTACAATCAATTAGTCACTGTGAAAACAATTTATATTCAATTTATTGAATAACTAAAAGTGAGGTATAAATCGTTGTATCGTGCAAGAAAATAACTTATGTGTAATTGAATGATGCAGAAAACTCTCGTTGTTATTCGGAAAGAGGTAATTAAAATATATTTTAAATAAAAATTGAGTCTCCCAAATTCGAAACAAGCCTCAATATTTAATGATAAATCAAGTCAAAATTATCCATGGCAAGAATAGCTCGTTAGCTTAAAAACCCATTTTGAAACGAGCATCTTGGGTAATAACTTAATAACACCTCGACACAGTTAATTGGGAGTTTTCTTTAGGCGTAAATTGTCTTACAAGATTATCAGCTGTTTTGCTACGCGTAATAAAAGACCCGATACGCCTACTAAGGATCGTTATGCGCCATTAAGGCTGGGAATACAATGTCCGATAGTCGTTCTGATCAGACTATCGGAAGGCCTTCGTGACATACATCGAGAGACTGAGTTGAGATAGTACATACACAAGCCGACTCGACTATCGGATCGGAGAGCCGAATTGAAAGGGCACGGCCCATTTGATTGCCGATTCAAATGCCTGAAGAAGCAAGGTGCCTTCTTTTCATAAAAATGAAATACATGTCCAAATTTGTCTTCCGACTCGTCGAAAGGTTACCGATTCGGGGGGATATCCCAAAATTATGGGGAATTTTAGGGAAAATGCAGGATACTAGACATTTCTTGATTATTCTCCCATATCGAAAAATAAATCTCAATAATGGTGAGAATGTACTATAACATCGTTTTCTTCAGGAGAAAAATGAATAAATAATAAAAATAAATGGTAATCTTAATAGATTTCATTTTTTTAGATAGAAATACCTTGTGGAAACTTGTGCGGTATTGTTACTTTGTTCTCCCCAATTTGGAGATTTTGAACACCTATTGTGGGTATTAAGAACGTGTGTATCGGCAACCCTGCTTGTCCGGTGAGTGGGATATCTATGCTCGTCAGTATGCAAATTAGTATTTACTTATCCTTTCTTACGTTGCATAGGCATTGATACTTAATTATTGTTGTCAAGTTTAATTTGTCTCTCCGTAACTTCATTTAAACCTTTACCTAAACCGTTACATCCGATAATATAAATTTGCAAATTAGTCACTTCAACATCCGAATAAACTAATTTGGTCCTTTTTTATTGTTTGTAAAATGTAATAAAACCTATTTTATTTGCATACGATTTTATGTTTTTTTTTTTTTATTTAATTAAATACGTGATGTATTTTCGGCTGAACAAGTAAATATGTTCATGTAAATAAATGAAATTCTCGTATGTACTAAATCGCGTTTTTATTTCGATTTCATATATGTATTTATTGATTGTATGAAAAGAAATAAAATAATATATATTTTAATCATCGATTTAAGAACTTATTAATACTACTAGGCGAATGGCCACTGTCAGCCATCCATAAAGAAACAAAGCAAGATACGACGTACCTACATACCATTGGTATACTTCACCATGACGTCACCTATAACCTTTCTCTGTGACTACTATAGTTCGTGAAATTCATCAAAGAAGAAAAAAAAATAATATTTTTTTTTAACATGTAACTACCAATTTTTTGGTTGTAGTGTTTCTCAGGAATAATGATGAAAACTCTGACTCTGCCGTCATGAATATGGTAATATTTGATACGAGATGCCTAGCTTTGCCTCTTTTGGCAAGGGGCAGGGGGGAAATGATATTGGTGAAGTAATGGGGTGAGTGGGCCATGGGGTGAGTCAGCTCATCCATCAATACCAAGCTGACAAGTAAATAACCGCCGACAGTCGAGTCTATCGCCCTAAATATCACTTGGCGGTTTCCCTTTTTTAACTCTCTTTGTGAGGATCAAACAGCAAAAACAGAATAAAAAAATATATTATAGCCAGATAGAGGGACGATGCTAGATTTATAATTATAAATGTGCAATACATTTTATTTTCTTTCATTACATCTACTTCCAAACCTCTTCAAATAAGTTTCTTGCCTATAATACACTGTGAATGTGGTAAGAAAATTAAAAAAACTGTGATTATCTACAGCACATAGAGTAACCAATAAAATTTAGTTTTTCCGATTTGACCCTTTAAAAAACCTTTTTCATATTTAGGGTTAAGAGCCGGGTCTATGCTTCTACGCCTAATAAAAAACAATAAACGGCTGATATTAATCCTGCAGCAACCGATGAAATTTGAATTAGCAACAATAAAAAAATTAAAAAATCGTTTTTTTTAATTTTCCCTAAAACAAAAGCAAAAATCCCATAAAATTGTACCTACTCCAAATAATTTGATTCACCCATTGAACAGAGAATAAACAAAGTAAGTGTCCTAATAATACAAAGAGAAAGTAAACAAATTACTTATTAGCACTCTTCTCTTGCCATAGCTTATCCCTTGTTAGACAGAGAGTAGAATAGTTTCATGGCCTGCGTTATTTTTTTTTAAATGCGTAGTCAAATTCCAATGTCAATTCAAATATTAGCATAAAAAAAATTTAAAGCTTAAAATAAAAACAGAACTTGAAAAAATCTTTCACAGAACTTGAAAATGAACGTCGAAATTTGATGAATTGTTCAGATTCTCCGAAACAACCCGTCCTTACTAAATAAAAATTCAAGATGTTCGGCCAAAAAGTATGAAAGTTTTTCGAATAAAGAACGGCAGGATTATCATTTCACAGATTTGTAGAAAGTTTAGGAAAGAATTCCTCTCAAACATTTTTTCAATTTATTTGATCGATTTGTAATGTTATAGCGTATGATATTTAAGTATGTTGTTAGTTAATATTATATTCACCGAGGAGCTAACTTTTGATGACAATAAAACCGACAAAATTTTATAATTCATCAATTTGACGGGCAGCCGTCGTACTGATATTTGCATTGCAGATGGTATATTACGAATTATGGAAAATTCCTCTCCAAGTTGCATTAAGATTTGCTTTGTTTAGTACCTTCCATTTTAATATATATATATGTATAACATATTTGCGATATAAGTTCACTTTTCGGGTTTTCAAGCCGTGTCCGTAGCAGCTAAAAAAGGGTGCTTCAAAGCTATGTGACCTGAGGGTTGGAAGTCAACCAAAAACACTTCTGTGTTCAAAACTTTTTGCAGAACGTTTCGTTGACAGACATTGAATTTCACTTGATGAATGAAGAAGTGCCCACAACGTTACATGTCGATATAATTATGTTTATTAGGTTATAGAGAAAATAAATAAATAAAAAATTATATTATGAAAAATTACGTTTCCACATATTGAAGATTGATTTTTATTTCCATGATACTACATACAGGTCCTGGGCTTCTTAATCAAAAAATAATATTAAACTTAAATACAGTATTGTGCAAACAAAAATGTGTTTTATTTGAATGGAATAGGATATGATAAGTAAGAAATAATTGTTATTGCCCTCAAATGTCAAGCCACTGAATAATAACCTTTGAAACAGTCTGGCGTTGCCGCCATCTTGACAGCCATTTTTGTGCTACTTTTTGCTTTGCAAATTTTTTTAATTGATATGCAAAGTCCTCTCTTAGGTATTTTATTTAGTAATTGGATTCACTAGTCTCCCGCTTGGGTCATGAGTTTCCGGACACCGTGTTGTACCTGTTAGCATGATAATTGTTTTTAACTTTTAGTTTGTACTTTGTTTTCTTGTTCTGTGAGTAGGTAAAAATAATTTGTATACATTTTCAGGAATCTAGATGATATAGTAATGTAGAAGTAGGCCCGTATATTTTTTTGATTTCAATTAAATTTTGTGAATTTGTATGGTTGGTTCCAGCTTGATTCATAGGGTAGTTTTAGACCTAATTAGTGGCGCTGTCGTCGAGATATGAAATTATTTTTTTTTTGTTTTAACAATGTATTGTATTTTTATTTTCAGCTTTATCTTCCAAAACTACAAACAACCACACATTTTAACTTCTCTACATCCCCCTCCCTCTTCAATATTTTTAATGTTAATTTACGGATTTTTATAGAAAATAAGGATCGTAATTCATTTTTAAGTTGTGTAAGCTTCATCTATTCATATTGGCAAAGGACTGATTGACAACAAATATTATTCACCAAATCACACTACATACATTTTACTATATTTTAAAACAACGATTTTTGTTTATACTTAACAATCAATCTATTGGCCTCATTTATAACTTCTTCTTCTTCTTCTTCCTAGCACTATCCCAACTCATTGCCTAGGTAGGCTGTTGGGGTCGGCTCTTCTCGTTCTCAGGTTATAGCTTCTTCGGTTCTGAGTGTCGCTTTCATCTAGGCCGTTTCTTTGTAGGATTTTGGAGCATTGGGTCATCCAGGAGTTCTTTGGTCTACCTCTGGATGACTGTCTTTGAAGCTCTATAGACATTGCCTGCTTCACTGTGTGGTCTGGTGGTCTCCGTCTTATGTGCCCATACCATCTTAACTGTCGTTCCTCTAGCTTACTATTTGCTCACTGGCCTCATTTATAACATATAATTTTTATTCAATATCAATTAAGAATTTTCATTTTATTTACACTTGAATATAAGATGAATAAAATGATATAAAAACGTATATGGAAATGTTTTCTATGGATCTTATTCGTACGGAAATGTCACACTGTGAAAGCAACTGTAAAGTACTGAACAATAATCACTATCTTCTGAAATGATCGATATCAAATGAAACGTCAAAATAATATCTACAATGGATGTGACTTGCGCGTGTATTCTATGTATATCAAATGAATAAAATATCCGACAACAGATGAAATCCGGTCTACATAAAATTAGGTCTATATATAATGCGTTCTACATAGAAGGCAGTTTGTGTCAGAACAGCTTCTGCACGGGCACATTAGTATCATATAAATACCAAAATGTGTCTACTTAAATCTTGCAATATTATTAAAAAAAAATTATGTCAATACCTTTGTTTCTGAATTTATATCCAATTAAACTACAAACAAAAATTAATTTATGCCAATATCTCTTTACCTCCAACAAAATCATAGCAACGATTCGTTAGAATCACAGAACGAAGCAATTGCGTCAAGAACTTGCGAGTATGAACAAAGGAATGTTAGAGATAGTAGAATAAACTTGCTATATTATATAAACCCATACGTCTTAAACGCTACCCTTCATCGAGTAAGTAGGTTAATAGTGGTTCCCATATTCTCTGTGTATGCATACGTCCGCATAGTATCATACATAGGCTTTAGGGATACAGTTGCTTCAGAAAGTACGGATATGCTCGGTTTGATTACAGTTGTTACCGAATAAACAGGGTGTGCCACAAACAATGTTTAAAACTTAATATCATTTTGTAAGTGGTACGTAGTATCTTAGTGCCGGGACATATTTACTTTTAAAATTTTGTAACAGAAATATTTACATGTCGATTAACTAGATTAAGGTCATGTTATTATACTATGGTAGACTCTGCAAAAATAGTAACCATTTCAATAGGTTGGTGTACCAACATTAGAAAAAGTTTTCGTAAATTATTTTTGACATGTATACCTACTTAATTATTTAATGTTTTATGGACTGTAAAAATTTTGGTTAGAATTAAAATATTATGTTTTGGGGGTTCATTATTTTTTTTCAGAAACATTGTTGTATTCGCAATACAACAATAACAATTATTTTTTTTATTTATGTATAATTATTAAATGTGTAAAAGTTTGAGAAATCCTATACTCATATTTATTCCACACGCATATAGTAGCAGTAAATAACACATCTTCAAAAGAGACAAGATAATAAAAAAAAATCAAAACGTTTAAAGATGGTAAAAAATGGATTATATAAACAAACACTGGAAAAACGAAATTAGCAAAAACACTATTTTCGGTCCGTGCGTCCTGCGTAGCTCTAATACAATGAACTGAAATTTGCCCTGAATTTAAGTGTTATTTTCAAAATTGGAACTGTTGGCGTGACATAAAATTAAGATATATTTAAACCAAAAATATTGATTTAAAATTAAAGTAAAATAAAATTTTAAAAGTTAAAATCGGTATAATTATATTATATGTTGTGTGTTTGTGAGTGATGTGTGTTTTATATTGATTCTGTGTGGTTACGTGTAGGTTTTATTAGTTTATGTTGTGAAATTTTGGTAATATTGTATGTTTTGTTCTTTAATTCATTTGGTAATTTTGTGTCTGAACATATTTTTGCTTACCTCAATTTTATTTTCAAGACCGTTGAATGCTTTTATAGCATGGTATTCATAGTGTCTTTGTCCAAAGCTTGTATTAACCATCAGAGTTTTTTGAAGTAAAACTTCTTTACGCGCGTTATGCAATTTCGAGGATCGGAGTAAAACCAACTCATGACCGTCATGAAAAACCGTGATCATTTCGCTATAGGAGCCTAGCCAATATTATATACCTACTTTAGGTCACTCTCCAAACTCAGCTTCGCGGTCTAGAGGCAGAGGGCCCGATTGTCGTCGTAAAGAACCGAGGTTCGATCCCCGCTTTAACTATTTTTTTTTTCTTTTTGTGATTTTTTTAATAATATATATTTTTAAAGTGATAAAATGCTCTCGTGCTGCGAATTTTAGATATTTTGACTATACGATAGTTTCGTCGAATACATAATAACCGCGGTCTAGAGGCAGAGCGTTCGACACTCGTTATGCAGGACCCGGGTTCGAATCCCATATTTTTATAACTTTTAATTTTTTTTATCAACGATTTGTAATAATGTAGTAAAAAATTAGATAAATTTGTTAATTTAAATTTAATTTACTTTACGGTACCTATGTGATATTTTGGTCGAAATATAGCTTACAAATCGAGCCGGTAGAGTCGCTCGGTATTTTGATTAATTATTTTTATTTATCAACGATTTGTAATAATGTACTAAAAATTACATAAATTTGTTAATTTACCTTTACTTTAATTTACGATACATATATGATATTTGGGTCGAAATATAGCTTACAAATCGAGCCGGTAGAGTCGCTCGGTATTTTGATTAATTATTTTTTTATCAACGATTTGTAATAATGTAGTAAAAAATTACATAAATTTGTTAATTTACCTTTACTTTAATTTACGGTACCTATATGATATTTTGGTCGAAATATAGCTTACAAATCGAGCCGGTAGAGTCGCTCGGTATTTTGATTAATTATTTTTATTTTGAATCATTAAAATTACTAATCAAGGCCGATAACGCCGCGTCGCGCGAAATATCTCTCCTTGCGGTCTAGAGGCAGAGCGTTCGACACTCGTTATGCAGGACCCGGGTTCGAAACCCATATTTTTATAACTTTTAATTTTTTTTATCATATGCTACTTATAAATATGTCAATAGACAGAAAAAAAGAGAGAATGAAGTGAAAAGAGAGAGAGAAGAATTATAAAAGTTTCACTTCCGTCGTGCGTAGGCTTTCCACACACTGTATTTTTTTATGTTTTCTTTGTACGCTTGTTTAACTGGTCGGTTAGTGATATTTTGTGTGTGTTGAAATTTGTTTTTTTGGTCAAAAATGTAGTTATATATATATATATATACATGACTTTTTATTGTAACTATACCGCCTAATTTGAAGATTTCACTTGTAATTTTCCATTCCAAAATATAGTAACCAAACTAACTAAATAACTAACCACCACGCCATTTCCCCGCAGTGGAAGGCATAGGACGGTCAAACAACTCGGTCTTGGCGTACACTCCTTGCCTCATTCACATTCATACATCATGCATCATGTTTCATGCATACTCTTCCACTATTCTTACTCTTGACATGGTTCGACTCGAGTATCTGACCTTAAATGCATACTGTTGCAAAACGGCAACATACCGTTCAAACCACCTTTAACTCTTTGGTGTATACTTAATGCATGCTGTTTTAGAATTATCAAGTTCACGGTAATATATTTTATCGAGTGGCATTACCTTTTTTTTCTTTCGCGAATGTCAAATGTCACCTTTTCTTTAACAATGTGAAGATTCTCGAAAATTGGTTGGAGGTTAGAATTACAGTTTTGTTTTGCTGTTATTATTTTGATTTTCTTAGGTAAGTAGATACAATAATATAAAACTTATATGTAATAACTCGTATTTTTTCGATACACTTATTAGTTTTGAAAAATTGTTTTAGGTTTTTTTTTTTTTTTTCTTACGTAAATTGTTCATATTAATTTCTATTAAATACATGGTGTTGTAAATCTTCAACATTGTTTTTTTAATCAAATATCATTAAAAAATTACAAAAAAAAAATCTTTATTTTTCCTTGCATATGCATGTAAATATCTACAAAATATTTTTTTTTCACCAAACCATCAAAGCGTCCCTTTCTTAATTTTACTCATAACGCTTACGTCAGCCTTGCATTCTTTGCGGATCTCTACATTTCTCATACGATCATACACGGTTTTACCGTACATACGCCTCAGGGATCTCATTTATACAGCATTCATAATCTATTTTAGTTCGTTCATAAGATTAGGTTAGAAAGTTTGGTAAATATTTTTTATTCCGCCGTACTTGTACTTAACAAGGATAAATTATTAAAATAATACTTTGTTTCAACTTAATTACTACGAAATACAACAAGTTTTGTCGGGGTAGACGTAAAATAATGCATTTAAATTATTTTTTTCATTAACATTTAAATTAGCGTAATTTCTTATTTTCAGTTGACAATATTTCTGTTTCTGTTCAGTGTGACATTCTATTCGAATAATTCGTTTTGATTGTGATTTTCCCTGAGTATTAAGTAATGCGTGATTTAAATGTTTTCTTTTTAATCCGTGTTTTTTTAACCAATGTGCTCGACTTTTCAATTCACTCTCGTTGTTTCAAATATTAAAAAAATCATTCAATGCAATACATGTGTTGTGGAAAACAACTTCAAAATCTGTCACAAAATCCGATGTCTTTATTTCTTAACATCAGATTAAGGGGGTATTATTTGAGATTTTATGGGCCAAAAGTGTTATAGTGATTTATTTTTGGGGTAATATGCTGTGTTGCGCTACCTCCTTCTATAGCCAACGTTTCGAACAGCGACTTTAAAGTTGGGTAAATACAGATGTATTATGTTTATACATCTGCCCTGATGAAGGGCATGTAATGCTGTCCGAAACTTTGGCTAAATAAGGAAGTAACGCAACACGGCATAATATCCCAATAATAAATCACCATAGTCAGATCAAGGTTAAATTACAATGTCTTCTTTAATCAAACAGATAATGAACGCTATATTTTTTTTATTTTTTTTAAAGAAAGACAAACATTCAAGTGTTATAAGACGAATAACCGGACAATAATTTGAAAATCTCCTACTAAAACCATATTAAGCGGAAAATATTGATCGTTCGGTGATGGAGGAGCAAGCCGGGGAATTGAACTCAAAATGCATGGGTGGGACCCAGACGCGATGCAAACTCAGCCACTGACTGGTCAATATACATAATTACTTTTAAAACTACCAACTCAAAATGGTTTTAATAAAATGCTAAAACGTTTTCCAACCACTAAATTATATCGTAGGAAGTGAGGGTATTGATTGCGAGTGGTCTCTAGACAAGAAATATATGTACACGCATCGCGTCACAAATAGTAAGTAATACATAATATATATATAGATATCTTATATAGGGTAGACCGACTACATGTATGATACACGTATGTCTGTACATCTGAGTCTGAGATATCTCCCACCCAGACGAAGCAATTTCGCCCGGAAAGCCGGAGAAAATAACAAATAAATTATATTTTATTGAAGCCACGTCAACAGTTTTCTTTATTTTCTAATGAACATAAAATACTTTTTGAATAAGGCTTTAAAAAGTTTGTTTTCACCAAGTCATGCATAAATTAATGAATAAACGAACGACTAATTTATTTTTTACACGTATTATATTTTAACCCTCATGGAAAACTAATTAAAACCCTTATTAACAGAAAAGAGAGAATGTAAACAATAATAACAGCAATGGACTGTTATACGAGTATAGTTGATTTTTGGTCATTTTTCACTAATGTGTAAACTTTTTTTCACAGATATCTAGGCCATCTTTTAAAATTTAAAAAAAATTAAAATTTAAAAAATATTTTATTAAAATTGGCATTTTTCATAATTATATGGAAGATTGGAGTCGAATTCTAACATTGAAGAGATGAAATGTTGAATGGAAGAGGGGGAATTTTAGATAAATCTTGCTAAAAGATATGAAATTTGTTTAGAAAGGGAGAACCAAAAAATATGTTATGTAAAGTTTCCACTTCTAGATCACAGAAAATACAATCTGAGGAGTCAAGCATATGAATTTTAAAATTGTGAGAGGGAACGGAATGACGTACAATTCTCATTCGAATAAGCGAGGATTTTTTTTTTTAAATAGGCAATTGTTGAAACCACGGTTTTGATAGGATAATCCTTTTTATTGATGTACAGTAGACTCCCTTGTTTTGACTAGCAATGTGCCAATACTCTGCCTTAACATTGCGGGATCTATCTTTGAGGACGAAAAAAATGTCAGATAGCAGAATGTGGTTTATGAGCGTAACAATATGGCTAGACGCTCCTAGTTTTGTTTTTTTTTCCCATTACACTCTATATCAACATGGTTTACATGTCCATGGTTTTTCCAGAGCTTTGGATGGAGGATATCGGGACTCAAATAAAACATCCAAAGTGATCATCAGGATAAAGAAGATAAGTGGATTAATGTTTTTGGAAGGAAATGAGAGTCATTGCACAATGAGTAGAGTCAAAAAGGCTAATTTCTGACTAAACCGGTCGGGTCATTAATAAAAAGTGTAAGAAAGTTAAAAAAAATAATCCATAAAAACGTCGTAGCACAAATTTGAATTGGAATTCAAACGAATTTGCATTCCTAGCAGACAAATAATCCGTGAATATTATTATTAAAAATATAATGAATTTATGCAGAATAGTTTCGTCGACTAATACAGTGGTCTTCGAAAAATTCCACCCAGACGACTGATGGCATTTTATTTGCGTATTGTTTAGGGGTAGGGGGACGAGGGTGGAGTTGGGGAGTTGGGCCTGTCGCGTCTAGAACTATTAAACCATTAATACGGAGTTTTATGAGGCGGCGATCTCCGCGAGGGATGAAATGCGTCTGCCTAAAGGAGGAGGGTGTGGGGGAATATGCATACATCCCTTTACACTTTACTAAATATCATAAAATGCACGACATATTTTAGGGGATACTTTAAATACAGTGCTCGGCGCTTTTGTTTGAGGTACATTGTTTGATTTTCAGAAAAATTTCATCGCAAATACCAAATCATATCGAGTTATAAAAAAAACCGAATTTATTTTCTCACTACGGCCATTCCTATAGCGTGTTTAGAGGATATTTGTTGTAAATCAATGACCCTTTCCCAAATAAAACCATTTCAAAGGTTTACAAAATTTACAATTCAACATCCTTACTAATATATAGGTACCTACCTTCGGCTATGCCTACGGCTAAATTCTTGTCGGTAGTATTTTGAGTTATAGTCAAGTATGTAAACAATGTAAATGTGTAAACACATAGATTAGGAAATAGTATTCACAGATCACTGAACGTTTTTCCTTTATTATTTTACTACTCATTATGAACTATAGACTTTTGAACCATTTATAATATATACAACTGCCAATAACATCAATATAAAACCTTATTTTAAATAGACAAAATATATATAAAGATAAAGAGTAATCAACTCGTGCGAAACCTGGTTGAAACTATAACTTAGAATACACGGACTGCTTGAAGCAGTCGATGTCGACAGCTTCAAGCGAATACTGCAAAATATACATCAGTTCACGTAAACCTAAATTTTTACTTCTTTGAGAACTGCAGATCGCTTTGCAGTAACGGCTTTGAACAGTCACAATACCCTAAAATCTAAGCCAAAATCTTAACGACGTAAGTAAAGCAACCGTGTACAAAAATATGCGGCGCGCGGCCCTGGTGTATGGACAGACTTGCGGTTGAATTTGACCTATCAAAACCTTAAAGGAATCCTAACGACAATATTCGGCGCGCGGGGGCCCAGCAGGCCTAGAAAATCGATCCTAAATTAGAGTTTATTTTAATTATTTCTGATTACTATTAATAAAATCTAAAATGTTTCTAAAAGGATCCCTCGGAAAGTTACTAATTCATCATCTTGAAAAATAAAATCTAGTGCTTATACTCGTAGCTAATTTTATAGTTGAAAATCGTTTCATAAAATTACCAAACCGTTTTACATTAAACATGTTAATGCCAAGGTCCTGTTTTTATTCATCTTAAATATAAATAACTTACATCCGTAGGGATTCCTCTAAAAATATTTGAGATTTTAGTAATACGTGCATCAGAAATAATTAAAACATGAGCGTCCAGCAAACCACCGTTATTAAAGTCTCATATCGCCTTAAGCAGTCCGTATATGATGAGCTTAACAGCTTTTGGTGATTAATGTACTAGTAAATATTTTATTATTATAACTTTATATTTGGGATAGATAAAATATAAATCGTTTCTACCATATTAATATCCTAGTTTGCGATACATTCAGTAATAAACAAATGTTGATGAGCCGAATTGTACCTATTCTTCACGGTGATGTTAACATTGTCATTAACGCGGGTGTGTTAAAAATGTACCATAAATAAAATTATTGTTATCGTTCCTTGCGTTTTATGCACCATCCTGACAAAGTTTATGACTAAATAATACATTTAAAATTATTGAAACGAAATAACATCCCTTTTAATGTTATTTTAATAAGCATTTGGCTGAGTGGTGCATCTAATAAATAGGGTTGTATTTTATTGTAAAGTTTGTTTGTGTTTGATGTAGGACTTAGCCAGCCGAGGAATGGAACACCCTACGCCTGGGTGAGACCCAAACGCGATGCCAACGCAGCCACTGACCGGTCGGATTGGGCGCAGAAATATTTTCTTTGGAGTAGTTGCTGTAAATTTTTGGAAGGAAATTACGAAATCTTTTATGACGTTGATTAAAGGTTACTGAATTGCATTATTTGAAATAAAATATTTTTCAATAATAGTAAGGTAAAAAGATAAGCAGTATATCGCCTCTGGTTCCCACCCAGTGTTGCAGATTCAATTCATCTACTAGCTATATCCTCCATAATTGCAATAGCAAGATTTTCTGCCATTGTGATGGTAGTAGGAATTTATCGAAAACTGGTTAATTACAAATACTTGTCAGGTTATTTGTAATTTCTGAAAGTAGATATAATTTTTTTTAAATGGTGGTTGATTTCTCTGTGGTTGTTAGGATAGCAGTGAAGCATTTCCTGTTCATTCTTATTTATAACTTAGAATTTTGTCGTTAGTGCAGTGGGCTGATAAGTTTATTTTGTCAGCACAAAAATCTACGATTTATTTATTTATTTCTTTATTTATTTCATTCAAAATACAGTTTTTACATAAAAAGCATACTCTGCACATCTCACTAGGGCATTCCTGTATCAAGATGTGCAGCTTTACAAGAATATCATTTAAAAAAATACATATATGTAAATTTAAAATAATAACAACATTAAATTAAATTTAAACCAAAAAAGAAAAGTTTATGTCACGGACGTTTCGAGACCGGTAGACAAAAATAAACAAAATTTTAGTAACAAATGTATGAAAAAAATAAAAATGGTAACTACGATGGTAACTACTAAACTTACGAATTGATAAAATCGGGAGTATTTAGATAGATTAAAGCATATCTATTTACCCATTTCCAAATTCGTGAAAATGTGTCATGAAAACGTATTGAAAGCAAGCCAAGATAGAATTAACGGAGTGCCGTACAAAATGATTGAACGGCGCGTCAGTAGATTCTGAATAAATGGTTTTCTTTGTTCAGTCTCAGAGGTAGGCTGTTGTGTTATTCAGGGTTTAGTACAATACATCTTCAAACAAGGTTCAATCGGGCGCACACGTAGTAAATTAAAATTTAAACCGGATCACTTCATTCGGAGATTCGGGACATCTTCCCCGTGTCGGATCCGTTCTTTTTGTGTGTGCCCGTGTCAGCCGCCGCATTCTTCCCCACTCCGCTCCTTTGCGTTTACCTTGCTAACTTCTGCGACCCGAAAAGGTAAATTCGACGAATCAGATAAAAGATCACAGATAACATTGGTTTTCAAAGAAATCTATTAAATCGTTTTTTGGGGTACGAACTGTTATACAAACTATTTATCTCTAGGCATGTGTTTTGTATTTTATCTGTATTTATAAAACCAAAATCAATTGATCCCGAAAAAGCGAAATCTCCCGACGATGAGCTCTGGTTTATCTTAAATTTCAAATACAACTTTTTCTGCTAACCATTTCCATCCTCGAATATGAACCTTTGATATATCTTGATAAAACTATATGTCATGTTTTCTTTGACACTGTTATTTTTCAATCGTTTATAATAAAAATTCTTTCGTTAAAGAGAAATCTTAATCAATACACGTATTTCACAATATTTACTACTTGTTAAATTATTTTCATGAAACGGTAAGTATTTTACATATTAGTGGGTTTTTTTAAATCCGCTACAGGTAAAATTAGGACATTGCTACACTCCACCATCGGACTAGCCAAGATACCACACTCCCCCAGTCAATACTCCTCACGAATAAAACTTTGTTTTTCACCCTTAGAACAAATTCAGCGCAGAGGGGCGACAGGGGTGGGGGGATCGGATTACTGGGCTAGCCCCGGGCCCAGGTGTGTGGGGAGGCCGGGCCAAGATATGCGCCGGGTAATGCGACTGCATGGGTAAGTCGGGGAAATCACGCTCTTGACTCGCAGAAATCAATTTCAACTCAGACGACTGCCATTTGATTTTTATTGTACAAGGTAAACAATATTTTTGTAAACATCTGAATCATTTGCTTCGTGTGTTCTTTTCCTGGGTTACTCGAAATGAAATTTGGTGAAACAATCAATCCCTGCGAATGTAAATATGCAATATATAAACAATGCTGATAATAATAACTGTTGCAAAAATAACTCTACGTATTATAACTACTGAATTCTACGTAATATTACCTACTCAGCAGAAAAAGTTAATACAGGATACCTACTTCCCCTTTTTAATAAAAAATATAAACATTCCGGGGTAACGTGAATATATTTTAAAACCTTCTCCTTCCACAACAGTAAGTGGAAAATTTTGTTTGTGTCGTGATGAAGGATATAGACAGCCTAAGAATTGAACATACGACGGCTGGACATGACCCAAACGCAATACTAATTCAGCTACTGACCAGTCAAATGGTGATATTGGTCCGAGTACCTATGCCTAAAAAAAAGGGCTAAAAAATTAAACATTTATCTTTATTTTGAACGTTCAACTAATTCGTGCATTTGATGTATAAAGTAGGTTGATGAACAAAATTTCTACGATTTTTCTTCAATGATCTTATCAAAAATTTTTGAAACATTAAATTTTTCAAGATATTTATAATTTGCAGACTAAGATTTCTATACCATACAAGCAAAGGTATATTATTATCTTGTATTCACTATTCTCTCCGTTTTTTGAAGAATTTACATCGTGTTTATTATGCAGGGCATCAAATTGTTAGCACAAACCCACTATATCATTTGAATGGCTAATTTTTCTGTTTAAATGATTATTTGTTGTTTAAATGTTTTTGCGCGGTATCTGTTGTAACGAGGTTACTAATTACATACACTAATTCAAAACAAGATTTCTAAACCCCTGAAGAGTAGAATATTAAAAAAAACTGTTTTTGAATTATGAATAAACAAAATTCTGTCAATAGAATTATTGCTTACCATTAATACTTACCGTCCCGATACTTTTACGTTCCCCGCTGGCCATAAAAAATCTCTCCTCGACATGGGCAACATGAAGGCTATATCAAAAGGAAATTTGCTCGGAGTCGGACCGGCGTCTTCTGACATTCAAATGTGGCGGAGCATCTGCCCGGAATGACCCCGGCTCTGGGGGGCATAGGCAACGCTGCGCCACTACTTCATATATGGATCACTTTCGAACTAACCCCGCGGCGTCTTACCCCGGGAAACAATAACCCCCGCTCTCCTCACGAATTAGATGAACAGGGTAACCTGGATTTGCAAATCAAGGATATAATACAGATTTCACGAAAAATTATTATTCAATTCCTATGATGAATACCTTACCTAACCTAAATGAATGCATGCTTCGAATAACGAAATAAAACCGATTTTTTTTTCTAATTTTGCAACAATGTTTGGTTCTCAAGAGTTGGCAAATTTTTCAATATAATATTACAAAATGAAGATCTTTGGGAATTTCGATTTTTTCATAGAATTTGAAAAATTCTTCAAATTTCAAATTTTAAATTCAAGTTCAGTGAAAATCCTATTAAAAATTCTGTTATTGTTGTTTCACACTACTTGGATAAGTAATAGAACTTGAAAAGGACTTTCACAGAAGTTGAATATCGACTATAAAATTTGATAAATTCTGTGAAACAGCCCATCCTACGATGTTTCAAAGATCACTTCGAAGAAATCCTTTGAAGTTTCTCAGAATTTTGACAAAAAATAGGCTTTTTTCGGACGTGCTTAAATAGTAACATTATTTACAAAATATGTATCTTTCAATTATGCGTAAAATTTCTCATTTTGAGATAATTATGGTAAGAATGCCGTTCTTTTTATCCACGTTGAACCGTTTCCGGATTACTTTAGTTTCAACACATTGCAAAAATATAATGCGCACATAAACTTTTCGAATCCAAAATGGCAGTGTTGTAGAGGTGTATACATATTTCGGAGTACAGAAAGAGACGGTTAGAGATTTTTTAAAATCTGGTCACCCCACCAAAAAACAATACAGAAATCTCGTTTGGATATCTTCCAGATAAAAATGCTTACGTCACAAGACTTAAACCGTCTACGGAGTCCACACCTGCGAGTGGATTCCGAGCAGGCGAGGCTCGGAGAGGCGAGGCCAGGCGGGGTGGGGTGAGCCGGAGACGAAGGCGGATGGCTCTACGAGACTACGAGGAATGTGATCGTGCTACCAGCGGATCGTACCTCTGACTATCCCGCGCCGTATGTATAATTTGGGCTGCAGTGGAAGGGGTTTGAAAATTGCTCCCAATTTAATTCCCGACTATGTCCCGTGTTTTGTTTGCCTACGTATCTCGTTTTCGGTATTTGCCAATGTGTTGTTCACCTCGCGAAGTGTACCTGAATGCTGATTTCGGGATGAATGGACACAAAAAAAATGTTTTACAAAATGTATTTCTCTCTCTCTCTGAGAATCTCTACAGTTAACCCTATAAATGAAGTTTAAAAACCCCAAAAATAAAAATTGTTAAGTATTTCGAGAAAAAAAACGCTAATTGCATTTATTCCATCAAAACTATTTTAACAAATTTTTCCTGAAATTATCAATAATAAGTTTTAATCAACCCTTTGCCAGAAGTTTATTCATGTATCTGCCGTCAAAATGCATTTAAACCCTTAAAATATTACCAATATGTTACCCACCTATAAATTGTTTTTTTTGTTCTAACAAATATTTATAGCAAAGTTGTATAATATTCCAAGTCCAATCTTAAATTTTTAGTGTGGGTATCTACCTAATTAATAGTTTTTAAAGGCAATTTCTTCTTCTACTGGAGTTTTGGAATATAATATTATAGCTACAAAATTCAAGTAACCGGGTAACTAAAGGAATCGGCAAGGTACCTGCAGGCTTCCGTATCTCAGGCTACTCCAGGAGGGCGATTCTCGTTCTTTTAGCCTTAAGCTAAATGATAGCATTCGTCAACGACTGCTATCGTTTGCGAAAGATAGCTGTCCGTCGCTTGTAACATCTTTTCTTAATAATAATAATAATAATAATTGGATAACTTGTAGAGCGCCGTTTTTGTGAAAAATCACCTCAAGGGCGCTGTACAATTTATTTCCTAGGATCTACATTTGTTATTTAGAAAAGATACCAAAACATACTTACCTGGCAAGTCACTTCCGACAAACACACTTATTTAAAAAGTTTATGCTTATAAAAGATAAAGCTGGACGCAGAGGACACTACATCAAAAAACACTGGTCATCGCTTGACCTTAGGTCTGCTATAGTTTTTTTTATTTTTATTTTAATTTTACTGTATTTTAACTGTCTTAAAAAGCCTGCAAATTGTTAGTTGTTATCATTTTTATTTATTTATTTTGAATTATTATTTATTTTATTTTTAATATATATATTTTTTTTTTTGCATTTTGTTAATTTAAATTGCCGTCGACTGTGAAAGTGGAGGTTTTCCGAAATTATGGATACGACTGTCTGAAAAGGTGTGTTTTAAGTTTAGACCTAAATTCTGTCGGGTCTGCGATCATTCTCAAATCATGTGGCAGTCCATTCCAGGCTTTAGGTCCTGACACGGCGAAAGCACGCTCACCGAACTTAGTATCTGGTGTGCGCTTTGGTTCTTTCAACCTTCCGATAGCTGATGACGTTGCTGACCTAAGGGTTGACTGTCGGGAATTTGAATCTTCTGGAATACACAATTTTGATAAGTAAGCCGGAGCCATTCCGTTAAGTGACTTAAATACCATCCAGCATACCTTGAACTGGATTCTTTCAGGATATTTGAGCCAGTGTAGATTTTTGAGATGCTCTGAAATGTGGGAGTATTTAGATACTCCGGTGATAAGCCTTGCCGCGGCGTTGAAAACGGATTGTAATTTGTTGATTTGACATTTGGGGAGACTTGCATACATTCCGTTGCAATAATCTAGACGTGAAACAACATAGGAATTGACTAGCAATTTAGTCGCCTCTGTTGGCAGGTTTCTCCGCACTGCTTTAATTTGCCTTAATTGAAAGAACCCCGTGCTTACAGTTCTGTTCATCTGAGTTTTAAGGGAAAAATTAGCGTCCAGATTGACACCCAGTAATTTGATGCACGTTTTTGGAGTGATGTCACTTCCTGAAATGGTTATTGGGGAGTTTTCAATGTTATGCTGACGTCTGCTTGTAGCAGTCCACAGAAACTCAGTCTTTGTGGGATTCAGTTTCAATCTATTTGAGGTCATCCAGCGAGTAATTGCTTCTATACACTCAGTTATACGAATTTTTAGACTGTTTATTTCTTCTGGTAAGCAGTAAAAATAAACTTGCTGGTCATCAGCGTAGCAGTGAGATAGAAGGCCAAATGATTCGATTATTTTAGCGACATCATTTATGAAGAGGATGAAGAGTAGTGGGCCCAGAACGGACCCCTGGGGTACTCCAGATGAAAGGGTTGCATAATTTGATTGGTTTTTTCCCACTTTTACAGCTTGTAAACGGTTGGCCAGGTACGATGTCAGCCAGGTCTTAACATCACAGTTTAAACCAAATGATTCATCTAATCGTTTAATAAGAAAGACATGGTCAATCGTGTCAAATGCAGCACTCATGTCCAAGACTGAAAGAAGTGCCAGTTAACTATTAAGCGATTCTCGTTCTTCTGATAGCCTTACAAGATCGATTTTTGAGAGACCTAGTAAAAAATCCTAAAGAAGCGTGGTTAAGAGCATCTACGATATTGTTAAGAGATTATTGAAAACACAAAATGGTGAAATATAATTAAGTGACGCAAGGTTTCTAACTAAAACTTAAAAAAACAAATACTTTGTATTATAATGCATTTTAATAACTGCTTATTTTATTTATGAATGACATAAATAAGCCATTTATCGAAGATTTACGTTTTGTGAAAAGGTACTTACCTCGCTGGATAGTAATGACTTTTTTACAGATTCACCACTTCTAAAGTGACGTTTACTGTCAAACTAACGCTGCCGAATGGCGCTAACTGTCACCCAAGTTGATTTAAGAATGAAAGGGATTCTTATTTCGTTGTGGTTAACTTCAAAACCCACAATTTCGAGCGCCAGCCAGAAACTTATTATTATTTATGTAGAAATCCTCAATGGTATGTGTAGTTTATTGTAAATTAAATCACTTATCTGGCTTTCGACATGTTACGTACTTTACAAACATCGCAATTACCTGATTCAATTCATTTAATAGCATTATTGTGCCACAAACAAGTCACTAATCATGTTTACAGTCAATACTTACGATAATATTAAGTTTTCTCTTATTAAAACTACGCAAATATTGCTAATTGTCAAAACGTCACAATTAAATGAAGCAAATTCTCCGCGAACGCTAGCGTTCGGCCGCCGAATGACAGGTCTAGGGGTACCCTTCGCGTAAGGCTAAAAATTTTGGCGCGCAATCGAAAATCTAAGGATTCCATCTGTCAACGAGAGAACCGGAATCGCTTCATACGAATAAACCGAGAAAAATCGTTAATTTGAATGTAAGGACGATTTTAGTGTCGTTAAGTAGAACGAGAATCGCCCTCCAGTTGCTTTAGTGCATTGCAGAACCGTCTCTCCTTTCATACCTTCTGCATTTTTTTCCAGACGTGCACGTCTTCTCTCTCGAAGAGCCGATGTATTTCATCTACAGACTTCTGTATCCACGCCAGGATATTTACGATAAAATACGGTGAGCGTTGGTTTTGAGATCCCCCGCGATCTTTAAAAAAATTGACACGAAAAGAGGTAAACTGTTAACTGTCGTTTGAAACCAATAAATGTACTTATATTTCATAATTTATCTTTATTTTGTAGGTTTTATAAAAATAAAAATAAAAATATTAAATTCAAAAAGAATAATAATAGTTGTATCTATCTATTATGAGTCACCCTAACTGAACATAACACATTTTAACTAACGATAATTTAGGTACGGCACCGAAAAACAAAAAATTTTGGAAGATGCAAATAAAACATCAATCTAACATCTTATTTTTCATTTTAGGAAATAACTTTAAATGAGCAGAGAAATAATTCATTGATATACAACACATAATAGAATTTTGTCTCGGGAATTTCTTTTGCAGCGACAAGACGGCATTTCAAAAAAATATTTGTAAACTAAAAAATCTTAAATTTATGAGAGCACTAAATAGAGAGACATCTATTGAAAAATGGGGAAACCATTTGCTGTAAAAAATTGTTAATCGCAGTTTAAATACGCGGGAATTTTTAAAAATAATTCCTTAGTTTTTATAATATATCTCTTCGAATTGGCTACGTTTTGACCAGCGTAAGCTCGGGGGTTTTGCAAATTGGCCAGAATATGGCCAAATAAGATCTTGTAGGGTATCTGAGGCTTCTCCGGTTGCTTAAATGCAATGCGGAACTCCCGTAACCTTCTCTTCTCATACCTTCTGCATTTTTTTCCAGATTTGTAATTCGTCCCTCTTGAATAGCCGATGGATTTTCTTTAAATATATCATACTCAGCACAAATTGGCAATACATCATCTGGGATATAGGTATATCCCCCTAAACACAAATTGTAAATTTTTTGTATATACGTAAATTAAGTAATTTTACATACAATCTAAAAGCAAATGTCAAACTTAATGGGAAAGTATACCAATAAATGCACGTTTTGTTGCAAAACATGCAATTTCCAGGGACACAGTAATTCCTATGGGTTGTGCTGTCCCAGTCACGCGAAAACAATGAAATCTAAAAGTAAACTACCATGTTTTTGTACTCTCCTGTTTATATTAGTAATTGTGTCTAGTATCTAAAAACCTGCAGTTTTGTTTAAAAACTGTTTTTCCGAGTTGAGAAAATATCTCTCCTACGACCTATAAGTTTACAAAAATGCATATATGTATTAAATATATCATTATAGATATAAAACTATTTGTACGATATTTGTTTTAAATTTACGGAATGCCTTTTTATTTGATCCCACGTAAGAAGTCATATGGTTTAGAACCCAGAGCCAGTCTAACTAATATATTTGCATTTGACAGATTTCTTGAGGTTGCAAGAAGTGGGAAGTTGCAGGAAGAAGAGGATGGTTGGAAAGAGTGTGGCTATTCAGATACAGTCACTAATCGTAGTTTAAGCTTGAGAGTATATTCCTCTTTGGAACGAGGTGCAGATACGGGCTCCAAAGAGTTTCTGAAAAAATTTCTCACCAAGGACTTCAAGGGTTTCAAATAATATTTACTTTACCTTTAAAAAAAATATAAATAGCTTGAGCCACTTAATTGCCCGAAGTGCCTCAAATCGTGTGCATTTTCTGGCTTTGCGTGATTAATTTTGAATTGCGGCAAAATTTTTGACAAAAAAATAAAATACTGCCATTGAAAATATCAACCCTCGAACAACGCAAAACTCGGATGACTTTGTTTTATACTGAGCGCGAAGGGGCGAGTTGCATGTTCACTGGAATATTAATAATATATACCATTATTCCGAGTATATTCATGAACCCATGAAGGCCCTATTAAAAAAGTGCAATTTAGTCAAAATACAAAGAAAACTTTTTTGCCTTTACAAGATACTGTCGTTTTTTGTTATGTAAGAAAAAAATATCAGTACCTCCTCATAACTATCCTAAAAATAATATTATTGTATCTTTATTTGTTAATATCAAGTCTTAACAAATAAACGGAACAAACATAATCTCGTTATTTTTAAAGTGTGTGATAGACGCGGGAGTAATAAAATTGCGGTTTTAAAGTTCGCGAACTTATTCGGCTCGACGTCGGTGACACACGACAGCTTGCCACATATGTCGTTGACAGAGGAAGCCATATCTTATATAGGAATTATATCATATAACATTTTAAAAACTAACAAAAGAAGACGAAATTGGCGAGTGTGGGTGAAGCACTGGCTTTCAAGCGTGCGTTCATCATAATATGTTATTTTAATAAGAGAGTTGCACGATGATAAGGAAGATTTTTCGTAGTTATTTGAGAATGCCTGAGCCGCTGTATAAAGAACGCTTGAACTTCTATTATAGCTAAACAGGATATGCATTTGCATAAAAAACCAGAACGGATAGCAATTGCTTACAATTTAAAGCATTTTGACGGGAAACGTGTTCCTATTGTGCCTCCTGCTGGTGCTGACCCACATTTATTTAATTATAAAGTGTTTTAATGGATAATGCAAATTATTAATTTATTTATACGGATTTTGGAACAAAAAGACGTATCTCTGATGGTGGTGAATAACAAGAACCTAAAAAATCGCAGCAATGACGTGCGAGCCGAGCCTGGCTACGAAGAAAATTTCAAACCGGTTGGATGGTCGGCGAAATAGCTCGGAGGTTTTAAAGTTCGCGTACTTTCGCATGGGCGAAAATGATCGTCGAGCTATAGGCACTCGTACGAGTATTTACTAGCGCGTCTATCGACGGCTTAATAAACATATAATATCAAACATATGTTACCTAACCTTGCCTACTATTTATGTAATTTCAAAGCAAATCTGTTTTGGAGTTTACAAAATTTGTTTTAATTTACGTTGTTTTTTATTTGAACTTGTCGTTTGTTAGGTCTTTATCAATGTGTTTTATTTGTTAAATTCTCAACGTAATAATACACATATTTTCTTTTTTTATTTAATTTGTCTACGATATTTATGTACAGACTACGAAGTTTTGTAAGCTAAACTCTCTATGCTAAATATAATTATTTAAATTTTCACTTTATTTATATTATTCCAATTGAACTTGTGTTTTTGCTGAAAATTGTGCCTATTTGTTTGTTGTTGAATCTTTATAAAGATGAATGCAATTTTTTTATTGTAAATCTTGTAGGAAAAAATATACAATATACGAAATTAAAATACAGTTTACCAAATACAGATAATTTATTTAAAACTAAGTTCTTCATTCGTATTGCATTAAATATTAAATCTCTACTTAGAAGCACAATTTTCCGTTTAGTTTAAGTATTCATTTGCGGATACGTAGAAATTGCATACATGAATGTCCATTATATCGTTATTAACTTTTTAACCACCGCAAAGTTCGCCGCAATTTTAGATTTCACAGAAGACAATTAGCCAATAAGCAACTATTGGACTGTCTCCCCTCGCGTCTGCCGGGTAAGTTTGTTCCTCGATCACACGGTATGGAAACATGTTCCAGAGAGGGGTGCGTTTGTCATAGCATTTCCCGGAAACTCGCAGGACAGTCATCGCGTATCTCACCCTCACTAGTTTGTAGGGGTGGTGGGTAAGGGTAGGGTCACCACTCGTTAGGTAGGAACTGCGCTCCACCCCCGCCGGTTAGGGGAAACACTGACGAACGGTGGACTCGATCTCCTGGCAAATGACGGAATTTGGTAGTTATTTCCAAAGAAAAATATATTATCTTGTCTATTCTTGCAATACTCGCAAGAGGATCCTTATTTTAGAATCCCGTTTTTGTACTTTATTTTAATCAATTATTATAACTTTTGTTCATTTAAAAACAATGCAAAAATAATAATTGAGTCTTATTAAAAAACGCAGACAAATTGTATGAACATCTATGAAACACGTGAACGGAGTAACTTATACATTTTCCGAATTCTAATGGGGGCACTTCAATTATTGTCATTCATGTTTCATATTTCTTTTTAGTTCAATTAATTGCAGAGTATAGCGCAATTTATTTTTTTTTAAATTAGGATTTGACAATAACTTTCTTTGGTGTCAAAAAACCTGTTATCAATAATTTAATTTTATAAATATTGTAGTTATTGTCAATATTTTTTGCGCTTACATGCGCCTTTATAATTTATTCAAACTTAGTACCCATCTAAATGTACGTAATAATATTGAGCAAAGGTATGTACCACTACAAAAACATTTCAAGGAAACATTAATTATTCAGTCTGAAAACAATGTTGCATTTATTTAATATTGTTGTTGCCACTCCACCGCATTACGAAAACAAGCCTGTATTGATTAGTTCACCCCTCAGCGCCTTCTGCAGCAATATGCAAATATCTGCATTCATAGAGATTGATGGAGCTGAGTCTCCGTCGCTATTGATTATTCACCAAGATAATAATCAATCTTAGGTTATACTACTCGCTATTCACTGTCTCCATTCACAAATCCATTGATAGACTGATCTCTGACTGAAGACGTCTGGATCTTTTTGAAGATAAGATGGACTAACAAACGTCTTACTGAAGGGTGAAAATAATATATAACCGTAAAAGCTTTTGAAAATGAATACAACTATAATCTCAGGTGGCCAAAAGAGCATATTATAACTTTTTAACGATATTTTTATACCATTGTTTTTTGTGTGCTCACAATATCTACGATGACGCTCTCGACTGCATGGTTAAGTATGTCAATCTGTACTTATTCTTTCCGGTTTCAGTATGTTTTTACAAAGACCTATAATTTTTAATTGTAAAATGAATTCAAACCTCTGTTTGAGATTAAATAAATACATAACAACATCTCACAGTAAAGCGAAAATAAGTATCCTTGTTATAAATAATTCATTGGCAATGAAAATATCCGATGCCTATCTTAATATTTTTCTGATAACAATGTAGGTAGGTACCTTCTAATCTCTCAAATGCCCTGTTCATTTTTCTAATTACAATGTAAGAAGATATATTCTTATCTCTCAAATGCCTTGTTTACTTTTCTTATTACAATGCAGGTAGATATATTCTTATCTCTCAAATGCCCTGTTCATTTTTCTGATTACAATGTAGGTAGATATATTCTTATCTCTCAAATGCCCTGTTCATTTTTATAATTACAGTGTAGGTAGATATATTCTCACCTCTCAAATGCCCTGTTCATTTTTCTGATTACAATGTAGGTAGATATATTCTCACCTCTCAAATGCCTTGTTCATTTTTATAATGCTATAAGCATTAATAATATTAATAACAAAAACGCACAGCTTAACTAAAATACTTGAAATTTTTTACGACATACTTTTGTATGTTTTCAAAATCTATTTCCGTAATATGTGCGAGTAGTAGGTATCAAAACATTGTTCACATAAATTAGACGTAAAAACCGGTCACGAATGTTTATTTCAATCAAACTTACTAGAGTTTAAAATCGCGTGCCTTCGAAGTTATTTGCCTAAATACCCAGTTTATATATACGTTTACAATAGGAATGCTTTGATGGGGAATTTCATCCACTTTAGCAATCATTCATGTTTTAAAAAATTACTTTGAAAGTTTATCATTTCTTAATGAGTTTTTTTTTGCTTTGAGATTTTTTTCATTCAACTGTATGCCCAAGATGCAAAATTACTTTTCTCCATTAATATGATTGTATATAAATAATAACATTATGATTTTAAAAATTCACGATGAAGGTCCTAGGCCGAAAACTTTGTCCGTGATTACGTTCCAGGGAAGGGAAAATTTGTTAATTAAAATTTATGACATGAAAAATAAAGAGTCAGCATTTGTTCATTACTTTTTACGAAATTTTGGAATTAGTCATCGCAGAAAAGATTTTAATTATGCCAGGAGACGAGAATAAAAAGATTGTTTGGAGAAATTGATGGTGGTTTCTTATGTGGAGGAGAGGGGAGTCGAACTTTCTCAAAGTCTTATCACCTCGTCAGACCTCAGAGCTTCAGTCAGCGTTTCGTTTCCTTTCTGACTCATTCTCAATCTTTCAGTGTGTCATTCTCAAACATTGACTAATTTATTTTTGGTTAATCAACAATTAATTATTTTTAAATTGCATAAATGCTCCTATTCGGGTTCCGCGTTTTATTAACAAAAGTCGTTTTAGTGTCATAATTTATAATGGAAGTCTTTGTATTCAGTATTTTTTGACACTAGGCAAATGCCAGGAGTATGGTAGGCGATATTTGCGTATGTATGTAATATCTGTTAATTTGTAGAATATACTGTTTTATTAAATGCATAGTATATTGAGGAAATCCACAATTGGCCTCTCAGTCAAGCAAGACCCACATTGCAAACTGTGACCAGCAAAAGTAAATTTAAGATTAGATTGTGAATAATTCATTGAATGATGTGATTAGATTAATTAGAGAGATTGATTAGAGGTGAAAATATATATTTTTTAATGCATGAAAAATTTTCAGTTTAGGGGGGATGCTGCGCTTCCTGAAAAGTCACGAAGCGCCAATGGCAAAGGTATACATATAAATTATACACATGGTATTTTGAATTATATAAATACGATTTGTCCTTGCAAAGTATCAGTTTGTGCATTGATGTCATATTTGAATACGACAGTAAGAAAATATAAATATTTAATAATTTTGTGTTTTTTTTATGTGAGTCTCAACTGCTCCCAACCGTCTGGAGCCAGTGAGGCCGTGGCATCCCCAATTGAAGCATGTTGTGAAGCTGAAGGTATTAGTGAGGGGAAAGAGATGGGGAAAAAAAGGTGAGGGAGTACATAGCTATTCAAATCTGGTCACCAAACACAGCTTAAGTCATTTCAAGCAATGTGTCAATTCTGATTGGTGATAGTATCATTAACTGCAGAACGTGCCGCAAGTACATTATACAATATTTTAAATGAATAAATTGTGAAATAACATAAATTAAATTTACATATACACGCTGGGATTTGAACTCGTGAAAGTTCGAAGATACTAAATTTGCTAATTGAGAGCCTTACCCCTTGACTACGGAGGCCGTCAAGGGGTAAAGCTCTCGTTGCTTGCTATTATGTACTCGCTTTGCTTATTTAGTTGATCTTGTACTTGTCTTAAAATCTCTAGTAGGTAATCGATGATAATTATTGCTTTATTTTATGTGGATGCATTATTACTTAAAAATTCATTAAAATCACACCAAACAAAACTGTTTCTGTAAGTAGAAATACTATTATTGTCTACCCGTTAAGGCTCATACAGTTGATTACATAATTTAAATTATAAAGAGTTTTGCAAACAACCCACTTCTTGAGAAGTGCACCTACGGTCTAGACTCTAGACTGCTCGGCTCAGCGGGTATCATGCCCGTGTCAGCGATACCTCCAAAGTTGTTCTACTCCCGCCATGGGGGGGGCGCCCCCTTCCTAGCAGCCACGACGGTAGGGTGGCCCGGGCGGTCCGGGGTAGCCCGTCAGGGTGGGCTGTTTGCGCCGGTAATCAAGGTGATGGCGGAGTTGGGGAAGAAAGAACTCTCATCGGAGATTTGTATTCAAATTTTATCTCTTATGGAATCTGAATATTGAGTACCTTATTATGCCGTTCTTAAAACGAACTTATGAAATCTTAATAAATACGAAAGTTCGGTATTCCAAATCCGGCAGTACATTTTTTCGGTAGAATAATTTTATGGTTAAAATGAAAATGAAGTCTTCATAAACTAACAAAATTAGAAATTATGTGAATAATAACACATATATATCTTTTTTTTTCATTTCTTTTTACTGCGGTTTTTTCTGTTAAATATGCATGAATAGATATTATTATACCTCTGTCTGCTTAGTATTTGCTCAGTGTCCATACTTTATAACATCTATTTGCTGCAAAAACTGAATTCTGTAGAGATAACCTTGAGGCATACGTGTCTTAAAACCATGTATGATCACGTGAAAAATGCCGAAATTTGCTAAGATTGTAAGGCTGATATAAGCGTTATGAGTAAGATTAAGGAAATGGAAGATTAATGGTTTGAGAACGAAAGAAAGGAGTCTTATGAGAATGAAACAATGGTAGAAGAAATTTTGACTTAGTTTAGTCGGATCATATTGAGACTCAGAATAACATAATAGTTTGTATGAGACGATGTATGAATGTGAATGAGGCAAGGAGAGTGTGCCAAGACAGAGTTTTTTTGACGGTCTATTATCTCTGCCTTTTTTGACCTAAAAAAAATCAGTGGGTATTGGACTGTTAGGTAAGTACGTTCCTTAACACCCTGAATATACGTGGGCATTGTCATTCGCAATTCTCACTCATTCTATAACCTACTAACATAACACTCTTTTACAACTTACTAGCATTAAGTGTATTGGAGTCGAACTGTATGATCGGGGTCCCGTAAGACACATCTTACATTAAATGAATTCGTAAAAAAAATAAAAAAAATATTCGCCTGTATGGAACGTATCCATATTATTTAACGGTAATGTTTCGGACAGTGAGATTCTGGCAAAAATAAACCCATTTGTGCCGGAGTGTCACACTCGGGGAAGTCTCCACACTTGTTGTATTGTCGAGCAATTCGATTAAATCTGTATCAGGATTTACCCATAGGAGGAGCGATATTGAAATATGGTAGATGACAAATTAAACGTATTATTTGAAACCTATAGTGAGTTTACTAAAGGTTTCAAATAATAAGATTTTTGGCACTGCATTCTAAATGTATCAACTTTTACAACCAGTTATGTAATATTATATATAACGACGAATAAAATAACTTTTTCCGCACGAAGACCTAATTTAATCATTTATTTAAAATGTAGGGCAAAATATATACGATATCACTTTATATAGAAGCTTTACATACCTTTGATAATTAAATACCTGTGGGCGTAAATCACTTATGTAGAAATGAGCTATTTAATATATTATTATAGCTGTAAACGTTTCATAAATATCTATTTTAAGAATCCTCTGATCCTCTTATAAATCTTAATAAGAGGAATCTTCTTCTCTCGGGTGAGAAACTCAATGACGCAGAAAACCGACTTAACCTGTTCGTAGATCTTTGGGTGGAATCAACAAGTCAGTCCAAGAACACGTCACGTCAACCTTGTAAAGTTGTCAGTATTATATTTTAAAAACATTGTAGATATTAGGGTCAACCTTTTAAAGTTATCAGTATAATGTTTAAAGAAATTTGTTGATCTTCGGGTGGAATCAACAAGTCTGTCTCGGAACTTGTCACATCTACCTAATAAAGTTATAAATATGTATATATATTTTTAGTGTTGATATTTAATCATCAAGTTAGTTCCAGAACATATCACGTCAACCTTGTAAAGTTATAAGTATAATATTTAAAGAAATTTGTAGATCTTGGGGTGAAATTAACAAGTCAGTCCCATAACATGCCACGTCTGCCTTGTAAAGTTATCAGTACTATATTTAAAGAAATTGGCTGCACATAATATAAACTGCATAACGAATCGAGGTTTTTTTTATTGTTTTTATTTTACAAAGCAAATCATATTTAAAAATGTTTAGATCGTGTTGTTTCACAAAATTTGAAGATTTCATCAAATTTCAACTAACTAACTAACTAACCATCACGCCGTTTCTCCGCAGGGGTAGGCAGAGAGAACGGACCGCCAAACAACACGGTCTTGGCACACACTTCTTGCCTCATTCACATTCATACATACTCTTCTATTATTCTGACTCTTGACATGGCCCGACTTGAGTATCTGATTCACTTGGTCGTGCCATGTCTTCCTCGGGCGTCCCCGACTTCTGCTACCATTCGCATTTGCATCATATATCCTCCTTACACTCCTATCTTCGCTCATTCGCTCTACATGCCCAAACCATCTAAGCGTCCCTTTCTTAATCTTACTCATTACTCTTAATTTCAATGTTCTGTGAAAGTTCTATTCAAGTTCTGTTATTATTTCAGTCTTGTGAAATAACTGGCCAATAATGATATAAACAGAACTTGAAAATAACCTTCACAGAACTTGAAAATTATCTTTGAAGTTTGATGAACTATTAAAATTCTATTAAACAACCCGTACTTCGTAGGTTGAACGCAAAAACAAGTTTATCCAGATTATAAATCACAAGTGCAGAGTCACTAAAATCAAAGCAGTTTAACGTCTTTGAACGTCGAAACGGTTGTCTCAATAATACAAATAAAATAAATGCTGAATTTAATAACTCTTAACATGATGTATTTTGTTAATTGAATTCTACGGACTAAACACAATTAAACTTTTAGACTTCCAAACTAACCTTACAATTGTACTTACTTACGTACAAACTAAACTAGAGGACATGTCAAGATTATTATTTTTTTATTTTTTTTTATTTTTTTTATTTTTTTTTATTATTTTAATATACATCATATGGGCTACATTAATACATACATATTTTGCAAAATATAATATTAAGGTTCATAATTGGTCATGTATACCTTATCAGAAAAGAGGAGCTCTTGTGCCTGATAAGGGAGCCACGATTCTTACTTAGATTCATAATTCATAATGTGATATAATAATAATAATATATATATATATATTTTTATTTTTGTTTAATATAAGTTTTTTTGGAAAAAAAGTTTGATTTTATTTATTTGTTCTTGTTGGTTCGTAATACAGCGCAATTCGGAAGGGAGATTATTGTAGTTTTTTATGGCTTGGTAAATATAATGGTTTTGCATTTGAGTTGTTTTAAAGATTGGCGTAATAAATTGATTTCCATTTCTCATGAGTTTGTAAAATTCTTGATATTCTTTGTTATTTTTTTCTTTACACATTTTTATAATGGAAGTTTGCTTAAATATATCATCAATATTTGGTACTGGAAACAATTTAAAAAGCAATTTTAAATGAATCAGATACTTGAGTCGGGCCATGTCAAGAGTCAGAATAATAGAAGAGTACGTATGAGACGATGTATGAATGTGAATGAGGCAAGGAGTGTGTGCCAAGACCGAGTTGTTTGTTTGATCCGTCCTGTTTAGTTGGACTTTCTTATTCTCATTTTTTTTAAATATATTATTGTACAACTGCCTGAAAATAGTTAGAAAAAAGAATTATACTTTAGATAGTGACGTTTCTTTGGATAAATTGTACAATTTTTTTAAAAGTATTATAAAAATATATTTTATAATTAAGTATTTAAGTATGTACGTACCTATATAAAAATCTTGGTTTTAATTTATTGAATAAGACAAAATTAGAAACATACTTTTTTGGACGAGAGGTCTACCAATTGTCCACGTGTTTTGTTTCTGATTTTGAAATAAAATCCCTATTTGTATAAATTGGATTAGTAGCTCCAAATGTTCTTCTGGAGTTAGCTGTTGATCGATCTCCCTTCTCTTTTCTATACCTACATCTCTCCACACAACTCCGTCTCCATACTTAATGAGATATCTCGCCGGCCTCGACCGTCTTGATTAGCCGGCCCTGGCCCAATGGTTCATAAAATATGGCATTACTCAAATTTAGTGGCTGGATCCGCTGGCACTCCGGTTTCATTGCTTGTTAAAGTATTTTCTGGAAACACAATTACTGTACGCAATACTCCCACTCCACCGAACCGGAGACCGGGCCGTAGAGGGACAATAACTTGGCAGGCACAGGATATATATCAACTGAAATAGTATCTGGGTGCGACTTCTCAAACTGTAAAATTTGTTTAAAATAAAACAGAGTATTAGAATCCTATACCTAATATTCCGTAAGTATTAGCTACAACCCTTGAATCGCGGACCTCCCGTGACTTGTACTCCTTTCTGTACCAGGGATAAAATGCTCACACATCACGATGGCATCACTAACGACGCGACTTACACTATTTTCTTAACAACTTGCTTTGTTTTTGCAAAATATTGTTTTTTTTTTAAATTTTACCTACTGTACATATTTTGAAACGAGAGTCTAAAATAATATTACGGTACACTATTTCCTTGCCAGGCGAACGAAACATTTTTTAGCATAAAAAATACAATAAACCGATGTACAATACTACATGAAGTGCGGTGAACTACTGGCGAATCCACAGTGGATTTGTCGGTACACTTAGGATATAAACGTCAGAAATCCACGGTGGATTTTACGGCACATTAAAAGTTAATGACGAAAAAAAATTCAAATTTTTTCTAAAAAGGTTTTAAAAAATTTTTGTAACACAATTTTCTGTACATGTTTTTAGTTCATTTTTAAGTGTGTTTAAAAAATTCCGAATAAATAAAAATGTTGCTTTATTTCCGTTAACAAAAATCATAGACGAAGAAATGCTCAAGGATTCAAATAAAATTCAGAAATAATTTGATTTTATTTTACTTACATTACAATAATGACGTATTTTCAATTAAATAAAATAACAGACTTTTTTTAATAGTCATTTAAATTAGTTTTCTTTTAATAAGCTTAATGAAAAATTCTCCATTAAGCTTATTACTTTGTGATGCCATTATTAATTTATTAAAAAGACAAATAACACGTTTACATCATTTTTATTTATACACACAATCTACATGTTTCGTGAACAATGTTCACATCATCAGGATTAGATGTACAATAAAGTTAAAAATTAATTATTGATCACCTTTGGAGGGGAAGAAAGAAGGGGGGGGGGGGGGGGGTAAAAAGTGAAACTCCCACCACTGAGTGATTTAAACAAATGTTTGTGTTTTTATTAAATTTATTTTATAGTTTTTTTTTTTATTTTAATTTCACTAACAAAACAATTGAATTAATTAACATAAATGTTAATTTTCTAATAGTGATGGTTTTTTCACCTCCATTCGAAACGTTTTAAAACCTCGAAAAATTATATTATTTTTGGAGATAATTGTTTGAGAATCCTGTTTCTTCACCAAAGAAAAAAGTCAACTCCATGTAGCACAAGCGTATGAACAAGATTTTTTTATGATTCGGGAAGACTAAACAATTCCGAATCCTTTCGAAAAAAACGTGGACCAAATTACCAGTCACGATACGAGACGTAAAAAAATACTGACATAAAATCGTTTCTTGTTTGCGAATTCCACATATTTTTTATAAAATGTTAATGGGATTATATAGTTGAACATGTATGTATAAGGATCGTAACAAAAATTTAAAGACAAACCAGAACATAAAGAAAACTTTTAACGAATTAACAAAATTACTATCCGTAAAGAACTGAACAAAAACGTAACTAAAATAATAAAGGTGACAAATAATTGTAAGCAATAATTGGTCGAGTGAAATATCAATACAAATTGAAAATATCTCCCGAGTAAAACTAAATGCCGCCAACGGGAATTGAACCCGTACCTTCTGATATCTGGTCAGGTGCTCTGAACCACTGAGCTATGTCGGCTTATTTCCAACTCGCCACAAGTGAAAGTTATCCTTTATGCCATGAAGAAATCAATGACCTGGGCATCATTTTCGACTCTAAATTAAACTTTATATCTAACATAAACTCAATTTACATTAAGGGAATGAAAATGCTTAGATTCATTCTTCGAAACTCCATAGGCTTCAGAAATATTTCAACCTTGAAAATTTGGTATACATCTTTAGTTCGAAGTCAGGTCGAATATAACTCCTCGATCTGGTCCCCACATTATAAAATACATTCAAATTCAAAAGAAAAAATTCAACACAAATTCCTAAGACACATTAACTTTAGACACATTAAACCTCTCAGATCGAAGAATTATATCCGACTTAATATTTATGTTCAAAATTGTAAATGGTAGTGTAGACAGCCTTGATTTAATTAACCTCATTGAATTTCATGTACCCGTAAGAGCTACTCGTTCTAAAACCCTCTTTAATTGTAACAATTCTAAGACTGAACATTTGAAACACTCGCTTTTACCTAGATTACATGAAATTAGTAATAGGTACGCAGATGAAGCGGATCTGTTTAACTGCACAGAAGCTAGGTACAAAAAGGCTTTAATATTATATCTTTTAAATCATGACCAATAAAATCTAAGTCTACTCATACTCAAGTAAAAAGTCAAATAAATATGTATATAAAATGAACTGCCTGGGGCAACTGAGGAAACTTGGGTCAATAAGAATATTCATTACGGTGAACAGCTTGATTAGCACTTACCTACTTTCAACCAAAACCTGAAAATAAATGCTTACATTTTAGCTATTGTAATATATTATATCATGTATCTATACTATCATATATTTTAATCAATACTAATCTAACCTAGTCTACCTATAAGTTTTACATGTACTTGTATCTCTAACTTTTTATATCCATCTAGAGTTTCTGTTAATTGTATATTTTCTGATGTCACTGTTTATAATTTACTGTATATAGTATATTTTATACCGTTGATATTAAAATAAATAAAACCTTGTCTTGTGAACATTACTATATCATTAAAAATTATAAAAAAAGTGATTTCGTTTCCCTGAGTGACGTTTTAGGATTCTAAGATATGATATTTAAATATGCAAATGAAATTATTTCCGAACCATCATTTATGGCTTTCAGTATTTAATATAAGCATCTTAAGGACTGGAAAGCTCTTAAATTATTATATAAAGTTTCAATTCGTTTAGTAAGAGTTTTCAGTTTTAAAAATACCCGTTCCATACCCCAGTAAAACATATTTTTAGCTCTTTCGATTCCTTGTTAATAAATAATAATTAAATATTGAAAAAAATAAATATATTTATTCAAATATAATATATTATAATAACATTATAATTCGCTCATTAGACTAGGGAATTCCTCCCCGACCCCTCACAAACTTCACCCCTTAAACCCGGGCACCTCTGCTAAGTCACTAAACGTAGCGAACTCCTTGGGGTGACCGATGGCAGAGGTGTTGGTTATCCAATAAATGGTTCCCGGAGCTGCGGTACCCATTCCCGCCTAGTAGGTTTTGACTATAGTTTGATATATTTGACAAAGAAACATTCATTTTTATGATTTAAAAAACGCTTTATTTATAAACAAGTTCTGCTGTGTATTGATTATTATCTGACATTTTGATAATTCCTTCAGAATAAAAAACATCTCTCGCGTATTATAATTACACGACAGTTATAACTGTTGAAATTAAATAAATATACAAAATAATATCGGAGTTCTGCAAATTAAAGTCGATAACAATTAAAAACAATAATTTTGTTTAACTCGGAATCAATGATCTCTGAGACTGGGATTTGCTTTGATTTTCTAAATTGGAACTGATTGTGGAAACGATTCAGAGAAGCGACAATGAAGGTACCGAAAATGATTTATTAATTAAAAATTCTTTATATCTGAATAGGGATGCGTATTTCTTTAATTTAAATATTCGACAGATATTGTAACTTTCAAGCTTACTTACATTTTGAAGATAAAATTCTGAACGTCTCTAAAAAGGTCTTTAGAACGACTTTTTTTTGTAATTTTTTTCTGCTATACAAATCAGCCCACCATTATAATTCCCTTAACTTTCGCGAGTCCAAGCTTATATAAGAATCTATTATTTGTAATTTACTAATCATGAGATTAACGTTTCTGAAACTACAACGAAAAATTATTTTTTTTTATTCCAGTTTCAAGAAGAAAATCTGAGATGGGAATCTTCCCAAATAAAACAAATATTATGAATTTGAGGAGCTTTCAGAAGTAGGTGGTTGAATGGTTATATGTTGTTAGGTATGTGACTCTTGGTATATCTGTTCGAGGACTTCATCTGATTGAATTTGAGCAACAACCTTTTCCAGGACATGTTCCGTCAAAGGGATCTCTATTTATTCTGTGTCCGCCTCCGATATTCTTTATTGCATTTTAACTTTGATGTTGTCAAAGTTTATAGCGCACGAAAACAGGGGACGAGAATATGTTGTGAATAATATGCGGTGTCAAAACTGACCAAAAATATTTCAAGAAAACATCGGATACAGTAAACATTCAAATTTTATTTATTTATTTATACGCGCCTATAAGGCTTTCATACATTGTTATAGGTAAGTTGTTGTTCAGGAGTACAATTATAAGTGTAAAGTACATAACATAATAAGCTGAGTATGAACATTATAAGCAGGTACAATACAAGTACATAGAGAATTCTGTTGTACAAAGAAGTTCAATAATTGCATGTAATAACATTTTTCTATTGTGAAACAGCACAAGAATCATGTTCTGAATAGTCTGGAGCCAATGTGACTTTGACATCCTCATTTGGGTATGTTATGAGGCTGAAGGTAGCGGGGAGGGGAATGAGATGGGGAAGAGGAAAGTACCTGGATATTCTGGTCACCTAGCGGCCAAAGCCATTTTAGACAACGTTTCAATTCTGAATGGTGGTCTTATACCAGGAAGATACTGAAAATATCTTCCACTCTGGAACGTGCCGCAAATATACCATATATTATTTTTAATGAGTAATTCGTGAAATAACACGCTATTTGAACCAGCGACCTCCAGCTTGCTAGTTGAGATCTTTACTCCTCGACCACGGAGTGCAAAATAAATACTTAATAAGAAAGTAGTTACTGATCAATGTGTAGTAACTTTGTTGATATTTAATAAAAATTGAGATGAAAAGCTTTTTGCAATGCATATTTGTATTCAGCATACTTTTTAACTCTTGGGTTTGGGTATTTTACAGAACATTGCTAAATTAATACAGCTATATAAGGTGCACATGAAGAAGTATGAGATAAAATGATGTATCAAAATAAATGTACGTATCTATATTGATAGGTTATGTATAATAGGTATGTACATATCAATATTGATTGGTTATGTATAATCGGTATGTACATATCTATATTGATAGGTTATGTATAATAGGTATGTATATAATAGGTATGTATAATAGTTATTTACATATCTATATTGATCGGTTACTTGAAATAGGTATGTACAATGTACATGTACATATCTGTATTGATCGTTTTTATTCCTATGTTGATTCGAGTATCTTTTTAATCGAAAAATTGAAATATAAATAGTATGATGTTAAGAGTAGATGAGTGACTAAATTATGATTTCAAAAGGATTCGTTATGCCATGACTATATATTTTTATTTCAAAATGCATTGTTCATAATGTTTAAGGACTACACATACGTGTATTTAATATTATATTCACAAATATTTACTCATCCTAAGCAACATTGTTCATAATGTTCATGGACTACATATACGTGTATGTAATATTATATTCACAAATATGTTTAATAACGTTTAAAAAACGAACAAAGTTTTTTTCAAGAATTGAAGCGTTATTCTGCAATAACAAGTTTTGGAGGCACCATCAATATTTTCGCAATGTCATACAAATAATGTTATACTATTTCCCGTTATACGAATCTATAAATTAATCTATTTCCGATCAAATAATGCATTCAATTTTTTTTATGTGAAAGTCCAAACTGCTTCTAACCGTCAACAGCCAGTGATACTATGTCATCCATATTTGGGGTTTGTTGTGAGTCTCAGGTAGTGGATAGGAAAAGAGATGGGAAGAGGAAGGTGTGGAAGTAATCATAAACGTTAACGTTTTATTAATCGAATGATCTTAATTAACCTGCAATCTAAGAATCGTTACACTACAATTCATTAATGACTTATCATTTATTTTGTGTGTTTTTTCAAAGACATTTGAAAGGGAAAAAAACATAAAAAATTGCAGTTTTAAATAATTGTACTTTTAAATAACTAAGTTAAAATAATAATAAATTATATAGCAACACTTTGATACTACATGATAATAGCCTTTTGCTCAGCTTTCCGTAAACATTTTGAGAAAAAATATTTTAAAAAAATATATCATAATTAGAAGTACAGGTTATGTTAAATAAAGGAACAATAACAATAAAATTTTATTCGTGTCTTAAATTTTACTTTTTTTTTAAATATTAAAGAATCCCAAATAATGAAAACGTAAAAACTGGTTAACTGACAAAAAATCTCAAATTAAAATTTAAAAGAAATTATAAAGGTCTAATGCAATATATAAACATAAATCATTAAAGTAATTATTGTGATAACAATATGTAATAAAAATAAATTATATTAATAAACGTTTTCAGAATTAAAGGTAGTATGCTACAAGGCCACCATCTGGAGCAGGAACCGGATCGTAACAATCAAATTTACAGACTGATGAAATTCCAAATGGTCGAGTTTCAACAAAACTTCACTACTAACCCTCAGTCAATTATAGTATAATTACCAAATAAGGACTGGCCTATTTGCAAAAAACAGCTCAAAGCCATCAACAAATAGGTCGCATCTATTAAACTATTTAAATATGTATATTTAGTCAAATATTTGTTTAAATATGCATATTTTGTAATTTATTTGATTAAATATGTATATTTTGTTATAAATTTGTTTAAATATGTATAGTATGTAATATATTTGTGTAAAAATGTGATTGGAAATTATGGTGGAATAGTTTCAACCGCATTTTTTGAAACTGGTAAAGGGTAGGTGGTTAGTTTGAAACAAGAATATGTATAAATCCCATGTTATTTTCTTGGAAAGGAAAGTAATAACTTCGCGTACGGTCCAGTTACTACCGGGAGCAAAGGATGAATTGGATATAGCGTTAGGAGTTGTGGCCGTTAAAGGATTTCAAGAGGTCGACCCTTTCATTTATTGAGGTAAATTTAAAACTCTCTATTCACAATAGTAATTATCTATTCAATAATAACAAACTTTCTCAAATAATGACCATCATGAATTTATTCTTGCTAGAATGACAAGAAATTAAAATTTATTTAAATAAATTATTAAAATGTTTTTATTATTTCATAAGTACATTTTAAATTAATGTTCTTAACATTTGTAACCCTAAAACCTATTTTCAAAGTTAATCCTTAGCCCTTAATAGTTACCTACTTAGAATCTATTTTTACCGGTGTGTTTTTTTTAAATTTTGACAATAGCACACATGTTCGAATCTTTTAATAGCCCGCGGCGCTAAACGTATGAAAATACTACACGATTGTTCTATAAATCTTAGCTAAAGAAAATTCCAAATCATGTTATTTCACAAAAATGGCTCGGTGAAAACAGTCATGTATTATCACTAATCGTCGACATTGGGCACAAATGGCTATGAGATACATTTCTACTAACGTACATAGAGACACGTAGAGCGTGGGTATAAAATCAATTTTCTTAGCTTTTGAATTTTGTCTTTGAAAAAAGCTTGTAAAACCCATACTGTGTAAATACGGTTTAACGCGGGCGGAGATCCAGCCCTCGGCGGTCGTAAACCATTCCTCTGTCGGCAGTAAATGTCAATGTGCAAGGGCATCTCCAGGTAAACCATCGCCTTCAGACCTCCCATCACCCACCACCAGCCACCTCCCATAACACTCCGTACAGTACACAAGGTACGGGTTATTTATGGGCTAGGTGGCGGGCACACCCTAACGCTCCAGTTCGACGTTTATCTTGGTAGAGCCAAGAGCCACGACAAGAGATTAACTAACTGTACCGACGTGGTTGTATGACAAATAATTATGTAAATCGCTACCCGCCACGTACACCCTCTACATAATTCATTCAATTAGCGCCCGGCGTTCATCTCTCATCCAATGAGACGTTTAACTAGCGCTTAAAAAAAACAAATTAACCAACCGACGTTTTATGATAGGTTTCATAATGGTTTGACTAAGCGGTCGGGTCTAGTTAGAAGGTACTTGCGGTAGGTAATTAGAAATCGCTTAACATTTACCCAAAAAGGATAGATTTAGGAATTAAATTAAGGCGAGTAACTTTATTAAGTTCCCGTGTTTATTTCCCCATAAAGTCTCCTCCTTTGTAGCCGTTAAAAGCTCACCTATAAAAAGGAGAATTAAATTTGCTGAATTGTTTAAGCTTTCTTGTGAGCATATCACTTTTTAAGGACTTAATTACAAGGTATTTGGGATGTTTTTATAGTTTTAAGATAATTAACAAATACCTACACAAGATTCAAGAAGAAGATTTCAATCACTACATAGCAAAGTTGTGAACGGTTATTCTATCATACATAATCTTAACTCTTAGCTGTTAATTAAAACATCTGTTCGTATTATAATTACTATAGTGATTTGTTTTTGGGGTACTACGCCGTGTTGCGCTACCTCCTTCTTTAGCCAACCTTTTGGACAGCATTGCAGTGTCCATCATCAGGGCAGATATGTAATATGTTCGTATGTTTTAAAAGGTTAGACGAAAACACGGAAAGCTCTACACCTTTCTTTGTCTCCGATTTTTAGATCTATGCAACTATTCAGGTCGTAATTTCCATCACGAGATGCATGTGGTTATTTTAATTTGTATTTTTTTAATTGTCAAAAAATGTACATCATAACGTTACTAAGGACGGGTTGTTTCACAGAATTTGAAAAATTCATCAAATTTCAAAGTTAGTTTTCAAGTTCTGTGAAGGTTCTATTCAAGTTCCATTATTATTTCAGTCTTGTGAAACAACTGGTCAATAATGACACAAGATCAGAACTTGAATGGAACCTTCACAGATCGTGAAAATAAACTTTGAAATTCGATGAATTGTTCAAATTCTTTGAAACAGCCGTCCTACCTGTCCCATAATTATAATCACTTGTTCAATGAGAAAAAAGGTTTCAGTGTATAATATGGGTATATCCAGCTGAAACGCGGTACATAGTAGCTTCTAGTAAATTATATTTAACGTCTAGGAACGAAGAGAGAATGAATAATTTTACTCCAATTTTATTCTCATTTGTTCGCCAAAATATTTGAGTTTACTGCTTTTTTTACACCAAAATTTTCAAATTCTAAAAGATTAACTGCTCCAAAAACGTGAAAACTATGAAAATTATTTCTACTAATTCGAAAGGGGAACATTTGACTAACATATTTTAGGAATACTTATTTGGGAACATTAAAATTGTCAAGTTAATTTATTTGTCAGGACCCGAGAGGCCACTCTGGAACTTTTACGTAATGTTTTGAGAGATTAATGTTTTCTGTCTGCAATTTTTTACTATCCCAACTTCATTTACGTAAGAAGGAAAGTATTTAGGTACTTGGAATATGTATTCACTGACAATAATGCATACACAAAAGAAAAGTTTATCTTGATGGTGAAGAACAGCTGTTATATTTGTTTTACGAGTATATATAAAATTATTATATAGACAAGGCGTATGAACCTCAAAATAAAAACTGAAACCAAAAATATTAATTATTTTACAAGCAATAATTATTCGCCTGAAACACTCATCCACATTGAAAAATCTCCTGATAAAAGATACATGACGCCAACGGGACTCGAACCCGTGTCCCTTCGATTAGTTTTACATTAGACAAAAATATTAGTTTTAAAAAACATTTGTAAAAAAGGTGCATTATGTGCATCTATTGCTGGACTGCAAGGAGCAAATTTGAATCTTCCAGCAAGTCTTCTAGCTTTGTGAAGATCATTTTTCAAACACGAATTTGAGGCAGTTAGCAACATTTTTGGATGAGGCTCTATCGGACTTTATCAGTAACAATTTAATCGAATATATATTAATTATAAAAATATTACCTACATTTGTACAACAATTTTGCATCCAGTCGGGTTGTTAAATTTATCTCCATATCTTGTGACGCGATTCCTTTCAGGCTTGCTATTGGCCGATAAAATTACCAAATTACAAAATGAGATTTAAGCGATAACTTTCTGCCTGATTTATATTTGAGGAAACTTGCATGTACATCTAAGCTTTGAAAGCGAGCACCACAATTCCAAAAAGAGTTTATTAAATTTTTTTTTTTTTTTTTTTTTTTTTATAGTGAATACCTCACAAGAGTCCCAACTGCTCCCGTCTGGAGCTAGTGAGACTATGGCATCCCCAATTGGGGGATGTTGTGAGGCTGAAGGTAAGTGGGGAAGGGAAAGAGGAAGGTGGGGAAGTACCTGGCTATTCAGATCTAGTCACTAAACACGGCTAAAGCCATTTGGAGCAACGTTTCAATTCTGAATGGTGGTCTTACACCAGGGCGATACTGGTAGTATCTTCCACTCTGGAACGTGCCGCAAATATACTATATATTATTTTAATTAATTTTAATTAACAACAACACAACAACAACAACACAAATTAATCAAATAAAATTTATTTGCGCACGCCGGGTTCGAACCCGCGACCTTCGGAATGGCAGTCCAATGCGTTACCACTGGACTATGCCGGCCGTCAAATTACTTTTAGATGATGTTATTTTTAGATAGAAAATGATTTTTTATGAGATGGCTAGTGTTATAAGATACCGATGATGTAATGCCTCTATTATTTATTTATTTCAAAATAATATAACATTTCAAATTATGAAATTATGCGAAATTATACAATGTTTTTCTCAATTATTCTATTACTCCATAAGGTAGGCTACATAAGCTCGTGTCTATTGGAAGAGTATGTTATTTTATTTTTTTATTTTGGTACGATATCTTACATTTCATAGTACAATCTAGTAATGTTGGCCTCACTGGGTGGTTTACCCGTGCTGAGGCCTCCAATGCCTTTGAACGTCATCACTAGCCACAGACATCGTATTCATGCTAGTGTGCCATATGAAGTCTTAGGTATGCCGCGAAGGAAGAAGTTTTTTTTTAAATTCTATCCTAAATAAATTCAACATCCACATAATCAAACAAACATTTATTACGTTCGTGCATTGTGGTCGACGTGACACAGCGATACAGTGACGCTGGTGTATACGAAAAATCAAAGACATTTTGCATCACCGTAAGAAAATATGGGTTCTGATTTAAAGTGTTTGCTGCGTCATACTGAAGTACCTTGGCTCTCAAAAGAAAAAGTACCATCACGATTTATAGCTTTGCGAGTAGAAATAATTTCTTTCTTGGATGCTGAAAATATGGGATATGATTTTCTTCATGAAGACAGTTGATGGCTGAAATGATCTTTTTGAGATGTTCAACATTTTATATTTAAACTTGCAAGATATCATTACAATTACAGAAACATTAAAATCTTTCGCTGAAAAGTTAGAACTGTGGACCAGAAAAGTTAAAAACTCTCAGTTTGATAGCTTCCTAAGAGTAGACGCTTCTTCAAACAGACTTAAAATTTTGCCAGAAGGACAGAAGACATCAGAACTCCTTTGTGCATCATATTCTTTTGCTTTATTATCAAATGTATTCAACGATTCACACCCGACACTAACAGAGAAGAAGATTTTAGTAGATTTTAAAAACTACCCTGTGCACAAAGCGTCATTTCAAGAGCTTGAGTAGTTAGCATTTTGGATATCGCTTTGGAGTCAATACATTGGTTACAACAGCAATTAAATCTCTGTTGCCGTTTGGATCATCGTATCATTGCAAATTTGGTTTATCAGCGCTCGAGGAAATAAATCCAAAAAACAAGCGTGGTTACAGATGGTAGATGAGGAGTTACACTTCTGTTTATTCTAATTTAGTGCCGCGTCTTGACAGAAATCCTTATAACTAGTCAAATTGTACCTTCAGAGAACTTGAAAATCACCTTTGAAATTTTAAGAATTTTTCAAATTCTGTTAAACAACCCGTGTATATGTTGAAATTAAATGTACATGTTGATAAAATAATAAAGTATTAAGTTACCTACACTGTGGAATTATTTTATTCTTTTTATTGAAGTACAATTACTTTTTAAAGGCATTTTTATTTGGTGTGCCGCTGAACAAATCCCATTCACAAGTTTGCCGTGAAGTAAAAAAAGTTTGGACGACTCTGAATTAGAGACTCTGAAGGACAGATCTTATCTGGGCGTCCATAAACTATAAAAGTATTTTTTTCCCTTTTTTCTATAATGCGTAGATATCTGATTTATTCATTTTTGGAAAGATAAATAATTATTCTTATCAGTTCGTTTCAAATATTTATACATGATTCCACGGATAGAATCCGAAAAAAATGAAAAAATGGATAATTAAAAATTGGCGGGATTTTTTAACTGTCAATCATTTAAATTATTTTGTATAAACGGTATAAAAGTTAAGTGACAGTTTTCTTACCTCACAAAAAAGAATGTGTTTTTTAATTATCGAATTCTTAAATTCTGGAAGTTTCGATTTCAAATGTCCTGGTTTATTGTTTACATTTTCAAATTTGATATTATAGTCAGCCGAAGTTTTAATTTTTTCAACTATTTATGTTTGTACTACCAACATCCGTGAATGTTTTAAATATATAAAAGTTACATAAATAGGATAAAATTTAAAAAAATATATTCCTTCAAATTTACAGACTTTGCTCCCACCCTGTTTTAATATAATAAGCTGAACCCTTCGGCGTTGCTCGGGCTTAACACAAAGTTTATAAAAATCAGACTTAAACAGTGATGTTCCTCTTGTTTCGAAGGTTAAGTGTGCAAAATCTCGGAATAAAACTATTGATTCGTATTAAAATTAATTTGTTTGTATAAAAAGACAATATCCAAGAGCTTAAGTGAACCCGGCGTTTCTCGGGGTTATTAATGGTTTGGAGTAAAGTTTTGTAGTTAAAATTAAAATCAAAATTCTACTATGCTGGATGTAGGTTTAAGCTGGAAATAAAATTCTAATATGCTGGATGTAGGTTTAAGGTGGAAATAAAATTCTACTATGCTGGATGTAGGTTTAAGGTGGAAATAAAAATCTACTATGCTGGATGTAGGTTTAAGGTGGAAATAAAATTCTACTATGCTGGATGTAGGTTTAAGGTGGAAATAAAATTCTACTATGCTGGATGTAGGTTTAAGGTGGAAATTATAGTAGTTTCAATAAATTTAAAATTATATTTTGTAGGTATTTGATTCACTTCATCGTGCCATGTCATTCTCCGTCACCTCGACATCTTCTACCATTCACTTCCACGTAATATAATCTCACAACACTCCTTTCTTCGTTCATCCCTCTATACACCCAAAAAATCTAAGCATCCCTTTTTTAATCTTATCCATTTCGCCTTCTACATACCTACGCCTCGCTTTACCACAAATAAGCACCTAAGTATTTAATTCATGTCTTCCTCGGGTGAACTTAACTTGACACACATTCTGCTTACACACGTTTCTTAATTCATCATTTATGCCTCATTTGATTTACTTGGTTGTGCCATATCTACCTCAAGCGTCCATGAACTTCCACTTCATAATTCAATATATCAGATAAACAGACGGTGCAATCTCAGACTGTCGTACTACACAAGAAAAATTATGCACAATTACATTTCAAGAAAATCAATTAATATAATTTCTATTGAATGATTATATAAAAAATGGAAACGAATTAAATTTAAATTGAGGTGCATTTTCACAAAGAGGAATATCTACAAAAAGCTTTTTTCATCGTGGGAGAGTTTTAAGTGAATATGGTTAATATGTTACGATAAACTTTTAATGCAAATTCACCCAACTATTAGACATGATTAATGATAAGATATCTCAATTCATTTGTAAAAAGCCATTTTTATTTAAAAAGAAGTTGAAAATTTGCTAATTTGCAAAATGTGCAAAAGAAACATATCTGCATATTTATATAAGAAAAAATCACTAACTATCAGTACATTTTAGTTCTACAATAAAACTATTGTTTTTCATAAAAGCAAATTTTTTTTCTTCAATAATTGCAATATACAAGCCATTTTATTAATATTAAACTAAATTTATGTTTGTATGCTTTGTTAGTACTTAATTCAGCCAAAATAATGTTATAAAAATTCTTAAACACCTACTGTCGATACGTCCACACAATAAATGCATAAATAATGCCTAGGCAAAAATCTAGGATGAAGATATCATTTTATTTTTCATAATATTTATTTTACAGCTTTTTCAATCTTTTATATTCATATTGTATTTATGCCTATCTATTTCACAGTTACGTAGATGTAGGTCACTTCACACAAGCATTTTAGCCATTTCGAAAAAACCTACATAGTGAATAATAATTAAAAAAACCTTTTTGGGAAAATATTTCGCTTTGAGAAAACGATTTTCAATTAAAGGATCTTCCCTCTGTGTAAAGACGTTGGTTGATGTGTTGTTTTGGCATTGAGCTTGGAGCTTAGAGATGTGTGCTTTGAGCTTCGAGTTTTGAGTTTAGAGCTCTGTTCTTTGAGCTTCGAGCTTTGAGCTTCGAGATTTGTGCTTTTAACTTCTAACTTCGTGCTTCGAGCTTTGAGTTTCGAGCTTTTAACTTTGAGTTTTGAGTTTTGAGCTTTGAGCTTTGAGCTTCGAGCTTTTAGATTTGGCCTTGGTCTTTGGTTACTATCTTGGGGTAGTAATTGATGAAGATTTGGGAATTATAGGATGGGGATCTGCTGGTTCTTAGTATATACATAACCCGAACACAATTTAAAAAGGAATAAAGACTATACTTTTACCCATAAGAATGCCTTCCTTTGAAATTTTCAATAGTTTGATGTACCAAATTTACAACAAATATATGCTAAAAATATACTATTGAAAAAATTTAAAAATTCTTAATCCTCTACAATATCGCGTATTCATCACACTAGGTCAAATCTCAATGACAAAAAAATATTCCCGTTCATAAAAAAATAACATTCGGACAAATAAATTATATTTATTTTACGACGAAACTCCACAACATCCTTCCCCCTGATATAAAGCGAATAGAAAATTTGAATGATTACAAATCAAGAATAAAAATATAACTGAAAGAAATTATTGAATAAATTGAAAAAAAATAAAAACGACAAAGAAAACTAATAAAACAGAAATGAAGAAATTTGGTCCGCCTCGGTACAGGTCACCCTAGTTAGGAGGACTAAGTAATACAATTTACCATGCATATATTTAATATCATATTTTGTATGTATAATGTTTAAATAGTCGCAAAAATAAAAAAAATGAATCTCGAGCTTTGAGTTTTAGGCTTTGAGTTTCAATATTTAAGCATCGAGCTTTGAGCTTCGAGCTTTGAGCTTCGAGTAATGAGCTTCAAGCTTTGATATTTGTACAATTATCTGTAACATCACTATTGGTGTCGCACATCACTAGTGCTAGAGGTGATTGTAACACATTGTATTGTCGTCTGTGGTCACGCTAACAAGCTCTCTGTATAACCGTCACAAGAATAAAAGTCTATCTCATAAAATACAATCAGTGTTTTAATATAAAGTCATCCACATTAAATAGAATAAAACATGGTGTCAGAAGTGCGATCTCAATAATAATATAATAATACTGGAAGTTGGATGTTAATAACATAAATTGAAAAATATTAAGTATAATTTAAAATGGCGAAGGACGCGCAAAAGTCACACATACAACATGATTTTCATGCCCTGTCAAATCTGCAAGTGTTGTCAAATAATATGAATAATGATTCAAAATGGAAAAATTGGTGGCAAGACTACGAAATATACCTGGTAGCGTCAGGTTTGGAAGAAGCTACAGAACAAAGAAAAATCGCAATTCTGCTTCATTCAATTGGCTCCAAAGGTATGGAAATTTTCAAATCATTTAATATGAACATGGAATCAAGCACGCTACGACAAGTCAAGAAAAAGTTTGATGAATATTTTGCACCTCACAAAAACTTAACAATGATAAGAAATTCATTTTTTACACGAAAACAAAATAATTCAGAAGACATCAATAATTTTCTATTGGACTTGGAAAATTTAAGTTTGGATTGTGAATTTGGAAATTTAAGAGAATCTCTGGTAAGAGACATATTTATTGCAAATATGTGTGCAAATTTAAATCATATCCGTCAACGCTTATTACAAGATTCTACATTGTCATTACAAAAAACGATTGAAATTGCAAAAACCATCTTATTGTCACAAAGCAATGCAGAGAAAATTAACCAACAAACACACACAGAAAATATTCTTCAAATCAGTCATAATAAAAATACTTCAAGACAGTCGAGAGCATCATGTCAGTCAAGTCTAAGAGGGTCAACTTCAAGAAGATCAAGTCAGTTTGGATCTTCAAGTCGTCATGGTTCACCGTCATTCTCATCATCACAGTCAAGATCAAGTCAGTATGGATCTTCAAGTCGTCATGGGTCACCATCATCATCATCACAGCCAAGGTCAAGTGGTCATATCAATCCATGTGGAAGATGTGGTCAGCATCATCGCTACAAGTGCCCAGCAGTCAATGTCAAATGCAGGTCATGTAATTCTTTTGGTCATTTTGCTAAATATTGTTTTAAAAATAATTGTCACAATAGAGTCAGAAATTTAAACTTAGAGTCATCAAAACCCAATGATGACAGTGCTAATTTCACTGAGGGTCATTTTATTGCAACAATCAGAAATATTAATAATAACAATTATTCAAGTCAAGCATGGCACATAGATATAATAATTAATAATAAAACATTAGACTGTATCTTGGATACAGGAGCTGATATAAATGTAATGTCATTGACAAACTTTAAAAAGTTAAATTTATGTAATACAATTTTACAAAAAGTTTTTACAAAAGTGTCAGGATTTGGAGGTAATAAAATACCTATTATTGGTCATTGTGATATTGTATGTCAAATCAATGGAAATGTCATAAGTAAAATAATATTTTTTGTCACAAATATAGAATGTCAATCAGTCTTAGGTCTTCCAACTATTCAGAAATTTGGAATTATAAAAAGAATATTTAATGTTCAATATGATCATAACACCTTATTTACTGAATATAATGACATATTTCAGGGTCTCGGATGTTTACCACCTGTCGTTCATCTCAAACTTCGTCAAGATGCCGTTCCGTGCGTTGATCCTCCGAGGAAAGTCCCATTTGCCTTACAAAACAGACTTCGTGAGGAATTAGATCGCATGGACAAGATGAAGGTCATTGAAAAGGTTACTAAACCTACTTCTTGGGTAAATTCTGTTGTCATAACTGTCAAGGAGTCAGGTAAATTAAGAATTTGTCTTGATCCTAGAAAATTAAATAACTGCATAATGAGAGAATATTTTCCATTAAAAAACATCGATGAAATTAGATCAAAACTTATAGGTGCTGCATATTTTTCACATCTAGATGCTTATTCTGGATTTTGGTCATTGAAGTTAGATGAAGAAAGTAGTGATTTATGTACTTTTCAAACTCCATTTGGAAGGTACAGGTATTTAAGACTACCGTTTGGAATAAACGCAGCAACGGAAATTTTTTATAGGATTATGGTAGATTTGTTTGGAGATCTGGAAGGTATATTAATTTTTGTCGACGATTTTTTAATTTATGGAGAAACTGAAGAAATTCATAATTTTAGGTTAAGAAAAGTCTTGGAAAGGGCTAGAGAAGTCAACTTAAAATTAAATAAGTCGAAATGTAAATTTTTAGTCAAGGAAGTATGTTTCCTAGGTTATATTTTTAGTAAGGAAGGAGTAAAAGTTGACAAAGAGAAAGTCAAAGCTATTTTAGAGTTGCCGTCTCCTAAAAATGTCAAAGATTTACAAAGATTTTTAGGAATGGTAAATTATTTGGGCCCATTCATTGAAAACTTATCAAATAAGTCACAAATTTTGAGAAATTTATTAAAAAATAATGTTATATGGTCATGGGATGAAAATTGTGAAAAATGTTTTAAAACTTTGAAAGAGGCTATTTCAAATGCAACAGTTTTAAGTCATTATGATCCAAAAATACCACTAACTTTATCAGTCGATGCATCAAAATCAGCTATAGGAGCAGTTATTATGCAAAATAACCGTCCAATTGCATTTAGTTCAAAAACAATGACACAGTCGCAGGAAAATTATGCTCAAATTGAAAAAGAATTATTTGCCATACAATTTGGTTGTAATAAGTTTCATCAGTATATTTATGGTAACAAAGTGACAGTACAAACTGATCACAAACCTTTAGTCTATTTATTTAAAAAACCTTTACATGATGTACCAGCTAGATTGCAACGTATGATGTTAGCTCTTCAATCTTATGATTTAAATGTTATACATGTCCCAGGTAAAGAAATGTATATATCAGATACTTTATCTAGAGCAGCTTTAAAAGATCATTATATACCCGATTATGAGTCTGATCTACATTGTCATGTAAATTCAATATATATGAACTTAGCTATTAGTGAAGAATATCGTAAAAAATTGAGTAATGCTACTGCTTTGGATGAAACTATGCAAATATTAAAAAAATATTATTATGAAGGTTGGCCGAATAGCAAAGATAAAGTTCATTACACTTTAAAATGTTATTATAATATTCAAGACGAAATTCATGTCATTAATGAGTTAATATTTAAGGGTAATAAATTGCTAGTACCTCAAACTATGAGAAAAGAAATGTTAAACAAAATACATGAAGGACATCAAGGAATAAACAAATGTTTAAGATTAGCTAGAGATACTTTATATTGGCCTAGTATCACTGTAGATATAAAAAATTTAATTGAGCAATGTCAAATATGTAATAAATTTAAAGTTTCTAATCAGAAGGAACCACTGATAAATTATGAAATTAATAAGTTTCCATGGCAACAAGTAGGTATTGATTTAATGTATTTTGATAATCAAACGTACCTCATTGTAACAGATTACTATTCAAAGTTTATTGAAACTGCTTTCCTAAATAATAATTCTACTGCAAAAAATGTCATAATTCACTTAAAATCTATTTTTGCACGTCATGGTATACCAATGTCTTTAGTCTCTGATGGAGGTCCGCCTTTTCAAGCTATTGAATTCAAATCATTTTTATACGATTGGGATATAGAACATGTAGTTACTAGTCCATATCATTCTCAATCTAATGGTCAGGCAGAAAGTTCTGTTAAAATTATAAAAAATATTCTAAAAAAGTCAAAAGAAACAAATACAGATCCTTATATAGCTCTATTACATTATAGAAACACACCTAAAGCCAATTTACCGTCACCTGCTCAATTATTAATGTCTAGAACTTTAAGAATGAATATTCCTTTAACTCAAATTAAATTAAAACCAAAGGTTGTAAGATTCTCAGATTACAAAAACTGCGTTGAAAAAAATAATTCAAAAAATTCTAAATATTATAATGTCAATGCAAAACCTATGTCTATATTTAAAACAGGAGATTATGTGTATTTTAAGAAAAACCCTAAAAGTAATTGGTTACCAGCTGTGGTCAAGGAAAAATTAAAATGTAACAGGTCTTATATTGTTGAAGATTATTATGGTAACACGTACAGACGAAATAGAATTCACTTAAAAATGAGATATAATACAAATGTTAATAATGACCATCTGTCCATGCGATCTGATCCGGCACTTGAAGAGGCAGAAGCTGGAGATGAGGGACAGGTGGGAGAATATAATAATTTGAACAACCCTTACATTACCAGATATGGTAGAGTGGTCAAACAACCTGATAGGTATAATGTCTAATGTCAGTGTATTTAAGATTTTATTGTATTGTATGTAAGCATAATGTCTAATATCAATGTATTTGAATTTTTATTGTTTTTATAAATAAAGAAAGGGGATGTAACATCACTATTGGTGTCGCACATCACTAGTGCTAGAGGTGATTGTAACACATTGTATTGTCGTCTGTGGTCACGCTAACAAGCTCTCTGTATAACCGTCACAAGAATAAAAGTCTATCTCATAAAATACAATCAGTGTTTTAATATAAAGTCATCCACATTAAATAGAATAAAACAGTGCGCAATATCGAGATTTTAGTACATTCACAAAAATCATGAATGAAATGAAATCATGAAAATGATTAAGTGTTCAGGTTTATCGAAAAAGATAATGAAATAAATCAAAGATTGTACATGTAGGTCCCTAGATATAAACTAAAGAATTTAAAAAAAAACTTTTTTTCCAGACGATAAAAGAAAGGAACTTTTTTTTAATACAATTTCAATGTATAGTTTGTTTCATTAAATAAGTATTTACATTCATTTTCGTATATAGTTTGCGTTAAATGATTAAGAAAAACAAATGAACGCGATTACAAAAATATGAACATTGTTTTTTTTAAACATCTGCCCATTACTAGGAAAGGCGATTCTTATTAAGGACTCTTTATTAAACGACTCTGCTCCCCAAATGTAAACTTCTCTCTTTAAATAATGCATTTTGAATTAAATAAAAACCATTCAAAGTTTTTATTAATCCAATATATTCCATAAATTGATTTTTTCAGTCTCACGATGCTGTTACTGCAATGGTAATTTTTTTTTGTTTTATGAAATCGAAGTTTCCCGTATAATTCTATAGTTCAATAGTGAGAGGCGGTGTGGTATTCAGTAGGATCTTCATACAGAATTCATATAATGCGAAAACTTTACGTGGAATAAAATGCTAAAGACATACTTTACGGGATGCTGGTAATTCGAATTTGTTCGAGAATTTTCCACCGACATATCGCGGGCTGTGAGAGGTAAACAGGACTTGAGGCAAAGTTCACAGGTAATCTTTTTTTTAAATTGTCGTTGCATTAAGGAGTTAAGAAAATATATTGGTAATGGATTATTTTTTTATTTAAACTGATTTTTCTTTTCCTTTCATTAAGTAATTAATTTGATTCTAGAATTCAACACGTTTTTAATAAATTAAATGTAGTCTACGAATCTTAAAATTATATTGAACTTTTTATGTTGGTAATAATGAGCATGGAACTTCTTAAAATGTTTAATTAACATCTAAACAATAAGGCGGTAACCTGATTATAATATTATGGAGGTTTGGAAAATGCTAACATTGTTTCTTACAGTTAAATTTAAAATCAGTTAGTACTCAAAATTAAACAATAACAGTAACCTCGGCAGTAGGAACAGAATAAATCGGTTTGGGCTAGCTCAGTGTCAGTCATCAAGTCCGCTATTGGTGAACGATTCGCCAATGGATAGTCCTCTTTCATTAAATCGTTGCTGTGTTCGCTTCCAATAGTATATGAAGCAGAAAATCGTCGATCTGTGGCATCATGAAATAAAATTTAACATTAAGACTCCAACGATTTTTTTATTACCTACAAAGTTTTGTAATAGTCTAAAAATATTTTAATTGAATTAATAGTCATCATGGAAAAAGCATCTGCATAATAAATGCATTTTCAGTATTTGTTTCCTCGCGTAAAATGCCCATAAGGGGCAGTTTATTGAGAAAATATTATCAGAAGAACACGAGTGTTTGGGGGGAGGGGGTTGTCCACCCTTAGCCAATTACGCCCCAATAAAGACGTTTTTCCAAGAAACGACAGCACATTTGGCGAAAATATTACTTTTGCAACTTCGTGAATTCGTTGCGTTTATTAGGAGGATACTTTATTTTATGTGTTGAGAAAAATCCGCAAGATGTGTTCTTGGTAATATACGAAGACAAAGTCGATTGGGAAGCGGACACTTTAAACGTTATCCGACTGCCTTTATTGCCTAACTTTTAATGGAAAATAAAGATTTACAAGAGAAGCGTTCATTGTTCCAGCTCCTAAAATCTGTTGTTAATGGTTGCCTTACTGCGTTATCCATTATTGCGAACATTAAAATAACATTTTGGTTAGGCATTTAGGAAGCAAATAAAACTTGGGGCAGTATATACAATGTCTATGCAAAAAAACTCAACCTAACCCACCATCACCATATCGATAACGTCTTCATCGTCCGATAACAGTAATGTACTCAATAGCAATCTTATTTTCAAGTTGGAACGAAGATCTCAATTCGAATAAAAATACAAAATCCGGAAAAGGTAAGACAAAAGTATTTCAGTGTGGTAATGGTTCAGTTAGGTACATTTGATTTTCATATTTCTGATTTCGGTGTTAAAATATTTTCATCGTTTCATTCTTCTGTTTCATAATCCGTATTTTTAAATTGCTCATAGGGACGATTCTGTGAGGTATTCCAGAGCGTAATGGGTAGTTCTTGGATAATATTGTTTACTGCGTAAAGACATTCAAACATATAGCTGTGTTCCCATTGAAATAAATAAATGTACCTGGATTAACTGTGTTTAAAGAAAGACTTAAAAATAAGTATGTTTTAAAAAAATATTTTTTTTTTACTTTGGAAAACCAACAGTTGTAATATTTTATGACGTACAGTAAAATATGTGTAATTATTCAAGCAATGCAAGTTTTTACCGGTGTATCTCAATTTAGAGAATAAAAAAGAGATAAGTGTTATATTAGCATATGGGGATGGGATGGTGAGAGGGGATGAGTGTAATCTGTTTTGAGTTATATTTATTGTGTAAATGTTATTAGATTTGAAAATATGATGCGCTTGTTAAATAAGTCGAATTCACTGTATGAAGTGTTAAAAATGTATGAGGCGCGATGAACTAATATGTGTTTTGTTAAGAGTTAGTGTTGCATTGGGGGATGTTTAGTGTGTGGATTTGTCTGGTTGGTCTTATAGTACTCTTAATTGAATTCTTTCAACTAGTTGCAGACATTCTATCATAGAGATGACTGTTATTATACAAATTATATATCTGCGGAATTTCTACGACTATTCCATGACGAAATCCTGAAAAACGAGGCTTACTACTCACAAAGCAAAATCTCGTGTCTGCTGTATGTGTATAGGAATTTAAACTTAATTTAACTGTTTTTAAAACGTCTTCACCTGGATATAGAGTCAACAACTTACCGATCACCATGTAAAAATTTGTGCATAATCCATTTTGTACACTTCCTCGGGCTTCGAACCATAGACCATATACAGTTAAAACTCTCACACGTGTGGTACGTATGGAATTTTCGTAGCGCAGTTAACTAATATTCGTACATTATTTGATAAAGTTGAGAATTTATTTTACCATAAAATGAAAACCTGTTAAAATTTTCGGTAATATTATGAGGAAGTTAACCTGCCCTGATCAACGAATATATTGCATTACGTGCACACAAAAGATTTAGAATTCTTGATACGGTACGACTTAGCGGGTTTCTCCAGGACGAAGGAGATATCACAAGAGCAATTCTACAACGCAGTTCTTTTTTTCCTCTTATTTCTTCTCTTTGTCCCACTATTTCCTCCCTTTCCTCTCCTATGCTACCCCACCGCACATAACTGCACTCAAGGGCGATAGAATCTGATGTGGTTTTTTGACACGCAGTTTTTACACAAAACTTGAAAATGAAATCGAAGTTCAATAATTTCGTGTTAGCGAGATAATTTTTTCATTTTTCGTTTTATATGTGATTTAAAAAAGGGTTCCAAAATAGATCCACTTTTTGTGTAAGCAGGAACTAAATATCGTGTATTTTTATCTCTTTGTATATTACAGTCTTACTACTGAAAGATCTATTGTAACAGCTATCTCTCTCTCAATAATGAACGAAACAGGTAGCTGAACGTAACATTCTTCGGAACGTCTATGTATATGGTAATTAAATACAAAATAATGCAAAAATGCCCATAGTTTTATGTAAATAGTGCACTAGCGTACCTACACCAAGATATTTTATGGTTTTAAACTAGCATCACGTCGACTGTGTTTTGGTAATACATACACTTCAAGCCACTTTTAAAACTAAAAATTCGAAGAAGGCCTTCAGTTTTTTTAGATTATTTCAAGAAAACCGTTAAAGTAATTATTCAATCCTCAAATCTCTCATAATTATAAATAGAACTGCATAATTGTACATCAAAATTTTGCAAAACAAATAACTGCTTTCATATGAATTTCAAGATTTTTAATTAGTTTGACGAATTTGTAAATTCAGGAACAATTTTTACTTTTTTACTTATTTTGAAGGTTATACCCATCAATGTAATATATCATTGAACAAGAAGATAATTCTAATAAATCTAAACGAAACATGAAACAGAACAAGACAAGGAAAAATAAAAAGATAACTTGTTTGTGTCTTGTTCTGTTTCACGTTTCGATTAGATTTATTTATTATCTTCTTCTGTGAATTTGTTAATACTATTTTTTATCGTCTCTTGTAAAAATTTCATCTTGTGACTTGAAGAGTGTTACCACACTACAATCAATATCTGTGATGCTTTACCAGTGAACAATCAAACAAATTTAAAGCACAATAAAACCGTCTAATATTATATTAAACATATATAGGTTCAGCATGTATGTATGATGTTCTTATGCACATGTTCAGAAATTAAGGAGTAGATACCTGCCACAGACATGCTATCAAAAGTAGTAGTGATGAACAAGAAGATATCTTTAAAAAACACCCCATTAAGAGTGCAGGATCATGTTTGAGAATACGCGCAGATCCACATTAAGTGCATACTAAACACGAGAAACTAGACGTCCGGAGTAATGCCGCGTCAAACTTTTAACACCTCCCACACCTTCATATAAATCGAGACCGTGAATTAACCCTATAATAAACTTTTAAAGTCCAGTTAATGGAGAGTGTTTAAACCCCACACGTGCCCCGGGGTAATTTGGGCCCCAAACCTGCCAAAGTGCTTAATACGTTTGACTAACGCTCGGCGCTCACCGCTACCGCCGCTCACCGCTCACCCGCTCAGTAACCAGTAACCAGTAAGTGGCCGACTGCTAAATACTACATTCTGAAGTGTTAGTTTTATGTTCCGTCAGAATTGGAACATAAAGTCTGGCCAAGTTGAGAGTTCTTCCAAATATTCGGCAACTTTCCGCAAAGCCGGGGCCGAGGCCTATCTTCCCGAGCCGTGATCCCCTAATGACGTCATTTGCCCGCGTATAATTTTTCCGTTTTCCGAAACTGATTCGTGCTAGCTCGAAGGTAGATTTCTTATAGGGGTTAGGATCTAGAGGCGCATCCTTATACAACAAACTTAAACATTAAATAACAACGTTGCAGGTTTGTTTTCAAATTTAAAAAAAATCCAAATAAAAATATGGTCTGTAATGGAAGCAATCCGAACATCCGCTTTGAAGCGAACAATTATTTGAAAAATCTTATTCTTCGTATACGAGTAATTAATTCAAAATATCGTACGATGTGTCAAAAAGAGATGTTTCGATTATTAAATGTTTATAATTACATTGTTCATCGTTCTCGTTTGTATCACATGAAGATATCTACATACAATTGAAAAAATAAAATGACAAATAGCCTGTCGGAAAAACGATGCTATTTTTCATTGACTTGCTCGTGCATATCAACAGAATTAATTTCAAACAATTTAAGGAATGCATGTAAAATAAATTTTTATTTTTGCAATTGAATTTGTTTGTACAGTACACAAATCCTACATTTTTGTTGGAAAATAATAAGAATCTTATTTTAATGAAACCACTCACCTTTGGCCAAAATTTCGTATGATTTCATCATTTAACGATGCTTTCTTCTGCGTATATTCGTCTTGCTAGATTTTCTTTGTTCATCCTACTCAAATATACTCTGCAACGTACGACGTACGAATTTCCGTGTGAATCATATTACTTTGTACCCTTTCTACCGACAAAATCTAAAGCCTAATACGGAATATGCCATGAGAAAAAACTTTGTTGAAAACATTTTCCTTTAATTCAAGGCCGCCTACGTCGGGGGTGATGGGTTGATTACATATTTCAACATGTTTTTCTAGGTTAGGAACATTCCTAGAAGCTCGCCTAATACACACTTAGAGCAAACGTATTGATGATTCTGCCAGTTCCTGAAGACACCCCTGGGAGTCGTCCTACCTCCCCCTGACATCTTCTCCACCCACCCTCACCACCACTCACCTCCACCCCTCACTAACATCACAACCCCCTTCCCTAACATCCCGCGAGAGAGCAGCTCTATACACGACCGCCATTACCTCTGAACAATTGTCCAATTGGGGATTTAACATTTTTATTAGGAATCATTTGGTAGCGACGCATAAATGGAACTCGCCTTATATCTTCCCACTACGGCAGTATCACAATATCGGATAAAGAACCGCAGGCTGGAGGCTTGTGAAACCTGATTTCATCTTGTCGACATGGAAGGAATTTTAGAAGAAAAAAATGAGCGCTTTGGTGGATTACCCCGGGATGTCAACGGTTTCAATTCTGACTGGTTTCTTACTAAGCGTTTAGCAGACAATCAACCCGGTAAGCTCGTTTACTTATCTCCAATCCACGTTCCTTACAAGAGAACCTCTTGAATAATTTGGTTTGATTACTAATCATCACACAAATAAAAGCTTTAAATTCTGTTTCAAAATAGTGATATTTTTCAAAACTGGTTAAAAATATTCTAATAATAATTAAATTTAAAAAAATACTTGGATTTTTTTTTTATCAATGCTTCTCATATGTTTATTATAAATATGTAGATGGTATTAATCTATTATAAATAGGCCCTCTTCTAAAATTGATTCCATAATTTTATCCTTTGCACAGAATATTATTTATCGTGTTTATCCAATTAGTAAGTGACTAATTCCCCGAAAGCTCCAACTTCAAAGAAAATTACGAAAGTTATTCTCTACACGAGTTTTAATCGTTCATTCATATTCATCACCTATACGTCAATTCGTCTGATGTCACCGCGTGTGTCAGTTTTTATTACGCTCCGGAACACATAACCAGGCTTTCCAACTTATACCTTCCCCCACGGGGAGGAACCTGGAAGATGGAAAAGGAGTGAAAACGAAGAAAGAAGACGAGGAAAGAAGACAACCCCCAATCCCAAGTCTCCCGTTTCCCCCTTTTGGGGATGGGGAGAGGGTGGACCGTCAAATAATGAATCGGCTTGGGCCTTAGCGCGACTCGTGACAAGAATGGCAATGGTTCCATATCATCCCAACTTCCCCTTAAAGGTTGACCTTTAGAAACTGCACACAGTTTGCGAGTCGTTCTTTATTTTTAACAAAAATACGACATCCTACCTATTACGGAGAGAAAATCCAATAAAGTTTAATCTTTATACTAACGAATAACATAATAACGCTGCACGGGTGGGTTCAATCGAATTAAATATATACGAGTTGACCAAGTAATTGATTTACTTTCTTAAATTATTCTGAAACCTCGTTTTTCATGCGGTATTCAGATTGAGTAAGAATTTATTGCCAAAATAGTTACATTTGTTGAAAACTTTGTGTTATCTGTTGTTTTGCAAGCACAATATAAGTTAAAAATGAGGTGAAGATAGTTGAAGGTATTTATTTACGTGTCATTGTGAGATTTATTGTACAAATCCGAGAATCAAACTCGATCAAACCGACAGACAGCTGAACGTCTTATCTACTGTCTTTCGATCATCTGGATAATAATCGATCAGAATCCTAGCCATTTTAATCCTAGAATTTAACCATTATTCAAACGATAAAAATTTATTTGAAAGTTAGCTAACATCAATAATTATACTTCGAAATTCTTATTTTTAAGTATTACAACGTATGTTTTGTAATTTCTCAATCCTTAAATCGGAAATTTAAAAAAATTACGCCTTTCACACATATACAAGTAACACATCCGTAATATCTTCGGCTAATATCTCATATCTAACTTTCAGCTTCGTTTCCAATCTCCTTCGAATCTTTCAGCCGGACCACAAGGAGGAAGTAAGTAGAGAAAGACGTGTTTCCTTGGGCAGTATTCGCCTTGTTCTTCTCTAGCCACCAGGAGTTAAGAAGTACAAGGAGCACAATTTGACGTGGTTAACCACCCAATACCCAAGTTCACAATAGATTGCATTGTGCGATTTGAGTTAGTTTGGCAAACTATTAGTATGAAATGCTATTATTTAATTATTTATTTCCCTGACCTGTACCCCTGGAAAACGTATTGAAACATTGTGTGATCAGTGAAAAATAAATAGTTTTATATTCAATAAATAATATAGTAAGTACAATTTTTTTACATATACTAAGTACATATTCCTGGAAATTTCAATATTCTAATAACATTAAAGAGTTCATGATCAAAAGGTTACATGTCGATCTAATTAGTATTTCTAAGAAAATTGATACTTTACTGCACTTTACTGATTTCAGTTTTATTTCAAATTTACCGAAGAAAAAGGATATATACGTCTCGATTAGATGAAAAGGCAACCTAAATTTTATCCAAATTACTTTAATTTTAATAAAAACCGTTTACATTATATCACTCAAATCTAGCATGTCATTATGTCCAAGCGTCATTGATATTAAATTGTATACGTTCGACAGGAAAAATTAATAAATTATTCATTTTTTTTATATAAAAAACTATTTTCGATCTACTCTATCTATTGACTTGAATACGTTTATGGTGGAATATGTTTTATGGCTCCAAAACATGTTGTCTTCAGTAAGCGTCTTGACATGCAACTTTTTCAACTCCAATTGAAATGACTGAACTGGAAAAATTCCAAGAAATATATTGAAAAGTGGAAGAGGCAGAGAAAATGTGAAGAAATATATTTATGTATGAGCTTCGGAGGGATATGGCATGTGCTTAGAATGGAAATTTTGTTTCATTATTTAGAACCAAAATCATGACAAAATATATTTTATGTATTCAAGACACGAGAGTATTTTTTTATTGCCTTCCAGAACATAATACAAACATACGCAAATCATTTCAATTTTCGAGATGTTAAAATTGCGGTATCTTTCCCAAAAGATATCTCTCCCATGATTATTATAATAAGCTTATGATTCAGTCTGAAGATACCCGTGGTGAGCAAAACTACTTCATTGAACTGGGTTTGTAATGGGGTTTAATCGTAGATTCGTGTATTGTGGAACTCATGATAGAATTTTTTTTTATTGTGATTATTGAAATAATACTATGAAGGTTGGTTAGGCTAGTTTTCCTATGTATTTTTATACATCTATGCGTAACAGCTGTTCTGCTTTCAATGAAAATGAACTCACATAATATTTTCTTTAAATAAACATAATATAATACTTTGACCAACCCCATGTACGATGTTATAAATAACTCTCAAACGAAAAATGTGAAACAGAAAAGATTCAGCAACCGCATTTAGGAATTGAACCCAGAACCCCAGCCTTGAAGGGGCTTTGCTAATTATTTGTCATTGTTTGTGTATGATGTAAATAAAATATTTTCAATCTTTGTACTGTTGTTTAAATATGTCATTTTATTCTAACTATTTTATTTTAACCCTGCAGGTTTAAAAATATTTTAGTCTTGACGACACATTGAAATTACAAAAAAATTTGGAATTCTCCCGAGATATCTGAATTATGCTACATATTTTGTACTTTTGAAGTTGTCGTAAAAAGTAATATCATTTAATAAACTATATTAAATTATCTTGCTTGTATTTGAAATGAACATTTATATTTCGAAAAAATTAAATTTTTATATCAATCATGAAAATGACTTCGGGACATTTTGAATCGAAACGTCCATAATTTTGAAAGAATTCTACATTTAGAAAATCATTCCTTTTGTGAAGGAAAGTAAGAAAATTACTAAAAAAAACTATCACCTTACTTTTTATGCCATTTATAAATATCAAAAAAAATTTAAACTTTCAACAGTCAATAAAAAAAAAAAACTGCAAATTTATAATCATCTATTTAACAACGAACAAATCACATATCTACGCATTATAGAAAAAAATTTAAAATACCTTTACATTGTACGGACGTACCGCTCAGATCTGTCCTTCAGAGCCTCTAATGGAATATGATGTATGTGGCTGGTAATGTCCTTCCAAGACTTTAAGGCTCTTAATAAACTATGAAAATAATAATGTGAAACAATGAAAGAAATACACACTTGTTTTGAAATATATAATAAATAGAAACAGAACAAACAATCTGTATAATGTTGCTTATGTAATGTCTGTATCTCGAAATCAGATGATTTAATTCCGCTTTAAATAGGAATCACTGCTACAATCAATCTTCATCCCGAATCTCCGAGGAGTCGGGAGTCCCGAGCTGCGAGAGGGGGACCGAGTACCGCCTACACGGCTGGCTACCAGGCGAACAGCGGGCGGCGGAGGTAATGGAGCCCCGGCAATTCCCGTTTCATTGCATTACTTACACGGCGCGGCACGTGAGACGGAGAAGTACAAGTACTCGTAGTTCAACTCAATGCTGCAAATCTCCCGTGCCACGCTGTCACCCTGATACCGATGGGACTTGGAGCGCACTGAAACGCTGATGTTTGCCGGTAATATTGTTAAGGAGGTCTGTTGTGTCTGTTTGATGTGGAAACTTACACAAGAAATATTAACTTAACTGGATAAGTTCGTATTTTTCCAGAACACTTGCTTTTATTCTTGATAAACTCCGTGACTACTTTAAAAAGCCAATAATAATATTTTTTTCATGTATTTAATTCACAGATATGCAATAGGTAGTTTATTTGCTTTACAGACACGAATTATGCCGTTGTACTAAAACATAATTATGGTTCACAAGAATTACTACTCAGCTCCGTCGCATTGTGAAGTCTCCGATTTCTGATAACAAAGAAGTATGAAAAAATATTTTTGAATTATTCTTAAGATCACATTTACAATATATAAATTTACACAAAATTATGTTATCTAGTTAGTAGTTAGATTTAGATAGCCCATGATACAGAAAAGTGGTCGTAACGGAGCTGTTAGCGGCAAAACCATAGTGTCTGTGTAATCTGTATATCGAGAATTTTAAAATCAATATACTATGATCATTATCAATGATTGGATTTGAAATGAGTCCGGAATTTGTTCTGGGATTTTGTTTAAGGCCTTATTATGTCTGGGATTTGAAATTTAAACCAACTAGGCTAGTCATTTTCATTTACCGCCCACTAATTGGGTCAATTAAGCGTTAGATGGTTGTTTTTTTGTGTTTTTCGAATTAGATAAAATTTTATTTTTACAAGCCGTTCTTTATATGGATCAGTTTGAAAAAAAAGATGTATAAGGATATAGGGGGATTTGGATTTAATGTTAATGCGACCATGGGGCTTTTGAGTCACTAATAACTCATTATTTTAAATTTTGAAAAAATAATTCTGAAAAGACCTCACCTCCTAAAAAGTATGTAAATTTTCTCTTATTTAATAAATGAAAACCAAAGTTTCCACGGAAATCATAAGAATGGTAGGTACTTAATCAATTTAATCAACATTTTTTTCAAACATTCTGGAAACAGGTAGGTACCATATATACTATTGAAAAATGCGAATAAGAAAGTCCAAATTAACACGACGATATGACATTTAAAAAAAATGAACTCCTTAAAAATTTTATCCATTATAAAACAAATAATTCAAAATAAATCCAAAAAATATTAAATATTTTTTTGATTTGAATGTTGAACCGGAAAACCACAAAATTCTGCTTTTTTAATAAAATATAAAAAGAGGTTTATTATTTTAAAATATAGATGTTTATTTTATAAAAAAATTGAAAAAAGACTAAAGTTTTCCTCTAATCTCTTGCAAAACACAATAAAAACCGTTGAATATTTTTTTACTGCACATTTTATTTATATTTCCTGCCGCGGCCCGCTGGTTGCTCATCACTGTTCGAGAGCATGTTATTAATTTGAAACATGATGAATTTATTTCAGCAACGGGACATAAATTGTATTGTTGATCGAATTCAGTTTGCCAATTCCAAACAAATTGTTAACAATTTAAAGGCATTGTTTGTTTGTAATGACTGATTGCAAATGGTTAATGGATGATTACCACGTGTTTTTGATTAATAACCCGATGACGGCAATTTAACTTCGTATTCATTGCTGCAATTTGTCTGTAATTTGAGCCAGTGCTTCGTGGCTTATTTCACGGTTTATCGCACGTTGACACAAAACCAACCCCTACCGCCGGCGGCTCTGGCTGGAACATAGCAGCATGACAGAATCGTTTTTCGCTTACAACATTTGGCATTTGACTCGGGAAGGAGCTCAGGGCGCCAGCACAACGCGGTAGTTAAATTATACGAAAGTATTTAAATTTTTGCTTATAATACGAACAAACTTTGGGTAACACACTTCAAATATTACCATAAGCAAACATACATCTATATAAACGTATATTTATTTCCATACTCGTAAACATGTTTTTTTTATTAACCCCACGCAGGAGGCCCTGAGGAATGAAGGAGATGATGGCAACGAAAAAGGTATGAGGGGTGGATAGGAATCTAGGAATCAGTGTGTCCTGGAGTGACGGAGTGCGGCGCAAGGCAATGATGGTCGAAAGTCTAATTGTAGAGGTCAAAGAGTGTCCCCAAAACCAGCCTCTTCCGATCTGGCACGCTTCGCAGCTGGTGGGAAGCGCATCCTGAACACACGTCACCCTATGAACCTGGACACCGCTGCAAAATCACCAAACGTAGCGAAACACTTGGGGTGACCTATGGCGCAGGTGTTGGTTATTCAATAAATGGTTCCAAGAGCGGCGGTAAATGTAGAATTTGCAGTTAAATAAATGATAAGTTCAAGTAATACAGAAAAATATTTATGATATAAAACATAGTAGTAAGGTGTAAAGTAATCAATAACTGTATGTAAATGGTTAAGCAGTAATATTTTGTGAACACCTCACAAGTACTAGGAAAACTTGTGCTGAGGTGTTTGCGTGTTTTTATTTGTTATTGTATACTAGGTTAGTAGCAGTTTATTACACCATAATACATTTCCATTGTGGTAATTTTAAAATATTCTATTAACTATCAAGGTTTCTATGGAGCACCAAGAATTGCAAAAGGTGAGCTCTGGCGGAATAAAATAGTCACAGAGTTTTAACAGATTTTTTTGCCAAACGCATCTATTACCGTATTAAATGAAATAGTAATGATTAACGCATAGTTAGTTCATCATGCCTGCCATTTAACAACAAAACGATCTTACGAAAAAAAATCTTGTTTTCGTAGTGTCCACACCATCTACGCATGAAAGTTCCGGTTTTTTGTCCGGCGAATTTATAAAGCAAAATTTCTATAATCTATTTAAAATCAACACATAAGTCTTATAAACTACATTTTCATAATTTTGTAGAAGTGCAATAACAATTAAAAAAAATTATAGCGTTAAAATTGTTGGGCAAAGTGCATTGTAGGGAATACCTCGGCTGGAAACCCCTGGAAACCGAATTCTCGGAGGAAAAACGAGCCAAGCGCATATCGCGACGGCTCTTCGCATGTGATTTATTTCAATGGAAAATTTTAACCGAACTTCACTTGTGCTAAGTATCTTTTGCTTTATTGAGAAAAGTGTCAGAATAAATCACTCCCTCGAATATGAGCTTTTAATGAGGGAGCAGTGCCTACCAACCGAATCTATGGTCTAACGTTTTCTGCTTCAACTTCTACAAATTCGAACGGTAAGTAATATAAATGGAAGATCTATTTTTAATACTTTTTTTACATTGTTGATTTTTTTTCCAAAATATTTCCAATAGTAGAATCATATTCTTTATTTCGATAAAAAAATAGAGCAAGTATGAAGACTCTTAGAGATTAAATGTTGCAAATAAAACAATAAGATCAGCAATTTATATTATTTACTCTTCGAATTTCTATTACAGAAGTTAAAGAAGAAAAATGTAAATAATGCAGTTATAGTATTTAATACTTTTAATTTGGAAAAAGCGTATAATTATATTTTTGAATTATAAACACAACAAAACATAAAGTAATAAATTAGTACAAGCATAATTTTGTGAAATACGAGTACATTTCGTGAAATAAAAATTTTTCAATAATAAAATATTTTTTTCAAAAATATAATAAATGTTCATCATATATTTATTTTTTAAAAGGTGGTAAAAACTGATAAAGTTTTATTATTTGTATATGGGTAAAAAAAAATGAATAGCGCTGTTTTTATGAAAAATCATATTGAAAGCGCCTCGTACAAAATACTATATTATTGCAACTCAATAACAATAGACGGCCTATTATATCTGGAGGTTACGAGTTCGAATCCCGGCGTGTTCATTATCCAAATAATTTATGTTATTTCACAATTTATCAATTAAAAATAATATATAGTATATTTTCTGTTTATTATAGATACTTTCAGTATTGCTTTAGTAAAAGACCGAACACCGTGTACAATCGAAAAGTCATTTGAAATGACTTTAGCCGTGTTTGGTGACCAGGTCTAAATAACCACTTCCGCTAGTCGCCCTTCCTCATCTACTTTACCTCCTAAATACCTTTAGCTTCACAACATATCCCAATTGGGAATGCCATAGTCTCACTGTCTCCAGATGGTTGGGTGAACGGTTAATATGAATGATCTGTTTTTTTTTTTAAAATTAGAATTAGTTTTATTTATTTATTTATTAATTTAAACGCCCTGATGGGCTTTTACATTATACATATTTTACATAATTTACTGCATAATACAGTGACAACAGAAGGTTTTTTGTTCATCATTGGTTGTTGATTAAATATATCGGGTACACTATGGGGGATATAGTGTTCTTTCATTGTGTTTATTGGAGCATTCAGGAATCCTTCATTATGAGTGAATCTGTTTCTATGACTGTGGATAACTTTTTAATGAGTAAGACAATAATGTAATATTTGTTATTAAATATTATAGAAAAAACAACTTTATTATCTTTTTTATATTAACTGTATCCATTAGTCTTCTTGAACCAAACACTTTGCAATTAATAAAGTTTTGGTGACGATGTTATTTGACCGCAATAACTTATGAATGTAGTAAAAAAATACCCATGTTCTCGGAATTTAATTCCGAGTTCGTGGAAAAAATAAAACCTTTTATCACTACTGTCTGACCTTTGAATGTTTCGTCTAGTCTATTCAAGTTCAAACTTAGGTGAAGGAAATTTACATTGCGATAGAATTTTGTACAAAAATTTATACGGGCATGAGCCTAGAAGTTTAGCAAACTGCGAAACTTGAAATTTTAGCATTTAAATTAATTAAATATGTTCACATGTATGTACTTATAGGAGAATTTTTTAAAAATCTACTAGAATTGTAGGCGCAACAATATTTATTGTATTTATTAATTTTTATGTACATCCAAATTTACAAATTTCTAACTTATTTAAACTTGCATTCACACATTATTACATTTTATTTAAATTGATTTGGCTCTTACAACCCAGCTTGAATCTTTCAATAGGTGCAGACTTTATTATTTTAACACGGTAGAACAAATATTTTGACACAGCATTTTACGAGAAGAAAAAAATGTAAGCCAATTGACATAGAATGTAATTAATTCTCATAAATAACATACATTACTGTCCAAATTGCAGGATGACTTAAATAGCATAGCATCGGAATAAAAAAAATATTTTTAATTCGTACAAAGTGTCGCCACATCATATTTACGAGAAATTACAAAAAAATAGTACATCGATGTATTTTAAATGAATATAATATTGCAACCAGCTCCAAAATGGGTGATCTTGGTGTGATTCTTGATAAGATGTTACAATATAAATTTCATATTAATCAAATCACAAACAAAGCAGCAAAAATGCTTGGTTTCATAATGATGCCTTGATCACACGAGGACAATACAGAAGATAAAACGATATTGTCCTGTACCTGCTCTGTAAACAGCCAAGACCGCGCAGAGCAGAATAATGGGACAATACTATAATACAATCGTACTTCAAACATGGAACGCTGCGAAATTTGATGCACCTCGACGCGCGTTAAAATATTACGTATTTTATACCAAGATGTATTGTAGTGATCCATTCACGCAATAGAGCGTTGAGAGCCGAGATACATTCTCGCGGAGTGACTGAATATTGTCCTACCATAAATAAACTAAGACCTACTGTCTTGTCAAAACGCGTTTACACGGTGGGGGTAAGAAACTATCCTGCGGTGGGCAACTGCCCGTCTATCTCTAGGACTATATCTTAGTTCATTGTCCTGTCCTCCAAACTACTGTTCACAATAGGACAATGGGTCCGTACCTGGGACATGACAGTATTGATTGCTGAATAATTCATGAACAACTATACTTTGGTTATGTACCAATAATTGTAGAGTTGACGTCACCTGTGTAGTGTCAATTTTATACATTACATATTAATAATAAAAATAGAGACGATTCAAAATGAAAATCTTATAAATCGCGCAATCGATTTAATAATTAGCCGAATGCAACTGTATTTTTCAAATTTGATTCATTGAGTGTACGCAGACAATTATTAGATATGTTGTTGCTATATAAATACTTCGACAATATTTACTGACTGTCCTGAATTATTAAACCTTGAAAGTACCTACTCAGCACACACGTTAATGCAATATTTTTTTATGAAAAACACTGTAAAACTAATTTCCAAATCAAAATTATCTTATAATATTTGTCTTATAATCTTTTCTTATAATATATGTGTTCAACATATAATTTATTTATTTTAATTTATTATTTTTTTATTATTTTATTATATAAGTACATTTTTGTTTATTTGTTACAATATATGATCAATATTTCAAGACCCCTCTTCCATAGAAGCATTAGCTTGTGGCTGGAAGAAGAGTTTACATTGTTTTATTACAGTATGTAAGTAATTAAAAATAAAATGATTTTAAACTTATTTGAAGAATGGAATGTTACTTAAGTAAACTAATTGAGATGAGTTATTCTTAAGATTAATTCAATTGGAAACATTTTTATTTTTTGTAAGTGTGTCTTTAAAATATTTTTTCATGGGTAAGGCTCTCGACTTCGAGTCCGGAGGTCTCGGATTCAAATCACGGCGTGCGCAAGTAAATTGATTTTAATTAATTTATGTTGTTTCACAATATTAAAAATAATATTCATTAAAAAGAACATTAGTTAAATATAATATAAAATAATTGTCTGTATATTTAATGTAAATAAATTTATTTATTTACATTAAATATAAATATATTAGTAAATATATTTAATGTCATAAAATGACATTAAATATATATTATCAAAACGTAAGAGGCTTACGCACAAAGACTGATACACTGATAAATGCTGTCAGATCCAACGAATACGATATTATCGCCTTAACTGAATCGTGGCTAACTGATGGCATCCGTAACGAAGAACTGTTCGACGATCGTTATGACGTGTTCCGCCGAGATCGAAATTACTGTGCAACTGGTCGACGCTTGGGCGGAGGTGTCTTGCTCGCTGCTCGACGCGAACTGGTAGCCCGCGGGCGTCCAGAGTGGCACTCAAAAGCAGAAGACTTATGGTTATCCTTACAAATAAAGAGTTCGTTGTGCAATACTTTAAACATATGTTGTGTTTACCTTCCCAAAGGTCCAGCGTATAATGAAAACATGGTAAGCTTCTCAGCGAAATTTCAAGATTAACCTTACAATGTCCTTGTGAAAAATTTCTTATTTTAGGCGATTTCAACCTCACTGACATTCTGTGGAACAAAAGTCCAAACAACACTTCGTACACACCTACCAATCGTTTATCTCCTCTCAGCTCTGCATTTGTTGATTGCCTGCATTTTTCGGGTCTCTGTCAATATAATGAGATTTCAAACTCCAACGGCCATTTTCTAGACCTCGTCCTCTCTAACGATTTCGTTAAGGTATCAGCCTGTAATGACTCACTAATCGTCGAAGATATTCACCATGCCTCCATAACGATAGATGTAGCATTCTCAGAACCCGTTGCATTGAGGGAGGAAATACGAAAGGTTCGCGTCTTTAAACGTGGTAATTACGAACTTATAAATTTTCTTCTTAATAAAGTAAACTGGCACGAGCTTCTCTCAGTTGGTGATATAAATTCAGCTTTACTAAATTTTTACTTACAAATAAACCAACTTATAGATGCTCACATTCCGCAAAAATCGAGTAAAAACTCAAAATATCCTCCATGGTATAACTCAGCTCTTATAAAGTTAACGAAGGAAAAATACAACTATTTCAAAAAGTTCAAAATTTACAAAAATCAATCTGACTACTCCATTTTCTCTCTCTTAAGATCACGCCATAAAAAACTACAACGAGAATGTCACAATCAATACCTAATTAATGTTGAACACAAAATATCCTCTGATCCAAAAAATCTCTGGAATTATGTTAAATTAAACTCCAAATCACAAGGTGTGCCAAACACTGTATTCCTAAGGGATGAAAAAGCTGAGAACGGATCTGAGATTGTTAACTTATTCTCCAAATATTTCAGTTCTGTTTACACCAACGACGTTCAAACTTCTCAAAATATGCCAGACAACTACAACATTCATAATTCTTCCACTATTCATTGTATTGAAGTTGACGAACGTCTGGTGCAGACATATCTGGAAAATTTAAAACTTAATAAAGGCGCAGGCCCAGATCAAATTCCCCCCTTCTTCATCCTGAAATGCGCAAGCAGTCTCTCTAAGCCGTTATCCATTATATTCAATCGTTCCTTAAAAGAGGGGGTGGTACCTAATACTTGGAAAACTGCCTTCATAACACCCATTTTCAAAACTGGGCAAAAATCTGACATTGAAAACTATCGTCCTATTTCAAAATTGTGTGTCTTCAGCAAGGTATTCGAAAAAATAATATACGATCAGATGTTTCCCGCTTTGAAATCCTCACTCAATGTTAACCAACATGGGTTTATGAGTGGAAAATCAACAACAACCAATCTAATAGCATTCACGGAATTCTTGCAAGATTATATGGATCAACGTGTACAAGTAGACGCAATATACACGGATTATAGCAAAGCTTTTGACCTAGTGAATCACGACATTATTACGCAAGCTTGTGCAAATCGGAGTCCACGGTGATCTTCTTAGATGGCTTTCATCTTATGTATCAAACCGTAGTCAGGTCGTAGTTGTGGGTGGCTTTAAATCGGACTGGGTAACCGTCCCATCAGGTGTGCCTCAAGGATCTCTATTGGGACCGTTACTATTTAACATTTACATCAATGATATAGGCCAATGCTTCAAATACTCCAAAACATTACTTTACGCAGATGATATGAAGGTTTTTTATCCTATCAGATGTACTGCTGACTGTCAAAAAATGCAAGAGGACCTAAACCGTCTTAATATTTACTGTACACAGCATACCCTTAAAATTAATGTTAAAAAGTGTTTCGTTGTGAATTTCACACGAAATAAAAATATCATTATCAATGAATATAATCTGAACGGCTCAATATTAACCAACAGAACAGAAATCAAAGATTTGGGAGTGATATTGGACTCTAAGCTTATTTTTGATATTCAAATAGACTCAGTCACATCAAAAGCCTCTAAAATGTTAGGATTCATTCTTAGGACATGTAAAAAATTCAATAACCTTAGAACAATGAAAATCCTATATTTTGCTTATGTCCGCAGCTTACTAGAATACGCGTCACAAGTTTGGAACCCACAATACATATCGTATGTGGAAATTCCAGAACGTATTCAAATTGTTTTCTACGATACTTGGATTTCCGCAGCTACCGCCCACATCTAAGTCACCAAGATTCAGCAGCGTACTTCAATATACCATCATTAGAAGTTCGAAGAAGCTCGGCCGATGTACTTTTTCTTCAAAAAATAGCCAGGTCTATTGTTGATTGCCCAGAACTCCTAGAACGAATTCAGATACGAGTTCCTAACAGACGAACCAGATCAAACATGATTTTTAGCCTCCCTCGATGCAACACTAATTCTAAGCAGAATTCTTTCATCTATCGTGCGTCCAACACTTTTAACACACACTATTCACAATTTGACATATTTAACCCTGCACCACACTCCTTAAAATCCCACCGACACTCTCTCGATACCTTACAATAACAATAACTACAGATACCATCTAATACAACCACCAATTTATTAACTTCCTTTATACATACCTCAACCTAACCGATCCCTCCTCATCCTACCCCCTCCCTATTCCCCCCTAAATAACTTGTTTCTTGAAATGTAATTTTCATTAGTAAATATCTCGGAATCACACTAAGATACACTTGTATACAATACCTATGTGGAAACCTGTAAATGGTTTATTTACTGTAACTAAATTATTATTATGCAGTTATTGATGTAAACTGTTGGTATCCTAAATAAAATAAAAAGGCTAGCCATTTTAAACGGTGACGTAAACGAGGGTGGCTATCCTTTGGTAACGGTGGTTGCAGATGGCTCCTGGGCAAATAGGTCGTACAAAAGTGGATTTAGCTCCTCATCTGGCGCAGGGTGCATAGTTGGACTACGAACTAAAAAGGTTTTATTTCTGGGAGTGCGAAACTCATACTGCTGCATATGTGCTAGAGCTACTAAACTACACATAGTTGCTTCTGAGCACAGGTGCTTCATGAAATGGCGTGACAGTGCTAATGCCATGGAAGCCCACATTATAGCAGAAGAGTTCTCGAGAAGCATGGAAATGCATGGATTGAAATTTAACAATCTAGTTGGTGATGGTGACTCCAGCATCATGAAAAAAATAATGCAACAAATGCCATATGGTCCTAACCTTATAGTACAAAAAATAGAGTGCAAAAATCACTTACTACGCAATTTTTGCAACAAAATGAAAGCACTTGGAAAAAAAACCAACAACGCTAAAGGCTTTGTACCAGTTCATATAAGGAAAAAGGTTGAAGCAAATGTTTTACGCATGAGAAGAGCTGTAGTTGGAGCAGTAAATTACAGGAAAGAGCAAGAAAACACAGTACAAAGTGATAAAATAAAAAATTTGAAAATGGACATAAAAAAAACCGCAAATCATGTGTTTGGTGATCATAAAAATTGTGCATCGTACTATTGAAAGCCGGAGAAGTATACTGATGATCCGAATTTAGTAAGCGATCTTCGAGATTGTGGAATATGGACTGATATCCAACAATTCTTATTGTCTCTAATAGCAAATGCAGAAAGTCTTATTATTGACGTGACAAATAACACTGTGGAGCAATTCAACAACGTTATCGCCAAATTTATAGGTGGAAAAGGGGTAAATTTTAGTACAAGAGGATCTTACCAAGCAAGATGTTTTGGAGCAGTAGCTTCGTGGAATAGTGAATTGGCAACCCATTCAAGAATACAAAAGAAAATCCAAGGCCACAGTCCCGGCAAATACACGAAGCACTTTATAGAGAGAAAACGACGTTCGAAGGAGAATACACAAATGTGTCGAAAAAAAAAACTAAAGTATAATGAAAATACGACAGAAAAAAGAAAAAAAGTTACAGGGCCCGATGAAAATTATGGTCAATTGGAATTAGAACCAGATATGCCACCTGAAATATTTGAAACGAAAAAAGAGGAATTTCTCAAAGAATTATCTTCAACGAATAAGGAAGAGCTCGAACGGAATACGGTAGGCCAAAGCAATAACAATCTGTGGGCAATTGAAAGACGTAAGCGGATAACGGCGTCTAACTTTGGAAAAATATATAAGCTTCGGCAAAAAACTTCAGTTCCGGGAGTATTAAACTCTTTACTGTACTCACAATTCAAAGGAACTATGGCCACAGATTATGGAAAAGAAAATGAAAGCCTAGCAATAGAGCAATTTTCAAAAAAAACAAGTTTGCAGGTATCCGCTTGTGGGCTATTTATCGATAAAACAAAAAACTTTTTAGCGGCAAGTCCGGATGGCCTTATCGGTGAGGATTCTATAATTGAAATTAAATGCCCTTATATTAAAGCAAATATGTCACCAGAAGAGGGAATTGCACAAAAGATAATTGATTACTGTAAATTGGAAGACCATTCTTTAACATTAAAACGGAATCATAATTACTTCTACCAAGTACAAGGCCAGTTACATATTACTCGTCGTAATTATTGTTATTATGTTGTGTGGAGTCCAAAAGGTTTGCTGTATGAAAAAATTGAGAGGGACGATGAAATCTGGCAAAAAATCGTTCCACTGTTAGAAAATTTCTACCACCAATGCCTTTTACCAGAAATAATTGACGGTCGCATACCAAGAAATTTACCGGCGAGGGAAAAGTCTGGACCATAAATTGTTTTAATTTCATTGTGTAGATGTTAAACAGTAATTTTTTTAACAATAAAGCGTTTAAAAACAAAAAATATTAGATCATTGAAGAAGATTGAAAATGTCAAGTGATGTAGGAGGTATTCCCAAAAGTGCATTTTTCTGTAATAATATAACGTATTAAAAAAGTTAAATAAAAACTAAACTAGTTATGTGTATGTACCTAATATGTAGCACAATAAACAATATGGTGCCTCTTATACATAGATTTCAATATTCATTTGTATAATATGATATTATAATAACATAATCGATTCAACAACATGTGGTAGATGCATGTACCACTGAACATACGCTGTACCAGCATTCCATCAAACGATCAGTGGTGTATGTACTTACCATCACACATTTTCTTGTAAAATATAATTTTTTTGAAAAAAAAATCTAGAACAATATATTTAGTCAAATATAAAAGTTTTTTTTTGGTTCGGTAGTTGTATCTTAAAAAAAGTGTCCTATAAAGGGATAATATTATGTTGAGTACAACCTTCAAAAGTTATCAAAAAATATTTTAATTAATTTTTGTGTTCCATATCCAACTCGGCAATACGGAACGGAATCATCTCGGGGTCTGTCTGTAACAGGTGTTTTTTTTTTCAATTTTTTTCCATTAATTTATTTGACGTAAACAAATTAAATTTGTCACAATAACTTTAGTAAATAAGCTCGGTAAGTATTGGCACACTCAAGATAAGTCACCAAACAGAAAAATAATTTTAAAAAAACATCGATAACTCGGGACATGACAACACTAGTGGACTAGTGTATCGATATAATTATTGAGAATGTCACATCACTTCGTTGACTGTATACGTATTCAACAAAACCCTCTCCGCCCCCCCTCACCCCCGAATACTGAGAGAAAGGGACACATGCACCTCAGCCTGATAATACCTAAATAAAATTGTCAAAATCGAGGTTTTGTAGTCCTCATTTTTCTACTCCAAAACTGAACCGATTTCCAAGATTTTTTTACCAAATGTATTGGAAGAAAACATTATATGTCTGTACTTTTTGCTTTTTTAAAAAATACATCGTCTTATTTGTATACTGAACGTTTGTTGATGGCGTTAAAAAAAGGCAATTTTAACAATTTTTGAAGGGTTATAACTCCTATAAAAAGTAACTTATCAAAAAAATCAAAACGTACCGACACGCTTGCGGTCAATATTCATATTATGTAAAAAAAATATTTTCTCTAGTGTCAAAATCCAGAGAGGGAAATGAGGAATACGTTCGTATGGAAAAAAACACCACCCGGTTTCCTCTTAAGTAGGTTAGGTTAGGTTAGGTTTAAATTTTTTTCTCATCGTTTCTAATGACTTTATATCATTTTTTAAAGGTGTGTTGAGTTATCACGGAACCCTCCCGGTGACACCAATAAACCAGGGGACACTGATTTGTGAGGATTTGGAACACGTGCTCAGAGGATATGAGGAGGTTGGCTTTTAATCGACCGGTATACATTATACATGGCAACCTAATTAGAATTACAAATATATTAACTATCTAGCATTGGAATTTAGGATAGGCAGGAATAAAAGAATTGATTGAAGGTTATTTTTTCTTCTTTATGTCTTCCTTCTTTTTCCATTTTCTTGTCTCTTGTTGTTCCTTCCTGGTTCATCTTGTCTCTTCTTGTTTCTTCTCATTTCTGTTGGCACTTCAAATTGGCTTCATTCACTTAGCATATATTTTTTTTAAGGAAAGACAAACATTCCCGGGTTAAGAATAACCTGACAATATTTGAAAATCTCTTACTACCACCACAGTAAGCTGAAAATGTTGCTTGTTTTGTGATGGAGGACTTAGCCAGCCGAGGAATTGAACACACTACGCCTGAGTGGGACCCAAACGCGATGTCAACTCGGCCACCGACCGGTCTTATATTTTACACCAAAAAAAATAATATCAAATATTTTAGGTGGGTAGTATAAGAGTATGATGTCACCTCCACCAGTCTCTCGTTCTTAAACCTTTAAGACATTACCACCTCCACATTACACGTGTCCTTCACCTCAGGGTGACATCAGGTAGTCCAGGATTACTCTAGTTCTAGTCTCTACCCCACTACTTGTATTACAAGACTGAACTACAGCACGGAGCCTGCGGCCACTTTATGCTGCCCTGGTAATTATTGGTGAATGGTCGGGATCATAGTTATATCAAACTCAATATTTATTTTTCTAATGTTGTAGTTTACTTGTTGTAACAGTTAAATATTTAAAACACTAATCTATGTTTGATTGTAAAATATATTTTTGGAAAAGAGATCATTATTAAATGCAACTACAGATTACAACTGTTTGTTTTTTGTGTATTTAATATATAATTATAAAAAAACCTTAACGATTCAATGTTTTTAGTCGACAAAAATAGTCTGCAAAAGAGGAAAAATATTTTGCTGAACCCAGGATGGTTATAAGCATGCTTTAAGCCTTTTTCATGATGATAATCTTCTACCAGGGCATTTCAAAAACGTGATTCAAAGAATATATATTTTTAATTATTTTGTATCATCGAAGCTATAATCATACGAGCTAGCTCTGTAGTAAAGTAGTCAATTCATAGACAAGTGACGTATTATGAATCGTATTAGGTACCATCTTCCTTAACCCTAGAAGGCTATAATACCCTAGTGGGTAATTGAAGTATATTACGAGAAAAATTTACTCACATACTACCTTGATAAATAAAATAAACTTATGAGAGTCAATTCCAAACCGCGTGGAATGTTTTTATTCTCTCCGCCGACTTGTATCTCCTAGGCACGAACACCAATATTTCCAACTTCCACTTATTTGAATGAATAGGAGTCCTATGGAAAGAGAAACGAACAGGAAATATATCGATTGGCTGGAAGAAAGTAAAGCTATGTTCCTCGTCCCAACACCAGTAGGTCTATGTATGGAATACGCCTCGCGGAGGCATAAGCGATCTACAACGAGAATACAATTAAGTCGGATGTTATGTGGGTCTTATTTACCGCGCAGCCGGGTTAGAGGTTGATAAACTATCACGAGAGATATCTCTATCAGAATTTATCGTCATTTATGCGAAATTGAAAATAAGCTTAGCAATATATATATATATTGCTAAGAAAAATATTAAGTTTTTACACACACTCTCCTAATAAATTTGATGCTTCTTCTTAGAAAAGGAGAACTTAAATATTTCAACTACTTGTGAATATAAAGTTATAAAATGATAATAGAGAAGATAACATATCCTATCTCTTGTTATGTATATACATAAGAAGATATAGGATATTTTTTTAGAATATGTATAAAGTAATAAACAATGTAGATAATATGTATATAATTCACAAGATATGATAAACAAAAACAAAAAGTTAAAATTATATTGTGTTACTTCATTTTCATATATATATAACTACCGTTTGAAAATAAATTAACACGATTATTATGCTTAGTTACAGGTACGGGTCTACAACCTTGTCTGTGAATTTGAAGGTGCTTATTGCATAGACAAGACATGCTGTAGTATTGCAGATACAATTCTGCTTTCGTATGGTGGGGAGGTCAGAGGGAAACTTAAAAAATATATATTTTTTAAATTTATTTTTTTTATTATTATTTATTTATATAAGAAAAATATTATGTTTTTAAATGCACTCTCCTAATAAATTTGATGCTTGTTCTTAGAAGAAGAGAACTTAAATATTACAACTACTCGGGAATATTATTGTAGAAACTTATAAAATGATGATAGGGAAGACAACATATCCTATCTCTTGTTATGTATATACATAACAAGAGATAGGATATTTTTTTAGAATATGTATAAAGTAATAAACAATGTAGATAATATGTATATAATTCACAAGATATGATAAACAAAAATAAAAATAAAAATTACATTGTGTTACTACATTTTTTTTAAATAATTTTCATATTTCTCTGATCCTACATGAAGGCGTAATTGATTAAATAATTGTATTCCCTCATATTCACAGTGATGCAATGCTGTTGTTGTTCATACGAGTGGTATAAAAACTTTTTTTACAGCTCCGTTTATTATTTTTTTTTAATTTTTAAATGTTCTATTACTTGTTTAATTCATGTAAAATAATTTTAACAGTATACTTAAGCACGTTCCAAAGTAGTAGATACTCTGAGCATCGCCCTGATGAAAAAACATTAAAAAAATACTTGAAATGACTCAAATAGCAGAATAGTCAAGTACTTCTCCGCATAATTAGAATATACAATAATGATTGGAGATGCCACAGTCTAATTCTATGCGGTTAGCAGGGTGCTGGGACTGTTGTACGATATTCACATTAAAAAATTCTTCAATATAATAGATCTGAAATAATTGAACAGTAAAAGAATCTCATAGCACACTTCCAAAAGAACATTGACTTTTTGCCTGAATAATTTGACTAATCACTTTCATCAGGGAACAAATAATAATGACTATCTTCGCGCAGCGTTTCGCAGTCAGGCGCAGTCTCCGCGTTTATCTTCGTTTAAATTCTCCAGATCTCGCCAACTAAATTGGAATCGGTAACGTAAAATAATGTTACCGGATTAAATCCAGTATTATGCGTGTAGTGTTTACCGAGAGCTTACACTGGGAACAAAAGCTTTTAACAAATTAACAGCTCGGAGCATCCATAGCCAACTCGCAATCCTTAAATCGCTTTGTATCAATTTGCGTTTAGCAGCTAAATTACTTGTTTAAAGCCGGGGGTGTTATGTACTCTCGTGGAGAGTAGATACGCTGAACGGAATAGGGATGGGGCAACTACAGCCTTCCAGCCTTCCATCCTTCCACCCTTCCCCGTGTTTCAGTACCTGATTTGTGTTTTGGTTGAATTTATAAGGAAATCAGAAATCAATCAAAATAATTTTAGAGTATTTATTTATGGAACATCCTTGATATTAGTACATGAGCTCACCCATGTATAGCACTAAATAAGCAAATTAGGTTAGCCGTAGATCATGTTAGCTATCGAAAATAAATAAGTTAGCAACCTCAAGGTCAAGGTCCAGATTATTCCATCCGCTTTCAAGTTAAAATATCAGAGCGCATTGTGAATATATCAGAATAAACGCACTTGAAGTGAAATGACACTAAACTGCGCTATATAAATTCCATGTTATTATTATTATTAATAAAATCCAACAAATAAAAGTGTTTTATTGACTAATAGAAATTGTGAGAAAACTCCGGAGATACAACAATTTATATCTCTGGTTTTCTGCGAAATGGAGACTGAACATTCCTCTCAATGATTGAATTACGATTAAAAGATTAAATTTAATTTATTATTAGCTGACTTAAATCTAATTATGTATATTATATATTGCGGAATGTGGAATTTTCCTCAAAATAAAATCATTTGATGTCTAACTAACTAACCATCACACCGTTTGTCTGCAAGGGTGGGCAGATAGAATGAACCGCCACACAACTAGGTCCTGCCACACAATCCTTGCCTCACTCAATATCGTACATGTATCATCTCCTATATACTGTACCCTGCGGTTATTTTGACTCTTGCTATGGCCCGTCTTAAGCATTTGGTTCAATTGATAGTAAAATGTGTTTCTCTGGCGTCGCCGAGTTATTCTCATTGGCGTCATATACTATCATCACACTTCTTCCTTATCTCAATCGTTGTACGTGCCAATACCATCTAAGCGTCCTTTTACCCATATCGTTTAAATCAGCTTTGCATTCTTTGCGAATCGTTACATTATTTCTCACGCGATTATACATAGTTATATATGTGATACGCGTCTATCTACCTATAATTATTGGGTTCTGAAGTAATAAAAATATTATAGAGGAAATTTGCATATGGGCTGTTCCAGAATAGCTTTTACTGCTCCTCATAGCGTCGGTACTTAGTTTAATTTAATTTTTTTATGCTGACCTTCATAAAATCTTAGACGAGGTCACCAGTCGTAAAACAAGTATTACATAAACAAAACATTGACGCTCTATTGGTACACTGGCCTCATAAATGACATATTTTTAATAACTAAATACTCTCACACATTTTCCAACCATGAAAATTGATTGCCATAAAATCTAGACATTCTCACTAAATCCGTGCCTTTTACATATTCTTAATATTTTTACAGACTCTTTTTGTAAGGTATTAGGATTCACGTAAACTCCCAAAATATTACTACTCATACCTTCTTTAAAATTAAAATAAAATTGTCTCTCATAATACTCTTTACCTTACGAGTAACTACATCCTTATTTATTTTGTTTAACAGGTTAGTACCAACTAACTAACCATCACGACGTAGAAAGAGGGGATGGACCGCCAAGCAACTCGGTCTTGGCACACACTTCTTGCCTCTGATTATTACTTACCTTCTATTTTTCTGACTCTCGACATGGCCCGACTCAAGTATCTAATTTACTTGATCGTGTCATATCTAGCTCGGAGGTCCCCGGCATCCTTTACCATTCACATTTGCGTCATATATTGCCCTTATACTTCGTTTATTTGCTCTACATGCCCAAAGCATCTATGCGTCCCTTTCTTAATCTTACTCACTACGCTTAGATTAGCCTTGCATTATTTACAGATCTCCACATTTTTCACATGATTATACATGGTTTTACCACACATACGCCTCGGGGATTTCATTTCTACAGCATTCAGTCTATGCATATGCATTATACATACATATATATATATATATATATATATATATATATATATATATATTTTTTTTTTTTTTTTTTTTTTTTTTTTTTTTTTTTTATTTAAAAAGAAAGACAAACATTCCCGGGTTACGACTAACCTAACAATATTTGAAAATCTCCTACTACCACCACAGTAAGCTGAAAATGTTGCTTGTGTTGTGATGGAGGACTTAGCCAGCCGAGGAATTGAACACACTACGCCTGGGTGAGACCCAAACGCGATGTCAACTCGGCCACCGACCGGTCAGTATACTTTCTTTTACATGTCATACTATGTATTGTTTACTGTTTCAGGCCATTAATATATCTTGGGAATGACCAATTACCACTCTTTAGAGACACATAGAGGTATTGCAATGATTAAATATGTTTATCTTTTACTAAACGGTTAAATATCTAATAATGAGATTCTTGCTCAAATAAATTTATTTCTACCTGAGTATTACTCTCGAGGACTTCTCCACAACCTGCTTCATTGTAGAGTCATTCGTACCAATTTGTTCATAAACTTACTTGTGAAGAGTGCCACTTACTTCCTAAATGCAGTTGAAAAAAATTCGAAAATATGTTTTTAATGTCCTTTAATGCACTTACAAGGTTTTTGCGCTGCAAATACATTGTTTGAATGGTACATTTAAACCCCGAATCTGTAATGTTGTAAAAAAGATTGTACAAGTTGAATACAATCAAAAACCTGCAATTGATGTGAATTTAGTAACGGAACAAGTCCAATTACAACATTACACAAAGTCAATACAAGGATAAATGTTGGAACACATGAAAATTAAACAAAATTAAGCGAAGACAAAAATAGGGCACAGAACCAATAAAAATAATGTCAAGTCTTTACAGGAACAAGGTTTTGATGGAGTTCATGACTTCTGCCACACCAATTCAAAGTATTACTGACCAAAATCATTAAGACTTACACCAAAAAATTCAAGGTCGTGACTTGAATTGACAATTTTGCCATATTGGACATTGATAAATGGTATCCATAATTTGTGGAATGTTTGTTGATTGAGGAAATGCAAATCATTAGCATAAAGATATTCATCATAGTTTAATTTTGCTAATTTTTATTAATTTTATTTTAGATACCGATGACTTGTATGTGTACCTACTACTTTACGTGTCATTTTATATCTACTTATGCTTGTATACTGACGTACGTACCGCCAAATAACGTTTCTTAGAGTATTTGTTTATTTTTAGAAGCGTAAACGAAAAAGGAAATATGCAAAAAAAAACATACAAAAATATTTATAAAAGATTTTTCTTACCATCTTATATTATCTCACAAAACAGTGTAGTGCGCAGTACAGTACAGTAAGTACACCATTACGCGCCCCCTTAGCGCCCGGGTGTTCGGTGGCGTGGGGCCCTGGGGCCGCTGTGCCCTTCGTTTGTGCCGCTTTCCCCGAAACACATTTGGCACTGTGCCCCGTGCGGCGCCGTGGCAGGGGGCCCGCTGTTGGCCCCCGGAAGGGGTGCACACAGATGTTTTCAAAAACATCAATAAATAATTAGATGTTAAGAACAACTTCTATTACCAGTATCCTGTTTTGACATCTTGCAAAAAATCTTCCTGTGCATTATAAAAAAACTCTACTCTAGCACCATAAACACATTAAAAATAATTCAAAATTTGTGTTTGATTTCATTTCATTTATTTTATTTACCATCAGTACTCAAATCGACGTTTGACTAAGATTCTCATGCAATAATAATAAACTGTTTATTCCGGTATGTGGAGAGCTTAGTGCAGTCCTACACATTCCATATAGAGATACAAAAAATATATGATCAAAAACAAAAATTGATAGAACAGAAAAAAAAACAGAATAAATTGAAAATAAAATAGAATACAATGCACTTAACTGGGTGGCGATATGTTTACGCACTATACCACCTATGTTTTAATTTGCATAACATTTGGATAACGATGGCACATAATTATCCAAACCCTACACAGATGACACTGAGAGAAATTATTTTTCTCAGGGTCTTTGAAAAGGAGGAGACGAAGTTCTAGGAAGGTAAAAGGTGTGAGGGTTGAGTAGGAATCTATGTGTCAGTGTGTTCATGGGAGACGGAAATATGAATATATCTCACTGCCGTGCAAGGCAATCGGTTGAGAGACCAGTTGGAGAGGTCTAAGGGTCTTTTCGAACCAGCCTCTCCCGATCTGGCACTGGTGGGCAGGGGCATCCTGAACACACCTCACTCGATGAACCCGGGCACCCCTGTCAAAAAAAAAACGTCGCGAACCACTTGGGATGACCTATGGCAAAGGTGTTGGTAATACAATAAAAGGTTCCCGGGGCGGCAGTACCCAAAATCATTTACATTTTTTTTAGAAATTTTCTAAATATTTCAATCAGTACCGGTGTTTTAAATACAGTTTCTTATATTTTACTAGTACTTATACAACGTTTTAAGACTTGAATGTTTTTATTTTCATGATCAATCGACGTTGTTTTATTCAAGATTTTGGCAGCCCTACCATTTCGCGCCGCGCGCCGACGCGACTCGGCGCCGCGATGTCTGGCGCGCCGCCGCCCCATAAAACGCGTCGCGGGACGGGGTATGTTAAGCCAACGCAAAACATTATTTCCACTACTTTTTAGCGAAACAGTTACGACATTGGTAGTTTTAATTCTAACTAAAATTGGTGATTTGTAGTATTTTCTGTTTTATATAAATTATCGTAATATAGGCATTATTAGCACCATAAAATGGCTGATGAATAGTGTAACTTTTAAACTTTAGTTAATTTAACGATAATAAAGCTTAATATATTATGTTTACGACTTTTGCAAATGTTGAACATGTAAAAGTTATGGCGTATAATTTTGAACTTCCTCTCTGAAAAGACAGAATAAATACACAGTAATTCTCCTGAAAATACATTAAAATAATATAAATGACACTCAAAAGACATTCTGCCAGGTCCTGGCATACTAGGATGCTTAAGGCGAAAGGAAACGGGATAAAGTGTAAACGGAAGGTTTAGATGTAATTTCTTAACCAGCTAAAACCATTTCAAACCCAATTTTGATTTGCAGTGGTTGTTTCTCAATAAGAGCAAAAATACTATTTTATTCTCATTCATACACAAAATAACAAATTAACTTATTTTTTACGATAAAATGATGTTAGTAGGTACATCAAATAAATATAATGTTTTTCTTACTTCTTTGCGACGGAGGTCAAGCACTCAAAATCAAAAGCCAAGATAAGATTAGTGTCTATCTGTATTCAATTCTCGTCGGATTAATAATTTTTTGTCATTCTTACACAATCTTGCGGAGTCTGAATAGCAACATGTTTTTTTTAAATCTCCCGATTAATTACTAGAGTTTTTCCCTAAAAGAATGAATTTTGCAAACTTCGGCAAATGTACTTTCCTCTTGAAAGTTATCCCGCCACTGAAAGGACCATAAAATGAATACAAAATGAGGCGGCAGGAGCTCACATCCAAACCGAGGTAATACATAAATAGGTGCTGCCTGTTTCCTGCTAGCTCCTACCCTCACCTCGGCGAGGATGGGAATACGTGTTGCAGACACCTCAAGTACCACGGAATGTTGATGCATTTAGGGGAAGGTGCTATCAACCCGAGAGTCAAGAATAAGTACCGACTGGAAGATGGATAAAAGAGGGTGCAAAATTCAACATTAAAGTACACGATTTTTATTATTACGTGCAAGTAAAATTTTAAGTGTCGCGTCTAAATGTAGCAAAAATGTAGCCGTAGTACACACAATGTTCAGAAAATATGTGACCAATAATCATTACAGAACAACATAAGCTTTAGAATTTGAAAAGAATAATATTATTCTCTGTAGTCATAAAATTTGTATCTTGAATTGAGTTCCTTACTCAGGGGGGTAACATCCGACCAACTCAAACATTTGTATCTTGGATTAGGTTCTTTACTCACGTGGGTAACATCCGACTTACTTAAACATTTGTATCTTGAATTAAGTTTCTTACTCGGGGGGGTAACATCCGACTTACTCAAACATTTGTATCTTGGATTGAGTTTCTTACTAACAGAGGGTTACATCCGACTTTCTCAAACATTTTACAAAACAATAATTTACAGTCAGTTACAAGGCTAGTTTACATACATAACGTTAAGAACATGTTATTTAGTAGTGTGACGAGGAGGTTTCTTTTCCCCTTGTTTTTATAAACCTGAGGTAAATTCAAAAAAATTTTTACAACATACTTATATTTATGTGTTTTCTGAAACTTTTGCAAAACTACGTTATTCAATAAATTGTTGAAATTTCGAACGCGTAAACTTTCGCTGACTATATAGGGCGACCATTAACTGAAAACACAATTAAAAGTTTGTATATTGAGGTCAAAGTAATAAAAGTTGGAGCATACGTAATAATTCATGTAGAAACATTATGTATGAATTATCTCCTGCTAAGTAAGAATCTTGTTAACACCGTTTCGTTACTTACAAATTCTGTGAAGGTATATTGAAATAAATTCTTGATGGTTATTAGAGGGTAAAAGTTACTGGAAAGGCGTGCTTGTTGGTACGCATGAATATACTTCTAGACCTTTTACAAAAAGCTCATATATTTCAAGAAAAAAAAATGTAACGAGGTTATGCTGATTTGAAATTAGTAAATGTACGACATTTACTTAAAAAAAAACTGAAACTTATTTTTTATAAATTTTGCCAATTCCAAGTTTCAGTAATTATTTTTCCACTTTCTTCGACATATTATTTGTATTTTATCTTATTTTGTTTTACGCACATCTGGGATTTTACTTTGATTAGAAGAACAAAATATACCTAGTGAGCTATCGAAAATCATACAGAAAATTTTTAAAGCATGAAATAACATTATACTGACAAACTAAATATGAACTAATATTAGTTAATATGTAACAGTAATATAAAATAAAATTGAAACTAGAACAACATTACAAATGGTGGCTGAGTTGACATCGCTTGTTTGGGTCCCACCCAGGCGTAGTGTGTTCAATTCCTCGACTGGTTAAGTCCTCCATCACAACGCAAGCAACATTTTCCGCTTACTGTGTTGGTAGTAGGAGATTTTCAAATATTGCCAGGTTATTCTGAACCCGGGAATGTTTGTCTTTATTTTAAATAATAATAAAAAGACAATCACTGAACCTACATTATCTATAATTTGTAGGATTCAACAATACGCTGGTATAGATTACGCTTAATTCTACAAAAGTATCATCAAATGTATAAATGGCACCCCCAAACTTGTTGCCTAGATCATGCATCCTATTGGTTATTGAGTGTGTCTGACAGTTGTTTGTACATGTATTGCAGAAGAAGGTTACATTTTGTCTTGTGTTCCTAGTCGGTAAGTGGAATTTAATTTTACACGATGTTAAGGCTGCCAATTAAGTTGTTAATGACTCTGTGTAATACAACCAAGTCGGACAAAATTCTTCTGTCAGACAGCGTTATTAGATGCAATTGATTCTTAAAACTGACATAATTAATCTATTCAATTGAAAATTTCAGCTTAATATTTATGTACCTAAGAACTTTGTGCAGAACTCGTTCAATATAGTAAGAGTGAACATTATACAAAAGGGGACCAAATTCAAATAGGTGAATTATATTCCGCTTGACTTCTAACTAATGAAATATAGAGTGTTTTCATATAATCTAAGGTTTTAAATTCAATTAAAGTTCTGCAAAGGAAGCCAAGCTTCTTTTTGTAATATCGTTAATGTCTGCAATGAATTTCAAGTTTTCATCGAATATTACACCCAAGTCACGAATTTGTGACACTTACATTAATTTAATATTATTTAATGTATTATAATGAGTTTTGGAAAATCGTATTAATTTGATTTTTTTTAAATAAAACATTTAGTTTACACCATTAATGAAGTTGATCTAAATTAGTTTGTAAAATTTGACCATCGGATACATTTCATATTCTTTAATACATCCGTAGGTCCTGCAAATAATAGGACTTAAAAATCTTTAAATTGCTCAACAATGTCACTGTTGAATGATAAGAAAAATATTGGGCATAGGTGGGGCCCTTTATGAACCCCAGTTGTGGTCTCAAATATACAAGATTCCTTGCAGCACCCTTTTACAAAGGTAACTAACAATCCAACTTATATAAGTATGTGATGCCGAACCTTATTAAAAGCTTTACTAAAATCGGTGTAAATACGGTGTGTCCACTTGTTAATTCAGATAAGTATTATTCATAAATTATTAATTTACTTAAGGTAGAGCGACCTGTGGTGAAGCCGTGTTGGTTAAGAAAAATATTGTTGTTGATAGGTTTTTTAATGATTTTTTTTTATTATTTAAAAATATAGTTCTTTTATATAAAACATAAATATGTTATACTAAAAAAACTAATAACATTTTTTTTTCTTTTTAACGTAACCACCCAATTCAATAGAGAAAAACGTTTCTCGTGTTTGAGTTAATCTAACTAATCTAGCCCTATTTTCTAAAATAGTTTCGGTAAAATAGACACTATGCAAATTGGTCTGTAGTTTAATATATCAGTTTTATCGCCTTTTTACGAATAGGTATTAAATAACTCTTTTCCTCGGTGCCAGAAACAATCCAGAAGATAAAAACTTGTTAAAGAAAAGAATATATCAAACTACTAATACAAGTTATTTAAAGTATTGTCGGAATACCATCCGATCCAGCAAACGCATTGCTATCGTATGCTTTTGTGCTTGGTTTCTATTATAAATAAACATTGGCTTGAATTTAATCATGCTTCCACTGAAATAATGGAATCAGTATTGATAGGAATATTTGTATCGTAAATAATGTTTAATTAATTAGCAAATCGATTAACTATACCTTCGAAACTCTCGGCACATTTTTCTTTTAAGTACAAGTTTTTGGAAATCCACAGTCAGTTTTTTTGTTGATGTTTGAAAAAATGCATTTTTTTACATTTTGGTGAGCCTCTTTTCTATTAGACTAATATAATCATTATAGCATTTTATTGATAATTCTTTACAATGTTTTCGTAATTTAGTAAAAGTTATTTAATTTGTTATGATTTCTGGTATTTTTATATATTCTGCGGATGTTTTTTTCTGATTAATATATTTTTTAATTCCCTCTTGTTAACCATTTGGGATAGTTATATGATGTGAAGTTGGTAAGGAGGTATTTAAAAATGAGTAAAATTGTTCTAATTGATTATTTTCCTCGTCAAAAAATGACCAATCTACCAATGTAAGGTTCTCTATAATAGTATGGTATCCTTCTTTGACGAAGTTATACGATGGTAAGTTAGGTTTGGAGATCTTCCAGACATATTTGTTATGATAATATCTAATGGTGGATCGTGTTTAAAGGTAATAATAATTCGTCAGATTTCTCGAATTATTACTATTTTTGAATCGCAGAATTAGATCAAATTTGAAAATGCTGTGAGATTTGTATTCGATTTCTGTTATTATTTCCGTTTTGGGAAACAACTGGCCAATAATGATATAAGAACAGAACTTAAAAAGAACATTTACAGAACTTGAAAATCAACTTTGAAAATTTATGAATTAAATTCCGTGAAACAACCCGTCCTTAATCTAAAGTTCGATTGTTAGAATTGAACACATTGTTCGGTTGAATATGAACATATCACCAAATTTACTGAATTAAGCGCATTGTGCTTCGGCTTCGTTTGTGGCAGATACGATGTCATCTTGGCTGGTCTAGTTTGGCAGATTATATACACCAGAAATTATGAATTTTTGCTTTCAGTTATTTTAATATGAGTATTTCTTTGTCCTCATTGTGGTTTTTGTATATTTGCAAATCCGATGCTGGTGGGATGTAGACACAGCTCATAATAATTTTGCTAATAGGTATGTTGAGCATTGCAAAAAGTTGTTCAACGCTTATGTGCCTGTCCGGTAATTTACAAGATGAGATGTTTTTAGACACGCACAACATCACATCTCCTCGGTTTGACTTTTTGCTCGAATCAGGACTTCGATCAAGGCGATAGGTAGTATTTTGGTATAAGCCTAAGTTTTACGAGCCGATATCAGCATTTAATCATGTTTTGAACAATTATAAAATGTCATATGAGAAATTGGGTGAATTAATTTTAAGTTGCTGCAATTTTGTACGCATTCCTCGAACATTTGGATAATATCCCACTAAGTGTTTAGTGTATTTAACGGTTCTGCATGGTTCCAGAGAGAATAGATAGTTTGGTAATGTTTTGAAATGGCTTCTATAAAGTTTCATTTTAAAAAAATCCTCTATTATAATTAGTAACGACAAAATGATAACGATAACTATTCTCTACCAGTGCAAATGTTTGTTTTGTTATATATTTTATTCTATTAAAAGTTTTTACTTCACCTAAAAAGACGTTCTTGTAAATATTTTAGTAACAGATATTATAATAAATAAACAAAACAATATTAAGGTTTTGTAATATAAATATAATAATCACCAAATTTTATATAATAACTATTAATACAAAAACTAATTAATCAGCATTCATCGAAGAAATTTTTTGTCTATATGTACTTATTTGCCTATAATTATTTGTTAATTCTTACAATTTTCCAATTAATCCAATTCGATTATTTTGACTAAATAGAGATTTTTTATTTTTATTTTAAAAGAAATAATATTGTGATACGTTTGACAATCTTCCACGTGGCGGGTCAGATCGGGAGACAGTGGTTTAGGGTGACCTTTTGACCTCTCCAGCCAGACTCTCTCTTTCGACCCATCACCCACGCACCTCAGTCGGAAGGATGAATGCATACGCCCGTCACTCCTGGACACATTGACCCACAGATTCCTATCCACTAAGGATACCTTTTTCCTTCCCAGAAGTTCCTCTCCATCCATTCCCTAAAAGATCGTCCACCCAGAATCCCCAAAGAATCATAGGCCCAATAGTGAATTTTTCTCCTCTTGTGTGGACCTAATGTAGAAAAACAAACAACTTAAATTGATAAATCAATAGAAAATGTTGTGAGCTTACGCTCAGGATGCTCAATAGTTTGAGCAAGTGGGAAGTTTTAATATTTCACAAAAATCATGAAAAATTATTCCGAAGCAACATTTTTTGTGCTAGATTAAAAAATAATACCTCTTTTCACATTATAAAAAAAGTGCTAAACTAGTACCAGGAGCGCATACAAAGCAGATGGTGGGGAGTACCAATTTTACCTCCATGACGTGCATTAACAAGCCTCTGATAATTACTATTCAGCTCGCCACCTCTATCTCCCTACGGCCGGCTCCAACCTAACCTAACACCTCCTCAGTCCTTCGCCCCTGACTGCATGTAGCTTGTAGGCGGTAGGTACCAGGCAGCAGCTACGTAGGTATAATAAGCATCTACCAGCTTCTAGCGTGGTACTAGGCGACAAGCGCGCAGTAATTTGGCCCCACTTCATTCTCCCTTTCTGTGGAATATGATGATGTTTACACAAAAAACAGTGAGAGCAGTCGTGGAGAATGCCACGCTCTCTTTATGCGGCGTCCTTCAATCTCCGCACTCTTCACTAAGCCTCACCGTAATTACCACGTAATAAGAGACCTGTACAAACGTGCCACTTCAAATACAAGATTTTCAAATGGCAAACGGAATCAACAGTGAATCATTTATTTCTGAATTTTTTTGAACTTGTGATTTTAACAACTCTTTTTGTATCTTACAAAGTAGTAATGGTACAGTTATTTCACATTATATTTATATCGAAGACTTCATAACACCTAGGTAGATATTAAAAAGTCACTCTATTTACGTTCATCTGTTCGAAGCCAGCAGAACTAAGTGATCCCCATTTAGAGAATTTTGTGAGAAAGATGGTGTACAATAGTTATCTCGCTATTCGGATTTGGTCAGAAAACATTGATAATGCCGTGCCGTGCTAATACCGGGAAAATCGTCAATAGTAAAATAAACCTAATTAAGCTCACGCCGAGGAGCTTATCGCTCTGCTGTGGAATAGCTTGTAAAAAGTTAAATTTTTATTGTGATCATTTCCCATACGTTCAAAAAATTCAACTTACAAATGTGTCTTATCTTTACAAAAAATGTGTTTAAAACAAACGAGCAAACTAATTTATTGTAAATCAACAATAACTTCATTTTTTTCCAAATTATTAGTCAAATGCCTAATATGATTGATTTACTTTTTGTAGGCTAACTGAAGTCGCGCAGGGATATTTTGACGTTAAAAATATACAAACGTCAAAACTAATCAGGCTTTAAACGAGAAAGTAAAGTGACATTTACAACAGCTCCCTCAACCCTCGCCGTCCCGTAGGGGTGGAAGAGTTTTCTCAAATATTAAGAGAGTATAACATTGTCGCACGCTTATTGAGATAAAAAAAAGATTGTTAGGGGATAAGAAAACTCTTGTTAGCTGATTTCTTCTTCGGTTTAACTTTTAACAGTTTGTAAGCTGAGGAAGTGAGGCGAAAATTGTTTAAAACATAAATCTTTTGCCCCCAAACGTATGCGGCATAAAACATATAGATTTGAATAGGTATTGTACAAGTATTTCCATAAATAAAGTATTGGCACAGTACACAATAATACTGTCCATGTTCATCATATTGTATTGAACCCGTACAACATCGCCTTTTCCGAGGAATTTTCTTCGAGGAGGCACCGTCTTTGTTACAACTCATCTAGTTCAACGTCCCTTCAATTAGAATCCGAAATAATGATTTGCTGATCTTCAATCAAAACTCTACTAATTATTTGGATAAGATTCTTTATTGTCTACAATTTCAAGACTTGTCAACTCAAGTCAAAGCATTGAATTTGCTGGTGTTATGATTTTGTTAGCAATTTTAGTTATGCAAATATTTTTTTTTTATTAGACTCAATTCTTGGACTATATCGTTAACTTGCTCAGGCTTTGACTTAACATTATCTCTTATGTAATTTTTTGTCATTTCTCTATTCATGTATGTTGTCTCCTTTCGCAGTCATGCTTGTTGTTTTTTTTCCATTCGTTCGATGTTATATTGATGATTATCGCTGACATTGTTATATTAAATAAAATTATTAGTTATGGTTTTAACAGCCCAGAAATCCTCGCAAAAATATAATTACAAGTCTTTGCTACGCTCAGTCAATAATAAGTGGAAAAATGTTGCTTGTGCAATGACGGGGGACTTAGCTAACAGAAAATCGAACCCACAATGCGTGGATGAACCCGAAACCTTCGACCACTCGACCTCACATTAAATCACATATTTTTAATTTCGTTTGTCGGTTCGCTTGTTAATATATATGTGTGTAATCATTGCACGTCGAATAATCGATACATATCTATTTAAACGAACAGTTCTGGTCCGTGGTTAGGCGATAACAAATCAGCTGAACAGCGACATACATTGGCGACTCCACTGCTCTTGTCCAACAACGACTGTACAAGGGCCAGTCGCGGAGTGCGCCTGTGCAGCATGCATCGTGCAGTATGCACCGTGGCCCGTGAGTCATGCGACCAGAACTGCAGCGCGAAATGCAAAACAGAATATTATGCGTGGCATGCACAATGCACATTGCAATTACATAAAAAACAATACAGCCGGGAAGTAGCCAGTGACATGCATATTCACCGTACACCGTCCGTCGGGCTATACGTTATTAGCTACACGCGACTCTGCCGAAACTAGGGTTGCGGGAGTACTTTACAGAAGTCGCAGTCCGTATTTATTTTAATTTAGTATTCCAATTTTAAATGCACCGATGCTTCAACTTACCAAAACAAAATACACATTCAACGCAATCAATAACTTAATGCAGAACATACAACACAGGTCTTATTCACAATCACATAAAGCATCACTCGAAATATTCAATACTATACAAATAATATTTGTATGTTTATGTAGTTATTTATATGTAACGTGTCATTTCTCATTCTGGATAAATAATTATTCGTATTCATAACTGTTATGTTGGGCGTGTTATATGTTGAATTTTAAGTAATATAGGTGTTTATTATTCAAAGTATTTGATTAGTTGGCCGTTAAATATGGTTAACTTTGCAGGCGACCAATGCACAGTTATTTTGTATTTAAAAATATGTACTCTTGACTCCACGACTGCAAAGTTAACCACATTGTTGCAGTTCAAGAAGGTGGTTCAGTAAAGATTATTTTTTTACAACTTAATATCATAACTTTCTTATTTAGGATGCCTACCTGCCTGAAGAATATTTGAAAAAATAATTGTAATTGAGATAGTGACGTTTCTTTGGAAAAAATGATGAAACATATTAGAAATAAAAAAATATATATATTTTTAATTTAGTAGATATTTAAGTACCTCCATACATATTTTGGTTTTGATTTATTAAATAATGGAAAAAAACATATTTTTGGTCTACAGTTCACAGAACTACTTCTGTTCTAAGGAACCAAATGCTGCAGTTATGCGTGGTGAATTATTCTGTAATTAATGTTTTTCTTCAATCATACGCGTCTTATTACTAAGTATGAATATTTGTAAATAATAGTTTATACTTGTGTGTTTATTTTTATAATTTTTAATTTTCACTCTACGTTTATCCTAAAGATGAGACCATTGATTTCGAAACATGTGAATTGTTTTGTTTAAAAAGTGGTGTTCACAGTTGTTTACTTTCATTAAATTAATTTTATTTAACAATGTTTCATACTGCCTTCCACCCAAGCCAATTAACCAATCAGTTAATACAAATTATACAATTATTATTATTTAAAAACTCCTTGCTAATTTCATAATATTTTGGACATTCACACACAATCTTCATTTGGTGAAAGAAAGTTTTTGTATCAGGCTCCACTTCTATTTAATAGTCTTCCAAAACACAATAATTCATCTTATTTCTTGTGTACATTTTGTATATTTTTTATCCTTGTCATTATATGATTTTATTCTTTTTTTTATCTTGCTCATTTTTAAATGAACAGTTTATTATAATTTTTTTACAATCAAATAACAACACATGGTCACTTTATATGTTTACTACGTTATATTATAATGAATTGGCTGGAATTCGTTTAATAGGTACCTAATTTGTAGAAAAATAATAATATTGATCTCTCAATATATAATCTAGTATTATTTTTGTAAAATTATTAACCTCAACACAGGCTTGTCCTGGTGAGGTTATAAATTCTTACGTAAGCAAAGGATACATTATAAAGAAACAATAAACAAAAAAAGAATACAACTTTGCCACATGAGGTCGTTTTTAATAATCAACGGATCTCTATAAAAATATTCACTAATATAACACGATTATTTAAATTTAACATTTATAAACAATTTGAAATTGTAACAATATAAAGAATTTTGCATATAATATCAGCTCTCGATGCAAAATTCAAATATTGACTCCAAATTTTTAATTTGAAATAGTTAACCCTTTAACTGATCATCCGTTACTGAAATGAATTGTCACATGACCTTAATCTTAAAGATATGGCATCCCTTACAACCAGATCAATATCAGCAAGGTTCGGCAACTCATTTCACTAAATAACACGTTGTGGTCACCGGCACGGGTGGACTCGTGCATGTTTCAATTCAGATCTAAGATTACTTGAATTAAAGGCAATTATAATGAACTTGTCATCACGTCAAATAAAAAGGTAAAGGTTTTAACTGAGGTCAAAATTAAATCACAATTTAGGCCTGAAATAAATTATGCCTATTCATATTAATTAATAAGCATTAATATATCAAAAAAATTAAGTAATGTTAAAAAAAATTGTCGCGTTTTTCTCACCCTGGTAATATCTCTCTTTGTAGCCAAAATTTGAGAACGCCAAGGCAACAATTTTCAGTTCATAATTTCGATTAAATCGATTCCCAATCCTTCAAATATCGTTACGCAAACAACATCTACATATAGGTAAAACTATTAGTATGAAAATTAACCCGTAAATAACAAAGCTTTTATTAATCTATGATACTTCTATGTTTATAAATAGATTTTCTTTTAAATAATTTTTTTTTTGACTGACGAGTAAACCTTCCTCCCAAGGGACTGACTAAAATGAGTGAACCAAGCTACCACTTAAGCCAAAACCTAATTGTATGGTACCAAAATTTATTTCGTTTAAGACTGTTTTTTTTTTTTAATTTTTGAAAAGTCATTCAATTTCAAATGTGTGTGCGTGAAAGTGAAACCAAAAGTTCAACGAATGCATCGTCAAGGACGACGAGTCCATCTGCCGAGTTTCAGCTTGATCAGATGTGGAGAAGTGGGTTAATTTCCAATTCCAAGAGTCCATTTCATTCGTTCATATATTTATGTATTCATTCAAGAAAACCAAATCAAAATTATCACATGCTTTTTTTAAATATTTAATAATCAAATTACTTTTAAAAACCGCAAAACTTAACTTTTTACTCAAGAAAAAATATTTTGAAGAACTTCCGTCATTATTTCTTTACTATTTTCAAATTATTTCCGCGAAAAGGGCAAAAAAGTTTCTGGCAACAGAACAAGCAACATACGATAGGAATTACCATGAAAAAAGTAAATTTTATGTCAACTGCCAAACTTTCGCACTATTTATAAATATGCATTATGCATATATGCAGGTAAATCATTTTAAAACTGACCCTTGCTTGTGTAGTGGTGTTTTGAATAGATAAAAAATTGTATAATAAAAAAAATAAAAAATTTGGTACACCATTTACACTTTATTGTCGCACTACTGATTCATGTTACCTTAAGGAAGGTTACTGGTAAAAAAATCGAATACTAAAGCAGACATAAGCATTTAGAGTTGGCATAACCATTTTCTTTCACACATTTACACGCACGTTCATTACATCATTTATTTTTCAGTCACAACATGTGTTAAATCTTGCCAAACATAAGCCTCTTGTTTATTTAATATTGAAATAATGTAGTACAAGTTCCAAATACTCGGGGTCATTAGTAGGTTCTATGGCATCACAAATTTATAGAATGTTATGAGGATTAAGGGAATGGGGGTGGACAGGGGGAAGAATTAAAGAAAATATCCCAGGGAATCGGAAAGTACCTACCTAATCAGATTTGGTCAATAAATACATAAGTTGTATTTTATTCCCTAAAATGGGGTATCTATAATATTATTCTACGCATATTTGAAAAAATTATCCATCGGCGGGTTTTGAATCTGCAACCTCTAAGATAAGCTAAAGAGATAACGGGATCACGTAGATCGAGAAATGTTTTAAAAATTTACTCCGCTTACTCATCTGAAATAATACAATTTCTACCACTTATTTCAATCTAGGTTACTTTTGATTTCAGTGTTTTTTGCTGACTTTAATTCTTCAGTAAACCTTTCCATTAGAGTGGTTTTTAAAAGAAGTCCGGAGCGGTCAAATCTAAGGAATCGACATTTTTGTGGTTTTAATCAACGTTTATTGGAGTCTGTCAGGCTTGCTCCGCTTGACTAAGGTTGATTGCTTGGCCTATTAGGCAGCGGAGTGTTTGTCGTCTGAAAGGCCCAATCGGATGCTGTGGAAGCCTCATAGGAGACGCTAAGGACTTGAGCAAACTGACCGTCGAGACGCCGACGCCGACCCAACGCGTGGCGTAGCGACGCTTCATTTAACCCTCCCAAAGAAGTCAAGACGCAGTTTTAGCAAAAGGAGTTGGGAAATGATTTCTTACTCTAGATTTCCGCCAGCCAGACGGAAGTTTGCGATACCAATGTGTTTTATTAATAAGGGAAAATCGTAAATTTTGAATGCGCGCCGTAAAATTATTTTACAGTGGGTTAATGCCTTCCTGACAATGTTGCAATGCAAAATACTTTCAAGAAAACAATAACATTTAAACTCAGTAACAACAAAATCAAACCCAGGTATTCCAGTGTATGGTGAAAGAAAATATTTACTTTTGACTCGTTACTCTTACTCTTACTCTTATTTTTGTTCGTTTTAATCAATTTCTTAACCATTCCAAAAATAATATTTAGGAAGTAAAAACTATGCACAATGTGCGCACAGATAATATGCGATCTGTTTTCTAATACAATAAACACGATCCAATACAATATCCAGATACAATAAAATATGTTTCATGTACTCAACCAAAATGTTTACACGAGGAATAGTTGAAAACGAAATATTTTATGGTTTAAGCGATTCTTGTTCTTTCTTTTTAAATCACATATAATACAAATATAATATAAATTGTATGTAAACAGAATGATTCTAAGGTAAAGTCAAAAGTAGTACATTTATATTTCAATATGAAACTTAAAAGGTAACCATAATTAATTAAGTTCTTCGAACAGACGTCTTTGAGGTAAAGTTTTGAACCAGTTTAAAACAAGATTCATGTAATTATACCGCAGTGCATAGTTTCATTTACAGAATGTAATTTTCCCCTGCATTGGGTGCGCTAAGACAAGTAAGCCCTCTGTAATTAGTGTACGGTGTACGGGCGGTGGCGGTGTAATGTAAGTGAAAGTTACCGCTTAGAGAATTGGCTTTGTAAAGATTATAAACCTGCCAATTAGCTCCTATTGAGGGCGGCGGGCAAAAGGCGGTGAAGGAGGTTCTAATTCCTTGTTTCTTTTAGAAACTGCAGACCTTTTGCAACTGAGCTTTAACCCCCTCCCCCATGAAAAGCTTTACTTGAACTTAATAAAAGAACCACTAAGCACTTCTAAAGAAGATAAGAAGTAGGATAGATATAATAACGACGCATTATAGTTAGTATTTACAAGTATTACATTACGTAGATTTGTAAAATGTATAATAGAAAATTGGTCTGATAACCTAATAACAGTCATGTTTTTAAGCTGCCACAGTTGAGCGGCGATATTATCTTGTCAGTAGTTCATCAAGTAACCTTCCTGTCAGCTGTCAGCTGTCAGCACTCCGGAGGAAGGATCAGGAAAGTTTAGCTTGTCACCAACTTGTTCATTATCGAGTGTCAAGCCTAAGCCGCGGCAGTCTCAGCCGCAGTGTCTTCAGTAGTCTTCAGCAAGATTCTCTGTCGGAAGGGGTAGCTCTCGGGCAGAAGGGGAGGCACCGCGGCAGGCCCCACCCCGGGGGGCTCGCGGGGGTGGCGGAGTTTCCCGAAGACGCTCGGGCGACGCCGAAGCCTCCGGCGCCCGCCCCCGGCCATATGGCGGCCGCCGGCGATCCGCCCGGCCAGTAGGTCCGTGTCCTTTCGGCTGACCGCATGCCTCGGTGTTTTGCTTCGTCGCTATACTCGTCTTGTAATTTGTGCTAAAACAACTCGCCGCTAACCCCCTCCCTGACCCCGCCAGGCTACCCCAGCCCCCGGCAGCTTCTACACTCCTAGCTTCCTCCGCAAACTGACAGTCGACTTTGAAACTTTGCGCCGAACTAATTCAAACTTTCGATAAAAATCGCTTCCTGTCAAAGTAAGCTCGGAGCTTTTCCAAACTGTAATTGTTTGTGCGGATATTGCGATTATTTGGTATAACAGTGACGTAGCCGCACAGCTGACACCAGTTCCCGTTTCCAGTGGAGAGAGAAGAAGAAGGAGAGAGAGCGAGAGAAGAGGAGAGGTCGCGTGAGGAGTCAGCTGTTGATTTACGAGGGCGATTACAATCAGGTACTGTGTCAACCAACCAACTTGATAAACAAACAAACCTTCTCCATGAAATTACTCTGCAGGCGCTCCCGTCAGATGTCAATCTGGCTTAGGCACGAAGTGCCGCGGCCGGCTCTTCCATTGCCTCTGCCACTTCATTTTCCGGACTACATTATTAAGGATTCCATTTTCATTTTATCATTGATTTTTATGTGTTTATTTATATTTTTTAATTTTTTGTTAAAAAATAACTTTTCTATGGTTAAATATAACTCTGGCGGGAAATGGTATAAAAGATTAGTCATTGTTTCAGTTGTCATTTCTTAGCTAATAAAATGTTTTACTGAGTGGGTTTTCCATACATAAGAAAACTGCGAAAATTGTAGGGAAATCTTTTTTACCTTAGCAACTCAAAAAGCAAATATATTATGAAAACTTTGAAAAAATTTCATTATCACAATTTCGAAAATAATTCATGAAATCTCCACAAAAACAAATTAAAACCACACCTGATCGTTATTCCAATGTTTGAAAAAAAGTTGCTGAAAACCACCTTGGAAAATATCGACGCCAATCGTAAATATGTTATTTATGACACGCGTAAATTCACGTCTGAGCTCTCACTGAAGGAAGCTAAAATTAAATTGATTTTGAAAATTCTGTGCAGTTTCTAGTGCGGTATTCCTTTCTCCTTCATTATCAAAAAATAATAGATTAATTTGTTAATTTAATTTTATCCTTATCTTTTACAAGGCAATGTTCAAATTTTAAATGAGCAACAAAACAGGATACTTTCTTGATTTACTTAAAAAAAATATGATGACTGGTATCTACGATTGTTAATTTTATTTATTTTTAATAGTTTTAATAAAATTAAAATATTTTATATGCTTTAAATGGCCAGATAGACCTGCTGGTATTTCTAATGTCTTGATTCATTACCACAATGCGCCAATATAGCATGTATTGCGTTAATTATCCGTATCATGATGTAAAATGTAAAAATCACCTAAAAATCTGTCAGGGCGTTTGAAGCAAACTTATTTAACGCCATAGACCTTTAAATAGTAGTACGACGCAGTCTCTGACTATTTTTTCCAAACTTTCTTACTTTTTACCATGGTACTCCTTTCGTGACATGGCACTTGTTCGCCGCATGCTGGAATATAGCTTCATTATTTGGGCCCCTTCTGAACAAAACCATATCCAAAAAAGCTATACGGTTTTGTACAATATAGGTTTGTACGTTACCTGTAAATGAGGAAATATACATAAAATCCATCCCTGCACATAAATACATATCAAGCATTCCTTTTAAGAACAAACTATCATATCAGCACATTAGAAGCCTACCAAAAAACATTTTAAGGTAAACGTTTTTTAAGTAAATCTCTAGAACTATATTTAAAAAAACTTTATTGAAAAAGGTAAGCTTTTATTATGTACCTTACAAATACACTCGTGGGAGACCCTACAATTTCTATGCTCCGAAAGCGAGGACTTGTGTTTATCAGAACGCGCCAATCAACAGAACGACTCAATTGCTTAACTATTCCGCATTGACCATCGACATTTTCAACGTCGCTTACAGACACCAAAACTGCCCCCATAACTTTTATATAAATACACGTACCTATTTTTTTAACTTTTCTCCATAATGTATTGATATGTAACCGTTTTATGGAGAATATGAAGAAATATTTATAGTACCAGTAGGAACTTTCATGAATTCCTGTATTTTTTCCTTAAAGGATATTTTGTGATAACTAGTTGAATGACTTGAATATGTGACTTACTTTTTAGATACTGATGTATTATTCGTTTTTTTCTTTTATTTGCATACATTAATGCTCTTCCTTATTCACTTAATTAAAAGTAATTAAAGAATGACCTAATCATATTATCTTTTGAATTTAAAGGGTGTTTCAATAAGGGCGCAATATCTGAAGATTCAATAAATCATGGTTTTCTATGGCAAAGTATTCATATATTTATTATTTATTTTTTATTTATTGATTTTATTTTAGTAATTTGTACATTTAAGATTACAAATGACTAATTAATTATTACATTTAAATATACTATGTTTTTTTTTTTTTTTCTTTCTTGATATGGCTCCTACACAACATCTTAAACTTTTCAATTGGGGCAGACTTAAGGTTTTCCGGCAGCGCGTTATAGTATTTCATCCCTTTATAAAATATACTATTCTGGGTATTCGCTTTGTCCTTCTTTGGTAGCCTGATTTCATTGCACGTCCTAGTTTTATGTTGGTGTATGTCCTTGTTGTATACAATTTGATTCGAAAAATATTTGGGTAGCAGGTTGTTTACTATTTTGTGTAAAAATATCATCGTGTTCAAGGTCAACATCTGAATGAGTTATAATTTATACATTCGGGAATTATGTATGAAACAACACATCGGGTAAATTCACCCAACGGCTTCGCTTGCACATGCGTACTCTTTTGCCGCCACGGCTTCTCTTCTTTTGGTAAAATTTGCAATAATGTTGTTGAATACATGTTGCGATATTTCGTTAAGAGAGCGTCTAATCTCATCCTTCAATGCGTCGGTGGTCTCGGGCTTGTTGGTATAAACTCTGACTTCAGATAACCTCACAGCCAAAGGTCCAAAGATGTCAAATCGCAAGTTCGTGGCGGTCAATTATGGTCACCAAAACGGGAGTAGATACGACCAGGAACAAACTTGTGGAATTGACTAATTCGTTACGATTAGTGGCAATTAAACTTTCAAAATCTTAATAATAATGTTTATCAACCAGTACGCGTTGTTATATTGTGTAATGTTTCATGTTTACTAACTCCCACCTGTCTCCTATCGATCTGTCATGTCATAATCATGTGATATCATACACGCCAAACTGGCGCGCAATTCAAATATTGCGCTCTTATTGAAACATCCTTTATATACTCTAGGATTATAACAAGTGGGTTGTTACGAATGTTTAATATAATTTTTTTTTAAAGATATCCCCTTGTAAAAGGACGATGCTTCGAAAACATCCCAATCACAAACTACATACAGTCATAGACATTCTTGTTTGACATGAACTTTTATTTGTATATCCTACCACTGCACATTGTAGTGCAACAAGAGGTAGCATTATTTCTCCGAACATTTTTTTATCCGGGCACGATCAGATGTTTTTATTTTATTGAATAAATCTTCAAACATATTTTAAAAGTCCTACATATTAGCAATAGGCAGCCACCTCACCGGGATACACGATTTTCTCATCATATATGCAACTCTACCTACAGTTAACACTGGAAGAAGAACGAAATGTTCCCTGGAACTGGGTACTAATTTCACAGTACGATGCCTACTTCTTGAACACAAAAGACCAAAAGAATTCATTCTACCTATCCAATGAATGGAATCGTTAGGTATTATGCACAGTGTATGATTTAATATCAATCAAGTTGAAAATATTCCACTGATATATTTAATTTATTCAAGACAGGTAAAAACGCAAGAGATTATGTTGTAAAATAAGAATTGCAATGCGTAATCATAAAGACCTTACCTTCACCATTAACATGAAATGGTTACTCTCGTGATTTTGGTTATTTTTCTTGGTCTGTACCTTAACTCTCTCGTGCACCTTTTTTAGCGGTTTTGTCACTGCGACTGGCGTAAACTGCAAACATCCAACAGCGAACAAGAGAAAATGCATAATGCCTATAATGAATAGTAAGCAGCGGACAGCGTACAGCAAACCGTTAAGGCGTTGACTCCATGCGTTTCTGATTAGCTTGATTCTTACGATTATTGTGCTTCTTATTCTGAGAAAAACAAGACAGGTCCCAACCAGATTATATATATAAAATATGTGCGTGCGGTTTACAGTTTAAATCGGACACTTGACGACATCTGGTGATGTACCCGGAAGGAGCTCCCCAAATTTATATTTGGATATTGGTTTGAGTCCGAGACACAACAACACAAAACTTCTATGCAAATACAGAGTAAGAGGTCGAAATAGAAAATAAAAATACAGTCAAAGACAAATATCTAATTGATTGTGGTTCTTTCGATTAGCTACCAGATCTCCAAAGCAAATTTGTTTTAAACATTAAAGCAGGAACTATTATTAAAACTCAACATAATGAAAAATGTTATTTGTTTTATTTTTGACAAATATATTCTCTGACGAGTCAATTTTCGGTTTATATTTTGGTTTCAATGGGAAGCTTAACCCACAAAGCCTGGTTGCTAATGTGCCTTGGCTAATTCAACTAAAATTTTAAAAATGTATCTTTCTAAATATATGTTACAAATTAGTGATAATCACAATATTAGTAATACCTCCAACTCTAACAATCCCAGTAAATTCTGCGCCTCTTAGCGGCGGAGAGTTGTGCTATTGGTTTTTTTAATATATTTTAATGGATTTTATGTGAAATATATTCTTTATTTTACGTTAGAAGATTATATAAATCGAAAATGGATATCTTACATACGACCGTAATGCTTTTTTGCTAATACATGAAAAATATTAAAGCCGATACTTATTAAACTGTGTAAAATTTTCTTTAATTTTATATTTGTAGATATCACCTCCATATGTAATCAAAAACATTGCTAGAATTTTACCAACTTATATTATATTTCAACAACTAATCTGTCAACATTTCTTTGCATCCTGAAAAACGACGTGGAGTATTTTTATTGTTTGTAATTATTACATCGGTAAAATGCACACACAAACCTACTTTTTGTATTGATAATACAAATTAGAATGAGCAAAAAACTGCCATCAAATACTAAATAAATTCAATTTACCAACTTTAATATTAAAGTCAAAGGCTTCTAGCGGCCAGCATTGTTGATTCTGCCAATATTTTACTGTAGTTGGACATATTATAGGGTATTTGGTAATCTACCTCAATTTGTATTTTATTCTTAGTAACCTCTTGTCATAAATACTTACAGAAAGCGTCTTCAATCAAAATGCATTAAACTTCAGGATGCAATAGAAAGGGATGCAATCCTTTCAGAACAAGCTATCCGATAGCAGAATCACAAATGTAATAAAATCTCCGTTAGTTTAGCTTCTCGTCGATATTCAATATAATGCTATCACCACGGAGTAAAAAGCCATTTGTCGGCCCACGTACGGCAACCTGCCCGATTTATAGCCGAGATTGGGTTATTTGAGCTCCTCGCGAACCAGGACCATCAATAGCCTTTTAGTGCCTTTTCGTGTTTTATCTACAAGTATTTTTCACTTCTTTTTGGTTATGTTTCAATAATACTGCCGCATGGAGGATGGCGGATAACGGGGTCTAGGAGAGCCCATAAACAGCCAATGATGTTTATTTTAGATTATAAATTTATAACGAGACTCATAAAATATACTTTGACATCAGATTAGTTGAAATTCAATGAAATCTCAAATTGGTTTCTAACATCACCAATTTAACCAAGATTTCAAAATTAAATGCTTTCTTCGTAGATATAAGAAGAAAAATGACTAACATAGAAGTTATCAAGAATCTCTTAAAATTATTCGTGATTACGAACCGGACTCGGTTACAAACGTAATTGCAGGCCCTTAACGAATGAATTGATTGGTTTCCAAGTAAACTTTTACTAAAATACGAAAGTATTATACGATGTTGGAACACGCATTCATAAAAATTCTAATATTTTCGCCATTTCTTTATCGTAAATGCAAAGGCCTGTGCATAAACACGTGTTCCGAAATATTACGAATTTACTAAAAGTTTATAAGATAACGGCCTACTATCCTATTTTTAACCGGATTACTAATAATTTGATTCACTTTTGTCTTGTTTAATTAATTGTAATTGTTGATTGTTTAAACAACGTAAAAAATGTATTACCTACACTAAAGTAGTTTGTAAATAGGTACATAATAATAATTCATATAATAAAAAAATATATTTCCTTTCAAATTGTATCCTTACCGTTTATAATATTGTTTAGTTGTTCTTTTACGGTTATGTGGACACGTAAGGCGCAAAAGGGTTCAAATAAAGAATCTCAAATATGCATTATGTTCCCTTAATAAAGGTCTGTTGAGCAAATATAAACTCCAACTCTTAACTCCTGCATTATTGCGAATTGCGAAGGCCCGGCTGAAAAATACACCGCGATATTATATAAAATAAATTTAACGAGGTACAATAACATATTTTACAAATGCTCGCTCGCTTGTAGCCAGGGCGGTAGCGGGGAGGGCGGGTGCAGCCGCCCTAAGCCGGTTACACGGTCGGCAGTAGCGGATAAGCCTTGCAAATGGCCTCCCCAGGGCGGGCGACAGTGGCAGCCTACAGCATATAGCGCGCATAAGCATAGCACGCGGCCTACGAGCCTATCCTGCCGCATATCACAAAAAAACTCACTCTCGGAAAGCGTACCAATGTGCCAGAGAACTTTGCATCAATTCGGAAATGGACCAAAATATTAGCAATGATTCATTAATACAAAAAGAGAAAGACTCCTTCTGAAAATTCGATATTTTTTGTGAAGTTAAAGCCATGCTTGTTAGTTCACACTGAGTTAGTTAGTTGATATTAGTTTACACTGAGTTAGTTGGTATTTGTTTACACTGAATTAGTTAGTTGGTATTAGTTTACTCTAAGTTAGTTGTTATGAGGGGTGGGTAGGAATCTAGGGGTCAATGTGTCCAAGAGTGAAGGAGGTATGGATCTATCCCTCCGCACTGCGGTGCAAGGCGATGATAGATCTGGCTGGAGAGGTCAAAAGGTTTCGCTTAATCAGTCTCTCCCGATCCAACCCACCATGCAAAAGGTGGGCAAACGCATCAAACCCCAAGACCTATACAAACATCAAACCATGAACCCGAGCACCCCTGCTAAGCCACCTAAGTCACTAAAAAACCACTTGGGGTGACCTATGGTAGGGTTGTTGGTTATCCAATAAATGGTTCCCGAGGCGCCTCCTAAATTTTTGAAGATATTGTTTTTGTTTTAAAATATTCTCAAATTACAATTTCACGACATATTGTCTTGCTCTAAACTCCTTGATATCTCGATTGGTTTAGTTCTAAAGTTAAAGAGGGTTACCTTAAATTCATATGTGTGTGCCCTATGAACTTAAGGTAACCCACTTTTGATGCATAAAGTATATATTTTAAAATTATTTTATAAAAATTACCTATATTCAGAGTGATAAAATAAATTATTCTTCCAATATCGGTATTAATCTTGTACTCTCAAATATATTTAAATTCCGCAAAACGGTGTGATCAAACAAATAAATCAAATGTTAATATGAAACGTACCAGATTGTCGCATAATTTCGGACCATTTATCACGAATCAAATATGGCAAAACTCACTTGAAATATTACGGTACAGAGTCAGAATTTGTTGAAATTCTGCATTCGTAAAATGCACCGCTGATTTCGCCGTGGATTCACGGGCGCGGAAAAAATATGATTCCCAAATGGGATTGGATCCACAAATCTGATTGAATTGTTCAAATCAAACAAAATATTGGAACATCCCATTCATACAATTCATAACGGCAATGTGTGAACAGCAATATTAAAGGATTAAAATGCAATCAAAACATGATAGACAGGATGTAATCCACTCTCACTGCACTCCTGACGTATATATTTTGATTAAAAGCCTTAAAACTATATGTAGGGATATAAATTAGTCCTTTGCCACCAACTGCTAGCAATCCATCAAGCGTTGCAGCGTAAAATTTTAAACGATATTTTAATTTATTTATTGATACATATACAGGTTTTCCAATAAGAGGTGTTATTTTGAATAGCCCACTATTTCGGTAGATGTTAACAACAACGATAATTTCAATGCGTTCAACAACGCATTGAAATTATTAAAATTCATTGAGTGAATCAAATGCTAATCATCTTGAGTGATGAGGCCCATTTCCACCTCGGTGGCTTCGTCAACAAGCGAAATTGTCGCATCTGGAGCTCGGAAAATCCAAGAGTTATTGTTGAAAAGCCTCTCTATCCACAACATGTGACTGTTTGGTGCGGTTTATGGTCCGGCGGAGTCGTAGGACCTTACTTTTTTGAAAATGAGGCTGGAGCAACAGTTACGGTGAATGGATTGCGCTATCGAGAGATGATTAATGATTTTTTATGGCCGGAATTGGATGGTATTGATTTAGACAACGTTTACTTTCAACAAGACGGCGCTACGTGCCACACAAGTAACGAAACCATTGATCTTTTACGATTTAATATCAAAATAACACCTCTTATTGTAAAACCCTGTATATGACTAGCCCATGAGGATTTTCTATAACACGATATGCTTGAATACTGTGAACTAACGAAAATAAATGAAAATAGTAATATTGAAAAGAAAAAAAATGATAAAAAAGGTGCAAGCTGATTGATGAAAATAAATGTTTTTTTTTTATATTCATTATTTGTTTTATTTTTTAAATGTACTTACTTACTATAGTTTTCAAATAATTTATAAATATTTTCCAATACACCTATTTATAGCGATTATTACATTAGTAAAAAAAACTAAATTGATATTACACCAAAATAAATAAGAAAAATCGAGGGAATGGAAATACTTAAAAGACCTTACTAAAATTAGTTTTCAGAAAAAAATAGTTAGTAAGTTCAATAATCTCATTTAACAATAGCACATCGTTACCTAGCAAGTAAAAAAAGTACATTGGAAAATAATAAATACTATACGGAATCAGTAATTTTATTGGAGCAATAGAGTCAATAGTGAGCTGTCTAGGTTTATTTAAATACGGTGAGTTACTTCCATAAGCGTAAGCATTAATCTCCTCGGGCCCAAGACCATTTTTTTAAACTTACAAACTTTTTTCGATTATTTTCACATTCTCTACCATAATATTTAGACCACATTTGTTGTTACTTTTTCTATGGCCGGTTTGGGAGGAGGGGTGGTATCATATGTGATACTTGGGGACTATACCTTAGCAAATATTGTTATATTGTTCAGTATTCCTATTTCATGATAATAATTCGGGACACTGTGTAAAGTGTAATACAAATCAAATACTTCATATTTTTGTTTTTTTACAATAATGATGGTTTGTGGTACCGTAATCTACCATTTAAATTTAGCATGACGTATTTTGAAATATCCTTTCAATACGTCTACTCTTCGATATACTTATTATAGAATTGGACGATGGTAGGTTGACAGACTATATATCTGTTATCTTGCTTGAACCATAGTCGATATTGATAAAGAAGTTTAACCGATTAAGTGGAAGAAAAGTGTATTATTTAATTATCTAGCCATTTGACAAAGCATAACACAAATCTGGCTTAAAGTATTGGGAATATAGCGGACTCCAACAATGAATCTTCATCTTCGTACAAGTAAAACTCCAAACGGATGCCATGTGAAGTGATGTAGGAAATATTTTCTGTTCTATTATTTTGTATGCAACCCTTTTGAACCCATAAAATAATGAGCCTGACCTTCCAAAAGCTGTCTAGTTGTTTTTCAGATTCTGACACACGGGATAAGTTTTGAATTTGGAGCGAATATTAAAACAACTTTAACTTGAAATGTTGTCAGCAATTCTAGAAATTCTAGTTTTTTGTGCCCAATTCTGGCGGTTGTGAGGTAGGCTCAAAAGACTGGTAATCATACTGATTCCGATAAAGCCTTTTTTCATATATCCAAACCCTTTCCTATGCTCTTTACAAAATTTCTGTTCATGTGTAAGAAAATTTGTAGTAAAAATGGTTATCAATATTTAAAAAGTGTTCGATGGGTTCTCTTGTCTCACAATTTTTAAATTCAATTGATGTGATGTAAATTGTGTGGGTACAAAATTAGGCTTATGTCTCCACATATTCAAAATACAAACTGAAAATGAAACCTCTCAACTGAACCAAAAAAATACCATGTAAAATATTTATGATTATTTCAGAAAAAATACTATTTGATATATTTATAATTACTATATATTATCCATACTACTAAATTTTGTATGGATAATATATAGTACGGTACGGAAGATGCCAGTGATATATCTATGTTTTACAAAAAAAGAAAACAATAAAACACATTTTATTATTAACTGGATCATGTCGACTGCCATTGGAAAAACTTCTAGTGGCACATTATCAGCGTAGCCCCAATTTTTTTTGATCTTCTACATGTACAGAGCTAAGAGGTTCCAGAATTTTTAATTCCTCCTCGCTATCCTAATCACCCGCCTAAACATAATCATATTCCAAATCGGAATCATTTGGATTCATAAAATGCCTGTAAACATAACAAAAGCACTGATAACTATACATTGTAATTATAATTTGATAGTGAATTGAACAAATGATCATTTTAATTATTATTATATGGTTAAAATATTAAAATTACTCGATAACCACATTTCCTTTTGGAAAAATTGTGACAGCTACAAATCACAAAGTTTCGACAACAATAGTTCACTCCAAGTAAATTTAAATCAGTACAAACTCTCCAAGTCAGTAAGATGAAAATCTTCATTATCAGATACTTAGGTCTCATCGAAAATAATGATAAGGAAATATTATATGAGTTTAAAAACGACGAGTATCATATATAATACCTTGGGACCTAAGAGGTCAATGTAATATCATTCTTCGGCAATACGAGTCATATTATTTTATCATAATAAGTTGAGTATTTTTTGGCATAATTTTGAATGTCGGTGTCCAGAACTACTCAAGTAGTTTGAAGGTACATGAAGAAAAAGACACTAAGAAATCAGTGGTAGGTACAAAAAACAAATTATAATTATAATTGACGTAATAAGACCCTCAACGGTGTCAACCCACTTGCTTATTTAAAAGTAAATATCCGAAAAAAGGCTCCTCTCGCGGAGGAAAATAAGGATAATTCTGACCCAACGCAGAAAAACTAAAAATAAATCTGCTGCACATCAAGCCCCCGCATTTCCGATTTCTACTGTTTTATAATAATTTTCCCTTTAACACTTTAGGTTCCGAAAAAAATACATGTTATTTTTAAAGATAGTATCTTTTCATTTGTTATGCCGAAACGTTAATTATATGAAATTTCCTTGATAGAAAAAAAATCGCAAAGTAAGCTCCAAAAATTATTAAAAACACGTTTTGTTCTGTTATTTAATATGTTATATATAAGGTATGAACACATTCACAGCGAATCTGTAAACGAAACTAAATTATTTTGTTGAAAGATGTTTGCTCTATTTCAAACGAGTCGCGTTTTATTAAATATTTTCATGATTTTCGCTTAATTTTTATCGTTTTTTTAAATATTAGCGCACTCTTTCTAACATTCGTATTTACATATCTCCCTTTCAATCCATCTTTGAAAGCTTACTACGGGGCCTTAAAGCTCTTACAAACGCCACATTCAAGTCACAATTTTTGAAGAAAAACTTTTTCCCACCATCTTAATATGCCGCCTCCATTTCACTTTACCTCATATCCTTGCCTCTATTTTTGGTTCCTTTTTCTACATTTCCACTTGAAGAAGGTTCCCACTAGCCTAATACATTGCCTACATTTCAACTTAATTCATATTAATATGGTATTTAAATTCTAGTGATCATCTGTTAGCCGTGCCACTCAATTAGGATATGGCGCCCTACTCTAGTGCGTAGATAAGTGTATTTATTATGCATATATCAACTATTTTCGTCTTGCTTATAATCCACTCACTAGTCTTTAAACCTCGTAAGAACACGCCTAGCATCGATCATTTCTTCACATTTCATCATAAAACTGGGTCGGTCTCTATTTAATATTCACAAGATTTTAACTAGATAAATTAATCGTTAATCGATCATTTCAATGATAACGACACCCACATCACTTTAACACCCGCAAACAGTATGTGGGGATTTTTCAGTTTCAATTTCGTGTTAATTAAGTTAAACACAATAATATAATATTTGTGATTTCGACATATTCCGTATGTTTGCATTATGAGGTAATCAATACGGGTGGTGTATTCAATCTAGTTTATGTCATTAGTGGCAAATTCATAACCACATACCAATATTGTGTTTCGTGAAATGTTTCATGAATCATATTGAATTATTATTTGGAATAATGTGTCTGGTTTCAGAGAACAGCAAAATTTATTTCAATAATTATTTCGGACAATCGTGTAATCTGTGTTGCATTAATGTACCAAAAAAAACTGTTGGCATTTTCTTTGCCTTCAAATTCTTATTTGGGAGGCGGGTTTGGGTACCACCACGGAACCATTTATTGGATAACCAAAATCCCTGCCATAGGTAATCCCAAGTGTTATGCTACGTTTAGTGACGTGAGGTTTGTCTAAGTCTCGGCTGCGGATGCGTTTACCCTCATATTGCGTAGTGGGCCGGAGCAGGAGAAACTGTTTTAAGGAGACTTTTTGACCTCTCCAGTCGGACCCATCACCTTCAACTGCCGTGGGAGGGATGGATTCATACGTCCGTCACTCCTAGACACGTTGACACCTAGATCCTACCCACCCCTCATAACTTTACCTTCCTTAAATTTTGTATCCTTTGGGTGCATCCGTGTGATAATTCAACAGGTACTTCATCATCTCCAGCGGCAGATGGCTTTCGATTCGCAAGGGATAGTCAAAAACTCCCGGAGCCAATCAGCACACTTTACATTTTAAAACGAAAAGAAAGTTCTCATTTTGAAAACACCAAAATATCACGATGGCACGTGGACAATCACTCTTAACAACAAGGATTGTTCAAAATTTAAAAAAGCAAGTCAATCACTTTTTTTATTTTTTTTTTTATTTATTTATTTATTACACACCCTAGTGGGCTTTTCTTTGAAAATACAAGCATTTTGTATCAGAGTAAACACTTAAAAAATAATACAATAAAGAAAAATGTAAACATAATGGCAAAAATGAATCTTCACGCATATAATTGAGTTTAAAAGATGCAACAAAACAAAATAGTAGAAGCGGAGAAGTTATATGGGTACATAGGTCTATTTGTGTCTAGAAGAATAAAAGTGATAGAATATACAACATTTATACTGATTAGTTTTCAAATGAAATATATCACCCAGATCAGAATATTTGTTTCCGAGATTGTGAAGTCTCGGAATCGGAGAATTTTGGTAAGCTTTGGTAATTTTTGGTAATTTTGGTGTTATTGAAATAAAAAGGTAAGAAATGTCGGCATGATTTTTTGGGAACATGGATATTGATACATTGAAGTAATTCGGGACAGTCAATTTTAAAATGTGGTATTCTTTGTAACAGTATTAAATCTGTGCTTATTCTTCTATCTGAAAGTTTCAATTTACCCAAGATGAACTATCTGAAAGTTTCAAATTACCCAAAAGACATTTTACCCAAGAGGTAATTGTAATTTATGTTTTGTATAGGAATATGCAATTTATAATTTATAAACGTTAGAAACTTCCGTTGAATCTTTTCAATGTTATCTGAATGAATATTGAAAAATGGAGACCATAACGTAGAGTTATACTCAAGTTGGCATCTGACAAGGGTTTTATATAACTATTTTATATAATATGTTGACATATTCAATACCAACTTGGCAAGTTTTGTGGATCATTTAAAACATTTATTTCAAAAATACTCCTAAACACATCATGTAAACCTACAAATAGCTGTAATTTTCTGTTTTTGTTTCTTGTGTTTGTATGACTTGTTGCAAAGCTTTTATCAAATGTAATTTTATTCTTATTTTTTATGTTTCAAAGTATCTGTCAAATTAAAATTATACTACCAACCATGTAAAAGCCCTCTGGGTGTTAAATAAATAAATAAATAAAATAATAAATGTTCCTAAATTATTGAAATCTTTTGCAGCTCTCAAAACAACGCCAAGAGTCTTTAGGGCCTTGTTGATAATATTATTAATATGACATACAAAGGTGAGTTTACTTTCGAACATTATGCCTAGATCAATAATTTTATTAACACAAATTAAATTTTCATCATTTAATGAATATTGAAAAAAAATAGGATTACTTATTTTGCAAAAATGAATGAACTGGCATTTATTTATGTTTAATGCTAATTTATTGATTGAGCACCATTCAAAAAGATATCTCAAGTTAGTTTGAAGTTTAATACAATCATTAATGTGGTTAATCTCTTTATAAAGTTTCATGTCATCGGCAAACAGAAGAACGTTTATATCAGTAAATACATCAACAATGTCGTTTATGAATATTATAAACAAAATGGGCCCTAGATGAGAGCCTTGTGGCACTCCACTTTTCGCCATAAATTCGTATGAATTATTTATCATAATTATGTGACATAATCGAAACCACGTCGTTTTTCTCACCGCACCGGCGTGAATTCAAGGAGTGACGTTACTCAGCGGAAACGGCGCCAAAATTCACCAAAAAATGTTGCCAGTCAAATTCAAACTCAAATTAATCCCTTCGAATTTGTAGGTAGTTGCATCCACGACGTTGAATTTTGATCATGAAATTTAAAGTTTTAAAATATTTTGTACCATTTGTTCAGCGAGAAAAAAATATTATTGATCCTCTTTTACAGCCAGATATTATTTACCAGAGTTAAAAAATATAAATAAATATAAAGTTAGTTAGTTAAATAATAATAAAGGTGCTAAAATAGTAAATATAACTTTCCGTGGACAGTTACTAATCCACAAATTCTAGATTGTTATGAATTCATACATTAGATCTAATACCTACCTGACTATTATATCTTGCTTCCTTTTTTATTGCATTCTCCCACATTATTAAGGTCATCCCATTCTTAAAAATTTAAATAAATATATCTCATCCAATATTTCCGATTTTTAAACAAATATCTTCGGTCCCTTCAACAGGATTCCGCATACGGATTTATCCACGTCCATAAAATAAGATGTCGCATTGCAGTCATGGCGATAGTTTATCATCGCAGACATTATGCTCCTCCAAGTCTCGGCAAAATGCAGCAAGTCAGGGAAACGATGCAACGAAATATCTGCAATATCATCGCACTTGATAAATATATAACTGTATCATAATTCGAATAAGAACTACCGACGTTATCTTCATTTTCTTAACGCATATTTGTATTGGCTGCCACCTTTATGTATGATCGCAAGATTCAACTGGAACTAAATGCAATCTAGATAGTGTCTTGGAATAATATATACTATTTTTATTTTAATATGCGACATCTTTCGACTTTTCTATTAGTCATCAGGATGAATATATTTTTATTTTTCTACTAACTTAATGAGTAAAACCTCAAATTGTAATATTTTAATTATTGAATACAATATTAGTGTTTCTCCACAAAATTTATATGGTTTTTGTAGACCATAGATGTATTATTCACGTAGACTGGATGATCAATCTGCAGTTCAGTAGTAACAATGTGTTTTAACGGGATGGTGTATTATTCGTTTTTAAATGACGATTTACAAATTCTACGTATACTAATGTATAAGAAAACTTATATATTCAGCGTTTATTGATCTATACGAATATATTTTTTTATCCTTATAATTTTTTACTATAGTTCCTTATTATGTGAATATTTCTCTGTAGAAATCTTTAGAAATGCATTTTTTAATATAAAACCGCGTAAAAGTACCGACTGCTGCCAACCGTCTGGAACCAGTAGGACTATGCCATCCCCTATTGGGGTATGTTGTGAGGCTGAAAGGGGAAAATGGGGAAGGTGGGGAAGTGTCTGGCTGTTAATATCTGGTTACTAAACACGGCTAAAGCAATTTCAAGCAACGTCTTAATTCTAAATGATGGCCTTACAGAAGGGCAATACTGAAAGTATCTTCCACTCTGGAAGGTAACTGTGAAATAACACAAATTCTTTAGGTACAATTTAATTGCGCACGCCGGTATTTGAACCCATGACATCCGGCTTGCTAGTCGAGAGCCTGACCCCTTAGAGTTTATCATTACGTATCCGCATACAATTTTTACTGCCCATTAAATTAAAATTTATGTGATATTTTTTTACCAAATCAACTTTTTTCCCCATATTTGTCAATATTACTGACGTTGTTAGCTCTATACCAACTAAACACTAACAACAGACCCGGTATCACCCTAACTTCTATAATAATTCGTAAATAGCTTCTAAATAGTTAGTTAGGTTTTGAGCAAGCCTACTCAGGCACTCCCCGGAAGGGGAGAGGGTGGGAGGCGGTGGACAGGGGGCGGTGAGAGCAAACTGCCGACCGGAACTTACCGGCGCAAACACCAAAGTTTATTTACTTTTTTAATAATAACAACTGGCCACCAAAACGCATTGTGTATATAAAACATGGCGTTTTTAATAAATTTAATACACTACGTGATGTACTGGAAAAATACGCAGCAATGTTCCATGTACTAACGTACATAAATGTGAACAAAAAATATGTAACCACTGGAGTTCCAAGATATTTACAATAAATGCGTTCAGCGCTGGAGATTTTTGTACGTTTGTTTTTTAGTTCACCCGCGCTCATTAAAAAAAATCATACCTCTGAAAATTGATACAAAAACAGATAAACTGTTAACTGTCGTTTAAAGCCAATAAATTTACCTATATTTTCTCGTTTATCTTGAGTTTGTTAGTTTATTTTTAAAAATCATTAAATTCACAAACATTGTTATTGTTAAAAAAAATCGTTTTATTGGTACCTAAAACAAGAAATTTTGTGAAAATTTATTTAAAGTTCGATAAAACTAAAAACAAGGTTAAAAAGGATTATATATATACGTTCATTTTTTTCCACTTTACAAATATTTTTTCAATCGAAATTTCTCAGACTAAAAATTATCCTAGAATAATAAAAATTGTATCTATTTCTTTCACATGAATCCCTTTAACCGAATTAGTATTAAACATCACATAGTTAGAAAATTACACATTTCATTTAACGATAATTTAGGTATGGCAACGATTAACAAAACATTTTTGACAGGTGTCGTTAGAGTTCTACAAATTAAACTTTACGACAGTAAATAGAAAGCTACATTAAAAATCATTCCAAAGCAATTTTGAAATGATAATTTTTTTTTACATTAACTCCACACAGGAAGCAATAAGGAAACATATCTCTTAGGGTCTATGTCATCCTTAGGGATTGTGCGTGTAGGGTCTTTTTAGGGAAAGGAAGGATATTAAGTTATGGAAAGGTAAAAATTATCAGGGGTGGGTAGGAATTTGGGGGTCAATGTCAATAGGAGTAACGTACGTATGAATCCATACCTACCACTACAGTGCAAGGCGATAGTTCGATAGAAAGTCCAGCTGGATAGGTAAAAGGTCTCCCTCAACCAGTCTCTCCCGATCCGACCCGCCAAGCAGTAGGTGGGCAAATGCATCCGCCGCCAAGACCTAGACAAACCTCACTCCATGAACACGGGCACCGCTGCAAAGTCACCAAACGTAGCGAACCACTTGGCGTGACCTATGACAGGGGTTTTGGTTATCTGATAACCCCCTCCCAAATTGTAACATTTGTCGTTTGTGCTATTCGTTCTTGAGTTCAACAGCTCGGCTGTGGAAAGATTTGCTGGTCGGTGTGTGATCTCCACACAGCATCTACAAAGATGAAATTGACCCTGAGGGAAATTATTTTCCCTGTGTGGGTTAGGTGAAAAAAAAATTCAGTCACAAATTCTGGGACTAACTACCATAGTATATATTTTTTAAATCTATGCACACTACCCGGTAGTAATTTACTCACCTCACTCACTCACCGAAACCTTTTTGATTAAATTCCTTTTTTTTCAATCTCCTTTTATCTTCTCCGTGTTTCATATTTTCATTGATTACTTTCATTATTTTCAATAGTTAATACGCAAGTAATATGTAAAAGATTTGCATGCTTTGAATTATTCCTACCTAATATAAAATATTTCTTTACACAAGATTGCAAAATAATATTCTCACTAAATAATAAACAAAGGTATCTTCTGCTGAAACCATTTGACCCGAAAGACATGAAAATTTATTGAAAACACAATAACTTACTTTGAAAATCCTTTATTTCGAACAGCATATAAAGAATTTATTTGATTTATTGGCAAAGCAAAAAACTTTATATTTTCCCTTTTCTAGAATCTGATTGTTTATTTAATGCTGTAATCTGAGAAACGAACAGTGAACACCGGTTGGCATAAAAAGGTAGAGGCGGAGCGTAATTTGTGTGCCCAGGTAATTGATTGACCTGTTGTTTGACGTTTAATAACTGTCCTGGTTGATCGATCTATATAACTCGTTTGTCCACATTTACAGCTTTATGCCGGATGGAAATTATTAAACGATTTCTATAAATTGAGAGCATTCGAATTGAATTTTTAAATTAAATTAAAAGGGTTTTTTGGTAGAAACCAGTAACTTTGTAGTTTGACATATCTATATATATATATGAGTATATATATAAATAAAACATTCATTTGTTCACAATCTTAAATCTCCCAAAGATCTTCATCGATTTCTTTGAAATTTTGACACAACGTTGCATTCAAATACGCGTGTGTTTTTTATATATTTTATATAGATATCACCTGTAACAGGTGAAAAAATGGTTTGTTTGAAAAACAACCCAAACTGTTAGAAGAACACAGTTTCTTAATAACCACGAATTTATTTTATTTCATCAAAGTTTTTTTATCGTTTAAAATGAGTTAAGTTGATAATGGTTTCGTTCGGAAATGTAATTTTTTATTTACTTCTAATTCCTAATTTATTGAAACGACTTTAAATTAAAAATCTTTTTTTATTTAGGATCACAGTCTTCTGTTTTGAAAAACACAATTATTTTCATATTTTAGAATGCAATCACTTTGTGGTTTGTCATATTTTATAAAAATAAAACACTTATTTTGTGAGAAACCACGAGTTTTAAATTTATTTATTTACCGACTGGTTTCGCTTTGCTCAGGCATCATCAAGGTACAAATTAATAATGACAATATTTTCAATTTGCAATTTGATTGGGAGCAATTTAAAGATTTAATAAATACTAATTTCAATTGATTAAAATAATATAAGACGCCATAACATATTAATTGGTTTTCCAAAATATTTACGTATTAAGTAAGTATTTCTGTTTTGTAAAATAACTTAAAAATGTAGTTAAGTATGAATAATACTCACCGTGAAACGAATTCCGTACTCTCTCAAAGCCTCCCCAAATATTAAAGTCGGTCTTAGTGTGTAGTAGGGTGGACCCACTGGGTGTACCTGACCCCGGGTTAGTGTCGAAGGAGGAGACTTTCATCTTGGGAAATAAAACCGGTATGTGAGTGCGGGAATTTTATTTTCCAATATGGAGGTAACGCGCCCCGTAAGTGAATTAGGAATTACTTATTCATTTAACTACCGCTCGCCCCCGCCCTCAGTCCTTTACGAGGGGGATGTTTGTTTTACCGCTCCACCCGCCCCCACATTGTGGCTTGTGACACTTCCTCTCGGTTCTTCCACTAAACACATAAAGATATATTATTGTTATAGTTCGGCTTCCATTGAGGGAGGTCTACTCACTACTAAGTACTCAGCACTCCGTGCTCCTCCATAGTAAAAAAAACATGAAAACTTCGAGTTACATTATCGAATGGAAATAAAATTGAAATATTTATACTCATAGGCCCCTATTCACTTTTTAAGTTACTTACACAAAGCATCAAGTTTCCGAACTTAGCTGTTATTATAGTAATAACCTTATTGCTCAGTCTTCGACTCGTGCAGTTAAAATGTAATACTACATGATATATTCCCTACTTTAGAGATATTTCTGGAATTTAATGTACCATCTATCACAGAATTGTATAAAAGAAACACCTTATTTCAAATGTATAAAGAAAATTTAATCAATTAAATTCACCCCTTAGGTAGCATAAGCAATAGATTTAAAACAAATGGCTTAATAGCCATCCCAATGGTAAAAACGACCACGGCTCAGCACCACTACTTGTATATAGGCGTGAAATGGTAAAGTATATTATTCTCCAAAAACAAAATTGATTTAACTGAAACTTTGAAATATGAACAGTATAAAAAGCAAATTAACTCCCTGATATTGAAGATAACAATATATTATTTACTCAACAACACTATCTAGCATTTAAAAAATATATATTGTAACTATTTTTCTTAAATCACTTCTCTAAAATTGTGTATTTTTAATTACGTTTATAGTTAATTTGAAGAATAAATTGTGTTAATTTTTATGTTGAATTACCTTCGTAGTTAATTTGAAGATTTAATTATCATAATTTGTATGTTAAATTATGCTTGCAGTTATTTAATAAGACTTTGAATATTGTTTACACATCGCCTTTTTGTGCATTATTTTCTTTTTGTAAGTAAATATTCCCCCAATAAACACGAGCTACTGGAGCTCACATTATGGAGTAGTAGAAAAAATATGAAAAAACATTTTCGTATACAGTTATATTATTATGTAAAATATAAATAAATTAAAATTTATACTTAAACCAAAATATATATTTTCGTCTTAATATAATGAAAATGATAAAAGTGCAAGTCTGATATTTCTCGGTAGAACGGTGTGAATCTTAAAATTTTATTTGATTTGGTTTGGTCAAATGAAAAAGGACACAGGACTTAACGTAATGTACCTACATACTACGTAATATATCTAGTTTATAATTGTTTCTACTTCTTACAATAGATATACTTACACATTAACATAAGACCAAAAACATTTTCCCGCTGTTTTCAAGCTTCGGAGGCGTACATTTTAAGGCGTACAATTTAATTATTGAAGGCAATATTAGCGATTCCTGAACGAAAATTTGGAACAGAAAATCAGAAAAAGACACATCTAGGACTTGAACACCATTGCCTTGCCGGGGAACCGCGGTGCTCCGGCAAGGCAACTTACAATTTGAGATATTACTCATTAAGTTATTCCAGAAATAAATATAAGAAAATAAATTACAATTTTAAGTAACAACAAATTGTTTTATTTTCCTTTTATGGTATATTTTCGTCTGAGACCATTATTCAGTGAAAACTCATTTATAGGTAGTAACAATAACACCAATATTTCATATTATAGCTGAACTAGAAATTGAACTAGCTATGTCAACCCAATAAATTAAAGAATATTATTTGAAAACCCATTGCGATAATGTTATTATGCTGTCGTGAAGTAAGTTTATGGCCTTCCTTTGGATAACAAGAAAGTTAAAAGTAAGTTTGAAGACAATAAATCCACCGCTGACCCGAAGCCACTGCATTCAAGCCATCACATATTATTTTACTCGCCTGAACTACGAATCAAGTTCATTTCAAATGTAATATCACATGAACTTATCAAATAAAAGACTGGGAAAGTTAAAGCACTTGACGTCAAGTGGAAGAAATAAATGCTCGGCACTCAAGGGCTTTATGCGATGGCGGTAAATTTTATACGGAAACTTTTATTTAATTTATTTAAAATTGGTTGGGAACGACATCATTCTCGTGGTTTCACGACATCTTTTTGACTGCGCCCCTTACAAAATTGTAAAAGTGTTAAATGGATATTATTCTTGAAATGATTTATTTATTTACCCTTTCCAAAACATAAAACAAGTACTAATTAATATTTTCATTCCAAGCTGCATGAATGGGAATTTCAATTTAATTTATCCATATTGGCAGTATAGCAAACACAGAATATAAAAAATAAGAAAGGAAGAAAATTAATCAACGTAATACATTTAGGAATGATGTGTCAAATTTAAAAACAATATTTGATTGATCAATTTAAAGGGTTGTGGCATTATAATATTTCTGCCTGTCCGTGCGTTGAAACGGCTTGATTGTAAATGACTAAAAACTTTAAAAATATGTCCAGTTTTATCTTTAAGTGCTGTCAGGAGGAATGTGAACCTCTGTGATATTTTTTTATGTACCCAGCAGAAAGAAACGTCATATATGAGAAAAATATTTTTTGTTTATTTAATATAACGGATAGCCTTTAATTATTAGTGAGAGTGATAACAGTTAAGACTCTGAGGATGCGTTGTTTCATAGGATTTGAATAATTCATCAAATTTCTACGTTCATTTCCAAGTTCTGTGAAAGTTCTGGTATTATATCATTTTAGGCCAGTTACTTGACACAATTCGAGTAAAAACAAAACTTGAAAAAACCTTTCACTTGAAAATTAACTTTGAAATTTGAAGAATTATTCAAATTCTCTGACAATAAATTAAGGCGGCAAGGCGGTGTGACTGCTTTCAGGAATCCTGAATACTAGCGATTTTAATCTAACATTCATGATGGCCGGAATTGCAAGCAAGCGTTGTGAGACAATATGAGTCCGCTTGCGGACAGGTTATAGTGTTAACTTGCTGTTTAGGCGGCACATTATGCCTTCCATTGCGAGGCTGCATTTCATTCTACTATAGCATGCAAGGAATTTTACTATCCCTACATTCTCTACCTCTTTAAACTTATTGCTACTAATTAAAAGGTCTTGAAAGGCTTGTATATACACACATCAAACCATTATTACTAATTAACTAAGTTGTCACGCAATTTCGTTGCACAGCTAATTTTTATTCGCATATTTTACATACTATTTTATTTTCCCAACTTGATACGACCTAACTCGTGTAATTGATTCACTCGGATGTGTCATATGACTTTTTTATTAATTCTGTCTAAAAAAATCGTTAAAAGTAAGAAAAGAAATTTTAAAAAATAACATAAAATTGTTGGACCGATTTACAGTTGAGTTGTCCAAATATTCAATGAATCATCTGCAAATCAATTTTCCCATAAATTTATTAACAAATAATAATTTTACCATTTCATGATTGGAACAAACATGGAATCTTATTGAGAGAAAAGTTTATAAATAAAAGCCAAAAATAAATATAAACGATACATGATTTCCCTTACCATACAATATCATATCATAACCGCTGTTGTTGGTTTCTGTATTGGAGTTACCGTTTAATCCTTGGAAATTTTCCGCATAAATAAAAAATAGTTCGTGTAATATGATGAAAGTACTTGCTCCTTTTTTTATCGCCAGGTCCCGTGTTGTCATCTTTTGTAAGTCCCTTCCAAATAGCTTTATGCTTTATACTTTAACATCTCGACCGTGAATTCGTAATTCCGCCCTCTTCCTCCAGGGCGGGCGGTTATTGTCATGGGCGGGCACCCAGCGCCAGGGCGGCTAGGGCGGCTAGCGGCTAGGGCGGGGAACCAGCCTCTGATGTCGAGAGGAAACATTACGGCGGTCGGATGGAGATAGCGAGAATTGGCCATAATGCATCATAGCTAAATATGGTTTGGTCTGAGTGCGGGCCGTGACACCCCATTGTCGCGAGGCGGGACGCTCGGTGTGGAGATTACACTTCAGTCATTCCACCCAGCGTTATAGTATAAGCATTCTATGGGTTTAAGATTAAATGGCTGATATAATGGCTAACACACTAAATTCCCAAGCGACCCGACTTAACATGTTTCAAATAAAATTACAAATACAAAATCAAAACTGTTTTTTGTAAATAGATTTAAGTAGTTTAATTATTTGGCATTTCAAAAACCGAACTGAATGGGTAGGCAGAGTTAATGGTATAATACCTAACTCTAAATTTGCTCAAACTACTTGTTCCTATATTGAGTATTTGATTACTTAATCGTGCTTTATCTTACTCCACGTCCCTTCTTCTTCTGCTATCAATACTAGCAGATTGACTACTACTATCTTTTCGTTCTCCCAGTCCACATGTCTAAACTAACTTAACGAACAAATCTTATTCTTATTCAGTACGCTTACATCGACCTTGCTTTTTTTTAGGATTTTAAAAACGTTAAAACTGTTTTGCGGTCATTTTATATTTTTAACCCACTGAAATTATGTATGAGCAACAATTTTAAAAGATAAAAATACTTTTGATTGCTGTTCCACTAAATTATTATGTAAATATTTTCGCATGTTTGTAAATGCCCATATGGGCGAATTGTATATGTAAATCAATATGGTATATTCTTATAAAAAAGCTTAGTAAAATTAATTACTAAAGTTCTTACAAGTGTCGTGCACCTCAAAAAGTAACGAAACAATAAGGCGGCCCTAAACCGCAAATCTGGTTCATTTACTCGTCGTTATTACGCTACAAAACTGTATCATAAACATCGTATCATACTTGGAATCCAATTTCCCCGTGCGCTATCATTGCCTGCGAGGGGTGGCTAGGAGGGTCGGGTGGGGCGGATTCAATTTTACATATTGCTCTGTTTTACATATTCCGCAGTTTTATGTATTGTGCTATTTTGGGGGCCCGTGCCAGAGTACCGAGTATCAAGTAGGTACGAATACGAGCAGAAAGCACGCCTGGTATATAAACGGCGGAAATGCAATATTGCCGGCCGTGGGGTGCCAGCTAGCGGGTGCCCAATGGGTAACCCATATAATATGCAACAGTCAATTTAACAGGCATAAAGCAGTAGTGCGGTCAGCGCTAACCGAGTTAATTTAAATAGCTTCATTGTATTGATGAAAAATCTACGACTCTGCCATTAAATCTGGCTGGCGCGAGATACGAAAACCGCGAAAATATTTATCCTATTTATATATTGGATGAATTTATGAAAAATTTATTGAAAAATAATATTGGAATCATAAAAATGGCATACAACATTAATTAGCGGTGAGCTTTTAAACTATTCGAACGATTTTGACAGAGATACGGAAAAAAAATGTGCATAATGTAGTATCCAATAGAACAATGTTATATATGTATTTCTCCCATTATTTCTGGCTTTCACCCTTCATGGGTGTTCTTGGCCATAATTTAAAATTATGGAGAAACGAAAGCTGAATTTAAATATTAATTAAATAGGCAAATTTCAAAATTATAATGATAATAATTGGAGTCGAGTCAGATTTAGAAAAGTTGAGACGTACATCATCCTACATAATTGGAGTCGAGTCAGACTTAGAAGAGATGAGACGTACATCATCCTACATAATTGGAGTCGAGTCAGACTTAGAAGAGATGAGACGTACATCGTCCTACATAATTGGAGTCGAGTCAGACTTAGAAGAGATGAGACGTACATCATCCTACATAATTGGAGTCAAGTCAGACTTAGAAGAGATGAGATGTACATCATTATACATAATTTGGGCATTTACTTTTTAGGTATCAAGTTAGTCAGTAATTGAAAACATTGCAATAACTTTATAGAAATGTTTACAAGTGTTGATATTAAATTCTATTGTGTACCGGGACCTCGTATTGTCAACAATTTACAACCAGATCTGTACTTACCTTCTATCATTACCTTCCAGTAAAGTACATTTATTTTTATTTCTTATTTTTTCTAAGTTTAATAAATATTAATTTATTGTAATGTGTTTGTATATTTAATAAAAAAATAATTAAAAATGGCATAGGACTAATGAATACCTTAATATGGTATCTGATACTCTCCACATATTTTATTTTATTCCATTCACATCACAGCCTATTTAAATTTAATGTGTCTAGCTCTCGCTCCTCAGTGTGACATGAACTCTATATATTTGCAAAGTAATTTTACCACTTTGCATTGTGCCTCAGAACAAAACATAAAGTCAATGGACAAATTCCCCTGCAATGGGAATCGACTGGCCTTGCAATACCACGTAGCCAAATTCCATAAGTGCTACAGCAGAGAGGTGCAACTTTTTTCATTATCACTAATGAAGAGAAAGTAAATAACTTTAGCACCTACAATCTCCAAACGCCTCCCAAATGCCTGGAACAATATCCATAACATCCAACAAACATAACTACCGTTTTGAAAACTGTACTTTAACCCGAGTAAACTGTTGTCTATCGTGGCCTTCTTGCTTTGAGATTTTTTTTTATCTCGAGAATATGAAAATAACAAAGTTTTTCAATTATTTTAAATATTTGAAGTGATGCCACTTCAAAGATATTACAAAATGGCTAAATAATATAGCGACGAACAAAAATTATCCAGGATTTTTTGTGTAATACTAGCGCAGACCCGTGAAAGATCGCGGGATATATCTAACATTTAAAAAATAAAATGTATTCTAAAAATTAAAAGAAATATAAATGATAAATAAATATATATAATGTATACATATGTATTGTATTCGGTGACCGGATGTATCATCACAATGATAATTCATCACATCTTTAAAAAGTTATATAAAGTCATGGAAAGTGATGAAACAAAAACTTTATTCTGAGTTAAGTAGGTTTGGTTAGGTTTAAATTTATTTTTTTCATCGTTTCTAATGACTTTATATCACTTTTTAAAAGTGTGTTGAATTGTCACTGTATTGAGTTATCATGGAACCATTGTATTCATATGAATACATTACAAATTTCAATTATAAACAAGTAAATTCTGTCGCTTTTGCATTTAAATCCACCAAGTAAGTAAGTATTTTAGTTGATACATACATATCAATTAAAACTAGTTGCAATGACAAAAAATATGCTTCCCTCTGGCATAATGTTAAAAATTTGTTGTTACACATGTCTTTAAACAGTTTGAATTGAATATAAAACGCTTAGTGATCGTTTATCATAATATTTAATCGTATGTTGCGGTAAGTGAGAGCCTTTTTCCACTAATCTTATCCCTTTGGTTGACAAAGATGAAGTAACCGTTGACGACCGCTCATGTTTGTTACAGCCCCAACCTCTTACCGCGGTCAGGATATCCGGGACTTGGACCAAATAAGGGATGAAATGATAAAAGCCGCAGTTTATGCTGGATTTCACGAGGATGTTGAAACCGTTGGACACTATTTGGAAGTAACCTTGTGGTTGACAGTTTAATTTTTAGCCAATGCTTTTTTTTACATTAGCTGCACATAGAAGCCCCAAAGAAGGGAAATAATTCCCTTCAGAGCCTTTGTCATTTTTGAGGGTCTTTTTAGGAAAAGAAGCAGATAAAGTTCTGGGAAGGGAAAAGGTATGAGGGTTGGGTAGGAATCTGGGGGTCAGTGTGTCCAGGAGTGTGACGTATGAATCCATCCCTTAAATGTGTCCCTGATCCGGCCTGCCACACAGTTGGTAGGCAGACGCATCCACCGCCAAGACCCGAACAAACCTCACCCTATTAACCCGGACACCTCTGCTAAGTCACCAAACTTAGCGAACCACTTGTGGTGATCTATGGCAGAGGTATTGGTTATCCAATAAATGGCTACTGTGGCGGCGGTATCCATACCCGCCTCCCAAAGTGCAATGCATTAGCTACCTGATTTGATTAACTAACTTAATTTTATTTTAATTTCACAGAAAAAATTACGCAATTATAGAAAAAGTTTCCCTACATGAGGAAAATTTCCTTTGATATCGTATTACTGTGACAGCTGTCCCAATAAACATAATGCTAATACTAAATAAATGATTAAAATACTATAATTTATTTCGGTGTCTTATTCCACGAAAGTCTGCACTTTAACTTACACATCGATGAAACTACAAGCGATGCAATGAGAATGCTCGGTTTTATTTTGAGAATGGGGGCAAAGTTTAAAAATGTTTTAACTTTAAAACATCTATATTGCTCATTAGTACGAAGTAAATTAGAATATAATTCAACAGTCTGGTCACCGTTTTACAAAGTTCATTTTCAAGCCTTAGAAAAGGTACAAAATAAATTTCTTCGGTACATCAATTTTAAAATGAATATTTCCACCGAATTTATAAATTATAATAACTTGCGTACCGAAACCAAACTTCTCAAACTATCAGATAGAAGAGTTTTAACTGATATATTATTTTTATTTAAAATTATCAAATCTCTAATTGACAGCCCTGAATTATTGTAATTAATTTATATGAATGTACCTGCTAGACAAACTCTAAGAAAAGACACTTTTAAATGTAACTATAACCTCAATACTAACTACTCTACGTATTCACCAATTCCATGAATTTATCACCTTGCAAACAAATACTGTTAACTTATTGATATATTTGGTGTTAATAATTTTGTGAGTTTCAAAAGGCAACTAATTTCAGACCTATTTGCTAGTTATTAACTTGTATTATTTATTAGCTTTTTTTAAAAAAAAAGTCTTGTCTCTATACCTTCCAACGTTTAACTCACATACTCCTTTGTTTATTTGTTATTTATTTTTTGGACGCATATTAATGACTGTATGCATGTACGGTCATACTTGATATGTATATTATACTTTTATTTACTTCACCATTTAAAGTACTTTTTTTCTATAGATACAACAGACATTATTTTTCTCCTTTTTTTAAACATTTGTTTTATGTTTATGTATTGTCAAAGTGTATGATTACAAATTGGCTAGATTTTTTCACTGTTAAAAATGTAAATATGGTGACCGGATAAATCATCAAAATGATAATTCATCACATCATTAAAAAGTTATATAAAGTCATGGAAAGTGATGAAACAAAAACTTTATTAACTGGGTTAAGTAGGTTGGGTTTAATTTTTTTTTCATCGTTTCTAATGACTTTATATCACTTTTTAAAGGTGTGTTGAATTGTCACTGTGTTGAGTTGTCATGGAACCCATATATATGTATTTATTTTTTTGTTCATTGTATAAACGGCATTAAAAAAGAAAAGTGTTAAATACATCATATTTCAAAGATAAATTTATCTAGTTTGTAAAATTGTATTTTTTTAAAATTACTTCAAAAATAAGAAATATGTAGCACATTTTATATACTTGGGAAGCATTCCAAAATTCCGTCCAATTTCACCGTATCGTTGAGACTTATCGGTAAAAATATTTTAAAACCTGAAGGGTTGATGCGATGTCAATAAATTAGCTGATATTCAGATTTGATCAGAATAAACACAGATTGCTTGTATTTTTGTATTTATGACTATGCTTATAGGCATAAATAAATCCGATCAATTATTCCAAATGAAAACACTTAGTGAATCCATCCGCAAATAAAACGGCTCTCCATTCGAATAACGCAATTAATCACCACATTTTGTCAATTACGCCGTCCTTATTAATTGCCAACTCGACGGACAACTTTCAGACGAACAGAGAGCTTAATTTTATATTTCGTTCGGGATTATTTGAAGGGTGTGAAACAGGTTGTATTGGGTCCCGAGGGATGGACCGTGGTGGGTGGGAAATGGCCTATTTTGTTTTGATTACCATCCATCATTGTTTCGGGCGTGTTTTGGGCGCTCAGCTTTCGGAGTAAATAAGCGGACCTCGTGTGTTTCTTATAATTAGTTTGCCCGTATCGCTGTGCGGTGTTTAGTGTTTGCTCTCTGCTGGCTAGGGCTGTTGCTGTTAACCGTTAGCCCTTAGCCGTTAGCAGTGCCCAACAGCTAGGCCGACCCTTTTAAGTGAATATGTTTAACTTCGGTGTAATAAAACACAACAAGTTAAGCATTCCCAATCAAATTAATTTGGTTTTCGTTTAGAATTTGTTGACAGCATTCATTTAATCATATCCCTTTTATTAATTTTATTTCATTTTTACACTTCTTAGATATATTGCATTTGCCAAATTTTTTTCAGATTGGTCGTTTGACTTTGAATTTAATTTTTAAAAATACTTAAGTTTTGTGCAAAAAATTAGAAACAGTAAATTATTTATATTTAGGTCACGGAAATGATAAAAAAGGTTGTGTTAAATCGAAGATGCCTTATATTAAGGATATATACACAAGGTATTTGGTATTAAAATATGCAATTGTTCTAAGTAACAAAGTTGTTTATTTTCAGCTAAGTTCAATAATAAGAATTTATTTTTTTAATGATAAACTAATTTTTATCATACAAGGATTTTATGCATAGCACAAAGTACAGGATTTTCCAATAAGAGGTGTTATTTTGATATTCAATCGTAAAAAATCAATGGTTTTGTGACACGTAGCGCCGTTTTGTTGAAAGTAAACTTTGTCCAGATCAATACCATTCAATTCCGGTCATAAAAATTATTAATCATATTTCGATAGCGCAATCTATTCACAGTAACTGTTGCTCCAGTCTAATTTTCGAAAAAGTAGGGTCCAATGACTCCGCCAGACCATAAACCGCACCAAACAGTCACACTTTGAAGATAGAGAGGCTTTTCAACAATAATTCTTGGGTTTTCCGAGCTCCAGATGCGATAATTTTGCTTGTTGACGAAGCTACGTAAGTGGAAATGGGCCTCATCACTCAAGATGATTTGCATTTGATTCACTCAAGTGAACTTTAATAATTTCAATGCGTTGTTGAAGCGTGTATCATTCTATTTTTATTAATGGCGTAGTTTTTACTTGTCAAATGTCAAAAAATGACAGCTTCAAAATTAACATCTACCGAAATAGCGGTCTATTCAAAATAACACCTCTTATTGGAAAACCCTGTATAATAAATTACTATAAACAATAATTAGTCGCCTGCAATATCAATACATTACACACTAGCTAACAGCATTGTGTCTATCATCAAGAATGATGTGTATCGAAGAATGTATTTTTTTGTCTACATTTAACTAACTAGTATTGCGGCTCATTTGGCCTTATTACTGTTACCATCTGATAGTTGTATTTACTTGTAAAGTACGTGCCATGTACAAACCGTGCTATAATTATAATTATAATTTAAAATAGTTTTCTTCGTTTAGTTTTGGTGTAGCCGTCAATTAACGGATACAAAGAACTATTGAGCTTAGCCCAGACAAATATATCAATATTAATTGGATTTAATAAATTTCAATTGCCTTCGTAATTAGGTGTGCTCTATGGGTTTTGGGTCTTCCGGGACATTAGGGACAAATCAGAAATAATGACCGGTTTCAATTAAATGCTCGGCAATTGCCGATTTGTATTGCATCAAATTGCAAAACGGTATCGCATTTACATTCATAAGCAGACACTTCACCACAATCTTCGATTACACATCTACCCTGATGATGAACACTGTAATGCTGTCCTAAACCCGTCCTAAATCTTTGGAATATATACATACGACCAAAGTTCGACGACGTTTTATTTCCGAATATGTAATATCAAGTGTAAAATTTACGTTATTACGAACCGAATACAATTATTAGCCTTTCATGTTTCAACATCAATGCCAATAATTAAAAACATCTGACAATTTCATATCACTTTGACAGTATAATCAGGCATATTATTAAAATTTCGCAAAACATAATGTCAGCATATCAACCCTTCCCATCCTAGCGTCGGTAAGTACTGGTAAGGGTGTCCGGCACAGGGTAGGGCTGTCCGGGTGTCCGGGTGTCCGGGTGTCCGGTGGTGGTCAGGGGTGTCCGGTCCCCACCCGTGGGCTTGGGTGGCCGGCTATTATTTTTTATGTTCTGGTAACATTGTGACGTATGGACGCGCCGGAACATTGTGTTGGTACTGTCGATCGTAATTCGTTCTCTGGAGATTTTATGAATTATGTTCCCTAATGACGATGGGAAAAGGGGACCTATTTTAACATACATAAACTTATTGGATTACTTTGGATATTTACCGCTAATTCAACGTTATTTGTTATAACAAGGTTGGGCAGTAAAATAGTAAAGATACATATTTTTTTACTACAGTGTAAAATATTTAACGTATGTAAAATAAGCTCATTATTATGTATTCTGATAAGTTCGTCATTACGCAAATTGAATGTAATGTGTAAACATTTTGGATAAAAAATGAAAAATTAAATAAATAACTAATCATTTTTTAATGCAGCACGACATAAATAATGAAAAAAGTGTTAAATTTTTATTTTCATTCCATTAATAGAATTTTGATTCCTGTTGTATCTGTAGAGTTGCGAATTTTAGCAAAAATATTAAAAATGGATATTTTTTAATAAAAATTAAAATATATTTATTTTTGACGACTAAAGGTAATAAATGATATTTACAAAACAAAGGCGTTAAAAAAGGCATTAATAAATATTTTTAATGCCACCCTTCAGATCGAACCTGGAACCCGGCGCCCTGTGATGTAAGTTCGCTGCTTAACGATTGAAATAAAATGTTTTCATTTCTTACTTTTATTTCGCAATTTCATTTAAGGGCTGAGGGTCATTGATTTTTAATATCCAACATTTCGTGCTGGGAACATTCGGAATGGCGGAAATAAAAATAAGTACCAAGCGAACATGGGCGGGGAGGTTAGGTGTAAATGTAATATCCCGCCCTGGGCTCCTATTAGGCGGGGAACGAACCGACCTCCCCCGGAGACCGAATTAAATTTTCACCCATTGTATCTGTTAAATATATTTCCACCCGCGATTTTCATATTTTCTTTCACACCGCATTTAGATTAAGTTTGCCGAAAGTTTCCAAGTTATTCAGACAAACTAGTTCGGAGTTACATGGTTTTGCTGCCTTCAAATATATTATCCAGAATTCAAATGTTAGATACGCATGCACAAGCTGTCAAACTTATTAACATATCTGGTTTTGGCTTCACACGATAGCTTTAAATAGAAACGTAAATTAAACTACTTGCTCGGTTTATATACGCATCAATCAGAAATAAAGGCAAAGTTTCAAGCGCTGACTTTTCCACGTTCCTTGTTTACGCATTGAAAATAATTTGCAAATTACTCAGCATGACAAACGATTTTGTCCGTTTTTAGATTAAGTCATTGATAATTCCGCTCTATAGCTAATCTGACTCACCGTGTGAATCATTTATCGGTAAATTTCTTAGGAAATATATTAATTTCGCGCCGCTACCAACACAAGATATGATGGTGTGGAACTATCGACAAACTCAAATGTTATGTAATTTCTAAAAGTGAGCATTGTTTAATGTGTGGTGTACTTATTCCCGTGAGGCAAACAATGTGACAATTTAACAAAATATCTCCGTGCCATATGCGAACATTAATGCAATGTGGATGTGTGGATATGTGAATATGTCCGATGCTAATATGTGCACCGCGCGGACTAGGGCCTAAGTTAGGGCCGCTCGCATTATGCATGTTGTGTCTGCCGTAAACACAGGTAAATATGGCTTTCGGTCGTTGTCCCCACAAATTGTATCGAAACCGCAGAATATTGTTATAAGGAGACTCCCACGCTTCTTCTATTATTCCCTGAACGAATTGTATTTCACTGTATTATGCGATCCTCTGCTTCAAGAGGAACTAATACGAATGCCGGCTGAATTAATTCAGACTAGCGAGAAATAAATGTGACCAAACCCTAAAATCATATTTAAATTGAATTCCCACGACGGCATCTTCGAATTTCGGAGGAAATTTTTGGCTGGTATTTTTTATAGTAAACTAAAATAAATGAATTTACGTGTAAACATAAGAAAATAAACACGCATATCACATAAAAAACTAAAACCTTTCTAACGTCACACAGTACTATTTTTTCTCACATGTTTCCGTTATTTTTTTTATACAAAAAAGTTTTGACGTTATTCCGATTTACTGAAAATTTAATCAAAAAATTTACGAGCATCCACTTGCCAAGATTCGAGATATTCGTCCCAAATTTATATGTGCCGCTGCTTGCCTTTTCTTTTATAAGGCAAAACCGTTTTGAACCGTATTTAGATATTTATCTCGACTAGCCGAAAAACAATAAACTAGAAACACCGTGTATCCCCGTACAATATGGACAGGATAGCAGAATGGAGAATGGAGCATTGCTATAGCTGTGGCGGTATACCCTTCTCTCTGCTCCCGTATCGGATCGGCTGCCGAAACGAGACGGACGGCCAGGGTTACTCGAAATACTGGAGCAACATAGCGGTTCATGTTTGGTAGACCGTTATATTGGAAAATGGCTGGACTGCGCGGCTGGACGAGGGGTGGGGGCGAGGGGAAAGGAGAGACAATGAGATCGGCGAGATTATTAAAAATATTGCCTTTTATTATTGTCGGAGGGTTAATGGGAAATCAAAGCACGGCAGAGTGCCACTCGAGCTCGGCGAGGGAGAAGGGAAGGTACTATAACTAGGGTTAATTGTTCAAGATATCAATACCGATCGTATCACTGCGCCCTGCTCAGAGTTATCTGTCTGTTGTGGTTGTACGAGAATTTCAATATTACAAAATAATACCCTCTTCCGTGAATCAAAAAAAAAAAATGTTGTTATGTTTGCCGATACGAGAAATCATCAATCACGAGAAAGGAATCAACGCAAGACTATGAAAAGCTGAAACTTAAATTTGATGAACATTATCAAAGACGACAAGTATTACTTGTGAAAAAATCATTTTTCTTACACAATGTATGATGGTACAATAATTGTACTATTATGCCTGTGTTGCCTGTTAAGGCTGTAAAAAAACATGTCCCCCTATATCGGGAACGGATAAATATATATTTTTTAATTTATTTGAAAAAAATTGATATGTTACTTTATTTCAGGTCACTACGACTTTCATAAAAAAGTAACGAAAATCTGAAAATTTACAATTGTGCCTTTCCCTCAGGACAAGTGATCTAGTCTGGAGTGGCTGAACACCAGATCAATCTTTTTACGATTAAAAAATATATATATAATATGCCAAGAATTCCGCTGCGAAGCCGGTGTCAATAAATAATTCGGTTTACCTTGGAAGATAAATGTTCCTGGAAATTTATGATGCATTGATTTGCTTACTATACTTTTCCGGTACCTAATGCCCCGCGGCTGTATTCAATATATTCATTGTGCGGACTGTACGCTGCACGGTGCTCCAACCCGGCTATCTCACATGATTTATATGATGGTGTTTTTATTTATTGATGCCCTAGGGTTAATTTGATTCCGAAAATGTTTATTTACTATCGAATTTTCTACAACAGTGAAAATGAAAATACGTTATTATTTATAAGCCAGATAAAAATATTCACAGCGTATATATAAGTTAACACATTTTTAGGTTTTAAGTTTTTACTTGGAATTATTCTATGAAATTCTAGTAAAATAGTTGTACCTACGAAATAGCAATTTATAGCAATTTAGTAGACGAACAAATAACAATTTGTTAAAAAAAAGTTGTAGAACTTACCTACTGTGATAATTATTGTGTAAATTTAACACAAATGTATTCAAAAAGGATTTTGACAAGTGTCTTAGAATAGCTATATTATATTGAAGATTGTAAAAAACCTGTTTTTTATTACTAATTATCATTATATAAATAAATAACTCAGCAAAAGTCAAAACTTTCTAAATTTTAAGGTTTAATTCGTTAAAAACTGGCAGCTGACAGTAAGTAAAACTGACAACTATGAACTCACTTTATAATGGTGCATAATGCCGTGCAAACTCTTAAATTCTCACAGTCCAGTTGCATAAAATTATTCGGAAAGTTCCCACGAACTGGGTGTCAAAGCACATTAAACAACTTTATTCAGCGACTGTTTAATTAAAGGAAGAAAAGAAGTTGAAGTCTCTTTTGACTACGTCATTAGTAACCAGAGGGGCGAACTTGATTGGTTGTTAAATATAAATAATATTTATGCAAATGTAACTTGTTAAGATGCATGCCCCGTGCACGCTGACAGGGGCGCTACGTGGTGCTTGAACATTCTGACAATTCCTGGAATAACTACATTTTCATCTAAACATAAAAATGATAACCCTTTTAATCAAAATGGCAATTTTTTTTCGTCATTAAATAACTCGTAAAATGTTCCAGAAAATGTATAGGTATGTGAGAATAAAATTTTGTAATTTGTTTTGACTGGCTGTGTATGTTATTAATCAATCGTATTGTGTTGGTTGCGTAAATTTTAAAATGCAGAATCTTAAAAAAATTTAAAAAAATATACTACAAGTAATGTTTTCCCTTGCGGCTTTTTCGGTACGTAAGTATTTGCAAGTGTTCTTGATTTATTCCTCGTGTTTTATCTTATGAAAATATCATAATATAAAATACAAGAACTATGTATACATAAGGACGACACACGTATTAATTGAAAATTGAATGTCTAAAAGAATAAGTAAGCAAAAAAACAATAAATACTTAAAAAAGAAACCAATGTTATTTAGGGTATTTAATAATAACATATTTTGGCACAGAATCTGCAACGTCATCTTTTATTTTATGTAGATAAAATAGAAGGTAGTCAAGCATTCCACATCAAATATGGAATTATTTACATTAAAGTTCTGGTATGAAATACGTTATCTTCACGAGTTTAACCACAGTCACTGAATATCAAATGTTTGCGGATAAAATAAATGTCACGGAGTGGCACTGGCCCTCCAGGGGCGCAGAATCCGGGGCCGCTAGGAAGAAACTTTTCATAATTAACTTGCAATACGTTTTATTATGGTAATTAGTAGGGAAAGAGTTTCCCCTCCACCTACTTTCCCCAACCCACTCCGGCAGACGTGATGACAGTCGGGAAGAGATTCTTCCGGAATATTCCGGACTGGAGAGCGCAAATTGGATGAGAAGGAACGCGGAGATAAGGACGAAAGTAAATAGGCTGTTTAAATTTACAAAAAGAAAACATCTGCAGTTCGTGCATTTTTATTCAAAGAATCTATTCAGCCACATCGGGCCACATTTTTAAAACTTGTTTTCTGGAATTCATATAGCTCTCAGGTAAGATAAACTTAAAGCATTTCTTAATATTGAGAAAAATAAACATTTGTAGTAAAAAGGATTTTTCGAAATAATGGAAAAAAATAATCATTTTCCCGCATAATTTACTTTTCCTCGTAGATTACGCACTTGTCACGTTTCCAATAATCAAAACGAAACAACACTAGCAAATCACACAACTTAATGAATTGAAATTGTCTTATGTAAAATATGTAGGTATCCATCAAAACTTTTATCATGATGTTTTTAGTCGTTTTTTTTCCCTTTTTTAAAAACTGTTTTGTTGAACGACGTTGATTTATTAAAGTTTACAAAAAAATATTAAAAAAACTGAAGTAAACATACAAGTAAAATGTTTAATGTATTTTATTATAAAATTCCTCGATGACACGCTATAAAATAAACAACAACTTGGATTTATCACGCGGCTATCACGGCATCACGGATGATTTAAGTGTCATGATACCAAACTAAATAAATACCATGGCAATTAGCATAACCCTAAAAATACGCTATGGAAGTGGTACGGTTTTACTGTAGCGGCAATGAGCATCTTGCAGTCATTTTAATTTGATAGGCTTTCACTTAATTTTATTTAAAAAATTATGAATATACAGAAATGCAAAACTTTTCACGAAATTGTATCTAGACTATTCATTGAATATTTTATTTACTATGATTATAATCATCCCAGTGATAGTCGATGTAATTAAAAATATATTACAGGTGATACAGCAAAAAAACAGCGCACTCTACATACTGCAGGCCACATAGGCATTATATATATATATTCTCCGTGCTTCATACAATTTTAATACTTTATACAGAGAATTAGACTTATTTAAGTCAGCACCCCACAATTTCAAACCTAAAATCAATAAATAATTATATTATCATTATTATTTTTTATTAATACACATACGTACATGCTACACATTACACAGACAAGATCCATCCCATCCCCCTCCCTTCCGCCATCCCATCCCTATAGGCTAGTGTAACTTTTTTTCTTACATAAATATTATATATATTCACTTAATAATTAAAACACCTTAGTGAAAACCTATTATTGGTTAAATAATTAACACTTACTACACTATACCTTGTAATAATTATAACTGTTGGTTTTCCAAAAAAAAAACATAAAATAAAAAATAAAATAAAATATATATATATATGAATAAATGAAACAACATTGCTTTCTTTGAACCACTATATTTGTATATCAAAGTCGACCAGTTTCGGAACAACCGTTCTTCCTCAGGGCAAAATATATACTAACTAAACATTATAAAATAATTTAAATATAATGGATGTCCACAAAGTTATAGCTACACATATATATATATATATATATATATATATATATATATATATGTGTGTGTGTAGCTATAACTTTGTCAAACGTCATTGAAGAACTTTTTTATTTATTTACAATTATAGAAGCTTTGGTTTTGAGGGAATAAAAAAATAATAAAATATTTCAACACATTACTGCGGTTATACAAATTCAATAAAAAATTCTAAAATCATTAGTACCTAGTCCTTCCTGAATCGAAAAAATATAAATTATTTTAAGTAAATTAAATGATAAGCTATGAGAAAGTACTTTAAAACGTAGCATTTCAAAACATGCTGCGGTTTTGATAATACAGTTAAAAAGGTTGAAAAAATTGAATGCCTCAAAACTTCTGCTTGAAATGAAAAAAAGAATGCCTCAGAACTCCTGCTTGAAGTGAAAAACTGAATGCCTTAGAATTGCTGCTTTAAATGAAAACTGAATGCCTTAGAACTCCTGCGTAAAATGAAAAACTGAATGCCACAGAGCACCTGTTTGAAATAAAAAAAATTTTAAAATGCATCAAAACTCTTGCATGAAATGAAAAAATGGAATGCCTCAGAACTCCTCCTTGAAATGAAAAAATATAAGTTTTTTTACCATAATACTTTCAAGTTTCATTTTTACATTCATTAATTGCACCTAATGCGATCTCTTGGGCCGGATTTTAGACTATTTGCGCCTCATGCGATCTCTCGGGCTGGATTGTAGACTGTTTGCGCTTCATGGATCTCTTGGGCCAGATTGTAAACAGTTTTTTAAAACAATGTTTGGTTTGCCTTAGGATTGAAAATTCTTCCTCGAGGGACTGGCTGTTAAACCGCTGTGAACTTTCAAAATGTCTTTTAAAACGTATTTTAAAATTAACTGTGTTTAATTAAATTAAATTGTAATTAACTGTGGGTTTAACTTTCCTGCCCAGGAAGTGGAGTCGACAACTCTACCAACGTCGCCAAACGCCGATTTCGTATATTAACTGCTGTAATGTCATCCGATTTCAGAGGAATGCACGAATATCCGCGTGTGTATACGTGATTACCTCCAAAAGTTGACAGAATGCATGATCATCGACACCAAGTACTTAGTGCCTCGAGTTAGTGCCGGACGTCGGGAAGTGGGTTAATTTCCGTTTCCAAGAATTACATCCATTCATTCCTGAAAACAAAAGTGACTTCAGATTCGAATGGATGTATTTAATTCTCAATATCAAAATATTAATAATATAACTTCAAGGATGGCCCATAAAGTAGATCGATACTAATCTCTGTGAGCGCGTGTGCCAAGTCGTGTGCGACATGAATAGGCGATCTTTACACGTTAAAAGTTTTTCTATCGGTGATTTTCCGGCGTTTTTGGCACGGAACAGGGTGGCCGCCCGCCCCTTTCCCCACCTGCCGGTGATTTACGGTTATATCATATGAAATACGGCCCCACCAACACCTCGTCCCTCGCCCAACATGGGGTAGGTCGAAAGTACAATTTGTCAATATTTCGCAACATCAATATTCCGGAGAGCTAGATACTAAACAGCGCGATATGACAATGAAAAATGAAATATTTTCATCTCCTTATACGTAATCAATCAAAAAAGCCTGTGTTTTATCGCGGAATTTGGACACAACATATTATTATTACTGACCCTGCTTTGGTAACAGATACCTCAACATATTTGTTCAAAACGGATACATATGTTTATTGTATTTTAATATCTTATTGTTTTTTATAAACCTCACTACTGTAATATTTAATAATTGAAGAAGGTAATATTAGACAATATTCAGTGAAATAGAAAAAGACACGAAATTAATACACCCATCACAAGAATTGAGAATTGAACCCAGATTCTTACGGGGACAATACCAATTGAGCTGTTGACAGCTACCTCTTCTGTTTCGTGATTCATTGTTAATGTAAATGGTGTTAGAAAGAGAAAACATTTTTATGTTTAATTGTAGAAGTTAACGAAATACGAATTAAAATGTACACCTCTATAGAAAAAAATATAAGCTTTGTGAACTTTTTTTAACGAAACGACAAAAAAGTGAGGTTAAACTAATATTTATAATACATTTATCTAATAAAGTGAGTTGAAACTATTTTTTATAATAAAACGGGTTTTTCGTCACCGGTAATTTTAGTTCAGTGCTCAGACTAATTATCGTTAAGATAAGCCATTTTTAAAACTTTTTTTATGTTTGCTTTAAAAAATTTAACGTTTCAAAAATTTTTATGTTTATTTCAAATAAAAAAAGTTTTAAAGCGTATTTTATCACCTTTCAAAAACAGTTTTTAGTTTTGGAATACATTCAGAAATATTCCAATTATTTAGATTTTATTGCAACACACACTAACGATTCGACCTTCTGATAGCATCTTTAAAATATACGGAAAACATGCCAGAGGCTTGAGGGGTTAAAATGTGTTATCTTATTTGTTGATTGAATATAATATTTGTAGTGTAACTTTTTTTTCTCTTTTTTTTTTCTTTTGAGTTGATTATCATTAGGTTATCGCTAAATTAATTCATTTGTTTCAGTGTGTGTAAAAGAGATATTGGCTATCGTAATTATGAAAAGTGTAACGCTCGATGTCAGGATCCAAATTCAAATTCATAATCCAAAAATATTTATTATGGTTACAAATAAAATACTAATTAAAAAAATATCTATATCTTATAAGTACACACTATTTCTAACAGTTAATAAACCTCGATACAAGGTTAGTTCTACTGAGGTTAATTTTTATGAGAAAAAAACGTGATTTATTTATAGTGAGATGCAATAAATAAACTTTTTTTTTAAATACGTATATGAAAGTGGACATTATAATCTATCAATATAAATATATAGTTAAATACCTAAATAGCAAGTCTGAATTCAAACGGTAATAATACATAGAATCAACAACAAGAATGCAGAAGTCGTTGCAAATTATGGTCCACGTAAATCACTTTAAAATTAGATAGTTAAATACGAATCCACCCTGTGGAATATTACATTAGAATAAAATTTATGACAAGCTTGACATATTAATCGGTGACTATTTCCAAACTGTGTCACCGTTCCGCCATAGCCGCCCCGGAGCAGTTCCCGTTCCACATCACTAGAGCTAGGTACTAACTTGACTGTACTGTGTAGGTAGATACGCCCCGCAGCTGTCAGTTGACACGGCACGACAAGAGATGGCGCCTCATCATACCAATTTAATTACTCACGTCCTGTTTGACAAGCGGAGGGAATAAAAAGCTTCTACTCAATTCCGCCATGTTTATTAGATCTGCGAAACATTTATCGGGTGGCAACGCCGGAATAAATGTACTGCTTAATGTAGTCAAAATACGATGATAATATTTATTATTGATGGATAATCTCATCTATCTAATTCACGGTGAATTTTTACGGTCAAAAAATTTTTGTAGTTTTTTGTAATTCAGAAAAACTTGAATCTATATAGATAAAAAAGTTTATTTCTAAAGGTAATTTCAAGAACAGAGATTAACACTATACTTTTCGAAACAACTCTATATCATCGATTAAATTTATTTAATGAATCAGAGGAAAAAATCATGACGATAATCGAGCGGTCAAATAAGATAAAAACAAAAAAAAAAACTTTTTTTTTTTTTTGTTAGTTCCTCATTTTGGCCGCCTCATCAATGTTATTTTTTTTTTAAATAATTGATGATAACATATGGAGTGAGTGATTTTTTTTCACAAAATCTAGACTCGCAAATTTATTCGTTGTATTTTTTGCAATAATAAGAATAAAGTTCTTAGCCGTTTCGTCAATGTTTAAGGTTTTCGAAGACTTTGGGTGTTTAGAGAATGATTCCTTTTAGTCATGATTGTAAACAAAGATTTCTTGTGGTGAAAGAAATGTCTCATTTCATGTTGTCATACCTTCAATGTTTAAATGCATTGTCACATAGTTCAATTATCAATTTATTTTGTTATAAATCAACGGAATGCCATTAATTAACACTCTACAGAGCGGTATTGTCATTATCATAGTAAAATTAATGTTTTGAGTGTCGGTTAATTAAATCGTGTTTGACAGTTGTTATTAACACGCAAAATATTTTTTTGTGATTTAGTAAGGCCAAATGGTTGTTAGTATGAACCATGATGTAAAATGAACATATCTTTATAACATTGTTTCTTTTCAAGCCTATTTGAAGTTGTAAAACGTAGTAACATTGTCAAAAGAACTTATTTGAATTTATATCAAATATATTATAAATGTCTCTTTGTACCCATAATCCACCCTGAATAAAGAATCAGACAACAACTAATATACAATAATCTAATACAAACCCCTGGGTTTTCCTATCCCGCTCCTCCCCGTCCCGCACACACACATTGGCCTAATACTCAGATTTAGGGGCAAGCGGGGACCTCGGGCAACGGGGTACGTTGGAACAGTAAGCCACCACGTCCCGCCAGTCATATTTCATGGGGCTTACCTACCCCGCGTGACAAGCAACCCCCTTTCTCACTAGATCCCTTCTATCCAGCCTTCCTTCCATTGCCTGATCTGTTTCTTATAACAGAATAATGGGGGAGGATGGGCTGTAGAGATACGTGAATTATCTTCTGTCAAAGACAAAAAGGTATACTTTAAAATAAATGGTATAGTAAAAATTTTCATTCATGCTTTGTAACTCAAGGTTATAGGCGTTTTACGTATTTTTAAAACACTTCTGTTTTCGTTATTTAGTTTTATGAACATAATTTATTTACGTATTTAAACGGTACAAGTAAAATATAGAAAAAAAACAAAGAAAAGAAAAAAATTAAGATTGATTATTTTAATAAACAAAAGAAATGATAAAAGGAATATACATTAGTACAAAGTAATATAGATCATAATGAAAAAGAAAAACAACAACGAACATACAGTTATAATAATAAACATGTCTATTGAACGATTTTTTTTTATTTACATAACCATAGGAAGATAATTTTTGTTTGTAAATTGAGTATATAAATTCTAAGTTATAGTGGACTATATTTCGTTTTTTTTTAATAGTGTTTTATTTTCTTTCTTTTACAGCCAATCCATACAATATTTAAATTATACAAAAATATAAACCATTCGCTAAATATGCTTCTAATTAAAAAGGTACCTACGCAGAAGTAGATTTAACTATGTTTTAATTTGACTTTATGAACATTCTTTAGTTTAGGATGACGTTTAGTGAAGCGTTGGACATTGTATTAATAAGATAATCCTTTTAAATTTATAGTTTCTCTACGAGTTTATTAAAATTCTTTATTTAGGATTTATTCAGATTATCAGCTTCATATAATTGTATAAGGAAAAAATCTGTAAAACGACCCACACTAAATATTCCTATAATACACTCCCAGTTGTCACGTTGTACAGTATTTAAGAACAAATGATGCGGTCTAATTTATTCTGATATTAACGATATTTGGTCCATAATTTAATCCTGAAGCCCTTGCCCTGTATGCTACATATCATTTCTGCTGGTTGATAAATGACTTCAAGGATAATTCCTTGGGCTGGTCGGGAGAGATAGTCTAGGGGGAAGGTGGGAACGAGGGGGGTTTCCTTAAGAAGAGAGGAGTGGCGGTGGAATTTCTTAAGGGCAGCTAGGTGGGTTAAGGAATATGAAAAGCCAGAATTTAAACACGCTCACCAAATTATTATTGAAATTAAATTATTTTATTATGTGAAGGTTAAAAATATCAAGTTTAGGAGATGCCTACAACTTTAGCATAAGTATGTTTACTTACGCTGAAGCTAACTCTATTGATATATTTATATTAATTATTTTTACTTTTAAAAGTAGTTAGAGGTATTTTAATTATTTATTCTTTTGTTCCAAGTTCATCCAAGTCTGAAAAGCTCTTACTAGGATGAAACCGGTTAGGCTTTTAATTATTCAGTTCTGAAGCCATTCAAAGACTGTGGAATTCCATCATGATTTAGCAGTTTTTAAATTAAAATTTGTTTCGATGCGATAAATGGTAAGACTAATCCAATCAGATTTATTGCAGCAAGGGTAAAATTAAAATACATTTTTACCAAACAGTAAAATTTTTGGGAAAATAAATTTCCTTCAAATACCCTTAACAAATTTAAAGGGGTTGAAGTACGTAACGTTTTTAAGGTCCATTTAACCTTTCTTCAGCTTCGCATTCCTCGGACTAGACAATCGCATTCTCCTCTATGACGGCCCAGGCATATCAGATGAGATCTAGAGAGTCTCTTGCCAAGGACCATAAATCAAGACGGTTCATTTGACAAATTACTATAAATTCCTTCCTCTGCTTATCCTCTCTGGTACTCGGTACCCTATCCCCTGAAATACGAAACAGTTCCAAATAGATAATAATCCTAAGCCCTATTGCAAGTAATCATACTGAAGAATTGAAAAGTACTTTTCATTTCGTAAAATAATAAACTACTTGATTATTTTAAGCCACCTCTCTATAAAACCATATTATTCGACTGCCTGATATAATATTATTATAAAGAACCAAGTAAATTAAGGATCGACAATAAATTTTCCGTAGTAATTTTACAAATCAATTTTGGCAAATTTGTAAATTTTATTTACATCCATCCAACCATCTTTTTGTTTATAATAAATTGGAAATGTCTTTGACTTATAAAGGTGTTATAAATTTGGTTTTTTTTATTTTCAGATTACTGGTTCAAACAAAGTGAAATCCCGTGGGTAAGAATATACATATATATTTTTTAATTTTCTTATCGTGCTCCACGAAAATAACAAATTCAAACCCCTTTTCAAACTCACTACACCAAATATCTGTTTAATTTATCCTCTTTCCTGTTTTAGCTGAACAATAATCGAGTTACCTTGAATCGTTAAAAATATTCGGTTCTATCACATATTCTTTGGAATTTATCCTAGACTTAACTTCGTCTGGCAGTTACGGGAAGGAAGACTGGTACTAACGTATCATACAAAAAATACACAGTGACCCACTAAAAACCGTACAACTTTTTACATTTTATTTATTTATTTATTTATACTGGGTTTTACAGATGATCACACTTACGTGAGAACAATCCACTTATAAAAACTCAGTTATTGTACAATTACAAAAAATCTACAATTAAATAAAGATACAAAAAATTAAATACAGATACATACAATTAAATACAGATACATACAATTAGAAAACAAAAACATAAAAAAATAAAAATAAAATACACAATCATATATAAGCTCGCTCAAGTAACACATTACATTATACATTATTACAAGTGGTAAGAGGCATAAGAAATACGAGAGGTATGCATAGAGAGAAAATTGACACAATGAATTAGCTAATATTTTTTAATAGCGCCAGAACTTTTTTTCTGAATCCGTACAAATTATCGACGAAAATATCTATTTCAGCACACTCTATCTTGTTATATAGTCGACACATCTGGGTCAGAGGGCTAAAGTAGGCGATATTATTTATAAATGTATTCAGGTGAAAAAAATTATGGCGTTATTTTTTATTTATAAAAAATCTCAACTGTATCGCTCAACATAATATACACTTACTATCAAATCTAAAACACCTATTTCGATAATATTCATTAGAAAAACACACGACAAAAAAGATCGTTTTCATGGCCAGGTTTTTATTCGTACCAAGGCAGTCTTCCACAAATGTACAATATATTTTTATTATTATTGTTATTAATATGTTAGTAAAATGCTATTACTATCATTTTTTATGGTTTGTCCACTAAAGACAACCAATAATATTTTTTGAAAATGAACTTCCTTACACAAACATCCGTATTTTTACCGTAGTGATTTTTTTTAAGTATTGAAAGAAATTTGTTGGTGCTATAAGTGAAATGCAAAAGAGGTATTTCTCAGATTGATACTTGTTTTGAACATTTAATAGTTATTAAATTGAAGAATAATAAGTTTTACTAGATTGGTAAATAATAAAATTATTGTTAATTTATTATTGTAAATATTAGTGTAAAATTTTGTTTAGGCAATATCTAAATAAAGAAGCCACAAAACAGATTGAAAACATATATTTATTTATCTCAATACACCCATTGATGCACTTATAATATTAACAGGGACTTCATCACAATTCTTTTGACTTCTAACGGATGTATTATTTTAATAAAAAATGTTACTTTTAATTGTCAAGTCTCTGTCAGCCCTGAATTGTTGAAGCTACTTTGCCATAGTGCCATAGCCAAGTGAAGATAAATTTGATTGTAACAATAAACTCACTACTATTTGCGCTGTTATAATATTTAGCTAGATTATATCTGTTGGCAAGTCACCTTTTCTGTATATTTTATCCTGTTTAAATGAAGTACTTTCTATTATTGTAGCATTCTATGCCTTAAGAAAATTTCAGCTGTATCACATTCAATGTCGTTTTGTATACATATTGTTGTGTTCTTAAATGTAATACTAATATTCGCTTATGTACCACTGTGTACTTATAATCTATGTATCACATTATTGTAAAAGCCTTTTATGGCGTTTAATAAATAAATAAATAAATAAATAGAGCCACTTACGTTTAGGCCTACACATTTCTATACTACACTCTAACTCTGATTTATGTTCTTCATTATTTACCATTATTTTAGTTTAATTTTTACCCTCTTTAAACAATGGGGTATTTTCACAAACAATAAACACCGCTAAAGATTTGTGGAAGATTTAAAGATTATTTTTCTGATTCTAATCATTATATTAAAACTGTTAAATTTTAATATTTTCATTCTTAGTTATTGATTTTAAAAACTATTTAAAACCATACATTCTGAAAGGGTTCCAACTGTCTACAACATCATCATAACATAGAAAACGACCCTGGCTGGTAGGACGGCGGTCACCCTAGTTACCCTGTCAGCCTGGCGTGACGGCAACGCCACCATACCCATGAATTAAAACGAACTTGCCGTTATGGTGGCAAATAGAAAATGGCACATTTTAAATATTTTTAGAAAATGTATTCCTAAACATTAAATTTAAATATCTTCTGTATCGTAATTTTTTCATGAGAATAAAAAAAAGAGTGAAATTATCAAATTGAGAATATATGTATGGTAAGAAGATGATCAATATAAATAATTAAATTACTTAAATACTATATTTCAATTTGTTCTGTTTTTATTGAGCCACCGTGTTTAATATATAAGGTGAAGGTAGTTGCTGGATCCCACAGGACGGTGAATGGGAACGTTGCGGAATTTCAATTCGGTATCCGCTAAGATCTCTCCCCATTCCGAGGCAATTTTTCCCGTCTTCAAGATATATTCAGGTGTATCTGTGTGCAGCTGCAGTACCCCGCACGCCACCTGCCGATTTACTTCGGCAAAAACCTCCGCAGTACTTGACCTATACATCCGCATTGTCTAGCTGTGCCAGGAACAAAGTTCGTGATTCAATAATCGTGCCTACCTGATCTGAAAGGAAAACTTTGCTCATGTAAAACGTTTAAATAACCTACCTCAATTATAATATTATGTAAAGTTGACGTTAACGGTAACACCCAACGATAAATCATAATATAACGTAGGTTTATATTATGACTCTAACCTCTCATTTTATTTATTTTTCTCTTTTTCATTTTTTTCGTTCAGCGATTGATCGATGAGCTGTCGAACATTGTTTGTAAGAGTATGTATATTATTTCAAAACCTCACGAATTATTATATATACTCAATAACCTTGAACCAAACCCTGTTTTTTCGCTAATTTTATTTTATATGATAAAAACGTATTAAAGTACGTTGTGGCTTCTCCGTGTGCGGCAAAAATGGTAAATTTTATCTAACTTTTTTAAAATATAGAATTTATTTCTTGAACACACGATGAATTTTATTGGTTGTATTTGGCTTATTAGTCTTGAAAAAGAAAACTCATAAGTACATTTTTGACATACTCGTACTTTCCTTTTAAATCGGTGTATACATTTCTAGAAAGTTTCTTTTCAGTGTGTTAGTATTATTTCTGAAATATTGTTTTCGCAAGAAATGGCTAATAATACAAATTTATATCTGATGTATTTTCAGCCATCTTTTAAACAAGCACAACACGTTTCCGAATAGAGCCCCTACGTTTGTTTTAAAAGTATATGAAAAAGGCCAATCATCCCTTGCGGGAAGGTTTCAAATCAAATTACAAGAGAAACTCAGCGATTTTCTAATTAGACAATTACTCCCGGTCAGCTGGGGGAGGGAATTGTTTTAGCGCAGGAGGTTTTACTACTCTTTCTTCCCTCGTGGCATGTGCCATGTGCTCTGAGCCCTGTGCCCTGTACCCTGTACCTACTACATACCCCTGGATAAAGATTCTCTCCAATTACACTTTTAATTGCACCCTCAACATCGCAACCTTTACTTCAAGTATAAAAACGAATCGCTCTCTCATTGATAATAAAGCATTTACTATTGCAAACGTAATGTCCCTTTCGCAAAAGTCTATTTTCATCAGGTTTCAAGCCTGCCAGAATTCTAAGAAGACACGGCCAATTAACTTATATTGACAGGAAATAACCACCGTAGGAATTTATATATTTTAATACTTAGTAATTGATATTTTAATATTTGACGGCCGGCGTGGTCTAGTGGTATACGCTTTTGACTACAGATCCGAAGGTCGCGGGTTCGAACCCGGCGTGCGCAAATAAATTTTATTTGATTAATTTGTGTTATTTCACAATTAATTAATTAAAAATAATATATAGTATATTTGCGGCACGTTCCAGAGTGGAAGATACTCTCAGTATCGCCCTGGTGTAAGACCACCATTCAGAATTGAAACGTTGCTTGAAATGGCTTTAGCCGTGTTTGGTGACCAGATCTGAATAGCCAGGTACTTCCCCACCTTCCTCTTCCCCATCTCCCTCCCCTCCCCAATATACCCTCATCCTCACAACATACCCCAATTGGGGATGCCATAGTCTCACTGGCTCCAGACGGGAGCAGTTGGGACTCTTGTGCGGTATTACTGTAAAAAAAAAAAAAAAATTAGGTTTTATCCAGGTAAAAACGCTCAAAATAAAAATATTTACATATTTTGGGAGGCGGGTATGGGTACCCTATAAAGCATTAATTGGATAACCAACACTGTTGCCATGTTTGCTGCGTATGGAGACTTAGCAGGGGTGTCTGGATTCTTGGGATGAAATTTGTCCAGGTCAAGGCTTCGGATGCGTCTGCCCACCAACTGGACTCTTTCGACCCAATGCCTTACACCGCAGTGGGAGGGATAATACGTTAATGCTACAATATTGTTCTTTCGATATATTCTTGTGTTATTTTCATTAGTTTATAATTTTTTTATCTCAACACAGGCTAGTCCTGGTGAGGTTAAAAATTGATATGTAAAGAATCATACCATGTGAAAATAGAAATAACAATAAACAACTCGTCTGTCACTCCTGTACAAACTGACCCCAGATTCCTATCCACCCCTCATAAAAAAATTTCCTGCCCGAACCTCCTCTCTATAATTTCCTTAAAAGACCCTCCACAATTATTTTGGACATTCGACGACTATTTGGAAATCATTGGGTTTCCATTAAATATTCCATTGTGAACGTAAACGTCGAATAGCGGTCTTTTTGCGCGCTTAGTGATAGTTTAAGGTCGTCTGCAGTGACTGATTTTGTGGCATTTTACGGTAGCTATAAACTAGTACAGATTGAAAAATCCACAGCCTCCCCCGCCGTGCGGCGTCCCGACGCTGAGCAGGGGAACAGCGGAACGAGCGCCGACTCCAATAAGCGTCCCGTTAACGGTAACGTCAACTGAATGATCAATGCTATCCGCTCTACCTGCGGGAATTGCGGTTGTACTTTATTTTTATACTTACCCACACTGAGTCCTTAAAGTTCACTTTTAGATCAAATTGAATCAGACTCAAGTTAAACGTGGTAGTACTTTTATAGCTGCATGTAAGCAGGTTGCAAACTCACATTTACCCGAAAGTCAAAAATATCTGTGGATGTCGAAAGACGGCTTTATATTGGAAATTTTTATGTTACACGATACGTTTATAACATTTTAAGATATTTTTTTTATTTGTTTTGAAATACAATTTTTTTTTGAAAAACCAAATTTTACATTTCTTATTACAATTTAGTAATGTTGGCCTCATTGGGTTGCTTACCCGTGCTGATGCCTCCATTTTATAATACAAAAAATATTCATAATACATTTAAAATTAAAGTAAAATTAAATTTAAATGAAATAATGTAAAAAATCGGTATATATATATATAAATTATGTAGTGTGTTTGTTAGTGATGTGTGTTTGGTATTGGTTTTGTGTGTACATGTACATTATGTTCAATGCTAATATATTTATTTACAGCCTTACTAAAAAACGTTGTGCAAATATTACGCGGCGCATAAGGTCAGAACAGTTAAAAATTTGACTTATTACCACCGCGTTGGTTTGGTTAAAACGATCTGAAACCAGGCTCAAGGACGGCTTTACCAAACCAACGTTGAACGGGTGTATAAGAATCTTTATTTGTTGAGAACAATATAATGACAATAAATTTTCACTCTAGGATTATTAGCCGGAATTCAAAAAGGAATACAAAAATTGCAGATGAATAACGTATATACTTACGTTACAGTAACTCGCATATGTAAAATATCATCAGTTTATAATCTTTTCTTACATTCATATTCTTTGAATTCTTTTTTTATTTCAAAATTGATAAATTATTTGAATATACTTTATATAAACACTGTAATTCGGACATATAAAACTTCATCAGTTAATTTGTTTTTCATTTTTCTTTTTAATTTTTTTTTTCCAAATGATATACTTTTTATATTCTTTTAAATTGTATACTCCTTATTTTCTTTTAAATTGTATACTTAAATATTTATTTTATATTCTTCTATATTTTATAGTTGATTTATTCTTTGAAAATTTTCTCTCAAGTAACTCTCAGTATCGCTCTGGTGTCACCATTCAGAATTGAAACGTTGCTTGGAATGGCTTTGGCCGTGTTTGGTGACAAGATCTGAATAGCCAGGTACTTTTCCACTTTCTTCTTCCTCAACTTCTTCACCTCCCCATTATTTTCAGCCTCATAACATACCCCAATTGGGGATCCCATAGTTTTACTGGCTCCAGGTTAGGATCAGTTGGGACTCTAGTGCGGTTTCACATTTAAAAAAATATTAAAATCACCACTTATTGAAATTTTTTTGTCTGTGGATATTTATTTATCTATACACATTTGTCTATTTAGATATTTTGTATCCCGATGACGAAAGCTTTGATTATGAAATATTTTTAAATGTTAAAAATATTTTAAGCAAAATTAATAATAATAATAATAATGATTTATTGTCTTCTTTTCTTAGTAACATATAGAGATAATAATATCCTCACTGGGATCTCCCGTGCTGACGATTTCATTTACATATTATAATTTAATTATAAGAAATTAATATTACAACAATGTAACACATGAATTTAATTGTCTGCTTATTTTCCTTTAATGTTACATTTCATTATTTTTTCCCAAGTAATTACCCAAGTTTGTGAACTTAACGCCATGTTTATCTTCCGTAATAAATATATCAGTTAACTAAAAGAAAGTAAATTAGTCCCATGTTCTTGCAGTAAATTCCCGGGCGCGGTAACAAAACCTAGTGTCGCAGTTTGCCCGGCCAGCCGACTTGATATTCCTGCCGCACAAAAAGTCCATAAACTTTCTGCAAAAACAAAACACACCCCGGCCAATAATGTAACTTATTTTCCAATAATCTTGTCATGTTGGCGCTACTGCCTACCGACGATCCTAACAAATGGGTCCACCCGCTAAAATGTCTTGTAAAAATTCTTGTCGCGACTTCACTGCGAGACAACGCCACACATACACATAGCCTCCACACACCGCTATACAGATATAACTAACAGACACACATATATATACAACACAGGACCACTTTCTTTCTCTCACCCCGCCCAGCTTCCCCCTGCACCACCTCACTGTTCAGAATTCTTGAGACGCACCAAATTTATCTTTCATCTCCGATGCTTCTTTCTGCCTGCGAAGCTGAAGAAGAGCGGGGACAAGTCTCTATATTCCAGCTTATTTTGCTTCATTCTTCCAGGAGATCCTTAATCTGGAAAGGATTTACTTATTTGAGTTTGCCTATACCGTGTGAGAGTTTGGATACTTGATTCGTCTACATAATAATAATACACGAGAAGTTGAAGTTTAACTTCAATATACTACAAACTTGATAGGCTGATTGAATTCGCGACTTAATTTTACTATTTACTTTTGGTTTTGTAAATGGTTAAATTTTAAACACGTTTATTAGTGAAGGGATAAAACAATTATATAAGTTACTCAAAACCAAATAATACACATATAAAAATAAGGATCGAACCTGGTTTTTGGGTTGTTAACATTATTGAATACTTCACTTATGGCGTCGTGTTATTGAAATATTTGAAAAAGCCTTATACATGGCTTGTTAAAAAATTGAATAAAAATTTATCAAATCTATTCGAATAAATGTTTTGTGAAAAATAACTGTAGCTTATTGAGTTGAAATTGACTGAACAAATACGGAGGTCTCTTGCTAAATTGCATCGCTGATACTTTTAACTCTGCAAGTCACCTCGTTCACTTTTCAAATATGCTCTACTTTTCAAAAATGGAGGGTTGGAATTATTTTTTTGTGTCTTTTTCTTTATTTCTGTCACATTGACTTCACGTTGGTAATAAAGCCGTATAATGGTGAGTTACTTCACAGTAAAAATAACCAAATTTCACGTAAGGAATTTATCTTTTTACTCGGCTTAAGCAAACTAAGGCATTTCGTTTAAACGTATTTTTCAAGTCAGATATTTCAACGAATCTCCCCGATGAATTATCTCAGCCAGCCCTAAGTGGTTTAATGTTCTTGAATCAGCGGCTCCTTTTTCAGCTGACAGTAGCTTCCATGTCAGAATAAGGCCGAAACTTTTCCGTTTTCAGTTCAGCAATGTTTAGAGTTTGCTTTTCTCTCTGTGTTCCGGCGTTTCTCTTAATATGTGGTATTAAGAAGTGTTACTTAACTTCCGCGGGAACTTTAAGCTGTTACTTGATGTGTTTGTGGATACCGCATCTTGAGTGAGCGTGGGCGCTTCCTAATTTACACGAATATCGAAATGGATTTTCTTACTCCACACAAAGTCCTTTAATTCTAACTAATTCAAAAACGTATCTCCTTTATTCTAACAGTATTGTCAGTAGCGTATGAATTTTGTTATTTTTAACTATTCGTGCGTCAAAAAGAAAAATATTTTTGTTCATTCAATTTTAAGAACTCTACAGCATTGATTTGTGAAAATCATTTTCACAACAAACGAAATGTGTTTTTACATCGAATCAAGTCTGTTAATTTAATTATTCCAGACAGGATTAAACCAACTATTAAACTGAAGAGCCTTGTCAAAATTAATATTCTGGAATGATTTGTATGTAGAACTGTTCGGAGTGATCAAATATTTGCTTAATTAAAATGATCAACCGTAACGAGTGTTCAGACGCGCTCTAGATAACAAGCCGCTAATATGGCGGAACGAAGGAATAATGACAGTTAATTTTAATGGTGTGCCAGCCGCCCGCCCTGCGCCGTGCGTGATCGGAAACCAAAAAGCACCCATCTCCCGCCCGCTTGGAAGGGGGCCCGCCCGCACCCCACTGCGGGGGCGAGGGACACCCGCTGCTGCAGACTGCAGACACTTTGTATGCAGAACGTATTAATAAGAGGATTCTTACCTCAATGGCGAACGTGGCTGTCCGCGTCTGCCCGGCCGGCTTTCCGCGTCCGAGCCCGTTTCTTGGGGATCCCTCTTTCCGCCGCCAAGTGGCTTGTGATAGGAAATACTAACGTTCTGCGATGTTCTTTTGTAAGCGAATTCTGAAACGAACTACATATCGAGTTACGTGTACGTGTACGTTATCATTTCAGACGCCTGCCAATTCAACTAAAAATGTTTAAATTGCGGCAAAGCAAATATGAGAAAAATTTTCTTTACCTACGCATATTGACATTAACAATAAAGTACTGTAATTATACTTTGTATTATTACAAACATTCAGTAAGTGGTACACATTGGCATGGAATGTAAAGTGAAAGGTTAGCGTGTGATTAAATGACTGCAAATACGAATTTATTTTTAGTTCCTCGCTAAGGGAAACTAAGCAAAATTCTTAAAGTATACATATTAGAATTATGTGCGTGATATGAACTAAGAATCGTTATTCAATGCATTCATTAAGAGGAATCCACAAGTCAAAAGGGTGATCATTCTTAATGTATCTTACATCGCCACGAATGTGTGCAATATGAACAAAAATTGCTTGGCAAACGTAGTGTAAAATGATTGACGTAATTGCAAAAGTAGTTAATTCATTTTGTTGATCATTTTATAAGAAAGTTAATCGAGGGAAACTCTGACAGACGATCTTAGCCATAAAATTATTTATAAAGTAACTTACATTTTTACTTTAATTGTACTTAAGCAAAACTACTGGAAAAACTTTTATTTTTCCAAAGCATTTTTTTTTGTATTCATGATGTTAACCAATTCGTAGTAAAAATTAACCGAAAATACTTAATTGACATTAAGCTTCGCCTTAACACTGAAATGATGATTTGTCAATCTTTTGGCCAAAAGGGTTAACATTTTTTCGGCTAGCCGTCAATCGAATAGAAATCTGAAATAATTTAAAAATCCATTTCATGCAAATTATTGACAGTCATGGAACAGGGTCCTCGGCGCTCGGAAGGTTTAGTGGAGAATGAATCGTGAATGAGTTGACAGAGAAGAGAAATGGAAAGAGCCAGAGAGAGAAGAACTAAAGTCAGGGTCCCGGCCAGCCGCAAGTCTTCCTTCTTGAGCCTCGAGCCTCGTGAAATATTTAATGTGACCCCGCATTCCCACACACTGTGCGCTGTGTGCAGAACAAATCTCCTAGGCAAATATTCAAAGAGAAAGTCGTGAGACTCGCCGAGAAAATGGAAGTTGAAGACTCAATTGCTGATTTGCGGATGGAAATTCAAATTTTCTGTTTACGGAATAATGTTTGATGTCGGAGTAAATAATACAAACTTATATCACTTGGAAATCTGTATTCGTCGTATTACCTGTAAGTAGGAAATGTTAGAAGGGTGTACGTATTATAATACATCAGATTAATACCTATATATAGCTGTATAATATGATTAAAAATAATAAAAAATAACTTAGTTGATCGAGCATTACATAGTTATTATTTCAACTTCATAAATTGTTCTAGAACAGTGTTTCCCACGGTGGGGCGTACGCCTCACTGGTGGGGCATAACGCCTCAGAGGTGGGGCACCACACTTCAGAGATGAGACACGTAGGCATTCCACATATAAAGGGGAATACTCATCGGTCATACAAAAAATTTTAGCACCATAAGCGATTTACTCATTAAAAAACGAAATCGATTGGATATAACTTATAGGGGGGACCTAAGACTGAAATTAAATAAGTTAGATCCGGACATAGAATTTATTTGTAGCAAGCGTAACTGAATTTAAAAATGAATTAGGCGTCAATATATTTGTGTGTTTATACTGAATTTCAAATGTTAACTTGTGTTTTATTATTGTTTTAATTTTTATTTTATTCTACCTTATTACATTTTCAATTTGTGTTTTGTAATAATTTCAGTTGTAATATATGTATTAGAATAGGTTTTATTTAATTTCATTAGGGGTTCATATGTTAACATTCATATTACAATATGATTTGAAAATTTACCTGCTGTTTAATTGAAAAAGATGCCGGTGGGGCATCTGACTTTTGAAAAGACTACCGTGGGGCATGGCATAAAGAAGGCTGGGAAACACTGCTCTAGAATGAATATTGTTTATCGATTTCTGGGCTTAAAAAACGCCAAAACAAAATTTTTAATTGTACATTAGATAAATCACAATTTCATTATACCCATAGCATTCTAGATGTTTTAGAGTACTTTTAGATAATGGTAGAAATGCTATGAAATATAAAATATGCTAAGATATAATCAAGCTTTTAGACTCCACGTGTCGTTCTCTGGAATATAATATTAATTTATTTAGTGAGCAATACATTATTTTCTCATTTTACATCTTTATTATTTTTGTGTTAGTCATCACAACAGCGCCCTGGTCTGTACGGTGTAACTGTATGGTCGCCCGATTGGGCAGCGTTGTGAGGTGATGGCAGTAGGACGGGATTTATTATTGCGGGTATCGAAGAGGCCTGGATTATACGAAGGAGGAAAAACAGATGTCGGTAGCTCGTTCTAAATGCGAACCGACCTGCACTAAAAAACAGTCGGAGACCATTGATGTGTATAGCTCTATGTCGGAGATACGACCAGTTCTCATTTAAAAGAACATTATTTGGTGATGTGGGCCTCACTGAGTGCTCACCCGTGCTGAGTTTCTCATTTTTTTAATTTAATAATACTGAATCACGTATGTATTGACGGCCTCCGTGGTCGTGGGGTAAGGCTCTTGACTAGCAGAAGTACTAGCTGCAGGTCGTGGGTTCATATCCTGGCGTGCAAATGTTAATTTTATTTGATTAATTTGAGAATATCACAATTTACGCATTTAAAAATTACTAGGCACGTTCCAGAACGGAAGATACTTTCAGTATCGCCCAGATGTAAGTCCGTCGTTGAAAGAATTGAAACGTTGCTTGATATGGTTTTAGCCGTGTTTGGTTACCAGATCTGAATAACCAGGTACTTCCCTACCTTTCTCTTTCCCATCTACTTTCCTTCGCCATCACCTTCAGCCTCTTAACATATCCCAATTCGGGACGCTATAGTCTCACTCGCTCCAGACGGTTGGGAGCGGTTGGGACTCTTGTGCGGTTTGATTTTTTTTTTACTTTTCACTTTGACAAATCACGAAAAAACATTCACCACTTTTTCGTTTGAAATTAAATATTGCAATTTCGAAACATTAAAGTATATCTTAAATACAAAGATCTAAATGGTATCTTCATCTAGTTTCTAAAATGGTATTTTTATTACGACATCTTTAAAACGAAGAAAAATATAGAGCTTCTAAAATAATATTGAAAAATTGTGAAATTCGATGAGAAAATGTTATTGTTATTATTTCAAGTTTATACAACAGATAAACAACCCAGTTTGGCTGCATGAGCAATGTATATATCTTTCCATGAACTATTTTATGTAAGTTTCGATTTTACGTATTAATAGTAAGGTTATTTTTTAAATATTCTCGAAAGGAAACAACTTCAAAGCTTGTATTATGTCACATCTTGCGAGTGGTGAGGCGGAGCTTGCATTCTGCAATGGACGCAGTAGCCGGGATTTTATATCTATGATTGTTAAAAATTGGGGTAAAAGAAAAACAGAATCGTCTTCCATATACACGGTCGTTTACTAATTGAATAATCGTTTATCAAGTGTTTAAAATTATAGATTTTATCAAACATTCAATTTAATAAAATAAATTTGTATACAGTAATACTCTCAGATCATATGTTGATAGAGAACCTATTGTATTGTACACCTGGCATCACGTATAATGGTACAGTTTACTCGGCATGACCTACTTGTAATTGCTTTTAGCTTGGAAACTCGCGAGATGTTCGGTTAAACAGTTAATTAATTTAAAGATAGGTACTCGTTTCTCTGGAGCCAAAGATTCACAGTTGTGGTGGGCACAAAATGATTAAAACGCAAATAGAATATTAATATCATTATATTCAACTAAATGAGCTCTATAAGATAAGGTTGAGTTGTTTTTTAAGCATCCTTTCATTTCACCAAGCTTTCATTGTTTTCTTATGCATTTAAAAAAAACAAAAATATTTGACAAGCTTCTCTTAATTAACGAATTTACTAACTGGGTACGGTGTTAAACTAAAACGTTGGTTTTTTTCAAATGAAAAAGAAGCCTGAAATTAATCACTTAGTAGATAAAACTGGTATCGCCCAAGGTTTATTTCGATAACTTTATTATAGATTTGTAATGAAAAGATACATATTGCTAAACTTAATATAATCATAGAAAATAAGTTTTCAGCTATGAAAATTTCGTAGCGCCAGAGCTCACAATTAGCAAATTTATATGTACAAACAGCTTTTCTGCTGCATAGCTACACTTTTTCTATGACACTTAAGAGTCCAAAGAGACGTTTTCTATGGTTATTTTAATTTATATTTCTACAATTGTTACAAGCGATTATTTCTGCTTTGAAGTTTTTATTTATTTCTAAATTCACGCCCGGCTGGGCTTTAACATGTTATTTTTTCATTTTTTTTACAAAAACATCTAAATAAACACAAAATAAATCAAAAACAAAAAACAAAATCAAAGTAAAATCAAAAAACAAAATCAAATAGAAAATAGAAGACCTAATAAAACAAAAACAATGTCAAAACGAAATAAAGTGGAAACTAGACACTCCACCATGCAAGATTGAAAAATATAATACTAGGAAAATTACAAAACTTTGGTAAGATAAACAGAGCTACGTAGTTTCCATAGTTAAATTATATTATATTTGATATTCTTCTTTCTGAAATGAATTGGGTAATGACTTGTTTATATTTAGTAAATGATGTGCTGAATATATCGACAACATTTTTATAGTCATTACCCAAATTTTGTATACGGCGAACGGGGGTAAAGAATCGAGATTTTGTGTTTGAGTTATCACAATGGAACGGTAGATAATGCCTCGATGTTGGTTTGCGAGGTATATGTAAAGAAATCAAGTATAATAGTTCAGGGCTGTCAATAATTGAACTTATGATTTTATATAAACATTTTAGGTCATTAACTATTCTACGTTCAGATAATTGTCGAAAAGATTTTACATCGTCTCTATCAAAGGTTAACAATTCAATGACAACAAATTTGAAGTTGAGTATATTATCACCGTAAGGAAGTCGCATGTCAAGTAATGGAACAAGATCAATGGTTGGACAAACAAGATTCACACTTCCAAATCAACTTACGCTCCCGCAACAAAACTGTACAAATACTCGACGTAACACCCTGACTCCATCCACTACGGAGTCTTGTTCTCCCTGGCCTCTGACATGCACCATTCTACATTTCCATATGCCTCGAGGAGTCACATTTATTTATTATATACATACTTTCCACGAAGGAAACTTTTATGATGTCTCAATTATGCAACGTCATTTCGTTTAAGAGTACGTCCGTATATTAAGTATATACCAGATATCTGTTCGTTTGAAACTTCAGTCTCCGTGAGCTCTGGTGTCATAATTTTTTTGCTTTTTTGTCTGTAACTTCAAGGTGAAAACAACTGTTCTAATCTGTAAACGTTGTCATCAAGAACTTTGAAACTTTTTTATTTATTTTATTTTATTGATACATGATTTATAGAGTACATGTGGTTTTTTGTGATATTTCACCCTTCATGCTAGGGATGACCCTGTGTTATGGCGGGTGAATTTTACAGTTTGCGGACATAGAATCTATACATTACTATAAGAAAAATAAGAAAAATGATGTATAGCTAGTTTGGGTTGTAAGAAGAGGTTGGAGAAGTTAGAGAATTATTACTTCTTTTATGTTTTTTTGTCAATTATTCAATAAGCGGGATATTAAAGATCAAGAGGGAGTGTTGTTGGGTGAAATTTAAACGAACAAAATACTTTTTATTTTGCTACAAATATTAAGTTTCTTTTTCTATGAATGAGGTTTGTAATGCAGGTATACCAAGATATTATTATTATTTTTAATCAAAAAAGTATAAATATTTGACTCACTATCTAATTGCATAATTCAAAACTACACAATATTAATGTAACAATAATAATAAAACATAATAACTTATCTTAAAATATATTCCATATTAAGGCACGCTATAAATTTGCTCATTTATCGTTAGATTAAACAGGTTTTATTAATTAATTTATTCAATTCTCTATTTTTAGAACAGAAGATTGTAAATGAGTGAACCCGCACGGCCTATGCTTCTTTTTCCACTTTCAGTCTTTACTGGATTATTGTATAATTTAGTATATTGTCTTTCATGGTGTTCGTATGCCTGTGGCTTTTTTTATAAATGATGTGTTCGTGTGTATAAGTCAATTTTGTATTTTGTAGATTAAAAAGCATATTCGTACAATTTTCTAATTTTCAATACGGTAATTTTTTAATAGTTTTTCGATGGGGTACATTGGTAAAAAACAAAAAGTTTTTTTATAACTCTATTCTGTATTATTGGTAAATTTTTGAAGTATGTACCTAATGAGTGTGTTTTTTTCAAATTTCTATATATTTATTTTAATCACATATGTTATTGATCACATTTAAAAAGGGTTAAAAAATTGGGTTTAACGTGAATTTTCTAATCCAGTTCTGTCCATATCCGATTTTGAATCTGATATTGGACAGGAGATTATTAATAAAAAAATGCATTTTCAATATTTAAAAAGTGGACTCGGCTAGATGAGATGAGGCGGGACGACGGGTGGATTGAAGGCAGAGAAAGTGAAAGCAGTAGAGGGCTAGACGATGAGATAGAAACAAAGAATAGGAGCAGGAGGCGAGGGTATCAGAAGAGGAAGCAGATAAACCGATGAATAAGTCATGAATGGCCCGCTCCATTGTTCGCGCCACTCCATACATTTTCTTGTTTTTCCGCCTACTCTCCGGAACTTGGAATTATCATTTTCAGAATATTTATCAGTTAGACAATGAGGGCAGTCCTTGAGAGCAGCATTACATAATTGAAAGAGGTAATTTTTCCGGCCGAGGCGCTGAAGATTCATACTTCCTTCTGTTTGCAAATAACAAATCGGACATCTGGGAGGAGAAGTGTAATTAATTAACAAAAACTATTTTGCTTGCATTCCTAAGATTATTTTGAAATTATCTCGAAAGGAAACATCTTCAGAGCTTGTATTACGTCACATCTTGTGAGTGAACAGGCTGAGTTTGCATTTTGCAATGGACGCAGTAGCCGGGATGGAGACGGCAGGAGTATCCTTGTCGAAGGGGACTAGGGGAAGAAGATGTAACGTAAAACCAAAATCGTCTTGGTGTGACACCACCGTTCAGAATTCACATTATCCATCCGACTTGAGTTCTTCATTATCAAGATATAAGGAATGTACTGTTACGTGTATGTGTATAAAACAGCCATATCACTCAAATATTTTTAATATTTTTATCGACATTAAATTTGCAGAAAGAACATATCAAATTCATACCACTAGAATTGATTCTACACTGAACTTTGTGGCGGTACAAACTGAAACATATTTTGCTCAAAAAAACTTTTTGCATCAAGCTCCACTTATGTTTAGGGTTTTTTTTCAAATTATTTGCAGTCTTCCATTTCCGTAGTAAAATTAAAAAAAAATGATGATTTTGTCTTGACAAAGGATTGCCGTACTATTTTTTCATCCTTTTCCTTCCTTAAATTACAAGATTTTGTACAAGTTCCGTGTACTGAAAACATAATGCCACCCTAGTTATTTTTTATATTCACTTTGTTTCTTATTGGGAATAATAATTTATTTATGCTTCAAATATTGTCACAATGCATTCTCAAAGTGTCTAAAGTATTATGGAACATGTTTGTTTTTTTCTCCGAATAATATGTTGTGTTCATGTATTGTGGTGATTACTTTATATTGCTTCACTGAAATGTGTATAAAGTGTTCAGGTAGATGGGGCTAATAATCCTAGTGAGGTTGATTTTAATGCGAAAAATTTGGCTTTGTGTTCTGTGAAAAGCAATAAATGATTAAATAAATAATTTGCATTGCTTGAAATGGCTTTTGATAATTTTTTAATGTCTAAATCTGAATATGCAGATATTTTCGAACCTTTCTCTTATCTGTTACATTCCTTTAATATAACTATATTTCAAATGATTTATTAATAATTCGTTCAGTTTTATACGGTGTAAATGTATTTAAAAAACCTTATATAAAATACAACAAGCCAACTGAAACAATTTAAAATAAAGTGTTCAACGGATTTGCCTGCATATTTCGAGCAGTCTGCAATGACGGCTACGGGAGCCGAATAGACATCGCACTCCAAACTTTTCAATCTGTTTAATTCAAACATTGAAGTTGGAGCACTTGAAATGTAATAAGGGCGATAATGGTTTGATTGAACTAAAAGTTTAACATCGATAAAACGCAAAGGGTGGTGTTTGCAATGGCATTCAATTGTGCGCAAAATGTTCAGGCAACTCTCGCCCGACCGCGATCGCATTTTTATTAGCGCGGTTCCGACCTCATCGGATCGGATCGGCCCAGCAGCCTCTTGAATCTGACCAATGAAGCTGAGCTTTAAACTACGATAAAATTTTATACCTTTCTCGGATTACACCTTCAAGAAAATCTTTAAAACATAACAATACAAGCGAAGATCTGCACTCTCCAGATTGAAGCTTCTCTGATTAAGTTATGGTAAGGGTTAGCTTTGTGGAACATAGTATTTATGGCTAACTAAATCAATATTTCTGACGATACTTTTCACATGAATAATGGATGCAAGCATTATAAACTGTATTTATAACAGTGGAAGTGAAACTCTAAATTACTTTATTCCATGTACAAGTATAATTACGTTGCACGTTTAACCCTGCAAGCATAAAGATTGGTTTCTGTTCCAAAGTGGTAGTTATTCTCATTATTGTTTTAGTGAGAGACCACCTTTCAGTATCAGCGTGGCCGGTAATAATGATCCTGGTAATAATTTTTCCTGTCAAAATTTGACCTACAAAAATGTCCTCAGCCAAAACGTTATCTGCCAAATCCTTGCTAATGGTCGCACAGTGGAAACAACTCAATTAGATAAAACAATAACAATAAATACACGTATTCAAAGGTTAGGTTAGGTTAGGAACATTTTGGCAAGGAACATTATTACTGAGAACATTTTTATCGGGAACATTTCAACTTGAGACGTTTTTACTGAAAATATTTTGGTCGGAATCATTGTTACCAGAAACGTTATAACCTATAACCCAGAATCAGAATGTTGCTTGAAAAGACTTCATCCGTTTTTAAATAGTCAGGTAATCTTCCCCACCCCCTAGATTCGTACCCACCCCTCATATCCATTTCCTTCCCAGAATTTCCTCTACTTTATTTTATCCACACAGCATCCCCAGATATGACATAGGCCATGAGGGAGATAATCTTTTTTTAAAGTGAATCAAACTGTTTATTCGGAATCGTGGTTTTCATCAATCAATAGTGCTTCAATATCCTCTACTGTGAATCCCTACATTGTGAGTAGTGCAAATCTAAAAAAATATTAAACTTAAGAAAAAAATAAAATTACTTAAAAAACAACTACGTCATATGCATAGTAAGGTGTGTGAGACCCGCGCGGACTTGATGTATGTACTTCCAAGGGCAGCGTAGGTAGAACTAACTTATCTACAATTAATGCTAGCCTGACTCATTAGCGACGGCTACTCAAATGCATGACATTTGCGCGCAAATTTTTAAATATTTAAAAAAAAAATTAAATGCCCTGTGTCTGCCAGACCCTACCAGGCATGCAGAGGGTTAAACCACGTACATTTGATGCATTATTAAAAACAAATGTGCGTGTCGGTCAACTGTTTTGAATTTGATGTTTAAACACTTTATTAAAAATATAAACTTTGTGAAAGATAAAAAAAAACACATAAAACTATCATTTATTTTTGTCTTTGAGTCCGGACTCACAGTCACGTCTAGCCTTCTTTGAGATCTTTCAGCCGTGATTGGTACTGCCCGTTCGTGTCTAATCTCAGTAGGGTCACGGGGCGACACTTACAGCATTCAATCCTGAAGGACAAATAAAACAAACTATCGGATTGGGGACTGAGAATGAACCACACCAACCACGACCCCACTCCCACTACCCGCTACCCTTCTCTCGTGATATCCTGGCATAAAAACAGAGATTTATGGATTACTAGAGTCCAGGGGATAATTTCCCAACGGATTACTGAATTTTTAATCCCATAATCCTTAAGAAATAAGCAACCTAAAAAATAAACAATTCGCAGATTTTCAGAAATTTTTTTGATGATGTTTTTAATCTGCAGATATCTTGTGATGCTCGATAATTTTGATATTTTACTTATGCCACCTGTACCTGTACTGTAACACGTAATTAAGGTAATTCACTGATTAATCGACACTCCAGTGATGGAGGTGATTATACATGATATTTTGAATTTCATAACAATTTTTGAAGTGTATGTATCATTTTACAAATAAGTATAAGAGCATGTGGTTCATTTATAAATAGAATACATATATAATGTGTTTTAATAACTTTGCAACAAAAATATTAAAGAGTGTAAAGTGCAGCAACTTCAGGAGATGTACTTACAATATTAGAGATTGTTAAGTGAAGCAACTTCATTTGATGTACTTACAATATTCGAGAGTGTGAAGTGCAGCAACTTCAGAAGATGTACTTACAATAGAAAAGACTAATAATATTTTTCGTAATTTCAATATATTTTTTCCACAAAAAAATAATACCTACTAAAAATCTGTAGGTCGAACTTACTCTTACTCTTACTTATAAATAAGCTGGGAGTGAAAAGTGGCAGCTACAGATCTAATTATATCGGAAGCAGCACACAAGCAAAGAAAGTATTGATGTTTGAACAATTGTACAAATAGGCGTTTTTTCACAAATTGGATTAGATTTAGGCCAAAATACCCAACCAAACTGAAAAAATGTTTTTTTTTTTATCAAAAGGTAAAACGAATTTCCACAACAATCATGTGCCACTTCAGTTATTAGTTTTTCAAATGCAAAAATATAGGGTATTCAAAATTCACTTACAAATTATTTAAAAATAAATAATTATACTCTATTTACTCTGACCTATATACATTGATGTATTTAGTCTATGCCTATATATCATAAATGAGCAATTTAATGACCTGTATATTATAATTGAACTCTTTAATGGCCTATTTATCATAATTGGTTCCATGATAACTCAACACAGTGACAATTCAACAGACTTTTAAAAAGTGATATAAAGTCATTAGAAACGATGAAATATTTTTTTTTTAACCTAACCTAACCTACATAACCCAATTAATAAAATTTTTGTTTCATCACTTTCCATGACTTTGTATAACTTTTTAAAGATGTGATGAACTATCATTGTGATAATTTATCCGGTTACCATCATAATTGAACTCGATAATGGCATTTATAGCATAATTCAAGTGTTTAGTGGCTTATTTTTTTTTTTTTTTTACAGTAATACCGCACAAGAGTCCCAACTGCTCCCGTCTGGAGCCAGTGAGACTATGGCATCCCCAATTGGGGTATGTTGTGAGGCTGAGGGTATTGGGGAGGGGAGGGAGATGGGGAAGAGGAAGGTGGGGAAGAACCTGGCTATTCAGATCTGGTCACCAAACACGGCTAAAGCCATTTCAAGCAACGTTTCAATTCTGAATGGTGGTCTTATACCAGGGCGATACTGAGAGTATCTTCCACTCTGGAACGTGCCGCAAATATACTATATATTATTTTAAATTAATTAATTGTGAAATATCACAAATTAATCAAAATAAAATTTATTTGCGCACGCCGGGTTCGAACCCGCGACCTTCGGATCTGTAGTCAAAAGCCTATACCACTAGACCACGCCGGCCTAGGCTTATATATCATAATTGATCTCTTTAATAATATATCTATCATAGTTGAACTATTTAATGACCTATATATTATAATTGAACTCTTTAATAAAATTTGTTTCATAATTTAACTCTTTAATAACCTGTATATCATATTTATACTTATATTATTAATTAATTAATAACTGTATAATGACCCATATATAATAATTTCAACACAAATAATTTAAGAGATACTCGCTGTACTTTTTGAAAAAAAAGTGTTCAGTGTGGTTGGATATTTTAGCCTCAAATCCAAATATAAGTTTTACGTGAAAAAGGGGGGGGGGAAATTTTGAAAAAAATGATGTGCCTATCATCATATAGAATCACCTACCGAAGCTATTACACTTTCCTCCCGGACACCTCGTTTAGTTAAAGAAATGTACTGTTTTGCTTATATTTTTAAACGGGGTTATTTCTCTGTTTAAATATTATCATTTCATAAAAGTGCAGTTCACCAAAAAAAAGTGTAGCTCTCTGGCACTTATCTGCTGCCGCCCAGCTCCCTCGTGGGGCCCGTCGCGAGATAAATGGTTTCACAATGGGACGCCCTTAGCAGCAAAGGCGGCCATTCTAGCCATGACGTCACCGGCAACACTTCCGGTGTGTTGCTCCCCCCAACCCATCCCTCACTCTACGGCCGCCACCCGCTGATATTCTACAGGCCTATTATACGCCCAGTCAAGATGCTAATATTCTACGTACAATTGAGTTTAATGCTTTTTATGGACTTTTATATTTCCTCAGATCTTTGTTGAGAAGCCATTTTAACGGCGGAGAGATATTTTATTCTGGGTAGCAATTATTAACTAAAGCGTTTCTCGTAAATTGCAAACAATGCGCACGGTGAAAACTTACTGATATAAAATACAAATTATTCATTTTCTTATTATAGATGGGTCTGCGAACCTATAACGAATGAATTGAAAAAGTTCCTAACAAAGTATCAATCAAAAGCAAATGTGTTGTGAGGTCGACCAAACAAGTGTACATACAAAAACTTATACTGTAGCATTCCGTCATGATATATATTAGGAAAAGAACATGTGTTCTCGATATATTCTGAATGAATAATATTTTATCAGGAACTTCGCATGCTGTCAGTTTTTTAATAGGATCACTTTCTACGTGCGCTTCAGAATAGGTAGATTTTCCTCTGCGTAGAAATTCAAAGTTTTTAAGCTAGAGTCCCTGATTTGATCTTCAATTTGAGAAAAATACTTTTTTCACAGACAACGCAACCAAACCATAGAAAACGGGGAAAAATCACGACTCATTATTTTGGCGATTTGAACATCGAGGCAAATTGGAAAAAATACATATTTTCACATAGATTCACTGTCTTCGGGCAGTTAGAATTCTGGTAACACAGAAAACTTTGGTTTAAACTTAAATAAAGATGCCAAAGTGGCAAATGAAGTATTGTATTCCTAAATTTATCATTTTATTTTATAAATCAACGATCTAATTAATATCTTTTGCAAAGAAAATAAAACGGTAAAAATATTCACGAATTTAAGATACAACATCGTATTCCCACAAAACCTTTAAATAGTTGAAGATTCAACATCCTACTCCCCACTCCGTAAAAACGTTATATAATTGAAGATACAACATCCTACTCTCTACTCTCCCAAAACCTTTCCATAATTGAAGATACAAACAACTCCCCACTCTCCCAAAAACTTTAAATAATTGAAGATTCAACATCCTACTCCCCACTCCCTTAAAACCTTTCCATAATTGAAGATACAACATCCTACTCCCCACTCCCTCAAAACCTTTCCATAATTGAAGATACAACATCCTACTCCCCACTCCCTCAAAACTTTCCATAATTGAAGATACAACATCCAACTCCCCACTCTCCCAAAAACTTTAAATAATTGAAGATTCAACATCCTACTCCCCACTCCCCCAAAACCTTTCCATAATCCTGCGTAGTATACATAAAATACACTTGTACTCTTATTGTGTCAGGTCTCAGAATCCACTCTCAGTTATCGCCGTAAGAAGGCAGAAATCACCTTGCGAAAAATCAAACCAAAGTATAAAAAGAATCACTTTTATTAAAAGGGTAAAACGAAGGCATGTCAACAATTTCCCCACTCGGCTCAGACTCGCGGCTCGCAGCTCATGTAGCGATGCTTGCATACGATACAAAGGGCGGCGGTATTCTTCAGAATATCTTGAATTTATTTTATCTCCGTCTACGTTTTTGTGGATTCTGCCATACAACGGATAAGTAGCTAAATTTCATTATTTGTTTTACTTTACCGCGTATAATTCAAAGCCAGTTCTTTATAATCTAAAAACGACACTTTTCGCTACAGGTTCCATTAATGTACCATTTATAAAGTTGTAATAATACAATTTTTTTCTTTTAAGGCAATTTAAAAAGACATAGTTTTCAAGTTTAAAGGGTCAGGAGTCCCAAGTGCCTAACTATTCAGATCTGGTCAACTTACCAACACAAAACTTATATTACCTTGGTAACTGCTGACGAATATTACTATTAATATCAATTTATAATACTAATATCATTTATATATTATATTAATAAAATAATTAAAACACTTTGTTTTGACCACGATAATCTTTATTTTTTATATAAAGTCAACATGTTTCGAGAACGATGTTCTCTTCATCAGGACAAGTAATGTACTAAAAACTAAATTGTCAAGTATATAGAGACAGGTGTGGGTAGAAAAGGAAATAGGGGGGGGGGGGGTTTAGGGGAGGGAAGAGAGGTGGAAAGGGGAGGTGCTTAGAACATCAAAGACAAAAATTACAGTGGAAATATGTTTAAGACAGGGTTATTCAAAAAATTAGTTTGATTATTAATAATATTTAAATTTCTGTTGACATTTTTCCTAATTTCTAATATTTCTAAAAGGTCTAACTGAAAACCACTAACATTAGTGTGTAAAATTTTAAAACCAGTATTTATGTCAAATGAATGGTTGAATTCAATTAGATGGTTAGCAAATTCCGAATAATTATTGCTATTTAGACATCTCAAATGTTCCTTAATCCTTGTTTCAAAATTTCTGCAAGTTTTACCTATGTAAAAATGGTTACAATCATTGCAATTCAATTGGTAAACTCCGGATTTTTTCATTTTTAAGTCTTTGTCCTTGTTATTTAGAATATAATTTTTCAATTTATTATTCGTATAAAAAGCTGGTTGTATTGTATTAGGAATTTTTTTCCCTATTAAATTAGAGGTTTGATGATTTACAAACAATATTTTTCTCCATTGCTTTTTAATATTATCCCTAAGCAATGGGTAAATGTAGGACAAATGAAATTTTTTCTTATATTTTTTGTTTAGTATGTCGTCTATTAATTTGGAGTTATACCCATTATTAGATGCTATTATTTTAATGGTGATAAGTTCAGCTTTGAAATTATTTGGGGATAACGGGATATTAATTAATCTATTGATCAAATGATGGAAAGCTAAGAGTTTTTGTGAAAATGGATGGTTAGATGAGTTATGTATAATTATATCAGCATATGTTTCTTTTCGGAAAATATTAAATTCAATCTTGTTATTAACTATAGTTAGGTTTAAATCCAAGAAATTTATGCTACAATTAATTCCTATTTCTAAGGTAAATTTAATGTTTTTATGAAGTTTGTTCAAAAAATTAAGGAACATTTGAAGTTGTCTTTTGGTACCGGTCCATATACAAAAATTGTCATCTACGTATCGTTTCCAAAGGAACACATATTTTAGTAATAAGGCAGAGCTATTAAAGATTTTATGTTCTACATGGTTTAAAAATATATCAGCTACTAAAGGACTGGTACTTGAACCCATTGCCAAGCCGTCTTTTTGTTTGAAAATTTTGTTATCAAATTGAAAAAAGTTTTGGTTTAAGACTACATTAAGACATTTAAGTAAATCCTGGGTTAAGTCATTAGGCAATTTCGAGGAATTAAGTAAGTTATTTATAATTGTTTTGCTTTCTTCAACTGGGACACTTGGGAACAGGTTGACGACATCAAAGGATACTAATAATGCATTATCGGGGATTTCCAAACATTTTAAATGGTCTACTAATTGTAGGGAATTCTTAATTGTATACTTAGGTTGAAAAATATTTGATTCAATTATAATACTATTTAATGTTGACGCTAATTTATAGCTAGGAGCATTGCAATTGGAAACTACAGGTCTAATTGGTTGATTCTTCTTGTGAATCTTAAGTAAACTGTATAATTTGGGAACTTGAGGATTTTTTACAGTAATTCTTTTATTTCTAAATAAATTAACGATTTTATCACTTTTGCAAGTTTTTAAAGTGTCCATTATCAAATCCTGACATTTATTAATTGGGTTTGTTTTCACTATTTCAAAGTTATCACCTTGTAGAAAGTCCATAGTTTTATCAATGTAATCACTTTTGTTGATAATAATCACCGAGTTTCCTTTGTCCGCTTTTGTAATGATGAGGTTTTTTTCCCTTGTAACTTTAGATATATTTATTGCGTGCATTTGTTCTGACGTATATTGTATTTTTCTACAGATAGATTTATGATCGATTTTTTTTATGTTTATATAAAAAATAAAGATTATCGTGGTCAAAACAAAGTGTTTTAATTATTTTATTAATAAAATGGTGCCACAAAGTGAATTTGAAAAATTTGAAGAAGTATATATTATATGTTTGTTTAAACAGTTTAATTAAAATTGTAAAGTTGAGTACTTATATTTAGATTTGAAATATAAGTACTCAACTTTACAAACTTTACTTTGAAATATAAGTACTCAACTTTACAATTTTAATTAAACTGTTTATACAAACATATAATATATAAATGATATTAGTATTATAAATTGATATTAATAGTAATATTCGTCATCAGTTAGCAAGGTAATATAAGTTTTGTGTTGGTAAGTTGACCAGATCTGAATAGTTAGGCACTTGGGACTCCTGACCCTTTAAACTTGAAAACTATGTCTTTTTAAATTGCCTTAAAAGAAAAAAATTGTATTATTACAACTTTATAAATGGTACATTTGAGTACTTATATTTAGATTGTCGTGAGCACATTTTTCCACTTTGATAAATTATGTTATCTTTTCTGAATTATATGTATTCCTACGCTCTCACTGTAAACCTTTGTTTAAAAATAATTGTTAAACCTAGTTAAAATATCAAACAATTTGATACGGTGTCACTGATTTCTCCCTACCGACTATCAACACCCGCACCCACCCAGAGAGTAGATGTGCTCTCGGATGTTACTTATTCAACGCGAAATCGGTATTCACGATAAGGCGTCTCCGCCAAAAGCGATTTTAACACGTGTATCATTTCACCCCACCCCTTCGGCATTATCTGCTCCTCATACCTGGTAGCCGGGTATTCTCACCTGCAGGGGAGGTGGCCCTAATAAGGGTTCCGGAGCGACAATGCGGGATAGGTCAGAGATTACACTTGATCAAGTAATTAAAACATCCTCGGTAATGGATTTTGTTGTTGGGTGAGAGACTGAAGAGTGAGCTATAAACTCCCTTCAAGTATAAGGAACAACTTTCAGCCAACATTTTGTTTAAATTCTTTGCTTTGTTAAAATTGTTTGCGTAAGTACTTGTTTGCCAATAAAGTTCGGAATTAATATATTATTATTTATTTTTTCTTCCCTTGTAGCAAACACTTTGTGAGTATACATAATTATTATAATATTAATGTTGTGATAATCTTTCAATAAAACTATGTAATCATACATTTTTGGTACTTTTCTAGGTATACGTGGTAAATAAAGCAAATTCACGTCATGATGTAAGATACATAATTGAATCTGCTTATTGAACAATAAAAGGTATTTTATATCATTTTGGTATTACCGAAAAAATTGTGGAAAATCTTCTTGAAAATTCAGGATATCTGCTATATCCCTCGGCTTCTAGAAATAAGATTAACCCTGACCCTGATTAAAAGAGTTAATCTAAAGGTTAAGCTAAGAACCCAAAAGGTTCATTGATCCTTAATGAGGTTGGCTGAAAAGTATTAGGTATCACCAGTAAATCTTGTAAACAAAACTTCAATTCCATGGAAAAGCAACCCGTACTGTCTAACTTGTTTAATTGAGTAAAACTAAAATAAACACGTCTAAGAACTCCTGTAAGAATTTCTCAAGAGTTTAAAATTAGTACGAATAAACTATAACGGAATTGTCCGAATGACAAATATATTCTTTTTTTTGCTTGGAGAGGTATGTATAAGGATTTTTTTTAAATCGATGTATGACCAGCATTCGAAATAAAAACGTTGCTTTGAATGGGTTTAGTAATGTTTAGTGTACAGATCTGAAAAGGGTGGTACTATTCCGATTTTATTCTTCCCTTTATATTTCTTCTCACATAATTACTTTAGTTTGAAACTCTCCAAAGGATACCACAGTTACACTGCATCCGGACAATTGGCACTCCTGTTTGGCTTCGCATAGTTAAAAAATAAATAAAAGTGCTACTACAAAATCATAAAAAGAATATCACAGCGAAAGATTAACCACAAAATTTAAATGCTTAAAAGTCAGTGACTAAGGGGTCCTCTAGGGGCGGAATTTCCGCGTTTTTCCGAAACGCGTTGAAAATTTCCACCACAACAGTTCGTACCCACTGAATAAATAATACACACCAGAAATGCCTTCCATATAGATTTGAATGGATCCAGTGTGCGCCTTGACCTTTTCGTTCTAGCTCTTAGCTTTCTAGCGCTCTGCCTCTTTTACACTTGCCTGACATCGTATATCGCCATCCGATTTAATCGAAATGAAGATTTCATAGTTTCATATTTCTATTTCAAATTTGAGCAAATAATGGTCATACTTTGGATCACGAAACTCGCCCACATCGCATTTCTTGCGTTCTTCTGTATCCCATGTTAACACGCGTGGCGCGGGCGGGTGGCGCACCCTGCCACCCACCGAGCCGACCTATTGTCACCCGCAAAGCCCCTTTTTATAGCCCTACGAACCTACCTTGTCTCTAAGCGACATTGCGACCTAAACATATGTTTTACATTTTATGTCCAACAAGACAACACATACTATAGCAGATCCCGACAGTTTTACAAAATATTATGATATATGGGATATAAGTAATATTGGACTTCAACAGGATTTTTTTATGCGTATAAAGTATTTATTAATTTCAACAGGGGTTGAATGTTTCTTTATGTCAAAGAAGATACTGTATTTCTACGTTGCAGATATATGCGAACACCTCAGCACAGGTTCTCCTAGTATTTACAAAACAACAAAAAAACTGCTTAATTTTAAAATTACTATTTAGTTCTTACTACTTACAAACAGTTGGTGGTCACTTTGCACTCTACCATCTACCATGTTTTATATTAGGAACATCTTTATTATTACTTGCACTTATATTATATATTTTATGTAAACTGTATGTATGAGGATAGAAATAAATATACATTGATAATTTGTTTAAATACCTATTAAATAACTTGTCACGTATGTCGGGCGCTTTAGCATTTAACTTCTTTATTTTTTTTGAAAACAGGGTTAATTTTTTGTTCAATATTATAACGATCATTACGCCGTTTTCCTGCAATAATATAATATGACATAAGTCCTGGGAAAATTATTTCCATCAGAGCCTCTTATGTGAAGTTAATATTTTTTAAAAAATGTAGTAGACAGGATGGACCGCCATACAACTCTCAATAACATTAGTGCATATTCTTTAATTAGACTCTCATCGTGACCTTACTCAAGTGGTTCGTTTACTTCATCGTGAAATGTCTTCTTCGGTCATCCCAGGCTTTGTATTACTTTTTACTTCTGGATTAAATATTCAAAATAAATCATTATCCCGTCCATCTGCTCTAATCCATTGATGAGCAAATCGTCTTAGCAACAATCATTTTCTAATCTTATGCATCGAATAACCGAGTAATCTACTTGGATAGTAACTAATGTATAGGTTTTATTTTTTCTTTAAACTAATACAAAATAGTGCAATGAGATACTTGTCAATTCATTTGAGTCCACATTTCCCGCAACTTTGTGCTGACAATCAAAACCAATTACCTAAATGAAATTGTTGAGAATTATTCAGGTAATTTTCCCTCTATTCCCGGTAGGTATTCATTGCATCCGCTCTGTTTAGCCGCCCTCGCCGGCAAATAATCTACTTCCGCCTATCCGGATCACTTCGCTACGATTGCATTTTCCACTGCAGCGGAAGAAACCTTCATAAAGCTTATTCCAATTTCATTTCATTAAGTCGCTTATCGGAAATTCCGCCGATGGCCGACGATCCTGTGAAAAACTCTGAAGCTTCTGTATCGCGGTCGTTTCAATGCGGGGCGCTTTAAAAACATGAGTTTTGCTTTCTGCGATTTTTGTCCTGACTTTTTGATTGTGAATTCAAATACCAATTAAAATAGATTTAACGGTTTTCCATTCAAAATGATTGATTTTTTACCTATCATGAACCATTAAAACTCTTGTTTAAAGAGTTTCGCGGAAGAGCTGTAAAAATCCAGCGTAGTGGAAAAAATGGAATGTAAAATGTTAAGTCTTTATCGGTTTCATTTTTACTATTGGATTCAGTCATAACCTTCCCATACCGAGTGTGCAATAGTCCGACTAGATACAGGCAGTGCGCTCTTACAAAATATCACAAAAAAACTCCATTTAACAGTAATGCGTGCTTTACACGATACTTTTTTTCATACCGATCCACATATGAAAAATCTTCGCAGTAATTATTCTCATACTTTCGATTTCATACAGATAATTGCCATTAGAGAAGAAATAATATTTTGAAAAGGTACTAAATAGTAAAAAAACACCTTGAACATAACCATAGATCGCAATCATGGACGCCATCTGTCACTGTCATTTGCGAGCTGTGTCACGTGCTTGGCTGTTACCCAATCGATGTTTACCCGTTCGTCGTATCAAACTGAATCATAACAATTTTCATATGTACATATACATAAACACACACTTGCCATAAACACACACTTGCCACAAACTACACATCACTTCTTATCACTTATCACTTTCTTATCATATGCCTTTGGCAAAAATAGTTTCTTCATCATCGTATCATGATCTATAAGATATTCTTATAATATATGAGGTGAAACAACCAACACAAGGCTGTGAAAAAGGCCAAATCAATAGCTGTCACAACCCTGACTATTCATTTAATAATTAGTTAACAAAGATAGATATACTTTATTCTACGTATGTGAATTTATAGATAAATAGATTTACTAAAAACAAAATGTCAAACATATACCCGAAATTTACAATACCTAACAGTAATTCACACTCAGTAATCAATACATATTGTATTATTTTTATTAATATTTCAAATATAAAACTGAATAAACATGCAACATTTTCACGTCATATAGTTAAAAAAAAATAATGAGAGATGACATATGTCAAATAATGTCCGCCATCTTAAACTGTATGAAAATCAGTAATAACATAGATAAACCACAGACTTACCATACCGACTACTAAAATAGAAATATAGGTTTGGGGATCTGATGAGGAGACACAATGAAAGAGGTTGTAAAGGTCACAGTGTTATTCTTGAGTCAGGATGCAGTATATGAGATGACTTCAGGACCGATGATGAAGACTCCGGATGCAGGCAGTGAAGTGTTGGTCAATGTGCGGGTCAGTGAGTCGACGCCGCTTGCTAGTGACTGGACTCGTGGACGTGTCACGAACTGGTGAAGAACATGGGTCTTCCGGGTGCTCTAATGCTGAACAGAGTAGCCGAAGGTGCGGTGGACCTGGTCGGTGGTTGTGCGGGAGATTCGTAGACCGGCGAGAATGCTGCGGGGTCTAGGTGCGTGCTTGTAGCGCTGGTCAGATGTGCCAAAACCAGGACGCTGTGATGATCCCGTTTGGTATGAGTCCGTGGATGAACCGTGCAAAGCCGGGTGTATCGTCCTGTGCGCGGCGCAAGGCGCGCCAGTTGTTACTCGTGAGACTGCCTATTCATAACTGACTAATGACTTAATGACTGACTCTCTGCTCGCTGCGTCGGACCTATTTATATAGTTAATCCGACGGCGGCAGTAGCTACGCAAGATCGCTGGTAAACTGCCGATCTCGCTGGATCTAGACGTTTTTCTCACGCTGGAATTATGCCTTAGCAATTGGCTACGTTTGGTGACTTAGCAGGGGTGCCCGGGTTCATGGGTTAAGGTTTGCCCGGGTCTTGGTGGCGGGTGTGTCGGCCCACCTTCTGCGTGGCGGGCCGGTTGGGAGATGCTGGTTGAGGGAGACCCTTTACAACCGGTTACCGCTGTCCGGGCCGCTCGATAGTACAGGGGCCCGACCCTCAGGCTCACGACTAAGGGTGGGCTGCCCCATCAGCGAGTGAAAAAACCCCGCCACTGCTGTTGTGCCGGTTCGTGACCGGAGGGGACCCAGCAGCAGCGTTTGGGGCGCATTGGATGCCCTCTCCAGCCGGACTCTCCCGGCCTATCGCCTAGCACCGCAGTGGGTGGGCTGGAACCAAACGCTCATCACTCCTAGACAGCCTGAACCCCAGATTCCTACCCACCCCTCATACCTTTCCTTTCCAGACCTTTCCTTTCACCTCCTACACCTACAAAAAAAAAAAAATTAATTAAATTCATGAACATACAAAACAACAATCTTAACATCATTACAGCGGCGAGTAGCAGGCGTCCCCGGTGCGGGCCAAAACTGTTGGTAAATTTTGCCAACATTCGCGGCCTGCACACAAATTTAAATTCCGTCCATCACCATCTTTTGTCCCAACGTCCCAACCTTCTTTTCCTATCCGAAACTCAGATAGCCGAGCCGCCAGACTCCTCCTATCTGGACTGCCCGGGCTTTACCCTCGCAAGCAAATTCCGGCTGAAAGGAGGAGTCTGCCTCTATAGTCGAGCTGACGTCAACTGTGTGCGACTATTGAGTCTGGAAAACTCCAGATTCGACGTAATGTGGGTGCGCGTCAATCTTGCCAGTACGGCAAGATTCTACGCATGTCTATACCGCTCACCGAACCATAGCGAATCAGACACTTCCGAGCTCTTCAAACATTTGAGCGATACTATTGATGATCTCTTGCCCCGCTACCCTTCGGCCGAGTTTGTTGTTCTGGGGGACTTCAACGTTCATAACGAACCATGGTTGAAGTTCTCAGGCCCAACGGACTCAGCTGGCCGACAGGCGGAATCCTTTGCCATTTGCTACGGATTAGAGCAATTGGTTCAGGAGCCTACAAGGGTTCCTGATGTCCAGACTCACCGCTCCAATCTGTTAGACCTATTCTTAACTACTGTGCCACACGGTTATAAGATTGACGTCACAGCGCCTCTGGGATCATCTGACCACTGCCTAGTGACGACATCAATCCCCGTTAGCCTCAGACCAACCAATGAGAGGCTGAGGAGAAAAGTGTGGCACTATAGGTCAGCAGATTGGTTCGGTATGCGGGCCCATTTCAATGCTTTTCCGTGGTCAGCTGTTTGTTTTCGGACTTCGGACCCTTCAAGATGTGCCCAGGAGATTGGTGAAGTCATCAAATCGGCGATGGATGGCTTCATACAATCGACTACTAAAGAAACTGATGTGGGCTCAAAGCTGTGGTTCAGTCGACAATGCTCCGAAGCAGTTCGACGAAAAAACGCGGCTTACCGAGCCTACAACACATCTCGAACGCCCGAAAGCAGATCAGCATACAACAAATCGGCAAAGGAATGCAAGAGAATCATCAATAGATCAAAATTCGAACACGACCTGCAGATCAGCAAAAAGCTGGCTGCCTGCCCGCATGGCAGCAGAGCATTCTGGTCGCTTGCGGGCTCAATAGGTCGAAATTTTTGCAAACCCAGTTTGCCACCTCTTACCAGACCTGACGGCTCACTAGCAAACACCGCCACCGAAAAGGCAAACCTTTTAGGGAAAATGTTTGCGGAAAACTCGACCCTCGACGACGGGGGTGCTGTTCCGCCGTCGGTTCCTCACTGCGGCTTCTATATGAAAAAGCTGAGGATCCGGCATCGGGATGTACTCCACGTCATACGGGGGCTCGATGTTAACAAAGCTAGTGGACCTGATGGAATACCTGCCTTGGTATTGCAGAGGTGTGCTGCGGAAATAGTTCCAGTTTTGACAAAGCTCTTCAAAATGTCCCTGAAGTGTGGCACTGTGCCCTCTGGTTGGAAAAAAGCGGTAATTCACCCTATTCCCAAGAAAGGTGACCGCTCCAACCCGGCCAACTACCGCCCCATAGCGATCACATCAGTTCTGTCCAAAGTGATGGAACGTGTGATCAACGACAAACTGCTCACATACCTCGAGAAGAACAAAATTATCAACGACCGTCAATACGGATTCCGGCGGAACCGCTCGTGCGGTGATCTTCTCGCGTATGTGACGCATGTTTGGGGGCGGTGCCTGGAACGTCACGGTGAGACCCAAACGGTCGCACTAGACATATCCAAGGCCTTTGACCGGGTCTGGCACCGAGGACTTGTCAACAAATTGCATTCTTACGGACTTCCCGCATCCCTGTGTACGTGGATTGCTGACTTTTTAAGGGATAGGTCGATTCAGGCGGTTGCTGACGGTTTCACCTCTTCCTCGCACTCCATAAATGCTGGCGTCCCACAGGGATCGGTTCTGTCTCCGACTTTGTTTTTGTTGCACATCAATGACCTTTTGACATGTGCACCGATTCATTGTTACGCGGATGACAGTACAGTTCATGATAGCTTTTTGTTTGACAAGCCCCCAAAGGGCACACAAACTCCAACGGCTCGGAGGGCTTTGAAGCAGAGAATGGACGGTTATCTCGAGAGTATTTCCTCCTGGGGTAAAAATAATCTCGTCGAATTTAATGTTTCAAAGACCCAATCCTGTCTGATTACGTCTAAAAGGGATCCAAATGATAATCTAGTCTCCTTCAACGGAAGCAATCTTCCGAACAGGCCTTCCATTGATATGCTTGGTGTAACTATAAGTGACCAGCTCAGGTACGGGGGCTCCATCGAAGCCAGAGTAAAGTTGGCCTCTCAGAAGCTGGGCGTACTGTACAGGGCCCGCAGATACTTTAATAGTACACAACTGCTCACCCTGTACAAATCGCAAGTGCGCCCTACTGTCGAATTTGGCAGCCATCTCTGGTCTGGAGCCCCAAAATACCTGAAAAAAACCCTTGACTCTGTGCAGAAACGGGCGGTCCGTTTGATAGATTCCCCAATCTTAACAAACGGACTGCAATCTTTAGAGCACAGACGTCGGGTAGGTATGCTGTCCTTGTTCTATCGGTATTACAATGGAAGATGCTCTGAGGAACTAGCGTCATTGATCCCTTCGGCGCCGGTGCGTAGTCGGGATACACGCCAAACGCGCGCCCAACATTTGTACACAGTTGACACTTGTCACATGAGAACGGGTCGCTTCTACGATTCGTTCTTAAGTTCAACAGCTCGGCTGTGGAACGAACTGCCGGCCTCTGTGTTTCCTCCCTCCTACAACATGGGACTCTTCAAGACCCATGTTCACTCCTTCCTCTCCACAAAAAGACCCTCCACACAGCATCCCCAAAGATGACATAGGCCCTGAGGGAAATTATTTTCTTCAGGGCCTCCTGTGTGGAGTAAATATAAAAAAAAAAAAAAAAAAAAAAAAGATCCTTTTGGCGGGTGTGGGTAATGTATCCAGTCAAACTCGCAACCGTTTTGACGTGGGTAGTTCGTTCAGCTGCAAGTACTCGTAGGCAGTAGGTAGGAACGTAGGAACGCTGATCGCTTCGCATTTCGTCTGGAGTGTTCTAGATAAATATCTTAGCTCTCGCTACAATATAGGAATAGACAAATTTCATGAAAAAATGGATGGTGTAAAGCAATCATCAGTGAGACGTGGTAGGTATTCTTAACTATGCATGTTTTGCTTACTAAATTTTTTAACCCAACTATTCTTAATACATTACACGAATTAATAATAATAAGAACCAGTGAAATACATACTTTCGTGAAAAAAAAAATGTTCGCACTGAAGTTCACATAGATACGGTCGTATTACATAAAGTGGCTCACGTGGTGTCTTTATTGTGAACTGAAAACCGGCGCACAGTAACGTTTCAATGCACTTACGTGTATCATATTATATTCAAGTCAGTCTTTCCTCCACCGTTGCATACAAACGTTAGCTTTTTGCCTCTCCAACTCTCTTTTGTACGGACCTCCGTACACCGTGGCTGGCTGGCTGGAATGTTCGCCGAGCAAACAGCCGCACCGACCGCGGTCGTCCCGCGTCTCTGGCCGTGTTTGCATTTCAACTTTCATCCCAGCTTCTTTTATTCCGAGCTGAGAAAACTGTTTGAGACGCTTGCGAGATATTCTTTGCATTTCTCCGCATTTGTGTTCAAAATGCATTTTTACCTTGGACAAAAAATATATTAAAAACTCGAGAAAATTAAATAAAGTCAACCGTTTTCTTGTAACTCGTTGGTACTCCAGTCTTAGAATGATTTCTGTGAAAGGTAAAAGTATTTTATTCCCAATAGATACAACTGTCAGTGAGCTTTGAAATCACAACCGATACATCATGCTGTGAGGATGTTCAACTTAGCGTTGTTCATTGCTTTCACTTTTTTATGTTTTGCTTATACTCTTGTGAATAAAAAACTCCGAGAAACGTTCTGGAAAACATTTACGACTAAACTAGCACATGTATACATGCAAATTATTTTAAAGAGGACATGTTTATGTATTTACTCTCTCTTGGAATTCTCTTCTTTATGTTTTTATTTCTGTTTCACTCTTCAGCTTACTAACAAAAACCAAATTATCATGTTTTTTTTGTTCCGTACGGTACACTACTAAACAAGCTAAGGTCTCTTTTAAATTACCAGAATCTATTGTGTCTATTGTATTTTAAATGATTCACCTTTATCTATTGTGACTTTAAAATGATTCGCCTATATATATGGTGTCGTTTTTCATATTATTTCATTCAAGCTAACAAAAATTTTTCTGGCAACTAAATTATTATTTTCAAAAAGCCTTATTTTTTTTTAGCACATATTGATGTCTTATAGAAATCAAATAGAAAATACATTTTTAATTATGCTTTGTCAATGGAAAAATTATTAGATTATGTTTGTAAAATGATACCTTGAAAACATCTGTAAATAATACATCATTATTGATAAGAAAATTGACTTTTTTGACTAAACCACTAAGAAAGTTGTGTAGATTTTGAAAAAACTTCATAAAAAATCAACACGGAATTTTTTTTAAATTACCACGCTTTTATTTTTAAAGATGTATTTAAACATGTAATTTTTTCTTTGGTTTGAGTGAGGATTATTTCATATATTAGCTGCTGAAATGAAATCCGATTTCATATATGTACTCGTGAGTATGCGTGATTGCCACCAAAAGTTTTAAACATGCAATGTCCTCTACAAAGAGTCTATCTACCGAGTTTCAGCTCCATCGGATGTCGAGAAGTGGGTTCATTTCCACTTTCATGATTTGTATTCAAATATACGTATTAAAAAAGTCGTTATGTATCCTTTTGAATTTTGTGTTAGCTAAGTTCATTCCATATAAAAACACAAACTGTCTACAAATATTAAGATGTTGACTTAAGCATATTTAAAATAATGTTATTTGGCTTCACGATTACTTCGCATTATTTTTGCGGTGTTTTTTCAATACTTTGATCAATCCTCAGATTGTTTTGCGGTATAATATTATTTCTGATGTGATTTCTGCTTATCTTGTTAAGTCCACTTTAACAGGTACCTGCCTTTAATCCCTAATTCCACTTCCCGACCTTCCCCTTTACCCCTCCCCCCTCCTTCCCTCCCGCCCGCGCCAAGAGCAGGCAACTGACTCTCCCTCACCCCTCGATATTAGCCCTTCAATTCTGTTTTTATGTTACAAACATGGTTGTAGCTTTAATCTCAAAGCATAATATATTGAATTTTTTAAAATTTTCTAACTCTTTACGTTGCTTTCTGGTATTTTAGATTTTTTTTTATAATTTTTATTTATAGTACACTTTGTAAATTTTAATCTTTTCAATTTTCCACATTATATGTGTGGTTTATTTTTTAAATTTAACAAATTAAAAACATAAAAGTTAATGTTAATGATTATATACGTGCTTCTCAAACACCTACCAAATAAGTTTTTTATTTATTTTATGTGAATACCGCACAAAAGTCCCAAATGCTCCCAACCGACTAGAGCAAGTGAGACATCCTCAATTACGGTATTTTGTGCGGCTGTATGTAGTGGGTAAGGGAGATAGATGATGAAGAGGAAGATGGGAAAGTACATGGTTATTCAGATCTTGTCACCAAACACGACTAAAGTCTAAGGTCCTGAGTTTCATTCCCGGTCGCCATTTTGTTTTTTGTGATGTTATTTGAGAAATATCACTTTTGTTTTTGTAATGATTTATTGCCCGCTTGATTTCATGTGAGGTTAAGTGAAGAGAATCTCCTTAAGTTGTGAATGTCCGTAGGTATATTACCTACAAAAATATTTTTATGGTCGATCTCCGATTTACCAAGTGATGCATTAAAAAATCTACGAGAATTGTTTACATAAAGAAGTAATAAAATTTTTACGTATTTACAGGTCACTGCGTTTAAAATACTTGTTTACCAAAACATGGAAATCCGTCAACAATTTTCCAATATGTTATAAAATCAAAACATCCGTTTAAAGTGATGAAAGATTTCTCTCGCTCGTCGGATCAGCAAAGGTAATCCTTCGGCCTCCCCCCATGGGGTGTTTCATGGTTTAAAGGGTTTGCTACTCTACGCAATATCCCATTGAGCTTCCTTCAATGGGAGCCATGGACTGGATGCATATAGCGCTGGTATCGTTTATGATTTGGCCGAAACTGAGCAGGATTTAGCAATGGGATAAGCAATCTAGTGTAAAACATAATCATATAAACACGCGGAGGGGTGGCTATACTGTTTTAACGATATTGTTTAAATGATCATCGAGAAATCTCCCCTTCAATAATCCCTGTATATAAGTTGTGCATGCAGTATATAGATTGACTTTATGCATACGTTTCAAAGTTTTAATTAATTTAAAATATTGTCATTTCATATTTTTTCGATAGTGGAATAACTTAGTGAGTGAAACCTCAGATTGTAATATTTAATCATTGAATATAATATTAACAACTCTCAAACGAAATATGTGAAACGGTAAAGGCAGGAAAGGAGATATCGCACACTAGAATAAAAATGAAAATATTTATCGAATGCACTATCTAGATTGCATTTCGTTCGGGGAGAATCTACATATACACAAAGCTAGCAGCCAAACGATGTGCCTTAAGAAAATGACGATAATGTCGGTGGCTCTCAGTCGAACTAATTTTGATTAACAAAAGTTGATTTTTTCAAATTAGTTCAGTTGTCAGAGCACTTCCCCGGCAAGGAATAGGTCCTGGGTTCAATTCCAATCTTTTACTGTATTTTCTGATCCATATATTTCTTTAGGTAGACGTTAATATTGTCATCAATGATAAAATATAGTTTTTTTTATATATTCGTGATTCAGCTATTCTCCAGAACCGTTTTAGTATTGACTCCCTTACACGTCTAAAGAAAGATTTGGAGGAAAATAAATCTTCACGTCATTTTTTTACTATGGGGGAATCTTCGGATATTGTTGGATGGAGAGGAAAAAAATGAATATGAATTAGGCCGAATGTGGAATTTCCTATAAACAGAGCCCTTGAATAACTGATTTGGTAACACGAAATCAAACGAACCTTTGAAATTTTAGTTGCCTTGAATTTATCACTCCATTTTCTCTCAAGCCAACGATTATCATTGAAAAATTTCAAAAAGTCAAATTCATTCCAGGTTACAAAAGTTTGTTTACATTCGTTTCAGGTAACTGAATATCGATGGCCTAGCGCACAGCTGATGTGTATAAGGGCAGTTAAGGGCCCGCTTTCCGCGTAAAGAATTTAGATTTGGGCAACACTCAATATTTAGTGTTAAAAGAATCCGACAGAGGTGTCTGAATTCGTATTAGGAATAATTTTGGGGGTTATTTAATATTTTAAATAACGAAATTAAATTACCGACATCTATTGCAATTTTAGAAAAACAGACCCATTTTTAGTTAGCACCGAGCAAATCACACTGGCGTGAACTTCGCCCGCTCCAAAAAGTCGCTTCCCGTTTACACAGTATGTTTTTAACAGAAATTGTTTGTCTCTGTTTTTTGTACGTTAATGGAACCGAGCTGAAAGGGAGAGCTTTATTTTGCGAGTATGTCAACGATTTGTACAAATATTAGTGCGGTCTCTAGTTATTATTACTCTACGAACGAAGTCGAAATGAAGATGGTTCTCAAAATATGGGTTTTATTACGGATTTAATTAATTAATTTTTTTTTTTAATTTTACAAAAAACATTTACGAAAGTTATTTGAATAGGTATACAAATTACTTTACTTTACTAAAATACTATTATCACTTTTATAAAAGTAATTTATAACTTTTATAAAATCAATAAATATATTTTTACATCAATAAGGTTTTTCTTATATGGTTATCTTTATAGGGTGTCCGGGGGTAAAGTGCTCAAACTTCAGGAGGTTATTCTAAATGCTAGAAGAAGTAAAAATGAAATGGAAATTATTCGAATTTCCAAATTTTTTCCACAAAAATTTATTTTCAGTAGAAGAAATTGTTTTTTTTTCTATACAAAAAATTAAACTTTTTTACTCGAAAACTATCTTAAAACGTTGGAATTCCAAAAAAAGTTTTTTTTCTTTTTTACTTGTACTATCAATTAGAATCACCTCCCGAAGTTTGTGCACTTTACCCCCGACATCTTGTATAATATGCGCAATATAATATTTATACACGTGTAATATCTACTTTTGTACATTTATATAAATTATATACACGTTTACATTTTTATGCTCATCAAATTTATTATATTATAAAGATAGATAGAAAGATCCTTAGTGCTTCCTGAGGACTTACAAATCAGAAGACTTTTTTGTAATTATTTATTTATTCATTTAAACAATTCAATAATTATAAAGAGTAATAAAACATGTAAGCAACATAAAATTACATTCTAAAATGTGAAAGGGGCTCTATTTATTTACATTTTTATGAAATTACTACTTTTAATAGTTTAAGCTTTCAGTGAACTTTCAATTGTATTTTTAACTTCTCTAAATATTATTTGTTTAAATTGTCAAATATAATTTAATCACAAGCACAAGATTCACTCAAAATGAAAGATTGGTGGTTCTGAAATGTTCCCATAAATACGGTGAAAGAACCCTAAACTATGAACTTATTGCCCTAAACATGCTTCGAGCGAAATGCGGATCTGGAAACCTTATCGTCAATCTGAGCAAAACATACCATGAACGTCAATATAGCAACAGCCTTTGTTCTGCTGCAGTTTCATTAAATGCCGAGAGATCCGTTTACAGTCTCCAAAAAGCAATACTGGGGCACAACCCTAGAAGCCAAGCTAAATGATTGGAATACAGAAAGATAAAAACACACCATTGTCAAAAACATCTTGGCCGTAAATGATTAAATAAAATTAGATTTATTCAGGAAGGCAAGCATTACGGTGATCGATGTTAAAAATCTAACATAGCCCTAGAATAACTCCAGTATCTTTAAGAAACCTTTCTCTTAAAGCTCAGAAAAAAACTTTCCATGACAGTTAGATATACCACTCTACAACAAGGCCGCGTACGGTAAAACTGTAAAAAAAAATAAAGTAATAAATAACAAAATAAATATTTCACAACACAATAATTTCATCGAAAATCTTAAATCCGTTTCACCTTTCTACATTTTCTATATTCTCCTTAAGAGTATAATCCTTAGATAATGCCTTTTCAAATTATTCGTGGAAGCTAGAAAAAAAATAAAATCATTGATTATAACTGCACTTCAAGTGACCTTTTAAATAACAGTAAAGGGCTCAAATGATTTTATTGTTACGTCCGTGCCTTTGCATCTTTACAAGACTTGGGCAAAACATTCTGTAGCAGAGTATAGATTTCACATCTGAAACATAATTAAAGAGTTTATTGAAAATAGAACACCAAGGTACGGTTAGTCAAAAAACGTACAATAAAGTTAATTCTGGGAAGAAATTGTACAGTTGACATTCAGGACAGGTTCACTCCCTCCTCCTCAAAAAAGACCCTCTATACAGCATTCTCAAAGATGACACAGGCTCTGAGAGAAATTATTTTCTTCAGGGCCTCCTTCCGACATAAAAAATAACATCACTGAACTAAATTATATTATTGTAGAAAGCAATCACTTTGTGGTTTGACATATTTAATAAAATAAAATACTTTTTTGTTTTAAAACCACGATATTTATTAATTTAAGAACCGACCGGTTTCGCTTTACTTAAGCATCATCAGGGTACAAATTAATACTAAACAAGAAGTACATAATGTGTGCATATATATAACAAAATATAGAGGGAGACAACATGATACAAATATATTATAGAGGGAGACAACATGATACAAATATAAGCAACACAAAGACGGTCATAAAATACATTAACATAAGTGTACAAGTAATGGAAAACCGCTAGATAATTATGTAGACTAATGGGTTATACGAATAAATCGGGAAAAACAAAACATCAATAAAACCTCAATAATAACGGTTTTTCCGAATTTGCAAATCATTTGATCGATAAAGATCATACATTCTGTCATAGCACCGGTGCTAACATCTTACATAAAAACGGGCATGGTAACAGACTAAACAATTTAGAGGCACTAGAAATTAAAAAAGCTGTAAAAACCAAAAGTCAGATACTTAATAATCAATTAGACATATCAAGTAGTCCAATATTAAGTCTGTTTCCAATAAACCCATAAAAAATTCCCAGTTCTCCTTACCTCCTTACCACCTTGCCAGTTGATGTTTGGTTTCTCCCGATTTATTCGTATAACCCATTAGTCTACATAATTATCTAGCGGTTTTTCCATTACTTGTGCACTTATGTTAATGTATTTTATGACCGTCTTTGTGTTGCTTATATTTGTATCATGTTGTCTCCCTCTATATTTTGTTATATATATGCACACATTATGTACTTTTTGTTTAGTATTAATTTGTACCCTGATGATGCTTAAGTAAAGCGAAACCGGTCGGTTCTTAAATTAATAAATATCGTGGTTTTAAAACAAAAAAGTATTTTATTTTATTTAATTATATTCCCCACAGTTTCAGAACTTTCGATAGCTTTTTTCGCTGGCCCGTTCATTATTTTTCTGGATTCCACGTTCGAGTATTGTTATTTGAAACAGGTGGCCCATATTATTATTACATATTATATTATATTTCGGACATCGTTGCATTGTGAATCATTAGAGCAGATCTTAGAGTAATATTACTCTAAGGAGCAGATGTAAAGTGACGTGTGTATTTGTGTACGTAGAAAGTTAATTCGCAAATAAATCACGATCGTATAGGAACAAGAAAAGAGACAAGACAACAAGAAAGTTAAATTAATAAAAATTTACCCCGTAATTTCTAATGCATTGGAATTAGTTTTATTTCCCAAAGTACCTATTCTGAAAAAAAAATAATAACTTTTTACTACACAATACATAAATAAAAATATGAATTATTAATTTTTATAGTAAATTATCGTTTATAATAAATATAAGCTTATAAATCAAAAATTGTATTTTTTTCTTCTCACCTATTAGATAGGATATAATTTTATGAGATAACATTTTTTCTTTGAAATACGGGATATCTTTCGTGTATTTCCCATCTTTGAAAAAACAATATTTATTAACTCATAAACTTTACACGCGTAAAAATTATCTTTATAAATTCAAATATTTGCACGTAATCGCACGTCTGTAGATCATAGAACGATGAACGACACGTCTGCCCCCAAAGCCCTCGAGTTGGCGAATGAACTTCTCAAAGAAAGATAGTTTAATCTGCAAGTCGGAGCGAGCGCGCTATAATAAATATGATTTAAAAGCAATAGGCGTAAGCGACAGTTGTGAAAATGTTTAATAAATCACGGCGTATTTCAAAAATAGCAAAAATTACTTATGGGGTCTATTGAGTAGCATTAAAAGAAGCATTGTGATTTTTTTCATACATATAACTTGTAAAATAACAGAAATAAAAGTGTTAATAATATTTTTCGGAGCATACTTTGCGATTTATTTCTATCGAGGGAATTTCAAATAATTACCGTTTCGGCTTTTGGAACAAATAGATACTATCTTAAAGAATAACATATATTTTTTTAAGAGCTTAAAAACTTCAAACTTTTAAGGAAAATATCTCGGAAATTGGATGAAATTCGAATAGTGGGCCCTTAAGTCAAATAAACTCATTTTGTGAAGCATTTTCCAGATTTCTCACTTTGCAAGAATCGTAAATGGGTATTTCGTGGAAAAATTCCATTACTTATCTAAAATTGATAAAATGCGGATTTCCTCATCAATTATTATTAACTTAAAAAAACATAATAAAAATAACTGTACAATAAACTGTTGCACATTGAAAATTTCAAACAAAATTAAATACTTAGGAATAATAATAGACAAAAACCTAAACTGGAAAGATCAAATCAACCTCACCGTCAACAAAATAAGAAAATTAATTTCTGAAATTTTGAAATATTCTCTCATTGGAGAATCTAAAATCGATCTACTACGCTATAGTACAATCAATTCTCCAATACGCTGTAATCAGCTGGGGAGCTGCCTACAAAACAAATCTAATCCCTGTTGAAATTGTTCAACGTCTAATTATAAAAATAATATTGAAAAAAACCAAGAGACTATCCAACACACCTAATTTTTGAAGAATTTAAAGTATTAAAATTTAATGATCTTGATAAAAAATAAACAAAATCACCACTTTTAACTGAAAGTCGTTCTCGTCAAAAACATATATTTCCAACACAAAAATGCAACACCTCTTTTGCTAAAGATCACATACAGATAAAGACATATATCTAGGGAAAACATACTTCAACAGCCTACCCGAAAATATCAGAACAATCGAAAACGATAAACACATACTAGAAGCGATTAAAGATAAATTCAAATGAAAAACACCAAAACGATGAAACTATCTTCTAAGTTAATTATAAATTTTAATCTTCATATTTCATTAAATCATAACTGCAAACACTAAATATTCTTCATCTTCAGATAAGCGCCAGCTTCTATAGAAGAGAAACATTAAAAAAAATCAATAGCAGTGAAACTAATGTTATGAATTATTTTTGTTAATATTAATGATTATACTCTGTAAATTGATTAATTAATTAATAAATAAATAAAAAATAGTAATAATAACGAACCTTACAGTAAAAGGCAGGTTAAAAAATTAAATAGCTTCTACTTTAGTGAAACATAACTTTAACAAAGTTTTCCTTCTGAATTGCATTTATACAGTGGATCTCACACTTCCTTTAATACTTAATCACCCAGCAAATGTGATATTAGAGCCATAGCTTAGTGAAATCACCTACATTAAACGTGGTTTTAATTCTAATGTTTTTATTAAAAAGTATTAAAGGTTCTTATCATGGCCGCCATTTTGCATAAATAGGTGGTATTCCAATTTGGTAGTTCTCTCTCAGCTGGTTGGCGAGACAGCCAGGTAATAGATGGCACAAATTACAGGTAATTGCAGGATAGGTCGAGTGGGTGGTCGGGGGTAGCAGGGCGGGAGATTTATGGGCGGGAAGGGATCCTAGATGCCAACACATTTTCCCTTAGCACGGCCGACATATTCGGGCCTGAGTTCTGCGAAACCCCTAACCGTTTAATTTGTATAATGGCGACCCCTGAAATATTATCATGGAAATTAAAAATATGTTGCATTTTTATTAAAACCAGCGCACCGGTAAGATAACTCAGCGGAAAGCGAAGGTTCCGAATCCAAGACTCGGTGACGTCAATAAATGTTTACATGAAATTCCTAATACTTCGAAGGATTTTAATAATCTAAGCAGTGGAAGAAGTAATGTAAAGTTGGTGAATCCACTGAAAATTATTTACAAAAGCATTTTTACTATATACTGTCATTCATAGTTATTTTGGTCCAAAACAGTTTTTTTACGTATATCTTTCCCCCATTCTGTCGGTACCTAAACTATCCATCAATCGACCAAACACTAATCAATATCAATTATCTTAACAAAGAGTGGAATCAAGTGCCATTAGGAGAGCCATCACACATCTCGCATCACGCATCACGCATCACGCTTGACACGTGATCTGTTAGACAATCTAAACATCATGTCGGCCCACAGACATCGCTGGCTCTGTTCAGCGTTCAGTACTCGGGACTCACTAATACACAACTGTCAGGCAGGGGCGGATTGGCGTATCTGCAATTTCCCGGCGAGTCATTTTTCAGGTTGGTCTAAATTAACTGTTAAAGATTAAAAAAATAGTAAAACTAAACATTACATTCCAAAAAAATATATTTTTGCTAAATAATGTGATAACTATAATATTATTCCAAAACACTTTTTTCTCTGCCAAAAGCCTAAGTTTTACTATTCTATTAACGGTTTAAGGCAACAATTCTTTTATAAATAGATTACACACCATTGGTAACTAATTCTATTGCTAAATTTGCTGATGGTTTTAATATGCCTCTATTGAAATATAAAGCGATACTAAATAAACACATTAGAAGGGCATATTTTATACTGAGTAACAGGGTTTTTTTGTTTCTTCTTTATTGCTTTCACTATCTTTATGCTAATGTATTTTTTTTAAACTTTTTTTTCTATATTATTTGATGACTGTCAATAACTAGCATGTATGTAAATGGGACTTGTCATGGAGAATTTTAAATAAATAATATAAAAATGTGACGTTTACACGGCTTAAAGAATGTGGCTTACACTCCCTTATGTTTATCTTGTCGAAAGATGAAAAAAAAATGGTCTGGGGAGGAGCACATAAAACCAATCAGCCCCACTGGAAAAAGGTGTTTAAACGTATGTCTATGGGAGTATTCCCGAAATTATTGAATTTATACAACTCGTGATAATACTTCCTTTCTAAACACGAGTTATTCTCAATTAGCGAGGTTTTCAAAAAAACAATAGATGTCTTTGAAACAATGCATTATATAATATGGAAAATAATGGAATTCAATGTATGTAAATGTTGGTAGTCTTCATCAAATTTTCAGGGCCTATCTGTATTGCCAATTCATCTCTGCCTAGCGTTCTCGTCAACGTTCACCAATAACAGTTTATATAGAGAACAGTGATTGTGGTGGCGCCAGCCTATCGTCAACTCTTTTACTCTTAATCCATCAACCTATTATCTGAGGCGACGATTAAATCATTAACTGCTAAAATAATGCGTTTCTTTGTTGGGCAGATAAATTGCTTCACAGTTCGTATTTATTCAGTTTCGATAATTCTCTTTAATATATGATGTTAATTACAAAGAATATATTTAAAGACTTTTTCTATATACACCGTGTTTCATGCTTATACCACGAAACTTTAGAGGAATTTCATGAAAGAAAAATGCACTTTTCATTGATAAGTGCTTACATTTTTAAAAAATGCCTTGTTTTTGTGTGTTTTACAAAACTTTCGTATAAAACACACCTTTACAATAATTATTTGTGCGCATATTCGGTCAACTGTCCTAATTAAAATTTTAAATTTGAAGGTGACCACTATAATAATTATTTGTGCTCATATTCAGTCAGCTGTTCTATTTACGATTTGAATTGTGGGGGTGACCACTAAAATAATTATTTGTGCGCATATTCAGTCAGCTGTTCTATTTAAGATTTGAATTGAAGGGGTGACCACTAAAATAATTATTTGTGCGCATATTCGTTCAGCTGTTCTATTTAACATTTGAAATGTGAAGGTGACCACTTTGTTATCTGAACATGTGCATTACTCGCAAAAGTAAAGTATTATTAGTAAACCATGTTTATTGTTTGTAAGTAATTAGACTTGCTTTGTTTAAAATCTTTATTGGGATGTTTTTCTTAGATTATCATTTATAAATACCACAAAATACTTACTGTTTATACTCATTAAAGAAGCTTCATCTTTCACTTAAACTTTTACATAAAAAAACTTTTCGGACAATTTTTGGTAATTGGGAGACATGCGTTCCAATTAAATTATTTTCAAACAAACTTAAATATGCTTGTTAATATTCATATGGCATTTAACGTTAAAAGAAAACAAATTAATGAAAACTTATACATATTTGGGAGAAATACAATTAATTACTTTTCTTTAACCACTATTTTGATGATATATATTAAATATTATCATATTTCAGAATCAATGGTTCCTCCGTCAGGATACAAGTTTTACAGAAAATTAAAACTATAATCAACTTTAGTATAAGCATAAAAAAACTATAATCATAAGTGGTATGAGAGGGTAATAAATTGGGTAATACTTTTAAAAATAATTATAGAATATATTACTATCTTTAGAAAACAAAAACTTATAGAAATTAAAACATATTTAAAACAATCAAAACGAAGTTATTTATATTCAATTAATTAAAATCGTTCCACAAAATTATTATTGAAAATGTCGAAATGAGTTTGCGCAATATATATTTTTTATTATGAGTAACATAATATATATTTATTTTTATTTTGAATAACATAATATTACAATAACATTACCTTCCTGCTATATTGTTATTAAAATGTGGACACCCGTAAAATTATTTACTATAAAATTATTAAGATAATATTATAACTAACATCAAAAAATGTTTTGTGTAAAATTATCTGATAGTCATCTCAAATGTTATAAGAACTGAATGAATTCACAAAATCACTGGTTAGGTACAGATAAATATCGGAATATAGCTGAGCATGCTACAATAGAAGATTTATTCATAAAATTACCCTATTTAGTCTAATGGCCCTTTACAGAGCAGAGATTTAACCCCACTTCTCCTGGCTGAACCGAACAGAACATCAACAGTGAACAAGCCGGATATGGAGCCACTCCGAGAACAAATCTGATTGATGATTTTCCTCTCCGACAAAGCACATCGATAAATGTATTTTTTTCTACCTTCGTCCATTAGCCCGTAGACTTGGGAGAAGCGGGGAAGAGCCTTTGATAAAAGAATTTAAAACACCTACCCCTACCATAGCTCCACCATAGTCCACCGCACCACAGGGGGTGTTGATTGACGGGAGCTGTCTTAAAAGCAATTCTGCCATGCAAATTAAGAAAGACAAACTTTATTAATTCATTCTCAAATGTTTGTGGAAAAAAATGCATTGATTGATTGCTGCTTAGTTTATTACACTGTCTCAGCGAAGGCACAGTAAGTAATACAGTGATCCGCATAAAGTAATAATATTTCATCTTACAAAACTTCTATCTGAAATCACAAGAAATCTTTATTCTTCTACGATAACCTACAGTCGTGCAGCGTCCATTATCATTATGATTCGTGGATTCGCATTTAAGAAAATGTTGTGTTAATTCAATGTGCGATTATTAGAAATACCTACATTATTTTCCAATAAAGTGGTCAGAGAACCGATAGATTTCAAGTAATAAAAGGGGACGTTATTGGTTTAACTGGCTTCAAAGAATGGTTATTTACCGTTTCGGTTCGGGCAGCGGCGCGGCATACAAATGTCAATGACTCGATGGAGCTTCTTTCAAAGAGTATTTATCCTCTGCACCGGGTTTATCGTGCAGTGCATTATTCCACGGAACCATTGATAGATCGCGAACCATTTTCTCTCTTCTTCTTCACAAAGAGAGCTCTCAAAGCATCCTGGAGCTTTATTGCCTCGCAGTTCCCAGGCTACTACTGGCTCTGTCTGAGGAAACCTTCTATTCATATCAGATGTGGAGGATGCTAATGCGCAGATACCATATCCTTATAAGAGTTCCTATAAGAGATTCAATGTATATACACCTTCATTTCTTTCCCTACACTCCTGCACTCCTAGGAGTCTACTCTTCCCGTAGGATATTATAATCATATAAATTTATGCGATATGTTCAGCGCGCAAGCTGCTGACCCCTGGGAGCTGTGCAATTTGCGTAGCAGCGGCGATAAACGGATTGCAGCGAACATATTGAGAGGTGCAACAGAACTTTTGATACCAACACAAAATTACATCAATAATGTTTCGCAACTAGAGAGTTGCTGTGAAATTTATATTTTAGTTGATGAAACTGAATGCATGTTTTTAACCGCAAATACAGTACGCCTAGCATTAAAGGTGCATTGAGTGTTTTATTTATGGTCAATCACCGTATGAATACTATAAATTCTACATTGATTTAGTTATAAAATCATTTAAATTTTAAATCAACCAATAAACTTAGTTATGAGTTTATCATTTTCACGTTATAATTGTTTATCTTTGTTTAGTTGTTGTGCTGCCATATAAATGAAACAAGTTTCCTTTATATTCTCTCAATAAAGTAGTTTAAAACGGTGTTTACTCAATTTTCTTAAAAAAATGTATATTCTGACCTAGTAACTAACACGAAAACTTTATGTAAGTGATTCTGTGATTCTGTCCCACTTTAATTTGCATTAAATTCGTAAATTATTACGATTTTTACAATTCTATCTATAAATACTAATCTACAGAATTTGTACAATTCATCAAATTTCAAAGTTTATATTCAAGTTTCTCAAAGTTCTATTCATGTTCTGTTATTATTCAAGTACTGTGAAACAACCGGCCCATGATTAAATAATAACAGAACTAGAATGGAACTTTCACGGAAAATTAATTTTAACTTTGAAATTTGATGACTTGTTCTCATTCTGTGGAACAACCTGTTCTAATTGTTACGAAAGTAACAACTCACTTGATTTACGAACAACATTTAAAAGTGGAAGTACCTAATTGTCTCTAGGAACACATTATTTTAAATTTAACAAACAGCAAATTTTATTAATGGTGTCTTAAATCACGATACGAAACTTTATAAGGCACCTCGCCAGTATCCGGGGCTCGCCGGGCGTCGCGTCGCTGGACGGATCGGGTTCACGTCGCGTGAGACGACCGAGTAATGTGTCCCATGTCCAAGTGTTGGGACATAAACTATACCTACAAGTAGTTAGTCGGAACATAAACCTTTCCTTCATGTGAGACATAAACCAAACTGCCTTGGCCTTGACAAACGACACTAAATCCAGCGCAATATCGCCCCCTGTTGCCCCGGAACAAGTATTTCCGAGCCAAATTGTATTAATTCATTCATGTTTGGTGTTAACGCGACCACGGTATCGGCATTTTATTTCAAAGATTTTTTCTCCATTTTTGAGGTTTATTTTGAAAATTTCTATGTAGTTTTCAGAGGATATTAATTTGAAACCGGATAAGCTTTAATAGCTCCTTTAATTTTTTTTCTAACTCGTGACACATTTATTACCTTAGTAATAATTAATGATCATGATTTAAAGACAATACAATGTCCAGACAAAAGTTAATGCAAAATACAGTCCTATATTTTTATTTAGACAAACATGCGTAGTATATTTTAGTATAATTTATTTCTATTATTTTCCTTTTATTTTACTGTTTATTTTATTATGTATTAAAATATAGTAATATAAAGGCTACATGTATCCTCGCTTTCACTCTTGTAATCTATGAAAATAAATTGTGTCGGTGATTTCACCATTAAGTATATTCACTGTCAATTTGACTGTCCTAGAACGGGAGACCTTCCTAGTTGGACAGTCAAAATCTATGCTGTAATATTACTGTAACAAACAAATAAATAAATATATAAAATAAATATTATAACACGGGCATTAGCCTAGGGCAGTAGTCGGCAAACTTATTGGCCAAAGAGGCAAATATGTACATTACAACGATTCAAAAAAATTCTGAGAGCCAAATCTTTTTTTTTAATTTAGTAAACCTTTGTTATAATTTTAGACCTTCATTAAATTACGGATACACTGAATAAAACGTGATTTCACACATAATAAAAAATTATTCGTTGATAGATAATAATATGAAAGTAAGGTACTATCCATAAACTTAAATCATGTCAATGACTAACAAACACTTAATGCGAACAATGTGCTTGCATTTTGTTGGAAAATGTCAGTAAGTCAGGTTTTTATGTTGTTGTTTTTAATTTTAAGCATGATTCCAGGTTATCATCAATAAGACGACTTCTCAGTTTACTCTTGATAAAGTGAATGCTTGAAAAAGATTGTTCGCATGAATATATAGAATCAAAAAGGGAAAGAACGGCAAACGCGAGTTTTTTCAGCTGATCGTAAGAGTCAGGAATACTATTCCAGACGTTGAAAATGATCATGATCGTCTCCCTTCTCCGGGTCTTTCAAAACGGACAACTTGTGTTGTTTACTAAGATCACATTTGTTCTTCTCCAATATTTCCAAATCAATACAAAGTCGTTGAAATTTAGAGCTCCATATTTCCTTGTTTTTTAAATCCTGCAATTGTTTTTCAAAGTTAAAATAAGAGGATTTTTGACGAATGCTAAGGTCGCTCTGCGGTTTTTAAACTTCTGAAACCTGCTGAGAAATGCTTACCTCATATTTAAAATTGGTGTTTTGAAATGGTGTTTGTCAATGGAGGAATTATTTCAGGAGTTTAAAAACAGCAGAGTGACCTTAGCATTTGTGCCAGAGCCGCAATCAAGGAGCCAAAGAGCCGCATGCGGCTCCGGAGCCGCACTTTGCGGACCACTGGCCTAGGGTGATAGTCAAAAGAAAATGTACTGCATCATCGTTTTAATATTTATTAAATAAAAAAATAAATTATGTTACAAGTGATAGAATAAATATTGAACTATACATGATTAAATTACCAAGTAGGTACGTTATTTTATTATAATTACGAATATCCATAAGGATGAGAACGGTTCTTAATCTTAACCCATTAATATATAATATATTTTTAAATGTGGTTAGTGTGCGGAGAGACTATACGCCATGTTATAGTTAAGTTTAACAGTTTGATAAATAATAATCTACGCATTTGACTTTGACTTGCGAATTCAGTTCCCTCTGTAGCACAACAAACATTTTTATTACCAATGTGGGCCCTGCCTGTTTATGTATTTATTTCGTTTGACAAACCTCAAAACTTGGTTACTTACAGTCAAATGTAAACAGCGCGTTAAATACAACACAATTTTACACAAATAACTTGTTTTGTGACAATGAGTCAACTGACCGTCTCCTACATATCAATCAGTGTAACATAATACCAAAGTGAATCAAATCCCTATGCGTATTTGTGTGACTTACGGCAATCTAATACCAAGATCTTTTATGGTTTATTGTGGTTTTTCGCATCCTGTGAAAGTGATAAAAGAAGGGGTTGCTAGTGAGGGGCAGGCAGAAAGAAGAAGGCACGAAAGTATGAAGGGATGAAGGTAGGTTTTAAGGGGAAGGGGGTGAGGCTGCATTATTTACAATGACAAAGCGAAATTCGGAATTCAATTTGTAAGATAAGACTTTGAGAATAGGCAGGAAGACAGGAAGGCAGGGGAAGGGAAGAGGGGAACACTCAGCATTACGGACACGGAGCCAATTTTTAAAAGCTTGCCAATTTTTTTATTAATTTGTTCGCCATTTTACCATTCACTCCGAGACTCAACAATCGAAGTTTGATTATAATAGTTTGATTAACTATAGTTCAAAATGTGTTAAATCAATGTAAATTATAAAGATAAATATCTTAGGTAAATCTATTTCTTAAAAGGTAATTTGTCCCATTGCAGTGTGTAATGGAACTAAAACTGAAATTATAGATTAAATTCACTAGATATTTTTGTTCTTTTTTTTGCCTACATATAAAATTACGTAAGATATTATTTCCATTGCGTAGGTACGGCCAACGGGTTGTAACTTATTCCGAGAAGGACAATATCATAAAAGCATTATAAATTTAAATAATACAGATGTAAAAACGAAACAACATTAATGTATTGCGTGTTAAAAAAATATTACGGGAGAAAAATAAAATAAGAAAAAAATTATAATACTCAGATTTATATGTCATTTTAATGGATTTTATCTTTGTGCTTGTATATTTACTAGCGACAATATTCTTCTGAAATTATTACGGACCTACTCAACTAGGATATTAATTGGAAATAAAGTGATAAAATAAATAAGATTTTTAGTCGATTTTCATGATAGTTGGATAATTTGTATAGGGTCATTTTGGGGAAAAATCACCCCAAGGGTGCTCTACATATATGACTTCCTAGACTCTATTTTCATTTACAACATATGCAGAAAACATACTTACCTAGCAGGTGCTCCGAAATGTAGGAGTGGAGACCTTTGTCACTATTTTAATGCTGACCGAATTTCACTTTAACTGACATAATTTCTATGAAGATTTAATCAAAACGATATCATGTTACGGTATGCATGCATATACGTAACGTAATTTGCATTAGGCTGCCTAGTCTTATGTCATAATCTAATATTGTTGGCGTACAGCGCTGGGGTTCGTGTACCGCGCATACCCGTATTATGTCCAGTTGTAGGAGCGGCTGCCTAACGTGATCACTCCTGGCATTAAGTTAATCGCGCACATAATGAAAAGCTGCACTTATAAGCGGCAGCATTTATTACGGAAAATTCTCAAATCCCTCCAGCACTAATCTGTTTACGGAAACTTTTCAAAATGATGCCTGAAAACAGTTTACCTCGTTTTCTAGCTAGTCCCGGGTCTCATTTTTTAGTGCTTTGACGTTTTTTTACTATTTATTTTTTAATTTTAATTAAAATTTCATCTGTGTCTACAATATTGCAAGCAGTTCAATTTTTTTTATATATATAAATATTTATTCTAACTCTCTTCATTTGTCTTAATAATTCGATCGTGTTAAGATTCTCTTCTTAAACTTGCTAATAAATGAACATTGAATAGAAACCTACATCGACATGATGCATTGTATGTTCTAGGGAAGTGAACATTCATATGCCAATCGATGTATTGTGGATTTACTGTGAACCTTTATTATGAGTCAATATTAAGAAAGCTAGCCTTTATTTAAACTGATATCTGACGTGTGATAACTGATATCTGTGCGCTGTTATCTTTAACATATATGAAAGACAAGATACATAATAAATAAAAAGTCATCTATCATAGAACTAAGTGACTAACCATCATGCCGTTTCTCCGCAGGGGTGGGCAGAGAGGACGGACCGCCAAATAACTCGGTGTTGGCACACACTTCTTGCCTCATTCACATATATCATAGATGTGTATTATAACCTATCAATATAATAGTACAAATATATTTTCAGTGTGGTGGTCACTAATTAGTGCTTGATACTATACTAAGCGAAAATAGAACAAGTTTTAAATATGATGTGACAGCATAACGTTTAAAGTTTGGCACTGAAATGAAGACGTGGGATAGAAATTTGCAGTGCAGAATAAAAACGACAGAAAAATTACTGAAAGCTTAGTTATGATGACCCGTGCTTTTAGGTTGATCAAACACTATTCACAAATCTGGTGTTAATAATTTAAAACCTACCAACAACCCTATTACCCCCGATTTTAATATAACCCTTAACACTAGCCAGCCAAAACAGGCCGAAGTCGTTTTGGGTGTCAGGAAAGCAGAACGCTTTGAATCAGACATCAGAGGAAGTTTACAAACAATGTGAAAGTTGTTGTCTTTGGAGAACACTTCAATGACCAATTTACCCAAATAAACAGAGCTATGCTAAGGAGCTTATGGAACGGAATAACGGAAATTTCGACAAACCTTTACTGTGTGAAATCAATTAGCATATTATTATGATGAATCTCGCGTTAATAAATTGTCATTAAAAACGGGCATCGCAAAACATGGAATATTATAATGACTCTCTAAGGTACTTCATAATTACTATAAGGACAGGTTGTTTTACAAAATTTGAACAATTCATCAAATTTATAAGTTAATTTTCAAGTTTTGTGAAGGTTCTATTCAAGTTCTTTCATCATTTCAGTTTTGTGAAACAACTGGCCAATAATTTTATAACAAGAGAACTTCAAAGAAGAAAGAATATTCATTTCTTTCTCTGTTCGATAAATCTTGCGTTTTGGTTATTTATTTACTTTTTATTGTTATTACATTATTTTATTACTTATATGATTTTATTATTTGACCTTAAATTCCCTGGTCAGACACAAGAGCCTGGTCTATTTCAAGTGAGGGGAGACTATCATGATTGTTTATATTATAATACACTATGAACATGTTATTAATTATTTTTTACTCTGTACTATGCACAATTGATAAAACCACGTATATCTTTTTTAAACTTGCATTTAGAAAGCATTAATTATGATCAAATAGTTTGTATACCATGGAGAGCACGGGTTGTAAGCGAGAGAACAATATATAAAAAATTAAATAAAAACGTATGCCCCGGACACACGCTACAGAGCAACAAGTGCCAGATTCCAAAATTGGTTTTGTTGAGAAGTAGGAGGTGAAAGCGTGTAGGACGTAGGATGTAAGAGTTATTGGGACTCAAGAATATTAGTTACTAGACAGGTGTTTAAGGTGTGCCAAATCTAAAATATTATATTTGTTGAGGACCGGTAGACATCTGGTAGAATATGGGCACACAAAATAAAATGATGCACTTCAGTTGGTTCCAGAGGGATGTTTTTTTATACGCGTGGTAATCAGAATCACTTATTTGTTCTAAAACTTTATTTTATAAAAATTACCTTTACTTTCCATGTTTAAAAATTCAGCCTTAACAAAATGTTATCTAAAATATCATGTTGATAATTATTAGAGATAGCACAAAAACGAGTTTATTTTGTTATTTTTCTTTCATATGTTCGATGGTGTTATTAGAGATAACACAAACACGAGTTCATTTTGTTGTTTTTCTTTCTTATGTTCTATGGTATTATTAGAGGTAGCACAAACACAAGTTCATTTTGTTGTATTTTTTTCATATTATTAGAGATAACACAAACACGAGTTAATTTTGTTGTTTTCTTTCATATGTTCGATGGTATTATTATTCAATTTTCGAAAATACTGTTTATGTATAAATGTATTCGTACGGCTCAAAAAAAGTAGATTCTGAATATTTAAGTTTTATTACATATTATAAAGAATTTATAAATCGTCATATAAAAACGCATAAAACACTATCCCATTAAAACACACCGTTTGGTTGGCATGTCTGAACCTGCAGTTTCATCACAACCAGTCTACGTGAGTAACATATCTATGGACTAAATAATCCACATCAGGGTTGCCAACTCGTGGAGAATTAAATAAATTGTGTGGTATTTAAAAGACACTTTTTGTGGGGAAAAATCAAGGATCCTAGGAATTTTTTTGATTATCCAACCACTTCGTAAAATAATATTTTAAAAATTGTGAGAATCTACTATATTTCGTTTTTGATCGCAATAAATTTAAAGAAGTCGAATAGTATAGTGAGAGAAGAAGAGATTTTTTAAAACCTGAACGAAAGAGAAAATCTTATAATAAAAAACAATGCTAATTTCTTTGGAATTTTTTCATTTTGGAGGTAAAGTAATTTGTGGGGATTTTGAAGGGCATTTCAAAATCTTTTAGAACATATGCATTTGCAACTCTGGTCCACATTCACATATGAAACTACTTTAATGTTTTTAAACACCGGTGAAAACTAGGCTTTTTGAGACTGTTGACTGGTAACGTCACGAGTCGCGTGCGAAATACGATGTGTTTTTTGGAGACAAAAAAAAAGATAATTATTTTTACTATTAAAACCAACTACCTAACAATTAAAAATATATACAGGTATCGAAGTTAGAAGGTTATAATTGATTAAAAACCTAACCTAACCTAACCTAACAATTAAAAATATATACAGGTATCGAAGTTAGAAGGTTATAATTGATTAAAAAATAAAAGAAATGGACTGCAGTTCTTCGATGAGCTTGGCTTAATTAAACACATCTAGAAGTGGCGAGCGAATTATATTTTGGTGTTTATTTATCAAACTAGCTTTAAGATTTTCATTAATCTCCAAATTTACGGCCTTTATTTTGTATGTGTACCAGAGTTGGCTTATTATTATCATTGAGTGAGTGGCCGTATTTTCCAGAACATCTCCTAGATAAAATTCAATAAGAAATCATCAGCGATGTTTTCTCGGCGAGGAACTTGCTACTTGCTAATGTTCAACTCTTGACAGATTGAACCCCGAACCCGAATTAGCAGGCAAATATAATAGCCCCGTGTTTATCCAGCGCAAACACGATCGATCCCAAGCAACTTGCACGTACTACGTATGGACATTAATTCGGTTAATTCTCTCGCCAAATTGGTACAACGGGGCATTATTAGGACAGGCAGGCCAGCCAAATATGTCTACTGACTACCACATGTTGGACTGGGAGGTGTATACATAACATATACATCTGCGACATGCGCCTCTGCATGTATTCCATACTCATGTGTAAGTACGTGTAGATCGGTGGTTCTCAACCTTATTTGTGCCATGCTTCGTGATGGACTTCTGAAAATAATATTCTATAAAATTCTGGAAACAGCATTTCCATTGCGTTATTAGCAATTTTGAACAGATAAATTTTGAACACAGAATAAAATTGTAGGATTTTTTTTGCAGGAGTTATTGGAACTATGTCGCCCCCTTATGGAGTGTAATTTAAGGCTGAAGGAATTGCATATGGATCACAATCTTCGCAGAGACTGGGAAGAAAGCACAACAGACAAATAAGTTGATCGGTTCAACCAATTTCTCGGGAAGTTTTGTTCCAAAAAAATTTTGCGAATTTTTTTAGTAGGTCAGAACCTTATTTTTAAAAGATAAACATTTAGAGTAATATATCAAACGCAAATCCCAATCAAGTTCCCATCTATTTTAATAGTATACAATTAATTTATGATTTGCCCATTGCCCCCCAAACACTCAAATTCCCCCCCTGTACGCCTGAAGTTGAGAAACACCTGTATAAATGCTGATGTTCTGTATACCATCGCATAGGCGTCGCGTCGGGCTGGTCAGTTGTGAAACAAATCGCTTCACTATGGGCGGTGAACTTTCATATCAAATTATACGAGAGCCTGTAAATGGAGTGGCAATCGCTCGACACTAAGCAGTTTGGAGTGGAATAATTTTGAATTCTTTCTGACGCAACATAAGCTCTCAAATCCCATAGCTTTATAATCGTTGGTTTACGAAAAAGCTTTATCCAATTAACGTTGTTAGTGAGGCTTGTTTTATCATTTTGCGACAAAATGAACGGAATTTTTAACAGCAAAAAGAGTGCCGCATTTAAAATGCGTGTTTCTTTTGTTTTTTTTTTGCACTATAGTTTCAGCCGTTATTGCAATATAGATTCAGCAACTAACTTCTGGGACGGGGAAAATTTAATACCTCCTTTGCCCTGGCTAGAGAAGTCGTTACATTAACGTATTTATTATTTATTTATTAAAGGTAAAAAATCTTATAAGCCATATTAAACAAGGATATGTAAGTAACTGCAAGGCAAAATACTAAAAACGGAATAAAATAACCAGTAGAAGCCTTTAAAACAAGACGTTTCAATTCTCGGAGCTTAAATAAACAGTAAATCACAAAGAACCACTTGAAGCTGATAAAAAAACCGCAAGCGTAACATCAAAGTTCATCATTTTCCAGAAAAGGGCACCTGAAAATGTCTATTTTTAAAAGAAACTCATTACCGTCTTTGCCGCCAAAAAGACAGCTGGAAACGGAAGTGGTGGAACAATGGCTCCGGTTATTAAAGCCCCCCCGGTCCAATGGCGATGTAATGAATCAGGAATTGCAGGCAATATTGGAGAGCTTTTCTATCAATGGCTTCGGCTCTGCAGAGGTTTCTTTTAAGCAATCATCGCCCTTATGGAGGGTTAAGTCGTAATGGATACATACCTAATTCTTTCGACAAAACCCATTTTGTAAAACATCGTCTTGATTTCTGTGTTTCAACAATAAGGAACTCCAGTATAAAAAAATATGGCTTAAATAAATATATTCACGTAGGGCAACAAACGCCGATTCTAAATATATAATTTTTATGATATATACAAGTAATAATACATATAATTAATAAATCATTATTTAAAAATGAATAAAACACTAACTCTTCAAAATGCAAAGCTTGATTGTCATCACAGCACCGACTGTTTCTAGCGTCACGTTTTACTACAGATAGGTACTGTAAAAAATATTATGTTTTGTTATCATAAATTTGTGAATCTAATAGATTCGCTGTTTTTGAATGTACACCAAAATAAATTAGTGCATTTGAAAGCAGACGAAAGACTCTTTCAGATTTTAATATTATTATTTGCAATTACAAATGTAAAAATAGTCACTTCAAAAATAGGTAAATATTTTTACGATCATTCTGTATATCGATTATTTTTAAGCATATTTAATTACACAGACGTATTGTTAAGGTTATTATCATTATTCCCTTTTTTCGTTTAACATAAAAATAAATAAATAAAAATTTCACAAACTTAGACATATCTTTCTCAAACTTTTAAGATTTTATGGACGATGACTTTTTGGAATATATTACAAACATGTGTGTTTGGTAAGCTTTGAGATGCAAATAGAAGCGTAGTGTTATCTCTTTCTAACACTGCTTAAATTTCACATTATGAGTTATTACTAAATTGACCCTGTTGTCACAAAAAGTAAGATTCTTTTGATGTCTTGCGCGTTTTAGCGGGCATCGAAAAATTAAATCTTTTAAAATTATTTTGAATATAAAAAGTTACTATAAAAACAAAAATAAATAAGCAGGTATTTAAGTTAGAATTTAATTAATAATAATAATAATAAAAAAATGGACTGAAGTTACATATTTAAAAAGACAGGTTTAATTTATTGGCTGGTAGGTACCTAGATGGTACGCAAAGAGTTTTTGAGATATATTAATATAAAGTTTAAAAAGAAGTTCCCTTTATCTCAGTAAGGAATTGCAAATATGTAAATATTTGTTTTCTGACAAAGTATTACACCATTTGCGTTTATCCACTTGGTAACAACTTTATGGTGTCGCAGGTATTAAATGAAACTCATGGGATTGCACAACCTTCCCCGAGAAATGGAATAAACAAGAAAAAAATACAAATAAGTACCCACGAACATTTTTGAACTGTAAAGCAAATCTTAAATATTTATTGGAGGTGATGACGCAATGATGATTTTATGCAATTCCGGCTATGCTCGAACACAATATTATATTTTCTTGGTTTATTGGAAAATATAAATCAAGCAATACCCGTCCAATTTAATTATATGACAAATAAATTAATGTTCGTAACATTAACGGCCTCCGTGGTCAAAGGGTAAGGCTGTCGACTAGCAAGCCAAAGGTCGCGGGTTCAAACCGCGGCGGGCGCAAGTAAATTTTATTTGAATATTTTGTGTTATTTCACAATTCATTCATTGAAAATAATACATAGCATACTTACGGCATGTTCCAGAGTAAAAGATACTTTCAGTATCGCCCTAGTAATTCCACCATTCACAATTGAAACGTTCCTTTAAATGGCTATGAATAGCCAGGAACTGCCCTACGTTCCTCTTCCCCATTGTGTTCCTCTCCATACTACCTTCAGCCTCACAATATACCCCAATTAGGGATACCATAGTCTCACTGGCTCCAGACGGTTGAGAGCAGTCGGGACTCTTGTGCCGTATTCGCCTGATAAAAAGGTAATGCATAATTACATTAAATTATTCCAGACGGCCAAAAAACTATAATTTTCTGCGTTAAAAATTGCTTCAGAACTAGGAAAAATCATTTTGAATACAAAACCTTGTTTTAATTTAACGTAAATAAATCACGCCACGTAAATGACGCCACGAAGTGAATTTGCGATTATTGGAAAAGTGAATATATCGTTACATTGGTTTTTAAATGTAGTCTTCGAAAAACGATACGCTGATGCAATCATTTAATTCGATGCAAAAATTACAATTAAAAAACCAAAAAAAATCTATATTTATTTCACGGCTAATTAGTGACGGGGACACTTTTAAGCACGGTCTCCGGTACAATAAAAGTGTATCGGGCCTGTGAAATGTGCCGCGACCCGGCCTCCCACGCCGCGTGGCACGGGTGACGTGGGCGTTGCACGTTGCGTGGTCTTCGCCTCGCTTACCTACAAATCTTATCACATATATGGTGTGTTCATTGCGCTAAACAAAAGACACCCAAACAGATTGTGGACCATTTTGCATGCGTCGTCAAACTTTAGCGCTTGCAAAAAGTGCTTAGTTAATTTATAATTAAATAAACACATTTGTGTATTTATTATGTGCAGTTCTATATCAATTTATTTTTTCCAATGTATAAGAAATTATCTATTCAATACGCAGATTAACACTCCAAACCGTCTCAAAGCTAGAAAAAACGATATAAAAAGAAAATTCAAAACTTTTACGAAGGTATCTACGCACAATATACCTTTTAGAAAACTAGTTTTTTTAATCTATATAATTAAAGGTGTCAAATATGCTGCTCTGTATGTAGAGTAAGATCCTTGGTTCTAGGCGCACAGCTCAACGGCTCAAATAAAATACTTTGCGAAGGTTCTTCAGATAGTGAATTAAGGCTCTGTAATAGTAAATACGAATGATAGAGGAGCGTGCTTATTGTTAAATAAAACATATTAATACTTTATAGGCGTAGGCGACCATTGCGAAAATATTTAACAAAACACGACTTATTTAAAATATAGCAAAAATCTCTCAACATCTACGATACTTTCAATCAAAATCTAAACCTTGTTATAAATTTCTTATAATGTAAGAATACCTCGTATCCAGATATCCTCTTCCTTGTTCTTTTTTTTATTTTCTATATACTTCCTTGCACCGCAGCATTCTTTGAATTGGGACATAATACCACTAGCTCCAAACAATTGGACTGTTGCATCCAATTCACCTAAGCCAAACAATTAAATCAATTTCATTATTACAATTTTCTCTTTCTTTGAAATCAGAAATTTTATATTTGTATTTTTCCGTTTGTATCTAATATTAAAATCTGAAAGAGTTTTACATCGGCTTTTAAATCCAGCAATTAATTTTAGTATGCATTAAATAAATAGCGAATCAAATAGAGAAAAAATTTCTGATAACAAAACATAAAATATGAAGAAAGCATAATAAAAATGCGACAAGCTGCCTAGGTCTATTGGGCAGGCCTAGGGTCGAAACTGCATTAGCAAATATTCTAAAACGAAATGGAAATTTTAACGACGTAAGTGAAGAAGTTACTGATTTATCTTCTAGAAAAATAAAATCTGTGACTTACCACAAATTTTATAGTTGAATAACGTTTTACAATATTTTCAAACCGTTTTACGTTAAATATTTTAATGGCAAGTTACTGTTTTTATTAATCTCAAATATAAATAACTTTCATCCTAGGGTATTGATCTAAAAAAGGATGTAATAATTACGAATTCATCAGAAATAATTCAAATTTGAGCACCAAGCAAACCCCAGTTATTAGAGTCTTGTGTCGCCTTAATTAGTGATAGACGAAAAAAAGTATCCAACTACATGCCATGTTGTTTATGATACTCTAATAAGGTGTGAAGACAGTTTGTGATTCTGGAATAACGCGGTTGAAAATCTGCAACTTTCATAGATTATAATTATTTGCTTCCTTTACTTATTAAACATCCTTTCCTCCGTGTTCTGTATCAATTTGATATTAAAATATTATAAAGGCGGGTGTGCTTTGCAACGATGCTCGCGTAAAAACTGCTAATTAATAAAAGAGCGAAAAATTTAATTTTCTGCATGACTGGCAGGAATAATCATAATTCCCAGGGTTGCCATTCAGGGTTCAGAATTTCACTAAGATTTTCGAGAGAAAGTTAACTCACCGCTAAGAATTCCGCAGTGGAATCTTATTGGTTACGACTCTTTTGGCATGGTTGGTTAGCACCGTGATTATTACCGATTCAATAAATATATCGCTATACATGTTTTCTTGCAATTATTTGGAGACATTCTTTGTTTGTTGATTTTTAAAATTTCAATAAAAAGTTTTTTATTAAACAAAAACATTATCTTAAAATGATCCCAGTGAATAGTCTCCAAATATTTCTACCATACCTAACTTAACATCTTCCTCTTTGGATAGACTTATCATTAATGTATACTATATGAGTACATAATAGATAAACTTATAATGTGTTTTTTGTGAGTGTCCATTTGATTTATTATTCATTATTCAAAAAAAAAAAAATTAATTATTGTAATACTTTCTTGAAAAAAAAAAAATATTGTAGGTGGACCGTGTAGTTGACCGGTGGACACTGTTGCAGTTATTTTCGTGAAATCGTCTATCGTGTTTGGGTGAGTCTATATCGATGTGTTTAGTATATTGACATTATAATGTTAAAGGATTTTTTTAAATTGTAATTCAATTATGCTCTTCGCTTTCGTGTTCAAAATTCTACTTGTACTTTGCCCTGATATATCGCAACATTTTAACAAATTCAAGAAATATTTAAACGTTTTCAAATTAATCACCAACATATACACTTGGAACTCAAAATGAATTGTAACATGAGCGTTCTTCTTCAAAACAAAACTTAGTTCAATTGGATCGGATAATATTAGTCTCTGAGATATAATTCCATTTATAGACGCGTTGATTTTAAAACGTTTTCTCGTCAAAAATCAATTTCATTGGAGCCAAAGGAAGGTACTAAGTAAACTGGCGACAATGGTTTTCTTATCAGATATCTTGGGAATATCTTTGTCATTGGTTTTGTTGTATCTTTATTGAAATTATGTTAAAAAAAGTGGTAAAGCAATGTGGCTCCCTTGCTCGTAGAAATTCCCGCCCTGCATTGTTAGAATCCACGTAAGCTAAGTGCAACATTTAAAACAAATAGGTACCTTGGTTGTGAATAATGAGTCGCGGTAGAGTTTTATTACCTTCTGGTCGACTAATGCCCTGATTTATTGCAGTTTATTGTCCAACAACAGCCGAGCCCGGGATTAGCCCGACCTGCCGACCTGATCGTGCACCCGAGCACTTTCCTGCACAAAATACTGCTGAATTAAAACACAGCATTACTTTTTATGTATCGAAACCAATGACTGAAATAAATTCCACCGATTCAAATATCCATCAATAATCATTAATTATACTTTTACACGAATCCACCTTTCTTTGCTAATCATCAAAAATACGTATTTGAATAAAGAACTTAACTTAAATCATTAAGTTTTTCTAATACAACTGAATGAATATTAAAGAACCTTTACCACGCAACGCCCGATACTTACAATATCGGTGATTCAATTAATCTTATTTGCTGTGCGTACTTAATATTTATATTTTTATTTAGTAGGCTGGTTTTAAAATCACTTCGATACGGCTCATAACTAGTACTCCTGCACAGCTGTAAAATATTCATGCATTGAAATACTTTCATCGTAGTCTGGAGAAATATAAAAAAACCAACATAAATAAAAGATAAAAATGAGAAGGATTATTTTGCCTCATACATAAATAATTTTCTTACGTATTTTGCAACAATGCAAACAAGTTTCGATTTCTTTGATTGTGTACAGAGTAGGTAACTGATTGTGTCAGGATGTGAGGATGTTCAAATGTGTGAATACGTGGATTTGTGGACATGTGTATGTGGATTTGAGAATGTATGGAGGTGTGTATGTGTAAATGTGTGTAGTTTTGTGTACCACACAGTTTGCAAGGACAGAGTGACCCAAGTGGGTCTTTAATACTTAATTGAACAGTCTTTGGGTGCAGTCTGCCTGGCCTGCGTGGGTTTGCCAAAGTTTTGGCTGAGCTGTCAGTGTGATTTATCAATGCTTTGTTTCCTCGGCTGTATCATGGCGGTACTACTTTTTGCCCCGACAGTCTTAAATATGATAAATCGTCAGACAAAAACTTACTGATGGCGTTACATTGCGAGTGACCGGGGGAAACATTAAATACAATTGTGTTCATACCTTTTTTTATTTAATATTTTTCCCTCTTTTGTTTTCTTTGTAAATTTTTTTACCAGTTACATTAGAATGTTTTATGAGCGTATTATGTTGCAGAATAATTAATAAAAAATGTACCTTACAAAACAAGGGCTTGGGGATAAAAGTGACTGATATATAAGGTTTTCAAAGTTTTTTTTTACATTAACACCACACAGGAGGCCCTGAGGAAATGTCATCTTTGGGGATGCTGTGTGGAGAGTATTTTTAAGAAATGAAAGGATAGGAAGTTTTGGGAACTATAAAAGGTACAAGGGGTGGGTAGGAATCTAGGGATCAATGACGGACGAATAATCTATCCCTCCTGCTGCGGCGCAAGGCGATGGGTCAAGTGACACCACTTGGAGAAGTCAAAGGGTTCAAACCAGCCTCTCCTGATCCGGCACGCCACGTAGTTGGTGGGCAAGCGCATCCTGAACACACCTCACCCGATGAACCCGGGCACCCCTGCTAAATCACCAAACGTAGCGAACCACTTAGGGCGACCTATGGAAGAGATGTTGGTCATCCATTAAATGGTTCCTGGGGTGGTGGTACCCAAACCCTCCTCCAAATTGAAATCAGTTAATCGAATGTTTTTGCTTTCTTTACTGTAAAAAACTATGCAATATATTATTAAATCCATGTTTTTATAAGATAGCTTACGCCTTTTTCTAATTAATCGTTATAAAAAGTGAACATTTACAGAGTAAACAGTTATAACAAATGATTTGGATTTGGAATATAACAGAGTTAATGAAATTAAAGATTTAAAAATCAATATCTTATTACATATATTATAACACACGTATATATTTTTTATACACTTTATCTTTCAAATACCTACTGAGCAGAGCTAACGAAAATAAAGCGATCGATGGGGTTTTCTCCTACAACGAAAGTTCGTGTTAATTACAATTACAGCATGCTGAGAACGAAACGTTCTGAATATTGGAAAATACCGAATAATACCAAAGACAAGTCGTCACAACATTGATATTCGCGGCCGACCGAAAAATGTGTGATGACACGGGAAACACTGCCTCTCGAATTATGAATTTTGCGTGTGACTTCACAAAACACTATTGCATACATTTTAAAAATGTTCACTTTGAAACCTCATAACTTTTTTGAGATAAAGAATAGCTAATTTACTGTCGTTTTAACTATTTAAATATAATACATTTTCACTATAAAAAAAGATGACAAACTCGTTAAACTAGATTCCAACAAAAAAAAAATTGAACCTTTTTGTAAATTCAGCCAGTTTCATAAATAAAGGGTTAAGATTGGTACTCTTAGAGTTAAGAGAGTTATGTCGGGATATATAATAGGCAGTAAATGCGGTAGAATATTTGGTAGAGAAGGGAGATGGGTGAAGTTTGACATATCTGGGCCGACCGCAGAATCCCATTCAAGGAAATACCGGACCACTGGGTAGGCTTGGGCCTGTTGGGCACTAGGAAGGGACAGGGACGGTACCGTATTGTATTGGGACAGTTATGCCATCTAGCGACGTCTCCATCATACTGCAAAAACCAATATTGGCCATTCCTGCGGAGATGGTCTGTTTGAAGTTTGCATGTCAACAAACGTTTTACTGAGCTCGCAGATTCACTGTTAAGTTTTACATCAATTTATTAGGTATGTGTTGTGAAAAATAAACACCAATTTTGACTAAAATTAAATATCTTTAATGTTAGGGATTCCTTTGATATTTCACATACTTTTATTTGGTTTACCATGAATTTTCAATTTTCTATTTACAGGGTTTTCCAATAAGAGGTGTTATTTTGAATATCCCGCTATTTCGGTAGATGTTTCTTTTGAAGCTGTTTTTTTTTTGACATTTGACAAGTAGAAACTACGCCATTAATAAAAATGGAACGCTACACGCTTCAACAATGCATTGAAATTATTTGAATTCACTTGAGTGAATCAAATGCAAATCATCTTGAGTAATTCCACCTCAGTGGCTTCGTCAACGAAAACAACGGGCTCGGAAAACAAAAGAGTTATTGTTAAAAAGCCTCTCTATTCTCAACGTGTGACTGTTTGGTGCGGTTTATGGTCCGGCGGAATCATTGGACCTTACTTTTTTGAAAATGAGGCTGGAGCAATAGTTACGGTGAATGGATTGTGCTATCGAGAGATGATTAATGTTTTTTATGGCCGAAATTGGATGGTATTGATCTGGACAACGTTTGCTTTCAACGAGACGGCGCTACGTGCCACACAAACAACAAAACCATTGATCTTTTACAATTGAATATCAAAATAACACCTCTTATTGGAAAACCCTATATTATCACCGAACGTAAACTACGAGTATAATGACATAATCAACGCAAAATTTATCCATATAAGAGCATTTCTTTGAGTTTTTGATACGTGATACGATCGGTAATAATAAAAATAATAATTTGTTTTATCTTTGTTATAATATTTACTGGGATATTTTTAAAAACAGACTTTTATTACACTTTTGTAGGCATCTGGTGATCAAAATGTACTGAAAAAAATACTTGTTTTAACGAAACTCAATAAACAGTTTTTGTAAAATCGTTGTATGAAAATTTGAACACCTAGGTACTTACTTATGATAACATCATATATCTTGACGGCCGTGGTCTAGGGGTAATGGGTTCAAATCCCGGGGGGCGCAAGTAAATTTTATTTGAGGAATTTTGTGTTTTGCAACTTATTCGGCATGATCCAGAGTGGAACATACTCTCAGTAACGTGCTAGTGTAATTCAGAATTCAGAATTGAAACTTTGCTTGAAATGGCTTTGGCCTTGTTTGGTGACCATATCTGAATAGACAGGTACTCCCCACCTTCCTCTTACCCATCTCATTCCCCTCCCTACTACATTCAACCTAACAACATACCCCAATTGGGTTGAGAGCAGTGTGTTAATCACATAAAAAAAATAAATAAAACAGGGGCTTATTTCTGCCACAACTAAGAAAAATACAAAAAATATTTACCATGTAGGCAGTGGTGGCTCGTGACTTTTGAGTGTGATAAAGTGCTAAGTTTGAAAAATTCTACATTAGTGATATTGTTTATTTTTTCAAAAATTCAATTTTTTGTATGTAGGTTTTCAGTTTATTTCCTGAAAATCTTCATATTAAAAACCGAATGAAAGCCGCCACTGCAAGTGGGCACATGTTTTGCTGCAAGTAAATAAATAAATGCATAATCTGGTTGCTTCGAGAGTAACTTGTTTATACGATTTAATATTTTTTTCAGAAAAGTGTGTTTATGCGATGTTAACTATATTTTTAAACCCAACTTGTAGTGTTATGCAAAGTCTCGGATTATTTTAACAACTTCATGCACCGCAAAAGCAATGAGACGAGCATTAAACATAAAGCTCTCTCAACGGCGAACAAACTCGGTTATTTCCAACAATGGCTCTTAGCGCATTGTGCTCTGAGGCTGGCGCCGGGCGGGGTAGGGGGGTTGGAAACAACAGCAACATATTCAAATATACGTGTGAAACAAACAACAGCGATAACATTTTTATGCACTTGCAAATAAAGCTCGGGATCTCATAAAAGCGCGCTAGTGGCTAGGAGCTTTCGACTAAGACTGACTGTTTGGCTGGACATGTTTTACGAGAAGAATTTCAAGTAGTTGTAAGAAACTAAAGAATGCTCGTGCTCTTGTAAAGGCTCTATATCGGGTGGCACTCCCGGCCTGCTCAAGGCGCTAGATCAGTGCTCTCTCTTTTATTTATATTTTTTGGGTTCCTTTTTTAAATAAAATAACTTTTGGCAGCTTAAATTAACCGTTGTAGTAACATGATTTATCGTTATTTTAAATATTTTGCAAAAGGTTTTCTCACTCCCGATTTAATCGTAAAATGACTGATTGGGAAACGCTTTAATCTGTAAATAGAGCTTTTTAATCAGAAGCTGAAATCGAATTTTGAAGTAGCAAAAACTCTCGAAGAATTCCGGCATCATGAATATTTTCATATTTTTACAGTTTTCTCTGTCTTGATTTTGAATATGCTCGTATTAAGCGAAACCGGTCGATCTAAATCAATTAAATAAATATCGAGGTTACAAAGAAAAGTTATTTTTTATTTAATTTATATATCAAAGTGACTCCTTTCTCCCAAAATATGTATTATATAAAACTTTGTGTATACCTAGGAAAAACAATCTTCAACAAGTTACCAGAAAATATAAGATCCCTTTAAAGAATACCTAACACAAAAAACATAAACTTATAAATAATAATGACAAAAATAAAAATAAATAATTTTACTTAAAATCTTTTTAATTAGGAACTAATTAAAAAAAACACCCCCACCCTCCCCCCAAACACACAAGCTTGGACTAGCAGGGTAAAGTGATCTAACTTTGGAGGGTTATTCTACAAGTTATTATAAGTCAAAAAGAAAAATAACTCTTTTGGAAATTACAACGCTTAAAGGTAGTTTTTAGGAAAAAGCGTTATATTTTTTGAATGTGAAAAAAAAAGTTGAAATTTTGAAAAAGTGATTTATCTTTTTTACTTCTACCATGATGTATACGGAGGATAAGGGACCGTGTTTTTAGAAAAGCTGGGTAAGGAAACCGGTTGTGGAGAAAATAATTGAATGTTTTACATATTACTACATTTTTATAATACGAAAAAGTTGTCGATTCACCGTAAGCCCCAAGGAAATCACACGAAAGACACTTTATATCAGTACAATTCCAGAATCCATAGAATAAATGCAAAATGTATCCAGTATAATTTGGGCCGCAGCAATGGAATAAGAAGGGGTACATTACGCGACAATACGAGAATGGTATTTTATCTGTAAACAAAATCGTTTTAGCTGCCAAGAAATCCAATCGTTCCGGGGAGTCAGCAGAATTTAACAAGGCAGAGGAAACTCTTTCTTCGTGTAATGAGTTTGCACAATACACCACTGGGAGATTCTCAGTTCTCAGATGCTTTTCTCCCCACTCCCTGCTGAACTAGCGCTAGGTAAACTCCGCAATCCGCTTTAAACTTTAAACTTTCTTCTCAATACGTAATGCCGATGGCTTATATAAGTAGCGTCTAGTATTTACTGGGACGGTCGCTGTACCGCAAAATCCGATTCGAGTAATTCACTTCCGCTCCCTTTTAAAAATTTGTTGTACATTATTTTTTCTTTGGTACTGGTGATGCTTGACAAAGTTTGATGTATGGTATTCGAAATACTATATCCTTATAATAGTAAATTACTTTTTATTACTAAATTTATTCTGCGGCAAAAATCTTTTACACGGCGGACTACGGAAAAAGTCAGTAAATTATTTTAACATTTTACTTTTTGGATCATTTTTCAGCCCGTTGGCAAATAATTGGAATTTGTTTTGATCGCCATCTATGCTTCTCCGTTGAAGGAAAACGGAAAATGAGACAACTTATTAATACCAAGCCTGCGTAATTTGACAATCACATAAATGCAAATAATCCCCATTGTTTCCTAAAGAATGCTTTTCGTGGGGAGCATCCCTCATGGGACTTTCCTAATAAGATTTTTTAAACAACACTTGCCCCCTCCCGCAGCCCTCTCTCGCCTTCTGCCCGTCACCGGTAAAAGCCGCTGGAATTTGTAGCGAAATCTGTGCGGGCCCTTTATCTAGGGGACTATAAAATCATATCACCACTCATTTGTACTGAGGGAAAAGTTGGCGAACAATTTCCAGAGAGAAAAAAATAACATCAAAAATCCATTTTTCCGTTCCATCAGTGAGCGAAATGCGCAGAGGTAATTTAGCAGCGGCAGAGGGCGCCTGGTGTCGAATATTTACAAAATCCTTGTGTTTTTTTTTCGGTATTTACTGATACCAATATCTACCGCCACTATCGATAGAACCTTTATTTTCACGGCACTTGCTTAACGAAAAAATTTAGTAATTTAATAAAGTTCGTTGCTTACTGACTTCGTGAAAAAAATAGTTGCTTTATTATTTACCCTTCGGTAGGTACCTACTGTACTGTACTGAAAGCATTTGCGGTAATATTATTATCTCTTAAGACTCGGTAAGTATTCAAATTTATTCCAATTAAGTCTTCCTCCTTTTGGTAAAAGTAATCAAATACTGGAAGTTGGGAGGTTAGTTTATACAACGCAACGTGCAATTTGCAGTTTCTTTGCAGGCTGCTTGGCAGGACGGGTGGCGGTGCAGCCTGAATACACGATGACACCCTCGCCTGTTCGCTGTTCGGTCCTCCCACCCCTTATTGAGTTGAGATTATCTAACACAATCTGTAACAAGTTTCCCCGCTGCATGGAGATGATGATGCTATTAACAGGGCGGTCACCCTTCCCACCACTCCGTCCCCTCCCAACTTTATTGGCCTCGCTGGCCTTCATCTCGGGGTGAATACTTAGGCACTAATGAACCTCTTCAACTTTGTTTAACATGACCGGGACACAATCACATCAGGCTCATCATCAGCCCGATTTCGGCGATAGTTTTTCAATTAAATTCTACTACGGCATATATAATGATAATGTGAAACGAGGCATTATTATTTTTATATTTATCGAATCAATTTTCTTTGATTACCTGGAGACACAACTTTATGTTGTATTTGAGCTTATCGTACTCTCAATTATCAAGAATTAAATACAATAAGATTGAGAGTCCAAAATCATAAAAAAATATTTCAATAATCGGAATTAACAAAAAAACGACAAATATTTTCAAAAACGATTTAAAAGACTAATCAAAAACTTTTTTAAAGTTTGCGCTGTGAAATTGATATTTAAATCACAATAACTCGTGAAACAATCGCGTCGTTGAAAATTGCACCGACCTTTGAAATTGTCCAATAAATTGATTTGTGTTTCAGTTCAAATGGAAAAGCTGACAGGATTAAAACACACACTTTGTTCCCTGTCTAACTTTTTGCTGGAGGATGTTTTTCGGTTCGTTTCAAGAGTAGATACCAAACTCGCCTGCGAATTAAAGCGTTTGAACCAATTTATTTAACATAAAACTAAAATTGGTAAAAAAACTTTGCATTTCAAATTTCACAAATATATGATTTTAAAATATTTACCCATAATTTATTGTTTAATAATATTTACTGCATAATTATTATGTATTATGGGCAGACTTCTTGTCCGATGGCAATTGGCAGCCTACAAATAATTAATTATTTTTATTCACAAATTATATTTATTTATAATTTCAAATATTTTAAGCTCCGAAACTCACGATAAAAATATATAAAATAAACACGCCTCAAGCGAGACGCCAAAGCATACCAACCAATTGTTTTAAGGGTGTTTTTGTTTTGTTTTGTGGTAAAAATTATATGCTCATGACATATTTTGATAACATTTTAGATTTTTTTGCACGGGGGAATATGAGTTTATAAAGTAAATCATATATTCCATGATGAAGATATCAACCCCTACAATTCAAGACAAGACAAGTGCCCGGGAACGCGGAACACGCGTATCATGACGCGATGCCACGACCCCCGTCAAACTAATTTGTTGGAAGCGTGTGAAGTGCTCAAATTGATTAGGCCTATTTATATTCCTCAACCAAGTAATTTATTAAATCCGGTGTCTTTATATAAATGTTGATGTAGGTACGTATATTCTACCGAAAATATCGCTAAAAAAGAGAACTTCATTAAAGTTTGGTTCGGCGTTCTACTGCCATAGTGCAATAGTGCCACTTTCACCATGGGCGGTAAAAATGAATACACTTCACCTTCTTCACATCAAAGTAACTACATTAATTTTAGTCCATTCCAAACCATGTATAACCCCGAGGTACGTAGAGTAAGCGACAGCTTTTACAACACATTGTATTTGTATTTTGATATAATATGTCAGACATAAAATAAATAATTATGTCAGCGTGTAAATTAAGGTGCAATGTTCTTTGTTAGGCTTGCCCTTTGCTCCAATGGAAATATAAAGGAAAAGTGGGGAGCGTTACGCCAAGACTGGGCGACCGATGCGCCGGGACTCGGCAAACAGTTTATTTACGCCTCCAGACATTTTTTTGTTCATCCCCTTTAACGATGCTCACCCGTCGGCACCCGGGCTCTTTTGACAGGTGGGAAGCTATTTTTTCGACCGAGACTTTCATAGCAGGGCCGGCACACTACCTGTTTTTTTTTTCAATTCTATTTCAATATTTTAAACCATTTGGTTTGTTATTTAGTATTTGAAATTAATAAAACAATAGAAGACTTCTTGACTTATTTATTGGCCGTTGTATTGATAGTTCAAAGATACATAACTTATGATGGAATGACATTATTCCATACTACGGAATAGAACATTTTTTTGTCTTATTTGTTGATCGTTGTATTGATAGTTCAAAGATACATAACTTATGATAGAATGACCTTATTCGACACTAAACAATAGAAGACTTCTTGTCTTATTTGTTGGTCGGTGAATTGATAGTTCAAAGATACATAACTTATGATAGAATGACCTTATTCCACACTAAATAATAGAAGACTTCTTGTCTTATTTGTTGGTCGGTGAATTGATAGTTCAAAGATACATAACTTATGATGGAATGACGTTATTCCACACTAAACAATAGAAGACTTCTTGTCTTATTTGTTGGTCGTTGTATTGATAGTTCAAAGCTACACAGCTGATGATGGAAAGACTTTATTTCATGATAATTTTAAATCAGAAATTTCTAAAATTTTTTATACTAAAATAATTATACATAATCTTAACATTACTATTATGATATTCACCATATAAGTACCATTACGTTTTTTAATTTTATTTATTCAATATAATATAATTTTAATTTAACAATAATTAAAACCAAAATACTTGCAGAACTTAATAATAACATTATTAAATTATATTTATATGTTTTATGTTGTTGTTCCAATTAAATGAAGTTCTACGAATTAAACACAAAAACAATTAATAACCTTTATGTTTTATGTTTATCTTTTCCTTTTACTCTTGGCAGAATTTCTCTTCTCTCGTCTTTGTATGTGTTGTACTTACTATTGTATAATTTTGTTCCTATCATGTTTTTTAATTGATTGCTTTTGTTTCTATGTCTATAAATCCAACTTAAGCTGGGATTAAAGTATTATTATTTCTATTAATAATACGTTAATTTTAATGCACTGATGTAATTTATTAAGACTTGTTTCGTGTAAAAGCCCTAAGGGCCTAAATTTTATGTATTAAGTATCCAAACAAAAATGTATCTGTGTTGTTCACACGAAAGTAAGAACATTTGTAAAGGCCCAATATAAAAAAAAAACGTTTGGGATACTGTTTGAGCGTTTTGGCTTATTCAGTAATCAAACAAACGAACAATTGATATTCCGCACATAAGTTTTAAAGATAATTGATTTTGCATATAAAGCGTATGATTGAACACAGACAGATTTTTAACAAATGAGGTTTAATTTTTCAAAAATTAAACTAAGTACACGTAAAATAAACCAATCTACTCATTTTTGGCTATGGTTTCCTCCTATCAATTTTAAACATGTTTTAAAACATTTTAATCTTCGTTGCAAACTTTACTTATTTATTTTAACATTGAATACTGTTCAAAAAGGCATGTACTTCTGCAACAATTCATTGAAGTTTCATATGAAAACGTTTTTCGTAAAAGTCTAGGTCCGGTTCCTGTCGAGGCTTTCCGCGAGACGGGCGTCTTTTTACGGCCAGCGGAATTAGGCTGTGTCCACACTGTGCCTGCAAACAGACGCCGCGCCGGTAAACATGCCTAATAAAGTGTTCGCCCCCTTCCTCACCCCCATAACCACCCCAAACTCCCGCGCTCATACGACCATATAACCCCTACTGCCACCCAACTCTTTCACAAGAGACGAACTTGCGGACAACCTGCACTTTGTCTGCAGATATGATAATTTAAATTTTCAGACGTTCCTGTGGGTCGTCGACGTTTTTGACTTATACAAAGAAATCAATGATTTAGAATTTATAGAGGCAAGTTTGTTTAAAATTCTCAGATTAATCTTAAGAAAAGCTCTGTAAAAATTGCTTTGTTCTTTTTGGGTTTTTTAAAGGGGTGTTATTTATAATGCCAACATCACAAGCTTGGCTTTATTAATATAGAAATACAACGCCATATGAAATTTCATCCATTCCATTTTTTTTTTTTCTGATTTGATTCTGTGTCATTTTATAAGCGGTACCAGCAGAAACTATTACATTTAATCAAAAAACCTCTCCCTATTTGTCCCAATAAAAACTTAACTTAAGGTGAACTCTGACATCATGCAATTTACCCATACTTTATCTGTATGGAATTTATTTGTCAACACAACCATTTCAGTTCATAGCGTTATATTTATATGACGATATATTAAAGAGATGTTAATTTCGATTTGAATGTCAAACCTAGAAAGAGATATCACATTACATAAAGCCCCCGCATTTCCGAAAAAATAATATCTATACATTTGTTATGATGAAACGTTCATTATATAAAATTCCCTCGATAGAAAAAAATCGCAAAATAAGCTTAGAAAACTATTAAAAACACGTTTTGTTCTGTTATTTAATATATGTACAGTGTGTATGGGGTACACATTTAGTTTTGTATTGAGTTGGATATAGATGAAACTTTACTTTTATTACTTTAATTCAATGAACTGTTATTATTGTTGATGAAAAAAAAAAATTATTAATAGTATTATTTACCTAAGTAAATAAGTAAAATATTTTGTATAAGTTCTCAAAACGAGGAAAGACATCGGCCACGCATAAAACGCATTTTACGTTGTCCATACGTATTCGTACCAACCGATCGCCGGTAATTACTGATGACCGCACATCGTGGCACGGTGAACGAAACCCGGTACCCGAACGAAACTCACTACCACATCACTCGTCAAATTATCACCGCACCTAGGCATGCGTATAGTAAAATAACTTTTTTTCCAGACGCTGTATATTTAAATTGTAAATATTTTTTTGCCTTTACGTTCGATAGATTCTTACATTATTTTACATTAACCCCATACAGGAGGCTCTGAGGAAAATAATTTCCCTCAGGGTTAATGTCAACTTTTAGGATGCTGAGTGATGATATTTTTAAGGAAAGGAACGAGAGAAAGATGTGAGAAGTATTGGGTAGGAATCTAGGCATCAGTGTGTCCAGGAGTAACGGACATATGAATATATCCCACCCACTGCGACGAAAGGCGATGGATCGAAAGACCAGTTGAAGAAGTCAAAAGGTCTCCCCAAACCAGCCTATCTCGATATGGTACGCCACGTTAGAAGATAGGCAGGCGAATCTGAGCACACCTCGCCCGATAATCCCTTGCACCCTTCTAAATTAACACACGCAGTGAACCACTTTGAATGACTTATGGTGAGATGTTGGTTAACCAATAAATGTTTCCCACGGTAACCCATAACAAGTTATTTTTTTTTTATTGTGCTTAGTATACTTACAGAGATTTCGAAATAATTAGAGATGTGACAAATCAGTGGACAGCACCGCCAAGAAAGTGTTAAATTAAATAAATATCGTCCGTAATACTAACTTGTTTGGACTTTGTGACTAAATTCAGAGTTTTAATGTATTTTTTAGGACCGAGTAACTCTACCAAAAATCGTATTTAATGCGAGATAAGCCAAAAAAATATTACAAGACCGTTTTGACACTTCCTTCCCCAGAACGTGATAGCTACGCGGGACTCGCGGCAAAAACACACCAGATGTGTCTACGGCCGGGAAAACTGAAACATTTTTGACGTAATATTAAAAGAAAAAGGAAAATATAATATTTTCAAGGAAGAATTATTTTTTTTTAATTCGCAACAGAAAATCTGCTTTTAAGTAATATTTATTATCTTTAAACAGAATAATAGCTTTTATCATAATTTCTTTTAAATACTTTGCTATAAACCACTTAAGTATTCTATCGACAACCTATAGTCGTGGCTATTTTTTTAATACGTTTTTAGTTAGTTATAAAAAAATTACATTTTTATATCTAGCATAAACTTATTTCTATGACATCTAGGCACACTTTATACTACATCTAAAACTTATTCTTTATAACATTTAAGCATATCCCGCAAAAAGCTGCAAGACTTTTTTCTTTAAATCCGTCCGTAGTTCATTGAATATTGGTAATCTACACTGAGAAAAATGATCGTGTTAAAAAAGTGACAGCATGCCAACTTCCTGACTGACATATATCGAATATATGTCATTCAGAATATATCGAGAGCACGTGTTCTTTTCCTAATAGATATCATGACGGAATGCTACAATATCTACTTTACTTTTATATCAGTATTTGTATAGACACCTATTACGCCGTCCTCATAAAACATTCGCTGTTTACTGATACTTTGTTAGGAACTCTTTCAATTCATTAGTTATAGGCCTGCAGTCCCATTTTTAACAGGAAAACGAAGAATTTTTAATAAACGAATAATCGAACGACAATATTTTTTATCAAATTGATAGTACCTATTTCGTATCAGTAAGTTTCCTCTGTATAGAAATATTTAACAGCTATTATTGATTTATAATTTATTGTCCCTATAATAAAACTTTTCTATTTTTATATTTTTCATCTCACGTACCTACCTACATAGTTACAACATGCGTAACATATTTCACATCTCAAGTACCTACATAGTTACAACATACATAACATATTTCTCATCTCAAGTACCTACATAGTTACAAAATGCATAACATATTTCTCATCTCAAGTAACTATATAGTTAGAACATGCATAACATATTTTTGCGCTGCTATTTTGAAATTACTGTTTTAATAAATATAATGAAATGTTACAGAGCTTCTGCTGACAAGCTACTTACAGCAGCTTAGCGGGTATAAATACGCATCGTGTAAAATAAAGCTTCTAATTTATTTTCAAAATTGTTTAGATAGAAGAACAGTGTAATACACAATCAATCCATTATCAAAATGTTTTAACCTTTCGCAACCCAGTTTTTTGATATTCTTTTCTATTTTGTGGGGCAGGACGGTGACAAAAACCGATGTCGTGGGTCGAGTTATTCATTGAAACTCTAATTTGTTTACTTAGTTACAAGTTCTTTCATCACGTTGGTGGTTAATTTAATTTGTCGTGACAATCAGAAGTTATCTCCCGCCAGAACAGACTTATTTCCTCTCCTTTCTTCTGCTCCCCACGATAATTGTGACAGCACCTATTCTGGATTGTGGAACTACGAGAAGAAACTGTTTTATTTTGGTCTGTTTCTAATCTTAGAGAAATTCCATGATTAATTTGCATTATTAAAGTGTCGTTGTTCTGGAATATTAGGAGAAAATGAACTTTGTAAATAAATTGTGTGTTTTGCTGTGAATAAGCAAATCATGTATGTATGGCAACTACTATTCTCAGTGTTTTAAATAAAAAAATAATAATAAACTTGCTGGAAAACTAGTGTTGAGAGACCTCAAATTAGCGTTGAGAAGTAATATGGCCAAGGACAAATCATTGGGTATAAGGAATTGAAATGAGAATATTATCAGGGGCAGTTAGGTCTCCTCAAGGGTTGTAGCATCACACTATCATGCTGGTAAACAAAGAATCTCATCAAATGATAAAACTAAAGTATTTACACACTACCTACAAAAATATCTATTTTATGAGTTTCTCGGGTAGTGTAAGAAGTTATATGGTTAAACAATTACATAGCTAGTGTAAGACTCAGGGTACTTGTGCTTATATCATAATATAGGCAGTAGGTGTCTTCAGTATAGCGGAGGTTAGAGGGCAGGGCAGGGCAGTGCGGGTGCGGTGCGGTGCGGGTGCGGTGCGGTGCGGGTAAGGTTGTGTTATCAGCATTCAGAGGAGGCGGTGCACCGGATGTGAGGCATCAATATCACATCTCGGGCGGAGGACAGCCCTAATAGAAAATCAATACTGAAGAACATATTGAAAAAATATATCATTGTGTATTCAGCCGTAGCTTCTATAACAACAATTATAATCAATTTAACATAACATAGGTTCCAAATGCGCGAGAAACGCAATCAAACACAAAGGAATCAATTTGTATTCAGCCTTATATAACAAAACTTATAATCAATTTAACATAACATAGGTCAATATGCGCGAGAAATGCAATCAAGAATAAAAGGAATCAGCCGTTGCTGCTATAACAATAATTATAATTACAATTGTTCGATATGCACGAGAAATGTAAAAAAGAAAAGAGTGCAAATAACGTAGGTTCTCAAATATTAAAAGCGATTTTAAAGCAGATGCCTTGATATAAATACAAATATCTACTCAAAATATGTGACGCAAAATAAAACACGTAATTTGTGATATCACTCTTCATTTTTTTAATACGAGCAACAACGGAGATGAGTACTGCATTATCATATTAAAGCAATAGATTTCCTCTAATTACTCCATAGTTAAACCGAGGTAAGTCGTTTATTAATTTCGTCCAAGGCAATTTATTGATGGTTAACCATCGCAAAACACGGGGGTAATTTTGTTAATTATCTTATGCCAAGTCTTAAAGTGTAACAATTCAATTTGATAAAGGTGTTTATTCAGTATTTACTACGCTAGTTAAACTAGCAAACTTGTCAGTGTTGTATATTAATACCTCCAGACCGAAATTTCATTGAAACGTTATGAGAGGACTATTATAGGAAGGTTTAGGGCGGATCTTACCCTCCTCACCTGCCATTCAGATTTATAGAGGGCCACCCACTATCTCCCCCCACCCCCGAAGGACTAAGGAATGGGAGAACAGAAGCCAGGGTGGGTGAGCCTCCCTCGGGTAACCGCGGCACCGCCAATACCCCATAAACAACACCTGATGAATAAATAAATCACACAGAGTTGTTAACCGGCCTAAAGCATCCTTCGTACTTATGCTAGGTCTTAAATTTTTAATTCCGGACTTAAGTTACTCATCGCGGCTCCGAAGAGTTATAATTTCTTAGCGCAAATACAAAGGGTTCATTTCTCACCAACTTCGGAAACGATTCAAGTGTAAGATAACACCACATTTAAATAAATCTTATTAGAAAGAGGTTTCATTTCAAGTTTCTAGCACTCAATAAGTTTGAGAATTATTATGCCGGGATCACACGAGGATAATACAGATGACAATACAATATTGTCCTATTCCTGCTCCGTGAACAGTCTTGAACAATACATCAATTCTATGGTAGTTCAAACGCGGAACGCTGCATAAATGTATACACGACGACGCGCGTTACGAGCAAGTTCACGAAAAATATTAGGTATTTTTTACCAATATTTATTATTGTGTTCCATTTACGCGAAATTTTAAGCCAAAATACGAGACCCGAGCGACGGGAGCACCGAGAACCGAGATACGTAAGCCTGGAGCGACTGGCTATTGTCCCACTGTCTTATCAAAATGCGTTTAAAAACAACGCGTCCGGGATCAGTGTTGGGGGTAAGACACTATCCTGCGGAGATAGCTTGCCCGTCTATCTCTGGGATAATATCTTGGTTAATTGTCCTGTCCTCGAAACTAGTATTCACAATAAAACAATGGGTCCGGAGCTGAGACAAGAGTATAGTACTGTCCTCGTGTGACGTGTGATCCCTGCATTGTTCTAGTTTCTATATTATTTATGGTACTGTTACATGTATTACAAATATTGTTTTATATCCAGTTTATCAGTTTACTGTTATATCATGTTTTTAAAAACAAGTATAATTTTCGACAGCTCACTAGGTATATCCTGTTCTTAAAATCGATGTAAGAGCCCGGCTGGACGTAAAGGATGTTGCAAGATGATTCAATCTATAAATCAAGTAATTTCAAATTCTGCGTGGTTCGTCGATGGTTATTTTCATATAAGCTAAGATATTTAGGAACCACAAATTTCTGTTTACAAACACGAAATTGAATAATATGCAATCTCTTGACTTCTTACTCCACTAGCGAGTACAAGACATACCAATGCCAGTACAAGAGGTACAGAGGTACAAGTGGGTTAGCCTTGAGCGCCTACTGCCGCTGCTCGCTACATAAACCCTAGTATGTCGGACACAATAGAATGCAAGCTGGGGGCGGGTGTATTATATCCATAATAATTGCAGCAGTATATCCGTGAGCAGACTACCCAGTTAAAGCCCCATTAGACTAACATTACTGCCGCTTAAATTCTCCTTCGAATTCCAACTTTAGTGATCCAGTGCGCTAGGCTCCAGATTCCCATAGCCTATAGGCTATAGCTCGTAGCCTGGTGTAGCCTGTAGCCGTTGCCCGACTGCTGGGGAGGACTCGCTCGTTAGGGGTTGCATTTCCAAGCAAATGGTCTATCAACTTGTTTGTGTACACTTACAGACATTTAAGCGTTTACCCCACGCTGTGGGGTTTGACCACAATCTTACCACGTCTGCAGTTCGTATGCGACTTATACTCACCAAATTTTATGGAATTTTCAATTTAATTTTTTCATTATTGTTTTCTTATTTCTTATTGCATTTTTTACGTACCTATAAAGTCATGTGCATTTTATATCTAATTTTATTTTAGTAACTTTATTGTTTCTTTGTTATTTATCTCATAATATACCATTTTAATGCACACCGCCGCTTTCTTGTAGGTATAATTTGTACATCAATTATATCATTTAAAAAATCTAAAGCTCTTTTGAAAAGTTCCTTTAAAAATGTATATAAATTTTTTTCTAATAATAATAATAATAATACTTGGATGACTTGTATAGCGCCGTTTTTGTGCAAAAACACCTCAAGGGCGCTGTACAAACTTATAATACATTTCTACAGTGATCTATGTTATTACTATTTTCTTAACTTCTACCTTAGTGAGGTCCTCCGCCATTTTAATACGAGCGTTTGCTAAAAAGGGTGTAATCTCGAACGGTCAGTGGCTGAATTGGCATCGCGTTTAGGTCCCACCCAAGCGTCGTACGTTCAATTCCTCGACTGACCAAGTCTTCCATCACGACTCGAGCAACATTTTCAGCTTACTGTGGTAGTAGTAGGAGAATTTCAAATATTGTCAAGTTATTCGTAACCCGGGGAATGTTTATCTTTCATTAAAAAAAAAATTAACACTTTATGTGGTTTGTATCTGTAAGATTAACAAAAAATGCAAAATAGAATTCTACATTTTAAAAAAAATCTCTTATATGCTACGCCAGCTTCCTTGCCGCAATTTCCACTCCAAATAATTAGATATATAAAGTTCTATGTGGCCTTGTGGAGCTGTTACTCATTATATGTAAACTTTTTTTTAATTAACACCGGGAAAAGATTGAGTTCAACCGGAAGTTCAACACTTTAGTCTTTAGCTAACCGGAAACTGCAGCAGCTAGGCTCTAGGCCACTAAGCTATGAAGGCAGTATTTAGACTAACAATTTTTGTCAATGTTATATTATATAAAATTTCATTTTCGTGTGTTTTCATCATTTTCTGGTAGAGGTCTACAGATACAACATTTATTGATGGTGTCGGGGAACGTTTATTTCCACTTTTTTTTGTGCGGTGTAAACTTTTATTACACCCACAAAAATAGCCTTTTCTGTATTTTTGATACACATTTTATAATGCATAAAAATAAAATGCTATCAAAGTCATTTGTTGAAATGCTAGCGAAATATTTCTGAGATTGTACTCGTACATATGTTTCATGGTAGTAAGGAAAGAAAAAATTGTTCCTAAAATAGCCCCAATGACATAATAGGTATGTTCAGAAAACGTTGGTTATAACTCCTATGTATAATGCTGCAGTTTAAGATTCCGAAGATTCCCTAATGACAGGGGGGAATGGAAACTGTTCTTTGGGGGTGGGGGAGTGGGAGAATTTGTGAAAAAAATTCCTCGAAAGTCAAATTTTAGGGTACCAGCTTAGGTTATTTTATCCAGAATGTAATAAATCGACGGAGACTTAATTGATAAAAATTCATCATTTATTGACGATTAACGTGATGATTGAAACACTTTAGTGTATTGCTTTCTATTTACTCTTCTTTTTGTACATTTTTCGCTTTTTTTCGAGATTAAAACATATATTTTTCTCTTTGGCTTTGGTTTTATCGTTTTTTTTTCTTAAATATATTTGAATTTCAATTTAGTTTTCGTGAATGAATAAATGCAAATTTTGGAAGTGGAAATTTACCTACTTAATGACATCCGATCAAGCTGAATCTGGCAGATAGACTCGGTGTCGATGACAATTCATTGTATCAACTTTTGGTGGAAATCACACATACACAGGCGGACATACGTGTATTTCTCTGAAGTTCGATGACATTACCGCAGTTTATATACTAAATATATGTCGGTCCTACCCAATCGAAATTTGGCTTAGTTGTTAGCGTGGTTTACTCCAGTCTCTGGGTAGGATTGATTAATCCTCAGTCAAACCAAAAATATCTATTAACGTTAATTTTTTAATACATCCATTAATAACAGTACATGTATGATGGTAAAAAAACATGGCTTTACCGTGCGCGCAAAAACATAGCTATAAATTGATACCCACACTTTGACATTAAAATATTTTTTTCCTACATTCCACCTCCCCCAAAACCACCCCCTCCCCTCATCAATCTAATCTGGAACTCTTCGGATTCTTAAGCCGCATTAAAGAAAAGGAGTTATTACCATAGTTTTATAAACGTTCCAAAAATTACGTTATTCAAACCCACTTTTTTCCTGTTCTGTGATGAACAGTGTTGAATGACAAATATTTTTTGTCTAAGGTACATTTTTTTGTATTTGAACAACTGCTTTATTCAGTGTGAATTTTGCTGTGCTTATAATAAATAAGCATTAAATTTTATTATATTTCGTAATAAAATTTTACTGTACAATTATTGATATAGCATTCGATGAAGCGGCACAAACACAGAGTGAACTACGCTCTTTACAGTGCATTAAGTTAATACCGTATTAATATCATCCTCTGGAGTTCAAATGCTCGCAAGATTACGGACAATCCGTTGCACGGCCACTGGCCACTGGCCGTGGCGAGAGTTTCCCAGAAGCATATAATATTGTAATAGATGAACTGAGAGACATTATTAAGCTCTGTTCTCGAAACAAGAACCCATCCACTAGCCATCACCAGCCCAATCTGTATGAATATTCTACTATTCCACTGCCAACATGGAATGAGCCACGTACACAACTATTTTTTTATATCAGTTAAAGTAGGTCATTATTTTTTTAACCACATTAACTTCAAAAACTCAACTTTTTTTCAATCTTAAATTTCTAACACCTTTTCTTTTTTACACCAGATTTTTTTATTATTTATTTATATTTGAATAGGCAACAACCCGTGTTGTTTATTACTTTATCTTTTTTTATGTTATAAAGCCAAAGTAATAAAGCATACTCCCAACCGTCTGAAGCCTGTGGGACCACGGTAGCCACTTTTTTTTGTATATTTTATTTATTTACTAAAATTTTCTTGTTATATCTAGTGTGCATCTATTCCAAAACTTCTATAAAAAATATTCCGTTACCTACGCACTAATATTAAGACTTCACAACATTAAGACAGAACCCACGAAATACTGCAAGACTTGATTCGGATATTATGTTGTGAGTTTGAGGGTGATGGGGAGGCGAAATTATGGGTAAGAAGAAGATCGTGAAGTGTCTAGCTATTCAGATAAGGTCACCAAACACAGCTACAGCTATTTCAAGCAACGTTTCGATTCCGAATGACAGTCGTCCGCCAGGACGATACTGGGAGCGCGCGAGGAACATACCACCTTCGATCACGGAGGTCATCATCATACGTTCAACACGTTGGCTCTTATTGTGATATCGCTTGTCAAAAAACATAACTTATATCCATTAGTTATATTTCTTGAATTACATGAAATAAACCAACTGTTATTAGATTCATAAACCTCAAAACAACAAATCATTGATGATTAAGTTATTTTGATTATTCCAATTGTTACTAGGATTTGATTAACGTTTTAATTAATAATCCTTTGTTTAATTTATTTTTTTAAATAAAGCAAAGTAATTTCTTGATTATAAAAATTGATGATGTGTTTATAATTTCATTTAAACAAAATGCTTCAGTTATAAAAGTGATTATCATATTCGATTATTAAATTCTAATGAAAATACATTTTTTGTTTAAGTGTAGAGCTTAAAATACGCTGGTATTTTTTTTAATGATGGCGGGCACCGGTCAGGCGGCGTGGATTTGATTTGTACACATATCTACAGTTTTATTACGAGACTGGTGCAATTTGAAACACTTGACCTCCCAAACAAGAAAAGGGTCATTGTCTACATTAGATTTTTTTTAAACTCTGTGTTAAGCAACGCTGTGGACTTAGCTAATTTATTAATAAAAATAATGATTGTAAAATATTTTTAGCTTTTTTATTTATGACCGTTACTGGTTTCAGCCGATCGTGGCAATTTTTTAACAATTTTTCAAAATAATAGTATACCACCTGAAATGCTGTGTACATATACCATAGTTCAAAGAAAAATTGTGCAATTCTGAAGATGACCGTGATAGGCTGAATCCGGTAACGCTCAGAAATTTAAAATTATTTCAATAAATCATTATAATAATGAAATTTTGCCACGAATTGTCAGTATGAAAAATAGAAATAATAATAAAATTATGTTTTTTACGACATTTCCGAATTCTCAGTATAAACTGGTCAGTGACCGGTCAGTGGCCAAGTTGGCATCGCGTCTGGGTCTCACACAAGGCGTCATAAGTTCAATTCCTCAGCTGGTTAAGTCCTCCATCATGACATAAGCAATATTCTCCGCTACCATCACGTAGTAGGAGATTTCAAAAAAGTGTCATTTTATTCTCACCCACCAAGAATATGTATTTCTTTATTAAAAAAAATGTTTTTTTTAAATTGGCTTAAAAATCAAGGCTCTAAACCAATTTAAAATGCATGCAAATGGCTCATTTTGCAGGGTCCATAGACAAAGTTTGAGCTAGTCGAGCAGTTTACCATATCTTGGGTAGTTTGCTACCGTCCCGCGTATACTATTGTAATACCGCCTCCAAAGTGGAAGTATGTTCCTGTTTTGCCAAGCCATAGCACTGGAGTTGTGCTGAGATGGATAAAGTTGTATGCAGTTTAAGGTAATAATCACAATGCGTGGTATTAATACGGGAAACAAAGTTATCCAATTACATTATCACTATGATTATGATATATTTAAGCTACATACATTAAAACTATAATATATTTTTATAACTGTGCAAATCTTATAAAACTATGGCAAAGACTATTAATTGTTTTTTTTTAATACGTAAATCAAATATTTAAATAATAATCATAAGGTTGGAATAACCATACCTAGCAATGGACATTGGTATAAATTAATTGAAAACAACCTGTAAAATTAATTAATGCTTGCGAGTAGTCAGCAGTAGTTTTTTTTTTTTTTTTTTTTTTTTTTATATTTACTCCACACAGGAGGCCCTGAAGAAAATAATTTCCCTCAGGGCCTATGTCATCTTTGGGGATGCTGTGTGGAGGGTCTTTTTGTGGAGAGGAAGGAGTGAACATGGGTCTTGAAGAGTCCCATGTTGTAGGAGGGAGGAAACACAGAGGCCGGCAGTTCGTTCCACAGCCGAGCTGTTGAACTTAAGAACGAATCGTAGAAGCGACCCGTTCTCATGTGACAAGTGTCAACTGTGTACAAATGTTGGGCGCGCGTTTGGCGTGTATCCCGACTACGCACCGGCGCCGAAGGGATCAATGACGCTAGTTCCTCAGAGCATCTTCCATTGTAATACCGATAGAACAAGGACAGCATACCTACCCGACGTCTGTGCTCTAAAGATTGCAGTCCGTTTGTTAAGATTGGGGAATCTATCAAACGGACCGCCCGTTTCTGCACAGAGTCAAGGGTTTTTTTCAGGTATTTTGGGGCTCCATACCAGAGATGGCTGCCAAATTCGACAGTAGGGCGCACTTGCGATTTGTACAGGGTGAGCAGTTGTGTACTATTAAAGTATCTGCGGGCCCTGTACAGTACGCCCAGCTTCTGAGAGGCCAACTTTACTCTGGCTTCGATGGAGCCCCCGTACCTGAGCTGGTCACTTATAGTTACACCAAGCATATCAATGGAAGGCCTGTTCGGAAGATCGCTTCCGTTGAAGGAGACTAGATTATCATTTGGATCCCTTTTAGACGTAATCAGACAGGATTGGGTCTTTGAAACATTAAATTCGACGAGATTATTTTTACCCCAGGAGGAAATACTCTCGAGATAACCGTCCATTCTCTGCTTCAAAGCCCTCCGAGCCGTTGGAGTTTGTGTGCCCTTTGGGGGCTTGTCAAACAAAAAGCTATCATGAACTGTACTGTCATCCGCGTAACAATGAATCGGTGCACATGTCAAAAGGTCATTGATGTGCAACAAAAACAAAGTCGGAGACAGAACCGATCCCTGTGGGACGCCAGCATTTATGGAGTGCGAGGAAGAGGTGAAACCGTCAGCAACCGCCTGAATCGACCTATCCCTTAAAAAGTCAGCAATCCACGTACACAGGGATGCGGGAAGTCCGTAAGAATGCAATTTGTTGATAAGTCCTCGGTGCCAGACCCGGTCAAAGGCCTTGGATATGTCTAGTGCGACCGTTTGGGTCTCACCGTGACGTTCCAGGCACCGCCCCCAAACATGCGTCACATACGCGAGAAGATCACCGCACGAGCGGTTCCGCCGGAATCCGTATTGACGGTCGTTGATAATTTTGTTCTTCTCGAGGTATGTGAGCAGTTTGTCGTTGATCACACGTTCCATCACTTTGGACAGAACTGATGTGATCGCTATGGGGCGGTAGTTGGCCGGGTTGGAGCGGTCACCTTTCTTGGGAATAGGGTGAATTACCGCTTTTTTCCAACCAGAGGGCACAGTGCCACACTTCAGGGACATTTTGAAGAGCTTTGTCAAAACTGGAACTATTTCCGCAGCACACCTCTGCAATACCAAGGCAGGTATTCCATCAGGTCCACTAGCTTTGTTAACATCGAGCCCCCGTATGACGTGGAGTACATCCCGATGCCGGATCCTCAGCTTTTTCATATAGAAGCCGCAGTGAGGAACCGACGGCGGAACAGCACCCCCGTCGTCGAGGGTCGAGTTTTCCGCAAACATTTTCCCTAAAAGGTTTGCCTTTTCGGTGGCGGTGTTTGCTAGTGAGCCGTCAGGTCTGGTAAGAGGTGGCAAACTGGGTTTGCAAAAATTTCGACCTATTGAGCCCGCAAGCGACCAGAATGCTCTGCTGCCATGCGGGCAGGCAGCCAGCTTTTTGCTGATCTGCAGGTCGTGTTCGAATTTTGATCTATTGATGATTCTCTTGCATTCCTTTGCCGATTTGTTGTATGCTGATCTGCTTTCGGGCGTTCGAGATGTGTTGTAGGCTCGGTAAGCCGCGTTTTTTCGTCGAACTGCTTCGGAGCATTGTCGACTGAACCACGGCTTTGAGCCCACACCAGTTTCTTTAGTAGTCGATTGTATGAAGCCATCCATCGCCGATTTGATGACTTCACCAATCTCCTGGGCACATCTTGAAGGGTCCGAAGTCCGAAAACAAACAGCTGACCACGGAAAAGCATTGAAATGGGCCCGCATACCGAACCAATCTGCTGACCTATAGTGCCACACTTTTCTCCTCAGCCTCTCATTGGTTGGTCTGAGGCTAACGGGGATTGATGTCGTCACTAGGCAGTGGTCAGATGATCCCAGAGGCGCTGTGACGTCAATCTTATAACCGTGTGGCACAGTAGTTAAGAATAGGTCTAACAGATTGGAGCGGTGAGTCTGGACATCAGGAACCCTTGTAGGCTCCTGAACCAATTGCTCTAATCCGTAGCAAATGGCAAAGGATTCCGCCTGTCGGCCAGCCGAGTCCGTTGGGCCTGAGTACTTCAACCATGGTTCGTTATGAACGTTGAAGTCCCCCAGAACAACAAACTCGGCCGAAGGGTAGCGGGGCAAGAGATCATCAATAGTATCGCTCAAATGTTTGAAGAGCTCGGAAGTGTCTGATTCGCTATGGTTCGGTGAGCGGTATAGACATGCGTAGAATCTTGCCGTACTGGCAAGATTGACGCGCACCCACATTACGTCGAATCTGGAGTTTTCCAGACTCAATAGTCGCACACAGTTGACGTCAGCTCGACTATAGAGGCAGACTCCTCCTTTCAGCCGGAATTTGCTTGCGAGGGTAAAGCCCGGGCAGTCCAGATAGGAGGAGTCTGGCGGCTCGGCTATCTGAGTTTCGGATAGGAAAAGAAGGTTGGGACCTTGGGACAAAAGATGGTGATGGACGGAATTTAAATTTGTGTGCAGGCCGCGAATGTTGGCAAAATTTACCAACAGTTTTGGCCCGCACCGGGGACGCCTGCTACTCGCCGCTGTAATGATGTTAAGATTGTTGTTTTGTATGTTCATGAATTTAATTAATTTTTTTTTTTTGTAGGTGTAGGAGGTGAAAGGAAAGGTCTGGAAAGGAAAGGTATGAGGGTTGGGTAGGAATCTGGGGTTCAGGCTGTCTAGGAGTGATGAGCGTTTGGTTCCAGCCCACCCACTGCGGTGCTAGGCGATAGGCCGGGAGAGTCCGGCTGGAGAGGGCATCCAATGCGCCCCAAACGCTGCTGCTGGGTCCCCTCCGGTCACGAACCGGCACAACAGCAGTGGCGGGGTTTTTTCACTCGCTGATGGGGCAGCCCACCCTTAGTCGTGAGCCTGAGGGTCGGGCCCCTGTACTATCGAGCGGCCCGGACAGCGGTAACCGGTTGTAAAGGGTCTCCCTCAACCAGCATCTCCCAACCGGCCCGCCACGCAGAAGGTGGGCCGACGCACCCGCCACCAAGACCCGGGCAAACCTTAACCCATGAACCCGGGCACCCCTGCTAAGTCACCAAACGTAGCGAACCACTTGGGGTGACCTGTGGCAGAGGTGTTGGTCATAGTAGCACGTTCAAATGGTAATATCTCAAAGTTCCGTAGCTGATGATGAAAATGACGTCGTGAGCTGCAAATATTAGGGTCAACCAAAAATATGCAGACGGTAAAGCTGCTCAAATTTTATGGCGCCAGAGTTTGCCGCTTAATAATCTTTCACTTCTTATATTTTTTTGTTTATTTATTTTCATATATTTTTAAAAACTGATTACTTAATTTTTTTACTTACCCTTTCTCTTTTAAAGATAAAATTATATTCGTTGAAACACCGTTACCTTGCAAATACATCAACCGGTAATATAAACTAGCATAATATGTAATTATTGAAGACAATATTAGCGATTTCTAAACGAAAATCTGAAACAGAAAAATCAGTAAAGGATACGGTCACATCTAGGACTCGAACCCAGGACCCTTGCCTTGCCGGGGCACTGTGCCCCGTTTTCGTTTAGAATTCGCTAATATTGTCTTCATAAATTAAATATTACAATTTGAGGTTTTACTCAATAAAGTTATTCCAAAAAATAAATAGCATAATATGTATATATATATACATATTATGTATATATACATATTATGTAATATGGCAGACTTCAATAAAATTTAAAAAATAAGCCCACACAGTTTCGGAATTCAATTAAATAATTATTTTCCTTCCCTTTTACTACGCTCCATCTGAAATAGTAATTTTATAAACGCTTTTTTGGGGAGACAAAAAAATCTATAAATTAATTTTATTTACAAAATCACACCCTCTGTTGACTGATCACGCATATTATCTATGATCTAGAGTAGGTCAAAGTAGTAGTAGGGCAGGATCGGAAAATGATCGGCTTGTCAGGAGCAGATGGGTCCGTGAACCGGATGCCCGTGCTAAAGGCATCCGAGTCCCAATCACTTCTCTCAATTCTCACTACCCTATCCCTCTAGTTCACCGCATGGAAATTGGGATGATCAAACACACGAAGGACGTGGCGGACACACATAGGGGTTTGTCAGATTAGGGTGTCGATTGTGGATTTCTTAAAAAATTATGATGGCTTATTTGTTTGGAAGAAGTGATGGGGATTTACTTGTTTTAAGAAGTTGTTTTATCTCAAAAATGTAACAATTAGTTTTTTTTTAATATTCTTATTTATAATCGATTGTCGGTGGTGAAAATTACACAAGCCACATGGATAGTACGTTTGAAGCTATATTCAGAGGGAGGAACAGTAACACAAATCCATTCAGTTTTGCAGACCAAGTCGTCGCGAGGGTATGCCATAAGACTGTTATGTGTTCTGATCTTTACTCCGCCGCCTCATGTCTTGCATGTATGTTGTACATACATATAGTATCGCTTTGGTGACATATCACGATTTAAAATCGAAAGTTTGCTTAAAACGGCTTTTACCGTGTTTGATCTGAATCACTAGGTATTTCCCACCATTTTAATCAATTTTTGGTAACAAACCGTTTCAAACTTCAGTTTCAAAACAAATCCACATCTGGATTAGTCAATCTGGACAGTCGGTTAGGACTCTTGTGCGGTATTCATAAAAAAAATTATTACTTTTAATCAATTATCAATTGTGTTTTTATTCCAATATTTATACCCAAATCCGCACCGGGATCAATTTCTCGCACCCCCTCCTTCACCCCATTCCGGGCCGCACTTTACGGCCGTGTTGTTTCGTTTAATTGATTTGACTACAATTTATAGGGGAATGAATTATGGGAGATTACTTCAAAACAAGACGGCTTTCTGAAATCAATCCGCGGAAGCAAGAATACCTACCGTAATGAGACTACATCAATTAAAAAATAGGAAAAAAGCTATTCGAAAAACGGATACAAAATTATGTTGGTTTGTCTGCTTTCTTTCCGCGGTGGACTTTTTTTTACGTTTTAGAAAGAAATACTACAAAAAAGGAAAATTTTAATCATCAGCTTCATTAAGACACATTTCACTTAATGCACGTGAGTCGTTCCCAACTAGCAAGAATTGAATTCGTGAACGTTGATGGGAAGGCTCTACTACATTATTTTAGTCAAAATTGATTTTGTTTTCCTTTATTTTGCCCTTTTGACTGCTTAATTATTTATCAGCTCTTTGGAAACTGCTCACGTGCATTGTGTGGAGTGTCTTGAAGAAGCTATTGAATATAAGAATATTAAATATTACCACGAGGTTTATAAGTTCCAATAAGTTATTCCAAGAAAACGTTTATTAATTCTGGACTGAGAGAAAAGTCAACAGTTCCATGTAAAATAAAAATCGGATTGCGACACTATCTCTAGGCTGCAAATACATTCGGGTCTAATTTAACAACCATGCAAAAAGACAGCTGCCCGAAATATGGGAATCAATTGAGGACAATATTGGTAATTCTTGGTACGAGTACAAGTACAAGTACGAGATCGATAAAAATGATTGAAAATAATTATCTATCTTTGGAATAACTTAACGAGTCAAAAATTGTAATGTTTTCTTATTGAAGATAATATTAGCGATTTTTTAATAAATAATTAAACCCAGGCTATATGTGACCTATTTTTTCAGATTTTTCTGTTTCCAATTTTACAACGACTTTTTTTACCTTCACTCCCTTTATGGCTAAACAAAACCGTAACATTAAATGTCAAACCCATCAAATTCTCTGACCCTTTCCCATCGTATGATTATATTTTGCATTATTAATGTTCTTCCATGTGTTTGTGTACATACATGATAAACCAAACCAAATATATTATGTTATCTTATCTTGTTTTTAATTTCCTGTTTTTAAATCCAGCTATTTCAATTTTATGCTGGCGCTTCAAGTAATTCGTTCTGAATGTGTATGTCTTTTTTTATTTATATCTCGTTCTGAACTATTTTTGTTTCATTTCAACAACTTTTATTGATGGGAATCTTTTTACCCCGGATTTTCATGGTAAATATTTCACAGAAAATTGTTTAAATATATTCCTGAGCTCACTAATTCTACACGTAATTAATAATTTTACTTTGCATTTTTTATTCCCATCACTCTTGTTTCAATTGGATTTTTTTTGTTGTTTTATATCCATTTCGGTTTTCTCCGTTGTCAGCTCTCCATTTAAAGAGATAATTGTTTCCAAATTTTGAAACAGATTTTTATTTTCGGTAATTGCCTTTTATTGAAAATTGACATTTTCTCCAGAAATTTCGGCAATTTTCGCTGCCATTTCGCTTATTTTCCCCAAAATTTTAATTGGTTTATTTATTTTTAATGTGTTCTTTGTTAATTTAGTTGCACTGTCTTTGCTACAATATTGTAGTTTATCATCTGTAGTTTTATTTATGGATTCACTTGAGTTACTTTTAATTCTTTAGTATTCACAGAAAAAAAAAAAAAAAAACAATATTAGTTATCTCAAATCACCAGTCTATTCTGACGCGTGTATGTTATTTTACTTAAAGTTTTTGAGAGTTATAGTGCGCTTTATTTATTTAAGATAACGAAAAACTTATAATTTCACTAGATTTGTCTACCTTCTTCGAAGAATCTTTTATTTTGTAATGTGTTTTAACACTATTGTACCACTTTTTTACTTCAAATTAAGGGTTAATTTATCGTTATGTTCACTGTTCAAAGATTCCATAGATCATCCATGTAATATAATATAATATAAATTAAACAATTTGGCATCTTTTCATAGTTTTTTTATAGCTTGATATATGCTAAATAGCCTTAGCTCCTGATGGAAGTTTTTTCTTCATGCAAACAACAGATGTAAGCTTCATGATTAAGATTGGTAAAAGCCTCTCTTTGTGATAATAAATAATAATCTTCTCAAGTTTCACATAGATACCCGGAATATGTCCCTAGGCATAAATATTGATACATACATATGTACATACACAACACCGACGTATGTATTATATAATATTCCAACGATACTGGCATTGGGTAATCTGGATCAACCAAGGTTAGCAGTTAGCAAACACAGTAAAAATATCCCCGAACTAGAGTGAGGGACTTGGGGCTTATATTAGTTTGATAGCATCGCTATAAGTTTCGTGTTGTCCATACATACTGATGCTACACCCTCCCCCTGCACCCTATTCCAACTTCCTCCCCCACCCGGCTCCGGGTAGCAACACCTGGAAGGGGGTTAGTGGGGGGGGGGCAATTCTTATCCCCGAGATAACGTCCCTTGTAGAATTTTTATAAGACGCATAAAGTACAAGATGGCGGGATGTCTTCGTTATAAGGGTGATAATACTTTTATTCCGCGCCGGTGCCATCAAAGAGACAATGTTCGTCGGCGATTTTATGATTTACGTCTCCGTGTAAGCATGCCACCTTTGTACACTTTGGTATATTAATTAAATGTGTGGATTCCATTTATATAAAAATTCATCTCCACAAAACTTTTCGCCCATGTGCTCGTGTGTTGTGCGCTGTTCAAACGAAACACGTAAGCTTCGGCTTTTATTGCTTTTACCAGGAATATTAACATTTTCCACAAACTCCCAAAATAATGAAGGGTTAAATAAAACTTTGGAGCAAATTTTCGTGTTTATTTTCAGGTTTTAAGACAATGGTTTTTCTAACGGTGAAAACTAAGATAAACAGTAAATTTTAAATTTAAAGCTTAGAACTGAAACTGGCTAAATAATGATAAAACAATCTTTTGTTTTTTGCATGCCTTTGGGTGGGGTAGAAAATCTTGTAATAAATCATCTTATGATTTATTTTAATTATCTTCTCGTAAATTTACAAAATAGGTAATAAACTGCTGTATGAGAGAAATGTGTCATAGCTTTATTTTCTTCGTAATCTAATTTCAGATATTTAGTATAATATCGTTTTCCGCCAGAGATAGTTATTATTTTTTGAGTTGTATGGCCTCGTGAACACTCGCGGAGATTATATTTATGTACCTTATTAAGAGTAGACTGGAGACGCCAGGCGACGGCGACGGCGACGGCGACATTAAACTCGCCTTAATAACGAACACGTATAAAGTCTAAGGGAGATAACAAATAATTATGTTAGTTTGTTTGTTTACCCTGGCGAGTTCGCGATCACCGTGACACGCATTCGGGATCAGTCGGGATCTCTCGGTCTTGTTCGGCGGAGCTCGGCTGTAGTCGGGAGCGTCTCGTGCTGGGCTGGGGCCCCTCACCGTACAATTAATTAATGGCTTTAATTAGCGCTTACCAAGTTTATGAACAGGAAAAGTCTGGCGCTTTATTAATCGTATTAAGTATATTGTAGCTGTCTCAGTCAGCGCAACGCACAACGGCGATAGAGAAGGGGACGTAGCAATGGGGTGTGGAGGGGTGTCCGGACACCTCGCTAGCTTTGTTTACGCCGAGAGATAACCTGAAGGCCAATTGGGGTTATTAAAATTACTGTAAAGGAATACAGAACTTCATCAAGCCTTTAATTGCGAATCGATTTCATAGTACATACACAGGCCATTGTTTATTAGAGCGTGATGTCGACCTTAACTCGGCAATTAAAGAAGATTCATTCCAAGACATCAGTTCTTCTTATTCATAAAATTGAAATTAAAAATAGAAGGTAAAAGCCTACAAATTTAAACATTTATATAACCCGTTGCGAGAACTTTTCGTGCACGGTGTACACAGTAAAGTTTATACCCACCATTATTTACTAAATAACCTTTACCAGTGAACCTTCACCTGAATGTTGAATTGTGTTATTTCACTTTATAAGTTCTTAGAAACCTTCAACTTCGTTTTGTAAATGTCCATACATTCATGGTTACATTTTTTGCATACGAATTGTGGCATCGTAACACTTTATTTTACAGACCCTTGTAAAATTTTCCGTACCCCGAATAATAACGATTGTTAAAGTGCTAATGCTCTAAAATAAAGTTTAATTTTGATATATCTAATTTTTTTGTCTGAAATCATAGCAAAATCATTAATAGAAAATAAATCCGAAATTAATCTGTTAAGTGATTACAGATCAATCGCTATATATATCGCATACCTATTCTCTTTCCAGTCAAAAAGTGCATTCTGCCCCTACACACATGTATGAGTTCTAAAAAAGTCCTTTAAGTAACTACGGAATCTCCCTGTAAGAATGGACAGTACACCCTTGGGTGCGAAATAACATATCTTGATGCTTTTTGGGAATTTTAGGAATATTTTACTGTAAAAACAGAAATTGAAATATGCCTAAAAATCAAGTGTACGCACATACTTAACCCCGTATGCTTACCTCCTCATACTTACGCCATCACAAAAAAATGAAATAACCTCAAAAACAGCCTCTTTGCCGCCGAAAAACTAACATTATTCTACCAAAAAATGTCAGACCACATCGATTAGATACACAATAATAGCTTATTGGTGATCATTCATTAAATAAAAAAAATTTAAAACCAAAAATAAGTGAAAAATTGTGTACAAAAATTTGTGCAAATGGCCGTTTATGGAGGATATTTGACGTCTCTCGTCTCCAGAGGGCCATCAGGGGGGACATCCAGGCAGTTCTGATGGTATTCTTTAAAAGCACCCATCAGTAACACAGAAGCAAAAAAAAATAAGAAAATATTAGGAAAAAAATAATTTACGTTTCAATTTTGACCAGATTCAAGGTGGCCCAAAGGTACACGGAATGAGCGCAGGTAAAGCATGCACAAATTTGTCTAAAACATCTCCACGTACACTTAACCTATGCATACTGTTACCCATATAGCTCTACTATAAAAAACTGGATTGTTTTATTGATACGAGAATACAATCCCTTATTGGAAACAACGATATTATTTATTTGATCAATTTTCAATATCAATCAATAAACAAAAGTTTATTTATTATTCACACCATGCTGAAAATACCAATGCCCTGAAATTTTTACTTGTCTTAATTAAGCCGGTAATGCTTGAAATGAGAACCCAACCATTCGAAGAACTCAACTGCAAACCAGTTTATCATAAATTTCTTATACCAAATTCGTGAATTGAATCCATTGTTTTTTTCCCACAAATACAGAAGTAGGTACCTACTTTTACAATTTACCCACCGAAATCTTAATTACTCCGTCTTTCAAAGTTATTCACCGTATTGCGGATATTTCGAAGTTATAATTATTATAATATGTGGTAAATATCCGCTTTAAATAATATTTTCGTGATTTTGTGTCATGAAATGTGAAAACATTTCCTATCTAGAAAAATAGAATTATATAATTACCTACCATTAGCATAGTGAATACAATAAGTGATGGCAAAACTTTGCCTTTCTTTGGTAATTTTAAAGTAGGTTAGCGTTTAAAACGGGCATTTGCCGTGGTTTATACTAGGCACTTAGTGCTGTTCGTTTTATTGCATTATTGTAAAGAAACGGCCAATGAAATCCCCTGTGCTAGATTCATGTTTCATGAACGGCGTGTACTGAGTATCAAAAATAATTAAAATCTTGGCCTATTTTAAATGGATCAAAGGCACATTGTAATGATCCACTGCCACTGGAGTGGAATGTTTGAGATGCAAATTGATTGAGAGAAGAGATATTCCACAATATTATTAAATGTATAATATGGTTATCTAAGTTTAACAGTAATAATTCAAAATAAAGTTAAATAAATGTTAAACTGCTACCAATGGTAAATTCTGTGTATTATTTCGGGGTTTTGCTGAAGAGGAAGCTACAAGCCAAAAATGTGTATATTCTTGGTATACCTTATATTGTAGGTAATAGGCATTAAAATCGCTTGACAAACGGAGTCTAGAAACGTTGGATTTCTAGCACAAAACTGGTTTTATTTATTTTGTAAATAATTTTATAAGACAGCAAAAAAGCTAATCAAATGAAACTGTCACAGATAATCTTAGCTATAACAGTGTATTTTTTTAAGATGTTTCCTTTACGTGTTCAAACATTTCTATTGAAAAATATTTATTTTAGTAGTTAACATTTATTTTTTTTACTGATTTTTTTTAATTTGTTTTTTTTTTTGTATTCTACTCGAGCGAAACGATAGGAATACCTTCAATTTTTCTAAAGCATATTTTTGGTATTCATAATGTACACCAATTCGTTATAAAGATTATTCAAAATATTTGTGTAAATACTTGATTTAGCATTAAGCTTCGCCTTAAGAGCATGAACGAATTCTTTTAAATGTACCGTGTTATGGCGATGCACCACGTCACGTTACATTCGGAATCGCTATTAATATCTAGATGGCGATAAGCTTTAAAGTCCCGCTTCACAACAGCTGGTTTTAATTCAAGCATGAAAAAAGTAGCGCCAAAGAGTTTTTTTATTTATTTTGTGTTAACTTCAGGCACAAATAACTTAATTTGCCACATTGTACAATAAAACCATAACCGATATGGGCTTTGCAAGTTAAAGATTTTGCCACATTGTACAATAAGACCTTAACCGATATGGGCTTTGCAAGTATAAGATTTTGCCACATTTTACAATAGGACCATAACCGATATGGGCTTTGCAAGTATAAGATTTTGCCACATTGTACAATAAGACCATAACCGATATGGGCTTTGCAAGTGTGAGATTTTGCCACATTGTACAATAAGACCATAACCGATATGGGCTTTGCAAGTATGAGATTTTGAACTTGAAAGCAGTTTTTTTTTAAAAACCTTCGATTATTTCATAGGCCAAGATGTGTTCTCAGTATTGCATTAAAGCATTTAAAATAATTCTAAGCTATTAAATTTTCAAACCAAAAACACATGATTTAGCACTACTTCGTGGTGCTTCGCCTTAGATGATGTGTGTGTAAAATAGAAGATTTGAACTCGTACAATTGGATGTTGCTAGATAAATAGTAAATTGTTTCTTACTCTACCATGAAACTTCATATATCTTGTTGGTCATGCAACGTTCAATATATGATAAAGAATAATATTTGGAGTTCCAAGTTTATTTCCTTAAAATTATGGAAAACAATACCCATAATTTAAATTTGTTACGGCATGGTCATATTTTACCTGTCGATTTCATGTTTACCGCCGCATGTAGCCTATTTATTCAGAGTCACGCAACTGCGGGTCAGTATTGCATGTGGGTCGTTTCACCTCCACACAGGTGCAATTATTGGGGTGGCCGAATCGGACTAATTCACCCCTTCTACAATCTGCACTCCTGCACCCTGCACCCACGACCCCGAGCAAACTTATCACGCTGCTAATCGGCACGCCATTGCCATTGGCAGCTTGAAGGATTGTTAGTGCTAAGGGATGATTCAACCACAGAAACTAAGCTAAACTCGGAACTTGGGGTAGAATCTCAATGATATATATTATAAAATGCAGAAATAACATTAAGGGTGACAGTCGAAAATGCATGTTTATTTGACTAGTCCATAAAAAATCTTTCCACGATATATATGCTATGTTTTGTTCATTTTTGAGGTAGTAATCGTATTGTTTTTCTTTTTTCTTCTGAGCTAATGTTTTGGACAGTTATTAAGTGTTTAGTGACGTCAAATTGACGTAAAAAATGCCAAAAATTGTAAATTCACTCGCGTAGCAGTGACACCGATTTGCACTAGTTAAACATGAAGAAAAAAATCTTTATGATTGTATATTTACCTTTGGTTAGCCGATTTCTAAAACTGCGATAGAAACAATGAAATGCTTTCGTAGAGCATTAGTGCCCATTAGAGTCTTATCACGCTGATGATTTGCGCATATCGTTGCAAAGTAACTCCGGGTTAGGGTAAAGTTGGTTTACCACTGCGGAACTATGATTGCAGTTTACCAGCGCACAATCAGCCATTACGGCCGCAAGTTGTGTTTTTTAGTTCTCTTGTAATTTCCGCGATGGCGTGCCGTGGGTACGAGCGGCGCACGGAGCACAGGCCGGGCACGGAACGGCTTAGGGCGCCGGGCGCCACCGGGCGTCGGACTGCATTGCGGCGCCGGAAATTCCGAACTGGAATGATTACTAATCAGCCGGATGACGGAAGTACGAAGACCATAACCATAAGACAGCCGACTGCAGACTGCAGACTTCAGACTGCTTTCCATTCGGAATGAGCTGCGTCGCAGAGGCATAACTTGTTTCACAGCTGAACTTATTATGTTCCTTGTGTTATGGCATGAATTCGGACGCTCTGTCAGTTACCCTTTATTGCATTCCTAAGTTTTTGATTAATGAAAGTTTTTTAACAGACGAGCCTCATGTCCTCACATGGTTCGAGCTCTGACGATTTTTTTAAACATCGTCACTTCACATTCTGGGTCAAAAAAATATTTCAATTTATTTATAGTTGAGATCTCTTATTTTTCGTTATACTGAAGCAATGGGACTACTATATAGCAATGACTGAATGTGTCGTATATTGTAGTGTGATTGTTTATGTATAATTTAATTTGAATAGTGAGTAGATAAACGAATCGGTGAGTCATAATTTGTCATTGTTAAGGATCGCCAATGACCGCCATTGTTGCTACGGCAGTTGTCAATGGCTACGAGATGTTTCACTCCTATAAGAACAGTGTATAAGGGGTATTTAACTTTTTAATTTTTGTAGAAAACGGTGTAAATAATGAAACATGACTTATGACAACATATTTTTTAAACAGCGCAGAAGTGGCGCTACCTACACAAATGTTGAGCTGAGATAATTGCGTTTAATTTTTTTTAAATATGTAGGTGGTTTAAGTAACCGTTGGAATAAAAAACGTGGAATTCACGTTTAATAAAAAAAATATCTTTTTTAACTTATCATTTACAGCATTATCATAGCATTTAGAGCCATTTATAATTGTTAGCAAAGGAATTTTTACGCGTGTTACACACTTCTGTATTGACCGCATCATGTTTAGAAAAAATACCAAATTATAATAATACAGACAATCTGAAATTCTGTGTTTTACTGTGCCTCTGATATCACTGAGCCTGAGTACTGATCATATTAACAAGATCTCGTCTACCCTACTAAGTAAACGAGATAATTGAGTCAAATTGAAATTCATTCCCCATTTGAACGGACACCTTCTCAAAGTGGGTCTGGGGAGCCAGCGAAGTTTACACACGGCGCAACGAACCGAATTAGCCGTCCCTTTGAATCTCGCAACCGTCGATACAAATAGGAAGCCGTCTCGAACTAGGCACTGAGCAGACACCCCAACCAACTACTGAACTGGTGGATGCTACGAGTAGTTGACAATACATCAAACGAATGCCGATTGACAGGGAGGGGTAGAAGGGCAAGGAAGGCCTTGCCGAAGTAGCCTTCGAAATTTTAAAACTAATGTATATCGTTAGCGAAGCACTATTGAACACTTCTTGGCCATTGAAATAATCCAGAATTTTTTATATAGGGTTTTCCAATAAGAGTTATTATTTTATTATGTATATAAATTAAATTTTTATTTTTATTTTATTTTAATTTATTTTATTTTTTTTATTTTTTTTATTTTTTTTTTTAAAAGAAAGACAAACATTCCCGGGTTACGAATAACCTGACAATATTTGAAAATCTCCTACTACCACCACAGTAAGCTGAACATGTTGCTTGTGTTGTGATGGAGGACTTAGCCAGGCGAGGAATTGAACACACTACGCCTGGGTGGGACCCAAACGGGATGTCAACTCGGCCACCGACCGGTCAATTTTATATACATAAACACACACTTGCCACAAACTACACATCACTTCTTATCACTTATTACTTTTTATCATGTCTTTTATTCTATTATGTATATAAATTAAAAATGACAGCTTCAAAAGTAACATCTACCGAAATAGCAGGCTATTCAAAATAACACCTCTTATTGGAAAACCCTATATAAGAATCGGGCCTATAAAACCTGCTTTAAACACCAAAATTACCTACTTTTAAACTCATTTTATGTTTGTATTGTATAATGTGGCAGATTAATTTCTTTAGAATATTACTGTAAAAAATATATATTTATTCCTGAACTTATAATGAAAATGAAATAAAACACACTTTTTGGCGAAGTTTGTTTCTTGAATACATCAAAACAGGCGGCTGGTGTTAAACGAGAATTTTAACATTATTGCCATCTACATAAAGATTGTTTTTGTTAGTGGCCCGATTCTGAATGCAACGCGACGTGGTACATCGCCTTATGTGTTTTTGTTAGTGGCCCGATTCTGAATGCAACGCGACGTGGTACATCGCCTTATGTGTTTTTGTTAGTGGCCCGATTCTGAATGCAACGCGACGTGGTACATCGCCTTATGTGTTTTTGTTAGTGGCCCGATTCTGAATGCAACGCGACGTGGTACATCGCCTTATGTGTTTTTGTTAGTGGCCCGATTCTGAATGCAACGCGACGTGGTACATCGCCTATGTGTTTTTGTTAGTGGCCCGATTCTGAATGCAACGCGACGTGGTACATCGCCTTATGTGTTTTAGTTAGTGGCCCGATTCTGAATCCAACGCGACGTGGTACATCGCCTTATGTGTTTTTGTTAGTGGCCCGATTCTGAATGCAACGCGACGTGGTACATCGCCTTATGTGTTTTTGTTAGTGGCCCGATTCTGAATGCAACGCGACGTGGTACATCGCTTTATGTGTTTTTGTTAGTGGCCCGATTCTGAATGCAACGCGACGTGGTACATCGCCTTATGTGTTTTTGTTAGTGGCCCGATTCTGAATCCAACGCGACGTGGTACATCGCCTTATGTGTTTTTGTTAGTGGCCCGATTCTGAATGCAACGCGACGTGGTACATCGCCTTATGTGTTTTTGTTAGTGGCCCGATTCTGAATGCAACGCGACGTGGTACATCGCCTTATGTGTTTTTTTTTTCAGTCCTCAGTCGTCAGGCCTATTGTGTCAAATGGTCAATGTATTTCTGCTTTGCAATAAAATCCAAATAATAATATAATATTTCTAAATTTATCCGAAAACTGTTTTGTAATGTGGTGATATACGCTTTCAAATGTTATTGTTAAAAATAAACATATGTTTTTTGAAATGTTAAAATTTTGAACGCAAACATTAAAAAAATAAAAATGGTTCACTGTACGTTTTTTTGTAACTTAAATTACTGACAATGAAAAAATATATAAAAGTTATCAACATTTTTTGTCGTATCATATTAGAATAATTGATAATAAAGTTTTTTCAAATGTGAATATAAAGCGTGGTGATTTTTCTTTCTAACACCGTTTAGTTCATATTTCGTACCACAGTAGTAAGGGAGATACAACGATTTATGTGTGATTATATGAATTGTTCCCAAAAGCGAACAATTTAGCCTGCAAATCGTTGAAATGAATCACAAACTTTGTCCAGCCACTTCACAAAACGCAAGCGCGCGTTCCCGATTAGCAAATAAATAATAAAGCAGTCAAAACGGAATAAAAGTAAATCTATAAAATAAATTGTTAATATAATAATGTATTGTATGGCCCTTCCCATCAATATTCAATTATTTGGTATTGGTTGAAAGTTGGGAAATACCCACGTGCGTTGTGTGGATTGTCTGGACGAACTTTTGATTATTTAACCACAGGTTTTGAACAGTTCTTTCCAATCTTTAGAGTCTGGGTCAAATTATCATCAATACGCGAAGGTTCAACAACATTCAATGAATTTTCAAATCTTCAAATGTACTTTCATCTAATTATAATAAGTTATAATAAGTGGAATGGTACCAGAATGCCAGTAGGTTAAACCAGTTGTAGATTATGCGTCCGGGTAGCAGAACGGCGAGGGGGTAATCCCAATCCTAGTTTTAGCAGTCGCAAGATTGTCGCTGGCATTCGTGGCTCGAGGTGTCACGGGCGGCGCTAGTTGAAAAACTTTCCTCCTTTGTTAATGTCGACTGGTTGCGCCGATAACGAATTACGGCAACTTGGACAAATGCCGCCGCCATATTGGTCACTAAAAGGGCTGTCTATGGATAAAAGTTAGAATATGCTTAGCTAAAGCGGCCTTAGATTCAATCAGCTTGGACTTATTATACTATTTGCGTGCACGAACGCTTTGCTAAAGTGGAGTGATTTATTTCCAATGGTTGGCAAAAATCTGTCATTCTTTAATTACACTGTTTTGAAGTTTGCGAACACACAAAAACGTTAACTTCTAAAAAGGAGTGATATAAGTTTCTGACTTTTCTGGCGGTTTTTCATAAAATTTCATAATTATTACAGTTGTTTTTTTATTATTGTTACAAGGAAAAGATTTTTAGTTAGACGTTTTAAGGTCTATAAAATATTAAATGATGTTTATTAAAATTATTTTTTTAATCTCATGACTGGCATTCCAATCGGAGCCTTCTACTATCCAGGGTCTGATTTAACCATCGATCTATAAGTTCTATCTCCACAATCACAAACATCTGTTTTGTTCTTATTTTATTTAAAATAACTCAATTAAATAGCTTTACTGCACAGAATAGATAATACTTACACACTAGAAAAGCCTTCCATGTAGATTTTAATCGAATCTGACTAAGTACCTTTTGGTTCTAACTCTTTTAGCAACAGCTATATATCTCTTACACTGCCTAATATTTCGGAATCACTTCCAGTGCCCACTCAATATTCATATTTTGCAAATACGAATGCGTGCCAAGTTTAGTGTTTACTTACTGCACGCCAGGAGTTACAGTTGGCAAAATATTTAAAAATATCTTCAAAAATGCACTACGCAACATTTAAACAAAAAAAAATGCTAAATACTTTGCAGTTCTGGTTGAAGCAAAATTTCGGAGGAGGACAAAGAGTTTCTAATGTAAAAAAAATAACAAAAACTTGTCCAACGAATTTTCAAGCCTACTTTAAGCAGTGAGGATGAAATAGGGCTTATGGACTATTCGGATGATAGAATGTTTGATGTTGGAAATGGTACAGATTTTTAATTATAATAATACAATTTACAAATCAGGGAACTTTGTTTACTTGAAATTAGGAGGCAAATAGAAAATTAATCATTATGTAGGTCGAATTGAAGAAATATGCAATAGCAAAATTCTAATTGTGAACTTTCTTACAACGAGGGCTGGATTAGAAGATTTTATTTTCCCAATTTAGGAAAATCGCCCTTTGTAGCACCGAATGATGTGGTTTTAGTGTTGCCACTACCTAAAAAACATTGTGGTACACAAAGAATGAATATATTCGTTCGAAATAAGATTCGGTCATTTTGTAAACGTAAACTAAATCAGTTTAAATTTTATACATTTGTCAACAAACAACAAACCACCCGATGTCGGGAGGAATGGGACAAAGTGGATATTTATTTGATTTCAGATTTTCAAAGCCATTACACGCGTATTATTTTTGGGGTACTACGCCATGTTGCGCTACTTTCTTCTTTAGCCAACGTTTCGGACACCGTAATGCTGTCCGAAACGTTGGCTAAAAAAGGAGGTAGCGTAATTTGACATAATACCCCCAAAAATAAATCAATTTAAGGTACATGGTTATCTATGTCCTAACACAATCCTTATACACATGTATTATAAAAAAAAATATTTATAATAATAAATCTATACGGACATGTCATCAAAATACGTATATTTTGGTGTACACTATAACTTAAATAGAATAATTGTGTAAGCCTGTGGTCTAATATTTAGTAATTTTTTGAATAAATTTCATTATATACATCTTCATTTTCTACTTTTACTAAAATTGGCCCAAATATCCTCACTCTCTCCTACCTATATAAAACATTCAGGTTGATGAGAATAATGTTAACAATAAAAATCCTCTATTAAAGTTGTGGAATGACGACTAAATATCAATTGATTGTTTAATAATCTAATTTCTCCTAAAACTTACAAAAAAATACACAATTTGTTAATTCACTTTCTGATAAAAGCTCGTATTCAGAGGAAACTTTGCATGGCCTTGCGAACTGCGGAGTGGAACAATGAAGTAAGTTCACAACTGTTAAAATCTGAACAAACCGTTTCCGGTGTCGTGTATGGGTAGTTGCAAATAGGCAACTGCCAGTAGATAGCTACAAGCTACAATCTAGTGGGTACTAGCTACCTGCAGGATTACTAGTGACAGCTCCATATTCTCAGGACACGCTACGCGGGCTTAAAGCTCAGCCTAACTGGATGTCGGAGAGTTGCAGATAGAGCTTTTCATTATTCAAACACCGTCACTGTGTTTGTTTTAAACATTAAGTTTTATATGTAGACAATTATTGCAGGATTGTGTTCATTATTAAAATGACAAAATAAAACATTTAAGTGTTAAAAATAATAAATATTTTTTAAATGAATTTTTTTAAATTTCCGCTGCAAAATCAGACCATTGCTGTAAGGAATGCTGTTAAAACATTATTATTCATATATGTAATACATTATTTAAAAGTTTTCTTTTTACTTTGTAACCTGGTTATTCTATTTATCGCAAATGTACACTCCTTTTCCATCCACAAGCAAATGCTTTTAATGGAAATGTAGTAAAAATTAAAACAGTATAACTTGTAAACATTATATATTTATTGTAAAAAACACAAATAAAAAATATAATAAAATACTATTAGTCCAACTACTTAGCCGTTCCATCGTCTTTATTTGTGTGCCTACTTCTTAGATAAATGTCTAATAAATAGTCTCTCTCTCTTTTCAGATGAAATCAACCCATTAAACCTTCAAACTACGTTACAAGTACTTTCTGAGGTGAGTGTCTTTAACTTATTTGCGTATATTTTTTATAACGATAAGGTGTTTCTATTTATTATGCACAATCAGGTGACTTAAAACAAGGCATCAAATTTAGCGACTCACGCGATCTCTAGGCCAATAAAATCCCACCCGGGGCCCGAAAAGGCCGCGCGGGCCTCCAGCAGACCCCTCCGGCCCGCGCCCGCCTCCACCGAACACCAGCCTGATGGATGGGCGCCGGCCAAGCCATTAATTACAAAAGAGCACTGCACACCCACACGGGGACCAGGTACCTCCCTGTGACGTCACAGGGACCGACATAATGGATGTCCCGTGCCGGTTGCTCTTTATGATGCAATCGCATTGTATTTGTTTACAGTTTACACCATTGCCGTGTTGGAATTTCTCAAAAAATTCTCAATTTTCGCTAAACAAATAAATATTAATTTTACATCAGAAATCTTTTCCAAGAAAAAAAAATTAAAATTAGAACGAAAAGGTTTTTTGTTTTATGTGTTAAAAAAATCCAATTTTATTTTGTAGGATTAGGGCCACCGCTGGTTTTTATTCATTTTGCAAACAGTTATAGTTTGTGTACAGTTTTCCAGGCCATATTGTATTACACTGGTCGTTAGCGCTGTCAGACTTTGACAGCTGATGATGTGAGGACCGTCCATCGCCCATCTATCATATTATACTGCACTCTACCTGCAGGAGGTAAATCGCTGAATTTCATCAGCGTTATCACTTCTCAGTATAGTGTAGTATTTCAAATTAATAGAATGTTTTGATCGATTGCTTCATTGATAATTTGGAAACTAGGAAGTATTCGCTATTAGATGTTTAAAAATTCATGAAAAAGAATGTTAAATATAAAATTCTCGAGTAAAAGGTAAAATTACTTAAAATCACAATTTTCTTTGTAAACGCATATTTTTTTACAGATATCAAAGTATTGGATTTCCCTTCTAAATCTTGCCCCACTAATAATACTAATAATCCCTGATGAAGACATTCCAAACTTTGAGTCCGACATAAATTTACAACTATCTCAGATACATATTGAGATTAAAGAAATTGCAGCATGTATCAAACTACTGGAACCTAAATCGTGCTCAGGGCCAGATAAAATTCCCCCCGTATTTCTAAAAAACTGTGGGAGTAGTGTCTCTTACCCTCTGTACCTACTATTTAATCAATCACTTTTAACAGGCAAGTTCCCACAAATATGGAAAAATAGCTTTCTCACTCCAATATTTAAAAGCGGAGACAAGTCTTTAGTTGAAAATTACAGACCAATATGCATACAATCGTCAATACCAAAAATTTTTGAAAAGTTAATTCTCCAAAAAATATGTTCTTGCATAAAATTTAATATCTCATCATTTCAACATGGTTTTATCTCTGGACGATCTACCTTAACTAACCTTACACTGTATGAACATTTTATCTCTGGTGCTCTTGCTAATAGAGAACAAGTTGATTCAATTTACACGGATTTTAGTAAAGCCTTTGATAAGGTTTGCATTAAAATTCTTATAAATAAATTGTCTAAATTAGGAATAAGTGGTAATTTATTATGTTGGATTAAGAATTATTTATCAAAACGTGTACTAACTGTCTGTATTAAAGGACACCTGTCTTACGAATTTGAAGCCACTAGTGGTGTGCCTCAGGGTTCGCACCGTGGTCCAATATTGTTTATACTATTCATAAACGATGTCACTTCCATATTCACTGATGTTAACATATTATTATTTGCTGATGACATGAAAATATATAAAATCATAAAAAATATATACGACTGCTTGTCCCTCCAATCCAATTTTATAAAATTCGTAGAATGGTGTACCATTAACAAACTTACACTTAACATAAAAAAATGTCAAATCATGAGTTTCTATAGAATTAAAAACCCTATCAAATATAGTTACTCTTTTAACAATCACAGTTTATTGTCAGTACCTGTAATAAGGGACCTTGGAATAACCTTCGACTCTAAACTACTATTTACCAATCACATTGATATAATAACTGGTAAAGCAATGAAAATTCTGGGCTTCATTGTAAGAATTTGTAAAGATTTTAAAAATATCCAAACATTTAAAATACTATATACAACTCTGGTTAGGAGTCATTTAGAATACAATTCCCCCATATGGAACCCTTTCTACAAAAGCCATGCAAACTCCATTGAAAGAATCCAACGCAAATTTCTCAGATCAATTAATTTCAAATTAGGTATTCCCGCGGTTGACATAAACTATGAATCTTTATTACAAAAAATGAGACTCTTATCGTTAAAAGATAGAAGAATACTCAATGATCTTATTTTTTTATTTAAAATAAACAATAACTGGTTTGACTCCCCTGAATTGGTCTCATTAATAAATTACCATGTACCTAGTAGACCGACTCGACTCAAAACACCTTTCCACTGTGACAATACTATGACGAACGCAGAACAAAACTCAACCATAAATCGCTTGCATATTTTAGGCAATGAATATGCTAATATTGATCACGCTGCCGGTAATCTGTCTTCATACAAAAGAAGCGTTAAACTAAATATGTTTGCTAGTACCACGTAAATACATCATGTAAACATAATATGCCTACCAGTACTTCTAAAACCATTAATGCACTAGAAATCATAAGTACTTGTAAAATTTATCATATCGGTTAACATAATCCAGGATTTATTACTTTTTATATTTAAATCTTTGTCGGTACCTTGAGATAGGTATCTTATTGGTACATTTTATTGTTTTATTTCAATCTTTAAATTTTTATTTTTACTTTTTCCTAATAATTTATGGTTTGTACTTTAATACTTTATATTTTAAACTATTCACTTTACAATTTACTTTTATACATTATAGTTTTTATACACTACTTATTACCTTACTTTTTACCTATTTTCTTAAATTTTACTAACATTTATACTGTTATTCTTCATGTTGTTGTACTATTATAAGTATGTCAATTATGTTAATGGCACGTGTTGTGCCGTATATGTGTAAATAAATAAATAAATAAATAAATACCAATAAAATATTTGTTTTTTTATTTAAATCTAAAATAAGAACCTATTTCAGGTTCTTTGGTTCATATTTTGGGTTTGACAATGGAAGAATAAAAAAACCTTACAACTTTCACACCAATAACAATAAGCCACCAATAATGTAATATAATACAATAAGTAATGGATTTTAATTTTAACGAAATGACTATTAATATGCATTAATTTCCTTTTCCGTATTTTTTCCTGATTTTTATATACCGTTTACATCTCGTACATAGGTATTTTTTTCACAGGTATTCTGTTTGGGGTCATGATCATGTAGAAATAAAAAATCATTGTTTGGTTTTAACTCAATACTCAGATAAATCTACCGTGCTAATTTTAGCAGAATAACTTAGAACAGATATTTCTTTATGCCTCAAGAAATCATAATACGGAATGAAATTCAAATTGATTTGAACGTTGTGTATTTTTCCGTAAACATTATTTTTAAGCACAGCTTTTTGGTATTTTGTCAGCATGACGTACTCTGCTGTGTTTATCATCGAGGCTGTGGTTAATCTCAGTGCAACGTTCTATGTTACTTCGTACCGCTTTATAAATCTACAAAAAATATTCCGTATTCTTTCGATGAATGATTTATGATGAAATCATTGATTTTAAGAGAGACCGCTTTAATGAAATAAGCAATTGTGAATATCCGGCTAAAATTCCCGGCTTCGCCTGAGATCTAGATTAGCTTTTGCGAAATATATTCATATTAAGGTCTTTTATTATTTTTCACTCTACATCTCTTAGAGTATCTCTTCAATAATTGTAATGTTCCATAATTCAAGATGAAAATCACTTTGCTAGATAATAGTTCCATTGATCTAGATCTTCGTAATCCAGACAGAACATAGTATGCCATTTTCGTAACGCCAGAGCTCCTGTCCCTCCCCAAGAATTTTTTATGCTATATACAGATTAAAACATTAAATATTTTGAATAAAAATTTTAATTTCCTCTCTTAAGTGAAATCCTTCTTCAATTTAAAAGTTGCTTAAAATGACTTTTTTTCACCAAGTTCTTACAACATATTCAAATACACTCGTAGGCATATTTTTAATGCATAAAATCAACCGACCTGTCAGTAGCTGAATTGGCATTGCGTTTGGGTCCCACCCAGTTGTCCTACGTACAATTCCTCGACTTACTAAGTCTTCCATCACGGCACAAGCAACATTTTCCGATTACTGTAGTGGTAGTAGGAGATTTTCAAAAATGGTCAGGTTATTCGTAACCCGGGAAAGTTTGTCTTTCTGTTAAAAATATTATATTATACTAATCTAACTGTGCTTTTTTTAATAACCGTTTTTTTTGTTCCGTGGTGCAATTTGATTCACTTTTTATAGGTACAAGATAAGTGAAAGTTCGTTGCTCGTATTTATTTGGGAGATGAGTATGGGTACCGCCGCCCCGGGAACGATTTATTGGATAACCACCACCCTTAAGAAATTAGTTAACCTTAAGAAATTCACTTCGTTTGGTGACTTAGCAGGGGTGCCCGGGTTTATCGGGTGAGGTTTGTCTAGGTCTTGGCGGCGGATGCATTTACCCTGGTTGAGGGAAACCTTTTTACCTCTCCAGCCGGACTCTCAACCCATCATTTTGCGACTCAGTGAGAGGGATAGATCCAAGGACGTTGTCCTAGACACATTGATCCACAGATTCTTACCCAAACCTCATACCTTTTCCCTTCCCAGAATTTTCTCGCCTTCCTTTCCCTAAAAATATCCACTACACAGCATCCCCAAAGATGATATAGACCTTGAGGGAAATTATTTTCCCCAGGGCCTCCTGCGTGGAGCTTATGTAATAAAAAAATTACATTTTTGGAATGGACATGCCTTCATTTTGACTAAATCTTGTGTTATGGGTATGATCAACTTTTTATATATGGAATCAGACAACTGGCTTTGGCATACAATTTAAACAATAATTAATGTCCCTCGAACAGGTAATAACCTAAATAATTATATAAATAAATAATAATTATCACTCATATAAAATTGTATGTCATTTCTTTGTGCGATATGAAATGAAATACTTCTGCATTGTATAATTAGACAAATACAAAATCGGTCATTGAATGTCTTATGATCAAACATTTATTTAGTTGTAATTTTAAAAGCTTCATAAAATAAACTGTCTAAATTGAAAAATAAATAAAATTGGCGATTTCAGTAACCATTCAAGTTAATTCTGTTTACGTTTATTGAACTGATTATTTTATATGCGCACAGCATTTAAAATGTAGTCAATAATATATTTTATAAGGAATCGGAAGTGTATACAGCTCCATAAAGTGAATGGATATTGTGCAGAAACAAACGATAACTTTATGCAAGAACGTCAAAGAAAGAATACGAGTATGAGGGAAGTGATGAATTGTTGGTAGAAAACAGCTTATAAGTCTGAAGTTCATTAATATCATTCTTCCACAATGGGCGGCTTCTAGCTGCTAGATAATATTACTGGCTCATTGCTCGCTGCGAAAGGTTGCGGGGAATATTCTCTTATGGCAGAAACAGACAGAACTTGTTGGCTTATTCTCTTCACTCTCGTTCCTTTCAGCTATCGTGGGATTATCGTCTGACAACTCACTACATACATTCATCTCCCTCTCGCTCCACTCCTCTCCGCTGTTTACTCTTACTGTCTGATCTCACGACTCTTTTATTGTTTCATCTTCAATATGGAATCCCTCCTCAAGAGTTTCCTTTGTATTCAATACACTCCATAAACATGACATTGATATTCCTTCTTGGGTTCTTTTTAAATACATATTAGTAATTAGATTTGGTTTTCATAAGAAATTAATAAAAAATATTATGAAAAATGAATTAATGAAATGGAATCTTGGAACTGCTAAAATTAAAAGACGTATTTGTTTCATTTACATCAGTTAATATACGAAATAAATTTCGGTACTATCCAATTAGGTTACGACTTGGGTATTAGTGTTTTTTTTAAAAGAGGAGACGGTTTACGTAAAGTTCCCATGAGCACTAAGGCCATGGGCCCATTGTACTATCACCGATTTTACCTTATTCCTTTAATAGTAACCCGTTCCCCTATATAAAGTTCACCAGGGTTGCCATTGGATATGTGGCTATGTCTTCTGGTTCTACAATGCGTCTTCCCAAGTATCTGAGCCCTGTTCCCAACAGAGCGGGAGACTGGCACCAAAGGTGAATTGGAGCCTATACATCATCTTCACATTTTCTGCGGTATTTCTTCAGCCCCTAGGATAAGAAGGTTCAACCCTCAGTAAAAACAAAAAAAAATGTTTTAAAAGATATTTGAAAGTTCACAGCAGTTTAAGATCCAGTTCCTGGGGAGGAAGATTCCGTCCTCAGATTCAACCTCAACAATTTTGTTTTCTTTTTGAAATAGGCTACTAGTCAGCCCAAGAGATGGCGCAACTGGATAGAAAATTGAAAATAGATTATTTATTATAGTATAGTTTTTTATGGGCTGTTTATTTTTATTATGTGAGATTTTGATGTTCACTTAGCATGAATTTATTTATCTGGAATGTTTTGAATGACACTTAAAGAGAATTGGAAGAATTATGTGGTACACTTTTGTGAACCATATTAAACATTTAAGCTTAATGGACATCTGATTAGTTGAGTGATCACAGCGCCATTATTTTAACTTAAGAGACATATAAGCAACTAAAGATTGCTTCTCAAAGTCAGATTTCGAATATTCCAGTAGCAGTAACTGTCCCACGCGCGACTGGTGTCATAAATCTGCGCGATGTTATTATTTTAATAAGTCAGTTGGCGCTTGGATCGCGGAGTGTCGGTGGCAATGCGGTGTACGGTGTAGACTGTAGAGGTATAGAGAGGAACGGTAAAAACATTAGCAATTAATAGGAGCTAATGACGCACATCCCCACTAGCGCCGACACCTGTCAGGCGGGATAACGTGCCCGTGCCGGGATGCTGCCGGGACACCGCCGGCACACCGCCGGGACGCCGCCGGGATGCTGCCGAGAAGCCGCCGTGAGGAACGCGTAGCCCAGAAATAAACATTCCGACTTGTCTTCTATTTGGAAAGCACACCATGACTGCAGCGGCACTTTAGCTTATATTTCCTGGCCATATTTACCATTCGCATGCTCGAGGCAGGAGACATTATTATCCCATTTGCAGTAATCCGCTTAATCCCCGCTACATTAGAAGGGTTAACCCTGTAATATGCGACTCCCGTGCGAAACAAAACTTCTGACTAACTTCCATAATATGAACATTGTCGTCTGCTTGAATAACTATTATTTAAGTATTGAAGCCTTGGGCTATTTCACGATCTATCCGCGTACAATGCCAAGTGTTTTTGACCATCAAATTTAAAACAAAAATCTGAGAAGTAGCATTTTTCTATCTTAATCGAAACTTGTAATCAAAAATAATGTTCTTTAATAAATTAATCTTGGAATTTAACCTATAATTATAATTACTCGGCTTGATTACTGTTATAGAAAAAATATGAAATGTTTCGCTGCAACAAACGAGTACGCGACTTCATTCAAGATGTGTTCATTTGCTTTGACAATATGGCAATCTCTTGCAGCGCGAGGCGCATTCCACAAATATTAGGAACGAGTGCAAAATATCTGCTTCCAATTTTTCATACGTCTGACACGTCTTACTTTCCTTAAGCTTTTTATTTTACACAGTACGATAACAGATGTTGCACGTTGCTACGATAATGTTTTTATTTCCTTCCAGCCGCTCGCTCGTTAGATGCCACTAAATATTGTCACTCCTTTGATATTTTTGTCTGTCTGCCGATATGAATTCCTTTGCAAACTGATTTAGAAACGCACTCGCTTTTTAAAATAATATTTAGCCTCACGGAAAGTCAGAGAGGAATTTCAAGAACATTTTCTGTAAACGAAGAGGAGTCAACGAAGATAAATACGCGAGCGAAACACATAGGTACTTTGAAAAACAAACAAGTATATGCAATTTCAAAGAGGAATCAACGGCAGAGGATATTTTTCATGATGAGTTATTATCTGAACCAAATCACTGCTCATGAATAAAGTTATTATACGTTTGCAGTTTGTATAAAATAAAACCAATAATTGACATTTATTTATTTATTTTGTAAGAAACAAACAGCTTTTATATAATATACAATGATAGATATAAATATACAAGTTAACTGAAGTCAAGCCACAGAAGTTTCTTATGTTAAAGTTCATTGGAAATGAAGATTTAATATCTTAAAATTAATTTGGTGTTAAAGGAAGGGGAGAGGAAGAGGAAAATAGGAAGAGGATGGGAGATGCTCCCGACACATTCCATACTCTCATATTAATAATCGATCGTACGCATTACATCATGATAGTGTAAACTGATTTAATAAAGAAAACATTTCGATGGTGCATTTAAAAGCTCAGGTTATATAAGAGTGATTCAACTTGTGTACGTATTTTCACGTAAGTCACTTGTATTGAATAATAATATGCACGTCTGAAACATATTTTCACAACAAACAACGACGCCAGCTCGCTGTGAAGTGACAGTCTATACTGAACGATTCCACTCCTTCAACTAACAACATGTTTCCAGGGAACAAACGCTCTGAAGGAGTGTCAAAGGCAAAATATAGCGCGTAATAATCATTTGAGCGTTCAAGTTGTCAAACGTTCCACGACTCGAGGCCCGGGAAGTAGGGAAAACGGTCAACACATGTTCCCGTTGACACACATCTCAGCCGGGGCGACAAATAAAATACAACTAAGCCAATAAAAATGTCGGCGAGGCTCGGCGTTAAATATAATTTGACAGGAGACATGCGTCGCCATTTCCCCCCTCCCTCCGAAAACGTTAGTATTGGCGGGAAAAGAAACCCCCTTTGTTCTCGCTGTTTCCCGCGTTCTTTTCCAAAGTCCTAGTAATCTGAATCGTCACTTGGGATTTGATCGCTAAATAAAATGACTCCAAGGAATTTTAGCGAAATGACAACCGCAAATTATTATGTTAAGATGAAATCGCTTTGTTTCCTGTCAATCTGTCCAAGTGTGCCCTCGACGTAAACACAACGGGACTTCGCTGAAAACTTTTTATTGTAGAATTGAATAACCTTTCAATGTAACTTATTCAATTTAAAATAAAGCTTCATTGGAGAACGCACCAACATTCTTGTAAGTTTTTAATTTACACAATGCGTCTAAGGAGGTGAAGACATAATACCAATTACCACGTATTATATCGTAAGTAATTGTACTTAATTAATCAAAAAATGTTTTTTTCATCATCGCCGAGCTAGCTGGAGTGGCATATGGCAGTTTAATAAATTCGTGTTTTAATAGTATTTTGTTTCCGACGTTATATTTCATTTATGTTGCGCATTTTTTCATAATTTCACACAAGGCAGTCAGTCAGTCATTCATTAACTGCACGAGCTGTCAGCCATGGAGCGCGATGCACACACTTAAACAAATGGCTTATTTATTCTACGTTTTCAGTATTTAGTGTGACTTTGATTGTGGCATCAAACTAAAATAGCGCACGAGAGTCATCGGCTTATGTTGATGGCTATGTGATGATGCTCAGTTACTAACGAACGCATTTAAAGGCATAATAACGAAACATAAATTGCATCTTTTAATTTATTGATACTTCAGCTAAATGGCAAGCGTATTTATTTTAATGGTCACGTTGAAATAAATATTTGGTTACCACAATTTTGGTTTCATTTTGGACTGAACGTAAGCTCCAATCCTTATTTTTTTATATTTAAATTGTGCCAACTCAGCTATTTTGGCCATCTGAGATTATTTATTCAACATTCATATGTTTTATGACACCTATTATTATTTTCTGCTAGAAGAATGGTCTACTGAGGAATGTCAGAAAATCAGGGGCTCGACCGCCTGAAAGTATGTTATCGTTTAATATTGTTTGGCAGTAGATACTAACATCCGCTGAATATATTTATGTAGATACAAATTATTTATAACCCGGCGCAAATAGACATCAATCCAATGATATGACGCAGCGGTCAGAATAATTATTTTTGTTTGTGACGTACAAAGACTGGAATGTAAAGTAATTTACCTATGTAAATATTAGGTAAGTGATAGTTTACGAAATGAAGACAGAATTCCCGTATTTTGTTGAATGATAGGGGGAAGATGGCGACTGAAGTAGTGTGACAGGTGTAAGAACTGACGCAACGCGCGACGCTTGGGTCACGAGAACATTCCGCTCATATTAATATCTGTCGCGCACACGAAATAACGCATTGAATAAATCTCCCGGCAATATCCTCCACAGGCAGTGGCGTGCATTCCGTATAGGTACATTAGCACTGCCTACCCTATAGTATTCGCTTGGCATAAAAACATATAAATATATTACAATTGTATTGTGTTATTAACCAATAATAACACAATACACATCACATAGTACTGAAAACAGTAGAAATGAACGAAGAAATTTGTAGGAATAAAGCAATGACAAATTGCATACAAACTTAAATCAATAATATTATGATTTCTGAACCTAGTTTTTGTGAAATAAATTATTTATGAAATGTCACAAAGTGTTTCGACTTTCGGTGTATTCCAGCCCAGAAGAATGTGAACCTCTATGTAGAAATGTATATAATAACGAATATGAATATATATAATATTAAAATATATATCATTAAAATAAAATATGAATATTTTAATTTAATAATATATATTTTTCCGACTTTATGTCCGGGTTAAATCTCCCCCACAGGAAAAACTAAACCCTTCCACACACTTTTCCACAAATGATCATCTAGTCAATCCACATTATGCAAGTGCATTATATAAGCAAAATAAATACAAAACAATACAAGAACAACACGTCAACTCACCAGAGATCAAATGGGAAAATAATTCACCGACTCCAGATATTTTCATATCAGAGGGTTCGGCTAGGTAGAACTTCTAATAGCACCTATAAATCCTACTGATCCCTCAATATAAATATTTAATAAATCTTTCGTAATCCAACATGTATTTAAAATGACTGATTTTTGCAAATTTATTATTTATTCATTTAAATATATTTATATATTTAAAATTAATAAAATTAATATTAATTACATATATACACATAATATTTCTCAATCCGACTCAATAAATGTATACAGGTGTTATTATGTCTTGTCAGGATGATATTAGTTCCTAGCTAAGCAGATTGCCTATTCTAAGGAACTAAGAAATGCTCATGAAAATGCTAATGAACTATGCTACAAAAAAATTCAAAACCATTGAAACTATCTACTATGTGTGTCATTAATGTATAAATTTAGGTGACATTATTTAACGATTTTTCACAGTCCCCTCTACCCAAACCAATCAACCATTTAGTTATTATTAGACCGATGTAGGACATTTTGAATGTTTTAATATTTAATTATGTGTGGATTTTATTATATTAGCCAGCTAACTTAGCTTTAACTATCCGACGTGTACCCAGCGTTGCTGGGGTTATGAATGGTTTCGACTAAAGTTTTAATATTGTTTATTCTAGTGTACCTGAAAACGTTTTTTATTTAGTGTTATTTGGGTGGAAATAATATTATTCTAAAGATTTGAAAAGTTTACTTTTTTTAAGTTTTGTTTCACTGCATCGTGCCTCGTCTTCTTCGGGCGTGCCCGACTTCCACCGTTGACTAATGTATACTACACATTGTTACTACAAAAAAAACACATCTTATCGTTTTTTATTCAAATCCGTATCTCATTATATTGCAAAGATATTCCGCAGATATGTATAAAAGTATTTTCATAATTTGCCATGTTGCTCCTCTGGACAATGAGGTCCTTTCTGGTGTAACTTCTTGTAATATATTTATGGTCAATTTTCCTAGGTTTTTGCGTACGTAAAATACCCGCGAATATTAGCTGCGAATTGCAGCTATAGACGCGCCTCACCGAGATTCCTACTAATAGAATGGAGACACATTACGCTATACGCATCATGGTTTGGCCTATTCAGTATATCGCTCACAATACACCACCAATGGGAATATATGGCGAGAGATATGTTGAAATTGGCCAAGCCACGAGAATATAGCGTTGTATGTCTCAGGCATAAAACGTAATCTAAGAGTAAATGAATAATGTTATGTACGTGCGAGCTGTAAGCTGTGTGTGCATTCCATTGATGAACCGTTTGTATTAGTTTTTTATTGTTAGTCAATCAGTGACATCTATTGGTACCACTATTAACTATCACAACTTCACTAACGAAATAATTTTCATATTTTGTTGGCTTTCTTTCATGCCTTTCTTTTTTTCCGTAGGGTGGAAAAAATGTGGTAGTTTTATATGATATCCAATAATTAATTGGCTTGTAATTTGTGAAAACTAAAAGATTATTTGAATATTTTATGGGACTTAGATAATCCCAACTAACACCAGCTGAAGCCAGTCGCTTTGCCATTCGCAGCGCAAACTTACCACGTATGTATAATACATATCAATTAATTCACTGTTTTATGTACTGCCCAACTGATTAAAACTTTGTGCAAGCCACTGTACATATGTATAGTTAACTCAACAGCGATATTGCGACATAGCAAACATACCAAGATACATGTTTATTTTTTAGCATTGAAATGCAATGATCAAGATTAATATACAATATCTTAATTTGAACGTTACAAGATAAAATATAGACCGTTAAAACATCAAACAGAACATAACGAATGAATTTAACTGTCACAGATACTGATCACAAAAACTCAGTATATAGGTCAAACTGTAAACATTATTATATCATCATTTGAAAAGCTCACAAATCTAGTATTTTCAAATGGCTATCAGTTTTGTGTTAATTTTAGATAAATAGTTATTTAAGCTGTGTTATTGCACCATAAAGAAAAATAATTATTTGGGTTTAAAATGCTTCAACGAAATGTCTAAACAATTAGCCCGACTTGCAGCATTTCAGTGGGAAAATTCCGCTAAATTGGTAAAAATAACGGAGAGGGAAAACTTATTATCTCCGTGAATATGGCAATGGACGGGATATAATACAGGTAAAGGTGAGTGAGTGAACTCGCGACCATTCCCGACCGCCCCCTCCCCTCCCCACGCCCCTTCCACTGCACCACCACCCCTGGACCGGGTAGACTCAACTGCGACCATACATTCTACACAAATATAGGCTGAGTATTTATGGAATATTCAACGCCATTGAAATTTTAACAACCTGATCAAATCTATTAAAAAAATTCTGCCTTTTTTGCTTGCATCAGTGGTGGTAAAAAAAAACAAGCAATGGAATTAATATAACATTTTTGTGTTTGACTGAATCATAATAATGATTTTCGATTTAAAATATGTAAATTAGCACATATTTCCGTGAGGGACAGTTATTAAAGTTTTGCTTTTCATAAAAATATATAAAAGTTAGAGTAAATTTTGTGTTAACGCCTTTAAATCTAAAACTTACGAATTTTGTGTTAATTTAAATTTAATAAAAAAAATTATTGCAGCTTTTATTTTTTTGTCTTATTTTAATTAAGAATTGTTGTCTCTGTGTACTCTCGGAATAGACTACCAATATTTTTAAGTAAGAATTGTTTCTCTGTGTACTCTTAGAGTACACTACCAATATTTTTAAGTAAAAATTGTTTTCTCTGTTTATTCTTGGAGTACACTGCCAATATTTTTTAGTTAGAATATTGTTTTCTCTGTGTACTCTCAAAGTAAACTAAAAACTATTTTTTGAAACAATGACGATGTGAGAACCGGGATTTTAACCTTCCCTTTTATATTGTAATGGGCGATTTGATAAAAAATTTGAATAAATAATACTTTTAATCATCGGCTTGTCTGTCCGCGAAATATGTAAAATACTGTTACCTTAATTAGGACGATACAGCGCGGGCGGACCACCCTCCCCCTAAGGGGTGAACGCGTTACACGGCGGTGCAATAATTGTATTTTCCGCAAAGCTAATTTGAAAGTTTTCTCCGGCAAGTTGGGCGGCACTTGAAATCCCCTTCCCACCCCCTTAAAGCGTTTCGTTTGCAGGAGCCCGTTTCATCTTCCTGACTAGTCTGGTTTACCTGTGCGTTATTATGTAAAAATATTTAAATATCCTCAATATGAACCGTCTCCAGAGGCTGAGATAACCCGCTCTTTATTTTGAAGTTTGGATCTGTAAAATGTCATAAGCACTCATTCAACAGTTATTGCCTCCAGGACGGGTTTATTTATTTCGAGTTTAAAAGTTTCACGAGTAACCTCGAAAAATAATGCGTACTTTTAGACTAAGCTGTAGTGTTATATTTTAATAGAACTTTTAAAGCACAAACACTTCTATGAATATTCTAGTTTAATTGTGGCTACTAGAAAGTCGAAGACAAGCACAAAAAATATAATAGTGTTGGCTTTTTCATATTTATATTTCATATTATATTTTGACAAAATTTACTGCATCATTTTCAGCAATACAACGGATTAAATACTATATATATTTATATTTTACAACGGATGGAAATACTAATGAAACACAAGATCGGAACTTTATTTAGCTATACTATCTTCCTAAATTTCTCTACCTTTTTGTATTAAGTATCATATCAAAATATTTTTTTTAAATGTAAAAAAATATAAAAAATAAAATATATAGGTACCTAGTTTTCAAGTTTCTTCGTTATTTTGAGAAACGTGAGACTGCACCGATGCCATAGATTTTTGCTACAACTTTCTTCACTATTTGATAGTAAATAATAACATGAAATATATCATGTAGATATATATCTGAACTGTACTTTACTTAGCCTTTATGTCTCCCAATACCCAGAACGAAAGTGATATTAAACCAAGTTTGTCTCTCGATTCCATCCTCGAGAAAATGCTTCCGTAACTGAACCGAGTATCTGCACATGGTATTAGTAAAGACTAGAAATTTCCTACTGTACCGTAGTGTGTATAATCTTCATTAAAATAAGCAAGCTGCGTTTCTGAACGATTCGGTTTAAATAGAATATTACGAAATGACGCAATTTCGATCCAAACAAATGCGATTTTATTCAATGTTAAGCATAAATCTAAAATAATGAAATATTGCTTTCGTTTAAGCTTTTATTCCCTTCTAAAAATATCACAATAAAACAGTGTGCATTAAATAACTTTTGAGATTGTCATCAAAATGCGCTGAGTAATTTTATTATAGGTAGACAAATAATAAATATGATAAGAAAAAAAAATATTTTAAAGCCGAAAATTACGGAACAATATGAAATGATTAATGTGGTTTGAAATTATTATAAAACGACCAAAATGTGTAAGTGACGCCTTATATTAGATGTAATTTGTATATTTCAAGAAAATTTTTATTAAATTAATTTTAAGCCCTTTATAATTGCACGATAAAAGTAAATGTACGCATTTATTTTGTTCAACTTTAATTTAAAACGGGCAACCGAAATTAGATAAATGTTACATCATTTATCTTATTTTATGTTTATATCGAGCAAAAGTCACAAATTTTTAGGAGCCAGTGAGACTACGGCATCCCTAATGGGGAAAGGGGGTGTGATGAAGGAGAGGAAGGTTCTGAAGTTATTTTCTATTCAGATTTAGTCATCAACATGGCTGAATTCATTATAATTAACCACTATACCAGCGTAAATATTATGTAGTATTCTAACAAAAAAATTTAAATTATTCATATCTTGCCACGACCAATAAAAAAGGTAAAAGGTTCAAAATCTTTCATAACGTCAATTAATTTAAATCTTTTTGTAAAATGGATTCTGTAAAGTTAAAACGTTTGGTGTATACTGTATGCTGTATAGGTAGGCTGTATGGACCGGGCCGGCTTGGGGGGGGGGGAAGCTGTGGAGATTCAAGTCCCGCGAAATCTTCTTCCGAGAGGAAACTGTTACAAGCCCCGGGAGCAGCTGAACGGTAAAACGACCGGAGAGCCTTAGTAGGCTTGCAGAAATCATCTTTTTAACATATTTTGAACATGCTTTGAAATTTCAGCTTCTTAAATGACAATGACTCATGTTGAAAGGTTCACACGAGGTTTTCAGAATTGTAGATATTACTGAATTGTTTACATTCGATTGTTAGCTAATAAGAGTAATTGTTGTGTTCTTATATAAAATAAAATCGTATTTCCTGTTTTTAAATATTAATAACGCTATAGAGTCACAATTGCTCCCAACCGTCTGGGGTAGTGAGACTATTACATCTCCAATTGGGGAACATTGTGGGGCTGAAGGTAATCGGGAGGGGAAGGAGATGAGATCCACTCAGTATCTTCCACTCTGGATCGTGCCAACATCTCCTTCCCCTCCCTATTTCCTTCAGCCACACAACATATCCCGATTGGGGATACCGTAGTCTCACTGGCTCGGGAGCAGTTGGAATTAATGTGCGGTACTAACGTTTAAAATTTAAAAAAAACTATCCCACGACCTCCGGATTCGCAATTGAGAACCCCTCGACTACGAAGGCCACCAAAATTAATAATTTTTTTTGTTGATAATATTTTTCATTTTTAATATTAACTACCTAGCGTGTCACTTTAGATTGACATTTTAAAAAGAAATCAGAGAAGATATTTTCATCTGACTTTCTTCGTTGGTCGATTCCAAATAACAATTAAGATGATGTCATAGAAGTAGTTACGTTATAACGTACAAATAATGTTAAAAGTACTAATTTTATAACATTTTTAAATTTGGATCAAAGCTTATTCCATATTACATATTGCGTAATTAAAAACATAAATTTCCATCTGTGGTTTAGGTTACTTCTCTCTTTCGAAACTATCCGCCACCTCTCCGGAGCTTTGCAAAGCCGAATTAGTCCCCCCCTTTCATCCCCTAAAACCACCCCCTCCCCCAACCCAAAGCTGCCAACTAGTTGGCGGAAGTGCCGGCCGCAGTTTGAACCATGTTTTTTGAAGCTTGAATTTTATTGTTGTTTTGTTGTCGTTTACGTTTGGTTGCACTTTCTAAATCAAAACTTCTGTTTTCATTGTAACTTTGATGGTTAGAACTTAACTTGATCGTTAATTCAACGCGTTTCAGCTATTGGTAAAATTTATATTAAAATAGCTTTTTGATCTAATTTTATTTATTAAAACACAGGTCACTTTTCATAGTACAATGTAAAATCACAAAATGATTGCTTTCATCGATATTTTTTTATTTATCTTAAAAAGTACATGCCTGCGAAAAAGACTTTTTTTCTTGTCTTAATGGGAATGTTACTCTTTTCACCTTTTTAAAGAATATCGTTATGTTAAATACAAATAAATCATCGATGAAAACAATAATTTTTGTGACTTGACATTATTTTATGTAAAGTTACTTAACTAACTAACACTAACTATCAGAGATCAAACAACTCGTGCATACTCTTCTGTTACTCCGACTCAAGTATGTGGTTCACTTAATCGTTCCATATCTTCCTCAGGCATCCGTGACTTCCTCTACCATTCGCATTCGTGTCATATATTCTCCTTAAACTCCGTTCTTCGTTCATTAATTCTACAAAAAGTTACTCGTGTTTTAATAAATAAAAATACGTTAAAAAGCTCGTGTAATATAAATGTTACCAGTAACTGGAATGCATAGAATTAACGGTCAAGTCAAGTTACTAACCGTTTAAAATTACAATGAAAAGCGAAGTTTTTGTTTAGAAAGTGCAACAAACGTAATCGACAGCAAAACAACAGTAGAATTTACGATAGAAAACAATCTAAATTGATTCCTCAGATTTATATAACCATTTGAATGGGTATTACAAGGGAATATTGTGTTATCAATTGTGGTTATCTACTGTGTCAACTAAATTTATTAAAATTATCCAAACAAAATTGTTAATGACTTAACTCGTTTACATAAAACCATAAATTCGATAATCGACAGCCGTGAACTATTATTATACTTAACATGTAATTTTGGAGGTGGGTATGGGTACCGCCGCCCCGGGAACTATTTAATGGATAACCAACACTCCTGCCATACGTCATCCCAAGTGGTTCATTACGTTACTTAGCAGGGTACCTGGGTTCAAAAGATGAGGTTTGTCTAGGTTTCGGCGGCGGATGCGTTTGTCCACCTACCACGAGACTCTAGAAGATTCATAGGTCCGTCACTCTTGGACACATTGACCCCCAGATTCCTGCCCACCCATCATATATTTTTTTCCGTCTCAGAACTTTCTCTCCTTCCTTTACTTATAAAGACCTTCCACACAGTATCCCAAAGAAGACATACGTCCTGAAAGAATTTTTCTCTCAGGGCCTGGTGTGGATCAAACGTATAAAATAAAACCTTACAAACCAACATCGTGGCAATATCTACGTATTATTGCAACAACTCTAACACGGAATCACAATTGTATACTCCCGTTCACCATATGCATAATTTGGTTAACATTTATAAGGATGGTTTTAACATATTTAACGTATCAACGACTAAATATTAACAGGTCTGAGTAAAATTTTTACAGGCAAGCAGGATAACGTCTCTAACTAAACAAACTACCTAGTTCAGTTTCGACATATTTTATTTATTTATTGTACTGTTCCCCTTTCTTCTATTTTACTATCTTGCATTGTAGAGTATCTCGTTTGTGTGATGATATTTTCATTTAGATGTTATTTGTGAAAAAAAAATAAACATGTTAAATCCGAGCTGAGTGTGAAATTCAAAAGACTTTTCAAAAAAAAAATTTTTTTAAAGACAATTTTTTTATTTACTAAAAACCATGATCAATTATTTTCCACCTAAAACTTTTTTTATCTTTCGAAGTATAAGATAAATAAATAACGAAAACTGCAACCTCAAAAACCAACCGATTCTGTATAACAGTAGCTACTTTCAATTTAAATAAAATAAAATATTATATATAAATGAAAAAGTTTGGTTACACCACTTTTTAATCAATAATAATCTACATGGCTTCTTCTTCGGGATAATTAAAATTATCGAATTAAAAAAATATACAAGTATAGGTATGCAAACAATAACAAATAGACAAAAATATTATAATGAAAGGTGATTAATTAGTTATTTTTATAAATAAATTAATTTTATTATCATTAAATAGTTATCTTTTACATTTATTTATATAAAATTACACATATATGTATAAATTGTAAACTTTTATAATTTATCATCAAAAGAATCAAGGAGGATCTAAGATGTATAAATAACAGAAATAAAAATACAATATAATATAGGTATCAATGCGAAATCAAATTTAAGACATGGCCATTTAAACAAAAACCAAAATGTATTGATAATATTTAATTGAATATTAACATTTTTTTCTAATTTCTAAAATTTCAAAGATATCTAATTTTAAGTCCATTGCATGTAAAGTTTTTAACCTTTTTTTATGTCAAAAGAAGGATTTGTTTTCAAAATGTTGTTGGCGAAATTCAGAATATTTATTATTAAAACACCTAAGGTGCTCCTGCTCTACAATTGAAATTTCTAGAATTCTTACCTCTATAAAAAAGTTACAATCATTACAAATTAATATCATCCTTTTCCTTGTTGTTTACAAAAAAAATCAATTTGGTATTAGAATAAAAATCTGTTAAGATTTGAATAAGAAGTCTTTGGGAATATTTTTACGATTAAATTTGAAGTATGATAATTTAAAAATACTATTTTTCTCCACTTCCTAGCAATGTCAACTATGTAAATCGATAAACGATAATATTTTTTTCTTATATTTTTTTTTTTACATGTCATCTATTATACCACATAGTTCTAAAACAATTTTATTTTTTATTTTAATTAATTTAATGATATCTAATCTACTAAGAATAGTACAAAAAATAGATAATTTTTCATAAAATGGATGGTTTGATGTTGTATGTATAACAATATCTGTATATGTGTCTTTACGAAAAATGTTAAATTCAATTTTTTGTTAACAATGGAAATATTCAAATCCTGAAACTTAATACTACTATTTTATGCAATTTCTAATGTAATTTTTTTTTTTGCTGAGTTTTAGTAAAATTTTAAAATTTCGATTAGTACCAGTACGTGTACAAAAAATGTCATCAACGTATATCTTACAAAAATATACTTATTTTTATAATAATGCACGACTTTAAAAAAAAAAATATCTCTTAATTATTCAAAAATATATCTGCTACTATAGACTAGAACTAGAACCCATTGCTAAGCCATATTTTTGTTTATAAATAATATTATCATATTGAATTTTTTAAATTTTTATATAATCATAATGACGCAACAAATTAATTTTACAACTATCGAAAAAAATATCTTCATTCTTCAAAATATCTATCTTCTTTCTTGCCGAATATTGAAAATTATCTAAGTTTGTTTTTGTTTTATGAATAGCATTTTATCATATATCCGTAAAAATACCATATAAAATTGAATGATAATATAAATGAAGTTAAAATGTTGGGTGTAAGCGAAGTGATAAACGGGCTCTGTTCCCCGAACAGTATCATCATATATTATAATACCTGCTCTCGGTTAGTGTAATTTTCACAGTAATGTTAATACCCATCTCCATGAAATTCCTGTGCCACCGAAGGCTCGAAGCTCGATTCAACCCCATTAATTAATATACGCGTCAGGCAAAGGGTTTAATGAAACTAATGGGTGTTACGTCAACAGGCCAGATCAAACAGCTTTAGTTTAGAGATAATAATATTATACTATCATAATCGTTCGCTTAAACGGTTACCCTTGAAAATTGTTCGTGCAAGTCGGGGTTAACTTAGCTTTTCCTTTCCTGATTTAAATGCAAATGGAAAACCTGTTGGTTCTTTTTTACACTAGCATTTCGTGTGAGACTGAAAAACTGAAGTTAGTAAGTGCTTTTGCAGATTTTAAATTCAACTAATAAACGCAATTATTTTGAATAAAAATTACTTTATTTTTTCGTTGAGTTATTTACGTGCTCTTAAAAGTGTTTCCGGTGTAATTTTGGCAATTCAACTAATTTGCTTAGCGAAAAAGTTTTTCGTGAAAGGATTTATTTAAAATCAAATTGAAAAGAGGCACTGGGGAAATTGCCTTTTTTTTAACTTTGGCATTTCGTAAATTTCTAAATATATACCATCTTGCAAAATAAGCAACACTCGTTATATTCTACGTTTTCATAGATGGCGTTAATTAATTTATTTTATTAAAATATGCTTTTTGCAAGGTATAGCTTTACAACAATTAAGAGAAATTATTGGTTTGCGAACGTACATTTTTGTCCTTAAAAAAACTAATTGAAAACTAAAAAAAAGAAAGGCATACAAATACAATATTGGATTGAATCATCGGTACAATATTGTATTTGTACGCCTATTTCGAAAGAATTGAGTTTTTAAACGAACAAAACTATTTATTTTGTGTACGTACTGGCTCAGACAAATAATTTGTGTTAATATTTTAAAACAATCCCTTGCAAAGAGCGTATTTTTATAAAATAAATTAATTAACGACATATATGAACACGTAGAATATAATGAGCGTCGCGTTTAACCTTGATGAAAAATATCAAAAAAAAAATAATGCTCTTATGTATTGGTTATGATATGAGGAAGCAAATATACAAGATTACTAAATTAATAAATCATGGAAGATTGATGTCTACGTGACTGGTACAAGTGCAGTTCCACAGAATTGTTTTGGAGTGTAGGCTGCAAGCTGAAGATTCACCTGATGATATCCACGATCAAGAAGCCAGTGCCAACGAACAAAGGAAGGTACAGGTATATACAAATCATTTTTAACAGATTATGTTTGAATATATTTGTGCTCACCGATACCATCGAAAGTAAAAAAAATCGGACTAATTTGTAACACCGGCCGGCAGTCCCCTCTTACTCTACATTTTTTTACATGTAAACACTAATATTTATTTATTTATTTATTGACGCCCTATTGGGCTTTTAAGTACATAACAATTACAAATTTCATTTTTAACAACAGTATAAAACAAACAATAGAAAATCGAAATAAAATATAATGATTTCTCATACATTATTTACATTTAAAAAGTGGTGGACTAATTTGGCTTTGAATGTATTGAAGTTTAAATTAAATATGTCAACGACATCACTTAGTTCATTGCCCAACCTATGTATTCTTTCTAACACAGAATTCGTAGCGAAGTTATTGTTGTAGAATATTAAATAGTAATACTTTAAACGTAATGTTTAGTGAACACCTTCTAGATTTAAATCACTAACTCGATGATAAGAGTAATAATGAACCAACTCCGGTACATGTACAAAATAGAGGCCGTAAACTAAATATTTTTCTTCATTCGAAATAGAATGTAATGTGAAAATATTTTCCTCGCATTATCTACATTCTGACAGCTTTCATGTCAGAAGTATATTGCAAAATATTAGAGGCTTTAGGGTCAAAAGAATAACTCGACGTAGTGATGCCGGAAATTCTAAATAATAATAATAGTTTACATGTAAGATTGTTGCAGGAGATTGAGGCGCGACACAGCGGCCGCGAGAGGGAAATGAATTTTCCCGGCGCGCTGAGCACACTCCCATCGCACTCTCATCACATTTCCTATTGAATCAGCAATCAGAATGGGATGCTTGATTATGCAATCATATACACGTTTCTTTGGGGAAATTTTTTCCATTTATTCCCGGATTGAATATTTGCTGCTGCATGTGGGACTAACTTGATTAAAACGTATCGGAAATATTGTGCTAAATAAAAATTATAACTTAAACCAGAATTATTGATCAATATGAAAGTTTCATCTTTTTATCTCTTTTGCATAAGCATATCATACAAACTAATTGTATAATGAAAACCTAAAAGTTTCAAATAAATAAAAAAATAAAAATTTGTCTATTACTTCAATAAAATAATGTATCATAAATTATAAATATTTACTTTTACAACATTATAATTAGCACAATTCAGAAATTCCGAAATCAGCTTCTTTACAAATATCCACTTTCCTGTTATTTTTTTTCCTACTTATTTTTGGTCGATAACAAACACCTAGTGGCGAATGGGATTAACTCGGGTAAAAAATATTTTATTATTTTAATTAACTATTTAAACCTCACTGTTAAATTTAATCATTAAATATAACATTCTCTCAATAAAAATATGAAAATAGAAAATCTCGAATAGGACACAAATACTGGTAAGAACTTTGCAATCATTACAGAGATGGCAGTCTTTAAAAAATATGGAAAAACATTTGAGGACAATGTTACTAGTATTATCAGATTATTAAATTGTAATTGAGTTTGATAGATAGAAATGACCGAAATTAATTAGTTGGTAAAGCAAGCTGATTTGGAAAAGTTTTGGTCCCAATAACACTAGAGGATCTGGGTTCGGGTTCCAGTTCAAACCGTTATCTATTTGTTTTTGTTTTTGGTGTCGTATTCTATTTTCATATATTTTATGAGAGTTGTAATTATTATTTTCAACGATTAAAAAATATTAATTAAATTATTACATATCATTTAGGTACTTTCGATTTGTTTTTAAACTCTCAATAAATATTCTCATATCCAAAGTTTTTCAATAGATAAAACTTTTTCGGTGATTTTTTGTGTGAACACAAGTTTGAAAAACAGCAACACGATCCGGATCCAGCGTCACGTCGTGATGTATGTTTTTGTGTCGGTCGAAGCGATCATGTAGCTGCTGTCCGGTAGCAGTGGCTGGGGCCCATGTAAGAGTTGATTAATTTGACGAAGGAGTAATTCCAGTCGGAACTAACGTCAGCTTTTTAGAACTAAGAAAAGATTGCCTTCTCTTCCCGTTTAAGATACGACAACAATCCTTTCTCTTCCCCCTTCTACTCCCCGGGGAAATCGTTTAGGATCTCGCTCCGACTCAACTTTCTCTCCTAAATATTTTTTAAAAACTTTATCTCCCCGGCATTACCCGCTTCCCCAGCGAAATAATTAACTTCGGTTAAATAAATTGTTTTAATCTTATCAGTTCTATTATAAAGAACATTTTTTTAAAGTTTGACGGGAGGATCCATCGCATTTTGCAAGCTTCGTGTTTTTTTTTCCTTTGGCGTAGAGATATGTCGAATGAATTTATTTTTTCTTATATTTAAAATTTTGTGTAGGATTTTTGCTTTAGATTCAACGTAAAACCCCGAGTTAGATTTTCACAAAAACGGTCAAATATTATAGTAATTTTATTTTGTGAGACAAAAAAAAATCTCTCACATATCGGTTCCCTTCAAAGCTGAATGCCATAGTTCTATAGACTACGGTAAGAGAAATTTTTTTTGCAGAATGTTTTTTTTTTTATTTTAAGAATTTCGTTATCATTTCATTATTAAAATAGTTTTGGAAGACACCTAAAACACATTAAATGGTGCGTGGATATCACATTTTGAAATGAGCAAGTTCTTTAATTGTAGGAACAATTTCAATACGAGAATTCTCAGTCAAACGGTCGGTTAAACAAAGTCTACTTCTCCTAGAGTTTCATGGGACGTCGCGGCGCGCGGCGTCGCGGCGTCGATAGCGCGTGATGTTTTAATTACCGAACTGAAACTCAATATTCTCCGAACAATTAGATGGAGAATGATTAACGAAGATTACATTTGCTTCAAAGGTTTAACTCACAAGATTTCTGTCGCAAAAAGTTTAATTTATGGCGGTTTCACATAATCTTTAAATATTACCCACAAAACTTTATATTCTATTTAAAGTTGAAACAGTTTAGCGTTGCATAAAATTAAATTAAACATTTGTAACTCCTATAGATTCCGCCTTATTTAAGAATGCTGTTAGCCTAACTTCTTAGATGAATGTAGAGACATTTATTTTATTTGAGCTTTTATTACTTATACAACACGTAGGGGTCTGACTTTTACTGTCAATTTATTTAAGAGAATCGCTAGTTGGTAAAAAAAAACGTTTAATATTTTTAATTTTATTTATTTACTTAATGTGTAGGTAGTTAAGATGATAGATAATTTTGAAACATAAGAAGAAATATAATTAGAAAAGATAAAAATTTAATTTGTGTAGATTGTTTTTTCAGCCTTGGTCTTATTTTAAATGAATGTCATCGACTCACATCTAAATTATGTCGCGTAAAAGAAGTTTCCAAATATATACTTGAAGTAAAACATTTTATCCGTGAAGGGTATTCCTTGTGTTCATTCCTCGAGCGAAAACTCGGCTATCATATTGATAGTGCTCCATTCGGCACCTTAATGCTCGTGCGTGTTTCTTTTATTCAAAGCCTTCGAGGGTGGCCTACTCCGCATTATCTCCCGCCCTGCTCCCGTCCTACTCCAGCGCCGCTCCCGCCCATCCCCCGCCCATCAGATAGCGACACTCCGCCGAGGAGCTAGCGTGGTTCCCATATTAGATTACAGGCGGCATAAAGCACTGCTGAATTTTCAGCAAACACTTTTGTTCAGGTACGTGGCTGTATCAGATTACAACACATGGGAGACTTTTTCAGGATGTTTCGATCATTTAAAGAAAATCTCATTTCGAAAAATCTTGATAGAATATTATGAATACACTGTATGTAGTTATCTGAATATGTTTATTTAATAATCTTTTGATATACTAATCTTAATTTTGATACAATATTCTGTTTGTAGTTATCTGAATATGTTTTTCCAATAAGGTTTTATTGCGACATTATTGTACCATTTTGAATCTCCCTACCGAAAACTTTCAAGCAAGCTAGAAATAAGAATAACACAATCAGATGTTTCCGTTTCGCATTTATAATGGTAATACTTTCAATATAAAAACAGAGTCGTTAGGTTTCTGTCAGAAGCGTAAATCTCCCCAATAGCGGGAACCGGGAACTATGTTCGTCATTGCCGTGAAAAAAGCAAATAACTCATTCTTGCTAGGATTTGTCTATTTCTAAAACGCGATGATGCCAACATTTTTCAATCTTCACCTCATTTAATGTGTTTGAAATATTTCTCCTCGCCAACGAGTAAAACCGAAATAGACTGTTACCTTTTCGTTTTTATAAAGGTAAACGAATCTGCTGATTGTATCGGAATTACTGTGCGTTTTGACTGCTTTGAAAAAAGACTAAAAACCAAGGCCGAATAAAGTGTATTAAACGCAGATAAATTTAATTTATTGATTTGCAATTGATACATCTCAATGTAGATGCTCACTTGACGGGTTGTATGATTTAACGGTTCAAGTCTTCGGGTTTCCACCTACTTAAGACGTTGAGGTTCAATCTCTGCCTAACAAACATTTTCCATTTGTTATGATGGTATCAGGAGAAAATCAAATTATTTTCACGTAATTCATAACTTGGGAAAGATTTTTTTTTCAAACCATTAAACGGTAATAATTTTTATGTCAAAATTACTATTTACAAATTTCATTTTGTTTCTATCATAAGCGTTGGTATGCCATGTCATTAATTCATCAAACATTTTAAAGTAAGACCCAATGGTTTTGAGTTTTTTTCTGAAACTTGGGTGAAGCCGGGCAGTAACTTTATAAAATGATGCTATTCTTTTAAAACTTAATCAATTGCTTTTAAAAAGTAAAAATATAGCTCATCCATTTATCATCATTTAATGTGATTCATTCTTATAAATAATTTTAATCTTTCTCACCTGTGATAAATAACTTTGCTTCCTGACTATTTGGCCTTCAAACGATGTGTTGCGTCAGTATATCAAGTAGCGCATTCGTTTATTTTATCTTTATAATTTTTATTTTTGGGACAATTATTCTTATTTATGACCAGATTTTTTAAATATTCGTGCCCACACAAGCCTTGAGCAATTTTGGAAAGGTCATGAATTAATAAAAATATGGCACATTTATTTCAGAATAATAAATTCATATTTTTGCATAGTGGTAGCCTTACAACTCGGCGTCATCCGAGGTTTGAACTTAAGAAATATGTAAGAACATAACGATGTCTTATTGTTTGAAGGATCATGGATATTTCAAATGCTGTGCATTATAAACAGACAGGAATAATTATCCTGAGGCGGAAGGAAATGGGAGAGAGTGAGCTTGGGAAGTTTTCAAGGCTATTGCTGATCATAATTAATGTGTAACCTTTTACATTCTTAATGTTTCATTGTATTGCGGGATTGGGAGGTTGTGGAGCATGATTTCTTCACCCTGTGGTTTTAATTCAAAGTCTATTGCTAAGAATAGCAATACCCATCGAACCCATCATAGCCATATAAAAATCGCAATATTAGACTTTCGAAAATTATCCTAAACATGTGAAAAAAATTATACGGGCATGTGCCCAGTATCGTAGTCAAAAACCATGCAAAAAATTTGTATAAAAAAACGTTCGAATAAAGAATCACTCGGTAATTCCAATTTCTTTATTTTCAAATTATAATTATATTTACGAAATTTACTATATTTATCTTTGTTAAACATTTACATTGTCATAAACATGAAATATTTCTCTAATGGAAATATAATGCAAAGCGTGGATAACCACAAAACATTGTAGATGGTAGAGTTTTCGCTAGTATATTAATTTTAACACCAACCAGAAATCTTTTGAACCGGCGTAATAACCTATTGTTTCTTACAATTTTTGCAAAAAATATACGCAGGTTTTTTACCTGTTACGAAAACATCCAGTCTCGTAAAATTAATTTTGTTTCAAAGCAAGAAAAAGTATCCGGTTGTTAAAGTACTCGGAATGTAAATCCTTATTTATTAATACAATACCCGAAAAATAGGCCCCGAGTACCTCGGCAAACCTCCGCTAATACACGCGGGTGGCGCCCCTTGTTAAATAAGAAAAATATTCCCGGGTAAGAGAGCTTTGTGTTTTGTGCTTGGCTAGCACTTTCTGAATGAGCTTTTGCATCCCAAATAAGGCCTCGGTTCCTGAGCGCAGGGGCGGTGCGGGCAGGCGGCGGGCGGGGCAAATTAGAACCAAAAATAAAACAATAAAAATATCTTATCTAATTTCGCGGTTTTACGATCTGAGGAACTCGTTAATTTGAAGACTCACAGACTGCGCTTCATAAATATTAAGTACGCTGATGGGGGAATATTATTCTCTGAGCATAATAAGAGTGGTCTGCGGTAGAGTGAGTTGGGCAGGGGGTGGCGGTGGGCAAAGGGGGGAGATGAATGGGGCTGATTTGGAAATGAATATAGGCGCATAATGAAAGCACAATGGGTCATTTTGCGATATGATTTTCGTAAGCAATTTCGAGGCTGGAAAAAACGTATTTAAATTTTCGGTTTTGTGTTTTTAAATTGAAAACATAAACAAGTGTCGTTGATCAAGGACTTAATACTTCAGGGGAAAATAAACGAAATTATTCCAGAAGTTCGTGTTTAATTATCAGCCTCGTTTATAAGAGAAGAAATTGTTTGAATAATCATTCCAAATTTGAAAAATCTAAGACTGCCCAACATTCATCTACACACAATCCAAATTCCTTACAAAATAAATACATATGTCCTTGCAATGTCCACTGTCTGGAATTAAATATGTCTAAATAAATACCCATGTCCTTGCAATGGCCACTGTCTGGAATTAAATGTGTCTAAATAAATACCTATGTCCTTGCAATGGCCACTGTCTGGAATTAAATGTGTCTAAATAAATACCTATGTCCTTGCAATGGCCACTGTCTGGAATTAAATGTGTCTCAATAAATACATATGTCCTTGCAATGGCCACTGTCTGGAATTAAATGTGTCTAAATAAATACCTTTGTCCTTGCAATGGCCACGGTTTGGAATGAAATGTGTTCAAATGCTTCATCGCGGGCTCAAACAGAAATAAAAACAAATGTTTCTTTTTTTTCATTTCATCTTGTAACTAATTTTAATATTGTTAATTCTGAATTTGAAATATAAGATCGACAAATATGACGTTTAAAAATAGGTCCCAATGGTCAAGTTGGTTAAGAAGCCTGTCCCGGTAAGACAAGATATCCTGGGTTTGATTTTAAATTGTGACCGTTATCTTTTTTAATGTTTCTGTGTCTTGTTCTGTTCCATGTTTCGTTAAGATTTATTAGTATTATCTTCTTCTTCAATGATGTATTACATTGATGGGAATAACCTTCAAAATATTTATCTTTAATTGCTCAATTATTTGTTTACCGTTATTTTATGTATTTTATTGTAAACCGTTATAGCGTCATACTTGATAATAAAATGGACTTCAACAAACATATCGACCACATAGACACGATAATGAAATGGACAACAATAAACATATCGACCACATAGTCACGATAATAAAATGGACAACAACAAACAGATCGACCACATAGCCACGATAATAAAATGGACTTCAACAAACATTTCGACCACATAGTCACGAATGCATCATCTGTGCTTGTTTCGTCATCCGTGCCTGTAAACAATTCAATGACCTTAACACTTTCAAAATAATTTACTTTCCACAAATATTATGTTCGCAGTATTCTACGTTATAAATCTCAGATGTGGAATCCATACTACGCAGTAAACAAAATCAGACTCAGAGATCAATCAAAGCATCCAAAATATTTTTTTAAGGTTTCTAAACTTCCGTTCTATCCTAACTCATGTTAGCAATGAAAATTTATTTTAATAACATACTGCAAGTTAACATGCTGTTGCTATGAATCCTGTTCAGTTGCCTAGCATTCATTCTATAAACATTTGTTCAGTTTAGTTGCAGGCATATATTAGTGATTATTATATACTGTCATTTATTTTAATAACATACTGCAAGTTAACATGCTGTTGCTATGAATCCTGTTCAGTTGCCTAGCATTCATTCTATAAACATTTGTTCAGTTTAGTTGCAGGCATATATTAGTGATTATTATATACTGTCATTTATTTTAATAACATACTGCAAGTTAACATGCTGTTGCTATGAATCCTGTTCAGTTGCCTAGCATTCATTCTATAAACATTTGTTCAGTTTAGTTGCAGGCATATATTAGTGATTATTATATACTGTCATTTATTTTAATAACATACTGCAAGTCAACATGCTGTTGCTATGAATCCTGTTCAGTTGCCTAGCATTCATTCTATAAACATTTGTTCAGTTTAGTTGCAGGCTTTCATTAGTGTTTCATTAGTGATTATTATATATTGTCATTTATTTTAATAACATACTGCAAGTTAACATGCTGTTGCTATGAATCCTGTTCAGTTGCCTAGCATTCATTCTATAAACATTTGTTCAGTTTAGTTGCAGGCATATATACGTGATTATTATATATTATCATTTATTTGTGTTCTTATATCTGATTTTATTATTTATTTAATCTTTACAATTTAGAATTTTTGTAAATATTTTAGCTCAAAGGTACTGGACCCTTAGTTGTTTGTTATAATTTGATGTTAAATCTGTCATTAGATTTTGTTTGTATTGTTTATAATTTAATTATTTATGGACGTGTAAAAATCTGTTGGTTTTCCTTAATAAATAAAGTAATTCATTATTTTTTATAAAGTATTAACTTGCCGAAGAAATTCAGTAATTTTATTTTGAATCGCAAAAAACTTATTTAATAGCCATGATCTTCTTCAACGCCTAGTTTACAATATTCCGAATCACAACTTTTTATCTTTCTCGTCGTACGAATTCTTTATCTACAGATAATTATAATATTTGGATGATTTGTATAGCGCGGTTTTTGTGCAAAATCGCCTCAAGGGCGCCCGCAAATTCAACAAAATTTAAATTATTACATTATTAACATTTTTAACTCGACTATACGGTAGATAAAATGGTGTAAATATTTCACTACCACACTCAAACTTAACCATCATGGTTGAAATATTCACTGTATTTTATTTTATATTTGTTTAACTTTTCCGATTTTATGTCCGGGTTAAATCTTCCCCATAGGAAAAACTAAACCCTTCCACACACTTTTCCACAAAAATGATCATCTAGTCAATCAACATTATGCAAGTGCATTATATGAGCAAAATAAATACAAAACAATACAAGAACAACACGTTAACTCACCAGAGATCAAATGGGAAAATAATTCACCGACTCCAGATATTTTCATATCAGAGGATTCGGCTCGGTAGAACTCCTAACAGGGCCTATAAATCCTACTGATCCCATAACATAAATATTTAAAAAATCTTTCGTTATCCTACATGTATTTAAAATGACTGATTTTTGCATTTTTATGTATAAATTTTTTGATAGATCTAATGCGCCTATTTTTTTAATGAGAGTGCTAGGTATAATGCCAGTAGCCGAAATAACGAATGGTAATATTTTTATAGTCTGAGAATGCCAAATTCTTTTTATCTCATTTCCTAAATCTGTGTATTTTCTAATTTTTTCATTAACAGATTTTTGAATATTACAGGAATTTGGAATAGCGACATCAATTATATAAGTTATTTTTTTGATTTTGTCATGTAAAAATATATCGGATCTATTATGGCCATACGTCTAGTGAATTCCTACTGATAAACTACAGAACAAACACACACATGAGACGAGGAAAAGAAATGAATTGAGACTCCCCTTCAGGAAAAAAACACAGAGTCAAAAGTCATTGATGTACGGAGCGTTGAAGATATTTGGAGAGCTACCAGAAGAAATAAAATCAGAAGAAAACATAAAAACATTTAAAATTAAATTACGAAAATATGTGATTGATTCATTTTAAATGTGTTACTATAATTATATGTATGTGTGTATAAGGATTGTATTAGGACATAGATAACTATGTACCTACTTAAAATACCGCAATAAACAATAAACAATGACTAATCGTTCGGTCTGTTAGTATAGTTTTATCATAATGTTTTTATTTTTATATTTAATTCAATTTTAAAGTGACCTGCGGGTAAATATGGTGCGGTACATTGTAGTTATATATATACCTGTACTTAACATATAGAATAATATGTACAATTTTATGCAGTATTATGCTTATTAGTGATATATTTTTAAATTGCATACATTAACTAAACATAAAATGTGAATATATATATTTGTTATGTTATTGACTGATGGGTGCAAAGTTATAAGCTGTTTAAATAAATTATTTATAGTTAGTAGAAATATAAGGCCTAGGAGAAAAAAAAAATGTACAGCGTCCTTGGGGTGATTTTTTTCACTATATAATAATAAAAAAATTAAGATTTGCCGTTAATTTTCCCAAAAAATAAATAAAATAATATAAACACTTTTTCAAATGCTTTCATCGTGTTATAACAAATAATTATTCGTGTTTCATAAAAAAACCGTTACTCAAACTATCAATATAAAAGATTATTCTTTAATGGATTGGACTCTTATGTTGATAGATACTTCATTCGTGAACAGAGCGCCTTAATTGTTATAATTATTTAATCACCTTAATGATTTAGCAATTAAAGCGAAGAGCGAGTAAAATCAGCCGATATGATTGCAATGAAATCCGATGATATTCCCGATGGCCTCAGCACGCGGTGCCTCCGCTGCCAGACTCCCCTCCCACACCCTTCCGCCTCCCCCCTCCCCACCACGATACGGAGCCCTCCACAGCGCGGGGCCTTAATAACGTGCCACAACTCATCCTGATTTATATGCAGCCGCTAGCCCCCAACCAGCCGATCCGACCCGCCGCCCGCCGCCCGCCGCCCCCTCTTCACCATTCCGACTCCTGCAGCCAACCCTGGTGCGAGACGCGAGGTCACTAGAAACCCCAAAATACTTGCACTCCTTGCAAAACGTATGGACTACCCAACGGCGAAACTTAACTGCATTCGTTCGTTACCGCTTCATTCTAATGCGAGAATAATGCAGAGTAAATACTTATTTTAGTTCATAAGTTAAAGATCCCGCAATATTTGCCAATTAAATGGGCACATTCTTAGTATTATTATAAATCTATATAAATGCATTATAAACACCGCAAATCATGTATTTTTCATCAAGATATTGAAATAACACTAGTTTTATCGGCTTTTAAATTGAAATATCAAATAAACACAAAATATAATTTACGATGGTCAGTAAATGTCAGTAAGATTGTTCCGATGTTACTACATATATTATAAAGAAATATAAAAACACCTTTATGTCATGTATAATTGCAATACCAACTCCATACAATTTACTACTTTGCAAAAATTAGCGGTAAGCACAAGATTTTATTTTTCTATAAGTTTATTCAGTTACTTCCCAAGTGATCCCCTAGAAACATTTGAGATTGTAGTACCTAATGCGTTAATCAGAAAGAATTAAAATAAACCCCAAGGAAAGATCAAATTTCTAGGCCTGCTAGGGCAAAGTCAACCGAAGGTCCGTCCATAACTCCGGAATATTGTTGTTACACAACTTCATCACTTACGTCGTTAAGTTTTCACTATATTTTAGAGATTTGATAGGGCGATTTCACCCGCAGGTCTGTCCAATACACCAGGGCCGCGCGTCACATATTTTGTGCACGGCTGCTTTACTTAAGTCGTTAAGATTCTGGCTTTAATAATAAATAAAAATATTGGATGACTTTTATAGCGCCATTTTTGTGCAAAATCACATCAAGGGTGCTGTACAAACTTATAATACATTTCTACAGTGATCTATGTTATTACTTACTATTTATGGAGATAATATACAGTACAATACTTACCTGGTAGGTGACTTGAGATTAACACTTAATTAACATTATCTAATTGTTTATTAGCGAAATTTAGATACAGGATTTGAGACATAATTGGAAAATTGAATATAACTGGACTTTCTATTAGGAATGGTATATTTAATTTAAGGGTATGACAGCTTAAAAATGTATGTTTTTAGTTTAGACCTGAATTCTGTTGTACTTGTTATGGATCTTAGTTCCGGAGGGAGTTTATTCCAAGCCTTCGGCCCAGATACTACGAAAGTGCGATCACCAAACTTAGTATTTGGCTTGCGCTTAGGTTCTATCAGTCTGCCTACAGCTGATGATGTAGCTGATCTAAGAGTTGACTGCCTCAGACCAGTGTTTTCCGGGACGCATAGTTCAGAGATGTAGGGTGGGGCCATTTCATTGATGGATTTAAACAACATCCAGCACAGTTTGTACTGGATTCTTTCAGAGCACTTGAGCCAGTGAAGGTTACGAAGGTGTTCTGAAATGTGCGAATATTTTGAAACCTCGGTGGCTTTGATAATAATAACATAGCATTCATTCAGTAGTTTATTGTCATTTCACTTCAAGTGCGCTTTACCATAAGAAACTTAAAACGGTAATTTATTATCAGTGGTAATGTTCATAAAATTATTCCTACGGCTTTATTTTAGGTTATTGTCTCGTCTTAAAGAAGTTTTTGATTATTTTTTTTTAAACTTTCGATTATTTCAAAGGCGTATGCTTGCAGTATTTAATTAAAGCATATAAAATATCTCCAAGCAATCAAATTTTCAAACCTAAATCGCATGTGTCAATACTTCAAAGTAAAATATTAGTAATTTAGAATATAACTGAACATGTGTTCAAGCAGGTGGCCTTGCCCGAATAAATATAGGTAATGGACGAGATGCAAAAATATTATTATTTATAATAAAAACATGTTCTTCTCATAAATATTCGTGCTTTACTTATAGTTTGTTATGAATTTTGTCAATTAATTCGTTATATGCCTCCAGTTCCGTTTTTAACAGGAAAAATAATAATATGATCAAATTTTTAATAAATTAACAATATTTCACATCATTAAGTTTTCTCCATGTGCATCGACTTAAAAAAAGTAAACGGTAAAAATCAACATAAAAAGTCAGTTACAGTTATATATCACATTAGTGTTACTTTTGTAAATTTATATTTAATAACGAAATAAATGAAAATACCAACAACATTGAAGTAATTTCGCTCTTAAAGCCTATGGACTGGAGAATTAATGTAACAGTTTATTTTCGATTAATTAACAAAGAACAACTCTGGAAGTCTTGTGTTATGATTTGATACACGGAGCGCTATCAGTTTTGTTAAGTAAGGTGAATCGATTGAGCCATTAACTAATTTGTATAAAGTCGCTCACGGTTGTTCTGCAAGATAAGTCATTGTGCTGAACTCAACTAATTTTTAACCGATGTAGTTTATAGTATGGGGAACATATTGTAGAATGGTATTCTAAATTAAGTACTGCTTACTAAGGCAGTGAAGAGAACATTAAAAGAATAAAGCGAAGTTGAATCTTTTACCAAACATTTCATAAACAATTGAAACGATTTCTTTCAAGTTTTTAAGTACAATTTTTTTTATTTAAACTTGAAAAAAAACACCTGTATGGTCTGAATACCCCACTGTCAAACATAAATACTCAACCAGGGCAATAAACCAAAATATACTAATTATTCTCAATATCAATAAATTTTGATAAAATCGAACAAAAAAAGATAATCGAAACAAGAATATAATAGTAGTATTTTTAAAAATGAAGTCTGCTCACATGTGAAAAAACTGAGCTTAATCAACTTGCAAACATTATGAAGACAATGTAAATACATCTAGATAATCAATACAAGAATATAAAAATGACTATTGGCTGCCTCGGATCAGGAAACCCTAGTGAAAACATGACTGTGACATTCTTCTTATGTATAAAAATATTTATTCTTTTTACAATATAACTTGCTGTTTGCTGTAAATATGACTTAAGTCACAATCATGGACAAACTTATCGTGAATAGAAACTAATAAAAAAAATCAACACGTTAAAAACATTTTTTTACGTAAAAAACATTTAATACGTATATTTTAATTAAAAGGTGTATTGTAAAAAAATGGATTGTCTGAGGATCGAATCTTCCTCCCCGGGGACTGGAGTCAACGACGCTTACACCTAAGTCAAATCCCAATTGAATAGTTCTGATATAATTATTTCGTATATCAACTGCTTTAAATTTGTAAATATTATCTCATCCAATTTTAAATAAATTCGTGTATGCGCGCGTGTGTATGCATGATTGTTTCAGAGTTTCAGCTCGGGTGGGCGAGAAGTGGGTTAATTTCCACTTCCCACTTCTTTAATTCAATTTTTCATTCAGTCAAGAAAAAATGTATTTAAAAAATATAAATTATTTTGTTTTTTTAAATGTGAAGCGTATTTTCACAAAAACACTGTTTTGTTTTTAAATTAATAATCGTGTTTAAATAAAATCTTAATATTTATAAGCTAAGTCATTTACATGTTTGTTTGGAACAACATCATGTTAGTATTTTTCAACCCTTACGATTAGGCAAATTTCGTTCAGGAAACAAACAACAAAAATTTCAACAGGTTTCCTACGGGTTGGAGTCTTACGACGGTTTTCTTGGCGCCTTCCCTCCCCTTGTCTCACCCCGCCCTTCCCCTCCCTACTCAACCCTCTCTCCAGACAGTCGCAATGGCATTGTGTATTAAAATAATATCATTAAAAGCTTACACGTCATCATGTTACTTGCGATGTTTATTTTCACCCATTCGGGTTTAATTCGCGTTTTGAGTTTGTTTACATCCTAATAAACTCTCGGTTGGCCTAAAAGGAATCTTCAATATACGGTGTAGTTATATACCTCATCTAATAATGACATCACAACTGTGGCAAAGTAAAACATTACTATTTCTTTACGTAAAATATTAACAACTCTACCGATTAAATCAAATGTGATAATATGGATTTAGTGAAAATAATAACTTAAGGCGCAGCTTAATGTTAAATCACTATTTTGATTAATCTTTGTAAAGAATTGGTGTACATTATAAATACCAAAAAGTATGCTTTAGATAAATTAAAGATTTTTCTATCGTTTCGTTTGAGTAGAGAACAATTAAAAAATTAAATTACTCAAAAAAAAATATAAATGTAAACTACTAAAAAATATATTTTTTTAATAGAAATATACGAACGCGTAAAGGAAACAACTTTAAAAAAATACAATATAACAGCTAAGACTATCTGTGACAGTTGATTAAATTTTGCGCTTTCTTATAAAATTATTTACAAAATAAATAAAAACCAGTTTTGTGCTTGAAATCGAACGTTTCTAGACCCCGTTTGTCAAGCGATTTTAATGCCTATTACCTAGAATATAAGGTTTACCAAAAATATACACATTTTGGCTTATAGCTTCCTCTTAAAATTCGATGGAAAAAAAGAAGAAATTCCGAAATAGTTATTTTTTGATAATTTTAGCCTTTATTTCCATACAAAAATCTGTTTTCGAAATTCAAATGGGAGATGAACGATTTCAGGCGAGTGTGAGGCCCAACGCTGGGCTGTTGGGCCTCACAGTTGAACAGTTTGTTTCCATTCAAATTTGTATGAAAGGCACTTCTAGTGTTATATTATTTATTCTACGGAGTTAACTATGTTACTTGCGTGTTTATTTGACAATAAAATAATATTAAGAAAAAGCCCCGTTCGATTACGTTTTTAAGCATTTCAATTAAATTGAGAATTATAAACCTTTGTTAATATATTAACAATTACAATTAGTATACTACATATTCTAATTAATACACAATTATTGCAGGCAATATAACAAATTATCTTTTTGTTCTTTTTAATGAGATTAAAATCAACATTGTAAAGAAATCTAAGGAAACTCAACACTAGAGCAAGTCGTTAATGAGGTATCTCCTGCGTTTGTCAAATAAAGAAAATTAACCAAATTCTTTAGTGCTATCACTACGGTCGGGCGGAGTAATATCCTGCTGCTAAGATACAGCTTTAACCTTAAACACATTTCGTTATCTGGAGCTTGACTTCCCCCAGACTACAGAGGAGGGGGAGTGGGGTTCACCTCCTACACCTCCCCTTTCAACCGCTTGAGAACATCAGGAGCGAATAATTGCCGCATGCCGCGCATTTTTCCCTAGCTTCTCGCAGAAATAATTAAACGCCCGACCTCCGCACTCCGGTGTCCCCGGGTATGCGATATTCTCCATATTCCTCACCCCCGTCTAAACCCGGACTTAGGTTCCTATTCTTAGACTAAACGGCGGCCGGATACGGTCTAAGGGAGGTTTAGTGTTCCTGAATGTGGTCGAGCACTAGTGGAAAAGTCGAGCATAATCGCTTCGGCCGGGGGAATGCAACTTGGATTGGATCAGCCGTTGTGAAAATGAGGATGGAAATTTCTTTCTATCGGATTGTTAAATAAGTAGGTAGTAGGTAGGTACTTACGTACCTACTTTTTGCACGTTCTCGAGAACATCCTTAACAAAATATGAGTTTATGATTCTAATGAGAGCATTTTTAATAAAATTATCAAATCTTAAGCAAACCTTACTGAGATATCAAGAAGTAAATTAAAGGAGTTACTTTCGACGTCAGTAGAATACTATGAATGTATTTATATGTCTGGCGAATAGACAAAGAGATGGATTCCAAAGTTTTCAGGTAAAGTTTCCTATGTCTCGAAAACTTGATTCAAAACATAATGTTTGTATTAATGATGAAAGCAGTGAAAATTTCATTCAATCAAAAACAATTTTTACTACGTATTTATCCTACATTCACAACCTCTCAACTTATACAAACCTAGTAAATTATTATAAGCAATAATTAGTCGCCTGTAATATCAATACAAATTGAAAATATCTCCCGAGTAAAAATAAATGCCGCCGACGGAAAAATTGAACCCGCTCCTTCTGATGTCCGGTCAGTCGCTCTGGACCACTGAGCCACGTGGGCTTATTTCCAACACGCCAAATAATTCAATATTTATTAGTATTTCAATAAACAATTACTGATTTTTTTTCCACCTGTAAACAACCAACTTTATTTATTTATATTTATATATACATATATGTATATATTTTTCAATGTTTATTGATATTACAGGCGACTAATTATTGATTATAACATTTTTTTATTCTTTGTGCTATGCATAAAAACCTAGTTTAAGATTAAAAAAATAATTATTTAAACCTACCTAAAAAACATTCCAGCATGGTAGCATTTAGAATTATAGTGAGAATAGATTACAAACGAATATCATAAAATTTTTCTATCTCTAGAGTTGTAAATAATAATGAATTATAAAGTTCCCTTTCTCGTCTTGTGTACCGATATCCAGTGGTGGCGTCATTTTGCTCGATTTACTTCAATATTCAAAGTGACTCAATTTTGTTTTAATTCCGGCTTGCATTTAACAAAGCGAAAGTTTTTTCGTCTTTACAAAGTTCTCGAGAAGAAGAAGGCTGTTGAAAAGGTCCATTAAAGAAAAACGCTTCTTTGGGGAGACCGTGTTGGGTTCGGAGAATGATCGGGAAAGGAAATCCCCTCTTGTTCTATTAAAATAGAAAACTTTGGCACAAAATCGTCTTAATGACGACATAATACAACTTTGTTATAATTATTATGAAGACATTAGGAAAATCCTGCTATGACAAGGATGGATTTTTTTTAAAAATAATTACATATTTTTAATGAAACTCGTTAACTATTTCAGAAATGTTAACTTGTAGGTGTACCAAGTTGTGATGTGATATTAAAAGAAAACAAAATTTTATTTACATCACCATAAATACGCCATTAATGAGTTGGTTTTGTGTCTATCACTATATTATGGCACGTATACATTTGCAAACCGAGTGGCGTTTCGCGCTTTATTTGCGGTTGATTCGTTCCTTTCCCATAAGTCGAGGTTCAGATCGGCAGTTCGGCTCGCGTATGTATACGTAGCATAACGTGGGCCTACATACTCAAATTAGTTTTTTTTTTACAAATAATATCGAAAAATTTTAAAGATTATCCGGCTGTTCATTTAAAACGTTAGCTAATTTCAACCACTTTTCAATATCGATTGACTTTCCACTTAAAAAAGTTTAAAGTAGATCGGTCAAATCCGCTTAAACTTTATATAATCAGCAACATTGCCAAATTTTTATTTAAATGACAGAAACGTAATTAAATGATAATAACTCGCGTCGTCAATAATTCGCAAATTCACTTTATGGCGTCGTTTAAATTTAAATAAAATAAATAACTTTGCATATATCATTATTTAATCAAAACAGATCGACATGTTTCAGAACCTTCGTCAGGATAAACGTATAATGAAAATTAACTAATTTAATAAAAAAATTAAAATTAATAAACACTGTTCATATAAATAAGTACTTAAAGACAAAAAATATTACAATGAGCAGTGAACAATTATATAAAAAAATACTTTTTATAAACTAAAATATATACGTACACATCGAAACTTTTATACATTAATACAATTAATTTCTCTAAAATAAAAGATAATAACTCGGACTAATTGTACATTTGCATGGATGTGTAATTATAGTGCACATTAATTGCAACTTATGAGCCTTACGGTTGTATTTTATTTCGGTTTTTCAATCACTTTTATGGCGTGCAAAACCTTTTTAATTCTGAAGATTTATCTTTTCAATGGTGGCTCGTTAGCGGTTTTACGACCAACGTTGCATTTTATTTATACAAGCTTTTGTTATTTCTGCATTACAGTGGAAATTAGAAAATACCATTGGGTAAGTCCGTGAAAGATTTAACCCCTACGGTCATACGGCGCGCACTGCGAGACAAAAATATTACGTTATAATGTGACGCACTCCGCAACATTGGATCTATGCATATTTCCGATCAATGCAAACAAAATTAAATTTTTGTCACAAGTCCTGATGCAACGCATATTTTACTCGTAGCATTTTCATTTAGTCAAAATATGATGTATCAATTAAGCCGCTAATAAATCACAAACTATTTTAAGTGACACTATAACTAAGGTTTTTTTTATTTTTTTTTTATTTTTTTATTTTTTATTAAATTGAATATAATTACATTTAATACAATGTAAGATATGGGTAATCCCACAAAAGCTGTGACAATCAGCTTGTCTGTAGGTTCTACCATTTAAAGATATAACATAATACACATTAGCTTAAGTTTAAATATTAATACCAAATATAATGTTTAGGATAGATAAACGTTTTGTTCATTTACTAACCACTTTTTGTCAGTTTAGGGCAAGGTTCCTCATTATTTTTTAAGTTAAATTTTTCGTTAAAGTTGTTATAAATCACAGGTATCAAATAGTCAAGTGTTCTGCTACCATACTTATTTGATATTAGTGGAATTTTTAGGCCTTTTTTTCAGTAAATCTTGTTTTGTGACTATGCACCAATAACTTTTTGCACGCATTTTCTCCCGCATTATCCATAATTATAATAAACCAGAGAAGCCCTTTAATTGGAAGTAGGCCCTCAGAGCCATACAGTAATTTTAAGTTCTACATTAATACAACATTTCTAGTAAGACTAGTGATACTTTTTTGAAAAAAATATTTTTTAAATGCAAATTCGTAACGTTTCCGTTTCTGAAAATTTAGAACATTGTATGAGCACATTCTGTCGACATGTGGCGGAGTGTTTGTGTAGTAATGAGGTAATATTATGTTGAGGTGGTAATATGTTGGTGTGGCCACTTGTCGGTGTGGCCGCGCGCGCGCGATGAGGCCTGACCCCTCACGGTCAGCGCTCGCGTCGGACACCTTTTTGTCCGTTCGTGCCCCGCCAAGTGCGACCGGCATGCACAACTCGCCCGCCTCCTGGACCTTGAGCCGGAACTTCCCGCTCTAGCCCCATCCTTAATGTAAGTAAGTAATGCCTAATCAAGACTACCTGAATTTACTGCAAGGGTTACTTGTGAATTTAAAAACCGTAAAATTTCTCGCGTCTTGATCAAAATTTGCTTTATTTATGGAAGGTTGCTAAGTACTTAAAAAAAAAGAAAAAATATATATTTTAATAAATACAAAATACACGCTTAAACATTAATTTCAATATTTTTTGTTGCTTTTGTTTTCTATAATCATGAATTGGAAACCATAATATTATATTCCTTGTTACAAAGATACCACAGGACCACCATGTAATGATTCTAATAATAATACTGCGTTATTATTTTTTTGTTTGAACTCCTGCGTCGTGCCACAGTAATTGATTTGATTTTTTTTTTTTTAAATTGTTTTGTAAAAGATTTTCATATTTATAAATGAGCTTTTAATGACTTCATTATAGCAAATATTACACACATTCCTGCTAGTGCCTTATGCCATAAGTTTAGCATATTGTTATATAGAAATTCGTTTCAATTTTAAAAAATAAAACAAAGTAGTTCCATGTTTTAGTCGGCAGAAGTTAAGTCATATTTCATTTGGGAAAAACTTTACGGCACAAACGGTGTAAAATTTCTTGATTTATTTGCGTTAAGGATTTCCAACGTATCAACGAGGTTATGCAATACTTTGAAAGTTATTGTAATTCGAAAATTTGTTCAGCTCTCCCGTTTGTATGTTAAATGTTAGCAAACTAGAAAAGATCAATTAAATAAATGATTTGTGGTTTCCTGTCAATTTTGTTGTAAGCCGAAATAATACCCGTTCTTTTACTCGAGTTCGCCGGAAAAAGATTGCAAGCTAAGATTTCATACTAAAAATTTAACTTGAAAATAAATGTTATTTTATTGAAAGTCCAGTAGCTACAAAATCAAAGGCTTCTTTGTTAAACATAAAGTTATTTTATATTAAAACCAAGTCGTCTAAAATTTGAATAACTCATTAAATTTTCTCTTAAAAATGATACTGCGGTATCCGCGGGAAATGGCGTACATTGTGGGAAAACTTTTTAAAGACTGGTTTTAATACGGAAACTTTTGGCGTTTAGTAAAAGCCTCCGCCATTTGTCACCGTGAGGAAAATACTCATCACGCGGAATTACATTCTGAACACGAACCCTGTTTACAATTTTCCTTCTATTTTATTGTAATTTTCATTCTGTTTCCTCTCGCTGTAATTTGAAACTGTTTCACGTGGTGTTTATCATCGGCGGGTTGTTATTACCATATGTACCAGAAACTTGGTACAGACAAATCATTTCGAACAGGACATATTTGAGTTTATGTCTAAAATCGAACCCGTGAAACATTCACCCGTATATCCTCATACCCCGCAAATTCCTAAAGATAATGGGTGCAAAGCTACTTTATCAATATGCCACTTGCATCATAGCAAATAATTCTGGGCAATTTGTTGCAAATCTCAATACGCAAAATAGGATATCAATACGCAATAACCTGAAAGACCGGACATAATTTACATGCGCGAAAAAAGACAAATTGTAAAAAATCATATTTTTAAAAAGCCTGTCTTTGTTTCAGAACAGGGTGCCTATTTCTAGAGATTTCCCCAAATTGCGAGGAATTGCTAAGAATTTAACCTCTGGCGTGTTTTGTGGGGATAAACTTAAAGTGAGAAAAATGCAGGAATTTTACAATACCTACGAGAAATGACATAACGAATACCGATTAAAAAAACATTTCCTGATCATCCAAACATATTGAAAAATTATAATAACAATTACATCGAGAATAAACTCCAATTTTGTTTACATTCTCACCAAATTTTTGAAAACAATTATATTTTTTAAACCTGAACGAAAGAGTAAATCCGAAAATGAATAACTAACTATAATAAAAAAATGCTTGTGGGTATTTGGACATCTATTATTGGTATGTTAGAACAACCCAGCCACGGAGAAGCCGTAGGACCTGTACCATATGTCAAAATTCTAATTGCACGGAGGGTCGACGCCGTGTTGTTTAAAATGGATTTTTAAAACTACGGTAAGATCCGAGATCGTAAAAATAATTAAAGATATTGCATAAGACAACACCTAGCTTAATGATTTCGCTAGACAACGTTTGCTGGTGCAAACACAAGTAAAAATGTTAAATGTCAACTTCTAGCTGATTGAAATCTCAGTATTACTATATTTGACGGCCTTCGTGTTCGAGGGTTAGGCTCTCAACTATCAAGCTAAAGGTAGCGAGTTCAAATCCTGGCGTACACAAGAAAATTTGACTTGATTAATTTGTGTTATTTCACAATGTATTCATTTAAAATAAGATATAGTATGCTCAGTATCGCCCTGGTGTAAGACCACCATTCAGAATTGAAACGTTGCTCGAAATTTCTTGAGCCATGTTTGGTGACCAGATTTGAATAGACGAGTACTATCCCACCTTCCTCTTCCTTCTCCGCCCCCCTACCTTCAGCCTCACAACATACTGGAGTATTGGAGATGCCATATTGGAGATACTGGCATACTGGCATATTGGAGATGAGATAGTCTCACTGGCTCCAGACGGTTGGGAGCAGTTGGGACTATTGTGTGGTGTTCACATAAAAATACATATATTTAAAACGTCATATAAGTCAGAGTACGATTTAAAAAAATAAATACAATATAATCGTGCATTTATATATAGCGAAATCGCTAGCTTAAAAACGAATTTATTTATTTTATTATTAAAATAACTATGAATGCCGTTATAAAAGTTGTGCAAGTGGTTTCTTACGTTTAAATTTACACCTGATTCCACAATGCTATTTGTAAGTTCTTTGTTCAATTCTTCAGCTTTCTAATAAAATTAGTATCATTTTTTTTAAATATCGTTCAGTACACGCAATCTACACAAGCAAGGGTCTCTGAAATTATTTACCTGCCTTTTATTAATATGTACTTTTAATAATGGTTGTATCTTTATTTTATTTCCGACTTATTCCGCAAAATTCAACAAAACTTAAATTATTTAATTATTAGCAATTTTAACTCGACTATACGGTAGATAAAATGGTGTAAATATTTCACTACCACACTCAAACTTAACCATCATGGTTGAAATATTCACTGTATTTTATGTTATATTTATATATTTTTTTTAACTTTTCCGATTTTATGTCCGGGTTAAATCTTCCCCATAAGAAAAACTAAACCCTTCCACACACTTTTCCACTAATGATCATCTAGTCAATCAACATTATGCAAGTGCATTATATAAGCAAAATAAATACAAAACAATACAAGAACAACACGTCAACTCACCAGACATCAAATGGGAAAATAATTCACCGACTCCAGATATTTTCATATCAGAGGGTTCGGCTCGGTAGAACTCCTAACAGGGCCTATAAATCCTACTGATCCCTCAACATAAATATTTAAAAAATCTTTCGTTATCCTACATGTATTTAAAATGACTTATTTTTGCATTTTTATATATAAATTTATTAATAGATCTAATACGCCTAAATTTTTAATGATAGAGCTAGGTATAATGCCAGTAGCCGAAATAACAAATAATAAATAATATTATATTTTAATTAACGCCCTATTTATTTTATGCAATGTTTTTTTTATATATAACAAAACTGTCCCAGCAACAAACTTTTATAATTATGAAGTAATAAATTGAATATAGTTACTTAAACGACGTAATAATTATTACCCTACATTAGTTTTCTGGGAATTAAGAAGTACATATAATGGTAGTTACTCCCAGAATTTCGCTGCGATAACCCCGACTTACTTACATATTACGTAATTGAATCCGAAAGCTTATCAATGTTGTCAATTCTAGACTATCAAATGCATAATGCAATTTTATACGTATAGAAATACCGAATTAGTTAAAATCCTTCAGTCTAGAAAAATTAAGCACTTTTAGATCATTCAAAAGAGTTTTATATTTAAACAATTTTATTGGAACACAAATTTTAAAACTTAGAATGAGTAAAATGTATTTTGTATCTTTCAAGGGGTTGTTCGTCGATATTGTAAGGTAGGCTCCAGACCGGAGAATTGTACTAAAGTTGACTTCTAACAAAGGCAAAATATAAAAGTGTAATGCAACAAATATTGTTGAAATTTTAAGATAATTTAGTTTTAAATCCTAAAATTTGTAAGTCCTAGTTAGAGAATGCCGTTATATGGTCAACGAATGAAAAGTGATGCCGAAAATTTAATTTGTTTTAATTGTCAGGAGCGCTGTTATCAATATTGTAATTAAAGATTGCCGGATTTTTATTCGAAAAATCTGAATATTTGACATTTTAATATATAAGTACAATCTGTTTTCTTCGCACAAAATCAACTTTTTTTGATATTATCTTACGAAATTACAATAAACAATATTTAGAATAATTCTGAAAAAAGTCATCTGCAAAAATAAATACATGATGACATATTTTTATAATAATATTTATTAAAAAAGATAAACAATAGTGGACAAAGGTGTAAGCCCTGCGGGACTCCACTTGTTGCATTATTGTTTTCTGTCTGAGATGATTTTATTTTTACGCTTATTATGTGCATAGTTCTCAATTCACTGATACAGTACAGCTACATAATGAAGTTAAAAAATATACAATTAATCATATTTTAAGTTGAAATATTCATTTTAAAAATGATTTTGCACACTAAAGTTTTTGTTAGAAATATTTTACAGTGAAGAAGCCAAGCAAGATAATTGAGTGAACATACATTAATAAAATGCCAGTCACTCTTCAGAAGTGTGACAAGGGTTAGAAGATTTAAACATAAGTACAGTTACGGATATGTATACATATAATAATAATTCATCTCAGCTACACGGACATATTGTTTTTGTAGACGAATAACATAAAAATGTATCTATAAATACATAAAATTTCTTAAATAGTCTTCAATACAGCGTAATAAGAATCTACTTGAACACCCATTTACGTCAATCGTAGCTATACATATATTCTTGGTCTCGACTACACATAACGTCCTAAGTCATGTAATATACTATAAAATAGTGGGTGGCAACGTTAACGTAGTCCGTATAGTCCATATGCTACACAAGGCGATGTTCCTTTACCGTAACGTGGCGCCAGTGATGGCTAACGGGACCCCGTAACGGATCGTGATTCCAGCATATAGCATCCAGTTTCTAACACAGGACACAGCTTACAGCTAAATTGATATAAGACATCAAACACATGTATAATAAAGGCCAATGGTCACATTATACCTGTCAACATTTTAGTCCCAATTGTTACATATTCTCGGTGTCCTGAATGCAAGAAGTATTTTTACAATCATCTACTTTAAGCAATGCCCTATATATTTTGTTTAAAAATCCCAATTTGATTTGGGCCTATGCAACTATTGCATATTCAAACCGGGATAATATGTACCAAAGTACTGTGGTACTAAACTCTACAACAAAATCCCACTCTCATTCAAAAAATCAAAAGAGTATCATAACATTTAAATGTTAAATAAAAATCTGGATACACAACATAGGGAGATCAGAAATAGAAAATATACTGGCACCGAATACAGGCTGACATCGAAACCACTCAAAAGCACTAAAAACACAATGTAATATGTTTATAATGATTTCAGAAAAAACACTACATAATTTATTTATAATTACTTCATATTATCCTTTCTTCTAAATTTTAATAATATGTTAATTAAATCTTCAAGACGGGAGAATCTGGTGAGTACATCATTATTTATATTTGTTACAAAAACGAAAAGACGAAGGTTAAGAACTGCTTTGCAATTAAGATTTATGAAATAACATAAACATAATCATTTCGACAACCATTGTTTTTTAATGGGTGTCTTTCACCCGAACGTTACTGAGAGTAAATTTCTTTTTAGATGTACCATTTTCGTACTCGGGTTTTTTCTTTCTTATAAAATGCAATAACCCAAATGAAAAAACGCAATTCTTTTTTAAAATAGGCGAAATTATTGCTAAGATTATAAATTTCTAAAATATTACAAGACAGCTTTCAAAACTTTAGATAGAAATATAGTTATTAGAAACTCTAACAAAAATTGTAATAAAAGCAAAGGCGCTGAAACGGTTCAAATATTATCTAACTAACAGAACCACAAAAGTTGGTTAAATAGTCCAGAAAAAAAAACCAGTGTCAAAAGTCGTTGATGTACGGAGCAGTGAAGATATTTGGCGAATTACTAGAAGAAATAAAATCAGAAGAAAACATAAATAACGAAAATATGTGATTGCTTCAATATTTTTAAATAGTAATTATGTGTATTAAGTCTCCCAAACAAGATAAACTAATAAATACGCCATTGTATAAGCGGAAAATATTGGCCAAGAAATAACTACCAAAACGCATAGAATAAAGAAAACACTAGAAATGCCTTCCATATAGATTTTGATGTCGTTACTGACTTAGCGTATCTTTCCATTCTAACCCATTTAGCACGCGCTCTGTCACAGTTCTTCATATGAACACAGTTAGTGTAACTGAAACACAGTTCTGTAAATGAAACATAAGAAAATTATCGCCAGACTTTTGGATCACGAAACACTCCCACAAAGCATTTCTTGTGTTCTGCTTTATTATATGCCTGTGGCCAATGATTTCTTAATCTTTGACAAGGTAGGCTAATTGAGCTTCGAGCAATAGGCTGATCATTTTATTTGCTGCTCTAAGTTCATTATAATATATTGAGATTTCGGATAAAGGCACTGTGGATTTACATCAAAAAATTCAAAGGCAGTAATATAAAATACTGATAATATGGTATATAAAAATATATATGTGTGAGTTTAGCAGAATCTGAGTAATGAATTCCCTGCATTCCATTTTCTCGCAATGCAATAAATAGCATTTCAAGGTACGCAAGCCTACATAAAATTGAATTTTTAACTCATAAAATCTAGTACCTTAATACCCTTTGTTCTCCGATCCAGTGCAAATGGACATAATCAGGGATTTAATTTTGCACGGTATTGGTTTAGATGAGTTGTTGAATAGTAGTAGATAAGAAAATAAAGGGGAAAATAAAAATAGGTAAAGTTAAGCTTATGCTCGGGTTTCCATTTTGGTCTTGTCACTTAAATATCACAAATTAATTCTAGCCTTCGTATCACCGAAAGGTCACGCTTCTCGAAATTTTACAACAAGTCCCTAAAACTCAGACTTCATAAACGAATATGGGTAATGGGTATGAGGTTGATATTTTTAATCCTTTAAAATAAAATTAAAATAACGATATAATTAATTAACACACAAAAAATCTTTTGTGTGTTCGGGTTAAATCAAATAAATCTAGGGTTTATCGTGATTATTTTTTGGGTTATTACTACGCTGCATTACTTTTGCCCTGATGATGGACATTGTAACGCTATGCAAAACGTTAGCTAAAGAAGAAGAAAGCGCAACTCGTCATAATAGCATTAAAATAATCACGGGCATCGAAAATCTCAAACTTTGGAATAATTATTTTCTGTTAGCTGGCTTCCACAAAATACTTCATATTACACCCTTCATCTTAACAACCTCTGGCTGTGTACCTCACTTTGGTAGTAAACCGTTAAATATTTGAGAATTCCTTTTTGAGCTTTGCTAACGAGTTATTCCTAGGTAAAAAAATCATTAATTCAACGTAGTTTGATCGTTATCAATAATACTATCAGCATCACTAGAGTACCAGAGTCACTAGTCACCACTCACCACTGGCCATGATGCGATGGTGTATATCCTACAGCCTCTAGCCTGCATATAGCTAATAGCGGACAGCCCACAGGCGCGTATGGTTTCCGTGTATCGGATGTCCATTAGAGTCATTAACAGTCATGCTCATCAATCATCATCTGCACATATACATCTGTGTGTGGGCTGCTAGCCGCTAGTTGCTATCTCCAAACATCACTGAACACCAATGATGTTTTGTATTCAAAACAACCGAAACTACAACAAATAAAAGTCTGTATTTGTATTACGATTTTTTGTATCAATATACATACCACGCAGCGTCTCTTTGAAGAAAAGAAAATATCAAAACAATAAAAGTTATCAAATTATGTTCATTTCATAAATTCTGTGAAATATCCACTGGTGACCTTTATAATTTATTCAATCTTACCTGAAATTGAGCAGTATTCCGATAACCTTCAAAATCAAAGGTCAACGTGTAATTTTATTCAATAAACATAGTGAATTATGTTCAATTTCTTCTACAATTATTTGAAACTCTAAGCCATAAAATAATTTAATGTTCGCCAATTTGAGAATTGCTAATCCGCAACCACCTTCCCTGGCCTTCGGTTGGCCATTATAGCTTGACTGCGCGCTTGAACACATCTCCAGGAATCTATAGTGTTTGATCGATCACCTCACTAAGGTTGGTATAACGCCTAACACCCCATACCACATATTGCTGCCTACTTCGTCGTTCACAGTTATTATTACTGTCTCACGTCAAACACTCTGCTCCCGCACAATCACTCTCCAGCTTAAGAACTAAATATTTTTTTTATTTATTGTTTTTGTGTTTAATTCGTAGAACTCCATTGAATACATATTTAAATTTATTAAAATCAAATTTAATAATATAATTAAGTTCTGCAATTATTTTTTGTTTTTTTTTTTATTTTTACATACACACTACATGGGAAGCTTATGGCGCGGACTACGCCAATCAAATAACACAATCATCACTGGCATGGTTGCCTAGATGGCTTTTTGAAGACGGGAGATGTTCAAATATCCTCCACAAACGGCTGCTTGCACATATTTTTCACTTCTATTCCGCTTTTTTGGGGTTTATCTATGTATTATTTTTATTTGTCTGTTATTTTAAAATATGGAATGTATTGCATTGCACAACCCCTATACACTTGGTGGAATAAACGCTTTTTTTACTGGATTTTCGACTTTATGTCCGGGTTAAATCTTCCCCATAGGAAAAACTAAACCCTTCCACACACTTCCACAAATGATCATCTAGTCAATCAACATAATGCAAGTGCATTATATAAGCAAAATAAATACAGAACAATACAAGAACAACACGCCAACTCACCAGAGATCAAATGGGAAAATAATTCACCGACTCCAGATATTTTCATATCAGAGGGTTCAGCTCGGTAGAACTCCTAACAGAGCCTATAAATCCTACTGATTCCTCAAAATAAATATTTAAAAAATCTTTCGTAATCCTACATATATTTAAAATGACCGATTTTTGCATTTTTATTTATAATTTTTTTGATAGATCTAATACGCCTAAATTATTAATGAGAGAGCTAGGTATAATGCCAGTAGCCGAAATAACAAATGGTAATATTTTTATAGTCTGAGAATGCCAAATTATTTTTATCTCATTTCCTAAATCTGTGTATTTTCTTATTTTTTCCTTAACAGATTATTATTATTATTAACTGTTTTTTTGTGAATTTTAGACAATTTGGAAATATAGCTTTTTTTAGGAGTTAAATGTATAATTATAGTACTTATGTGGCCTAAGTTATATTGACAGCTAGTATGTAGAAATGGAACTTATTTTACAATGCATTTTTAAACGCAGGCTTCGTAAAATCTCGCACAAACCACTAAAGCAATACTGTATGCTTTCCTTCTGATGTAACCGCTCGCCTGTTCGTGTGCACTTTTGTAGAAACTCAGAGGTTAAAAAATTAAGGTATTTGGTAGCAAATTTTTTTTAATGTTGGGGCAGCGTTGGGAGGCGAATTAAGTTAGGGGCTGTGGGAAAGGATTTGTCCTTCACATAATCCTGGCGTCTTCAAGACCCGCATTATGTGAAGGAGGAAAAACAGATGCCTTCTGAGATTCGAATGTAGATCTTTACCCTTGGGTAATTGAAAATCTTTTTTTATTTAATGTACATGCATTTTCTCGGAAATTCTTTTTAAAATAGTTGTGTTAGTTTCATGATGCCGGTGCTCACATTTCGAGAGTTTTTGTTAATCCATACACGGTATATATTACCGTACATTAACCAAGTTAAATGATTATTTAGAGGTACGAAAAAGTAATGCTTACTCTTTTCTTGGGTAAATAAATATTATTTAGTATTATTATTAGTCTAGCGTGAAGGAATGATACCTACCCAATAACAATAATTCATGAAAATTAAAGCCCAGGGGTGGATCGGGGAATCCCATAATCAGCATTCGGGCGTCCCGTTGAGGTGAACCCTCTTACCCCCATTACGGACTTATCCCTTGGAGGCAAATTCTTGTAAAAACCCTTTCTCGTAATGTAACCCAGGATAATGCTTATTTATTGGAACTCGCTTCTGGCGGAGGAAAATTTTATTGTTGAATTTATAGGCATCTGAATGTCTTCTTCTAAATTCCTATTAAATGCTTTTTCAATTCAAAATATAATTTTAGATGTGACGCAGCTAAATTTTAAACCACATTACAAATTAAAAACCATCCTCTATCTTAAAAAGCATAAAATCTGCTGTGTATCCCAGAAAAACCTTTAGAAAGATCTATATCGACAAAAATATTTCCATCTTAAGTTTTATACTATCAAATAAACGGTTCCATGCAAGGTGACAATTCAACACACTTTTAAAAAGTGATATAAATTCATTAGAAACTATGAAAAAATAATAAACCTAACCTAACCTACTTAACCCAGTTAATAAAGTTTTTGTTTCATCACTTTCCATGACTTTATATAACTTTTTAAAGATGTGATGAATTTTCATTTTGATGATTTATCTGGACACCCAAATAAACTACAGAAAATCATAAAAGATGACAAACTTTTCAACATTGTTGAATAAGAAAACAGCAACTTTATCTTCCAGTCTGTTGCACGAGTAGGCACATAAAATAGGCGTAAGTTTTTTCGAATTTTATGTATAAACTTCGGTTAAGACTCGGTTTTAGCTTGAGGATCTTTGGCCTATATTGTTACGGAATATAAAACAGTTTCCAGAACGAGATGGATGATGAATACCGCCATAATATAAATCAGCAAGTGAAAGCAGTTTTATTCATCAATGGTGGGGATTTTAATGCGTCATAAAAGTCCATCATGGAAACCAATTTTTACCCGAAATGTCGATTTGCAATTCCCATAAATTCTCCTTGAATGGAACAGGGGGGACCGTCCACATTTCAGATTGTTACGATATAATAATTATAATTATTCTTAGCTAAAGGTATCAAAGCCGTGCTAGCGACAGAAAACCGTGTTACCAGTGGAGTAGAATTATAGTCGTAAAAATATTTTCCTCGCAAAGTTTATGGTTTGTTCTGACTAACGAAGGGCAACCTCGATCTCTTTTGTTCGTAACCATAAAACGTGGAAACGGATTATTTTACAATTCTCGTCTCCCCTAAAAAGAAATAGAGATGTAAGTGATGCGATATTTAAAATTTTACGTCTTTTTTATGAAGTCTCAATTTGCAATGAATTTCTGGGACGATAGCGCTTTATTATGGCTTCGGTTTTACTTAAAGAACGTTTATTTTTTACAAAGTCGTAATAATTATTTCTAACGATGGTAATTTAGACATTTTTTATAAGAATAAATATCAATCATTTTCTAAAACTTTGTTAAGTAAAAAGAAAAATAATGAAAATCGGATTCAACTTTAATTGTATCTAACCCATTACCGAGTTATTTCATAAACAAGGTCATTGATAGTGCTATGAATGCAAGAGATTCAATTTATGGACAAAGGATAAAAATGCGGTAATAATGGTAAAACGTAGTAAACAATATGGCAGCGAGGCTAACAGCCCGCAACTAAGTTTTGATACCAACCCTGATGATTAGTTAAGTACAGAAGTGGCAGTGGAAGGATGAAAGTAATGGACAGAATGTAATAGAAATAATATTCCTTGGGCGACTCCTTCAAGGGCCGGTAAGAAATCGATATAAAGTGAGTGCTGTAAAACCATGTGGTTTATGTCGATTCCTTACCGGCCCATGAGGCAGCCGATAAGTATAAATGGGTGATAAAACATGATGGAGATGGGAATGGAAGACCTCTCTGGTAAATTTTATTTCCCTAAGGCCTATGTCATCTTTTGGGATGCTGTGAGGATGGTCTTTTTAGGAAAGGAAAGATAGTAAGTTCTGGGAAAGAAAAGATATGAGGGTTGGGTGGGAATCTAGGGATCAGTGTGTACAGAAGAGATGGACATACGAATTTATCGCTCCCACTGCGACGCAAGGCAACGGGTCAAGAGATAGGAGAGGTCAAATGGTCTCCCGAACCAGCCTCTCCCGATTTACGCCACGCAGCTGGTGGTCAGGTGCCTGAATACTAGTGCTAAATCACCAAACGTAGCGAACTACTTAGGGTGACCTCTGGCGAAGGTGTTCGCCAAAGATATTAGAAGAACGAGATATGCTATGTTGGCCGCCGGACCGTAGGCGGAGTACTACCTAATTAGAGTACTTTGAATACTATCGGGACGTGTACGCACAGAAATCTGTTCTATGTATTAGTGCGGATACCTTAGCGTAAGCGAAGGTGTGCAGTAGTATTGGTGAACAAAACCGGCGACACTGGGCAAAACAATTCCGCACAGTATGAACTGCTCATAGCACATCTCGTTCTTCTAATATCTTTGGTGTTCGCTATCCAATAAATGGTTCCCGGGGCGGCGGTAGACAAAATCGCCTCCCAAATTGAAATGAGATAATCCAACGAATAAAATGCTTTGGTCAGGGCATGTCAATATATGATTTTTGAACGTCGATGGCATAAGTGTGACCTGTGTCAGGACATAATCATATGGCGCTTATCATCTGCGGAGAAATGGACTGATGACTAACAGTTTTTTTACAAGAGTATTTTTTTAATTCATTTCCTTCCGAGTAAAATGCTTGTTGGCTTTGATTGTGAGATAAACCGTCGTTATAATTTCAACACAATCTCATCTTTGATTTCGATCCTCTATTGTAGCAGCCACAAGCTCCATTGGAATAATTTAGCCCACGAGTGCAGTCTAGTCTCCCCCCCCTCCGCCCGCCGCCCCCGGCACTCCACCTGATGGGAACAATTTTAACACGACCTGAACCGTATAAGCTTCACTAACGTGGGGTGGCACAATGGTGGAATGGAAATACAAATAAACGCTTTGAATATTTTACAATGGTGACAATGACGCTATGATAATAGTTTATTATCTATATTTTAATTCTATCGGGCTTATTATTTTTATCTTTATAGCTTTTCGACAAAAAAAACATTTCTTACGGGGTGAAAAGAAAGAATATGATATAGACAATATTTTTTCAGTGTGATATTATGTAGTTGTGGGTGGAGTTACTTTGATTGAAAATCCTAATTTTGGATAATTAATTAAAGCTTCTTCCCTCTGTTCGAAAGTCATCATCAGTGGTTGATGAAAATCATACATTTTTGTAAGCGATTTTGTTTACTTTTTTTATATTTAGTATCATGACCTAACTCACAGTCTTTCTGACCCAAAACAAAATGTGTAATATCTTACACTTATGGAAAATTTCAATGATATTTTGATAAAGCCGAAATATGTTTTCTGATGCAGCAAAAACATTCGAACTATCAACGAAAACGTCAAGCAAAATGCACAATACAGCTCAAGGTCAATTTAAAATATTTTAAGCTCTCCATGCCAATTTCTGCACCAGCTAAAAACCTTTTTAATGTTCATTTGTCGATAAATCAGGCAAGATATTAATTACCATAAGAAAATCGTATTTATCAAGAGTTGTTCATTCATCGTCTATTCGATAAACAGCTAATAACTGCCTTCAAGTTCCATGATAACATTTAAAAATCTAAGCGGACTGTTGTGTTGAAGTTGACACAACGAAGAGCACAAAGAGTTTGAGCGGCGGCAGTGGCGACAAAAGCGGTGGAAGCGTACTCGTGGGTACCCCACTCCACTGAACCGGCTGAACCAACTGTACCAACCGTAGCAGGTAAACCCGTGAAGCGCCGGTGCATGTGAAGAGTGAAGAGCGAAGAGCGAAGAGTGAACAAGCGCTGGTGCTTGACACTTCCAAAAACTCCTACACTAATGGCTCCTCCTCTCAATGGGATTAATAAACTTGTAATTGTTCCAGAATCATTCCTGATTTAATGAACGGCTACATTAACTTCATTACCAAATAATAGACAACTTACCCAGCCCGTGTTCTAATAATTATAATTGTTCCGAGCGAGCAAGAGCCACTTGAATTATTGCAATTCGCTGAAAATGCTGTCTTTTTATTGTATTATTTGATTGTTGCCAAAATTAAATCCGTATAATGATCGCATGACAATAAACGTGTCAACCGTTGCATTATTCATTATTTATTTTATTCTATTTGATTTATATAATTACCTTTCATAATATTTTGCTGTTTTCAAACGCCTGTCTGCTATTGTGATAAAATTAAATATCAATTACCATTTATTTGATTTGTTGGCGTTTTGTCTTGTGCCAAGAAAACTGTATTTACATGTTTTTTAAGCTAGCTGAGTAACAGACTAGTTGCTTATCAAGTCAATTAAAAATAATTTACATGGTTGTTGATTTACGTGTCACTCCTACATTTTAATAAATTAAAAGAGGTTTTTATAAAAGTTTGTCAAAGTTTTTTTTTTAAATTAGTTTTAAGAAAAGTTACAAAATGCTGCTTTAAAAACGCACAAATCGATTTAAAGAGTGAAATGTGTATGATTATAATTGAAATTTGCAGTCGTAAAATGAAGTAATAATATCAGTACTTGGAATCTTCTCGATGAGATGAGGCTGGCGGATTATTGAACTTTCCCGCAGAGCGTGATTCACGACTTCCCGTTAAAGGTTGGTTGTCGGAGGTGTATGGCCCGTACTGAGCACTGTCTGCAATCTGTAGTCTGTAGTCTGCATTCGCCTGCCCTGGCAATTGCTTTCAGTTTGACCCACTTTTGGCCAAAAATCGTACCGAGTCGATGACTCCATGTTTCCATTTGAGTCGGGAGTCTCGTCTAGCAGACTGCAGACCATTATGAGAAGTGATGTCATTTGCGGAGGAAGCAATATGGCGTACAGCATGCGGCTTGGAATATTGCTTGGTCCATCATTGATATTATGCATATCTACAGGGTGTTTTGAGACGTAACTGATTTAATTTAACCAGTGATTCGTGAGGTTATTTTGAGTAAAAAATATATATGTTCTTTTTGTCACTTTTTCGGTAACTTTTATTTTTCATTTTTTCGACAAAAAATATTTTTCGAATCAATAGGTATTGGACAGCTAGGGTCGGGATTGTGAATTGGGAGGTGATTTGACTTAGCAACCAGTAATTTCATGTGAAAGAATTTTTTTTTGTTTAAAATGCAATTAAAAAAACCACCAAACAAACCAACAACCAAATAATCACTGGAATCACTGGTTAAAATAGGTCAGGTACATCACTTACACTCTTTAGCGACGATCGGGTACTGCTCCATGTCTATAAAGACCACTACCGTCATATTGATGGCTGATCACATACGAGTGTAATTTGTGGTATAATATAAAACAATAATTAATGAAATTGCTTACTTCATTTAATTAGGTACACATTTGGTAAATAAAAATCTACAAAAACATAAACGAAACGAATATTCGGCCACCTTAAATACGTGAGCAGAGATCAATAGAGATAGAATACTAACAACTGAAACCAATAGACGGTGACCTACAAATGTTCAGATCGAGTTCGAATGATATTCGATATCGAAAGACAGAGATAAGACAGATTAGTACTATCATTTTGCGAGGTGGAATGGGTATTTTGTAAACTTGGAGGAAAAAGTTTGTAAACAAACTCTGCTCAGTGGCCCTAACCGTCACATTGACGGCGGTATAAATTATAATTATAAAGATCATTAAAGATTTAATTTTTTTATGATTTTATTGGCAAATTTGGCGTTTTTTTATTTGTATTTAGTATGGAAATATGATTAAATATACCGTAAAAAAATTAAATGATTAAAAAAGCATTTTGATGAGCATATATTTAATTTTCCGTTGCACTTTGAAACACAAATTCGTAGAATGTAAATAAAAATTTCAGGCTTAAAAAACAATCTTTTAAAGATGTTTTATTTAATTTTTCATTTCATCAACACGGTAAATAAGGCAAGATTATTTTTTAATACTCACAATTACAAAAAATCAAAAATGCCTCTAAAATCATACAACATTCAATTATTTAGTGGCTTATAAAATGATGATTTAAAACACAAATAAATAAAGTAGCAAATATGAGATATTTGCTACACCTTTTGATTCAAAATATAGTTATGCCGTTTGGTTGGGTGTTTTGAACACAATTCCCAATTTAAGTCTTGTACTAAAAAGGCCGCGCAGCCGTTCCTCCTGGGATTTCGCAAATTATATTTCTTTGCAATGTTGTATATTGTGTAGCAACGTATTTAATACGTGCATTACACATAACAACAACAAAATATACATTAGTTATAACCTTGTTCGAATCACTGGCTTAATTGGTAATTTTTTTGTAACAATCGAATGTATTTCCACAGAAAAAAATATGCCGTAAAAGACAATATGGGCAAAGCAAAAAACTCTTATTATTTGCCTACAGCTGCTGACCTCCGACGTGAAAAGGTCTATCATAATAGATCATTTTTTGTATGTGGGCGCAGTTGGACAACAACTGTAGTTATTAATATTTTATATTTGGTGCGTTATTTATTTTCATTCAGATCAACTCATCGTATCTTTTTAAAAGTAATTTGTTGGAAAAATAATGTAACTGACACTTAAAAGGTTGAATTTAGGTAATTATAAAAAAGTTCTTGCCATTTTTCTATACACTTGGAATGGACTGGATAGTATTTGTGGGGATAAACAAATGCATTAGGTTCCTATCCAGACGTCTTGAATTATATTCCTCTGCTAAGTCCTTTATCACTGCACAAGCAAATTTTCCCAAAAAAATGGCATTGGCAGTTTTTCAAATACAGATTTTCGTTTACTGTAAATGATCGTCTTTTTTTACTAGGAAAATTTGAAAATATTATAACATTTTAATTTGTTACTGTTAGACAATCCTATATTGTTTTTTTTAAATAATTCTTTTCAGTTTTCATCAATCGTTTCTGCATTACGCATCCTTGCGGATTCCGTCGCATAATATCATACAATTTGGCACAAGAAATACTTTATTGAGCGCCTTACATTCTGTCCAAAAATGTACCCGAGCTTCGTAAATTTAAAGAATTACGAAAGCATCAGACTGGAATGATAGCATGTGCCTGTGAAACCATAAATTTAATGATCCGTATAATACTAGTACGTGCCGGGAGTGGCAGGGAGGAGAGGGTGATATTGGGAGGCTACAATGCTCCGACATCAGCCAACTAAATATAATATTCTTCCCAAATCCTTTGGCATGAAATATTCTACGACCATTATTGACTATAATGACGGAAAGGTGGACTTTGCGTACTAGCTTGAACACACGATTTCGTCCAACTACAATCTTTTAAAGTTTTTTTTAGGTTAGAATAAATAATTATTGATAAAAAATAACAGAAAACATTTACAAATGGCTGAAATTTTTCAAAATATTTGGATCACCTAAAACTCAATAGCTCACGATGGAAACTAAAATTAATTATAGGATGAAAATTTTGCGAAAATGTGAGATCCAAATGATGGCATTGTGATATATTTTCCTTTTAATGAGGTGAACATTAACAAATAATTAGTCGCCTGAAATTTCAATACAATACATTATTTTTACTGGGGAGATATTTTCAATTTGTATTGATATTTCAGGTGACTTATTATTGCTTATAATTATTTGTTATCCTTTATGTTAGGCATAAAACCTCGACTTATAAACATTAGTTTATCATTAAAAAATAATGAGGTGAAAATTGGCTCTTGGGTTAGCGACCACTTCTTTGTATGTATAATTGTAAAATGTAGTGTGTTATGCGATAAACTTGTATATATTCCAATTATTATTTTTTTTGCCAAACTAATGTTTAAGACAAGATTTTTTATGCATAGCAAAAGCGTCATGTATCTTTTATCAGGAAATTTTTCAATGTGGATGAGTGTTTCAGGCTAATAATTATTGCTTATAAAATAATTGTTACCCTTTGTTCTATGCATAAAAAATCTTGTCTTAAATATTAGTTTACCAAAAAAATAATAATTAATATTTGACAAGTTCTAGTATCTTCACCAAAAAATGTAGACAATTTATCTCGACGCCATCTAGTGAGAGAGTTAGCACTTACAATGCCTTTCTCATATAAAATAAAGTTGGTTGTTTCAGGTGAAAAAATGTAACAAGCAGTAATTATTGAACGAAACACTAGTATATATTGAATTATTTCGCGGATAAGAGATAAGCCGCCATAGCTCAGTGGTCAGAGCTGTCGACCGGAAAACGAAAGGACACGGGTCCTGTTGGCGTCATGTATCTTTTATCAGGAGATTTTTCAATGTGGATGAGTGTTTCAGGCTAATAATTATTGCTTATAAAATAATATACACGGTGTCCGGAAACTCGTAGTACAAGCGGGAAACTGGAGAATCTACACCACATGGGGAACACAAATAAACATAAAGTTTTTTGATTTGAGCATTTTCACAAAAAAAAAAAAAACAAAAAAAAATATTTTTCGGCTATTTTAGGGTTAAAGTTTTTTCTGGTGTTTAGGGTTGAACAACAGATGTTTTAACCCTGCAGAGCAGAAATATTTTATGATTGCACCGGATTAAATGAAGGGTGATTTCAAAATAATGCTTCAAATCCGAGTTTCTTCATTTGTTTTACTTTCAAATAGTTTTAATTAGTTGGGTACTTTGATCTTCAGTAATAATTTATAAGAATTTGATTAAAAAATTTAAAAAAAAAAAAAAAAAAACTCAACTTCTAACTCGATTTACTCGATAACGAAAGCTCAAATCAAAAAAAAATATACTACAAAATCGACTCCAAATGTGATGTAGATTCACCAGTTTCCCGCTTGTACTACGAGTTTCCGGACACCCTGTATATTCCAAATTTAAAAAAAATAAAACATGTTCAAATAATTTCCAAAACGATAAGTTTAGAAAATTTCATATATTTTTCAGAATACAGTGTGTTTTTTTAAATACGAAAAGTTTTTGATCATTGGAAATTCATTAGTATAATATCAATACATATTGTAAAACAACTCTTTTTTAGTTATCTTAGCGACCAACTAAGTAGGTACTCCATTATAACGTTATTTAGTGAGTTTCAAGGCAACGTGCATAACAGTTGTGTAAGGTCTGTTTCCATTTTATACACAAGGCAGGCGCTAGGTGTAAATTTAATTTGCATACACGTTCACATTGTGTACAAGACTCTTTTCTGTCCATGCTAATTGGTTAACGCTGCAGATGTTTTGTTGGGCTGTAATTTAAAATACTTCATTTTTAAATGAACTTAGAAAATATAACTACACTCTCCGTACTTTATAAAAAAAACTTAAAATTAAGGTACTTTTTGGGTGTTAATTAATCGTTTACATTTAAATTTGGTAGAAATGATACACAGTCACAAATATAGCACTGTAAAAAATATCTATTTAAAATATTATAATATTTTTTCACCACAGAATAAATCAAATCTTGTCTTTCTTATCTTAGCACTTTGCATATAATATACTACACTGTCAATACGATATTTACCAATTTCTTACAATTATTTTAATCTTTATCTAACCTAACCTTAGTGACTAGATATTATTGAATTGAGATAAAATGACGGGTATTGATAAAAACCTTCATTTTTATAAAAACCATAAAGACACAAATAATAAATTCAAAATGGATTGTAAGAACCACATTAACTATCCCGCAGCCAAGTGGTGGAGTAGTTAGTAACCAAAATTACTACCCTCCTTATATTAGCTTAAATACTTGACATAATTTCGGTATTTTACGAATTTCTGCGCAAATACTTAAGTTACCATTGATAATTGGGATTTCTATACTTGAAAAGCCCATAAAACAGAAAAATTCATGAGGTCGTCGGAAGACCCACTTGGTTACAGACGTTTTGTTTGGCATCTTGGCCTGTCAAGAGTTAAGCAAAATAAGATGTAATATTATATAAGTTATAATGATAATTTATTTTTTATTTATTTATTATTTATTAACGCCCTATCGGGCTTAGTTGACAGTATATGTATGTAAGTGTAACATGTACTTGGATAAAATAGCTAAATATAATTTACTCATAAGGTAATTAGAAAATAATATGATAAAGTAAATCAAAGTATGAAGACAAGACCTTTTTTTAAAGCTAATAAATAATACAAGTTAATAACTAGCAAATAGGTCTGAAATAAGTTGCCTTTTGAAACTCACAAAGTTATCAACACCAAATATATCAATAAGTTTACAGTATTTGTTTGCAAGGTGATGAATTCTTGGAATTGGTGAATACATAGAGTAGTTAGTATTAAGGTTATTGTTACATTTAAAAGTGTTTTTGCTTCGAGTTTGTCTGGCAGGTACATTCATATTAATTAATTCCAATAATTCAGGGCTGTCAAAGAGAGATTTGATAATTTTGAATTAAAATAATATATCAGTAGAACTCTTCTATCCGATATAGAAGAGTTATATAATAGCTATGTAGGTACTATAAATTGATATATTATATTTAGATGAGACATGAAGTGATAAAATAGGTTCCACTTTTTGCCGCTTATCGCGTTTTTATAGTGGAACAAGTTTCGACGAGATATTAGTATGCAGTATCGCCTCTAATTGTAGCCCTATTTTAATGATACATTTTAATTTTGCTGAATAAAAAAAGGTTAATAAATTTGAAAATATTTATAATCATCTTTTAGTCAGTTTCTAAAAAACAAATAATATCAAAAGATCTTTCAGCGGTACTTCAGGGCCAGAAATAAAATCGAAATGAAGTATCATCTCTTTGGAAGTGGTGAATGTACGACTATATATTATGGTTGTATGGTTGTATGGTTGAAGGAAAGCAATGGCAATGTTAACGAAGGCTGGGAATGCAGAGCTGGTCCCCGAAGTGTCCCCTTTCTTCAGCCAGACGCATAACTCAACCGGGCCTGAATAATGCGACCAGTGACGTCACGCGGAGGCTCTATTACCGAAACGTAAAGTCAACGCTCACACTCCATATCTTTGAGAGAGACCAATATTCTGAGCTTATTTACCGATACACGTTACCTGCAAGCTAAAAATAATTTTAATTTTGTTCTCTTTTCTGCAATAGTTTTACCATTTTATCTGTGTGAAAATTTTGTTAAAAGCTTTAGGGACACGTATTTTTTCATGATTCCTTCAAAGCATTATAGCTTACGGAGGAAAATGCGTTACGAGCTGAATGTAGTTGCGTTGACCTAAAAATTGAAGATCGAAGTGCTAGGAAAATTTCATGATGCTAAAGCTATTCGTTAAAAATATTTAGCGGAGGCATTTTTTACAGTTATATTTACACAAATGTCCAGAATCAATGGGGCTATGATAACTTTCACATTCAACGGGCTTTCCAAGGGTATTGTTGAATATAGATATTCATAATTTTCCTTCATAACAATTTGTTTATGTTGTTAATTTTCTCTCTGAAAAGATTAATAATGCCCGTTAAATACTATCCGTTATTGAGACCTGTTGCAACCGAAATTATATTATTTTGAATTATAGCTTCAGATGCACTTGTAATAGATTGTAATTACTTACCGCGATACCTCGAGGTAATTATCGCTACAACATATCGAATGAGTACTAAAAACGATTTTATTCACTATGTGTTGATTGTCAACTTCTTTCTTTTTACTTTTCTAACACCAACAATTTGCTTCGATGATTGTCTCAATCCTACTTCTTTTCAAAAATAATTGCACTCGAATTCTAACTATTTTCTTTCGCAATTGTTATGTTCCATAATTCAAATGGTTGTTTGTACTGGTTGAGCTGGTTGGTTGCGGAGTGGTAGAAACTTGATAAATGACATTCCGGTAGGATCAAAGCATATTCTCATTTCAAGACCAAACAAGACCCAATGGAAAAAAATAAAATAGATCACATTAGTATTCAGCATCAGTTTTAAAAACTTTTATTGTATTGAATTTTTTTTATAAAAAAATTGCTGATAGAGACATTATAAGGAACATGACATGACAGGTGAAAGATGCCTGGTCTCTCTAAATGGTGGATTTCGTCTATAGCATTTCGCTCTTATTATTCTGAAAACGTTTTGTAAGTTATCTTAGCACAAATAACAGGTTCCATTCTATCAATCTCATTAATGCATTTCGTTGCTATAATGTGACCCAGTTATTGAAGCAAATTTGAACGAGTTGATTTCTTGTTTATGTTTGAACGATGTATGATATTGCCAACAAATTAATTTGGCACAATTCACTCCATTATGCTGTTATATTTTGATCAGATATCAAATCCGTACAACGTACTCGTAATAACAACGAAATAATATAATTTTTCAAGCATTTTCCTTTTTCATAAAATACAGCACGGAGACTGTAAGATTAGGCCCTAACTCGGTCTATTAAACATTATTTAGAAACTTTTCCAGAAAACCTTGAGAAACATTATCCTCGATTCTTCTTAACTGACTGGCAAAGGTTAAACTACAACTTAACCTTATACGGCTACGAAGACCTTTCGTTATTTTGTAATGACTGAAGAAACACGTACAAAATAATGTTTGATGGACGGTTATTTATCGTGTTGATTTTGCGGATATTTTTAAAAACTAATACGGGTACTGGTGTTTGTCATTATTGATTTTTATTTTATTTTTATCTTTGTGTTTTTGGTATAATTTTTTTTTTTCATTTGTCGAATAATAACTAACCAATTACCCCTTAACAAGTTACTCTTAACTCAAGCTTTACCCATGTTTTACCATGAACAAATGAGTGTATGGACACTCGAGGTTCTAGATTCGTTCATCATAAATGTAGATTCGTTCATTACAAAACAATAGATTTTTTGTGAAAACCTTGAAGGAATACTCTTCTGTTACTTTAACCAGGGCGGGAAAACGGTGAATAATCTCAATTAATGATAAATTACTGCTAAAACAACATTGAATGTTGCTTGTATTGGTGCTTAAATTGTTCGTAAAATTATAAAAATGCAGATTTTAAATCATCAATTCACTTGAAATGAAAACTTATATGCTGCATGGTTTTTTTTTTTGCTGCGAACATTTTTTTATGATTAAACATTAATCTTGAAGATTCACACTTCTTATGTTTGAACACCACTTTATTGAGTATATAAAGTATGTTTTTTTGAAACCCTGAGAACAGTTCAACCGGAACCGTAACCCGTTGGTTTATATATTAAGTTATATCCATTTAAATAAAAATGTAAATGTTCGTTTGCTCAAGATCTTAAATCTCCGAAAGTTCTTGACCGGTTATTTTGAAATTTTTGCACAACGTTGCATTAAAATAAGCGTGTGTTTATATATATACCTTTATTATATATACCTTTATTATAAAAGTTCTCTATCTGTACAGACAGACTGAGCCACAGTAACGCGTGGCGGGGTACAGCTAGTACTCAATAAAGTGGTGTTGCAACAAAATTAATTTATTCAAATTATAATAATGTATACGCAAAAAGCACCTTTGAAAGTATAATATTTAGTATAAATATTATTATAGTATAAATATTATTTTAAACATGAGAATACTACATGCATAGTTCGCGTGGTTAAGTGCTTTCGAGATAGCTCGTGAAAAAAGGTGGGAGCATAATAATATGTACCAAGTTGGATAAATTAATGTGTCACAAAGGAATAGAGAGAGGGGATAATCTCTTCTGGCTACTTATCAGGATTTGCAATTAGCAAAGTTCCCTTACGGGCGCACTCGTTATGCTGCATTTATATCTTACATCCATTTATCATCCCTTTCGATTATTTTATCTTCTTCTGTTTTAACGACTAATATTTTATTAAAACCACTGCTATTTCATTAAAAAAAGAGTTAATCCAGTTACTTAATGTATTCAAAATAATCGTGAAAAATACAATATGTTTTATGTTTTTGATGTAACTTTCAAAACGATATTTCGCCTGTCTGTACGAGACACGTACCAAAAGTTTACGAGGCTAATATTTTATCTGTTAAGGAGTTAAGGAGCCGCAATTCCTTTTGAGATTGTAAAGCATCTTATCACGTATGGACTGAGCTCATAATCCAACACGGTTCATGTATTGACACTGCTTCACTCTCGGTTGAGCCAACACTGCGAGGAACTGACAAGTGGACCAGGTACCTAGCTAATTCCAAGACTCCATAAGAGGAGGAGGAAAGCAAGACGCACTCACATAAATCAATACAGACCACACTTAAACGGGAAAAACTGCACTTTGCCAATGGCCGACAACCAGAGAGCCTTCGGCAACCTGGCTGCGGCACAATAGGCCTTAAAATACCCTGCGATTAGTTCCTCGGTGGTTAATCCTCGGTTTCGGGATTACATAAACACTAAATCATAAGACGCTCACAGAAATTACCCTGTCTTTTTGAAACCGCAAAGGCATACCTTTGTTTCTTTTTAAGTTTCATTCCAAAATGTGAGAATTACCAATAAATTAAAATTATGGCAAGAAGATTCTTGTATTGTCGTTAAATAATTATATTACCTTGTAACATGTGACGAACGACTATAAATGTCACGTTTTCTAGAAAGTCATTTGCCACAAGATTTCAGAAAATGTACCATGATTCTAACAATAATAGTCGCAGAACTGTTCAATGCTAATTATGTTCTCGTGAGATCATAATTGTATTCGTCTCATCAATTAATAAAATATGCAATAAAAGGTTTTTAAATCTTTAATTGTTATTTTGTGCAGTAATTCTTAATAATTTATTTGCATATTACAATAATCACATGGAATAATCTAATATTTCGATTCAATACACTAAAATTATTACCAAAAAGATTCTATTATTATTTTAAAATCACATATTAACTTTCCCTGAAAAATCTTTTCTTATCTCATATATTGTGAGTTTTCTACGTTTACCGAAGAAAATATGACAATATTGTATCTACGTACTAATCATTTAAATATTATCTGGATTAGTTTTTACAAATCACTATTTTTTAAAGGCATATTCGTTTTGACTGATAACTGAAAGTTCGTAATTTTAAAATGATCAAATATATTTTAAAGTAAGGACAATAATGAAAACTAAAGAAGAATACTTACAAATCTAAACGAAACATAAAACAGAACAAGACACAGAAAATATAAAGGTCACGGTCTAAACTGGGAATCGAACCCAGGATCTCTGTCTTCCCGGGATAACGTATTTAACCACTCGATAATCGGGACCTAATTAAATCATTTATTTATTAACGCCCCCTTTAGGGGCTTTTTCATGTGAATAAGAAAAATTATAAATTAATACAGTACATATTTACTATTCATAACTAAACTGCCTTAGTAAAAATCGTTTTTATTTATTTATTTTATTTTTATTTTTATTTATTTAATGCCCAGAGGGCTTTTACATGGTTGGTAGTATAATTTTAATTTGACAGATACTTTGAAACATAAAAAATAAGAATAAAATTACATTTGATAAAAGCTATGCAACAAGTCATACAAACACAAGAAACAAAAACAGAAAATTACAGCTATTTGTAGGTTTACATGATGTGTTTAGGAGTATTGTTGAAATAAATGTTTTAAATTATCCACAAAAATTGCTAAGTTGGTATTGAATATGTCAACATCACCCAAGTAATGATTTCCCATGGTGTGAAGTCGTTGTATCGGAGAGTGGGCAATGTAGTTACGCTTATGTGTGCTGCTGTAGAATATTGTATTTTGTCGTGTTGTTATTTATTTCTTTTTTTCGTTTTTGTTTTTGTATTTGTTAAGTGATAAATTAAATATATCCACTGACCCGTTATAATTATTTCCCTCCGTAAGTATTCTGGGCAATGAGGAATAAATATGAGAATTTCTTCTTCTGGTACTAACTAATTATTTATTATAAATATTCTAAATGCCCGACTTCTGGTATATCGTGGTGGAATCCGAAATCTTATCAATGCAAGCAATTCTGGACTATCAAATACAGAACCATTTAGAACTTTACTAAGTCAGTGAAAATTATTTTGTCTGACAGTTTAAGCATATTCATTTCATTTAAAAGAGTGGTGTAGTTCAACAGAATTGCTGGAATACCCATTTTAAAACATAGAAAACGTAAGAATTTATTTTGTATTCTTTCAATAGCTTGCACATGAATATTGTAATATGCGTTCCACATGGGGAGAATTGTACTCAAGTTGACTTCTAACAAAGTCAAAATATAACAGTTTAATACACTTAATATTGTTTAAATTTCTAGTTAACCTAGTTATAAATCCCAATATTCGCATGCCCTTGTTGTTAACAAAAGAAAGATTTGATTGAAAAGTGATTTCTTAGTCCTTTATTTGTATTAATGTCTCAAAAGCATTGTATCAACGTTGTAAGAAAATATTAGGTAATTCAGATTGTACTTTTGAACATTTGATTCGACGATTTAAGGCAATTTTGACTACGAACGAAAGGTCCGGGATATGAAAATGATAAGAGTAGAATTGCTCAGGCAATAAAGGTACTCGTAGTGCGGCGGGTAGCGGTGCGCCAGCAGCAGAGCAGATCCGGCAGGACTGCAGGCTGCAGTAATTGTTGCTGGACAGATTTATGGCAGTCGTTCTACTGGACGCTCGGCTGCACTCTCAACACTGGACATTGGACATTGGACAATCCATGTCCATGCTCATTGCCCATACATAAACAACACGGGGTTATTCTATAAGTTTTCAAATATTTTATTTAGCCGATTTGTTCGGCGGGACCGAGTCGATACCGGAATGGATTGCGCGATTGGTTCGCTTCCCTGCTTAAATATATTATATCGTCTATGGAGCTTTTGGACAAATTGCATTCTGGTGTTTGCAGTTCGGCGAAATCTATTCATCGAAAGTTGTTTCCGATACATTATGAAACAGCTCGAGCGGCGCTAAGCGACTCGTATACAAATGCACTTGGCGGCTGAGAGCATTCTTCAGTATATCACCTTTTATTATATGACGATCAATTTACATTTATACACAAAGCCACATTTATAATTTAAACATTCACCTCTTCTATTTTAACTTTTTGTTATTTGAAACCGCGCAAGTGTCCCAATTGCTCCCGACCGTCTGGAGCCTATGAGCCAATTGGGGTAAGTTTTGAGGCTCAAGTTAGCGCGGAGGGGAAAGAGATGGGGAAGAGGAAAGTGGGAGGTACATGGCTATTCAGATCTGGTCAACAAACAAAAACCAACAGAGTTATTTAGGACTGCACTATTTCTTCTGATTTACATGATTTTCTATCCACTTCTACAATAATCTTCATTTTTTTCCGGTTAGCTGTAGAAAAAGCTATCTATAAATAATCGAATAAACTGAACTACCTCTTACACTGTGGATGCATTCCACGCAATACCACGTAAAAAGGTATACTAAAATAAAACAAAATAATGGAGGTTAGGTTTCCTAAAAATAAATTCTGGATTACAAAAAATAAAATTCTTTATTGTTTATTGTATCTTAACATAATTTTTTTTTGAAAGAAGCAAACACATTGTGACTTGACATTTTAAATAAATGAATTGAAAATACTTGGTTTAAGGTCACTTTATTGATAAATTTTACTGTCTACCGGTTTCAGTACCATCATAAAGACAGTTATATTATTGTCCCACTCTAGTATACGGTCTCATTGTTTTTTTAATAATTTATGTACTCGTATATATATGTGTAATTCTGTATTTAATAGCATAATTTTTATAACTCTCCCGATGATGGTACGGAGGTACTGAAACCGGTAGACAGTTTAAAATTTATCAATAAAGTGACCTAAAACCAAGTATTTTCATTTAATTTATTTATTAATTTTTTTATATAAATTTATAAAATCAAAATATTTTTCACTATCACTATCAGATAATAGATGACTCGCTTTCATCACTCGAGATATCCTGAGCCTGTGGAATATTCCCTATTTTCTCTGCGCAAAGTACATACTGAGTATTAAGTACATACATGCAAGGAATTTAGAACCGTGTCATTTCGAAATCGGAGCCCAATGTATATAACGTTAACATGTACTTCACAAAACACTAATTCTGACCTATTTACATACATACATTTAATAAAATTTTATGTATATAATAATATATGTATATGATATTATATTTTCTGTATATGATAGATATGTAAAACTCTAAAAGTCTGTAAATGGTAAGTATGAGAATAGAAATAAATAAGTCAATGCAAACATTTCGTTCAGGTGCATGTGATAAGTAGATGTTACATTAGAATAGTTTAAAATTTTGATTCTGTGTTAATGTTCGACAAAATATTCTGTTACGTACCGAATCGATTGGTACTCAACGAATGGACTGTAATTTTTAACTAGAAAATAAGATTAAACAATCATATCACCAGGAAAAATAGACGTGGGAAAGAAGGGCTTTACCTTATGAACGATCTTGCTTCATTTGGAATTTCTGATGTTGTTCTTGAATGTTCTGTGTAACTTTAATAAAATAAAAATTTAAATACATTTCGATCTCATATTATGACTACATTGTGAAAAAAGGATAAACAATAACGGTTACAATTAACAATGTCTGTCTAACTTTTTACCTTCCGCATATCGGATCATGTAATTAGGTTAATTAGTAAAAGCTCGCACTGGCCGCTGAAATAAAGTAATGCAGTAGTTGCTCTCGCGCTATTATAATCGCACGGGGATTAAAGCAACCGCTTGTGGGAGGATGCGAGACATTCGAAAAAATACATGAAGCAGATGTGGAAAACGTAAAAAGATAATTCTTATATTCTTAGCAACTTCGAGGTGCGGAAAAAGAGCTTTACGAGTAACGCGAAGAGTCGTAGCAAAGCTTTATCTTTATCTGCCAACACTTATACTGCTCAGAAATGATAACAAATAAAATGTATTTATTTATACTGGGTTTTACAGATGATCACACTTAAGTGAGAACAATCCACTTATAAAAACTCAGTTATTGTACAATTACAAAAATCTACAATTAAATAAAGATACAAAAAATTAAATACAGATACATACAATTAAATACAGATACACACAATTAGAAAACAGAAATAAAAATAAAATACACAATCATATACAAGCTCGCTCAAGTAACACATTACATTATACATTATTACAAGTGGTAAGAGGCATAAGAAATACGAGAGGTATGCATAGAGAGAAAATTGACACAATGAATTAGCTTATATTTTTTAATAGCGCCAGAACTTTTTTTCTGAATCCATACAAATTATCGACGAAAATATCTATTTCAGCACACTCTATCTGTAATTTATACTGTTTTGCGATAATAATTACGAGGGGGCGACAAATATGTAACTACATATATGAAACAACGACGAAAATAACATCAAAAACAAATGACACTTGCTTTTTCCTTCTATTTTCAAATTGTATTGCTAATTTTTTTCAAAGGTTTAGCAATATAAACAAGGAAGAGAGCAATTTAGGTAAGAACCGGATTGTTGGAATAACCATAAAAATATTTCAATACTAAACATCCCTCGAGGATTAAAATGCGTTTATTTTTATATGTCCTCTCTCTCTTGATCTTTGAATACACTGATTTTAAAATATCTTCTTTTATCAGCGTTATAAACTTAAAAAAAATAAAAATTTAAATACATTTCGATCTCATATTATAACTACATTGTGAAAAAAGTATAAACAATATAAAGATAAAAAGACACATTTATATGAATAAAAGCTGTGTTTATTTTCAGATATTTCTCTCTTTGAACTAGGAGTAAAAGAGAAAAAAATACTTGAAAACCATTTTTGCATATTATAATATGGCTTTTTCTCAATTTTAACGTTTATAATGATATTTCAAAGTTCCATTTAATTGCGATGAACCAGACATTCCAAACAGAATGTTCTATGCAAAAGAGCTCAGACAGTTTTAACGTTTTCACAGATTTTCCGGGTAAATTCTTAAGATTTTAAATATAAACTAGGGTAATACTATATTTAGAAAGCAAATTAATTGTCAATTTATCACCTGTAATTTCAACTGCTTATCAAATCTGCCCGTCCGTCCAAAGACAGTGACAAATCTTTTTCTACGTTTCTTTAATATAAAGTGACATCCCTCGGGTAGGCAGAGGGCACAGAGCAGGGGTGTACCTGCAAGGTGAGAGCGTTACACCCCTGGCGGGCGGCGGCACCAGCCTTGGCTCGCGTACCTGCCCTGGCCATTAGCGCAATGTATGCCCGGCACAATTAACGTGAAATTAACGTGGCTAACTGCATACTGTACTGCGAACTGGCTCACAGGGGTGCACTCGTTATCGTATTATTACAACGTAAAAGAATCCCATTCAGTTTAACGGTTACCTTAGCTTTTAAAGCTACCTTTACAGTTCCTGCTCAACTAAGCATGATTGTTATTTTCTCTAATTTTCAATGGAAGATATACATTAACCTCAGATATTTAAATAATAACGAGAAGTTCAATTAATATTTTTATTTGGTAATCAATTCGAGTTACTTATCGGTGACTAAAATTGTTTTTATAATTTTACGGAATCCATTGACTGTATGAATAATACTAACTACAGTAACTAATCGAAATCTCTAATTAATATGAAGCGTAGTAATACCCACGTATTATTTTTAAACGACTTATCAATATAATTTTATGTAAAATTCCTGTTCACAGAGATCTTGTGGGGAATGAAACTTGTTTTTTTATAAATTTAATTTTTAATTATTGAAGACAATATTAGCAATCCCTAAACGAAAATTTGAAACAGAAAAAGTTAGGAATCATTAATATTGTCTTCAATAAATAAATATTACAATTTAAGGATTTACTCATTTAGTTATTCCAAAAAATAAAATATTTAATTTTAGTTACATTGCTTCCTTTAGAACATGCAGAATTTAAATTCCAAAATGCGAAAATCTTTACAGTGGTGGATTGTTTCATAATAAATAACTTATAATTATCTTTCGATTTCTGTAAGATTTTTTACATTTTTTTATGTCTATGAAAGAAAAGTTCAACGGACGTCTAAATAAATAAATTATACTTTAATATTTTTTCTAGGATTTCATTTTTGTTAATAAGGTGGAAGAATATTGATTATAGTTTTTTTCTTCTTTCGTGACTTTTATCGAATATTAGGTTAATCTAATAAATAATTTCTGTAAAACTGTGTGTATCGATTAGACGACAATATATTTTGCAAGCCTCATTGGGCTGTACATTTCCGCGAAACAACCGTTATCCATATTATGCCTTCATATAAAACAGTTCAGGGAAACAAACGTCCAGAACGTGACGAGGAGCAGAGTGTCGGCACTGTTCAATTCCACACCTCATATAACCGGAATAAAAAGATCGGCAACATGGCGTTATTTGTAGGGGGTTGCAGAACCCACACCCGAGCCTTGTAGAACCCCAATGCGAACCATTTTAAAGCCATTCAACATTTATAAATAGTTCCCAACGTCTCCGTTCTGCACACCGCAAATGGCCGTGTGGTCCGTTCTACTTGAATAAGCGAAATTTCAGATGTTTAGAATGGTTTTACATGTGTAATGTACATAACATTTCCACCACTGCAACTATTGGAAAACTCAATAAACACGAAGCTCTCTTGTCAATTTGTTTGATTTTCTTCACAGAGAATTAGATGAAATTTAAAAAAATAAAAATATCGAATTACAGTGAAATAGTGATGGAGTTATCAACGCAATTGAATATTAGACATTTCCCCGATGAACACCTATTTTTGAACCTGTTTTTCAAATTATGATAAGCTGATAAGCATAACCATCCTTGACGATTGATTACAGTTTGATCAAAAGCTACAACGGGTGTGAATCGGACAAATGTTAATAAGTGAAAATGGCACTGAACGACAATTTGATGGTCATCAAATGTGACGAGAGTCAAGAATAACATCATGCAGAGACAATTTTATATTTTAAGTGCAGAAAGCATAGAAAGAATGGCGCAATAAAACTACAGCAGTTTCCTTGACTTGCATTGTGCGGATGACAATCTGGTAGTATAATACATATCGAGTTGGCATCTCGTCTGTCGCAGTTTACTCTAGCGCCGAATGGCGACCATTACAGGCGGCTTTATGGTGACTTAAACATGGCCGTTAGCGGTTTTATATGAAAAGTTTTTTCGGGATAATAATCCCTGGCAATAGATGGGGTCTGCACCCCCCCCCCTCTCACCCCATGCCTGCCAGCGCGCCTTGCCAAGTCTACCACATTCATAGTTCGCAGTTCTCAGTTCCCACTGAAATAATGAATATAATTATTGTCTTGCACTGTCGACATCATATTTAAAATTGCTCAAATTTTTTACACTGTGGTATTTCACTTCAACAAATCACAGACTTATATTTTTGTGGATAGCAATCACTTTGTAATTTTCATCATAATATACCGATACAATTATATGCATATATATAAATATATATATATTTATGTATTCATTTCATTTTAGCCATTTGTACATCCACGTATACAATGTCAAATTATAACTTACAAACATGCATTATTTTTATTATTTATTACATTTTCTTTTGATAAATATTCCTTTGTTATAGTTTACTGTGTATTGTGTATTGGCTTTGTACTTTTATGGTAACCTATTTCATTGCACGTTCTAGTGTTATGACTGTGAATGTCCTCGTTGTGTATAATTTTATTTGAAAATTATTTTGGTAATAGGTTGTTAATGTATATACAATCACTTTCAAGGTATTGAAATTAACTGTTTATATTATCTGTTTCACTGTTAGCCAATTTAGATCCTTTAACATTTTAGTAGCTTCTGAAATCTAGTTTGCCTTAGTAGTCTATTTTGGACATTTTGCAACTTGTTCGGCAACGTATTATAGGCCACAAATTTATTAAATTTCATGAAACTTACTGTCATAACTATAAATCGGAAGTTGTGAGTGTGCGTGTCTATCTAAAAACTTACGAACGGGGAGTCCTTGCACCTTGCGATGTTCAAAGCTTTGATTGACTGATGTCAATGCATCCATCTATTTGTTTGTTAAAATACATAGGTATAAAATGCCACTTGTTCCATATGTATCGAATTATTCTGTTGATTCCCACTCTTACCAACTCATTATTGAAATATCCCAACTCCTAAATCAGATACACAAAATCATTTTCTTAAAGCATCAGTTATTCCGGAATAAGAGCGCATCTATTTTTACGTATATGATCGCGAAGAATTTCCATTACACGTGTCTTGTTCAGTGAATATTTTTACATAATCCACATTTGCGTCAATAGTTCCTGGCGTTACAGGGCGCACACGCACCGCCGTCGGAAAACACATTAAGCAAACGCCGGCGAAATCTTATATCACATTTACCGATGATAGCGAAGGCGATATAATAAAGTAAACGTCAAAAGTTTACAGGGAAATATGCTAATACGGGACGTGCATTATGCCAAGCCGCCGCGGCGCCCAAGCCGTGGGGGCAGGACACATTGTCGTGGATTTAAAACTGTGGGTTTAACTATTAAAACTTTCGCGGTCAACAGTGAACATAGATAGGAATGAATTTCATTTTAAAAGCGAACATAGAGCGCTCCAAATCATCGGGTTCACACACAGGCATTGTAGTTTTAATCTTCTTTAATCGGCTTAGGCCGTGTTTAGTAATCAGATCTGAATAGCCAGGTACTTCACCACTTTCCTCTTCCCCGCCTCCTTCCCCTCTCCGCTACCTTCAGCTTCACAACATACGTGTCATGGTTTCACTGGCTCCAAACGATTGGGAACATTTGGGAGTCTTAGTAGTAGTTAGAAGTAGTTATTTATACAAAGTGTTTTATTTTCATAAAAAACATATGTCCATTTAAGTCTTACGTCATTGCTCAAGCAATATTTTCCACGTATAGTACAGCGTTTTCCAATAAGAGGTGTTATTTTGATATTTAATCGTAAAAGATCAATGGTTTCGTTGTTTGTAAGGCACGTAGCCCCGTCTTGTTGAAAGTAAACGTTTGGGGATCCGTGGTGAGGCACGAAATGAAAGAAAGTTGTGAAGGTCACGTGTGTTTTATTGGTGAGTCAGTAGCCGTGACGAGGAGATGATGAAGGACAGATGTAGAATACTCCGGTTGCTGCTGTGATGTGCTGGCAGGTCAGGCGCGGGTCAGTGAGTCGACGCCGGGCGCTGGTGACCGGGACTCGATGGAGGTCAGGCACTGGCGAAGAACGTAGGTCTTCAGGCACTCCAGTGCTGACGAGACGGCCGAAGGTGCGACGGACCTTGTAGGCAGTTGAACGGGAACGATGTAGACCAGTGAGGATGCTGCGTGTCCTCGTGGTGGTCATGGTAGCGTGGAAGAAGCGCTGGTCAGAGACGCTGGAACCAGGGCGCTTGTAATCCGAGTAGCGCTGGCCGCGGACGTGGCCGAGGCGCTATGATGATGTCCCGATAGAGTCCATGATTGTACGGGCGAAGCCGGGTACGTGTCCCTCGCGCTAGTAAGAAGAGCGCGGGTGATCACTCGTTGAGCCTTGTAGACTGGCGGCAAAATTATGACTGACTGACTGGCTCGCTGCGTCGGGCTTATTTATACTAGACGGCCGACGGTAGCAGTAGGTAGATGGATGGCAACTAAATTCTAGGCACTCGCACAGACTGTGTGTTTCGGGAACCTTCGACATTGCGGCGATTATGCATAGGCCGTAGACTCGAACCTTCTGGCGAGTTCTCGTAGTATCCCGGACTGAGTGCGCGTTAGTATTGTCGCGAGTAGGCAAGTAGGTCTTGAAACAGGTAGGTTGCTTTGTTTTGATTTCGGCTGCAAATACGTACCTAAGTAGCAATTAGCAAGTACGTACCTAAGTAGGTCGAGCGATTTATTATTAATTATTCGATGGATTAATATCGACGCTACAAACGTTTTTCTGATTAATACCATCCAATTTCGGCCATAAAAAATCATTAATCATTTTTCGATAGCGCAATCCATTCACCGTAACTGTTGCGCCAGCCTCATTTTCGAAAAAGTAAAGTCCAATGACTCCGCCGGACCATAAACTGCACCAAGCAGTCACACGTTGAGGATAGAGAGGCTTTTCAACAATAACTCTTGGGTTTTCCGAGCCCCAGATGCGACAGTTTTGCTTGTTGACGAAGCCACCGAGGTGGAAATGGGCCTCATCACTCAAGATGATTTGCATTTGATTCACTCAAGTGAATTTTAATAATTTCAATGCGTTGTTGAAGCGTGTATCGTTCCATTTTAATTAATGACGTAGTTTTTACTTGTCAAATGTCAAAAAAATGATAGCATCAAAGTAACAGCTACTGAAATAACGGGCTATTCAAAATAACACCTCTTATTGTAAAACCCATATTATGAGGAATGAAATGTTGTCGGGTTATCGTGACCTGAGTATGTTTTTTTAAAAAGGATCATAAAAATATTGTTGGTTTAAAACATAAATTTAACAAAATATGTATCAAACCAACAAACACTCTATGTTTCATGCTACGATATATTAGGGGATGATTATTTATAAATCAATTCCGATTCTAAGAAAACAAAAAATTCGTGAAGACGAAACATATTTATAATTTATTTTTTTTTCAAAAAAATTAATATTACATAAAAAATATATAAATATAAATTGACATGTTGTTCTTGTATTATTTTGTATTTATTATGCTTATATAATGCACTTGCATAATGTGGATTGACTAGATGATCATTTGAGGAAAAGTGTGTGGAAGGGTTTAGTTTTTCCTGCGGGGAAGATTTAACCCGGACTTAAAATCGGAAAAAAATAAATATAGTAGTAAAAATAATACTTCATATTTTTTGGTAAAAAACTTTTCTATTAGATGTTTGCAAACACAGACTAAATTTTTTTTATTATTTTTAAGCAATACTTATTAGCTTTCAACACCTATATAAATTTTAAAAAATCTTCCGAAAAAAATTCATGCCGCCAACGGTAATTGATATGTCCTTTGTACTGTGCATAAGAACCTTATCTCCTAAAAATCCTTAAAAATAAATTATTATTATTAAGGGCGCAAGTTACTTAATCGATTATAAAGTGCTAGACTCTATATTATGACATGCTGACATTTTATATTTTATCATAAAATGGCGTTGAGATTTTTTTCTTAGCTTTTCATAAAGTCACACTAGAAATTTCGCGGTTCAACCGTGAAAAGTGTACAATATAAAAACTCTTTCTCTTCGTATTTCCTAAAAAAAGGATTTTCACTTTCCTGTGATTTAAAGAGAGCTTCCCATTTCAAAGAATGTCAATACTTTCTAATGCAATCCAGAAAATCTTCAGAATATTCGAAAGATTCCAGGAATCCGATAACGATGTCGAGGCTAAGAAAATGTTTCGGAACCTGCGTACCATAAAATACTAGGTACGGGAGGCCCATGGATGGAGACGACGGGCCCGAAGAATACCGCCCTGAACCTATTTTAGTAAATGTCCATTTTATTTAAGCCCACCAACACCGCCTTGATTCACCCTTGTCACACGTATCTGATTGTGGGGGATGTTTTGCTCATAAACCCTCCGTGTGATAGATTTTTTTATTGGAAAATAATCTAGACCGCCGGTTTTTATTCAGTTTAACTTTCTACCACTGACGCTTCTAAAATTATTTCAAGTCTGTGTTTTATTGCATAATGATAAAAAATATTATATAGTATACTAATTTTATTTTATTGGTTTTGACTGAGGATTAAACCTTCCTCCGCAAGGACTGGCTCTTAACCGCTGTGAACTTTTAACACGGCAATTTTTTTTAAACTTTTTTTAATGTTTGTTATTTTGTTTAACTGAGGATTGAACCTCCCTCCCCTGATAATTTCGGTATTTTTTTTTTGAATAACTTAATGAGTAAAACCTCAAATTGTAATATTTAATTATTGAAGACAATATAAGCGATTCTCAAATGAATATTTGAGACTGAAGAATCAGAAAAAATTACTGTGTCATCTAAGACTTTTGTGAATCGCTAATATTGTCTTCTTAATTAAGTACATATTAGACTTTGAGGTTTTACTCATTAAGTTATTCCAAAATAATAAAAAAATATATTCATCCTAGACTTCAAAAATCAATAGCTGTCGAGTATTAAATAAAAAGTGATATATTTATCCGAGACACTGTCTAGATTGCATTTAGTTCGAGATGATCATACATAAAGATAGCAGATATACGTTATGGAAATGAAAATAATGTTGACTCTTAATCGATGTTTGGAAGGAAATAGTGTCGGATTAGCTCATTTGGTAGAGCAGCGCCCCGGCAAGGCCAAGGTCCTGGGATCAGGCCCTAGATGAGACCGTATCTTTTTCTGATTTTTCTGTTTCAAATTTTCAGTTGAGAATTATTAATCTTGTCTTCAATATAGATTCTTGTTGTTTTTTTTTAGATTCACTGTTTTTCTCAATTCTACTACCAATAATTATGTTTTTCTTTAGTCATTTATGTTTTTTTTGTATATAATGTGTATCTTGTGCGGAAACTTCACCTTTTTATGAGAACCACAAAACATTTATTTTTTGTTTTAAATACTAGCTGAAGTATACCCGGTGTTGCTCGTGGAATTATAAATTGTTTGGGGTAAAGTTCACAAGTTCTGAATTCAGACTTACGTCTCATTTTACCACAATAATTATTTGATGCATGTCTTCCTCGGCCATCTCCGACTTTTCCTACCATTCAATTTATGTGGTTTCGTGAAATCCAAATTTTTACTGTTAAAAAAACTACATTATTTCAACTTTAATTAGACTCAGTATTTGTCATTCCAGTGCTGAGATAATGCGGTAATGTCTTCCTGAGCACCCCCGACTTCTTCTACCATTCAAACCATCCTTTAAAAATTTGGGGCAACAATAAGAACAAACTTTGAAATTATTAGCGAAATCGGATGAATGGTTTAGGAACGCGTACAGGATCAACAAAGAAACATTTTTTTAAGTGGAGACGGTTTACACGTAGTTCCCGTGAGCACTTAGGCCATGGCCCATTGTACTATCTCCCATTTTACCTCAATCCTTTAACAACAACCCAGTCCCTTTAATAAAGTTCACCAGGGTTGTCATTGGGTATGTGGCTGTGTCTTCTGGTTCTACTGTATGTCTCCCCAGGTATCTGAACCTAGTTCCCACCAGCGAAGGACATTGGCACCATAGGTGAATTGGAGTCTCTTCATCCTCTTCACATTTCCTGCATCTATTGGTGTTTTCCACTCCCAATATCTGCATGTGTCTCCTGAGATGGCAGTGTCCTGTTAGTAGTCCTACCAGTTCCCTCGGCGAGTTTCTGTCAATATCGAGGAGTTTCTTGGTTCGTCTAGAGTCTGGTCCTTTTATGAGTACTTTGGATAACAGATATATATATAGAGGTATAGATGTGTATTGAACCGTTTGTTTCCTAAATAAAGTAAATTAATAAAAATAAAGATAATTAACTTGCATTGTCATATTATCTCGTCTCCACATAAGTACAGTTACTTTCGAAGATCGTAGATCATCGTCCTACCCACGCTATTAGCAGGCGGTTAAAAATAATACACTTAACTAACAACAGCATTTTAATATCAACAAATTTAATATCAAGTAATAAATTTTAAGACTTATAAATCAATTGTCGAAGATTGGAGACTGTGGACTTCCCGATCATTAAATGTGCTTGAATTGTAAGCTGGGAATGCGTGAATATTAAACAAATACACTGCACACTAGTTTCTCGTTAACGCAAACCACTCAGGATGCAGACTCTAAATAGATTATTGCTTCACTGCTATATCCACCATTCACGACAGTCAATATTATAGTTGAGTACTCTAAAAACATCGACTTGTAAACCGTTATTGATTTCTCTAACGCACACATTAAACGAAGAATGCAAGCTATTGCTGGAGATAAAAAATATCAGCACACAGTGGCTTTTTAAAAATAGTGTTTTCATGGTATCCTAAAATATAGACAAAACTTTGACAAAATCAATTTTTTTAATATTAGTAAATTATTATGGTATTTTTATTAGTCTCTCAAAGTTATATCATTACTTAATAGATAAGAATGAACATAACTTATGTATTTACTGTAGATAGATAGCTACCATGCGTACTTTCACATAATTTTGTTGTAACCGAAATTATATATAGAATCATATTTTAATTATTATTACTTTTGAAAACTAAAAATTTTCGAATTCTTTGCAAAAATTGTTTCTAAAGAAAATCATTTCATAGTCATATTAATGGTGAACAGTATTTTTTAGCCTATCGCACATAAAGTATCCACATTATTTCTTAAAGAGTCAAAACCCACATAAATATTGTATTTTGCACCGCGTTGTTTATCACAAGTTCGATAATGCTTTTGAGAAAATGTTCTTTGCCAAAATGTGAAAACATTGAAGTCATATAACTAAAAGCCGACTGATGTAAGCTACGGGGAACGTGCTTTTACTTGGACTTTTTATTCCCACGACCTTCGTTAAATTTTATATTTTCCATTCACATACACACACGCACACCGCATTATTAGCTGGCAGCTAAAGCCCGCAGAGCTCTACTCTACTCATTACAATAAAATATAAAAAACGTTTTACAGGTTACAGAATATTTTTATCTTAAAATTTTCGCCATGATTCTAATGAGTTTATTTCTCCCTATTTCGCGCAGAATGTAAAATAATTACAAATCTTTAAGAAGTAAATCAATCTTTGAATGTATTTCGAACAAAAATTAAAACTTAAATTATTTTAATGATCTTTGTTTTAATTACTTTTTGAGGGATGACGCTGTAATTGCGTCACTGTTATTTGGGGCAGAGAAAGGCGTTATATCCTTGCTCAGTTCCAGGAGACTTGTAATTCGACAGGAAATTGCGCCACCCCAACCAACACACAAAGTTATGGCAAGATTTCTGCACTTACCAGGTTTGGTGATTATTTGGTTTGATGTCCAGCGGAGCCCGCGCTTGGGAAGAACGTTCAAGAAATGAATCACAAGTCACTCTTTTTCACATGAACTAATGCACACAATCGGCGAGCATGTGCCACGAATAATGATATTTAACGGCGGTTTTCTCTCCGGTCAGTCGATGAAGGTTGAATTGTTACTTGCTGCACTTTTTCTAGGTGCGTGCTGTTCCATGTACAAAATCAAGCGCGGAGTTTGAATTCCTTCTCTATGGTTAGTGGGAGCGGGGCAATGCTGATAATGCCAGAAAAATGACAAACGTCATAACGAAACACTTATGTCTCTAGACCCAGTGGTCACGAGTTGGAAACCCTCACTAAGTAATGTGGATTACATTTGAAGGTTTTTTAATAACAGTATTTGAATTCCTGCAATCACCATAAGTGGGAAGTAATGTACAATGGCAGCTGAATTTTAGAAGAAAGCTAGTTTGAATTAAATAGTTTTTTTTTTATTTTCACCGTGGTGAGATTTTCGACACGTCCGCGTTGCTTGAAATAACTATCCTTCGTAATCAGATCTTCACTTTTACTTACTGTTCGGTTAACTCTGAGCATCTTGAACTCCTGCACTATGTAATTTTAAAAAGTTATTTAATATTCGTTTTCACTAAAACCAGATATTCAACAACAATTGAGTTGTTTTTTTCTTAGAGAGATTCCGCGCACATTTAACTTTTATTTTGCCATATTTTTTATTAAACATTTATGCTTTTACAAAAATGCGAATTATTTATGCAAGAATGGTCCATGTAGAGTTTGAGGAGGGAGTAGGGGGTTGGTTGGTACAAGGGTGGCAGTTCCGTATTACCCTTTATCCCCTCCTAATCCAGCCGTGAGATTCTCATTCCCGCAGCGGGCCTACGGAATCACCGCCATCCTTCTCAATATACTTGATAAAGGAATCAGATGGAGAAATGAAAACAGGGGGCGCTACTTGCACTCCCCGTGTCTCTCCATGTGTGGGGGAGGGGCAGAAAACAATACTATCAATATTGGATATATTAGGGAGTATTAAATTCTTCCTGGAAAGCAAGGAAAGGAAATAGAATATGTTTATATAGGGTTGACCTTAGTATAATTTAATGTAATGGAAAGAAGAGGCGTATTATTTCTTTATGTATATTCTATGATATCTCTGATGTAGTTCAACCATTATGACAACCACTTCTGGTTTGAAGTTCCGTAGTATTTTGTATTTACGAAAAAAAATCCACACTTCGCGATAGAGAGCAATCTATTTGATAGATTCCCATATCTTCAGGTAGGAGTGCTGTGTTTGTTTTTTTGGTATTTTATTAGAAGATTCCCGAAGAACTAATGAAGCTGATAGCTTTGGCTCTTGTACACAACCGGAAAATAGGTACGTCAAAGTTATTTTTTGTGCTTTGCATAAAAAAATCTTGTCTTGTAAACATGAGTTTATCTTTGATAATTCTTTTTTTTTAACTGTACAATTTCAACAAACATAAATAAGACTACTGCTGTTCAGAAAAAACTCACAAACATAAAATCTAAACTTCTTGACGCACGCAGCTCTGAAGCTATTAAGAGAACTACGATATTACAATTATTATATTTATTTAAAAATATATTTATTTATTTTATATATTTATTTAACGCCCAGAGGGCTTTTACATGTAGGTGGTAAAATTTTAATGACAGACAGTTTTGAAACATGAGAAAGAAATAATAAAAATATAATTATATTAAAAAATAATATATGCAAGAAACAAAATTAAAAATAACAAAAACGCAAATTAAAAAATACAGCGATTTGACTGGTTTTCAAAAATATAACTTCCATTTAGGAATAGTGTTGAAATAAGTCTTTTACATGATCCACAAAATTCGCAAAGTTAATATTAAATATATCGACATCACCTAAGTATTGATTTCCCATTGAAATATTGAAATATATGCTATATATGATACAAAATTTAGTAATAATAATTTTATTTAGTAATCAGATACTCCATAGGTAGGTTCAAAATTTTTAAAAAATTTATGCACAATTTAATCCACTTTTGTAAAGGTTTAATTTACGAATAACATAATTTCATTGATTGACTAAATGAGATCCAAAATAAATAAAAATATTTTTTTTTGCGTAGCTTATAAATAACTGAGTGAAAGTTCTAAACCCCACTCATATCGCTAGTTATTTAATTAGCCGCCAATGTCAGCGGTGGTAATAAAATTAAAAGCTTATATAAATTTCTCTCCCAGGCTGTTACTAGACTTTCGCCAAACAAATGAGGTATGGGGGGGTGGGGTGAACTGCTACCTGCTGGGTATCATTTACTCTGGAGACTTTATTTTACGAGGCGTAATTAACTTCTAGAGATTAATACTGAGAATTGTCATTTATTTGGTAAACATTCTGATTTGTCACATATTCGGTGCGCTGGAAACTTTACTCGTAAATTATTAATAATATTGTATTGTTTTGTTTATCTTTACAATCGTAATCAAATCTTTAGTGTATGAACCGAAACTTCTTGGTTACATTTAATAAATAGGCTTACTTTATATTGGGTTAATGAATAAATTAAGACCGTTCTCTTTAACCTTTTTAAAAATCATTTTCAATTTATTGGAATAACCTCAATGTAATGTTTAATCATTTAAGAATAAGATTATATAATAAAGATTAAAAGAAACAAAACAATACACAGACTATAAAAAGATAACGGTCGCAACTGGAAATTGGGCCTAGGATATCTGTTTTACAGGGACAACGCTCTAACCATTAAACTATTGATGATTTTTCTATAATTTTTGTCGATTCCTCACTTAATTCCCATATATTTGTGGCTGTTTTCCCACAAAAGTAGTTATAATTATACATGCATCAATTTAATGGTTGATTAAATGTTGTAAGGCCTACTTTAATAAATGCAAATCGGTCGTATTAGATTTTCTAAATTAGTCGTAATTAAACGGCATTTTATGGTAGTTTTAAAATATGTTTTATCAAAATGCAATTAAATTTCTACGTGTAAAAATAAAATAAATAAATATCTTTGCACTTTGTAGTAGAATACAAAGGTATCTTCACTCTGCATATTCCTCCCTAGCGATTGAGAAGAAGTTCGATGTTATTTTCCGGAGAAAGTAAAATAGGTTAAAAAGGAACAACGTTCGGTGTGAAAGCATTCAGTGGTGAAAATAAAAAGGAAATGCTGGGGGCTGTTACGGGCCCCGGCTTGGGGATGGGGGAGGGGGTGCAGAGGGCGGGGAAACTGTGAGAACTTTACACGAGGTGTTTTTCTCGTGTAAGCTCCCCTTATAAAGGAGAATCATATATTTCAATGCCTTTCTGCAATGGTCTCCTAAACAGTTGTTGCAAGATAGCACTCACTCGTCAAATGCAATAACTTCATCGAACGTATAACGGTTTGATACTGCACTCTACAATCGCGCTAACAAAGTATTGTAAGAAGATGTATGGTAATACATTATTTTTGCAATCAAAGAAACATAATGCACCTCTACATTATACCTACACAATATTATATCATGCGCGTTCTATACAAAGCATAGTAGGAAGAGGTTTTTTTATATAAACTTTATTTTCCATGTACTTTACAACATTAAATAATTATCTCTGCTGCCAAACATGAATAAAAAATCTATCTTTACAATTCATATTTACACGGAACGCATTTATTGTATCCAGGACAATGCAGAATAATCTACACGAGTTCGCAAACTTGAATTCTATTCACAGGTTCTGTATTACCTTGGAATATGATATTATTATTTCCACCGTGAGCTTGCTAGTTAAGTTTATGTTTATTGTATTATTTTTTTATTTGCATCATAAAAATTAACAATTTTAACGTTTACATTTTTATTATTACGATATGTTCATAATGTCAGAAGCCACGCTGCAGAAACGGTTCAAGCGTGTGTTTCTCGTCCTATTAGAGTAAGAACCTAATATTCCTCGCCGGCCCGGAGAAACATACTCCACGCTAAAACTAAGAGAGGGCCCGATGTAATGAATCTTTATGGCCTGCGAAAACCTGCTTCTGTTAGTATTTCCCTTCTCGCCTTGTACCTCCCTGGCCTCCGACCTCCCGACCTCCCGAACCTCCCGGACCTCCCGGTTGTACGGGGCGAGGGAGGCAGCTGGAATTAGCCCCTAATGGGAAATAAGAGCCTCGCTAGCCAATGACTTGTTTGGATGCAGACTATAACTTGCGATCAAAACTGTTAGGGAACACCTACCAGTTGCCGTACGTTCTGCTCGCTCGCAGCTTTCACTTAAGTGCTCGAACTAGGAACTAGGAACCCTCCCCATTTGAAACAAAGACTACTTTTAAAACGTTTACGATTCTTACTTAACTTTAATTATTATGCACTTCAAATTATACTTGCCATCCAACAGCTTTCATTGAACTAATTTCATTACAAGGATTGATCAAGACAAATAATTCAATACTACGAGCGTTATTGCTGATTCAGACGGTTTTCCTAGGAGATAACAATTAACATTATATGAAACACACAAAATAAAAATGTCACGGTGCTCACTTAAAACCATATATGGAACAATTTCATGAAATGTTCACAGTTGCGACCTTCTTTTATTTTCTGTGTCTTTTCTGTTGCATATTTCATTGAGATTATTTTTATATTATCTTGTTCTTCAGTAATTAAATATAACATTGACGTGTACAAGTTTCGTAAGTTATTCCAATAAAATAAATGTGTTAATTGCATTTAAACATGTTTTAATAATATCTCTTCCCGTAGTGATCCGATCGAAAAGAACGTAAAAAATCGTATTGAACTCATATAAAAGGATTGTATTCTACGTAATCACAAACGTAGTACATTAAAGTTGGTAAATTTATAACCGTAAGTACACATAATGTTTATGTCTTCACGGACGATAAATATTGCAATAAAGTGTCCATTGCAAAAAAAAATAATAATAATAATGGAAAATCGCAGTCCCAAGGCAGACCCGCGCAAGGTTGGCCAGATTTAAACCAGACCTTAAACACATTTTCGTATTGAATAACATCATGTTGTTGGCTCAAACTTGTTCGACGGTGAAATATTCTAAACCAATTGAAACCCAATTCAACTCGAAGCACTGAACTAGAAGGGGAAGATTTGTGCCGAACGGAGATCCCGATGAAATTCCCATTGTTAGGTACGGGTTGAACACTTTCTCTAGTGGAATAGTCTTAAGTCTCAAGGCAAATCTTAAAGCCATGTTTCAAGGGCTGAAACTGGGGTCAGCAATACTAGACGCCTTAACTTATTCATAAACACAACAACCCCACTTAAAGACGTTGAAGAGTTTTGCTCCACAATTAGTTTGTTAGTTTTCAAACAATTCGGCAACACCTTCAAAATACAAACAGTGGTTTCAATTTAATTAACGAAAATTATCGCGAACAATTTCAGTAACATTCGAGGATACTTAAATTTTAGCAGTTCTCTTTTAGGACCTGTTAATTCACAGAGGAATTCCAGTGTAATAGTACATCTAATTAAAAAATATAACAACTGAAACCTAACTGTAGATTCAATTTTAACCGAATGATTAAATTTGTTTATGTATTATTATAATTATGTATAATCCAATTTCTATGTCTATGAAAATGAGGCTAAAGATGATTTTTCGCAAAAATGCTCTTTTCTCATTATCAAAAATATAAAAATATAAGGCCAAACTATTTCGGACCAATTTTAACCACATTAAAGTACATTCAAATGTGCGGTCTAATGATTTCCCAATACGTCGAAGAATTCTCATTCCAAGTCATAAAACTTTAATTTACTTCACTGAGTACAGTTAGTTTAGTAACTGAAATAAATACAAAATAGAAACATATTCAGAATATTATTCTAAATTATTTTCTCAAGCAAAATTTTCCAATTTATATTTTTTATTCAATTGTGGTACAACTTTAAGAACTTACGTCTGTGCCCGAAAGTAGTTGGCTGTAAATTCAAATAAAGTTAGGTAAACACAATGTTTTTATGTTATTTTTGTATTAGTTTGTATGCCCCGCAACTATAAGAATTCACTAGAAAAGATTGTTTGCCTTCTGAGATATTTCCGCTCACCTGTGGGACCGTTGGTAGAGAGTAGGTGGGGGTGGGGGGGTGGTAACAGGGGGAGGTGCGATTGCTTTCCAGGGAAGATTTGTGAAACAAAACGCAGAGTAATTCACGGAAATTGGCGCTCCTCCCCCCTCCCGTTCCGCCACAGCTCCACCACGTGATTCATGACTCTCTAATACCTGCCCGGGGGGGCCGGGGCGGGAAGCGATACCGGTGTTTAAAACATTACACACTACAGCCTGTTTTTGATCCTCGAAATAGCGGAAAATAAAAAAAAATCATACTGTTATGTAAATATGATTATTTCTTTATTGTAAAATATAACCAGCGAAAAGCATGGAATAAGCCGGGCTTTTTACAGGATTTTCACTTTTTACATGTTGTATAAACTGATTGATTATAAACAAATACAAAGTAGTTACATTAATATTATTCGTAGAAAACTCATAGAGTACAATCTAGTTAAAAACTTCAAAAAGATCGGTCAATGTTAATTTTGTATTCATTTTAAGTGTTAAGACATTCGTTTGATAATAATGTTTTGCAATAATGTATTATGTGAAGTTACCGTTTTCTTTAATGTTACTTAAGAATACTGGGTATTGGGAGGTTTAAGTTGATTTTGTTTTAACTTAAGTTGTGGAAATTTATCTAGAAGTGACACAAGCCAATTATCGTGTTTTGATGATTAGATGATTCATGTAAGGCTTTTAACTATTACAAGTACCAATGTTGCGAAGAAGTAAATGTTCTAGAACGATGAAACCTTTAGAAATAATTATTGAGCTATTTTAGCAATTTAAAACGAATTATGATTTTAAGTTGAAGTGCTGATTATGAGTGAATAATAACCCTTGAAATGTAAGAGATCTGAAGCCAATCCAGACCCCCGGGAGCAGACATCAGATCAGGTAGCGGGTAGCGGGTAGCGGTAGAAGGTAGAGGGTAGGTGGTACGGGTAGGGGAGAAAGGTAAGGCAGGACCCTGACGGAGTAATCAGCCCCTAGCTTGCCGCAGCTTGAGCTGACATCCCTAGCATTGCTAATGAGAAGGAAAACCTTTTCACTTACATCGTTTCCTACTTAGCTTTTTTTCATAAACTTCACGCGAAAATGAATCTTTCGCTTAAATGTACCCCAGATGTGGCGTTGATCTGATGTCTGATTTACACATTTCGTTTTCTATAAAAATCAAATATGGTTAAATATATTTTAAAACCAACCTAAATTTCGGAACAGTTTTCGCTAAGAACTCGCCTAGGGTGATTTTACAAAAACATGCGTATATCTTAATAACAATGGTAAACTTGAAGAACGATTTGTTTAATAGTTTGAATTTATATTTACAAGTATAAAACTTTGAAAATAATGTGTTTAACCTAACGAAGAAATCATTGGTTTCGAAATATGTCGATAATTTTGATTAAAAAGTTTGATACACAAATTAATTTATTTTCATTCAAACAAAATATCGTCAATTTACTGGCACAAAGCGGAAACTTGAACTTTAATTAAATATGCTTAATATAAACTGAAGTTAATTATAATAATTGAAAAACTCTTCTAATGTCGGCCGTATGTGAGAAAATATATACACGTAATAAAGAAACTCATAATCAAAGCAGGAATCTAGTGAATCTAGATCACATTTGGAATCGATATAACTTAAAATTTTCTGAAGGGTTGACAGTTGCCGATAAAAATGAAAATATCAAACTGCTCTCATAAGTTTTTTTGGGGAGTCTATGTCATGTAGATTCACAATTTTCTCGCTTGTACTACGCCGGACACCGTGTATAATATTATATGTATGTGTGTAGCGGCAAGCTACTAGAATAATTCCTAGAGCAACCAAAAACGTTCGAGAGTATCAGTATAAGCAGCGCATCAAAGGCACACCATTCTACTAACAACTGCTGGAACATTTCCGGCTTTACGAGACGCACGCGGTTCTATATAAGCACAAACGCGTAATGCTACAAAACAAAAAAAAAGTCTTTGTCACTCAGTCAGTAAGTCTTAGAACTCTGTACACCACGGGAACTCACAGTTGCGACGCCCTTGCCGTGAGCCTTTCGCGATCCCATAATCTGCCGCCGGGATCATCACCGGCTTTTATCACACTGGAACATCAGCAAGACCCGTGGTCTTAACCACCAGTGATGAACATTAGCGCGCAGTCTGATCTACGCCCGCAGTGCGTAGAGCTACCGACTTCAACGACATGACCATACTCCACCACCCTTCTTCTACGGTGTCGAGCATCGGCCTGGAAGATTCGCCGTCGATCATCTCCACCGCCACAGTGCCGAGTATCGGCCTGGAGGATTCACCACCGATCATCTCCACTACGGTGTCGAGCATCGGCCTGGAGGATTCGCCATCGATCATCTCCACCGCCACAGTGCTGAGTTTCGGCCTAGACGATTCTCCACCGATCATCTTTACTACGGCGTTGAGCATCCATCATACTACAACCTCTTTCACTCGTCTCTGCCTACCGTCACCCCCAAATATATATATATATATACGAGTATATACATGAATGAATGCGTATCTTGCTCCTAAATTCTCCTTTATATGACGATGAGAAAGGTACCCACTTTTGTTAGTTTTATTCTGATGTCGGTAGAGCATTTTCGCAGTAACGTTCTGCAAGCTTTACTCGAGGAAAATGAAAGCATTCCGGGCAACCTGCCCCGCCATACTACGGTGAGCCGAGAAGATGAGATCCTCCTCGGGTTTATATTATTTCAGACATTTTTCAGCTTAAGACAAACATCAAAATATATCTACGATACGGGTCGTGTTTCGCGTGTTCCTGAAATTCAATTATTTTTATTAGAGATCTAATGTAAAACTACTGGCACTGTGGCATATTGGGATACGACATTGACCTTCGGGTTAATTGATTGTGGGTTCGTTTTAAACATCAGCGCTAAAATTCATTAACAAGGACAACAAAATGTAAATGATTTATCATTATTATTTAAACTTTGATAGGGCGCACTCATTTTGTCGGTAAAAATAATTTGTTTGTTAGTAATAATAACATTTTAATAAAAAAAAAATATGTTTGAACACCACTTTGTTAAATATAAGACAATTTCCATTTTTGATACTGACAATAATTCGTGGTGGAATTCCATTAAAATTAAACAATTTTAAACTTTTTCCACTTATTTTCTTTTTTTACCGTTACCGGTTTGAGTATCGCTAATTTAATATGAATCTCTTCAAATTATTGGTAAAGGTAAAGGTTAAAAATGGGATTGCAGACCCTTAACGAATGAATTAATAGGTATCATGATAAACTTTTAGTAAATAGTGTGGAAGCATTTTGTCATTATATATCAAGGCAAATGCAGGTGCATGAACACGTGTTACGATATATTGGGAATTTACTAAAAGTTTATCAGGAAACGGCCTTCCATCCCGCTAACCGGATTACCAATAATTTGAAGAGATTACTGTTTTTAATTTATTATGTATTCATGCAAGCCTGAAAAACCAAAGCTAGTTGGTTTACAATATAACAATAATCACTTTTAAAAGATTTGCAATCATTTTTTCAATAAGTTTTTATTAATAGTCGATTACTATTTGTTTTTTTTTTTCTTCTCTTTTTTCTCCTTACAAATTCTTCCTAAAAATTTTTCTCTTCATCCCTCCATACACTTTCTTCCTATTAGTATACATCACCTATATATCATTAGTAAGGATTATTAATTTCAAAACAGAAACAAATTATTTTTCATCCTTGACCAAATTATCAAAACATTTTAAGGACATTCCTAATGTTTACATTAGAGAATTTGAATAATTCTTCAAATTTCAATGTTGTTTTTCATGTTCTGTGAAAGATCTTTTCAGGTTCTGTAATTATTTCAGTTCTCTCAAGCAATTGGCTTATAATGATACAACAACAGAACTTGAATAGGACTTTGACAGAACCCGAAAATGGACATTAAAATTTGAAGAATTATTCAAATTCTCTGAAACAACCAGTCCTAACTACGTTTAATTTAATATTTAGTACTTTGTAACTTGTATTAAAATATACTGTGAATTTGCAAATAAAAAAATATTTTCAGTAGTGCTCAATCAAAAAAGCGAGTAAATTTTCTGCCAATTTTGAAGTGTACTAAAAATATAACTGTATTATCAGCAAAACAAATTATGTTTCTTTAAATTTTAAGGTTGGTGATATCATTTACATAAACAATAAATAGAATTACCCAGTACACTTCCTTGGGGGATTATTGCAATAAGAATTAATAAAACGTTCCTGATGAAATTATGCTGATGAAAACAAGAAAACAAAAACATGACGGCCTCCGACGTCAAGGGTTAAATCTATCGACTATCAAGTAAATTTTGAAATTTATTAATTTAAAATAATACATTGAATAGATTTGTGTCACGTTCCAGAGAGGAAGACTTACTAGCGCCCTGGTGTAATACCGTGATTCTGAATTAAAACTTTCCTTGAAATGGCTTCAGCTATGTTTGGTTACCAGAACTCAATAGCCAGGTACTTCCCACCTCCCTTGTCATCTCCACCCCATCTCCATTCCTTCCCCACTACCTTCAGGCTCACAACATACCCCAATTAGGGATGCCATATTCTCACTGGCTTCAGACGTTTGGGACAGTTGGGTCTCTTGTGTGATATTCACATTTAAAAAAAGTAAGTTTTATGCTTTACATTTACCAATTTAATAATACATGAATTTTACAGCAATTTGGAAGGCGGGTATGGGTACCGCCGCTCCGGGAAACATTTATTGGATATCCAACACCTCTGCCGTAGGTCACTCCGAGTGGTGTGCTGCGTTTTGAGACTTATCAGGGGTTCCCGGGTTCATGGGGTGAGATTTTTCCCGGCTTGGATGCGTCTGCTTAGTCTGATTGAGGAAGACCTTTTCACCTCTCCGGCAGGACTCCTTATGAACATCGCCTTGCACCGTATTGGAAGGGATGGATTCACACGTTTGTCAATCCTGGACACACTGATCCCATATTTTTACCCACCCCTCACACTTTTTATTTTACCAGAATATCCTCTTCTTCTTTTGCTAAAAAGACCCTCAACACTTGATCTCTAAAAATGACGTAGGGTAATTATTTTCCTCGGGACCTCCTGTGCGGAGCTAATGAATAAAAATCATTATAATAAAATAATTTAATTACTCGTCGATAATAAATTATTACTCAACTAACGCATACCCGTGAAAAATAAAAGAGATATAATATTTTATTGTAGAATTTGTGAAGCTGAAAGTATTTATATAATATTTGCCGCAGGATCCGACGAATTAGAGAGACGATCAGAAATTTACCTCTCGAATGAACACCATTAGTAAATCTAGTTAGTTATCTAGTAAATAACGAATTATAATAATGGAAAAATCACGGGATAGTCAGAATTATCGACAAATTGGTCTCATTTTGAAAAATGGCATTTAAAATAATTTTCTGTTAAAAACTTTATATTATGGGGTACCTTATCGCTTACGCTTGACTGAAATCTCCAACAAACAAACACCTCCTATTCTTAAAATCACACGCCTAACCAACGCACGTCATAATCAATCCATATTATGAGTAGGCATGCTGATTGAATTTTTGGGAAACTCGTGTCGAATTATTAATCACGATTAAGATTATTACGTAATAATATTATTTTAATCATTAAATTCTAGACATGTGGAAAATACCATGTTTTGCATGGCAAACATTCGTGTAACTATTGTGAAAATTTTGTGTATCCAAACGTAGTCCTGCTCAATCCGAGGAATAATTCCATCCATGTGCACTGTGCACCGTGCAGGCGATACTAGTACGTATAAAGTATTCAGGAGGCATTAGATTGTGTTGCAATTTCGTGTGAATGCGAGAGGAGAATATTCGCCTCTGGTTGGAAAATTGTTGCAGAAACTTTTTCTTGGCATTTTTCGCAGACTGTTACTATAATACTAGTGAGGAGTTGTGCAGTACGTATATACAGGGGTAAATACCGCTGAAAACATATTCCAATGGTTCACTAAATAAAACAGTGACAAAATGAAAATAATTGCTCACAGTTAGCATTCATTTTTTTTTCAATGTTCTGTTCTGCGTTGTTTGTTCCAGAAACAAATAGTACAAAAAATGAGTGGTAAATAGTTTACAAGGTTTTAGAAATAATTACAAGGATCGATTCCAAAGAGGTGTCTCCATCTAGAGTGATTAAATTATACATTTTACCTCACGGGGTTAGTATATAGATAAACGATGTTAATAATGTATGGTGTTAAGGGACGTACTTGACATACTTTAAACAGTGATTTCTTACATTATTTGGAGTAAAAAATGTACTTGAAATTTCGATCTCCTTTGGTTTTTGTTTTACATGGATATTTTAAATATATTTTATACGTCAAACAAATAACCGACATACTTAAATTTAAATCATCACTAAAAACATTTGTTTTAAACAAATGTCACTACACCTAAAATGAAAACCTTACATAAATTGAATACCTCTGTTTTTTTTTTTTTTTTATTTACATACATTTGTTAACATATAAAATTAACATGTAAAATCAAGTCTGTTTCCGATCATCAACTGCTTCAAAACGACCTCGACACACTTAATAACTGGTGTACTGTCAATGATATGCACTTAAATGTTGAAAAATGTTACATTTTAAACTTCACTAGAAATAGAATTATAAAGGATTTTTCTTATGTTATTAATAATATTATTCTCAAAAAAGTATCTTCAATAAGAGATCTAGGAATCACTCTTGATTCTAAATTCATATTTGATGTACACATTAACGACATTAAGTGCAAATCATTAAAAATGATGGGATTTATTCACAGAATATGTAAACCTTTCCAAGATCCTCAATCAATTCTAACTCTTTACAATGCCTTAATTAGAAGTAAACTTGAATATGGAAGCTCTATTTGGAATCCACATTACTGCAAATATGAAAACATTGTAGAATCCATTCAAAAAAAAATGCTTAGAATGTTATCCTTCAAATGTGGATTACATGACCATCTTAGATCATATGACGTACGTCGTGATTACTTCAAGATTGATACACTTAAAACTAGAAGGCAATTGATTGATCTCATATGTTTACATAAAATTATTCACGGTCAACTTGATACTACATTATGTCTTAGCAAAAATAAAAATAAATGTCCCCAATTCGCATTGTTTAAGACGCCATAATATTTTTCACCTGAATACATTTATAAATAATATCGCCTACTTTAGCCCTCTGACCCAGATGTGTCGACTGTATAACAAGATAGAGTGTGCTGAAATAGATATTTTCGTCGATAATTTGTACGGATTCAGAAAAAAAGTTCTGGCGCTATTAAAAAATATTAGCTAATTCATTGTGTCAATTTTCTCTCTATGCATACCTCACGTATTTCTTATGCCTCTTACCACTTGTAATAATGTATAATGTAATGTGTTACTTGAGCGAGCTTGTATATGATTGTGTATTTTATTTTTATTTTTGTTTTCTAATTTTGTGTATCTGTATTTAATTGTATGTATCTGTATTTAATTTATTGTATCTTTATTTAATTGTAGATTTTTGTAATTGTACAATAACTGAGTTTTCATAAGTGGATTGTTCTCACGTAAGTGTGATCATCTGTAAAACCCAGTATAAATAAATAAATAAATAAACATGTAATTGTTGGGTTATGTAATATTATGTGTATTTGTTGGGTTAGCTGGAAGAAATAGGATGTAACCTATAAGCATACCCTTTTACTCTGTATTTTTGTGAAATATTTTTTTCAATTTTGAATTTTGAATTTTAATTATTAATTGTTAGATAAAAAGAGTATATTTCAGAAACAAAAACCGCTATTGATGTAGGTAAATATTTTTCTAATCATTACTCTTTTATAAACTACAATATGAGTCAGACTTTCAAATATTTAAAAAATTCATCATCGTCTTGATATCACAATACAATTTTTTTTTATTGACTTGAAGTAGAGCGTTCTAACCAGTTGTTTTATTTTGCATTTATGTTTTAAAAAGCTACAATTTTCTTTCAAATTACCACCTCTATTGACCTTTATAACTTAATATGTGTTCGGCAGTGTAACACCCCGTATGCGCACAGCCGCCTTCACTCTTGTCGGGTTATTGAATTTATCCCCGTTATCGTGTGGGGACTGAGTACTCTGTATTCTGTACCCTACGCGGGGACAAGGCGGCTCAACTGGATCCCTCCGTACACTTCCCACATCCCCTTCCCAACCCCTTACCCTGCCACCCTACACTACCTTCTACCTACTCCACAACTCGTTACTTTGAATCTCTAAGGGTATCCGTCCTGGTATTATTTTTTTATAAATAAACTCACCGCAATGTATTTTAAATTTGAAACAATCCTAAGAGTGTATTTATTCCACCATCGTGCTGCAATTTTTGATACTCAGGCTTGTATGGTCTTATCGCTAGTATTTACAGCCGATCAATAAATACCGCATTTGATTATTTATTTAAAAAAAATAACATTAGTGTACATTCCGCGCAGGAGTCTTTAGTTCCTGGTGCCTCTGGAATTATAGCATCCAATTTTAGATTCTAAATGATGAAATCTAACCAGGACAACACCGGGAGCATCTGACTCATCGAAAAAAGGTGTTTAATGTACTATTTTTCATTTATTTAAATTCCATGAGTGAATTAAATCATATAAATTATATGTGTGAAATAAAACGAATTAATATCTTCCGATTCCGGGTTCTGAGTCTAAAGCTAAGGAGCCTACCGCTCTGTTTCGGAGATCGTCATATGAAAATTTAAAACATTTTAAAGAGATATCTTAAACCCAAGGAAATTCAATATACGAGAAGATATCAAATATATTTTACTTGCGGTGTTGGTAATTACTTTTTCACGGTCGGTTGATTTGTTTCGTAATTTAATCAATCAAAGTAATTAAGTGCATTGTTTCTCCGTAATGGAGGTTATTAACTGCAATAAAAAAATTAAAATGCTAATAATTCATAAAATATTTAATTAGTGAGCTGCGGGATATAAGTTGTTTATCTCGTGTGCTTTAATATGGCAAGTGGGTATGAAACGGTTTGAAACTGGCTAAGGAAAGCATAAAGTACTCGGAACACGAAAACAATACAGCCTCCCAGCCCCGTATGGCTCCCACCAACCTCTCCCCACCCCCTTTTGCATACAAACCCCGACACGAAAGGCACACGCCGCTCTTCAGGCTGCTCTCAAGGACCCTATGGGGTAACTTATCTATTCCTTCATTATATTTTAACTGAATGCACTTTATCTTTGAGATAAAACTTCATTTTACTACCCTTGTGCTTTAAACTGCAGCCGGCTTTATATCCCTGAACAATTATGCATTGTTCATCACATGCATTATTTAGTTTGTTGATTCTTATTAATGGACAAGACTGATAAATTCATGCTATAATAGTTTGGACATTTATAGCAAATAGACGGACAAAGGAGTGTCAGAGAAATATAATAAGTTGTACAAGTGGGTGGAAGATCCCGATGGCGATGCATGGAACGATGGAGTAGGATGGTAGACTGGATGAAGTAAAAATGAAAACTTGTGTGTTTTAAAATCATGTTTGCCCGAAACACGGATGAAGGGTTCTGAAGGGAATGCAAGGCAAGGCTTGTAATGAACAAGCGTAAGAAAAGGACATGTGAATCGAATACTTCGTCGGGTCATGTAGTCAGAATAACAGAACAGTGTGTGTGAATATGATTAAAGCAAAAAGAGCATGTTGAGACAGAGTTATTTGGCTTTCTATCCCCCCGCCTACCACTGCGTTAAAATGGTGTGACGATTTTAGTGGATAATAAACGTATATCGTGATTAAATAATATATTTCTTAAATCCTTAAATTTATTTACATTACACTTATATTCTGGGTCTTAAATAATAAACCAATAATATCCATGTACTAATTTGGCTGAAGATATTTACGATTCCTCAGGACTTAGCAAACGGCAATAATTTCTGTTCCATATGTCGTCAGAGAGCGGATTCTAACCCCCCCCCCCCTGCCACCCCATCCTTCCCAGCCCCAACCCTTCGCCGTTCCACCTACCCAGAAAAGTTATCTGAACTACGAACGATCGTATCTTAGTAAAAGTTTACAACTCCTTAGGAAGAAAATTTTCTTGACTGTTCGGATGGGGGGATGGGGGTCGGTGCGGGGGTTACCGCGCCGTTTCTTAGTCCTAAGCAAAGGTCTTATGATATATTATATATTTTTTGATTTACGCGTCAATAGTAAGAAAGATAATTCATTGGACAAGACGAATAATCAACTCTCCCTAAAGTATTTCACTTCTAACAAAAGATACACTTAAATTCTATATCGCCATTTTAATCAAGCGATCTTTCTTTGATTTCGGTTCGTTTACACAGACGCTTAACTTATTTTGGATTTAAATACTTACAATAAAGAAGTGCCTTGAGGGCGTGTTTTGAACAAAACTGTATTTACGAAATTCAAATGTAGTGGAGATCTACGATGACAGGCGAGTACAAGTAAGACAAAGCGCAGGCTATTGGGCTAAATGTAACATTTGTTTCCATTCAAATTTGTATGGATATCGCTTCTAGTTTTCTTATTTATTCCATGGTTAAATACGATTCCATGTTTAGAATCTCTTCGGATTTGCGGTTTATTGGGAAAAAAAATAATGTCTTAAAATGAGCAGTCGCATGGAAAATATTTTAAAAACTGAGTATTAATTTTTTGAATCGATTAATCTCCGATATCAGTTTTAATGTGTCAGTTTTCCGCAAAGAGTACCTACATTAGTACGTAACTCAGCGTTCGTTCAATTTATATTGGTGAAAGTGGTCGTAAGTTGGATATTTCTGGATAATCCGTTTAATTTGAATTCAAAACCATGTCCCGCCACTGTTTGGCAAGTACGAGGGAAGGGGCGTATTATTAGAAAGCATAAATATCTTCCGGAACTTAACTAAGGCCTGCGAGCCTCCGTCCCGTGGATGCTTCAAACTTATACGCCAGTCAAGGCACTTAATCGAAATAACCATATCTCCTTAAAGATATGATGCACTTGCTGATAAAATACATCTTCCCTTTTTCTAGTTACTAATACAATTTGTATTATTTTCCACCGTGATTTCCATACAAGCTGCAATGGTATTATCACTGTATTTTTATACTCGAAAAAAACTTAAGAAAAAGATTACTATTATAATGAAGGTATTTTTTGGTTGACTAAAAAAAATCTATAACGATATAAAATGTACCTTTTTCGATTTGCCGCCAAAACGGCATGTTCGTTTTTATTCATGAATTCGACAAGGTTAAACGTCTTACCAGAGATTAGGTTTTTCTATGTCACAAGGACGTTGTAACCGTTTTGGAACATGCTGTTTTATATATTTTTTAAAATCAATAATTATAAATGAAAATTAAACATTCTTAGTACATTGACCAGAAACGGAAAAATGAACTTTAAATCTTCCACCAACTTTAACGATATTAACGGTGAAAATACCCCATTATGTTTATTATTAATAATTCTTGCACATTCAGAATTTTATTGTTAATTTAATCATTAAATTAATAGTGTATTTTTATTTGTTTCAGATTTAATCATCGTTCTGCTGAATCAAAGGTATGGAGAATTGTTTTATTCGATTTTATGAATACCATTTTGAAATGATCATTTTCAGTGATTATTTATTTTTTTGGACTACCTACCTGCCTGGTAATTGTTCAATACTCTGTGTGCCACATTGATCAAAATATTATTTGAATTATTTATACTGAAGGTACAATTCAATATTAGTAAACAAAATAGTTAAGTTTATAAATAATTCAAATAAATTAAAACAATTCTCCATACCTTTGATTCAGCAGAACGATGAATCAAAGGTATGGAGAATAAACTTAACTATTTTGTGTTTTCTATCGACACGTTATTTACACTAAAAAATGATTTTTTTGTGTCTTCTATCGACACAAAAAAAAGAAAAAAAATAAAATAAAATCAATAAACTTAGAATTGATTTTTTTTAAATCAATTTTTTAGTTTATTGATTTTTTTATTAAAAAATCAATAAACTTAACTATTTTGTGTCTTCTATCGACACGTTATTTAACAAGTCAATAGAAGACACAAAATAGTTAAGTTTATTGATTTTTTATATTTTGTTATTTGCGTCTTCTATCGACTTGTTAAATAACGTAGTACAAAATATTTATGTCCAATATTCATCTTTTTATATAAAAATTTATCCTGTTTATGTTTGTGCTCGCAAAACTGAAAAAGTAGTCAACTGATATCGTTGAAAATTTCAAAGTTTGTTGTTACTAGTGCCAGGAGTGCTTAGAATGGTAGAAGAAGTCGCGAATAGCCGAGGAATACATTAAAAATAGCGAAGCATTTCGGTGTCCACTAGGTTAAAAAAGGCGATATTGTTTGTCTTAGAAGAACATGATTTATTTCATGTTTGTTTTTTTTTAAATTTGATGGATCATTTATGTGTTTGATGTAGTATGGTAATTTATTTTTCATATAGGCATTTATTATACTGTTATAGCGATGTGTTTTTGGGGTATTATGGGTTTATTTCAGGGCAGATGTGTAAAGATTGTGATGAAGTGTATGCTTAAATAAATAGATGTGATACTGTATTGAAAAGACCAATCCTTCGAGAGTTGGAAAAACATTATAATTTAATAATGTTTTTGCGTTTAGTTTTGGTGTAGCCGTCAATTATCAGATACCAAGAAATATGGAGCTTAGCCCAGTCATCTTTATTAATATTAATAGGATTTTTATGAATTTCTATGTTGTTACATTTCGGTGTAAGATTAAACATAAACGACAAAATATAGGAGCTTTAATCAATTATCCTGATGGATTTCCAAGGTGGTCTTCCTATCATCTGCATCCAGTTCATTATTTATTATGGAACTGAGCTTTATGTCCGTATCTTTCTTTATAAGTAATTTTTTTCTTTAATTTTAACGTTAACATAAAATATGTTTTCTAATTACATCTCTCTCCTATAATGTCTATTTTTTTTTAAATGAAAAAAGTTTTCACATGAAAATTCACGAAGTGAAAGAATCATCGACAAAAGGCTCACTATCAGAATGCCAGACAGATTTAATAAAAAAAATGTAGTAATTACCTTACTTTCGACATCTGTGATATCGAGTCGATATCATAAATAATGATCCTCTGTTTGACTGCATTATTAACTAGCCTAAGCCTTCAGTCTTTAGCCTCGGTCTTCCTTAATTCCCTTTGGACCAACTTGGAGTCCCGATATTAGTATTATTTTCTCGGGCCCGGCACGCCCCTGGAATCGTTGGAGATTTATTGCCTTCTCACTTTCCTACTTAGATATTTCATACTTCGCGAAAATTCTGGCAATTTGTTCTAACGAGAAGGCTTTGCCTCGTGCCGTTAAGATGGACGTCCAAAAGCATGACGTGTTAGAGAACCAATCGACTTAATAACTTTTTTTAGATTTTTTGTATTTGTACCCTTTTGTGTAGGTACCTACCTAGTTGATCTCTATAGATACTTTTTACAAGTTTAAAAAATATATATTTTAAACACCACTGTTTGTTTTATCCTTACACTATAATACCCACGCTCAGGCTTCGCCTTTGTGAGATTTTTTTGTTACTCTTTCGTTCTATATTACTATGTATGTACCTGAATTGTATATGTATCAAAAATTTTGTTAAAAAAAAAACAAAAATAATAATAATAATAATAATTAGTCGAGTGAAATATCCATACAAATTGAAAATATCTTCCGAGTAAATATAAATGCCGCCAATGGGAATTGAACCCGTACCTGCTGATGTCCGCTCAGGTGCTCTAAACCACTGAGCTATGTCGGCTTATTTCCAACCAGCCAAATAATTCAATATGTACTAGTACCTCAATCAACAATTACTGCTTATTATATTTTTTTCACCTGTAAAGCGAGTATTATACAAGGTGTTATGCTATGCATGCATAAAAATGCATATGCTATGCATAAAACCTTGTCTTCAAAGTCGCAAATAGGCGTTGACGTTTGGACAATTTCTTACAGTGATAATATACGCGGATGTAGCCTTCATGAACATTTTTATTAAGGTTCAAACAAATAACGTCTGTATTTCGGTGTTGCAAGATGCGTCTCATTTTTGTGCAGTTGGTCGTTAATTAGGTAGCATCGATTGCATTAATAAATTAAACGAACTTTGAAGTTTAAGCATCCTTTATTTATTGTTTTCGATTTTACATTCTTTATTGTTATATTCCTTTGTTTATTGTTATATATTTTATTTGTTGAACTCCATTTTAAAAAGAGTTTTTTTAAGATTAGTAGAAATAATTGACCTATTATTTTTTATTGTTAAACTCTTTTTTTTCTCAAATAATAACAGTTATTTTAGTAAAAAAATATTATGGATTTTAGCTTAGATTACAATATGTTCAACATGCACAAGTTATATATCATTCTAAAATTAATACACAAGTTAGGCTCGCGTGTTTATACGCATCCTTATACATTTAGCCAATGTATTCATACTATAAAAGTCAAAGAGTACTACTTCCTATAAAGTTTTATTAATAAATTACAAGATAGGTTGTTATTAAATTGATTGTGTTTATCCATAATATGTTGTTGTAGTGGGCGTTTTACATGAAGCTTATTTTCGTACAGTTTCCATATTGATTCATGACGAAAAAGGGACATGTTCTATTTTAGTCCCGATTTTCGTATAGTTAAAGATGGCGGAAATTATTTGACATGTATTGTCACGGTTTAATGTAACTATATATAGTATGTGGAAATGCAGCATGTTTCTTTCGTTTCGGATTTAAAACATTGGTAAAAAGGCTATTATATGTCATTTCTTAAATAATTGCAAATTCACTTCGTGGCGTCGTTTTAATTTGAATAAAATAAATAACTTTATATACAGCATTATTTTATCAAAATAATCGACATGTTTCAAAACCTTCGAAATATAATTTAATTTAATAATTTATCCTGACGAAGAAACCATTGGTTTTTTAAATTTATTTATTTATTATATTTTAAGGCGATGCACTACGTAGTAATTCAAAATCATGTGTTTTTGGTTTGAAAATTTGGTCACCTAGAAATGTTTCAGATGCTTTAATTAAATACTGCAAGTAAAATAGATCTTGGCCTTTGAAATATTCGAGAATTTTTTAGATAAGTCATTTTAAAAGCCCAGAAAAAAAATAATGTATAAGGCCCATGAAAACTGCTTTTAAGTTCAAAATCTCCTACTCACGAACCCATTTTCGGTTATGATTTTACTGTATAATGTGGCAAATTAAGTTATTTATAAAATGATCGGAAAAAATTAAATATTTATGCCTGAAAATCCACAAAATAAAATAAAAGGCACTTTTTGGCCATGTTTTTTTCTTGCATAAATCAAAACAGGCGGATGGTGTTAAGCGGGAATTTAAACCTTATCACCATCTACGTAAGGGGTGTTATTGATAGCGGCTCGATTTAAAATATTACGTAGTGCATCGCCTTAACTATAACACGTATTTATTACTGCCTTTTAACATGTATCGTGATTTTGTGATTGTGATTTTAGCGTGTATTTTTGATGATTTGTGCCCATTAGTGTTGGTGCTGCCTCTCTGCTCTCGGCCAATAACCTCGGCGCGGTGGGATGATAATCTGCGGAAGTATTAAGTCTCAAGACTCGAGGAGACGGCCATTGTTACTTCCGTAGGGTCACACTTCGCCACGTGGCTTTTGATTACATTAAACTTTATAATTTCCGGGTGTGATGTTTTCAAAATTGGAACTCATGCGTATGGTGCGCTTTGTGAAAATTTTTAATTTATAAAAAGAATTTTTTTCAATCCAGACTTACTATAAAATACCTACCTATATTTTACATGAGAATAAACAGTGTCAGGAAACTCGTAGTACTAGCGAGAAACTTGCGAACCTACTTTACATTTGGAGTCGTTGTGTGGTATAACTTTGATTTAAGCTCTTTGTTTGTTTTCCAGTAGGTCGAGTGTGAAGTATGTGGAATTATGCAGATCAAATTTGGAAAAAAAAGAGGTCGATATAAGGTTAATATCATCTTTTTAGTATCTTTTAAAGTGTGTCGAAGCGTTTGACATATTTCAAAAGATAGTTGCTGAACTGTTGGTGACGTTAAAAATGTCGATGGACAATGCAGAATCGTTAAACAGTTGAGTCGTTCTGTTTATTGACGCGTTCTGATAGGCAGAAGTCCTCGCTTTCGGAGTATAAAAAGTGTGGGGTCTCCCACGAGTATAGTTGTTAGGCACATTTACGTTGACGTCTTTCAATATAAGTGGATTAACGTTACTATTGTACGTGGACTACGCTCTGGAGAAAAATGTATTTGTTTTCGAAATTTATTAACTTATATGAAAAAAAGACCGCATAAATCTCATAAACTTATAACCTACAAATATAAAGCTTAGACATCGTTTTCAAGCCTAGACGTATTGATAAATAATAAAATAAGTTTTACTTAATTCAAAGGAGTTTTGGATAAAAAAAAAATGTTTTCAGTCTGTGGCTTTATTGTTTTCCAATATTTTCAATGTCTGCGAGAAATAATAAAATTATTCTTCTCTCTTGCTGTTCGTATTATCGGGCCAAGGTCTGTTACGTCAGCAACTAGATATCTGATTAATGGCTTCCGATTACGTTTGCTATCTGATCAAATAAACTGCTTTTACATATTTTTCCATTGAGTTATCTTTCATGTTAATGTCGTCCTAGCATTGAGAGTCATGTTAATGTCGTCCTGGCATTGGGCATCAGAAAAAACCTCGGGTGAACGACTTACATCATAATAGTTTGTAGCTTATGCCCAATCTACTAAATTAAAATTTTCATTTGTCGTGTATCTGGAGAAAATTTCATCAAACCAAAAAAAGGTGTAATCAAGATAATAGATTAAATGCGTGCGCCTCTTAACGACTAACTTTGAATTAGCGATGGGTATAATCGAAATATCATATTTTGTAATGCTGATTTGATCGATTGAAGTTTCGAACACACAATCACAGCTTGCATAACCCTGATTTCTTTCCCTATAAAAAAATAAAAATTACTGAAAAATATTGTATCATAAAATTAAATACTCTTTTCCTGTATCACTTAACCTTACAAGTTTACAAAGATGATATCCTAAACAAAACCGCACCATTCAAAAACACAGCAAATCTCAGGCAAAAATACATGTTACCAATTCCGATTTGTAAAAAAACTTTGGGTCAACAAAATTACAAATACTTAGGAACAAATTTCTTCAATAGATTGCCAGAAAATATAAGATCACTTAAAGATAGATTCAAAAAATTCAAAACACAATTTAAAAAATATACTGAAAACCTAAACTAAATTTTTTTTAAAGATTAAATAAATAAAAGAAAAAAAAAAAAAAAACAACATAAATTTAAAAAATTAAATAAATCTAAGAAACTAAACAAATAATACCTCATCCCATACACACAAGCAATTGCTTATTATGGGAGAACATTGAAAATAATAAATAATAACCATATCATAATATCTTTTATCTTATTACTAGTGAAATATAAATGTGTATCATACATTGTAAAGAATTTTCTTGAATAAAGATAATTTAAAAAAAAAAATAACCTAACGACTTGACAGAGCTTGCACAACCCTGATTTCTAACCATATTAAAAAAAATCACTGGAAAAAACCTAAGCTAACCTTGAGACTAACTTTACTTTAGCTAAACTAACTAACCATCACGCCGTTTCTCCACAGGGGTAGGCAGAGAGGACGGACCGACAAACTCGGTCTAACCCTCCTAATTCAAAAATTTTATTATTCTGACTCTTTGAATCACACCGAATCGATATGAGAACGGAATGTCATGCGTGCGTCAAAAGTGATTCCTAAATCCTTCATTAGTGAAATATGTTTTAACGAGGTACCAAACATTTTATAGTTATAATATAGAGTACTCCTAGCCCTTGTATAGCACATAATTGTACACTTTCCGCTGTTAAAATAGAGTTTATTTCGATTACTCCATTCTACGATTCCGTCGATATCGGTTTGTAAATGAGTAGAATCCATATTGTTATAAAGTCTAATGTCGTCAGCAAATAACAAAAAATTTACAAATTTTATAAACAGACCTTTATCGTTTATAAACATAGAAAATAACAGAGGTCCTAAATTAGACCCTTGAGGGACCCCAGAGTTTGTGAAGTAAGGTTTTGCAGTAACCGGCCATAAACAACGTATTGTTTTCTGTTAGATAAATAATTGTGGAAGAACAGGAGCATTATATATGAGAAACCAAAGTTTTCAAGCTTTTTATTAATATGATGTGATCTATTTTATCAAAAGCTTTTGCAAAATCATTATACGATACGTCTACTTGTTCGTTGTTATCCAATATATTTGCGACATAATCCGTGAACACCATTAAGTTCGTCGTTGTAGATCTGCCTTCCCTAAACCCATGCTGCTGATTTATGAGAAAAGGTTCTACTTTACTATATGATATGTTTTTGTATAATAAGTTCAAATAATTTGGCCGGTGCCGAAAGGATCGCCACAGGTCTATAGTTAGATGCATTTGATTTATCGCCGCTTTTGTGTGGGGGCGTGGCCTTTGACATGTTCCAACGGTCAGGGAATTTACCAGAATTTAGAGAAATATTAGATATATGTAAGAGAGGTGACATTAACGGGTCAGCATATCCCTTCAAAAGAATTGTATTAATAAAGTCTGGTTCGACAGAATTTTTTGGTTTAAGTTTTTTTATTGCCGCTAGGAAATCATTTTTATCTACATGTACTATGTCAACATTTTGAGTTAATGAAGAGTAACCTTTGGGAGTATAGGAGTCAAATTCAGCACTTTGATCACCATATACTGACTCAAATTATTCTGCAAATGCTTCCGGAATATCGGGCCCTGTATGTGTCTGTCCGTTCTGAATGCTGCTGTAAGGGGTACAATACATTGCACTTGAATGAATTTTGTTAGGTAACTAGTTGAAAGCCCGTCGATGCCCAAAATCTTGTTAAATTTAATTTTGAATGTAATCAAAATAAGCAGCAAACATAATGACTTATGTTTTTATATTACATTAGCTCCACATAAGGGCACTGAGGGAAAAAAACTCTCATGCTTTTGTCATCTTTGGGGATGCTGTGAGGAGGGTATTTTTATGGAAAGGAAGGAGAGGATGTTCAAGGAAGGAAAAATGTATGAAGTGAGGGTAGGAATCTGGGGGTTCCATCCCTCCAACTGCGGTGCAAGACCATGGGTCCAGAGAGTCCGGCTGGAGAGATCAAAAGGTCTCTCTCAACCAGTCTCTCAGGATTCGGCGCGCCACGCAGTAGGTAGGCAAACGATTTGCAGCCAAAACCTAGACAAACATCACCCCATAAACCCGGGCACCCTCGCTAAGTTGCCAAACGTAGCGAACCACTTGGGGTGACCTATGCCAGGGGTGTTGGTTATCCAATGAATGGTTCCCGGGGTGGCTGTACCCACACCCGCCTCCCAAATGCCGTATGCATGCAGTGCATTTTTGTGGCTACTGCGATACCTGCGAACTGAAATACCCATCTGCCTTTCTGGAAACGATATATTTTTACATTGAATAAATATTAGGGATAACGAAGATATTGAGTAAAAAATTAGGTGTATGGAAAAATGAGTATTGCTGATTTATTAAAAAACTGATATGATTTGAGATTTTCAAGGGCAAAAGTATTATAGTGATTTATTTTTGGGGTATTATGCCGTGTTGCGCTACCTCCTTTTTTAGGCAACGTTTCCGACGCGTCTGCCCTGATGATGGACACTGTAATTCTATCCGAAATGTTAGATAAAGAGGGAGGTAGCGTAACACGGCATAATACTCCAAAAATAAATCGCGATATTCTTTTAAATCTTCAAATTATTGGTTAAAAACGGAAATGCAGTCTCCTTCCTGATAAACTAGGTGAATTCGTTATAATAGTGGAACACGTGTTCATGCATCTGCGTTTGTCTTAATAATATGCATACAATGACGGAATGCGAAAATGATAGTTATATTTATGAACACATGTTCTGACATCGTGACAATTCATTGGTATTTTATTAATAGTTCATCAGTAAACCTATGAATTCATTCGATAACAAATAAGTTGAAGAGATTCTTAAGAAATTTGACATATTTTTTATCAGTAAGTTTTGTCCGTGTAGATATGTAATAATATCAATAAGCAGAAAACCACGTGAAGAGGATCAACGCTTGCAACACAGTATTACTTCTAAACTTTAAAAACACGCTTCACCGCAATCTACACACCTGCCTTGGTGATTGACACTTTGAACTGTTACGCTGTCCGAAAGGTTGACTAAAGAAAGAGGAAACGCAACATTACTCTAGATATATTTAAATATATATGTATTCATAGTAGGTAGGTACGGTTTATTATGTTTACCGTAAGATGGTATGGCCCCATCGGATTCTAGATCGATTCTCACTCGAAACCGTTGAGAAGTCATGTCGTGTTGCAAAATCTGTGAATTGAATAGTTGGTTAACTATTTGGCTTGAGTTTTAAAAACGATGCCAGGAAATTGGTACAATGCAATAAGTGAAAGACATTGATTAAATGTGGCCGATATCCAATGCAGATCTCGCCAACCATTGCACTTCCCACTTCAGATTATAATGCTGATTGGAAACTCGTCCCACTATCGTCAATTAAACTATTGTTTAATTCAATTGATTAATAATAGGTATCTTGCTCTTATTCATCTTTTAATATGGACTGTAAATTGGTAAAACACTGCAAGCCACATTTTTTTGGGAAGTAATTTAAAAACTAAATTTTTGCGTACGTAAAAATTTTTTTTTTTTTTAAACGTGAAGTGTGAGAAAGGTGAAGCTACCCAACCCTCAATTCTCTTCATATAATTAAAAGTAGAATTGCAATCACTATCACATAAACATTAAAATATTTAAAAAAAAATTCTGTTATTATTAGTTTTTATCATCAAGTGTTCATTCTGTGACTTAAAGTGTTTTACCCATCTACAGTAGATGTATTTTTTTAATTCAAAAATATAGTCAATTACATTCGTCACTATTAAAGTTTTTCTGCCAGAAGCCCTGGTTTTAAAACAAAAAAGGGATAGTGTTTCTTCATTTTAAATCGTTATTTTTGAACTCCGTAGATCAAAACGAAAAGGTACAAACTGAAAATATTTTTTTTTAATTATAAACTTATATATACTAAGAGACAAGGTTTTGTATGCATACCAAAAAGGATATTGTATTAATTTTAAGCAATAATTATTAGCCTGAAACACTTATATAAATTGAAAAAATCTTCCGAGAAAAAATATGAGTCGACGACGGGAATTGAACCCGCAACCTTCCGATTACCGGTCAGGTGCTCTACCAATCTCTGCGGGTTCAATTACCATCGGCGGTATGTATTTCTTCTCGGAACATTTTTTCAATTTATATCGGTGTTTCAGGCTAATAAATATTGCTTAAAAATAATATTAAAATATTTGTTTTGACCTTATAGATAGAAAGGGCTATGTTAGTTTCATAACGCTAGACCTCGCCGTTGACATTTTTTATTTTGCCTGCAAATTAGAGATTATTCATACCTTATACTTAAGTCATTTTAAATTTTCTATTTAGTAAGGGTACCTACGCTTAATGGAGTAATACATGTTTTGTTTCCTATTTTGAATGTTAGATAGTTAGGTACTACCAACATAATTAATTTTAATCATCAATATTCAGGTCATTTAGATTTTAAATACGTTAGAATGTGTATAATGTGGCTCCTTATGCGTTTAAAACCAATAAAAAGAAGCCTTATAGTATTATTTCACACGTACTGAAACCTCATAACAAAACAACGCGAGTATCTAATCATGTATTTCTATTATTATGTGTGTGATGTATTTTATTTGTTGTCTCTTTTTTAAATTTAATCCTATAAAGATGACGATTTCAAATCGAATATTTCAATGTGCAAAATGAGATAAAAGTTTTAAATAGAAACTTTTTTGAATACCCATGCAAATGATGTAACCTTTCACGAAGACATAATTCATAGGCTCGATATTCGTCGATTTGTTACTATTGGCCATACTCATATGACGACGAAATAATCATAATGAGAAACAATCGAGGTAAAAAAACAGATAGGTAAGGTTACTTACACCTATCAGAGTTTTGCAGAAATTAAAACTTTTTAATATGCCAGTAGGTACTATTTGTTTATTTTAAATCTTATGGAAAATCTTTATTCTAATAAATACTGGAATAATAATATAAATAATCTGCAGTCTGGCCTCTCGTATTTTTCAAAAAAAATATTATTTAGTACCTACTTACCCATTGCGTCGGAGTATTAGTTAGGTACCCCGTTAAATAAATTGCCCATTGATAATAATTAAGACTGATAGATTTGCGCGATCATTTGGGGATGGGAGAGCGACGATCAGTGAGCGAGTGATCAGTGATCACGATCACCTAGCTTGTATGTGATGGATCCCTGGAATGGCCGGGGTAATTAGCCGGTCAATCGGTGTCGCGGTACTCGGGAATCAGAATGCGTTCGGTCGCCAGTCATTTGCCAATAGTACATTTTATTTTATTTTATTGTGGAAGAAATTAGCTTCATTAGTACCTACCCACTTCAGGTTTTTACGTTTGTGATAAGTACCTACTTAACTACTACATAAGTAATACTCAACTAATACCGGTGTTCATTTTTTTAGCGATGGTAATTGTAAAGATATGTAATTTTATATTTTGTCGGAATATTAGTATTTTGTACGCATCTCTGCATTGAATGATATTGTAAAAATATGTATTAGGCAGGTAGGTACTACGTGTAATAAGAAAAAACATATGTTCGTGTATAAATCAAATTTTTGAAGGTTCAGACATAACGTAAATAATTTTGCTGTAGTTAATAAACCGGGCTTATTACACAATAAATTAAACATGATTTTTTTATGATATTACATATGGTAAGTATGTTTTAAAATTATATCTTTGACCTATTTGAGTCAATATGTGTTCTAAACTGATTGTTTTAATCATATGAATAAATATTTAAATGTATCACGTTTTATAATGGAAGTTATATTAATATTATACAAGCATGTTCTTCCACGACAATGACATTCTTTATTTGTTTCAACAAATCATAATATAGGCATGTATTGATAACAAGTGATGATATTATGTGGCAAAAGTAAATATAAATACATGTATTGGGTCCCTATTCATGAAAATCTCGTTGAGTTTTCATTTCAGTTGGCTCCACTGCGCGAAAGCGTTAAAATTGAAAGTCGTGAAAGAACACGGTAAAGCAATATTATTAGATTACTCGGCATTGTGGCAGCATTGACTAGAGAATCGATAATTCCAAATGTGGCCGCTGGAGGGCAGCGTGCGGCGCGCGCCCACTCTTCGCAGCCGGTAACCTCGAACGAACGTAATAATATGCGTTTAATCATCCCGTCAAAAAAATGATAATTTTTTTTTTTTTAAGTAATGCACGTTCGTATGACGAACTAAACAACAACATTTAAAAAATTACATTTTATTATTTGTCCACCAAAATAAACGTTAATTTCGACGAACGTGTAAACGTACGCTCGCGTTCCACGCAGTCAGCTGCTGCCTTAGCTCGCTGTTCCGTGTCGCTTCTTGTCCGCTTTCGATGTTTTCTGTTTTATTTTGTTATTTCTGTGATGCAAGCCCAGTTTGCCGCTAAAAATACCCTCTCTGTGAACTATAAAGGCAGCCAGTGTGGTGTAAGTGTATTTTAAGACCTGGAATCCTTTCAAGAGAGGTAAATTCGCATTATTTATACTCGCAGGTCGAACATAACCTCACATCGCGCGCCTTGTTCGCTAGCCGCGGGCGAGGCTCGCCTTCACATGGGAAATGTCGCCAAATTAATTGATTTTCCTTTCTTTATATTATTAGGATGTTTTAATGAACCAACTTACCCATTATAAGACGCTAAAATTATAATTTCTTTGTAGACTGAAATTTTTTAAACACGTGAAATTCAGCCGTTTGGAACGATTCGTGCAAGTAGTCGGATTTTAATTGTATAAATTATCTTTCTCAGGTATATGTAGTTAACCAGACATGATAATTATTATGCCAAATAAATCGTATCGAAGTCATTGTACCTGTCCATGGACTTCAATTTTCTTATTAGAATCTTGCGGTGTTGGTTTCGTATTTTTTTATGTAATATACACGAAATAATTTAGAAACAAATGACAATATCTCACCTGTTGGTTTCCTTATTTTGTGAAAGAATGGCTGAATAAATCATGAATATAATTTTGTTGACATTTGAATAAACAACAATTATTTGAATTGATGCCATATTGTGTACCAACGTATTGTTTACTTTGAGCTAAGCCAATAGGTGGTGTCTGTTTTGTACCTAGTCTAAAATGTTAGCATTATGTTTATATCCAGTCGGTTTCTGGTAAGAATCGATATACCCGCCGTATAATAACCGACTAATTGAAGTCATTAATTACAAGGTACTCGATATATTGACGGAAAAGCCCATAATTACCTACGTAGGTACTTCTCCTTCTCTAATCTTCTTTTAAACCTTGTTAATTTTGTTGTTCAGACATTGAATCGTTAATAATTACATAACGCAGTATTTTTATAACAATATCTGCACTCTTGTACCTATCCCTTTAGCCTTGAATTGGAAATAAATTAATATAAATACGAATGGATTACTTTCGTTATTCATGATTTAAAAAATAGGTTCTCAATAGTATTATGAAGTTAGGTTACCTCCAAAGAATGCATTTAAAATCTAGTATTATGTGGAACTGCCTAATAAACGCAAAAATATATGTAGGTACCTACTTTTCTTTCTTGAAATTACTGAACGTGAAGAAAGGAAATAATTTGGCTTTATTTGTCATAATTTTATATTATAGAATACAATAATGTACTGCAAAAAACTAAGTATCTATTTAATTTTACCTTCAATTAAAAATCACTTCAATGCAGAAAAATCCGAAAAAAATCTATGTTTTAAACAGTTAAACGTGTCACATGTTAAATTTATTTATTTTTATGAAGTAGAATGGAATATATGCATCAATTCACAAGTACACAGTTAGACAAATAAAATCAGATAGGATGAAAGACATTATTATCCCTATTATCAAATTAAAGGTTAATGATCAAATTGAAACACCCATAACTAACCCCTATCTTATTTTTATTTAAATTGACCACTAGCACGAAATATTTTCACCTGGAATTGCTATAAATACAAAGAGAACTTTAATCTTCCGTTCATTTTAAACGTTGGTTATTTATTCCCTTCAACATGACATTATGGTATTATTACATTATATATTTTTAAATACAATTGGTTGAGGTTTTGAGATTTATCCGAACAAAGTGCACTACTGCAATGAAATTTTTGTAATATGTGCTAATCTTTCGTGACATTGTTACTTTATTGTACTTCCAACACGTAGGTTCAAGAATGTTAATGGTTCATTAAAGATTTTTTCTCAGATGCGAAATCGTCTATCCTTATTCGCATTTTTCAATATTACGCTCATAGACATATGAATATTAGTAGACCTGCCCTAAGTGATTAAAAGCGTATTATCCCCACTCCCCATACCGGTTCCATTGGAGCCGGCTGGGCTCGCGTATGGCCTCAAGTGAAATTTGAAAACGTGACGTCATCATTCTTGTGCGAACTATGGTCGAGGCATCATCGGTTCATTTTACGAAATAACACGGCAAAATGTTGACTTGTACTATGAAAACTTGTAAAAATAGATGTGAAAAAGAGAATAAACCCAATTGTCGTATTACATTCCATATATAAGCATTATTTTACTTTATTTTAAGCATATTCACATCGTATAATATAGATCAGTTTTAGAAACATATACTATCACATCGAGAAACGTCTGGACGCGAAACACAAAGCTGGTTGGTTGCTGGGAAGTAAATTATGAACATTTATAAAAGTGTCTTAACTAAATACTTAAAAGAAATATTCGACTCTGAAAATAGAACCGATTTTTTTTGCCGAATTTGGACTTCGCAAATTTGTTCATAACGTGGCGAGTAATTTGCGCTCCCATGTAAAAATGTCTATTCATTCAAAAGCAGATTTTACTTTTATGAAGTAAATGGTGATATTATAATGCGAGATGCCTATTTACTGTCAGATTGATTTATTGACGAATCACAGTCAGCCTTACGCCCTTCGTTCTTCAACAGTTGATTTTACCCCTCGCCATTATCTTCTCGTCTATTAATTCCTATGTCTGTGATTACGCTACATACCCATTTGCCTGAAGAGAGTTAGGTAAAGAATTGTCATTGAGATATTGAGGTTTCGTTTGACAAATGTTGTATAATTCCTTATTTGAAATAAATAAAAAAAATGTTACGTAAAATGATTTCTAATTAATTAAGTTGGTATTTAAGTACCTACTTACAAAATCTTATGATTTCTGAGGAAATTTTGGTTTTGATTTATTCGACAAAATAAAATTAAAAGCATCCATTTTGGAAACTAGGTCCTGTTCACAGAACTTCTAGTAGGATATATTATTCGGTGAATAGGTACTTACGTTTGGATAATGTTTATTCCAACATAATTATGGTCGTTGGACACTGGACACCTAACTGTACGATTACGAATTATATTGACAATGTGCTTATTCATAATAATGTTTATAAGACTAAGATTATCCCTTTATAAATCATTATATCTTTATTTGTAATAAAAACCCATTTACGTTACAATATATAGACGCTCTGTATAAATCTCACAGTGGCAAGCAAAAAGTACGTCAATTGTATTGCTTTCGATCTTGTAGTTTTAGTACTAAACAGTCAAGCGTCGCGTAAGGTCGTGTGCTAGCTACCTCTAAGTAAATGGTCTTTAAAAAGTGCCAAAATGCCTTCATGTGTAATGAGAATCATTCACATCAGTAGTAACAACGAGAATAAATAATCGCCGCCATTTGCAAACTGTCGTTGCTCTGTTATGGCACGGTTGTAACTTGATCACTTAACACTTCAAAATCCACCGCTCAGGCCTATACTCAAGTTAGCCTCGAGGTAGTATTCGACGCAACTTTTGAATACGAAAATGCCGCCCGGTCCTATCATTTATTTCGTTTATACACACATATATTTTTTATTGTCTATGTTTTCATCCGTGAACAACGTGAATTGAGATTTACTGGAAACATAAGAGTGTTTCTTTCTTGCCAGATTTTATCTTAATTTTGTGAGAAAATAACAAGTCTAGATGAATTGCAACATCATTGCCTACATATCATTTTTTATCACTTATCACTTCTTTTATTTTATTATGTATATAAATTTAAAATGACAGCTTCAAAAGTAACATCTACCGAAATAGCGGGCTATTCAAAATAACACCTCTTATTGTAAACCCTATATTTTAGTTATAAATCTCCTCAGCTAAAAACAGCGGTAATCGTTTTTCTACTTTAGTCCGCTTTAATAACAATGTCGTTTACACCTCCTTTCCGCTCTGAGGATCTCCTGTTCAAATTAAATTAATATTAATTAATTATTATTTTGTCGGATTTCGGAATGTTGATTAATAAGAAAAATTAACCATGCACACGAGTCACAAGGCGTGTCGTGTTACTAGGTAGAGCTGTTGCTAAAAAATAAAAGCACATTGGTAGTAGGTACCACCTACCTGACTAAATAATTCTAAAGTTCCTTTTTGAAGACCTTTCTGCTCATGTCTTGTTTGCAAGTACGCAGAAGAACCCGAGCAAAACAGTGTCATACTGGTGAGTTGTGAAATTTTTCCTTTTCTAAATCATGTATGCCTTTTTGCACGGTGCCGTTTATTTTGTGAGATTTTTGTATACAACGAGGGTGTATGTTCAGAGGTCGTTCGAGGGGGCGGGCGGCCTTATTTATGATAATTTATTCTCAATACCAAAAATATCGAATTATAATCCAATTAATCCACGTCCGTTAAATATGCCAACGGCAAAGATTTACACAACGCGATGAGAACGTTGCCAAGAGATCTTAATATATTTTTTCATGGAATTTCCATATAAATTACAAAGAAGAAAAAAAAAGTATTTACGAAAAAACTTTTATTTATTATTTTTATACTGTTTAATCTCTCGATAATGTATTAGTAAATTCAGTTTATTTTTATTTTTTTGCTTAATTCGTTGGTAGGTACTAATTACTTTGTATCCGTAAAATGTCTGATAATTTATTATCCAAATAACCCTTCAGTAGGTCACGGCTTAGAAATAAATTGAATTTAAATTAGCTGGTTGTACTACTAATATTATTTCCCTTAGAAGCCATAATATTATGAGAAGTGTTCTAGGAATAGAAACATCCCAACGTAATCTTTGTTAACACTTTCGTAGTAGTTCGAACAGCTTTGGTCTACAGGTTTGCGTAGGCGGGAGATCCTAACCGAGTAGGTAGTCGCGTAGGTACTAGGTACCAGATAAAGGGAAAGTAGTACTATGTCTTTTGTATGTTGTGTGTTTATATGGTTTGCTTTGGGACCGGACCATTTCATCACTTGTATGAGGGAGGTGAAGAGGGGGGGCTAAGTAAACTAGCTACGTTATCCGATACGATACTGACGCACCTTTTGTTTGGTTATTATTCACACTCATGCATAATTTGGAGACACTCATACACGGGTATTAATAGCTCTTCTGTGATATGAATAGACACAATCGGCCTTGGTATTTTTTTAAAAAATACGTGAATACCGTACTAGAGTCCACACTGCTCCCAACCGTCCGGAGTCAATGAGTCTATGGCGTCGCCAATTTTAGTATGTTGTCAGGCTGAAGATTTGGGGAGGGGAAGGATATTGGGAACATGAAAGTGGGGGATGTGCCTGGCTATTCAGATCTGGCAACCAAACACGGCTAAAGCCATATAAAGCGTCATTTAGATAATAAATGGTGGTTTTTAACCGCTCTAATGCTTATATATCTTTAGCGTATCTTTCGCTCGGGAAATGTATAATTATTATTTTTAATGAATTAATTGTGAAACAATACACATTCATTAAATAAATAATTTACTTGCGCACGCCGGGATATGAATATGAACCAGTAGTCGAGAGCATTACGCATCGACCACGGAGGCCGTCATACTTTTGTATTGTTTTTTTCTCATTCGTTATTTTTTTACATTAGCTTTATTAGCTACACAGGAGGCCTTGAGGACTAATAACTTCCCTCGGGGCGTATGTCATCTTTGTGGATTCATTGTGGAGGTTTTTAAGGAGAGGAAGATCTGCGAAGGAAAACGGTATGAGTGGTGGGTAGGAATCTGGGGGTCAGTGTTTCCAGGAGTGACGGACGTTCATCGAATTCATCCCTCCCACTGTGGTGAAAGGTGACGATGGAGAGACAAAAGATCTCCCTCAACCAGTCTCAGTCTCTACCACCCAGTAGGTGGGCAGACCCATCCGCCGCCAAGACGTAGACAATCCTCACCCCATAAATCCGGGCACCCCTGCCAAGTCACCAAACGTAGCGAGCCACTTGGGGTAACCTATGGCAGAGGTGTTGGTTATCCAATGAATGGTTCCCGGGCGGCGGTACTCATACCCACCTCCCAAATTGAAATTGTATGCATGAAATAGTAGACGATAAAATTAATTTGCCAAAGATATAGCTTTTTGGATCAATTTAACGAATTTACTATTTACGCCCATAATTTTTTACTAATAACATTATGTGCTAGAAACGCGCTTTATTTTAAATTATTAAACATAAATTGGATAATGGAAGGTATTTCTTGTTGCTATAATAATGAAAAATTCATAACACAAACAATATTATTATTTTTTCATGAATTATTACTAAAATATTTCAGCGTTTTAGGTTAAATAAATAAATGTTGAATACCCAGTCTCCCCTTCTTTTCGCGCACAAGAGATATTGGCTACGAGAGTGTACAAATATGCAATCTCCTTCCAGATAACCATTTTTAAAAAAACTTTTTAATCTTAAGTTATCAGAACAAAATTAGAAAACTACTTGTATGTACTTATTTAAGTTAAGAAAGTGAAATGTAAAATGTCTTTTAACTTAATAAATAAATAAATAAAATAAATTTAAAAAAAGAAATGTGATTAAAATCTTAGTGGGAAATAGTTAATAATATGTAACGATAGGTATATCACAATAATGAAACGCATTCTGTTCCAAATCTCCATAATAATATTTGTTGTTCTTTATTTTGAGTTCTGCGTCACCAAACTCCCCACTTAATTCCCACAAGTATGAAGTGCAAAACGCAATGTAATTTTATCAGTCAGTCATCAAAGCGCGATTTGAGCGCATTAAAAGGAATGTGCCCCGGTGCCGCCTGTGGCCGCTTGTGGGCCACCAATGGGCCACCTCCCCCTCTCCCCGCAATCAGGTGGCGTTGGGTAGGTGAGTACTGGGTGCCCACCTAATTGCAAATCGATGGACTCTGAAAGCCTGACGCACAGCGCACTACCTCAATTATTTTTAAAAATACACTGACTTATTTACATAAGCCAATTTTCGAATCAACGTGAGCACGTGAACGAACAGGTTTAATCAGTTTGAGTGGAGCTCTGAAGGAAACGAGTATTGCATTCCGAGGGAAGGCCCTCTAATTGTATCACATTAGGTCGGTATATATACGGTTTATTTTTTATTTTACTGGTTTCGTTGTGAGTCTCTAAGTCAAATGTACAATATTCAGATTCGTGTTTATTCCTAGCTAGATTATTAGATGTTATGTCAATTCATCCAAAATGTGGAAATATTGGTGCAACTTTTCCGAATGTAAATAAAGGAGAATTTTGAATATCTTCGACCTAAATATGACCGAATATATCTGACCTGAAAATACGAAAAATATTTTTCGAAAAAAAATAAGATAATCTTTTTGTAAGGATGTTGCGTAGTATGTTAAGCACTGAACTTTGGGTATTTAAATTATGCCCAGGTCAATGAAGCCTGTGACGTTGCAAACGCGCTATATGTTCTTGGCTTAGCCTGTTTCAGCATATCGCTCGACATAAATTCCCATTTGTTGTGTATGGCGAGCGATATGCTGAAATAGGCTAAGCCATTATGCGTATAGCGTAACGTGACGCCTTCCTGAATCTGGCATTTGAACAAGTCAAAGGCAGTCGCTCAATGTTACATAATATGTTATGATGTCGAACGTGGATATTTTTTTTTCATTTCGGCATATCACAGTTTTCTTTCGAATTTTTTTTTTTTTTAATTCGCACAAATAAAAAAAGTACGATCTATTTCCATTTAAATTACCTATTTCTGCTGTGTTTATTCCAATCGCTAATCATTCGTAAATTGGTCGAGTTAGCATAATTTCGGAATTAATCCCGACCGATGATTGTGTTCAATTAAGTATGTACCCGAAGCAAATATTAGGCATCAAACTAAAATCTACCGCATTTCGACTGTTCATTATTTGTACGAATTTAGAATGGGCTGAGTGTTGACCACACTAATTATTTGCCATTATTTCCCCAATACATACGGAACTGATGGAATCGGATTAATGCGGTTACGGCATTTGTTCCGAGCTTTCGTAAAGAGTGAATAGTAGTTTTTAGTTTTTCATTCCAATTTCAGCTCACGTGAGCCGTGCATGGTTCCAACGCACCGGTCCCGGCCTCAAGCTGCTTTGTATGCATTGATTGAGAGCCTATTTTAATAATTAAAGCTAAATGTATTTGCACACACTAGAACATAAAGTGTGTAGAGGGTTTGGGGTCGGTATGATTTAATATGCAGTGCGGAGTACACCGGGGCCAGACCACCGCGGTGCAGTTGGGGTTAGCCAACGGCGTAAACTACCCCACCCGCTAGCCACCACAAACAACCAGCAGCCAGCAATCCTGTCACGACTAGCCTGCAGTACTAGACTAGTCCTACCTCACCCCGCGATACCCAATCTCCAGCGCTTGGCAGACTTGTCTTGCTGCACTATTGAATGTTGAATGAACTGTCGAGATGAAAGCCGTTTAGAAATAGCACAGCGACCGTGTGGCACACTGAGGTAAATGTCAACCGGTGACTCGTACTATAGGTAAGGTCCGGTCCGCTATCCATGCACCACTCGCTGCACTACCACTCGTGTACATGCGATGTCCATAGTTGTGTTGGTTCTGGTTGGGACCCGCCATTGTCTCATCGGGAATGGAGCGGATTCAGCCGTATTACAACTAGGCATGAATTCAGCAGTCTGTCCACGGCTTCAGTCATTAGCCTACATATTATTATATGCCATCTGCGTCAGTGTAGCAGTCGGAATCATCAATGACATCATTGTAGCCGGGTTGGCGATGCACTGCTAACGGCGAACTTAGCTTAGTCTAGACCGACAGCCTCTTTACAAGAAAACAAAACTAGATCTCTGAATGCCTCACCAACTTTTTTATTAATGATGCAAATAAAATTAAGAGATACAAGATTATAGTGTTTTCAAGACAGCTGTATACTGTATATGGAACTAGCCATCCATCAGCCGATGTTACGATGATGATACTTTCTCCAACGCTTGAATATAGCTGGTATCGATGTACAGTTTTGTGTCTGAGATATCCAATGAGCGTTGTAAATATGAGAGCTTTTGAATTATTACTGGTTATTTGAATGAAGTTTTACAGTATTATATACCACGTGCCGCGATCGTTACCTCCCCACGACACGCAGACAGCTGACCAAGTACCAATGGGTGGTCACCGTTCTGTCGAGGCGTATTAATGAATGGGAAGATGCGCTCGATCCCTCCTCCGGAAATATGGCTTCCCATTGTTCCGGAGACTGTTCCGACTAGTTATTCCTCACAAAAACATCACTGCATACATTTGTCCAAGTGTTATTAGTTTTATTACATTCCGCCCTGAATTCTCCAGAAGTAAAGAGTACCCACGATTAATATCCGCCGCTGTGCGACTTGCCATTGTGGGCTGGAGTGACGTGTTCAAATTTGATGATGCGCTATCAAAAGACAGTCGCCCTCGCGGGACTGAGCTCTAAGCTGTGCAAGCGGTCGCCACGCTACTTCGTGGCTCCTCCTTCCTTCACTTAGTTCTATTTCCTATTCCCACGGCAGGGTTGCCAGTCCTACACAATTACTTCCGTTTTGTTCTCTTACATCAACTTTTTATTTAAAAGAAAAGTCTTTATAAACCTGCCAATATTCAAAATAAAAATATTTGTATCAAAACGATTTTATAAGGTTCGCTAAAATTGTTCGTTGAAATCAGATCGCTATTGAAAAACTCATTCAGTCAAACTGTCAACGGCTTTATCTTTTCAATGAGGGTTTGCAACTAAGTTACCCCATTCTTCCCGCCCCTGGGAGGGGACGCTAGTGTGCGTGTGACTGGAGGAGGTTGATCCGTTGTGTATATGAGAGATGATATAAAGCAGTGTGTGTGGGGCTACAGGAATGCCAGCCATAGAGGAGGAGGCTGGGGTAAGACGCCACAGAAAAGAGTCGAGGGTTTTTACTTTAGAATGCATTTTGTTTTTTGACGATGCGCTTTTGCAGCCTTTGATGAAAAGTCTTTTCACTCAACTGCGACACTTTTCACTTTTTTAACCCCGTTTGTATCCTCCGTCTTCCCTCGTGCTAAATGAATATAAAAATAAACTTTGACGTTTTTAGCTATTGCGCCACATGTTGGAAGTTTTTAAATTTTATATTACACTCTGACGCAAATAATTGTGTGTCCCTTTAATTCGAGTCACAGATGTGTTTGGATCTGAAATATTTCATCGATTAATGTGAAATTTGCATGTTTTTTCAGTTAAATAAGTAACAAAATTATTCAAATTTATCACAACGGCTGTTACCGATTGCATATTTGCCGTCAAATTTAATTTCGTTTTGTTCGCCTTTCAGTGGAATTATTTTCTGTTTGTAGATAATAATAACTAGTTGTTAGTACACTTATCAGTTATTTTCCCACTTATTCAAAGTGAAACGTTTGTCAAACGCAATTGAATTCAATTATAGCCGACATTATTAGTTCATAAATTACTCCAATTTAACCTGTAAAGCAGAAAATTTGTAAGCTGAATCAAAACTCTCGAAAGTAAGCTGTAGCATTTTCTAGGTTAACACAACTATTTTGAGGGGGCAGAGTAATTTTCAGCATGAGCTACAAAGCTTTGATTTTTTTTTTATCTGCCTGGTTCTTTAATTGTCGATGAATAAGACAAGACCTATTTTTGATTATTTAGAAAAAAGTCTGTTGGAACTGGGACGAAAACAACTATTTTTTTGTAATTTTTTAACTGGTTCACAATATATACTGGTCAGTGGCTAAGTGGGCGCGTTAGAGTCCCGCCCAACCGTCGTGTTTCCTATTCCTCGGCTGACAAGTCTGCCATCACAACATAAGCAAAAAATTTCGCTTACTGTGGTGGTAGTAGGAGATTTTCAAATATTGTCAGGTTATTCGTGACCTGGGAATGTTTGTCTTTCTCTTAAAGAGAAAAAGTATATCTGAGCAAAAATTGTGTATGTTTCACAGTAGGTTCGGGGGTTCCTGGTTCCGGGGCACATACTTCATCCGGGCCCCAATACGGGGCTAATTACCGGGCCTCGGAGCGTCCGGCGCCCCAGCGCCCGGCCGGGCCCGTAATTCACCCGCTGATAAATCGGGGTTACGACTAAACCATTTGTTCGCCGCCGCTATCGGTTTTGAATTGGCAATTTATCGGACACAACGTATTTGCCACCAGCCTCACCTTCCCCTCCCCCTACCTCTCCCCACTTCCGCGGCGTTCCGGTTATCTGAGCCCGCGCTCCGGCTGACCGCTGCTGCCCCGCTCCACCCGTCCCACCCACCCAACGAACCAACAAACCCCACCCACCGAGGGGATGCAAGCAAGCGAACCTCAAGGTAGCGGCTACGCAGGCACCATTATGTTGCCGCGATAAAAAACGTTATTTTTATCATTTTACTAAAACTTAGTCGGAGGTTGCGGGTTCAAATCCTGGCGTGCGCAAGTAAATTTTATTTGATTTTTTCGCAATTTAATTATTTATAGTATATTTGCGGCACGTTCCAGACTGGAAGATATCGTATCTCAGTATCGCCCCGATGCAAGACCACCATTCGGATTTTTTTTTTCATTTTATTTAATTTTTTAGTTTTATTTATTAAGTTAAATGAAATTTACATTTCACTTTCTTAGCTTAAATAAGTACATACAAGTAGTTTTTAATTGAAACGTTGCTTAAAATGGCTTTACCCGTGTTTAGTGACCAGATCTGAATAGCAAGGAACTTCCCCACCTTCCTCTTCCCCATCCCATTCTCCTCCCCTCTACCTTAATCCTCCTAGCATACCCCAATTGTGGACGTCTCATTGGCTGTAGACGGTCGGGAGCAGTTGAGACTCACGCGCGGTTCTTCTTTCTTAAATTATTTATTACGTGGCTGATTTTTTAATATATTTATTCAAATTCATGTCACTAATAGCATAGCAGTCAAATATGAAAATGATATATACCGGTAGATGCGCTTCTAGTAGCTAGGCATCAATGTACAAGATATAAATGATATCAACCGCTAAGTGTGCTTCTAGTAGCTAGGCATTAATGTTCAAGATATAAATTATGTCTACCGCTAGGTGCGCTTCTAGTAGCTAGGCATTAATGTTCAAGATATAAATGATATCTACCGCTAGGTGTGCTTCTAGTAGCTAGGCATTAATGTACAAGATATAAATGATATCTACCGCTAGGTGTGCTTCTAGTAGCTAGGCATTAATGTTCAAGATATAAATTATATCTACCGCTAGGTGCGCTTCTAGTAGCTAGGCATTAATGTTCAAGATATAAATGATATCTACCGCTAGGTGTGCTTCTAGTAGCTAAGCATTAATGTACAAGATATAAGACAAGATATAAGATTAAGATTATAAAATGAAGGCCTCAGCACGGGCAAACCACCCAGTGAGGCCAACATTACTGGAAAACTTTGAAATGTAAAAAATATTGTACCAAATAAAAAAAAGACCGGTCGGTGGCCGAGTTGACATCGCGTTTGGGTCCCACCCAGGCGTAGTGTGTTCAATTCCTCGGCTGGATAAGTACTCCATCACAACACAAGCAACATTTTCAGCTTTCTGTGGTGGTAGTAGGAGATTTTCAAATATTGTCAGGTTATTCGTAACCCGGGAATGTTTGTCTTTCTTTTAAAAAAAAATAAGATATCTACCGCTAGGTGTGCTTCTAGTAGCTAGACATTAATGTTCAAGATATAAATGATATCTACCGCTAGGTGCGCTTCTAGTAGCTAGGTATTAATGTACAAGATAAATGATGAGATGAGAATATAAAATGTATTATGTAAGTTACGTAGTAAACAATAATATTTAGATTTTTATTTTTAATCTATACTTTTTAGTTAAGAAAGTGAAATGTGTATATATTTCTTTTAACTTAAAATAAATAATACGTGACGAATTAATAAGGAAGCAAATTTTAGTAATCAATATAATTTAATGCACCAAAAACAGCAAACGTGTGAACAAATCTCTTCAATTAAGTTGTGTTCAAGAGTAGGGTAGGCGACGCATTACGCTATAAGCAGCATGGCTTCGCCTATTTCAGCATATCGCTCGCCATATACTACCAATGGTAATGGATGGCGAGCGATATGCTGAAAGGCCAAGTCACGAAAATATAGAGCGCTTATATCATGGCCTATCACAGGCATAAAGCTCAATGCCGCTGTAAAAGTTACTGGACGATGAGATGAACAAGACGGAAACGTGTAGAAAAACAAAAATGGTACCGAAGAGTTTCGATAAAATTAATGTAGACTTATTCATGTCTAACTGCCTTACGCATGAATACGTCAACAATCATTTAAGAAATAAAACAAAAGGGTACAACGTAAATGTTTTGTTTATTTTATTATTGTACGATGCGAAGACTAGACTAGTGTCTGTTGTTTCGGAGAAGTTTTGTTGTGTATATAATACGATCAGCATTGCCGGAAGACTTGGCGAACTTGGAAACTCTTCCAAACATAAAGATTTGGAAGCATCTAATATAAGAAGTTATGGCACAAACCAAAACCTACCCCGCTTGGAACAAAGAATCACGTATTTTTAGCCCGAGTTAGAAGTTGTGAATGTGAAGATGTTCCCGAAGCGAACCCCCCTAAATGGGGTTTGTTTGGATGGTGCCCCTTCCAGAGCGCGCTTTGGATCCACAGACTTAAACGAAAACAAAGTAACTTTGCGTTAATTTGAAATTTTACGATAATAAATCTAGAGGTCGTAAATTTACATCAAGAAAAAATGGAATAGTCTTTTCTATACTTTTATTAAGTTGGCATATTTCCCAGTTGGCGGCCGTAGGGTAGCAGCCATTTTCGCAGAGGCTTTTAACTCTGATGTGAAAATGGGAAATTTGTTTTAAGGGGCATGTGTGCGTGCGCCCTATTCCCTGTACTTTATTCTCAGTCTGTTGCCATGCTCGCAAATCTTCATTGTGGCCTAATTTTTTTTACCAAATAATTTATCGTGAGCTCTTGCCAAATTTTCAATATTCCTTTCGTTTCTTATAAAGAAATACTCTATTTCATATTAGACTTATTTTAGATCTACTTTTGTGCGAACCAGGGTTATTATGTGTGTAGGTACTTTATTTGCATATGAATAAGTAGGTAATTATCGTGTTACGAGGGAGGTATATAATAATAAGATATGAACGCTATATTAAGCAACTCAAAAATAGGTTCGAGAGTTTCAGCTGTTCTATAATTGTGTTTTTTTTTCTTTATTTACAGAACAATTTGCAACCTGCCCACAGCATACACAGAACACTCCAATATTGTTTTGTTCCCAAACCGTAAGTTACTGATATATATTTAATTATATTAACATTATTAGCGAATACATACGTCCCTACTGACATGTTGGTGTAATTATTATTTAACATATTGTTGTTAATATCTTTATTGATGTGCATTAGTTGGAAACATTAACGGTAAATTTATCAAGGACACTGTATTTGCTTTATCTCAAGGTTAAAAATAATGAACATGGGAGCTAAATTTTTTTTCAGTGTATTTGAAATCCATAAAATTCTTTAAAATAGTTTTTTTGATCACCGGTATTGATATATTAGTGCTAAATTAAAAGTATGATAACATGGTGATTTAGGATTCCGCTGATGGTTCCATTCTAACCTCTACGTTTATTTCAATTATAAGTTATAACTTATAACGGATCTCTGTGGCAGGACTCTATATGAATTTGCCACAGCAGAATCCCCGGCGCACATTAGCCACTCAGCTAGATACTGGAGTATACAGTATAGAGGGTCTGGAGTGCACGGTAAACCCTGGACTAGGGGCTACTGTCCACTATCAGCTCGGTCATCGTGGAGCGTCCTTCACGCTGGCGCTGTAGCTGTAGCACGCTACTTCACTTTTACGCAAACATGACGGTATTAATAAGCCAGCGCCAGTATCCCCAAGCTGTTCTATATATTTATTTACGCTACGATGCGCTTTTAATACAAGCATAAATGTTAATATCTGATGGCATACTTGTTGGTTTTGATAGATCGTTTTCATAGACGGGATTTTCTTGGAAATCTGGCAAAGAAGGATTAGATACCACTAAGTATTCTGTTGGTAAGTTTAGACACTTTAGTCAAGATAACTTCATTTGCCTCTCACTCGAAACACAATCCTCTTTCTCAACTGAATTAATACTTCCATTATTTTCCCCCTTAAGCCCCTGTGTAGCCAATTTCTATCGATTTATAACAAGTTTCACGTTAACTCTTTAAGTTTTTAAGATAACATCTATACATTTGTTTTGCCGAAATGTTAATCATATGAAATTCCCTCGATAGAAAAAAATCGCAAAATCCGTAAAATATTAAAAACACCTTTTGTTCTGTTATTTAATCTGTTATAGGCATGAAAAATTCACAATGTATCTTTAAATGCAACTAAAGCATTTGTCGTGATGTTTTTGCTCAAACGGTTTTATTAAATATTTTCACCATTTTCGCTCAATTATTATAAAAACTAACTAACTAACCATCACGCCGTTTCCCCGCAGGGGTAGGCAGAGAGGACGGACCGCCAAACAACTCGGTCTTGGCACACACTCCTTGCCTCATTCACATTCATACATCGTCTCATACATACTCTTCTATTGTTCTGACTCTTGACATGGCCCGACTCAAGTATCTGATTCACTTGGTCGTGCCATGTCTTCCTCGGGCATCCCCGAATTCTGCTACCATTCACATTTGCATCGTATATTCTCCTTACACTCCTTCCTTCGCTCATTCGCTCTACATGCCCAAACCATCTAAGCGTCCCTTTCTTGATCTTACTCATTACGCTTACATCAGCCTTGCATTCTTTTGCGGATATCCACATTCCTCACATGATCATACATGGTTTTACCACACATACGCCTCAGGGATCTCATTTCAACAGCATTCAATCTACTTTCATCCTTTCTTTGCCAGTTCCATACCTCACTTCCATACATCAGGGTAGGTACCAGCACTCCATTGTGGACTGCTAACTTCGCTTCTTTGGACAATTTTTTGTTAGCGCCAACTGCGTTCAGTCCTCCATTAATGGAGTTACCTGCATTTACTCTTCTTTCAATATTATCATTTTTTTAATATCAACGCGCTCCCTCTAACATTCGTATTTACATATCTCCCTTTCAAACCATCTTTGAACACGTAACACGGGGCCTTAAGAATTAGCGTGGTACATAAAATGGGTCAAATTGGTGATATTATGGCTAGTTCCGTGTAAGTCACTTAAGTATCAACCCGCGTTATAATCAGTAATATTCGAGCCATGTAGCAGCGGAGTAAGACAGATATTAAAGACCGAAATGACTTACTTATTTCTATAGAAAAGTAGCCCGTAGTAGAGTGTTTGGCATATCTGGGTGGGCCGGCGCTGCTCGGCTTGGCCCCAACACCGACTACTACATCGCTTCGGGATTTTTTCCCTTTACATTATTTGGACGCGTGCCAAAACTTGTATAAAAATAACTTCTATTTATTATCGGGCTAATGGTGGAGTTTCTCGCCCATCAAATGTTACAATCGGCAAGAAATATATCCTTACATAAATATTGACATTTAAAAGCCCTGTAAATTACTGAATCGGATCAAAATTTCTTACTCCTTTATAGAAGTAAAGCACAACATCTCTTAGGTTATACTTCAATATATTATATTTATTCCCCTTTAAATGTTACACTTAATATTCCTTATAAAAAAGCAATTAATTTATTAGAACTAGTTAGCCTCGATCTGTGATGCCTCAGCATTAGTTTGATAATTTAATCATTTTATTAAGCTTATAAAGTTGAGCTTTATTCGATATAACATAGACACCATCTCCTTAAACGAACTTTAAGTATGGTTGTGAAAGTAATTGATCCATAAAAGTTTTATCTTAACCTTCATAATTAGACACAGGAAAAATTCCAGAAAAGCTCTATCGGCAAATGAAGCTTTTATTCGCGAAGACGGCGCATTTTAAGTGTGGCGCCACACGAAACTACTTCGCCAGTGTTCAACACGTCCCCAGTAAACAGTAAAAATATACTTCCTATATAGACATAAAACGAAAGTAAAAATTCTCCAATAAGAACGTTAACCGCCCATTGCGACACCATGGCTCCAAGGGGATAGTCTGGGCGGCCGCGAGGGGCCACTCTCTACTCACCCTACACTTGACTAGACTGTACAACTGTACGCTATACAGTGTACAGCCTACAGTGGCAGACTATTTTGTCACTATTTATGGTTTTATTCACTCCATCGTGTTTAATGGACATGTAACACATTTCACTATTTTGTGGGCTGGGATATTCAAAATTCAGCCGATTGAATCCGTCATATGAATCCGATGATTCGTACAATTCCGCTTAATTTCCTTATAGACAACAAATATTTAAATTTGAGAAGATGATTCTTCACTTTTAAGAAATAATACGCTCGTACAACCAACTATTCTTCGAGTTTCTGATGGCGCGAATACATTTACGAGTCGAAACGCGAGCCGTGGGAAAGGAAGGACGCAAGCGGCGTTTCGCGCCATTCCTTTGCATTCAGTTGCTTCGTTCCTTTCCCGTAATTCAACTCTCGGCTTGCAAGTGTATACGCAGCATTAGTTATTGATTATTTCAATAGTTACCAACAGAAAACATAAAAACATGACAGCGATGATTCCGTTTATTGCAAGAATACAGCATTACATTGACTGGAATTGAATTAGAATAACATGTGTGTAGCGTGTTCCGTGAGCGAGGTGGTGACTGAGACCATCCTATGCCGCCCCGGGGTGGCCACTGGGCACTGGTCGCCACTGGATCAGACTGGGCAGTGGGCGCTACTGGGCAGTGTGGGCAGTGGCAGCTCCGTCGTATGCCCTTCTTACGGGCATATTAGTCCATATCGGTAGCCGGTAGCTGCGACCTTGCCCGCCCCATCCAATTACATCGCGGCAGTTCCCATTCATCAAGCCGTCCGCTCTAACTGCTGATTGCTGATCCGAAGTTCTTATAATAATACTCCATTTTATACGTACGTTTTTAAAACTGTACAACACTTAACATCATGGCTTTTCGGCCTTAGCAAATATTACAATAACGATTGACTGAACCGCAAATGAATACACGCGTGCCGGTTGGGCTCACCGAACACTATGTGAATAATAATAAAAAAAACTTCCGAACATAATTACGTACTACGCATAAAATTTTAATACTATTACGTTGATGGATCGAATAAATCCACTTGAAAGCTCCGTCATTGCCTATAATAAATATTGTTTTTTGAAACTGCAGGAACTCACGATCGTCTGTGTATTGCGAGCGTAACTCGCGTGTTGAAGATTTATTGGATCATTCATTTAATGATTATTTCTACAACGAAACACTACTATTAGATTTATTCGTCGAACAAATATTGCTCGTCCTGTGTAATTAAATAATATTGTGCACGTTTTTTGTTATCGTTGTTGACTTCTGTATGGCGCAAATCATTGAGGGTCTCGATCCCTTAAAAGCCACATATTTTATCGTTTTGCATTACTAACGTGAAATAATGTGTGAAATTGAATAGTATCTACCTACCTAAAACTAATTTTTTGTCTAATTTTTTGGCTCGCACGAACGTGTGAATAAGGAAGCTTAGTAACGGATGCTTCGAAAACATTCACCCCATTTGCCACTTCTTGTGCGAAGGGGGCTTCACGTCTATGGTGGTTTTGAAAAATTAAATACAGAAATCGTCTATTATCACTTAAAAATAAGATTCTTGTGTGTTTCAAATGTCCACGTATACAAAACCTTTTAAGAGAAAAACAAACCGTCACACTAATAAACTAACCCAATCCCTCCCATACCCCCGGGGGTCGCGCCCCCCAGATTAAGAAACGATGACAGATAGAAGCTTGGCTTTTCAATATTTCTTTTCCTGCTATCCACTCTTTTCAGCATCCTTTTCCACTTATATTTCAGACCTCTTGTTTCAATTTGTTTTAAACACCCGATGATGTTAATCTGCTACTTATCCCAAATCGAAAGCCAGATGCATTCTACTCCTATCTTCTCAGAACAAACTGAAAATTAGGGTTGAACTCTGTTAACATAATTTATAAATGACGTGAAAAGCTCACGTCATTTATAAATTATGTCATAAAGGTTGTCATTACTAGTTTGCCCATCGATTATTTTTAATCTTCGTCAAGGACTTGAGACTTGAACGAACACGCAATATGCGTGTAGTTTATTGATATTTTCACCGAAAATTATTTAGGTAAGTCATCCACCATACACCTAATTGGCTTTCAATTGTCTGGAAATAGTACCTATCACACGGCAAGGCAGGCAGACAGCATGGCCTGTCGGGCAATAGGCACTGGGCACTGGGCACTGGGCACTGGGCAGTAGACAGAGCGGGCAGGTGGCCGGCTGGGCTAATTATTCCATGCGCCCTCACCTGATATAGTCCGGCACGTGATTCCATCCACACCTGCCCCACTCCCCTCGGATACTAGCCTGGTATGACCTGATCGCCTGGTCGATGCTAGCTAGAAGCCTGACTGGCCGACCACCTTTGGTCGTATTGGTGACATGCAAATTATGCGAATAGAACCGAGGGGTTTTTGCACACATGTCGCTAATAACGCAACGGAAGTTGAGTTATCCCAGATTCACTTTCGAAGCTGTTTATGCGGCAAACAGCTTGCATGAATATTCAAATATCAAGATAACCTTGTGTACAACAGGAAAACAATGTGTACTTATTGTTCAGTCTAGATTTAATTGAGTATTTTTTGGTTGGTTTTTGTAAATAAAGTACAAGTAAAACAAAAATATTTCTGATATAAACATGGTAGAGTGTAAAATAATTTTAATGGTTAAGCGGTAATTTTTTGTGAACACCTCACTAGGAGAACATGTGCTGAAGTGTTACCATGTTTTACATAGATAAAGTGTTATTGTACATTAGGTAAGTAGTGGTCAAAGAACATCATAATAGGATATTGAAGTTTTGTACATTGCGAAATTCAATCCACTATTCGCGTTTTTAATATTTATATTTCGTATGCCTTTCTTATTCCCTTGCCCGTGTTACTAAAATAATCTCAATACGTTCCGCTCTTTACTTTGAATGCCCGCAATTCAAGCAAAGAAAAATACATAAATTAACCTTTTTCGACTTGGTTAAGCTTAACTCAGCTATGCATCCTTTGATCACGGACGATGGCCGGGCACGTTTCTGTATCGAGCCGTGTGTAGCGAGTGCAACGGTGATGATACGAACCAAGTCCCAGCCAGCCACCACGCCAAACATCATGCCAAACGTCAAGGCCTTCTACTCGGCCGTTCAGCCACCGAGCACGGAGCAGGGGGCAGCGGGCAGCGGGCGGCGGGCGGCGGGCGGCGGGTTTCGGGAGCTACTCTTCGATGCAAATACTAATTTATTGTGAAACATTTTTTTGTTGCACTCGACTAAGAGGATGTATAAATGGCAAAAGGCAGACCCGTGCAACGTTCTCGAGACGGTCATCTAACCTCGATTCTGATGCTTATAATAAGTTACAACATCAACAATATTTGTTTATGCATTGAACACAATATAATATTATACTGTCACATAATATATGATGCAACGATTATAATTCCAAATCCAATGCATCATAATATAACTGTATCCTATTGGAATGTTTAAAGTTATCGTAGTTGCTGATTTATCTGTTTTCCAAAAAATACTTGGTTCACATCTCGTATTTTGATTTCGTTGATAGTATAAAGCCTAAGACACATTTCGCTATACGCATCAACGCTTGTTTGGGTGTGGTCTATACAGATTGTATATTGAGGTGTCACACTGCGATATAATCTTCCTCTCCCTACGGCAGTGGAGGGGGTCAGATCAATTGGGGCACTGTCGCGGAATATTTATTTGTACGGAATCCATCACCTTGAGAACGCGTGATCTAGGCGCTCCGTATATTGATATGACCCCCTCCTGCCGTAGACAGGAGAGGGAGTAGCATCATTTTCAAATATTACGGCATATCTTCGTCGCCACGCCCACACTTATAACACATCATCTTTCAGGTGTGACAGATCTGTATCGGGATTGTATGGCGAGCGATGTGTTGTTAAACGTTTTGATGCATATAGCGTAATATGTTGCAACCCTAAAGCGCTGGCCAATCTAGCCACACAGTAATTTCCATATCCTTGACACGCTGCAGAAGTTGTCAGTTACAATGCAAATTTTTGGTGCCGTTCAAAGACATTTTATCGGTATATTTTTAGATACATTTTTCAGTTTTTTTCGTGTTACTTTTTCTACTTACTTCTTTCAATAAATATCTAAATAGTGTTGTAAACATCTACTTACGGAGAGTTCATAATAATCTGAAAAAAGTTCCCCGAACTACAATGGATACTCCCTCAAGAATTCTATTCGCTAGCACTGCTTTTCTGTTTCTGGTAATTAATAAAACACATTTCTCTTATTTTCTTTCAATTTTTGAATGAGAATTTCTCGGTATAAGGCATACTCTGAGACGTCATCGCGCTAAACATATCTTCAACTTCATTCGTGCTGTCGTCGCTTCTGCTTTCGCTAACGTGATGCATTTCGAATTTCATTAAATCTCTCCCACTTCAAAGATTGAGTGCACTGGTTCTAAGACATCGTTGTGGGTAGCATTAATGAAATTATAATAGAAACCAGCATAAAAATAATAAAATATCTCTCTTATGTGAACCAGTCTTCTGATAAGCGCATAATTTAATATATGTATTTATATAATATTATTCTCGCGGACGTGTCGGCCATTGTAAGTTCAAGGATTTTCGTTCAGTAAGAATATAGTAACCACACAGGAAGTTTGTTATCGCGAAACTTGCATACTGAAATAATGTTCACCACCTTATCTCTCCTGATAATCTGGCTTTTGGTGGACTTTTTATTTATTAACGTTGATATTGTATATTTATACATTATCACAAACACGTATTCGGCGATTTTAAATACATGCTTTTCCTTGGTTACTTTAACTAAATATTTTTGTGTTTACAATTCATTCAATTAAACGTAAATGAGTATGATGTGCACTCCGCTTTTGATTACAATATTATTTTAATATATTCATAACGATTTTTTGTTGAGCGGTTTTACTGGAAACACATTTTTCTCGCACTAAATTTTAGTGATTTTGGTATACCAATTAAATAAATATTGTAGCATTTTCAACTAACGTAAATGAGTATGATGTGCACTCCGCTTTTGATTACAATATTATTTTAATATATTCATAACGATTTTTTGTTGAGCGATTTTACTGGAAACACATTTTTCTCGCACTAAATTTTAGTGATTTTGGTATACCAATTAAATAAATATTGTAGCATTTTCAACTAACCTATTTACATATGTTTTCGAGAAATACTAATTTGTTTATATAATAATACCTAAATGTATATATTTGGCTTTGATTTTCATCTGACTTTCATCATGAAATCGGTAAATTTATTAATCAGTTCTGGTATTTATTTAATTCCATAATGATATAAAATAATGTCTCCGTCCGGATCACTTTTCTCGTAATAAAGCTCTTTTACCATCTTGACCTTTTTCGGTTTTGATTTGTTTTCCCACAGCCCTCCATTTCTCATTTTCTTTTCTCCGTCGGTTTTCTGGCAAAATAAATGTAAAATAGATTATTTATTTTGTTCATTTGGTCGTATGGGTTTAGGATATCTAATTTATTTTGTCGTAGATGTATGTATGTTATTTGTAGATAAATATGTTACTATATATTATAGTCCTTACAATGTTTCCGTAAATTTTAAAGCCTTATTTTAATTGGTATCAGTTTGTTGTGAACCGTTTTGTAGTCATTGAATTTCGGTTCCAATATTCTGTCACGAAAGAGCTGTAACGGTCTGAAAATGTCTAAACGATCTATTTCGGTTACATTGAATCTTAAGAAAGTATGTGATGAAAAGATTTTATCTGGTCTTTTGAACGATGTTCTTCCGGATAAAATGAGTTTTATTGGTAGGAATTACAATTGAAATATTTGTTAAAAACCGTGATCTTTCGGATAGCCTCTAATTAAATCTACTAATCCTCTGAAGATAAACACTCTAAAGACTTTCTTCGGCATTATAATTTACTGTCACTAAATACTGATAGTTCCGTTTGCAGTACACACAAATGATACCCCTAAAACTATACATGACAATTCCAAAACTAACAATAAAAAATAATTATTGTATCTCAAATTGCACAATATTATAAACATCAAACACAATCAAATGTCTAAAAGTAATTATCAATACAAATCTGATATGGAAGGACCAAATATGTCGAGTTGTAAAAAAATATACATATTTTAAAACTGAGAATTGTTTGTCGATAAAAAAATCTGTATTTAATATACTACGCCTTGGTTCAATCAAGTTAAATATTCTATCATTAGTCGGGGATCCGCTTATAAAACTAATCTTCTCCCAATAGGAGTGGTACAGAGAATAATAATTAAAAGCATATTAACCACAAGCGGCGCCATTTGCTGTTGCTTTGTTCCTTTTCCATAATTCGAGACTCGGCTCGCAAATGTATTCATACTATTTAATATTAAAAATACTATTTCCACTTGAATTAATCGTAAAAATAATCGATATCTTATTTATTTTCCACAAGTGACAATTTCTTCACCAAATATATACACGATAATATATTTATTATGTATTGTTACTAAGCTACTTTATTTTGATACGGTATAACTACGAATAGTACACTTGCATCTATATAACCCCTACAACGAGTAGAAACAATCGGAGATCTTGGAGTACCGCTAGATTCTAAAATGTTATTTAAGGACAATGTTGAAAATATTTTAGAAAAGTTTATAAACAATTGATTTGATTTTTGACAATTGATCATTAATAACAAAATTATTAATGATAACCAATTCGGCTTCAGAGAAAATTTAGGTACGCAAGATGCAATCGCAAAAATAACCTCTATAATATATAATGCTCTTGACTCGGGAAATAAATGTTTAAGGATATTCATCGATCTAAGAAAAGCCTTTGACAGTATAAGCCACAAGAAGCTAATAAAAAAATTAGAAAATATTGGAATTCAAGGAACAGTTAAAGAATGGTTTAAAAGTTATCTTCATAAAAGACACCAACACGTAAAAATTAACAATATATTGAGTGAACCCACCTATTCCGAATTTGGAATTCCTCAAGGGACAGTTCTAGGCCCAATATTGTTTATCATTAATGTGAATGAAATGCTTACAGTACCAAAAAATGGAAAAATCATATCTTTCGCCGACGACACAGTTTTAATCATAGAAAAAAAACTTGGGAAGAAGCCTATCAAACTGCGAATATAGAAATAAACAACTTAAAAAAAAATTTGTTGTTTGTTTTTGGGGTGTTATGCCGTGTTGCGCTAACTCCTTCTTTAGCCGACGTTTCGGACAGCGTTGCAGTGTCCATCATCAGGGCGGATCCGGTAGATCCGAAGATCTACCGGATCCGCCCTGATGATGGACACTGCAACGCTGTCCGAAACGTCGGCTAAAGAAGGAGTTAGCGCAACACGGCATAACACCCCAAAAACAAACAACAAAAATGCTTTTGGCCGTGAGAATCTAAAAAACTTACCTAACTTAAAAAAATGGTTGGATGACAACTACCTCTCCTTAAACTCTGACAAAACCTATTTCATGACTTTCACATTATCAGACAAAATGCACCCAACAATAAATTCCAATATAACTATCCATAACTCTTGTAATAATTATACTGACAACTGCAATTCACCTAAATGCTCAAAAATCTCAAAAAAAAGTAATATTAAATATTTACGCATAATTATAGACCAAAATATTAAATGGACAGAACAAATTGCGCAAACTGTAAATAGAATACGTAAAGTTTATTACGTATTCCTCAAACTAAGAAATATATTACATAAATCTTTGCTACTAAAGGTTTACTATGCATTAGCCCAATCAGTTCTGCAATACGGAATAATAGGATGGGGAGGAGCGTATAAAACCAACTTAACCCCACTTGAAATAATACATAGAAGACTCATCAAAATAATTCTAAAGAAACAATTAGACTATTCAACTCAAAAATTATTCGATGAATTCAAAGTATTACCAATAAATAAAATTTATCAAAAAAACGCATTGCTACAAATCCATAAAGACAAACTAACAATAAAGTCATTCAGCACCAGACCGAGAACCTTAGGACAAATAATAATCCCTAAACTTAATACTACAACAGCCCAACATCATTACACATACTCGGCAATAAAATGCTTTAACGAACTCCCCATAGAAATACAATCCGAGAGGAATTATGAAATTTTTAAACAAAAACTTAAAAAACATTTTACTATTATATAATTTCTAAGTATGTGTTACGATGTGCCAACCTATATTTCCATTATGTACAAAACAAATGCCATCTTATATTTTTCATTATGTATAAATTTTTTTTTTCATTATTAACAAAAAAAAAAAAAATTGCAACTTATATTTTCATTATGTATAAAAAAAGTAGTCCTTCATGCATCCAAATTGTAACAACTGATAAGTATGTATAGTACTGTCAATTTGATAGTGCTCCCTCCCTAAACACGAGAATTTCTCAATTAGGGAGGTATTGTTACCACTAATATAATATATTATATATTATGTATTATTTGTATATTAGTCAATAAAAAATAAAATAAAATAAAATTGGGCTTATTATACGCATTACAAAGCCTTTCACTGTAGCACACACACTAATTCTGCTATATATGTCATATGTAAGTTCACAACTCGCGTTTGCCTCAGTCATTTGGAATCCTCAATATCAAACATACATTGATCGTATTGAAAATATCCAATACAAATGTATTACACCTATCGTATCATTTTAGTGATCATCGGTTTGACCTACCGCTACCTAAACTACCTTTACCTACCGTAATATATAAACGCAGAAAATTTTCTGATGCCCTATTCTTATACAAAATCGTGAAAAAATCCTGTTGATTCATCATATCTGTTAGAAAAGATAACATTTCGTTGCCCTAAACACAAAACCAGATCGAACGACTTATTTAGAACACCACGCTGTTAATCCAAATATGCGCAAAACTCTTTAATAGGACGTATCTGTAAAACTCACAATGTCTAGAGATGTACGCATTTTCAACTGTTACTTGAAAAATATTAAATACAGCTTTCAATTTTTTTTTGTTAAATAATACTATCATCGTAGTTTATTTCATTGTTTTTAGTATAATCATTCGAAAACTGTATTACTTTTAATTGTCTTTAGTAGTTTTATAACATTTTGTAATTCCTTATAATGTTTTTTTTTTAAATTTATATTTCTTTGTCGTTTATAAATATATTATGTAGGTACAAATACTAAATCAATCTTAATGGAACTTTATTGGTCTAGAATATATGAATACTCACTGTTATGCTTAAATGTACGACTGTTTGTTTCGTAAATGAAATAAGTAAAAAATAAAATCACATTTAGCAAACATGCAATACATATTTTTTTCACTGCAATGTACTTGCTGCAGAACATAATGCATGTACCTATAATATTTTAAATTACTGATAAATAACTACAATAATGTACCTACTGCACACGTGTACACTCCTCTTACAACCACAAACTAACGTTTCCATGGAGGAGTAGTATTAAAATATCATTATATGTAGAATCCTAATGTAGATCGTATTATATATGTACTTACATTATTTCTTTAATAAAAAAATATCACTCAAAAATGTTCTTCTTTGTCTGGTTACCATTGTTTTTAAACGAGGCAAAATACATTGACTAATCCCAAAAATGTTTTCTATTTGACGGTTTTGTTAAACCCCTTTCAATGTTTTATCTTATCAATCAACAATAATAAATAATATTAACTGATATGGATTCAGTAGTGTAATGTAATTTGCTTAAAACATTAGAGTGCGTGGCCATTCACATACTAATGTAGTGTGATAAGCCAATACATTGTAATTTGTGTTCGTGCCCTCAAATGGATAAAACAAATATATTGTACACGTATAATAATATATTCTGCTATTAATACAGCGTAGCTGAATCTAATACTAGACACGTGCTTTGTCAATAATAGTGACCATGTGTTTTGATTTAGCAGTTTAATATTTTTTATAGTCCGTATCGAATTAAACACACGCCAATGATTGCTTCATCGGATCGTGACTGTCCATAAATCCATCAACGGTACCAGTTGAACTCCGAACTTTAAAAGTAACCTGGCTCAATAACGGGCGGCATTTAGAGTTTGTTTCTGATTGCGAGCGGATAGCAGATTTCCCGAATGCGAAATGTTTTGCATTCGGCGTGCAGTTAGCGACAGATGGCTGAGTATCACTGTATCAGCGTGGCATGTGTCACATTCAGGGGGAGGGCTATCACTATCACTATCACCAGTATCACCCGCTCCAGCGCTCACTCACCTGGGTTTGTAAAAAACCTCTCGTTTAGTCAATTTATTGAACGCCAGTATGCATGGGTTTAGAAATTTCACGAGGCTACGTACTTTATGTCTAATACCGTGACGCGTTTCTAAACTTCAAAGGGATAGTTCTGAATTGTCTGTTACCTCTTTTTTGTTGGATCTCTCCAAGCAAATTTTAAAGTTATCGTACTGAGAACTAAAAAATAAAATGATACAAAATGCTATCAATTTCGTGTTTATTTTTTGACGATTTGTTTTTACGACCTTTACAAGTCTTGATCTAACCTCTTCTCCGGTCATTCTCCTCAACTTTTTCCTACTCCTGTTAGACAAACCATCCATGTCGATTAAGCGGCATTAACATCGTTTCTATAATTCGGTATGCTAAGGAGAGAGATGTCAAACTATAAATCTTTCCAGACTTTCTATGTAAAATTATAAGTAGATTGTAGAAGTCTAACAACTCTCTTAGAAATAGTTATTTCTCTTTAAATGTGTTAAGTTGGTGTATGCACGCGCTCCTTTCTAAAGTCTCGCGTAATAGGTCGTAGGTTGACTGTTGGCTGCTTTCTCCCCGAAAGTAACTGAAGAAGCAGACAACAAAGAGTAATTAACCTTATCGTAACGGAGCCTGCCCATTATTGAGACATTCACCCACGTAAAATGGAACCTTTTATCGATCAAGGGGAAAACGTGTTTAATTCGAATATTCGCCCATTATTTAAATATGAAGCTCATTCGCTTTTACCGTAAACGTTCCCCGTAAATACGGCATATTTCCATCCGATCGTGTATATTATTATTGTAAACTTTTTTGGCAAACTATGTTACGCTGTTTGTGTGTTTTGTTCGCATTTGTGTAAATTTTATTCAATCGGAAGCCTTAGAGAAAGTAATTTTGTTTGTTCTTTATTTTTTTGTGAATAAAAATTGGCGATTATCGAAAAGTGTTATGGGAATTTAGTTTAAAAAAAATAATGCCAAAGCCACCTAACCCTGTACGGTTCATATCCTCGAATTCGGGTTTATTTATTTTTATTATCAATCGGATTTTTTCGACACCCCAGTGCCTACCTTCTAATCCACCTGCCTTGGGAGGGTTGCTCCCCCCCTCACATTGCGTGCTCAGCTTAGAACGCCATAATATATTTTCATTCTGTCGTGACAATTGTCCTCATTGATTTTATTCCTCTTGCTCACCTTTAACCTACCTTTGAGTATGTTACCTTTCTCTTTCGCATTAGCTTTAACACCCGGCTTACGTGTGACCTATATTATTTCTTACCATGGGTGCCAACATTTGGGTATGTGTTTTTTTTTTTTTTTTTTAATTTTTAAACTTTCTCTAATTTGTATATATGTTAACGTAAATGTATGTAATCCGTCATTGTATTCAATTCCTAGGAAATGTATGTAGTTCCTAAAATCGCCAGGAAATGTGTGAAATAAATTATATTAGACACATTTCCTAGGAAATCTATACATTTCCTAAATAGCAATCGAAAATGTAAAACATTTAAGATATCAATGGGTACGCGGGAATAGCCGAACAAGGGGAGAGTATTGCATCGTCTGATCAGGCGATCGCGGTAGTGCGGCGTAAACATAACCTAACCTAACCTAACTTAACCTAACCTAACCTTACCTAACCTTACCTAACCTAACCTAACCTAACCCAACCCAACCTAACATAACTTAACCTAACCTAACCCAACCCAACCCAAAAGACTTTTAATTTAATATTGTATTTAATTACATTTATAATTACTTAAATAACAGACTGATTACTTACCAAATGAAAGTTTAACTTTATAAGAATATAACAAATAAAACAACGTGTTTTATTACAGAAAGCATTCTTTTTATACATTTCCTAATACGATATTGGAATTATGTACAATTCCTAGGAAATGTATACATTTCCCCGGATATGTATGTATTAAATCATTTTTAAAACAATATTTTATACATTTCCTAAATAGCTTCGGAATTGTATACATTTCCTAGGAGTTGTATACAATTCTTAGATGTCATACATTTCCGGTAACATATATATTCCTATTATGTATAAATTTTTTCTCGCTATTTTTTTGATATTCCGCCTGAAAATCTCTTTTCCGCCTGCTTTGAATTATGAAACAAACCGAGCTTTCTGAAATTACCGATAGACCCCTTATCGTCAAAAATTAAATATTCCATCATGCCGGAAGTTTGCGCAAGAACCAGATTCTTCAGCTTTTCGCAAATCTCAGATTTAATGTCAAACGAAAATCGTGCTAAGGTTAAGGTGACACTTATGTGACACCGTCTCTATAAAATATTCATCGATAACCGCCATCTTCCGTCATCTTGAATAAATAATGTAAACAATGTTTATATTTTTACGAGTATATCGCACTTGTGTCCGCATGTATACATGATATTCGGAAACTCGTAGTGCAAGCGGAAAACTGAAAATCTTATGAGGATCATCACATTTGCAGTCGATTTTGTAGTATATCTTTTTTTGATCCGTTTTCGAGTAAATCTAGTCTGAAATTGGAATATTTTAGGCCAAATTTGAAAAAAGCATATAAAAATGTTAAGGGTTCAATTAAATTTATTCATAATTTGCTCTTTCCCAGATGGCGCTAATTTAATTATATCAGAAAAATATCTTTTCCAAGTTACGCATTCGAAACTTCAGATGATTTGTTTTTTTGCGCCTATTCTGTACATACGGAGTATGTATAAATAGTTTTATCCATATAAAAACTCAATTCTTTCAAGAAAGGAATACAAATACAATACTGTATCGGTGATTCAAACCAATATTGTATTCTTACGCCTTTCTTGAACGAATTGAGTTTGTATACGGACAAAACTACATATTTATTCATATTGCGTATATAAGGACGTAAAAAAATAAATCATCTTAATATTTTAGAGGATAACCTAAAAAAATATAAAAATCAGAATGCTCAGATCATTTTTTTGTTTTATTGGGTTCACTGTGTATACAGGGTCTTAAGAGACTTACATGACTTACTTTATTTAACCAGTGATTCCTGACATTATTATGAGTAAAAAATGTATGTGAAATTTTGGTCTCCGGTAATATTATTAGGTTTAATTTAATTTTTAAATCAGTGGAAATTAGACAGCTATGGTCGAAGTGAGGGGTTGGGCGGTTACTCGGCTGAGTAAGCAGTAACTAACTAACTGTGAAAGTGAAAGAATTAAAATTAAAAAATTTCCTACATTTTTTTACTCCAAATATGTCAGGAATCACTAGTTATCACGAGTCAAGTACAATATGTTCTTTATGTGTGTGTATATATATTTCCCGCTGGTACTACGAGTTTCCGGACACTGTGTATAGCATAAGATTGAATGAAAAACGATTTGTTCTGACGGATTATTAAATATTTAAGGTGGCAAAAAATTATTCACAGGTTTTCATGGGAATGTTTTTCTCACACTTTACGTTGGTACGCCAACACTGCTGTATAAATTACCGGTTAGGTATTGCTGTTATTGGAAACTGTCGAAGTGAACACCATATAATATTTGACTTTTGATAATCGGTCCCTATAATCTACCTATATCGATCTTTCAGCGGCAGCACCAGTCATATTCGCAGCGATGGATTGCATTTCGAACTCATACGTGCGTGATAAATAGATCCCGCTGAAATCCTCGAGAGGACCGACTAGGAGTATGGGATAAGGTAGGGAGTAACGAATAGCGGGCGCGGCAAGACAGCAGTCACCAGTCAGCACTCAGCAGCCAGTACGTGATGCAGGCCTTGCCGGCTGGAGTAATAGAGTGTGGAGTGTGGAGTATGGAGTGAGGAGTGAGGAACGGAGACGAAGCCGGGAGCGGCGCTCGGCGAACCGAGACGATAAACCGCCGCCCACAGACGGGAAGATGACGCACTCTCTTTATTTATGTTGTTTAGTGTACTGTGAGAATTATTCATTGCTTTGGCCAGTGAGACAATACGTACGCTGCCGCTTGATGGCCGGTAGCTCTTAGCTCTAGCCTCTAGCTCTGGCCATGACGTACCCAGCCACCTCTCATATGAACACTCCCACACCTTCCTTGTTGAGGATCTATTATTATGAAGTCAAGTAACCGTCTCATTTTATGGCGCAATTACTACAATGCTTCACTTTTTTAACCTTTCTAATACTCGTAAATCCATCTAAGAAACTTTTTCCCGGGGGGAAGTTTACTGTACAGTAGTCGCTTGTTGTATGTAGATACATGATTAACTCTTAACGTTTTAGAAGACCACTAGTTAACTCGTATCTTTTATATCGTACGATGCCAGTACTTAAATTTAATGGGATGAAATAAGATTTCAAGAAGCGCTATGTGCTTTTTATGTTTTACCAGTAAAATAAACACTTTTACGGTGATATGTATCACTGCCGATTTACGATGAATTATTCATCCGCCTAGTCATTTATATTCGAGACTTGACACACATTTAACGGTATGATTTTAAAAGACCCAAAAATAAATTAAGTTAATGATGTCTTAATACATCACACCTAATTACATCAAAAGCGTTACCTAGCTTCTCATAATTCCTCGTATGCGAGTCTTTTTATAATAGATGATCGCATGCTGAAATTGCTGAACAAAGAAACTCGCTTTATTACGCGCGATTAAACGATGACACCATACGCCTGCTGAAAAAATATTTTATTTACAAATGAGCATAATATTATCTTTCGCCGTTTTGTAATTTAAACAAGTTTTGAATTCTTGTCAAAGGTGCTGAAACATGTTTGAAGCAGGGTTTTCTAACACACGTATACAGGGTGTTAAGGGACGTACCTGATTTGCTTCCTGACATTATTTGGAATAAAAAAATTTGTAAGTATTGGATAGTGCGGATTCGTGTGGGAGTCAGGCTGTTACTCGGGTGAGTGACACGGTGATGACATGTGAAAGAAATAAAATTGGTTGGTTTTAATTTAATTTTTTTTAAATGTCACCGGATACCGAAATATAATTTCCTTTTTTTACTCCAAATAATGTCAGGAATCACCGGTTAAAGTAAGTCTGGTACGTCCCTTAACCCTTTCACACCCGCATTATTGTTTCCACATAATAAATAAATAAATATATAAAATAAGTAATGCTTGATAATACCTGAGAAAATTTTTGGTATTTATTTTTTATTATGTTAATTTGGCTTAACATTGGACACCAGAGGGTATTTTTTTTAAATAGTAAGTTAAAATAAACATAACACAAAATTAATACAATATTAACTGTTTCATGTCAAAAATACACATTTAAAATGTAGTGATAATCTCTAAGGTTTGAAACAAATAACATTTTAACTAAAATTCATTCAGAAATCGCCATACTAGTCGAAAATATGTCCGTCACTGCCAGTGTTAATTTGAATGAACATTGACATTCATTTACAATATATTCTGGCAAATGACTGTGAACAGTGAATTGAACTGATGTCATTATTATAGAACACATCTTTATGCGTTAAAATATTTGTAATTCGAGTAGAAAATATTGATATCTCACCTTAAATGAGGTAATCAATGACGGCAGAAATTCGATGAAACTCACAATCAGCAGATGTCAAAATATTTATCGTTTTTGTGGCGGGAATAAGGATTTCAACCGAGCGGAAAAAATAGACACCACAGAAAAGATTACAAGCTATAAGAAAACAAAAACATGGCTTTTCTAAATCAATACCGTTACGGTTAATTAAATTACAAAGTTCGTGTTAATTTGAATTAACACTGGGGATGAAAGGGTTAACTCCTCTATAAAACGTTTTTAAAGAAACTGCCTTTCATGGGTCCAACATGAAAATGGAACCCGCTGGTGTTGTAGGAATTGGAGCTCGAATCAAAGTAAGTTGTTTTCAAACGGGATCTGAAAAGCTCCGGTTACCACTATTCAGCCATAAGCTAATGCAATAATAAATACTTGCCTACTCCATTTGAAACATAATCCGATGATCGTGCAATGCCGTTTTTGTTACTGTAATGTACCCTAGTTAATTTGCAGTCGGATTCTGTTATTAAGACCGATTGCATATAATTTAGATTAATATTAAAAGAAATAAAATTTCCTCAAACATATAACATCTTTACTATACTCGTCCATATATGAGGTAGGCGACACATTACGCTATAAGCATCGTGGCTTGGTCTATTTCAGCGTATAGTTCGCCATACCCTACCAATGGGAATGTATGGTGAGCGATAAGCTGAAATAGTTCAAGCCACGAAAATGTAGCGCTTTCAGCGTGGTCTGTCACAGGCTATGGTTAAAAAGATATACAATACAATTGACTCAAAACTTAGTGACAATTAGTTCTATGTGAGGAGACAGCTGAAAATAGAATAGGACACAACCACATTAAAAATATAAGACCTGCTACAAATATACGGTTTATTGTATTTTTATCATGTTTTGATGAAACTGTTTTTTCCCGTTGTATTGTATATTATTATTTTGAGGTTTTTCTAATTTGTCTTACGTTGGTATACTGTATTGTATAATTATGTTGGTACACCGATATCACATAATACATTATTTTTTGCTATTGTTCACCTTAGAACAGGTCTCTAGTGACCTAGATAGTTAAATGGACACCAAATTAAAGGCACGATAAAAAAGAAACACATAGTGAAATTAAATCTTTGCTTAAATAATTATATGTTACGTTTCAGCTATCAAAATGAAAGTGAGATCAAATAATAACCTATACTTACTGTCCATTGATAAGTCTAGAAGTGATATAGTTATTATATGACTACATTGACACTAGTACGGACCTACCTTGTGTCGAATATTTAGGACTTGTATTGATTTTATTTTTTACCGGCATAGAATAATGCTAAAGCTTCTCAATACATAATAATATCTAACGAAGTTAACCAACTTTTAATGTAAAAATAGTCTGTAAAAATAAACCGCCTGTGTGGGATTATCAAAACAAGTTTTTTTTTCACGCTAGCGAGAACTTTTCCGAATGTCGACTTCTATAAATAGTCGTTTCGAAGATAAAATACATTTTCTTAGTTTTTGTGAAATATCCAATAATAATAATTGTTCGTATTTAGAATGGTATCCCAAGACTGTTTGGTCCAATTTTTGGGAGTATTTATTTATTCATAAGCTAGTTTGTTTTCTTATTTTAACTATTAAGCTGAATTTGTAGTTATTATATGTACCTATCCAACTAAAAACTCGTGATCGGTGAGCTCCTGTGGTTTGATATTTGCAGAGATTTTTTTATTTTTATTTGTAACTCGACGCTTTTTTTTAAGCAAATCCCTTTCAAACTTTAGGTATGTAAGTGTCTTAAATTAAGACGCCAAGTTACTTATTCCAAACTTACATAAACTTGTTCGTGGTCGTATTCACCTTTCAGTAATAGAAAACGATATTGTTATATTAGTATTTATCTTTATTAAATATTCATAATCGCAGCATGATACAATTATTGCTTAATCTTGCCCGATGAAGGGCACAAGTGCTATTGGTAAAGATAACAGTTTCAACCAACGAAAAATATTGTACAACGGTTTACGGCATATCGGTTTGTAATATTCAATTACTTAAAGTACCTATATTATATTATTATTCAATACGTTTTGTGTGGCTTGTCTCTGGGTATCGATTCTCCAATCCAGGCCGTTCGAAACCGTCGTGGAAAGTACATGCATTGGTCGACGTTCTTATTTTTGAGTCTCGTCGAAGTAGTATGTATCTACATACGCTAAACGTCAAAAGTCACTTCGTCGAGAATCGACGCCCAGGTGCCATTCGAGCCGATTGCGAAGGTTATTCGGAAGGAGCGCAATTACTGTACCAAATTCAAAATAAAATAGTTGAATAAACGAAAGGTGGTTAAGTAGGTAGGTATGTATGTTTGTACCTGCCGACTATACGCCTTCACAACAAGTGAAGAACAGAATTCATTGTCCCTAACAAAAGTTGGGAATAACCCGCGTATTTTATCCCGTGTTCACCATTCTAGTATTGTGTCAGAAAAAGCGCCCAAATGGCTTTCTGCGCGAACAAAACGGCTGAGGGTTTTGAATTGTTTAGCAGGAACGTTCGAAGAATTTGTCTCGCGGGACGGGCGCGGGGAAATTTTAATAAAACAGCATCCAAGTTGGCGGGACTCGGCCCTATTTCCCCCGCACCCTTCCCGCCGCCTCACCTCCCCCTTACGCTGCCGAGACGTGTTCTGCCTCCCCAATGTACATCTTCAAATCTAATCATTGTCTTCAGACACACTGCTGAAAAAATTCTTCTATCTCTTAGAAAATATTATTTTGAATTTCCACTTTTAATAGAGGTTGACCATTGAGATCCTCTATTCAGACAGAATTTCTCCATAGCAAAATACCTTCTTTCTAAGCAGGTGGATTTTTTCATATGATAATTAATCGCTGTCCTGTGTTTCCCGCTTCCATTTGATCCCCTCAGTTAGTATTAAATATGGCGGCCGTGGCAGAATATTAGTAGACTAGAATACCAAGCCTTCAAATAGGTTCGAGTATTTCCCTTCAGTGACCGCAATCTTAGTTTTAACAGATTGTCTAGACAAGCTATAAAGCAGAGTTACCTACCTTTAATCAGAAAATTATTTTATTTTTATTGATTAATAATTCTTTATTTGTTTTGTTTTAATTTTTTGACAATATTTTATGTCTTCTAGGAGTGTTTATTAGAAAGGTAAATTTCTGATCATCTCTCTAATTTGTCAACTGAAAATATAATTATATTAATGAAACTGTCAATGTGTATTTGTATAGAAACGCGATGGTTGAAGGCAAATATTTTATAAATACTTCACTAGTTTCATAAATCCTACAATTTTATAATATCCCGTAATCCCGGTCTGCGTTAGTTGCTAGTAGTAATATATAAGAAAATCTATGTAAAATTATTTCCTAATGCGTGGGTAAGTACGTACCTACGACTGTCCACGCCGTGGATTTGGTAAACCCCGTTTATTGCACCAAGTTATGCACCCCGGAAATTTCTTTGCAGTGTTGCCAGGAATTCGTGGAGATGTGAGTTCGGTTCTGGATAATTCACCATTAGTACAAGAATCTCTAATACTGCCGCTATATATACATATAATATATTCGTGGAGACCTAGAGCTTAAAGCCTGTGTGACAGACTATACTATAAGCGCGCTACATTCTCGTGGCTTTGCCTATTTCAGCATATCGCTCGCCATACATTCCCATTGGTAGTGTATGGCGAGCGACATGCTGAAATAGGCCAAGCCATGATGCGTAATGTGTCTCCACCCTTAACATAATGTTGATCATTATTCAGGCGTTGAACCGCCTTGCAAACTGTAGTCCTGACAAAACTGTCCGAGTGTATTTGAATAGAATCGTTTAATTAAAAACAGAGTGAATGATCAACATAAGAATGTAAATGGAGACAATCAAATCGTTTTAAGAATAGTAATTGCAAACGTGTTTTAATTACAAGTGACGGTGATTAAATAAATGTCCGGTAAGAACCAAAGGGTCATGGTGTAAGATAGAAGGGATCCCGCCCAGAGTCAGCCGCTGGCGCTGGAGTGAAGAGAAGAGAAGAGAGATAGAAATTCAATTAAAATAACAATTAGCTTTTGCATTATCTCGGTTGGGCGGCGCGTGAACATCCCCCGCCCTTGTGTCATGCCACTTTTCCACCCAGCGGGCGGGGATCCCTTCTGTGACGTTATTTTGTGTATAGATCTTTGTTTTTACTTCAACCACAAAAAAATGTACTATTGTGAAATATTATGCTCAATTTATAGCATTAATATTTTTGGACACTTATTCTAATTGCAATCAAATCATTTTTTTAACACAAATATTAAAATAAACAACCGTGCAGTATTTGGTTTATAGGATTGCCCATTTCCTACAGCTTAGCTAGAAAATTATACGCGGTTAAAATGCATGCGGATTAGAAGAAATTTACTAAACATACGTAGTAAATGACACATTTTAACTTAAAAATTACGCACAATAATTTATCCCCAAAAGAGAAAATACTTAAAATAGTAGATACCTACATCAATTAGTGAAAGGTTTAAGGCTATAGTATCATTATCTGTTCAATGAGAATTTTTTGATTTTGGTGGTATACATTTTTGTTGTGGTTATTTTATTGATTATTACAGGCATATCATATTTAAGAGGACATCTTTCAATGTATTTGTGCACTTCGATAATAAATATCTAAAGTTTCAAAAAAGGTTGGAACACCCTCCCGCAGTCCCCTCTTACCCCGAAATTGCCCATAGACACTGGGTCCGTAGCGATATTCATCAAAACCTTGACTTTCTTCAGAAAAAAAAATCCTGTTTTATTCGAATATTCCATCAATAACATAGCTTTAGAAAGAGTCACGGAAATGAGAGATCTTGGAATTATTTTGGACGAAAAACTAAGTTTCACCAATCATATCCATGAAATTGTGAACAAAGGTATGAAAACACTAGGCTTCGTATTAAGAACAACTAAAAACTTTAATTCTTTACAAGCCATTAAACTATTATACGTATCTCTAGTAAGAAGTCTAATTGAATATAACTCAGTAGTTTGGTCTGCATCTTACAAAATTCACATTAACAACATTGAGCGAATACAAAAAAAAATTCTACGTTTTATAAATTTTAAATTAAATATCCCTGTCGAAGACTTAAAATACAATTTCGTATTAAATACTCTAAAAATACATACATTAGAAGATAGACGTAAAATAAACGATTTAACGTTCTTATTCAAAATACTTAACTCTAACTTCGACTGTTGTGAACTCCTGCAACTTATAAATACACCCACAGTAACAACACGACAAAATACAATATTCTACAGCAGCACACATAAGCGTAACTACATTGCCCACTCTCCGATACAACGACTTCACACCATGGGAAATCATTACTTGGGTGATGTTGACATATTCAAAACCAACTTGGCAAGTTTTGTGGATCATTTAAAACATTTATTTCAACAATACTCCTAAACACATCATGTAAACCTACAAATAGCTGTAATTTTCTGTTTTTGTTTCTTGTGTTTGTATGACTTGTTGCATAGCTTTTATCAAATGTAATTTTATTCTTATTTGTTATGTTTCAAAGTATCTGTCAAATTAAAATTATACTACCAACCATGTAAAAGCCCTCTGGGCGTTAAATAAATAAATTCCGTTTACATTATTTAGACTGACGAATCATTTTGACAATGTTGTTTTTAGGCTTCTTTGTTTCATTCTTCGGCTTCCTTGCAAAAACACAATTATTAATAAATTAACTTATGTTTTGTCCACCCAGTATGTATCTACGCCACTACACAACCAATGGTGTCTTTAATTTGATTTTCCTGTATCTTTATTTTTGATAGACCTTTTCACAACCCAGACTTAGTGCATTGAATATTTTCAATATTCGCAGTCACGTAGTGTGATTCTGCGCGAGATTTAGTTATCACGTTTCTTTCGAATGCAATAATTCTGCACGTGATAGGACATGTGAAATGGCGAAGCAGCCGAAACAACAGCGTTATTATTTCATCACGCGCCATGATGTATCACGTACAAGACGCGCACACCCAACCAGAGAAAGTGATATCACGGAGAACAAATGTTTGTCCGACATGAGTTGACTTCAGCTAGACTCCAGACTGGAGGCTTGTGCTCGGAGCTCGATGGCTCGCTGAGGCGTCAATGTGAACCCTACCTCATACCCACACCCATACCTGCAGATGCTTACCATAATCACTTTGGCGCAATGTTATCGTTCAAATTTTTAAAAAAATGTCGGTACTGCCGTAATTCATTTAGTTTCTTTAGACATTACACTTAGACAATCGGCAATTAAATTTTCTGCTTAATAATATGGATGCATGAGATTTTACTTGTAGAAAACTGAATCGAGGTCGATTTACTTCTCAATAACTGTAAACAGCAAAATACTGTTTACTAGACTAGACACCGAATTAAACGGTTAAATTAGTCTGAATCAGAAGCAGCATCGGCCTGTTGCAGTTGTTTTATAGCGTTTTATTAAACATAAAAAAAATACATTTCATAAACTGATGTATAGTTTTTTTTTAATCAAAACAATATATTACTTATATCAGTATACATATTACAATCTGATGTAGCAAGATTAGAAGAATACATGGCAGACGTAGAATAACCTTCCAACCATGATCTTGAAAATCACTTTTGTAATGTTAGCAGTCCGATGGCGTTCTCCTTGTGACCGGCACATTGGTTCTAGCGTCCTCCGATGCCGTATCTCTTCGGTTAAATTCAAACAAATAATGCTTTTTCTGCATTTAACACAGTTTTTTGCACATTGAGACTGCTTTTTACATGTCGAAATGGTCAAGATGTATACAATTAAATCAAAATGCCATCTACGTTCTTATATAAAAATAAAATAAGATGTTATGCTTTTGAAATGAAAAGCTTCTGACAGTCGTCATTTAATTATTTTATAAGTTCTACCTTCACAATGTAGATACTGAACGGTACCTTATTCTTCGAGTAAGACTTTTGTCCCTTTGTGCCCGGGGATCAGCAGACCACGGTTCCATGATAACTCAACACAGTGACAATTCAACACACTTTTAAAAAGTAAATTTATTAGAAACGATGAAAATTTTTTTTTTAATCTAATTTAACCGAACCTACTTTTTTAGTTATTTATTAAGTTAAAAGAAATACATATTTCGCTTTGTTAACTTAAGTGTACATTGATTAAAAACAAAAATAATATTTATATAAATAATTATGGTTTACTACCTAAGTAACATATTTTTCTTAAGTAAGAGCATTTTGGTTTTGCTCATTGATCTTGAGTGCAAACAGTTTTTTCTTAAATATATTTATTCTATTTACGGTTGTCAGGCTATCAGGAAGGAGATTATACATGTGTACACCCTCATGGCCTATGTTTCTTTTACCACACTCTGTCTTTGCTGAATTTGTGTATAATTTATTGTGTTGTCTTGTGTGGTGGTCATGTACTTGTGATGTTTTCATAAATGAAGTATTTGTGTGTATGAGGCCATTTTGGATTTTGTGAATTAATAGGCATATGTTGTATTCGTACAGTTTTCTAATTTTAAGTAAGTTAGTTTCTTGGTATACTCTTTTGGTGGGGGTATCTGGTCTATAGTTAAAAAGTTTTTTTATAACTTTGTTTTGTATTATTTGAATTTCGTTTAGATATGTGATGTTTGTGTTTCCCCATATTTCTATGAGATAATTTAGGTGGGATTGAATTAAACTAAAGTATAATCCCCTCTTTACTTGTATTGGTAGAAGATGGGCTATTCTACCAAATACACCAATTAGTGGGATAATAACTTAACCCAGTTAATAAAGTTTTTGTTTCATCACTTTCCATATCTTTATATAACTTTGAAAGATGTGATGAATTATCATTGTGATGATTTATCCGGTCACCGCAGACCACAAGGTTATATGGCCTTCTCCGAGGATCAGAGCAAACGCGAGGTCCTCTCGCCCTTGCCACCGCCTCTACCAGGGTACCAGGGACCCTGAACCACGATGGGATAAATGTGATATCGGCCAGGTAGTTTTGGTAGTTAGCGCAGACTGCATTGGCCAATAAAAGTGCACATTTCCACCGTACCGTGGGAATGCTGAATTATCGCATGTACCTAACCGGATGTCGTGTCGTGTTTCAAATGTGTTGGGAATGCGCTGTTAGAACAATCATTCTGCCGAAAATACAGAGGTTTTTCTCGTGTAACGTTAACTCTACCAAAAAAGAGAGTATGTTCGCATTGAATTATGTAGATAATCAGTATTTTTTTATTTTGCGAGCACAATACTAGGTTTGGTTCTGCTGTTTTGCTGTTCTGCGGTAAATTACTCTAAGTAACGTATGTAATTTACTACGCTTTGTTTTTCAATAATTTTAAGCCAGTTGTTTCATAGAATTTGAACAATCCATCAAATTATAAAAAAAAATCAAGTTCCGTTATTATTTCAGTAATTTGGAAAAACTGGCCAATAGTGATATAATAACAGAACTTGAATATAACCTTTACATAACTTGAAATGTAACATACGATGAATTCTGTGAAACAACTGGCCCTTAAAGAGTATTAATTATTATTGTGCATTAAAAAATCCTTAGCGAAAAAGTGTATTGCCACGTTTGGAATTTGAATGCCGACCGGGTGACTGCTCTCGACCACTGAGCAATAACATTCGGACACGCCGTCATATTAAAATGCACATGTTTTTTAAAATTAATTTTAATTAATATTTTTTTACAATTAGTCGAGTTTTATCCGTTAAATCCCTCTACCTTCTTTTATTGGATTCGTACATGGCTTTTATTTAAATTACTAAATTGAAAGTATGTGGTTTCGGGGAAGTTTGTTCCCGCTATAATATTTATTATTATAATATGGGCATATTATTTAGTGTCATCGTGGAGCGCATGTCACAAAAACTATCCTGTCCTATTTGGGTAAATTTATTAAAATAAATTTGATATTGCTTCTTCACTCAAGTATGGACTAAATTATAATATTTTGTTCAGTTTTATTCTCTTTCCTCTGCTAACCGCCTCCAACTCCTTGATTAATATCACTTCGTGAAGTATCCTTTTCTTTACGCTACATTTTTACTGTTACTACTTTCTATACATTTTTATTTATTTATTAACTTTTTTTATAAGCCCATTGGGTACATTGAAATGTTTACAATTTTGAACATTCGGGTTAAAAACAATTTCTTACGTTACAGTGATGTACTTAAACTGCCACCAACCTAATATATTATACAATACTGCCATGGGTAGAAGCGCGGGCTAACCGGGCAACTCATCAAAATGAGAATTCAACACACCTTTAAAAAGTAATATAAAGTAATGAAAAGTGATGAAACAAAAACTAGGTTAAATAAGTTATTGGCATTGTATTGTGGTTAACCGTGTATCCTCGAGAAAATAAATATATTGTATAGAAAAAGTATGTACCCAGTCCTAGATATATTTATAGCATAACCAGAGGCGGCTCGTGACTGAAATTTCAGAGGTGCATTTCACTTGTAAAATATTCCTAGCGTGTAATTAATACAGGGTGTCCGGAGGTAAAGTGCGCTTACTTCGGGGGGGAGGGGAGGTGATTCTACATGATTTTACAAGTAAAAAAATGAATATTTTTTTCGAAATTCGCATGTTTTGAAGTAAAAAAATTTGAATTGTTTGTATGGGAAATTAAATATTCTTGTATGGGAAAATAACCATTCGAATTTCGAAAATAGTTATTTATCTTTTTTACTTCTACCATCATGTAGGATCACCTCCCGAAATTAGAGCACTTTACCCCCGGACACCAAGTATAGATGTGTCAAGTTAATTAATAGGGGCACTGCAATACTTTATTTACTCCACAATGTTACATTTATAAAATAATTTCTAAAATAATACTATAAAGGACACTCAATTCATCGCTGAAATATCACGAAAACGTTTAAGTTCACGCACGAGTGCCAAAGTTAGGCCGTAACATTGTAAATTAATATTCCTAAATGAATATCTTTCAAAAGCATTGGATGAACAAAACATTAACAAACTTGTGTAAAACTAGCTTGCTTTCAACGCGCTTCGCGCACGAGTCGATAGTGCACGGGATGAGTAATATATCTGCACCGTTCCAACACATGATTTGTCGTTAAGAGCGTAATCTGTCTCGCTCATGGTCACCTCTAATCATTCCTGACCATCTTTTGCTGCAGCTTGTTTTCGGATGTGCAGTGTACAATTAGTTCTTATTGCGTTTCAACTCTAATGTTCTTGAAGTCTTTAGGTACCCCTATCGGTGAGATGGCGAATGTGGCCATCAATCATTTAACTTCAAAGTCCGCTGAATGCGCTCATCGCTGAGCCCGTACCTCGCTCTTTGGACACACTTTCCTCGTATGAATGCTAGATCACGTTCAGCAACTACTCTCCCACTTGTACGTGGTACTCATGTGTCTGGCTGTAGAAGAGTTGTATATACAGCCATGACTGGTTCTAAACTGACCTTTAAACACATCTCAACTTTCGTTGAGATTTTCGAGGTCTTTATAACCTGCCAGGTACCTACAACATCACACGCTATTTGCATTCTCCCATCATTTTTTTTAAACAGTGCTCTTAAGATTATGTACTACTTAAAGCATTTTTTCTCTCTCGTTTATCCACTCAATCAAAATGCATTTTTAATAGTTTGTTAAGTTGAGGATTTTTTTTTAAATTTTCAATTCTCTTCCAGTGAACGAATGTTGTTGAACCTGTCTGTGTCTGGTGTTTGTGTGGGTACGAGGATGGGTCTGTGTATTCTGTATGGCGATTCCCGCAATAGTTGTTGACGAAGTCTTGCCAGTGCCATGATCGTGCTGACACTAGTGGGCAACGGGCGGGGCGGGGGAGAGGTTCTCTGCCAAAACTTAACCGGTGTTTGGTTCCTATGTTCTCGCTCCGCCCACCTCCTCCTGCCTCTAGCCTCCTGTCTCCTGCTCCTCTCCCGTCCAGACAGCACAAGTGGTCTCGGCAGTAAAATGCACAAATCTCAAGCGCATTGCCCAGCGGCAAAAAGTAAATGCTTTGTCATTTTGCACACAATGGCTCCGCGTACCTGGCAATTAAACTCGCTGTCGTTGTAACAGGTTTGAATACCCGTCTGCTTCGGATCGCGTTCTTACTCGATGTTTTTTTTTTTACTGAACATCATAAAATATACCTACCTATTTCTCTGAAACAGCATTAAATGCAAACGGTCGCCTGGTTATTTAACTGGCTTTCGCGGCAACAGCATTTACTCTTTTGGGTTATTATGTCATCTTTATTTACGTGTACCTACACTTACCACAAACTTTATATTTGTATTCTCAAGATAATTCTCCTTCAAAATTTAGTAACCAACCAAACGTTTGAATTGAATATTATTAAAAAAAAACTTACTAAGACAAGCCCAAGCAAGACTCCGCAGCACGGAAGACGAGACGCAACCCAATAAAATTCTTCCATTTGCATCCGTTGCGAAATATTTATATTTCTTTCGCCACGTGCACTGCAATCACAAGCTCTGTCCAATAACTCATACGGGCTGAAGCTTATGCCCTGCACATCATACACACGTACAGGGTGCATTCCAACATTATATCTTATATACACATTTTGCCAACATGTGCACTACATAAATATTATTATATAAATTCCTCGCATTCGTCCGGAGAGCGAGACTTCTCTCCCGCCGAAGAAATGTGTATATTATTATGTATTTCAGAAAATTTCGCGATAAAGTATGGACTTCCTCAAAAATACTTTAGCCGTCAACTGAAACAAGAAAAGAAGTATTCGCGACAAAACGTGCATTGTTCTCTTATCAGCTTTATTCCGCAGCGGTGTTTTGTAAAGTTTATCAGAATGATTACTTCATCTACTGGGAATCATATGATTTAAATGATATAATATTTTTAATAAAGACTTTCTAATTTGAAATATCGAAAAGGTGTTGAATATTCATTTGGTGAGCCATTCTACTGCAGAACATTGCTTGTGTACCGTGATGCTGTATGACTTATGATCCGGTGCGAAGTAAAGTATAATTTGTGAAGCATGAGAGACCCGGTGACATCATTTAGCACCAACACTAATATTTGATTACATCATGCACTTTTTTCACTTCAACCGCAGATTTATGCACGTAACTCGGATAAGTTTGCCAAAATCTTACAAATGAGTGTTGTTAATATTCATGTTTTGTCTTTGCTTTACCTCGACTGCAATAAGAAACATTTTTCCATATTTTTTTAAGTGAATATATTTGTCAATACATTGTAAAAATAATCTTGGCATTTACGTAAGCAAAGTTACATTCAAAATCTAGCTTTTAACATCGACATCGTGAGATATTTGTGGAAAATCTTAATGCAAATCTCCACGAAACCAGATGAGTGCATCCAATTTTGTCGATACAATATAAAAATAATATCCAGCAGTTAAAGAGTTTCGTAAGAGTAATATTTATTATGGATTAATTTCACATTACTTTTGAGAGCCATTTTTCTTTAATGTTTGTATTGTCCTCTCCTTGCTCTTCCACTGTGAGTATCAGGCAAATGACGGTTCCGAGATTCTGACTAACCTTGTTTTAATACTCCTTATCTCCTTTAGACTTCAAATAAAGCCGAACCATCTGTCCAAATATAATAAGCAGTATAAAAACTCACCGTTTTCAATGCACATACCGTGTGTTTCAGATGTTGTATGATTGTAGTATTATATCAAGAAGAACATTGGAATTTTAAATTATAATTAACTTGCATTGCTTGACATAAATCTCATATTTACTGTGCTCCTTCATTCCCCCCCCCCCCCTCCTTCTGTCGTTTCAGTGTTCACATTTCAAAACAAACATTTTTCTGCACATTTCCACGGATCGCACGCTTCCCAACAATCCCAACACTACCATTATTTTTATTTGTATTATTGCAGGGATGCTAAATCTCTATTTGCTCAATATGTGTTTTGTTAACTTATTCATTTATTTGTTTAGTGTCAAAATAATCCATTCCAAGTTTGAGAGCTCGCTACGTACTAGCTAGGCTTTTTTTATTATTATGCTACTGAGAAATGTGTAAATATCGATAGTTTCTTTATTTTTAATATATAAGATTTATTCCAATAAATCATGCATTTGTGCACGTCACGGTTAAGCAAATTGACAAAACAAATCGATGATCACGTTTAGCCGAATATGAAGCAGTACCCACCTTGACCTTGAGCGGTGCGCCGTTCCTAATTCTGATTCGCGCAATATGGCCGGATTTGTATAATTTTGCAGACAACGAAATAGTCTAATGTTTGCTTTTAATAGCCTAGTTCTACGGGTCGCGCCATGTGGCCTATAGCAGTATGATGTTTGAACGAGCGCTCGGGAATTATGAAATGATAGTTCATTTGAAACGACAGTTCCTAGCAGGAAGGTTTCCGTAATTCAGTTTTCCGTTTATTTAGCACAGAATCATCAGAGTCCAGGTTTTCATTAGCCCAGCCCACTGACTCACCACTCGCCACCGCCAGTTGTAGTACCGGTACAACAATGGAGATATTTATCACCGTGAGCAAAGCTGCTGATTCTGTGAAAAATTAATGGCCGAACATACTTATGGTTTTTGCCCATCGCGATTCATTTCTCTTTTTTGTCCATATCTCTGACATTATTTCTAAAACTGCCGCATATTGTGTATTTTTATAATTTTTTTCTCAGTATTGGTATATATTATCCTATCTTCAGAATTCACTGGAGTCTGTTTTGTAGGTACGAACCTACCTATGGCTTTGCCACTTCACTTATTGAAACATTATACTTTCGCAATATCTAATTTGAATTTCTTGACCGATCTCTCCATATTAGGTTGTTAATGATTACAAGACAATTTCCTTGAATTGCTCTACGATCCTACTTAATCAATCAACATCCATCACCCGATACATCGTTATGTGTAAAATTAATTAAGTAATGATTGATTTAATGGGAGAGTATTACTGTCACTAATGTAGTCGTGGGGTGTTTGTACTATAATGCCTTACACCAACGTGTACACTTAATTGTCAAAGCTATCGGGCCAAATAATAGCATTACTGTTTGTCTCGGCGTCCGTTCTCTGAAGTTATGGAAGTAATTTTTCTTTAGATCCTAATAAAATGTAGCCCCCTCTCTCGGCGGTGATCTCTCCTCTCCTCCTTAACTCCGACCTTTCAGCCGAGAATCCCCCCACAACCTCCCAGGGCAGAGATCCAGTACCTAGTACCCACTGCGATTGTAGCCTTTTAGAGTAGGCACGTATGTACTGTAATATAGCTGCTGCAGTTCGCAGATTTGCCCGTTTGGAAATATTGTTTTCAATTTGAAACTTTATTTGAATCGGAATGAAGGAAAATTCTCTGCCTCCGTATTCAGCGCATAAAGCTTATTGCAATCCGATCAGAAACCATTCTTCTTGAAAAACTGTTTTCAATAATGGAAACAGAAACACCATACCGCACACCGCCGCCGACATGCATGACTTTTTCTCTTGCATAGTAAATATGTCTTCTAACAATATGAATGCCGGAACAGGTTTGAATGGTTTCTAATATGGAAACCATTGTACATTGTTGCCCGAGGTCTGGCATTAGGCCGAACTGGTAACAACGCAATAATTGATTTTAAGTTTACCGCACGCCAACGCCTTTCACGCAACACATGCTCGGAATATTTAAAATATAAACATTTAGTTGACCGACAACCATGAGCAGATCATGATGAATTATTTTCGTTTGTGTTTACTTAAAATATTTGCATTGGGCAAACAGTAGTAGGTGTTGAATAGTATAACACAAGTAACAAGTTGATCTTCTATTTGTTTCTGAATAATTGGCGGCTTGAAGTTTTGTCCATCGTGTCTGTCTGTCATGTTGACGGCTAGTGACGAGATTTGCTCAGAAGTCACTTTTCAGCAAGCTGGGTCAACGTACGCTATTGTGTAAGGTGAACGCGGTCCACTTTCCTTTCACCGGTGGGGGCGAGGCACCGAATCGCTTTCAAAAGCGTGAAACACAATATTCCGTGAAAAGTTTGTCGTCACATTTCGCTTGCTCTTTTGTCCCTCGTTTATATATTTCCGATCTCAGGGGATTTTATACATCTTCACCATTCTTAAACAAACAAGCAAAGTGACTATTATTCAATAGATACATTGAATACTTCACGCACATCTAATGTTCTACTCCGATTTAAGTTTGTGTGTCTTATATTATTCATTTTTTAATTGTGCATTTTTCATCCTTCTAGAACCGAGAATAATGGTTTTTTTATTCGTTAACCTTACTTCTTGTTTTATTGAAGCCACGAGCCTATTTTTCTCACCCCCGTAGTCTACCCCATTTGCTGATCCAATTGGGGACAATTGCTTCGACAAGGTGCCTCCAGAAGGCCCCATCTCGCACTGCTTCGGTGGCCTCGGTCCACTACGCTCTCACAGCCTCAGTAAATGTTTTCTCCAGCTTTGTCTGGGGCGACCAACTGGATTCTTCCCTACTGGAATAGCCGATAAAATTCTTTACGATCGTAGACATCCATATCTATGTTTACGGTAGTCGTTCTACTGGCATCCTGAACACTTCATACAGTACATAAGGTACAATCTATTTCATTTAGTAGTCGAGGTTCGCTGCCGCTCTTTTCATATTTAAAGAATGTTATATAACTAGTATTTAATTGATTAATTTAAATAATTCTTGCAGCAAGTGTTCCAATCAGATATACCCAGGGTCTTGAAAATAGTGTCTAGGAAAATTCTTTTGATCCGGACGTCCTGCTCCGCATTAACATTGCTGATTCGAATATTAGTAGCATTCCGCAATAATTAGATCGTAACAAATTATTGGAGTTGTATTTTGTTTGGCTTCCAAATAATTTTGTAAGAGGAGTTGTTAGAGTAGGTACAAAACTTGATTATTTTGCAATCGGACGCTTTTGGATTATTCTTTTTATTTATGGCTATCGATTTAAAATACAAACTTCCATTTAAAAACATATTAATTAACCGTTTCTTGCTATTTGAGATTTTACGTAGCATGTCGATGATTGTGACTCCTCCATCTTTCTCATAAACGGTGCGTGTAACAGAAAGAGATGTTACAATCCAGTTCTCAACGGTGGGACCAAGTTACCTGTCCCAGGGAAAAAGTGTTGCGCGTTAACTGCATAGCGTAAGGTTCTTTCAGTCTGGCTGCTTCAGTTGTCTCGTTTCTGAGAATTGATTTCATATTTTCATTGTTCAGTGCCTCACGAATTCGCGGGCAGGCCGAGTATTCCTTATAAGTCGAGCGAAGGCCAAGTCTCCATTGGGACTGGGATATTATCATCTCCTCGGCAGCATGCTGGTTAACTACACGCTTCTTGTTATGATTCATTTTATCGTTGTGGAGTACGTTGTTAATCTTCATCTTGTTTGTGTAATGGATCGTCTTTTTTTGTTAATTTTATATGACTGATTGTAAGCAAATTATAAATAAAGTAGTTTTTTTAACACAATGATAGATTGCTGTGTTTTGAATTGTATGGTCCTGCCACTGAGAACTCCTATGTCACCTTTTTAGGTTGCATGAATCGTATATGAAAAACAAAGAGGTTACAACGGATTTTGAGTCGTTTTGTTTTTAAACCATATTCCTTATTTTTATTTTCCGACGAGAGCACCGTTATCACTTCTGTTATCGGTTATGAAAATTAGGGGAGGTTACAAAGCACTAAGTCACGGAAATTATATTTTCAGAGTATGTTTTGAGTCATATTTTAACATTATTCTCTTTTTTTGCAGACCAGCTTCCAAGAAATGTGGCTTTAAATCCTTACAGCATCATCCAGATACGTAAGTTCCACTTTTTTTTAAATTAATTCCATCACCCGAATCAAACAGATCTAAGAATGCATATCGGTTAACACCCCCAATCCTCCCGCAAGCCTTTAGGACCAGATGTCGGGGATCCCTGAGGAAGACGTGGCATGACCAAACAAATCACAAATACTTGAGTCGGTCATGTCAAGAGTCAGAATAACAGAAGATTGTGTATGAGACGATGCATGTGTGCGTATGAAGCAAGGAGCGCGCGTACCAAGGCCAGGTTGCATGGCTCCTCCTGCATGGTCCATCCTGTCTTAGTTAGTTTCGAATAATATATTGTGTGGGTATCCCTTGCTATGTTGCCTGGCTCCATTTTTCTCAGCTGATGATGTACTGTTGAAGCGACCTTCTAGATTAAACACGGCAGCCCGATTGAATGCTTATCTAAATACATCATCAAGAACGCGTGTAAAACGTTTCCACACATTGGCGTAGGAACGTACACGAGCCATTCATAAACAAAATTCTGGGCTATTGCCTAGCTTTGATATTAATTAATCATCCATTTACTTACTTCACATCTTTTCAAGTATGAAGTATTCAACTTTAAAATATTGTTTGAAAATTTAAACACTTTTTATACTTTGCAATCTATAGAGCATAGATAGGTGCTGTCCTTGTTCTGCCGGTATTTCAATGGAAGATGCTCCGAGGAACTAGCCCCATTGAGGTTTTATCACAACAGTCCAACCAGTTTCGGCACAGACTTGCTATTGTCTAGGCATGTTTCGTATAAAATCAACGAAAAGCAGAAATTTTCAAAATATCAATTTAACAAACACGGGCCGTGAGTTACAGTATTTATTTTATTAATTTCGACCGTTTGGCGACTGAGTACATAGTGCAAAAGTCCCGCATTATTATACAAGCAATATTTTGGTGGTAGTATATTCATGTTATCCGTTAACCTGGGAATGTTTGTCTTCATTTTTTTAAATGAGTAAAGCACAAAAATAATTAATACATATATCTTAGTGACGCTCAACGGCACATCAATTTAATAAAGTAGTCTCGTCATTCGTCATACAAATTGCAAACCCAAAGTACCAATTTTATAAAATATTTATTTTGTCTCCTTTTTTATGCTTAGTTTTCTTAGTATTCCGCAAGGTCCTGTCAGTTGGCCAGTTGTAGGTCTGGGCACGCAAGACCGTTACGATTTATATTGTCAATATCACGGACGCATCTGCTTGCGCTTATCGCTGGGTGTCTCAAGTTGACAGAATTACAATAATTATTTAAAAGTTTTTTGATAACAAACGTTGATCATTTATTGAAGTTCTTATTTATTGAATTATTTAGGCTCATACAATATATACAAAAAAACACACGTATAAGTAAAGTATAAAAATGCTACAAGAAACAGTACGGTTAAATATTAATCTTAAGTGTCTTAAGGTAATTAAATAAATCGGAAAAAAGACAATAAATAGTATGTCTAAAATTAACAGTATAAACTACTTTATCGAAAAAATTAGGTAGAAAGTCGTCCTTAATTTTCAATGTCTGTTTAGTGAAGCCCCTGGCCAATGATGATACAATATAGAATTTAAATAAAACCTTCACAGAAATTGAAAATCAACTTTGAAATTTGATGAATTGTTCAAATTCCTTAGTGATTAGTGATTACTTTGAATAAATCAAAATAATAATTATTCTTATCATCATAGCAGAATGTGTTCGTCATCGAATTCAATATAAAAACCACAAAATACCTATAGTATGTAAAAACTGCGGTCGTGCGCCTTGACCAAAGCATAGACGATAATATCCAGTCATTCCAAGAATTCTCTAGATTAAAAATATTTATGAACATACCGAGTATACTATAAAACATACTAGAATATTCTTATTTATTTAAATTAATTATATAATTTAATAAATTAATTATATATATATTTTAAATCTATTTTTGCTTTTTCACATATCTACTAATCTACTGTACAATCATCTATACGGGACGTGTGGGATTGCACTAACCTTCACACATCCTGGAATAAAAATTATTATTAAGATTAAAATTATATATTTTAAATAAGGAGGCAATACTAATAAAACTAAACGATACGTGATATAGAACAAGAAACAAAGTAAAAATATAACGGTCACAACTAGGAATAAGAAGACAGAGATTCTGATTTCGATTGGGACGGGAACGGGTTGGGACCGTTTTCTTTTTATTTTGTGTCTTATTCTATGTCATGTTTCGTTTAGATTTGTCCGTTGTATCGTTGATTCTTCAACGATATATTACATTTATGGATTTAACTTTCAAAAGAAAAGAAAATTAGTTCCAATAAAACTTTAATATATTTCCATCTGTAGTTTTGGGTAAAATTTAACTCAATTATTATAATCACATATAAATATCATTACGAATAAAGCAATGAAAATAATCGTTTTCATAATAAGACTTTTTGTGATACATATACTTTAAAATTGTTGTACACTTCTTTAGTCCTGAGTCAAATCGAGTACAACTCACCTATTTGGTCACCGCATTGGTTTCGAAACATGTCAATTATTTTGGTTACATAGTGGTTTATACAAACATGACGCCATAAAGTGAATTAGCAATTATGGAAAAAGTAAATAAAAATCACTTATTTAATGGTCAGCATTAAATTTGTCTAGGTTTGTTTTGAATGACCCCGCATCTCGAGACGCTCGCGAAAGAGTTGCTTCAGATGAGCCTAACAAAAGAGGCTGGAAGAGTCGCCGCTCGTAACGGTTTTTTCCACGAATTACCATTTTCTCCCAGATCGGTCGCCCGGTCAGATGGTCACCTGAACCTGAACCTGAACGGGTCAGAGAGCAGCGTATTATTGTGATTATTATTTCTTCTCAGGGCAAAGGGGTGAATGGCTAATGAGCCGGCTCGCTGGACACTACTAGACACTGAAGACTGACTGACCCCCTAGCGGTTAAAACTAGCACCCCTATTATTATTAATTATTTTAATTATTATTCATTTCAACCGTGTTTTTAGAAAGCCAAATAGTTATTCATCCGTGCCAATAATTCAAAACATTTTATTTTACTTTAACTCCGAACAGGATGTCTGTCAACTTTGAGAATGCTGTGTGGAGGGTCTTTTTGGAAAGGAAGGAGTGATCCAGGGTCTTGAAGAGATCCATGTTGTAAGAGGGAGGTAACACAGAGGCCGGCAAAAACCGGCACAGCCGAGCTGTTGAGCTCAAGAACGAGTCGTACAAACGACCCTTTCTCAATGACAAATGTTAACTGCACAAATTATTATTATAACATTTCAAGCATTAGCTAAAATCACATTTTCTAAAAAAGTGTAGAATAAATTCAGTCTGTTAAAAATGTGTATTTTTTTTAAAGAAAGACAAACATTCCCGGGTTACCAATAACCTGAAAATATTTGAAAATATTCTACTACCACCACAGTAAGCTGAAAATGTTGCTTGTGTTGTGATGGAGGACTTAGCCAGCCGAAGAATTGAACACACTACGCCTGGGTGGGGATCCAAACGAGATGTCAACCGGTCGGTATTGCCAACTAATGTCGTATAAGGTAGACAGCAGGTACAGCAGACGCATGTAGACATATGCATACTAACACTCAGCCACTCGGGACCTTTCAGGACTTTTAACGCCACGTGACCACGTGGTCTTATTTTTATTACGCCGCTGGGTGGCTTGCATAACCAATAAATTATTGAACGTCTGCGTTGCTCGGATCTTCAACGAGCACAATTAATGTTAATTATGTTATATGCACGTTTTTTGTATTCCCGTTTTTAAAAGGAAATACGGTTTTTTTTAGAATTACCATTAATTAGAACGTACATTTGGTCTATTGTCTGGTTTAAATTGTGTAAATTTCCATTTAAATTTATTTATTTATTGACGCCCTATTGGGCTTTTAAGTACATAACAATTACAAATTTCATTTTTATCAACAGTTTAAAACAAACAATAGAAAATTGAAATAAAATATAATGATTTCTCATACATCATTTACATTTAAAAAGTGGTGGACTAATTTGGCTTTAAATGTATTGAAGTTTAAATTAAATATGTCAGCGACATCACTTAGTTCATTGCCCAACCTATGTATTCTTTCTAACACAGAATTCGTAGCGAAGTTATTGTTGTAGAATAAAATATTCCGTCTAGTATATTTTGGAGGTATATATAAAGATAGCAAATTTATAGTGTCAGGGCAGTCTAACCTTGAATGAACAATTTTATATAATAAAAGGAGATCAAATATTTTTCGCCTTTCAGATAATTTCGATAAGTTAAGTTTACTGCGTAAATTGACATAATTGGTTTTAATAATACGAATACCAATTTTGAAATTAATAAAACGTAAAAATTTATTTTGAATTTTTTCAATGTGTAAACAATGAGAGTTGAAATGAGGACACCAAATGGTTGAATTGTATTCAACCTGACTTCTAACCAGAGACGTGTATAGTAATTTTATAGTTTTTATGTTATTAAAGTCAACAATTTTTTTTATGTTTTGACTGGTGCACTTATTAATTGCCATTTATTATCAGTTGTGTGTTATTCAATGCACGGTTTTTATGTAATCAAAAATATTATCGCGGAATGAATTAAATGTGATATTAATAAAATGTTCATATTCATAATAAATCTTTGAATTTATTTATGTGTCTTGTAATCGCCAGAACTCGATATGGTTTCTGTGTATGTACCGGCAATATGTAAAATAGAAGTATGCTTTTAAAACATTATTTATTTTTATGAGAGTTTTCTTTGATGCCGGAGTGTTTCTGTGATAATATTATTTCAAAACATTTTAGGGAGCCACGATTGTTATTGTCGCCATATAACTGTTCTATTGGATTTTTATTCATATATTATTTAATGCAATACTAATTTTTTGCATGTTACTAAAAAAATATTATATTTCCCTGTACACAGAGAAAAATGATCCTGTTAAAAACGTGATGCATGCTACTTTCCTGATAAAATAGTATTTCAGAATATATCGAGAACACTTGTTTTTTTCCTAATAAATATGACAGAATGCGACAATATTTAATAACAATATTTGTATATTTGTAAGAACTTCCAATGTAAACTATAAAATATCACAAGCCAAATAGGTAAAATATCATCATTAGCCAGTTCCTTGGATTATTTACATCTCAATGCATCTCAGGCAATTAAATTCTTACCAGACGCCTTATTACGTGAATTACAAAGAAACCGCTCGAATTTATTATCATCTTTATGATGTTTTCCATATTTTTTTCAGTATGGGCATCTATTACATTTGATAGTAATAAATTATCTTAAGATAATTTATGCAGGCAGGTTAGTTGCTAATTGGCTATGCAACGGGCAGATCTTCCAACAGAGCCGTCGGATTACGAGTTCAAGCAAATATTGACTCACGGAATATGAATACGGAGCGGAGTTGGTAGGAAAGTTTAATCGACGCGTTGCCGGAGTGGAATTAGTCGAGTGTCGAATAACGAAGTTAGTTTGATGCTCCATTGAGAGTGGCACGTCCTAACAATCTAACAACACAACAAATTAACAACTCGCTGGCTCTTCACTGACCACAATTATCGTTTGTCTTCCACACTTCCGATAGTCCGAGTCTCGCCGTTCGCCGCCGTTTGCCGTCGCTCGCCACGCGCTAACCAATCTGTTTTGCTCTCGTGCTTGGCCCATTTGAAGATTTAGTGCCTCGTTAATTCCGATGCATCCGAGTAGTGTTTCTTTTGGGAAAACCACCCCTATGCGTTTGTTTACGTTTTCTCTAATTACTTAGGCATAATACAGACCTTTTTGTAAATAAATATTTATCGTGTTAATTGATTCCATTTCCCTCAACAGCCTTCTTACTACTTAGTTACTATATACTATTGTGTCCTGCTTTTCATAAAATATATATTTTTAAAAAAAATTATATTTTGCAAACTGGAGCTAATTGGTTAGCGTATTGTGTCCCAAATTGAAACTATTCTCTAATTTGTTTTGGGTGCAAATGTCGAGATGAATTAGTGGAGGTCAAGAATGCAGCAGTCATAATAGTAAAGTTCCCCTGAAGGTGGCGAGGGTCGAGTCGGGTCCGCTCCCTTTGACCCTCACCGGGTTCCAGCAAACCTGTTCCCCTCCCCAACCAACACCTTCATTCTACTCAATATGTGTGACCAGTGTCCAAGATTCACCCCTATCTTCTTTGGATTATAAGATCAATCATGCTCTACTTTCAGTTGGAACAATATTAAATTATATGAAATTATTGAAAATGTTACTGGTATAAAATACTTAGGAGTTATAATTGATTCCAAACTCAACTTTAACAAACATGCTGAATATACCCAAAAGAAAATTGGAAAAAAGATATCATTTTTGGGAAGAATTCGCCAAAAACTGTCCGAAAAAACTGCAATCACCATTTATAACTCCATTATTGCTCCACATTTTAATTACTGCTCAACTATCCTTTTCCTGTGTAACGACCGAGAGCAAAATAAATTTCAAATTCTCCAAAATAGGGCAATGAGAACAATACTCAGACGAAATAGATATTCAAAAGTAAATAAAATGTTAAACGAACTAAATTGGCTAACGGTGAAACAGATGTTGACCTTGAACACGATAATATTTGTACACAAAATAGTAAACAACCTGCTACCCAAATATTTCTCAAATAAAATTGTATACAACAAGGACATACACAAACATAAAACTAGGACGTGCAATGAAATCAGGCTACCAAAAAAGGACAAGGCGAATACACAGAACAGTATATTCTATAAAGGGATGAAATACTATAACGCGCTGCCGGAAAACCTAAAGTCTGCCCCAATTGAAAAATTCAAGATGTTGTGTAGAAGCCACATAAAACAAGAAAAAACATAGAATATTAATATGTAAAAAATAATTAGTCATTTGTAAACTTAAATGTACAAATTACTAAAATAAAATTAATAAATAAATAATATTACATTTAGTACTGCCTAGATATCTATTATTAAGGTGATTTGATTATTTACTATTGGCAAGATGTCGGTTTATATAAATATTAATTATTATGCACTTTTCACATTTATCGACTTGCGCAATAATTTAATTAGGTTAACATTCACTTTGATCATGTTCTTTCCTTATTAATTCCTTTGTTCGGCAGATTGGTTAAAGCCTCTTGCGCAACGTCGCCGGTCGTACCTGCACTGGTTATTGAAATCTAATTTTTATCAGCAATTGGAAATTATAATCAGTTCATTTATCTCGATTATTCGAAAGTTTTATCTCGATAGCATGGACTTAGCTATTGTAAATCTAGATTACATTCAGCTCATTTAGCTTCTCTAGTATTTTTTTTTTTGCATTTATAAACACTCGTTTTTCCTATTGTGAATGCTGTAATAATCAAAATGGTTTGTAGGCTATTTTGTGGTTGTTGAAATCGCAGGAAAAGATCCTGGCTTATTGATGATACTCCGGCGTAGACAATAGGGGTGTCAGCTGATTTATATTAAATCATTTGCGCGCTCCTTCACGTAGACTAGGTCACAAAAAGCTAGCCGCTAATTGAGACATCAAGAATCGAGTTTTCTCGTTTATTAATACAAAAAGCACACCTTACTGCCGTACTGGTGCCGCGTGTTCGTGTCGGCCTGCATTGCCTGCAATGGTGCGGCGGACATTCCCCGCCAGCCATTGCAATACCGACTTAACCTTACTACTTCACGCTCTGCTAATTTACTAAGGAATTTTTTTCTGAAATTTTCATTATTACCAAGTTTTTTTTATCGTAGTCAGTCAAGTATTGACATTGCTGCGGTCAGTTTTTTCAGAACGCCTCCACACGTAGAAAATGATTTTCATAAAAATAAATCTCCAGTCTCCTGAATTCAATTTTGATGCACGTAAATATTCTCAGATGAGTTTTTTAACACTATCACAAGTAGTCAACAAGCATTACACTAATGATTTCTTTTCAAGGCAGGCATTTCGATAAGTTGGAGGACATTTTTTCCTTTTTGATATTTTTTTATGGTTTATTATTCATATTTCGATAATCTACCTCTCTTCAGTCCACGATGACCTTCCGCGATGAGTGCGCTCTTAACCGAGTGATTTCTTAAAATGATTCCTGCACACAGTTAATGGGTGACCTCGGGAAATCATAGTCTGTGTAGAGGTATTTATGTCAGCCGCAAGACTGAACAAAAGCCGAGTGTCCTCGTTAATTTAAATTACCTTGCATCTTTTGGAACAATCGAGCCTCGCCTCGCTGCAGCGGCGGAGGTGGAGAGAGGTGGCCGACTCTGGCGGCGCTGGTCTGGCTGGTCTGGCTGGTCTGGCTGGTCTGGCTGGATGGCTGGCCAGGTGGCTAATCCTGTACCCTGTACCTTGCACAATGTGTGCACTGTGCTCTGCGCAGTATGTGTGGGGTTGTGCTGTATAACTATATACCTGTGTTCAGCGTTCCTGCCGCCACCGCACGACTGTCGAGCGTGCCTCGGCCGAATGTCTTGTACGCTGCTCTAATTGCCAGATGCTATTAATTGTTTTATTTATTCGCCTTGAACCATTTCACTTAAGATTTCCGGCATCTGTGACTTTTATGTTAGTGAAGCATCGACCATTAACACCTTTTGTAGATTTTTCATTTCACTGTCTTCTTGTATGTGTCTCGGTGTATGTGTAAAACAAACAGTACAATACATCCAAGACAGAGTAGGGTCATTATTTTCCTCTGCAGTTTCGCAGCGTCATCCAAATTGGTCGATAATTTGCCAATCTCTTTTTCTATTATCTGATCTAATTTAAATCACTTTTCGCACATCGATTATAATGTAGCGACCGTTTTGCAATGGTTTTTGTTGAATTACTAGCTTCCTCGACAACGTGGGGTAGATATATTCTTGTTAAATTAATCAAGACTGAAAATCGCAAGAATACTGAGCATAATTACTTAACAAAATGTTCTTGAGCGCTGTCGGATTTGACTTGCAGCTTGAAGGCCGTCTTCTGGGAAACAGCTAACGGATTATATTAGTATAGTGGGCTTCGTTTGCAGCCTGTATGCTGTAGACCTGTGAAGGTGGAGGTCCCAGTAAAGTTCCCGCCAGTGCTGCAGTGCCCCGACTGGGCTCCGGACTGAGAACTCGAGGCGAGTGGAGGCGGAGGACCGGTTCTCAACGTGGCCGGCTCACGCTGCCGACCGGACCAATATTACATATTATTTGCATGTGCACCGAATTGGCGGCCATGTACCCATTCATTCTGTGACCGACTGGAAACCAAAATGGTACATATCGGTTGTGATAAAGGCATTACCCACAATATCACTGTTGTGAACGTATTACCAAACTAGTAAAGATTGTCAGTAATTAGTTTAATATTGATAGAACAACAGTTTAACTCGCTATTTATTTGATATACGTAATCAAATTATAATCAGTTAATTATCATTAAATCACCCGGTAATGTTTCAAAAATGAATTCCATGAATGCTTAGCTTACCCCTTATTACTGGTTCAATGCAAACACGACTTTTAGACGGATAATCAGTGACATGCATAATGGATGTTGCATAGCATTTCGGCACCGAAAGGTCAGACAAACAGACGTACGACCTTTTCCAGTTTTTTTGCACCGTTATTCACTATCGTAGTTATACGGCATTTAAATAGTAAAGGCGTTTAGAAACAAACAGTCATGTTTTCAAGGTGTGTTTGAAACATTCTCTTTCTTTAAAATGACATAATGAAGGTTTACGAATAGTTGAATTTTAATTTGAATGTTTATTAAAACTTTACAATTCTATAAATAGATTATCGTGTTATCAGTTCTTGTTGACTTCATATTATCTTATCCGACTTTCGTATTTAATCTCTATGCAATAATTGAACCGCGGCAGAACGTTCACGATAAGAATTTTTTTCTTCAATTGACACAGAATTTTTGTGTACTCAAACCTGCGTGTTTTGCGAAATATTGATAGCGGCGCATTGATAAAGTTTCCCCACTGCCAATTAATGTCCGGTAGATAAGAAGTTTTAAAGTGGAATATTCCGTCGCCTCTCATAGAAAGAAATCAATAAGGTATTTGGAACCAGGTGCAAGCCGGCCTGGTAGGTATGCATATTCGATTCCCGGATGGTACAAATTATTCCATTCAATTTATCGTTCTTATTGAGGCCGTTCCCAGGGCGCTCTCAAGATTTGCATTTTTCACGGAAACAATGCTAGGAAATGCTCGCTATGTCGGACACCGTACCGTCCGACCTGTTAATGCCCGTAGTCACAGTCCATAGTGCTCCTGCAATGTGTATCTGCATGTGCATTTACATGCAGCCTGTATGTACGAGTAGGAACTATTCACTGGCACTACTACATCATAATGTTATGCGGAGATTGTCTCCTAGGGGAAGATTCACGCATTCCCAGGCCGCATGGGGGACATTTAACGCAATTCAATGCATTTTAATACCGTATCAAATAAATGTTTTAAGTACAATTTTTAAGTTAATTAAATGCGCTGAATCTCGGCTGAAAGACTCGTTGTCGATGACAATGCATTCTATCAACTTTTGATGGCAGTCTCGCACACACACACACACACACACACACGCAATTCTCTGAAATCGAATAACATAAAAATTTAATGCAGTTAATGTATGAAATATATCTCGGTACCATCCAATTAGGATTTTGGCTGACGTGAGCGCGGTTCTCATTTTAATCAGTCCCTGGGGAGGAAGGTTGAATCCTCAGTCAAATAATATATTTTTTAAATACATCTACCAATAAAAATAGATGTACTATAGTATTATACTTCAGACACCAATTTATTTATCACTGCCTATATCTTATCTTATCTTTTATCTCGCACTTTTAATCGACTCACTAATTATCACTATTTTAACCGTTTAATGATCATTTCGCCGACTTAAATTTAACTTTTACGCAATATAAATTAATACAGACCCCCCGCTTCTATTTCATTGATTGATAATACTAATATACTTAGTAAACTTCTTCTTGACAATGACTACACCAAACATTTGATACGCGCGGTGTGAACAGACGAATCAAATGCAAATCTCAGTAATTAGTTCTCTGTAATTTTCACTATTCTATGCGTGCTTTGTTGCAAAACTCGTATACATGATTACCATTATTCATAATGAATTAAAGTTTCTAAGGACGGGTAGTTTCATAGAATATGAACAATTCATCAAATTTCAAAGTTGATATTCAAGCTCGGTTGAGGTTCTATTCAAGTTCTGTTATTATTTCAGTTTTGTGAAGCCGCTGGCCATAATAAACCTTCACAGAACTTGAAAATAGAGTTTGAAATTTGATAAATTGTTCAAATTCCGTGAGACAACCCGTCCTAAGTGTGCATCTTGAACCGCAGTAGCTCCAAATATTTGTAGGATACTCCCCGAAGCGTTCAATTTCAGAGTAAATTGGATGAGGTGAGTGATTTAATCGATATATGAACTGACAGATGCTGTAAGTACATAAGTCATTTGCATTATTTCGCTCGTGTTGGAAGATGAATACGGCACACAAAAGGGCGTTTCAATGTTTTAAATACCTTCTTATATAAGTGGGCCTTATTATTGTGTCATTTAAAAGATATTTTCAACTACAACATCATCAATGTCGTATTTTTCAATCTTACCACTCCAGCTCACTGAAAAATCACGGACCGCCACTGCTACCTGTGTGTGTTGAGTGCGCCTGAACCGCGCTCGCGAGTTTATTAATCAAGGAATTAACAAAGTTCGCGAGGAAGAGAGAGCTTCCCCTCGGGAGAAGGCTCCGCAAAATATATATTCCTTTTGTTGGGGAATATCTTTTATTGCGCAAAAAAGCTGACGGTCAAGTAAGTCCGTAGGTTTGCGTTTTGAATTATTGCTGCCTCCTTGACTCCGCTGTGCCTCCACTGTTTACTCTGTAGGCTCTAAGCTGCGAGGTTTATTATTTTCGTTTTTCGTCGTTTTTACTCTTCCCTCATTTATTTGGCTTTCAGAGGGAAGATTTAATCTTGAACTTGGATATAAAACGTTCCCCAAAAAATCATTAAATTTTATATTCACGTCTTCAGTTCCTATCTTCGTGATTATTGTATAAAGTTGGATGTTATATAATCGATCCGTGTTGTGTTGGGCAATTAGAAGATAGAGTTCTATAACCGCACGTAACCGCAACGGGAGCCGTGAGGTGCGGGTGGAGGGCGGAGGGCGGAGAGCGGATGGCGCGCGGGTGTCTCGTGTCTTAGTTAGTGTCTGACCGAAAGTTTGCCAAAGCCCGCATCGGTGTATTGTTCAAAGCCGTGTTAATAATCATCTAGGAATCAGCGTGTTCCCATCGCGGCCGTTTCGTGGGAGTAATGCTCCGGTCGCTCCATCTCACAGTGAATTATTGTGAATTGCTCCCAGTCTTCTGATGAAGTTTGGAAATCTCCAAGGCTAGAGCCGTTACTCTTGCAACTAACTGTTCTTATTATCTAGACTAGTTATTCACATATTATTTCATGCAAGTGGTGGGAATGACTCCACCGAAGTTCCGCAAGAATATTCATAGTTTCGCAATGGTTTCTTCTTTTGCTTCAGGTACAATTTTAATCACATGCTCTTTTCATAATAATATATTGTAGATGGTCATACGAGATATTGTAAACGATTAGTCTCGACGATGTTGTGCTGAACACGCTCGTACACGTTAATAGCCGATGTGTGTTCTCACTTATATATTTTTAAACAAATATCCTCGTTGGGAATAAGCATTGCTAGCACACACATACAATTATAAATTTTAATTGAGTTGCTGCTCTGTAATCATTATGACAGTGATGGCTGTCCTAAAAGATCACAAAAGATAAACCAAAAGCCAAATAGATTATCGGATTAATGTAAAGAAATATATTTTTGCACATGTTTGTGTTATTTGATGTTATAATATGATCACAATGCTAGCATTTCGTGAGGGTAGTCTATAGCCTGCTATAGCGGATAGCTTCCATGTGACTAGGTGCATTATTCCATGTGATGGAGCAAGACATGGCTTGACGTCGCCCGCCGCGGAACCGGAGTGGTACCAGAGTAGCAGAAGAGTAGCGTCGGAGTAGCAGCAGAGTGGCAGCGCGGGAGGGGGTAATATCGGATACGATAGGTAACAGAGGCGGCCCGCGCCTCGCCGTAAGGTTTCCCGCCAGATTTATCGATTTTAATTTGGCGGGAAGCCCTTTTGTCTTCCTTTTTTCACATATCGCAATTCCCGCGCGGCCAGTTCGCCAGTTTTGCTTTTATTTGTTACGCGTTTAATATAGGCCAAACCGGTCCGCGGGCTAAGGTCGATACTTAATATTTGCTCTTTTTTATCGTCCCGAGCAGTAAAATTGCACTCTCAAGATTAAAACTTTAAAATACAGCTTGCCTCCTGAAAGGACGCACCTGCATTTTGTACAACTAACTTAGAATTTTAGTGCTGAGGAGTGGCTTCAACCCACGTTACTTATAATTTACAAACACAATATCTGTAATTAACATTATAAATTTTAAGGTTTTCGGACATAGTAGGCTTGTTTATTAAAATTAATAATCGCTTGCAGATACCACTTACCTAATAAAAACGTAAGCAATTTATGACCTCTTAAGGCTAATACTCAACGTACATAATGGAATAATCATGTGTGATGTCAACTACCTAAAGTGTCATTAGTAGAGAATATGATGTCATTTCCGTCAAAGTGTTTATTTTTATTTTATTTCTCATAGCAAATGTCCTTCGTGCAAATAATATTATTTTATGTGTTGAATTGGCCTTGTGCTGTCTATCTCTCACCCTGTACAATAATATAATAAATAATATGACGTTGTTCGTATGAATTGACCAAATAAATTAATTAAACTACACAGATTCCTATTCGTTTATGAATGTATTGGTTTTTCTACCAGCCATAAATCGTCTGTTTGAATACTAACTAAGAAGTGAGATTTTTTACAGTAAAATAATTTTAAAAAAATATTTGTCGAATTTCCTAGAAGGTGCAATATGAAGTTAGTATGTATGAACCATTATAATACATTAGAGTCTGGGAATATCGCTCCCCGTGTTGATAATATAGTTTGAATATTTGGTCCCGTCGCGTCGTACGAAAGGGGTGAGGGTCGATCCAATGCGCCCCTAGGACGATGTCCATCTCGCACAATAATTATTATAATGTCAATGAGAGATGCTGCCCGTAGTGGAGCCGGTCAGCCGGTGTTGCAGTATTTCTCGTGACGTTGGAAAGGATTGACCTCTCCCCATAATTGGGCTTTTTTTATTTCGCTTTTGCTTTTTAGCTTATTTTTAAATATTTTGTTATACTTAATCGCTTTGAGCCATATTGTTTTGTTTTGAATATCTATTACTCCAGTTTTGATTGTTAACAAGGCTTCGTTTCTTTTTGCAATCCGTTTTGTATTTAATTTGCATCGCAAAGTTTCTTTAATTATTCATTTTCGCGCTAATTTAGATAAGCCATTTAGCTTCTTGTTTTTATTTTCGTTCTTGTTTGTGTTTTTGTTGTTTTTTCTAGGTTTCGGCTCTGGAAATTTAGTGATATAAATAAGTTTCGAGAAAAAACATCCCCTCTCTTCAGAGGTGTAAAATCCCGTTGGACACCCTTATTATTTTTATTCAGTGCTACGTTTTTAATAAGGGTACGTAAAATTTATTTACTGTTTATTATTTTACTGACTTTGTGTTTTATGCGTAATCCCTGATGGAAAATGAATTAAGGTGTACCGCTATCTTAAATACACGGATTAAAATGAGAATTGCTAATTTATTAAGAATCTCTTCAAATTATTCGTAATCCGGTTAAAAACGGTATTCCAGGTCTAACGAAGAAATTGGTAGGTTTCCTGATAAAATTTTAATGTATTATCACGATGTAGGAACATTTGTTCATAAAAATCTTAACTAGCAATACTCTTTTTCTCCGTGTACTGTGTGACCGATTAAGTTTTTTAATGTACACTATTTCTAAATTCTGCTTGCCTTTTGCATAACGTTTTTTTAAACTTGTATGTTTGAGAGGCAACCGTGCAAACCACCGTTTGTCACGCTTGACTGATTGTGAGAAAACAACTAATACTGATTAAACAGAAAATTTAAGCGACACGGATACGAGTTGTTTAATTTTATTTTTGCATTATCCAGCTTATATTTAATACATTTTTCTTCACTAAATTTGATGCTTGAGATTCTAACCCTGTATGGTTTTGATATATCATGTTTTGCGTGGTCATAATAACGCATTAACGATTGGCTGTGACAATCGATGACGTTTGTTCGTGCTAGACCTTTAAGGCGATGCACTACGTCGTGTAATATTTTAATTTGATCCGCTATCAATAACAATCCTTACGTAGATGGCGATAAGGTTTAAATTCCCGCTTAACACCATCCGCCTGTTTTGATTTATGCAAGAAAAAAACATGGCCAAAAAGTGCCTTTTATTTTATTTTGTGGATGTTCAGGCATAAATATTTAATTTTTTTTTCGATCATTTTATAAATAACTTAATTTGCCACATTATACAATAAAATCATAACCGAAAATGGGTTTGTAAGTAGGAGATTTTGAACTTTAAAGCAGTTTTCATGGGCCTTTACATTATTTTTTTCTGGGCTTATAAAAAGACTTATCTAAAAAATACTCGATTATTTCAAACGCCAAGATGTATTCTACTCGCAGTATTTAATTAAAGCATCTGAAACATTTCTAGGCGACCAAATTTTCAAACCAAAAACACATGATTTTGCATTACTACGTATGGCATCGCCTTAATATTGAAAAATACGGTGAAATCATCAAAATGATAATTCATCACATCTTTGAAAAGTTATATAAAGTCATGGAAAGTGATGATACAAGAACTGGGTTAAGTAGGTTAGGTTAGGTTAAAAAAAATATTTTTTTCATCTATCTAATGACTTTATATCACCACCATTATTTAATTAATATATAATATTTTTTTTATTTCTTGTACTACGAACTGACGTATTTTGAATTTTCCATACTCCCATATTAAAAACCTTATAATTTTGCTTGTGAAATAATGGTGGACTCGACTTGCAGGGGAGTGAATTCGCGACGCTTTGAACCTACAACCTATTCTGCAAACCTATGTCTAAATAATTCATAGAATCGCTCGATTAAATTACATTGGTTGAATAGGAAACATCTTCATTGTTCTGATTCGGCTTATTATATATTAACGTTTAGTTTGAATTAATGATATATACGACATTAAAATGATTATTAAAGTTATCAATTTTACAATCTGGGAGGCGGGTTAGGGTACCGCTGACCTGGAAACCATTTATTGCATAACCAAGACCACTGCAATAGGTCACACCAAGTGGTTCGCTACGTTTGGTGATTAGCGGGAGTGCCTCGGGATGCCCCAGCCCACCAGAACGTGAAAGGCTGGTTTGGGGACACTTTGACCTCTCCAACTAATATCTCGACCCATCGCCTTGCGCCGCAATGGGAGGAATATATTCATATGTCGGTCACTCCTGGACACATTGATTCCCAGATTCCTACCCAACCCCGGGACGCCCGAGGAAGACATGGCACGATCAAGTGAATCAAAAGAAGATTATGTATAAGACGATGTATGATTGTGAATGAGGCAAGGAGTGTGTGCCAAGACCGAGTTGTTTGGCAGTCCGTCCTCTCTGCGTACCCTTGCGGGGGAACGGGGTGAGGTTAGTTAGTTTCTACTAAAATATTATAAATGACTCATTGGCTTACCCGTGCTGAGACCCTCATTTTACAATTTTGAACATGAATAATTTCCCGCAATAATAACGCATTATGTTATAGTGTTGCCAGGAATTAAATAACTCTTACTAACTTTAAAAGTGTAAATAAACAGTTGTTGGTTTTCACTTTGTTCCGCTGATGAAAGTTTACATAATATGAAATGAATGTGGGCAGCAACTTAAGAGGTGCGCCTCCGTGCTTCAATGAAGTTATGTTTGTGGAAATTTCCCTAGATCTAGTTGTAATAATGGTATAGCAAGTACGCGATATTGATTTATATAATAAGTTAAATTACAAAGTATAACGCACGAGTTAATCAAAAACAGCCTTATTAATAACGTGTTGTAAATATTCTGCGGCGCGTAAGGTTAGAAAAGTGAAAAACTTGACTTGTTACCCCATGGCGTTTGTTTTGGTTAAAACGATCTTAACCATGCTCGGGGCCGGTTTTCCATACCAACATTGAACGGGTGTGTAAGAATCTAATCGGTAATTCGGAATGAGAAATGAGATTAGTAAATTAATATAAATTTGCAATCTATGTAAAATATAAAATAAAATAGAGAAACATGGAAAAATGTACATTCACTACAGAGTGGTAAACTCGTGCATTTCAGAAAAGTATTAATAGTAATCGTAAATAATTGTTAAAAATAATGTAATTATTTTAACATTGGCAATACAAAAGATTCGATGATAATATCAATTAATCATCAATTTTGTAGGTAAATACCTACGTACTTCCAACAATATTCATTTTTATTTTAGGCCGTCGTCCCATGGGTATTAAAATATATTAGTGTATTTTCGGCATTGTCAGCTGAAAATTAAATAATGTTTTTTTAACACTGAACTAAAAATGATATTGCTATCTAAAAAAATATGTTTTAAAAGCGACTTTTCAAAGAAGTGTTGGTTTTGATACATAACATTTTTTTGGAGAAAATATGTTACTGATGTTGATAAAACATAAACCATTTATTTTCCGTTCTTTATTCAAGTCCCTCCCCGCCCGAATTTTGTTTTATGAAATTTTTTTTGCATGCAGCGTACAATTAGACTCCGTATTTAAGAAAACCCGTACGTTGGACATTTCAGCCTTGTTGGTAATTAACCCAGTCGCGCGGGAAAAGGGCACTTCTTATTACATTGTTATTAGACTATTTGCGCGGCTGTGCGCCCCGCGACACCTCGCCCTCGGTGGGCCATAATAACATATTTAACTAAACCTACGTCGTCGGCGCACACAAGGCCGAATTATTCATTTACAATGCCAAAAATATTTGAATTCTCTTAGTGTATAGGGTTTAGTAGTTGCGTCAGGCGCTTGTAGTATCCTATTTATTGTTTGAATATTTCATATTAAATTATGTCTGTATTTTGAATTACTGAGATAAGTAATTATAGTAAATATTTCTGAGAAAACTGTAAACTGACGATAACTTGTAAAAATGTTCATTTTTTATCACTAAAAATATGTAGATCTTTTCTCTTATTAATTTCCTTCAGAGCGATGTCGCCAAGATTACCTGAAAAGACATACATGATTTTTCGAACTAGTAAGAAAATTTAGCTAAAAAAATTAGTGTTTCATAAAACATACATTATATCCATATTACGTTAAAACTATAATGTTATATTAATTCCTGCTTAAAGTACATACATGACGCTTCAATATTCATGTTGAAAACTTTCTGATTTTAAAATAGGGAAAATAGGACGAGCATAGTTACCCCGTCAATGAATCGGGCGCAATATTGGCCGCGCTAAAAATAACTCAACTGAGCGTGAATGCTTAGAATATTGGGTTGCGTTCACAAAATAAAATTTTGCGGTTAATTTTGAACTGGTTTTTAGAGAACTTATTTAAGACAATGCTTATACCTATTTTTGGTGTGATTTCCTTAAGCCGTCCTTATGTGCAGATATTACTTATACACTATCCACTCGCCACTGTCATACACAGTCATGCATTACTACTTCCTGTTTTTGACTGACTAAAAATTGTTAGATTAATGGATAGTATTTACCTATGCTAAACCATTTTTTTCTTACTTAGTGGAATGAGAAATTGCAAGCCATTTTTAATTTTTTTTTTATCAATAATGAATGACCTTCTAACTTAAATACCTCTGTTTTTTTATTGTTATAGCTAGATTTAATAGTTAACATAATTTTCAACTTTTTAAATTTTCGGGTCTCCTAAAAACGCATCGAACCTATGGACGTGACCCGTGACGTCACCAATGACCAGTCTCAAAATCCTACTTTTTTCAACCAGTGCAGTATTTTGTATGGGAGTATACTTTTTTATTCTTAAGATTACCCGCTTCAAATGTCGAAGAACACCAGGTGAAAAAAGCATCTTGTCTAAGTTTATCGCATTGAATTAAAGTGAAAAAAAATTCTTCCATGACCGCACCTGATAAATAATTTGCCAGTGTTTAAAAACCTGTATCAAAACATCGTTTTCATCGGTTCAAATGTGAATGAGGACCAGAATTGCCAAAAACCACAAGAGGGGAAGAGTTTTCAAATTCCCCACAAAATCCACACAAGTTCCTTTACCTTTAAAATGAAACAACATTGATACGATACACGTGACGTCACCGATGAGCAGTCTCAAAAAGTCTACGTTTCTTGTTCAACCGGTGCTGTATTTTATATAGTACACTAGATAAAATATTAGCATCTCGCCACTAATGTTATCGTATTAAATCAAAGTTCAAAAATACATCCATGACCGCACCTGATAAACAGTTTACAGGTGTTAAAAAACCTGCCCTTTGAAACCCTTGAAATTTCCCAAAAGTTCCTTTACCTCCAAAATGAAACAAAATTCTAATGAAATTTGTATTGTTTATTATTCTTTCACTTTCGGTTTCTTTTTCGATCAGTAAAAATAGTTTTTTTTTTTTTCTAAATTGTAAGCGATCGAAAACGATATATTCTGTGTTCTCACAATTATTGAAAATATTATTTTTCAATGTGCTTGGATAATCAAGAAATGCCAGAAAAGGCGAAAAACCGCAAAATAACAAAATTTTTGAAAAATCTTAGAAATTCCTCGCAATTTGGGGAATTCTCCACTATTTGGCATTCTGTGGATGTGGACTTTGTAAATATTTTACACACGTAGACTGGTTGCGATCAGTCAGTAGTTCAGTCGTATCAACCAAACGATGTTTTATTGAGATGGCGTTCTATTCTTGTATGATGTGTAAAAATTTACACATCATTGTAGATCCGAAGATGTGTAAATTTTAAAAAGGATAGGTTTATCATTTGTTTTCAAATATGCAGCGTTTTGGAGCCTCTCACCAGAGCAAAAATAAAAATATGTAGTTGATATCGAGCTTTACAATTTATTATTTAGGCACTTCAAATAATTAAATACATCACTTCGGAGAAGATTGCGATCCTTTGAAAAAGTACTATTTCAAAAGATATCCTTGTAAAAACTTTTCAACAAAATTGAAAATATTTTTGTCATTTCCAAATTTCCATACGAAACTTTATTTCAGAGATAATAAAATATAATTTATTGTTCAGGACTTTCGTTGGAATTTATTTTACGGGTCATTCCCCAAATGCCTTTCTACCTTAGTTATTACGTTACATAATATAATAGTTATTATTTTATTTTAAATGCGTAGAATCCCTTTCTTTATTACAAAATGCATCGCGATTTGAAGTTATTTCGTGCTGTTTGTTTTGTTGAACATTTATTGTACAGTCATAAATTGAAACAGTTAAGGAAAAACACGGAAAAAGCTTTTAAACTAATAAAACGCGGCCTGCTGTAAAGTTGATTGTAGGAGGCGAAAGCTCAATGCAGCCCTTATTGGTTTCTCGGTTGTGTGTATTGTGTGACTGTATGTTTACTGTACAGTAAAGCGACAGAGGTTGTGGTGTTTAACGCTCGGTGGTGGACCGAGCGAGAGGTTCCTCGAGTCTGTTAGTCTCGAGACATTTATTGTTGTGTCATTGTGTCTCTCCCCCGTCCCACTCACTTCTACCTCCTCCCCGCGGACCACTTCGTCTGGACCGTCTTCGATTGGTTTCCATTCCATCGATGTAATGAAACTACCGCTACTTATCTGATCAGGGATTAGAGAAAACTCTTTCTTTTTCTGCATGTAATCTAATTTTATTCTGTTTTTTTTCTTCTCTTATTTGAGTTATTTAACATTCTAGAAACGTTATAATGGTCATCTTTGAATTATAATTTTCATAGATTCTAGTTAGGCTTAGATTTTAACAAGAATATTCATTTAAATTATTCTGTATCTAAGTATTGTACGTACCCATTGGTCTTTTTAATAAAGTTTCAGTCTGTTTTCATAAGAGCGCATAATATGTATACATTTTTGATGAAAACGTATTTTTCGGTGAAAAGTATTCCACGGTTGGTATCGTACCGGGAAGGGTTGATTGGACGCCTCCACGCAAGACGGTCCGGTGCATCCAGAGGCTGAGTATCCTGGTGGCTGGCTGCACGATGCACTCCCTCCCACCGCGCACCTCTGATGCGCGCGCACGCCTGCCCGCCCCCGACCCCCCCACGGACGCCTCGCGCGCCGCTGGCCCACAGTGCCGCACAGCGCCGTGCCGCCCGCTCGTTCTCCCTCCCGGAACAAACTCTCCTCACAAATCCGCCGCAAGCCGACTCGAGAGGAACTCTTTCCAGCGCGTGAAAACATATGAAACTCGCAACTTTATTTTCCTCTCCGATCTCCGAGCTTAGTGATCGCTTATCGCCCTCTAGACGAGTTTGGATAGCCGAGAATCGCGCGTTCCGAGTTCTCTAGATATTTCCTGTGTTCTCCAGGATAGTGTCGGGCGCATGCAGTCGCAGTGTGCCCCCGGAATAGTGTGTGGTGCTCCAGGACCCCCCAGCCCGCACTCCCGCACCCATCACCTGGTATAATATTTATCTATCAGAGTTCATCTTACAATTTTTCTCTTGCCCGTGATTTTACGTCGATTTGGTGTTTTTTAAGATTATTCTATTAAAAGTGTGAAAATATGTTGAAAAGTTCGGTTGGTTTCCTTGTGAGAGTGTAACTACGGGGTTTTCCCGTTGAGTGATATTTTCCGTTCTCTAATGTGAACAGCGCCGCGTCCCATTTCTCGAGGTAATTCAATTTGTTTCGCTTTCGAGTGTGCTTCTTAATACGTAATTTGGACCTTCCTCACTTGACTTTCTTTGTCTATTTAAAAAAAAGATTATGTAGCCTTCAGCCCGCCGCCCTCAGCCAAACAAACGTGTTAAAGTTGCCGACGGCACCCGGTCACACGTTGCTTTTACGACCCAGCTTTGCTTTCCTCCGCTTCTTTACGAATTTTCCGCATTTCCCCTTTGATATACCTTCGTGGAAATAATTTCTGTAATATTTTAAAGAAGAAAATAAAAAACTTCGCAATTTACAAAAAAAAAAATGCTTCCATGTGAAAAAAGTATATAAATGCGCTACCCATTGCTTAAATTTAAACACATTTTTTTAAATAAAATTAATTTGTTTCATACTAATAATTATGAATATCTCCATTCCTTAATTTTAAGGGTACATTGTAAGTTTTCGTTTGTGTACACGAAGTTGTGTTTTGTTTGTAATCTACGACGCTATTGTAGTCGAGACTCGAGACCCGAGCCTCTTACACCGAGCTCGAGTGAGTAATGTCACCAGAAGTGTTATCATAATAATTGATTACCGGTTTCCCAGGAAAGCAGAATCAGCCATCAGCTGTTCTGCCCGCCCCAGTCTCAGCTCAAGCCTAGTATTGTATTAAACCACAAATGTCTGCTTTCTTTATAAATATTAATTACGAATCTACCAGAAAGTTGTTTCGAAATTAATTATATTTGTCCGAAAACTCGCGACAAAATGATATTACCTTTGCCTTTGCCGTTTTCCACTCACCGAGCACCTTTACAAGTATTGTCTGTGCGCGGCACTGTTTCGACTGCCGTAATGCTGAGCTTATAATATTTTAAGCCGCTTTACATTATTTGTAGAGTCACCTCAAATCTAACGTAAGCTTTTAGAATTTAATCATATGATGGCTGCTTTTCTCGTTCATTTTTTGACCCAAACTATGGAGTATTTACAAAAAAAAAATGCTTTCTCATTGTTTTACCAAAAAAGCTGTTATATCTTATTTTCAATAATATTTTTTTGACTACATTTTTGTTGATTATTTATTTATCTCCATTTCTTAAATGCTCGTTAAAAGCAGTCACATTTTGACTTTTCATAATTTAAATGTAGGTATTTATACATTTCATATTATTCACTCGGACCATCGAAGGAATTGAACATAAATGTCTAAGAAACTTTAGACTGCGATCAGAGTTGATTAATTAATATTTTTGACTGAATCTGGTGCTCGTAAAAAGTCTTTGATTGGTGAATTATTTAATTTAAATTTATTAACTGTCCTGAATTGCTATATTTAGTAACTTGAACATAGGTACCAAATCGCTTTACCTATTGGTCAAATACATCATTTCATTTTTTTAAATACTTCTTTAAATGCAAATTCTTGCACACTGCGTGATGATATTTAATATTGAAATAATATCAGTAATTTTTGTCAGCACAGGTACAAAAAAATACACTAATAAACTCATTTCCTAATACCTATTTTTATTTTATTCGAAAAACTAAAAGTTACAATATTTTATAATGCATTGTAAAGTATGTACAATAATTGAACAAATAATAGGTTTTCACTGATGTTCAATTATTAGTGAATAAAATAAATATTACCTATAAATAATATAATAATATTGATCTGCAAAATATCTGACCATGTACATAGATAAAATTGAAATTTTTTACACCAATCTTCAAAAATACTTATTTCAATGACTTGTGTTTGTTCTTTCAGCAGGCCTCAAATAAATTAATGAATTTTCGCTTATTCTCTTCAGATGTCCCTATGCTTATGTTTTATTTCCAAAAAACATTAATGTCAAGTTTTCTCGCTCTTAAATAAATAAAATAACTTTGTGGCAGTTATAGATCACCTGTTTGCAAGACAGTAGTATTTGGGTTAGACGTATAATTTTGTTGCAAAAACTAAAATTATCCTCGCGAATATAAATATATATATATTTTATAATCAAATGTTTTACTCTGTACTTCCACCAAACGACGTTATATACATACTTAGAATTTACTTATAGCAGGAAACACACAGAGAAAAATGATTAATGCTAATTTATTAAAAATCTCTTCAAATTATTTGTAAAAACGGGACTGCAAGCAGCTTCCTTATAAATTCATAATAATATCGGAACACGTGTCCATCCACCTGCGTTTGTCTTAATAATATATCATGACGAAAAACGATTTTTCAAATCAAGTTTATCAGGATACCTATCAATTCATTCGTTAATGGCCTACAATCCCGTTTTTAACAGGAATACGAATAATTTAAAGAAATTCTTAATAAATTAGGAATATTTTTTATAAGGAAGTTTTCTCCGTGCAAAGTTCTCATCACTCATCACTTTTATTTTCAAATAATATTTTTCGCTTTTGACATTTATTTGGTCACAATACAAATACTTGCAACTGTTTGCCATACGTTAGGTTTTAAATAAAGCCAGCCTCGGTACACGTCTTAGCCACAGAAAGTACCTTAATGTACCCACCTACAGAGTAGGTATGAGTCAGCAGTCAGTACACAGGTAAAGTGTAGAAAATATAATATTATTATCATGATATTAAGTGCGATAGTAAAAGTGAATGTACTCCGCATTGAGGTTAGCTTTGCGGAACTAAGGTGACTACATTGAGCGCTTAGATGAGATAACTTCTGTTTAATTCCATTATTTTATAACAAACTATTTATAAATATCAACAAATTTACTTAAGTTAACTACTTTCATAGTACCTTAAGTACTTATTTTTTATTCTTGAAAGTAGTTAACATTGCTTGTTAACTACTTTCATAGTACCAAGTACTTATTTTTTATTCTTGAAATTATGTACAGTTATTTAACTACTTTGTACAAAAGAACTCTCTATGATAACTGGTTTTTTACCTGCTTATATCGGTCATACTCAGTTTATTATGTTATTTACTATCGACTTATTATATTTGCTCTGAAATATCTGTAAAATGTTCACATGTAAAAGCCTCCAAGGCGTGATGTATATATAATAAATGTATAATTTAATGAATAAAAGTAATAAGAATTGCACAGTTCCTGAAGCGAACATTTACCGCGTTATAATTGCTCAAATTTTTGTTGGCGATCTAGACGTTGTAAAAGCATATCATTTTTAAATGAACAATAATAGTTGTTCTTTTAAGCGATTTTATTTCGTGTTTACTTTCTATTCCTAGTCTGTCTTACTAAAAAAAAAATAATATCATTGTTCGTTATACTTTCTCAAATCCGTTTCATAATCCGCTTCCTATAAATAAGTAAAGCATTTGGTTGCAATGTATCCGATATCTTAACCAGTATATTTAGTTGTTCGCCTTGCAGGTTTTGCTTGCATTCTTCGGGTATATGTATGATGATAATATTCCTGTGATGTGGTTGGCTGGTGGTGGGCGGAGCGAGGGGGGGGTAGGGCGGCGGGGCGGCCCATCAGATAAGCCGCCTTTGCCCAGATCCTCTATTTTAGTGAGCGACCGTGGCACTTTGATCTTATGCACACAACAAAACCCTTTGTACTTTATCCCTCGGTAACGTTTTGCGATCAAACGATACAATTGATAATTTGTAAAACCGCAAATAATATTACTGTAATTTTCCACGGCGTTTAATCTTCGCGATCCCGATCTTTTGTTAGATTATCGTGAGTTGGCCTTGCTTCCGACAAATGTCGATTTTCAGCCTATGGCGTTCTTAAATGCCAAGTTACTTGACATTTCGATATCATAAATCTTTCGGAATCTATTAAAGGCGATTTATTTTCCAGTATGGTGTCATTGCCCTTTGCTAGGTAGTGGTAGGTTCCTTCCGACAAGTGCATTATGCATCCCCTTGCAGCAGTGAGCCGCCCCCCCCCCTCCCTCACAGGGCCGGCAGCCCAGCAGGGCGGTGTCACCCCCTATTCCTCGCCGCCGATCAATCACACGGGCGGAATCGCTTCATCACGTTAAATTAAAACCATTCCTTATTTTACATTTACTTGTCCTCTTGTTACGTACGCCCGGGGATTTGAAGCCGACACGCACTATCAATGTTGAGAGAAACTTTAATTCTAAAATGAAACGATTCCTTACTTATTTATTCATTCTTTCAATAACTGATATCCTAGCACAAGGTTCACCAGCGTGCACGGTTGATGTTTATGTGTGTTAATTAATATTGGTTCTAGGAGTTTGGTTAAAATAAACTCTTCAACATGCTGTTCAAATCTGCTAACAGCCCGGCCAATGCTGTAGGATAATGCCATATCCGCGGCGCGTTACCATAAGCTGCTTCCGATCTTGTAGAAACACAATGTTTTGTAATCAATCCGTTAAAAATGCCATGGAACGATGGACCATAATGGTATTAACATCGTAAAGCCCAACGTTCTCGAAAAGTTCAAGCTGCGTTCGCTAAATATAGGAGTGATCTCACACCCGCCCACGGGGCCACTGCCACTAACACTAACCAGAACCAATCGCACGACCTGTACAGTGTAGTTGTAGCCACTATTCTCTCTTTCACTGCACTTATCTTCCTCAATACTTAATACAATCACCGCGATAGATCTAATGGACCTGTTTCTATTCCTTCATAAATATAAAATATTCATACGTCTTTAAACAAATTCGAAAGAAGTACTTCTTACCTTATGAAGACAGTGTTGTATAAGCTAGTTCAGAGATAACGTATTATAAGCCTTAGCTGGAAGGAACGGATAAATACAAATCACAACCAAGTATATATATATTTAGTTACCTAGTTGTGCAAGTGTTTCGAATGAATCTAGTCTAAACTCTGTAATACCAATTTCATTTTCATTCTATTAAAACATTTACCTTTTCAAGTCACGTTTCTTATAAATTGATAATAATCAAGGTAGGAATTATCTAAGCGTTTTGTACATTATTAGCTATGCAAGTACTATCACAGTCTGCGTGCTTTTGTAGTTGTGACCGTTTTGACCATTGCATTATTCAGTAACGAATATGATAAGGCTCCTAGATTAGAATTCCCATCTTTAGAACTTTAGTTTTCTGCACTTGTATGCTTTAGCGTCCACTGTCCAGGCGAGTTATTATTTAGGTACTAAGGGGTTTCACAGAATTTGAACAATTCATCAAATTTCAAAGATGATTTTCAAGTTCTGTGTAGGTTCTTTTCAAGTTCTGTTATTATTTCAATTTTTTGAAGCTCCTGGCCAGTAACGATATAAAAATAAAATTTGAATAGAACCTTCACAGAACTTGAAAATCAACTTTGAAATTTGATGAATTCTTCAAATTCCGTAAACCACAACCCGTCCAAAGTTTTTAATTTTTTTAAGCGCGACTATGAATGATTCAACCATTTAAACATATATTCATCTGTATTACGGAGAACATATGAAGCGTAAATAATATACGTACTATCCGTTCCTCTAACCATCCTTGTTCTTAGCAGGAATGCTCGATTTCAACACCTTAGAAGGCCGCCGAAAAAATTTTCAGATAAAAAAAAATTAAAGTTAATCTCTGGTACTATAACTTAATCGACCAATGTTGAAAGAGGTTAATTTATGTGTGCCTAATTTCTGTGCACGCGGGAGATCCCATGCACTTTTTTATGCTTCGAAAGCCAATACTTCTGCCTATCAGATCGCGCCAATCAACGGGGCGACTCAACTGCTTAATGATTTTGCATTGACCATCGACATTTTCAACGTCACTTATAGACAGTTCAGCAACTATCATTTGACGCATTTCACAAAATAGTACAACTGCTTTTATGACTTTTTGATACACGTACCTCAAATTTGTAATCTTTTCCCTAATATAGTCATATTCTCCATAACCGTTTTATTAATAACTTTTTTTTCATAACTATATTCGTACCGATCCCTTTCCTGGGGAGGGAGGCGGTTTTTATATCGATTTTTCAAAAAAACAAGTTGGTGTTTTTTTGTACCCGAAAAATCCTTTTAGGAGCTTGACGATGAAACAGTAAAAAAAAATCAATAATATATCGTTATATACGTCACTGTACTTAATTTTAAAGATAAATAGTTTCTTAAATATTCCTTCTTCGGAAAAACAAATAAAATGTACCTAAATAAATAATATAATATATACTTGAACTGTGATAGGAAGGCCAGATTCTACTATTTTAGTGACAATTGATTTCATACACTTTATTTTTACCTTTGACTGCTTAAATATTTATTTAAAATTTGAAAAAAAATGTATACACTATTTAAATAAAAATTATCATTTTTTTTCTGAACCGTTTCATCCGCTTACAAATTATAATATTGCCACCAAATGAATTTAGATACAATAATAAAAATACAATGAAAATAAAATAGTATCTAATAATAAAATAATGATTAATTTGAAAATCCTTCTTAATTTATTGAATAATTCGATGTCATATAACGCTAGTAAATTTTTTTGTTATTTTTATTTTGCTATCCTGCCATGGTTGGATTGGAAAATGTGTAAAAGTGAGTGCACCCCACAGGCATTCTCATCCTTTCTGTCCGCGCGGCCAGCTATCGGCTTAGCACAATCATTCCGCTGATAAGTGACTCACGATTTCTATCCATAATATAATATATCTTTTAAATCTGTAATCCCCAAGAAATCCTGTTCTTGTATCCTTATCACTGCAAACATCAAACGTTTCTTACTAAGAAAAGCATCGCGATTGTCTCCGACAGGCATTTGAAATATTTCATCTGTCGGCACGGATTACTCGTTATCTCTTTATACGAGTATATTTATCTATCCGAGCGGTGGTCGACATAGTTCTTTTGTAGTTATTTATTGATAAGGTCACTTCAGTTCAAGTTTATTTCCTCGCCGTTATCGGTCACGATAATACAATAGGTAGATATCTATTCCAGTATAATGTCAGCGAATCACTTTGTTTTGATCATTTCACAAAACCTTCTCGGCCTGGAAACTTGGGTACTGTGAACTGTCTGGAGATAAGCTATGGTGTATACTTGGCTCTGTGACGGACTCCACCCCATTCTCCTACCCACAAGGAGGCTTGCACCGCCTGCCCAGGAGGGAGCTGGGTGGGTTATTCCATTTATTGTTTGCCGTCATCTGCCACCCTTCCGTCGGAGTTCTGGTGTCCCGTTTTCTGATTGCAATTTGCAGTCTGCCTAACAAAACTAGAACGTTTCTTTTCAACTTCACCGGCAACATATTCTAACCGCCATGCCACTGCATAATATCTTGCAGCTGTGCAAGTTTTACAGTTTGCCTTCCCAGAAACAACAGTTAATCCCTGCCTGTAAACACGACACATGCAAGCAACTTAATCGACGATTTAATTGGAGGAAGTGTTATATGAAGTGACATAATCCGGGTACAATTTGTATACGAGATAACGAAAGCCTAATCCTCTATTGAAAAACCGCGCCTGGAAGGGCTTACACTCGATGATAAATGTACCGGAAAAAGCAGCTACCCCGTACGCGTTGTGATGTAGTTCTTCATTCACGTCGTACCTTTTTGCTTTCCCTCGTTTTTCGCTTTATCTGCGAGTATTTTTTGCTGATAGATTGAATTAAATGTAAGGGAATCGCTTAGGCCTTTTTACTTTGTATACTTTTTGAGCCGCACGGAACACTTCAAGTATCAAGCATATTGTGCTCGTACCTCTATCCAAAAAGGTTTACGCTTTTGCGATAAATGATACGTATATATTTCAAAACATACAAAAGTCGGACATCATGCTTCCTTTTATGTTTTCTGAGAACTACCTACCCTGCATTATCAGAATGGATTAACTACTTCAATACTTTTATCACTGATTCCTTTATTCGTATGGGATTTAGCCTGTGGGAGTAAGTAACTAGTATATACTTGACTATTGGTGATCCATATTTATGCACGACACATAGTTAGGTAGGCACTGAGTCGGGTGGTTCCTGTTCCTACCTACTCGCGGGAGGAAAGTACCTAAATACACACGTATTTTATCTTACCTTATGGATTTATAAGTTAGATTTTCTACTAGTGAAATGGCGAACTTTACCCTCGGATAAGGAAAGCCACCCGCTTCTTTACGCTCTCGGCTTTATTTAACATTCCGGAACTTTTAGAACCGAACACGACACGCCATCCCGCCTATAATACTATGTCGTGTGTGATAAATTGCGGAATATTTTTATGTTATTTCTGTTTTAATAGAGAGACCTTCTACCGAATTTAACTCGATTATAACTTTGAAACATATAAATTTACATTTTATTAGCAAAATGGCGCTGTGTACTTACCTACAATAAAAAAAGTTTTTGCATACATATTAAGTTACATATTACATACGTTTCAACCACCCATATATTTTTTTATATATTATCACCAACAACACTAGAACGGTGCGAGCTCCGTCACTAAGAAATTCTCGGTGCTTTTTAGCAACACATTTCTTATGCAAATACAGCAACAAAAATCTCTTACAATATAATTACACAACCAGAGCTCTAACCAAATGGCACTACAAAGTACCCAAACTACGTCAGCACAAAGACAATTCATTTACCTAGATCCTAAAATCTTCAACCTTCTCCCTGATAACTTAAAAAACCGAAACAAAACATAAATAACGCTTTGGATCCTTACAACTGCAATACATTTCAATCGTAATCAATTTCTAAAGTCTAACCACTTAGGGCCAGTTGTTTCACAGAATTATAACAATTCGTCAAATTTATAAGTTAATTTACATGTTCTGTGAATGTTCTAATCAAGTTCTGTTATCATTTCAGTTATGTGAAGAAACTGTCCAATAATGATGTAATAACAGAACTTAAATAGAACATTCACAGAACTTGAAAATTATGTATGCTATTTGATGAATTGTTCAAATTCTTGTCTTTAAACACCTTTCATGCTTGTCTATCATTCCCTATTTAATTAACTTAAAGTCATTTAAAATATTCTTAAATCAAACTTAATTGTAAAATTTTATAATTGTTATTATCAATCATAATATGAATAAATTGAATATGTACACTTCACCCGCCGTAACACGGGGACAAACCTAGCACAGTGGGTGAAATAATGCTAAACCAATGTATTTACTGTCCTATAAAAAATAAGATTGTTGTATATTTTTCAATTGTTCAAATAGAGACAAGATCTTTAAAATTAAAGCTCGTTGAAAGTTGTGTGAAGCCATGTAGTAAAACTATAGATATATATGTTTTTTTCATTTAAAGTTTTGACATACACATCTTACATTTATTTATAATTGCTGTTCACCCAAAACAAGGATATCTACATTCTCCATTACAATATGACTTGAGCAAAGTTGCATGTTATAATATCTAATGATAATATTAATTGTTTTCCACGACGTTTTATCCTTACCGTTAATAAAGAGAATTATTATTTTAATTGATGGAGTTAAAATTTTAATCTTCAATTCATCGCGATAAATTCTCAATTTAAAAGCGTGCAGCTGGCGATAAATAATTTTAATGAACGTTGGATACTGTATGGCAGAAGAATAATAAAATTATAATTGTAGCTACATAAAAAGTTTCGACCGTTCGTTAACCGTAACCGAGAGTTTACGTACTGCGGCGGCTTGCGAACCAACCGGAGGTTCGATTCACAAGGCGAACTAACTACGGAAAACACAATAATCAAACATACAATATCGTCTTACAGTAATATTATACATGCTATAGTATGCTACTAAGTAAAGATGAACTAAGTACGCCATGTTTATTCTTCCGACATGATGCTGAGGTGACCGGATAAATCATCACAATGATAATTCATCACATATTTTAAAAGTTATATAAAGTCATGGAAAGTTATGAAACAAAAACTTTATTAACTGGGTTAAGTAGGTTAGGTTAGATTAAAAAAAAAAAAATCATATTTTCTAATGACTTTATATCCCTTTTTAAAAGTGTGTTGAATTGTCACTGTGTTGAGTTATCATGGAACCGATGCTGAAACCATTATTCTTAAAATTTTGGCTTTCATTGACAATGGAATCATGGAAAACCTACCTAAAAACCTCAATAATTCCAGTATTAGGGCGAGTTACTGCTAGTTTTACTTGTGTTTTTCAATTTACGATAAGTAATTGTCCATTATTTTTTTATGTAATAATGCGTGATTCTATACCTACTGTATTAGTTATACGAGTATAATATTTTTACTTTTATTTACGCCCTTCGGGCTATATATAGTGAAAAAATTACTCGAGTAAAAGTTACTTTATATCACTTTTTAAATGTGTGTTACATTTTCATTGTGTTCAGTTATCCTGTATAGTGTATACCTCTTGAAATTTAAAAAGATTTTAAATAGCTCCGATAATTAATTCCAGTATTACAACGAGTTACCGCCACTTGAATATGTGTTATATGTATAACATAAAGCCCAAGTTCAAGGATTTGTTTTGCAATGGCATCTCTTATATCTTTCAAATTTAAGTGTGTCATGCTGTACTTTAATAATATATACAGTCTGCTACATTCATTTATCGGGTGGGAGAAGTCGTCCGTCTTGCGCTTATCGGCTGCAATGCAAATGGGAATTACGACGGGAGACTCCAGAAGTACCAGCGATGGTGTGAACGTAAATACCTAGAAGAATATAAATACCTCCCGATAAGTAGCATCTAGCTATTCCTAAGTTACACTCTTAGTCAATTATTATAATGCTTATTATTATTACCTCAATATCTTCCGCGTACTTTAAATTACACAATCATAAATTTATCTCGCAAGATTACACATTTATTTTAAACGCGAAGTTCTAATTGGTTGCGGACATGATTACAGAAAAGTATTAAATAACCGTGATACAGTGTAATATATATATATATTATGATGATTGCAAGTCTTCTATTTTGGAGTTTCGTCTAATTAGTAAAGCTGAAAACCTGATTTTCAATCGGTGATTAAAATAACTCTGATATAAAAAAGAAACCATTACTATATACGTGATAAGAATGAAATAATATAATAAAACAAAAAAGTCCCAATACACTAGTTTATAGTAGTTTGTCAATGGGCGCATTAAAATTTATTTTACTTAAGGAGATATTCATGCACATGTAAATTTAAATAATTATATTATGTAAGTAATTACTTACATATACATCCACATTATAAAATAATTATGTTAACACCGATTTAACGTAATTGAAACATCTTAAATGTCAACTATTGATGATAATATACAGAAGACAGTAATAATCTTAACTTTCAATTTGAAAATCTGTAGCAACCAGTACTCTCGAACGGTTTAGCTCTTGCATCATGAATTTGCACAGCTTCTTCTGTCTGGATAACTAGGTCAGCGCGATGATTTTCAGCACGCAACATCGTTTCCATAATGAGTTAAAGAGCTTTGAAATTTCAGCTTATTTGTTATAGAATACGTCAAGACGCCATATTATTATTGTCTGTTCAGTATTTACGTGTTTGATAAGAAAGAAGTGTGTTGAAATTCGAGACTAGTCGGATAGTAACTAATAATAATGGGAATCGTAATCTAGTGGGCTATTAGCTGAACATCATTATCCCTGTCCCCGAGGTCGATCTATCCGATGAGATGATGAATGTATTTTGGTTATTTAATTAGCATCTACGACAAACTTCAAACTCGGATAGAGCCGATAATGTTGACAGATTAACGTCCTAGGTCTGGGACTAGTTCGACTGCACCATTCACGTTATTGCTGCTACTATCTCGATATTGTTTTTCGCCTAAATAATAATATTGTTATCTTTATTATTTCACCGACGATAAAACGTGATTTAAAAATATACGTGTACGAAAATGCGCACTGTATGAGCAATTTTCTCAGATTCAGAGCGAATCTCAAAACACAACTCTGCTAAAATTTATAACAATGATTTAGTTTTTAACGATACCCATTTCCGGGTTACGAATAACCTGATAATATTGGAAAAACTACTCCTACCATATTTAGGTATAAACAAAAAATGTTGCTTGTGCAATGATTGAGGATGGATGACGTATGTCTTTAGCAGAAGATTTGAACCCACGAACATTTGTCCATTCCTCTACTAACCAGTTTAAGTATATATTTTTAGATTACAGCCCTACAACCCGTAGCATCTAATTTAATTATTATAATGTTTTATTTTTGTATTCTTTTAAATTTCTGATGTACATTTAATCTTTTTTTCGTTTCGACAGTTTATTCTATAAGTCCGAACCTTTTTCACAGCCCACGACATTTGTATGAATACCAATTATTGTTTATTTCAAAGCTTCGTTTATTTTTTAGGGTAATTACGACTATGGTTGAGTATGCTTTAAAGTACTACCTTAAAATTATTTAAATATTATTATTTTTCAGCCATCAAACAGATTTAATTGACTTTGACAACTTCTGGTACTCTTATTAAATTCAAAATTACAACCGCTAAAATGTTGTTTATTAATCTTCTTTACTTGGGTATTTCTCGGCAAAAGTTTGTAGAATATTTGGCATCGATGGCATTTGATACATAAGCGTCTTTGATTTGCGGGTTTAAAGAGAAAGCGTGGACATTTGTTAACTCTGAGTTTTCCTTTAGAGACGGGACTTCCACATCCCACCCCCCGCCCGAGACCTCTTGATGGATGGGAATTCCAGGGCTGATTGCTTCCAATCGACACCCTATATATCGGGGCTTATATCCCTGACAGAAACTTCAAGATTTATTAAACCAGGGCACGCAGATTTTCCCATGAGCCTATAGTAATTAAATAATTTAAATCAAAGCAACTATTATTACTTAAAATCTGTAGCATTGAAACCACTGGAAACGATTAAAATTACTGACTGACAAATCTCTAAGGCTGGATTGTTTTATCGGAGTATAGCTAAAGTCAGTTTTGTCAAATTAATATTTCGTCAAAACTTCATTCTTACTGTACACGGGCTTTCCAAATTGTTAAAAATAACTAATTATTATGGTAGGTTAGGTACCTGCATTGATTTAAATATAAATTCTCAGAAGGTTTATCTCACCAAGAATTTGAATAAACCTCGACTTAACAAAGGTAGAGCTACGTCTGATGAAACAAACCGGCCGAAGAAATGTATAAATATTATTATTTTTTGTTGATCGTCTTGATTTCATTCATCCGAAGGTCGAATTCAGACTGTTAGTATAAATTCAGTTGTAGGGCAGAAAAGTGGACGTTCGTCTGATATCGACCGTCGGCATCGGCATCCAGTCCACCCGCCCTCAGCCACGGTGCCGTCAGCCGTCAGTCTTCTTGATTCCATTAACTAAAATAGCCAGAATTAAGTTCCGCCGATGGCTCGCCATGGCAAACTACTCTGATCCGAGCAACCAACATAATAAACTACTTTTATTGTTCAGCCTGGCGTCTAGCCGTCTTCTGCGATGGTGACGTTATCGAAACCTAAACCTTATTATCACGGGATTCCATTTTGAAAACTAATAAATTTAAGTCAATAATTATCTTGTAAGGAAGGTCTCCAAATTTTATTTGATTTCATTTCATTATTGTGTTTTTGCATTTGAATCAAAATATATTGTAATTAAGCATCGTTTGGCAGAATAGAGGCAGCGAACATTAAATTAAGATGAAGATATGAGTAGGTACTTATGTATGTAGCAAGAACTTACAAGTATTTTAAGTCATATTTACACTTTTTTAAGTAATAAAAGTGTCAAGTGTTAAGTATCTTTTAAAAAAACCTTGCTGTAATTAATTTACAAGATACTAGCGCAGACCCGTATTGTCTAAATATTTGACACAGGTTTGTCTGAATTCTTGACAAATCAGTTCCAATTTTGGAAATGTCAAAAATAATTTTCTGTTTAAAATATTTCTTTAAAGGTACTTTATCGCTTCCCTGCATTCTTCACACATTCAATTCCAATTTTGAAAATGAAACTTAAATTCATGGCGAATTTGAGTTCAAACGAGAGTTATGCAGGACGCACAGACAACCGAAATTAGTATTTCTGATTGCTTTGCCCATTATAAAAATAGGACAGCCATTATTCTGATAAATTCACATGGAATCCAACTAGATTGCAAATGGAAATACGTATTTATTTTTTTAATAAACCTACTGTAATATTACAATATTACTAGATTAATAATATAGTCTAGATAAGCAAATAGTTTCAGCAACGGTAAAACAATTTGTATGATCTTAGTTAATTTTATAAAGCTTGACTTAGTTCTGCGCGATCGGTGAAAATTTAAGTTTTTCTGATGTTTTAGTTATTAGAAACCGGCCGATTCTAGAAAACGAAATCACGAATGCGATTAGCCCACACGAAAAATAGTTCTCATTTCGAGTACTGGCTTCATTCTGCAGATGTCTCAATTTATAAGATTGGGAATATTTACAAATAAGTAATTTGCGGGGTATACCAAAATATTTATGGATGAGCTACCGCAAGTTTAATTTTATAGCCTTGCTTGAAGCCGACTCGTCTGGATTTATGAGAAAATGCCAAACCGGCGGCAGGAAAAAATACAATAATAGACGGTTGGCGTGTGGAAGCTACGTGTTTCAATGCAAAGCGAGATACACCAGAAGTATAGGTACACCTAGTAATCGTGCGGATGTATTGGAGTTGATAGCATTTGCCATCTCATTGGCAACCTTGGTATGATTTCACCGTCTGGCATTTTTGCAATCGCCAAATGTCGGAAGCTTTATTTCCCCGAGAAACTACATCAGTTCCAGAAGTAAATGCCTCTAACCTTGAATGCCTCCGCCGAATTCGGCCATGGACAGCGGCTTTAGCCACGCTGACTGCACAAGGTATTCAAATACTTATCCCCTGATGATGTGGCGCGGCTCGTTTTCGACTCGCTTTATGTCACGCTCTGGTTATTATTTGCCATGCTACTTCTCAATCTGCATACTGATACATGACTGCCAAGTGCCTGCCGAAAATACAGCGGACTAATAACGTTTTGTATTATTTCGTTAGTATCTTCCGAATCTTGCTCCAATCGGTTCGGCTTTAATTTATTCCGTCGTTAGTCCCGTCTGTTTCATTTTATTATTTATATCTAGGAACTATTCGAGCGTAAATCACAACAAAATCTGAATAACGAAATGATTTAGTAACTTGGTGGCTTAATTGTTTTTGCGGTCGTACATTTAAGTATTCAGAAAATATCAGCCTATCGAATCTGCACAGGCCTTCCTCTTATTGACACATGTGTTGGAGCAAAACAGACCGCATCACGTTCAGCTGCGTGTGTAGTACCAGGGTAAACATAGTGTGCTAACACGTAGTTAAATTATTTTTAAATTTAATTTTGTATCTGAAATAAACGATCACGCCAAATGTGTGTTCCGACGTTATATCAGGTATTGTACCCAAAGTGTGACGTTTGCTTTGTGTTGCGCCACGTTTCACAGCGTTGAAGCATTCTGCGATAACGTGTTTTGTTCAAAATTGTTATGTTATTTAGTGATGTGACATTTGACTCTTATCTCCATTGTTGTCGGGTTTTATTTTTTGATATCCCAGCTTTAATGGTGGGTGACGTGATAAACGTATCCTGTATTGTTGCATTCGTGACGGTGTCTGAATAAATGCACAGATTAATAATTAAAATAATTCAAGATTCGTTGGTATTTAAGTTGCGAGTTTAATCTGCTTAAGCCTTGATCTCTGCTTATGTTTTTCTGCATAATGATTTGGTAGAAGTTCGGTAGTAGCACAATCCAGAAGCCAGAAGCCAACCAGACTGCAGACAATGCAGACTGTCCGACCGAGAGCTGCCTGGTACATGTTGCCATTTCCCCCACCTCCCCCTCACAGAATCTAGTGTCCGTCGTTCATCACCCCCCACCCACCCATCTCACTGGCGCCATACTGTTAGAAGTTAGTACTGCGATCTTAGCATTTTCACTTACCCAACAGATATTATATTATTCCCTGATCTGGCAGAAAACGTTAACTAAAAAAGTTTATGTTTTCTGTCAGGATATACATTTTAAACGAAATTCAACATCGAATACATCACTTTATTTATACAACTACACCAACCGGTTTCGACATAACCGTTCCTTCGTAAAAGAGAAACTGTATTACATCTGTCCTTACAAAGACACGGTTTAGACGAAACCGGTTGGCGTTTTGGTTTTAGTTAGATATTATCTTGTTTAAACATTATCTTCAATTCATTTCCGATCAATACACTACTCTTTGTACACATTAATAATATCTCCGCATCGGAACTGTATACTGGATACTGTTTTAATATCAAAGATTTTCACAGTTTATCAATTCCTTTGATGTTCACCTCGTTTTTTACGATTACCATTCTGTATTTTGTTTGCTTTGCAAATTCTTCTGCCGCTGCCATAGATTACATAATTGTGATATGACTCATCTGGACGATGCATGTCTTGATAGCTCAGCGGTTAGAGCGCCCTGTTTCAACGCAGGGAGGCCCAGGTTCGATCCCCGGTCAAGACCACGCGTTCTCGTTGGTTCATTCAATTCTTCCCAGGGCGTAACAGCGTGTCTCGCTTATTTTATTATTTAACCTCGCAACCAAATCAAAGCCAATCCTTTTATTTTGCAAATTGAACGCAAAAAATAAATTTAAAAAACCAGTCTTCGAATTCCAACAAGATTATTTATCCTGCTATTTATTCATCTGCCGCTAGAGGCGCTGTCAGTGTCTAGGAATTTGTACAGGAAGGTTTTGACACTACAGAATCAGCGCATATTTAGTTAGTCAGTGCGTCAGAGACCGAATGATCAGGCATAATGCCTGTGAAAGACCACACTATAAGCGCGCTATATTCTCGTAACTTGGCTTATTTCAGCATATCGCTCGCCATACACTCCCGTTGGGATTGTATGGAGAGCGATATGCTGAAATAGGCCAAGCCATGATACGTATAGCGTAATCTGTCAGCCCCATCACACGTTAACTCATATAGATAATAAACATATCTTGAACGAGCACGCCACTGCTGGTGGATATTGGGATAGATTGTCACGAAATATCACAAAAATATGTAATGATACCTATTGAGTGTTTTCCGTGTGACGTGTTTGATGTGTTGTGTTGTCTTGTTGTGTCCTGCTATGGCTAGTGGCTAGTCAGTTGGTTGGTTAGTTTGGCCAGCGTGCGCAATGGCGGTCGGGCCTAGCCCTGGTTGCGCGGTCCGGTAAAAAGTCGAGCCTTTGTTCAGGCTGTGTGCGCTTTGGGAATAATTTATGGCAGCTGCAGAACTCCGCTAACTCCGACATAGGCATTTTTTATTATTCGGCCTAACGCTGTAGCCATCCTATCGACGTGGCACTCTGTTAGCTTTATGGGACAATAAATAAGCGTCGATTGCTGGTGATAAGGTGACCCCCCGCCCACCGAGTGATCGAAACTGCTCTAAATGTAAATTTCGTTGCAATTACCGCGCTTTTTCGTGTTAAATAAATCTGTTCCCGATTCCGCAATTATCCCGCTAATGATCGCGGGCGTTGGAAGCATTTGCATCATATTATCTTTTTGTTTGGCTTTCTAGCGATTGCCTGAATTGATGTCGGTAGACAACTGAGTGCCACGCTAAAGTAAAACGCAACCGGTATTTATTGCATACCAATTAAATGATTTTCGTATTCAAATCGGCTGTGTATACAAAATAGATTGAGTATTCTTGAATTGAACCCTGCGATGTGTGTAGAATTTCTCAATGGATTTGCGTGATTAAATAATGTTTTAAATTTTCCCAAATAATTCGTTAACCACACTTTCCTACATGAGCAGTGGCTGTTGAAAATTTTATGTGAAGAGAGAGAGAGAGAGCTGCTTTATTTAGTCCGCATGAGGATGCACGAGTACACGCGCTAGTATTATTTTGAATTAACCGAATTAGTATACGCAAATACCTGAATTAGTTCGCTCGGCGGGTGCGGGCCGCTTTCAGCTGCACCCATCCCACCCACGGCCCCCTTCCCATCCCATCGGATGCACTGTGCTCGTATTACATACTATCCGCGACACTTTGCAACACTGACATATCGCTTCAACCACACCCATGTTGCTATCCACCCACAATTATTAATTCTTCTTCCAAACTTTTATTTTCCTTAAATCATTTTTTATAAGGAAATCGTGCTTTCCGCAATATGATTTTTTTTATCGTAATAATTTAGTAACTTTTTATCGCGACTGTAACAGGATGAATCAACAATGTTGTATCTTATTTATTATTTTGCTGCATGCAGGGTACGGCTCCTACCAGATTATCAAGTCATTCGTACGCGACGCTACATTTTTGTGAATCTCTCCCGACTGAAAATAGTTCATCCCGTTATAAACCGGGCGATCAGAATATCTAGAGATGATATTAGTCTTATTTTCGTTGGCACGCATTATGAAATCTAACCAGATTTAAGTGATGCTGACGGCCTCGCTGGTCCTGGCCAGGTGTGTGTGATGGATCCATATGCCACGGTGCGAGGCATACAATGTATCGGACTCGCATGTAATTTGCATTTACATGTGTGGAGTGTGGAAGTACATTATTTATCCATTTCATCGACGGCTTCTACGAGTAGGTGTTAATTATTTTATTATCGAACCTCCATGGCCGTCGCACGGTGACCGATTTATCTGAAATGGTGACTCATTTTATTCACTAAAATGGATAAAACTCATGCGCAAAAGTCTCAATATCAAATGAATCTGTCGTCATTAATTATTGCATTTATTGTGGGTTTCGTGAGGAAGCAATACAAATTATGTATTTGTGTTGTAAACTTCCTCGATATATCACTCGTCTCAAGATAGATTTAGTCGAATAAGTCCGCAATTTCCCTTGAAATTCAACAGCTTTTCTAAAATCTCCTTAATTTAATATGTTTTCACGAGACTTGTAATGATAATGAAAACAAACCGTCTGCTTTGGAAGTAGTCTCTTTCCTGTTTGGGCAGCGAGAAAGTTCTGAATTTTCCGAATGGTAATGGGCAAATAAACCGAAGCAGAAAACTTAAAAAGACAAATGGTCCACTCCTTAGGAACAAAGTTTCTGTGAAAGGCCTCGCATCCCCCACGGCCTCCCCCAACCGCCACACAACGCCATCGGCCCTGCAACCAGCCGGCAGCCAACCTCCTTGGCGTTACATATTCTAACTGAGTTATTCTCCACAAATAAATAATTTTAATGAAGGGTCCGTTCTAAACAACGCTATTTTTATTTCACTATCTGTTTTGGTCTCAGAACATTTTTCAGGCCTCGGCTTTTGGCAGAGTTTCAACAACTTGTTTGTTTGTGTGACGCATTCTCCTCGCAGGCTTTTTGTTGTTATTTTTACTTGCGCTGTGCTGCCACCGCCGTCGTCGTCATCGTCAACCTTAACTCTGGCGATATATAATTAAAAAAAGCACGTTTTACTTGCCATTCCTTGTTTAATTCTTTTCGTATTGTCTAACTTTGGGATAGAAAATCTTATTATATTATCACTACTGAAAATGTATAGTATTTTAGTAATTTAATATTTCAGACGTTCTCCTCGAATAGGTGTTGTTGATAGCATTAGATATCAAAGCGCGTTACTTCTTTAAGGCGATGCCATACGTAGTAATGCAAAATCATGTGTTTTTGGTTTGAAAATTTGGTCGCTTGGAAATGTTTCAGATGCTTTAATTAAATACCGCGAGTATAATACATCTTGGCCTTTGAAATAATCGAGTATTTTTTACATAAGTCTTTTTTAAGCCCAGAAAAAAATAATTTATAAGGCCTATGAAAACTGCTTTAAAGTTCAAAATTTCCTACTTACGAACCCATTTTCGGTTATGGTTTTATTGTATAATGTGGCAAATTAAGTTATTTATAAAATGATCGGAAAACATTTAAATATTTATGCCTGAACATCCACGAAATAAAATAAAAGGCACTTTTTTGCCATGTTTTGTTCTTGCCTAAATCAAAACAGCTGTATGGTGTTAAGCGGGAATTTAAGCCTTATCGCCATCTACGTAAGGAGTGTTATTGATGGCAGCTCGATTCAAAATATTATACGCCGTATGGCATCACCTAAAGCGAGCAATTCCCTATATATCTGTAACTCCTTGTACAGTTGACGTAAAAGGTAGACCAGCACCAGGTAGAAGAGGGAGTGAGCCGGAGTAAGAATGTGGCTAAATATAAATAAGATCGGCGCGCGGCGCGACTGTCAGAGTGTTCTGTCAGCGCCAACGGGTTAAGTGGACTCATTCCTGACATCCTCACTCCGTTCCTTCCATTCTCCGGCTGATTTTAACGTTTTCAATAGTCTTACATCAGCTTTATTAAATTGTTTAAAGTTTTACAACTCGCTCTTTAAATTGTAAATAATATTCCTTGTTTGCGCGGTTCGCTGTTGTTTCATAATACATAATTGAGTTTCACTTTCTATTGCTTTACGACTAGGAAGCTCGGAGTACCTTATATCGTTCAACCTCACATTAAACTTGATTATATCTTATCCCCTTCATGCAAACCCTTTTAATAAAGTTAATTATTGGCAGTCCCAAAACCGCCAATTATTTGCTGAACGTCAATTATAGCACGATATACAACAAGTTCGCATCGCGAATGTTGCGGGGCGAGTTTTTGCGATTATCAAGAATGTAATATCCGGTTTTTAAGTAGATCAATTGCTCAGGCTGTTCGTGTTGCTTAACATTGAGTGCATTTTTGTTGCAGGTTTTGTAATTTTATTTGTGAAGGTACCTAATTCGCATAGTAGCAAGAAATTGAAGCATTTATCATAACATTTATCCCCGAATCTTCCAAAACATTGTTGCTATATAATGTTTTGTCTATGTATACTAACTAACATTAATTAACCACAATGTAGCAGAGTTTGGGTGGAGCGGAGGTCGCACCCGCTGATTGATGACGTTGGCATGGTATGTGTTTTATGTGCGTTGGTTGGCCCGCTTTCTGAACCCCGGGAGCCTGGTATGGCGGATGGTGGATGGTGGACAGCGGCCGGCGGCTTCTCGCTTGTGACATGAACGCTTGACAGTATGTATGTATGAAATGCTTGTGTCCCACTAACAGTGCCCGCAGGACGGCAGACGGCAGGACAGCGTGAAGGAATCATGAGGAGATGGTTGGTGGAGGCAGCAACAGTAACCTGTATGTTTTGTTGTTCGCAGAGCCGCCCGCACTCCAGCTTTGCTTGACCGGCCAGCAGAGCCGCTCCCGCTTCCGACAGTTACATTAGCCGCGCTTACAGCCTACCCCCGCTACCGCCAGGACTGTCGTACATCGAGCAAACCGCGTGTGATAATTAACCCACTAAGTGTTAAGTAAGTTTGCCTTTCGACACACACCGTCGAGGAGCAAAGAGAAAAAAACGAAGAAAACAACATATTCTAATATCGATTTAACTAAATACTTTTGTACATTTTAATAATACATACACAAACATAATATATTGATATATATATATTTTTATGAACTCTGAAAATAACAATACCTAAGACTTTACGATAATAATATTTGATAACGTAATTTTAGTGTTTCGACGGTTTTACAAGTAATCGATAGAAGAGTGCCGCGAGTGAATTGCGAGTAAAACAGAGAAAGAATAAACAAATCAGCACCATGGCAATGGTCAGCATGAACAGCCTGCTGAACGGCAAGGACTCCCGCTGGCTGCAGCTGGAAGTGTGCAGAGAGTTCCAGAGGAACAAGTGCTCCCGCTCCGACACCGAGTGCAAGTTCGCACACCCGCCCGCCAACGTGGAAGTGCAGAACGGACGCGTCACCGCCTGCTACGACAGTATCAAGGTCAGTATTATACCATACATACATCCTTTGTTCAATTGATATTTCGTCCAGAGACCTTGAAACCAAGCCCACATACTTTTCAGTTTAGCACGGCCACTTTCACTCATACCCGGCTGGACTGGTCCGCTCCTTCGGGAACCGGTCTCCCAACTCCCGACTCTTGCCTCCTGCACCGGTCGGGCTGCATTCTTAGTGTCCGCTCCTTCCCGCTCTGTCTTCCTCTGTCTGCCATCTTCCTCGCTCTTGCCAAACCAAAATTCACAATCTACATGCTGTCGGTATGCGCTCAACCTTGAAAAGCTCTTTATTGTCCATCGAATCGCTCGGTGAATTTTTCAGACTGCATCGCAGGTACTCGCAGGGATAAATTTGACCTTTTCTGTCTCTTTTATTTCTTTTTCGTTCTACCTGCTTTTTGCTAATCTTATATTCGTAAAGATACCAAACCCAAACCTTTAAAAATAGTACTTTGAAGTAACGTTGCAACTTTTCCAACTAATTTATTTAATAAAATCAAAGCTTGCAAGTTTATATAGGATGAATCGTTAAGTCTTACAAAAACACGTAGCATCAGTAGGGTTGCCATATTCGGCCAGGGTCTCGTCGGGACGTTTCAGGTTTATATGTTTGTTTTATAGGTTACTTTAATTGGTACTAGCGAAGTACTTGGCTGGCCATACTTTTCAGAAGATTTCGCTTTTCTCAACAATTCTGGGTACCTTTTAACATAATTGTAGAACTCTGCACAAGTCATGTTATAATTGACTTGACACTGTAAAATCGACTCCACAGTCTCTGGGAGCAGGCGATTTCGTTCATGAGTCCACTGGGCCGACATTAATGAAAAAACTCTTTCTACTGTGGCGTTGTGAGCAGGAATAGAAAATAAATACTCGCATAATTTCAAAAGGAGGCATTTTCTTTCCGGATTTTCAGTTTCTTTGAAAAAGTAAAGCCACTTCTCTGCAACCGAATCGATCGAATTCCATTCTTCCGAACCAAGCTTAGCCTGTAGAAAGCTCTTAAGATAATTATGTTGCTCAAAAAGATTATTGCTGAAAGTCTTCACACCATTACTATTCAGGTATAAAATAGTGTTTTCGATTTTTCCCCATTCTGGGATTTCAGATAGTGTCATCCAATCGAACACTTCATATTTATCAAACGAAACAGACCACTTTTTCAGATACTCGGAAGCTGTATTATAAAATGCTACAGCTTCCTCTTCAAATCTTGGAATCAAAACTGTTGTTTCATTGCATTGCGTAATTTCAATCGGGACATTTAAGGCTTTTGTCGGGACGTCGGGACAGATAGCTCAATAAAGGTGACAGTCCCGATATATCGGGACGGATGGCAACCCTAAGCATCAGTCTTGTCAACTGCATCGTCCCTCGGCGGGGGCGGCGGCGGGCGGGACTAAATAAAACCCGGCCGAAAATACGTCGTTTCATGTATTAGTGAAATAGCTGTGTGACATGGACTCGGCTATTTCACTAAATGTTGGTATTTATAAATGAATCGTGGAATAATTCCCGCGGAGCTAGCACAGAAGCATGCAGCTGCTCAGGTGTCGGGCTGGGGCCGTGGGCGTTGTGTTGGGAAAACCGAATGAGAAGTTAAGAAAACACCACTGAGGTTCCTGTCACCCGTGGGCTCGTGCTTGCTCATTGTGTCCGGACACATTGTAGCGGAATGATCCGGTAGCCAACGAACATGTGGCCGGTATTTGCAACATTAGTGTCACATGACAAGCGTGCTCACTACTCATCGCGTTTTGCGTGAGTTTAGTAACACAGTGACATCGCTACTTATTACGTAGCACGTCCAATCTACCTGCCTTAGCTTCGGAAGCTCGCTATTAATCACTCACCTACCTACCTACCTACATTACCTAAATTACCCAACTACTATTCGATTCTTAATGAATGTTTCAAAGATGAGATGCTTTTCAAACAATCACGCCTTATACGTTATGAAATTATATTCATCGTAATCTTAGAAAAATAACATTTAATATTTTACTATATCTATGTACCACTTTTCGTAGTTTTCTTTCCCCTATGTACCTAATAATGCCTTTCTAAATTGAACCCTGGCTGACAATTTGATGAAATCGCTTTGTAAAGAATGCTCCCGGGGTAGTTATTTTCACCTGAAATGTGCACTTTTGGGTAGTAATACGTGCTTTATGATATTTTACACCTTTTCCCTTTTTATACGCCTCGAGTTAACGAACACGCCATAAGCGTAAACCAGATCTCTGAGTGCCGCCATCACGTGAAATGAGATGACACTTAAAACGAATGGGCCATGTACGGAGTATGAGTACAGTTTACGAGGAAGGATGGACCCCGTAAAGAGAACATTTATCGCTACTTTCAATATCATTTTACCAAAGTGTCACCTATCATTACCCTTTTTTATAACGAGATCATTTGAACTACCTATGTTCCTTTTTCTTCAATTTTGATATTAAACAGCGTACACTTTGGTAGTTAGAAGTTTCAAAGTTATTTCAATAACCAGTTTTCAGTGCAAATTCCAAGGAATAAGGAATATAAAAAGTCTCGAGAATAAATTACGTACCTGCCTATATTAAATTATGAAAGTAGTGTACCAAAATCTCCTTACCGTCATTCAATAAATCTTCCCCGTGACCTCTCTGTTTCATTAGAAGCAATAATTCAGTTGCCTCCAGTCTCTCGTCTCTAGTTTCTAGTCTCCAGTCACGAGTAATTCTCCTGTATCCCCGTGGCTGTATGGCCACAGCCGGGAGCACGTCTGGGGAGTGCCAGGCAGGCGGCACAGGGCCGGCAGGGCGGCACCGCTCGGGCGGATAATTTCATTTCTCCAAAACATAAATAAAAAGGACGTTCCCGCCCCACGCGGAGGGAGAGAGATGTGTTTTTCGATTCGCGAAGAACGAAATAAGTTTAACCCCGGGTTGTACATAAAGTTAGCTACGTACACCTGTCGTAATTTATTACCATTCCTTGCGCTCTTCTGCCTCCCCCCTCCTCCTTCCTCTCGCCCTTTAGGAACACTTCGCCTAATAAGTATCCGCATCTTCAAATGGCCGAGACGAGTGGCAGGCGAGTCACCCCTTCGTCGAAATGTTCAATTCTTGACTTCTTCGGCTCTGGACTTTCAGTCGGAATGCCCTCCCCCTCGCTTTGCGGGTTTCGCTTTAATTTTCAAAGGTTGCACCCTCGCTCCGTCCGGATTAAACTTTTACCCTTGAGTTTCGTGAGTTTCTGCAATATGAGTTGTTGCATCTTAGCCGTACTTTTATTTATTTAACCTTTCAAAGTATGTTTGGCGCATAAGTATATATTTTCAGACTTTTGAGTAAAGTAATTTTTGTTTCATACTATCTTTCAGTAAAAAAACTTATTTATTTTAAGTTGCGTAACGAAATTAAAATGATGCTTTTACAGGCAATAATCTTACTGATTGCACTATCAAAAAAATTGCTTGTTTCTTTTGGCTCGAATGTGCAAAATCTTTAGAACCTATGAAGGTATCGTTTTTAAGCTCTACTCTAGGTAGTAATGTCTCAAAACAAAAATACCTGATTTCCGTGCCCTCAAAGAAAGCAGATTTTTAGTACGTATATCGTTTGTATATGTTTATGAAGTAGTTGTTTCTACAAAGGGTGTTTAAAATAGCATTTTTTCGATGCCTTTATAGCAATAATTCACCTGAAGGGGCTTTATACATCCACGATATTTTATCGTTTTTCCGCTACCGCTCCTGCTCCCAACGCCGCGCACAAACGCAATATTGTCGCTGGTTCGGTTGGGTTGAGTTGGTTTGGTTGCTCGACTCTTGTCAGATAAGGCGGCAGGCGGTATGGCGCGTGACGTCACGGGGCGGAAGCGACGCTTATCGTTGCGGCGCCACAACACACTAATGGCGGCTTTTAGCTGCAAACTTAACACAGTGTCAACCTACCAAACCCAGGCTCTGCCTATTATTACTACTATTTCTTTGATCTTCCCTTTGGTCGTGATTTTCCGAACCCTACTTCATATTATCGAACGTTTCATTGTATCTTTCGAAATGAATGCATTTACCCTTATCCAATCCTACATTGTTTCTCACAGTTTTAACTTGTATAGAGATTGAATGGAGGAGAATATATCGTGAAAGGGAATGTTAAATGTACCAGAGCCAATACAGAGTTGTGAGACGTTACCACTTTATAATATTTTTTATTTGGTTTTACGCCGTGCCGGGCTTTTACATGGAACATTTTAAGAACAGAATATACCTAGTGAGCTATTAAAAATTATACACAAAATTTTTAAGGCATGATATAACAGTAAACTGATAAACTGAATACGAAACAACATTATTAAAACATGTAACAGTAACATAAAATAATATAGGAACTAGAACAATACTACATATAAGACAAATCACTAAAACTACATAAGCAACGGTACTATAATTTGTATTTATGATAATATCTACCTACCCCTGCGGAGGAATCGTGTGACAGTTAGTTAATTAGTTTCACTCCATTTTATTTTCGATCGATGAAGCCAATAATTGAGTTTGCACGTTACACCGATATCGTGAAACTCTCAATATATTTATACCCTCGCGTCGCATGGTCGAATTGCAATATAATAACTGATGCAATGCGAGCCAAGTAATTACATTGCCGTGCACTCCACTTCGTGTTGCGCCTACTGCAAATAACTGGGATATTACCTACTCAAAATATGCTGCTAACATCATATATGTCAGCGTAAATGGACGGTATTGTGCTATAGCCATTTAGCCTATAACACTTCACTATCGAGATAACTACGGTTGAAGATGAAAAGACATGTAAATAGCTCAAGAAGGTATCAAATTAATCAAATGCTCTATTCGCGTCATATGGTCATATCAATAATCGGAAAAACGTACGAAAACAAGTGAAGCAGATTCGCAGATGAACCTAACCCGATGGATTTTTTTGTTGTTAATTAGTCAGTTTTATAACGCAAAATATTGCAACTTTACTTTTTCAAGTTATTTTTTCTTAATAAGATTTGTTCTGAATTTGCTTTGCATAACAATATTCTATCGGTGGTCACTTAGTTTCTCTTAGTCATATAGTCATGGTCATGGTGGCTCCGAAACAGAATCTCCAGGAATGCAATCGAGAGCCGCTTGATCCGGGGCCAAAGCCGTCCGGAGCAATTGGCAGCTCAATTTACCGCCGGCACGTCTCAATTATTTACCGGTCAATCAAGTGGCACATTCCTCGCGTCCGCACCGCTCCACCCCTGACCCCAGCCACTCTCAATTGGAATAGTTCGAGCTTCTTGGGATCTGATCTCGTGCTGCGAATGTGGAGTAAACAACATTTTCTCAAGTGCTTCACAGTTAGTTATGAGTCGAGACTCTTTAAATCTAAATCTGTTTGGTTTCTAACGCCCAATTTACATGGCCGAGCTGGTAAACTCAGTCTGTGTTGATCATTGATGTTGTAAAACCATTTCTCTAACTGTGTTAAGTTATAATACTGGAAAACGAGGAATTCCCCAATTGGGCAAGATGATTTTCTTTGGGCATTAAGGCGTTATAATGTGTTATTCAGTTTTTATAACGTTATCAGTTAACAACGTAATTCATAAATAATATTACATTGCAAAGCTCCTTTTTGTGTACCTATCTGAAGCCTACTGATTTTGACAGAAAGCTTAGTCAAAATGTAAAAGCCGCATTAACACATGTACTTTAGTATTCAAGTGCTCAATACAAAGTGAAACATCTGGTAAGTTACGAGCTACATTTTTAATGTTTTATAAAATAAAGATATATTTTAGCACTCTTGTGAGGGGAAGTGTAAGTACTTGTATACTTGCTTAAGAATTTTGAAATGGATCATCCATTGAAGACTTAATTTGATTGTAAGTTTTAATTAAAACCTTTTTAGACAGATAAATCTAAATAAAACAGCTTGAACCTAAAACCTAATACCTAGAGTTTGGAGCCTAGGATACCAATACCACAGTGTCTACCCTACATAGCTCGCATTATAATGCTGTTTGCTCGTACCTTGTCTTCTGCCGATTGCTGAATCCTTATCCAGCTAATATAATAGGCACCGACAAAGTTCTATCGATTTTGTTGTGTCTCAGAAAAAGGGATGTTCTGTAGCAGCTGTTGTTTACCGAAACTGGAGTAAATCGAATGATCTCTTTTACGAATTTTCTTTATTTTACTTTTGCCTTTCCACCGTGTCTTTGCGCGTTCGGATAGCGCCTCCGAAGAAATGAGCTGATTGAGATTTATTGGGCTTTTCTTTATAAATGTTGAACTTTGTTATTTTTTCCCGATTTTGTGGTCTTTTTATGGCGATTAGAAAAGGCATTTTTACTCTTAATATTTTAAAATATATATATATTTTTTTTTTAATTATAAACTAATTTTGTTTATAAGACAAGGGTTTTTATGCATAGCACAAAGGATAACAAATTATTATAAGCAATAATTAGTCGCTGGAAGTATCCATACAATTTTTTTTTATTAATTTATTTCATCAAAAAATTACAGAATATAAAATATATCATTAGTAAGTTATAAAACTATATGTAAGTTAGTAACAATGACATTGAAAATATCTGCCGGGTAAAAAATAAAGATGGTTGTTTACAGGTGAAAAAATATAATAAACAGTAATTGTTGATTGAAGTACGGGTACATATTGAATTATTTGGCGTGTTGGAAATAAGCCGACGTAGCTCAGTGGTCTCAGAGCACCTGACCGGACATCAGAAGGCGCGGATTCAATTCCCGTCGGCGGCATTTATTTTTACTCGGGATATATTTTCAATGTGTATGGATATTTCAAGCGACTAATTATTGCTTATAATAATTTGTTCAAATATTTCACTTACTGGTGTTTTACGCTATCTACTTACTGCACGTAACATGAAATGTTGAAATAGTGAATCATTTGCACATCGTGGCGTGTGAATATGACTCGGAAACTAATAATTATGAGAGAGATAACTATTTGTTTAAAAATAATGAGAGGAAGCATCACTACCGGGTAAACAGAACGGCGTGTTTCGTCAGTGACCAAACGTCTTCGACAAATGAATGAAAAAATATCCCACGTTCATTATAAAATTATTCTGGTATAATTTTCCATCAGTTTTTCAACAGCCATAATATTTTAAAATGCACAACCCCACCAGAATTTCCTCACGATGATTCATACAATAAGATCGCATATTTGTTGAAAATGTAAATCCGAATGACCGGTAGACACGATCATGAGGGCAAATAGATCATAGAAAAACAAGTGACTAATCGCCATGTATACATTTGGACAGCTCCGAAGCTTTGTAGACGTTTGCATTTAAATTTATTCAAATCAACACTTGTGAATTCATGTTGGAATATTAATGCGAGTACTGCACGCTGATGTGGGTGGTGGGTGTCTCACCATTATACCCATTACCTATTTGATCTCTCACCATTAATATAACTTGTACCTTCTCTCACAGAAACCCACGCCGGCTTATTCGTCTTTAAACCGCGCCATTTTTAAATGTAATTGTGTTTTAAATTTTTTTAATTCAAGGTTGCCAGCTCCGCTAAAAATACAATCGTTCACAAGTGACTCGGCAAAGTGTGGCATGCTCGAAAGTGAAATTTGTGTGACTGGGGCACGTCGAACAAGATTCAGGTGGTTGTTTTAGGTTGGGTCATCGTGCGTAACCATTCATTTTCAATTATTTTTACTCGTTAACGGGGTTTCTTTTGGGTCGATTTCACTTACACTTTTTGCTTTGATATGATATTTTAGAGAATAGTTGGGGTTTAATGGAAGATGGATCCGCAAACAGGTGATCTGTCGATTTCATCTTCGCAGATAATTTAATCGTCGTTTGTGTCATAAAGCGGTTTGCGGTGATCTAAGCGACCTGGCCCGGCCCTGACTCCCACGGCTCTTCGTATAATGTCGTCTGCGCCGGAATATATTTATTATTCAACTTTATGTGTCAAAACAATCCGAATAAATGGTAGATGGAGGTTTGGCGCTGCCACCGGTATGCTCTTAAATCTTCGGTGATTTACAGCGCACATACTGAATGTGGAAGTCCACGGTTCGTGAGAGATTGCTCCGAATCACCTCCAAGTGTATTTTCATGATACGCAGTGGCGTGCACAAAGTTTTTAAATCAAGTATAAAATTTTCAGATGCTGGCTTTAGCTGATGTTGGTTGGGATTATCTATGCCATATCAAATATCATATTATATAATATGACCACACCTTTCCAACCGCGTAATTGCATGAAAGAAAACTAAAATAAAGTGATATTTATTTCGTTACTAATAGAGGCACCAACAGATGGCATTGGTTGCTACACTAGTGATTTTTATTATTGCACAAAAAGGCATGGCCTTTTTTTACACTATCACAAACGAGTCGTCCTTCGAATGAGCGCACATGTACATTTGTTTGTAGAATGAAGATAATTTTTAATATGACATGTGGTCGTTTGGATATTTAGTTCATACCTTTGATAAAGTAAAACCTTTTGAAAGTGTAACCTTTTAAAAGTTTTATAAATTCTATTTTTATATTTCTATGCGAGTAAGGTAGGGTAGGCAGTGCTTAAGTGCCTATATGGACTGCACGCCCTTGATGATACGTCTTAACTTAGGCCAAAATAAATACAACTAGTAGATGGCGTGAAAGTGGATATCAGTTATATTAGTTTATCGCAATTATAATATTTTTTTTCCTTTTCGTTACTACCTCTTGTGTATGTGGTTTTGAAGAGAATTATTTGTAGGTAATTTTAGATAAGTAACTGCTCATTCGTTTAATATTCGTACGTACCGCATTATATTACCGAATGAATTCTCCATTCTGATTGTGTAACGATGAAAATATTTGTAGTTATTTGAAAGTCGTAAAATGTATTATATTGTATGGTGTAAACAATATTATCTTACAGGTACAGAATATTTCCCGGATGTTTAATTAGGTAGTAAATGATTTCGATGATATCTGGAAACATAATTTAGTCTATTAAAGATGTCCGCCCAACGCCTAATGAGCGCAATTGCATGATTGTGCCCCCACTTGCTCGGATAAGACTAGACTTCCTGCCTCCACGTATCAAGTTCCCATTAGAAGTCACAGATATTCCAATGCTCTTGATGTATGCGGTTAATATTAAGCATTCCAACTTCAATAATATTATTCTCGAAAGCCATTGCTGGAGGTGGTGGTGTGGTGGTGCGGTAGTAGTGGCGAGGACCATCCGTCCTGAAGAAAGTCACGGCCACATGATAGGCCACGCTACACTCTCGTGGCTTGCCATTGGGATTGTTTGGCGAACGATGTGCTGGAATAGGCCAAGCCATCATGGGAATGGCGTAATCTGTCAGCCCCATTATTCAGTGAGCGCCGAGGTTTAGGGGTCACGCCGAATAATATAGATCGATATCGGAAATTGGTGCCTTTTTATGCTAAATTATACGATATGGCATTCTGTAACATATCTACCAACGTTTCCATCAATTTGTGATTTATTGCTCCACTACTCCAGATAAGAAGATTGTATCTATTTGTAAAAATGTATATTCGTAAACAAGGGACGTTTTCAGTCAGAACGTAATAAATAAGTGTCTTCCGTCGAACATGCCAGGACAATGCTATTTATGTTTGTAGCCGATATACGACTAATATGTCAAAAACATATTGCAACGTTGTTTAATGGCCATCGGGAAATACAATGTGACATTTAGAGGTTGACAATGCCCGGCGCAGCGCGGTTCTAGGCACTGTAGGCAGGGTGCCCTCAGCCCCAGTCGTCTCCACCCCTTTTCCCCTCCCCCCTCCCCAACCCCCGTCATTGATTGTTGTTTGCCCCGTGAAACTAAGTTTCTCATTTCCTGAAGCGAATGACGTTACGGCCACCCGATGCAACGTGGCGGTATACACTGTACGTACAATGCCCGTCAAAAATACGGACAGAAAATGCGCAGCCACGGGGTGCTCTGCCCGAGCTCGTATGCCTAGCAGTGCGGTGCAGTGAGCAACGAGTACCGTGTACCGTGTACCGTAGCTCTATGGGTATATCGCTACTCTGGCAGCCGCCATCCGCACTAATACATCGGACATCCTTTTCGGACGCTGCCTTTGCGTTTATTTCTACCTCAACTTCAAACTAAACTGAAAGCTTTTCTGGAAATAAAATTATATTTCCGCGCGTTGAGGACTCGTCTTTAGAGTAGAAAAGTGCATTTATTTTCATTTTCAATACCGACTTTTATCTTCTACATGGTTTTAATTGTAACAAATGGTGAAGTATATTGAACTCATAATTTATAATTGCGATAATTGAAGTAGACATGTCTACCCAGTGTAATAATATGATTATTTAAAGGCATTGCGCATCAAACGATTAAATAATGAGAGTGTGTACATTACCTCTGCCACCTAATTATCATCAAAGTCATAGTAATAGTCATTAAGGACATGCCGTCCACCTCGAATACAATACAACTAAAGCTTATAGCATACCTGAACTAATTAAGAAAAAAAAGTTTCTCGCTGAGCTTTACTCAAGCAATGACAGTCGTTAAAATTATATCCATATCTGTGAAACAGTTAATATGTGGTTAGTGGATATAATCTGCCCTCAGAATTGAATTAATTCCTCCTACTATATCATTATAAGCTGGCTGCAATTAAAATTATCTCGTTAGAATGTTTTGTTACCAAGTAATTAAAAAGGTTGCTTGAGAACAATATTTCATACTTAATTAAGCCAATTTTTTTTTCTTTTGAAAACCGACATTTCAATGCTTTTAAGACGTACAAAAATTGTGGTTAAAAACCAGTAGATACCTGAAAATATTTAATCTTTTTAAATACATACCTTCTTTAAATTTACCTTCATCTAGTTCTTAGGTTTTGTGATCCAAAGGTCTGACCATTCTTTGCTTAAATTTTCAAATACAGATATTAGTTTATCATCATTATGAACTTTGATCTGATCAAATATAATAGCGATATATGTCAGTGAGTGTAAGAGAGACTGAGCGTGTGCTAAATGGGCTAGAAATAGGACCAAGTAAGTGGCGACAGCGGTTGCCATTGAAATCTATGTTTTCATTCTGACAATGGACAAAATAAACCGTACCAATAAAAAAAATGTATCAAACGATCAATAATAAACAAAGCACTAATTATTGAATATTCACTCTCCAAAAAGCTTCACTCAAAGATGTCGAGTTGTCTCACAATAAGATGAAGAAGCCACCTAATTATTCCAACACCACTTGTGATTGTTATATTTTGTTTCATCGCCTTTGAAACGATCAAAGGGAACTTAATTATAAGTTTCCAGTCGGTGGCACGCTTAGTTCACCACTTTGTCTCCGTGTAGTTGTGCTCTGGGTGCGGAGTGTGGCTACTAAGTACTGCTCTGCTCAGCTCATGGCACACACACTCCTGGCCTCTGTTTTGACAGTCGCTTCCGCTGCCGGTATATCTGCCAACCAACTGTCACGGATCTGTATTAGAATCGTTGATACCCATACATTTAATCGAATTTACCAACTTCTGAACTCGAAAGGCCGTGTAATACTATCGCGGCGCTGCGGTTATTGGAGCCTGGCTACAAACACTGCAGTCATTATTATTGGCTTGTACCAGTGAGTTGTGCCACTAGCATTCTCAAATATACGATAACATCAGAATTTCATAATGTACGTATTTAATTATATAATTTTTTTATAACCAACATTAATCATCTGGGTTTCTTACAAAATTATGTAAATCGGGACTTAATTCACGCGATATGAGAGAAAATGATTTCTTCGTGCACGACTTTTGAACGAGTGATTCGATTTTAAAATAACACAATGAAAGCGTAAACTTTTTTCACATCGCCGCGGGCTCATTCAAATACTATGCTAAACACATTGGAATCTGAGTCGGCGGTCAAGGGTGGCTCCTTAACCCGCGACCGTTACAGAAGAAAGGGGTCGCCGGGTTGCCGAGGTCACCGCGGGCCAGTGCTTGGTGCTGGGTGCTAGGATTGCTGGGTGCTAGCCGCTAGGTGCAAGGCGAAGGCACCCTTACACCTTACTGCTCGGGGGGTTGCAAGCGCGAGGGCCAACGGTCATCGCAGAGGTCCTGTGACTTGACCTCTGGACCCGGTTCCCCTAATCCGGTTTTCCAAGATTATTTATTCACTCATTTGCATTTACTCAACATTTATCGTTGTTTCTTCAAGGGATATTTATAATAATTATGATAATTCCATTTTACTTTCACTTTCTCACGTTAAATTTAAGATCACGTTAGATTATCTTCCAGCTAGTTCGTTGGGCTGAATTTAACCGCTTTTTAGCATTTTCGGTTAATATAATTGTAACCTCGGTAATATTTTGAGATTGCGAGATAAACACAAATTATTGTAGGTAAATAAATATATGTCTACATAAAGTCGGGTTACGCTGTATTGCGACCCATTTCGAAAGCAATTTATTTTTATTTACCTTAATAAAAGTAATTTAGCAGAGTCAACCATTTGAGGATTCTATTGGGTCACACGGCCCTGTGTATATGTGTAGAGAAGAAAGGTCGCCCATGTTTAATGAAAGAACGGCGGCAGGAGCAATGAAGCGGAAAAGCCGGGAATATTGTCTGGCTAATCTAGCCCGCCCACTCCCCACCCCCTCCCGGCTGTTCGCTCTATTTGCTTCCATCACCGACAGGACTCTCCACTGACCAATTCCATACAACTGCTAGGAATTAAGGCTTTCCTCTTACAATCCTACGCTCCCTTTTGGCCAGCTTAATGACCTCGCATTCTGCGAGTCTTTTCTTTTGTAATTTCCCGCCGTTTTGTAACTTATTCCATCTCGTGATAGCAGACAGGCCGTGCTGCATTAATCGTGGAAACCCCGCAGTTGCCACCACTACCGAGAATGGTGAGACAACTTTCCCCCGGCCGCGGTTTGTGACATCATGGAGCACGGAGCCGGCTCATCGGCCATGCCGCGCCGTGACTTCACGTCACAGAAGTCTTGATTCGTCATCTGCGATGTATGTACTCGTACTATATTGTTGTCTACTCGTGTGTGTGCAATTACAGACGTCCAATGTTCACTTCGCGGCTTGTTTGTGTAATCCAATCCCATTGTCATCTCACCCTCCCTTGGTGAAGCTGTGCAACACGGATCTTCAACTCTTACTTTTCGTATATTCCTATTATATGATAATATTACAATTAGCATTATTTTGTTTTTATCTAGCTGACTTCAGTGTAACTCTATTGATGATCATTATTTACTAGGTATTCTAGTTGTATTTATGATTTATTAGATTAGGCGCGTACCTGCAAACCGTGCGCCGGAGTTAATTCGGTTAATGAGTTCCACCCCAGTCCCTCAGTAGGCGCCGATCAGAGTGACGCATTTCAATATCTGCTCACGTACAGGTTTAATTTCCCCGTCTCATAGCGGAGCGGGTCCTCGCCATATAAATGTTTACATCTGGAAATATTTATGTATCGTGATTTATACATAATATGTACAAATGTAACTTACCTTCAATCAGTATCAACTAGACGATAGAACAAACATTTTATTTTGACTTTATATTGATTCACTTTCACTATCTTTTGACTCTAGTCCATAAACATTTCCCCGAGGCGGACTTAAGTCCGTCGTATTTTCAGAAGTAATTTCTTAAATAATATATCTTTTGAATCACGGGAAATTTTCCTTCTGGATTTTATACATTTGTTTATAGTATTTTACCCGAATGAATTTCAACACTAACATTTGGTTTTGTGTTCCTCTCGCACCAGTCACCAGGTTATGTTATTTCTGTGAAGTAATATTTTAATGAAGCCCCGCACTGTGCGTTATATTTTGTCGTTCTCGAGAAACGTTTGAAATCCCCCTTCACTCCATACAAAGAGAGCTCTTTCTACTTTCTGCTGACACTCGTATCAACTTTACGGAGATTCAAAATGTGTATTGTTCGGAATGAGGGCAGGTTTGTTTGAAGTTATACGCGCATGTATCAATTCTATAAACTTTCATAAATCATTTTTAAACTAATAATACACTAGCGCAGACCTGTGAAAAAAGCGGATAAAAAAAGACATATTTTGAAAAAAAAATTTTAAATAATCCACCGCGGAAAATCTAACCCCGATCAACTGCTTGGAAGGCAGCTATGCTGATCATTTCACCACCAACTATTTTAATAATGGACGCTGATTTTTCCCTTAAAACTCAAGTGAACAGAACTGTAAGCACGGGGTTCTTTAAATTAAGGGAAATTAAAGCAGTGAGGAGAATCTTTTCAACAGAGGAGACTAAATTGTTAGTCAATTTTTATGTTGTTTCACGTCTGATTATATTGCAATGCAATATATGCAAGTATCCTCAGATACCAAATTAACAACGTGTGTTTATCTGAAGTGACTACCCAGGATAGTATGTTTTTCCGTGTCTGTTTTTATAATAAAATCAGATAAAGACTAGGAATTCCTAATAAATTGTACAGCGCCCTTGAGGTGATTTTTTCACAAAAACGGCACTGTTAAAGTTATCCAATTATTATTATAACGGCGGCTTAAATTCATCATCTTTATCTACTGAAAATAATAAGAATTACATGTGTAATTTAATTTTTTGTAATTTTCGTACGTACTCACATCAGTGCCGAAACTGTATCATAAAAAATACTTATTCCGGTTGTCTATGCGTTGGTCCTCCGTGAAATTTGATTCATTGAACAAAAATTGTAACTGATTGTGGGAAGAGTTCAGACAAGTTGTAAAGTAGGAACCGTCCTATAAAAATACATTTAAATAGTCTTTTTTCAACATTAAATTATTACTTGTATCATCTGCTAGTTTAATAATTTATTGGTGATTAGAAAATTATGTTCTTTAACCCCTTCAGTACATTCGTCACATTTGTTCAGTTTGCAATGTTTTCTGTGTATATCAAATGCGCTATATACATCATTTTTTTTAATTTTCCCAAAAAACTAATACAATTTTAGAAACTAGATAAAATTATATTTCCTGTGTATGCATTTTAAATAAATATTACTATTTTTAAATAATAAAATTTTAATATCACACATGAAAAACATTTTTACTTAATTTTTTCTCCAATCATAAAAAAATCAGAGAACGCGATATTTCGAAAACATAATCGTTTTCTTTGGGGAATTAGTAAGAAAACTGTAACTTCACTTTTATCTCGTTCATATTATAAAAAATAAGAAATAATTATTAAAGTGAAACCGATTGTTACGATAGCGGCGCGAAATATGAATTATTAATTTTGGCTACCTTTAGGATTTTATTAATGGATTCCAGTATAAATATTTGAGGCAAATTGGAAAGAATTATTATTTTTCTTTCTAACGTTAAAAAAATTATTTTCGCATAATAGAAAATAAAATAAAAATACTTTTATAAAATATGGACGCCCGGTCATATGCGACCCTCAAACGCTTGAGGGGTTAATGTCTACGTAATATCAGGCAATAATACCGCCGATAACTTATTGCATTGTAGATGTTTATTTATCTGCTTAAGTTATTTTCATCTCTAACAACTAATAACAGCTAAATATAAAATTCTGAAAATTTTCATTGGTTAAATCACGAAACGAAATCCAATAAAGTGCCGAATCATCTGCCAACTAGCGTTGTTTGGTCATTTAAATGGGAAGGTTTTGGTCTGATACGTGTGGCACTTTGACCCTTTAAATTATTTATTAAATCTGCTCTCGCAATTGGAAAGTATGGGTCTATTAAATTTGTTAAGGAAGTGGATCATGTCTCGAATGAGTTTGCATTGTATTCTGTGAAATTTGGCGTGGGACTCGGCGTGCGCATGCCCTTGTAGGGAACCATCTCGCACCAGAGTATCGCAATCAGCGATATTGTAATAATTCCCGTTCGCCTCCTTATATGGCTCTGCTTCGCCATGTGCTGCTCTCCCTGCTCGATCATTCACGCCTTGCATCACTTGTCAATAAAAACCTGTCTGATGTATCTGCATAGGTAAATATTATTGTGCTAGGATTTTAGTATCTTGCCCAGATGGAAACTAATTGTTCGGAACTATCCCACCTCGCGTGCGGTACTTCTTACAGTCATATCTCGTTACAGCGAGCATTCATCTCGTAATGGTTAGTGTCAATATACATTCTAGTTGTAGATTTGTCTCGCCACGTTTACACTTCCCGTTAGAGTTAGTTGTTGCATAACACGCAGACAAACTCCAATCTTTTGAGTACATGCCACGTTTATGAACGCGGAAACGTGCGACCTCGCATTGTAGCCCATTATTCAATATTCACGCTCTTATTAATCGCGAAAGCAGTAAGTGTTTTTGAGATATTTAAGTAAACCACCGGAATACGCTCGTAAATACACCCAAATTGTTTTTGATGTCTTTTAAGCATTCGCCGCGTGCATGTCGCGGAGAAGTAGATGTGTTGGAGGAGTGACGGACGCGGCCCGTGAAGCAACTATGAATGATGGGCCCGCTGCTGGCCAGGAGAAGTATTATTATTAATTCTGGTTGACATCATCCCACGCCATGTGCATACTTGGACCATTCGCCAAGCATGAAGAACTCATTTGTATAAGTGTCATTCTGCATGTGTGGTGCTTTACTACCCATGTGCACTCGCGGGCCCACCGTCTCGCAGAACGTGAATATACTGTTCTACATAAGCCGTTTTATGATGGCGTTTATCTATTTGAATTGTGAGGGGTTCTTAATTATTTCAGAGGGAGAATTATTGAGAAATTATCCCAACAAACTTTTCATAAATATGAAAATGTTGTTTTTTTAGTAAACGGGAGAAAGTTCTCTTAGTAAATAATCGTGGAGCCATACACAAATAATAATAAGTCAGACTTTGACTCCCCTTGTGAGTATTGACACAGATGCAGAGATAAGTAAATGTCTGTGTTCCGGAGACGTGTACCCTACCTGCTCCTGCCCAGAGTGCCTGGGGGCCGCAGGCGAAACACTGTTTGCGGGTTGTTTCAGTTCACTTGTGAACGGTTTGACAGAAGTGTTTCTTTTTTAGTGCAAACAAATGTGCTACAAGGATCTTTTATCATTTCGCTTTCTTCCAGAAATAGATAATGTATTCTTGTGTATTTAACATTCTTGATTCAGCATCATGTTATATTTTTTTTAAAATTTTATTGTGTGGCGCTAAGGTTCAATGACGCAGTCAGGGTTCTGGATCCAGAGTGCTACGTCTTCACAAACCCTATTGCGGCCGAGAGATTATAATGGTCTGCTACCCCTCTTGTGGTGACATTTTACTAGTCAATAAATTAAATTATAGTATAAGGACAAACTCCTCGTTTAAATCATCATTTACTTAGATTTCATGTAGAAGAGTTGATTATGGGATAGTTAGTGTTATTACAACCGCTATTAATAAATACATTAAAACGGAGATACGAAGGCGCGCGATGATCAAACATTAAATTAACGAGCGTTAAACTCGAGTTTTGGACGGATGAATATTAAATGAATAAGCTCAATCAATAGTGTCGCCTTGCATTTCGCGAGAGTGGCCTTAAATCAGTCGGCTTGCACGTGTTAGTTAGTTTGTTTGTTGGACAGCGTGCAGCCCGCGCCTCCTACCGACCAACCCCTTCAGCCCTGCCGTCCATTAATTAGCGCCGGCTTCTCCCGAGGCTTCTCCGCTCCCCCATTTCATCAGCAGCTATGACCGCCATCTGTCTTCACTCTTCTGTCGGCGCTAATTTTTCAAACCTTCAAGGGAAAAGAGGTAAACAGAAATGATAGTAATTAATATTCAAGGAACACAATTCTTCTTGAAAATTCCCGAAGGCGTTTTGTTTTCGCAATTTCAACTAGGTACCTGCCAACTTATCATTGTTAACTTCGGGCCAAATGTATACGATTACTTTTATTTCGTAATTTGAATTTCTCTGTTAAAAATAATATTAATCGGTAAAAGTGAGCGTGGGAAATGTTTGTGTTATTTAATTCGCCATAAAGTACAGTGTATGAGATTATCCGTGGCGTGGAGAGAGGCAGTGTAATGTAACGAGTATGTTGACAAAGCAGATGCGGTGCCCGATAAGACGTGCCAGGACTGCCGGGTGCGGGTGCCGGGCGCCGGGCGTTGGCGTCTCCTCGCCAGTGTGGGGGAGGGGGCGACGCCGCCGCGCGCCGTCGGGGCGCCCATGCTTATCCGTATAAGGCTACTTACCGCGGTTATTTACGGTCTGCACGGTGTTTTCTCCGGTGACTTTATTGCGTACATTTCCCCGCCCTCTTTTAAACGAATATTTTTAAATGAGGTTAGTTTAATCATGAAAGATTTTATTTATTATGATATTTTACAGTTGCAGTATGTTTTACTGGCGTATCGCATTAGTGCATTTGCGAATCATACTGATTTTCAAATAGCAATAAATCTGCCGTACGGATTCAGTTTCAGACTCTGAGGTCTGACGCTCTCTCGAGTTTGTTGATTCTACATCGCAATCTGAATAGTATAAACTGTGCAGCTATCATCTTCATGTTGGATAGGGGAACTGCACTCTACTGGAAAATATTAATCAATATCATTAGTGATTTATGCTGCTGCTTTAGTTGCTAGTTGATAGACCCTTATCTCTGAAGTAACTAAGCTCCACATATCAACAGAAGTAAAGTTGATTACGTAAACGTGAAATATTTGAAGAAAAAACCATAATTGAATTCGTGCCACTATATTAGGTCGTGTGACTTCACTCGGTGGCGGGTTTTGTAACATATATGTATGTCGTTTCCTAAACTGGTAGAACGATAGAACGAGACGCAAAGGCAACAAAGGTAAACATGATTACCTTCACCCGCGTGGTACCGCACTGCTCGAGCGTCATAATAGCGCGAGAGCTTTTCCCAGAGGTTGTTACCAATAATACTACTATCAGTGTACACATAGCGAAGGTAATTCGTGTTTCCACCGATGCTTTTGTAGCGAATTTGAAGGAGGCGTACGTAGATCCCGTGAACACCAAACTAGTTTATGTTTAAGCTACGTAGAAAGAGTAGGCGAATAAGGAAAATAGAGTTGGAGAATATTGCACCTAGAGAGTTTGAACAGGATGTTGGAGAAAGGCCTCCCTTGTGATGTTAATTTCGGGTGCGTGCCCAGCGCTCCTACACTCCTGTACTCCTGTCTCCGTGTACTCGTTTCACCCTGATATCACCCTGGGATTCCACTCAACTTACAAATAAAAGTTTCTCTATCAAAAACATACAAAAGAACCCCCGCTAATGCTCGAGTACTTTTCACCTTTCTAGAATATCCAATTTCAGCCGTGTAAACATTCAAGGTTTTAAGTCTATCAGCTCCGAAGATTTATAATTTGTGGTGTTAATTTAACTGTACAATGAATACCACAATACGCAGACTGACAACGCCCATAATATTCACAAGAAATAAATGTAATTGAACATAGTTTTTTAACGAACCCACAAAGTTCCTACAACGTTAAATTCATAGATTCATATTTTGTTCACATATTTGTGTTTCTGTTGCTGGTATTTTACATATTATGCAGCATTACACCTAATTAAACTTGTTGCGAAACAGAAAACATTATTTGGCTTAGAATCCTGTAATGTTGGTTAGGGATGTTCTGCTCCCTAGACAGCTTTATAGCAATTATTTATAATCTAGTATTTTGTCTACCACTCGAGCTAATACACAATATTTTAAAGTAGTAACAATTTAAGACGTTCAAATGTCCAAGTTTCGATATTCCCAAATGGCGTAGCGGTTTTTTAAATCGAGAAAGTAATGACTTTATCTGTGCTGTAAATCGGTTCTTTTTTTACGATAATGAATATTTATGTGACGTTAGGAATTTATTTTATGGAACTTGGTCGGCGGGGTAGCCGCCACGGTGTCTGTCACGTGGTGCACGCTACTTTTCCCACCCAACCCTCCCTTTGCCGCCCTAACTAGGTACTTCCCAGAAACCATTTTCCAACAGTGGCGCCGTATTCAATCAAACTGAAACGCAACCCTTTCCGACGACGAATCACAATTTATCAATAATAATTGTTTGGCTTTCAGGGGAATTTACGATATTTGCCTTCGAATATTAATAATTGTTTAGCTTTCAGGGGAATTTACAATATTTGCGTTCGAATATTGATAATTGTTTAGCTTTCATGGGAATTTACGATATTTGCATTCGAATATTAATAATTGTTTTACTTTCAGGAGAATTTACGATATTTGCGTTCGAATATTAATATTTGTTTAGTTTTCAAGGGAATTTGCGTTCGAATATTAATAATTGTGTTAGTTTTCAGGAGAATTTACATCATTTGCGTTCGAATATTAATCTAGCTAAGAATTTCTCGGAAACCTAGTTTTAACTCGTGTTTATGTTTGAGACAGCCATGAAACTAATTTTTCTGGTAAAGACCGCCGCAATTTTGTGGTTCAAAGTTCAAATAACTATCGAGTAAATACTAGAAAATCTGTTTATTTAGAAAATTTTTTTTTTTTACAGTAATACCACACAAGAGTCCCAACTGCTCCCGTCTGGAGCCAGTGAGACTATGGCATCCCCAATTGGGGTATGTTGTGAGGCTGAGGGTATTGGGGAGGGGAGGGAGATGGGGAAGAGGAAGGTGGGGAAGTACCTGGCTATTCAGATCTGGTCACCAAACACGGCTAAAGCCATTTCAAGCAACGTTTCAATTCTGAATGGTGGTCTTACACCAGGGCGATACTGAGAGTATCTTCCACTCTGGAACGTGCCGCAAATATACTATATATTATTTAAATTAATTAATTGTGAAATAACACAAATTAATCAAATAAAATTTATTTGCGCACGCCGGGTTCGAACCCGCGACCTTCGGATCTGTAGTCAAAAGCGTATACCACTAGACCACGCCGGCCGTCATGAGATAGTTATATCATTATTTTTTTATAGATGCAAGTTCTTCCTTTACTTTTTCTGGGTGCATATTTGCGCCCCTGCACTGTCTTTTAATTTATTTTTATTTTATAGTTAGCATTTATTATTCATCTTAATATATATGTACAAATATTGTGTATAATTTTTATGGTTAAAAGTAATAATGATGGGTACTGTAAATTATTTATATATTATAGTGTTTCGCGAACAACTCGCTAGGAGAACCTGTGTTGGGGTTAGTGTTGCCACGATGTTTTCATGTATATGGTCATTTAGCTATTTGTGTTTTTTGAAAAAACCATGTCGAATAACACATGGTTTTTTACCGGTCACCAAAAGTAATTACTTCTGAGTAAGATACGATTTTTTAGCATGGGTCGCTTGGGTTAAATTCCCGTTATTTTTATTTTTTAAATTCTCAATAAAAATCTTTAAAAAATACATTTTTTGTCCTTCAAAACGTGGTAAAAAAAATTCAAAATGTTTTTTTTAAATTTTATTTGGCATCACTGGCTGGAGTGTTTTTAATAAGTATTGTTGAGATGAAGTAATTATTACCGTAAAAGGTATATTATAAAATATTATACGAAGGAGAAAAAATATTGTTGATGTGTTTGTATAAGAATTATGAAGTTTATCTGGATTTGCTGAAACTTCAGTTTTTTCTTGTTATTCTTTATATAATATTTTTTTATACAATGTCAACGAAACTTGCCTAGCTCAAAAAGTCGGCATGATCTGTATGCAGCTAACTAGTGCCTAATAACTAATGGTGGAGAGCAATTTACCTTTTCCACTTCTGGATGTTTGCATGACACTCGTCTCGGCTTTGGCTGCTTTTGCCGAGTCATACACCTAACACATTTGAGACTATTCATGATAGTCATCGCGTCCACAAGCTCGAGCAGCTCGACATAAGAGACCATAGATATACCACCAAATCGCTCAGTCAAATCGTAAATTTCTGTCGGATCTTTTCCGCACCGAGCCGTTCGCTCGATTTCGAACAAAAAACCATCGAACGTTGAGACATGTTTCAATGAGCGTAAAACCATCGAACATGAACGAGCGTGGGTACATAGCATAAGAGATTAATTGCTTCGTGGACTTGAACCATGATCAAAGGACGATAATGTTTTAATAATCCTCTTTATAATTAATAAATTTGATTACTACAGTGCAACACGGTGTTTCAAGAATATTGTGGTTTCGCACTTGTGTTTCTATTAAATTTAATGTTTAGTATTTTTCCTATTCGTTATTGTCAAAGTATTAATCATTTACGCATTCATTCAATTTGTATCTGATTCGACGGAAATATCAACAATTGCGCTCTTCATAATTATTTTTCGTTTTCTTGATAAGTTCCAAGAAGATTCTTATTTCAAAATTGTCCAAAGCGGTGACCTGAAAGATATCTTTGAAATTTGTGCTAAAAAAATAATCCGTCAATTAATTCAATTTGGGATCAATAGGTAGCATACCCCAAAAATAAAGCTCGGCTAGTATTTTTCAATTGCGAAGTCGAAAGTCATCGACGATGGAAGCAATAATTTTCATTTCACGTCGCATTTTTAATTTGTTAAAAGCTGTAGCGGATCGCATGAATCAACAAAACCGTTAGCGGCTTAATTTGTCAGTTGTCTTTTATCAAGCGTATTATTTTTAATTGAAAATATGGTAAGGCACCAAAGACAGGTTTATTAAAACGTTAATTATAATTGGGTTAGACTTACAAATTAGCGTCGATAAACGATTGGGCGATCCTTGTATCGTTGTCATTTTGCGCCGGTTCTTGAGTGACGCACTGTGTTTTAGTCGGTGTAAAGTGTAAAGATGCCGCTAAGTTCCCCTGGGCGGGCGGGCGTGGTGCTGCACTCCACTGGAGTGTGTTAGAAACAAAAAGGCTCTCGAGTGCCCCCGCCCCCTCCCCCTCTCACGCGGTAATGATGTATCCTTGTTATTCTTGGCACCCCTCGGCGGCGGAGTCACACTCACACGTCCACCACTTTCGCACTTGACACAAAAAGCGCAGTTATTTTTTACGTACCACGTGCGATTGGGGTTAATTGTGCTGTTAATTATTGTATGTGTTTGTCGTGGAAAACAATAGCAATGGGGTTACCTATTAATAATATAAATATTCTCATTAGCCTTAATTATTTAAACTTAACTCGACTCTTACGTAATTATGATTAGCAGTGATGATGTTATTTGTAATTTATTCTCAGCCCTAAACCGAGTCAGTTTTGTTGACTCCCCGTCCCGAGCAAGATACCCTCTTTGTCTGTTTGTTAGTCTGGTCTGCTATGTTTAGCGAGACGTGGGCACCATAGTACACAGACTAGTGTCGCTGGAGAATATAGCGCGATATCTTCTCGGCGCAGGGAAGGCGGTGGCTGGCGGTGGTCCCGGCTCCTAAGCTATGGGAGAATTCCCGAACACCCTTAAATAATAGTGTCTTGTTTCCCCGGAGAGAATTAGTTTCTCCGCCAGCCGCAGGTGCTCGCGCCGCCTTATGAAACTTGAAATCTGTTCCCGTATATCAGTTTTATGGGCGGCCCGGGACCTCTAATTACTCCCGCGTCACATTAATATCGCCGCCATCGCCTTTTTGTAGCCCTTCCTTTGTCAATTCTGTAATGGCGTCATTACAGCGAAAATTCGACAACGACTGAATTTACAACCGTGTGTTAAATCAAAAACAATATTATTTTATTGAGCTATCTCTTTTGAATCAGTGAAAGGGTTGTGATTTGGTTGTAATACTATCTGTGCTCTAATGTGAAGGAAGGCATGACGTTTTTAGTATTTGCCGCTTATCGATTGTTAATATAAAGATTGCGTGTGACAATGTACCCTTTGGGCTTGTGGGTTGGGTCATTATACGGAATGAGCTAACCGCCCCCGCCCGCACGCCCCCCTTGACAACCGCAGGTCAGGTTTCCCGGAACGAGGCCAGTGATGGGTCCCTCACGAATTTTCACTATAATTAGCGCATAGAGTTTCACAACATTACGCCCTACCCGCTGTTATCAGTGCCGAGTTATTGTAAGGCCGTCATGCGATATATTCGACTCCACACCCTCCCTCGGCACCCAGCATTACCACAACGCCGCCGTTATAATATCACCACTTATATTTTGGCCGCCACTTATATGGGATTAATATTTGGCGATTGTCTAATCAGTCTGAAATTATCCCAGCACTCCACCATGCCAAATTCAAAACGTATGGAACTGGTTTAGTACCTATTTGACGGTTAACGGTAGTTAGTGATTCGGCTTTTATGATGAAGTCAACTTCGTAATCTGACCTTTGAAACGTGCCAAGGTTTTAAAAAACATTTTAATATTTCTAATATCAGATTGCAACACATGCATAAAATATATTACACAAGTTTATTATTTCAATAATTAAATTATGTTGAATGCATTTTGGATATGAAGACGAATGATGTGTTTTTGTATACGAAGACATCATATCTAAGAAATCCCTTTTAACCACCGAATTAAAGAGTAATCCGAATCAGGTCCTACCCCGGCATATTTGGCAACCGTCTCCAAAAGCTTGCACAGTAACCTTTTCCTCGGCCATCAGCGAGCCTGAAGCTCGCTCTAACAATAACAAATGGCCTGTCTTCATTTCGCCCTTATCTCTCGTTCGATCCCCATAATGCACCCCCACTCCCCAACCCGAGCTATCGATTGTATCCGCCCGGACAGATATCAAATGTCATCCCTCTCCCGGCCCCCCGCCCCCCGCCCTCCCACTGCCCCTCTCGCCCAAATGTCACTCAGTCTGCCCCGCCATTGGATTTGAATAATAGGCGCTATTTAAGGCCTCCGTCCGAGTGCGTGCCTGAACGCTTTAGTTTAAACCCTCTAATATCCTTCTGGCTCGTCGGATTCAAATAAACCATATTTGGACACCGTATTTTAGTAATTATAATATAATTTTTTATATATATTAAATCATTGCACATCATTAATTCAGATAATTCAGTGAACTAATGTGTTATTTCCTTTTGTTACAGGTGAGAACCATTCAAAAGAATCCGTGTACCGTTCTACCGTTATCCGTTGTGTACTTATAACTGTGATATCAATCAGGTAATTAAACACCAATATTTTCTGCAAGCATATATTAATGTGATACGTTGTCAGTTGTATTTGTACATTGGTAGAATTGTATATGTTCTGTAACAGTCGAGTGATCGCAACCTTAATAGAGGTATATGTAATCGATCCTCCGTAAACCGACATTGTATGAAGAATGGTCGGCGCCAATCAGCCGGGTTAATCTCTCCCTCCTCCGTCGCTCGCCGGCCGCCTGTCCGCCGGCCGCCCACCCGCCTGTTCGCCGGCCGCCCACACGCCGCCCTATCGCTGACCGCCGCCGCCCATTGTTTGCTCTAAGTGCATCATCCAATCCTCCACAGCCGATAGTCTGGAGACGAGTATTTCAATCGGGATGTTTTCATGTTTTCCTCCTAAGTATAAACATCCCGATAATCTTATCGGATAGCATTCCACCCACTGCCTTCAAATATCTCTGATGTGTTTTAAAATACTATTTTTATATCTCCTGAAAGCTTTTCAGATACCTAACTGGCTATGTTGATCACTTAATGTTATTTTACAGCACTTGCTTTTGATAAACCACACACTTTTTACTTGAGAGTTCCAACACAACTGTTTATTCTTCCACGAAGACGTACTAGATCCCGACGAATGTTGTCTTCCATAACGAATATCGTAATAATTTTACTCCTTAATCTCCCTTATATAAGATGTCGCATAATATTTTGGGCGCCTGAGGTAGGATGGGATTTTACATAATACAAGTAAAGGGTCGCTAAGAAAATGGGGGAATTTCATCTAATATTTTGTGGATGTTGAACAAGCCTTTGTTGGCAGTGTGAATATGTGGGATCTCAAATATTTTACATTGGCCTTTTATTCATAGGTTCACATATCCTTTAAACGTGGTAACAAGGTACTGCCTTAATTTCCGCTTAGTTATTAGGGTTTGTAAAAGGAAAACATCCATGAATTCTCTATTGGGTTACCTTCTCAGATATGCACACCGAATCTTTCTGTCGCTCCGCTGACCATTCCCAGTCTGGGGTGGTAATGGGGTAGCCCTTGCCACCTGCAGCCTCCCTGTTAATTATTCAGCGTGTTTGCGCAATCTTAGCCGCTTTGGCCACCCTACTCGGCCCTGGCCCGCAGGAGCGTCCCGCAGGACCGGAAGGCGGTTGAGATACTTTTGGAATTTAATCAACTTTTTCTGAACCCACATTTTGAGGGCGCCGTTAAGTTGGGATTTCGTTTTTCGACGAATCTTATTTGCATAATTTATCGTCACGTTTTGTGGTTTCCTTTGCTTGTGTTGATTTGGAAATAATTTGTTTAACAGAATTTCTTTCGAAATGTTCGAGACGCCAGATTTCTTAAAAATTTTGAAAATATATTACCGGTTTTATAAAGATGTGCAGTTTTTCTATACTTAATAGGGCATTATTTATTCAACTATTCTTCACACTGTTGGTAAATAGTTATATTTGCGAGTTCCCGTTTAACAAATAAGCAGAATGCCCAAAACGGAACAAAAACTAGCTTCCTATTCTACTTTTTCTACTTATTTGTCCATGAGAAACGTTCTACGAACTATCCACATACGTTTAGTTTATATTATAGTGTAGTATGTATGCCAATGCCACAGACATGTTATTGAGCCATTACAGCCAGCGGCCAGCGGCAGGAGAGCAGCTGTCCAGCTTCTGACCAAAGAGACCAGACCATAAAGGATAAATTCCGGAACGAGCTTTTCATATGTTTTAAATTTTTTTATATAAAAATCTTCCCCCCGTTCGCGCGCTGCGATATTGAAATATGCATACTAAGTTACTTGCTTGTTTCGGAGAAAAGTTCATATCGGCTTATTAATATTCTCGAACCTAGCAAAATTCTGTTTTTTATACGGTTTTTGAGCGCAAAATGGAGTAGCTTTCTTAAATAGGTCCGGAATTTGGTATGTTTTAGCTTTTCGCCCGGCAGAAATATTAATTTTGAAAAACGGCAGTTTTTACCACCGGAATGAGAGACTTGGTAAAGTTATTTTAGAGCTCTTAATAATAATATTTAACTGCGTGCCCGATGTCAAGAAGACGTCGTCTTTACGTCAAGAATTTTCTCTTTCCTGATCGAAATGTTTCATGGATTTGATCAAGTTTAAAGATCTCCCGCCGTGCCATGGGACACGATACCTTTACTTTATTGCATAAATCAATTTGAATCACAAAAATACACGAACCCCAATATATGTTGTCACATCTGATTTCTTTTGAAACCTTAATACATGGAGATTGAGGTTCCCCGTGACACTTTCAACCCCAGCATCCGGCGGCGGCGGCGGCACATTGGGACCATACGTACCGGTACCGACACGCCGCACAGAGGCTGAATAAAATCTGAATACGGAATATATCGTGTATCACATTTGATCACATCTCCCTATCATATTCTGGATTCGAATTCCCTCACCCTTTAAAGCGAACACCTCTCAGATTATTTTTCTGCGGGGTAGAACGTTTTATTTAAAGGAACGGTATTTTGTATTAAAATGTCAATTGCTTGTAACTTTTAAGAGATGAGCATGGTTTAAATGCCTGCTAGTTGCCAGATAATCTGTTGGGTGTTTGAGAGAATGACTAATTGGAAGTGATCGGAGGATTGATGGGTCCTGTGAGCTATGGAGAACACTCCACGCGTTTCCTGTGACGGAGCCACCGACCCTTTCTTCCTCCCTACTCCTGACCTCCGGGTATTCTATATTATAATACAAGTTAAATAGGATTTACGGTGTCGGGGGGCGTGACGGGTAGTCTGCTTTGTGAGCTTGGAAAATGTTTTTTACACGCGAATTCGGTCACTTATTGGCTTCATACCCTGAATTCGCATAACGGCTTCTCCCGCAGGCAAATTTTGTATTTATAATTTGGGGATGTTTTTTTACTATTACTTTTTGACATAAACATCCATTTATAATGCCAAAATTTTAAAAAGGGGTGATGATTTGTTTCTTTAATCACTACTCGACTAAAAATAATTTTGAGAATGTGTCGATTTACACATTTTAATTTAGTATACGAGCATTTATTTTTTATCGTTAATTTATCAAAGATGGAATGAATGATTCGTTCGTGTTCACGCTCTGAAGTGTTCTGAATTTCAGAGCACTTCTTAACTAAAAATGATGTTTTCATTATTTATTCGTTCGTAATTTTAATTTGATTCATATTGGCGCGTTGTTTTCGTCAGTTAACAAAACAAACAAACTCACTGAATATCTGAGATTCGTAGATTATTTAAGAAAACAATTAAATGAATTGAAAAGGGTGCAAGTTTGGAATCTCTGAAGAAATCTGAAGGCTTGAGTGATAAAGAGCGCCTGCTCCGTGTAATTATCCCTGAGTTTGAAGAACCCCCACCCCCAGTCACCAGTCACTGCTGGCTCTACCGGTCTACTTGCACTTGCGACTATCGACCTGGTGAAGTGATGCTTTAATCTTGTGTAATCGTTCGTTAAGTGTCGAGCTTTGGGAGCCAGAGAGGGCTACCTAATTCAAACAACACTGTCTTTCTCGTAATTGCTTCACTTTATCTGTTTCTTAATCCGATGACTGTTATGTGGAACTGCTTTGCGAGTGTAATCTACATCTTATGTCAGTATGTTCTAAACGTATTTCAATCAATCAGTAACACCACATACTTATTTATATATATATATTGCAAAGCCTGTATACGGTATTTTAGTTTTATTTAAATGTTCATCAAAATTATATTAAAAAAAATTATAATAATTAGTCACATTTTTTAAAATGTTGTTGTCAACTGTCGTTTTATAAATTAAAAATATTATACTATAAAACTGATATGCCACAGTGCACGTGACGTGTAGAGTAAAAACAATAGTGTAATTTTTGATTAAATGAATTCAGTTATGTGCTGCAAAAATATTTTCTCTGAAATTCATCAGAGAAGTAAAAAGTTTCAGCAATTTCTTAGATTCCATTCGAGCCATTCTTAAAATAACTACTTTTCTCGATGACATTATTTTTTGTTCGCGAAAACAACGTTTCGTTCATTTACTCGTGAAGATCTCCAGGTCTCAAAGCGGTCATTAGGAGCGAGTACCCTCCGACAGTAGTTTACTTGAGTGGCCTCGGGTTGTGCCTTTTTGATGAAATGTTAAACGAGAGAGACGGAACTTTGCTAAGATTCTCTACTCTACTAATGCGCCTAGTTTTATTGTTACTTTCGCGGATTCAGTGGAAGCTTTTTGATGATTCCGTTTTTATGAAACAATTTATTTTTATTGCCAATTAGAAATGAAATATAGGAACCCTGTTATCTCGTTTTTCTGTAATCATACCATCGTCTCGTGGATAGTTTATTGAGGGTTATTTGAAGTTTGCATATTAATTTGGTGGTCCACATTCGCAAGTTACCGGGGGGTAGTAGCTAGTAGCTAGCTATAGCGTAAAAAGGCGCGCGGCGCGGCGTTAAGATCTGGGGTCAGATTATCGTGAGCGGAGAGTGCAGTGCAGTAGGGGCAATTAGGGCCAGAGCGCCGGGTAGTCAGGGTAGGTGGTTGGATCTTGGCTGCTAGGCTAGGAATGTAGTGGGCCGTTAGGGTCGGGATGGCGCGCGCAGGAAACTCGATTGCGCCCCTTATGTTCGCCTCGGCGCGGAAATTATGCCATCATTCTTTATTAACACCAGCGCCGGAGGTTTTCCCCCTGCCTCTCTTCCTCCACCCCGTGCCGCCCTCCGGAGTCAACCGGCCTGGCTTATTTCACGCGAGGTGCTCCCCGCAATTTGCCGGAGATATCGCGGATCTCAATGGCGCCCTTGGAACATATTCGCGAAAACATTCACATTCGGCACACTGCGAGAATATCGCAATCTGGCCAAATGGATCTCTTCTATTTTTAAACGGGTATTCTTGTGGCTGATGTGTCATATGAAAATACGTACGTATAAGTGTACATTTTTAGTAGAAACTTTATGAAGAAAGATTTTGTACCGTGTTTTAATGATTTATTTATTTATTTATTTATTTATTTATTTATTAACGCCGATTATAGCGGCTTTTACAAAAGAATAACATTTTTTTTTTACTTATTATAAATACAGAATATACATAGATAAAAAAAATTTAAATACAAAATACATAAAAGAGAACAATAGAAATGGTTATTATAAATACAATGCAACAATGTGTATATATAAATATATAAACAATTAATTTACAATAAATCCCGGATAAACTAATACTTTAAAACTGTATTTGGTTATATTAGAGAAGCTAATTAGAAAGTTTATTTAGAGAAGCGCTGACATACAGTTTTAATTAGGTGGTGTTTGTATGAGGATAAACTAGCAATGTTTATAGATTCATCCAAAACATATTTATTACCAAGTACATGTAGGCGATTCATTATGGAATTGAGTTCGGCGTTAGATCCTGTATTGTTGCAGTGATAAGGTAATTTGAAACGAACTGATCGACTAGGTACACGGAAACATATTAGCGAAAGAAGTTCAGGGGAGTTCAACAGGTTGGAAATGATTTTAAATAAATAAAATAGGTCAAAACAAATTCTTCTTTCTTTTAATGTATCGAGTCCCAATAAATGTAACAGAGAGGGGTAATTAATGTTTTCGATGAGTATTCCCAATTTAAAATTAATATAACGTAAAAATTTATGTTGGACGCGCTCAAGGGAATTCTCATGTACACTGTAATAAGGACTCCAAATGGTGGTGTTAAATTCTAGTTGGCTTCTAACAAGTGAAGTGTAAAGTAATTTGACAGTTTTTAAATTTTTAAAATCCTTTGAAATCCGTAAGACAAAACCTAACATTTGCATTGCTTTACTGGTTATATTATTAATATGTTTAATGAAAGTTAATTTAGTGTCAAAGGTTATACCAAGGTCTCTTATTTCATTAACAGATAATAAGGTGTGATTATTGAGAAAGTAGGTGAACAACAATGGGTTTTTTTTTCTGTGGAATCTCATAAGTTGACATTTTTTTACATTAAGTGTTAATTTGTTTTTAAGACACCAATCGTTAAAGCTATTAATATTAGATTGAAGTGTTAGACAGTCCTCTATATTGTCAATAATTCTATATATCTTCATATCATCAGCGAACATTAGAATGAGAACACGGGTGAATATGTTTGTTACGTCGTTAATGAATAAATTAAAAAGTATAGGACCAAGATGCGAACCCTGGGGTACGCCACTGGTAGCTTCGAACATGTAGGATAAGTGATCATTAATACAGACAGTTAACTGACGCCTAAGTAAGTAACTCTTAAACCAAGATAAAAGGTTTCCATTAATTCCGAGTTTCAAAAGTTTATTAATGAGGATTTTATGACAGACCTTATCAAACGCCTTACTGAAGTCGGTATATATAGAATCAACTTGTTGTTTGTTGGCAAGTGCATTGGAAATAAAGTTTTCATATAATGTTAGGTTAGTCAAAGTTGATCTGCCGGAGATAAAGCCGTGTTGACAAGTTGCGATACAAGAGTTAACAAAGAAGCTGATTTTCTTAAGAATCAATTTCTCAAATAGTTTAGGTATAGACGATTGAATACAGATAGGCCGATAATTTTCAACAAAGGATTTATCACCACTTTTAAATACAGGAGTTAAGTAGCTAAGTTTGATGTTCATTTTATACCATAAATAGCTGTAAATATCCCTATTTTGAGGAAGCCTGGAATAACCCCAACCCTTGTTCCACTCGCCTTTAATGCGCCCCGTAATTTCCACTTTGTTCCTATTTCTTTGTATTCCTTTGCACCCCGCTCCTACACTAGCTACTTGTAGCTAGAAGCTCAGAGAGCCAGTAGCACGCCATTCTAATAATGTATTCTAGGAAGCCATTACGTGGCCCTCTTCGTTCTGGAACGCCAAATCCTATTAGAAAATTCTTCCTTCAAAATGCATTTTGATTTTCGGATTAGATTCCTACGATAATCCGAGTGTCATTTTTTTTTTGAAATGTAAACATTCGTATTTTAGCATTATTCTTTAAGTCCTCTTTTTCACAGATGACACAACAGATTGTTACTAGCCATTTTGCCCATTCACCGGCTTTCTATTTAACGAGAATCTTCGGCATGCAAAGCAATGTTCTTACTCCTCAATCCACATAAAGCCTCCATAAACTCATAGTTTTCTTTGTAAAGATTCTGTAGTCGGAATGTAATTTCACCCCGTCCCGTGCGCTGCGCTGGCGGGCGGCTGGCGCTACGCGTCCTTCAGCCCGAGTGGTGGTAATACATCTCGCTAGCTTAAAAACGAAAGGAAACTTAGGATTCCTTTCATGGGTAATTAGTCGGTTTTGATTACATTTCAGTGGCTCCAGTGCGCTGCCGGGAGAGGAGAGCCTTTAATCAAGACCCCTAGATATCCTCGGCCGGGACTTTGCCAGACTTTAATTTAATTGAATCGAGCTAACTGTGTGCATGTTTAACTTCAAGCTGGTGCGAATGATATCCTAGCTCTAATTGTGAGCGTCCTCCGTTACCCCAGTATTAACAGATAAATTAGTATACCCGAATACGCGAACTTCGACTCTTCCATTTCTTCATTCCCGTGTGCAATCATCTTGTGACCGTGTTTATATAAATATGCTTCAGCAATCTACTTGATATTCAATCAATATGGTCTCGGTACTCCCAGTGGGTACCTACTTAATGCTTATTTGAGTTATAAATTACTACTTCCGGCTAAGGGCTCTCCGCCCTTGGGCAGGGCACAAGGGCACGGGCGCGCGCCGTAAGAAGTGCCTACATAATGATGTCGTGTCCCATATGTATTCATGGCGCGGTCCGGACTTTTATGGTCTGACTTTATTAATTCCACCCAAACGCACGGGGGAGGGGGGGCAGGGCAGGCTTGCTCTTCTTATCAAAAGGCTAAATTTACATATTATATTAAATATCAAACTGCTCTTTGACAATGCAGCAGATGTATGGCAGCGATTGGGGACTTGATGTCCCTCGGGTACCTACCTACTACCTACCCGCAATCCGACCAACCAACCCCCGACCTTCTACAGTATCCAATATGGTGCCAGAAAGGAAAATCTGAAATCGGTGTTTAATTTTTGTGATTTTTTTTTAAATCAAAAAATATTGGTGACATCAGTCTCCAAATTCGTCATGTTTTATTTATTTTTTTTATAATATTTTGTTTGACTAATCGAAAGTAATCAATGTCGATTATCTATAATATTTTAATATAATGCTCCCTCCTCGTGGGTTCTGATATAAAGTTGATGACTGTTGTTTATCAAAACGGCCGTCATACATCAGGTAAGAGTTAGCAGCTAGCAGAGGGCCACGTGATCAATCACTCCGGTCCGCTGGATGGCGAGTGGCGAGTGGCGAGCCCTGCACTCGACCTTCCAGCTATGTGACCCTTTGTAATATCCTTCTCCATTCCATTGTCATCCTCTGTAATTAAAAGCCTCAGTAATCCTCTCGTAATCCTGCTGACCTGGTACCCCCTCTTTTAGGCGGTATTATCGCCGGATCATGGCGACTGTGCAATTCCTGCACTGTATACCACCCCTACAATACGACTTTATTTTTAATTTTCTCATAAATCTCGCTGCTTTAATTCCGCCAAGTTATTAATTCCATATTGATTTTAAAAATAACATAAAGTTCCCTGTAAATCCCTTATTTATATGTCTTTGTTCTCTTTTCTAAGTAAGTAGCTAATGTGTCAAAATGATATACGAGACGGTCCATTTCAGGACATTGGGTGTGTTTCTCCCAATGTCAAATATCAATTTGTGAGCGCCCAACATGTTGACGAGCGATCTCGCTGACGGTGTAGTTGTGTTGGTTTTCCGCTTCTTGGACGTGTTGTTATTATTATTATTCCTCCGGGAATGAGTGAGCGCCTCGACTGGGGAACAACAGTGAGAACTGAGCCCGTTGTCTCGCGGAATTGGGTTAATCTCCCGCGGGTCGCGTGACGGCCGGCGCCCGTGCCCGCGCCCATACCGTCCCAGGGCGCCCAGCTGTGACCGACGCGACGCGACGTTGCGTTGCGTTGACGCATGTATGGGCTACCCATTTTATTCTTCTCTGTTTCGTGTGATAGACAGCAACCTCGGAAGGACATTTAAATTTAACGCCTTGACATTTTACAACGTTTACGACCACGCAGTAGGTAAATGCGTCCGTTTCACGGTCCTAAATCGTTGTGTACTTTGATGCTTTACGCGAATGTCATATTATGTAGATATATTATAAAACGCTCATTAATAATTTGACATTTTCTGAAAAAATACATCTACACTTCATTTTACTAACCTAAAATATATTAGTTTCTCTTTTCCGAATTTCTACAGACATATAATATGTCCCTTGGACACTTTCAGTTATTAAGCTCTTAAAAAATATTTTTTTTGAAAAAAAAAACAGTTTAAAATATTTTATAACGTATGGTTAAATATAAATAGTAGGGGAGACCCAGGCAAAGCGAATGGACCGGGTAAAGCGGATGAATTGAATATTTCCGAAAATTACCACTACAATGCGCTAATACTCTCACAATCGGTGTACCGCATCACTACCGACGCCATGACAGTGAATATTTGTCGTTTGGAAAGAATGCACGCTCCTTTTGGTAAAAAATAGTTTTTTTAGAATTTTCATACGATAAACGAAGGTAAGGTATTTGTGATTATTATTATTTTTTTATGTTTAATGTGAAGATTAGTTTATTTCATCCAATGTTTATTTGTTTCCTATCTAAAAAACTAAATTTAATTAAGAAATACAGAAACCACATTGTATTTTTTAACAAAACTTTATTTGATACTGCCTTGGGCAAAGCGAATAGGGCAAAGCGGATGGACCATTCGTTTTGCCCGAGCGAATGAACTTTTTGGTTGATTATGTTCAATTGCGTATTAAATATCCCATAAAAAACATACAAAAAGACAAAAATGAAGCCAACATTCGAAAAAAAAAGAAATAATAAAGAAAAAAAAACTTGGCCCATCTACCAGCGGACTAAAAGTTTGAAAAAATTGATTTGCCTTAATTGTGACTAAAATTATGTTGAACCACTAACAGAGGATTGGATTCAATGCAGCCAGTGTAAAAGTTGGGCTCACGAATCATGCACCTCATATAGTGGATATGGTTCTTACTTCTACTACGATTGTGATTCCTAATTCTCTTTGCCCGGAGCCCAAGTTCACTTTGCCCGGGTACCCGGGCAAAGTGAACAATACGAAGAGTTTTTTAAATTTACATTGTTGTTATAATTCTAATTAATATTACCTTTTCATTTATTTTACTTTTGTAGACAAACATTTTTTAGCATTTCACTTTATAAAGTTTTTATGTTATGCAAACATTGTGTGTTTTATTTAATATCTCCCTTAACACATCCGCTTTGCCTGGGTCTCCCCTAATTATTAGTGTTATATAACACATAACACTAATAATATATTTTTTAATGTGTTATGTTATTTTTTAAGGTAATCTCTATACATATGTCGTGATGTAAAGTAATCATATGAAATTGCCTAGATAGATAAAAAAATCGCACAGTATGCTCAAAAAATTGCAAAAAAAAACTCAACGGGTTCTGTTGTTTAACACGCTATGGGTATGAAAAATGTTCACACTTTCTATAAATGCTACAACTTAGATGTCGAGAGATTTTTGCACAATTTTAAATAAGTCGTTTTTCATTAAATAGTCGCTTACGCCTATAAATTATAATAGTTTTATATTAGCGCGCTCCCTTTATCATTCGTATTTTACTTTGCCCTAGCAGGCCTAGAAAATCGATATTTCCGTGGGGTTTTTTTTATTATTTCGGATGAACGTATTACTAAAATCTCAAATGTTTCTAGAGGAATTCTTCGGTATGTTACTAATTCATCATCTAGAAAAATAAAATCTGGTGCTTACCTCTAATTTTATAAAAAAACGTTTTATAATCATTTTTAACCGCTTTATATAAAATATTTTGATTGTAAGGTCCTGTTTGTATTAATCTTAAATATAAATAACTTACATCCGTAGGGATCCCTTTCGAAACATTTGAGATTTTAGTAATACGTTCATCAGAAATAATTCAAATGTGAACTTCGAGCAAATCGCCGTTATTTTTTAATTTTATTATTTGGTTTTACGCCCAGCCAAGCTTTACATGGATATTAGTAACAGAATATACATAGTGAACTATCGAAAATTATACACAATATTTTGAAAGCATGAAATAACAGTAAAGTGATAAACTGATATTGAAACAAGATTAGTAAAAGAAAAGTAACATAAAATAATATAGAACCTAGAACAATACTACATATACGAAAAATCACTAAAACTACATTACCAACTCTACTATAATTTAAGGATTCAAGTGCTGGTATAAATTACTCTTATTTCTAATAATGGAGTCTAATTTAATTTTAATTTTTAATTTCTAATTAGTGAGTGTTTCTGATAGTTGGTTGTGTACGTATTGCTGAAGAATGTTACATTTTGTCTTGTGTTCCTAGTTGGCACATGGAATTTAATAGTGGCTACGATGGCAGGGCAATCAATTAAGTTGTAAATGAATCAACTTAACACAACCACGTCTGACATAATTCTCATGTTATTAGAGTCTTAGGTCGCCCTAATGGTTTTCTGCAACATTTGCAAAAAAAACAATTAGGTAAAACAACACACAATTTGACCAGACGCAATGACGCCAGAGGCTCATAAATATAAAATATGTTTCATAAATATAATCTACCGTGTTGAAGTTGACAAAAACAGTCAAATGAATCAGCCTTTTGAATAATCAGCGATGAATGTAAATATTATGATCAAACGGATGACGTCAGCAAGTGAGAGGTCAAGTGGAATTCGATGGACCGGCGTTAATATTTGCGGCGTAATTCTATTCTCACTTTCCCAACTTTACGAGTGGTGCTGGAGAGAAACTTGTGACTGGTACTTTCAACCGCAAAACAAAATACCAAAGTATTTTTTTAACCTTCCATATTTTATGAATCATTCAAGCTAACTACATTTTTTTTAGCATGGGTATCATCTTCTTTTCATGTTGTATTATATATATATCTCATTTCACCATGATTGATGTCAAGTGGTTGCTCAACGAATGATAGGATTAATAATTCTCATAATAATTATTAGCAAAATAATAACGCTCGACAAGTAGTGACAAAGTGTGTCAATAATGCATGTTAGAGCTTGTGCGTCGTACTAAGTACAATCTACTATAAACCACAAACCTTGTTGATTGTACTAGTACAAAAACTTATTTATTAACTGGTGCACAGAGAAAACTTACTGATATAAAATATTGTTAGTTTATTAAAAAACCTGGTCAAATTATTCGTTTTTCCTGTTAAAAATGGGATTGTAGGTCTTTAACGTGATTTGACAGATTTCACAACAAACTATCAGTAAAGCACGAATATATTAAAAGGAAGTCAGAACACGTAATTTTTTTCGCATTTCGTCCATTATATCTATTAGGACAAGGCCACCTGCATGAACACGTGTTCAGATATATTCTGACTGACTAATATTTCATTGAAGAAGAAGATAATACTAATAAATCTGAACGAAACATGAAACAGAACAAGACACGGAAATTAAAAGGATAACGGTCACAACTAGGATATCATCTAGTCATTGAACTCAGGATAGGACCGGGACAGGTGTAATTAATAAGACCAATATTTTATAAGGAAATGTGTATGCAGTCACATTTTTAACAGTATTTTTCTCCGTGTGTATAATGTAGTTAACGATTAGTTGTTAAACGATTCTTATTTTCCCAATTGTTTAATCGTAAAAGTACGATTAATAAAAAGTAATTAATAGAAAAATTGATACCCACCTACAAACCTTAGAGGAAATATCATTCCTCCAATCGTTTAGCAACAGATTATATTTCAAATACCATTAATGCCAACAATGTATTGCTTATTTATTGTCATTGCTAAAATACTCTCGAAAACGGTATTGATTAGCGAAAAGATTCCGATTTCACTATAAAATGCTTATTATATTGCATTGAACATAAATACGTATGTATTCATCTGATAAAATTCAGTGCCGCAAATTAAAAAAAAAACATATTCTGTATGTGTACAGACTTGGGTACTCTACGTGCATATTACTATAGGACAATAACTGGCAGGATGGTATTGAATGTATATATTTATATATTATATATATATATAAATTATTGAAAGTATATATTTATATTGAAAATATATATATATATATATTATTTTTGTCTACCAAGAATATGAGAAATTACTATTCGTTGGCTCGTAATAATATATAACGAAATCAAAAACTTGGAACGGTTGTTTTACAGAATTTGAACAATTCCTCAAATTTAAACGTTAATATTCAAGTTCTGTGAAAGTCTTATTCATGTTCTGTTACTATCCAAGTACTGTGAAACAATCGGCCTATGATGACATAATAACAGAACTTCAATTTTAACGTTGAAAATTAGTGAGTTGTTTCAATTTTGTGAAACAACCCGTCTTTAAACAACAGTTGTTTTAATAATCGTATATTTTGTTTGCGATTACGATAATTTTAAAGATTTAATTCGTGGTTATATAATGTGGGAGGTTAGTGCAATACCACACCATAGAGATTGAAAATACATAATATGTAAGTAAGTAATAATATTTGAGAAATTTTATTTGTGAATCTTGTAATCTTTCTCAGATACTTAGAATCTAACTTTTATTAAATATTAGCTGGCGTAACCCGAAAACTCTTCAATGAATTTAACAATCGGAAGGAACCTTTAATGAAAATGTGTTTCATCAAATAGAAGTGGATATATTTTTGTGAGTTAGGCCACTTCTACGCTGACTGCCTCAATTAAAGTATTTAAAGGGTTTTTCCTTACGAATTACTATAAATTCCATCAGTAGATTGTGAATGACTTATTCTCATATGATTTTAAACTTTCAGCACTTTCTGTGTAGAGGGATCCTATCTATCTATAACGAAAAATAAACCATAAACCGAACCCAACCATATATTGTTCGTTTTGCTATCTATCTTTATTCCATAGATTCAGTTACTACTATTCTTTTACATTCCCGGTAAGTTACTGTAAAAACATTGCATCAATCATAGGTTACGATAAATAAGGGTTCGCTTTGAAATGGCTGGCAGCGTTTTCATTTAAATGTAAAGACAAATATAATATTCGAGAATTAAAATTAAATTATAGACAATATGTGGCTTATTTGTGCTTTGAAAATCTTCACACTAAGCATTAATCCCATCTTTGGATTTCTACATAATCACAGTTACAAAAATAAATCAAGTTCTTCTGAAATACGCAATATACTGACGAAAAATGATGTTTAAAGTCTACCGCGCTCTTTGCCAATCACATAGGGAATATGGGATTATTGGATGGGGATCTGCCTCAAACACCCATTTGAAGCAGCTTGTTAAAACACAGAAAATAAAAATAGTAAAAATACCCATGAGAACTCCGTCAAAAGAACGGAGTATGTTTTTTTTAAACTTTAATGTTTTCACTATTATAAAACTCTTTTTAAAATATTCTCTACTCTCCTTTAATTAAAAAAAAGAATTGCCTTATTTATTTATTTATTGGACAATTTGTATACCGCCGCTTTTGTGAGATATCACCTCAGGGGCGCTTTACAGTTGATGCAGGTATTAAAAAATATATGAATATTACAAAAATAAAGCGAAGTTAAGTTAAGTAAAATGAAGTACAGGAACAGGTGACACGAAGATAGAAGATGGAGACTGCAGCAAGAATCCTAGGTGGTGAGGAAACTGGTCCAGCTGCTGCAGCGAAAGAATCCACCAACAGTGCCAGCACGAGGCTCGTCATGTTTCAATTTTGTGAAACAACCCGTCTTTAAACAACAGTTGTTTTAATAATCGTATATTTTGTTTGCGATTACGATAATTTTGAAGATTTAATTCGTGGTTATATTGAAGCTAAGTCACAACGCTTACACCACTGCGTGATTGTGATAAATCTGTTCGTAAATATCGCTAAGATACCAGAGACCAACAAACGCATCTACATTTACTACAAAAAGATACAAACCTGAAATCTACCGAACATTCTAAAATTGGATACATCTTTTGGCCAGAAAAGCATGAGTTCAATGCTACAAAAATATTATGCTCTTCCAAAGAATTAAAAAATACCATGGAGGTACCCGTTTTAAAAACGCATTCCCTAGTGAGGAGAACTGTGAATTTTAAGAACTTCTATTAAACTATACTTAATATTGTAACACATGATATGTGTATCAAATAGTCATTAATGAAAATGTATAAAAAAGCATTGATTCTTAAAATATTATGAGCTTTCATAAGTAGATTATATCATCTCCTGTCCCCAAATTACCCTGGACAGACGTCTTGGAATGAAGACCTCGAACCTCATGATTTCGAAACGTACGTGACTGTTGCGAGTGCAATTCTGATGCAGATTTAATATGCACTTTGAAGATTGTCTCTATGGTAGGCACTCAAATATAAAATATATTTTGGTATTAAATCGATTTCTTCATGGCATGAAACCCTTTAATGATTCTTGGGTTAACTGGAGGGAGCGCCTGCGTTATAGGCAACTTGCACTACACCCGTACTAAAATAATCATAAAGCGACTAACTACCATTTTTCCAAGTTAAGTTTTCAATAATTGAGAAACCATGTGGAAAATAAGGCGATAGAATAATTTCAAAATTAATTATTCATAGGTTCTAAATAATTGTGATTTTTTTTTATTTACTTACATTATACAAGTAAGAGAAGATAAAAGATTTCACTTTTTTTCGGTGATGAATCATAATGAATGCAAATCTTGGAAGTGAAAATCAATCCACTCACCAAAATCCGTCGGAGCTGAAACTCGGCAGATAGACTCGTTGTCAAATACAAAAATACGCATTTCTGAAATCGGATGTCATTTAATCAGTTAATTTACAAAATAAATGTCGGTCCTACCTGATTGGCATTTGGCGAGGTTGGTAGAATTGTTTGTAGGAAGGTTCAATCCATAGACAAACAAAAATAAGTTTTAAATTAGATGTATCATAGTAAAAAAAATATTTTTTTGTTGTTAATTTTTTAACATACTTAGATAATATTTTCACTTTTGTATAGTTTTTTAAATGTTGAAAAATTATGTGTCATTCTATTTGCCATCTATGTGCATTATATATCAATGCAAAAAACGTTTATAATGAAAGGCGAAGGAGATTTTTCATTGTAACCTTGTGGGCAAGATCATGACGGAAATCCGCCTTCGCTCTGACGTCCAATGTTAATGAAATTAATTACCTTTAATTTGACAGCAACTGCGTATTTCTCGAAATTCTGAATTCACATATTTTGTTTTCAAGGGCGGCAATATTTCAGGAAAAAATCCCATTATTTCCATGAAATCAAATTTTTGCCGAGAAATATGATTACTTCTGTGAAGTTCTCGCCTAATCAGTGGTATTTTATCCGTAACTTTCCGCTTGAATAAGTTTTAAAAAAGGTTTCATTAGAGTGAAAAAGTTATTTTTTTATAAAATGTTCTTTTAGGTGAGTGTTGCTATGTATGGCGGCATCAAGCATCGGCGTCGTGGCGCCAAGCGCCGGCACGTGACGTCAGCCGGCGGCGCCGTAGCTAGTAGGCCGGTCAGCGACCCCCACCTCCCCACCCCACCCATTATGTCTAAACATCCTCAAATATTATCTTTAGAAGGAGGCTCTTGTTTATCGTTTTATTTTCTGTCCGTGTCCACCTTTTAAAAGAGATTGCGATAGGGATTAGCCACCGCCGATTTCAGCCCCAAATTGCTGAATAACCTTGGAAATTTAAAGATTAACTGTTTTAATATCTTTACTACCGCGTTATAGCGGTCGTTATATAATGCTGCGTATACATGCGCGAGCCGAACCGCCGAACTGAACCTCAACTTATGGGAAAGAAACGAAGCAACCGCAAATGGCGCGAAACTCCGCTTGCAGTTGTTTCGTTCCTTTCCCGTAATTTGTGGTACGTTTTGCAAATGTATACGTGCCCTTATGCTGCCGCCTACCTTTGGTGCTTACGCCTTCGGTTGAAATAACTGAGCCATAATTTTCATTTCATTTTAAGGGTTGCGAATTGATTTATTTAGGTTGAACAAAAAACAGTTGATTCGTTTTATTCATATTTAAGGAATACGTGTCCTACTAGTTCAACTTCTATCCGACGTTTATTGTGTTGAAATTTCTGTACCTAATAGGTAGATACTTATAGTTCACCTTCAGTTTTGTAAGTGAAGGTAACTGAATTATTTATGGTTAATAAGTTTCAAATTCCAGTTAATTGAAATTTTGCTTTGCTTTTCATTGTTTCTATTTAAACCGCCTGGTGAAACACCACCATTCAGAATTATTATAACATTACTTGGTATAAGTCGTGTTTGGTAACCATATCTGAATAGCCAGGTACTTCCCCACCTCCTTCCCCTACCCATTACTTTCAGCCTCACAACATACCCCAGGATGCCATAATCTCACTGGCTCCAGGCGGTTGGGAGCAGTTGGGACTCTTGTGCGGTATTCACATTTAAAAAAAAAATCGCCAACTATTTTTCTATTCTGTGCTTTCATCGAAATATTTTATTGAACGAACCTTTTTTCAGGTAAGTCATTTTATATTTTATTAAATTGTAGTCGTTTTTTTTAAATTATTATCTGCATACGAATACGGCACTCGTTTAATTTGACCTTCGGTTCATTTAATAAATCAATCTTTTATTCAAATAGGGCTATTGAATGGCAATAATTCCACTCGTGGCAGACGTCTTTATGGCCCCCTCCGATGATAAAGCGGAGGCGATACATTCCGTTCACGTCCCTGTAGACCATGTCTGTGTGCTGATTGCAATCCTCTTTGTGTGGCGTCACCTACTTCTTTATTCTTTGTGGCTTCTCTCGTCTCGTCTGCTATGCGTCTGCTTTGTACTATATATTCGTACCGTACACAGCGCGCGGGATCGTGTTCTGATTGTGAATCTAATCTTCTGCTCTCTTATTGTCTCCTGTTATTCTTCATTAGCTCGAATAGCTACTTGCGTTTTGCCGACGGTTAGTTATAACAATGTGTAATGACTATTTTATTTTGATTTAGAGTCTAAAACCGACCGTCGAAAGCTTTCACACTGCAAATATTAAAAATATTCTCAGTGAGCTTGGTTTTAGAAATCTACGGTCGTCACGAGTTCACGATCGTGTCATTAATTCGTAGCGCATGAGAGTACCGCCATGCTCCGTTTCGAGACACGTTTGTATAGGTGTTAATATGCCAAGCGCCACGATTTAGGTACGCGAACAGAAATTATTCCGTATTACGAGTATGTGTTCCTTGGATTTACAGTTTATTTTCCTCACGCGGTACAATTCCGCGGAGCTCATCGATGATTCAGTTCGTGTTATGGCAATTCTTCTTGCTCGCGCTGGTAGATTTCCTTTAATAACCTCCCCCACGGCGCTGCGGGGTGGAGAGTTAAATGTGATTGTCATCAAAATCCAAACAATTTCTCCAACATTTCTTCATGTAAAATATTTTATCGAAAATCGAAGAAAAAAAATAATTCTTTAACGTGTCTTTTTATTTGCTGATATTGTAAAAATAAAATCAATACTTATCCTTTAGGAGCGCTCGCTATAATGATTAATCCCTGGAGTGGGCCCACGTGGCCGCGTTTCCTGGAGCCCGGCGTTAATCAGGGCTGTCGCGGACGAGCCCCGCGGGTGACATTGTGTCCACCCCGGCCGGTGATAGGCAGCCGCCTACCAGTCGCCCAGTCATACAGCACTGGCCCCGTGGTGCCCTTTATCTTGTCGGCTCAACCCACATGGAACAAGCCCGGAGACCATTGATTGGCGTTATTCTCTCTTTCACGTAGTTATTATTATTTCATCCGCAGATTTATGTTACTTTAACAATTTACAAACAAAGACTTCTTAACCACGATTAAGTTAATCGTGATAGCGAATACTTATACACTCTTTTTCACATTTGCATAGTTTGTTTGTGGCTAGCAGTGTATTTTAAAATGATCTTAATCAAATTTCGTTGAAAGCGAGATTCACGTTATCACCATAACATAACTTCGTCTTTTGAAATAGCTTCCTTGTATTTATGTTGTCGCGGTGGTGAGCGTATTGTGCACGCGTCACCATATCGATTTATGGTGTCTTCTCCTTGTGCCACCTAACAGCCAGCCCGCACAGTACAGTACAGTACAATCCAGTCCAGTTCAGCACAGTACAGTCCAGTTCAGCACAGCACAATACAATAACTACCCAGAGCCAGTATGGCAGGAAGGGAGCCCGAAGCCCCGCAGTGCCCCGATGTCCGTGGAGCACTTCCGCCTGCTTACTGCATTGATTCCCTCACGCCGCATTGCACTGCCTTCTCCATTTCTCAAACAAAACGTAATCACGGAATAACGGAAAATGTAAATCGCATTAACTCGAGGAAGAGAAATAAGAAAATAATATGGCATGCATAATCCGAGTCATTTAATTTAAAGGCGGTCTTAGAAGTGCGCCGTTTAGTCCGAAAGCCCCACTTATCTGCCGCCTAGGATTGTTTGCAGAACAGAACGATCTTAATTGGACGCTTGCTCTCTCTAAATGGTGTTTGCAGTAATAACGCTACCGTTCCGAGTAATCGTCATTCAAATTGAACCTTTTGTTTAGTATAGCGTTTTCTCTTTGCTCTTCACACTTTTCTGAATAATTCTACTAGGCTACTTTTTTAAACTTTTGCAGATAAAATTTGTACAAAGCTCGAGCGTTTGCAGTTATTTTAATTGATGAAGTTCTTATGATTAGTATGTATGGTTTATTATGTATTTACTTTATTACTATTTATTCGTGTTTACAACTTTAATTAGGAATACTTTATAAATAGTTCGTAGGCATATTCCATCCTACGAGATTTTGTAAATTCAGAATGTCCTCGGGGTTCTTTTTTTTATCTTTCCTTTATTCGTAAAATATATTTGTATACAGTTTTTTTTACATGCTTTTCGACTACCACACTAGACACGTGTCCGTATTATGGTTGTCGAAAATTGTATATAAATGTAATACATGTTCATTTGTTAATATATTATTTTGTTAAATGCATTGTATTTGTAAAATAGGTAATACTTTAACTGGTTTTCTAGTTAAGTAGATTTCACAAGAATAAACCAACCGTATTGCAAACTGTTGATTTTAATGAGATAAAATAAATATAAATGGGCAAATAAACAAATGACTTTACTTGTTGATATAATGAAAATAAAGATAAATTAATTAATTATTTTAAAAAGAAATTTTAAACAGAATTTAAATGAAAAAAAAAAAGAATAATAAAGCAAATGAACTTAATTTAAATGATGTCAGGCATTCTTTAAAATAGTTCCTTCCCTTCATAAAGTAACCAATTCTGAATATATAACGAAATTCTGGAAATGTTCTTAACCGTTCAGGCTAATTTGTTCGCTTTTGGGAATAACTCATGTGTTTTTACTGTTCAGGGGAGAAATATGATTTAAACGATGTTAGAAAGAGAAAACACCATGCTTTTTATTGAATAGAAATTATCCAAAGAACAATTAAAATGTGCATCTTTATGAAACCAAAGGTACCGAAGGAATTTGTAAAATAATTATTAGATTTTGTGATTTTTTTATGAAATATTTTTGTTTGAAACAACAAAAAAGTGAAGTGACTGTTACGTTTGTAATACACATGTCTAGTAAAATAAGTGTGTTTTTTAATATTTTTTCGTTATCAGTAATTTTCTATGATGTTTGCAGTCAAAATTTTAGTATTTAAAAAAATTATATGTTTATTTCTAATAATAATATATGAAAGCGTATTTCATCACCTTAATATAACTGTTTTTAGTTTTCTGATACATTTAAAAATATTCAATTTATTTGGATTTTATTGCAAAGAAGAAATACTCCGACCATCGACAGAATATGGCTGAGGCCCAAGGAGTTAATGAATTCACGAATATAAATATTTTGCCTTAACTTAGTGTAAAATAAACATGGCTATCGGGTAGGCACACCTATGATTAATTAATATTACACGAATGTATTTTTATGAATTTTTACCGGCTCTCAAGGCAACGATCAGCGGATTATCGCTGCTTAATCTCTACTGGTTATGTTAGTCTGTGTATTTACAGGAAGGTCTGTAATGTTATGTACACAAACACATTTGCTACGCCAAGGGATATCCGTATGGTGTTTAGCGTGTGCGTTAACAGTTAACATGCGCACCTACACTCACCAGTGTTATGTTGCGATATACGTTATCTTTTTGTAGTTAGCTCCTATTGTGAGCCTGTGGTTATTACCCGATCTCCCATTTGATAATATGTCTTATGCCTTTAAACACATTTGAGATAAAATATCGATTCCCACATCCCTGGAATGTGAAATATGGGTATTTGAATGTGGCCACTCTATTAAACACATTTGAGATAAACTATCGATCCCTGGAATGTGAAATATGGGTATTTGAATGTGGCCACTCTATTAAACACATTTGAGATAAAATATCGATTCCCAAATCCCTGGAATGTGAAATATGGGTATTTGAATGTGACCACTCTATTAAACACATTTGAGATAAACTATCGATTCCCACATCCCCGGAATGTGAAATATGGGTATTTGAATGTGGTCACTCTATTAAACACATTTGAGATAAACTATCGATTCCCACATCCCTGGAATGTGAAATATGGGTATTTAAATGTGGCCACTCTATTAAACACATTTGAGATAAACTATCGATTCCCACATCCCTGGAATGTGAAATATGGGTATTTGAATGTGGCCACTCTATGAAACACATTTGAGATTATCGATTCCCACATCCCTGGAATGTGAAATATGGGTATTTGAATGTGGCCACTCTATTAAACACATTTGAGATAAAATATCGATTCCCAAATCCCTGGAATGTGAAATATGGGTATTTGAATGTGGCCACTCTATTAAACACATTTGAGATAAACTATCGATTCCCACATCCCTGGAATGTGAAATATGGGTATTTGAATGTGGCCACTCTATTAAACACATTTGAGATAAACTATCGATTCCCACATCCCTGGAATGTGAAATATGGGTATTTGAATGTGGCCACTCTATTAAAATTAAGCAATGGTTGGACATGGGTTCGGCTAACTTAACGTTATTTTTTATTATATTTTCGAAGCTTTATCATTCTGCTTTTCATTCCTGATATCGCAGCATCCGAATGCTGCTACCTTGAAAATACCCTTAATAAAATATCCAAAAAAATATCTCACTCGAGGGCGAAATAAGGAACGCGCGTAAAAACTCGGAACACTAAAATTTCTCATCAAATTCAAATGGCTTGCTCGGGCCTCGGCTCCTACATATTTCATGGTAGGCGGGGGGGGCAGGGGGCTCCCCTGGGCGGCACATCTCAGGTGCAATTCGGCCGCCCTCGGGCCGATGGAATGGCCGACCTTTTCCACCCGCCCGCCCTTTCCACGCGAATACCTCCGCCGTTATTCTTCTTCTTCTCTCTTCGAGTGTTTCCCGCGCGGCCTTGACCGCCCAGCCGCCCAACCGACACCCTGATACCGAGATTGGATTATTTTACCTCTACCTGGATTCTAATCATACTCTCCTAAACATTCATCAAATATTACGATTCTTTGTAACGGTCGCCCCGTAACGGGGTAATCGAATGTTTTATCATCGTATTAAGCTTTATATGAATTTTCTTTTCGTTAAATTTAACCTGTAAAAAGAAAATAGGCTGTTTGATGACATACAGACGATCTTTGCCACGACTAAGGAATAACTTTATTTGCGACATACTATGTTCAAGTATATTGTACATAATAGGTAATATGTAGTAATATCTTGTCGTGCCTTCGAGCCGAAACTCCGCCGAGGGAAATAACATGAGTTTTGGCAGAGAACACGCACGTCCCCGATTAATCCAGCCCGCCTTTTAATACGTTTGTTTACCTAATTTAAATTGATCTACCACCCCCGGTGTTTCCCCGTCACGCCACCCACTCCCTCTTTCTTGGAGTTCCTCAAACAATCATTCGTCGGGAGAAAGCTTTGATGGATAAATAGTCGAAACCTAATCACTAATCAGTAATCACCAACTCTGGTAGCAGGCTGTTCCTGCTCACGACTCAATGCTGCAAGAATCAGATACACGACACTAAACCAACCAGTATTTGCGTCGCATGACTATCGTGATTCTTAGCTAATGCAGCATTATTCATTGGAGAAATAAATCAATATTTGGATCGTGTCGGGATTAAGAAGTGGTTGAACATGGGAAAATGCGGCTTCGTTTCTTTGCGAGCTTCTGGTTCAAAGCACTTAAAACCATTCGATGTTATGTAATATTGAGGGTTCTTACATAACTCACTAAATTACAGCCATTCATTATTATTAATCTGAGGAAATAACACATTCTTGTCGTGGCTTAAATTTGATGAATGTGTAGGGTTTGATACGAGCATGTAGGGTATAAGACGCTGCTTATATTATTATTTGAATGGATCTGAGCCGCGGCACGAGGTTTACACAATGGTCCCAATCGTTTCCCTTATTCTGTCTGACATCAATCACAATCTACCCTGGTATACCTACTCTGTAAATATCTCCATTTCCCGATGCGAAATTGGCAGACTCCCCAGCCTTCTACATCCTGCCTCCAGCCTCCTGCCTTTGCCTCTGCCGAAGAATTGCCGCGGAAACAGAATGGGAGTTGGCGGGAATTCGCTTAATAGAAATCTTTTTATAATCAAACTGCCAAATGATCCGTGAACGTAATGAACTCCGCTGCTGCCCTTTGTCCGTGAAGATCTATGGTCTGGTGGGTTGTTTTATTGGAATCGTTTCCTTATTGGGTACTAGCCCATAATGCCAAGAGTGCACCTATTGATACGCTGATTGAGCACAAGATTGCCTTCGATAACCGATCAAATATACCTACTCATTCATCTTTACATTGTCTTTAGAAAAGACACTGAAACTACAAACATTTTGTTACACGATTATACACGTACACACATACCTACACATTGCTATCTCGTTTTATTTTTTCACGCTATGTTTTAATTATTAAATATTCCACTAAAATACATACGAAATTGATTTACTTGCTTTTAAGTCGTGTTCATTCAACTTTTGTAAAAACGCCATTATAAATTTGATTTTAACATTATTTTCTGCAAGTAATTTAAATTTAACTTGTGCAATGTATGAACTACACATGTGATCAATGATAACCCACAAAAAGAATATTATTCTTCTATAGCTTCGCAGAAGTGCTCTTAAATTTGATGAGAGCTGCTGCAGCCTTTAACAATAACCGTCCATTCCTTTAACATTAACTCGCATCCGCCTTGGGTGGGCCGGAATAATTCCTCCAGTGGACGTTACGTTTATCTTAAATAAGCTTCACGGAAATAGCAGAAAGTTTTTGTAGAGCTTCGGAACATGTTCTTTGCGGGCAATACGCGAAATGCGACTCAGATAAAGGGAACCGTTTGCCTGCCTCTCCTATCGCTCCTGTGAGGACTATCTGCGTAATGGGGTGCGCGACGCTTCCTGTAGTCAAGAATCCCGGTGAATGCGGGAAATGTGCACTGTAAGCGGTGCTTCTTGTTAAAATCTCACGCTGCAAGTAATCTGGTGTCAAACAAAAATAATTAAATGTCACAAATCCCGCGAACTGTTTTGATGCCTGTAGTTATTTTTAAAAAATACCTTTGCTTTTGTGTAGTGGTGTACTGGAAGCATAAAAAAATATTTTAATTTATTAATCATTTTGAATGCAACAAAAAAATCTTAAAAAGAATATTGTCGAATTGAATCGCTAGTCTAAATTTGTACGAAATTGATAAACGGCGCTACGCAACCACTATCTTTGCACATGCGGGGTAAGAAGGGACTGTGGACTGATGTTCCAAATTCCAAACTAGTTCGAAAAACTGATTTACATGTACACTTTATTGTAGGTGTCTGCTATATTACAAAGTTTCAACTCAACCTGCTTTGAGAGCTTGCGTATTAAAATAAGGATAACCATTTCTTGTGAATCGTGTCCATTCAGAATGTAATGCTTAATGTAAAAATGCACCTTTATTAATATCTGCGTACAAACTACGATTTTTTTCTTAATCTAACAACGATTGACTTTACTTTTATTTTACTCCCCCTTCGATAGAACAGAAAGAAGATAGAAGTTCCCTCCTTTCTTTTGTCATGTATTGTGTTCGCGCCGAAGAATTCCATTTCATCACGTTACCGCTTCCCGTGGCGAAGCTTTTTTATTTTTCAATGATTCCTTTGTGAGCAAGGAAATATCCGGTGGTCATAATAATATTTTTGGACACCTGCTCTTTGAACGATTGAAAATAGGAACGTAATATTTTCTCATTGTTAAATTTATAGTGCCAAAGAAAATGGATGAAATATCTTTAAAATAAATAGTTCATTTGATAATAAAAATTAGTATTTTTTACTAAGTTTCTTGTATTCTACCATTTATCATGTTTTATAATCTCCAGCTTTGACAGTAAATGTCAATTATTGAACATTACTTATATGGTCTGGAATAAATGCCCAATGGTAGTATATTGCTAGGCCGGGCCCCCTAAGGCGGCCTCTCTGCGATCGCATATTCATGAACGTAAAAATCCTCCACTAAAAGTTTGCGTCGGACCTAACTGCTTTTTTTATTTATGTCCAATTTTATTGGACACGAGTACGTTATGTTTCATAGCCTGGAACGCAATATCCAATTCCTCGGGACTATGCTTGTAGCGTCCGCGTACCTCCCCCGCCCACGGCGCCTCGTGTATACTTAATGCTCCGGCGGGCGCAGGAAGCAGGAGGCAGCGGCCACCAGGCAGCAAGCAGGCACCAAGCAGGCACCAAGCAGACTGCAGGCAGCCCGCAGCAAGAGCCCCCGAACTTTATAGTCAAATTGTTTTCTCCGTCTCTAACAAAGGAACACAAAGATTCAATACTACAGAGACAACGATTGGAAACTTTAAATGTATCGCATCTGCAAATGTATGTGTTTTTTATACAGAAAGCATTTTATTTATAAACACAAATAAACAATTGCTTACGAATAAGATTACGGGTGAAGAATCAAGAAAGTAGAAACATCAGCTTTATGCGAAATAATAATGTAATCCCGGGAACCGCGAAATAATAATATCGGGACAGGAGACAGGAGATGTGTTGCTCCCCCTCCCCGCGCGGAATAAATGTACCGTTTTATAATCTCCCCACCCCTTTTCTTCCCAAGACATGTATCACGTCCCGCAACTGATGTAAAATGTTATTTCCTTTTCGGCAATTTGGCAATTCCTCGAATTATGATCATTTCGTACATTCGTCGTTCCCGGTTTATCCTTACAGGTGGTGTGCCTATAAACTTTTTACGGGTCATTCCAATTTGGTCGATTGATACCGCGGATGATTTATGCGCGTTCCTTTAAAAGGGGTGTTTGCGCGTTGTGTTTAGTATCTTCATCAAAGCGCGGTTCCGCCCTTAACGGTTATGATGTCCGGGAGTGTGATGACCGCGAGGCACCGGGGACATCCATATTTCACTCCATATTTACACACCTCTTATCTCCGGCTAAGCTGCGAGCGTTTTCCGCCATCGCTCCCCGCGGCACCCCCATTACCCGGACAGACAGACCACTGACAGCAAGCCACAGCCACCGCTATGAGCCAGTCGCCGTGGGCTGTTTTGTTTCGACTGCCCAATGAATTCTAGCAAACATTTTGACCTGGTTGTCTATCCTAAACGTGTTACAGCGAGATGATTCTATTACTGAATCTGGAACAGATTAGTGAACCAACTTTTTTTAACTTTTTAAACACTTTCTGTAACAAGATACGAAATATCTAGGGCTATCCTTTTATTCAATACTCGTATCTTTTATTATATCGGCAATAGCCTTTGCCCTTATTGTCTGTAGAAACGTTTAACTATATTCTGTACCTCCGTACATAATATTATATGATATTCTTCCGCTGTGCAGCCATAGCCGCCACATTGAACTGACGTTTATAAAAATGGAGCACGTTCCCGGCATATCTGATACCTCCCTCTCTTTATGTGGGATAGGATAAATCCACGGTCTACAATATTCCTCTCAATGTTATCTCGCTTTTCTTTTTACCTAGCTTTGCCATTCATCAAAGGATTTCTCGCTTTGAATTTAGCACTTTTCACTGAACTCATTTCCACATACTTGCTATGGTAATATTATAATTGATAAGTATGTAACTATTGCTTGTGTGGATTTATCTTTAATGGAAAATAAAACTTTCTGGAATGTTGTCGATACCTGTTGCACTGCAACATTTTGAACATTATTTTATTCTAAAAGAGTAGTAAAATCCCCTGTCTGAGATATTGTGCTACGCTTGTTGGCTGGTGGCTGGGGAGGTGGGTGTGCAGTGGGCATTCTCCCACCCTAGAAGGTGGGAGTGCTGACTGCGGACTTCCTCCGACCTGAGCGCAATTGAACTTCTCCGCACACTGCCTGAATGTCTAATTGCTGAGCTGGAACCTTTTCTCCTACACTTTCCAGGCGGCTTTGTCTGTCGATCGATTTATTCTATCAACTTAATCCTCGATAGTCTTAAAATAATACATTATCCTTTGTTTGACTAATTCGAAACAGCGAGGATTTGCTAGTTCATGGTAATCGAATTCTTTCATTGTGTTTATGAGCGCAAAGTTTTATCGGATAGGTATTATATATTCTCTTATCACTTAGCCCTCGGCATAGTAGGACTTGGTAGTGTAGGGTATGTATATATATATATTATGGCCGGCGGGAGCCAAATAGCGGTGAAAGCCATTAGGACCGGCCGCGGCCAGGGAACGGCCCCGTGGGGAGCTCTAGCCTCAAGGAAACCAACAAGTTATGTCCTAACTTAATACCTTTCCCATCATTATTATGATCAAAAAGCTTTTATGAACAACTGACGAAACTATCCTCATTCGAACAACCTTCAACGCTTACAATTAGGGTCGATGACAAAATGACTGAAACACCAAAAGGTGAAAACTATGTACATAAATTCTACAATGGAAAAGAAGCTTCAAGTGCTATATTCACCGTATGTATGTATATACTAAGTACTTACTATTCACGTTATCTTAAAATGAGTCATGTTTTCATCCTTTTAATTTTTTGCCCACCTTGCAATTGACAGTTTTAGGAGTGATGGGCTACGGGGCTACGCTATGCCATGCTACGATGCTACGATCCTACAATACAAGCTCCGTATTCCCCGCTCACGCACAGTCGCACAGGTAGCTTAGCTCGTAGCTTCCCTGACATTTCCGTTATGGATGATACGAGTATTATAAGCTGAATTTAGTGCGCACTGCGCGGTATTTTGTGTGTCTCCTGAGATCCGTTTTGTATATTTAGTGCCTCTCACAATAATGGGATTCCCCTCGTGTGCTTTATCTGTGTGCTCATACATACTCAATGTACGTTATTATATACACTTACCTATCAACTTTCATACTACTCACAGATTAGTGAAGTAAGTTTTCGGTTCTATTACTGTTTGTTATTTTTCAAAACGTTAAGCGAAACATTATACAGGGTGTATCGGCACGTACCCGACAAACTTTAACCAGCTATTCCTTAGCACATTGGGAGTAAAAAATGTTATGGGCTCTTTGCTGTCCGGTAACATTTTTTTGTTTAATAAAAAATTTACTATTCATATTTTCACCACATGTCACCAATGTTTTATTCTTTAAGTTTGAAAACCCGTCTGGCAATATTTTGTTCGAATTTCGTTGAATAATGTACGTACGTACCTACGTTGGCGCGCTTTTACAATCACAACAAAATGGCACGGCACCATTCGTCTCATTTTTAACTATTATTATTTAATGTGTACGAAAGAGCGAGGACACTTTTTGACACACTTGCTAATAACAGCTGTTTAACACGAGAAACAATTCCAATGACAGTGACGGAGTGTGGATTTTTTTTATATTTATTTTTTGTTTTTAATTGAAAAAAAATGTTACCGTACAGCAAAGTGCCCATAACATTTTTTACTCCAAATGTGCTAAGGAATAGCTGGTTAAAGTTTGTCGGGTACGTGCCGATACACCCTGTATATATTTAAAAATTCTAATAATAAATCGTGTGAACTAATTGCTAATTGCAAAAGTAATCTTGTACCTACATAGTTGTTTCCTTTTACCGAACTCGTAAACCTTGTTTAATTTTTGTAAGAAAGGCCTAGCGCTAGCCAATAAGGGACCACAACCGCGAATGAAGGGAAATAGTCGCTATCCGATTTTTTCTCTCGGCAGTTTTAATTTTCGTCCGTCCTCTCGCTGGGCCGTTCCGCTCGCTGCCCGCTAACCGCTACCCCCTACCCCTTCCGCCCGAGCCCGTGGGTGGTTGGTTTCCCCTTTGCCGGCATCTCTTGTGGATTTCCCTCGGGAAGCGTTGTTCCCCCGCCCCCTACTATGGTTCCTCAGCGCGTTTCACAAAAATTGGTCCAGACCTGTGGCGGTCCTTTCAACGCGACCGTGCATGTATAACTATCCCGTTAGAGTCCCACACACAAGCTTGATTCCTGTTATATAATGACTTATCTGTCGAAAATCTTATGCCCCGACGAATAGGTTTTCCTGGCATGCAATAATATGAAATAAGCTCCTTAGGTGGATTTGATTTTCGAATAAGTAAGTGAGGAGAGATTACAATAATCGGAGAATGAATATTATACATAAATGGAGATTTAAAGATTATACTACTGATTAGATTCTTACAAGACCGTTCTAACCAATAAATAATGCCATGGTAATATGTCATGTTTTTCACTGTTCTGACGGAGAAAAATGAGTATTGCTGATTTATTATTAAAATCCTGTTAAAAACGTGACGGCAGGCCGTGTCTTAATAAAATCTTAGTATTTTCAGAATATATCAGAACACGTGTTCATTCAACTGTGTTTGCCCTGTTAACAAATAATGACGAAAGCGAAAATATAATGATTTTTATGAACACGTGTTCTGACGTCGCATTAATGTATTCCTTTTTTACTAAAAGTTTAACATGAAACCTGTCAATTCATTCGTGTAGGGCCTGCAGTCCCGTTTTTAACAGGATAACGAATAATTTGAAGAGATTCTTAATAAATTAGCAATATTTTATATCAGTGAGTTTTCTCCGTGTACGCGCTGCGTAATATTTACACCACGTCTTTTAGTAAGGCTGTAGTTATTTAAAGTGCAAATTTGCTTCAGAAGAATTTAAATTCAGCCCGCATTATTTATCTTGAATTTCAAGCCCATTTGGGCTTTCACATATTTTTTTTAATACAAAGAACATCTAAATGAGCACGACATCACAAAAGCAAGAAACTCTGCAATGCAAGGTGGTAAAATAGTACATTAGAAATAGAACAATAAACAAATGAAATAATCCGAAGCAGAGCTATACAGTTTGTTTAGTTGGAGATGTTGTTCTGCTTGCCGATATAAATTCTACTCAGACCTGTTTATATTTAGTGATAGATGTTCATAATTGACACATTCCCTTGTAATACCCATTCAGAATTTAATAAATCTTAAGAATAATTTTGAATTCTTTCTATCGTGAGTGAACGCATATGAGGGTATAAGCCACCAATGTAACACACTATTATACTTATAACGCTTGATTCTCAAAGGCAATAACTTATTTTGAATGTTTAACTCGCAAATGTATTTATTTCGAAGGCAAAGTATGGCGTGACCTCCCTTTCGCTATCTCTCCTCCATAAATCTTCTCGTATCGGGGCACACCTTCCTAAATGTATTCATTTGCAATCTCACAGGGAAGAACGTCACATTTTTGTGCCTTTTTAGCTTTAAGTGTCTTGATAACGACATATTTCCCAGCACTTATAAAATAGGACATTAAAATTATTTTATAATTGGGTTAAATATTTCCTGAAAAGTATCGGCTCGCTTTAGCTGGGATACTTCCCCTGAAACACAGCAACCTGTTAACATTTTATAACTTGACGATAGCGCTCCACAACTTTCCCCGCTGGGCAGCAGCAGGATGACATCATTTTTTTGTTATTTCATCTCGCGTGACAATTTGACGGGTGGCGGGCGCACCCTCACAGCTCTCGCTCTCCCTCGCACCCGCACCAGGTATGACGTTGACGGTCTTTTCAATTACGCGTTTTATTCGTAATGCTTCAGAGACGGGCCTGCTGCGGTAATCTGTATGGGCCATCAGCACGCTCGGCCCGCTGACCGCCGCCACCACCGACCCGCCCCCGCCCTGGCCCTCTGCCCTCGTGGTATTATCACCGCCCTAGCTCGTCCCTCACCGTCCCTAAAGCTTCAACTTTACTGTCCGTTAATTAACAATTAAATTTAACAAGGAGGCATAAACGTTCCCGGAGCTTTTATTTTTAATCTACTTGTAGACATTATTATGCGCGAGCTCGTGTGCAAGCCGAATTATCATTACGCCGGACGCCCGCACCAGTTACCTCGAATGGCAGATGACCGCTGTGCAGCTTTCCTAGCCGCACTTTTGTTTCGGTTGAAGGCTTAATCAGTCTGCGGTTGTCCCAGGGTGTCCCAAGGGTGGCACTAATTGACACCTAACCTCTATGCGGATGGTCTAGCTATACCAATAGCACGTAGAACAGGTGTTTCTGCAACCACGGAGAGCTCCATTGGAATTATTACACGAGGCCGCCTAGTGGATTTGACTAATTTATGCTAATCGTCCGTATGCGTTTATAACTTGGATATAAAATCTTGGGTTGACTACGTCATATCATTGTATCCTCTTCATTGAATTACGATTGTTTTTCGAGGTTCTAACGTCATTCAAAAAAGATAGATTATAAATGGTTATTTTGTATAGCACCGTTTTTGTGAAAAAACACCTCAAGGGCGCTGTTTAAGTTTTACTTTCAAGGTTGTAACTTATAATGTACAAACAGAAACAAGAACATAAGCTGGCAATACTTATGTTACATTATTTTAATAGAGATTCATTTCGAAAAATTAAATTTACCGTCTACGGAAACCCCATCGTAACGAGTAGTGATTGCTTTGGTGGTATGTTTCACTGCAACCTTCAAAACTACGTAGGAGCTTTTTGGTTCGTTTTTTTTTTCTTATTTGAATTTTCATCCACCTTGGAAATAATGGCGCCCCACCATGCGTCACGCGGCCGAATTTTTCCAAAATATATTTGAACGTTCAGAAATTTCCCTTTTTCATAGATTTCCATAATTTATTACAAAGTCGGCATTTGTATATCGGTTTGGAATATATCTCCCTGCTGAACAAGGCCAATCGTTCTCGAAAGTTTCCATCCCTCTTCAGAAGCCTTAAAGTATTTAGGGCTACCTATTAGCAATATGAACGTCCTTAATACACGCGATACATTAGACTTCTTTATGTTTGAATACTTATTGCTAGAGCGCAAATCTCATGTTTGTTTTTTTTTATGTTTATGAATAATTTTTCCGATTGCAAGCTTTTATTTTTTTAAATATTGTTTCTTTATATCGTCACCTTTATTTGAACAGACATTTAATTAATAACCTACCTTTTACAAGTTTTGTGGTCTATCAGCTCAAAATTATTTTAGCCTAGAATTCTGCGGATGTGAATTCCTTCCCACGGCCCCGTGGCCACCAGGCAATGCAGTTTTTACAGCCTGACCCCGAGGTTATTGCGGGGGGCTTCGGTGATTGAATCGGTAGTTTACGACTAAAGTGATTTGTCGGCATACAACTTATTACGATTTGAGTATAACTGTTACCTGCCATCGTCGTCACCATTCAAAGTCGATCTGCTGGAGCTGAAGGAGTAATGTGAGTGAGAAGTAAGCGGTGAGCAAGCTCGCTGTTCGCTTTGTTCGGTCGATTAGCTGGGTTATGTTCTCGTATGGAGATATCGCTGCCTGCCGCCTATCGCCTATCGCCTACCCCTGCGCGGAGACGCTCGGAGCGCGAGTTTGTGTGAACACTCGTTTCCGGAGCGGTTAATTGTTCCCAATACGGCGCGCCGGATTGCGCGCAATTACTTTGCAAACTTTATCCGCGGGGGCGGAATATTCATTTCATTAGCCCCCCCGGCCAATGCGAGCAGCCAGCAAGCCCTCGATTTCCTCTCCCCTCTCCACTCTCCACTCCTCGTGAAATAGTGGAGGTGGCGCTATCTGCTCTCTGCTGCCTTTTTGATCTATCGACGTGATTTATTTTATTGCCTCTGAGGAACTTCGAGATACGTTTTATAATTAATTGAATTTTTGCGTTTAATATATTACTTTCTTTAGTTTGAATTTTATGTTACTCACTTAAAGCTTTTTCACCAAATGCAATTTTATTTTTTCCAGGTAGATATTAGTTCATTTTTTAATCACCTTTGTCATCTGTAAATGAATGAGTTATTGCATTATGTGAAATGCAAACCGTTCCCTTGTTGTATTTCGGACTTTATGGAGAAGGCGTGTGAAATAAAAATACAATGATCCTTCAGCATGTACCGCTCCGTAATATACGAGTAGTTTTGTATTGTATTGAATAACGTCCTCCGTCCACCCGATGGACGACTGTACTGTACCTACTATACTGAGTACACACAGAATCGTGACTGAAACTTTCCTACAAGCATTATCAACACTAGCCGGATTATTTTATATCGCAACTATACTTTTATTATAATGTCCCTGCGAGGGGACGCGCGTGCCTACATCGCGGAACTGTTGCTAACTATTAAATAAACCGATAATTTTACTCCCATTCTAATATCATTTGATGGTAGGGCCCAATCAAACTAAGCTTCAATTCAATTTCTTCAAGTTTCCGTATAATATTCATTTTATTTTATTTGATAGGTTCTTCTGGCCATGGGGTTGGTGAAGGTTGGTAGTTTGGTAGGTTGGTTGGTTGCTTGCTATATAGCGGATCCCCGTATGGCGGCAGCTAGCGCTGTTCAGTGTACGCTGTACGAGTACAAGCGTTCGGGCGGGGAAAGTAACAAGTAACAATACAATATCAAAATTCCAAAATGTAATACCAAACAAATGCAAAATAACTATAAATATTTAGGAATAAAGTATTTCAACAACCTTCCGATTGAAATAAAGAAATTAAAGGATATTAACATACTTAAACTAAAACTAAAGTTACTCTTTCAGAAATAATCAACTAAATAATTGCCTGTTTTTCCCTTCATTGATATTTATTATCAGTCTATACTCATCTCCACTGTATTTAGATTTTGTCTCTTTATATATTGTTCCTATCATATATATATACTTACTTATAGCATAATGATTCTATTTTTCTTATAATTAGTGTAACTCTCTCACCAAACACAAGAACCAGTTTCTTCATTGGTGAGATTGCGAACATAAATATATTTTGTAATGTAAAAGTAAACAATAAATAAAATGAAAAAGGAACAATTACAAATAATGGCGCGGCCATCTAGCAAAAAGCTGAACATGATATTTCCATTTCCCCAACCCCCGCCGCCGACATCTGCCCCGCCCACCTCGTGACCTATCCGACGATGTATGCACCGTGTTACATTCAATTTAATATTGTTATGAAATATAACACCTGCTTGATCTTCATTAAATATGTGTAATAAGAGGTCCCACTTTAATTATCACTGTGGAAACCTTTTGGAGTTTAAATCATCCTCTACGATCATGTAGCAATGAATCAGTCACGCCCCGCCTCGTGATGGAATAGACGTTCTCGTGCCCTGTGTCTTCTATCTATGTGCCATGTCTATGTGCTGTGCGCTATGTGCTATGTTCCACGGTGTCTATGGTTTAACTTTATGATCGAGGGATGGAGGTCCCGCCAACAAAGGAAAGTATTTCCCGCGTGATACCATCGCGGCTCGGAACAAAGGAGATAATTCCTTTTCAAGTTTCAGGCCTTTCCACTGGATCTGCGTGACTTGACAGCCTAAATATTAAACAAACAGTGCTACTCCTGGCGGAATGACGTGATAATATTCTCATTTCGCTCACGCGACGTCCGAATGATCAATATTGTTTCGCCGTCCAAATTCTAGATCCGTCACCATCCAACACTGAATAACCAACAAACAACATGATACTTCCGTACCATCGTTTTACAGATTTTTGTATATATTTTTTTTATTATTTGTGTCAACCGTAATTTATTTTTGCGCATTTATAAATATTTATTAGCACCTCTCCGCGGTGAAGTGATTGTTTTTAATGTAAATACCGCGCAGGAATCCCAACTGCTCCCAACCATCTGGAGCTACGTTGTGAGGTTGTATATAATAGGGAGGGGAATTAAGTGGGGGAGAAGAAGGTGGGAAACTGCCTGGCTATTCCGCTCTGGTCACATAACACGGCTAAAGTCATTTCAAGTAACATTTCTTTTCTAAATTATTGTATTCGTACATTTCGTACATATACATTTAAAGTATCTTGCAATCTGGAAATATACTATATTTATATATTTTTAATGAATAAGTTGTGGAATAATACAAATTGAAGAAATAAAATTAATTTGCGCACGCCGGGATTTAAACTCGCAACTAATGGATTTCTAGTCGTGAACCTTATCATGAAGTCCCTACCGCGGAGGCCACTGTGTATCAAAACCATTTGATATCGAACCTTTCTTTGGTTTGAATAGAAATACTAATGTAAGTAGATACCTACAACAGTTGCAGACCTGATTATAATAGATGCCGTTGCCTTTTCCCCTACTCCGTAGTCCATACCATCTCAAGTTTGCCGAGGGTAGATGTTTGTTTGTACATTATTAAGTTGTGTAATGAATGGTTTTAAGCCCTAGACGGTGTGTGGTGTCGCGCATTACTCACCAAGGAATTCCTTCTTCTATTAAGCGCTATTGAAATTGAAATTCCTCCCTCCCTCTGACCGAGTTCCTTCCCTACTGTTTGTTCCTTGATGAGAATATTTCAACTAACTTTCGCATTTAATCTTTAAATTTTGTTTTTCTGTGTTCTGATTTTACTATATGCATTCGAATACGCTTTTTGTTTTTGATCGATGATTTTATTTTACAACTTGCAAATATTTCCAATGGTTGAAGGATATATTTTTCTAAAAGATTTTGATACCCGACCTTTTAAAAATTTTAATGTATTATTCCGTTAAATTATTTTCTTAATATTAGAGTTTTCTTTTACGTTTCCAATAATCCTTCTGTTTATACAACTATGTTTGTATTTGTACTCACATGGGGTTGGGGAGGTAGCAGACAGGCTAAGTTCCTGGGCCCAAAGCCTATTTGAAGACTAACAGTCATAAAGTCATGATTACCTTTTATTTTCTACATTCGACATTTCCTTTTCGCGTCTGCCGATCTTTAAACTACAAATTTGGTCATAACGAGCAAATGTTAAATATTGCCTCTTCTTGCTGCCTACTGTTATTTATAGTTCCACCTCATAACTCTCTGATATTTCCCTTTAACCTCTCACTCGGTGACAAGAAAATTCAATCTCATTTTGAGCTTCGATTTTTTACTCCGTACAATAACAGCACGCGTTTGGACAAAGTAGTAATTAGAGAATCGGATTTCAAAATTAGTTTAAGATTTATTTTCTTCTTGACCTATTTGAATGAGTTCATTTAAATACTGAGCACGTATGCTCTGTTACATAAGTATTGTTCAATATACCTGAAAGCTTCTTTAATAAATGAAATGTATAAATAAAAACAAACGCAATAGCCGAGCTTCGTGTCACTCTACAGGAAGTTCAGTATGGTCATGACATGACGTCACGAGTTTCCCGACTAGCTGTTCCACTACCTGCGCTAGAATTGAATTGAAATAAGTAACAGAGCAACTGGTCGAGTGGAGTCAGGTTTCTGTCGGTCTCAGTTGCACCGTACTTGTTCGGCGGATTGTCTTGGGCTGTGTGTCGCCACAATGTTTGTTTGTCTCTCCACATACAACACGGTACACCAGCGAGGATAGGTGACGGTGCGCCAACTTGACAATGCGGGCCTCCCAAGGATCAAACGGTGCCCCCTAACTCCAATAATATATTCTTCAAAGGTAGTTGGGCCTAAGAAGTGGGTTATTCGGAACCGTTTGCCACCTTTGTAAGTAGTGACGTAAAAGAGGTGAACTGGGACTGAGAGTGGAGAATGGAGAATGGGAGAATAGCGTTGCTGGAAGGAAGGCTCGCGTGATGTGTATTGACGTCCCGCCCGGCGCCTACCTGGCGCCGCCGCCCCCCGTTCCCCGCCCCCGCCCCCACGCCGTCTCATTACAAGCGCCATTAAATCGTATTAGATACACCGAGAGAATGATCGCAGGTTACGGGGTAGTGCCAGTGCCAGTGCTAAGCGCGCCGCCTCTCACCCATTGGCTCGGCTCGGCCTTCTTTGTCTCGGGCCATTTCATCAAACAATTTTCACTTTTTCATGTTGCTTCTGAAATTTTCTACATTCTCTTGGATATTGAAGTGTTTTAACGTCATTCCTTTGTTTTCTTGATGGATTCGTCTTGAAAACTTCTTTTTTTCTGATGTATACCTACATAATATTTCATCGTTTTATTTTGTAGCCAAACTAACATCGACCATAAAAACTAAGCATTCTGAGAGTGCCTACAGTGTGCGCAGTACACAGAAAATCTTTTAAAACAGATTTGTTTTTTTAGTTTTCATTTTGGCGTCTAGCAATGAAATGCTACTTTTTAATATTGAGTGCAACCTCTGCCCGCGACCCTCGAGCGCGTGGAGCCGCAGAACAAGAACTTTCTCGGAAAGTATCCTTTATTACCGCTTATCTGCACGTGTGGGCGATTCTTTCTCTTGTTATTTCCTAATTTTTCCCCTCCGAGGGAATTACGTAGACAGCAACGGCAGTGGCGCTCACTGTCCTCTCCTCCTGATGCCTCTTGCCTTCTAAACTCTGGACTAAACTAACCAACAAACTCGCTTATTATTATTACCGCCAGTTGAGTTTTTGGTTATTTTGAAATTGAGATGGCAAGTCTAAGCTACATAAGCTCTGAAAATAAGGCGAATTTGATTGCTGCCCATCTTTTTTTCCGGAGATCTTGTCAATGTTTTTCAAACGTATTTCTTTAATAATACCCATTATCCATTTGTATTTTTTTTTCAATCTTACTTCAGAAGATGAAGTTGAGCTTTTCCTATCGATTTGATCTAGCTTTACATAGTTTCACGCCATTACCATTATTCAGTCTATGAATATTATGTTACGACTCGATAATGGTTCTCATTTAAAGTACTGGATTCTCCGTTGGTTATTTTCGCTAAGTTAAATTCTTAATACCAAGGCTTCTCTTTAATTTATTGGAAACCATTTCTAAAATTCTTCGCCTTGCTTATCAACAGATCAGCAGATTTGTTTTTCCCTTGACAGCGTGGGGCGGTAGTGGTGGCGGTAGGGGACCCACCTCCTACTCGCACTGATGATGAGCAGCAAATACAAGCCGACAGTTTGTCCCTTGTACTGAATCGGCGCCTTTCTATCGTGTTCACGTCAACCGTCTAATCTCATTATTCTGCTATGACGGGCTTTCATCTTCGAGAAAATCTTCTTTTTTATTTAAATGAATCGATAATATGAAAGTGTGACGACAAGTATTTCTAATGTTTGAAATATCGTAACTTTTGTTTTTAAATCTCTGCGGTTGCAATATATTTCTTATAAGATTCTTACACTCCGCGTAATAATTATTCTCCCCGAATGGCATATCGTGTCTCATTTAATCAAACCGTGAAGATTTCTACGATCGTTTTCGAGTTGTGAGATTTCTAATTGTGAAATCGTGACTTTATGTACTGATTTTATATTCGCCACTGAAAGTTGTCCGGCGCCGGCGGGTCTCGTCGCCCTCTCTCCCTCCTTCCCTCCGCCTACCGCCCTACCGCCGCCCTACCGCCACCCACCCCCGCCTCCACCCTCGGCGCACACACACCACCAGGCACCAGGCGCTGTGCCCCGAACGCGATCGTTTTCTTGGATTTTCCAACAATTTTCCCCATTCAAATGGAGGGATTACCATTCGCTCGGGAAAATGGGACTAGAGCAATCCTTGTAAATTAACCCCATATACGATCGCTATAGTTATCCAGCTTTGTACAATTTGTATTATTCTTCATATTCACCCTTCAAGTTTAGATTAAACTTTGAAACTAAAAGACCGGAGCTAATAAGAGCCTGCAGTAGTTGTACGATTGTTATACATTATTGAAATTCAATAATGAAATGCGGTATTAATATTATTTTTAACATTTTGTAGGTTTCACCTTCAGCTCTATTTCTATCCTATCGCCCCGGGCGGCGTGGCGCCTTCACGCCGGAAGGCGCCTTCTTATCGCTGGTGGGCTATGCTTTCAGCGCGCACGTTGTTTGCAAGTTTTCAGCAATCCTGACTGAAAATAGAAAAAAGCTTCCACCCTAGTGTCCCAGCCCCTACAGGGGTAATAAGTAGTAAGACCTTGCTGTGCTGTACATGATGATGGGTTTTCGCCCCCTGGGCCTTCGCTAGTTTCGCCGTCCTGGAGCCATTTCGACGAAGACACGTTAGATGTATTATGCATGCAGAGCTCTATAACCCTACGGGGAGTACTAGATTGGTACTGAACTTGGCACCACGTTTGTTCTTATGTGTCGGGCTCGGAAAGGTGAAATAGTTTGCGTGTTTTAAAATCCTTCCGATCGATTTATTTTCTACATTTGTTTCTACTCGATCGCTTCATTTAACCTGTATTAGCGAGGAGACTAACAAAAACATCTGGAAAATAATTAAGCGCTTTTGGGAAAAGGGTTTTTAAATTGTTTAGAAAATCTGTAATGGAATCAGTCTGTGATATTCTCGATGGCTGCTCCCTTGTACTAATTAGTGACCCCTTAGACGTGCCTCTTGATGAACCTTCGATTATCCAAAGGGCCATCTCTTTTATCCGAGTTCTTTAGGTACCTAGGTTATCGGGACATTTTAAATCCTTAAATGTACCGCGGGAAGTAGTTATGGCGGTTAATTTGTGGAATTTAACAAGAACCTTACTCAATTTATTATAATTAATTATAAGACCGTGGCACAGCGAAACGGCCCTACCACCGCGCAGTGGAACTTATAAACGCCACAAAACGAAATTCGCTGATAAAGCGGTTTCTCAAACTTTGTACTGCCTACTTAAGGTCTATTTTTTCTCCAGTTAATTTTCTTTCTCGAGGCTTTATCGCCCAAGACTTGTAATTATCGTCCTTCCCCCTTTCCTCCCCGGGGCCCCCTAATGACACCCCCCTACGCTGTCAGCAGGGGGAGACACGTGACCCGACTACCAGATCTGCCTTTCTTCCACTGATTGTCAGTATCTTTGTGTGCTTTATTGGATATGATGAGTTTATGTAGCCATTTTACCAATTTTTGTTCACGAAATCGGGATTTTCTTTCTTTATCCCTTACTAGACACATACGCACTTCGGTTCTTATTATCTACACACTTCGCATCTTTATTGGAATGTTCATGCCAACTTTTGCGAAACGCTCGACACTTTCGTCAAATGTAATGTTAAAAGAAATTGTTCCTTAATATTTGTAACATGAGTTGTGCTTAGATTAGTCAAAATACTTTTATTTGTTGTCTACACATTTAAGTTACGTAAGAAGTTCTGTCCAATAGTTTTTTTATCGTTATATCGAGTTGCCCGGTTTTAATGGACTACTTTACTTATCTTATTATGTCGACGAGTTAGTATATATTATAGTTTAATTTCCAGTGCAATGTGCCAGGAGACCGTCAGCAAAACGCACAACCACGATCATCGTCTGCGTGGCGCTACATCTACCGCACTACACAATGCACGCTTTACGTAGTGCTTAACGCTGAAAAATGTTACTGGCCTCTGTCCACCCGACAACCCACCCCCTCCCGACACAAGTACCCACCCCACGTGTGGATACTATCGCCTGGCACTGTCCGCTGCGTGACGCGCAGCCGTTAAGGGAATTTCATTTGTATCGAGTTCCTACCCGACCCGGGAAATTAAATAACAACACCTAGCCTAAAGATACAAAGCTCATCGCCGCTTCCGCTGCGAAAGCAAATGGAGAACGTTGCGCCGTTTACTAGGTCCCGAGCATTTGATCTCGTACTACGCTGTCGCGGACAGTATAACGCCGAGCCCCTAACGGCCGGTCCTCACGCGAAGGAATGCCAATTTGAAATGGAAATATTTACACCATTTTTTTATAACATTATGACTGTGGTTAATTTTTCGTATTGTGTTTAAGAATATGAGGTCTGCCTGTGGTATTTTTAATTCTCTATTTTTATTACCTACTCACTATCAAAAAAAGAGACGTAATTATGACATTTTTAAGACAATGACCGAGAAAATTTCATGTTGTGTGTACATTTCATCCTGAGTGTAATTAATAAAGCGTGGGCTGCACTTTGAATTTCAATCACTGTTAAGTGCTTCGAATTCGATTTGGCTCGAATTGAAATCAAAGGCATTAGTCAGATTAAAGTATTGTGAGCTTTGGGGAGTTGTAAGTGGCACCGACACAGCTTATTTATGATTTTAATATGACTGTAAATTTCTCCCCTCAGCCGCCCTAATTGCCGCCCCTGTTCAAAACAACGTCCCGTGGGCGGCCCTAAAGTAATGTTGCTTGCAGTTTAAATGACATCATAATCGAATGATGGATTCTACTCTAAATAAATCTTGATATAACAATGAATAGGTAAAAATTTACAGTGTTCTGCTCCAAAACATTTAGGGCCTTACTAATAAATTTTACCCAACTGATACACACGTATTAATGTAGGGAAAATGGTTGTTTATCAATCGTTTAAAATGTAAAAAACGTTCATTAGTTATGTTATAATACATTCAGTTTCTCGCGATATACGACATCTCAAATAGGTATATATAAACGGTATATATATAACTACCACAACACGGGCATTAGCCTAGTATGTAGTATCAAAAAATGTAACATGTAAACATTTATTAAATAATAAAAAAATAAAAAATTTCGTCAACACCACCTTACACTCCATGAAAGTGTATTTAAATTGAATGTTAATGTTATATGGTTATTAATATAATGTGTAGTGTGTAGTATTACAAATGAGACTCCGAGATGTTGTGTTACAAATGATTAACCAAGTACGAGTACAAGTTCAGAGATTCGTGTTTACTAGCTGACAGCTGAGATGTCAGAGGGCGTTCTGCCTACCACATTGGTTTTTATATCTCTATCACTTATCACTACTCATTTGTCTCACAGTTACCATTTAAAAATATGTATTCTTGCTCTAAAAGAATCGTAAGCATCGGTACTGGTGTGGGTTTTCTTTGCTAATTATTCAGAAGTGAAGTGAATCACACAGCCGCAAGTTTTTCCGGTTCAAAATCCGAAAACATTTGCGTTTATATTTGTTAGTTAAGTCCCCTCCCTTCCGGAAAGTATTTACATAAATTGCGATACTTTTGCCGGTGTAAGTTGACCAATCCGGAGAGTAAGCTATGTACGAGTATGTTCACGTGGCGCTCCGCCCGCGCCCTCCGCCGGGTAGTAGCGGGTAGTTTACGGCCCGGACGGCTCCCGGGGGGCCCGGAGCTTCTTTATGTTATCGCTGTTGTTGCCAGGTACGGGCCCCGGCCGAGGGTACAAATAGGAATCTTCCGACCGACCCTCTCAGCTCCACACAGGGACAGGGCATAGAGATAGAGGAACCTCTATTCTCCACATTATTCCGGATCCTCTCGCGTGTCTCTCTCCCAATTGTATTTCCACATAATGGTACTTCGGAAAGGGCGCGAAATAAACTCGCACCTCTATTCTACCTACCTGAAATTATAACATCTTTCTCATGCACACATCTTCATTGCTTATAAATACGTTGATGTTAAGTTTGTCCTCTGTAATGTTACCTCACAACTCACAACCCTTACTCGTCTTATGAAATCTCGTAAAAACTTGAATAAATTATTAATATCGACTAACTTTTGATTATGCGTTTCGTTAGCATTATCTTCATATTTAAACTTATAACGTACCTAATATTAAGCAATTAATGTACGACTTATCACGGCTGCTGTTGATATTAGTATGATCAAAGTGACCCGCCCGCTGTAGTTTGTTTGGGTGGAATTGGCCAGAAGCAGAAGCCTCTGCATATTCTTATGTAGATGAGATAAACACGGGCGGCTGTGGGCTGCGGGAGGGACGGGAGCCCACGGGCGGCTGTGGTTGAGATTAACCTTCGGGTCCAGCCAACTAAAGCTGTATAGTTCTAGTTGCCCGCTAACTTTGACCAGCTCGTGTAAAGTGTACCGGCTACTGTACAATACATTAAAGTACATATACATAGTGTATATTATGCTCTTGATAAATATAGCGGTTGGCTTTCCACCTTCCATCTCTTGCCTCACACCTAGGGTGTGTAACACCCTCGGAACCTAGCTAACGTGTTCATATTTACGACTGTACAAGTTTTATTGATTCTGGGAGCTCTTTTGTCACATTATACACCTTCGAGTTTGTTATAGTTCTCATTTCACCTGCGTTGCGATTATAATAAACCTAAGCAATATATTTTGCTACTTGGTCAACGTCGAGCATATGTGGCAAGTTGCCATTGGCGGGGTACCAATTATTGTCTCTCTCTGACTGGTCAGTCATCTGCCTACCACCACTGCGTGACAATTCACAACACTTGATGCTGAATTCACCATTCATATGCTCACCTTTATGCACTTATTAAATTTGAACGCTTTCTAAATCCACCTTAAAAAATAGTCTTTTGAATACGCCGTGAACTAGAAAACTATTTATATTTACGTATTTTGATTTCTACGTTGAATACGCAATAAAAACATCGCATGACGTTTTCAACACACAACATATTTCGTTAAAGTATATCAATTAGAGTTCCAAATTAAGTTTACCATTTTATAGACAAATGATGATTCAATATCCGAAATATTTTGTCAATATATGGGATGGTCCGATGCTCTGTAGGGAACACGCTTGCACAGCGCTGGTGTAAACTGTGCACCCTACAGTTATAGTTTTTTATTCGGAATTCAATACTTCGTTTTTGTAAAAGCACGTTGAAACAATACATGTTTATTACTTCAATGGCGAAAGCCAGAGATAAAATTCTCATAATTTTTCAAGAGATATATATACATGGTGTCCGGAAACTCGTAGTACAAGCGGGAAACTGGTGAATCTACATCACATTTGGAGTCGATTTTGTAATATAATTTTTTTTGATTTGAGCTTTCGTTTACGAGTAAATCGAGTCAGAAATTGTTTTTTTTTTTGATCAAATTCTTATAAATTATTACTGAAGATCAAAGTACCCAACTAATTAAAACTATTTAAAAGTAAAACAAATAATGACGAAAAAATTTGAACCCTGAAATAGCCGAAAAATATATTTTTTTGTTTTTTTTTTTTTTATAAAAATGCTCAAATCAAAAAACTTTATGTTTATTTGGGTTCCCCGTGTGGTATACATTCTCCAGTTTCCGGCTTGTACTACGAGTTTCCGGACACCATGTATATATATTTTCCAATTCTGGCAGAAAATGTCAAAGTTTGTTGGGATGATATTATGTGCATACAGCGTAAAGCCACTCCTCGATAAAGCATGGTAATTTAGAATGTTGCATCAGACATCAGACGTCACCCTCTAAACGCGTATCTCCCCCCATCCCTCCTGTGAGCGAGTGGGAGTGATGTATGGACCTTCAGAATGACAGCTCTGCTCTGGCTCGCGAGTCCACTTCCATCGTTGATATATCTCATTCACTAATGCGTTTTTATACACACCATTGTCGCAGCGATAGATCGCAGGTTGGAATTTTATCTTCTCTACAAGTCTTGCCTTCGGGCATTCAATCGTTTTCCACGCTGTCATTCCACCTCTTTCTCTAGATGGCTATTGCTTGGTTCCGCTGGGGAACCTAAGTTTTTAGTATCATGTGGTTTGGTATTCATCCTAGTTCAACTAATTTTTCCTCTAATTTCTTAATTGTGTGTGTGGCCCATCAACTTATCTGTGCAAGATATTAAAATAAGAATTAGGCGAGTGCGAAAATACGCACATCCATACGTAGATAAAATTATGGAATCACGTTAATGTATCACGAAATAATAAATTACATTTTTTAAATATGTAGGTTATGCAAAAACTATTTTCTTACCCGATTTTGTTTATTCATATTGGAGTCCAGTGGGTTGATAATTGCTGATATTTTGGTACTTATTAACAATGATTATTTGTGTAGCTATTATATATCATTGATTTATTTCGGTTTATTTGGTTTTCTTACCGGCCCATATAGGAGCGGGGTAAGGCTAACAAGCAATAGACTGACGAATTTTTCTTGAAATTATGTATCGCCGCGGAAGGATGTGCATCGTTTCTCAGGTAAACGACAATGCCACAGTTACAGTAAAAAAAGTCGGTACCTTTGTTTATTCTTCTCCTATAAGAGTTTACTGTTTAGTGTTTTAACACTTAAATAAAATAATGGGAAATCTTTCGAATTCATGAAGTCTTTGTTCAAAATACGTAACGTATTTTGCGAACCCTGAGAACCTATAAAAAATATATATTATTTTTGTGCATACTTAACAAAAATCTGGTGACACATCCTTTTTTAGATATTTGTCAAAAGATGCAAACATGTGTGCGGACAGTTTTTATAGGGAACATTGTGGGGGAAATGCTATCTTAGAGATATAAAGAATCTTGCATTGTTTTCTTGCTGTATAATGTTTTTGAGTTCATAGCGTTGTTATGCATATTTTTTACCATGAAATTGCAGTTAAAGATCGTTTTCTTTGATTCGATGATTCATTCTTTAGGTTAAAGATCGTCCATAGTTTGAAACACTGTAAACCTCAACTACTTTTGTTTATTATGTATTGGTTGCATAACAATGACTGTTGTATATCCACCTTGCGGGAAGGGGGTTGGTTTCCTGCCGCCCGCCTCCCCCCGCACCGCCCCTCTAGCCCACCTGGCCAACCACCCTCACTTCCTTCCTAACTTATGGAACAAGTCACGGCAGTCAAAATTTATAACTCGCTGCAGGTCCACAAAGCGTGCAGCAGTCTGTAGTCTGTAGCTACGTCGTCCGTCCGACCTGCAACTAAGTAATGCTGTTTATAAAGTTTGGTTTCTTTTTTATATTACTACCTTCCTCGAACAAAGTACCGTCAATTGTAGCTAAATAAGAACTCTGAGTGTTGATATGGTTTTCAGTTTCTCACAGCCAATACATATACTGTAGAATGATTTTTTTTATATCAATTTTATGATTTGAAATTGTATTTACAACAAAAATTAACAGTTGCTTAATTATTTTTAACTTATTGAATAGTGAACATTATTGTGCTTTCTACGCAGCCAACCTTGTTGATACTGCTAAGAGTGCTAAGTTGTCTGAAAACATAGAATAAACTATAACACGAAGTGCATTGTGGGCGTGTTTCTTGATACAAATATTTATCTAATCGAGGTTTTAAATTTCCGATACAAAACTGTTTATGAAATTCAAATGGGTTGGGGATCTATGATGTCAGCCGAGTATGCGTGAAACGGAGCGCTGGGCTACTGGGCTAAATGAAACATTTATTTCTGTTCAAAATTGTATATTATTGTTATTCTTTATTTTTGTCTTAATCATTGACTCAAGAAGAAGGAAGCACAGCACGGCTCGGTACAGTACCTACTCAAAATTCAAGCGGTGTTCACACTGAATTTTGTTCATCTCATAATATCATTTTAGAAATAAAATTGGTCTTCCAAGTTAAGTCATTTCATTCAGATTCGTGAATTCGTTTATTTTATATATATTTATAATATCATGTAGGTACAGGTATATTTAGTAGATACTTGCATACGCAGTCGCTAACCGAAGTAAAGTTCCAGCCACAATAGAGCAAACAAGAGTCTCTAGAAGGACCTAAGCGGCTTTGTGCGGCATTGTGAAGTAAACATGTTCGAGTACATAATCCTGACTGCGAGGCAGTATACTGCTCCAGTTCCCTCCCTGGCTGGGATACTTTGACTTTTCCATCTCAATATTTTCCAAAGGCGGAATAATGTCTGATACCCTCCTCCCGCTCCCTCCCGCCGGTCCCTGATCGCACTTTTATCGCTTTTGTTCCCCAACAGATTTGGCGAGGAAGTTGTTTATTTGAATAAGTAATGTATCTTGCAGCGGGATCTCCCCATATATCAGATTATAGTCAACATGCGAGCCACTTTAACGGAATTTCGCGTTTTCTGCTGTGTAATTTCTCGACAATTTGATTATATTTCTGATTTTACGGTTATGAGCATTGAACAAACTGCAATGCATACAGTTGTCATAAAATTAACAATGAAAGAATGTAGACAATTTACTATGACAGACTAATAGTCTATAATTTCAAGTAACAAAATAAACATTGTTCAACCTTTTACAAACTTTACAAACGATAAAAAGAGCTAAGAGTCATTACACACTTTTTTTACATAGCATGTTACAGTGAGGAGACGGATTCCCATTCGTATTAACCTTTGATTTTAAGCAACACCATTCAAAGTAAAAATACTAAGCGTTGGTCAAGCGGAATTTCCTTGAGGATATAATTTATGTAGGTTTTCTGTGCCCCTGGAACCGGATATTGGTCCTGTCCTCTAATCGCCCCATCAATCACCTCCCGCTCTCCATTTGAATATCGCGTAATGGGATGACATCCTGAATTATGTCATTTGTCGTAGTTTCCGTTGCTTGACCAAGAAAATGCCATATATTTATTACGAGGGTTTGACACCCAGCCCCAATCACAATTTTACCCGTGAAACTGGTTGTTTTTTTAAGTAATGTTATGTTTATGCACAACTAACGAATGACGGGTGTAATTCTAATATTGTCATCCAAATCAGTTGTCGGATAAGAGAAGCCGATATTTACAGATTCAAACAATAGACAATCTGGCGATTAGAAGAGAACTGCCGGCTTCAGATTATGAAATAAACATTTTTGGGCGGCTTATATTCCAATCAGAATACCAAAAAAAATATGTGAGTGAAAGCTTCGAATTTTCTTAGATTACGTCATGAGCCAATTAAAAAACCTTTGCGTTCTTATTGATTTGTAATAATACATTTAACGGTAGAAGTCGCCATTTAATTTCGCTTCTCTAAAAAATATACGCGCAATAAAAAATAAAAAAGCAATTGTTAAAAAGGTACAAAAAACTAACGAATATGTTTTTCTTTTTTTTTTAATTTATTTTTCGGAATAACTTTATTGAGTAAAACCTCAAATTGTAATATTTAAATATTGAAGACAATATTAGTGATTTCTAAACAAAAATCTGAAACAGAAAAATCAGAAAAGGAAACGGTCACATCTGGGACTCGAACCCAGGACCCCTGTCTTTCCGGGACAGAAGTATGATACAGTTAAAAGTGACCGAGGAGAATAGGGTCCCATTAGCGCAGTTGGTAGAGCACTGTCCCGGAAAGACAGGGGTCCTGGGTTCGAGTCCCAGATGTGACCGTTTCCTTTTCTGATTTTTCTGTTTCAGATTTTTGTTTAGAAATCACTAATAATGTCTTCAATATTTAAATATGTTTTTCGTTTCCGAAAATTGTGAAAATCGTTAAAGAAAATCACCCCACTGCGGTGTACTGGGTGCTATGCAAAAGTTTTGTATTTAGACCATTTAGGTGTATCTGGTAAGATTTCATACATAGTTAGAGTTTAACTTCGAATATATATGTATGTACATTATAGAAGTTCTCCGTGTGGGGTGTGTGAGGAGGAGGCAGGAGATGGATGCTCCTGCGGTGTTCGGCCTGATGAAGTGCCCCCTAGCGGGCCTGCGCCCCTCGGACCGCAAAGGGCTCCCGGGGGACACCGCGCCTCTGATTCATTAATGCTTTACCTCAGTACCTTCTCCAGCAAGCCCTGTTATTTCCAACAATTATTTTAATTCTATTTGCTCATTCAGCGAATAATTTTCGTACAAACCCCGTATGTATATTTAGTGCAACGGAAATGATAAAATCAATTAACTATCCACAATATCGTTTCTTGAATTATTTTGTACTCAATCTAAACTATAGGACTAAATAATATTATATACTGTACTCATCAATAGTTTATTTACTTGTTTATATCACAGGATTTTGTAATACATGGCGCATCGTGATATTAAAAAAATAGTTCTCCATCTACAAACGCCCAAACCATCTGCGCGTTCCCTTCATAAAAATATTACTTTCGCATTATAAAATAAAACTAGAAACGGCGTAACCTATAAAATGCTGTTACATATCATTTGTTTTAAATAATATTTATTCAATGTAGTGAACTAGTTTAGCCAAAACCAGGGGAATATTTAGTATGAAACACTCCGTGGGTCCCTTTTATAAATACATTTCCTACTTTGTTCTATTTCCATTTAAAACGATGAACAGCCTCCGTGGTCGAGGGGTACGGCTCTTAACTAGCTACTCGAAGGTCGCGGGTTCAAATCCCGGCGTGCGCAAGTAAATTATATTTGATTAATTTGTATTATTTCACAATTTATTCATTTTAACGTAATGTATCGTATACTTGGTGGAAGATACTCTCAGCATCATTCTGGTGTAATACCACCATTCAGAATTGAAACGTTACTTGAAATGGCTTTAGCCGTGTTTGGTGACTAGATTTGATTAGTTAGGTACTCTTCCACCTTCCTCTTCCCCATATCCTTCTCCTCCACTGCCTTGAGCCTTACAACATACCCCAATTGGGAATGCCACAGCCACACTGGCTGGTGTTTTTTAACAATGTTATTTCGGCTGCGAGTAACATTCTAAAATTCAAAATACATCATTCTTATTTTCAGTACTTAAATGCAGACCCGTAAAAAATCACGGGATCGTTATTTATTTGGATTTGTGAAGGTGAAAGTATTTATTAAAATATTGTTTGCCTTTATTATTATTGCCTTTCAATAACAAACATTCAATCAATTTTAGACACGACCAGAAATTTACCACTGCCTTTCAATAACAAACATTGTCAATTTTAAACACGACCAGAAATTTACCACTGCCTTTCAATAACAAACATTGTCAATTTTAGACACAACCAGAAATTTACCACTGCCTTTCAATAACAAACATTGTCAATTTTAAACACGACCAGAAATTTACCACTGCCTTTCAATAACATACATTGTCAATTTTAAACACGACCAGAAATTTACCACTGCCTTTCAATAACAAACATTGTCAATTTTAAACACGACCAGAAATTTACCACTGCCTTTCAATAACAAACATTGTCAATTTTAAACACGACCAGAAATTTACCTTTCTTTAGTTTACACAGATAGTAAAGTTGGAAACTAACCAAACCTACATTGATGTGTCAAAAAATTAAAAACTCATTCTAAATATAAAATTGTTAATTAATCAAAATAAAATAATTTTGGTATCGCTTGTCTGAATTGGTCCCACAGTCATTACAATTTTGAAAAGCAAATCCAAATTTTAGAGTTCCTTAAACCGGAATTTAAGACAGAGTCACAACCGAAATTAGTATGTTTAGCAATGAATTTATGCCGCCGTTCTAAAAATAGTTGGTGGTATAATGGTCAGCATAGTTGACTTCCAAGCAGTTGATCGTAGTTCGATTCTCGACCGTGGCAATTTTTATACGCTACGCTAGTATTATATATTAATATGTGAGTGTATGGGTGTTGGTGTTCGAGAGCACTCTGCACTAAATTAGCTCCCGTATTGATCGCATTATCCGATTGACTTCGTGCGGAGACGAGGTCGATGAGCAGCTAATGTGACGTGACACCCGGCGACCATATCCCACCGGCAGAGCTCAAGCGGGGTGACAGGGTGACACCTCTGACGCGACCACTTTCAATTAAAATTACAGTCACCGGAAATTATTTCAATATTTCCCGCTAATCTGCCCATTCGGATGCTGTGAAAAATGTTAATTATAATATTTTTTGTAAAAGTTTCGAGTTTCATCTAAAAATCCAATCTAGACACTTTCAAAGATAATAGACCAAAAAAGAATAAGAAAAAAAGTAGTGACATAAACTAAAGAGAATCCTTTGTCCCATTTCGCGTGGCTAGTATTTTGAGTATTTTGCTGTTTTTGGCTCTTAAACTTTTCGAAAAACTGTACAAACTTTTAAAAATATTAAATGCAATGATCGTATACACTTATTTCTTTCTTGCTAAAATCATCAATAAGTAGGTGTAAGCAACTATTTATAATGCTGTTTCTCAGTGACGTTTGGCAAGGACGTCACTGTAGGAAGTTAATACATGTGCATCAATACATACAATCCTATGGTTGTGTGTTTGAGTCAACTCTAATTGCGCGACCTGCTCTGTCCTTTTTTTCCCATAATCGTTTATTCAAAAACCCCTTGGTAATCCAGTGATTATAATTATAATAGTTCGTCAGACAGTAATGCCAGTAATGAAATTAATTATTTAATATAAATTAAAAATTTGAAAATTATATTTTCATGAACGCCGATTTATCGGCACTGAACTCAACTAAAGATGCCAAGGATCTCTTGTGAGTTCGGGTAGTGCATTCCTTGCGGCTGACCCCTGTTTCCCGGATTTGAAAACGGATACATTACATTTTTTTATTTCAAATTACATATTTACATGTTTTCCCGTAAACCAGGAAAACGTAGCGTAGCGTACAAATGCTAGCAAGAATGCAAAATAATGAAAGTATTCCTTGTGTGTTTTCGTGGTCTGATGTACCTTACCTAGACTAAATAATATATTATGTTTATGTCTTACTTTTTTACGCAATTTTTAGCGTACAAATGCTAGCAAGAATGCAAAATAATGAAAGTATTCCTTGTGTGTTTTCGTGGTCTGACGTACCTTGCCTAGGCTAAATAATATATTATGTTTATGTCTTACTTTTTTACGCAATTCACCTGTTTGTGTTTTCGTACTCACTCACTCGCCTGTTTCAACCTGACCCATAGCCCATAGCAACAAAGTCGGAAGGTTCACACCTGTTCACTTTAACTGTTGAGGAGTGTAAAATAAGCTGTTTAGCTTAGGTATCACAATCCATACCTATCAGAGTTTATTTAATACAAGATGTTGCCTTGGTGAGATCAAAGCTAATAACACAAACATCTCTATCAACAACAGTATCTATATATTTGATTGCATTACCTATTACCCGATTTATACGAGAACGACCCTTGTTTGTTGTTGAAAGGCACACAAAAGTTTTATATCGCACAGGAAACGATTTAGCATTACTTCGCCAAGCCAGGCATCCGTTAGGATGACGTCATCAAAGTCCTGAAATGTACTTCATCAGTCAAGCATTCTACTCCTTTAGATCTAAGCATGTTTATACATGTGAGGGAAGAGTGAATAGTATACAAACACAAACCAGAACCCTTTCGTTTCTTTTGTCCCCTACCAAATCGACACCCCACTAAAAAAAACTGAGCAGCAATTACGAACTGTTTGTTTGGCCTTCAACTTTAAAAATCGTTTGTGCTTCTTTTATAAGTTTTTTGATAATATCATAGGTTTTTTCTTGCGCTGGTGTAATAATAACCGCTTGGAGAAAGTACAAGGGAAGTTTATTAGACATATGTTCAATATAAGTTACAAAAAAATGTTTAATTCTAAAACGATCACTTTTTTCTGCTCGGAGAACAATTAATGATATTATACTTTTTTAAATTACTGAATAACTTCTCCAACTGCCCTCAAATGTTGTATTATAAATATCCGTGTCCCTGTTAAATCTACTCGAATCCACCATATTTTCCACTGTGAGAACCATAGCACTAACTGTTCATATCTGAAGAACTGCCAATACGTATACAGACCTTTTCCATGTATTCAAAATCACTCCGTCCCGCATCGAAGTAAAAATAATTAGTTGTGAATGAAACTGATATGCATTTCTGTATTATGTTAGAATAGGTATTTATTATATGTCTGCATTATGTAAAATCTCGACGGGCGTTCAATAATAAATAATAAAATTATACAATCTGATACAAGTTTTTTTTGCACTAGCGGAACAGAATCTTTCATCACAGCTTTGAATAGAAATTATCAGCGATTTAGTGACAGCCGGTTCTCCGCCCCTGCCCAGTCGCTAGTCGCTAGTCGCTCCACCGTGGGAAGCGCGCAACCCTTCCTCACGTGTACCTAGTGTAGTGTAGTACCTAGTACCTACCTGTCTAACTGCTGCGCCCTGCGCCTGCCTACACTGCCTGTTTCTGCCTCTGCGCTGCCTTCTGCCTCCTGCATTTATTCTTTCCAGCTGCCGAGCAACCTCTTCCCTCTTGAATAAAGGACTTCTAACGGAATAATTCCGACAATCTTTTATTTTACACGTCAAAATTAATTCTCTTCTCTACTGTCTTGTCTAGCCGAGATTTGGCGCTACGCTTTGCTTAGCACATATTATTTATCCCTCCGTTTGTAATTTATTCATTTTATTGCGAATCTCGCAGATGTTGTCGAGTTCGAACGACATCTCATCGCCAAGATTATTTTTGCACTTCCAGTTTTAGGGCTTATAGAACAGTATTGCCATGAAAAATTTCCAATCTCGTGTTTTTTTTCTCCAGGAATTATTTTTTTTGCCCTTATTAATGGCGGCACTCAACCGGCTAAATCGCTTAGCCCCCTTTTCTCCCCGCGAGGAATGTACCCACTCTGAATGGAAGAAATTATTCTGCGCTGATTTTGCCCTTAGCTTGAATTTCACCGCATTAACAGACGAACCAAGGGAGAGAATTAGATTCCGGTATATTTATGGCTAACGCCTTTTGGTTTTTTTAAAAGACAAAACCCTTTTTATTAATTGAAACTTTTCGAAATTAAAATGGGTGCTATTTGTGCTATATATTCGTAATTCAACAAGTTAATTGAAAAGTCGTGCTTTTTTATTGCATTTAAGAGTCAGAAAACCCACTTTCAAAGCTCGATGTTTTTTTTATCATACCCACCTATTCCCTTATTCCTGAATGTTTGAAAGCATTTGATTTTCACTCAAGTGTCGGTTTTATACCCTTCTCCCAACTACCGTAGATATTGTCTTGTTGCCTTAGATTCAGTTACGATAGTTGAACAATGCCATAAAAATGATATAGATCACTCGATTAAAGTATCGATCGTATTTCAAGTAGTTTTCCCTACCAGTTCCCACTATGTGAATAATGTGTATACCTGCCACCTGACGACAACCTGTAGAACGTTTTCCGAAGCCGCCGCTGGACCGATCTGCGTTTCCTATTACCTTACTTTACCTTTCATTTCCTTTGTAATCTTCCATCTCTCACTTCCTGACATTCTTTTGGCAAACAAATTATTGAGTGTTTATTTTAATCCCGTCGAATGGAAACTGTTTATGTCGTCCGATAATTGAGTTATCAAAGAATCTTGTTTTAAAATAGGCTGCTTGTTTCATTTGCCTCCGATATTTAATCAAATTCGTGTTCATAATCATTCCAAGAAACTTCGCGAGTCTTCCTTCTTCTATCGTCCTCTCCCATTAAAGGTTGGCTCCCATCAGAGCAATCAGGCCCTGAGGGCTACATCCCCGTACAACTCTGGGGACTGCACTCGTACCAATCACGTAGATTATGGAGCCATGAATTCATGATATTCTTTTTTTATATATATATATATATATATATATATAATATCCGAAAGTCGCGGGTTCGAATCCCGGCGTGCGCCAGTATATTTTATTAGATGAATGTATTGTTAGTTCACAATGTATTCATTTAAAATAATATATAGTACACTGGCCGCATGCTCCAGAGTGGAAGATTCTCTCATAATCGCCCTGGTGTAAAACCACCATTTAGAATTGAAACGTTGCTTGAAATGGCTTTAACCATGTTTGATGACCAGATCTGAATAGCGAGGTACTCTCCCACCATCCTCTTTTCCATCTCATTCCCCTCCCTCTACCTCCAGCCTCACATCATACCCCAATTATTGGGGATGCCATAGTCTCATTGGCTCCCGACGATTAGGAGCAGTTGGGACTCGATTGCTGAAAAAAATTAAACTGTGAACCTTGTTTTACATTATTGTTAAGGTTTACGCTAGGCAATTATATAAACGTGTTCCCATAACCCCTAATCGGATGCAAGCAAAAGAAAATGGAAAAGAGACGAATTTTCCATTATTAATATACCCCCTGAAATTTGGTGGTATGAGCATGAGACACGGTCTTTGCGTATTTGTTGTCCAAGAAAAACACAGTCCCGTGCCTTTATTTTACATGTTACAAATTCTCGTTTTATTTCGGTCGAAAAACACGCACTGAGATGTAAAAGCCTTTCGCTATTCCGTATAATGGATAGCTTAGTGTAGGTTTATGCTAAAAAATTACACTTCCGAAGGAACACCTCAAAGGGGATAATAGAGCCTACTCTGTCGTTTACGGCTAAAGGATCCCCTAAAAGTTTTCCTCGGCGCCAAATGGCATTCAATACCGTCTGAGTGTAATCTCCTATCTCGGTATCTCGATCCTTAGATCCTTCCCAGCCCAGTGTGGCGATTGTTCTCGTGTAAAACCTCCGGTGATCTGACCTGTGATGCTGTGATGGGAGAATACTCCATTAAACTGTATTTATGGCCCTCCGTATTCCCGCATTAGGGACTCCAGCTTGACGCTTATCCCCAAATCCAATCCTCTGTACTTGAGGTGTCGGTGTGCGAATATTTTAATAAAATGTTTTATTTGTCCCCTTTATGAAATTCCCTCGAATCGTATGTGAATCTGTCGTGGCCGCTGAAGACTTAAACCGGTGAAACCTGTATGCCCTAAGTAGGGCTCAATTTTTTCTTACTTCCGGTGAAATTGATCGTTAAACATTTTCAAATGTCGAAATTATTATTAAAATTAACCATTCTTTCTACCTTTTCCATTTTCTTTAATTTCACTAAATTTAAATGTGATAATGTGAACATAAACACGCACTCTTCTAGATGGGTACCATAATTAACCTTCCTTAAAATTGTGCAATTTCTAGTGATTTTATTCCTTACCTTATTCCTAGAGCAGACCTGTGAAAAATCGCGTGATATTATAATTCCAATTTTGAAAAAGACAATTAAAATAATTTTCTATTAAAATATTATCTTTTGGTAGGTACCCACTTTGTCACTTGTCTGAATTTTTCACACATTCGTTTCAATTTTGAAAATTACACTTAAATTCAAAACAAATCCGAGTTTTCAAATGAATTTTTTGTTTTTGGAAATCTTGTAATATATTTAAATTGTTTTTTTTTTACATACCCACCCGAGTAAGATTGACATTACTGTAACCGACAAAACCGAGGTACGTATGACGTCACGTGTGCCCCGTCAGATATCGATCGTTTTGGCAAGCTTTAAAAATATTAGTAAAAAAAATTTTTTTTTTTTAAATGATAAACTAATGTTTATAATAATACAAGGTTTTTATGCATAGCACAAAGGATAATAAATTATTACAAGCAATAATTAGTCGCCTGTAATATCAATACAAATTGAAAATATCTCCCGAGTCAAAATAAATGTCGCCGATGGGAATTGAAATTACAGGAGACTAATGATTGCTTATAATAATTTATTTAAAAAAATAATAGGTGAACATTCTAAATAAATAAAAAAATGACTCGAATTCCTTATTGTAAACTGGTGGCATCAATTTTATTTTAGATAGATCGTAATTCTATGAATTTTCTGTTTTATGGTTGTGGCTGTATTATTTTATTGGTTGTTTATTTGATTGTACTCGTGATCTGACCGTCTATTTTCTTTGTTTCAGGTAAGGAATATGGTCGCTGCTCGCGCCCCCTAGGCGCCACTGCGGGCTGGCGTGTACTGTGCGGTTTGTAGGTTTGGTGACCCACCCGCCCTGCCCGCTCCCACTCCGCCCACCGCCGTCTGGCCGGCGACGGAAATGTTTCCCGGGAAAACTTCTCGGCCGAAAGTACCCCGACAGCGTCTAATGAATTACTGAGACGTTTCTTATTTCATTTTTATTACCCCCTCTGCGAGGCGTGGGTATCGGCGGCTCGAGTGGAACTTGACACCTCCCTTTAACTACCATCCACTAACTCCGATGAGCGCTAACGGCGGGGGCGACTAATCTACCCGCGCCGCGTCTCATTCATTATTCTATATCTGTGATCTGGACGATATAACTACATACGCACTTCTCTCTGTTTTATATCAAGAACAAGCTCCTCTAATTTCATTTTCCTCTGTTCTTTAGAATTCATATTTCCGGTATCGTAAAAAAAATTTCCGATTTTAAGTTAAAAAAACACTCGTTGTCTCAGCATCAATTTGACTCCATTCAAGTGGCCCCGGGGAAAATATTATCGCCCAAGGCCTGTGTAATCTTTGGGGAAGCTTTGTGGAGGTTTTTTTTACGGGAAGGAAAGTTCTGGAAGGAAAATGTTATGAAGGGTGAGTAGAAATCTGGTAGGGTCAGTGTATCCAGGAGTCACGGACGTATGAATCTATCCCTCCCAACGCGGTGCAAGGCGTTCGGTCGAGAAAGTCCGGCTGGAAAGGTGAAAGAGTCTCAGTCAACCGACCTCTTCCGATCTGGTCTACCACGCAAACGAACGAACGCATCCACCGCTAAGGCTTGGACAAACTTCACCCCATGAACCCGGTCACCCCTGCTAATTCACCAAACGTAGCAAACCACTTGGGGTGGCCTACATAGCAAACCCCTTTTAATGGGATAGATTATTTTTCACTTGTCACTGATAAGTTCTACAAGTTTTATAATAATAAATATTCACTTTTTTATTCGGCATTTGATTTTGTTACAATTGAGTTTGTGTGTAATTGATAGATTTGCCTTACTTACTTGTTAAAAAATATAATACCTAGCTAATTTCTCCCGCATTTGATGAGAGCTTTGACCATTTCTGCCTCCCTTCCCAACAACCCTATACTAGCGCTAGGCCCCCTCAGTGGATTATATATATTTATGTCCCATAAAGCATTACGCCCGCATTCCTCGAGGTCGGAATTTGTGAATCTCACATTCCTAGGCAATATTTACTATACCCCGAGATGAATTTATTCTTTCGTTTGTACAATAATTGTGAAATGACTCCAGACAACGCGACGTCTAAGTAATAATCGCGTTCATTTCACGCTGGTGCGGTTGTGGGTGGGATATAATATAAAACCTTGTCGACAAGTAGCTAAGACACTCGCACCTCGCGTAATGTGCTCCTCGGTCGATGTTTTAAATTTGATTTCCCCATTAAAGCACTCTCCCCGTAAGATACCCTAGTCCCACGTAGCGCTGCGTACTTTGAACAATTAGTGTGTAGGACCCTCGCGGCTCTAGTACCGTTCGACACATTAATTGCTCTCTCGGAAATGCTTTGTTTTTCCCACTAAATAATTCGCGCGGATTTAACTGGAGCGGCTCTCGACTTTTGAGTTTGAATAAGCACCGAGCTTTTTGCCATTTTTACGTGTGTGGGTATTAGGGCTATAAACAATGAACCCTTTGAATATAATATATCTAACGTGTCGCGGGGCACGCGTAAATTTCATTCGTAGGTTTCTTTAGTCTGGAAAAACATTTTTCGCATTTCAATATTTTTTGAGTGGTAATTCAATATCAAAATGATTTCACACAATAAATTACGCATGAATTACATCATAATATATTCATTTTTCCAAAACATTATTTAACGTTATTTTCTTAAAAGGTTTGCTATATTCAATCGTATTTCGATGTCTTTAAGAATATCTGAAACCTCGATAGGAATGTGTCATTATCTACTATAAACATATGCAGCCATTCTGATATCGAGTGAATTATCCGTGGTGGAACTAATTAAACCCCCGAAACTCTTTGAAGATTGTATTCAACTTCCCCATTTATGTGCGGCAGGCATATGGAAAATGTGAAGTTAGTCCAAAGTTTGTCAGAGTTGAATATATCACTCCTGACATTTATTGGGTGGCAGTGTCTTAGGGTTTCAGATCTTTTGACCCATTGTTTGCTAGTCTGGTACCTTCGACACTCGAGACTAGTCCCGTGCCACCGAATTGTGGGGTTGTTTTTGTGTGTTCTGTGTGTTCACCACAAACACTAGTGATAATATCACGTTGCGTTGGAGATCCTACTTTATGAATACCGCGTCTCCTTGTCCGCGTCGCGTGTCCCACCCTCCCGACACCCTTTCGGTTCCCTCTCGTTGTTATTTTTTATTGCCGTCATTCAGTTTTATTGCAGCCCAATATTCCCTGGAAACAGAACTCGATCCCGATCACTGCCAAGACCTCAGGCGATACTATGTTATTTTTACCCGTTCACTTGAATTATAAATGATCAGCTGACTGGCTTTCGAAGTACCCCTTCGACTCCGGCACTAAATAATGCAATTAGATAAATCAAACATAAACACATTCTTACCGAAATCGATTCGGTAATAAAATCACGACTCCTCGTGCGACCTTTACATTATTTCGGTGATCCTGCCTATGAAGTTATTTACAAGTAATGGCGGTATTATATCCACCCTAATCCTTTGCAGATAGTCGATACGCGGCTCGTGACTGATTTTTATGTTCATTTCCCGTGGCTTATCTAGAATCAATTCGGTTCGTCCCATTTGGCTGTGCCAATATTTTCTCACCGCCGCCGCGCCGATCACTCTCAATTTACAGTTCAAACACGGCCACCCTTTTAAACCCACACCCACCTCATTCTCGTCGGCCTTACCCCTCGGCCAGTTCATCCATCACCTCCCTAATTATTATTTTTATTATGATTGTTAGCCTTACTATTTAACTATTCGAAAACTTATGATTGCATTCCGATGCTCTGATTCCACCTTAGTTTTGACGTATGACCCAAGTTTATTTCTCGATGAATCGGTTTCGTTTCCGTCGTAAGTTATCTTTTCGATTTATTTTTCGCGTTAGCTTATAACTTTTGACAAGTTTGGGAGTTGGTCGGTCGCGTAGTAATGCTCGACTATGTGCTATATCAGCTATTCCCCGTACAGATATGGATCGAAGTTGATGCTTGAATATCGGCTAAGCCTCCACCACGCCGCACGGCCTTTGCCCCCCGGTTGGTTGGTTTGTTGGCTGCTCTCCTCCGCCATCCTCAGCCTCGGAGAGATTTAAACTTTGGACATTAGAGCCGCGCCGAAAGCCGCTCGTGATGGCGGTCTAGACTTGGTTGAAGGTGAGTTAGTTCAGCGACAAGTACTGAGCGGGGGTGGAAGCGGGAGAGGGTGAATACATAATGAAATATTCATGCGGAGGTCGCGTCGGCGTCGCCTGACACACCTGCTTTGAATTTGATATCATCGGTCGCTTGCACTGGCTTACCCGCTTTCCGAATCCTGTTTGGACGAAAATATGATACTCCATTTATCTGGATCAATTTGACACTTTGTGCGCTGCTTGCATACCTTCGGAGACCTATCAATGTTGCCATTTTATAAAGAGTGAGAAGTTGCGCCTTCATTTTACATGCATCTTACTCGTGCCTACGTGCTTTATACCTCGTCCAACTTTAGTTTGACTACATCGGAGTGTAGGTAGTATTCCTAAGGGATTTGCGTGTTTTACGGTTTACATTGGCAAACACGAACGTATAAACGCTGTTTTTTTTCGTTTTAACGTATTTATTTATAATGTACAATTATTGTACATAGTGGAGGTTGTGTTTCTAACATTTTCCACCTCCGTGGATCGATTATACCAGATCTCTGGAGGATGTTAATTTGTTTTTACAAACAGTAAATTCACTTTCTCGGCGTAATAAATCTTCTTTACATTACTACTAACGATATTCTGTCATGTGTTGGTACTAGCAATACTTGGTATACACGTGGAGTTTTCTTTGTATTTTTAACATCTGCAAATTTTGTAAAAGAAAATTCTGTAGAAAGGAAGCGACTTATTAAAACTATTTTAGCGATTTTCCCTGACCAGGAAAAGTTTCTGGTTAGTTTTTTATTCAAATTCCAATATGTTGCAACTGTGTTTGTCTCAGATTTTGTTTTAAATCATTTTTTGTCCTTCCAGGGCCGGTGTAATCGCGAAAAGCCGCCATGCAAGTACTTCCACCCGCCGCAGCATCTCAAGGACCAGTTGCTCATCAACGGTCGCAACCACCTGGCGCTGAAGAACGCGCTCATGCAGCAGATGGGCCTCGCCCCGGGGCAGGTCATGCCCGCCCAGCTGCCCGCAGTGGTGAGTTCGCACTGTCTTCCCATCATCACCACCCACCCTACCACACCCTAATCATTTCCAATCAGTCTCTTTCTTAACAATAAACTCATATTGGCTAAAGTAAATCATTCATGTTATGTACTCAATGAACAGTACAAACTAGATAGTACGAACCTACGACGGTAGTCGATTTGTGTTTAAATTTAGCATTTTGGGCCTCACTATCAACGTAGCTTTGTCGATTTTTGAGCAAGAAAACAGACCCAAAAGCGACTGAGAATTGCTAATGTGAAAGTTACAATCCAAATAATAATTAAAATGTAAATGATAACACTAAGAACATAATATACACATTGATTGCATAGTTCATGCTGTCGAGTTTGTGCTGAATGAATTAGATTGAATTCTATAATAAGTCTCATTGTTTTGATTTTACGAGCTATAAAGATAAGCCTTATTGTATCATTTAATGCTCAGAACACTCGATGTTTTATAATCTGATGACTAATGACTTATTGATAAAAGAGTGTTTATGTTTTACAATCTCATCTCAATCTACTTATGCGGCCGTAGCCTTTACCGCTGTTCATTTAGTTTACTGCATCGCTTTAGTAGTGTTTTATTATGATTTGTAATGCAATTCTGCACGATATTTATGTTTTCTTTTTTTAACAGCGAGGAACTCATTTAACAAACAAAAATATCGAATAGACACTTTTCACGAATTGTTTTGGGCCACGATTTTCAGAACCCTTTACTTGTCGCATGGCAAGTAATACTAATGTGTAGCTGCTTTACAATGTACAGGTTATTTCTGTGCTAAATAATAAACAAAATAAAACCATACTGAAATTAAATAAATATTCCTACAATTTTTATAGGGCTTTAAATAAATACGTTACTATGTATACTAACAAATCAATCGAGACGCCGCAGTGCCGCACTCGTGTTTTTAAATGGCCTATTTCAAGATAGGGTGCATTTCAAGTATACGCAATTAAACTGAGACATTGGTGGTTCTTTCGCAGGGTCTGAAGCCTCTGAACCAATGGGACATCTGTTAGGACTCTTATGATTAGATAAACAGGTTGTTGCGGTTGGTTTACTAGTATTGTTGTTATTGTGTCGAGGTGGGCGGTGCGGTTGCGGGCCCCCTGCAGTCGGACCTGCCCCTCCAGCTGCCGCTAGCGTCCTTGCCGCCGCTCACGGTAACCATCCTACCCTCCTACCCTCTGCCTCGTCAACCAAACCATCGAACAGTCTACACACTCGTAGCTCGTAGCTTGTGGCTTCCACTTGCTCCTATTCGGCATTTATATTTAAAATATCATCTTTATTTCGCCTCTGCCGTCCTGGTAACGACATGTGAATCGAGCTTTCATCTAGCTCTGATTTTTTTTAAATAGAGCGTTTAGTTTTGTAATTAATTCATTTTTAGTTAGACTTTCTTCTTGCCTATTTGATATATTTTGCTTGGTTTGTTTTGTTTTAAATAGATATTTGTTGTAATAATCCATACCCAAGCTTTTGAAATAACACGCTTGCGTCTATCGCTTATCAGTTCCAATAATCATAATCGTATCTCATTCACCTTTACTTAAACGTACACTATACCGAGACGAGTGTTTCTGAGGGTATCATTTAATTCTTTTAATAAATTTTTATTTTCACTCCCCATTGTTTAGTACAAATTTTAATGGCAGTTAATTTAATGGCAGTTGTTCCCAATCAAACTTAGCTGAAATTTAACATCCTTGTACAACCTAATGCAAGAGCCAGCCTTAGGAATAACAAGACTCGACCTAATGCAACCTCTACTTAAATTCGAATAAACGGGAATCGAACCACCAGAATTAAAGGCTACTAATAAACGATATATTCACAATGAAAACGATAGTATTTGGTTTATGGTGGGTTTATGTTAATTATGCATTAAAAAGCTTCACCTTTGACTTCTGTTTTTGTCTGGGATGTTGAGGACGAAGGCGGAACAATGGATTAATAGTTCGGAACAAGCAAATAGACGACTACGTTGTTTTATGCTTATCTGAGCTACGGCTACGGAAAAATTGGGAACAACGGCCGTTAATCATATCCCCAGTCAATGAATGAAAGTCCAAGTTGACGTTAGCGGAGACGGGGATATGACATGTAAATATATTGTGCTGTAGTGTATGTGAAGTTTGTTTGCTGTGAGCCGAGAGAAGCGAGAGAGGAGAGCGGAACGCCAGGGTGAGTGGAAGAGCAGAGTGGGGCCGCAGTCTGACAGTCAAGTTGCCTTTCAGGATTGCAATGTTTGTGACGAACGGTGGAACCTGTTGCAGGCGTCAGGCCCATATCTGGGCGGCGTGCCGGCGGTGGGCTCAGGGTACAGCCCGTACTTCACCGCCGGGCCCCTCGTGCCGGCCCTCGTGGGGCACGACCCCGGCGCTGTGCCCTCGGGTCTGGCCCCCGCCCTACCCCAGCAGGTGCTCCCGGCGCAGAAGCTGCCCCGCTCCGACCGCCTCGAGGTGAGTCCAACCACATCCACCCTCTTTCAAACAAACTCTATTATTCCCTCCGAACGATAACATTCTACTTTCTTTTCTAAATTAACATTGCTTACTTACATAAACCCGTGTCAGTGACTTCACTTTCTCAAAGCTCTCTAGTCTCTAGTTCTCTAGCACCTATGCTCTTCATCCTAATGCTAGCTCCTTACGGAGTAGCTGCTGATGTTGACGTTGCAATTATAGCCTGCACTCTAGTGCTCGCCCTTGATTGTTTTATGCTCCTAATGAGTGCCAATACATATTTATTATTATGCTCAACTTTAGTTAATTAAGTAATCATTTGTGTAGTCTTTTATATTGAACCCACAGAGACATGGTATCATAGTGAATTGTAATCATAATCAAATAAATACCGTAATTTCAATAAATTCCCTAAATTGCATTGTATATTTAAGTACTTAAAAGTACACAGTAGGTGTTTCTTGTGTAGTGGTTAGTCACAAAATTAAAATAGTGACGGGAGTTCTCTTAGCAGTAAAATGGTGACGGTTGTGGGTTGTGGGTAGCTCTATGAATAATGGTTTTGCTTTGAGATATTCATTTCTAATATATATTTGTATGGTTTCTATTTGTATGGGTATATTGTGATTCAAATAACAACATATATTCATGTTTTCAATTAAGTATACATACTCGCATAAAGTACGAATATAATAAATATTTATATTTATGCATATAACTAACAATCTGTGAATCTTTCCTGATACAAATAACAATCTTAACACACCGTTTCCTTCTGGAAAGCACATAAATATGATTTTTGAAATCACCGCTAATATAAAAAAAGTAAAAGAGGATATTACCTATTTCTGTAACAGTGTAACGGGTTAAATTGTTGCTTGGAGCATCAACCAAAAATGACTGAAAATTTCTTTGAACTGGGTTTTTTTCCTCACTAGGAGGTATCATGAAAATAGTCGAATTAAATAAATACTTGCTAGGCTAAAAGGTATTCTAGATACCTACCTTAACTTTCCCCAAACATTCCATTACAATAATGTATTAACTAGTATTTGTTAGGATGTCAATTTTAGGGAAAGTTGTATAATGTATAATATTGTTTTGTAAATATCCTTCGTAGTGGAATTGATAAAGTTTTAGATGTCCACATTAAATTCTCGGTGACGGGTCACTATGTAAATTACACCAAAGCCTTGTGTTCTTGTTTGCTCCTTGTATACCTGAATAACATACTATGAGTGTTTTCATGCTGCCCGCGAACTTTAATGCATGAATGAATAAAAGTTTGGTCATTGTCCCATATCCCTTAATATATTGATCTCTCTTGAAAAGTAATCAGTCCTTCCGCAAATCTGCTATTGTGACTATGTAATATATTTGGTGTATTTGGTTCCGATATGTGCCGTCCTTCTATTCGCTAGTCCCATAACGTGTGTGTCTGTTGCCGCGGGATGCGCGCCATGCAAGCGGTCGGCGCGCGTGCTCTGCGTCAGGGCACGCGCGCCGCAGGGACGCAAGGGCCCGCGGCACTTTCCGAGCTTGTGTCGGCTAGCAGCTAGCAGCTACCAGCTACCTCTCGGCGCGCCCCGTAGCGTACTGCGTAGTAGAGTAGTGAGGCTGTGTGGGTGTGCAGGTGTGCCGCGAGTTCCAGCGGGGCGCGTGTAAGCGGGCCGAGGCGGAGTGCCGGTTCGCGCACCCCGCGCGCGCGGTGGCGGCGCACGAGGACGGCTCCGTGACGGTGTGCATGGACGCTGTGAAGGGCCGCTGCGGCCGCGACCCCTGCCGCTATTTCCACCCCCCTCTGCACCTGCAGGCGCACCTTAAGGCGCAGGCGAGAGGCGCGGTACGCCCCCACCTCCCCAGCCCGCTCACCGCCGCACTTTATCGCCATCCTGCATCCCGATTCCCTTTTCTTATGATTTCTCTCTAACTATAACTACTCCTACTGCCCCCGGATGACGAGCTTTAGCCATCGATACCCGGTCTTGTTGAGGAGCAATCGCCTCGGCATTCCCGATTTATGATGTCAAAGCTTCACGTTATCTTGCTGGCAGCATCTCTTCACTCTCCTTTTTATGTTTTGTTCTCAGTCTATTTCCTTTATTTTCCGGTAGACGCTAGTTTTCCTCTGTAGAGCTTCCTGTATACTGTTTAGCGTTGTGTGTTGTCGAGTCGATTGTAGCCCAACTGCGATATGTAACCTGATGCAATGATTGTCCGGCTGTGCCTCTCCCCGCTAACCATGCCGCTGCCATCCCACCCGAGGCACAGCCTGCTCAGCTATGGCTCTCTCTCTGCTCTATCTTCTTTTATCTTCTTCTGTCTGCCCTCCGCCGTCCGCCGTCCGCCGTCTGCCCTCGCCAACTGATCTGCTTCCCTCTCGCACACCCCCCTGTGTACTGTCACTGTAACAACAGTTCCTCTTCAATCGGTCATTTCTCCATGTCGTCGGCGTCGGATTGCAAGCGGATTCTAAATTTAAACAACCAAGGCATCATTTTCAGCAAACTTACTGACGTTCGTGTGATATTTATTTCGACTTTGATTTTTCTTAAAACTTTTAAATGAGTGTAGATTTTGAATTGGTGATTTTTTTATTTTTCCCAGGATTTGGTATTTGCGAAAAAATTACTTCGTCATTGCATCGCGGTCCACATATCCAGGGAACTTTTATTTATGTTCCGTAAATAAATACAATATGAACGTAGTTTGTACACAGTAAATGCCTTCCTGGCATATCGATTAATTGATTATGGATCTCTTAGAAGCATTTTCTCAGGGATCAATTTGTTAATTTAATTCGGTCAAAATGTTCAATACCTCTCCGTTAAAATACGCTGTCTGAGTACAAAGTGAACTCTGTTTAATTGTATGGCGCAGATGATGGATATCATGATGTGAGGAATATTTGATTTTGAGGAAGAATCTCGGCTATTGGAACCAGCCGGATGTCCCGGGGACTGAAAGTGGACAACCACCCACGGAGCTGTCTGCTTGGAAGGCTTTTACTGTGTCTCCTTAGATAACCTTTTCCACACAATCATCTTCTGGTCCATTGCATTTGTTAATATCTGGATATTTTTGAGGGTTATGGATTTCATATTGTATTATTGTATTTTTGTCTTATTATTTATTTGATTTTATGCAGGTATATATGAAATAGTATCTATATGCCGATACAACACTTTGATTTGTTTTTAGTTCTATATTTACGCTTTAGGTATTTTCCTCATAGTTTTAAGGTTTTTAATGATCCATTTTTACTTTAATTTTATCTGTTGAAATATTTCTATATTCTTGTTTTTTATTACTAGTCATTGAACATTAGATTGTACCTAGAAATAATAAAAGATTTGTTATATTTGACAAATAACACGAACCTCTACTTTTGGAGTACGATGACATTCTAGTCTAGTTCTTTAATTTAACAGTGTGCATCTGGTCATCTGGTCAATTGTTGAGGCGCCGAAGGCCGTGATTTCTATCACACTGTTTAATGTAATACTTACCTACCGTGTGTAGAGTATCACATAGAAGGTACATAGCTTGCCTCACTGCTACTGCTTGACTAACACCGGCAAGGTGTTTGTTTTTTCCACACCAAACCGCCCAGCGGTCTTTCTTACACGAAATAGCTCTTTTATTTATTCTTATTTAACAAGCTTCATCTCACGCTTCCTGTACATACGATGATCATCTAATGTGTCGCTCCCCGTGTGGCTTGCTTGGTGTAGGGGTCCGGCCCGGGCGGAGCGGGCGGGTCCGGCGCGGTTCCCGAGCAGCAGAGCAAGAAGCGGCCCGCGGACTCCGACCTGCTACTGGTACCGCCGCAGCGCATGCATGTCGCCCCCGTAGTCTCCTCCGCTGTTCCCTTCCCGCCCAGCGCCCATTGCCCATTGCCCATTGCCCATTGCCCATTGCCCAGTGCCCGACATACCTACTACCTCTGGCTAGCTGCTTGCCGGGACCGCCGCACTCGCGCGCTACCCAGCCTGTCCAGTGTCCACGCCCACGTCCACGTCCACCAGACCAAGACCACCGGCTTGTGCATGCCTTCTGCCTTCGCCCTGTGCCTCACATGTTTCAGCGCCGCCAGACTGGAAGCGGAGACTACGCGCGGCTGCGGCTGCCCCTCGCAACATCTAGCTTCCTGCCCTAACCAGACCCGTCCCTTCCTTTCCCTTCACTTTTCTTCACACTTCTTACCTCTCCTCACTCCTCACACCCGTGGGTGCATTCATTATAACTTCTTTTCTGAACCCTTCATATTATTGTAGCTCTTTTTTTAATACCTACACACAAACTTTTAATTCTCAACATTTTGACAATCTTTAACTTTGTTATAAACTGCCTAATATTATTATTATTATTGGCGCAATCTGCACCCCGGGCTTAACATGTAGCTGTAGTTTGATAAGAATATTATTTAATCAGATACGCTTTTGCTAGTCAGTGATGAAGGCTGTTCTAAAAATGATATCCGCTTAATGCAAACAGCTTATCGGCTCATCTGGATTGCTCTTCACACGGCCCCATCATTGACCGACAGAAGGGCATCTCTATCTGCTTATTTCAAGGTTCCGACGAAGGATTACATGACCACTGTTATTTATTTTCAGATGGACATGAAGAGCGTTGGATCGTTCTACTATGAAAATTTCGTAAGTTTTCCAGTTTTTTTCATTTTATTTTCCATGTGCCAAAAAAGTTTATTTTGTATTTCGTGGTCAGATTCACTCTACTTTGATATTACTGTTATCGCCCTAAAATCTTCAGCAACAAATGTTGATGATATAATATTCAGAAGTTGACCGTCTTCCTAATGATTCCAGGCGTTCCCGGGAATGGTTCCGTACAAGCGCGCAGCTGCTGACAAATCCGGAGTTCCGGTGTATCAGCCCGCAACTACCTACCAGCAGCTCATGCAGTTACAGCAGCCCTTCGTGCCCGTGTCATGTGAGTACCCTGCCCCCGCCCCCGCGCCTGCCCCCGCCGCGTCCCCCCGACCCGCCGCGGCCTCCGCGCGCTCCTCCCCGCCTGCGCCCCCTGCCCCCCCCGCGCCCGGCACACCCGCCGCGCCCGCTTCCGCGGTCCCCTCGGCCCTCTCATCACCGGACCCGGCCACCGTGGCCAAAGAGGTAGCCCATTCCAACTACGCGGCCAAGCTGGCTCAGGTGGCCCAGGCCCAGGCCCAGGCTCAGGCCCAGGCCCAAGCACAACAGGTTCAGGCTCAAGTGCAGCAGGCCCAGGCTCAGGTGGCCCAGGCCCAGCAGCACTTGCCGCCCTCCTCTGTGCCCATGTCCATGTCGCCGCTCACCCTGTCCTACACGGGTGTGGCGCTCAGCAAGCAGGCTATGCCGCCTCCGCGCGCGCCCGCCCCGCAGCTGCTGTACCGGCCGCCGCCCTCCCTTCTGCCGCCCTACAGCCCTCTGCTGAGGTCGCAGCTGCAGTCGCAGTTCCAGTCGCAACTGCAGTCCCAGCTGCAGTCCCAACTGCAGTCCCAGTTGCACTCGCAGCTGCAGGCGCAGCAGCTCAGCCAGCTGAACCAGCAGCTGCAGGCCGGGCAGCACCTGCAGTGGCCGCCGCCGGTCATGCCGCCCATGATGGCTCCCATGGGAGGGCTGTACCCGCAGCAGCTGTACTACGGCGGCATGCCGGCGCCGGCCGCGCACGCCGCGCAGCCCGCACCCTCGGTGCTCATGAACCCCTATAAGAAGATGAAGACGACGTAGACGTAGACGTAGAAGTAGACATAGGGAGAGAGGGGAGGAGGGAGTGAAGGACGCGGCCGCGACGGGGCCGGCCCCTAGTCAAGTGGCGACGGTGGTACGGTGATGGTGGTGCGGTGCCGGGCGCCCACCTCGCGAGCCGACCGTTCCGACGTACTATTATCTTAAGTTATGTACTAATAGGACTGTACCAGAACAATGATTGTATAAAGTATAAAGTATTGCCAGTACACGGACAGCGTGTGTGTGTGTGTGTGGTATTGTACGGGAGTGGTGGGGCCTGTCTGTGCAGCATGGGGAGCCCTGTAGAGCCCTGTTAGCATGCCTGGACTATCACCCTGCCACACCTATGTCCACTGTCCAGTGGCCACTCTTGTGGGCTTTTGTTATATTTTAACCTTATAACGTCAACCGCAAATCATTTCACGTTTCGATTGTTTCCTTTATGTTGTTTGATTTTGTCCTTAGTCTTAGGTTTTATCGATTGTAATGTTTTAAAAACATTTTGACAAAGTTTAAATATTATTTAGTCTTCCTGGCTTGAATTGTAATTTTAATGTTTGACAGAAAGCTTCTTTATCTTAAACATTTTAACTATTATTTGATTTATAAAATTGATTGGAAAAATGAAATATTACATGTAGTTATGGAAATGGATGAACATTGATTGTGTTATACATATTGTGATAGTGGTAGCCTAGTGGGATAGTGGATAGCGGATAGCATAGTCGGGGGAGGGCGTAGCTCTCTTCCCAAGTAACACCAGTCCAACCTAAAGGTTGTCAATGTATAAATACATTATATCTATTTTTTTAACATGGATAATAAGTAATAAAGCAACCAAATTGTTCTGTAGATGGGAAATTTTTATTTAGCTCTAAGTAGGATTACGTGTTGTAACTTTGTACAGAGTGGTTGACTGGGGGCGCCGGTGAGTGGGGCTTGGGGCCGGGGCCCTGCTCCACGAGCCTCTCAGGCCCAGCAGTCAGCCCCCACCCCCTCCCGCCTGCGCCCCTCTTATCACGCCATCTACCAACTCTCTGCGCCTTGCTATTTGTAAACACACATATTTACTATTTACATACTTATATATACATATGGAGTCAGTATTTGTAATAATAACGCTTGAAAATGCATGATTATTTGTTTTTTATTACCTACTTGGTTACATCATCTTTGGTATAATAATGAATTTGGCTTATCGATCTGGAAGCTGTTCTCTCTCTTGGCATATCACAGCTGCTTGTCTATCTATAAGTCACAGTGCCTCACCACCTCAGCTTCCTGTAGTTCCTCATCCTCAACCCATCCTGCTGAGTTGCTGGACACTTCAGTTCGGTTCAGTTCAGTTGGCACCCAACCACCCCCAACCAACCAAACAACCAACATACATCGTGTCAAATGATCTGCACATCGCAATCCCTCGCAAGCCACGCTATCTTATCAATAAGTGGGTAGGTCGCTTTCCAACCAAACCAAACAAATGCCATAACTACCACTCACCGAGACCATTCTACCAGAGCATACCGCCACGCTTGTACAGTTACGTGTGCTGGTATGCGCTGCACCCAAACAGCGCATCCATAAGTCCATAGCCTCCGGAACACACTGGGATCTACTATCACTGAACTAATCACTGAACTTATCACCAACGAGATATAATCAATTATTAATCAACCGAATAACACCGCTTTGAAAATGGCTTAACACGAGCTAATGAAGAGGTGACAGTAAGTGACGTAGCCGAGCAGGCAAAGGGGAAATGGGTTTCTAGCTCGCTGACAGCAGCTGGCTAAAGCTTCAGCAGCAAATGGCTGCCGTAGTTGAGTAGAGTGGCTGGCTGGAGTGGCTAGTGGTAGCCGGGTAGCCGGGTAGCCAGGGTAGCCAGGGTAGCCACAGGGTTGCCGTGTAAGTAAGCTAACCCGTCCCGACTTAATCTGTTTAATAGTAGTAAGTTGTTACAGCTTTTTATTATATTGATTTGGTGTGTGGCCCGTTGTGTGTGTCCCGACCACTGAGCTTGAGTTGGCTGGCACTGCTTGAGGAGCGGCGGTGCCCTAACAAACATACACCCACCACTCTGCCTCCTAATGTAGCATGGACTAGAACTAAGACTCATTGCCCAGGTATTTGTTTTTTGTACTTTGCAATCTTTAATACATAACGTGGTTTCTTTATCAGTTGCGCGCTTTTAGTCATTGTGTGTTTGTGCTTTCCATAATGGTTAGTGGTTAATGGTTAGACCCACCACCAATACAATCATGTTGTGAATGTATTTCTATGTAGATGATTACTTTGTGTCTTTTCTGTGTTTTAGAACTTTTTGAAATTTATTTTCTACTTGACATTTCTTTTTTCATGTACATTAATTTATTTGTCCAACTTTCTCCCAGGAAGCATACCTTTAAATAAATAAACGCATGTGTCTATCGAACCTTACACCGTCGGTGATACAGACTTCTAGAGACACAAGCTTTAAGCTAGTCTCACCTGAGCGCATAATCCCATAATATATGTGGACTTGGCCTATTCCACCAACTGTGGTACTGTTATATTTCAACGCTGGAGCTGCGTACGCTACCAGCTGTAATTCATTGTTATAATATCACTTTTAGTGTCTAGCAGGGTTCATATTCGATTCTCCTCTTGAATCGAAATCTATTTCACCAAAAATGTTATTTTAGATGTGAATGTGTATCCAAATATTGAACTTCTTGAGACTAACGAATTTTCATATGTTTGGTAACCTGCATAATATTATATGCTATTATTATATCGCCTACTGTTAATGTACATATTGCAATGAGAATTAAGTAAATTTGTCAAAGCTTTCAATTTTACAAAGCAATATGCCCACATTTATTATCATTTTAAATTAATATTTTTACTTCATTCTGTGTTTATAGTTGCTTTTTATTTATTTTTTTAATATTATGTAGAGATATATAAAACAATAAGTATGGTGCATAATTTCCTTTTTTTATGCATGTTTTGAAATAATATTGTAAGAGTATTTAACATAGCTTAAGTGCTTGAGTCGTGTCAATGACACAATTGACAGGAGGAGCCCATTCCTTCCTGGAGGAGCACAGCTTGGCTAAAGCACTCACTCGTCACTCGGTGACTTGGCTACTTAGCCAGTGCACTTGATCACTTGTTGGGAGAAGGGCACTCGTTGTGATCTTGACTGTGTTCATTGTGAATTTAACTGTTGCCAGTAACTTCTCAACCAATCCCTCTGGGTTACTAAGGGTTAACTATTTGCACCACTTGAGTTCTGGCTATATTTCTTGTACGTTTATTATTGTATTCTAGGCTTATTGGCAAATTATCGTAATATGTGAAGCTTCATGGTAAATATTATTTTATTACTTTTATTTCAGCATGGATTTTGTTGTATATTTTCAGCAATGGCATGTGTTAATGAAAATGCTTTTTGTTTCATGTCTCCCTCTGTGATGACATCATCCGTAATCGCAATAACTTGTCACTTAACTTATTTCCGCAACCCTCGGTGTCGGTTTCTTGTGGGCCGGTAAGATGGGGAAGTGGGGGAGATGGCGGAGATGCCCATCAATGCGGCGCACGTCCTGTACACGGATGATCGAGGACAGGTACCCCACAGCCCCCCCCCCACCCCCACCCATCCGCCGACCCGCGTGTTCCTAACAAACAAACAAACACACTGTGTTCTCTTCTTGTGTCTCTCTCTCTGACTGGAGATGAGAAGACATTTTCCTTGGCAGTTTTGCTTAACCAGTATGTAAGTAGATACCCTTTAATTACGCTTTAGTGCTATGATTACCTTTGCCACCTAATTGACCTGCTACGCATAGGATCTGTTCTAACCTAGTTTTTAATACCGCCTACTAGTTCATTTGGCACTCTAATGATTGTGTACTGACTGCTGACTACTGACCACTGACTCACTGTACTATAGTCCTCCCATGGCTATGGCTGATGGCTGATGGCTGGTGGCTGCCTGACGTTGGACACTGAATCGGACACTGGACACAGTGTCCTGCAGTGCCCTACTTGTACTTATTGTAGCGTGTAGTTTGCCTAGCGCCGCCCCCCCTGTCTTGTGCCCTCAACGGCCAGTGGAGCTACACTTAATCTTGGCTTAGTAATCATCAATTGCTTTTCATTTTATTTTTTTTTATTATACGCTATGGACGTTCAATCCACTATTTGCAGAATGGTCAACAATGTTTATATCCCGCAGTATCCAATCTTTAGTCCAATTTTGCTTTTATTTGTTTAACATCCAGTATATTGTTTTTATTATTTCTACTGCCCTTAATTTTATTTGATTTCCAGGCAAGAATTCACTCAAAGGCATTTGGAGAAAAATATTCTTTTAATATTATTTACTCTTCGAATGTAAAATATTCAGATGTTTCTGCCTTACACTATTATTATTGTACTTATAATTAAGGTTTTTTTCGATTATTTTACTATTTCAACCATCTTTCTTATTTTTTTTCATTCATTCCTTTTTACTTTTTCATTATGAATTTTCACACGCTTAGATATGTAGCGACGCTTTGTGAATATTCATAATATTTACATAAATAATTTTACATTACTCTGAAAAATGTATTACCAAAGAGTGAAAAAGCACATATTTATTTGTACGCTTATGACGATTGTGAATATTCACTGGCAGAGCAAAATGACATGTATCCCTTTAAATGATGTGTACAAATTGATATTAGAATATTCAGTTTTGAAAATACTTGATCTCAGTGTATAACATTTCAGTTACTGGACACCCTCCCGGTGTGCCAAGATTTTAATGGGCACGGCTGCGCCCGACCGACCTGCAAGTTTCTCCATGTACGGGAAGGTGAGTGTGTTGTGTATGCATATACGTAATGTATTGAAGTATTGGGAGAGTAGTAGGAGTTTACTAATATTGCTTCTCTCTCTGTCCAGGCTCCGGGCTGCATGTGGAGGCGGGCAGCGTGGCCGTGTGCCGGGACGCAGCGGGGGGCCGCTGTGGCCGCCGGGCCTGCCGCTACTACCACATCCCCGTGCAGCTGCCCCCGGCGCCCCCCATCCCCTGACTGCCCTATCCCCGGGCCACTGCCACGGCCGCTTCTGACTGTTTTTGTTACAAATATTTATGGGAATGTCCGGCCCGTGACCCCCTTCCTCAGCCCGTACATGCTGGTCGACTCGATAGAAATGCATTTTTATACTCTTTCCCGTTATGTTTTATTTTGTACGATAATTACAAAGTATCTTATTGCCCCTTAAAAAGGAGATTTAATAATATATTGGAATAAACATATGAAGGATACGACGAGTCTGTATCGATAAAGTAAATACATGATATTATATTCTTAAAAGAATCACCTACCCTAAGCTAGAATAGGAAGAGAAGAGAAGCGGATCACAGACAGTACGCTGCAGTGCAGTGCATTACCTTGCAGTACAGTGCAGTACAGTACAGGTCACCGGGATGGTTTTACTTTTGTATCGGCGGAGTCCGTTTTGTTTTAAGAGTTTTGGAAGATTGTTGACTGATAATAATTTGTATGGAAATAAGTGATAGTGTTAAAGGTACCCGGAGTAGTCAGCGGGCCCCAGTCTGTGATGGCGCTAACGAAAGCGAGAGAGAGCGAATGGAGTGGAACCAGCGGAATGTCTTAACATGCTAAATGGTTTGGTCCGAGTTCTCACCGGACCGTATTTGACTATGTGTAATTTTAAAAATACTACTATTTTTTTGTAAGTTATTTTATATAATTAGGGAGAAGAAGTGTGAGAATTATGTAAATACATTGATTGTGACATTGTACGTGAACTGGCACTAATGGTGTAATGGTGTCGTAGAATGTAGAATCGATGATTCCGTGTGAACAAACTGATTGTGATATTTCTAAAGGACTTCACTCGGTGGGAGTTATTCAAATGTTTTATATATTTATCTGAGTGATGTTTATTCTCATTTCTTTGTGAAGTATGAGTTCCTCTAGTGACCGCCAGATATCCAGCTTGACGTTTGTTGTCGGTCTAACCATTTTGTGATGTAAATAAATCAGGTATTTAAGCTGACTACGTCTTAGATGATTCATTAGAAACTTGGTGGGTATATTATATGGGCAGGCAACTAATACCCGACTAGAGAGAAAACAATAGGCGTCGAGGGAAGCATCGCATAATTCTAGTTTGTTGAGTTGAGTTATTAGATATAGTTTGTTTAAGACGTGAGAGTTGGCGTGGGTGATGGAGAGGGAGGGGAGACGGGAGGGAGAGAGAGAGAGATGGCGCTAGCTGCTATTTCTTTGCTTGACACTCGCTTCACCTGCTGCTGTCAGTATTTCATCTACCTTATTGTCTACTACCTACTACCTACTAACTATTAGCTAGTAAAATGTTCTGTCGTCACTAAGTAACATACATACATATTATGATAAACATTAAATATATCAATCAATTCCTCTACCCTAGTTTAGTATAAGGATTACTCCATTGCAGAAAACACCAATAGTCTAGCAATCAGTGTCCTATAGCGGCGCCTGTACCCGTCGGCTGGTAGTCCGTTTCGTTTGTAAGTAGCGTGCATGTTCTATGTTAAGTCCCCATCATTTGCTGTCAATCAATCAATCAATCAATCAATCAATCAATGGCTGTCTCGCGTTGGTCCCATCCTAACAACATAATATATAGAGTAGTGCGCGTGGCCCCGCCTTTCCCTCGGGGGGCCGCCTTAAGCTAGTCACATAGGTATAAACCTACATCATGCTCCTTAATTTCTACTACACATGTGACAAACAACCACTACCACAACCATGTACCTATACATTCTGTTATTCTCAATCTTAATAAACTTCAACTAAATCAAAAACCCCAACTCTTTTATTATACTTCGTTCATTCATTATTTGTCTTCCATATAGAATTTTTAATAATGAAGTGTAGGAATTTGCAATCTGACTTCTGACTTCTTATGAGACGAACATTGCGACAATTCAGTATTTAATACGATTGAGTCTTAAAAAGGTTATCTCCATATAATCAAGTAATAAACTTTGGTTGTACAATATGACCTCACAGAACTGTTGGATTAACCTCTGTTTTTGCGTTCACCACAATTATTACACAGTATTTGAATAAAACTCACCTTTACTGAACATGTGCTGTTTTCAAACACAATCGAATCACTGTGCACATTCAAAATATCTAGGTTTAATTTGCACAAATATTATGTTGAGTGCTTGATGTTTTGAGTAATCTTTGACTCCTTCTGAACGTCAGCGTCGTGCGTTGCTGTTTTGTCACTCCGTCTTCGATCCTTGGACACTCGGCTTATTTGTTAGCAGCCAAATTCTTTCCCAGCGTTCTGTAGTTGGATCTCCCTTTTTACATTCCATCCTTAATAAAGCGGCTTGTATAATCATTTGTGGCAAAAATTTTAATATTTTAATAGTACATATTTTTCTAAGATAAAAATGATTCCTCTTGTATTACCATTTGGGCCTCAGTTCCACAACTGGAAGTGAAGTAGACGAGGGAGGGAATGTGTTTAGAGTGCCAGTAGTTTCCTGATCGTGCGTGGGTATGTGGGTACCAGCTTAAACTAGTCTGGCAGCTCTATCCCGAACCATGGCGTAGAACAACGGGTGTATGTGGAGCGCCATTAGTTTCCTGACCGTGCGTGGGTATGTGGGTACCAGCTTAAACTAGTCTGGCAGTTCTATCCCGAACCATTGCATAGAACAACGGGTGTATGTGGAGCGCCATTAGTTTCCTGACCGTGCGTGGGTATGTGGGTACCAGCTTAAACTAGTCTGGCTCCTCTATCCCCAACCATTGCGTAGAACAACGGGTGTATATGGAGCGCCATTAGTTTCCTGACCGTGCGTGGGTATGTGGGTACCAGCTTAAACTAGTCTGGCAGCTCTATCCCCAACCATTGCGTAGAACAACGGGTGTATGTGGATCGCCATTAGTTTCCTGACCGTGCGTGGGTATGTGGGTACCAGCTTAAACTAGTCTGGCAGCTCTATCCCCAACCATTGCGTAGAACAACGGGTGTATGTGGAGCGCCATTAGTTTCCTGACCGTGCGTGGGTATGTGGGTACCAGCTTAAACTAGTCTGTGGCAGCTCTGTCACAAACCATTGCGTAGAGCAACCCGTAGTTCACGGACTAGACCCGGCCTATGTAATAATTCTTTCATTCTCTTTCCTTAATCTTACGTGTTATGGAGTTGGTCATGTAATTAGATCGCCCGCGGACATTGCAGGTTCCTGTATTGTCAGAATGAGATATGTCCTATTTCCCGGTAGCTTGGATGAATACTTTGTATAACCAAATCTGCAACTCTTTTTTTGTACATTATTATTTTAAATAATGATGCACTGTAGTCTTTTTTTTATGGAATATTTAACAATAATGAATTTGTAACTATTATTGAGACGTGTGAAAGAGAAGAATGCGCGAGTGAATCTGAATGATAACTTTACTTAGAGATTGATCACAAATCATTTGATTTTATACTTTAAACAATATAATAACATAATGTTTTAACTACATCGAATATATCCTTCCTGCGGATGGTTAAGCACTAGCAACACTTGAACTTTAGCGAGTGAAACCTAATTCTAACATTTTTATTTGAATAATTTTGTGATATTTTAACATATTGTTATTACGGACAAATATTCCGAATGGAAAGAATGATTTAACTATGGTAGCAACTACAAAATATCCAAATGGAATTAGAACTAAAATACAAAATGATTAATAATTGTAAATATATACAAGAAACAATACACAAAGATTTATCTGATTCCTCTTGTTTTTTAATAAATTTACAAGTGTATATTTAATAAAACCAGTGGAGCCTTATTGAGGAAGTGGTAGGTAGATCAGTTCCCTTTACACAGCTCCGTGATATACTCTGGTTTTCTTAAATGTATGTGCTGAAGTATGTGCATGGCATTATAATACATACATACATCCTACCTTTAGTGCAGGAGAGTCGCAACATACATACATACAAACATATACCTATGTCTGCGTCTTGTGTACTTGCAGATGAGTCATGGCATTATTAATACTGTAACATAGTCATGTATGTGCGGAAAAGTCATGGCATTATTAATAACTGTAACATAATAATGTGAATCAGTTCTGAATACAGCATAGTTAATAAACAAGTAATTATGTCAACTACTCTTGTATTTATTTACCTCTACCCTTAATACCCATTACCCCTTTAAATATGTATGTTATCAAACACTAGCTGCTGGGTGCTGCACCCAGTACAGAATCCAAAAGCAGGATGGCAAACACCCAATGGCGTGCAGTCCATAAAGCTGTGTCTGCTCTAATAAAATGAATCATTAAAATAAATTATAAAAAAATTGAAAGAACCGCAAAATTCTGATTCTGATGATAATGTATTTTTTCGCAAGTTTGGTATGGAACTTGTAAGCTCATTTTTTCTGTTGACCATAGCAATCGGCGGAAAATGATAATAAAGTGGCAATATTCAATGCACAATAAATTCATACCCAAACATGAAAACTACATAAAAGCGTGCCAAATGTAAATCTAAAAAGCTAACGGTTCAAATCCTAGCTGATTAAAATTACAAATTTTTGGAAACATAAGATGAAAGCCCGACTGGGTGTAAAACGAAATAAAATGATTTTTAAGATATTAGTCTTTGAAGAAGTTTCCACTGACACAAGATTCTCCCAGTTTACATTTTGACGCAGAATGGAATAAAAGAAGATTTATAAAATGTAAGTATGTTGAAACTAAAGCAGAAAAAGAAAGTTACTTTCCAGGCCCTTTATTGGAGGGATTTTTGATAACTTACTGTGTTTACTCTCACAGTAGGCACGTACAAAATATTTATAAAATAAGTCTTATCCTTAGTATAAAGTATGAACAGATTTGCTGATAAAAATATACTGTCAAGAAAATACAAAAAAGGTTTTCCCTAAGAGGCAATTTCGTAAAAACTCCTATAAAATTATATAATCCACAGAAATTTCTCGTTATATTTTGTTACAGTATTATAATTATTATTGTAAAATTAACCTGCTGACTAACTGTTCTGGCAGTTTAGCGGGTGTAACGAGGAACAAATAATAAAAACATTTCCATTTAAAAATAAATAAAATAGTGAATATAAATAATACAGTATGGAAAAATAAAGTTTTTAAAAAAGTACATATTCGCTCAAGTACACATTATTGGAAGAAATTGCCACCAGCAAATAAATCCGCCTATACATAATAATATTATTATTTATGTGAAGGGTGGGAAATAAATAAATTTATCGGGTGAATCATAATAGTGGAAGTGCGGTCATTATTTTTTAATGCATCGAACTGAGTCATCAGGCGAACTGAATGTACCTGATCAAATATATCTCCACAATTTAAAAGAAGTGGGAATGACGATGAAGACATGACACGAACAACTGAATCATAAATATATAATTTAAAATAAACTTAGTAAACACCACTTTTATTTTTTATACTTAATGCCGACTGGGTTTTGCAACAACCGTAGTTTCTTCAGGGCAGTACAATGCTATTCTAAAATCCACAAGTACATGTGTTACCAATATATTAGGGTTTCACAGAGTTGCATAAAATTGGGGCAAGCTCCAGTAGAGGAGGTAGTAGGACTGGGGGAGGATTGGGAAGCGAATGCTCTTTATCAATAAGGAACAACGTAAGTATACGACTTTTATTTAGGTTGATTTGGTTGTTGATGAGCTTTGCTGTTAACCATTCAAAGGTAATACTTAAAAAAATATAGAATGACTGATTCAGACCAAATATTCAACATATTTGATGTACTATACAATTATACATAAAAACACTCATTTTTTACAAAAAACAAAATTTAACCAACACAAACTATTAATAGACAAGTTAGACAAGCATATTAAAAAAAAAAAACATAAAAACTCTGATGGTGAGCAGAAGCTTTGGACAAAGACACAAATATCGGCACTAAGAGCACTCAACAATCTTTCACACCATTCAAAAATGAGGGAAAAAAACATTTCAGATACCAAAATTAAATTACATTTTGTAATTCCTTTATTCCAGACTAGTGATGGGCAGGATCGAAATACAGGGTTTTCCAATAAGAGGTGTTATTTTGAATAGCCCGCTATTTCGGTAGATGCTAGTTTTGAAGCTGTCATTTTGTGACATTTGACAAGAAAAAACTACGTCATTAATAAAAATGGAACGATACACGCTTCAACAACGCCTTGAAATTATTAAAATTCACTTGAGTGAATCAAATGCAAATCATCTTGAGTGATGAGGCCCATTTCCACCTCGGTGGCTTCGCCAACAAGCAAAATTGTCGCATATGTCGCATCTCTATCCTCAACGTGTGACTGTTTGGGGCGGTTTATGGTCCGGCGGAGTCATTGGACCTTACTTTTTCGAAAATGAGGCTGGAGCAACAGTTACGGTGAATGGATTGCGCTATCGAGAGATGATTAATGATTTTTTATGGCCGGAATTAGATGGTATTGATCTGGACAACGTTTACTTTCAACAAGACGGCGCTACGTGGCACACAAGCAACGAAACCATCAAAATAACACCTCTTAGTGGAAAACACTGTATTATGACAAGCATAAACGCAGGTTACGCAAGTCAAACTTCAAAAGCCGTTTTCTCTGGATCTACGTCGCCAAACGGACTGCAATTTTGGAAGCATACTGAAAATTATGGTCTGAAGTTGAATCAATTACATAATATCAGTAAATTGGCATTTGTGGAAAAGTCAACATTCTCGCGCGTAAAAATGCAAGGTTTGGATTCAAACTTCGAAAGCCGTTTTCTCTGGATGAAATGTTATTAAATGTTGCCGACACGACTGAAATTTGTATGCATACTATTTGGGTTGTTTCGTAAAATTTGAACAATTCTTCAAATTTCAAAGTTAAGTTCTTTTATTATTTCAGTTCTGTCAAGCAAATGATATAATAACCGAACTTGAATAGGACTTTCACAGAACCCGTTGAAATTTGATGAATTGTTCAAATTCTCCGAAACAACCCGTCCTAAGAGTTATGGCCTGAAGTTAAATCAATAACAAAATAATCATAAAGTAGCATTTTTGGAAATGTCATCATTCTTACGGGCAAAAATGCAAGGCTTGGGTTTGAACTTTGAAAGCCGTTTTCTCAGGATCTATGTCGCCGACTAAACTGAAATTTTGCATATATAATAAGAATTAAGGTCTGAAGTTGAAACAATAACAAAATAATCATGAAACATTTGTGGAAAAATCATCATTCTCACGAGCATAAATGCAAGGCTTGGGTTCGAAAGTTGAATCAATAATAAAATATTCATAAAGTACCATTTGTGGAAAAATCATCATTCTTACGGGCATAAATGTAAGACTTGGGTTCCAAATTTCAAAACCGATTTCTATGTTGCCAAATATGTTGCGCAGCTAAAATAGTTACTCCCCCCAAAGTTAAATGGGCAATCGAAGGGTTTGACCCCTTTAAAAGCGCTGGAGAAGATGGAATCTTTCCAGCACTTCTACAGAGGGGCCTAGATTCAATCTTACTTCCGGTGACTAAGATCCCGAGGGCGTGCTGCGCCCTCGGATACATTCCCATATCATGGAGGCAAACGAGGGTAGTGTTCATACCTAAACCTGGGAACCGATTACGACCAACCAAGCGCATTCCGTCCAATTAGTCTCACCTCCTTCCTTCTAAAGACAATGGAGAGACTAATGGATAGACACATAAGGGACGGGGCACTAAGGGCAAAACCCTTCCACGAGTTACAATTTGCGTACCAGCCAGGCAAGTCGGTCGATGCGGCACTACACAGGTTGGTGTACAAACTGGAGCAGGCTGGAGTGGGCAGAAGGGTATGCTCGCTAATGTGGGCAACTAGGCGGATCTGCGGCAGAACGTGGGGACTCAATCCTAAAATGATGCGATGGCTGTACACAGCCGTTGTAAAACCAAGGATCATTTTTTTTTTTTCATCATGCATGCAGCCCTAGTCTGGTGGAGGAGAACAACACTGAAAACAGTGATGGTCACACTCAATCACATACAGGGACTCGCATGCAGAGGGATCACGGGAGCTATGCGAATCACTCAAATACTAGCCATGGGAGTGCTCCTGAATCTACCCCTACTAAACCTAGAAATAGAGGGGGCGGCGATGGCGGCAGCCTACTGGCTACAATGCAAAGGTCAATGGAGAGGTGAGCTGCCAAAAAACAGTCATACAGAGATTGGACCAAGACTGAGGGCAATCAGCCCGACAGCTGGAATGAAGCAGGACGGCAAACAAGCCGAATTCCTCTTCTGACGGCAGTTTGGGGTGACCTACCACATAAGGGAGGAATGGGACACGGTTCCTACCTCCAAACAGGAATTAATCTGGTTCACAGATGGGTCCAAGGTGGAGGAGGGAACAGGGGCCGGAGTCTGTCTGCAGGGATCCAAGAGGGAACTCAGTATACCTCTAGGAACACACTGTACTGTGTTTCAAGCTGAGAATAAAGCCATCTTGACCTGCGCACAGGATAATATACGTATTGGGTACAGGAATAAAAATATAAGCATATGTTCCGATAGCCAGGCAGCCCTAATGACACTGGGAAGTAACCGATACGACTCCAGACTGGTGATGGAATGCAAGACTGTTCTCAATAAAAAATAACCCTAATTTGGGTACCAGGACATAAAGGTATTGAGGGCAACGAGCGGGCTGACGAACTAGCAAGGAAAGGGGCGAAAGCACCACGTGTAGGATCCGCGCCGGCCGTGGAATGAGACAATCCAAAGTACTCATAAAAGGACCAGACCCTAGACGAACCAAGAAACTACTCGATATGGACAGAAACTCAGGGAACTGGTAGGACTACTAACGGGACACTACCATCTCAGGAGACACATGCAGATATTGGGAGTAGAAAACACCAATAGATGCAGGAAATGTGAAGACGATGAAGAGACTCCAATTCACCTATGGTGCCAATGTCCTGCCCTGGTGGGAACTAGGCTCAGATACCTGGGGAGACATACAGTAGAACCAGAAGACATAACCACATACCCAATGACAACCCTGGTGAATTTTATTAAAGGGACTGGGTTGTTGTTAAAGGATTGGGGTAAAATGGGAGATAGCACAATGGGCCTATGGCCTAAGTGCTCACGGAAACTATGTGTAAACTGTCTACGCTCAAAAAAAAAATGTTGCCAAATAGACTGAAATTTTGAACTCTGAACTCCACTACCTTCAGCCTCACAGCATACCCCAATTGGGGATGCCGTAGTCTCACTGGCTCCAGACGGTTGGGAGCAGTTGGGACTTATGTGCGGTATTCACATAAAAAAGGATGTAAAATGGCCAACGCAGAGTAGGGTAATTTCATTGTTTTTTTTTTTATATTTCCGAAAATATGAGGAAAATAATTACGATAGTGAAGGTATATTTAGTTTATTTTTATGTTGAGGAATAAACTTTCTATAAAGATTTGTACTGTGCCGTTTTCGGTTTGCCGCCTAAACGATATGACCGTTTTTAACCGGCCAACGTTGTCCCGAACGTTGGTCCTAACGTTGGCGACGGCGAGTTGGCGCCAACGTGGACCTGGGGCTTTAGGAATTATCCCCCCCAGGATTGTGAATTTTCGGTCCCAACTTATCGGCTATACAAGTTTTAGCTTTTTTTTAGCTCCTTTTCGAGTGACATCTAGCTTTATTTAAAAAATCTCGTTGGCAACACTGGACAAGATATGCAAAGGCAAAGATGGCAAAGATGTGTCAAGTGTAAATGTCAAATAAATATGTTTACTTGATTTTTATTTAAATTTTGGTTGTATTTTGAAACACAAGAAACGAATCTTAATGATGTCTTCGAACATCGAATAAATTCTTATCCGGAGACACACGGTATGTGTAATTTATGCTTTCGATTTGTAGTAATGTGTTCGGTAGTAATAAAAAACTTGTTATTGTAGACATATAACCATCTGTTCCGTGTAGTAAAAGTTCTACTGTACTAAGGACCTTCGTTAAAATAAAGGATTATGTAGCTCGGAATCTGCATTTACATAAAGCGTGGTTCGTTTGCTAATTTTCCATTTTCCAAGGGTTTCTGGAAGGGAACTATTGTTTATCCCCTCTATATAATCTATGTATATTTTTGTGTTCCTGCTGTTCTGTGAATTGGCTTCTTCTCACAATTCTGTGTAATACTCTAGTTTGTGCTAACTTTGATTATCTAAGTGATGTGTTTTTATAGGTCTGTCACCTATGATTAGCAAAATGTTCACATCTCTCAAGAATAAGATCAAAGAAGAGACTGGCAGCGATGTGCCCAGAAGATTCCCACCACGGCATCATGTAACTGTACTTTCCCTTCTTCAATACTAACAACATATCATATTTACTATAAGATTTATAAACTAAACCTTGACTTAAAACTATATTTTAGTGTCAGAATCTACTTAACAACTACATATATGATTGTGCTGATCCATATAACAAGCGCCCTTGAGGCGAAATTTCACAGTAACGCTAAAATTAGTGTTGTAAGTTCATTGTACCAATACAAGATGTATCGTTTCAGGCATCTAATTCCAGTCTGGGCTCCACAGTCTCAAGTGATATGGATGGGAATATCCTGGCAACACCAGAAAGTCTTCAAGTAAGACGTCTTACAATGTTATAATATGTATTATATGCAGTCAGATTAGATCCAATACATTGATCACTCAAATCATTTACAGGATTACACATTGAGGGAAAAGGAGCTCCTCCAACGGCTAGAAAAGTTGACTCGAGAACATGGCCGACAGCTGGAAGAGAGAGACAGAGAATGGCAGGAGAAAGTCACCTCATTGCAAAACAACATGCAAGCTGCTCAAGGTAATAAACCCTGTTCAAAACCCTCCACATCACAAGTTATGCAAAGAATTGCTATTATATTATATTTTATGTTTTGGTGTGGCCTGAACTCCTTAATGACCTAACTAACTCCATAATGCCATACCACTTTTGTAAGCTGTATATATATTATGTAGCATAATATATCTACCGCACGCAGGTGGACCTTATCATATAGGTCTTATCAGGTCCCATTTCCCCTGGTGAGCCAGGTTACCGTTTCCTTATCTCTGCTTTATTTGGCTACGCCAACTACATGGACTATAAATTAAGCATCAATTTACTGCACACTAGTTATCAACTGAATGCTTTATTATTTGAAACTACATACTTGTTCAAATAAAACAGAAAAATGATAACTACTTATCAATCATTTAGTGTAAGAAATGCGCTTCTTGTTTAGGTGAGTTTTATAAATGTGTAAGCTTATGATAAGAATGTTGTTTTGTTAGTTATGATAAAACCTACTATTCATCAGTTGACACAGTAAAAATATATTTTTTTATATTGCACTGTTTTTGTATTTGCAATAAATTACTTAACGAGCGATTTACAATAAATTAGTTTGTTGGAATAGAGAAGAATTACTACAGAGGTGCTTTCCTCACCTGTTTAGTAGTTCTCAGCAAAACAGCAAAGGGTTTTATTAGTTTTGATTCTTTTATAAATTAACTTTCAATGCTATAAAAACTAATTAGTCATGACTATAAAAAAGATACCTATTGAAAATCATCTAAAGAAAAACTAAATAAAAGTTATTTTATTAGCCAGAAAATTATCATTCAATGTAAAAATATTAACACAAGTTTATTGACTGCTGCGTTAATTTGGTATGAGAGATAGCACAGGTCAACATAAAAAATCTTGTATGAAGTGTGATTTCTGTATTATATGAGTCCAGAGCAGGTTTGGCAACTCGAATGTAATTTATTTATTTATTTATATATATAATTTGTACATTTATTTATAACAATTACAGGTAATATAGCCTAAGACGTTATAATTGTACCATTTATGCAGTGTATATGCAATGCCAAAAATCTCGCAAATGCACTATAGGACACAAAAAATAAATCTATTTTTTTATCTACTGCATTCAAAAAGCACGTAGCTCTCCCTACAGGTGAGTACATAAATAAATTAGTGCGGCTTGCTCTACTATATAGAAGATTGTGATGACGTCCTCGAGAGTGAGACTCTGGTACAAAAAAATTTTGTTGGGCCAGTATCTCATTATTAGATAAGTGACCGTTTATGTAAATTTATGTAATGTGTTTATTGCAGAGGTGTGGTGCGGGGAGGCGGCGGCTGCGAGGCGAGAGTGCCGCGAGGAAGTGCGGAAGAGCTCAGCGCGCGCGGAGCAGCTGCTCGCCGCCACCAACGCTGCGGCCCGGGCCCAGGACCGCCTGGACCAGGCTCTGGTGAGACTGCACTGACACTTTTTTTTTAACACTCTGAAAACAAGGATATTTTTAATCTTAACAGATTCTATTTAAAATAACCAGTCTTGTTTTTTTTCTCACTACACCGGTAATATCTGTGAACCCCTAAAAAATAATCACACATCTATTAGTAATAACTTTTGTTGTATTTTGTATAAGACCATTTGGAAGGAATAATTTAAAAACTGTCTAAAATTTAGCACTTCACACTACACAATGTAGTGCAGGTGCAATTTTCCTGAAATATGTCGGAGTTGTGCCTAATCTAGAATTGTGCGGAATTCAGTTCAGATACAGCTATAACTTGATCCAACTCATATGAAAAAAATGTATTTTCTTTACTCATTGAAAGGTTAGTACTTTAAACCCATCAACAAAAGTTACAGAACAGAGGTGTTATTTTGTATATTTTTATCTATGTATCTTTTTTAAGTTTGTCAGAAATGATGTTTGCAAAATTGGATGGTTTTGGAGATACGTATGTACATACATATTTAAAGCAAAACAACGAAGTATACAGGTTAAGAAAAAAACAAACGAATCAGAAATGTTAGATATTGAGTTGTGACCTCAGCATTCCTTGAAGTCGCTGATGCGACTACAGAGTAAAAAGCAAGGTAACTGGGGCAAAAACAAAAACTAAGCGCTCAAGGTTCTAAAAACTTTTCCAATGTATTAAATTGTTTGTCACGTATATTACAAATAAAAATATATCTATTGTCATTACTATGATATTGTAAAATAGGATTTTGCAAGTATGGGCAATGGCTTATGGATTGCGATAATATGTGATGTTTATTTAGATAGATTGGTGTGCTTGCCATTCTAGTCTCGGTGTACCATCAACCGTTCAGTTGTATGTTTATCTGGCTTGTTAAATATTAGTTTGTTTATGCAGGAGGAGATAGAATCGGAGCGCCGGGGCTGGGCCCAAGAGAGACTCCGATTGGCCGCCCAGGCAGAAGAAGCCCTGCACAACCTGTCCTTGGCGGAGCCCTTAAACTCCACAATAGGTAACCAAACACCCTAATCTTGCACCTACTCTACAAGCCATGCTTTTCACCCAGTATTTTCTCTGGTTCAGTGCTGTTTACAGAAGCAAAATACAATTAAAAATAATACTGTAAGTTTTGCATGACTATATCGACATGCGCACAATTACTTTGTGCATGCCCCTTTTAACGTAACCTATCCTCATTTGAGCAATCCTACATTCGCTTTATATCTTTGACTATGATATCAGAGAATTCTGAAATACATTTTCCGTGGTCACCCTGGTCAGGTTTAGAGGGAAATGCGCAATGACATGATTGTGAGCATGGTGATACAGCCAAGTTTTATTTTCGATTGTATTTTGCATCTGTGTATACCAGTCATGTACCATTTATTAAAACTTTGTAACGGTGTAAATGTAAAGTAAGAACATTCCAATGTTTACATGTAATATTGAGATCTACAGGATCAATTATAGGGTACAAATACGGTAGAGCAAAGATCTCAATCTCATGATTGTGGGGTTAATTCTCTGTCAAGTAAGGAGGAAAATCAGAAATAATAAGAGTAAATATTTAATAGAAATTATATTGAAACCATCAAAAGTTACAACAAAGGAGTACAAATAATAACCATGTAACAATAGGAATAAAAAGTAGGCACATACCAGATGGACTCCTGAACCAAACTAAACTAACTTTACGTGGTCGAGAAACGAAGGAATAACAACGGGTGGCGAACGAAAACTTGTCTCTTGTCACTTGTCAACGCGCGCCTGTAGGAGCATCAAGTCCGCAGCACGTGGCAAGCAACCAGACTCGTCTTAAGGAGCCAGGACATCCTTCTCTTAGTGGAAACGGGAGGACGCAACTCCTTCAACGTGCGCCTGCAGGATCATCAAGTCTGCAGCACGTGGCAACCAACCAGACTCGTCTTACGGACTTCGGGAACAGCAATCCGTTCCTTCGCGACGCGGGGACACTCAGCCATCAACTTCTAGCCACAGCTAGGACCAATCCATTTGCGGTTTCACAACCGAAACACGAGTACTACAAATATGATCACCGGCCAACACTGGATAAAAAGCGGGATTCCATAATCACCACTAAAATAATAATCAACACGAACTATTCGTGAAAGGTAAAACACCCCGCGCCCTTTTTAAAAGAAAAGCATGACTTCTATTCACATGATTAACTCAGATTCAAAACACCTTATGGCGAGTGACAAGATCCGCGAGCAGCTGCCCAAAGCTGACCCGGGGAGGAAGTGACCAAAAACAAAACTGTCCTTCCTTCCTTAAAAATATTGCCAAAGCTAAAAAAAAAACACCATAGACAAAATAAACCCAATTAAGCAAGAACTACACTTGTCACAAAATATTTATGTGACAATTTACTTTAGCTAAGAGTGTCTTCATGCAATGAATATCTATTTCAGATGAAAGTGGTGCTGACGGAATGACTTCCAATGAGTTGGCGCTGAAACGGAAACTAGAAGAAGCCCAGCTCCATTTACATGACATCAAGACATCCTGGAGTGGACAGATTGCTGCTCTTGAAACTCAGGTATGTATGCACCCCAGGCATTGTGGGTTCAATTCCTCTGTTGTGCAGGCGCAATTGGAGCAGTCTGCTCCGGGCGCCGAAAGGAGGCGCTGATAATACCTAACACCTAATATGGCGCCCTTGAGGTATTTACTAGCGCCGTTTGGCTCTGGAAGGTAGTAGGCATTGTTCAAATATTGTCAGGCTATTTGTTTATTTTTCTTCATTTAATTTGTGAGTTGACTGATTTGTATAGCCCTGTACGGTTACTATTTTACACTAGCGCAGACCTGTGAAACACCACAGGATATTATGTATAATTGTAGGATTTGTAAAAAAATATTTGCCTCAGGATTATTGCATTTCAAAAGAAGAAATTTACCTTTCGAAAGTTAGTAAAAAATAATCTAGACACTAGAGTCAACCATGCTAACGACTACGCCAAATCCCGATTGAGTAGGACCGACATTTATTTAGTATATTAACTTCTGTAATGTGATCCAATTTCAGAGAAATGCTTATATGTCCGTGTCGAAATTCCCTCTTAATTTTTCCATAGTGTGTGCGGCACATCAACTTATCTGTGCAAGATATTGAAGAAAGAAAGAGGTGGTGCGCACACTCATGTTCAGATATAATCAAGCTAATGTACCACGAAATAATAAATTGTATTTTTTAAATGGTGACTGGATAAATCAAATCGGATCAAAATGATAATTCATCACATCTTTAAAAAGTTATATAAAGTCGTGGAAAGTGATAAAACAAAAAAATTATTAACTGGGTTATGTAGGTTAGGTTTAAAATTTTTTTTTTTTCATCGTTTCTAATTACTTTATATCACTTTTTAAAGGTGTGTTGAATTGTCACTGTGTTGAGTTATCATGGAACCTTTTAAATGTGTAGGTTATAAAAAAAACTATTTTCTTACCCGAAAATGTTCCTTCATATTAGAGTCCAGTAGGTAAATCATTGGTGATACGTCGATAGTAGATGAAGTTAACAACAATGTTTTGTGTAGCTACTGTTATATAATAAATTATTTGTTTATTCCGGTTTATGCTGATTCCTTACCGGCCCATGAGTGAGTGGGGTAAGGCTAACAAATTTAGACTGAAGAAATTTTCTTGAAATTATTTATCGCCTCGGAAGGATGTGCATTGTTTATCAGTTACGCAACAATGAAACATTTTATACTCCATCTATTATAGATATGTACAAGCGTAAAAATTTAAACATAAATAAAACATGACGAAGACCTTTAAACAAGGTATAATTCATAGGTATAAGTGTTTGTTCAAAATACGTAACATACTTAGCTCCATAGAGCGAATTGAAGAAAATATCAGTTATTTTTCGTGAATTCTTCAGCCACACAAAAATCTTGTGACACATTCCTTTATTCAAGATGTGTGCGGACAATTTTTAACAAATGTGCAATCACACCTTTTGTTACGTATGAACAGGACAAAATTTCCTTCATTCCTTTCCCATAATTCGCGGCTCGGCTCGCGAAAATTTTATCCTGTTTATACTTAATGTTATTAGAATGCATTGTCATCGACAATGAGTTTATCTGCCGAGTTTCAGCTCCATCGGATGTCTGGAAGTGGATTAATTTCCACTTCCAAGATTTGCATAATATAAATGTGACGATTTCAAGAATATAAACGTGAAATCAAAATAGATATTTAAAAAAATTATTCCATCTATTTTCATCTAAGCATCTGTCAAACATTTAAACAAAATAAATACACATTTCAAATAAAGAATTATTAATTAATAAAGTTATTTTGGTACCTACTTTATCGCTTGACCGATATGATTTATATTTATCAGTTCCAATTTAAAAAATTTAAAGTCATGGACATGAATAATTTTATGTAATATGCAGTTTAAATCTGCATCATGCTCTGTCAACCGAAATTAGTATTTAATTACACATAAATATGTACATATTTGTATTCCAGGTGGGGCGTCTATCCCGCCAGGCTGGAGAAGAGGGTGCAGAGAGGAGGAGAGTGGAGAAAGAAAGGGACGCCTTGCTGCAGCGTGTGCGCGAGAAGGAGACACAGCTAGAGCAGGCGCAGGCCACCCTAGAAGACAAGGAAGCCAAGGTATGTGTATCTGAAATGAGTTGACTCGTCACCTGAAACTATTTCTTTTTAGAATACAAACTCAATTTAATAGTTAATAACTAAAATTAAATATTGCAATTTATAAGAAGCTTCTAGGCCAGTGATGAGCAACCTTTTTATCCGGAGGGCCAATTTATTAATTTTCAATTTTTTCGCATGCCACAGGAGATTGATTAAATAGAGCTTGACTTGGTTAACTTTGCAGTCGGTGGTGTCGCAATCCTAATAATATTTTCTATAACCGTATTTTTTGATAAAACAAACATAGAACGGAAAACAAAGCGCTGCAAACAAAGGCAAATTTTTGTCGATCTGTCGATTTTATTATTCTAAAATATTAAACAACATATAAAAAATAGTTACAATTTTGGGCCGCTGATTCAAAAGAGACAGACAAAAGTTTGTTGTGAAATCATTTCGTATTTTGTAATACAGATTTTGAAAATGTAAAATATTTGATATACCCGGAAATCCGAATGATTGCAAGTAAGAAATATGAAAACTTATAAGAATTTTGGTGGCTTAAAACACAATTTATTGTTCAGGTTACACAGATGATATATAGAACAATAGTCACAGTATACAATTTATATAATATCAATACACTTTGATATAACATTTATCGACTAGAGGATTTATATAGGATCCTTGCGGGATAATACTTGGAAACAACAAAGTAGTAGAATCGAGCCGCGGCACAACTATTCGGTACTAGCCTAGGTTGGTTTAGGGCGGATTACTGCCTCTCAAAAGCTGCGCACATCACAGGTAGCCAAGAAGAGGAGCGCGCCTTTAGCGAGTCTAGTAACCTTCAAGTCGGTTGCTAAGCAATGGTAGTAGATAGCTGTCCTCAGAGGGCTGTGCGGAGCACGGATAGCCAGCTGACGGAGGGACTAGCCAAGTCGAGCAGACAGGAGAACTGTGCTTAGCAATGGTAGTAGATAGCTGCCCTCAGAGGGCTGTGCGGAGCACGGATAGCCAGCTGACGGAGGGACTAGCCAAGTCGAGTAGACAGGAGAACTGTGCTTAGCAATAGTAGTAGATAGCTGTCCCCAGAGGGCTGTGCGGAGTACGGATAGCCAGCTGACGGAGGGACTAGCCAAGTCGAGCAGACAGGAGAACTGTGCTTAGCAATGGTAGTAGATAGCTGTCCTCAGAGGGCTGTGCGGAGCACGGATAGCCAGCTGACGGAGGGACTAGCCAAGTCGAGCAGACAGGAGAACTGTGCTTAGCAATGGTAGTAGATAGCTGCCCTCAGAGGGCTATGCGGAGCACGGATAGCCAGCTGACGGAGGGACTAGCCAAGTCGAGCAGACAGGAGAACTGTGCTTAGCAATGGTAGTAGATAGCTGCCTTCAGAGGGCTGTGCGGAACACGGATAGCCAGCTGACGGAGGGACTAGCCAAGTCGAGCAGACAGGAGAACTGTGCTTAGCAATGGTAGTAGATAGCTGTCCTCAGAGGGCTGTGCGGAGCACGGATAGCCAGCTGACGGAGGGACTAGCCAAGTCGAGCAGACAGGAGAACTGTGCTTGGCAATGGTAGTAGATAGCTGCCCTCAGAGGGCTGTGCGGAGCATGGATAGCCAGCTGACGGAGGGACTAGCCAAGTCGAGCAGACAGGAGAACTGTGCTTAGCAATGGTAGTAGATAGCTGTCCTCAGAGGGCTGTGCGGAGCACGGATAGCCAGCTGACGGAGGGACTAGCCAAGTCGAGCAGACAGGAGAACTGTGCTTAGCAATGGTAGTAGATAGCTGCCCTCAGAGGGCTGTGCGGAGCATGAATAGCCAGCTGACGGAGGGACTAGCCAAGTCGAGTAGACAGGAGAACTGTGCTTAGCAATAGTAGTAGATAGCTGTCCCCAGAGGGCTGTGCGGAGCACGGATAGCCAGTTGACGGAGGGACTAGCCAAGTCGAGCAGACAGGAGAACTGTGCTTAGCAATGGTAGTAGATAGCTGTGCTCAGAGGGCTGTACGGAGCACGGATAGCTAGCTGAGGGAGGGTACTAGCCAAGGCGAGCAGACACAAGAACTGTGTCGTGTGAGGGCGACTCGCTGCTTTTAAGGGTTTCATCCCGTGTCAGCAGCGTAAGGGATGGTCGGCCGCATTGGGGGGGGGTGCGTAGAAAGCATTCTGCACATCTCGTCGCCTCAGTGTAGCGTGACAGGGATAGTGCCATATGGGGAGAGAGAGATAGTGTATTAGCAATAATATCCCGCGCAGTACAAACTCTCTTTTGTTATATACAGTCGAACTTGGTTAGTCGAGCACGAAGGGACCGAATAAAATTGCTCCTTATAGCCGTTAATCGTAATATTCAAAATAGGTTTTTTAAAAGTCGTATGTACCTACCTAACTGCCTCTACTATCATTATATTCGCAAAAGTACAGTATATTTTCAAAATACGAGTAGGTATTACTTATTAAAAAAGTATATTAGAAAAATACACTTTTATTACTCAAATTTATTATCAATGATTGTTTTAAAGATTTCACTTTCATGCTTCTCAATTTCCTCTTAAAAACAATCAATCTTATTATCACTACCTGCGTGCGTACTGTACCTACCGCTTGTAAAATCGCACCTGTCATAAATAACTAGCTTACTGTTTTGGTTTTGGGCTGTAAAATTTTACTTGTCACAAACCATTGATGCACAAACCGCGGCCCTATTCTTGCAGCCTGCATGTCAATTTCATACCAATTGTAAATTGTCAATGGCTATAGAGAAGATTATAAATGTTTGGGGTAATTCTTGAAAACCCTGGCTGAGAACATTTTTTATAGAGTTTTGGTTATTTTGCATTTCCTAAATGGAACCAAATTTGAAGAACTGGTTTGCATAACACGAAATTCAATAAAATCAACAGAAACCTTAACTCTTGAATGTCGCTGTCAACCCCCTCCCCCTCCTCGAAAACTAAAATGATCTGCTGGTAGGTCGCGGCCTTTTGAAAAATAGGCAAAGCGGCCCCTTTGCTGAAAAAGTTGTGCTTCACTATCATAAATTCACCCCGTGCAGGGATTTAGGTATTCATAACTAGGTACCTTCATAAAACATATTTATTGGTTTTTAAAATAAAATTGACGAGGGGCTGTAATACAAAAGAAGTCCTAAAAAAGGAACAAATTTGCGAACCTCAAATTTCGCAGTTTTTATGACAATTTTACTATGTGCCTGATGGATAGCAATGGTTCACATAGCCGACAATCTTACACAGGTAGTGCTATAAAAATATGTATCAGTCCCTAACGGGATAATTTTTTCATCTATTATCCCGTTAGGGACTGATACATATTTAACGGAATAATAGGTGTAAAAATTATCCCGTTAGGGACTGATATATATTATTCAGAAATTGTGTTGACAAAATTATTTGCTCGGTATATCAGTGAATCGACCTCATAATAACAGTCAAAAATTATTTGAAGATAAGGCTGAACTAAAATATCGTTTTGTAATTGCTCATTATAGCTGCGACCTCGGTATTGCCGTGATCGTTATAACCAAGTTCGACTGTATATGATTTCAGAAACATAATTTCGAAGCATACCTAACCTTATAAAACGTAACCCTTGCAAAATATCAAGACTATAGTTTTCCGCTAAACCCTTTCATAGAACAGAAACCGTTTTACCGCTAATATTTTGATATTTTATTTAACTAAAACATAAAGATGTGCAAAAAGCCTCGCTGGCTGTACGAAATGGGCCGCGTGTTTCTCATCACTGTTCTAGGCTATTTTATGAAATTTAGCTATGTGGTATAAAAGAACACTGTTAAGAAAATAAAATAATTTTCAAAAATTATTGAAAAACTTGTGTTTTGCGTTAACTCAAAGAAATTATGTAAATGAGTACGTTCTTAGAAAGATGTGAATTTATTTATTATACCTCAGTCATTTCTATATTATAAATTACTAAAAGCTACCAAAATATTTTGCCATACGTTAACGATAATAGTTGTTCAAAAACAGCTTACCTGAGTGCTGTATTTTGTCCAACTTTGAAGGCATATATTTTTTTTTTTTTTTTTTTTTTTTATAGTCGGAGGCGGTTTACTTACGTTCCCCGCGAGCACTTAGGCCATAGGCCCATTGTACCATCTCCCATTTTACCTCATTCCCTTGCCAGTAACCCGGTCCCTTTTATGAAGTTCACCAGGGCTGTCATTGGATATGTGGCGATGTCTTCTGGTTCCACACTGTGTCTTCCCAGGTATCTGAGCCTTATTCCCAGCAGAGCGGGACATTGGCACCATAGGTGAATTGGAGTCTCTTCCTCCTCTTCACATTTCCTACAGATGTTGGTGTTTTCCACTCCCAACAGTTGCATGTGTCTCCTGAGATGGCAGTGTCCCGTTAATAGTCCTACCAGTTCCCTCAGTGAGTTTCTGTCCATATCGAGTAGTTGCCTGGTTCGGTTAGGGTCCGGTCCGTTTATGAGTACTTTAGATTGCCTCATTCCGGGTGCCTTCTTCCATTCCTTCCAGTGTTGGGATTTGACCCACCTCTTGATATGTAGTTTGGTGTGGCAAGCTGCTACTCCTACGGCCGGCTCAGATCCCGCAAGTGGTGCTTTCGCCCCTTTCCTTGCTAGTTCGTCAGCCCGCTCGTTGCCCTCAATACCTTTATGTCCTGGTACCCAGAGCAGGGTTACTTTATTGATGGTCGCCAGTTCTATTAGGATAGTCCTGCATTCCATCACCAGTCTGGAGTCGCATCGGTTACTTTCCAGTGCCATTAAGGCCGCCTGGCTATCCGAACATATGTTTATGTTCTTATTTCTGTACCCGATATTCATATTCTCCTGTGCGCAGGCTAAGATGGCTTTCATCTCAGCTTGAAACACAGTGCAGTGCATTCCTAGAGGTATACTGAGTTCCCTCTTAGATCCCTGTAGACAGACCCCGGCCCCTGTTCCTTCCTCCATCTTGGACCCGTCTGTGAACCAGATTAGTTCCTGTTTGGAGTTTGGACCTGGGACCGAGTCCCATTCCTCCCTTGTGGGGTACGTCACTTTAAACAGCTGTCCGAAGAAGTATTCGGCTTGCTTGCCGTCCTGCTTCATCCCAGCCGTCGGACTAATTGCCCTCAGTCTTATTCCTATCTCCGTGTGACTGTTTCTGGGCAACTCTCCTCTCCATTGGCCATTGCAATGTAACCTGTAGGCTGCCACCATCGCCGCCCCCTCTATTTCTATGTTTAGTGGGGGTAGGTTCAGCAGCACTCCCATGGCTAGTATTGGAGTGGTTCTCATGGCTCCTGTGATGCTTCTGCATGCAAGTCCCTGTATGTGATTGAGTGTGACCATCACTGTTTTCAGTGTTGTTCTCCTCCACCAGACCAGGGCTGCGTGCATGATCCTTGGTTTTACAACGGCTGTGTAAAGCCATTGCATCATTTTAGGTTTGAGACCCCACGTTCTGCCGCAGATTCGCCTAGTTGCCCACATCATAGCACAGGCCTTTCTGCCTACAGTTTCCACCTGGTTTTTCCAGCTCAGTTTGGCATCTATGATGACTCCGAGGTACTTAACCGTGTCAGAGGGTTCTAATTCCTTTCCATAGAAGGTTGGATTGCTCCATCCTTCTAGTTTCCTTTTACGCTTAAAGATTACTAGTTCTGTCTTGTCTGGGTTGACTGACAGTCCTGTTTCTTCACACCATTCTTCCACTGTTGCCAGTGTTGACTGTATAAGGCCTCGGGTTGTGTCTGCATCCCAACACCTTATTATGGTTGCAATGTCATCCGCATACCCTTGCGTATATAGGCCCCTGTTGTTGAGTTTCCGGATGAGGTTGTCCACCACCAGGCTCCACAGCAAGGGTGATAAGACCCCTCCCTGTGGACACCCCCGTGTCACCAGCACTTTGATGCTTACCTCACCCCTTGTCACCGTAAGTATCCGGCCTGAGAGCATGTTCCTCAGCCACCTTCTGGTGGTTTTGTCGAGTCCATGTCTTTCTGCCGCTTCATCAATGGATTTAATAGTGGTGCAGTTAAATGCTCCCTCTATATCCAGGAATAGCCCTACCGCCAGTTCCCCAGTCGCTTGTGCCTGCTCTAGTTTGTACACCAACCTGTGCAGTGCCGCGTCGACTGACTTACCTGCTTGGTAAGCAAACTGTAACTCGTGGAGGGGCTTCTCTTTCAGTGCCCCGTCCCTTATGTGCCTGTCCATTAGCCTCTCCATTGTCTTCAAAAGAAATGAGGTGAGGCTAATTGGGCGGAATGCACCTGGTTGGTCGTAGTCAGCTCTCCCCGGTTTGGGTATGAACACTACCCTTGTCTTCCGCCATGGTATGGGGATGTATCCGAGGGCACAGCATGCCCTCAGGATCTTCGTCACCGGAAGTAGGATTGTATCTAGGCCCCTCTGTAGAAGTGCCGGAAAGATTCCATCCTCTCCTGCGCTTTTAAAAGGGTCAAACCCTCTGATTGCCCATTTAACTCTGGAGGGAGTAACTATTTTAGCCGCAGTGTCCCAGTCCTTACCTTCCCGTGTAACTCGGGCTGGTGGTGGACCGGTATCATCTGCTTCTAACTTTTTGTAGCCGGGAAAATGTTTCCCCAGCAGTACCTCAAACTCCTCCTCCCAACTGTTGGTATATCCTCCATCAGCTTTTTTGAATGGGCCTTTTGCTGCCCCTGGGTCTTTTGCAAGAATTTTTTGGATTCTTGCAGTCATGAAGGCATATACCTCGGAACCAAACAAAATTGGTTTTTTTCTTTTCTCTTATAATAGTAAAGTAAGACCCTTTTAATGATTAGGTACCTACTTCAAGAAATAACAGCGATTCCTTATCAAATTCTCAAAATATGAACTCGTAAGCTGACCGTTGCGTTTTCGCAATATCAGTGTAATCCATATTACACAATCAATTTAAGCTCCGACCATATATAATTTTTTTTTTTCTATTTGTGTATATTGAAACATTAGACGAGTGATTTTTGGAAGCATTTTATGAACATTGGGATGTGGGTGAAAATAATGCAACATACATTTTTAATCATATTGTATATAGCTAATAAATATTATTTCAAATCATTACTTTTTCGATTCACGTGTTAAACACTTTATTCTTATTTATGTCTTAAATTTTATTAATTGAATTATTTTTGCATTACTAATTTTATAACGCATGTTGTGAATCCCAAATGTTGAATAAAACTAAGACAAAAGTTTTTTGCAGTCCAGTATTATAATACATATATACAGTGGCGGCTCGAGCACTTCTTCGATAGTGGGGACCAACATTTTTTATGTTTACTGGTATCTCGCTACCCGGAGAAAATGTAAAATTTATCAAATGAAAATGTTCACGGACAAGTCATGCACCTAATCAGATGTCTAATTACAAAATGATGCAATATATCTCGCAAGATTATCATTGAACTTATTCGAACAAGCGGGATTCCCGCCAAAAACTAACTTTCTTTGTTTTAATACAAACGGTGCAATATTCGTCACAAGGGGTTTTATAAGTTTGTCCTCGAGATCTATGGAATCCACAAACAAGTGCGCAGGCGCGTTTTCGTCCAATTCCCAGCTTAACAATTTAGAGATTAAAATCCTTTAAATCTAATTTTTTTATATTACACTAGCTGTACTCCGCCACTTGTTTTCCGTGGCTCAGTCTGTCTGTGCAGATAGAGAAACAATAGCGCGTGATTGCTTTTACGTCCAACCGATGGCTGTTTAAAAAAATGTTTTTATCTGTCACAGGTGACATCCACACAATATAGGTATATAAAAACACACGCGTATTCAAATGCAACGTTGTGTCAAAATTTCAAACCAATCGGTGAAGAACTTTCAGAGATTATAGATTTTGAACAAACAAACATTTTTATTTATATATAGAGATCTATGGATGATATATTTAAAGAATTCATTCATTTTTTAGTAGGTTTCGGGAATATTTGGTAGAGATTGTCTCTCCCCTCTCCCCCCTGTGAAAAACCGCCACTGCATATTTTATAACACTGAACAAAACTGCATGTGTAAACCACATAACCATGCATTTTTACATTTAGTACACATTAATTCATAAATTACTAATACATATGTATAAATATTATTCTACTAACTTTGTACTACTTGTATCTATGAATTATTGTGATCTGGGAGAATAGTATAAATATATACATTAAAGTAAACAATATAATGCGGCATGTACGGAGTAAATAATGGTTACCTTATTTATATAACGGTTGAGGCGTAAGAATTGTGCATTACAGTGAAAACCCCTTATATGGATCCCACATATAAGGTTTTACCTTAGAGAACATTTTAAGAGGGTTTCACAGTGAAACCTCCTTTAGGTTCAAGGTTCAGGCCTGTAAGTTTTTCCCTTTAAAAACCTTATAAGGGAGTTTCACAGTGGGGTGTAGGTAGAAGAGTACTGAGAGTAATAGCTCCGGCAATGCAACAGATGGCGCTACTGGCGGCCGAAGCGGGGGAAGCGTCTCGCAGCGGCCGTGTGGCGCGCACTGAGGCGCAGGAGCAGCGCCAAGCGGCTGTGAGTCCCCCGATTCCCCGCCATACCCCCTTGCAATAAGTAGTATCTCACTCTATGCACCGCAAACTTAGGGGACACGCCTGTATTTATTTTACTCACTTATGCATTGCATTCTTTATTATTTTGACAATACGAGCTCTTAGAATAACAAAGTTCCATCAGACACAACAATTTTATGCAATGTATAAACACTTAATTATTCTATGTAGAACCCATTATCGCATGAAATTGTATGTTTCAGGTAAAACCTTATTATTCTAAGGGGTCGAATAGGTGATTGTAAGAATATTTTGACATTATAGTGTGCACGATTGTGAAGATACACAGAAAATATTAAAATCATTATGGGCACGGATTGTGAATATAACCATATTGAACCGTTTTTATCGCAACCAGTTTTCAGCAGTATATATCCCAAATTCACAAATTGATTTATTTGTATGAGAAATGGTTCCTTTGTGGATTTTTTTATATTTCGAATTTCTTATGATGCATAAAATTTAGGCACGATCTAGCTATGCAGATAGATCAGCGCTCTGAGGCTAAAGAGACTAATGACTTTCTTTCAACATCATTATTTCTGTAAAGCGGACAACACAGTAACTGTTTTGTCATGAAATCTTCTTTCCAATGATTTATATTTTCTGTGACTTCTTTTTTTTCTACCTTAAAATACCATGCATGAGTTTAATCATTAACAATACTAATACATTTAAGTTATAAGAATATGTATCTACATAGAAACAAAGACAGCTGATTATCGTTCATTTCTTTTTGGTTATTATGCCGTGTTGCACTTCCCCTTCTTCTTAAGCCGACATTTCAAACACTAATGCTGTCTGAAACGTTGACTAAAGAAAAAATAACCCAAAAATTAATCACATTATTACTTTTGGACATGAAAATCTCAAATTATAAAAGAGAGGAGATTTAAAATTTTTTTAAGAATTTTAATATAAGAACTGCTGCATTCACGAATTATGTAATAAAAACATTGCATTTACAAACATTAATTTGGACAATGGCGGACACTGCTGTCTTTGTTTCTGGACTTCTCTTATGTAGCTTAAAACCCTCTTGCAAAATAATTATTCAGGAATCACTAGAACTGTTTTTATTGTAGGGTGCATTACTGGAACAGACGCTATGGAGCAAATGAAGTGCTTGCTCCGAACATTCTCTTACATTTAGCGCTCACACATCATCACTAGACTTCTCAAAGTACTTCTCTTCTTTCAGGATCGGTGTTATGTACCCAGTTTTTTGCCGAACAACTGACCATCAAATTACTTAACATACTAAATACTAACTTAAGTTTGATAAAGAGATTTTATACTTTTGTAACCTTCTTAAAATTTTATATGAACAACAGATGCTACTCAATTTTTTTGTATAAATTATGGATGTGAATCATAAATATAATAAACCATAGATATGCCTATAAGGGTGAGGGGAACAAACCTATTTGCACAGAGCAGGGAGGTGGCTGAGGTGGCTTAGGCGTCACCCTTTCAATGACTGGTCAATAAATTAATTCAACACTTTACAAGCAACTTACATCGTAATATCACTATTAAGACTTCGAAAATAAAATCTGCTTATGAATTATTAGTACTTTTTACAATGGCGCGTGAATTGCTAGCAGCAGTAAAAAACATTAATGCAAATCCAGCCAAAAACTTCTGCTTGTTTCCAAAATTTAATATTTTATTTATTTACTTACCGCAATAACAAACATGTGCACACTGCGTGAACGCCTATGAGACATTTAGGGTTGTCACAAATGCTCCCATCATACAAATAACACAGTCTTCTATTTTTATTTTATGTTGATTATTTTACACATTAATAATATAATTTATAGCAGGTACATAGTATATTGTATATTTATACCGTTGTTATTAAATAAATTCATTATTATTTGCTCTTAGTTGTAGTAGATACTAGTATCGCTCTGGTTGCACGAAATGGATTCAGTCGTGTTTAGTGACCAAATCTGCTTAGCCAGGTACTTCTCACCATTATCTCCAGTCACACAACATAGCCACAGGGAGTGGGGTGCCATAGTCCGTAACCTCTTTAGTATAATTAATTTATGTGAATTATTTCACACATAATTTAATTAAAATGATAAATAAGCACTTAAGTCCTTAGCTATAATCTCATACAAGAATAAATTGTTATGTATTTTTGAAAAAGTTATTACGGATACAATAATTGTACCGTGTATAAATAAATATTGAAATTAAGCAACATAAAATATATAATACCTCGGAGGAGTACATAACACTATGAAAGCAAAAGGAACAATTATTTTCTGTGTATTTTATTAAAGTGCACAAAGCACATCCCTGACTCTCTATAAATATCTTTGTACTTTTGTATTGCTATGCAACCCGATGTGATATTAGTCAGTTTTGTTAGAAATTAACATTCAGACCCTGCTCATAAAAGTCCCTCAATGGGCTGCACTGCAAACCGTTACCTTACTTTAAGCAATGTCTGTTTATTTCAATGTTCAGTCGCCAGCTGTCAATGTATGAATAATACCGTAGTTTATTCAAGATATGCTGGATCCCTCCTGGTGCCAAAATGATTGTCATGTGGTTTGCCTCCAGCTCAGATGTTGTGTTTTGGCATGTCTACTGTTTCTTATGTCTATGATGTGAATCCATTTCCTTATTGTACAACTAAATAATATTATTATCAGTGTATTAATACATTGAATTAAATTTATTTTATTATTATTTTTTACAGTGTTATTGTTATTACAAATGTAATAAATATTCTTTTTAATGTTATTTTTTAAATTAGCTTGTATATTTTATAGACAGCATTACAGACATTCCATGCATGATAATATGACCAACTTTTGCGAATTGGCATGTCTTTTTTTACAATGTTTTACATACGCACATTACTAAGTTTAATGAATTATTGCTTTCCTAGAGATATCCTTAGGTATCAATACACACACAGTTCCTAGTTAGTTAGTTTGATTTTAACACTTTCGCATAAATGCATTTATGGGACTTAATTTCAAAAATTTTGATTGTTAATATGACTGGGAAATGAGCAGCTATCAAATGTAAACCACCTTTTTTATTGTTGACTTTGCTTGTTTTTTGCACGTTTTATATTTGAGCAATAGTTTAATTTTAGTAAAAATAGGTTTGTGTTCATCCTAACCATGTTTGTACTTATTATATTGAAATATAACTATGCATGCTCAAATTTGCCTTTTTTCTAAGAACTGAAAAACTAACCCCCCATGACTATCAATCACTTTCCTTCCTCGTGTGTTATGTCCTCAACAGACTCCCTACCCATCTAACATGACTATCAATCACTTTCCTTCCTCGTGTGTTATGTCCTCAACAGACTCCCTACCCATCTAACATGACTATCAATCACTTTCCTTCCTCATGTGTTATGTCCTCAACAGACTCCCTACCCATCTAACATGACTATCAATCACTTTCCTTCCTCGTGTGTTATGTCCTCAACAGACTCCCTACCCATCTAACATGACTATCAATCACTTTCCTTCTTCATGTGTTATGTCCTCAACAGACTCCCTACCCATCTAACATGACTATCAATCACTTTCCTTCCTCGTGTGTTATGTCCTCAACAGACTCCCTACCCATCTAACATACCTTTTGAATGCATTCATTTAGTAAAATAAAGGCTTTGTTTATTATAATTGATAAAAAATTAAATATATTATTCAAATATTGATTTGATTCAACGGCTGCTGGTATAATATATTCTTAATTCATGAAATCTGTAACTTAGAACATAGTTAAGATTGATTTTCCCGAGATTTTCATGAAAATAATTAATCTGATGTGTATTGGCAACCCAGGATTCCATATCTGGCAAACTCTCCGACACGGAGAAGCAGCTCGCCTCGTCCCAGAAACAATTGGAAGCACTAATCTCTGAGAACGCCGGTTTAAAGAAAAGCCTAGAACAAGAAAATAAAAATGTCAAAGTTCTAAAAATTGAAGTAGACACTCTCTCTGCTGATAAAGTTCAATCGATGCGGCACGAAGAAGAACTAAATGCAATAATCCAACAGAATACAGTTCAATCTAATAATACACAAATCGCATTAGAAACAGAAAAGAACAGATTTAATGAAACCACAAAAGAGAATGAACTTTTGAAAGAACAAATTGATAGCTTAAAACATGAATTAAATGAGATTCATGAACGATATGATAAGTAAGTGCCCATTGACATAATATTATTATTTTGAACATATTACATAATTAGGTCAAAAATAATGGATGGTGTATAAAATTGCTTCAGTGTTTTATATATTATTTTTTAAATTTTCCAGGGAAAGACGAGATAAAGATGAATCACTCATGCGTAATGCTCACATGTCCCAAACACTAGAGATATACCGCCAGGAGATGAGGCAGCAAGAGACGGAGATAGGAGACCTCAAGGGAAAAATCAAACAGCTAGAGAATACCCTTTCACAAAATATAGAGGTGTGTAAAATACAACACCAAAAGTCATGCATTGTCATTCTCAATCAGCTAAATATTTTTGTGCCGATTATTTATTTGTACATAATATGTATGTGTATAAGAATTAGCTAATTGATAACACTTTTCCAGGAACAAAGTACAATCAGAAAGCTACAGGAAGCAGAGAAACTGAGTCAAGTGGAGTTAGAGAAAGTATTGACTGAAAAGGAGACGGTCGTCGCTTCAGAAAAACAATTACAAGACTGCATAAAAGATTTAAATAACCAACTATCGGAAAAAACCAAGGTAAGCTTTTTTACTCTTCCCTTACTTACTTCCCTTACGATTTCTCGACAAAACGTTTTTTACTGTTGCGTTTGATTAATATTTATATACATATGTATTGAAATAATTGTCCAATACATACAAAAATGTATTGCGGAGGAATGCCTGAAATAGAAACTCTGTGATGAGTATATTTACAGAGATATTTTAATAATTAGAGACCATGTCAACTCAGTTGACAGCACTGAAAGGGAAAGGTTGGGACATTAAATAACATACCAACCTTATTGTGTTCAACCACTGTAATAAATAATAATATATATTTATTTGCTAACAAATTTTTTAATTCTGTTCAGAATATGCGGATACTGCAGAACCGGCTGACAGACATGAAGAAGACCCTCCAGCGAGAGCTGCGCGGGGGACAAGTGGACCCCCTGGGCTCCAGTGTGGTAGAGGGGTCCACAGAGGACCCCGACGTCACCAAGAAGTACCTCAAGCACGTCCTCATCAAGTTCCTCACCTCCCGGGAGATGGAGGCCCGCCAATTGACGCGGGCTGTGGCAGCCCTTCTAGGGCTGACGCAACAAGAGGAGGCCCAGCTGAGAGATACCCTGGCCTGGAGAGGGGGCCTCAGCGCATGGCTCACCCCTCACCCCCGCATCTCATACACATGACCTTAGATACATTATACATACACGGAATTACATAACGGACAAGGGAGCATTTCTACAGGGAGCAATGACTCTAAAATACGTCATGATATAATTACATATATGGTTTAGGAAAGCAATTCTATCTGTCTTCAATAAAATCAAACAGTATTATTTAGGGAAGTATTATGTTCATTGTGGGCAGTTTATATTATTTTTGTACACAGAATGGAATCAACATTACAACAGAGATTATCACTATGGTACGCGATAATAATTGTATATTCCGTGTTTAGTATTTAATGAATAAATTCCTGCTACTTTTGTGAATGCAGACAGTAAAAAATTTCAATTGGTTGGCGATTCTCATAATATCATGTATACATTATACATGTAATATTATTTACTTTTGTATGAACGTAATAATATAAACTTCTATCCTACGTAGATACATATAAATTAAATCTATTGAATGTAAAAAATGGCAGTCGATAATTATATTAACCTTAGGTTGTTACAATTTATTATATAATTCCTTTACTATATTATAATAATATACAGTGTCGAGTGTTAAATGAACACAGATATTTTGGATATACATAAAACCATTGTAAATACATATTATAAAGCTTCAACCATGGTGTTATTTTCTTAAATTTAAGTTGTAAGTGGGTTGTCTCAAAATTAATTTAAAAAAGGGTATATTTTGAAGAGTATGTTTAATAGTTATTTTTCTACATAATCTCCTTGTCTTTTAATTCATTCTCAAGGAACCCATCTGCACGCACTTTTGATAGACATAGATCCTCAGAAATGATCCTGTGAATTGTTGTACGGTTTATTTCAATATTCGGAGAAAGAATTTGATCAAGCGTAAGGTGCTGATCGGTGTACATGACCCTCCGGATCTCGTCGACAACATTCGTAGCATGGGAAGTGGAGGTTCGGCCACTTCGTTGTTCATTGTGTAACGTTGTTCTCCCTTCAATGAATGATTGACGCCAATGAGAAACCATTGGCCTTGACATAATGTTTTCACAGTACACACTGCACAACTTGCGATGAATTTCAATCGCCATTTTAGGCCGTAAAAAAACGAATAACAGCGTGAACTTTGCAATCGGCGGTAGGAGCAAGTGGATGGTTGCTGGCGCATAACTGTCTGAACAGTAAAAGTAGACAAATAGGAATTTTGCAGTGTTGCTACCCACCCTAGCAAAAGTTCCCTGCGACTCCTGGACTTTTCCCGTATACCGCGCAGATTTAAAAAAACAGTGTTACTTAATTTTGAGACAACCCTCGTATTAGTGTTTTAGTATACTTTATTGATTTTAAAAAAATACCCATAAATAATCTAGTCGTTATCAGTCAGTATATATCCAGAAGATAAAACCTGCCGAATTTGTATAAACAAATTTCTTTGAAAGTGAATGTGTATAATTTGTACAAATGTTGTGACCATTTTCATCTGAATCTGTGTATGTTTTTTCCCAATATCTAATCTCTTGTGTATAGGTTCGACCAAGACTGTTTATAGCTATTCCACAATATCGTATTATACATAATTCGTAATTTAAGATTTAAGCCCCAATCGACTTACAGTAGAAACCAATTTGTTAGTGTGACAATCCGTTAATATTGTTAATTTTTGTTGAACATAATAAATCACAAAAAATTCAGACACATTGATGCCACAATACTAAACTTGCTGTTTTATAACTCAAAAGTTTTGCCCATAATATGTATGAGCAAAAATTTTGAGTTATAAAATATTGGTAATATGTATCAATTTTTACCAAGTTGTGCCAAGTGATACAAACTCAGTTAAGCTTGCAGGCGGGTTTAACCAGTCAGGCAATGTCCCTTTAGTTACCTTAACAGTAATCTTAATTCTTAGCTTCTGAATGTGCCCAATTGATGTCTACATAAACACAGCTTTATTATTTTATCGATAAAGTTGACATGTTTACTAAGGTGAATAATGGTCACCATTTAACTGCGGCTGACACACACGTATGTGATTTGTAAAGTTAAATCCATTGCGCGGTTGTCCCAAGCGTATGCGACCGACCGCCCCCCATTCAAAGATCCCCCAAGATTCAAATCAAATTTTCGATGAATTAGTAGGTCAGTCTTCATCCAGAAATGTTAAAAACATGCTAAAACAATTATAAATAAAAATGTTGAAATCGAGCTGCGCAGGTGGGTATTTTTGTTCTGATTTTTTGATTTGTTGTCTGTTAATAGGTTGAATTTCGGTCTACATAAATCCATTTTTTTAATCACCCTCTGAACAACAAACTCCTCACTCTTGCACTTACATCATATTTTAAATGGGACAAAAAGCAATAACCATATTTTGTGAAAGAAATTTAAATCGTTGACAACGGTATGTCAATTTTGAGGACTAATTTATTGTATTTAATTTATCCACCCAAATAACAACCCACTGAATTATTTATTTATGTGCTTGCATTCTTTTCATAAAGTTTTTGCAAAATTGATCTAACTAAATCTAAGTGAAAACAAAATAAATTTCCCACAGAACCGAAATTACCGGGCATCAAAGCCCTGTCACATATATACATGCAAAATAGCATATTATTTAATTTACATAAATATTATCTTGCACGCTTTGTATTTATAATGATTTTTAAAATTCAAATATTTTCTAGCCTCTGGCTCTGTGTAAAATTGTTTTTATTTATTAGATTCCTCTTATTAATTCATTTACTGAGCAATCATATTTTACTGTTGTGTTTGTTTTGAAATATATTTTATTACAAGATTACGTACTTCTCATAAGTTTCAGTATTTTTCTTCATAGTGATGGCACAAATCTTTAGATAAATAATTATACAATATATTTTTTACTACGATAGGGACTCCTATAGTGGTAAAAATAGGGTCACAAACATTATTTGAATATAATTTTTTGATGAAAAAACTGAAGACGATTTTATACCAAAATCTTTTAATTCTGGTAATTTCGAAAAAATTTCGACGCACACTGATAAACGGAGATATTATGTTATGTCCATATCTGTAATTTAGTTTATATTTGTACAATAATAATACCTAATTCAGATAGTCATAATGATTATAATTTATAGAAGCATAATTAAATCAATACACATGACAAACTATTAATTTGTGGGTATTATAAAATTATGTTTGATTGTATATTTCCTGTTAATTTGCAATATTTCAGAACATTCCTATTATATTTTTGCTGTGATAGTGCTTATTCTTATTAGAAATTGCTGAAAGTATTATTTATTTTGATAAATTTCTATTTATTTATCTTTTTTTATTATTTATTGTACTATGAATAAAATTGAAAATGTTTTCATTAAAGAGTATTTTTCAATTTATCCCAGTGAAGATCCGATTTTTTCCACCCTAACTCAAGCAAACACGTTGAATTTCGGAAAAAGTTATTTATCTTTTTTACTCCTACCATCATGTAGAATTACAAATATACAAGTCTTAACTATTTTTCTCTTTAATTAGGATTCGAGAATATCTGGTGGGGACAGACCCTATCATTAAGCGTGTGTCGCTCTCCATGGAGAGAAAAAAAGTGCCTTATTTAAAAAATGATGTCTCAAAATTTGCGTATGATCTATAGCTACTTGAAAATGTAAAAATAAATTAAATTAGTTTTCATTATTAGATCACTAAAACAGCTCGAAGTTTTGAAAAAAATTAGATTTCATAATTTGGGAAAAAATTAAATAAGGATCCATTTTATATTTTGTAGATAAATTACTTTTTATTCCATAACTACAGTACAAAGAACACCAAAAAACATGTGATCTATTTGTTAAAAATGTAAAAGGGAAAAATAACACATTTTCTGGATAAAATCAAGATATTAAACAATAACCGTACACTAACATTTTTTTATTAAAATACAACAAATAAAAAATAAAGGTTGTACGAAATTGAATGGTAAAGTAGGATACAGTTATTACCTAAAATCTTTTTTTTTCCATTATTTCTGGCTTTCACCCTTCTTTGGCCATCATTTAAAATTATTGAGAAATGAACGGTGAATTTAAATATTAATTTTATTTAAATAGGCAAATTTCAAAATTATAATGAAAATTGGAGTCGAGTTCAGACTTAGAAGAGATGAGATGTTGAATGGAGGGGAGGCAATTTTAGATAAGGCTTGATAGAAGAGAGGATATTTGTTTAGAGAGGGACAACCGAAAAATATGTGATCTAAAGTTCCCACTTCTAGACCACAGAATGTACAATCTGGGGAGTGGAGTCAACGACGTGAATTTTAAAAAGATGGGAAGGAACGGAACAATATCCGATCCTCATTCGAATGAGTGAAGAAATTTCTCTTTTACTAGTAGAACATATCGAGAGATCCACTGCACTGGGGTTTGTGCTGGGGAGTGAGATCCTAGTAAGAGATCCGTCATTCAAAAGGAAAAGGTTGGATTGATCTAGGAAATCCATTACACTTCGACCATCTCGGTCGGAGAAAGCAAAACCCCAGACGGGGGAATGGGCATTAAAATCGCCTAATATAAAGAAAGGAGGGCTTAGTTGACTTACAATTTGCAACCAAGTTTGTTTATTGAAGTGGGCTGTTGGGGGAAGATAGACTGAAATAACGGATGTGTCCTTTATTTTAGCTGCAACCATTTGGAAGTCAGCATTGGGGGGTTTGATATTATTTATTGGGGAAAATGAACCTTCCGGGCGGTCGTCACGGAGACAGGAATACCCTCCCACATTAAAGTGGGTGGATGGAGTAAACCAAGTCTCCGAGATAGCAGCCAAAGAAATAAAGTTGGAATTTAATTGGTTAAGGAGATCAGATTTGTTAGAAATAGCTCTTCGGCTATTCCACTGAAGTATTCTGACATCCTGAAGAGTCATTTTGAATAAATGATTTTAATGTGGAAATAATAGTACATAGCAGCGTTGGACGGTAGATTAGTTTGAGAAGAAATAAGGTCAATTAGAAGCATAATAAGAGTTTGGATAAATGAAGAATTGTCTTGGGAGAGTTTTTCAGAAAGTTTTAGAGAGTTCATTGAGGACGGATTATAATTATTTGCACACCCATTTGTGGCATTTGAAAGAGATGAACCATTGGTATTTAAGAGCAGTGAGTTGTGTTGTTGCTGATCGTATCCAGGAGCCGGTTTAGAGATAGCGTTTTTGTATGGGAATTTAGTTGAACGAGAAGAAGTTGTTGTAGAGGAGGGAAGAGGGTTGGATGAGGAGTTGCTGGATAAAGCCTCAGCAAATGATTTTTTGTCAGGCGGGAATAGTTTAGAAGCCTGCAGAAAAGACAAGTTCTGAGAGGCCATAGAAATTTTAATATTTTTTTGGCGAGATTTTTCTGGGCAAGAAGTGTTGATAGCTGTATGTGAGCCTGAGCAGTTAAAACATTTGGGTGAGGAGGAAGAAGGACATTGGTCAGCTGCGTGGTTTTCTCCACATTTAAAATATCTGGGTTGAGATCTGCATGCAGCTTTGGTACGACCAAAACGGCAGCAATTGAAACATTGAGTGGTGGGATAAGTATACATTTCAACTGGTAATGAGTTGAAGAATAAATATATATGGGAGGGAAGAGATTGACCTTCAAAGGTAATAACGACAGATTGGGAGGGCTTCCAGGAAATTATACCCTCAGAGGAGTCCTTGTAATTTAGCCTCCTGGCTTTTATGGGATTGCCAATGTGTTGGGGGGTTGAAAGTGAAGACAGAATTTCTTCGATGGACAGATCGGTCGAGATACCTCTGACCAGGCCCATGCGAGTGACATTGAAAGTAGGGATATATGCCTTGAACTTTGAGTTAGATGAAATGAAGATATTTTTTATGAAACTGTTGGCAGCTGACCCTGAGAGTAATTCGACGGAGATTCGGAAGCGACCCTCGGCTTTTACACCTGCAGGCTTGATTGAAAGATTCTTGCTATTTGATAGGAATTTGTCAAATTCAAGAGGGTGGATGGTTTTTCCTTGCTCAGTTTTTTGGGCGTATACTATGAACGGGCCACGGGAATGAGGAGAATAAAAGTTTGTTGGAGGAAGTTGAGAAAGTGCTGGTGGGGACTGTGAAGTCGAAGGCGAGTCAAGTTTTATTGGGGAAGAAGGAGTAAATTTCCTTTTTTGGTAGAAGTCAAAATGACAGAATCACTGTCAGAAATTTCTACATTTTCCCCGTCTGGGGGGTCCGGAGAGGGATTGGGGGCTTTGTAGGGGGTCCAGGAGGGAAATCCTCCTCCATTATTCACAACAGTGCACAACTACAATAATAGTATGGAAAATGACAGAAGTAAAAAAATGTTTATAAATATCTAGAAATCAGCAGCGAAAAGTGAAACCTCAAGGCACAACACACTACACTTTTTTTTGCCAGAAAACAAAAAAGAATGGTAAAAAATTAATTTTAAATAGAGCAAAACAAAACAACTGATGACAGCCAAATGTTATTGTTGCAATCATCATCACTAACCCTTGTTTTTTCTGAAAATATATCTCCCTTGTACATTCTTGATGTCGTAATTTGTGTTTTCTAATAAAACTTTTTTCCAAGGGTATTTTCCTCCCGATTTTTAAGCGAGGAATTTCTTTAAAATTTTATTAACTAGACCGGCGTGGACCAAACGTCCATTCGCCGCCTCGTCGTGGCAGAGACTGACAAAATTTTGACTTGCGCCGAGTTAATAAAAATGCACAAATGGGAATCGAATATATTTTTGGTCATAAATTATTTCTAATGTTTCAATAATGTCTTAGTAAATTATTTTTGTAAAAAAATCTGAACTATACCAATTTGTAAGACCATAAATAAATAGTCAAATTGAGGGATTTTCGTCACAAAACGCGTGCTCGGATTTATTGAAAATTTGATTTATAGCCAATGTCATGTTTGGGGATGGTGTTTGGAGGGTCTTTTTTAAGGAAAGGAAGGAGAGGATGTTCTGGGAAGGTAAAAGGTGTGATGGTTGGGTAGGAATCTAGGGGTCAGTGTGTCCAATGTGAATATATCCCTCCCACTGCGGTACAAGGAAATGGGTCGAGAGACCAGTTGGAGAGGTCAAAGGGTCTCCACGAACCAGCCTCTCCCGATCTGACATGCCACGCAGCTGGTAGACAGGCACATCCTGAACACACCTCACCCGATGAACCCGGGCACCCCTGCTAAATCATCAAACGTAGCGAACCACTTGGGATGACCTATGGCAGAGGTGATGGTTATCCAATAGATGATTTCCGCGGCGGCAATACCCAAACCCGCCTCCCAAATACTAGTCTATGTTAATTTAGTGTTGTGTTCTTGTTGAGTGTATTGGGAAAGTAAGTTACTTACTCCCGTGTTTCAGTTAACGTGGACAACACGGTGGGCGCTGTTGGCTTTGTGCCCTCCATCCTACCAGTGAGCCTTCACCCAATGGCTGTGATTCGTGTGGACCCTCTTGGAACGCCCGTACGAGGAGCTGATGGATTCTGCATTCGTTATGCTGCCAGTAAGTTGGACCTATCTACTACAATACAATGAAGTTGTTAAAGTGAGGGTACAATTTGTTGCTGGCTTGGGATTGGAAATTGTAGGTAACCTTTCAAAGTCACACAAAAGAGATGACTTTATGGTAAATGATCGTTGTGCAATTAATTTCACATTCTTTATTGCTTTTCCTTAACTTGACTTGACTGCATACATTGTCTTTTTTGTTGTTGTTAAATACCATCAGAAAAGGAGATCGAAGATGACAAGTTATTTCAGCTGCAGAAAGGACCGATAGTAAAAAATTGTTTTTAATTGAAAGAGAATTTTAATTTTGATCAGACAACAAAAAGACATCTACATTTTTTACTAATGCTGATTATTTTTTTTTTATGTTAGAAGGTCAATGATAATATTTAATTATTTTAAAATATAATGGAATTCTTTATTGTATCCTCAGCATTCTCAACACATTCATTGGTACCAATTTGTACACACACATTTTCAAAATTACATAAAAAATACATAATTGCGTTTTGTTTGTTTGTTACAGACGAGCCAGGAATGTTCATCGGCATTGTCCAGAAAGGAAACGCCAGTCCGGAGTACCACGGCTACATTGACAAGGAGGACAGCAACAAGAAGCTGATCACAGACGTGTTCCGGAAGGGGGACAAGGCTTTCCTGTCGGGAGATATTCTAGTTATGGACTCCATGGGATACTTGTTCTTCAAGGTATTGTAATAATTGGTGATGATGGTCATCCCAAGCTTATTCCATTTATTTCAGTCCTTAGTGTTTTTTGGGATTTTGTGTTCTATTTTCCATTAAACATTCATTAGAGATTTATAAGTCTAAAAGTCGAAGGAGTGTTAGGAGACCTAAATGAGATGACTGGGTACATGAGGAACTGGAGGGAGAAGTCAGATTGTATTCATTTTTACCTACTTTTTAGGTACATTAAAAATAACCATGTGAATTTCTTTATTTTGCAGGACCGCACTGGAGACACCTTTAAGTGGAAGGGAGAGAATGTTTCGGCCACGGAAGTAGAAGGCATTATCTCCACCATCTGCGGACAGCGAACTTGCGTCGTGTATGGAGTTTCCGTAAGTAGTTACTTATGTATCTACCAGACAGTGTGTTTGAAGACTAATAATTCTATTATTTTGGAACTATTGTGACTATGGAGTCATTTTAGTAAATAAAACTTTGTTAGGTTAAATATTATCATTTCATTATTTCTTATGTATTAATACTTTGTTAGGTTAAATATTATTATTTCATAATTTCTTATATATCTACCGGCTGCGCCAGCTGTTGTGTTCGTACAAACAGGTTTCCAACTCGTTGTGGAAGGAGTTTATAATAAAAAGGTTCTTTTAGATTAATCAGGGATTTATGAATACTCCGCGTGTTATAATGGTGACTCGATAGTCGACCTAACTAGAAACTTGCTAATTGGAATCTGAAACAGTAAGTTTCTCCGAGAGCCTGTTATGAAAATAATTACTTTTGTTTTATAAATAATTATTTTCCTAACTAAAGTTAGTAATGTTTCACATTACCCCGGGTAAATTGCAGTCAGTTCATTATTATCAACGGTTTCACCTTTTCTCCGGGAATAGTTTAAAATTTGAACTACAGAGGGTTATTGGTCGTTGGGGTCACTTCTTGGGAACGTTCCGACTGGTCACCAAAATGTGGATTATTTATTAATAAATTGTAACGGATCGGTGTGCTATTTAACAGTATCATGTGATCGTTAAGTTTACAGCCGGTCGTGGTGCGACCGCGCTGATTTTATTGTGATATCGGGTTAATTCAAGTTTGGAATTCCTGTTATAATGGCGGGCGGTGATACCGTCCATGTAACATTCATATCCGCTGGATATTAGAGTCATCCGACTTCGTTTGAGCTGCACAGTGGCTGAATAAATGACACATCGCACTACCGTATCTTCGTGTTCACTTATTTGTGGAATTTGGGGATTCCACCGACCTCATGTCGAGGGTCGCCGGGACCAGGTGGTCTGCATCCACGCGCACTCCAGCCAGATGGAGGAAGGAGCTCCCAGACCAGGCGCTGATGCCATGAGGAGGGAGATGGTGGGCTCCTCAGGCCCATGGAGTCTCCATCCCGTTTCCAAGAACCCGAATCGTCGCATCGAGTGTTGTTAGATTCTAGATAGATAGCTCACGTGTAGAATTGGTCCAAAGGTATGTGTTTCAACCCATGTATATTAATTAATACAATCTTTAATATTAATCCACATCTATTTATTTATTATGATTCCAAAGTTCTAATGAATGTAAAAAACAGTGCCCATTCCTGATGATGATTCTCAGACTCTACCACACAGTTCACCATACTTTGTCTTTACTGGCATAGTTTGGCGTCCAAGTTTCCGTCACCGGAAATGAAGCTGTTCACTGTGCAAATTGATTCCATCTATGTACCATATCTTATATTACCTACCCTACAATAGTACCATATTCGTAGTGTAGCAATTGGCGCCCTAACTACCATATCAACCAAAACTCCGTAACAAGCCTTCCCACTGGCCCTGGCGACTACTGGCCACTGGCTCCATCTTGCGGACTTCCACGCAAGCTCTATGCACTGCCATCTATGAAGCTCTTACTTCCCAACATCACTTTGTTAGGTTAAATATTATTATTTCATAATTTCTTATATATTAATACTTTGTTAGGTTAAATATTATTAATACATAATTTCTCATGTATTAATATTGCTTTTTATGAATCACAGAACTTCTTCAACTCTTTTATTAACTATCCAGTTTTTTATCAAGTAATAAATGTGACAATTATTATGACAAGGAATTCCTTTCCATTTATTATTTTGTTTTATCAATATTGACCCTGTAACTTAAATACCAATGTATGTAAAGAAATATGCATATATTTTAAAAACTTTGTTTTCTTTTTAAAAATAATTTTTTAAGTTTAAATTTTTCCAAACCCACCACACACAAAATACAATTTGGGAGGCGGGTTTGGATACCGCCGCCCCGGGAACATTTTATTGGATAACCAACACCTCTACCGTAGGTCATCCCAAGTGGTTCGCTACGTTTTGTGATTTAGCAGGAGTGCCCGGGTTCATCAGGTGAGGTGTGTTCAGGATGCACCTGCCCACTATCTGCGTGGTGTGCCAGATCGGGAGAGGCTGGGTTGGGGAGACCCTTTGACCTCTCCTACTGGTCTCTCGACCCATCACCTTGGACCGCAACAGGAGGGATAGATCATTCGTCCGTCACTACTGGACACACTGATTCCTAGATTCCTACTTCCTCTCCTTAAAAACACCCTCCACACAGCATCCCCAAATATGACGTAGGCTTTGAGGGAAATTATTTTTCTCGGGGCCTCCTGTGTGGGGTTAATGTAATAAAAAAACGTATGGTACTGGATTTTGTAAGCCAAATTCGTTACTTAAATTTACAAACACATTGTAAATGTCAGCATCTCGTCACTATTGTTTTTGCACTGTACCAAAGTGTTGAAATTTATCGGTTTGCCCATGAATACATCCTATTTAAGTCAAATTAAGTTTAATTTTCGTGAATGAAGGGAGGTACGGTGTAAGTTTGGTATGGCAAGCAACCAACGAGCGCTAATATAAAAACCCTTTCTGCGCATGGCAATAGACATGCGTCTGCGTGCAACCTAGCAATAATGTATATTGATTGTGCATGTGGTTGTTGTAGATCCCCATGTTGGAGGGGCGAGCCGGCATGACGGTGGTGGCAGTGGGGGAGGGCGAAGGCGGCTCGCTGGACCTTGCGTGCCTGGCCGCCGGTCTGGACCGCTGCCTGCCCTCCTATGCGCGCCCCCTCTTCCTGCGCATCATGGAGAACATCGAGATCACATTATAAGTACACGTGAGAGAGGTGTCAACTTGTTTACAGCTTGTCCATGAATAGATTTGAATCTTATCTCTGCCTCCTCAGGAACTTTCAAACTGAAGAAGCTGAGCTACCAGAAGGACGGTTTCGACCCCGACCTCACCAAGGACGCCATCTACTTCCGCAATGGCTCCAAACCGTGGGAGCGTATGACCACCGCCATACACTCCGACATCTGCCACGGCCGCATCAAGCTGTAGGCCTCACCGGGCCGCTTACATCAAGCTCCACGCTTCTCTCTTCGTTACTTACTTATCTCTTGTCTGTAGTTCTTCTTCTCCCATATAACATTACATAGTGCATCCCTTTCGACTACTCAGTTTGGTTGGTCATCTTGGTGGGCGACTGGTTACTGGTTAGGTGCAGTATTTGGTAGGAAGGGTAGTAGAAGCTCTGTGCGATTAGATCTGATAGGTGGAGCAAGTTTGACAGATAGAATATGAGCCGGAAAAGATGTGTCTGGGGATAAATATCTGTACATCTTTGGCTGTCGATCCAATTAGAGAATTGTTAGTAAAATTTCAACCCCTGTAGATATTATGTTAGCTATAATTTTAGAGAAAAATTGGCGAACCAAAGGAATTAATGAGTTTATAATTGGTACTAAAACTCATGCGTGCGTGTTTTTTGACTAAATGTGAGTACGTATTTGTGTGTAAAGGAATTCTCGCAATACGTTGCAACGAGATTTTTGACGTTGCAATTAAATACTAATATGTTAATATTGGTGCACTGCTTACAGTCACTATTATAACTACAATAAGTGCAAAACACTACTAAGAAACTTGTAAAAAGTTCTGACGCAATAAGTTTTAAAGTTAAATAGATAGTTCTGTTCACTTTTCCCCCCGTAACAATTCAATATAACTAGTGATTCCAATAGTTATATAACATAATCTTTAAATATATCAAAGTAATAATCATATATAGTTTTGCATACGTAGGAACAAATAATATTACACCTAAAGTAGGTACTGTTTCACTCTCTGAAATTGACTTCTACAAAGAAAATTTACCGTTCTGCAAATGATAGGGTATGAAGCATAACTTTTAAAGTTTGATCATTTGTGGTTTGTGCATTTGTCAAGACATTGAAAGCTCTAATGAAACAGTAATCTTTAGCCATATTCTCCTGCAGATAGCTAGTGATACAGCCAGTGCAGCATTTCAAATTATTTCTCTTTGTTATCCATTGCACTTTTTTCACTGTGATGAATGTCTAATGGAGAAACTATTTTAACAAAAAACTATTACAATAAACAAACTACCTAACAGAAAATTGATATGTTTAACTGAATTCACACTACATGTATTATTTATACTTTGTATTTTGTTGGTGACCAATGGAAGCTCTTTGTAGCAACATTGTGATCTTTTTAGTGGCGGAATTGGCTAGAACAAGCTGCCGGGTTGTTCTTGAACCCAGATTTGAATGGGATTTAGGTTTTCAATTTATAATATGATCTTAAATTCATGTATGATTAATTGAATGAAAATTTCAGATTTCAACATGTACAGCGCAATCTTCGATATCCAAATAAATAAGTACTTCAGAAGCTGGAATGAATTGTAATACGTACCGAGAAGGTTATAAAAGTTTATGTGATTTAATAAATGTTTGGTAAATAAATGCATAAACCAATTAAACTATTGGATACAAACAGGTTGTGCTGTAATTAATTTCTATTTTTTGTCATAAAAATAACACGAGATTGTGGTACATACGAAATTGTTAGTTCTCACAAAGCAATAAATAAACTGTACATAATGGCAAAAACTAATAATATTTATTAAAGCAAAGTGAACAATGATCGCATTTGTTTTAGAGTTTAAGAAACTATTGCAAGTAATCAATTTCCGTACATGCACTGTTTGATATTGCGAACAACAGAGGTTACAGTGAATGTTTTTTATATTAAAAAAATTACCTGATTTGCGAGAAACCTGGTGAATCAGTTTCTCAAGTGACTTAACAACTGGGAACCCTTTTCTTAACTACAAAAATACACACTATGTAATATGGTTTCTCAAGCGACTTAACTACTGGGAACCCGGTGTGTAACTAGAGAAATACATACTTTGTATGTAATATGGTTTCTCAAAGTGACTTAACTACTGGGAATCCGGTTATAAATCAGAGAAATACATAGATGTTGTGTTATGTATGTTCTAAAGTTATTTAATGGCTGGGAAGCCACTTAAACTAGAGAAATACACGCTATATAGTTTGTTGTCTCGAGTGACTTAATGCCTGGGAACCCAGTTAAACTAGAAAAATACACACTCTGCTATTGTGTGGTTTCTCATGTGACTTAACATCTGGGAACCCAGTTATAATCTAGAGAAGAACAAATGTAGTAGGGTTTTTCTGGTGGTTTAGAACTACACATGATCTTAGTGACAGCTTGAAATGATTACTTGTCTAATTATTTCCATTGGTGTTTTTATTTGTTGCTAATACATTGAGATTTTCCAATTGGGACATTTTATTTGGGCAATTAAATTTGACTTATTTTTGTTATCATTTGTTTTAATTACTATCCCATCAATCTATCCTCAAATTCCTTTATTCCTGTAATATGTAAATATTTAAAATATGTATTTTTTTAATGAACAAAAAGGAACCGAGTGTGGAAAAACATTTTCATGCATAATAATTATCTGTGGCTTGCTTCTAAAAGGACCAATGTCGGTTTTTTTAAATTTACGAGTCGTATGAAAAATTTGCTATTTTTAGCAAGTTTTAATTTATTTTAAGAAAGCGAGACCCCCAGGTTAAAAAACGATGCACTAAAAAATGGAGGTCGCCCTCCTGGGGGGTCGAGATCAGGTATGGGCGTGGTCGCAATCTGTCATCAAAATAAATCACATATACAAAAAATTCTTTTACCAAGTAATGATTTTCAATTTCATTTATTTTTTCATTATGAATTATCAACAAGTAATCAAGTATTACATGTTCCTACTTCCTAATAAACTAAAAAATAAAGATGTATTAATTAATTAATTAAGGCGTCTTAACCAGCGGCCGAGAATTCAAATTTTGTCAAAATACGATCTTGCGAACGGACGTCTTTTTAGAACGAAATAGAAATATCGCTAATTCCACTGCGAGCCGTACACCCTGCGCGGCTGACGAAGCCTACAGCATGGTTCCGATGAAATAACAATTATTGTTGTTGAATTCTCGGTTGTAGCTTTCTTCCTAATAAGTAGTAACATACATATTTGTAATTTATAATTTACGTATACGTCGGAGTGCGTAAACATAAATAAATACAAATGCAGTGCGTTGACACAGTAGATACAAAATAGGTAGGTATATGAAAATACATTTTTTCAAATATTGTTATTTATTTGTTTTTTTTTTAAAATATATTTTACAAAAGTTTTACAAAAATGATTAAAAATCTCTCATTTTACATATTATTCGTTTGTACGATAGGTATTACCGGTAAGTTTTATTTCTAATACTTATCTATTAAGTATTACTTGATTTGAAACGTATATTGAAAATAGGGTTTAAATCAGAACTGAAGTAGTGTATGTATTAAAACTAGGTTTTATTTCCAACTATATTCTACGGTACCTACCTACATATGTAGTTATGCGATTGCATAATATTGTATGTATCGGTTTCATGTACAGGGTTTTCCAATAAGGGGTGTTATTTTGAATAGCTCGCTATTTCGGTAGATGTTAATTTTGAAGCTGTCATTTTTTGACATTTGACAAGTAGAAACTACGCCATTAATAAAAATGGAACGATACACGCTTTAACAACGCACTGAAATTATTAAAATTCACTTGAGTGAATCAAATGCAAATCATCTTAAGTGATGAGGCCCATTTCCACCTCGGTGGCTTTGAAAACAAGCAAAATTGTCGCATCTGGGTCTCGGAAAACCCAAGAGTTATTGTTGAAAAGCCTCTTTATCCTCAACGTGTGACTGTTTGGTGCGGTTTATGGTCCGGCGGAGTCATTGGACCTTACTTTTTCGAAAATGAGGCTGGATGAATATTACGGTGAATGGATTGCGCTATCGAGGGATGATTAATGATTTTTTATGGCCGGAATTGGATGGTATTGATCTGAACAACGTTTAATTTCAACAAGACGGCGCTACGTGCCACACAAGCAACGAAACCATTTATCTTTTACGATTGAATATCAAAATGACACCTTTTATTGGAAAACCCTGTATTTGTTTTCATGGTTAACGGAGGTAGAGAGACCTGACTATGGTTTAGTTTTCGAAATGTTATTAAATTCACGAGGTAAATGTCAATTGAAAAATCATAGGTAAGTATGTCAAAAATAACCTCGTTTTTTTTCCTAAAACAAGAGGCTCAATTCACAATATGACATTATAAAACTGACAAAAAGTAACACAAAAAATATTAAATATGTTGAATTATACCAATGTAATAGTGAATTGGATAATAGAATTGAAATTATGAACAAAGCATGATTTGAATCGCATATCACGAATCAAAATTCATTTGGTTAGTGGCACTTTTTGACCACCAATCACAAACAGTTTCATGTACTTTGGCATAAGTTTTAACATTTATACATGGAACATCGATGACAGACATTTACTCCTGATAGTCCATAGTTGATTCTTTTTCCTGGAAATTAAACAACACAAAATTATCGCTAAATGTTATAAAAAATATATGCGTATTCTGACTGATTCGTTCGAACGACCCTGTAGCATATAAAGTATGTACAATGTACACGGATAATTAAATAACACTAACCCTTTTTTCCATTATTTCTGGCTTTCACCCTTCGAGGGTGTTCTTGGCCATCATTTAAAATTATTGAGAAATGAAAGGTGAATTTAAATATTAATTTTGTTTAAATAGGCAAATTTCAAAATTATAATGAAAATTGGAGTCGAGTTCAGACTTAGAAGAGATGAGATGTTGAATGGAGGGGAGGCAATTTTAGATAAGGCTTGATAGAAGAGAGGATATTTGTTTAGAGAGGGACAACCAAAAAATATGTGATCTAAAGTTCCCACTTCTAGACCACAGAATGTACAATCTGGGGAGTGGAGTCAACGACGTGAATTTTAAGAAGATGGGAAGGAACGGAACAATGTCCGATCCTCATTCGAATGAGTGAAGAAATTTCTTTTTTGGAAAAATGAGGGAATAGCTGAAACCACGGTTTTTATGGAATAGTCCTTTGTATTGAGGCATAGCAGGCTCCCTTGGATTGACTAGCAATGTGCCAATACTCCGATCAAACATTGCGGGATCTATCTTTGATGATGGAAAAAATGTCAGATAGGGGAATGTGGTTTACGAGGGTAACAACAGGGTTGGACGCTCCTTGTTTTGCCAAGGCATCCGCAATATCATTACCCATGACACCAACATGTCCAGGAATCCAAATCAGAGTTACAGTTTTACCAGAGCTTTGAATGGAGGCTATCATCTCTCGAATAAGGCACACAAAGTGATCATCGGGATAAAGAAGAGGACTGGATTTAAGTTTTTGGAGGGAACTGAGAGAGTCAGAGAGAACGAGGGAATGTTCAAAATTATTTTTGATTATATATTTGAGAGATTCTATTATTGCAATGCACTCGGCTGAAAATATTGAAAATTGATTTGAAATTGAATGAAATATTCTGTCATTAGAATTATTGTGGCAAACGTTAATACCTATACCACAGTTAGGAGAGTCGGGAGATTTGGATCCATCAGTAAATAAAAGAGAAAAGTTGGGCCATTTAGATGAAATAATGTCATTGAACATATTATTGACAGTTCGGGCCGGGAGATTGGAATGACTTTTAAGGATTCCGATCCCTTCTAATATTGTTGGGGATAGGGTGACGTGACTATATTTTAATTTGTATAAGGGAAGTAGATCATTCTGGATGATGTGAAGCTCTGAGAGAGACTTAAAATTTTTACAGATGTCAGGAAGAGGTTTAGTTGAAGCTCTGATTGTAGATGAATGGGTTGAGTCAATGAACAACGAGACGCTGGGGATAACCTGATGACATTTAGAATTTAAACATTTAAGAACAAATTTGTCAGCAAATAGTTGACGCCTTAAATAAATAGGAGGATCAGAACATTCTACTTGAAGGGAATTGATGGGTGACGATTGCATCGCTCCAGTTATAATTCGCAAAGATTTAGATTGAATTTTGTTTAATTTATTAAGTACATTTTTTGAGGCAGTACTAAAGAGTGGGCAGGCATAGTCGAGATGGCTTCGAATAAGTGCGTTGTAAAGCAACTTAATGCAAGTAGGGTGAGCTCCCCACCAAACGCCAGATAATGATCTGATGATATTTAAATTTTTTTCGCATTTAGTAACTAAATTATTAATATGGGAAGACCATTTAAGTTTCCTATCAAATGTTACTCCCAAAAAATTTACTTCAGAAGCGTTGGGGATTGGAGAATTTTTAAATAAAATTTGAACGGGGGGGTTTTATGGCGATTTGAGAAGGTGACACACTGAGTCTTTTGGATTGAAAGTTCAAAACCATTTAACGTGAGCCATGTGCAAAGGGCATTCATGGCTTCGTTAAGATATTTGACGGCGAGAGGGATGATTTTGGATGATAAGAAGAAAGCTATGTCATCTGCGAACTCAATAACTTTTACTTGTGGGGGAATAGTGACATGCATATCATATGTGTATATATTATACAGTAAGGGGGACAATACATCGCCTTGTGGTAAACCCTTCCAAATAGACCTACTTTGAGGAGAAATATCTGGAAGTTCAATAAAAAATTTTCTATCTAGAAATAGATTAATAATAGATTGGACAAACATGGGGGGAAGGCCAAGGCCTAGAAGTTTTTTTTTCAGGATTGGGATGGAAACATTGTCAAAGGCGCCTTCTATATCTATAAAGACGGCAAGACAAACTTCCTGTTTAGAAATTGATAAATTAATATCAGTGCTGATGATGGCAAGGTTATCTTGAGTGGATTTTTTTTTCCTAAATCCAAATTGAGATGGAGAGAGAAGCTGTTTACTCTCGACAAAAAATTCTAATCGGGTTTTAATTAATTTTTCATAAAGTTTACAGAGGGTGGATGAAAGAGCGATTGGCCTGTAGTTGGATCCAGAATTTGGTGATTTGTTTGTTTTTAAAATAGGGATGATTATTTGACAACTCCAGTCATCAGGCATTATACCAGTCTGGAAGATTTTATTTAAGATGCTTAAGAAGTGGTTTAGAACATTCTCATTACTATTTTTGATTATTTATTTATTTATTGTAAGAAACAAACAGCAATTTTATACAGGATAAGTTATACAAGAGGTTAAATATGAGGTAAGCCAAAATAGTTTCTTATGCTAATGTTGGTTAATGTGATATAATACAAAATTGTAATTGGTTATAACCATTAACTGAAAATGAAATTAACAAAAAATAAAAAATTAGAATCATATAAATATATTATAAGGAAGAAGGAATAGGAAAGGGCAAGAGGCAGAGGAAGATGGGATGGGGACAGGAGACGCTCATGTTGTACCTTTTCTATAACTGTGCATTGATTTAATTAACATTTGTGGTCGTACGCTTGACTTCGTTTCGGTATTTCACTAGAGTATTATTAAGAATATCGATATTGTTAAATTGCGTGTTATATTGCGCGCATATACGGGGGATTGGAGAATTTTTTCTAAGGTTGGTTCTGCACGTGGGCAAATGAAAAAAATGGTTTTGTCTGGTTGGCCTTGTAGGTATGTGAATTGTTAAATAATTTACGAGTTCAGGAGAGTCCAGGCCGTTATTCAGAATTTTGTATAAAAATATTTGATCAGATATTAATCTACGTGTTTGAAGTGGAGTAAAGTTGTGAAATTTTAAGGATTCGGTGTTTTTTGCAAAGAGTAATTTAAATTTATAATTTATGTGTTTAAAAAATTTGTTTTGCACACTTTCGATTCTGTCAATATGGCATTGGTAGAACGGTGCCCAAATTAGTGTGCAGTATTCTAAGTGGGGGCGGATATACGTGGTGTAAAGGGAATACATGGTTTTAATATTGCGAAAAGGTTTAGATATGCGAATTATAAATCCCAACATTTTATTGGCTTTGTTGATTACTTCGTTAATGTGTTTGATAAAATTTAGTTTTACATCCAGTACTACCCCAAGGTCACGGATTGATTCTATTTCATTGATATGTGTATCATGAAAGTTATAATTAAAATAAATTTTATTTTTGTTGCGCGTAAAAGATAATTTGTTGCACTTAGAAATGTTTATGATTAATTTGTTTAATTTACAGTATGCAAAAAGACGATTTAGGTCTTCTTGAAGTTTTATGCAGTCATTGATAGATTTGACTACTAAGTATATTTTTTTGTCATCTGCATATGCAAGGTAGTTAGCATGTAAAAAACATTTATAAATATCAAATATATATACATTAAACAGTAATGGTCCCAGATGGGAACCCTGCGGTACGCCAGAGGGCACAGTTAAGAAACTAGACTTAGTTCCCTCAACTGATACGCACTGTAGTCTTTTCTGCAGATATGAAGTTAGCCACCTAAGTAAGTTGCCATGGATTCCTAATTGGTGTAATTTTTTAATGAGGATAGAGTGGTTAACTTTATCGAAAGCTTTCGAGTAATCTGTGTAGATAACATCTACTTGGTGTCCATTATCCATATTGCTTGTTAAGTATTCAGTAAAGTTGACTAAGTTTGTTATTACTGACCTTTTTTGTAAAAAACCATGTTGTTGATTTTGTATGCTGCGGACAATAGTTATATAAATTTGATCGTACACAATACGCTCAAAGAGTTTACTAAGTACTGTGAGTATTGAGATTGGGCGATAGTTTGCAATGTTACTTTTTGAACCAGTTTTATGGATGGGGATTATAATGGCTTCTTTGAATTTTGTAGGAAATATTCCTTTTTTTAAAGACATGTTAAATAAGTTAGTTAAAGGAAATGCAAGATTTTTGGCACATTTTGAGATAAAATATGGCGAGATACCATCACTGCCCGCACCCTTTGTAACATCCAATTCATTCAAGTATTTATTGACCAATGAGTTGTTTATTTGTACGTCCCCGATCGGGTTATCATTATTAACGCAGGTAGAATTATCTATATTACTGGGATCATCCGTGCCCTCATCGCTTACGTAAGTAGATTGAAAGTGTTTACAGAACAGTTGGCACACTTGATGAGCACCGGTGCCTGACTCGTCTTTTAGGTTCATGATTTGTGGTATGCCATTTGTCCTATTTTTGTTCTTAGCGTAATTCCAGATACTTTTATTGTTAGTTGGAATACTAGACTCAACTGAATTTATATATTGGGTGTAACAATGTTTCTGTAAGTGTTTATGTTGTATTCGTTTGATAGAAAACTCTACGTAATCTACTGGATTATTATTTGATTTCCATTTTTTGTGTAGTCTTTGTTTCTCATTTATGATTTTGATTAGGGGAGGTGAGTACCAGTTGGGAAATTTTTTCTTTTTGATGAAACGTTTAGGGACAAACTGGTTAATGGTGTTATTTAAAATGTCATAAAAAGTATAAATTGCTTCGTCAACGTCAGCATTATCGTGAGTAAAAGACCAGTCTGTTTTAGACAGGTGTTGGTTTATTAAATCATAATCAGCTTTATCATACTGATAAATTTCTTTTGGTGGAGCATTGATAGTTGGAAGTGTGTCTAATTGTAGTATGATTTTGAGCGATGGATGGTGTAAATCCTCTTTGACAAGAGGGTTGTATGCAGTGGCGGATTAACCCTAAGGCAAAGTAGGCACGTGCCTAGGGGCGCCAGTTACAAAGGGGCGCCGGCGGGCGCCCCTAGAATTAAAAAATATATATATATAAACTTAATTTTGTAAGTAAGTATGCACCTGCTTACACAATATAAAAGATTATTTACTTCTGTAGAGATGCAGAGCTTCCAAAGCATACTCGCCTTCTTGATTATTCCTCCATGCCTCCATCGCATGATTTTTTAATAGAAGACCGCTCGCTCGTGGATTCGTTCGCGGGCGTTGCTAGATTGCAGGGCAAAGGGCGCAGCGGGGGCAGGGGCTAAGCGGCCGGCACCAGACTTCCGAACGGATGACGGGGTGACAGTCACACTCATCACTTTCAGCTTGGATGTCGCCGGTTACGCGCGCTTCTATTGATTACGTACTCGCAGCGGTATTTGTGTGAATTAATTAGTACATTGCGTTTTAGTTCATTACCCAAATAATGAGTGAATTGAAGAAGAAACCTAGTGGTGCAGCTTATAAAAGGAAGGCTAAGGAAAAAGAAGAAAAAAATCAAAATATTATAAAGCATACGAAACATATTGAGACATTTTTTTCTAAATTAAAAAGTGATGATTCGGAATTTTCTAACGCAATTCACAGTGCGTCTTCTACCGAGTCTATTCAATGTGAAATTCCTACTAGTTCTAAACAACACGATTTGTCCATGCTGCCTACTCCGTCAGCCGTAGAAGTTGTGAGGCAGTCGCAAAATAGACTGTTTATCGTGGGATGTGACCCAGTCAAGTGGGATATCAATAACGAAACACAAGAATACATTGCAATTAATGGATTTAATCAAAATCAAAATGCAGATTTTTCATTGAGTAAGAGAATATATGAAGATAAAATCTCACGTTTTTTAACAAAAACAATGTTTGAAAGAAAGTTGTTAAATAGAGAAAAACTTCCAAGGAAATGGCTTATTTACTCTCCAAGCACAGGTAAAGTTTATTGTGGACCTTGTTTATTATTCGGTGGTGGAACTAGTTTTGGAAAACAAGATGTTGGTTTTAATGATTGGAAGAACGCATCGAATAGATTAGAAAGCCACGAAAACTCATGTGAACATAAAACATGTATTTTGAGCTTGCAACGTAGATCTAACATTGACGGTCGTGTCGATCATGAGCTCGCCGCTCAATTTCTAGAAGAGATGACTTATTGGCGTGAAAACGAGTGGTTGCCACTGTAAAATCTTTAGCATCGCGTGGTTTACCTTTTAGAGGACATGACGAAAAACTTGGCTCTCTTCATAACGGAAATTACTTAATGACGCTGGAACTCATAGCGGAGTTTGATCCGTTTTTAAGTAAACATATTGCTCAATATGGCGGCAAGGGAAAGGGATATACCAATTACTTAAGTTCTACAACGTGTGACAAATTTATTGAACTTCAAAAGAGACGAGAAGCGTACAGCAATTTTTATACCAAATTTTCGTTTTTAAGCAATTTGGTCAATTTGAACACCGAAGAAGTTCAAAATAGTGCTAGTATGTTAGTAACAATATATTCTAGTGATTTAGAAAAGTGCTTTGTTGATGAATGTATCCATCTACGTTCTTATTTAAGAACGATAGCTGGAGATGGAGTTCTGCCCCGAACAACCAAAGCGATTTTACAGGTTCTAAGAAAAAAAGAATTTGAAACAATTTATCCAAACATTGACATAGCCTTAAGAATGTGCGTATCGACGGCAGTCAGCAATTGCAGTGGCGAGCGGAGTTTTTCCTGTCTAAAGAGAGTGAAAAATTATCTTCGCTCAACCATGACAGACAGGAGATTAAATTCGTTAGCCATACTTAACATTGAATCCAAATTACTGCTCTCTTTAAACTATGACGATGTTATTGACAACTTCGCAAAACAAAAATGTAGACGCAGAGATGTTTAATTTTTTTTGTGATTAGTATATACCAATTTTTAAATTTAATTAACAATCAAATTAACAATCTTCTACCATAATATGTCATGGAGAACAGTTATAATTTGTTAATAACAGTTATTAGCTTTATTATTCTCCTTTTTTTCTTCCTCATCTTTCTCTGTACACTCACTATATTTTATATTTCATGTTTTATATTCGTGTTTTATATTCATGTTTTATATTTCTTTTTGATTATTATTATTTCTGTTTTTTCTCACTACTAGCATCTTCGCCTAGTAACAACTGAACCTTGTTTACGCATGCTGTGAACATTTTTAATTGGAGTGTTAATATCTGTGCACATTCCCACGCAATAATATTAATGTAATAATTTAATAAGTTAACACTCTGTAAGTGTTTCAAACAATAAATAAATAAATCATTGATCCATTGGTTAACACTTGATGTTTTTCCTGAAAACTTTTCGAGTAAAAATCTTTCTGCTGTTTTTCCTAGATTTTTATTTTCACTACCCTTACTATTATTATTTTCAGAAAGTCTCGTATCATGTTTAATTTCGTCCAGGTATTGTTCACCAAATTGTAAATTCCCACCTTCATCTAAGTAAATTTTCCTCAAATTTAGTTAAAATTAAAACTTAAAGTTAAAACTCAAAATTTAAGGTAATTCCTATATTTTTTTTACATTAACCCAACACAAGAGGCTCTGAGGAAAATAATTTCCCTCAGGGCCTCTGTCATTTTTGAAGATGCTGTGTGGAGGGTCTTTTTGAGGAGAGGAAGGAGTGAACGTGGGTCTTGAAGAGACCCATGTTGTAGGAAGGAGGAAACACAGAGCCCGGCAAATCGTTCCACAGCCGAGCTGTTGAACACAATAACGAGTCGTAGAAGCAACCCGTTTGACATTTATCACATGACAAATGTCAACCGTGTACATATGTTGGGCGCGCGTTTGGTGTGTTTCCCGACTATGCACCGGTGCCGAGGGGATCAATGATGCTAGTTCCTTGGAGCATCTTCCATTGAAATACCGGTTAATAAATATTTTCCGTGTTTGATGTTTTTTCTTTAGAGAATTCTGAATTTTAGTAAAAACGTCCGTAGTTGTTATGGCGGTGTGTTTTCTTGCAAGTTTCAAATCATCAGGAATATCAAATAAATGTTCATCGGGTGACTCGATTGAAGTTATGCAGTTCACACCGGTTTTTCCACCCAATGCTGCTAACACTGTAAATGTGAATCGTAACTTTTCCATTTTTCTTCACTAAAAATATCGTTTTATAAGACAAATAAAACAATGCGTTGCTCTGAAGTACAAAGAAACGACATTTAAAGTTTATTTGTCGTCCTTTTTTATATTAAAAAATTACATTATTTTTATTAGTCACTCAGTCAGCCACATAGCGAGTACACAATGCTGTTCATAAATAAATGCTGTTTAAGTGTAACCAAGACAACACATAAGTGACATTTGTAAAGTGCATAAAATAAAATTCGTAATTTAAACACAAAGGGATCCTAGGCATTTCTAGGTAGGTACTTATTAGTGAGTACTTATTCCTTTACATAAATAATTGATCATTTAAATTTTTTATGTTTTATTAATTATTCCTATTAATATTATAACTGCGAAAGTGTATATGTGTGTGTTTGTATAGGTATATGTTACTTCTTCATGCAAAAAAACTACTGAACTGATTGTGATGAAACTTGGTATGTAAAAAAAAGATAGCTGGCAGTGTTGCCAACGAGGGCGATATATCGCCATTTAGGCTACTCAGAACGAGAATCGGCGCTGAAAAAAATCTAAAAGGCGACTGGTCGGGCTACTTCAGAGTCAAGTTAAAAACATAAATCTAGCCACCCCCCCCCCCCCCCCATGAATTTTTTTTTTCGGGACAAATTTTATTTTCTTGAAATTCTCTAGCCACCCCCCCCCCCTCCCACGAAATTTTTATTTTCACGTAAAACCCACCTAACTACAAATTCGGCTACTTTAGGTACTTGTTAAAATTTATAATATGTGGTCGCTAGAGGGGCGCCGATGAGGTGCTTGCCTAGGGCGCTCTCAACAGTTAATCCGCCTCTGGTTGTATGCTTGAGATACAAGGCATTCCTCATTACAGATAACTAAATCTAGTATACGTTTATTGGCATTTTTGATGGAATTGTATTGGTTCAGTTCAGAGTAATGGATTGTGTCAGTAAGTAAGGAAGTAATTGAATTTAAATTTTCAGGTGTTAAGTGTGAATTTTTATCTTTTGGTTTCCATGTTATGGTGGGCATATTAAAGTCTCCAATTACGAGAATAATATCATCTGGGTTTTGATCTTTGACGTTAGCAAGCAAACAAAGGAATGAACTGAGAGCATTTTCATATCCATGTCCCTGTGGTAAGTATAGACAAGAAACATGGATGGTACGTTTTGAAGTATAGTTAGACGGGGGAATAGTTACCCAGATGCATTCAGCATTACAGACCAAGTCTTCGCGAGGGAATGCGTTAAGATTGTTATGAGTTATGATCATGACTCCACCGCCTCGACGAGAATCTGATTGGGTATTTATGCTATTAATTGTAATGTTATTTGTCCTATCCCGTCTAAAAATACTGTAAAATTCAGTTGGTGCCAGTTCCGGATCTAAAATAGAATCAATAAGCCAAGACTCAGATATACCGAAAATGAAGCAATCGTCATTCAAAAGAATATTACTGTGAAAAATCTCAGTTTTAGTTCTTAATCCTCTACAGTTTTGGTATATAATATTTAACATTGTAATTTAGTTGAGTAATAGTTGGGTACAATTTGGTTATAATATATGAGTATAACTGAAGAGTAGTGTATTATGAATGACATGTACGATATTAAATTGATAGAATAATGTACAAAAGTGAGCATCAAGTACAGGAGGAGGGGGGATAGCGAGATAAAGATGGGTAAGGAGAGTGTAGGAGTGTATCTTCTATATTGGGTAGTATATACATTCCTTATTGTAAATATACAAAAATTAATATTGAAAACAGAACAGACTATTTTAGCAAAATTTATAAGATAACTAGGTATAAACGAAATAGGAAATAAAAATAAGAATAAGAATAAAAATAAAAATAAAAATAAACATAAAAATAGAGATAAAAATAAAAATAATAACATTATTCAATGGTAAGTTAAAATTAAAAGAAAAATGCAGATCGTGCGAATGATCTTAAAATATGGTTATAAATAGAGGAAATAATATGAACAGCTTGCTTATAGCTTGTAAGTATACAAATAAAATAAAGTAGAGACCGTATCGACAGTATCAGGATTATTGTTAGTAGGCATTCTTGAAATATAGACAATGTCTATTAGTAGCATTATAGATAGATATGTACATGGAAGATATACAACGTTATAGTATTATTAACATGATATACAACGGTAAGTTAAAATTAAAAGAAAAATGCAGATCGTGTGAATAATCTTAAAATATGTTTATAAATACAGGAAATAATATGAACAGCTTGATTATAGCTTGTAAGTATACGAATAAAATAAAGTAGAGACCGTATCGACAGTATCAGGATTATTGTTAGTAGGCATTCTTGAAATATAGACAATGTCTATTAGTAGCATTATAGATAGATATGTACATGAAAGATATACAACGTTATAGTATTATTAACATGATATACAACGGTAAATTAAAATTAAAAGAAAAATGCATATCGTGTGAATGATCTCAAAATATGTTTATAAATTCAGGAAATAATATGAACAGATTGATTATAGCTTGTAAGTATACGAATAAAATAAAGTAGAGACCGTATCAATAGTATCAGGATTATTGTTAGTAGGCATTCTGCTGTAAGGTATACCATCTCTGCCTGGAGATGATTCCTTGACTGTTGATAGACAATTTTTTAGCTCAATGGAGAGTCTAGCCAATGATTAGATATAGGAGTATTATAGATGGGCGTTATTTCATCTAAGTTAGGTACAGAAGGGGGGGCAATTTTGTCCAAGAATTTATCTATCCATTTAGAATGAGACGCTCGAGGAGATGGTGAACTGAAGGAGGATCGAAATCTTCGGATCATAGACCAAACTTCCGAAATTGGAGTGTTCGGAGATACTGAACTGCAGAAGTTGTACCACCCGGATCTTTTTTTTGACCTCAATACCCTTTTGGCATTGGATTCAGCGTTTTTGTATTTAAGATAGTTCTCCATAGTCATATTGTAACGATAGGAAAGAGATTTAGCTTTCCGAATTCTTACTACTTTGGAACATTCTTCATCCCACCAGGGAGTTGGAGGGAGTTTTTTGAGAGATTTAGTTTTAGGGGGAGGATTTGATTTATTTATTGCAGTTATGATCTTTATTTGAATTTATTATAGTCATCTTTGACGGAAAATATATCGGTGGCGGGTAAATTTAGTAGGAACTTGTCCATATGAGAGTTAAATTCATCATTTGGTGTGTTTCGTTTTAATCTTTGTCGAAATATGAGACTTGTCCGATTGGAAAGAAGTTTGATAAGTAATGGTGATCGGGAAATGATCACTGGAGCAAGGGTCGGGGGACACCACCCACGAGGAGAGAGAAGCCAGACTAGTAGAACATATCGAGAGATCCACTGCACTGGGGTTTGTGCTGGGGCGTGAGATCCTAGTAGGAGATCCGTCATTCAAAAGGAAAAGGTTGGATTGATCTAGGAAATCCATTACACTTCGACCATCTCGGTCGGAGAAAGCAGAACCCCAGACGGGGGAATGGGCATTAAAATCGCCTAATATAAAGAAAGGAGGGCTTAGTTGACTTACAATTTGCAACCAAGTTTGTTTATTGAAGTGGGCTGTTGGGGGAAGATAGACTGAAATAACGGATGTGTCCTTTATTTTAGCTGCAACCATTTGGAAGTCAGCATTGGGGGGTTTGATATTATTTATTGGGGAAAATGATATGGATTTTTTAATAAAAAGGGCAGCACCACCGCCCGAACCTTCCGGGCGGTCGTCGCGGAGACAGGAATACCCTCCCACATTAAAGTGGGTGGATGGAGTAAACCAAGTCTCCGAGATAGCAGCCAAAGAAATAAAGTTGGAATTTAATAGGTTAAGGAGATCAGATTTGTTAGAAATAGCACTTTGGCTATTCCACTGAAGTATTCTGACATCTTGAAGAGTCATTTTGAATAAATGATTTTAATGTGGAAATAATAGTAGCAGCGTTGGACGGTAGATTAGTTTGAGAAGAAATAAGGTCAATTAGAAGCATAATAAGAGTTTGGATAAATGAAGAATTGTCTTGGGAGAGTTTTTCAGAAAGTTTTAGAGAGTTCATTGAGGACGGATTATAATTATTTGCACACCCATTTGTGGCATTTGAAAGAGATGAACCATTGGTATTTAAGAGCAGTGAGTTGTGTTGTTGCTGATCGTATCCAGGAGCCGGTTTAGAGATAGCGTTTTTGTATGTGAATTTAGTTGAACGAGAAGAAGTTGTTGTAGAGGAGGGAAGAGGGTTGGATGAGGAGTTGCTGGATAAAGCCTCAGCAAATGATTTTTTGACAGGCGGGAATAGTTTAGAAGCCTGCAGAAAAGACAAGTTCTGAGAGGCCATAGAAATTTTAATATTTTTTTGGCGAGATTGTTTTGAGCAAGAAGTGTTGATAGCTGTGGCGTATATAAAATATGGCGTATATATCTGTTTATCAAAGCCTGAGCAGTTAAAACATTTGGGTGAGGAGGAAGAAGGACATTGGTCAGCTGCGTGGTTTTCTCCACATTTAAAACATCTGGGTTGAGATCTGCATGCAGCTTTGGTATGGCCAAAACGGCAGCAATTGAAACATTGAGTAGTGGGATAAGTATACATTTCAACTGGTAATGAGTTGAAGAATAAATATATATGGGAGGGAAGAGATTGACCTTCAAAGGTAATAACGACAGATTGGGAGGGCTTCCAGGAAATTATACCCTCAGAGGAGTCCTTGTAATTTAGCCTCCTGGCTTTTATGGGATTGCCAATGTGTTGGGGGGTTGAAAGTGAAGACAGAATTTCTTCGATGGACAGATCGGTAGAGATACCTCTGACCAGGCCCATGCGAGTGACATTGAAAGTAGGGATATATGCCTTGAACTTTGAATTTGATGAAATGAAGATATTTTTGATGAAACTGTTAGCAGCTGACCCTGAGAGGAATTCAACGGAGATTCGGAAGCGACCCTCGGCTTTTACACCTCCAGGCTTGATTGAAAGATTCTTGCTATTTGATAGGAATTTGCCAAATTCAAGAGGGTGGATGGTTTTTCCTTGCTCAGTTTTTTGGGCGTATACAATGAATGGGCCACGGGAATGAAGAGAATAAAAGTTTATTGGAGGAAGTTGAGAAAGTGCTGATGGGGACTGTGAAGTCGAAGGCGAATCAAGTTTTATTGGGGAAGAAGGAGTAAATTTTCCTTTTTTTGGTAGAAGTCAAAATGACAGAATCACTGTCAGAAATTTCTACATTTTCCCCGTCTGGGGGGTCTGGAGAGGGATCTGGGGGCTTTGTAGGGAGTCCAGGAGGGAAATCTTCCTTCATTATTCACAACAGTAAACAACTACAATAATAGTATGGAAAATGACAGAAGTAAAAAAAGTTTATAAATATCTGAAAATCAGCAGCGAAAAGTTACTCCTGGAAGATCAGGAGGGAGAAGAAACCTCAAGGCACAACACACTACACTTTTTTTGCCAGAAAACAAAAAAGAATGGTAAAAAATTAATTTTAGATAGAGCAAAACAAAACAACTGATGACAGCCAAATGTTATTCAATATCTTGATCATCCTTGGTCTCATAAATTATCAGCTTACCATTCAATGGTACATAGACTCATTAACATTCCCTTGGACAATAAAGCGTATGAGAAAGAAAAGGCAACGATACAAACCATCGCGGTTAATAATGGATATAACATAAATAACATTGAAAAAATAAGAAATATAAAAATAAAATTAATTTAATATATCCGGCAAATAATAAAAATATAGAAAAATTCTCGAATTTATCGGTCTAATATCCATAAAAATAGCAAAAGAAATAAAAAATGCGGTCTAAATATAGCTTTCAAAACCAATAATAACATAGGAACAAACCTTAAAAACTCTAAAAGTAGAAATCCTAAACTTAATAATAGTGGCATATATGAAATAAAATGTGACCACGCCGACTGCAACGCTACTTATATCGGACAGACGGGAAGGGCTTTCTCAACTAGATTCAAAGAACATATAAGATGTTATAATATTAAAAGCACCTTTTCAAAATTCGCAGAACATCTCTTAGTAAATAATCACGTCCCGCTTGACAACAATGAACTTAAACCCTTTCACATAGAAAGAAAGGACCTTAGATTTAATTTACTTGAACAATTAGAAATCAATAAAAGAACCAATGACCCTAATATAACATTAATAAATAAAGTAAGGAAAATTATTTATTCCCCGCTTCTAAGTATGTTCACAAAACCTAAACAATATAACCAGAGATGTGCTTTATTTCAAATAACTCCATTTCAAATGGAAATGCAAAATGCAAAATGGGTATTTTCCATTTTGCATTTTAAATGCTTTTCTAAAAACCATTTTGCATTTTAAATGCTTTCCTCAATGCATTTTCCATTTTAAATGCTTTTTTGCAACATTCTTCCTACTATCTCCACTCATCTTTTTTTCATAAGTCCCAAATATCAGTCGGTACTCAACCTCGCTTTGAGAGATAATTTACATTTGTCAAGTTGCTCCCTGGTAGGAGTCCTGGCAATTGAGTGATACCATTACAAAAAATACTGATTAAAATACTGAACATGGGGCCATGACGCTGTAATATTAAATGTTAGATAGCAGTTTCTATGTTTTTACGTTGGCAACATTAGTCCCGCGCAAATTTTTTTGTGTTTTCATAATCTGTAGTCGTGGTGTTTTTGGATTTACCATCATGTAATATGTTTGTTCTACATTGATGTCCATTATTAAATGACAAAATTGTTTAAAAATTTTATAATTATTTTAATTGTTTGACCTGAGAAACCATTCTGCATTTTCAATGCATTTTGAAAATAGGTATTTAGCATTTTGCATTTGAAATGCTTTTCTAAAAACCATTTTGCATTTTGCATTTTCAAATGGAAAAGTTTTGACCCATTTCCATTTTGCATTTCAAATGGTTTTGGGTACCCATTTTGCACATCTCTGAATATAACACATTTAAATAAATTAATAACTGCTACATCATTATTGAACAATTAAGAAAACATTAATGTGGGGAAAACAGACTTCAAAATACCCCCACAGAATATGAAATCTATTGTCACAATTATTTTTATCAGTAAATTGGTTTAACCGGTAATAAATCATTTTAAATTTGGGAGGGGGTAAAATAGAATCATATTAATAAGTCATCTAAACGTGGATAAACCACAGTTTGAAAATGGCCTTGAAAGCCGAAACAGCTGTAACAATAATAAAAACCAAAAAATACTTGCAGAACTTAATAATTATATTATTAAATTTGATTTTAATTAAATTAAAAAAAAATTAAATGGAGTTCTACGAATTAAACACAAAAACAATAAATAAAAAAATATTAAAGCCTTTTTGTACCTAGCTTCTGCGCAATTAAAGAGATCCGCTACATCTGTGTACCTATTACTAATTTCATGTAATCTAGGCACAAGCGAGTGTTTGAAATGTTCAGTCTTAGAATTGTTATAATTAAAGAGGGTTTTAGAACGAGTAGCTCTTACGGGTACATGAAATTCAATGAGGTTAATTAAATCAAGGCTGTCTACACTACCATTTACAATTTTGAACATAAATATTAAGTCGGATATAATTATCCGATCTGAGAGTTTTAATAAATTTAATTTTTTCATTATGTAATTATAGCTTATACTTTCAATGGGAATACCGAGTTTAAAGTTAATGTGTCTTAGGAATTTGTGTTGAATTTTTTCTATTGAATCTGAATGTATTTTATAATGTGGGGACCAGATCGAGGAGTTATATTCGACTTGACTTCCAACTAAAGATGTATACAAAATTTTCAAGGTTGAAATATTTCTGAAGCCTCTGGAGTTTCGAAGAATGAATCCAAGCATTTTCATTCCCTTATTGTTAATTGAGTTTATGTGAGATATAAATTTTAATTTAGAGTCGAAAATGATGCCCAGGTCATTAATTTCTTCGACAAAGATAAGGGTTGATTTATTAAGTTCATATGAATAAATAATTGGTTGACATTTTGTAAAATCTTATTGAATAGCACTTATTTATATTGAGATATAGTTTATTTAGAGTGCACCAATTAATTAACCTGTTCAAGTTATTTTGTAGACTGATACAATTATCAACGGTTTTTACTTTTTAAAATATTTTTAAATCGTCTGCAAAAAGTAATACATTTATATCGTTATCAAATATATTAACAATATCGTTTATAAACAGTAAAAACAATATCGGGCCTAAATGAGACTCCTGCGGTACACCACTTGTAGCTATAAATTCGTTGGAAAGGAATGAATTGATTTTTACTAGTAGAACTCTATCTAGTAGAGTCTCTTACATAGTTTGACGAGGAGAATTTTATGGCAAACTTTGTCAAATGCCTTAATAAAGTCCGTATATATGGAATCGACTTGAGTTCTTTTAGCTAATGCGTTCGATATATAGTTTTCATATAATGAGAAATTTGTCAAAGTTGATCTGCCCGACAAAAATCCATGTTGATTCAGAACAATGAGGTGGTTAATATAAGGTGAAATTTTATCAAGTAATAGTTTTTCAAAAAGTTTCGGTATTACGGATAGCTTTCATATTGGTCTATAGTTAGTTATATCACATGTATTGCCCTTTTTGAATATAGGTGTCAGATAACAACGTTTCCAAATGTTAGGGAAGCAACCTGTATCAAGGGAATGATTAAACAATAAGCAAATCGGCTCAGCCAGTGAATCAATACAATTTATAAGAATACTGGGATGCACATTATCAGATCCGGCCTTCTTGTTTTTGTCTAGGGATTTAATCTTAGTTTTAACATCGTTTATATTGATATGTATGGCAGGGATATGTATGGTCTCGTTAATGGATGAAGGTGGGATGTAATTGTCTGGGATATCTTCGTCATAAACACTTTTGAAGTAATCAGCAAAATAGTTAACCTTTACTTTCATATCAGTACTACTCTTTTCTTTGAAATGCATTGAGATGGGTAAGCCTTGTTTGTTTTTTCTTAGAGAGTTAACATGATTGAAAAAGTTCTGAATGTTGGAAGGTATAGAATTTTCGATTCCATTTATGTAATTAATATACGATATTTAAGAAATTTTTTTATATTGAGATCTATAGTTTTGAAATATCTTGTAGTCGCTTAGGGATTTCGATTCTTTAAAGTTTTTGTGGGCAATTTTTTTACATATTACTAAGTTAATTAACTCTCCAGTGAACCATTTTGGGAACTTTGCTTCTTTGAAGTGTGAAAGTGGTATATATTTTTCAATGGCCCTATTAATAATTGTGTAAAATAATTCCATATTGTGATTAATATTACATATTGTTATTGTTGAGGTGAAGAAATGACCAGTCTTCATTAGCAAGATAATGTTTCATGTTAGGATAGTCAGCTTTAGAAAAATTATAAGTAAGGTTAGGCAGAATAGTTGTGTTGTCTAGTGAGTTACTTGTCATAATGTTTATGCTTACAGCAGGGTGGTGGCCATAGACATATGAATATTAGTAGACCTGCCCTAAGTGATTAAAAGCGTATTATTCCCCACTCCCCATACCGGTTCCATTGGAGCCGGCTGTGCTCGCGTATGGCCTCAAGTGAAATTTGAAAACGTGACGTCATCATTCTTGTGCGAACTATGGTCGAGGCATCATCGGTTCATTTTACGAAATAACACGGCAAAATGTTGACTTGTGCTATGAAAACTTGTAAAAATAGATGTGAAAAAGAGAATAAACCCAATTGTCGTATACATTCCATATATAAGCATTATTTTACTTTATTTTAAACTTTATTTAGCATATTCACATCGTATAATATGGATCAGTTGTAGAAACATATACTATCACATCGAGAAACGTCTGGACGCGAAACACAAAGCTAGTTGGTTGCTGGGAAGTAAATTATGAACATTTATAAAAGTGTCTTAACTAAATACTTAAACGAAATATTCGACTCTGAAAATAGAAGAAATTTTTTGCCGAATTTGGACTTCCGCAAATTTGTTCATAACGTGGCGAGTAATTTGCGCTCCCATGTAAAAATGTCTATTCATTCAAAAGCAGATTTTACTTTTAAGAACTAAATGGTGATATTATAATGCGAGATGCCTATTTACTGTCAGATTGATTTATTGACGAATCACAGTCAGCTTTACCCCCTTCGTTCTTCAACAGTTGATTTTACCCCTCGCCATTATCTTCTCGTCTATTAATTCCTATGTCTGTGGTGGTGGCAGTCTAGGGGGAGGAGCTCATCAACTGATTTAACTACATGAATTGAGAGATCACTGGAGAACACTAAATCCAACAGTCGATTATTGTTATTGTAGACTTGATTGACTTGATGTAGCGAGAGTAAGTTCGTCATATCAATTAATTCGCGAGCGTTTTCTGGCAGGCTAAAGTTGTTACAAGAGTCTTTATTCGTCCAATCAATGCTGGGTTATTATAGTCGCCAAATAAAATTTTTCTGGCATCCGGATATTTATTTTTAAAGGTTTCGATGTCATCAATGTGGTTTCTGTAGACTGTGATGTTAGATCCAGGAGGAAGCCTCTGATGTTTTGGTCGTATCCTTTGATGGGTTTGAGTTTTTTGGATAAATCTTCACTATTGTCGGCTTGTTATTGATAAATTTTATTGTTAGCCCGACTTCACCCTCCTGTATCCGACTTTCCATTATTTGGCGTAGGTCCGACAAGTATTTCCTTTGGTTTGGTATTTGATCGGAAAAAATTTTGATAGGGGAGTTGATTAAACAAAAGTTTTTTTTACGGAGAATATTCTTTGCCTCTGACGAACTTCTTAAGATAACTTTTATGGGTCTTGATTTATCAGGCCTCAGTGCTCCAAGACGGAAAGTGTTAATGGAGTTTGATTCAATGTTATTATCTATTTTGTTATGAATTTGAGTTATTTGTAGATTATCATCCTTGATTTTATCAATTTGGTTTGCTTTTGAGCTTTCTGGTACGTTTATTATTATAAGGTTTTTAGCTCTGTTTTTTTTTCTCTTCGAGCTCGTCGGCCGCTTCACATGTAGAAACTATTGAATTGAACTCAAAGTTTGGTTTGTTTTTTAATTTTTTATTGGCTGTGAGTTCACCCTCAAGAGTAGCCATTTTAGCAGCCATCTGTGCAATGGTTCCTAGAATGGCTTGGGTTTTGGGAACCATTTTGGCAATTTGCTCTTTGTTTAGTTTGGTACTAGGGTCGATTATTAATTCTGTTAAGGCCTCTACTGCGTTTCTCGCTAGACTTATATAATCCTGAGAATCCATGATAATATTTTAAAGTGGATGATGGGTCAGCCTGGATTTATGGTAGAGTTGAATTGAAGTACTTAGTATTAGCGGCCGAATCGCGCGGTAGGTAATAGCTTGGGCGACAATAATTTAAATCAATTTCAAACTAGTATTAATTTTGTTCATCTTTACCACCGAAACCAAGCGTTTTATTATCTACAAGTGACTCCTGCCCACCATCTGCCTCACCTCGCCAAGTCTTCTGCTCCAATCCTTCTGGTGTTACCTCTTCAAGACCAGCCGGCCCTCCTCTGGAAAACCGCCAACGCCAGAAGCGAGCAGAGACGACAGCACACCCAGTGCCCAACATTCACCAAGCCTGGGTGCGGGAGGCAGATTTCATCATAAACATTACTACTATCATCATCATCGGCCGTAAAGGAGCATTCTCATCGGTTGAAGACACGGTTTGGAACCGGCGCCCAAATCTACAGTCTTGTGCGGACTCCCGTCCAGTACAATGTTCAATTAGTTTTAGTTTTAAAAACTTGTAAATTTGTATTAGAACTTGTATCCACCTAATGGCTTGTTATATTGTAAGTTTCACTTGTTAAATACACTTTTAACTGAAGATCAATGTTGAGCGTAAAATTGAATGTGCTTTTTGTGTCACTATGTTTTATTTATGACACTATTTTACTTCTATGTCACTATGTTTTTTCTGCCATAGGCAGTGTTTCGCCCAACTGTTTAATACGCTGCGGTAATCTTACCGTGAAACGACCCTCGTCATTTCTTTTATGCGTGTCCTTGAAATTTTCTTCACACGCTCGCTTTTCATGATTCCTGTGTTTTATTGGAAGTAATTCCTTCATCCTCCAGAAATTTTCAATTTGTTTATGGATTGAATTTAATGATAGATGACAAAAGTTTACAGGCCTTTTCATTTTTGGAGCGAAGATAGGTCCTGACACCAGCCATCAGAATTCAGTCCTCTGTAGTATAGGTCCTGAATCTCCAATCCTCATTTCATCATGCTGCAGAATTTCCCAGAATGTATCAGCTCCAATCAACATTTCTATAGGGCTGGTTTCGTTGAAATGAGGGTCAGCTAGCTGCAAGCCATTAGGAATGCCAGCCTCTTTTTCTGAAAAGAAATTTGTGGCAGATTACTTGTTACTTCTCGCAAAACAAGACATTAAATCTCCTTTTCGAATGAGGAGTAGTTTGAATATATTTTCAAATCTACAATATTTTTGAGGTGCAAAATTTTATTTTGAATTCCGGTAGCCGGCACATTAGTCTTTTTAAATTTTAATTGTATCCTTGTTGCGAAATCCTCGCTAATAAAGTTTGATTGAGCTCCTGAATCTAATAACACTCTAGCTTCAACTAAATTTCCGTTATTATTTCGCACATTAATCTGTTGACAGCAAAATAAAATTATTCAATACTTTTGCAGCATGATTAGATACTAAACTATCTTTATTAGATGTCGATGCTGTATCATGCTCTTGTGAATTCACATCTTCGTTATCCTTTTTGATATGTAATAAAGTATTGTGAGACTCACTATTACAATGGCGACAATTATATTTACTTCTACAATCTTTTAATTTGTGACCCACATACAAACATTTTAAACATGCTCCCAAGTTATGTATTCTTGCTTTTTTTTCCTTTGTATTTAGAATCAAAAAAATTTTGCAATTATAGATTTTATGATCTCCCTTGCAAATTATACATTTAAATTTTTGTGGCGCTAATGAAACCAAAGCCTCCTTCTTAACATAGAAATGGAAGGAAATGATTTTCCCTGGCTATGCCTCTTCTCAACTGGGGCTGAGAATTCTAATACCTGGACGCGATCCGATAAACATTTAATAAATTCAGCATACGTAGGAAGTTTATCTAGAGTTGCAAATGTTTCCCAATGAGCCCTGGTGTCATTATCCAGTTTGTGAGACAGCAAATATATTAGTAGTAGGTACATCCCAATTATCTGTGGGTATGTCTAAATTGTTCAACGATTTTAAATGCAATTGAGCTTCATCTAACAGGTTTCTTAATGCTATATGATTTTCATATTTTATCTCCGGTAATTTAAATAAAGCATTAACATGTTTATAGATTATTAATTTAAAGTTTTGAAATCTATCTGTTAATATTTCCCAAGCCGTATTGTAATTATCTTGTATCTTGGTGGGTAGGTAAAGAATTAATTAATTTTACAGCATCTCCCTGCAGACAAGATTTTAAATATGTAGTAGAATTTCTGAATTGTCTCCAAAGATGAGTTATTGCCAATCAATGCTGTAAAGGTATCCCTGAAATTAAACCAATTTGCATAGTCCCCATTGAATTTGGGCAATTCCAAAATCGGCAACTTTACATTATTTGACTTTGAGGGTTGATCTTTAATATATAATTTATCCTTGGCTTTCGACACAACATTAAAATAAGCATTTTCAAACGTTCACTTTTTTCTACTTCGTCTGGAGCTAAAAGTTCAATTTTTGCTTGTATTATGTCGAAATCATCTAATATCGGTTCTAATCTTTTTAATCTTATTTTTATCTCCGTGTGTGACAAATTATCGCCGTCTAAATAATCTTTAAAACGATTTAGCTTGGCTTTACACACTCCGCGTTGAGTTGTTAAACCTTTTAGGTCAATTTTGAACAGAATATGATACTGACAGAAATCAAATAATTTCACTTGCAATCCTAATCACTTCACTTGCACTGTTTCTGTTCACAGAACTCCTTATTATTAAATGTGAATATCTAATTTGATAGAATACAATCCGACACAAACTGCACATAAATAAATCAACACCGCGGTAATCATAAATAAACCAATCACGCGGTAATATTCATTCGAACTGCGCCTGCGTGGAAAACTAGAGATCTACTCGACCGTCGCGCGGTCAATTTTTATTGCTAGCCTAATAGAATAACGAAGTTTTTTTATAAATAAACTGACTGGGTTATTTTAAGGAAAGGAAATTTAAAAATACTATATATTATTTCAACTTCTTTCCTTTTTATGACACTGTTGTAACAATAAATCTTATTGTCTACCACAATGTCTCTTTTATATAGGGTATGAATCAATCTATACCACTTGCAACAATCAATCCGTTTTTAATTTAAAACAAAAGATACTCTTATGTTCTTTCATCAAATCTTGCTCTTCTGCCAAGGGAATTTAGGAATATGGGATAGTCACTTGCCCTTTCTGCTGTAGTGTTCTTTCTTCAAATTCTGGTTCAAAAAATCACAAGCGATTTTAATTGTGTAATTCGGCTATAATTTTTAGCAAATTGTCCATCCGGCTGAAGGACCACATGTATATTTATTTTAGTTTCTTCTCAACGGACTGAGATGTTGTTTTTTGTGAAGTGAAAATCAGAAGAGAATGACCATGGCGTTAAAAGGCGTTTTATTAATCTCAGCCTGTTGGAGGGAGAAAAACGACAACCTGCCATCTGTCCTTAAAAATACAAACTATCTGAACCACAACCAAACTCAGGTTCAACTTCTGGTTTGGATCTTTACTTAATTTTATATTGTTATATTGAACACTTGCCTTTTGCTGGCATATTTACTAGCAATGTTGCTCATCTTCGCTATATAATGGATAATAATAATAACACAGAATTTATATAGCGCAGTTTAGTGTCATTTCATTTCAAGTGCGCTTTACTATAACAAACTTAAAAACGGGAATTTAGTATCAGTGGTAATGTCCTTAAAATTATTTCTACGGTGTGCCTTACCCAATACAGATCTAATATTATAACACTAAATATACTGTTTATAGAAAGTAATGACAAAACTTAGAATAACAAAACAGCAGGACAGGACAAAACAAGAACATTAAAACTAAAACATAATGTAAAACAGGAGACAGATCATATCTTTCAATTATTGCATCATCTTGCCACTATTTTTGGCATCTACCTTTTTAAATGAAAACAGTGTCCGATGAAACTGGTTTAAAAGATTTATCTTTAGTTAGATTTATTCGTATTATCTTCTTCTTCAATAATTATTGCATTAATGGGTATCACCAAAGATATTAGAAGAACGAGATGTGCTATTAGCAGTTCATACTGTGTGGAATTGCTTTGCCGAGTGTCGCCGGTTTTGTTCACCAATACTACTGCACACCTTCGCTTACGCTAAGGCATCGCTAAGGTATCCGCACTAATACATAGAACAGATTTCTGTGCGTACACGTCCCGATACCGTTCAAAGTACCCTAATTAGTTAGTACTCCGCCTACGGTCTGGCGGCCAACATAGCATATCTCGTTCTTCTAATATCTTTGGGTATCACACTCAAAATAAGTTAAGAAACAGTTGTTTCAGAAATATATTTATTTTTTATTAAAAATACCATACTGGACATGGACAAATCGTAATGTCCGTATTGTGGGTGTAAAATATTGTAGGATAACCATATTATATAAGATATATCAAGAAACAGTTGTTACAGAAATATATTTATTTTTTTATTACAAATACTATAGGTACTGTACATGGGCATATTGTAAGATATATCTATTTTGTTTTGTTTTACCCTCCCCTTAAGTGGGAGTTTCAAAGTTACTACTTGCAATTCCAATAATTCCTTCAAATCTAAAAGAGCGTCCTAAGGGCTGCGGGGTATAAATCAGGTTTAAGAAACATAGAAATAAGGGACAGCATTTAGAAAAGTGCACTTATTTTATTTTACGTACCAAACATAATATAAATAAATAACATAAAACGTTTACAATATTATTTTATAACACAAATAAACATTTCACCAGGTAATTCGTAAACTGGGAATGTTTGTCTTTCTTTAAAATAATATCAAATGTGAAAATTCATACTTAGAAGAATAATATTACAATCATATTATATCACAAATTGTTAAATACAAACACAAATAACAAAAATAGCAATAACTAAATCCGTGATAATTAGGTTCTTACAACGAGAAATAAATTTACAATAATTTACACAATAGAATGCAGTTTGGAAATATGCATAATTGTTTTTAATAATAATAATAGATATTGAAAAATAACAGGCAAAACAAAACAGTAAGAATTTTTTAGAAACATAATGATAAACGTAAAAAACTAATGTTAAATATATATATAAATTCAATCGGTTTTTTTTTCGGGTGAAGACTTCTTGGTGGCCCTCTTCTTGAAGGTATAGGGCCTTGTAGCCCCTAGCCTGGCGCGGGCCCGGTTCATGCGGCAAGCCGCGTTCCGCCGGTCCTGCCTAGCCTGCTCCCAGGGGCTCCGCGGCCCCACACCCATATCCCTTACCATATTCCGCTGGTAGGGCAGACGGCTTTCCGTCCCACCATGCCTCACCACGATCGTGCCGTCATCGCACATCTCAAAAGTAGGAGCTTTTTCGACGTCTTCCACATTGTCAACATCGTCAACGTCATCGGTAACTTCAGCGGAATCAGTTGTCTCCCCTGCATCAGAGGATTCAGCTGCGTGTGATGCTTCCGTTGGATCTTCTTCTTTGGCAGCATCACTTGCATCACTTGCACCAGATGCGTGTGATGCTTCCGTTGGATCTTCTTCTTCTTTGGCTGGTATAACATCTTCCACGTTCATGTTGCAGGTATACTTTAAGCGATCAGCTCTCAGCCTCTCCTGTTCCTGGTACATATTATCCAGGAACGGAGTTGCCAGACGCAATTTTGGCAGCTCTTCCTGTCTCTGAGGAAACTTCGTTAACAGGTAAAATCTCAATGGATCTTCGGTGATGTCATAGTTGGGAAGTTGAAAATATTGCAGAAAGGCTCCGTTTTTCAGAAACTGCCGGTATGCCTCGAACATCTGCCTCTCTGGCAGGGGAGGCTGGAAGGTTGCAGAACGTGTGGGAGACTCTGATCTTCATTGTTGACTCCATTGCTTAGATGACACTCCTCTACAACAGTTGTTTGTAGAATATTGCGGAGCACTTCACACTTTGGATATAAATTAACTGTTTTTAAACTGTAACTGAAAATAGTCCTTATAAAAGTACTTAATGTAATAAAAAAAAGGAAAAAGAAATAAAAATCTTTGACGGCAGTTGGGTTCGTTCCGGGGTCCTTTGGATGTCTGCGCGAGTGCAGTATAGGCTGCCGGCTATCCGATCGCTCTTACCGCTAGACCACAAACCGATTACGGACACTTAACAAATAAGAGTAATATTAACTGGCTCACTCTTGTATATTATTATTTGGTGAATCGGGTGATGATCATTTTTTGTTTTGGGCAACAACACTTCTGTCTCAACACATTGTATTAAAACACTGGGGGGTATTTCACTAACGTCCAAGTAAACTCCGAGTAACAACTTGTCTGATTAAGATAATCGAATGATTAAAATGACAAGTAAACAACAAACTTCCCACGACCTACAAACATCTTGCAAGCACCTACCCGACAAATATTCGATACTTCGTGTGGCAACGCTGCATTTATCCCGTCTGCGTTCACGCCGCTCTATCGCCCCGCCGCTTGTCTATGCATATTTTCAAAACACCGGAATGTTGTTTACGTCGCTGTCACCCACATTCTTCCGCCAAGCGCCCGAGATATAATTGTTTAACTGTTTTTACTTTTTAATTCGTTATTTACATAGTTTATTTTATTCGTCTCCTGTTTTAAATAGTTAATACGTTTCTTTTTTAAATTCTAGTAGTGTTTTTTGCTGTTAATATAGATAATAATTGGTCACATGGGTTTAAGGTTATAATAAGTTTTGTTCATAAAAACAATATTACGTGTATTTGTGTTATTTTGTTAGTTTTTTTGTATTTTAGTATAGTTCAATTATGGAAAAACGGGTGCGTAGCATCAATTTTAGCAGGGAAGAATGTGAAAGTCTCGTGAACTTGATTCACAAATACAAAGACATTATTGAAAATAAACAAAGTGACACTGCGCTGTGGAGAGAGAAGGATGCCGCCTGGCTTCGAATTGAAAAGGAGTTCAACTCTTCGTCGTCCTCGTGCTTTCGTTCATCAAAGACTTTAAAAATAAAGTACGAGGGCTTCAAGAGGTCTGTCCGAAAAAAGAGTGCGCTGATCAGGACTGAGCACTATAGCACAGGTGGAGGGCCCAGCAAAGCAGTTCCCCTGGACACGATGGAGCTGAAAGTTAAGGACCTAATCACCTTAAGCGTCCAGGGAAACATGAATAGCATCGACAGTGATGCTGGAACCATTGGTAAGTCGATATTGTTTTAATAAAATTCAGACTTCTGGCTCAAACCACTATCACTTTTATGTATAATAATTATTTATTTCATAAAGGTAGGACCTAATAATGATAAATCATCTTACAAGATGCAGTCGCTGTATTATAATGTTACATCTTTGCAAATCATATTATGTGTGGCAGAAGAAGGATGAACGCAGACTGAAAATTGTTGAAATGAGATCTCAGAGGCATATCTGTGGTAAAACCATGTATGATCGTGTGAGAAATGTGGAGATCCGCAAAGAATGCAAGGCTGATGTAAGCGCAATGAATAAAATTAAGAAAGGGACCCTCAGGTGGTTTGTGCATGTAGAGCGAATGAACAGAGAGAGTAGTGTAAGAAGAATATAGTGTAGGAATATCTACACATATTTAAGTACCAAGTATCTATGATGTTTCATATCATTTTATCATTTATTTCAGATAACCAAATTTCTGCAATGGAGGTGTCAATTGAGGAGGTGCCGGCGACACCGTGCAGAATCGTGTCACAGCCAATCCGGCAGATAATCTTCCTGGACCCGGACGATCCGTGTGAGCCGAGCACCTCCAAAGCCGTAGAAGCCCATGCAGAACCTGAAATCATCATAGATGAGCTGAACACCGATGAGCCCATTCCTTCCTGCTCATCAAACAAGGTGGCTGCTCCTCCTGAGCCGCAGCAGTGGGACAGGTGGAGTGTCCCGCAACTCTGTACCGCAAGCCACCCAGCCTTACGGAAAGGGGCAAAGAAAGTGGTAGATATCCGGAAGGATATTATGTTCATACAAAAAAAAATTTTAATCGAGGAATTTGAGGAAAAGAAAAAGGAATGGGCGTTCAGGGAACGTGAAAGAAAAGAAATTGAAAAGGAATGGGCATTTAGGGAACGGGAAAGGAAGGAAAAGGAAAAAGAATGGGCTTTTCGGGAACGTGAAAGGCAAAAGAAAGATTAAAATTAAATTATTGAAGACCAAATTTAGAGTTGAATAAATTTTAAAGGTTTTTACCAATATTTGGCTATTTATTTGCTTCCTTCTGTAACTGTATTATATTTTATAAATTAATATGTCCCACATATATACCTATAATGTAGGTATTATTACTGGTCTTCGGCTCGCAAGGCTCATAAAAATGATATGTTTTTAGCATCTAGTAGAATAGAAAGTTATCGTAATATGAAACTATTAATAAAGGTTTCCTAGTGAGGTGTTCACAAAACATTTGATCATCCACTCACACTATCACATCACCTACACAAACCTGCCTTATAGTTTACTACTCAAATTTATAAATTAAAGTACAGAATTATGTGCTAATATGTAATAGTAGTAGTAATTAAAAATGTATGTGCATAAAGGTAAGGATTTATTTACAATAGTAGTATTATTACAATTAAAAGGAAACAGGAGAAGATATTAAAAAATTATAAATGTTTAAGTAAGAAAAATGTATGAAAACTTTGTTAGCGACGGGCTCGATTGTCTAAAAGGTGGGTGAAATAACCAAGAATGAGGTTTCTTCTTGCATTAGTACCTGGGTTTTCATCATTTAGCTCTTCATCATATTCCACAGCAACTCTTGTACTTCCTCTACCACAAAGGGTGCATCATTCATTTTTACTGCTATATTATGCAACACTGCGCATGCCACAATAATTGCTGTGGTGCGCTCCATAGATAACGTAATACGTCTTCGCAGAACAGGGAATCTGCTCTTCAGAACACCAAAACACCTTTCAACAACATTCCTGCTGCGAATTTGTGATTCGTTATATAGGTTTTCGGCTGGGGTGTTGGTCTGTGGTAATGGTGTGAACAAATAATGTTGGCTTTGATACCCACTGTCCCCTAACAAAATGCTGCCATTAAAATGTCCAGCCTCAAACTTTGCTTTAATCAGCGAATTGTTAAAAATAGTTTGGTCGTGGCTGGATCCAGGCCAGCGGGCAACGATGTCTCTGATGATGAGGTCTGCGTCGCAAATAGCTTGGACATTCATGGAGAATATCCCTTTCCGATTACGGTAAACCTCGGCATCTTCTCCATCTAAAACAGAAAAATATAGCTTTACTAGTTGTTATGTAGCGCAAAGATATATATTTTATAAAACTTGTATTGAAATAGTTTTTCATATAAATACAGGTAGGTATACAAACATATACTTTTACATGTATTTAACACTTTATATTACAATATTTTTACAATAGCACACCTACATATTTATTATGTAAAATTACTTTTCATTATTCATGTTTTCAAAATCTTCATAATTTTATATCACTACTCTCTTTAGATTTACAGTGCAGAATCAAATACAATAACGTTATGTACTTACTTGGAGACAATGCAACATGGGTGCAGTCTATAGCACCAATGACCTTTGGAAAACAAGCCAGATTATAAAAGCCCTGTTTCAAGGGAGCTAGATCCTCAGGAAAGCAAATGAAGACAGGGCGAAGGTATGCTATTGCCTCGGAGACTTCCTTGATAAATCGACACGCGGATGATCTACTGACACCACTGAAGTCTCCAGCAGATATCAGATATGAACCGGTTGCGAAATATCTTAATGTCAGTAAAAGTTTGATGATGGTTGGCACAGCTTTATTCCTGAAATGGTGAAAACATTATGTGAACCAGTTACGATCTATAGGCAAAATATGCATTGTGAATATTCCATAAAATATGTATTGTATAGATGTAAATTAGAACACTACATACCGATTGCTCCTGGAACATATTTTATCTTTTATCGTGTCGTGAATTTCAATGACAGCCTTCTTTGTTAAACGAAATCTCGATCTAAATTCGACATCGTCTAGTACATTTAAATAATTCACTCTTTGCCTATAAACTCTTTTTCTTCGTCTCTCCGCCATTTCATCTGAATAAATATCGTCTAAAATGTCTGAGATCTCCATATTTCGTTAAAAATCGACACTTCTTCAACGTAACTAAAAACACAACCTAACTTCTGAGCTGTCAAAAAGCTTTGGCGCCATTTTGCACTGGTAGTAGGTATTAAAGTAAGAGCTATTCGCAAGGATTACTTCCGAGTAGTTTATACAGCTATTTACTTGACGAACAACGCTCTTCGAGGATGGTGGGATGGATTTTGTAATTTACTTGCCGAGTATTGCTATTCGAAACTTACTTAAAGTTGGTGAAATACCCCCTTAATGAGAATAAAACCGAATGTTTATAATTCACTAAAGTAGAAAATTCACTTTACTGATTTTTAGGAACACGTTTACCGATTAATTGCTTGGATAATTGTGTATTGTAAGGTTTAATAAAGGTGATTTCTGAAGAGCGCAATTTGACGTGCTGTCTGTTTGTGATCCGATTATTTTAAACAGTAGGTAGGAACATTTGATTTTTTTTACTTGATTATATTTTGTTACAACATTGATAGACAGAACGAGGAAAGGCAATAATTCTATAGAGAATCTGATAAATTCACTCTCTGAGCGATTTAATTAAAGATTCCAACATTTTTTTTCCCATACTAAAATATTTTTCCGTAGAAGAATATTTGTTTAATTATTTTAAAACGATGTAATTTCGAAAATAGGAATTTATCTCTTCTACTAAAATGAAGCAAATCATTTATGTGGAATAACCCCCCGAAGTTAGTGCACTTTACCCCGGGACACCCCGTATAATGCGGCACGAACACTACTCAAATGCAGTATATAAAATAATATACTAATATTTGTATAAATTTTTGATTTGCCGGAGAATGAAATGTTCTATTAGCCATAAAGTATGAAGTCTTCTAATGTTGGAATTTAATTCATTATCTATATAATATAATCAGTACTAATATAGAAATGAACCCAAAAATGCATATTTTTGCCTACACAGAATTTTCACACAAAAAGCGCTACATAAATTATCCAAATATGTTTATTATTACTTAGTACATTGTGTTGAATTATAAGGAAACAAATTAAAGACAATTGCGAATAAATTACAATAACCATTATTACTATGGCGGCCTCCGTGGTTGAGTGTTTACGAATCCGGAAGTCGCGGGTTTAAATCGAGGCGTGTGCAAGTAAATTGTTAGTGGTTAATTTGTGTTATTTCTCAATTTATTTATTAAAAGAATATGTAATATATTTGCGGATTTAGGTGTATTTAGTGACAAGATCGGAATAGCCAGATACCTTCCCTCCCCACTACCTCAAGCCCCACAACATACCCGAGATGGGGTTGAAATAGTCCCACTGGCTAAGAACTAATTAGGACTCATATACAGTATTCATTTAACAACCCAATACGAATCTGGAGGTCGCGGTTTTAAGACCCCAGTAGATAACTCTATCGTATTGAAGGCAGCAAGACCGTTTTAACAAACACATATTCATATCGTTCGACATAATTTATTTATTTATTTAACGCCCAGAGGGCTTTTACATGTGGGTGGTACAAATTTAATGACAGTTTTGAAACATAAGAAAGAAAAGAAAGAAATAATAAAAATAAAATTACATAAGTATATGCGAGAAACAAAATTAAAAATAACAAGAACATAAATTAAAAAATACAGCGATTTGACTGGTTTACAAAAATATAACTTAATATCATTATGTTAACAGACCTTTTTCATAGAATTAGGGAATATTGTAGACCTTATTTGCAAAAACCAACATTTTCAAGTTTTATTACTTTGCCTGGTTCTTCGCCACCCTACTCTTTCCCATCTCCTTACCCTCCCGACTTCCTTAAGCCACGCAACATATCCAAGTTGGGGATGCCATAGTCCTACAGTATTCACTATAACAACCCGATACGAATCCGGAGGTCGCGGTAAGATAACCGCATCATTTTGAATGAAACTTTAGCAAAATTTCAATTTAATATCGAGAGATTTGTTTTGTAGTGAGGTGGCGCCTCATTATGTTAAGTTTATTAATTTGTTATCCTTTTCTTAGAATTTAGCATACGGGCCCTATTGGACTATTGTAGTCATTATTTGCAAAAACAATCTTTTTATTGCTTTTAGCCTTTCTTGTAAAACTAAAGCTGTACAATACATAATGACTCACACTTTCTCGAATGGGAGGTAATCCCGTCAAATCTATTATATCTAATTGAAATAAAAGGTAATTTGTTGAAGAATTAAATCTCCTCATTAAAAAGCAATAAACTTATTAAAAAGGGATGCATTTAAGGTTTTAATATATAATAGCTACTGGGCTATTGCAGTATGCCCAAAACAAAAAAAGAGCTGTTCAGGTTATGGAAAAGGCTAATGTTAGAAAAAATGCTTAAATTTATTTATAACTTGACGTTTAGACAAGAATTATAAATTTGAAATGTAAAATTAATTAATTAATATAATTAATCCATTATGTAAAATTGGAAGGGTATAGCTTATAGGCACATTCTATATGTTAAAATTAACTTACTAACCATCACGCCGTTTCCCCTGCGGGGGTAGGCAGAGAGGACGGACCGTCAAACAACTCGGTCTTGGCACACACTTCTTGCCTCATTCACATTCATACATCGTCTCATACATACTCTTCTATTGTTCTGACTCTTGACATGGCCCGACTCAAGTATCTGATTCACTTGATCGTGCCATGTCTTCCTCGGGCGTCCCCGACTTCTGCTGTACCGCCACTTCTTATTGGATTTACATTATTCGAAATCTGTCTTATACCGAGGGACGAATCACGTTTGGGAAGATGAATTCTGATCAAAACCTTATACTGCAGTACCGCCCAGCATAAAATTAGCTACAACCCAAGAAAGCAATGAATTGTGTAGCAACATCGTTTGGTGCAGATTTGGCTCTTATGATTTGCCGGAAAATAATTTTTTTAAGAAGAATTTTTTCAAAAACTTTAGGAATTGTTGATAAAAGGCACACCGGTCTGTAATTAATCACCTCATGTTTACCGCCTTTTTTTAAAATTGGCGTAAGGAAGCTGAATTTCCATTTAATAGGAAAACACAGTATTATTATTGATACTAAATTAAATTGGCAGTCACAAATTAACAATACCGTCTGTAAATTAAGATTTCTTACATACACCTTTTACAGACTAAAAGAAGTGCTCAATGTTGAAAAACTGAAAATTATTTATTTTTCTTTGGTGCAATCTTCACTCATATAAGGAATAATAGGATGAGGCGGTGGGCTTCATGCACATATAAAACCTTTACAAATAACCCAAAATTATATCATCAAAGTTATGTATAATCGGAAAAGAACATTTTCAACAGATGAGTTATACAAAGAATCTAAACTATTCTGTCTCCGCAAACTATTTATTTTGCAAACTCTGAAATACATATTTAAAAACAAAAATAAATTCAATATAAATGATAAAAGGAATCAATATTAGAAATTATAATGTATTTTATACTCTCCAAACGAACACAAAACAAATGCAAACACACTGTAGTTTCATTGGACCTCGTACTTTCAATCTTTTACCGAAAAATATTCAAGTGATTACTAAACTTCCTCAATATTTAAAATAGTTAAAATTATGGCTTTTCGATACAGCAGTTGAAACTTTTTTTATTTAATTTGTATCAATTTATGTTTCTCATAAAATATTCACCATGTATTACACTAAACACTTATAACTTCACTATACACAATTGTAAACACTTTTTATACAAACCGCTTAGACAAAATGTAATCTTGTTTTTGTTTTATATGCCCACAGTTTGTTTATTTCTAGGTACAATAATATAATAACTTAAATATATTACCCACGCACAGGCTGCGCCTTAGTGGGTTCCCATTATTCGTATTGATTTATATAACATTGTATGTAATTAATGAACGAAATTGTTTCACATTTCATTGTTTTGCAACCTGCCACTTTGCAAAATTTAAATGACACTGATCTCTTAAAAATCTCTAGAATTTTTTGATATATATAAAAAAGACATATCGGAATCATTTTCCAGGGAAATTCTCAGTTTTCGGTCCACCTTCCGAGACGAAATAGAAAAGGCTTCGTTTATTAGAGAACTTGCTGATTTTTTAAAATAAAGAATCATTTTATGTCATAGACATATGAATATTAATTCCTATGTCTGTGTTTTATGTCGTGCAGCTGTCCTGACGTATGTACTGTATTAATCTTAAACGGATGTTTTACCAAAAGGCAGGAGAGTAATTTGCGCGCGGTTTTTTTCAAAAAAGCTTGGAATTTCCTGGCACACCACAGGTTCCCGTCGTATCCCGGGACCGCATATGTGAGTGCAGCACATTATCTACGAATTAAAAAAAAAAAAAATAATAATAATATTTTGAGCATTATTTATTTACAGGTTTCTTGTACAAAATAATATTATTAGTAACAACAGTTGTATAAACTACCGAAATCTGGAAGAATTGTTATCATATACTTATTTAATGCGACAAAAAAAAATTAAGTGGACACTTGAAGTTTGATTTTGGAATTTGAGCTTTTGGAAATTGATCTAGGAATTTCCTGGTACACGACAGGTTAATCTTTCAAATTTGTTACAATTCCTGTGACTACAGCTAGTGCTGAAAGGACATTTTCGAAACTAAAATTAATAAAAACATATTTAAGAAAGTCAATGGGACAAGACAGGCTACGTAACTTGACTATTCTGTCTATTGAAAATTCAATGGCCCGATCATTAAACTTTGATGACGTTATTGATACTTTTGCGGAACAGAAAGCTCGGAGAAAAGAATTTCATTAATAAATATCTTGTAAAGACTAAATTGTTTTTCATTATACCTACATATGTAATACCTTATTAAGTTATAGTAAAAAGTTATTTATTACTAATCAATTACAACGCGACTGTGATTTTTACCGGGGGGGCCTCATCCAATGAATTTGCCACGAGCCCCCGATGGTATAGTTTCGCCACTGGGTCCATCGTGTCTGCCTACCTCTTTGGAGAAACGGCGTGATGGTTGGTTAGTTAGTGGTAGTAACTCCAATGGCAGAGGATGGCACACTCATACATATACACGTAGGTATCATTATCCAAAAAGACTAGATAATCGTAAATAGGTACCTGAGTTCTAGGATTATTCTGTCGCCATCAATAGTGGCTAGCCGCAGGGGTAGGCAGAGAGGACGAACCGCCACACACAGATTCCTTGCTTCATTCACATTCATACATCGTTGCAAACACACTTTTCTGTTATTCTGACGTTTGCCATTATATTGATTTATTAGATTCACTCTTGTACCATTCACTTTCGCGTCATGTTTTCTCCTAACTCTTCTCTTTTCATTGATCCACCGTCTGTAGGCAGTGAGACTACGGAATCCCAATTGGGGTATATTGTGAGAATGAAGCAATAATGCAACTCGCAGAGGGGAGAAGCAGGAGATCTCGTTTCGATTCCGAATGATGGTCTTCACCAGGGCGCTCGCTACTGACAGTACATTCAACTATGGAACATGTCGAAAATATACTATACACATAAATTATATAAGTGTATTATGCAATTCTTTTATTTTTAAACACGCCGGGATTAAACCCGGAACCTCTGGATTCGTAGTTGTGAATGTTGTGATATTTGTGAGTCATTTAAAGTAGAGTAACGCTGATGCTTCTAAAACCCCTAAGTTTATTGATTTTTAATGAGGGTATTATTTCTTGAACAAATTTAACTTTCATTTCAATTAATTACTAAATTAACGGGATTACCTTCCTTTGAAGAAAATATGAGTCATCTTGTATTGTGTAGCTTTAGTTTTACCAAAAAGGCTAATTAAAAAGTAATAAAATTTGAAAATGGTGGTTTTTGCAAATGAGGTCTACAATAATCCCCAATTCCTTTAGTTCTAATAGTCCCGCATGCTAAATTCTATGAAAAAGCGAAGGTAATCACAATTTTCGGCAACACATAATAAGCTTGACTCTTAAAATAATGATGCCACCTCAGTACAAAACACATCACTCAATATTATGTCGAATTATACGAATGTGTGTTTGTTAAAACGGCCTTGCTGCCAATAAAATAATACGATATTTTGCTAAAATTGCATTCAACAGGATAGAGGCGAAGCTTAATGCCAAATAACTATTTTGATAAATCTTTATACGAATTGGTGTACATTATTAGATAAATTGAAGGTTTTCTTATCGCTTCGCTTGAGTAGAATACAAATAAAAAATAAATTACTCAATATAAATGCAAACTACTAAAATTTTTTATTTTTCATTAAAAATGTATGAACGCATAAAGGAAACAACTTTTAAAAAATACAGTATTATAGCTAAGATTATTGGTGACAGTTTCATTTGATTAACTTTTTTGCTTTCTTATAAAATTATTTACAAAATAAATAAAAACCAGTTTTTTGCTTGAATTCGAACGTTTCTATTACCTACGATATAAGGTATACCAAGAATATACACATTTTTGGCTTGTAGCTTCCTCTTAATGAATACTGTACATAAGTCCTAACTACTCCCAACAGTGGGAGCAGTTCTTAGCCAGTGGGGCTATGGCAACCCCAACTCGGGTATGTTGTGGGGCTTGAGGTAGTGGGGAGGGAAAGGAGATAGGAAAGAGGAAGGTATCTGGCTATTCCGGTCTTGTCACTAAATACACCTAAATCCGCAAATACATTACATATTATTTTAATGAACAAACTGAGAAATAACACAAATTAACCACTAACAATTTACTTGCCCACGCCTCGATTTAAACCCGCGACCTGCGGATTCGTAAACACTCAACCACGGAGGCCGCCATAGTAATAATGGTTATTGTAATTTATTCGCAGTTCTGTAAATTGTCTTAATTCAACACAATGTACTAACTAATAATATCCCTATTTGGATAATTTATGTAGCGCTTTTTGTGAATATTCTATGTAGGTAAAAATATGCATTTTTGGGTTCATTTCTATATTAGTACTGATTATATTATAGATAATGAATTAAATTACAAAATTAGAAGATTTCATACTTTATGGATAATAGAACAATTCATTCCCCAGCAAATTAAAAATGTATACAAATATTAGTATATTATTTTATATACTGCTTTTTAGTAGTGTTCGTGCCGCATTATACAGGGTGTCCCGGGGTAAAGTGCACTAACTTCGGGGGGTGATTCTACATGAATCATTTTATTCATTTCAGTAGAAGAGATAAATTCCTTTTTTCGAAATTCCATCGTTTTAAAATAGTTCAACAAATATTCTTCTACGGAAAAATATTTTAGTATTGGGAAAAAAAATGTTGGAATCGATAATTAAATCGCGCAGAGAGTGAATTTATCAGATTCTCTGTAGAATGATTGCTTTTTCTCGTTTTTTCTATCAAAGTTGTGACAACATATAATCAAGTAAAAAACATCAAATGTACTGTTTAAAATTAGATTTAATAACATTTAGTAATCCGGCCGTCATTTGGCACCGAGCCTCTCGCCCCTAACCGCCCTGTGAGAGGGAGGGGTGTAGTGAAGGGTATAAATAATGTGTTTTCCAGGATCTATAGTTAATATCGATCGTAACGCGCTCGAGTCAACATCACAGTTAAACAGTTAATCTTCGTTATTTTTATTACATCAAATACTTTTATAAGGACTATTTACAGTTACAGTTTAAAAACAGTTAATTTATATCCAAAGTGTGAAGTGATCCGCAATATTCCACAAACAAAGAACTATTGTGTAGTGACATCTAAGCAATGGAGTCAACAATGAAGATTGGAGTCTCCCACACGTTCTGCGACCTTCCAGCCTCCCCTGCCAGAGAGGCAGATAGAGAACCGCCCATGTTTGAGGCATACCGGCAGTTTCTGAAAACTGGAGCCTTTCTGCAATATTTTCAACTTCCCAACTATGACATCACCGAAGATCCATTGAGATTTTACCAGTTAACGAGGTTTCCTCAGAGACAGGCAGAGCTACCAAAATTGCATCTGGCAACTCCGTTCCTGGATAATATGTTCCAGGAACAGGAGAGGCTGAGAGCTGATCGCATAAAGCATACCTGCAACATGAACGTGGAAGATGTAATACCAACCAAAGAAGAAGAGAGGGTTAAGGATTTTTTTGCAATCTACGCAGCTGTGGCATGTGATGATGCTAAAGAAACGGACCCAACGGAAGCATCACACGCAGCTGTGGCAAGTGATGCGTCTGAAGAAACGGAACAAATGGAAGCATCACACGCAGCTGCGGCAAGTGATGCTGCTAAAGAAACGGATCCAACGGAAGCATCACACGCAGCTGGTGCAAGTGATGCAAGTGATGCTGCCAAAGAAGAAGATCCAACGGAAGCATCACACGCAGCTGAATCCTCTGATGCAGGGGAGACAACTGATTCCGCTGAAGTTACCGATGACGTTGACGATGTTGACAATGTGGAAGACGTCGAAAAAGCTCCTACTTTTGAGATGTGCGATGACGGCACGATCGTGGTGAGGCATGGTGGGACGGAAAGCCGTCTGCCCTACCAGCGGAATATGGTAAGGGATATGGGTGTGGGGCCGCGGAGCCCCTGGGAGCAGGCTAGGCAGGACCGGCGGAACGCGGCTTGCCGCATGAGCCGGGCCCGCGCCAGGCTAGGGGCTACAAGGTCCTATACCTTCAAGAAGAGGGCCACCAAGAAATCTCCACCCGAAAAAAAACCCGATTGAAATTATGTATATATTTAACATTAGTTTTTAAGTTTATCTTTATGTTTCTCAAAAATTCTTACTGTTTTGTTTTGCCTGTTATTTTTCAATATCTATTATTATTATTAAAAACAATTATGCATATTTCCAAACTGCATTCTATTTTGTAAATTATTGTAAATTTAGTTTTCGGTGTAAGAACCTAATTATTACGGTTTTAGTTATTGCTATTTTTGTTATTTGTGTTTGTATTTAACAATTTGTGATATAATATGATTGTAATATTATTCTTCTAACTATGAATTTTCACATTTAATTTTTTTTAAAAGAAAGACAACCATTCCTAGCTTACGAATTACCTGGCAATATATTTATTTGTGTTATAAAATAATATTGTAAAAGTTTTTCGTTATTTATTTATATTATGTTCGGTAGGTTTAATAAAATAATTGCACTTTTCTAAATGCTGTCCCTTATTTATATGTTTCTTTAACCTGATTTGTACCCCGCAGCCTTTGGGATGCTTTCTTAGATTTTAAGGAATTATTGGAATCGCAAGTAGTAACTCCCACTTAAGGGGAGGGTAAAAACAAAACAAAATAGATATATCTTTTAAATATGATTTGGTAGTTTAATATTTTTTGCTTATAAATGTATCCTACAATATTTCGCAACCACAATACAATACAATATGCCCATGTCCAGTATGGTATTTTTAATAAAAAAATAAATATATTTCTGTAACAACTGTTTCATAGCTTATTTTGAGTGTGATACAAGGCGATACAATGCCAAATCACTATTTTGATTAATCTTTATAACGAATTGGTGTACATTATGACAACCAAAAAATATGCCTTAGTTAAATTGAAGGTTTTCCTATCGCTTCGCTTGAGTAGAATACAAATAAAAATTAAATTACTCAATAAAAAATATAAATGTAAACTACTAAAAAAAATATTTTTCATTCAACTACTACAAAAATATTTTTTCAATAGAAATGTATGAACGCATAAAGGAAACAACTTTAAAAAAATACAGTTTAATAGCTAAGATTATCTTTGACAGTTTCACTTGATTAACTTTTTGCTTTCTTATAAAATTATTTACAAGTTAAGTAAATACCAGTTTTTTGCTTGAAATCGAACGTTTCCAGACTCCGTTTGTTAACCGATTTTAATGCCTATTACCTACGATATAAGGTATACCAAGAATATACACATTTTTGGCTTGTAGCTTCCTCTTTTATTGAAGAAGAAGATAATACGAATAAATGTAAATAAAAAATAAATCTTTCTAGGTTACAAACCAGTTTCATCAGACACTGCTTTCATTTAAAAAGGTAGATGACAAAAATATCGGAAAAAAATAGTGGCAAGATGATGCAATAATTTAAAGATATGATCTGTCTCCTGTTTTACATTATGTTTTAGTTTTAATGTTCTTGTTTTGTCCTGTCCTGCTGTTTTGTTAGTCTAAGTTTTGTCATCACTTTGCATAAACAGTATATTTAGTGTTATAATATTAGATCTGTATTGGGTAAGGCACACTAGAAATAATTTTAAGGACATGACCACTAATACTGAATTACCGCTTTTAAGTTTGTTATAGTAAAGCGCACTTGAAATGAAATTACACTAAACTGCGCCACATAAATTCTGTGTTAATATTATTATCTATTATATAGCCAGGATTAGCAACATTGCTAGTAAATATGCCAGCAAAAGGCAATTGTTCAATATAACAATATAGTTTTTGAAGGAGGGTAATTAGTATTTAACCCTAGAGTGGGCGCGCTATGAGCATTTTGCCGCCCTCTGCAAAAAAACGTTGATAATTCTTAAATCTATTGCGCGTAAACTTTGCGCTTATTAGTAGCTGCCCCCACTATCGTTCGCAACCCGTGCCGAAAGATTGGACGCCATCGGTATGCAGGGGGCTGCTTGAGAAAGAGGTTGTTACTATCAAGTGTCGTCCGGCGGCGATTTGCTAACTGCGCGCCTACTCACGTTAGTAAAAATTATGCTCTATATTATTAACGGTTTAATACATTTATTTTCTCAAAATGAAATGAAATTCACTTATTATGAAAAATACAAGTGATACTTAAAAAATAAATACAAAAATTACTTATGAGTATTATAGTAGGTACTTCTAAATAAAGAAACTAATAAGTAGTCGGACACTCTTAGTTCACCAATAAATTACAGTATTGTAGGTAGAATGAAAAGGTGAATGTTCTATTACGTATCATTATAAATGCAAGTCTATAGCAATTGGACATTCTATTATTCTTAGAGTAAATATGAGTTGTTTATTTACAAAGTTGAAATGTAGACTATATCTTATGATACTTTTATTGTAAAAACTAAAAAAGCCCTTTTATTACAGTGTATCATACGTGTCCAGAACAATGCCAGAATTTTCAATAAAATTCATATTAACGTAAATGAGGCCAATGAAGTTGTTTTTTTAAATGGTGAATATTGCCGGTATAAATAGCCAAATAATTTACAAATCTAATACTGAACACTTGATGCTACGCTGACAGTACTTGAAGGAGATTGCGATGGTCTTGGTTAAGCCATATATGACCGCAAGGTCTTTTGAGAACACTTTAAATATTCCTCTGAGGAACTAAATCGCTTGCTTTGTTCGTATATAACAAGCATCGTCTTCAAAGAAGGAAGGCAAATGCATTATTATATCCATCAAAGAAAAATAGGCGCACGAAAAAAGGGTGTTGCAGATGCTCAAAATTGCTGTGCAATGAACATTTGCACGTACTTATGTGAAGACTTTTTCACCAAAGCATAGCATGTAGATTTAGAAAATATTTAATGTTGTTGTTATTTTCTATTTATTTATTGTTTGAAACATTTACAGAATGTTAACAATTATTACATTTATATTATTTGGGTGGGAATGTGCACAGATATTAACACCCCAATTAAAAATGTTCACAGCATGCGTAAACAAGGTTTAGTTGATATTAGGCGGAGATGCTAGTAGTGAAAGAAAAAAAAACATATATATGTATTTTTTATAATAATAATTAAAAAGAAATATAAAACATGAATATTAAATATGAAATATAAAATATAGTAAATGTACAGAGAAAGGATAAGGATATGGATAAGGATAATCTATTTTTATAAATATTATAGAAGGATAATGTGAGATAACTTTAAAAAGTAAATTAAAATGTTGAATTTTATAAAGTCGACTGAAAACCAAAGTTCCTTAAGCAAAGTGCAATAATTATGTCGATGTTTAATTCTTTATTTGTGTTTTACTTAAATCCTGAGAAAATAAATTAATTAATTTTCAGTATTCCTACTTAAAATAAGGAAGTTGAGTCTATTTTTTTTATTTTTTTTAATCAATGTTCGCATTCAAACTTAAATACGAGTATTTTTTTTTTTTTTTTTAAGTTTGTTTTCATAGTTAAATTAATTCTCAAAGTTTGAATTTTATTAAGCCCGCCAAAACGAGCGGAATCCGAGCGGTGTGGGTGTGACGTCATTCAAACTGTAAGAACCACGTCGCTTAAAGATTTTGTATGGAAAAAAAATTAATTCTTCAATAAGGAATTCCAGTAATTTTTTTACCAATGGTAACCGTCTATTAGAATTGATGTTATTAAAAAAAATGAAAATTGATTAAGATTTCATAGTTAAATTAATATTTTAAGTTAGAATATTTGATTTTCAAGCCCGGTACGGTATTGTCGTCGCTATTTGTTGACTTGCCCCGCGCGAATTCAGGACCACCCCGCAGAAAAGTAAAGACCAAAAGTAAAATAACGGTTTACAGCCCAGTTCACTGTTAGACTTTTCTGGGCGGCCGGCGGCCTGAAGTGTATCACATGTTATGTGACATGTATAATAATAAAAACTTCTTAGTTATGCAATAAACAACATATTATTATAAAGCACTATACGAATATGTATCTTTAGAAATCCATTTCATATAATAATAACAACAAATACGTACATATATTTGACAAACTTAAATAAACGTTTGGCCTATACACCTCTATCATCTAAACCAACCATCTCTCATGTAATAGAAAGAGATGCACCATAGGTGATCCGTTGTACGTACAAGTCACGACACATGTGACGTCAGAATTCTTTCGACCAATCGTGGAGCGTATACAGTCTATTGCTATTGAATGCTTTTTCAAGAACGTTTAACTAATTCTAAGAATAATAATATAGAAATATATTTATATATTTAGAATCGATATTTTTTGATCTACATGAACATATTTTTTATAAGTCAAAATATTTTTCACTCAACTTCCTTATTGTCCACGAAAACGAGCGGCAAAATGCTCCCCACGCGCCCACTAACGTTTTACGGAAAGACGCGCCCACTCTAGGGTTAAGATAACAAAGTCAGCAAACTACATGATGGGATTTGAGGAATAACTTTGTTATCTGTAGAAGAAGTGAATCAATTGCTTAAGTTTATAAGTCATAATGATGCATGAATGTGATTAAGGTAGGCGACACATTACGCCATATGCATCATTGCTTGGCCTATTACATATACAACACCAATGGGAATTTATGGCGAGCGATATGCTGAGATAGGCCAAGCCACGAGTTAAGGCGAAACTTAATGCTAAATCACTATTTTGATTAATCTTTATAAGGAATTGGTGTACATTAAGAATACCAAAAAATATGCTTTAGATGAATTGAGGGTTATACTATCGCTTCGCTTGAGTAGAATACAAATAATAAAATAAATTACTCAATAAAAATGTAAATGTAAACTACTAAAAAAAACAATTTTTCGTTAGAAATGTATGAACGCGTAAAGAAAACAACTTAAAAAAATACAGCATTTTAGCTAAAATTGTTTGTGACAGTTTCACTTGATTAACTTTTTTTCTTTCTTATAAAATTATTAACAAAATAAATAAAAACCAGTTTTTGGCTTGAAATCGAACGTTTCTAGACTTCGTTTGTTTGCCTATTACCTACAATATAAGGTATACCAAGAATTTACACACTTTTGGCTTGTAGAGTGTGCATCAGTGTGTGAGTTGTTTGGCAGTCAACTTGACTCCGTGATCGCTATAATAATAATACTTGGATGACTTGTATAGCGCCGTTTTTGTGCAAAAACACCTCAAGGGCGCTGTACAAATGCTAATGATAGGGATAAGGCTCTCGACCATGAATCAGGAGGACGCGGGTTCAAATCCTAGCGTTTTATTCAAGTAAATTAGTAATTTAAAACATATTAATATATGTTTATTTGTTTACTAACTGTTATCCAACTAGCTGTCCTATACCCGGCTTTGTTGGGGCTTATCCTTAGGAGATAGATATATTTTTTGTTTTTTGCATTGTACGATAGGTTAACTAACTAACTAACCATCACGCCGTTTCTCAGCAGGGGTAGGCAGAGAGGACGGATCACCAAACAACTCGGTTTTGGCACACACTCCTTGCCTCATTCACATTCATACATCGTTTCATACATACTCTTCTATTATTCTGACTCTTATCTCGACTCAAGTATCTGATTCACTTGGTCGTGCCATGTCTTCCTCGGGCGTCCCCGACTTCTGCTACCATTCACATTTGCATAAGTTTTAATAATCCCATTTTTGGGATAAGTCTGAATGATTTTTGCCGGTCGCTAAACAAGTGACGGATTATAAGTGTCCTGTTGTCCTGACTCACGGCGTAGTCTTGACTTGATTCCACTTGTCACTTTATTTTCTTAATGTCTTTGCTATGCTTTCATGTACCTTTGTCTAATCCTGTATTTTTCATTTTACTTTATTCGTGTTATTATTTTGTAATTTGGACGATGTCCGCTAATAAATTAATAAATAAATAAAAGTATATTCTCCTTACACTCCTTTCTTCGCTCAACCGCTCTACATGCCCAAACCATCTAAGCGTCCCTTTCTAGATCTTACTCATTACGCTTACATCAGCCTTGCACTCTTTGCGGATCTCCACATTCCTCACACGATCATACATGGTTTTACCACACATACGCCTCAGGGATCTCATTTCAACAGCATTCAATCTACTTTCATCCTTTCTTTGCTAGTTCCATGCCTCACTTCCATACGATAGGTTATATATATATAAATATATATTATCAATATATATAAATATATATTATCTATATATATATATATATAGGTCCCACAACATTTATTGCGTCCGTGCGTAAATCCGTCTTTGGGCGTCCAGCACTTCTAGTTCTTATTTTTAGATTGTTTTTGTGAATATTGCATTATGTTTTACTCACAATAATCGCTAATATCATATTTTTTTAAATTCATAATAATTTAGGTTTTGATGTTTATTACACTTTCATACATTTCTAGCGTCACGTACATACTCACGTCCGGGTGTATATTTTTTATATATTGAAGGTTCCTTTTAATATAGGTTTCACGTCCGTTCACTCTAATTCAATTGTTACGTCTTACGTATATTGCTGACTATTCTAATAAAGGTTTCACGTCCAAACTGAATAATTTATTCTGGCGTCCGAGTGTATATTATTTGTTTGTTACATGGCGTTTTGAAGTTCGATTTCATTTTTACGTCTTCCGTATATAAGGCCCTTAAGACTCTTGGATTTGTTTTGAGAGTTTCAAAAGGTACATTTAGGCCGTTGTTATGCCCGTTATATTATAAAACCCCTTAGGATTGCATGACTTATTCTGATATGGTAGATATATTTCACCTTAAAAATAATCAAAATAAATATTGTTTATTTTAATTCTTTTATATATGGAGACAAATAGACATCTATAATTTTTGCAACCTTTTGTTTATTTTGAATATCTACTTATGTGAGACTTCTTATCATTTTTACCAACGTATCTTATTTTATTTTACGCTTTTGTTGTAACATTTCATTTTTTTTTCATTCTATTTTGTTTTCTCTGTTGTTTTAATTTTGAAGAATTTATAATAACTGCGATACTCAACTATTAAACTAGAATTTAAACGTCTATTAGGTGTAATAAATAAATTAACAAATAAATAAACAACACAAAATATTTCTAACTCTTCTAGTGAAGTTTTCACGTTCATAGTAAATTAATTAATTAATTACAGCATCTGTGGTTGAGAGGTAAGACTCTCGACTCGCAATCCGAATCCCGTAATATGACGGTCAAACCCGGCGTGCCCAAATAAATTTTTATTTGTTTGTGTTATTTCACAATTAATACATAAAACATAATTTAAAGTGTGTTTGCAACACGTTCCAGAGTGAAATATACTCTCAGTATCGCCCTGGTGTGAGACAACCATTCCGAATGGAAACGTTATTTCTTAGCTTTTGCCGTGTTTGGTGACCAGATATAAATATCCAGGTACTTTTCTACATTTCTCTTCCCCATCTTCTTTCCCTCGCCAATACCTTCACCCTAGTACTCAGATTGGGGATGCCAGTCTCGCTGTTCCAGACGGAGGTGGTTGAGACTCTTGTGCAGTATATAAAAAATATATGTATTTATATATGTGTTTTATTTTTTGGCATCCAGAAACACACCAGACCTGACAACAAACTGTCTATTGATAGTGAGAAGTTTGAATGAATATCTTGTTGCATCTTGTAGATGTGGCATCGTTGTAAATGAACTAAATGTTGCCAAATCTAGCGTTTTGCTTCACCAAGGGCTCAAACAATACATAAAAATGTACAAATTCGCAAACGGCCATGGGGACGCAATACTATCGACGTAATGCGTGGACGCAGCACGGCCGTCGTTATGTATACAAAATAATATCTACTCGTGATCGGTCACGAGGATACAATACCATCGACGCAGCACTTCCGTCGTTACGTATTAAATATAATAATATCTGTTTTTATATTTAACTTAATTAGTTTAACCTCAAATTGTAATATTTTAATTAATGAGCTTAACTTATTATTATCATTATGTTAAAAATAAAAATATTTTTATTTATATTTCTTAACATCTTTAGTGTTACAATATTTACAACATAATATTTCAATCACTTTTCTGATAAATGAGATGCTTGTGCTTAGGAAAAGACAACTATATATTTTTACATATATTTATATTGCAAATATTATTACAAAAACTATTAATAACCTTACAAGAAAATACAATAAAAGTAATAAAACAGGTTATTTATAAATAATACCTAGGAATGATAAGCAGAAACATAATATGTGGAGTTTATTAAACAGAATTGAAAAGTACCTACACGGCACACACGCTCATGTAATCGATTTACATAAAGAAAAACACTGTAAAACCATTTCAAATAAAAATTCTTGTCTTAGAAGAATATGTTCAACATATGTATAATAACATTCTCTCTGATTCTATCTTCAATGTAACCAAAATAAATATAAAAACTCAATTAATAATGTATTAAACGTGTACCAAACTGCATAAAATGTAATGACATATATTATGTAGTATTATGTTATAATAATCTTCTGTTTTAATAATCTCCTGTTATAATAATCTCATGTTATAATAATCTCCCTCTTGAATAACTTTATATTTTTTACAAAAAACGAAACAATACTTCTTTTTAAACCACTTTATATTTATTTAACACAATATTTGGGTTCAATCCAAACCGGTCGACGAAATATAAATTAAAATAAAGTGGTTTAAAACAAAGTATTTGTTTCATTTGTATAATGTCAAGCCACAAAGTGTTTGCTTTCTTCGATAAATTTAATATTTTTTAGATAAATTTAAGTATAGTGTTTAAATTTTTAGATGCATTATAGAATAGTATATTGAGGAAATCTGTAATTAGTTTTTCAGTTAAGTAAATTACACATGTATAAATGAACCACATTGTAAACTGTTGATTTCTCTGAAATAAAATAAATAAATAAATAATATCAAACAATAAGAAAAGTTATGAGGTGGTATTAGAGAATTTTAAATTGATTTTTTTTAACTGTTATAATTTTTCTCAGATATACCTAGGAGTAATTTATTAAAAAAATTTATACCGTTAAATAGTGATGTTGTGCTGTTGTAGTTCAAACTAGTGGTACGGTTAGTCCTCCAATATAAATAATTATTTTGCTTAAAATTAATTGTGGAATATTATTTTTTCTATGAAATCTTTATGTAATTGAAGTACTTCCAATATACCAATCCTTAAATATACCAATCCTAAGAGAAAGTCCAGTTATATTCAATTTTTCAATGAAGTCCTAAATCCTGTATCTAAATTTCGCCAATAAACAATTAGATAATGTTAATTAAGTGTTAATCTCAAGTGACCTACCAGGTAAGTATTGTACTGTATATTTTCTCCATAAATAGTTGAGTAATAACATAGATCACTGTATAAATGTATTATAAGTTTGTACAGCGCCCTTGAGGTGTTTTTGCACAAAAACGGCGCTATACAAGTCATCCAAGTATTATTATTATTATTTATTATTACTTAATGTACGAGTATTTTTGTCATAAATTTTTTTGAGAGGGGGAACTGGGAAACCTTGGAAAACATGTATTGTTGGATAGTAATATGGCTTGTTTAAGATAATTTTTATTAATATTTTTTGAATTGTCGCAAATGGAAGTAGGCATGATTTATATGCACCCCCCCCCCACCACAAGCCACGATTCCATATATTGTAGTAGTGTAGAATGTGCAAGTGCAAAATAAATATCTTTATGTATTTTTAATGATACAGTATTTCTAAGTCGAAAAAATATAAAGATGAGTTTTCTCATTCTGTCTACTGTGGAGTTTATTTGACTTTTCCATTTGATGTTATTATCGATAATTATTCCAAGATGTTCACACCCTAAGCACCCTGATCAAGTTTCTGAAGGAATCGCTTAGGTACCTGCTTACGCATTTAGTTCGAGTTGAATCCTGCAATCATACATAAAGATAGCAGTCAATAAAGATATGCGTTAAGAAAATTAAGATTACGTTTTTATTGGGGTATATTGTGAGGCTGTAGGTAAGTGGGGAAGGGGAAGCGATGGGCAAGAGAAAGGTGGGGAAGACAAAGGTGGGAAAGTACCTGACTATTCAGATATAAATCACTAAACACGGCTAAAGCCACTTGGAGCAAAGTTTCAATTCTGAATGGTGGTCTTACACCCGGGCGATACTGGGAGTAACTTCCACTCTGTTGATAATTCTCAGTCGAAGTATATTACAGTAAATATTACCGAATCGGATAGGGACACATTATCTCAGTTGGTAGAGTCATGGCCTGGAAAACCAAAGGTCCTGGGTTCGAGTCCCAAATGTGACAGTGCCTTTTTCAGATGTTCGATTGAGTTTCGCTAATATTGTCTTCATTAATTAAAAATAATACCTAATCTAGATCGGCCACGGGTTCGCAATACTATCGATGTAATGCGTGGATACAGCACTAACATCGATATGTATTAAAAATAATATAATAATATAATACATGTCTCCTTATTTACAAAATAAATAATAAACTCATACATAAAAATACAGAACTCATTAAAACGTCCCAAGTACACACACACTTTACACGGCAACACGATAAAATACATTTAAACACCATACATACTCATTATGGTAAGCAATCCATTGGTTACGAGGGAAGCAACATATATAATTGCCTCCCAGACGAAATTAAAAATGAAAAAAGTATAGGTACATTTAAAAAAAAATTGTTCAGTTTTATGCTCAATCAGCAAAACAATGAAAGTGAATAATATCGGTGTGTAATATATTTATGTGTAGTATATATATGTTATTTCTAGTTAAATAAGTGAAAATGTAATTTTCTTTTATCTAGAATAAAAATATTAAAAAAAAAAAAAAAAAAATAATAATATCTATTCGTGAACGGACGCAATACTACCAACGTAATGCGTACACACAGCACGATCGTCGTTACGCATTAAAAACCACGCAGGATGCTTCTTAGTTCTGAGTGTCAAGCGGCATCGTTGTAAATTAACCCAATGTTGCCAAATCTGATGATTTACTCAACCAAACGCTCAAATAATATACAACAATGTACTCGCGAATGGCCACGGGGACGCAGTACTATCGAAGTAATGCGTGGACGCAGCACGATCGTCGTTATGCATTAAAAACCACGCAGGACGCTTCTTAGTTTTGAACGTCAAGCGGCATCGTTGTAAATTTACCCAATGTTGCCAAATCTGATGATTTACTCAACCACCACGGGGACGCAGTACTATCGAAGTAATGCGTGGACGCAGCAAAACCGTCGTTATGTATTCATAATAATATTTCAGCGTGATCGGCCATGGGGACGCAATACTATCGACGTAATGTGTGGATGCAGTACGACCGTCGATATGGATATAAAATAATATCTACTCGTAATCGGTCTCGAGGACGCAATACTATTGACGTAATGCGTAGACGCAGCACGATCTTCGTTATGTATCGAAAATTGTATTACTTCGTGGACGCGGCAAGATCGTAGAAATGAATAAAAACATACACTGCTCGATATATACATCGTGTAGCGAACCTGTCGGCAAAATGTCAAACGTTCAATATTCGTTTCCAGACATTATGAGAGATTTTTTGCTTCCACAAAAATTTTCGCCATACGATTCTACATGGGGTAAGCATCGTTCTGGCCAATTTTGACGTCAAAACATTGTAGCGTCCGTATATCGGACGCTGTAAGTCGGTGGACGCTGCAATGCTATGGAGTTTTTAGGGGTCGGACGCAACAAATGTAGCGGGATATATATATATATATATAATATATAATATAATATATATAATATAATATAATATATATAATATAATATATATATATATATAATATATAATATAATATATAATATATAATATATATATATATATATATATATATATATATATATATATATATATTATATATCCATGAACAGTACAATCTTCTCATTCTGATACTCGTAACATCCGCATCATACACCATTGCTGATTTTTCTGAGGACCTTTTTAAGATATAAAATTAAGTAGTACATTATTTTAATGTTTTCCCAAAAATAACAGTCAAACTTCTCGGTGTCGAATTAGATTTGGACTTTTCGTTTAAAATTCAAATAAATAGGACTGTAAGCACCTGTTTTTTTTTAGTCTCGATTACTGCAACGGTATTTATGCCAACCTTCCAAAATATCAATTATGCAAACTTCGATCAGTGTTTAATGCAGCAGCACGGCTCATAACCGGGTTCTCCAAATATTCGCACATCTCATAACACCTTCGTAACCTTCACTGGCTCAAGTGCCCTGAAATAATCCAGTACAAATTGTGCTAGATGGTGTTTAAATCCATCAATGAAATGGCCCCACCCTACATCTCTGAACTATGCGTCCCGGAAAACACTGGTCTGAGGCCCTGAAATAATCCAGTACAAATTGTGCTAGATGGTGTTTAAATCCATCAATGAAATGGCCCCACCCTACATCTCTGAACTATGCGTCCCGGAAAACACTGGTCTGAGGCAGTCAACTCTTAGATCAGTAACATCATCAGTTATGGGCAGACTGATGGAACCTAAGCGCAAGCCAAATACTAAGTTTGGTGATCGCGCTTTCGGAGTATCTGGGCCGAAGGCTTGGAATAAACTCCCTCCGGAACTAAGATGTATAACAAGTCCAACAAAATTCAGGTCGAAACTATAAACTTATCTCTCTAAGCTCGCTAGTAGTATTCTTGTACTGCCTATAATACATCCTAATGACACTTTTCCTATTGGATTTACATTATTCGAAATCTGTCTTATACCGAGGGACGAATCACGATTAGGAAGATGAATTCTGATCAAAACCTTATACTTTAGTACCGCCCAGCATAAAATTGGCTACAACCCAAGAAAGCAATGAATGACTAATTGCACGAAAACTTTATACGTTACATCAGTAATATTATAATTTCCAAACATTGTTTTGACGAAATACATTATTCATGCAACATCATATTTGTTTCAGTGTTTTCCAGCCCTGATGGATGTGAACCTATATACAGAAGTAGTTATTTATTTATTTAAAAAAACATACGCCACAACATCGTATGTAGTTAAAAGAACAAAGTATAAAGTGATGATAAAGATATTTGCAGGACGATTTCTGTTATTTTTTACTTATCTTATCCCTTCTAAATATTAGTTCACTAAATTTGAATGGTGTTATTTCTGGTAGTTAGTAGCTAAATTAACTTCCATTTAAGATAATAATAGTTATGTTATCGGAATTACCTACAGTAAAGGGAATGGTATTGTATTCTTAATTTACCTGAAACTGTTCCCATTAAAAGGCAATAAAAGTTCGACGAGATTACAAGGAAAGTGCACATTTCTACCTGGTTAATGTTGTACCAATAAAAAGTATAATCTCTGAAATATTTTGGCCTCATATCCAAAATTAAGTCTTGTATGAAAAGGGCTGCACTGCCGTCACTTTTAAAATATTGCTTTGTCAAGTTATTTGACAACGTATTACATGATTTTGAAAGAGAATAAACTGGTACCCGCTGTAATATTCAAAATCTAGTTTCTATTTCCTACATTGGTTATGTAATGACTGCACAAGAGTCCCAACTGCATCTCCAATCAGGGTACGTTGTGTGGCCAAGGCTATTGGAGAGGGGAAGGAGATAGAAAAGAGGAAGTTGGTGAGGCCTTGCGATAAACGGTTACATTTAACTTTTAGGAGTGTTTTGCGAGTTCCAATTCCGTGTAGTTACAGTCATTTGGAATATGATGAAGAATTTCGTATCTACTATCATTTGTGGCAAAATTGAAACACACGTTGGATTGCGAATTATTAACGATTCTTTGCTTCAACGAACGCAAATATACATTTTAAAGGCTAGTATCACATTGAACCGAGTGTTCCAACCCGTTTGTATAGCGTATACATATATACTTGTATAACTTAAAAAGGCCTATAGAAAAGTCCACGATGATATGTATATTGTATATTATAAGTCTATCTCCTAAGGATAATCCTCAGCAACGCCGGGTCCATGTCAGCTAGTTAACTATAACAAAATCCACATTAAGAATAAAGAATTTATAGCTATCAAAAATATAACAATTGGGTTAATTTTCAAATGCGGATGCGAATGGTAGCAGAAGTCGGGGACGCCCGAGGAAGACATGGCATGATCAAGTGAATCAGATACTTGAGTCGGGCCATGTCAAGAATCAGAACATTAGAAGAGTATGTATGAGACGATGTACGAATGTGAATGAGGCAAGAAGTGTGTGCCAAGACCAGTTCCAAGTTGTTTGACGGTCCGTCCTCTCTGCCTACCCCTGCGGGGAAACGGCGTGATGGATAGTTAGTTAAGTTAACAAACAGAATATGCCTATAAGCTATACCCTTCCAATTCTACATAATTTTTTTTTTAATTAATATATATATATATTTTTTTATTTATTTACTTTTTTTTTCTTTTTTTAAAGAAAGACAAACATTCCCGGGTTGCGAATAACCTCCTATAATGACAATAATCTCCTATCTCCTATATATAAGTTTAAATTAATTTTATTTTTAATTACCTACATACTGTAATAAAACCATGTACACTCCATTTCCAGCCACAAGCTAATGCTTCTATGGAAGAGGGGTCTTGAAATATTTGATCATATATTGTAACAAATAAACAAAAATGTACTTATATAATAAAAAAAAAAAAAAATATATATATATATATATAAATCTCCTACTACCACCACAGTAAGCTGAAAATGTTGCTTGTGTTGTGATGGAGGACTAGCCAGCCGAGGAATTGAACACACTACGCCTGGGTGGGACTCAAACGCGATGTCAACTCGGCCACCGACCGGTCGAATGGATTAATTATATTAATTAATTAATTTTACATTACAAATTTAGAATTCTTGTCTAAACGTCAAGTTATAAATAAATTTAAGTATTTTTTCATAACTTTTGCCTTTTTCATAACCCGAACAGCCCTTTTTGTTTTGGGCATACTGCAATAGCCCCAACTGCCCGGAACCAGTAGGACTATGGACTATGGCATTGGTGTTGCGAGTATCTTCCACTTTGAAACATGCCCCAAATATCTTGTGCCAATATTATCGTTTAAATGATTTATTCGTGAAATAACATTGGGATTCGTAGTTGGGATATGTGTGAGTCATGTAAACGGTTTGGGGTTCATTAAAACCTTAAATGCATCTATTTTTAATAAGTTTAGTGCTCTTTAATGAGGAGATTTATTTCTTCACCAAATTAACTTTTATTTCAAATAGATATAATAGATTTGACGGGATTACCTCCCGTTCAAGAAAGTGTGAGTCATAATGTATTGTGCAGCTTTAGTTTGACAAGAAAGGCTAATTAAAAAGCAATAAAAATATTGTTTTTGCAAATAAGGACTACAATAGTCCAATAGAAATGGGTAATTCTATTTCTAAGAAATGGGTAACAAATTAATGAACTTAACATAATGATGCCACCTCAGTACAAAACAAATCTCTTGAGTTTATGAAGAATTTACTATGAATTTACTGGATCCCCAACTTGGATATGTTGTGTGGCTTAAGGAAGTCGGGAGGGTAAGGAGATGGGTTAGAGGAGGGTGGGGAAGAAACAGGCTATTACGATTTGTTCACTAAATACATCTAAAGTAACGTTTCTATTCTGGAAGGTGGTCTTTCGCAAGGGCGATACTGAAAGGGTCTACCACTCCGGAATGTTGCGACGCCTAAGAGGAAGCCACAAACCAAAAATGTGTATATTCTTGGTATACCTTATATTGTAGGTAATAGGCATTAAAATCGCTTGACAAACGGAGTCGAAATCGGAGCGAAGCGATAGGAAAACCTTCAATTTATCTAAAGCATATTTTTTGGTGTTCACAATGTAAACCAATTCGTTATGAAGATTGGTCAAAATAGTGATTAAGCATTAAGTTTCGCCTTAAGTTAGGGTAAGGTGATGGGGAAAGGAAGGTGGGGAAGAATCTGGCTATTCCGATCTGGTCACTGAATAATGTAATAATGGTTTTGTAGTTAATTCGCAAATTGGTGTTTTCAATTTGTTCCGTATAATTCAACTTAATGTACAAAGTAATAACAACCCTATTTGGATAATTTGTGCGGCGCCGTGTTTTGTGAAAACTCGCTCAACTCATTCCTATCTTAGTACTGACTATATTATAGATAATTAACATTAGAAGAATACTTTATGGCTAACAGAATTCATTCACTAGCATATCAAAGAATAACTATTTTCGTATATTATTTAATGTACTGCATTTGAGTTATGATCGTGCTGCATTATATATAATGTAATATATTATCATTTAGTCAGCGAACTTACTAACCATTACGCCATTTTCCCGCAGGGGTCGGCAGAGAGGACAGACCGCCAAACAACTTGTTCACACCACACACTCCTTGTCTCATTCACATTCATAAACATCTCATACATACTTTACATTTTATGCACTACAAACGAAATATATCAACGGTAAATTTACGATAAATTAGGTAATGTTATACAACCTTTAATGTTGCTATATTATGTATGTAATATCTGTTCTGTCGCGTTTTAAGTTTGAGTAGGAACCTATTATGTATTTGATTTGGTGGTCAAATCGTACTGAAAAGAATAAGTTCAACACCTCGAGTAGGTATTTGATTCAAAATTAAAGTGAATCAAATATTTGTCAGAAATAAGGCGTGTATAAGATAATGCATGAATGTGAATGAAGCAAGTAGCGTGTGCCAATACATAGTTATGTGGCGGTCTGTCCTCTCACCTACCCCTCCGGAACACACCGGGACACGGTGTGATGGTTAGTTAAGTTAATTAAAAATTAGTCAATTAACTATTCAATCGCTAAAAGAGAGAATTTATCAGATTCTCTGGGGAATGATTGCCGTTCCTCGTTTTATCCATCAAAGTTGTGACAAAACGTTCTATAATAATTGCATTTTATACTCAAAAGATAATCAAGTAAAAAAATAAAATATACTGTTTAAAATTAGATTTAATAACATTTAATAATCCGGGCGCATTTCGACACCGAGCCTCCCGCCCCTAAACGCCCTGTGAGAGGGAGGGGTGAAGTGAAGGGTATAAATAATGTGTTTTCCAGGATCTATAGTTAATATCGATCGTTTAACCCCCTTCAGGCCATAAACTACCGACCGATTAGCCTGCTTCCCAGTGCAGGTAAAATTCTTGAAAAGCTAATCCTCGCTAGACTGAAAAAAATAGTCGACGATTTAAAAATCATCCCCGACTTTCAACACGGCTTTCGATCGGGCCACTCAACTCTCCACCAACTTCTGCGGGTGGTCGAACAAATTACAAACGGATTCAACTCTCGCCAACACACTGTAGTCCTCTCCCTAGACGTCTGCAAAGCGTTCGATAAAGTCTGGCACAGAGGACTCATTTACAAAATGTACCTCCTCGGTATCCCCCTTTCAATGCTTCAACTCATAGCTAATTTTATTAAAGACCGTAAATTTAGAATCAAATTAGATGGAATTTTTTCCACAGTGAGATCGCTAAGAACAGGTGTCCCTCAAGGCTCTATTCTCTCGCCAGCTCTTTTCAATATATACCTAAGCGATATCCCCCGCCCCAGCATCTATAACTTTCGCACCAAAAAAACCAAAATAGGCAAATTTGCAGACGACACTGAAGTCATGTCGACTTCAGTAAGCGAAATGACCGCTACACGACGCGTCCAAGACCACGCGTCGAAACTAGAATCATTTTTTAAACAATGGCGAATTAGCATCAATCCCTCAAAAAGCGCCGCTTGTGTTTTCTCTCGTAGACGTCCTAAACGACCCCCTAACATCCACTTGTTCGGCGAAAACGTACCTCGGAAAAAAAACATTAAATACCTCGGAATAACTCTAGACAGCAGACTAACTTGGAAAAGCATATCACCGAAACTCTAAATTCAGCTAATAGAACTCTTGCAGCCCGTTATCCCATGATTAGCAAAAATAACAAAAAATTATCTCCAAGGAACAAACTACTAATATATAAATCCACTATAAGACCTAAACTCACTTACGCTAGCCCTATCTGGGCACACGCTTCAGAGCCTCAGTTAAAAAGACTACAAACTTTTCAAAATAAAGCCATTCGCATTGCCCTGGGAGCTCCTAGATGGATGAGGGTTGCTCAACTACACCGGGACTCTGAAGTTCCCCTCCTTAAGTCTCGCGGAATCATTTTATGCGGGCCTCCCCACCCATGAAAACGCGTCCATCAACTGCCTCGCACAGTATGATGAAAATATAATAACTACCTTTAAAAAACCCAAACAAATCCTCCGTAAACCTTAATTCCCCCCATATTGCAGCCATGTTTCCTTGCAAAAATATTTTAAAAAACAACCAAAATTAAACTAAAATTATCCTACAACCAATATTTAAAATCATGATGAAAGAGAAAGGGGCCTTTTTGGCCCGGAGCTCTGTATGCCAATATTTCATAAGTCATAAGTAATATCGATCGTAACGCGCTCGAGTCAACATCACAGTTAAACTGTCAATTTTCGTGTTTTTTTATTACATTAAATAGTTTTATAAGGAATATTTTCAGTTACAGTTTAAAAACAGTTAATTTATATCCAAAGTGTGAAGTGCTCCGCAATATTCTACAAACAAACAACTGTTGCGGAAGAGTGTCATCTAAGCAATGGAGCCAACAATGAAGATTGGACTCTCCCACACGTTCCGCGACCTTCCAGCCTCCCCTGCCAGAGAGGCAGATGTTCGAGGCATACCGGCAGTTTCTGAAAAACGGAGTCTTTCTGCAATATTTTCAACTTCCCAACTATGACATCACCGAAGATCCATTGAGATTTTACCTGTTAACGAAGTTTCCTCAGAGACAAGTAGAGCTGCCAAAATTGCATCTGGCAACTCCGTTCCTAGATAATATGTACCAGGAACAGGAGAGGCTGAGAGCTGATCGCTTAAAGTATACCTGCAACATGAACGTGGAAGATGTTATACCAGCCAAAGAAGAAGAAGATCCAACGGAAGCATCATACGCAGCTGAATCCTCTGATGCAGGGGAGACAACTGATTCCGCTGAAGTTACCGATGACGTTGACGATGTTGACAATGTGGAAGACGTCGAAGAAGCTCCTACTTTTGAGATGTGCGATGACGGCACGATCGTGGTGAGGCATGGTGGAACGGAAAGCAGTCTGCCCTACCAGCGGAATATGGTAAGGGATATGGGTGTGGGGCCGCGGAGCCCCTGGGAGCAGGCTAGGCAGGACCGGCGGAACGCGGCTTGCCGCATGAGCCGGGCCCGCGCCAGGCTAGGGGCTACAAGGCCCTATACCTTTAAGAAGAGGGCCACCAAGAAGTCTCCACCCGAAAAAAAACCTATTGATATTAAATATATTTAACATTATTTTTTTACGTTTATCATTATGTTTCTAAAAAATTCTTACTGTTTTGTTTTGATTGTTATTTTTCAATATCCATTATTATTATTAAAAATAATTATGCATATTTCCAAACTGCATTCTATTTGTAAATTACTGTTAATTTGTTTTTTGTTAAGAGCCTTATTATTACAGATTTAGTTATTGATATTTATGTTTTTAACAATTTGTAAATTACTGTAATGTTATTCCTCTAATTATGAATTTTCACATTTAATTATTTTTTTAAAGAAAGACAATTCCCAGGTAACGAAATAACTGGCAATATATTTATTTGAAGTATAAATAAATATTGGTAAAATGTATTTTGTGTTATTTATATATTGTTATAACTAAACTATGGCGTATTTACGTAGTTAATTTTATTGAATATAATATGTGCACCTTTCTAAATGTTGTTCCTTATTTTTACATTGTTTAACCTTATTTGTACCCCGCAGCCCTTGGGATGCTTTTGTAGATTTGAAGGAATTATGGAAATCGTAAGTAGTCACTTTGCAACTCCCACTTTAGAGGTTTAAAACCAAATAGATACATTTTTTTCAATATAATATGGTAGTTTAATAATTTTTGCATATAAATGTATCCTTCACAATACGGGCATTTGCCCTGTATGATATTTTTAATAAAAAAATAAATACATTTGCGGAACAACTTCCAGAAACGCCTGTCCCGGTGAGAGAACCTGGGTTCAATTCCTAGTTGTTTTTCTGTGTCTTGTTCTGTTTCATGTTTCATTTTGATTTATAATAATTATTTTCTTCTTCAATAAAATATATTTCTATCTGCCGCACAAGAGTCTTAATTCCGGGGTCTATGGCCTCCCCAACTCGGGTATTTGAGACTATATATATATATATATATATATATATATCTTTTAATTATTATTTCAATTAATATTTGACAAGTTCAAGTATTTCACCTAAAAATGTAGACAATTTGTCTCGACGCCATCTAGTGAGAGAGTTAGCACTTACAATGCCTTTCTCATATAAAATAAGGTTGGTTGATTTCAGGTGAAAAAATATAACAAGCAGTAATTGTTGAATGAAACACTAGTATATTATATATTGAATTATTTCGCGGATAAGAGATAAGCCGCCATAGCTCAGTGGTCAGAGCTGTCGACCGGAAATCGAAGGGACACCGGTTCGTGTCCCGTTGGCGTCATGTATCTTTTATCAGGAGATTTTTCAATGTGGATGAGTGTTTCAGGCGAATAATTATTGCTTGTAAAATAATTATATATCTTTTGTTTTCTGGCCAAAAACAGTATTATGTTGTGACCTTAGTTTTCTTCTCACTTTAAAGTCCGACCCCAAGTCTCAAAAAATTAGCGCCATAAAAACGATGATTTTTCCAGAAATGCAACTTTATTAAAATTTGATTACTGAATGCGCTTTGGACCATGATTCTTATCACTATTCCAAAATTTAAGCCCGATTGGTAACATAGAAAAAAGATGATTTTTTCAGAAATGCAACTATTTTAAAATTTTATAAATGAATTTTCTTTAAACCATGATTCATATCACTATTCCAAAATTTCAGCCCGTTTGGAACCTTTAGGGGAGGAAAAAATGGTTTAAAAGCCCGAACCCATGTCTGAAAATAAGCGCCATAAAAAAAATGATTTTTCCAGAAAAGCAACTTTTTTCAGATTTTCTAACTAAATTCGGTTTGAACCATGATTATTATCACGATTCCCAAATTTAATCCCGTTTGGTACCACAGAGCCAGAAAAAATATGTTCGAACCCAAGTCTTAAATTTGCGCCATAAAAAGATGATTTTTACAGAAATGATATTTTTTTCAGATATTAAGAGTGATTTCGGTTTGAACCATTATTCTGATAGGTATTCCGAAATTCCAGCACGTTTGGTACAATAGAGGTAGAAAAAATTGGTTTTAAAGCCCGAACCCAAGTCTCAAATGAGCGCCATACAAAAGATGATTTTACCAGAAATGCAACGTTTTTCAGATTTTAAGAGTGATTTCGGATTGAACTATTATTCTGATAGGGATTCCAAAATTTCAGCCCGTTTGGTACCATAGAGCCAGAAAAAAATGGTTTTAAATCCCGAAACCAAGTCTCAAATGAGCGCCATAAAAAAGATGATTTTTCCAGAAATGCCACTTTTTTCAGATTTTAGTATTGATTTCTGCTTGAACCATAATTCTGATAGGTATTCCGAAATTCCAGCACGTTTGGTACCATAGAGCCAGAAAAAAATGGTTTTAAATCCCGAAACCAAGTCTCAAATGAGCGCCATAAAAAAATGATTTTTCCAGAAATGAACATATATTCAGAATTTTAACTGAATTCGCTTTGGACCATGATTCTTATAACTATTCTAAAATTTCATCCCGTTTTGTACCATAGAACCAAAAAAAATGGGGGAAAAATGACTTCAAAAATTCCGAACCCAAGTCTCAAATTGGCTTTATACAAAAGATGATTTTTCCAGAAATGCAACCATTTTCAGATTTTAAGAGTGATTTCGGTTTAAACCATTATTCTGATAGGGATTCTTAAATTTCAGCCCGATTGGTACCATAGAGCGAAAAAAAATTGGTTTTAAAGTCCGAACACAAGTCGCAAATTGGCTCCATAAAAAAGACGATTTTTCCAGAATTGAAAATTTTTTCAGATTTTAAGAAAGATTTCGGTTTGACCCATTATTATGATAAAGTTTCCGAAATTTCAGCCCGTTTGGTACCATAGAGCCAGAAAAAATTGGTTTGAAAGTCCCAACCCAAGTGTTAAATTAACGCCATAAAAAGATGATTTTTCCGTAAATGCAAGTTTATTAAAATTTTATAACTGAAATCGCTTTGGACCATGATTATTATCACCATTCCAAAATTTCAAGCTGTTTGGTACAATAGAGCTAGAAAAATCGGTTTTTAAGTCCTAACCCAAGTCTCAAATTAGCGCCATAAAAAGATAATTTTTCCATAAATGCAAGTTTATTAAAATTTTATAACTTTTGTTTTCGTTTCGTTTTGGACCGTGATTCTTATCACTATTTCAAAAATTCAACCCGTTTGGTACCATAGAGCCAGAAAAAATTGGTTTAAGAGCCCGAACCAAAGTCTCAAATTGGCTTTATACAAAAGATGATTTTTCCAGAAATGCAAATATTTTCAGATTTAAAGAGTGATTTAGGTTTGAACCATTATTCTGATAGGGATTCTTAAATTTCAGCCCGTATGGTACCGTAGAGCAAAAAAAAATTGGTTTTAAAGCCCGAACCCAAGTCTCAAATTAGCGCCATAAAAAGATGATTTTTCATGAAATGCAACGTTTTTTCAGATTTTATAACTGAATTCGCTTTGGACCATGATTCTTATAACTATTACGAAATTTCATTCCGTTTGGTTCGGTAGAACCAGAAAAAATTGGTTTTAAAGCCCGAACCCAAGTCTCAAATTAGCGCGATAAAAAGATGATTTTTCCTGAAATGCAACTTTTTTTTAGATTTTATAACTGAATTCGCTTTTGACCATGATTCTAATCACTAATACAAAATTTAATCCCGTGTTGTACCATAGAACCAAAAAAATGGGGGAAAAATGACTTCAAAAATTACGAAACCAAGTCTCAAATTGGCTTTATACAAAAGATGATTTTTCCAGAAATGTAACTATTTTCAGATTTAAAGAGTGATTTAGGTTTGAACCATTATTCTGATAGGGATTCTTAAATTTCAGCCCGTATGGTACCGTAGAGCAAAAAAAAATTGGTTTTAAAGCCCGAACCCAAGTCTCAAATTAGCGCCATAAAAAGATGATTTTTCCAAAAATGCAAGTTTATTAAAATTTTATAACTTTTGTTTTCGTTTCGTTTTGGACCGTGATTCTTATCACTATTTCAAAAATTCAACCCGTTTGGTACCATAGAGCCAGAAAAAATTGGTTTAAGAGCCCGAACCAAAGTCTCAAATTGGCTTTATACAAAAGATGATTTTTCCAGAAATGCAAATATTTTCAGATTTGAAGAGTGATTTAAGAGTGAGGGATTCTTAAATTTCAGCCCGTATGGTACCGTAGAGCAAAAAAAAATTGGTTTTAAAGCCCGAACCCAAGTCTCAAATTAGCGCCATAAAAAGATGATTTTTCCTGAAATGCAACATTTTTTTAGATTTTATAACTGAATTCGCTTTGGACCATGATTCTTATAACTATTACGAAATTTCATTCCGTTTGGTTCGGTAGAACCAGAAAAAATTGGTTTTAAAGCCCGAACCCAAGTCTCAAATTAGCGCCATAAAAAGATGATTTTTCCTGAAATGCAACTTTTTTTTAGATTTTATAACTGAATTCGCTTTTGACCATGATTCTAATCACTAATACAAAATTTAATCCCGTGTTGTACCATAGAACCAAAAAAATGGGGGAAAAATGACTTCAAAAATTACGAAACCAAGTCTCAAATTGGCTTTATACAAAAGATGATTTTTCCAGAAATGTAACTATTTTCAGATTTAAAGAGTGATTTAGGTTTGAACCATTATTCTGATAGGGATTCTTAAATTTCAGCCCGTATGGTACCGTAGAGCAAAAAAAAATTGGTTTTAAAGCCCGAACCCAAGTCTCAAATTAGCGCCATAAAAAGATGATTTTTCCAAAAATGCAAGTTTATTAAAATTTTATAACTTTTGTTTTCGTTTCGTTTTGGACCGTGATTCTTATCACTATTTCAAAAATTCAACCCGTTTGGTACCATAGAGCCAGAAAAAATTGGTTTAAGAGCCCGAACCAAAGTCTCAAATTGGCTTTATACAAAAGATGATTTTTCCAGAAATGCAAATATTTTCAGATTTGAAGAGTGATTTAAGAGTGAGGGATTCTTAAATTTCAGCCCGTATGGTACCGTAGAGCAAAAAAAAATTGGTTTTAAAGCCCGAACCCAAGTCTCAAATTAGCGCCATAAAAAGATGATTTTTCCTGAAATGCAACATTTTTTTAGATTTTATAACTGAATTCGCTTTGGACCATGATTCTTATAACTATTACGAAATTTCATTCCGTTTGGTTCGGTAGAACCAGAAAAAATTGGTTTTAAAGCCCGAACCCAAGTCTCAAATTAGCGCCATAAAAAGATGATTTTTCCTGAAATGCAACTTTTTTTTAGATTTTATAACTGAATTCGCTTTTGACCATGATTCTAATCACTAATACAAAATTTAATCCCGTGTTGTACCATAGAACCAAAAAAATGGGGGAAAAATGACTTCAAAAATTACGAAACCAAGTCTCAAATTGGCTTTATACAAAAGATGATTTTTCCAGAAATGTAACTATTTTCAGATTTAAAGAGTGATTTAGGTTTGAACCATTATTCTGATAGGGATTCTTAAATTTCAGCCCGTATGGTACCGTAGAGCAAAAAAAAATTGCTTTTAAAGCCCGAACCCAAGTCTCAAATTAGCGCCATAAAAAGATGATTTTTCCAAAAATGCAAGTTTATTAAAATTTTATAACTTTTGTTTTCGTTTCGTTTTGGACCGTGATTCTTATCACTATTTCAAAAATTCAACCCGTTTGGTACCATAGAGCCAGAAAAAATTGGTTTAAGAGCCCGAACCAAAGTCTCAAATTGGCTTTATACAAAAGATGATTTTTCCAGAATTGAAAATTTTTTCAGATTTTAAGAGTGATTTCGGTCTGAACCATCATTATGATAGGGGTTCCGAAATTTCATTCCGTTTTGTACCATAGAACCAAAAAAAAATTGGTTTTAAAGTCCGAACACAAGTCTCAAATTGGCTCCATAAAAAAGAAGATTTTTCCAGATTTGAAAATTTTGTCAGATTTTAAGAGTAATTTCGGTTTGAAACATTATTATGATAGGGATTCCGAAATTTTATCCCGTTTGGTACCATAGAGCAAGAAAAAATTTGATTTAAAGTCCGAACCCAAGTTTCAAATAAGCGCCATACAAAAGATTATTTTACCAAAAATGCAACGTTTTTCAGATTTTAAGAGTGATTTCGGATTGAACTATTATTCTGATAGGGATTCCAAAATTTCAGCCCGTTTGGTACCATAGAGCCAGAAAAAAATGGTTTTAAATCCCGAAACCAAGTCTCAAATGAGAGCCATAAAAAAATGATTTTTCCAGAAATTAACATATATTCAGAATTTTAACTGAATTCGCTTTGGACCATGATTCTTATCACTATTCTAAAATTTCATCCTGTTTTGTACCATAGAACCAAAAAAAATTGGTTTTAAAGTCCGAACACAAGTCTCAAATTGGCTCCATAAAAAAGACGATTTTTCCAGAATTGAAAATTTTTTCAGATTTTAAGAAAGATTTCGGTTCGACCCATTATTATGATAAAGTTTCCGAAATTTCAGCCCGTTTGGTACCATAGAGCCAGAAAAAATTGGTTTGAAAGTCCCAACCCAAGTGTTAAATTAACGCCATAAAAAGATGATTTTTCCGTAAATGCAAGTTTATTAAAATTTTATAACTGAAATCGCTTTGGACCAAGATTATTATCACCATTCCAAAATTTCAAGCTGTTTGGTACAATAGAGCTAGAAAAATCGGTTTTTAAGTCCTACCCCAAGTCTCAAATTAGCGCCATAAAAAGATAATTTTTCCATAAATGCAAGTTTATTAAAATTTTATAACTTTTGTTTTCGTTTCGTTTTGGACCGTGATTCTTATCACTATTTCAAAAATTCAACCCGTTTGGTACCATAGAGCCAGAAAAAATTGGTTTAAGAGCCCGAACCAAAGTCTCAAATTGGCTTTATACAAAAGATGATTTTTCCAGAAATGCAAATATTTTCAGATTTAAAGAGTGATTTAGGTTTGAACCATTATTCTGATAGGGATTCTTAAATTTCAGCCCGTATGGTACCGTAGAGCAAAAAAAAATTGGTTTTAAAGCCCGAACCCAAGTCTCAAATTAGCGCCATAAAAAGATGATTTTTCCTGAAATGCAACGTTTTTTTAGATTTTATAACTGAATTCGCTTTGGACCATGATTCTTATAACTATTACGAAATTTCATTCCGTTTGGTTCGGTAGAACCAGAAAAAATTGGTTTTAAAGCCCGAACCCAAGTCTCAAATTAGCGCGATAAAAAGATGATTTTTCCTGAAATGCAACTTTTTTTTAGATTTTATAACTGAATTCGCTTTTGACCATGATTCTAATCACTAATACAAAATTTAATCCCGTGTTGTACCATAGAACCAAAAAAATGGGGGAAAAATGACTTCAAAAATAACGAAACCAAGTCTCAAATTGGCTTTATACAAAAGATGATTTTTCCAGAAATGTAACTATTTTCAGATTTAAAGAGTGATTTAGGTTTGAACCATTATTCTGATAGGGATTCTTAAATTTCAGCCCGTATGGTACCGTAGAGCAAAAAAAAATTGGTTTTAAAGCCCGAACCCAAGTCTCAAATTAGCGCCATAAAAAGATGATTTTTCCAAAAATGCACATTTTTTCAGATTAAATAAGTGAATTCGCTTTGGACGATGATTATTATGACCATTCCAAAATTTCAACCTGTTTGGTACAATAGAGCTAGAAAAAATCGGTTTTTAAGTCCTAATCCAAGTCTCAAATTAGCGCCATAAAAAGATAATTTTTCCATAAATGCAAGTTTATTAAAATTTTATAACTTTTGTTTTCGTTTCGTTTTGGACCGTGATTCTTATCACTATTTCAAAAATTCAACCCGTTTGGTACCATAGAGCCAGAAAAAATTGGTTTTAGAGCCCGAACCCAAGTTTCAAATGAGCGCCATAAAAAAAATGATTTTTCCATAAATGCAACTTTTTTCAGATTTTAAGAGTGACTTCGGTTGGTACCATTATTCTGATAGGGATTCCGAAATTTCAGCCCGTTTGGGACCATAGAGCCAGAATAAATTGTTTAAAAGCCCGAACCCATGTCTCAAGTTAGCGCCATAAAAAAATGATTTTTCATGAAATGCAACTTTTTTTTAGATTTTATAACTGAATTCGCTTTGGACCATGATTCTAATCACTAATACAAAATTTAATCCCGTGTTATACCATAGAACCAAAAAAATGGGTGAAAAATGACTTCAAAAATTCCGAACCCAAGTCTCAAATTGGCTTTATACAAAAGATGATTTTTCCAGAAATGTAACTATTTTTAGATTTTAAGAGTGATTTAGGTTTGAACCATTATTCTGACAGGGATTCTTAAATTTCAGCCCGTATGGTACCGTAGAGCAAAAAAAAAATGGTTTTAAAGCCCGAACCCAAGTCTCAAATTAGCGCCATAAAAAGATGATTTTTCCTGAAATGCACATTTTTTCAGATTTAATAACTGAATTCGCTTTGGACGATGATTATTATCACCATTCCAACATTTCAACCTGTTTGATACAATAGATCTAGAAAAAATCGGTTTTTAGTCCCAACCCAAGTGTTAAATTAACGCCATAAAAATATGATTTTTCCGTAAATGCAAGTTTATTAAAATTTTATAACTGAAATCGCTTTGGACCATGATTCTTATCACCCTTCCAAAATTTCAAACTGTTTGGTACCATAGAGCTAGAAAAAATCGGATTTAAGTCCTAACCCAAGTCTCCAATTAGCGCCATATAAAAGTTGATTTTTCCAGAAATGCAAATTTTTTTAGATTTTAAGAGTGATTTCGGTTTGAATCATTATTATGATAGGGATTCCGAAATTTTATCCCGTTTGGTACCATAGAGCAAGAAAAAAATGGATTTAAAGTCCGAACCCAAGTCTCAAATTAGCGCCATAAAAAGATGATTTTTCCTGAAAGGCAACTTTTTTATTTATTTTATAACTGAATTCGCTTTGGACCATGATTCTTATCACTATTACGAAATTTCATTCCGTTTGGTTCGGTAGAACCAGAAAAAATTGGTTTTAAAGCCCGAACCCAAGTCTCAAATTAGCGCCATAAAAAGATGATTTTTCCAAAAATGCACATTTTTTCAGATTTAATAACTGAATTCGCTTTGGACCATGATTCTTATAACTATTACGAAATTTCATTCCGTTTGGTTCGGAAGAGCCAGAAAAAAATCGTTTTAAAGTCCGAACCCAAGTCTTAAATTAGCCCCATAAAAAGATGATTTTTCCGTAAATGCAAGTTTAATTAATTTATAAACTGAAATCGCTTTGGACCATGATTCTTATCACTATTCCAAAATTTCAACCAGTTTGGTAGCATAGAGTTAGAAAAAATTGGTTTTAAAGTCCGAACCAAAGTCTGAAATTAGCGCCATAAAAAGATGATTTTTCCTGAAATGCAACTTTTTTTAGATTTTATAAGTGAATTTTCTTTGGACCATGATTTTTATCACTATTCCAAAATTTCATTCCGTTTTGTACCATTGAACAAAAAAAATGGTTTTAAAGTCCGAACGCAAGTCTCAAATTGGCTCCATAAAAACGACGATTTTTCTAGAAATGAAATTTTTTTCAGATTTTAAGAGTGATTTCGGTTTGAACAATCATAATTATAGGGATTCCGAAATTTCAGCCCGTTTGGTACCATAGAGCCAGAAAAAATTGGTTTTAAAGGCCTAACCCAAGTATCAAAAAAGCGCCATACAAAAGATGATTTTACCAGAAATGCAACGTTTTTCAGATTTTAAGACTGCTTTCGGATTAAACCATTATTCTGATAGGGATTCCAAAATTTTAGCCCGTTTGGTAACATAGAGCCAGAAAAAATTGGATTTAAAGTCCGAACCAAAGTCTCAAATTGGCTCCATAACAAGACGATTTTTCCAGAAATGCAATTTTTTTCAGATTTTAAGAGTGATTTCGGTTTGACCCATTATTATTATCACCATTCCAAAATTTCAACCTGTTTGGTACAATAGAGTTAGAAAAAATCCGTTTTTAACTCCTAACCCAAGTCTCAAATTAGCGCCATAAAAAGATGATTTTTCCTGAAATGCAACTTTTTTTTAGATTTTATAACTGAATTCGCTTTGGACCATGATTCTTATCACTATCGCGAAATTTCATTCCGTTTGGTTCGGTAGAGCCAGAAAAAAATGGTTTTAAAGTCCGAACCCAAGTCTCAAATTAGCGCCATAAAAAGATGATTTTTCCTGAAATGCACATTTTTTCAGATTTAATAACTGAATTCGCTTTGGACGATGATTATTATCACCATTCCAACATTTCAACCTGTTTGATACAATAGATCTAGAAAAAATCGGTTTTTAGTCCCAACCCAAGTGTTAAATTAACGCCATAAAAATATGATTTTTCCGTAAATGCAAGTTTATTAAAATTTTATAACTGAAATCGCTTTGGACCATGATTCTTATCACCCTTCCAAAATTTCAAACTGTTTGGTACCATAGAGCTAGAAAAAATCGGATTTAAGTCCTAACCCAAGTCTCCAATTAGCGCCATATAAAAGTTGATTTTTCCAGAAATGCAAATTTTTTTAGATTTTAAGAGTGATTTCGGTTTGAATCATTATTATGATAGGGATTCCGAAATTTTATCCCGTTTGGTACCATAGAGCAAGAAAAAAAAAGATTTAAAGTCCGAACCCAAGTCTCAAATTAGCGCCATAAAAAGATGATTTTTCCTGAAAGGCAACTTTTTTTTATATTTTATAACTGAATTCGCTTTGGACCATGATTCTTATCACTATTACGAAATTTCATTCCGTTTGGTTCGGTAGAACCAGAAAAAATTGGTTTTAAAGCCCGAACCCAAGTCTCAAATTAGCGCCATAAAAAGATGATTTTTCCAAAAATGCACATTTTTTCAGATTTAATAACTGAATTCGCTTTGGACCATGATTCTTATAACTATTACGAAATTTCATTCCGTTTGGTTCGGAAGAGCCAGAAAAAAATCGTTTTAAAGTCCGAACCCAAGTCTTAAATTAGCCCCATAAAAAGATGATTTTTCCGTAAATGCAAGTTTAATTAATTTATAAACTGAAATCGCTTTGGACCATGATTCTTATCACTATTCCAAAATTTCAACCAGTTTGGTAGCATAGAGTTAGAAAAAATTGGTTTTAAAGTCCGAACCAAAGTCTGAAATTAGCGCCATAAAAAGATGATTTTTCCTGAAATGCAACTTTTTTTAGATTTTATAAGTGAATTTTCTTTGGACCATGATTTTTATCACTATTCCAAAATTTCATTCCGTTTTGTACCATTGAACAAAAAAAATGGTTTTAAAGTCCGAACGCAAGTCTCAAATTGGCTCCATAAAAACGACGATTTTTCAAGAAATGAAATTTTTTTCAGATTTTAAGAGTGATTTCGGTTTGAACAATCATAATTATAGGGATTCCGAAATTTCAGCCCGTTTGGTACCATAGAGCCAGAAAAAATTGGTTTTAAAGGCCTAACCCAAGTATCAAAAAAGCGCCATACAAAAGATGATTTTACCAGAAATGCAACGTTTTTCAGATTTTAAGACTGCTTTCGGATTAAACCATTATTCTGATAGGGATTCCAAAATTTTAGCCCGTTTGGTAACATAGAGCCAGAAAAAATTGGATTTAAAGTCCGAACCAAAGTCTCAAATTGGCTCCATAACAAGACGATTTTTCCAGAAATGCAATTTTTTTCAGATTTTAAGAGTGATTTCGGTTTGACCCATTATTATTATCACCATTCCAAAATTTCAACCTGTTTGGTACAATAGAGTTAGAAAAAATCCGTTTTTAACTCCTAACCCAAGTCTCAAATTAGCGCCATAAAAAGATGATTTTTCCTGAAATGCAACTTTTTTTTAGATTTTATAACTGAATTCGCTTTGTACCATGATTCTTATCACTATTACGAAATTTCATTCCGTTTGGTTCGGTAGAGCCAGAAAAAAATGGTTTTAAAGTCCGAACCCAAGTCTTAAATTAGCGCTATAAAAAGATGTTTTTTCCGTAAATACAAGTTTAATTAATTTATAAACTGAAATCGCTTTGGACCATGATTCTTATCACTATTCCAAAATTTCAACCAGTTTGGTAGCATAGAGCTAGAAAAAATTGGTTTTAAAGTCCGAACCAAAGTCTGAAATTAGCGCCATAAAAAGATGATTTTACCTGAAATGCAACTTTTTTTTAGATTTTATAAGTGAATTTTCTTTGGACCATGATTTTTATCACTATTCCAAAATTTCATTCCGTTTTGTACCATTGAACAAAAAAAATGGTTTTAAAGTCCGAACGCAAGTCTCAAATTGGCTCCATAAAAATGACGATTTTTCAAGAACTGAAATATTTTTCAGATTTTAAGAGTGATTTCGGTTTGAACAATCATAATAATAGGGATTCCGAAATTTCAGCCCGTTTGGTACCATAGAGCCAGAAAAAATTGGTTTTAAAGGCCTAACCCAAGTATCAAAAAAGCGCCATACAAAAGATGATTTTACCAGAAATGCAACGTTTTTCAGATTTTAAGACTGCTTTCGGATTAAACCATTATTCTGATAGGGATTCCAAAATTTTAGCCCGTTTGGTAACATAGAGCCAGAAAAAATTGTATTTAAAGTCCGATCCCAAGTCTCAAATTGGCTCCATAAACAAGACGATTTTTGCAGAAATGCAATTTTTTTCAGATTTTAAGAGTGATTTCGGTTTAAACCATTATTATGATAGGGATTCTTAAATTTCAGCCCGTATGGTACCGTAGAGCAAAAAAAAAATTGGTTTTAAGGCCCGAACCCAAGTCTCAAATTAGCGCCATAAAAAGATGATTTTTCCTGAAATGCAACTTTTTTTTAGATTTTATAACTTAATTCGCTTTGGACCATGATTCTTATCACTATTACGAAATTTCATTCCGTTTGGTTCGAAAAAAGTCCGAACCCACGTCTTAAATTAGCGCCATAAAAAGACGATTTTTCTAAAAATGCACATTTTTTCAGATTTTATTTCGCTTTGGACGATGATTATTATCACCATTCCAAAATTTCAACCTGTTTGGTACAATAGAGCTAGAAAAAATCGGTTTTTAAGTCCTAACCCAAGTCTCAAATTAGCGCCATAAGAAGATAATTTTTCCATAAATGCAAGTTTATTAAAATTTTATAACTGAATTCGTTTTTGACCATGATTCTTATCAGTATTTCAAAAATTCAACCTGTTTGGTACCATAGAGCCAGAAAAAATTCGTTTTAGAACCCGAACCCAAGTCTCAAATGAGCGCCATAAAAAATATGATTTTTCCTTAAATGCAACTTTTTTCAGATTTTAAGAGTGACTTCGGTTGGTACCATTATTCTGATAGGGATTCCGAAATTTCAGCCCGTCTGAGACCTTAGAGCCAGAATAAATTGTTTTAAAGCCCGAACTCAAGTCTCAAATTAGCGCCATAAAAAGATGATTTTTCCTGAAATGCAACTTTTTTTAGATTTTATAACTGAATTCGCTTTGGACCATGATTCTAATCACTCATACAAAATTTAATCCCGTTTTGTACCATAGAACCAAAAAAAATGTGGGAAAAATGACTTCAAAAATTCCGAACCCAAGTCTCAAATTGGCTTTATACAAAAGACGATTTTTCCAGAAATGCAACTATTTTCAGATTTTAAGAGTGATTTAGGTTTGAACCATTATTCTGATAGGGATTCTTAAATTTCAGCCCGTATCGTACGGTAGAGCAAAAAAAAAATTGGTTTTAAAGCCCGAACCCAAGTCTCAAATTAGCGCCATAAAAAGATGATTTTTCCTGAAATGCAACATTTTTTTAGATTTTATAACTGGATTCGCTTTGGACCATGATTCTTATCACTATTACGAAATTTCATTCCGTTTGGTTGGGTAGAGCCAGAAACAAATGGTTTTAAAGTCTGAACCCAAGTCTTAAATTAGCGCCATAAAAAGATAATTTTTCCATAAATGCAAGTTTATTAAAATTAAACCTGTTTGGTACCATAGAGCCAGAAAAAATTGGTTTTAGAGCCCGAACCCAAGTCTCAAATGAGCGCCATAAAAAGATGATTTTTCCAAAAATGCACATTTTTTCAGATTTTATAACTGAATTCGCTTTGGACGATGATTATTATCACCATTCCAAAATTTCAACCTTTTTGGTACAATAGAGCTAGAAAAAATCGGTTTTTAAGTCCTAACCCAAGTCTCAAATTAGCGCCATGAAAAGATAATTTTTCCAGAAATGCAACGTTTTTCAGATTTTAAGAGTGATTTCGGATTGACCCATTATTATGATAGGGATTCTTAAATTTCAGCCCGTATGGTACCGTAGAGCAAAAAAAAATTGGTTTTAAAGCCCGAACCCAAGTCTGAAATTAGCGCCATAAAAAGATGATTTTTCCTGAAATGCACATTTTTTCAGATTTAATAACTGAATTCGCTTTGGACGATGATTATTATCACCATTCCAAAATTTCAACCTGTTTGGTACAATAGAGCTAGAAAATATCCGTTTTTAAGTCCTAACCCAAGTCTCAAATTAGCGCCATAAAAAGATAATTTTTCCATAAATGCAAGTTTATTAAAATTTTATAACTGAATTCGTTTTGGACCATGATTCTTATCACTATTTCAAAAATTCAACCTGTTTGGTACCATAGAGCCAGAAAAAAATGGTTTTAGAGCCCGAACCCAAGTCTCAAATGAGCGCCATAAAAAATATGATTTTTCCTTAAATGCAACTTTTTTCAGATTTTAAGAGTGACTTCGGTTGGTACCATTATTCTGATAGGGATTCCGAAATTTCAGCCCGTTTGAGACCTTAGAGCCAGAATAAATTGTTTTAAAGCCCGAACCCAAGTCTCAAATTAGCGCTATAAAAAGATGATTTTTCTGAAATGCAACTTTTTTTAGATTTTATAACTGAATTCGCTTTGGACCATGATTCTAATCACTCATACAAAATTTAATCCCGTTTTGTACCATAGAACCAAAAAAAATGTGGGAAAAATGACTTCAAAAATTCCGAACCCAAGTCTTAAATTGGCTTTATACAAAAGATGATTTTTCCAGAAATGCAACTATTTTCAGATTTTAAGAGTGATTTAGGTTTGAACCATTATTCTGATAGGGATTCTTAAATTTCAGCCCGTATGGTACCGTAGAGCAAAAAAAAAATGGTTTTAAAGCCCGAACCCAAGTCTCAAATTAGCGCCATAAAAAGATGATTTTTCCTGAAATGCAACATTTTTTTAGATTTTATAACTGAATTCGCTTTGGACCATGATTCTTATAAATATTACGAAATTTCATTCCGTTTGGTTCGGTAGAGCCAGAAAAAATTGGTTTTAAAGTACGAACCCAAGTCTTAAATAAGCGCCATAAAAAGATGATTTAACCAAAAATGCACATTTTTTTCAGATTTAATAACTGAATTCGCTTTGGACGATTATTATTATCACCATTCCAAAATTTCAACCTGTTTGGTACAATAGAGTTAGAAAATATCCGTTTTTAACTCCTAACCCAAGTCTCAAATTAGCGCCATAAAAAGATGATTTTTCCTGAAATGCAACTTTTTTTTAGATTTAATAACTGAATTCGCGTTGGACCATGATTCTTATCACTATTACGAAATTTCATTCCGTTTGTTTCGGTAGAGCCAGAAAAAATCGGTTTTAAAGTCCGAACCCAAGTCTTAAATTAGCGCCATAAAAAGATGATTTCTTCCAAAAATGCACATTTTTTCAGATTTTATAACTGAATTTGCTTTGGACGATGATTATTATCACCATTCCAAAATTTCAACCTGTTTGGTACAATAGAGTTAGAAAAAATCCGTTTTTAACTCCTAACCCAAGTCTCAAATTAGCGCCATAAAAAGATGATTTTTCCTGAAATGCAACTTTTTTTTAGATTTTATAACTGAATTCGCTTTGGACCATGATTCTTATCACTATCGCGAAATTTCATTCCGTTTGGTTCGGTAGAGCCAGAAAAAAATGGTTTTAAAGTCCGAACCCAAGTCTTAAATTAGCGCCATAAAAAGATGATTTTTCCAAAAAAGCACATTTTTTCAGATTTAATATATGAATTCGCTTTGGACGATGATTATTATCACCATTCCAAAATTTCAACCTGTTTGGTACAATAGAGCTAGAAAAAATCGGTTTTTAAGTCCCAACCCAAGTGTTAAATTAACGCCATAAAAAGATGATTTTTCCGTAAATGCAACTTTTTTTTTAGATTTTATAACTGAATTCGCTTTGGACCATGATTCTTATCACTATTACGAAATTTCATTCCGTTTGGTTCGGTAGAGCCAGAAAAAATTGGTTTTAGAGCCCGAACCCAAGTCTCAAATGAGCGCCATAAAAAAAATGATTTTTCCATAAATGCAACTTTTTTCAGATTTTAAGAGTGACTTCGGTTGGTACCATTATTAAAATAGGGATTCTGAAATTTCAGCCCGTTTGGGACCATAGATCCAGAATAAATTGTTTTAAAGCCCGAACCTAAGTCTCAAATTAGCGCCATAAAAATATGATTTTTCCTGAAATGCAACTTTTTTTTAGATTTTATAACTGAATTCGCTTTGGACCATGATTCTAATCACTATTACAAAATCAAATCCCGTGTTGTACCATAGAACCAAAAAAATGGGGGAAAAATGACTTCAAAAATTCCGAACCCAAGTCTCAAATTGGCTTTATACAAAAGATCATTTTTCCAGAAATGCAACTATTTTCAGATTTTAAGAGTGATTTCGGTTTGAACCATTATTCTGATAGGGATTCTTAAATTTCAGCCCGATTGGTACCATAGAGCGAAAAAAAATTGGTTTTAAAGCCCGAACCTAAGTCTCAAATTAGCGCCATAAAAAGATGATTTTTCCTGAAATGCAACTTTTTTTTAGATTTTATAACTGAATTCGCTTTGGACCATGATTCTTATCACTATTACGAAATTTCATTCCGTTTGGTTCGGTAGAGCCAGAAAAAATTGGTTTTAAAGTTCGAACCCAAGTTTTAAATTAGCGCCATAAAAAGATGATTTTTCCAAAAATGCACATTTTTTTCAGATTTTATAACTGAATTCGCTTTGGACGATGATTATTATCACCATTCCAAAATTAATTTCAACCTGTTTGGTACAATAGAGTTAGAAAAAATCCGTTTTTAACTCCTAACCCAAGTCTCAAATTAGTGCCATAAAAAGATGATTTTTCCTGAAATGTAACTTTTTTTTAGATTTTATAACAGAATTCGCTTTGGACCATGATTCTTATCACTATTACGAAATTTCATTCCGTTTGGTTCGGTAGAGCCAGAAAAAATTGGTTTTAAAGTCCGAACCCACGTCTTAAATTAGCGCCATAAAAAGACGATTTTTCCAAAAATGCACATTTTTTCAGATTTTATAACTGAATTCGCTTTGGACGATGATTATTATCACCATTCCAAAATTTCAACCTGTTTGGTACAATAGAGCTAGAAAAAATCGGTTTTTAATTCCTAACCCGTCTCAAATTAGCGCCATAAGAAGATAATTTTTCCATAAATGCAAGTTTATTAAAATTTTATAACTGAATTCGTTTTGGACCATGATTCTTATCACTATTTCAAAAATTCAACCTGTTTGGTACCATAGAGCCAGAAAAAATTGGTTTTAGAGCCCGAACCCAAGTCTCAAATGAGCGCCATAAAAAAATGATTTTTCCATAAATGCAACTTTTTTCAGATTTTAAGAGTGACTTCGGTTGGTTTCATTATTCTGATAGGGATTCCGAAATTTCAGCCCGTTTGGGACCATAGAGCCAGAATAAATTGTTTTAAAGCCCGAACCCAAGTCTCAAATTAGCGCCATAAAAAGATGATTTTTCCTGAAATGCAACTTTTTTTTAGATTTTATAACTGAATTCGCTTTGGACCATGATTCTTATCACTCACACAAAATTTAATCCCGTGTCGTACCATAGAACCAAAAAAATGGGGGAAAAATGACTTCAAAAATTCCGAACCCAAGTCTCAAATTGGCTTTATACAAAAGATGATTTTTCCAGAAATGTAACTATTTTCAGATTTTAAGAGTGATTTAGGTTTGAACCATTATTCTGATAGGGATTCTTAAATTTCAGCCCGTATGGTACCGTAGAGCAAAAAAAAATTGGTTTTAAAGCCCGAACCCAAGTCTCAAATTAGCGCCATAAAAAGATGATTTTTCCAAAAATGCACATTTTTTCAGATTTAATAACTGAATTCGCTTTGGACGATTATTATTATCACCATTCCAAACTTTCAACCTGTTTGGTACAATAGAGCCAGAATAAATTGGTCCAAAGTCTCAAATTGGCTTTATACAACAGATGATTTTTCCAGAAATGCAACTATTTTCAGATTTTAAGAGTGATTTAGGTTTGAACCATTATTCTGATAGGGATTCTTAAATTTCAGCCCGATTGGTACAAAGGAGCGAAAAAAATTGGTTTTTAACCCCGAACCCAAGTCTCAAATTAGCGCCATAAAAAGATGATTTTTCCAGAAATGCAACATTTTTTTAGATTTTAAAACTGAATTCGCTTTGGACCAAGATTCTTATAACTATTACTAAATTTCATTCCGTTTGGTTCTGTAGAGCCAGAAAAAATTGGTTTTAAAGTCCGAAACCTAGTCTTAAATTAGCGCCATAAAAAGATGATTTTTCCAAAAATGCACATTTTTTCAGATTTAATAACTGAATTCGCTTTGGACACTGATTATTATCACCATTCCAAAATTTCAACCTTTTTGGTACAATAGAGCTAGAAAAAATCGGTTTTTAAGTCCGAAACCAAGTCTTAAATTAGCCCCATAAAAAGATGATTTTTCCGTAAATGCAAGTTTAATTAATTTATAAACTGAAATCGCTTTGGACCATGATTCTTATCACTATTCCAAAATTTCAACCAGTTTGGTAGCATAGAGCTAGAAAAAATTGGTTTTAAAGTCCGAACCCAAGTCTTAAATTAGCGCCATAAAAAGATGATTTTTCCTGAAATGCAACTTTTTTTTAGATTTTATAAGTGAATTTTCTTTGGACCATGATTTTTATCACTATTCCAAAATTTCATTCCGTTTTGTACCATAGAACAAAAAAATGGTTTTAAAGTCCGAACACAAGTCTCAAATTGGCTCCATAAAAACGACGATTTTTCAAGAAATGAAATTTTTTTCAGATTTTAAGAGTAATTTCGGTTTGAACAATCATTATAATAGGGATTCCGAAATTTCAGCCCGTTTGGTACCATAGAGCCAGAAAAAATTGGTTTTAAAGTCCTAACCCAAGTATCAAATAAGCGCCATACAAAAGATGATTTTACCAGAAATGCAACGTTTTTCAGATTTTAAGAGTGACTTCGGTTTGAACCATTATTCTGATAGGGATTCTTAAATTTCAGCCCGATTGGTACCATAGAGCGAAAAAAAATTGGTATTAAAGCCCGAACCCAAGTCTCAAATTAGCGCCATAAAAAGATGAATTTTCCTGAAATGCAACTTTTTTTTAGATTTTATAACTGAATTCGCTTTGGACGATGATTATTATCACCATTCCAAAATTTCAACCTGTTTGGTACAATAGAGTTAGAAAATATCCGTTTTTAACTCCTAACCCAAGTCTCAAATTAGTGCCATAAAAAGATGATTTTTCCTGAAATGCAACTTTTTTTTAGATTTTATAACAGAATTCGCTTTGGACCATGATTCTTATCACTATTACGAAATTTCATTCCGTTTGGTTCGGTAGAGCCAGAAAAAATTGGTTTTAAAGTCCGAACCCAAGTCTCAAATGAGCGCCATAAAAAGATGATTTTTCCAAAAAAGCACATTTTTTCAGATTTTATAACTGAATTTGCTTTGGACGATGATTATTATCACCATTCCAAAATTTCAACCTGTTTGGTACAATAGAGTTAGAAAAAATCCGTTTTTAACTCCTAACCCAAGTCTCAAATTAGCGCCATAAAAAGATGATTTTTCCTGAAATGCAACTTTTTTTTAGATTTTATAACTGAATTCGCTTTGGACCATGATTCTTATCACTATTACGAAATTTCATTCCGTTTGTTTCGGTAGAGCCAGAAAAAATCGGTTTTAAAGTCCGAACCCAAGTCTTAAATTAGCGCCATAAAAAGATGATTTTTCCAAAAATGCACATTTTTTCAGATTTTATAACTGAATTTGCTTTGGACGATGATTATTATCACCATTCCAAAATTTCAACCTGTTTGGTACAATAGAGTTAGAAAAAATCCGTTTTTAACTCCTAACCCAAGTCTCAAATTAGCGCCATAAAAAGATGATTTTTCCTGAAATGCAACTTTTTTTTAGATTTTATAACTGAATTCGCTTTGGACCATGATTCTTATCACTATTACGAAATTTCATTCCGTTTGGTTCGGTAGAGCGAGAAAAAATTGTTTTTTTAAGTTCGAACCCAAGTTTTAAATTAGCGCCATAAAAAGATGATTTTTCCAAAAATGCACATTTTTTCAGATTTTATAACTGAATTCGCTTTGGACGATGATAATTATCACCATTCCAAAATTTCAACCTGTTTGGTACAATAGAGTTAGAAAAAATCCGTTTTTAACTCCTAACCCAAGTCTCAAATTAGTGCCATAAAAAGATGATTTTTCCTGAAATGCAACTTTTTTTTAGATTTTATAACAGAATTCGCTTTGGACCATGATTCTTATCACTATTACGAAATTTCATTCCGTTTGGTTCGGTAGAGCCAGAAAAAATTGGTTTTAAAGTCCGAACCCACGTCTTAAATTAGCGCCATAAAAAGACGATTTTTCCAAAAATGCACATTTTTTCAGATTTTATAACTGAATTCGCTTTGGACGATGATTATTATCACCATTCCAAAATTTCAACCTGTTTGGTACAATAGAGCTAGAAAAAATCGGTTTTTAAGTCCTAACTCGTCTCAAATTAGCGCCATAAGAAGATAATTTTTCCATAAATGCAACTTTTTTTTAGATTTTATAACAGAATTCGCTTTGGACCATGATTCTTATCACTATTACGAAATTTCATTCCGTTTGGTTCGGTAGAGCCAGAAAAAATTGGTTTTAAAGTCCGAACCCACGTCTTAAATTAGCGCCATAAAAAGACGATTTTTCCAAAAATGCACATTTTTTCAGATTTTATAACTGAATTCGCTTTGGACGATGATTATTATCACCATTCCAAAATTTCAACCTGTTTGGTACAATAGAGCTAGAAAAAATCGGTTTTTAAGTCCTAACTCGTCTCAAATTAGCGCCATAAGAAGATAATTTTTCCATAAATGCAAGTTTATTAAAATTTTATAACTGAATTCGTTTTGGACCATGATTCTTATCACTATTTCAAAAATTCAACCTGTTTGGTACCATAGAGCCAGAAAAAATTGGTTTTAGAGCCCGAACCCAAGTCTCAAATGAGCGCCATAAAAAATATGATTTTTCCTTAAATGCAACTTTTTTCAGATTTTATGAGTGACTTCGGTTGGTACCATTATTCTGAAAGGGATTCCGAAATTTCAGCCCGTTTGGGACCTTAGAGCCAGAATAAATTGTTTTAAAGCCCGAACCCAAGTCTCAAATTAGCGCCATAAAAAGATGATTTTTCCTGAAATGCAACTTTTTTTTAGATTTTATAACTGAATTCGCTTTGGACCATGATTCTTATCACTATTACGAAATTTCATTCCGTTTGGTTCGGTAGAGCCAGAAAAAATTGGTTTTAAAGTCCGAACCCACGTCTTAAATTAGCGCCATAAAAAGACGATTTTTCCAAAAATGCACATTTTTTCAGATTTTATAACTGAATTCGCTTTGGACGAATTATCACCATTCCAAAATTAATTTCAACCTGTTTGGTACAATAGAGCTAGAAAAAATCGGTTTTTAAGTCCTAACTCGTCTCAAATTAGCGCCATAAGAAGATAATTTTTCCATAAATGCAAGTTTATTAAAATTTTATAACTGAATTCGTTTTGGACCATGATTCTTATCACTATTTCAAAAATTCAACCTGTTTGGTACCATAGAGCCAGAAAAAATTGGTTTTAGAGCCCGAACCCAAGTCTCAAATGAGCGCCATAAAAAATATGATTTTTCCTTAAATGCAACTTTTTTCAGATTTTATGAGTGACTTCGGTTGGTACCATTATTCTGAAAGGGATTCCGAAATTTCAGCCCGTTTGGGACCTTAGAGCCAGAATAAATTGTTTTAAAGCCCGAACCCAAGTCTCAAATTAGCGCCATAAAAAGATGATTTTTCCTGAAATGCAACTTTTTTTTAGATTTTATAACAGAATTCGCTTTGGACCATGATTCTTATCACTATTACGAAATTTCATTCCGTTTGGTTCGGTAGAGCCAGAAAAAATTGGTTTTAAAGTCCGAACCCACGTCTTAAATTAGCGCCATAAAAAGACGATTTTTCCAAAAATGCACATTTTTTCAGATTTTATAACTGAATTCGCTTTGGACGATGATTATTATCACCATTCCAAAATTAATTTCAACCTGTTTGGTACAATAGAGTTAGAAAAAATCCGTTTTTAACTCCTAACCCAAGTCTCAAATTAGTGCCATAAAAAGATGATTTTTCCTGAAATGCAACTTTTTTTTAGATTTTATAACAGAATTCGCTTTGGACCATGATTCTTATCACTATTACGAAATTTCATTCCGTTTGGTTCGGTAGAGCCAGAAAAAATTGGTTTTAAAGTCCGAACCCACGTCTTAAATTAGCGCCATAAAAAGACGATTTTTCCAAAAATGCACATTTTTTCAGATTTTATAACTGAATTCGCTTTGGACGATGATTATTATCACCATTCCAAAATTTCAACCTGTTTGGTACAATAGAGCTAGAAAAAATCGGTTTTTAAGTCCTAACTCGTCTCAAATTAGCGCCATAAGAAGATAATTTTTCCATAAATGCAAGTTTATTAAAATTTTATAACTGAATTCGTTTTGGACCATGATTCTTATTACTATTTCAAAAATTCAACCTGTTTGGTACCATAGAGCCAGAAAAAATTGGTTTTAGAGCCCGAACCCAAGTCTCAAATGAGCGCCATAAAAAATATGATTTTTCCTTAAATGCAACTTTTTTCAGATTTTATGAGTGACTTCGGTTGGTACCATTATTCTGAAAGGGATTCCGAAATTTCAGCCCGTTTGGGACCTTAGAGCCAGAATAAATTGTTTTAAAGCCCGAACCCAAGTCTCAAATAAGCGCCATAAAAAGATGATTTTTCCTGAAATGCAACTTTTTTTTAGATTTTATAACTGAATTCGCTTTGGACCATGATTCTAATCACTCATACAAAATTTAATCCCGTTTTGTACCATAGAACAGAAAAAAATGTGGGAAAAATGACTTCAAAAATTCCGAACCCAAGTCTCAAATTGGCTTTATACAAAAGATGATTTTTCCAGAAATGCAACTATTTTCAGATTTTAAGAGTGATTTAGGTTTGAACCATTATTCTGATAGGGATTCTTAAATTTCAGCCCGTATGGTACCGTAGAGCAAAAAAAAAATTGGTTTTAAAGCCCGAACCCAAGTCTCAAATTAGCGCCATAAAAGGATGATTTTTCCTGAAATGCAACATTTTTTTAGATTTTATAACTGAATTCGCTTTGGACGATGATTATTATCACCATTCCAAAATTTCATTCCGTTTGGTTCGGTATAGCCAAAAAAAATTGGTTTTAAAGTCCGAACCGAAGTCTTAAATTAGCGCCATAAAAAGATGATTTTTCCAAAAATGCACATTTTTTCAGATTTTATAACTGAATTCGCTTTGGACGATGATTATTATCACCATTCCAAAAATTCAACCTGTTTGGTACCATAGAGCCAGAAAAAATTGGTTTTAGAGCCCGAACCCAAGTCTCAAATGAGCGCCATAAAAAATATGATTTTTCCATAAATGCAACTTTTTTCAGATTTTAAGAGTGACTTCGGTTGGTACCATTATTCTGATAGGGATTCCGAAATTTCAGCCCGTTTGGGACCATAGAGCCAGAATAAATTGTTTTAAAGCCCGAACCCAAGTCTCAAATTAGCGCCATAAAAAGATGATTTTTCCTGAAAAGCAACTTTTTTTTAGATTTTATAACTGAATTCGCTTTGGACCATTATTCTTATCACTCACACAAAATTTAATCCCGTGTCGTACCATAGAACCAAAAAAATGGGGGAAAAATGACTTCAAAAATTCCGAACCCAAGTCTCAAATTGGCTTTATACAAAAGATGATTTTTCCAGAAATGTAACTATTTTCAGATTTTAAGAGTGATTTAGGTTTGAACCATTATTCTGATAGGGATTCTTAAATTTCAGCCCGTATGGTACCGTAGAGCAAAAAAAAATTGGTTTTAAAGCCCGAACCCAAGTCTCAAATTAGCGCCATAAAAAGATGATTTTTCCAAAAATGCACATTTTTTCAGATTTAATAACTGAATTCGCTTTGGACGATTATTATTATCACCATTCCAAACTTTCAACCTGTTTGGTACAATAGAGCCAGAATAAATTGGTCCAAAGTCTCAAATTGGCTTTATACAACAGATGATTTTTCCAGAAATGCAACTATTTTCAGATTTTAAGAGTGATTTAGGTTTGAACCATTATTCTGATAGGGATTCTTAAATTTCAGCCCGATTGGTACAAAGGAGCGAAAAAAATTGGTTTTTAACCCCGAACCCAAGTCTCAAATTAGCGCCATAAAAAGATGATTTTTCCTGAAATGCAACATTTTTTTAGATTTTAAAACTGAATTCGCTTTGGACCAAGATTCTTATAACTATTACGAAATTTCATTCCGTTTGGTTCTGTAGAGCCAGAAAAAATTGGTTTTAAAGTCCGAAACCTAGTCTTAAATTAGCGCCATAAAAAGATGATTTTTCCAAAAATGCACATTTTTTCAGATTTAATAACTGAATTCGCTTTGGACAATGATTATTATCACCATTCCAAAATTTCAACCTTTTTGGTACAATAGAGCTAGAAAAAATCGGTTTTTAAGTCACAACCCAAGTGTTAAATTAACGCCATAAAAAGATGATTTTTCCATAATGCAAGTTTAATTAATTTATAAACTGAATTCGCTTTGGACCATGATTCTTTTCACTATAACGAAATTTCATTCCGTTTGGTTCGGTAGAGCCAGAAAAAAATGGTTTTAAAGTCCGAAACCAAGTCTTAAATTAGCCCCATAAAAAGATGATTTTTCCGTAAATGCAAGTTTAATTAATTTATAAACTGAAATCGCTTTGGACCATGTATTCCAAAATTTCAACCAGTTTGGTACCATAGAGCTAGAAAAAATTGGTTTTAAAGTCCGAACCCAAGTCTTAAATTAGCGCCATAAAAAGATGATTTTTCCTGAAATGCAACTTTTTTTTAGATTTTATAAGTGAATTTTCTTTGGACCATGATTTTTATCACTATTCCAAAATTTCATTCCGTTTTGTACCATAGAACAAAAAAATGGTTTTAAAGTCCGAACACAAGTCTCAAATTGGCTCCATAAAAACGACGATTTTTCAAGAAATGAAATTTTTTTCAGATTTTAAGAGTAATTTCGGTTTGAACAATCATTATAATAGGGATTCCGAAATTTCAGCCCGTTTGGTACCATAGAGCCAGAAAAAATTGGTTTTAAAGTCCTAACCCAAGTATAAAATAAGCGCCATACAAAAGATGATTTTACCAGAAATGCAACGTTTTTCAGATTTTAAGAGTGACTTCGGTTTGAACCATTATTCTGATAGGGATTCTTAAATTTCAGCCCGATTGGTACCATAGAGCGAAAAAAAATTGGTATTAAAGCCCGAACCCAAGTCTCAAATTAGCGCCATAAAAAGATGATTTTTCCTGAAATGCAACTTTTTTTTAGATTTTATAACTGAATTCGCTTTGGACGATGATTATTATCTCCATTCCAAAATTTCAACCTGTTTGGTACAATAGAGTTAGAAAAAATCCGTTTTTAACTCCTAACCCAAGTCTCAAATTAGTGCCATAAAAAGATGATTTTTCCTGAAATGCAACTTTTTTTTAGATTTTATAACAGAATTCGCTTGGACCATGATTCTTATCACTATTACGAAATTTCATTCCGTTTGGTTCGGTAGAGCCAGAAAAAATTGGTTTTAAAGTCCGAACCCAAGTCTCAAATGAGCGCCATAAAAAGATGATTTTTCCAAAAAAGCACATTTTTTCAGATTTTATAACTGAATTTGCTTTGGACGATGATTATTATCACCATTCCAAAATTTCAACCTGTTTGGTACAATAGAGTTAGAAAAAATCCGTTTTTAACTCCTAACCCAAGTCTCAAATTAGCGCCATAAAAAGATGATTTTTCCTGAAATGCAAGTTTTTTTTAGATTTTATAACTGAATTCGCTTTGGACCATGATTCTTATCACTATTACGAAATTTCATTCCGTTTGTTTCGGTAGAGCCAGAAAAAATCGGTTTTAAATTCCGAACCCAAGTCTTAAATTAGCGCCATAAAAAGATGATTTTTCCAAAAATGCACATTTTTTCAGATTTTATAACTGAATTTGCTTTGGACGATGATTATTATCACCATTCCAAAATTTCAACCTGTTTGGTACAATAGAGTTAGAAAAAATCCGTTTTTAACTCCTAACCCAAGTCTCAAATTAGCGCCATAAAAAGATGATTTTTCCTGAAATGCAACTTTTTTTTAGATTTTATAACCGAATTCGCTTTGGACCATGATTCTTATCACTATTACGAAATTTCATTCCGTTTGGTTCGGTAGAGCGAGAAAAAATTGTTTTTTTAAGTTAGAACCCAAGTTTTAAATTAGCGCCATAAAAAGATGATTTTTCCAAAAATGCACATTTTTTCAGATTTTATAACTGAATTCGCTTTGGACGATGATAATTATCACCATTCCAAAATTTCAACCTGTTTGGTACAATAGAGTTAGAAAAAATCCGTTTTTAACTCCTAACCCAAGTCTCAAATTAGTGCCATAAAAAGATGATTTTTCCTGAAATGCAACTTTTTTTTAGATTTTATAACTGAATTCGCTTTGGACCATGATTCTTATCACTCACACAAAATTTAATCCCGTGTCGTACCATAGAACCAAAAAAATGGGGGAAAAATGACTTCAAAAATTCCGAACACAAGTCTCAAATTGGCTTTATACAAAAGATGATTTTTCCAGAAATGTAACTATTTTCAGATTTTAAGAGTGATTTAGGTTTGAACCATTATTCTGATAGGGATTCTTAAATTTCAGCCCGATTGGTACCATAGAGCGAAAAAAAATTGGTATTAAAGCCCGAACCCAAGTCTCAAATTAGCGTCATAAAAAGATGATTTTTCCTGAAAAGCAACTTTTTTTTAGATTTTATAACTGAATTCGCTTTGGACCATGATTCTTATCACTATTATGAAATTTCATTCCGTTTGGTTCGGTAGAGCCAGAAAAAAATGGTTTTAAAGTCCGAAACCAAGTCTTAAATTAGCGCCATAAAAAGATGATTTTTCCAAAAATGCACATTTTTTCAGATTTTATAACTGAATTCGCTTTGGACGATGATTATTATCACCATTCCAAAAATTCAAACTGTTTGGTACCATATAGCCAGAAAAAATTGGTTTTAGAGCCCGAACCCAAGTCTCAAATGAGCGCAATAAAAAAAATGATTTTTCCATAAATGCAACTTTTTTCAGATTTTAAGAGTGACTTCGGTTGGTACCATTATTCTGATAGGGATTCCGAAATTTCAGCCCGTTTAGGACCATAGAGCCAGAATAAATTGTTTTAAAGCCCGAACCCAAGTCTCAAATTAGCGCCATAAAAAGATGATTTTTCCTGAAATGCAACTTTTTTTTAGATTTTATAACTGAATTCGCTTTGGACCATGATTCTTATCACTCACACAAAATTTAATCCCGTGTCGTACCATAGAACCAAAAAAATGGGGGAAAAATGACTTCAAAAATTCCGAACACAAGTCTCAAATTGGCTTTATACAAAAGATGATTTTTCCAGAAATGTAACTATTTTCAGATTTTAAGAGTGATTTAGGTTTGAACCATTATTCTGATAGGGATTCTTAAATTTCAGCCCGTATGGTACCGTAGAGCAAAAAAAAATTGGTTTTAAAGCCCGAACCCAAGTCTCAAATTAGCGCCATAAAAAGATGATTTTTCCAAAAATGCACATTTTTTCAGATTTAATAACTGAATTCGCTTTGGACGATTATTATTATCACCATTCCAAACTTTCAACCTGTTTGGTACAATAGAGCCAGAATAAATTGGTCCAAAGTCTCAAATTGGCTTTATACAACAGATGATTTTTCCAGAAATGCAACTATTTTCAGATTTTAAGAGTGATTTAGGTTTGAACCATTGTTCTGATAGGGATTCTTAAATTTCAGCCCGATTGGTACAAAGGAGCGAAAAAAATTGGTTTTTAACCCCGAACCCAAGTCTCAAATTAGCGCCATAAAAAGATGATTTTTCCTGAAATGCAACATTTTTTTAGATTTTAAAACTGAATTCGCTTTGGACCAAGATTCTTATAACTATTACGAAATTTCATTCCGTTTGGTTCTGTAGAGCCAGAAAAAATTGGTTTTAAAGTCCGAAACCTAGTCTTAAATTAGCGCCATAAAAAGATGATTTTTCCAAAAATGCACATTTTTTCAGATTTAATAACTGAATTCGCTTTGGACAATGATTATTATCACCATTCCAAAATTTCAACCTTTTTGGTACAATAGAGCTAGAAAAAATCGGTTTTTAAGTCCCAACCCAAGTGTTAAATTAACGCCATAAAAAGATGATTTTTCCGTAAATGCAAGTTTAATTAATTTATAAACTGAATTCGCTTTGGACCATGATTCTTTTCACTATAACGAAATTTCATTCCGTTTGGTTCGGTAGAGCCAGAAAAAAATGGTTTTAAAGTCCGAAACCAAGTCTTAAATTAGCCCCATAAAAAGATGATTTTTCCGTAAATGCAAGTTTAATTAATTTATAAACTGAAATCGCTTTGGACCATGATTCTTATCACTATTCCAAGATTTCAACCAGTTTGGTAGCATAGAGCTAGAAAAAATTGGTTTTAAAGTCCGAACCCAAGTCTTAAATTAGCGCCATAAAAAGATGATTTTTCCTGAAATGCAACTTTTTTTTAGATTTTATAAGTGAATTTTCTTTGGACCATGATTTTTATCACTATTCCAAAATTTCATTCCGTTTTGTACCATAGAACAAAAAAATGGTTTTAAAGTCCGAACACAAGTCTCAAATTGGCTCCATAAAAACGACGATTTTTCAAGATATGAAATTTTTTTCAGATTTTAAGAGTAATTTCGGTTTGAACAATCATTATAACAGGGATTCCGAAATTTCAGCCCGTTTGGTACCATAGAGCCAGAAAAAATTGGTTTTAAAGTCCTAACCCAAGTATCAAATAAGCGCCATACAAAAGATGATTTTACCAGAAATGCAACGTTTTTCAGATTTTAAGAGTGACTTCGGTTTGAACCATTATTCTGATAGGGATTCTTAAATTTCTGCCCGATTGGTACCATAGAGCGAAAAAAAATTGGTATTAAAGCCCGAACCCAAGTCTCAAATTAGCGCCATAAAAAGATGATTTTTCCTGAAAAGCAACTTTTTTTTAGATTTTATAACTGAATTCGCTTTGGACCATGATTTTTATCACTATTACGAAATTTCATTCCGTTTGGTTAGGTAGAGCCAGAAAAAAATGGTTTTAAAGTCCGAACCCAAGTCTTAAATTAGCCCCATAAAAAGATGATTTTTCCGTAAATGCAAGTTTAATTAATTTATAAACTGAAATCGCTTTGGACCATGATTCTTATCACTATTCCAAAATTTCTACCAGTTTGGTAGCATAGAGCTAGAAAAAATTGGTTTTAAAGTCCGAACCCAAGTCTTAAATTAGCGCCATAAAAAGATGATTTTTCCAAAAATGCACATTTTTTCAGATTTAATAACTGAATTCGCTTTGGACGATTATTATTATCACCATTCCAAACTTTCAACCTGTTTGGTACAATAGAGCCAGAATAAATTGGTCCAAAGTCTCAAATTGGCTTTATACAACAGATGATTTTTCCAGAAATGCAACTATTTTCAGATTTTAAGAGTGATTTAGGTTTGAACCATTATTCTGATAGGGATTCTTAAATTTCAGCCCGATTGGTACAAAGGAGCGAAAAAAATTGGTTTTTAACCCCGAACCCAAGTCTCAAATTAGCGCCATAAAAAGATGATTTTTCCTGAAATGCAACATTTTTTTAGATTTTAAAACTGAATTCGCTTTGGACCAAGATTCTTATAACTATTACGAAATTTCATTCCGTTTGGTTCTGTAGAGCCAGAAAAAATTGGTTTTAAAGTCCGAAACCTAGTCTTAAATTAGCGCCATAAAAAGATGATTTTTCCAAAAATGCACATTTTTTCAGATTTAATAACTGAATTCGCTTTGGACAATGATTATTATCACCATTCCAAAATTTCAACCTTTTTGGTACAATAGAGCTAGAAAAAATCGGTTTTTAAGTCCCAACCCAAGTGTTAAATTAACGCCATAAAAAGATGATTTTTCCGTAAATGCAAGTTTAATTAATTTATAAACTGAATTCGCTTTGGACCATGATTCTTTTCACTATAACGAAATTTCATTCCGTTTGGTTCGGTAGAGCCAGAAAAAAATGGTTTTAAAGTCCGAAACCAAGTCTTAAATTAGCCCCATAAAAAGATGATTTTTCCGTAAATGCAAGTTTAATTAATTTATAAACTGAAATCGCTTTGGACCATGATTCTTATCACTATTCCAAGATTTCAACCAGTTTGGTAGCATAGAGCTAGAAAAAATTGGTTTTAAAGTCCGAACCCAAGTCTTAAATTAGCGCCATAAAAAGATGATTTTTCCAAAAACGAACATTTTTTCAGATTTAATAACTGAATTCGCTTTGGACGATTATTATTATCGCCATTCCAAAATTTCAACCTGTTTGGTACAATAGAGTTAGAAAAAATCCGTTTTTAACTCCTAACCCAAGTCTCAAATTAGCGCCATAAAAAGATGATTTTTCCTGAAATTCAACTTTTTTTTAGATTTTATAACTGAATTCGCTTTGGACCATGATTCTTATAAATATTACGAAATTTCATTCCGTTTGGTTCGGTAGAGCCAGAAAAAATTGGTTTTAAAGTCCGAACCCAAGTCTTAAATTAGCGCCATAAAAAGATGATTTTTCCAAAAATGCACATTTTTTCAGATTTAATAACTGAATTCGCTTTGGACGATTATTATTATCACCATTCCAAAATTTCAACCTGTTTGGTACAATAGAGTTAGAAAAAATCCGTTTTTAACTCCTAACCCAAGTCTCAAATTAGCGCCATAAAAAGATGATTTTTCCTGAAATGCAACTTTTTTTTTGATTTTATAACTGAATTCGCTTTGGACCATGATTCTTATCACTATTACGAAATTTCATTCCGTTTGGTTCGGTAGAGCCAGAAAAAATTGGTTTTAAAGTCCGAAACCAAGTCTTAAATTAGCGCCATAAAAAGATGATTTTTCCAAAAATGCACATTTTTTCAGATTTAATATCTGTATTCGCTTTGGACGATGATTATTATCACCATTCCAAACTTTCAACCTGTTTGGTACAATAGAGCTAGAAAAAATCCGTTTTTAAGTCCTAACCCAAGTCTCAAATTAGCGCCATAAAAAGATAATTTTTCCATAAATGCAAGTTTATTAAAATTTTATAACTGAATTCGTTTTGGACCATGATTCATTTCACTATTTCAAAAATTCAACCCTTTTGGTACCATAGAGCCAGAAAAAATTGGTTTTAGAGCCCGAACCCAAGTCTCAAATGAGCGTCATAAAAAAAATGATTTTTCCATTAGTGCAACTTTTTTCAGATTTTAAGAGTGACTTCGGTTGGTACCATTATTCTGATAGGGATTCCGAAATTTCAGCCCGTTTGGACCTTAGAGCCAGAATAAATTGTTTTAAAGCCCGAACCCAAGTCTCAAATTAGCGCCATAAAAAGATGATTTTTCCTGAAATGCAACTTTTTTTTAGATTTTATAACTGAATTCGCTTTGGACCATGATTCTAATCACTCATTCAAAATTTAATCCCGTTTTGTACCATAGAACCAAAAAAAATGGGGGAAAAATGACTTCAAAAATTCCGAACCCAAGTCTCAAATTAGCGCCATAAAAAGATAATTTTTCCATAAATGCAAGTTTATTAAAATTTTATAACTGAATTCGTTTTGGACCATGATTCATTTCACTATTTCAAAAATTCAACCAGTTTGGTACCATAGAGCCAGAAAAAATTGGTTTTAGAGCCCGAACCCAAGTCTCAAATGAGCGTCATAAAAAAAATGATTTTTCCATTAGTGCAACTTTTTTCAGATTTTAAGAGTGACTTCGGTTGGTACCATTATTCTGATAGGGATTCCGAAATTTCAGTCCGTTTGGGACCATAGAGCCAGAATAAATTGTTTTAAAGCCCGAACCCAAGTCTCAAATTAGCGCCATAAAAAATGATTTTTCCTGAAATGCAACTTTTTTTTAGATTTTATAACTGAATTCGCTTTGGACCATGATTCTAATCACTAATACAAAATTTAATCCCGTGTAGTACCATAGAACCAAAAAAAATGGGGGAAAAATGACGTCAAAAATTCCGAACCCAAGTCTCAAATTGGTTTTATACAAAAGATGATTTTTCGAGAAATGCAACTTTTTTTTAGATTTTATAACTGAATTCGCTTTGGACCATGATTCTTATCACTATTACGAAATTTCATTCCGTTTGGTTCGGTAGAGCCAGAAAAAAATGGTTTTAAAGTCCGAACCCAAGTCTTAAATTAGCGCCATAAAAAGATGATTTTTCCGTAAATGCAAGTTTAATTAATTTATAAACTGAAATCGCTTTGGACCATGATTCTTATCACTATTCCAAAATTTCAACCAGTTTGGTAGCATAGAGCTAGAAAAAATTGGTTTTAAAGTCCGAACCCAAGTCTGAAATTAGCGCCATAAAAAGATGATTTTTCCTGAAATGCAATTTTATTTTAGATTTTATAAGTGAATTTTCTTTGGACCATGATTCTTATCACTATTACGAAATTTCATTCCGTTTGTTTCGGTAGAGCCAGAAAAAATTGGTTTTAAAGTCCGAACCCAAGTCTTAAATTAGCGCCATAAAAAGACGATTTTTCCAAAAATGCACACTTTTTTTCAGATTTTATAACTGAATTCGCTTTGGACGATGATTATTATCACCATTCCAAAATTTCAACCTGTTTGGTACAATAGAGCTAGAAAAAATCGGTTTTTAAGTCCTAACCCAAGTCTCAAATTAGCGCCATAAGAAGATAATTTTTCCATAAATGCAAGTTTATTAAAATTTTATAACTGAATTCGTTTTGGACCTTGATTCTTATCACTTTTTCAAAAATTCAACCTGTTTGGTACCATATAGCCAGAAAAAATTGGTTTTAGAGCCCGAACCCAAGTCTCAAATGAGCGCCATAAAAAATATGATTTTTCCTTAAATGCAACTTTTTTCAGATTTTAAGTGTGACTTCGGTTGGTACCATTATTCTGATAGGGATTCCGAAATTTCAGCCCGTATGGTACCGTAGAGCAAAAAAAAAATTGGTTTTAAAGCCCGAACCCAAGTCTCAAATTAGCGCCATAAAATCATGATTTTTCCTGAAATGCAACTATTTTCAGATTTTACGAGTGACTTCGGTTAGTACCATTATTCTGATAGGGATTCCGAAATTTCAGCCCGTTTGGACCTTAGAGCCAGAATAAATTGTTTTAAAGCCCGAACCCAAGTCTCAAATTAGCGCCATAAAAAGATGATTTTTCCTGAAATGCAACTTTTTTTTAGATTTTATAAATGAATTCGCTTTGGACCATGATTCTAATCACTCATTCAAAATTTAATCCCGTTTTGTACCATAGAACCAAAAAAAATGGGGGAAAAATGACTTCAAAAATTCCGAACCCATGTCTCAAATTAGCGCCATAAAAAGATAATTTTTCCATAAATGCAAGTTTATTAAAATTTTATAACTGAATTCGTTTTGGACCATGATTCATTTCACTATTTCAAAAATTCAACCCTTTTGGTACCATAGAGCCAGAAAAAATTGGTTTTAGAGCCCGAACCCAAGTCTCAAATGAGCGTCATAAAAAAAATGATTTTTCCATTAGTGCAACTTTTTTCAGATTTTAAGAGTGACTTCGGTTGGTACCATTATTCTGATAGGGATTCCGAAATTTCAGCCCGTTTGGGACCATAGAGCCAGAATAAATTGTTTCAAAGCCCGAACCCAAGTCTCAAATTAGCGCCATAAAAAAATGATTTTTCCTGAAATGCAACTCTTTTTTAGATTTTATAACTGAATTCGCTTTGGACCGTGATTCTAATCACTAATACAAAATTTAATCCCGTGTTGTACCATAGAACCAAAAAAATGGGGGAAAAATGACGTCAAAAATTCCGAACCCAAGTCTCAAATTGGTTTTATACAAAAGATGATTTTTCGAGAAATGCAACTTTTTTTTAGATTTTATAACTGAATTCGCTTTGGACCATGATTCTTATCACTATTACGAAATTTCATTCCGTTTGGTTCGGTAGAGCCAGAAAAAAATGGTTTTAAAGTCCGAACCCAAGTCTTAAATTAGCGCCATAAAAAAAAGATTTTTCCGTAAATGCAAGTTTAATTAATTTATAAACTGAAATCGCTTTGGACCATGATTCTTATCACTATTCCAAAATTTCAACCAGTTTGGTAGCATAGAGCTAGAAAAAATTGGTTTTAAAGTCCGAACCCAAGTCTGAAATTAGCGCCATAAAAAGATGATTTTTCCTGAAATGCAATTTTATTTTAGATTTTATAAGTGAATTTTCTTTGGACCATGATTCTTATCACTATTACGAAATTTCATTCCGTTTGTTTCGGTAGAGCCAGAAAAAATTGGTTTTAAAATCCGAACCCAAGTCTTAAATTAGCGCCATAAAAAGACGATTTTTCCAAAAATGCACACTTTTTTTCAGATTTTATAACTGAATTCGCTTTGGACGATGATTATTATCACCATTCCAAAATTTCAACCTGTTTGGTACAATAGAGCTAGAAAAAATCGGTTTTTAAGTCCTAACCCAAGTCTCAAATTAGCGCCATAAGAAGATAATTTTTCCATAAATGCAAGTTTATTAAAATTTTATAACTGAATTCGTTTTGGACCTTGATTCTTATCACTTTTTCAAAAATTCAACCTGTTTGGTACCATATAGCCAGAAAAAATTGGTTTTAGAGCCCGAACCCAAGTCTCAAATGAGCGCCATAAAAAATATGATTTTTCCTTAAATGCAACTTTTTTCAGATTTTAAGTGTGACTTCGGTTGGTACCATTATTCTGATAGGGATTCCGAAATTTCAGCCCGTATGGTACCGTAGAGCAAAAAAAAAATTGGTTTTAAAGCCCGAACCCAAGTCTCAAATTAGCGCCATAAAATCATGATTTTTCCTGAAATGCAACTATTTTCAGATTTTACGAGTGACTTCGGTTGGTACCATTATTCTGATAGGGATTCCGAAATTTCAGCCCGTTTGGACCTTAGAGCCAGAATAAATTGTTTTAAAGCCCGAACCCAAGTCTCAAATTAGCGCCATAAAAAGATGATTTTTCCTGAAATGCAACTTTTTTTTAGATTTTATAAATGAATTCGCTTTGGACCATGATTCTAATCACTCATTCAAAATTTAATCCCGTTTTGTACCATAGAACCAAAAAAAAATGGGGGAAAAATGACTTCAAAAATTCCGAACCCATGTCTCAAATTAGCGCCATAAAAAGATAATTTTTCCATAAATGCAAGTTTATTAAAATTTTATAACTGAATTCGTTTTGGACCATGATTCATTTCACTATTTCAAAAATTCAACCCTTTTGGTACCATAGAGCCAGAAAAAATTGGTTTTAGAGCCCGAACCCAAGTCTCAAATGAGCGTCATAAAAAAAATGATTTTTCCATTAGTGCAACTTTTTTCAGATTTTAAGAGTGACTTCGGTTGGTACCATTATTCTGATAGGGATTCCGAAATTTCAGCCCGTTTGGGACCATAGAGCCAGAATAAATTGTTTCAAAGCCCGAACCCAAGTCTCAAATTAGCGCCATAAAAAAATGATTTTTCCTGAAATGCAACTTTTTTTTAGATTTTATAACTGAATTCGCTTTGGACCGTGATTCTAATCACTAATACAAAATTTAATCCCGTGTTGTACCATAGAACCAAAAAAATGGGGGAAAAATGACGTCAAAAATTCCGAACCCAAGTCTCAAATTGGTTTTATTCAAAAGATGATTTTTCCAGAAATGCAACTTTTTTTTAGATTTTATAACTGAATTCGCTTTGGACCATGATTCTTATCACTATTACGAAATTTCATTCCGTTTGGTTCGGTAGAGCCAGAAAAAAATGGTTTTAAAGTCCGAACCCAAGTCTTAAATTAGCGCCATAAAAAAAAGATTTTTCCGTAAATGCAAGTTTAATTAATTTATAAACTGAAATCGCTTTGGACCATGATTCTTATCACTATTCCAAAATTTCAACCAGTTTGGACCTTAGAGCCAGAATAAATTTTTTTAAAGCCCGAACCCAAGTCTCAAATTAGCGCCATAAAAAGATGATTTTTCCTGAAATGCAACTTTTTTTAGATTTTATAACTGAATTCGCTTTGGACCATGATTCTAATCACTAATACAAAATTTAATCCCGTTTTGTACCATAGAACCAAAAAAAATGGGGGAAAAATGACTTCAAAAATTCCGAACCCAAGTCTCAAATTGGCTTTATACAAAAGATGATTTTTCCAGAAATGCAACCATTTTCAGATTTTAAGAGTGATTTCGGATTAAACCATTATTCTGATAGGGATTCTTAAATTTCAGCCCAATTGGTACCATAGAGCGAAAAAAATGGTTTTATAGCCCGAACCCAAGTCTTAAATTAGCGCCATAAAAAGATGATTTTTCCGTAAATGCAAGTTTAATTAATTTATAAACTGAAATCGCTTTGGACCATGAATCTTATCACTATTCCAAAATTTCAACCAGTTTGGTAGCATAGAGCTAGAAAAAATTGGTTTTAAAGTCCGAAACCAAGACTAAAATTAGCGCCATAAGAAGATGATTTTTCCTGAAATGCAATTTTATTTTAGATTTTATAAGTGAATTTTCTTTGGACCATGATTTTTATCACTATTCCAAAATTTCATTCAGTTTTGTACAATAGAACAAAAAAAAAATGGTTTTAAAGTCCGAACAAAGGTCTCAAATTGGCTCCATAAAAATGACGATTTTTCAAGAAATGAAATTTTTTTCAGATTTTAAGAGTGATTTCGGTTTGAACAATCATAATAATAGGGATTCCGAAATTTCAGCCCGTTTGGTACCATAGAGCCAGAAAAAATTGGTTTTTAAGTCCGAACCAAAGTCTGAAATTAGCGCCATAAAAAGATGATTTTTCCTGAAATGCAACTTTTTTTTAGATTTTATAACTGAATTCGCTTTGGACCATGATTCTTATCACTATTACGAAATTTCATTCCGTTTGGTTCGGTAGAGCCAGAAAAAATTGGTTTTAAAGTCCGAACCCAAGTCTTAAATGAGCGCCATAAAAAGATGATTTTTCCAAAAATGCACATTTTTTCAGATTTTAGAGTGACTTCGGTTGGTACCATTATTCTGAGAGGGATTCCGAAATTTCAGCCCGTTTGGACCTTAGAGCCAGAATAAATTGTTTTAAAGCCCGAACCCAAGTCTCAAATTAGCGCCATAAAAAGATGATTTTTCCTTAAATGCAACTTTTTTTTAGATTTTATAACTGAATTCGCTTTGGACCATGATTCTAATCACTCATACAACATTTAATCCCGTTTTGTACCATAGAACCAAAAAAATGGGGGAAAAATGACTTCAAAAATTCCGAACCCAAGTCTCAAATTGGCTTTATACAAAAGATGATTTTTCCAGAAATTTAACTATTTTCAGATTTTAAGAGTGATTTAGGTTTGAACCATTATTCTGATAGGGATTCTTAAATTTCAGCCCGTATGGTACCGTAGAGCAAAAAAAAAATTGGTTTTAAAGCCCGAACCCAAGTCTCAAATTAGGGCCATAAAAAGATGATTTTTCCTGAAATGCAACATTTTTTTAGATTTTATAACTGAATTCGCTTTGGACCATGATTCTTATAAATATTACGAAATTTCATTCCGTTTGGTTGGGTAGAGCCAGAAAAAATTGGTTTTAAAGTCCGAACCCAAGTCTAAAATTAGCGCCATAAAAAGATAATTTTTCCAAAAACGCACATTTTTTCAGATTTAATAACTGAATTCGCTTTGGATGATTATTATTATCACCATTCCAAAATTTCAACCTGTTTGGTACAATAGAGTTAGAAAAAATCAGTTTTTAACTCCTAACCCAAGTCTCAAATTAGCGCCATAAAAAGATGATTTTTCCTGAAATGCAACTTTTTTTTAGATTTTATAACTGAATTCGCTTTGGATCATGATTCTTATAAATATTACGAAATTTCATTCCGTTTGGTTCGGTAGAGCCAGAAAAAATTGGTTTTAAAGTCCGAAACCAAGTCTCAAATTAGCGCCGTAAAAAGATGATTTTTCCTGAAATGCAACTTTTTTTTAGATTTTATAACTGAATTCGCTTTGGACCATGATTCTTATCACTATTACCAAATTTCATTCCGTTTGTTTCGGTAGAGCCAGAAAAAATTGGTTTTAAAGTCCGAACCCAAGTCTTAAATTAGCGCCATAAAAAGATGATTTTTCCAAAAATGCACATTTTTTCAGATTTTGTAACTGAATTCGCTTTGGACGATGATTATTATCACCATTCAAAAATTTCAACCTGTTTGGTACAATAGAGTTAGAAAAAATCCGTTTTTAACTCCTAACCCAAGTCTCAAATTAGCGCCATAAAAAGATGATTTTTCCTGAAATGCAACTTTTTTTTAGATTTTATAACTGAATTCGCTTTGGAACATGATTCTTATCACTATCGCGAAAATCATTCCGTTTGGTTCGGTAGAGCCAGAAAAAAATGGTTTTAAAGTCCGAACCCAAGTCTTAAATTAGCGCCATAAAAAGATGATTTTTCCTGAAATGCAACTTTTTTTCAGATTTAATAACTGAATTCGCTTTGGACGATGATTATTATCACCATTCCAAAATTTCAACCTGTTTGGTACAATAGAGCTAGAAACAATCGGTTTTTAAGTCCCAACCCAAGTGTTAAATTAACGCCATAAAAAGATGATTTTTCCGTAAATGCAACTTTTTTTTAGATTTTATAACTGAATTCGCTTTGGACCATGATTCTTTTCACTATTACGAAATTTCATTCCGTTTGGTTCGGTAGAGCCAGAAAAAATTGGTTTTAAAGTCCGAACCCAAGTCTTAAATTAGCGCCATAAAAAGATGATTTTTTCCAAAAAAGCACATTTTTTCAGATTTAATAACTGAATTCGCTTTGGACGATGATTATTATCACCATTCCAAAATTTCAACCTGTTTGGTACAATAGAGCTAGAAAAAATCGGTTTTTAAGTCCCAACCCAAGTGTTAAATTAACGCCATAAAAAGATGATTTTTCCGTAAATGCAAGTTTACTAAAATTTTATAACTGATATCGCTTTGGACCATGATTCTTATCACCATTCCAAAATTTCAAACTATTTGGTACCATAGAGCTAGAAAAAATCGGTTTTAAGTCCTAACCCAAGTCTCCAATTAGCGCCATAAAAAGATGATTTTTCCTGAAATGCAACTTTTTTTAGATTTTATGACTGAATTCGCTTTGGACCATGATTCTTATCACTATTACGAAATTTCATTCCGTTTGGTTCGGTAGAGCCAGAAAAAAATGGTTTTAAAGTCCGAACCCAAGTCTTAAATTAGCGCCATAAAAAGATGATTTTTCCGTAAATGCAAGTTTAAATAATTTATAAACTGAAATCGCTTTGGACCATGATTCTAATCACTTATACAAAATTTAATCCCGTGTTGTACCATAGAACCAAATAAAATGGGGGAAAAATGACGTCAAAAATTCCGAACCCAAGTCTCAAATTGGTTTTATACAAAAGATGATTTTTCCAGAAATGCAACTTTTTTTAGATTTTATAACTGAATTCGCTTTGGACCATGATTCTTATCACTATTACGAAATTTCATTCCGTTTGGTTCGGTAGAGCCAGAAAAAAATGGTTTTAAAGTCCGAACCCAAGTCTTAAATTAGCGCCATAAAAAGATGATTTTTCCAAAAACGCACATTTTTTCAGATTTAATAACTGAATTCGCTTTGGACGATTATTATTATCACCATTCCAAAATTTCAACCTGTTTGGTACAATAGAGTTAGAAAAAATCCGTTTTTAACTCCTAACCCAAGTCTCAAATTAGCGCCATAAAAAGATGATTTTTCCTGAAATGCATCTTTTTTTTAGATTTTATAACTGAATTCGCTTTGGACCATGATTCTTATAAATATTACGAAATTTCATTCCGTTTGGTTCGGTAGAGCCAGAAAAAATTGGTTTTAAAGTCCGAAACCAAGTCTTAAATTAGCGCCATAAAAAGATGATTTTTCCAAAAATGCACATTTTTTCAGATTTAATATCTGTATTCGCTTTGGACGATGATTATTATCACCATTCCAAACTTTCAACCTGTTTGGTACAATAGAGCTAGAAAAAATCCGTTTTTAAGTCCTAACCCAAGTCTCAAATTAGCGCCATAAAAAGATAATTTTTCCATAAATGCAAGTTTATTAAAATTTTATAACTGAATTCGTTTTGGACCATGATTCATTTCACTATTTCAAAAATTCAACCTGTTTGGTACCATAGAGCCAGAAAAAATTGGTTTTAGAGCCCGAACCCAAGTCTCAAATGAGCGTCATAAAAAAAATGATTTTTCCATTAGTGCAACTTTTTTCAGATTTTAAGAGTGACTTCGGTTGGTACCATTATTCTGATAGGGATTCCGAAATTTCAGCCCGTTTGGGACCATAGAGCCAGAATAAATTGTTTTAAAGCCCGAACCCAAGTTTCAAATTAGCGCCATAAAAAAATGATTTTTCCTGAAATGCAACTTTTTTTTAGATTTTATAACTGAATTCGCTTTGGACCATGATTCTAATCACTAATACAAAATTTAATCCCGTGTTGTACCATAGAACCAAAAAAAATGGGGGAAAAATGACGTCAAAAATTCCGAACCCAAGTCTCAAATTGGTTTTAGACAAAAGATGATTTTTCCAGAAATGCAACTTTTTTTTAGATTTTATAACTGCATTCGCTTTGGACCATGATTCTTATCACTATTACGAAATTTCATTCCGTTTGGTTCGGTAGAGCCAGAAAAAAATGGTTTTAAAGTCCGAACCCAAGTCTTAAATTAGCGCCATAAAAAGATTATTTTTCCGTAAATGCAAGTTTAAATAATTTATAAACTGAAATCGCTTTGGACCATGATTCTAATCACTTATACAAAATTTAATCCCGTGTTGTACCATAGAACCAAATAAAATGGGGGAAAAATGACGTCAAAAATTCCGAACCCAAGTCTCAAATTGGTTTTATAGAAAAGGTGATTTTTCCAGAAATGCAACTTTTTTTAGATTTTATAACTGAATTCGCTTTGGACCATGATTCTTATCACTATTACGAAATTTCATTCCGTTTGGTTCGGTAGAGCCAGAAAAAAATGGTTTTAAAGTCCGAACCCAAGTCTTAAATTAGCGCCATAAAAAGATGATTTTTCCAAAAACGCACATTTTTTCAGATTTAATAACTGAATTCGCTTTGGACGATTATTATTATCACCATTCCAAAATTTCAACCTGTTTGGTACAATAGAGTTAGAAAAAATCCGTTTTTAACTCCTAACCCAAGTCTCAAATTAGCGCCATAAAAAGATGATTTTTCCTAAAATGCATCTTTTTTTTAGATTTCATAACTGAATTCGCTTTGGACCATGATTCTTATAAATATTACGAAATTTCATTCCGTTTGGTTCGGTAGAGCCAGAAAAAATTGGTTTTAAAGTCCGAAACCAAGTCTTAAATTAGCGCCATAAAAAGATGATTTTTCCAAAAATGCACATTTTTTCAGATTTAATATCTGTATTCGCTTTGGACGATGATTATTATCACCATTCCAAACTTTCAACCTGTTTGGTACAATAGAGCTAGAAAAAATCCGTTTTTAAGTCCTAACCCAAGTCTCAAATTAGCGCCATAAAAAGATAATTTTTCCATAAATGCAAGTTTATTAAAATTTTATAACTGAATTCGTTTTGGACCATGATTCATTTCACTATTTCAAAAATTCAACCTGTTTGGTACCATAGAGCCAGAAAAAATTGGTTTTAGAGCCCGAACCCAAGTCTCAAATGAGCGTCATAAAAAAAATGATTTTTCCATTAGTGCAACTTTTTTCAGATTTTAAGAGTGACTTCGGTTGGTACCATTATTCTGATAGGGATTCCGAAATTTCAGCCCGTTTGGGACCATAGAGCCAGAATAAATTGTTTTAAAGCCCGAACCCAAGTCTCAAATTAGCGCCATAAAAAAATGATTTTTCCTGAAATGCAACTTTCTTTTAGATTTTATAACTGAATTCGCTTTGGACCATGATTCTAATCACTAATACAAAATTTAATCCCGTGTTGTACCATAGAACCAAAAAAATGGGGGAAAAATGACGTCAAAAATTCCGAACCCAAGTCTCAAATTGCTTTTATACAAAAGATGATTTTTCCAGAAATGCAACTTTTTTTTAGATTTTATAACTGAATTCGCTTTGGACCATGATTCTTATCACTATTACGAAATTTCATTCCGTTTGGTTCGGTAGAGCCAGAAAAAAATGGTTTTAAAGTCCGAACCCAAGTCTTAAATTAGCGCCATAAAAAGATGATTTTTCCGTAAATGCAAGTTTAATTAATTTATAAACTGAAGTCGCTTTGGACCATGATTCTTATCACTATTCCAAAATTTCAACCAGTTTGGTAGCATAGAGCTAGAAAAAATTGGTTTTAAAGTCCGAACCCAAGTCTGAAATTAGCGCCATAAAAAGATGATTTTTCCTGAAATGCAATTTTATTTTAGATTTTATAAGTGAATTTTCTTTGGACCATGATTCTTATCACTATTACGAAATTTCATTCCGTTTGTTTCGGTAGAGCCAGAAAAAATTGGTTTTAAAGTCCGAACCCAAGTCTTAAATTAGCGCCATAAAAAGACGATTTTTCCAAAAATGCACATTTTTTCAGATTTTATAACTGAATTCGCTTTGGACGATGATTATTATCACCATTCCAAAATTTCAACCTGTTTGGTACAATAGAGCTAGAAAAAATCGGTTTTTAAGTCCTAACCCAAGTCTCAAATTAGCGCCATAAGAAGATAATTTTTCCATAAATGCAAGTTTATTAAAATTTTATAACTGAATTCGTTTTGGACCTTGATTCTTATCACTATTTCAAAAATTCAACCTGTTTGGTACCATATAGCCAGAAAAAATTGGTTTTAGAGCCCGAACCCAAGTCTCAAATGAGCGCCATAAAAAATATGATTTTTCCTTAAATGCAACTTTTTTCAGATTTTAAGTGTGACTTCGGTTGGTACCATTATTCTGATAGGGATTCCGAAATTTCAGCCCGTTTGGACCTTAGAGCCAGAATAAATTGTTTTAAAGCCCGAACCCAAGTCTCAAATTAGCGCCATAAAAAGATGATTTTTCCTGAAATGCAACTATTTTCAGATTTTAAGAGTGACTTCGGTTGGAACCATTATTCTGATAGGGATTCCTAAATTCTCCTAGGGATTCTTAAATTTCAGCCCGTATGGTACCGTAGAGCAAAAAAAAAATTGGTTTTAAAGCCCGAACCCAATTCTCAAATAAGCGCCATAAAAAGATGATTTTTCCTGAAATGCAACTATTTTCAGATTTTAAGAGTGACTTCGGTTGGAACCATTATTCTGATAGGGATTCCGAAATTTCAGCCCGTTTGGACCTTAGAGCCAGAATAAATTGTTTTAAAGCCCGAACCCAAGTCTCAAATTAGCGCCATAAAAAGATGATTTTTCCTGAAATGCAACTTTTTTTTAGATTTTATAACTGAATTCGCTTTGGACCATGATTCTAATCACTCATACAAAATTTAATCCCGTTTTGTACCATAGAACCAAAAAAAATGGGGGAAAAATGACTTCAAAAATTCCGAACCCAAGTCTCAAATTGGCTTTTTACAAAAGATGATTTTTCCAGAAATGCAACTATTTTCAGATTTTAAGAGTGATTTAGGTTTGAACCATTAATCTGATAGGGATTCTTAAATTTCAGCCCGTATGGTACCGTAGAGCAAAAAAAAAATTGGTTTTAAAGCCCGAACCCAATTCTCAAATTAGCGCCATAAAAAGATGATTTTTCCTGAAATGCAACTATTTTCAGATTTTAAGAGTGACTTCGGTTGGAACCATTATTCTGATAGGGATTCCGAAATTTCAGCCCGTTTGGACCTTAGAGCCAGAATAAATTGTTTTAAAGCCCGAACCCAAGTCTCAAATTAGCGCCATAAAAAGATGATTTTTCCTGAAATGCAACTTTTTTTTAGATTTTATAACTGAATTCGCTTTGGACCATGATTCTAATCACTCATACAAAATTTAATCCCGTTTTGTACCATAGAACCAAAAAAAATGGGGGAAAAATGACTTCAAAAATTCCGAACCCAAGTCTCAAATTGGCTTTATACAAAAGATGATTTTTCCAGAAATGCAACCATTTTCAGATTTTAAGAGTGATTTCGGTTTAAACCATTATTCTGATAGGGATTCTTAAATTTCAGCCCGATTGGTACCATAGAGCGAAAAAAAATGGTTTTAAAGCCCGAACCCAAGTCTTAAATTAGCGCCATAAAAAGATGATTTTTCAGTAAATGCAAGTTTAATTAATTTATAAACTGAAATCGCTTTGGACCATGATTCTTATCACTATTCCAAAATTTCAACCAGTTTGGTAGCATAGAGCTAGAAAAAATTGGTTTTAAAGTCCGAACCCAAGTCTGAAATTAGCGCCATAAAAAGATGATTTTTCCTGAAATGCAATTTTATTTTAGATTTTATAAGTGAATTTTCTTTGGACCATGATTTTTATCACTATTCCAAAATTTCATTCTGTTTTGTACAATAGAACAAAAAAAAATGGTTTTAAAGTCCGAACACAAGTCTCAAATTGGCTCCATAAAAACGACGATTTTTCAAGAAATTAAATTTTTTTCAGATTTTAAATTGATTTCGGTTTGAACAATCATTATAAAAGGGATTCCGAAATTTCAGCCCGTTTGGGACCATAGAGCCAGAATAAATTGTTTTAAAGCCCGAACCTAAGTCTCAAATTAGCGCCATAAAAGAATGATTTTTCCTGAAATGCAACTTTTTTTTAGATTTTATAACTGAATTCGCTTTGGACCATGATTCTTATCACTGTTACGAAATTTCATTCCGTTTGGTTCGGTAGAGCCAGAAAAAATTGGTTTTAAAGTCCGAACCCAAGTCTTAAATTAGCGCCATAAAAAGATGATTTTTCCGTAAATGCAAGTTTAATTAATTTATAAACTGAAATCGCTTTGGACCATGAATCTTATCACTATTCCAAAATTTCAACCAGTTTGGTAGCATAGAGCTAGAAAAAATTGGTTTTAAAGTCCGAACCAAAGTCTGAAATTAGCGCCATAAAAAGATGATTTTTCCTGAAATGCAACTTTTTTTTAGATTTTATAACTGAATTCGCTTTGGACCATGATTCTTATCACTATTACGAAATTTCATTCCGTTTGGTTCGGTAGAGCCAGAAAAAATTGGTTTTAAAGTCCGAACCCAAGTCTTAAATTAGCGCCATAAAAAGATGATTTTTCCAAAAACGCACATTTTTTCAGATTTAATAACTGAATTCGCTTTGGACGATTATTATTATCACCATTCCAAAATTTCAACCTGTTTGGTACAATAGAGCTAGAAAAAATCGGTTTTTAAGTCCTAACCCAAGTCTCAAATTAGCGCCATAAGAAGATAATTTTTCCATAAATGCAAGTTTATTAAAATTTTATAACTGAATTCGTTTTGGACCTTGATTCTTATCACTTTTTCAAAAATTCAACCTGTTTGGTACCATATAGCCAGAAAAAATTGGTTTTAGAGCCCGAACCCAAGTCTCAAATGAGCGCCGTAAAAAATATGATTTTTCCTTAAATGCAACTTTTTTCAGATTTTAAGAGTGACTTCGGTTGGTACCATTATTCTGATAGGGATTCCGAAATTTCAGCCCGTTTGGACCTTAGAGCCAGAATAAATTGTTTTAAAGCCCGAACCCAAGTCTCAAATTAGCGCCATAAAAAGATGATTTTTCCTGAAATGAAACTTTTTTTAGATTTTATAACTGAATTCGCTTTGGACCATGATTCTAATCACTCATACAAAATTTAATCCCGTTTTGTACCATAGAACCAAAAAAAATGGGGGAAAAATGACTTCAAAAATTCCGAACCCAAGTCTCAAATTGGCTTTATACAAAAGATGATTTTTCCAGAAATGCAACTATTTTCAGATTTTAAGAGTGAGTTAGGTTTGAACCATTATTCTGATAGGGATTCTTAAATTTCAGCCCGTATGGTACCGTAGAGCAAAAAAAAAATTGGTTTTAAAGCCCGAACCCAAGTCTCAAATTAGCGCCATAAAAAGATGATTTTTCCTGAAATGCAACATTTTTTTAGATTTTATAACTGAATTCGCTTTGGACCATGATTCTTATAAATATTACGAAATTTCATTCCGTTTGGTTGGGTAGAGCCAGAAAAAATTGGTTTTAAAGTCCGAACCCAAGTCTTAAATTAGCGCCATAAAAAGATGATTTTTCCAAAAATGCACATTTTTTCAGATTTAATAACTGAATTCGCTTTGGACGATTATTAATATCACCATTCCAAATTTTCAACCTGTTTGGTACAATAGAGTTAGAAAAAATCCGTTATTAACTCCTAACCCAAGTCTCAAATTAGCGCCATAAAAAGATGATTTTTCCTGAAATGCAACTTTTTTTTAGATTTTATAACTGAATTCGCTTTGGACCATGATTCTTATCACTATTACCAAATTGCATTCCGTTTGTTTCGGTAGAGCCAGAAAAAATTGGTTTTAAAGTCCGAACCCAAGTCTTAAATTAGCGCCATAAAAAGATGATTTTTCCAAAAATGCACATTTTTTCAGATTTTATAACTGAATTCGCTTTGGACGATGATTATTATCACCATTCAAAAATTTCAACCTGTTTGGTACAATAGAGTTAGAAAAAATCCGTTTTTAACTCCTAACCCAAGTCTCAAATTAGCGCCATAAAAAGATGATTATTCCTGAAATGCAACTTTTTTTTAGATTTTATAACTGAATTCGCTTTGGAACATGATTATTATCACTATTCCAAAATTTCAACCTGTTTGGTACAATAGAGCTAGAAAAAATTGGTTTTAAAGTCCGAACCCAAGTCTTAAATTAGCGCCATAAAAAGATGATTTTTTCCAAAAAAGCACATTTTTTCAGATTTAATAACTGAATTCGCTTTGGACGATGATTATTATCACCATTCCAAAATTTCAACCTGTTTGGTACAATAGAGCTAGAAAAAATCGGTTTTTAAGTCCCAACCCAAGTGTTAAATTAACGCCATAAAAATATGATTTTTCCGTAAATGCAAGTTTACTAAAATTTTATAACTGATATCGCTTCGGACCATGATTCTTATCACCATTCCAAAATTTCAAACTATTTGGTACCATAGAGCTAGAAAAAATCGGTTTTAAGTCCTAACCCAAGTCTCCAATTAGCGCCATAAAAAGATGATTTTTCCTGAAATGCAACTTTTTTTAGATTTTATGACTGAATTCGCTTTGGACCATGATTCTTATCACTATTACGAAATTTCATTCCGTTTGGTTCGGTAGAGCCAGAAAAAAATGGTTTTAAAGTCCGAACCCAAGTCTTAAATTAGCGCCATAAAAAGATGATTTTTCCGTAAATGCAAGTTTAAATAATTTATAAACTGAAATCGCTTTGGACCATGATTCTAATCACTTATACAAAATTTAATCCCGTGTTGTACCATAGAACCAAATAAAATGGGGGAAAAATGACGTCAAAAATTCCGAACCCAAGTCTCTAATTGGTTTTATACAAAAGATGATTTTTCCAGAAATGCAACTTTTTTTTAGATTTTATAACTGAATTCCCTTTGGACCATGATTCTTATAAATATTACGAAATTTCATTCCGTTTGGTTGGGTAGAGCCAGAAAAAATTGGTTTTAAAGTCCGAACCCAAGTCTCAAATTAGCGCCATAAAAAGATGATTTTTCCTGAAATGCACATTTTTTTAGATTTTATAACTGAATTCGCTTTGGACCATGATTCTTATAAATATTACGAAATTTCATTCCGTTTGGTTGGGTAGAGCCAGAAAAAATTGGTTTTAAAGTCCGAACCCAAGTCTTAAATTAGCGCCATAAAAAGATGATTTTTCCAAAAACGCACATTTTCTCAGATTTAATAACTGAATTCGCTTTGGACGATTATTATTATCACCATTCCAAAATTTCAACCTGTTTGGTACAATAGAGTTAGAAAAAATCCGTTTTTAACTCCTAACCCAAGTCTCAAATTAGCGCCATAAAAAGATGATTTTTCCTGAAATGCAACTTTTTTTTAGATTTTATAACTGAATTCGCTTTGGACCATGATTCTTATAAATATTACGAAATTTCATTCCGTTTGGTTCGGAAGAGCCAGAAAAAATTGGTTTTAAAGTCCGAAACCAAGTCTTAAATTAGCGCCATAAAAAGATGATTTTTCCAAAAATGCACATTTTTTCAGATTTAATATCTGTATTCGCTTTGGACGATGATTATTATCACCATTCCAAACTTTCAACCTGTTTGGTACAATAGAGCTAGAAAAAATCCGTTTTTAAGTCCTAACCCAAGTCTCAAATTAGCGCCATAAAAAGATAATTTTTCCATAAATGCAAGTTTATTAAAATTTTATAACTGAATTCGTTTTGGACCATGATTCATTTCACTATTTCAAAAATTCAACCTGTTTGGTACCATAGAGCCAGAAAAAATTGGTTTTAGAGCCCGAACCCAAGTCTCAAATGAGCGTCATAAAAAAAATGATTTTTCCATTAGTGCAACTTTTTTCAGATTTTAAGAGTGACTTCGGTTGGTACCATTATACTGATAGGGATTCCGAAATTTCAGCCCGTTTGGGACCATAGAGCCAGAATAAATTGTTTTAAAGCCCGAACCCAAGTCTCAAATTAGCGCCATAAAAAAATAATTTTTCCTGAAATGCAACTTTTTTTTAGATTTTATAACTGAATTCGCTTTGGACCATGATTCTAATCACTAATACAAAATTTAATCCCGTGTTGTACCATAGAACCAAAAAAAATGGGGGAAAAATGACGTCAAAAATTCCGAACCCAAGTCTCAAATTGGTTTTATACAAAAGATGATTTTTCCAGAAATGCAACTTTTTTTTAGATTTTATAACTGAATTCGCTTTGGACCATGATTCTTATCACTATTACGAAATTTCATTCCGTTTGGTTCGGTAGAGCCAGAAAAAAATGGTTTTAAAGTCCGAACCCAAGTCTTAAATTAGCGCCATAAAAAGATGATTTTTCCGTAAATGCAAGTTTAGTTAATTTATAAACTGAAATCGCTTTGGACCATGATTCTTATCACTATTCCAAAATTTCAACCAGTTTGGTAGCATAGAGCTAGAAAAAATTGGTTTTAAAGTCCGAACCCAAGTCTGAAATTAGCGCCATAAAAAGATGATTTTTCCAAAAATGCACATTTTTTCAGATTTAATAACTGAATTCGCTTTGGACGATTATTATTATCACCATTCAAAATTTTAAACCTGTTTGGTACAATAGAGTTAGAAAAAATCCGTTTTTAACTCCTAACCCAAGTCTCAAATTAGCGCCATAAAAAGATGATTTTTCCTGAAATGCAACTTTTTTTTAGATTTTATAACTGAATTCGCTTTGGACCATGATTCTTATCACTATTACGAAATTTCATTCCGTTTGTTTCGGTAGAGCCAGAAAAAATTGGTTTTAAAGTCCGAACCCAAGTCTTAAATTAGCGCCATAAAAAGACGATTTTTCCAAAAATGCACATTTTTTCAGATTTTATAACTGAATTCGCTTTGGACGATGATTATTATCACCATTTCAAAATTTCAACCTGTTTGGTACAATAGAGCTAGAAAAAATCGGTTTTTAAGTCCTAACCCAAGTCTCAAATTAGCGCCATAAGAAGATAATTTTTCCATTAATGCAAGTTTATTAAAATTTTATAACTGAATTCGTTTTGGACCTTGATTCTTATCACTATTTCAAAATTTCAACCTGTTTGGTACCATATAGCCAGAAAAAATTGGTTTTAGAGCCCGAACCCAAGTCTCAAATGAGCGCCATAAAAAATATGATTTTTCCTTAAATGCAACTTTTTTCAGATTTTAAGAGTGACTTCGGTTGGTACCATTATTCTGATAGGGATTCCGAAATTTCAGCCCGTTTGGACCTTAGAGCCAGAATAAATTGTTTTAAAGCCCGAACCCAAGTCTCAAATTAGCGCCATAAAAAGATGATTTTTCCTGAAATGAAACTTTTTTTTAGATTTTATAACTGAATTCGCTTTGGACCATGATTCTAATCACTCATACAAAATTTAATCCCGTTTTGTACCATAGAACCAAAAAAAATGGGGGAAAAATGACTTCAAAAATTCCGAACCCAAGTCTCAAATTGGCTTTATACAAAAGATGATTTTTCCAGAAATGCAACTATTTTCAGATTTTAAGAGTGAGTTAGGTTTGAACCATTATTCTGATAGGGATTCTTAAATTTCAGCCCGTATGGTACCGTAGAGCAAAAAAAAAATTGGTTTTAAAGCCCGAACCCAAGTCTCAAATTAGCGCCATAAAAAGATGATTTTTCCTGAAATGCAACATTTTTTTAGATTTTATAACTGAATTCGCTTTGGACCATGATTCTTATAAATATTACGAAATTTCATTCCGTTTGGTTGGGTAGAGCCAGAAAAAATTGGTTTTAAAGTCCGAACCCAAGTTTTAAATTAGCGCCATAAAAAGATGATTTTTCCAAAAATGCACATTTTTTCAGATTTAATAACTGAATTCGCTTTGGACGATTATTAATATCACCATTCCAAATTTTCAACCTGTTTGGTACAATAGAGTTAGAAAAAATCCGTTTTTAACTCCTAACCCAAGTCTCAAATTAGCGCCATAAAAAGATGATTTTTCCTGAAATGCAACTTTTTTTTAGATTTTATAACTGAATTCGCTTTGGACCATGATTCTTATCACTATTACCAAATTGCATTCCGTTTGTTTCGGTAGAGCCAGAAAAAATTGGTTTTAAAGTCCGAACCCAAGTCTTAAATTAGCGCCATAAAAAGATGATTTTTCCAAAAATGCACATTTTTTCAGATTTTATAACTGAATTCGCTTTGGACGATGATTATTATCACCATTCAAAAATTTCAACCTGTTTGGTACAATAGAGTTAGAAAAAATCCGTTTTTAACTCCTAACCCAAGTCTCAAATTAGCGCCATAAAAAGATGATTTTTCCTGAAATGCAACTTTTTTTTAGATTTTATAACTGAATTCGCTTTGGAACATGATTATTATCACCATTCCAAAATTTCAACCTGTTTGGTACAATAGAGCTAGAAAAAATTGGTTTTAAAGTCCGAACCCAAGTCTTAAATTAGCGCCATAAAAAGATGATTTTTTCCAAAAAAGCACATTTTTTCAGATTTAATAACTGAATTCGCTTTGGTCGATGATTATTATCACCATTCCAAAATTTCAACCTGTTTGGTACAATAGAGCTAGAAAAAATCGGTTTTTAAGTCCCAACCCAAGTGTTAAATTAACGCCATAAAAATATGATTTTTCCGTAAATGCAAGTTTACTAAAATTTTATAACTGATATCGCTTCGGACCATGATTCTTATCACTATCGCGAAATTTCATTCCGTTTGGTTCGGTAGAGCCAGAAAAAATTGGTTTTAAAGTCCGAACCCAAGTCTTAAATTAGCGCCATAAAAAGATGATTTTTTCCAAAAAAGCACATTTTTTCAGATTTAATAACTGAATTCGCTTTGGACGATGATTATTATCACCATTCCAAAATTTCAACCTGTTTGGTACAATAGAGCTAGAAAAAATCGGTTTTTAAGTCCCAACCCAAGTGTTAAATTAACGCCATAAAAATATGATTTTTCCGTAAATGCAAGTTTAAATAATTTATAAACTGAAATCGCTTTGGACCATGATTCTAATCACTTATACAAAATTTAATCCCGTGTTGTACCATAGAACCAAATAAAATGGGGGAAAAATGACGTCAAAAATTCCGAACCCAAGTCTCAAATTGGTTTTATACAAAAGATGATTTTTCCAGAAATGCAACTTTTTTTTAGATTTTATAACTGAATTCCCTTTGGACCATGATTCTTATAAATATTACGAAATTTCATTCCGTTTGGTTGGGTAGAGCCAGAAAAAATTGGTTTTAAAGTCCGAACCCAAGTCTCAAATTAGCGCCATAAAAAGATGATTTTTCCTGAATTGCAACATTTTTTTAGATTTTATAACTGAATTCGCTTTGGACCATGATTCTTATAAATATTACGAAATTTCATTCCGTTTGGTTGGGTAGAGCCAGAAAAAATTGGTTTTAAAGTCCGAACCCAAGTCTTAAATTAGCGCCATAAAAAGATGATTTTTCCAAAAACGCACATTTTTTCAGATTTAATAACTGAATTCGCTTTGGACGATTATTATTATCACCATTCCAAAATTTCAACCTGTTTGGTACAATAGAGTTAGAAAAAATCCGTTTTTAACTCCTAACCCAAGTCTCAAATTAGCGCCATAAAAAGATGATTTTTCCTGAAATGCAACTTTTTTTTAGATTTTATAACTGAATTCGCTTTGGACCATGATTCTTATAAATATTACGAAATTTCATTCCGTTTGGTTCGGAAGAGCCAGAAAAAATTGGTTTTAAAGTCCGAAACCAAGTCTTAAATTAGCGCCATAAAAAGATGATTTTTCCAAAAATGCACATTTTTTCAGATTTAATATCTGTATTCGCTTTGGACGATGATTATTATCACCATTCCAAACTTTCAACCTGTTTGGTACAATAGAGCTAGAAAAAATCCGTTTTTAAGTCCTAACCCAAGTCTCAAATTAGCGCCATAAAAAGATAATTTTTCCATAAATGCAAGTTTATTAAAATTTTATAACTGAATTCGTTTTGGACCATGATTCATTTCACTATTTCAAAAATTCAACCTGTTTGGTACCATAGAGCCAGAAAAAATTGGTTTTAGAGCCCGAACCCAAGTCTCAAATGAGCGTCATAAAAAAAATGATTTTTCCATTAGTGCAACTTTTTTCAGATTTTAAGAGTGACTTCGGTTGGTACCATTATTCTGATAGGGATTCCGAAATTTCAGCCCGTTTGGGACCATAGAGCCAGAATAAATTGTTTTAAAGCCCGAACCCAAGTCTCAAATTAGCGCCATAAAAAAATGATTTTTCCTGAAATGCAACTTTTTTTTAGATTTTATAACTGAATTCGCTTTGGACCATGATTCTAATCACTAATACAAAATTTAATCCCGTGTTGTACCATAGAACCAAAAAAAATGGGGGAAAAATGACGTCAAAAATTCCGAACCCAAGTCTCAAATTGGTTTTATACAAAAGATGATTTTTCCAGAAATGCAACTTTTTTTTAGATTTTATAACTGAATTCGCTTTGGACCATGATTCTTATCACTATTACGAAATTTCATTCCGTTTGGTTCGGTAGAGCCAGAAAAAAATGGTTTTAAAGTCCGAACCCAAGTCTTAAATTAGCGCCATAAAAAGATGATTTTTCCGTAAATGCAAGTTTAGTTAATTTATAAACTGAAATCGCTTTGGACCATGATTCTTATCACTATTCCAAAATTTCAACCAGTTTGGTAGCATAGAGTAGAAAAAATTGGTTTTAAAGTCCGAACCCAAGTCTGAAATTAGCGCCATAAAAAGATGATTTTTCCTGAAATGCAATTTTATTTTAGATTTTATAAGTGAATTTTCTTTGGACCATGATTCTTATCACTATTACGAAATTTCATACCGTTTGTTTCGGTAGAGCCAGAAAAAATTGGTTTTAAAGTCCGAACCCAAGTCTTAAATTGGCGCCATAAAAAGACGATTTTTCCAAAAATGCACATTTTTTCAGATTTTATAACTAAATTCGCTTTGGACGATGATTATTATCACCATTCCAAAATTTCAACCTGTTTGGTACAATAGAGCTAGAAAAAATCGGTTTTTAAGTCCTAACCCAAGTCTCAAATTAGCGCCATAAGAAGATAATTTTTCCATAAATGCAAGTTTATTAAAATTTTATAACTGAATTCGTTTTGGACCTTGATTCTTATCACGATTTCAAAAATTCATCCTTTTTGGTACCATATAGCCAGAAAAAATTGGTTTTAGAGCCCGAACCCAAGTCTCAAATGAGCGCCATAAAAAATATGATTTTTCCTTAAATGCAACTTTTTTCAGATTTTAAGTGTGACTTCGGTTGGTACCATTATTCTGATAGGGATTCCGAAATTTCAGCCCGTTTGGACCTTAGAGCCAGAATAAATTGTTTTAAAGCCCGAACCCAAGTCTCAAATTACCGCCATAAAAAGATGATTTTTCCTGAAATGAAACTTTTTTTTAGATTTTATAACTGAATTCGCTTTTGACCATGATTCTAATCACTCATACAAAATTTAATCCCGTTTTGTACCATAGAACCAAAAAAAATGGGGGAAAAATGACTTCAAAAATTCCGAACCCAAGTCTCAAATTGGCTTTTTACAAAAGATGATTTTTCCAGAAATGCAACTATTTTCAGATTTTAAGAGTGATTTAGGTTTGAACCATTAATCTGATAGGGATTCTTAAATTTCAGCCCGTATGGTACCGTAGAGCAAAAAAAAATTGGTTTTAAAGCCCGAACCCAAGTCTCAAATTAGCGCCATAAAAAGATGATTTTTCCTGAAATGCAACTATTTTCAGATTTTAAGAGTGACTTCGGTTGGAACCATTATTCTGATAGGGATTCCGAAATTTCAGCCCGTTTGGACCTTAGAGCCAGAATAAATTGTTTTAAAGCCCGAACCCAAGTCTCAAATTAGCGCCATAAAAAGATGAGTTTTCCTGAAATGCAACTTTTTTTTAGATTTTATAACTGAATTCGCTTTGGACCATGATTCTAATCACTCATACAAAATTTAATCCCGTTTTGTACCATAGAACCAAAAAAAATGGGGGAAAAATGACTTCAAAAATTCCGAACCCAAGTCTCAAATTGGCTTTATACAAAAGATGATTTTTCCAGAAATGCAACTATTTTCAGATTTTAAGAGTGATTTAGGTTTGAACCATTATTCTGATAGGGATTCTTAAATTTCAGCCCGATTGGTACCATAGAGCGAAAAAAAATGGTTTTAAAGCCCGAACCCAAGTCTTAAATTAGCGCCATAAAAAGATGATTTTTCAGTAAATGCAAGTTTAATTAATTTATAAACTGAAATCGCTTTGGACCATGATTCTTATCACTATTCCAAAATTTCAACCAGTTTGGTAGCATAGAGCTAGAAAAAATTGGTTTTAAAGTCCGAACCCAAGTCTGAAATTAGCGCCATAAAAAGATGATTTTTCCTGAAATGCAATTTTATTTTAGATTTTATAAGTGAATTTTCTTTGGACCATGATTTTTATCACTATTCCAAAATTTCATTCTGTTTTGTACAATAGAACAAAAAAAAATGGTTTTAAAGTCCGAACACAAGTCTCAAATTGGCTCCATAAAAACGACGATTTTTCAAGAAATGAAATTTTTTTCAGATTTTAAATTGATTTCGGTTTGAACAATCATTATAAAAGGGATTCCGAAATTTCAGCCCGTTTGGGACCATAGAGCCAGAATAAATTGTTTTAAAGCCCGAACCTAAGTCTCAAATTAGCGCAATAAAAGAATGATTTTTCCTGAAATGCAACTTTTTTTTAGATTTTATAACTGAATTCGCTTTGGACGATGATTATTATCACCATTCCAAAATTTCAACCTGTTTGGTACAATAGAGCTAGAAAAAATCGGTTTTTAAGTCCTAACCCAAGTCTCAAATTAGCGCCATAAGAAGATAATTTTTCCATAAATGCAAGTTTATTAAAATTTTATAACTGAATTCGTTTTGGACCTTGATTCTTATCACTATTTCAAAAATTCAACCTGTTTGGTACCATATAGCCAGAAAAAATTGGTTTTAGAGCCCGAACCCAAGTCTCAAATGAGCGCCATAAAAAATATGATTTTTCCTTAAATGCAACTTTTTTCAGATTTTAAGAGTGACTTCGGTTGGTACCATTATTCTGATAGGGATTCCGAAATTTCAGCCCGTTTAGACTTTAGAGCCAGAATTAATTGTTTTAAAGCCCGAACCCAAGTCTCAAATTAGCGCCATAAAAAGATGATTTTTCCTGAAATGAAACTTTTTTTTAGATTTTATAACTGAATTCGCTTTGGACCATGATTCTAATCACTCATACTAAATTTAATCCCGTTTTGTACCATAGAACCAAAAAAATGGGGGAAAAATGACTTCAAAAATTCCGAACCCAAGTCTCAAATTGGCTTTTTACAAAAGATGATTTTTCCAGAAATGCAACTATTTTCAGATTTTAAGAGTGATTTAGGTTTGAACCATTATTCTGATAGGGATTCTTAAATTTCAGCCCGTATGGTACCGTAGAGCAAAAAAAAAATTGGTTTTAAAGCCCGAACCCAAGTCTCAAATTAGCGCCATAAAAAGATGATTTTTCCTGAAATGCAACATTTTTTTAGATTTTATAACTGAATTCGCTTTGGACCATGATTCTTATAAATATTACGAAATTTCATTCCGTTTGGTTGGGTAGAGCCAGAAAAAATTGGTTTTAAAGTCCGAACCCAAGTCTTAAATTAGCGCCATAAAAAGATGATTTTTCCAAAAACGCACATTTTTTCAGATTTAATAACTGAATTCGCTTTGGACGATTATTATTATCACCATTCCAAAATTTCAACCTGTTTGGCACAATAGAGTTAGAAAAAATCCGTTTTTAACTCCTAACCCAAGTCTCAAATTAGCGCCATAAAAAGATGATTTTTCCTGAAATGCAACTTTTTTTTAGATTTTATAACTGAATTCGCTTTGGACCATGATTCTTATAAATATTACGAAATTTCATTCCGTTTGGTTCGGTAGAGCCAGAAAAAATTGGTTTTAAAGTCCGAAACCAAGTCTTAAATTAGCGCCATAAAAAGATGATTTTTCCAAAAATGCACATTTTTTCAGATTTAATATCTGTATTCGCTTTGGACGATGATTATAATCACCATTCCAAACTATCAACCTGTTTGGTACAATAGAGCTAGAAAAAATCCGTTTTTAAGTCCTAACCCAAGTCTCAAATTAGCGCCATAAAAAGATAATTTTTCCATAAATGCAAGTTTATTAAAATTTTATAACTGAATTCGTTTTGGACCATGATTCATTTCACAATTTCAAAAATTCAACCTGTTTGATACCATAGAGCCAGAAAAAATTGGTTTTAGAGCCCGAACCCAAGTCTCAAATGAGCGTCATAAAAAAAATGATTTTTCCATTAGTGCAACTTTTTTCAGATTTTAAGAATGACTTCGGTTGGTGCCATTATTCTGATGGGGATTCCAAAATTTCAGCACGTTTGGGACCATAGAGCCAGAATAAATTGTTTTAAAGCCCGAACCCAAGTCTCAAATTAGCGCCATAAAAAAATGATTTTTTCTGAAATGCAACTTTTTTTTAGATTTTATAACTGAATTCGCTTTGGACCATGATTCTAATCACTAATACAAAATTTAATCCCGTGTTGTACCATAGAACCAAAAAAATGGGGGAAAAGTGACGTCAAAAATTCCGAACCCAAGTCTCAAATTGGCTTTATACAAAAGATGATTTTTCCAGAAATGCAACTTTTTTTAGATTTTATAACTGAATTCGCTTTGGACCATGATTCTTTTCACTATTACGAAATTTCATTCCGTTTGGTTCGGTAGAGCCAGAAAAAAATGGTTTTAAAGTCCGAACCCAAGTCTTAAATTAGCGCCATAAAAAGATGATTTTTCCGTAAATGCAAGTTTAATTAATTTATAAACTGAAATCGCTTTGGACCATGATTCTTATCACTATTCCAAAATTTCAACCAGTTTGGTAGCATAGAGCTAGAAAAAATTGGTTTTAAAGTCCGAAACCAAGTCTGAAATTAACGCCATAAAAAGATGATTTTTCCTGAAATGCAATTTTATTTTAGATTTTATAAGTGAATTTTCTTTGGACCATGATTTTTATCACTATTCCAAAATTTCATTCAGTTTTGTACAATAGAACAAAAAAAAATGGTTTTAAAGTCCGAACAAAGGTCTCAAATTGGTTCCATAAAAACGACGATTTTTCAAGAAATGAAATTTTTTTCAGATTTTAAGAGTGATTTCGGTTTGAACAATCATAATAATAGGGATTCCAAAATTTCAGCCCGTTTGGTACCATAGAGCCAGAAAAAATTGGATTTCAAGTCCGAACCCAAGTCTCAAATTGGCTCCATAAACAAGACGATTTTTCTAGAAATGCAATTTTTTTCAGATTTTAAGAGTGATTTCGGTTTGACCCATTATTATGATACTGATTCTTAAATTTCAGCCCGTATGGTACCGTAGAGCAAAAAAAAAATTGGTTTTAAAGCCCGAACCCAAGTCTCAAATTAGCGCCATAAAAAGATGATTTTTCCTGAAATGCAACTTTTTTTTAGATTTTATAACTGAATTCGTTTTGAACCAGGATTCTTATCACTATTACGAAATTTCATTCCGTTTGGTTCGGTAGAGCCAGAAAAAAATGGTTTTAAAGTCCGAACCCACGTCTTAAATTAGCGCCATAAAAAGACGATTTTTCCAAAAATGCACATTTTTTCAGATTTTATAACTGAATTCTCTTTGGACGATGATTATTATCACCATTCCAAAATTTCAACCTGTTTGGTACAATACAGATAGAAAAAATCGGTTTTTAAGTCCTAACCCAAGTTTCAAATTAGCGCCATAAGAAGATAATTTTTCCATAAATGCAAGTTTATTAAAATTTTATAACTGAATTCGTTTTGGACCTTGATTCTTATCACTATTTCAAAAATTCAACCTGTTTGGTACCATAGAGCCAGAAAAAATAGGTTTTAGAGCCCGAACCCAAGTCTGAAATGAGCGCCATAAAAAATATGATTTTTCCTTAAATGCAACTTTTTTCAGATTTTAAGAGTGACTTCGATTGGTACCATTATTCTGATAGGGATTCCGAAATTTCAGCCCGTTTGGACCTTAGAGCCAGAATAAATTGTTTTAAAGCCCGAACCCAAGTCTCAAATTAGCGCCATAAAAAGATGATTTTTCCTGAAATGCAACTTTTTTTTAGATTTTATAACTGAATTCGCTTTGGACCATGATTCAAATCACTCATACAAAATTTAATCCCGTTTTGTACCATAGAACCAAAAAAAATGGGGGAAAAATGACTGCAAAAATTCCGAACCCAAGTCTCAAATTGGCTTTATACAAAAGATGATTTTTCCAGAAAAGCAACTATTTTCAGATTTTAAGAGTGATTTAGGTTTGAACCATTATTCTGATAGGGATTCTTAAATTTTAGCCCGTATGGTACCGTAGAGCAAAAAAAAAATAGGTTTTAAAGCCCGAACCCAAGTCTCAAATTAGCGCCATAAAAAGATGATTTTTCCTGAAATGCAACATTTTTTTAGATTTTATAACTGAATTCGCTTTGGACCATGATTCTTTTCACTATTACGAAATTTCATTCCGTTTGGTTCGGTAGAGCCAGAAAAAAATGGTTTTAAAGTCCGAACCCAAGTCTCAAATGAGCGCCATAAAAAATATGATTTTTCCTTAAATGCAACTTTTTTCAGATTTTAAGAGTGACTTCGGTTGGTACCATTATTCTGATAGGGATTCCGAAATTTCAGCCCGATTGGGACCTTAGAGCCAGAATAAATTGTTTTAAAGCCCGAACCCAAGTCTCAAATTAGCGCCATAAAAAGATGATTTTTCCTGAAATGCAACTTTTTTTTAGATTTTATAACTGAATTCGCTTTGGACCATGATTCTAATCACTCATACAAAATTTAATCCCGTTTTGTACCATAGAACCAAAAAAAATGGGGGAAAAATGACTTCAAAAATTCCGAACCCAAGTCTCAAATTGGCTTTATACAAAAGATGATTTTTCCTGAAATGCAACATTTTTTTAGATTTTATAACTGAATTCGCTTTGGACCATGATTCTTATAAATATTACGAAATTTCATTCCGTTTGGTTCGGTAGAGCCAGAAAAAATTGGTTTTAAAGTCCGAACCCAAGTCTTAAATTAGCGCCATAAAAAGATGATTTTTCCAAAAATGCACATTTTTTCAGATTTAATAACTGAATTCGCTTTGGACGATTATTATTATCACCATTCCAAAATTTCAACCTGTTTGGTACAATAGAGTTAGAAAAAATCCGTTTTTAACTCCTAACCCAAGTCTCAAATTAGCGCCATAAAAAGATGATTTTTCCTGAAATGCAACTTTTTTTTAGATTTTATAACTGAATTCGCTTTGGACCATGATTCTAATCACTATTACGAAATTTCATGCCGTTTGTTTCGGTAGAGCCAGAAAAAATTGGTTTTAAAGTCCAAACCCAAGTTTTAAATTAGCGCCATAAAAAGACGATTTTTCCAAAAATGCACATTTTTTCAGATTTTATAACTGAATTCGCTTTGGACGATGATTATTATCACCATTTCAAAATTTCAACCTGTTTGGTACAATAAAGCTAGAAAAAATCGGTTTTTAAGTCCTAACCCAAGTCTCAAATTAGCGCCATAAGAAGATAATTTTTCCATAAATGCAAGTTTATTAAAATTTTATAACTGAATTCGTTTTGGACCTTGATTCTTATCACTTTTTTAAAAATTCAACCTGTTTGGTACCATATAGCCAGAAAAAATTGGTTTTAGAGCCCGAACCCAAGTCTCAAATGAGCGCCATAAAAAATATGATTTTTCCTTAAATGCAACTTTTTTCAGATTTTAAGAGTGACTTCGTTTGGTACCATTATTCTGATAGGGATTCCGAAATTTCAGCCCGTTTGGACCTTAGAGCCAGAATTAATTGTTTTAAAGCCCGAACCCAAGTCTCAAATTAGCGCCATAAAAAGATGATTTTTCCTGAAATGAAACTTTTTTTTAGATTTTATAACTGAATTCGCTTTGGACCATGATTCTTATCACTCATACAAAATTTAATCCCGTTTTGTACCATAGAACCAAAAAAAATGGGGGAAAAATGACTTCAAAAATTCCGAACCCAAGTCTCAAATTGGCTTTATACAAAAGATGATTTTTCCAGAAATGCAACTATTTTCAGATTTTAAGAGTGATTTAGGTTTGAACCATTATTCTGATAGGGATTCTTAAATTTCAGCCCGTATGGTACCGTAGAGCAAAAAAAAAATGGTTTTAAAGCCCGAACCCAAGTCTCAAATTAGCGCCATAAAAAGATGATTTTTCCTGAAATGCAACTATTTTCAGATTTTAAGAGTGATTTAGGTTTGAACCATTATTCTGATAGGGATTCTTAAATTTCAGCCCGTATGGTACCGTAGAGCAAAAAAAAAATTGGTTTTAAAGCCCGAACCCAAGTCTCAAATTAGCGCCATAAAAAGATGATTTTTCCTGAAATGCAACATTTTTTTAGATTTTATAACTGAATTCGCTTTGGACCATGATTCTTATCACCATTCCAAATTTTCAACCTGTTTGGTACAATAGAGTTAGAAAAAATCCGTTTTTAACTCCTAACCCAAGTCTCAAATTAGCGCCATAAAAAGATGATTTTTCCAGAAATGCAACTATTTTCAGATTTTAAGAGTGATTTAGGTTTGAACCATTATTCTGATAGGGATTCTTAAATTTCAGCCCGTATGGTACCGTAGAGCAAAAAAAAAATTGGTTTTAAAGCCCGACCCCAAGTCTCAAATTAGCGCCATAAAAAGATGATTTTTCCTGAAATGCAACATTTTTTTAGATTTTATAACTGAATTCGCTGTGGACCATGATTCTTATAAATATTACGAAATTTCATTCCGTTTGGTTGGGTAGAGCCAGAAAAAATTGGTTTTAAAGTCCGAACCCAAGTCTAAAATTAGCGCCATAAAAAGATGATTTTTCCAAAAATGCACCTTTTATCAGATTTAATAACTGAATTCGCTTTGGACGATTATTATTATCACCATTCCAAATTTTCAACCTGTTTGGTACAATAGAGTTAGAAAAAATCCGTTTTTAACTCCTAACCCAAGTCTCAAATTAGCGCCATAAAAAGATGATTTTTCCTGAAATGCAACTTTTTTTTAGATTTTATAACTGAATTCGCTTTGGACCATGATTCTTATCACTATTACCAAATTTCATTCCGTTTGTTTCGGTAGAGCCAGAAAAAATTGGTTTTAAAGTCCAAACCCAAGTCTTAAATTAGCGCCATAAAAAGATGATTTTTCCAAAAATGCACATTTTTTCAGATTTTATAACTGAATTCGCTTTGGACGATGATTATTATCACCATTCCAAAATTTCAACCTGTTTGGTACAATAGAGCTAGAAAAAATCGGTTTTTAAGTCCCAACCCAAGTGTTAAATTAACGCCATAAAAAGATGATTTTTCCGTAAATGCAAGTTTACTAAAATTTTATAACTGATATCGCTTTGGACCATGATTCTTATCACCATTCCAAAATTTCAAACTATTTGGTACAATAGAGTTAGAAAAAATCCGTTTTTAACTCCTAACCCAAGTCTCAAATTAGCGCCATAAAAAGATGATTTTTCCTGAAATGCAACTTTTTTTTAGATTTTATAACTGAATTCGCTTTGGAACATGATTCTTATCACTATCGCGAAATTTCATTCCGTTTGGTTCGGTAGAGCTAGAAAAAATCGGTTTTAAGTCCTAACCCATGTCTCCAATTAGCGCCATATAAAAGTTGATTTTTCAAGAAATGCAATTTTTTTCAGATTTTAAGAGTGATTTCGGTTTGAATCATTATTATGATAGGGATTCTTAAATTTCAGCCCGTATGGTACCGTAGAGCAAAAAAAAATGGTTTTAAAGCCCGAACCCAAGTCTCAAATTAGCGCCATAAAAAGATGATTTTTCCTGAAATGCAACTTTTTTTTAGATTTTATAACTGAATTCGCTTTGGACCATGATTCTTATCACTATTACGAAATTTCATTCCGTTTGGTTCGGTAGAGCCAGAAAAAATTGGTTTTAAAGTCCGAACCCAAGTCTTAAATTAGCGCCATAAAAAGATGATTTTTCCTGAAATGCAACTTTTTTTTAGATTTTATAACTGAATTCGCTTTGGACCATGATTCTTATCACTATTACCAAATTTCATTCCGTTTGTTTCGGTAGAGCCAGAAAAAATTGGTTTTAAAGTCCAAACCCAAGTCTTAAATTAGCGCCATAAAAAGATGATTTTTCCAAAAATGCACATTTTTTCAGATTTTATAACTGAATTCGCTTTGGACGATGATTATTATCACCATTCCAAAATTTCAACCTGTTTGGTACAATAGAGTTAGAAAAAATCCGTTTTTAACTCCTAACCCAAGTCTCAAATTAGCGCCATAAAAAGATGATTTTTCCGTAAATGCAACTTTTTTTTAGATTTTATAACTGAATTCGCTTTGGAACATGATTCTTATCACTATCGCGAAATTTCATTCCGTTTGGTTCGGTAGAGCCAGAAAAAAATGGTTTTAAAGTCCGAACCCAAGTCTTAAATTAGCGCCATAAAAAGACGATTTTTCCAAAAATGCACATTTTTTCAGATTTTATAACTGAATTCGCTTTGGACCATGATTCTTATCACCATTCCAAAATTTCAACCTGTTTGGTACAATAGAGTTAGAAAAAATCCGTTTTTAAGTCCTAAACCATGTCTCCAATTAGCGCCATATAAAAGTTGATTTTTCAAGAAATGCAATTTTTTTCAGATTTTAAGAGTGATTTCGGTTTGAATCATTATTATGATAGGGATTCTTAAATTTCAGCCCGTATGGTACCGTAGAGCAAAAAAAAATGGTTTTAAAGCCCGAACCCAAGTCTCAAATTAGCGCCATAAAAAGATGATTTTTCCTGAAATGCAACTTTTTTTTAGATTTTATAACTGAATTCGCTTTGGACCATGATTCTTATCACTATTACCAAATTTCATTCCGTTTGTTTCGGTAGAGCCAGAAAAAATTGGTTTTAAAGTCCAAACCCAAGTCTTAAATTAGCGCCATAAAAAGATGATTTTTCCAAAAATGCACATTTTTTCAGATTTTTTAACTGAATTCGCTTTGGACGATGATTATTATCACCATTCCAAAATTTCAACCTGTTTGGTACAATAGAGCTAGAAAAAATCGGTTTTTAAGTCCCAACCCAAGTGTTAAATTAACGCCATAAAAAGATGATTTTTCCGTAAATGCAAGTTTACTAAAATTTTATAACTGATATCGCTTTGGACCATGATTCTTATCACCATTCCAAAATTTCAAACTATTTGGTACAATAGAGTTAGAAAAAATCCGTTTTTAACTCCTAACCCAAGTCTCAAATTAGCGCCATAAAAAGATGATTTTTCCGTAAATGCAACTTTTTTTTAGATTTTATAACTGAATTCGCTTTGGAACATGATTCTTATCACTATCGCGAAATTTCATTCCGTTTGGTTCGGTAGAGCCAGAAAAAAATGGTTTTAAAGTCCGAACCCAAGTCTTAAATTAGCGCCATAAAAAGATGATTTTTTCCAATAAAGCACATTTTTTCAGATTTAATAACTGAATTCGCTTTGGACGATGATTATTATCACCATTCCAAAATTTCAACCTGTTTGGTACAATAGAGCTAGAAAAAATCGGTTTTTAAGTCCCAACCCAAGTGTTAAATTAACGCCATAAAAAGATGATTTTTCCGTAAATGCAAGTTTACTAAAATTTTATAACTGATATCGCTTTGGACCATGATTCTTATCACCATTCCAAAATTTCAAACTATTTGGTACAATAGAGTTAGAAAAAATCCGTTTTTAACTCCTAACCCAAGTCTCAAATTAGCGCCATAAAAAGAAGATTTTTCCTGAAATGCAACTTTTTTTTAGATTTTATAACTGAATTCGCTTTGGAACATGATTCTTATCACTATCGCGAAATTTCATTCCGTTTGGTTCGGTAGAGCCAGAAAAATCTGGTTTTAAAGTCCGAACCCAAGTCTTAAATTAGCGCCATAAAAAGATGATTTTTCCAAAAAACACATTTTTTCAGATTTAATAACTGAATTCGCTTTGGACGATGATTATTATCACCATTCCAAAATTTCAACCTGTTTGGTACAATAGAGCTAGAAAAAATCAGTTTTTAAGTCCCAATCCAAGTGTTAAATTAACGCCATATAAAAGTTGATTTTTCCAGAAATGCAATTTTTTTCAGATTTTAAGAGTGATTTCGGTTTGAATCATTATTATGATAGGGATTCTTAAATATCAGCCCGTATGGTACCGTAGAGCAAAAAAAAAATGGTTTTAAAGCCCGAACCCAAGTCTCAAATTAGCGCCATAAAAAGATGATTTTTCCTGAAATGCAACTTTTTTTTAGATTTTATAACTGAATTCGCTTTGGACCATGATTCTTATCACTATCACGAAATTTCATTCCGTTTGTTTCGGTAGAGCCAGAAAAAATTGGTTTTAAAGTCCGAACCCACGTCTTAAATTAGCGCCATAAAAAGACGATTTTTCCAAAAATGCACATTTTTTCAGATTTTATAACTGAATTCGCTTTGGACGATGATTATTATCACCATTCCAAAATTTCAACCTGTTTGGTACAATAGAGCTAGAAAAAATCGGTTTTTAAGTCCTAACCCAAGTCTCAAATTAGCGCCATAAGAAGATAATTTTTCCATAAATGCAAGTTTATTAAAATTTTATAACTGAATTCGTTTTGGACCATGATTCTTATCACTTTTTCAAAAATTCAACCTGTTTGGTACCATAGAGCCAGAAAAAATTGGTTTTAGAGCCCGAACCCAAGTCTCAAATGAGCGCCATAAAAAATATGATTTTTCCTTAAATGCAACTTTTTTCAGATTTTAAGAGTGACTTCGGTTGGTACCATTATTCTGATAGGGATTCCGAAATTTCAGCCCGATTGGGACCTTAGAGCCAGAATAAATTGTTTTAAAGCCCGAACCCAAGTCTCAAATTAGCGCCATAAAAAGATGATTTTTCCTGAAATGCAACTTTTTTTTAGATTTTATAACTGAATTCGCTTTGGACCATGATTCTAATCACTCATACAAAATTTAATCCCGTTTTGTACCATAGAACCAAAAAAAATGGGGGAAAAATGACTTCAAAAATTCCGAACCCAAGTCTCAAATTGGCTTTATACAAAAGATGATTTTTCCTGAAATGCAACTTTTTTTTAGATTTTATAACTGAATTCGCTTTGGACCATGATTCTAATCACTATTACGAAATTTCATGCCGTTTGTTTCGGTAGAGCCAGAAAAAATTGGTTTTAAAGTCCAAACCCAAGTCTTAAATTAGCGCCATAAAAAGACGATTTTTCCAAAAATGCACATTTTTTCAGATTTTATAACTGAATTCGCTTTGGACGATGATTATTATCACCATTTCAAAATTTCAACCTGTTTGGTACAATAGAGCTAGAAAAAATCGGTTTTTAAGTCCTAACCCAAGTCTCAAATTAGCGCCATAAGAAGATAATATTTCCATAAATGCAAGTTTATTAAAATTTTATAACTGAATTCGTTTTGGACCTTGATTCTTATCACTATTTCAAAAATTCAACCTGTTTGGTACCATATAGCCAGAAAAAATTGGTTTTAGAGCCCGAACCCAAGTCTCAAATGAGCGCCATAAAAAATATGATTTTTCCTTAAATGCAACTTTTTTCAGATTTTAAGAGTGACTTCGGTTGGTACCATTATTCTGATAGGGATTCCGAAATTTCAGCCCGTTTGGACCTTAGAGCCAGAATAAATTGTTTTAAAGCCCGAACCCAAGTCTCAAATTAGCGCCATAAAAAGATGATTTTTCCTGAAATGCAACTATTTTCAGATTTTAAGAGTGATTTAGGTTTGAACCATTATTCTGATAGGGATTCTTAAATTTCAGCCCGTATGGTACCGTAGAGCAAAAAAAAAATTGGTTTTAAAGCCCGAACCCAAGTCTCAAATTAGCGCCATAAAAAGATGATTTTTCCTGAAATGCAACATTTTTTTAGATTTTATAACTGAATTCGCTGTGAACCATGATTCTTATAAATATTACGAAATTTCATTCCGTTTGGTTGGGTAGAGCCAGAAAAAATTGGTTTTAAAGTCCGAACCCAAGTCTAAAATTAGCGCCATAAAAAGATGATTTTTCCAAAGATGCACATTTTTTCAGATTTAATAACTGAATTCGCTTTGGACGATTATTATTATCACCATTCCAAATTTTCAACCTGTTTGGTACAATAGAGTTAGAAAAAATCCGTTTTTAACTCCTAACCCAAGTCTCAAATTAGCGCCATAAAAAGATGATTTTTCCTGAAATGCAACTTTTTTTTAGATTTTATAACTGAATTCGCTTTGGACCATGATTCTTATCACAATTACCAAATTTCATTCCGTTTGTTTCGGTAGAGCCAGAAAAAATTGGTTTTAAAGTCCAAACCCAAGTCTTAAATTAGCGCCATAAAAAGATGATTTTTCCAAAAATGCACATTTTTTCAGATTTTATAACTGAATTCGCTTTGGACGATGATTATTATCACCATTCCGAAATTTCAACCTGTTTGGTACAATAGAGTTAGAAAAAATCCGTTTTTAACTCCTAACCCAAGTCTCAAATTAGCGCCATAAAAAGATGATTTTTCCGTAAATGCAACTTTTTTTTAGATTTTATAACTGAATTCGCTTTGGAACATGATCCTTATCACTATCGCGAAATTTCATTCCGTTTGGTTCGGTAGAGCCAGAAAAAAATGGTTTTAAAGTCCGAACCCAAGTCTTAAATTAGCGCCATAAAAAGATGATTTTTTCCAAAAAAGCACATTTTTTCAGATTTAATAACTGAATTCGCTTTGGACGATGATTATTATCACCATTCCAAAATTTCAACCTGTTTGGTACAATAGAGCTAGAAAAAATCGGTTTTTAAGTCCCAACCCAAGTGTTAAATTAACGCCATAAAAAGATGATTTTTCCGTAAATGCAAGTTTACTAAAATTTTATAACTGATATCGCTTTGGACCATGATTCTTATCACCATTCCAAAATTTCAAACTATTTGGTACAATAGAGTTAGAAAAAATCCGTTTTTAACTCCTAACCCAAGTCTCAAATTAGCGCCATAAAAATATGATTTTTCCTGAAATGCAACTTTTTTTTAGATTTTATAACTGAATTCGCTTTGGAACATGATTCTTATCACTATCGCGAAATTTCATTCCGTTTGGTTCGGTAGAGCCAGAAAAAAATGGTTTTAAAGTCCGAACCCAAGTCCTAAATTAGCGCCATAAAAAGACGATTTTTCCAAAAATGCACATTTTTTCAGATTTTATAACTGAATTCGCTTTGGACGATTATTATTATCACCATTCCAAATTTTCAACCTGTTTGGTACAATAGAGTTAGAAAAAATCCGTTTTTAACTCCTAACCCAAGTCTCAAATTAGCGCCATAAAAAGATGATTTTTCCAGAAATGCAACTATTTTCAGATTTTAAGAGTGATTTAGGTTTGAACCATTATTCTGATAGGGATTCTTAAATTTCAGCCCGTATGGTACCGTAGAGCAAAAAAAAAATTGGTTTTAAAGCCCGAACCCAAGTCTCAAATTAGCGCCATAAAAAGATGATTTTTCCTGAAATGCAACATTTTTTTAGATTTTATAACTGAATTCGCTGTGGACCATGATTCTTATAAATATTACGAAATTTCATTCCGTTTGGTTGGGTAGAGCCAGAAAAAATTGGTTTTAAAGTCCGAACCCAAGTCTTAAATTAGCGCCATAAAAAGATGATTTTTCCAAAAATGCACATTTTTTCAGATTTAATAACTGAATTCGCTTTGGACGATTATTATTATCACCATTCCAAATTTTCAACCTGTTTGGTACAATAGAGTTAGAAAAAATCCGTTTTTAACTCCTAACCCAAGTCTCAAATTAGCGCCATAAAAAGATGATTTTTCCTGAAATGCAACTTTTTTTTAGATTTTATAACTGAATTCGCTTTGGACCATGATTCTTATCACTATTACCAAATTTCATTCCGTTTGTTTCGGTAGAGCCAGAAAAAATTGGTTTTAAAGTCCAAACCCAAGTCTTAAATTAGCGCCATAAAAAGATGATTTTTCCAAAAATGCACATTTTTTCAGATTTTATAACTGAATTCGCTTTGGACGATGATTATTATCACCATTCCAAAATTTCAACCTGTTTGGTACAATAGAGTTAGAAAAAATCCGTTTTTAACTCCTAACCCAAGTCTCAAATTAGCGCCATAAAAAGATGATTTTTCCGTAAATGCAACTTTTTTTTAGATTTTATAACTGAATTCGCTTTGGAACATGATTCTTATCACTATCGCGAAATTTCATTCCGTTTGGTTCGGTAGAGCCAGAAAAAAATGGTTTTAAAGTCCGAACCCACGTCTTAAATTAGCGCCATAAAAAGATGATTTTTTCCAAAAAAGCACATTTTTTCAGATTTAATAACTGAATTCGCTTTGGACGATGATTATTATCACCATTCCAAAATTTCAACCTGTTTGGTACAATAGAGCTAGAAAAATCGGTTTTTAAGTCCCAACCCAAGTGTTAAATTAACGCCATAAAAAGATGATTTTTCCGTAAATGCAAGTTTACTAAAATTTATAACTGATATCGCTTTGGACCATGATTCTTATCACCATTCCAAAATTTCAAACTATTTGGTACAATAGAGTTAGAAAAAATCCGTTTTTAAACTCCTAACCCAAGTCTCAAATTAGCGCCATAAAAAGATGATTTTTCCTGAATGCAACTTTTTTTTAGATTTTATAACTGAATCGCTTTGGACCATGATTCTTATAAATATTACGAAATTTCATTCCGTTTGGTTCGGTAGAGCCAGAAAAAATTGGTTTAAAGTCCGAACCCAAGTCTTAAATTAGCGCCATAAAAGATGATTTTTCCAAAAATGCACATTTTTTCAGATTTAATAACTGAATTCGCTTTGGACGATTATTATTATCACCATTCCAAAATTTCAACCTGTTTGGTACAATAGAGTTAGAAAAAATCCGTTTTTAACTCCTAACCCAAGTCTCAAATTAGCGCCATAAAAAGATGATTTTTCCTGAAATGCAACTTTTTTTTAGATTTTATAACTGAATTCGCTTTGGACCATGATTCTAATCACTATTACGAAATTCATGCCGTTTGTTTCGGTAGAGCCAGAAAAAATTGGTTTTAAAGTCCAAACCAAGTTTTAAATTAGCGCCATAAAAAGACGATTTTTCCAAAAATGCACATTTTTTCAGATTTTATAACTGAATTCGCTTTGGACGATGATTATTATCACCATTTCAAAATTTCAACCTGTTTGGTACAATAGAGCTAGAAAAAATCGGTTTTAAGTCCTAACCCAAGTCTCAAATTAGCGCCATAAGAAGATAATTTTTCCATAAATGCAAGTTTATTAAAATTTTATAACTGAATTCGTTTTGGACCTTGATTCTTATCACTATTTCAAAAATTCAACCTGTTTGGTACCATATAGCCAGAAAAAATTGGTTTTAGAGCCCGAACCCAAGTCTCAAATGAGCGCCATAAAAAATATGATTTTTCCTTAATGCAACTTTTTTCAGATTTTAAGAGTGACTTCGGTTGGTACCATTATTCTGATAGGGATTCCGAAATTTCAGCCCGTTTGGACCTTAGAGCCAGAATAAATTGTTTTAAAGCCCGAACCCAAGTCTCAAATTAGCGCCATAAAAAGATGATTTTTCCTGAAATGAAACTTTTTTTTAGATTTTATAACTGAATTCGCTTTGGACCATGATTCTTATCACTCATACAAAATTTAATCCCGTTTTGTACCATAGAACCAAAAAAATGGGGGAAAAATGACTTCAAAAATTCCGAACCCAAGTCTCAAATTGGCTTTATACAAAAGATGATTTTTCCAGAAATGCAACTATTTTCAGATTTTAAGAGTGATTTAGGTTTGAACCATTATTCTGATAGGGATTCTTAAATTTCAGCCCGTATGGTACCGTAGAGCAAAAAAAAAATGGTTTTAAAGCCCGAACCCAAGTCTCAAATTAGCGCCATAAAAAGATGATTTTTCCTGAAATGCAACTATTTTCAGATTTTAAGAGTGATTTAGGTTTGAACCATTATTCTGATAGGGATTCTTAAATTTCAGCCCGTATGGTACCGTAGAGCAAAAAAAAAATTGGTTTTAAAGCCCGAACCCAAGTCTCAAATTAGCGCCATAAAAAGATGATTTTTCCTGAAATGCAACATTTTTTTAGATTTTATAACTGAATTCGCTTTGGACCATGATTCTTATCACTATAACGAAATTTCATTCCGTTTGGTTCGGTAGAGCCAGAAAAAATTGGTTTTAAAGTCCGAACCCAAGTCCTAAATTAGCGCCATAAAAAGACGATTTTTCCAAAAATGCACAAAATTTCAGATTTTATAACTGAATTCGCTTTGGACGATTATTATTATCACCATTCCAAATTTTCAACCTGTTTGGTGCAATAGAGTTAGAAAAAATCCGTTTTTAACTCCTAACCCAAGTCTCAAATTAGCGCCATAAAAAGATGATTTTTCCAGAAATGCAACTATTTTCAGATTTTAAGAGTGATTTAGGTTTGAACCATTATTCTGATAGGGATTCTTAAATTTCAGCCCGTATGGTACCGTAGAGCAAAAAAAAAATTGGTTTTAAAGCCCGAACCCAAGTCTCAAATTAGCGCCATAAAAAGATGATTTTTCCTGAAATGCAACATTTTTTTAGATTTTATAACTGAATTCGCTGTGGACCATGATTCTTATAAATATTACGAAATTTCATTCCGTTTGGTTGGGTAGAGCCAGAAAAAATTGGTTTTAAAGTCCGAACCCAAGTCTAAAATTAGCGCCATAAAAAGATGATTTTTCCAAAAATGCACATTTTTTCAGATTTAATAACTGAATTCGCTTTGGACGATTATTATTATCACCATTCCAAATTTTCAACCTGTTTGGTACAATAGAGTTAGAAAAAATCCGTTTTTAACTCCTAACCCAAGTCTCAAATTAGCGCCATAAAAAGATGATTTTTCCTGAAATGCAACTTTTTTTTAGATTTTATAACTGAATTCGCTTTGGACCATGATTCTTATCACTATTACCAAATTTCATTCCGTTTGTTTCGGTAGAGCCAGAAAAAATTGGTTTTAAAGTCCAAACCCAAGTCTTAAATTAGCGCCATAAAAAGATGATTTTTCCAAAAATGCACATTTTTTCAGATTTTATAACTGAATTCGCTTTGGACGATGATTATTATCACCATTCCAAAATTTCAACCTGTTTGGTACAATAGAGTTAGAAAAAATCCGTTTTTAACTCCTAACCCAAGTCTCAAATTAGCGCCATAAAAAGATGATTTTTCCGTAAATGCAACTTTTTTTTAGATTTTATAACTGAATTCGCTTTGGAACATGATTCTTATCACTATCGCGAAATTTCATTCCGTTTGGTTCGGTAGAGCCAGAAAAAAATGGTTTTAAAGTCCGAACCCAAGTCTTAAATTAGCGCCATAAAAAGATGATTTTTTCCAAAAAAGCACATTTTTTCAGATTTAATAACTGAATTCGCTTTGGACGATGATTATTATCACCATTCCAAAATTTCAACCTGTTTGGTACAATAGAGCTAGAAAAAATCGGTTTTTAAGTCCCAACCCAAGTGTTAAATTAACGCCATAAAAAGATGATTTTTCCGTAAATGCAAGTTTACTAAAATTTTATAACTGATATCGCTTTGGACCATGATTCTTATCACCATTCCAAAATTTCAAACTATTTGGTACAATAGAGTTAGAAAAAATCCGTTTTTAACTCCTAACCCAAGTCTCAAATTAGCGCCATAAAAAGATGATTTTTCCTGAAATGCAACTTTTTTTTAGATTTTATAACTGAATTCGCTTTGGAACATGATTCTTATCACTATCGCGAAATTTCATTCCGTTTGGTTCGGTAGAGCTAGAAAAAATCGGTTTTAAGTCCTAACCCATGTCTCCAATTAGCGCCATATAAAAGTTGATTTTTCAAGAAATGCAATTTTTTTCAGATTTTAAGAGTGATTTCGGTTTGAATCATTATTATGATAGGGATTCTTAAATTTCAGCCCGTATGGTACCGTAGAGCAAAAAAAAATGGTTTTAAAGCCCGAACCCAAGTCTCAAATTAGCGCCATAAAAAGATGATTTTTCCTGAAATGCAACTTTTTTTTAGATTTTATAACTGAATTCGCTTTGGACCATGATTCTTATCACTATTACGAAATTTCATTCCGTTTGGTTCGGTAGAGCCAGAAAAAATTGGTTTTAAAGTCCGAACCCAAGTCTTAAATTAGCGCCATAAAAAGATGATTTTTCCTGAAATGCAACTTTTTTTTAGATTTTATAACTGAATTCGCTTTGGACCATGATTCTTATCACTATTACCAAATTTCATTCCGTTTGTTTCGGTAGAGCCAGAAAAAATTGGTTTTAAAGTCCAAACCCAAGTCTTAAATTAGCGCCATAAAAAGATGATTTTTCCAAAAATGCACATTTTTTCAGATTATATAACTGAATTCGCTTTGGACGATGATTATTATCACCATTCCAAAATTTCAACCTGTTTGGTACAATAGAGCTAGAAAAAATCGGTTTTTAAGTCCCAACCCAAGTGTTAAATTAACGCCATAAAAAGATGATTTTTCCGTAAATGCAAGTTTACTAAAATTTTATAACTGATATCGCTTTGGACCATGATTCTTATCACCATTCCAAAATTTCAAACTATTTGGTACAATAGAGTTAGAAAAAATCCGTTTTTAACTCCTAACCCAAGTCTCAAATTAGCGCCATAAAAAGAAGATTTTTCCTGAAATGCAACTTTTTTTTAGATTTTATAACTGAATTCGCTTTGGAACATGATTTTTATCACTATCGCGAAATTTCATTCCGTTTGGTTCGGTAGAGCCAGAAAAATCTGGTTTTAAAGTCCGAACCCAAGTCTTAAATTAGCGCCATAAAAAGATGATTTTTCCAAAAAAGCACATTTTTTCAGATTTAATAACTGAATTCGCTTTGGACGATGATTATTATCACCATTCCAAAATTTCAACCTGTTTGGTACAATAGAGCTAGAAAAAATCAGTTTTTAAGTCCCAATCCAAGTGTTAAATTAACGCCATATAAAAGTTGATTTTTCCAGAAATGCAATTTTTTTCAGATTTTAAGAGTGATTTCGGTTTGAATCATTATTATGATAGGGATTCTTAAATATCAGCCCGTATGGTACCGTAGAGCAAAAAAAAAATGGTTTTAAAGCCCGAACCCAAGTCTCAAATTAGCGCCATAAAAAGATGATTTTTCCTGAAATGCAACTTTTTTTTAGATTTTATAACTGAATTCGCTTTGGACCATGATTCTTATCACTATCACGAAATTTCATTCCGTTTGTTTCGGTAGAGCCAGAAAAAATTGGTTTTAAAGTCCGAACCCACGTCTTAAATTAGCGCCATAAAAAGACGATTTTTCCAAAAATGCACATTTTTTCAGATTTTATAACTGAATTCGCTTTGGACGATGATTATTATCACCATTCCAAAATTTCAACCTGTTGGTACAATAGAGCTAGAAAAAATCGGTTTTTAAGTCCTAACCCAAGTCTCAAATTAGCGCCATAAGAAGATAATTTTTCCATAAATGCAAGTTTATTAAAATTTTATAACTGAATTCGTTTTGGACCATGATTCTTATCACTTTTTCAAAAATTCAACCTGTTTGGTACCATAGAGCCAGAAAAAATTGGTTTTAGAGCCCGAACCCAAGTCTCAAATGAGCGCCATAAAAAATATGATATTTCCTTAAATGCAACTTTTTTCAGATTTTAAGAGTGACTTCGGTTGGTACCATTATTCTGATAGGGATTCCGAAATTTCAGCCCGATTGGGACCTTAGAGCCAGAATAAATTGTTTTAAAGCCCGAACCCAAGTCTCAAATTAGCGCCATAAAAAGATGATTTTTCCTGAAATGCAACTTTTTTTTAGATTTTATAACTGAATTCGCTTTGGACCATGATTCTAATCACTCATACAAAATTTAATCCCGTTTTGTACCATAGAACCAAAAAAAATGGGGGAAAAATGACTTCAAAAATTCCGAACCCAAGTCTCAAATTGGCTTTATACAAAAGATGATTTTTCCTGAAATGCAACATTTTTTTAGATTTTATAACTGAATTCGCTTTGGACCATGATTCTTATAAATATTACGAAATTTCATTCCGTTTGGTTCGGTAGAGCCAGAAAAAATTGGTTTTAAAGTCCGAACCCAAGTCTTAAATTAGCGCCATAAAAAGATGATTTTTCCAAAAATGCACATTTTTTTCAGATTTAATAACTGAATTCGCTTTGGACGATTATTATTATCACCATTCCAAAATTTCAACCTGTTTGGTACAATAGAGTTAGAAAAAATCCGTTTTTAACTCCTAACCCAAGTCTCAAATTAGCGCCATAAAAAGATGATTTTTCCTGAAATGCAACTTTTTTTTAGATTTTATAACTGAATTCGCTTTGGACCATGATTCTAATCACTATTACGAAATTTCATGCCGTTTGTTTCGGTAGAGCCAGAAAAAATTGGTTTTAAAGTCCAAACCCAAGTCTTAAATTAGCGCCATAAAAAGACGATTTTTCCAAAAATGCACATTTTTTCAGATTTTATAACTGAATTCGCTTTGGACGATGATTATTATCACCATTTCAAAATTTCAACCTGTTTGGTACAATAGAGCTAGAAAAAATCGGTTTTTAAGTCCTAACCCAAGTCTCAAATTAGCGCCATAAGAAGATAATTTTTCCATAAATGCAAGTTTATTAAAATTTTATAACTGAATTCGTTTTGGACCTTGATTCTTATCACTATTTCAAAAATTCAACCTGTTTGGTACCATATAGCCAGAAAAAATTGGTTTTAGAGCCCGAACCCAAGTCTCAAATGAGCGCCATAAAAAATATGATTTTTCCTTAAATGCAACTTTTTTCAGATTTTAAGAGTGACTTCGGTTGGTACCATTATTCTGATAGGGATTCCGAAATTTCAGCCCGTTTGGACCTTAGAGCCAGAATAAATTGTTTTAAAGCCCGAACCCAAGTCTCAAATTAGCGCCATAAAAAGATGATTTTTCCTGAAATGCAACTATTTTCTGATTTTAAGAGTGATTTAGGTTTGAACCATTATTCTGATAGGGATTCTTAAATTTCAGCCCGTATGGTACCGTAGAGCAAAAAAAAAATTGGTTTTAAAGCCCGAACCCAAGTCTCAAATTAGCGCCATAAAAAGATGATTTTTCCTGAAATGCAACATTTTTTTAGATTTTATAACTGAATTCGCTGTGGACCATGATTCTTATAAATATTACGAAATTTCATTCCGTTTGGTTGGGTAGAGCCAGAAAAAATTGGTTTTAAAGTCCGAACCCAAGTCTAAAATTAGCGCCATAAAAAGATGATTTTTCCAAAAATGCACATTTTTTCAGATTTAATAACTGAATTCGCTTTGGACGATTATTATTATCACCATTCCAAATTTTCAACCTGTTTGGTACAATAGAGTTAGAAAAAATCCGTTTTTAACTCCTAACCCAAGTCTCAAATTAGCGCCATAAAAAGATGATTTTTCCTGAAATGCAACTTTTTTTTAGATTTTATAACTGAATTCGCTTTGGACCATGATTCTTATCACTATTACCAAATTTCATTCCGTTTGTTTCGGTAGAGCCAGAAAAAATTGGTTTTAAAGTCCAAACCCAAGTCTTAAATTAGCGCCATAAAAAGATGATTTTTCCAAAAATGCACATTTTTTCAGATTTTATAACTGAATTCGCTTTGGACGATGATTATTATCACCATTCCAAAATTTCAACCTGTTTGGTACAATAGAGTTAGAAAAAATCCGTTTTTAACTCCTAACCCAAGTCTCAAATTAGCGCCATAAAAAGATGATTTTTCCGTAAATGCAACTTTTTTTTAGATTTTATAACTGAATTCGCTTTGGAACATGATTCTTATCACTATCGTGAAATTTCATTCCGTTTGGTTCGGTAGAGCCAGAAAAAAATGGTTTTAAAGTCCGAACCCAAGTCTTAAATTAGCGCCATAAAAAGATGATTTTTTCCAAAAAAGCACATTTTTTCAGATTTAATAACTGAATTCGCTTTGGACGATGATTATTATCAACATTCCAAAATTTCAACCTGTTTGGTACAATAGAGCTAGAAAAAATCGGTTTTTAAGTCCCAACCCAAGTGTTAAATTAACGCCATAAAAAGATGATTTTTCTGTAAATGCAAGTTTACTAAAATTTTATAACTGATATCGCTTTGGACCATGATTCTTATCACCATTCCAAAATTTCAAACTATTTGGTACAATAGAGTTAGAAAAAATCCGTTTTTAACTCCTAACCCAAGTCTCAAATTAGCGCCATAAAAAGATGATTTTTCCTGAAATGCAACTTTTTTTTAGATTTTATAACTGAATTCGCTTTGGAACATGATTCTTATCACTATCGCGAAATTTCATTCCGTTTGGTTCGGTAGAGCCAGAAAAAAATGGTTTTAAAGTCCGAACCCAAGTCCTAAATTAGCGCCATAAAAAGACGATTTTTCCAAAAATGCACATTTTTTCAGATTTTATAACTGAATTCGCTTTGGACGATTATTATTATCACCATTCCAAATTTTCAACCTGTTTGGTACAATAGAGTTAGAAAAAATCCGTTTTTAACTCCTAACCCAAGTCTCAAATTAGCGCCATAAAAAGATGATTTTTCCAGAAATGCAACTATTTTCAGATTTTAAGAGTGATTTAGGTTTGAACCATTATTCTGATAGGGATTCTTAAATTTCAGCCCGTATGGTACCGTAGAGCAAAAAAAAAATTGGTTTTAAAGCCCGAACCCAAGTCTCAAATTAGCGCCATAAAAAGATGATTTTTCCTGAAATGCAACATTTTTTAGATTTTATAACTGAATTCGCTGTGGACCATGATTCTTATAAATATTACGAAATTTCATTCCGTTTGGTAGGGTAGAGCCAGAAAAAATTGGTTTTAAAGTCCGAACCCAAGTCTTAAATTAGCGCCATAAAAAGATGATTTTTCCAAAAATGCACATTTTTTCAGATTTAATAACTGAATTCGCTTTGGACGATTATTATTATCACCATTCCAAATTTTCAACCTGTTTGGTACAATAGAGTTAGAAAAAATCCGTTTTTAACTCCTAACCCAAGTCTCAAATTAGCGCCATAAAAAGATGATTTTTCCAAAAATGCACATTTTTTCAGATTTTATAACTGAATTCGCTTTGGACGATGATTCTTATCACCATTCCAAAATTTCAAACTATTTGGTACAACAGAGTTAGAAAAAATCCGTTTTTAACTCCTAACCCAAGTCTCAAATTAGCGCCATAAAAAGATGATTTTTCCTGAAATGCAACTTTTTTTTAGATTTTATAACTGAATTCGCTTTGGACCACGATTCTAATCACTCATACAAAATTTAATCCCGTTTTGTACCATAGAACCAAAAAAAATGGGGAAAAAATGACTTCAAAAATTCCGAACCCAAGTCTCAAATTGGCTTTATACAAAAGATGATTTTTCCAGAAATGCAACTATTTTCAGATTTTAAGAGTGATTTAGGTTTGAACCATTATTCTGATAGGGATTCTTAAATTTCAGCCCGTATGGTACCGTAGAGCAAAAAAAAATTGGTTTTAAAGCCCGAACCCAAGTCGCAAATTAGCGCCATAAAAAGATGATTTTCCTGAAATGCAACTATTTTCAGATTTTAAGAGTGATTTAGGTTTGAACCATTATTCTGATAGGGATTCTTAAATTTCAGCCCGTATGGTACCGTAGAGCAAAAAAAAAATTGGTTTTAAAGCCCGAACCCAAGTCTCAAATTAGCGCCATAAAAAGATGATTTTTCGTGAAATGCAACATTTTTTTAGATTTTATAACTGAATTCGCTTTGGACCATGATTCTTATAAATATTACGAAATTTCATTCCGTTTGGTTCGGTAGAGCCAGAAAAAATTGGTTTTAAAGTCCGAAACCAAGTCTTAAATTAGCGCCATAAAAAGATGATTTTTCCAAAAATGCACATTTTTTCAGATTTAATAACTGAATTCGCTTTGGACGATTATTATTATCACCATTCCAAAATTTCAACCTGGTTGGTACAATAGAGTTAGAAAAAATCCGTTTTTAACTCCTAACCCAAGTCTCAAATTAGCGCCATAAAAAGATGATTTTTCATGAAATGCAACTTTTTTTTAGATTTTATAACTGAATTCGCTTTGGACCATGATTCTTATCACTATTACGAAATTTCATTCCGTTTGTTTCGGTAGAGCCAGAAAAAATTGGTTTTAAAGTCCGAACCCAAATCTTAAATTAGCGCCATAAAAAGATGATTTTTCCAAAAATGCACATTTTTTCAGATTTTATAACTGAATTCGCTTTGGACGATGATTATTATCACCATTCCAAAATTTCAACCTGTTTGGTACAATAGAGCTAGAAAAAATCAGTTTTTAAGTCCCAACCCAAGTGTTAAATTAACGCCATAAAAAGATAATTTTTCCGTAAATGCAAGTTTACTAAAATTTTATAACAGAAATCGCTTTGAACCATGATTCTTATCACCATTCCAAAATTTCAAACTATTTGGTACCATAGAGCTAGAAAAAATCGGTTTTAAGTCCTAACCCATGTCTCCAATTAGCGCCATATAAAAGTTGATTTTTCAAGAAATGCAATTTTTTTCAGATTTTAAGAGTGATTTCGGTTTGAATCATTATTATGATAGGGATTCTTAAATTTCAGCCCGTATGGTACCGTAGAGCAAAAAAAATGGTTTTAAAGCCCGAACCCAAGTCTCAAATTAGCGCCATAAAAAGATGATTTTTCCTGAAATGCAACTTTTTTTTAGATTTTATAACTGAATTCGCTTTGGACCATGATTCTTATCACTATTACGAAATTTCATTCCGTTTGGTTCGGTAGAGCCAGAAAAAATTGGTTTTAAAGTCCGAACCCAAGTCTTAAAGTAGCGCCATAAAAAGATGATTTTTCCTGAAATGCAACTTTTTTTTAGATTTTATAACTGAATTCGCTTTGGACCATGATTCTTATCACTATTACCAAATTTCATTCCGTTTGTTTCGGTAGAGCCAGAAAAAATTGGTTTTAAAGTCCAAACCCAAGTCTTAAATTAGCGCCATAAAAAGATGATTTTTCCAAAAATGCACATTTTTTCAGATTTTATAACTGAATTCGCTTTGGACGATGATTATTATCACCATTCCAAAATTTCAACCTGTTTGGTACAATAGAGTTAGAAAAAATCCGTTTTTAACTCCTAACCCAAGTCTCAAATTAGCGCCATAAAAAGATGATTTTTCCGTAAATGCAACTTTTTTTTAGATTTTATAACTGAATTCGCTTTGGAACATGATTCTTATCACTATCGCGAAATTTCATTCCGTTTGGTTCGGTAGAGCCAGAAAAAAATGGTTTTAAAGTCCGAACCCAAGTCCTAAATTAGCGCCATAAAAAGACGATTTTTCCAAAAATGCACATTTTTTCAGATTTTATAACTGAATTCGCTTTGGACGATTATTATTATCACCATTCCAAATTTTCAACCTGTTTGGTACAATAGAGTTAGAAAAAATCCGTTTTTAACTCCTAACCCAAGTCTCAAATTAGCGCCATAAAAAGATGATTTTTCCAGAAATGCAACTATTTTCAGATTTTAAGAGTGATTTAGGTTTGAACCATTATTCTGATAGGGATTCTTAAATTTCAGCCCGTATGGTACCGTAGAGCAAAAAAAAAATTGGTTTTAAAGCCCGAACCCAAGTCTCAAATTAGCGCCATAAAAAGATGATTTTTCCTGAAATGCAACATTTTTTTAGATTTTATAACTGAATTCGCTGTGGACCATGATTCTTATAAATATTACGAAATTTCATTCCGTTTGGTAGGGTAGAGCCAGAAAAAATTGGTTTTAAAGTCCGAACCCAAGTCTCAAATTAGCGCCATAAAAAGATGATTTTTCCAAAAATGCACATTTTTTCAGATTTTATAACTGAATTCGCTTTGGACGATGATTCTTATCACCATTCCAAAATTTCAAACTATTTGGTACAACAGAGTTAGAAAAAATCCGTTTTTAACTCCTAACCCAAGTCTCAAATTAGCGCCATAAAAAGATGATTTTTCCTGAAATGCAACTTTTTTTTAGATTTTATAACTGAATTCGCTTTGGACCACGATTCTAATCACTCATACAAAATTTAATCCCGTTTTGTACCATAGAACCAAAAAAAATGGGGAAAAAATGACTTCAAAAATTCCGAACCCAAGTCTCAAATTGGCTTTATACAAAAGATGATTTTTCCAGAAATGCAACTATTTTCAGATTTTAAGAGTGATTTAGGTTTGAACCATTATTCTGATAGGGATTCTTAAATTTCAGCCCGTATGGTACCGTAGAGCAAAAAAAAATTGGTTTTAAAGCCCGAACCCAAGTCGCAAATTAGCGCCATAAAAAGATGATTTTTCCTGAAATGCAACTATTTTCAGATTTTAAGAGTGATTTAGGTTTGAACCATTATTCTGATAGGGATTCTTAAATTTCAGCCCGTATGGTACCGTAGAGCAAAAAAAAAATTGGTTTTAAAGCCCGAACCCAAGTCTCAAATTAGCGCCATAAAAAGATGATTTTTCGTGAAATGCAACATTTTTTTAGATTTTATAACTGAATTCGCTTTGGACCATGATTCTTATAAATATTACGAAATTTCATTCCGTTTGGTTCGGTAGAGCCAGAAAAAATTGGTTTTAAAGTCCGAAACCAAGTCTTAAATTAGCGCCATAAAAAGATGATTTTTCCAAAAATGCACATTTTTTCAGATTTAATAACTGAATTCGCTTTGGACGATTATTATTATCACCATTCCAAAATTTCAACCTGGTTGGTACAATAGAGTTAGAAAAAATCCGTTTTTAACTCCTAACCCAAGTCTCAAATTAGCGCCATAAAAAGATGATTTTTCATGAAATGCAACTTTTTTTTAGATTTTATAACTGAATTCGCTTTGGACCATGATTCTAATCACTATTACGAAATTTCATTCCGTTTGTTTCGGTAGAGCCAGAAAAAATTGGTTTTAAAGTCCGAACCCAAATCTTAAATTAGCGCCATAAAAAGATGATTTTTCCAAAAATGCACATTTTTTCAGATTTTATAACTGAATTCGCTTTGGACGATGATTATTATCACCATTCCAAAATTTCAACCTGTTTGGTACAATAGAGCTAGAAAAAATCAGTTTTTAAGTCCCAACCCAAGTGTTAAATTAACGCCATAAAAAGATAATTTTTCCGTAAATGCAAGTTTACTAAAATTTTATAACAGAAATCGCTTTGAACCATGATTCTTATCACCATTCCAAAATTTCAAACTATTTGGTACCATAGAGCTAGAAAAAATCGGTTTTAAGTCCTAACCCATGTCTCCAATTAGCGCCATATAAAAGTTGATTTTTCAAGAAATGCAATTTTTTTCAGATTTTAAGAGTGATTTCGGTTTGAATCATTATTATGATAGGGATTCTTAAATTTCAGCCCGTATGGTACCGTAGAGCAAAAAAAATGGTTTTAAAGCCCGAACCCAAGTCTCAAATTAGCGCCATAAAAAGATGATTTTTCCTGAAATGCAACTTTTTTTTAGATTTTATAACTGAATTCGCTTTGGACCATGATTCTTATCACTATTACGAAATTTCATTCCGTTTGGTTCGGTAGAGCCAGAAAAAATTGGTTTTAAAGTCCGAACCCAAGTCTTAAAGTAGCGCCATAAAAAGATGATTTTTCCTGAAATGCAACTTTTTTTTAGATTTTATAACTGAATTCGCTTTGGACCATGATTCTTATCACTATTACCAAATTTCATTCCGTTTGTTTCGGTAGAGCCAGAAAAAATTGGTTTTAAAGTCCAAACCCAAGTCTTAAATTAGCGCCATAAAAAGATGATTTTTCCAAAAATGCACATTTTTTCAGATTTTATAACTGAATTCGCTTTGGACGATGATTATTATCACCATTCCAAAATTTCAACCTGTTTGGTACAATAGAGTTAGAAAAAATCCGTTTTTAACTCCTAACCCAAGTCTCAAATTAGCGCCATAAAAAGATGATTTTTCCGTAAATGCAACTTTTTTTTAGATTTTATAACTGAATTCGCTTTGGAACATGATTCTTATCACTATCGCGAAATTTCATTCCGTTTGGTTCGGTAGAGCCAGAAAAAAATGGTTTTAAAGTCCGAACACAAGTCTTAAATTAGCGCCATAAAAAGACGATTTTTCCAAAAATGCACATTTTTTCAGATTTTATAACTGAATTCGCTTTGGACCATGATTCTTATCACTCATACAAAATTTAATCCCGTTTTGTACCATAGAACCAAAAAAAATGGGGGAAAAATGACTTCAAAAATTCCGAACCCAAGTCTCAAATTGGCTTTATACAAAAGATGATTTTTCCAGAAATGCAACTATTTTCAGATTTTAAGAGTGATTTAGGTTTGAACCATTATTCTGATAGGGATTCTTAAATTTCAGCCCGTATGGTACCGTAGAGCAAAAAAAAAATGGTTTTAAAGCCCGAACCCAAGTCTCAAATTAGCGCCATAAAAAGATGATTTTTCCTGAAATGCAACATTTTTTTAGATTTTATAACTGAATTCGCTGTGGACCATGATTCTTATAAATATTACGAAATTTCATTCCGTTTGGTTGGGTAGAGCCAGAAAAAATTGGTTTTAAAGTCCGAACCCAAGTCTTAAATTAGCGCCATAAAAAGATGATTTTTCCAAAAATGCACATTTTTTCAGATTTAATAACTGAATTCGCTTTGGACGATTATTATTATCACCATTCCAAATTTTCAACCTGTTTGGTACAATAGAGTTAGAAAAAATCCGTTTTTAACTCCTAACCCAAGTCTCAAATTAGCGCCATAAAAAGATGATTTTTCCTGAAATGCAACTTTTTTTTAGATTTTATAACTGAATTCGCTTTGGACCATGATTCTTATCACTATTACCAAATTTCATTCCGTTTGTTTCGGTAGAGCCAGAAAAAATTGGTTTTAAAGTCCAAACCCAAGTCTTAAATTAGCGCCATAAAAAGATGATTTTTCCAAAAATGCACATTTTTTCAGATTTTATAACTGAATTCGCTTTGGACGATGATTATTATCACCATTCCAAAATTTCAACCTGTTTGGTTCAATAGAGTTAGAAAAAATCCGTTTTTAACTCCTAACCCAAGTCTCAAATTAGCGCCATAAAAAGATGATTTTTCCTGAAATGCAAGTTTACTAAAATTTTATAACTGATATCGCTTTGGACCATGATTCTTATCACCATTCCAAAATTTCAAACTATTTGGTACAATAGAGTTAGAAAAAATCCGTTTTTAACTCCTAACCCAAGTCTCAAATTAGCGCCATAAAAAGATGATTTTTCCTGAAATGCAACTTTTTTTTAGATTTTATAACTGAATTCGCTTTGGAACATGATTCTTATCACTATTGCGAAATTTCATTCCGTTTGGTTCGGTAGAGCCAGAAAAAAATGGTTTTAAAGTCCGAACCCAAGTCTTAAATTAGCGCCATAAAAAGATGATTTTTCCAAAAAAGCACATTTTTTCAGATTTAATAACTGAATTCGCTTTGGACGATGATTATTATCACCATTCCAAAATTGGTTTTAAAGTCCGAACCCAAGTCTTAAATTAGCGCCATAAAAAGATGATTTTTCCTGAAATGCAACTTTTTTTTAGTTTTTATAACTGAATTCGCTTTGGACCATGATTCTTATCACTTTTCCGAAATTCCAACCCGTTTGGTACCATAGGGCCAGAAAAAATTGGTTTTCAAGTCCGAACTCAGGTCTCAAATTAGCGCTACAAAAAAGTTGATTTTTCCATAAATTCTACTTTTTCAGATTTCCTAACTGAATTCGTTTTGAACCATACCTTTTATGACTATTCCTTACTTTCAGCCCGTTTGGTACCATAGAGCCAGAAAAAAATTGTTTTAAAGCCCGAACCCAAGTCAGCGCCATAAAAAAGATGATTTTTCCAGAAACGCAACTTTTTTCAGATTTTAAGAGTGATTTCGGATTGAACCATTATTCCTATAGGGATTCCGAAATTTTAACCCCTTTTGGTACGATAGATCCAGAAAAAAATGTTTTAAAAGCCCGAACCCAAATCTCAAATTGGCTCCATAAAAAAGACGATATATCGAGAAATGCATTTTTTTCAGATTTTAAGAGTGATTTCGGTTTGAACCATAACGAAGATAGGGATCCCGAAAAATCAGCTCGTTTGCTACCAATGAGCCAGAAAAAATTGGTTTTAATGCCCGAACCCAAGTCTCAAATCAACGCCATAAAAAAATATTTTTTCAGAAATGCAACTTTTTCTGATTTTCTAACTGATTTTGATTTGAACCAAGATTCTTATGACTTTTCCTTAATTTCAGCCCGTTTGGTGCCAAAGAGCCAGAAAAAATTGGTTTTGTAGCCCGAACCCAAGTCTCAAATTAGCGCCATAAAAAAGATGATTTTTCCTGAAATGCAACGTTTTTTAGATTTTATAACTGAATTCGCTTTGGACCATGATTCTAATCACTATTCCCAAATTTAATCCCGTTTGGTACAATAGAGTCAGATAAAATTGCTTTTACAGTCCGAACCCAACACTTAAATTTGCGCCATGAAAATGACAATTTTTCCAGAAATGCAAATGTTTTCAGATTTTAAGAGTCATTTCGGATTGAACCATAATTCTGATAGGGATTCAAAATGGTAGCCCGTTTGGAAACATAGAGCCAGAACAAATTGGTTTTAAAGCCCGAACCAAAGTCTCAAATTAGCGCCATAAAAAAGTTGATTTTTCCAGAAATGCCACTTTTTTCAGATTTTTATATACATTATGCTTGAACCATTATTCTGATAGGGATTCCGAAATTTTAGCACGTTTGGTACCATAGAGCCAGAAAAATTGGTTTTCAAGTCCGAACTCAGGTCTCAAGTTAGCGCCATAAAAAAGTTGATTTTTCCACAAATTCAACTTTTTTCAGATTTTAAGAGTGATTTCGTATTGAACCATTATTCTGATAGGGATTCCAAAATGTTAGCCCGTTTGGTAACCTAGAGCCAGAAAAAATTGGTTTTAAAGCCCGAACCCAAGTCTCAAATTAGCGCCATAAAAAAGTTGATTTTTCCAGAAATTCAACTTTTTCAGATTTTTATATTGATTATGCTTGAACCATTATTCTGATAGGGATTCTGAAATTTCAGTACGTTTGGTACCATAGTGCCAGAAAAAATTGGTTTTCAAGTACGAACTCAGTTCTCAAATTAGCGCCACAAAAAAGTTAATTTTAACAGAAATTCTTCTTTTTCAGATTTCCTAACTGAATTCGTTTTGACCCATGATTCTTATCACTTTTCCAAAATTTTAGCCCGTTTGGAACCATAGAGCCAGATAAAATTGGTTTTCAAGTCCGAACTCTGGTCTCAAGTTAGCGCCATAAAAAAATTGATTTTTCCAGAAATTCAACTTTTTCAGATTTTTATATTGATTATGCTTGAACCATTATTCTGATAGGTATTCCGAAATTTCAGCACGTTGGGTACCATAGAGCCAGAAAAAAAAATTTTTCAAGTCAGAACTCAAGTCTCAAATTAGCGCCATAAAAAGATGATTTTTCCTGAAATGCAACTTTTTTTTAGTTTTTATAACTGAATTCGCTTTGGACCATGATTCTTATCACTTTTCGGAAATTCCAACCCGTTTGGTACCATAGGGCCCGAATAAATTGGTTTTCAAGTCAGAACTCTGGTTTCAAATTAGCGCTACAAAAAAGTTGATTTTTCCATAAATTCTACTTTTTCAGATTTCCTAACTGAATTCGTTTTGAACCATACCTTTTATGACTATTCCTTACTTTCAGCCCGTTTGGTACCATAGAGCCAAAAAAAAATTGTTTTAAAGCCCGAACCCAAGTCTCAAATTAGCGCCATAAAAAGGATGATTATTCCTGAAATGCAACTTTTTTTTAATTTTATAACTGAATTTGCTTTGGACCATGATTCTTATCACTATTCCCTAATTTCAGCCCGGTTGGTACCATAGAGCCAGAAAAATTGGTTTTAAAGCCCGAACCCAAGTCTCAAATTAGCGCCATAAAAAAGTTGATTTTTCCAGAAATTCAACTTTTTTCAGATTTTAAGTGTGATTTCGGATTGAACCATTATTCTGATAGGGATTCCAAAATTTAGGCCCGCACGGTACCATAGAGCCAGAAAAAATTGGTTTTAAAGCCCGAACCCAAGTCTCAAATTAGCGCCACAAAAAAGTTGATTTTTCCAGAAATTCTACATTTTTCAGATTTCAAGAGTGATTTCGGTTGGTACCATAATTATGATAGGAATTCCGAAATTTCCGCCCGTTACGTACCATAGAGCTAGACAAAATCGGTTTTAAAGTCCCAACACAAGTCTCAACTTAGCGCCACAAAAAAGATGATTTTTCCTGAATTGCAACTTTTTTTCGATTTTATAACTGAATTCGCTTTGAACCATGATTTTTATTACAATTTAAAATTTAAACCCGTTTGGTACCATAGAGCCAGAAAAAAATGGTTTTCGAGCCCGAACCCAAGTCTTAAATTATCGCCATAAAAAGTTGATTTTTCCAAAAATGCAACTTTTTTCAGATTTTAAGAGTGACTTCGGTTGGTACCATTATTAAAATAGGAATTCCGAAATTTCAGCCCGTTTGGGACCATAGAGCCAAAATAAATTGTTTTAAAGCCCGAACCCAAGTCTCAAATTAGCGCCATAAAAAAATGATTTTTCCTGAAATGCAACTTTTTTTTAGATTTTATAACTGAATTCGCTTTGGACCATGATTCTTATCACTATTACGAAATTTCATTCCGTTTGGTTCGGTAGAGCCCGAAAAAAATGGTTTTAAAGTCCGAACCCAAGTCTTAACTAAGCGCCATAAAAAGATGATTTTTCCGTAAATGCAAGTTTAATTAATTTATAAACTGAAATCGCTTTGGACCATGATTCTAATCACTCATACAAAATTTAATCCCGTTTTGTACCATAGAACCAAAAAAAATGGGGGAAAAATGACTGCAAAAATTCCGAACCCAAGTCTCAAATTGGCTTTATACAAAAGATGATTTTTCCAGAAAAGCAAGTATTTTCAGATTTTAAGAGTGATTTAGGTTTGAACCATTATTCTGATAGGGATTCTTAAATTTCAGCCCGTATGGTACCGTAGAGCAAAAAAAAAATAGGTTTTAAAGCCCGAACCCAAGTCTCAAATTAGCGCCATAAAAAGATGATTTTTCCTGAAATGCAACATTTTTTTAGATTTTATAACTGAATTCGCTTTGGACCATGATTCTTATAAATATTACGAAATTTCATTCCGTTTGGTTGGGTAGAGCCAGAAAAAATTGGTTTTAAAGTCCGAACCCAAGTCTTAAATTAGCGCCATAAAAAGATGATTTTTCCAAAAATGCACATTTTTCCAGATTTAATAACTGAATTCGCTTTGGACGATTATTATTATCACCATTCCAAATTTTCAACCTGTTTGGTACAATAGAGTTAGAAAAAATCCGTTTTTTACTCCTAACCCAAGTCTCAAATTAGCGCCATAAAAAGATGATTTTTCCTGAAATGCAACTTTTTTTTAGATTTTATAACTGAATTCGCTTTGGACCATGATTCTTATCACTATTACGAAATTTCATTCCGTTTGTTTCGGTAGAGCCAGAAAAAATTGGTTTTAAAGTCCAAACCCAAGTCTTAAATTAGCGCCATAAAAAGACGATTTTTCCAAAAATGCACATTTTTTCAGATTTTTTAACTGAATTCGCTTTGGACGATGATTATTATCACCATTCCAAAATTGGTTTTAAAGTCCGAACCCAAGTCTTAAATTAGCGCCATAAAAAGATGATTTTTCCTGAAATGCAACTTTTTTTTTGCTTTTATAACTGAATTCGCTTTGGACCATGATTCTTATCACTTTTCCGAAATTCCAACCCGTTTGGTACCATAGGGCCAGAAAAAATTGGTTTTCAAGTCCGAACTCAGGTCTCAAATTAGCGCTACAAAAAAGTTGATTTTTCCATAAATTCTACTTTTTCAGATTTCCTAACTGAATTCGTTTTGAACCATACCTTTTATGACTATTCCTTACTTTCAGCCCGTTTGGTACCATAGAGCCAGAAAAAAATTGTTTTAAAGCCCGAACCCAAGTCAGCGCCATAAAAAAGATGATTTTTCCAGAAACGCAACTTTTTTCTGATTTTAAGAGTGATTTCGGATTGAACCATTATTCCTATAGGGATTCCGAAATTTTAACCCCTTTTGGTACGATAGATCCAGAAAAAAATGTTTTAAAAGCCCGAACCCAAATCTCAAATTGGCTCCATAAAAAAGACGATATATCGAGAAATGCATTTTTTTCAGATTTTAAGAGTGATTTCGGTTTGAACCATAACGAAGATAGGGTTCCCGAAAAATCAGCTCGTTTGGTACCAATGAGCCAGAAAAAATTGGTTTTAATGCCCGAACCCAAGTCTCAAATCAACGCCATAAAAAAATATTTTTTCAGAAATGCAACTTTTTCTGATTTTCTAACTGATTTTGATTTGAACCAAGATTCTTATGACTTTTCCTTAATTTCAGCCCGTTTGGTGCCAAAGAGCCAGAAAAAATTGGTTTTGTAGCCCGAACCCAAGTCTCAAATTAGCGCCATAAAAAAGATGATTTTTCCTGAAATGCAACGTTTTTTAGATTTTATAACTGAATTCGCTTTGGACCATGATTCTAATCACTATTCCCAAATTTAATCCCGTTTGGTACAATAGAGTCAGATAAAATTGCTTTTACAGTCCGAACCCAACACTTAAATTTGCGCCATGAATATGACAATTTTTCCAGAAATGCAAATGTTTTCAGATTTTAAGAGTCATTTCGGATAGAACCATAATTCTGATAGGGATTCAAAATGTTAGCCCGTTTGGAAACATAGAGCCAGAACAAATTGGTTTTAAAGCCCGAACCAAAGTCTCAAATTAGCGCCATAAAAAAGTTGATTTTTCCAGAAATGCCACTTTTTTCAGATTTTTATATACATTATGCTTGAACCATTATTCTGATAGGGATTCCGAAATTTTAGCACGTTTGGTACCATAGAGCCAGAAAAATTGGTTTTCAAGTCCGAACTCAGGTCTCAAGTTAGCGCCATAAAAAAGTTGATTTTTCCACAAATTCAACTTTTTTCAGATTTTAAGAGTGATTTCGTATTGAACCATTATTCTGATAGGGATTCCAAAATGTTAGCCCGTTTGGTAACCTAGAGCCAGAAAAAATTGGTTTTAAAGCCCGAACCCAAGTCTCAAATTAGCGCCATAAAAAAGTTGATTTTTCCAGAAATTCAACTTTTTCAGATTTTTATATTGATTATGCTTGAACCATTATTCTGATAGGGATTCTGAAATTTCAGTACGTTTGGTACCATAGTGCCAGAAAAAATTGGTTTTCAAGTACGAACTCAGTTCTCAAATTAGCGCCACAAAAAAGTTAATTTTAACAGAAATTCTTCTTTTTCAGATTTCCTAACTGAATTCGTTTTGACCCATGATTCTTATCACTATTCCAAAATTTTAGCCCGTTTGGAACCATAGAGCCAGATAAAATTGGTTTTCAAGTCCGAACTCTGGTCTCAAGTTAGCGCCATAAAAAAATTGATTTTTCCAGAAATTCAACTTTTTCAGATTTTTATATTGATTATGCTTGAAACATTATTCTGATAGGTATTCCGAAATTTCAGCACGTTGGGTACCATAGAGCCAGAAAAAAAAAATTTTCAAGTCAGAACTCAAGTCTGAAATTAGCGCCATAAAAAGATGATTTTTCCTGAAATGCAACTTTTTTTTAGTTTTTATAACTGAATTCGCTTTGGACCATGATTCTTATCACTTTTCGGAAATTCCAACCCGTTTGGTACCATAGGGCCCGAATAAATTGGTTTTCAAGTCCGAACTCAGGTCTCAAATTAGCGCTACAAAAAAGTTGATTTTTCCATAAATTCTACTTTTTCAGATTTCCTAACTGAATTCGTTTTGAACCATACCTTTTATGACTATTCCTTACTTTCAGCCCGTTTGGTACCATAGAGCCAAAAAAAAATTGTTTTAAAGCCCGAACCCAAGTCTCAAATTAGCGCCATAAAAAGGATGATTATTCCTGAAATGCAACTTTTTTTAAATTTTATAACTGAATTTGCTTTGGACCATGATTCTTATCACTATTCCCTAATTTCAGCCCGGTTGGTACCATAGAGCCAGAAAAATTGGTTTTAAAGCCCGAACCCAAGTCTCAAATTAGCGCCATAAAAAAGTTGATTTTTCCAGAAATTCAACTTTTTTCAGATTTTAAGTGTGATTTCGGATTGAACCATTATTCTGATAGGGATTCCAAAATTTAGGCCCGCACGGTACCATAGAGCCAGAAAAAATTGGTTTTAAAGCCCGAACCCAAGTCTCAAATTAGCGCCACAAAAAAGTTGATTTTTCCAGAAATTCTACATTTTTCAGATTTCAAGAGTGATTTCGGTTGGTACCATAATTATGATAGGAATTCCGAAATTTCCGCCCGTTACGTACCATAGAGCTAGACAAAATCGGTTTTAAAGTCCCAACACAAGTCTCAACTTAGCGCCACAAAAAAGATGATTTTTCCTGAATTGCAACTTTTTTTCGATTTTATAACTGAATTCGCTTTGAACCATGATTTTTATTACAATTTAAAATTTAAACCCGTTTGGTACCATAGAGCCAGAAAAAAATGGTTTTCGAGCCCGAACCCAAGTCTTAAATTATCGCCATAAAAAGTTGATTTTTCCAAAAATGCAACTTTTTTCAGATTTTAAGAGTGACTTCGGTTGGTACCATTATTAAAATAGGGATTCCGATATTTCAGCCCGTTTGGGACCATAGAGCCAAAATAAATTGTTTTAAAGCCCGAACCCAAGTCTCAAATTAGCGCCATAAAAAAATGATTTTTCCTGAAATGCAACTTTTTTTTAGATTTTATAACTGAATTCGCTTTGGACCATGATTCTAATCACAAATACAAAATTTAATCCCGTGTTGTACCATAGAACAAAAAAAAATGGGGGAAAAATGACTTCAAAAATTCCGAACCCAAGTCTCAAATTGGCTTTATACAAAAGATGATTTTTCCAGAAATGCAACTATTTTCAGATTTTAAGAGTGATTTCCGTTTGAACCATTATTCTGATAGGGATTCTTAAATTTCAGCCCGTATGGTACCGTAGAGCAAAAAAAAATGGTTTTAAAGCCCGAACCCAAGTCTTAAATTAGCGCCATAAAAAGATGATTTTCCCAAAAATGCACATTTTTTCAGATTTAATAATATGAATTCGCTTTGGACGATAATTATTATCACCATTCCAAAATTTCAACCTGTTTGGTACAATAGAGCTAGAACAAATCCGTTTTTAGGTCCTAACCCAAGTCTCAAATTAGCGCCATAAAAGATAATTTTTTCATAAATGCAAGTTTATTAAAATTTTATAACTGAATTCGTTTTGGACTTTGATTCTTATCACTATTTCAAAAATTCAACCTGTTTGGTACCATAGAGCCAGAAAAAATTGGTTTTAGAGCCCGAACCCAAGTCTCAAATGAGCGCCATAAAAAAATGATTTTTCCATAAATGCAACTTTTTTCAGATTTTAAGTGTGACTTCGGTTGGTACATTATTCTGATAGGGATTCCGAAATTTCAGCCCGTTTGGGAACATAGAGCCCGAATAAATTGTTTTAAACCCCGAACCCAAGTCTCAAATTAGCGCAATAAACAAAATGATTTTTCCTGAAATGCAACTTTTTTTTAGATTTTATAACTGAATTCGCTTTGGACCATGATTCAAATCACTAATACAAAATTAATCCCATGTTGTACCATAGAACCAAAAAAAATGGGGGAAAAATGACTTCAAAAATTCCGAACCCAAGTCTCAAATTGGCCTTATACAAAAGATGATTTTTCCAGAAATGCAACTATTTTCAGATTTTAAGAGTGATTTCGGTTTGACCCATTATTATGATAGGGATTCTTAAATTTCAGCCCGTACGGTACGTAGAGAAAAAAAATTGGTTTTAAAGCCCCGAACCCAAGTCTCAAATTAGCGCCATAAAAACATGAATTTTCCTGAAATGCAACTTTTTTTTAGTTTTTATAACTGAATTCGCTTTGGACCATGATTCTTATCACTATTACGAATTTCATTCCGTTTGGTTCGGTATAGCCAGAAAAAAATGGTTTTAAAGTCCGAACCCAGGTCTTAAATTAGCGCCATAAAAAGATGATTTTTCCGTTAATGCAAGTTTAATTAATTTATAAACTGAAATCGCTTTGGACCATGATTCTTATCACTATTCCAAAATTTCAACAGTTTGGTAGCATAGAGCTTGAAAAAATTGGTTTTAAAGTCCGAACCCAAGTCTGAAATTAGCGCCATAAAGAGATGATTTTTCCTGAAATGCAATTTTATTTTAGATTTTATAAGTGAATTTTCTTTGAACCATGATTTTTATCACTATTCCAAAATTTCAACCAGTTTGGTAGCATAGAGCTTGAAAAAATTGGTTTTAAAGTCCGAACCCAAGTCTGAAATTAGCGCCATAAAAAGATGATTTTTCCTGAAATGCAATTTTATTTTAGATTTTATACGTGAAGTTTCTTTGAACCATGATTTTTATCACTATTCCAAAATTTCATTCCGTTTTGTACCATAGAACAAAAGAAAATGGTTTTAAAGTCCGAACACAAGTCTCAAATTGGCTCCATAAAAACGACGATTTTTCAAGAAATGAAAATTTTATCAGATTTTAAGAGTGATTTCGGTTTGAACAATCATTATAATAGGGATTCCGAAATTTCAGCCCGTTTGGTACCATAGAGCCAGAAAAAATTGGTTTTAAAGTCCTAACCCAAGTATCAAATAAGCGCCATACAAAAGATGATTTTACCAGAAATGCAACGTTTTTCAGATTTTAAGAGTGATTTCGGATTAAACCATTATTCTGATAAGGATTCGAAAATTTTAGCCCGTTTGGGACCATAGAGCCAGAATAAATTGTTTTAAAGCCCGAACCCAAGTCTCAAATAAGCGCCATAAAAAAATGATTTTTCCTGAAATGCAACTTTTTTTTAGATTTTATAACTGAATTCGCTTTGGACCATGATTCTAATCACTAATACAAAATTTAATCACTTGTTGTACCATAGAACCAAAAAAATGGGGGAAAAATGACTTCAAAAATTCCGAACCCAAGTCTCAAATTGGCTTTATACAAAAGATGATTTTTCCAGAAATGCAACTATTTTCAGATTTTAAGAGTGATTTCGGTTTGACCCATTATTATGATAGGGATTCTTAAATTTCAGCCCGTACGGTACCGTAGAGCCAGAAAAAATTGGTTTTAAAGCCCGAACCAAAGTCTCAAATTAGCGCCATAAAAAAAATGATTTTTCCAGAAATGCCACTTTTTTCAGATTTTTATATACATTATGCTTGAACCATTATTCTGATAGGGATTCCGAAATTTTAGCACGTTTGGTACCATAGAGCCAGAAAAATTGGTTTTCAAGTCCGAACTCAGGTCTCAAGTTAGCGCCATAAAAAAGTTGATTTTTCCAGAAATTCAACTTTTTTCAGATTTTAAGAGTGATTTCGGATTGAACCATTATTCTGATAGGGATTCCAAAATTTAGGCCCGCATGGTACCATAGAGCCAGAAAAAATTGGTTTTAAAGCCCGAACCCAAGTCTCAAATTAGCGCCATAAAAAAAATGATTTTTCCAGAATTTCAACTTTTTCAGATTTTTGTATTGATTATGCTTGAACCATTATTCTGATAGGGATTCCAAAATTTCATACTGTTTGGTACCATAGAGCCAGAAAAAATTTCTGTTAAAGTCCGAACCCAAGTCTCAAATTAGAGCCATAAAAAGGATGATTTTTCCTGAAATGCAACTTTTTTCTGATTTTATAACTGAATTCGCTTTAGACCATGATTCTTATCACTTTTCCACAGTTTCATCCCGATTGGTAAAATAGAGTCAGAACAAATTGGTTTTATAGTCCGAACCCAAGTTTCAAATGAACTCCATAAAAAAGATGATTTTTCCAGAAATGCAATTTTTTTCAGATTTTAAGAGTGATTTCGGTTTGAACCATTATACTGATAGGGATTGTAAAATTTCAGCCCGTTTGGTACGATAGAGCCCGAAAAAAATGTTTTTTAAGCCCGAACCCAAGTCTCAAATTGGCTCCATAAAATAGACGATTTTTCGAGAAATACATTTTTTTCAGATTTTAAGAGTGATTTCGGTTTGAACCATAACGAAGATAGGAATTCTGAAAAATCAGCCCGTTTGGTACCATTAAGCCAGAAAAAAATGGTTTTAAAGCCCGAACCCAAGTCTCAAATCAACGCCATAAAAATTTTTTTTTTTCAGAAATGCAATTTTTTCTGATTTTCTAACTAATTTTGATTTGAACCAAGATTCTTATGACTATTCCTTAATTTCAGCCCGTTTGGTGCCAAAGAGCCAGAAAAATTTATTTTGAAGCCCGAACCCAAGTCTCAAATTAGCGCCATAAAAAAGTTGATTTTTCCCGAAATTCAACTTTTTCAGATTTTCGAACTGAATTCGTTTTGAACCATGATTTTTATGACTATTCCTTACTTTCAGCCCGTTTGGTACATTAAAGCCAGAAAAAATTGGTTTTAAAGCCCGAACCCAAGTCTCAAATTAGCGCCATAAAAATGTTGATTTTTCCCGAAATTCAACTTTTTCAGATTTTTGAACTGAATTCGTTATGAACCATGATTTTTATGACTATACCTTACTTTCAGCCCGTTTGGTACCATAGAGCCAGAAAAAAATGGTTTTAAAGCCCGAACCCAAGTCTCAAATTAGCGCCATAAAAAAGTTGATTTTTCCAGAAATGCCACTTTTTTCAGATTTTTATATACATTATGCTTGAACCATTATTCTGATAGGGATTCCGAAATTTTAGCACGTTTGGTACCATAGAGCCAGAAAAATTGATTTTCAAGTCCGAACTCAGGTCTCAAGTTAGCGCCATAAAAAAGTTGATTTTTCCAGAAATTCAACTTTTTTCAAATTTTAAGAGTGATTTCGTATTGAACCATTATTCTGATAGGGATTCCAAAATGTTAGCCCGTTTGGTAACCTAGAGCCAGAAAAAATTGTTTTTAAAGCCCGAACCCAAGTCTCAAATTAGCGCCATAAAAAAGTTGATTTTTCCAGAAATTCAACTTTTTCAGATTTTTATATTGATTATGCTTGAACCATTATTCTGATAGGGATTCTGAAATTTCAGCACGTTTGGTACCATAGAGCCAGAAAAAATTGGTTTTCAAGTACGAACTCAGTTCTCAAATTAGCGCCACAAAAAAGTTTATTTTACCAGAAATTCTACTTTTTCAGATTTCCTAACTGAATTCGTTTTAAACCATGATTTTTATGACTTTTCCTTATTTTCAGCCCGTTTGGTACCATAGAGCCAGAAAAAAATGGTTTTAAAGCCCGAACCCAAGTCTCTAATTAGCGCCATAAAAAAGATGATTTTTCCAGAAACGCAACTTTTTTCAGATTTTTTGAGTGATTTCGGATTGAACCATTATTCTGATAGGGAATCCAAAATTTCATATTTTTTGGTACCATAGAGCCAGAAAAAATTTCTTTTAAAGTCCGAACCCAAATCTCAAATTAGCGCCATAAAAAGATGAATTTTCCGTTAGTGCATGTTTATTAAAATGTAAAAACAAAACTCGCTTTGGACCATGATTCTTTTCACTTTTCCAAAATTCCAACCCGTTTGGTACCATAGGGCCAGAAAAAATTGGTTTTCAAGTCCGAACTCAGGTCTCAAATTAGCGCTACAAAAAAGTTGATTTTTCCATAAATTCTCCTTTTTCAGATTTCCTAACTGAATTCGTTTTGAACCATACCTTTTATGACTATTCCTTACTTTCAGCCCGTTTGGTACCATAGAGCCAGAAAAAAATTGTTTTAAAGCCCGAACCCAAGTCTCAAATTAGCGCCATAAAAAGGATGATTATTCGTGAAATGCAACTTTTTTTTAATTTTATAACTGAATTTGCTTTGGACCATGATTCTTATCACTATTCCCTAATTTCAGCCCGGTTGGTACCATAGAGCCAGAAAAATTGGTTTTAAAGCCCGAACCCAAGTCTCAAATTAGCGCCATAAAAAAGTTGATTTTTCCAGAAATTCAACTTTTTTCAGATTTTAAGTGTGATTTCGGATTGAACCATTATTCTGATAGGGATTCCAAAATTTAGGCCCGCATGGTACCATAGAGCCAGAAAAAATTGGTTTTAAAGCCCGAACCCAAGTCTCAAACTAGCGCCATAAAAAATTTGATTTCTAAGAAATTCTCCTTTTTTCAGATTTTTAGAGTGATTTCAGTTGGTACCATAATTCTGATAGGAATTCCTAAATTTCCGCCCGTTTAGTACAATAAGGATAGAAAAAATTGGTTTTAATGTCCGAACCCAAGTTTTAACTAAGCGCCACAAAAAAGATGATTTTTCCTGAAATGCAACTTTTTTTCGATTTTATAACTGAATTCGCTTTGAACCATGATTCTTTTCACTATTCCTAAATTTAATCCCGTTTGATAGGATAGTGCCAGAAAAAATTGGTTTTTAAGCCCGAACCCAAGTCTCAAATAAGCGCCATAAACAAGTTGATATCTCAGAAATTCTCCTTTTTTCAGATTTTAAGAGTGATTTCGGTTGGTACCATAATTCCAATAGGAATTCCGAAATTTCCGCCCGATTAGTACCATAGAGCATGAAAAAATTGGTTTTACAGTCCGAACCCAAGTTTTAAATAAGCGCCACAAAAAAGATGATTTTTCCTGAAATGCAACTTTTTTTCGATTTTATAACTGAATTCGCTTTGACCCATGATTCTTATCACTATTCCAAAATTTTAGCCCGTTTGGTACCATAGAGCCAATTAGAGAAAATTGGTTTTCAAGTCCGAACTCAGGTCTCAAATTAGCGCCACTAAGAGGTTGATTTTTCCAGAAATACTACTTATTCAGATTTCCTAACTGAATTCGTTTTGAACCATAATTTTTATGACTATTCCTTAGTTTCAGCCCGTTTGGTACCATAGAGCCAGAAAAAAATGGTTTTAAAGCCCGAACCCACGTCAGCGCCATAAAAAAGATGATTTTTCCAGAAACGCAACTTTTTTCAGATTTTAAGAGTGATTTCGGATTGAACCATTATTCCTATAGGGATTCCGAAATTTTAACCCCTTTTGGTACGATAGATCCAGAAAAAAATGTTTTAAAAGCCCGAACCCAAATCTCAAATTGGCGCCATAAAAAAGATGATTTTTCCTGAAATGCAATGTTTTTTAGATTTTATAACTGAATTCGCTTTGGACCATGATTCTTATCACTATTCCCAAATATAATCCCGTTTGGTACAATAGAGTCAGATAAAATTGCTTTTACAGTCCGAACCCAACTCTTAAATTTGCGCCATGAAAATGACAATTTTTCCAGAAATGCAAATGTTTTCAGATTTTAAGAGTCATTTCGGATTGAACCATAATTCTGATAGGGATTCCAAAATGTTAGCCCGTTTGGTAACATAGAGCCAGAAAAAATTGGTTTTAAAGCCCGAACCAAAGTCTCAAATTAGCGCCATAAAAAAGTTGATTTTTCCAGAAATGCCACTTTTTTCAGATTTTTATATACATTATGCTTGAACCATCATTCTGATAGGGATTCCGAAATTTTAGCACGTTTGGTACCATAGAGCCAGAAAAATTGGTTTTCAAGTCCGAACTCAGGTCTCAAGTTAGCGCCATAAAAAAGTTGATTTTTCCAGAAATTCAACTTTTTTCAGATTTTAAGAGTGATTTCGGATTGAACCATTATTCTGATAGCGATTCCAAAATGTTAGCCCGTTTGGTAACATAGAGCCAGAAAAAATTGGTTTTAAAGCCCGAACCCAAGTCTCAAATTAGCGCCATAAAAAAGTTGATTTTTCCAGAAATTCAACTTTTTCAGATTTTTATATTGATTATGCTTGAACCATTATTCTGATAGGGATTCTGAAATTTCAGCACGTTTGGTACCATAGAGCCAGAAAAAATTGGTTTTCAAGTACGAACTCAGTTCTCAAATTAGCGCCACAAAAAAGTTAATTTTACCAGAAATTCTACTTTTTCAGATTTCCTAACTGAATTCGTTTTGAACCATGATTTTTATGACTTTTCCTTACTTTCAGCCCGTTTGGTACCATAGAGCCAGAAAAAAATGGTTTTAAAGCCCGAACCCAAGTCTCTAATTAGCGCCATAAAAAAGATGATTTTTCCAGTAACGCAACTTTTTTCAGATTTTTTGAGTGATTTCGGATTGAACCATTATTCTGATAGGGAATCCAAAATTTCATACTTTTTGGTACCATAGAGCCAGAAAAAATTTCTTTTAAAGTCCGATCCCAAGTCTCAAATTAGCGCCATAAAAAGGATGATTTTTCCTGAAATGCAACTTTTGTCTGATTTTATAACTGAATTCGCTTAAGACCATGATTCTTATCACTTTTCCACAGTTTCATCCCGATTGGTAAAATAGAGCCAGAAAAAATTGGTTTTATAGTACGAACCCATGTTTCATTTTTTAGATTTTATAACTGAATTCGCTTTGGACCATGATTCTTAACACTATTCCCAAATTTAATCCCGTTTGGTACAATAGAGTCAGATAAAATTGCTTTTACAGTCCGAACCCAACTCTTAAATTTGCGCCATGAAAATGACAATTTTTCCAGAAATGCAAATGTTTTCAGATTTTAAGAGTCATTTCGGATTGAACCATAATTCTGATAGGGATTCCAAAATGTTAGCCCGTTTGGAAACATAGAGCCAGAAAAAATTGGTTTTAAAGCCCGAACCAAAGTCTCAAATTAGCGCCATAAAAAAAATGATTTTTCCAGAAATGCCACTTTTTTCAGATTTTTATATACATTATGCTTAAACCATTATTCTGATAGGGATTCCGAAATTTTAGCACGTTTGGTACCATAGATCCAGAAAAATTGGTTTTCAAGTCCGAACTCAGGTCTCAAGTTAGCGCCATAAAAAAGTTGATTTTTCCAGAAATTCAACTTTTTTCAGATTTTAAGAGTGATTTCGGATTAAACCATTATTCTTATAGGGATTCCAAAATTAAGCCCGCATGGTACCATAGAGCCAGAAAAAATTGGTTTTAAAGCCCGAACCCAAGTCTCAAATTAGCGCCATAAAAAAGTTGATTTTTCCAGAATTTCAACTTTTTCAGATTTTTGTATTGATTATGCTTGAACCATTATTCTGATAGGGATTCTGAAATTTCAGCACGTTTGGTACCATAGAGCCAGAAAAAAATGGTTTTCAAGTACGAACTCAGGTCTCAAATTAGCGCCACAAAAAAGTTAATTTTACCAGAAATTCTACTTTTTCAGATTTCCTAACTGAATTCGTTTTGAACCATGATTTTTATGACTTTTCCTTACTTTCAGCCCGTTTGGTACCATAGAGCCAGAAAAAAATGGTTTTAAAGCCCGAACCCAAGTCTCTAATTAGCGCCATAAAAAAGATGATTTTTCCAGAAACGCAACTTTTTTCAGATTTTTTGATTGATTTCGGATTGAACCATTATTCTGATAGGGATTCCAAAATTTCATACTGTTTGGTACCATAGAGCCAGAAAAAATTTCTTTTAAATTCCGAACCCAAGTCTCAAATTAGCGCCATAAAAAGGATGATTTTTCCTGAAATGCAACTTTTTTCTGATTTTATAACTGAATTCGCTTTAGACCATGATTCTTATCACTTTTCCACAGTTTCATCCCGATTGGTAAAATAGAGTCAGAAAAAATTGGTTTTATATTCCGAACCCAAGTTTCAAATGAACTCCATAAAAAAGATGATTTTTCCAGAAATGCAATTTTTTTCAGATTTTAAGAGTGATTTCGGTTTGAACCATTATACTGATAGGGATTGTAAAATTTCAGCCCGTTTGTTTCATCAATTTCATCAAAAAGGATGATTATTCCTGAAATGCAACTTTTTTAAAATTTTATAACTGATTTTGTTTTGGACCATGATTCTTATCACTATTCCTTAATTTCAGCCCGGTTGTTACCATAGAGGGAGAAAAAAATGGTTTTAAAGCCCGAACCCAATTCTCTAATTAGCGCCAAAAAAAAGATGATTTTTCCAGAAACGCAACTTTTTTCAGATTTTAAAACTGAATTCGCTTTGACCCATGATTCTTATCACTATTCCAAAATTTCATCCCGTTTGGTACCAAAGAGCCAGAAAAAATTGTTTTTTAAGCCCGAACCCAAGTCTCAATCTAGCGCCATAAAAAGATGATTTTTCCGTTAATGCATGTTTATTAAAATTTAATAACTGAATTCGCTTTGGAACATGATTCTTATCACTATTCCAAAATTTCATCCCGTTTGGTACCATAGAGCTAGAAAAAATTAGTTTTTAAGCCCGAACACAAGTCTCGCCATAAAAAAGATGATTTTTCCAGAAATGCCACTTTTTTCAGATTTTTATTTGATTATGCTTGAACCATTATTCTGATAGGGATTCTGAAATTTCAGCACGTTTGGTACCATAGAGCCAGAAAAAATTGGTTTTCAAGTCCGAACTCAGGTCTCAAATTAGCGCCACAAAAAAGATGATTTTTCCAGAAATGCAAATTTTTTCAGATTTTACGAGTGATTTCGGTTGTCATCATAATTCTGATGGGAATTCCGAAATTTTCGCCCGTTTAGTACCATAGAGCTAGAAAAAATTGGTTTTAAATTCCGATCCCAAGTTTTAAGTAAGCGCGACAAAAAGATGATTTTTCCTGAAATGCAACTTTTTTTCGATTTTATAACTGAATTCGCTTTGACCCATGATTCTCATCACTATTCCAAAATTTTAGCCAGTTTGGTACCATAGAACCAGATAAAATTGGTTTTCAAGTCCGAACTCATGTCTCAAATTAGCGCCACAAAAAGGTTGATTTTTCCAGAAATTCTACTTATTCAGATTTCCTAACTGAATTCGTTTTGAACCATAATTTTTATGACTGTTCCTTAGTTTCAGCCCGTTTGGTACCATAGATCCAGAAAAAAATGGTTTTAAAGCCCGAACCCAAGTCAGCGACATAAAAAAGATGATTTTTCCAGAAACGCAACTTTTTTCAGATTTTAAGAGTGATTTCGGTTGTCATCATAATTCTGATAGGAATTCCGAAATTTTCGCCCGTTTAGTACCATAGAGCTAGAAAAAATTCGTTTTAAATTCCGATCCCAAGTTTTAAGTAAGCGCCACAAAAAAGATGATTTTTCCTGAAATGCAACTTTTTTTCGATTTTATAACTGAATTCGCTTTGACCCATGATTCTTATCACTATTCCAAAATTTTAGCCCGTTTGGTACCATAGAACCAGATAAAATTGGTTTTCAAGTCCGAACTCAGGTCTCAATCTAGCGCCATAAAAAGATGATTTTTCCGTTAATGCATGTTTATTAAAATTTAATAACTGAATTCGCTTTGGAACATTATTCTTATCACTATTCCAAAATTTTATCCCGTTTGGTACCATAGAGCCAGAAAAAATTAGTTTTTAAGCCCGAACACAAGTCTCAAATTAGCGCCATAAAAAAGATGATTTTTCCAGAAATGCCACTTTTTTCAGATTTTTATTTGATTATGCTTGAACCATTATTCTGATAGGGATTCTGAAATTTCTGCACGTTTGGTACCATAGAGCCAGAAAAAATTGGTTTACAAGTCCGAACTCAGGTCTCAAATTAGCGCCACAAAAAAGATGATTTTTCCAGAAATGCAATTTTTTTCAGATTTTAAGAGTGATTTCGGCTGTCATCATAATTCTGATAGGAATTCCAAAATTTTCGCCCGTTTAGTACCATAGAGCTAGAAAAAATTGGTTTTAAATTCCGATCCCAAGTTTTAACTTAGCGCCACAAAAAAGATGAATTTTCCTGAAATAAAACTTTTTTTCGATTTTATAACTGAATTCGCTTTGGAACATGATTCTTATCACTATTCCAAAATTTCATCCCGTTTGGTACCATAGAGCCAGAAAAAAATGTTTTTTAAGCCCGAACCCAAGATTCAATCTAGCGCCATAAAAAGATGATTTTTCTGTTAATGCATGTTTATTAAAATTTAATAACTGAATTCGCTTTGGAACATGATTCTTATCACTATTCCAAAATTTTATTCCGTTTTTCCCATAGAACGAAAAAAAAATGGGTTTTAAAATCCGAACCCAAGTTTCAAATTTGCGCCATAATAAAGTTGATTTTTCCAGAAATTCAACTTTTTCAGATTTTCTAACTGAATTCATTTTGAACCATGATTTTTATGACTATTCCTTACTTTCAGCCCGTTTGGTACCATAGAGTCAGAAAAAATTGGTTTTAAAGCCCGAACCCAATTCTCAAATTAGCGCCACAAAAAAGATGATTTTTCCAGAAATGCAATTTTTTTCAGATTTTATAACTGATTTCGCTTTGAACCATGATTCTTATCCTTATTCCAAAATTTCATACCGTTTGGTACCATAGAGCCAGAAAAAAATTTTTTTAGCCCGAACCCAATTCTCAAATTAGCGCCACAAAAACGATGAATTTCCTGAAATGCCACTTTTTTTTAGATTTTATAACTGAATTCGCTTTGGACCACGATTCTTATCACTATTCCAAAATTTCATCCCGTTTTGTACTATAGAACGAAAAAAAAATGGTTTTAAATTCCGAACCCAAGTCTCAAATTAGCGCCATAATAAAGATGATTTTTCCAGAAATGCAACTTTTTTCAGATTTTTTGAGTGATTTCGGATTGAACCATTATTCTGATTGGGATTCCAAAATTTTAGCCCGTTTTCTACAATGGAGCCAGGTTTTAAAGCCCGAACCCAAGTCTCAAATTGGCGCCATAAAAAAGATGATTTTTCCAGAAATGCAATTATTTCAGATGTTTTGACTGATTTTGGATTGAACCATTATTCTGATAGGGATTCCAAAATTTTAGCCCGTTTGGTACCATAGAGCGAGAAAAAATTGGTTTTAAAGCCCGAACCCAAGTTTCAAATTAGCGACATAAAAAAAAAGATTTTTCCAGAAATGCACATTTAATCAGATTTTATAACTGATTTCGCTTGGGACCATGATTCTTATCACTATTCCAAAATTTCATCCCGTTTTGTACCATAGAACGAAAAAATTGGGTTTTAAATTCCCAACCCAAGTCTCAAATTAGCGTCATAAAAAGGTAATTTTTCCATAAATGCAAGTTTATTAAAATTTTAAAACTGAATTCGTTTTGGACCGAGATTCTTATCACTATTTCAAAATTTCAACCTGTTTGGTACCATAGAGCCAGAAAAAAATGGTTTTAAAGTCCGAACCCAAGTCTCAAATTGGCTCCATAAAAAAGACGATTTTTTCCGAAATGCAACTTTTTTTTAGATTTTATAACTGAATTCGCTTTGAACCATGTTTCTTCTAACTTTTCCAAAATTTCAGCCCGTTTGGTACCATAGAGCCAAAAAAAATTGGTTTTTAAGCCCGAACCCAAGTCTCAAATAAGCGCCATAAAAAGACGATTTTTCCGTTAATGCATTTTTATTAAAATTTAATAACTGAATTTGCTTTGGACCATGATACTTATCTTTATTCCAAAATTTCATCCCGTTTTGTGCCATAGAACGAAAAAAAATGGCTTTTAAAGTCCAAACCCAAGTATAAAATTAGCGCCATAAAAAAGATGATTTTTCCAGAAATGCAACTTTTTTCAGATTTTAAGAGTGATTACGGTTTGAATCATTATACTGATAGGGATTCCAAAATTTCAGCCCGGTTGGAACCATAGAGCCAGAAAAATTGTTTTTAATGCCCGAACCCAAGTCTCAAATTAGCGCCATAAAAGAGATGATTTTTCTAGAAATGAGCCTTTTTACAGATTTTAAGAGTAATTTCGGTTTGAACTGTGGTTATCTTGGTGTACAAATAAAAAGTCTCGTGCAACTCTGATACAGTGTTTATTGTTAAATCAAAATTGATTTTTTAGACGCAATATGTACGCGTTTACTATTCACAATACTGGCGATATCTAGGCCAACTTGGCTGGCGGTTTGGAGACGGAATACTGGCGAGTTCCTTCATACTGCCGCTTTTATAAGTTAAAGAAGATTCTAGAACAATTTGGTTGCTATGTATGATTTTGTCAAACAAAAATGAAAAATAATAAAAGAACATCTAAGAATCTTGTTTGGAAAAAAATCGAAACTTCTGGAATTCCGTTCAAATGAAGTAGTGGCGTACCACTACAGTTCAAACAGATATCACTCTTAAAATCTGAAATAAGTTGCATTTCTGGAAAAATCTTCTTTTTTATGGCGCCAATTTGAGACATGGGTTTGGACTTTAAAACCCATTTTTTCTGGTTCTATGGTACCAACCGGGATGAAATTTTTGAATAGTGATAAGAATCATGGTCCAAAGCGAATTTAGTTATAAAATTTTAATAGACTTGCATTTATGGAAAAATTATCTCTTTATGACGCTAATTTGAGACTTGGGTTCGGGCTTTAAAACCAATTTTTTCTGGCTCTATGGCAAGAAACGGGATGAAAATTTGGAAAAATGATAAGAATCAAAGCGAATTCAATTATAAAATCTGAAAAAATTGCATTTCTCGAAAAATCATCTTTTTTATGGCTCTAATTTGAGACTTGGGTTCGGGCTTTAAAATCAATTTTTTCTGGCTCCATGGTACCAAACGGGCTAAAATTTTGGAATCCATATCAGAATAATGGTTCAATCCGAAATCACTCAAAAAATCTGAAAAAAGTTGCATTTCTGGAAAAATCATCTTTTTTATGGCGCTAAGTTGAGACTTGGGTTCGGGCTTTAAAACCATTTTTTTCTAGCTCTATGGTACCAAACGGGCGGAAATTTCGAAATCCCTATCAGTACAATGGTTCTGTGGTTATCTTAGTGTACAAAATAAAAAATCTCGTTAATTATTCACAATAAAAATGCTGGCGATATTTAGGTCAACTTGGCTGGCGGTTTGGAGACGGAATACTGGCGAGTTCCTTCATACTGCCGCTTTTATAAGTTAAAGAAGATTCTAGAACAATTTGGTTGCTATGTATGATTTTGTCAAACAAAAATGAAAAATAATAAAAGAACATCTAAGAATCTTGTTTGGAAAAAAAATCTAAACTTCTGGAATTCTTTTCAAATGAAGTAGTGGCGTACCACTACAGGACTTCCCTTCCAGCGGCACGGTTGAGGGCCGCGATAGAAAGAAAAGCTGAGTCAGATCTTGCTTATTGATGGTCTTAAGAAGGGTTGGTCCTGGTGTTGTTGCATTTATCTCACGTTAAAATAAAGTGGTTAGAAAAAAACAAAAATTATTATAAATTACAAACACTGTTCACGACACACTAAAATAGATAATAAAAAGAATACACAAAAATAACTATTGTGAGCACTATTATCCGCGCTTGTGCGGAGATGGTCTGGTGCACGCAGCTCCATGGTGCCTCAACCGATCACTACATCACTCCGCTTTCATCAAAACACATAATGTTGCATTTAGGGTTGAACGTGCCTTTAGGCGTTAAAGTAGTCCGGAAAACGAACACGCCTACCGGAATGTGTGGTCGTATGAGTGCGATCCGGGTTGGTAGCGGGCAAAGGAAGGGTTGAACTTATTCCTTGCGTTGTTTCCTTAGTTTCCTGGGCAATGTACGCAGGTTTGAGGCGGTCTATAGTCACCGTTACCTCTTTGCCTCTGTTTAAAATCGTAAACGTTCTTTCGTTCCGGCGTACCACTTGGTGAGGGCCAGTGTAGGGTTTCTGAAGCGGGCTTTTTACGGTGTCGTCCCTTAAAAACACATGGGTAGCTGCGGGAAGGTCTTTAAAAATGAAGCATTTCCTTTCACCATGTCGGGAACCTTCAACCGGTCTCAGGTTATTAAAATGTTGCCTCAGCTCTGTGAGGAAATCGCTGGTGCTGTCGTCGTTCGCTGGCCGAGCAACGAGGAATTCTCCAGGTAGGCGGAGTGGCTCGCCGTACACCAGTTCGGCCGAAGTGGCAGCGAGATCATCCCTCCAAGCTGCCCTGATTCCCATTAACACTGTGGGTAGCACCTCAGTCCAGCGGTCCTTCTGATGGCATTTGATTGCTGCCTTAAGCTGGCGGTGTAGCCTCTCAACCATGCCGTTAGCCGCAGGGTGGTAAGCCGTGGTACGTATTTGAGTCGTACCTGCCAGGCAGTTTAACTCCCTGAACAGCCTCGACTCAAACTGTCTTCCTTGATCAGTTGTAATTCGGAGTGGAGTACCGAACCTAGTAATCCATCCCTGGTAGAAAGTACGCGCCACAGTTGCTGCTTCCTGATCCCTAATCGGGAAAGCCTCTGGCCATCTTGTAAACCTGTCTACGCAGGTGAGGCAGTATTGGCATCCTTCAGATGAGGGCATGATGATGATGTCTATGTGCACATGCTCAAACCTGGCTGATGGACTGGGAAACTTTCCTAGAGGTGCTGACACGTGACGTGATACCTTGCTGCGTTGGCACTGTAGGCAGTTGCGTGCAAATTTACTCGCGTCCGCCTTAATGGCCGGCCAGACATAACGTTCAGTTATGAGCTTAACCGTTGTCTTGACGCCTGGGTGAGACAGCTGATGGACTGCATTAAATGCTGCGAGCCGAAACTTTTTCGTGACGAAAGGTCTCGCTGTATTTGTAGAAATATCACAGTACAAGTCCGTGTTGATGCCGGGAATGCGCACTTTCTTGAGTTGTAGGCTAGAACTTCCCTTTAAGCATTGCTCTAGTTCCGTGTCGTCCACCTGATCAGCTGCCAGTGCTGCATAGTCCAGGGGAGCGTCGACTGACTCGACCCTGGAGAGGGCATCTGCGACAATATTATCCCTGCCCGCTACGTGGCGAATGTCCGTGGTGAACTGGCTAATGAAGTCAAGGTGTCGAAACTGCCTTGGGGAGCATTTATCAGCCTTCTGGTGAAAGGCGAAAGTGATGGGTTTGTGATCCGTGAATATGGTGAACGTCCTGCCCTCTACCATGTGTCTGAAGTGTTTCACAGCGAGGTAGATGGCCAGGAGTTCTCTGTCATAGGCGCCGTATTTTCGTTCAGCCGCACTAAATTTCTTTGAAAAGAAACCCAGCGGTTCCCAGTGACCTGCGATCAGCTGCTGGAGTGCGGCGCCGGCTGTGGTGTCAGAGGCGTCGCTGACTATAGACAGGGGAGCTTCGCACTTTGGGTGAGCTAGTAAGGTCGCCTGAGCAAGGGCTTCCTTGCACTTGTCAAAGGCTTTCATGGTCGCTGCTGTCCAGGATATGGGCTGCTTGCCTTTCTGTTTTCCGGTCAGGAAATCATTGAGCGGTGCTTGCGTCTCTGCTGCACTGGGGATGAACCTCCTATAAAAATTGAGAGCTCCCAAAAAGCGTCGTAGATCTTTCACCGTTTCAGGCCGACTGTAATTTTTGATTGCGTCGACTTTCTCTGGCAGGGGTGTAGTGCCTTCACCAGACACCAGGTACCCCAAGAATTTGACTTCAGGCAAACCAAAATGACATTTGCTGGCGTTGACGACCACCCCATATTCTTGCAGGCGCTGGAGCAAGGTCTTGAGGTGGTTCATGTGTTCCTCTGCTGATGATGAGGCAATGAGGATGTCGTCGATGTAGGCGTAACAAAAGTCCAATCCTCTGGTGACCTCATCGATGAAACGTTGGAACGTCTGGGCTGCGTTACGGAGGCCGAAGGACATGACTGGAAACTCGAAGAGTCCGAACGGCGTGGATATGGCTGTCTTCGGGATGTCTTCAGGAGCTACAGGAATCTGGTTGTAAGCTCGTACCAGGTCTATTGTGGAGAATATCTTGGTATCCCTCAGTGACTGGGCGAAATCTTGAATGTGTCGTACTGGGTACCGGTCAGGTATGGTCCTGGCGTTCAATCCGCGGTAATCACCGCATGGTCGCCATTGGTCGTCCTTCTTAGGGACCATGTGAAGTGGGGATGACCAACAGCTCTCAGAAGGCCGGGCAATTCCTAATCGGACCATGGTCTCAAACTCCTTCTTGGCCCGTTTGAGCTTGTCAGGGGCGAGGCGGCGGGGACGTTCTGCGACTGGAGGACCTGGAGTAGTCCTAATGTGATGAAGGGTAGTATGGCGAACTTCCTTCATGGCGCCGTCAGGGCGCGTAAGGTCCGGATATTGTTGCAACAGTTTGTGGTAGGGGGATGTCCCTGTGACAGTCTTAATGGAAGCGGTCATGTTGTTACTACGCCTGCCTGTAGTTGTCAGGTTCGTCACCTGATCCAGCAATCGCCTATTATGGACATCAACCAGGAGCTCGAATCGTGCCAAGAAATCCGCTCCTATGATGGGCCTGGAGACGTCAGCAATGACGAAACTCCAAGTGAAATCACGACGCAGGCCTAGATCCAGGTTGAGCGTCAGGCTGCCATACGTCGCGATGGTGCTTCCGTTTGCGGCCGCCAATTCGTAAGACTGCTTGGTTGGACGACCTTGGACTAGGCGTCATGGGTAAACACACAGGTCAGCGCCGGTGTCCACGAGAAACTGGATGCGAGTTACCCGGTCCGTTACGAAAAGGCGACTTAATTGCGTCGGGCTGCTGGTGCTGGTCGCCATCAGTGTGAGCCTGGGGCGTTTCCCTGCTCAACGTTGCAGGGTTTTGTGCAGGAGCGCGCCTTGGTACCGAACGTAGGATGACCCCTGGAATGACTGCGCGAGTGATGGTTCCGCCGACGAGGACTGGAACTCCTGGGTGGGCGTTCCTGGGTGCGCAGAGTTGTTAACTCCCGTCGTAGGGTGTTTATTTCTTCTTGTAGCTGTAGCACCATTTTCTCCATAGTATTAAGCACGTAACCTTCGTAACTTGTCGTTGATGTTGTCGTAGCGCCGGGCGGGAGAGACATTTTAAAAAATAACAGTTGTACACGATAACACTTAAAAATATTTAAACTCACGTCGTAGTTTCCACTGTGTAGTCCACTGTGGTTATCTTGGTGTACAAATAAAAAGTCTCGTGCAACTCTGATACAGTGTTTATTGTTAAATTAAAATTGATTTTTTAGACGCAATATGTACGCGTTTACTATTCACAATACTGGCGATATCTAGGCCAACTTGGCTGGCGGTTTGGAGACGGAATACTGCCGCTTTTATAAGTTAAAGAAGATTCTAGAACAATTTGGTTACTATGTATGATTTTGTCAAACAAAAATGAAAAATAATAAAAGAACATCTAAGAATCTTGTTTGGAAAAAAATCTAAACTTCTGGAATTCCGTTCAAATGAAGTAGTGGCGTACCACTACAGAACCATTATTCTGATAGGGATTCCGAAATTTCAGCCATTTGGTACCATAGTGCCTGACAAAATGGCATTTGAATTTCAACCCTAAGTCTCCCATAATAGCGCCCATAAGAATGATGATTTTCTCAGAAATGCTACTTTATGCATATTTTATAACTTATATCGCTCAAAGTGTCTCACTTTTCGCTGCTGATTTCCAGATATTTATAAACTTTTTTCTTCTGTCATTTTCCCCACTATTGTTGTAGTTGTTTAAGAATGAAATTTACTCCCTCTTTCCCAATAAAACTGGACTCGCCTTCGACTTCCCAGTCCCCACCAGCACTTTCTCAACATCCTCCAACAAAACTTTTATTCTCCTCATTCCCGTGGCCCGTTCATAGTACACGCCCAAAAAACTGAGCAAGGAAAAACCATCCACCCTCTTGAATTTGGTAAATTCCTATCAAACAGCAAGAACCTTTTAATCAAGCGTGGAGGTGTAAAATCCAAGGGTCGCTTCCGAATCTCCGCGAATTCCTCTCAGGGTCAGCTGCCAACAGTTTCATCAAAAACATCCTCATTTCATCTAATTCAAAGTTCAAGGCATATATCCCTACTTTCAATGTCACTCACATGGGCCTGGTCAGAGGTATCTTGACCGATCTGTCCATCGCAGAAAATCTGTCTTCACTTTCAATCCCCCAACACATTGGCAATTCCATAAAAGCCAGGAGGCTAAATTACAAAGACTCCTCTGAGGGTATAATTTCCTGGAAGCCCTCCCAATCTGTCGTTATCACCTTTGAAGGTCAATCTCTTCCCTCCCATATATATTTATTCTTCAACTCATTACCAGTTGAAATGTATACCTACTTATCCCACCACTCAATGTTTCAATTGCTGCCGTTTTGGTCATACCAAAGCTGCATGCAGATCTCAACCCAGATGTTTTAAATGTGGAGAAAACCACGCAGCTGACCAATGTCCTTCTTCCTCCTCACCCAAATGTTTTAACTGCTCAGGCTCACATACAGCCATCAACACTTCTTGCCCAGAACAATCTCGCCAAAAAAGTATTAAAATTTCTATGGCCTCTCAGAACTTGTCTTTTCTGCAGGCTTCTAAACTATACCCGCCTGTCAAAAAAACATTTGCTGAGGCTTTATCCAGCAACTCCTCATCCTACCCTCTTCCCTCCTCTACAACAACTTCTTCTCGTTCAACTAAATTCACATACAAAAACGCTATCTCTAAACCGGCTCCTGGATACGATCAGCAACAACACAACTCACTGCTCTTAGATACCAATGGTTCATCTCTTTCAAATGCCACAAATGGGTGTGCAAATAATTATAATCCGTCCTCAATGAACTCTCTAAAACTTTCTGAAAAACTCTCCCAAGACAATTCTTCATTTATCCAAACTCTTATTATGCTTCTAATTGACCTTATTTCTTCTCAAATTAATCTACCGTCCAACGCTGCTAATATTATTTCCACATTAAAATCATTTATTCAAAATGACTCTTCAGGATGTCAGAATACTTCAGTGGAATAGCCGAAGTGCTATTTCTAACAAATCTGATCTCCTTAACCAAGTAAATTCCAACTTTATTTCTTTGGCTGCTATCTCTGAGACTTGGTTTACTCCATCCACCCAATTTAATGTGGGAGGGTATTCCTGTCTCCGTGACGACCGCCCGGAAGGTTCGGGCGGCGGTGCTGCCCTTTTTATAAAAAAATCCATATCATTTTCCCCAATAAATAATATCAAACCCCCCAATGCTGACTTCCAAATGGTTGCAGCTAAAATAAAGGACACATCCTTTATTTCAGTCTGTCTTCCCCCAACAGCCCACTTCAAACTTGGTTTCAAATTGTAAGTCAACTAAGCCCTCCTTTCTTTATATTAGGCGATTTTAATTCCCACTCCCCCGTCTGGGGTTCTGCTTTCTCCGACCGAGATGGTCGAAGTATGATGGATTTCCTAGATCAATCCAACCTTTTCCTTTTGAATGACGGATCTCCTATTAGGATCTCACGCCCCAGCAAAAATCCCAGTGCAGTGGATCTCTCGATATGTTCTACTAGTCTGGCTTCTCTCTCCTCGTGGGTGGTGTCCCCCGACCCTTGCTCCAGTGATCATTTCCCGATCACCATTACTTATCAAACTTCTTTCCAATCGGACAAGTCTCATATTTCGACAAAGATTAAAACGAAACACACCAAATGGGATGAATTTAACTCTCATATGGACAAGTTCCTACTAAATTTACCCGCCACCGATATATTTTCCGTCAAAGACGACTATAATAACTTCAAATCAATGCTCATAACTGCAATAAATAAATCAAATCCTCCCCCTAAAACTAAATCTCTCAAAAAACTCCCTCCAACTCCCTGGTGGGATGAGGAATGTTCCAAAGTAGTAAGAATTCGGAAAGCTAAATCTCTTTCCTATCGTTACAATATGACTATGGAGAACTATCTTAAATACAAAAACGCTGAATCCAATGCCAAAAGGGTATTGAGGTCAAAAAAAAGATCTGGGTGGTACAACTTCTGCAGTTCAGTATCTCCGAACACTCCAATTTCGGAAGTTTGGTCTATGATCCGAAGATTTCGATCCTCCTTCAGTTCACCATCTCCTCGAGCGTCTCATTCTAAATGGATAGATGAATTCTTGGACAAAATTGCCCCCCGTTCTGTACCTAACTTAGATGAAATAACGCCCATCTACAATACTCCTATGTCTAATCATTGGCTAGACTCTCCATTCACCTTAATTGAGCTAAAAAATTGTTTATCAACAGTTAAGGACTCATCTCCAGGCAGAGATGGTATACCTTACAACATAATCAAAAATAGTAATGATAATGTTCTAAACCACTTTTTAAGCATCTTAAATAAAATCTTCCAGACTGGTATAATGCCTGATGACTGGAGTTGTCAAATAATCATCCCTATTTTAAAAACAAACAAATCACCAAATTCTGGATCCAACTACAGGCCAATCGCTCTTTCATCCACCCTCAGTAAACTTTATGAAAAATTAATTAAAAACCGATTAGAATTTTTTGTCGAGAGTAAACAGCTTCTCTCTCCATCTCAATTTGGATTTAGGAAAAAAAAATCCACTCTAGATAACCTTGCCATCATCAGCACTGATATTAATTTATCAATTTCTAAACAGGAAGTTTGTCTTGCCGTCTTTATAGATATAGAAGGCGCCTTTGACAATGTTTCCATCCCAATCCTAAAAAAAAAACTTCTAGGCCTTGGCCTTCCCCCCATGTTTGTCCAATCTATTTCTAGATAGAAAAATTTTCATTGAACTTCCAGATATTTCTCCTCAAAGTAGGTCTATTTGGAAAGGTTTACCACAAGGCGATGTATTGTCCCCCTTACTGTATAATATATACACATATGATATGCATGTCACTATTCCCCCACAAGTAAAAGTTATTGAGTTCGCAGATGACATAGCTTTCTTCTTATCATCCAAAATCATCCCTCTCGCCGTCAAACATCTTAACGAAGCCATGAATGCCCTTTGCACATGGCTCACGTTAAATGGTTTTGAACTTTCAATCCAAAAGACTCAGTGTGTCACCTTCTCAAACCGCCATAAAAACCCCCCGTTCAAATTTTATTTAAAAATTCTCCAATCCCCAACGCTTCTGAAGTAAAATTTTTGGGAGTAACATTTGATAGGAAACTCAAATGGTCTTCCCATATTAATAATTTAGTTACTAAATGCGAAAAAAATTTAAATATCATCAGATCATTATCTGGCGTTTGGTGGGGAGCTCACCCTACTTGCATTAAGTTGCTTTACAACGCACTTATTCGAAGCCATCTCGACTATGCCTGCCCACTCTTTAGTACTCCCTCAAAAAATGTACTTAATAAATTAAACAAAATTCAATCTAAATCTTTGCGAATTATAACTGGAGCGATGCAATCGTCACCCATCAATTCCCTTCAAGTAGAATGTTCTGATCCTCCTATTTATTTAAGGCGTCAACTATTTGCTGACAAATTTGTTCTTAAATGTTTAAATTCTAAATGTCATCAGGTTATCCCCAGCGTCTCGTTGTTCATTGACTCAAACCATTCATCTACAATCAGAGCTTCAACTAAACCTCTTCCTGACATCTGTAAAAATTTTAAGTCTCTCTCAGAGCTTCACATCATCCAAAATGATCTACTTCCCTTATACAAATTAAAATATAGTCACGTCACCCTATCCCCAACAATATTAGAAGGGATCGGAATCCTTAAAAGTCATTCCAATCTCCCGGCCCGAACTGTCAATAATATGTTCAATGACATTATTTCATCTAAATGGCCCAACTTTTCTCTTTTATTTACTGATGGATCCAAATCTCCTGACTCTCCTAACTGTGGTATAGGTATTAACGTTTACCACAATAATTCTAATGACAGAATATTTCATTCAATTTCAAATCAATTTTCAATATTTTCAGCCGAATGCATTGCAATAATAGAATCTCTCAAATATATAATCAAAAATAATTTTCAACATTCCCTCGTTCTCTCTGACTCTCTCAGTTCCCTCCAAAAACTTAAATCCAGTCCTCTTCTTCATCCTGATGATCACTTTGTATGCCTTATTCGAGAGATGATAGCCTCCATTCAAAGCTCTGGTAAAACTGTAACTCTGATTTGGATTCCTGGACATGTTGGTGTCATGGGTAATGATATTGCGGATGCCTTGGCAAAACAAGGAGCGTCCGACCCTGTTGTTACCCTCGTAAACCACATTCCCCTATCTGACATTTTTTCCATCATCAAAGATAGATCCCGCAATGTTTGGTCGGAGTATTGGCACATTGCTAGTCAATCCAAGGGAGCCTGCTATGCCTCAATACAAAGGACTATTCCATCAAAACCGTGGTTTCAGCAATTCCCTTATTTTTCCAAAAAAGAAATTTCTTCACTCATTCGAATGAGGATCGGACATTGTTCCGTTCCTTCCCATCTTTTTAAAATTCACGTTGTTGACTCCCCAGATTGTACATTTTGTGGTCTAGAAGTGGGAACTTTAGATCACATATTTTTTGATTGTCCCTCTCTAAACAAATATCCTCTCTTCTATCGAGCCTTATCTAAAATTGCCTCCCCTCCATTCAACATCTCATCTCTTCTAAGTCTGAACTCGAATCCAATTTTCATTATAATTTTGAAATTTGCCTATTTAAATAAAATTAATATTTAAATTCACCTTTTATTTCTCAATAATTTTAAATGATGGCAAAGAACACCCTCGAAGGGTGAAAGCCAGAAATAATGGAAAAAAAAAAAAAGGTTAGTGATATTTAATTATCCGTGTACATTGTACATACTTTATATGCTACAGGGTCGAATCAGTCAGAATACGCATATATTTTTTATAACATTTAGCGATAATTTTGTGTTGTTTAATTTCCAGGAAAAAGAATCAACTATGGACTATCAGGAGTATATGTCTGTCATCGATGTTCCATGTATAAATGTTAAAACTTATGCCAAAGTACATGAAACTGTTTGTGATTGGTGGTCAAAAAGTGCCACTAACCAAACGAATTTTGATTCGTGATGTGCGATTCAAATCATGTTTTGTTCATAATTTCTATTCTATTATCCAATTCACTATTACATTGGTATAATTCAACATATTTAATATTTTTTGTGTTACTTTTTGTCAGTTTCATAATGTCATATTGTGAATTAAGCCTCTTGTTTTAGGAAAAAAAACGAGGTTATTTTTGACATACTTACCTATGATTTTTCAATTGACATTTACCTCGTGAATTTAATAACATTTCGAAAATTAAACAATAGTCAGGTCTTTCTACCTCCGTTAGCCATGAAAACAAATACAGGGTTTTCCAATAAGAGGTGTTATTTTGATATTCAATCGTAAAATATCAATGGTTTCGTTGCTTGTGTGGCATGTAGCGCCGTCTTGTTGAAATTAAACGTTGTCCAGATCAATACCATCCAATTCCAGTCATAAAAAATCATTAATCATCCCTCGATAGCGCAATCCATTCACCGTAACTGTTGCTCCAGCCTCATTTTCGAAAAAGTAAGGTCCAATGACTCCGTCGGACCATAAACCGCACCAAACAGTCATACGTTGAGGATAGAGAGGCTTTTCAACAATAATTCTTGGGTTTTCCGAGCCCCAGATGCGACAATTTTGCTTGTTGACGAAGCCACCGAGGTGGAAATGGGCCTCATCACTCAAGATGATTTGCATTTGATTCACTCAAGTGAATTTTAATAATTTCAGTGCGTTGTTGAAGCGTGTATCGTTCCATTTTTATTAATGGCGTAGTTTCTACTTGTCAAATGTCAAAAAATGACAGCTTCAAAAGTAACATCTACCGAAATAGCGGGCTATTCAAAATAACACCTCTTATTGGAAAACCCTGTACATGAAACCTATACATACAATATTATGCAATCTCATAACTACATATGTAGGTAGGTACCGTAGAATATAGTTGGAAATAAAACCTAGTTTTAATACATACACTACTTCAGTTCTGATTTAAACCCTATTTTCAATATACGTTTCAAATCAAGTAATACTTAATAGATAAGTATTAGAAATAAAACTTACCGGTAATACCTATCGTACAAACGAATAATATGTAAAATGAGAGATTTTTACTCATTTTTGTAAAACCTATATAAAATAATTTTTTTTTTTAAAAAACAATATTTGAAAAAATGTATTTTCATATACCTACCAATTTTGTATCTACTGTGTCAACGTACTGCATTTGTATTTATTTATGTTTACGCACTCCGACATATACGTAAATTATAAATTACAAATATGTATGTTACTACTTATTAGGAAGAAAGCTACAAACGAGAATTCAACAAAAATAATTGTTATTTTATCGGAACCATGCTGTAGGCTTCGTCAGCCGCGCGGGATGTACGGCTCGCAGTGGAGTTCGCGATATTTCTATCTCGTTCTAAAAAGACGTCCGTTCGCAAGACCGTATTTTGACAAAATTTGAATTCTCGGCCGCTGGTTAAGATGCCTTGATTAATTAATTAATACATCTTTATTTTTTAGTTTATTAGGAAGTAGGAACATGTAATACTTGATTATGTGATTTCCACCATGCTTGATTATAACTTGAAATTCATTGAATGAAAAAACACACTTAGTAAGACACCACTTTATTTTTGAATCAATAACGATAGCCAACCGGGTTTCGCTTGTCCCAAGCTTCATCAGGGCTAAATATCAACTAAAGCTAATTAGATACAGGCACATATAAATATAGGTAAATGAAAACAATGAGTGAAAGAGATACAAAACAGATAGAAAGAGATGCAAATAGAAAAGGTGGAGACAAATTATTAAGGATGATGAGGAGGGAGGGGGGGGGAAGGAAATAACAGTTTCAGCGGCGGAATAAATTTAATATGGGACTATCAGATAAATTAATTTGGTTATTTATTATATTTAAATTATTATTAACTGCTTTTTTTTATTTCAAGGGCTTCTAAGTTGTTTAATCTTATTCCAGATCCATTTTTATGCAATATTTTAGTTCCAGAGATTTTATCGAATGAATGATTAGATTCTATTAAATGATTCGCGAATTCTGAAAAGGCATTATTGTTTAAACATCGTATATGTTCTTTTACTCTTAAATTGACATTCCGGGCCGTTTTTCCGATATAAAAAGCAGAACAATCATTACAATTAAGTTTATATATGCCCGAGTGGCTTAGTTTGTCGTCTTTATCTTTAGTATTAATTAAATATTTACCTAAATTATTATTAGTGTAAAAAGCGGGTTTTATTTCAGATGGGAATTTTTTAACGCTTAAAGAAGAAAAGTTATTTGTATTCAGAACTCTACGCCATTGGAATGTTTGATTTATGTTTATATTATTAGGGTTATATGATTTGTTAAATAGGAATTTATTTGATGCTATTGTTTCAATTTTTTATTAAGAATATTATCTATTAGTTTTGTATCATACCCGTTGTTTAAAGCGATTTGTTTAATGATGGATAATTCGTTGCAAAAATTATTATTATTCAATGGTACGGTAACCAATCTGTGAATCATGGAGTGAAATGCTGAATGTTTGTGGGATATAGGATGGTTGGATGAATTGTGAATTGTAATATCAGTATACGTGGGCTTACGATAGATATTAAATTCAAATTTATTGTTAATTATACTTAAAGTTAGGTCTAGAAAATTCAAGGTTAAGTTTGTACCTATTTCTACAGTGAATTGAATTTGTTTGTGAAAGGAGTTTAATATTTTAAGAAAAGAGTTTAATTGTCTTTCAGTGCCTGTCCAAATGCAAAAAACATCGTCAACTCTGAAATGTCTGGAACTAAAATATTGCATAAAAATGGATCTGGAATTAGATTAAACAACTTAGAAGCCCTTGAAATAAAAAAAGCAGTTAATAATAATTTAAATATAATAAATAACCAAATTAATTTATCTGAGATAGTCCCATATTAAATTTATTCCGCCGCTGAAACTGTTATTTCCTTCCCCCCCCCCCCCCCCCCCCCCCTCCCTCCTCATCATCCTTAATAATTTGTCTCCACCTTTTCCATTTGCATCTCTTTCTATCTGTTTTGTATCTCTTTCACTCATTGTTTTCATTTACCTATATTTATATGTGCCTGTATCTAATTAGCTTTAGTTGATATTTAGCCCTGATGAAGCTTGGGACAAGCGAAACCCGGTTGGCTATCGTTATTGATTCAAAAATAAAATGGTGTCTTACTAACTGTATGTTTTTTTATTCAATATGTCACACCCTAAAGTATTTGCTTCCTTCGAAAATATTGAAATTCATTATTTGGTAAAAGAATTTTTTGTATATGTGATTTATTTTAGTGACAGATTGCGACCACGCCCATACCTGATCTCGACCCCCCAGGAGGGTGACCTCCATTTTTTAGTGCATCGTTTCTTAACCTGGGGTCTCGCTTTCTTAAAATAAATTAAAACTTGCTAAAAATAGCAAATTTTCCATACGACTCGTAAATTTAAAAAAACCGACATTGGCCCTTTTAGAAGCAAGCCACAGATAATTATTATGTATTAAAATGTTTTTCCACACTCGGTTCCTTTTTGTTCATTTAAAAATTACATATTTTAAATATTTACATATTACAGGAATAAAGGAATTTGAGGATAGATTGATGGGATAGTAATTAAAATAAATGATAACAAAAATAAGTCAAATTTAATTGCCCAAATAAAATGTCCCAATTGGAAAATCTCAATGTATTAGCAACAAATAAAAACACCAATGGAAATAATTAGACAAGTAATCATTTCAAGCTGTCACTAAGATCATGTGTTGTTCTAAACCACCAGAAAAACCCTACTACAATTGTTCTTCTCTGGATTATAACTGGGTTCCCAGATGTTAAGTCACATGAGAAACCACACAATAGCAGAGTGTGTATTTTTCTAGTTTAACTGGGTTCCCAGGCATTAAGTCACTCGAGACAACATACTAAATAGCGTGTATTTCTCTAGTTTAAGTGACTTCCCAGCCATTATATAACTTTAGAACATACAATGTATTTCTCTGATTTATAACTGGATTCCCAGTATGTAGTTAAGTCACTTTGAGAAACCATATTACATAGTATGTATTTCTCTAGTTACGCACCGGGTTCCCAGTAGTTAAGTCGCTTGAGAAACCATATTACATAGTGTGTATTTCTGTAGTTAAGAAAAGGGTTCCCAGTTGTTAAGTCACTTGAGAAACTGATTCACCAGGTTTCTCGCAAATCAGGTAATTTTTTTTAATATAAAAAACATTCACTGTAACCTCTGTTGTTCACAATATCAAACAGTGCATGTACGGAAATTGATTACTTGCAATAGTTTCTTAAACTCTAAAACAAATGCGATCATTGTTCACTTTGCTTTAATAAATATTATTAGTTTTTGCCATTATGTACAGTTTATTTATTGCTTTGTGAGAACTAACAATTTCGTATGTACCACAATCTCGTGTTATTTTTATGACAAAAAATAGAAATTAATTACAGCACAACCTGTTTGTATCCAATAGTTTAATTGGTTTATGCATTTTTACACCAAACATTTATTAAATCACATAAACTTTTATAACCTACTCGGTACGTATTACAATTCATTCCAGCTTCTGAAGTACTTATTTATTTGGATATCGAAGATTGCGCTGTACATGTTGAAATCTAAAATTTTCATTCAATTAATCATTATTAGACATGAATTTAAGATCATATAATAAATTGAAAACCTAAATCCCATTCAAATCTGGGTTCAAGAACAACCCGGCAACTTGTTCTAGCCAATGTCGCCACAAAGAGCTTCCATTGGTCACCAACAAAATACAAAGTATAAATAATACATGTTATGTGTGAATTCAGTTAAACATATCAATTTTCTGTTAGGTGGTTTGTTTATTATAATAGTTTCTCCATTAGACATTCATTTTCTATGACAACTGGTTTTTTTAATAGCAAAATTTTAAAATTAGAATTATTCACAGTGAAAAAAGTGCAATGGATAACAAAGAGGAATAATGTAAATAATTTGAAATGCTGCACTGGCTGTATCACTAGCTATCTGCAGGAGAATATAGCTAAAGATTACTGTTTCATTAGAGCTTTCAATGTCTTGACAAATGCACAAACCACAAATGATCAAACTTTAAAAGTTATCCTTCATACCCTATCATTTGCAGAATGGTAAATTTTCTTTGTAAAAGTCAATTTCAGAGAGTGAAACAGTACCTACTTTAGGTGTAATATTATTTGTTCCTACGTATGCAAAACTATATATGATTATTACTTTGATATATTTAAAGATTATGTTATATAACTATTGGAATCACTATTTATATTGTATTGTTACGGGGAGGAAAAGTGACAGAACTTTCTATTTAACTTTAAAACTTATTGCGTGAGAACTTTTTACAAGTTTCTTAGTAGTGTTTTGCACTTATTGATCGATAATTTAACATATAATATTGAATTGTGACTGTAAGCAGTGCACCAATATTAACATATTAGTATTTAATTGCAACGTCAAAAATCGTATTGCGAGAATTCCTTTACACACAAATACGTACTCACATTTAGTCAAAAAACACGCACGCACGTAAACGCATGAGTTCTAGTACCAAGTATAAACTCATTAATTCCTTTGGTTCGCCAATTTTTCTCTAAAATTATAGCTAACATAATATCTACAGGGGTTAAAATTTTACTAACAATTCTCTAATTGGATCGACAGCCAAAGATGTACAGATATTTATCCTCAGACACATCTTTTCCGGCTCAGATTCCATCTGTCAAACTTGCTCCACCTATCAGATCTAATCGCACAGAGCTTCTACTAGCCTTCCTACCAAATACTGCACCTAACCAGTAATCAGTCGCCCACCAAGATGACCAACCAAACTGAGTAGTCGAAAGGGATGCACTATGTAATGTTATATGGGAGAAGAAGAACTACAGACAAGAGATAAGTAAGTAACGAAGAGAGAAGCGTGGAGCTTGATGTAAGCGGCCCGGTGAGGCCTACAGCTTGATGCGGCCGTGGCAGATGTCGGAGTGTATGGCGGTGGTCATACGCTCCCACGGTTTGGAGCCATTGCGGAAGTAGATGGCGTCCTTGGTGAGGTCGGGGTCGAAACCGTCCTTCTGGTAGCTCAGCTTCTTCAGTTTGAAAGTTCCTGAGGAGGCAGAAATAAGATTCAAATCTATTCATGGACAAGCTGTAAACAAGTTGACACCTCTCTCACGTGTACTTATAATGAGATATTACCTGTGATCTCGATGTTCTCCATGATGCGCAGGAAGAGGGGGCGCGCATAGGAGGGCAGGCAGCGGTCCAGACCGGCGGCCAGGCGCGCAAGGTCCAGCGAGCCGCCTTCGCCCTCCCCCACTGCCACCACCGCCATGCCGGCTCGCCCCTCCACCATGGGGATCTGCAACAACCACATGCACAATCAATATACATTATTGCTAGGTTGCACGCAGACCCATGTCTATTGCCATGCGCAGAAAGGGTTTTAATATTAGCGCTCGTTGGTTGCTTGCCATACCAAACTCACTCCGTACCTCCCTTCATTCACGAAAATTAAACTTAATTTGACTCTCTATAATAATTTGACTTAAATAGGATGTATTCAAGGGCAAACCGATAAATTTCAACACTTTGGTACAGTGCAAAAACAATAATGACGAGATGCTGACATTTACAATGTGTTTGTAAATTTAAGTAACGAATTTGGCTTACAAAATCCAGTACCATACGTTTTTTTATTACATTAACCCCACACAGGAGGCCCCGAGAAAAATAATTTCCCTCAGAGCCTACGTCATCTTTGGTGATGCTGTGTGGAGGGTGTTTTTAAGGAGAGGAAGTAGGAATATAGGAATCAGTGTGTCCAGCAGTGACGGACGAATGATCTATCCCTCCTGTTGCGGTCCAAGGTGATGGGTCGAGAGACCAGTAGGAGAGGTCAAAGGGTCTCCCCAACCCAGCCTCTCCCGATCTGGCACACCACGCAGATAGTGGGCAGGTGCATCCTGAACACACCTCACCTGATGAACCCGGGCACTCCTGCTAAATCACAAAACGTAGCGAACCACTTGGGATGACCTACGGTAGAGGTGTTGGTTATCCAATAAAATGTTCCCGGGGCGGCGGTATCCAAACCCGCCTCCCAAATTGTATTTTGCGTGTGGTGGGTTTTGAAAAATTTAAACTTAAAAAATTATTTTTAAAAAGAAAACAAAGTTTTTAAAATATATGCATATTTCTTTACATACATTGGTATTTAAGTTACAGGGTCAATATTGATAAAACAAAATAATAAATGGAAAGGAATTCCTTGTCATAATAATTGTCACATTTATTATGTGATAAAAAACTGGATAGTTAACAAAAGAGTTGAAGAAGTTCTGTGATTCATAAAAAGCAGTATTAATACATCATAAATTATGTATTAATAATATTTAACCTAACAAAGTATTAATATATAAGAAATTATGAAATAATAATATTTAACCTAACAAAGTGATGTTGGGAAGTAAGAGCTTCATAGATGGCAGTGCCAGTGGCCAGTAGTCGCCAGGGCCAGTGGGAAGGCTTGTTACGGAGTTTTGGTTGATATGGTAGTTAGGGCGCCAATTGCTACGCAATTTGGTACTATTGTGGGGTAGGTAATATAAGATATGGTACATAGATGGAATCAATTTGCACAGTGAACAGCTTCATTTCCGGTGACGGAAACTTGGACGCCAAACTATGCCAGTGAAGACAAAGTATGGTGAACTGTGTGGTAGAGTCTGAGAATCATCATCAGGGATGGGCACTGTTTTTTACATTCATTAGAGCTTTGGAATCATAATAAATAAAATAGATGTGGATTAATATTAAAAATTGTATTAATTAATATGCATGGGTTGAAACACCTACCTGTGGACCAATTCTACACGTGAGCTATCTATCTAGAATCTAACAACACTCGATGCGACGATCGGGTTCTTGGAAACGGGATGGAGACTCCATGGGCCTGAGGAGCCCACCATCTCCCTCCTCATGGCATCAGCGCCTGGTTTGGTAGCTCCTTCCTCCTTCTGGTTGGAGTGGGCGTGGATGCAGACCACCTGGTCCCGGCGACCCTCGACATGAGGTCGGTGGAATCCCCAAATTCCACAAATAAGCGGACACGAAGATACGGTAGTGCGATGTGTCGTTTATTCAGCCACTGTGCAACTCAAACGAAGTCGGATGACTCTAATATCCAGCGGATATGAATGCATGGACGGTATCACCGCCCGCCATTTTAACATTATTAACCCGATATCACAATAAAATCAGCGCGGTCGCACCACGACCGGCTGTAAACTTAACGATTACATGATACTGTTAAATAGCACACCGATCCGTTACAATTTATTAATAAATAATCCACATTTTGGTGACCAGTCGGAACGTTCCCAAGAAGTGACCCGAACGACCAATAACCCTCTGTAGTTCAAATGTTAAACTATTCCAGGAGAAAGGGTGAAACTATTGATAGCCTGTCAATTATAATGAACTGAATGCAATTTACCCGGGGTAATATGAAACATTACTAACTTTAGTTAAGAAAATAATTATTTATAAAACAAAAGTAATTATTTTCATAACAGGCTCTCAGAGAAACTTACTGTTTCAGATTCCAATTAGCAAGTTTCTAGTTAGGTTGACTATCAAGTCACCATTATAACACGCGGAGTATTAATAAATCTCTGATTAATCTAAAAGAACCTTTTTATTATTAACTCCTTCCACGACGAGTTGGAGACCTGTTTGTACGAAAACAACAGCTGGCGCAGCCGCTAGATATATAAGAAATTATGAAATAATAATATTTAACCTAACTAACAAAGTATTGATACAAAAGAAATTATGAAATGATAATATTTAACCTAACAAGGTTTTATTTACTAAAATGTCTCCATAGTCACAATAGTTCCAAAATAATAGAATTATTAGTCTTCAAACACACTGTATGGTAGATAAGTAACTACTTACGGATACTCCATACACGACGCAAGCTCGCTGTCCGCAGATGGTGGAGATAATGCCTTCTACTTCCGTGGCCGAAACATTCTCTCCCTTCCACTTAAAGGTGTCTCCAGTGCGGTCCTGCAAAATAAAGAAATTCACATGGTTATTTTTAATGTACCTAAAAATTAGGTAAAAATGAATACAATCTGACTTCTCCCTCCAGTTCCTCATGTACCCGGTCATCTCATTTAGGTCTCCTAACACTCCTTTGACTTTTAGACTTATAAATCTCTTATGAATGTTTAATGGAAAATAGAACACAAGATCCCAAAAAACACTAAGGACTGAAATAAATGGAATAAGCTTGGGATGACCATCATCACCAATTATTACAATACCTTGAAGAACAAGTATCCCATGGAGTCCATAACTAGAATATCTCCCGACAGGAAAGCCTTGTCCCCCTTCCGGAACACGTCTGTGATCAGCTTCTTGTTGCTGTCCTCCTTGTCAATGTAGCCGTGGTACTCCCGACTGGCGTTTCCTTTCTGGACAATGCCGATGAACATTCCTGGTTCGTCTGTAACAAACAAACAAAACGCAATTATGTATTTTTTATGTAATTTTGAAAAATTTGTGTTGAGAATGCTGAGGATACAATAAAGAATTCCATTCTATTTTAAAATAATTAAATATTATCATTGACCTTCTAACATAAATAAAAGTATATTAGCATTAGTAAATAGTCTTGTAGATGTCTTTTTGTTGTCTGATCAAAATTAAAATTCTCTTTCAATTGAAAACAATTTTTTAATATCGGTCCTTTCTGCAGCTGAAATAACTTTTCATCTTCGATCTCCTTTTCTGATGGTATTTAACAACAACAAAAAAGACAATGTATGCAGTCAAGTCAAGTTAAGGAAATGCAATAAAGAATGTGAAATTAATTGCACAACGATCATTTACCATAAAGTCATTTCTTTTGTGTGACTTTGAAAGGTTACCTACAATTTCCAATCCCAAGCCAGCAACAAATTGTACCCTCACTTTAACAACTTCATTGTATTGTAGTAGATAGGTCCAACTTACTGGCAGCACAACGGATGCAGAATCCATCAGCTCCTCGTACGGGCGTTCCAAGAGGATCCACACGAATCACAGCCATTGGGTGAAGGCTCACTGGTAGGATGGAGGGCACAAAGCCAACAGCGCCCACCGTGTTGTCCACGTTAACTGAAACACGGGAGTAATTAACTTACTTTCCCAATACACTCAACAAGAACACAACACTAAATTAACATAGACTAGTATTTGGGAGGCGGGTTTGGGTATTGCCGCCCCGGAAATCATCTATTGGATAACCATCACCTCTGCCATAGGTCATCCCAAGTGGTTCGCTACGTTTGATGATTTAGCAGGGGTGCCCGGGTTCATCGGGTGATGTGTGTTCTTTTTTTTTTTTTTTTTTTTTTTTTTTATAGTCGGAGGCGGTTTACTTACGTTCCCCGCGAGCACTTAGGCCATAGGCCCATTGTACTATCTCCCATTTTACCTCATTCCCTTGCCAGTAACCCGGTCCCTTTTATGAAGTTCACCAGGGCTGTCATTGGATATGTGGCGATGTCTTCTGGTTCCACACTGTGTCTTCCCAGGTATCTGAGCCTTATTCCCAGCAGAGCGGGACATTGGCACCATAGGTGAATTGGAGTCTCTTCCTCCTCTTCACATTTCCTACAGATGTTGGTGTTTTCCACTCCCAACAGTTGCATGTGTCTCCTGAGATGGCAGTGTCCCGTTAATAGTCCTACCAGTTCCCTCAGTGAGTTTCTGTCCATATCGAGTAGTTGCCTGGTTCGGTTAGGGTCCGGTCCGTTTATGAGTACTTTAGATTGCCTCATTCCGGGTACCTTCTTCCATTCCTTCCAGTGTTGGGATTTGACCCACCTCTTGATATGTAGTTTGGTGTGGCAAGCTGCTACTCCTACGGCCGGCTCAGATCCCGCAAGTGGTGCTTTCGCCCCTTTCCTTGCTAGTTCGTCAGCCCGCTCGTTGCCCTCAATACCTTTATGTCCTGGTACCCAGAGCAGGGTTACTTTATTGATGGTCGCCAGTTCTATTAGGATAGTCCTGCATTCCATCACCAGTCTGGAGTCGCATCGGTTACTTTCCAGTGCCATTAAGGCCGCCTGGCTATCCGAACATATGTTTATGTTCTTATTTCTGTACCCGATACTCATATTCTCCTGTGCGCAGGCTAAGATGGCTTTCATCTCAGCTTGAAACACAGTGCAGTGCATTCCTAGAGGTATACTGAGTTCCCTCTTAGATCCCTGTAGACAGACCCCGGCCCCTGTTCCTTCCTCCATCTTGGACCCGTCTGTGAACCAGATTAGTTCCTGTTTGGAGTTTGGACCTGGGACCGAGTCCCATTCCTCCCTTGTGGGGTACGTCACTTTAAACAGCTGTCCGAAGAAGTATTCGGCTTGCTTGCCGTCCTGCTTCATCCCAGCCGTCGGACTAATTGCCCTCAGTCTTATTCCTATCTCCGTGTGACTGTTTCTGGGCAACTCTCCTCTCCATTGGCCATTGCAATGTAACCTGTAGGCTGCCGCCATCGCCGCCCCCTCTATTTCTATGTTTAGTGGGGGTAGGTTCAGCAGCACTCCCATGGCTAGTATTGGAGTGGTTCTCATGGCTCCTGTGATGCTTCTGCATGCAAGTCCCTGTATGTGATTGAGTGTGACCATCACTGTTTTCAGTGTTGTTCTCCTCCACCAGACCAGGGCTGCGTGCATGATCCTTGGTTTTACAACGGCTGTGTAAAGCCATTGCATCATTTTAGGTTTCAGACCCCACGTTCTGCCGCAGATTCGCCTAGTTGCCCACATCAGAGCACAGGCCTTTCTGCCTACAGTTTCCACCTGGTTTTTCCAGCTCAGTTTGGCATCTATGATGACTCCGAGGTACTTAACCGTGTCAGAGGGTTCTAATTCCTTTCCATAGAAGGTTGGATTGCTCCATCCTTCTAGTTTCCTTTTACGCGTAAAGATTACTAGTTCTGTCTTGTCTGGGTTGACTGACAGTCCTGTTTCTTCACACCATTCTTCCACTGTTGCCAGTGTTGACTGTATAAGGCCTCGGGTTGTGTCTGCATCCCAACACCTTATTATGGTTGCAATGTCATCCGCATACCCTTGCGTATATAGGCCCCTGTTGTTGAGTTTCCGGATGAGGTTGTCCACCACCAGGCTCCACAGCAAGGGTGATAAGACCCCTCCCTGTGGACACCCCCGTGTCACCAGCACTTTGATGCTTACCTCACCCCTTGTCACCGTAAGTATCCGGCCTGAGAGCATGTTCCTCAGCCACCTTCTGGTGGTTTTGTCGAGTCCATGTCTTTCTGCCGCTTCATCAATGGATTTAATAGTGGTGCAGTTAAATGCTCCCTCTATATCCAGGAATAGCCCTACCGCCAGTTCCCCAGTCGCTTGTGCCTGCTCTAGTTTGTACACCAACCTGTGCAGTGCCGCGTCGACTGACTTACCTGCTTGGTAAGCAAACTGTAACTCGTGAAGGGGCTTCTCTTTCAGTGCCCCGTCCCTTATGTGCCTGTCCATTAGCCTCTCCATTGTCTTCAAAAGAAATGAGGTGAGGCTAATTGGGCGGAATGCACCTGGTTGGTCGTAGTCAGCTCTCCCCGGTTTGGGTATGAACACTACCCTTGTCTTCCGCCATGGTATGGGGATGTATCCGAGGGCACAGCATGCCCTCAGGATCTTCGTCACCGGAAGTAGGATTGTATCTAGGCCCCTCTGTAGAAGTGCCGGAAAGATTCCATCCTCTCCTGCGCTTTTAAAAGGGTCAAACCCTCTGATTGCCCATTTAACTCTGGAGGGCGTAACTATTTTAGCCGCAGTGTCCCAGTCCTTACCTTCCCGTGTAACTCGGGCTGGTGGTGGACCGGTATCATCTGCTTCTAACTTTTTGTAGCCGGGAAAATGTTTCCCCAGCAGTACCTCCAACTCCTCCTCCCAACTGTTGGTATATCCTCCATCAGCTTTTTTGAATGGGCCTTTTGCTGCCCCTGGGTCTTTTGCAAGAATTTTTTGGATTCTTGCAGTCTGTGGGATGGTTTCCACCTCCCCACAGTATTTCTCCCAGGAGCATGTTTTGGCTTTCTGGATTGCCACCTTGTACTCTTTCTGGTATTGCTTGTGGGCATCCCAGTTTCCTGACTTTTTGGCCTTGTTGAAAGCTTGCCTTACTATTTTCCGTAGCTCCTGCAGTCTTCTGCTCCACCACGGTGTTTTGTCCCTGGTACTTGTCTTCAGAGGGCAGCTATTTTCGTATGCCCTTATCATTGAGTCCCTCAGTACTTCTACTGCGTCCTCAATTTCTTCGGGGCAGCCGTATTTAGCTGGGAATCTTGTCATTCCTATATTTAGTTCCTCCGAGTATCTAGTCCAGTCAGTTGCTTTTGGGTTCCTATATGTATCGGTCCCCGTTTTGCTTGTTTCTCCCTCTAGTTTAAATTCTATGTGTCGGTGGTCCGACAGGGATGGTTCGTCCGATACTCTCCATCCTGAGACTCTTAATGTTCCTAGGGTCAGGTCTATCACCTCCTGTCTGTTACTTATAACGAAGGTGGGTTCCCTACCTCTATTAAGAATCTCAAGGTTCACTGTCATCAGGTATTCCAGGAGGTCCTGTCCTCGTTTGTTGATGTCCGTACTCCCCCACACAGTGTGGTGCGAGTTAGCATCTGCTCCGAGTATCAGTTCCCTACCCTTCTCCCTGCAGTCCTGGACGAGTCTCGTTATTTCCCTTGAGGGTGGTGGTTCCACAGAGTCATAGGGCATGTATGCTGATGCCACAACTACTTCCCTGCTTCTTTGGTCCAGCGTGACCTGTAGCTTCACAGCCACTAAGTCCCTACTGCAGTGTTCGGGTAGCAGTGTGCCAGGTATCCCTCTGATGAGAATACAGGCCCTGGGTCTGTCCCCCGACTCGTTATAATAGATTAGACCTTGGTTCATGTTTAGTCCTCTGACCTTCCCCCTATAAGTCCAGGGTTCTTGGATCAGCGCGACGTCCACACTGTCCCGAGTGACTCTACTGCTAAGCACTGCAGTCGCTGCCGGACTGCGGTGCAAGTTTATTTGAATGAACTGTAAGTTTTTAGCCATTACTGCCTAATCCTTAAGTCATTCCTCCTATTTACGCTCCTCGGTGTTAGGAGAGCGCACCGTGAAAGTGGCCTTCCTTATCCCGACATGCGCCGTCATCCCCATCTCCCTCAGCACCTTCACACTTTCCTCGTCCACACTCATGATCAGGCGATACATGTTCTTATCCCTGATCGAGTCGTGGACGATCCATTTTTTTGTGTGTAGCCGGGGAGTCTGGTTCTCCAACAGTTGTAGCAACCTCTCGGTGCTTACTGCTCCATTTTCGGGGATTACTGCCATAACCTTTACGTACTTTGGCAGTTCCTGCAACCCCACCACCTCCAGGTCGCAGCCCTGCCATTTCCGTATGGTCGGCACCATCTCCCTCAGCCATGTCTCTGACTCCTTGTCGGAGCAGGTCATTTTCAGGACGCCCCTCTGAGTGAAGCATTCGTCGAATCTGGGTTTGAACTGCCCCTTTGGGATGCTCAAAATCAGATCCGCGGCCGCCTCACTCACGAGGGCCTCCTGCTCTTTTGTAAATTCTTCCTCTCTGTTTCTATGGACAACAGCCACTCGAATTTTATTTCCAGCGGCTTCCGCATAGGTAGCAGAGGTGAGAATTCCTCGGGGCTTTTTCCTGGCATTTCCCGGTGAAAGCCCCAAGGGTTTAGGTTCTGGTGAGGTTCTTCTCCTCTTCCCAGCCTTCTTTTCCCCGGACGTTCCAGGTTGCTCCCGGTTACCTTGTGCGGTCCCCGTTAGCTTCCGGTCTGTCCCTGGTTTGCTGGTTCCGGCCTTCGAGGTCCCTGGTTGTCCCCAGCGGACTTTTACAGTCCCTGGTTGTTCCTGGTTTCCTTCCTGCCGCCCCTGCTTCTCTCTTTTGAGTTTTCTCCTCGCAGCCCCACTGAGTTTCTTACTGATGTGAATTTTTTTCACATCGTCTGACAGGGACTTTACCTTGTCTTCCTCAGCGGTGGTTGTTGGAGTAAGTCTCTTCTTTAAGTCCCCCCCTCTCCGCTGGTTCCCCGAGGGCCCCAGTTGGAGTCGGGGGTTCTTAAAGAAGTTATTTTCCAGGTCCCCTGATGGTCCCTGCATTTCCACGTCTGGATCCCCTGGGGGATCCCGCCGTGTTGCGTCCGTCGGAGGTCCTTGTTTATGGTTCCCAGAGGGCCCCTCAAGGGAAGAGTCCACCAGGGTGGTCCCATCTCTCCTCTCCACTTCCTCTTGGTTCCTCAAAGGCCCCAAGAGGGATGAGTCCACCGAGGCGGCCTCAACTCCTCCTTCCACTCCCCCTAGGTTCCTTAAAGGTCCCTCGTCAGTGTTGTTTTGGTTTTTGTTTTTACAGTCCATATTTGGTCCCACGAGTATCTAGGGAAATAAAAGGTCCACCCCAGCAGAGCCCCGAATGCTGGGGTAAGGTCTGTATACTCCGAGATGCGACCTTGTGTCTCGGAGGAACCGTTCGTGACACTGTTCCCCAGTGTCATTCAGCCCTGAGCACGGTATCTCACACCTTAGCTTGGGATGGCTATTGCAGGTCGTGTTTCCACTCCCTGAGCGATGGGTTCGCCACACTCCCTACGCTCTAGATGTAGATGTGTGTTCAGGATGTGCCTGTCTACCAGCTGCGTGGCATGCCAGATCGGGAGAGGCTGGTTTGTGGAGACCCTTTGACCTCTCCAACTGGTCTTTCGACCCATTTCCTTGTACCGCAGTGGGAGGGATATATTCACATTGGACACACTGACCCCTAGATTCCTACCCAACCATCATACCTTTTACCTTCCCAGAACATCCTCTCCTTCCTTTCCTTAAAAAAGACCCTCCAAACACCATCCCCAAACATGACATTGGCCCAGAGGGAAATGATTTCCCTCAGGGCCACTTGGTGTGGAGTTGATAATATATGTATCTAAAAATATATACATACATAATAAAAATATATATTACGAACATAAAACATATTTTTATGATGAGAAAATGATCACACTGGCTACCCTACTTGCTTGGAGAATGTCATCATTCCCGCTAAAAACAACAGATTTTTTCCCAGAATTAGATTAATGTATATGAATTACAAAGGTGGGTTATATTATATGTTCTAGAAAGCTTATTTGAGGTTATACATTTTTAACTACATGTTTATTTTGGTTCCATGATATTTCATCAAAATTAAAATTCAACACACCTTTAAAAAGTGATATATTCATTAAAGGTGATGAAACAAAATGGGTTTAATAGTTACCTATGTAACCTAGTTTTTGTTTCATCACTTTTCATGACTTTATATCACTTTATATAGGTGTGTTGAATTGTCATTTTGATGACATACCCGGTCACCGTTTATTTTACTCATAACACAACTAAGATGAAAGTATTGTTAAAAATATACATATATAGTTTGTAAACAATCTTGAAACACTGTATGTATAAATAAAACACTAAAATACTCACTAATATTTGCATTTCCTTCGGTAGCACCGTACACTTCATTGACTTGTGCAATTTGATACCTAAAAACAATGTAAGTTAAGAATGTATTAGAAAAGAGATTGTAATTATAATTAACCCTATTAAGCGCACATTGGCCCCAGAAGAGAAATTAATCCATGAAAGTGTTGTCGTTTTAAAACGCTGGAGAGGATCAAATGAAACTGCACAATAAAAATGAAAATCTTACAAGTAATATGTAATGCTAAAATGGTCAACATTGTTTAAGCATAGAATAAAGAAGAAAACTAGAAGTGCCTTCTATATAAATTAGATTTTTTTTATAGTTTATGATACTAGAAATATACTCTCTAACTAACTACATAATTCAAAGCTAAATAATAAATTAATATAAAAATAATAATTTTATATAATATAACAATAATTCATATATAACATCTTATATTACAATTATTTCATATTAAAGTACATTAACATTTTGTTCATTTACGAGGATAGTCCCAGAAGTACCCAACCTGACTTATAGATGGCGGTCGTTGTTCAAAAAATTCCTGTGGTCGAAAGTACTAACATTATATAGCGTAAGTTTGAAGTATGAAGAAATAATGTTTTATTTATTTTTGTTTGACTGCCATCAATAGTGATGGCTCTCAGCGAATTTAAACATGGAAAAAATTGGTCATCACTATGTGGTACAATACTTTCATTTGAAAGTGTCAGTCCAACCAATATCAAAGCCGAGCTAGATTCTGCTCTAGGGGAGTCTGATTCTTCGTTTACAATAATAAAATATTGGGTGGCAGAGTTTAAACGAGGCCAGACGAGTTTGACGATGCAATAAAGCCGAGTTTATGCATCAGTTCATGAAGGAAACATGGGTCCATCACTTCACACCTGAGACGAAAGAAAAGTCCAAATCGGCTCCAAAGAAGGCGAAAACAGTTACATCTGTTAGCAAGGTCTTGGTTTCAGATTTTTGGGATGCGCGTAGGATAATTTTCATGGATTCTTCAAAAAACGAAAAACAGTTAACAGCATATATTATGCGAACTTATTACTTACTTATTGCAGCATTTAAGTGATGAAATCAAGAAAAAACGGCCGCATTTGGCCAAAAAAAAGTGTTGTTTCATCAAGACAATGCACCAGTTCACACATCCGTTATTGCGATGACCAACATCAATAAGTTAAAGTTCTAATTGCTTCCTCGCGTACCCTATTTGCCAGATTAAGCACCCTTGGATTATTTTCTCTTTCCGAACTTGAAATATGGCTCAGTTTTAAAAGATTTGCCAACAGTGAAGAGATGGAGTCTGGGGTTAGTGGCTATTTTAAGGAACTCAACAGTTCTCACTATAAACAGGGTATCGAAGCTGATTTTCATTGCTGGGAAAGGGGTATCGAGCTAGATGAAGACTATGTTGAGAAATAAAAATAGTTTTTACGAAATTTTTTTGCATTTTCTTTGTTAGGTCAGGTACTTCTGGGACAATTCTCGTATCTTAAGGCGATGCCATACGTATTAATGCAAAATCATGTGTTTTTGGTTTGAAAATTTGGTCGCCTAGAAATGTTTCAGATGCTTTAATTAAATACTAGGAGTAGAATACATCTTGGCCTTTGAAATAATCGAGTATTTTTTAAATAAGTCTTTTTATAAGCCCAGAAAAAAATAATATTAAGGCCTATCAAAAATACTTTAAAGTTCAAAATCTCCTATTTACGAACCCATTTTCGGTTATGAATTTATTGTATAATTTGGAAAATTAAGTTATTTATAAAATGATCGAAAAAAAATTAAATATTTATGCCTGAACATCCACAAAATAAAATAAAAGGCACTTTTTGGCCATGTTTTTTTCTTGCATAAATCAAAACAGGCGGATGGTGTTAAGCGGGAATTTAAACCTTATCGCTATCTACGTAAGGGTTGTTATTGATAGCGGCTCAATTTAAAATATTACACGACATAGTGCATCGCCTTAGATTGACGGGGTTTTTTTTTTAATGTATTCATTTGATTCTCTGTTTCGAGGCATCAGTTTTTATCTCAGGAAAGAGATTGTAAATGTGTATACACTATACCCCATGGTCTATGCTTCTTTTAATACCTTCAGTCTTTACTGTATTAGTGTACAATTTATTGTGTTGCCCTGTATAGTATTCATGTACTTGTGACGTAAATAAGTCCATTTTGAAATTTGGAGATTAAAAGCCATGTGTTTTATTCACATAATTTTCAATTTGTTCATTTCTTGGTAGTTTTTTCATGGGGGTATCTGGGTTAAAGTTAAAGACTTTTTTATACCATCATTTTGTATTACATATTTGTAAATCGTTTAAGTATGTAATGTGTGTGTTTCCCCATATTTCTATTAGATAATATAGGTGGGACTGGATTAAGCTAAAGTATAGCCCCTCTTTACTTTTGTTGGTAAAAGATGAGTTATTCTACCAAATAGAAACAAATGTGCCACTGACTTGAGTATATTTTGGTTCTAGACCATCTAGCACATCTTCTGCCTCTCTCACACTTGCCTGAAATTATATATTGCCATCCCACTTGAATTTCGTAATCATGGTGAAACACAGTTTTGTATGGAAATAATTTAAAAAGTCATAAAACACGCCTGTTTAGTTTTGAAATTGAGAAAATACTTAGTTCCTACCGAGATGTCATTTATCCTGATCCTAGCTATCCCCAACCATCACCTTGCTGGAAAAGTATTTAAAATTTGGAACAATGGCAAGAACATTGTGCAAAATCGAGTGCATTTGTTTTGAAAACAAAATAAGGATTGGACAGGGGGGTACACCGTACGAAAATTGGAACAGAAAAAAAGAAAAGGTAATCTCCATGGCTCCACCAATGAAAAACTCTGAATGTCTATGGAAAAAAATTTCAGTGCAGGCTGAGCGGGACTATGATTGTTTTATATCTTGAACTCGAACTACGCCTTCAGTTTGTGGCTCTCATTTCTCAATCGGAAGCAAAAGGTTGAGTGGTTCGTTAACAGAGCTGAAATAATAACAGAACTTGAAAAAAAACCTTCACAGAACTTGAAAATTAACTTTGAAATTTGAAAAATAGTTCAAATTCTCTAAAACAACCCGTCCTTAGTAAAGAGCAATCATATTTGAAAATTTTCAATCAAATTTCAAGCAATTTTCATGACAGCTAAATTGTTTTTCAACAGGACATGTTTCCATCTTACAAAACGCTGTCCTAGTAAATGAGCTCTAAAGAAAGTTAAAGCTCATTTTCTTAGTACTGTAATTTGTCAGATAGAACCTTGTTGTTGTGAGGGAATATTTTAAAAACAATTTTTATTTTTTAAATAATATTTTAGGCTAATGAGAATTTTATTGTCTATGGTCAAGCCTTTTTTTTGAGATTCCTCTATACTCATCGATGGTGTGTGATGTAGAAGAATTGCACACATAAAATGTGTCTAAATATTGGCATATCTACGTTTAAATAGAGGACTAATTTGTTCCATACAAAAAGCATGGAGTTATCGATCTAGTGAGTGGTTATTATGGTTAGTTATTTATGGGATTGGGACTACCTTGGAAGCAAGCTGTTGGTGTTTTTTCATGTACATAATCTTTAAAAAGAAGGAAGTTGACTATTTTGAAAGTGCATAATGTTGTTTAAGTGTTGGTCTGTTTTGTTGTGGCGATAATTACCTCGAGGTATTGCGGTGGAACTCACCATATTGTGATTGTGTTGTGTGCTACTTCACAGAGATACAGTGGTAGATGATTGGTCTTCCAGTTTTCCTTCTTTCCATACCTTGTTCAATCCTACATATACTATCACCCAATTCCAGCAAACACCATTTCATTTCGTTTAAATTATTTACAGTCCACTTTCATGTTCATCTGAAGCTGTAATTCGTAAGCAGTTTCGGATGCAACAACGCCCACAAGGCACTTCTTGTGTTATTCTTTATTCTATGGATGTTATGCTACGTATACATCCGCGAGCCGAACTGCCAAACTGAACCTCAACTTATGGGAAAGAAACGAAGCAACAGAACGTGGCGCGAAACGCCGCTTGCAGGTGATTCGTTCCTTTCCCGTAATTCGTGGTACGGTTCGCGTTTCGGTTCGCAAATGCATACGTACCCTAAGATACACCTTGAATGAAAGCTACATAAGTAGTAGTTCTTTAAAAGATCTATTACCTATGCAGACTTTAATATAGATTTGTTCAATACAGTTAATAGCTGTTTTAACATCTCCATCTTTCTCATAAATGAACCACATATTAGAAAAAGAAGCAATGGAGCTCTCAGTAGCATGACCATAATATTACATATGATGAATGTGTGTGTGTTACCTGTCAACCATTTCTTGCCAGATGGCATGCCTCATGCCATTGCCGACCATGATGCGTACGGAGTGAAGGCGATCCTCAGGGCGCGAGGGCTGGGCCAGCAGGTAGCGGCACATCTCCCCGATGTATTGAGCAACCTACAATTCAAAAACAATATTATAATAATATATGGCTGATTTGTACGGCATCATTTTTGTTAATAATAAAGTATATCGATGTTTAGAACACATATTCTCTAGTTATTACAGTGATATTATACATTTTATTCTATTTCTGTTCTTGTATGAGGGTGGTCTGAAATGTTTCTGACCTCAACGCAAAGATGGCGGTACTCGTCAATAAAAGCTAGTGAATGTAGTTGTGCATCTTTTGACAGTTACTCACCAAAGTTTCGGCCATTTTGGACGTGCAGTTTTTAGTTGACAGTCGTTTGAGTGAGTCGATGTGTGTGTTTTTATGAAAATGGAAAAAATTGAGTATCGAGCTGTTATTAAATTTTTGTTTTTGAGAGGCAATACGCCTACGCAAATCAAAGATGAGTTGGACTCTGTGTATGGGGACTCTGCACCATCATTTACCACAGTGAAATCTTCGGCAGCTGAATTTAAACGTGGCCGTAAGAGCTTGGGAGACGATGAACGTTCGGAACGTCCAAAAACTGCAACTACTGACGATAACATTGCTAAACTTCACCAAATAGTGTTAGACGACCGCCGAATTAAAGTGAGAGAGATAGCAGAGGTTATGAAAATGTCCAAAGAACGTGTCTGTCACATATTAAACCAAGATTTAGACATGAGAAAGCTTTCCGCGCGTTGGGTGCCGCGTTTGCTCACGTTAGACCAAAAACGTGTTCGAATGAACATTTCCAACGCTCTGTTGGCACAGTTTAGGCGCAATAAATCCGATTTTTGGTGCCATTAATTACTGTAGATGAAACTTGGATACACCATTATACGCCTGAAACAAAAATACAGTCAAAACAGTGGACTGCAAAGGGGGAACCCGCTCCAAAAAAAGCAAAAACTGTTTTCTCGGCTGGTAAAGTGATGGTGATTGTTTTTTGGGATAGTCATGGAGTTATCTTAATTGATTATCTTCAAAAAGGAAAAACTATTACAGGAGCATACTACGCATGACTTGACAAGCTGAAGGCAGAAATTGAAAAAAAAAAAAGAAAATCCTGTTTCACCAAGACAACGTGCCGTCTCACACCTCAGCGGTTGCCATGGCAAAAATCCACAAATTAGGGTTTGAACTGTTTGACCATCCGCCTTACTCAACAGATCTAGACCCAAGTAACTTCATTTTGTAGGGTACATTAGGGTAATCTAAAAACTGCGCTCGGAGGACAGAGATTTTCGTCAAATGAGGAGGCAATCACCTTTGTGAACAATTATTTTGCAGAGAAAAACGCCTAGAGAGATGGGAGCATCGCTGGGAGAAGTGTGTAGAGTTACAAGGAGACTATGTAGAAAAATAAATAAAAAACTTAAGAAAAAAAAAATTGTTTCATTGATAGGTCGGAAACTTTTCAGACCACCCTCGTATATCTAATGTTACCATGAATGTGCGGCAGTGCATTGCACAAATGCACTAAGGCAGAGACTGTCTCTGGTATAAACATACATACATTTAGTCTTCGAAAATAAAATCTGCTTATGACCAAGGTGTCCTTTTTATAATGGGGTGCAAATTTCTCGCTTTATTTATCTGTCCCTAACCAAAACTAAAAATCCCAGATCAGATGAAAATGGTTCGGCTTGTTTAGAAAAACTGAATATTTAGTTTTAGACTTTATAATTTATTAACTTAGTAAACGATCACGTCAATGCCTTTGCATCGCAATACATTCCGATTCGTAGTAGTGTAACTAAAACTGTTCTTATAAATAAGCTCAAAATAAAAAATAACGCTAACTTGTGGAAAGCAATGTGAAATGTATTAAAATGAGGAAACCATAATTGCTGCGTTATTCTATAAAATATTTCGATGAGCGCTAGACAAGATTCAACATAGGAATGATTACACGGTTCATTGAAGAAATGTACAAACTCTGCTAGTGTCAGATAGGTTGTCTCCTCCTTGTTGCCCCCACAGCCGTCGAAATGGTATGCAGATTTTTGCTTTAGGGCAGGTTTATTTATTCTAAAGTCAGTGGTTCATACCATCACTATTTTTGTTCCCTTCCACAATCACAGCAGTTTCTAAGGTCACTTAAGAACATATTCAATTTTTAACTCTTCACAATTGAGCCCTTATGCGGAAAAATCCTGTTTTTGTGCAGATCCATTCTAATTACGCGCCATACATCCAACTACGTTCACAGCAAAAATCATTTTAAATCCTCGACCACAGGTCAAAGTACAAGGCCTATGGTGACAGCTGGCAGCGCGCTCTCAAGACGGTCATTACTTAATTGAAACTGAGGGCATATTTGTCATTATTATATAGGTGATAAAGTTTTATTTCGGCATCGTGTTATTTGTTAACACACTTCAAGCGGTCGAAAATAGGGTCCCGTTAGAGAAAATGGATTTTGCTTTAAACCTCTATATCTTTGAATGAACCTCAACTATAAAAGTAATGTCTGAAATTAAAGCCTACTTTGTAATACAACTCCATAAACTGAAATTAAAGTTAGTTTTGGGCCATTTAGTGATGTTTTATGTGTAAAAAAATTACATTAAAAAAAGCTGGTTTTCACTTTCGCACAAATTGTTACAAAAAAAGAATGATTTCCGCATCTCCAGTGGCATTGCAAGTGCAAGGATTTACTATCCATTCTACAGGTTTAGTATAGTTTCCATTTGGTTAAATATTCTTCCACAGAGGAGACAGGAAGATAAGAAAATGGGAGACTTGTTATCACATTCTTTATGCATATATGTATACATACATATTTATAGATAGGACCCTTATAAAAAGATTGGTATACAATATTCAGATACAATTATCGGAAAACAATGCTTTTGCAGCCATTCAAGTAGGAGCGCGTAAAAGGTAGAACTACCCCTCCCATAGGAAGTGTGTTAATATGTTGTAACGTGTATGGAATTTTTAATTTCTAAATTTCATGAAAATTTTTGTTAGCAAAATGAAAAAAATATTGATTTATATAAAAATTACGCTTTTTTATTCTTTATTGTACTCAAAATTTATGAATGAATTGATTCAAATACATAAAACATGTTAACGTATATTAATCAAAATACTTTATTACGCATAAAATTATTTGATTTTCAATGTGTATATGCTCACTATAGTCAAATGAAATGTTTACCAGCCAACATCTCAGAAATCACTTTTTCACATAATGCTGTTTTTGACTCAATTTTGTTAAATAAATTTGTGAGTAAAGTAAATTTACTCACAGTACACTTGTACTTGATGCAGTCGGTCCAGTAGTTTGAGGCACTGAACTTGGGCCGTATGACGCTGGGAATGCCATCCACCAGGGCTGCCCCGGTGCCGACCATGCCCCCAGCCGTGTGGTACAGCGGCAGGGGGTTGTACAGGGTGTCACCCTCCTCCGCCCCATCCCACCCTCGCAGGCCCAGCATGTGTACCGTGGCCACTGTCACCAGCAGGAACCTAAAAGATACCATAAGATAGATGAGGTTAATTTTAGTAGTATTAACAAAGGGACACTTGGATGGTTTGTACATCTAGAGAGAATGGATAGAGAATCGGGAGCCAGGACCAGAGGCGGCTGGTGGTTAAAATTGCAAGCAGTGCATTTCAATGTTCCTAGTGTGTAATATAGGTGTATCAAATTAATTAATAGGTGAACTGCAATAATTCATTCACTCCACTAAGTTACATCTGTAAAATAATTGAATAAATAATACTGCTCCGCATCCGCAACATCATCTCGTGAGTAAAGGACACGCAATTCATCGCTGAAAATCTCTCGAAACTGTTGAAATTTACCGCGCACAAGTGCCAATGTGTGAATGTTATAGCGCTAACATTGTAAAATAGTATTCCTAAACTAATCTATTTGTTTAGTGAAGACAATATTGGTGATTCGAAAACTAAAATATGAAACAGAAAAATCAGAAAAAATACGGTCGCATCCAGGACTTGAACCCAGGACACTCGCCTTGCCGGGGTGCCGCTATACCAACTGAGCTAATGGGACCTATCTCCTTCGGCCATATTTAACTATATCATACTTCGAATAAGAACTACCAACATTATCTTCATTTTCTCACTGAACATTTTTATTGGCTGCTATCTTTATGTATGATGGCAAGAATCAACTCGAACTAAATTCAATTTAAACAAGTTCGTTCAATTGGATAAATACAATATTCAGTCATTAAGTTATTTAAAAAAAAAATAATCTATTTGCATTGGATTACTCAAAATCAAAGCTGTGCAAAATAAAATAGCCTTCGAGGCGCTTCGCGCATGCATCGATAGTGCGTGGGATGAGTTATATATCTGCACTGCTCCAACACACGATTTGCCGTCAGGAGCGTAATCTGTCTCGCTCATGTCACCGTTTCGGCCGGCCGAGCTGTCTCAAAACCGCCTGATGCTGTCTCTGTAGTATGGTAAAACAAAGTTATTTGCACATTGCAATATGCAAGAACCATCGCTTGCGCGGTAATCTTGTACTAGAAGATATCACATATTTCCAATGGCGGGAATTATAGCTGGAGCATACTTTGACTATGGACAGATGTCATAAGTTATGTGATGACTGAAGGCGAGCAGTGCAATGCACAAATGCACATAACAAGGCCTGTAGCCAGGACAAACTCAAAGCAACACAAATATTTTTGAAAAAAAAACATGGATTACTAAACCTAGCCCATCTCAGCAGGACTGGAATATGTTAATTTAATTTCAATTTATCATCAAAAATACTAATTTCGGTTGTGTGTCTGTCCATGTAGTGCCGAGATCACACAAGGACAATACAATATTGTCCTGTCCCAGCTCCGTGAACAGACTCGACCGCGCAAGACAGAACAATGGTACTATACAACAATTCGACCGTAATTCAAACATGGAACACTGCAAAAATGGATACACGACGACGCGTGTTATGCGAGTTCGCGAAAAATATTAGGTCTTTTATACCAAGAGTTGTAGTGTTCTATTTACGCAACATTTTTAAGCCGTGTACAAGATCCGAGTGCCGAGCGGCAGGCTATTGTCCTACTGTTTTATCTAAGCTTGCATATTATGCGGAAAACGCGGCCAGGCGTGGTGGTTGCGCTAAGACACTATACTGCAGAGATAGCTTGCCCGTCTATCTCTGGGACAATGTCTTGGTTCATTTTCCTATTCTCCAAACTGCTGTTCACACTAGGACAATGGGTCCGGAGCTGGGAAAAGACAGTATTGTCCTGTCCGCGTGTGAACCCGGCATAGCTCTGGTTTTATAAACTTGGATTTGCTAGGAATTAAAATCATTTTCAAAATTGTAACTAGCAAACCACTTGGGGTGACCCATGGCATAGGTGTTGGTTATCCAATAAATAGTTCCCGGGGCTGCGGTACCCAAACTGCCTCCCAAATTGTGTGAAAAATTCAGATAAGTGAAAAAGTACATACCTAAAACATAATATATTTAACAAAAAATTAATTTAATTGTTATTTTCAAAATTTGAACTGATTCGTAAAGAATTCAGACTATCCTGTGATTTTTTACTGCGCTAGTTCATAATAAATAAAAGAAATTAAATTAATAATAGGAAATTAAAAGAATACACATTACAAATTTAAGTGATATGGGCTATTATTATTAATGACTTAATTACCACTGATGATTGTCTGCTTTGTATAAATTAACTGCACTTTTTTATATGCACTTAAGAGGAATATGAAAGCCAAAAGTATGTTAGTTCTTACCCCTTCCATAAAAATAATCACGCAACTCAGATTGTATGTCTTGACTGCGCGAGGCAAGGAATTGTAAAATAATAGATTTGCCGTGCACTATGAACCTGCTATAGGTAGGAAGCGCCCGGAAAGATCTTGTTCCGTTGATGCTTCTGCATGCTTGCTAAAATCCTTTTCAACTGGTGAGCGCATACTACTGGAGTTTTTTTGACAACAGCAGTCCTGAGAGGACTGGCTATCAACAGCCAATAATTCTCCCACTTTAGGGATTACTGATTAATATAATTACACTTTTTTTTTTTTATAAAGCTGCATTTAAATTTAATTTTTTTAGATATGTTTTCATGCATTTATAATCATTAAAAATAACAAGAGCATTATTAGCACGTAATATGTGTGAGTCAATGTTTAGTCATTTGGTGATGTTTTATTTGTAAAAGTGTATGTATTTTACTATATATTTTTTTACCATGCACAAATCATTACAAAACAAACAAAAACTTCAGCATCTCTGGAGCGACAAGTGGGAGGATGTCTTACCCGTTCTACGGGTTTATATACAGTTTCCTTTTGATAAAATATTCTTCAACACAAAAGACAAGAAGTTGAAGAGTTGGTTCAAATTCTTTAACCACTCAGAACATTAGAACGTCAAAAGACGTAAATATGATAATAGCGGTCAAGACATTAGAACGTCTTTTCACGTAAACGCGCGAGATTTTACAAAAATCGATTTATTTCCATCACTAGTATACGGATTGCCATGATTTAAAAAACAGAGTATCGATAATGAATAACGCTACGCGTCTGTATTCAAGAATATCTATGGAATGTAGAGGTGCATTATCTAAGTCGATTGGATCTGTCATCTTTTTCGTTCATAATTTATTGCGTTTCTAAATAATTTATTAAAAATATTTTAGTTTGGACGGTTAATATTTTGAGGTGACTAATAGTTTTTAATTATATTTCTTCAATATATAAAGTGTTATTTCTTTATGATACTCAGAAAAAAGTACATTTTTCACAGCTTTGAAATAATGGTCAGCGATTTTTACATATTTTTGACGTTTTCAGAAAATGTATATTTAGAAACGCAAATATTTACGTACAACAATACAATACGATAGTGAATTTCATAATCTTTCCAAAACATTTTTTAGAATGAGGCTACGTTTCCCAAAACGTGAGTTATGAAGCTTTTAACAAAACTCGTAAATATCACAAAAATTTTCACGTTTTGACAGTTCGCAAAGGGACACAAAGTAAATAATAGTCTTTGTCCGAGAGGTTAAATACATATACATATTGTTGGAAGTTGGAACCCTTACAAAGATAATTTAATTATCGGACAGCAATGCATATCTCGCCATTCAAAAAGGACTGGCGTAAGAGGTAAAACTACCCTTCTCGCCGGAAGTGTTAATTATAATACTTTAAAAAAAAAAGACAAACATTCCCGAATTACAATAACCTGACAATATTTGAAAATCTCCTACTACCATGACAGGAAGCGGAAAATGTTGCTTGTGTCACGATAAAGGACTTAAATTGATTGCCAGGCGATAAATTGAATTCACAACGCCGGGGTGGGACCCAGCCGCAATGCCAACTAAGCCATTGACCGGTCATACCTATGTTAAATATATTTTATTATAACTATTATATTATATTTTCATTGTATTTTTTTATAAAAAAATGTGCTGCAGAAGAAGACCTTACATAATCTTAGTATTTAAAAATCACGTGTTACTGTGTTCGTACATGCTAATCTCCGAATTCTTTCAAGAAAACGAAAAGGAATTTCAAATAGATGTATTGAGAAGGTATAATATTTTGTTCACAAATAATTATAATATCAGAAAAAACACAAGCTTACCCTCACAGTTTGAGAACTAAAAATGCTCCTAGCCAAAGTTATGTCAACATGAAAAAAACCGTTAAAAAAACTAGCACAGATCTAACGTCTGTTCGCTGCCACTCTCCGCGGGCTTCTGAAGAAATATTAGAATTCAATACAATGTTTCAGTCAAAAAATGGTTGACGTAAGCGCCAAAGTGGTTTTTATTTTTTTTTTGGTAAATTAAATAGTAACAGAAAAAAATTTATCAAGTCAAGTGGTAGCAAATAAACTTAGCCATAAAATCAGTATTTTTTTAAGTTGTTCCTTATACGAGTTCATAGAAACCTCATGAAAAAGAAAACTATTTAGTAGTTTACGCTTATATTTTTCATGACGTAATTAACAATTTTTTTAAATTCTGATCAAGTCAAGCGATAGAACAAGCTTCAATGTATCCACAGTATATTTTTGGTATTTATAACCTTTACCGATTCGTAGTAAAGATTAATCTAAATAGTGATTTCACTAATGCACACATAAAAAAACACAATTGGCCGTTACGAAGCAAAAAATGTATATGGCGGAACTGAAGTTAATGAGCTTTGGTAAGGTTATTAGAAAAGCATTGTAATACTCTACAAATCTGCTTGCGCAACCCAAGCATCTGTGTCCAAATAATTACAATAAGATAATGAATGATTCAGAAGCGCAGTTGGTGACTTTTGTGCTAATAGCCGAGTAAAAAACATTATTACAATTATTAATTAACAAGTTGTTACAAATGTATTAACCCATTGAGTCCCAACTCTGTCTTTGTTTCAGTAATTTAAAAAATATATTAGTGACACCTAATGGACAAATTCATACTTGTGCTCTATTAAAAAATTATACTTAGTTCTGTGCAATTGTCAAATTAAAGTTTCTGAGACTTTGAGACATTATTTATTATGAAGATGAATGTTTTTTTTTATTTATTCAAGTGCAGCGTAGACACAAATGTCAAAAATGTACTGCCATGAAGGAATTATTTGTAACCTACATGGAAATTATATGACCGTTTCCATAAATGTTATGCGATAATGAACTCTAGACTAGATTTCTCCAGAGCTTGCTATCGCTTGTCATTACTATGTCAGATGGAACCTTCTTATTCCAAGGGGTCGTCATGTCTTAACACTATTCATTTTCTATCGACGCCAACAGTTTGTATATTTCCAAGGATACAAATCATCCGCTACACGAATGTCATCACAGCGTCTTTGAATTATCTTTAGAAGTCAATGGGTTAAATAATAAATTGGAGAAAGAATTTTTTTTTTTTTCAACTTCTTCACTCTCTAGTACGCAAAGTCACCACCATTGATAAGCACTCACTTAGAATTAGGCAGAACAGCAGCCTTGGGCATGCCCGTAGTTCCCGATGTATAGATGTAGAGCAGAACATCCTTGTAGCCGGGGCGCTCCTGCAGTGGCAGCTGGGGTGGTGTGGGGGGGGCGGCGGCCAGCAGGGGGCTCAGGGGGATCCAGCCCTCCCGAGAGGCGGTGGGGCCCTCCCCAACACAGTACAGAGATTGTCCTTCAAGGCTCTCTTGGATCTCGCTCACAGCTGAAATAAAAAAATTAAGTATTCATTAATCTTATCGCAACAAAATAATAGTAATAATGTAAATAAAGATGAAATACAAAATTTTTTTTTAAGGTTTACAGATGTTTTCCAAATTATTACAGATATATTGTTCTCGCATTCTGCACTGAAACTAAAATTGTGTGCATGTATTCATATATGCTTAATATATGAATACATATACAGTCGACTCTCGATAATTCGAAACTCGAGGGACTCTTAAAATATTACGAATTATCGAGTGTTTGAAATATCAAATGGTTCGAAATTTGTGAGAGTAAATAAATAAAACTTCGAATTCTTAAGTGTTGATCAATTATTATTTATTAACTCCTATTCTATAACAATGACAAAAGTTTATAGGTACATTCGTGTACATACATGTAATCATAATGTGAATTAATTAATCTTTCGAACGAAAGAACTCTGTTATACTGGTTTGCTTCAAAGCACATTGCTGCTGCTCAGACTTCTCAATAATTTTTTTTAAGAGAAAAAGTGCCTGAAATGCTTTTTCATCACTTTCGTTTTGTAGACAGAAGGTTTGTAAGGTATCGAATGAGGATCTTGCTTCCTTAACTGACACTTCTGCCAAAGGTTCTGATGTATCGTCCTCATCTTCATCGTTACTTTTTTCATTAGTATCTGTCGCAGATAAAATTTCGCCATCGGTTAGTGAACCTGAGACAGCAACATCTTCATCCACTTGAACAAAGTCAAGAAAATTCACATCGCCGATGTCAATTAATGGTTCTATTACTGGTTCTTCATCATCCATAAGTATTGGAAGATTTTCCTGATCTTCTTTTAAGAAACCAGATTTTTTGAAGCAGTTGAGAATCGTTAGGGGTGTTACAGCTCTCCATGCCTTGTCAATCAGTAAAATAGCTGTCAGAACAGTGATATTTGCAGTTAGCTGCTTGTCGAGAGATTCTAAAACGAGCTTAACAATTTCTTTGCGATAGAACGTCTTAAAATTATGGATGATCCCTTGGTCCAATGGTTGCAATTTGGAAGTTGTATTTGGCGGAAAGAAGTAGAGTTCCTGACGCAAAATTGTATTTGTACTAACGTGTGTGTAACAATCTTTCCGCCTCTTTCTCTCTGCAACTTTGAATTGTCGAATGTTGAACGCCGATGAGTTCGAATTAACGCGTCGTTTTGTTATATAGCAATGATTTTTTCGTTTGAATTACCAAGTGTACAAAAATGTATGGATTTAGTTCGAAATATAAAGAGATTTCGTAGGGAACTCGTGATAACTTTGAATTATAGAGAGGTTCGAATTATCGCAGGTTTGAATTAACGAGAGTCGACTGTATATATATATATATATATACAATACTATATTTGATTAATTTGTGTTATTTCACAATTAATTAATTAAAATAATATATAGTATATTTGCGGCACGTTCCAGAGTGGAAGATACTACCAGTATCGCCCTGGTGTAAGACCACCATTCAGAATTGAAACGTTGCTCCAAATGGCTTTAGCCGTGTTTAGTGACTAGATCTGAATAGCCAGGTACTTCCCCACCTTCCTCTTTCCCTTCCCCACTTACCTTCAGCCTCACAACATCCCCCAATTGGGGATGCCATAGTCTCACTGGCTCCAGACGGGAGCAGTTGGGACTCTTGTGAGGTATTCACTATAAAAAAAAAATATGCAAAATAAAACATTTTGCAAATGCGTAACTTTAACTTTCCATGTATCATCTTAAATAGTGAAATAATTCTATTGGTATTTTTAGTATCCCTAAATAAACATAGTCGTATAATAATAACATATGTGGGGTATTTCAGAACCCCTCATGGTAACACAATTTATTTTTTTTATCATGCATGTCGAATCTTAAAATATTTTCAAATTAAGTATTGAGATGAACGATAAATAAATGAACTCACAAAAATGGTTCCCACAAGCTTCAGAAGTTCAGATTTATTCAGTTATTTGAAAAAACCTTAGCCCTTCAGGCCTCTGACATATTCTGCAGAATTAGTGTATTTCCGCATTGCAATAAAATCCAAATAAATGGAATATTTCTGAATGTATCCAAAAATAAAAACTATTTTAGAAAGGTGATGAAAACAGCTTCCAAATTTTATCATAAAAAATGAAAAAATATATTTTTTTAATATTTGGGGATGGTAGTGAGAGACGAATGAAAGATGATTGTAGTATCACTGTGACTTTATTGAAGTAGTCAAGAGTCCAAATTGAGTAGCCAGTGTATTAGTGGTCTGTTGCTGAGGATGAATGACATTGTCATTGTAGTAGTCGGTGTGCATCACGATGGGATGCATGCAGGTCACATCATGGCAACAATGTCTTTAGCTCTACGGTGTAGAAGCGGAGACCAGACTGAGCGGTAAAGTTCTTCACTGGTGTTGAAGACCATGGGTCTTCTTGATGCTCCAGTAAGGAAAGTGCCGAAAATGCGGTGGATCTTGACAGCCGATGACGCATGCACAAGTGGGCTCGCAGTGCGGGCTTAGGCCGGCGAAGATGTCACAAGGCCTATGCGCAGGAGGCGCAGGCCGCCAAGCCTTTGGCGCAACTCCCAGTTCCCGCGGTGTACACTGAGTGCTAAGAACTAATACACCGTGTGGTTAAAATAACACTGCCCGGTAGGACTGCGCGCTCCGCTTACATAGAATCGCATTTTTCTCGCAAAGGCGGGAATGTTCCAGACACGTTACTTGAGAAGTGCTGATTAAACTCAAACTTTCGAGAAGACATCGCAGGGCTGTCTGAAAATGATAATGCTGTGTAGGTGTTTCCTTATCGACTGCCGGAATGTTCCGCGTGGAATCAGTGATGGGTTGCCACAAATTTAAATTTTTTTAATTCAAACATAAAAAAGTTTTAAACATGGCTCACCTCACATTTTTTCTATACACTAAACTAAAATTACCGATAATGAAAAAAAAACACACACACATTTTATTTGTACAAATGTATTATAAACATAATTATCACCTCACGTTTTTTGTCATTTCATATAAAAAGTATTAATAAAAATCATTTTTCCTAAAATTGCAGTCGGAACCTTTGCTTTCATGGAGGGGTACATTTTAATCCTTCAGTGTGTTAACTTTTAGATTTGAATATAAAGCATGGTGTTTTCTCTATCTAGCACCATCATATTTCTCACCATGACAGTGAAGGAGACACAACAATTTCTATATAGACCATATGAGCTGTTCCCAAAAGCAAACAAATTAACCTGAGGCGTTAAGGGAGTTACATTGTAATCAGTATTTTTCATTTTTCCAGTTTCTAGTTATAATAATTTACAAAAATGTTATACTATACATATCAGTAGATAGTATTGACAAAGGTTTGGTGTATCAAGTAGGCAAGAAACATTTTATTTTATAAAAAGATAAGAAAACAAACAAACACAGTGTATCAACATGATACTTGCTTTGTGTTCAGTTATTTACATGCTTGATTAGAATTAGACATGATGAAGTGTATTTTAAATAAACAATGTCAACAGACGATTACATTATACCTTTCTGTTACAATACAAAGGCTTGAGTAATCATTGAATATACAGCAATTTTTGTTCTGCATAAAACTGACAAATGAAAATGCAAACTAGAGTTAGTGGGACAGACACTACAAAAGGAGAATTACATAAACTAAGTAGGTTGGCTGCAAATTTGGATCTGGTCACTAAAACACTTCCAGAAAACACTAGCCAATTCAGAGAATCTTTCGAGCAGCCTTTCTGAAAGTGATTTTCACTTTGGTAGAAACACTAAGGAAGGGTTATTTCGGAGAATTTGAACAATTCATCAAATTTCAACGTTCATTTTCGGGATCTGTGAAAGTCCTATTCAAGTTCTGTTATTATATCGTTGTAGGCTAGTTGATTGACAAAACTGAAATAAAAACAGAACTTGAAAAAATCTTTCACAGAACTTGAAAATGAATGTTGAAATTTGATGAATTGTTCAAATTCTCCGAAACAACCCGTCCTAAGGATGGGTAGTTTCACAGAATTTGAACAATTCATCAAATTTCAAAATTGATTTTCAAGCTCTAAGAAGCTTTTATTCAAGATCTCTTATCATTTCAGTTTGGTCAAATTACTGGTCCGTAATGATATAATAACAGAACTTTCACAGAACTTGAAAATCAACATTGAAATTTGATGAATTCTTCAAATGTTTTGAGAATTTGAACAATTCATCAAAATTCAATGTTGATTTTCAGGTTATGTGAAGGTCCTATTGAAGTTCTGTTATTATTTCAGTTTTGTGGAACAACTGGCCAATAATGATATATTAACAGTACTTGAATAGAACCTCCACAGAACTTGTAAATCAACTTTGAAACTTGATAAATTGTTCAAATTCTTGAATCAACCTGACCTAAATGCATATTCTCTAGGAATACTCCATACACATGTACACAACTTTATATCTAAAGGAAACATGAGTGAAAAAGATCGAATGAATGAATTCTTTGCCGATTGCGTCCCTAAAACAAATCTGTTAATAATACGAGTCGGAGCAAAGAGCCTTTGGTGAATTTTGGCAGAATATGAAAATAAATTTGTGCAAGTCATTTTTCTTAGTAAAAAAAAAACAAAATAATGCATACATTTTTATCAAAAAACTGTTTTACAATGAAAAAAATTAAAGAACTTCTGCTCCTCACTTATATTAACGCTCATCAAAGAGGATGTTAGTGGTAGTTGTACAATTATATCTAAAATCTTGCACCAATAATGTTGAACAAATCATGGAGAAACTCAAGCCCAGGTCTCCTAGTATAAACAAAATACTGTTATTTGATCGTTGGCGATCTGCAGTCGTGCTCGGGAACAAAAACAACTTACCGACACAATCGACAAAATCTTTTTCAACGTTTTCATGCTAGGGGGCCAGTTGTCCCCCTGTCACCTTTGAGGTCGTCACAAATCGGCATTCAACACCATTGTTTTTTTTTTGACATTTGAATGGTCCCATTTAACCGCAGATTCTCAGCCCATTAAATTTTTGTCAAATTTTTAGCTGGGCTGTTTGATCCGTCGTTGACAAGTCGTCAAGTGTAACAAAATTCAGTTCAACAAGTGTATCAAAATTTCACTGAACGCTAACAGACAATTTTTAAATGTTAAGAAACAGTGAAAAGTAAAGAATAAGAGTATATGTCTCACCTTCTCCCAGACTGCTGTGAAAGATGACTGCCTTGGCATTGGCCACCTTGACGCAATGCAATAGCGGCTGGTGGCGCAGGTTGCTGTTGATGAGGGCGGACACGGCGCCGATCTTGGACAGGCCCAGCCACGTGCACACATACTCGGCGCTGTTGGGGAGAAACACGCATACCACCTCGCCCTTACGCACGCCTGCTGAATAGAACACCTGCGCCACGCGATTCGAGTACGCCTCTACCTGCAAGCATGACGTGAGATGACTCCATTAATTACAATAAAAAGTATAACAGAAGAGTATGCACAGGAAGATAATATATTTTATGAATGTGAGTGAAACGAGTTGTGCCGAGACAGAGTTTTGTTTTGGTCTATCCTCTCTGCCTACCCCTACTTCACAAGTTTGTGTGATTTAATTTCACTAAACTTCTAACATTGTGTCAAAACATGCCGCATTATGGATTGATTGCATTGAAAAGGCCAGCTGCTTTGTCTAGGTTAAATGTCCGGATGCCCGAGGAAGACTTAACGCATTATCTATGCACTGGAATGAGATATGTGGTTGAATTAAAGTCGATATAATATGGAGGAAGACAAGTCACAATCAAATACTTGTGTGTGGTAAAATGTGGAATATGTGATGAAGATGAATGCAGAAAGTTGTGTAACCGGATTGTATGAAGTGGAAGAGAATGGTAGAAAATGTCGAGGACGCCCGAGGAAGACATGTCACAATCAATTGAAACAAATACTTAAAAAAAATAAACTCATTCAATGCTTTAGAATAATATTATTAACAGTTTTCAGGTACACTAGAATTCACAACTAACTTTGCATAACCCCGAGCAACGTTGGGTACACGTCATTCTAATATAAAAATTCGTCAGAATACAATTTGCTTGATACTTTGAAAGCGATTATTTCAGAATGCAATTTTAGCGATAACTCCTCTTTTCTACCCAAAACTTTTAATTGTGGTAACTTAATAAAGTGCCCTTGTCATTTTGACAAAAATTGGGCTTCATAATAGAAGTGATTATTATTTCAAACAGTTATTTAAAGCAAACCAATTTCTTTATCGATCTAATTTGACATCAAACCTGCTCCCACTTCGCTGCATGCTCCTAAGTTAAGAAATAAATTGAAATTACCGAAACCCATCTCCGGGATGTGCGTCAAAGCCCTGATTTAAAATTCAACCTTGAATGAAAATGATTCTCACAAACCACTGGACACATTATCTTTAAGAGTTTATGTTATCATTACCGATTTGAAAGAAAACTGATGTAGCCAATTTACATAAGATCTTTTGATCTGTGTTCAAGAAATAATTTCAATATTTTGATCATTTCACCAGAAGTAAGGAATAAATGAGATTATTTTGGGCAAATAAACTTATGTCAGTTTATCCATTTAGTATCAACGGATAGTAGAAAAAAATGAGAAAAATTTTCAAGAGATTCTCTTAGTTGGTAGTTCTTGGTCTTGGATCAGATTTTGGATCAAATATCTTCACTTTGACCAATACTACTATCATACTACATAACTACTATCACTTATCCGGTCAGTAAAAGGGAGAACTACACTAACTTTACTCCAATCCAAATCATCCATAACCCCGAGTAATGCCGGGTAGCGGCAACAGCCAGCAAGAGATATAAATAGTAGGAAAGTGGTAAAAGTGACTTACATCGGCAAAGGTCCAGGACTTGCCCTCACAGACCAGACAGAGGCTGTTGGGGTACTTGGCTGCGCGCTGCTGAAACAGCGAGGCCACCGTGGCATTCTGCCGGTCCCAGCGCTTGGAACGTAGGATGCCGCGGAAGTAGCGGTACAGGAATCTGAAAATAATCATAGAAAGATCGTTAGAATGGGTCTGGGTCTATTCAATTTTATTTCGCAATCAAGATTGATTTACGATCAGTAGCTACACAAATAAGAAGAATGTAAATAGACAATAAAAAAGTTAAATGATAAAATGAAAGTAAAACTATTGCCAAAATGTGCATGACAGACAATTTACTATGCAAAACTTAAAACTCTAAAAATATACTTTTTCAAGCCTTTATTGTGGCATGAACCACATTGTTATCAGACTTCATAATCACGAAAAATCACGGGATAGTCTGAATTCTTCACACAACCTTGTCCAATTTAGAAAATGACTCAGAGCAAATTTGAGTTCATTGAACCAGAGTTACGCAGGACGCACAGACAACCTAACTTAGTATTTTGTAGGTAATAATAATACTAATCCCAGAAATTCAGGGATTGCTGCAGATTCATTCAACAGTACAAGCAGTATTACTTAGGACGGGTTGTTTCGGAGAATCTGAACAATTCATCAAATTTCAATGTTCATTTTCAAGTTCTGTGGAAGATTTTTTCAAGATCTGTTTTTATTTCAGTTTTGTCAAGCAACTAACCTACAATGATATAAAAACAGAACTTGAATAAGTCTTTCACAGAACCCGAAAATGAACGTTGAAATTTGATGAATTGTTCAAATTCTCCGACACAACCCGTCCTTAGTGATTTCAATAATTTTTAGTAACGTATCAGTTAGCTCGCCTCGTTAGGGTTCCTGCCAAAGAGCAACTTGATCCTAAATATCTAAGAGCTTAAAATGTAACTGAAATTCTGGGTCTTAAGGAAGCCATCATCTCAGGAACACGAGAGCACAAAAACACTTCATAATAATATGAAGTTAGAAGAGGTAAATTTTACAACAGCTTCTGATGCATATATTTGACCGGTCAGTGGCTGAGTTGGCATCGGGTTTGGCAATTCCTCGGCTGACAAAGTGCTCCATCACAACACAAGCAACATTTTCCGCTTACTGTGGTGGTAGTAGGAGATTTTCAAATATTGTCAGGTTATTCGTGACAGGGGAATGTTTATCTTTCTTTAAAAAAATATATGGTTCTATGATATTTCATCAAAATTACAATTAAACACACCTTTAAAAAGTGTTAGTCTTTAAAAGTGAACAAAAACTAGGTTAAATATTTACCTATGTAACCTAGTTTTTTTATCACTTTTCACGACTTTATATCACTTTTTGTAGGTTTGTTGAACTGTCATTTTGATGAGATACCCAGTCACCAATAAATTATATTGAAATACTCCACATTTATTATAAACCAGAATCTTGACCTAGTGAGGAGACACAAAAAGAACATTCAGATAAAAAATAAACAACACAAATGACAAACACTTCTGATAAAGTGGTAGATATAATTCATATTATTGTGTTCCCATGTTCAAGGTCCAAGTTTGTTATTCAGGATAAAAATAATAATAATATGTATTGTTAAGCTGCGTATACATTTGCGAGCCGAAACGCGAGCCGAGCCTCAAATAAAGGGAAAGGAACGAAGCAATCGCAAGCGGCGTTTCGCGCCATTAAGGCGATGCACTACGTCGTGTAATATTTTAAATTGAGCCGCTATCAATAACAACCCTTACGTAGATGGCGATAAGGTTTAAATTCCCGCTTAACACCATCCGCCTGTTTTGATTTATGCAAGAAAAAAACATGGACAAAAAGTGCCTTTTATTTTATTTTGTGGATGATCAGGCATAAATATTTAATTTTTTTCGATCATTTTATAAATAACTTAATTTTCCACACTATACAATAAAATAATAATCGAAAATGGGTTCGTAAGTAGGAGATTTTGAACTTTAAAGCAGTTTTCATAGGCCTTTTACATTATTTTTTCTGGGCTTATAAAAAGACTTATCTAAAAAATACGATTATTTCAGAGGCCAGGATGTATTCTACTCGCAGTATTTAATTAAAGCATCTGAAACATTTCTAGGCGACCAAATTTTCAAACCAAAAACACATGATTTTGCATTAGTACGTATGGCATCGCCTTACTACGTAGGACAACATTTCAGCGAACCGAGCCGCGAATTATGGGAAAGGAACCAAGTAATCGCAAACGGCGTTTCGCGGAAATTTTGTCCTGTTTATACGCACCTTTATGTATTTGGATAAAGTATTTATTTAAATTACTGCAAATTGGTAGCTACTGCGAAACAGATGGTGATTCACACAGAACGTTCAAAAGTATGTACTTATCTATTACCTAACAGCATTTTATTATTGGCAGAAAAACTAGGTAAGTGAGTAAGTAAAAACTTTAGTTCTTTAGTAGAAACCACTACGAATGTGGCATGTACAGTAAGGAAAGACGGAACCAGTAGAACAACACTGACAGTAACAATCGATCGTAATTATTTATGAAGATATATTTTATACTTTGTGCATGAATGATGATGTATTTTCTTAATTGTTAGGGTGGCCACCAGCGTTTTAGGACGTCACGCCTTTTAAGGAAAGACGGAACCAGTAGAACAACACTGACAGTAACAATCGATCGTAATATTTATGAAGATATATTTTATACTTTGTGCATGAATGATGATGTATTTTCTTAATTGTTAGGGTGGCCACCAGCGTTTTAGGACGTCACGCCTTTTAAGGAAAGACGGAACCAGTAGAACAACACTGACAGTAACAATCGATCGTAATTATTTATGAAGATATATTTTATACTTTGTGCATGAATGATGATGTATTTTCTTAATTGTTAGGGTGGCCACCGGCGTTTTAGGACGTCACGCCTTTTAAGGAAAGACGGAACCAGTAGAACAACACTGACAGTAACAATCGATCGTAATTATTTATGAAGATATATTTTATACTTTGTGCATGAATGATGATGTATTTTCTTAATTGTTAGGGTGGCCACCAGCGTTTTAGGACGTCACGCCTTTTAAGGAAAGACAGAACCAGTAGAACAACACTGACAGTAACAATCGATCGTAATATTTATGAAGATATATTTTATACTTTGTGCATGAATGATGATGTATTTTCTTAATTGTTAGGGTGGCCACCAGCGTTTTAGGACGTCACGCCTTTTAAGGAAAGACGGAACCAGTAGAACAACACTGACAGTAACAATCGATCGTAATATTTATGAAGATATATTTTATACTTTGTGCATGAATGATGATGTATTTTCTTAATTGTTAGGGTGGCCACCAGCGTTTTAGGACGTCACGCCTTTTAAGGAAAGACGGAACCAGTAGAACAACACTGACAGTAACAATCGATCGTAATTATTTATGAAGATATATTTTATACTTTGTGCATGAATGATGATGTATTTTCTTAATTGTTAGGGTGGCCACCGGCGTTTTAGGACGTCACGCCTTTTAAGGAAAGACGGAACCAGTAGAACAACACTGACAGTAACAATCGATCGTAATTATTTATGAAGATATATTTTATACTTTGTGCATGAATGATGATGTATTTTCTTAATTGTTAGGGTGGCCACCAGCGTTTTAGGACGTCACGCCTTTTAAGGAAAGACAGAACCAGTAGAACAACACTGACAGTAACAATCGATCGTAATATTTATGAAGATATATTTTATACTTTGTGCATGAATGATGATGTATTTTCTTAATTGTTAGGGTGGCCACCAGCGTTTTAGGACGTCACGCCTTTTAAGGAAAGACGGAACCAGTAGAACAACACTGACAGTAACAATCGATCGTAATTATTTATGAAGATATATTTTATACTTTGTGCATGAATGATGATGTATTTTCTTAATTGTTAGGGTGGCCACCGGCGTTTTAGGACGTCACGCCTTTTAAGGAAAGACGGAACCAGTAGAACAACACTGACAGTAACAATCGATCGTAATTATTTATGAAGATATATTTTATACTTTGTGCATGAATGATGATGTATTTTCTTAATTGTTAGGGTGGCCACCAGCGTTTTAGGACGTCACGCCTTTTAAGCCCCCGCATACACAATTCCTACCTATTTACGACAAGTTTCTCGTTAACTCTTTAAGTTTTATGTTCCAACAAAAATATGTGTTATTTTTGAAGATAATATCTATACATGTGTTATGACGAAACGTTAATTATATTAAATTCTCTCGGTAGAACAAAATCGCAAAGTAAGTTTCGAAAATTATTAAAAACACGTTTTGTTCTGTTGTTTAATATGTTATAGTCATGAAAAAATTCACAGTGTATCTTTAAATACAACTAAAACATTTGTCGAGAGATTTTTGCTCTATTTCAAACGAGTCGTGTTTTATTAAATATTTTCACCATTTTCGCTTCATTATTATAGTTTTTTTGGTATTAGCGCATTCGCGTAGACTGTTATTGCAGACCACAGATTCCATTTTTTAAGATTATATAAATGAAATAAAAGTCCCCAAAAAAAGAATAAGTATACTATTTTTCAAATTGCATAACTCCCCTAAGGAAAACATAATAAGAATAATTATTACAAAACTGGGTAAAAATTCTGGAAAAAAATCTAAAAACACGAATATGCATTGTTTTTAGTCGGTATTATATTCTATACTGAAAAAATATAAATAATAAGTTTATCTTCGAACTTCAAAAAACCCGGTTTCCGTGTTTTGCCGGCTGTGTGGGCGTGGCCACAGTGTTCATATAAATAGTAACTATACACTACACACATATTATGAAGTCATATTTAGCTAGATAAAAGCGCGTATTTACGCTATTCTGAGTTAAATTAAATCAGAGGTTCCCAAAGTGGTCTATATGGACCCCCAGGGGTCGATATCGGCTTGCTGGGGGTCTATGTCAGCGAGAAAAAAAATTGGGGGTCCAAGAGATTCAAATGGGGGTACATACGAGTGGACCCCCATTTACCTCAACTCAACATTTAGGAGTTCCGTAAATGACACAATACACCTAACACAAATAACACAGTTTACGTAATACTAATAAGAGACTGAGAAATTACTTAATTGATATTTGTATGTTTGTAAAGTTATTTATTGAGGTATATAAATAGAGTCTACGTTCCTTTTATCGTCAGAATTAATATATTGAACCAAAACATTGCAAATTGGAAGTTGCGAATTTTCCTAGTTCCCCAACTTGTTTTTGAAAAACGTCCAGGGTAATAATGAATTCAACATTTAGATGTACTTCACACAGACTTCAAAACTAAGTTTGAGGACATTTTGACTGTGGAAATGGAATGTTGAAGAATCGGATATCATATGACAAAAAGAACTGATCGGAATAAGCGCTAACAAAGTACTTAAGGGGCAGTTCTGTAGGGCCAGCTACAAAAAGAAATTCCTGTTGCTTATCCTGCTCCATTTTCATTTGGTGTAATACCTCACAAGGGCGTCCTGTCTGCACAATGCAAAAATAGTGGAACTATATCACCACCCGGTTGAGGGGCAGGCAAGGGAAGGGAATCTTTTTACGAAAAAAATAAATGATTATCACATGGGACGTTAATAGTTTTAGGAAAATTTAATATTCAGCAGGCAGGGGGTCTACGGAAAAAAAAATTGTGATCTACGGGCCAAAAAGTTTGGGAACCTCTGAGTTAAATCAATGAGCAGTCCAAGACAGTGGTGGCCGACTGCCGACTCCCAACTCCGATACGTTTTCGCGGAAGGTCTTCACCGATCACTCGCCGAAACTTTGAATATAACCAAGAAAATGAAGAGGAAGATTAAACAGCTGATTTACGGAAATACACACTTGCCATAGCCTTGAGACACTGACGGGCCTGAGAATAGCAGAACGATTTAGAACTCCAAACCGAAATAGATAGACGGAATACTTACAAATTATATATGTATAAACGTGAATATTATTCCATATTTCCATATGTTTAATTTCCATAGAACGATTTAGAACTCCAAACCGAAATATATAGACGGAATACTTACAAATTATATATAAACGTGAATATTATTCCATATTTCCATATGTTTAATTTCCATAGAACGATTTAGGACTCCAAACCGAAATAGATGGGCATTGTGAAAATCGTAAATATTCCATACTTCTTGAATGTTATTCCATATTTCTATATGTTACATCATCTTTCAGTGCTTTCAACTTTTGCCCTCAAATTGTGCAAATCGTAAATATTCCATCTCATGTAACCCAGTTACATTATTTTTTAAATATTTATTTTCCCATATAATAAGTTCCCACATTATTATGGTAGATATAATATTTGCAGAGCGTTCAAATTCTTAAAATTAACTTAACTTAAATTAACCTCGAATTGTGAAAATCGTAAATATTCCATACTTCTAGGTGTACATAATATTGTAAATAATCCACCTTTTAAAAATATTATGTAGATATTATATATATATTTTATCTGTTAAAAGCCTAAGGACGGGTTGTTTCACAGAATTTGAATAATTCGTCAAATTAAAGTTAAGAAGTGCTAACAAAGTTTTATTCAAATTGTGTTATTTCAACGCGGGTCAGTTGTTTCACAGTACTGAGATAATAACAGAACTTGAATAGGACCTTCATAGATCAAAAAAATAATTGTTGAATTGTTCAAATTCTGTGAAACAACCCGTCCTAAACATTCATCTGATTAATTGACACAATCATAAATATTGTTCCATAGATGTTCCAGCCAGAGAGTTCAACTTTTGCCCTAAATTGTATTAAAAAATTATATATTAACACAGTACATATTTATTATGCATAACTAAAATGCCTCAGTAACAATCTTTGAATATTATAACAAAATCATTTTTTTAAATCCTATAGTAGAATAATTAGTTTATAACCACATTCAAACCATTTGTAGCCAGCCCTAAGCGGGAGCAATTGGAGCAGTCCGCTCCGAGCGCCGAATTGTCAAGGCGCTGATAATACTTAGCACCTAACAGTCCTAACACCTCGCCCTTGAGATTATTTTTCACCAAAATGACGATACACAAAAATACAAATCATCACCTAGGTGTTTACTGGTTTTGACAAAGGGCACCAAAATTTTACTCGCGCCTGGCGCCGTTTGGCTCCGGGCCGTCCCTGCGTATCGAATGAATAATGCTAACCTAATGAATCCAATGATATAATGTAACGTAGAAAAACTAATATTTACGTTTCTCGCTATCCAGCGCATTGCGGATTGTAAAACATTTAATAATATCAACATCCGACCAGCTACCGGTAACGTCATTCCATAAAAAAAAATGTGATAAGGTATGTGTCATTTGTAAAGTGCGTATGATTTGAAAATCCATAAGCCGAATAACTTGGTACCTAGATTTTACTGCTGTATACGCTGCAGGATTCCCGTTCTTCATCTTGAGCTAAGAATAATGGGGTTGACAGATTACACGATACGCATCATGGCTTAGCCTATTTCAGCATATCGCTCGCCATACAATCCCAATGGGAATTCATGAGCCGCGAGAATATAGTATGGTCTGTCATAGGCTTAAAGAACGGGAATCCGCCTCCTGGGAAGTGTATAAAACGAAAACGGACTCCTGTCTTAAATCTAATCCTTGAAAACGTTTTGTTTGTTTAAAATTAACCAGATTATCTGCGTTTATGGTATTTTCATAGTTTCATGAAAAGTTTCAATAATCCGTGAAAAAAGTAAGTAATGATATTTATTACTTTTATGACATTTTATTAACTATTTTTTTTATTTGGTACAGTATTTTAACCCTTATTTTAACCATTATTATTTGATAATGTGGGCTTCACTGGGTCCCGTGCCGAGGCCACCATTTTACAGTTTCAAAAATAATTAATAAAAGGATGATATGAAATTGTTAAAAAATAGAGTTTAGTGTAGCTTTGCATAGATGTCGCTATATGTAGATACTTGAGCTGATGTTTATGTTAGGATAGTTTTTCATAGATGTCGCCATAGATTCTTCCCTGTTAAAAGTTAATAAATAGGTTGATTTATCATTTTTATGTCTCTTCTGCAATAAACATTTCTGGCGAAATAAGTGGGTTTATATTTCTACCTTGACCACCAAAATTATACATTGGTCCTTCGAGCCGGATCCGTATTATCGATTGAATCGCGGATGATAAAAGAACCAGCAAACATCTTCAACATCCAACATCAGAGGGGATCTTCAGAAAAACGGGCAAGTGACCATATCCCATATACCTACCTTATTTTCCCAGGCAGGAGAGCATGATTTATTACACAGCCGTATTTCTTTATTTGTTTTAAAATTGAATCGGGCTGATTGTTACCAAGTGTTGTTTGAATTGATTTTATACCCATCATCGAAATTGTAGTAAGCAATAATAATTGTTACAACAATATAAAAAGAAGTTAGAATACAAAGCAAGTATTTTAAATTTCTTAAAAGATTTATTACGAGCGGTTATATTTGAAAATCCGTTAGTTTAAATTTCGAAAGTTACCGCGAGTCGGTAAAAACACCAACCCAGCCGCGAAGCAAGCTGACGCATGCGCGGTGGAGATTGTGGAGAGAATAACAATAGTGTCAAATTGTTTTCTTTTTGACAGCCATCGAGCTGTTGCATTTATAAAATTCAGATAAAATTCATTGTTTATCGGTTAATTAGTAAAGTTCTGTGATCAAGGACAGTGCACGTGTAGTGATTGATTACAAGTGATTATCATTTGACAATACGTTCTGTGAATACCTCCATTCTTGATATTTAAAAATGGATCTCAAAACTTTGATTAACCAGCGTGGAGTCTGCAAGGCGAAATTAACTAGGTTCAATGAATATATAAACGGTGATAATTTGTCGCAATCTGAAATTGAAGTCAGATTGAAGAAACTTGAACCAATTTTAGACACCTTCGACTCATTACAAGATAACATAGAAGCAATTTCGCCGGAAGAATTAACCAAAACAGAAAGGCAAGCATTTGAAAATTTATATTATAATATTGTTGCTAAGGCTAAAGATAAATTGTTAAATAAAGTTCAGAATACAACATCACATAACATACGTTTGCCTATACTTGAGTTGCCAAAATTTAATGGGAGTTACGAAAAATGGTTGAATTTTCGGGATACTTTTGTTGCTTTAGTTGAAAATAATCCATCTTTAGAAGTTATTCAAAAATTGTATTATCTGCGATCATGCCTCGAAGGTGACGCAGCTAAATTATTAACCTCACTTCCAAATAACCAGGAGAACTATCATACTGCATGGGAGATGTTAACTTCTCGCTATCAAAATATAAAAATTATTATACATAAGCACGTTGAAGCATTATTCAAATTACCTGAAATAAAATTTGAAAATTCCGTAGCATTAAGGAATCTTATCGATGAATCCGAATTACATTTAAAATCGTTAAATAAGTTAAATATACCCACCGAAAATTGGGATATCATGTTTTAATATATTTATTGTCGCGAAAACTAGATAGTGAAACTCGACATCATTGGGAAGTATTTGCCACAAAGGAGAATCTACCCACATATAAAGAGTTTATAAAATATTTATCAGATCGAGTTCAGATTTTAGAATTTGCTGGGATTACTGAAGGAAAATTTAATCAAAATAAAACTTTTCCTTTCAAATACCGAAAAGAAGCTATGATTTCTTTAACGCCTCAAATGACAAAATGTATTATTTGCAAGGGCGATCATAAGGTTTATAATTGTAAAAAATTTTTAATATTAAATACTAAGGATAGAATTATAAAGATACGTCAAGTAAATGCGTGTTTGAAATGTTTGTGCTTGGGTCATAAGCTAAAAGAATGTAAAAGTAAATACAATTGTCGTATATGCGAAAATAACTCGCACAATACTTTGTTGCATTTAAAAAAGGAAACAGATAATTCGAAGTCTCAGGATAGGGATTCACCATCAACATCAAATAATGAACCTTTAGTTACAAATCACTCTACGAAAATATCTAATAGTTTTGTTTTGTTATCTACCGCCGTTATTAAAGTTTTGAATAATAACGGAAATTTGATTAAGGCTAGAGTTTTATTGGATAGTGGTTCTCAGTCCAATTTTATAACAGAAGAATTTGCAACAAGGTTGCAATTAAAACCCAAAAGGGCAAACATACCGATTACCGGAATCCAAAACAAAATATTGAATATTAAAAATAGCATAAATTTAAGAATTTTCTCGAACTATTCACCGTATGAAAGAGACATAGAATGTCTCGTTTTGAAAGAGGTAACAAGTCATCTGCCGCAAATTTCTTTTCAGAGAAAGGATGCCAACATACCTGATGGTCTTCAGTTAGCGGATCCTGCCTTCTATGAAACAAGCTCCATAGATATGCTACTAGGAGCGGAAACCTTTTGGGAAATTATGAAGCAAGATCAACTTCGAAATGGAGACTCAGGACCCATATTACAGAGAACTGAATTCGGATGGCTGGTGTCAGGACCCATCGTCACAACAAAAATAAAAAGGCCAGTAAAATCTTGTCAACTATCATTAAATATAATCCATAAACAGATTGAAAACTTCTGGAAATTAGAAGAATTCCAACCGGTGAAGCACCGGAGCCATGAGGAGCGAGCGTGCGAGGAGATTTTCAAGGACACGTATAAAAGGAATGACAATGGTCGTTTCATGGTAAGCTTACCACAGCGCCCCTGTGTTAAGCAGTTGGGAGAAACGCTGCCTATGGCGGAAAAAAGACTTTGCAATTTGCAAAGGAAATTTTCTTCAAATCCTGACCTGATGAAAAAATATAAAGAATTCATGCAGGAATATATAAACTTGGGTCACATGACCCGGTGCGAAGCACCTTCTAATAAAGATTGTTATTTTTATTTGCCACATCATGCAGTATTGAAAGAATCGAGCACTACCACTAAGACTCGAGTGGTATTTGACGGTTCAGCAAAATCATCCAATGGTATATCGTTAAACGATGCTCTCATGATAGGACCTGTTTTACAGAAAGATTTAGCCGCACAATTGATATGTTTCAGAAAACACCAGTACGCGATAACAGCCGACATTGAGAAAATGTACAGGCAAATATTGGTGCGACCCGAAGACAGAGATCTACAGCGAATAGTATGGAAAAATTTCCCGGAGGAGGAAATTCAGCATTATCGACTTAACACCGTTACCTACGGTCTGGGGCCGTCATCATTTTTGGCAACTAGATGCCTCCAGCAGCTGGGAAATGAAAATATATCATCAAACCACAAGGTCAGTCAGATTATAAAGAATAATTTTTATGTGGATGACTTAATTACTGGAGATGAAACTGAAGAAAACTGTTTAATAATTAAAGAACAACTAATATCTATCATGGCATCCGCGGGAATGAACTTAAGGAAATGGCGGTCGAATTTGCCCTCATTATGTTCGAAGGAAAAAAGCATGTCAGATATGATTATTAGTACAGATTCAAATGACAACAAAATATTAGGCCTGTCTTGGAACAATCAGCAGGATAATTTCTTATACACAGTGAAGTTATTAAAAAATCCAATTAATAGTAAACGACAAATGCTGTCATGCATTGCGTCCATATTTGACCCGTTAGGATTAATAGGTCCTGTTACTGTTATTGCTAAATTATTGATGCAAAAATTGTGGCAGGCAAAGGTTCAATGGGATGAGCCTATTCCATATGATATGTTGAAGACATGGGAAGCATATGTGAATGAACTGCCTCAATTAAATTATTTAAGAATAGGTAGAAAGATAATATGTCAAGATCATGTAAATTTACAGCTGCATGGATTTTGTGACGCCTCAGAAAAGGCATATTCGTCCTGTGTTTATATGGTGTCTACTGACAAATTGGGTAAGAAGTACTCCAATTTGATAATGTCCAAATCACGGGTAGCGCCTTTGAAAAGTGTTTCTCTACCCAAGTTAGAATTATGTGGAGCCGTATTACTGACAAGACTAGTGAATTACATTAAAGATGCTCTATGTACTCCGGATATACCTACTACATACTGGTGTGATTCCCAAATAGTACTGTGCTGGATCAGGGATCAGCCAGTAAGATGGAACACTTTCGTTGCTAATAGAGTGGCGGAAATCCAGGAAACCAGTCAGCCGGAGCAATGGAACCATGTACGGTCGGAAGACAATGCAGCAGACGTGCTTTCCAGAGGAATCTGCGTTTCACAGTTATTAATTTCCAGCATTTGGTGGCATGGTCCAGATTGGCTGACGTTGGATTCAGCGTGCTGGCCAAATTCCAACTCATTTTGTATTGATCCACCAGAGATCAAAACAAGCTCGGCGCTGTTGTCTGCTGTGAAACAGGACTGGGACATTTTTGATAGATATTCCAATTTTTCCAAATTACAGAGAGTAACAGCATACATTAATAGATTTATTTTTAATTGTAGAAACCCTTCGCAGCGCCGCTATAGTAAATTGACAGTTAGTGAGTTGGAAAATTCAGTAAACAAATTAATATCTCGGGCGCAATCATACTGTTTCAGAGACGAAATTCGAGCTTTAAATAATGGAGGTAATATACCTAGGAATAGTGCACTAAAGTCATTAGATCCTTTTATTGAAAGGGATCTAATTCGTGTGGGGGGAAGGCTCTCCAAAGGTAAAATGGTAACCGAAGGCCAGCAGCACCCAATTTTGTTACCTTCGCATCATAAATTAACAGAGCTAATTGTAAAACACTATCATTACTTGAACTTACACTCGGGAACGCAGTCATTATTGGCGTTGATTAGAATGAAATTTTGGCCGATTAAGGGAAGGAATGTTGTAAAAAAGATAATAAAAAAATGTATAATTTGTTATAGATGTAATCCCAAATCCGAACAGCAGTTGATGGCCGACCTACCAGCTGAAAGAATAACTGAATGTAGGCCATTTCAGATAACAGGAGTGGACTACTGTGGACCAATATTAATAAAGTCGGGTATTCACAGAAAATCACATAGCGTTAAATCATATATTTGCTTGTTCGTATGCATGGTCACTAAAGCCGTGCACTTAGAAGCTGTGCTGTCCTTGAGCGCAGAGAGTTTTTTAAACTCTTTGAAAAGGTTTATCTCGCGTCGTGGTAGACCAAGCAAAATGTTCTCGGACAATGCAACCAATTTTAAAGCGGCTAATAATGAACTAAGAGAAATTTATAATTTTTTAAATATGTCTAATGATAAAATTGATAATTATTTATCCACATTAGGAATACAATGGCAATTTATACCAGCTCGTGCGCCGAACTTTGGGGGGCTCTGGGAGGCTGGGATAAAGTCAGTTAAGCATCACTTAAAAAGAATAACCAGTATCGCTTCATTAACTTATGAAGAGATTAATACGGTGTTGTGTCAAATTGAATCTTGCTTAAACTCCAGGCCACTGTCTCCCTTATCAAATGATCCTTATGACCTTAATCCCTTGACTCCTGGTCACTTTCTAATAGGAACTAGTTTGGCGGCGATTCCAGAACAAAATTTGGAACATATCACATTCAATCGATTAAACAATTACCAAAAACTAATCCAGATTGTACAATTTTTTTGGTCGAGGTGGCGGAAGGAGTACTTAGCAGAACTTCAAACCAGAAGCAAATGGACCAATAGGAATCAAAGGCAGATGCGGTCTGGCGACATGGTCGTAATAAAGGAGGACAACGTCCCTTCTTGCTACTGGAGACTGGGACGTGTGAGCGCCGTTCATCCTGGCGCTGATGGAAGAGTTCGCGTGGCGACCATCATCACGTCGAAAGGCATCATCCAGAGGGCCATTTCCAAGATCTGTCTGTTGCCAATAGATGACAACGAGGAGCTGAAAATGTCGACACCCCCACCCAACGGACCAGACGCTGAGTAAGCGCAAAATAAAAAAAAAAGGTTTTGTGCAAAACAATATAAAAAGTTTCGTGATAAGAACATTATAAAATTTTTGTGTATTATCATAAATAGAAAATAATAATAATAAATTAAAAGAAGAAAAGGAAGAAATAATAATAAATAAAAGGTAAAAACAATGCATAAAAAAGTGGATAACAATAAAACTTGCGAGTTTGATAAAAAATGTACAAAATAAAAAAAGGATTGTAGATCCGTATATACCAAGAAAAAAATGAACGCTTATAAACCGAGATAGCCTGCTGGCTATATGTAATTTCAAACTACACAAATACATCTGAAGAAACTAATTATAAATGTGGTAATGAACTATAGAAAAACACAAACCCTTAAGAAGGATGACCAGGAAACCAGCGCTCCATGTTGTGTTGTCTATATTATTTGTCTTATGTTTGATTATTGTTATGATTTCTGTTAGAACAAGGTTATTGGAATTATCTTAGTTGTTAAATTATAGTATAGAATAGCTTAGTGAATTGCATGAATTTGATTTGAACGAAAGTAATAATTTTAATCTCATAATTAATTTGTATAATTTTAGTTAGTTTGAAATTGTCATTTCGTTTTTTAGAGTAGTCTTATGTTTAAACTTATGCTTAGAAATAGGTTACCTATTATTTCAAATATTCATTGTTAATCAATTTTTAGTATTAACAATTATAGTTAATAATTACTATTTTTCTTTCTTCCAAATTAATTTTGGCATATATGTAGATATTTAGCTGCTTAATTTTTATTCTTATGTTTTGGGGTTTGTTTCAGAAAAAATGACCTCCAATCCTTTTTTCGGGGGGAGTTTATGTTAAAAAATAGAGTTTAGTGTAGCTTTGCATAGATGTCGCTATATGTAGATACTTGAGCTGATGTTTATGTTAGGATAGTTTTTCATAGATGTCGCCATAGATTCTTCCCTGTTAAAAGTTAATAAATAGGTTGATTTATCATTTTTATGTCTCTTCTGCAATAAACATTTCTGGCGAAATAAGTGGGTTTATATTTCTACCTTGACCACCAAAATTATACAGAAATAATAAATTGAAAATACAACAGAGCTGAAATAAAATAAAATACAGACAATCAAGGCGGTAATGAAGAAAAATAAAAATATGTTTGTATATTTTGTATGTGTGGACAAAAAGATGCTAAATAAAAAGTTAAATTCAACAATTCCAATATCGAATCAGCTGAGCAGGCCGGCAGCGACACGTGTTCTCCACGCGGTGACCAAATTTCGTACCGGTAGATAACGCGATACGTGGTACGAGCACGTGACTACTGTCAGTTTGGCTGTCGGGGCCATGCTTATTGCTTTCACTGACAGACAGAGCTGGCAGAGTCATGTGCCATGTGCCTTGGCTCAGTTCGTGGCGTTCGTTCATTTCGGGTTTTCTGCGTGTACAATGAGTGATGTGCAAATAGAACTCTCCGTTCCAGGTTAGCGTGAAGAGTGCAGTCTGGCTCGCCGCTAGACAGGTTGCGACAAGTACTGTCAGCAAAGGACAACTCATGCATACAATACCGCAAACATACGAACGTATTTAATAAACCTAGGCACTCAAAAAAATTAAAACTCTAACAAATAAATAAAAATAATTCACCTTTTTAATTAATGTTTGTGAAAAAATATGTCAATGTCGAATAGTGGCGGGTACATACGAATCGATATGCTGTTATAATAATATAATGATATAATCGGCCCCCTAGTGCCCGCGGGCACGGGGTTGGGAACCCCTGATATAGGGCATGCTGCACCTAAAGGGTTATTATCATGGAGAAAAAAAATTAGGGAATGAGCAAGTGCGACCAAATTTCGTACCGGTAGATAACGCGATACGTTTTCTATGACCCAGCCTTATATGTGATATAGGGCATGCCGCACCTAAAGGGTTATCATCATGGATAAGAAAAATCAGGGAATGAGGAAGTGATAGCGACACGTGTTCTCCACTCGGTGGCCAAATTTCGTACCGGTAGATAACTCGATACGTTTTCTATGACTCAGCCTTATATATGATATAGGGCATGCCACACCTGAGGGGTTATCATCATAGATAAGAAAAATTAGGGATTGAGCAAGTGATAGCGTCACGTCACGTGTTCTCCACGCGGTGCCAAATTTCGTACCGGTAGATAACGCGATACGTTTTCTATGACCCAGCCTTATTCAGATGATATTCGTCATACCGCACGTAAAGGGTTAATATCGTGCATAAGAAAAAGCAGGTAGTTATATAAAAGAATAGTGAGAGAATTTCTCATTTGACATCATATGATTATCTTAACCGTAAAGCGTGTAATCTACCTGTTTATCTTAAGCATCTGGAGCAGTAAAACGTTCGAACGTTTCCCCTGGCGTCATGAAATTTGTCTATCTGGAAATTTAAGGTCAGCGCAACTTTTTTTCATTTCCACCATGAGTTTTGTATTGTCAGTTTTAACTGACAATATTACAAATTGCAAGACGAAACGCTGTTTGTTCCATATTTGTAATAAATAAAATTTAGAAAAAAGATAAAACTCGGGCGAAGTCGGGTTGTAAAACTTGGGTACAAACCGGTTAACCTATATCGAATACGAATAACAATTATATTATTATGTATGGCTAGTGCTAAAGTAAACAAACGTTGACGTGATCATTAATAAAATTGAACCCAGACATTGGCGACCTGATCGATACCACGTTAAGAGTGGGAGAATATAACGTAATGGGATTAAAGTGCCTAGAAAAACGTTTTTTTAATTATTTATAACATAGACAATGTGTGGGTTGCCAATGTGTAAAAAAAACTATTGCTGAGCAGTGCTGACGTAATCACTATCTCAACCCCCCCACCCCAGATGTCATCAAAAATAAGCAAAGCAAAGACCCCCCTGCCCCCCTATAGTGCTTACATAATACTTGAACGGCCCCTATGGATAGAAGACTTGATTCCGACTTGACTTTAATTTTTAAATTATTAACGGAATTATAGACAGCCCCGATTTACGGAGTATAATCAACTTCAATATACCTACTAGAACTACTCGTTGGAAAGTTCTTTTTAATTGTACAATCATATCCGGACTGAGTAATTTAGATACTCGCTTGTACCTAGATTGCATGCAGTTGGCAATACTTTCGCAAAAATTGTAAATGTGTTCAATTGCACGGAATATAGTTACAAGAAGGCTATAAAAACATACCTCAGTAATAATAACAATTGAGGTTAGCATTATACTATTTTTCTGCGTGGGTTCTGTATAATTTTTAAATCTTATTTTATTTTTGATTACTGTTAATTATTATGTACATATTACCACATGGTTGTAAAAGCCCATATGGGCGTATAATATAGAAATAATATATTTGTATTGAATTTTTTAAATCGTAATACTCATTAACTCCATACAAGAATTTGTTATTTAGTGTGGAGGGTCCGTTAGAATGGAGCTCTCAGCGAAGGGAGTTTCTCAAAGTTTAAACATATTTCTAACAAAGCCATATTCAAACGGCATAAAACAATCCAAAGCGATCGATTGTCGGACAAGAAAACCGACTTGAATATTATATTAACGGCAGTGACGCAGTAGCGCAGTGGCGCAGCGGCAGTTCTGGCCACGTGAGCCACATTCACACACTAGGCCAAGGTGTTGAATATTTATGATATCTACACTTATACAATCCGGAGATATCTCATCGCGACACGAGGAGACAGACAACTAGCTAAAATGGGCACGAAAGTAGGTACTATATAATTATGTTGTTTTCACCGACTTTTTAATAAGTCAATCATCTAAAAATTAACCCCTCACTACTGTGAATTCGTCGGGTATATGAAGAAAAACATAGATTTGTACCATTAAACATTTCATCATTTGTAACTATTAAAACTAAGTACAACAATAAAAAAATATACGGGTATTTATGTTAGAAGGTCAATTTTGTAAAATAAAAACTGCAGTTCCTCATTAGCTATAAACAAGTTGTTGTTGACATAATGACTTATTTACTGGATCATGGCAAAACAGGTAGATTGCGACTTCTAATAGGACTAACAGATTACGCTATACGCATCATGGCTTGGCCTACTTCAGCATATCGCTCGCCATACAATCCCAATGGGTATGTATGGCGAGCGAAATGCTGAAATTGGCCAAGCCACGAGAATATAGCGTGGTTCGTCACAGGCTTAATTAACTCAGTTTTTTACAAATATGTAATGACCTCATGCAGTAAACCGATGAAATGCAAATAATTCGATGTCTAGTCATTAAACCACTATGTTCATGCCTATATTATCAAAGAAGTTAGTGACATTTCTGCAAGTTCGGTATAACAATAATTTTAACAAGAGAGCCCATATCTCTGTTTGTGGTTTTGTGGCATAACTTGAATGTTGGTAGTGAAGGGGTAAACATATAATGCGTCTCCGGTGAAATCGGTGGAATACAGAACACTAGCGTACAGAGAGTTCGAGGTCGATCAATGCAGACGCAGACACGAAATCTTAGTACCTAATTAAACAAACTGTTATTATTCTCATCAGGTAGCAACTACTGACAGTCCTGGCTCTTACAAGCACAACATGACATTTATCATAATTATTAAAAATATATTGTAATTTAAATAATATGAGTATCGTTTAAGAAATTAGTATGTACCTAATGGGTTGAAGCATAAGTTCGTAATTTTCAAGTCAAAAGTACTTTTAGTAGTTTTTTTTTACATAATATATATTATGCTGAACGGGGAACTATGAGAAAATCCCTAATTTTCGAAGAAGTTTCGTAAAAAGTTTTAAACAAATAATATTATTTATGTTAATCCAAAGAAAGGACGTGCTTTTCCTACTTGACTTCAAGTGCAGCTGGGGGATTCGAGTCGCTTGCTAACGAGGGTATCGATTCTCCAGGCCGCTCGCAATCGACGTTGAAAGTACATACATTGGTCGACATTCTTATTCTTGAGTCTCGTCGGAGGTACATACTTACATACGCCAAAAGTCGTTCCACTTCGAGTGGAAAGACTTGTCGAGAATCGAGGCCCAGAACCGTTACAAATCTAAAAGTCGATCCTACATAACATAATAACGATGTAGAGTGCTGATGTTAAACTAATGTTGCAGTTATCATCGAGTGGCCAAAACTTGTGAAATTCTAACAGGATAAAAATAATAAAGATGTTAATTGCAGTGAGTTTGGTTAGCGACTGATTCCGACCAATTCGTCATCACCTCTTGGAACTCGCCTGTGATCGGTGGCGTTGGTGCCATTGACGAAACTGTCGAGCCCAATGGCCCAGGGGCTCTATTCCTGAATCGAGGGCGCTCGTAATCGCCGTCGAAAGTACGTACGTTGGTCGCGTTGCTATTCCCGAAATTGGTCGAAGGTACATACTTCGACGCCAAACGTCAAAAGTCATTCCACACAACAACTACTGGGTATAACCAGTAGAAACAGGGCAGCGAGTGGTAGGTTGTTGGCGTTTCTATGGAATTGGCTGTCAAAATCTAGTCTAGCTGTCAATTTTTGTTTTACCGCGCGGATTCCGCAAATGTAAAAGTGGGTGAAAATTTCCCACTTACTAAGTCTTTATCGGAGCTTAAAAGCTCAATTAAGAGTTGCTTTTGGCAATTTGTAATATGTCCCGCAGTCATTTCTGTTTTGAATAACGAATAACTGTTGTCTCATATGTTGTCTGTTTGACAATCACGCCATAGAAATCCCAAAAACATCAGGAACATAGACAATATTCACAGAGGTGCCAATATAATCATCTCTTCTACCAACTTCGACCGTTCGACGCTCAAGAATACGTAAAATTGAAACATTCGAAAAAGTTAGTCGCGACGACTAGTAGTTTTTCACTCGAAGACGGCGCATACGAAAACGATTGATCGTTTAACTCCAGAATCGCAGGCCAGTGCTCCATAGATATTGTAAGGCTCTAATTTTTTTTTTTTTTTTTATATCCTCACTGGGATCTCCTGTGCTGAGGATTTCATTTACATATTATAATTTAATTATAAGAAATTAATATTACAACAAAGTAACATATGAATTTAATTATAAACATTTTTATTTATTTATTGGTAAATGTAAGAGAGACAAACAGCTTATACATAAAATATAAATATATACATGTTAAATACAGTCAAGCCAAAAAAGTATCTTGGTATAATCATCAGGGGTTACAAAAGCAGCATAATCCAACTGATAAACTAGGAATGAATGGACCATTGATGAAAAACTCTTGCATAAACACTCTAAGATCTTGTATGTTTCGCTTCCTGCTATTTATAGGTTTCTCCGTAGGGTCCTATACCATTCAACTTTTTTTTTCCACTCATGAGAATGCATGCAAAAATTGTGCTATTTTTAATTATGGCTTAGCACGCCACAGCGTTATCCCATACAATTAGAGTATTTAAACCAAGTAATTGAATTAAAATTTTAGGATACCTTATAAATCGAACTTTCCGAAAGCATTTATATTTTTTCCTAATATTTCAGGGCTTAAGTAACCTATCAATATAAAATTTAACCATATAACATTATTGCGAAACTTTAAAAGATACCTACAAGAATACTTAAAGGTTATTTTCTTAATAAGCTAGTCACACACACGAGAGATATAACCTCATAATATACGGGGGCGTGGCATACAACACCACATAGCTCGCCATACAATCCTGTAGAGTCGTCTAAAGCTGGGTCCAGACATGTTCTTTTCTCCGTACCGTACCTCCGTTTCGTATCAGCGTCGCGATCAAGAACGCTAGTTTGGACGCCCGTTCGGTACGGTACGGTGGTACGGCGTCTCGATACGGATAGAGGTACGCTCCGATCCATCGCGAGTCGGTTTTTCGACCCGTTCAAAGGCGATACGGTACGGGTCTGCGCCAGTCTGGACGTGTTCGCGGCGTGCATTGGTCGTGTTCTCTGTCACTACCCGAATCAGCGTGAAAAATGCAGTGGGATAACTATAATATTGTGAAGCTTATCGATGGATATAGGGCCAGGGAATTTCTGTGGGATCCCGGAAACAGGAATTATTACAATAAAAATATTGGGAGGAAATGAACACGCGATGATCGCAGCGACGTTACGGAGATACGGGCTCTTGATCGCGACGCGGATACGAAACGGAGGTACGGTACGGACAAAAGATGATGCGTCCAGAGTTTTTGGATCGCGACGCTGGTACGAAACGGAGGTACGGTACGGACAAAAGAACATGTCTGGACCCAGCTATAGACTGGTAATATAATATATCTGTGACGGTTGTATGGCCAAGAGCACTTATATTATGAGGTTATATTTCATCCGCGTGACGCGCAAAAGATCGGTTAAAAATATAGTATCGTAGTTGGGACAGTTATGCAGTCATATTTGAAAGGTCCATCAACCGAATCAATCAATATTCAGAAAAGAGGCGAAACCCAATAAAAAGTCGCAGGACGCTGCGGCTAAAATAAAGCTACCAGAACTGTTATCGTATCGTTCAAAATAGATGAATAGCATAGACATATGAATATTAGTAGACCTGCCCTAAGTGATTAAAAGCGTATTATCCCCACTCCCCATACCGGTTCCATTGGAGCCGGCTGTGCTCGCGTATGGCCTCAAGTGAAATTTGAAAACGTGACGTCATCATTCTTGTGCGAACTATGGTCGAGGCATCATCGATTCATTTTACGAAATAACACGGCAGAATGTTAACTTGTGCTATGAAAACTTGTAAAAATAGATGTGAAAAAGAGAATAAACCCAATTGTCGTATTACATTCCATATATAAGCATTATTTTACTTTATTTTAAGCATATTCACATCGTATAATATAGATCAGTTGTTACTATCACATCGAGAAACGTCTGGACGCGAAACACAATGCTGGTTGGTTGCTGGGAAGTAAATTATGAACATTTATAAAAGTGTCTTAACTAAATACTTAAACGAAATTCGACTCTGAAAATGGAACCGAATTTTTTTGCCGAATTTGGACTTCGCAAATTTGTTCATAACGTGGCGAGTAATTTGCGCTCCCATGTAAAAATGTCTATTCATTCAAAAGCAGATTTTACTTTTAAGAAGTAAATGGTGATATTATAATTCGAGATGCCTATTTACTGTCAGATTGATTTATTGACGAATCACAGTCAGCTTCACTTCCTTCGTTCTTCAACAGTTGATTTTACCCCTCGCCATTATCTTCTCGTCTATTAATTCCTATGTCTGTGATGAATAGGTAACATCTTATGCAGCGGCGGTACTTCGCAGGGATTGACGGGATATACATACTTCTCAAAAGTTCTTATGATGAATCATGTCTCATTTGTCAGCGTTCCTTGCTTATAACAGCGGCAGAGCACTAAAAAAAATCGACAGTCCGGCTCGCGTATGTATGTATACGTAGCATTAGACTTTGAAATGAGAAATAACAACGGACTAATTGCTTATTTTAGCTTTACAAATTATTATTTGTTCTTAAATTTTGCAAAACCCGTAAAACACAAAGAACATTCAAATTCAAAACATATAGTATATTGAATCCACATGTGAGAAGAATGCAGTCAAACGAGCAATACGTAGTACCTACACACATTATATATGTATATTATTCATACGTATAATTCTCCATACACAAATCTTCGACATATTTACAATTTTATTTTGAAAAACTCCGGGTTTTCCTGGTAATTTTAATATTATGATGTATAACTATTATAGAACCAAAAAAAATTAACGAAATAATCAAATGAAGACAGAAAGTATACAAAAATTATCTCTTCCCACAAAATATATTTGAGGATTTTAGATAAAAAGTTTTTTTACCATTTTATTAAGGCGTTTATTAAGCCTTACCTATGAGAATTTTACCCAAATTTTAGTAATTTACCCCTGCCATTATAAACACCATATAGTGCAAATACTGTAAAATAAAATGATCGCGTTTGCTTGTTTATAAGCGAGTTCTCGCAACAAAGAACGGCGCTCTATGTCCGGCTTTGAATAAGCTTCGCAATCCTCCCAGAGACCCTCAAGGGAACATACACAAAGAGTTTAGTATGCATGCTAAGTGCAACTTTTGCAAGAACCGGTGTGTTATGTACGCTTATTTGCATACATGGGCGTACCGCTGATACCTACGTTGCAACCTCTTCTTGGTTCGCGTGTAACAGAAAGAGAGGTTACAAAGAAGTTCTTAGGGACAATAGTACCTACATAGTTATTTACTTAATATCCCGTCTCTGCAGCAGCAAAACGATACGCATGTAACAGTGCATTATTTATACTAAATAATATGTTTTATACTAATTTAGTATGTGTCCAAATGTATTCAGTCAAATAGTTCGGGGCCAAAAGGGTCTGCCGTGTGTGTCCAGATTTATGGTAGGCATAGCTTTTCATGTTTTATGAACTGCACAGCACGCCACTGCTACCTACATATACGAGAACACATGCTAGCAACTCAAAACAGTTTTAAAACATACTATATTCTTACTAGTCAGAAAAAATAATATAAGGTTCGTAATATATGTATATAAATAAGTATGTTTTATCATGATTAAATATTGGGTTATTATACCGTGCTGCGCTTCCCCCTTTAGCCAATGTTTCGGTCAGCGTTACAGTGTCCATCATCAGGGCAGATGTGGAATCTGACACTTATATTTTTTCTATGAATAAAAGAAAAAATAAAAATAAACAAATAAACAGAATTTTAAGTATTTTTTTACTGAACGGCCCATGAGATGAGGGAGAAGAGTTCTCCCTAAACTCTTTTAATTTTCCACAATTCGTAGCTCGGCTCGCGCTTTTGTCTCACGTCTACACGCGATTAAAAATAATTTTAAAAAATGTCTCGTATCCATCGACCATGTAGTTATTATACATATATCGATGCTCATGGAATCACACTCGCCTGTGACAGATCAAACCATAAGCCCGCTACATTTGTGTGACTTGGCATATTTCAGCATATCGCTCGCCATAGATTCCCATTGGCGAGCGATACGCTGAAATAGGCCAAGCCATGATGCTATAGCTCAAGGCTGCCCAACCTTTTTAACAGTTGGGCTAAATTGACGATTTTGAATCACTGGCGGGCCACTGAATACCTGACGGTTCCTATTTCCATGGGGGGGGGTTGTTAGAGAATTTCTATAAAACATAATTCCCCACAAAAAAATTCAAAATGAGTGCTCCCCACAAAATATTTGAAATCCATGGGGGGGGGAGTTGTTACGGAACTTCGCTGAGAAAAAATTCCGCGCACCCAAAAACATCATGTGTGATTCCCCACAACAATTTTTGGAATTCTATGGGGGGAGGGTGGCTACAAGATTCCATTTCGGACGCAAAAAATATTATATCAAAAACCGGTGTATTTTTGTTTAAAAAGTAAGTTCAACAGGTTAGATTTTTTCGTCGCTGATTCTCGTTCTGAGTAGCCTAAATAGCGATAAATCGCCTTCGTTGGCAACACTGGTGACCGCGCGCAAGCTGCATTGTTTGTTTTACCGCGGACCCGCGACACTTTTTCAAATTGGCGGATTGGCGGGTTTTTTGAAAATGGTTCACGCGGGCCACTTATAATTCGTTCGCGGGCCACATTGTGGCCCGCGGGCCTGGGGTTGGGCAGCCTTGCTATAGCTTAATGTGTCGCCTACCTCTAACACATTTTTGTCTTAGACATGGTTTTTTGAAACAACCATGGAGGTACAAACGACCCAAAAACCATGCAACTGGCATTACTGTGTTAACAGAAGCATAGTTTTCGAGAAAGAATGAGGATGTTACAACTGAGCGGTACGCCTTCATGGAATAGCGATGGGCCCAATCGATGAATCATCGATTGTTCATGATCATGATTTAATCGATCTTTTTGACATCGAAATAATTCGATTCATTTTCATGGACAAATCGATTCTGTCAAAAATCGTCACACACTCCCGAGACAATCGTTTTTAAAATCATTCGAAACCACAGCCGTCACGTCATTGGTCAGAATTCATTCGAAAATAAAACTCCGAGAAACGTCAAAAATATCTCAGATTGCTTGACGAACGACGAGATCATAGAACGAAATATTTTCCCGCGGTACATTGTGTGTAAAAAATGGCATTCTGACTTATAATAAGTTGGGAAGGTTATTAATAAACATAAATTTAAAGTGCAGTTTTTGTGAAAAATCACCTCGAGGGCGCTACATAAAGAATCTTAAGGTTGAATGTATTTTAAGGTAATGTATGTTTTTTTTTTTTTTTATATTAACTCCACACAGGAGGCCCTGAAGAAAATAATTTCCCTCAGGGCCTATGTCATCTTTGGGGATGCTGTGTGGAGGGTCTTTTTGTGGAGAGGAAGGAGTGAACATGGGTCTTGAAGAGTCCCATGTTGTAGGAGGGAGGAAACACAGAGGCCGACAGTTCGTTCCACAGCCGAGCTGTCGAACTTAAGAACGAATCGTAGAAGCGACCCGTTCTCATGTGACAAATGTCAACTGTGTACAAATGTTGGGCGCGCGTTTGGCGTGTATCCCGACTACGCACCGGTGCCGAAGGGATCAATGACGCTAGTTCCTCAGAGCATCTTCCATTGTAATACCGATAGAACAAGGACAGCATACCTACCTGACGCCTGTGCTCTAAAGATTGCAGTCCGTTTGTTAAGATTGGGGAATCTATCAAACGGACCGCCCGTTTTTGCACAGAGTCAAGGGTTTTTTTCAGGTATTTAGGGGCTCCGGACCAGAGATGGCTGCCAAATTCGACAGTAGGGCGCACTTGCGATTTGTACAGGGTCAGCAGTTGTGTATTATTAAAGTATCTGCGGGCCCTGTACAGTACGCCCAGCTTCTGAGAGGCCAACTTTACTCTGGCTTCGATGGAGCCCCCGTACCTGAGCTGGTCACTTATAGTTATACCAAGCATATCAATGGAAGGCCTGTTCGGAAGATTGCTTCCGTTGAAGGAGACTAGATTATCATTTGGATCCCTTTTAGACGTAATCAGACAGGATTGGGTCTTTGAAACATTAAATTCGACGAGATTATTTTTACCCCAGGAGGAAATACTCTCGAGATAACCGTCCATTCTCTGCTTCAAAGCCCTCCGAGCCGTTGGAGTTTGTGTGCCCTTTGGGGGCTTGTCAAACAAAAAGCTATCATGAACTGTACTGTCATCCGCGTAACAATGAATCGGTGCACATGTCAAAAGGTCATTGATGTGCAACAAAAACAAAGTCGGAGACAGAACCGATCCCTGTGGGACGCCAGCATTTATGGAGTGCAAGGAAGAGGTGAAACCATCAGTAACCGCCTGAATCGACCTATCCCTTAAAAAGTCAGCAATCCACGTACACAGGGATGCGGGAAGTCCGTAAGAAGGCAATTTGTTGACAATGGTGCCAGACCCGGTCAAAGGCCTTGGATATGTCTAGTGCGACCGTTTGGGTTTCACCGTGACGTCCAGGCACCGCCCCCAAACATGCGTCACATACGCGAGAAGATCACCGCACGAGCGGTTCCGCCGGAATCCGGTCGGTCGTTGATAATTTTGTTCTTCTCGAGGTATGTGAGCAGTTTGTCGTTGATCACACGTTCCATCACTTTGGACAGAACTGATGTGATCGCTATGGGGCGGTAGTTGGCCGGGTTGGAGCGGTCACCTTTCTTGGGAATAGGGTGAATGACTGCTTTTTTCCAACCAGAGGGCACAGTGCCACACTTCAGGGACATTTTGAAGAGCTTTGTCAAAACTGGAACTATTTCCGCAGCACACCTCTGCAATACCAGGGCAGGTATTCCATCAGGTCCACTAGCTTTGTTAACATCGAGCCCCCGTATGACGTGGAGTACATCCCGATGCCGGATCCTCAGCTTTTTCATATAGAAGCCGCAGCGAGGAACCGACGGCGGAACAGCACCTCCGTCGTCGAGGGTCGAGTTTTCCGCAAACATTTTCCCTAATAGGTTTGCCTTTTCGGTGGCGGTGTTTGCTAGTGAGCCGTCAGGTCTGGTAAGAGGTGGCAAACTGGGTTTGCAAAAATTTCGACCTATTGAGCCAGCAAGCGACCAGAATGCTCTGCTGCCATGCGGGCAGGCAGCCAGCTTATTGCTGATCTGCAGGTCGTGTTCGAATTTTGACCTATTAATGATTCTCTTGCATTCCTTTGCCGATTTGTTGTATGCTGATCTGCTTTCGGGCGTTCGAGATGTGTTGTAGGCTCGGTAAGCCGCGTTTTTTCGTCGAACTGCTTCGGAGCATTGTCGACTGAACCACGGCTTTGAGCCCACACCAGTTTCTTTAGTAGTCGATTGTATGAAGCCATCCATCGCCGATTTGATGACTTCACCAATCTCCTGGGCACATCTTGAAGGGTCCGAAGTCCGAAAACAAACAGCTGACCACGGAAAAGCGTTGAAATGGGCCCGCATACCGAACCAATCTGCTGACCTATAGTGCCACACTTTTCTCCTCAGCCTCTCATTGGTTGGTCTGAGGTTAACGGGGATTGATGTCGTCACTAGGCAGTGGTCGGATGATCCCAGATAGGCTGGGAGAGTCCGGCTGGAGAGGGCATCCAATACGCCCCAAACGCTGCTGCTGGGTCCCCTCCGGTCACGAACCGGCACAACAGCAGTGGCGGGGTTTTTTCACTCGTTGATGGGGCAGCCCACCCTTAGTCGTGAGCCTGAGGGTCGGGCCCCTGTACTATCGAGCGGCCCGGACAAATGTGATGATGATGTATTTTATGTGAGAGATTCAATCGGCCCGATATATAAATATTTTATACGGTATTGTTTTAGTGTCCAGGTTTTTATGTCTGCGAGGATTAAATACTTCTTCTATTGAAGGACTTCACGGAATAATGAAAAATGTGATGAGATTCCAAACCTCCATTAGGAATATTCAACTATATAAATTGGATTATAATTGGAAGTAGGTACGAAACTTATTTGTATTATATATATATATATATATATATTATAACTTATATATTCAGTTTAAATGCTTTCAAATTCGTAGTCATTCACATCATTATATTACGATCATTACGTAGCTATCCGCAAGGAAACAACAAACATCATTGCCAGTATGAAGACAATGGTTTAGCACATATTTTCAAATGCAGTACTAACATACCAAAATGTTCCCATACCAACGATTAAATCGGTTAATCACTCGATTCTTTTGATGTTTCTATCAAAATATTTCGATCCTGCCCATCACTAACAATAATAGACTGACTAACAATAGACTGACTCTACCGTTCTACTATAATAACACACATACATTATCACATTATTACTCACCAATCAGTCGATTACACATTTTGGGAAATGAACATGCCAACATCGGCGACATTTATTTCTTAAAATTAGCGCAATATAAACATGCACTCAAAAATTATTTTTCCATAATGTAATTTTATATACGCAATATGGACATGATGATATTTCTCATTGTTCTTTTTTGTTATTTTTGTTCTGATACACAAAATAATTGTATGTTATTTTTAAGTTTAAAACTACTATAATGTAATAATATTATTTTTCTTACTTTGTACTCTATTATATGTTTATTTATAAAAGGCAGTATAGCCGTTTATGTATTTAAAATAAAAATAAAAAATAAATAAAATAAAATCACTAGTCTGGAATAAAGGAATTACAAAATGTATAAATACACTAGCTGGCAAGTAACACTGGTGTAGTAGCTGGTGCTGGATGACCTTTAGTTGCAGCGGTATGCAGTTAGCAGAAGTGGTTCCTGACTCACGTCCGAGGAAATGGAAACATTTATAATCCGTGCGTGATAATGACAATTCTGTCTGCTATGTTTTATTGTGAAGTGGCAGGGTCAAAGAACAATGAAATAACAAATTAATAATGTCGAGGCTATTGTTTTATCAGTTAAATGTTATTTAAACTACGTGGTGTATTACACTAGTGTATTATTGCTATATGTATAAATCAGCAAAGAATTGCTTACACTTGTGAGAAACATCAGTCAGATGACATCTAAACTATTTCTAGTGGAAACATTGAATAATAAAAAATTTTAAACCAGTTTGCTCCCTAGAATGTTGCTAGCTCCTCCCCTCCCCCACTCTGTGGCCCGGGGACGTGTGAAAAATAAGCAGAGCGTCCCTTTTACTAAAAAAGTTGCAGTTCTCTCTCATTTGTATAAATTCGTAGGTTAATAGGGCACGAGGGATATTTCAATATTTTATGGTTTTGTGCATTTTCTAAGTCGCCTAAGTCCATAACAGTACCTCGAAAAAAATGTTAGACACGTGAGTTTTCTATCTTACCAATTATAACCAAGTATGATAAAAAAATCTTTCTTATTTTACAACTGTTTATAAAAATCAGTTTTCAATAAATCGTAAATCGACTGCCAAATGTTTTTCTTCTGTGGCAATACACGAAAAGAAAAAAAAAAGTCATAGAACACATTTCAACCTACACGACCCTATTTATATATTTTTTTGTAAAATATTTAAACAACGATGTAACATTATTTTTACGCATAAAAAAACAGGTATTAGAAAAAATAAATGTTATCCAATAAAACAGTATTTAAACTATGCCAACTAATATATATCAAAAGTCAATAATTTGTTTGGTATACCTATATTTTTTCAAAGCACGTACGCGACGCTCGCTTCGTAAGTATAACTTCAATGGATCAAAAAATGACTCGTTTACTAGACCGAATTAATTGTTGTATAGGGTGAGTGTTTATTCTGGACCTTTACGATTGTTATATAATTTAATGTCCACAATTTTTAAATAACAGAACGGCCACCTGGTCTGTCGTCGAAGAGATCAGGGCCATTCAAGCATTCATTTAATATTAATATTATATAATATGATTATAAAATAAATAAAAAAAGAAATATTGCTAATTTAGTCTCATCCTCGGGGAAAGGTAATGCAAAATCAAACGTTTATTTTGGATATAAAGTGATTCATTTTTATCTCCAAGGGATCATAATTAGAGATGTGCCGATTATGACTTTCGCCGACTAGCCGACTAGCCGATTAGTCGGTTGTAATAAGACCGACTAGTCGGCTAAGCCGATTACGGTTTCGGGGATAGTTCTAGGTACCCTGAAATGTCGCGCATGGCCAAAGTGTACCTCTGCTGTCCCGCAAGTTCTGTTTAACAAAACATATATGAAACAAAAAGAAATCGATTGCTACCAGAAAGGCAGAAGCTTTAGTCTTCTTACATCATAATTTACCCTTAATTAAAAAATATAAGTAAGTTATGAAAAATATACTTAAGGAGATTATGATATTTTTGGTTGTCACAATTGTGACTTTGATTTGATTAGATTATGTAGGTATGGTTATAAGAAATATGTTTTTTTCATTTTTTTTTGTTTTTATCAAACAGTTCATGTTTAGAATTTTTGGATATATATATATAATATATACATATATTACTGTGCATCTTGTACATACAATCTTGATTTAATACATATAACTGAGTTTGTTAATTTAAAAAATCTACTTTTTATTTTAATAATAAGAAATACTTATAAATGTTCATTGAAGAAAAGAAGATATTATGTTGTTTTTTTTGTTAATTAGGATAGATACTAATTTTGTTCAATAAATGTCATAATTATGTTTTCTTTACAAGCAAGTAATTTTAAAATGTGATTACCAAAGGAAAGATTGCTTTACATTTTTTAATGTATAAGACTGATTATAAAAAGAAAATATATATAATCAAGGTTTTTATTTCATGTAGTTCCCCCGCATTCATATTATTAAGAAATACATACAACGTAAGAAGCCGGATAGTCGGCGCTCTTTGCCGATTAGTCGCCGACTACAATAGTGGCCGGATAGTCGGCTTTACCGACTAGTCGGAACATCTCTAATCATAATGTATTCTGATAAATATTTATGTTAAAATAATTTCCCTCGGGACCTACGTCATATTAGTGATGCTGAATTCAGAATGTTTTTGAGGAAAGGAAGGAGTGAACAATGGGTCTTGAAGAGACCTATGCTGTAGGAGATAGGAAACACAGATACCGGCAAATCTTTCCATAGCCGAGCTGTTGAACTCGATAACTATTCATCGAAACAACCCGTTCTCGTGTGACAAATGTCAATGTCAATGTGCCCAATTTTTCATTATTACAGAGAACGCATATTTTACTTTCTGTTTTTTTTTACCTTTTTCTTTTTTATCGGCAATTAGGGGGTTCAAAATGTGCTGGAGCCAGCTACGGTTCGACGCATTTTAAGGCAATTAGCAGGTGACAGTACCGTAGTACCGTAGCAACCGTTTTTTTTTCAAATTTAACTTTCAAAATTTCATCTTATACTCGAAATCGAAAGCTCAAACCAAAAAAGTTATACCTGCCGCAAAATCAACTCCAAAAGAGCGTCGATTCAAACATGAATTAATTGTTTGTTGAGTATGTAGTAGTGCAATTTTTTATTTGTTAATATTAATGTATAATCATTATTTTTTAGTTAAAATTATTAATTTACTCTTACGTATGAATTGACAACATAAAAATATAGTACATTTTGAAAATACATAAATATTAATAATTTAAGTAATATTCATTTTAATTTACATATTTTAATTCATATCTACGTATGTACATAAAACACGGGAAATAAGTGGTTACAAACAATTCTTGATAGAAACAAAATCTATGTGCCAAAGGCGTCTTCGTTGTCGTCGGTCTAAATCATCACTCCGTCACTAACGCAACCATCACAACCTCTTCTGTACATCATTAATTGCAAAGGCGACATTTAAAAATGTTCTGTCGGTTAAACTGATTCCAAAACCTCTTTAAAACTTGTAAAAATCTAGTGGTCGAACGATCAACAAGTTCTTGGAGTTTAACATCCACAAAACCATCGGTTACTGAAATAGTTTTGTTTTTTAGGTAAGCACTTTTGCTTAATTATTTTCACGGAATCATAAGACGGAAAGAACGTTTTCAAACACCTGACTTTTGCTTCCTTTCTTTCCTTTGTATTGTTCTTTGGTCGACTTAAATCTCACAATGAGCCTCTGGTGAATACGGATTAAGGAGGTTTTTACATTTTAATGTGGAATCTTGACATATTCCTGGTGTTGAACGAGGTGAAAACGCGTTGAACGAGTCACACTAGTAACTGTTCATAGCAGCACAACTTTTACCCGAGCTCCGAGAACTCATTTATATGCTGCTGACTGGAATTCATAAGGACTACGAGTCTGTAGCAGATCTTGCACTTTTTTCTGCCTTGATCTTGGACCACTTTCTTGAAATTTTATTAGTCTACCCGAAAATTTAGATAAGACTATTTTTTTCTTGCAACCATTATATATGTATTTTGCTTTTTAAACTTTACAATGTAACTACAGCTTTTATTAGCAGTAACTATTCAAAAATACTGTTTTAGTTAAATGTAATGCTAAAAATGTTCGAACCTTATAATTTAATTTAATTTTTTTTTTTTTTTTTTTTTTTTTTTATTAATATCAATAGCAAAATTTGTACAATATGTAGGTTTAAAGTATAATATAAGTATATTTTTTGTATTTTTTTCACAGTCCTCCTCACTAGGGTTTCCTGTTCTGAGGCGGCCTGTAGTTTTTCTTAAATTTTTGTATTTAGTTTTGAATTGTCTTTACATTGTCTTCATAATGTTTGTAAGTTGATTATTACTTTGATCTCTAAGCCATGTTTTGACTTTTGTTTTAAATATATTCATTTCGTTTATTTTTTTGGTTTCATTTGGTAGAGCATTGAACAATTTTATAGCATGGAATTTATTATTTCTCTGTCCAAAGGATGTGTTCAAACTGGGAGTAATCAGGATATTTTCGCTTTTTGCCCTGGTTGTGTATTTATGTTGGGCAGTGGAGTATTCGGATATGTTTTTTTTCAGTTTAAATAAAATATTTTTTGAATATAGTTTCTGTACATTGTAAACATTGAAGTTTTTGAATATTTCTTCTGTCGGAGTTCTAAGCGGAACTTTCAGTATAGTCTTTAATACTCCTTTTTGTGCTATATTGAGCCGCTCTGTGTGAGTGCTCAAGGCAGACCCCCATCCAGTTATTCCGTACTCTATTTGTGATTGACACAAAGCATAGTATACTTTTTTAATATCGTTTATATTGAGGATATTGCGAATGTTTCTAAAGAAGTATATGTACCTGGTTAGTTTTTTTGTAATTACATCTATATGTGAGTTCCAACGGAGATTATCATCAATTTCAATTCCAAGATATTTGATGCTTTTGGAGTGTGCTATAGTGGGACATGGGCATGATAAGGATTGATTTTTTTGATAAATTCCTTGGCATGAATGTAATTTGAGATTAAGGTCCTCTGACGGCTGCCCTCTGGCTGTTTTAGAAAATGTCAGATATTTTGTTTTATTGACATTAAGCGTCAGGGAGTTTCTTTTAAGCCAGTTTTGCAGGAGACCAAGTCCGTGTTCAGCTTCTTTGTAGGTATTTATCCAATCTTTTTCTTTAAATAAAATTACTGTGTCATCAGCAAAACTAATGATTTTTCCTCTTGTTTCTAGGTTACAGATATCATTAATGTATATTAAAAATAATATCGGACCTAGTACGCTTCCTTGTGGTACTCCATGGTTGATTAGGAGAGGTTTGCTTTTTCTCTTATTAATTTGGACGCTCTGTGTACGCTCCGTCATATAGCTTTTTAGTAAGTTTAGTGTTGTACATGACATACCAATTTTTGAAAGTTTTGAAAAAAGTATTTTGTGATCTATTGTGTCAAAAGCCTTTTGTAAGTCTATGAAGATTGCCAAAGTTTTTTCTCCACTGTCTAAACTTTTAGTGATCATATCGGTAATTTTTTCTATGGCGTCACTAGTACTTAAGTTCTCCCTAAATCCATACTGAGTTTTTGATAATTTTTTATTGTCTTCTAAGTAGGATAAGAGTTGTTTTTTTAGTATTCTTTCCAATATTTTTGAAAATGTATTTAGTAGGCTTATTGGTCGGTAATTGTTTATGTCATTTTTACATCCTTGTTTAAATATTGGTATAACAATCGCTTTTTTGAGGGCTGTAGGGAATATGCTATTCGTTATAGACATGTTGACTAAGTATGTAAGTGGTTCGATAAGTTCTTTACAGAGATATTTTATTGCGTTGGTTGAGATTGTGTCCTCCCCTGAAGAAATATTTGATTTTAAAGAAGAAATTGTGTTTTTGATATCGTCAGCTGTAATTTGTTTAAAATTGAGCTGATTTCCTTGCTCAGGTGGTTCGTTTATTTGTACATCTTCATTACATTTTGTAACTTGCTTTGCTAGATTTGATCCTATATTTATGAAAAAATTATTGACGTATTCAAGTATTTGGTCAGGATTATCAGCGTATGTCCTGGGAACATTGTTTATATTCAGCACGTCAATTGATGTAACGTTGGCAGATTTAGAACTGGTTATTTCATTTATTATTTGCCACATTTTCCTGGGATTTTGTTTACAATCTGCAATTTTTTTCTTATAGTAGGTTTCTTTTGTACACATAATAACTTTTTTGCAAATGTTTCTGTATCTTTTGTAGTATCTTAACATGTGTATATCGTATGGAATTTTTTTAAGTTTCTTGTGTAACTCGTCTCTTTTTCTTATGCAGTTTATAACATTCTGTGTAATCCATGGTTTAATATGTACATTTTTGTGTGAGATTTTCTTATTAATTTTTGTGGTATTAGCTAGTATGTTATTCTGAAGAAGTTCTATGAAATAATTCCATGCATCATTTGTATTGTTCATACTTTGCAGTTTTTTCCAATCGGTACATTGTAGATTATGTTTAATGATGTTCCAGTTGATTTCTGTTTTTTCTGTTGTTAATGGTTTTTTCTTCATTTTATTTGACTTGTTTATTTTTATTGAAAGCATAGTTGTATAATGATCGGTTATAGTTGAATTAAATACAACAGTTTGAGTAATGTCTTTTGTTTTACTCATTATATGGTCTATGCAACTTTCACTGTTGTCCACTTTTCGAGTAGGAACATTTATTAAGCTTTCCAGTCCATGGGATGCTAGCATCTGCAGATATTGAATTCGCTTAGGGTGTCCATTTTCTAAAATATTTATATTTACATCTCCAATAATAAATATGTTTTTCGTTTCTTTAAGAAGGCAGAGTTCCTTGTCTACGGATTTAAGGAATGGGTCGATGTTTCTTGTTGAGGGCGATCGATAGATTGCTAATATAGCTTTTTCTTTACTGATTTTAATTTTTAAACAATTGGCATTTGTGATAATAATTTCTTCAACTTCGGCTTTTATTTCGTTTTTAATGTATATAATTACACCGTCGTTTTGTTTTTTGTTATTCAAACTTGAGTAGGTTGTATATCCAGCAATTTCCAATTTCATGTATTTATGATTTATCCAACATTCAGTAAGTATTATTATTTGAAAATTAACTTTTAAATATTTCAATAAAATTTGAAATTCATCAAAATTTTTTCTTATGCTTCTTATGTTTTTGTGTAGTATATTGAAAGAGTTGTTATTTAAATTCAATAGATCATTTGGTTCCGAGGTTAATATAATGTCAGCCATTTTTATATTTTTTTCGTAATCGTTTTTGTGCCCTTTTGTTATACAATATTTTTTATATCATCTACATGTTTTATATAAATTATTTTTTCGGTTGGCATTCTTCGCGTCATTATTTTTCCATCTTTGAACCAAACGTAGGAGTACATTTTTTCATTGGCAGATTTTTTCGTTTTCCAGAGTAGTTCCCTTTGATATGGGCTCAATTCCTCTGCAATATAGATTGGTTCGGTGGAGATATCTTTTATAGCTGCATAATTAATATTTTTCCTTTTAGAAAGAAGATTGTCTCTTGTCTTTTTTTCCGCAAATTCCACTAGCAGTTTCGGTGGCGCATTGTTCCTTCTATCATGTGTCCTTTTTATATCAATTATATCATTGTGCTGGATTTCCATTCCTGCCATTTAACCTTTAATTTGTGGTATTATTTTGTTATATATTTAGTAAAAAAAACTCTTTTGATTTCACAGAATACGCATTTAATGCACCAATTCTCTCAATCCGTAAAATAATTCTTCTCAAAAATCACAAAAATGTTGAAGAAAGGGCAAAAGATGACAAAAATTTATACATGGCTCAAAAGGTTACATCATTCTATTTGTAAACATACTCTTATATATTGTCATATAACAGATTTTAGGCGCAAAGATCCTACAGTTGCTAGCCTAAGTAGCGGGAACTATCAGGTTGGTTGCTGGACCAAACGTAGTTAATAACGCGCAAAAGATCCGCTAGAGTTCCCCCACCCCCCGGCGACCCAGCGCCTCGTTCCTCCTTCTTACGCCCCGACCTCTGACCTAGCTGGACGTGTGCTCGTTCCGGCGCCCGCGTTCCCAATTTCGCACCGCACGGTCGAAAAGCATAATGTACGAGAATGGCGCGCTTTGAACATCGACAGGCTGGCACCGCTTGTTTGAAACACGGCGCTCAGCCCTACAGTCAACAGGATACCCCGACAACACCACGCTGTGAGTCTCTTACGTTTCCTATTACCCCTTGAATGTGTCCGCTAATAACCTAAATTCGTCCACGCTGCCTGTCGGTCTAGAGAGAGAGAGCTGTTAATTATTCCCCAGAGAGAGATTAGGGAACCCTTTGATGATAATTCCAGTTAGGATGTAACAACCTGTATTCTATTGTTATTCACCTATGTAATGTCCATTTTGCCGCTCAAATACAATGTTGATTCATAAAAACCTAACCTCTTTCATTTGGGAATAGCAGTCGTATGGGAGTGTTTTGTGTAGACGGTGGGATATGGATTCTTGAGCCTCGCGCTGACCCCGAACCCTGACTATGAGAGAGACGTCTCATGCCCCGCTCTGAGCTGGCCGAGGGAAAGTCAGGGCACCCCAGGTCCGACGCGCGACAATATTTAAATGGGAACAAATGCTGTTTCGTTTCTAAGCGCTTATCAAAATATACGTTTAAAACATAAAAATATGACAAAATTTGTATATTATTATATAATATAAATGTATATTAGTATATAATTTAGCAAATTGAATAAGGAATGTCATCCACAAAAAAAAAATTGAAAATTTATTCAAACGTTTCTCAATTTTTTTTTCTCTAAATTTCTCAATACAAAACCGTATCTGCTCACGTGTAGGAATAATAGGAAACAACTGAATAATCAAACAAGGTCAAATCACAATGACATAAAAAATATTCCAGGAAAAAAAACACATTCGGACAAAAATATTATATTCACTTTGCGCAATAAAACTCCACAATATCCTTCCCCTTGATATGAAGCTATTAGAAAAATTTAATGGTTACAAATCAAGAATAAAAATCTAGCTAAAAGAGATTAATGAAAAAACTCTAAACCAAACATTAAGAACGACATAGAAAACTAATAAAACAGAAATGAATAACTTTAGTCCGCCTCAGCACAGGTCACCCTACTGAGGAGGACTAAGAAATGTAACTTACTATACATATATTTAACATCATATTTTGTATGTACAATGTTTTAATAGCCGCTATAATAAAAAAATAAAAATAATAAAATCACCGCCATCTTTAATACAGGCCGTGCTTTAGAAAATGAACTGACAGTTAAAGAGATTTGTTTTCGGACTTTTGCACTGGGTTAGTATATTTAGAATAGGTTAGTAGCAGGGATTAGTACCAAACCCTGCTAAAACCTAAGACCAGTGCAAAAGTCCGAAAACGGGTATCTTTAACTGTCAGTTTATTTTCTACAGAACGACCTGTATTAATAAAGATGGCGGTGGAATAGTGAATTTATGAACATCCAGTTTACGGTATATTTCGCGAAGTTGCCAAGCTGCCGTCATGCGCTTTTTACTTATTCAAATGAATACATAAAATGCACATCATGCAGTGCTACTCCAAAACGAAAAGATTTTTTAAACTAGGATATGATAGCAAGGACGTTACAAGCCGAACATAGCTGCGCTGACCTTCAAAGTATCCCAGAACAACAAAACCTGACGAAACGATGCGCTCAATTTTCAAGAGTGTTTAGTGAGACAGCAGATTTTACGCTTTTCAGTTTAGAAGAGAAATGATAGAATGCATACATATTCGCCAAGCCGCGGAACGAATCATCATTATTATTTAATCAACCTCAATACTGAATAATTCAGAAAACCGTTTGACATTCTCATTCTCGCTGCTCAGCCGTTAGTCGGGTCGATATCGGCACGAACAATATGCGCATATTTCTCCAATACGTGAGCAGCTTTTGAATAAAAGATGGCCGTAGAGAATAAGGTATTTTCACCATCTTTTTTTCATTAAAAAAATTAAGAAAAAATATTACGAAAGGTATGTTATTTTTATATTTTATTTATTCGTTAATGAATAAATTTTCTAGAACGAGCAAAATTAGGCGTAATTTTATTTGCCGCCAAGACGATCATAATAATACCTATATATAATAAACGTAGCTGGGACAAATAAAAAAAACAATATATATTGTGTTTGTTTACGTTAGCGCGGAAGGCGTCCGTGACGTCACACCGGCCAACGTTTGTAGGCAGTCCAAGTAATGTACAAACAAAAACCTAACCCACAAATCTAAGCCCTTTCATTATTTTCGAATGTCTACATTCGTTGTGCATGGCACTTGGTCTTACGCCGAAGAGATTTAATTTTACAGCATCCAGTAGATATTTCTGAAAGATTACAGAACTAGAATTTCTGTACGGTATTATAATTGAATAGAGTGTATTTGACGTTACCATCAATAAAAGAAAATAATTGTCCCCGACGAAAAAGCGGAAGGAACCGGCTACATTTACACACACACAAGGCAGCACGGTTCAATGTCCGTTCAGGGGTCAATTCTGTACTTCAACCATCAGCTAATTCTAATCCACCGCTTTAGCGAGATGATTGTATACGACTGGAACGGGGTACTTACAAGTCGTTCATAAAATACGTCACGTAATAAGGAGGTGAAAATAGGACTGTGTGTGATAAAGGGGAGATGGGATTCATGAACTAAAAAAATCCACTCTTCACAAGCAAATACGGCGATGATGCTATTAAGTACATAAATGTGTATTTTTCAATAATAATACAGTAGGAGGTGGTTCGGTCCGGCGTGAAGTAAAGTTTTTTGAGAGAAGGAAAGGAGTCTAAGCGTGACTCAAATTGACAAGGGGAGACAAAATGTGGACGCCTCCAAAAGTTGAAATAACAACGACTTGACGGGTATGCCAATACTTATGTAGTCACGTCATACATATCAGAGCATCGTAGATACCATTATGCCCGATAAAGGGTTACCATGACCCGCACGTTCACATTTTTGATAAACCTTCCTAGCAATGGCCACCCATAAGTTTCTCTCGAAAACCTTCCATAATTTATGTATTTAGTTGTGGTATTTTAAATAAGTATATAGTTATCTACGTCATAATACAATCCTTACACACATATTAAAAAATATTACGTATTAAAAAATTATGCTAACCTAAGTCTAACCTACTCCAGTTTATTGTAATTTCATAATCCTTGAAGCTCAACAATCTTGCTAACAAAGCTAAAAGGCTTAAAATTCTATATAATACATTCATTCGGTCTGTGGACCATTGATTATGTTTTTCAAATATCGTGACTATTCTCAATTACGTAAATTTCGTTGTAGAGTATTTTTAGTTCCCTGTCAACAAACTTGTTGGTTGAGAGCCTGGATGTTTGTCACCAAAAATGCCTCTCGGACTTTTGAAAAAATAATAGTAAATAGGATTCAATAAGTAGATAGAAAAATTGCTACATCAAACTTTTATCGACATGCCCCTAGAGCAGTGTTCCGCAAAGCGTGTGCCGCGGCACACTGGTGTACCGTGGTCATCAGTTGGTGTGCCGCGGAAAAAATCAAGGTTTTGTGAAGATAATAAGAAAGCAAATGGGAGCAGATGAGGGATAATATCAGTCACTTCTGTTTCATACAGAAGTATGATGGCTTCCTAGCGGAAAAGTGCTTTTTCGGATTTACGTGCTAAAAAATGAGTCCCAGACGTTGTAGAGGCCCAGGGTTCAGATTTTGCTTCTGTGTTTTTGAAAAAAGAAGAATGGGTAGTAAAACTTGCATATCTGGCGGACATATTCGCTCATTTAAATGAACTTAACAGAAAAATACAAGGCAGGAATTCTTATATTTTAACGTCTTCGGACAGATATGAAAGCTTTCGCGCTAAGTTGGTATTATTGATCAGCCACGCTGTCAATGGTAGTAATGAATTGTTTTCAAATGTCATGGCTGTCGATTCAGAAAACAGGGCAGGCTTTGATAGTAAAACACTTGGAGCTATTAGCAGAAAAAAATGAACTGTTATTTTCCTAAGTGTGACCTAACCTATGGACTGGGTACGAAATCCACTCTCGGATAACATTTGCCTTGGACACTTACTGATAAACGAGCAGGAAGAATTCATAGAGTTAAAAACTGATCGGACATTAAAACTAAAATTTTCCAAAGTAGAGCTAGCACATTTTTGGCTGCATATAAAAAATGAGTATCCGCTGCTTTCAAAGCATGCTTTTAAAATATATATCCATTTGCCACAACCTACTTTTGCGAATTGGGATTTTCAAATCTCACTACTATTAAATCGAAAAAAAGAGAACGCCTGAGGACGATCAATGAAGAGATGAGAGCAGCCTTATCAACGATTGCTCCAAATTTTGATCTCCTGTGCTCAGTTAAACAGGCTCAAATTTCTCACTAAATATCTTTTCATATTAGGTATATTGATTTTAGTAATAAATAAATATTAAATAAACATTGCTTTTTTTCTTTGGTGTACCTCTAAAATTTCTTGATTTGATAGGTGTACCTTGAACACAAAAAGTTTGCGGAACACTGCCCTAGGGTACTCATATTACATAAAGTTTATTACGTAATTGAAGGGTGGCGTTTTTGCTATTCGAGTGTACTCCGGAGACCATCTGAAAAAACATAATTGTTTCATCATCGGATAAAAGTATTACGCAATCATAAGCAGGTAGAGTAAAAATATCCAATGTTTTCTGGACGGCCATCAAAGGCCAGACCTTGTATAATATTAGGTGAATTATGGTAGCCAGTTACTAGCAAAATTAGCCCAGGTTTCAACAATCTTTCTCAACAAAAAAATTTATATAGATTTTAAATAAGCCATTTTTTATTTACCGTAAGAACAATAATGTTATGTGACGTCATACAGACCAACGTTTGTAGGGACAGTCCCGAGTCCCGACAGCTGTATTTTTTACGCGTTGCCTACGTCAAATAGTCAAATATGAACCGTTTATGAATTAGTGTTTATTTTTTAAATAATTATTATTGAAAATATTAAAATTTAACATTTTTAGTGCGATGATCAAAACCAGAAAAATGAACTTATATTTTACAGATTTTCAAGCGTTCCTCATTTGTGAAAATACTCCATTCGTGAAGCGGAATCATTGACAATGTAGTGAATTGCCCTCATACAAGCATCAATGTTGGCAAGTTGGTGGCGAGAGTTGCGGTTCCGAGTTGCGACTCCACTGACACTCACTCGCTGGCACTAGGAAACCGGCTGTTGTAGACTGTTGTCACGTGGTGACAGCATAGCCTGACCACCTGATCAGTGGTTACCGAGCCGGGCTTACTGCTTATTGCTCAGTGCTTACCTGGTGCCTGGTCGCCCGCGCCCGTGCGCTGCAGAAGCCACGCCACCACGCTTGTGGAGCTTCGCGCTTGACCGAGGTTTCTCCGTTTAATCCAATTAACGGATTGAGCCGTCTCGGGCTTGGATTTCCTGAAAGCCTCCATCGGAATATTATATTTATATAACCAACACGATCGTTTGCAACGCGGCTTTCTCTGTGCGTCACCATAAACAACTACCTACTATCGACATTAAAAATAGACTCGATGCCTAAAGCCAAACCAATGCCTCCGCGAGTCCTAATTACTCATCAGGTTTGTCACCGCATGGTAATTTCTTCCGAAATTTCATTATAAGCAAATAAATATATTATATTATTAAGTCCGTAATACATACGAAGACGTGGACGGTGTTCAGAATGTAGGTACCTACAACAAGGTTATGTATTATTTAATAGCGTATATTTTATAACGAAAAACCAAAATAAACCAAATAACTGCAAAGCTGATATACCTTTTGATTTTAAAAAAATATCATTTGGTTTGATTTGATATTTTCGCCTCAAATCCAAAAATAAGTTTTATATAAAACAGGCCGCGACTGCATGCCTGAGTTGCCAATACGTTGGGGAATTCCCCAAATTGCCGGGAATTTCTAAGATTTTTTGAAGAATTGGTTATTTTGCGGGAAGAACCTTTTTGTGAGGAAACGCAGGGATTCTGGACAATTTCTGATATCCAACAATATTAAAAAATAATTATTGTGATAGTGTACTATAATTTCGTTTTCTTCGCAACAAATCAAAAAAAACTTTTTTATACCCTGAACGAAAGAGAAAACCCGGAAATGACTAGATAATAAAAAAAAACAAATGCTGATTTCAATAGAATTTGGTTCATTTGGGAGGTAAAAGAACTTGTGGGTATTTTAGAACATACGTATTGGCAACCCTGCTCCTGATATGAAAAAAAAACATTTAGGGACCTACAAATACATACATGTATATTATATTCAGTCGTAGGCAAAGATAGTTCCTCTTTTGGTCTCCTGTAATCAATAATATATAAAATAAGCAATCCTCGAAAAACAATTATTATGATCATTGATTGCTAAGCAGAGAAAAAAAGATGAAGGCAGATCTTTTTACCAACATAAATATATTTTTTTTTAATATTAGTAAAAATTTCATTGCATTTTTTTAAATGCAGTTCTACAAATTAAACATGACAAAAAAAAAAGTTTCATTGCATCTTCAATATAAATTTCCAAATAAAATGTTCAATAAAAACAGTTGCAACAGGATAAGTGTCGCATCACGGAGTCACATTCGACATGATAGTATGTAATATGATAGTAACAAATAATATGGGGAATATTCGATCTGTATAATGTTGTTTTGTGAACCTTATCTATGGGAATATTCCGGTGTTATTCACTATCAGTGAATTGGCACTTGCATGTTCTTACTGTTCAAACAAATGGATGGATTAGTGGTAAAATCGTATTCCTATTATTATAGTAAATGAAACATTGATAAAAGGTGTTTATTTATTTTAAATTCGTAGTCCGTGCCAAAGTCCGAATTCCGACAAATTAATAATGATTACAGAGTGGTCTAGAGTTAAAATCCGCGAGTTACAATAGGGCATTGTAAATATTATGAAGACCAGGTCAAAGTTCCAAGTGAGATACGATTGGTAAATTTTATATTTTATATTCATGAGATAAAGAAATATTTTAAAACTCAGTAACCTAAAAAGAGTATACTACGCACTAATCCAGTCGTTAATTCAATATGGAAACATTGGATGGGGGGGATCATACAACAATACTCTAACCCCTATCAAAGTGGTCCAGAAGCTAATCATCAAAGAAATTCTGAAGAAACCCTCCAAAAATCTTACAAGATAATATCATCAAAAACTTTGAAACCCACAAAAAGATATCAATACAACATCAAAATACCAAACTAATCCAAAACAACTTTATCTATTTAGGAATAAAGTATTTCAACAACCTTCCGATTGAAATAAAGAAATTAAAAGATATCAACAAACTGAAACTAAAACTGAAGTTATACTTGTCAGGAATAATTAACTAAATAATTACCTGTTTTTCCCTTACTTTATATTTATTATTAGTCTATATTCATCTCTATTTTATTTAGATGTTTCTAATTACTCTCTTAATTTCTCAATATTTAGTAGGTAACAGAATCCTATATATATATACTATATATATAGGATTGTTCCTATTATATATATATACCTATTGCATAATGTTATTCTATTTTCCTTTTACTTAGTGTAACTCGCTCACCAAGCACACGAACCAGTTTCTTTTTTGGTGAAATTGCGATTGTAAATATATTTTGTACCCATGTGTAATTTATATAACACCACTGTATCCACTTAATCAATATTAAATTTTTAAAAATACAAAATAAGCAAGTAGGTATACCTAGTCTCAATTACTTTTATGTCTAGTATATCGAATGGCGTAGTTATATTGCAAATTATTACAGAAAATCGGAGAAATTATAAATTAAAAATTCTTCTCATCTTATAGAACTGACGACCTCAATGGCAGGCGGCAAAAACTCTAGCTGTGGGCTAAAGATAAGTACTAGGGGTTTTTAAGCTTAATTCAAATTATTTCTTGCAATTTGTTCTACTTTGGAAACATACTTTGAATAACAAGTAATTCCTGGTACTTCTCTTTCCCTCCCCCACTTCATTCAGTCTCACAACACGATTAATAAAAATTTTGAGATGTCATAGTTCCATTGGCTGCGGATAATCGAGACTATTGTGCAGTCCACACAAATAAAAGCGCATAGGCCTTTACGACGCAGACATGACGAAGCGCAAAGTCCTGACGTGGTCCTATCGCAATTGCCGCATACTATTCCCGCGAACTATTTATTGCCAGACTATTTCGTCGACAACGTCACGAGTTGAGTAAGAGAACCACGTCAGGACTTACGTGTTAACTCTCCACAAACAAATGACTTCCATTCACTTCGCATCGATGATAAAAATAAATGATCGATATAGGTAATGGGTCGATGATCTCCTCGAGCTTTTAAATTGCATCGTGAAGCTAGACCGGTTCGAAGTCCGAAAGTTGCTAAATGTGACGTTACAAAAAAGTGCAATAAGGAAGTTGAGTAAAAAATATTTTGACTTATAAAAAATATGTTCATGTAGATCAAAAAATATCGATTCTAAATATATAAATATATTTCTATATTATTATTCTTAGAATTAGTTAAACGTTCTTGAAAAAGCATTGAATAGCAATTGACTATATACGCTCCACGATTGGTCGAAAGAATTCTGACGTCACATGTGTCGTGATTGTACGTACAACAGATCACCTATGGTGCATCTCTTTCTATTACATGAGAGATGGTCGGTTTAGATGAGAGAGGTGTATAGGCCAAAGATTTATTTGGGTTTGTCAAATATATGTACGTATTTGTTGTTATTATTATATGAAATGGATTTCTAAAGATACATATTCGTAGAGTGCTTTATAATAATATGTTGTTTATTGCATAACTTAGAAGTTTTTATTATTATTCATGTCACATAGCATGTGATACACTTCAGGCCGCCGGCCGCCCAGAAAAGTCAAACAGTGAACTGGGCTGTAAACCGTTATTTTACTATTGGTCTTTACTTTTCTGCGCGGTGGTCCTGAATTCGCGCGGGGAACGTCAACAAGTAGCGACGGCAATACCGTACAAGTACCGTACTGGGCGAGAAAAGCAAATATTCTAACTTAAAATATTAATTTAACTATGAAATCTTAATCAATTTTCTTTTTTTTTTAATAACATCAATTCTAATAGACGGTTAACATTGGTAAAAAAATTACTGGAATTCCTTGTTGAAGAATTACAAATTTTTCGATACAAAATGCTTATGCGACGTGGTTTTCACAGTTCTAATGACGTCACACCACACCCGCCTCTTACCGCTCGGATTCCGCTCGTTTTGGCGGGCTTAATAAAATTTAAACTTTGAGAATTAATTTAATTATGAAAACAAACTTTAAAAAAAAAAAAAAAAATACCAGTATTTAAGTTTGAATGCGAACATTGATAAAAAAAAATAAAAAAAATGGACTCAACTTCCTTATTATTGTATACATAACATACAAATTATAAAATATACCGTCCACGCCAAGTTTTTTTTTAATTTACCACCGTACAATGTATTTTTATTATGTCAATAAAGATAATAAATCATTTAAAAACACAAATTAGGGACTCCAGTAAAAATATCATGGCTAAACAAATATAGTATACATATTCTTACAGATACACGCTGATTCTGAATACCTAAGTTTTATCATAATATATTATTATACGTGGAATTTATTAATCGTCATTTAGAAACTAATAAAACAGCATCACATTAAAACACACCGTTTGGTTGGTAAGTACGACTGAATCTGCTGATTCTGACATCACAACCAGTCTACGTGAGTCATATATCTACAGTCTACAATGGCGAGTGGTTTATTTATGCTACAATGTCACATTTCGTTGTTGTTGTTTCAGTGTTGATGGAATTAAAACATTATTAGACGCCTAAAATCTATCTAGTTTCTATATAAAAAAGTTAATGTTAAAAATCTTAAATCTCCGAAAGTTCTTCACCGATTGCTTTGAAATTGTGACACAACGTTGCATTCGAATACGCGTGTGTTTTTATATATATGTCACCTGTGAAATGTAAAAACTGCTGTAATTTAAAAAAAACGCCATCTTTTGGGCTTAAAAGCAACGAGCGCTATTGTTTCTCTATCTGCACAGACAGATTGAGCCACAGCATCGCGTTGCGGGGAACAGCTAGTATTTTTTATTTTAGAAAATTAATGATGGTGATAAGCATTGATGTACAATTGATCGTTAGTGATAGGTGTATTATTTATAAAGTATATTTTGAGGTTAGTGTCAAAATCAAAAGACAATAATATTGATATGGTAATCTGCTTACAAAATATTATGATTGTTGATTATGATATAATAATGGATAATGCCCTTGAGGTGATTTTGCACAAAACGGTGCTATACAAATCATCCTTATTAAATCACCTAAATTAAACTATTGTACTTTCATCAAAATGATCCTCGGAACAATTCAGTTGACTTAATTCATTTTTTAATGGTTAGTTTGATGACGTCGAGCCATTTCTTTCGTAATAATGCAAGTTTTTAAACACCAGCAAATTGTTTATCAAGTCCGCCATGGATGTATTTTTGCACTTTGGTCCAATACAATAACATTGGTGACGAGATGCTAACATTTGACCTAGTGTTCTTCAATGTGAAAAGCGGGTAATCTTAAGATAAAATATATTTTTTTAAATCATTTAAACTATTAAAAGTAACTACCTATAACATTAAAAAATATACTGGCATTATTGATAAAAAGGGGTATGGGAATTACTAATGATGATCCTTATTTAAACTCATAGAAAAAGAACAGGACACCAAATTCTTGTAAAAGGGTCGGTATACCAATATTTTAGTAATGGATTATCTTGCCAGGGCACCTACCAGAGAGAAACTTAACAAACGTAAATATCTCTCTTAGCGAGCTAAAGACCAGCTCATACACCGGCCCTAAAATACATTCGAAAATCTAAGCTATAAATCGTAAAAAATCTAGAGTGAAGGTCTGCTACTCTAAAATAAACACATTTCTCTCATCAATTTTCTTTTCCTAATTGCCGACTTATAGTACTATCAAAATACTTACCTTCCAACATTAATTTCCCGGCTGCCCCGAGATTAAAGTGTTTTATATTTTTTGCGATGACAAATAGCTTAAAAAGCCTGTGACAGACCATGCTACAAGCGCGCTATATTTTCGTGGCTTGGCCTATTTCAGTATGTCGCTCACCATACATTCCCATTGGTAGTGTATGGCGAGATATGCTAAAATAGACCAAGCCGTGATACGTATAGCGTAATGTGTCGCTTACCTTAGAGCAGCATTGCTAGTACTCCGTGTTCAACGGTGATGCTCTTCTGAACTCCTCTTCCCTAAGAGTATGGATAATAGTTCCATACCTCTCCCTCTCAACTACTTACTAATGATGGCGTGACTGGTATAACTAGCGACTTGGCCATCGACCTACAGCACAACCTCCTAGATCACAAGGCCGGGACACTGAATCAAATCAGCCTCCTAACTTGTATGGGAATCTTAAAAAATGTATTTTTATTTTATTTTTTTAAATTAACTAAAACATTTTAAAAAGTTTTAGTACTTAAGAATAAATAGAAAAAATAAAATAAAACGAAATTTTTGTAAAATCCCATACAAGGTAGGAGGCGGCTTTGAATGAGTGTCCCGGCCTTGTGATCTAGGAGGTTTTGCCTACAGTCGTGGAATTTCCCGTCAACACAAGACATCCTCTGCGAAGGTAGAAGACCTGCACATTAATTGAGTAGGTACCTACTTACCTGACCGAGCAATACTTTTTTAACTGGATAGGAATTTATTGTAATCGCCAAAAAATAATAATACTACCAACCGACCTACCTAATGTTACTGTGGAATTAGGTACTGCGAAGAAACTGACTCACCAGGTCCTTGAAAAACCTTCCAGCTTTTATACGACCGTGTACTAGTAATAAATAATAATATATAATTATTGCGTTCACTATCCCATGTAGGACTATAATGTTATCGATATTTGATAACAGCAGAATTGTCTTGAATCGTCAAATATTTCAATTAAAATTTAATAAATTTGCCAAGGTTCCAATAGCAAAGACTCCTACGAACTCGTCTCTGATACGCCACTGGGACCGGACGACAATCACTTCATGATCAACATTACATGGTTATGGTTCCCGCCAGAAAAGTGAAAAGGGTCTTCCACTTCTAAAATGGTTAACTTACTTGACATCACGTGGTAGAGTCTTGAAGATGACGTAGAGCCGCGCGTGGTACCTGTAGAGAACGGGGGCCAGGGCCAGAAGGGCGAAAATAGCCGCCTTGGAGAAGGCACTGGCTATCCCCGCAGCCACAGCAGAAACAGCCATCACCGCCGCCAGCAACGCTAGTAAAGCGTGCATCTTACAATCTTCAATGTGCACAAGGTAACTTAGAACACCGCCCACCGACAGCTTTCAACATATAACTTCCCTTCTTAAACCGATAATTTTTAATTTGGCACTCCGAGCACAGTTTTTAACGTTTGTTTAGAGTATGTATTAAAAGTAAAACGGGCACGACCGCTTAGTTGATTTAATAATACTATCACGGTCATACGCCTGTCAGGGCAGAAAAATCGACAAGGGTTGACGTTTGCGCATGGGGTCGATTTTACGAACAGTCAAGAGCGGCGGCGCAACAAAATACCAGCGATTCGACCGGCTCGGTAAGCAGGTAATATTTTTGATGTTTTATCACTCACAACGCGAGAATAATTTCAGTGAAGTGATAAAACTGGCGCGGCGTCTCAAACTCTTAAAGTCTGCCGCAATTGTTTACGTTTGTTATAAACCACGATGAATGTGTATGCAGTAGCTCGACGAGAACACGCGCACGTCAAAGTCAGACAGCCACCGACTTGTTTTTGGCATTTTAGCGCAGCGTTGCCAGGTCCAGATTGCAATATTTCCCTAGATTGGGAGTCGAAATTTCCCTTTCCCTTTGTCTTTGTATAGATTTCCCTAGATTCCGGGGGTACCATCTTGGCAAGTTAAAAATGTCTGTCTGTCCGGGGGGGGGGAGCTTTGAAAAAAAGTACTTGGTTTTTGTTGATAACTTTCATATATTATTTGTAGTAATAAAAATACACGAATACCCAAATACGCCACATATACACCAGTACGTAGTCACTGTTTTTTTTTATTCTCTTTCTTATATGGCAATTATTTTTCTTATATGACAACAGTGGCCGGCAGTGGCAACACTGACACAACAAATTTGACATTGACATTGCAAATGATAATTATAAAATACCTATCATTTCAAATGATGATTATAAAATACATAACATTTACATGATATTTACAAAGATCAGGTAATTATGGACTATTTCGACACACAAAATACCTACTATTTAACATGAATTTATTCATTATCCTAACTAACTAACTAACTAACCATCACGCCGTTTCCCCGCAGGGGTAGGCAGAGAGGACGGACCGCCAAACAACTCGGTCTTGGCACACACTTCTTGCCTCATTCACATTCATACATCGTCTCATACATACTCTTCTATTATTCTGACTCTTGACATGGCCCGACTCGAGTATCTGATTCACTTGATCGTGCCATGTCTTCCTCGGGCGTCCCCGACTTCTGCTACCATTCGCATTTGCATCATATATCCTCCTTACACTCCTATCTTCGCTCATTCGTTCTACATGCCCAAACCATCTAAGCGTCCCTTTCTTAATCTTACTCATTACGCTTACATCAGCCTTGCACTCTTTGCGGATCTCCACATTCCTCACACGATCAAACATTCTTAATATACATTATCTCATTCACATATTCATTATTTCTTAATTCAATTGAATCCTCGCTCTCCCATTTCTCCTGGTCCTTCTGCGCGTACATTTTTTTAGGCCTTTTAGCCGAATTTGAATTATCCTCATCCGGAAGGTTCCTCCTTGCGCCAGAAGTCGAAGGTATATCCATCGTGTTGACCTATAATAAATACTATATTATAAATTCAGGGTGCACTTATACCAAACACATAATAGTATAAGTTGTGTTAAACTAAACACTGAATATATTGGAAAGTAGATTATGAAAATTTTAAACTTAGTAGCTGAACGCTGAACTTTGTGTTACACTAACCCTGTTTTACATGTTAATTAATTGGAAAGAGATAATAATAATTTCAAAGTACTTACCACTGAATTCAAAACAGAAATCTTAATAAAAATCACTGTAAACCAACCGAAATTGCCAAAAATGGAAAGCCAAAAGTGAAAAGCTGAGAGAAGATAATTTCTTATTGTAATGATCATAGACAAAGTCGTAATCTGAAACTTTTAAGAAGTCCCCGGTTTTAATATTTTTAGGAACATAAATATAATTTTGAGTTGTCAGTGTTAAAAATAACATTGCTTCATTTATGTACATCAACATTATTTAAGATTCCTGGAAATCCCAAAAATAAAAAATGAAAATACATTTATGTTCACTGGCAATCCCAATAATATTGTCATGTAAAAATTTTTTCGTGAAAATTTCCCTTTTCTCTAGATTTTTTTTTCTCCCCTAGATCTAGGGAAATTTCCCTAGACCTGGCAACGCTGTTTTAGCGAATAAAATCTGAGTCAGAGATGTTATGGAGATGTTCTTGTCCCGGTGACAAAGGACAGAGCGGTAACCGGTTCCATATTGAACTGAATAAAGATTATATCGGTATTTCGTATTTATTATTATTGATACCTCAGTTTCTTTAATTTATTAATATTAGTATTAGTGAAATTACTTGCGTAGGTAGGCATTTTCAACACTAACTTGTATCCGATAATAATAACACTAAGGACGGGTTGTTTCGGAGAACTTGAACAATTCATCAAATTTCAACGTTCATTTTCGGATTCTGTGAAAGACTTATTCAAATTCTGTTTTTATATCATTGTTGGCTAGTTGCTTTACAAAACTAAAATAAAAACAGAACTTGAAAAAATCTTTCACAGAACTTGAAAATGAACGATGAAATATGATGAATTGTTCAGATTCTCCGAAACAACCCGTCCTTAAATGATTACAAAAATTATTATTAGAAAAGTAAGAGATTACCAGTGAACTATTTTTATAAATAACTCCTCAGGCTAATTTGTTCAATTTTGGAAACAAACAGCTATTACTCTGTTAGATTTTCGGAATAGCTCATATGGTCTCATAGAAATTGTTGTGTCTCCATTACCTTCATGGTTAGAAACATGTACTAAACGGTTAACAAATAATTATAAGCAATAATTAGTCATTTGAAATACTAATACAAATTGAAAATATCTCCCGAGTAAAAAGGTTGTTTTCAGGTGAAAAAATATAATAAGCAGTAATGGTTGATTGAGGTACTAGTACATATTGAATCATTTGGTGGGTTGGAAATAAGCCGACATAGCTCAGTGGATACAGAGCACCTGACCGGACATCAGAAGGCACGGGTTCAATTCCCGTTGGCGGCATTTATTTTTACTCGGGAGATATTTTCAATTTGTATTAGTATTTTGGATGACTAATTATTGCTTATAATTATTTGTTATCCTTTATGCTATGCATAAAACCTTGTCTTATAAACGTTAGTTTATCAATAAAAAATAATAATAGAGAGTGGTATATTTATGGGCGGGTGCAAACAGGTTGTTTCGGAGAATTTGAACAATTCTTCAAATTTCAATGTTCATTTTCAAGCTCTGTGAAAGATTTTTCAAGTTCTGTTATTATTTCAGTTCTGTCAAGCAGCTAGCTATTGATATAATAACAGAACTTGAATGGGACTTTCACAGAACCCGAAAAATTACGATTTATTAGTGACATTATTAATTTGTGACATGTTTTGATTTGTGACATGTTTTGATTTGGTCAGGTTTGGTGTTGGTGCTTGCCTGCTTTACTAAGTAAGTGAGAATGTGAGTGAAGTGAGCGGTTTATTTATGCGTGAGTTGTGTATTCAGTTTATCATGAGTATATTCAAATACCCTATAATATTAATAATACGTCCAGCTCCAGTAAAATATTGACGATATCAACAACTCTGGTTGCTAGAGGCGCTAGTGTAGCATATTGACGTTGACATTACTTTCGAAGGCGGCAAATTGAATTTATTTAGTACTTGGTGGCGGTATTTGCGCTCTCTAACTTGTTTTGATCAATATTGATAAAAAAAGTATATAAATGTCCCAGTAGATTCTGTTTGTGCAGTTTACGGATGTAATAATTACAAACACAAAAGCACTCCAAGTCGTTTTTCAGGATGTTAAAAAACATTAACACAGGTTAGTTTTAATTGTGGCAGTTGAATTGAATAAATAATTAATTACAATAAATATTAAATACTCCATAATATTGATATATTCAGTACATCAATTTCATTATATAAGCATACCTTATTGAAGTTTTTTGCATCAAGTAGGGGAATATTTTGATAAAGCTATTTAAATTGACAGTAGTACAGTATTTTGCACGTTAACAGTATTTTGTCGGCTGAAAGAAATTTTTTTTTTTGGATTTTTTATATTTATTTTTTGTACCTACGTACCTGTGTGGATCAAATTCAACAATATTTTTTTTTATATATATGTGTTTTAAACAGTCATTTCCTGCACTATTTATGAGTATAATTTCTTAAATGTTGTTATATATGTATGTAAAAGCCAGACGTAAATAAATAAATAAATAATATTAATTAGTCCCCATAAAAGCTTACATAATTATAATAATTGTTATTTTTTTTATTTTTTTTGTTATTTTTTTTTTTAAATTTATAAAAAAAAAAATTTATTACTTTTTTAAACCACCAGAGTTAATAGCCGCTTTAATATTTTTTTATGTATGAGCAAAAACAGCAGTAAGGTGGCATGTAGGTTTGGTTAGGTTATAAATATTTTATTACCTTTCTAAACCACTAGAGTTAATAGCCGCTTTAATATTTGTTTATGAATGAGCAAAAACAGCAGTAAGGTCGCGTGTAGGTTATCTATTTTTTTTTCGATTTCTATAATATAATTCACATAAAATCCATTAAAATGTATGAAAGAAAACCAAGGCGCACAACAAATGCCGCCTGGATGCGCTAATGTAGCATGTTGCTATTAAAATGTATGGGAAATGTCACAAGTTGGAGGTATTATTAATCTTACAGGGTATTTGGTATATCTATGCTCAGTATTACTGATTACTTGCTCTAACTACACTATGAAAGTTTGAAATTTGTGTGGACTTATTCCTGAAAATTTTTCGGAATACATAGTATGTCAATTTTTAGCCCACGTCATAAAATAATTGTTCCCTTTTTAAAGAAATAACAAAAATGACCACAGCTGCACACCCAACATTTAATCCTGAAAGAGGTGGATCTGGATGTGGAGAGAAACATCTAAAGGCTATCTCCAGACAATATTCCAGCAAAGATTTACCAGGACCATTGATATATTGGTTGATGACCTGATACACCAAACTTTCAAAGACCCAATCATGTCTGATTACAATCTAGTTTCCTTCAATGAAAGTAATCTTCCCAACAAGCCATTCATTGACAAGATCGGTGTAATCTAAAGCAAGCAGCTCAGGCATGGAGGCTCCATCTAAGCCAGAGATGAATTAGCCCCTTAAAACCCTTTTAGCAGGGAGGTCAATTTATCAATTCTCAATAATATGTTCGTAGCCGCAGGTGGTAGGATATCCACAGCTTAATATAGTTAACTTTGCAGTCATTGGTGTCACCAGTGTAGTTTTATGTATTTATATTTTAATGTGAATACCGCACAAACGTCACAACTGTCCAGAGCCAGTACGTAGGTACCTGCAGACATATTATAAATTATTACCTACATATCTAAAATATTGCATCCTTAGATGCCATATCAAAATGTATTAAAAAATAGGTGGGATCCCACCTTAACCATTTAAGTAATAAATCATAGGATGTATAAAGAATTGTTTATCTTGATATCCAAGGTCAAACTAAAAGCTGTTGATTATTACTAAATCTGAAATTTTAAAGACCACGTAAAAAAACATTTGTTATTTTGGGCAGTTTATTCGAAAAAATTTGAAGACATAACTAGTTTGTCGCAATATTCTTTCCAATTTGGTAAAACAAACCATTATATATTTTAATCATAGTACGCAACCAAATGTTGTTTCTGAAAAAGTAATGAACAGTTTTGATATATCTTATTTAAGAATCGTTCAGATTTCCAGGTTCTTACTTACTTACGATTCTTAAGATATATCAAAACTTTTCATTACTTTTTCAGAAACAACATTTGGTTGCGTACAATGTGTGTACCCCTGTAAAATGGAACCAATTAAAAATAACGATGGACGGACCAAGAAAGCCAAGGAAAACCAAATGCTGTTGATTATTATTTAATTTTTTTAGACAACAGAGTCGCCGGTTGTGCATCGCTGCCTCAAAAGTACACGAAAACTACTGACCCTGTTCAAAAAGTGCGTATTGTTGAGTTTGGCAGCCATCTCCGGTCCGGAGTTTAAAAATACCCAAAAAAACTAGACTTGTGAAAAAACAGACAATTCGTTTGATGGATTCCCCTATTTTAAAGAACGGATTGCAACTTTGAAACAGACGTAAGGTCTTAGATTATTCATACACGGAGATACCTATAAGTGACTAGCGTTCTGTGCGCGTAGGTTTGACTTCAGTTGCCCGCTACTGATAGTGCTGGTATCACGCTACACCAGTTGCATTAGAAAGAAATTAGCGGAGAAGGCGACTTGTGGTTGCATTAAAGTCACGTAGCTTTAAGTATCTCTGTGTAGGGTCTAGAGCAGAGGTTCCCAAAGTGGTCTTTATGGGCCCCCAGGAATCGATATCGGCTTGCTGGGGGTCTATGTCAGCGAGAAAAAAATTTGGGTGTCCACGAGATTCAAATGGGGGTTCATACAAGCGGACCCCCATTTACCTCAAGTCAACATTTAGGAGTTCCGTAAATGACACAATAGACCTAATAATAGACTGAGAAATTACTTATTTGATATTTTTATATTTCGTAAAGTTGTTAATTGAGGTATATAAATAGAGTCTACGTTCCTTTTCTCGTCAGAATTAATATATTCAAGCAAAACATTGCACATTGGAAGCCGCGAATTTTCCTAGTTCCCCAACTTGTTTTTGAAAAACATCCAGGGTAATAATGACGTTCAACATTTAAATGAAGTTCACACAGACTTCAAAACTAAGTTTGAGGACATTTTTACTATGGAAATGGAACATTGAAGAATCGGATATCATGTGACAAGAAGAACTGACCGGAATAAGTACTGACAAAGAACTTAAGGCGCAGTTCTGTAGGGCCAGCTACAGAAAGAAATTCCCGTTGCTTCATTTTCATTTGGTGTAATACCTCACAAGGGCGCCCATGTCTGCACAGTGTAAAGACAGAGGAACTATACTGCCACCCGGTTGTTGGACAGGCAAGGGAAGGGAATCTTTTTACGAAAAAAATAAATGATTATCACATGGGACGTTAATACTTTTAGGAAAATTCAATATTCGGCAGGCGGGGCTCTACAGAAAAAAAAATTTTTGGCAAGTGACAGGCAAGGGAAGGGAATCTTTTTACGAAAAAATAAATGATTATCACATGGGACGTTAATAGTTTTAGGAAAATTCAATATTCGGCAGGCGGGACTCTACGGAAATTTTTTTTTTTATCAAGTGGACTACGGGGCAAAAAATTTTGGGCACCTCTGGTCTAGAGGCCAATGTTCACTCCTTCCTTTTCTCAGAAATACCCTAACAAAAATAAGAAAAGTCCAATATATTGTGAGGGGCCACACTAAATAACAGAAAAATAAATCTAAAAAAAGCAATTTTTTAGAAAATCGAATTAACAGTTTATTTACTATAAAAATAATTAACAATTTTAACCATTACAAAAATATTAGATAATCTAAATAATATTTACTGTGCAGTTCCTAAATAAACAATATTTTTGTATGCTGACAATTCCTGTTTTGCAAAAAACATTTATTTTCTCACAAAAAATCTTCAAGCCAAATTTATTATGAACAACAAATTATAAAAAATATTGAATTCTATAAAAAAACATATATTTTTCAAAACATTTAGCAGCATTTAAAATGATAAAACTTATGCACTAACCCAATTTGTTCATATTTATACAATTTATAACTTAACGAAATCATCCACTGAGCTCTTATGTATTGCAAGCATTAATTAAAATAATTATTGTTTCATTTGTAAAACCTAGTACATATTATTATATTAAACATTGCATATTACCTAATGATAATATGTATTTTATGTATTGCTTACGTGAATTTCCATAATATATAACATTATTCTTTACTGAGGCCCAAGAATCACAGGAATGTTCAAAGCAGGGAGATATATTTATAGATATGTAGTTAACCATGAAGTTAAAATAAATTCATGTATCTGAATTGATCTTTTATAATATGAAATGAAAAGTTCCTTTGAAATGACAAGTTCCTGCAACCTGTTGTGTGCTGAGGGTAATCATCCCACAAACAGAGTGTACAGGAGTAAGGAGTGCAACAACTGCATATAAAGCACACTGACTTCACTCAATTAGGGAATTGCACTTGAATATAACAGTTTAAACTAAAGAACTGCAACAATTGAATTTGCTTACATGAACTCAAAATGGAGAACATTTCCACATCAAACTATGTAATGCAAATCTCACTCTATAAACTTTTGTGAAAATTTTTAGATACCTTCTCGAGACAAACAATATGATATTATAATATGTAACTACATATATGGATAAGCACAATATATATAGTGTATTATGTAGTGATATACACATATTGTTTAATTTTATAAAGCACAGTTTAGTGGTGATTGACCAATTATTATTAAACCCGTTTCATATTCGTAAATGGATTCTTTGTTTAGGTGATATCACAGACACAAATATAAGAGTTTTATGCAGACAAAGGCAAATGTTGTCAACTCTTTAATATGTAGTATATTATTTCAGCGAAATAGGAAGGCATTGAAAAGCAATTCAATATTATATGAAAAATAAATAATAATGGAAAACACACATAAAAACATTCTCAGGCAGTTGGCACTGAATATTGCCTACTCTAAAAATGAATCAGATGTGAGTTTGTTCCAAGATATCGCATTTGATATCTCTTTTGAGCTTGAAAGACTAAAGGTACATATTATATAAAGGAAATCTGTTGCCAAAAATGCAAACTGGTGATAATCATAATAAACTCACATTTTTTTCTAGTAAAGGATACCTCTAGGAAACCATTCACCACGGTTGGTATAGTAAAATGAAATGTTTTATTAAAAACGATTAAACATAATCATAATTATGGAGCCCATTCACCGATGGATCTTATTTAAATAGATCAGCATTCATATATCCCAGTACAGTTCACTTCTCTTGGTGTGTAAAGATCACAAAACACAACACCTTGATATAATGTTACTTGACTTACATACAAAATGGATAATATCTTTTCAGCTGCCTCCAACCTGCGTCCACACAATGTCCGTATTGTTCTTTAAGAACCATTTTACTAATAATAATATTCACAGCTGCTGACTGTATTCATAACCTAATGTCTCCTGAATTTATTTTTTCATAGGCGGCAAGGTCGAGGGGGACATATTTGCCAGTTTTGGGATCCACATAGAACAACTTATCCTTAATTACATTTGGGTTGAAGCCGTCTTCTTGGAGGTCAGTCTTCTTCATCTTAAAGGTACCTGGAAAGAAAAACACAATATAAACTACATGAATGTTGAGTATTTCCACAGAAGAAAATATGATTTTTTTGTCAAGATTCATAACTGGAAGTTGAGATTTGAATTCTGAATACTAATGTTTAGGAATCGCATTATGCATGAGTCAAGCAGTAACCTGTTAGTTGTTGAGGTGAATAATTACTATTAATAATTACATTATACTATTATTGCCATTAATAATTGGGATTTCTATAGCTAAAAGCCCATAAGACAGAAAAATGAATGGAGTTGTCGGAAGACCCGCTTGGTTACAGACGTTTTGTTTGGCATCTTGGCTTGTCAATGTTAAGAGTGGGTTATAAGGCAGAATGGTGATTTGCTGGAAAACAGCTCTCTAAAACGGCTTAATACTACCTTTCGTATGTCATTCTCAGACTTCATATTTTTTGATACCAATTAATGGACTATTATTTTTCAGTCTGCCAGATTTTTTTTTGTAGTTGTTGTAGGCATTCGACTATAAAAAATAAAAACATTGATACACCATACAACCCACTTTTAAAACTTCGATCCATGATTATCGCATTAATAACGGTTTTACACAATATTTTTAATTTAAAATATGTATATAATACACACATCTGTAGAAGTACGGCCTCTTATTATCGTTATGATATCTGTGGATATTAACAATTAAATAAATACTTCATCTTGCACCAAATTTTTAACACATTTCACGGTCTTTTACTCATTACGGGAGAGAAGCCCCCGATAACGGTGGTGAAACTATCGCTCCCTGTTTCACGACGTATATATTTCTAAAATGCCATCAAAAAGTTTCATTTCTGAGTCTAAAAGTAGAATACTGACTCACTTAAAGCATTGCAATAATCTAAGAAAGCTACAAAAACGGAGAGTACTCACAAATACTCTTTTTTCACGTAAATTTGTCGCATTGTATTTTTTGAACTGTCATATTCTTTGAAACGCATAAAATACAATATTCAATGTGCGTTCCTTTTCCTAACCGTTAGCACGAACGTCACGATGTTGATTTGCGTGCCCTTTATGTAAGTGTGTGTGAGAATTCACTGTCGCTCTGATTCATTTGTGAGAGTGAACATTTTTTCATATGGCGCGTCTGGTAATCAAACCAAAAATTACCATCTCACGCCAAATCATTTTTAGTTTGGTAAAATCGGCAATTTTAAGTGATAACAAGTCAAGTTTTTCACTGTTCCGACCTTACATGGTAAGGCGTATTAATATAAGGAGTAAACAAGTTTATTACCGTTTTTTTTATCTTTAGATTAAACAGACAAAAAAAACTTTTTAAGTAAATTTACGATTATATCACCTTTCTGCGTATACACACGTAACCATTCACACTTTGTCAAATCAAAGGTATTCTATCTATGTAAAGTTCCAAATAATAAGGGTTTTTTAGAAAACAATGTTTTCCCTACCGAGAAAACACAAGGCCTCTAAGTCTATAATAGCTAGGTAACATTTTAAACACCCAAATGAGGCAAAAATTGTGAGGCGCATATGACGCCGTTCTATTTGTATAAAGAACAGTAACTTTAAATTCAGTAAATTTAAATGATTCACCATTTCATATATTTATTACGCGTCAATACATCTTAAACAATAGGTCGAATCGTGGATTCGTTGAGTAATATTTGTATTTAGGTATTATATTTCAACCCATTGACGTAATTTTTTTCAATAGCGTTGGTCGTTAAATGAATATAACTATTATTTCCAACGGCTAGTTATATTTTGATACAGTACTAGTATGCCTTGCACGATAGCTACTGTCATGGTTAAAACAGATTATTGTTTAGTTAACACTGTATAATTTAACAAATATATAAATTTAAAAAAAATTTCTTTTATTTTTCGAGGTCAATATTATTAATATGTATAGATATTCTATCAAATATAAAATTTTTAAATCTACCAAATATGACGGCCGGCATAGTCCAGTGGTAACGCATTGGACTGCCATTCCGAAGGTCGCGGGTTCGAACCCGGCGTGCGCAAATAAATTTTATTTGATTAATTTGTGTTAGTTCACAATTAATTAATTAAAATAATATATAGTATATTTGCGGCACGTTCCAGAGTGGAAGATACTACCAGTATCGCCCTGGTGTAAGACCACCATTCAGAATTGAAACGTTGCTCCAAATGGCTTTAGCCGTATTTAGTGACTAGATCTGAATAGCCAGGTACTTCCCCACCTTCCTCTTTCCCTTCCCCACTTACCTTCAGCCTCACAACATCCCCCAATTGGGGATGCCATAGTCTCACTGGCTCCAGACGGGAGCAGTTGGGACTCTTGTGAGGAGACACTATAAAAAAAAAAAAAAAAAAAATAAAAATAAATCCGCCTTCGTTTTTCTCGAAAACGAAAGCTCAAATTAAAAAAAATCATAACCCGAAATTGACTTTAAATGAAAGGTAGATTCATTCACAAGTTATACCGTTTATGGAGCGTAGGGAGTGTGGCGAACCCATCGCTCAGGGAGTGGAAACACGACCTGCAATAGCCATCCCAAGCTAAGGTGTGAGATACCGTGCTCAGGGCTGAATGACACTGGGGAACAGTGTCACGAACGGTTCCTCCGAGACACAAGGTCGCATCTCGGAGTATACAGACCTTACCCCAGCATTCGGGGCTCTGCTGGGGTGGACCTTTTATTTCCCTAGATACTCGTGGGACCAAATATGGACTGTAAAAACAAAAACCAAAACAACACTGACGAGGGACCTTTAAGGAACCTAGGGGGAGTGGAAGGAGGAGTTGAGGCCGCCTCGGTGGACTCATCCCTCTTGGGGCCTTTGAGGAACCAAGAGGAAGTGGAGAGGAGAGATGGGACCACCCTGGTGGACTCTTCCCTTGAGGGGCCCTCTGGGAACCATAAACAAGGACCTCCGACGGACGCAACACGGCGGGATCCCCCAGGGGATCCAGACGTGGAAATGCAGGGACCATCAGGGGACCTGGAAAATAACTTCTTTAAGAACCCCCGACTCCAACTGGGGCCCTCGGGGAACCAGCGGAGAGGGGGGGACTTAAAGAAGAGACTTACTCCAACAACCACCGCTGAGGAAGACAAGGTAAAGTCCCTGTCAGACGATGTGAAAAAAATTCACATCAGTAAGAAACTCAGTGGGGCTGCGAGGAGAAAACTCAAAAGAGAGAAGCAGGGGCGGCAGGAAGGAAACCAGGAACAACCAGGGACTGTAAAAGTCCGCTGGGGACAACCAGGGACCTCGAAGGCCGGAACCAGCAAACCAGGGACAGACCGGAAGCTAACGGGGACCGCACAAGGTAACCGGGAGCAACCTGGAACGTCCGGGGAAAAGAAGGCTGGGAAGAGGAGAAGAACCTCACCAGAACCTAAACCCTTGGGGCTTTCACCGGGAAATGCCAGGAAAAAGCCCCGAGGAATTCTCACCTCTGCTACCTATGCGGAAGCCGCTGGAAATAAAATTCGAGTGGCTGTTGTCCATAGAAACAGAGAGGAAGAATTTACAAAAGAGCAGGAGGCCCTCGTGAGTGAGGCGGCCGCGGATCTGATTTTGAGCATCCCAAAGGGGCAGTTCAAACCCAGATTCGACGAATGCTTCACTCAGAGGGGCGTCCTGAAAATGACCTGCTCCGACAAGGAGTCAGAGACATGGCTGAGGGAGATGGTGCCGACCATACGGAAATGGCAGGGCTGCGACCTGGAGGTGGTGGGGTTGCAGGAACTGCCAAAGTACGTAAAGGTTATGGCAGTAATCCCCGAAAATGGAGCAGTAAGCACCGAGAGGTTGCTACAACTGTTGGAGAACCAGACTCCCCGGCTACACACAAAAAAATGGATCGTCCACGACTCGATCAGGGATAAGAACATGTATCGCCTGATCATGAGTGTGGACGAGGAAAGTGTGAAGGTGCTGAGGGAGATGGGGATGACGGCGCATGTCGGGATAAGGAAGGCCACTTTCACGGTGCGCTCTCCTAACACCGAGGAGCGTAAATAGGAGGAATGACTTAAGGATTAGGCAGTAATGGCTAAAAACTTACAGTTCATTCAAATAAACTTGCACCGCAGTCCGGCAGCGACTGCAGTGCTTAGCAGTAGAGTCACTCGGGACAGTGTGGACGTCGCGCTGATCCAAGAACCCTGGACTTATAGGGGGAAGGTCAGAGGACTAAACATGAACCAAGGTCTAATCTATTATAACGAGTCGGGGGACAGACCCAGGGCCTGTATTCTCATCAGAGGGATACCTGGCACACTGCTACCCGAACACTGCAGTAGGGACTTAGTGGCTGTGAAGCTACAGGTCACGCTGGACCAAAGAAGCAGGGAAGTAGTTGTGGCATCAGCATACATGCCCTATGACTCTGTGGAACCACCACCCTCAAGGGAAATAACGAGACTCGTCCAGGACTGCAGGGAGAAGGGTAGGGAACTGATACTCGGAGCAGATGCTAACTCGCACCACACTGTGTGGGGGAGTACGGACATCAACAAACGAGGACAGGACCTCCTGGAATACCTGATGACAGTGAACCTTGAGATTCTTAATAGAGGTAGGGAACCCACCTTCGTTATAAGTAACAGACAGGAGGTGATAGACCTGACCCTAGGAACATTAAGAGTCTCAGGATGGAGAGTATCGGACGAACCATCCCTGTCGGACCACCGACACATAGAATTTAAACTAGAGGGAGAAACAAGCAAAACGGGGACCGATACATATAGGAACCCAAAAGCAACTGACTGGACTAGATACTCGGAGGAACTAAATATAGGAATGACAAGATTCCCAGCTAAATACGGCTGCCCCGAAGAAATTGAGGACGCAGTAGAAGTACTGAGGGACTCAATGATAAGGGCATACGAAAATAGCTGCCCTCTGAAGACAAGTACCAGGGACAAAACACCGTGGTGGAGCAGAAGACTGCAGGAGCTACGGAAAATAGTAAGGCAAGCTTTCAACAAGGCCAAAAAGTCAGGAAACTGGGATGCCCACAAGCAATACCAGAAAGAGTACAAGGTGGCAATCCAGAAAGCCAAAACATGCTCCTGGGAGAAATACTGTGGGGAGGTGGAAACCATCCCACAGACTGCAAGAATCCAAAAAATTCTTGCAAAAGACCCAGGGGCAGCAAAAGGCCCATTCAAAAAAGCTGATGGAGGATATACCAACAGTTGGGAGGAGGAGTTGGAGGTACTGCTGGGGAAACATTTTCCCGGCTACAAAAAGTTAGAAGCAGATGATACCGGTCCACCACCAGCCCGAGTTACACGGGAAGGTAAGGACTGGGACACTGCGGCTAAAATAGTTACGCCCTCCAGAGTTAAATGGGCAATCAGAGGGTTTGACCCTTTTAAAAGCGCAGGAGAGGATGGAATCTTTCCGGCACTTCTACAGAGGGGCCTAGATACAATCCTACTTCCGGTGACGAAGATCCTGAGGGCATGCTGTGCCCTCGGATACATCCCCATACCATGGCGGAAGACAAGGGTAGTGTTCATACCCAAACCGGGGAGAGCTGACTACGACCAACCAGGTGCATTCCGCCCAATTAGCCTCACCTCATTTCTTTTGAAGACAATGGAGAGGCTAATGGACAGGCACATAAGGGACGGGGCACTGAAAGAGAAGCCCCTTCACGAGTTACAGTTTGCTTACCAAGCAGGTAAGTCAGTCGACGCGGCACTGCACAGGTTGGTGTACAAACTAGAGCAGGCACAAGCGACTGGGGAACTGGCGGTAGGGCTATTCCTGGATATAGAGGGAGCATTTAACTGCACCACTATTAAATCCATTGATGAAGCGGCAGAAAGACATGGACTCGACAAAACCACCAGAAGGTGGCTGAGGAACATGCTCTCAGGCCGGATACTTACGGTGACAAGGGGTGAGGTAAGCATCAAAGTGCTGGTGACACGGGGGTGTCCACAGGGAGGGGTCTTATCACCCTTGCTGTGGAGCCTGGTGGTGGACAACCTCATCCGGAAACTCAACAACAGGGGCCTATATACGCAAGGGTATGCGGATGACATTGCAACCATAATAAGGTGTTGGGATGCAGACACAACCCGAGGCCTTATACAGTCAACACTGGCAACAGTGGAAGAATGGTGTGAAGAAACAGGACTGTCAGTCAACCCAGACAAGACAGAACTAGTAATCTTTACGCGTAAAAGGAAACTAGAAGGATGGAGCAATCCAACCTTCTATGGAAAGGAATTAGAACCCTCTGACACGGTTAAGTACCTCGGAGTCATCATAGATGCCAAACTGAGCTGGAAAAACCAGGTGGAAACTGTAGGCAGAAAGGCCTGTGCTCTGATGTGGGCAACTAGGCGAATCTGCGGCAGAACGTGGGGTCTGAAACCTAAAATGATGCAATGGCTTTACACAGCCGTTGTAAAACCAAGGATCATGCACGCAGCCCTGGTCTGGTGGAGGAGAACAACACTGAAAACAGTGATGGTCACACTCAATCACATACAGGGACTTGCATGCAGAAGCATCACAGGAGCCATGAGAACCACTCCAATACTAGCCATGGGAGTGCTGCTGAACCTACCCCCACTAAACATAGAAATAGAGGGGGCGGCGATGGCGGCAGCCTACAGGTTACATTGCAATGGCCAATGGAGAGGAGAGTTGCCCAGAAACAGTCACACGGAGATAGGAATAAGACTGAGGGCAATTAGTCCGACGGCTGGGATGAAGCAGGACGGCAAGCAAGCCGAATACTTCTTCGGACAGCTGTTTAAAGTGACGTACCCCACAAGGGAGGAATGGGACTCGGTCCCAGGTCCAAACTCCAAACAGGAACTAATCTGGTTCACAGACGGGTCCAAGATGGAGGAAGGAACAGGGGCCGGGGTCTGTCTACAGGGATCTAAGAGGGAACTCAGTATACCTCTAGGAATGCACTGCACTGTGTTTCAAGCTGAGATGAAAGCCATCTTAGCCTGCGCACAGGAGAATATGAGTATCGGGTACAGAAATAAGAACATAAACATATGTTCGGATAGCCAGGCGGCCTTAATGGCACTGGAAAGTAACCGATGCGACTCCAGACTGGTGATGGAATGCAGGACTATCCTAATAGAACTGGCGACCATCAATAAAGTAACCCTGCTCTGGGTACCAGGACATAAAGGTATTGAGGGCAACGAGCGGGCTGACGAACTAGCAAGGAAAGGGGCGAAAGCACCACTTGCGGGATCTGAGCCGGCCGTAGGAGTAGCAGCTTGCCACACCAAACTACATATCAAGAGGTGGGTCAAATCCCAACACTGGAAGGAATGGAAGAAGGTACCCGGAATGAGGCAATCTAAAGTACTCATAAACGGACCGGACCCTAACCGAACCAGGCAACTACTCGATATGGACAGAAACTCACTGAGGGAACTGGTAGGACTATTAACGGGACACTGCCATCTCAGGAGACACATGCAACTGTTGGGAGTGGAAAACACCAACATCTGTAGGAAATGTGAAGAGGAGGAAGAGACTCCAATTCACCTATGGTGCCAATGTCCCGCTCTGCTGGGAATAAGGCTCAGATACCTGGGAAGACACAGTGTGGAACCAGAAGACATCGCCACATATCCAATGACAGCCCTGGTGAACTTCATAAAAGGGACCGGGTTACTGGCAAGGGAATGAGGTAAAATGGGAGATAGTACAATGGGCCTATGGCCTAAGTGCTCGCGGGGAACGTAAGTAAACCGCCTCCGACTATAAAAAAAAAAAAAAAAAAAAAAAATATACCGTTTATACCACGAGTTTCCGAACACCGTGCAAAACAAGCTTTCTTTGTATAGGAAATGTTTCTCAAATGCGATTCGTAAAGCCAAAAGCCGTTCAAATCTAATTAGATTTAACAACAGCAAGTGATTGATAAACATTTATAAAAAATGTCAAAGTAAATGCTTTACCAAAATAGTAGGTTCTGCAAATAAGTCATACCTTTTTACTAAGCTGTTTGTTTTACTTAATATTTCCGATTTCCGATTGCGTACGTGATGTTCGCAACATGATGAACGCACATTTTTTTTATTATTTTTTATTTTTTATTAGTAGCTATATTTTACATTTTTATAAGAATATATATATAAAAAATAGATGTTGATTATATTCATAGTCCTCCTCACTAGGAGATCCTGTGCTGAGGGGGACTAGGTTTTGGATAAGTTATTCAGCGACTTCTATGGTATGACTCCATGTTTTGGGTAAGGGTTTCCAGAAACTTCTACGACGATGTTTTAAATATGCTAGTAAGTTCTTTTTCCGGTAATTCCTTAAGCCAAGATTTAATGTTCTTAATGGAGTTGTTTTTTGTTTTGATTTGTTTGAGATACTAAGTGGGAGTTTGTTATACAGGGTGTCCGGGGGTAAAGTGCAGTAACTTCGTGGGGGGATTCTACATGATCGTAGGAGTAAAAAAGATAAATAACTTTTTCCGAAATTCCAATTTTTTATTTTTCATACAAAAAGACATACCTGCTAAAAAGCCATAGTGTAGGTGCAAACTTACCCGATAAATTCGCAAGTGTGAACGTGGCAACGTTGCATATTTGTGAGTGGCGCGTATCCATGGAAACCGCATGTGAATTGTAAACAATAACAACACAGAGTTCGCCGTATGTTTTGATATTTTACCAAATTCAAAAAGAGAACTGCACTAAAATCACGTTACACTTTTAATTATAAAAAATATTAATAACTCATTGAACACTTAACTAATTTCATCGCTTTTTACTAATAGGCCACTTGCATCATATTTTTTAATTTTTTTTTCCGGTTAAGGAAAATATTCTAAGACATTCTGTATTATTATTATTTTTTTAATCGTATTTTTGAAACCCTGGGGATTTTTTGAAAATTTCAATCCGAAAAATCAGACCTTTTTTTATAAACCGGAAAGACGGGACATAATTTTATAGGTGAGAAAAAACAATGATTACATAGCCGAAAATCATTTTAAAAAAAAGAACGTTTTCCACACGAATGACACAGCAGAATAACGAGGCATACCAAAAATATTACATCTCATAAATATTTTTTTCCTTGATCCATCTTATTGATCATAAATCATTATAATGTACAACGTCTATATTAATAAATCCAATATAATATACTTATACTTGTAAATTAAAATAATAATAAGAATATTATAAAATTTGATTTTGATAAAATCAGCACCATAACCATTATACCTCTAAAACACGTACCAACATCTAAATTGTACGGGGTTCTCTTCACATCTGTCAAAAATTCAAACCAAATGAAAAGTTCGCAGAGAACAAACAATAAATCTAGTGAACGAATTCAAAAATTCTTAGATAAATTAAATTTTCAAAGTTGTTTTTTTTTTTTTTTTTTTTTTTTTTTTTTATAGTGAATACCTCACAAGAGTCCCAACTGCTCCCGTCTGGAGCCAGTGAGACTATGGCATCCCCAATTGGGGGATGTTGTGAGGCTGAAGGTAACTGGGGAAGGGAAAGAGGAAGGTGGGGAAGTACCTGGCTATTCAGATCTAGTCACTAAACACGGCTAAAGCCATTTGGAGCAACGTTTCAATTCTGAATGGTGGTCTTACACCAGGGCGATACTGGTAGTATCTTCCACTCTGGAACGTGCCGCAAATATACTATATATTATTTTAATTAATTAATTGTGAAATAACACAAATTAATCAAATAAAATTTATTTGCGCACGCCGGGTTCGAACCCGCGACCTTCGGAATGGCAGTCCAATGCGTTACCACTGGACTACTCCGCTTACTCCGCCCGTCAAATTTTGTGACACATTACATTCAAAGCACGATTTACTAATAGCGGGGGGTGCAGGAGGGGGTGCGGGGGACAGTTTACCAGCTGACCGACTGAATTCGGGTGCCGGGGGTAGCGGGTATTAGTTACCGGGGGGGCGCGGTATGTAGATTTGGCAACGACGAAAAAAATAATACCGTCTAGGCACGTCGGAGAAATTTTTCGTTATTAGCTTAAAAGTACATCTAAAAGTTGGAATTTCAGAAAAAGTTATTTATCTTTTTTACTCCTACGATCACGTAGAATCACCTCCCGAAGTTACTGCACTTTACCACCGGACACCCTGTATACCTTTACTGCTAAAAATTCAGAGCTTCTTTGTCCAAAGGTAGAGTTACACTTTGGTATAGTTAGTATCTCTGTTTGTTTGGCTCTGGTTTTATGAGTATGTGAGGTGTTTTCCTGAGAATTATTTTTGAGGTGTTGTACCAAAATGTTTTTGGCATAGATTTTCTGTATGCTTGGAACGTCAAATTGTTTAAAAATTTCTGTTGTTGACGTCCTTATGGGAACCTTTAGTATGGTCTTTATGATGCAATTCTGAGTTACCTTCAGCTGTTTTATATGTTTTGATACTGCTGAGCCCCATCCTATTATTCCATATTCCAATTTGGAGTGGCATAAAGCATAGTAAACTCTCTTTAAATCCCTAGCTGACAAAATGTTCCGTAATTTTTTGAAGAAGTAGATGAGTTTAGTTAACTTTTTTGAAGTTCGATCAATGTGTGAATCCCAGTGTAGTTTATCGTCAATTTCAATACCAAAATATTTTATGCTTTTGGTTTGAGTTATAATCGAGCAGGAACATTGAGGAAATTTTTTTTGACATTCATGTAGTTTGAGTATATGCTCATTCATTGGTTGTCCTCTTTTGTTTTTGGAGAAAATTAAATATTTGGTTTTATTCACATTTAATGTAAGGGAGTTTGCTTTAAGCCAGTTTTGAAGAACAGTTAGGCCATGTTCAGCCTCCTTATATGTGCTTGTCCAATCTTGTTCATGGAATAAAATTACAGTGTCATCTGCAAAGCTCATTATGTTTCCTTTGATGGGAAGATTCATAAGGTCATTTATGTAAATTAGAAATAGTATAGGTCCTAATACGCTTCCCTGGGGGACACCGTACTTAATTGGTAGAGTTTTGCTCCTTCTTTTACCAATTTGTACAAATTGTTCTCTTCCCGTTAAGTAACTTCTAAGTAGGTTTAGGGTTGTTTCGGTTATTCCATTTTTTTTTAGTTTTAAATACAGTATTTCGTGGTCAATGGTATCGAAAGCTTTTTGAAGATCAATGAAAACTGCTAGGCATTTTTTGCCTTCATCCAATTTTCTAATAATTGTATTTGTTACATTAGCTATAGCGTCACCAGTACCCAGGTTTTCCCTAAAACCATACTGCGTAGATGATAATATTTTATATATTTTACTACATTTGACGTTGTATTTTGACAAGTTCATTAATGTACAACTACCGCTCTCTAGCGACAAAAAAATGAAGAGATTTTGACAGTTTGAGAAAATCCGCTGGCATATAACAAGCGCTTAATAACTTTTGAAGGTTATACCCATCAATATAATATATCACTGAAGAAGAACATAATAGTAATAAATCTAAAAGAAACATGAAACAGAACAAGACACAGAAAAATAAAAAAGGTAACGGTCTCAACTGGGAAACGAACCCAGGAGCTCTGTCTTACCTCTCTGGGACAACGCCTCTAACCACTCTGCCATTACCGTTACCTTTTTATTTTTCTGTGTCTTGTTCTGTTTCATGTTTCGTTTAGATTTATTAGTATTATCTTCTTATTCAATGAATAATTAGTGACTATAAATAACAAAGTTGACCAAATTTCTGGTTTTAAAGTAATTTGAAACATTTAAACATAAAGCATAAATAATGGTAGATAATTGGTAAATTGTACCAATTAAAAGGGTGTTTGTTGTATTGAATATATGCATACGACAAGCACAAATAAATGAATAGATCCGAAATGGCCTTACCATCAGACCCCAGCTACTCTATACCTAACTACGCCGCAAGTAAGGTGGCTTGGGGTAGCTGGGACGTCCGTCCAGTGGGACGCCTCAGGCAAAGTTGGGAGAAGCAACTCCAGAGGCTGCGTGAGGAGAGCATGGGCCTACAATAGTTGGAGGCACCTTGTCAATACGACGGGTCCCCGACCCGAATAGGGGAAGAAGATGAACAAATGAATGAGAGAAATAAGTAAATTACCCGTCATGTCAACGTGTTTCAGCAGTCGCAGGAAGACAGGGCGAGCGTAGGGGGGGAGGTCCCTCTTGAGCCCCTCAGTCAGGGAGTCCAGGGACAGGTTGTCATTGGGGTCTGCAATGCCACACATTCCCGCACGGCCCTCTACATGTGGTACCTGAAAATGAATCATTTCAGTAATTGATTAGCCACAATCCAAAGAAGTTATGATGACTACATACTATATTATAAAAGATCAATACCTTGGCCATATTGATAAGAGAAATTACAAAGAACTAAAACTGTCCAGACAACGTCAAATAGAAGAAAAACATAGTGCCGGTAGACAAAATTGGTCTTTGCTGAAGAAACTTTGAGAATCGTACAGTTGTGCATAGTTATGATTGGCTGCCTCGAAAGTAAAAATAGTACTTAACTTCTTATTGTAAGGCGGTTTTACATTACAAGTAATGTATGTACATATTTTTAAATGATAGTACAAAGTAAAGGGAAAATTAAAACTCAAGCTTAATAATAGAGAATGATAAAACTAAATAAAGGTTAGGTAAGTAGTCAAGTTATTAAGGTCTTCAGGAAACAGAAGAGATTATAAATCTTCTGGGTATATAGGGAAAAAAAAAACTTTATTCAGATAAAAATAATATACGTAAATACAATTGACTTCTTCCATGATGGAAAAGAATTTTTTTTATAATAATTGTATCAAATATCTGTTTTTTTCTAATGGAACCGCGAAATCTGTCAAGGCATGGGGAAAACATATCATAAAAATTGTTACAAATAAAAATGACAAAATTTTTGCTGAAAGAAATGTAAAAAGAGGTGCTACAGTTATCGTTCAAGAACTGTAAAAACATAAAAAAATAGTGATTCCTCACCAGAACTCCATAGACCACAGCATCCCTCTGCTGCACAATGAGAGATACGGCGGCTTCTACTTCACCGGTGGAAACATTCTCTCCGCGCCATCTGAAGGTGTCTCCGGTTCTATCCTTGAAGAAGAGGTAGCCAAACTCGTCCGATACCAGGATGTCTCCTACAATGGAAAATCAACAGTAGTTTTAACCCACCTGTTACCAAGAGAGGTCTCCATGCAATAGATAATAAAATAGTTAATTTGTTGTTTTGGTCTTTTTTATATTCTTTCAAAACTTATAAATATGTATACCCTTAAAATGATAACATTCTGTTTTGCATCTCGGCATATGTCAAAGGTGAATACTGTTTTGAAATAACAGAAGTAATTTTGAGTTAAAATAAGCTAAAACTGCCATATTTATATTATCTTTGGATTATTGAAGTGGTAATATATATACATATACATATATATATAATGTAAAGGAAGTGTTCCATGTACACAAAAATTAAGGTTTTGCAGGACCAAGTCAAAAACTTGGAAATATGTATACATAGCTGGAAAATGCTTAAGTCAAAACATTACATATATTTCTCATATTAATTTAATGATACAGTGAAACTCTCTTAAGAAGTTTTCCAAGGGACCGGGGAAAAAAAACTTCTTAAGTGGGAAAACTTCTTAAGTGGGATTCAATTTTAGCCATTTAATAACTCGAGTCCGGTGCATACGTCATTCCTATGTCTACCTACGTTAAATTGTCGTGAAAACAAGCTCATATGATCCAAGCGGTCAAAAAAAAAAAATATATATATATATACATCTTCTAGTTATCATGGTAATTAGTATTACATATGTATTTAGAAAAAGGTGGGAATGTGAAATAAATGAAAAATGGTAGAACATAGTTGATTATCAAATCAAAACAAAACCATCCCATGGACAAAGTAAACACAATTTTAAAACTGTTAAAGTACATCCCTCGAAAAAGCCACTCGAATTCGGATAGTAAAAGTTGCAGCATTCCAAAAGGTTCATACTGTTGATCTTATTTTAAATTGGTGTAAAGGCAATGGATTATACATATTTACTTGTTAGTGATTACTCACTCTTAACTTGACAGTTGAAGACAGAGCTGTGGATATACGCCGTCTCTTTTTTACGCTTTCGTTTACTATATGAACTGAGGGAGAAAGAAAGACTTGTTGTGGTTAATTTTACCAAGCGGTTTGATAAAAGGACACCGCAAGTAATTTTGCTAACCGCAAACTAATGATAGCGGGTTCTTTGCCTCAGAACCGTTTGCGTACTGCAACCCTGCCATGGCACTGCACAGAAAAATCTCACAAAGTCTACGCGGCAAACTGCTTATTAGTTGGCGGACTTTAACTTTTTTGCACGCTTGCTGCTTGCTCCAATGGCATTTGAGATTTGAGAGACTATTGTTGTGATGTATTTTCGCCAGGCACAGTCGACTATCGTATATTTTTAAAGATATTTTAATCCTTTTCTAGAAATTCCTTATGAAAATAATATGCGCAGCTCAATATTATGTCCTACCTGTAGGTTCATTTATGGTCCTACCTAACTAGCAGACATCGAATAGCTACGATTTCGCACATAAATAAATGGCTTGATGCTTGAATCAGAAAGTTATATCATACAAGCTGTTTGACGCTGGAATTATGTATAATCTGTGAACGCATCCAAAAACTACAAAAATCATTTGCGAAGTTTCGTTTCAATCTACATTTTAAATTTAACCCCTCCGACTTTTCGCGAACTTGAAGCTAAAATGTCTTTACCGAAATGTCAATTTCACGAAAACGTTGTGTTATTACCGCCTCACAATCAAAGCTCTATAAATGAAACATTACTGAACGGAGCCGAATAGTAAAAACTGTTTTAGAAAGGTTACAAAATAGGCTTTCAAATTGTTGTATCATAAATAAATATTAACATTTGTAAATATTTAAATTTAGAATGGAAACCTGAAAAAATTGTAAAAATGACTCACCTGTAATGTTTTATGTAAAAACGATACTAAAATCACGGATAATGTAAAAAAAAACACTTATTTCATCGTACAAATGTACAATAAACAATTCTGTCACTTCACTTTTTGACCATTTCATACAAAATATATTTTTAAAAAAATAATTAAAACTGGGATATGTGGGAGGCGGGTTTTACGATTTGGCGGGTAAAATTTGCTTCCACTGAGTAGGTCTTTTTACGGGTTTTTATGGATAACTTTGAATAGAGATGTGAAGTTTCATTCAATACAAATATTCTACTTTTTGTTTTAGGGATGTCACTAGAAGAATAACGGAGTTATGACGATTTTTGTGGAAACACACGCGTTGACGTGTAAACACGCTTATTGTACTTGACTGCTATCGTTATTTTATCGTGTATATCTGCTTACGTTGCTGAAGGGTTAAGCATATGTATTTCCTAACCTTCAAACTTAATTTACGACAAATGTCAGATGAAACATGATGCACGGCAATTTTTGATGTTTGAATGAAAAAAACGTAATTATAATGCATATTTTACCATCTCCCCCGCCATATAATCATGTTGTTATGTATTTAAAGGTGAAATATTCCGTATTAACCGTGATCCGATAGATTATCAAAAGTTTTTCGTGTTTTACAAATTCGCTGGAATAAAATTTTTATACAATAATATTACGAAACATCTCTATGTTCATTATCAAAGAGAAGATTATTGAAGGAGGCGTCAAATGTATGCAAATGTAGATCTAGCCCACGTTGTCATTAAGGTTGAGTTTAATATAATCTTTCATGTTATTTCGGCCTTAAAGACGCTTGCATATTTGTTACATAATTCCGCATTGTTTATTCGTTCCATTGCTATTTTACCTAGTTAGGGGATTAGGAGACGGGGTATTTGGTTTATTTATTGGATGTTTATTGGTTACGGCAAGTTACGGCTTACGGCCCGGCGGCCGACAAAGGGTTTTATGGTCTCAGGTACTAGGTATGGGTTTCAGTCAACGTCTTTCAATTTATGACTTGGAAAAAGGTTCATTTTAGATATTTTGCGACACAATATTTCGTTTGTGTTGATTTTACCGCCGGATTTCTAAAACCTCTTAAGCGGGAAGCAGTTTTAGCTCTAAAACTTCTTATGTGGGAAAAAATCGTGTTTTTTGTATGGAATTTTCAAGGGACCAAAAATCAAAACTTCTTAAGCGTGAAAACTTCTTAAGTGGGAACTTCTTAAGCGAGTTTTACTGTACTATGTTATTGTATTTATTGTTATATTTAATTTATTTTAAATGTACGCTTACAGTTAACATAACCAGTAATAAATATACATTATATGTATTTAGGTAAGTAATAATAAGATTTTTTAATTTTTCAATGTTCAATTGAATAATATGTCAAGGGTTATTTAATAACAGAATCATTTTACCATTACCAATGGTAGGTTAGTTCTGCATCTCGGAACAATAAAAGTACCGTGCCTGTGTGCTCTTGTGATGTTGTCGGGAACATAAAACAGATATGACCGTTCAGAAGATTATGTGGTGTTATCAGCAAAGCAGTTTTCCTTCTATCGGCAAGACTATTTATACCCAGCATACCGGACAGAAAGGTTGATAGATATAACCAGGGAAAATAATACCCCAAGTGTCTAAGATATAAATATCTCAGAAGCTTCTTTTGTACTTTCTCTATCTACCATTAGAGAGTACGTAAAATCCATTGGTCCCCATATTATTGAGCCACTTACACAATGCCATGTACTAAACTATAGTATAGCAAACGACTTAATTAAATAATTTTGAAATATTTGTATTTTTCTCATAGATTGTAGAAAAAGGGGAAAAGGGCCATGAAACTTTAGTATGAAACCGCGTCGTTGCCAACATCATTTACCCATAACACCAAAATTCGTATCTGCGTACAGCGGCGTCTATCTATCTTACGCTTTGATAGTCCGTGCTATGTGGTTGTAGGTCGGCAAGAGTCAGCACACTTCCATGCAATATCTCCCTTTATTTCTATTATCAATGATCTTTATATTCAGTCAAGAGGGATGTTTTAAATTTAAAAGCGAAATTCAGCACGGACCTGAAATGAATGCAGAATCTCCGTGGGTGAAGACATCGCGGACTATCTTCTTCTCTGAAGCAGCCTTGTCCACATATCCGAGGAAAGCCCTGGTCGGGTTGCTGGGCTGGATCTTGCCGATAAACACTCCCGGCTCATTTGGTTCACACATCTGAAGGAAAACAAAATATTTGTTAGCGATTTACAAAATAATAATTTTACTGTTTTGTAGTTTAACCTTTCAGGGAGTGAGTTACATAATGCTGGCCGTGCTCTGGGGAGTGAGTTTTTTTTTGCATAAATAAAAAAAAATATTTTTTGATTAACCGGTCAGCAACGTAAGCAGATATACACGATAAAATAACGATAGCAGTCAAGTACAATAAGCGTGTTTACACGTCAACGCGTGTGTTTCCACAAAAATCGTCATAACTCCGTTATTCTTCTAGTGACATCCCTAAAACAAAAAGTAGAATATTCGTATTGAATGAAGCTTCACATCTCTATTCAAAGTTATCCATAGAAACCCGTAAAAAGACCTACTCAGTGGAAGCAAATTTTACCCGCCAAATCGTAAAACGACGCCAAGAAAGCCGTTTGACGTGCCGACCCGCCTCCCACATATCCCAGTTTTAATTATTTTTTTAAAAATATATTTTGTATGAAATGGTCAAAAAGTGAAGTGACAGAATTGTTTATTGTACATTTGTACGATGAAATAAGTGTTTTTTTTTTACATTATCCGTGATTTTAGTATCGTTTTTACATAAAACATTACAGGTGAGTCATTTTTACAATTTTTTCATGTTTCCATTCTAAATTTAAATATTTACAAATGTTAATATTTATTTATGATACAACAATTTGAAAGCCTATTTTGTAACCTTTCTAAAACAGTTTTTACTATTCGGCTCCGTTCAGTAATGTTTCATTTATAGAGCTTTGATTGTGAGGCGGTAATAACACAACGTTTTCGTGAAATTGACATTTCGGTAAAGACATTTTAGCTTCAAGTTCGCGAAAAGTCGGAGGGGTTAAATGTTATGATAGTGTGCAAAATAAATAACAGCCGATATCTCTGTCAATAATGATGTAAAATGTTTAATATATGTGTAAAGTTATGGGAATATGCCCATAGATGGCAATACGATGCATATTTACAGAATATGAATATGCGACCCCTGTCGTCCATAGCCGTCCATACTCCTTTAGCGAAAGTGTGTACTGTCGTTCATTAGCGTCAATACTCCCGGAAAGGTTAAGATACATAATAGTATACAAATTCTTAATTTGTTTTTGTGTTTGTTCATGCAATATGCATGGGTTTGGTAGGTATTCATTCGAAAAGACTTGGTGGATAGGGAATCTCTATATCAAAGGCTTTTGTTTAATTGCTTAACAAATGGAGTAAAAAGTTACATCTAAAAATATATTTCTTTTCTCATACTTTGTACTCTTCGAAAGTCTCCCATGGTCGTTCGTAACTTTTGCACTCCAAATCGGCACCAGCTGCAACTCTATAAGAGCAGACCAAGTCAGTGCTGTACTTAAATGGCATTTTTTCGGTAATAATAATTTTGCCCATTGGTAACTTTCTGTCCACATCTTTAAGGCGATGTACTACGTCGTGTAATATTTTAAATTGAGCCGCTATCAATAACAACCCTTACGTAGATGGCGATAAGGTTTAAATTCCCGCTTAACACCATACGCCTGTTTTGATTTATGCAAGAAAAAAACATGGCCAAAAAGTGCCTTTTATTTTATTTTGTGGATGTTCAGGCATAAATATTTAATTTTTTTTCGATCGTTTTATAAATAACTTAATTTGCCACATTAAACAAAAAAATCAAAACCGAAAATGGGTTCGTAAGTAGGAGATTTTGAACTTTAAAGCAGTTTTCATAGGCCTTTAAATTATTTTTTTCTGGGCTTATAAAAAGACTTATCTAAAAAATACTCGATTTTTTCAAAGGCCAAGATGTATTCTACTCGCAGTATTTAATTAAAGCATCTGAAACTTTTTTAGACGACCAAATTTTTTAAACCAAAAACACATGATTTCGCATTACTACGTATGGCATCGCCTTAAGGAAATTGTTGGTGAGAGCAATGTGTTTCACGCTGTTTACAGTAGAACCTCGTTAATTCGAAATCCATGGGACATCAAAAATCAAATTTCGAATTAACGAATTCCCACGTAATTCGAAATTTTATGAAAAAAAAAAAAAAAAATACGCCGAAAATCGATTTTCTCCGCCGCCTCTTCAAATCCGGGTGGTATTTTAGGAGTAAATTCGTATTAATACCAATTATTTCTTTATTTTCGAGGCCGATTACCGTAGCGGCCGGCCCTTTAAATTTAGATTTTCGCAATAAATTTGTAAAAATGCTATATATTTACGCCTAAATCGAGATTTCGGGGCCGATTTCGGTCACAGCCTACCCTTTAAATTGAGATATTCAAAAAAATACGATATATTTCCGCGTAAATCGAGATTTCGCGGTAGATTTCCGTCGCGGTCGGCCCTTTATTGCGAACATCTGAATTTAAATTCGTAAAAATACGATATATTTCCGCGTTAAACGAGAATTCGCGGCCGTATTCCGTCGCGGCCGGCTCTTTAAATGCGGATATTCGAAATAAATTCGCAAAAATACGATATATTTCCGTGTAAATCGAGAATGCGCGGCCGTTTACCGTCGCGGCCGACCCTTTAAATTCAGATATTTGATGTAAATTCGTAAAAATATGCTATATTTCCGCGTAAATCGAATTTTATCGGCAGTTTTTCGTCGCGGCCGGCCTTTTATTTAATTCGTAAAAATATGCTATATTTCCGCGTAAATCGAATTTTATCGGCAGTTTTTCGTCGCGGCCGGCCTTTTATTTAATTCGTAAAAATATGCTATATTTCCGCGTAAATCGAATTTTATCGGCAGTTTTTCGTCGCGGCCGGCCTTTTAAGTTCAAATATTTGAAGTAAATTCGTAAAAATATGTCATATTTCGGTGTGAATCGAAATTTTTCGGCCGATTTTCGTCGCGCCGTATTTTTTAACTCGGATATTCGAAGTAAAGTTAGTAAAAATACGATATATTTCCGCGTAAATTGAAATTTCGCCTCCGATTTCCGTTGCGGCGGGCCCTTTAAAATTCAGATATTCGAAATAAATTCGTAAATATACGATACATTTACGCGTAAATCGAAATTTCGCGGCCGAGTTAGGTCGCGGCCGACCCTTTAAATTCAGATATTTGGTTTAAACTCGTAAAACTACGACATATATCCGCGTAAAACGTATTTTCTCGGCCCTTCAAACTCGGATATTCGAAATAAATTTGAAAAAATACGACATTCCAGTGTAAATCGATTAAGATTTACAAAATAATAATACTAATTAGGACGATGTATAACCACGTAAAAATACATTTTTCGGCGTTTTACCGCCACGTTTGACTTTTAGATTCAGATTTACGAAATATTATGATTTATTTTCGCAAAAATCAAATTATTTCGAATTACACAAACAAATTTTCGTGCGCGGACAAAAATAAATTTCGAATTACGAATTAACGAATTTCGAATTAAAAACCATTTTGTATGAAAAAATTTTTCTGCGGAAATTTTTTTGGCGAAAATTTCGAATTACGCGTTTTTTCGAATTATCGGGGTTCGAATTAACGGGGTTCTACTGTATTAAATACTCATTTGACCAATCCTTGACCTATATTTTATTGCAAGTGTTGTAGTTTGTTTGGGCAGCGTCAGCGCCAAAATTGGGTGTATTAAATTTGGTGAGCATTTACTCAATTTGGGTTCAGTTTAAATTTTAATGTTCAAGCCACATTTTATCAGTTATAAATACTTCTTTATTTGCGATGCGGATTCACTTTTTTGTGAAAAACTCATATTAAATGTTATTTTGAGTTTTCAGTTCTCCAAAACTTCAAAACCGGATACATTAGTTTAATAACGTCGTGAATATGAAACAAACAACAACAACATCAATTAACGTCCCAACAGCGGCGAGTAGAAGGAGTCCTCGGTGCGGACTAAAACTGTCGGTGAATTTTGCCAACATTCTCGGCCTGCACACAAATTTAAATTCCGTACATCACCTCCTTCTCTCATAACGTCCCAACCTTCTTTTCCTTTCGTTTCCGCAGATAGCCGAACCTCTAGACGCCTCCTATCTGAACTGTCCGGGCTTCACCATCCTAGGCAAGTTCAGACCTAGAAAAGTTGTATGTCTCTAAAGTCGAGATCACGTCGACTATGTGTGCAACTCCAGATTTGACATAATGTGGGTATGCGTCAGTCTTGCCAGTACGGTAAGATTCTATGCGTGTCTATACTGTTCTCCGAACCCCAGCGAATCAGACAAATCCGAGCTATTCAAACATTTGAGCGAAACTATTGATGATCTCTTGCCCCGCTACCCTTCGGCTGAGTTTGTAGTTCTGGGGGACTTTAATGTTCATAACGAACCATTGTTCATTATGAACATTAAACAACAGACTCGACTGGACGACAGGGGGAATCCTTTGCCCATTGCCAACTGCCCATGTTCCTTGTTGAATTCTTTTAAAATGGTGTGATAAGTGATGCATCCAACTTCAACATCACTTTGGATAAATAACTTTGGCACCGTAAAGTGACAAATGTGCATGCTATGCAAAAAGTGAGAAGACCCCCAGCGAAAACCACGAGAAAGCGTGCTAAATAAAGAAAAAGGGTTGTTGCTACTGAGAAAATAAAAAAAACCGATCAGAACAATAGAACAAAATCCAAGAAGGCCCGAACGGCAGAACTTATGTCCACGTCACAACACGAACGATGTATGATATAAATACTTACTAGTCACTACACTCGTCTTTCCTTTCTCAGATTTACACATTGACACATCCCATGGATTCCATGTAATAGAAACCGCCAAAGATTTTTTTTATACGATAGAGGAGCAGCCTCCGGTCAACTTTCTAGGACCTGCCGCCACGGTCGATCATCCCCTAAGCCCTTAGGAAAATGCCTCACACATTTCTAGCCAATATTCTAGCTTAACAATTTTTTTCTTTTTTAAAGAAAGACAAACATTCCCGGGTGACAAATACCCTAACAATATTTGGAAATCTCCTACTACCACAACAGTAAGCGAAAAATGTTGCTTGTGTTTTGATGGAGGACTTGACCAGCCGAGGAATTGAACACACCACGCCTGGGTGAGATCCAAACACGATGTCAACTCAGCCACCTATCGGTGGCATAAGCTTAAGCTTGGTCTCATTCCGAGCTTTGTATAAATTAATAGAAAAGTCTCAAAGAGAAGTCCGAAGATTTTCCTTAGTAAGAACCCACTCTCTTTCAATATTCATTTTATGAGGCTGTACACATGCATATCTGATGAGTTGGATTAATGGTCCTCATACGCAACGCGTAGGGACTCGCGTGCAGCTGACCGCAGCTCTTCATTCTTTCACCTACTAATAACCGTATGCGATCGATGTACGATTGGCATTATTTCCAGCCTAATTCTTAAAGACAATATTCACTCTTAGTATAATTATGTATCTACCAGTGGCGGCCGTGAGTTTTCAGTGAGCTAGAGTGTTAAGATTGAAAAATACAACATTAATAATGGCGTATTCATCAATCTTACCGCTCTAGCTCAATGAAAGGTCAAGGACCGCCACTGCTATTTACATTAGGTCTATAGATATCTTTACAGGTGAATTTACAAATTTAGTATATTATGTGCATATTCACAATATTTACCTGACAAAGTCCTTGGGAATTTCTAATAGGTTCTCCTGTTCTCTCGTCAACTTTAATCAGTGCAATTGGGTAAATTCTTGGAAGAATCCTTGACACAAATCCTATTGAGCCCACGGTTCCATCAATATTCACTGAAATCATAAATTATGCAAGTTAATAAGTATGTAATACTTGATTCACGTACTTCAAATATTTTAAATGTATATGGTTACATGAATGCATATGGTTATCTGTGAAAAACTTATAAGTGTGAAAACCTTCAATCTGGTTCATAAGTGGCCCTAAGCAAATGTTGCCCAAACGCCGTGTGTCAAATACTTCATACTTGTTTATTCTAACAGAAGGTATTGTAGTTAAACACTTCTTATGGGTACAGAAAATCTACAAGTGAACAATGATTTGTAATCATATTTTACATAATATGTATATAAGTACACTTGTCATGCTATTACTATGAATTTGTTGTTCAGAAAGATATGTGTTCATGAGAAGTGAAGTGTTATTCGAAACCTAAACGGAGTTTGAAGTGAGAAAAAGCATACAAAAAAGTATACTTTATTCAAACTATGAAAACAGTTTTCTTCATTTTGCCAAAACGGAGTTGTTTATTCTGAAGCACGTTTTTTAATTGCTCATTTGGTTACAAAGTGGCAAAAAGAAGTATTTTATTTTATAATATGTATTATGATTCTGTTTATGGGAGCTAGAAAAATCATTGAGAGTAATATTTACCAATATTGGCATTTCCTTCTGTCGCTCCATAGAATTCGGTTATTTTTGCAATGTTGAAACGGTCAACAAACTTTTGCCAAATCTGAAAACAAGGGTAATCAATTAATCATCAATACGTTTCGTACAAAACAATTTTTTTTTTTTTAAATAAATATTTTACATTAAATTGAATGTTTACAATATTTTATGATGTTCGTATAATTTTACCTGTGGTCTTAATCCATTTCCATACATGAGACGAACCTTGTGCTGTTTGTCGATAGGACTCTCCGGTACGGCGAGTAAATATCGGCACATCTCTCCAATGTAGTTAGCAATCTATAAATGAGTAATAAATATAAAACAACAATATTTACAAAATTTTTGTTACACTGAAAAACAAAGCGTTATTAACCTCTTGTTTGCCAGCTCACAGTACTATTAAATCATTTCTCTGAATATAACTAGCTATTCTGTGGAAACTACTTACATTATAAACTATTTTTATAAAATCATAAAAAGATCATCTGGTAAGATAGTACAAATTACAAAAACATAATTTTGCGAAATTATAAATTAAAATTTAAAAAATATTACGAAAATAGAATAAGCTGGCGCACAGCGAAAGTTTTGGGTCGGCAATCAAGAAGTTGAGTGTGTTGATATTCTGTTTTCATAATATTTTTGTGTACCAAAAGCACATAATATACAGGGTTGTCCAATAAGAGGTGTTATTTTGATATTCAATCGTAAAAGATCAATGGTTTCGTTGCTTGTGTGGCACGTAGCGCCGTCTTGTTGAAAGTAAACGTTGTCCAGATCAATACCATCCAATTCCAGCCATAAAAAAATACTAATCATCTCTCGATAGCGCAATCCATTCACCGTAACTGTTGCACCAGCCTCATTTTCGAAAAAGTAAGGTCCAATGACTCCGCCGGATCATAAACCGCACCAAACAGTCACACGTTGAGGATAGAGAGGCTTTTCAACAATAACTCTTGGGTTTTCCGAGCCCCAGATGCGACAATTTTGCTTTTTGACGAAGCCACCGAGGTGGAAATGGGCCTCATCACTCAAGATGATTTGCATTTGTTTGAAACAAGTGAATTTTAATAATTTCAATGCGTTGTTGAAGAGTGTATCGTTCCATTTTTATTAATGGCATAGTTTCTACTTGTCAAATGTCAAAAAATGACAGCTTCAAAAGTAACATCTACCGAAATAGCGGGCTATTCAAAATAACACCTCTTATTGGAAAACCCTGTAGATATGTGAAAATAAACAGATAATTAGACAATTGTGCACAATGTCATGTAGAGAAAATATAATTATTTCAGAGTAATAGTACATACTGTCGAAAATAATACCGAGGATAGATAATTTTTACACCTTAATATTCAAAGAATAATCACTTCATACGAGAGCAAGAACACTAACATTTTACAATTTTTGCAGGAATTTAATGCTTTTAAAAATTTGTTTATGGAAAAAAAGACCCAGTGTGCAAAACCTCATCGCTAGTCAATATAAAAACACAACAAAGGAAGTCTAATATGTAAAAATGTTCTGTAAATTATTATAACTTTTTTGTACAATACTGTGTAAAAAAAAAATCTTTGATTTTTTTTTATTTTTTTTTTTATATTTACTCCACACAGGAGGCCCTGAAGAAAATAATTTCCCTCAGGGCCTATGTCATCTTTGGGGATGCTGTGTGGAGGGTCTATTATAGGGATACTTTATTTAAAAAAACGGTTTTTACTTTACCACAATAATAAGATTTTTTTTGTCAAATAAATATTACAAATTAGCCAAATGCACTTAACCCTTCAGCAACGTAAGCAGATATACACGATAAAATAACGATAGCAGTCAAGTACAATAAGCGTGTTTACACGTCAACGCGTGTGTTTCCACAAAAATCGTCATAACTCCGTTATTCTTCTAGTGACATCCCTAAAACAAAAAGTAGAATATTCGTATTGAATGAAGCTTCACATCTCTATTCAAAGTTATCCATAGAAACCCGTAAAAAGACCTACTCAGTGGAAGCAAATTTTACCCGCCAAATCGTAAAACCCGCCTCCCACATATCCCAGTTTTAATTATTTTTTTAAAAATATATTTTGTATGAAATGGTCAAAAAGTGAAGTGACAGAATTGTTTATTGTACATTTGTACGATGAAATAAGTGTTTTTTTTTTACATTATCCGTGATTTTAGTATCGTTTTTACATAAAACATTACAGGTGAGTCATTTTTACAATTTTTTCATGTTTCCATTCTAAATTTAAATATTTACAAATGTTAATATTTATTTATGATACAACAATTTGAAAGCCTATTTTGTAACCTTTCTAAAACAGTTTTTACTATTCGGCTCCGTTCAGTAATGTTTCATTTATAGAGCTTTGATTGTGAGGCGGTAATAACACAACGTTTTCGTGAAATTGACATTTCGGTAAAGACATTTTAGCTTCAAGTTCGCGAAAAGTCGGAGGGGTTAAATTCATTTTGATACATCTTGGCAGGTAAAAATATTTGAATGACATTGGTGCATTTACAAAAAAATTTAAAAGTACATTTAAAAAGTTTAATACTTACGGTGGCATTGTACTTGATGCAGTCCTTGATGAAGTTAGAAGCTGAGAACTTGTTACGTATGGCCACCGTGTTGCCGTAGATGATGGCCTGCCCGATCGCTGTGACGCAGCCGGCCGTGTGGTAGAGCGGCAGAGCCGTGTACACAATGTCGTCCGGCGTCAGGCGACTCAGGAAGTGGATGCCGCCACTCATGAACATATACCTACAAATAATATATTTAGACATCACTTATCCGTCATCACCAACGTCTATTAAGATTGAGGGCCAAGAATTTGACCAGTCCCCCAGGTCTTGAAGAAGGTCTCCAGAACCAAAAAATGTCTCTCGTAACTGCATCTCGTTGGTTCATTTCCATTCATGAGCGCATGATTTTCAACTTGCTCCTATATGAATACTGCACAAGAGCTCCTAATGCTCCCATCCTATCCAGAATCAGTGGGACTATGGCATTCACAATTAGGATGTGTTGCAAAGCTGAAAGTAGTGGGGAGAGGTAGCATTGGGTAAAAAGAAGGTGGGGAGGTACTTAGTTATTCAAATCTCGTCACCAAACACGGCTAAAGTCATTTCAAGCAACATTACATTGTTATTGCAAAAATATTATATAAATTAAACGAGTATTAATTAGGCACCGTTAGAAAACTATGAGTAAAAAAACACTAGCCTTACTTACATTTTGGTTCCAAATTGAATAAAGACTGTACAATTTCGGTTTAGAATTATTACTAATAAAAGATGTCTTTAACTGGCTGCGTAAGAACTGGCAACGTCGCATTTTGGCAGACTGACCCATGAGGTTCCCGTCTTGAAAATTTTTGGTTAATTCTGACATATTATTTTCTAATTGACTTCTACCGAGTGAAATTAACAAGAATTCCGCGAAAGTGATATTATTTAATAACATAAATGCCTTATGCATTTGTAGGTAAATATAAATCAATGTTTATATTGCGCAAACAATGAATCCAAAAAAAAAATTTGTTACTCTTTGGGAATTATTATTACTATTTTTTTATTGTATAAACCAGATAAAAATTGGGGTGATATTTTTGTTGCAAATTCCTTAAATAAAAGGAATGTGTTTTCAAAATTACGTATTTTCTACAATTTTTCGACGTTAGGAGTAAAAATATGTGTTTTTTTTTCAAGTATGAAATTAAAATATACCAATTCATAAATATTAAGAGTTATTTAAAATACAAAAACTAAAAAGTAATTTTATCTAGTTTCTAAAAATGTTATTTGCTTATACGCCATCTTCAAAAAGAAGAAATACATAGCACATAAAATATTCCAAATTTCAACGACAAATTTCATGTTTATACAATAAACGACCTTCTTTGGCTGAATAAACAATGTTTATTCAGCCAAATGCATTTTTCCATGAACCGTTCAATTCTTATGGCCGTTAAATGTCGTTTTTATATCAATAGGGACTTTACATAGACAGTTGTTTATCAATTGTAGAAAATACTCATCACGCTCAACAGAAAGTAAAAACAAAAATAAGGTATAAACTTTACCTTACCTAACCTTATATGTAAAACAACAAGAGTTACACAATAATTAATTTAATTAATTATTGTGTAATTAATTAAATTAATTAATTAATTAATTGTAAAAATTAATTAATTAATTAATTAATTTTTAATTGTAAAAATCATTCATCTTTCAAAGGCATTTATCGTTTAATTATAAAAATCACCCACCAATCTCCCCTTAGTTACTTTCTCTCAACAATTCTCGCATTTTCTCAGTTCTATACAAGTTCATAGACTTGAATGACTTCAATATTTGAGATTTCCTATTCCCGTATAGATTTCCCATAAAATTATAACCATCTCCCTTAACTTTAACGGCACATAGCACTCTCTTTAGGGTGAATTGCCTAATACAAAAAAAAAAGAGTTACACAAGTGGTTAAGGTTTTGTTAAAAAAAAAATATTAAATTGACTGTTTTGTAATAAAAAATATGCTGGTGCTTTTTGCAATAGAAAAAAATACTTACTGCAAATAAATTACTCAATAGAAATAAACACACAGTTGTTTGCCTACATAATATGTGAATATGTCACGTTGGATAACCATATGGTGTTAATTTTAACATCTCGAGAAAACAGAGATGTGTAAATTTGATGCCTTGAATGTGACAATTTTTTCAAATGTGACATTAATGCCGTTCGATTAGTAAACATTTTATCCGAGAATGTCCATAGAATGTGGATTATTTTAAGGACAATATCGCATTGTGTGTCATGGTTTTTCACTCTCCTTAAGAATTTTTTAAATGTCACGTTTGTAGTACTGTATGCCTAATGATGATAATATGATAACTATTTAAACAAAATCAAAGTTTTATCGACACAATCAATTATTTCAATGCACATTGCAAAGAATTTCACACTGTATCACTAATACAATTATTTCTAGAGTTGTAGAGTCTGTAAATAAATATTCAGAAGTGTCATCTGAAGTCAAAATATTTGCTAATCGTCACACCTAAAATAATAAATACTTACAGTGAAACTCGTTTCCGCTAGGGTTTTTTTATAAAAGTGTTTAAAAAAAATCAGGTTTAATAAAACGATGCATTCATACATACACGAAAATGTGAAAATAATATAGTAAAAACGAAATAAGCAGCTCAAAAACACGACCGATCTCTGAGGCAAACTGCAGGCAAATTCAAACTGCGTAAAATACATCGTTAACTTTTGACGAGCCTTACTCGTGTTAGCTAAAAATAGAACGCTACGAGTCGAAACCGACGAGCGTCACTCGGGTTGGCAGAAATTGGAACGCATTTAGAGCGTGAGGGTAACTCGTTCAAAAGCATTAAGTAGTTAAGAAGTTCCCACATAAGAAGTATTGGTTTTATCGGTCTCAAGAAGGCTGCATTTGAAAAGAGATTTTCCCAAATAAGAAGTTTTTTCCGTCCCTTGGAAAACCTTGTACGAAATTTTCACTGTGTATCGATTGGGAAATGGGAAAAAAGTATTATTGGTAAAATGCCAAGTATTTATCTTAAATATTAATAAACCAACGCGATAATACAATAGATTTACCAAACAGGTTTGACTCACAAAAAAACATTACAGTTCACAAGCAAGCAATAATGTTATGACTTTCACTTATGTATTTGCTTCGCTACTTAATTAATAGTTAATTCTATTGTCATTCCTTAGGTAGGTACATAAAGATATTTATTTCATAATTTTGAGGAATAAACTACTTCACATTCTGCAAGTAAGAAAATTCCAGTTTCAATACGGACAGCGAACCCTTGAGTATAATGTGCCTAAAATATATAATATGCTACCTGGTAATATTAAGAAATGCGAATTTCCAAATAGAGTCAGACATTTGCTGAAAACATGGCTACTAGGTAGAAATAATTTGTATTAGGCGATTTAATGTGTAAGTTTATTGTTATTGTATAAATTAAGGTCTAAGTTGTAATCTGTAAAAAGTTGTAATAAAAATCCTGTTTGACAAACTACTTAACTGTAGTTTAACGGGATATATATGAAATAAAAAAAAATAAAATAAAAAAAAGTCATTGAATATGCAGTCTATTGGAAACACCGTGAATTCAACTTTTCAACATCCAAATTCAGAGAAAGGCGTATAAGTCCACGTTTGTACGCGTGATTGTCACCAAAAGTTGATAGAATGCATTGTCATCGACAACGAGTCTATCTGCAGAGTTCCAGCTCGATCGAATGTCGGGAAGTGGGTTAATTTCCACTTCCAAGTTTTGCAATCATTCATTCCCAAAAAAAAAATGAAATACGTGTATAGTAAAAATACTGTTGGTTTTTGATTTCTTTTTGATAAAAATTAAAATAAAAAAAACTACTCTATATGTATGAAACTATGAAGAGATTTGTTGCGCCTAAAGGAATCTCAATATCCCATACTTTCCCAGCTTTCGGTGAAATTGAACAAACATTTTTAACAATAAAAATATATAAATTTGTTTTAGACCACTTTAATTTTAATTACACTCTACCGGTTTCGAAAGCACCCTTTCTTCTCCTGACGAAGAAAGGGAAATATATTTTTATTGTAAATTATGACGAGCCACAAAGTTAATGCTTATTACAAACATGAATCATTTTTAAATCTCGAAATTTTTTATTCGGAAGATAATCAATTTAATTAGCCTGAGTGGGAACTCGAAATGTGTTTTGTATGAGTTTTCACACTCCTAGCGAATATCTGTTAAGTGGTATTGTAGGAGAGGCAATGGCCAGTCGGCTGTAACCAACTCCACACATCAGCGTAAAGTAGTCACAGAGAGAGATATGAGATATATCATTTTATTCCTTCTCACTCATCTTGTAAGACGATACAAGAATGGTGACGTCACACACAACCTTTTCCTGGAACTACTATATCAGAGTCATTTCTTCTTGAAATCACTAGTAAGTGCCATCCAGGGCCGGCCCTGTGCCAAGGCGCCGTTCGGCTCAGGGCCGGCCCTGGTACCATCAGAAGTGTGCGCATATCAGATCTAGTTTATTGAACCCCACAGTGTCAACAAAAGAATATTAGTATTTACCTGGAATGTGTGATGACCGCTGCCTTGGGCAGTCCGGTAGTGCCCGAGGTATAGATGTAGAGCACCTTGTCGTGGAAGGACCTCTCGGGGGGGTGTGGCACTGGGGTGGAGGGGGCAGCCTCCAGGAGGACGGCTAGGTCCTTCACTCCCTCAGTGGCCTTCTCTGGTTCTTTGGCCCCTGCCGGTCGCCAGCGGTACAGAGATATGGTGGGGCTCAGTTCTTTGACAATGTCCTGAACAGCTGCGTCGGACAAAAATAAATAATAATTATGAATGATTCCGTGACAAAACAGAACACTGAAGAAAAAGAACAAACAAACAACAAATCAACCTAACCTATTCTTCTATCATGTTTTGTTTTAACTCGTTACCGTTGTACATACAACAACGTTGTCATGTGCATGATGGAGTACTTACTAGCAGAAGCATTGAACTCACGATTCCAGAGTGAGACCCGATGCATTTGTCGGTAAAATTATTGAATAGAGAATAAACAGAGGAAGAGTCTAATAATGGAGATAATAAAAAAAAAACTATTTATTAGGTTAATATGGCATAGTTGCAATCTTCTCTTGCCATCGCGCATCCCTTGTTAGACAGATACTAGAATAGTTTCAACGCCTAAGTTCTTTTTTTAAGACTACATTGTCAAATTCCAATTGTCTGTCCAGCATTACTTGTGATTGTTGATAGACCATTTCTTTTGAACTGTCAGTCGGCTTAAAAACAATATAAAGTTTAAAACATTCAAGATGCCATTAAATGTTGAGCCAAAGAGTATAAAAGTGTTTCAAATTAAAATAAAAAAAAACGGCAACCTAGCCCTGTGAAAGATTTTGTTGTCAAGAGAGTGGAGCAGGTAATTAGGAGGGAACGCTAAGTCATAGAGTCGCAACCATAATCCTCGATATATCCTGTTATTTACCTTCTTCAAACTCCTCGCCGTATATGAGCGCTTGGCAGTCGGCAATGGTCAGCGAGTGCAGCAGCGCCCGACCGCGCTGGTTGGTGTTGATGAGCGGTGTGACGGCTCCGAGTCGGGATAGGCCCAACCAAAGCGCCGGCTGTTGGGGGCAGTTGCCCATCAGCAGACCCACGGATTGACCCGCCCCGTAGCCGTGCGCGCGGAACACCGCAGCCACGCGGTATGAGTATTCTTGGACCTGGAATAAACAATCAGATATTTTTAATAAAATTTCGAGAAAAACTAAGGTTTTTTGTAGTTTTTTGTGGTTTTTTGCATAAATTCAAATAATGCAACATCTTCAAATGGCCAATTAGTGCCATTTTGCTTTTTGACATTTGAAAGGTCTCCGTTAAATGCTGATTTTAGGTATGTTTCGGCTATTTATCAATTTGTGAACAGCTGGCAACCATAACTACATGATATTTGGGGCACACAAGGGGACCTTTCAAATATAAAAATAGGAAAATGGCGCTGATTGGCCATTTGATGAGACTGTTTTAATTTTTTTAATTTCTTTTAAACCTTGGGTTGTTTAAACCCCAGTCACTTGTCATTGTCATAAATCAGATAAATCATTAGCTCTTTTTTTAAATGGTTTGTTCTTTTTCAACTGTCCAGAGCCAGTGGGACTATGGAAGCCCCAATTTGGTTAATGTTGTGAGGCTAAAGGAAGTGGAGATGGGAAAGAGATGGAAAGAGGAAGTACCCAGCTATTCAGATCTGTTCACTAAATACGGCTAATGCAACTTTTCGATTCCGAATAGTGGTAATAACTACCGCAATATTGAGAGCCTCTAGCACTCTGGAATTTTTCGAGACGAAAACTAAGGGTCAGGTGTTTGAACTATTGTCACACAACAGCATGACCGTTATGCCTGAAGGTTGATCAAAATTTGATCAAACGCTGACGGGCCGAGAATCGGCGATTGATGTAGACCGTTTTGAAGTGGCAAGCGTTAAATAAATCTAAATGGCGCTGATTGCTGATTTGATAACAATGTGAAATCGGTTATCAATGTAATTTTTCAACGTTAATCAACATCTAAACGAAACACTGCGCTGACGCTTCATCGCAATTGTGGCATTATTTGACAATTTAATAATTTAAAAAAAACGAAGTGTAAGGACTTTAGAAGAAGTTAAGAACAAGCTTCTACCACTCCATATATTTGACATTTTGCTTATAGCATCTTTTGCCGTGCATATTATTCTTTTCACCCTGAATATACCTCTTCTTCTATCTGGTATGATCTATATAAAATCTATTTCAAATAATGTAAATACGATTAAATTCAAGAAAATACTTACTCCTACAGCAGCTTTTTCTTCAAACGACTAAATAGTTTAATAAAATAAAAAATATAGTAACAGACTGTATTTACAGCCATGCGTCAAGTAGATAGTACAAACGGTTCATAATAGTAAAATAGTAGTAAATTCGATAAGTTTGATCATGTAATGTGTGCATGAGGTTAGAGCGTGTTAGCGAGTGAGAAATTTGATCCATTCATCAAATTTTAAGGTTTTATCAACTTCTGTGAAGATTCTATTCAAGTGCTGTTATTATTTCAGATTTGTGAAAAAACTGGCTAATAATGATATAATAACAATACTTTAATATAACCTCCACAGAACTTGAAAATCAACAATTTGATGAATTGTTCAAATTTTAAGAAACAACCCGTGATTAGTTTTTCTGATGATGAATTGATCATGGGGTTTCGTAATATTTTGTACAATTATTACACTCGGATCGATCTGTTTCACATTTGAATGAAACTACACTGAATGAAACTGCACATAACACTGCACGTTGCATAATGTGCATTACTGTTTTGTTATTATTTTAACAATTATTTTAATGAATTAATGTTTCAACGTTTTAACCTTTAGAATGTCAATAATCGAACAATATTGTAATCTGTAATAAAATCTGTAAATTGATACATACACAAAATCAACCACAGACACATTGTAAGGTGGATTATTTTTGTATAATATTATATTATATTAAAATAATATTTTATAATATTGCAGCGTTTTAGATGTAGATGTGTGAATTTATGCAAATGTAGAGATTTTTGTAATCTTAAAAATTAAAGGAATACAAATAAAATAAATGTCTTCAGAAAGGGAAGAGTTGGGGGAGGGGAGGGAAAGAACTAAAGCAAATGGAAAAAAAAAAACATTTTTATTGCTGCATGGTTGAATGTATTTTGGGTAGAAAATTGACTTTAGTGTAAAATAACTTTTTAAACTAATTAAAGAAAGCAATGTAAATTGTAGTAAAAATTAGTCGATCGAAATCGCTGAAAATTTAAAAGCTTGTTCTTATTATTGCCAGGATTGTTTAGAGAGTGGTTTGAATAGTAGAAGAAGTCGGGGACGCCTGAGAAATACTTAACGCAATATCGCTGCAACGGAATGAGATACGGAGTTGAATTAAAGTGGATGAAATGTAGTTTTGTAACAGTAACACAGTAACAGTAATACAGTAGTGAATGGTGGAAGAAGTCGGAGACGCCCGAAAAAGATATAAATAATAGCGATGTATTGCGGCGTCCACTAGTATAATATAGTATGTTTATCATTACAATCAAGTTTGATTGATTGTTCTGCTTTTTATATCGGAAAAACGGCCCGGAACGTAAACATAAGAATAAAAGAACACCTGAGGTGTTTAAATAATAATGCTTTTTCAGAATTCGCGAATCATCTACTAGAAACTAAACATTCATTTGATAAAACCTCTGGGATTACAATATTACATTAAAATGGAATTGGAATTAGGTTAAACAATTTAGAAGCCCTCGAAATTAAAAAAGCCGTCAATAATAAATCAAATATAATCAACAATCAAATCAATTTAACTAATAGTCCAATATTTAATTTATTCCGTTAACCTCTGATAAAACTGTTTCCTCCCTTCCCCCTCCCTTCTTAGCCATCCTGTAATCAGTATACATCCTTTCTAGTTCTAGCACTAATAAGGTGTCTGCTCTTTTATTTCTATCTCTTTCACTCATTGTTTTATTTTTTTCTATATATATGTATCTGTATGAAAATAACTTTAGTTGATATAATTAGCCCTGATGAAGCTTGAGCTAAGCGAAACCTGGTTGGCTGTTAATATTAATTCAAAATAAAAGTGGTGTTTTACAAAGTGTATTTTTCATTTAATATATAATGTCACATCACAAAGCGTTTGCTTCCTTCGATAAAAAAATAGTATCTAAATTTCCGGCATTTTTTATATTGTCATGTGTGGGTGTAGCCAGCGAAATTCTTAAAAGGTGGAGAATGCGTTGTACGATATTTTCACGCGGGGGTGTAGCCAGCGAAATTCTTAAAAGGTGGAGAATGCGTTGTACGATATTTTCACGCGGGGGTGTAGCCAGCGAAATTCTTAACAGGTGGAGAATGTGTGGTACGATATTTTCACGCGGGGGTGTAGCCAGCGAAATTCTTAACAGGTGGAGAATGTGTGGTACGATATTTTCACGCGGGGGTGTAGCCAGCGAAATTCTTAACAGGTGGAGAATGTGTGGTACGATATTTTCACGCGGGGGTGTAGCCAGCGAAATTCTTAACAGGTGGAGAATGCGTTGTACGATATTTTCACGCGGGGGTGTAGCCAGCGAAATTCTTAACAGGTGGAGAATGCGTTGTACGATATTTTCACGCGGGGGTGTAGCCAGCGAAATTCTTAACAGGTGGAGAATGCGTTGTAGGATATTTTCACGCGGGGGTGTAGCCAGCGAAATTCTTAACAGGTGGAGAATGCGTTGTACGATATTTTCACGCGGGGGTGTAGCCAGCGAAATTCTTAACAGGTGGAGAATGTGTGGTACGATATTTTCACGCGGGGGTGTAGCCAGCGAAATTCTTAACAGGTGGAGAATGCGTTGTACGATATTTTCACGCGGGGGTGTAGCCAGCGAAATTCTTAACAGGTGGAGAATGCGTTGTACAATATTTTCACGCGGGGGTGTAGCCAGCGAAATTCTTAACAGGTGGAGAATGCGTTGTACGATATTTTCACGCGGGGGTGTAGCCGGCGAAATTCTTAACAGGTGGAGAATGCGTTGTACGATATTTTCACGCGGGGGTGTAGCCGGCGAAATTCTTAACAGGTGGAGAATGCGTTGTACGATATTTTCACGCGGGGGTGTAGCCGGCGAAATTCTTAACAGGTGGAGAATGCGTTGTACGATATTTTCACGCGGGGGTGTAGCCAGCGAAATTCTTAACAGGTGGAGAATGTGTGGTACGATATTTTTCCGAATCGATCTGTGACTGTTTTTTCAAAAAATCTACAACTATTCGGTCTTTGAACATTTTGTTTTGTAATCCCAAAGCAATATTTTTTGCGAACTGGATGTATGTCACGACTAATCAGGACAAAGAACCAAAAACCAGAACTGTACTAGTTAGTAAAACCATTTACTCACCTACAAATCAGCATCTTATCCAATCAATGCCAAGGATTTCGATGAAATCAATAAATATGTTCATTTCAATATTTATTAGGGAAAAAACCTCACAGGTAATATGCATTAGACATAATTTTATTGTCAAATCATTATTTATGATGGGATTATATTTGCTTTTTGAAAAGATACATGTTTACATTTGAGAAATTATTATAGGAATTAAGAAAGTAGGGACTTAGCAACTGATAGTAATAGCTTATTAATTACAAAGTTACTTATTGAAGGGGTACATGTTTACATTGAAGTAGGGATGGTCTAACCTAACTACATATTTTAATGTCGAAATTATTATGAAAATTACAATGGATACAAGAGCGGAGACTTGGCAAATGATTCTAATTGTTTATTCATTACAAAGTTAGGGTCTATTTTATTAATTAAGCGAGTAATTTCTAAAGATTCTAATCTATCAAGCTTGTGGCCTTTATTGCAAGTATGGAGGACTTTAACATCTCTGTCTTTATCAAACGAGTGTTTGTTTTCTAATAAATGTGATGCTACATTTGACAATTCGCCTTTATTATTTACCCAATTTGTAAAATGTTCTTTAATACGGGTTTTGAAAGATCTCCCTGTTTGACCAACGTAATATGCTGGGCAGTTGGCGCAGTTCACTTGGTAAACGCCTGAGTTCTCGAGTTTTTCTCTTTTATCTTTGTTGTTAATTAAAATTCTACCTAGAGAGTTTACATTATAAAAAGCTGTTTTGCATTTATCATTATTGGTTAATCTAGATATTTTTGTTGATATTTCACCAATATAAGGGATTTTAACCCATTGTTTATTACTATCTTTTTCATTTTTATTTTCAAGGCCTTGTGAAATGATTGTTAATGTAAGTTTTTTATCCTTTTTCTCTATTAGCCTATCAATAGTTTCGCTTTTGTATCCGTTGTTATTGGCGATAGTTTTAATAATATTTAATTCATTATTATAATTTATATAATTCAAAGGCACGTGTAAAAGTCTGTGAATGAGTGAATAAAATACTGATAATTTATGTGAAATGTGGTGTCTAGATGTATTGTGTATGATATTATCACTATATGTAGGTTTTCTATAAATTGAAAATTCTAATTTATTGTTAATGATTTCGATACCTATGTCGAGAAAGTTAATCTTATTACCCCCCATTTCCATTGTGAACTGGATTGATTTGTTAATTTTATTGATTTCTTTTAGAAAAATATCTAATTGTCTGTTTGTTCCTGTCCAGATAATCAGAATGTCATCTACATATCTACGGTAGAAGGCGACTTTATTAAACGATTTTAGTTTTTCGATGGATTCTTCGATATAATCCATGAAGAATTCAGCTAAGACCGGTGAAATCGGGCTCCCCATAGCTAACCCACTAGATTGGATGTAATAGTTATTATTAAATCTAAAGAAATTTTGTTCAATGCATGTATTTAGTAATCTTGTTATTTCGTTACGTTTTATTAAATTAATGTTTATTTTTTCCATGTAATTATTAATAATTATTTTTAATTCGTTTGTTGGTATGTTTGAGAACAAACTTACAACATCAAATGAAACTAAGGTAGCATTATTGGGAACTTTGATGTCTTTAATGAGGTCTATAAGTTGTAGGGAATTTATTATTCCGTATTTTGGTTTAAAATTAAGAGTATTTTTTATAATATTATTTCCAAATTTTGCTAATTTATAGGCAGGGGCTGAATTATATGACACTACTGGTCTTACCGGCATATTATTTTTGTGTACTTTTGGCTGTCCATATAGACGTGGGCATTGGGGGTTCATAACAGAAAGGCTATTTTTATGGTATTTATTTTTAATCAAGGTTTGGCATGAATTTAGAATTGTGTTTACGTCTGCTGCAAATTTAGGAGTGGGGTCCTTTTTCAATAAGGTTACATTACTGGTGTCCAGCACATCTTGGACTTTTTCTAAATAATCTGATTTATTTAAGATAACTGTACTGTTACCTTTATCTGCTTTTGAGATAATCAGATTATTTTGTTTGATTTTATTTTTTATTGATTTTACGATACGTGCTTCGCTAGAAAATTTCCCCTCAGTCGTTGCGTTTTTTATTATTTTAGTACATAGGTATTTTTTACCGTAATCTGACGTTGCAATATCTGTATCTATCGCGAGATTCTCAAGATCTTTTAAGTTAAGTGGTAAGTTTGGACAGTATTTTAATCCTTTATTAAGCATTGTTATTTCAGTATCATTAAATTCTACATTAGTGTTGTTTACTACCTGATCGTAAAAGGATGGTATGGGTGAATTAACAGTTTTATCCCTTGTCGTTGATTTTAAGTGTTTTTGTGTCCAGTGTGTTAGTTTTTTAAGTTGTTTTTGGTAAGTTATATGAATTTTATTGTTAACCATAAGGGTGGTGTCATTATAAAGGCAATCAAATATATCAACAAAATAATAATATCAACAAAATAATATCAACAAAAATATCTAGATTAACCAATAATGATAAATGCAAAACAGCTTTTTATAATGTAAACTCTCTAGGTAGAATTTTAATTAACAACAAAGATAAAAGAGAAAAACTCGAGAACTCAGGCGTTTACCAAGTGAACTGCGCCAACTGCCCAGCATATTACGTTGGTCAAACAGGGAGATCTTTCAAAACCCGTATTAAAGAACATTTTACAAATTGGGTAAATAATAAAGGCGAATTGTCAAATGTAGCATCACATTTATTAGAAAACAAACACTCGTTTGATAAAGACAGAGATGTTAAAGTCCTCCATACTTGCAATAAAGGCCACAAGCTTGATAGATTAGAATCTTTAGAAATTACTCGCTTAATTAATAAAATAGACCCTAACTTTGTAATGAATAAACAATTAGAATCATTTGCCAAGTCTCCGCTCTTGTATCCATTGTAATTTTCATAATAATTTCGACATTAAAATATGTAGTTAGGTTAGACCATCCCTACTTCAATGTAAACATGTACCCCTTCAATAAGTAACTTTGTAATTAATAAGCTATTAGTATCAGTTGCTAAGTCCCTACTTTCTTAATTCCTATAATAATTTCTCAAATGTAAACATGTATCTTTTCAAAAAGCAAATATAATCCCATCATAAATAATGATTTGACAATAAAATTATGTCTAATGCATATTACCTGTGAGGTTTTTTCCCTAATAAATATTGAAATGAACTACAAACCCAAGGTAATTAGCTTACTGGAATTACCAAATGTTTAGAAATTCCACAATCTTAAACGACTTAGTAACAAATAAAATTGATTAAAACCCTATAAACTACCCCTCTCCCCCCTCCCCCATATGTTGTGTATATAAACCGTAGACTAAGAATTTTGTGTACCAGTCTGAAGATGGCTTTGACGAGCTGAAACCGGTTACGGTCAAAATAAAATTAAGTGGAATAAAGTTTTTTATTTGTTTTATTATAATATATTATAATGGAATTCCACCACGAATTATCGGTCTCAAAAATAGAAATATTAAAAAGTGCAAACACAGCAACACTGAAGAGACTCTACAAAAAACTCATTCTTAAACGACGGATGGCGTCACAACATTTGTGGTTCAATCGAGAGTGCAAAAAACGGGGCCTTATACCCAACTACATCAACATCAGGACGAACACGAACAGCAAAGCAGCTACACTAGCAGTTACCGCAGCCCGCAGAACATGGACCACACAGGAGATGAAGAAATGGTACAACATTCGGGATAATGTAAATAACTATTTATTTTATGTACACACTTTACTCACATCACAACTACACCCCGTAGAATTTGATTGCCTTTATAATGACACCACCCTTATGGTTAACAATAAAATTCATATAACTTACCAAAAACAACTTAAAAAACTAACACACTGGACACAAAAACACTTAAAATCAACGACAAGGGATAAAACTGTTAATTCACCCATACCATCCTTTTACGATCAGGTAGTAAACAACACTAATGTAGAATTTAATGATACTGAAATAACAATGCTTAATAAAGGATTAAAATACTGTCCAAACTTACCACTTAACTTAAAAGATCTTGAGAATCTCGCGATAGATACAGATATTGCAACGTCAGATTACGGTAAAAAATACCTATGTACTAAAATAATAAAAAACGCAACGACTGAGGGGAAATTTTCTAGCGAAGCACGTATCGTAAAATCAATAAAAAATAAAATCAAACAAAATAATCTGATTATCTCAAAAGCAGATAAAGGTAACAGTACAGTTATCTTAAATAAATCAGATTATTTAGAAAAAGTCCAAGATGTGCTGGACACCAGTAATGTAACCTTATTGAAAAAGGACCCCACTCCTAAATTTGCAGCAGACGTAAACACAATTCTAAATTCATGCCAAACCTTGATTAAAAATAAATACCATAAAAATAGCCTTTCTGTTATGAACCCCCAATGCCCACGTCTATATGGACAGCCAAAAGTACACAAAAATAATATGCCGGTAAGACCAGTAGTGTCATATAATTCAGCCCCTGCCTATAAATTAGCAAAATTTGGAAATAATATTATAAAAAATACTCTTAATTTTAAACCAAAATACGGAATAATAAATTCCCTACAACTTATAGACCTCATTAAAGACATCAAAGTTCCCAATAATGCTACCTTAGTTTCATTTGATGTTGTAAGTTTGTTCTCAAACATACCAACAAACGAATTAAAAATAATTATTAATAATTACATGGAAAAAATAAACATTAATTTAATAAAACGTAACGAAATAACAAGATTACTAAATACATGCATTGAACAAAATTTCTTTAGATTTAATAATAACTATTACATCCAATCTAGTGGGTTAGCTATGGGGAGCCCGATTTCACCGGTCTTAGCTGAATTCTTCATGGATTATATCGAAGAATCCATCGAAAAACTAAAATCGTTTAATAAAGTCGCCTTCTACCGTAGATATGTAGATGACATTCTGATTATCTGGACAGGAACAAACAGACAATTAGATATTTTTCTAAAAGAAATCAATAAAATTAACAAATCAATCCAGTTCACAATGGAAATGGGGGGTAATAAGATTAACTTTCTCGACATAGGTATCGAAATCATTAACAATAAATTAGAATTTTCAATTTATAGAAAACCTACATATAGTGATAATATCATACACAATACATCTAGACACCACATTTCACATAAATTATCAGTATTTTATTCACTCATTCACAGACTTTTACACGTGCCTTTGAATTATATAAATTATAATAATGAATTAAATATTATTAAAACTATCGCCAATAACAACGGATACAAAAGCGAAACTATTGATAGGCTAATAGAGAAAAAGGATAAAAAACTTACATTAACAATCATTTCACAAGGCCTTGAAAATAAAAATGAAAAAGATAGTAATAAACAATGGGTTAAAATCCCTTATATTGGTGAAATATCAACAAAAATATCTAGATTAACCAATAATGATAAATGCAAAACAGCTTTTTATAATGTAAACTCTCTAGGTAGAATTTTAATTAACAACAAAGATAAAAGAGAAAAACTCGAGAACTCAGGCGTTTACCAAGTGAACTGCGCCAACTGCCCAGCATATTACGTTGGTCAAACAGGGAGATCTTTCAAAACCCGTATTAAAGAACATTTTACAAATTGGGTAAATAATAAAGGCGAATTGTCAAATGTAGCATCACATTTATTAGAAAACAAACACTCGTTTGATAAAGACAGAGATGTTAAAGTCCTCCATACTTGCAATAAAGGCCACAAGCTTGATAGATTAGAATCTTTAGAAATTACTCGCTTAATTAATAAAATAGACCCTAACTTTGTAATGAATAAACAATTAGAATCATTTGCCAAGTCTCCGCTCTTGTATCCATTGTAATTTTCATAATAATTTCGACATTAAAATATGTAGTTAGGTTAGACCATCCCTACTTCAATGTAAACATGTACCCTTTCAATAAGTAACTTTGTAATTAATAAGCTATTAGTATCAGTTGCTAAGTCCCTACTTTCTTAATTCCTATAATAATTTCTCAAATGTAAACATGTATCTTTTCAAAAAGCAAATATAATCCCATCATAAATAATGATTTGACAATAAAATTATGTCTAATGCATATTACCTGTGAGGTTTTTTCCCTAATAAATATTGAAATGAACTACAAACCCAAGGTAATTAGCTTACTGGAATTACCAAATGTTTAGAAATTCCACAATCTTAAACGACTTAGTAACAAATAAAATTGATTAAAACCCTATAAACTACCCCTCTCCCCCCTCCCCCATATGTTGTGTATATAAACCGTAGACTAAGAATTTTGTGTACCAGTCTGAAGATGGCTTTGACGAGCTGAAACCGGTTACGGTCAAAATAAAATTAAGTGGAATAAAGTTTTTTATTTGTTTTATTATAATATATTATAATGGAATTCCACCACGAATTATCGGTCTCAAAAATAGAAATATTAATAAATATGATTTTACCCCAGACTGGATTGAGATACGAGTATGAAAGCCTCGAGAAGGAGTATTGCACTTTGGCTCCATCTTAATCCTTTTGTGCGCCATGTGTCATGGTCACCCAAGTCGTGACTTTTCCCCGTCTTTGTGTATGAAAAATTACCTTGAAAGTTTATTTTTGGAACTGTCGAAAAAAGTTGTTAACTGTCAATGCTGAGGACGTGAAATAGAGGACCTAGCAGGCATAGATCTATCAATCTTAGTTGACTTCATCACTGTACTCACACAGATACATAACGTACATACAGCGTGTTTCGCTTAGAATTTAATAAAAATAAAAATAACTAAGACAAGCCAAGACCCTAAAATAACGTCGAAATTTAGCTTAAGCTTATTTTAAGCTTAAGCTTTTGAAAATTGATTATTAATTTTTGTCACCTGTATTCGATCTTTCAAATACTCTTTTATTAATTTAATGGCTACAGTTGAGAAACCAATTTCTTTAAACTTTCTTATCAATATTTCTCGATCTATAGTTCCAAATGCCCTTTGATTTTTTTATTATAATAAAAATATGGTTCGTCTCTAATAAATGATTGGCTAACTTCGAGAAATTATTAGTACAATAAAAAAGTGGTTAAAACCAAAGACGGGTTGTTTCAGAGAATTTGAACAATTCTTCAAATTTGAAACTTAATTTTCAATCTTTGTGAAAGTTCTTTTCAAGTGCTGTTATTATTTCAGTTCTGTCAAGTAATTGGCCTATAATTATATAATAACAGAACTTGAACTCGAAAATGAACATTGAAATTTGATGAATTGTTCAAATTCCATGAAACAACCTATCCTAAGTGATTATTTATTTTGAAGTGTATATTATGCTTATAAAAAACATTGTTAGGAAGTTTACAGAGTACCTATTCACATCGGTTCCAGTTCGATCAGTAGCATATCGTGAGAGAAATAATCTCAGTTTTCGTTATTTTGAGTTCGCATCGTTATCAATAGATTTATTTTTGTCAGTTTTTCTGTTACAATTTGTTTGTTTTATTTTTAATCTAATTTATTCATTGGACTACGAACACTACTAATAAATATAGGAAGTATAAAATGGCTGATGCTGATAATACATGCTATCAAATCTATCCTGAAGATTATCACATTCAGAAAAAAACTATTTTAATAACAATGAAATAAAACAATATTCGGCATGTCAAAAAACATTCCATATAACCGACTTCAAAGCGCTCTGGCTTCGAACTCTGAAATAATCATAACGGCGACACAAGACTCTAATAACGGGGGTTCGCTTTTGGCTCACATTTTAACTAACTCCGACGGATTCGTAACGATAACACATATATGTTTTTTAAAGCGATCCCTACGTTATTATTATTAAGTTAATATTTAAGATTAATAAAAACAGTAGGTACCTATTCATTAAACTAGTTGATGTAAAACGGTTAGAAAATTTTATAAAACGGTTTTCAACTATAAAATTAGGGGTAAGGAACAGATTTTATTTGAGAGTCTAGACGATGAATTAGTAACTTACCGAGGAATCCCTCTAGAAACATCTAAGATTTTGGTAACACGTAATCAGAAATAATTAAAACAAACCTCACGGAAAGACCTATTTTCTAAGCCTGGAAGGTCAAAATTGGACCGTAGGTCCGTACATTGCGCCTGCCGCGCGCCGCATATTGTTTTTACACGACTTTATCACTTGTTTACCTACCCTAGGTCTGTCCAATACACCAGGGCCGCGCGTCGCATATTTTTGTGCATGACTTCACTTTGTCTCGTCTTAATTATTTTTATTTTTATTAAATTCTAAACGAAACTTGTCAACGTCACGACTTGGATGACCATGGCACATGGCGCACAAAAGGATTAAGATGGAGCCAAAGTGCAATACTCCTTCTCGAGGCTTTCACACTCGTATCTCAATCCAGTCTGAGGTAAAATTATGTTTGTTGATTTCATCGAAATCCTTGGCACTGATTTGTAGGTGAGTAAATGGTTTAAACTAGTACAGTTATGGTTTTTGGTTCTTTGTCCAGATAGTCGTGACATACATCAAGTTCGCAAAAAGTATTGCTTTGGGATTACAAAACAAAATGTTCAAAGACCGAATAGTTGTAGTTTTTTTTGAAAAACCAGTCACAGATCGATTACACCTCAAAAATATCGTACTACACATTCTCCATCTGTTAAGAATTTCGCTGGCTACACCCCCGCGTGAAAATATCGTACAACGCATTCTCCACCTTTTAAGAATTTCGCTGGCTACACCCCCGCGTGAAAATATCGTACAACTTTAATTCGACTCCGTATATCATTCCGGTGCAGCGATATTGCAAGTATTCCTCGGGCGTCTCCGACTTCTTCTACTATTCAAACCACTCTCTAAACACGCCTGGCAATAATAAGAACAAGCTTTTAAATTTTCAGCGATATCGGTCGACTAATTTTCGAGTTATGCGAACGCAAACATACGCAGGCATTTATTTTTATTTTTTAAGATAAGAAGATTATACCTACTTGAATACACAAACATATTACTGATATTTTTTAGTTGTCAACACCGTTGCGAATATCTACAAAAAATGCTTGCTCAATCGTTTAAATATGTTTTCTCAAGATTCGCATCATCTTTTATACATATAATAAATAACACAATTTAGCTAATACAATACATTCGAGTACTAATGCATAGGTTTCGTATAATATCATCTCACGGACGTAATCAATCAACGTTAACCAAAAGAAAAACTTGAAAAAAGTGCTACAAAAGAAGCCGATGGGTGTGTTATTTGTTCTGTAATAACCGACGAGACGTCAGAAAGACCTTCATAATTATTTTTGTACATTAGCAATTGTCCACATTGGTTCATTATTTATTGCAAATGGGTGATTTTATTTTTAAGTTTGTATACCGTTGGAAAATGTTTCTTAAAATTTTTGTCACAAAATTGGGCAGTATTTTGAATATAATCAATAAAACGTTGGAAAATTCAAAAATATAACTTATTTATGAGTAATTTCCGTAAATCAGTGATATCTCCTACCTGCTTACTCGGCCGAGAAAGGTCTTTCATGTCAAACTGAGCAAGCTAAGAAAACGGCAGCTAGTTAAATCATTGCGGTAGGGTTGATACATTTTAAAAAATACTGCGTGTTACATTTTTGTTCGCAAGCTAATCAAACACAATTATCACAACTCAGCGGAATGGCCATTTTTAAATGATTTAGTATAAAATTTATTATTGAAGAAGATGAGAAAAACTAACCCAAGATCTCTTGTCTTACCGGGACAGGCGTCTTAAACTACTCGACCATCGGGACCTATTTATTAAACATCATATTTGTCGATCAAATTCCGAATTAACTAAATCATCATGCAACCAATTTTCCCCGCATTTTTGGCAGCTACCATTTTTTAAATGATTACAAAGTTTCTGACGAAATTGTTTTTAACGTAGATAGTGTCTCGGATAAAAATATCCGATTTTTATTTATATGGGATTAAAAGTGTAAATGAACATTCAGGAACCACTTTTTGTTACATTAAAAAGACAGAGAAAAATAAAAAGATAACGGTCACAATTACATTGATAGTTATGCCCTAATTTATTTATCACTAGCTGTACCCCGCCACGCGGTGCTGTCGCTCAGTCTATCTGTGCAGATAGAGAAACAACAGCGCGTGTTGCTTTTACTTCCAACAGATTGCTCTGTTTAAAAACATGTTTGTCTAACATATGGCGCTGTTTTTTTTTAAATGTTTTTACCTGTCACAATTGATATTTATATACTAACTATATATGAAAACATGCGCGTATTCGAATACAACGTTGTGTCAAAATTTCAAAACAATCGGTGAAGAACATTCTGAGATTTAAGATTTTGATCAAACGAACATTATTTTTTTTTGATTTATATAGATTCAAAACAAAGTGTTTAATATAAATATAAAGCACATTTTGCGATCTTTCCAACCTATAAAAAACCTTTAAGGCAAAGCTTAATGCTAAATCACTATTTTTATTAATCTTTATAACGAATTGGTGTAGATTATGAATACCAAAAAATATACTTTAGATAAATTGAAGGTTTTCATATCGTTTCGATTGAGTAGAATACAAATAAAAAAATAAATTACTCAATAAAAAATATAAATGTAAACTACTTAAAAAATATTTTTTTCAATAGAAATGTATGAACGCGTAAAGTAAACAACTTTAAAAAAATACAGTATTCTGGCTAAGATTATCTGTGACAGTTTCACTTTTTTGCTTTCTTATAAAATTATTTACAAAATAAATAAAAACCAGTTTTGTGCTTGAAATCGAACGTTTATAGACTCCGTTTGTAAAACGATTTTAATGCCTATTACCTCCAATATAAGGTATACCAAGAATATACACATTTTTGGCTTGTATCTTCCTCTTAAGAGTAAACATAGTCTACTCTTTCGTAGATGGTGTATTTTTTATTTATTAAAATACACTTTTTGCAAGTTATGCTTTGAAATATCAAGACGAATTATTTATTTGCGCCCGTGCATACATATTATGAATAAATAGTTTTGTCCATATAAAAAATAATAATTTGAATAACATGGCACATTATGTTTTTTAGAGTATGGCGGAAAACATTTTAATATTAAATTTATTCCTGATCAAAACATGTAATTTGGAGATGTGTTTTTGCATTTGTGATTTCGTTTGAATTTTTAATTATATTGAATTTATTGTTTTATTTTATTTATTTATTGTTTCTTTACATGCGGTATCACTGTTTACATTTTGATTATTGACCTCACTAGGACTAGCCTGTGTCGTAATCATAATGCTCAATTATTAAAACTTATTTTCGTGCAAATTAAAATAGACACCCATGGGGTAGTCTGTATTCATAGAATACAAGTTTCAACAACAACAATCGTAATTATATCATTAATTAATTATAACAAGGCACCTGGAATAATGACGGGTTTAGTACCTACATTATTTGTTATTATAGTCGTTATAGTAGAAGACGGTATCAAATATATAAATGTTGTATCTCGTGAAAACTATAAATATTTAAATTAGATAACGATTTACAAAAAAACTGGAGATTCTTAAGCACGTATAAGTATCAATCTACATAATAATATTATTTACCATATTCAGCAGACCGAAAAATTATTAAGGATTGCGTCAACTTGTTTTCAGATTTTTATCCTTCAGAATATATGTTTAACTAATTTATAATTCATAACTTATAACTTACTACTTTAAATCTGTAGACCAGAGCTAATAAACACTTCAATTGGAGAGCAACACTGAGAAATGAGTACTTATGTATAAGGATTTGGCCACCAATTTTATTTTTCTGGCGAGCTTTGAACTTGAATTCAATGCCCGCTGAAATCACTGAATAGAAAATCACTAGAAGTGTGTTCTTTTTTTACATTTCTCCATGTCATTGGGGATGCTAATACTAACCTCCCCACATTTTGGAATAAATAATTTATATATTAAACTCGATGGTCAGATTTTATATGATCATCTTAAGACGAGACAATACCCTAAAATAACGTCGGATTTGAACGTATGTGATGAAATTACTCACTCATTTATATGTATTTTCATAATTTCTTATGTTTTTCTTTTTCTTTTTAAAATTCTTATCTTTCTAATTATTATATATCTTTTTTATTTATATTTTATGTATGTCTTTTTATTTACATCTTTGATTCTATGTAAATTCGCATTATCTAAAATTAAATCAAACTCCCGCCACCTCAGAACAGGCTCAGCCTAGTGAGGTGGATTATACCAAAAAAAATGTATGTTAATTTATTGGTTAATAAATAATAAAAAATAAAAATCGTGTAAAAACAATATTCGGCGCGCGGCCCGGCGTAATGGTCAGACCTACAGTCGAATTTGCCCTAGCAGGCCTAGAAAATTGATCTTTCCGTGGGGTTTATTTTAATTATTTCTGATGAAGAAGTATTACTAAAATATCAGATATTTCTAGAGGGATCCCTCGAGAAGTTACTAATTCATTGTCTAGAAAAATAAAATCTGCTACTTGTGAGTAGCTAATTTTATAATTGTAAAACGTTTTATAATATTTAATAACCGTTTTACAAAAAATATTACGCTCTAATATATTATCGTTACGAATTCGTCGGAATTAATTAAAGTGTGAGCCTCGAGCGAACCCATGTCATTAGAGTCTTAGGAAAATCTGTTTTTCTGAGGTAGCATAACATCCCCTCACCGTTATCTGGAACGGTGAGGGGATGTAACAAGTCAAATTTTACCTTAGCGTAGGACCAGACTTCTTCTTGGAATAGGAAACAAGCCTTGTCGGGCGTCTTAGCGGCCACCTCGTCGAAGATGTCCGGGATTGTCATGTTGTTCTTGTTAAACCTCCTCACTTGGATCAGCATCTTGATGTACCCCCACACTGCCCTGCAACAAGAAGGAAGGTTAACACAGTTAGTCATTAGTCATTACATTACACTAGGGTCCACTTTATAGTAGCTCGTGAGAAACGCTATGACGTAGGTAGCGCTAATGGCTGCTACGACAACTGTTACCGGTACCCGGGGCTGCCCCTACAAACGTTGGCCGGCGTGACGTCACAAACGCCCTCCGAAAGTACATAAATTAAAATGTACATAATTTAAAAATAAATTAAAGTTATGAAGTTCATTGAACCAAGGTTACGTAGGATAGATATACATTTTCCTTTTCACTATTTTTTTGTTGAAAAAATACCATAGGTACTGAATAGGATTTAAAGTAGGTATCTGTAATCTGTATCCATAATCTATCATCAAAATCAAAAATACTAATTTTGGTTGTGTATCTGTCCTACGTAACCTTGGTTCAATGAACTTCAGAACTCGGATTTGCTTTGAATTTGTGTTATTTTAAAAATTGGAACTGTTTATTTGAAGAATTCAGACAGGCGATAAAATACTAACCGTTATTTTATAATATTTTTTGCAGAATTTATTTAACTATTATAATTGTCGTTTTCAAAATGGGAATTATAATATCGCGTGATTTTTCATGGGTCTGCACTAGTTATTTAATAAATTATCTGTTATTACTGAAATGAGACCACAGTCATTCACGTGCCTTTGAATGATAATAATAAATGTGTTTACATCGTGCTGTGCAGGTTTAAAAAGCAAAAATTCAAGAGAATAGACATAATTTCCATTGAGCAAAATAGTGTATAATTTTTGAATTTATTGATAAATGCCCAACTAACTTGACAGAGGGACATACAGCCAAACAACTCAGTCTTGGCACACACCCTTTGATTCATTCACATTTATACATACTATTTTATTATTCTGACCCGACTCAAGTTTCTGGTTCTTTTATATTTTTGGCGTCCCGACTTCTCCTACAGAACTGTTTTCTGAAAATCAGTTCCTCGTAATTCTGTGCCATCGTGCATTTCCATGCCAAACGAGAGAACGCAGCATATATAAAACTAGGAAATCTAGACATTGACATAAACTAGGTCTCGGTTGTTCAATTTAATTTAAAATTATATCGAGACGTGTTTTTTGGAACGCAAATAAAACAAGTATACATGTACATCTTCCTATAAATTAAATGAGTGATAAAAATTTGGGAGTTTAGTGAAAATATTTTTTTAAAACCCCTTGTTGAGCTATGCACTGTGTTGACAATCTAAAAATCAATTTTAGTCTAGTAGTGACACAGAAACACGATAAAAATATCCATGGTTACGAAACTCTACAATAAAATATTCCAGGATGCATGTTTTTGAATTGTTATCGCCGCCGTTTGATGACGGTAGAATATGATGTATGTAGAACATGATTGTTTTAAGACCTAAAATAATGAAGGTATTATAGGTACAGCAGATGTCGTTCCAGAGTGGAACATAACTCAGTATCGTCCTGGTGAAAGACCAGCATCAGAATCGAAACGTTGCTGTAAAGTTGCTTAAACGTTGTTGCTGTTCAAGAGCTATCGAAACATGGCTTTAGCCGTGTTCCCCTCTACACTACCTATAGCCTCACAGTTCACCCCAATTGGAGATGCAATAGTTCCACTGGCATCAGCCTAGCTGGCCAACTGATTCAAATGGCTCTTGGAACAGATTGAATTTTAGCCTACTCCAATTATTGAGCTTGAACAAAAGAAATGGCCTTGATCTGGACGCTTTAGACTTCAAAAGACCGGGCCTGGATCTGAACACTTTAGACTTCAAAATTCCATCTCTTTGCAGAAGAGACAGGTTTATATTATGCAACATGAACCGAGTGTGACTTTGTACCGGACTTTTTATTTGAGTCAAGATCAATCAATCACTTAATTTATTATTCTTTGTATGGGCCAAGGAGTTTGGAGAAAAAACACTTTATTGTTAGATGTATTGAATATGATTATTTTCCACTTCGCGAACTCAGAGGTGGCCGTGGGCAAATTTGCAACTGTTGCCATCAATATTTTATTGATATACGCATTTCCATTTATATTATTAAGTGAAGGTATAATAAACGGGTTAGGCATATGACGTAATAAAAAATTGAAATAAAGATTTCCAAGTCTTCCCAATGAATTCTGAACCGCACTTTGTCCCCATCAGATTCAACATTTTTATTTCAAGAAGTATTTACTTGGTTAAAAGTTTTGGCGTGTTAGTATGTTTCAACTTGTTGGTCAAATTCAAAGAATGAAAATGTTGAATTAACACATTGATCATATTTGGATAGTTACAAACAAAACATACGCGTTGTCATTGAGTTACATCTGTATATACATATACACCTGTGGTTTGTTGTACGCAAATATGTATGTATATAATAATGCAGGATGATAAATAAAATAATAATATTTTTTATTTTTATTTCCGTCTGATTTTAAAATCTCATTGTAAAAACTACATTGTTGATAATCTGGTACCTAGTCACTTAAAGTAACAACATACCCCCACTCATTACGGAAAAAATGAGTACGAGTAGCGATGGGTATATTAGAGATATTCATTTAAAAATGAACAAATATTCTAGGAATCGATATAATCGATTCTAATTATTTCGTTCAAATGAATGTAGTAGAAATATTATAAAAGGTTAAAGTATACAATTTACATAGGTCATATGCTTAACGAAAGGGAAAACACAAATAAATTTTTTGGGTCAGAGAGAAAAACAATTTATTTTTTGCCGGAGAGGGTTAAATTTAAGCGATTGATTCGAAATTTTAATTGGACCTTAATGGAATTTTTCACAAAAACGATGCTGCACAAATCATACATTATTATTATTATGAATTAAATTGTTTCGAAATTGGATTGTCAATACGTTTCGCTCATGAACATGAATAATTAGGAGTGTTTATGGCGTGATGTTAGGCTGGATTAGTTCCACGACCACGACCACGTGGTTAGAGTCCGGAGGAAGTGCTCCAACACCGACCATTTTGCTAATCCCTATTGATATGACCTCGGCGGTGCGGGCACAGGGGCCGTGCGACACTCGACATTTGACACTCGGACAAAATAAATGCACATTCACTGTCGTGGACTGAACACTGAAACACAACCCACAACCAACAACCAATCCAATACACTCAGTAAACTGACGTGGAAAATAAAAACCTTTGAAATATGGAAATACGCAATTCGTACATTTATGTACCACAAATAAATTTACATTTATCTTGTCTGCCAGTGTTCAGGCATTTATGTTAGAAGGTTTTGAAACTACAGTCACTACAGGATTTGTTTGCCAGTGTTCAGGCATTTATGTTAGTAGGTTTTGAAACCACAGTCACTACAGGATTTGTCTGCCAGTGTTCAGGCATTTATGTTAGAAGGTTTTGAAACTAGTCACTACAGGATTTGTTTGCCAGTGTTCAGGCATTTATGTTAGAAGGTTTTGAAACTACAGTCACTACAGGATTTGTTTGCCAGTGTTCAGGCATTTATGTTAGAAGGTTTTGAAACTACAGTCACTACAGGATTTGTTTGCCAGTGTTCAGGCATTTATGTTAGAAGGTTTTGAAACTACAGTCACTACAGGATTTGTTTGCCAGTGTTCAGGCATTTATGTTAGTAGGTTTTGAAACCACAGTCACTACAGGATTTGTCTGCCAGTGTTCAGGCATTTATGTTAGTAGGTTTTGAAACCACAGTCACTACAGGATTTGTCTGCCAGTGTTCAGGCATTTATGTTAGAAGGTTTTGAAACTACAGTCACTACAGGATTTGTTTGCCAGTGTTCAGGCATTTATGTTAGTAGGTTTTGAAACCACAGTCACTACAGGATTTGTCTGCCAGTGTTCAGGCATTTATGTTAGTAGGTTTTGAAACTACAGTCACTACAGGATTTGTTTGCCAGTGTTCAGGCATTTATGTTAGTAGGTTTTGAAACCACAGTCACTACAGGATTTGTCTGCCAGTGTTCAGGCATTTATGTTAGAAGGTTTTGAAACTACAGTCACTACAGGATTTGTTTGCCAGTGTTCAGGCATTTATGTTAGTAGGTTTTGAAACCACAGTCACTACAGGATTTGTCTGCCAGTGTTCAGGCATTTATGTTAGAAGGTTTTGAAACTACAGTCACTACAGGATTTGTTTGCCAGTGTTCAGGCATTTATGTTAGTAGGTTTTGAAACCACAGTCACTACAGGATTCGTCTGCCAGTGTTCAGGCATTTATGTTAGAAGGTTTTGAAACAACAGTCACTACAGGGTGCCATTAAACATAACCAGGGATGAGTAGAAACCTTCAGAGACATGACGGGAGACAGCCTTACCTTGTGAAATAAGGTTTCTTTGAGCAATATGACCTGAGGTTTCGAAACGTCGTATTTTATTTCACGGGATCCGGTAGATTATATCGGTAGAATTTGAAGAAAAGAGGTCTGAACGCCAGAAGCGGAAATTATGAAAAACAACGGATGTAAGAAAGAAATAACGCAAGTCGAGATACAATCGTTGATTGTAAAAGCAGGGATTTACGCAGACTGAATACAATCTGTACCAATCAGTAAAATTGTGAAACTTAGCGTGGTTTTTATTTCCCCTTTGAATGACACCACAAAAAAAATATGTTGGATTAATACTTACGGTTTTGAGCCCACAACCTTCAAAGGCAAAACTCATAATTCTCACCATTCTAATATTATGGAACTCGTAGTCATAATTACAGATGATCGACACAAATTACCTTAAAAGTGTGGGATGTTGAGTTACGAGACGTTGCATGTGAATACTAGAAGATATTACCTATAGATGGATATGGCTGAAATCATCTGACTCCCTCATAGTGGTATAGTGTAAGAATTTCCTCTCAAACATTAATATTCCTGTGGATATACCATTGTGAAAATGAAAAATGATCAAACCCCCACGTAATCGGATATTCTCCGCGAAAGTGTGTCAGCACTCGACAATAACGAGCGGAGCAAAACAATGTTTGCAAACATCAACTGTAAAGATAGCGTATGGTTATGATTATGGTATATGATGCAACTACGGTAGACGTAAGAACTGATCGTCCATCAGAGGTAAAGCAATCAAAACTCAACAATCCCAAAAAGCTTTCGCTGCCCAGTTGGTCTGCCGGAAGAATGTTCATTAGCCATTAGTCACGTTATCTCCTCATCATTCTTAGTCCATCCAATGACGTAGTTCGCCATTAGTCTAGTCACGAGATCGTCTCATAAGAAATAATTGAGGGGTTACATGACCCGTCAATGCTTTTTAATATTAACTACAGCAGACCCGTGAAAAATCAAAAGAAATTATAATTCAATTTAAAAAAAATAATAAAAAATTGTGAAAAAATATTTAATTGTATTATATACAAACTAACTAATAAACAAACAATCTTTCAAATGAGCTAACGTTATTAATAAATATAGGTACTTAATAAACTGGAAAAAGATCAGGCGGCATGAAATTTTCAAATCTTTTTTTGTCAATGCAACTATTTTAAATAAATATTTTTATTTTATTTAAGCACCCGCTAAAATGCCAAAGCAGTTTGTCAGCAGGTCAATTTAATTTAATCGAAAAGTCATATCTTATCCATTACAAGCTGTAAAGCTATGGATTATCCTCTTCATTGTCAAGAAAATATGGCGAATATTTTTTATTTCAATTGGCCAGATAATTATGTTTTTCTGTTTTCACAAAAGGGCGCTATGCAAATTATCGAATTATTGCTATTACTAGGCATCCGTATCATTTGTGTAATAAAATGACCCAACTGCTGCTAACCACCTGGAGCCAATGAGACTACGGCATTCCCAATTGGGGTATGGGTCAATGTACAGAAAGGTGGGACAACAGTTTGTATGACTTAGATAATAATGAAAAGTAAGAATAACCTAACCTAGCCTAACCTAACCTAACCTAAACTAACCTAAACTAATCCAACCTAAACTAACCCAACCTAACCTAACCCAACCCAATCTATAATTTAACCTACAACCCAACCCAACCTAACAGCGTTGTTTGTGTGGTGCAAGGAGTCCCTTTTGTGTAGAAGTTTTTTTCTAAATCCCCCTGCTTTAACCCCCCCCCCCTTCCCTCTTCTGACCCAACCTAAGCTAATCCAACCCAACCCAACCTAACAATGTTGTTTGTGTGGTGCGAGGAGTGTAGTTTTGTGTTGCATTTTTTTTCTAAATATCCCTCCTTTAACCCAATCAATAAGCAAAAAAAAGTCTAAAAAATAGTGGACGAAGCTGGATGGTAAAACTATCACGATTTAAAAAAATTTATGGCTCAATGTTATATATAGGCCATGATAGTAAATAAAACACGAAAACTGCACATTCGTGCTGTGGCAACAATGGCGACCGTTCGTCACACATTTTTTCTTTTAGTGACTATCGAAGCTAGAAAAATACTTGCAAACATTTTTAATCCAGTGAGGTGTTATTATCGCTTTAGTTAGAAGGAGGTAATAATTCTGGTCGAGTTCATTTATAATTATTATTATTATTTCTCTTCTTCGGAAAATAACCCTCGTGGACCTCACTAAACGGCACAACAATGTGGTGCAGTCACAATCCTTGTGCATATATGATACATAAATAGGTCCTAAAGGATTTTGAATTGTGTGAATGTGGACATTTTCAAACACAACATATTATAGAAGAATGTCCCCTTCATTAGTCTTATCCTCTTATCATTGTCAGTATGGTCACCCTATGATTGTGACTGATAAGTCAATACTGGTACTTTGTAATACTCATTTAGTCAGAAGAAAGTTATTATTTCCAACTTTAAACTTACTTCCCAGCTGCAAATTTAGTTTGAATAACTGTAGCCTTTATTTTCGTAATCATTTCGAAGATTTTATTTTATTGTATTAAGTTCAAATGTCTTTTTATTTTTTTTTTAATATAGTTGTAATGCTGCACATCTCGACATTGAAAGTCCCTGGTGAGATAAGCGGCTTATGTTTTTATTGTATTATACTATTTTTTAAATAAATTCGTTTGTCTATGGCAAATCTGTGCTAAACCAAGTGACTCCCGATGCCGTCGACTAACTGAATAATGTCAGCTCCACAGACATAGGAATTAATAGACGAGAAGATAATGGCGAGGGGTAAAATCAACTGTTGAAGAACGAAGGGAGTAAGGCTGACTGTGATTCGTCAATAAATCAATCTGACAGTAAATAGGCATCTCGCATTATAATATCACCATTTACTTCTTAAAGGTAAAATCTGCTTTTGAATGAATAGACATTTTTACATGGGAGCGCAAATTACTCGCCACGTTATGAACAAATTTGCGAAGTCCAAATTCGGCAAAAAAATTCGGTTCTATTTTCAGAGTCGAATATTTCGTTTAAGTATTTAGTTAAGACACTTTTATAAATGTTCATAATTTACTTCCCAGCAACCAACCAGCTTTGTGTTTCGCGTCCAGACGTTTCTCGATGTGATAGTATATGTTTCTAAAACTGATCCATATTATACGATGTGAATATGCTTAAAATAAAGTAAAATAATGCTTATATATGGAATGTAATACGACAATTGGGTTTATTCTCTTTTTCACATCTATTTTTACAAGTTTTCATAGTACAAGTCAACATTTTGCCGTGTTATTTCGTAAAATGAACCGATGATGCCTCGACCATAGTTCGCACAAGAATGATGACGTCACGTTTTCAAATTTCACTTGAGGCCATACGCGAGCACAGCCGGCTCCAATGGAACCGGTATGGGGAGTGGGGATAATACGCTTTTAATCGCTTAGGGCAGGTCTACTAATATTCATATGTCTATGGTCAGCTCCCACTTTAACCTCCGCCAGCTATATAACCAACCATAGGAAGAAGAAAAATTATATCTGAAACAATATCGATAACATTAAAACAATGAAACAGTAAAACAGAATCGTGTTAAAAATTCGGAGATCAATTGATCCGACCAGCAAGAAACTCTGCGGAAAAAAGCAAACACCCGTTTACATACAGTTGACGTCGGCAGCAAGCGAACTGATCTTTTCTCACGTAGACTACATAATACATTTCTATATGCATCTAGAATGAGTTACCGACATGCGCCTTTTCACTTCATACATCTTCCTAAAGCCCCTACCTTAACCCAGCTCACAACGTCGCTCAACAGGGTATAGATCAGTCTTATCGGTTGCAAGTGCATCGTAAACCCCTCCGTTTTAAAAAATGCACAAAATACGTGTTACTAATTTACATATGTACCTACATAATAATATTTTATGCAAGTTTGCATTAAACGCTTGTATTTTATAAAAAGTGTCGTCACTCATTTTATTATTTGTACGTAAATGAGCCAATTTGCAAAATCCAGCTGGCATAATTTAATATTTGTTTATAAATAATTGGTAATAAATGTGGCATTTTATTGCACTTTAAAACTGCCTCGTACCATAGAACTATACAATTAGAAGCTCTATTGCGTATATCTCATCGAAACGTGTACCACTATTAGAACGCGATAAGCGGTGTGCGTAGACCCGTATGGTCCAAGCGATGACCGTAAAAATCCCATCCCATAGGCCACATGAACCAAATTAGTACTGGGCTTTAACCGCAAATAAGATTAGTTAAAAAAAACGCATTCATCCAGATTTCGGCCCGGGAGGAGTCCTGGAAAGCGACGAAATGTCGTTTAAAAATGTTGCTAGAAGAAAGGTATTTTTCGCTCGAATAATCGCGTAGACCACAAGGTTCTCCTCGGCCGAATTTCGGCCGAACCACATTTTCGTAAACAGGGATTTTTTATCTAAATTCTAACATCGATTTCATTCGTGTGGCCGATGAGATATTTTGCCGCATCTGGAGGATACCTACAATGTCATTTGTTAGGTACTTCTCCCCACACAAAAGTTGGCCGAACGATTTTTTTTTTCATAACAAATTTGCAATCAACTTTTGGCTTTAGTTTTGGTAATGTGGCACGTCGGATATTTTCATCCCAAAAATGACACCGGAAGTCGTCGCTTTCCAGGACTCCTCCCGGGCCGAAATCTGGATGAATGAGTTTTTTTAATTAATCTTATTTGGGGTTAAGCCCAGTACTAATTTGGTTCATGTGGCCTATGGGATGGGATTTTTACGGTCATCGTTTGGACTAGTAGATTCGGTAGTTTTAGTTAGAGCGTTGGAGGTCAAAGCAAATTTCCTAACCGCAAAACACTATTCTTCAATGCATTGGATTTGACATGTTTAGTGATATTAAAATATGAATAAATTTGCTTTGCTTTCCTCTTTATTTGTGATATCATAAGAGTTTCAAAAATTAACAGTGAATTAATTATTAATAATAAACAGATATTTTTTTTAAATAGTCATATTTTTCATTTTTTAACACAATTTGGGAGGCAGGTTTTGGGTACCGCCGCCCCGGGAACCATTTATTGAAAAAACCACCACCTCTGCCATAGCACACCTCAAGTGCTTCGCTACGTTTGGTGATATAGCAGGGGTGGCCGGGTTAATTAGGTTGAGGTGTGTTCAGGATGCGCCTGCCCACCAGCTGCGTGGCGTGCCAGATCGGGAGGTAGGCGTGGGGAGACCCTTTGACCTCTCCTGGTCTCTCGACCAATCACCTTCCGCCGCAGAGGGAGGGATATATTCATACATCCTTCACTCCTGGACGTACTGATCCCTAGATTCCTACCCAATTCTCATACTTTTTACCTTCCCAGAACTTCATCTTCCTACTTGCCTTAAATTTATTTTCACCTTTATTGATATTAATTTATTTTTGTTATTTAGACATCTTACCTGCATCCTTGATTCGGTTATGTTAATTTATTAAAAAAAAGTTATATAAGTACAGGGTGGAGCAAAAGTAATCACCCTATTGGAAAACGCTATAACTTTTGCAAATGGCGCCAGATGTCAATTTGGTTTTGATATTTGTGAAGTAAACAAACGCAGAATACAAATCGACAAGACATGAATCGGTTTACTCCGCAAGAACGCGGAATAACTAGCAGTACCAAAGTTTATCATTAAAAAAAAATACAGCAAAAGAACATCAGGTGATTACTTTTGCCCCACCCTGTACAATGTTTACCAATTTTTCTAATAATTTTATTTATTTCATATAATTATTTTTTATAACAATAACTAACGTTCGTTGTAATAATTTTTGCCTACGGGTACTTATTTGTGTATTCTAAATTAAATTGCATTATATGTTTATCCTGACGAAGAAACCTTTGGTTTCGAAACATGTTGATTATTTTGATGAAATAGTGACGTATTTGTATTTTTTTCATATTATTAGATATAAAGCGATTTATTTTCATCAAAATAAACAGTTTTGCCACATTTTTTTATTTCTGCGATTGAATAATGTTTTACAACAATTAAGCATGTTTGACCATATTTTTCAATAATTTTGAGGTTTTTACGTCGATTTACTATGTTAAAAATTGAAAACACCATAAAATAATGGGTACTAAGCCCATTAATTAGATCGGATATTTTTCTGTTCGGGTTTCCTAATTTAGATAAATTGATTCGCCATTCTGTGTTTCTGCTATTTGGCAAAAACCCTCTCCCAGCAAACAGTTTTATTATCTGCTAGAACTTAAATATCTCGTTTTAATAAAATAACAATAATATTACCAACGCACTAATTTTATTACCGACTTTGGACTTTGAACGCTGATAAAGCCGAAAATAAAATGAGTTCGTGACGTTCTTCTAAAAAATAATCTGTTGCATACACATACACAGGCTTTACGGTCATTATCTCAAATAAAATAACAATAAGATTGCTCGGTACATTCAAATAATACTGCAGGTAATTTCTCTCATATATTGACGATAAAATAAGATTTATTATGCGGCGCAGCGGTGAAATGTTTCATAGTTACCTAAAAGATAATAGAATTATCTTTGGTTACACAGAATCAGATCTTTTGTATCTGGGGATTTGAGGTATAATTAAAACCAAAAGAGTGAAGAAATTCATTTTAACAGTAATATTCTCCGCAGTTTAAAAGCATTATAATATTATCTACGTGACTAAATGCTCAAAGTCGAGGCGCCCGCTACAAACGAAAAGAAACACAATGAAACGTGCGCCGTTACCGTAATTACAAGAAAATGTAGGCAAATAGTTCATTTTTTTAGTGAGATCTGACCTAGAAAGTGCGATGGAACGGCTTCCTCCCACAGAGCATGGGAAGAGATAGACTTGACAATAGGGAGTGGGCACTGCAAAAGTATAGAGTAGACTAACTAGTACAGACTCAGGTACTGCGGTAGACAATGGGCGACTCACTTGTTCAGTGAGACCTGCAAGGGGGTCACTGGGGCGACTCACTCACTCACACTCGTACTAGTCAAACTGACAGGCCTATTTGTGGGCCTATTGCAGAATTGTAGTCAGTTACCTCCGTACCTCGCTTCGGGTCTTGCTTCATTTGAAGACCACGCATTTAGCATCAGCTCCTACTTTTATTTTTAATGATAAACTAATATTTATAAGACAAGGTTAACAAGAACCCACACCCTTCTGATTCCCAACCCGCCAAATAATTCAATATGTAGTATTTCATTAAAAAATTATTGCCTATTACACTCTTTCACCTGTAAAGAATCGGCATTATTTTTAATATTTAGTCAAAATATTTCAAAATTAACCAACAAGGATATTGGCAATATTTGTGGAAATAGCAGGTAGATATAGATATAAAATAACAAAAGTTACGAAGTGTTTATATTACTTGTTTAATTGCGACAGAGCATTTTTAGCGAAATTTGCACAATGTTTTCAAATAAAATAATGAATGATGACACTATGACACACATTCAACGCTTTTTTCATAAATTAATTAAAATTAAATTTTTCAACTATGCCGTGCTCGTAGCAAATATTTGCGATTACAGTATAGTTAATTATTTTAGAGGGGAAAACTAAACAACAGAAAAAACACGGTACCAGCTTACGAGTGTATTATAAACCAGAGTACAATTATTCTAACAACAACAAAAGGAACAGTGAATGGCGTAGATTGCCGAGGAGTGCGGGATAAACATGTAAATGAATTACTGAAAATGTTTATTTTGCATTGTTACATTTCGTAAACACGTCATCTGAGAAACTGCTCTGAAGTATTTAAGTGGGAATTTTAAAATTATATGCGTATTGCGGTGTTATTGAATTGTTTAAAGTTAAACGTTTTGGAAGTCAAAATAATGTATTGACAACCAAACTTAAAATCTTAAAAAATGTGGGATTTTTTTGTTACTCTTTCATTCTATTTTACTATGTATGTACCTGAATTGTATATGTATCAAAAATTTTGTTAATAAAAAAAAAATTAAAAAAATTAAATGTAAAATCTGGTTAAATGAACTTCTAGAGTTACAATCGAAATGAGTATTTTTAATGGCTGAAGTCCCGGTGTTGCCCAGGTTTTGCACAGTTTTTCGAAGTCAGATGCAAAATTTCATCAAGTTAAAATTCAGCTTTAACCCCTTGGGCAATTTTGGGAGATGTTTTTCATAGACAACAAACAACCGTAGAGACTTTTTGGGAGATATATATCTCAGCCTTACACGGTCTCATAAAAGTAATGGTATCTCATTTTGTATTACGGTGAGAAATACTATTTAAACAGTGTTAGAAAGAGTAAATAACTAGCTTTCAGTTTATATTTTTAAAAAATTACCACAAATGCTCTTGAAATGAAATTTCCGTTTAGTGTAAATAAGCTGAATTCAATTCCCGAGTCATGTAAACAGTTCCCGAAGTTAAATTCCCGTGTCGTGTATAAAGCTCCCGAAGTTAAATTCCCGTGTCGTGTATAAAACTCCCGAAATTAAATTCCCGTGTCGTGTAAAAAATTCCCGAAATTAAATTCCCGTGTCATGTAAAAAGCTACCGAAATGAATTTCTCGTTTCGTGTAAAGTAGTAATTTAAAGTAGTTTAAAAAATAAAAACCACTGGTAAGTGACTTTAAAAACTTTAACTTGGTTATCGTTCAAAATGTTAATGCTATTTTAATTGCATATGTCGACTTGCAATACTAAAATCTGAAAGGGTATTTTATCTGCTTTCAAGAACAGTGTTTTATTTAAAAATATGTTTAAAAACAGCAAATTTACCTGGAATCAAATGTAATGCGAACATATTTTCCGCGGAATATATTTACTGACAGTTCTCCTAACAGATGTACATTTTGCAATGTACATCTGTTAGGAATCTGTAGGGGTTAAGGGGTGAGAAAAGGGGGTGGGGGTGATTTTTCGAAATCTCGTGTAGACAGTGGCTTTCCTCCAGTTTGGAAGGTCAAGCGTGCAATTTAGATAATAAAAAAGATTACTCTGAATGCACGTTAGGTCTTCGACATTACATACACTTACAAGATATCAATAATTATTTTTACAAAGGCATAAAATATTTCAATAGTCTTCCCGAAGAAATAAAAAAAATAACAGATTTGTTATCATTTAAAAAAAAGATCAAATTATATTTTAAAAAATAACAACCATAACATCACCAATCACTTAATTTCATGCCATATTATATTTTTTTAATGTTACAACATCCTAGTATTTAAGATTATATTTACTGTACACTATTTTATAGTATCATTGTACACTAAAATGTAGTAAAATTATGAAAAAACTCCTACACCAAGCTCAAGAGCTAGCTCTCTTAATTGGCGTAGAATTCTTGTAAATGTATTTCACTATTTTGTTTTTGACATATATTATGTTTATTACTGTAACAATGTTATAATTTAAACAATAAAAAAAAAATCTACAGCAGGTGAAACATCATTAAAATAGTTGAGGTTGAATCGCCTTCGTTATAAGTGTGAAGCATGTAATTATTTTACTGCAACTTGCTCCATTTCCACTGATCAATCAATCAATTATTATAACTTCGAAAAGTATTCCGTTACCTTCGATATTACGTCAAATCTGTTGGGTCTGTTAAGACCCATAAGTTCTAGGAATGCTTAAAATGGTCACTTATATTAAAATTTAAATAACTTTGTATGTGTTTGCATTTTTTAACATATAGATTTTGATAAATGACGCGAGTATAGGAGGCCGGAAAAGGATGTATAATTCAAGGCGAACGGTCTCAACAAAAAAATAAAATTTATAACACGTAAAAGAAATCTTAAAAAAATAGAAAAAGCGTGAAAAATCTTTAAAAAACAGGGTTTATGATTTTTTTTGGTTTTGTTAGAAATTTCATCTTTGAGTGGTACGAAGGTATTACTCCCTAGACTTGTAAGTGGGGAGAAACTGACAATACTTGAGGCATATCATTCATATTTATGGTTTTAAAGAATTTTATGTAACTATAATTTAAATTATAAGTTTGATATGATATCACAATGCGTGAAGGAAATTAATAGATTCAAAGACATTAAATATTCTAATTATCAAAAAAATATCAAAATTCTGTCACGGTGCTAAAAACATTATCCGATCCATTTTAATAACACTATGATCAATCATCACGCCTCACTTGGTTCAATCACGGTCTTTATCAAAATGATATTAGTGTACGATATGATAATTTGGTATTCTGCTCGGTTTTTGTTTACCCCGATACGGGCAGCCGGATAACAATGTACTGAGTGTTATTTTCGTGTAGATTTGTAGACCTAATGATATTTACAAGGCACCAAGAAAAAGGTGGACCAGAAACGGTAGGTACTAGGTATAATCTCGAGGTCGTAGGGAGGACAGACAGCCTCATTTACGAAGGTCAAATCATTTTAAAATATCATTATTCCACTTACAAGCCAATATGAAAAAAAGGTCGAAGAATTATAAATGAAGGAAGGTGACAAGTACAAACTGATTTTAATTTAAGTACATATTATATCTACTGCTTCTGAGGACACGCGATCAATTTAAACTGGCCAATTTATATTTTATATCAATACATTAATTTATCGCAAAGATGGGGCCGAAACGTTTTTTAAGAAAACGAGAAGTATCAGGCAATATAAAATTTTATTTGACAAAATGAACAATATGACTTACACCCTGGAACTAAAATTTGAACACGTTAAATAAAATGACTAAAAAGAAACAAGAAACAGATGGTTCCATTCATGTAAAGGACTTTTAAAGTTGAAACTATGAAGAGACAAAGAAAAACTGATAAAAAAACGTAAAACTAAAACAAAGTCCAACCCAAAACGAAGACACTACATTCGCAGTATCTATTTGAAAGAAAGCGGAACCTACAGATTAAAATTTTGCAACGAATCGAACTACTGGGGAATTCTGAAACCACTGAAGGTTCTGTAGACTCCAGTTATGATTATAAAGTTGAAAGAATGACAAGTTACCGAAGGTCAATACCAAGTGGCTGACCATGGAAGAGGTGGAAGAATGGGAACTTCCGGAAACCAGAGAAAAATGCCAAGGGACAGGAACTGAACAAGAGCATTGAAACATTGGAAGATAAAGAAAAATAACAAGATGACGTAAGAATTGGCTTGCCTTTTCAAAATGGTATTAAAAAATAATGAATTGACCTTATTTTTCAAATGATTTGTTCGAGGTTACAACGTACCCTTTACAAGGTTAAGCAACTAAATAATTTATTGAAAAACATCGCAAACCCGGAAAACGAATATTAAACACAACAATGTAAACATTTTCTCAATTTATATTTATAAACCAATTCGTAGTTATATATATTTTTTAAATAGGGCATATGTTATTCTAGTCAAGTTATGGCCACAACATGCATATTATAACTAGGTAAATTTTGAATAGACAAACTAACAACTAAAATTTTACGCAGGTACAAAGGCTAATCTAGGCAAATTACGGCCTGCGGGCATTATGTGGTCCAACGCGTTATTTTTATGGGGCGCGCAAGCTATTAATTTATCTGACAATAACAACAATTCAGTTATTTATTAATAATTGTTATTTGTAATAATAATAATAACATTGGAAACTTGTTTATAAATAAACTGTTCTTTTATAAAATTATTAAATAAATAACATTTTTTATAAAAATGGCAAAATTATAAGTGAAAATTAAAAAAGTGGCTGATTGCGTGTATATATTATAAATAATAAAACCAAGGTTCAGAATCATTCAGCAGTAAAACATAAGAAATTTATTAGACTTGCTAATCCGTCGGAGCTACGGGCCATGGTAACCTTAAATAACTAACTAACCATCACGCCGTTTCCCCGCAGGGGTAGGCAGAGAGACCGCCAAAGAACTCGGTCTTGGCACACACTCCTTGCCTCAATCCCATTCATACATCGTAACATACATACTCTTCTATTATTCTGACTCTTGACATTGCCTGACTCAAGTATCTGATTCACTTGATCGTGCCATGTCTTCCTCGGGCGTCCCCGACTTCTGCTACCATTCACATTTGCGTCATATATTCTCCTTCCACTCCTTTCTACGTTCATTCGCTCTACATGCCCAAACAATCTAAGCGTCCCTTTCTTAATCTTATTCATTTCGCTTAAATCAGTCTTGCATTCTTTGCGGATCTCCTCACGATCGTATGGTTTTACCACACATACAAGATCCCTGAGACGTATGTGAGATCCTTTAGATGCCTATTTAATAAATACGTATTTATATGTACAGGTGGAAAGACTACATACGATTCAAACGATCAAGGAGACAATATGGAAAATGGCGCTAATAATATTCACCTTTACAACAAACATTAATTTACACATGCTGTTGACATTTTTAATTGGAGTGTTAATATATATGCACATCCCAGTGGCAATTTCATTACTGTAATAGTTGTAAAGGTTTCAACAATAAATAAAAACAATATAAAGAAAAAAACTATGTTCGCTTGTCGAATCTCCAATTGTGAGTTCTGGCTTCATGAAATGAACGGTCAATTTGTAATACGCACGGTTATTTCAATCATATGCTAAGGAGCTAATAATATCTTTGGAGCTAATATATTAAAAATTACATATTGTTAGTACCAAATTTTTCAATAAGAACAGAAAATGAAAATGGGAAGAAACCGAACTGTAAAACTAGTAGGTAAAACGTAGGTAGGTAAACCCTAGGCAGGTGATCCCTGTGATCGATAATATTCGGATGATTTATTTTTTCGCGCATCACCGACTTTATGAAAAATAATCTCAAGTACGATGTGTTAGAACTGTTATGCTACGTATACACACGCCAGTCGAACTGCCTAACTGTACCTCAACTTATGGGAAAGGAACGAAGCCACCGCAAATAGAAAAAAAAACGGAGAGCGGACTGCTCAAATTGTGCCCGCGTAGGATCGGCCCTGTACATATCTAACTATAGTCAATTTTGTTTCTACACGATAAAAAACGGTCGAGAAACGGCGAGGATTCCGTTCTTATCAATATGCTAGATTTTTCCAACCCTCGTGAATACACTACACAATTTTATTATAATGATATAGCAATAAACAATACTGTGATTTTCATGTAACAAAATACTATACGTTATGTACCTGTTTACCATTTAACGAGGTATCGTGTGGAATGTATCCTCCGTATAAAAAAATAATATATTCTGAAGGTTTTCACAATCCTCTCGATAGCTTATACGGATAACGTAGGTATATCTTTTTCATTATTCGATACTATGTGGTACTAACCAATGAATAGTGGCTATATACCGGATAAATAACCGGTTAGTGGCAGAGTTGGCATCGGTCCTGCCTAGGCGTCGTGGGTTTCAGTTCCTCGGCTGGCTAAATCCTACATTACGACATAAGCAATATTTTCCGCTTACTACGGTGATAACAGAAGACTGTAAATATTGTCAGGTCACTCGTAACCCGGGGACGTTTGTCTTTCTATTAATAATAACAAATAGTTAGCCGAGTTCTCTACCTAGGGAGAGTATTTATTTGTTTATTTATTAATATTCGTTATCCCATGGATAAGCTATCAAAAGATGGTGAAATACCAATCTATTTATTATACACGGAGAAAAATGATAATTGCGAATTTGTTAGAAATCTCTTAAAATTATTAAAATTCGGACGCCATTTCCCAACAAAATAGAAGTAAATTCAGAATACATCGGAAAACGTGTTCTTGTAGGTGCGCTTATCTTAATAAATATAAAGACGCAATGAGAAAATATTATAATTTTTATGAACACGTGTTCCGACATCCTAATAACACATTCGTGTTTCACTGATAGATTTTTGGAAATCTGTCAATTCATTCGAAGGCCTGCAGTCCCGTTTTCAACAGAAATACGAATAATTAGACCAGATTTTCGATAAATTAGAAATATTTTATATGTATAAGTAAGTTTTCTCCGTGTAACATGAAATAAATAAAAAACAAAAGCAGTCAACATAGAAAAATATACACAAAATACGCAAACATTAGATTATTTACTTAAACAAAAATATGTCATTGATAAGAAAAATAAAACCAGTTGTATGCGCTACGTGCAATAATTGTAAGGTTATTATTAATTAAAATAATAAAAATCATTATTATTGACTTCAATAGCAGGTGTAATTAGTGTCCATTTAAAGGAGTAATTCGCAGTGAACAAAAGAGCACTTACGGTGACAAATGGTCTCAAGACCCTGAACCGAACTTTGATGAAGGTATGTGCATCATTATTAGTTAGCAGCAGGGCCATATTTATGCGCAATCTAACAAAGCTGCAGCCCAGGGGCCCGCACCACAAATGGGTCCGAACCACAAATTGTTCTCATCAATGGATTTTATCTCGAAATAGTATAAAACAAGGTCGCTCTCCGCGTCTGTCAGTTTGTGTGCTTAGTTCTTCTAAACTACCCAACGCATTTATATAGGGTTTTCACTATAATTAGAGAATATCTTCCGGAAGGTTTATATACATATGGTTAACTATAGTATATTATTCTATGGTTAACTATAGTGCTAAGATCTGAAATTTCCGCGTCCCTTATAAACTAGCCGAAAAATTAATAGGAGTTGTTTAAAGCCACAATAAATAGATTAAATTAAAGTTTAAACCTTCTACGTTTTGTGGGATCAAAAGTTTTAGTTAAGATTTCAAAGTGTGAGTGATTTTTGCGCAAAAACTAATTAAAGTAAAAAAATATTAAATGTCAAGTTGAGTGACTTTGTCTATGCAATAAAACAAATATTAAATAGTGATTGCCACCATCAATTTTTCATCAAGCATAATTAAAGAGGGGCATTTGTGAACTTACTAAAATAGTGATGTCTAGCACACGTAGCAAAACCCCAATAATTTCGGAAGATAAATTGAACATGGATAAGATTATTGAATACATTGATAAAAAATTTGAAACCCTGAAAAGAGATATATTTACAAAAATTGATTTACAAACTACAGAAACTACTAAAAGTATTGATTTTATCAGTGCTCAATACGATGAGATGTTAAAAAAAATTGAGGTCTCAAATAATTAAAATCGAGCGATTCAAACAGATTTTGAAAATATAAAAAAAGACCAAATGGAAAAAAATATGATAATTAAAAAACTTGAAATCCGACTTTCTGATTTGGAAACGTTATCAAAATCTAATAGTTTGGAAATAGCAGGAATTCCACAACAAAACCGCGAACAACCTGTGGAAATTGTTAAAAAAGTTGCTGCCGCAGCAGGAATCCACCTCTTACACACTGATATAACTGACGTCACGAGAGTCTCAGACAGACGAAATGAAGCCCCTCCTAAACTTCTTGTGACCTTTTCCGATAAAAGAAAAAGAGATTCCCTCCTTGATAAGAAAAAGGAAATAAATTATAATGAAATCAAGGATCTGGCGACATCTCGAATCTTCATCGGGGAAGAATTAAGCCCGTATCATAAAGAAATCCTATGGAAAACAAAACAATTATCAAAAGAAAAAAATTACCAATATGTATGGTACAAACAGGGTAAAGTTATGATACGCAAAAAACAAGATGATAAAATTATCTACATTAAGCACCTTGATGATATGGTGAAAATAATTTAGTGAATAATATGAACAACATTACTTAATCCACTTAATAATTTAAATTGAGAAAATGAATAACGCACTAACAACAAACATACCAAACATATCATCCATAAACAATAATTTTAACATAATGCACCAGAATATTAGAAGTATCAATAAAAACTTTGATGAACTACAAATATTGATGAAAAGTTTAAATTTAAAATGGGATATTATTATTCTTACTGAATGTTGGCTAACTGATAAATACTACCCCCTACAAATTGGTAATTATGTCCCTTACTCTACAATAATGAACAACACAAAAAATGATGGTGTCATCGTATATATTAAAGAAGATATAGAAGCTGATGTCAGAGAGATCTGTATCAATAATGCAAACTGTCTAAGTATATCAATCGGTAATGACACAACAATACTCGCAATTTATAGATCTCCTTCTACACAAAATCTAGAACCATTCCTCAACTCCTTATCTAATCAACTAAGTCTACTAAAAAGAACTAAAGATGTATTTATCATCGGTGATATAAATATTGATATTCTTGAAAATGGCCATCCAAAAAAATTTGATTATATGCAAACACTAGCATACCATGGATATAAAAGCCTAATTGATGAACCAACACGTGTATATAATGAAAGCAAAACTTGCATTGATCATATATTTTGTAAAACTAATAGAAAAACTCAAGCAATTATTTGTACTACCACACTGACAGACCATTATACAATAATTCTATCTATTACAAAAAAAAATACATATGTAAACCAAAAAAAGAAATCACTCCTAACGAAGTCTGAAACAAATTGGGAAAACGTCAAATGCGAGTTAACAGTGAATGACTGGACAAGCCTTCTGGAAAAAGATGATACTGATACTGCTTGGAGTTATTTTATAGAAGTTTTACAGAACATTATCCTATCAAACACCAAAACCATAGAAAAAAAGTTATCTCATAAAAATTTACACATTAAACCTTGGATTAGTCAGAATATTATAAACTCAATCAGAAAAAGAGATGAACTGCACAAAAAAGTCAAAAACAACCCTTATGATATCCTAACACTTCGATTCTACAAAAGATATCGTAATACATGTAAAAATGTAATACGTTATGCTAAAGAAACATTCTATAAAAACAAAATTGATGAATGTAATAATGATTCACGTAAACTCTGGCAGATCATAAATGAAATAACTAATGCTAAAGCCTCACATAATGACAATAGCATTAAGGAATTAAACATTGATGAGATTCCCACATCTTTTACAGAACACCCGGACAAACTTCTTGACTTTATAAACAACTATTTTTGCAATATAGGCTCAAACTTAGCAAATAAAATTAAACAAAATTCAATTAGTACTATCGAAAATACAGTGAGGATTGACGATGTAAATCAAGAAAACAGCCTCAATATTGTCAAGATAACAAGTGATGAAATAAGAAATATTATAGCCTCCCTAAATATAAATACTTCATCGGGAAATGAACTGATATCAAGCAAATCAATTAAATATCTACAAAATGAGTTAATCCACCCACTAACGTATCTTATAAATCTGTCAATATCAAATGGTATTTTTCCTGCTTGTCTTAAAATTGCTACGATCATTCCAATATATAAAAACGGTCCCAAAAATGATGTATCAAACTATCGACCAATTAGTATTTTAACTACACTATCAAAAATATTAGAAAAAGTTATAAAAAAACAAATGCTTACATTTTTGGATTCTAATAAAATATTATCATCTACGCAGTATGGTTTTAGGGAAAACCTGGGTACTGGTGACGCTATAGCTAATGTAACAAATACAATTATTAGAAAATTGGATGAAGGCAAAAAATGCCTAGCAGTTTTCATTGATCTTCAAAAAGCTTTCGATACCATTGACCACGAAATACTGTATTTAAAACTAAAAAAAAATGGAATAACCGAAACAACCCTAAACCTACTTAGAAGTTACTTAACGGGAAGAGAACAATTTGTACAAATTGGTAAAAGAAGGAGCAAAACTCTACCAATTAAGTACGGTGTCCCCCAGGGAAGCGTATTAGGACCTATACTATTTCTAATTTACATAAATGACCTTATGAATCTTCCCATCAAAGGAAACATAATGAGCTTTGCAGATGACACTGTAATTTTATTCCATGAACAAGATTGGACAAGCACATATAAGGAGGCTGAACATGGCCTAACTGTTCTTCAAAACTGGCTTAAAGCAAACTCCCTTACATTAAATGTGAATAAAACCAAATATTTAACTTTCTCCAAAAACAAAAGAGGACAACCAATGAATGAGCATATACTCAAACTACATGAATGTCAAAAAAAATTTCCTCAATGTTCCTGCTCGATTATAACTCAAACCAAAAGCATAAAATATCTTGGTATTGAAATTGACGATAAACTACACTGGGATTCACACATTGATCGAACTTCAAAAAAGTTAACTAAACTCATCTACTTCTTCAAAAAATTACGGAACATTTTGTCAGCTAGGGATTTAAAGAGAGTTTACTATGCTTTATGCCACTCCAAATTGGAATATGGAATAATAGGATGGGGCTCAGCAGTATCAAAACATATAAAACAGCTGAAGGTAACTCAGAATTGCATCATAAAGACCATACTAAAGGTTCCCATAAGGACGTCAACAACAGAAATTTTTAAACAATTTGACGTTCCAAGCATACAGAAAATCTATGCCAAAAACATTTTGGTACAACACCTCAAAAATAATTCTCAGGAAAACACCTCACATACTCATAAAACCAGAGCCAAACAAACAGAGATACTAACTATACCAAAGTGTAACTCTACCTTTGGACAAAGAAGCTCTGAATTTTTAGCAGTAAAGGTATATAACAAACTCCCACTTAGTATCAAACAAATCAAAACAAAAAACAACTGCATTAAGAACATTAAATCTTGGCTTAAGGAATTACCGGAAAAAGAACTTACTAGCATATTTAAAACATCGTCGTAGAAGTTTCTGGAAGCCCTTACCCAAAACATGGAGTCATACCATAGAAGTCGCTGAATAACTTATCCAAAACCTAGTCCCCCTCAGCACAGGATCTCCTAGTGAGGAGGACTATGAATATAATCAACATCTATTTTTTATATATATATTCTTATAAAAATGTAAAAAAAATGTATAATATAGCTACTAATAAAAAAAAAAATATATATATATATATATATATAATACATGCAAATGATATTTATAGAAAGTAGAGAAAAGTCGAGCAAAGCCGGGTACACGTCAGCTAATTTCAAATAAATTATTTAAAAATAAAAATATTTTTGTATATAGTTTTTCTAAGCAATGTTAATAATGCTGATGAAAAAGTACCAGCGATTTTGATTTTGATTCTTTTGATTTTCATTTCACAACCAGATGAAGTGCCCGACGTTACCAGGGTTTTACTCAGAGTTTTTCGAATTCAGACGTGGACAGTGACCTTTCTCTTGTTTTGAAACATGAATATTTAACTCAAGTATGAACATTTTCTTTAGTCCAAGAATAAAGCTGTAGATTTGTATAAAAATCAAATCCCTCTAAAAACTAAAAATTCCAGAATCGAGGTTTTTGATTTAAAAAAACATCGGCTACATCATCTATAACGCCGTTATTTTCAAACTTTGTATTTTTCACAGTCAAAAGTCACGAGGCACCGGTCGTGACTGTTGGACTAGTGCAGTGGTCGGCAAACTTATACTTAAAGAGCCAAATATGTACATTATATGATTCTAAATAATTCTGAGAACCAAATCTGTTTTTTTAATTTAGTAACCTTTATTATAATTTTAGACCTTCATTAAATAACGGGTAAACTGAATAAAACTTGATTTCACACTTAATAAAGATTTATTCGTTGATAGACAATAATGAAAGTAAGGTATCCATAAATTTAAATCATGACAATGACTGACAAACACTCAATGCGAACAATGACCTTACACCTTCTTGGAAAGTTTCAGTAAGTCAGGTGTGTATGTTGATGTTTTTAATTTTAAGCATGATTCTAGGTTCTCATTAATAAGACGACTTTCAGTTTACTCTTGATAAAGTTCATGCTTGAAAAAGATTGTCCGCATGAATATGTAGAATCAAAAAGGGAACGAACAGCAAACGCGAGTTTTTTCAGCTGATCGTAAAGGTCAGGAATACTATTCCAGAAGTTGAAATCTTTATTTTTTAAATCTTGAAATCTCTGTCTTCCTTCTCCAGGTCTTTCAAAACAGACCACTTGTGTTGTGAACTAAGATCACATTTTTTGTTCTTCTCCAATATTTCCAAATCTGTAAATCAATGCAAAGAATTTTAGAGCTCCATATTACCTTGTTTTTTAAATCCTGCAATTGTATTTCAAAGTTACCAATGTCAATAAGAGGATATTTGACGAATGCTAAGGTCGCTCTGTTGTTTTTAAACTCCTAAAACCTGCTGAGAAATGCTTCCCTCATATTTAAAATTGTTGTTTTGAAATGGTGTTTGTCAATAGACGAATTATTTCAGGAGTTTAAAAACAGCAGAGCGACCTTAGAATTTGTGCCAGAGCCGCACTCAAGGAGCCAAGGAGCCGCATGCGGCTCCGGAGCCGCACTTTGCCGACCACTGGACTAGTGGACGAAGGTTCAACAGGAGCAAACCACGGATGCGAACTTACTCTCAGTATAGCTCTGGTGGGAGACCACCATTCAGAATTGAAACGTTGCTTGAAATGGCTTTTGCCGTGTTTGGTGACCACGTCTAAATAGCCAGGTAATTCCCCACATTCCTCTTACTTATCTCCTTCTCCTCCCCGCTACCTTCAGCCTCACATCATACCCCAATTAGGAGTGCCATAATCCCACTGGCCACGTTTAGCAGGGAGCAGTTGGAACTCTTTTGCGATATTCACACAAAAAGAAAAGATTTTAATCAATTCAAAATGATTAATTATGATTCAAAACATTTCATTGATCTTTAGTGGATACAAGTCATAATAATTATAATAACCAACTCTCAGCTTTACCTATGTACTTTATAAAATAAAACAATAAAAAAGTCATTAAATCAAAGTACGCATTTGTGATTGTTTATGCTCAAAATAAAACTTGAATAGATAGCATAATATGATCATTTTATTATGTAATATTCATATTTACGTATCTTAATCTTTTTTTGCGATAAGAATGTTGATAGGTATCTATGTATTTATATATTTATTGTATAGATATACATGTAGAGTAATTTTCTCGGTTTACCCGCGTAACGTAGTCCTTAAAAGGACTTTTTAATTCCTGACGTTTCGGACAGATCCCACTGTCCATCTTCAGAGGCCTTATGTCTTGAATTTTGTCTTAAACTGAACGCTTTCGCGGGTAAACCGAAACCCGTGAAAACCTTAACCATACATATATATACTAAACGTTATAATATCACATAATATTAGCAAAAAAAACGTTTTGAAGTACATTGCAAGATTAATTTGATTTTAAATGTTTCAAGAGTACAGTGGAAAAAAAATCAATATCTCTAAGACTTGCAGATAGGTACGTCCCAAGGTTCGTAGAAAATGCATAACATTGTACATCCGAGGGAGGAATTTTGTACGTATTTCGATTTGAAATGTTGTTTACAAAATAATTTATTCGATCTGGTATTGCGTTCAGGGCAACGAAATGCATTATGTAGTTATTTACTTTTTGCAATATGAATTCTTGGGTATCTTCTACACACACATATATATATATATATGCATTAATATTATCATCCTTGACAGTTTTTCCACAATATCTGGAAATACCATATTTGTTCAATGTCAGTTTTACGCTATAATCCAGTTATAGAGCTTATTTTTAAGGCGATTCGTAATATTTTAAATTGAGCCGCTATCAATAACAATCCTTACGTAGATAGCGATAAGGTTTAAATTCCTGCATAACACCATCCGCCTGTTTTGATTTATGCAAGAAAAAAACATGGCCAAAAAGTGCCTTTTATTTTATTTTGTTGATGTTTGTGATGGTTTGAACACTTACATAATATAAACGAGACGAACGTACTCCAAAAAATTTTTTGTTTAGATTAACAACATAAAAACAACAGGCAGGCCCTTCAAAGAGAGTTATGAGTTCGTTACCACGGAATTGTAGACCTTGCAGCGTGTTTGAAAAGACAGACAGTCATGGTTTAAACTTCGATAGAGATAGAGTCTGGGTTTAAACTTGAATACGGAAAGAGCTCGGGGAAATGAATTAAAATCAGTGGTGATGTGTGTAATTACGCTTAGTTAGTGAATTCAGATGCTGTTAAAAATTATTGTTAAATATTAAATTAAAGTGAAATATTATTGAACCGGTGAAGTGAAAATGATTGGACTCAGTGAGGATACAATTAAGTGTTGCGATAGCGGATTATATTATAAAATGTGTTAATTTAAACGTGATTTCGTAAACAGTTCAAACTAAATTACTTATCTTAAAAACATAGAAGTAATAATAATAATAATAAATGCGTTTTAAAACAAAGTGAATGTAACGGACGTAGTTGACCATTTAATTTAATTTCATAAAAATTGTTTTACTTTTATAAAATGTCCCTACTCCACGCCACTGGCAAAATCACCACTCCCCGCCACTGGTCATTTTTGTCCAGTTTTCGGCCCAAGCGGCTTGAAAACTTTGACTCCGAATGGCTTCGATACCACATCGCCGGCTTACCTGCCGCGTGGATCAATGTCCAGCATTTTTTCTATGTAAAAATTACATAGAAAAATCAATTTTTAAACATTGCAAATATGTATATTTTACTTGTTCATCCCCTCGGCGGTAGTCAAATAAACACTATTTTCGATATACTACCGCTGAGGAGATATTAAAAAAGCTGTTTTTCACCCATATGTAAACCCATTTTTGAACAATATTTTTTACCCTTTTTGCGTGTACAAAAATCCAGGAACCTCGTAGCATAGTGAATCTTATCTCTTTCTGAGCGCTATGTTACGGGGGACCTCGGAAAAATACTAACTTAACATGTTTTACAAATTTGATCGCTTGAGATCATTTTTACACATTTATTTTATAAACATTTCTTATTTTTTGTCGTATCTTGACAAACAAAAAATCTAGTTGTCAAGATACACATTCCTATAACTACTATGCATTTAAACTATGTAATTATCATTCATGTAAGCGCTCAAAATCTTTTCTAACTCTCAAATTTAAGCGACTGCCTTCAAGTGTGCTACCGGCAAAATGAATATGCGACATTTTTCCGGGGCATATAAACACATATCTGGCGCGGGTACAATCCCCCACCACTTTTGGACTCAAAACCCAATGTCGGGTACGAGTCAGGCTAATTAAATATAAGCAGCCACAAAATTGAAAATAAATTAGTTCATCTTTACCACCGAAACCAAGCGTTTTATTTATCTACAAGTGACTCCTGCCCAACATCTGCCTCACCCCGCCAAGTCCTCTGCTCCAAGATCTTCTGGTGTTACCTCTTCAAGACAAGCCGGCCCTCCTCTGGAAAACCGCCAACACCAGAAGCGAGCAGAGACAACAGCACACCCAGGGCCCAACATTCACCAAGCCTGGGTGCGGGAGGCAGATTTCATCACAATATCAACTACAATCATCATCATCGGCCGTAAAGGAGCATCTCATCGGTTGAAGACACGGTTTGGACCCGGCGCCTAAATCTACAGTCTTGTGCGGACTCCCGTCCAGTACAAGTGGTCCTTCGAGCCGGGATTCTCACACGCCTTCAACCAGGATGTCTCCAACTTTACGGTCGAGCCGGATCCAAGACGATGGATCCTCAACACCATCTGCAGATGCCCTGGACGCTGGGTCTCAGGCCACGGCTGCGGTTCACGTCACGCCTGACGTAACCCCCATGCCCACGCCCAGCACTACTCCTGACATGGCACCACCTGCAGATCATGACTCACCGCCCTCCATATCTCAAGAGGATGCGATGGAGTCATTGCGACAACAGCTTCGCAGTCAAACCGAGCACATTGAGAGACTCAAAGCAGCTCTTCAATCAGCTCCAACAGCAGCAGCCCCTGCCCCTCTTGGACCTTCGAAGCTCCTGGAGAGGTCACCACCAGCATGGACGCAGCCCGGCCAATCGAGCCCGGTGCCTCTGGTGGACCAGAGGTACGAGGAACCAGCAGCAGCAGTGCCTGCCCGATCTGGACCCGTACTCCTGGAAGGGTACCCTGCTCAAGGAGGACCCTGGCGCTTCCAAGGGTACAGCCCTGGATGGGTGCAACCCGGCCAACCGAGCCCGGTGCCTCTGGTGGACCAGAGGTACACAGCAGCGGCGCAGCCAAGGCCAGCCGGTCCCCCGCCCTCGCCACCCTGGCCCAATGCAGGGTGGCCAAACATGATGCAGCCTGGACCCTCTGGCCCCGTACCGCCCGCCCCTCTGATAGAACAGAGGCAAGCCGTACCTGAAGTGCCAGCCGGACCTGTACCTCTGGTGGACCAGAGGTACGCATCACGAGCGCAGCAAGAGCCAGCAGGCCCTGCGCAACCAGCACCCTGGACCATTCAGGGATGCCCAGTACTGATGCAGCCTGGACCTCATGGCCCTGTGCTGCCCGTACCTCTGCCCCACCCAGGGTACCCAGCGCCGACGCCAGGATCACCTGCCGGACTGCTGGAGCAGTGGGACGTGCCATGGACACAGCCTGGACCACCTGGACCATCTGGACCATCTGGACATGTGCCGCCCGTACCACTGCGCGAACAGGAGTATGGCGTGCCGGCACGGCCAGATGGCCCGCCCACAGCCAGTACCAGCTCCATGCCGAGATTCCCGCCCCAACCTACGGCGGATGAAACGGCCCAACATACCAGAGCCTGGGTTCAGCATGATGGCAGTCCCATGGCTCAGCTGGCCTCCGCCCTGACAGAAGCCATCAGAGCTTCAAGGGCTCAGGACAGCCCCCGTCCCACAATCGAGGACGATCCACGAATGGCGGCCCTTATTGCCAGACAATCTATGGCCAAGGACCTGCCTCCATTCTCTGGAGATCCACTGGAGTGGCCCACCTGGAGGGCACAGTTTAACCAGTCTACCTCCACATGTCGGATGACCTCCAGTGAAAACTTGATCCGCCTACAGCGGGCCCTCAAGGGGAAAGCCCGAGAAGCAGTCGGCCCCCTTCTGATGGACCCTGCTCAGGTTCCGGAGATCCTGGCAGTCCTGGAGCAGCGATTTGGAGGGACTACTTCACTCGCTGCTCTGATGCTGGACAAAGTCAAGAAGCTGCCCCACTTCACAATTGAAGCCTCTCTGGAGGATATCGCAGACTTCTCTGGCACTGTTCAAAACCTGGTGGCATCACTCCGCTCCCTCAACAATGATGGCTATCTGACGAATCCAGCGCTGCTCAGTGACATCGCGGGGAAGATGCCGCCCACCTTGCGGTTGGCGTGGCTGATGGAAGTGCGGCACTACGAGGCCTCCGCTACCATTTACCAGTTTGCCGCCTTCCTGAAAACCGTCGCGAACGCCATCCCAAAGTCCGGTTTGGTTGACCCCGCGAAGTCCCGCCCACGCCGTGAACACACGCTCGCGACAACGGAACAGTTTTCGCGCAAAAACGGTGCTAAAAAACGTGATACCTGTGAAAGTTTCATAAATACGTCTGCCGCGTCAGAAAAGTTTTCGCGAAAAAACAATTCGAACAAAAGTGACACTTGTGACAACAGTTTAAACACGTCTGCCGCGTCAGAACGGTTTTTATCGCGGGAAAACAATGTTTATAACAACAATTCTAGTGAAAAACAACAGTTCGCAAAAATTAATCGAAAGCCCCAAATTTTGTCTGGTAATAATCGAATGCCCCAAATTTTGTCTGGTAATAATCGAGAAAATAATCGAAGCGGGGAAAAAGTGCAAAACAGTTACAGTGAAGTTCGCGAGTTCGACAACCGCGCCGGGTGTGTCCAGTGTGGTCAAAATGGCCACCAACTTAGCGAATGTCGCACTTTCGCCGCGAAAGACATAAAATCCCGTTTTGTGACAGTTAAAAGTGCCGGATTGTGCCGAGTATGCCTCAATGGCAAACATTTTACCAAATACTGCAAAGTTAGTGACTGGTGCGGAGTGGGGGAGTGCAGATACCCCCACCACCGACTTCTTCACAACCCGAGCTATCGTGAAAATAACAATACAGTGGCAGACGTTCACAATATGTGACGCCACACCGAAAGTGCCGTGTTAAAAGTGGTGGGGGTCATATTGTCGGGCCCCAAGCGGCAGATCAAAACCTTTGCGCTTCTGGACGAAGGCTCCACTGTCACCCTTATTGACGCCACCACAGCACAGAAAATCGGCACAACCGGACCTACCCGTGAGCTACGACTACACGGAGCAAAAAACATGTGCTCAACAGACATAACGTCCCGCCGCGTGCCAATCACTCTACGCGGCGCCGGAATTGCTGATGAGTTTATCATCAGAGCAAATACCATCAAGCAGCTCAGCCTTCCTGTACAGAGGTACCACGGTCGCTACATCACCCCCACACTTCTCATCGGGCAAGACAATGCTCACCTTATTGTCTCGAGGGAAGTGCGCGACGTTCGTGATTCTACGCGAATATTATCACGAACGGCGTTGGGGTGGACCACCCATGGCGGAGGGACCTCTGAACATGTGGATGAAGCTACCACATTGGCCATACGAGCCACACTGTCACCCAGGCGCACTGCCGGGAGGCATTATACAGTGCACCATGGACCATCTGGCCCCGTACCGCGAGCACCTCTGATACAGGCGGCCGTACGAGGAGCACCAGCTGGACCTGTGCCAGCATTTTCGCAGAGAAGGCCAGTCGGCCCCGCGAAAGGGTCTCCCAGGCACATTGCCGAGAGACCTCATACCATGCCACATGGACCATCTGGCCCCGTACCGCGAGCACCTCTGATACAGGCGGCCGTACGAGGAGGACCAGCTGGACCTGTGCCAGCATTTTCGCAGAGAAGGCCAGTCGGCCCCGCGAAAGGGTCTCCCAGGCACATTGCCGAGAGACCTCATACAGTGCAACATGGACCATCTGGACCCGTACCGCGAGCACCTCTGATACAGGCGGCCGTACGAGGAGTACCAGCTGGATCTGTGCCAGCATCTTTGCAGAGAAGACCACCCAGGCACCATGCCCGGTGGCATTCTACCATGCCCCATGGACCATCTGGACCCGTACCGCGAGCACCTCTGATACAGGCGGCCGTACGAGGAGTACCAGCTGGATCTGTGCCAGCACCTTTGCAGAGAAGACCACCCAGGCACCATGCCCGGTGGCATTCTACCATGCCCCATGGACCATCTGGCCCCGTACCGCGAGCACCTCTGATACAGGCGGCCGTACGAGGAGTACCAGCTGGATCTGTGCCAGCACCTTTGCAGAGAAGACCACCCAGGCACCATGCCCGGTGGCATTCTACCATGCCCCATGGACCATCTGGCCCCGTACCGCGAGCACCTCTGATACAGGCGGCCGTACGAGGAGTACCAGCTGGATCTGTGCCTGCAAATGATACGAGAGAATCAGTCGGCCCCGCGAAAGGGTCTCCCGGGCACATTGAAGTAAGGCGCCAAAACGTTGGCCTTTCTTCAACTGTGGCAGAGACACTGCCCGACATCAAGAAATTTTCCTCATTTAATCATCTTATTCAAACTACCTGCCGGATACATCGTTCTATTAAAAGGTGTCGTGGAAAAAGCCACGAACAACCTGATAATCATTTAAGAACCGATGAAATCAAGGAAGCAGAGGCCCGATGGGCAAGAAAATGTCAAGAAGAGACATTTTATCATGACATAAATGCGCTCCAGAAAGGAGATCCACTACCAAGTGACAGTCGGCTCAAAGCCTTGAGCCCCTTCCTTGGACCTGACGGCCTACTGAGGATGAACTCAAGAATACGAGCCCTCAGTAACGTGCCCCAAGCAGTGCGGACACCAATAATTTTGGATGGTGATCATGCATATGCACGACTTCTGGTGAGACGTCATCACCAGGAAGCCGATCACCCAAATAATGAGAGAACAATGGCTGAGGTGCAAGGCAGCTACCATGTGCTGCGACTACGAACAAATATTCGCAAGATCGCCCACAACTGCCCCACCTGCAAGATGCGCAGGAGCAAGCCAGCCCCCCCTCTGATGGGGCCCTTGCCGCCATCAAGGCTAGCCCACCATGTTCCTCCATTCACCCCTGCTGCAGACGGCCGAGTGACGACCGCCAGGATCCAGACGAGCACCGGATTTTACGTCCACCCCGATGTGAAGCTCGCTGTAATCCTGCCGGCCCCGCCTACCGATGCAACATCAACAGTACCACCAGCCCAGCACCATCCCAGAGAGACTGGCCGCCGCGGGCTGCGACGTACCAATAAACGTCCTATTTTTTAGTTCAGCATAGCTAAACGGGGGGAGTGTAACGGACGTAGTTGACCATTTAATTTAATTTCATAAAAATTGTTTTACTTTTATAAAATGTCCCTACTCCACGCCACTGGCAAAATCACCACTCCCCGCCACTGGTCATTTTTGTCCAGTTTTCGGCCCAAGCGGCTTGAAAACTTTGACTCCGAATGGCTTCGATACCACATCGCCGGCTTACCTGCCGCGTGGATCAATGTCCAGCATTTTTTCTATGTAAAAATTACATAGAAAAATCAATTTTTAAACATTGCAAATATGTATATTTTACTTGTTCATCCCCTCGGCGGTAGTCAAATAAACACTATTTTCGATATACTACCGCTGAGGAGATATTAAAAAAGCTGTTTTTCACCCATATGTAAACCCATTTTTGAACAATATTTTTTACCCTTTTTGCGTGTACAAAAATCCAGGAACCTCGTAGCATAGTGAATCTTATCTCTTTCTGAGCGCTATGTTACGGGGGACCTCGGAAAAATACTAACTTAACATGTTTTACAAATTTGATCGCTTGAGATCATTTTTACACATTTATTTTATAAACATTTCTTATTTTTTGTCGTATCTTGACAAACAAAAAATCTAGTTGTCAAGATACACATTCCTATAACTACTATGCATTTAAACTATGTAATTATCATTCATGTAAGCGCTCAAAATCTTTTCTAACTCTCAAATTTAAGCGACTGCCTTCAAGTGTGCTACCGGCAAAATGAATATGCGACATTTTTCCGGGGCATATAAACACATATCTGGCGCGGGTACAATCCCCCACCACTTTTGGACTCAAAACCCAATGTCGGGTACGAGTCAGGCTAATTAAATATAAGCAGCCACAAAATTGAAAATAAATTAGTTCATCTTTACCACCGAAACCAAGCGTTTTATTTATCTACAAGTGACTCCTGCCCAACATCTGCCTCACCCCGCCAAGTCCTCTGCTCCAAGATCTTCTGGTGTTACCTCTTCAAGACAAGCCGGCCCTCCTCTGGAAAACCGCCAACACCAGAAGCGAGCAGAGACAACAGCACACCCAGGGCCCAACATTCACCAAGCCTGGGTGCGGGAGGCAGATTTCATCACAATATCAACTACAATCATCATCATCGGCCGTAAAGGAGCATCTCATCGGTTGAAGACACGGTTTGGACCCGGCGCCTAAATCTACAGTCTTGTGCGGACTCCCGTCCAGTACAGTGAACGTATTTAGCAGCAGGAAGTGTTTACCATATCGGTTAATCGAGCTAGGGAGGAATTAATAATTAGCGAGATGGCGTTCTATCCACAGAGACCGTAAACCAAAGAATCAAACAAATCATAAGACTGCGGGTTCGAATCCTGACAGAGGTTTTAGGGAGGTACAATTTTATTTACAGAATTATTTAATTACCCTTCTATAGACATAGGGAGGAGACCAAAAACTGAACAAGTACAAGGACTTCGCTAAAAGGAGGAAGGAATGCCGAGAGAAAGGTTAAACTAAACTGATTTAGCTATGTAGGGTGGAACCAAGTAAGCTTCATACTGGGATTGGGGAACACCTGACAGGGTGAGTTTTTTAATATTATTTATTAAATTCCAGAAGACCCTTTAAAGAACGGATGCAACCGTGGAACAGGAACAAGGTTTATAATACCTGACATGCGGCCGGGGCCAGAGGCGCAGAGTACAGTCAGTCGAATAGGGAGGGCGTTTTGCTAGCGTATGACCGCCCGAATAGAAAGCGATCGGATGCAACCAGACAGAACAAAAATGAATACTTATCATCTGTTATTTGACTTTCTAATTTACAAATTGGGATACACAAGAACAAATCTAGAGCCAAAAAGGGGAGATGGTAATCTCCGAAATAAAACTACCAACCGAACAACTTTTCTCAACAGGTCCCTTTCGTGAGGTAGGCAGCCTCATAAAATTAAATGCCAAAATCAAACCAATTATCCGTTTATACCTACCTGAGAGGATAGGTATTCAATAGAAGATACCTATACCTAATACACGAGGGAGCTAGTAACCTCATAAAATAATAACTGGAACTAAATATCAAAATACAGACAGTCCGTCATCCTAAATTTGACATTTCGAGTAATCCTTACATATATCTCACATGATAATTGGCTGAATGGGTAAGCACACAACTTATCGATAGAAGCAGACTTAATGTCGACAAGATCGTCGTGTGTTATCTGTGTTATTGACCTAGAAAGGGATGTAAGTTCCCGACGATGTGGAATTTACAGCGTTTTCTGGAGGTGGCATGTAACTTGAGACCTTAGGTGTCACATTTTCGCGACTAGATTCGTGACAAGGGATGTCATGGTTTTCCCCTTCTACATTCAGTAAAGTAGATTTTCCTGGAGGTGTAATGAAGTTGGGGCATTTTTGAAATTGGTATGACGACGTGGTTTTCTTTATTCTGGCGTGAAGGTTGCCAATTGGAACAAGGGGAGACCCCGCGAAAGCCCGTCAGACCCGGCCGGTTCGGATATCCAGACACGTAGAGATCGATTGCCTTGTTCTAATTATCATCTATCAGATTTGTTTGGTAAGCGGAGGAGCCAACTTAGCTTGAACAAATTCATTTCCGTTCCTCTCCTTTCCCTCCCAAAATATACATATGGATGGCGCCGACAACTAACACCATAAATTTATCGTATGTATATCACATATATAAAATCTAACACTTTATCATACTCACATTACCCTACGACAGGTAGAATCACGTAGCTAGTTGGAGAGCAGGCGAGACAGAAAATAAGGTTTATGAAATGGCTTTAAAACACAGCGGTAATGGATTCAACTCACCCTATCTCAAAAGAACCGAGGAATACCACATACATACATAGATAATCAGGTTTCTATACCGAGAAACAAAAAACCAACACAACGTTCGGTGAGACCTTTTTATACTGAACCGTCACGTGAAATAATTACGTCCAAGGTCGTAAAACACGTAGACAAACTAGGATGCACACACTTGAAGGGGTGTGTAATAAAGAGAGGAGCAAAGGCTTGTACAGACGGCAGGGAGGATATTCCTACCTCGGATATATACAAAATCAAAGCCTTATGGAAAAGTTACCTATGGGATTTAAAGAAAATTCATCGCAGAAAGAAAAGTTTGGAAAGTGCAGATCATTACATGTTCAGGCATAAATATTTAATTTTTTTCGATCATTTTATACATAACTTAATTTGCGACATTATACAATAAAATCATAACCGAAAATGGGTTCGTAAGTAGGAGATTTTGAACTTTAAAACAGTTTTCATAAGCCTTTACATTATTTTTTTCTGGGCTTATAAAAAGACTTATCTAAAAAATACTCGATTATTTCAAAGGCCAAGATGTATTCTACTAGCAGTATTTAATTAAAGCATCTGAAACATTTCTAGGCCACAAAATTTTCAAACCAAAAACACATGATTGTGCATTACTACGTATGGCATCGCCTTAATGTCGTTATTAATACTTTTAACCCTTTCAGCGCCGCACTTCTGTTCCCAAATATAGACCACATTTTATACGGGAAATACTGAAACAATGATGGTGGAAAATTAATAATTATTAGTGTGACCAAAGAACAGATCGGTTCTAGGACTAAGTAATCGTGTGGAAGGTCTTACATGAACGAATCGCATGCAATATGATACAGCTATGGTATTATTTAATAACCATTCATTATGTTATTAGAGAGGGGAAATATATGTCCTGAGCGCCCATTCTAACTAATCCAATGTTACAACATAGAACATAGGAAAAATAATATGATCACGAAATAAAACCGCTGATAATATTAAACATGATCACGAAATAAAACCGCTGATAATATTAAACATGGCCCTCACGATACTTACGTACACGAGAAAACGCTCGGCAACAAACATATTTCTAATATTGTGGTTCATAATAAAATATTTTTTATACAATGTCCGGAAACTCATTGTGCAAACGGGAACTGGTGGATCTATACCACATTTTAATTTGGATTCGATTTCGTAGAATAACTTTTTTGATTTTACCTATCGTTTAAATCGTATCGTACAAAGTAGGATTTTGGTAAAATTGAAAATATTCGGTCGCCAAGGGCTACGCTTAACCACGTACCACCAGAAAGGGGTCACTGGGATCCCCCATATATCGAGGAGTGATCGAATCTCTTAAGGATAAACGCGACGCTTGTTATATTCTACGTGTTCATAGATGGCGTCAATTAATTTATTTATCCCAGGATTACCTAAATTATAGAGTATGTGATGCAAAAAATAAGATAGATATCGCATAAAACCCGTTTGGGGGATGTGTAGTACCCTCGTCCAGTGCGGGAGGGTTAGTAGTTGTCTTTTAAAATGCTTCAAAGCATAGACCCGGCTCAGATCGAAAAACTTATGTTTATTAGGATTCTGCGTGTGCTGCAGATATATTTGTTGTCGTAGGTACCACGAGTCTTCACTGTGCACAATAAATTACAAAGTTTAGTCAATACATAATGTGAATCATATCTACGAAAAATTACATTATATGTTTCTTATTTTCCATCCTAAGTACATCGTAGCCATGCATTTTAGGTTTAATTATTACTTTAAAGTAAGAATCTAAAAATAAACTTAAGTTAAATAAAAAGATTGCAAATTCAACATACGTGAGATTATCTATTTTTGTTTTATGTATCACTAGGAAAACTCGTATCGGGTATAAAATATAAACATGGATTGTTCATTTAATTTTTTAATTGTCCGCTTTTAGTGGACTTAAATGGCTTTACAGCACGACTTTTGTGTTTCCGTCCTTCTATAACATGGATCTCTTCACAATCCAGGTTCACTTCTTCTTCGTACCATAAAAATGTACATGGATTTCTATATCAGCGAACAGTGTGGTAGTGCTAATCAACAGAGTAGAATGATTTCTGATTATCGCCCTAAGAGACATTCAGAATCGAAACGTTACTTAAAATGGCTTTAGCTATGTTTATTAACCAGAACTGAAAGGTCATTAAATTTATTTTCTACTTCATCCCTCTCGTTTCTTTCAGACTTATAACATTCCGCAATTGGGAATGCCATAGTTCCACTAGCTCCTAGCAATTTAAACTCCCGTGATTATCCATTCAATTCACGATTCACCTCCCCCCCATCTTTAGTTAATTTCTTACAGACTCATAACATTCCGCAAATGGGAATGCTATAGTTCCTAGTAAACTTGTGATTCCTCTCCTCTTTATTTCATCTCGCCCCTTCCTGCCTAACTCATAACATTTCGAGAATATCACAGATCCACTGGTTCCTGGCAAATTTAACTACTATGTATTGATGTATGCTCCAGTTTAGTATAAGTAATTTAAAAAATCTGTTTTGGAGTCGTTGAAGCACCTTACAGGTAAATAGTCACCAACTGAATTAAATTAGTAAATATAAAACGTCCACGAGCAGCGAGAGTGAAACCGACCGTCGACAATACTAAGAACAAGTACGAGTAGTAATGACTAGAGACGTAATCTGAATTCACGGTATTACCTCGCTGATGCTCAAAGTCATCCGTGCAGTTGTGGCACGTGCACGTAATACCTAACTATCGGAGTCAAGTATATAGTCAGGCACAAGTTAGCCGGTGGCCAAACTAGGCTTACGGGTAGGTAGCCGATAAAACGACCTTCGACACGTCCCAGCCATTGAATGCATTACAATAAATCACGCATGCAAATATTACATTGTTTAATAGATGACACCGATACAATTAAATTAGATTCCCTGGAGGTTGAGCAGACGGACACGACCTTTATAATGTTAACATTAAAACGGTCAAAACTGTGATTAATTATTATGTTATTATTAATATTATAATCCCTCCCTACTGACTCGGGGCGATGCACTACGTAGTACTGCAAAATCATGTGTTTTTGGTTTGAAAAGTTAGTCGCCTAGAAATGTTTCAGATGCTTTAATTAAATACTGCGAGTAGAATACATCTTGGCCTAATCTAGTATTTTTTAGAAAAGTCTTTTTATAAGCCCAGAAAAAAAATGTATAAGGCCTATGAAAACTGCTTTAAAGTTCAAAATCTCCTACTTACGAACCTATTTTCGATTATGATTTTATTGTATAATGTGGCAAATTAAGTTATTTATAAAATGATCGGAAAAAATTAAATATTTATGCCTGAACATCCACAAAATAAAATAAAAGGCATTTTTTGTCCATGTTTTTTTTCTTGCATAAATCAAAACAGGCGGATGGTGTTAAGCGGAAATTTAAACCTTATCGCCATCTACGTAAGGGGTGTTATTGATAGCGGCTCAATTTAAAATATTACACGACGTAGTGCATCGCCTTAATGGTTGTCGAGATGGTGACGTTGAAAATTATTCGGCCTATGTCCAACTACCCACGAGAAATCACAGTTCGACTTTATTTATTATAGTTTACAGTATTAAGCCAAATAATGTATACAGTATACATGGATATTGGATATAATACGCACAATAATATGACAAGTAGGTGCAATGTACGTCGACGATAGGACTAGGTACAGGGTGCAGCAAAACAGACCGTGCAGTTTTGAAGGGCTATTAAAAAAAGGTGCAACTTAAAGAAATGCCGTTTTATGCATCCTGTCCTGAAGTCCTGAAGATGACACCTGAAAGATGATAGCCCCCAGTAGCAATACATTTCTATGTTCCCGATGGTTATCTCAGTCACTGACAACATATACTGTTCTATCTCCCAGCCTGCAGGACTAACTTGCCAATGGTCATGTCGGTGGGGAGAGCAATCTTGCTGTTAATAAAATAAATTCGGATATTAACATTTTTAGCATCAACGATGCTGCCTTTAAAAGGCAAGCTCCTTTTTTTACTAGTATAGTTGATATACCCACCGTCTATATTTATGTAAGAATTTTCCATTACAATTTTTTTTTTAAACGAATTAAAATGAAGAATTTTGTAATTTTTTTTAAATTTATAAAAGAAATTAATTGAATGCGATTTCATTATATATAGATTTGATACATTTCCCCCGAATTCGACCATTTAGTTCTTCCAATGCGTGAGGCCGATGTTTAAAAATATTTTCTTTCAGGTAGCCCCACAGGAAGAAGTCGCAAATTGCAGCCGGAAGGCCCGCTGGGTGGCGACAAAAGAACGGCCATTTTCAAGAAACGTGCGGACGGTGAAGCCCTGGTTTTGTCCGGACCAAACCACGGTAGCGACTGAAAATGGCACGACCCTCCTACACGTGATGTACCGGCCCTTCAAAACTGCCCTGTCTGTTTTGCTGCACCCTGTAGGTATATGTGTGAATAAGTCAACATTAGTTTGTAACTAGGCAGTTGCCTGCTCTAAGAAACAAATCACGAATGTACGAAACTGAGTACATTTGAGTACACTGAAATGACGTAATTTTTACGGGCTCGTTAATTATTGCAATACCAAACTAACTCAAAATAGAATAAGAAAGTTTACTAAATTGACAGGGATTAACTCATATCATTATCCGAAATCGATTATTACATATTAAGAGTCAGAATAATAGAAAAGTATGTATGAGACGATGTATGAATGTGAATGAGGCAAGGAGTGTGTGCCAAGACCGAGTTGTTGGCGGTCCATCCTATCTGCTTACCGCTGCGGGGAAACGGCGTGATGGTTAGGTAGTTAGATATTATTACAAACCAATAAAACTATTATAGAACTATGTATACCTAAAATTTATTTCAAAATACACGCAAACATTCTAAGTAAGTAGGCATATTCATACCGGTAACCGGATAAATCATCACAATGATAATTCATCACATCTTTAAAAAGTTATATAAAGTGATGAAACAAAAACTTTATTAACTGGGTTATGTAAGGTTAAAAAAAATTTTTTTTCATCGTTTCTAATGACTTTATATCACTTTTTAAAAGTGTGTTGAATTGTCACTGTGTTGAGTTATCATGGAACCATTCATAGCATTTACATATTCACCATAAACCTTATAAAATGTACAGTAGGTAGGTACTTGAGAGAATAAATCTTAACTATTGTTAGTTGAAAATGTTTATCACAAAAATCATATTGGATTATGCTTGAATGCATTCACACAACGATAATATCAAACTATTTACATAGAAATTCAGTGGTTAGGAACTTTCCAACCATTAAGACATTAAACATGACTCCCTTCTGTAGTATAATAATATCTCAGTAAATAAGGAGAAAGCGAATGATGGCTGCGTACAGTACCTACAAAACCCATAATAAGCTTTGTATGTACTGAGTCAGTACTTAGGCATTCTGCAGGTTTTAACCGATTCCCACGAACTGGCTAAGAGAGCCGATTGTTAAAATTAGAGATGGTCGAACCTGTTTTTCAAATCAAAAGGTAAAGAGAAATAATATGTAGATAAGTAAATATAGTTTTAAATCCATATCCCATGAAACATCCCCGCTAAAATGGCAATACGTATCGATAATACTGCAGATAATATTGGCGCATTATTACACAAGCGTAGCGAAGTTGACCGTTTTGCATTTGATTTATCTGTAAATTTGTTTACGTGTTTCAGTTCCGCTTCGAGATGTGTTCAGGATGCGCCTGCCCACCATATGCGTGGGGTGCCAGATTGGGAGAGGTTGGTTTGGGGAAACCTCTTGACTTCTCCAACTGTACTCTCGACCCATCGCCTTGCGCCGCAGTGGGACGGATATATTTGTATGTCTGTCACTCCTGATCCCTAGACTCCTACCCAATCCGCATACCTTTTCCGGAATCCGCATAACTTCCTCTTTTACCTTTCCTTAAAAGACCCTACACACAGCATCCCAAAAGATGACATTGGACCTGAGGGAAATTATTTTCCTCAGGAAAGGTCCTGAGGAAGGAATTACATCTACCCCACACAGAAGTAAATGCTATGTGGGGTTAATGTAAAAAAAATCGGTAGGTACTCCCATAAACCTGTTGTCATTATTTGACAATACGGTACAAATGGTACAATGTTTTTGGCTATGGTGCATTTGAATAAAACTAGATACTTAAAAATAAAAAGTAAGGACGGGTTGTTTCGGAGAATTTGAATAATTCATAAAATTTCAACGTTAAATTGCGAGTTCTGTAAATGTCCTATTCAAGTTCTGGTATTATATTGTTATAGGCCAGTTACTTAACAGAAATTGAAAATTAATTTTAAATTTGAATAATTGTTCAAATTCTCCGAAACAACCCGTCTTAAGACTTCATTTTTTGCATACTTGCTCGGTACTAGACTTGATACCTGTAGCAGAAATGAACAATTCAGTAAATCAAATTGCGTGATCATCTATTGTGTGATAAAATAGAATAATAACATGACTTTCCTAAATGTACAAAGCATATAGAGAAAGTTGATAGCTTTATCCCTGAAGCAAAGTGGTTTTTACATAATGGTTTCCCCGTTGCTACCCGGAAGCCAGAATGACATATTGGTGAATGAGGGATGAGCGATTATTAAATTAGATTTTACGTCTGTAGACTGGCATATTTACTACCAGTGGCCGTAAAGTCAATCCCTGTGGCACACTTATTTAAATTAATCTAACACGTGCTCATGAAAAAAACACGGGTATGACTGGTTTTGAATCGGAAGAAGCGATTTAAAGCACATTCATAACTGAGATTCCAGTTTGACTCTTGGTTAGATGATGTTTACAGTTTTTTTTGCATTGCTAAGATATGGATAAACCGGGACTCGAACCTGGTTATTAAATTGGCTAAGCTCAGATAAAATGGTAGAGCAGGCGACTCGTGTACAATCAGGGGTGGGCAGTTCTTTGATCAGCAGCTCGTCCATCGGTCAGGAGGTTGGAAAAGGACATCACAATAATAACACATAAGTAAGGGCACAAGGTATATTAAATGTCTCGAGAAATACAGGTATACATTGGATCTCCCTACTAACTCTCTCTACTAATTTATGACGACCAGATAAAGCGTGGATTCTACATGAAATTTACGAGAATTGAACACAAGAAAAAGGGGAAGGTTGAAAGCTTACGAATCGTCTCGATGAGGTAAGGGGCATCATGTTGAGCCAGAGGTACCCGCGCTCACAGGCGGCGGGTCAGTTGAGGCGGTGAAGTGCACTCGGGATTTTTCACGGGAACGGGACTCCATTGAGTAAGCCCGAACCGTAATAATAAACATGATTGTAAGTTTGATGGCGAAATGCATCTAGTAGGAAACTGGCACGAGATCGCGTCTGTTTCTATTATTACGTAATTCCGCGCGCTCGAACATTGTGAGCGTTTGTGGTTCGCTCTGCGAGAAACACACTGTTGCCATGACCGAGGTCCGCTCTCGACTGGCGGGGCTCGGCGGTGGCGGGCAGTGTTGAGCCGAGAACGCTCCCTGGGTGGTCTGTGCCATCACGCGGCGGCTAGCTGCGTTTTGTCACGTACGCCACGATCGTTTGCATGGGGAAAGCGAGGCTAAATTATGCATCTTTTTTATAGGGTGACTTGTATTACGTAACAGCATGATGACTCCATTTGCGCTGGTTTAGATAGATATGATGGTATTCGGAGGGAATATTTAATACGAGGAAGGAGTGAAAAACAAACTCGCACACGATCAATAAATAACACAGAATCGTGTGCACGTTAGGATTTATTCATAAACCATGAAAAATGTTCAACGTTTTAACGTAGGTACAAAGCTTACAACTTAAAATTTCTATAATGATTATTCGTTTTCGTAAAACTGTACAATAATGATAAAGAAAGTTTGCAGCACTTAGCAGTCAGCGATCCGCATGACTTTTACAAAGTTATTTTCCTAAGGCTGATGAACTCTGTTTACTTTCACAGACTTGAGTTCATATCTAGAGAATAAGATGAGAAAATAACGCCTATAAAGAAGGCATTTTGATAAACATGCGGGATTATGATATATATGAAGAGTGTGAGTAGCAGTAGGTTAGTCTTTGCCCCAAGGAAGTGGTTGGCGAGTATTAAATTGATGTGATTCATGAATGGTAAATTGATATGACGACGAAAGAATGGGAGCGTGTATGGTGGTATCGTGGTGTGGCGGTGTGGTGGTGTGGTAACGTCGTGGCGTGGCAGCGGTTGGATGGAGCACGCTTCGTTCCAAAGGTTGGCGGCGGAACTTTCTCCGGCCACCGCAGTCGGCGGATAAATGAGAAAAACGGAGAGTTGGCGCTCGTTGCGGCTACCGTCATCACAATCAGACATCATACGCTAATCTCCGAGGGCCTCTGCTCCCGGATGAGGAGGGGGCCCGCCCTCGCCCCCGGCTCCTCCCCCCTTCGCAATTACTCTACTTGACAAGCCGTATCTTATTCCAGGTTTCCTGCTGGCAAGACGGGCTCCAGTAACGCGATACGCGACAGATCTTGGCGAGGTTAGTTAATAATAATAAGTCATGTTGCACTAGGGACTAGGGCTATCCGCTAGAACGATTTGTGTCATAAGTATACATTTTTCATATTATTTAATTAATACCATTTTTAATATTAATATGAAAACATAAAAGTGCTTACAGCTGTTTAAGGCCAATGAATCCACCTAGATTTCCCCTTTTATCCCATATTTTTAGGTTCCATAAATATGACTCATGACAAGCGATCGCACAAAACGTTTTTGTAAACTTGGCATAATAAGAGAAGATTTATAAAACTAATTTTATTAATAAACAGTGGTTTTGCGGAAACTTAATAAGTTTGCACCTTTGCAAGTAAGCATTGAATCTTAACCATAAATCAAAAAACCTGTATGACTGAGTAGAAAAAATTTCGAACAGTGAAATCTGGCTTCACGATACAGTCTGGAATTTCTAGGTCAAACACAAATATTTTCGGTTCGCGACGTTTATCATGAGCTGTAGAGCCTTGAAGTACCATTGTTCTGTCGAAAAATAGAATAACCCATTACGATTGCTCCACAGTTTACAAATCATCTTAAGGCGATCCCATACGTAGTAATGCAAAATCATGTGTTGTTTATTTGAAAATTTGGTCGCCTAGAAATGTTTCAGATGCTTTAATTAAATACTGCGAGTAGAATACATCTTGGCCTTTGAAATAATCGAGTATTTTTTCATTTTCATTTAAAGTCTTTTTGTAAGCCCAGAAAAAAATAATGTAAAGGCCTATGAAAACTGCTTTAAAGTTCAAAATCTCCTACTTACGAACCCATTTTCGGTTATGATTTTATTGTATTATGTGGCAAATTAAGTTATTTATAAAATGATCGAAAAAAAATCAAAAATTTATGTCTTAACATCCACAAAATAAAATAAAGGGCACTTTTTGGCCATGTTTTTTTCTTGCATAAATCAAAACAGGCTGATGGTGTTAAGCGGGAATTTAAACCTTATCGCCATCTACGTAAGGGTTGTTATTGATAGCGGCTCTATTTAAAATATTACACGACGTAGTGCATCGCCTTAGATAAATTACTTAATTTTTTTCGCTATTTCTCGGCATCAATTTATTTTCGGCCGTTTCAGTGAAATTGGCATAGTTATTTATACGAAATCCATATTACGGAAAAAGCTAGGTAGAAATAACATACATACAAATAACATAAAAAGCATATATACATCGGTAAAATACAAATTTTGTAGAAGCCTAATAAAAAGATTTTTAAAATGTCACCTTTCCCAGCACTCTGTAATAAAATGTGGGTTTGATGTACGACCAGTAGAAATCAGAACCAATTAGATAATTCACACTTTAAATGCCTTCCATGTAGATTTGGATGTAAACCGATGTCGCCACAGACTTGGTACATTTTGTTATTATTTAGCAAGCTCTCTATCTCTCTTACCAAACATTGTGTATATCGCCATTACATTTTATAGAAATTTCATACTTTTGGTTCACGAAACACGCCCACGTCGCATTTCTTGTGTTTTTTTTAATTATATGGATCCAAATCAAACAACATTTCAGTGATATTTTTAGAATACATATCAATCAACGAGATATGATACGAGAAAAAATGGGCTCAGTTGGAAGATTATATCAGAATGAAACCAATTAATAATATCTATGTAGAACTACACAAAAGAGAAACTGATTAAATACTGATTGATAAGGGTATGACCTTTTGTACCAGAGGCAAAGAACAACATTAATTTATATTAACCGCGATTTCCATGTAAAAGTTTCTTTCAAAATTTAATTTGGGTTTTTTTCTTCTATGAACACACACTGTATGGTTCCACTAACTATGAAAATAATATTTTAAAAGAAGAAGAAACGTAAAGAGTTTAAGATGAGGAAAAACGTATTTATAAATAAATAATACAGGAAGGTTATTGTTAAATTTAGCAAAGCACCGACCTTTACAATGGATCAATACATACAGTTGTTTTATTGTCTCGGGGTAAAGTTCAATGCAAATTAAATGTTTTCTCCTTTATTTAATGTGGTGGAATTACAGACCAATGGTCAATGCATTAACGATATTTTTATCACACTGGACTCAGTAGTACAAAGTGACAAAAAATCAGCCTAGATAGAAAATTTAATACGATGTTGGTACTCACGCTCCATACTTAAAAATTGAGTTAGGAAAAATTGTTTCCTGCTTAGAATAAAATGTAAAATATAAAAAGCAATGGAGTTCAAAGACTTGGATGAGAGTATACACGTAAGCCACTTTAAATAAAGGTATAACTTGTAATTTTAAATGTAAGTCTCTTGTTTTAAGCCATAGTTGTAGGTCTTGTGCATAATTAAGAAGTTTTTTTTCATTCCCAAAGTTTGTGCACTTTACCCCTGGACACCCTGTATACTCCTACTACTGTACTATCTATTATCATAAACACCTCATACCTCGATTTATGTCAGGTCTTATACTAACCTAGTATTCATTCAACTATTATTACAAGAGTAGATATTTCTTCTAATTATGTGTGTCTCACTGCACTTCTATTAACAACTGTATCATTTGCAATAATTTACTTATTCTGTAATTTATTATCAATATTCCCCTGTTCACCACTGTATGCTTATAATCCGGTGTATCATTCTATTGTAAAATCCATTTTATGGCGTTTAAATAAATAAATAAATATTAGTTTTATGTTACTACTTATAAGTCTCAATTGTAAGTCACTACTTACAAGTATTAGTTGTAAATCACTAACTAGTCTAGATGTAAGTGATGTAAGTCTGAGTAGTTATCAATAATTATTAGTTGTAAGCCACTAATACAAACCTTAAATGTAAGCCGTTTATATTAATTTTATTATTATACAGCTGATAGATCCATTGTAAAATCTCCCTTTATTTAACGATGAGTGTATTAACAACAGAACTTTCAGCGGCAGGATACTCAAGAATACGTTGTAGCATCATCGTTAGTAGATCGGTTAAGTTTAGTGATGAGCACTGTACTGTCAATGTTGGAAATATATGATCAATAAAACTAACATAAAAGAGCTAGAAAAATAGACATTCCTGATATCTATTCATTTAAAAAATCAGTTTCAGCTACTTGCACTCCTAATATCCTAACTTTTAAAAATACTTTTCAATGTTGATGTCAAGTTAAATGCCACAGAATATGTATGGAAGATGGTTAATGGGTCAATAAATACTTAATTATAGCAACCATGTACTGCGGCAGGACGATCATAAATCTTCACTACACATACAGCACATGATACAGGATGGACACTATCAAGCCAACTTGATGGAACTGGTTTGTATTTACTTAAGCTATGTGACAGCAATATGAAGCTGCCAAGTGTATTCATTTAATCCATTTAATAAATATGCCATTAACACCATATAAGGAAAATGTAATTTAAGTAGATTATTCAATGATTAAAACAATGCATCGTTGAATTTTGTATTAGGTTTGTGTCATCAATTGATCTGAAACCTAAATAACTGAAGCTTTGATTTAGAACTGGCTTGTGTGCTCATTAAAGCGAGGTATTACATTTCTCCTTGGAACTGTAAACAAGGGACTGTAATGTTATTGTTCAAGAAATGGCACTCAATCGGTGCTGGAAGTTGAATTAATAATCGCAAATACCATAGCGGAATGTGTCTGTGTCTAACAGAAAAGAAATTAGAATGTATTTCTAAATAATTGATGACGGAACGAGTTATTTACAATTTCGCGATAGTAAGATCGAGTTAATGAATACTTACATAGCGTCTCTTGGGGCAGTCTTCCCGGCCACGTAGAACCACCGCCATCCTCCGGAAGCTGCCAGATAAGCCACAAGGGCCACCAGGACCAATTGAACAACACTGATCCATCCCAGATAGAACCACAAGACTCCAAACACCCCGAACACGGCAGCCAGAACGACGGACATGACCGCTAACCGACACAACAAGCGGCGGACTGACGAGCGGCGCGATCCGGCCACCGTTACCGGTTTTCCTTTACCGCCTTCTGCGTCAACTTGGAATGGATGATCGCTGCCCTGTGAATAAAAATAAAACGCTCTATTTAATATAGTCCAAGTCCAATATGCATTTAAAATGTATGCACGTGAAACACTTTCGCAAAGAAACAAGACTATTACATCTACACATTCATGGTGACATAAACTTCAGATTTGACATCTGACATTTTGTTTCGGTGTTGCAAGATAAGAAAAACAAATCTACGCTTATATTGAACATTTTAATATGGGGTAGTTCTTTAGGAGTGGGGAAAAGGGTGTTTGAATTATCTAATAATAATTTCGAGTAATAACATATATTTTTCATAGAAATTTTAAATCCGATCGGAAATCAATGCTTCTATTGCTGCAAAATAATTCGGGTAAACTTCGGTTTATGGGCGAAATTCCTAAAAAATAAAACTAGTTATTTTTATACTTACTTTGGGCCGGGGAATCCGAATCTGGAAGAATTAGGTTGCGGCAAGCAATATTAACTGAATTACACGACTTTAAAATTTCGACGCACAAACAATTTAACTGGCCATTTTGAACGCTTTCTGACAATAAAACTAGTTATCTTTATACATCTGTATACTAACTTTGGGCCGGGGAATCCGAATCCGAAAGAATTAGGTTGGGGCAAGCAATATAAACTGAAATACACGACTTAAAAATTTTCGATGCAGAACAAAATACAATACCCCATTTTCGACACGTTGTTGACAATAAAATCCATAGAAAAATAACCATATAAAATTAAGTGTTGCTAGTAAGCAATAATATCAATAACGTAAAATAACATGTTTATATTTTCAGTAATATTTCTTATTCAAACAGTTAGATTTAGGTTTATTATCACGAAAGGTGAGTTTTTATGTCGGGGGAGACGAAAAAATATGCATTTTATATTTTAATTTTGCTAACATTAATTCATTTACGTAAAGTATTCAGATACATTTTATTCACTTTTGTATCACAAACCATGTTACACAAACTAGCGTAGCCGCTAAACTACTTGAAAACTGGGATGTTTTCTTGCCTTGACGCGAGTAGGCGCTACGAAGGGGGCACTTTCTTTTCTATCACAAACCAAAATAAATAAATATTTTTGAGAGTTGGTAACACTGTATGTAATATCTTTGGTTATTTTTCTATGGATTTTATTGTCAACAACGTGTGGAAAATGGGGTATTGTATTTTGTTCTGCATCGAAAATTTTTAAGTCGTGTATTTCAGTTTATATTGCTTGCCCCAACCTAATTCTTTCGGATTCGGATTCCCCGGCCCAAAGTTAGTATAAAGATGTATAAAGATAACTAGTTTTATTGTCAGAAAGCGTTCAAAATGGCCAGTTAAATTGTTTGTGCGTCGAAATTTTAAAGTCGTGTAATTCAGTTAATATTGCTTGCCGCAACCTAATTCTTCCAGATTCGGATTCCCCGGCCCAAATTTAGTATAAAAATAACTAGTTTTATTTTTTAGGAATTTCGCCCATAAACCGAATTTTTTCCAATAATTCAAAAAATTACAATTTAAACCTTTAGTGGCGTTTATTATGAAATTGCTTCCTTAAGAAGTTAATAATTTATTGTAGATAACAATGAGTTCGAACAAACATTTTGGTGCTCACTCCTTTCTTCTCGCGGATTTAAAAAAAGTTAACATTGAATTGAAGTACTTACCTACCTAATTAAATATTTTCTAGGAAGATGTAAACATTTTTAGCGGTACGTATTCATTAGGTAAAACATAATGTAGGTAAAATAAATACACTGGAAGAAGCAATGATATTGATTCCAAGAGCTACTGTATTATACGAGCAACCCAAAATTAACAATGACGGCTGGTCGTTTATTTTATAAATGCCCCAACGACAATACTGTGATTGTTTAAATTTTCTGAAACAATACACTAAATTCTCTCCAAATTATGGCATTAAAAATTCTCTGCAAATCGTGAATAAAATCAAAAACATAGATCTCCCGGACAATTACCAATTTTTATTTATAATAATTATGATAAATAAGATAAATATAGCATAAACCCGGTTATAAATAAAAATCTGCGTGGAAACCATCTTACTACTTTAATTATCCATTTTATCAACAAACGACGGTTACACCGCTTAGCCCACTTCTTGCAGAATATTTATGGACTACATTGAAAAACAAATTTTAGATTCAGCCTTTAGTTAACACAGTATTTACTATGTTCGTTTTGTTGACGACATTCTGATCTGTTGGGAAGGTACCAAGTAATTAAGTCTAAGTGATCAATGCATAAATTAAGTTGTTAAGCGCCCTTGAGGTGATTTTCTCACGAAAACGGCGCTATATAAATAATCCAATCATTGTTATTATTACCAATTAGATTTTTTTTAAATTAGCAACTCCATCAACTGTAACAACTGCTTTGCGATTGAAAGAGAGTGTAATAAGCAAATAACATTTCAGACCTAACAATCGATAGAGAAAATAACAAACATATATTTGATATTTTCCGTAAGCATATTCGTTTACAGACACGACCATTAATTATAAATCTTTGGACCCATGATCATACAAATTGCCTGCTTACCAAGCATTAGGCTCTGCCACACGTACACTACAGTACAGAAAAGTCCGAAAGCAAGGTAACGGTTTACAGCGCTGTCCATTGTGAGACTTTTCTGTGCGGCGGAAAAGAAGTGCACGTGTGGCAGAGCCTAATGACATATATTCTTACTAACATCCCGCTCGACAATAAAGCGAACTAGACGGAAAGAAACACTATTTTAACGATTCCTAAAAATAACGGCTTCAAGGGTAGAGAAAGAAAGAAAAAAATTGAAAAAAAAACGCAAAAATAACGTTAACTTCATTTAATTTTAATAATAATAAGCCAACTCCGTTACATATAAAAACAAAGGCCGTAAACTCAATCTTCTAGACCAGTTGGAAATTAGTAAAAATTCTAATAATAACCTTTCTAGCGATCGTGCTCGAGTTCACATTATTTCAAGTTCGCCGTTATTTCACGAGAATAATCGGTATATACAACCATCATCAATGGATACAACCTAGTAACTAGTTTTACATTAGGTCAAGTTCAATACTTTTGTGCTATTCTATGCTAGGCCAAACTGGTTATCGCCATGGGTATAAACTGGACTTCCACGAACTGATCATTGAAGAATGTATTGTATGTAAAAATAAAAGTAAATTAGTGGGTACCGAGAAGGGCGTATGTGAGGGAGGTGAGGGAGTAGGGGATTCAAACCCTCCATAGGCCTCAGTATTGCGTAGGAAAAAAGATTATAAATTTTTTGTTTTGTATAAATTTTTTAATTCAAATTCCTTTCTCACAAATTTAAATAACTTATTCCATATTATGCTGTCTCAGTTAAAGTCACAAGGAGGAAATCCATAATTGGTTTTCTTTTACTATACACGGTGTCCGGAAACTCGTAGTACAAGCGGGAAACTGGAGAATCTACACCACATGGGGAACCCAAAAAAACATAAAGTTTTTTGATTTGAGCATTTTCACAAAAAAAAAAAAAAAAACCAAAAAAAAATATTTTTCTCCTATTTTTGGGTTAAAGTTTTTTCTGGTGTTTAGGGTTGAACAACAGATGTTTTAACCCTGCAGAGCAGAAATATTTTATGATTACACCGGATTAAATGAAGGGTGATTTCAAAATAATGCTTAAAATCCGAGTTTCTTCATTTGTTTTACTTTCAAATAGTTTTAATTAGTTGGGTACTTTGATCTTCAGTAATAATTTATAAGAATTCTATTAAAAAAAAAAATTAAAAAAAAAAAAATGAACTTCTAACTCGATTTACTCGATAACCACAGACATAGGAATTAATAGACGAGAAGATATGGGCGAGGGGTAAAATCAACTGTTGAAGAACGAGGGGAGTGAAACTGACTGTGATTCGTCAATAAATCAATCTGACAGTAAATAGGCATCTCGCATTATAATATCACCATTTACTTCTTAAAAGTAAAATCTGCTTTGAATGAATAGACATTTTTACATGGGAGCGCAAATTACTCGCCACGTTATGAACAAATTTGCGAAGTCCAAATTCGGCAAAAAAATTCGGTTCCATTTTCAGAGTCAAATATTTCGTTTAAGTATTTAGTTAAGACACTTTTATAAATGTTCATAATTTACTTCCCAGCAACCAACCAGCTTTGTGTTTCGCGTCCAGACGTTTCTCGATGTGATAGTATAATATGTTTCTAAAACTGATCTATATTATACGATATGAATATGCTTAAAATAAAGTAAAATAATGCTTATATATGGAATGTAATACGACAATTGGGTTTATTCTCTTTTTTCACATCTATTTTTACCAGTTTTCATAGTACAAGTCAAAATTTTGCCGTGTTATTTAGTAAAATGAACCGATGATGCCTCGACCATAGTTCGCACAAGAATGATGACGTCACGTTTTCAAATTTCATTTGAGGCCAAACGCGAGCCCAGCCGGCTCAATGGAACCGGTATGGGGAGTGGGGATAATACGCTTTTAATCACTTAGGGCAGGTCTACTAATATTCATATGTCTATGTCGATAACGAAGGCTCAAATAAAAAAAAAAATATACTACAAAATCGACTCCAAATGTGATGTAGATTCACCAGTTTCCCGCTTGTACTACGAGTTTCCGGACACCCTGTATAATACTTATGTACAAACTGATTAAATGTAAACTGTCGATTTCCCAAAAAATAATAAATAATAGTACTCGCAGATTGCATTCCTGGAAATAACAATAATATTATTTGCACCATCTCTTAATTATAAAAGTTGTTCATCGTATTAAAAATATATATATACAGTGCCAAGCATTGATGTATTATACTAGATTAGCCCTGTCTAGTTAAATTCATTTAAAAAATGACACCACATAGCGTACGTCACAAATATGGAGATGAACTTAACAACCCAACTCTGTTTAAACTCCTTGTACAAGCGTTCAAACTCGTAAGCGAAACCAAGGAACAGCGTTCATTTTGTTACCGAGGTGTTGTTAATTTGAATAAAAAGCCGTCACCAAACCAGATTTTTTTGCTAAACCAGGTCTGAATCAGGTAAAGGACTAATAAATAACACAAAATGATTTTTATTTTCACATTTTTACTTTTTGGATTCGTACACTACATATTGAACCATAACTGGAAACGTACACATATTTACTATTGAGCAGAAGTTTTATGAATTTACAAAATTATTTATACAAAATAATATATAATTATCAAAGAAAGCGTTTACTTTGTGGCTTGAAATTTTAATCGAATGAAAAGTTATTTTGTTTTTAACCACTTTGTTAGGTTTATAAGACAGCATTATAGAAAACCAGTCTAGGTACAAACATTAATAATGTATAAAATATAATATTAAAATAAAACGAGAGAAATCATATTAGACGAGGACAGAGCTTCAGAGAAGGTGTGGTGGGGTGGGACAAGGGAGGGTGGGGGTTACATGTTTATAATATCAATTTATTTATGCCAATTAAATGAGCTTTTACATTGTGTTTTTTGTTGTTGTGTTTGTCTCCTTTTTTCGAATATAGGCACAACATAAAAAGTTATGATTGTACCTTCCTTCCCAGGGACTGGAGTCAACCGCGCCAACAACCTTGCCAAATGCATGCCGATCGGGTAGGACCGACATTTATTTCTTATATTAACTGCTGTAATGTCATACGATTTCAGAGAAATGCCTATTCGGTTTATTTTTATAGTGCAATTTTTGTGAAATATATAGATGGTGCTTAATCAAAGCTAGACAATAACAACCAGTAATTAAAATAACCTTTCTCAGATTAAGCAACGATACCTAATTTGTAGGTATATTAAATTCTCTCCTCCACACAGCATGCTCAGAGATTATAAAGGACCTGAAGGAAAATGCAGTCTAAACGTTTGGGATGAAAAAGATTTGAGCACATATGGTTTCCTGATGATGGTACGGTCAACGTGTTCCGACATCGTGATACTAAATGTATTCGAAATTTACTAAAAATTTAACAGGAAACCTGTTAATTTCATTCATTCGTTAAAGGCCAGCAATCCGTTTTTTTTTAAATAAATTAGCAAATACCTATGCATTTTTTCCGTATTTGTAACTCTACAATATATAATAAATATTACTCAGTTATTTTCACATAATTGAATCCGGATTGCTTATATCCATTTCTCAAATTTTCTCGGTTTGTGGGGAAACCTAAGCGAAAATAAGACATTTTAAAAATAATTATCGAAATGTATATAGAATTTTTTTATTCCTATACCTAACAATTTAAGCCTACATGAACGTTCCTTTTCATTTATTTATTTATTCCTTTAGATTTACACACAGTACAATATGATACAAGATATAATTAAAATATTTTTTGTGATTATAGATTATTGTACCGTATCAGGTCTAAATTATTGGTTCCTAACTAGGCAAATTGCCCGTTCCAAGGAACCAAAAATATGTGAAAGTAAGTGTGTGATTTGTCTATGTCTATGATATATATCATTAATGTTTTAATTTGTTTATATTTAATCGTTACAATCTTACGATAGAGTCGAACTTGAGCTGTTGTGTATGTTTCAATTGTGTATGAGCAATAATTAGAATAACGGAAGATATATATAGTGTGTGATTAGTCTATGTCTATACTATGTTTATTTATTATGTGACGTTTTTTAACATTTTTTCAGATTCTCCTCTACCCAGTCCAATCATTTAGTTATTATTGGGCCTATGTAGGAAATATTACAAGTTTTTATATTTAATTCAGGGGGGATTTTGTTGTACAGTTTAGGTCCCAAGTAAGTGTGTGTCTTTTGATACTTTGCCGTATTGCTCATTTTCATGTAACATATCTTCCACCACCTTCATCACCTCTACAGCAATAGTTATAATTATATAAATAAATATGACAAAAAACAACACATTTTTGTTATAATACAACATCGCTTGTCGCTAATAGTTGTTGCGCTGATTAAGGTAACATTTAAAAAATTGCTCAATATATAATAAAAAAGGTATGTGTAATATATATATACATACATATATGTATACCTTGTAATATAAATTTTTCAATAAAAAGAAAAATGTAATTAACACAGTACACACAAAATAAATTACTCAACGACGCGATTTTTTCATATAATTTAATACGCAAATAATTGTGGACTTAATACAACCCTGAATTAGAGACAAGCCAAATAAATACCCATAATTCTGAAGTTTTTTACGCGTATCAAGTAAAAACGCGTGATTTAAACCAACACATCAATAATTTTCATGTGCCAGGCTCGTGCCATGTCGTATTGTTTATTTGTATTCGTTAAAAGTGTATCACACACTGCATGACGTCATGATTGTGACTAGTTTGAAAGATGACGTCAGAAAATTTACTTGTCGATCGTGCAATTCTATTAATTTCTGACATTTGTCAATGCGCTGCCTTCAAGCTATCTGTAAGGTACTTGTATTTTTTTATATTTAGATAGCTGATTACATTTTCTAAAATAAAGTCCACGATAGGTACAATCTAAAATATTTGGAACTGGGTTATTTTTGTGATTGAAAAAATGAACTTGCCCAGCCATATCTGGGAAGTAAAATAAGAAAACTCTTGACCAACAAAAGGCAAAACGCAATGCACAGTGCTCATTTCTCATTGCGACACAATGCGTGGGTCTTTTCATAAATGTGCACGTGAACCGAGGTTGGAGATGGAGGGATTCGAGTTTGATTCTAATATGGAGTAAAAGGTTTTGGCTATTACATATTTTCGGTGTGGAGGAATTTTCGATCCAGTGTTAATAATGCTATTCCTGAAGAACCAGGGTGAATCGTCGGAGCAACGCTAATGTTATGTAAATAATAAGTTGTGGTAAGTAGAGGTCTCAAAAAACTTTCTAATTAAGAACCCATAGGGTCGAATCCCCCCCCCCATGTGAATGCTATAGCTACACCACTGGGTACCGATAATAATTTGCATTTCTGAAGAATAGAGTTGTGCTATCGTCATTGATGTAGGACGGTCCAAAATATCAGTTGTTCTGGCTAAAGGCCTGTAAAAGAGCAATTTTACGGCAATTTCTTTACTGTAGGTTTTTTTTTACATTTGCTCTACACACATGTCATCTTTGGGGATGCTGTGTGGACGGTATTTTTAGAGAAAGGAAGGAGAGGAAGTTCTGGGAAGGAAAAAGGTATGAAAGGTGGGTTGGAATCTGGGGGTTGATGCGTCCGGAGTGACGGACGTGTAGAGGATTCATCCCGGCCTCTCTTCCCGATCCATTCCCTATCCCGACCCATCAAGTCGAGAAAAGTTCGAGAAAGAAGTCTGGCTGAGAAGTCAAAAGGTCTCTCTCAATCAGTCTCTCCCGATCCGGCCCGCCACAAGAAGGAAAATTAACGTGTTGGATTAAATTAATTAGTTGTCTTCAAGGTTTCCCTAATATTTTCGGGCAATATTACCGTGTATTGCCTATTCTTGTCGATGTGTTGGCTTGTCTTGTATTGTCTTGACTGGAAAAGGAGTGAAGAAAAAGATGGGCTGTTTCTTTTTAAGACAATTTATTTACCATTAATAACAATCGTTTTGTACAAAAAAATCGTGTTCATTTTATAGTACCTATCTATTTAATACCCACGGAGGTTAAAGGGTTCTTTTCAAAGATCAGGAAAACAACTTGATAATAACTATTATAAGTACCCTATAATTCACAGATGAATAAATAATTATAATAAACGCTCTTTAGTCTCTGTATTTCAATATTGAAAACAGTGGTGCTGATAATTCTGAAAAAGGTAAAAATGGACTTCTAAAAAACTTATTATTTTGCTATTCTGAACCGACATTGTGAAATAATGAAGTTTTTCATTCCACTTCTCGATTTTTTTTCCGGGTGGATTCAATACGTTTTGAAGGATATCATATAATAAAATATGTATCTAGGTATATGTATATTATGAAAATAGATTAGTAATATTTTGTTGTGCTTCATTCTCACGATCTCACGTCCTTCGACGAGATGCTCACGTTATGCCATAGTTTAGTAATTTACGTTGGATACTTTGATGTTGAAGAACCAGAGCTCAAAATAATATCATTAGACTGTTTCTAATTTTCTCTGATTTAATGAATCGAAATTCAAATTTCCTCTTAAATCTTAAGCCCCCGCATACCCGATTTCTACCGATTTATAACAAGTGTCTCGTTAACTCGTTAAGTTTTTAAGTTCCAAAAAAAATCATGTTATTTTTTAAGTTAATATCTATACATTTGTTATGTCGAAACGTTAATTATATGATATCGTTTTGTTCTGTTATATGTTAAAATTCACAGTGTATATTATGCAGCTAAAGCATTCGTCGAGAGATTTTTGCTCTATTTCAAACGAGTCGTGTTTCGCTTAATTATTGTCGTTTTTTTAAAATAAGCCAGGAAATATTTCTCTGGACAAATTGTATAATTCCTCATTTGAATTTCATTAAAATGTTTCGATGTTTTAAAGAGAAAATTAAAAACACCCCTTTATGGACGCGAGGTCTACTGTTATTGAACTTGAACTGCTATGTTACCTTATAAACGCTTGACGTTTCGACGCAATTTCAAATTCAAATACAAATAATCTATATTGTAGATACCCACAAATGAAATATAAAGTACAAATAGCATGCTAAATTAAATTCAAATACAAATAATCTTTATTGTAGATACCTACAAATTAAATATAAAGTACAAATAACATACCAATACCTATACTTAGTCAATCTGTCTATAACTGAAAGCGTATTCCCCACATCTCTCAAAAAGCTATTGTTATACCAATATTTAAACAAGGATATAAATTACATAACCTGACCAATAAACCTACTCAATACATTTTAAAAAGACATTGGAGAGAAAACCCATCCATCCCACTTATAAGATTATAAAATATTATCGGAAACATAGAATGGTTTTTTGGGAGAACTTGAGTACGTGACGCCATATAAACTATTACAGATATGACCATAAACAAGTTTAGACAGTGGAGAAAAAACATTGGCAAAGGCTTTTGATACAATGGATCACAAAATCCTTTTTTCACACTTTTAAAAATTCATATGTCAAATACAACTCTGAACCTACAAAAGAGCCATATGACGGAGCATACGCAAAGCATTCAAATTAACAAGAGAAAAGGTAAACCTCCCCTAATCAACCAAGGAGTACCACAAGGAAGTGTGCTAGGACCGATATTATTTTAATATACATCAATGATATCTGTAACCTAGGAACGAGAGGAAAAATCATTGGTTTTGATGACGATTCAGTAATTTTATGTAACGAAAAAGATTGGATAAATACCTACAAAGAAGCGGAACATGGACTCAGCCTCCCTCTTAATGAAATTCCCTCACACCTAATGTTAATAAAACAAAATATCTGACATTTTCTATAACAGCCAGAGGACAGCCGTTAGATGATTTTAATCTCAAATTAAATACATGCCAAGGAATCTATCAACATAATCAAGGTTTATCATGCCTCTGTCCCACTATAGTACACTCCAAAAGCATCATATCTTGGAATTGAAATCGATAATAATATATCTCCGATGAAATTCACACACTGATGTAATTACAAAAAACTCACCAGGTACATATACTACTTTAGAAACATCCGTAAATATCCTGAACCTAAACGACATTAAAAAATGTACTTACAACGCTTTGTGTCAATAACTAACAGTGTACGGAATAACTGGATGGGGGTCTGCCCTGAGAACTCACACAGAGCGGCTCAACATAGCCCAAAAAGTAGTACCAAGTACTTACTAAAGACAATTCTGAAAGTTCCGGTTAGAACTCCAACAGCAGAAATATTTTAAAATTTTCAAGTCTACATTGTAAAAACACTTTATTAGAAAAATATTTTACCTAAGCCGATAAAAAAACATATCTGAACATTCATAAATAAATATATACATACATAAATAACATAGCTTTAGAAAGAGTCACGGAAATGAGAGATCTTGGAATTATTTTGGACGAAAAACTAAGTTTCACCAATCATATCCATGAAATTGTGAACAAAGGTATGAAAACACTAGGCTTCGTATTAAGAACAACTAAAAACTTTAATTCTTTACAAGCCATTAAACTATTATACGTATCTCTAGTAAGAAGTCTAATTGAATATAACTCAGTAGTTTGGTCTCCATCTTACAAAATTCACATTAACAACATTGAGCGAATACAAAAAAAAATTCTACGTTTTATAAATTTTTAATTAAATATCCCTGTCGAAGACTTAAAATACAATTTCTTATTAAATACTCTAAAAATACATACATTAGTTAGAAGATAGACGTAAAATAAACGATTTAACGTTCTTATTCAAAATATGTACTTAACTCTAAATTCGACTGTTGTGAACTCCTGAAACTTATAAACATACATACACCCACAGTAACAACACGACAAAATACAATATTCTACAGCAGCACACATAAGCGTAACTACATTGCCCACTCTCCGATACAACGACTTCACACCATGGGAAATCATTACTTGGGTGATGTTGACATATTCAATACCAACTTGGCAAGTTTTGTGGATCATTTAAAACATTTATATCAACAATACTCCTAAACACATCATGTAAACCTACAAATAGCTGTAATTTTCTGTTTTTGTTTCTTGTGTTTGTATGACTTGTTGCATAGCTTTTATCAAATGTAATTTTATTCTTATTTTTTATGTTTCAAAATATCTGTTAAATTAAAATTATACTACCAACCATGTAAAAGCCCTCTGGGCGTTAAATAAATAAATAAATATATGTATATATATTGCCGCCCAACATAAATACTCTACCGGAGCAATAAGCCAACAATACTGGTTTGAATACATCTTTTGGACAGAGAAATATTAAATTCCATGCTACGAAACAATACATTGCTCTACCAAATCAAACGACAAATAACGGAAATGAATATATTTAAAACAAAATATAGTAAAATCATGGCCTAGGCCGGCCCTGACCAAATATTGTAATGGCCTGGCGCGAGTAAAATATTGTATAATTTTGTATGTTTTTTTAAAAAAATAATATCAAGGGCTGGGTTAGGACTGTTAGGTGTTAGGTATTATCAGCGCCTTTGCGCCTTTAAAATACGACACCCGAAGCGGACTGCTCCGAATGCGCCCGCGTAGAGAACAGACTGAGAGAACAAAGTGATAATCAACTTACAAACATTATGAAGACGATGTAGAGACAACTTGAAACTAAATACAAAAGTTTAAAAAACTACAGGCCGCCTCAGATCAGGAAACCCCAGTAAGGAGGACTGTAAAAAAATGGAATACTATTAATACTATTATCCTTTATACCAAGGCTGCCCAACCTTTTTAACAGTTGGGCGAAATTGACGATTTTGAATCACTGGCGGGCCATTGAATACCTGAAGATTCCTATTTCCATGGGGGGGGGGGTTGTTAGAGAATTTCTATAAAACATAATTCCCCACAAAAAAAATTCAATATGAGTGCTCCCCACAAAATATTTGAAAACCATGGGGGGGGGGTTGTTACGGAACTTCGCTGAGAAAAAATTCCGCGCACCCAAAAATATCATATGCGATTATAGGCTGGCTACAAGATTCCATTTCGGACGCAAAACATATTATATCAAAAACCGGTGTATTTTTGTTTAAAAAGTAAGTTCAACAGGTTAGATTTTTTCGTCGCTGATTCTCGTTCTGAGTAGCCTAAATGTAGCGGGCCTGGGGTTGGGCAGCCTTGCTTTATACCATAGACTAATACATCAATGCTTTATACCTATCATGTACAAACTTCGGCATTGAAATTTAAAAAAAAATGGTACAGCTTTTCCGCACATCTTATTTCTAGACAATAAACGTTAAGTAAAAAAATACATGTAGGTATGCAAATTATAATATGTATTATAGGAGTGTTCTTATTCATTTTTAGAATTTGAATATTTCCATGTCTCTAAATTGAGCATAATCATAATATATTAGAAAACCAAAATACAAAATTCTAGTGACTTGCGATGGCATCTTCAGTTGGAGCTGTCAGCCGTAAATTTACAAAAAAAAATTTTTTCGCAAGTTAGGTAGGGACTAGAGCTCCGTACATTTATTATTTGTGGTTGGTGGTACCTACACGTTTGACTATTGTTTCTCGCTCTTGCAAGTAGTCGAAAATTGTCATAGACGCGAAGCCCATGAAACTCAAAATCACTCCCGCGCAGCGATTTCTTGATGCCAGTCCAAGTACAAGCTAGTTAGAAAAACTTTTTACTATCGGTGTGCACAAATACATTCAAAAGTGTCCTCTTTAAAATGATTTGCTTTCTTTAACCAGTCGAAAACACAAGGCTTTGATAAGGGCCGGTATTTCAATACGCTCAGTCCGCTTATCTTGACAGGGTTCCTACCAGGGAGCAACTTAACGAACTTAAATCAAAGCGAACTCGAAAAGCCACTGAAATACCGGCCCTAACTGGAATAGCGAAAAGATCCTTATTTTTGGACACATCCCCAATAAGCTGCCCTGGCTGCAGAGGCTGTGGCTACTATCTACATTCAATATTAATTCATGGTCAATAATATTCTAATAAATTTATAATATTATGAAAATCGTGTCAAGGTAACAGGTATAATTTAGCTAAATATGAAAAATACATTAAATATTATACTTTGACTTAAAATGGGAATCATCTCTAAAATATGATTCGCATTATTTATATTATTGGCGTACCTTTGGACGGGTATATCTATACCTACCAAAGATATTAGAATTCAATATTCTAATATCTTTGATACTTACGCATCAAATTTAAAAATAGTGTTGCGTAGATAAAACGAAATTCTCTACTCAGTGTATCAAAATCAAGCCACACAAAAAATGTTTGAATTGGATATATATTAATTATGTTAATGATAAAATTTTTTAATAAAATCATTTTTCAGATTTGTAAACCTTGAAAGTTGAATTTTATAATATTATGTTTCGGTAACAGGTGCGCGCTGGATCCAATTTTGGCGATTCTTTTCAGAACAAAAGTTTGCCTATGCCAAGCAATGTATTTTTTAAATTATTAAAATTTTTAAAAATATGTTCCCTTTTTTCATAGTGTAAAAATGGTCACATTTTTAAGAATTATTTTGTTTTCATCTCGATTAATTGAATTTCACGAACCGGGAAATAAAATTATACTGTAGACATAAATAAAAATATATAAAAAAATACTAGGTAGATATAATAATATTATGTGTGTGTGCCTAATAATTTATTCACGAGAAAAAAATATACAATAATCTCTGGTACCATCAATTTTCTAGTACATTCATGTATTCGTACGTATAATATATTAATGTGACTACCTAACACGGAAATACTACCTTGTTATGAAAAAAGTGGGTTCTGTAATAAGAAGTTTGGTAATAGTTATGAGTTGATTGTAAGGTGTGCCTTTCACAAATAATGCCCGATTATAAGCGTCATCATTCATCATCACTCCTACAGTAATCCGAGTGTGGCGATTATGAAATATTTATTATTAGGTAAGTACTTTAATTGCATAAACGATTTACATCTCCTAATAACGTTAATCGATTAGGTTTATTCGATACTTGAAACAAAATATATTATTGACTTCTTGACTCTCTTAACTCTCCAGTCGGCGCTGTCTTTAGTGAAAATTGTGTGTACATTAAAAAAATACAAATTAAAAAAAACAGCCGTTCGTTAGTTCATATTAATTGATAATTCATACAAATAATCATGTAATATGTGACTTTAAGGTCACATTCTTTTCAACAGTTGCAAAAAATAAATAAATAAATACTTATATTTAATTTATATGCATGTGGGGCAAAAGTAAGGTCATAATGTGAATTGGTGCTATTTTGTTAGAAATGAAAAAAATGGGCTCTGTTATCACGAAAACTTTATATGAAGGTTTGCACGAGACGCTCAGCCAAACGCTTAATTATTCGCGCACAAGGTGCAGGACGGCGACGAAATTCACGGTGCGTTAAAACAACAGACCGGAAATTGGTCAAATAAGCAGTAACAATAATTTTGCGTTCTTCAGGTGTGTATCGCCCATTGCTTGTTGTCAACTAATTCTCTATCTGTCTACAACATAAATGTCAAATCACAATGATATTTGACGCCATTTCAAAAATTATGGCACATTCATTTTATGACACTACTATTTCCCACATTGTGTATTTGTAGCAGCAAAATAAAAGTAATTGTATAATTTTTTTTAGATAGCAAAATAATAAGCCGTTAAGTACCTACAAACTGACTTTATATGTGAACTATGTGTAAAAACAAAAACAAATTCGTGTGAAAAAAGTCTCGTTTCCATTCAGAATTTCGATGATTAAATTTGTGCTTGATATTTATATTTAGTGTCCGATTATTTCAATTCTTATCGTAACCAGTTTCCAATGCATAATAATTGTAATGTTAGGGCAATGTGCATTTTAAAAGAGCATTAGAAAAGCTAATTACCTAGTTCTAATCACACGACATGACGCGGTGTGATATATAAGTCTTTATAAAATCAATACATGAACGACATCAGTCCTAAATAAAAAAAAATAATTTAGGAGGCGGGTATGAGTACCTCCGCCCCGGGAACCATTTATTGGATAACCAGCTCTTCTGCCATAGGTCACCCCAAGTGGTTCGCTACGTTTGGTGAGCAGGGGTGCCCGGATTCATTGGGGGTGGGGTTTGTCTAGAGACTGGTTGAAAGAGGCCTTTTGACTTCACCGGCCGGACTCAACCGCAGTTGAAGGGATGGATTCATACGTCCGTCACTACTGTACTGGGCACACTGAACCCAAGATTCCTACCCACCCCTGATACCCTTTTTCCTTCCCAGATCTTCATCACCTAGCATTCCTTGATTGAATTATTATTATTTAAATGTTTTAATTTTACAAGTAAAAATCTTAATTATTTTTACAATTTTGCTTTTAGATTGTTTTTCGGGTTGCTAAGTTACCAGTTACCAAATTATACTTTTGCAATTAGTGACATGACCCCATTGAGTTACAAAGAAGTGTTCTGGTAAAAGTTTTTATCACAGTACATTTACATTAGGCTAATTGCAAATGATATCTATGTAAAAACGCGACTCCAATTCTGGAGATTTACTTCAATCGTAACTAATTACCTACTGTATTTTTATTTAACACGGCAACATACCTCATTGCATTACCCAAATAACCTAAGAAAATATAACCATACTATATAATAATCGGTATCTATCTTTTACAGGTAAGTTATTTTAAAACAAAGAATTTACATTTCTACACTAAATACTACCATGGAAAATGTTTCTCTAATGACTTGATTGAAATAAATTATTTATTTGCAGATTTATAATTATTCACTTGTAATTACTTTGAAATTTGCCTCGATAATGTATACTAAAGGACTTGTAATTACTTTGAAATTTGTCTCGGTAATTTATTCATCCTAGTTCAAGATTAAAATTGCTTTTATGTATGTATATACATGGTGTCCGGAAACTCGTAGTACAAGCGGGAAACTGGTGAATCTACATCACATTTGGAGTCGATTTTGTAGTATAATTTTTTTTGATTTGAGCTTTCGTTTTCGAGTAAATCGAGTCAGAAGTTGATTTTTTTTTTGACCAAATTCTTATAAATTATTACTGAAGATCAAAGTACCCAACTAATTAAAACTATTTAAAAATTTAAAAGTAAAACAAATAATGACGAAAAAATTTGAACCCTGAAATAGCCGAAAAATATATTTTTTTGGTTTTTTTTTTTTTTTATAAAAATGCTCAAATCAAAAAACTTTATGTTTATTTGGGTTCCCCGTGTGGTATACATTCTCCAGTTTCCGGCTTGTACTACGAGTTTCCGGACACCATGTATATGAGAATGATCACATTTATACCAGGATTAATTTCTGTAAAATATTAAGAAAAATATGCTGCACGCAAATGGTGTATAAAGCATGGAGGCACCCATTATGTAGAGCAATTAGTAGCGTGTTAAGAGGTGAGAGAAGTTATCAATTAATCAATAAAATATTATAATTAATTGAGAACATTACAATAACATTCTAACAATATCAACACTCAGTAGTACCTAATAGTAATGGTAATGAATCTTAGAACAATCTGAAATAAACTCTTAACATAGAATTAAAAATATGTTTATTATATTTATACTGATAATAATCGGATAATTTGTATTGTCCTTTTTGTGAAAAACCACCACAAGGGCGGTGAAGTTTGAACTGTTATTAATTCATTATTTGGGAGTTGTTTGAACAGCAGACAAATAAAGTGACTCATTAATTGTCTCTTCGTCCAAAGTTCAAACTAAAGCCGTATATTTTTGAGATCTGCATAATTTTGAAATATTTTGAGCATGCGGAAATTGACGAACGTAAGTATTCAAAAAATATAATATTACTCGTAAATATTCAACAGCGATGAGGAAATAATATAATAAATACGTATAAATTTATCAAAATTTATAAATATTTTTTAATTTATTCAATAACATAATATTTAAATTAAATTTAAAAAAGCATTACCTACCAACTCATTTGGATTTTTTAGTTTTATCGTTCAATCAAATTACCATTAACTCAAATAACATAACTCCTTATGCCTCTGCGATATTTTGACACAAGGTCGGAGCACTTCCGCCTAGCAATAAAAACAAAATTATTGGAATATTTATGAACGTATCCGAAAACTAAAAACTGTTTTTGAATGATGATAAAACGCGCTTTTAAATTTTACCATTGTAAATAAAAAATAATTTTTGATACATTAAAATTTTGGATGTGAACGATTTTTTTTTTAAATGGTTCATATTATTTTTTTGTAACTAAAATAAGTTAGTTAATAATAATAGTAATAAAAAAAACAATAAATAGTAACTGGACCAACAAAATATTTTGAATTCATGATTCACATTGTTCAGCTTCATGTGAAATGGGAAATGGTTGGTGGAAATAATACAATGTTTCTATGGCCATTAGGTTTTCACAACAAGCCATTGTTTCATTAATTAAACATTGTACCATCAAGTTAGCTGTACTAACTCTGTAATTACCTTGTTGATCTGGATTTCCTTGTTGTTATTACTGGGTTCTTCGGTCATCATTTTGATGGTTCACTGACACAGATTCATAAAATAATTCATTCGAAATAGGTAGGTAGGTACCTAACTAATTAAATCTTTTATCGGGCTAAAACACACACTTTGGTTTTTATTATATAAAGGCAATCACATTTTTAGCGATTCCTAAATAAACACAAATAAGCAGCACTTATTATTATGATAACCTCTTCAGCTCTTCAGTGACATAACATTATTAGGGCATTTTAATAATCCTGGCACGCCTACATTATATTTAAGTGCTGCTGTTATCACAGGATTATAGAATAATGCAAATTAATAGACAAAGGTCTAAAAATGCATGGATACCGCGAAAAGATATTGCAAGATATCAACGTTGCTTGGTTCATATTATTCAAATGAACTAGGTATAGGTATTATCAAATTTTGTTCAGTATGAAATACTTATTTTTAAAATGTTGTAGGTAGGCAAGCCTCAACATTGGAAAAACCGAGATTTGGGATAAAATAATTCAATTTATGCGGATTGACAATGATTACATTTTTCCGAATAATTTAATTTTCCCGTGAAAATTAAAATCAATAAAAATATCGCGTCGCGTAAAAATACTTCCTTTAGAACTTTAGGAAAAATTATTCTAAATTTGAACTTAATACACGGTTCGGTAATTTAAGTATGCAGTTGGCGCGTTCGGTCTAACGGTAGGTCCTTTCGGGAACGGAAGCGATCGGTGTTTTTTCGTCACGACCGGGAGCAGGGAGCGCGGGAGACGAGAGCCGCCCCTCGGAAGTTCATCGCACTCGCGCTGGCTTTACACACTTCTAGTTGCTTCTCTCGGTCTCGGGTAGAGGTCGTGGAAGACAGTTTTAGTAGGTAGCAGGCGGTAGGTGCTATTCTACCGTGGTGGGCACTGCGCGGCCGCTTTACTCGGTGGATGGGTAAAGACTGTGGTGTTTACTGCTTACTCAGCTTACTGTGAAGCACAACGCCTATTATACTGTTGGTAGACTGTTGTCTGCAGAGGCAGAACCGCATCGAGGGCTCAAGAGGCCTTCATGTCAACTATTGGGCGCATAGAAGGGATACGAAATGATATTCATTCATTCAGTCATTTGATTTGATGGAAAGATGAACAATTTGTTTCTGGTTGACAGATCGTGTTGAGATATTTCATAAACTCAGACTCCAATATTTTAAATTCTAAAAACAACAAGGAAATTAAAATAGTAGGTACCCAATCTCTGTCATTTGACTTAAAAAGTAAACTTATTATAAACAAAAGTCGTAAATTTATAAATTGTACTATTCTTAATCTTCTATTTATTTCCATTTTGCATTGTAGAGCACTTTGTTTTTGTGATGTTATGCTGAATTAGATGTTCTTGCTGGGCGTGAAATTTAAAATAATTTACATGAAATACAAGTAATTTTCAGTTAAAAAAATTTGAGGTAAGCACGTAGGTTTGGGAAAATCTGAAAAAAATCATCAATAAAATTTGAGGTTTACGACATCAATACTCAATTTTTGGTGATTTTCATAATTATGTTATTCTGTTCGACAGGATTTAAATACCCTTCGTACAGACCAGTCAGACCCATACTGTAAACAATATAATTTCGGTTGTGTATACGTGTTCGAAGAACGAACAGGGGTTGGAATAGCCGACTCAAGGGCTATTCCACACAGATAACAAATAAATTAATTATATGGTTTTTGACAGGCGAATGCGGAAACACAATGCGTAACGTTACTTCACAAGCAACTTACCGGTGAAATGATGGTGAAATCTGCATCAGCCTCATCTGTCAGCACTGGAACGGAATTGTGGTTCTTTAGCACTTGTTGTTTTAAAGTAAATTGCGATAAAAATACGTTTTAGGATTATTCCGATTAGACAACCGGCGATCGAGATTTTACGGGACGAACGGTGTTTTTTCAACTGGCTCGGCTCCCGGCTCTCCGTCGTTTTAGCTGACTTGTGCGAACTTAAACTATACAGTCTAAATTCTGACGATACGATTGGTTATTACACAGCCTGTCAAAGCAATCGGCGTTACGGAACATTCCGCCCACTAAAATACAACAACGTGTATTTTAAAGAAAATTTAGAAACCAAAACGGGCAATGCTGTGGAACGTTGCGTGAATGAAGAACAGTGAAAAGAGAGAAGAAAAAGAAGAAAAAAAAATATATATATATATTAATAATAATAATGAAAATGATAAGAAAAGAAAATAATGAAAATAAGACTAACGAAAATCGATAAGAGAGAATGCGCCGCGGAAGCGAAGATGATTAGTCACATTGACTAGGCAATGGACATAATTTGGTTAATGGTCTCGTGAGAAGAGAACCATTCGATGTACGAACCGTAGCGATACGCACAACGCCGTCGGGACCTGGGTGCAATTTGTCGACTCGCGCGAGAGGCCAGTGCAAAGGGACAGTATTTTCGATTCGGATTATCACTACATCATTCACAGAGAGTGAGTTGCAATTTTCGGTCCACTTGGCGCGCTGAGTTAGCGATTGGAGATATTCAAACTTCCAACGTTTCCAAAAATCCCGTTGGAAACGTTGAATGAGTTGCCAGCGACTCAGACGGTTGATTTTTAGATTAGTATAATCCTCGTCCGGCACGGAAGTCAAGGGTTCCAAAGTCAAAAAATGACCTGGAGTCAACACGCGCAAATCGTTTGGGTCAGAACTCAACGGGTAGAGAGGCCGAGAGTTTAGCATGGCCTCAATCTGCACGAATAGTGTCGTCAGCTCCTCGAAAGTTAACGTTTGGTTACCGATTAAGCGATAGAGATGAGTTTTAACCGATTTAACCTGAATCTCCCATACGCCACCGAAATGGGGACTCGATGGTGGATTGAAACGGAACTCAATTTGTTCTGACTGTGAAGCAGTCTGCATAAAGGAATTGAGCTGAGTCTTAGCTCCAACGAAATTCGTGCCGCAATCTGAGTGTATGACGTTTACACGACCTCGTCGACCTACAAATCGACGTAGCGCTGCAATAAAAGCTTCGGAAGACAGGTCAGAAGCGACTTCAAGATGTAGAGCCTTGGTGGTAAAACAGACGAATAAGCAAAGATAAACCTTGTTTATCTTAGCGCCGCGATGGTTGCCGGCCTTTATACGAAACGGACCACCGTAATCAATGCCCACAATCGAGAATGGTTTAACCTGATTAACGCGAGCGGCGGGTAGGTCACTCATGAAAGGTTCTAGAGGTGCTGGATTTATGCGATAACATTGTATACACCTTGACAGACAATGTCGGATGGCGCGCTTGGGGGACAGAATCCAGAACTGCTGTGTCAAGAAATATTGCATTGTGTTAATGCCTGGGTGACAATGTTCTCGATGTACAGCGTCTATCACAAGAGAAGTAAGCTTAGATTCGCGAGGAAGTAGGGCAGGATGTTTATGCTCGAATTCGAGCCCAGATCGTGATAACCTGCCACCCACCCTGAGCACACCGTGGTCGTCAATGAAGGGATTAAGCTTCCGCATTTGTTTCGACATAAGGTTGCCCTCTTTCAAGCGCGTGATATCATCATTAAAATGTACATGTTGAGTGCGTTTAACTACTGTCAAAAGTGAAGTGTGAATTTCGGCACGGTTTAATGGAAGATACAAACGACGAGATTCTTTATTCTGTAGGTTGTAGATGAATCTAAGACAGTAACCGAGAATGCGTTGGATCTTCCGAATCGAAGAAAATTTAACTAGTAATAGGTCCACCAGATTTTCGTCCTGTTGGACAAATAACGATCGAACTCGTTCCTCAGAGTGAAGTTCAATTTCGTCGAAATTGCCATCGAAAGACGGCCAAGAATCGAATGACTGGATCAGCCACGAAGGCCCCGCCCACCATAACGTGTTATCGATCAGATCGGCTGGAGATTGACCACGAGAAGCGACATCCGCTGGATTATCTCCAGATGACACGTGATGCCAAGAAGTCCCTTCGAGGGTATCTTGAATGTGACTGACACGGTTAGCCACGAAAGTCTTCCAGCGACACGAAGGAGAACGTAACCAAGCGAGCACGATGGTTGAATCCGACCACGCAAAGGTATTGGAGATCGGAAGCAATGGTACGTATAAATCTTTGACGAATTTTAATAGATCTGCTAGAAGAACTGCCGCACACAGTTCAAGGCGAGGCAGCGAAATCTTTTTTGTGGGGGCGACTCGAGATTTGACGCAAACCAAATATATTTGGACTCTATCGTTAACATCCGTGATTCGCAAGTAAACTACCGCGCCATATCCAAGTTCCGAACTATCTGAGAAGCCATGAAGTTGACACGACTCCATGTGAGGGAATGACACCCATCGAGGGATTTTGAACGACTTCAAGAGCGGTAATTGTTTAGTATAACGATCCCATTGACGAACAATGTCAACAGGGGGGTGTCATCCCACCCAACCTTTAGAACCCACAACTTTTGTACTAGGGATTTGGCGAAAAACGTCAAAGGGCATAGAAAACCGAGAGGGTCAAAAACCCGAGCTACTTCACTGAGGATAGTGCGTTTAGTGCACTCGCGATCGAGGCACAGGACTTCGAATGAAAATGTATCATGTCGTGGCTCCCACTTTAATCCCAATACCTTGAGAATGTGAGAGTTATCAACATCCATGGACACATGGACAAGTCATTGAGGCAGTATTCCGGAGGCAGATCGGCGAACAATACGTAACATTCCAAAATTCAATTGAACAATTCTAATTTCATAACTAACATATTCATTAAAAAAAATTGTGCACCACAGACTGTGTCCATTTCCAATACACATGTAACATAAACTACGTATTATTAAAAACATATCAAAATGTGTGGCTTTTGCATGCACCTTGAATCCTTCAAGAGTGTTGAATAACAACGTTACTTTTGACGTTTGATTTATTTATTTTACAGACAACCTAAACAATGAGTTTACTGACTCTAACATAATTATAATTGATTATCTTTAGATGCTTTACTGTTATTTTTATTATTAAGGTGGTGTTGAAAAAGAGCTTAAAAACTATACTGCAGCTGAAGGCAGGTTATTATTCCTTCCGGAGGACTATCTTGGGTTTTTTAAATTTGAATTTATCGTTTTCGCTATATTTGGAAAGTGAATTTATTGTTGGATTAGTGTGGCTGGAGAGGCCGGCATAAAATTTGGTTGCTTGGGAAACAATCAAGTCCTTTATCAACGGAATGTTGGTGTCATTATGGATAGAAGAGATTCTAATCCATTTAGGTGCATTTAAAGCAAGTCTAATGGCTTTATTTTGAAATAGTTGAATCTTTTGTATTAGACTTGGAGCGGCGTGCCCCCAAATGGGACATCCGTAAGTGAAACCTGGTCTTATTGTTGTTTTATAAAGAAGTAATTTATTATCCGTTGATAAACGACTTTTCTTTCCCATCATTGGATAAAGTGATGCTAGACATTTATTTGTTGCTGTTATTTTTCCAGTTATATGTTTCTTCCAGGTGAGCTTGGAGTCAAGCGTTACACCTAGGTATTTAATTGACTTTTCCCATGGAACCTTTTCCCCAAACAGTTTTATGAATGGGGGCCGTTTAGGCCGTGTCTTTGAGAAAACGGTCGCGGCGCTTTTAGTAGGGTTTATTGAAATTCTCCACTTTTTGCACCACTCTTCAGTTAGAGTGGCCTGTCTCTCTGAACACGCTTTGTGGCGATGCTCTCGACTGTTGAACTAGACATGATGTTAGTGTCATCCGCAAATTGAGTGATTTTAACATTATGGTCAATGGGTTTAGGAATGTCACTAGAGTAGATGTTATACAAGGATGGAGAGAGTTGACTGCCTTGAGGGACCCCAGCTGATAAGGGGCGGGTTGTGGAGAAGACGTTTTCTGACTTGACTTTAAAGCATCTATCTCTCAGGTAGCTAGCTATTAATTGCGTAAGTCTCAAAGGATACCCGAGAGCGTTCATTTTATATAAAAGGCCGTTGTGCCAGACTTTATCGAAGGCTTTACTTACGTCGAGTGAGAGGATTACTGTTTTTTTCCTAGTATTAAATCCCTCCGTGATGTGTTCTACAACACGCAGGAGTTGGTGAGAGGTGGAATGACCTGCTCTGAAACCATGTTGAAAGTCTGGCAAGAATTTACTGTCCTGAGTGAATGAGTTTAATCTTGATAGTATAACTTTTTCCAGGATTTTACCTAGGCAAGGAAGGAGGCTAATAGGCCGATGGTTCTCCGTTAATAGTGGGTCCTTGCCTGGTTTGGGAATTAAAATTACGTCAGCTTCTTTTAAATCCTTTGGAAAGCAACGTAATCTCAGCGACGCGTTGCAGATGGCTGTAATAGCGCAGATGCCTTTCTTTGGCAGATATTTTAAGATTTTATTTGAGATGCTGTCAGGACCGGCTGCTTTTTTTTTCTTTAATTTTTTAATTATGTTGTTTATTTCCTTAGGAGTTGCGAACCTGATTGGAGGGTCTTCAGGATCTAGACTTAAGATTGATTCTACTTTTGAATCCACCTTTGCTACGAAGGCTGGGTCGTCGTAGTCTGTATTGGGAGAGAATTGGCTTTGAAGGCTATCTGCGAAGGCTTCAGCCTTGTCTGCAGCGGAGTATACTAATCTGTTGGGGCCTTTAATCGGAGAGATTTTAGTTTTTGGGCGTCTGAGTGCTTTAGAGAGCTTCCAGTAAGCTCCTCTATCGTCTTCGAGAGTTGAAATGAAGTCGTGCCATCGCTCGTTGCGGAATTTGCTGAGGGCCTCACGCACTTCTCTGTTGAGTCTATTAAAATGATGCTTTACTATTGGATTGCAAGATCTCTGCCACTCTTTCCTAACAAGATTTTTTTCCCTAATAAGATCTTTGATCTCTTCGGGTATTCCATGACGTGTGGTGTCGGTAGGAATCTCAACGGACGCCTCGTTGATGCACGATTTTAATATTTGAATTAAGACGGAGGTAGCAGCGTTAAGAGTGGCTTCGTCGGGAATTGATGTGGGAATTGTTATGTTTTTATTCATTATTTCGTTAAGTTTATTCCATTTAATTTTTGTGCGTAGAGGATTATCGGGGACCAGAGGGTTAGAGCCTCCTGTTAGAGAGAGGAGAACTGGATCGTGGTCAGATGAAAGTTCGTTAAGTACTCGGAGGGAGTGTAGATGGCTAGTGTTTTTAAGAATGACGATGTCAATCACGTCCGGATTACCGGCATGGTGATGAATCGTCGGTCTATCTGGAGCATCGACTACGATAGGATGGGTACTCGCGTAATTTGCGAGTACGTTACCTTTGGTGTTATTTTTTAGGCTGTGCCACGATCCGTGCTTTGCGTTCATGAATAACAACGTTAACAGTCTTAGAAACATTATATACCTTGTGTCATGCTATACCTAGCCAGTGCGTTCGTTCTGCTACGTGGGATATATAGCAGATCATGGTGCCGTATCTACTGTAGTTGTTCGGCACGAACAACTTATAGCATTTCAGGAGGTATGGACTATCTATTAAATTATTAATAACTTTATACGCTGTTAATACAAGGGTCCCACTCCTCGATTGGAGAATTCATGATACATGAATCGCGGGTGCTCTCCATCCATTCTCATATACTTTTATACAACTTTTTTTTAATCTGTTCTAATTTCTCAATGAATTTTTGCTGATACGGGGTCCATGCAGCTGAGGCGTTTACAATTTCAGACTTTTTAGAATTTTTAGACGCAATTATACAAAGTCATCATTGCTTCAGAATTTGATAACTGTTTTGGTTATAATATGTACTTTCTGAAGTGCAATAAATAATTATAATGCATTTATGCCGCCGCTCTTTAAATAGTTAGTGGTGTAATGGTCAGCGTTCTTGCCTTCCAAGCAGTTGACCGTGGTTCGACTCTCAGCCGTCGCAATAATCATATTTTTTATATTTAAAAGTACCTATACATTATATTCCAATACGCATTGTATTCCCAAGAGTTAAGAACTTTTTGTGGGATCGTGTGCAGTCACAGTACATTTTCATACATAATTAAATACGGAATTCATAATAATTTTTTGTATCTTTTATGGATTATGTGTGAATTTTTTATGTGAAATTAAATTAATGTGTTATTTCCTTATGTTTTATTATTTGTTTCTACAAAATATTATTTTCCTAGTTCTTACACTATAATTAAAACCATTTACGACTACCACAATAGGCGCATGAGCCAAGTACGGTAGTTGAAAAAATCACGAAAAATTGTAATTACTTAAATTTATTAATAAATAAATCAAAAACTTTTACAATACATAATTAAAATTCACATTATGTATTAAGTATCAATATCTATTATAATACAGTTCAAGCATCGTTTTTTGAGAAATATATAATTATATTATTTAATTTGTATTTAAAAAAATGTAAACTATTATATCCCATGATTTTACGGGTCTACGCTAGTGTTCAGTTTTTGTAAAAAAATTGAGTTTTTTATGTTGCTTTTATTATGGCGATTACTATCTAATGATGATATTAATTGGTTAAAGAATCATTATATTACGTCTACCTTGGAACCTAGAAAGTGAAGAGAGATTTAAAAATCACCATAATATCGTTAAAACATAGAAAAAAATCGACTTAGATTATTCACCGAATGCACGAAAAATTATATGTTTTTTTAAGATTCATATCAAAATAGTTCAAGCGCTCTGATTTAATATTTTTATACTTACGCGATAGTGATGAAAATACAGTTAAAATTGAAAGGTTTTAAGTTCTTCATTTATTTGGGATTTTTATCTGGGACCCCATGCATTGAATATCCTAAAATCGGTCCGAAGGTTCGGCACATTTCTCCATGCGCCCCTGTATCCTCAGCAAAGGAAACAAGCAATACGGTAGAAAGATAGTTTACAGATTATTTTGTTATACCTAAAATACTTTTCATAAAGAGTGATAAAATCTCAGTGAAAATATCTCATTTTTCCAAGAAAAAAGTGTTGTTTTAAATTACTGTTCTTTTTTTTCTGGTACCTACTATTATACTATAATATAGTGCATTTCATTCATTTTCTTGCACCTCTATAATATAATATATGTCAACGCAACAGAATGCAGCAGCGGAAACAATGTTTGTTGCATTGTTTGCTGCATCATTAAATGCACTCGATGGGGAAGTCCGAGATAAGTGGAGACTCGTGTCAAAGGGGCATAATTATCAATAACGTAACAATTGAAGTAGGTACACTTTGCACTTAAATAGTTATGAATACAAAATACCTAGTAATACCTAGTGCGGAAAAACACAATTCACTAACTTCCTAGCATGTTAAAACTATGAATGAATAAACAATGTTTCGAAAACAAATTATTTGCATCAGAATATTAGGTTAATAAAGATAATTAATGGAAATTTGAGTTGCAGTTGCAAGAGGATTTCAGCATAGAACAGCAATTTTCAGCACAATTATTTTCACTCGTGTATTATTTGCACATTTATATATACGTTAGTAAGTATGTAATTATTTATTTATAAATTAATGCATTAGCACGTGTTTTTAGTTTCATCTGAATGTTATCTCATTTAACTAATAGATGGTGTCTCTAAATAGTATACAGCGAATTATGTGGTAGAGCGGTAAGCTCCTAGGCTCTGGACACAGAGGTCGTGGGTTCGAAAACCGGCGTCGGTAAATAAATATAATTAAATTTATTAGCATGAGTTATTTAATATTATTGCATTCGCTCGTTCCATAGCGGACGATACACTAGCTCCAGGCAGTTAGAATTCTTGTGCGGTATCACACAAAAAGATTTATGTAAGTAGTTAAAACTATAAAAATATTTCTTAAAACTATCTAAACGCGAAAATTTTCACAATTAGGAAGGTATTAATATTAACATGTAGAAATTTTAAGAATTACGTATACACGGTGTTCGGAAACTCGTAGTGCAAGCGACAAACTGGTGAATAACATAGAGAACCCAAAACTAATTTTGATCTGAGAATTTCGACTATTTTTATTTTTTTCATTTTTGTCGGCACCTAAAGGGTTCAAAACTTTTGGAGCCGGGATTAAACTTCTGGAATGTCTACTCAATATTTACTCGTAAAAAATATTCGCTTTTAGTTTTGACATATTATTTATTATTCAATTTTTAAGTCGAAGATATGTGCTTTCATTATTTATTAGCACGTCTGATAAACACATATTTATTAGCAGGTTAAAATAGGCTGGCTGTTGTGTCTGTCTGTAATCTATAACATAAATATTTAGGTCTGGGATGAATGGTCAATAATAATAAAAAAACCTGTTGATATAAAACTTGACAGAGGTATGGTACATCTCGAGGACTACGTGAGAGCAGTATTCGACGGAGGCAGTGCGAGGTCACAGGACCTGTACCTCGATGCTCGATGCTCAACAGTCCCTGGCTTCACCTTGAGACTTGTTCCTTGCAGCAAGGTGCATCCACCCGCCCAGCTCAAGGCAATACCGATGCCACAGGACTCTTATTTCGCCGCAAGGGAGGACCTTGGATCAGGGCATTTTTATGGATTCTGCTCAGGTTATATAAACTTGTTTGTATTTTAATTGACTACGCAAGGTCGGCTGATTATGGACGTGTTTTTAACTGATATCCAAACCGTGATCTTGTTGGCTACTTCAGACAAGGTACCTACGTGCAAACATGCACGAGATTCGAATATTTGTTTGTATTATACTAACCTTTCTTTGTCGAAAGGATGTATCACTATTTTTTTTATGTTTTAGCTTTATTGCAAATGTATCAAGAAAAATCAACAAAATTAAAATGTCAAACTGCTTGTTCACTTTTGCGCACTGCCCGGAATATTATAATCTAATATTAATGGAAGTCCAATGTCCAAACAATACTTATACAGGGTTTTCCAATAAGAGGTGTTATTTTGATATTCAATCGTAAAAGATCAATGGTTTCGTTGCTTGTGTGGCACGTAGCGCCGTCTTGTTGAAAGTAAACGTTGTCCAGATCAATACCATCCAATTCCGGCCATACAAAATCATTAATCATCTCTCGATAGCGCAATCCATTCACCGTAACTGTTGCTCCAGCCTCATTTTCGAAAAAGTAAGGTCCAATAACTCCGCCGGACCATAAACCGCACCAAACAGTCACACGTTGAGGATAGAGAGGCTTTTCAACAATAACTCTTGGGTTTTCCGAGCCCTCCAGATGCGACAATTTTGCTTGTTGACGAAGCCACCGAGGTGGAAATGGGCCTCATCACTCAAGATGATTTGCATTTGATTCACTCAAGTGAATTTTATTAATTTCAACGCGTTTTTGAAGCGTGTATCGTTCCATTTTTATTAATGGCGTAGTTTCTACTTGTCTTAAAAAATGACAGCTTCAAAAGTAACATTAAGTAAGAGTAACAATAAGAAAACCCTGTATTATAAACCGTCTAGATTCTGGAACTACGTCTAGTATTTTTGAATATTTATTAAAATATAGAAATACAGTTTTACAATTTTTTTTAATTATACACGCGAGGACCTGAGGAAAATAATTTCCATCGGAGCCTATGTCATCATTTGAGATGCTGTGTGGAAGGTCTTTATAAGGAGAGGAAGTAAAAGGGTATGAGCGGTGGGTAGGAATCTAGGGATCAGTGTCGATGGCGATGGATCGAGAGATCAGTTGAAGAGGTCTAGCACACCACGCAGGTGGTAGGCACATCCTAAACACACCTCACCCGATGAACCCAGGTATCCCTGCTAAATCACCAAACGTAGTTTTTATTATGTTGGTTATTCTATAAATGGTTCGCCGGGTGGCAGAACACAAACCCGCCTCCCAAATATTTCGTGTTTTCAAACATTAATTTACTAAAAAATCAAGCACTTACTACTTAACTTATATTGTAGTACATAACAACCCGACGTGTGTTTATTAGTCTCTATACTCTCTATACCTTCCTACGGGTACGTCGCATACTCCTTTTTAATTTAATTTGTTTTAAACACAAATTAAAAACTGTATGCATGTACGAACATACTTGATTTATATACAGGATGTATCGGCACGTACCCGACAAACTTTAACCAGCTATTCCTTGGCACATTTGGAGTAAAAAATGTTATGGGCACTTTGCTGTCTGGTAACATTTTTTGTAATAAAAAATTTATTATTCATATTTTCACCACATGTCACCAATGTTTTATCCTTTGTCAAAGTTTTAAAACCCGTCTGGCAATATTTTTTTCGAGTTTCGTTGAATAATGTACGTACGTACCTACGTTGGCGCGCTTTTACAATCACAACGAAATGGCACGGCACCATTCGTCTCATTTTTAACTATTATTATTTAGTGTGTACGAAAGAGCGAGGACACTTTTTGACACACTTGCTAATAACAGCTGTTGAACACGAGAAACAATGCAAATGGCAGTGAAGGAGTGTGGATTTTTTATTTATTTTTTGTTTTTAATGGAAAAAAAATGTTAGCGGACAGCAAAGCGCCCATAACATTTTTTACTCCAAATGTGCTAAGGAATAGCTGGTTAAAGTTTGTCGGGTACTTGCCGATACACCCTGTATTATACTTTGATTTATTTACCATTTCAGGTCCTATTATTTAAATTCTTTATTAATTACAGCATTGGTATTTTGCCATTACTTATTAATGGCAAAATACCAATGCTGTAATTACTATTATTATTATATTAAACTTCTATATATAGGTAAAACAGATATTATTTTTTTTATTTTTTTATTCTTCTCTTTTATAATATTAGTATATACCTCACGTGCAAATTATTTTTCAGTTTTACTGGTTTGCTAGGGAGTTTTTTTTATGAAGCTTACAAGGAAGGAACAACGAAGTAGTCAGAATAAACGAGAAATATATTTACATACAAGCTGACGAGTACCCGGCGTTGATCGGGGCTATGAACAGGGCCGTTTTAAGCCGTGAAGCGGTCCAAAATATTATTTTGCGTTTGAATTTTTTTATGTATAGATTACCTACACACATACATTTTTTTTTCATATATCCCCTTGGTGCAGATATGTGGTGTGGGTGAAGGGAGTGAAATATGAATTATTACATTGACAAAGACACGGAAAAAGAGGTTTTCTAGGTCGAAGCTGGTTTGCTTTTATTTTTCCGAGAGTCAGTAGGTAAATATCCCAACAGTATTTAGATGAAAATTCTTTAGTATTTTCTTAAATAGAAATATTTTAGCATTATTTAATTCGGTTCCTGGCCGGGGTCCCCTATCCCGAGGTTGAGTCTCTAGGCCGGGATCTCTCGGGCCTAAGCGGAAGTCCGGCCCTGATCAAGACAATGCGTTACGTCTGTTTCTTGCAATAAACATATTAACTTCATATTATTATTTAAAAAAAACATACATTTACTATACAGATTTGTAGATTTGGCACCAGCTAAACACGATTTTTTTTCAAATCAAGTGGGCAAAATTTCATCAATATCGGAATAAAACTGTAGATTTTTACAAAATCAGTTGAAAGCCCGTCTGCCACACTCACGTTTCTTTGTATAGGTATATGGAACGATAGATAGATTTATATCTTTGAACGTAAAAGGTAACTAATCATCCCACCATTTCTCCGCAGGGGTAGGTTAAGTGCAGCAACATGAATGACACAATAATGAATCTGAACTAATAAATTACCCACTCGAACTCAATTAATACTACTGGATAGATACCTGTAGTATTAATTGAGTGATAAATATGGGCAATTTATTTTAATTATATTTTAAGACCCAAGTCTTTTCAACAATAACAATAAATAATATCCACCGCTTTTCCCGCCAAATATTTATGTCAAGGTTGTCCGGTCATTTTATATAAGGTCAAATGCACGTAGGTAACTGAATCCAATGAGATCAATTTAATCCTTACTTATTCACTCATCACATCCAAGAATACCAAGTTTGGTTGTCTGTGCTACCTGCGTGAAATATTTCACGTTCAATAAACTCAATGTTGCTTTGAATTTATGTACCATTTTCGAAATTGGTACTGATTGTTCAGACAAGCGATAAATTAACGTACCTACCTGTAATCAGAAAAATGTTTTATTTTTATTTAGTCAATAATAAGGAACTCCAGTCTAACTCATTTTCTATTTTTAATGTAATATTTAAAAAAAATACTTTTAAAACTTAGTAATAATTTTCGTAGTTATAATTTTTCAGGTCTCCCGAAAACGCATCAAACATATGGTCGTGACCCGTGATGTCACCAGTCAAAAAACTTACTTTTTTTCAACCGGGGCGCAGAATTTTGAATAGGAGTGGAACCCTTTTTATTCTTAAGATTACCCGCTTTTAACATTGAAGAATATGGTTCCATGATAAATCAACACATCGACAATTCAAAACACCTTTAAAAAGTGATATAAAGTCATTAGAAACGATGAAAAAAAAACCTAACCTAACCTACTTAACCCAGTTAATAAAGTTTTTGTTTCGTCATTTTCCATGACTTTATATAACTTTTTAAAGATTTGATGAATTATCATTTTGATGATTTATCCGGTCACCGAAGAATACTAGGCAAAATGTTAGCATCTCGTTACTAAAATGTTAACGTATTAAACTTATTTACCGGTGTTTAAAAACCTCGCCATTTTTATCGGTTCAAATGTGAATGTGGTTCAGTGTTTCTAATGCATTTGTTTTGAAATACCCACAAGAGATGAAGAGATGTTAAAATTCCACACAAGTTCTTTCACCTTAAAAATGAGACAGTATTCTTTCGAAATTAGCAATTATTTTTTATTATCTAGTCATTTTCGGATTTTATCTCTCGTTTGTACTTAAAAAATAGACTTTTTTAAATCCTACAATTGTAATATCCCGTGATTTTTCACGGGTCTTTGCTAGTTTTCATTACAAAAATAATTACGTTTTACCCCCGAAAAATCAGGTGATTTCAAAATGGCCTTTAAAAATAAACCATACCCGAGGTTCATGGTTCTTGCCCAAGGTTCTACCCAGTGAGTATACATATATACCTACTGACATTTTCTAATAATTCTGATTCTACCTATGTACGTACATTTCAAATATAGAATATTTCTAGTAAAATATATTACGCGTATGTACTTTTAGTTCTTTGAACTGACTTTATTGCTTGTCTGAATTTTAAAATATTATTTTTATAATATCTTTCTCAATACATCCATTAGTTTCATTTTTGAAAAGTTCGCTCTAATAAAGGAAGAGGGTGCTCATGGTTGTGTTTCACCGATTTAAAAATGATCCGATGTTATAATACATTAAACACAAGAAAACAAACAACGTCTTAGTAATAATAATATTTAAACGATTTGTATAGCGCCGTTTTTGTGAAGAATCGTCTTAAAGGCGACGAACGAATATGTAATGAAAATTAGGTAATTTTCATTGTGTGCATTGAGAATAATATATAATAATTTTTGTATTAAGGAACTCAAGTGAAAATATTATTACTTTAAAAACATCCATTCATATTGATCAACAATCGCTGATTGTGAATAAAGAAGTTTTATAATATATTATTATTCTAAGAATTTATAAATTGATAATTCTTTGGGGATCAATGGTGAGGCACGAAATGAAAGAAGGTTGTGAAGGTCACATGTGTTTTATTGGTGAGTCAGTAGCCGTGACAAGGAGATGATGAAGGACAGATGTAGAATACTCCGGTTGCTGCTGTGATGTGTTGGCAGGTCAAGCGCGGGTCAGTGAGTCGACGCCGGGCGCTGGTGACCGGGACTCGATGTAGGTCAGGCACTGGCGAAGAACGTAGGTCTTCAGGCACTCCAGTGCTGACGAGACGGCCGAAGGTGCGGCGGACCTTGTGGGCAGTTGAACGGGAACGGCGTGACCAGTGAGGATGCTGCGTGTCCTCGTGGTGGTCATGGTTGCGTGGAAGAAGCGCTGGTCAGAGACGCTGGAACCAGGGCGCTTGTAATCTGTTTTAGCGCTGGCCATGGACACGGCCGAGGCGCTAAGATGATGTCCCGATAGAGTCCATGATGATAGGGGCGAAGCCGGGTACGTGTCCTTCGCGGGGCGCGGGACGCGCCGATCGTCACTCGTGAGATTTATCCACTGGCGGCAGATTGATAACTGATGACTGACTGACTGGCTCGCTGCGTCGGGCTTATTTATACTACTCGGCCGACGGCGGCAGTAGGTAGATGGATGGCAACTAAATTCTAGGCACTCGCACAGACTGTGTGTTTCGGGAACCTTCGACATTGCGGCGATTATGCATAGGCCGTAGACTCGAACCTTCTGGCGAGTTCTCGTAGTATCACGGACTGAGTGCGCGTTAGTATTGTCGCGAGTATGCAAGTAGGTCTTGAAACAGGTAGGTTGCTTTGTTTACGATTTAACGATGCAAGTACATAATTCGGGAGTAGATACTAAGTAGGTCAAGCGGTTTATTATTAATTATTTAATGTAGATTTTTCTCGACGCCACAATTCAAAATAAATCAAAAGTATATGTAAGGTGAAATTATTTTTTCATCTAAAATTTCGGAATCTACCTAACTTAACGTTTTTAAAAGCAGATGAAAGATTATGTAATAAGTATTAAAATTCTAATTTCAAAAATTGAGGGTTATTTTGTCGCTTACCGATTATTGTTTTCTTGTAAACTGTAAAAGTACCACTTCATACGAAACTTGAAAATTTTATTTCTCAAATGAATAATAAAGATTACCATCACTTCACTTTTTTTTCTTGCAAACTGTAGAAGTACCACTTTATACAAAACTTAAAAACATATCTTATTACTCAAATGATTTATAAAGATTACAATCGCTTCATTTTTTTCGTGTAAACTGTAGAAATACCACTTTATACAAAACTTAAAAACATATCTTATTACTCAAATGATTTATAAAGATTACAATCGCTTCATTTTTTTCGTGTAAACTGTAGAAATACCACTTTATACAAAACTTAAAAACATATCTTATTACTCAAATGATTTATAAAGATTACCATCACTTCACTTATTTTCTTGAAAAATGTAGAAGTACCACTTTATACGAAACTTAAAAACATATCTTATTACTCAAATGATTTACAAAGATTACCATCGCTTCACTTTTTTCGTTTTGAATAAAATCACAAACTTTGACAAATCTTTAGCGAACCCGCAAAATTTTATTCATGACTTTTTGGAATATTTGAAAGTGAATAGTAAACTTTTGGATGCAAATACAAAGCGTGGTATTGCCTCTTTCGAACACTGCTTAAATCATAAGTCTCACCGTAATACAAAAGGAAATATAATGACTTTATGAATCTGGCTCAGTTTAGTACCTACTGAGTTGACCCTGTGGATACAAAAATAGCAGAGGAGTTAACTAACTGTATATAAAACTAACTGTAACAACACATAGACCGAAGATCCTTATAATGGGGCTGACAGACTTGCGCTATACTCTCATGGCTTGGCCTATTTCAGCATATCGCTCGCCATCCATTCCCATTGGGAAACTAGGACATAAAATAGGCCATGCAACGAGAATATAGCGCGCTTATAGCGTAGTCTGTCACAGGCATTATGAATGCATAGTTATTATTTTTATACTATAGTCGAGGTTGTCGGGAATCCTGTATCATTTGAAATGAACCATTGCGCCTGTTTTCTGCAAAACGCTTAACACTTTTTTTTTGTCAAAACGCTCAACACTTTCTGTCGCAAAGTCAGTTTTTCAGTGGAAAGTCTAATGAAACTAAAAAAAACACTTAGGTAATAGCAAATGTATTCTAGTTGGTATTTCATGAGACTCGGCACCCGAAATTGTTTCAAAGTTAGAACATAGAATTTTCTAGCCATTTCGATTTCAGAGCTTTATAATTTAAAATACAATATCTAATATATTATCATATTTACGTTGGATAAGTGGCGACATGGCTCGCCTGCCTTTACAATGTACCAAAGATATTAGAAAATGAGGAGATATGCTGTCAAGTATTTTTACTATGGGACCGTATGTCGCTGATTTTGTTAACCAATACTACTGCACGCCTTCGCTTACGCTAAATTGTCCGCCCTTTCCAAACACACGCATGACACGTCTCAATTTCGTTGGCACTAACACTAGAGCATATTCCCGTGCCTACATGTCCCGACACTTACGCTATTAGCAATACTTACAAATGACAAAGGCTAGTGATTGCAAAATATCTAATATCTTTGCACTTTACAAACAGTGCCGCTCTTGTGAGGTGTCAGAAACAACAAATCATTTCATATTTCCGCTCGGTCTGAAATAAACAGGGTACCATTTTCATAACTCTAGATCTGCCCGTGCTCTGTAATAATTAAGTAATCATGCCATGGTCATCAGAAAGGATCATTAATTATATAAAATTAATGTTATATTGCGGGAATTAAAAATTAAAAGTATCACCGATTGGTAGGTACCTACCTACCTCAACTGTTCAATATAACAAAGGTCACAAGATATGCAGAAAAAATAAATAATTGTTGTTTTTTAATTTTTATATTAACCCCACCCAGTTTTTTTAAGGAAAGAAAGGAGAAGAAGTTTTGTTATGGTTAACGGAATGAGGGTTGAGTAGGAATTTAGGGCTCAGTGTGTCCAGGAGTAACGGACATATGAATATATCCCTCCCACTGCAGCGCAAGGCGATGGTTTGAGAGACAAGTTGGAGAGGTCAAAGTGTCTCTCCAAACCAGCCTCTCCCGATCTGGCACGCCGCGCAGATGGTGGGCAGGCGCATCCTGAATACATCTCTCCCGATTAACCCGGGCACCCCTGCCAAATCACCAAATGTAGCAAAACACTTGGGGTGACCTATGGCAGAGATGTTGGTTATCCAATAAATGGTTCCCGGCGCAACGGTACCCAAATCCGCCTCCCAAATTGTGATTGAATTCCATAGATCCATAAAGCATATAGCACAAATGCATGCTCATTTCTATGGTACATTGCATTGATGTGTTGAAGATAGTGGAGGGGAAATTTAAATAAAAGGAAAATATTTCCTGCAAACGTAGCGTCAATAACCTATCGAGATATTTTATTTTATTTATTTGTGTTATAAACAGTCTTCATACATTCATATTTTACAGCGTTTGGAATTTTTATATCATTGGCTGATAAAAAAACAACATTCAAAATTTAAAACCAAACAAAAGAACAATGCATAACAATACAATGTATCGGTAAATCTAACCAGTAGGTAGGTACCTACATGCTGATTAAATCTGTGAATTTTAACCGTCTTAAAGATGTGAAAATTTGGTACCTACTAAATAGCAGCATTATTTTTCTCCTTCGTAAGAAAGGAGGCGTAGTTGGCGTAAGAAAGCCAGCGATTACATTTTATTTTAATGCTTTTACATTTCATTTGTTGAGGTCCTTTCGAATTCAAACCTGTGTCAGTTATTTCAGTTTAAAAACAGCAAATTTTTTGGATACCAAGCCCACGCTAAAATCATAACGTCTATTCTAATTTTCTTAGCACTAATTAATTATGTTCGTAATTAAATTCATTCAAATACTTACCTTATTACTTACTTTACCTATTCGCTATAAACAGTCTCGTGGAGGTAGGGTACCAAAATATCATTTTTTGTGGTAGGCATATAAAGGATAATAATAATAATAAATAATAATAATACTTGGATGACTTGTATAGCGCCGTTTTTGTGCAAAAACACCTCAAGGGCGCTAACCCAAGGTTCGTAAAATATAATGATAGTTGTATATATTTTCTACGAACCTTGGAGGTAGGGTATCATTATTTATTTTGTTTGTGGTACTCGTGGGCATAGAATATAAGATAACGCTAGAAGTATCTTCCATACAGATTTGAATGAAAACAATAAATTTTCTACTTGGCCCAATTGCCCATGGACCTAAAAAGACCTGCAGAATTATACATTCGTAAAGAAGGAACTCATACCTAAATTTTGGCATCGGTTTTATTCCGGTGGCCGATGCGATATTTTAACTATGGAAGTGACCTTTCAGGTCGTTGCCAGGTTCTCCTCCCGATGTAAAAGTTGGCAGAACGAGATTTTTTCATTACTAATTTGTCGTCAACTTTTGCGATTAGTTTTAGTAAAGTCACATGTCGGATATTCTCTCCCCACAAATGATACCGGAATTTGTCTCTTTCCAGAAATCCTCCCGAGCAGAAATCTGTTAGAACGCGTTTTTTTACAAATTTTATTAGCTGTCAATGCCTAGCACTAATTTGGTTGAGGTGGCATATCGGATATAATTTTTACGGTCATCGCTTGGACTATCAGGAGATATATATCTTCTAGACCTGAAAATCTTTATAAATTTTAAAGTAAACAAAATAAATTAAGAACACCTATTAATTTTTAATTTTAGTATTCAAAGGAATGTTTTATAAAGCATTATATATAATTTTCTTTGGGTACCGTCGTATCCAAATTCGCAATAAAAATCTTGCGTAAAACATGTCTTTATATATTTTTATCCTTCAAAACAGGTTTTTTTTACCCCTGAAACGTGGTTTTCATTTTTGGGATAATGCATCAATGACTGGCAATATCACCAAGGTTGCCAATTCATACGTTCTAAATACCCACAAAATCACCAAATTGGGGAGAGGAAAATAACAATTTCACATAAGTTCAATGTGTAATTCTTTCAAAATGAAACGAAATTATAGTGAAATTAGTATTTTTTTTTTTTATCTAGTCATTTTCGGATTATCTTTCGTTCAGGCTTTAAAAATATAAATGTACAGGATTTTCCAATAAGAGGTGTTATTTTGAATAGCCCGCTATTTCGGTAGATATTACTTTTGAAGCTGTCATTTTTTGACATTTGACAAGTAGAAACTACGCCATTAATAAAAATGGAACGATACACACTTCAACAACACATTGAAATTATTAAAATTCACAGTACAAGAGTCAAGCAAATGCAAATCATCTTGAGTGATGAGGCCCATTTCCATCTCGGTGGCTTCGTCAACAAGCAAAATTGTCGCATCTGGGGCTCGGAAAAAACAAGAGTTATTGTTGAAAAGCCTCTCTATCCTCAACGTGTGACTTGGTTGGTGCGGTTTATGGTCCGGCGGAGTCATTGGACCTTACTTTTTCGAAAATGAGGCTGGAGCAACAGTTAAGGTGAATGAATTGCGCTATCGAGAGATGATTAATGATTTTTTATGGCTGGAATTGGATGGTATTGATCTGGACAACGTTTACTTTTAACAAGACTGGTTTTGACTTTTTAATTTTTTGACCGGTCGGTGGCCGAGTTGACATGGCGTTTGGGTCCCACCCAGGCGTAGTGTGTTCAATTCCTCGGCTGGCTAAATCCTCCATCACAACACAAGCAACATTTTCAGCTTACTGTGGTGGTAGTAGGAGATTTTCAAATATTGTCAGGTTATTCGTAACCCGGGAATGTTTGTCTTTCTTTAAAAAAAAAAAAAAAGACGGCGCTACGTGCCACACGAGCAACGAAACCATTGATCTTTTACGATTGAATATCAAAATAATACCTCTTATTGGAAAATCCTGTGTATGAAAATTTGCTGCTAAAGAAAACGAAATTGTAGTACATTCTCACAAATATTATGAATATTTTTTTCAAAATGGTAGGTTAGTCGAGGAATGTCCAGAAAGTTCTCCCGCAAAATACCCAATACTTGAAAATTATTAAAATTCCGCGCAGTTTGGGGAATTCCCCACGAATTGGCAACCCTGAATATCACTCTGAATTCAATCTGACAGCAGTTTTATAACCATAGACAAGGAAAAACAAAAACTCGAAAAGTCACCTAGTTGGCGGCTGAATGAGTTTTGAAAAACTATTTTTTCGAAAATGTCTAATTTTACAAAAATATTTTCAACTAAAGCGACAGACGTAACTCCTGTCCACAAATACAAGTCTGAGGCCACCGGTTTGACAGTGGTGATAGCAGAAGTCGAAGGCCCTATCGTCAGCGCGTTCATATGCCTAGGTAAGCAATTCCTAGTATCTAAAAACTGTCTCGTGGAATATTTATATTTAGATTAAAATAGTATTTACATCCCTCTAGGTTCAATGAACATCGGTGTAAAAGTTTTCACTACATCTCGAGCAATTTTTTCCCCAATATGAATGATTTTCTCCACACTGACAGATCATAGTAACAGTTATTTACTCTAGGCTTCCTTTTCCACCGTGTGCATCTAGTTGGTTTTTGTGTACATACTATTATCTATCTAAAACCAGCTCATCCTACTCGGCGCTAACACATAATAATGATAACAAATTATTATAAATAGTGCAATTTAGTAATATCTTTATTAAACTATGCTTAACTCTATTAGCTCAAACTATATTGCACAGTAAGTAAGATAGATAATCTGATAAACTAATCGACTTCCGCTTCACGCAATACACATTAAAATTATAAATAGCACTTGGCTTCAACATAATTACTATAGATACATTAAAGTTCCATTTTTCTCAATCGTAGTATAGTTTGAAGGTTAGGAAATACGCATAAATTATTAATATAACCCAAACTAACACCCTAAAAACCTATTTTGTGCATCATTACTTATACCCCCGATTTAAATAGTTGTCTCCATTAGATATTTAATATTTAGATATATCCATTTATATTTATTTTTAAGTAAATAATAATATAAGCAATGCAACTTACAATATGCAGTAATTGTACAGAAAATAGGGACACGGTTACTAGGCATTTTTAATAGAAAAACCACTGCGTATCAGTTAGATAACAATGCGAAGTAAGTTTTTTCAGTATCCGAAAATTGATAATAATGCATTTTAGTAGCTATTTCGTAAAAAACAGGTAATTTGACGTCTTTTCTTCACGCCATGTTTTGACATAATATAAATTGATAATTGATAAAATGATTATTTTAAATTGTTTCCTTTTATGCTAGCTTATTTTAATTTTATTTATGCTTTAATTAAACCCAAACTGACAACCTAAGAACCTAATTTAGGGTCAAAGGTTAGTATTTTGGTTTGAACAAGAGAAGAAAAAAACTAACTTTAATACTTCATCAATAACAATGGCCACGAAGTAACAATCGGTTTTAATTTTAACGAAATAAATATTATAATGCTATATTTCCATTTCTGAAAACTGAAATACTTCTCATTATTATCTATTACAAAGTATTTTTTAAATAAAATGTGCGCATTAACCGTGCCCCTATTTTCTGTATATTTACCCAATATGTTAAGTAGGTGGGTATATAAATAAATATTGAAATGAATTAGACTATGCAACATGTACTAAAGATTTTGAATGCAGGTATATTGTAAAGATAATTTCACCAAATTGAAACAAAGCAAAAGGGCATAAATGGTTTTACAAAAACATATTAACACACTTCCGGCCAGAAGGATAGTTCTACCTTTCACGCCGGTTGTACTTGAATGGCGGAAAAGGCCTATAATTTTATATGAATCTCTTTGTAAGGAGTCCCAACTACATGTATATGTATTTAAAATTTTGAACCAAGGCTTCCCAATCTTCAAATTCTTGTCTTTTGTGTGGAAGATTATTTGACCAAAAGGAAACTTTATTTAAACCCCTAGAAGGGGTAATACATCCTTACACTTATAGCACCGAAGTATTGTATCGAAGTTATTTGTTTTTTTTTTTTTTTTTGCAATGATTTGTGCGAACCAGAAATAAAAATTGTGATGTATGTAATAAAATGCACACATCTTTTATACATAAAACATCACTAAATTGCCCAACACTGACTGTAACTTTAGTATACAAGTCGTATAGCCCGACACTGACTGTAACTTTAGGATACAGTCATATTGCCCATTACTGACTGTAACTTCAGTATACAGAGTAATATTGCTGAACACTGACTGTAACTTCAGTATACAGAGTTGTATTTTTTTTTTTTTTTTTTATATTAACTCCACACAGGAAGCCCTGAAGAAAATAATTTCCCTCGGGGCCTATGTCTTCTTTGGGGATGCTGTGTGGAGGGTCTTTTTGTGGAGAGGAAGGAGTGAACATGGGTCTTGAAGAGTCCCATGTTGTAGGAGGGAGGAAACACAGAGGCCGGCAGCTCGTTCCACAGCCGAGCTGTTGAACTTAAGAACGAATCGTAGAAGCGACCCGTTCTCATGTGACCAATGTCAACCGTGTACAAATGTTGGGCGCGCGTTTGGCGTGTATCCCGACTACGCACCGGTGCCGAAGGGATCAATGACGCTAGTTCCTCATAGCATCTTCCACTGTAATACCGATAGAACAAAGACAACATACCTACCTGACGCCTGTGCTCTAAAGATTGCAGTCCGTTTGTTAAGATTGGGGAATCTATCAAACGGACCGTCCGTTTTTGCACAGAGTCAAGGGTTTTTACAGGTATTTAGGGGCTCCGGACCAGAGATGGCTGCCAAATTCGACAGTAGGGCGCACTTGCGATTTGTACAGGGTCAGCAGTTTTGTACTATTAAAGTATCTGCGGGCCCTGTACAGTACGCCCAGCTTCTGAGAGGCCAACTTTACTCTGGCTTCGATGGAGATGTACCTGAGCTGGTCACTTATAGTTACACCAAGCATATCAATGGAAGGCCTGTTCAGAAGATTGCTTCCGTTGAAGGAGACTAGATTATCATTTTGATCCCTTTTAGACGTAATCAGACAGGATTGGGTCTTTGAAACATTAAATTCGACGAGATTATTTTTACCCCAGGAGGAAATACTCTCGAGATAACCGTCCATTTTCTGCTTCAAAGCCCTCCGAGCCGTTGGAGTTTGTGTGCCCTTTGGGGGCTTGTCAAACAAAAAACTATCATGAACTGTACTGTCATCCGCGTAACAATGAATCGGTGCACATGTCAAAAGGTCATTGATGTGCAACAAAAACAAAGTCCGAGACCGAACCGATCCCTGTGGGACGCCAGCATTTATGGAGTGTGAGGAAGAGGTGAAACCGTCAGCAACCGCCTGAATCGACCTATCCCTTAAAAAGTCAGCAATCCATGTACACAGGGATGCGGGAAGTCCGTAAGAAGGCAATTTGTTGACATGTCCTCGGTGCCAAACCCGGTCAAAGGCTTTGGATATGTCTAGTGCGACCGTTTGGGTCTCACTGTGACGTTCCAGGCACCGCCCCCAAACATGCATCACATACGCGAGAAGATCACCACACGAGCGGTTCCGCCGGAATCCGTATTGACGGTCGTTGATAATTTTGTTCTTCTCGAGGTATGTGAGCAGTTTGTCGTTGATCACACGTTCCATCACTTTGGACAGAACTGATGTGATCGCTATGGGGCGGTAGTTGGCCGGGTTGGAGCGGTCACCTTTCTAGGGAATAGGGTGAATGACCGCTTTTTTCCAACCAGAGGGCACAGTGCCACACTTCAGGGACATTTTGAAGAGCTTTGTCAAAACTGGAACTATTTCCGCAGCACACCTCTGCAATACCAGGGCAGGTATTCCATCAGGTCCACTAGCTTTGTTAACTTCGAGCCCCCGTATAACGTGGAGTACATCCCGATTGCCCAACACTGACTGAAACTTTACTATACTGGGTCGTATTGCCCAAAACTGGCTGTAGCTTCAGTATACAGAGTCTTATTATAAAAGTAGGCTTAAATTTCAGACAAAAAATTTATATTGGTTGGGGTAAAAAAATTCATTCAAATCATGTATTATTTTCAAAGATATAGCTATTTAAAACAAAATCTCTTTTCTCAAATGGGACCCTTATTTTCGCCCGCATGAAGTGTGTTAGTGTATAAATATTTCAATTTATCAGTCGGCTTTAAAAGTTGGTTTCCCAAATATGTTTGTTCGTACCGTCTGGTTTTCGGACAATATTTACCGATGTTCAATATTATTTGTTTGGTGCCCTCTACTTATCTGCAAGTATGTTTTTTTTTACTGTCTGCCTTATCTGTCACCATATTTATGAAATGAACAGCTTTTTATGAATTATTTTATTTTTAAATGTTTAGATTATTGTAAAATAGTATCAAGTACGTGAAACATATTTTTTAACTCTAACCTTGAACTCAAAGATGAATAATCATTTGGAAAAGTCACCAAAAAAGGCTGGAGAGAGATTTTACAGACCATACAGCAGCTGGGTTTTAAACGGGGCGTGCCCCATATGCCGTCATCACATTAGTTGTCCTGCAAACTTTTGGTGTCGATAAAGTCAAAGTCGTGTGGTCTATATTACTTTTTGTAACATCTTCATACATTATGCTAGTGATATCTGTATAAGATTTTAAAAATAGCGCTCTATTTATGTATGTTCTCAAATCGTGATATCCGTGGCCAGTGATAAGGATTCTTTTCTTGTAAACATTTAAAACTTCCCTCCAATCTCCCTGCAATTTGAGCTGTGCAGTGGCTCCACCGAGTTCTTACCTAGAAGTCTGTGCGTCGATTATGTGAATGCATAACTCTTATTTATTGATATTAACTCTTAACTGGCGTCATTGCCCCGTTAGACCCATGTTGATTTTTTTTCTTCCGACACTCATGCGCCATTTGCTGCAGCAACCTCCCCCCTCGGCACCTTCCTCAAGTCGAGGTTCGAATGGGCCAGTGAAAGATTTCAGATGAGATTTCTTTTCGTCTTTTAATTGTCATAAATAGACAAGTTTGGACTCTTTTGGTATGAAATGATAATCATTGTTTCTAAATCATCAGATCCAACTAATCAGATTATTTTAAACTTTTATATTTATATGGCTATGGGTTAAATAGCAATGAAAATCGACCACATACAGGAGTAACTAGCATCAAAACGTCACATGTTTAAAGAATTAATACATTATTCACACATTATTACAAATTGTGTAATCGAGATAATATCTCACTGTTTAAGTCTTACATAGGTTATTTAATACAAATTTTCTTAAATTAGCAACTGAGGCCCACGATGACGATGGTCTTCCGCACACCCTGGAACATTTGATATTCCTTGGCTCGGAGATTTACCCCTACAAAGGTCTGCTGGACCTCCTGGCTAACCGCTGCCTGGCCTCAGGAACGAACGCTTGGACTGACGTGGACCACACCGCCTACTCGCTCCACACAGCGGGTGCTTCGGGAGCCTTAGCGCTGCTCCCCGTGTACCTTGACCATATCCTGAGCCCGCTACTCACGGACTTTGCCTTCCTCACGGAGGTGCACCATGTCTCTCAGCAGGGACTGGATGCGGGGGTGGTGTATTGCGAGATGCAGGGGCGGGAGAACTCTGCGGAGTCTCGCTGCTACAACCGGCTGCAGCAGATGCTGTACCCCGACTCTGGATACTCCTCCGAGACTGGGGGTAAGCTGCACAACTTGAGAACTTCAACTACCAACGAGAAGGTAAATTTTCAATATTCCACAATTGATCTACCAGAATTTGAATACATTTTACAAATTGTTATGTTGATTGATTTTTGGGATAATAAGCCGTTATGGACATCTTCAGACTGACCATAATAGGCTGAAACCGGTAACGGTTAAAAAATAATAAGCCTTGTTGATCTTCCTTGAGCATGTTTCGGAGAGCCTTGCAGTGTCTGTCATCGTAGCTTTTGGTTGTGAAAATCTTATTATGTTTTGTGTTTTAGGTGAAAGACTACCACAAGAAGTTCTATAGACCAGAAAATATTACGCTGATTATTGCTGGACAAGTTGAACCTGAGGATGTGTTCAAAGCACTGCAGCCTGTTGAAGATAAAGTAGTATCCAAGGTTTGTTAATCTAAATTATTAAAAAAATATATTACTTGTAACCTGGGAAAGTTTGTCTTTCTTTAAACTCAGGCCTCAACCATATTCTGTCAGAAGTTCGGAGTATTTCCGCTTTGCAATAAAATTCAAATTCACAAATGAAATATTTCTGAATGATGAAAATTTTATTATTAGAAATAAACATATGTTTTTTGAAATATTAAAATTTTGAATGCAAATATTTTTGTAACAAAAAATTACTAATAATGCTATATAAAATATTATATAAAAACACACTTATTTTATTAAACAAATGTATAACGAATGTCAATGTCACCTCACCTTTTTTGTCATTTCATAAAAATAATTAGTTTCATAACTTTTTCAAATTACTGGCAGAACCTTTGGATTCATAAAGGTGCACATTTTAATTCTTCTGTGGTTAACTTCCAGATTTGAATATAAAGCATACTATTTTTTTTTTGTAACACCTTTTAGATCATATAGCTCACTAGCGTATCGTACCGCTTGTAAAAATCTCACTTGTCATAAATAACTAGCTAACTAATTTTACTTGTCACAAACCAATGGTGCACAACCTGCGGCCGAATTCTTGCGGCCTGCTTTTCAATTTTATATTTTACTTTTATAGTAAATAAATAAATACTGCCCACTTGGCTATAGAGATCAATCAAAATGTTTGGTGTAATTCTAGAAAACCCTGGCTGAGGATATGTTTTTATGTATAGAGTTTTGGTTAATTTACGCTGCATGTCCTAAATGGAAATAAATTTGAAGAACCGGTTTGCATAGCAAGAAATTTTAAAAAAAAATCAATAGCTTCCTTTTTTTTTTTTTTTTCACTGGATGAGATTTTATACAATTTCAAAAGGAAACAGACATTAAATGATAAATGATTAGTTATTAGAGTGATTTGTTTTTGGGGTATTATGCCGTGTTGTGCTACCTTCTTCTTTAGCCAACGTTTTGGACAGCATTGCAGTGTCCATAATCAGGGCAGATGTGTAATTTAATTACATATATAAGTATAATTTACGACACATAAAAACTGAGATATACATGTTGTCCAGGGGTTACTTTACCAAACAAAAATAAATAAGCACTTCTCATGTGAAAACCGCAAAAGAGTAATTGCTCCCAACCGTCTGGAGACAGTGAGATTCTGGCATCCTCAATTGTATGTTATGAGGCTTAGGGCGACTTGCACCAACTATCGCAAATTTTATCTTAAATTGTATTTAACTAAACGTATTTAAGACCCTAAATACATTTAACTTAAATGCGTTTAGTTGCGTCCTGCACCACGCAGTTCGGTGGCAATTTTAGTTAAACGTGTTTAACGCGTCGGTAAAACAGTTAGCGCGTATTTACCGCTATTAACGCGTAAATAAAACAGCTACGATGTTTCATTTTACTTGAAGTGTCAAAATATTTTGTGATTGTGTGTGTGGTTTAATAGTGTTTTCATTTATTTTATGAAGAAAAAGTTAAATCAAATAGACATAATGATGAAATAAGACAAAAAGAGCTTCTGTTGTTGGAATTAAAAATAAAACAATTATCCGAGTAATTTTGTTTTTTATTTCTTTTAAATATTATATTGTTTTAAAGTATTATAAGAATGCTGTAGGTATGATTAGAAGTTTACAACCTTGCAAAGTATTCCTCGATAAGGAGTGTTAGCTCCAGGTGACGAGCACCTCGCTGATGTTTTTATTGGTGTTGAATTTTAACTGAGGTTCAATTTCTTGCACTAATAATGATGTCATTTCTTTACTGAGACGAAATCTTCTTTGAAACTTCTTGGCACTGAGTGTTTCAAATAAATTTGTTCTTGTGTTTACTTCTCTGACTATATTATAATTTATTTATAATTTCTATAATATAATTTCTTCATGATCGTCAGAATACAAATCCCAAATGTTCATTGTGAATACAAATTAAAATGAGATAGATTTTAACCACAATCAGAAATCGAAGAGATAACCTGAAAAAATTTTGACAGTACTGCTTAGAGTGGGGCTAAACACGTTTAACTCGGTTAAACGGCCGCTTTTGGGTATTTAACTTTGACAGTTCTTTAAACGCATTTAACGACTTAAATTTTGTGGTGCAAGACGCCAAGTCGACTTAAATCAAATAATGTGTTTAAAATTATATTTAAATCAAATTTAACTTATGGTGCAAGCCGCCCTTAGTGGGGCAAAGTTTCCTTACTCAGCTTTCTTCTTAACTCGCACAAATTATTTAAACAACACTTTCTTTCAACTAAATTACTACAAGAAACAACTATTTACGTCGGGAGATGGTAAAAGATGCATTTAAATTCCATTTTTCCAATCAAAGTTCATAGGTAAAAACGAAACATAGGTAATAATATTTTGTATTTGAAAGGAAGAACATTTCCTTTTTTTCTACCACTATTAATAATTATCAACAAAAATAGTACATTTAAAAAAAATTGTATTATGAAATGTCGATAGTCTGTATTGAAACATAATCACGTCCCATCACTAGCTTTGATATACTGGCCATGATAGCTTCGCAGCCAGCGTACGCGGGTTTACTTCAATTAAAACTTTGAAAAATCATTAAAAATTGATATTGAATTCTAATTTTGTACTTATTGGTGAAAGGATACTCATTTCGTCGCATTTTTATAAATTTGCACTGAACAAGAAAGCATTTTGAATAAAACGAGGACAAACTATGCTCATTGACAACATCAGAGCAACTAAATTAACGAATTCTTTCCATATTAACATCACGCTTAATAGACCGTGATCCGCCGATGGTCGGGCATACCTCACAGCATATCTCCTTGTATTCTAATATCTTTGGTTATGATGATATGTTTTAGGGTGAGCGTCCTCCATTTGAGCGTCCTTGGCAGGGCTCCGTCCCCGAATGCGGCCCCACGCTGGTGGAGCACCTGCCCTACCCCGCTGACCAGGAGGACTGTGGCCTGGTGCTGCTGGGCTGGCGGGGCCCCGACCTGCTGCAGCCCGGGGGGCTCAGCACCTTCACAGCGCTGTCGGTGCTGCTGCGCTACCTCTGCGACACCCCTGCAGCTCCGCTGCAGAAGGTGCTGACTGAGGTGGAGCACCCCTACGCTAGTAATGTAAGTCATTTCTTATATTATTTTAATGGTTCCATGACAAAACAGAACAGAAATTATTAAAAGGTTATTAAAAAAAAAATACCTTACCTAATTCAAGCTATAATTCTATTGTGCTCTGTTTTATCCGGTTACCTACCTATTTTAATATACATCCAAAAAGTAATAATTTCAATTCTAAATCATAATTCAATCAATCGAATAAACATCAAAATACATTCAACCCTCTTATAAAGTTCTCAAGAAATTTCATGCTTATTAAATTAATCGTTATTAAACTGCTATTACCGTAGAACCTCGTTAATTCGAAATAGACATCAAAAATCAAATTTAGAATTAACGAAATCCCACATGATTCGAAATTTCGTGAGAAAAAAAAAGTCGCCGAAAATCTAGTTCCTCCGCCGGTCCTTCAAATTCGGGTAGTATCTTTGGAGTAAATTCGTAATAATACGAATTATTCCCGTGTAAATCGAATTTTCGCAGCCGATTACCGCCGCGGTCGGCCCTTCAAGTTCAGTTATTCAAAGTAAAGTGGTATAAATACCACATATTTCCGCGTAAATCAAATTTTCACGTACGATTTTCATCTCAGCCGGCCCTTTAACCGTAGAGTGGGCGCGTCTTTCCGTAAAACGTTAGTGGGCGCGTGGGGAGCATTTTGCCACTCGTTTTCATGGACAATTTTAAGTAAGAATACTGGAATTTAATTAATTTAATTAATTTATTTTCTCAGGATTTAAGTAAGACACAAATAAAGAAAATTCAAATCGACATATTTATTGAACTCTGCTTAAGGAACTTTGGTTTTCAGTCGACTTTATAAAATTTAACATTTTAATTTACTTTTTTAAGTTATCCTACATTATCCTTCTATAATATTTATAAAAATAGAAAAAATAATAACATTAAATATTTTCTAAATCTACAGGATATGCTTTGGCGAAAAAGTCTTCACATAAGTATGTGCAAATGTTCATTGAACAGCAATTTTGAGCATCTGCAACACCCTTTTTGCGTGCGCCTATTTTTCTTTGATGGACATATACTGCATTTGCCTTCCTTCTTTGAAGATGATGCTTGTTCTATACGAACAAAGCGAGCAATTTGGTTCCTCAGAGGAATATTTAAAGTGTCTACAAAAGACCTTGCGGTCATATATGGCTTAACCAGGACCATCGCAATCTCCTTCAATACTGTCAGCGTAGCATCAAGTGTTCGGTATTGGCTTTGTAAATTATTTGGCTATTTATACCGGCAATATTCGTCATTTAAAAAAACATCCTCATTGGCCTCATTTACGTAAATATGAATTTTATTGAAAATTATGGCATTGTTCTGGACACGTATGATACACTGAAATAAAAGGGCTTTTTTTAGTTTTTACAATAAAAGTGTCATAAGATAAAGTCTACATTTCAACTTTGTAAATAAACAACTCTTATTTACTCTAAGCATAATAGAATGTCCAATTGCTATAGAACATTCACCTTTTCATTCTATCCACAATACTGTAATTTATTGGTGAACTAAGAGTGTCCGACTACTTATTAGTTTAATTTTTCAAAAGAAGCAAACACATTGCGACTTGACATTTTAATTAATAAAAAAGGAAAAAACTTTGTTTAAAGTCACTTTATTGAAATTTTTAAAGTCTACCGGTTTCGGTACCTCCGTACCATCATCAGGACTGTTATAAAAATACTTACAAATACAGAATAATACACATATATATAAACAAATAGTTGAGAGAGAAAGAGATAGAAAAACAGAGAGAGACAGTATCAGTTGCGGGAGGGAAGTGGGGGTGAGGAGTTAGGGATAACAGGAAACATATTTATTATAGGGCTGAATGTTAAATTTAATTGATTATTGATGATTTCAGCCTTTGAATTGACTGATTTTTTTATTTCCAACTCTTCCAAATTGTTAAGTCGTAAACCTATCTCATTTTTGTGTAGGACTTTAATAAATGAGATAGGTTTACGACTAATTTATTAAAGTCCTACACAAAAATGAGATAGGTTTACGACTTAACAATTTGGAAGAGTTGGAAATAAAAAAATCAGTCAATTCAAAGGCTGAAATCATCAATAATCAATTAAATTTAACATTCAGCCCTATAATAAATATGTTTCCTGTTATCCCTAACTCCCCACCCCCACTTCCCTCCCGCAACTGATACTGTCTCTCTCTGTTTTTCTATCTCTTTCTCTCTCAACTATTTGTTTATATATATATATGTATGTGTATTATTCTGTATTTGTTAGTATTTTTATAACAGTCCTGATGATGGTACGGAGGTACCGAAATCGGTAGACTTTAAAAATTTCAATAAAGTGACTTTAAACAAAGTGTTTTCCTTTTTTATTACTTATTAGTTTCTTTATTTAGAAGTACCTATTATAATACTCATAAGTAATTCTTATATTTAGTTTTAAGTATCACTTGTATTTTTCACAATAAGTGAATAGTTTTCATTTTGAGAAAATAAATGTATTAAACCGTTAATAATATAGAGCACAATTTATACTTACGTGAGTAGGCGCGCAGTGAGCAAATCGCCGCCGGACGACACTTGATAGTAACAACCTCTTTCTCAAGCAGCCCCTTGCATACCGATGGCGTCCAATCTTTCAGCACGGGTTGGGAACGATAGTGGGGGCAGCTACTAAAAAGCGCAAAGTTTACGCGCAATAGATTTAAGAATTATCAAGGTTTTTTTGCTGAGGGCGGCAAAATGCTCATAGCGCGCCCACTCTAGGGTTAAATTCAGATATTTGGTGTGAATTCGTAAAACTACGACATATTTCTGCATAAAACGAATTTTCTCGGCCCTTGAAAAATACGATAATTCAGTGTAAATCGATTTAGATTTACAAAATAATAATACTAATTAGGACGATGTATAACCACGCTACAATCTTTTAGATTCAGATTTACGAAATTTTATGATTTTTTTTGCAAAATCGAATTTTTTCTAATTACATCAACAAATTTTCGTGCACGAATCATAGATATTTTTCGAATTGCACGAACAAGTTTTCACGCACAGACAAAAATAAATTTCGAATTAAAAAACCATTCTTTATGAAAAAAAATTTCTAGGATATTTTTTTGGCGAAAATTTCAAATTACGCGTTTTTTCGATTTATCGGGGTTTTACCGTATTAGAAAAAAATATATGATGCACATTAATATGTAACCTTGTTTTTGTTATTATTTATTTATTCATTCATTCACACCATGATAATAACAACCCAAACAAAAAATTATTGGTCTTCAGAAAAATAACTGCAGAATATTTATTTAACATTTTAAAGAAAATTAAATCAAAAAATAGTTCAGATGGATTAACTATTAGTCTGATAAAAGATGCTTTTCCAGTAATTGGATCTACTCTATTAAATATTATCAATCAGACAATTGAAGAGGGAAAATTTCCACAGTCATGGAAACTATCTACCATTATACCGGTCCCAAAGGTTAAAAATACCAGAAAATGTGAAGAATTTCGACCAATAAACACCTTACCGAAATATGAACAGATACTTGAAGTAATAATAAAAGAACAAATATTGCAATACTTAGATGAACACAATATTTTATACCAAGAACAATCGGGATTCAGATGTAATAATTCTTGTGAAACAGCGTTAAATGTAATCGTTGAAGAATGGAAAGAAGGAATGAATAGTAATAAATTTATCTTAGCAATATTCTTGGATTTTCAAAGGGCATTCGAAACCATAGATCGAGAAATATTGATAAGAAAGCTTAAAGAAATTGGTTTCTCAACTCTAGCCATTAAATTAATAAAAGAGTATTTGAAAGACCGAATACAGGTAACAAAAATTAATAATCAATTTTCAAAACCAATGGAAAATAAATTAGGAGTACCACAGGGATCAGTCCTTGGACCTCTATTGTTCATACTCTATATTAATGACATGGTGAAAATATTTTCAAAATGCAAAGTACGACTATTTGCCGATGATACACTTATATATATAATTGGAGAAAACTATGAAGAACTAATACATATTTTAAATAATGAACTAGATAATGTATCAAGATGGCTAAAAATAAATAAGCTTAAATTAAATACAAAAAAAACAAAATGTATGGTAATTGGTTATAAGAAGACATCCAGTGAAAGCAAAATCAAAATTGATGGTGAAATTATTGAAAATGTTACCGATATAAAATACTTAGGAGTTATAATAGATTCCAAACTCAACTTTAACAAACATGCGGAATATACCCAAAAGAAAATTGGAAAAAAGATATCTTTTTTGGGAAGAATTCGCCAAAAACTGTCCGAAAAAACTGCAATCACTATTTATAACTCCATTATTGCTCCACATTTTAATTACTGCTCAACTATCCTTTTCCTGTGTAACGACCGAGAGCAAAATAAATTTCAAATTCTCCAAAATAGGGCAATGAGAACAATACTCAGACGAAATAGATATTCAAAAGTAAATAAAATGTTAAACGAACTAAATTGGCTAACGGTGAAACAGATGTTGACCTTGAACATGATGATATTTTTACACAAAATAGTAAACAACCTGCTACCCAAATATTTTTCGAATAAAATTGTATACAACAAGGACATACACCAACTTAAAACTAGGACGTGCAATGAAATCAGGCTACCAAAGAAGGACAAAGCGAATACCCAGAATAGTATATTTTATAAAGGGATGAAATACTATAACGCGCTGCCGGAAAACCTTAAGTCTGCCCCAATTGAAAAGTTTAAGATGTTGTGTAGGAGCCACATCAAGAAAGAAAAAAAAAACATAGTATATTTAAATGTAATAATTAATTAGTCATTTGTAATCTTAAATGTACAAATTACTAAAATAAAATCAATAAATAAATAAACCATGAAGGCTTTTACATGTATACAATGTGTAATACAAGGTAAGCTAATCAGGAATACAATAATGAGTGAATATTACATAGCATAATATGCCAGTATGGACAATATAAGCAGGTACAATACAAGTTATCGTTGAGAGTTGTTGTACATTCAAGTAATAGTTGTTCAATAAATAATATATAATAATAAAAGTACAAGATACTTAAGGTACTATGAAAGTAGTAGCGGAACAGTATTTAGTAAAAATGTTGATGTTAGTAAAATAAATATGAAATGTTTATTGTTAAGCATGTTAGTATTTAGCAAACCTTTATAAAGCCAGATTGGGTATTATACAGAACATTAGTATAAAAATATTTTCACCTAGTCGATATTTACATTATCCGCATCTTACAAAAATATCTGTTTAAATTAAACCTTTGATGAAAAGATAAATTCGTAAAAGCCGACGCGGAGACAATACTATTCTTGATAAAGTGACATTTTTACTTTTGTCTAACTAACTAGTAGACGTAATCTTTGATGATAAAAGTATATACACATCGACACTGCAATTGGAGGGCTTTTTACCGTGGGCACGATTCTTCAACATTGCTTATGCAGGGGGTCTGGCTTCAGGTGAAGAAGTTTTGTTTTTGGTCCCTTGAAGACTGAATTTTTAAAAATGGCTCAAATAATCCTACATAATTTATGTATAAGGTTTTCTCAGAAGTTTTTTTGCCTTGAAAAACCTCACAAGGGAGTTTCACTATAATTAAGATGGTTTATAAAATCTTGTCTATAATTCCAGGTAGTGCACAATATGGTAGAGAACTCCGCCTCCATGATGTGTGTCATGCTGGAGAATGTGGAGATGTCACGTCTTAATCTTGCCCTCCCCGTGGTGCTGGGGGAGCTTCAGCGCGTGGGAAGCGGCAAGGAGCCCCTGGAGTTGGAGCGGCTGCACCGCCTGCTCAGGCTGCAGCACCGTGAGGCCCTGGCGCACACGGAGACCAGCCCTCACCAGACTATCACCTTCATGTGCATCGCCGACATGCTGCATTCTACTAATGAGAAGCAGGTAAAAGTAATTGTGTGCACCAATGAAGGCAAATTGCTTATGTTTATCGGGAATTGAGATTTTGCTTTGGCAATAAATTATTCCTTGTTCCCGTCCCTCTCTCTCTCCATTTCCTCCCTTGGGTGACAGTTCGCAATCGGTCACTGTGGAATGCAGTTTACGCAGCGCCCTTGGGGTAATTTTTCACAACAACGGCGCTATACAAATCATCCAAATATTATTATTATTACTTATGTATAAAAACGCACTAATTACATCGCAATTATTTCATAGGGGAATCTATTAATTCTTAATGAACAAGTGAAACAATTCCGCGGGAGGATTCGTCGTACCCTCCCAACTTGACCTACTGTAAGTACCTTTACCTCTCACAGATAATTTGTTGTCAATGTAACAATCTCGATAAAACACAGAAATTATTATTTGCCATTTAAAAGTAACAGTAATAATATTAACAATTTACAAATACATACAGCGCTTTTTAGTTAGTATTAAATTGACCAGTTGGTAGTTAAGTGGACAAGTGGTAGTTAAGTGGTCGTGAGTTCTATTCTTCTGCTAACTAAAACCTCATTCAACTTACACACAAGCAACATTTTGTGGTATACATTACCAGAATGTAAAAGGTCTTTAATTATATTCCCATGGACATTTCGCGAATGTGTGTTTCTTTCGAATTGTAAAACTATTATGGTATTGCCAGTTCTCATAAACATTAAAAAAAAAATTTTATTCATCAAATGCTCACAACGGTAATAAATTTGAAAAGAAGAGGTGGAAATTACACATTAAACACACACTTATTTGATAATAATTTTACCGTACACATTATATGGTATTATCGTTATAAACATTATTATCTACCGTTCTTGTCCGAGAACTTACGAGATATTTCTAAACTCGTAACATTGAATCTGAACTGTCAGCACAGGATACAAAAATGACTTTTTCAATTAATGAATCATTGGAAAGCAAACAAGAATGTGAAAATGGCGGATTTTTACCACTGACGTCGTTAAAATGAGTTCTACAAATTGTATTTTTTGTAAATGTAGTTTTTACAATCGTATTCGCGTAATATTATGCTGAAGTATTAATTTTGAATATTGGAATTTTTAGAACATTTGATTTAAATGTGAAATTGTTATTCAAGGAATACTTTAATTATTATTTGTGAAATATAACCAATTATTTTTTTGGATATGTTGTGTTTTTATACATTTCTAATTATTTCATAAAAAAGAAAAATACGTAATAACGGAGCTGTCAGCAGTATGCCTTTATTTGAGTTTTATTAATTACAAACATAATGAAGCGGGTTTTCAGGCAAGTAAATAATGATTATTAATATTATGATAGATGGAAGAGAGACTCAACAAGCAGAGGATCCTCCGAAAACTGGAGGAGAAGGACGTGGAGTGGTGGCGCAGTCTTTGCCAGGAGTGGCTGTGTGGAGACCACAAGGCCGTCATTGGCATCCCCAGCACGGACCTCATGGAAAAGTAAGTGAAAATACGGTAAATCTTCTTTGATCCTTTCTGACACTCTATAAATAATGTAGAAATAACGTTGACGTTAACGTTGAATGTTTTTTTATAGAATGGCTCAAGAGGAAGAGTTGCGAGTCCAGGAACAAATCAAGACACTCGGACCTAAAGGCTTACAAGAGAAGGAGCAGCTACTCAACAAGGCCATGGAGCACAATGGGGTTTGTCACATTCCACTCTTTCTAATCTATTTTAACTTAACCCTATCTAATTTCACCTGCCACAGGGATCTGATTTGAAGCGGATGTTATACTTATAAATATCTCTTGTATGGTTGCAGCGCGAGGTGCCGGCCGAAGTGCTGACCAGTATGGGCGTGGCACAGTGTGATGGGATCCGCTTCCACACCCTGGAGACCTGGGCCAGCGGGGGTGCACCATGCCCCCACTTCCCTTTGCAGGACATGCCCTTTTACACGCGCATCCACCACGTCCCATCTCTCTTTGTCTACGTAAGTTCTATACTTCCTAAGCTTACCCTTCCCCATCTTTTTACAACTCCGGATGTTCCATCACAATCTATTCTAGTACATTTTGACACAGTGTTATCGGTTGCTGTCTGTGACTTTTTGTAGAAGGGATGCTGATCAATATGTAAATACTGACTGTCAAATAATGACTAACTCATGAACAAGATGCAATTATTGAAAAAATAGTATGCCAAATTACCTCTATAGATCTTTTACGATCCGCAACATCAATTACAGATCCAAAATTAAATAGGTAGTAATCGGAAAATATTCAATACTTCCGTAATGTCTCGCGCAAACAAATTCCTAATCGTACTAAAAACAAAGCACTCGATTCGTAATATTATGTAGGTATACAATATGTAGGTATTCATAATATTATGTAGGTAATGCACAGTATTATCGGTATAATATTGTGCATTATATCAATAAGCATTAAAGTCGTTTTTTGTGCGCTGGATGCTGTCAACAAATGCGTTTACAACATTCAAAGACTTTGACAGGCAGTACTAAAAGATACACATGCGTGAAGGTCAAATAGTTTCATTGAATGTATTAGATATCATAATTTACGTGGGGTTTGTGCAAATAATTTATTTTTATTTTGTGTGTCCTATTCTTTTATACTTTGGGGATTGAAAATATGGTTAGTAAGTAAGTTTTTTAATATCAATTAAAATTAAGTTATTTGATAAGCATCATAAATTTATTCAATTTTGTAATATTGATGGATAAAAAGAAAATTAAAAATATGCGAAAATGTCAAAATCAGAGAAATTAACACATTTAAGTAGTTAAAACTCAATAAGAATTAGAAATAATGCCACTGTTATGCCATATTTATCTCTTAGCTTTTTGAATTGGTAGACTATCATTACTATCTATTTGAAAAGGGATCAGTTTTTTGGCGACCACAAGTGTTGATTTTTACTCCTAAAGTAAATTAGTTACTACTAGATAAATCGTATTTGTAATTTATTTTCAATAATTCATTAGAATTAACACATAATGATAATTTTTGCTTAGTTGTACCCCTGCAAAAGTGGTCCGTATGCTTCTTATATTATATACTACTTTATATGTTTTTGCTATTTGTTTTTGGGGTGTTATGCCGTGTTACGCCAACTCCTTCTTTAGCCAACGTTTCGGACAGCATTGCAGTGTCCATCATCAGGGCAGATGTGTTATGGTTTACTTTATATGGTTTACAAACTATTGTAGCCCATCCGACCATACAGTAGATCCTATATACATAAAGGGCACAAACAATACAGTTTTAATTTTGACAAATTTGAAAATTTTGCTTACCATATCATGTTGTTTTAATTTGAAATCAAGAAAACAACTTGAGATTTCTTTTCCATTGCTTTTAGCTTCGCCCTAGATGTAACAAGTGTCTTCCCTTTCATCATGATCGAAAATGGTAAAATACACACAGGCAACTAGAGCTTACGATAATACATACTTCATTGCTCGTGAGGTGCATTAAGAATTTTTGGAAAATCAAATGAAGCACTTGCGACTTTACCATTAGGTGATTAATTTGGCTTCCTGCTTTTCCCTCCGAGACCTTTAATCAGTGGAACGCCGATGGGTCTCTGTAAAACATGCGAGCACGTATACGAATACGTGACGAACTACTATCAGCAGTGAAAGCTTTTAATCGTAGGAATGCTGATAACAAATTGAATCGCCAACATCTTGGATTCCCGGACTCTTCCCCCATTTATGTATGTGAACATCTATCTCCACACAACAAGGATATACATGCAGCTTCTAGGCGCGCCACCAAAGATCTTTGCTACAAGTACGTGTGGGTCAAGCATGGGCGAGTTTACTTAAGAAAAGATGACACTTCTGCTTCAGTGCTAGTAAAAAACAAGGATTCACTCCTTAAACTATCTCAGTAATCCTCCGTGTTTTAACTGATTGTATACATATGTCTTATAAAATACAAAATGGATCTGAAAATTTTCTACCAAAACGTTAGGGGAATTAAAACTACAACAAATGACATAAAAAATGAAGTTATAATCAATAATTACGATGTAATCTGCTTCACTGAAACTTGGTTAAATTCATCAATATTCAATAATGAATTGTTTGACGAGCGTTACCTAGTTTTTCGGAGAGATCGGGAATCCACTAACTCTACATCTAGAAAAGGTGAGGGGGTATTAGCAGCAGTCAATAAAAAAAATAATAACAATTCATAAATCATCTTGGGAAAGTGGTGGTGAAGATTTTGGTTAATGATAAAACCGCATGAAAATTCAAACTCATTCATCTACATGTGTGTACTATACATTCCCCCTAATCTATCTGTCGATGATTACTGTAATCGAATCAAAAATATTCAGGATATTTATTTGCAACACATTAATCCCAAATCTCAATTTATAATCATTGGTGATTTTAATCAACCTGAAATTAAATGGACACCTGACATAGCATATTATAAAAAAATACTAGCTCCATCTAATTACTCTAGTCACAACGCTCACTGCCTTGTCAATTTGATCTCAGTGTGCAACCTTCACCAATTTAATCATTTACCTAACAAAAATTTTAATATTCTCGACCTTGTTCTATCCGATAAAACCAATATTAATATTTCAGCCACAGCTAACTTATCAAAAATCGATCACCATCATCCCTGTTTTGAAATAAACGTAAATTTAGAAAAAATGCAATACTTACAAGAAAATCACTCTCCTGTCAAACATAACTTCAAGAAAGGTAATTATGAAAGATGTTGTCAGGATCTAACAAATGTAAATTGGATCTCACTTTTCAGCAACTGTCATCTCAACAACAAGGTACAGTTATTCTACAATATTCTATGGGAAATTATAGATAAACACATTCCAAAAAAAAAAACTCACATAAAAAATCACTATCCCAATTGGTTTAGCGAATCTCTAAAAATGCTCCTCAAAGAGAAAAATAAGGTTAGACTACGTGCTAAAAAACACAATAACCCAAGAGACCATGCCGAGTTTGCTACTCTTAGAAAAAGATCAAAAAAAATACTTAAAGAATGCTACACAACCTATATTAACCTAGTTGAGCGAGGGATAAAAGATAATGTAAAGACTTTCTGGGCGTATTCTAAATCATTGCGTAATACAAATTCTATTCCAAAAATAATGTGGATTCAATGTCTGCAAATAATGGACAGCAGATTGCCAACATGTTCTCTAATTATTTTGGATCAGTTTATACTCAGTCGAATCCCACATCAAATACTTTCGGACTAAATGCTGCTCTATTCAACCAATTTAGTCTTAGTAAACTTAATGTAAGCATGGGATCAATCAAATCCTGTTTAGAAAGAATTGATATACATAAAGGCCCAGGACCAGACAAAATACCTCCCTTGTTTGTAAGATGTTGCTCTAGCTCGTTGATTAAGCCACTTTTCATTATATTTAACGAATCATTATCCACAGGAACTTTCCCAGATTTATGGAAAAATGCACATATTGTTCCAATACAGATTAAATCTGGTGATCAGTCTTTTGTGAAAAATTATCGACCAATCAGTGTTTTATCATGTTTTGCAAAAGTCTTTGAATCTATAATGTATAATTTCATATTCACACACTTTAAACCACAATTATGCATTAATCAACATGGATTTGTTCCCAACAGATCTATTAATTCTAATCTTCTTGACTTTTGTGATTACGTTTGCAATGCTTTTAACGAAAGAACTGAAGTAGATACCATTTACACAGATTTTAAAAAGGCATTTGATAAAGTAAACCATTCTATTCTACTACAGAAGCTTGATCGTATAGGTATCCACGGTGATCTATTAAGATGGCTTAAATCTTACTTGGAAAACAGATGTTACGCTGCCATTTTGTTTTATTTGCTGATGACCTCAAGATTTACCGTAAAATTTCCACTGATTCTGATCAAGTTATGCTTCAAGAAGATCTTTACACACTACATAGCTGGTGTACTCAAAATGATATGTTTCTAAATATTGATAAATGTTACATTATAACCTTCACTCGTAACAGAAGACGAAAGAATCGTGCATATTTCATTAATAATGTTCAATTAAATGCAGTCACCACTATTAGAGATCTAGGAATCACACTTGATTCAAAATTTAAGTTTGATGTAAATATCAGTGATATCACGAGTAAATCCTTGAAAATGATTGGTTTTATACATAGAATATTGAAACCATTTAAAAATACCCAATCCATTATAACCTTGTACCACTCGTTGGTCAGAAGCAAATTGGAATATGGTAGTGTTATCTGGAACCCACACTACTTGAAATATTCAAAAACTATTGAATCTGTACAAAAAAAATTTCTAAGATTGTTATCGTTTAAACTTGGACTAAGTTCCGTACTGCAGTCTTATGAGGAACGACTCCAATACTTTAACTTTACGACCCTGGATAAAAGAAGACAATTTGCTGACTTAATATGTCTACACAAAATTATTCATGACAAGCTTGAAGCAACTCATTGTGTGAGCAATATTCTTATTAAAATTCCTAATAGACGTAATCTAAGGAATCATAATATATTCCATCTAGAATTATTTAAGAACAATATTGCATACTTCAATCCATTATCTAGAATGTGTCGTCTGTACAATTCTATTGAGTGTAACTACATAGATATATATGCAAATAGTCTCACTTATTTTAAAAAGCAAATTAGCAATAGATTGTGAATGTTTGTTTGTTTTTTTTTATTTACTCTATTTGTTTTCTGTTTTTATTTTTGTTTCTTTTGTTTTTTGGATCATATATTTATCTGTATGTTTTGTTTTTGATATCTCTTTTTTTGCCTTTGCTCACGTTTTGCTGTTTATATATTTTTTTGTTAATACATAGTGTATAATGACACTTAAACTGTGCATGATGTGAACATTTTTAAGTGGACTGTTGACATTTCCTTTTTTTTGCAGCGCTTATCTAATGATTTTTTTTCATGTTAATAGTCTGTAAATGTTCCTAAACAATAAATAAATTAGAATAATTTGTGATGCGATTTTGACCTTAATGCTCTGAAAATGTATGATAAACAAAATCAGCATTGTTTGGGCTAATAAAACGTCGGGGTCCACTAATATTTTTCTGTTTTATGCTCTGGGTATCTATTCCCCAGTCTCGATCGCTCGCAATTTCCGCCGAAAGTACATACACTGGTAGAGTTTGTTATTCTTGAGTCTCACCGAAAGTACATACTACACGCCATACGTCAAAATTCATTCGACTTAAACAACGAGTGGGTCGAAGCAGTAGAGATCGGCAAAACTGTCAAAATCTCATTGCATCCTGGTGAATTGCCTTATACAAAAAAAAAAAAGATCGTTTCCCGCGCGCAGATTTGCCAGACATCAACTCTGCGTCTGCACCAACCAGCTCTATTAAAAGATTTTTCTGGCATTTCGATATGTATCCACCACCGCCATTCATTTCAGAAAAGTGCGGTAGCAAATAAAAACGTTGGCAGAACGACGCGGCAACGGTTTATTTTTGACATTTCAAATTAACTCCATAAAAACCTCAAACACATCAGAAACATAGACAATATTCACAGGGTTGCCAACACAGTCATCTTTTCAACCGTGCGACACTCAAGAATGTATAAATATAGAACTTATGACAAAAGTCGAAGAGATTTTCGTTCGTAGATGGCGCATAGCGAGTAATTCGTGGTAGAGACTCTGGAATAGATACCCTGGACTTCAACAGCGAAAAACAATCTCATTATGCATGTATATTTCGTGAATCTTACACTGTACGATTGAATGATTGGCCAAATTGTTAAAAATGGGTCATTGATCATACTGATCTTTTTAGATAAAATCGTAAAATCCCAGATGTAAGTTTTCATTAACTAAATTCCGATATATCTCTCTGTCTGACATTTTTTAGATGTAAAACAATGATTTCAATTGAAGTACACAAATGACAAAAATTCAAGTCATTGCCAGAATACAGTTTATGAGATTCTACTTTTGTAAAATGTGATGTTGCACAATAGATTTTATGCAAACACTATGTTTTTAATGTCATCAGTATGAGTGGTATGACAGTATGAGTGGTTTTGATGTTTCCCTTGAAGATCAGGCAGTGAGACCAGTTAAGTAATGTTTTTTTTGTCATTTATAAAACACAACATTTATGTACACAAATTGTTTGCTTACAGAAAATGTACCCAGGAATATATTCTTAGAGACATAAATGAGCTCTTGATCAATCTCAACATTGTGATTTATGCCTGGATTCCGTATCTGTGCTTCTTTTGTTTACTAATCAAAGTTACCATGAATTTCTAAACCCCAAAATCTTCTAAAATTAACTATTCTTTGTTCATCGCTTATCTTATCAGAACACTTCTTCTAACAAATAAAATGTTTGTTTTTTGTGAAGCGCTGCACACAAAGCATGTATGAAGGGACCGCGCCTGCAGTGAATGTATTTTAGTGAAACTTCTTGAATCATATGGGACATTGTGCAGGGATAGCCGCCTAACGGGTCACATTAGTGACAGCCGCATGAATCAGGTTAAATTAGAGATGCCATAGTCTCACTGGCTTTCAGCAGTTGAACTCTTATAAATTGTAAATTTTCTTCTCTGCAAATGAGAATCCAATCGAGCTTTAAATGGATTTATATTTGTAGCATCGACATGTTGTGTAAGTTTGTTTGCTTCTACTACTCTGTTTGTAAGGAAGTGTTTCCTAGGATTGGATGTAAAAGGTGTTTTGTTCAATTTATTGTTGAAATGTTTCTTCTTCAAAGGCCTCGAGGCCTCCGGCTTTGGAGGTAAACCTCGCTCTAATTTCCCCAGTTTGGCTGGCTCTTAGCAGATCTCACCCATCCAAATCCTCAGCGTATCTCATTGTAGGGCGATTTACGCTACTTTTTCCCAACTAAGAAAGTTTCCCAACATGACTTCTAATTACACCACATCCAAACTCTCTTTGTATGTGTGTTTGTTTTCACTACCATTAACTTTTTTTTTTTCTGCTTCCAGATATCCGTGGTGATAGACACGAGCAGCCTGACCAGCAAAGAAGCCAAATGGCTGCCGCTCTTGCTGGCCGTGCTGATGGAAAGTCCGGTGAAGAGGAACGGGGAGCTGCTCCCTCACACCACCTTGCTCTCCGACATTGAGGACCTGACTAACGATATCAAGTTGGACCTCGGCATCAGGAAAGCTAAGAGATTCTCTCCCGGGGAGTTTAGCCAGATTGCCATTCTTTCCACACAGGTAAATAAAAACATGGTGTCTTAATTATTTGTCGAGTGATTAAATCAAATTTCATTTACAAAGGCAAGATAATATATAATGCTCTTTTACAATTACGATTAATTACATACTGATTTCGGTTGTCGGTGCATGGATGATGTGAAATATTTCTTCATATTCCTGCAAATGCATAAAATTATTCGAGTTCAATGAACCTTTAATTTTCAGAATTGGAACTTATGACTATTAAATCATATCAGACAAGTGATAAAGTAGGTTACAAAATTATTTAATTTAAATAAATTGTAATAATAATTCTATGTTTGAAATGTATATTTATTTTTAACAGATCTAAATTTGAATGATTATTTTCACAGCCAAAAATATTACATAATATATTATAGTGATTTATTTTTGGGGTATTAAGCCGTGTTGCACTAACTCCTTTTTTAGCCAACATTTCACACCGCACTTTAGTGTCCATCATCAGGACACATCTGTCCGTAATGCTGGCCGAAAAGTTAGCGCAAAACGGCATAATACCCCAAAAATAAATCACCTAAATTTTACTAACGGTGTTCATTTGAATTGTAAATATCTGAAATTCTCTAATTATTTGGTAAATTTTGGATAGGGCCTGACGGGCTTATTACGAATAATTTTTAGAAAAAAACTTTATATTCGCCTTAATTACTATAAAAGAAAACTTTTTGCATTTCGGGCGGCGGAAAATTATGAATTTTGATTTTCAATTGCGTAAAACCAAAATTCACTTCGCGAATCGATGTGGCGACAATTAGGAACGCACTGTTATGTTGGTATCACTGATGCATTAACAAGAGCTAAATACGACCATTGCTATCTTTGTGGGATACACATGAAAGGCGCTTAATTATGAAAAACAGAATTAATAATATAATGTAAACGAACCTCTAATCAGAATCACTTCAGAGTTAAGCTGAGGCACTGGAATCATGTTGGATTTCATCGTCGTTATAGTTGGAGGTGTTGGTATTCATTGTCATTATAATTGAAGAATAGAAATAATAATAATAAACAAAAAATATAACAAAAAAAAAACAAAATATATTAGGGTTTGTAAACTTCAGCAGCCATTTTGAAAAATTCGTGGAGTCGGTCTTTGTTTTTGGGCACCGATCTCTTCCACATGAATTCACAGAGATATCCCTCATAATGGGCCTTACTCCTCCCGAATCTGGGTACATTTCCCCTCACATCTCTCCAGCACCGCTCGATATTTTGAGTGTGTGCTCCGGTTTCTGGGTCTACAAATGATAAACTGTGATTCACACTCAGATGTACGAAACCTTCATTTCCAAGGCAATCATACGCCTTCCAGCAATCACTTATGATTGTGGTGCCCGGTAATATTTATGCTTTAATTATTTCCAACAAGGTTTCTTTGGAGCGATCCTCTACTCCGCAGACAAACATTTTCTTGGATTCTCTTTCGAATCCACCGAAAATCCATTTACCGTCCACTTTTCTACCACGGTTGTACTTGCGCTTTCCAATTTTTGCTTCATCCACTTCCACGGTGATACCAACACCTCCAATCTTCTGCTTCATTTTGTCGCACCAGAGCACGCAAACCTCCCGGCAATACGACGACCAATTCACGACCGTGTCACTGCTGATATCCATCTCTTCCATCAAGAAGGTAGTCCTAGGTGGACGCATCATCGTCCAAAATGACACGAAAGTGCATATTTTGGCGATTGAAAGATTTGACTGGCCGAAAAATGTGCCTTTTCTTATAGAAACAGTAAACTTGCACCTTTTCTTGACCCGATTGTGGCCCGAATCCACCACAAACGTTTTTCGGCAACTGTACGTCATTTTCGAGAAGCTACAAAGATTTTGACAAAGTTCGCACTTTTTCTCCCGGAGAAGCACTCCGTGGCTTCTTAACCACTCAATCATGGCATCTTCATTTCTTACGATGTCTCCAAACCCCAAAAGTCCAACCGAACACGAATTGCACGACAATTTTTCTACTAGAAGGTCTTGTTCGGCGAAAGAAATAGACGGAACTAATTATGTAAATGCATTGTTCGGAAACGGAAACAAAAAAACCGGGAACAAAAAAACTGGAAGGAAGAAATAAATATGAGTATTTATGTCGCGGGAGGCACTAAACATGCAAATTTTGTTATGTTAGTATTCTATTATGTGGCTATATGAAAAGATGCTAGAGCAAAGCATAGAAAGCAAAATAAAGTGTCCCCTTTATACCGCCTGCTCGCGTCAAGGCAAGAAAAACATCCCAGTTTTCAAGTAATTTAGCGGCTACGCGAGGTTTGTGTAACATGGTTTGTTATACAAAAGAAAGTGCCCCTTTATAACGCCTGCTCGCGTCAAGGCAAGAAAAACATCCCAGTTTTCAAGTAGTTTAACGGCTACGCTAGGTTTGTGTAACATGGTTTGTGATACAAAAGAAAGTGCCCCTTTATAACGCCTACTCGCGTCAAGGCAAGAAAAACATCCCAGTTTTCAAGTAGTTTACCGGCTACGCTAGGTTTGTGTAACATGGTTTGTGATACAAAAGAAAGTGCCCCTTTATAACGCCTACTCGCGTCAAAGCAAGAAAAACATCCCAGTTTTCAAGTAGTTTACCGGCTACGCTAGGTTTGTGTAACATGGTTTGTGATACAAAAGAAAGGGCTGTATCTCCCTCAATTTTATAAAAATTAAAGTTTGTTAACATTATAATTCTGTTGTGTTTTCATAATTTCGCGCCAATCCATTTGTATTCCACGAAGTTAGCCATAGTCGTATCTACGCAATGTATCAGGGATACCAACATAACAGTGACGTACCTAATGGCAGCTGATTACCGCCGCATCGATTCGCGAAGTGAATTTTGGTTAACGCAATTGAAAATTTAAATTCATAATTTTCCGCTGCCCGAAATGCAAAAAGTTTTCTTTTATAGTAATTAAGGCGAATATAAAGTTTTTTTCTAAAAAATATTCGTAATAAGCGTGTCAGGCCCTATCCAAAAATTAATAATTATTTTTTTGATCTACATGCAATGATCCTGTAACAAATATTTTATAAAACTTTCAGCTTCACAAATCTTACAATTATAATATCCTGTGATTTTTCATGGGTCTGCGCTAGTATTATTTCTAAAACCAGTTCATCTTCTCTGCTTCAATATAAAGAGAATTGGGAAACATCGCACATTGTTATTCATGTAACAGTAGTAATGAACAGTGTACCATCTTAAGCTATAACCAGTCAGTCACCATTCAACCACCTTGCCGACACCACCTTCATATCCAGAACACAGAATGTTCATATTAAACTTATATGTGTTGTTGTCAGTGTGAACCAGAGCGGTATGGCCGCGTGGTGACGCTGCTGTGGGAGGTGCTGATGGCCACGCAGCTGGTGAAGGAGCGGCTGGTGGTGGTGGCGCAGCGCATGGTGCAGGAAGTAGCCACACTCCGCCGGGATGGGGAGCGCCTTGTCGTGGACCTGCTCCGGGACCTCAACTACTCTGACAGTAAACACCATACTATATATTTAAATGTGAATTGACTTCTGCTGAAAAGTTGTGCATCACTATCATAAATTCACCCCTTGCAGGGATGTAGGTACTCTTAACTAGGTACCTTTATAAGCATATTTATTGGTTTTTAAAACAACATTGTCAATGAGTTGTATTACAAAAGAAGACGTAAAAAGGAAATAAATTTCGCATTACTTATGCAGATTTTATGCCAATTTTACATAGTGTTCGATGGATAGCAATATTTCACATAGCCGACAATCTTACACAGTGCCATAAAAATATGAATCTGTCCCTAACGGGATCGGAAATTCCCACCAGTCGCCGTTGGTCGCCGGGCAGCTAACCGCCGCACTATTCCGCCCCTTTGTTGGTTTTTGTTTCTACCCAACAATCTAAGTATTCAGAAATTGTGTTGACAAAATTATTTGCGTGGTATGTATATCAGTGAATCAACCTCGTTATAACAGCCAACAATTATATGAAGATAAGCCTGAAAAAAATATTGTTTAGTAATTGCTCATTATAGCCGTATGCTCGCTATTGCCGTAATCATTATAAGTTCATTATATGTTCGATTGTATATATAAAATAAATAAAAATATTACAGACATTATTGTCAATACTACGAAAAGAAAGCTTCATTATCTCCAGAACGATTGACATTCAAAATTTTATTCTCAGATGTAACTGGTATGATTTGTGACTGGTTTTTAGGCCGACCTACTACAAGATGTCCTACAGCCGGGGTTTGGGGTTACGTACTCGAGACGCACAGCCGTCTCGTAGCCGGGGTTTGGGACCAATGGGTTAGTTGATAAATCAATGTCACCAGGCAGCAAAAGGATGTCTATATTTTTTACTCCAAATATGTTAAAAAATCGCTGGTTAAAGTCTATCAGATACGTCCTGATTCACCCCGGTGCACTGGATACATTATAATATGTGTCATTAAAATTTCCAGAGAGTAATGTCTACAGCTGCAGCATGCTCCGTCAGCAATCCTTCCTGCGCTCAGTGCTGCAGCGCTTGGAGGGCGAGGGCGCTCCTGGGGTGGTGCTGAAGCTGCAGCAGGTTCTGGCGCGCCTGCTGGCCCCCGGGAACCTGTGGGTGCAGCTGTCAGCAGACCTCCAGGCGCATCCCCTGACCGCAGAGCCCTGGCAGAAATTTGCCACCACACCCGCAACATGGTATCACTTCTAGACAAATAAAGATACTTTTCACCACAATCTACACATCTGAACTGATGATGGACGCTGGAAGGCTGTCTAAAACATTTGTTAAAGAAGGAAGAAGCCCGATACAGCAATTTTTTTTATCGTCAATGTTTAAATTAGTAGCATCGATGACATGTTGTGGAAGGTTGTTTCAGCTTCCACTACTCTATTTGAAAGAAAGTGTTTCCTAGGATAGGATGTAAAAGGTGTTATGTTATTATTTTTGTTTGAGTTCACAGTGATTGTGTTATCTATGGCGAAAAATTTTTGGATGCCAGGGTGACTATAATACCCAGATAAACTTTTGAAAGTCTCAATCAAGGCACCCCTTTCTCTTTTGACATTGGTAATCTTAGTTCCTTGAGTCTATCTTTATATTGCCGGTCTTTCAAAGCCCTTGGTATTTTTATAAATTGCCTCTGTACTCTCTGTATTGTCTGGTGTTAGGTCCAGGAAGGTTTTCCTGATTAAATAATATTGAATTTGGGCGTTATTAGTAATTATATGAGTAATTCCCAGCGGTTCTCATTTCAAGTCTTGTGATACTATATTTAATTATTCCCATGTGTTTGTTTAACCCACCAGCGTGCGTAGGGGTGACATTGCAGCGGACAGCCATCTCCTCCGCTCTGCCGACAAGCGCTTGGGCAAAGGCTGCATCGTGGGTGTGGGCGGCCTGGAATCGTGTTTCCTGGAGCAGACGAGTCCGGGGCCCCTTGGACTGCAGCACCCAGAGCTGCCGGCGCTGCTGGTGGCGCTGCAGTACTTCACGCAGCTGGAGGGACCCATGTGGCGGCTGGTGAGGGGTGCCGGCCTGGCCTATGGGTTCCTGGTACTCCCCTTGCCCGGAGAGGGACTGCTGCGACTGATGCTGTACAAGGCGACCAATCCCACTGAAGCGTACCAGCAGACCATCAAAATCTTTGTAAGTCATCTTTTTTTCATACATTGATGATAAAATCGGAACTAATTTTGACATGTATAAAAATCAATAGGTACACCCAGTTGATGCGTTGACTATAATATTCGTATGTAGCATAATAACGTTGCGTAGCATAATATTATTGACACTAATTTACTTCATTAGTGTTGGGTGTTGACAGCGGCTAGTTATTACTTCCAATGGCTAGTTATATTTTGATACAGTACTAGTTTTAAACCTAAAATTTTATTAATTTCAGAAAACATTTTTGGAATCGGCAGGAGATTGGGATGAAAACCTGTTTGCCTGCGCAAAGAGTTCACTTGTGTTTGAGATAGTGGAAAGAGAGAAGACTCCTTCAAAACTCGTCAAGGAATCCCTCAATAAATACTTACACCAAGTGGACGACAGCTACATGAGGTGAGTTACAATAAATACTGACACCGAGTGGACAACAGATACATGAAGTAAGTTACAATAAATACTTTCGCCAAGTGGACGACAGCTACATGAGGTGTGTTACAATTTCACTACCCCATTCATAATACTATTACTATCTCGACCATCTAAATATTAAAGTCTGATAGTATTTGGTGGACAAATCCGTCGGGATGTTCGGTGTGTGGTGACCGAACAGGAAGCATGCAAGCTAAGCCCAAGCCGAGCGCCAGCCGCCCGCTCTTTAGGCGCCAGCACATCCAACCGTGTGCCACATGACCAGGGTGCAAGATTCCGCACAGTTTATTACATTGTATTTTATCCGTGTTGTGTGTTATTTGCAGGCAGCTGGTGTGTTCGGTGTGTGCGGTGACCGAACAGGAAGCACGCAAGGCGGCGGAGCGCTGGTTGCCCGCTCTCTATGCACCCGCACAGTCCACCGTGTCCATCGTGTGCCACCCCACCAGGGTGCAAGAGATCGCCACACAGTTTACGCAGTAAGTCACCTGTGTTAATGCAGATTTATGACTTAACTTTAACGCAATTGCCTTTCTGTGGCCGGGAGATCTTTCATTCTTTTGCCGACACAACAGATTAACCATTATTATGTAATAGTCATTTAAAAAAATATAGCATAGCTCAAAATAAAAGGATAGTAAATGTACCTATGTGATACGTAAAATACAGTAAAACCCCTATTTTACGTTTTTTAAGGGACTGAAAAAAAAAAAACGGAGGGAAAATGTAAATGGGGGATATTGAATTTTATTTTTTATTACAAAAATTGTATACATATATAATAATTGTATACATATTGTTACGTAATACAAGTCACCCTATAAAAAAGATGCATACTTTAGCCTCGCTTTCCCCATGCAAACGATCGTGGCGTACGTGTTAAAACGACACAACGCCGCGTGATCGGACGGACCACCCAGGCTGCTGGCAGTCAATACGGCGCGGCCTCGGCGCGCTTCCGCAGTGCAGAACCGACCTTGGTCTTAGCAACACGGTCGCTCGCGATGGCAAAGGCCACTCGCGGGCATGGCGTGCATAATTACGCAATAGCGGACGCGATCTCGTGCCAGTTTCCTACTAGATGCATTTCGCCATCAAACTTCCAATCATGTTTATTATCTCGGTTCGAACTAAACTCAATGGAGTCCCGCCTCCGTGTATAATTCCGAGTGCATTTCATCATCTCAACTGCCCCGTCGCCTCTGAGCGCGGGGAGTCCTGGTCAACATGATCTTCCATACCACACCTCAGGACGAATCGTAAGCTTTCAACCTATCCCTTTCTTGTGTTCAATTCTTGTAACTTCTTGTGAAAATCCTCGTTTCATCCAGTCGTCACAGAGAGAGTAGAGATCCAATTTATACCTGTGTTTCTTTAGAAGATGATTAATATATCTTGTGCCCTTACTTATGTGTTATTATTGTGATGTCCTTTTCCAACCTCCTGACCGATGGACGAGCTGCTGATCAAAGAAATGCCCACCCCTGATTGTACACGAGTCATCTGCTTTACCTTTCTACTGAGCTTAGCCAATGTTTAACCAGGTTCGAGTCCCGGTTTATCCATAAGTTAGCACTGGCGCAAACGTGGTTTTTTTCTCTGATTATTAATCGTCCATCGGGAGGTCAAATTGGAAATAATGTTGAACCCTTTCACTGTTTTTCATGCTTTGTTTTGTATTAACCTTGTATAACTATGCTTTTCTTCCAATAAATCATAGCTGTTCTACAAACCATCGCGTCAAATCTAAAACAACCGTGTCACATTAAAACTATTCTGTGTTAAATTACAAGTTTTACGAATCGTCACTCGACAAATTTTAAGTACCGGTATTCTATCACAAAGTGCGCAATCAACGTTTACTTCTTTTCGGACATCTCAAACATCACATTGTGATCCAAAACCACAATGGTTTACTTTCCAAGTGCAACTATTAGAGAGAATGAGCCACAATAAAAAATACAATTCAACAATTTCAAATCTTGTACATGATACAAAATGAATTTCTTGTTAGTGGAACCATAAGACAGCATCGCTCTGCAAAATTCACAACCAAGGAAACTAAAGCCCTTCTGTCATCTGATAATTTCGCTTTATATGTAATAAAAGTGGGTAGTGTATCCTTTTTGTAAAAAAAAGTCTTGAAAGCCGACCTACTCCTTACATATAATTGAGATTCGCGATTGACGTAAATCCCCGACTCTCGGCCCTTCTCCGCCTCGAGCCTGTCGTTGTCCAGGGAAAGGGATGCTTGCGTGTAAATAACCAAAAGCTGGTTCTGCCTAAATTCAGACAATTGGTCACGAATCACAAACAACCCTCCATTAATTGTTGAAAGAAAAAACAATACTTCCTCGAAATCTGTATTCGGAAATTTTTCGGAATTTTGAAATTTTTTCGGAAATTTTAATTTTTCGGAAATTTGTTTTTTGGAAATTTTTTTTCAAAAACGCACATCTCAGGGACTTTTTCCATCAAAATCCCAGGGTAATCCCTGGCCATTTTTTTCAAAAATCAAGGACTTTGAGATTTTTTCGAGAAATTTAATTTTTCGGAAATTTGTTTTTTCGGAAATTTTTTTTCAAAAACGCACATCTCAGGGACTTTTCCATCAAAATCCCAGGGTAATCCCTAGCCATTTTTTTCAAAAATCAAGGACTTTGAAATTTTTTCGAGAAATTTAATTTTTTCGGAAATTTGGTTTTTTCGGAAATTTTTTTCAAAAACGCACATCTCAGGGACTTTTCCATCAAAATCCCAGGGTAATCCCTGGCCATTTTTTTCAAAAATCAAGGACTTTGAAAATTTTTCGAGAAATTTTATTTTTCGGAAATTTTCTCACTTTGAAGTTTTTTCAAAATTTTTTCAAACGCACATCTCAGGGACTTTTCCATCAAAATCCCAGGGTAACCCCTGGCCATTTTTTTCAAAAATCAAGGACTTTGAAATTTTTTCGAGAAATTTAATTTTTCGGAAATTTGTTTTTTCGGAAATTTTTTTTCAAAAACGCACATCTCAGGGACTTTTCCATCAAAATCCCAGGGTAATCCCTGGCCATTTTTTTCAAAAATCAAGGACTTTGAAATTTTTTCGAGAAATTTAATTTTTCGGAAGTTTGTTTTTTTTTTTTTTTTTTTTTTTGGAAATTTTTTTTCAAAACGCACATCTCAGGGACTTTTCCATCAAAATCCCAGGGTAATCCCTGGCCATTTTTTTTCAAAAATCAAGGACTTTGAAATTTTTTCGAGAAATTTAATTTTTCGGAAGTTTGTTTTTTTTTTTTTTTTTTTTTTTTGGAAATTTTTTTTCAAAACGCACATCTCAGGGACTTTTCCATCAAAATCCCAGGGTAATCCCTGGCCATTTTTTTTTCAAAAATCAAGGACTTTGAAATTTTTCGGAAATTTAAATTTTTCGGAAGTTTGAAATTTTTTCGGAAATTTTTCAAAAACGCACAATCTCAGGGACTTTTCCATCAAAATCCCAGGACAACCCCTGGCCGTTTTTTTCACAAATCTAGGACTTTGAAATTTTTCGGAAATTTTAGTTTTTCGGAAATTTTTCAAAAACGCACAATCTCAGGGACTTTTCCATCAAAATCCCAGGACAACCCCTGGCCGTTTTTTTCACAAATCTAGGACTTTGAAATTTTTCGGAAATTTTAATTTTTCGGAAATTTGAAGTTTTTTCGGAAAATTTTTTTCAAAACGCACATCTCAGGGACTTTTCCATCAAAATCCCAGGGCAACCCCTGGCCATTTTTTTCACAAATCAAGGACTTTGAAATTTTTTCGAGAAATTTTTCAAAACGCACATCTCAGGAACGTTTCCATCAAAAACACAAGGAAACCGCTGGCCATTTTTTTTTCCATATTGGGACTTCAAAAAATTTCACAAAATTCTTCACCCATCATCACAAGCTCATTTTTTTTTGAAAAAACTCAGCCACAACACTCTGACAATTCTTTTTTCTTTTCACAATGTCTAACTCAACTAGCCTCAAAATGAATCCTCAAAACAACACCTTAGGCATAATAGCCAACATCTGCTCTCGAAGTACGCAAAGTTTAGAAAAGGAATTGAAAGACAGGAATATTTCTCCTTTCAACAAAACCAAAAACGTCCTGATCAAACACGCAACATTTTACAACAGGAAATACATAAAAGGGCTGCAATTTCAACCCGGCAGTATAATCTCTGTCACAAACAGACACAATTTACGCAGGAAACATGTTACCTTTAAGGAAAACGACATAGTTTGGAGACGCAACAACACACTCTCACAAGGTGCTCTGTATTTCTCTGCAAAACTAGCTCCTCGCTTTGTTAAAGCAAAAGTCCTGAAAAAAAATCTCCGATGTAGTATATACCCTATCGGATGCCTCTGGGAAACACATCGGCAACTATCACGTGAAAGATATTGTCAAACTAGGAAGTGTGGACACAACAGACACCACCTTCACTAGGTCACACTCACATAACTAACAAACTTTTGGCTCTACCTTTGTCCCACGAGACTTGGCCCTCGTGCAGACAAATAGCATGTCTTAACGCGTTAGTTTCATATAAAAACTCGCTTTTTTCGACCTCTGCAAGGTAACCTTTTTTTTTCTAAAACACAGAAGTGTCAACTGTGGTTTTAAATCATTTCTCACCCATACTTGTACTATTATGCTCTTTTGTATAAACCCTTTGTTATTTTTGTTTCTTTGTCACACCTCACCGTGTAATGTTTATAAATTGTACTAATATTTTGTACGTATCTTCTCTAGAACTGATCATTCTAGTCAAGAGACTTTTCTGCTTCCCAAACAATTGATGCTCCCGGAGTCGCGTCCCTGGACATTAATTTGTTAGTCATTACCATTCTGACACTTACGACACTAAATACATAACTATTTTTTGTCATAAATACCACAAAAAGTCACGTACAACATTGTTTTGTAAATATTTTTTCTGTTCTTTGTTCTTCACATTGTTCTTTCACATTTGTTCTTCACATTTGTTCCAATGGGTTCCATCGTACATAAAACAATGGCCCCTTTGCAACATACACCCAATTGAGGTGAATATTCTACCCCTGTAACTTGTAATCATAATGCGTGTGTAAATTCCAGTTTGGTATCGTCATTTGATTCAAGTTTACATAGGTGTAACAAATAAAAAGTTACAATTAACTTTGTTTTAAAGTTTTTTCAGTTTTTTCTAAAAAATTGAATGGCGCTCAACATTCCCATTTGCTCTATTTGTTGTTTTTTCAGAATTTGATATTGACACGTCAATTCTGAAAAAGGTTGTTGTAAAGGAGAACAAACACCGATTTGTCCTCCTCATCAATAACATTGTATCATACATAACACCTTTCGGTCACATTGAGTTTGTAAAATCTTAAGATCTCAACTTCCTGACCCCAATTTGTTATATTATGTACTATATTTTGACTTAAATAAGCATTAATTTGCCTTGTCAAATACACCGAGCCAGGTCACTCATATTAAGTCATCCTGTGTCTCTAGGTGCCTTTTGTATCAAATTTGTAACATAAAGTTCACAACATTCGTGTTTGTGGCAATTTTGGCAACACTAAGTGTGTTTCCTTGTTTTTGTTTGGTCATTTTAAGTAAGTAAAACCCTAAAAGGTCTTAAATAAACCACTACAAACCTTTTTTGTAAGCAAAGAGTAAGTAAAACCGATTAGGTCTCTTTTGCTATATGTGTGTCTTGTTTAAGACATCCTTGTAGGCATATGTTTTGTATTATTGCCAACTTAAAGCATAAACCCAACCAAAGGTTATGCCATCACAACATTTTGTAAGCAAAGAGTTAGTAAAACCAAATAGGTCTCTTTTGCTATATTTGTGTCTTGTTTAAGACATCCTTGTTGGCATATGTCTTGTATTATTGCCAACTTAACGCATAAACCCAACCAAAGGTTATGCCGTTGTCATTTTTTGATAATACCAATAGCCACTACTTGATTGTTTTTGACATTGTGTATGTATCTTTTTTTTCCGGTATTGAAATGGTACTTTTTTATTATTGAACGTTGATATGTTATTTTCATGATACATGAGAATGTTACAATATCCACCATGAGACGAGGGATCGTTATAAAATCTAACACTATACATGAGAATGTTATAATATCTACCATGATACGAGAAGTTCGTTATAATTACTTTTTTTACTGGCTTACATACACTGTGGCCAAAGAGATAATTTGTTCCATTAAATGGTTATAAATATCTATGTTGTACCTTTCCTTTCAATACTAGGGTTCTTTCGTAATTCGTTCAATTTCTACATGAGACGTGGAGACGTTATAATACTTACCATGATTCGTGCGAACGATACAATATCTTGTTGTTGTTTTCTTTAAATAAGTTGACACTATGTACTTGTTCTACCGGACGTAGATCATTTTACCCTGACTTGTCGCCCTTAATTTGGGGCCCCTTTTTTTGTATAACTCATGACACTGAGGGAAATGTCCTTCACTGTAGTGAGAAATTTTTTTGTTCTCTTCAAACAAACATGAAGCTGTGCATTCAGCAATTTTTTACGCTAACTGATACCTGTGGACTTCTTGTCAGCGGACCCAAGAACCATCCACTATCCATTGACCATGGACTAGCCATCAGCTTCACTGTTGGTTATGAGGTATCGTGTCGTGGGAGTTAATTGAGACAGTGACACAAAACCACCTAACTCGTTGTCTGGGAGACGAATAAGAAAAACTCCCAGGTTTGTGAAACTTGAGCAAGGGTCTGTCTTGTTCTCACAAACTGTAGAAGATTAAATACGACCCCTAATCTTTCACCAAATACACGTGAAAGATTAGATTGTTATTACTGTGTATTCTCCTTCACCTTTTCATCAAATTCATGTATGTTTGTGTAAAGAGTTAGGAATTTTGCTGGTTGATATATTTCGTCCTCACATAGAGATCGAATTGGGAATTAGCTCAGTCACTATCAATTTTCGCTACTCAATCCTCCATCCTTCTCCCCTCCATCAAACTCTTGTACATTTGTAAAAGCTAGGAAATCTGCTGGTTGACCACATTTCGTTCTCTGAAAGAGATCGAACGGAGAATCAGCTCCATCACCAGCAGACCTTCTCGCTCATCGCCATTTTTTTTCTCCCTCATTATCCTTGAGGTTAATTTCATGAATCTGGAAGGTGTACCCTACGCACATAGCGTATCGTCTGTCTATAAGACAATCTTTATCCATGAAATTTGCTTCAAATCTCTCCTTTTCACCCTATACCTAGGTAATCAACACATTTCTTGTAATTTTGAAAGTCGTAAGTTGTTATCGCTCAAGCGCTAACACCGGCCATGGAAGGCCAACTTCTTTCAGAAACTTGGTGTTACTACTGTACAACCACCTACCTATACCTTGTATATCAAATAGGTAACCTCACGCCAGTCGTGATAGTTTTTTGTCTCCCCAATCTCGGGATACTCATAGTATAGTCAGCATATTGGATCTCTCTCTACTCTCTCTTACTCTCTCTAACCAACGACGTTTTTTTTTGTCTTTTTGTCTTTTCTCTTGAACACAATTTGTTTCTCTCCAAATGTTTTGCATCATTGGTCTACTAGGCAGGTAAACTTCAAGAATTTTGGCTCTAATAATAACCTGTCCCTGGATTAAAAAGAAGACCAGCAGCCCTTCTCATCACCTGCAAGCTGAGCTTCTCTTCTTTGCCGCCTTCACTTCCATCACTCACATCTCTCCAATCTCTGCGTACCAAAAACACCCGACCGCACCCAAATTAGGTGTGAGTCGTGCGTGCAGTTGCAAATCAAGTTGTCTCATCATTCAAACCACATTCTAAAGAACCAACCTCAGAGCATGCCAGCTCAAGGTTAATTATGTTCCTGCAATCAACCACTTGCCGTTGTGCAAATCAACCACCTGCAGTTTGTGCAATCAACCACTTGCCGTTTGTGCAAATCAACCACTTGCCGTTGAGCAAATCAACCACTTGCCGTTGTGCAATCAACCACTTGCCGTTTGTGCAAATCAACTACTGGCAGTCGTACAAATCAACCACTTGCCATTTGTACAAACCAACCACTTGCCGATGCGCAAACTCAACATAATAACCATTACACGCATCAACCATCAATCAACTTATTGGTATTACTCCATGTTATTACCAACTCCATTTCACCTTGACAACCACTGCTCCACCGCATCAGCATAATGGAATTCACGCTGGTACAACAACAAAACCCGGATACTTCTGGCCCCCCGCATCACCATCTCTCAACCACAACCAAGAAGCACAGTTCAATTTCTATGGCCCTAGTGATACTTGAGTGCAATCTCAAATGGGTCAAGTTACAGTGAAAATGTAACTTTATAACTTCAGTGAAATTACGTCTACTTGGTACTCTACGAAAACACTACGCTCTTCAAACTTAGCTTACAGACCAATGAAATTTTAGAGTCCTTTTTGTTCTTTTCATCACTGCATAACCTTGTATGTTGTTCTTTTCATCACTGCATAACCTAGGTTGTTGTCTTTTCATCACTGCATAAACTTGTATGTTTGTTCTTTTCATCACTGCATAACCTTGTATGTTTGTTTTTTCATCACTGCATAACCTTGTATGTTGTCTTTTCATCACTGCATAACCTTGTATGTTGTCTTTTCATCATTGCATAACCATGTATTTTTTCTTTGTTTTTTTTGTAAATCAACACTGTTTTTTCTTCTCTCTCTACTTCCCTCACGACAAGGTGAAGAGGATTTTTAGCGCCTAAAGCTTCATTACCACGTCGCCTTTTACTGGCGGAGGGGGAATGTGTTACGTAATACAAGTCACCCTATAAAAAAGATGCATACTTTAGCCTCGCTTTCCCCATGCAAACGATCGTGGCGTACGTGTTAAAACGACACAACGCCGCGTGATCGGACGGACCACCCAGGCTGCTGGCAGTCAATACGGCGCGGCCTCGGCGCGCTTCCGCAGTGCAGAACCGACCTTGGTCTTAGCAACACGGTCGCTCGCGATGGCAAAGGCCACTCGCGGGCATGGCGTGCATAATTACGCAATAGCGGACGCGATCTCGTGCCAGTTTCCTACTAGATGCATTTCGCCATCAAACTTCCAATCATGTTTATTATCTCGGTTCGAACTAAACTCAATGGAGTCCCGCCTCCGTGTATAATTCCGAGTGCATTTCATCATCTCAACTGCCCCGTCGCCTCTGAGCGCGGGGAGTCCTGGTCAACATGATCTTCCATACCACACCTCAGGACGAATCGTAAGCTTTCAACCTATCCCTTTCTTGTGTTCAATTCTTGTAACTTCTTGTGAAAATCCTCGTTTCATCCAGTCGTCACAGAGAGAGTAGAGATCCAATTTATACCTGTGTTTCTTTAGAAGATGATTAATATATCTTGTGCCCTTACTTATGTGTTATTATTGTGATGTCCTTTTCCAACCTCCTGACCGATGGACGAGCTGCTGATCAAAGAAATGCCCACCCCTGATTGTACACGAGTCATCTGCTTTACCTTTCTACTGAGCTTAGCCAATGTTTAACCAGGTTCGAGTCCCGGTTTATCCATAAGTTAGCAATATATATAATTGTATACATTAGGGATACTGAAGAAAAGAACTTTTATTTAAAAAAAATCATGTATATCATGGGGGGTATTGAAGAAAAACACATTTTAAATTTTATTTTTTATTAAAAAAATCACGTAGATTAGTTGGTTGCATTTTTTTTCTGTTCTAATTCTTTTTCGATCCTGTATAGACATTTAAAAGTTTCTTCTCGAACACCGCCAATGCTTGAAAAATAGGTTTTAAGACCCTCGATGTACTTCATCGCTTCTTCTTTTGTTGGGATCACATTCTCTTCTTCATCGGATGGCTCTTCTTCACTGGACGAGTTTTCTGGTACTACATGACTGTCCACGATGTCGTCCACTTCCACCAAGTCTGACGTCATCACGTTGGAGTCGAGGTTCATGAAGTCCTCCAACGAAAACAAAACAAGAAACGTAAAAACTATGTGATGATCGCGAATAATGTAGGAAACAAGCGTCACAAATCGAGTTGAAAACCGAATGACAGATGCGTAAATAAACCGAACAAATGATGCTACAGTATTTTACACATGGCTAAAATTCAAAAATGTCGGCCAATCACCGCGTTATGCACCGTACCCCGACCAATTACGGCACGGCCGTGTCAAGCCCGCGAAACTAACATTTTTTGAATATTTTCGACATAAATTGCGGGAAAAAAAACGTAAAAAGCGAGTATCAAATGTACTAAAATATATCGGGACTGAAATAATTACGCGTAATTGGCGAGAAAACGTTAAATTTGGGGACGTAAAATTCGGGTTTCACTGTAGTCAAATACAAGGGTTAACAAACTATTTTACTGATGCAATGAGCCGCCTGCTTACGAGTATCATGATTCTACAAAAAAATGTGTTAATTGATGTAATTTGTGCTGAGAATGTTATAAACGTACGCACTACTTTACTTAACAGATGGTTTGGAAAAGACATAAAGGAGGAAGCCCGATACAGCAAATTACTCCAAATCACAATATTGTGATATTTTGGGGCTGTGAGAATCCCAAATAATACCAGATTATTATTATTTAATGAGCTGGCAGCATTCTGCTGACGCACTCATATCTGATTTCGCAATAAGTTTAACAGTAATCGAGTTGTTTTAAATTATTTAGTCCTTTCTTCTCCAAATTGAGTTTTTTACTGTTTTTTTTTTTAAATTTATTTTATTATCAATATTTAAAGTAGCATCGATGACATATTGTGGAAGGTTGTTTCAGCTTCCACTACTCTATTTGCAAGGAAGTGTTTCCTAGGATAGGATGTAAAAGGGGTTTTGTTATTATTTTTTTTTTGAGTCACAGTGATTTACATTTTTGTCTATGGTGGTGCAAAAAAACAACGCTCTTTGATTAAAATGGACATTTCAACGTTACTTTTCAAGAATTTGATAATCATTGAGCGAATAATATCTCATCGAATATCAAGAAGAGATACGCAAACTGTTATAAACTAAGCCTGCTCTTAACACAGAAGTTCTTAGTGAGACAGACACGACATATCTTCCATGCAATGGAATTTAAAAAATAAAAAACAGAGTACAGTAATATGACAAGAAATGCGATGTGGGCATGTTTTGAGATGAAAAAGTCTGACCTTTGCTTAAATTACTGATATAAAAATTTGTTTCATCACCAATGTGAAATTTAAATTTCGATAAAATAGACTGGCGAGAGCAGTGTAAGAGAGACAGAGCGCGTGCTAAATGGGCTAGAACCAAAAGGTACTAAGTCAGACGCCGCATCGGTTTCCATTCAAATCTACATGGAAGGCATTTCTGGTGTGTATTGTCTAATCAGTAGCCGGCACAGATAAAAATAATAAAATAAACAATGAGCATGTGTGCAGATATCAGCAGCCACTTTTTAAAATAAGATAGGTTCGGTGGGTGGCCCCTCGCCGCTCCAGACGCTTGGCCGTCAGTGTGCCCTTCACACGTTGCACCTATAAGTGCAGCGCCCTGGATATACATAATATTTATTTAGAATTTAGACGGCCGGCATAGTCCAGTGGTAACGCATTGGACTGCCATTCCGAAGGTCGCGGGTTCGAACCCGGCGTGCGCAAATAAATTTTATTTGATTAATTTGTGTTATTTCACAATTAATTAATTAAAATAATATATAGTATATTTGCGGCACGTTCCAGAGTGGAAGATACTACCAGTATCGCCCTGGTGTAAGACCACCATTCAGAATTGAAACGTTGCTCCAAATGGCTTTAGCCGTGTTTAGTGACTAGATCTGAATAGCCAGGTACTTCCCTACCTTCCTCTTTCCCTTCCCCACTTACCTTCAGCCTCACAACATCCCCCAATTGGGGATGCCATAGTCTCACTGGCTCCAGACGGGAGCAGTTGGGACTCTTGTGAGGTATTCACTATAAAAAAATTCACTATAAAAAAATCATATACATGCATGAAAGTTATTGACTGTCCATAATACAAAATGGAAAGAAAGGAAAAATTATAAGATTATATCCTCCGTGGTCGAGGGGTAAGGCTTTCGGCTAGCAAGCTGGAGGTTGCGGGTTGGAATCCCGGCGTGGTTAAGTTGTATATTTGCGGCGCGTTCCAGAGTGGAAGATACTGTCAGCATCGCCCTGGTGTAAAGACCACCATTTAGAATTGAGATTTTGCTTGAAATGGCTTTGCCCTTGTTTGGTGACTACATCTGAGAGGTGCTTCCAAACTTCCTCTCCCCTCATTTCTTTCCCCTACCCCACTACCTTCAGTCTCACAACATACCCCAATTGGGGATGCCATAGTCTCACTGGCTCCAGAGAGTTAGGAGCAGTTGAGACCCTTGTACGGTTTCACATTAAAAAAAAGAAAACAAGTTATTATAAAGAAACAAACCTGTTATGCGGTGATCTCATTTAATATAAGCAGTGCTAAAATGTTTAATCGGTACAGATTTATATATATTTCGATATAGGCATACATATTTAGAACTAGCTGTACCCCGCTACGCCTTGCTGTGGTCTGTCCCGCAGTCTGTCTGTGCAGATAGAGAAACAATAGCGCGTGTTTACTTTTAAATCCAACAGATGGCGCTGTTTTTAAAAAGCATGTTTTTACCTGTCACAGGTGACATGGTAGAAAGTTAAAAAGATAAATAACTTTTTCAAAATTCTATTTTTCCCATACCAAAATATTTTTTCATAGAAGAATATTTATTTTCCCATACAAACAATTCAACTTTTTTTACCTAAAAACTACCTTAAAACGAAGGAATTTCGAAAAAAGTATTTTCTACTTTTAATTTTATGTAGAATCACCCCCCAAAGTTTGTCCCCTTTACCCTGGGACGCCCATATAATATAGGTGTATAAAAACACATGCGTATTCCAATGCAATGTTGTGTAAAAGTTTCCAAGCAATCGGTGAAGAACTTTCAAAGATTTAAGATTTTGAAGAAATGAACAATTACATTTTTATTTATATAAATCGGATGTGAATAACCAGTTTCTATTAATAACATTTGGCTGGCTCACAGTTTGAATTTCTTTGTAGATTATGTATATCGCTTAAAAAAGCACGCCCGAGCATATCAGCTTACTTTAATGGCCTTCAAAAGAATTTTGCATACTGATATGACTTAAAGAAAATTTCTATTTACAGAATGGGCCATAACCTCAGCACCTACAGTTCACCAGAAGAGAGTCGCTTGAATGATTGCAAGTCAAGTGACTGGTCCTGGTCAGATGAGGAGTCAAACGAGTCCAGATGAGTCGTCTAAGTCAAATTCGAAAATGTTTGCATGCTTTTTTTGTTATTTGTTTTTGGGGTGTTATGCCGTGTTGCGCTAACTCCTTCTTTAGCCAACGTTTCGGACAGCATTGCAGTGTCCATCATCAGGGCAGATGTGTTATTTGAGGTTGTGTTAAAAATGTGAGCTTATGTATGAGGTTGTGATACCGTGTTGCCAGCTCCAATGATACGTTAATGTTAGCTCAGAGGGTTGGAGCTGGCAACACGGTATCACAACCTCATACATAAGCTCACATTTTTAACACAACCTCAAATAACACATCTGCCCTGATGATGGACACTGCAATGCTGTCCGAAACGTTGGCTAAAGAAGGAGTTAGCGCAACACGGCATAACACCCCAAAAACAAATAACAAAAATACTTTTGGCCGTGAAAATCTTAAATCATATATGTTTGCATGCATTTGAAGTATTGACAGCCAAAGTTTATTTTGTCAATAAATACACTACACCAAAACATTGTCATTTATTTCTCTTATGCTTGGTGTTAAATACATACACATTTATTGCTCTCCAATCACACCTAGAATAATTAAAAATAGGTTTTATATTGATTATTATTCATTATTATGTAATTAAAACACTGTTTATTCAAAACGTATTTTATTTCATTTCATCAATTTTCTGATATTTACATGAGCTTGATTACAGTAAATATATAATTATAAATTCAAGTGACAAACATTTTGCATAACACATGTATATAAAATTACATACTTCACAACCTCTTTAATTTTTAACATTTCTAACAGGCAATATTCTTCTCTATCCCTTCCAATTTAGACTTTCTTTTAACAAAATATATTAAAACTTTCCCAAATCATCAACATCGACTGCTGCACTTTAATACAAATGGAATGTGACCGGAGATTAATATAACGGGAGTGGAGACAGGGCCGTGTGATTGTCCATTGTCAAATCATTCTCCAGTTAAAAGCTACATACAAAATATGTTTGCACAGAAATGAGGGTGGCAATAACTTAACTTGGCGCTTTCTCTTGAGAGGAATTATCGCTCAGTCGTGAGCTGAAAGCTGCAATCAAGTTTCAGATATCACTGCAAATCCGTCACCTTGTAACTCATCCTGAAATGCTGTCTAAGAGCAGCAATGTACAGGAATGGTCTGAATATCACCACTGGATTAGCTGTAGCTAGATTTTAGTTTCTCCTGAAAAATGGTCAGAAAAAAATGTCAAAAAAAATCACCGAGAGCTCCTTCGGTTACATGCGTCATTTATGAGAAAGATGGAGAATTTATGGATTCATCAGCAGGACCATATGCAAAGATGGATTCGCATCTGATATATTTTATTCAATATGGGGTTTGATGGCCTCAGGTTTCTGTAGGAAACTTGATAAATAAAGATTCATTTGGGTATATCTTTCAATAAATAAAAACAACAAACTTAGTTGAACATTTAGGAGCCCCTCCTAACCATGATGCGCTCACGCTGTTTAACAATCCACATTGTCATTAATATTACAATATTTCACCACAGTACTTTTATATTAATGATTATTAAAACAACAAAAAAATTGTCAAATACATGATTATGTACGCATGTTTAATATCTAAATCTCGACAGATTATTCTGTAGAGGTAATTAAATTGATATCTGCAAATAGAGATGAAAAAAAAGTCTCGACGAGAACTAGTTAAATCTGGACATCCAAAATTAAGTGATTGAAATCAGAGGAACATTATTACTTGCTCATTTCGTTTTGAGTGACCCGCGGTCTAATTTGCTTGTCCATGATTTTGGAATAATGTCTTTCTGCCAGTATTTGAACACATTCTACAGAATTTTATACAAGTGTGTCAAAAATAAAAACAGGTACTGTCTTCTACTATAGTTGCTGCATTAACCTTTTTCCTTCTGAAGCATTTTTATTTGTATGTAGTGGTACAGGTTATTCAACTGATCAAAAATGCTACAAGGGGAGTCTTGATGGAAAATGAGCATAGGGTGGTGAAAGTCAACCGATTTCAAAAATTTATTCTTTATATTTCAATGTTATCAATTTCGAATGACAACGCATTACCGCATCGCTCATACAGCATCTCCAAACTGGTCAAAAAATATTCACAGTAGTTAAATTGTTAAGTCTTCTCCATCTTATGTGACAGTTAAAAGATGGACTTGATTGTATAAAAACAAGGAAGGTAGTTTGTATTCAGCGGATAGCTAATGAAGTAAAAATTTGTACAGAAATAGTTGAGATCTCCGTAACCATTTAAACATGAGATAGGTATGCGAGTTTTGAGTGCCTAGAACGTTAACACCAATTGATTGACAGCGATGAGTGGAAACTTTGTGCATTTTTCAAGCCGTGTGACAAGAGTGGGGACGAATTGTGTGTCGGCAATTTTAACCTGTAATCCAGAGTCTATACGAATCTATACATTGGGTAGGATATGGGAAACAGCTCCCAGAAAATTCAAAGCTAGCGCGCCGCCACTAAAATCATAACCTCTATAATTTCGGACAGTGAGGGGAGTTCTAAAGACTTCCTACCAAGAATGACTAGGATAACTGAGGTCTATTATGCAAAACTTATTGCTCAGCAGCGGAAAAACATCAAGCAGAAAAGAAGGGTGAAGTTGGGGCGCGGTGTGATGTTACTTCAGAACAATGAACACGGCGCAAATTGCGAAATATGCTTTTAGGGTGACAGGCATGAATGAAATTGTTCACCCCGCCTACGTCCTAGATTTGGCCGACTAATTTATAATTTTTTTTAAAACCACGACAGATGTAAGAGTTACTGATAAAGGTGACAAGACGGCTGCTGTCTGGGGCCATTTCACTACAGCAAATATTGTGAATTTTTTGGCCAATTTAGGAAGATGCATCGGAAATTTCTGTGAGAAATGCATTGACATTCAAAAAGATTACAGTGTAAAAAAACTTTTTTTTTTTAAATCAGTTTCATTTACTGCCCCAGACTCATTTTCAATCAGATACCCCTGGAATGTTGCAAATTCGTGCCAAGACTTTTTCAAAAGTTTTTGTTGGTGTTTTTACTCTAGATATACTTTCTGGAAGGAGATAATGCTCTTTACAGATATCGGAAATGAAAAATATATTTCAAATAAAAATTGAAAAATGAGTCTTGGTACACTTCTGCTATATCATGTACTATATATATTATACAAGTTTTAATAATTTAGTGAAGTTGGTATTTTAAAAGATAATACGTAACCCAGCCATGATAAAAGCTCATGGGTCTAGTTTACCACTTGGGTGATACGTTACTATGTTTATAATAATAATATAACAAATGGATCCAGAAGTTGGGCTCCCGACTGCTTCTCTAAAATGCTACATTAGTCCATAATAATATATATTTATTTATATTATACTTAGTTGTATACATTAACAATAACTGGGCGTTTCTCACTGTCCATAACATCTCTTCAACACTTTACAGGCTTTACGCACTAATATATACACACGTATATAATATGTAATGAATATGGACGCTGGGGACTAACTAGCATTATTCCTATAAATTATGCACCAAACAGGAACAGAGTGGCCGAGCCGCATTGCCTCAGAGGGCAGAGGACAGATCACTGAGCTGATCGTATTGAAACTAATGTTTCACTAATTTCATTATAAACCAGTCCAAATTATAAAATAATCCGTAATATTTTATAAACATTGTGAAGCAAGTGGGACGTAATTTTATAGAATTTTTATTTAAACACTCGTTCCATACATTTCTCTTATCGCCCAGGACGATTCTAATGTTATAATAAAAGCTTAAAATTTTATTTCTGCCACTTACCGACAGGTTTAACGTACTTATTGCGGAACGACTAATACATCAGTATGTAACGAGATAGCTACAGTACGGAAATCCAAAACATACCGAATGGTGTTTAAAAATTTTTGTACAAACGAAAAATAAAACTTAACAATTTCCGAAGCACAGAGGGTCAGTATGGTATTAGAGGATGGGTTCCATGGGCTGCTGGAGGGCCTCGAGGAGGCAAGTCTCCAGGGGCACATCCCCCACGAGGCGGAAGAAGAATAGGTGCTCGAAGCACTTGAGGGAGATGGAGCGCAGCGCGGGCAGGCGCAGCAGCAGTGCAGCGAAGCGCCCCTCTTCCCCCGCACGCGCACTGCGACACCGCTCCTCCAGGCACGCGTACACCTGCACACAAACACTCCAACAGTCAGTACTTCACCATACAAATAGCATACCAGTATTCTATTTCATGTTAATTAGTCCATCTTACCTTCTCTCGCAAGACGTCTACTTCCTGACGATTCTTCAGCCCTCTGATGTCTGAAATTATAAATAGTTTTGGTTAATTTTGTGACTGGTTCAACATTCCAGTTACAACTTCAAACAAAAGTTGAATTTCATAGTCCATGCAGTGCTTGAAATCTTGCATCTTTTATAATAAAATAAAACATGATAGCATCTAGTAGGTTTAATTTGATGAGGTGATCAACTGACCTGCATTGAAAAGGATGATGGCCTTGAGGCAGGCGAGTTCGGCCTGGTCCATCTGCATGTGGCGCATCTTCAGAGACAGCTCTGATAAGACACGGTCAAACATGGCTCCCACCCCGGCCTGCAAAGCGGAATTGCGGTGCAGCGTCATACCTGCGGAGAACCAAACGGTTTATTATGATCAGAGATGTGCAAAATGGGTACCCAAAACCATTTGAAATGCAAAATGGAAATGGGTCAAAACTTTTCCATTTGAAAATGCAAAATGCAAAATGGTTTTTAAAAAAGCATTTCAAATGCAAAATGCAAAATACCTATTTTCAAAATGCATTGAAAATGCAAAATGGTTTCTCAGGTCAAACAATTAAAATTATTATAGAATTTTTAAACAATTTTGTCATTTAATAATGGACATCAATGTAGAACAAACATATTACATGATGGTAAATCCAAAAACACCACGACTACAGATTATGAAACTACAAAAAATTTGCGCGGGACTAATGTTGCCAACGTAAAAACATAGAAACTGCTATCTAACATTTAATATTACAGTGTCATGGCCATGTTCAGTATTTGAATCATTATTTTTTTTTAATGGTATCACTCAATTGCCAGGGCTCCTACCAGGGAGCAACTTGACAAATGTAAATTATCTCTCATAGCGAGGTTGAGGACTGACTGATATTTGGGGCTTATGAAAAAAATATGAGTGGAGAAAGTAGGAAGAATGTTGCAAAAAAGCATTTAAAATGTAAAATGCATTGAGAAAAGCATTTGAAATGCAAAATGGTTTTTAGAAAAGCATTTAAAATGCAAAATGGAAAATACCCATTTTGCATTTTGCATTTCCATTTGAAATGGATTTATTTGAAATAAAGCACATCTCTGATTATGATTAATCTAAACCTAGTGAAAACTTCTAAAAATCTTTCATATTGTATCACAATACATATTGACTGTCTTCTTATTGGCACTTGAGTGATGGTTCAGTTTTCGGTTTGGCAATTGATTTAATTAATACGATACCTCCAAATATTAATACTGATATTAATATTTGAACTGCTTACTGCAGTTAAAAGCCAATTAATCCACAAATAAAGTATTTTCAATTTTTTTTAAATTAATTTAAATTTATAAAAATCGCATACCTAAATTGGGTACTACGCTTACTTGGTTAGTGCCACCGCTGCATGGGTGCACTTCAATACTAGTTAGTGCCACCGCTGCATGGGTGCACATCAATACTAGTTACTGCCACCGCTGCATGAGTGCATTTCAAAGTGTTGAGTGATCTGTGTATTTAATTGGTAGTAGGTACTAACCGGGCATAAGGCACATCAGTTGAGGAGGAGGTGCCGGTGTCTTGTTGTTGCCTTTGTCATTTGTGTTGCCGTTGTCTCGCTCTCCTTCTAAATACTGAAATAATCGAAAACAAACTCTGTCAGTTAGTTGGATAGATTGAGTACAGAACAGAATACATGGTGCAGCAAAACAAACAGTGCAGTTTTGAAGGGGCAGTACATTTCGTGTTGTGGGGGTAGGAACCTGGGAGGGTCGTGTCGTTTTCAGTTGTTATCATGATTTGGTCCGGACAACACTGGAGTTTTGCCGTCCATGTTTCTTAAAAATGGCTGTTCTTTCATCGCCACCCAGCGGGCCTTCCGGCTTCAATTTGCGACTTCTTCTGTGGGGCTACCTGAAGGCAAATGTTTTTAAACATTGGTCTCACACCTTGGAAGAACTCACGGATCGAATTCGGGAGGAAATTGCCGTCGAGATGTGCCAAAACTTCAGAAATCGCCTTCATCAATATATCGCTGCTGGGGACCACCATCTTTCTAATGTCATCTTCAGGACTTGATGTATGAAACAGCATGATGAATAAAATAAAATAAACCCCATTTCGTTTTTGTTTAATAGCCCTTCAAAACTGCACCGTTTTTGCATTGTCTGCTATGCCGCATCCTGTATTATAGTGGTCAATTTTTAGTCAGATGGGAAGAAAAGAAACAGCAATTAAAAAGTGTCAATAATAAAAAATTTGCTCTGTAGAAAAACTTAATCGCAATAATTAGGATTTTTACTGTACAAAACGAAGATGTAGAAATATTAAAAGTTCACCTCAATGGAGCGCCACGCGATGGCCATGATGAGCAGCTCGTTCCAGGAGGCCTTCAGCAGCGTGACCTGGTCGGAGAGCTGCAGGCGTGGGAAGTGAGGAAGGGAGCGCGCCCAGTGCACCAGGCCGCGCAGCTGCCGGTTACCGATCTGGCACAGCGAGGACACGGGACCGCGGTACCGCGCCGGCACCAGCGACCCCGTCGACACGCGCAGGTAGGCAAGCTCCGCCGCGGCGTCCATCCCGCCCCCTTCAACCTCCACTAACCGCTCGATACTGAGTTCCTGCACCGAACTGGACGGGTGTGCTTCGTCTTGCGCCTTCGCGGCGCGCTGCCGCTCCTCTTGCACGGCTTCACGTTTCATCCCGCACGCCAGACACTTCTGATACCGGCAATATTGGCAGCGGTTGCGTTGTCGCTTGTCGATCAGGCAGGCGCGTTCTTCCCGACAGGCATACGAAAGGTCCTTGCGCACCGTGCGCTTGAAGAATCCTTTGCAGCCCTCGCAGCTGTAGACGCCGTAGTGCTTTCCCGAGGCGCGGTCCCCGCAGATGGAGCACAGGTGCTTGGAGCCAGACAGCGGGTGGTTGGGTGGATAGGGTTTGGGTGAAGGCGGACCCGCACCGCCCAGCCCCGTGCCGCCCGCGCCCCCCAGCCCGCCCAGACCGTCCAGCAGCGCAGTGTCGGGCTTCAGCTCCACGGGCGAGAGGGGCCCCATCAGACTGCCGTCAAGGCTTAGCCCTGCAGCAAACAAACATCACACACATTACCATCCGACTTACCAACACTCGTCCACCAAACCGAATCCAATTACATTTTACATATCATTTTCAAATCATTCATTTATTTCGTATTGAGCGTGTCGCCTTTCGTGTCATCATTATTTATTATTGTCCTCAAAAGTATGTTCCAAGTAATGAACTTACGACTATATCTTACAATGTACACTCAGGTGAAATGTTGAGAAACCCTGGAAAAAAATCGGGAATAGAATACGAATATTATAACCAGATGTTTTTGGACAGATCATCTGCGAATAAGGGGTTAAAAAATGTGTTTCCATGAACCGACCCTAATTATTATTCTCCATTACAATATAACATTGACTTCACTTTTTTTCAATTCCCTGACGATGTATTTTTCATATCTCACCGTAACCCTTTGATAATAATATTATAATCCACGATGACGGCGTATTTAGTTATTTAAGCTATTTTCTAAATAACTTTTAGCAAAAGCGATAATAATAATTAAACATAAAACATATTGCAATGCCAATAGTGTTCATGTATACATTCAATGTGTATTGAAATGAAAACGAAACCCAAACAACGATCTTTATTATCTCGCGTAGGTACTTAAAAAAAAAACTGGCGCAAACATTTTCAGCGAGGGATAGGTTAGGACTATAATAATACGTATCGATGACATGTTCTAAGGCGAACGAAAACTCACAAATTAACAATGTAACGATGTGTGTAGCCGAGAAAATGGACTCATTGTATGAAGTAGTATTTGACTCAAAAGAGCATCAACACTTTGGTTTATAGTTTTCACCGTTCTATTCAAATCTATTCATTACTTAAGGGTATACTTAAAAAAATCATAATATGATATTTCATAGATGGCGCTAGTTTAATTATTTTAGGAAAAAACACTATCTGCAATTTAAGGGGGTGACAGATTACGCTATAAGTTCAAAGCGTTTTGTATAACTCAATATTGCTCGCCATACAATCCCATACAGACCTGTCACACCTAAAAAGATGATGTGTTAAGCAGGGTACTCACCTAACCGTGTAACATGTAACGTATCTGATACTGTATCAAGTGAGTACGTAGGCGCGAGCCTACTGCGAGCCGCTCGCGGGTGGAGCGCAGTGTGCTCGCACCGACCCGCCGACGCACAGTGGGCTGAAAATCGCCTTTCATAGACATAGAGACTTGAATTTTCAAGGGTATTTTTTTGGCTAGAAATGGATTCTGCTGATCATTACTATGCTATAAAATTTCGTACGAAGCAATTGCGTGTACAAATGAACGAGTTATCATTTTTTTAAGAAAAATTTGTATGGCACTCTCATTAAAAATGAAGCTATCTCTGGAATCATAAGGTTGGCCGTTCTATCCTTACACACAGATATACAACTATTTATTTGTATTTTTTTGACATACTTCGTATTGTGGTGCAACGTGCGATTTTTTTTTTAAATCCTCAAAGTTGAAAAAAACACTTTTGAATGTTGATGATTCATTTTAATGCTTAAATGCTTTACATATACAGTGTAAATAAAATATTGTAAACTAGACAAAGCCTACTCATATGTAAAGCATTTCAGCATTAAAATGAATCAACAACATTAAAAAGTGTTTTTTTCAACTTTGAGGATTTAAAAAAAAAAAATCACAAGTTGCGCCACAATACTAAGTATGTCAAAAAAATAAAAATAAATAGTAGTATATCTGTGTGTAAGAATAGAACGGCCAACCTTATGATTCCAGAGATAGCTTCATTTTTAATGTCAGTGCCATACAAATTATTCTTTAAAAAATTATAACTCCTTCATTTGTTCACGCAATTGCTTCGTACGAAATTTAATAGCATAGTAATGATCAGAAGAATCTATTTCTAGCCAAAAAAAATACCCTTGAAAATTCAAGACTCTATGTCTATGAAAGGCGATTTTCAGCCCACTGTGCGGCGTGTTTTGGCTTGCAGTGTAAATAAAATATTGTAAACTAGACAAAGCATACTCATATGTAAAGCATTTAAGGATTAAAATGAAACATCAACATAAAAAAGTTTTTTTTTCAGCTTGAGGATTTAAAAAAAAAAAATTGCTAGTTTTTTTTATTTTTTATAGTGAATACCTCACAAGAGTCCCAACTGCTCCCGTCTGGAGCCAGTGAGACTATGGCATCCCCAATTGGGCGATGTTGTGAGGCTGAAGGTAAGTGGGGAAGGGAAAGAGGAAGGTGGGGAAGTACCTGGCTATTCAGATCTAGTCACTAAACACGGCTAAAGCCATAGTTGCCCCACAATACGAAGTATGTCAAAAAATTATAATAAATAGTAGTATATCTGTGTGTAAGGATAGAATGGCCTACCTTATGATTCCAGAGATAGCCTCATTTTTAATGTCAGTGCCATACAAATTTTTCTTAAAAAAATGATAACTCCTTCATTTGTTCACGCAATTGCTTCGTACGAAATTTTATAGCATAGTAATGATCAGCAGAATCCATTTCTAGCCAAAAAAAAATACCCTTGAAAATTCAAGTCTCTATGTCTATGAAAGGCGATTTTCAGCCCACTGTGCGACGGCGGTTTCACTGCGAGCACACTGCGAGCACTAAAGGCGGAGCCGGGAGCTCGTAGCTGGATACGCGTTTACCGTGGACGAGCCGTACCCACTTGCAGATTGATACAGTACCTATCAGTTACGTTACATGCTACACTCTTGGTGAGTACCCTGCTTTATAAGTGTTGACGTCGCGACGATATACGCTGTAATCTGCTAGCCAGGCTATATTTGAAAATTATGAGAACAATTTACGGCTGTCATCTGTCAGAGTGACAGATCCCATACAAAGAAATGATATTCCACGGCAGTCTCCCAATTGATCAGACCCCCTCTCCTGAGGAAGATTATAGCGTAATGTGTCACCCCAACATATAATATGTACATGCCACGCCCAAATTATACGCGCATAATGTAGCGTAATGTGTCTAAGGCTTTTTTCCGTATACAACTCAATTCTTTCAAGAAAGGTATACAAATATATATCGGCGATTCAATCCAATATTGTATTTGTATACCTTTCTTGAAAGAATTAATTTTTTATACGGATAAAACTATTCATATTCCGTATGTAAACAAACAATTCATCTTAGTATTTTAAAGCATAACAGGCAGAAATCGTTTTTTTCCTAAAATAATGATAGGAGTAGGTGGAACAAATGGAAACCTCAGTTTTAAATCTCTGGGGATTTTTTTTATTGATGTTAGGAATACAAATTGCTGTATTTTGAATTAATGTCTAATGAATACCTAGCATGATAGATGATCATAATAATAATACTGTTTAATATTGTTATTCAGTTGGGTAAGATTATTTTTTGCGTGTGACAGTTGTCCGACGTCTGTGTGCGAATTTACTGAAATTTGAATATACAAGTTAACATTGTATTCAATTGGCATTTTAAAATAAACATATTACGGTAAGAATGAGAGCGAGCAGAGAAACTGACGAGGTTCTCATCTTTCAGCTGTTGCATTTCTAAAATCGATTCTCGATAGACTAATTTCCATATCAATAGATTTCCGACAAAAAATCTACGACGACATGAAATTAGATTAGAAGTTATAAAGTACTTATTTTTAAAAATGCGTACAGTTATAATAAAATGTAGTTATAGCATAAGTTGTATCGGGGTAATAAATTAACGAATGAAAATTCAAGATATAATGAAGAAGCCCCCATTATGTCCCAAGAAAACAAGGTTTTTTGCTGTTGCTTAAAACCTATACAAGTGAATTGCCCAAATAACGAGTAGTGCCCTTCACACTTGGAGGACATTTACCTTACATTTATCTTATCTCAAAAACACTCCAATGCCAATAAATCCAAAACACATTACAGGAAAGCGAAAGTTTATTTGTTAATATTTAATAAACTGGTTTCCGGAAACCCTTGGCGTAACTCTTGGCTCTTTTACCAAAAAGTAGCATCTTTCGAATACAACGATTGTTTTTGGATCTTTAAATGCATATTTATGTTCTGGTTCCCACATATCTGGTACAACTTATCTAAGGGAAATGGTCCAGCAAATAAGGTATAGTTACATGGCTCGGAGCTCCAATTTGCGATGCCCCTCGCCCACTGCTGCGCCTGCGCGCCCTGGATGATGGCGGTCACCGACATCATCGGTTTCTCCTTCTTCATCATGGCTCTGTCACTGGCCAGCAGAGCATCCCGGACACCACTACAAACTAACCACTGCCACGCAACTGATACGAAAAGCACTGGATTGTTGACCGTACGAATGAATTAACTGCCAACGTTGGGTCGTAACTCATTACATTTATTTGAATCTATCGCTTCAATGTCGCAGAGCTTCTGTTAAATGATTATTATAGTTGAAAAATACTAGAAGACACCGACAAACCGAAAGAAATCACGGGTGAAGAATATATTACAAAGAGTGATTTCCGGAAAGTATTATGATATAAATGAGGAGAGAAGTGGTTTTTGGAATGAATTGACGATATAAATTATGAAATGAGAGGTTTTCGGAAAGATCGTGTGAATTGATGAACATTCTTCTTTATTGTGAATGCGCCACGGAAAGTGGCCATGGAAGCACCATGAACACACACAAACACACGTATTAATGTATAATATTAACAACACAGTTAACACAATAATCAATGGATTGGATATATAATCTATGTTTTGGAAAGATCTAAAATGTTGGTGCCATAGAACTTCTTTAGGACTGATTTAGTGGGTGGGTAAAGAAGTTACATACACACTGTCATAGGGCCACTGGCATATTTAAGTAATTTTTAATTATGGTCTCCTGGGCTTATTTTGCCAGGGCTTTACACCAACTTGACGCACGGAAAACGGGCATTTTCGCCATTTATATATACACGTATTGGAACTAACGTGTTCTAAACCAGATTCAAAGGTGATTTTTTTCAATGTTGGTCCAAATTTACGTAAAAACTGTGAGCTATTTTAAGATAGCACAAAATTTACACCAAAAATTATTCTCGAAATCAGATCAGTTGTATTTAACTGACTAAATAATGTAAATTAATCAATTTGCTTGTTAAAAATATTTAACATTCTAATATTCCATAACACATGACTATGAAAAATCCAATAAAAATCGTGGGACAACGCAATGAACAAACTTTGTCAAAAATGTCCAAATATCTCTCTTAGACGACTCCCTCGTGGGCCAGTAAGGAAACGACCAACTGAGTGTCAAGTTCTGCACAGAAAAGTAAAGTAAGCTAAAGCAAGGTAACGGTCTGCAGCGCAGACCATTGTTCATGTCGGTCCATAAGGGAGCTTAAAGAGAAACTGAAATTTAGCCTTAGCGATCATAAAGAGCAACTGAAATTTCCGGCCAAGAAAGAGTTGTTATCGGAAAATACAAATACAGAATAGTGCTTCTCAGAATAAATGCCTTGGGACAGAAAATTATAGGAGTAGTTGTCTAAATACAGGTAGAAATACATATAGAAAATTATAAGACTGGCTATCTGAATAAAGGCGTAATAGAAAACGACGTGGTTGTTTGAATAAAGACGGGGTGGAAAATGATGACAGTTTTTATTGAGATGAATTAATAAAGAACGCTTGGAAATAACATAAAATTCCCACAAGCAAACAAATAAACAAAAGAGATTCTCAGGATGCCACAAATTCCACTTAACTTCTCATATCTGATGGAAAATGAACCCAAAAAAAAATGCGAAAAATTAACCCAAAAGCAGAGTAAATTAAATAATTGATGAAACAGCCTAATGCGTTTTGAGTAGAAATGAAGTTGAGCGTCATATTTATTAGCTGAAGTAAACAAAAAACCCTGGAATGAATGGCACGGAAGGTTGAAAACGCACAAAAGCTATGCAGCCAACAACGTGTTTTTGTTTCAATTCTTTAAATTGCTTTTGAATAGGTAATTCTAAATGGGCAAGCCAACATCTATACGGAATTAAGCCCGTATCAATATTCAACAAGACCCATAGTAAGATAACGTAGTAATTCGTGTAAATGGGAAGTAACCATTTTATTTGTTAATTTTAGTAGTTTTACCATTTCACCTAGAATAGCTAAATATTTTCATGGTAACATTGTTTATTCAGCTATATAAATAATAAACGACAGGCCGAGCCGAAGATTGCGTCGCAGTGACCTTGCACCAGTGCCGACTGTATCAGGTCTCTACGTGCATTGTTTGCACGACGAGCTGCCACTGTTGCCAGGGCTGTGCCCGGCTGAAACCACATAATGCCGTAAACTAACTTTTGTGTGTAGTACTACATTTATAGTATTATCTGATTTTCGTAACAACGGGTTTCCAATAAAAGTTTAAAATATTTTTTTATTTAACTATATCTGTATTCTATGCACCATTGTTAAAATACATTGCTGGCGAACGAAATTTTATTTATTGACATCAAATTTAACAACACAAACAAATGATTTCCGGAAACCCTTGGAAACTCGCTTTATATCAACACTGGTAATATTTTCATCAATACTAATGCAGTGAAATCTCTAGTCTAAGACCACCAAGATATCATATTGTTCCATTCTATGTGCCTAAAATATATTTCCAAAAAATAATTCTGAGCAATGAGTATTCACACGCAATGTAATATCAACGTGTTTCACACATATTCTACCAATAGTACTGTGCGGGGCTCTTTTAATTAGTAGGTGTATGCAGTATGAGGATGATGGTGATGGTGATGTATGCAGACCACGCCTGCACTAGAGTCCCGAGGTGGGAGGGAGTTTGAGGAGGGGCGGAGTGAGGATGTCAGGGAAGATGACGACGTAGTCCCCCTGACCTAGAGCTGGCCGAGTAGTGGTAGCCCAATGAACGGAACACAATACACTGGTGCATGTGCGAGGCGGTGTGCAGTGTGCAAACTGTATGTGCATAGGCCGGCTCTCACACACACTGTCACACCAACTACATACACTGTATGTTTGTAACGAAAGTGACGTCGCGTTTATTTCAATTTGCATTGAAAAATAAACAATATTCCGAACGACCGAACTGTGGCAGGAGACAAAGAAAAAACATCGCCAATAACGAAAATGTTGTTACTGATAACACAGTGCAGCTACTGCGCCCAGGAATACTTTCGATTAACGTCACTCGTGTCAACAAAGGAATCGATTCACTTTGGGCGCCCCGTTATCGTAAAAACATTAAAAAATGCATTTAACGGAATCCAATTAAATTTTCTACGTCAAGTAATTACATTACCGGAGAAAAATGAAAACACGAGAATTTTCGCGAGACGCCGAATAAACGCAGTAAACTCGTCTGCCGCCCGAGATGATTACCGGTCACGACGAACATTCAGAATGACCTCGCGATGCACTTGAAAAAACACAATAACGATACGCGAATGCAAATCTATTTCCATACTGACAAACACTCGGCTCGCTCGCGAACTGACCACGGACACTACCGCTCCGGAGCACGCGGCTCCTCTGCACTGGGCGGAGAAGGCGGGGGCGCGGAGGGCGGGACTGGGAGGGCGGGGAGGGCGGAGGGCGGCGGGGGCGGCAATCAGCGCTCTCCTTGACCTTGCGGGAGCGCGAAACACAAAGCGCGAGCGCATCTGGTGGCGTGGATAAGATAAGCAAGCGCCTGCACCGACCCTCCTTCCCGGAAGGCGCGCCTGCATCACTCAACCAACTGTTTGCCTGGAGCCTGATGCTCAATGTCTGCTCAAACCCACACATCAACAACAACTGCCAGCCAGCACCCGGCACCCTAGATAGTTAGCACTGTCAGTACAGTACACACTACACACACGCCTTATCTTATAAAGTAAAAGTGATAAGCCAGCATAAAATATCTATCGTTTGCTTAAATAAACTGCAGCCCTAGTGCGACCCCTAGATGATGTCACAAGTACATATTTAAAGTAGTTTGGACTATTCCAACCTATGCAAGTTTGTAATTACTTTGATGGAATGATCGTTACCTATTGAACAATTATAATTAACCGTGAGAAAATACAGCGAACCTATTCCTAGAATATGACGTACTTTTATACTATTATTGGGATCTTTTCAGACAGATTCACACGATGCATTTTATGCAGTTTTTTTGGACACTATCAGAAACCGCAGTATACCTACCTATTTTTTATAGTTTCCATAGTTTAAAACACAGGTAAACAAACTGTCGCAGATTTAGGAAATAGGAGGTGTTATTTTATTTATGAATAAATGAAACTATCTAACTTTGCTTGAACTAGTAAATATATTTTTTTTATAAACGCCGACCGGTTTCGGAACAACTGTTCCTTCCTTAGGGCAAAATATATACTAATTTAACATTACAAAACAACGGTGAAACAAAATGTATTAATTGGGCGTGACTTGGGATTAGTGAGGAGTGGGGGGGATGGAACGTCCGGTGAAAGGGGACATTAAGATGGGACGTAAGGTAATACATTTTTTTTAGTGATAATGGACTTATTATTATAAGGGTTTTTTATTATTTCTGAGGCTTCTAAGTTATCTAGTCGTTTTCCTTTATTATTAATATGAAGAATGTGTATACCTGTATTTATTCAAACTATGTTTATTGGCAATGAATATGGGGGTCGAGAAATCAGGAAAATTATTATAAATTCATAGTCGAAATTGCGAGTTGTTTTTCCGATATAAAATGAGTTATTTTTATTTATTTACATGGACATTATATTTGTAGTATTTGTAAACATAATTATTTATTGTAATATCCAGGTACACGTGAGTTGAGGGTGGCATTATGTGTGACTGGTCGATATTAATTCCTAGCTAGACAAGAATATTGCTCGTTCTAAGGATTTTATTATGGGGTTGGTATTTGGCCTAGTATTCACGGTAGAGCGTGTCCGGGCGAGCGTGACGTCACGGGCCGAGCGATGAGCATTTCTGCATGAAATGCTCATCGCTCGCCCGTGAACACCAGGCTATTTAGTTGTAACGTGTTTTTTTGTAACTATTCAGTGGGTTCCGAAATGGTACTTAATGTCAGCTTAGGAAAAAAATGTATATTTGTAACAGTTTCAATTTGGTCGGCGGGAATGAATACCGCAGCCCCGGGAACCATTTATTGGAAAACCAACATCTCTGCCATAGGTCACCCCAAGTGGTTCGCTACGTTTGGTGATTTAGCAGGGGTGGTCGGGTTTATGGGATGAGGTTTGTCAAGGTCTTGATGGCGGATGCATCTGCCCACCAACTGCGTGACAGGTGGGATCGGGTGAGGCCGGTGGAGGGATCACTCCTGGACATACTGACTCCCAGATTCCTACCCACCCCTCATACCCTTTTCCTTCCCAGAACTTCTTTACATAGAACTTTACCTTCTTTTATGACATAGGTCCTGAGGGAAATCATTTTACTCAGGGCCTCCCGTGTGGAGTAAACATAAAACAAAATCTGAGACTGCTAGATCAATAAGCCATTTTGTTATTTTTTTGTCGACGGCGACAATTTGCAGTTCGTACCTCATTAGGATTGTCAAATTGTTTCTACTATGGCTTTTGGTTATTTGTTTGATTTGTGTGTTCGATTTTACAAGATTTTATTTGTGTACATTTGTAATGACCTTTTTAATGAAACTTTGTTACATGTCCAGATCATTAAAATCTTTATAGAGCAATTCACTAGGATACCTGAAATGTTTCCTACTGATGACTCTGATTACTGCTTTCTGTGTAATCAATTAATGTTGTTCCTGATCCCACCAATACCGTACGTTAGGATGGAGTTACATACATACATACACACACACACAGCCGAAAACATATTTTTCTTAAACTTATTCTATTCAAAACATTTCAGCAGAAATCATGTAAACATTAGTTTTCTAACCTTTTTGCAAGATTTTCAATGTGATGTTTAAATTTAAAATTATTATGGTTATTATCAACACATTATATTTGCTTCACAGTAACAAAGCGACTAAGTTTTTTAAAAAATATTTAATTATATGAAGGGTCCGAGGAAAGAAATAACATTGGCCGTGTAAGTAGTTTTTTTAAATAATAAAAAAAAAACTCTATCTTTTTCAAAATTTTAATGTAATATGTTTGTATGGGACAGTGGAGGCCGCACAAATACTATAAATTCGACAAGACACCGGCACACGTGGACACTAATTGACACCATTGATCCATAAGTTGTTCAGGTAGAGTCCAGCTTGTAATGGCGGCAGAAGCTTTTTAGGAGCAGTATGAATATATTTAATAAAACAATGAATTACTTTTCCCGAGTACTGTCGGATGAGGAGTGACTTGACTGCTTGTACTAGTGCCAAATTATACATTTCCCACGTGTATTTAATGGGGGTAATTATTTTAATAGTGGTGATCATCCTCATCTCCTCACAGGACGCATGAGATAGCAGAGTTGAACAAACGACATTATTTATCAGTATTTATTGAATGTGAGGAGGAGGTGAAACCATCAGCAACCGTCTGAATCGATCTTTATCTCAAAAAGTCGGCAAGTCACGTAGGTATATGCGGTAAGTCCGTAAATAATAATAAATAATATTTTGATTAATTGTATAGCGCTGTTTTTGTGAAAAATCACCTCAAGGACGCTGTAGAAGGCAGTTTGCTGACAAGTCCTCGGTGCCAGAACCCGGTCAAAGGCGTTGGAAATGTCCAGTACAACCGTTTGGGTCTCACCGTAACACTCCAGGCACCGCCCCCAAACATACGTCACATACGCGAGAAGATCACCGCACGAGCGGTTCTTCTCGAGGTATGTGAGCAGTTTGTCGTTGATCACACGTTCCATCATCTTGGATAGAATAGATGTGATCGCTATGGGGCGGTAGTTGTCCGGGTTGGACCGGTCACCCTTCTTTGGAATAGGACGAATGGCCGCTTTTTTCCATCCAGAGGGAACAGAGCCAGACTTCAGGGACATTTTAAAAAGTTTCGTAAAAATTGGAGCTATTTCAGCGCACCTCTGCAATACCCGGGGAGGTATTCCGTCAGGCCCGCTATCTTTACTAGCATCAAGCCCCCGTAAGACGAATACCTACATCCGGATGCCATATCCTCAGCTTTTTCATATATTTATTTATATATATTCTACGCCCATACGGGCTTTTACAAACATTGGACTTACATAAAAGTTTGGTGCAACAGTAATTAAGAAATAAAAATTGGCTGTTAGTTATATAGAAATTTAATGTAGAAGAATAGTATTTATTTTACTAATTTGTACATTTAAGTTTACAAATGACTAATTAATGTGTTACATATAAATATACTATATTTTTTCTTGCTTGATGTGGCTCCTACACAACATCTTGAACTTTCCAATTGGGGCAGACCAAAGATATTAGAAGAACGAGATATGCTATGTTGGCCGCCGGACCGTAGCCGGAGTACTACCTAATTAGGGTACTTTGAACGGTATCGGGACGTGTACGCACAGAAATCTGTTCTATGTATTAGTGCGGATACCTTAGCGATGCCTTAGCGTAAGCGAAGGTGTGCAGTAGTATTGGTGAACAAAACCGGCGACACTCGGCAAAACAATTCCACTCAGTACGAACTCCGCATAGCACATCTCGTTCTTCTAATATCTTTGGGGCAGACTTTAGGTTTTCCGGCAGCGCATTATAGTATTTCATCCCTTTATATAGTATACTATTTTGAATATTCGCCTTGTCCTTTTTTGGTAGCCTGATTTCATTGCACGTCCTTGTTTTATGTTTGTGTATGTCCGTTCTTGTTGTATACAATTTTATTTGAAAAATATTTTGGTAGCAGGTTGTTTACTATTTTATGTACAAATATCATCGTGTTCAAGGTCAACATCTGTTTCACCGTTAGCCAATTTAGTTCTTTAACATTTTATTTACTTTTGAATATCTATTTCGTCTGAGTATTATTCTCATTGCCCTATTTTGGAGAATTTGAAATTTATTTTGTTCTCGGTCGGTACACAGGAAAAGGATAGTTGAGCAGTAGTTAAAATGTGGAGCAATAATATATTTTTTTTATGCTTCCGATTTTGTTGTCCGGGTTAAATCTTCCCCATAGGAAAAACTAAACCCTTCCACACACTTTTCCACAAATGATCAGCTAGTCAATCAACACTATGCAAGTGCATTATACTATAAGTAAATAAATACAAAACAATACAAGAACAACAACACGTCAACTCACCGGAGATCAAATGGGAAAAAAATTCACCGACTCCAGATATTTTCATATCAGAGGGTTCGGCTCGGTAGAACTTCTAACAGGGCCTATAAATCCTACTGATCCCTCAACATAAATATTTAAAAAATCTTTCGTTATCCTACATGTATTCAAAATGACCGACTTTTGCATCTTTATATATAAATTTTTTGATAGATCTAATACGCCTAAATTTTTAATGAGAGAGCTAGGTATAATGCCAGTAGCCGAAATAACGAATGGTAATATTTTTATAGTCTGAGAGTGCCAAATTCTTTTTATTTCGTTTCCTAAATCTGTGTATTTTCTTATTTTTTCATTAACAGATTTTTGAATGTTACAGGAATTTGGAATAGCGACATCAATGATATAAGTTATTTTTTTAATTTTGTCATGTAAAACTATATCGGGTCTATTATGACTAATCGTTCGGTCTGTTAGTATAGTTTTATCATAATATATTTTATAAAATTCGTTTTCTAAAAATGAATTTGGTTCGTATTCATAATATGGTACTATATTACGGCAGTCAATCAAGTTATGTTTAATTACCAAATTTTGGTGAATTATTTTTAAAACTTGATTGTGCCTAAATGTATACTCGGACGGTGCTAATATAGAACATCCCGATATAATATGTTCTATAGTTTCCGGAAAAGCCAAACATTTTCTACACAAATCATCAATTTGATTTGTATCTTTGATTATATGCTTTCTATAATTTTTAGTATTAATGACTCTATCCTGAATAGCAAGCATAAATCCTTCTATTTCTGCGCTTAACTCTCCAATACTCAACCATTTGTTTGACGAAAATTTGTCAACATACGTTTGGTTGAGATAATTGAAGTGTTTTGCGTGTAAAATTTTATTTGACCAGGAATCCAATAGTTCCTGGTTAGGATTTATAAAAATGTTGGCATTCTCATCGTATAAATTTAAAGGTGTAATATTTCTATCTGCTTTGCAAATTATTTTGTGCATTTCTGAGCTATGAGCTTTCCTATGGAAAAAAGTTCTTAGCATTTCTACCTGATTATGTTTCAAAGAAGTTATTTTGACTATGCCTCTACCTCCTAAATTTCTAGGTAAATTAACTCGTTCTATAGCTGAATTTGGATGATGGCAATTAAACTTTGTCAGCGTAGTTCTAATTAATCTTTCTAAGTTATCTAAATCTGTATTAGACCATTTAATTATGCCAAATGAGTACGTTAATAGAGGTATTGCCCAAGTATTTATTGCTTTTACTAAATTTTTAGCAGATAGATTGCATTTTAAAATTTTCCTGATCCTAGTTTGAAATTTAATCCTAATATCATTTTTAATACTAGTATGGTCTAATCTATTTGATTGTGGGTATCCTAAATACTTATAAACCTCATCCCTTTTCATACTAGTAATTTGGAAATTTCTAAATATACTCTCGTCCCCATCTACAATTTTGCCTTTCTCTATATGGATCGTTCTACATTTATCTAAACCAAAAGTCATTTTGATATCATCTGAAAAGTTTTTAACTACCTCGATCATTTTCTCTAAATTTTGTTCAGAATTCGAAAATAATTTTATATCATCCATAAATAATAAATGCGAAATTGTACTACTCTCCCTTGTATTACCCTTAACTTTTATTCCAAACTTGCTTTTAATTAACATTTTAGATAGAGGATTCAATGCTAAGCAAAACCAAAGAGGACTCAATGAGTCTCCTTGAAAAATCCCTCTTTTAATTGAAATGCCCGGTATTACTATTTTCTTACCTTTTAAATTGATTAATAAATTGGTATTGGGTAGGTATTATGCTTAGCTTAGTTATTGATATTATTGAGGTATGTTACTATAGCCTTCTTGTAGGTATTCCCAACTGCATGTAATCTAGGTACAAGTGAAAATCTGAAACCCCAGTGAGAAACTGGGACAGCACCTTGATCATCGACGTCGAGTTTTCCGCAAACATTTATAAAATACAAGCAGAGATCTGTTTACTGAAGCAGCAAAAACTAGAATATTGAGCTCCGCTGTCATGAAAATTTCACAGTTTTTTCTGTCAGAAATTCTCAGGTAAGCTCAACTATTTTCAGCCTCCAACGTACCTAATTTGAAGAATAACGTACCTAAAGCTTTGAAGAATCCGTTTAAGACGCTAAATTGATTGTTTTATATTTATCAATAATTTTTGTGTTAGACCTATTAGATATTATTTAAAAAACCGATCAAAAAGCAATATGGTGAACTACAATTTATAACATTTCTAATTATAAATAAAAATTAAATTATTATTTGTGTTTGTTTTGTTTTAATAGGTACATGGTTTGTTTGTTTATCACAGCGTGGGCGAGACTAGGACAACAGAAGGTTCCGGCGGTCGATATATCGATGTCTATGGCAGCGTGGCCTGACGGGGGGAGCTGGTGCGGGGCGAGGGCGGCTGCAGGCGATGGGCGGCCCGCGTCTGACGGATCACAGGGGCTAGGACGGGATAGCAAAACAGCGAACAAAGGTGCTTGTAGAATACTGTCATTTCGTGGGGTTACTGCCAAAAGTTAGTAACTTACAAAAACATGTTTTGGAGTAAACTCAATTTCAAAGTTTATTCATTATAAAGTCAGGGTTTCGGCAAATAATGTTAATTAAAAAAAAAACATTGGAGTGTTGTTTTTTTTTTAAACCAACATGATTTTTTAATTGCTTTTACAATATTTTCTTGTCTATTTAAAAAAATAAAGTTACAGTATAAGTAATTATAAGTTTTATAAATAAAAACAGTAGCTAAAAGCCTACTTACGACAAAAGAGGGGACCCAAACTTATTCCAGGCACAGATTATAATACATAAACATTACAATCATCGTTAACTCAAAAAACTAAAAAAAAGAGTTACCAACTTTTGGCAGTAATCCCACGATTGTGTCACCCGACGACAAGTATTTCAAGAAAAATAACATCGCATATAACGCAACAAGCATAACTCAATTCAGCAATAGTTTAATCCTTTATTCAATACTTAAATTCATTTATTTATTTCCATCGAGTCGTCAGCAAAATATTAATCCCCTTTTCAATACTTAAATTTATTTCTATCGAGTCATCGAGTCGTCGAATCGAATTTTAGAAATTTGTACGGTCACTCACTCATTTTAGCTTTTGATCAAATTGTGATCAGCTGACAAGCATAACATGGCCGTGGTGCTATTTCGAACGATGCTATACGATCAAACGTATTTTGGGAGTGGCCTATACAGATTATATTGCGTAGTGTCACACGGAAGCTATAATATTCCCACTCCCCCCCGCCCCTAGAATTTTATACAGCCCGAGTGGGAGAACACAATATCATTTTTTACGGGATCTGTCATCTTGACAGCAGAGCTGACAGTCGCGTAACCACGGCAGTTCCCTAATTCAGGCCTATGGCAGAAGAGGGGTAACATCATTTTCAAATATAGCTCGGCTAGCAGATCACGGCTCATCATCTAGGCCACGCCCATACGTATGCATACTATCTGACTAGTGTGACAAGTATTTATGGGATTGTATGGCGAGCGATATGGTGCTATAGGCCACGCCCAAAAAACGTTTTGAGAATATAGCGCCGTGTGACACAATTTTACTAAGCTGAGACATAAAAATCGGCGTCTTCCCCGTTCAAATTTCATAAATGCACAATGGCCGCTGGTCGTTGATTAGATGGTTATAATTATTGTGAAACACCCCAATCTCAGATTAATGATAAAAAATAATTTAATTTACCCCTGCTTACCACACAAACATGTCTCTTGTTGCCGAGTGTAAGGTAAGCGTGTGTATGAATGACCGTAAGTGAAAAAACATGGAGGTAAGAAAGGAGAGGAGATGGCACTAGGGCAACCGGGCACAACACGTCAAATAAACTCAACCGTGCTCAAATAGGCGTGGCGTGAGCTGACTGTTCGTTCATAAACTATAAAGTGTTATATATGTTTTTTTTAGAAGTTATGCGATAATGGGCTTTTTAAAAACGTTACCTTTGAGCTTACAATCGCACAGCATTGGTTTGTCAGATGGAATGTTATTCCAAAGGGTGAATTGTTTATTTTTAGTGTCGCGAGATGGCACTCACAATGACAACCACAGACATAGGAATTAATAGACGAGAAGATAATGGCGAGGGGTAAAATCAACTGTTGAAGAACGAAGGGAGTGAAGCTGACTGTGATTCGTCAATAAATCAATCTGACAGTAAATAGGCATCTCGCATTATAATATCACCATTTACTTCTTAAAAGTAAAATCTGCTTTTGAATGAATAGACATTTTTACATGGGAGCGCAAATTACTCGCCACGTTATGAACAAATTTGCGAAGTCCAAATTCGGCAAAAAAATTCGGTTCCATTTTCAGAGTCGAATATTTCGTTTAAGTATTTAGTTAAGACACTTTTATAAATGTTCATAATTTACTTCCCAGCAACCAACCAGCATTGTGTTTCGCGTCCAGACGTTTCTCGATGTGATAGTAACAACTGATCTATATTATACGATGTGAATATGCTTAAAATAAAGTAAAATAATGCTTATATATGGAATGTAATACGACAATTGGGTTTATTCTCTTTTTCACATCTATTTTTACAAGTTTTCATAGCACAAGTCAACATTCTGCCGTGTTATTTCGTAAAATGAACCGATGATGCCTCGACCATAGTTCGCACAAGAATGATGACGTCATGTTTTCAAATTTCACTTGAGGCCATACGCGAGCACAGCCGGCTCCAATGGAACCGGTATGGGGAGTGGGGATAATACGCTTTTAATCACTTAGGGCAGGTCTACTAATATTCATATGTCTATGATGACAACACATTTTTATTACGTAATAAGGAAGTTGAGTGAAAAATATTTTGACTTATAAAAAATATGTTCATGTAGATCAAAAAATATCGATTCTAAATATATAAATATATTTCTATATTATTATTCTTAGAATCAGTTAAACGTTCTTGAAAAAGCATTCAATAGCAATAGACTGTATACGCTCCACGATTGGTCGAAAGAATTCTGACGTCACATGTGTCGTGACTTGTACGTACAACGGATCACCTATGGTGCATCTCTTTCTATTTCATGAGAGACGGTCGGTTTAGATGAGAGAGGTGTATAGGCCAAACGTTTATTTGGGTTTGTCAAATATATGTACGTATTTGTTGTTATTATTATATGAAATGGATTTCTAAAGATACATATTCGTATAGTGCTTTATAATAATATGTTGTTTATTGCATAACAAAAGCGCGCTCTACACTCGCGGCGCGAACGGCCGCGAAGGCCGCGAAACGCGAGTGTGGATCTTGTTCACGCCTTCGCAATCTTCGCGTTCGCGCTTCGCGCCATTCCCCGATTTGTGTCGGTTTTTTGGCCCGCGACAAAGGGTTTGCGGTTTAAAGCCGCGAACGAGACTGAAGCTTTGCGAGTGTGGATGGACACAGTTCACGCGCGAATCGCGGCGTATATTCACGGCGTGAATTCACGGCGCGACTTCGCGCGCGAGTGTAGGGCGCGCTTTAGAAGTTTTTATTATTATACATGTCACATAACATGTGATACACTTCAGGCCGCCGGCCGCCCAGAAAAGTCTCACAGTGAACTGGGCTGTAAACCGTTATTTTACTTTTGGTCTTTACTTTTCTGCGCGGTGGTCCTGAATGCGCGCGTGGCAAGTCAACAAATAGCGACGGAATACCGTACCGGGCGGGAAAAGCAAATATTCTAACTTAAAATAATAATTTAACTATGAAATCTCAATCAATTTTCTTTTTTTTTTAATAACATCAATTCTAATAGACGGTTAACATTGGTAAAAAAATTACTGGAATTCCTTATTGAAGAATTATTTTTTTTTCCATACAAAATGTTAAAGCGACGTGGTTCTTACAGTTTGAATGACGTCACACCCACCCCCGCCTCTTACCGCTCGGATTCCGCTCGTTATGGCGGGCTTAATAAAATTCAAACTTTGAGAATTAATTTAACTATGAAAACGAACTTTAAAAAAAAAAAAAAATACCCGTATTTAAGTTTGAATGCGAACATTGATAAAAAAAAATAAAAAAAATGGACTCAACTTCCTTATTATATGTCGCCTGGCTTGAAAAATATTATTATTTAATAACAATATTGTTAATTTATTTTGTAACATGTCATAAATAGGTTTATTCAAAGTTTAAATTTTATTTCTATTTTAATTAACGCTATCTGCATTAGTAGTTGGCTAAATGTTTTGCCGGTAGATGGATGGAACCGCTAGATGGGTAGGCGTGACAATTTTAAATCCGCCCACAGGCCCCGCGTACCCCGTACCTCCTTACCGCAATCTGGCGACAAAACTCTCGTAGAAAATGTTCACATTGCCATCTCCTCTCATTTCTTACCCGAATGGTAAAAATCCTTTGCGGACTTTTTTACCATAAGCAAATATTATATTTAGGAAAGGGTAGGTAAGTATGCAAGCGAGTGGTTATGTTGCACTTGATCACGTTACAATAGAATGGCCTTCGGCGCATATTATTTTAATATTTTACATATATTTATGTCTTGAAACATGAGAGTATTATCTTCTGCTGTTCTGAAGGCGAACGTCGGGTATATTTAGAAGGCCATCTGCAGCCCTGTCAGATCGTGTTTGCAACAACCCCACCCGGATAAAAATAGAAAGAATAGAGATACATTCATTTGGCTGTGAAGAAATTTCAGTTTAACTAGCGATGAGCGAGATACCCGTATGAAATCAATCGCCTTTAGATTTTTAAATAGTTTCGAAATGATGGACATGTTCCAAATACAATCGAAGAAATTAATACTAGTAAATCTAAATGAAACATGAAACGGAACAAAAATTTCGTTTAGATTGATCAGGGGTAGGGAACCTGCGGCCCGCGAGCACTTTCGGTGCGGCCTGCTGACCACAAAAGAGTATTAAATAAAAAAAACTTTCTGAAGCGGGAACGGTTTTTTTTCACGGAATTTCAGATACATTTTTCAAGACTTTATTACAAAACCCAGAGAAAGTTCTAACATAGCTCACAGGTACTTACGTATGCACCTACGTTACTAGAGAGCAGTTAGACGTAAATAAATGGACGATCTAACATTCCTTTATAACATCGCTTTAATTTAATTTCTTATTACCTATTTTAATAATTAGAAAATAAATGTGTGATAGGAAATTATGGGTGTAATGCTAATTAACTGGGGAATCGCTTACAGATAAAATTATAGTTGTGGATTAATATAGAGAAAAAATTAAGAAGGATACAATTCGCGTGTTTGAAGTTCAGTTTTAAAATTCTTTTGTTTTTATTGGTTTTACGCTCAGCAGGGCGCAATTTTTTGTTTTTAATTTCCTCCAATATTTAGCGTCTGCAAACTATTTTTCATTTTCCAGTAAACCATTTTCGCGTTCTGGGTGTAGGTAGTTTTAATTAAAGACGGCGAAAAGGTTCCCCACCCTGAGAATAGAAGATAATATTAATAAATCTAAATGATTTTTTTCTGTTTCATATTTCGATTCCCTAGGATAAGACTGTAAAACCTTGTAAAATATGCATTGGAAATATTATAAGATTTTTTTAGGCCTTTGATTCTGATGCTTTAAAATAAATAAAATATAATTTGAAATTTTCGTCGAGAGGAACCTTAACAATAGAACAATTCGAAACAGTAATTGTTCAAATGTTTCAGATTTTGTTTTGCCCATGCCTATCGCTAATCCTCACCTAGGAAATCTGAATCATCGGGGCCAGCAGTTATGGCGCCACATTATTTTTATTTATAAAAACATATCAGAAGCAAAAGCATAACATAGTCTTGATAATTTTATTGCATAATATTTGTATTTCTATTGCATATATTGCAAGGTTTTACAGCCTTATCCTAGGGACCTGGGATAGGTCTGGGAAGGATTCGTGTCAAGGGCGCCCCTAACCCGACACACATTGCCTTGCTCCCGTTTCCCAAGAACACAGCTTCTGCATTCCAATTATTTCATTGTGTAATATCAAGTAGGTACCTAAACAGAAACCGCGAACCGTAGAAATATTTGATGTAGCAACACTCTATTATTAAAAAAAGGTTTTTTACTATAAAACATCTATTTTCAATTTCAACCTCGCTGCGCCATCTCTTGTTCCGGCTAGTAGGAAATTTTAAAGATTTTTTTGTTTGACAGTGGATTGAACCTTCCTTCCTAGAGGCTAAAGTCGACAATTCTACCAACCTCGCCAAATGCCGATCGGGTAGAACCGAGACGTCAAATAATTACATAGACGTTAAAAAATGACGAGATGAGTTCTGATGAGAAAGAGATGATTATGGTTTTAGCGATAAGATTGTAGACGCTACATCAGAGAGAAAACACAGATTTCGAGTTACACCGTACTTTTTTTTAGGTTTAAAGAATTAACCTGTTGAATGTGGGACGAAATTTCGGAAACGGCGCGAAAATTACCTCGATGTGTTCTGCTCAAATATCTTAATGAAAACTAAGTATTTGCTTTTTTTTCGATTGTTTTCTGTTTACCAGATAATGTAGCTAATTATTCATATATAGTTCATGATTATATCGTAAGACGTTTTCCCAGAATAGCTAACTTTATCTGAAAAATTAATAAAAAATTCCCCCGTTCGGGAAACAATTGTCAAAAAATTATGTATATGAATATAAACGGATTTAATTATTTCTACACAAACCTGAATAAATAGCCTATATGAAAAAAAAACAAACCAAAAGTGTTTTCAAAGAAATAATGGCATTTACGTTGTTTTGAAAATGTAAAATATTTTAGGCTTTTCAAAAAAAAATGTCAAGCCAAGCGTGCACTTTAGAATTTTTTTGTGTCGTATTGTATAAAGTTATGAAAGCAATTCTTTCAGTTTTTGGTAGTTCATACTATTGTTGTTACTAATAATATTTTTTTATACTAGAAACCTGTAAATAAATAATGCTAAAAATATATTTATGCACTATGATGTAAATTTTCGCTGTCACTTTACTAACCTGGTTTTTGACACAATTATATTGCGAAATATTATAAAAATTACATCAAAATAAACAAGATAGAATTACCTTTCTAATGGAACCTCACACCTTTTATTTCGATAGTGAATTTATATCCAAAACAATGCTAATATATACAATATTTACCTCAGACAGTTGACCAACTTCAAGTCAATTTCAATACATCGATATCCAAAATGGCTGCCATTTTTGTATACAGATATTCATCGAAATACAGAGTGGTGCAAAGAATCATGATTCAATGAGAATAAAAATAAATTTTAGTGATATTTTTTTTCATAATATTTATTTCAATTTTATATAACATAAAATGCATTTTTTTCAATTTCAAGTAACTGGGTGGTTCAATAAAAATAAAAGTCGGAGATTTATGTTTCATCATATTTATTTCAATTTTATATTACATGAAATACATTTTTTTATTCAAGTGCTGTGGGGTTCAATAAAAAAAAGTTTAGTAAAAAAAGTTTTTTTTCATCGTATTTATTTCAGTTCCTCTTATGTTATGTTCTCTTATGTTCCTCTTATGTGGCCGATTTGAAACCTGAAACAGTAAACATTTATTGTTACACTAATGTCTTTCAATTCTGGAAAAGATGAAGCGTACAATCAACCTAATATAACTACTACTAATACAAAACATACCGTCATGGCGATCGATGCGGTGTCTTTGGTGGTTCTGCCCCCTGCATCATGTTGTATTGTGGTCTCCATTCTGCAAAGCGATAGAAGCAATCAGACATATACTTGTATTTATATAATTTTATAAAAGATATTTATAATTGCATACTGTTTTTTTTTTATCATATATAAAAAAAAAATCTTATAATTTTTTTTAGCACATCCTGTACACCTGATCTAATTTTGTGATATTTATTACGATTTTTCATAAAACAATAAATAACAAAAAAAATATTTCCGTAAATAAAACAATAGTTTTACATTTTCTAGTACACCCTGCTGTGGTGGTTTCTTTTGTATGGAGATTGCAATATTCACATATCACTACAGGTGGCGACACTAGTCATTTTTCAAAGCTTTCGTAAAATTCCGTAAACAGATACATTCAAACAAATTGGAAATCTTGATTGTATTGGTGTCAATTGCTGAGATGCAAAACTTATTTTTTTATAATATTTTGACTAAATATTGACTAAACAATGATTTTGAAACACAATGCCAATAGTTTTCCCTACATAATGACATATGAATCTCTACAAATAATATAATATTACGATGTCAATATTGATAAACAAAAACGAACTTTTTATAAGCAAGTTTTTTTTGACATTTTCGGCCAGTAATTCATTTTTCATAAAATAAACACTAAATATTGACAAAACAAAAGCTTTTATATATTCTCTCAAATGGTTTTTCTACACAATAACATGTAAATCATTCCAAATAATGTAATATATGACATAAATAACTTGATTCAAACACAATAAATTTTCAGAGCGAAAACACTTCCAGTTTTTGACAGGAATTTTACGTATTTGTCTTTTGCAAAAATGAATTATATTTATGAAAAACACATGACTTGTTCAATGAACTATGCATAAAATCATGTTTACTTACGTTTCTTTGGGAAATTCGTCGTATAATACAGTCTTTACTGTAGCAGTCCGTCCACCAGCGAACGTTGAAAAAGATGCACAAAAAATATGACAACGGCTTTTCATAGAGAAGTCAATTTGAAAGCTACCAAAGAGGCTACACTAATAAAATAAAAGGTATCTTCTAGACTGATATTAGCGCAAGCGATTTCGACCTTGTTCTTCATACAGTTTCTCTATAGATAAGGGTTAAAATAGCACTTAAAAAAAAAAAACCAAGCAAAAATATTTCTCGGATGCCGGCGTCCGACTCACAGTCGAGAGGTTAAGAATATAATACCGATTTGTATTGGGCAATTTCTTCCGTGTCTCTGAAACCGATTTCAAAGAAATAGTTTTAATTATACGACACGCGCAAATATAAATGGCATTACATTACGATGCATGGCAACTAGCGATTCGTGCACGAGCTAAATGTACCATTTAAGAATTTCAAAAGTACAATTATTAGACAAACGACTCATAATTATTTAGCTCGCTTAGTGAACATAACCTCAAAACTCGTGCGATTTATACTGTGTGATCGAATGCACCACGCGGTGGTCGTCAAAAAATGAAATGATCCCTTCCCTGCCTTCCCCGTCTCACCCGCGCGGTGAATGTTTTCCATCAGCCACGGAAAGCACAAACATTGCGTCTGCAAACAAAAATGTGAACGGCCACGCCCCCATTTGTGGTAATGTTTGTTGAAATGGTCGCATGAGAGCGAAATGAAAAACATTTTTTTTATGACACATGGATACGAGGCGAGAGTGCTAATATTTTGAGGGTTCCATGACAAATCAGAACACTGTTGAAAATTTATGAAAAGAAAAATAGCCTCAAGTTTTTATTATTTTAAAAAGAAATATTCGACGTTGACGACATCTGTGATTAACCGACTTAAAAATGGAAAAGAGCATAAATTTTAAAACGAAATGCATTTTTGCACAATAATAAGTAAATGAGAGTTTTCATTCTGAGCGTTCATTTTTCAACACATCTACCTATTTGAATTTCACTTTTGTTTACGGAAATGAATGAATGCAAATCTTGAAATCGGAAAAACCCACTTCCCGACATTCGATCGAGCTGAAACTCGGTAGATAGACTCGTTGTCGATGACAATGCATTCTATCAGTTTTTGGTGGCAAACAAATACGCATTTCTCTTAAATAGAAAGACATTACAGCGGTTAATATACAAAATAAATGTCGGTTCTACCTGATCGGCATTTGGCAAGGTTGGTAAAGTTGTCGAATCCAGTGCCTGGGTAGGAAGGTTCAATACTTAGCAAAAACTTTTTTCAATATTTTAAGACATTTTAAAATAGATTTATTGTAGTAAACAAAATTTAGAGATGTAGGTATTATATTAAAATTTTTAAGTGCATTAAGTAAAAAAAAACTTGTGCATCGAAAATAGGATTTAAAGTTACCCAAGGGAAATTGTAAAGCAAATTTATATCTGTATATGAAAATACATAGGAAAATTATTTACTTTACAAAAACTAAGGGAACTGGAAAATTTTAATTTAAGACAATTATTTGTTTTTACCAAAACTGTGATAATCAAAGAAAGTAAATAATAAGTCGTAAAAAAAGAAGAAAAAAAAGTGAATAGTGATAAAAAAAAATTCAAAACCCCATTTTGAATTTATAGTGTTCAAATATCAAAGATTTTTTTTTAAATATGTAAAACTTTAAAAATACCAATATGAAATATTAGAAAACAGCTAGGTATATCCATATCGTAGATGTTTGAAACAGAATAGAGAAATCTATCAGGTCATCCTATGGTATGATATAGTACATACATACCTAGCTTCACGTACTAAAGTAGATTTTTTTTTTTTTTTTTAAAGAAAGACAAACATTCCCGGGTTACGAATAACCTGACAATATTTGAAAATCTCCTACTACCACCACAGAAAGCGGAAAATGTTGCTTGTGTTGTGATGGAGGACTTAGCCAGCCGAGGAATTGAACACACTACGCCTGGATGGGACCCAAACGCGATGTCAACTCGGCCACCGACATAACACTTATATACATAACTTTTCAAAGTAATCTCTTAAACAAAAACAGAAGAATCCTTAGTATTGGCCCAATTCACAGAGATATTTGAATCTAACTGCCTACATTGTTTGGCATTCAGTGTCGGGTCAGGGTTAAAAGAGGTTTTGTGATTAATGCAGGCCTTAACCCACTCTGCCAATCGTCCCATCATTTCTGAATAATTGTAATATTATGGGAACCAGGTGTTAAATCCTGTTTGATTACCACTATAGTCATTTTTCCAGTACATAAAAATAAGAATTACTTTATAAAAAAATGTCCATTTTGCACTGTTGCTAAATAAATTGCCATGTTGCATTGCAGTTCATTGCAATTCATTCATACCTGAGACAAAATGCCAACTTTTGACAGATCGAAATAAAGAACCTACTTGGATAACGAAGAGTATAAAAAGGTGTATATAATTTTTTTGCCGCTTTATTACTAAATTTACAATATCTTATATATCCGAATACTTCACTCAAGATGAGAAGTTTTTTTTGTGGGGTTCTCATAAATTACATAAATATAAAATATTTACTAACATCAAGCCGTTTCTCCATAGGTGTAGGCATAGAGGATAGACAGGCCACAAAACTGTGACTCGGTACACACCTATTGCTTTATTCACATCCACATATCATTTCATACTCTTCTGTTATTCCGACTCTTAACATGACCCGACTCTAGTATTAGATTCACTTGATGGTGCCATGACTTCCTCAGATGTCCCCTAATTCTTCCATTAACTTCCAGGTCATATATTCTACTTATACCTTTTTCTTCGTTCATTCGATCTGCATGCCCAAACTATGTAAGTGTCCCTTTCTTAATCTTAACTATTACTCTTACAGTCAGTATTTTCAGTCTTGCATTCTTTCCGGACCTCTACATTTTTTAACACGGTCATACAAAGTTTTACTACAAATACACCTTGGAGATTTCATTTACTGCCGGTTAAATTAAATAAAAAATATATTATACCATTTTTAACACCAGCAATACTAGTTTAATGATAGTTTATGTCAAATCTATAAAAAATGTAGATTCGTTCCTGTAATGTGACAGATTTGCAGATATAGTACTTTGCATGGGGCACATAAATATTATAGCTATAATCAAAACAAATCAAGTAACAATATTGACGGAACTGCATCAAATGAGCAATTACTTGAGGTAAGAGAGTATCAGTCCGTCTTACGACATAGGGACTACTGAGATGTTTATTATGTTGACAGATAAGTCAGCCCACTTAGATGAAAACAAAAACTTTATTAATTCTTACTGTTGTAAATATATAACTTCAACATCGAAGTTCACTTCAGCTAAAACCATACAGAAATGGATCATAGAACATGTAATTATATTGGAATATATTTTATTATGTAGCTAATGTTTGGTTAGAAAAAATGGCATCTGGGAAACGTACAACCAGGAAGTGAGAAATATATGTGGATACGATAATGCACAACTAAAGTACACAAGATAGAACTTAATATTTCCCTGATTTCACATATTCTACCAGTAATAGACAATTCAATAGTGCATCAGCTAGCAAACAAAACACATTCATTGTTAAACAGGTCACGAAATAATAAAAGGTTTAGCTTACATTTTGACTCACCCCGGTCTCCAGAATCCATTTTACGTAGATTAAGAAACTACTATAGTTAATCTAATACTGTAAACATTGATAATTCGGCAAATAGTATTTAGAATATAAACCGTTCACCCACATCACCTCAAATATGGCCGTACAACTGACAGTACCAAGGTCATTGAACTGACAAAACTGATGCCGAGAGAGAAACTCTTTAGGCCTAATGAAACTTCACAGACAGCACGTAAAACATAAATAAACTATTGATAATTACGAAGAACTTCACGTTTTGCACAATGTCAGATATTCTTTCATTTATAAATTGAATCTATACAAGAGAAATAAAATTTCAAAGACAACAAACTCGGACATCAACATAGAAAACTAATAGAAAACTTGCAGTTTGCAGTGGATATGGAAAACCAAAGACAAAATACCTTACCAACATAAAATGAAGACATTTTGAAATCGTGATCCTAAGATTCTACATTCCACGTGCTTTATTTAATTATTTTTTCACTAAATTTTACAGAAAAAAAACAAAAATACAAACCACTCGTCTCACTAAGGCATTCGTATATCGAGACGAGCAGCTTTACAATTTATGTGAAACAATAATATACAGAATAAAAATAAATAATAAAAAAAAATTGTATGAAATAATCAATGTATGTATATAATATATCATTTTTTTATATCGTACATCAACAGAAATATTTCGCTCATTACCATCGGGTAATGGGAATTATTTTCAATCAGCGCGCATGTAAAATAAATATTTAAAAGTATTGCGGTAAAAATTTTCTTTGCATTCCATGATATTGGAGAAAAAAAGTGCTTTTTCTGTTCCCTCTCGTCTTTTTGATAACTAAATATGACTAGCAGTATAATACATCAATGGACTAGCATAAAGAAATTATTATTTTAAGAATTTCGTGAATAAAATGAAAATTTGAAAACAGGGATTACAACCGAAGTCAGTTGTTTATACAAATGTTAATGTAGCAAAGAGTGTGAGCCAATACCAACAAAGTTGTTGGTGGTTCATCCCAACTGCCTACCTATACGTTGAAACAGCCTAATGGTTACATCAGATTGAATGAGGAACCCCAGTCCCTTTTGAAATCAATAATGACATTTTTTTTTATATATTCAATAATATTGTTATTGGGTTTATAAAAACAGTTTATTTTTAAACAAGTTCTGCTGTGTAATTATTATAACGCGTGACAGCTGTTTCGCCCTCTGAAGGCATTATCAAACTGATAATGCCTTCAGAGGCTTAGAGGCAGAGGCTATAACTTGTTTAAAAATAAACTGTTTTTATAAACCCAATAACAATATTATTGAATATATAAAAAATTAAAATTAAAATGGAGTTCTACAAATTAAACTTAATTACAATAAATAATAATGACATTCATACATAAATAACAGTATAAAGATTAAATGGTCAAAATAATTTTCAAAGTTATAATTTTTCGGGTCTCCCGAAAACGCGTCAAATTAATTTTAACATTGAAAAACACTACTTACAGGGAATTTGAGAACATGCATTACAACATTTTTATCGGTTAAAATGTGAATGTGCACTAGGGTTTCCAATGCATATGTTCTAAAATACCAACTAGAGATGAAGAGATGTCAAAATTACTTTCAAATCCCCACAAGTTCCTTTACCTACAAAATGAAACAAAACTCTACTAAAATTAGCATTTATTTTTTAAGGATTTTCTTTTTCGTTCAGGCTTTAAAATAGTCTTTTTTTAATTTCTGTTAAAGAAAACAAAATATAGTACCTTATATATATATTATTTCTTTTTTTATATTGTATATTATTTTTCAATATGGATCGCTAGTTAAGAAATGCCTAAAATCTCCGCACTTTCCCCACAAATAGGTTCTACCAGCAAAAACACAATTCTTGAAAATCTTAAAAATTCTTATCACCCAAGAGCCCGGATGAAAATTGCGGCACCTGGCTGTAAAAATTCATGCGAAAACAGCCCATTGCTGATGGCACAACTTTATCTATGATACTCTGGGCGGGAAAGTGTAAAACCCAACACCTTGTTTAAGTTGTAGTTTGCGACTTGCTTGTTACGAATTTATTAAATTATATTTCAATGGCGTCACGGCACCAGAGCCGTCACATTATTTATTTGAGCACTCCTCCGCTCCGAAACCTTACTAATTTAGTTTGCTCGCTAAATAGAAACGCAAATCAGGATATCAGTGCCATTTCTGACTTTCATTTGCAAATATTGAAGTGCAGGTAAAAATGAAATTTATGAACAATATTTAAAAACTCTTTTAATGTCTTCCTCGGGGATGCATTACCATGATTAATCCTGTTGTCCGTCACCTGAAGGTGTTGATATCGTTTGTAGTTTTAAAGGTAAAAGAAAATTGCAATTCATATGTTTTTAAAAAAATCATTAAAAAAATGGTCTTTTTTGATAGTAAGTTTTCCACTTTCCTTCTTCTTTAGATCTTCTGTTTCTAAATTTTTAAAAATCACTTTATAAAAGATGATTCGGATGAAATAACTTTTTTCCGAAGAATTTTTCTAGAACTGTTATAATTAAAAAAAAATTAACTGCTCAAACTTTTTAATTTGCTTACATTTCTTTTGATTTCTTTCAGAATGCTCATATTCTCGGTGCCCCAATTATTAGTTTCTCCCGATGCGCATGATAGCAGTCAGATAAATATTCTCTTTCAAAAGACAGATTTGGATATCCAAAAATTTCGCACAACACTGCAGAAATTCAACGTAAAGGTATCTCTCAAAAATTTAAAGTGATATATGTATTTATACAAGAATCATAATTGCATCATTTTCACGATTCAGGTATATACATTCACTTTACCTTAGAGCAGGACCGGCCTTGAGGCAAACAGCGCCTGGCGCAGGTAAAATTTTGTCACCCCTTGTCAAAACTATTAGACGGCTGGGTACGTGATCACTGTAATCAATAATATTCAGATGATTTGTATTTTTGTGTAGCACCGTTATTATAAAAAAATTGTCTCAAAGACGATGTGTTAGGACTGTTGACGTCTTGGCAATTCGGCGCCCGGAGTGGACTGCTCCAATTGCGCCCTGCTTTAGAGAGATGTTGAGACAGTTGCGGGCACAAAAATCAATTACAGTATATGTAGGTGCGTACACAAAGACTTTAGTTGGGAGACTTTTTTTAATTTTGCAATAGTTTTCCAACTGTCGCCACAACTAAAGTGCCTCATCGTATTAACCTGAAAATTTATCACCGTAATCTGACAATGTTGCCTCCGTAACTTTGATTCGGAAGGTTGTGGGCTTGATTCCAGCAGCAGTTCTTCTGAAAAAAGCTGTGTAAAGTACTGCAATGATATTAATGTCTGATGGATGAATCATCGTGTGGATGAATAATAAACAATACGGCCTAGTAACCTAATAGAGGCCAGCAATGACGTAATTGATATTGTTCAAATTCAGATTAAAATTCACTAAATCACTAACATAAGTTTTGACGTATCGAAATGTGAATGTTGAGCATAAATAAACAACTCACATGTTGAGCAACTATAGTTGCGGCAATAGTTGTGTCACAACAGTTGCGTGCATCAAAATCCATTACGGTATATTACGGAAAGTTGCATACAAGGCAATGCGATACCACGAAAACTTGTTTGAATTTGTATGATTTTTGAAATACCTACATAGTTGCAAACAGTCGCCATACTAAAGTTGCACTTGTGCGCCAGGAAAATATCTAAAAAGTGGTTGTGGGGGGGTGACTTTTAATTGAATGGGGATGAAATTCATTTTTCACAAACCACTGCCATTATAAAATTTTACCAATCTCATTAGTTTCGTTCCTTTAGGTACTACGTTCCAAAGAAACTAGTGCCGCCAGCCTAGAGGCTTGCTACAAGTATAGTCTGGGCGCTCGTCTCGCCCCACAGTGGAACTTAGTGGGAACAAACACTCTGCTGGCCGGGAGGAACTTTCTCACAGCAGATGTTCCAATTGACGCTGTCACCATTGGCGTACATGTGGCTGGTAAGTATTCTCCAACTGATACACTGAATTATTGATTTATGCTCTACTACTAATAAATAGAACCTAGTTTCGGATAGATCATGTTCCAATATCACAATTCACTAAGTGGTAAAACACACTGTAGAATATGTATGAATGTGAATGAAGCAAGAAGCCCTTACAGAGTTGTCAAGTGGTTCTGCCTATCTCTGCGGTGATGGGATTGCAGTTAAAATGTTGGTTAGTATCCTTTCCATGGTTACCATACATACATACATACATTTTTAAAACAATTCTATATTTTCCGTTTGTAGATGATGTTATAACATTGGATATAAAGTGTCACAAGGCCCGTCTGGGCGTCATCCACTTGGGGGACCTGGGACTGTCTCCCAAGGTCCTGGAAGACTTCACCAATACTCATGATGCAATTCTCACAGAGACCTCATTGCTTGATCAATGGCTTCATGTTCTACCAAGGTATTTTTTCATCATGATATTTTTTTTCACATTTGAACCTCAACCTGACATTTTTTATACCTTAATATATGAAACTTATTGATAGGTCATGGGATTAATATTGCACTTGACTATGAGTGAGGCCATTCTCAAATAACACCTGCCGATCAGGGGGTTAAGGGGGTTATTCATACCCCCTTACTTATAACCGCGGTTTAAATATTATGCGGCGCGTAAGGTCAGAACAGTGAAAACTTGACTTATTACCATGGTGTTTGTTTGCTTAAAACGGTCTTAAACCAGGCTCAAGGCCGGCTTTACCCCACCAACCGAACCAGTTTACCACACCAGTTGAACCGGCGTGTAAGAAGAATATAATTAGTAAGATGGATAAAGTTTGATACCTCCATAAACATTGTTTTATGGAGGTATCAAACTAATATAATTATTACATGTACTTTCAGTATAATATGTAATATAAATATTACATATACTTTCAGTATATGTAATATTTATAGACCAGATTCTACCAACCTTCATTTTTCCCACATAATTTATTTCTGCCTCACAACTTTGCTCAAAATGTGTTAGAGGTGTCATACTGACTCCGGGCATTTGTTCACAATGAGTTGGTTGATAGTTTGGTAAGTAGGACCCTCGGCTGGCGGTGAAATGCTATGAAATCTTATGCAACATTACATATATTTGTATTAAGAATATCTTCATTGAACTTATGGCATATTCCTCTAAATCTACAGTTTAAAAAGAGGACGCATCATAAATATACACAAGAAGATGCCAGAGTCTTCAGCTTTCAACTCATATAAAGACTTGAGGAGACACTGGAAAAACATTGTAAGTTATTTATTTGTAGGTACTTTATGAAGTTTCTAACATGTTGCTCACAAGGCATTGATGTATTATACAAATCATGGTTGTAATCATCCAACTTACATAATATATAAGAATTATTATTATTTTTTTGTATGTTGAATGCACGTAGAGGGGGTTTAGGATCACAGGGAATTTGTTTATACAAAAACATAGTTTTGAGATAAACGCAAACAAAGATTGTCATGTTCATATGCCCAACTGTATCTCTTAAATGGCTATATATATGAGATAGAGCTTCATGTCACTTATAAATATTTTTTAAAATATTTTTTTTTTATATTAACTCCACACAGGAGGCCCTGAAGAAAGTAATTTCCCTCAGGGCCTATGTCATCTTTCGGGATGCTGTGTGGAGGGTCTTTTTGTGGAGAGGAAGGAGTGAACATGGGTCTTGAAGAGTCCCATGTTGTAGGAGGGAGGAAACACAGAGGCCGGCAGTTCGTTCCACAGCCGAGCTGTTGAACCTAAGAACGAATCGTAGAAGCGACCCGTTCTCATGTGACAAATGTCAACCGTGTACAAATGTTGGGCGCGCGTTTGGCGTGTATCCCGACTACGCACCGGTGCCGAAGGGATCAATGACGCTAGTTCCTCAGAGCATCTTCCATTGTAATACCGATAGAACAAGGACAGCATACCTATCTGAAGCCTGTGCTCTAAAGATTGCAGTCCGTTTGTTAAGATTGGGGAATCTATCAAACGGACCGCCCGTTTTTGCACAGAGTCAAGGGTTTTTTCAGGGGCTCCGGACCAGAGATGGCTGCCAAATTCGACAGTAGGGCGCACTTGCGATTTGTACAGGGTCAGCAGTTGTGTACTATTAAAGTATCTGCGGGCCATCAACTTTACTCTGGCTTCGATGGAGCCCCCGTATCTGATTATGGGATTACCGAAATCAAGCTTAACTCAAAACACCAGTTTTTTGTAGTTAGGCACCTGTAATCCTAAGCCCCCGATAGGGCTTTTACAAAATAATACATGTCGAACATTATAAGGTAAAATGAGTTTAAAATATTATAATATAAATATAATGAAAAGTAGTGGGCCCCAATGAGAGCCTTGAGGCAGTCCCGTTGTTACTTTAAATTTAAGTACTTATACCGAAATGTTATCATTCATTATTACCATGAGTTCGGGGTTACAGAGGTAACTATTAACCCAGTTTAGTAACGATCCATGAATACCAAGAGCTTTTAGTTTCGCGAGAAGGAATTTTAGTACATATTTACTTTGTCAAAGGCTTTTGAGAAATTAGTGTATTTTGAATCTACTTGTGTAACAAACATGGAATCTAGACAAATATACTGTTCACAAGATGCTATTGCTAATGTAACGTCACACATTGACGAGTCATTCGATAAGGGTAAAAAATGTGCAGGTATATTTATTGATCTCAGAAAGGATTATGATAGCATATTTCGTGAAATTCTACTGAGATAGTTGAATAATATTGACATTAAAGGCAACGCGATTAAATGGATTTCCAACTACTTAAAAAATGCCCCGCAAGTAGTAAAAATCATTCAGGTTAATAGCGTTAAAGAAATGTCAGACTTTGGAATCCCACAAGGTACAGTGTTTGGACCAATTCTTTTTCCATATATGTAATATGTTAATCACTGGACCCTATTTGGCCGCATTTTAACCAATTTGTAAACGCCTACAATCTCACACTGGCCAAAATGTGGGCAATTTGAAGAGATATTTAAAAAAATGATTGGAATTATTTCATAAGTTCTAGCGCGTTGGAATCTTCGATTAATCATAAAGCTAACTTAGTAGTTTCACACTCTAACAAAAGATGTCTCGCATGCTGTCTCATTAAAGGTAAAGTCACAAGGAGGAAATCCATAATTGGTTTTATTTTGGCCATATAATACTTATGTACAAACTGATTAAATGTAAACTGTTGATTTCCTGAAAAATTAATAAATAAAAATCTCTTCCGACTTATTTGTTAATGACACTCGACGAACTGAAATTATTTATTTATTAATCTTAAGTTAGCTCACATCTTCGTGTGTGCTAATAGTTTTATAAACATATAAACATGTACAATGTTTGGCAAACATAATCTTTCTTTAAATATTTCAATAAAGTCACAAAAAAAGAAACATTAATAATTGAGATAGACATATTTTCTTAATTCATTTTTGAACTTATTAATATTTTCTATCACAGCAATTTCCTTCGGGATTTTGCTATAGAGTTGAACGGCCTGGTACATCAGAGATTTTTGGGTGCTTGTTTTTTTTCTTGTTGGCAATCTAATGTGCTTAGAATTTCTCATCCCGTGTCCGTGTATCTCGTTATTGTAATTTATTTTTATTTTCAGTTCCTTAGACATCATCCCTAAGTTAATTTTATGTATAAAAATAAGTACATTCAAATACACAGTTTGCTTCACCGTCAAAATATTCAGCTCCTTTAACATGTCTCTTATCCGTGTGTATATGTTGCGCTTAAGTATTATTCGCATTGCTTTATTTTGCAGTATTTGCATTTTTTTCATTTTCTCTTTATTGCAGAGAAAAAGAATACTTGAACAGTAATTAAAGTGTGGTGATATAATTGTATTGTATATTATCTGGCATGTTTCTTTATTTACTTTGTTTCTGATTCTACCAAGAAATGATTTTTTTTTTTTGCAATTTTTTTAATTGTATAGTCTGCATTTTTTGAGAAGTTCAATTTTGAGTCTATAATAACACCTAGATATTTAATTTCTTCCACTTTTTTTATGATTTCTCCATTTATATTAACCTTTGGTTCCTCATGCGTATTTGTTCTGCCTATATGCATGTATTTTGTCTTATTTACATTTAGTTTTAATTTATTTAGTTTGAGCCATTTTGACAATGTTTCTAAGTCACTATTTATCTTTTTGATTGCTTTCTCATAATTATCTTCTGCAATATAAATTAGTGCGTTGTCTGCAAACAGTATTATTTTGCAATGTTTTAATATTTTTACCATATCATTTATGTAGAGTATAAACAATATCGGACCCAATACAGATCCTTGCGGTACACCCAGCTTATTTTCAATCGGATTTGATATATTGTTTCTTATCTTTGTTGTTTGTTGTCTGTTGCTAAAGTAGTTTTTAAACCATTCCAGTTCTTTCCCTTTTATTCCATATTTTTTTAATTTTTTAATAACTCTTTTTCTATCTATTGTTTCAAAAGCTCTCTGAAAATCTAAAAACACCGCAACAATATGCAAGTTTTTATCTATATCTTCCTTCCAATCATCAATTACTAAATTTAACGCTGTTTCACGCGAATTATTGTTCCTAAATCCAGATTGTTCGTCACAAAGGATGCTATTATTTTCCAAGTATTCTTCAAGTTGAGATTTAATTATGTATTCCATCACTTGCTCATATTTTGGTAACATATTTACAGGTCGAAAGTCTTCACATTTTTTTGTGTTTATTAAACGATTCGTTTATTAAACTAAGAAACTCTTCTCCTATTTCAGGTAATGCATGTTCTAATATTTGAATAGTGATCCCATCTTGGCTGGGCTTTGATTTGATTTTGGACAGTATTCTTTGGAGTTTCTGGCCGTCTATTTTCTTAAACTTTAATTCGCAAGTTTTTTCTTCAAAATTGAAAATTTCTTCTTCTTCTATGATTGGGATATTTTTGTTAATTTCTTCTATACTTGTCACAAAATATTTATTAAACTTATAAGCCATGTTGTTTTCGCCAGCCAATTCGGGTGGGAATATGATATCTTTTTCCACATCTTCACATTTATTTTTCATCATTGACTTAAGTGTTTTCCACATTTTCGTTGGATCTCCCCTTTCCCGTTGAATTTTGTTGATGAAATGTTCATTTTTTGTATCCTTTATAAGTTTTGAGTACTTGTTTCGAATTGTTTTAAATCTATTCCAATGTTCGTTATCCTTTGTAATTTTTGCTATTTTATAAGAAGTATCTCGTTCATATTGCATTTGTCTTAGTTTTTTGGAATACCATTGATTATTGGTTTTAATTACTATACGTTGTTCAGGCATTATTTTATTTATTGCATCAGTCATATTGGTTATTATAGTTTCACCTTTTTTGTGAAAATCTAAGTTATTTACATCTTTCCAATCTTGAATCAATAATTCTTGAATCATTTTACTCTTATCGTATCTTTTCAGGTTTCTTCTTTTAATAACTTTTTCGATATTTTTGATGTTTTTATTTTTTGCCATCACTATATTAATGATGCTATGATCTGTTATTTTAGGTGTATCTAATATTTTTACATTTAGTTCATAATCATTTGATAAAACAAGATCTATGAGTGTACAGGTTGATTGTGTTATCCTAGTGTATTCTTTGACCAACTGTTTCATTCCTGTAATGTTGATGATGCTTTTCATTTTCTTTGTATAAATTTCATTTCATGTTTATATTAAAGTCTCCAATAATTATATTGAGATCAGTTTCTTTTAAAAAATTTGAACACCAGTTTTCAAAATAATTTATAAAGTCACTTTTACTGGCATTTGGGGAGTGATAAATTACGCAGTTTACTCCTGGTCTAAATCCTTTCTTAATTTTTATTGCTAAGATCCAGGTACAGTTTTTGTAATTTTCGTTAGAAATTGTTTCAAAATTTATATTATCTTTCAGTAACATTATTACTCCGCCTGTATGCCGACTATTCGAATTACATCTTATTACCTTATATTGAAATATTATTTCTCACAAATCATTGATCATGTGTTATATATATATAAAAAAAACATGTTAGAATTTAAACTTATAGCAGTGCTTGTAAACTAAGCCATAGACAGCATACATAAGTCATAATATTTAATATTGCTTAAAGTAGGTAATAAAAACGGCAATTTTAAAGTAAATATGTAATAAGCACAATTCACGCTTCATTAATTTAACAATTTTTCAATAACTTTTTCATGAATCCTAAAAATATGCACTAAATAATCCAATGTAGGTGCATTCAATGGTTCTCTAGCACTTTATGCACTTTATATGTCTCCATATTAAAATTCAAAATTTCCAAACACTTAAAAATTTCTAAGTGCTCAAAGATGAAATTGATTACATAGCAGAACGCTCCAGTGGTTTTAACGACATTTTCTTTCAATCACTACATAGATAAATTACTTCATACGCCAACGATACAGTGTTAATAATAAACAAAAAGTCTTGGGAAAACATTAAACAGCCGCTGAAGACATTCAACACTTTTTCTCAAACTGCAAAATATTTAAAACATCAAACCCAATCAAATATCTAGGAGTAATTATCGATAAAAATCTGAAATGGCAAGAACAAATATGCCGAGTAGTAAAAAAAAATAATTCAACTTGACAATATGCTATGATTGGTTGGGAATCCGCATTTAAAACTCACCTTCTTCCAATAGGAGTCGTACAGAGAATAATAATTAAAATCATATTAAAAAAATCCAACGATTATCCAACAGATCGCTTATTCGAAGAATTTTGACTATCTTCTTTTAAAGATCTATATATTAAAAATTCAATAGTTCAAATCATAAAATAAAAAGACAAGTACTAATATTTAAGTGAAAACAGTACCAATATTTAAGTGAATAATATTTTTATTGATATTTACATTATTTTAGATACGTTTTAGCCACCTACATTTATATCACATGTAATTTAATTATTTTTTACTTTTTCACTGTAATTTACTTAGTACATCTCAAAATAAATGTACTTACCATATTATTAATTACTTATAAATAACTACAGTAATGTACTGTACACTCCTCTTCCAACCACAAGCTAACACTTCCATGGAAGAGTAGTATGTATTCAAATCTCATAATATGCACAAACACAATGTAAATACTATTTTATATGTAGTTACCTTATTTCTTGAATAAAATTAAAAAAATAATAATGGAAGATTGGTTGTGGTTGACCGGCCAGTAACAAAACCATGTACAGAAAATAATGTAACATTTGTGGTAGTATGGTTATCGTATCCCTGAGAATGGCGAAGGGCAGCTGTACTGCGAGATCCACTTCCGCCCCCAGGCCCACCTCTACACATACCCCATGTGCTGCCTGCGTCCTCATGAACCCCTTCTAACCCTTCCACCGGATCAGGTAAATACTGCCCCCATAATCCAACAATTTTTTAAGAGTGCCGAGACAGAGTTATTTGGCGGTCCGTCCTCTATGCCTACCTCTGTGGGGAAACGGCGTGATCGTTAGTTAGTTCGATATTTCAATTTGGCCTGGGATTACTGCTGGTACCTTCAGCTAACTAAGGAACCTTTCACACTTGCAGGGATCTGCTAATACATAACGCATATGTTTAAACAAATTATACCGCTGTTGAGGCGCAAAGTATAATACATAATATTATTGCCTCAGAAGAGGAAGACAGAGATACAATAAGAGACGCTGTTGCATAAAATGTGTTCCACTGTTAGCACGCAAAATATGATGCACTGGGACCGGATTCGGTAATTTCCGGTCTTTCGTCGTTAGAGTGTTAAAAGAATGTTATAGGTAAAAAAAGCCGGAATAACAGAGAATACCTACATATATGAATGTGAATGATGCAAGGAGTGTTTGTCGAGACATAGTTGTATATTGGTCTATGCTCTCTGCCAACCCGAATTGAGAACGGTGTGATGTTAGTTAGTTAGCCTTATTTGCCGTTTGTGTGAATTATAGTACAAAATTAAAATTACCTTAGTAGTATTATTTTTAAAAAAATGACTTAATTTTTATGTCCTCAGAAACGCATAATTGATAACTTCATGAATGACTTAAAGAGTCAGATACCTTCTCTCCTGGGCCAGAGTTGTGACTACTTATTGTGTGATAATATCCTACCTCGTCAGTTGAGCATAGCCAGTCAACCTTCCCCGTGGTCTGCAGTGTGAGTGGTTTCATTATTCAATCCTAGAATATGTTAAATCAAAAAATATATTTTTAATGCAATTAATGTTAACATCAATACTGATAATATATTTTTTATTGTAATTAATGTCAACATCAATGCTGATCATATATTTTTTAATGTTATTAATGGTAACAACAATACTGATCATATAAAATTATTCTTTACTTTGGAAACCTGCATTTTGTGAAAAACTAAATTAACTATTAATTTTCAACAGTCCTGCGAATTCTGACAATCGTGGAAAGAAAAATGCTGCTGGTAATGATGGAAAATGTGTACAATCACAAATATAGTTCGACCACCGATAAGCTGAATAGCTTATAAATAATAAAAAGGGATATTAACTTAGGTTTTTTCTATTTTGACGGTCATTAATTAGAATGCAATAGGCCTATAAAAATATTAAGTTAATGTTTTGTACTTTTCATGAATAAATAAATTATTAAGTCATAAATGATTTATTTTTGAAAACTTCCTTAATTAAAAACTTGAACAACTACATAAGAATAATTATATGAGTCCATGCATCCAGGAAATAAGCTTTGTAATAATATTATCCAAGAGTATATGTAACAATAATTTTCCTAACCCATAAAAACTAAATGGAAGAACAACATTAAAATAACAGTTGTAAGTGCATGATAATAAAGAGTAATCTAATATATTTATCTTATTTATGTGACACTTAACAAGAGCGCCCCCATGAATAAATCACTCACAGCACCCCTGTCTACAATGCATGTACAGGCCATACGCTGCATATAAACTGAATAAAATTTCTGCAAGCCAAACTGTGAATTATGGGAATGGAACAAAGCAACCGCAAACGACGCGACATTCCCATAATGTATGGGTTTCCTGTAATTCGTAGCTTGGCTCGCGGAAAATTTTGTCCAGTTTATATAAAGACAATAGATATACCATTTACGCCGTTTTGCACTGTCTATTACTAGGCCAGGGCAATTAGCCATCCGTGATCGTAATTATCCGGTCACCCCATTTTTTTATATGTTTTATAGACTGGTCCCCTGAGTTAACGCCGCCATTTTGAAAAAAACAGCTGAAATACCTCGTTTCCAATGAAAATTTCGGCAAAAGTAGCGAAGCAAATTTAGTAGAACATAAAATTATCTACAACTTGTGTACAAAGAATTTTCTTCTATCTCTAATAAGTATCGAGATATAAAGTCGTAAAAATGTGTATAAGTTTACAAAACAAGTAAATTGCAGGATTAGGTTTGGTTTTTGGTGAGAAATGTGGAGATCCGCAAAGAGTGCAAGGCTGCTGTAAGCGTAATGAGTATGATCAAGAAAGGGACGCTTCGATGGTTTGGGCATGTAGAGCGAAGAAAGAAGTGTAAGGAGAATATACAATGCAAATGTGAATGGTAGCAGAAGTCGGGGACGTCCGAGGAAGAGATGGCGCGACCAAGTGAATCAGATACTTGAGTCGGGCCATGTCAAGAGTCAGGATAGAAATACTCTTCTCATACATACGTATGAGACCATGTATGAATGTGAATGAGGCAAGGAGTGTGTGCCAAGACCGAGTTGTTTGGCGGTCCGTCCTCTCTGCCTACCCCTGCGGAATGGCGTGATGGTTAGTTAGCTTAGGTTTGGTTTTTTTTTTTATTATATCAAGGTATCAATTAGAGATAGAAGAAAATTATTTATTAAAACGTAGATAATTGTATTCATTTTTCTTGTTTATTCCAGATCTTGGGGAGGGTGGTGCAATCCCACGAGCTCCATATTATACATAGAATATATCAAGTAAATATAAAAAATATTGTAAGATAATACATACACAGTAAAAGAAAACAAAATAAAATAATAATAATACAAAAAACGTAACGAGACCAAAGTTTTTTAAAATGAAAATATTTAAAAAATATATATGTACATATTTTTTAACCTATGACATCAGGAATTGGCTCCGTCGCTTGTAAACATAAATGAACCACTCACTAGATCAATATCTTCGGGTTTTTAGTACTGAGCCCATGGGTCCTAAAGTTTGCCATAGATAAAAGTCTGTAACTGAAAAATATACGTCACTACTAGACATACTCACCATCGACTAGGATAGAAACTATAAAAAAGGCGTAACCATAGACAATATAATTCTCATTCGGAGCCAATCCCATTCACTAGCCTAAAATCTTGTTCTGAGATGAACAATCAACCTGTCGTAAAAATAAACTAAAATGACTTAAAATCCTTTAAATAAAGGAAGAACATTTATAAGATTATCAAATATGAAATGTTTTTTTACGACAGTAACGAATTTTGATATTTCTCTGCTTTTAACAGAAAAATTAAAAACACAGAAGATTTTTGTATTTCGTTTTAATACGAGTTACATTTATACATATATATTTTACAAGATATTATATGTAAGGTCATGTATTCCTCATCAGAAAAGAGAATTTCTTTGGCCTGATAAGAAGGGAGACACGATTCTTACTTTGGTTGTTTCGCATAAAATATAAATTTTAATGCAAGTTTTTTTTGAGAAATGATTCATATACATTGTATATTAATATAGATATTACAGAAACAAGAAATACAATAATATACAAGCATGAAACACATTTAGAAGGTGTACCAAGACAATATAAAAATACATAAATAGGAAATACAAGAATGTAGAAGTACAAAACACATTTTAAAAAAGGTATTGAAAGATATTCATTATGATGTCGAGTAAGTAAAAAAAAAATCTAGACAAATAAAATAAACTAATTAGGACAACCATTTCTTCCTATATTTAGTATACTTTAAAAAACGTTGCATGGCCATTTTCCTCATGGAATCTGGTCCATCATATTGTCTGGTATCTTTGCCAGTTAATTTCTTATTGATGTCTGCACACCATGAATTAATTATGAAGGGCACAGTGAATTTAATAATTGCATTTATTACAATTTTTTTATGCCCCTCACAATTAATCCAATGGAAACATACATATTTGGCAATAGTTTCTTTAATAATATGCACAAGATGAATATTTTCACAGTTATGATTTAGTACATACTCGGCAACATAATGAATTTCCAAAGCGTTAAGAGCAAAGCTTTTCGTAGGATAGTTCAGACAAAATCTCTCTCCGATGCGGTATTCCCTAGTTAAAATAAAAGAATTAATGGGATCATAAGGATCACCAATGCAAGATGACTTGCATTCCTCACAGCCTTCGATAACTTTCAACAACTTTTTTAATAAAAATCCTGCAACATAGGAGTCGATACTAAATTTTTGTATGGAAAATGAATTACAAATTTTCTCAAATTGGGCTTCTACATCAGGTATAGTTAAAAAGGTAGTTACATTTGAATTTAAAGTGGAAGAGGTGGAATGAGTATAAATAAAATCAGTAACATTAGACAAAAGAATGGTAGAATCATCAGCTTCACAATTGGTACCAGGTGAACGCGGAGACGCTAAATTAGAAATCAAGTGATTTATATTCAGCCGTAAACAAGGTAGCGGACGGATTTTGGACACCACGACTTCGAATAGACCCGAAAAAATTTTCCAATGGGTCTTGGTTCAGGTAGCGACATTTCAAAAACTTAAAACCCTCAGTTTCCAGAAAATTCCACAATTTAGTAATGCCATTTATGGAAATTAATACAGGAGCTAAAGTCCTAATGTTCGCGCCTGTTGTCTGATGGACGTATTTCATCGTGCTTATTATTTTCAATGACTCATTCCACAATTGAATATGTGGGGAGTTTTTCGATAAAGCCTGTACTGATGTCCCATTGACACTATCGAATAATACATCAAAAAATTTCAAAATTCGTGCTGTCTCCGATGGATTTTTAGTAAACGCCTCTGGGCGTAAATGACTTAGTGTTTCCAGTGCGGAAGACACTTTGTCACTAAAAACTTGTGAGGCAAGTTTCACTTTCATTTTCTTAACTTTCTCAGGTATGATATGGCTGTCCGTTATTCCATACATCCTTTTAAATGACTCAGTTGGTACCAATTTGTAAGCCTGAATCAAATTGTCCCACGAAGCCAACTTTTTTATTCCATTCTCATAAAAAATCATGTCTTTATCTAAAAGATTATTACGAACGCACTTCAAAAGATGAGGTGCGTCAAATAAGGGAAAAATCATATTTTCATTTACTATGAAGTATCCACCCCTATATTCTGTATTATTCCTTAGGAAATTTATTCGAGTGTCTTCAAGCAAGGCTTTTACCACCCTACTGTTAACAGTGCCTTGGTCGCATACAGTTGCAACGGGCTTAAGACCACACTCCAACAATTTTCCTAGAACAGTTAGAAGAATTTCTTTCAAGTCACAATAATTAGTTCCACTTTCTGAAAACGAAAAAAAAAACTGGCAGCTTGTAGGGAGTGGTAAGACCTTTGATCATTAAGACTAGAGCGTGATCAGCAAATTTTTTTCTTCTCTTATCACCCTTGTTCTCAAACCCTTCTATGTTACCGTTACGTGCATTGAAGTTAACATGAGGAAAAATACTCATCTCATCAAACATTAATATACAGTATTTATGAATATCCTGCATAGAATCAGTTTTTTTTTTCAAATGGTCAAATAAATTTTGATTGATTCCCGGATTGAGAGATACTGAAGCTAACTCTTTATTCAGGGTCAAAGGCGAAGGTAATGCAAAAATGTTGGACAAGAATCGATAGCATTTTGGTCCTCCCTTATATACAGCAAGTGCCAAAGATTTATCTGCCCGACTATATCTTCGACCTTTTTTATGACGCGGGTTAAGTTTTGCTTGTGACGAAATGAATTTAGAGAGAACGGGGTCTAAATTTGAAAGAGAATCTTCCAAGCAGGAATTATTTCTATAGCGAGTTGTCAAATTGAGACGGTTTTTAAAAAGAGAAGTTTTTTGTTGCGATCTTCTTAGTTGACGCCTGGTCCTCAAAATCTCCAAATGCATCATCTTTTTCTTTGGAGAAAAGGTTGCAGCTGACCCAATGTATTTTAAATTGAACTTTCTTTTACCTATAAAAACACAACATGTGATTACATTATTCAAAACAAAGGCTACCAAAAAATTATGATAAAAAAAGTTATAAATATGCTTACGCAGAAAACCATCGTTTTTACGTGTGGGTACAATGCTGCTGGGTCCAGGAACAATTCTGCTGGGTCGAGGAACAATTCTGCTGGGTCCAGGTACAATGCTGCTGGGTCCAGGAACAATTCTGCTGGGTCCAGGTACAATGCTGCTGGGTCCAGGAACAATTCTGAATATATCTGAAAAAAAAATTCTTATTGAAGAAATGATCTACAATTACAGAGCAGAACAAAGAATATTATTTCCTTCCACTTAATATGAAACAGATATGTACCTTCACAATCTTCTGACACCCTTTTAGCAGCAACGGGCACACCGCTGGTTTTGGGGAAGAAATTACGCCCTGAAATAAAAATATTTATCAAATTAGCAAAACAAAACATAGAACACTATTTCCTTCCACTTAACATGAAACAAATATGTACCTTCACAATCTTCTGCCACCCTTTTAGCAGCAACGGGCACACCGCTGGTTTTGGGGAAGAAATTTCGCCCTGAAATAAAAATATTTATCAAATTAGCAAAACAAAACATAGAACACTATTTCCTTCCACTTAATATGAAACAAATATGTACCTTCACAATCTTCTGCCACCCTTTTAGCAGCAACGGGCACACCGCTGGTTTTGGGGAAGAAATTACGCTCTGAAATAAAAACTTTGTTTAAATAATAATATGAATAAAATTAATAAGGTAAGTCGATGTAATATAGAAGACATTTGTACCTTGTAAAATGTAATCATGATCTTGGAGTGCATCACTATATGCGCTGTAGAATTCTGGCACAATACTCTTTTCACAGGTACGGTCTAAAAACAATAGATTCAATTCTGAGGTTAAATTAAGATAAGTTATACAATACATTAGGAACAAACAAAGAGAGATTCGTACCTGGAAGATTAATTGTTGGCAATGCGTGCTTTCTTAACGCACCACTCGATCTTTTACAATCGATTCCAAAATGCGATCCACACACTCTTGCGTACGTCGTCAATATTGGATTCTGAATAAATTCTAATCTATCAATCCGTATTGACCATTTGCGAAAAAGACTAGGGTACTCCTTAAAACTCGGAAACCGATGTCGAATCGATGTATTGTCCGTACATCCTTTCACATCGCACTTAACATTTTTTGACATTTTCATGTTTTGACAGCGGCCTATAAACATGCATGAAGTTCGCACTGGTTTGTGGAAAATATACGTCACAAGACTCACAAGTCAGCCATAGAGATTACCGTGTCTTTTTTTCTGACCCACTTTTTTCTCGGAGTTATTTATGCCCCTGCTTGTAAATAGGTCCCTGCCAGAAGTGCAGTGCTGCCATCACAAGACCGCTTTCGCTCGTGGCTAGTCGCGTTCGAAAGCCGGTGATCCGTTTTTTCATTAGTGCTTGGAATCCGGGAGCACGCCCTTCTACAAACATCTCAGTGGCACTACAGTACTAGGACAGCTCAAAAAGTATTCGGTATGAATTGTTGTACACTTCCATTCTTTTTAGAGATGCTTTGTTGAAGTTGGTCCACAGCTCCGAGGAATTTATTTGTATATAGGCTCGTGCAGTAGGTGTTAAAAAGTTGCCTTTTTGCTTTTGGGCTACACTTAATAAATCGTCGAGAAATCACGTTTGCTCTGATGCACAGTGATCTTCTCTGTCACTCAATATCTAATATAATGTTCTTTTGAATTTGTTCATCCATTTTAGCCGAAATTTGCAATGGAAACGAGATATTTGGGAAAAACTAGATTTTGGCCCGAATTGGGCTGTTTTTTTCAAAATGGCGGCGATAGCACAGGTGCGCCAAGGTCGAAAACTTGGATTTTACATCAGGGAACCAGTCAAAAACATATAAAAATTTGGAACTACCTGAATAATTACGATCGCGACCCCTTTTTTTGCACTAATTGCACTAACCTATAAACGGGGAACTAATAGCACGAACCTAAAAAGGGCTCTTTAGGTTCATGACTAATAAGTTGACCGCTTATCTCATCAAAATGACAATTCAACACACCTTTAAAAAGAGATATAAAGTCACGAAAAGTACGTAGTAACTGGGTTAAAAAGTTGACGTAGGTAAGGTTTATATCTCAGTTTTTTTTCATTGCTTAATGACGTTATATCCATGTTATATCTCTTTTTAGGTGTGTTTAATTGTCACTGTGTTGAGTTATCATGGAACCGATCATAAAAAACCAACTCACGAACCGACCAATAATGATATACTGGGAAACGTGATATGAGGCATTTTTTATGGCTGGAGGCCTGGAGGAAAGGATTTGTCAATGCGAGCCTTTAAGAGACCCGGATAACACATTAGGATAATATTTTATCCATTTTTAAAGATTGGTTTTATCGAACGTTTTAAAGAAATTATCAAATAGAAAACATTTACATTCACTAATCGAGCGTTTTAAAGAAATTATCAAACAGAAAACATTTACATACATTAAGTAAGTACTGCTAACATTATGGTTTATTTATGTGATACACACACGCCAGAGCTTTATGTGTTGAAAGTTCGAGCCGCTCGGAAGTTTTCAAATGTCAGTTTTTTCAAAGTCAACGGAAATCGGAATTCCATCGAAAATATTTAAAACTTACCGTTCGCGGGTTGACGATATTAATAACTCTTTAGATTACTGTGAGTGCATTACTGACCTAAACAAATAGTTCACCAGGCTGAAAATTGAAATGGAGAATCGTAGCGATTTTAGTCTTGATGTGGCTGAGAAATGTGGCGACCCGTAAGTAAACCCCTTTATCTCTATTATAAATACAGCTGCTCTTTGTTGATACGCTAAATTCTATCTCGGTAAAGCATTTATGTTTTCATATTATTGCAATTATCAACAATAATATTATGTCGGTCGGTAGATTTTAGTTCCAAAATATTAGTGTTTTTGTTTCTTTGTAAATTATAATAAAGCTAGTTTTATGTTTACGTTATGATGTCATCCGTTGACAATCGTTTAGGTTAGTAATTTACAAAAAACCCTCAATTTTTTATCAGTTGTTTTCAACATATAAATGGTGCTAAGTTAATGGAGAATTTGGTTTGAGAGAGTAGGTTTTCCTTTTTACTAAAAACTATCAAATTACCAACTAAATCGTAGAGATTTACTATGTATAATATTAATTTTATGTGCTAAATAGGCTCATTTTTTATTTAGTTAATTGCATTAGTTGTAAGCTGTAATAAATACCATCTGACAACAGTCAAAAGGGTACAAGTAAAAGCTGATATTTAGTAAATAAATACTGAAATTTTGACATAATGTTAACATGTTTCTCACATGATATTTTATTGATGTTTGCTCTTATCATTTCCCCGAGTAAAATTCTCTTTGAGGAAAACCTTAAGTTCTGCTGATTGACAATCCATTATTCATATTATGCTTTGCCTTGGTGAGCGAGGAACCTTCACTCAGAATTAAATTCTGTTTAAAAAATGGCCTTTGCTGTGTTTAGATATCAGATCTGAAATACAAATAACCAGAGGCCCACCAATCTCCTTTTCCCCCATTTACTTTTACATCTCACAGATACTGGCTTTGGCTTTTGGGGCTCTTTGTCTTGTTTCACAAAATTAACTATATAAATATTATATGCTTTTTTTGTTATTGTTATTACTGATGGACACTGTAACGTTGTCCGAAACGTTGGCTAAAGAAGGAGTTAGCGCAACACGGCATAACACCCCACAAACAAATAACAAAAATACTTTTGGCCGTGAAAATCTTAAATCATATTATATGCTTTACCTGTTTTGCTGATTTCAAATAGAATCTTTTTCTAATTATTTCTATGACAATATACTTTTTTTTTCACTATAACACTCCGGCACCAAGATATGCCGTAATGAAATAAATTAAATGAATCATTGTCAGTGGTGATTACATCTCGAAAGCTATAAAGCAAATTTTGTAAGGCCATCAGCATTTAAAAACTACCCCACACCCAGAATGACAGTGCCTACTTAATATCGACAGTCCGAAGAACAATGTCGGATGTGCAAATTTGTAGGTTTGCAGTAAAGCTGTTTAAATGTTTGTTTTTTTTTGTATTTTTACTGTTTTTGATGATATATTTCTCTGATTTCTTTTGATGACATTGCTCTTGGGGTCCGTCCATACAATCATAAGAAAAAATCTTAAAAAAATGTATTTTTAACTCCACAATATCAATTAAATAGACCATTACTGAGGTCATCACCACATATTGGAGTGAAGTAACCTTTTGGTTCTGACAACATCCTACAACGGGTTAACCCCTACTAAGAATGTAATTTTTGAACACATTCTTGTGGTTTAGCTAATGAGTTATCTAAAACAGCATCATCATAGATTATCTTCCTGCCTGTAGGGCCAACTTGCCAGTGGTACCTCCTATAGGGAGGAGTATATTGCTCCCGAACAAAATTTCTGATATAGACACATTTTGCATCAGTGAGGAGAGATTCAAAAGAGAAATCCTTTTGACTCTTGAAAGAGTCTCGCTTCATTGACCCGATTTCCACCACCGCCTGCAATTTTTATCCTTTTAAATTTGGTAAATCTTTGTAGCCTTGTATCTTACATAGTACTTAAATATATTATACATTAGAACATTATTTTACTCTAAAGGTAAATACTCCTCACATAAGCAAGAGCTCCTGGAGCTCAACTCAAAAAAAAAGTTTGTGTATTGTTATCATTTGTAATGTTAAATAATTTACTTGTAATACATAAAAAAATATATATAATAAAAATGAAATATATATATGTATATATTTTTTAAAATGTTTTTTTTTATTTATTAAGGTTTACTCAGGAAACATACAATTATATATAATTTATGTACATTAATTATATACATTTAATGGTGAATATAAAAAAAAGTGTTAAAGTTCCATTTACAATAATTTTTGTTATGGTTACAGATTAGGAAGAAAGTAGCTATTAAAAGTTATAATTTTACATAGTATAAGAAAAAAATAATAAATAAACAGTAAAGAAATACTAGTTTTGTACATTGTAAGGTTAATTGGATTTTTAACATTTTAAGGGCACAGTGGAAAAAATCAATGTTAGGGTATTATAAGATTTGCCGATACGTCAGAGTAAAGAGTTTTGTGCGTTTTTAGATTTGAAATGTTGTAAATAAATATACAACTAACACATATATTAGAAACACTACCTCAGGGTCAAAAACATATCCAATAAGCAACTATAACATACAACATTTGGGCAAAAAAGCTTCTAAAACTACTAAACTAAACTCTACAAAAATATCCCACTCTCATTCAAAATGCACAACAATATTTTAACATTTAAATCTCAAATAAAAAGCTGGATACAAAACATAGGGAGATCAGAAATAGAAAATATACTGAAACCGAAACCACTCAACTGAACAAAAAACGACATGTAATATATTTATAATTATTAAAAAAAAACACTATATAATATGTTTATAATTACTTTATATTATCCATAATACTAAATTATATAATATGTAAATGAAATCCTCAGCACGGGATATCCCAGTGAGGATATATTTGTCTATTTGTTACAAAAAAGGAAGATAATAAAACACTTATATTTTTATATATAAATCACGTGTCACTGTGTTCGTACACGCTAATCTCCGAAACCACCCAACCGATTTCAATGAAATTTTGTGAATATATAATGGTGGGTTCCAGCTTGAAATATTATGGGATAGTTTTGGACCCGATAAGTGGCGTTGTTGTCAAGATCTAAAAAAATTTTTTTTTTTCAGATTTCTCATACAAAAAATACATACAACCACAAATTTTAACTTCCCTTCATAGAAGGCGGTCTGTGGCAGGAAATGTCTTATATTATGGTTTAGTTAAATTCTAACTGGTTTCTAATCTTAATATATTAAAAAATCAGCCTGCGCATGTTTGTGCTCGCAAAACTCGAAAAGTAGTCTACCGATATCGCTGAAATTTTTTTTAATTTGTTATTAGTGCCAGGAGTGTTTAGAGATGTTTAAATGGTAGAAGGAGTTGGGGACGCCCGAGAAATATCTCTGCACCGTAATGAGATATGGAGTCGAATTAAAGTCGATGTAATGTAGTTTTTTAACAGTAACAATGTGGTATACAGTAGTAAATGGTGGAAGAAGTCGGAGGCGCCCGAGAAATACAGCAATATCGAAGCATTGCGAGATCCTCTAGTTATTATATAAAAGTATTCGATCTGGTATTGCGTTCAGAGCAAAGAAATGCAATTCTTTCTAATAGAGCTGGCAAGTCGATTAGTCAGTAACAATCTTATACAGAAACAGTACATCTGGTATTGTGTTCTGAGCAACGAAATGCAATCCTTTCTAACAGAGCTGGTGAGTCAATAAGGCAGTAACAATCTTATACAGAAACAGTACAACTGGTATTGCGTTCAGAGCAACGAAATGCAATCCTTTCTAATAGAGCTGGAGAGTCAATAAGGCAGTAACAATCTTATACAGAAACAGTACATCTGGTATTGCGTTCAAAGCAACGAAATGCAATCCTTCCTAATAGGGCTGGAGAGTCAATAAGGCAGTAACAATCTTATACAGAAACAGTACATCTGGTATTGCGTTCAAAGCAACGAAATGCAATCCTTCCTAATAGAGCTGGTGACTCAATTAAACAGTAATAATCTTATACAGAAACGGTATATCAAAACAATGTCTACGTTTGTAAAGAGTAATAGGGTTACATTGATGATTTTCAAAATGATACGACAGGTGCTTCACAAAATTTGTTTGAATATTTTCAATTGGGCAATATAAGGTTGGTATTGAGGATTCCAAATGACAGATGCAAATTCTAGATGAGATCTTACGTATGCCATATATATATAGAGTTCATGTGTAAAAGGTTTATTGAATGGTTTTGTGGTGCGTAGAATGAAGCCCATTTGTTTGTTGGCTTTTCTAAGATGTGTTCAATATGTTCTTTAAATAGCAATTTAGAGTCAAGCAACACTCCAAGGTCTCTTATTTTTCTACTCTTTGAAGAGGAACATGGTTCAGGTTGTAAGTGTGGATGATTGGGTGACTCGAGTGCATTTATTTACTAAACTTATTTGCTTGCATTTGAGTTATGTGTCGTGATTCGTGATATAGTTAATAATTATTAATTACCAGTCAACATATTGTTTTTCTAATTAAATGTGGATTTAGACTTTATCAATTAAGAGCAGGCCAATTTACGTTTAAAAATATATAATTTGGTTTAGTAAAAATCGGTCATTCAACAACATAATGTGTGTGACAGACCGCGCCATGTATATGCGCCCTATATTCACGTGGCTTGGCCTATTCCAGCATATTTCCCATTGGGAATGTAGCGCAAGTATTTTTTTTTTATATTAACTCCACACAGGAGGCCCTGAAGAAAATAATTTCCCTCAGGGCCTATGTCATCTTTGGGGATGCTGTGTGGAGGGTCTTTTTGTGGAGAGGAAGGAGTGAACATGGGTCTTGAAGAGTCCCATGTTGTAGGAGGGAGGAAACACAGAGGCCGGCAGTTCGTTCCACAGCCGAACTGTTGAACTTAAGAACGAATCGTAGAAGCGACCCGTTCTCATGTGACAAATGTCAACTGTGTACAAATGTTGGGCGCGCGTTTGGCGTGTATCCCGACTACGCACCGGTGCCGAAGGGATCAATGACGCTAGTTCCTCAGAGCATCTTCCATTGTAATACCGATAGAACAAGGACATCATACCTACCTGACGCCTGTGCTCTAAAGATTGCAGTCCGTTCGTTAAGATTGGGGAATCTATCAAACGGACCGCCCGTTTTTGCACAGAGTCAAGGGTTTTTTTCAGGTATTTAGGGGCTTCGGACCAGAGATGGCTGCCAAATTCGACAGTAGGGCGCACTTGCGATTTGTACAGGGTCAGCAGTTGTGTACTATTAAAGTATCTGCGGGCCCTGTACAGTACGCCCAGCTTCTGAGAGGCCAACTTTACTCTGGCTTCGATGGAGCCCCCGTACCTGAGCTGGTCACTTATAGTTACACCAAGCATATCAATGGAAGGCCTGTTCATATTTTGATGATTTATATAGAAATTTTAAAATCACCCCAAGGTGGCTGTACATTTTTTTCAAGAATCTATTCTACTACTAACTGTAAATAGGTAATCCATGATTACAATTTATTATTTTAGGATGTACAATAATCACCAATGAGCGTGGCAGAAATTCTAGTGTATCCCCGGAGAAAGACTTGCTTGAAATGGATTTCGCTCTGCTTGGTGACCAGATCTGAATCCCACCATTCTCTACCCCATCTACTTCCCCTCCCCACTCCCTTCAGACTCGCAACATAACATACTCCAATTGGGTATGCCAGATACCATAATCCCACCAGCGTCGGACAGTCCGGACTCTTGTGTCACATTTGTTAAATGCCCCGTCCAGATTTATTCTACGGCCACATTTTCCAAATAAATCACATAAATCAAATTGATGACTATTAATATTACGTATTTCATTGTCATTTTCAACTAAAAAATCGAACATTCGGTTCTTGAAAATCGAAAATAAGTTTTGTTAGTAATTTAAAAATGAAATTAATAATAAAGTGATTATTTAATAATCAGTTCCATGAAAAGCATTCAAGCGTCCGATTGGAACCTCATAGGTAGGTACTAGAACAGGGGTCGCCAAACTTTTTTAGGTTTTGTCGTAAAATAGATATTATAGTCCCAACTCCCAACTACTCCCTGCTAATCGGATCCAGTGAGATTAAGGCATGTCGTGAGGCTGAAGGTGAAGACAAAGGAAGATAATATTATGAATATCGCGATACCATCATATGCATTGATAATTGTAGCGTATTGTTTATGCTTTGTAATTTAGTAGGTACTATTCATTGTCCACAATACGCAGAAAATATTAAAAATCAAAATACATTTAAATATTTCTCGTTTTTCCTATTGTTATTTTTGTTATCTTGTCCGTTACGGGTCGGTGGGCGTCGCCTCTATAATGCTGCGTATACATATCCGATCCGGAACGCGAGCCGAGCTTCGAATTATGGGAAAGGAACGAAGCAACAGCAAATGGCAACTTCTAACATTTTATTTTTTCTCACTATCCCATTTTGTGACTCCTGCCATTCCTCTCATCAGCTGAACTATGGAATCTAAAAATATATATTTCTGATAATTAGAGGCATTTAACGCATAATGCGGTGTTGCTACGTGCTTATCGAAACTTTCCCTTTTTACACCGTTTTGAGTAATTTAATGGCCTAATCCTGGAAATCCCGCTCTCGAACTAGAGACACATCAGGTATAAGGTTATAATCGCTGATTCTTGGAATTACCCTAACAATGACATTTTCATTACAACTAATTATTATCATGACTCATAAGTATGGCAATTAATATTTGGAAAACATTTTAATAGCTTTAGCAAATTAGTAAAATAATTTGCAACCGATCAACCCCTAATATTTTGAGTAGACTTCAGTCTGGTTTTGAACGCTCGCCTGTGAACTTCGTTCCTTACGTAGTGCATCGTGTGTTTTTGTGAAGTTGTTATTTATTACAATATTATAATCAAAGTTACAATTTTGGACGGTATTTACATCTGTAACAGAGTAAAATTTTCAAAGTTCTTTCAAATGAATTCTTATTCTTCTCAAGGTATATACCCACTTTTAATTCGTTTTTGGATAATTTTTCATTTATTATTATGTTTGTGATACATACTTGCATGTTAAGTCCCTGTAAATTTAATGTGTTCGGGAGCCATTTTATTAATTTTTTAGCCAGTAACTTTTTCACCATCACCAACTTTTTATCTCTCACAACCATAGTATTTTCCTATTGAGTTGTTTGAGGTCTAGTAAAGTGGTTCGTGTGTTTTGAGAAAAAGCCTCGCTTGTGTAGATAACTTTCAACGCCTTTGATTTAAAGATACTTTATATAAATATAAATTTAAGCAAATGTTAGTTTGGATTTTTTGTTTTTGTTTTTAAATTTACGAACTCGCATGTTAACATGTATTCAACGCGAATTTTAAAAACACAATTCATCTCGCAATCGAGCGTCTTTCAAGACGAAAAGATACACAACAAAAATGTCATATAGGATAATTTCACATAGCACTCTTTTTAGGGTGAATTGCCTAATACAAAAAAAAAATGTCTTTTTAGTAGGAAAAGTTTTAAAACGCGGTAACTTACTTACGTGGTATATTATGAATTTCTTTCTGCAAAAAACATGGCATGTATACATGCGAACGAACCGAGCAACGAATTACGGGAAAGGAACGAAGCAACTGCAAGTGGCGTTTCGCGCCCCTTGCGGTTGCTTTGTTCCTTTCCCATAAGTTGAGGTTCAGTTCGGCAGTTCGGCTCGCGTATGTATACTTACCATTATATCCTCGATAATATTTTGACTATGGAAATGTCGCTGAAAATTAAACAAGTCAAATGTTATATATTTTTTTTACTAAATTGGGTTATGTGTATAATAGATTGAGTATGCTCAATTTTTTTGATTTTTGCTCGTATATAGTAAATATTAACGTGTCACCATCAGCCAATCCGGAGTACTTTTGACCCAAACGAAATAAATTATAATGACAAATAGCCCTACGGACGTAGAATTAATTACAAAAAAAAATAAACGCCTAATAAAAAACATATTCTTTAATTTGACTTGACTTGTGAAGGGCGGCGTATAAGCTGCTACAATTATGCATACATTATTTTTACCGAGAACCCAATAAAAAGTTGATACACTAACGAAATTGTCTAGGTACCTACATTTAGTTGGCTCCCGCTCCACAAAGTAACAAGTAGCAGCTTCACCGTGAGTTATTGAGCGACGAAATGAGAGCATTATTTTATTATTGTCAGATGTTCCCGCGGGAGAAGCAGTCGTTCGCCGCCGGTGCTACGAGCCGCGTCTCCTCTCCTGGTCCAAAGTGGCGTCCCACGGGTGGCGCACGCCCCCCGGCCCCCGGCACCACGGCGGGCCCACGCAGGCCTTCAGGTCTCACCAAAACACCTCTATCTACCCACTAACCTGTCCCTAACACCAGCTGATATTTTATTGTTCTCTCTGAACCACATTTATCTGCCCCTAACCTGTCCTAAACACCAGTTGATATCTGATTAACACAGTGCAGTTCTGTTTGTAAACATTGGTGCCGTATCTTCCCGTTGTGGGTGGTGGAATCACCACTTCTGAATTATTATCGTGTCGTGTTATCTTTTGTGCTTAGCTTCGTTAGGGGAATGCAACGAGTATTATTTACCGCTACTGTAAGTGGGTTAATTGCGCTTTCAAATACCACTCGTATCTTTTGGCCCTCGCGGGGAAGTTATTTGAAGTGTTTTTAATTAATTAATTGATCGATCGATTGAAATGAAATGATTTGCGTATATTGTTATCGATTCCCGTTTCGGACCTGTGGTTAACTCTTGACCCGCGTTGTCATACAACGTTGCAACGGCCGCCCGTGCATACTGCATAAGCGCACATATACAAACCGCAGAATTCGTACTTTAGATTCACACACCGGCGAGTAAACTAAATGATTATATTTGCATTCAGTAAGTAATTCATGGTTATTTTTTTTTTTTTTTTTTTTTTTTTTAGGTTTGTCAACAGTGATTCATACCAAAGCTCTCGAAATTCAATTACACAATTTAAACTTGGTTGATACTATCACTAATTACAGACAAACACAACATTGATGAGCACAAAACTATAAGTAAATTTTGGATATTTTTGTGGAGCGATTTTTTGACATGCGCTCTTTATCACTTGACAAAACAGAATTTTTATTGTTATGCAACTATCGTCTCAATGAGAGTTGTGGTCCATCCGGGATGCACTCTATTTATAGATTGCCCCCCTTTTACACCGCCGTACACAACTTGACACTACAAAACATTACATTAAAGGTTGCGAACACTGATGTAGAACAACGCATCATTTTCTAATCACTACCGCGTAATAAATGATTTTATAAAAATGTCTGCGCGGCGCCTATTTTGTAATCTGTTTGCATTTGAGCAGAGTCTATTCTTGGCGTCGCATGAATATTTATTTTTTTGTACGAAAACGGAAGAAGGGAGATTCGTCTGAATATCTGTCTGGACAATATTTATGGAACACTCAACAGGAGAATCTCCTCCGCAGCTCCCACTTAAATGAACTTCAAGGGTCAAGGTTCACGCGATAATGATAGCCAATCAGCTGGATGCTCGCATCTTGCACACACATTGATATATTATATCGTTGTTTTGTTCGGCCGCCTATCTTATGATTTATCTTATTTGATATATTATATCATTATTTTGTTCGGCCGCCTATCTTATGATTTATTTTATTTTTTATGTGAAACCGCACAAGAATCCCAACTGCTCCCAACCATCTGGAGCCTGTGAGACTATGTCTTACTTACTACTTTACTCTTTTACAAGAATGTGCGGATATTGTGACCGCTTTATTGAGATATTATGTAATGAATAAATTTATAATTATTTTCTCCTTTATAGCGAATATTTAGAATCAAAACACCTGTCAATGGTTTTACTAATCGGCATCTTTATAATTTACGATTGTCATAAGATAAGCCATTCCAACTTATATAACTATACTGCCGCGTTAAGTAACAACACAGTATCTTCCTCGAGTGTTTCACACGCGGCAGTATAGTTAAAATAAAACGGCCTGTAATGTAATAATATTGATCTTCAAATCGGAAAGAAATGAACATAATATGGCCGAATGCCTTTAATCATATACGAGGATCTTATATAAACTAGTAGACCTCGCCATGTGAACAGTAGACCTCGCGTAAGTTGATTATTCCGATTTGACAGCTCTTAACGCTTACGCGAACTCTGGCGCAGTAAAAGGTACTATCCAACACGGCTACCACCAAAGATATTAGAAGAACGAGATATGCTATGTTGGCCGCCGGACCGTAGGCGGAGTACTACATAATTAGGGTACTTTGAATACTGTCGGGACGTGTACGCACAGAAATCTGTTCTATGTATTAGTGCGGATACCTCAGAGTAAGCGAATGTGTGCAGTAGTATTGGTGAACAAAACCGGCGACACTGGGCAAAACAATTCCACACAGTATGAACTGCTCATAGCACATCTCGTTCTTCTAATATCTTTGGCTACCACCATCTTGACCAGACACGGAATACACAAACAAATTAACAGACGAGTTAAAACAGAACTTCGCTACGCTCAGTTATAAGAGGCAGATTTGATTGAGTGTCCTGGCCTGGGTTGAGGTGGTTTTAATGCAATTGGTTTAGTCTTGTATGAATAATATATTCTTCCAAGGGTTTAATCAAATGTTTGTACTGGCCAAAGCTCCCTTGGGTGGCTACAAGCTGCGACGTAAAAGGTACGCCGCTGTTAGCTTGTAACTTCTCCGTCTTTCTAATGATCATCGCATGTAACAGAAAGGGAGGTCATAAGGGAGCTATTGCCGGCAGGATCATGCATGTAGCCGGCAATATAACGTAATCACCTTAATTAACGGCTGCAGTATAAACGCAGCATGTCAACACACAACTTGACATTACACAATATGATATCTCATTTTCAACGCAGCGCGCTCTGCGGTCTTCTGAACTTAAAATTACATTTAAATTAAATAAATAGCTTTGTATAGGTACACCACGAAACAATGGTTTGTTCGAGAGGATAAAGGTATAATAATGAAAGTTAACAAATATAAGAATAGACGAATAATTAATTAACTAATTAATAATGATTTTATAAAATTGTTTTAATAATCACCGCTCATTGTAATATGTTTGTTTATAGGAACTTTTTGTCTATTCTTAATTCTTACATTTGTTATTCTGACGAAGAAACCATTGATTGGTTTTGAGGTCTCGGGGATATTGTTAGAATGTCGGAGTATTTCCGTTTTGCAATAAAATCAAAATAATGGAATATTTCTGAATATATCCGAAAACTAAAAACTGATTTTGAAAGGTGATAAAATACGCTTTCAAATTGTATCATTATAAATAAAAATATATATATTTTTTTATTAAAATTTTGAATGCGAACATAGAATTAAAATGGCCCACTTAACGTTTTTTGTAACAAAAATTACCGATAGTGCAAAAATATATAAAAACGTAATTTTTTTGACAAATGTTAATGTCACCTCACTTTTTGATGTTTAATATAAAAATAATTAATATAAAAATCACGAAGTCTCCTTTTTTTTCAAATTGCAGTCGGAACCTTTGGTTTCATACAGGTGCACATTTTAATTCTTCTGTGGTCATCCTCTAGATTTGAATATAAAGCGTGGTGTATTCTCTTTCTAACGCCGTTTAGATCATATTTCTCACCACAACAGTAAGGGAGCCAACGAGTTGTTCCCAAAAGCGAACAAATTAGTCTGAAGGGTATACAAAGTTATTTATTTTATTTTAAAAGACGCCACAAAGTGAATTTGAAATTATTAGAGAAGTCAATTATATTGTAATTTTCACTTTAAAAATGTTACTTCCATAGACTTTAGGAAAAGTTATATTGTAATATGACATAATACAATTATTTTTACTTTACGCTGTCGATGTTTTACGAAATAATAATAAATAATACGAAAAAAATATAAATAGCACACGGTTTCAACTTAATTACTACAAGAAATAACTATTTATGTCGGGGGAGATGGTAAAAGATGCATTCAAATTCAATTTTTCTCAATCGAAGTTAAGTTTGAAAGTTAGGAAATACGCATAAATTATTAAAATAACCCAAACCAACATCCTAAAAACATATTTAGTGCATGTTCACTAATGATGTTACTAAACAATGTCAACAATATGACATCGTAATATAATTATTTTTACTTTATGCTATCGATGTTACTAAACAATGTTATATCGCAATTTGACAATATTGAGAATCCCCGGAAGTATTTATTTACGCGGAGAAAAATTACTGTTAAAAAAATATTCATAATTTATGTAGAATTTCTTCAAATTATTCGTAATCCGGTTAAAAACAGGACTGCACTCCCTTAAATAATGAATTGATAGGTTTCCTGTTAAATTTTTAATAAAATACCAATGTTTTATCACGATGTCGGAACACGTGTTCATAAAAATCCTAACATTTTTGCATTTCGCCCTTATATATTATCAAGAACGAACGCATGTTTCGATATTATTACGAATTCACTAAAAGTTTTTCAGGAAACGGCCAGTAATCCCGTTTTAACCGAATTAGCAATAATTTGAGGAGAAACGTAATAAATTAGTAATACTCATTTTCTCCGTTTATATCTACCGATTTGAAAGAATTTTTGTCACAGATTTACATAAGAAATATACCTACGTGTATTTGTAAATGTTTGATCAATTACATTAAAAGTACGAAGAAATTTAGCTTGCTCCGGACATACTGACTTCACATTTATATCGGTTTACTTTTCAGTTATTACCAACATACATATTATTATTGATATTCAACTCTGGATCGAAGCTCAAATTATCATTTATAACTTTTCACTTATAAATTATCATTTATAATTCTTCACTTATAAATTATCATTTATAACTTTTCACCTATAAATTATCATTTATAACTCTTCACTTATAAAAATTATCATTTATAACTTTTCACTTATAAATTGTGGAAGTGAGAGGTTACAGGAATTTTAAAATAGTATTTTTTATATTCCTGTTTGGCTTTTTAGCAATGTAATTGTCATTTTCATTATGTTTGCTTTGAAAAACGGGCCCTTGATCGGACCGCGCTTTTCATACTTTTTTGTGAAGTCGCCGCAGGCAATTAAATTCTTAAATAGCCGCATTCATAACATTTTCATATCAATTTAAATCTGCCTTCTATCACGTGTTGACGACAGAGACTTATCTTATTTTATCAAGACATATAGACAGATATAAATTTAATTTATGTATCAAAGAGAATCGACACTTCACTCCAATGTACTGTATCTATCTCGGTAAACTTAAGATTTAAAATTGTAACTAATGTAATTGACATAATAGAATTATATCGTAAAATCAGAACCAAAAGATAATAATGCCATCATGTCAATTAAATCAATATTTTAAAGGAAATCGACACTTCACTCGCAATAGTAATATATAATTTCTGCAGAAATAAAAATCCTGTTTTATTTGAATATTCCTTTTTTTTATTAGGTATAATATTTTTTACAATTCAAGGTTTTCAGTAATGTAGGCCTCACTGGGTGGCTTGCCCGTGCTGAGGCCTTCATTTTATAATATAAAAAAAAACTACATAATACATTTAATGAGAAAAATTATACATTTAAAATTAAAAATACATAATAATATATTTAAAATTTAAAAAAAAAACCACAACAATAATTTAACAACACGGCTTTAGAAAGAGTCACGGAAATGAGAGATCTCGTAATTATTTTGGATGAAAAACTAAGTTTCGCCAATCATATCCACCAAATTGTAAACAAAGGCATGAAAACACCAGGCTTCGTAAAACTTTAACTCCATACAAGCCATTAAACTGTTATACATATCTCTAGATAGAAGCATAATTGAATAAAACTCAGTAGTTTGGTCTCCCTCTTACAAAATTCACATTAATAACATTGAGCGAATACAAAAAAATTTTCTACGTTTTATAAATTTTAAATTAAATATCCCACTAGAAGACTTACAATATCATTTCTTATTAAATACTCTAAAAATACACACATTGGAAGACAGGCGTAAAATAAACGACTTAACTTTTTTTATTCAAGATTCTAAATTCGACTGTTGCGAACTTCTGCAACTCATAAACTTACGAATACCTACAATAACAACACGACAAAATACACTATTCCACTGCAACACACATAAGCGCAATTACATTGCGAACTCCCCAATACAACAGTTTCACATTATGGGAAACCAATACTTAGGTGATGTCGATATATTTAATATTAACTTTGCGAATTTTGTGGATTACGTAAAAGACTTATTTCAACACTATTCCTAAATGGAAGTTATATTTTTGTAAACCAGTCAAATCGCTGTATTTTTTAATTTATGTTCTTGTTATTTTTTATTTTGTTTCTTGCATATATTATTTTTTAATGTAATTTTATTTTTATTATATTTCAAAACTGTCATTAAAATTGTACCACCTACATGTAAAAGCCTTCTGGGCGTTAAATAAATAAATAATGATTAATACGCAATCTGGCAGTTTTTAAAATCTGCCTAAAATGAAAGCGTCACAAAGCTGCGCTTTTCTTTGTTAAGTAATAATAATTTAGGTAGGTACTAATAGATCGCGTAAAATGTCCCAATTAATTGTTTTAATCCACAGACAGCAGACACTAGTTTATTGTTTACATCGATAAATTAGTTCAATCAACTGATTTTTTCATTCCTTTTACAGCACCAGTCCGAGTCAACTGCAGCAGTTGACCATGGACCATTGCTTCGCGGATTTAACAAGTAAGTCCGTCTCAACTATAAATTACTACGTAATATATTATATTCTTATTTCTATTTTGTCCCTGAGTGCACCATGGTCAAATGGTTAATGGTTTCCCATTCCTCACCCCAGAATCCAGAGAATGCTTTCTGATATCCATGTAACAATGTCTATCTTAGACGAACATTGCAAGCTAATTTTATTTTGTACCACTTACGACTAAGTATTTGTTAGTACGCTAGGTATTTGTTTTTTTGTTTTGGCACCAGAATCAGTTTAGCGGACTCCAAAAAAATATTCTGACCAATTCGTTACTTCAGAATCCAGAGCATGCATTCCGACTTCCAGGTAGGCACTCAATTATATACTGTAAGCTAGATGCACAGTGTAAGCTATTTTTTGTTACTGTCCTATTTTATTGTAAGTTCTATTAGGGCATCAGAATAAGTTTGGCCGTCTCCAAACTATTTGTTATTCTAGAATCATCCATGATTAATACTGCATTTTTTTCGCATAATTTTCTTCTGCGGACACCTCACATACAATCTGTGACACCCCAACATATATGTGTGACATCTCGACATATAATTAAGTGTGACACCTTAACATATAATCTGTATAGGTCACGCCCAAATAAGTCTTGGCGCGTATAGCGTAATGTGTCTTTTTTGTGTTTTTTCTCATGTCTATATGCAGCATAATAGTATAATCAAATAAGTATAAATAGGGTAACTATTACTAGGTATTAAAAATAAATCAGTATTACATTACGTAGGTACTTATAATAAAACTATTACTAATATCACGGAAACAGGGCCGGGTGCATCGCAGGATCACAGTACATGATACATTTTATGATGTGAGGAAGTTTGAATGATGAATTATGGCAGAAGAACCTTGAGTAGCGCAAACCGCTCCTGGGAGTATGGGAGTGCCTTCACCCGAGCGTGGCCCGTTTCATGTTTGATGCGAGCATTATATCGGTCGATCGTGCGCCATTCAACCATTACTAAATCTTATTATGACTATGACCTATTGATGTCGCAGTTCCGTGTTATTTTCTTCCGGGTCAGTTCTAGGGAGCTGTTTGCTGCCAGCCAACATTGGGGTAACGGGGTAACAAATGCGTTCATATTCCATGATTTTGCAAGTCAGGGCCACAGTTATCTTTTTAGGATCTTCGCGTATTTGCAATTGCGTTCGCCTTAGCCACAAATGAATTGGAAGATATCTCGCTTGGTATTTATTTAAACTTTCAAATATTCCTTTAGAGGAAACTCGGGAATTAGGGCCGAGGACGAATCTTTATTTAACGCATTCATTCTACAAACATACGCAGTAGTTGGCGCGTCGCTGGCAGGTAGCTCAGTGGCCAGACTCATAGTGGCCAGCACGAGGTCCGCAGCGGAATAGAACGGCATTTGATGCGGAAAATTCTATTTTTAAATTAACTCAGTGTCAGTAATTTGCGCTATTGTTTTGAGTGATGCAATGACGATGGGTTTAAAACTGTTTCTTTCGTATTTGGGGGTGATTTAATTTAAAATTAGTTGATAAAGTGAGTAGTGGAAATCAGTTGGCAAATAGTGTAAACATCGGTGGTGCTTTGCTACGAGGGTGGTGGTATGAATGCCTTCAGAGCGTCTAGTTCTGGACTCTCAGACTTCTCGAGCAGCTTGTCTTTAGGTACGTCAGCTGGAGTTGAGTGTCACTAGTTCCTCCTCCCGACAGCGGGAGGGAGCGAAGGGAACACCCACAGGAAACCATGATTCACCGGATCTGACATCGCACAATCGCGATAGACGCAGTCACGTGCCGGCGTCCTCGTCGCGACGCTTCCTCTCGGCGTCCTCTGCCCTTTACTTTCGTTCCGCGTCTTTCGAAGTCCGGAAACGCATTTTTCGGAAGTTGTGTCAATGACTGTGTTTCGGAGTTAGGTTGACAGTTGAATGGCCGGTTGGTTGGGTGCTATTTTAATTTTATTTCTTAATCTACCATAAAAATATGATACGGTTGTTTGTAAAATGTTACTTTTTACAATTCTTCCCATCTTTGTATCACAATCGTTTATTATTTGATCTAATCATTGTTTATTATTTGATATAATATTAAACAATATATTTATTTCGGTTGTTAATGTCAGTTTGATAATGCAAAACTGCTCTCGCTCGTAAACATAAGTAGTTGTACCCAGCAGATATTAAATCTTAGGTAAACTTGTCGAATTCCGCTGCATGCAAAGGCTCTTGATTTTAACTTAAACAACACTTGATTTTAACTTAAATATCTAATGGAGACAACTATTTAAGTCGGGGGTTTAAGTCGCACATGCACTAAATAGGTGTTTAGGGTTATTTAATATTAATTTATGCGTATTTCCTAAACTTAAAACATAACTTTGATTGAGAAGAAATGGGACTTTATTGCATTTTTTGCCATCTCTCACCACATAAATAGTTATTTTTTGTAGTAATTACGTTGAAACCAAATGCTATTAAGCTTTCAGCGGAATTCGATAAGTTTATCATTATTTACTTTGTTGTAGTTATAATTATTAAAAAATACAAAAAATAATTAATAAATAAAAACTTTAAGTTACTTTTCAAGTCTGATTTAGGTTTGCAGCTTGCCCTCCATTCGGGGGCTAATATGACCATAAAAACATAGAATATTTTTGCAATAATTGAATGGTAATTATTGTTAGTTGGACATATTATGGGACAGGATACAATATAAAAATACATATTTTAAATTACAAAGCGGAAGTTTACAAAGGTGCTATATATTTTTATGAAACACAAAAGTGTCCCTCTCCAAAGCCACTGGGTCTATGGCATCTTCAAAATTGTGGAAGAGAGTGAAACGGTTAGGCTGGGAAATATCTGCCTAATTAGATCTAATTTTCCAAAATAGCTGAATCTATTTCATTTTTCTTTTTCTTCTGCCTCGTCTTCTTCCCCTCCTCATTAAATTCAGCTCACAAAATACCCCAATTGGGGATGCTAGTCTCGCTGGCTGGAGCCATCTGAAGACGGTTGGGAGCAGTAGGGATTATATGCGGTACTCGCGTAAAAAAGCAACAAGCTCTGTGGCAGGGTGGTAAGAGCAATGGCTCTGCAGATATTGCATGGTCAAATCCTGGTGAAGTGCAATTAATTAATTTAACCTTCCAGCGGGCGCGCTGTCGTAAAATTTACGACAGACGCGCCATATCGCTTCCCCCACTCTTACCACTTAGTCGTAAGCATCGAGCTTCGAGCTATGCTAGAGTCAAATCAAATCAAATCAAATGTCAAACATTTACCGCAAGATATAAGTGCTTTTCTCAAAGTTAATTACGGTCGGGCAGTTGAACCGATAACAGAAGAAGAAAACAGAAGCTTTCCAAAATGCGGTGTTTGTCGGTTATGTACACTGGATAAGAAAAGATCCCCAGCATCAATGAAGTGTTGCCATTGCCAGTCCTTTACATGCAAGAACCATTCTTCAGTTGAGGTGGTTTGTAACAACTGTAAGGATGAGAATATTGATTCTGACTAAATAAGTCGATAAAATATTTTGTTTTGAAATACTAACACGTTTAGAGTGTTGCTTCGTTTTTTTTAAGAAAGTCAAATAATTTTTTTTTAAGTACTGCCTATTATCATTTTTCATAACCTTAAAGAAATTCCCTAACATTTGTATAAAGAAAACACCACTTACATGGAGAAAACTCGATGACATAAAATTTACGACAAGCACCCGCTCAAGGGAAATTTCTCAACGCGCCCGCTGGAAGGTTAACTTGCAATTAATCATTCCATTAGTGCATACTATTTTTGCACAACAATACTATACATAAACATGCACTAGAGTGGTGTGGTTTAATCAACTAGCGACAGAGCTGAGATTAGAACCCAATTATAATAAATGTAAAAATAATTTATCTAATTATTAGCATCACTTTATGTCACATTACTTTTCAAATACTATTATTTAGTATATTAGTTATACATATTAGTTTTTTTCTCTTTCGCTTCACTTTATATGTTTATTATCTTTAAATAGTATAAAACAAAGTTGCTATCTGCACCTGTCTGTTTGTACGCTTAGTTCACATAGGGTTTTCACCATCATTTAGAGAATTTCTTCCGGAAGGTTTGTATATACATATATGTATATATAATATATATATATAATTATTGAACTATATTATTGAATTAGCTTCCTTCATACCATTTAATTTAAACAAGCATATTGTTCTTTCAATATGTTACTTTGTGTTATTTTTATTATTTTATAAAATTATTAACCTCAACACAGGCTACTCCTAGAGAGGTTAAAAATCGATATGTAAACAATGATGTACATACCATGTGAAGAAACAATAAAAAAAGAAAATCAGTGTTAGTTTCCGTAAATGTCTTATTTACTATATCTATTTTTACTCGAGTAGGCACACAGAATACTGTAAAAAAAGACACATTATGTATTGGAAAATGAGAGATAAATTCCATTGAAAAAATCTTTATTTCACTGTTATACAATAAAATCATTTGTGAAATTATTTTAACTCGATTTAATTCTATTCTTACTCAATTCTAAGTACGGATACATATTACCAATACTCTTTAGAGCATATCATTTCGAAAGAAGTGTAAAAGTAAAATGGACTCTATTTTCATGAGTTACTTCCAACTATTCTAAAGATGTACCTCTATTACCAGGTAGGTCTGACCCTGGCGTGGTGCCCTCCAGCTCCCGCACCATGAAGGAGTATGAGGAGCAGGTGGCCGCTCTGCGCAAGGACAATTTCAACCTGAAGCTGCGCGTCTACTTCCTCGAGGAGCGCCTGGAGGCCTCCGCTCCGCACAGTACCCAGACGCAGCAGAACCTAACCATGCAGAATATTGAACTCAAGGTACCTACCTTCATTTTTGTAAATTTTAAAATTATCTTCATATTGAAGAAGCCATTCAAATCAAAATTTCAAACTTTGCAGAAGAAACAAGCATTTTTAACTTAATTTTTCTTGTCAATGTAATTTTCGTGAGTCAATCATAGTCACATTTGAATCTACTATTATTTGTTCTAATGTTGCTGTTACTCAGTGTTACCATTGTAATGAAATGTTTTTTTTATTTCGATTTCATTAAATATTTACATATTGGCTGTACCTACTTATTTAAAAATACTTGCACTAGCTTGATTTATTTGTTAACTCAGCTGTTCCGGATGTGACAAGGTTTATTTTGAAATCACCCTTCATTTAATCCGGTGTAATCATAAAATATTTCTGCTCTTAACCCTTTAAATATCAGGAACCCAAATTCGTATGATGTTTGGGGACAAATTTGGTCTCCTAATAATTAAAGGGTTGATTGTTATTTAAGATTAATTAAGTAATATTTTTAAAAGAGCTAATCGCCTAAAAGAGCTAAACTGCCAAATCTCATATTGTAACACGCATCCACTGTATATAGATTTTCTTTTTCTGTTGGTATACATACTCTTTAAAAGCTTATATCTAAAATCTGTAGATCATTGTCCTTTTTTTAAACCAATTTTCTTCGCCCCCAGGTGAGCAATGAAAATCTGCGTCGAGAGGTCACAGAGCGCAAGGAGCTGCTCTGCATAGCCGCCAGTGCCCTGGAGCTGGTTGAGACTGCCGCCGCCAAGCGCGAGGCTGAGCTCATGGCGCAGGTGGAAGCCCTGCAGCGTGGAAGCCATTACTCCGAAGAGTCCATCGCACCGGGAGAAGACAGTGTGGCTCTTTACGCCGCCGCCTTCAATCTGCCGCCCCCTCCCAAAAAACCTGAGGTGGCCGCCGTCCTCGCTGATCCTCACGAATACTCAACTAGGTAAATTTTCTTCAGGTGTCATCCCATCATGGAGAGCTAAATTGATAATCTACGAATTTCGACAAATACAAAAAACGATTTGAAAATCAATATTTTTAAAAATTGGGCAAAAAATCTGCGTAAAGATATTTTTTTTATTTTCTCAGAAAGAAGACTTTTTAACCCCTTTCTTAAAATGTTTGGGCTCGTTTAAATACCAAACCAAAAGCTTTCTAATTTGGAAAATTGCGAAAATCGCAACAAAGATTAATGTATCTGGCATCCTTTCAGCTCACATAGATACTAAATTGATTTCATAACAATTAAGAAAAATAATGTACATAGCTCTAATGAATGACTTTGCATCGGTGCCAATTAAATTTGAATTACTAGGATATTTTTATATGTGTAATAATTTTTTTTTATCATTATAAATTAAATACTAACTTGTTAAAGCAAAAAAATGTACAATTAAAAATGGTGTAAAAGTGTTTTATTATTTTTATTTTCTATTTTGAAATAAATTATTTATATTTTTAATTGCCGACAAGTTTTGATACAAACGTAATGTTTACAGGAAAATAATATTTTTTTTAAATCAAAGGGGTTTATTTTAATGTTTTCATTATTTTTTTAGAGTTAGTACTCAATTTTAAAATATCATGTTATCAAAATATTTAGAACAGATTCAGTTTTTCTAAAAAATTTTTAAATTTCATTCCATTCGGTTGTCAAAATATTTATAACATTTTTTTTTCTTGCCCTTGAGATGTTGCATTTGCAAAGAAACTGTTCAGCATTTTTATTTTGTTTTCTAAAATTTAAGTATTGGGTTTATAATAAATTAATATTGTTTTTTTTTTCTAGCCTATGCGATGATAAAAAATCCGAGATAGCATCTGTAAGTATATTTCTTATAAATTGTTTTTCAAATATTAACTTATACTCTTCATTTTAATTACCTGCGGTGACGACCCAGTCAAAGTGAACAGTGAAGACTTATTCTATTTTGTATTTTCAGGAAGAAAAGCTACAGTTGGAACAACTGAAAAACGAAAACACCAAAGCTTGCCAGATGGTTCAAGGTTTGTATATATTACGTAATGCTTTTGGATTATTGCAGCCATTGTTTATTTAACCCTTCCTTGTCGGTGCTGTCGTCTGATTTGACATGTAATTTGACTGTCTATAATTATTATTTAACTCATCTCTGTATACATATTAAACAGAGAATTCATATTTTATGCAGCCGAGCAACAAATTAATGTGAAAGCAATGAAGCAAACCTTTAGGTACATAATGTATTAGATAAAATAATTAAAATATATAAGTATTTATAAATAAATACAAATATATAAGTTTGATAACTTGGTGGGTGCATGCAGTGGGAGAGGTATGGGGTTCCGCTCACCTTGCCACGATGCGTAATTGTCAGTAGCAGACGGCTGTAATAGACGTATCATGCGTTTTATGCATGACCAATGTTATTTACCTCATTTTCAGCACTAATTAATAATATTTTACTTAAGCCTGTGTCCATACAAACTATTAATAAAATATTTTACATAGGTAATAAATGTAAACTAAAATCATTTTTATTAAACGTAAAAATTACAATATTCTAAATGTGTACCCAGTGTAGCACTGGAACTCGAAGGAGTTTCTAGCACTGCAAGGGAGGAGTTAATGAAGAAGACCAGATATTTATTGACTCAAAACTAATTTTGATTTAAATAATTATTTCATATTACAGGCTGCTTGAAGCGTATATCGCAAATGGAAAAAGACAATGAAAAATTAAGGGCCAGCTTGCAAAGGAAGGAAGAGAGAGTTGCCAAACTGCAGGTAATTTTTTTTGAATAATGTATTTATTTCTCAATTAAAAAAATTCTTGACATAAGGAACTGCATCGAAAAATATTACAGCTTAAAAAATATATATTCGTATCAACAAATGCTGATTCTGAGTAGAAGTTTTATTGCATATTTTTATACTTAGCATTTATATATCGTCACATAAAAATAATAAAACACCATGTCATTAAGATGGCACGAGGGATATTTCAATATTTTATGGTTTTCTGCATTTTCAAAGTCGACTATGGCCATAACAGCACGTACAAAAAAATGTGTAATATGAAAAAATGTTAGATCATTGCATCTTCTCTCTTACTCAGTTTAATCAAATATTAAAAAAATATTTTTCTTACTTGTTAAGGGCCATCTCAAAACATTTTTCGAAACTTTACGCCGATAGATGGTGTTATTTTCAATATCGTCTAATAAAACACTTTTAACACGTTATGCTTTATAATATTGAGATGAATTATTGGTTTGCGAACGTATATAAGTAATATTAATCTGTATAAATTTTTTATGGTACCTATAATTACATAATCGTAGAAAACGGCTGAAAAATACACAATTTCATTGCAAAAAATACGTACAAAAGACATTTCACGCAGCTCCGCGCACGTTGGTACCAGTTGGTACAGGAAATTTTTATTTACCCAACCAAAACCATTTGCGAAAAAGACTCCATTTCAAAAAATTTACGATGTTTCGCATGAGTATGAAAGAGACACGAGATAGAGGTTTGTTCAATTCACTAAACTAAATCAATGCCTGGGAAGATTAAATAATTTATAAAAGGAGCCGGCTAGGAACAACGGTATGTGTGCCGGGAGCTGGCGTTAACTGGACCTTTTTTTTAAAGGCCGCTTTTGCTAAATGGACATAATCATACCAAGCGATGTAGGTATATACCTACATAGTAACCATGTATTCGCGCGGTTGCTTGCTCACAAATATTTCGCGAATAAGTCAAAAGGTTACACTTTTTCTTACATTTCTATGGGGCGCATTCATCAAACCAACGAAGTGGTTAGAATTGCCAGACGGAGAAACAAATTTCAAATTGCACAAGTCAGAAAGGGCTCTCGTAGCATCATAACATCATCTCGCATATAAATAATATAGGCATTGTTTTGAAATCAGCTCGCCACGTGCGTCGTAATATACTTATGAGTGTCCACAAAGACGATGCCTACAGTGTGCATATGAAGTCGCCTTTTCACATTAAAAAACTTTTTGTATTTTGTAAATGGGTATATTTTATTTTCACAAATGACAAACATGTCATGTTAATAATAGTAAATCCTTTATAGGGCAGAAAGGTGATTGAAAAAAAAAACTTTTTGTACAAATATCTTATACACGGTGTCCATAAACTAGTTGTAAAACTGCCATCACAGTAAGTGGAAAGCGTTGCCTGGGTCGTGATGGAGGAATTAGCCAGCTGTGGAATTGAACTCACGATGCCTGGCGGGAACGACGATAGTAAAAGATTTTTTATTTACTTATTTATTTATTTTTTATTCTTTTCACATATTCTGTCCATATTTCTTTTTTTTGTAAGATCCTTTTTCTTTCAATGTTTGTTTTAATATTTTGTCCGACGTGCTGAATGTCCACAATTCTATTGCCTTTTATTGAATGTTCATTATCATCACTGTACGCCATCACCTCTTTAATAAGATTATGGTTTTCTAAATCGGGGTCCAGAGCAGGCCAGTTTACATCTATCGTGGCCGCTGTTTCGATTGTGGTATTTGGCTGGTCGGATATACTCGTAGATGGAAATGTAGCTTCAACACGCAACAGTTTTGAACAGCTTTTATACGTTTTCACTCCACGTTCCCCAGACGTAATGTTCGAGGATGGGATTTCTCCACAAAAATTAATTTTAGGGGTCTCGTCATTCGAACACTTGTTTTCTTTATTTCCGCGCCAGTGTTTGTGGGAACTAAAAGATATAATATAAAGGCATTAAAGGATTATAATTTTTGAGCAACATTAAATATGAATCACCCTATACCAAACGAGCGACATGGGTCATAAAATAACAAGCGTGATGGTTAGTTAGTTAGGTAGGTACCGAGAAAATATTTAAAAAATAATAAAATATTTTGAAATAATTTCATAATACTTACCTGTATTCCGATTCGCCGTGCTGACGTTTCATCCCGTTCGCACTTAGTCTTGGATTCACTCTTTTCCCGGAATACTGATGATTCTTATAAAGGGCACGCCTCATTTTTATGGAATAACAATGCTGTACAAAATCGAAAAAAGTCACTTCAAACCGCGGCAGACAATGACTGTTGAATGAATGAATGAGAGAATGTGAATTGGCGGGCGTCTAGCTAGTGATAGTTACAGATTTAAGAAAGTTCTAAATAATTACAACCGCTCTCACTATAATTATTATACAGTTAATTTTGCCTTTTTTACTGCGTGCCAAAACCGCAAATGTTCCTTGCGACGAGTAATACTGGAACATTCGTAAAAAAGCAAAACGAACATTCTATCAGAATAACAAATCAAGCCGCGCAAATTGACATTTTTACTACAAATTTACTGACCACTTTAACACCGTAGGAATGGGCTAATAGCGTGCACGTGAAACATATGGCTCGCACATATGTTTGTCTCCTTCTAACACGGATTCGGGCATTTCGGCTGGCGGTGCCCGCATAAAATAATTACTTTTGTTAATTTAATTACTTGGTTATTATAAGTGATAGAACAGTGAAATTTTCGTTCGCGATAAACTCATTACGAGTATTATTTTTCGGTACTAAAATAAATAAAATATTATCTGTAGTTTTCAAATGTGGCTGAAAAATAGATTGTATGGGAATTGTCACATCTGTTTCACCTTAACTGCTTATAAAAGGTCAGTTTTCAATAAATTGTAAATCTATCACCAAATGTTTTTCATCTGTGGTCATTAATGAAAAAACTTTTTTTAAATCATAGAAACATTTCAACCTACACCACCTTATTATAAAATATCTAAATAACAATGTAATATTATTTTTAAAAACACTAAATCAATGTACTTCGAAATTAATTTTACGTATTACAAAACAGGTATTTCAAAAAAATTAACATGTTGCGTATTAAATCAGTATTTAAACTATGCTAATTGATAAAAAAAATAATTTATGTGGATGACAATGATTTATGTGGTAATATTCAATTTTTCTCCATACGCAAAATACATAAACAAACACATTTTAGATTCCTGTTCGCCATGAACAATTGTTCCCTGACGCTCTCTTCCCCAAGGTGGTGTTAAAAAAACTGTAGTATTGGTGTTTGGCTAGAATACATATTCTCTGGAAGAAATTAATTGAGACTATTGTATTTTTTAATGTAATTTGAAAGAAGCGGGACAATAGGATAGTGATAATACAATACAACCGGCACTGTTGCACTGTTACCTATTAGATTCAATGAGATCACAATGAGAGTTGGATACCTACAATTTGCTATTTTTTGGGATAAAAAAATTTTAATTAAAAAACAATCATTGTATAATTTTCCTTATAAGAAGAATAATAAGTATAAAACAATGTTTTTGAAAAAAAAACAACATTCAAATAAAATCGTTAAATTTTATTTTATTTTATTTTTTACTGTTATAAAGTTTAATTTTTGTATCTCCATTTTAAATTAAATAATAATATTAAGATATAAACATAAATTTAATAAAAAATACGGTCTTTCAGATCCATAAGAAATTCTCCCACACTTCTTATTAATAATTTATTTTCTCTGTATTTTGCAGTAGTTACCTAAAAGTTACCTTGGTTAATTTCATTTTATGAATTGTTATTTATTATATTGACAAAGATAATAATTAGATAAAGATACACTGTGACTGCGTACTGAAGTTCAAGAACTACATTCCTGAATTAGGAATTTTCCTCACGCGACCCAAGTTAAAAAATCGTATCTCACTCAAAGTTATTATTTTTGGTAACTGGTAAAAACTTGTCTTGTTTGACATGGTTATTACTAATAATTTCAATAGAATTTTATTTCATTTGAGGTAATGGAAATTGTGGGAAATTTAAAAATCTCGTGTGGGTATTTTAGAACATATGCATTGGCAACTCTGGTCCACATTCACATTTGAATTGTTTATCACGTGCGGTTGTGGATGCATTTTTTCACTGTTTCCTAGTGTTCTTCGATATTGAAAGCGGGTAATCTTAAGAATAAAAAACATCTCAACTCAATGCAAAGTACAGCACTAGTTGAAAAAAACATAGGCTTTTTAAGACCGGTCATCGGTGACATCACGGGTAAAGTCCATAGATTCTAGTTTTTTGGAGACCCGAAAAATTAAAACTTCAAAATTATTTTAACTATTAAAACTAACTACAACAGTAAAAAATATGAGGTATTTAGGTTAGAAGGCCATTATTGATAAAAAAAAAAATAATAAAAAGGACTGAAATTCCTCACTGACATAAAAAGCAATAAATCCCCGTAATATGAACCTGCGGTATACAACTTAAGTTATTAAAACAAAGTGTTTATTATTTTTAATTACATAATATTTATGGCTTTTTATTATTTTTAGTGTCACGTGAGACAAGCGGAACAACAGCTAGCTCAGACTGAGGTAAATATCTTATAATTAGTTTATAATTCTGTTGCAAAATCTACCATAATATTTTTTATCAATAAAATTTTTTGACAACAATAAAAAAATATAATTATTGTAATAATTTAATAGATGGCTCTGATGTCATTTTTATTTCAATAGATATAACGAGACTTTCTAACAATAACTCCTGTCGGGAGTTTTATCTGTGTGCCACGACCTGACATTTTATTGTTCTCCAGTGTCAAGTGGTTATCATTCCTTTCAAAACACTCAACATTCAATAACAGGGTGGTCATTGACTGAGTAAACACCTTATCATTGGCAATTACAACAATTTTATTTTTTATCAAGAAATAAAATTGTATCCATAAATAAATGTAATATCAATTTATTAAATCTATGTTTTGTGCGTGTTGTTTATATAAATCTATTTTCAGCAAAAAGGATCCGATCTACTGGTGCAGCAGCTCAAGCAGATTTTGGAAACCAAAGACAGCCAAATTAAGGACTTGGAAGAGGAAGTTGTGAATTTAACCAGCCAAAAGGATAAGAGTTCGAGCAGGGTCACAGATAATGAGTTGAACTATTCCAAAGTACACCTTTGTAATAAGTTGACCAGCTTTAAGGAGTCGGTGGCGAATGGCAATCAGGACAACAAGTATGTACCATTATCTATAAACGGTGAACATTTCAAGCTCTATGAGTACATACCTACATACTCTTCAAGCTTCAGCCATATTTTGTCAGGAGGTGTGATGGCGGAGTATTTCTGTTTTGCAATAAATTCCAAATAAATGGAATATTTCTAAATGTATCCGAAAAATAAAACTGTTTTTGTAGGGTGATGAAAACGCTTTCGTATTTTATTATTAGAAATAAACATATTTTTGGAAATATTTATAAAATAATCTATTTATGTAATATTGGGTGAATAGCATATGTTTTTCTCAAATCTCGGTAATGTCTCAATGCTATATTTGGTAATTTTTATACTGTTGCAACCTTCAATCAATGTTTATTACTTTTTATCTGTGTACCTGATACTAACCACATTAATATTTTATTTTCAGAAACATTGAAGAGATGCTCTCTAGTCGACTTCAAGAGATGGCTTATTTTTTGGATTCCCTGCTCTCTCACAGGTATATAATTCTATAAAAATATTGCTTAAAATATTAGCACATGCTGTAAATAGAACTGTTTTAATATTTTAAAACCTTATATTTAAATATTATTTCTGGGTGTTTACTGTAGATCTGTTGTCTATTATTTGTTATTTTCAAGCATTTTCATAACGTCATTCATTGAGATATCGTTAACAATTTTTAAATTTTATTTTTAGGTGTATACTGGGAGAAGAGAAACGCAAAAAAGTGGAACATTTATTGGAACAATCACTGGAATTACCTGTCGGGTTAAAGTTCGACCCTTCAGCATCACGTCTCTTAGAAGACTCATTCATGGACCAGTCCTTCGGCGGCCTGTCTCGCCTTTCGCACACCTTCCGTCTCGAGGACATCACCACTCTCCTAGGCCACCATGACACCACCCTTCCTCAGCCTAGGAAGAAGCCCGAAAGGAAACATAGCCAGTCAGATACTGTACAACAACAAGAGATACTCATTGAGCAACTCAAAAATCAGTTAAAGAATTACCACACTCGCTGCATATGTCTGAGTTCCTCTACCGAGGATTTGGATAAGTTAACCCTGAGTGATAAAAAATCCTCAGATTTAATCAAGTTACACTCGAAGAAAAAGTCCATCCGAGGTTCTCAAGGAGGCAATGGGGAGCAATCTGTGGAAGAATCTGAGGGCTGGTCGGAGCCCGACCGCAGCGTGTCCTTGGCGCGCATGTCCTGCCCCTCTCAGGAAGACTCCACTATTCATCACCTCGCACGGGAGAAGCAAAGGTTGCAATCTCTCCTAGAAGATTCTAAAGCTCGCATTCTACAGCTGCAGAAAGATTTAGAATCCAACATAAGCCAGTACATGTTAAAAATAAAAGAACAACAAGGTGAAATTAGCGCCCTCACTAAAACCATTAAAGAAATGAAAGCAGACTCGTGCGAGTCTGCAGCAAGGAATCAAAAAGATATTGAGAGGTTGGAAATGGACAAAAGTTTACTAAAGCAGGAAGTAGATAAGTCTGAAATTCGCATTTCGGAAATGACAAAGGTAATAGAAGAGGAACAAAGACAGCGGTTTGAGTTGTTGGAGTGGCAGGAGCAACAACTGGCTGCCGGAGACGCAGGGCTACAAGAGGAGGAGGAGGGTCAGGGAGCACAACTACAGCGCTGTGCATCTCCAGACCAAGGAATCGACAGTGACCGCCTTTCAAGCCTGGACCATTCCCAACCAATGTCACTCAGTAAGTACATAACTAATTTACTTAATGAAACTATTTGTACTGCCACATGTTTCCATTTATCCATCAGTTAGCCATTGTTTGACAAAAATATTCCCCTTTTTGGCATAATCAATTTTACCAATTTCTTTTGTTTGCATCCTTATAAATTTTAGTTTGCCTTCTCTCTTTCTCCTATCTCATCAAGTGATGTTCTCTCCCCCTCTTCTAAGTTTCTTAAACTCCTATTTTTCGTTTAAATACAGTACATATGTACACATTTATACGACCCTGCGGAAGGTTCAGGCTGAACCGAAACCGGTTGATTTATATATTCAATAAGTGAAGTTCAAAAAGTATTTTATTCCATTATTATTATTATGCCGAACTACAAATTTATGGCTTCCTGTGAAAGTTATACAATTGTTTTGGCTTCCGCAAAAATGTTTTATGATACCAGTGTTTTATGATCTATAAGTTCATCTTCTTGTGTCTCTTTCTGTAATTTTGCACTTTCTACACAGCAGCAGTAGCAGCAACAAAGATTTTATCTTTTTTTAATCGCTGTCAAACTGACAGTTAATATTGTTATTGCAGTAATTGTAAACAAAAAACCTCAAACTACATGTAATTTATAACAGTTAAGGGGTTAATATTAGTATGTATATAGTAATCATTAGAAGCTATCTATTATAAATTTGTGTTATTTCATAATTTATTCATTTAAAATAATATATAGTATACTTGCGGCACGTTCCAGAGTGGAAGATACTCTCAGTATCCCCTGGTGTCAGACCACCATTCAGAATTGAAACATTGCTTGAAATGGCTTTAGCCATTTTTGGTTCACTACCTCATAGGTACCAAAATGTATTTTTAATGGAAGATAATAAATAAAATGGTAGGTTTCCAAGGTCAATATTTTTCTATATCTTCTATATGTTCTGAAAGTCCCCATTCTTTTGACAGAGACACTGTAACCCTCCTAAATATCTCATTATCACATGATCTCTTTCCAGGGGAAGAGAATGCATTCTTGCGCAAGCGCCTGACCCGCGTGGAGGCGCAGCTGAAATTGGCCATGGCACGCATGCAGGCCAACCGGAGTCACCAAGGTCACCAGGATCGCGCCATTTGCCACCAGATCCACAAGACAGCCTCGCTCCTGCGTCAGGTGCGCAGCAACATCACTCAGTAGTCACTAGACATGCCACCAACCAACTGATCACACAACCATCCAACCACCATCACCTTTTAAATTTATATTTTATTTTTATACGATTTTATTAATAAATTATGTACATAATTAAAACTGCATTTTTCATAAAATAATATTTCGGTTTATTTAACATTATTTATAATATTACCATGTAAATAAATAATTAAATTATCTTTTGAAAATATCTGGACATTATACTTTATTGAATATCAATTTTCATAACTGAACAATGTCCGTATTATGAATATTGCTTCGTTAAGTTTTGAAATGATCTCACTACACTAATAACAAAAATATTATTAATATTAGATATGGTAGCATAGTGGTTCAAGCTCAAGGATCAGTTCCCGCCACATTTCATAAAAAAAACATTATTATGGGCACGTAACGAATGTGTGGCAGTGGAGTGCTGTGACTATTCCCAGGAAGAATCTGAAAAAAAAATTCTGCACAATACCAACCAAAACATGATGCTGTGAAAATAGCGAAGAAGTCTTTGCGTTCCTCTGGTGTATGAAAATACAGCATATCTGATATATGACAGGTTGGTTCTATGACAAATCAGAACACACACTTTCCCCATCACTTTTCAAATGTGTTCTGATTTGTCCAGTTACCGAAAAGGTTAATCATTAACGATGGGTTGTTTCAGAGAATTTGAACAATTACTCAAATTTCGAAGTTGATTTTCAAGTTCTGTTAAGGTTCTATTTAAGTTCTGTTAGTATATCTTGTTTCACAAAACTGAAATTTGATGAATTATTCAATTCATCTGTTATTCTGTTATTATTTCAGTTCTATCAAGTAACTGACCCATAATAATTATATAATAACAGAAAATGAATAGGACATGCACAGAATTCGCAAATGAATGTTGAAATTTAAATAAATTAATAAAAACCTATTTTGCTGTAAAAGAAATTTTTTAATATTTTATGAAATATATATATTTTCTTTTACCTAGGTATATATTTATATAATCATTTGTTTTACACTATTTATTTATTTATTAACGGACTTGGGTCCAATTTACAAAACAATAACGCAAAATTTTATTAAAAAAATATAAGTTAAAGAGTAAAGAACGGTAGCTTAAAACAAATTATGTAATATTCCTAGGTCTAAAAAGCTGTCACATAATATTAATATACACGGTGTCTGGAAAATCTTAGTACAAGCAATGAATAACATTTGGTGGTATAAATTTTTTTATTTTGGTTTTCTTTTCGAGGAAAATTGAAAAAAAATTCTAATTCAGCTTTTAAAGTATTTTAAAATGCGTTGAAGTATAGACTCGGTTTCAAAAGTTTTTTTTTAACACTTTAGATGCTGAAAAAAAAAAAAAAAATATATATATTATATGCTCAGATTAAAAAAAAAGGGAGTTCTCTAGGGACGGGTTGTTGCGGAGAAATTGAACAATTCATCGAATTTCAACCTTCATTTTCGATTTCTGTGAAAGTCCTATTCAAATTCTGTTATTGTATCATTATAGGCTAGTTGCTTGACAATACTGAAATAATAACAGAACTTGAAAATTAACTTAGAAATTTGAAGAAATGTTGTAATTCTCCGAAATAACCCGTCCTAAGTGATGAAGATTCACAGTACGAGTTTTGGGACTTAGTTTACTAAGTAATTATTTGTTTAATGGCAGCAAACAAAGAAGTTAAACTTTTTGACTAATGCATCCTTTTGCAAAGAGATCCCCATTTTACATGAAAACATTACTTATAATTATAATATTTTTCCTATTGTAGAAATCCTTTCAAATTTGCCATAAATTCTCTGGAAGCCTGCCACTACTGTTTCATTTTTAATTAATCTTAATTTTCAAGGAGCCATAAAGCAAAAGCAAGGGTAGAGTATCCGGAGGTCGCTGGTTCAAATCCTGATGTGCGCAAGTAAATTTTATCTGATTAATTTGCGTTGTTTCATAATTAATTCATTTTAAAATAATGTATTTGTGGCACGCCCCAGAGTGGAAGATATTCTCAGTATTGCCCTGGTCCACCATTTTCAATTGAAATGTTGATTAGATGGCATTAGCATGTTTGGCGATCAGACCTGAATAGCCAGGTACTTTGCCATCTTTCTCTTCCTCATCTCCTACTCCTCCCCACCACCATCAGCCTCAAAACATACCCTTATCAGGGATGCCATAGTCTCACTGGCAGTTGGGACTCTTGTGCGGTATTGACATAAAAAATTCTAATTCCATTGTTTCTCCGCCGTACAGGCAGGGCCGCTCTTGTAAACATAATGAGTTATCATTAATAGCTATCAAATTAAAAAGTTTAAAAAACAGTTAGTATTACTTTTTAAATATTCAATCTTACTAATTAAATTCTTACACGCCCGTTCAACGTTGGTGTGGTAATGCCGACGTCGAGCCTGGTTTAAGACTGTTTTAACCAAACAAACACCATGGAAATAAGTCAAGTTTATCACTGTTTTGACCTTATGCGCTGCATAATATTTATACCATGTTTTTTAGCAAGGCTGTCTATTTGCAAATTGTATATTTGAGTTCAATTTGAATGTTTTCTATCAGAACTTTTTAAATTTAATATAAGCAACATTTAAATCCGTAAAAACTATGATACTGAAGAAAAGAGGGAGAAAAACAGTCACCCGTCAAAAGAAACTAAAGCTATTAAAAAAGAAGCGTAGTAAAAAAAGGTTTTTGTATCGTGGGTTTTATGTCATCATTGTTTGTTTATGTCATTTTTTTTTATCTTTTATCTGATATAAAATCTTTATCTTTGGCAGATAAACAAAATGCCTGTCATAGGGATAGTACCTATTGTAACACTCTATTATTTTTTTTTTGTTATGCTTTGGGCATTTTTTAGATAATAGTTTTCGTAACTTTATTTATATTTGCCTAGGATGGCTCTTATTAAGGAAATAACAAATACAGGGTGTCCGGGGTAAAGTGCACTAACTACAGAAGGTGATTCTACATGAGGGTAGAAGAAAAGATAAAAAACTTTTTTTGAAATTCCAATGTTTTTTTTTCCATTTTTTTTTTTTTAAATATTTATATTTCCATACAAATAATTCAACTTTTTAACCTAAACACTAACTTAAAATGTTGGAATTTAGTTGGGATAAAGTCATTTATCTTTTTTAATTGTACTATCATCCCGAAGTTAGTGCACTTTCCTTGTAATATTATATTATATTGTGAATATTATATTGTAGGTTCGATTCCATTTGCAGCGCAAAAATGCGTAGTACATGTAGAATTTTATGTTTTAATAGACTTTGAATAACTGTACATCTGTTTTAAGAAATGGAAAAACAGTATTGAATCAAGCAAAATAAGTGGTGATCATAGACATCAAAATTAATGGACTAGCCCATCAGCGAAAGGGGAAAAAACTAATTTCGCGGAGGGAGCGTGACCGTCGCGTGTAATTTGTCAATAAATGAATCTGACAGTATGTAGGCAACTCGCATGGTAATATAACCATTTAGTCCAAGAAAATAAAATATGCTTATGAATTACTAGTCCTTTATACAATGGCATGCAATTTGCTGACTGTGTAAAAAACTTAACTAAAAATCCTAAATCGGGACAATAAAAGTTCAGGCTTGTTTCCAAAACTGAATATTTTTACAAAGGTGATATAATTTTCCCACCTCAGTCATATTTAGCATCGCTTCGCAACTCGATTTGAAGACGGTTTGGTTTTTTAACCGTTTTGAAAATTCAACACAATGGACTTCCCTGCAAAGTGTCGTCTTTACTTTTCTGCACATATTCTTTTTCTTTTTTCTCTTTTTCTGTCTGGTTATTTCAACGTACGACAGATGTCGTAGATTATTTAAAGCGTTCTCCAACCCTCTTTGTGCCAAAAATATTGTCATATGGTTTTCCTCCAGCTCGTCGAAACTATACCCAGATTTAATGTTTAGGGCAAGTCTATTAATTTGGATGTCTATGGTGGTGATCAAAGCAAGCTAGGCATTCCAAAATGTTCTTCATATTACTTCTGTTTAGCGTAAATCAGAATCTCCAAATGAAATAGTGAATTCTGTATCATCATCATTAACTAGCATTTTGCATTAAAACATTCCTTATGACTTGAGGTATGTGTTTTATCAGATTTGAATTTCAGTAATAGTGCAACATAAATATAAATAAAAGATAAAAAAGCATAATGGGAAAAAAGATAAGGTATATTTTTAAATAGATTCCCCTTCAAAAAGTCCTATGAACTTGAGTATGTGCATAATATATAAATATATGTAACCTATTTGGTACATATTCTCTAATGCAAATAGCACTTGATAACCTCGAGCACATGTGATTATAGGAAATGTGTGTATAATAAACATCGGAGGAAAAGAAAACAATCAAGTAAAGTATTTTCTTTAATAAACAATTTAATTGTAAAGATATATAAAAAAGCCAATATCACAAAACCTTAGTCAATAATGAGTACGGAATGGTGAGCAAGCATTGATCCCTTCGTCTGTGCTGCGGGTATATAATAATATATAATAAACTTTGTTGTACAAAATAATTAAATTCATCCATTAATAGTCAAATGTTATACATTTTTTAACAATTTCATCATAATATATTGAGTAGGTTGGAATTTGGAATACACTTTACAAATTGCACATCACTAATATTAAATAGGTACCTTAATTAATTATAACAATTATTGTTAATTTTCACCATAAAACCATGTCTAACCCATATAAAGAATTAAAACCAAATACCCAAAAGAGGTAAGTACCAAATATTTAACAAATAACAAAACTTGGCACATACGGAACGTGCTTGAAATGTGATAGAATTGAAGACTGCACATAATACTACTCCTATTAGAACTCTTAATTCTGATAATTGTACAAATCCAACAAGAATCACATCTTATTCTAAAATGATTGTTCTTGCATATTTTTAATATTCTTTGTTCGACAGTTTAAAAAATTTCATTTTATCCTAATAAGAAGACGTTATTCTTAAGGACGGTAGACATTCATTCAACATAAAGTTTTGTCACAGTTTATAGAGCAAATGCGTCTATACGAACCCATCTTTATAAAATGTGTCTATTGATAAATAATAATATATTGACGAGCATGTATAACGTAGTTTATCTGCAAATCTCTTACTTTATAAATAATATATGAAGTTTTCTAGAAAATTAAACAATATTCACTCTGGTAAAGTAACTGATTTGGGAGATATACTATTATAAGGCCCGTCATTAATTTAGAATAAAAAATTACAAAATATTATTGAAATAAATGATAAGAAATAATATTTGGTCCCTCGGGTTAGCCCCCATGGATTAGTTAGTTTTTTCTTCTGATTGGTTTAACCAGTGTTCATTCTTTATTCACCACTCCCGGTTTGACACTATTCTGCTTTTTGTAAAGCAGATCATTTCAATTGGCTGAAATAGTAGTAGTGTCACTAAAATAATGGAGTTACTGAAACAAGTTTGATTTGGTGCAAAGGGGGCATATCGACAAATAAAACTGGCTCGTAATAATTAGTGGCTTGCATGATTTGCCTTATGGTTATGCCACTTATAAGAGCCTGAATATTTGAAATTGTTTTTAACCAATTTGTCGTCAGCTTCCTTGGGACCTCGTGTACCGTATAGGTAGGGTACTGGTGCTACTTTCTCAGTCTCCATGCGCTGCAGAAGGGGAGTGAAGATCCTCCAGGCCTCACGAAGTTCATCACTGCGAACAAAGTTCATCTGTGAGCCCATGAACACATCCTGGATGAGTCTCTCATAGGCGTCAGGTAGGGCCACTGCGTGGTAGCGCGAACTGTAGGTGAGATCTAACTCTGTTTCCACGAGGTCGAAGGTCCTGCCCGGGGTCTTACACATCATCTTTACATAGAGAGCCTCCCCAGGCTGTACGCGGATAACCAGCTCATTGCGCTTGGCCTGTCCGCTGAAGATGTCTCCCGCCACATCATGGTACTGGATGCGCACCTCGGCCTTTCGCTCGTTGAGGGCCTTCCCGCAGCGCAGTATGAACGGCACTCCGTCCCAACGTTCATTATTAATCTTCATCACGGCCATGGCATAGGTAGGAGTGATGGAGCCCGGGGGCACCGTGTGGTCATCGAGATAACCCTCGGTGGCATCTCCCCGTCCCGCCGGATCTCCCACATATTGACCCAGCACCGTATCGTCGAGCTCTAGAGGATTGATGCAGCGTAACACCTTCACTTTTTCATCTCGGATGTCATCGGGGTCGATAGAGGTGGGTTTCTCCATGGCCACAAGGCACAGAATCTGCAGGATGTGATTTTGCATCACGTCTCTGATGATGCCGAAGTCGTCGAAGTAGCCACCTCGGCCCTGAGTGCCAAAGGGCTCCTTGAAGGTGATTAGAACGGAGGCGATGTTCTCCCTATTCCAGGAGGGTCCAAACAGTCGGTTGCCAAAGCGAATAGTCATGAGATTTTGCACCATCTCCTTACCGAGATAGTGGTCAATACGGTACATCTGTTCCTCGCTGAAGAGCTTGGCGAGGTGGTCACTGAGGCGCTGCGAGGATTCTGCATCCCGGCCGAAGGGCTTTTCGATAATGACCCTCGTCCATCCCTTCTGACCCATGCAGACGGTGCGGATGTTCACTGTGGCCTTCTCAAAGACGGATGGAGGGAGCGCGAGGTAGAACAGGCGGTTTGCGACCGGCCCATGCTCATGTTTAGATATTTCCTGATTTAATTTCTCGAAGTCACTCTGACTATCGTAACTTCCTGCGATATAACTGTGTTTATGCCAGAACCTATCAAACTTTTCATCTTCCCCTGGCCTCAGTTTGAGATGCACCCTGCATTTATTCCTGAGCTCATTAATGGAGAGATTACTGCGAGCATAACCTACGAAGGCCGTCTCTGGAGGTAGGTGGTTGTCGCGATACAGGTACCAAAGAGTGGGGTATATTTTTTTTCGCGCTAAATCTCCCGAAGCTCCGAGTATAACAAACGTGTGTGGATGTTTCGCATCTAAAACTTGCGGCACACTTTCCATCGTAAACAAAAAAAAACAACAAAAAATGTACGTTAGAAACACGGTCCACCACGGCCAAAAGTCAACTGAAAACGTGAAAAGCCGATTCACTTAACGAACTGTCAGAGGACACGAGCATTCGAGGCGAACGAGCATGGCCGAACACTTGACTCAATAACTCCACTCAACGACTCAATAATAATTTAACTTCAACTCCAATACAACCACATACAACCCAGCCTTGAAAATTACAAGTCACACTCTCTCATCTAATCGTGTCATTGCCCATTATCGTTATCCACATTATTTACTGTTTTGAAGTACGTATCGACTAAATTAAATAGATAAGGACGATAAGGTGCACCTACGAATGGTGTAGGGTGTAAGGATTGGGAACTACCTGGACCTACCTGTTTATAACTACTATAAATTCGTACCTCGTGATATTAGATGTGTGACGCGCATTCCACCTTATGGGTATGTACTTGCATAGTACCTACTTACAGCATGATGTGTGAAAACTTTGCGCGCTTCGTAAATCGTCCTTCAAAGTGTGAGAATATGAAAGATTTTTTTCCATTTTATATGATTTCGACAAAAAACATACCTACATATTTACTAAAAAAAAATAATAATCATACTAATATCATAAAAGACCTACTGGAGGGAATAAAAATACTTGGAAACACATATTCCGCGTGTGTTTATCTATTGCGGTGGAGATCCTACGGGTAGGTACCTGCTTATACCATACTTACAGGGCCGTTCCTAATGGCGCTGATAATAACACCTAACAGTTCTAACACACCGACCTTGAGATTATTTTTTATTAAAACGACGCTACACAAAAACATACATCATCCGACTATTTTTGATTATCTAGGGTCTAGGCGTCTACTGGTCTTGACAAGGGGCGCCAAAATTTTCGCGCGCCTGGCGCCGTTTGGCTCAGGGCCGCCCCTGCATACCTAATACTTACATCAAAAGTTTTTTTTAACGCTGGTATCGCCTCATCTAGATACTGATTTATCAGATCGTGAGTGTATCGCGTTTTACGTCAACCTAATGGTGACACTGAAAAACAAGAACGTTGCGAAACATGCACAGAAAAGCAATAATGAGATAAAGATAAGGTGCCTTTAATTTAAAATCTTGGGACGATCAGAGATTTCAAATATTAATTATAACCATAATTAATAGGGTATTTTCATGTTTTTTTTAATACTCGAAAAAAATTAAGGAAGATTTTTTTTTTAAATTTGCCACTAACGATTTAAAATGTACCATTTTCGATTTGCCGCCTAAACGATATGATCGTTTTTATTCGTCAATTCAGCGGCGCGCCACTGTCACTGTCACCAACGTCACGCCTGGCGACGTTGGTGACAGTCGTCTTACCAGCCAGTGACGGTTTCTGTCATAATGACGTTGTAGCCAGTTGGAACCGTTTCAGAATGTGCGGGTTAAGATCGTTTTTGAAATCAATAATAATTATTGATAAAGTTTTTAGTACAATAATCAGCAAAATAAAGTATAAATCTTTGCACATTTCTCAAGGTATTCATAGTTTGTGAAAATACCACATTGATATGAAGTCCGTGGGGGGGGGGGCGTTAATAATTATGCAATATTTCGAATATTCTATGTAATTGCTTTTAGTCGTAATATACATACAAGAGTCTTATTAGATTCTCATAATAATATTATATTTTCGTGAAATCGATGAGATTTTTTACTTACATGCATACAAATATTCTAGTGGTAACAAGAACAGAGTTGTCCGGTGCGTTATTAGTTACTAGTGATTTTATTGTAGGACGATGGGCAGGGTCAGGTTGGCTGAACGTGTTGGTGACCAGAGATGTGCTTTATTTCAAATAAATCCATTTCAAATGGAAATGCAAAATGGGTATTTTCCATTTTGCATTTTAAATGCTTTTCTAAAAACCATTTTGCATTTTAAATGCTTTTGTCAATGCATTTTCCATTTGAAATGCTTTTTGCAACATTCTTCCTACTATCTCCACTTATCTTTTTTCATAAGCCCCAAATATCAGTCGGTCCTCAACCTCGCTATGAGAGATAATTTCCATTTGTCAAGTTGCTCCCTGGTAGGAGCCCTGGCAATTGAGTGATACCATTACAAAAAATACTAATTCAAATACTGAACATGGGGCCATGACGCTGTAATATTAAATGTTAGATAGCAGTTTCTATGTTTTTACGTTGGCAACATTAGTCCCGCGCAAATTTTTTGTGGTTTCATAATCTGTAGTCGTGGTGTTTTTGGATTTACCATCATGTAATATGTTTGTTCTACTTTGATGTCCATTATTAAATGACAAAATTGTTTAAAAATTCTATAGTTATTTTAATTGTTTCACCTGAGAAACCATTTTGCATTTTCAATGCATTTTGAAAATAGGTATTTTGCATTTTGCATTTGAAATGCTTTTCTAAAAACCATTTTGCATTTTGCATTTTCAAATGGAAAAGTTTTGACCCATTTCCATTTTGCATTTCAAATGGTTTTGGGTACCCATTTTGCACATCTCTGTTGGTGACTAACATTAAACTGTAAATGGTACCTACCTATATTATTTGTATGAAAACTCCCCTTTTTTGCTTAGTTAAGTTACTGCAGGCCTATAACGAATGATTTGACAAATTTCATAACAAACTCTCAGTAAAGCACGAATATGTTATGAGGAAGTCGGAACACGTGTTCTTCAAAATAATAATACTTTCGCATCTCGTCCATTACATTTATTCAGACAAGGCCACCTGCGTGACCACGTCTTCAGATATAACCGGAATGACTAATATTCTATTAGAAAAAGGTTACCCACTCACATTTTTAACAGTTTCCTAATCCAAAAAAGCCGTACTCATTTTTCTCAGTGAAGGGTTGAGAAAATGGGACGGGGTAGATTTTCGAAATCTCGTGTAGACAGCCATCTTCCTCTTGTTTTGAAGTGTGCAAAATTTCATCAATCTTGGAATAAAACATCCTGAGGTGAGGCCTTGCTAAGCTTTGGTCTTGGGTTCAATTCCTAAATGCGACCGAATCTTTTTCTGATTTTTCCCCTTCACACTTTTCGTTTGAGAGTTGTTTATATTGTCTTCAACGATTAAATAAAATAATTGATTGAATGTATCTCAATTATCGACTTAGTTATTATCATTATCGGCATGGTTATGATATTATGTTGTCTAATTATTATGCACATGCTGAAATAGTAAATAGTAGGTAAAATCTCAAATCATATTAGTAGGTATTTAATGTTTTCGCAACCGCAATACTTTCTATAGCTGAATAAATGATACCTACTGATACGTTAACATAAATGTCTCAATTTGCTGCAAAACCGAAGATGTACGTAATTTATAATAATATCTAGTGTGTTCAGTAATGGTGTTAGGTATAACGCACAAATGTGTACAATGGATACCTATTATAAAATGTAAAAAATATGACGAAACAAAATATTCAAAAAAATAATTATATTCTCAAATAAATAACGTGTAGGTACCTAGGTATTAACTGTCCAAGAAGGATTCAAATAATATTTAAGTTATATTATCATAATCATTGAAGAGGTTTCTTAATCATAATCCTCATAATTATTGAAGAAATTTTAAATATTATATTGTGATATTGCCTGCCCCTACGGGGAAACGACGTGATGGTTATTTAGTTAGTTTTTTAGGATTCTAAAAACATTTTAGGTATACAAGAAATGGTACTAAATCGACCGCGAAATGACCAGGTAGGTACCTAAGTACAAATATTTTTAAGTTAGGAATTTTTCAGAATGTGCCATACCTACTGTCTTATTGCAATTGGGAAGAGTGAGAATATTTATATAATTTTAGAATATTGGCAGTGGTAAGAATGCTGCCACTTGGCCCAAAACCGCGATAAAAACAGGGTGATCATTTACGATCACGCTAGAAAAGGTCCAAATAATGTTTTTCGTGCAGAACAATTCTAATTTCATTAAAATGTAGTGTGAGCCTAGCTTTACTTTACTAGCTAGCTTTACTCGTAGGTAGGAACCTATAATAATTAGCACATGGTAACACCATGTGCTAAATATTATAGGTAGGTACTATAGAGCAACAAAATTATATTTATTATACAAAGTATTCATATAACGCATGAAAAGTGAGATTGGCATAGGTACCACCTAGCCTAGACCTATACCCACAAATAAACAAATAAATAATACTCACAGCAGGGGCGTCGCCAGCTTTTTTATTGTTATCGTCTTTAAATTTTTTCTATGGAAATCCCAATTGGGGTAGGTATGTGTGTGGGTGAAGGGAGTGGAATACGAATTATTTCATTCACAAAAAAGCAAAAGACGCAGTAAGCGCCCCCTCCTGTCCCCCCTCCTGACTCCCGACTGTCCGCCCCCCCCCCTGCCTCCCGCTGCTCCCCCTGTCCCTATCCTGCCGACACCCATGACTCACAGTTTTTAGTTTCAGGAGATATGGATTATAAATCTTCACAAGTTTATTCGTTTATACCAGAGGTTCCCAAACTTTTTCGTCCCGTAGACCACTTGCCAAATTTTTTTTATCCGTAGACCCCCAGCCTGCCGAATGTTGATTTTTCCTAAAACTATTAACGTCCCATGTGATAATCATTTATTTTTTTCGTACAAAGATTCCCTTCCCTTGCCTACCCTACAACCGGTGGCGATATAGTTCTTCTGTTTTTGCATTGTGCAGACAGGGGCGAGGTTGAGTTGAGGTAAATGGGGGTCCGCTCCTATGTACCCCCATTTGAATCTCGTGGACCCCCAAATTTTTTTCTCGCTGACATAGACCCCCAGCAAGCCGATATCGACCCTTGGGGGTCCATATAGACCACTTTGGGAACCTCTGGTTTATACAAACTCTTTGAACTACGAACGAAAATAATAAAAAAAAAGTTTTCATATTAAAATCTTTTCATTCGGCAATAGGTATCACCCCTGAAGTATACAGGGTGTTAAGGGACGTACTTGACTTAGTTTAACCAGTTATTCCTGACATTATTTGAAGTAAAAAATGTGAAGTAAATTTTGGTTAAAATACAAATGTTTTTTAAAACAATAAAAAAAACTTCCACATTTCGTCACTAGTAAAAAATTACTAATTAGGTACCTTTTGTACTTTATTAAGTTTGACGTTTTTAATACTTGGTATGTTATATTAGAACTTATGTGAACAGTAGGTAGACCTCGCGACCAAAAAAACACGGTTCTAATTTTCTCTATTTAACAAATCATAACCAAAATTTCCCCTGAAATCAAAAAAAATTGTAAGTAGGTACTTAAATACGTATCTACTTAATTATAAACCATATGTTTTATGTATCATTTTTTCTAAATTTCAAAGAAGATTTTTTATTTTATGTTTATTAAAAAATATATAATAATACATAATTTACAGAAACTATAGTAATTATTTCATCTAATTTTATACATAGGTGTACCACCATAATAAAGCTAGGCTTGTGCGTATAGGGGATGCATATATAATTATAGACATGATGTAATTATACACACAATTTGTCCAAATAAACGTCACTATTTTAATGACAAATCTTTTTTCAAACTTTCTTCACGCAGGTAGGTACCATAATATTAAAAAATTAAGAGAGTCCAAATAAACACTTCATTAATTTAAGAATAAACACGACGATTTCCCAATTGAACAAAATAATTTTTACTGAACCTTTGACGGCCACCATCTTGAAACGGAAACGGGACGTAAAAAACAAATTTACAGACAGACGAAATGCAAAACGGTCGAGATAAAAAGGACTTCGCTGCGCTCAGCCAATAATATTATGTATGTATAAACCATATAATATTAGTGTTCCGTGATCCAAATATTTGCCTAATCGAGGCTTAAATTTCAAAACTTTGTTTACGAAGTTCAAATGCGATGCAGATCTACGATGTCAGATGAGTGTACGTGAGGCAGAGCGCTGGGCTACTGGGCTAAATGGAACATTTCTCTTCATTTAAATTTGTATGGAAGGCACTTCTAGTTTTCTTTTTTTTTCTATGGCATAAGCACAATATTATTGGTATAATAAATAATTATCTAAGAGATATTTATCTTAAATTTTAAAAATGTACATTTACCCATAATACAATTAATACAATTTATTTATAACACAATATTACGTAGTTAAGCGTCGTTTCAGGTTGGAATAATACTTTATTTATTTAAAGATAGATACAAAAGAAAATACAAATTACATATTAGGAAGCTTTGCCTGTCCAACTAGGAAAGTTTCCCGTTGCAGGACAGACAAATTGACAGGTGTAGTTCATATTATTCCTGAAGAAATGTACATAATTAAATAACAAAAAATTCAAATTTTCTCTGCAACTAAGTTGTGTAATAAAGAAAAATATACTTATATATAAATTTAAAAAAAATTACAGTAGTAGTGGCTTTGTAAAGATTAACATGCTAACATATATTGCATTCGGATTTACAGTATAAGAGATAGGTAAGTTACGTATTTAGTAGTAATGAAAAGTAGAAATGGAGATTTTTTGTTGTTTGTAGTTGTGACAATGTAGAAAAAGTAACCTGGTAGCATGTATTATATTCGAAATTTACCGAAATATAAATATAATACTGTTAATATCATTGGTATAATAAATAATTACCTAAGAGATATATATCTTAAATTTTAAAGATTTACATTTAATTTAATTTAAATTTAATAGGTAATTATATATATATATATAGGTATTGTATTATATATATATATATATATATATATATATATATATATATATATATATATATATATATATATATATATATATATATAATACAATATTTCGTAGTTATGCGTCGTTCCAGGTTGGAATAATACTGTTAATATCGCCATGGTGAAAAGCCACCAGTCGGAATCGAAACATATTTTGTTATTACACCCACCTTGTACTTTACGCCAGGACATCCTGTGTAAGGCGTTTCATAAAAAAATAATCCGCACGCCAAAAAGCAATCAAAGCATGCATCATGCTTGGCTCTTTCCTAACATACGGCCGCAGAAAACGATAATAACTATGATTGCATAACTATGGTAAGAACTTAATATCTGACAATTTAAATATATTTCATAGTATTAGGCGACCCAGTTATTAAAAATGTGTGGTACGAGATGTTAGTCACATGATACCTGAGTCAATAATGTTTATGAGAACTAAATTAGAATCGTTATTAATGGCTTTTTTGCACTCGTCTACGGCGAACCTACCTTTTCGTGGGATTTTTTTAAAAATAGCACTAAATTATGTTTGGTCAAAATAACATATTTGAGCCCAAGAACGCGATTATTTGAAATATTTTTATTTATTTATTCACACCTTGTTATAGGTAAGTTGTTCAGGTGTACAATAATAAGTGTATAATAGGTACATAGCTTAATAAATTGAGTATGAATTGAATATGTACAATACAAGTTATCATAGAGAGAGTTATGTTATACAAAGGAGTTCAATAATTGTACATAATAACAAGTGTACAAAATAAGTACTTAAGGTGCTATGAAAGTATATAAAGTATATGGCATTGTAACTTGTAAACTAGTAACTTTGTATTTAGCAAATTTTTATTACGCCAGGATGGGTGTTTTACAGAACATAGCTATGACGAGTTTTATAAGTGTATTATAGTAATATAATATATACACTATTTAATGGATAATGGCTGTCAGGTGATAATGGTTACAAAAAACTTCTAAAGACGAATTTAGATTAATCTTTATAACGAATTGGTGTACATAATGAATACCAAAAAATATGCTTTAGATAAATTGAAGGTTTTCCTGTCGTTTCGCTTGAATAGCATACAAATAAAAAAATAAATGACTCAATAAATTTTTTTAATGTAGTAAACTACTATTTTTTTTTTCAATAGAATTGTATGAACGCATAAAGAAAACAACCTTTAAAAAATACAGTATTATAGCTAAAATTATCTGTGACAGTTTCACTTGATTAACTTTTTTGCTTTCTTGTAAAATTATTTACAGAATAAATAAAAACAAGTTTTGTGCTTGAAATCGAACGATTCTATACTCTGTTTGTCAAGCGATTTTAATGCCTATTACCTACAATATAAGGTATACCAAGAATATACACATTTTTGGCTTGTAGCTTCCTCTTAATTTTATACAATACTAGTGGACCCGGCAATGCTTCTCTATTGCTAGTGTATTCTCGGACATCTTCCACCATTGACTACTGTATACCTCAATGTTACTTTTAAAAAATTACATTACATTGACATTATTTCGACTCCGTATCTCGTTCCGGTACAAAGATATTGCGTTAAGTATTCCGCGGGCGTCCCCGACTTCACTTCTTCTATCATTCAAACAACTCTCTAAACACTGCTGGCACTAATAAGAACAAGCATTGAAATTTTCAGCGATATCATTTATTTATTTTCAATTTTTAATATTTATTTTCACATACACACAATTCAACTTTCTTGCCTAAATACTACCTGAAAACGTTATTTACACTACCATGTAGAATCATCCCCTGAAGTTAGCACACTTTACCCCCGGAAACCCAGGATATTAAGGCTAGTTGAAGTCCCCGGCGTTACCCAGGCTTTTAGGAAATCAGATGTAGACAGTAATAATTTTCCTCTTATTTTAAACGTCAAATATGCAAAATTTCATCAAGAAAGAGGGTTCGAAAAGGAAAGAATCTCATCTTCGGAATAAACTGTCGATTTGTATTAAAAAAAAAACAAAGCCATGCCTCCCACTCGCCCGCCCGCTACAGACACGCTTCTTTAGATGGATTGATTTGAAATTTAACCTGGACTTTTTACCACTACAGTCATCGATGCTTATAATATTGATTTTTAAAAATCGATAACCGATAAATTTCTGCTCAAATTTTGGTGGTCAATTTTTTTTTTTATGTAGCAAAGGGTCAATAATTTGGGTTGAGAAAACATCTTTATTAATTTGGCGCAGTTGTATTCAAGCCCTTATCATTATTAATAATGAATGTAGGTACCCCATTGACGTAATTTAGTCTATGAGGTACCCACAAGTGACATGTAGGTAGATACTAATGAAATAGGGTAGATTGGGTAGTGGTAGGAACCAAAGAAGTTTACTAGGTAGGTAAGTACTCCGCATATATAATATGTATTATTAATTACAAATTCTATGATCTGTTAAAATTATCGGTACATAGCCATTTCCTATTATTTTAATGGGCTCATTAAAATAAAGTTTTATCGATGTTTGCTTATATGCAAGTGTGAGTATTATAAATAATTTTTAAACCAAAAGGTACAGGAATTATCTAGTGCTCACTGTGAACTTTAACCGTGTCGTCTTCACGATTTTTGCTATGTGCATTGCATATTATGTAATGCATTCATAGTGGGTATTTTAGAACATGTTACCCATTGGCAGTGCGTCGGTTGATTTTTTATTTTTGTTGTGCGCGGTGCATGATGCACAGGGAATGGAAAAATTGTTATAACTCTCTGAATTTTTGACATTTATTTGATTGAGCTACCCGTATGCGGGGTCGGCCCTGAGCCAAACGGAGCCTGGCGCGATTGCAATTTTGGCACTCCTTGTCGAAAGCAGTAAACGCCTAGGTAGGTGATCACTGTAATCAATAATATTCGGATGATTTGTATTTTTGTGTAGCGTAGTTTTTATGAAAAATAATCTCAAGGGCGAATTGTTAGGGCTGTTGGGTATATTATCAGCGCCTTGGCGCCTTGGTAATTCGGCGCCCGGAGCGGACGGCACCAATTGCGCCCGCATAGGGCCGACCCTGCGCCCATATGGTAAGACACGGAAAAGCGCCGTAGGTTTTATATGGTATGAAGGGAATGCAATAACTATTACTTGACAAGGAAAAAGCACAGCAGGCGAAAAATTTTCTGGGTCGGAGGACAAACTAATGCTTATTTATAATTTTTATTTTTTGGATATATAGTATCCCAACAATATTTAGACGGGAACCTTTTAGTATTTTTTAAATGAAAATATTTTAGCATTGTTGATAACGGAAACATTTAAAATGCTATATTAATTAAATAGCTGTACCCCGCCACAAGTTTCTGTGGCTAAGTTTGTCTGTGCAGATAGAGAAACAATAGCGCGTGTTGCTTTCACGTGCAACAGATGGCGCTGTTTTCACAAAGGCCATTTGTATGGTTTAACCAGTCCCAGGTGACATCTATATAATATAGGTATATAACACACGCGTATTCGAGATTTAAGATTTTGAACAAACGAACATTTACATTTTTATTTATGTACACTAATTTTTCTATTACTATATTAATTTATTTTTATGGTTCGTTTATCAAATAGTACCTAGACACATCTTTTCAATCTCTATGGACTGCACGCCACTGATATATGGTAGGTAGGTACTTAACTTAGATATTATGCTAACGCCATAGAAATGTGAAAGTATGCTGGTATTTTAATTAATTAAATTTGAAGGGTACGGGTAGAAAATTAGTGTAAATTGTCACAATAATTTGGAAATGTTCAGGAAAGCATTTTTAAACTTTGAAAGTAGAAAAATAGGAAATTAAACCAAACAAATTAATCTGGTATGTTTTTATAATTGGTAATACAATATTTAACAATCAAACTAAAGAAACATAATTTATTTCATTAATTTGTGATATTTCACAATTTATTCATTTAAAATGATATATGTATAGTATACTTGCGACACTTTCTAGAATGGAGATTCTCTCTGTATCGCAAGACCACCATTCAGAATTGAAAACGTTGCTTGAAATGGCTTTAGTCATCTCTGGTGACCAGATCTGAATAGCCAGCTACTCCCCAACCTTCCTATACCCTATCTCCTTCTCCTCCCCACCAACTTCAGCCCCATAACATATCCGTATTGGGAATGCCGCAGTCTCACTGGCTGACCTATATTTTATAATTTAAATCTCAAATAAATAAAGTAGCATATATCCGTGCCAGATATTTGCTACACCTGTTGATTAAGGCGATGCACTACGTCGTATAATATTTTAAATTGAGCCGCTATCAATAATAACCCTTACGTACATGGCGATAAGGTTTAAATTCCCGCTTAACACCATCCGCCTATTTTGATTTATGCAAGAAAAAAACATGGCCAAAAAGTGCCTTTTATTTTATTTTGTGGATGTTCAGGCATAAATATTTAATTTTTTTTTTATCATTTTATAAATAACTTAATTTGCCACATTATATAATAAAATCATAACCGAAAATGGGTTCGTAAGTAGGAGATTTTGAACTTTAAAGCAGTTTTCATAGGCCTTATACATTATTTTTTTCTGTTCTTATAAAAAGACTTATCTAAAAAATACTCGATTATTTCAAAGACCAAGATGTATTCTACTCGCAGTATTTAATTAAAGTATCTGAAACAATTCTAGGCGACCAAATTTTCAAACCAAAAACACATGATTTTGCATTACTACGTATGGCATCGCCATGATAAAATAATTTATCAGTTTGGTTGGGTATTTTGGCCTCAAATCCAAGTTTGAATGAGAAGTGCCTCGCAGCAAACATTCCCAGTGGCGCGTGGACAATATTATTCCCTTTTTAGCCTGTAGGCATTTTCCTCGTTTTACCTGTAGAATACCCTTATTAGCCTGTACAGAAAGTGAACCAAATAAATTAGAGGATTCTAAAGAAAATGGTATTTTTAGATTTTTTTGACAAATTTATGGATTATTCCTCTTCTCTCCTCGTACCCTTCATTTGATAGTTCACTCTCCAAGTCGTTACGGTCGTCTTTCACAGTATTGTGGTTTACGAACCCCAGAATTTTCGCGATCTTAAAGCGGCCGCTACACTACTCGCTTCGACGCTTCGACGAAGTCCTCGACGAAGTTAGCCGAAGTTCGAAGTGCGTGCCCACACACTCGTGCAACTTCGCGAGTAACTCAGTCCAACCAGTCAGTGATTGGTTTATTTATGCCGTGACGCTTCGAGTCCTTTGACTCGGGTGCATTTACCGACAACAAGTCGGGCGAAGCGAAGCGAAGTTGCCCGAAGCGAAGCGAAGTTCGTGCCCACACTATCGTATTCGGTCAACTTCGATCAACTTCGCGAGTAGTGTAGCTGGGCTATTACAAGCTCACGTCATTTGTCGGTCCCAAAGATATTAGAAGAACCTAATATCTTTGGTCGGTCCTCACCAAAATGCACAGCCTCAATCAGAATTTATTATACCTAAAATAGGGTAACTTTTTTCACCTGGCTCGGTCACCCTGTTGGGATTGTCCTTGTAAATTCTTAATGGAACGTCCCTGCCGCCATGGGCTTCTACAGGCCAATCTGTCCCTTCTTTTTTGTATATTGAGGTTATCTTCAGCACTTGTAGCTTTGATAATGTTTTTCCTGAGTGTAGGCCTAGTCCTACGCGGGAGAAATTCGAGCAGTCCGCTCTGGGCGCCGAATTTCCACAGCGTCAAGGCGTTGATAATATCGTCCTTATGATTGTTTTACAAAAATACAAATCATCCAAATCTAATTGATTACGGTGATCACCTACCGTGTCCACTGGTTTTGACAGGGGGCGCCAATCTGAATTTTTACTCACGCTAGCTATACGATATAACCAGCCATGTAGACAAGTAGGTAGGTAGGTACCTACTTACATAATTATGACGATGCAAAGAGAAAAATAATTCGTGCATTTGATTGTACAATATGATTAACATATCTCCAAATTAATATTTATAATCTATTTAGTAGATCAGTGGGTATACAGACACAATTTATATAGATAGGTAATGGGTTCCATGACTTAACAGAACGGTGATGATAGTCCCAGCGAGAGCTCGTACGGATGTCATCGACGATTGTTCTCTTCCTTCTCACGCTTTTTGTTTAAAAACGAAAAAGACAGACGATACTAGAACGATGACGTCACGTACGATCTCTCGCTGGGACTAGTATAAAACAGAATACTTGAAAAGTAAAAAAAAGTCGTTAAAAGTGATAAAAAATACTAATCTAACCTAACCTTAGGTACTAAGTTAACCTAGTTTTTTTTTCATCACTTTTCTTGACTTTATATCACGTCCACTGACACTGAAGCGCATTGAAATAATTTACGTATTCAAAATTGAAGAGATTTAATTTAAAAAAAATATAATCTAGAAATTATACGATGAATTTAAGGTTGATGAAATTTTTATAGAAAAAAAAATTATCAACATCATTTTTATTTCAATTTTTCTTTCATATCATATTTTTAATATTTTAACAATATGAGTAAAAAATTTCAATTTTGCGGGTTATGAATAATAATCATTGTTTAGAAAATAGCAAAACATCAAATGTCAATCTTTAAATGAGATTAAACATTTTTTTTACATGTAATTACCCTTGTACGTAGTATTATTAATTTTAATTGTTCGTCTGTCATATCGTATTATAGTAGTCAATATTTTCTCTTTGATTTTTCCATGCCAATTTAAGAATTTTGGGAAATATGATTTTATCGATGTTCAAACTAATAACCTCGCTAAAACCAACCAACTTTCCTTTTTAACCTAAATTATATTTATAACAAAAATATAAGGCCTTTACTTTTATTGGGACATAATTCATCAACTGTTAAACATTCTGCAACGGCCAACTAGTCAGAATGGCAAAAATACAATTATTGTCGACCTAATCTGACATTTTACATTCATAATATGTATATATACCTACTCCTGCCTAGTTTCTGTGTCCAGAATCAAGGAGATAACGCTCGTGAATCAGTGGTCGTCATTGGTCATCAGTGGAATGGAGTGAAATATACCTACTTAGCGTTTTTTCCACACAGTGCGAAGTGCGAATGTAAATAATAAAAATGACACAAGTGGGTCAAAGAGAGGAAAGGTCGAGTATGAAGGGGTGCATTCTGATATGAACCAAAAGTGTATATTTAGTTTTTACCTAGGTCCTACTTATAACCTATTTTATCCTCAGCCAATTAGACATCCGAGAGAAATATTGCACGCCTTGAGCCCGGATATTCTTTCCATTCCCCTGATCGTAAATTTCATTAGATCGATTAAATTTAATTATACATGAACCAACAAACAGCTGATTCATTGCAAGATTGGCCAGTGACGTCACGTATGTGTATCTGTCTTGCGAATCAGTCATAAGCGCAATTAACGCCAGTAATATGCGTTTACTTTGAAGCTCATGTTTATTTGCAGAGGTTAAATTATTATGATAGTGCCTTGAAGTAGGGCAATGTTGTCGGTATCGGTAGCGGCCAAGGTGACCCTCTGTTTCTGTTTCTAGTGCACTTAGCAAGCATCTATGTCTGCCTCTGCCAGGACCGCCCCAGGGGGAAATGGCATAATCATTGTGATTGCATGTATTTGCCACGGACAAATGAACACCGACCGTGTGATACGATGAGGCCATCGTTTTTCCCTCTCTAATACAATATATTAACAACTTACAACTGTGTCTATTGTTAAGGTGTTAATATAGGTATATTCAGAATGTTGTGACTGCATTTTAATGGGGTCAATTTGACACAGAAAACATATTTTCTAAAGTGAATATAGTTGGAATCCCACCTGATCAAGCTATATCTATGATTTATTTCATAGAAAGAACCTTTTGAAAATGGAAAGGAATAATTGTTGTACATACTGCATTCACACTTGCTCTATTGCATATATTTTGCTGTACTTAAATAGGAGAAATTTACCGCGATCCTTGCCACGCCGCAAGTGTCGTTTCGCGCCATTTGCGGTTGCGATTGCTTCGTTCCTTTCCTGTAATTCGTAGTTCGGCTCGTGGTAAATTTCTCCTGTTTATACGCAGCCTTATATTTCGTTCAAATTTGCTCTCTTCTATGGTCGATTCTATACAGAATAGAATGAAAACTGAAGTTCATTCAACATAATGGCGGGTTCAGACATTTCAATTTTAGTCGATGAACTTTATTGTATTACAAGAATTCTAACAAACAAACTCGATACTTTCAAGTATCGAGTTGATCAACTAAATATGAAACGCCTGAACCATAAATAAATCACTCGCTCCTGAACCCGCTATGAGCGGCTATTACTAATTACACGTCCGCGCAGAAAAGTCGTCCGAAAGAAAGGTAGGTTTACAGCAGCTTTTCCCAACCCAAATTTTGTATTATTTCGCGGAACGGCTGATGACGAAGCCCATCGTCCCACTAGCACGGTAACCGTACGAAATCGACAAAAACCGGAGATCCTGAGCAGAAAAATCCCACAATGGCTACTCTGCAAAACCTAGTGAACTTTACTTTTATGCGCATGGTGTCCGATTCAGACGGTGCGATTTTAGTTGAACTACTTTTATCGAATGACTAAAATTAAACAAGATTTAGTTCAGACGTTTCAATTTAACTCGAACCGATATTGATAATCAAAATGGCGTCAACTGAAATTATTCGTGCGTGCGTCTCTATAATTTCTGACATTTTGCGGAACGAACTTGAGAACATGTCATTGAAAAAGAGCAAAAACGTCATATCTGGGTTAGAAGAATTGAATTAGGTGTACGTTATACTATTTTCATAGAGATAGCATTACAATTTAAAATTTACTGAAGGGTATCGAATCATTTAGGAAATTCGGATAACAATTTGGTAAAGTTTCCGAATTCCGCTGCACGCATAATATGCTTTTATACATAAATAAAATTATTTGTTTTCAATTTAATTACTACTGGAAACAACAATTTAAGTCGGGGGAGATGAAAATACATGCTCAAAATAGGTTATTTGTTTGGTTTATTGTTTCCTAACCTTCAAAATGAACTCAGAACGCGATTGAGGAAAAATGGAATTTAAATGGATCTTTACCATCTCCCCCCAAATAAATAGTTGTTTCTTGAAGTAGGTAATTAAGTTGAAACCAGGTGTTATTTTTAAAAATTTTGCATACCAAGCGTGCAGCGGAACTCGATAACTTTACCCTCGTAAAAAACTTTTTTCCATGTCCAATTTCGAAAATAATAATATACTATTCGCATTTTTATTTTTAAATATTTCTTGATTTTGATCCCAAAGACATGCATTGCTTTGGTAGAGATCAATCAACCTGAACATTATGTCATCTGACCAATACATACATTTTTTCACGAAAATGCTATGTTCCTAAATATAAACGTCTTCTGTCGCTAGAAGACGCAAGGAACTAAAAATCGCAAGCGAGTTGAAAGATGTGTTCAGACGTGTCGATTCAGTGTAAAACTCGAACGATGACTCACACTTGAACAGGAAAAGTAGACGGGCTTTCAATTTTAGTTTCTCAACTAAAAACTTGATCAACTCAAAACTGTTGAAAGGTGCACACTTGTCGATTAACTTTCAAGGGTTATTCAATAGAGATTTGATCAAGTAAAGTCGCCATATATGAACGGGATATTATGGCGGGTTCAGACGTTCCAATTTTGGTTGATGTTGACTAAACACTTGAAAGCACATTAGGCTCTGCCACACGTACACTTCGGAGCGGTGGTACAACGCGCCACTCCAGGCCACTGCGTAGAAAAGTAAAGTCTGAGAGTAAGGTGACGGTTTACAGCGCAGTCCATTGTGAGACTTTTCTGCGCGGCAGCCTGGAGTCGCGCCGGTCGGCGGTAAAAACACAGTGAGTTATCTGGGGGATGCAATCAGTGATGAATTAAATTTCGGTTAAAATTGCCAGTTTATTCTTGAATATAAATTGAACCTACTTATCATTGTAAGTAAGTTTTTTTACATTGAGCCAACGGGCAGTAATACAAAAATTATACTTAGAAAAGTTTTTCGAGTTCCAAAATGCCTGCATTTGGATGAAAACGAAGTTGTTGAACAGGGTATTTTATTTAGTCACTGGTTAAACTATGTATTTACAATATAATGAAAAGTAATAAAAAATACACGAAAATATGAGAAAGTTAATTTAATCTGGCCGAAAAGGGTGCCATAAAGGGTGAATTTATCAATTTTCAACTTTGAAACTAATTGACATGTTTATTTAATAACTTGTATCGGAAGATTATGTGTTATATTTATTGCACATATTAATAGTCCATTTATCCATTTATGAATTATCAACGCCCTGATGTACTTTTACGTGTTTATTATATTTTACATGATACAAAGAACAAAAAAGGTTTAAATGTTTAGATATCAAAAAAATAAATGAACATAATACAGGGTGGGTATAACGGTGCATTTAAGTGTATATAATCTAATGAGAGAAAAATAGAAAGAAAAAAACAGAAACCAGTTCTTAAATTATTGCAGATGAACAAAATAGATTACACAGAAAAAAACGAGAGAAACAATTTTTTCACTATATTTAAATAGAAATTAAAATATACATAAATATTATTTTTTATCGCATTATACTCCTAAATAATAATAAGATGCTACGTAAAAATATTATAACGATATCTCAACGGGTAAACTAAATTGAATATGTCGATATTTGAAGTGAATAATTGTAATCATTTGTTTCCAAGTAAATGAAGGCGAGAAATTATGAAATCGAAATATGTATGTTAAAAATTGTATATGTGTTTGGGGAGTTAAAGTCACTTTTTTGAATGGGGCGACTTTGAAATACCTTTTTTTTTATAAGCTTATTACAACGATGCGCTAATCCCCATAATATTGAAATAAAAAGCGATTTCGAAAAAACTAGTATGTAGTTTTATTATTATATATATATTTATCTCAATAGACACTGATTTATCCGCGATAATACAGTCACCCCGTATAATGGTACGTATATATTTGAGTACCGAAACGCGAACGAAGCAACTGCAAGCGGCGTTTCGGGCCATTTTCGGTTTTTTAGTTTCTATCCCATAAGTTGAAGTTAAATTCGGCAGTTCGGCTCGCGTATGTATACGTAGCATTACAGTACCTACGTACCTACCTACTAACTGTAATGCGAAAGGAGTTTTAACATTTTATCTTTTATCTTGACAGTGACAGAAGAAAGTAACATTTTTATCTAAGGATAAAGTTGAGTTTTGGTCAGTTTTGGTTTTGGGAGTTTATTAAAGTTTATTTTGGGAGTTAAATTTGAATGCTAATAAAAAAACTAATTCGAAGCGTTAAACGATCTACTTTAAAGTTGAAATATAGTCAGTGTAATGTTTAATCAAAGTGATAATTTATTTGTCATTTGCGAACTGAAACAAAACCCAAAGGGTTTGTGGTTTAGATAACATTAATGTTGTGACAAAAGTGCCAGTGCGAATGGTTACAATATGAGTGTAAGTTATTTAAGTGATACGTTAATTATGATTGCAGTTGAGTTTTTAAATATAAAGATTTACCTACTCCACTGTTACCTGCATGATATATTTTGTATGCATAATTATTAACATACACTGACAATGCAATAAGTTGGTTATTTTGAGTAATCATTTATTAATGAATTTCACAAGCGAACTAAAAGATTCCGTCTGGTTTGCCTTTATGCATGACAAATTGAATAAATTGCTGTTGCATGTTTCATTTCTGCCATATTTTTTTATGCCATATTTGACATAATAATATTAAAACAGTTTTTTAGGTAAGCACTTTAAAAAAAATCTTTTTAATTAAACCCGAACTAAGAATCTATTTTAGGATAAGGTAGGCGACACATAACGTTATACGCATCATTGCTTGGTTTATTTTAGCACATCACTCGCCCTACACTATCAATGGGAATGTATGGCGAGCGATAAGCTGAAATAGGCCAAGCCACAAAAATATAGCTCACTTATAGTGTGGTCTGTCACAAGCTTAATAGTTTCATATTTTGGGTTAACAGGTTCGCTGACGGCGACTCCGGTCGGAGCCATTCGGCGTCTGGCACTGGGTGCCGGCGGCTCCGGCCGGAGCCATGAGTAGTATGTCTGCACAAGCATCATTTTCCTGCCGGCACTCGCGGCAAATGGTTGTTTCTGTAGCTGGCGTTGTTGTTGACAATTGTACCAACATTTTATAGCAATTGGTTTTCAAGAAAAAATTAGGTTATTGTTGTAAAGGGCCATTTAAAAAAGTGAACGATAAGTTTGTGTTTTTTAATTTTTTTGTGTAAAAATCTTCTTATTGTCATAATGAGTGATGATGCTGGACCATCTCGTCCTAAAAAGTCTCGTCCCTTACGTAAATCTCTGCAAGTTGAAGACATTGAGAGGGAGTTAGAAAATGAACTTGAGTGCGTCAATGAGTACCACCAAATTTTATAAATATTTTTTCTTCTTGAGATGTGTATTACTTTCGTTATCTTATTTGATTTGATACTTGTATTTTAGTTATTATTTGAACAAAAGACAAAAAAAAATTGTCTATTTTTGTTTTATCAAAATAATAAGAAGAGAGTAAAAAAAGTGCGACTAAACGGACGAAACCTCCGGCACCTGCTAAGTGATTTTCAACCGTGGTGCCGCTTGGCACCTAGGATCAGTTATATTGTGCATAGGTGGCAGCGAACCTGTTAAATGAGAGAATTAAAAAACTGACCCTACAACTTTCACATCAATAACAATAACCACCAAGTAAACAAACGATTTTATTTTAAGAAAATAACTATTAAAATGCATTATTTTTTATTTCCGAAAACCGAAATACTTACTTCTCATTATTGACTAATTACTAAAACAAAGCACTTTTATAAACTGCGTATTAGGTGTGTCCCTAATTACTGTATATTTACTTCATCTCTAACCAAAATGCGTAAATGAGTGCCGAAATGCCCTCGTGTGTGATGAGAAATTGTTTCCATTACACGGCAAACACTAGTAAAAGTCAAGGCATTAAATTTCGTTTGTAAATATACACAAATTACTGATTAATTTTATAATACAATTTTTTCGATTGTTGTCTTTTTAAGATTTTCAGCTCATTAGAGAAAGTGAGATAGCGAATGTAGCAACTCATAAGTTTAAGAAGGACTACCTATTGGCAGTAGGATGTCGCATACAGCGTTCCGCATTCATCTCAGTAGTGTAAGCGAGTGAGCTTATCGTGTCATTTCAGTCACACCCACGACTGGAATATAATATTCACCGCATCTTTAAGTACCTACATAAACGCCCCCCGGTCCTATATCTATTTCGTCCATACACATATATTCTTTGAATGTCTATCTTTGTCATACATAAACAGACATAACTGAACAACGTTTGATACCCAAATACAGCCTAACTTTGGTGGGTTGTGTATTGGCAAATCCTTAGGTCAGCTCGGAACTTTTTTACAAACTTTGACACTTATGCTTTGGCACCTTCTAGGTTTAAGCACAGCTTAAGCAGAATATAATGTTATTACAACCTTTATGCCTGTGACAGACCACGCTACAAGCGCGCTATATTTTTATGGCTTGGTCTATTTCAGCATTGATGCGTATAGCGTAATGTGTCACCTACCTGATACTAAGAGTTCTACTTTATTATTTAAACCGAGTTAGAACACTTTTTATTTCACAACCTGAATATTATGTACATTTGCTATTAGTATGCACAAAATGTTTATTAGTGTATTACATTTTTTAGGGCAAAATGGAAAGCGCTGCTCCTAGAAATGTGGAGAATGGCTTCTCTCGTCCTACAGGGTCAGAATTCCCTCCAACAGCTCCTAACTATGCTGTACCCATCCACACTCCTCCACAGGGTGAGTACTACCTACCTACAATGGTACTTCTCATCTGTATTATCATAGACATCTCAATTGATAGACTTGCCCTAACATGAAATCCGGGTATCATTTCGACGAGCTGGAGGCAAACTACGTGACCATACTTTTTGCACCAGGAGGGTTCGAGAATTCTTTGAATAAACTACAATATCAGTCATACACTGACCACCGAAAAGCTTACATTGAAATAACCAGACCCTGAGCAGAAAAGTAAAGTTCACTAAAGTAATGCAAATCCATTGTGGCACTTTTCTGCGCAGGATCAGAATTTTCGTTTATAACCAAACCGCCTGGCGCAGCAACGCCAAAAATTATTGAGGTGGGTAAATTATAAAACATTTGTAAAAGTGTCTTAACTAAATACTGTACAGGCCACGCCGCTTCCGTGCTCCGAGCGACTTGTTTTTTCACCTTTCCCTGATTGACTGGTCTATCAATTTGAATGTCTATGCGTATTATTAAGAAAACCCGCAAGTTTAATACATCCTTTTTAATGATTTCCTAGAAAATATTTTGTGGTTTGACAATAATACATATATTGAAATAAAACAGTCACTTTGTAAAATATTACCGAGTTGTTAATAATTTAGTTTTGAAGTGAAAACAGTAGGTGACAAAAAAAATTATAACAAATTAATAGTAAAAAAAAATTAAAAAAAATTGTTTTTTTTCTCAGTGTGTATTTCAAAATGCATAATATTATTGAGAGGAAGAAGTATTAATGTGGTACGTGTTTTCACTCATCACAACAACCATACAATAAAAGAATAGTTTAGACTTAAAATTATATTAATACTATTTTAGACTTATTATAAAAGTAATACTTAAAAAAAACTCTACTTTCCCAACAAAATTGCTTTTTAAATTGTTTGCAGTACCAAATATTGATGATATATTTAAGCAAACTTCCATTATAAAAATGTGTATAGAAAAAAATAACAAAGAATATCAAGAATTTTACAAACTCATGAGAAATGGAAATCAATTTATTACGCCAATCTTTAAAACAACTCAAATGCAAAACCATTATATTTACCAAGCCATAAAAAACTACAATAATCTCCCTTCCGAATTGCGCTGTATTACGAACCAACAAGAACAAATAAATAAAATCAAACTTTTTTTCCAAAAAAACTTATATTAAACAAAAATAAAAATATATATATATTATTATTAAAATATATATTATTATTATTATATCACATTATGAATTATGAATCTAAGTAAGAATCGTGGCTCCCTTATCAGGCACAAGAGCTCCTCTTTTCTGATAAGGTATACATGACCAATTATGAACCTTAATATTATATTTTGCAAAATATGTATGTATTAATGTAACCCATATGATGTATATTAAAATAATAAAAAAAAAAAAAAAAAAAAAAAAACTTAATGATATACATACCTATTACGGTGTTTGTGTTGTAGGTGGAATGGCTGGCCTGCAGAGCTTGTGTGCCGCATGCCAGCGTCTCTATCCCGAGCAGCCCAACCCGCTGCAGGTTACTGCTCGCCTCAAGTACTGGTAAGTTCCCTCCTCCTCCTCTCCCTTCACTAGATGTTACCCTCTTGTTCACCTTTATAACTTGTCACTATAATGTGCTCCTCAGTTTATTAATCATAGTGACCAGTTTAGGTACATATTTTATCGAGCTACAGTATTGAGAAATTTGCCTGTCAGAAGCTGGGTATGCTGTAAAAAGCCTACAGGTAAATCAATAGTACACATCAGAGTCTAGCTCTGGTCTGGAGCTCTTAACTACCTGAAAAAAACCTTGGACTCGGCTATCCACCTCATAGATTTCAGTAATTAATGCCTTTCAATCGTTAGAGCACGAACAACAGGTGGAATTGCTTTCCATTTTATCAGCATTTCAATGAAAGACACTCCGATGAACTAGCATTATTGTATTTCTTCGGCAATCACATAGTTTATAAGGTTTTGTGATAAATCAATGCCCAGCCTATGTGCTCAGTAATGATGGTGATGCTCACAATATGGGTTTCCTTGAAACGGAGGTTTCTTTCTATCCCTAAAATACCCCCTGTACAGTATCCCTAGAGATAAGTCCTAAGGGAAATATTAGGATATACATATTAATAGAGTTAATATAAGAAATCACTATGACAAGCGGCTCGTGACTTTTGGGTTACTAGAGTGTTAATATTACAAAAAATGGCTTAATTGATGTTGTTGTAGCTGAAAACGATTTTTTATTTTTTTTTCGAAAATTGATTTTTTGTATGAAGATTTTCAGGAATTCCGTGCGGCGCACGGCTGTACTGAAATTTCCTGAAAATCTTCATACAAAAAATCCATTTTCGAAAAAAAAAAAAAAATCATTTTCAGCTATAACAACATCAGAAATGACATTTTTTATAATATTAGCACTCTAGTACACCCAAAAGTCACGAGCCGCCACTGATGACAACAGCTGTTTGAAGTTTTCCTCAATATGTTTAATAAGTGTGTTAAAGGTTTGCTTCTATGTTGCAGGCTTGGAGGCCCAGATCCCCTGGACTATATCAGTATGTACTGGAACCCCGGCCAGCCCGATCTCAGGGTCCCTCCCCACTGGCATTACATCAGGTCTAACATTATCCATAATGTATAAGTTTTTTTTTTTGTGATTTAAATTTGAACAACCAATTAATTTGAATGCTTTTTTTTGTAGTTTTGGGCTTTCGGATCTCCATGGTGATGGGCGCGTGCACCCTAGACCAGCGGGTCCACCTTCTCCAGATCGTCCATCAGGTGACATAACATTTTGGAAAGAATATTAGAACATATTGAACAATTAACCATTTTTTTAATAGTAAATCTCTCTCTCAAGGAACTATAACATGTTTTATTTTTTTTATTTTCCAAGGTTCTGAAAACTAAACTTCTAGGTGTGAAAACTTTTTTTTATATGGGAACCAGTTGTGCTGGTTTTGCTGTGTATTATTTCTTTTTTTTAAATGTAAATCCTTTAATATAGAAGTATGCAATCATTAAGATCTGTCACAGCACGATTTCATTTCTTATTTACAGTTTTATAAATTTGGCAGAATGTTGACAGTGATATGTGTGTATTGCAGGCCTGGGGATGGAGTTGACCATGCGGGTTGCGGGAGAGGAAGGTGGAGCACCCACGTGGCCCGCAGCCCTTCTTCAGAGGCTTGCACGGTACATCTTCACAACAGGTAAATTTTATCCAAATCATTGGTTACTTTCATATTTGTTGATTTCTCAAGGTTGTGTTTAATACTCAAAACTGAATATTGTTTAATTCCGGGTCCGGGCCCGTATAATGTGTAATAAGATTAAATATACAGCATAAGATTAAAAAGTATTGCCCAATTCTATTTTTGATATTATCACCATCAGCGATACAATCCTTAGAGAGTCCTGACCGCCTCTAGAGGACACCTCCACTCCTGCCAGTCTCCTGCTGTCTCTCTCCAGTTCCTTATGCCCAATTATTCACTGTTAGCCTCCGTACCATCCAGTCAAATAAATTAATATCTTTCATCATTCCACTCCCATTAAGAAAAAAATTTGATGGTCAGTTATCTTCCATCCTTGCTACCCGCTCTACTCAATGGAGCTATCCCAGTTTTATAAGTTAACTTAGTTTATGAATTTGGTTTTAAAACAAAACTATAGTTTGTGATTGTATTCAAAACTACATATTGTGATTATTTGCGACAGTACTTTATCTGCCAGTCACCATTTTCTTAAGTGTTGATCTTTAAAAATATCAGACCCTTTGACCCTGAGTATTTTAGAGTTTGAATTTGATTCGTTGAAGAAAGGAGTCGGGATTTCAAGCATCTTTGGAGATTTACTACTTTTGGCTAAGAAGATCAACAAGCTCTAAGAGAAAATCTTTCTTTAAATGTTTTTATTAACCTTATCTACGCGGCTGTCGCATATGTGATTCATCTTTGGCTATTCACTTAAGTTGTTGTCGCATATGTGATTCATGAAGTTTCACTAAAACACATACATTGTGTCAAAATGTGCCGCGTGATGTGATAGATTGCGTTATAAAGGCTAAGGTTGTAGTGAAACCCCTTTAAGAAGTTTATTTTCCCTTCCTTTGGAAAATAATATAGAGTTTCACCATAATTATAGTAATGTGTCTTGTTTCCAGGTAATTGCCTTTGTGTAGGCGATCACGTGTCTTGGCACAGTCCTCTGGATGGGGGCCCGGTTGGGGCGATCCGCCACATGCTGGTGGGGGCGGACCCTCGCCTTTCCACCACACACACACCCCTGGGAAAGGTCGACTATGTACAGGTACTCTACAAATATACTTTTGTGTTAATTGATAGTTGATGAAATATTTAAAGATGATTGGACGTCATAAAAAAATGAATACTCTTAGAAGTGAGATCTATACAGATACTACAAGAAATAACTATGTATTTATGTTTCTATTTTTGAAACTGACAATTCATGGTGGAATTCCATTATAATAAACTATTTATGTGGTGGGAGATGGTAAAATATGCATTAAAGTTAAATTTTTTCTCAAAGTTAGGTTTGAAGGTTAGGAAATATGCACAAATTATTAAAATAACCGAAACTAAACCTATTTTGTGCATGTTTACTTAAACCCCAACCTAAATAGTTGTCTCCATTCGATATTTAAGTTGAAATCAAGTGTTGTTTTTTTTAAAAGTTTAAAGGAATTCAACAGGTTTATCAAAAAAACTTCTGCGGGATAATTTGGCCTATTTTTCAATTTCGGTCTTCAAGGGAAAGAAAAACCAAACTTCTAAAGCCATTTTTATGTGGGAACTTCTTAAGTGAGTTTCTCTATATTGTTAATTGATCATACTATTCTAAAATAGTTTAATCGATTTCACCCGAAACAAGATAAAATTGACCTTATTTCAGGCATTCAGACTTGGCTACAATCCACTTCTATCGGTTTATCTCTTCTGTGTTGGACATGTAACTCCTTATGTTCTTCTTACCACACTCGTCTTTTTCTTTAGTCATTTCCTCATTGCTCCCACTGAGAACTTCACCATATTGCTAGTAATCAATAATACATAATTATGTTAAGTACGTACATCAAATTGATTGTCATCGCATTCTGAAGTTACATAGAACAACATGCACTCTTTTTTGAACAACAGTCATAATATATTTTATTTTAAAATTTGGAATTTGTGTTTAGCACTGGAAACACTGATTATTCGAGATTAATATTATCATATACAGTCGAACTTGGTTATAACGATCACGGCTATAATGAGCAATTACAAAACAATATTTTAGTTCAGGCTTACCTTTATATAATTGTTGGCTGTTATAACGAGGTCGATTCACTTAGATACCATGCAAATAATTTTGTCGACACAATTTCTGAATACTTGAATGGGTCGTCGTCAGGTCTGAAAAAAAACCCGAATAATTTGGGAATTACTCTCGAAGTAGTACCAAACAAAGGGGCGGTGTAGCGCAGTGGTTAGCGGTGGCTGGTGGGAATTTCCTATCCCATTAAGGACTGATTCATATTTTTAAGGCACTACCTGTGTAAGATTGTTGGCTAAGTGAAACATTGCTATCCATCGGGCACTATGTAAATTTGAGCTTTGCAAATTTGTTTCCTTTTTATGTCTTCTTTTGTATTACAATTCATCATCAATTTTGTTTTAAAACCAATAAATATGTTTATGAAGGTACCTTGTTACGAGTACCTCCATCACTTCACGGGGTAAATTTAAGATAGTGATGCACAACTTTTTCTTTGCCTATTTTTCAAGCAGCTTGCGACCTACAAGTGGATTTTTTTTTTTTTTAAGTGGGAGTAGGTTAACAGCGAAATTCAAGATTTAGGGTTTCTGTTGATTTTTTAGAATTTAGTGTTTTGCAAACCGTTTCTTCAAATTTAGTTCCATTTAGGACATGCAGCATAAATTAACCAAAACTCTATAAAAAAATGTTTTCAGCGAGGGTTTTCAAGAATTACCCCAAATACTTTTGTTTTTTCTCTATAGCCAAATGGGCCGTATGGAAATGACTTGCGGGCCGCAAGAATTGTGCTGCAGGTTGTGCATCACTGGTTTGTGACAAGTAAAATTTTACAGCCACAATAACAATCCGGCAAGCTATGACAAGTGAGATTTTTTAAGCACTGATTGCACAAGAATGATAATAATATAGACAATTTAGTGATATTGTCTTGGAAGCCTTGAACCAGGTGATGGTAGTTATAGTGCGTTGATTGTTTTGAGGAGGAATTTGACAAGCACGAAAGCGACATCTTTAAAACAATCATTGACAGTAAATTTGGTTAGTAAAAGTGTATTTTCTAATTTATTTTTTTTACTAGTAAGTAATACTTACTCGTATTTTGAAAATATACTGTACATTTGCGAATTTATTGATAGTAGAAGGTAGGTAGCCACTTACAAAAAAAAACGTACTAGTGATATAACGAGTAATGGCTATAAGGAGCAAATTTAGTTGGTCCTCTGGTGCTTGTTATAATCAAGTTTGACTGTATTTGAGTTAATGTTTCAGCCTTGAGCCTCCAGAATTGGAAGACAACTTCACTCATCCACAAAAGTTTACTGATTTCTGAAAATATTTTGCTATCTTTTTGTTGTTGTTTATTCTATTGAATTTTGGTTTATCACGTGTCACGGTGAAGATGTAAATTATATGTTATCTTGCTTGCAGGTGGTTGGGGTGACGGACTCGGAGCTCCGCTCAGCTCAACGTTGCGGAGGTGCCCCACTCCTCGCAGCCCTAGCCGATCTCGAAAGGTAGAATGCAGTGCTTTTTATTTCTCATTCTATTTTATTAAGTGTTTGAACAACCTTTAATTTTTTCTTATACATAGATCAAGCACAATGTTCTATATAAGCACAATGGTGCTTATAGGTGATGAGGTCTGCAAGCTCATGTAAACACCTTTGTGCTTTCTTCAATGATTAACCTTGCTCCCATGACTTGCCCTTTAAGGCGATGCACTACGTCGTGTAATATTTTAAATGGAGCCGCTATCAATAACAGCCTTTACGTAGATGGCGATAAGGTTTAAATTTCCGCTTAACACCATCCGCCTGTTTAGATTTATGCAAGAAAAAAACATGGCCAAAAAGTGCCTTTTATTTTATTTTATGGATGTTCAGGCATAAAAATTTAATTTTTTTTCCGATCATTTTATAAATAACTTAATTTGCCACACTATACAATAAAATCATAATCGAAAATGGGTTCGTAAGTAGGAGATTTTGTTCTTTAAACAGTTTTCATAGGCTTTATACATTATTTTTTTCTGGTGTTATAAAAAGACTTATCTAAAAAATACTCGATTACATATTTCAAAGGCCAAGATGTATTCTACTCGCAGTATTTAATTAAAGCATCTGAATCATTTCTAGGCGACCAAATTTTCAAACCAAAAACACATGATTTTGCATTACTACGTAGTGCATCGCCTTAATAAAGTTCACCTGGGTTGTCATTGAGAGTTTGGCTATGTCTCCTGGTTAATTATTTGATTATTGGCTTAATCCTCTTTACATTTCCTAGAGTTATAATATTTTATTTTATTAATATTTTTTATGTTTTTCAGTCTCAACAAAGCGTATTTATTGTTTTTGTGTTTAATTCGTAGAACTCCATTTAATTAAAAAAATATATAATTAAAATCAAATTATATTATTAAATTTAAAAAAATTCAACAAAGTTTGTTCCTGAGGTGGTAGTGTCCTGTTATTAATGTATCCTAACCTTTAAGTAAAAATAATCTTTTTAGTTGTGGTCCCTGGCTGGTGACAGACATGCAGCGTGTTCAGTCGGCTGAGCTTCCTGCGGACCCACAGGGCCCCTCTGACCTCAGTGGGGTAGCTGCCTCCTGCCGCTGGGAGCCCCTGCCCCCCGCCGCTCCGCCAGCGCCCGAACGGGGCTCTTCTGAGATCTCCCAAACCGTCAAAGAAGAAATCAAATGCGTCCTGCAACGTGGACTGTCTGATATCATCTCAAAATCTACAAGTCGGGAAGACGCTCCTGTGGATGAGTGCAAGATGTCAACTGACAGTACCAAACTTTGTGAATCTTCGAAAAAGCTCCATGTCAACGATTTGACTGCAAAGTCATTAGCCGCCGATAAAGATATTTCCATGTCCACGGATAGTTTTAAAATGACCGACATGGAGAATGCCTTGTTGGAAGAAGTTATGCAGCTTCCTCCCAAGGGGGTGGTGGCAGGGGAAGGGGACCTGTCCAGGGTGCACTTGTTTTTCGATAAGGAAGCGGCCAGCCTTTTGCCCCTAGCGCTGAGAGGAAGGGTGGTGCACGGGGCCCACTTCACCTGGACTGCCGTTGGAGGGGTTCAGGCTATCACTCTGCTGGGCCCCGGTGTGGGTGGGGCTCTAGCTAGTGCCACTAAACCCATTGCAGCCCTTAATGGCTGGCTACAGGTAAATATCTGAATATCTCTGGATTTGGATGGATATGGATCTATTCAATAATTAAAGTTTCTCTTTGTATATGCATCTTGATGATGCGTATTGCCCTTTTCATAAAGTTTAATTTAAGCCATGAGGTAGATAAAAACTTATTTAATATTTTTTACAAATAAGTTACTGTGAATTACAGGGTCTTTGTAAGGGGATGATAAAGCGTACAAAACATTACTTATCTTACTACATTTTTTTTTTGTTTAAATGAAAAACCTTATTAGCATCACTTTTATTTTTTTATATCTGTTACCGAACAGATTTCGCTATTACTGTAGCACCAAAAACTGTCCAAAAAAACTGCAATCACCATTTATAAATCCATTATTGCTCCACATTTTAATTACTGCTCAACTATCCTTTTTCTGTGTAACGACCGAGAACAAAATAAATTTCAAATTCTCCAAAATAGGGCAATGAGAACAATACTCAGACGAAATAGATATTCAAAAGTAAATAAAATGTTAAATGAACTAAATTGGCTAACGGTGAAACAGATGTTGACCTTGAACATGATGATATTTGTACACAAAATAGTAAACAACCTGCTACCCAAATATTTTTCAAATAAAATTGTATACAACAAGGACATACACAAACATAAAACTAGGACGTGCAATGAAATCAGGCTACCAAAAAAGGACAAGGTGAATACTCAGAACAGTATATTCTATAAAGGGATGAAATACTATAACGCGCTGCCGGAAAACTTAAAGTCTGCCCCAATAAGGGAGTTGAGTGAAAAATATTTTGACTTATAAAAAATATGTTCATGTAGATCAAAAAATATCGATTCTAAATATATAAATATATTATTATTCTTAGAATTAGTTAAACGTTCTTGAAAAAGCATTCAATAGCAATAGACTGTATACGCTCCACGATTGGTCGAAAGAATTCTGACGTCACATGTGTCGTGACTTGTACGTACAACGGATCACCTATGGTGCATCTCTTTCTATTACATGAGAGATGGTCGGTTTAGATGAGAGAGGTGTATAGGCCAAACGTTTATTTGGGTTTGTCAAATATATGTACGTATTTGTTGTTATTATTATATGAAATGGATTTCTAAAGATACATATTCGTATAGTGCTTTATAATAATATGTTGTTTATTGCATAACTTAGAAGTTTTTATTATTATACATGTCACATAACATGTGATACACTTCAGGCCGCCGGCCGCCCAGAAAAGTCTTACAGTGAACTGGGCTGTAAACCGTTATTTTACTTTTGGTCTTTACTTTTCTGCGCGGTGGTCCTGAATTCGCGCGGAGCACGTCAACAAATAGCGACGGAAATACCGTACCGGGCGGGAAAAGCAAATATTCTAACTTAAAATATTAATTTAACTATGAAATCTTAATCAATTTTCTTTCTTTTTTAATAACATCAATTCTAATAGACGGTTAACATTGGTAAAAAAATTACTGGAATTCCTTGTTGAAGAATTAAAATTTTTTCCATACAAAATGCTTAAGCGACGTGGTTTTCACAGTTCGAATGACGTCACACCCACACCCCGCCTCTTACCGCTCGGATTCCGCTCGTTTTGGCGGGCTTAATAAAATTTAAACTTTGAGAATTAATTTAATTATGAAAACAAACTTTTAAAAAAAAAAAAAATACCAGTATTTAAGTTTGAATGCGAACATTGATAAAAAAAAATTAAAAAAATGGACTCAACTTCCTTATTGAAAAGTTCAAGATGTTGTGTAGAAGCCACATAAAGCAAGAAAAAACATAGAATATTAATATGTAAAAAATAATTAGTCATTTGTAAACTTAAATGTACAAATTACTAAAATAAAATTAACAAATAAATAAAATCGCTCTGCTGGGCCCCGGAGTAGGTGGGGCTCTAGCTAGTGCCACTAAACACATTGCAGCCCGTAATGGCTGGCTACAGGTAAATATCTGAATATCTCTGGATTTGGTCAATAATTATAGCTTCTCTTTGTATTTGCTTCTTGATGATGCGTATTGCCCTTTTCATAAAGTTTAATTTAAGCCATGAGGTAGATAAAAACTTATTTAATATTTTTTACAAATAAGTTACTGTGAATTACAGGGTCTTTGTAAGGGGATGATAAAGTGTACAAAACATTACTTATCTTACTACATATTTTTTTTAAAAATAAAAAACATTATTATCATCACTTTCATTTTTTTATATCTGTTACCGAACAGATTTCGCTATTACTGTAGCTTCTTCAGGGCCGTATAATACTCTCTTGAAGAATTCATTCATTTCTATTTTCATCCTTCCTCTGCCAGTTCCATGCCTCACTGCCATATACACCAGGGTTGTTTATCAGCCCTTCATTTTGGACTGCAAGCTTTGCCTCTTTGGACAATTTATTGTTTATTAGGTCTGACCGCATTCAGTCCTCCGCTAATGGAGTTTCATGCTTTATTCGACCTTCTTTCAATATTAATTATAATTGCAGGTGTTTATCCCATCTCCGCTGGCTCTGGAGATGGCAGAGCAGTTAGCAGGGCTGGAGGGTGCCGCCGTGGAGGGAGAGGTGGCCTCTCACTATGAGTGGCCTCACCACGGACTCGCCATCACTGTGCTGGACACCTTCTCATGAGAAAAGGGTGTAATATTAGAAATGCAAACTTGTAATGGAATTAATAAAGTATACATATCTTCATACCTTAGTAATAGACAGAATAGGGTATCAGTATAATGTGAAAAAGTAAAGATATAAGCGAACTTCATCACCAACTAAAATGTAAATCTCCGTGAACACTCAAAAAGAACACAGCACCTTTTGCATCCAGTCCTAGGAAACGCTTCCTTGCAAATGGAACAAACTTCCACAACATGTGATCGATGCTATTAATATAAACCAGTTTAAAGCTTGATTGAATTCTTATTTCTAGGGAGGAAGGAAAAAATATTTATTGTGAAATCAGATATGAGTGCATCAGCGGAACGCTGCCTGCTCAGTAAATAATAATAATAACTGATGCTCTTAGACAAGGATACCCAACATTTTTGAGGTTAAGAGCTAATCTTAATTTTCATGGTGATCGACTTCTAACAAGAATCTTATAAGAATTTTTGTTGTTAAACCATACCTTATGGTGCTAGAAAATTTCTCATGCTGTGTACTCAGAACACAGGATACACATTTACAGCCTTACTAATAAAAAAATCACTTCCCAACCATTACTAAGTTGTTACATAATACACGCTTTTTGCAAGATATTGCTTTACAATTTTAAGACAAATTATTTGTTTATGAATAAATAACTATTTATTTATGCATACATAATATAAATAAATGGTTATTTATTCATAGTCATGTTGCGTATGTGCGGGCGCAAACAATATTTTGTCTTTTTTTTTTTTTTTTTTTTTTTTTTTTTTTTTTTTTTTTTTTTTTTTTTTTTTTTTTTTTTTTTTTTTTTTTTTTTTTTTTTTTTTTTTTTTTTTTTTTACAGTATTACCGCACAAGAGTCCCAACTGCTCCCGTCTGGAGCCAGTGAGACTATGGCATCCCCAATTGGGGTATGTTGTGAGGCTGAGGGTATTGGGGAGGGGAGGGAGATGGGGAAGAGGAAGGTGGGGAAGTACCTGGCTATTCAGATCTGGTCACCAAACACGGCTAAAGCCATTTCAAGCAACGTTTCAATTCTGAATGGTGGTCTTACACCAGGGCGATACTGAGAGTATCTTCCACTCTGGAACGTGCCGCAAATATACTATATATTATTTTAAATTAATTAATTGTGAAATAACACAAATTAATCAAATAAAATTTATTTGCGCACGCCGGGTTCGAACCCGCGACCTTCGGATCTGTAATCAAAAGCGTATACCACTAGACCACGCCGGCCGTCAATTAAAACCAAGTAAAAGATAGATTTAATATTGTAAAGCAATACATACCTTGCAAAAAGCGTATTCTAATAAAATAAATTAATTAACGCCATCTATGAACATATAGAATATAACGAGCGTCGCGTTTAACCTTAAGTAATTATACAATAATTGCATGTTGTAAGTTTTACTTTCATTTTATGTCAAAAAGTTTGACTTTTGAAAGTTTTGAATTTTATTGTATAAATTTTATAAGAATTTCTTGAAAGTGGTGTTTTTTATAACATAAATGCCTAATGTATGTGTTGGTAAATATGTATCTGAGAAATAAAGGTTTTAAGATGTTCAAGCAATGAGTTTTTTTTTTTTTTTTGGGAATTAAGTGCAACTTATTTTATTTTATGAACATGGTAAAAAGTGACAGTTTTCTTTCAAATTTATTTAATAAAAGGGACTCAGATTTTGAATTTTGAAATATGTATGAAAAAAAGATTTCAACTTTGAAATTAAAATATTGCAATTTTTTATATTAAGTATATTTAAAATACAAAAATCTAAAAGGTAATTTAAACTAGTTTCTAAAATGGTATTTGTTTTTGCGACATCTTCAAAAAGAAGAAATATACAGAACATATAAAATATCTTGGAAAAATTCCGAAATTATTATTATTATTATAATATAACAGTTTATATAACTGATAAACAGCCCTCTTTGGCTGTATAGATAAAATACATATCTTTCCTTGAAATATTTTATGTCAGTTTCTATTTTACATTTCTATTAGTAAGGTTTTCAAATACACAGTTGTTATCAATTGTATAAAAATTTCACCAAGTTTATTAGTAAAATTTTCAACTTTATTAGTAATCCTGAGAGAATTTTGCCAATTTAAGTCGGATAACATTGAAAACTTAAAATTTATGGAAATCATTTATTAATATACACGGATATTATGCAATCATGCTGAAAATTATTACCGTAACGAGGAAGAAATATCAGCCACGCATAAAATGCACGATACGCAACCCCATACCCCGCACCAAGTTATCAATGTACGCAGACCTACGTATATATTGGTGACCAGGTATATCAAAATGACAATTCAACACACCTCCAAAAAGTGATATAATGTCATGAAAAGTGATGAAACAAAAACTAGGTTAAATAGGTTACATAGGTAACTATTAAACCTAGTTTTTGTTTTATCACTTTTAATGACTATATCATTTTTTAAAGGTGTGATGAATTTTCATTTTGATGAAATATCATGGAACCGAATCTGGCAAAACTTTACAATCAACCGGTTGATCGGGGCGACTTGTTCTAAGATAATCACATTGAAACATTAGCCACAATTCGTTAGGATTAGTAAGGCATACACATCATCATTAGACAGAACACGGTGTCAGTTTACATACATACTAGAAAATTCCATTCACTCTGTCACAGGTTTGTGATAAGTAGACTTGAACATTAAAAAAATAAACCAACAAAAAACAAAGTAAATCTATTTTCACTTTTCGATCTAGTTGCGCAATCTTTTGTGCCATAGTAGTAGCGTAGTAGCCATTTTCAAGGAATTTTGTTGGTTTGACTGAGGATTAATCCTTCCTAATTATTATTGTTGAATGGAGTCAACCATGCTAACAACTGCGCTAAATCCCAATTGTGTAGGTCTGACATTTATTTCATATATTAACCTGTTAACCGGGGAATTCCGTTTTGAATTACGCAGCATATAACGGGCGCGAACTCCTTCACTAGGACGTATCAGTACGTCACGCCCGGAGGCCGTAATTTCATATTATTATTTTTTTTCATTTATGCATTATAAAAATGAAAACATCGAATAAAAAAACTAGAAATTTTACAAACAATTATAAAGATTACAAAAAATTTAAAAAAGGTTTTAATTACAGAACAATAAACAAAAGCACACAGATAAAAGAGAATCATTGAGTTTAAAAAATTTAAATATGTAAAAATTTAAAACTCAATTTCCGTGTGATATGCTCGGAAATATACGTCCCGCTCGTTCCAGGGCGCAACATATATTTCAAGGACATATTCATATGTCCTACCCGTACCCGATACTGTTTACGTTTGACGTATTTATACGTCCCGCCCGGTTAACAGGTTAACTTCTGTAATGTTATCCATTTTCAGAGAAATGCGTATATGTTCACGCATGTATGCTTTTTTGCCACCAAAAGTTGATAGAATGCATTGTCATCGACAACGAGTCTATCTGCCGGGTTTAAACTCGAACGGATGTCGGGAAGTGGGTTAAATTCCACTTCAAAGATTTGCTTTATGTAATTCATTCACGAAAACAAAAGTGAAATTCAAATAGATGTATTTAAAAAGGGGCTTACATGAATGTTATATCTAATGTATTCCTGCAATAGTCAGGAATGAATGAGCATATCCCCGTACCTTACCAACAGGGTGTCATTACACTAGAAAATTTCAATTAGATGACTGATATTTACAATTAATTAAAAAAAAATAATTGTAATTAATTATTAATTAATTGAAATTGAAATTTAATTTATTTGTCTGGAAATAATTGAGTACAAATATGTATTTGGTACATTGTAATTTTGAGATACTTTCATAATTAATTGTCCCTAAAGAATGATTAATGGTCTTATTATTATTAATAACTTGAAAACTCTTTTTCAATATTTATTTTTACTGCATAAATATGGAAAGGTAGTGGTAAAATGTTTTATTTTTTGATAACTAAGCATATATTTAGAAGTTCCATAGCTCGTGGTAGAAATATGATAACAATGATTGTGTTTCCCTATAAAATCCAGACAGAAGATACTAGAATTCACAGATCTTGTGTTGTTGGTTATTAGTGAGACAGACGCCATAATCAATTGAATTTATTTTATATTTAGTAAGAATCTCTACTGTACAAATATGCTTATTTTTTAGTTCAATCTTTATAATAATAATATTATGTATGTATATATTAAGATTTACTCTGATTATGTTAGAAATTTTTTATATCAGCTTATATATTATAATTTAGAAAAATATTTTGAATATCATAGAACTACATATTTTTTGTTCATTACCTTATTTTACATTTTAGTTCATCTGAAATGATACGAATATGGTGATTACAGACTATTGTCAAAAATTGTGTCTAAAATAACCTTAATAACATAATAATTGTAACACTCACAAAAGTTTTTCACCACCATTCAATAGAACTCTTCGGACTCAAACTTCATTATAAATAGGAGTCATAACCAAAGTTTTGTGAACTTACCAATTATTATGTTATTCAGACATATTTTTTCTTGCATTTGTATTATGGATGACAGTGTAAATCTCCCTCTTGACAATAATTATTATTATATAAAATCATATGTAAATATTAGATAATGTCTAAGTAAATAAAAAACTTTAAGCATTTCGAAAAAAGAATTATTATCATTGAAAAAGAAGTTATGTAATACTAACAAATCTAAACGAAACATGAAAGAGAACAACACACAGAAAATAAAAAGATAACGGTGGGAATTTGTCCCATATTTTTGGCAGCTACCTTTTTGAATGATCACAAAGTTTTAATGAATTGGTTTGTAACCTAGATAGTGTCTCGGATAAACATATCCGAGTTTTATTTATATGGGATACCTATTGACTTTTTTCTAACAGTCTAAATGAATATTCAATTTTTTTTGGAAACACTTTTTTGAAGGTTAATCCCAGAAAGGTCCCATCAATTTATTTTACAGGGTGCAGCAAAACAGACAGTGAAGTTTGGAAGGGCTGGGACATCCCATGTGGTGAGGGTAGGAACCTGGGATGGGTCTCATTGTGTCTGGAGGGTCGTGCCGTTTTCAGTAGTTACCGTGGTTTGGTCCGGATAACACGGAGGCTTCGCCGTATGCATGTTTCTTAAAAATGGCGTTCTTTCGTCGCCACTCAGCGCTCAGAGCTTTTCGGCTGCACTTCAATTGAAAAAATGTTGAACCGGATCCATGCAAGGTAAACTTTTTTGAGTAGTGACGAGGCCTCTTCCATCTCTGTGGAGCGGTGAATAAACAAAATTTTCGGTACTGGGCTGAAAATAACCCGAGGCAACTTCACGAGCGACATCTTGTGTGGGAGACCTCTGCCCCAAAAGTGTGGGATTTCCAAATTTGGGGTGATTGGGCCTTATTTTTTTCAGGAGAATGGATGAACCGTGACTGTCAACGTTCAACGTTATTTTTCCATGTTGGAAAATTTTTTTGGAACCTCAATTGGAAGAACTAACGGAGGAAACAGATCTGGTTTCAACAGGAAAGTGCTCAACGGCCACTACTACTCAAGTTTCAATGACGAAATTGTGACAGATGTTCCCTGTGTGCCTCATATCTCTGAGGGGTGACGCGGGGTGCCCCGCGCTCTCACTTGATTTCAGTATTCGCCGTCGAGATGTGCCAATATACGGCCGAAAACGTAATGTATCGCTGCTGGGAGCTAACATCTATCTGATGCCGAATAAAAGAAAATAAACCCCATTTCAGTAAGTTGTGCCGTTTTTTTTTTAAAACCCTCAAAACTACACTGTCTGTTTTGCTGCACCCTGTATCATTGAGAAGAAGGAAGAATATAATGCTAAGAAATCTAAACGAAACATGAAACAGAAAATAAAAAGATAAAGGTCGCAACTGAGAATCGAACCCAGCATCTCTGTCTTACTGGGACAACGTCTTGACAGACCATTGGGACCCATTTATTATACATTATATATGGTCGATTTCATATTTCAAATTCAGAATTAACAATATTTATTATCTTGCAACTATTTTTAAAATTTAATTAACATATTTAACTATCTTCATTATTAATATTGTCAAGGCCGGACTTCTGATAGAGGCCCGTGCCAGGGGTCCCCAACGTTTACAAATATTCGTGATATGATAGGGGAGCATGGAGGTTTTTTAAGCTTTGAAGTGGTGCAGCGGGTTTTGGAATAGCTAATAACGCCAAACCGCATACAAACACGCACTGCGGCTCACATTTTTACTTAATTCTATTTCATGTTGGTACTGAAATGCTGTCTTTTGCATTATAACCTTTCACATAATTTATTATAAAAGGTTTTTGGGACTCCTGCTTACCACAACTTATTATTTACATCACATTTGTAAAAGAGATAGTGCAAATAATATACTTCAATTTCACTTGGAATGGAATCTGGAAGTGGAAATTAATCCACTTCCTGACATCTAATCGAGCTAAACCTCGGCAGGTAGAATCGTTGTCGATAAAAATTAATTTTATCAACTTTTGGTGGCAATCTTGTACACACATGCGGACATATCATTTCTCTGAAGTTGGATGACATTACAGCAGGTAATGCACAAAATAAATGTCTGTCCTACCCAATTGGGATTTAGTACAGAAACTAGAAACCAGAATTTTTAATTGATTAATATTTTTTTAAATACAGTGGAAGGTCTCATAACGAGCACCTCCTATAACGAGTAATTCGCTTAACTAGCAAAACAGATAATGAAAAAAATGCTCCTTTAACGAGTGACATTTCAAATTCCGCTCCAGTGCTGACGCACTTGAGTGAAATGTGATGTCTCTGGTTAGCACTCGTTCCGCTAGCACATTAGTGTCTCATGTGATCACACATTTTTCTAAACTTGTGTTCAGACATTATTTGTATTTTTTTTGTGCCAAGTTAAAAAACCCTAATCCTAAATTTCCCCGAAGAAAAGACAAAATAAGAGAACAAAAGTAACTCTAGAAATAAAATGTAAAATCATTTCATTGGTCTACTTTAATGATTTGCACTATCCTAAAGAGTAAGGATAAAATTAAGAAGATACATGCTACACCACTCCATCACTCCAGTCTATGGAACAGCAGGTTATTTCTAACTTTAAGAAACTCTCCACAAAAACACTCTCCAAGCGTTATTTCAAGGTGCCTGAAGGGACAAGTCTCATTTTCAGAGAGTTTTGGAAAGATCACTTTCACATCGTTACTTGCCTCAAGATGATTGACAAGGCATAAGAAGAGGTTACCAAGAGGACCCTCAATTCTGCTTGGAAAAAGCTTTGTCTAAAGAGCGTTGTCGAATATGATTTTGAGGGGTTTGAAACAAACACCTGACCAGTGGAGTCTACATTCAACGAAATTGTGTCTTTGGCCAATACCATGGGACTGGAGGTGAATACCAACGATATTGATGAGCTTGTGGAAGAGCACAGTCAAAAGATGAGCACCTAAGAGCTTATAGAGTTGCATTGTGTTTCACAGCAAGAAGTTATGGAGGAGAGTTTGTTAGTGGATGAGGAGGAAGTAGCAGAGCAACAATCTTCTGGCGTGATAAGAGAAATTCTGAAAGCATGGGAAGCTGTTGCATCATACATTGAGAAACATCACTCAATGCATACCTCCTAATAAGGAGGTATGCATTCTACAAATTTATTCAATGATAATGCTGCGCCACATTTTCACCATATTTTGAAGCGTCTGCAAAAACAAATGTCTCTTTTGTTTTCGGCTTTGTAGTAAAAAGGAATTAATTATTTGTCATTAATAATAAACTAGTTATTTCAATTTTTTTATTGTGTTTTGCAAATCGAAATCGCATTCCAGGTGGTTACGCTCCTTAACAATTAATAATGGTTAAAAATAAAAATAAATTGAATATTTTTTTAGCATGGAATGCATTATAGTATTTTACATTGATTTATATGGGAAAAATTGTTTTGCTTAACCACTTAATACTCGGTTTTTTAACAAAAATGAAACTAAAAACAGCAGGTTATTTTATTTTTTATAAAGAGTTAACATAATTTAAAATTGACGAGTTCAAAAAAACAGAACAGAAGCAATAAAAAATGTAAAAAAACTTAACCATATTCAAAAAAATAAAACAAGACTAACTATAATAAAATAAAAAAATCTGGCGAGCGCAATTCGTTTGTTTATCTTGTATGACGCAAACAAGTCAAAAGACGCGAGCAGTGTTCGGGTTGTCGCAGTACGATACACGCGCCGTCCGCGAACACCGCTCGTTCAAAAGCATTAAGTGGTTAACAAATTTTTCACATAACAAGTAAGATTCTGGAACGAATTAAACTCGTTATGAGAGGTTCTACTGTATGCTTATTTTTACGTTTGAGGGAAAAAATATTATCATTATTCTCAAAGTTTAAAAAAAAAAGTTTGAAAGATTGCATACCGTGTAATCTGCTCCGTAATATTTCATTTTGTTTATATAAACATCGCCACAAAACAATTATTTTTCATTAGTATGTATGCATAATTTGACCAAGGTTTACACAAATGATGATTGTGGGAAATATATTTAATTACAGTTTTAAAAAGTATTGTTGGTCGGCGAGACGAAATGAAAAAATGTGCCACGTGGAGGTGAAATCACCCACACATTTGAACGCAGCCTAAAGGATAAGAATTGTGTACCTATTTTCAAAAGATAAGTTTCAGTTTAAAGTATAATTTCCAAAGGAAGGTAGTTTTTTGAAACCTATTGCTAAAGACGATGCAAGTATTTGACAATCCACCTTAGGTTACTTTTGATAGCAAGATGACATTTCATCAGCATCAACTAGCTGTACCCCGCCACATGTTGCTATCGCTCAGTCAGTCTGTGCAGATTAGAGGTGGGTGAGTTCTGCATTTTTCCGGAGGCATCCGAGGACTGCTTCCTTTTAAAAGAACTCGAGTTCTTGGAGTGGGTCCCGGGTCCGAGTTCTTGGGTGCGGACTGGGTACTGGGCGACTACCGGGACGCACGGGTCCGGCCAAGGACTCGGCACTCGGACTCGGATAGAACCCGCGAAAGAACTCGGACCCGTAGCAGGACAAGGACCCGCACAAGAACTCGGACCCACACGAGAACACGGAGTCAATCCCGTCACCCATCGCACCCGAGTCGCGAGTTGTGCAGTTTACATTTTGGCGAAGTTCAACGAAATCCATTCGTGTCTTGTCGTGTTCCAGCTGATTGGGCTACGGCTAATGCGAGGCCGTAACGGATGTAGTATTAGGTTCCAAGTTCCAGATGATAATTTTAGCACACGCGTAAGCAGTAATAAATCAAATGTAGTAACATAAATTTCGGTTGTCGTTGAGAATTTGTCGTTTTCATAATCTCTGTCCATCGATATAGATAAAGGTACTTGGTCGAAGCCTCTATCAAATGAAACTCAGTAAAGGCGAGATGTTTTAAAAACAAAGTCAGGAAGTAGTTAGGTACAGCATTGAACTATTAAAATTTTAACAATTAACAACATGTTTTAATATCTATTTATTCCAGTCCATTTTTTTTTACTTTTACAATACATACACACTTTGTTCAATATATTATTGTAGGATTTGTGTATATTATATACTTGATTTGTATATTTTTCCTTTTGGTTTCACAAATATATACATATATATGTCTCAGGATCATTAAAAATAAACATTTGCCAGAAATTTGCCTTTCGAATGAACACTATTACGACATAGCTAAAAAATTTTAACAAAAGATAGCCATTTTAAATAAACAATTATTGAATAAAATAATCTTGGTACCTAATTTATCGCTTGTCTGAATCTTTCCAATACCAGTTGACAATCAGTTCCAATTTTTAAAATCAAAGCAAATCCATATTCTAGAGTTCACTGAACCAGAGTTACGGATACACAGACAGACACCACTGAAATTTGTATTTTTAATAACACAAAAAATAAAAATAGTGAATGATAATTAAAATAAAACTTTAAAATAAAACAATAATTTTTACTTACAGTAGGTACCTAGCGCCTACAAATATGAGGGGCTAAAATAAAAATATAAAACATCAAAGAATTGCGATAAATCATTGAGATTTTACATAAAAACCGTTAAACTAATCGGCAATATCTCAAAATGCCAACGTGTTGATTTTTAAAACAAGATCATGAAACAAAAGAAACATAAGAATTGAACATAAAAATAATAAATCAGTAAGTTTTTTTTAAAATTCTGAATCCGAAAAAAAAAATGTACAAATAGGCATAACAGTCAAAAGAATCATAAATAAACTCAAAATATCTTCGTATTGAATTTTTTAAATCAAGATAAAACATAAAAAAAATGAACATAAAAAAATGTAATATTTTTTTTTTAAATTGCGAATTGAAAAATTAAATTGTTACAAACAGTTAAAAGAATCAGCAATATCGCAAAATCCCCCCGTATTATTCATAAGACATAAAAAGCATTGAAAAATAAAATCAGTAAGATCTCGAATCGAGACCCCGAGTCCGAGTTTTCTGGGAGTTGTTGATTAGAGGCATTCGGGTCCGAGTCCAAGTCCTTAGAGGCATTCTCGGGTCCGGGTTCTCTGGGAGTCGTTGATTGGAGGCATTCGGGTCCGAGTCCCAGACCGAGTTCTCTGGGAGTGGTTGATTACGAAAAGGAGTGGGAGTAGGACCCGCTTCCCGCAAAGGACTCGGGCCCAAGGACTCAATCCGGCTGAACCTACACATCGCTAGTGCAGATAGAGAAACAATAGCGTGTGTTTCTTTTACGTCGAACAGATGGCGCTGTTTTTCAATAAAAGTATTTTTGTCCAACAGATAGTGCAGTTTTTTTAAAAAAACATGTTTTAACCTGTCACTGGTGCATCTATAAAATATAGGTTTATAAAAACACACATATATTGCACCGATTTGCAAAAAGACTTATCATCACTTCATGAATGGTGTACACTAAATGATTTATATTTTAATGAAAACAAATGTGCCGTAATTTCATTCACAAAGAACATTAATAAATTCTCAAACACATATCACATTAACAATATCCCTTTACTAAACACAACTTCAATCAAAGACTTAGACGTGACATTTGACTCGTCACTTAGCTTCAATAAACATGTAGATATAATTTCAAAAAATGCATCACAAGTATTAGGATTAACGCTAAGAATCACAAAATGTTTTAAAAGTACAGAATTAACTTTAACATTATATAAATCAATTGTGCGAAGTATTCTCGAATACGCATCAACAATTTGGTCTCCCAAATATGAGATTCATAATTATAGGATTGAATCCATACAAAGGAATCTAGCCCGTGTAATTGCTTATTGTGAAGGTTTATCTGGTCAATTTGGAACATATAATGACCGAATTTTGCACTACAAACTACACTCACTGACGGTCAGACGTAATCTTTCTGACATAGTACTGCTCCTACACAAAATTATACATGCATCAGTTGATACACCAAACATTTTATCCCAAATTAACATCAATATTCCACCAAGAAAATCAACAAGGAGGATGAAAGACATTTTCTATATTAAAGCCTACCACACAAATACAGGATATTTTTCCCCTTACCGCGAACATTAAGAAATTATAACATTATACATGGCTCTAATAATGAAATAGACATTTTTAATGACCAATTTAAACACTTCAAAAAAAATGTACTACCTTTAATCATATTAAGCTGATATTATGATGAAACCCTTTATTTAATGAGAAGCAACATTGTACCTACCTAATCAGTGTCTCACCAGTACAGGTGTGAAAATAACAAATCGTTTATGAACATATTTGTACTTACCTTTTACCCATTCTTATTTGTTATTTACTTCTGCATATTTAGCTTATTCATTTTGTTACTATTTTTGTTATTATTATGTATTTAAACATCCATGTATGTAAATTCTTGGGCACCATGCCTGTTTTATGTACTTAAATAAAAATAAATAAATATTCTAATGCACGGTTGTGTCAAAATTACAAACAGTGAAGAACTTTTTTTTTTTTTTTCCATTATTTCTGGCTTTCACCCTTCAAGGGTCTTGGCCATCATTTAAAATTATTGAGAAATGAAAGGTGAATTTAAATATTAATTTTATTTAAATAGGCAAATTTCAAAATTATAATGAAAATTGGAGTCGAGTTCAGACTTAGAAGAGATGAGATGTTGAATGGAGGGGAGGCAATTTTAGATAAGGCTTGATAGAAGAGAGGATATTTGTTTAGAGAGGGACAACCAAAATTTTTGTGATCTAAAGTTCCCACTTCTAGACCACAGAATGTACAATCTGGGGAGTCAAGGCCGTGAATTTTAAAAAGATGGGAAGGAACGGAACAATGTCCGATCCTCATTCGAATGAGTGAAGACATTTCTTTTTTGGAAAAATGAGGGAATTGCTGAAACCACGGTTTTGATGGAATAGTCCTTTGTATGGAGGCATAGCAGGATCCCTTGGATTGACTAGCAATGTGCCAATACTCCGAACAAACATTGCGGGATCTATCTTTGATGATGGAAAAAATGTCAGATAGGGGAATGTGGTTTACGAGGGTAACAACAGGGTCGGACGCTCCTTGTTTTGCCAAGGCATCCGCAATATCATTACCCATGACACCAACATGTCCAGGAATCCAAATCAGAGTTACAGTTTTACCAGAGCTTTGAATGGAGGCTATCATCTCTCGAATAAGGCATACAAAGTGATCATCAGGATGAAGAAGAGGACTGGATTTAAGTTTTTGGAGGGAACTGAGAGAGTCAGAGAGAACGAGGGAATGTTCAAAATTATTTTTTATTATATATTTGAGAGATTCTATTATTGCAATGCATTCGGCTGAAAATATTGAAAATTGATTTGAAATTGAATGAAATATTCTGTCATTAGAATTATTGTGGTAAACGTTAATACCTATACCACAGTGAGGAGAGTCAGGAGATTTGGATCCATCAGTAAATAAAAGAGAAAAGTTGGGCCATTTAGATGAAATAATGTCATTGAACATATTATTGACAGTTCTGGCCGGGAGATTGGAATGACTTTTAAGGATTCCGATCCCTTCTAATATTGTTGGGGATAGGGTGACATGACTCTATTTTAATTTGTATAAGGGAAGTAGATCATTTTGGATGATGTGAAGCTCTGAGAGAGACTTAAAATTTTTACAGATGTCAGGAAGAGGTTTAGTTGAAGCTCTGATTGTAGATGAATGGGTTGAGTCAATGAACAACGAGACGCTGGGGATAACCTGATGACATTTAGAATTTAAATATTTAAGAACAAATTTGTCAGCAAATAGTTGACGCCTTATATAAAGAGGAGGATCAGAACATTCTACTTGAAGGGAATTGATGGGTGATAATTGCATCGCTCCAGTTATAATTCGCAAAGATTTAGATTGAATTTTGTCTAATTTATCAAGTACATTTTTTGAGGCAGTACTAAAAAGTGGGCAGGCATAGTCGAGATGGCTTCGAATAAGTGCGTTGTTTACAACGCACTTATTCGAACTTATTATTGCTTTAGCAACTTGATGGAAGTAGGGTGAGCTCCCCACCAAACGCCAGATAATGATCTGATGATATTTAAATTTTTTCACGCATTTAGTAACTAAATTATTAATATGGGAAGACCATTTAAGTTTCCTATCAAATGTTACTCCCAAAAATTTTACTTCAGAAGCGTTGGGGATTGGAGAATTTTTAAATAAAATTTGAACGGGGGGTTTTTATGGCGATTTGAGAAGGTGACACACTGAGTCTTTTGGATTGAAAGTTCAAAACCATTTAACGAGAGCCATGTGAAGGGCATTCATGGCTTCGTTAAGATATTTGACGGCGAGAGGGATGATTTTCGATGATAAGAAGAAAGCTATGTCATCTGCGAACTCAATAACTTTTACTTGTGGGGGAATAGTGACATGCATATCATATGTGTATATATTATACAGTAAGGGGGACAATACATCGCCTTGTGGTAAACCCTTCCAAATAGACCTACTTTGAGGAGAAATATCTGGAAGTTCAATGAAAATTTTTCTATCTAGAAATAGATTAATAATAGATTGGACAAACATGGGGGGAAGGCCAAGGCCTAGAAGTTTTTTTTTCAGGATTGGGATGGAAACATTGTCAAAGGCGCCTTCTATGTCTATAAAAAGGGCAAGACAAACTGCCTGTTTAGAAATTGATAAATTAATATCAGTGCTGATGATGGCAAGGTTATCTTGAGTGGATTTTTTTTCCTAAATCCAAATTGAGATGGAGAGAGAAGCTGTTTACTCTCGACAAAAAATTCTAATCGGTTTTTAATTAATTTTTCATAAAGTTTACTGAGGGTGGATGAAAGAGCGATTGGCCTGTAGTTGGATCCAGAATTTGGTGATTTGTTTGTTTTTAAAATAGGGATGATTATTTGACAACTCCAGTCATCAGGCATTATACCAGTCTGGAAGATTTTATTTAAGATGCTTAAGAAGTGGTTTAGAACATTCTCATTATTATTTTTGATTATGCTGTAAGGTATACCATCTCTGCCTGGAGATGAGTCCTTGACTGTTGATAAACAATTTTTTAGCTCAATTAAGGTGAATGGAGAGTCTAGCCAATGATTAGACATACGAGTTTATAGATGGGCGTTATTTCATCTAAGTTAGGTACAGAAGGGGGGGCAATTTTGTCCAAGAATTCATCTATCCATTTAGAATGAGACGCTCGAGGAGATGGTGAACTGAAGGAGGATCGAAATCTTCGGATCATAGACCAAACTTCCGAAATTGGAGTGTTCGGAGATACTGAACTGCAGAAGTTGTACCACCCGGATCTTTTTTTTGACCTCAATACCCTTTTGGCATTGGATTCAGCGTTTTTGTATATTAGATAGTTCTCCATAGTCATATTGTAACGATAGGAAAGAGATTTAGCTTTCCGAATTCTTACTACTTTGGAACATTCCTCATCCCACCAGGGAGTTGGAGGGAGTTTTTTGAGAGATTTAGTTTTAGGGGGAGTATTTGATTTATTTATTGCAGTTATGAGCATTGATTTGAAGTTATTATAGTCGTCTTTGACGGAAAATATATGGGTGGCGGGTAAATTTAGTAGGAACTTGTCCATATGAGAGTTAAATTCATCCCATTTGGTGTGTTTCGTTTTAATCTTTGTCGAAATATGAGACTTGTCCGATTGGAAAGAAGTTTGATAAGTAATGGTGATCGGGAAATGATCACTGGAGCAAGGGTCGGGGGACACCACCCACGAGGAGAGAGAAGCCAGACTAGTAGAACATATCGAGAGATCCACTGCACTGGGGTTTGTGCTGGGGCGTGAGATCCTAGTAGGAGATACGTCATTCAAAAGGAAAAGGTTGGATTGATCTAGGAAATCCATCACACTTCGACCATCTCGGTCGGAGAAAGCAGAACCCCAGACGGGGGAATGGGCATTAAAATCGCCTAATATAAAGAAAGGAGGGCTTAGTTGACTTACAATTTGCAACCAAGTTTGTTTATTGAAGTGGGCTGTTGGGGGAAGATAGACTGAAATAAAGGACGTGTCCTTTATTTTAGCTGCAACCATTTGGAAGTCAGCATTGGGGGGTTTGATATTATTTATTGGGGAAAATGATATGGATTTTTTAATAAAAAGGGCAGCACCACCGCCCGAACCTTCCGGGCGGTCGTCGCGGAGACAGGAATACCCTCCCACATTAAAGTGGGTGGATGGAGTAAACCAAGTCTCAGAGATAGCAGCCAAAGAAATAAAGTTGGAATTTAATAGTTTAAGGAGATCAGATTTGTTAGAAATAGCACTTCGGCTATTCCACTGAAGTATTCTGACATCTTGAAGAGTCATTTTGAATAAATGATTTTAATGTGGAAATAATAGTAGCAGCGTTGGACGGTAGATTAGTTTGAGAAGAAATAAGGTCAATTAGAAGCATAATAAGAGTTTGGATAAATGAAGAATTGTCTTGGGAGAGTTTTTCAGAAAGTTTTAGAGAGTTCATTGAGGACGGATTATAATTATTTGCACACCCATTTGTGCCATTTGAAAGAGATGAACCATTGGGATTTAAGAGCAGTGAGTTGTGTTGTTGCTGATCGTATCCAGGAGCCGGTTTAGAGATAGCGTTTTTGTATGTGAATTTAGTTGAACGAGAAGAAGTTGTTGTAGAGGAGGGAAGAGGGTTGGATGAGGAGTTGCTGGATAAAGCCTCAGCAAATGATTTTTTGACAGGCGGGAATAGTTTAGAAGCCTGCAGAAAAGACAAGTTCTGAGAGGCCATAGAAATTTTAATATTTTTTTGGCGAGATTGTTCTGGGCAAGAAGTGTTGATAGCTGTATGTGAGCCTGAGCAGTTAAAACATTTGGGTGAGGAGGAAGAAGGACATTGGTCAGCTGCGTGGTTTTCTCCACATTTAAAACATCTGGGTTGAGATCTGCATGCAGCTTTGGTATGGCCAAAACGGCAGCAATTGAAACATCGGCCGGCATAGTCCAGTGGTAACGCATTGGACTGCCATTCCGAAGGTCGCGGGTTCGAACCCGGCGTACGCAAATAAATTTTATTTGATTAATTTGTGTTATTTCACAATTAATTAATTAAAATAATATATAGTATATTTGCGGCACGTTCCAGAGTGGAAGATACTACCAGTATCGCCCTGGTGTAAGACCACCATTCAGAATTGAAACGTTGCTCCAAATGGCTTTAGCCGTGTTTAGTGACTAGATCTGAATAGCCAGGTACTTCCCCACCTTCCTCTTTCCCTTCCCCACTTACCTTCAGCCTCACAACATCCCCCAATTGGGGATGCCATAGTCTCACTGGCTCCAGACGGGAGCAGTTGGGACTCTTGTGAGGTATTCACTATAAAAAAAAAAAAAAATTGAGTGGTGGGATAAGTATACATTTCAACTGGTAATGAGTTGAAGAATAAATATATATGGGAGGGAAGAGATTGACCTTCAAAGGTGATAACGACAGATTGGGAGGGCTTCCGGGAAATTATACCCTCAGAGGAGTCCTTGTAATTTAGCCTCCTGGCTTTTATGGGATTGCCAATGTGTTGGGGGGTTGAAAGTGAAGACAGAATTTCTTCGATGGACAGATCGGTCGAGATACCTCTGACCAGGCCCATGCGAGTGACATTGAAAGTAGGGATATATGCCTTGAACTTTGAATTTGATGAAATGAAGATATTTTTGATGAAACTGTTAGCAGCTGACCCTGAGAGGAATTCAACGGAGATTTGGAAGCGACCCTCGGCTTTTACACCTCCAGGCTTGATTGAAAGATTCTTGCTATTTGATAGGAATTTGCCAAATTCAAGAGGGTGGATGGTTTTTCCTTGCTCAGTTTTTTGGGCGTATACAATGAATGGGCCACGGGAATGAAGAGAATAAAAGTTTGTTGGAGGAAGTTGAGAAAGTGCTGGTGGGGACTGTGAAGTCGAAGGCGAGTCAAGTTTTATTGGGGAAGAAGGAGTAAATTTCGTTTTTTTGGTAGAAGTCAAAATGACAGAATCACTGTCAGAAATTTCTACATTTTCCCCGTCTGGGGGATCTGGAGAGGGATCTGGGGGCTTTGTAGGGAGTCCAGGAGGGAAATCTTCCTCCATTATTCACAACAGTAAACAACTACAATAATAGTATGGAAAATGACAGAAGTAAAAAAAAGTTTATAAATATCTGGAAATCAGCAGCGAAAAGTGACTCCTGGAAGATCAGGAGGGAGAAGAAACCTCAAGGCACAACACACTACACTTTTTTTTTTGGCCAGAAAACAAAAAAGAATGGTAAAAAATTAATTTTAGATAGAGCAAAACAAAACAACTGATGACAGCCAAATGTTATTGTTGCAATCAGTGAAGAACTTTCAGAGATTTTTATTTATTTTGTTTGTATTGAACCAAAGTGTAAAAAATGCATCCATGACCGCACCTGATAAAACAATTTACCGGCGTTTAAAAACCTGCATTAAAAGATTTTCGTCGGTTCAAAAGGTTGCCAATGGATTTGTTCTAAAATACCCACAAGAGATATTTAAATTCTCCACAAGTTCTCAAAATGAAACAAAATTCTATTGAAATTAGCATTTTTTTTAATTATCTTGTCATTTTCAGGTTTTCTCTTTCATTCAGGGTTTAAAAATATACATTTGAAAATTCACTGCGGAAGAAAACGAAATATAGTGCGTTCTCACAATTATTGTAAATATTATTTTTCAATGTGGTTGGATAATCTAGAAATGCCCAAAATTCTTGCATTTTCCCCACAATAAACCCAATTCTTGAAAATCTTACAAATTCCCCGCAATTTGCGGGATTCTCCACAATTTGGCAACCTTAATGTGGATTTTTGTTGACCATAAATATATTACTCACGTAAACTGGTTGTAATGATGTGATGTGATGACAGACAGCAGTTCAGTCGATGTTTTAATGGGATGGTGATTTATTCGTTTTTACATTCTACATAATAATATATAATAGAACTTATATATTCAGAATCAGCTTTTTTTGATCTATATTTTTGATCTATTTGAACTATATTTTTAAGCCATAATATTTTTCACTGGAGATCCTTATCACAAACAAAATAAATAAACCTAAATGTCACTATACTAAAAAGAAACACAGTTTGTTTATATATGGGTAATCCATTTGTTTCTGTTCAGACATAAAACAATAATTTCTTAGGGTTAAAGTTTTCTGCCAGAACAGGGGGACGGAATTAGAAATAGAGAATAAGGTAAAGTATAAAACAAGATTACATTTATTATTTTTATTTAAACTCAATAAATTATTTTTTTTTATAACTAATGACTAATGAGAAAACAATAATATATATAATATATACATTAGCAGTTATAATAAGATATATTTAGTGTTCTGCGACGTGGTACGTGATGGAGCCAAATACAGTCAAATAATTATAACTGTATTCTGAAAGTAAAATCGGTTTTTAGCAGGTGATAATAAAAAAATGATTTGCGTAAACAGGAGTTGTAACAAATTGATTAAAGGTGGTCAAGGGAATGAGATAAGGAAGTTTATTTTGTAGTATACCAACACGCACTGCCGAAGGAACAATACCATCTCCACATAATATGATTAACTCAACCATCCACAAACTGAACTACGCAAACTCCAATTTATTGTGCACGCTCATAATAAAATCGATACACAAAATTTAATAACTATGTAATGTAATAGTTAAAAATCACATAAGATATTTATAAATGAATTGTGGCACCAACTTTGAAGTTAGCTTAGGACGGGTTGTTTCGGAGAATTTGAACAATTCATCAAATTTCAACATTCATTTTCGGGTTCTTTGAAAGACTTATTCAAGTTCTGTTATTATATCATTGTAGGCTAGTTGCTTGACAAAACTGAAATAAAAACAGAACTTGAAAAAATCTTTCACAGTACTTGAAAATGAACGTTGAAATTTGATGAATTGGTCAAATTCTCCGAAACAACCCGTCCTTAGTTCAATTTGGTTTAGAAAATTGTTCTGATTTTGAATAGTCATAAAATAAAAGGACAGGACAGATATTCCTAATTCGATGTGTACTTACAGAAAATCACAGACCATTGTTTGATAGTCTAGGAGCTAGTACTGGATAGTGGCTCTTTACATCAGCTGTCATAAACACTATCCTTACAAATCCAAAATAAAATAATACCCAGCGGTCATTTATTCCGACAGCCAAAAACTCTGTTCTTAGCTTAAGTTGCCACATTCCATGTAATTTAATGTTTTTTTTCTCACAAAGTTAAGACAAATTTTTATAATGTATGCTTATAAATTTGCTAATGAAAAATTCTATAATAGTCTGTATGTACTCAATATGAGATGAATGTATTTTGTGTATACATTGCTAGAATCAACACCACATGGTTCTCGTTAGATCCTCTTTAAAAAACACAAGTTTATTTTGAAAAATGATTTCTTCTCAGTGAACTGAGTAGCGAACACGTCAACCTAGTCGAGTTAGCTTTCGGAATATGAATGCAGATAAGTATCACATATTTTAATAAAATTTATAAGATGCATTAAAAAACCAATAAAATATTGAAAGAAATTTATCATACAAGCCATTAAACTTGGCAACTAACAAAATGTAAATTACAGGCATATCAACAAATTCTTTCCTTACAGCTTCAATTTGGCGTGGTCTCTTGGTCAGGGAAATAAATAATAAACAAATCTTAAAGAAATAACGTTTTCCTACACAGGCTCTGCAAATTTCAATTTAAGCCAACTGGTGTAGCTGGTCTATTACAATACATAATATTATAAGTTATTTTGAAATATTATTTTGCCAACAGTTTTGAAATGTGTGAAAAACATAACAGGATAATTATAAAAGTAACAGTAATAATTCTTAACTTATAACATGTCTTTCTGAATATTATAATATATTACAGGCGGATATTGCTGTTCTATCCGATGAAAATAAAAACTTTTCGTTTGAGTTTTGTCGAAAACATCAGAACAAAAAAATGTTTTTAATGTCTTACTAGTCAATATTAGTTTCATTGGTATATTAAACTCCCAATGAGGGATGGTTGGATCAGTACACATAATTAGAAATTTAATTTTAGGTATCAAAGGAAGTAGTTAAAATATTGGGTAGCACAATAGACCTCTAAGCTATATAGAATTTGATCTTAGTAACGTTAATAATGAGGCCTAAAATATCATATAAACGCTTTATAAAATTTTAATAAAAGATTCTCGGAAAAGTTATGAGGAGTTCGATATAAATTGGGGTAGACTATTAATGAGACTTTCTGAAAAGAAGAATAATTTGTGTACAAAGTCATGTTTTAATGAGAAATCACCTTATTGGTGTTTAAAGTTGAATGCGTTGTTTTGTTCTTTCACATCCAAATGTTTGCCAACATTAATATCATTGTTATTAACTTGTCAAAGTTAGCTAACTCAAAATGATTTAGAAAAACGGGTGCTAAAATTTACGGTAAAAATTGAAAAAGGGGACAGTTGGGAGTGCAGTAAACACTATTATTATTTAAAAGTTTCAACTTACATAACTTTATTCTAATAAATAATAAAAATCTTATAGATTGATTTCTCGGTCAAATAATGTGACCAGTTTATAGAAAAATCTTAAAAAATGACATTCAATATTATTATGCTACCTTCCCATCTTCCCAAACCATAGACGAGTGAATTAATCTGTAAAAAGATAAACCCAAAATTTAATGCAGATATAAGAAGAATAGATAACATATTTCTTCTCACTCAACTATTTTGAGTGCTCTATAAAAGTCGCACAAGTTAATATTATTATCATTGTAAACGGTCACACAGTGCCTACCTTACAAACCACATAATAAAATTTATATATAGGTACCCACTGCAATTTTTGTTCGTATTTTGTGAGAAAACATGAAAAATAACCTTATTCATAATGTATGTACATTGGATGTTTTATTGGAAAATGTTAATGAGTAATGAATAAAACGGAATGCAAATGATCATGAGCTCCAAACGAATATGCATACAAAATATGGGAACATCAGAATTCAACCTTCCAGTATATACTACCTAAAACCGAATATCCTAGTTTCAACAACGCGTTTTCCCCAATGACGTTACAATACATCGTTTTCCTCATTTAGTATCTCGTGGCTTCTGCCTACAATGATGTAGTGTGACAAGTCTGTGGAACCAAATACCCTATAATATTAATAATACCTCCAACGTCTGACATTTCCCAAACATTCTGATGGCAATGTGAGTTGTGCGCCATCATTTTCTTTCATACATTTTAATGGATTTTATGTGAAATATACTTTTAATTAATTCTATAATTTACCTTAATAAATTATTTACTGTTGTTTTGCTAAAACTTAAAAAATATTAAAGCGGCCATTAACTCTGTCTTTGATGGTTTAGAAAGGTAATAAAATACTAATATAATAGCGAAAAATTTCTGCACATATAATAAATAAAAGTATTTTTTATTATAGAGTGCAGACGGTTTACAAATAGTTCCCATGAGCCATCTAGGCCCCTTTTGTAAAAGTCACCAGGGTCATCATTGGATATGAGGCTATGTCTTCTGGTTCCACAATGTGTCTTCCCAGGTCTCGTCTCTCCTCTCCACTCCTATTTGGTTCCCTGAAGGCCCGCAAGAGAAGAGGGCCTATAAATATATATTGATATGTAATACATCAATATATAATTATATTCAATAATTCAAAACACATTTTACAAAAAAGGTGTTTTGAACATCAACATTGATGATTTATAACTTCAACATGAACAGAATTAACCTGAAGAATTTTACAATTATATTTTTCATGGTATAATCCACTTTTTACATAAACAAGTACATTTTATTTGCTAGGATTTAACGAACTCATATTATATTTCACTATAAACCTGTCAATGTTTTTTTGCATCCTGAAAAACAACTTGGGAGTGTTTTTGTTGTTTGAAATTATTACGTCCATAAACTGCACACACAGAATCTACATTTTTTATCAAAATTGATCAAACAATTTAGAAAGTGCAAAACACCGCCTCTAGCGACCCAAGTTGTTGATATTGCCAATACTTTACTGGAGTTGGACGTATTATTCATATATTCTAGGGTATTTGATGGAACAAAATAATAAAAACAGCATGGTTCGATAATAATTATATAAATCAAAGCAGATTGATCAGATAAATGTTAGCAGATTTCTTTCCAAAAATTTCATGCCCATACTATTGCATCAATCAAAAGATTTAACAAGCTTACAATTTAAAAAAAGAAAAGAATGTGTAAATACAGAGTTTTCCAATAAGAGGTGTTATTTTGAATAGCCTGCTATTTCGGTAGATATTACTTTTGAAGCTGTCATTTTTTGACATTTGACAAGTAGAAACTACGTCATTAATAAAAATGGAACGATACACGCTTCAACAACGCATTGAAATTATTAAAATTCACTTGAGTAAATAATTTAATAATTTTTTAATCAAATGCAAATCATCTTGAGTGATGAGGCCCATTTCCACCTCGGTGGCTTCGTCAACAAGCAAAATTGTCACATCTGGGGCTCGGAAAACCCAAGAGTTATTGTTGAAAAGCCTCTCTATCCTCAACGTGTGACTATTTGGTGCGGTTTATGGTCCAGCAGAGTCATTGGACCTTACTTTTTCGAAAATGAGGCTGGAGCAACAGTTACGGTGAATGGATTGCGCTATCGAGAGATAATTAATGATTTTTTACGGCCGGAATTAGATGGTATTGATCTGGACAACATTTACTTTCAACAAAACGGCGCTACGTGCCACACAAGCAACGAAACCATTGATCTTTTACGATTGAATATCAAAATAACACCTCTTATTGGAAAACCCTGTAGTATTTGAAAGAATCGATCAATATAATTTTTGATTGATTTACATACCAGAATGATCTATTCTATGAAGAAAATGCAGTCCACCAATTTTAGTTAATTCGGGAGAATTTAAAAAGTTTTAAAGAAGATTTTGCAGTTAACCTGTGGCACTTATGAAAAAATTTCCTTATAAAAAAGGTTCAAAATAATTTAACCATTTTAAATACAATAACAAAACGTAACAATATAAAGTATTCATATATGTACAAATAAATATATTTTTAAAAATAAAATGTTGAAGTTTATACAGTTTAATGGTTATCGTAGTACTTTGTAAGGTGGTGACAGTTAGGGAAGTCTGGTAGAGTCCAGCCTACTACCATGAGGCCCGTTCTATTTAGGGCAATGGAAAACAGTTTGTGGTCAAGCGGTGGCACAATGTTAGGGAGGATGTAAGTTAAGGTAGGAACATAACATTATACTATGTAGATTCGGGAATCTGAAACTTATCTTTGGAGATTCTGAAGAGTCTCACAAGAAGGCATCTTCATACTCTGCGCAGCCTGGAACTGCTGCTTGTCCCCAAAGTTCTTTGCCTTCCAAGTCATGGAGTCACGGTAGTTGCGTTCCCGGTAACAAGAGTGTCGTAAGTTCCCTATGTATTCTTCTTGCACCGTGAGCTCCAGACGACGCAGTGAGCCCTGGTACTCCGTGTGGAAGTTCTCCTTCACATAGTAAGGTACCTTGAGCTGCTCTGTTTTGCGCTGCATGGGGAACTTGTGGCTAGGCGTGAGGGAGTATACGGGATCAGAGATGAAGAAGGTAGACATCATGGAAAGCAGGATCAGGCCGAGGATGGGCAACATCTGCAAGAGACTGGCGTAGCCACCCTGAGGCTCACGCTGGGCAGGATAAGCCTCCCGGGGGAAGCGTGTGCGCCGAGCGTAGACATGCGTGTTGGCAGAGCCGAAGAACATGTTAAACAGCTCTTCCGCTGTAAAATCAGACTCGAAGCCACGAGTGTAAGAGTAATGATGCGCGTGGCCAGAGCGCTGTTGTACACGCTCGTCATCCGCCCCGAAGGCATCGTACTGCTTGCGCTTCTCTGCATCCGTCAGAACAGCGGCTGCATTGCCGATTGCCTTGAATGCCTCGGAGGCTCCGGGCGCCTTATTCTTGTCTGGATGAAGCTGCAGCGCCAACTTTTTGTACGCCTTCTTCACGTCGCTGTCCGTTGCATCCTTAGAGATGCCGAGAATCTCGTAGTAGTCTTTGCATTTCTTAATACTTTTGACGGCTTCTAGTTGCTCGGGACTGTAATCGGGCTCACTAGGTTCTTCTTCGGCAGATTTCTTCACATTGGCAGGAGAAGCCTTACGACGTCTGACGTTTTCAGAATCGCTATTCCGAGACTCGCTATTATTGGCACTCGCCACTTTCACTTTCGCCAACAGATCTTTCGCTACGTTCGAAGGGAACAGACGTTCCGCTTTGAGGATGAACTTCTCGGCCTTCTCAAACTTGCCCTCGAAGAATGCCCGTTTTCCAATTTCGAGGCATCGATCCGCTTCGTCGCGATTTCCGTCCATCATTCGATAAGATAACTTTCGAATGGGATAGAAATAATGTCGATTCTGTACGATAACAGAGCACTAAACAGTGTATTAAATTTCCTAGGACTGTAATTTTTTCACTGCACTGGGGAAGATCACGAAATAGGCGAGCAATAAAAATGATCAGAAATTGACAGATTCTGTGTAATCAGCGAACATAATACATAGACAATATGCATGGAAATTCCATAGATGATTTTCTTTTCCCATACATTCTATATTGATATCCCGGGGCTTGTTGTTCATGATTAGTTTGATTTTTATAGATATATTGATTAACTCTAGTTGGTGAGTTTTAACACTATGTTCGTGTTATGCATAAGGTAGGAACAACAAAGACAAAACAAAGTTGCTGACTGTAGGCCGAACGCAACATCATATGAGAGTAGAGATGGCAGGAGTTCCATTAAAGAACACCAAGGAGTTTGTCTACCTCGGGAGCAAAATAACATGGGACGGTCGGTCTAAGAGCGAAGTCGACAGCCGTATACATCAGGCTAGGCTTGCATTCAATAAAAGGTCGAAAATAATAGAATCGAATAATATAGACCTAAAACTTAGAATACTCCTCATCAAGACCTATGTATGGAGTATCTTGATGTACGGCTGCGAAACATGGTGCCTATCCGAAAGAGATAAACGGAGACTAGAGGCTTTTGAGATGTGGTCCTATAGAAGACTGTTAGGAATTTCCTGGAGAGACCATATTACAAATGAGGAGGTTCTCCAAAGAATCGAAGGAGGAAGGCACCTGCTCAGGACCTTGTCCGAAAGGCGTGCAAGATGGATCGGCCATGTTATACGACAAGAAGGCCTCTTGCATGTCATAATGGAGGGTATGACCGAGGGGACCAACTCTAGGGGACGCCCACGCCGAGAGTACCTGGAGGACCTGCTGGTGGACGTGCGCTGCTCATCATATGCAGAAGTCAAAAGAGCCGCACAAGACAAGGAAGAATGGAAGAGGAGATTAGATGAAATTGCTGCAAACCAATCCCAGGATTGAAACCAGAGAGAGAGAGGAACAACAAAGAAAAGAAGAAGCTGATTTTATTAATAAAATATAACCATTTATTTTAATAATACAAAATAGTGGGCTTAATACATAATCTTAAGAAGGTATTTAATCAGTTCTCAAGTAGATAATTATTTTTATCTTTTCCGATTTTATGTCTGGGTTAAATCTTCCCCATAGGAAAAACTAAACCCTTCCACACACTTTTCCACAAATGATCATATAGTCAATCAACATTATGCAAGTGCATTATATAAGCAAAATAAATACAAAACAATACAAGAACAACACGTCAACTCACCAGAGATCAAATGGGAAAATAATTCACCGACTCCAGATATTTTCACATCAGAGGGTTCGGCTCGGTAGAACTCCTAACAGGGCCTATAAATCCTACTGATCCCTCAACATAAATATTTAAAAAATCTTTAGTTATCCTACATGTATTCAAAATGACCGACTTTTGCATCTTTATATATAAATTTTTTGATGGATCTAATACGCCTAAATTTTTAATGAGAGAGCTAGGTATAATGCCAGTAGCCGAAATAACGAATGGTAATATTTTTATAGTCTGAGAATGCCAAATTCTTTTTATCTCATTTCCTAAATCTGTGTATTTTCTTATTTTTGAATATTACAGGAAATCAGTATTTATTATTTAGTATTTATTTATTATATGATCATTATGGGTTTTTCTATAGTAACTTCACGAGAACAGTCTTACATTTTGATTCCATTATACTGTAACAATATTTTCAGTCCAGCCCTCAACCCAACAGCAGGGCCGGCCCTGAAACAAACAGCGCCTTGCGGGAATACAATATTGGTTCATCTTGTCAAAACCAGCAGACGCAAGGCCCTAGGCCCTAGGTAGTAGGTAGGTGATCACTGTAATCAATTATATTTGGATGATTTGCATTTTTGTTTAGCGCTGTTTTTATGAAAAATAATCTCAAGGGTGATGTGTTAAGACTCTAAGGAGTTAAGTATTATCAGCGCCTTGGCAATTCGGCGCCCGGTGCGGACTGCTCCAATGCATACAACCGGCCCTGCCCAACAGTGCCAGTGACATTATATTCGCCATAAATATTATACTTGCCATAAAATCTTGGAATCAATGTTATTGACATTGCAAAACTAAAACGCGCAAGGCGCTTCGGTCATTCATGGTCGGTGGTCCTCGATGGATTCCGCAATTAATACATTATTGTTATTTTGATATAATAGATCGCACAGCAAAATGATTATTTATTATTTATTTACGGCACAAGTAGGTACCTTTAATTGTAGGCACAGTGGTCGTGGTTATGATCGAAACCCATCGAATTCAAATATGCAAATTAGATGTCACATTCAGACCTTCTGTTGATACCTACTTTTATATTATTTTCATGTTAGGTAAGAAGCAATATTAATGATACTTCCAACTTCCGACATTTCCCATTTACATTCTGATGGTATCATGCAAAGATATTAGAAGAACGAGATGTGCTATGAGCAGTTCATACTGTGTGGAATTGTTTTGCCGAGTGTCGCCGGTTTTGTTCACCAATACTACTGCACACCTTCGCTTACGCTAAGGTATCCGCACTAATACATAGAACAGATTTCTGTGCGTACACGTCCCGATACCGTTCAAAGTACCCTAATTAGGTAGTACTCCGCCTACGGTCCGGCGGCCAACATAGCATATCTCGTTCTTCTAATATCTTTGGTATCATGCTACACTAGCGCCTCCTAGCGGCGTGAGTTGTGCGCCTTGGTTTTCTTTCATACAGTAATTTTAATGATTTTACGTGAAATTTATTCTTTATTTTACCTTAATAAATTATAGAAATCGAAAAAAAATAAAAATTAAGTAACCCATATAAATATGACCATACTGTTTTTTTTTTGCTCACACATAAAAAAATATGAAAGCGGTAATATTAATATAATTGTGAGAAATATTACAAAACAAATTTCGTATGTTTAAGAAGTCATAATATTGATTTAATACATCAATATATAATATTATATTCAATAATTCAAAACACATTTTATATAATTGAGTTTTGAACGTCAACATTGACGATGATTTATAACTTCAACATGAACAGAATGCCAAATGGAACTAACACAGCATTTCTGAATTAACCTTAACAATATTTTTCGTGGAATAATCATCTTTTTATGTAATCAAGAACATTTTATATGCGAACTCATATAATATTTCACCAACTAACCTGTCCATGTTTTTTGGCATCCTGAAAAACGACTTGGAGTGTTTTTGTTGTTTGTAATTATTACATCCGTAAACTGCGCACACAGATTCCACTTTTTCAATTTTTTTAAATCAATTTTGATCAATATACGAATTGAATAGCCCAAAACACCGCCACTAAGTACAAATAAATCCATTTTGCCGCTATTGAAAGGAAAATATTAGAAATCATAGGAATAAGAGGGAAACTTCTAAAACTATTTGAAAATTACTTAAACAACCGATGCATGAAAATAAAACTTTTGAACACCTTAAGTAAACAAAGGAAAATATTAGCAGGCGTTCCTCAAGGTTCCATATTAGGCCCAATTTTATATATTATTTATCTATCTTTTATTAAGTACATTTTTAAACATGTAAAACACTTTGTATATGCGGACGATACTGCATTGGTGATTTCTCGCAGTGATTTGCAATTATGTATTGAACTATTACAAAAAGATTACATTGAACTTTTGAAATGGTCTCACGACTCTGGTTTAATTATAAATGCCAAAAGAACTAAATTGATACATATTAGATCACCCAATGCTAAGGCAAATATTAAATAAAGACACACACTTCAAATTGCTTACATGTTGGTATTCCTGCAATATGTACATGTGAAAATATTGAACTAGTCACAGAGTATGTATATTTAGGTATTATTATTGACTGTTTTTTCAAATGGGACTTACAAATAAATAAAGTCTGTGAACGTCTGAGATCTATTGTTAATAGATTATATCAATTGAAATTCTATATTCCAATACGTACACTTAGAATAATTTATTTATCACTAGCTGAATCTATTATAAGGTATGGAATCACAGCTTGGGGACTTTCATGTAAAACAAATATAAACCATGTTCAATCAGTTCAAAATTCACTAGTTAAATTATTAGCTCATAAAAGTTTATATGAACAAAGGCATAATGTTCCATACCTTTATCAGAATCTTAAAATTTTCTCAGTAAGATCAATTCTGTGGTATAAAATTATATTTCAGCATATGAATACTGAATAGCCCTATATACATAAATAGACTGGACCACACTTACAATACTCGTTTTACGATAAATGAAGGACTTAAGCATTTAAAATAAATATATGGACAAAGAACACTGGACTACATGATACCTAGTTGCTTAAATATGTTACCTGCTGAAATAAAAAAAATGTACAAATGTAAAAACTAATATTATTTTGAAAAATTGGCTCGCTGAAAGAAATAGTTTGTATTAGAGTCTAATACAAACTAAGGTAGATACTATCACTGTTGTGTATATGTTTTTATATTTTTAAAACAAAATGTTATTTTTTATTGTTATCACTGTTGTCATTAAGTAAAATAAGTTTTTATCTTTTTTTAATATTTTTTATGTGAAAAGTTGCCATCGACAAACTACTGAAAAGTAGTTTATTGGAACTTTTCTGTTTTTTTATTTTATTATTTACTGTAATATATTTTTGTCTTGCTTTCTTTAAAAAAAAAAAAAAAGTCAATATCAACATGCTACACTAGCGCCTCTACCGGCCAGCGTTGTTGATATTAACAATCAGGTAAAAAGACAGGGGAATCAGGTAAAAAGATGGGGCCACCCGGTTGGGTAGCGTTGTGAGGCGTGTTAGGGTAGGGGATTTAGGAAAGGATTTATTCATGCATGTCTTGAAGAGGCCCAGATTATAAAATGAACGAGGAGAAACAGAGACAACTTACTCAAATACTTACAGTGTTATACTTTGTGTGATTGTCATTCCCTTTTTAAAGTGCTAGTTAGTTTTTTTGTGACAAATGAAGTGATTAATTATTTTACAAGCAATAATTATTCGCCTGAAACACTCATCCACATTGAAAAATCTCCTGATAAAAGATACATGACGCCAACGGGACTCGAACCCGTGTCCCTTCGATTTCCGGTCGACAGCTCTGTTTAAATTTAGTGTTTAAGAAGCAGAAGTGTTTAAATTAAAAAAAAGATGGCAGTTGGAATTGATTTTAATACATAGATTAAATAATAGCATTTTACTGAATTGATGCTTTCAAAGATGAAAATTCGTTTAATTTTTAAGAAGTTTCACAATGACCTAAATTGAAAAAAACAACAACGTTTAATTAGAAAGTGTGTTCAGGATGTTTTCAATGCGTTCAGATCGGGAACCTACCATTTTGGAAAATTATGTAGGCATGTGTGTGATCGCAAGTAGCGTTTTTCTTTCAACAACTTCATGTCATCATTAGGGGGATAGTTAAAAACTCACAAAGTTTTAGTCATTTTTATTCTCAACATTTATTCATATAATTGGTCACTTTTAATTACGTGAGTACTTCTATAATGTTCATAGTAATTCATATATATTTCTTTCATTTATAATACCTATTCATTTATAAAATTTCGTTGATTCGAATAATATGCGTTCCTACATAGATACATCAATATGTTGACATATTGATAAGCAATAACGATTAGATTTAGGATAGAAATTTCACAAAAATGCATATTAATCTTAAGCATTGCAAACAAGGGACTCGTTGTTGTAAGGTTAGGTATTAACAGTTATGTGGTAAAAATCATGTTAAGAATTTTCAATGTGTTGTCTACCAGCGAATGTACACAATTCGACTTACTTTGTATCTTTGACATTGCTTGGACATTGATATCGACAGATTCCTTCAGACCAGAGAACCCACTTAGATAGGAGTATATTTTATTAGCCTTCCAGATCTATAAACTAACCATAACATACTAAAATTTAACTATAACATGTCGAAACAGGACTCATATTTATGTATACAGTTTTTGATTAAAAAATGCGGTTAATGTATTTTTGTGACAGTTTTTACAGATACAAATATTTTCTCTGACATCATTTTGAATGGCAAATGATGTGTTCAGACTGCAACAATACATTTCACCCTCAAAAATCCTTTTCTTGATAAGATAATTCAGATTCAAATTGATTATTTAATAACTATTACCAATATTTAAAATTCATTCATATCTGGAAATACCCTGTAATATTAATAATACCTCCAACTTCTGATATTATTTCCCATACATTCTGATGGCAGCATTCTAGCGCCTCCTAGCGGCGTAATTTGTGTTGTGTTGTGAGTTGTGCGCAATTGTTTTTTTTTCATGTATTTTAATCGATTGTATGTGAAATTCTTTATTTTACATTAATAAATTATAGCAATAAAAGTAATCTACGTAAGACCTTACTGCTTTTTTGCTCATACATTAAATATGAAAACGGATATTAACTCTGTCTTTGATGATTTAGAAAAGTTATTAGATTTTTATCATTAATTCTATTTATGTATGCTTTAATGAGGACAAATAAATATTAAATGGTATTTATTATTATTATGATTAATTCAATTCAATTCCCACAATCATAATTAACCTGTCAATGTTTTTGGTATCCTGAAAAACCAGAAATTAGAAAGCGCAACCATGTACTAAATAAATTCAATTTGCCGCCATGCAAAGGAACGTCAACTTCAATATGCTACACTAGAACGTCTAGCGGCTAGAGTTGTTCATAATGGCAATATTTTACTGGAGTTGAAAATATTATTAATATCATACGGTATTTCATATATGTAACCGGATTAAATAAATTCACGGCGGCCCTAAAATAAATCACATATTTTGATTAAACCATTCAACCAATTAATTCGAAACTTTATTGGTTAATTCCGTAAAATATTCACAAAACATTCAAAGGCGTTAACAGAATTAATTAATTGAATTGGTTCGTCCGGCTTTCATCGTCATTTGTACCTGCACAATAAAGTTTAAAAGCAAAGTCAAATGCTAATGATATTACGTAAAATAGATTCAGCGGAAGACTTCACATTGAAAACCCAACTCTAAGATCTGTCCAAGAATTAGATATAAGAAAAACGAGAGAAATTAATAATTATATGTTGTAGTTAAATAAGTTTCCATAATATTTTAAGCATTTTCTAAATATTTTATTTCATAGCAATAACATTACTTACAAAATTGGCACTCATTACTAAACGTCTAGATTATAGGAAAAGGGTGATTTATTTTTAGGGGATTTTAAATAATGATTGTCCAATAAAAATGTTAATGAATTGGAATAATTAATGAATATTTGGAAAGACATTTCTTTTCGTAATATTATTTTGTTGCGTTTGGATAAAAATATAACCATTATAATTGTATAATTTTATAATTTACGTAGGAAGTTTAATTCGTCACTTTTATTGGATTTCCTGTATTCAAAATTCAGTTATTTTATAGCTAGTTTGGCTACAATGTTTCGGATCAACTACTTAGTTGTGATGAATAGAGAAATTATCGAAGAAAGCAAACACTGTGTGGCTTGACATTTTATAAATGATTTTTTTTTAAACCACTTTATTTGAGTAATATAGGCCGAACGGTTTCGGTTGCACTCATCCTTCTTCAGGACAGTGGTAATATAAACTGATTTAACAGATTATATTATAAACAGTTTATATTTCCATTGTCCTGAAGAAGGTTGAGTGCAACCGAAACCGGTCGACCTATATAACTCAAATAAAGTGGACTAAAACAAAGTATTTTTTTTTCATTGAATACAGAGAGATTAATGCTAGACTATCGTAAGAAAAACTCATAATTGTTTCAATTTTAAATGAAAAAAAAGTTGTTTTTAACATAACAACGTTTAAATAATTTTATCCCGCTGATACTCTTGTATTGATATGTGTATAATTTAAAATCAGTCTAATATCATTTATAATATGTACTAAAGATTTAAATTTAAAGCTTTCTTATTATACACCAAAAACAATTTCTTTTATTTTAGTAACAAAAACAATATATTTGAAAGTTCCAAATAAATTGCTTCTCAAATTGAAATCCACGCGAAGGTTTTAGATGTTTTAAAAACTTTAATGGCTACACGCGATTTTCAATTCGTTACATATTTATAAGACAAACAGGTTACGTCGGTACTACGGGTAGAAAAAGCTTAAAAAGATTTATGAATGGCTTCCCTATAGATTTCCATTTACAGACTAGATTCAGTAGATTTAATGCATGACAAGTAAAAACTAATATGTAGAAGAATTGAGGATATTGTTTTAATAAAGGGTTTGTTTATTTGTTTAATATAAATTGACACATTTAGAAGTTAAGTCTAGAAGAGGTCATGACTGGAACAGTTGTAGGGGTCGGGAGGTCTCGGAGTCATGGTGTCCTCGTAGGGCAGGATTCCCGAGGCCTTCTGCTCGGCGCTGACCTTCTCCACGGCCTCCATGACCCTTAGGAGGTTGAGGCCAGCCAGCTTCTTCAGGTCGTCCATCGACCAACCGTTAGCCATTAGCTCAGCGAACAGGAGGGGGTAGGATGACACGTCTTCCAGTCCGCGAGGGGTACTGAAATATTAATATTAATTAAAACATTTATAGTTATCAAGAGCAATAACTGCAACAAAGTTTAATTTAGGCTAGTTTCTTCCGAATTTATACGGTCGAATTATTCAATTATCTCAACCATTTTCACTCATCATTATGTACAGATCATTATATACACATCATTATGTACACATAATTATGTACACATCATTATGTACACATCATTATGTACACATCATTATGTACACATCATTATGTACACATCATAGTGTACACATAATTATGTAAACATCATTATGTACAACCGTGCCTCACAGAGGGTACAGATTAAGTACAGATTTTTGAAAAACAATTCTTCACTTGTTTTTTAAAAATTTTATTTCAGCTATGTTTTAGTTTAATTTATTTTCAATTTGTTATTTCATATCTTACTATTCTTTTATTACATGTAATTAAAAAAATGGGGGGCATAGAACGGGTAAAGCTTCCAATGAGGCCCACGCTATAAAACATTTTTTAAATATACCTAATAAAAAAATAAATTATTTTTATTTGATACAATAACTCTATAATAGAATATTATTTGATCTTGTGGGCCTCAATGGAGCTTTTACCCTTGCGGAGGCCCCAATTTTACAGTTTTATTTATTTATTCATTACACCAATATATTACTGAGAAAATTACAAATTTGAGATAAATATAGGCATAAAATGGTCATGGGGCAGTTTTACCATTTTGTGATATGCGACAAAAGATAGTTGCTGAACTGTCTGTAAGTGACGTCGCAAATGTCGATGGTTTATAAAATGCAATGAATAAATACTATAATAAAGGCGGTAGTGAAAAATAGGCAATATGAAGGATGTTAAGAGTTTGAATCACTTTACCTCCGGGAGGAATTAAAAAAGAATGAATTTATTATGTAGGTACTGGAGGTAACACAGTTGTAAGTACGCGACCGCTAAAAACTTCGGCGTAACGGGGAACATATAAAACGCAGCAACGCGGGCTTCACAGTCAGTCTACTACTTACATAGTTTTTAACGCGCTAATCAAGATAACTTAACCGATTACTTAAATAATCATTGCTGTTTCTATTGTGATTGATTACTTGTGTGGTATATATATATATACAAAATTTAAAAAAATTTCACGGCTGGTTTATCCCGGCAACAGAATAAACCTATTATAAAATATTACATAGTTTAATTTCAACACCGAACACATCTTCAATCTTCGCAACAAACATTATGAACAAATAAATATTAAAAGAAAGCAGGTGTCCGAACCACAGATTGACAATGCCTACAATAGATCAAACGCCAATGAGCATAAAACTAACAATTTTGATTTAATTTTAATGCGGAATTTAACATAAATTCGATAATGTGAAATTACTTATTATTAGATACCTCGTGAAATTTTCGCTGAACATTCAAAATTCACCCCATTTTAAACATGCATCCGATACATACAAATTTATTAGACCTCAATATAAATAACTATTTGAACTGTATTTTCAAGCAGTTAAATTAATTTGTAGCTATATGGTGGTTTTTAATATAAATTACTCCAGCGAAAATGACGGTTTTTAGAATGGTACATCGACCAACTATATGGAAAAGGATTAAAATGTCAACATATATGAGGGCGCTAGATGCGATATATCTACATACATACAAATTGTGGGATTTATATATTATCGAAAGTACCATAATCCGGGGTGAAGTCGGTAAAAAAATCATGTTTTTCAGGGTTTTAATCTGTTATAATATAATAATTTTAAGTGTTATAATTGGGTGACAAAAATGTTCTTCGAATCTTTCGAATTAGATACAAACATACTTTTTTCTCTCTCATTGTTATCAGTGAAATGTCGAATGATAAAGTGTGAGCGACTTTATCCCCCATTTAACCCGTAGGAACGACGATTTCCTTTCGCTTGGCCGTTCTTGTACAGTTTTTTTTCTGCTCGTACTTCCAATAACGCTTTTATAAGGAATTCCAATTCATATTATTTTTTCCCGTGAAGTCCTGCTGTTTTGTGTATACACGTAGAATTATCGACATCACCCCTCAAAATGTCAAAACATTTACATTTAACATTTATCCTCATTTTACATTTACACTTATCCTCAAAAATGGATATTCAAGTAGGCTTTTGACAAAATTTAGGATATTGTTAACAATATGTCAGCTAATGGATTAAGCATGTGGATAAACTTAAAGCTTGATTAAATTGATCGTTGCACTAGTTTATTTATTTGAAGCAAAACTTAAAACATGTAAAATAAACGAGAACTTCGAAACGAGAAATTTTTGTCGGCATTTTCTTGATCGATATTTTTCTATTGGGTATTGGTGTTAAAGCCGAAATTCAAACCGTAAGTTGGCAGCAGTGAATATAACTGCAAACATATGAAATTTAAGACTCGTTCCCACCTGATCGACTTTGCCCCGTTTTACAAGTATTGAGGATTCATGGTTATTATTATTGTCTTATATCAACCTAAACAAATTGTAAGAATTTGTATAACATAATAATGTCAGCATGTAAATTGGTTGTTATACATATATATAAATAGTGACTTTGAATAAATGCTTGAACAAAGTAATTGAAATTGTGACTTACTAATTGATCCCATCGTAACCAGCTCCCAGTCCCACGTTATCGACCCCTGCCACTTCTTTGATATGGTTTATGTGTGCTGAAACAAGAAAAAATATCAGGGTGAGTGATTATTATTAAAGCGACACTGGACTCGAGGCTCACATTTTAATTAATTCCGACGAATTCGTAACTATTTTTATTTTCAAACCGATACCCAATATTTATATTTAAGATTAATAAAAACAGTACCTTACCATTGACATATTTTACATGAAACAATTAGAAATATTTATAAAATTAACGGTAAGCACCTGATTTTATATTTCGTTTATCAGAATTAATTAAAATAAACCCCGCGGAAAGATCAATTTTCTTGGTCAGCTAGGGCAAATACGACGTAGTTCCTTCTAATACGCCGCTGCCGGGCCGAACACCGAATATTTTATGTATACACCTTCTTCACTTACGTCGTTAAGATTCCCACATTATTTTTTAATATTTGTTAGGGAAAATTGGACCGTAGGTCCGTCCAATACACCGGGGCCGTGCGTCGTATATTTTTGTACACACCTTCTTCACTTACGTCGATTCCCACATTATTTTTTAATATTTGTTATGGAAAATTGGACCGTAGGTGCGTCCAATACACCGGGGCCGTGCGTCGTATATTTTTGTACACACCTTCTTCACTTACGTCGTTAAGATTCCGAGTTTATTTTAGGGAATTGAGTCGTCTTAATTATTGCCCACATTATAATAGAACTATCACACTCAATCAGAGTAGGCATCTACATAATAAAGTTTTGTCATTAATTATGTAAAACACTTAATATTTTTAAATTTGCTTAAGTTTCAATGACCGAGTGTAAGAAGTATTAGAAATAAAAAACAGACTGAAAACTTTCAAAAAGTTGATCCATAAAGATCCTAAGCGACTACCGAAGCTTTAAATGTAAGTAGTACGTGCTAAGTATCAAGTTTTTCGTAGAATTTGAGATGTTTGTTTAGCATCATTATGAACTCCTGGCTTTACAAGATCGCATGACTTCGTTAGAGATCTGGATAACTAAGATCTGACAAACATGTCCAAAATTTATGATGAAAAACATGTAGACTTGACGTATCATTTTTAATAATCTCATTATTTCTTATTAAACAATTAAAAATGTGGAGTATGAAATTTGATGTCGTCTTCGAGAGTTAACCGGATATTTCAGAGCTCTATAGCAGTGACTCTTCTGTGAGCAGTGGAAAGATTTAAAAAAATACAATATTATTGATATTGTGGCTGAAAAACAAAATCAAAAAAATCATCTTCAAATTGCTCACTGAAAAGTCACGGACCGCCACTGCTCTAAATAGAGCCCATGATGGAAAAGACGTTGCAGTTGTGAAGAAATCCGGTCACAAATACTAATGTTTATTTCAAGGTGCCTTCACATTTCGAGAGTTTTGCCGCTTCAGAATTTTTTTTTCGATAATTACAATCTAAGATGTATTAAACAGTTTTTTTCATTGTGATTTGTCACGTAGATTACAGTTTTTTCATTGTTATTTGCCACGTAGATTAAAGTTTTTTTTCATCGTTATTTGTCACGTAGATTATTATTTCAAGGTGCCTTCACATTTCGAGAGTTTTGCCGCTTCAGAATTTTTTTTTCGATAATTACAATCTAAGATGTATAAAACAGTTTTTTTCATTGTGATTTGTCACGTAGATTACAGTTTTTTCATTGTTATTTGCCACGTAGATTAAAGTTTTTTTTCATCGTTATTTGTCACGTAGATTATTATTTCAAGGTGCCTTCACATTTCGAGAGTTTTGCCGCTTCAGAATTTTTTTTTCGATAATTACAATCTAAGATGTATAAAACAGTTTTTTTCATTGTGATTTGTCACGTAGATTACAGTTTTTTCATTGTTATTTGCCACGTAGATTAAAGTTTTTTTTCATCGTTATTTGTCACGTAGATTACAGTTTTTTTTAGAAAGGCGTTTTAAAACAAATTTATAACTTAAGATCTCAACTAAGTAGAATTAACGGTAAAAATTGGATTAAATTACAAGTTTTCGACCTTCCATTAATTAACGAAAATTACCTTGAAAAAATTTAAAGTATTGCAAGACCTCTGATTACGGAAAATATCACTTAGACTTGGAGGGTCCACGTATAATCGGATTGTCATGACTGTGATTGATTCAAAGTTATTCTAAAATGATAAAGCATTTCTCGTATTCCCGGGTATTATAAACCGAAGAAAGAAAACTCCCGGTGCTGAATTAATTTCCTCTCAAGACTGTTGGAAACACGTCGCAATTAGATCCGAGGAATTATTGCATAGTGCATTAGGCTGGCCGCATACATACGTTTTCCGTATTCGATTTCCGAATTCGTTTTCCGTATTCAGAATTCCGTGAGACTAGCGCAAACGTTCGTTTTTCTTCATTCGGAATGTATAAACGTCAGCACCAGTGTTGCCAACAAGGGCGATATATCGCCATTTAGGCTACTCAGAGCGAGAATCGGCGCCGAAAAAATCTAAAAGGCGACTGGTCGCCAATTAAGCTACTTCAAAAACATCAATTTTAAACATGTCCCGAAATTCTCTAGCCACCCCCCCCGCCCCCATGAAATTTATTTTTCTGGGGACAAATTTTATATTTTCTTGAAATTCTCTATCCACCCCCCCCATGATTTTTTTTATTTTCTGGGGACAAATTTTATTTTTTTGAAATTCTCTAGCCACCCCCCCCCACGAGATTTTTATTTTCACGTAAAAAAATCAATTTTAAACATGTCCCACCTAACAGCAAATTCGGCTACTTTACGCTACCTTATGTATGAGAAACGGCGATATTAGGTCAAGATCCGTTGGCAACACTGAATTACTGACAGGAAATTTCCGAACGTTTGCGTCGACACAAACAAAATGTATGCAAGAGCTGCGTTCCACATGACGTCATTAGGTTTTTTCCATTCGGTTTCTCCGAACGCGCCGGCTTGCATTCGGAACGTGCGTAAGGAATTTGTTCCGTTCGGAACTAAAACGAACGTGTGCGGCAGTTAATGTATTTTCTACTGATTCCGTGCATTCGGATGTCCGAATACGGAAAACGAATTCGGAAATCGAATACGGAAAACGTATGTATGCGGCCAGCCTTAAAATGGATGATGCAGGTTTATAAGTGTATATGAGAGAAAAAAATACTCTTACAGCTCTACTATTGACCTAGCTAAATAATGGATCTTGAATAACTAAAGAAATTGACAATCTAATCGAGCATGATACCATCGTAAGATTGCGATCGACTAGACTTGTTGAAAGAATGCGAGATGACAGGACAACAGCAAATTCAACCAAGTGGGTGCCGAATAGAAGCAAAACCAGTAGGCAAACTGAGGAAGCGCGGAAGGAGATTGGAGTCTTGAAATGTTTTTATCTTGTCTATAAAGTGTGATTCCCAAAGTTGATGATATCATTGGATATGTACGGTTTTTCATAAAAGTCAGAAATTAAATTAATTATAAAATTTGCATAACAATATGTTTTCTGTTGGAATGTAGGTACCGAATGGAAAGCGCCGACAGCAGTGGGCGCATCTCTGCACGTAGTTCACGTTTTTTGTTATTTGCAGTTAACATTGAAATAAAAATAGGTCAGTTCACAGCAGTTTATTAAAAAATCTACTGCATTGGAACAGAAAATTATTAAAGTTCCATTTCACTATACCAGATGCACTAACTATAAACAATATCGTATTAAGACCGGTGTATTGCACTTCAAATATATATAATTTTTATTTTAAGGAAGAATAAAAAAATATTACATTTCGGGCTCTGAAATAATAAATTTCACTGCTTTGTTGCTGATATTTCGTTATTTATTTCCAACACGGGCGCCGAATTTAAATTCGGCGCCATTTTTAAATACATCTATTTGAATTTTCACCTTTGTTTTCGGAAATTAATGAATTTAAATCTTGGATGCAAAAATTAACCCACTTCCCAACAACTGATCGAGCTGAAACTTGGCAGATAGACTCGTTGTTGATGGCAATGCATTCTATCAACTTGGTGGCAATCACGTACAAACACGCGGACATATAAGCATTTCTCTGAAGTTAGATCACATTACACCTATATTAAATACGAAATAAATGTCGGTACTACCCGATCGGCATTTTGAGAGGTCGGAAGAGTGGTCGACTCAAGTTCTTGGGTAGGAAGGATCAACCCTCAGTCAAATCATTTTTTAATGTGTTAAAATACATTTTTAAATAGATATAAAGTGGTATAGTAGCATAGTAAAAAAAAAGTTTTTATCATAAAGTTGGCAGCTGTAAAAATTTCATGCGTTATCAAAACTTGGGATTAGTGAATACATGGAACAACGCATTATTATTGATAAAGCTCATGATGAAAATGGCGTTTTTCTGAAACAGTTAGGAGGGGTTGTTTCGTGGAATTTGAACAATTCATCAAATTCTGTGAAACAAACCGTCCTTAGTATTTTTTTTCCTTTTGAAATTTCTTTCTTCTTTTCTTCTTGCGCAAAATTTCCTGGTCTTATAATAACCAAGAGATGCGGATCAGAATTGGCCGACTAACACCATGACCGTTTGACACCATGCAACTTCTTCTTCTGTGTTATTTGAAGTCAACTTTGTTTGCCAAAAGCAACGAACTATATTATAAGTAAGCTTCAGGAGGAGATCTGACGTGTTATTGACACAATCGAACACAATAATTATCCAACGATGTTACCTTAATTTCATCAAAAGATCAAGAGGTTGCATGGATGGCAGTGGTGCGTATTTGTCTGACATTTTATTCCATCCATAATTGAAACATTTGTACTTTAAAATAAAAAATATTATTTTCAAATAAAGAATGTGTTTAATTCAGAAACCAAATCAGGCGCTCTTATTGGGACACACTGTAATATAATCCGCTTTGGCGCTGTAGAGAAGCTTTGTATTTTGTTCAGTAATTTTGTATAACTTTTCACTTACCAGTTAAAAACTCATTTCGTTAAATAACAATCTAATCTTAAAGAGCCTAAGCGTAGGTACCACAAAGTCGCTCATATTAAAATGTTATTATAAAATACCATATTTCACGCTTTTAATCTGAATAGTCCAGCCAAATGAAACGTGAAGTTCTCATTGCGGAATCTGTGGCAGTAATGAATGCTCAGAGGGCAGCAAACGAGGCGGCCATTCGCTGATTGCAGTCCCTACCCCCGCTCGGTCAGAGGCAGTGGCACTGCAACTAGTGCACCCACTGCAAGTACCACTACTGCTACTGTTGGCAATATCACAAGCAAGCCGCGCTAACGACTGAGTGGGCGATGGGGGTATGCCAACCGAAATGGACCGAGAGGATACATTGATTACACTTTTGCCTTACTGTTTTAATATGTAATAACTTGCAGCCAGTAAGATATTGCAAGATTTGTACCGCCGTACTTCGTGTGGTGTAGTTATTGTATTATTTTTTTATGTCATACTTGGTGTAGTGTAGTTATTGCATTATTTTAACTTAGGGATGGCTTAGTTACACTTGTCTTATTAAATTTATTACCGGCTGACGGCCTTATTAACATAAAAAATCACTTCACAACCGTTAGACGGTGTTTTTGTTACGCATTGTATTAGGACTGTAAAAGTTTAGATTCGAGTTGGTACTAATAAATATATTCTTTAACAGGGCTCCGAAAGAATTGGCAACGTCGCATTGCAGCAGATTGACACGTGAAATTCCCGCCTTGAAAAGTGAGGTTATTTTATTCATAGTATTTTTATTGACTGTTAAGGCGCGAATTTAATAAGAATTCTATGAAAGTGATGTTTTTTAATAACACAAATTTTTTATGAATGTGAAATCAACGTTTATATAAAATATCATTTTTTTGTTGTTGTTGTTATTCTCTGGGAATTATTATAATAAAAAGTCAGGTGACAGTTTTCTAGCAGATTCCTTAAATAATACGAATTTGTTTTCAAAATTTCGCATTCTGTACAAATTTTTTTAAGTTTTGAGTAAAAAATGTATGATTTTTATTTCAACTTTTTCATGTTTGTAATTAAAATATTCCAATTTATGCGAATCGAAAGGAAATTTTATCCAGTTTCTTAAAATGGTACATGTTTTTGCGACGTCTTCAAAAAGAAGAAATATATACATAGCACATTTAAAACACCATGGAAATATTCCAAAATTCGATGAAAAATTTGATTGTGTAAACAATGTATATATCTTTCTATGAATTATAGTCAGTTTATGCATTAGAAATGTTTTCACATATACGGTCGTTTATAGCGTGTGTTTTAAATTACCACTGGAGATTTATTTACGTTTTACTAAACATTGCTGAAATAACTATTTGCCATTAGTTTTCAACAGTTTTTAACAATTTTTATTACTTAAATTTGATTAAAAACAAATTATATGGACGTTAGTCATTTTTGACAGATGCGTATTTTCAAGGTATGTAAGATTCAAGAGATTTTACTTATAATTTTTTTCTAGATTTATTAAAACTTTAAAAACATAAATTTTTAAACCGATTTGCATTATTTTGAATTTCAACCAGTCTCCGACGCGCGCCGCTGCACGTCTCACAATTGGCGTATCTAAATACGAGTATCATCATAACTCAGGCCCAAATGTTCCGAATGATGTAAGCAGTAGCAATGCTCTTGTTTGCTGGATGCCGATTGCTGGTGATGAATGGCTGCTACTTAGTTATTCGAATAATTGTGCATTCCTGAAAATACCAAATCATGCTAATCAATCAGTTCTAAGGTCAGCAATGCCATCAGATGTTTGAAGGTTGAAGGAATCAAAGCGCAATTTTGATATCTGATTCAGAGATTGTATCTCGAGTTTGGAATGAATTCTCACTCAGATGAATTCTACCACAGATTTCAAAAAGCATATCTTCGGAGAATCATATTTATGAAAAATAAATAAATTGGAAAACTTTATTTTAGAACTATCCCATGTTACTATTATAACCAAACGAAACCGTCTTAAATCTTCTGTATCAAAAACATTTTTTCATTTTTAATTCTTGATCCTTTTACAGCCTGCGATAAACACGTAAACGACACTTTTCATTTGTTTGATAAATATGCAAATATCTTTATAAAGTGGTGATATTTCCCAGAATTAGCACTGGAAAAGTTACTGTAAAAAATGCCATCTTGGAATAATGCTGACTTTTTCGAGGGATTTTTCGGGATGTCAGTGACAGAAAGCTCTACAATTGACACCATAAATTCTAATTAAGTTTAAAAAAGTTCAATGAATATAATACGAATAGGTGAAGAATCACGACGCGCGACGCGGTTTAAAATATAAGATATATCAGAATTTACGAAAAGCTTAGGAATTGTTAGAAAACCTACTTAAGCATCTACATTCCTTAATTATGTGCCATCACCGGGAGCGTGTGTTCAAGATGTTGCGCACGTAAAAGTAATTATACTTGAAGGATTAATGTAAGCGCTGGTGATCTTTAAATTACCTTTTCCTAATCTACAAACTTGTCAAATAAACAAATTGAAACTTTCAAAAAAGTCTCGGGTTTGTAAAGTACAAAGACAATTAGAGTGAGCTGGCCCATAAAATCTATCTAATACTTTTCTCGCGTAGAAATAAAGTGTACAGTCAAAACATTGAAAAAACCAGGTTGTAAAAAAAAATCTTTTCTTGATAAAAATTGTAGTTTATTTATTCCTAAACCGGAGATGCCGCATTTGGGATACATGATAATAATAAAATTAATTTTATTACTTTCTACTTAATTCGCCCTTTGAACGTCAAAAAATATGTCAAAACGATTTTTTTTTAATTATATTTTTACAAGTTAAAAAGGAAAAATAAAAATAGTCTTTCCTCAACAATAAAGTGACATTGCTTTTCTATCCTTTTAATTGCTCAATAGAAACATATATTTCCCAACATTGTAGGATCTCGGGCGAAGCCGGGTGAGATACTTTTCAGGGATATTATTATTTTTTTTTTATGCGGATACATCACAAGAGTCTCAACTACTCCCAACCGCCTGGAGCCAGTGAGACTATGGCGTCCCCAATTGGGGTATGTTGACAGGCTGAAGGTAGTGGGGAAGGGGGAAGAAGATGGGGAAGGAAGGTGGGGAAGTACCTGGAAATTCAGATGTGGTCACCAAACACGGCTAAAGTCATTTAAAGCAACATTTCAATACTGAATTGTGGTCTTATACCAGGGCGATACTGAGAATATCTTCCACTCTGAAACGTTATATACCTTATATTATTTTACACTGTGTAATAATATAATAATCAATCTATTAAAATTTATTTGCGCACGCGCGCTAGGATTCGAACCTGCGATCTCCAGATAGTTAGTCGAGAGTCTTACCCCTCGACCGCGGAGGCCATCACGATGTAAATTTATTTTTTAGTGTATTTTAAAGGGCCATGTCTCTCTCTTGGATTCCACGATTTTTTTACGCGTATAATTAATAAGAACAATTAAGAACATTTATATTCAGAATATATTAATTAACTTAAATGACAAAAATTGTAACCCCAGGGGTTCGACTTGGAAGTTCTTTTTGCTAATTATGAAGAAATATTTTTTGAAACAACCCCTCCCTGCTCATTCATTACAGGTGGGTAGCGAAAGTTAGACTTTCTAAAGAGTAGCGGTGTTTGAAAGTTTGGGAGCCCCTGGTATATACTATGTGCACACACTAACGCCTTTTAATTAAAAAGGAAGCCAACTCAAATTTATTCCCAGTTTTTTAAATTTGCCCAGCATTTAAAATGGTAAAACGTATTTTACCTAAAATAAAAAAATGTTCCACGAATTTGACATTTAGGCCCAATTGTTTCCCAAAAATGTACGTATGCCAAAGTCATCAGATCAATCAGCCATTCTTTTTTCACATGTGAAAGGTTCCCGTTAGATACCGATTCTAAGTCCGTTTCAGCTTTGATGTGATCAACAAGGACAACTATCATGTTGGTAAGCTTATTACAAATTGATGGAAAGCTGAAACACACGTTAAATCAGCGCTTAATGGGGACCTTTCAACTGTAAAAAAATAGCCATTTCATGACAATGTTACATTTGAATTTCTGCGAAACAACTAGACCTTAGAAGGTATGAAATCAACCTCTTTCCACTATAACTGTTATAAGAATTTAAAATATTTTCGATTACCGGGTGAACATTTTTTTGTCTTGGGATTTTATAGTTACATGTTTGTAACTTGGGCTTTTACAGTTACACGTTTATAACTTGGGAATTTAGAGTTACACTTTTATAACTTGGGATTTTACAGTTACATGTTTATAACTTGGGAATTTAGAGTTACACTTTTATAACTTGGGCTTTTACAGTTACATGTTTATAACTTGGGATTTTAGAGTTACATGTTTATAACTTGGGATTTGAGAGTTACATGTTTATAATTTGGGCTTTTAGAGTTACATGTTTACAATAAATAAAATGATTAGTGATTTTTGTACTTTGGTGTGCGGTAGTGATAACATAATGAAAAGTCGGTGTTGAAAGATTTATCAAAACATGTATACAATTTTTTTGTTTCATTGAGTTTTATGTTTCAATGTACATTTGCTACTTAAATTTCGTTTATTTTGCTACCGGTTTCGACACAACCTTGTCATTAACTAGCAATCTTAAAACTAACTTAAAAATTATACAAGTACAGAAAGATTTAGATTTTATAAGGTGTATGGGTGAAAAAAAACAAGAAATACAAACAAATATATAAAAAAAACTCTAATACAAAAACCATAAAAAATAAAACAAAATACAAAAAAAATGTACAAATTAAGGAAAAACCAAATATTATGTTGAGGATTTGGCTCGTCGAGATATTAGTCTAATACAAACTATTTTCAACTGCATATATATTTTTATAGTTTCTATATTATGTTATATCTCTTTAGGTTATACATCTTACGCATTTACTCATAGTTTTTATTTTGTTAGATATTATCACGGTTGACCTGCCTGCCACATAGTTGATATTTAAAATGTTTTTATTTTTTTATTTCTGTTTTAAATTTTATAATATGTATGTATGAGAACGTCTTTATGTATTTGTATGAATTGAATAATATGTTTATTTTCCGATACAAACATATTTTTCCATAGAAGAATAACATATTTTTCCCATACAAACAATACATCTTTTTAACAACTATCTCAAAACATTTGAATTTCGAAATAAGTTTTATTTAAGGCGATGCCATACGTAGTAATGCAAAATCATGTGTTTTTGATTTAAAAATTTTGTCGCTTAGAAATATATCAGATGCTTTAATTAAATACTGCGAGTAGAATACATCTTGGCCTTTGAAATAATCGAGTATTTTTTAGATAAGTCTTTTTATAAGCCCAGAAAAAAATAATGTAAAGGCCTATGAAAACTGCTTTAAAGTTCAAAATCTCCTACTTACGAACCCATTTTCGGTTATGATTTTATTGTATAATGTGGCAAATTAAGTTATTTATAAAATGATCGAAAAAAAATTAAATATTTATGCCTGAACATCTACAAAATAAAATAAAAGGCACTTTTGGCCATGTTTTTTTCTTGCATAAATCAAAACAGGCGGATGGTGTTAAGCGGGAATTTAAACCTTATCACCATCTACGTAAGGGCTGTTATTGATAGCGGCTCAATTTAAAATATTACACGACGTAGTGCATCGCCTTAATTCATCTTTTTTACTTTTAAAATCATGTAGAATCACCCCTCGAAGTTAGCGAACTTTACCCCCGGACACCATGTACATACCTCCCTTAAACAAACTGAGTATAATAAGTTTTTTCAACCTTAAAAGCACCGAGTGACAAACGACTCAAAAGTATCATTGAAAAAGTAGATAATACCTACTAATAAATCTACACGAAACATGAAATAGAACAAGACACAAAGAAGAATAAAAATATAACGGCCACAACTAGGAATCGAACGCAGGATCTCTTATCTTGCCGGGACAGGCGTCTTAAACCACTCGACCATTTTAACCTATTATTTTAACCTGCTTCTGGTTCTATTTTTTATGTTTCGTTGAGATTTATTGGTATTATCTTCTTCTTCAATGATATATGAAAAATATATACTGAAAAGTAGTTTATTGGGACTTTTCTCTTTTATTATATTAAATTAATTTAATGTTTAAATAAATAAAATAAAAACATTTTGATGAAAATATCAAAGTTCATGTGTTTCAAATCAAACTGATTGAGAAAAGGTTAACTATTTGATCCAACATAAGTATGAAGCAACCGCTTTGAAAATGTTCCCAAAGTCCTTGACATAACTAAAAGACGGATTCAATAAATCACGAATGAAGTTAGGTAGACTTCATCGAAATTTCAAGTTTCCTAAACGGGGTAAAACTTTTCCTAACCCATCTATTTTATATTATTTTACAAAACCACTGGGAAAAAAAGCGAAGCCAAAAATACATGTCTTACCCGTTTCTTCGCAATCATTCAAGATAAGAAGAAACCGAAGATTGTTTCACTAGATATTTTCAAGAACATATTATTTCGCAAGAGCTTTTAGTTAAAACAATATGTTGTTGTTGCTATTTATTTGGCTTAGGGAATATTGTTTGAGAATAATATAATATATTATTTGATAAAACATTGGCTTCTTCCCTTTAAAAGTTGTGTGTGCCAACTGATTGGCGGTAAGTGCTGGGGGAGGTTTCGTATATCTTACAAAGTAAACAGAACAAGGGGCAGCTCTCCGACATTAGCGGTGGAGGGCGGAGGGATGGTAAACACTATGGCGAAAGGGTAAATTCCTTTTAATCACAGAGGAACACGCTAAATTGTCGGGTATTTTACATTATCGCTAAATAAGTTTGTGAATAAATTTGCTCGCATTAAACAAGGAGATGTCGGTTTTCGAACAAGTTGTGTACATATCTACATAATGAAAGATTTATGTGCTATAATTTTACATTCAGGTAGGTGTAGGTACTGTAAAGAAAATACATAATTTAAGCAAGGACACATTGCTGATCCGTGCAGCAACCCGGGGAAATTTATTTTGGACATGGAAAAAGACTTAACTTGTCCACAAGTCAAACAGAATACTTGTACAAACACTGTCAGTCAGCGCCATGGATAGGATAGTATTGCGCTAGTTTGTTTTTTAGAATCACTTCCATTGTTTTTATTTACATTTACTCTATTTCCACAAAGTTTTCGTCGAATTCGAGAGTTTGTATTGATTACTTTCGTGGGCTGGTATGTCAGAAGTCAGTTTTATTATTGGAAGATTATATCGGGTACTGGGTACGTGCTCACCTATCGCAACTTGAACAGTAGCCATCGAGGTACATGACGAGAATTTGGTTGTTATTATTATTAGAGCAGACCCGTGAATAATCACAGGATATTATAAATATTATACTGATTTATAAGTTTTTCTAAAGAACATATCAGAACAAGGAGAATTAATAAGATTAAGAAAAATATTCACCAAAATGTACTTATTTATAGGTTGAATTCTATTCCAATTTTGAAAACGACACTTAAAATAATTATCTGTTAAAATATTACATGTATTAAAAAATGTTAGGTACTGTATCGATTGTTGAATTATTCACACAAGCAGTTACACATTTGAAAATGACGCTTAAACTCAAACCAAAATCAAGTTAATTGAACCAGAATTTCGTAGGAGACATATACAAGCAAAATTATTATTTTTGATGATTGATGAGTGGGTAGGTACTCAGTACTCACCTATCGCATCTTGAACAGTTGCCACCGAGTTGCAGGATAAGAACTTGGAGTAGAAGTTGACCATGACCAGTCCCCGGTTGTTGGCCAGCCTCCTCAGTACGGGGTCGGGCACGTTGCGCGAGGAGTTGCAAAGCGCGTGCGCCGAGGAATGGGAGAACATCACCGGGGCTTTAGACACGGCGATTGCATCCTTCATGGTTTTGATGGAGACGTGGGACAGGTCGACTATAATGCCGAGCCGGTTCATCTCTTTGACTATCACCTGCAAAAATTATAACATGATAATATTTAAGAAAATTATATCCACTCTGGAAGAGGTAGGCATCGAATTAAACCTATCAACTTTCTGTCAACAGCATATCCTAAGCCATGCTACACACGCTTAGTTTTATCTGTGCGATTAGACTGTGCAGTTATATCCGGGCACGTGTAGCGAAAACTGTGCAGGGTTTCTACAATATAGTCCAACTGAAATCTATTCAAAAATTGATTAGATAAAACTGTGCATTTTGAACTGCACAGTTTAAACTGCGTATCTGTACCAATGATTGCGCAGTTCTGTCAGTCGATCTACCAGCAAACCTCGCATTTGGAGTGTAAAATTCAAAATTACCACGACATAACCAAAAGAGAAGCAGCTTAATAATTAGTAAATTGAAGGAAACAGAGCCCCAAGCAAATAAAGCATATTTGTCATAAAATATTAAGAATCTACGATGTAATTATAAAAAAGAACACGAAAATGGGGAGGCATCCAAATCTGCTTCGAACGAAATTATGGAAAGCACTAATCATAAAATGACATCCTACCGTCAGATCAGACCATACTGCCTGATCCAAAGCCTGATCGCACAGTTTTAATTGAGCGTCTGGGTGTGTAGATACAACGGCAATGCGATTGAATTGATGCAAGCACAGACGCAACTGAGCGTGTGTGGCATGCTTAAGATATTTTGGACACGGTAAAGTGGAAGGCAGGAGAAGCTGAGGAAGATGCGTTGGAGTGATCAAATAGCATCGCAACGAAGGAGTCCCAAGCAGAAGTGACTAAATGGTGTGGAGGTTAATCCTGTAACGTCGTAACGAAAGAGTCCCAATCAGAAGTGGCTAAATGGTGTGGAGGTTAATCCTGTAACGTCGTAACGAAAGAGTCCCAATCAGAAGTGGCTAAATGGTGTGGAGGTGAATCCTGTAACGTTGTAACGAAAAAGTCCCAAGCAGAAGTGGATAAATGGTGTGGAGGTGAATCCTGTAACGTCGTAACGAAAGAGTCCCAAGCAGAAGTGGCTAAATGGTGTGGAGGTGAATCAAGTAACGTTGTAACGAAAAAGTCCCAAGCAGAAGTGGATAAATGGTGTGGAGGTGAATCCTGTAACGTCGTAACGAAAGAGTCCCAAGCAGAAGTGGCTAAATGGTGTGGAGGTGAATCAAGTAAGAGGATGAGATGGGGCTAGGATTCTCATAATGATGATATTATTAACTTCCTAAAAAAATATTCATGAATGTAATGAATCACTTCATACAATCATTCGAATTTTCAGAACGAATATTAATCTGTAGTTATTTTGCGCATTATAGATTTGTTTTAAACTAACCGTTTTTTTCTATTTATTGTTTTTGTTAAATTCGTAGAACTACATTTAATATATTTTTTAAATTCAATTAAAATCAAATTAAATAATATAATTATTAAGTTCTGCAAGTATTTTTTGGTTTTTGTTATTGTAACAGCTATTTCGGCTTTCAAGGCCATTTTTAAACTGTCAATTTTCAAAAAAATACTTGCAGAACTTAATAATTATATTATTGAATTTGATTTTAATTTAATTTAAAAAAAAAGTTTTTTCGTTATATGCGGTGTACTTGTAAAATATAATAACACTCTGATTGCTTATTAGATAGATTATGAGGCTATTCGACTATTTTAGAACATAAATATGGTGTTTAATTTGTGTAATCGTGATTATCGAAGGAACATTAACTTAACGATGAAATTAGCGCGCGAGGAGAAATATGTTGCATAGGGAAAGTGCAGAGGACACACCGCGCATTTGTAGAACAATTCGTACGTAGATGAGATGCGAACCCTCTCCGTGACTACTATTTCGAGTAACAATAACACAAAAAAAAATATATAGAAAATATATGGATTGCCGAATTTGCTGACTCACTCTCGTAAAATATCAAATTCGATAAAGCTGCCTTTGTCTTAAAAGTATCTTAAAAAAACGACGGACGGCGGAAATTTTCCATCAAGGAAACTGTAGGACAGATGGTAGGTCCTTTATTTTCCGAATTATTTAAGTGCCTTTTTAATAATTAATGAACCGCTTTCCAGAAGATTTATTTCAAATTTAATACTAAAAAGGCGAAAATTGCAAAATCATTTGAACTTTTTTTGGCTTCGCGAATGCCATAGAAATTGAGAGCCGAAATGAAATTTTAAAAAGTTGGAATGACCCACTCCTGGGCGCGAAATGAATGAGAGCGAACCACCTGAATACTGTACCACTAATGATGTATGGTTTCTGCCTCACGTACAATCTGTAGGCACTTATACTATATACACACACAACCAGCCGCTCATGAACACCGAGCCACGCTACTCGCAGCTCTAGCTGCTTATAGCTGCCACACGCTTTTCACTGCAATACACTAAATTAATTGTATATTCATACCTACGCAAGTCTCGGCTCTTTGTTTGAGAGTTAAATTAACTAGGCATTCTTTAATTAAAATGAGATTAAAAAACGTTTCTAATTCAATGATATTAACTAACCAATCATAACGCCGTTTCACCACGGCCGCCTTGGCACACACTCCTTGCCTCGATCGTATTCATACATCGTCTCATAAATACTCTTCTGTTATTCTGACTCTTGACATGGCCCGAATTAAGTATCTGGTTCACTTGATTGTAGCATGTCTTCCTCGGGTTTACCCGACTTCTTCTACTAATCAAATTTGCGTCATATATTCTCCTTACACTCCTTTCTTCGTTTATTTGCTCTACATACCCAAAACTTCTAAGTGTCACAAATCTTTCTTATTGCGCTTACAACAGTCTTGCATTCTTTGCGAATCTACACACATTTTGCACGATCATGGTTTTACCACACATACTTAGGGATCGCATTTCTACAGCATTCGGTCTACTTTCGTCCTTCCTCTGCCAGGTCCATGTCTCACTGTCATAAGTTATTGTAGGTACCAGCACTCTATTGTGGACTGTTAGCTTTGCGTCCTCCATTTATAAGGTTTCCTGCATTTACCCCTTTTTAAATATCTCTATCAGCCTTTCTACCTTTCGTAAACATGCTTCTTTTTCGAATCACCCGGCAACTTCTTAGAACCCTCCAAAGAATATTATACAAGTGTCCAGAGGTAAAGTGGACTAACTTTGCATTGTAATTCTAGATAATGCTATAAGTAAAAAAGATCAATAAATAAAAAAAATTAAAATTCAGTGTTTTTCCCCAATAAAAATATTTTTCCCTTGAAGAATTTTATTTTCTTCCTATATACATACATTTCAACATTTTTACCTGAAAACTACCAAAACGTTGAAAAAAGTTAATTATCATTTTGTCTTGTCCTATCATCATAGCATCGAAGTTAGTGCACTTTATCCCCGGACTCATTGTACGTGAAAATTATTAACACGAATGGACGTGGCCACATACGTATGAAATGTTACTTAAAATATATTTTAAGAAAGCTTTAAACTAGAAATTCGTGGAAGAAAAGGCAGTGCTACTTTTTTTTACGTAAAACAATATCTCGAAGTAGAGCTAGATTATGATTTAAAAAAATAATAAAGTATTAATACAGGAGGGTAGTTGGGATCTCCATTTCCCAGCACTCAATAAACAAATTTAATGATTGTACCTAACCTGAAAGTTGGACAAACACGAAATCAATGTAATTCTGAACTTCTGCAAATAATGGTACAATGATTAATGACGATGACTCTTCAAAAAGTATATGTTGGTTACACTTGTCAGAATATATTGAAGGTTCACGTTGTAATCAACAAAAATATTTCCAGTCATGGGCAGATAATTCCCTTCCATTATTAGAGGTGTTTTCAGATTCGACCTCACTTTTTTGACAAGTTAGCAATAGTTGGAATACTTTCTCTTTATTCGATTAAACTGTGAGATTAGAGAGGCGTGAGGAGTATGCAACATAGCTACAACAATCAGCGAAATACCCTTTAACGTAAAAGGCAGTTGATATGGGGTTTCAAAATTGAGAAACGCTTTGTGATGAGTCATAAAAAAGGAAAAATGTGATTGTTTTCAGTAAAAGGGATTTGAAATTAGGTTTTAAATTGTTCGCAGACAAGGACACTCTGACCAGATATAAACATACCAAAGTGAATGCGACGACTGAAAAGAGTATTTTTAAGAAATAAATACAGCTTCATTTTCTGTATAACAACCACAATAATTATATTTACAAATGGATTAAATATTTGAATAGTCTTCCCGATAAAGTAAAAATAATAATAGATCTTCTAAAAAAATTTAAACCCCAATTTAAAAAAAAAAACTGAACAGCTGAACATTATCAATACAAAACAATAACTTCATTAATTCAAACCATATTTATTTTCATTAATGTTACCTCTTCCTAGCACGTAAGATACATTACATTCCTGTATGTTTAATGCGCAGAATTAACAAGCGGATCAGCTCGGCGAATTTGTCCGCCGAGCAAATCCGCCCACGGAAACATTAACACGGACATCCGAGCAGCGGTAGTGATGGTATTTCTATGGAAATTTCCCTTGATCTAGAGAAAACACTTTAGGAAAAAGAGAAAAAGCACAAAATGTGGGAAAATTTTAAAATTTTGGTTCTGTCTTTGATTTTGAAATATTCTGGGGAATTCAGGAAAGTTTGAAATACGCCCAATACAAACTCATTCTGAAATCTAGGGAAATAAAATTTGGGCCTACCATCACTGAATAACGTCTTGCTCATCGATTGCGAATGAGGTCATGCTCGGCGAGCCGATCCGTTGCGTTCGTTCACACACGGATCGGCTCGGGAATACACGGCGGATCAAGATCCGCATGGCAGATATGGGTGTGAATTCTGCACATTACTCTTGCATCAAACTCAAGATCCAGTGATCTTCTTTGGGGTAGAAATTTATATAATATACTATTTTGTAATGTCATAGCGTGTTCACTGTGAAGACTCTAAGGCCGGGAATATGAATGTCCGCTTTCCGATTGTCTGAACAGACTATCGGATCGGATGAACCAAATACACGTACGATTTTCGTGTCCAATTTTTTTTGTGGTCATAGTCGTTTCCGACTGAGGGTCAGTGTCCAGGAATGACGGATGTATGAATCGATCCCTCCCACTGCGGTGCAAGGTGATGTTCTGAGAGTCCTGCTGGAGAGGTCATAAGGTCTCCCTCAATCCGACCTGCCACGCAGTTGGTGGACAAACGCATCCGTCGCCAAGACACGGACAAACCTCACCCCATGAATCCGGGCACCCCTGCTAAGTCACCAAACGTAGCGAACCATTTGTGTTGGTTATGCAATAAATGGTTCTCGGGGCGACGCTACCCGTACAAACGAAATCAGTATGGTTAATTAGGTAATGGAATTGTGATTAGGTACTTGTGTAGTCAAATTTTCTGAAATCTTTTATAAATCAGAATACAGTCATGATATTCATAAAATAAATTGGCAATTAATGAACGTTGCACATGCAATAGGAAGCGCCACGCAGCGCGAGGAATGAATATGAATGTTCCGATGAGGGATTTATTTCGCGGTAGATAAAACATCGGTAGCGGCGAACATGTGGGTGAATCAAAGCGATCGAACGTAGAAGCCTGTTCCCGGCGTCATTTATATGAAAAGGCCAATTACATGCCGGGACCTTCAGGGCTGGCAGAGGGATTGATCGAAACTTAATTTTTAGAAATATTATAATTGCAGCTCTTGAAATCTTTTCTGAATATCTGACCACTTACTAAGCCAAAACATGACATACGTATCTTTGTAGACAACTAATGCAGGAACTAATCAACGATCGAAGATTTTTTTTAATGTCAGTAGTATTTTTGTAATTACTGAGTACATCGATCTATAGCTGGAACTATACCCACGAGGAACAACTGCGTTATAAAATACTATACAAAAGAAGTAAACAGTCATTGTGCTTATACAAAATGATATTAGCAGTTATTTGAAAGTTCAAATCCTTACTTTTTAAACCAACTCTACTTATAGGTGCATTTAACTCGTATATTATAATTTTCCTATAAGATTATAACTATAACGATGATGTTAATAAGTTCTCAAAGTGGCAAGCAAAAGAAACGTCAATTGCCGCGCTTCCGATTTCGTAATTTTAGTACTAAACTCTCTAATAGTGCTAAAATGCCCTCGTGTGTGATGAAAGCTTTTGCATTATATTTCATTCGTGAATACACGTAAATTGTTTATCATGATTAAAAATACAATTATTTTGATTGTTTCACGAAAATTTTCAGCGTCATTAGAAAAAAGTGAGAAAGCGAAAGTAGCGATACAAGTATAAAAATGACAACCTACGGCACAAGGCCGTCTCATACAGCATTGCATATTCGTCTAGGTGCAAGCGAGTAAGCGTATCTTGTCATCTCAGTCACACCAGTGATGTAGAATGTAGTATTCGACACATCTTTTAAATACGAAAACACCGCCCAAAAAAACGACATTTGAATTAAGAATTTACTGGAAACATACTTGCCGCATTTTGTCCTAATTTTGTGAAACAATGAGACTAGATGTATTGTAATGTCATTTGACTTATAAATTAATAATTAACCGTACCACTTCCAAATTTTGGTAATATTCCCAACACACATACCGCGCCTTTGTGGGTTCTCAATACTTGCTTTTGTTTTAAGTAAAACAATAAAAAAATAATTTAACGAAAAGAAATCATTATCCCATGGGCTCCCCAAGAGAAGGAAGAATAAGTGAACTGAAGAAAAACTGTTTCATTACGATGCTTTTGAAGTTATTGCAGGCATTTATTGTTATGGGTACGCGCCAGAAAGACAAAACACGATCAATTGATATAAATACGTGTCATGTTAAGTTTTATAATGACGACAAGAATGTGTTTACTCTATATTGTGGTGTCCGGCCCTTCTCAAGGCTGCCGCACCACTTTAACCATAACAACGTAACAAGCACGCTGTATTTAACCCGACGCCTAAATCGAAAAGCAATGCCGATGCTCGATCGCTGGACGCCCAATGGGGAGACGGGAAGTTCGGACAATGGGCGCTATTGGGAACTAGCCGATCTGACCAGCATTCGCGCCGATATTGCACGGCGTATTTCAATTTTAGCGGTTGATTTATGCGAACGGGAAGAGGTCGCCAACGTAAAAAATGTGTTCGGTTTTGTGTTTATGCAACCTTTACCTCGAAGTAGGTCGATGGAAACAATAATTGACAAGGATTCTCGATTTTTATGTGGTGCATTAGCAAGTAGTTGTTAAGGTACCGACTTCTCCCTACGCCGTTCTGAACGATATGGTGATATTTTTTGACAATGTTTAGACCATAGTTTATGCTCGATAAAGATTTTGGTCAATAATATATTTTTGCTCACTAATTAAGATTTTTTTAGAATTTTTTGAAGACCACAAAGGGTTATTTTTTATTAGCCAACACCTACCACACAAAAAAATTTTTAATAAAAAAAGTAACAGTGTTACATGCATAAATATAAAGTAAAAATAAAAATAATAATGTCTTGCATTCCAAGCAAACGGGAGCGTCATTATACTAACGGTATTTATTGGCAGAATAAGGATTGAAACCTAGGGGAAAAAAACAGTGGCCATGAGGAATATAGTTCAAAAGCGATACGCAAAACACGGAGATATTTGTTTCACAAAATCCAGAGATATTAATTATTTATTCGTGTTCCTGAGGAAGAACTCTGGTATCGAAGGGGTTAAATGGACATTTTAAAGATCGTGATGGAAATAATTGTTGATTGCTTTATCCTAGAAATACAAAAAAAAAGAAAAGCTATGCAAATTTCACAAAATCAGAGTTCATCGTATTTCGGAGGCGAGTATGGATACCGCCGCCCCAGGAATTTATTGAATAGCCATCACCTCTGCCTTGGGTCGAGGTGATGTGAATGTGATGAATGTGTTTCGCTACGTTTGATGGCTTAGCAGGGGTGCCCCCTTCATGGGGTGAGGTTTGTCTACGTCTTGGCGGGATAGGTCTGCACACCTACTGTGTGACAGGATGGATCAGGCTGATCAGGCTGCAGGACAGAGACTGGTTCAGGGAGACTCTGTGATGTCTCTAGCAGGATTCTCTCTACCCATGGGTTGCACCACAGTGGGAGGAATGAATTCATACTTCCGTCACTTCTAGACACACTTAACGTATCCTATTGTTTGATTTTATTTTACCCACCCATTATATCTTTTTCCTACTTACCTTTAGTTTGTATGATTACTTTGTGGAGACTCTACACGTGTAAACACGCTCTTCCTCACAATCTACACATTTAGTTTGTGGAGACTCTATACGCGTAAACACACTCTTCCCACAATCTACACATTGTCATCTGCCCCGATGATGAACGCCGTTTCTTTTCAGTGTTTTTGTAAAACAATGTATTTTCTGTCATAATATTATCTTTTTCGGTTTGAACATTCTAAATATTTCACATTCAAGATCACCTTCAACCCAGAGATCTGTTTGCATTTTAGTAACATTTTAAATAATGGTTTTCCAAAACGTACGTTCATAATTCAAATGCGTAATGTATTCAAGGGTAGCGGTGAGCTTTCAACGCGGCCCTCTGCCGACGGAAGGCACTTTGTTTAGTTCCAACCCTGAAAGCGCCGAAGGGAGGAATATTTACAAAATATACAGGGCGTCCGGGGATAAAGTGCGATAACTTCGGGAGGTGAATCTACATGATGATAGAAGTAAAAAAGACAAATAAATTTTTTCGAAATAACAATGCTTATTTTCCCATACAAAAGTATTTTTGCATAGAAGAATATTTTATTTTCCCATACAAACAATTCGACTTTTTTTAACTAAAAAATACATTAAAACTTTTTTTCACTTGTACTATCATGTAGAATCATGACACCCTGTATTGTATTTCCATATGGCGTATTGCATGATTAGGTAGGTAATGTCGCGGTGAAAACAAAATTCTTTTTTACCATTTCGGGTCGTGATGTATTTTCATGCCGCCTTATTGAATTCAACAATCATCGTTTTATTTTGTTTCCGGGCGAGGATGTCAATTTTGCCTATTTTTAAAAGTAACGTAATGAAGTGAAGAGTTATATTCCCAAAGCTGACAGGAAAACAAACATCTAAGGATGGGTTGTTTCATATAATTTGAACAATTTATCGAATTTCAACGTTCATTTGTGAGTTCTGTGAATGTCCTATTCAAGTTCTGTTATAATATAATTATAGACCGGTTACTTAAAAGAACTGAAATAATAACAGAACTTGAAAAGAACTTGAAAATTATCTTTTAAATTTGAAGAATTGTTAAAATTCTCTGAAACCACCCGTCATATTGTCAGTTCATAACGGAATTTTTAAAAATTTATTTAATTTTAATACAGCAACTATGATTATTTTCCAGCTCTTTTTAAAAAGCGAATGTACAAGGTTTCCAATAAGAGGTGTTATTTTGATATTCAATCGTAAAAGATCAATGGTTTCGTTGCTTGTGTGGCACGTAGCGCCGTCTTGTTGAAAGTAAACGTTGTCCAGATCAATATCATCCAATTCCGGCCATAAAAAATCATTAATCATATCTCGATAGCGCAATCCATTCACCGTAACTGTTGCTCCAGCCTCATTTTCGCTCCAGTCACACGTTGAGAATAAAGAGGCTTTTCAACAATAACTCTTGGGTTTTCCGAGCCCCAGATGCGACAACTTTGCTTGTTGACGAAGCCACCGAGGTGGAAATGGGCCTCATCACTCAAGATGATTTGCATTTGATTCACTCAAGTGAATTTTAATAATTTCAATGCATTGTCGAAGCGTGTATCGTTCCATTTTTATTAATGGCGTAGTTTCTACTTGTCAAATATCAAAAAATGACAGCTTCAAAAGTAACATCTACCGAAATAGCGGGCTATTCAAAATAACACCTCTTATTGGAAAACCCTACATTATTAAAACATAATTTAAGTGTTCAGAGTTTTTAGAAAATTAAACGTTATGTGGAGGGTTAAGAAATACTATTACGCGTGTTTGATGTTGGGAGAGATTTACGTATGAAATTTTCGTGATACTAGGTATTTGCTGAAATTAAAATTATTAAAAAAATCCAATAAAACACTCATGAAGACTGTCAAGGAAAAAATCTTTTGCCCTATATCAAGTATTTAAGCCAGCCACGTTAACATATAATTATTTTTCATCAGCTATGGTACAAAAATATATACAAATGCCATTTTAATTATAATTTTGTAATCTCATCTGAAAAGTATAATTTCAAGCGTTGAGGTCCGGTCTCTGGACATTCGAAAAGATTATTATATTAAGAGATCAAATGACTGTGTTCAACTCGCAATATTCTTTCCACTGTGAGCTAAGGAGCTTTGGAAGATACATTTAAGTTTTATTTATTTATCAATTGTTTAAAATCTAAAAGTCTTGGAAAAAGTGTTGAAACTAGGTGTAGCCGGGTTGTAAAACGAGTGTAGTGTGTCGTAGATAAAGGACCAATGGGACAAACTCAAGAGACAGAATGTACTTCTGAGCTGACCGGAGATTAAATCAATAAGCTGTAGGAAGATCGATTTGTGTCGTTTGCGGGGGAAACTTTTATTCCTTCATTAATCATGACCCTTATTCCCATTAGCCCGTAAAATAGCATGAAATACTTGATCTATCGTCTCCTATAAAAGCAATCATCAATAAGCAATGACATCCAACATATAAAATCTTAATGGCTCAATTAACCACGGCTTAAAGCTCTGGGCTTTAAGCTTCAATTAACTGTAGACTTTAAAAAAGAAAGATAAAAGTTGAGAATTAGGTCAAGCTTTTGCTTTGTGTTTGAAGAGATCCAGGATTAGAACAAATTTTAAGTCCTTTCTGGAGGATATTTTAATTTAACATACTCGTAGTAGCAATATTAAATTTTTTAGTTTAAAAATGAGATGTTTTTCAAAATATATTATGAATGAGGCACTCATAAAGTACCAAGAATAAATAATAAAAATGTAAAGAATTGATAACAAAGTTTATATAGCTAAAGTACGTGTAAGCTAGAAATCAAAAGAGTTAAAACAAAGTAAATTCTTAACTCATTTTACAATACAGTCAACTCATTTTTGCAAATGGCATCTTATGTCATCACGACTTTGACATTTGTGAAGTAAGCAGAAGCAGAATACCTACATGTGGATCTCTATTATACTCCCCAAGAACACTGAATAATAATTGTGTTATTTATAATAATTATTTTTATTACCAAAGTTCTTTTTAAATTTTCAATTATTTCTGGCTTTCACCCTTCAAGAATGTTTCAGGCCATCATTTGAAGTTATGGAGAAAGGGAAGGTTATTTTTTTTTGTTGTTGTTTAAATGGGCAAATTTCAAAATTATATGGAAGATTGGAGTGGTGTTAAATCTTAGAAGAAATGAGAAATGCAATGGAGGGGAGGCAATTTTAGATAAGGCTTGATAGAGGATATTTGATTAGAGAGGGACATCCAAAAAACGTGTGATCAAAAATTCCCACTTCTAGAAGTGGGAACTCTCTGGTCTAGACCACAGAATGTACGATTTGGGGAGTCAAGCACGTGCATTTTATAAAGGTGAGGAGGAACAGAACAATATCTAATCCTTATTCAAATAAGTGAGGAAATTTCTTTTTTGGAAAAATGGGGGAATTGTTGAAACTAAGGTTTTGATGGGATATTCCTTTGTATTGAGGGATAGCAGACTCTCTTGGATTGACTAGCAATGTGCCAATATTCTGCTCAAGCATAGCGGATATATATATTTAGGGAGGAAAAAATGTCAAAGCGAATGTGGTTCATTTGAGGTGATTTTTCACAAAAACGGAGCTGTACAAATCATCTAATTATTATTATCATTAGAAACAGGGTTGAATACTCCTTGTTTTGCCAACGAATCAGCAATATCGTTATGCACGATGCCAACATGTTCAGGAATCCAAATCAGCAAAGCATACAAAGTGAGCATCAGGATGAAAAGGAGGACTGGTTTTAAGTTTTTAGGGGAAGCTGAGAGAGTCAGAGAGAAAAAAGGAATGTTCAAAATTATATTCGATTATATATTTGAGAGATTCAATTATTGCAATGCAGTCGGCTAAAAATATTGAAAATTGGTTTGGATTTTAATGAAATATTCTGTCATCAAGATTATTCTGGTAAATGTAGGTATTAACATTTACCAGAATAATCTTGATGACAGAATATTGGTTTGGATTTTAATGAAATATTCTGTCATCAAGATTATTCTGGTAAATGTAGGTATTAACATTTACCAGAATAATCTTGATGACAGAATATTGGTTTGGATTTTAATGAAATATTCTGTCATCAAGATTATTCTGGTAAATGTAGGTATTAACATTTACCAGAATAATCCAATACCATAGTTAAGGAGAAGATTTGGATGCATCAGTACATAAAATAGAAGAATTAGGCCATTTAGATGGAATAATTTGATTGAACATATAATTGACAGTACGGGCCGGGAAATTGGAATGGCTTTTAAGAATGCCGATCCCTTCTAAAATTGTAGGGGATAGGGTGACGTGACTATATTTTTATTTGTATAAAGGAAGAAGATCAGTTTGGATAATTTGAAGATTTGTGCAAAGGGCATCCGTGGCTTCATTAAGATATTTGACAGCGGGTGGGATGTTTTGGATGATAAGAAATAAGCCATGTCATCTGCGAACTCAATAACTTTTACTTGAGGGGAAAAAGTGACATGCATATCGTACGTGTATATATTATACAGCAAGGGGGATAAAACATCGCCTTGAGGTAGACCCTTACAAATAGATCTACTTCGAGGAGTAATATCTGGTAGCACAAGAAACAGATTAATAACACATTGGACAGTCATGGTTGGTAGGCCGAGGCCTAAAAGTTTTATTTTCTGGATCGGGATAGAAACATTATCAAAGGTGCCTTTTATGTCTATAAAGACTGCAAGATATACTACCAGGTTAGAAATGGATAAATTAATATCAGTGCTGATGATGACAAGGTTATCTTGAGTAGATTTTTTTCCTGAATCCAAATTGAGACGAGAAAGAACCTATTTACTCTCGAAAAATTCTAACCTGTTTTTTTTTAATACATATTTACTATACTGAGGATGGATGAAAGAGCCATTGGCCTGTAGTTAGATCCAGAATTGAGTGATTTGCTTGATTTGAGAACTCCAGTCATCAGGCATTATGCCAGTCTGGAAGATTATATTTAAGATGCTCAAGAAGTAGCTTATTAACATACTTACTAACGTTAAAATTACTATTTTTGATTACGCTGTAGGGTATATCACCTCTACCGGAGACGCTCGAGGAAATGTTGAATTGAAGGAGGATCGAAATCTTCGAATTGCAGACCAAACTTCCGAAACTGTAGTGTTCGGAGATACCGAACTGCAGAAGTTATACCACCCGGATCTTTGATTTGACCTCAATACCCTTTCGGCGTTTTTGTATATAATATGGTACTCCATAGTCATGATGCAACGGTAGGAGAGAGATTTGACTTTCCGAATTTTTGCTATATTGGAATATTAGATTAGATAGATTTCAAAGCACTTAGCTCAGATTAAGATTGTTCAATTATTTTTTTATATACATATAGAAAATTATTTTTCATTTCTTTTGCTATGTAATGATACTGCTACCCGGCTCAGAACAGATATTGTCTAGTGAGTCGGGTAGCGCACATGATTGTAAATAACCCTAAATAAAGATTATATACCTACTAAAAAAAACAAAAATTCCTCATCCCACCGGGGAGTTTTTTATAAAGAGATTTAGTTATTGATGGAGGATTTTATTTATTTATTTCAGTTATGAGCATTGATTTGAAGTCATTAGAGTCATCTTTGACAAATAATATATCGGTGGCCGGTAAATTTAGTAGCAACTTATCCACATGTGAGTTAAATTCATCACATTATGTGGAGTTTTTGGTGTTTTAAACGTCAACGAAATATGGGACATGTCTGATTGGAAAGAAGTTTGATAAGTGATGGTGATCGGGAAGCGATGACTGGAGCAAGGGTTGGGGGACACCACTCACGAGGCGAGAAGAGCCAGACTAGTAGAGCACACGAAGTGATCCACTGGACTGGGGTTTATGTTGTGGCACAAGATACTAGTATGAGATCCGTCATTCAAAGGCAAAACATTGGATTCATCTAGGAAATCTACCACAATTCGACCCAGAGAAAGAAAGTCCTCGGTCAGAGAAAGCAGAACCACAGACAGACAGACAGGGAAAATGGGTATTAAAATTGCCTTATGTGAAGAAGGAGGGCTTATTTGAAGAACAATTTGCAACCAAGTTTGCTTATTGAAGTGGGCTGTTGGAGGAAGATAGATTGAAATACGAGATGCGTCCTTTATTTTAGCTGTAACCATCTAGAAGTCAGCACTAGGAGGATTTGATTATTTATTGGAAAAAAATTGTTAGAGATTTTAAAAGGTAGATTCACCGCCCGTGCCTTCCGAGCGATTATCGCGGAGACAAAGATCCTCCCACATTAAAGCGAGTGGATGAAGTAAACCATGTCTCAAAGATAGCAGCCACATAAACAAGGTTTGAATTTAATAGGTTAAGTAGGTTAGATTTGTTCGAAATCTGGCATCAGAATAAATGATTTTAATGTGGAAATAATAAAAGCAGCGTTCCACGGTAGATTAGTTTTTTTTTTAGAAAAAATTAGGTCATTTAGAAGCATAATAGGGGTTTGGATAAGTAAAGAATTGCCTGAGGAGAATTTTCAGAAAGGCTGAGAGAGTTTGTTGAAGACGGATTATAATTGTTTGCGCACCCATTTTGGCATTTGGAAGAGATGAACCATTGTAGCTTAAGAATAGTGAGTTGTGTTGTTGCTGATCATATCCAGGAGCCGGTTTACATTTAGGGTTTTTATACGTGAACCTAGTTGAACGTGAAGAAATTTTGTTGAAGAGGGGAGAGGGTTGGATGAAGAGCTTACTGTATAAAGCCTCAGCAAATGATTTTCAAGCAGGCGGGAATAGTTAAGAAGCCTGCAGAAAATACAAGTTCTGAGAGGCCATAGAAAAGTCAATCTTTTTGTCGAGATTGTTCTGGGCAAGATACATTGATATCGGAATGGGATCCTGAGTAGTTGAAACGTTTAGGTGGGGAGCAAGAAAGACATTGGTCATTTGGGTGGCTTTCTCCACATTTTAAACATCTGGGCAGGGATCTGCATGGAGCTTTGGTATGACCAATACAGTAGCAATCGAAACATTGAGTGGTGGGATAAGTGTACATTTCAACCGGTAATGAGTTGAAAAATAAGCATATATGAGAGCGAAGAGATTGTCCTTCAAAGGTGGTGACAGAATGGGCGAGTTTCTAGGAAATGTTGCTCTCAGAGGTGTCCTTGTAATTAAGTCTTCTGGCTTTTATGGGATTGCTGAAATGTGGGGGGGTTAAAAGTGAAGACAGGATTTCTGCGGTCGGTCAGATTTGACCACGCCCATGCGAGTGACATGAAAAGTTGGAATCTAAGCCTTGAAATTTGAATTTGATGAAATGAAGTTGTTTTTGATGAAGTTGTTAGCGGTTGACCCCTTGAGGAAATCAACAGAGATTCGGAAACAACCCTCGGCTTTTACACCTCCGGAAATGATTGAAAAAGGATGAATGGTTTTACCTAGCTCGAAGCTCCTTTGGGCCAACAAAATATGTATAGGCTAAAGCCAAATATGCGCAAAACTCTTTAATATGACGTATCTGTAAAACTCACAATGCCTTACGAGATTTAGACATTTTCAAGTGTAACTTGAAAACATATAAAATGCAACTTACTAAACTGATAACTTAATTTTTTATTTTGTGAAATATTCCTATCATCTTTATTTATTTTATTGTTTTTATTATAATCATCCGAAAACTGTATTACCACTAACTGTCTTTAATTGTTTTAATAACATTTTGTAATTCCATATAACGTTTATTCTTTATATTTCTTTGTCATTTATAAATATATTGTATAGGTGCAAATATTGAAACAACGACTAGAATTAATGGAACATTATTTGTCTAATATTGTAAATAATTACTGTTTATGCCAAATATATAAATGAATGTTTGTTTCCTAAATAAAATAAAAAAAAAATTAAAAAAATATAACCTTTTTTTAGTTGATTTTAAAATGACAGATTCACTGTATGAGATTTCTGAGGTATTGCCGTCTGAGCGTCAGAAAGTAGATCTGGGGGTTTGCAGGGGGACCTTTTAAGAAAATCTTCCTATATTACCAATAAAATTACAAACAACCACAAGAGTATAGAAAGTGACATAAGTAAGAAAAGTTTATAAATATCTGGAAATCAACATCGAAAAGTGACTACTGGAAGATCAGGGGGAAAAGAATTCCCAAGGCACAACACATTAAACTTTTTTGGCCAGAAAACAGAAAAAAACACAAAAAGTTACTGCCTCAGGAAATCGAGTGAAGACTTTCGCTCCACCTTGTGTTAAGATTTTTAGCTTCTTTTAAAATAGCCGGTAAACTGTGTTATATTCTCCATTCACTGTGTTGTGCACTAGCCAATCTATTTTTCATAAAGAGTGTGCTAAATGAAGGTACTGTTTTCAATAGGTCAATCACATTTATTATCCAACCAATTCCTTTATAATAATATAGCGGTAGGTCACCTTGGTTTCAAAGTCTTGTTCTCTTGAGTTCGTAAATTAGAAGAAATAAAATTTGATTCTGTATCTGTACGGTAAAACAGGAAATTACTACAATTGCCTTATTGATAAATCAATGGTACTGACATAGACATCTATTGACAATTAGTTGCTTTATTATTGAGCAAATCTTTTTCAACCATAATCATTTATTAGCATTAACTTATTTATATATTTTTAGTATTACGTAAATTATGTCGTATTCATTGCACTCTATTTTGTACTTATCCCCTTATTTTAAATAACTTTTTATTCTGTTATTCATATTCAACAAACATTATAACTATACCTTATTATGTATGTGATTTTGCTACTTTCAGTAAACTTGTTAACAATTATTTTTCTTGTTACGTACTCCGTGCGACAATAAAGCCACTGTGGTATGAATACGCTTCCAGTAAATCCCACCACATAATGTTGTGATGTTATTATAATAATAATGTCTTTCAGCGAGATTTTAAAGGAAGCAAAAATAATTTAAAAAAACATTAAATCCAAAGGAAATGTGGTCACCGGGACATACAAAATACACGCGGCGAGCGAGCTTTTCGTTACATTTTCTCATAAAAATGAGTTAGCATTCCGGTCTGTTTATTGTGATATTGTATAATAACAATACTGTCAAACTAAGAACAATACAAAGGCTTCACGGCTGGAGTGAGTAATGAGTTGGGAACATGGAAATGTTTTTTTGTTGTTGTATAATATGTGAAATAATGGTTGGAACAAAGGACGTCATTCGGGGCAGATCAGTAAGATCGTTGGCAATGTGGCCAAAGGTAACCAGTTCAAAACCTGGCCATGCGCTAATAATATGCATGTCACTGATAAGAGTTTATACACATGCACAATTTAAATTTCATGACATGTTTTGTTTGCAGTTCGTTCCACAGTGAAAGATATGATTCAGAATAGAAACGGTCCTTAAGCCTTCGCATACCCAATTTCTACCGATTTATAACAACAAGTTTCTCGTTACCTCGGTTTCTAATTTCCAAAAAAAAAAGTTATTTTTGAAGATAATATCTATTATTATGTCGTAAACGTTAATTATATGAAATTAAGGTGTGTTTTTCCCCTTCTATTATCTTCACTTTTCTTCAATGTTATGTTTTGTCATGAAACCGTTAAATTATTTACGTTTTTCCAGGGCTGGCGCAATTAAAGGTTTATTTCAGCCCTGGTCAAAACCTTTTGGTTCTGTTAGATCTCTTTGTGTTGTTATGCCGTTTGTGTCTACCCTCGTTGGCTGACATCACGTAGGGGGGTATGGTAGGGGCATCAATCACACAGATTATTCAGGGTCCAAAGTGAATCGAAGAATAAAGCCAATTCGTGACATTTTTACATTTGTGGCGACTTTTCGGTGGGAATGACAAGGGACATTATTACGCGGTGTAATATAAACACGAAGAAAAATTATAGACCTCTACATCATTCCTTACATTTATAACCTATGAGGAACCTTTATAGACTTTTTTAAAAACATAATATACACGATGTATCAGAAAATGATTCCTGAACATGTTTGGTTTAAAAAATGAAGATGTCATTTTGCTGTGCGATGATGTTTTTATCAATTAAAAAAAATCTGTAACACGTAGCCACTGATCGGACTGCTACACGTCGCAACGAATCACGTCATGAGAGCTCTGTCCTCTGTCTCTCTTGTACGGTGTTGCTGGAATGAGATGGAATGCATGATACGCTAGGTGCAACTTTAGCAGTTTAGCTTGAATGGTTATTATTTTCACGTCTTCGAGGGCTCGCCTCTGAAGCCGCACCGAGCCTCCTCCTGCTGTCCAGTATCAAATTAGATACAATAGCATCATCAGTAGGGCTCGTCTGATTTTATTTATTTCGTCTAATATTATTTTATTTCACATTATAAAACTAAGTCGGTTGGGGGGACACATATAATCCCGGCCCGAGCACCGCGAGCCCGACGCATGCACGCTAGTGCCCAATGGCGACGTGTGAAGGAAAATAGTATTTTTTGTTTTGGTTTTTAACTGAAAAATTGTTGTCAGACAGCAAAACGATAGATATTTGTTACTCCAATATTTTAACTTTTTTTAGAATCATATCTAGTTTCTTTAAAATTAACTACATCAATTTGTAATCGTATTTGCATTCATTTTTCCTCTAACTGTGTTTAGTTTAAGACGATGCACTACGTCGTGTAATATTTTAAATCGAGCCGTCATCAATAACACCCCTTACGTAGATGGCGATAAGGTTTAAATTCCCGCTTAACACCATCCGCCTGTTTTGATTTATGCAAGAAAAAAACATGGCCAAAAAGTGCCTTTTATTTTATTTTGTGGATGTTCAGGCATAAATATTTAATTTTTTCCGATACTTTTATAAATATCTCAATTTTCCACATTATACAAAAAAATCATAACTGAAAATGGGTTCGTAAGTAGGAGATTTTGAAAAATAAAGCAGTTTTCATAGGCCTTATAAATTATTTTTTTCTGGGCTTATAAAAAGATTTATCTAAAAAATACTCGATTGTTTGAAAGGCCAAGATGTATTCTACTCGCAGTATTTAATTAAAGCATCTGAAACATTTCTAGGCGACCAAATTTTCAAACCAAAATAACATGATTTTACATTACTACGTAGTGCATCGCCTTAATGTATGTAAAGTAAATGTATTTCCTTTAAATGTATTTCAAAGCATCGCTCTCGAGCCACATACGGCTACTTAAGTGCGCGTCTCTTCGACTAACGAGGTTATTAAATATTTATTTTTATTAATTATTAATAAAATTTCATAAATCAAGAAATAGTTAGTTACTAAATTAGTCAAAACAATTCTGTGTTATCAGTTTTGTTTTCTTCTGTTTTCGTCCGCCAGGATGCGCTGTCGTCGGTTACTTTGGTACCTTTACCACCGAATCTTCCCTTCTTTCCTTATCTATAGGTAGTCGTTTGAAATGTGACAGTTATTTGGTGTCGAGAGTTTTTTCAAGACATCTTAAATTGTGCGTGGTTAACTTTCATCAGTTAAGTATTTGATTTCGAATCATTTATTTGTAGACAGGTAATTGTAGTTGAAGACGTCAGTAAAATGAAAAAAAAATTGAAATCTTAATATAAAAAAAGTATGAAACATTTATAGTTTTATTCAATACACCTAGTTTTAACCATTGAATAGATTATTACAGGAACTGCCCTAATAGTACAAAGAGAGAAAACAAATAAATTACTTCTAAGCATTGCATAGGTGCACTCTTCTCTTACCATCGCACACCCCTTGTTAGACAGAGACCAGAATAGTTTCATCGATCACTTTTTCAACTACATTGTCAAATTCGATTTTTTTCCAGTATTACGTGTGACATCAATGTTAATAGTCTATTTATTTCGAACTGTCTGTCGGAAAATTATAAAATCTTAATGAATATAAAACTACTACTTTGTTTATAACCACGTAATTTTATTTATTTAATGTTCTATGACCGACCGCTTTCGCTTAGCACAAACATCTTTAGGGTACAAAATTAAACAAAAAATAAATTTAATTTTGTAGCCTGAAAATCCGTGTGCTATGCTAAACCCGTCGGTCATAGAGAGTTAAATAAATAAAATTTCGTGGTTATAAACAAAGTAATTATTTTGTATTCATTAATATTATAAACATACAAGATTCCGCGAAAGTATTCAGCCATCGAATATAAAATATTTCGAATAAGAAAAGTTTTCGCGCGAATATTATTTCACAGGTAAGTGACAGATTAGGAAAACATTCCTATCTTTTGGCGTACTATATTTAAATATATTTTTAGTTAATATTGTAATTACCTAGGAGCTTATTAATAAAATCGAGAAAATTTTAAATTTCATAAAATTAACGGCGGCTGTCGTACAAATATTTGCATTAAACAACATAGATACAGTGGCTCAGTGAAAATGCGGGCGGCCCGGGGGCTAATATATTTTGGCTTAAGACGAGACAATAACCATTAGCCGTGCACAAAAATATGCGAAAATGGTCACAACGAGACCCAAAAAGGCATTTTACAGAAATAAATTTCAATGATTATTTTGATTTAGACAGTGCTTTGTCGCTAGACCGCCCCCCGTGTGGTTTGTTAATTTAACGTTGCTTTGTTCTTTACCTAATGTATCAGACAGCACCAAGCCCTCCAGAGTTTCATCGGAGTAGTGGTATCCCGTGGAACTAAATGAATGCAAGACTCCAGGAAATCACTATTGTTGAAATTGTTGCTGAAAGTTCCTGCCCAAGTTGCGGTACGATTTGTTTTGTTTAGTACCTACCTTCCATTTACAATAGTATAACATGTTTGTGATATAAGTGCACTTTTTATGTTTCCAAGTGGTGCCCGTTGCAGCGAAAAAAACATTTTGAAGTACGTTTCGTCAACAGAACATAGAAATTAACTCGATGGATGCATCACAACATAATCATACGTCGATATGATTATGTTGTGATGTTCCCCCCGTTAGGTTTTCTTTCCGTTCTTAACGTTCACCCGATCTACTCGTTTAGGTTTCTAGCTAAAGGTTTGTTGCGGTACCTCAACCCTTCAATATTATCTAATTAAGATTTAAAAAAAATTACCACTCCCCTGACTTTTTAATTTACCTAGTATCCTCGCTAGATGCCACTTTTGTTGACGTTTTGATTGGAGAGACCAGAATTCATTAATTCCTACAATAAATGAAAAAAATATATTCCAGGGCGAGTACAATGTTTATTAGGTTATGGGGTAAAGACTAATAAAAAAATAAATAATATGAAAAATTATGTATCAACGTTTTGAAAATGTTTTTTTTTTTTTTTTTTTTTTTTTATTATTTTAATATACATCATATGGGTTACATTAATACATACATATTTTGCAAAATATAATATTAAGGTTCATAATTGGTCATGTATACCTTATCAGAAGAGGAGCTCTTGTGCCTGATAAGGGAGCCACGATTCTTACTTAGATTCATAATTCATTATGTGATATAATAGTAATAATATATATTATAATATATATATATTTTTTTTTTTTGTTTAATATAAGTTTTTTTGGAAAAAAAGTTTGATTTTATTTATTTGTTCTTGTTGGTTCATAATACAGCGCAATTTGGAAGGGAGATTATTGTAGTTTTTTATGGCTTGGTAAATATAATGGTTTTGCATTTGAGTTGTTTTAAAGATTGGCGTAATAAATTGATTTCCATTTCTCATGAGTTTGTAAAATTCTTGATATTCTTTGTTATTTTTTTCTTTACACATTTTTATAATGGAAGTTTGCTTAAATATATCATCAATATTTGGTACTGGAAACAATTTAAAAAGCAATTTTGTTGGGAAAGTAGACATTTTTTTAAGTATTACTTTTATAATAATTTTTTGCGAGACTTTTACTGAGTTTAGGTTGTTTTTATAAGATCCTCCCCAACCTATGATTCCGTAAATAAGCAGGGAGTGGACAAGAGCATAATATACATTTTTTAGTATTTTCACATTTAAAATATTTCTTAACCTAACAAATATATATATACATTTCCTTATTCTCTTTACTAACTCCCTAATATGGCTTTTCCATTTCAGATTTTCATCGATGATCACACCAAGATATTTAATTTCAGAAGAAGAGTTGATTACAGTACACATAGGATTAAGTAGTTTACAGTTGACATTGTCACAATTTTCATCATGGATTATGATATTTACTTTGTGTTTAGGTATTTTTTGTAGTGAAAATAATACATATGTTGTTTTTTTAGCATTAAGTGTGAGTAGGTTATTATCAAACCATGATTTTAAGATATTAATACATTCATTTGCAATTTTGTTAACTAGTTCCCATGTTTGACCTTTTATTAATAAAACAGTATCATCAGCATAAGAGATTAATTCACCTTTGATTTTCTGTTGGAAAATGTCATTTACATACATTAAAAATAGTAATGGTCCGAGGACCGTGCCTTGAGGAATGCCAAATGTACTTGTTAGTGGTGTACTAAAAGTTTGGTTTAATTTTACAATTTGAGGTCTCTCTGTTAAGTAGCTTTCTATCCATTTAAGGGCTAAGTGGTCAATGCCATTTTCTTTTAATTTTAATATAAGTTTTTCATGGGAAATACTGTCAAATGCTTTCTTTAAGTCAATAAAAATTCCTATACATTTATTTGATTTGTCCAGGGTACTCTGAATACTAGATGAAATTTTTGCAATGGCATCTTGGGTACTTTTTCCCTCTGTGAAACCGAATTGATTTTCATTTATGATTTTGTTTTTATTTAAGAATGCAGTTAGTCTTTTTTTAGCAATTTTTTCAAAAATTTTCGATATATTAGATAAGAGTGAAATGGGTCTATAATTAGAAATGTCCTCCGGGCTACTGGACTTAAATATTGGAGAGATTATGGTTTTCTTATACGTGCTCGGGAAAACTCCTGTCTTAAAGCTATTGTTTATAATATGAGAGATTGGTGTAGAAACATAATTTTTAATGATTTTTAGTGTTTTTACGGTGAGACCGTCAAATCCCGGAGCAGAACCACCTCGCATTTTTGATATAATTTGTACAATTTCAGACGGATTGGTTGGTTCGAAGAGTTCAAGTTTAGTTTCTATATTCGGAATATTTTCAATATACATATTATTTATTTTTTTCACGGTAATTTTTTCTGCTAGACTCTTTCCTATATTTGCAAAGAAATCATTAAAAGCGTTTGCTCCTTTTTTAGGTTCTTCAATACAGTTAATTATGTTATTGTTTTGTATTACACTCTTAATAGTATTACTTTTGGTTTTTTGTTTATTTTCCATGATTTCATTGATTATATTCCAAACTTTCTTACTGTCATTTTCAGAATTATCAAGTTTGTTTTTATAATAAATTTCTTTCGTGTTTTTTATGAGCGTGGTTAATTTATTTTTGTATTCTCTAAAATGAACATTTAATTTAATGTCTAGTGGTTTTTTTTTTGTTTCTTTATAAAGCCATTCTTTGTGTCTTATGGACACAACAAGCCCATGTGTTATCCACGGTTTGATTTTACGAAATTTTGCTGTATTTCCTTTTGGAATAATTTTTTTTGAATCATTTATAAAGTTCGTTAATCTATTTTCAAATATTTTACAGCACTCGTTGACGTTTTCACTTCGGAGAATATCTAACCATAATTCAGATGACAATTTATTTTTCAAAGATTCGATATTAACAATAGATATTTCTTTCTTATTATTAGCAGTTTGTCCGCAATGTTGGTTTATCGCCTGAGGTATTATTGAATTGTAGTGTAGCAAAGTGATGTAATGGTCGGTAATTGAGGTTTTTATAATTCCCGAGTTTAAATTATTTATATCCTTGATATTTGTGAAAATGTGATCAATGCATGATGGACGTTGCCCATTGACGTTTCTGGTGTAAGAGTTAATACACGACACATAATTCAATTCCGCCATCATATTTAAGTAATTATCTTTATCGTTCGATGTATAATCGTGCGATATATTTAAATTAATGTCACCTAAAACTATTGTATTCGCGTTTCTGTAGTTTAATAACACATGTCTTAATTCTTCTATAAACAAACATACAGTAGACGAGTGCGTTCTGTATAGAGAGATAATATCAATTTTTTTGTTATAACACTTCATTTGTACATGTAAGCAGTTTGTTCCATTCACATTAATTTCTTCCTCGCACAATATGTCACAATTATTTTGTACGAACATAACGATTCCACTGTTTTTGTTAATTCGGTTTGTAGTAGATACACAGGTATATCCCGGTATATAGTACGCCACTTCGCCACTTGAATGTGTTTCCGTTAACACAATGCAAGCGGGCTTCCTGAGATCATTATTTACTGTTGTCAAAAATTCATCCATGTTTCGTTCCAAACTTCTTATATTCATGTGTAGAATTAAAGGACTGAGATTGAGGTCGTTTTGGTGGGTACAATATTCTTGATAGCTGTTATATGTTTTTTCGTCAATATTATTTTTTTCGTCTAGTGCGTTACATAAAAAATCTGTCATTTTTCTTCGAAGTCTATTCTGTCTCTTGCTACTTTCAGCATTTTATTTTTGTAGGGACATAAGTTGCTGAAAGCTGTGTGGTCTGTTTTATTTTTCTCGCCATATTTCTTATTTTGCGATGTGCAATTTGCACAAACCGGTGTTTTTTCTCTTTCATGGCATTTAGCAAAAGTATGATCACCCGTGCAATGCGGGCACACAGATGGATTCATTCGATTTAGGCATCTGGAGGCTGTGTGCATGAATTTGCAGCAGTGGTAGCACTGGGTTAAAGGATCACAATCCACTATGTTAACCCTTTGCTACTGGATATTTATCTTTTCCAAGGATAGCAAATTTTTTCGTGTTGTACCGCTGGTTTCCACGATATAGTTCGAGAATTTGTTTTGTTCTTGATCTTCTTGATCCCGAGTACCACGTTGGTATTTCTTAGAATGTTTGTATTTTATTTCAGTAATCAAATTTATTTTATTTTCTTCGTTTTTCGTTACAATGTCTTGAATCCCTTCGTTTTGTGTGAGTATCCCATTTACTATTTCCTCTTCCGTCAAGTTCGATTTGAGTCCTTTCAAAATTAATTTGGGTTTTTTCTTTTTTATTTCATTTATTTCTAAGTTATAATTGAGTTTTTTAATTTCCTCAGTAAGAGTGTTGGTATATTCTTTTTTTGGGCAGGATATGATTACTTGTTCTTTATTTGTTTTTCTTAATCCATTTATTCCAATTTTAAGTTGGTCTAGTTTGATATCTTTCTGTATCTTATCACATATTTCTGCAGCTTTTGTTGTTTTTTTAGTTGATGATATTATTATAGAGAACCTCTCTTCTTTTGAAATTTCTTTTTTATTTGCTGTTAGAACTTGCGCGTAAGATGGTATTTTATTGTTTTTTTCTACGACTTTTTCAATTTTCTTCGTAAGTTCTTCGTAATTTTCGATAATTTTTTTTTGTAGTTTGATTATTTCTTTTTGGTGTTTAATTTTTTCAGTTTTCCAAAGCTCTTCTAATATATAAACATTTTGTTCAAGGTTCGTTTTTGCTTTCGAATCTTTCACTGTTGAAATTTTTTGTATTTCATTTTTTATATTATCAATGGCCGTGTCCATAATGTGTTAAATCGCTGCGCTCGGCGCAAATCGCTCGGCGCTCGGCAGCGCTTGCAATTTTTGCGACAATACTTTACTTCGCTGCGCGCGACCGTTCACGTTGATTATAGAACTAATACTGAAAATGTATTATTATATCCTTGATATTTTCTACTCCTAAGCTTGCCAGTAAAATTATTATACGTAAATACAGTATTGTACAAACAAAAATGTGTTTTTATATAAATGGAATAGTTTGTGATGAGTGAGAAATATTTTTTGTTGTCCCCAAATATTGAGCCACTGAATAATAACCATGGAAACTGTCCGGCGTTGACACCATATTGCAGCCATTTTTCTTCTACCGTTTGGACAGAATATTTTATTGGTATGCCAAGTCCTCTCTTAGGTATTTTCATTTGTCTTATTAAAACAGGGTTCTTGTACAGAAATTCGACTCTGAAAAGGAATCTAAATCGTAACACTGCTAATATTTAGCTATTTTGATTAATGTTTTGCCGACCACTGGATATCTAGCACAATCGATCGATGAAAGATTTATCGATAATGTCGATAACTTGTCGTCAGTCCCGAGCACGAACAATAGTTCATGTCGAATAAATTAAACACTTTTTCGTTGTGAACCATTGTTTGTTCGTTGACGGTCTGCAGTAAAGCTCAGGAACGATACAAGTTATCGACATTATCGATAAAAACCTTATCGATCAATCATGCTAGACACCCTGCGATAGGTAATGATGGGGTACTTGTTTGTTTACCTTGCCGAACGGCGTCAGTCCCCCGTGCTCGGGCTTCGTGCGCGTGTCTGACATGGCGCAGTCCGCCCACGGCGTGTTGCACGTGGAGGTGAGCGTCAGGTAGCGCACGCCCACGCGGTGCAGCGAGCGTAGCACGCCCAAAGACCCGCCGAGCGCGTGCCCGCCCTCCACGCCCACCAGCGAGCATATGCGTCCCGCTGCGTGGGCTGCCCTTATATCTGCAACAAACAATAACATTACAAAGTTACATTCTGTCAATGTCTTTGCCTAGATCGAACAGACCAATTCAAATACCTTGGTCTTACATTTGATCAATATCCTAAGTGGAATACACATTGCCTACTTATCACGAATAAACTTAAAAACATATTTATTTCTTCAAAAACATTAGAAACATACTAGACTCCAAATCTATTAAAAAAAAGTTTATTATTCTCTTTGGCAATCGATCATTGAGTATGGAACAATCGCATGGGGAGGTGCAATACTATCAGCTATAGATTCATCATTGAAGGCACAAAAAATAATTATGAAAGTTATTCTTAAAGTTCCCTTAAGGCGATGCACTACGTCGTGTAATATTTTAAATTGAACCTCTATCAATAACAACCCTTACGTAGATGGCGATAAGGTTTAAATTCCCGCTTAACACCATCCGCCTGTTTTGATTTAGGCAAGAAAAAGACATGGCCAAAAAGTGCCTTTTATTTTATTTTGTGGATGTTCAGGCATAAATATTGAATTTTTTTTCGATCATTTTATGCATAACTTAATTTGCCACATTATACAATAAAATCAAAACCGAAAATGGGTTCGTAAGTAGAAGATTTTGAACATTAAAGCAATTTTCATAGGCCTTTACATTATTTTTTTCTGGGCTTATAAAAAGACTTATCTAAAAAATACTCAATTATTTCAAAGGCCAAGATGTATTATACTCGCGGTATTTATTTAAAGCATCTGAAACATTTCTAGGTGACCAAATTTTCAAACCAGAAACACATGATTTTGCATTACTACGTATGGCATCGCCTTAATAAAAAGTACTGCAGATATATTCTACAAATTCCATGTATTACATATTTGACAAACTTACACAAAAACTATCTTAACTCATCTGTTTAAAAATAAAACACATACATTTTATGAAAATATCCAAAATATTGTAAAAACGGGGCACAAAACCAAAGAACTCATACAAACACCCAAAAACAAAGACAAAATTTGGTTAGAGAAATTTCAAATACATAGCGTCTAAAATATACCTACTTGAAAAAACAAGACAATCGAATAATATTAACAAATACAAAATCCTGATTAAACAATGGAACATTGAAAAAGGTCTTGCAATAATTAGTCACCTCACCCAAATGTGATCCTCTATCTCATTATTGTTTCCACTACCTACCAAAGTGAAAATTTTTGTCAAATATTTTTGCTTTACTGAAAAATGTACTTTATTTTAATATTACAAAATATTTGTAAACTAGTCTGTCTCGACACAGGATTTCCTAGTGAGACAAGCAAAGTCAAAAAAATATATGAAAACCTTTTTATATAGATGCACATAATAAACAAAAAAATAGAAAAGTTTTTTTTTTAAGACGAGACCCTGAGTGGAAAATGAAAAGCAGGTTTTTTTTCGTTTTGAATATACGAACTTTATTAGCTTAATATATAAAAAAAAAACACGCGTCACTTTGTTCGTACACGCTAATTTCCGAAACCGCCCAACCGATTTCAATGAAATTTTGTGAATGTGAACGGTTTGTTCCAGTTTGAAATATAGGATAATTTTAGAACAAATATTTTTTTTTCAGATTTCTCATACAAACACAAATTTTAACTTCACTACATAGAAGAGGGTTTGTGGCAGGACAACGTCTTATATTATAAAATGAATTCCAAATGGTTGTGTTAAATTCTAAGTGGTTTCTAATCTTCTCTAAATAGTATAAAACAAAGCCGCTATCCGCGTCTGTATGTGCGCTTAGTTTTTCTAAATCACGCAACGGATTTTGATAGGGATTTTACTATCACTTAAAAGATTTTTTTTTGAAAGTTCATGTATATAATACATGCACATTATATTTTTTAAAAGTATAGAAAAGTCGATGTTCTGTAATGAAGTCGTAAAAAATATATATTCGGGCGCTTACATTGGTAACGCTGGCTAAACCTTATGACATGCATCAAATAATGTATAACGGAATTATATATATTAAAACGGCCTACAGAAAAGTTCACGGTGCTATAGTAGCTCCGTTGCCTAGTGGCAGGGAGCGCCTCTACACCGGAGATGGAGAATTTCACTCAAGCCACCATAAAGTCCTAATGTGCTCATCAATGTATTCATTTTTTTTTATTTATTTCTATATTGATTTTTTTTTAATGTATTAACTTAAATTGTAAACTATTATGGCAGGCAGAGCATTGCACACACCGCTCTGTCCAGCTGAAATAAACATTATTATTATTATTATATGTCTAAGGATAACCCCCAAAAACGCCGGGTACATGTCAGCTAGTAATATATATAAATTCAGCTTGCGTAAAACTCGAAAAGTAGTCGAACGATATCGTTGGAAATTTCAAAATTTGTTTTTTTTTATGCCAGGGGTGTTTAAGAATGTTTAAATGGTAGAAGAAGTCGGGGACGCCCGAGGAATATTTAACGCAATATCTCTGCACCAGAATGAGTTACGGAGTCGAATTAAAGTCTATGTAATGTAGTTTTTTAACAGTAACATTGTGTTATTCAGTATTGAATGGTGGAAGAAGTTGGAGGCGCCCGAGGAAGACATTAGTAATAGCGAAGCATTGCGGGGGATCCACTAGTAATTAATAGTAATAATATTTTAAGAAAGACAAACATTCCCGGGTTACGAATAATCCGACAATATTTGACAAGCTCCTACTATCATCAAACTCAGCGGAAATTTAGCTTGTATCACTAGGACTTAGCTATAGTAGAGTTGTAATGTACTAGAACAGAACTACTAGCATAGGTAAGTACTGTTCACAGAACTATTAGCATAGTTAGGTACTGTTCACAGAACTACTAGCATAGTTAGAGGTACTGTTCACAGAACTACCATTTTATTTAGCTAATTATTTTTAATAAAGTTGAATTATAATTGTGACTGAAGAAAAAAATAATTGAAGAGAAATATATCCTAATATCACATTCTTTCTTATATCTAGAACAATAAAGATGATAAGGTTTTATTGAGGCGTTATTAGGTCCTGAAGAGAACCTTAGCTGCTATAAAGACTCCTAAGGGTGTTTATATTCGTATCATGGCTTTGCGTAGGTGTTTAAATCCAGCCCTTGTAATAAAATTACGCGGAAAGCAGGTTTTGAGTTCACGACCTTTTTATATTTAACTCACGGGATATTACTTAATTTGGATAGATGTTTTTCCTTTTAACAATGACCCACAAAAGTAAGCACTATAAAATACATAAGTGGTAGGTATCTACTTAATCGCTTGTCTGGATTTGAATTTTTAGTGTAATAATTTCCAGGACAAATATGCATTGGAGCAAAATTTGTCACTCTAACAATATTATATGTCTACTAGGTAGGTAATTTGTCGTTTCTCTGAATTATTAATTTATTCAGTTCCAATTTTGAAAATTACATTTAACTTCAAAGCAAATTCCAGTTAATTGATTTAAGAAAATTTCATAGCATAAAATAAAAAAACCTACACGTAACACACAAAACCAATATAAAACACACATCACTCACAAATACACAAGATTATATTTTAAATGTATTATTTTCTCTTTAAATGTATTATGTAGATTATATTTTTATATTATAAAATGACGGCCTCAGCACGGCAAGCCACCCAGTGAGGCCAACATTACTGGATAATTTTAAAATGTAAAAAATAAAGCACTAAAAAAAAAAAAAGATACGCAGGTCGCACAGACAGCCGAAATTAGTATTTTATAGGATAATTTATATTGTCATTAATAGCACTTTTCTGGAAACGAAAACGTATTGGATCAAACGTTGTTATACTAAAACATTTTAAATGATTAAAAAATAAACGATAAGAATAGATTCGCCAAATGCAAAAAGATAACCAGAAAAATAGTAGAACAATCCTTTTTTACCGAACTCACATCGAACAAAGTTTTCATGAGAAGATCCATCTGGGATAATAAATCGTATGAAATTGAGATTCTGCCCAGTACAGAATAATCTGTTATTCAAATAACATGTATCAGAATACTCGATAAAAAAATCGCGATCTCCCCACTACCTGAGAACGATCGCTAGTTGTATTTGCGAGTATTGCGAGTTGATTCGGTTTATTGATCCAACGAATCACAATCGAATTGGATGCGACGAAGCGAGTCGTATTCATCAAGATCCAACATTAAGGCGATTTGCATAAATCACCATCAACATTCAGTTTGATCAAAATCACTAAATGAACGCTCACGGATCGGAGTCATTGGAATTGATGTGGGTCGTGTCGATCAGGCGTAAGTTGAGTGGATCAGAAGTGATTATCTTCAAGAGACTTCATAAGACTTAATAGTTTTGGATGGGATCACTTACTTACCATACAGCCGTTGCCTACTTCGAGGTTGGCAGAGATAATAGAACGCCACAAAACCCCACATCACAAATCTTATCGTAAATCCGCATTCTTGAACAATCTGTCAAATTGGAAATAGTCTCCCTTATTCAACAATGTGTACTGATAAACCCAACGATAACTAACAGTTTAGTAATATCGTTTCTAACCTATTTGGAAAATTTTATTAAAGCTCCGAAGTAAGCGTTCAAAAGGAAGATTATTTGAAAGGGAGACATGAAAAGACGAATGCGCGCTAATATTACAAAAAACGATAATAATTAAGCGAATAATTTGAAAATATTTTAAAACACGACTCGTTTAAAATAGAGCAAAAATCTCTCTACAAAAACCTAAGTTGCATTTAAAGAAACAATGTGAATGTTTTCATACCTATTACACGTTAAAACAGAATGATGTGTTTTTAATAATTTTCGAACATAATTTTCAATTTTTTCCTAAAGAGGGAAATTCATGTAATTACTATTTCTGCTCTAAAAATCTATAGATATTAACTAAAAACATACATTATTTTAGGAACTTTAAAAGCAAGTGTTCAAGAGAAATATGTTAGAAATTCAGAACGCGGGGGCTTAAAAAAGGACAGTATTCTTTTGGTTTACCGTTTTATTACGATTTGGCTTAATCATTAGCTCACCCATACATTTTATGACAAGGGTCACAACGAGACCCAAAAAGGCATTTTACAGAAATAAATTTCAATGAGCATTAAAAACACATCATCTTGATTTAGACAGTGCTTTGTCGCTAGGCCGCCCCCTGTGTGGTTTGTTAATTTAATGTTACTTTGTTCTTTACCTAATGTATCAGACAGCACTAAGCCCTCCAGAGCTCATCGGAGTAGGGAGGCCCGTGGAATTAAGTGAATGCACGACTCCAGGGGGTGGCAGCGAGATGTAAAAATAATGAAACTATCATCCGTAATTAAGACGAGACAATACCCTAAAATAGTAAAAGTCTGAATTTTAACGACTTAAGGCGATGCACTACGTCGTGTAATATTTTGAATCGAGCAGCTATCAATAATACACCTTACGTAGATGGCAATAAGGCTTAAATTCCCGCTTAACACAATCCATTTTTTCTGATTTATGCAAGAAAAAAACATGGGCAAAAAGTGCTTTTTATTTTATTTTGTGGATGTTCAGGCACAAATATTTAAATGTTTTTCGATCGTTTTATAAATAACTTAATTTGCCACACTATACAATAAAACCATAACCAAAAATGGGTTCGTAAGTAGGAGATTTTGAACTTTAAACAGTTTTCATAGGCCTTATACATTATTTTTTTCTGGGCTCATAAAAAGACTTATCTAAAAAATAGTCGATTATTTTAAAGGCCAGGATGTATTCTATCGCAGTATTTAATTAAAGCATCTGAAACATTTTTAGGCGACACAAATTTTTAAACCAAAAACACGTGATTTTGCATTACTAAGTAGTGTATCGCCTTAAGTCGTTGACGTTATTGACGTTAAGAAGCCATGTACAAAAATATGCGACGAGCGGCTCTGTGTATTGGATAGACCTGCGCTTGAATTTGCCTCTAAAAGAAAATCTCTAAAATAAAGTGGGAATCTTAACGACATAAGTGATGAAGTCGTGTTAAAACAATGTTCGCCGCGCGGCCAGTCCTAATGGACGGACCTAAGGTCGAATTTGCCCTGGCAGGCCTAGAAAATTGATCTTTCCGTAAGGTTTTTTTTAATTAATTCTTATAAACTTATTACTAAAATCTCAGATTTTTCTAGAGGAATCTCTCGGAAAGTTAATAATACATCGTCTATAAAAATAAAATCTGGAGCTGACAACTAATTTTATAGTGGTCAGCTCCAGATTTGAAAAACGTTTTTATAAAATTTTCAAACTGTTTTACCAAAAATATTTTAATGGTAAGGCACTGTTTTTATTAATCTTAAATATAAATAATTTACATCCGTAGGTATCGGTAAAAAAAAGCATTAACGGTGCGAATTCGTCGAACTTAGTTCAAATGTGAGTCTCGAGTAAACCCTTGTGATTCGAGCCTTATGTCACCTTAAAGGGAAATAAGCGGTAGTAACTAAGGACGGGTTGTTTCAGAGAATTTGAGCAATTCTTCAAATTTCAAATTTAATTTTCAAGTACTGTGAAAGTTCTTTTCACGTTTTGTTATTATTTCAGGTCTCTCAAGTAACTGGCCTGATGATATCTTAAAAAGAAAAATTCAACTACCACACTAGGCTCATTCCCGTACTATAGCAACTTGAATAAGACATTCACAAAACTCGCAAATGAACATTGAAATTTGATGAATTGTTCAAAATCTATGAAACAAACCATCCTAAAACTATTTCCTTTTGTATACAAAGACGGTGTTTTGAAAATACCACAGCGTGTCGCTTTTCGAGTAATAAATAAGTTTGCCGACAACTTTGAAAGATGCTGGTTTACTGATTGAATGATTAGCGGTCATTATATTTATATAGCACAGACTAAGCGCGTGAATTTGCGTGCACATGAGAAAAGATCTGGGATCTGCCTTAGATCAACCGATGGGTCAGAAAAGACTAGACCAGAGGTTCCCAAAGTGGTCTATATGAACCCCCAGGGGTTGATGTCGGCTTGCTGGAGGTCTATGTCAGCGAGAAAAAAATTTGGGGGTCCACGAGATTCAAATGGTGGTACATACGAGCGGACCCCCATTGACTTCAAGTCAACATTTAGGAGTTCCGTAAATGACACAATAGACCCAATAATAGACTGAGAAATTACTTATTTGATATTTGTATTTTTATATTTCGTAAAGTTGTTAATTGAGGTATATAAATAGAGTCTACGTTCCTTTTCTCGTCAGAATTAATATATTCAAGCAAAACATTGCACATTGGAAGCCGCGAATTTTCCTAGTTCCCCAACTTGTTTTTGAAAAACTTCCAGGGTAATAATGACGTTCAACATTAAAATGCACTTCACACAGACTTCAAGACTAAGTTTGAGGACATTTTGACTATGGAAATGGAACGTTGAAGAATCGGATATCATGTGACAAGAATAAGTTCCCGGAATAAGCACTGACAAATAACTTAAGGGGCAGTTCTGTAAGGCTAGCTACAGAAAGAAATTCCTGTTGCTTATCCTGCTCCATTTTCATTTGGTGTAATACCTCACAAGGGCGCCCCTGTCTGCACAATGCAAAGACAGAGGAACTATACCGCCTTTCGGTTGGTGGACAGGCAACGGAAGGGAATCTTCTTACGAAAAAGAGAAATGATTATCACATGGGACGTTAATAGTTTTAGAAAAATTCAATTTTCGGCAGACAGGGGGTATACCTAAGGAAAAAAAATAATTTGGCGAGTGGTCTACGGGGCAAAAATGTTTGAGAACCTCTGGAATAGACTAACATGTCATTATTTCAATGGAAAATAATAATATTTTTTATGTAGACTTTGAGAATGCGGTATAAAAATATTTTCAAATTCTAGAAAGCGACTAAAGAAACGCACGAACAAAATTATATAATATTTAATAATATTTGGCCAATTTTTTTTATTTTTTTATTTATTTGGCCGTTTTCGTGAGAAATCACGTCATCGGCCCAGATAAAAGTATTACTTAATTCGTCACTGTTAAGGATTTGAAGGTTTTAGTGATTGACCTTGCCATGAGTTTCTTGTATTTTATAATCATTCATAATTGATCATTCTTTCATGATGGTTTGAATTATAGAGATCGATTGTATCGCGCAAGAAATAAAATTCAAAGCTTTTCTCTAAGCATTAAGAGCTGCACGTCTGGTTCATTTCTACGAAACACTTCGTATTGGTTGGCACAAAGATGCGATAAGTTCTCCACATTATTGAAAACAACATAAAACATAATTTTAAGAGAGAATATATGAATTTTATTTGACTTTATACTTTTTATTTCAAAGTATTGGATATTTTTTTATTACAGATCACGACAGATACAAGTTACAACTGCCCGGAGCCAGTGGGATTATGATATCTGTCATATAAGGTTTGATGCCTAGAGGATTTTGCAAGGGAAAGCGATAGAGCAGACGATGTTTGAGGAACACCTGGCTGACGATTCCGACTTTTTTAAATATTAGCTTCCCAAGGAAGGCCTGAGGAAAATAATTGTTCTCAGATTCTATGCTATCTTTGGGGATGCTGTGTGGAAGGCCTTTATAAGGAAAGGAAGGAGGGAAAGTTCTGGGAAGGAAAAAGGTACGAGGGGTGGGTAGGAGTCTGGGCGGTTAATGTGTGTAGGAGTTAAGGATGTATGAATTCATCCTTCCCACTGTGGTGCATCGTTGACGGGTCGAAATATTATTGCTGGAAAGGTCTAAGGGTTTCTAACATTCTCTCCCGATTCGCCCCACCACACAGTGTGTGAGCAGACCTAGACAAACCTCAACCCATAAACCCGGGCACCTCTGCTAAGTCACCAAACTACTAACTACTAGCGAACCACTTGTAGTGACCTATGGCAGAGGTGTTGGTTATAAAAAAATGGTTCCCGGGGCAGCGGTATCCATACCCGCATCTCAGAATGAAAATGATCTAACCACATAACATGGTTTAAGTCATTTGAAGCAAAGTTTCGATTAATAAAGGTTGTCTTTCACCAGGGTGACAATGAGAGCATCTATCTCTCTAAAACAAGCTGCAAGTATTATGTTTACATCACGTGCAAAATAATGCACAAAAAATATTTTATTTTATTTGAACATTCCAAAGAGCTTGTCATTCTGTTTAAGAAATTCAAAAATTTTTATGACGTCGAATCAATGTACTTTTACTTGGATCTTATATGCATCTTTTCATAAGAGGTTTATTAGATAATAACGAGAAGCACTTACCATAAACCAAACAAAAATGAAGGTTGTAAAATATTAACAACATTAGTACCTACGCGTTGTTTGGCAGATGTTACGTGGGAAGATACAATTTCGCATTATTACTCCATCGAGGCGCTTTGTACGAGATGTTATATCTCTCGAATCACCAAGTTTTATTGACCAGCGGTGCGCTATTTCGAAGCAGTTATAAAACGATATCAGCAATAAACGTGTATCAATATTCTCTACTGCAAGTAAAAGCTTGTCAACGATGCTTTGTGCAACTTTACTATCACTAACATAGTAATAAAAGGATTGTTACGAGCTACTAGGGAGATATTATTTACCATACGAATTTTAATTGCAAATCAGAATAAATTTGAGAGGCGGGTTTGGGTACCGCCGCTCCGGGAACCATTTATTGGATAACCATCACCCGTCCATAAGTCATTTTAAGTGGTTCGCTACGTTTGGTAATTTAACTGTTACTCTTCCGCGCCGTGGCAATTTGAAAATGAAATACAAAATGATCGGAACAAAATACTATGAAACTTTTATGTCTTAGGCGACAATATGTTATCAATACATAAATAGGGAAAAAGCTATGGTAAGATAGTATCAACATAATATCTAAGTACGTACGTTCTCATAAAATATGGAACGAAATACCAAAGCGAACGTTAGGTAAATCATGCCACTAGGGCAGATAATATTCTTTTCTAGATCGTTTCAGCTTCAAAAAAGCAATAAAATAGGCAAGAATTGACCCCGGCTTTGAGCAGAAAGCACATCTCGCACAACGTGTAATATCACTTTGTGAAGTCTATATGGCTTTGAGGGGTTCTTGCGGAATTGAAATATCTCACACTTTAAACACTTTGCTAAAATTACATTGCAACTGAATTGTGTCTACCTTATACGATTACTGAAGGTTTATTTTAGAGTTTTACTTTTAAAATCACGATTTTTGAATTATTTTGTAGAATTTCATTTAGATAGTAGGATAAAACGACGTAACCTTTCGCCTTCATGCAGTAGAAGGGTTGTTTAAAACACCATGCATTCATTGACATATCCTCAAGCATAGATGATCTAAAATGAATTGAATTGATCTGAAATGAATACGTGTATTGTGACAATTCGTATTTAGATCAAAAATATTCTATTCACATACGTTTTTTTAGTAGGCACGTGATATCAGAAATCAAACCAAATTCGTTATTACACTCGATGGCAAAACTATTAAATACATATTAATAGACGGTGTCAGAAACACGGAAGGAAGTGGAAGTGTCACGACCGTGTTTTTCAGACAAATTTTTATTGTTACGTTACATTATTTTAAAAATTTAAAAACTGTCAAATTACTTTACACTTCACTTGTTAGAAGCCAGCTAGAATTTAACACCACCATTTGGAGTCCTTATTACAGTGTACATGAGAATTCCCTTGAGCGCGTCCAACATAAATTTTTACGTTATATTAATTTTAAATTGGGAATACTCATCGAAAACATTAATTACCCCTCTCTGTTACATTTATTGGGACTCGATACATTAAAAGAAAGAAGAATTTGTTTTGACCTATTTTATTTATTTAAAATCATTTCCAACCTGTTGAACTCCCCTGAACTTCTTTCGCTAATATGTTTCCGTGTACCTAGTCGATCAGTTCGTTTCAAATTACCTTATCACTGCAACAATACAGGATCTAACGCTGAACTCAATTCCATAATGAATCGCCTACATGTACTTGGTAATAAATATGTTTTGGATGAATCTATAAACATTGCTAGTTTATCCTCATACAAACACCACCTAATTAAAACTGTATGTCAGCGCTTCTCTGATTGAATATAACCAAATACAGTTTTAAAGTATTAGTTTATCCGGGATTTATTGTAAATTAATTGTTTATATATTTATATATACACATTGTTGCATTGTATTTATAATAACCATTTCTATTGTTCTCTTTTATGTATTTTGTATTTATATTTTTTTTTATCTATGTATATTCCGTATTTATAATAAGTAAAAAAAAATGTTATTCTTTTGTAAAAGCCGCTATAATCGGCGTTAATAAATAAATAAATAAATTATTATATTTGCAATCGTTCTTATTATTTTATGTTTTCGTTCAAACATTACCAAACCGTTATTGTTTCTCCATTATTCTACTTCAAAATACCGACAATTCCTATGAAACGACCACGATTTGCCACGTTCCTTGTAAAATGAGCTATCAAGTTTCACCTTTTGTGAGAGAGAATAATCATTGCGTAAAACAGCGCGTAAAACTTAAAGTTCGCTGTGCATGATACAATGGGCAGAGAAATCGTTCCCAAAGCCGAAAATATTATTCTAAAGGTGTCACTTTCTAAAGCAAACTTTTCGAGAATTTTGCTAAAATAATAAGGTGTCGGAATACACTTTGCTAGATTGGGTTTTGGGCGAGTGAATAGAAATAAGTCAGTAAGGAGCGTTCCCTACAAATGTTTTCATAAAATAATCACGGCATCTTTCATATGAACATTTTGAAAAACGATTAGAAATTTTCATTAGTCTAAAAATGACCCATTTAATCTAATGAAAAAAAATATTCCATAAAAAATCAATATAGGCCTGCTATCCGTACTAGTTCGGTTGTACGTAACAAATGTAGTTTCCGAAGAAAATCCTCTGAAACGGAATTATATATAATATTATTTTAATAACAAAAACCATGATACCCTTTTTGTTGACTAATAATAATTCTCAAAATATTTGTATTTGAATTTGCTGGAATGTATTTCAGTTTCTTGAAATGTCTAAAGGAGAATGGAATGTATTTTACGAATATTGAAGAAGGTATCAGTTCTTTTATAAATCCTCAGGACTTCATAGCGTTGATCGTAAGATAAGTCAAACTTTTATTAAGAGTACCTAAACAGGAAAGAAATTGAAAACGTACTCGCAATAAAAATATATTAAAATCTAAGAAAGTTTTCATTACGTTTTCGCCTCTCAGACAAGCCGACACAAAACGAACGAAAATTATAATGGCTATTAGTGGCAACCGTTTGCGTGTAATTTTAAATTAAATCTACGAAAGCTGAAACCTTTCTTACTTGTCTCGTTAAACTTTTTACGCAGCACAAACAATTTAAAAATATTATGCTGTCCTACCTACTTTGCCGCGAAGTGAAAAAAAGAGAAGCTGGGTGAAGCGGAGAGCCGCTCAGCGAAAGACCGAGCGTGCTTTCCTTAACGTGATGCCGCTATGGGTAGTATTTATTTTTTACAAAGAAATGCATGTTCGTATGAAACTTTCCAGACGAATGATTTAAAAGTTTTCACGAGAAACAAAAGATGCAACTAGTAATAATGCAGTCCCACGGGATCGTTAGGTGCTGGACAGATTCGGTTAGAACTTTAAAAGAGTCCTTATTTTCAGACATTTGCCTTCATGAGAGGGCCACGCTAATTTAAAACTTTTTATAGGTTCTTCGGATATTGGACACACGCCAAATTGGCTACATCAAAACGTATGTAGATTTGCCAAGCGCCTGGTTAACAGAATGATGGCCGTTACTGATAATATATACGACTTATTACGATTATATTAATACGACCAAAAATAGTTGGTGAATTATCTACAATTTTACGTGCCCATATTTATAGGTATCATATAAAAAATTGGGGAGGAAAAGTAGCTAGCGGTTCGTGGAGTTTTATGCGGGTAGGTAGGGAAAGTGCGGTACCTATACTACAACCCAACCCCAACGATATTGAAATGTGATCTCGCGTGGGAAATCAACCGATCCGAAAGTTTTTGTTCAAATTTTGTCACTGTGAATACTTATATTCAATGTATCTTGATCCGATTTTTTGGAATTTAAAAAAAATGTTTACATTTAATTTCAGTGTGCAAACTTACTATTTGTCAGATTTAATATTCTGTGTTCACAGTTAGTTTGTACCAATATTTAAATATGGTAGTTAATCTTTAAATGCTGATAACTGAAATATGATCTAATACATATTATTAACACGTATTGTATGGTTTTTTTTATCCAGATGGGTATATATAGCCTAAAAGTTAACAGTTTCAACCAAGATACGTGCTACTTTTTAGACTGTTTAGAACATAGAAATTGATACACATACATTCTATAAGTACATAAACATAAATGTTAATTTCTTTAGATTTATATATCGATAGACAAAGACGAGCTCTCAGCGTTAAAGCAAACATGCTCAGTAGAAGATTTCGCCTTTGCAGTACCGCAGTAAAAAGGACGCTTTTCCTTTCCTTCTGCGCAACGTTGTACACGTGCGAACTGGGCAAACTACAAAAGAGTAGTATAGAAAGACTACGGGTCCAATACAACAACGCCTTCCGCACAATGTTTTGTCTCCCCAGATACTGCAGCGCTTCCCGTATGTTCACGGAGGGGTGAGTTCCCGGATATGCAGCCCTTATTAGGTCCAGGGTGGCAGGAATGAGGGAAAGGATAAGAAGCTTTGGAAATATCCTCACTATGGAAGCCCGCCTCACTCCATCCTCCAGCATTGACGCACACTGGAGAAAAATACTAGCGCGTAATATAGTCACGGCTCCCTAAAGGCGTCAACTTTCTATTATTCTATTAATTTTATCATTTTATTCTATTTTATTTTCAATTTATTCTGTTTTTTTTCTGTTCTATCTTTTTGTTTTTGATCATATATTTTTTGTATCTCTATATGGAATGTGTGGGACTGCACTAACCTCCCCACATACCGGAATAAACATTTTATTATTATATATGTGCATTGTACCTACGTTAATAAACATTTTATTGTGTGTTCCTACTAGATTGTATTATTTATTTCCAGAATTTCTTTGTTCGCGCGGAGTACGTATCTTACATAGTTAAAAAGCAAAAATGGGTTTCTTCGCTTGTTTTCCTGCTGCTACAAAACTCTTGTGAGGTATGGTGTTGTGAAATTTAAGAGGCCCATTCTTTTGTGATGTTTATAGGTTCTTGATTAAAGAGAGAGAGAGTGTTATGTACTGTTACAATGATAATCGTGTGCCTAATAACAAAGAGAGGAAGAACTAACTAAATACTTCTGATGAAGAATGTAAATTAGCCAAGGCTTCAGATCTAGCTGAAGCTGGCCTGAAAACAACGGTCGCCCCAAACCACCTCCTCCGCATTGCAATGCAAGGTCTTCCCCAGGGCACTTCGACTGATTTAATTGTCAACGCTTTCATCAATATTCTTCTAATGATACCGGTCTCTCTCTGGACATCCTAAATAATCATTTTCGCACAAGCCTGGCCCACGCACTGGCAGCTGCAATAATATTTTTAGATTGCCTCCTTCCATACGCCATTCTTTAAACTACAACGTCAACTATACCGTGTGAGAGACTGGGTAGACACCTGAAATACTGGCCACATAGCTTCCAAATACCAAGCTAAAGTAGCCACCTTATCTCCACTGCTCTAAAGTTGGACATAACCGCAATGCATGACTCAATAAGGAGAAATTCTCAATTCATAAAATTCAGAAATTCATTTTCTCCCGAAAACCGGCCCTCCCATATCACTGGATCCACCCGCCAAGCTGCAGAGAGACGTTAATTATCTGGTGTATTTTTTTAGCTTAAACCTAGAACATCGTTTAGTGAATAATGATTTCATTTCGCTTCAGAAAAGCAGAACACAGAGAACAAAACCTAATGAATTGAAAATGTATTATCAAAATATGAGAGGTCTTAAAACAAAATTTTGTTTACTTCAGTCAACACTACCAAAGTTTGAGCACGATATTATCCTACTTTCGGAAACTTGGTTAGAGCTAAATATGAACTCCTTTATTTTATTAATCATAACGTGCATAAATAAAAGTATTTTGACAAGTTCTAAAAGTAGAGGTGATGGGGGTCTTAATAGCTATCAGCAAGAAATGTAAAGCAAAATGTAATTACGAAAAAATACAAACAACTGAAGCAAATATTCCTACAAGTGAATGTTGCCAGGAATAAAAAGGATTTACAATAATCCCTGTATTTATATCTCACAGAATTTATGCAATTAACTAATGAATATTAACATGAAAAAGTCATTAGATAGCGCTGCAAAAATCGTAGATGTCAACAGTCCACTTAAAAATGTTCACATCATGCACAGTTTAAGTATCATTATACACTATGGATATAAACAGCAAAACGTGAACAAAGGCAAAAAAGAGATATCAAAAACAAAACATTTTTTTTTTTAAATAAAGACAAAAATTCCCGGGTTACGAATTACCTGACAATATTTGAAAATCTCCTACTACCACCACAGTAAGCGGAAAGTGTTGCTTGTGTTGTGATGGAGGAATTGAACACACTACGCCCGGGTGGGATCCAAACGCGATGTCAACTCAGCCACCGAAAGATCAATATATGATCCAAAAACAAAAGCAAAAAAAAAAACAGAAAACAAAAAGAGTAAATAAAAAAAACAAACAAACATTCACAATCTATTGCTAATTTGCTTTTTAAAATAAGCGAGACTTTTTGGATATATATCTATGTAGTTACATTCAATAGAATTGCACAGACGACACATTCGAGACAATGTATTGAAGTATGCAATATTGTTCTTAAATAATTCTAGATGAAATATATTCTGACTCCTTAGATTACGTCTATTAGGAACTTTAATAAGAATATTGCTCAGACAATGAGTTGTTTCAAGCTTGTCATGAATAATGTTGTGTTGACTTATTTAGTCAGGAAATTGTCTTCTTTTATCCAGGGTCGTGAAGTTAAAGTATTGGAATCGTTCTTAGTAAGACTGGGGTACGTCATTTAGTCCAAGTTTAAATGATAACAATCTTAGATTTTATTGTACAGATTCAATAGTTTTTGAATATTTAAAGTAGTGTGGGTTCCAGATAACACTACCATATTCCAATTTGCTTCTGTTCAATGAGTGGTACAAGGTTGGGGATTTTTGATTGTAATCTTCCAAATGTGCACTGGGTGAACCAAGAGTGAACGGTGACAATGATATCTGTGTTAGTGAGTTTGAAGGCATTATTCTAGATATGGCATTGATCCTGGGTCTGAATCATGCAAATATTATACCAAATAAATATAATCGCACTCTAGATTTATGTTTTTCAAACTTAAGATCGTTAGTAATTGAAAAAAGTAGTGAACCGCTGGTGCCTATTGTATTATTTCTAATGAACATGTTTACTTGTAAATTGTCTTTCAGTTACCAATTTTTTTTCAATGCCGTGGATTAGAAAATCTGATATTATTAATACTCCAGCGTCTGGACGGTGTAGGCCCTCTGATTGGTCAAATTTAAATTGTCTGTTTCGGTTAAATTCCGCTAACTTGAAAAGACACGATTTGAAAATTAAGACACGATGCTCACATAATTTTTGGATAATATCGAAGAGAATATGTTTTAGAAAGTTGACAATCCATTGGATTCATTACATTACAGTAAAAATTATCCACAATTACGTATTAAAATTTGACGTTTATCATTATTCACGCGAAAGACAGATTGTTCAGTGTTGCCAGCGTATATGGATTTCCAATCAATGTAAAAAACTTTTATAGCCAGTTAGTGTCAAGCAATGTACAATGTCAGTGTGATTATTTAATGTGAGACATATTATAATTATAAATAATTATAAATAATAAATATAATATATATTTATAAATCCACCATTATAAATTAAATAAAAAATAACCAGTTCCACTCGATACTTATACGTAATTAATTATTTTTTGATATTACAACACCGACCCCATTCGCTGTCATCAGCTGTCATGTTTATATGTGATAATTACAGAATTATTATTGACGTGATAACCGTAGATATTTCTTTTAAAAACTATCGCTGTGAATCGCTAAAAAGAAATATTTTGTTTTCAGATTATTATTTCAATTTAATTACTATGGCTAAAAGGTATGTGGGCAATATTTTACCAGAATTGGTCAAATTTCGGAATGTTCGAATGAGAGGGAAATTTACCAAGCGATTGAAGTGCCATATACCACAAATTTTAGCTTATCCTCCAGCACTTAACGAATGATTGACAGGAGATTGTAGTCAATCTAAAAACTTTAGGAATTTTGTTTGTCAATACAAATGCTACTAGATGTATACAGTGCTAATAGATTTGCCTCATTTGGAGCGCAAATAGCTAATATCCCAGGTAATGGTCCATATTGTTTAAAAAAATTTGGTTAGGTTTATCATCTGACTTCCAGAAGTATACAAGTTGCAGGTAAAATACCTTCCTATGCTCAGCTTTATCTATATGATCCTGATGAGGCTGTTAGAGTGCGTATGAGTCATCCATGTTATGCCGATTGCTATAAAAATATAATGCAAATAATTGATGATTGAACTAAAAGAAGCTGTCGAGGAAGAAGAAATACGCATTGCGGCTGAGGGTGGGCAGGTGAGAGATATATGTCTATTATTTACACGTTCATCAGAGGTACAATGCTCCAACCAGTTCTCACGATATCGCCATGGTTTACGTAGCAGACAGACGGGAATTTGTCATCGGGTATAGATATCGCTGTTTAACCTAAAAATGTTGAAGGACCTCAAAGGATGGCAACTTTATCAAAGCATTTAGATCCCATGGTTTTCCCACTACTATTTCCATCAGGTGAATGTGGTTGGACTCCAGGCTTTCAGCATCATGCTGATTTCTGTACTGCTCAATGTCATACTGTAACTGCTATGTAGTTTTATGCAAGTAAATTAGCAGTGCGAAGAAACATATTTAATCCAATCCATTATGCGGGTAAACTTTTTCAACAGTATTTAATTCATGCTTACATTATTTACCAATCTGGTCGCCTAGATTACATTAGGAAAAACCAACGACACCTCAGAGTGGAATGCTATCAAGGTTTGCAAAACCATGTAAGAAATTTAGCCACTGATAGAGGAGTATGTGCAGGTAATACAGTCATTCTTCCATCTTCATTTACTGGTGGACCACGCCATGTGAATAAACTTTATCAAGTTTCAATGGCAATGGTACGTAAATTTGGTCGTCCTGTCGTCGTCATAACTTTTACATGCAATCCCAAATGGCCAGAAATACCAACCGAATTGGAACATTATCAATCGGCCGCGGACAGGCCTGATATGGTAGCCAAGGTTTTCCATCTAAAAGTCAAGAAATTTATTCATGATATGACTGAGAAACATGTTTTTGGAAAGGTAATTTGTTGGGTGTATACAATTGAACAGCAAAAAAGAGGACTCCCTCATCTACATGGTGTGTTTACACTTTGCAGCCAAGATAAGTTGTATACAGCTTCTGATATTGATAATGCCGTATCTGCAGAACTACCCCATCCGAAGAACGGCTTTGTACCATATTATTTAAAAAAATAACATTCATGGACCATGTGGCGTACTTAATCCAAGGTCAGTCTGCATGGTATACGGTAAGTGCTCTAAAAAATTCCCCAAATCATTTAAAGATGCTACTGATAATAATTTCGCAGGCTACCCAGAGTACAGGATACGTGATAATTTTTCTGAAAATCACGTTGTTCGGGATATACGTATCGACAATCGATTTGTTGTTCCATATAATGCATTCCTTAGCAAAAAATATGATGCTCATATTAATGTTGAAATTTGTTCCTCTTTGGATAGTATTTATTTATTTATACTGGGTTTTTAGAGATTTTCTCGCTTATCTATACATGATCAATCTCACTCAATTTTACTTCTGGCTTTACATTTACCCGACAGCCAATCTGTTTATTTTGTAGAGGGGCGGGAGGAACAGGCTCTTAGGGAAGCATCTACAAGGAACACCTCTTTAACAGCGTGGTTCCAATTAAATCTTAAAGATATTGAGGGACGCTCTATTCTGTATCAAGATGTACCAAATAACTATGTCTTTTCAGCTGGTAAAAAGTGGACGAGGCGACAGCGGGGAGGCGGCAACATCATTGATGACATACGAGAATGGACGCAGTGCATGACGGAGGCTTCATTGTATTTGATGCCTAAAATTCTTAGACATCTATTTGTTTTAATTTTAATACAATGTATCCCTTCGATCTTCGGCTGAAGATTTTTTTCATCGTGGTGTTGCTGAAGAAACAGCTATTAATTAATCTTTGTCTTTTAAACATACAGGATATTCTTATGAAGGAGAATTCATCTTGCAGAATGCAGGGCTTTCCTGAACCTGATGAAAGTTGCAGTTTTGGACAAGTATCTGATTTTAATGTAATTTCTGAAAACACTTTAGGTGAATTGATGGCTACCAAACTCAATGACGTACAACTTCAAGCATATAATTCTATTTTGAATAAGTTTTTTCACATGAAAATGATGACAATGAATGTTTCTTCATTGATGGCCCAGGCGAAACAGGGAAAACATACCTTTACTAAACTTTAATTCACACTCTAAGACGAAAAGGTAAAAGAGTTTTATCATACTGCTTTTAATTTACCCATCAATTTACAGGACAATACAACATGTAAGGTCACATCAAAGAATCGGAAAATTATAACGGAAGCAGATATTATAACATGGGATGAAGCACCAGGTGTAGCTTTAGAAGTTATTGAGCGTACTATACGTGATATCATGGGAAGTGATTCTGTCTTTGGTAACAAAGTTATTGTTTTGGGCGGAGACTTTCGTCAGATCCTTCCAGTGTGTCGACGTACTTCACGAGGACAATTAATTGCCGCTTGCATAAAAAGCAGCATACTTTGGTACCATTTGAAAACTTTTCAATTAAAAACAAATGTCAGAGCTTTAGAAAGTGAAAATATATTTTCTAAATGGCTTTTGGACTTGGAAGATGGCAAACTTCCTTCGGTAGAAGGAACATTAGAATCATCTGTGCTTATTCCCAATGTAAATATTTGTCAAGATATTATTCACTATATATGCAGTGAGACACATACAACTCCTGATGCCTTAGTGATGAGTCAACGTACCATATTGTGCCCTAAAAATAGTCATGTTTATGCTATCAATGAGGATGTACTTCAACGGAAAGCGCCCCTGAGGTGATATCTCACAAAAGCGGTGCCATAAAAATTTCAGCTGTAACTTAATTCAAGCCAAAATCATTACGGGGAACAGAAAAGGTACAGTACATTTCATTCCTAGAATTTAAAACACTTTTTCGGATGTTACAATTAGTCAAATTAGCTTATGCAATGACCATCAATAAATCTCAAGGACAAACTTTTGAACGGGTTGGACTGTTACTTCCTGAACTAGTATTTTCTCATGGACAGTTTGAGCGCAGTCATCGTTATTTATACAAATTCTGACTGATTGGTATACGGATAATATTGTTTATAAAGAGATTTTTTCCTAATGAAAGTGTATAATATTATGTTGTAGATTGTAAAAAATAAAAGTATAATAAATTGTACTTGCTTAAAAAGTTTTGTTTTTTGACTCAATTTATCCCACCTGTAAGGTTTTCCAGCCTAAGAATTAAGAGAGTTTTGGTGTATTTACTTTGACAATCGTTAGGTAAGAGCGTAATATTATTTCACCCAAATATGTAGATTTTTAGGACATATCCCAATAAAATAATTCTTAATATATTTAAAAAAAAATGTAATTACTTTGACAGTCTTTTGGTAAGAGTATATTATTTTACCAAAGTTATATGTAATATTGTAATATGTTGATATTTTTTTTTATTTTCAAATTACATATAAATATTTTGCAATTTAAGTTTCGATTTAAAAATTAAATCATTTCGGTGGTATGGAAGAGGAAACATTTTTCTCATTGACGAGATTTATGTTGGGGTGAGGGGTGTTTAATGGTTCAGAATGTCTTTCTATTATATATCTACCCATTGATCTAATATCTACCTATTAAATGTAACTGTTAGTATCACTCAAACTGGGCGAAGCCCAATGAAGTGCCGCCCGCAGGGCCTAGCAGCAAAAACCCGCGGAGCGGGTTTTTAACTGCTAGTTTGTAATTATCTTCACTCATATGATTTGTACAACACCTACCCAAAATCGTATTCCAAAGAACTTACAAATCTTCTAATCACCAAAAACTTGAACATAAAAAAATGTTAATTTTATAAATCATTTTTGTTTATAATAAATTTAAGAAATTCTTGTAAAAAATGTGCATTAGCTTCTATGGTAACTATATAAATAAAATTAAAGGCTCCATACTAAATAACGTCAGTTAATTTTGGAAGTACTCTAAATCTCACGATGATTCTGATTTTCCTAGAATTATGCACCTAAATGGAAGCTATTGCAATAATACTTGTTTAGTATTGAAACAGTTTTGGATAATATCTACCATTTTTCCCATCATATACCTACTATTCATTTCCTTCCTTAAATACCCATACTTGGAAAGAAGAAGATGATTTGTTGCATTGTAAATTGTCGCAAGTACAGTAAATTCGTATTCGTGTTGTGTTGCAAGAAGGTGTTATCGTCATATATTCACATGCTTTGTACTCGGTTTGAAAATATCAAAATCATATCAAAGATTATCTCGTTTTGGAGGACCCTGTGAACAGTGCAAGTTCGTCGACAGCCCAATGCTGGGATTCACGAGAATTCAAGGTAGGCTGTTTCCTTCCTTCCACATTTCCTGTGATTTTTCAAACCCAATTGAATGAGCTTTTTTTGTGGATTTGATTTACAGTTCATTTTCGTGTAATAGAACACGTTACATGGAATTGTTAACTTGTTTGCAAATTTTTTCAAAAGAGTTTATTCAGCCGACTAAAATAGTGTTCCTATACCAACAACAACACTAGATGAAACTCTTAATATTTCACAGTATACCATCGTAAAGCTCTCTGATGTAATAACTAAAATTAAATCTCTAGATAGCTTCAAATCTGCGGGGCTGGATAATATATCCAAAACGTTTATCAAAGCAATAAATTGCTCTTCCATTAACTAAACTTTTTACTCTTTATCTATTGGAATTTTTTTTGACAAGCGGAAATTCAGTTATTTTACTCCAATTTTCAAAAAGGGTGACAAAAGTAATTACAGACCTGTATGTATTCAATCCACCATGCCTAAACTCTTTGAAAGCCTTATACTGGACAAACTAATTACACAAATAAAACCTGTAATATCACCACACCAGTTTGGATTTCTGTCAGGTTTAACAACTACTGCTTTTAAAGAAAAATAACAAGTGGATTCTGTTTATACTGATTTTAGAAAAGCCTTTGATACAGTTTCCCAAAATTTTTTTATATGGAAATCAGAAAAGCTTGGTTTACGGTGCAACATACATGTTTAATGGCTATCTTACTGGTAGACAAAATAATGTTTAAATAAAATACTATCTTTCAGAAAAAAAAATGTGAAAAAATAAGTGGAGTCCCACAAGGTTCACACCTTGATCCAATCTTATTTATAAATGATATTACAAAAAGATATCATAATGTATTTATCTTACTTCTTGCTAATTACCTCAACAATTTTAGAATTTTTCATAATATTTATCACTCTAATATTCTTCAAGATAATATAAACAAATTGATAGACTTTACTTAAATATCAAATGTCATATAGTTAGATTTAGAAAATTCAGTGATCTTTAATTACAACATATGTTATATTATATAATTCGTGTATCTTTTTTTTACTAATAAAAAAAAATATATGGCTGTTGGGATTTATAACTAGGTTAACTAGACATTTCAACAATATTAAGTGTATTAAACTGTTATATTTTGCCTTCTTCTTCAACTTGAAAACAACTCTCCCGTCTGGAACCCACATTACAATATTTATGTACCAGCTATTGAAAGAATACAAAAACATTTTTACGTTTTCTTAGTTTTAAAATGGGTATTGTATATTACATTACACATATTACAATACTCTTTTAAATGAAATGAATATGCTTAAATTGGTATTTCTACATAAAATTCTAAATAATGCATTTGATAGTCCAGAATTGCTTGCAGAACTAGAAGTTCAATACAGTACAGAAATCCTGGTACTAACTACCATATGTATACCCCACTGCCCAGAATACTTATGGAGGGAAATAATTATACATATCAGTTATACAAGTCAGTGGACATCTTTAATGTATCACTTAACAAATACAAAACATTGTTACTGAGGTAGTTTAGTATGTATTAATATATTTTTTTACTATTAACATATAAAAGTCACTAAAAGGGCGTTAATAAATAAATAAGTACTGTGCGCACACCTCATGCATCACTGCAAGAATTATTTTTCGCTTACACGCATCCTTACATTACCACGCACACTACATCTTTCTAAGTGAATATCTAGGTCAATGTATTTTCACGGATCCTTGAAATATGTATTTATTTGTCGAAAAATAGGAAAATTGAAGTTTTTTTCAAACGAGATCTCAAGCCAAGCCGAACGGTAAATAATGTTGGTTGGTATCAGTACGCAAATTGATCATTGCATGACAAATTCATATTTTAGAAAGTTGCCTTCCATATGACCAATCTGGTAAACAGGGTAGACTCTCTTTAGTAACCACTTAACCCTTTTAGATCTGAAAGGAATCTGACAGTGGTAGAACATATTTGATGCTTACTGTCGATTGGTAGTGTTATTTTAAATAAATTGTAAGTATGTTTTTTCAAGAGCTAAGAAGTTATCGCCAGTTTTTTTTTGAAAGAACATTAATTAGGTCTCAAAGAGCGTGTTTCATATAAATTGACAAATCGTACACTGTATATCAAAATCGATTAAACATAAAAATTACATTTCAAAATATAAAATTGACCACCGCCTGAATTGGTAGCTAAAATAAAAAATAGCGCGCAAAGCCAGTTATAAGCAATTGGAAAACGAAACCGTCACTTTTTGTAAACTAGGAATATATTCTGAAATCTACGTATTTTCAAGTGTAAGTTAACTTATATTTTAGTTAGTCGACTTGATGACGCTGTGAATCAATATTACGAAACTTGGCTTCATAACATTTCATTGGCACTTGTGAAAATAGGTCAAAACTTTGAAAACTTCATAATGTAATGAACACATAAATCAACCAACTCGCGTAAAATACCAAAATAAATTACCCACTTGAACGTGTTTACAATATTCGGGTAAATATCTTTATTAGTCTAACAAGAATGTAACGTTATTAATTGAGAGGAAGTTAGAAACATAGTTTGTATTTAATTCAGATTGAAGATAAAACTTTAAACATACGCTTTTTATCGTTATTTAGAGAGTGTTTCGGTTGGGACTGTACAAAAAACTTAATTATCGATTTAATTTAAGATAACTCTTTTCTAGAATGATGATATTCTGGTATTGTGACGTTAATTTTTAGATTAGAACCTTCAACTGGCTTTACAAGTATCGTTAAAATACTAATTAAAAAGTAATACAAGAATTGTATTTGAGTTTCTGGTTTTTTAAAAACTATTGAGCGTAAAAGCAATTAGTTTTGTCAGCATTAATTTTGATCTATTTTCAAATTATTCTTTATTGTAAATTATTATTCTCAACATCGGAAAACAATAATAATTGCGTCGCGGAAGTAATGATTGTTCAACGTTTTGAAAGCTTGTACTAATACATTTTTCTACGAATTGTGCCAAAAATATGAATTAGAATGAACACCAAAACGATAAATACCTCTGGAATATTATAAAATATATATACGATGGCAACGTTGCTAGTTTTATCGATAACGTGGTCTCGTTGGTGTGTTTTTGTTTACGCACGGTAGTGCTAATTCGACAAAAACAGTTGTTACCGAAAAAAAGAATAGATTAAGGATTTGTATTGGAATTTTTTTATTTTTTTTTGTGATTTAGATCTATGGTGATTGAAAAAGGGTTAAGTATGACGGGCTGCTTTAATTTTTTTACAACGATAATATACTAGCGTAGTTTGAGAGAGATCTCTTTGGAAATTTGCCCAATTTGTAAAGATACTCGGAATCAATTGAGACCATCCCCGGAAGCTATATACTACCCTTTAAATTTTAAAAGACCGACCCTTCTGTAAGAAAATGATCAGCCGCTGATGGAATGAAAGTACGTCTGAATCAAAGAACAGCGTCTATCGACTTATTTCATCAACTGTTTTTGTTATCAATAAGTGGTTACGTTAGTAGTTTTGTAGTAGTTAGTAGTTGGTTACGTAATTAGTAGTTTTTCAATGTATGCAATTAATGGAGGTTTTTAATAATTTTCAATCTGTTAAAATAATAATCACTTTGATTAAAAACAATCCTGTTCTTGTAAAATGTAGTGGGAAAACTTTTAGTCCCTGAAATCAAAGAATTTAATTTAATGAAAATGATGTATTATAATGGTAACTTATTACAAATATTAACCAAAAATAAAAATCTAAAATCTTTCAGTAGGCATAAGCCAATTTTTTTTATCACTATGCACATCGTTTTGAAAATAGTGTTAAATAAAACAATACAATATCATTTATTTTTAGATCTCTTGTGTGTCTTAAAAATAGCTTTATTCACATAATTGCTGTATATTTTTATGAATTTTCAGACTTTCTTTTATTTGCAAGAAAAAAATAATGTTTGGTTCACATCTATTGTTCATTTCTATGTGTATATCTATACGTGACGTGTGGGATTGCACTAACCTCCCCACATCCTGGAAAACAAATATTATTACTTTGCAGAATATTGAACATGGCATTAAACTGATGGATAAATTTCCAATGGAAGAGAGTAGGTGTAATAACTTCCTTTTCCCACTCGAAATTAATTACATATTTCAGAGGTTGAAAAAACGCGGAAAAACTACAAGACTTTGTGAAAAGTTGATATGAACGTAATACTGAAGAGGTGTAATTTTGAAAGTCAATAATACATCGTTTTAAGTTTCTCGGAAATGTTAAATATGCGCTGATGATTTTTTACAATTCAATACACCATTGTATCATCAACAAAATGAAATAAAAAATTACCTTCCGCAGTCGTGCAGAGTGTCAATGTAGGCTGATACTGTTCGGTTAGTCTTCTGATGAGATCAATCTGCTCGAAGGTGAGCTGCACAGCATCCCGGTGTTGTGATTCACAGGGGACGTAGGCGGCCCAAAACTGCAAGGAAAATAAGTTCATCATAACGGTGACATAGTGGCGAAGCTGGTTTACATTTTAAAAAATAAACTTTTCACCGTTATGACCGGAACTCACCGACCTATCGAAGCGCCATTCATATATTAAAAGGCCAACATTGCCGATGTATTTGGTGGGTTGGTGTTTAATTGCTTATTAACTCCTCATGCTTACTGTCATGCAATATGATCTAAATGATGCGAGAAAGAAAAAAGAAAACGCTTTATATTAAAATTTAAAAGTTAACCACGAAAGAAATAAAATGTGCACCTCTTTGAAACTTAAGTTTCCTATCGCAAATTGAGTAAAATTTATGAAACTTCGTGAATTTTTTATTAATTTTTTTTATGAAACGACGAAAAAGTGACATGAAAATAAGTTTTGTAATACACCTATCTAATAAAATATGAGTGTGCTTTTTTTTCGTTATCAGTAATTTTAGTTAAAAAAACTTTTTAAACTTTATTATGTTTGCATTAAAAAATTTATATATATATATCAAAAATTATGTGTATTTTTAATAATAAAATTCAAAAGCACATTTTATCACTTTTCAAAAACAGCTTTTATTTTTCGGACACGTTCGGAAATATTCCTTTTATTTGGATTTTATTGCAAAGCGGAAATACTCTGACCTTCTGGCAGAATATGCCAGAGGTATATCAGAGTGTGACGTCACAAAAATGAAAAATCGCTTTGCACATAATTTATTATTATTATTTCTGTGTTTGAAAATAGGTTCACAAACCAAAGTTTTGTACCTGTTTTAAATGTATTTTCTTTATTCACAAATTTTCACAAATAGCAAATTTTCAAATCTGCTAGGGTAAAAATGGTTATGCGAACATATGTGTGGCTTAGTATTAAAAGGTCCAATATCAAAAAATGGCAACAATGAGTTAATCTATGTCAATGTGTCTTAAAATGTCTAGTCTCCACGGATGAGAGATATACAAAAAATCCTTCGACAAATTGAACAGATACTAAACAATGTGATTTTTAATCCTTCCATTTCCTGAATTCTAAAAAGTTCTATGTCGCCATACGTATTTTTTTACATGGAACATATTGTTTCTTCATAAATTATTATCATTTAGATAAATAAATAAAATACTTTGCTTTATTGAATATATAAAAAATATAAAAGACCAACCGGTTTCGGTTCAGATAGAACCTTCCTCAGGGCTGTACGAATACTGTAGGATAATAATAATGGTAACACTGGCTATACTAATAAGTTAGTTTATAATGTAGTAGCGTAAGTAGTTAACCTCTCTCACCTATCAACTGTCAACTAGTAAAGACTCTGTAATCTCTGTATTTATTATTTATTTATTTATTTATTTATTACACGCCCTAGTGGGCTTTTCTTTAAAAAAAATACAAGCATTTTGTATCAGAGTAAACACTTAAAAATTAATGCAATAAAGAAGAATGTAAACATAATGGTAACAATGAATCCTCACGCATACAATTGAGTTTAAAAGATTAAACAAAACAAAATAGTAAAAGCGGAAAAGTTATATGGGTACATAGGTCTATTTGTGTCTAGAAGAATAAAAGTGATAGAATATACAACATTTATACTGATTAGTTTTCAAATGAAATATATCACCCAGATCAGAATATTTGTTTCCGAGATTGTGAAGTTTCGGAATTGGAGAATTTTGGTAAGCTAGTGTCCTGGTGTTATTGAAGTAAAAAGGTAAGAAATGTCAGCATGATTTTTGGGAACATGGATATTGATACATTGAAGTAATTCGGGACAGTCAATTTTAAAATGTAGTATTCTTTGTAACAGTATTAAATCTGTGCTTATTCTTCTTTCTGAAAGTTTCAATAGAGACATTTTATCCAAGAGGTAATTGCAATTTATGTTTTGTATAGGAATATGCAATTTATAATTTATAAACCTTAGAAACTTCCGTTGAATCTTTTCAATGTTATCTGAATGAATATTGAAAAATGGAGACCATAAAGTAGAATTATACTCAAGTTGGCATCTGACAAGGGTTTTATAACTAACTAACTAACTAACCATCACGCCGTTTCCCCGCAGGGGTAGGCAGTGAGGACGGACCGCCAAACAACTCGGTCTTTGCACACACTCCTTGCCTCATTCACATTCATACATCGTCTCATACATAATCTTCTATTATTCTGACTCTTGACATGGCCCGACTCGAGTATCTGATTCACTTGATCGTGCCATGTCTTCCTCGGGCGTCCCCGACTTCTGCTACCATTCGCATTTGCATCATATATCCTCCTTACACTCCTATCTTTGCGCATTCGCTCTACATGCCCAAACCATCTAAGAGTCCCTTTCTTAATCTTACTCATTACGCTTACATCAGCCTTGCACTCTTTGCGGATCTCCACATTCCTCACACGATCAAACATGGTTTTACCACACAATAAATGTTCCTAAATTATTGAAATCTTTTGCAGCTCTCAAAACAAAGCCAATAATAATAATGTATAAGCATTTATTAGGAGCCTAATTGAAGCTTTACAATCATCCACATTTTTAACAAAAACATGCTAAAAGTAACACGTAATTACCGTAATTAAGTAAACTACCATTCTACTAGATAAATCTGCCCGACATTAATAGCACCATTCAATTTATAATATTTTATACATATATTGTATTACAGTTAGCTTAACTTAAGACATTGAGAGAACTAAAAACTTTCATAAAAGTTTACGAAAGGTGGTTAGAAAATGTACATGCCTACCTATGTGAAAATTACTGTGTAACTTTAAACTGCAAATTTATTTTATGCATTGTTGAAAAATCAGTTCCAATTACGAAAACTAAACTAAAATATTTTTTGTAGAAATATTATTATAATACATGTACAGTAAAAATGTATTTATACTCTTTACCGCTTATTATCTGAAATATTCACGCAATCTCAAAAATGACAATTTCATTAAAAGCAAATTTGCGTTCATTGATCAATAGTTACGAATGACGCACAGACAACTGAAATTAGTATTTTTAATAACTGTGGCGAATTCACATATCCAGAATACGAACTTTACATGGATTTTGAAAATTTGTATTCCTTGTTTAGAACATATTATAAGAAGATTGTTAAGCCCTGAAACTTCAAATTACTTAACCGTCTAGGGAAAAAAGTTTTCAATTTGTTTTTGGAATTCTGGAGCACCGGTAAAACCATTTTATTACTGTCGACGCGCCTTGGCATCGGGCGAATCTCTCCTTTGTTTTGTCGACACATTCAGAATGATTCGCCGGAGGAATCAATCGGCAATGAAAGGGAGATTTTAAATTAAATTAACCGAGACATCCTCCGCGTTAGCCTAACCCCTCCTTGCTCCGAATTCGCTGGATAATAAACTGAAGCGAAGAGCTGTTTGTACGTGAGGCCCATGCAATAAAAAATAATTGCCACAAATTTAAAGTTACCCATTGCGTCTCAGGGTAAGTCGGGAACACTCAACACGTTAAGGGATGTTCCTTTAGCGTCTCGGAGACTCCAATATACCCCTGTTTTCCTTGAAGAGAAGTATCTCAAACAACGGAATTTGAATTACAAATTAGCTGCGAAACAATAGAGGTTCTACTGATCTACACTATACAGTGTTCAGTACAGAGTACTGCCTCTACACTGGGTATATTTACTGGTACCTGGTGACTACGCTCAATTCCTGTTCGGCGTGTTCGTGCAATCCTGCCCCTTCAATGGAGAATCACATCAAAGGACAATGAATGAGAATAAACAGAGCCTTTATTCTGATCACCCAGAGTGCTTGATGAATACGACTATTTAAAGCTAAATAAAGCAATTTAAAACCGGATACACTGATGAATTGGAAACGTACACAATTTTATATATATAAATCGAAACGATTCCATCAGAAATTTAGCCGGTTTCTGATAAGTTGAAATGTCTGCAAAATCACCTTAAAAATAATTAACTAATACATATTGATCACACATCAGGAAGAGCAGCAAATACATACAAGCTTACCCAACTGACAATATTGGGGAAATTTACGTCCTATGAAGATTTCTATAAAAGTCATATTGATATGAGAGGAAAACTAAAATTAAAGCCTAGATTTCTGGTGTGAAGGTGGCCTTGTCCAGTTGAATTCCAAAGATTATTCTGAGGATGGCCAATACGTGAACACATCAGACGTTCCAGTTCACTTGCCGTCTAACGGAACGCATTTCGGACTACATCTTTATTATAAGCAAAATTGTAAACTTAATATGTAAATGGAAACGACTATAAAAATCTTAGTACTCCACGTAAATGAGAATGAAGACAGTTTCAATGATATAGGGTTTGTAATATTGTAAGATGTTCTTAAAATTGTCTTTAAATAAGAGCTAAGCGCCACGAGCTAAGCTGCCACCGGAACGGGTGCGAGACGCAGTTTGTTTGGGCAAACTCAGTTGTTGTGAAGCCTAGAAATTGGTCTCTTGCGTTGACTTGTGAATATTATGCTAAGGAGGAACTATAAAAGCGGTATTTGAGTGTAGATAAACCGGGAAAACAAAAATATGGTGAGGGATAAAGGAAGCATATGCCTGCTCGCATATTTATAAAATGTCTTTTATGCGTTTATTTGATTAAAATGTTTAACATTTTTCATTTCGACACGCACAATATTTTGGTTTTACTGCGGAACTCGGATTATATTCGATTTTGTGATTTGGTTTGAATGTATAAACCCTTAAGTTAATAAATATTAAATTATTACATTGTACGCCCGTAACGGTTTTCACACATTTTATGGTATTATAAATATTATGTGTACAGGAGTTGATGATTAGCTCATAACAGAACCAATTAGTCATGTGGAAAAATATTTACAGGAAACATATCATAGGTACCCCACATGAAGTATCTTATTCCTGTATATTGTTTCATCTCGATGGGTAAGGCTCTCGACTAGCAAGCTGAAGGTCTCGGGTTCGAATCCCGGCGTGCGAAAGATTTTATTTGAGTAACTTTTGTTATTTCACAATTAATTCATTAACATAATATATAGCATATTTGCGGCATGTTCCAGAGTGGAAGATAGTCTCATTATCGCCCTAGTGTAAGACCACCATTCAGAGTTGAAATGCTGCTTGTACTTCTGAAAAAATGGCTTAAACAAAACTCACTTACACTAAATGTCAACAAAACGAAATACTTAATATTTTCTATAACGGCCAGAGGACAACCAGCTGAGGATTATGCTCTCAAAATACATGATTGTCAAAGAAAAAACTTAACGCAATCATGTCACTGCCCCACCATAACACACTCCAGAAATATAAAATATCTCGGCGTTGAAATCGATGAAAATCTTCGATGGGACACTCACATAAATAGCATTACAAAAAAACTTACAAAGCTCATGTACTACTTTAGAAACGCACGCAATATACTTAATAAAAATAATCTATATAAAGTCTACTATGCTCTTTGCCAATCACGCTTAGAATATGGGATTATTGAATGGGGATCTGCCTCAAACTTTCACATGAAGGAGCTCGTTAAAACACAAAAAGTAATAATAAAAATAATCCTGAAAGTACCCATAAGGACTCCATCAAAAGAAATTTTTAAAAAATTTAACGTGTTTAGCATTATAAAACTGTACTCAAAAAATGCACTATTCAATTTTAAAGAAAAATATGAACACCTTGCTGAACAACAAACCTACAACTACAAGAACGAAATCCTCAAATCTACTAAACATTCCAAAATTAAATACATCTTTCGGCCAGAAGAACCACTATTTCCATGCTATAAAAATATATAATTTATTTATTTCACGCCTATTAAGGCTTTTACATAGATATATATATATATATATATATATATATATATATATATATATATATATATATATATATATATATATATATATATATATATATATATATATATACATATATATAAAAATATATATATATATATATATATATACATATATATAAAAAATATTTACGAAATTATACACGAAAATAGTGCAGGAAACGACTATTTAAAACAATTGCAGACAAATAAATATAAAGTCAAAATATCACTGAACTTGATCTACACAGCATGCAGGCACAAAACATAAAAAATCCAAAATATTTTTTTTTGTTTCAGTTGACAAAATTATTATGTGTTATTCAAATCAAATTAAATACCTTTATTAAAATATTCCACTACTTGATAAAAAAACTTCAATAAGCATACATATATTGAAATTGATGTACTGAGTATATCAACAACATCGTAGTATTTGTTTCCTAGCTGTTGAATCCGTCGCATAGGAGTGTGATATTGGGACGTTGATATAGAATTGCTGCAATAATATGGTAGGTACTGTCTTGTAACCGACCTGCTTGGAGTATGAAAAGAGATTACATATAATAAATCAGGGGTATCAAACATTGAATTAATGATTTTATACAAACAGGTTAAATCGGAAATAATCCTGCGATCAGATAATTTTATTAAATTTAATGAACAAAGTTATCGTAATTTAGGTTTTCTCTATGAATGCCCATTTAAAAATTTACATATCTTAAAAATTTATTTTAGATTCTTTCAATCGCATGTGAAGGAACCTCATCATTTGGGGACCAAACCGCGGAATTGTATTCTACATGACTCCTTACTAGTCACATATATATAATGTTTTTACAGTATTTACATTATTGAAATCACTATGCCCTATCTCTATGCCCTTCTTGTTGAAATTAAAAACACCAAGGATAGAGAAAAGTTTTAAAAAGACATCAAATTATGGCTAACTAAACATGAAGATGAGGAAATCATTAAATTTATGAAGTAACCCCAACGCAACCTACAGACAACAAACATAAACACTTTTTGCTTAATTTATTTTATATTTTGTGGGAACCAACAAATTAGAAGATGAGGAAATCATGATCAACACAAATACAACAAACTACAGTCCGCCTCGGAACAGGAATACCTAGTGATGAGGACTGAGAACAAACTACATCACTTTATATCTTTTTTTTAATTAATATTGAATCATTTTTACTTTACTTTATATTGCCGTTAAATAAAACAATTAAAAAAATGGCTTTAGTCGTATTTGGTGACCAGATCTGAATAGCCAGGTACTTCCCCACCTTCCTCTTCCCCATCTACTTCCTATCCCACTACCTTCAGCCTCACAACATACCCCAATTGGGGATGCTATAGTCTCACTGGCTCCAGACGATCGGAAGCAGTGGGGACTTGAGAAAAAAATTATCCTCCTAAATATTATCGTTTTCCACATATTTTTAGATTCTATAAATATGCACATTACATAAATACGCAAACTTTCCATAGTATGCCAAAAATCGCTCAAGTGGCTGTGTGTATATATTTCGTTGCATTTTCTGAACGAATTTTTATTTTGTTTGTACTTAGTTAAAATCGGTCAGTAAAAAATATTTTTATCTTCAAATTTAGCTTATGCTACAATTTTATCAATAATAGAATATTCTACCGCTAAAATGATTTAAAAACAAAATCTGTTTTTATGAGAAACTTATTTAATAGGAAATATTCAAGGATATTTTGCAATAAATTTATTAACCTATATTTTAATAATACTTTTCAAAATGACCAAACGGCATTTAACTATGATTTAAATAATACCTACACTGTCGGGTAAGATATTTAAGATAGGGCTGTAACATTTCTCGGAAAGTATTTCAGAGTCAAACAATAGATGCGAAGAATCAATAATATAGCGGGTTTGTCTCTGGCTAGGTAACTCTACCCATCTACCTAATAAGCTGGCCTACTGTAGTATAGGCATTGTTTGCTGCGCGATTATTCCTAGTACAGGGTTTTCAAATAAGAGGTTATTTTGAATAGCCCGCTATTTCGGTAGATGTAACTTTTGAAGCTGTCATTTTTTGACATTTGACAAGTAGAAACTACGCCATTAATAAAAATGGAACGATACACGCTTCAACAACGCATTGAAATTATTAAAATTTACTTGAGTGAATCAAATGCAAATCATCTTGAGTGATGAGGCCCATTTTCACCTCGGTGGCTTCGTCAAAAAGCAAAATTGTCGCATCTGGGGCTCGGAAAACCCAAAAGTTATTGTTGAAAAGCCTCTGTATCCTCAACGTGTGACTGTTTGGTGCGGTTTATGGTCCGGCGGAGTCATCGGACCTTACTTTTTTCGAAAATGAGGCTGGAGCAACAGTTACGGTCATAGACTAAATACTACATCAATGGTTACGGTGAATGGATTGCGCTATCGAGAGATGATTAATGATTTTTTATGGCCGGAATTGGATGGTATTGATCTGGACAACGTTTACATTCAACAAAACGGCGCTACGTGCCACACAAGCAACGAGACCATTGATCTTTTACGATTGAATATCCAAATAACACCTCTTATTGGAAAACCCTGTATATACAACAAGGTGATCCAATGGACCGAACTGATTAATTCTCTCTCGTATTATTTCTCGTCGAGAGCTATGAGTTCCTGTTAATTGTTTAGTGCTGGTAAGTACTGAATGTACCTACAATAGTTCGCGTCGCCTTTAGAATTATTACCCTGAGTTTCTCTTTGAACTATATAGCTGTTTTGTAATATTGATTTTACGGGGAACTGTATCTATGTTGATACAATGAAAGATAAGAATAATTCAGATTTTTTATAATATAAATCCCAAAAAAACCCTTAGGAAAATAATTTCTTTCAGGGCTTATTTCATCTTTTGGGATGCTGTGTAGGACGTCTATTTAAGGAAATGAAGGAGAGAACGTTCTGGAAAGGTAAAAAATATGAGAGATCAGTGTATCCAGGAGTGACGGACATATGGATATATCCCTCCCACTGGCGGCGGGATGGGATGGGTCGAGATACGAGCTGGAGAGGTCAAAGGGTTTCCCAAAACCAGTCTTTCCCTATCCGGCACGCCACGCAGCTATTGGGCAGGCGCATCCCAAATACACCTCACCCGATGAACCCGGGCACTCCTGCTAAATTACCAAATGTAGCGAACCACTTGGGGTGACCAAGGCAGAGGTTTTGGCTATCCAATAAATGGTTCCCGGCGCAACGGAACCCAAACCCACCTCCCAAATTGACAAATATATTTGAAAAAGTAATCTTTATATTATATACGTCGAGCTCTAATGACTTACATTAATATTCAGGTTCTTATGTATTCTGTTGGAATGAAAGAGGCATAATATGTCGATTTATTTTAACAACTGAGATGCTGGAGTTGGAAGTTTTGTCTCAAGTTCTTAAATGAAATCTGGGTCGAATTTCATGCCTTAACCCTTTCGGACCTGAATTAAAAATGGCAGTAGTAGAACATATCTGATGATTGCGTAATTTAAAAAATCGAGCCGTAATTTTTGAATAATTTAGAAGTTATTTTCATTTCATTTGAAAGAATATTAGGTTTAAGTATTACACTTATTTATTGTTATTAAGTTTAATTTGTAGAACTCCATTTTATTTTTTATTTTTTTATATATTCAATAATATTATTATTGGGTTTATAAAAACAGTTTATTTTTAAACAAGTTCTGCTGTGTAATTATTATTACGCGTGACAGCTGTTTCGCCCTCTGAAGGCATTATCAAACTGTGGGTAGCCCACTTACAGACGATACATTTATATTATTTCTAGGTAGGTATTTTAATTTCAATTACTGATTTCTTAATTGATTTTTGAGTAAGATATTAGAAATTATTAATGGTTATTACCCCAGCAAAGTTTCCCCAATTAGTGTAATGTTAAAAATTTGACTGAATGTCTTAATGTTAGTTATTCCCAAACGATGACTCATAGGGTTATTTTAATAGCATAATTAAGTACTTCATAGTGCACTCATATTTGAACTAGGTTTGAAGATATCTAGTAGGGGTGAACGAATTATATTTGTTTGTTCATTAATTAGAATAGCTTTCGGATTATTAGAGTTTTTGTTAATTTCTAACTGTTCTAAAAGGTTCAGTTTACGGCCTTTATTTTGTACGTGTAACGGAGTTGGTTTATTATTATCATTAAGTGAGTGATTTTCATCTAGGAGATGTTTGGCAAATTGAGATTGCATTTTATTATTATTTTTAAAAGATCTTATATGTTCTTTGAACCTAGTGTTAAAGGACCGGCCCGTTTGTCCAACATAAACAGCGTTGCATTCGTCACACTGGAGTTTATAAATGCCACTATTTTGTAATTTGAGTACCTTACTTTTTGAGTTTTTAAGAGATGATCCTAAGTTGTTATTTGTGCGGAAGGCAATATCTAAGCCACACTTTTTGAGGACTTTTGCAATTTTATTAGATGTCTGTCCGATGAATTCTAAACACCCGAATTTATTATTCGTCTTATTATTAGTCACTGGGTAAATTAATTTAAGGTTATTTTTGTGTTTGTTATTATTAATTATTTTTTCAATGTCTCTACCCTTGAAGCCATTATTAAAGCCAAACATCTCCTAGATGAAAATCACTCACTTAATGATAATAATAAACCAACTCCGTTACACGTACAAAATAAAGGCCGTAAACTGAACCTTTTAGAACAGTTAGAAATTAACAAAAACTCTAATAATCCGAAAGCTATTCTAATTAATGAACAAACAAATATAATTCGTTCACCCCTACTAGATATCTTCAAACCTAGTTCAAATATGAGTGCACTATGAAGTACTTAATTATGCTATTAAAATAACCCTATGAGTCATCGTTTGGGAATAACTAACATTAAGACATTCAGTCAAATTTTTAACATTACACTAATTGGGGAAACTTTGCTGGGGTAATAACCATTAATAATTTCTAATATCTTACTCAAAAATCAATTAAGAAATCAGTAATTGAAATTAAAATACCTACCTAGAAATAATATAAATGTATCGTCTGTAAGTGGGCTACCCACAGTTTGATAATGCCTTCAGAGGGCGAAACAGCTGTCACGCGTAATAATAATTACACAGCAGAACTTGTTTAAAAATAAACTGTTTTTATAAACCCAATAATAATATTATTGAATATATAAAAAAAAAAAAAAAAAAAAAAAAAAAAAAAAAAAAAAAAAAAGTATTACACTGTACAAAAATATTACAAGTTATAAAAATATCACTATGAAAAAATACGCTCATTTAAAAAAAATCAGTAAATCAATTTGGTCGATATTGAACACAAAAATCACATATCAAAACATAAAAATGGCTACCTCCTAAACGAGTAATATCCGGTTATATCAGCAATTGAATATCGGAAACGACCAATTTATATTTCGCTCTAGATAGGCACGAAAAAATTATTAAATCTACATATTTTGTAAAGTACACACGGTTCGAAAGGGTTAACAAAAGATTATTTTACTAGAATAACTTAGTGAGTAAAACCTCAAATTGTAATATTTAATTATTGAAGACAATATTAGCGATTTCTAAACAAAAATCAGAAACAGAAAAAGATGCGGTCACATCTAGAACTCGAACCCAGGACTCGAACCCAGGACCCTGGACCAGGAACCCAGGACCAGAACCCAGGACCCAGGGCCTTGCCGCGGCACCGCTCTACCAACTGAGCTAACGGGACCCTATATCCTTCGGTAATATTTAACTGTATCATACTTGGAATAAGAACTACCAAAATTGTCTTCATTTTTCTCACCGCAAATTTTTATTTTATATTTAAATGTGCGGTCAGAGAAAAATGAAGACAATGCTGGTAGTTCTTATTCGAAGTATGATACAGTTAAATACTACCGAAGGAGATAGGGTCCCATTAGCTCAGTTGGTAGAGCGGTGCCCCGGCAAGGCAAGGGTCCTGGGTTCGAGTTCTAGATGTGACCGTATCTTTCTCTAATTTTTCTGTTTCAGATTATTTTATAATTTATGAAAATCTTTAATTTCTTATCATTGAGGTTTTAAACCAATAAATTGGTTAACATGGATGAATTTATCAATACGTATTTCTCTTTCGTGGTTTTCATGTATGATATTTGAATAAATTTAATAAAGATAAAATAATTTATCTACTTGATATACTTAAGAGATTATAATTTTCCGTGTGTTCTGTCTCAAACCTAGTAAATCTGTGATGGGTCTATGACAAAAGGTACAGTTGCATTAAGCTATTATTTTTCAATCTCTCTCCCTCATCTCACATGGTACTAAAACTGGGTGAAAGAGACAGGATTCGTGATCCGGAAAAGCCATCTCGACAAAACTTACCGTCGCTTCAACACAGTGTCGTGCTGCCATTATATATACTATATACATTCCCCTGAGAATTTATTATGGCCACTCTCACTTTTCCTCTAAATTTTCAGGCCTATTTTTTAATATATATTTATGGAACATAATGTTTCCCCCAATAGTGTACTACTCAGGCTATTTTTTTTTGGGTTAAGTTAAATTTTGTTTTGTTCACTAATCAAATAAAAAATAAATGAAAAAAATTACTTTGTTTAAACCACCATATATATATTTTTTGATACTCTGACTGGTTTCGGAATAACCGTTCATCTCCTACTCCTTTCTCGTACTCCTTCTCCTCCTCCAACTCTTCACTAATCCCTAATAACCCCTCATACTTAGTAATTCAGGTTCACCGAATGTTTGGTAATGTCAAGTTTTGTATGTATTTTGCCCAGAGGAAGGAATGGTTGTTCCGAAACCGGTCGGTGGTTCAAATAAAGTAATATTATTTCAATTATTTATAATGGATAAGTGCAAAGTTTTAATAAACTGAAAAACATATTACATTGTGTATATATTCACAAGTTAAATTCAAGTTAAATAATGCAAGTTAAATATATTCACAAGTAAAATTCTGCTGTATGCTTGAAAATAGCATTTGGTTACGTTGGGGGGAGATGAAAAAAACATACACCAATATAAAAATATAAACAAATGTTATTAACTTTTTTAACCTTGATTGAGAAAAACGGAATTTTATGGCATCTTTTAACATCTCACCCAATAGTAATTAAGTTGAAGGTAAAATTTGACTTACAAGTACCGTTTTTAATATGCATTAAAAAAACAAACTTCTGATTTGACTTAATGGCAATATAAACACCTTTTTGCATTTACGATTATTGAAAATAGTGGTATTTCATTTCAATTAATATACACGTAAAATCCTTCATATTTGATATAGCCAATCGAAGCGAAGTTCAGTAGGTAGGTACTGCCAACCTAAAAATAACTTAACCAGGGGCTATAAACGCAGGGTCTACCTCGTTCGGAATTAGGTAAGAAAACGAAAAAATAATTAATAATAATGAAATTTAAAAAAATTAAACAATACTCTAATCAGAATTATACACAAATTATGTCATTAAAAAACCATAAATACATTATTTTTTTTTATGGTTTTTTACCAATTACCAGTCATTATTGAATCATTTAAATATTCCGACATTAGAAAACAGAAGAAAAATAAACGACCTAACCTTTTTATTAAAATTATTGAACTCTAAATTCGATTGTTGTGAACTCCTGCATTTAATAAATCTACACATACCTACACGAACAACTAGGCAAATATCAACATTTTACATACATACATCTCATTCCAACTATAGTTTTCACTCTCCAATACAACGTTTACACAGTATTGGTAACAAATACTTAAATAATATAAATGTATTTGACAATAATTTGAACTTGGCCAACTTTAAACGGAGTATGTGCGAACTATTTTTACCTAATTTGTAAACTATTGTTATATTTTCTTATTATCATTATGGTTAATTTTGTGGATTTTGGCAGATTTTATATTTTTCGTCTCACTTACTCTATCCATACCTATATTTTTAAAATTCTTATATTTTATGTAACATATTTTGTCAACTCTGATATTTTTTTATGTAACCTGTATTTTGTTAACACTGATTTTTTTTTTAAAATTTTTATATGTAATCTGTATAACTAAAAAATAAAGATGTACATTATTATAGGTAAAAGCCCTTTGGGCGTTTAAATAAATAAAATTTAAAAAAAAAATTATACTCGTATATATTATTACAATGAAATAACCCTGGATTTTTCATTTAAATAAATTGTTTACTGAAATAAAAGCGCTTTTCACATTATTACATTTTCATACCTAATTTCAAAATTGGTGGAACCTGCGTTTATAGCCCCTGGTTTAATTTTTTTAGGTTGGCAGTACCTATCTACTGAAACTCGCTTCGATTAGTTTGCGCAATATTATGTCAAATATGAAGAATTTTTAGAATGTATTAATAAACTAAGTAAATAAATAAGAATGAAGCATATGCGATAATAACATTTGTAGAAAAATAATATTATTTAGGGTGGTCATAATAAAGTGTCAGGAGACTGTAGCTCTTACAAATCCCACAAATGAACGATTTTCTGAATTTTTTTTCGAAAAAAAAAAACGATTTTCATGACAAATTACTTGTGATTTTTCTGTAGTTAAATAAATTTCAGATCAACTCCTTGGTTAAATAGTCGCGCACGCCACTCCTAGGACGTAGCACAAGCCTTAAACTTCTCATGTGGTATTAGTTAATCTGTCGCTCACCGTGACTGTACAATTTAGTAGTAGTACTAGAAAAATTATGATGACTTCCACTCTTCATTTCCACATACTTGTAATGCACCAACGCCGAAGTAGCACAAAACAACACTTGTGCGATCAGTGACTCCGAAAATAGTGTTACTAATCGGTTACGATACATTTTCACTTGCTCGATATTAGAAGTGGTCTGCCTCGAGCTACATTTAAATTTAAAAACTAAACTCGACATCCGGAGTTTATTGTATTGTATTTATCAAAAGCGTGGTGAAAAACGAACAAATGAAAAATGTGAAATTGATTTAATTTTTCCAATATAACGCTTTAACTAGTTCACATCTTGTTTATTTTCGTTATGGTTTTCAAATGCAAAAACAAAAACATGCAAACATGCATTCAGTATAGCTAGATGGAAGGAAAATAGATATTAGTCACAGCGTCAAATACCTGGGATATATTATCACAGACAACCTGAAAGACATCGAGGATATGGAAAGGCAAAGAAGAGCGATATCCGTTAGAGCAGGTATGCTGTCAAGGCGTTTTCATCTTTGCAGTACAAACGTGAAAAGATACTTTTTAACGCATGTTGCACTTCGCTGTACACGTCAGAACTGTGGGTGGATTACACTGCATCCCAATGGCATAAGCTAAAAGTCGCTTACAATAATGCTTATCGCCAACTATTCCGCCTACCGAGATACTGCAGCGCCACGGAAATGTTCCTGGAGGAACGAGTACACTCTTTCAGAGCGCTTTTCCGCCATCACATGGGAAGCTTATGGCACAGACAAGTAACAAAATCATCACTGCCATGGTTGCCTGGATGGAGTCCCCTCTGATGGCCCTCTGGAGACGGGAGATGTCGAAATATCCTCCATAAACGGCTGCTTACATTCGTTTTTGTATTTATATTTTAAATTTTTTCTCTTAAATTCCGCTTTTTGTGCCTATCGGAATCACCCATGTATTATTATTATTTTTTCTTAAGCTAATTATGTATATTATTTCAAATATGGAATGTATTGCATTGCACTACCACTGCATACATTCTGGAATAAATTCTATTATTATTATATTATATGTTAACACTCTTATAGCGAAAGATATTTCAAGGAATTCCATAGATAAAAAAAGTTCTGGCATTCCGCTTCGTAAAAAAGAGATTTGTTATTTTGGAGTAATTTTTTAATAATGCCACGCCAGTCCTATATGACGCGACAGACATGTCTGTACACGAAGAAAACTTTGTGATAAAAAAATTTGCAAATTTATTAAAAATCTCTACAAATTCTTGGGATTCCTGTTAAAAACGGGATTGTAGGCCATTAACGAATGAATTGGTATGTAATATCGTAGTATAAGTAAAATACAAATGTTTTTTAACGATGTCCGAACATGTATTTATAAAAGTGCTCACATTTTTGCATATCGTCCTGACATATTTAAAACCAACGCAAGTGGATGAACACATGTTCCGATATTTTTATGAATTTACCAGGAAGCTGCTTACAGTCCCGCTTTTCACAGGACGTTTAAAATTTTTGAAAAATTAAAAAAAAATCGCTTAATTCTGCGCGTATTACTTTTCAATGATTTCATACTTCTTCTATAAAATATACTTAAGGCGATGCCATACGTAGTAAAGAAAAATCATGTGTTTTCGGTTTGAAAATTTGGTCGCCTAGAAAATTTTCAGATGCTTTAATTAAACACTGCGAGTAGAATACATCTTGGCCTTTGAAATAATAGAGTATTTTTTAGATAAGTCTTTTTATAAGCCCAGAAAAAAATAATGTATAAGTCCTATGTAAACTGCTCTAAAGATCAAAATCTCCTACTTACGAACCCATTTTCGGTTATGATTTAATTGTATAATGTGGAAAATTAAGTTATTTATAAAATGATCGAAAAAAAATTAAATATTTATGCCTGAACATCCACAAAATAAAATAAATGGCACTTTTTGGCCATGTTTTTTTCTTGCATAAATCAAAACAGGCGGATGGTGTTAAGCGGGAATTTATACCTTATCCCCATCTACGTAAGGGTTGTTATTGATAGCAGCTCAATTTAAAATATTACACGACGTAGTGCATTGCCTTATAATACAATTTGATATAAGGGATCAATTTTCAAAAGTGGGATTTAAGAAGTCATATTGAAAAATAGAAAGATAATTTGGTATTATTTATCGTATTTTATGCATTTAATTAGTTTTGGGAAAACCACGTAAATACCACATTAATATATCAGCCCTTAACGTTGATATAATGTCACTTTCATTAATAATAACTAATAATTAATGTCACAATGCCTTGAGAACGCTTGACAATTACTGTCAGCCAGCTATGAACGTATTATCTCCGGATGGCAAGACATTGATTTTGTAAAGAAAACATATCATCCGCAGAGAGTACATCTTTAAAAATAGAGGAAGTCGAATTATGTCAGTTTCACTCGGAATGGCTCATATACACAATTAAGAATTGAAATTATGCAAATTGACAGGGTAACGAGGGTTGTAAATCAGAATGACAGGTTTCGAGAAGAAGTTTAGAGAAGAAATAATAAAATAAGCCAAGCTTACCTGAGCTGAAACTCTACCCTGCTTAAGTCTGGGAAGATCTGTGTGGCTCCATTGGCTGGTGGACCAGGGCGGGATTGTTCTTAAGTCTTCATCAAACCTGTTACAGATAATAAACATAATAGATAAATTCTATACTTTGAACTTTTGTCAACAGATGGGAGATGTGTATAAATTAATTACAGTTTTAAATTTACGTCAAGAGATGTCACTCATCCAAGAGGTCTACCTCATGTTTTTATTATAATATCGTGTTTGGTAATTTTGTTCTCATTCTTTACAACTGTCTTGAACGAGTGATATTTGTGCAGTGCCTCCTGGGCGTTGAATCTGATTAAAGGAATGCAGCAAAAAAAAAATTCACGATATTAATGTTTCTTGGTTGGACCACGTTATTCTGCATCAAACCTGCTACCGATAGTAAAGTTTGCAAGTGAAGTAGGGAGAAAATCCTGGCATAATTATTAAGTATCGTTCATATGTGCACACAAAACTTTGGAAAATTCACCAAGAATATTCAAGTGTGTAATTCTTATGCTTTACTTAGCAGGTATTTTAAGCATCCAATTTCGTGCACGAGTGGATGAATAAATCAGGCTGAATGGTTTTTAGGAGAATATTATATTCAATATTTATTTCAAACCACCTCAAATAGAAAACTCAGATTATGGTAAGCACAATAAATAAATAATTGTATTCCATTTAAATAAAGGATAAATATTTATCCACAATTCAAAACACACGTTTTTTTCTCTCATCTCACATCATAGAATTTGATTTGAACTCTTTTCCACTAAAATTAGATTGTTTTCTATAAAACATAAAACTGTTTATATGTTTTGAGTAAGACCAAATGAAATTTGCAGAGTTTTTTTAGTTCAATATAATTATCAGATTGAAGAATCAATTACATCGTGGGCTGTGAAAATTTAATAGACAAGAAGTAATACAAAACGGCATACCGTTTGAGTCTAAATTTACAACAGTTCAATACATAAAATGTTTTGAAACTAAGACGAGTATTGAGCTGTAATTACTAGCACACAAAAATTCTATCCACTAGTTTTTTCATCCACTTTCAAATTTATGGGAAATATTATAAATACCAGTTTTGTGGAAGAAGGATTATTATTTTTAGCATGTATTTTATTTTTGCTATTGGTATAAACTTACTATTGACCAAAAAACATGAATTTTAAACAAAGGATTAATTGTGTTACCAACATATTCATAACTTAAAAAAATCTTACTGTTCAAAGCAGCGGTTTTCAAACTTTTTAAAGACCCCTTTTTAGAAAAAAAAACTCATCTTCACGCGACCCCCCAGTTTTTTTATGTGTTAAATGGTGTGCACTTCTCATAAAAGACTTTGCACAAGCGTATGTTTCTTATATGAGTGCAAGAAAAACGAAATAAACTAAAATTGGAAGATGACCTCATACTCTGTGCCTCGAAAACAGAGCCAACGTTCAATTAATTATTTTATTTATTATTTTTTAGAAATGTGAAACCCGCACAAGAGTCCCAACTGTTCCCAACCGTCTGGAGCCAGTGAGACTATGGCATCGCCAATTCGGTTATTTTGTAAGGCTTTTGAAAGTAGAGGGAAGGGGAAAGAGTCACACGGTCATAGCCATTTCAAGCAATGTTTCAATTCTGAATGGTGGCCTTCCACCAAGGCGATAATGAGAGTATCTTCCACTCTGGAACGAGACGAAAATATAATATTTTTTTAAATGAGTAATTTGTAAAATGACACAAATCGATCATATAAAATTTACTTGCACACGCCGGAATTTGAACCTGCGACCGCCAGCATGCTAGTCGATAACCTCTACCACGGAGGCCGTCAAATTATAGAATAACAAGCGCACCTGTCGCATTAATTTTTTTTCTGTTGATGTCCTACTTCTTCTGTGATATTATGCCCAAAGATTGATTGATATAATAAAGTTGAAACTATGTTTTTCTAAATTTATCTATCTCGCGAACCCTACTTTGAAAACCGCTGCTGTAAAGTAAGAACACAATAAATTTTACAATTAAAAAAAAAAATGTGGTTAACTGGTATAATGAAACCCATTTCCAGTTTATTTATTTATTTCCTTCAAATATATCTTAACAAAAGTGGTTCGTAAAATAAAACGGATTTTTTAATTTTTTGGATTTTTTAATTTTCATGTATTTAAGCTGACGGAATGAATTATTTTTAAAATAATAAAAAAGGTGTGTTGTTATTTAATTTGTTCTAGAAAAATAAATTTGTATTTTATCTAGGAATTTTAAATATAAAATTTTTTATTTTACCTAAAAATATAAGAAATATTCAAAACGTTTTGAAAAATCAAAAATTATTTTATTCAGAGGGAATCAATCGTCTAAATATAAAGCAGGGTAAATTGTTGAAACCTTTTTATTTCGACAGATTTCAGGGAAAATTAAAAATTTCAGAATCACTCTGAAAAATAATAATCAAAATTTTTTTTTATCTTGTATTCTGTGAAGTTGGCTTCACACAACACACAATAAAAATAACAACTTCCACGACACTGAAAAACGATTGTTTTTGTTAAAGGCACCATAAATTTTCGTATATTGATAAAAAAACATATCACACGAAAGTTTGCCTACGCGAAGCTTCGCTTCCGAAAATTTAAGGCTGATATTTAAAAATATACACGCGTCAGAGGTGCTCGCGGCGGAGGTGGGGTCTCGTTTACTAATGGAAATTAAAATTGCGTGAAAGAGAGGATGGAAGAGGAAATAATGTTAAGCGTAGTGGAATAATTCACCGGAGTGAAGTGTTGGAAATAATCTGTGTGCACAGTAACAGAACTGAGGAATAAGCCCTTGGAGTTAAGTACGCGAAATTACCCCTTGGTTCAACTCCTTGCTAAATTTAGAAATATTTAGATAAGGATAGTGTAAACTTTCTTAAAAATAGAATAAATGACACTCCATTCCTGAATAGTTTTAATTTGTACGAGGAATTTGCCATTCTTTTAACCTGGAATTTGTGAGTCAATGAAATTATTTTTTGATCGCTTCGTGACTTTGGTGGAGCTTAGATATTTCTATGTAATTTTGAAAAATATGACACGACGTCATTTGTTTATTCCACTCCACTTCCGTCTCATAATTCAGGGAAAGCCATGTAACAATTAGTAATTTGTATTAACAAATGAAGAAAATATCACCTGAAATTGACTTATTTTGTGAAAAGGTTAGAAGTTCTCATTTACATAGTATTTGAAAAATAACGCAAGAACCAAAAGTTGAGTGTAATTAAGCATTAAATTTTATTTAGGAATTTTGTGTTCGTTGAAACAGCTAGAAAAACCTAATTTAAAATGGATTTTCATTTATTTTTTGGAAACACATGAAGCCACAAAATATGTTTGAAGAATGACAGATTAATTTTCAAATCACGGGATCGTTTCAACACATATTCCACCATCTACAACTAAAACTACTTTTGGACAAAGAAATATGCATAGACATATGAATATTAGTAGACCTGCCCTAAGTGATTAAAAGCGTATTATTCCCCACTCCCCATACCGGTTCCATTGGAGCCGGCTGGGCTCGCGTATGGCCTCCCGTGAGTCTATAATATATGTCGTCATCATTCTTGTGCGAACTAGCGTCGAGCTATGGTCGAGGCATCATCGGTTCATTTTACGAAATAACACGGCAAAATGGTGGCTTGCGCTATGAAAACTTGTAAAAATAGAAGTGAAAAAGAGAATAAACCCAATTGTCGTAATACATTCCATAGTTTAGCATTATTTTAAGCTTATTCACATCGTATAATATGGATCAGTTTTAGAAACATATACTATCACGCGATGGACGCGAAACACAAAGCCGTTTGCACAAGAATCAGGGATGTGCCTTCGCCTTTTGCGCTTTGATAAAATACATAATAGTGTCATTTGGAACGTCTATTTTTTCATCTGTTATTTCTTGCTGGAACTCCGTCGTATTAATTAAGGATAATAAACCAATATTTTTTAAATTTATTCCACTTTAATGGCGTTATTACTACAAAAATAAGGAGCAAATAATAATGTAACTGCTACGTATTATTGTGATTAAATAATGTTTGAAATAATTCGCGTAAATTAATTTTAATTAAAAGAGATAATTACATTATTTTATTATTAATAGGAACAGAGCGGTTGTGACAACCCTAGATCATTGTTCGAGTGTGGCGATTGTCAAATAATGTGCTCGTCGCTGTTTACTGGGGTAAGTAAACTATGAACATTTGTAAAAGTGTTTTAACTAAATAAGGAAACAAAATATTCGACTCTGAAAATAGAAGAAATTTACTTTGCTGAATTTGGACTTAGCAAATTGTTCATAACGTGGCGAGCAATTTGCGCTCCCATGTAAAAATGTCTATTCATTCAAAAGCAGATTTTACTTATAAGAACTAAATGGTGATATTATAATGCGAGATGCCTATATACTGTCAGATTGATTTATTGACGAATCACAGTCAGCTTTTCCCTCCGCGTTCTCCGACAGTTGATTTTACCTCTCACCTTTAGGTTCTAGTCTATTAATATTCATATGTCTGTGGAAATATGCAATATATCTCTATAAAATTATTTAATATCCTACCTCTTGCAATAAAAACAATTTAAAAAATAGCCGACTTAAAAAGATGTATTAATATTGAAGGAAGAAAATAGATGCAATGTTGTAACCTAATAAATATTAACGCTTAAATTATGTTTTTCATATGGGTACTGCTTTTTCTCTTATAATAAATCTTTATCTTATAATATTTTAACATGCTTATAAAAAGTTACTTAAAAAGTGAACAAAATTACAAAAAACTTCACCTAATTTATAATTCATACACTGAACCATGTAAAATGTGACCTTAGAACGGGACCCCAATAAGATCACATTCTTTTCTACTTTTGTAGGTATTATATTTTGTTTTTTTTTAGTCCTCCTTACTATGGGTTTCAGGGCTGAGGCAGATTAAAGCGATTTAATTTGATTTAATTAAGTGCGTCTTTCAAGTCGCTTTAAGTGCTGTTTTTAAGATTATTTCACTGACCTCTTTAAGCCAGACTTTAATTCCTTACTTGTACTCATTAAACTTTTTTCGTTTTATGTCTGGGGGAAGGACGCTGAGGAATTTGTTTCAAAATGTAGCTAGTTTTTTTTGGTCGCATGTGGTTTTGTAACTTGAATGTTTCGATCTAATGTGATAGTTACGCAATATAATACAGAGTTCCGTATTTATTAATAGTTTTAATAGTATATTTTTGCGTATATTTGTTTTGTATTTGGTACGTCAAAACTTACAGCCAGATAAACAATTAAAATTAGATTGACGAAATAAGAAATTTTTTTACTGGAGATGCTTAGAAAAATAATTTTCAAATTAAACGAATAAATTGCACAGTGACTAAAGTAGCGCCTTTTGCAAGCTTATCTATCTATATAAATAAAAATTTAAGGCTATGCAGTCATCAAACCAAAAACACATGATTTTGCATTACTACGTATGGCATCGCCTTAAGTCTGAATTGTATTTCGTATACAGTTTATTAAATCTATTGAATGTTCAGTTAGTACGAATTTCACGAGTTCACTATTTTTATTCTATTATTGTTGTAACATAATTATATTCTGGCAAGTAATAAGAGGGTGATGTATCATTAGTGTAGGTTTTTGGATAACACTACCAAGAACGGTTTTTTAAAGAAGTAGTAGTTAACTAGATTTCAAATTTAAATATTGATCCCATCAATATATAAATATATTTCAAGAGAGGTGCGTTCAGGATCCGCCTGCCCACGGTGCCAGATCCTTTTGACCTCTCCAACTGGTCTCTCGACTCATCGTATTGCGCCGCAGTGGGAGGAATATGTTCATATGTCCGTCACTCTTTGACACACTGATCCCTAGATTTCTACACAGCCCTCATACCTTTTTCCTTCCATGAACTTCCTCTTCTTACATTTCTTATAAATGTCCCTCCACACAGCATTCATAAATATGCCCTGAAGTAAATTATTTTACTCAGGGCCTCCTTATGGAGTTATTGTAAAAGAACACCGATATGTAGGTAATATACCTACCCAATGATATTTAACTGTGACCTAGACGTTATGAGTATTCGATGCGGCAAAAGTTTAAAATAAAGGTGACACTAGAAAGAAACTCGGAGCAGGGTAAAATATGTTAGATCTAAAATAAACAGTTTGAAAGAAGAAAAGCTTTTGTAACCTTTATTAGTTTAGATCCTGTCATTTAATGAATACAAAAAGTACATGGACATTACACAAACTGCGCGACTGAATGGAAGAATAAATTAGGGTCCTCCCAAGAAGACATGGCATAATCAATTGAATGGTTTTGCAGAGAGAAAGTCGTACCATGTCCATGGCACATAATGTGATTGACACAAGGAGTGTGAGCAAATATAGAGTGTATGGTAAGCTAGTTTCTTAGAAAAGTAAAGATTTTAAAATACATTTCTAAACTCCGCTTTTGAGATAAATGTCGATTTTCAGAGAACGAAATATATAAAACCCACATTAAAATAAACGAATCAAAAAAGGAAACGACGTAAAAGCTAGTGAAACGGTCCACTGTGCTGACTGGCTAAGAGACCCTCCAGCTGTCCATCAGGCTAACGCGCGCGAGAGCAATGTGTGTTTTAGTGCGGAGTTAATAAAAACGATGTAAAATCAAGTGATTTCCCCCCCCTCCCTTTGGAGGCTGAAAAGGAAATGATTAATGAAATGAGCTGTTTTTAATTTATTTAATTGCCCGCACTTTTAAAAAGCGCTCCGCACTGGCGTAATTTTTGAAAACACTTGAACTGAATTACACTTCACACTTAACACGTTTAACAGCCGCGTAAAAAACCGTTCGCGTCTAATCCGTGACTATTTTAATTTTAATTAACACTCATAATATTTTAATACTTTTGACTGGAAAATTAATATCGAAAATAAATAATATAAGAGCAATATACTCATAAGCATTTGTTTGAAATATATATTGTTTTGTGAGCTCGATTGAATATCAATGGGAATCGGTCGACTTAATTATCCATTGAAAGGGAGATAATACAAAAAAATCTAAATGAAACATGAAACAGAACAAGATACAGAAAATAAAAAAAGATAACGGTCACAACTAGGAATCGAAACCAGGATCTCTTGTCTTACCGGGAAGCGTCTTAACCACTCGACATTTTTTTTTTTTTTTAAAGAAAGACAAACATTCCCGGGTTACGAATAACCTGACAATATTTGAAAATCTCCTACTACCACCACAGTAAGCTGAAAATGTTGCTTGTGTTGCGATGGAGGACTTAGCCAGCCGAGGAATTGAACACGCTACGCCTGGGTGGGATACAAACGCGATGTCAACTGGCCACCGACCAAAAGGTAGCTCTCAAAAATACGGTGAAAATTAGTTGCAAGATGATATTGTTAATTCTAAATTTGTGATCTGAGATCGAAAAATATAACGGTTATTATGTAGGTCGCATGGGTCGAGTAGTTAAGACGCTGTCCTGGTAAGACAAGAGATCCCAGATTCGATTCCAAGTTGTGAATGTTATTTTTTTTATTTTCTGTGTCTTGTTCTGTTTCGTTTTGATTTGTTAGAATTTTCTTCTTCTTCAATTATATGTTACAGTGACGTGTATAACCTCAAAAAAAGTTTAAAAAAATTGTTTCTAACTATTCATTTATTAAAAAATGTTTGATTTTTGTTCACACGTTCATTGAACAGCCTTGGACAGTGATGGCTTGGAAAGCTCCTACATCTGAATTTGGAAAGTTCTGTCACCCATATTCAACACTTTGTAACTTTAAAACTGGAATAGGTAAAACCCGCGTACGCACATTTTTTTTTTGTTTATTTCATGCACTGGGTCAGCATAAAAACCGCACGTCGCGACAGTTGCCGGATTTACACCGAGCATTGAAAGTCGCTACAGTTGTATTGACGCACACGCCATTTGGCGGGTGCGTAGTTTATCGATACATTCGAACTCCGCCAAATGGCGGAGTTGGGAGTGAACCTGTTAAGCTTAATATATTCAGGCGTCTTGTTTAATGAATGGATTAATAAAATATTAACTTTCAAGCCTAATTGAAATGATAACCAATCTGGAAGTCAAGAAAGTAAAAAATGTTATATTTGCTTGGCCACCTGAATAAAGGAGTTATATTTTGAGAAAATCTGAATGTGTATTTATTTATCAACACAGTAGAACAACCATTCTTGTAAGGTCCATCAATCTCAACCATCAACGTCCCAACACCCAGACCCGACTCAAATTAAAATGGGCAGTGGTCTACGCTACGGACGTTTTCATGTTTTGAGTTTAACAACCACAAAATGGAATGACAAAATGAAATGTTAATTTGTTAAAAATAAGATTCACATTACGCTGAAATTTTTAAAACATGAATAGCACTTTGAGACTAAGCTGTCAATTTCATTACTTATTTTTTTTAATTGTTACCACATGAATCAAATTGGCAACTGAGAGAGTGAATACCCCGCCGAGGGGAGGATATAGTTCAATTCTCATAATATATATTGATATTAAATTAGTGTATTTATACATTTATATTAAAATTACTAAAACATTATATATATACATACTAAATTAATCTCATTTCGAAAATATGTGCTTTGAGAGAAGCTCTGTAGTAACGTAAATCTTAAAATGAATTTCTTCTTTGTGTTGTAACTTCGTGAAATTTAGACAGGTTTTTGGTTTTTTTGTTATTTGTTTTTGGGGTGTTATGTCGTGTTGCGCTAACTCTTTCTTTAGCCAACGTTTTGGACAGCGTTACAGTGTCCATCATCGGGCAGATGTGTAGGTTTTTGGTTTGTTATTTGTAGATTAAAGCATCTACATAATATATTATATATGTGCTAGATTTTAGTATCTTAACCGGTAGTTAAAAGTTAACCAAAAGGACTCTAAAACTGAGAGGTAGGTACATTTTCTCTCGTTGAAAATATTGAAAATCAAGTTGATGTGGTGTGAAAATTTAAAAAAAATATGTATCCTTAATACAAATTAAGTCATTTTTCGATGAGATCACAAAAACGAATTTCTTCATGAAAAAGTTATCATAGGAATTTATATTTTCTGAAATATTTTTGTGGTATTTCTAGAACCTTCTACGATATTTAGAGAAACCACTCAAAACCCGTCCTTGTAGGGGATAGTTACTTTAAACATTGAAGAAAAAGCGACAACGCACTTATAGGCCATATTTGCGGTGTTGTGTGAAATGGACGCCAAAGAGATCGAGGTGTGGGCAATTCTCGTAACGTGGCCATTTTGGGAACAGGATATCCCGTTCACGCGAGACTCTTACGTGTCATTCCCGCTCTTATCCTGGGAATGCTAGATAACCGGATCTCTTTATACTCCTCCCCTTCCAGAATTTGTATTCCGAACACAACAATTCAATGTAAGGCTGCCGAAAATTCATTGGCGAAATTTATTTCAATGAGGCCTTTCGAGCATTGAAAGGACACAAATGATATTTGGAAGCGTTGCCAAAGTAAATGAAATGTTTGGGACATCCATGGGTTTGTATGTATCTTAGTTAGTTGTCATATTTTAGGTTCGAGTTTATTCGTTTAAACCTACTTAAGGAACTTTTTTCATAAATACCAAAATTCCGTCGGTTTAAGTAAGACCGTCGTCCCACGGGTCGGTAGGCAATCGACAAAAATCAAAAACTGTAAGACCCTACGTAGAAAAGTTCCACACTGAACTGCAGATCTTTACTATAGCGAACTCGGTTTTATGATTAGTGAGCTTAAACTAATATTGGTATGATTTGAATAAATAATGTTTTTGTTGGTTTGAACACCATTATATTGAATATATAAACCAATCGGTTCTGGCTCATCCTAAACCTTCATTCGATTGTATAAATTCATACTTATAAGTAAAACAAATACATACATGCATACAATTACAACCCGATGAAGTTCAGGCTGAACGGAAATCGTTTTTTTTTTTACATATTCTATAAAGTGGAGTTCTAACAAAAACAATTTTAAAGTGATTATTTTTCGCTACCTTCTTCTTTAGCCAACGCTTAGGACAACATTACAGTGTCCGTTATCAGGGCAGATGTGAGCTGATGACGGACACTGTAATAAAAGTAAAAAAAGAGGGGGTGGAGGGAAGAAGCGCAACATGGCATAATACCCCAAAAATAAATCATAAATCACTATAATACTTTGGGCCGTGAAAATCTCAATTCAAAAAAAGTTTGTATTCAATAAAGTAATTGTTTTCTATGAAAGACTGATAGCCGTAATCGTAATAACTAAAGTTTATTTTTATATTCAGTTTCACGAAGCAAACGAAGCAAAGCATACCTACTTAGCAAAGCAGTTTTTCGTTCTTTCCATAGAGGTCACGAATTCATTACTGAATAAGGGTCGGTAAAGAATCAGCAAAAACCGAGTCCGGTATACCGAGAACCTACCGATCCATACATTTGTATTGGGGCCTGCAATGGCTGCAGTGCCAACGGTCGGGGACGAGTGGGAACGACGCGATATACTTCCCGTACCCAGTTAGCAGTACCATGCTTTAATGGGTGCTCGATATTTATCGCGTCACCGCCGATATCTTATAACAAATTTCTGATTTTTGCAAATAACGTTCATTTTAGCTAAAATAATTAAAAAATATTATTAAGAATTCATTATTTAGGCACATCAATAATTTCACAAAAAATCCACAACCTCATCGTCACTTGGTGATTGACTTGATTCACAGTTGTTTTTTTATTGTTTACGGGCCATTCAGCCGTCATCTCAGTATATTTTCAAATGACGATTTATATTTACATATTAAATTCACTGTTATAATGGTACCCGAGAGACAATATGACGATGACAGAACAATGACATTCAACTTATGGGCTACAAAGCTACACAATTATTACTCGATATCTGCCTTGTACAAATACCATGCGGCATTCATCACGCAACATTTCCTACACCTTTACAGCAATCGGTTTATGTCCATTTTCACTGACCCGTGGGACGACGGCCTAAAATAGTGTAAATCCAATTACTTATTGTACGCCTCGTCTTCATGTCTAAAGTAAAAATAGTTAATTAACCCCGAGCGTAGTTAGCGAAGTTAATGAAAGTTACGAAGAGGCTAATGAAAATGGTTAACGCCATGTATAGTAACTTGAGTCCACAGGGCTCCTAGACTAGCTCGCAGACCTAGATATACTTATCTGACCACCTCACCATACGAAAGAAAAAGACATAACTTGATCTGAAGATCTCGGTACTTCCAAAACATTATCCCTTTCTCATATTTTAGCTAATGTTCTAGGCCCAAGGTCGCGGGTTCAAAACCAGATCAAATTTTAACACGTTGTGGATTTTTCATATAACGTTGTAATAATAATAATTATTAATTATTATTTTGCAAACTCTCTTTTCGAGATCACATAAATAACTTCGTAAATAAATCGCTTAAACTACTCGGGTTCATTCATAGAATTACCTCAGACTTTAAACATATAAGAACACTTAAAACTCTTTATTGTTCGTTGGTTCGCCCTCACCTTGAATATGCCAGTGTCATTTAGTCTCCTTTCTATGCTGTCCACATTAGTCACATCGAACCTGTCCAACATCGCTTCCTACGGCGAATTGCTTGGAGGTTAGGACTCGAAAGAGGCGATTACTCATATGAGGAAATTGAACAAACTTTAAACCTATCTTCTTTAAAAAAACGTAGAAAAGACTCCGATCTAATTTGCATATTTAAAATAATCAACAGTATAACCGACTCACCTGAACTGTTACAACTCATTCAATTCAACATCCCTTCCCGTAGACTCCGAAATAATGAATTGTTGTTCCTCAATCACCACTCAACTAACTATGGATACCATTCTTCTTTGTCCAGAATGTCGAGACTTGTAAACCCAAGTCAGAGCATTGAATTTTTTGGTGTAAGTCTAAATGACTTTCAAAAACCGATACGTAATGTGTAATTTTTCACAACTTAATCGTTATTGATGCTCTGACTTGCAGTTATTTTCTATATGTACATTATCTATTTTACATTGTCTTTGCCCTTCACATTCATGTACTCTCCATTCACTGTCATCTATGTTTTCTTATTCGTGTCAATATTATGGTTTTAATGGACATATTGTCCGTAAACTAATAAATAAATAAATAAACGTTACAAGAGAAGAGTGTTTATAGTACGATGCATAAATATGGATGAAGTAAGGAGCTGTGTGTCAGGATATTTATTTTGATTTCTTTCTTTCTGTTGTGTCCTGCAGGAAATACTTGACGGTTAGACAGTTTAAAAAAATGTCATTTTTCATTTTAGAATTGCTGGTATAACTGGCTTTGAATGCTATTTTTTAAATTGTATTTTAGCTACTCGATCAGGCGGTGGCCATTTTTACATTTTGAAACACGATTAATCGCGACGGAATTTGTTCTCCCCATTTTTTAAATTTGAGTTTCGAAGGTAAGTTTTGATTATTTAGTTTATAGTCATCAATACAATATGTAATTTGTCATTTTACACCCTCTGACACCTTACATGTTAATATTGTCTAAAGTACTGAAAAAAAAACCCAAAAATTGAAACAACTCTACCAATTGTTACCAAGTATTAAAAATGTTTTACAATTGCAAGTTTTAATTTCGGTTTGAAGCTACAAGCCAAAAATGTGTATATTCTTGGTATACCTTATACTGTAGTTAATAGGCATTAAAATCGCTTGACAAACGGAGTCTAGAAACGTTCGACTTCAAGCACAAAACTGGTTTTCATTTATTTTGTAAATAATTTTATAAGAAAGCAAAAAAGTAAATCAACTGAAACTTGATACAGATAATCTTGGCTATAATACTGTATTTTTTTAAAGTTGTTTCCTTTACGCGTTCATAAATTTCAATTGAAAACAATTTTTTTTTTAGTAGTTTACATTTATATTTTTATTTGTATTCTACTCAAATAGGAAAATCTTCAATTTATCTAAAGCACATTTTTTGGTATTCATTATGTGCACCAATTTGTTATAAAAATTAATCAAAATAGTGATTTAGCACTAAGCTTCGCCTGAAAGGGAATGAATAAAAACATTTTTTGCAACCGAGAGAAAAATAATTTCAAAATTGTCCTGCTGAGATGACTACCATTCAAAAACATATCCTAACTGGCTGAAGCTATGTTCAGTAGCTGAAGTTGAATAGCCAGGTACCTACTAACTCAATCTTCTTATACACCTCCATCTCTCTGCCCGATTTCCATCGCTTCACAGGTTGGGTGCCATTACTAAAAACGGTCGCATTTAGAGGTGGCTCAGAATTATACCATTCACGGTTTATAATTCGTTATTATATTACATTACAAGTTTATTATTTACTAAATTCTACTGCACATTATGTGCGTACCATACAACACAAAAAATTAGATTATACGAATTAGGATCATAGTGGCCTAACTACAAAAACTGGTGTTTTCAGTTAAGCTTGGTTTCGGTATTGCCATAGTCACATTTATTAGTGACAGGGAGCTCTGATTCATACATACAGCCATTTAAGAGATACAGTTGGGCGTATGAGCATTCCAATCTTTATTTGCTTTTATCTAAATTAGTACGACTAGGGGCGCATAGCTGGTTTGGGCATGCAAGGAGAATATATGACGCGAATGTTAATTATAGAAGAAGTCAGGGACGCCCGAAAGAAGCATGGCACTTTCAAGTGAACCAAACACTTAAGTCGGACCATTTCAAGAATCAGAATAACAAAGTTGATACGATGTATGAATGTTAATTAGGCAAGGAGTGTGTGCCAAGACCGATTTGTTTGGCGGTCCGTCCTCTCTGCCTATTCCAGCGGGGAAACGGCGAGATGGTTAATTAACCGTTTGAGAAACAGAATATCTAAATGATAATTGATAACCTTTTTGTATTTAAATTAAGAATAGAAAAACACGGTGATTACAATTATTACTATTTTTAATAATTGAACCGATTAACTTAACAACACTTTAAGTATTAACTTATCCCAAAAAAAAAAAAAAAATGAAAAATACTCCGCGCAGTGTCACCACAGGGGTAGGCAGAAAAATCTGTGATGCCATACAACTCACAAACTTGGAACCCATTCCTTCATTAATACATTCATTGATTGTTGTAGGTACCGACTCAATCGATTGTTGACTTGTTAATTATATCCCAAAACAATGTTAAACTAAAGTCACTTACTTGAAATCCTTGAGCTTATTATGCAGGAACTTTCTGATATTCCATGGCAGGTCATTGTGCCCGTCGATCAGGGGCGTCTCGTGCAGCAGGCGGGCCGCAAGCTCGAGGCGCTCGGCCAGGGGCGCTCCAGCCGAGGCCCGCAGCGCTATGGGCCCCGCCACGCCCGCGGCCCCCACGACCAACACAAGGGCTAACACCAGGGACCACTGTTTGCTGCGTGAGTTGATTCCTGCAACAAAAGCACGATTATCATTTTTATTTATTTATTTACTACCATAAAAAAAGTCTTTTAAAAATAAATACATTATAATTCATTGAAATATGGTTACACTTATTGATTTATTTTGATCAAGAGGAAAGCTTACTCACATAATAATATTAAGATAATTATAATACCGCCGTTCTTGCGAAAAATCACCTCGGGCGCTAACTAAAAAACATTAACTTCCCCAACCTTTTGTTAGTGAGTTAGTGTTTGTTTCATAATTTTTTTCACGCCCATCTGGGCTTTGACATGTTTATATATTTTTTAAAGCAATGAACATCTAATTCAGAGCAACGTGAAAACAAAAAGCCCGGCTGGGCGTGAAACCAAATAAAATAATATAAAATAAAAATGTAAAAAAAAAACTTTACGATTCAAGAGGGAAAAATTGAATATAAGATAAAAGATAATTACTTAATCGTGGAAACACCATTAAAGAAATAGGTCGAGCGTACTAAATACTCCATTGTATGTACAACTGTTAATATTATATGAATTATTATTTGGAATTAATTTATATAAATGTACCTGCTAGACAAACTCGAAGCAAAGACACTTTTAAATGTAACAATAATCTCAATACTAACTACTCTATGTATTCACCAATTCCAAGAATTCATTACATTGCAAAAAAATACTGTAAACTTATTAATATATTTGGTGTTAATAACTTTGTGAGTTTCAAAAGGCAACTAATTGTAGACCTATTTGCTAGTTATTAACGTGTATTATTTATTAGCTTTAAAAAAAGGTCTTGCTTTCATACTTTGATTTACTTCACCATATTATTTTCTAATTACCTTGTGAGTAAATTATATTTAGCTATTTATCCATGTACATGTTACACTTACATACATATACTGTCAACTTAATATGTAAAAGCCCGATAGGGCGTTAATAAATAAATAATAATAATAATACTATACGGGTAGGTATGAGTTGCACAATAAATAAATTAAATAAGTCGAAGAGGCAATTTGTTCGACTAGATTTTTTGTTCTGCTTGCCGAAATGAATATTAATTCCTGTTTGTATTTAGTGATTGACAACTTGAATATGTCAATAACATCCTTATAATCATTACCCAAATTCTGCATACGGCGAACGGGAATATACAATTGCGATTCCGTGTTGGAGGTATCGCAATAATACGGTAGATAATGTCTCTATATCTTGCTTCTTTATTATTTATTTTATTCAACATGCTTAAAAAAAAGTTTTACTGAGTTTTAAGGTAATAACTATTTCCTTTGTATTTGCCTATAAAAAAATAACAAGCATGTTTTGGCAGAAAACAAACGGGAAGATTTGGTTCTTCGAACCCCCGTTGATACAATTATTGTTCAACTATTAACGCCATTTAATAGTTTAGCCGTCGATTCTCGGCCCGTTTCAGCGTTTGGTCAGTTTTGGACCAACCTTCAAGAATATTGGTGATTTTGTAAAATATGACAAAATATTAAAGCTAAATGTAATGAAAAACGAATTTTTCAGCGCCACACGGCTCTCGTAATTTATTAGAAAAAAAACACCGTAAGTAATTATTTTATCAGCCCCATAGTCTGATTAACCTGATCACCAACCAACCTTCAACCATCCTGACCAACTCATAAATGCTTCTCAGCTCTCATAAAGGTGAATTTTTATTCGTAACTTGGGTATTTATTTATTATAGAAATAAAAGAAGAAGAAGAAATACATGAATTAAGTTGGACAGTTACCCGGAAACATTAAGTAAAATAACTACGATCTTTGGCAGAATTGCCAACATATTGACAACCGTAAATTATTAAATGTAGGTACCATAAATTATCATTTGCACAAACAGAGCGTTCGAAGACCTACTTGTTTTATTTACAAAGAAAATAAGAAACCATTCTTCCATTATTCCATTTCTGTAATATCTTACATATATAAAATGATAATGATATTTTGATATTAATCGTACAGGAAATAACGGAAAAATCTATACGATTTTCTTGGTATCTTTTTCTTAATGTATATTTTTTGTTAACATGATTCTAACAATGAGACTCACGGAAGCAAACTGTTCTTTTATTTCGCATCTAAAAAAGAGAGTACTTAAAGCTCATTGCGTTGATTCATTAATGCAAACTTCTCACGGTATGTAATGAAGTTTAATTGATTGCAACCATAAATTTTCTCTAGATAGAACAGGGTAAAAGCTCTGACATCACCATTTTTCTAGCAAGGTTTTACAGAACGGCTGAAATAGCTTTAAAATAGATGATTTTAAAATTTAAATCTATCGGCATCTGTGTTTTTCTTATATTCTCATTCACAAAGATTTAACCTATTCCGTCCGAGCAGTGACAATAATTTATCGCCTCTGTAAAACATGTCACAGCGTCCGAGGGGCGACAATTTATCCCTCGCGACAGAACGAAAGTTATTATGTGAATTATGGTATTCATTGCGATCAGACGATTTATTTGAGAATCGCGATAGATTAACAGATCATTTCCTTAGATGACGACGAACAGCGAAATTGACGCATAATAGATTTTTTAAATCTTAACAAAAGCGTTATGAAAATTGACAGCGATTGCTTTGTTTTAGAATTATGACGAAAGTGTCTGAAAACGATTTCTTTGTCAACAGAATGCTTGAATTGCAGGCTGAATTTTACTATGTTTACGGCGTACAATATTATGTGATCATAATATTATTTATAGGTGGTATCCAAAATTTCAATATCGCAGGGTCGTAAAATCCTTTTACGAGCAGGTAACTCCGCCCCTGATAAAAGCTGTCCTTGGATTACATTACTCCGCGTGCATATTATTTCCGAGATAGGGTAAAGTTGTCTTGTCGAATGAAGAACATCAAAACTATTGAAGTAGAAGTTGGTCCCACGACTTGGTGGAGTGCACCTTCGGGAATGAAACGGAAAGCGACGCCGTATCTTGACACGCCATCTCCTGGAACTCCCCAGAAGTCCCTTCAGCGTTCAGACCCCCCTCACCCTCCCACCGGCAAATACACCGCCGACTAAACCAGCACGGAACAAGTGGAAAGTCATTCCTCTCCACTTCTGCAGCAGTTAAACTTCAAGTTTCAGGGAATGTCGCCAGTCGCCATCATACCTCCCTGCTAAGCATCAAATGCCAAGTAACTTCACGGAGTTCGCGATTAGTGCGAGGAACATATTGAGCAGTCAAAGCACGTTTCAAGTGTTCGAACACAATGTTTATAAAACGAAAACCGTTGATTTTATCATAGGTTTTTAGTGTTATGATAATTCCCCTTTTTATTTACATCCTCTAGGAAATAAGAATTTTTCACTGAATAAAGAGAATTGTTTCGTTTACAATAAATTTCACCGAAAAGCGACCATTTTATCAAAGTAATCATTCCAAGTCCCAAATAATTCGTTTGTCTTTCGAAAGAAAGAACTTGTTCTTTCTTTTCAGCAAAACATTATTTTCAATCAAACGTGTATTTTATTATTCGAACGATTTTGCTCACTGATCGAAATTGAAAAGGTCCCCTTTCTTTTGGGTTTTATTTACCTAAATTAGACAACCTTCGTAAAAGCAAAGATAAACTCGGAAAGGTAAATTCTGAATTTGGTTAAATTCCAGGGAAACGACTTCGAGAAAAAAATACACATGACATTATCTAAAGGTAGAATCCTCAGAAAATATTGGCACCTCGATAGGATATCTGCAATCTTTGTTGTAATAAAAACCCTAATGAACCCTAAATCTTTACTAACTCTGAGCCACAAAATTCTCAGTAAAAAATAATATGTTTACCCTTTTTATTACGCTGAAATAATTCTCGCTTTTCTCCGGTTGAATAGTAATTTAAACAAACTACTTAAAATGCTAAATAATACAATGGATCCCGGTTACAGATTCACGAAAACAGGAAACGTTTGTAAGATTTTAAATATACAGTTATGCCAAGAACGTAAATACATTCTTCTTACATAATTTAAGCAATGTGCAAGTTGAAGGGTGCCCACGTAAAAACATAGTTAAACAGAAGAATAAATATGAAAAGGCTTAGAAGGCTTCTAATATTAATGTAGCTAGCTTCCTGTGAATTTATTTTGATTTAAACTACTTTTAAAAATAAATTCATGAACAGGAAGCTATAAATATAGCTAGATCATTTTATTCCAACTGCCATCTATGTAGAGCGGACTGGAAAAAATTGCCACGAGGAAATCTTATCTATAAAGCGGAAGGAAGTCTTGCAAAAAAACTCGCTAACAGTAAGCTCTGAAGACTTACAACTTACACAACGTTATGTCTCTGGTTTTTCGGTCAACCCGACAATAGCTCATGTCGTAATTTCCACCACATTGATCTAGCAACAACATATTGTTAATTTCATATTTTTCAGGCGAAGCCCCGATTGTTATCAGATTTTTAATGATAAACTTTTACAAATAAAGTAACTACGGAAGGTAATTTATTCTTGTAACTAGGGTTATAAATATTCGGGTTGGTATAGGAAGCAAAAGTAGAAAACCTTTTCCTTTACCGCATATCGTTCTCATTTCCATTCCCTCAGCCCTACATTAATCCCAATTTAAAAAAAATAATTAATAAACTAAAATGTGCGTATCCTGGTACGAACCTACCGTACAAAGTATGCAAAACTTTTGAAAAATATTTTTTATCCACTGATTCATTAAATTTTTATTTCCACTGCATGCGTCTCTTACCCACAAAATATTAATTGTTACACGTGATATCTCAACTCAGCAACGTAGTTTGTTCCATTCCGCAAATAGCGTAATAATCTATAAAATTAATCGGCGATCAACAATGACCATAAAGCGTAATCAATTTGCTCTGCGGTGTTTCGCGTTGAAAAGGCAACGCAGCCAGTGGTGCGCGGTTGCGCGAGCACGTACCCACGGCTGCGGGGCTGGAATGGAGGACTTTGGTACCGCCGCACACTGCTCAATACGCCGATAACAGAGGAAATATATTTATTAATTCACTGGAACTAAAATAAACATGTGATAATTCGATCGTTATTAATACCTTAGCGAAATATCACTATCCTCGAAACAATTTTGGAAAATACTCCACGTGTTTAGTTTACACTGTTTAGTACTTTGAATTGTTGTTTCTGTTGAGTAAATAAAGCATGCTTGCGAAAATAAGTTTATTTCTACACCGAGATAATATATTTGATAATCCTTTTGCAAGAACCTAATTATACCGGTTAGTCACTCGCATTCGAATGTATTCGACTGGTTCCATGTAATCTGTGATAGACGTAGCGATTTTCCAAATGATAATTTATCTGAATCAAGGACGACAAGTAGACAGATAACCGGTGACTCTATTTTTATTGTAATACTAGTCTGAAGTTTTTATAAAAATAAAGGTAACCATTTCAAGGTTAAAAAATAATTAAAAAAAATTAAATCCCCCTGCTAACATACTTGTAAGCGAAATCATTGCTTCTGCAATGTTGGAGGCCTTAACGGAGGATTGAACCGAACGGATTTATTGATGGAATCTAACGTTTTGAACCACGAGGGGGAAATATCTTTAAAAACCAATATGGAGGTCGTCAGATCGCCTTGAGTGACCAGATCTGAATGGTCATGCACTTTCCCATCTTCATATACCACATCTCCTTCCCCTATCCATTATGTTCAGCTTTACAACATACCATAATTAGGGCCATAGTCCTACTGGTTGGGATCAGTTGTGACACTTGTTCAGTTTCTAGAAAGAGTACGCCGGCGATTGAACTAATTTTATTTCAAAATCAAAAATACTAAATTCGGTTGTCTGTGTGTCCTGCGTAACACTGGTTCAATGAACTCGAGTTTGATTCCGTGATATTTTACGGGTACACGCTAATCTTTCAACAAAGATCTTAAAACAAAAATATTTGTTCTCTTTAAACAGGTAAATTAGGCACAGTGCACCGAATGGTCGCGCTTGCGGCCGCGGTACATACAACAAAATGACATAACTGAGAATTTGTGAAAAGCGAGTCGGAGCCGATTCAATAATGGAACCGGTCGGCCGCTTGATTAATGGGTACCGACTACCGGCGGCTGTTGCCGTTCTGAAACCGTTATTGATTAGATACCTTTGGGTCTAGGACTTGGCTTGCCCTGCAGCAGATTTACCAAGACACGACGTGGCGCAAGGAACTTTCGGTTTCCCCTCCCTCACCCCTTCCCTAAACCGGCATTTCCGCTAACAAGTTTCCCGAACATATATTAATCAAAAGTTGGCCCTTTTTGTCTGCATTGACCTGCCCACTTTTCAGAATAATTTATTCAATGGTTTTAGACGCTCGTTGCTTGCGGAACATAGTGATTAAGTAAGCAATCTTTGAACTGGGATAGATACTGGGTACCGTATACACTGGCAATCGTATACGGTTAATTTGTTTGATTTTGCTTAGATTAAAAAATATCAAAAAAGTTTTTGTTTGCTAGCTCAATAATACTATGAAATTTCAATTTCTTAAATTAACACCTTAACTTGCAGTAGTAGGTATCTCTCGAACGGTTAGTTTCGTCATTATGAAATTTCCACGGTATAATAAAGTATTGTGTAAATAAAAGGAATTCTCGGATTTCTAGGTTAACGAAACTCTTTAAAGCTTTCAACGCAATTTACATCATGAGCTGTGGAGCTTGTGCTTTCAATTATTCAGGGATAACGGAAGAAAAAACATTAACAGAATTATGAATTTATATTATTATTTTTATATCTAAATATTGAAGACAATATTAGTGATTTCTAAACGAAAATCTGAAACAGAAAAATCAGAAAAGGAAACGGTCACATCTGGGACTTTAGACAGGGGTCCTGGGTTCGAGTCCCAGATGTGACCGTTTCCTTTTCTGATTTTTCTGTTTCAGATTTTCGTTTAGAAATCACTAATATTGTCTTCAATATTTAAATATTACAATTTGAGGTTTTACTCAATAAAGTTATTGGGAAAAATAAAAATATTTTTATATCATCCGCAATTTAAAAACTGGTTTCTGATTATTTTTCTCCCTCTTGTCACCATTTTCTAATATATTATACACATTGAAATGCATCTGTATATCTTTAATGTACTATATTCATTTTTTTAATGTTTATATTTGTGTTTTGTTAGTGGACGGAAAAAAAAAATCTTGTTAAAAAGTGACAGTGTGCTAAATTCCCCATAAAAAAATAACGAGAACACGTGTTATTTTTCTAAAAGATATGACGGAGTGCTACAATATAATATCATTGTTAGTATTTATATGAACACGTGCTATTTTCATAAAAGATGTGACGGAGTGCGACAGGATAATATCATTGTCAGTATTTATATGTACACGTGTTATTTTCCTAAAAGATATGACAGAGTGATACAATATTATATCATTGTCAGTATTTATATGAACACGTGCTATTTTCATAAAAGATGTGACAGAGTGCGACAGTATAATATCATTGTCAGTATTTATATGTACACGTGTTATTTTCCTAAATGACATGACGGAGTGATACAATATTATATCATTGTCAGTATTTAAATGAACACGTGCTATTTTCATAAAAGATGTGACGGAGTGCGACAGTATAATATCATCGTCAGTATTTATATGCACACGTGTTATTTTCCTAAATGATATGACGGAGTGCGACAATATAATATCATTGTCAGTATTTATATGTACACGTGTTATTTTCCTAAATGATATGACGGAGTGCGACAGTATAATATCATCGTCAGTATTTATATGCACACGTGTTATTTTCCTAAATGATATGACGGAGTGCGACAATATAATATCATTGTCAGTATTTATATGTACACGTGTTATTTTCCTAAATGATATGACGGAGTGCGACAATATAATATCATTGTCAGTATTTATATGCACACGTGTTATTTTCCTAAATGATATGACGGAGTGCGACAATATAATATCATTGTCAGTATTTATATGTACACGTGTTATTTTCCTAAATGATATGACGGAGTGCGACAATATAATATCATTGTCAGTATTTATATGTACACGTGTTATTTTCCTAAATGATATGACGGAGTGCGACAATATAATATCATTGTCAGTATTTATATGTACACGTGTTATTTTCCTAAATGATATGACGGAGTGCGACAGTATAATATCATCGTCAGTATTTATATGCACACGTGTTATTTTCCTAAATGATATGACGGAGTGCGACAATATAATATCATTGTCAGTATTTATATGTACACGTGTTATTTTCCTAAATGATATGACGGAGTGCGACAATATAATATCATTGTCAGTATTTATATGTACACGTGTTATTTTCCTAAATGATATGACGGAGTGCGACACTATAATATCATTGTCAGTATTTATATGTACACGTGTTATTTTCCTAAATGATATGACGGAGTGCGACAGTATAATATAATCGTCAGTATTTATATGCACACGTGTTATTTTCCTAAATGATATGACGGAGTGCGACAATATAATATCATTGTCAGTCAGTATTTATATGTACACGTGTTATTTTCCTAAATGATATGACGGAGTGCGACAATATAATATCATTGTCAGTATTTATATGCACACGTGTTATTTTCCTAAATGATATGACGGAGTGCGACAATATAATATCATTGTCAGTATTTATATGTACACGTGTTATTTTCCTAAATGATATGACGGAGTGCGACAATATAATATCATTGTCAGTATTTATATGTACACGTGTTATTTTCCTAAATGATATGACGGAGTGCGACAATATAATATCATTGTCAGTATTTATATGTACACGTGTTATTTTCCTAAATGATATGACGGAGTGCGACAATATAATATCATTGTCAGTATTTATATGTACACGTGTTATTTTCCTAAATGATATGACGGAGTGCGACAATATAATATCATTGTCAGTATTTATATGTACACGTGTTATTTTCCTAAATGATATGACGGAGTGATACAATGTTATATCATTGTCAGTATTTATATAAACACGTGTGCCGCCGTGCGCATAAAACATTTCCTATTGACTGATACTTTGTTAGGAACTCTTTAAATTCATTCGTTATATGCCCGCAGTCCCATTTTTAACAGGAAAACTACTAATTTGACCAGATTTATAATAAATTAAAGGTATTTCATATCAGTAAGTTTCACCGTGTATCATATAAAAATATAAAACTAAAAAGCCCGTCAGTGCGATAATGATTATAAAATAAATACAAAATTTGAGATAAGAACGCCAGGAAACCGAGAGGTAATTATATACTAGTGTGTTATATTATATAAAAAAACTATTGGAAACGTTTTCTGAGTAATTTATCAGCGAATCAAATATTAACTTTTAACATTTTTGAATATGTAATTATTCCCTACTACATTAATTAAACAAGGCTCATGTTCAATTTTCATTTTTCGTAACTAAGTACTTAGTACTTGATATTCAATATTAATATTCGCCCCTTAGTACAAATATTCTTAAAGTGGTATATGAAAACGAAAAAAAAAATAGGGGATGACCTAACCTAAATGATACCTTACATAGATTGTATGGATATAATACTTGTAATATACATAGAAATTACGGTTCCATGAAAACTCAACACAGTGATTATTAAACACACATTTAAAAAGTGATATAAAGTCATTAAAAACGATGAATTTTTTTTTAACCTAACCTAACCTAACCTACTTAACCCAGTTAAAAAAAGTTTTTTTTATCACTTTCCATGACTTTATATAACTTTTAAAAAATGTGATGAATTATCATTTTAATTATTGAAGACAATATTAGCGATTTCTAAACGAAAATCTGAAACAGAAAAATCAGAAAAGGATACCGTCACATCTAGGACTCGAACCCAGGACCCTTGCCTTGCCGGGACACCGCTCTACCACTGAGCTAATGGGACCCTATCCCCCTCGGTCACTTTTAACTGTATCATACTTCGAATAAGAACTACCAACATTGTCTTCATTTTTTCACCGCACATTTTTATTGGCAACTATCTGTGACCGTATCCTTTTCTGATTTGTCTGTTTCAGATTTTCGTTTAGAAATCGCTAATATTGTCTTCAATAATTAAATATTACAATTTGAGGTTTCACTCAATAAAGTTATTGCAAAAAATAAAAATTGTCATTTTGATGATTTATCCGGTCACCAGAAATTACATATTTGATCATTTATTAAATTATTCATATATCATTAAGGTAAATAAATAGAATCTACGTTCCGTTCTTCAGAAAGACATACTTGTTGCTTATGCTGCATTATAAAGTATCTCTAGATAGTTTTTGAAAGATTTTTCCATCTTCACACTTCGTGGAAAAAAGAAATTAGTTGCAAAACACTGGACGTTGAAATAGATTAGAGGCCTCAGAAATACCTCATTAATTTCAAGCCAAATATTGAACAATTGGTATTAAAGAATCAATCTCATCTCTCCCATTAACAGCATTATTATTTATGTATTAAGTATGTGTATTTTGAATTTGTTTAGTTTTATGTAAACAAATGACTAGGCTCGGATCTGTTTCGTCCAAATCAGCTGTAAAAACACATTTGGTATCAACAAGTTTAGGAACCTCTGCCTTAGCGTGACACAGGTTTAGGAGGTTTTCAAATATTAATTCATTGAGTTATTTGTTTTTTTTCGGACAAGAAATCCTCAATATTTCCTATTCATTTTCATATTCAACAGCAATAAAATATATTTTACTGTGTGAAAGTTATTTGCGTGATGCCATGTTATACATGAGGTCGATTGATGGTTAATAAAATATTCAAATTTAAATGCCTTATTTCAACGAACGTACCAATTAAACTATTGTAATAAGAAGGATATATATTAAAGAATTTGACCTTGTTACTAAGCAGAAAAAGGGTTAATAAGTAATATAGGAAAATAATATTCCGTACACTGAAGATGTCATCGATGGATGTGTATTGTGGACGTGTCCGAGTTCCCGGTGCATTTTTTCTTATTTTCGGTGTATCGGTTCGAACTTTTATTACAATAATGAAATGCTTTCTTGAATAATTAATTAACAGGAGTCGAAAGGTTTCACGTAAGCTGGCGACAACGGCTTTTCTTCAAAACACATAGATCACACTTAGGATGGGGTGTTTTAAAAAATTTGAACAATTCATCAAATTTCAAACTTGTTATTCAAGTTCTGTGAAGGTTCTATTCAAGTTCTGTTATTATTTTATTATTGGCCAGTTGTTTCACAAACCTGAAATAATAAAAACTTGAGTAGAACCTTCACCGAACTTGAATGAAAATCAACATTGAAATTTGATGAATTGTTCAAATTCTGACCAACAACCCGTCCTTAATTATAATATGTTTTGTGTATTAATAATGAAAATACATTTTACCTCAAATTTTTAAAAGTTGAAACAATATTAAAACTTTAATTTTAATTTTACTGTAAATGAAATTTAATAATGTTGTTATAAAGTGTGGCAAATACCTTACATTTAATTTATTGTGATAGATATTTTGTCGTCTAAATCACTTTAAAGATCACACAAATATAAGTAGGGAAGGGGTAAATAACTTAAATAACACTTAAATTGATAAAAACACGTTAAATAACACGTAAATTGATAATTTGCACGCCAAAACAGTTGTCACAATAAGAAAAATTAAAATACTCTCAGAACTTAATAATAACATTATTCAATTTGACTTGCTTTAAATTTAAAAAAAATTTCAATGATGTTCTACGAATTTAACACAAAACAATAAATAATATACATGTACCATCACAAATCTACTATAATTCTTACATTTGTATGAATATGACGAAGATAGCATAGTTTCACCTTCGCATTTGTATTAAAAAGCTAAAAGGAAACTCTTTTGTCTAGTTTAACGAATCAGAAGGTTGGTTTCCTAATTGAGACAGATGAATGCAGCAACGAAAAGCTGAGAAAATCCGCTAAAGAGAAAAGTAAAGCTCGATGCAGTAGCGCGCTTCTTTATCGTAGTTTTCCTCCGAAAGGTGTGAGAATGAATGGTATTTAGTTTTTCTTTGTTATTTATGTCACATTTTATTGTCAGTCTGGTGTTATTATAACAGGTAACTTCTTTAATTAAGTATAGGATTTTACATGTTGATAAGAATACGAATCTTTTGTTTTTTTTATTGAATCATTTTTCACTACTGCATCGTTGAGTATTATTTATGTGAAGTTTGTTGTAGTGAAAAATATGTACGCTTAAATGGATTATTTTCACAGCGATATACTACGTTGTGTACACAATAGTTAAGTTATTATTATTCCGGAGACACGTTTGCAGTTCTTAGATTGACCAATTTTGAATTTGACGCTGTTCCTCACTAAACTTATTTAATGCCAAAATACCCAATTAAACCGACTGATCTTTTTTAATCAAAAGATATAGCAAAAATCTAGTAAGCCTTGAAGCTATATAATTTATTTTTATATCATTCAAAATATAGGCCTTTACAGAAATAAATTTTTCATGATTTTAGAGGCACTTTGGCGATTAAATGTGATTATTTGTGAGTTAATGTATAAAGAAATCTATTTTGCTCTACCAACTATTTTAATATGACGAAATATAAAATACATAAAATTTATGAAACGAGCCCCGATTTTATAAAAACAAAAACTAAAAGAAAGACAAACATTTCTGAAATATGAATAATTTGACTACATAATTATAATCCTCCTATTTTCATCTATTGTAAGCGGAAACGTTGGTGGCGCAATGACGGGGGACTTGGCTTGCAGATAATTGAACCACTCGGTTACTAACCGCTCTAAATACTACTAAACGCTGTACTAAAGTAATATACACATTTCACTTTCTTAGCTTAAGTACACATTGAAATATCTTAATACTATTGCTAACTATCTAAGTAACAAATGTGTTACTTAAGTTAAGAAAGTGAAATATGTATATAGAAGTTCATTTTGATTTAGCTCACTAATCTTAAATATGTTTTTTTATCGAAGGAAGCAAACACTTTGTGATGTGACATTATATATTAAATGAAAAAATACACTTTGTAAAACACCACTTTTATTTTGAATTAATATTAACAGCCAACCAGGTTTCGCTTAGTTTTTCATTTCCAACTTAGTTGATATGATAAGCCCTGACGAAGTTTGAGCTAATCGAAACCTGGTTGGCTGTTAATATTAATTAAAAATAAAAGTGGTGTTTTACAAAGTGTATTTTTTCATTTAATATTAAATATGTTTATTCTATTTTCTGTTTCAGGCTTGTTTTATGCAAATGTTTGCATAAAATATCAACTTTATATGAGAATATTTAATTATTGATTATTAACTTATTACAAGGCTTATACAAAAAAATAGGTTTGTGTGTTAGTATGTTATTAATGAAGTTTACCCTTTTTTTAATAATTTTCGGAATATTCAAAGAGTGTGGTGTATTGTTTAGTATATATTTTTTGAGTAAAATTATTTTGCTCATTTAGGATTTCAGTTTTCAGTAATAGGTTTTCTGTTTATTTTAGTTTAACGTGAAATTGTTTATTTTTAAATTCTTTTTGTTTGTTTTTTAATTAGTTTACAAACATTCTTTAGGTTATTTAAATGAATATGTTTGTATTCATACGAAGATGTTAAGGATGAATGTAAAGGACATAAAGCAGTAGTATGTTGTGATTGGATATTGCCTCATTGCAGTTCGTTGGTGAGTACGACAATGTGAAAACGGAGAAACATGCTCTATGATTGCGTTAGTATTTTCTGTGATGCGTATCGCGTGTTAGTTGTTTATTTTATTAAAAATGTTATAATTATTTCTGTGACCTTACGAGTTTGTGTAGGTACTTGTTGAGTAGTAGATTTATGTTAAAAATCCAAAAAAATTATAGACCTTATGCTTCTAGTTTGTCCAAAAATCTTGATAGTGAGTATTAGGTTTTTCATACACTACGCTTATGTTTAAGTTAAGTTTATTTATATGTATCACCAGGAAGTTGTTTTTGGAGTCATTCATATTGTTGATCACATTATATTCAATGGTATTTTTATGAATGACTCCACCACCAGCTCTTTGTGGGACACGGTAGTCTTTTAGGTTGATACTTTATTTGGTTTTTTTTTTTTTTTTCATTTGGTACAATATTTTTTACATTTTAAGTTTTCCAGTAATGTAGGCCTCACTGAGTGGCTTGCCCATGCTGAGGCCTTCTTTTAGCCAAGTCTCACTCATCAAAATAATATTGAAATTGGAATTTGTAGAGTTGAGTATTACGACGTTTTCAATAATTTGAGTAGGTAGTCGTCGATAGTTTTAACCCTAAAAAAGGACAAATTCAAAATAAAAGATCAATGATGTCTTTATATTAGATTAAGATTTTAAGTTTGTTAGGTCTGCGGTCTGCGCCTTGTTAAGCTAAACATTCAATATACGTAGATAGCTTATGTAGACAGCCGTCATAGATTCAAAAGACCAGAAAGGAAAACTAAAACTTTCCTCTGATCCCGACTAAACCTTGGAGCTTTAAACGTCTGTTGGATAAACACCACAATGGCGTATTCCTTGTTCTTATTTGAGTTCTTTGCTCGATTTGGGTTGTCGGTTAAAGATGTATGGGGATTACATTAATACTTGCCAGACTTTGTATCACTCGGTAAAAGCTTTGACATTTTCGAAGCGGGTGATGAGGATGAAAAATAATTCATAATTCTTTTTAACTCGGAGCGAATAAGTAAAGTTGGTAGATCTGAACAAAGTAGGGGAAAATAAATGAAGTAACTCTGTGAGAAGAGAATGGGTCTATAATGAACCGAAATAACTCAACATAGGGAAGCATTATCCACGCAAAGACCCGACTCCATTTATAGCACAAAAAAGAAAACAAATAAAGATTTCATTGTTCACATAATCTTAACTATAAAGTAAACAACACAAGTGTGCGTACATATTGCAGTAAAAAAATTTTAGATCGCTCACGAGTTCTGATGTGGTGCAATTCGAACATTTTTTGCGCGGAAAGCTCGCAATCTCACAGCTTTTAACTTTTCAAAAGAAAAATAAATAAATGAAATCACTGAAGATATAACACCATAGAAATTGGTTGTAAGCGTGTCTGTGTACTCAAAGTAAAGTCAATTTTAGCTGATGTTGGGTGAAATCTATCAATCATTTTTAAATATCGTAATTCTGAGACCGAAAATTCGGAAAGTTTTATGAACATTGGTGTCCACTTCTTCTTCAAATCGGTATAGATAACAATCTTTGAATTTCTGTTCAGTGTTTAAGATAGTATTGAAACTTGGCGATGCCGGACACTGAAGCTACTATTGATTAGAATATATATTTGTATGCAAATTTATAAATTGTAGCCCTTAGAATTTTGCACTATGCAAACTAGGGTTGACTTATGGCTCTTGATTTAATCCCCACTGACACCATTCAGACAGCTTCAGAAATTAAAGAGCACCTACAAATTATATACAAAATGTGGCAAGCAAATACGAGAGCAAAAACAAGCGCTCACCAAAAAAAAAATACCCAATCCAAAAAATTTAGTCAAAACGTTAGGTCCTTCCGTTTTAATATTCTTATTATTCAAAACGGAAGGGAAATCTATTATGTAATATTTATAAATGCCATTTTTGGGGTTATTTAAGGTGTTACACGTGTTTTCACTTAATTCGACTTTTGTCACAAGTGTTGACGTTTTTTAAAGCTGTTTTTGGCGAATTAGACAGGCTTTTGACATTGTTTGACGTTTTCAACATTATTTGAAGTTTTTCAATATTTCCATTTATTTTTTCAGACACTTAAATCGACGCTGAAGTCTATTACCATATTCACCATCAAGGCGTGCATAAATAATAACCATTTACTTCGTAATTTTTCAAAACTTTCGCAATTTTTTTCTGTGCTATCAAATTGTCCCTTTTTTCATCGTTTCTATAAAAATGTACCTTAGAAAATCTACAAAATTTCGTAAATTATACGCCTTTTAAAAAAAATATATTTGTTACTTCTTGCTAGAGCAATCCCAATGAGTTACAAAACTCATTATGAAATTTAGAAACGAGCTGAAATTTTGGAATAGTGATAAGAATCATAGTTCAAAATTAAATCAGTCACAAAATCTGCATAAAGTTGTATTTTTATAAAAATCATCATTCGTATGGGCACTAATTTCAGCATCATCAGGGTACAAATTAATACTAAACAAGAAGTACATAATGTGTGCATATATATAACAAAATATAGAGGGAGACAACATGATACAAATATATTATAGAGGGAGACAACATGATACAAATATATTATAGAGGGAGACAACATGATACAAATATAAGCAACACAAAGACGGTCATAAAATACATTAACATAAGTGCACAAGTAATGGAAAAAACCGGTTCTTAAATTAATAAATATCGTGGTTTTAAAACAAAAAAGTATTTTATTTTATTAAATATGTCAAACCACAAAGTGATTGTTTTCTACAATAATACTAATTTCAGACTTGGGTTCGAACTTTAAAAGCCATTTTTTTCAGGCTATATGGTACGAAAGGATCGACGTACAGAGGATATGACGAGAGGATCTTGCAATACATAGGTGGGAGTTAATAGGTACAATTTTACATCGGTATTTTGATATCATCATTATAAGTTTCACATACGAAACAGTACAAAAATAGAAACATATCAAAATTATTAGTTTCACACACAAAACAGTACACACATAGAAAAAGGGAGGTTAAGTAGAACAAACAAGAATAAACAAAACAGACAGGGATATACACATAAGCACGAAACAATGTAGGAATTTAGAAGAAGGTACTTACCCACTATCTATTTACTACATTGGTAAAAATAGATTATGCTCGATTACAAATACAGGGGATAGAAAAGGAGAGAGAAAGAAACAAAACAACGTACTGTTGCACTTACAACACAACAATAATTACGTAATTTCGTTTTTATCTATGTAAAAAAAGTATTCTTTTAATACCTTACTTTGAATTTTTGGATTATGCTGGCTGTTTTGATATATACCTGGAAGAGAGTTATAGAGTGTGTAGGCAATATAGTTAAGAGATTTTATTCCATTTTCGGAGTGGGTGTTATGTTTGGGAAGGACTGTGATTGGAAGGATACCGGAAATTGAATAAATGTCCTTGACATGTGTGTCCCATGGTAGACTTTAAATTGGTTCCCACAATGAAATGGAGAATGTAGGTATACCAGTTGCTCATTTTAAGTGATTCGATAGAATGGTTCGATATGATATGTTTCCTTTTCTGAGATGTTCAGTGTTTAGCCATTAATGGAGCTGAATGTGTCAACCAAACCTTCATACAGTTCAAAGCGTGTCTCATATAATATATGAAGATTTATCGTAAGAAACACTGGCTTTGATACTTAGCAAAGCAATTACTTATCTAAGCAACACCAAGTGATTTTCCATTTGTTACATTTACGAATATATAGTTCCAAATATGGCGCAGGAGTTGGTTTTCCATTAAAAATATTAAGTCGTTATTTAAATTTAAATAAACATTTTTTAACGGTGATGGTTGTAGGCTGCATAAAGAAATAGTTAATTAATTAATGAATTCATTTTAGAACGATGATAATTTTTTACTTTTATAGGCCCACGCATTTAGGAAGAGATACCGAGATTGGGGATAGATAATACATTACGGACGGGTTGTTTCACAGAATTTGAATAATTCATCAAATTTAAAAGTTAATTTTCAAGTTCTGTGGAGGTTCTATTCAGGTTCTGTTATCATTTCAGTTTTGTGAAATAACTGTTCGGTAGGAACAATACGAATTTTGAATAAGAAAAATAAAGCTGTTTTAGATAATGCTTTCATATATTTATTAATATATAAATCATTAGACAAAACAACAACAAAAAACATGTTACGACCAAAATTCCAACTTTTCCGCTAACCGATATGGACGTGCTAACCAATTGTACAAACTTACCCCGTCCACGTACTTCCTATTTTCCAGTAACTTTTATAAATTCAAAAAAATTTAAAAAATTATTTTTATCATTTTTTTACCGTTATTGTTCCTTTGGCAACGGCACGGTGACGTTTCTTTTCATTAATATTAAATATTAAATGTAATCATTATCATACATGGGAGGAAGATGTATGATAATGATTACATTTAATTTTTGGGGGAGGCAGACAAACGTCCACCGTTTTTCTCATTTACAATATTCAGCATTATTGTGATAAAGAAAGCAAGTTTTAAGTTTTATTTGTGCCGTGGGAATTATAAGAACGCCCATTGGATTCCATGTATGTAAGCGAAATTTTATGAAATTCCAATATTGTAAGCGAAATGAATATTTCACTACTCATTTTGTTTCTGAAAAAGTTTTGTTTGTATTTTTATTTTGTAATTTGACTTTCATTTCCACCCTTTAAATCAAACAGCAATACCAGCTCTTAGAGGATTGGAGCTGGCTGCGTAGAACCGCATCTACATGCATAAGCACACACTTCACCACAACCTTCGATTACACATCTGCCCTGATGATGGACACTGTAATGCTATCCGAAACGTTGACTAAAGAAGGATGTCAATGAGGATGCAAATTCCTATTAATCAATATAGGAGAATTATGCCAGACCTGGTTATATTACACAGAGTCATAAATCACTTAATTGACATCACAATTGTTGAATCGTTTTAGTGATTCGTCTTAAACGTAATATTGTACTCTTATTGTTTCATAATTAGTTTAAAAAATATGTTTTTCATTATATTCTCACTATACTTGTAATCACAGTTTTATATTTGTGTATTCATAGATCTATTTTGTACCCACTCAAACGGATTACAACTAAGTACTTTTATTATTTCCTATATAATACAGATATTATCCGTACATAGGATCGAGTATTAATTTTAAGTAAAAGCCTACTTAGGTGTATGAAAAAATAAAAAATGATATACACTTTAAAAAATAGACGTGAAATATAACTAAGAACAGCAGAAGCACATACAGCGCGTACCTACACTGAATCAAAGACAGGAACTGAGAATGCAAAATGACGCACTGAATGACTCAAATATGTTCATGTGTGCGAGATACTAGTTTGTGTTAGTGCAAAAAAGGCAGTGCCTCTCGGTAAAAAACTACGAATATAGCAATCAGTGCCATCTGTTAGTTGATATCTTTATTAATAATGTCAACTTTACTAAATAAATAATTATCTTATTACGTTGGCATTTCTTTCATGAGACAGTCGGTCGAAAAAATATAAGAATTTTATATATCCAGAAATTGGTTTGTAATAATTGTGGTTATTTAGATATTTGATATGGCTTAAGGAATCCCATCCAACATCGGCTAAAGCCAGCAGTTGTGCAATTCATAAGAATGGCTAAAAACTCTATCCACACCTCTGTACACCCCTGTCTCAAATTTATCTCTCGTGCGTAGATTCCCCTCAAGATAGTTGTGGTTTACTCGTTTCAAAAGCAAAGCAGTTAGGGGGTCACACCAAAATCAAGGTAATCATATATTTGTTCTATTAAAAGATATTCCCTTTTAACGAGTAGCCTATGAAACTATTCCTGTATTTGGAATTTTCAGTACTAAAGCTCCTACCTTCGTCGAAAATGAACGATTACACTTCCGAGTGCGGAAATATTGTTCACATTCTGCTGACATTCAAATCGATATAGAGGGTCAGATTTATTACATCGTATGTCGACTGTCGATTTTGTGTTCAGCTCAAGTTGCGGTTTGGTCAAAAGCTTAGATTATCTTGCAACTATTAAAGATGATGGATTTATACAAAACGTTGAACAGAAATACATAGAAAAATCTTTTTTTGTATAAGATAAATAAATAGATAGTAAATAAAGCTGTTTAGAATAGTATATCATCTATGACTTTCGGATAAATCGTTTTCGATCATTAGAGAGGCATGTACGCATTTAGGCATACATTTTGAAATTAGATTATTCGTTAGGTATTACAATAAAACCCAACAACGCAATACAATGGACATGCTGAATTTTAGAATACTGGCTAAAGTAGTTTATCTAAATAGATAATATAACCAGTAAAGTATTGATATATTTTTGGGGTACTTTGCCAAGTTGCGCTACCTTCTTCTTACAGCATTACAGGGTCCGTCATCGGGGCAGATAGGTCACATATGGTTTCCTTATTAATATACTCTAATAGTTTTATTAAACGAAGCAACTTTTTCAACGACTCTAAACATCAACATCACATCGTGATACATACACACAATTACACTATTATGTCTACATAATAAAGACACACTGATTCACCTTTCATCTCATAACATCTTTCATTGTCTCTACATATCATAACCGACAAATTTATAAAACATAGTTTATTTATAAACTAGTTCTACTGTGTAATCATTATTATTATGACAGCTGTTTCGCTTTCAGTAGGCATTTAAAATGTAATAGTACCTATACAGTTTGAAAAATTGGAAATATCTTGGTGTACTCAAATGTATAAGAATAGAGGTTGAGATATGTTGTGTTGGCAAATAATCCTGAAATGAGATGCGCTCGACAGTTGTAATGATCTGCACTTTTCAAACTTTTCTCTCTGCGATGAATTTTCTTTAAGTCCCATAGGTAACTTTTCCATAAGGCTTTGATTATGTATATATCTGGGGTAGGAATATCCTCCCTGCCGTCTGTACAAGCCATTGCTTCTCTCTCTTGATTACACACCTTTTCAAGTGTGTGCATCCTAGTTTGTCTACGTGTTTTACGACCTTGAACGTAATTATTTCACGTGACGGTTCAGTAATAAAAGGTTCCACCGAACGTTGTGTTGGTTTTTTGTTTCTCGGTATAGAAACCTGATTATCTATGTATGTGGTATCCCTCGGTTCTTTTGAGATAGAGTGAGTTGAATCCATTACCGCTGTGTTTTAAAGCCATTTCATAAACCTTATTTTCTGTCTCGCCTGCTCTCCAACTAGCTACGTGATTCTACCTATCGTAGGGTAATATGTGAGTATGATAAAGTGTTAGATTTTATAAACATGTGATATACGTACGATAAATTTATGGTGTTAGTTGTCGGCGCCATCCATATGAATATTTTGGAAGGGGAAAGAGACACGGAAATGAATTTGTTCAAGCTAAAGTTGGCTCCTCCGCTTACCAAACAAATCTGATGGATGATAATTAGAACAAGGCAATCAATCTCTACGTGTCTGGATATCCAAACCGGCCGGGTCTGACGGGCTTTTGCGGGGTCTCCCCTTGTTCCAAATTGGTAACCTTCACGCCAGAATAAAGAAAACCAGGTCTTCTTACCAATTTCAGAAATGCCCCAACCTCATTGCACCTCTAGGAAAATCTACTTTACTAAATGTAGAAGGGGAAAACCATGACATCCCTTGTCACGAATCTAGTCGCGAAAATGTGACACGTAAGGTCTCAAGTTACATGCCACCTCCAGAAAACGCTGTAAATTCCACGTCGTCGGGAACTTACATCCCTTTCTAGGTCAATAACACAGATAACACACGACGATATTGTCGACATTTAGTCTGCTTTTATCGATAAGTGGTGTGCTTACCCATTCAGCCAATTATCATGTGAGATATATGTAAGGTTTACTCGAAATGTCAAATTTTAGGATGAGGACTGTCTGTATTTTGATATTTAGTTCCAGTAATTATTTTATGAGGTTACTAGTTCCCTCGTGTATTAGGTATGGGTATCTTCTATTGAATACCTATCCTCTCAGGTAGGTATAAACGGATAATTGGTTTGATTTTGGCATTTAATTTTATGAGGCTGCCTACCTCTCGAAAGGGAACCTGTTGAGAAAAGTTGTTCGGTTGGTGGTTTTATTTCGGAGATTACCATCTCCCCTTTTTGACTCTAGATTTGTTCTTGTGTATACCAATTTGTAAATTAGAAAGTCAAATAACAGATGATAAGTATTCATTTTTGTTCTGTCTGGTTGCATCCGATCGCTTTCTATTCGGGCAGTCATACGCTAGCAAAACCTCCCTCCCTATTCGACTAAGTGTACCCTGCGTCTTGTCCCGGTTGGTGGTGTTCGCTGTTTCAATTGTACGCCAGTGTTGTGATAGGTACTCTGTAGATAGGTATTTTTATACTGCGAATTTATATTGGATAGCCTAATTTGTAATTGGCATTTAATGTCTCGTCAGCGATTCAATACCTATCGCAGGGACAACGTCATGATATGATTCGTAATGTTTTTAAAAGAATAACAGATCGGTAGATAGGTAAATTTTTAATATGACCCCCGGACCGAGGCATTCCCTAATTCAAATGTTATCGGCCTACATATGGAAGGTCATTGGCCCGTCTCCTTCTTACAGCTGATAGATAATCTTGTCTGGCGCATTCCTTTAATGAAAAAAATATTCGGATGGCAGGTTTTGTAAACCTGGTTCCTGTTCCTCGGTTGCATCCATCCCTTTAAGGGTCTTCTGGAATTTAATAAATAATATTAAAAAACTCACCCTGTCTGAAGCTTACTTGGTTCCTCCCTACGTCTATAGAAGGGTAATTAAATAATTCTGTAAATAAAATTGTACCTCCCTAAAACCTCTGTCAGGATTCGAACCCGCAGTCTTATGATTTATCGCAGAGCTATATAACTTCCTATTTAATGATTTGCCTGATTCTTTGGTTTACGGTCTCTGAAGATAGGACGCCATCTCGCTAATTATTAATTCCTCCTTAGCTCGATTAACCGACATGGTAAACACTTCCTGCTGCTAAATACGTTCACTTTATTTTAAAACGCAATTATTATTATTATTATTACTATTATTTCTATGTTTTTAAGATAAGTAATTTAGTTTGAACTGTTTACGAAATCACGTTTGAATTAACACATTTTATAATATAATTCGCTATCGCAACACTTAATTGTATCCTCACTGAGTCCAAACACTTTCACTTCACACGAACACCGGTTCAATAATATTTCACTAATTTTTATTACGAAATTTTACAAGTCCCAACATTCTCTGACTGACTTGCACATATCACCACTGATTTTAGTTGATCCCCCGAGCTCTCTCGCTATTCATGTCTAAAACCCGACTGTCCCCGACTTGCGATCTCCTCTTTCTCCCTTCCCGTGGGAATGTGTTTATTTTAAAGCACTTCAATCAATTCTCTCAACTCACGTCTAAAAGAGTTCATATTATAATCAAACACGCTGCAAAGGTCTACAATTCCGTGGTAAAACTCATAACTCTGTTTGAAGGGCCTGCCTGACGTATTTCATGTTGTTAATCTAAACAAAAAAAATTTTGGAGTACGTTCGTCTCGTTTATATTATGTAAGTGTTCAAACCATCACACAGTCAAACGAGTCAGGAGCAACAATCTTTTAATTCTGAAAGAAGTAGGCATTCATCTTAGTTTTTTCAAAATGTTTGCTTTCGTCATCATCTTCATTTGTTGGTAAGGTTGTCAAAATTTTGTCATTTTAAATTCCGCATGGTTTTTGGTTTGATTTGTCTACATTACACGCCTTTATATTTATGGTGTCTAAAAATCCATCGTTTAAATGTTTTTAAGCAGACCCACCTCCGTAAAGATTATTTTCGATGTTGCTACGCTAACATAAAAAAAAAATAAAGAGTTCCGGATAGAATCAAAGTAAATTCTCTACGTTATTTCTTCTCATTCATATTGTGATTTGAAGTGCAACCAATGTGCATTCAACTTCAATCGACGTGTCAATATTTTCCCTCCAATGCTTTGTGGACGTCTGTGGAGACAGTACCTAAAGTGTGCAATACAATGATAATCTTCACTGCAATTATAAGTCAAATAAAATTTCGATCCGCGATGAAATAGAATTTGATAGGGCCGATTGAACGAACGATTGTCAATCGCACAGCAAAACGATCATCCCGCCACGTCTAGAGCGGTCTGTGCGCGTATAAAAATACCTATATTCTACCGTCAACGGTAAGTTAGTATCGGTAATGTAATGTTAATGGCATCAGTTGACTATGTAAAGATCAATTAGCAATTGTCAATCGCATCAATGACGTAAACTGGCGTCACTATTACAAAAATTATATTGATCTTCTTCGGACCGCTTTACGTTTTATTATGTGTGCGGCATTTACGGAATCTATTAGTTCAACTCGTTTTTTTTCACAGAATGCCTTGGCAGAGACCACCATGCACATTGCACAAAAACACTAAATATTACACAAAAGAAAAGGCTTAAAGTTTTTACTTAAAAAAATAACCTTTACTTTAAAATTACTAAAACAAGTTATGTTTAGTAACTAGCATTGATTAGCCAGGTACTTTCACAACCATTCAGCTCCCGATTTCTAGGGTAATTGATTAGGCAGGAACTTTCCTCTATTCTTCTCCAATAACACTTTTTTTTCTTCTTATTTCATTTTTTGTGGTTCGATATCTTGCGCGGTATCTAATAAAAATGATATACATAAAAAAAAACGTTTAATCATATCGTTTTTAATTGCAAAAATTGCAGTGCTTGTCAAATTACAAACTTGAATCAAAATTCATCTTGCAAACTTTGTAACGAAAATCAATAATAATAATAAAATTTCAAGCTGCAAACTTTCCGCAACAATCAAAACTTGTTAAAGAGTTCAATCAAATTACCCGAGTGCCAACTAATCGAGTAAATGGAAATAGGGAGGATTAGTAAACGCCACATTAAACATTTTGGTATTGGAATGAGAACAGCAAAGAAGGATTATCTCTTTAATTGCTTTCAGACTTGTTTTTTTGACTTGTAATCCTCAATCTTCATATTATTGAATCCTTTATTAACTCGAAACAGCAATGTTTTCTTACTTGATTGAAAAGAAGAAAATGAAATCATTATGAATAACAAAATATAAACTGGGTCGCATGGAATGGACGAGAATTCTAAGTACTGTGAACCACTTGCAACAGAGTGAACAGATTTTAATACAGAGATTGGAAACGCTAGTAAAAAAGGCTTATTTGTAGTTTTTTATAATACAATTATTAAGGCGAACTGAGTTCTGCATGTTTCTGTAGGCGAATGTGTGGATGCACGGTTAGGTAGAAACTGTGCAGGTGTGTGGGTCGAGCGCGATTCGGTAATCCTCGGCAATGCTCGTGCATTGATGTGAGTCATTATGGATCGAATCGCGCGCTCGCGAACAGCATTAAATTAAGCTCATGTAAAGACTAAATAAAGTAACACTTTTCATTTAAAATAGATATTATTATTTAAGTCAATCCATTCTCTTAATCCTGCTCAAACAGGTTATGGGCCCAGTTAACGTATAACTAAAAAAAATAAGAGAACGCGAGTGAAATTATTCGACAAGTCTCACGTGGTGCGGAACGGAAGTCGGCCATTGTTTTAGTGTCAGAGCTAACTGTTTGAAAACGAGCGTGAAGTGTGAATAAAATTCACGATGTCGGTCGGCATCTCGGTGAAGGGTGTGAAGCCTTTCGATGGAACAAACTTCCAGGGCTGGAAAGCTCAAGTGAGTGCACTATTTGTGATGAACGATGTTCTCGATGTCGTCGATGGCACGAGAGAGAAGCCTGCTGCCGGCGATGGACATGCGGCTGCGCTGAAGAAAAACGTGAAAGATGACGCAACGGCAAAATTCATAATTCTGTGAAATCTTGACGAGGCTCAACAAGTGTGTGTGTTGTCGTGCATCTCTGCGAAAGAGATGTGGGACAAATTGTGTCTCATTCACGAGCAGAAAACCGCGTCAAACAAGCTGGGTCTGCTACAAATATTTCACGCTTGTCGGATGAGCGAAGCAGACACTGCGGTTCAGCATGTAGCCAGGGTGATGAATATGGCGTGTCAACTGAAGGACGTCGGTGAGAATGTATCAGACGCTACGATAATGGCAAAAATACTCGCGAGTCTCACCACAAAGTTTAGCACGCTGCAGGTGGCGTGGGACAGCGTAGACCCTGCCCGACAAACTCTCGATAATCTCCAGGAACGGCTAATAAGAGAGGATACGGGGCTCAGCGGCGAAGAAGAAGCGTCGGAAGCGCTGGCTGCAATAGCCAAAAATCGTCGTGGACGAGGAACAAAAAGTGCTGAAAAGGACATAAAGAAAGTGCAGTATTATAAATGCCAAGGCATGGGACATATTGCGAGTCAGTGTCGGAATAAGCGGAAGCCACGTGACGACGGCGAAACATCAAGTGATTGCGCGTTTGTAGGAGAGACAGGCAGCTCGATCGCGTCGGGCTCGGAAAATAGCGCGTTTATACCGTGGACGGAGAGTGGCGTAATGGCGATCGATCAAAGCGAGGTCTGGCTGATCGACAGCGGCGCATCGAAACATCTAACCTACCGACGTGACTGGCTGACTGACTACAAGCCGGATAACACGGGCGCTACAGTATCGCTTGGTGACAATCAGATATGCGACGTCGCTGGTGATGGCACGGTGCGAATCAAAAAATTGGTCGATGGAGTGTGGCAAGATGCGAGAATTGAAAAAGTGCTACACGTTCCGAAATTGAGAAAAAACTTATTCTCCGTCGGAGTATGTACAAAGAAGGGACTCGGAGTGCGTTTCGAAAATAATCGGGTTATTGTGGATCGCGACGGTGAAGTGCTCGGGACGGGAATGAAACAAAATAATGACGTGTATCGCATGTTCTTCAAGGTCGCGAAACAAGGAAGCACAGAAAAAGCTAACGTAGCTACGAGAAATTTAACTGTGTGGCACGAGCGATTGGGACACGTCGGGAAACGAGCGATTCGTGAATTAGCAGAAAAGGAGCTCGTGAGTGGAGTAACATTTTCAGACAAAAGTGACGTCTTCAGTGAACCGTGCCAATTTGGGAAATCGCACAGGCTGCCCTTCAACAAGAAACTGGAGCGAAATAAGAAAATAAAGCCAGGCGAGAAAATGCATTCAGATGTCTGTGGGCCGATGTCAACGAATTCTGTCGGAGGATCGAGGTATTTTTTGACATTTAAAGATGAAGCTACCGGCTACAGACACGAGTTCTTCATGAAAACGAAATCCGAGGTGTATGAAAAATTCAAGATCTTCGAAAAGATGATCGAGAATAAGTTCGGAAGAAAAATGAAAACCCTTCGCTCCGACAATGGCCGAGAATTTTGCAATGACCAGATGGATAAATACCTCGAAGAATGCGTAATAAAGCGAGAGACAACAGCGCCATACAATCCGGAGCAAAATGGCAAAGCTGAACGCGACAATCAGACGATTGTTGAAAGTGCTCGTACAATGATAATCGCGAAGAATCTTCCATTAACCCTTTGGGCGGAAGCAGTGAACTGTGCCGTATACGTTCTCATCCGAACAGTGTGGACAAGTGGTGCAGTAACGCCGTACGAAGCGTGGATTGGAAAAGCTTCGAATCTGAAACATCTTCGAATCTTTAGATCAGACGCGTATGTGCACACTCCCAAACAATTCACACGAAAATTCGATGCACGAGCGAGTAAAAAGATATTCGTTGGATATACGGAAGAATCGACGAATTATCGGGTGTATGATCCTGAAAAGAAAAAGGTCAGTGTGGTTCGAAATGTTGTGTTCAACGAAAAAATCGGGGCGCCAGTGGCGAAAGAAAACGAGAAGGAGGAGGAATACGAAACAATTCTTTCACGACCCGAGGAACAGGAGAACGAGGCACGAGAGGAACGTGAACGACAATTTGATCGACAACGAAGAAAACCACAATAACGAACAAGAGGACGATCAAGACTGTGAAGATCGAAGAATCCTGCGAGATCGAGCACTGATTAAAACTCCTAGAAGATATCAACACAATGCAAATGTGGCGGAGTACATAGTCCCATTAACGTACGAAGAAGCGACGAATAGCACTGAAGCTGCGCAGTGGGCGGGTGCTATTAAAAACGAATTTAAAGCTCATGAAGAAAATCGTACGTGGGAACTCGTGAAGAAAACGCCGGAGATGAGACTAATTGACTCGAAATGGGTGTTTCGGGTAAAGACGGATGTCGACGGGAAGTTACATCGTTTCAAGGCTCGATTGTGCGCAAGGGGCTTCCTGCAAAGAGAGGGGATTGACTTCAAGGAAACGTTTTTCCCAGTGGTGAGATATGACTCGCTGAGAATTTTGCGGGCAACGGTAGCCGCAGAAAATTTTGAAGTAATGCAATTTGACGTTCAAACTGCATTCCTATATGGCAAACTAGAAGAAATAATTTTCATGAAAGTTCCGGAAGGACTGAAGCTGAAAGAAGACAAAAGGAACGTCGCATGCAAGCTCGAGAGGGCTCTCTACGGGCTCAAACAAGCTCCAAGATGTTGGAATCAACGATTCAACAAGTTTTTGAATGAATTTAACTTCGTAGAATGCGAAGCAGACAAATGCGTATTTACTGGAAGGATTAAAAACAACAAAGTATATCTGGCGCTATTTGTCGATGATGGGCTAGTAGCCTCGAACAATGTAGAGACCCTTAAGGAAATTATTCAACGACTAAGCGAAACATTTAAAATAACAGTCGAGGACTCGAAATTTTTGTCGGCTTACAAATAAAAAGGGATAGAGAGAGAGGTAAACTGATGATTCATCAGAGCGCGTACACGCAGAAAATAATTGAAAAATTCGGAATGGCGGATAGGAAAACAGTGTGTGTGTCAGCGGATCCGCACGCAGCACTGACTCCAGTCGTGGAAAACAATAAAACTAAAAATGTACCGTATCGCGAAGCAGTAGGGTCTCTGGTTTTCCTAGCGGCTGTATCGAGGCCAGACATCGCGTTCGCAGTAAATGCAGTGAGCAAGTATTTGAACGAGCACAATACATCGCATTGGCAAGCAGTAAAGAGAATATTTGCATATCTAAAAGGCACAACTGATTACGGCATTGAATACCAAAGCGGCGGTAGCGAACCAAAATTGATAGGTTTCTCGGATGCTGACTACGCCGGGGATGTAGAAACGCGAAGGTCGACAACAGGATACGTTTTCTGTCTCGCGAACGGGGCCGTAACGTGGTCGTCACAGCGTTAAAGACTGGTGACGCTAAGTACAACGGAAGCCGAGTACGTAGCTGCATCGGCAGCAGCTCGGGAAGTAGTCTGGATCAGAAAGCTGTTATCGGACATCGGATGTCCATGTAATGAAGAAACAACGCCTTACGTTGACAATCAAAGTGCAATTCAATTAGTCAGAAATCCAGTATTTCACAAAAGAACGAAGCATATAGACATACACTTCCATTTTATCCGCGAGAAAGTGAATGATAAAGAAATTGTAGTTAAATATGTTCCATCTGCAAATCAGAGAGCAGATATATTTACGAAGGCGCTGCCGCGAGACCGTTTCCAGGATCTATGCTATAAGCTAAATATGGTAACGAGAAATGAGAAACACTCGAACGGCGCGGCGGTAGTATTAAGGCGAACTGAGTTCTGCATGTTTCTGTAGGCGAATGTGTGGATGCACGGTTAGGTAGAAACTGTGCAGGTGTGTGGGTCGAGCGCGATTCGGTAATCCTCGGCAATGCTCGTGCATTGATGTGAGTCATTCTGGATCGAATCGCGCGCTCGCGAACAGCATTAAATTAAGCTCATGTAAAGACCAAATAAAGTAACACTTTTCATTTAAAATAGATATTATTATTTAAGTCAATCCATTCTCTTAATCCTGCTCAAACAACAATAAATAAATCTGAGTTTAATTGGCGTGTGACGTCATTTCGCAATGTTTTTTTTTAATTTATAAGAAACCTTAAGTAGAACGGCTGTACGGCCTTTTTTATACCAAACTCAAATTTGGATTTGAGGCCAAAAACCCATCTAAACTGAATTTTTTTTATTAATAAAAAGGTTTATCAAATATCCAGTACGAATATTTGATTTATTTGTGTTTTAAATTATTGAATACAGGCAAATAAACTATTTATTTTTCCACAATTTTAGATGCAAACTTGACAAATTTACTGTGTGTTAATGATAAACATTTAAAAATTTAATTTTGCTCTTTTATATTTAAAAATTCGAAGAAATATTATATAAAAATGACACGAAAGGCATTTTAAGGACGGGTTGTTTCGGAGAATTTGAACAATTCATCAAATTTCAACGTTCATTTTCGGGTTCTGTGAAAGTCCTACTCAAGTTCTGTTATTATATCATTGTAGGCTAGTTGCTTGACAAAACTGAAATAAAAACAGAACTTGAAAAAATCTTTCACAGAACTTGAAAATTAACGTTGAAATTTGATTAATTGTTCAAATTCTCCGAAACAACCCGTCCTAAGAGGATGTTAATTTTAATTTTAGTGACCGATTTACGTTGAAACAAATTTTTGGCAAAAAAAAATCATAAATAAATAAAATAGCACGAAACCTTACTAGATATTTGGTATACCTTTGGATGATAAAAATATTATTCAGTTTGGTTGCGTATTTTGGCCTCAAATCCAAATTTATGTTTTGTATGAAAAATTCCGCACAGCCGTTCCCCTTAAGAGGAACGGTTTATTTGCGATTTAATGATAAATATATAAAATTTACTGCAGAAATACAAAATAAATATGGTAAAAAAATAACTTAACATTTTGATAGTGTAAAATACTAAAGACAAAACACAAAAATTTTGCACACACAATTTAAATTTCTACCCGAAATGAGCCTTTTTCACAATGTTTGATTTTCTACTTTTTCTTTCATTATATTAATTAACACAGTAGGTAGGCAAATAGAAGGTATTTTTAATAATTTCAATTAATTCTTTAAAAAATGCCAAAGTTTAGCTTTTAAAATCGTGAAAACTTCAATTTTTTCATGGCCTATATCATAATTTAAAACACAAATAAATATTTTTATTATATTATATTTGATTAAAAAAAATCATTTTTAAGTTTGTTTGGTTTTTTTGGCCTCAAATCAAAATTAAAATTTTGTATGAAGAAGCCGCACAGCCGCTCCCTTTGAGTTAATTAACATTTTTATAACATTGGGTGGTCAAAGTTCGAAATTTAACATTTAGACATTCAACACCAACAAATTAAGGCTTGACAATGTTTACTGCTTTTAACGAAATTCTACACAAATGTTTACAAAAAATAGATTTAATGAAAGTAAAACGATACTTACAATTAAACGTACGTACTCACACATAACGCCATAGATTATAAAATAAATAGCAACATAGTTTTAAGGACAAATTGTCGTGAGTATTTACTTACGTGTAGCTGTACAATTCGGCGTAACATAATATCAATTAGGCGTTGACCTAATTGAAGCAGAATTGAAATTTACAGCTGCAATATTTTCGTGTTGCCAGGTGCCATCTAGCACTAAGTTACACAAATCAACTGGAATACTTGTTAGCACTACCCCACTTAGGCTTAGGTTTTGATTCCCCCCATTACGCCAAAGCTATTAAGTTATGAGGGTCCCTTCAATTATTGCAGCCTGTTTAATAGATCCAAGATATTTACGTTCCAACAAAGATGGTTCCATCGGTTCCATCTCTTGGAATTGTTCAACTATTCTACTATGGATTCAGCGCACTGACCCTTGGTATGATTCAGTTCTCTCGGAAATTGAAGTGGTACTCCTTGGGGCCCGAGGGTATACTCATATATTTCCTCAATAATAGCGGTATTATGCTAACCGAAATTTGTTGATATTCCCCGTTGGTGAATCAGTAGGTACTTTCAGTGGATGATCGACCTTCCGGGTAGCTTAGGTAGCTGCTAAAAGTCATGTAAATGCTTGAGTCTGCGCATCAAAAATAAATACAAACATTTAATAACACATAAAAAATTATAGAAGTTATGTACTCGTACATGCTCACCGTTCTTTTATTTGTTCCCTTTCTTTTAAATTACCGTTAGAACAATGCGTATTTTTATACAATTTTTACGCCTTTATAGCCCAATTCTGCAATTGGGATTTTTAACAATAAGTTTAGTTAATAGATTCGCCAGACACTCCAAACAACACACGTGAAATGAAATCAATTGTGACTATAACAATGAATTAACTAACATGCTAGTGGGGAACAGCTCGCATGCAATATGAACAATTCATCCAATTTAAAAGTTAATTTTCGAGTTAGGTGAAAGTTCTATTCAGGTTCTGTTGTTATTTCAGTTATGTGAAACAACTGCCCAATAATTTTATTTATTGTAGCCTGTATCGAGGTTAGCAATCAACATTTGAGTGAAGCAAATATAGAGTAATCACAAACATAAAGTAATACTACATATAAACTCAAAATATTACAAAAAGATAGAAAAAAATGTAGTAGATGAGTTACCAGAGGATAATTTGACAGTATATTGAAACAATATTTGAACCATAACTAATCATTAATCATTATTTCTCAGAAGAAACAAAGTAGATAATAAAGACAGCTAGTGTGACATTCAGTTATTAGCAAATGGGACTTAATATAAAATCTTATTATAAGAAAGGACAACAATGAAAAAATATTAAGACAATCGTCTGTCAATACAAACAACTTAACTAACTTTTAAAATTTAATTAAGGAATTGGTAGACTTAATATGATTTGAAAGAATATAAAACATAAGTGGTGCCTGATATAAATAGTTTCTTTGCCCAAAAGAAGTTTTAGAATGTACGGCCACAAAGTTCAATGTAGAGCCAATTCTAGTTTCAAGAGTTTGTTGTGTTCTTTCTGCAAATTTGATATTGTTAAAAAATCGACAAAGTATTTGAGTAATATATAGCTGTTTTTTACACATAACGTTACATTCCTTATAAAGTAGGTTGGATCTTTTTTTTGTACATAACTTTAAGGATCAATTTTTGAGAAACATTTAGTGGCTCTACATTGGACATAAGACATGATCCCCAGCATATATTGGATATATTATCAGAACTTAAATAGAACCTTTATAAAACTTCAACATTAATTTTTGAAATTTTATGAATTGTTCTAATTCCGTGTAATAAACCGTCCTTATTTTTTTTTTATTTAGAGGCTTACTTAAAAAAATGTTGAGAGAAACGGTATTTCTAAAATTAAATACTAAAAGTGTAGTACGCAATTAGACGTAGGTACCCAACACATATAATGCCACTTCATCATATTTCTGTAATAATAGTTACAAAATCATTCACTTGCAATACAACAAAATTGAACATAAAAACATCTTGATGCGGTTCTTTTCACAAAGTTGTCCGGGGTTTGTAAAGTTATCTCTACGATACTGAGCTTGTTTAACATATTATACCTATTACAATGAATATACCATGCATGTCCTGGCGCGTTAAAGCCACAAAGGACTGTTCAATTCCGCAATATTAACAACCCCTTGTTAGGAGGGCGCGGGATCAAACTTTGCGGTACATTAATTAAGGATCATTAATTATTGTTTCCCTTGCCGATCCGGAGTATTGCTCAGTAATGATCAATGAAGGCTTCTCCAAATCAATAAGGCTTTGTTATTAACACGAGTAATTAGAGAAACACGACCCAAAATGTGTGGTTAACACGATTATTCAAAGCGTTTTAGTTAGACTTACCAAAGTGCTGAGTATTCAAAGGAAGTACTCCTATGTAACTTCCTGTTCGAATATATCGATAATATATTTAGGCATAATGTAACTTTGAAAAACATATATTTACGAGTAAATTATTTTTCCGGCTTTGCCAAGCTTCACAACTAGATTTTCGTAATAATCAAAATAATAAACTTTTTTTGACATTAAATTCACACTTGGGGATGCTGTGTAAAGGGTTTGTTTAAGGAAAGGAAGATCTGGGAAGGAAGAAGGTATGAGGGGAGGATAGGAATCTGGAGGTCAGTGTGTCCAGGAGTGCCAGACGTATGAATCCGCCCCTGCAGTGCAAGGCGATGGACCGAAAGAGTCCAGTTGGAGAGGTCAGTGTCCCTCAACCGACCTTTCCCGATGCGGCCATGAATCAGGTTCCTCGTGCTAAGTCACCAAACGTAGCGAACTACTTGGGGGTGACACGTGGCAGAGGTGTTGGTTATCCAATAAATGGTTCCGGGGCGGCGGTACCTTTAAGATTTTTCTTTTTTTTTGATTTGATAGGACAAAGAAATCAACAATGTTCATTTAACAATTTCGATACCAGAGTTCTTCCTCAGGTACATGAAGAAACAGGTGATCTATGTCGTAGGTTTTGGTTATCCAATAAATCGCACTGCTATATTTTTGGACAAATTAATGGTTATTTCAATTCTCCACAGCATGAAATAATATGAAAAAACGTAGCGGATTGAAATGGTAGTATTGAATAAGAAATACCAGAAACACATGTGCAATTTTGAGATTACTGTACTATTCAAAAGGTCTTGCTGCTTACAAAACAGAAACAGATTTTTTTTTATTGTATTATTTATGGATTATAGTAGAAATAATAAACATTGTAGTAGAAAAAAAGGTTTTATGAAATAAAATGTCGACTGTGCTTACTTGTCTTATTGTATCTATCGAACGATGTTGAAATAAATAAATAAACACGTAAAATATTCGAAAAAGCATTCTTGTTTGAGTGTGCGGATTAACCAAGTTTTTTTTTTCAAAAATAATTATACGTTCGGTTACAAAATTTTCTTATCTCCGCTTCCTGGCGTTCTCTCAAAAACTGTTTCTCGCGAGAAAGAAATCAATACCTTCAGGTACCTATGATTTTCAAGATCGTAACAATTTTTCATTGTAATAAATCGATATTCATTTGAAGCAATTCTGCATAAAGTATCGCTTAATTTAATCCGCCGCGATGACAGCTTTTAGCTTAAAACGCATAAATATGAATTCTGGAAAAGTTTTTAAAATTTAACCCGAATAAATAATTCCCTCGAATAGCCGATAAAAAGCGTGGGCAATAAATTTAATAAAATAATTTCTACGTGATGGTGAACTTCAAAGCATGAAACATGATCCTTTGATTTTTATAGGGAAAAGGCAACGTAAAGTGGGGAATTGATGGTGTTTAACCTAGACCCTCCCATAAATCTGCTCGACTATAGTATAACCTATACTTGCATGACGCCTGGGACGAATGGAGGTTTTCTTTATTTTGGGTCATAGAAAGAACGTTAATCTTTTAAGAAATTCTGTTTCTTCGAGAGCACTCTCGATTCGTTGGCAATATTTGCCTTGACATTTCTGAAAAGGAAACTGTATTATCTTTCGGTTAACTTTTCTTTACGATAAGAACACATCGTCCGTAATATACGACTGTGTACCTACTTAAGCTTTTAGCAAGCGATTGTTAAATAAATCTGTAACTGGAAAAAACTTTTATCATATCAGAGATTTATGCTTTTTGTTCAGATTAATCCTAGTGGTTATATGTATGTTTTCAGTATTTATTCAGTACTACTAAGCTATTATTCATCAGATGAGTTATTCAGACGCACAAGAATAGCGGGTATTACAGAACATATTGTAATATTATGTAAGTCAGTAAAATATAATTCAAATATAGTTCACCCAGAACATGACCATTTATAGTCCCCCTTTTTTGTTGGGATTGGGACCCGTTGCGTCGACAAGGTGCCTCAGGCGTCCATATCTAGTGCTACTTCGGTGGCTCGACCTAGTGTCTCTCTGTACCTTGTTAATGTACACTATACGTGTACAGGTACACTGTGCTCCACTCGTATTTGTTTTCCCGCTTGTCCTTCCCTCTGGGATTGCCAATGGGATTTCGTTCGGCAGTCTTTTTACTGCTGGTAAATTTCCACGTGCAAGCCACCTAATCAGAAATATTTCTATAACAAATAAAAAATGTTTAATTCCAAACGTTTCTCAAAATGATTATTTTCTTATGTCAAGTTTGTTTAAAGTTATTTACCCTGCTTTTTTTTGAGTCCTGGGACATATTGCCCTTCTTCCTCTTTCATAAGTCAACAATCCTTCAAAGCAGACTGTCAAAAATATATTTGTTATACTAATGCGACGTAATTTCAGGCGGTTTCCGTGGTTGACGGGTAAGGCTCACGACTAGCAAGCCTTCAAAATCAGTATCGCCCTGGTGTAAGACCAGTATTCGGCATTGGTAATTGGCCTGGCACTTCCCCACCTTCCTCTACCTCATCTCCTTCCCACTATCTTCAGCCTCACAACATACCCCGATTGGGAATGTCATAGTCTCACTGGCTCCAGATGGTTGGGAGCTGTTGGAACTTCACTTCGTTGCAGTTTCGCGGCAAATATTCTATTTAATTTGTCGGTAGGCTTCGTGCATCTAAATCACATTTCAAACTTATTAATCAATCCGATTTCAGAAATGGAAGCAAGAGACCAATACTATAATTGAGAGCAAACACGGAGTGCACACTGCACACTGCACGGTAAACACACACCTCTCCTTAAAACTTACGACCGAAACTTAATAATCAACTTTCAGTTAAATACCAAACAATGGCACCGTATGTCACCGGTGCCACCGTGTATAGACCCGATTTGCCAAACTTCCGAGGAAATTTGTTCCGCGTTCGGAGAGCTTACGAGCGCCGTGAATTGGATTGCAAGCATAGACATATGAATATTAGTAGACCTGCCCTAAGTGATTAAAAGCGTATTATCCCCACTCCCCATACCGGTTCCATTGAGCCGGCTGGGCTCGCATATTGGCCTCAAGTGAAATTTGAAAACGTGACGTCATCATTCTTGTGCGAACTATGGTCGAGGCATCATCGGTTCATTTTACGAAATAACACGGCAAAATGTTGACTTTTGATATGAAAACTTGTAAAAATAGATGTGAAAAAGAGAATAAACCCAATTGTCGTATTACATTCCATAAGTAAGCATTATTTTACTTTATTTTAAGCTTATTCACACCGTATTATATGGATCAGTTTTAGAAACATATACTATCACATCACAATGTAGCGATTCTCAAGTGTGCTCATCGTTGTTTACTGGGGTAAGTAAATTATGAGACATTTGTAAAAGTGTCTTAACTAAATACTCTGAAACTAACTACGACTCTGAAAATAGAAGCTGCCTTACTTTGCCGAATTTGGACTTCGCAAATTAGTTCATAACGTGGCGAGTAATTTGCGCTCCCATGTAGAAATGTCTATTCATTCAAAAGCAGATTTTACTTTTAAGAACTAAATGGTGATATTATAATGCGAGATGCCTATTTACTGTCAGATTGATTTATTGACGAATCACAGTCAGCCTTACTCCCTTCGTTCTTCAACAGTTGATTTTACCCCTCGCCCTTATCTTCTCGTCTATTAATTCCTATGTCTGTGATTGCAAGGATATTTTATGGAGTTTAAATTGCTGGGCCAAATACTGAATAAACAAGTTTCGTGTTTTACGGTTGCCTGCTAATTAATTGCCCCGTGTGAACTAATAAACTCGTTGAGAGTAAGAGCTCAGTACAGTTTGCATATTAGTATTTATGGATGATTCTAATAACTTGAAAAATATGCTTCGTTATTATTACAGATGAATGTTACGGGGAACTCGAACGATGTTAAAGTATAATAAAAACACATGCAATATACCGAGATAAGATAAATGTTTAGGTACTATTAATTTCACCATTGTGACCTTGCGTGTTTTAAATTTTACACTGAACAACTATTACTAATAAACTTTGATAAACAACAATTAAAGTGGAGTAAATAACTGTAATTGAACACTATTTTAGTAAGGGGTAAAAAATAATAGCAGCGATTACCGCGACACAGCGATTACAGCGATCTGATAGATAGCAGTTTGTCAACAAGTTCTTAAGGCGATGCACTACGTCGTGTAATATTTTAAATTGAGCCGCTATCAATAACAACCCTTACGTATATGGCGATAAGGTTTAAATTCCCGCTAAACACCATCCGCCTGTTTTGATTTATGCAAGAAAAAAATATGGCCAAAAAGTGCCTTTTATTTTATTTTGTGGATGTTCAGGAATAAATATATATTTTTTTTCGATCATTTTATAAATAACTTAATTTGCCACATTATACAATAAAATCATAACCGAAAATGGGTTCGTAAGTAGGAGATTTTGAACTTTAAAGCAGTTTACATAGGCCTTTACATTATTTTTTTCTGGGCTTATAAAAAGACTTATCTAAAAAATACTCGATTATTTCAAAGGGCAAGATGTATTCTACTCGCAGTATTTAATTAAAGCATCTGAAACATTTCTAGGCGACCAAATTTTCAAACCAAAAACACATGATTTTGCATTACTACGTATGGCATCGCCTTAATAATGATCTACTGTATTATAAGTTTGTACAGCGCCCTTGAGGTGATTTTCAAGTCATACAATTATTATTATATATGTACTGTGTTTAAAAAAACTTAGGAACACTTACTAACTATTAAATAATGTTGTTTTTTTCTCTTTTTTATTTGATCCATTATCACAAAATTATTATATGTAAAATTAATTTAAATACTTGAAATTATTGCACTTTTATTGACTGAGCGTAGCGAAGCTCTGTTTTAACATGATCATTTGGCATTTTATCTATAGGTATTTCAGTACTTACCTAGAAATTTTATGATTACAGAGGTAATTTTGGTTTTGATCTAATATAAGATGTAACGGACGTTGCAGGCTACATTTTTTCATTTTTTTAAAATATGTTTACATATACAAAATGTGCCAACTCCACGCCACTGGCAAATCCTCACTCCCCGCCACTGCTCATTTGTATCTCGTTTCGGCACAAAATTGCCCAAAAATTCTGACCCCGAAAAGCATCGGTACCGTATCGCGCACGTACCCCGGCCGAGCGGTACGAAGTTCAGATTTTTCTGTATACAAATTTTACTAACAAATTATAATTTACAAAATGCTACTAATACCTGTTTCAACTTGTACATCTCCTCGGCGGTAGTCAAATAAAAACTATTTGCGATATGCTATCACTGAGGAGATATTTAAAATGCCGTTTTTTAACGATTTAATGTAACCATTTTTGTAAAATTATTTTTACATATTTGCCTCTACAAAAATCCAGGAACCTCGTAGCATAGTGAATCATTCCTCTTTCGGAGCGCTATGTCACGGGGGACCGGCGAAAAATACTGCCATAACCATTTTACAAATTTGATCGCTTGAATATCATTTTTACAATTTTATTTTACAAACATTTCTTATTTTTTGCCGTATCTTGACAAACTAAAAATCTAGTTGTCAAGATACACATTGTTATAGCTACTATGTAATAAAACTATTTAATTGTAATACAGGCGAGCTTTGAAAATCTTTGCAAACTCTCAAATTCAAGCGTCTGCCTTCAGCTAATCTACCGGCAAAATGAATATGCAACATTTTACGCGTTTGTGGCGCGGGTAGAATCCCCATCCTTTTTCGGTCGACAGCCAAATGTCGGCTGCGAGTCAACCTTATAGAATATAAGCAGCGACGTTAAAAATATAAAATCAGTTCAACTTTACCATAAAAAAACAAGTGTTTTCATTCCAACAAGTGACTCCTGCCTTCCAACTGCCTCACCTCGCCTAGTCTTCTGCTCCAAATCTTCTGGTGTTACCTCTTCAAGACCAGCAGGCCCTGTATAGGAAAACCGCCAACACCAGAAGCGAGCATAGACGACAGCACACCCAGTGCCCAACATTCACCGAGCACCGGGTGCGGGAGGCAGATTGCAATAATTCTTACAACTATCATCATCATCGGCCGTAAAGGAGCATTCCCATCGGTTGAAGACACGGTTTGGACCCGGCGCCCAAATCTACAGTCTTGTGCTGACTCCTGTCCAGTACATAAAAGAAAATTAGAAACATATATTATTGGAAACGAGATCCACTGTTCACAGAACATTTATAACTACTTCTATAGTTTATTTGTTATTAATAATAAGTCGTAGTAAAACTACACACATATCGGGGGTTTAGAAGCCTATCTACAAAAACATAAAAAAATACATTTTGAGATAAACGCAAATAAATATTGGAATGCTCATACGCCCAACTCTATACCCAGCTGATATGCCGAACAGTATACCCAACTGAATATCTTAAACGGCTCTATGTTCGAGATAGAGCTTCGAGTCATTAGTAAATATAATTATGGCATTATCGAAACCAACCTTAACCCAAAACGGTTCCATGCTAACTCAACACAGTGACTATTCAACACACTTTTAAAAAGTGATATAAAGTCATTAAAAACGATGAAAAAAAATAATTTAACCTAACTCAATCCAAACTAACCTAACCTACTTAACCCAGTTAATAAAGTTTTTGTTTCATCACTTTCCCATAACTTTTTAAAGATGTGATGAATTATCCGGTCACCATATTTAAGAATTCGCAAGCTTTCTAAACTTTAAAACTGTTCTCAAGCCGCAACTTTACGCATGGCACTGATAGGTATCTAGGCAAATGGTAAAAGGAGAAACTAATGTAGAAAGTACAAAAAAAAACACCGTTCCCTGAATCTCCACAAGCGACGCCACCGACTGCAAAATTATAAATGTCAAGCTGTAAGCGGGAAAATTTTTCTCTCTTGACCAATAGCAGCACTCTGAGACAACAATGGCCATCTCTTAAGTGGGCTCAAATAAATCGGCACCCCTACTTTTCTCTAGACGTGAACCCTGTGAACAGTATACGGTACGCGGAGGAAGCGAAATAATGTAAAAAATGTATGCCTTCTCCGAACAGTCTGCTTGAGGTAACCGTATAGAGTACGAGGCTGCTCTGCACAATTTCTACAAGCTGAAAGGTTCATAAACATTCTGAAAAAAACATCATACCATAAACAGTATTCAGTTTTCAGGGACTTAAAGGAACCGTATGAAGGGTTGTATTGAATGAAATTTTAAACAATATTAAGCAATTAGTTTTTAAATAATCTCAGATATAACATGAAATCATAAATAGTTCTAAGCAATTTGTTTTCAGTAACAGAAATCATAAAGTAAATGGTAGCAGTTAGTTTTCAGAATCTTTCAGAAATAGCACCAAAGCAAAAGAAAGGAAAAACAGATGCTGGTAGCTTATTCCACATACGTCTTTCACAAAAACAAGTCGAAGAAACGGCCCGTTCTCATGAAGCCAACATCAACTGTGAACGGGTGTTCCGATAGTGTACGTCGAGTTTTACGACGTGCATCGGTGCACCGGGGATCAATGCTGTTAGTTCCTTAGAGCAGGATCCATCAAAATACCTGTAGAACAGACTCAATATACGTCTCTACATTAGAGATGGCAATCGGTCTGTTGACAATGGATTGTCAACAAGACGGACCGCCCTTCTTTGCACAGAATCAAGTATGTTTTTCAAGTATTGTGGGGCTCTAGCCCAGAAGTGGCTCCCGAATTCAATTGTTGGGCGTACTTGAGATGTGTATAGGGTCAGCAGCTGGTTACTATTGAATAATCTTCTAGCCCTATACAAGACTCCCAGTTTACTCTGATTTCAATAGAGGGTGCTTCCAACAAATTGCAGCAGACAGTCATTGATCACCCTCTTTGCCGAAATAAGACACGCTTGAGTTTTTGAGACTTGAAACTGACCAGGTTGGCCTTACCCCAGGCACGAACCTTTTCGAGGTGGTGGTCAACTTTTTTTCTCAAAACTTCCCGAGCAGTTCGGACATCATAAATGGAAAGGGGCTTGTCAAAAATATAACACTCGTCAACGGTATTGTCATCAGCGTAGCAATTAATTGGTACACATCAAAAAAGATCGTTGATGTGCAAGAAAACAGCTTTGGTGACAGCACAGATCCTTGTGGCATCCCCGCATTGATTTGGTGCGGAGAGCAAAAAGAGCTGTCAACTACGGTTTGAATTCTTCTTCCCCTGAGAGAGTCTGCAATCCAACTACGTAAGGTTGGATAGATCCCATACGATGGTAACTTCCCGACAAGCGCCCGGTGCCAGACCCTATCAAAGGCCTTGGAGATATCCAACCTGACGGTTTGAGTTTCTCCTAAAATAACTCTTGTTACTATATTCAAATATTGAACTCCTTTGTACAACGGAACTCTCTATCATAACTTGTACCTGTTACTTGTACTTGTGTAACTTGTTCTTGTACCTGCTTACGTCGTGTTATTTATTTATTCATTCCTCAAAAGTTTTTACTTGTATATACAGTTATAGGCAAGTTATTCAGGTGTGTAAATAAGTGTAAAGTAAATAACACATTAAACTGACTCATTTATACAAGTAAAAACCTTTAAGGTATGCATAAATAAATAACATGAAATCGTGAATATATTACTAAACTATTAGCTTTAACGAAATTTCAGAAGCAGAATGAAATCATAAAAAAATCATTACAATTAGTTTAAAGGATATTTCACAAATAAAATGAAATCATAAATATCATGAAAATAGCATGAAGTCATAAATATCAGGAAATAGCATAAACTAATCATAAATATCACGGAAATAGCATGAAATCATAAACAGTACGCAATTAGTCGGCTTCGGGTAATTTGGCCCCTAAACAAGGCATGTTCAAATACTCACTACATCCGCTCGGTTGGCGATTGTCCACAGATAAATATTAATTGCTTCGTAATAATAATTAAATGCTTAATTTACGTTTTTGCTCTAAGATCAAAAATAGATTTTTCTTAGTTTGATCTTTGTGTACACACAAATAAACAAAATACTACTAGGAAATTATTCAGGACTTCTGTACAACAGTAGTTTTAATCGAATACCTATTTGGCAAAAGAAATTCTTCCAATTGACTCACTTTCAATTATTTCGAATGCGATGTATAAGGTCATAGTAACAATAATAATTGATATTGCGAGCTGTAATAAATATTGCAAGGCACACTAAAGCAGATATTGTGTAGTAAGTTAATTAAATTTTAGGGCATCATTTTGACGGGGAAGATTGGCGGGTGTGAAATAATATTTTTTTTGTGGAAAAAATATTATTTTCACACCCTAAAAATGTTAGGTTAGTAAGGTTATTTCATATCTCTCATTCAATAACTTGAAAAAAATACTTATTGTATTTGCACCATGTTCCAGAATTGTAGGCTCTCTCAAAATCATTCTGATGAAAGACCACCTCTCGGAGTCAAAAAGTTGCTTAAAATGGTATAAACTGTGTATCTTTTTCCCATCCTCGCCCCACCCCCAACTTCATGTGACATTACAACATGCCCCAAATTGGGGATTCAATATACCTAGTGGAAGTGCAGTATCCACGTAAGGATTTAAAAATAAAATTAAAAAGTAAATGTATTGTCATTTAAAATAATGAAAACTTATAGTGTCTTGACTGGTTGTTAAGTGGTTTAGTGCAAAAAATTAAAAATATAAATTAATCGTCCTTGAGAGCTCGCGCTATGATTAAAAAGGAGTTGTGCGGCTTAAATTTTTCTCAATGGTGGTAAAATTAAAGGATTCTTTTATTAATGTACCCCAATATTTCATTACTTTGTAATTAATGGCATTTAAAGCTGCTAAGAAACCATTAAACGAGGATAATTACGAAAGATGAAATAAGTTCGCATTATCTCAAGCCGAGATGGTAGAAAACAAGATTAATCGAGGCGATGAAGCGATTGAAACATACTTTTATTTTATCTAGGAATCAACTTGAAATGCTTTCAATTCACATGCTCGTATATACTATTTTATGATACCAAATACATTTTAAGAATAGTTTCTACATGGAGTCTTTTTGCTCCGCCGCGTACTTTGCTTCGTATTTTCAGCATTAATTTTTTGAAGAGAAATAATATTTTACAATTTTTTTTTCGAATTAAAATTAAAGTTCTAGCTACCCAGTGCCCAAGGGTTTATGTCAACCCTTTGTTAATATATATGAATCCAATATCTCATTTTTGTCATATCGAAACGTAAGTGATAGTTCTTCATCATTATGAAAATATATATATATTTTTTTTTTTATTTTTTTATTTTTATTTTTTTTATTTTTTTATTATTTTAATATACATTATATGGGTTACATTAATACATACATATTTTGCAAAATATAATATTAAGGTTCGTAATTGGTCATGTATACCTTATCAGAAAAGAGGAGCTCTTGTGCCTGATAAGGGAGCCACGATTTTTACTTAGATTCATAATGCATAATATGTGTAAAAATATTTTTGAATGATGCCATTGCAATTGAACTCGCAAAATAAATATTTATTTACAACAGATGGCGCTGTTTTATTTATAAAAAAAATAAAGAAAACATTGTTTTATCTGTCACTGATGATATGTATATAAAAACACACGCGTATTCGAATGCAACGTTGTGTCTAAATTTCAAAGAAATCGGTGAAGAAATTTCGGAGATTTTGAACAAACGAACATTAACATTTATATAGATATATTACGCCATGGAGTTTGCGTCTTTCTTTCTAAGGTTCTTCATTAAACATTTTTTTGAATGTTCCACGCTTTATCATGTACGTCAAGATAAATTTAAAAGTTAAAAATTAAAGTGTTACGAAGTTTTATGGCCAGTACTATGTCAAAAACTAGACATATTATATTTTCCTGCCTAATTACTCTTCATCTACCTTTACCATCGTGTAGGCACTAAACTAAATACAAATGGGCACATAAAAATACGTAAAAATGTAGTTATTAGAACTTTTACCTCTGCCATGTAATCGCAAAGAAACAAAACCCATGCAATTTTATTTATTCCAATCACAATGTCACCTTCTGGTCAAAGCTCAACGTGGCATTCCGCCCACGTGCCGGAATAGTCACGCACTGAACAAGGGAATCGATAGACCTGCCGTAAAGTGCCAAGTATTCCAGCCACGTCCCAATGATGGCAGCGGTTATGATTAGCAACTTTGACTGAGTGGCGGGTAACTTTCCCGGACAGAAGTCGCGGAGGAAACCTGGCACCAGCAAACCAAATGCAAAGGAGCCTGTATCGCCATCTGCTGGTCCGACCTATAAAACAAATGATCATTTCACGGGTTTTATTCGCTTTTCCCACATTACAACCATCCCAAGTCCGGGTTGAGTAGGCCTATAAATTTGATACATAAAAAACTCTCGGCGCTCATTAATGCAAACTACAGTTTCTGTTACATTTTATCGCGCCTCAGCTTTATTCCAATATGTCTGCACTTAAAAAGTTTCATAAATAAAAATAACATGATGCCACATTAACTTTTAATGTGGCCGCTATTCGTTATGTTCAAGTCCAATTAAAATGCCAAAACCAAGAAAATAAACTGTTCCCTGGTTTTACTAAATCCCCACAAACTGCTAAACTTTACTAATTTTACTCACTCGAATAAATTCAGCCTAACCACGTTGTACGTTGTTGTTAAATGTTTTCATAAATGCTTTATAAATAACAAAAGAGTAACCTTACATGGAGATATTTACTTTTAAAAACTTTGGCATTTACGAGTATCTACACAATTCCCGACTGATATCCTTTTCAATACAGTTTAAAATACAAGAAAATGAACACAAAAGTGAAAAAAAATGGTAGGTAAATAGAAAAGAAGTAGTATGAAACTAATAGCGAGGTCGCTTTAGTTTTCAGATTATACCATTATAATCTAAGTGGAGATGTGACATAAATATTACATAGTAAAAGCGCCTTGAAATGTCGTGACATGGTTTACTTATACAATCTAAGTGGAGATGTGACATACATGTTATATATTAAAAGCGGGTTGAAATGTCGTGAGATGGTTTACTTATACAATCTAAGTGGAGATGTGACATAAATGTTACATAGTAAAAGCGGGTTGAAATGTCGTGAGATGGTTTACTTATACAATCTATGTGGAGATGTGACATAAATGTTACATAGTAAAAGCGGGTTGAAATTTCGTGAGATCGTTTACCTATATTTATTGAATTCGATTGGAAAATATGACCAATACCGGCATCTTGTAACATATTATGCGGATTCTAGGTACTCGTATAATGAATACACGCGGGGATTGGTGGGTATCTCGTTACAGCGAAACATGTTCCAATTTCTCGTTCAGAATACAAAAGTTTTCTGAATTTAAAAAAGGATTTTGAAAGACTTTTCACAAATTTTAATGGTATTTGGGCATTTAGGCCAATGTATGTACATTGCGTTTTTGTGATGTCCCATGGTTTTGATTGATTTTTTCGTAGTAACGAATTATAGAATAATGGAAAGTTATATATTTATACGAGCAAATTTATTCATTCACTTTATTGACTCAGTTATACAACTGCCAAACCTGTATATATTTTTAATTAATTATTTAGATCAAAAGGAAGCGTGTTATTACCATGACCTATTTCTATATTCAATTGAGCAAAGTCCCAATTTGTCATTAATTTAAGGTATGAGAAATAATTTTGTGATGTCTTAAATAGCTTGCGTAATGATTTTGAAAATATATAGTTTTTACATACATTTGGACTAACATTAAAATAAATCATGTTCAACATTTCTGGTAAATTTTATTATTTATTTTTAACGCCCTTTTAAGGGACTTTTACATAGGAATGGTTAGTAAAATTATATTACTAATAAACGGTTTTATTTTCATAATAATACAACTAACATACAAGCAAGGCCTTTGATAAGGTGTGTCACAAAATATTAATTAATAAATTAGCCACATTTGGAGTTTATGGTAGTTTATTAAATTGGTTTATTAGTTATTTGTCCAAAAGAAGTCTTAGTGTGAAAATAAATGGCACAAATTCTTACACATTTATAGCCACAAGTGGAGTTTTATTTTTTTTTATTTTTTATATTAACTCCACACAGGAGGCCCTGAAGAAAATAATTTCCCTCAGGGCCTATGTCATCTTTGGGGATGCTGTGTGGAGGGTCTTTTTGTGGAGAGGAAGGAGTGAACATGGGTCTTGAAGAGTCCCAAGTTGTAGGAGGGAGGAAACACAGAGGCCGGCAGTTCGTTCCACAGCCGAGCTGTTGAACTTAAGAACGAATCGTAGAGGCGACCCGTTCTCATGTGACAAATGTCAACCGTGTACAAATGTTGGGCGCGCGTTTGGCGTGTATCCCGACTACGCACCGGTGCCGAAGGGATCAATGACGCTAGTTCCTCAGAGCATCTTCCATTGTAATACCGATAGAACAAGGACATCATACCTACCTGACGCCTGTGCTCTAAAGATTGCAGTCCGTTTGTTAAGATTGGGGAATCTATCAAACGGACCGCCCGTTTTTGCACAGAGTCAAGGGTTTTTTTCAGGTATTTAGGGGCTCCGGGCCAGAGATGGCTGCCAAATTCGACAGTAGGGCGCACTTGCGATTTGTACAGGGTCAGCAGTTGTGTACTATTAAAGTATCTGCGGACCCTGTACAGTACGCCCAGCTTCTGAGAGGCCAGCTTTACTCTGGCTTCGATGGAGCCCCCATACCTGAGCTGGTCACTTATAGTTACACCAAGCATATCAATGGAAGGCCTGTTCGGAAGATTGCTTCCGTTGAAGGAGATTAGGTTATCATTTAGATCCCTTTTAGACGTAATCAGACAGGATTGGGTCTTTGAAACATTAAATTCGACGAGATTATTTTTGCCACAAGGTTCTCATTTAGGGCCCATTTTGTTTATTATATTCATAAATGACATTGTTGATATATTTACTAACATAAAAGTATTACTTTTTGCTGATGAAATGAAACTTTATAAAAAGATTAATAACAAAAATGATTGCATTATATTACAAACTAATTTGAGAAATCTTTTTGAATGGTTCTCTATCAACAAACTTGCATTGAACATAAAGAAATGTCAGTTCATTAATTTTTACAGAATAAATAATCCAATATTTTTTCAATATACATTAAATGATAAAAACTTAAAATGCGTCAGTGAAATTATTGACCTAGGTATTTTGTTCGATAGCAAACTAACTTTTGTGTATCATATTAATAACATTATCAATAAGGCTCTTAAGACTCTTGGTTTTGTTTTGAGAGTTTCAAAAGATTTCAATAATTTAGGCACATTTATCATGTTGTACAAAACCCTTGTTAGATGCCAACTAGAGTATAACTCTACGTTATGGTCTCCCTTTTACAATATTCATTCCGATAACATTGAAAAGATTCAACATAAGTTCCTGAAGCATATAAACTATAAATTGCATATTACTGTAGAAAACATTGATTATAACTACTTACTAGATAAAATAAAACTTTCTGAAAGAAGAATAAACACAGATTTAATAGTATTACATAAAATACTTCATTACAAAATTGACTTTCCTGAGTTACTCCAATTAATCAGCATCCACATACCCAAAAGATCTTTCCGAAATTTACTACTATTTTATTTTTACAACACCAGGACACTGTCTCATCAAAATTCCCCGATTCCAAGACTTCACAATCTCGGAAATAAATTTTCTGATCTGGGAGATATATTTCATCAAATAATCAATATAAATATTGTTTATTTCAATTCTTTTATACATCGAGACACAAATAGACATCTATAATTTCCGCAATATATATATTTTTATTTTTATTTTGAATATCTATTTATGTGAGACTTCTTATCATTTTTACTAATGTATCTTATTTTATTATATGCTTTTGTTGTAACATTCAATATTTTTTCTTTTTTCGTTGTATTATTTTTCCTTTTTTGTTTTAATTTTGTAGAATTTATAATAACTGTGATACTCAACTATTAAAATTTGTAGTGTGTAAAAGCCCATTAGGGCGTGTAATAAATAAATAAAATAAAAATACTGTAAATGTTATAAAAAAAATAAATTTATTATTAAGATAAATTAAAGACGTTCACTGAAGAATCCACATTATTACCCTCCATTGAAGAGTACATATTAGACCCAGAATTAATGCACTGAAAAAAAATCCTGACTTTTAGAAAATTGATATTGGTTGAAATTTATTTACAAGCGTAATAGAAACGCAATTTATTTTTTATATTAAACCCAACATAGGAGGCCCCGTGGATAATAATTTCCCTCAGGTCATCTTTTGGGATGCTGAAGGGACTTTTTTAAGGAAAGGAAGCATATGAAATTCTGGAAAAGTAAAAGGTATGAGGGTAGGAAGCAGTGACGGACACATGAATGTACACTTTCCATTGTGGCGTTAGGCAATGGGTCGAGAGATCAATTAGAAAGTTCAAAAAGTCTCCCCAAACTAGCCTCTCTCGATCTGGTACGCCGCGCAGCTGGTGGGCAGGCCCGTGCTAAACACACTTCACCCAATGAACCCGGGCACCCCTGCTAAACCACTAACGTAGCGAACCACTAAAGGTGACCTATGGCAGAGGTGTTGGTTTTCCAATAAATGATTCCCGGGGCGGTGGTACCCAAACCCGCCTCCCTAATTGTAATTTAAATAATGATAACGTAAACAAATAAAATTTATTTGCAATGCATTAAAAGTATACAATTGATAACATATTATGGTAAAAATTGCCATTTATCAGTTTACTTGCAATATAGTGGCAATTATTTTTGTCATCGTTCCTTACTGAATGTAATGTTATGTAAATATCTACTTAATCATCGAATCAAAAATTAATCATCATAAAACCCATATTTTAATAAAATTTCATTACAACCACCAAAACGCCACTGGAAAAATTATAACTGACACGTGTATCTTTTGCTTGTGTACGAGTTCCATAAATATAACTGAATATTATAATATATTTAAATAGAGACTGAGCAGTACCTACCGAAATAAGACTTTTATGAAAAGTACGATTTGGTAATAAAAACCATATGTTTGTGCGTTATTTGCTGGAAAAATATCAGAAGAAACAGCTTTCTGTGGGTACCTACATTATGATCTTTATTAGCCTCTGTACTTTTACCTTTTTACCATAAAATGAATATTTATCATGATTAGAAGACATGAAATTAAGAACATTGTTTACCTTCGCTCCCTCCTAAAATATTATATACTTTTTATTATTTTGAGCATAGTAAAAGGCTATGGATTAAACATTCACTTATGTACCCACTGTGTATGGGTAAATTATAAAATTGTATTATTTCAGAGAGCTTACCTTTGTTGTACGAATGTACGTGGTTAAGATATTTTATTTTTATACTCTCCTCTCAACGTGAATAAAAATATACATAGGCGTTTCGGTCTGCTCGTCGTGCTGTTGGGTTTCGTGAAGTAAAAAAAAAACAACATCTTAACCTTACTCGACCTAACCTAACATAATCAACCCTACTAAACGAGAGGCCTAGTTTAATCGGTTTTAAATCAAAAGCTTTTTCTAAATACGAGGTAGCAGCATGTAGTGTATGTAGGTTCTATGTAAATATATAACAGTTTCTGAGCGTACTTGAATCTTCCAATGGAAATTGGAAGGTCTCACACATAACTCTAGCAGTCATTAATTTGGATTAAAATACGTATGAACCCTCAACACTCGGTGCTGTACAGTAAATAGTAGGTGGTACATTATAATTGAATTGGATGAACGAACACGAACACATTATCCGTAGGTAGGATATAATGAACCACCCCACATGAAATCGTGAACCCCAAGGCGACAGACACAAATCATACGAACTACCACTATCCGTGTTAGCACCGTCTTCATACGAGAGAAGGGCCATTAATATGAATCTGATAACGCTCTGCTATTCTCTCCGTATCCACAAACAAATGTTATGACGGGAAATGTTTGACAGGAAGAGAAAACTTTCCTCTTCGCAAGATGAACATTTTCTTTCAGCGATTTGGAGAATAATAATGTTCGTGTCGCTTCTTTTCCACGGCGTCATTTAATCTTCATCAGCCGCATTATTAAATCATGAAATCAAGAGCCTCCTTATTACAAATGATTAAAGTAACGCGTAAGTGCGTGGGCGAGATTATAATCTGAGAGAGAAATTACATTACATGATATTATAATATGTTAGAGCTTGCAGGCAAATGAACTCTTAAAAAGCACCCTTAAAATTTACTTTTTATCTACAGAGGAAGTTGTAGGAAGGACCTTTAAAGAAAGGGCAGTGAGCTTGGGTTTTATTTTGTAGGAGAGAGGAAACGTACAAAGCTGACAAATCGTTCCACAGCCATGTTGTTTTGCACAGCAATGTCATCACATCACAATCAGCCTAATGCCAAGCGTGGAAAAATATTATGCACGAGTTTGGTGTTTCTTCCCATCTATAATGCTAGTTTTTCGGATTTTAAATACCAGTAGAACAAACACAAAATTAGCATAACACCTGACGTTTATCTTCTCTACATTACAATTGGTCCATTAAGATGGTTAAATCTGTCAAACGAATCTTCCTTTTTTGCACTGAGTTTTTTCATTTTATTTGTTATTCCGTGACTTCAATAATTTCTCTTCCCGGTAAGACAAGAGATCCTGGGTTCATTTACTGGTTGTGACCATTATATTTTTTATTTTTCTGTTTCATGTTTCATTTTGATTTATTAATATTATCTCCTTCTTCAATGAATTATTTCTACCTCGTGATTCTAGTTCTTCAGCAGGTACAAAATCAGATAATATATTAACTTGTCTGGCACATAAAAAGGTAATTTTTAAAATATTTAAACGTGTTTTGCTTTTGTAACTAAGAAAGGTGAATACCAAAAGTGCCAGTATTTGCCAAAGGTAATAGGTATATTAATATCAAAAATGTATGTGGGTTAAACTTGCAAGCAGGAACACAAAAGGCTTTTTTGTTTACCATTCGGTTCCTCCATATTCTTCAGACATGCCAGGTATTAGCATGCACATATTGCACATGCACACTGCACACCGCACACAGAACACAGTGCACACTGCACAGGCCGCATTGTGTCTGCCGTATTCCAAGAGGCGTACCTCAAGTGCAAACAACTTGGAGCTTTCTCGCATTGAGGCAAAAAAAGTAAAAACCGGCAGACGTGTTATTGAAGGTGCATGGCTGCGGAAGAAAAAACCGTCAGTTACTCTTGTCTTGTTTTCTTATCTTGTCTTGTCTTGTTGTGGAGTTTTGTTAATAACAATCTAGGTTGAAGATGTACATGTACAATGAAAAACTACTTTCAACAAAGAGCTTCGCGTCTATGAATCGAATGTGTCATTCACTTCTTATCTTGAAGTGTTCTTAGGAACAATCTAGGTGTCTACCTTTCTGTCTAGATATAGTAGGTTTAATTACAATATATTCAGAGCTTCGATTCAATAAGTTTACCAACCAAAATGCTAACAAAGCCAAATATTTAAATAAATTTTTTCACGGCTAATACACATTATAGTGAGTAATATCCAAAAATCATCCTTCGGTGCTTTAAAGGTAAAATAAATTAACAGAAAGGTAAAACAACTACGCATTGGGTAGAAAGTATAATGATTACTGGAAGATAATATTAAAATACTGTAGTTTTTATATTAGGCAACATATTATCACTTTATTTCAGAGGTTTCACAATAACACTTAAATAGTGCAAATGGAGATATAAACACATGTTTTTGTACGAATACCGCTCAAGAGTCTTAACTGCTTGTGCAAGTAGAACTATGGCATCTCTATTTTGACGAATGTTGCAAGGTTGCTGGAAGTTAGTAAGGGAAGGTGATGGAAAGAAGGAGGTTGGTAGCTATTCCAATATGTGGTTCATTATACACTACATAATCCATATTAAGTAACATTTCGATTCCGAATGGTGGTATTTCATCAAGGAAATAATGAGGGTAGATATTATACACCCCCCACTCTGGATTAGTATTTTAAATGTAAAACAAATCACTAATAATCGAATTGTCATTTGCACAGCCAAAAAAGCATAACGCCCTGCCGCGAAGGTAATCATGATGGCGAAATCGAGTGATCAGATAAAAAAATGTGTGATGGTTGACTTGTCAATTTAAATTTAATTAAAAAACATCACAATGTCAAAAACCAGATAAGACAACCAACTTACCTGTTGGTACCTCTTAATTCAATGTTACCATATCCTTTTAGACATTGAATTAGTCGAAACGAAACCGTAAAATAATATTTCTGCATTAGCTCACACTTGTTGGATAAAATTATTTAATTTTTTCATCATAAATGTGAGTTGTCTACCAACACAATTCAATTTATAACGTAAAAAGTAATTATTTTAAAACAGCCTTATTTTATTATGTGATTATATCTGACCTGTTAAGATCACTTTATCTTAGTTAAAAATTTGTCGGAAGACAATTATTTTACTTAAAATAACCTCAAATACCTTCATAAAAAAATTAAATAGACATATTCATGTTCTCAGGTACAAATATATACATTAAGGCGATATAAGACTCTAATAACGGGGGTTCGCTCGACGCTCACATTTGAATTAATTCCGATGAACGTATTACTAAAATCTCAAATGCATCTAGAGGGATCCCTGTAAATGTAAGTTATTTATATTGAAGATTATTAAAAACAAGACATTAACATTCAAATATATGATTTAAAACGGTTTGAAAATTGTATAAAACGTTTTTCAAAAATAAAGATAGCGGTAAGCACTAGATTTTATTTTTTTAGACGGTGAATCAGTAACTTTACGAGGGATCCCCTTAGAAACATTTGAGATTTTAGTAATATGTTCGTCAGAAATAATTCAAATAAACCCCACGGAAAGTTCGATTTTCTAGGCCTGCTAGGGTAAAGTCGACCGTAGGTCCGTACATTACGCCGGACCGCGCGCTGAATATTGTTTTTACACGACTTCATCACTTATGTCGTTAAGATTTCCACTTTATTTAAGAGATTTGATAGGGTAAATTCAACCACGGATCTGTCCAATATACCAAGGTCGCGCATCGCATATTTTTGTGCACGGCTGCTTCACTTACGTCGTTAGGCTCTGGATTTATTTTAGGGTATTGTCTCCTCTTAACAGGTACCTTTTATTTTATTCTACCTTTCTACGTCACATTAGGCTTGTTTGCATCTTATTGGGATGAGTCAGCATTTTTAGCAATTTCTTTAACAGAATTTTATTTCACATCACTCACGACAACAAAGAAGGAACATGGTATTCAAATTCAAGTGAGAACCAAAGAAGTATAAAGAAAATGGTTGGGTGGATAGATTTACTATATTTATGAATTTTGAGACGCCAGTTTGATCTCATTTTCACCCAACGAATTATCTAATCAATGCGTATATTTTTGGACTTTCACTGGAAAATATTCCAAAAATTAGCATTATTCTTCGGGGCTTTTCATTAAATCGTTATTTTTGGCTTCACCCGTGTTCTAATTACTTCAAAATAATTCAAAGCTCCATATTCCATCATAACGTCATGATCTGCAATTGCATAAATTTCATGCTCGCCGTTTGATAGTTCCAAGCGCAAACAAAGCGCTTACCGAAGGATAATACAAAATGTGCTGAATATTACAGCTGCAACTCAAAGCTTATTTGAAGTGTTTAAAGGTTTATTGAGTCGAGAAAAACTTCATGGATACGTGGCGTGCACCGCCTTTGTGAGGCGACCCTTCATTGGAGTACGTACGCGTTATTTTCTCTCCGTCATTCTTCTCCCCCACCACCCGCCCCTGGACGAACCGCTCTTATCCGTCCCATTCATACCACGCCATTTCAAACCACAATACTCTTAACTCACAAACTGATCCCCATACTCCAAAAACAACAAAGCAATTCGAAGAACGTATAAAAAAGTTGAAAAATTTTTCATAACATGAAAAAAATAAATATATATATTTTTTTTTTGTTTTTACTCCGTGCCTCCAGTATTTTCTTACTCAAGCTTCGTATTTCAGCTTTCTTCAGTACAAATGCAGAAACTTCAACCTGTCTGCCACATTATGTAAAGGAACAGAGGTTTTTCTCTTTTCTTATAATTCCTCCAATAAGACTACAAAAAAGTTCACAACGAGATCTCATTTACATGGTTAGAATAATGCAACGTTCCAAACATTCATTCACTCAATTAATAGAAACATAAATGAAAAGTTTTCGAAATGTTTGAAAGCTGCAAAATAAATAATCTAGATTTTTACGTAAAATTAATTAAATAGACGTCTTAAGAAAATTCGGATGAGAAATAATGAAACTTACCCCTTTAATTTATGTAATTGGTTTATTCGCATTGTTAAGTAAAAAGTGTTTTTTGATAATTCTAACTCCTTCCCACTGAGTGAATAAAAAGTTCTTACAAGAAAAAAATCTTATTGATTCATGGTAAACGTGGTTAAGACGGTACAAAAAACGAATCATAAAATAAATAACTATTTGTGTAATGAAAATCACAAAGACATTTTGTATTTTTTTCGCAACTTCCCACTCCATAAAATAAAATATGAATAACATTATATGCACGATCCCACAATTTTGTTCATGTGTGTTAAAAAGTATAAATCTATTTAAGGCTTGCATTTATTCCTGGTAAATCATTGGCAGGCAATTCCCATATTAATTAATTCTCTTTATATTCATGTTTTTATGATTGAGTGAAACTGCCTTTGCGTTATGCTACAAAATCCGCTAAAATCCATTTCGACTGATAACACAGAGTTAATGATTTGTTTGTAGATACGAGTTACATCGTTAAAATAATATAATAATATTGAAAGCACTCTTTCTTCTACAGGATACAAGTTTAAGTAAAAATAATTTCTCACATGAAAAATAAATTAATGTTAAAAGTAAGAACCAATTATTTTTCATTTGTTATAAATTAGACATTGAGTTTTAACGAAGAAATCGGGCTTTTTTGTTTTACGTGTATACCACACAAGAGTCCCAACTGCTCCCAACCGTCTGAAGCCAGTGAGACTATGGCATCCCCAAGTGGGGAATGTTGTGAGGCTAAAGGTATTGGGGAGTGGAAGGAGATGGAGAAGAGGAAGGTGGGGGTGTACCTGGCTGTTGGTCACCAAAACACGGCTAAAGTCATTCCAAGCAACGTTTCAATTCTGAATGGTGGTCTTACACCAGGGCGATTCTGATAGTATCTTCCACTATAGAACGTGACGCAAGTATACTATAAATTATTTTTAATTAATAAATTGTGAAATACCACAAATTAATAAAATAAAATTTACTTGCGCACGCCGCGATTTGAAACCGCGACCTTCGGCTTGCTAGTCGAGAGCCTTACCCCTCGACCACGGAGGCCATCATGCTGCTTGCCGATTAAAAGTAAGTAATTTGATTTCATAAATAATTTTTTTTACTTAATTGAATATTGAGTGACTTTAATAGTTAATTGAATAAATTCTAAATTCTAATAATCTAAATGATTTGCACAAAGACAATAGAGTTCAAATCCTTGAAAAAAAAAACATGGCATTACGTATGTAATAAAAACATCTCCCGAGATCAAATAATTTCGGTCAGTTGCTATAATATATGGAATGTTAACATTATAATATTGTGTTTAATCCAAAGTATATACACTCGTAGTTGAAATATCCTACGCAACATTATCAATAATCTCATTACTCATTACCAAATTGAAAATTATTTATAGAATGTTTTCACTAATTCGCCGGGAGAAAATCCAAACATAAATTTATAAACCCATTTTTCGCAGTGAGAAATATTTTATTCTCTTAATTATAAGATTTACCGTTTGAAGGTGGATTGAATTAAGCTCACCCGATTCCCAGCCCTATTCCGCGTTTTCTCTCCCCAACATCCCCCCAACATCCCCCCAACATCCCCCCAACATCCCCCCAACATCCCCCCAACATCCCCCCAACATCCCCCCAACATCCCCCCAACATCCCCCTGTCTTAACTTATCCCAGATTAATAATTTAAAATATTACTTTAATTATTCAACTTGTTTTTAGTTTAAAAATTAATAGCGCTGAATGGGTAGCAAGTTTCTTCGCGATAAAATCAATGAACCATTTCCCAAATTTGCATTTTTTTATACAATAATGAAAGAATTCACGATTTTACCCAAACTTTACTCGAAACACCTTTTAGTAATTTTGTGAATATCGTCAACCATTTAATAAATGTAGAAAAATAAGTCGTTTCGGGGAAAGTGCCAATGTTAAGTTAATAAAATAGTTAAGTCGGTTCTTGTCAATAACTTTAGTTAGAAAATGACGATTTATTAATGTAAATGAAGCAAGCTATGCGATGTTCCACATTCACTTTTACTGTCTACTTCTGCGGGAAATAATGATGGCAAGTAAGCAAGCTAGTCAAATATTTTAGTCTAACTCCTTGAAAATAAATCCTAAATATCTATTAAACTTTCCAACAGGGGGACAAAGGAAATTTAAAAAGTTTTCGTAGCCGACCGCTTTCTTTTCTTGATAACAACTTTTATTAACCACAAAAGTTTATCAATTAAAAAATTCTATATGAAGCATTATTTCAATAAGGCCAACGAGATTGGATAATAATTACAAAAGCCCATAAGTAAGTTAAGTACTACTGCTTGAATACAGGAGATCAAAGAGGAATTCGTAAATTTTAATATATAAATGCATTCCTTTGTAACGTAATATCATGAAAGCTTTACAACATAATATATGTTAGCGGAAACTCGCATTCCAGAAATTTAATTTGTTAAATTTATTGCCCTGCGGATATATTAAAAACAAAGTTACGGCACCTTTCCAGTAATCACTCAAATAACATAAAGTAATGCAACGCTAACATTGTGTTTGTTTAGAAGCCAGAAGACGAATTCACCGACTAGCGTTTGTTAGTTACATTAATAAATTGCATAGTTCTGCAAGAGGTCTCAGTCATAATGCTTCTTCGTAAAATAATATATTATATCATCTGCCATGGAAAGTTTTGCGGCAAAGTGAAAACGAAAAGCCGGAGTCAAAGTTCCGCAAAGAAAACCCTCGACACTCTTTGGTCCATGTTTAAGATTTAATATAAATTAAACAACCCATAAGAAAAATAACGTTTTAATAACTGAACAACACTTTCTAAGTGATCACGAAGGTAAAGTAAAACACTTAGAAAGGATATTATTTGACAGCTTTAAAGAAATAAGGATTCATTTGATAACTAAATTTTCATAATGAAGATACTAATTTTCTCTGGGTTTAGACTATTTAGAGCATAAGATGATTTAAATATTGACATTGTTAAAATATCCATTCAGAACAATTGAAAAATTGCTTGAAATTCGCTCTTAACTTTTATTTGCCCAGTTTCCATTTCCCACCAACTCTTGATGGCCTCCGTGGTCAATGGGTAAGGCTCTCGACTAGAAAGTTTTAGGTCGCGGGTTCAAATCCCGGGGTGCACAAATAAAATTGAACTGTTTAATTTGTGTTATTTCACGATTTAAATTATTAAAAATAACATGTAGTAAATTTTCGGCACTTAACAGAGTGCAAGATACTCCTAGTATTACCCCGGTGTAAGACCACTGTTCAGAATTTAAACATTTCTTGAATTTTGGTCGTGTTTGGTGACCACATCTGAATAGCCAGGTACTTCCCCAGCTTCTTCTTCTTCATATACTTTCGCTCCCCACTATCTTCAGCCACACAATTTACCCCAATTTGAATGCCATAGTCTCTCTGGCTCCAGATAGTTGACACTCTTAGGCGGTTTTACATTAAAACAATATAGAAATGCACTCTATCCGAGCAGTTGAAACTCTTAAGGTAATTTCAGAAAAAAATATGCTTATTTTAACGATACATTGGGAACGTAGATAAATTTACTCTCCATTTTAAAATTAAATTTTTATTATCACTAGTGTTTCGCTATAATGTGACTTTTAATCTTGTTTTTCTCGCCCTTTCTTAATAGTCTATGTAGTTGTCAATGGAACTTAGAGTAACTCCATGTTATCGAACATCATTTAGGTGATGGTTCCGTAAAAGTATCATAAATGAATAAATATTGGTTTCAAAGGCTTTTCCGTTAATAATTATTAATTACTGTGTACTAATTTACCTAACGTAGTTCGTAGTTCAGTTGGCCAAAAAGGATTACTCTGTCAAATAGTAATAGTGTCAACCAAGAAAGTCAGAAAAGTTAAAAGACTTACTTGACGAGCTGCCGGTGGCGCTGGAACTCTGGCTGATGGGCTGCGGCCAGGGCGGGGCCCCCTTGAGGGGCGGCCCCCCTGCCCCTGCACCCGGCCCGCCCAGCCCGGCGGGGCCCGCCCAGGCCGTCACGTCGGGCGCCGGCGGAAACGGCTTGTCATCCTGCCAACACAGAGTTCGAACCCATTAATCTCCAATTGTCAGAACAATGACAAATTTAATAACGGTCGTCTAGATTCGGGAAAAAGGCACATTACGAATAAATCATTTGATATTTAAGTTTTCAAAATGTTAGATTTCAATAATAAAAAAATTCATTTTTGTCTCTCCGCTATATATCTATCTATATAAATAAAAAGATGCAATTGTTAGTTTGTTCAAAGTTTTAAATCTCCGAAAGTTCTCCAGTGATTGCTTTGAAATTTTGACACAACGTTGCATTCGAATACGCATGTGTTTTTATAAGCCCAGACTATATAGATATCACCTGTGACAGGTAAATACATGCTTTTTTGAAAAACAACGCCATCTGTTGGACGTAGAAGTAACATGCGTTATTGTTTCTCTATCTACACATAAAAATGAGCCACAGCAACGCGTGGCGGGGTACAGCAAGTAATGTAAGTTAAATAAAAGCGATATTTTTATTTAAGAGGACAGTTAATCTAAACCATTTTCAACAATTTGAAACCGTAAGTAAATATATATTTACAGGCTCTTCACGGTGGGATCAAAGATTTTCCGGTTGCTTGATGGTTTAGCAAAGGTTCTGAGATTCAATTCCCGTTCAAGGATTTTTTTTTCTCTAATACTACTAATGTATTAACTATCATTTTGGGTATCGAGGAAAAATTGGTCGAAATTGTCTTGTCAATATCATCAAATAGAGAGTAAAAATGTTTTTTTGAACAGCGATGGGAAATAAAGTTCGGACCATAAAACACGCGTAGCCAAAGTCAATAGTTTTGTAGAGAATTCCGAAACTCGAGTGGTGCGTGAAAATAGGAATTTTCACGATTTGGGTCTCCATTCTCCATGCTCCAATGACCACTCGACGAATTCGTATGTGTTACATGCTCCCTGAATTCACAAAATATCGCGTAATATTTTTTCTGTGAAAATGTGTTTTTTTTTTTTTTTAATTTAAAACCGTACAAGAATCCCAACTGCTCCCACCAGTGTGGAGCCAGTGATACTATGGCATCCCCAATTGGGGTATGTTATGAGGCTGAAGGTAGTGGGAAGGGAAGTGGCTATTCAGACGTGGTCACCAAACAAAGCCAAAGCCATTTCAAGCAACGTTTCAATTCTGAATGTTGGTCTTACACCAGGGCTATACTGAAAGTTTCTTCTACTCTGGCACTTGCCACAAATATACTATATATTATTTTTAATGTTTTTAATATATTTGCAACTATTTAAAATGATCGATTTTTCATTAAATTAGGCTAATTTTCACTATTCCGCGAATCGGGTTGCAAAATAACACTACTTAAGCTTACTTTATATGTTGGATTCATTCGTATAATATACGAGATTGATTATAATCATTACTTCAAACGTTTAAGCAGAAATACTCGGCAAAGTGTTCGTGAAATTCGTTCAACATTCCTGAAACTTAGATTGGCAATACCTACGTAAACACATAAAATCAAAAGCATTGATTGATGAGTTCTCTGAACGCACGAATGATTTTGCTGGAAAGCAAAATTTTGTTTAGGAATTCGATTGATGACCCATGACAGAAGTCACGGTCCAATTAACAAAGAATAAAAAATAAAAATAAATGTTTTGGCGCGTTTTGGTCATTGAAGAAAATCGAAATGAAAGCAGCATGATAATGTAACTGATCAAGCATTAATATAGAGCTTTGTCTTAAAACAACGTGTTCTATCATAAAAAAAAAAAAAATAAAAAATAATAATAATTAGTCGCCTGTAAAGCCTAGTGTAAAATTTAGCACTAACAAAGCCTTTCATACAAAAATAAAGTTGGTTGTTTACAGGTGAAAAAAATATATAATAAGCAGTAATTGTTGATTGAAGTACTAGTACATATTGAATTATTTGGCGGGTTGGAAATATACCGACGAGGCTCAGTGGTTCAGAGCGTCTGACCGGACATCAGAAGGCGAGGATTCAATTCTCGTCGGCGGCATTTATTTTTACTCGGGAGATATTTTCAATTTGTATTGATATTACAGGCGACTAATTATTGCTTGTAATAATTTATTGCTTATAATAATTTATTGCTTATAATAATTTATTGCTTATAATAATTTATTGCTTATAATAATTTATAAATATGGCTAGTTACGGGTTGCAGTGGAGTGCACAGAAATTCAAAAAATTACATTAAAACAGGAGAACGCATTGTCTCAAGAGTGGTCAGTGATAATTAAAAACGTTTTTAATTCGTGGAAAAATTGAATAATATTTTAATGCTTTTTCTACAATCCAACCACTCATTTCACTTGCTCATAAAATAAAAGTAATTAAATGGCGAATTTAGAAGCAAAAGCAATTAGACACATATTATTAAATACCATACTTTTACCGCAGGGTGTATCGATTGGTTTGACTATGAGTAATGGGCATGAAATACTAAATTAGCCAAGCCTCTGAGAGCCCAGTTAAAGGCCACCAATTAGAATTGAACTTGAAATAGCTTTAGTGGTGTTTAGTGACCAGAACTGAATAGTCAGATAAGTAGGTACTTGTTAAGTTTTCCTATATGCTACACCTTGTGATGAGTTGAATACTAACATAAAATAAACGAGACAAACGTACTCCAAAAAAAAATTTTGTTTAGAATATGAGAAGATTTATTGACAGGCAGGCCGTAAACACGTTCCCACGGGAAGGGAGCAGAGATCGATGAAGCAGTCGGGTTTTGAACTTGTGTACGTTGACAACTCCGAGAAATCGATACAAATCAGAAGTGTTGTGTGAAATTACAGTTAATTAGTGAATTCAGATGGTGTTAGAAAGTTTTCCTGAATATTGAATTAAAGTGAAATATTATTGAACCGGTGTTTGTGTGAAGAAAAAGTGATTGGACTCAGTGAGAATACAATTAATAATAATAATAATTGGATAATTTGTAGAGCGCCATTTTGTGAAAAAATCACCTCAAGGACGCTAAGGGTTGTGCGATCGCGATTATAATATAAAATGTGTTAAATTAAACGTGTATACGGTTCCAACTAAATTACTTGTCTTAAAAACATGGAAATAATAACGATAATGATTGCGTTTAAAACAGAGTGAACGTATTTAAAGGCAGGAAGTGTTTGATTCGGATCAGGAGGGGGGATTAACGATTGGCGAGATGGCGTTCTAACACGTTGACCACATTGAGACCGTAAACCAGAGAATCCAAACAAATCATAAAAACTCGGGTTCGAATCCTGACAGAGATTAGGTTAAATTAGGGAGGTACAATTTTATTTACAGAGTTATTTAATTACCCTTTTAAAGGTGTAGGGAGGGGACCAAAATTGAACAGATTGCAAGGATTTCGTAAAAATGAGAAAAGAAGCCGATAGGGAGGAGATCGAAAATTAAACTGATTTAGCTATATAGTGTAACCAGGTAAGTTTCACACTAGGATTTGGAGGTGACTAACAGGGTGAGTTTTTTATATTATTTATTAAATTCTAGAAGACCTTTTAAAGGACGGAAGTTGACAGGAACCGAGTTTGCAACGCCTACAACCCAAATAATTTTCCCATAAAAAGGAACACGCTAGACGAATTGTCAATCAGCTGTGAGTGGGAGACAGGCCAATGACCTTTTCATATATAGGCCGAGAGGCGCGGTGTACAGTCAGTCGAAGGAGAAGTTTTGCTAGCGTATGACCGCCCGAATAGAAAGCGATCGGATGCAACCAGACAGAACAAAATTTAATACTTTTCATCTATTGTTTGACTTTCTAATTTACAAATTGGGGTGCACAAAGACAAATCTAGAGTCAAAAGAGGGAGATGGTAATCTCCGAAATAAAACTACCAACCGAACAACTTTTCTCAACAGGTACCTTTCGAGAGGTAGGCAGCCTCTTTAAATTAATTGCAAAAATCAAACCAATTATCCGTTTATACCTACCTGAGAGGATAGGTATTCAGTAGAAGTTACCCATACCTAATACACGAGGATGCTAGTAACCTCACGAAATAACTACTGGAACCAAATATTAAAATACAGACAGTCCTCATCCTAAATTTGGCACTTCGAGTAAACCTTGCATATATCTCACATGATAATTGGCTGAATGGGTAGGCACACAACCTACCGATAAAAGCGGGCTAAATGTCGACAAGATCGTCGTGTGTTATATATGTTATTGACCTAGAAAGGGATGTAGATTCCCGACGACGAGGAAGTTACAACGTTTTCTAGAGGTGGCACGTAACTTAGGACCTTACGTGTCACATTTTCGCGACTAGATTCGTGACAAGGGATGTCATGGTTTTCCCCTTCTACACTCAGTAAAGTAGATTATCCTGGAGGTGTATGAGGTTGGGGCAATTCTGAAATTGGTGAGGAGACCTGGTTTTCTTTATTCTGGCGTGAAGGTTGCCGATTTGGAACAAGGGGAGACCCGGCCGGTTGTGATATCCAGACACGCAGATATCGATCGCCTTGCTCAAATTATCATCCATCGGTTTTGTTTGGTAAAGAGGAGGAGCCAATCTTAGCTTGAACAAATTCATTTCCTTTCCTCTCCTTCCCCTCCCAAAATATATACATGGATGGCGCCGACAACTAACACCATAAATTTATCGTATGTTTATCACACATATAAAATCTAACACCTTGTTATACTCACATTACCCTACTATAGATATAATCACGTAGTTAGTTGGGGAGCAGGCGACTTAGAAGATAAGGTTTATGAAATGGCTTTATAACACAGCGGTAATGAATTCAACTCACTCTATCTCAAAAGAACCGAGGGATACCACACATACATAGATAACTAGGTTTCTAAACCGAGAAACAAAAAACCAACACAACGTTCGGTGAAGCCTTTTTATACGGAACCGTCACGTGAAATAATTACGTTCAAGGCCGTAAAACACGTAGACAAATTATGATGCACACAGTTGAAGGGGTGTGTAATAAAGTGGATAGAAAAGGCTTGTAAAAGGCAGGGAGGAAATTCCTACCCCGGATATATACATAACCAAAGCCTTATGGAAAAGTTACCTATGGGACTTAAAGAAAATTTATCGTAGAAAGAAGAGAAGGAAAAGTTTGAAAAGGGCAGATCATTACAACCTCCCCGTTTCTTAAATACAGTTTCATAAATACTCTTATGTTATTCTGATGCTACCCGACACAAGTAATTTAATTGACTTTTTGAAGTGAAACTTCTTTACGCGCGTTATGCAATTTCGAGGACAGGAGTAAAACCAACTCATGACCGTCATGAAAAACCGTGATCATTTCGCTATAGGAGCCTAGCCAATATTATATACCTTTTTTAGGTCACTCTCCAAACTCGATTCGTGGTCTAGAGGTAGAGCGCGCGACTCTCGTCGTGAAGAACCGAGGTTCGATCCCCGCTTAAACTATATTTTTTTTCTTTTTGTGATTTTTTTAATAATAATTTTTTTTTAAATTGAAGAAATGCTTTTTTTAAAAGTGATAAAAGACTTTTAGATATTTTGACTATATGATATTTTGGTCGAATACGTAATAACCGCGGTCTAGAGGCAGAGCGTTCGACACTCGTTATGCAGGACCCGTGTTCGAATCCCATATGTTTATAACTTTTAAATTTTTTTTATCACATGCTACTTATAAATATGTCAATAGACAGAAAAAAAGAGAGAATGAAATGAAAAGAGAGAGAGAAGAATACTAAAAGTTTCACTTCCGTCGTGCGTAGGCTTGCCACACACTGTATTTTTTTTATTTATTTTTTATTTATTTTTTATTTATTTTTATTTATTCAATATTTGAAAAAAATATTTTTTTACATAGATAAGTATACAGGATATAAACAAGATATAAAACAATAGAAATTAAAGTAGCCTTTCCTCACCATAAAAAGACAATGCTCTTGTGTTTGGTGAGGGAATTCTAGTTCAATTATATATATATGTTAGTATTAAGGTAAATAAATTATTAAGAAACAACACAAGATTTAAAAAATATTACTTCTAGATGTAAGTAGTGAACGTATTTTGGACTTATAATAGTTTAAGGTAATTTTTTAATTTAAGTATTTTAAAGTATTTTGAAATTCCTGAATATTTTCGATATTTTTTTAAATTTAATGGAAGGTTTTTTTTTTGTTTGTTTTTGGGGTGTTATGCCGTGTTGCGCTAACTCCTTCTTTAGAAGGAGTTAGCCTGGCTAAAGAAGGAGATAGCGCAACACGGCATAACACCCCAAAAACAAACAACAAAAATGCTTTTGGCCGTGAAAATCTAAAAAACTTACCTTAATGGAAGGTTATTAAAATAAATTATGCCTAGATAAAGATAACATAATGACATAACTTGTTATGTCTTTCTCGGGTGTCTGCGATTCAATATCGCGTTATATAAAATGAACTTCTTTGTTGCATCCCAAACAGGGGATAAAACCAAAACTTCTTATATCACAAGGCTAGGACACTGAATCAAATCAGCCTTCTAACTTGTATGAGAACTTAAAAAAAATTTTTTTTTTTTTAATTAACTAAAATATTTTAAGATCTTTTAATAAATAAGAATAAAGTAAAAAAAAAACAATTATTTTCTAAAATTACATACAAGTTAGGAGGCTGCTTTGAATGATTGTCCCGGCCTTGGGATCTAGGAGGTTTTGATAAAACACGATCAATACACAGCTAAGTGGAAAACAATTTTTCAAGGATTACGATGTACCCATGTATTCCTTGTTTACGTTCGATATAATCTACCAGGATTATCCAGATATTAGACGATATTGCTTAAAATACGTACAAAACATGCATTTTCCGCTAGATTTTGAAGTGGAGTAAACTTGTGTTCTACTGAAAAATCTATTCAAAAACTTCCGGAATTTTACGTAAATTATGTAAGCTTACTTAAATTAAATAAAATTTATTTAGGTCAGTGATTCTATAATGGCTAGAAAAATAAAATGAAGACCTGGGTGTTATTAATCATTGACTTTCGTAGTAACTTTGAAAAGTTAGTCAAAGTTTAAATATTTCGTAAAATTAAAATTGAAATTTAATTCGATTAACTTCGTGACGTGAATTTTTAACATTGTCGTCTTAAAACATTAAACTTCGGTTTCCACTTCAACGAAATCGTGTTTAGAGAGGAATTTCTTTAATTAACTTTTATTAATTATAATAGTTATTACAAACAAGCGATTCTTAAAAATGATTCACAGTCAAATGGAAAAAAAATATTTATCTCCAAAACAAGTAAGCAAAAAGTTATCGAAAAATGATTCCGTTAAAAAATAGTTTTTTTACAATTCCCGATAAAATATTAGTCGTTCAGAATATATCGAGAATATTGATATTTTCCCAATAATATCAGTACGTCAATATCGATATCAATATTTGTATGAACACGTGATCCGCCGTCCTCATAAAACATTCGCCTTTAACTGAATAGATAGATCTGAATAACCAGGTACTTCCCTACAATCATCTGCCCTTCCCCACTACCTTCAGCCTCACAACACATCCAAATTGGGGGTGCCATTGTCTCTTTGGTTAAAGGCCTGCAGTCCCGTTTTTAACAGAGAAACTAATAATATGACGAGATATTTTTTAAATTATCAGTAAGTTTTCTCTGTATTGTATTTAAAATTATGTTGTATATAGTAATTAATTAGTATATAGGCCATTCAAAATTCATTTCAATTTTTCACCAATTCAATTTTTCATGATTTTCAAGTTACGTTGACAACTTTTTGTGAGTTAATGGTAATTATAAAAAAATTACCTTTGCCCAAAATTATCATTTTTATTTATTTAGGAAACAAACAGTCATACACTTAAGGATAATAATAATAATAATAATAACGAGTTTATTCCAGAATGTGGGGAGGTTTGTGCAATCCACACATCCCATAAAATATAAACAATAATACTACAATATTATTCAATAATAAGAACAACATCAAGAAAAGACGTTAAGCATTAGATTGACGGGGCCCACAGCTCGCAAGTATACGATGTAGTACAAAAAGCAGAAAGGAGCGTTCTTTTCACCTGCGGACTGAAGAGTCAAAATCTTCTACTAAGCATATTAACTTTTATGCTCAGTGCTCGCCTCTGCCTGTCGATGTCGTCATCATCCGTCAAATTATTGGTGATGATTTGCCCTAAATATTTTGTAGCTCCACTATTGTGAGAGGCTCACCGTTCACAAAGGCTGGGGGAATATTTTTTGGTTCTTCTCCATGTTTAATGACCAACAGTGCTGTTTTTTTCGCGTTGTATATCATATTTGTTTCGAGTGCAAATTCTTCGCAAATCTTATGGAGAATTCGTAGTCCCCTTATTAACGTTTCCATCAACACCATATCGTCTGCATAACTCACGTTGTTGATGCATTGTCCTCCGATATGGCAGCATACCCCAGCATTATTTATCCTATAAGTTAGTTCATCCATGTATATGTTAAACAATACTGGGGACAAACATCATCCTTGTCTGACCCCACTTGAAGGGAACCCAAAAAGGGATCTGAAAAACCATCTTTATATGTATTAATGTTATGTATGCATTTTAGCTATTGTAATATATTATATCATGTATCTATACTATCATATATTTCAATTAAAATAAATAAATAAATTTGTTTTAGTCCACTTTATTTTTAATTGCACTCTACCGGTTTCGGAAGCATCCTTCTTTCGTCAGGAGAATATTAAATCGTTTTAATATTCTCCTGAGTACAATTAAAATTAAAGTGGTCTAAAAGAAATTGATATCTTTTATTGTAAATTATGACGAGCCACAAAGTAAATGCTTATTACAAATATGTAATTCGTATTCAAGATACTAATCAATTCATAATTTCAAGTTGATTTATCATCATAACTTTTGTCGACATTATTTATGGAAGTATTACTAGTAGTTTTATTTGGGATAAAAATACAGATTGGAAGTAATCGTTAAAAAGATTGCAAATTCGCTGACATCAAATACTGGAGTAGATATTTTTTTGTGATACATGTTATTAGGTAGTTCTGAAATTTAAAAAAAATAAACCTTGTAGAGAAATCATTTTTTGCGTCAAATTTTTAAATTTATATACGACAAATTTATGTTCCCACGTAAATTAGTTGTCGTAATTTAAATTTAAGCCCATCAAAATTTAACCTTTTTTAACATTTCATGTATTTTAATTTGATACTTAATTATATTTACATAGTAAAAGGGCAACATTATTTTTCTAAATTGTCTCTAAAATCGTTAAAATTATAATTGTTTTATTGGACTATATTTTATAATCTGACACGCAAATTAATAAAGGAGCACATATCCATAATAAATATTATGAAGAAGTATATAGTTTTTTAGTTTTTTTTACCTTATTTAGTTTTGTCAAGAATTTTCACTTCAAATCTAAATTTGTGTTGTGTTTTAAAAAAGCCGCTCAGCCATTCCTTGAAAGATTTTTTAAAATTTCCTACTTCCGAAAATAGAAATCTGTTTGTTGATAAGTACGTAGTGCTTCCATAAAGGAAGCACACATAATTAAAAGAGAAGAAAATAAACGTATTTAAAAGAGTAGGTGGGTACAGGAAAGCCGCCCCGAGAACCAACACCTATGCCATAGGTCACCTCAAGAGGTTCTCAACGTTTGGTGACTTAGCAGGGGTGCCCAGGTTCATGGGGGTGAGGTTTTTTTTATAGGTTTTGGCAACGGATGTGGAGAGAGGAGCGGCCGGTTGAGGGAGACATTTTAACCTCTCAAGCAGGACTCTCTCGACCCATCGCCTTGCATTGCAGTGGGAGGGATGGAATCACATGTCCGTCACTCGCGGACACACTGACCTAGATTCCTACCTATCCCTCATACATTTTCCTTCCCAGAACGTCCTATTCTTTCTTTCTTTAAAATGTCCTCCATACAGCCTATAGACCTTGAAGGAAATTAGTTTCCTCAGTGCCCCCTCTGTGAAGTTATTGTAAAAAAAGTGGTGGAAATACCAACTGGAAAATAGCCAAAATTAAAATAAAGAAACAATAAGTTATGGTCCCGTGATTTGCTTACCTATATTGAAAATTGAAATCATATGCGTGAATTGATATTGTATATTGAAATCATATGCGTGAATTGATATTGTATATTGAAATCATATGCGTGAATTGATATTGTATATTGAAATCATATGCGTGAATTGATATTGTATATTGAAATCATATGCGTGAATTGATATTGTATATTGAAATCATATGCGTGAATTGATATTGTATATTGAAATCATATGCGTGAATTGATATTGTATATTGAAATCATATGCGTGAAACGAATATGATTTCAAACAGCTTTGACTTGTTAAAATAACCACAAAAAAACGACACAAGTTAATGTTCATTATATCACGTGTAACGGACGTAGTTGACCACATTATTTAATTTCATAAAATCTGTTTTTACATTTATAAAATGTGCCTACCCCACGCCACTGGCGAAATCATCACTCCCCGCCACTGGCCATTTTGTTCCCGGCCTTTTTTTTTTTTTTTTTGATTTTATGGATTCTTTCGTAATCCTCTAACTAGCTAGGGCTTATAACAATACCCTTCATGTTTCTAGCTGACTAGTACTGCGGCTCATTTGGCCTTATTACTATTACCATCTGATGGTTGTATTTACTTGACTGATTTTATGTTACATTAATGAGTTTTATGAGGAAAAATTCTTAACTGGATAAAAACGCTTGAAAAACTTTGTCTACGAACGGCATCGATACCGCATCGCCGGCTTACCTGCCGCGTGGATCGATGTCCAGCATTTTTTCTATGTAAAATTTACTAGGAAAAATCAATTTTTAAATGTTGCAAATAAATGTATTTTACTTGTTCATCCCCTCGGCGGTAGTCAAATAAACACTATTTTCGATATACTACCGCTGAGGAGATATTAAAAAGGCTGTTTTTCACATATATGTAAACCCATTTTTGAACAATATTTTTTACCTTTTTTGCGTGTACAAAAATCCAGGAACCTCGTAGCATAGTGAATCTTATCTCTTTCTGAGCGCTATGTTACGAAGGACCTGGGAAAAATACCAACTTAACAATGTTTTACAAATTTGATCGCTTTGAGATCATTTTTACACATTTATTTACAAACATTTCTTATTTTTTATCGTATCTTGACAAACAAAAAATCTAGTTGTCAAGATACACATTCTTATAACTACTATGCATTTAAACTATGTAATTGTTATTCATGTAAGCGTTCAAAATCTTTTCTAACTCGCAAATTTAAGCGACTACTTTCGCCGGTGCTGCCGGCAAAATGAATATGCGACATTTTGCCGGGGCATATAAACACATATCTGGCGCGGGTACAATCCCCCACCACTTTTGGACTCAAAGCCCAATGTCGGGTGCGAGTCATGCTTATTGAATATAAGCAGCCAAATAATAAAATAAAATTAGTTCATCTTTACCACCGAAACCAAGCGTTTTATTATCTACAAGTGACTCCTGCCCAACATCTGCCTCACCTCGCCGAGTCTTCTGCTCCAAGATCTTCTGGTGTTACCTCTTCAAGACAAGCCGGCCCTCCTCTGGAAAACCGCCAACACCAGAAGCGAGCAGAGACGACAGCACACCCAGTACCCAACATTCACCAAGCACTGGGTGCGGGAGGCAGATTTATCATCAATATCAACTACAATCATCATCATCGGCCGTAAAGGAGCATTCTCATCGGTTGAAGACACGGTTTGGACCCGGCGCCTAAATCTACAGTCTTGTGCGGACTCCCGTCCAGTACATCACGTAAAATATGGGTTAAATAAGGGTTTTAAATTTTTTGTCGGTTTTATTAATGGGCACTTTAACAATACAACGAAAAGAAATCTATGAGTTTATTTACTATACAAACCGAGTTAATATTTCAATGTCAACACACCACATAAATATTAAAGTAACAATAGTTCTTTTTACAAAGTAAAACTTGGAATGTTAGAGCTTCATAAATGGAAGAATTCAAAAGTTTTTTAGTGAGTGCTTTTACGTATTTATTATACCCAGGGCCGGTCAAACGGCGCCCGGTGAGAAAATTTTTGGCGCCACTTGGAAAAACCTGTAGACGCCTAGGTAGGTGATAACTTTAATCAATAATATTCGATGATTAGTATTTTTGCAAAGCCGTTTTCGTGTAATCTCAAGGGCAATGTGTAAGGACTATTAGCTGTTAGGTATTATCAGCGCCTTGGCGCCTTGGCAATTCGGCGCACGAAGCGGACTGCTCCAATTGCGCCCGCATACGACCGGCCCTGATTATATCTAACTAATGTGTTTTTGACGTTCAAATAGATTTTCACAGGAAGAAGGCTTGATTTTGTCAACTCAACGAACTATTACCTAATTACCTCATTTTATGTAGGGGTTTCAACAGGGGTATTATAATACACACGGTTTTTGAATACATTAATTTTTGGGTTATTTTAAGATCAAAATTTGATGAAAATATGTACCTTTGGCGAACATCGAACGCACGAAAAAATATTGATTGTTGTGGAAAAATGTGATTTTTTTGTATATCCTGGGCATTTACTACTTAACGATTTCTAGACATTTTGTTTTGAAGAGTTTTAAATAGCAAATTAATAAAAATGAATTAACAAATGTACACGTGAAATAAAATTATTCAAACAAAACTTTCAAGATTCTTTAAATGATATTGGGCTAAAGATTAACCTCATGTACAAGGTGGAATAAACTCAATTTCCCAAGGTGGTAACTTAGTTTGTAAATAAAAAATATTATTGTAACACGATGATTACGCATTCTTGAGAAGTACACGGATTATCAACGTGTTCTGCTTCTGTTAAATTCACAAATTATTGTCACGATGACATAATACGCAATTTGCAAATATGAGAGCATCTTCAGGTAGGGTGAGTAATATTAAAGTTATTTTGTAATAGTTGATATTTATAAGAAATACGTATACATATTATGTGTGCATATTTGATTAAGTAACGGAAGTTTATTTATGAAATATTTGTCGTTATCAAAGCTGGACGGTTTGTATTTTGTTTGTCTCTCTAAAATGCGTTAATTGAAAAAAAACGAGATTTTTTTTTAGATTTGGTGGATTTAATAGGTACTAAGAGTCAATTATTTAAATTCAATAGGTATTTTGATTCAATAGGTACTAATTTTATTCGATCTATGGTAATTTAAAGCATCCATTGAAACAATCACTTTTTTATCTATTTTCAATTAAAAAATAAATAAAGGGTTGACATTAGTTTGAAAACATTTAACTTGGAATAAATGTCGGCCAAAAAATTAGAAATATTTTGGCATTCAATTTGGGAGGCAGGCCTTGGGTACCGTCGCCCCTTTGTAACCATTTATGGCAAAGTAGTTCTCTACTTTTGGTGATTTAGCAGGGGTGCCTGGGATAATAGGGTGAGGTGTGTTCAGGATGTGCCTGCCCACCATCTACGTAGAGTGCCAGATCGGGAGAGGCTGGTTTGGGGAAACCCTTTGACCTCTCCAACTGGATCCATCGCCTTGCGACGCAGCGGAAGGAATAGATTAATATGTCAGTTACTCCTGGACATACTGATCCCTAGATTCCTACCCACCCATCATGCCTTTTCTTTTCCAGAACTTCCTCTCTTTTCTTTCATTAAAATGACCCTCCATACAGTGCGCGAAACTCGACGGACACGAACTGAACACCCGTTCACGGTTGACGTTGGCTTCATGAGAACGGGCCGTTTTTACGACTCGTTTTTGTGTAAGTCGGCTCGTATGTAGAACGAACTACCGGCATCTGTTTTTCCTCCCTCCTATAATCCGAGCCTCTTCAAGGCCCGCATTAACAAATCCCTTCCTACAGCCCCTACCTTATTCCGCCTCACAACGCCGCCCAACCGGGTGGTGACATAGTTCCCCTGTTTGTACACTGCACAGGCAGGGACACTCTTGTGAAAAAAAAAAAAAGAATCCCCCAAGATGACATAGGCTCTGAGAAAATAAATTTCCCCAGAGCATTCTGCGTAAAAAAAGCAAATTTTTGTATTTTAATTATCGTAAATTGTTAGATTAGTTTTTATCATTTAAATATAACAAAAAACACGAGTTAAAAAGTATGCAAACTTTAAAAAAAAAAAAAAAATATTTAAAATTCTAAAATTCCCACGAGCAAGAATCAGTAAAATCATTGTCCCATCGAAAATGTTTAAACGTTCCTCCAGGAATTCCGAGAATTCAGTAAAACCTACATAGGATAGGAATAAATCCGACCATTCTGCCGCCGGAGTTAGGCAAGTCTGAATGATCAAGGTAAAATTACACTCTGTTAACCCAATTAAATGGTCAATTACTCATCCCCGCTTTGCAAATGAAATATACGTTTTTTTTTATCGGACCATTCCTCCTGAAATTCACCAGTTACGAAATTAATCCTTAAAAATATGCTGGGTTATCCCATGAGATTGATGTACGTAGCTTCTCGTGAGTGCCAAACACCAACTATGGCCGTATATACTCATGATTTATGACCAGAAACAAAACTCACCCCAATCGTTGCCCAAATGAACAAATTAAACTCAAAGGATCAAACAAAGTTTCGGGTAATCTTTGTGCATTTATAGAAATGTTTCATATTTGATAAATATTAATGAAAGCATGCACGGAAAAAACTGATCCCGTTAAAAAAGTGATAGCATGCCAATTTCCTAGTAAAAATTTTCTTCTGAACACGTTTTCTTTTCATAACATAATTTCCTAATTTGAAAAAAATACTAGCAATAGGTCTTTCTATATATAAATAGGAATATCTCCAGGAAAGAAAACAGGTAACAAAAGTTGAAAACTCGGTATCAGAACCGCCAGAAAATCACCTAGGTATTCCGCAAGTGTCAATATTAGGCAGAGGTGGCTCTAGAGGTCCAGAAGTGGAAGTTAAATTGAAAAAAAAAATCATACATGTTGCTAATGCGTAGTGAATATTATAAAAACGCCTATGTAAGTAATTAAATTGCCGGTTCTCACCCATTCAGAAGCCGGTAGTAAACTATTGCGTAATTTCAGTTTATATCTAATTATTTACCCATATAACTAAATAAAGTTTTTTTATTGAAAGATTTTTTTCTATTTAAATCACTAACTCCTACCTCAGTCCATTGTTTATTAGTAGATTTAAAAAGTAAACTATGAAATTAAAAGTATCTATATGTTCATTTTGTTGCACCGGCTAATCCACCGACAAAAATTACAACTTAACTCGTTTTAAAATATCGTTTTTAACCTCTTTATTATTCTCTCTTTTAACATTAACTAATTGTCTTTTTATTTTAATACTTTGTCATGATTCAATGAATTTTTTGCAATTTCTTTCAATATCCACAGAAATCCACATTTAAAATTATTCCGTGCAAATTATGTCAATAAAGATAAACATAATTTCCTACACCAAAATTCACGTTAAAGTTCACGGCTGTCTATCACTATTTATATAGCTATTTTTAGACTGATATTTTTTCACATCTCCCTCTAACATATTAATCTTAGGTCATAAATACCTCCATCTCACCGCGGTCATGTCCGAAAACCCATTTAAAATTATTTTTGTATGATACTAACCATACATCCGATATTATAGTGTTTACCTACTTTGTATGTATAGCAAAGAGAAAAAAAGGAGATGGTTTTAGGAAAAAAGTGACCTACGGTAGGTATATTCAATAGCTTCTCATTTGGATGCTAGATGGCACTGGAAAGAATCGAAAAAGTGTGCGAATCTGCACGAATATTAAAACTAAATTAATAATCCGGTAGTTTGTTAAACCCCTTTTAATATTAATATTATTACAGCATATGTTTGGGAGGTCATTGATCAAATGACCTCCATAAAAGAGCCGCCACTAGTGTTAGGCCCAATTTTATTAATAATTTGCATAAATGGTATAATTAAAACCATTAAACATTGCAAAATTAGACTACTCGTGAACGATTCGTTGATCTATTTTTCATGTGAAGAGTACATTGACGCAATAAATAACATAAATGAATGCCTACATAATTTTTAAAAGTGGCTAAAAATCAATAAGTTGAAACAGAATGTAAACAAAATAAAATAAATGGGAATAGGCAATAAAATGCATAACGTAGTGTTAAATGTGAAAATTAATGATAAAAATAGAAATCAAATATATAGGTGTAATATTGGATTACAATCAAATTTTACAGCAAATGTTGAATATGTGCTGAAGAAAGTATTAAAAAGGGTAAGCTTTCTTAGAAGACTGAGAAATAAATTAAATAAAAACACCAGAGAGCTCATTTTCAAAGCAATAATTGCGCCATATTTAGATTACTACTCCTTGGCCAACGAAGGAAACCTGAACAAGCTGGAAGTTATTCAAAATAGAGAACTGAGATGTATACTAAGGAAAGGAAATATGCAAAGATTAATCAAATGAGAGAGGAGTTGAATTGGATTCCAATGAAAAAGAGACTGCTGTATAATGTGTTATTTTTTATAGATAAAATTATGTGTAGCCAAACGTCTAAATACTTTAAGGATGAAATAGTATTAAAGAAAAATATTTATAATTATGAAACCAGAAATGTTAATAGAATTAGATTGCCGCATACGAGAAAAACAGAATGACAGAATTTATTTAATGTATAAAGGATTAAAGATGTATGATGAAATGCCTGAAAGTCAAGAATGAATGTATTTAAAAAAATTGTTATATTTAATGCAAAATATAATTTTATAAATAACGAAATGTAACCATGTACATTTTTAGTTTATATACATAAAATGTTATATAACTCTGTAAATTCATTCGTTAAAGGTCTGTGGTTTTTGACATAAAAACGAATAATTTAACCAGATTTTTAATAAATTAACAGTATTTTATATCAGTTCGTTTTATATGTTACTTTTAAATTAATTTTAAAATGAAAACTGATTTTAAATTAATAAAAAAACCGATTTCAAATTAATAAAAAAAGATTTCAAATTAATAAAATAAAACTGGTCAACCGTAACACAATAATAAAGTAACTCTAAAATAAGGCTTTTTTAACCTTTTTTTCGTTTTGTTTTAATTTTAGTATAAATTCTAGCTATTTTCCACGGGTTTAAAAATGTTGTCATTACGAATGTTTTAAATGTAGGTATTTTTAGAGATGTTGTAATCTATAACGAAATTTCATTACAAGCAAAGAAAATGGAACGCCACAAACATTAAATACCTATAACATGAAAATAAATTGGCGTATAGGTTTTCTATACTTCATTAGCATGCATACATTGGATACTCTTCTGTTTTTTATACTCTTGATTGACCCAGACTCAAGTAATTAGTTCGCTAGAATTTATCCACTTACGCGTCATTTCCCTATTCACTACAGACACTCGATTTCGATTTAAATGTCCAAACCGTCGAAGCGCCACATTCATAATTTTGATAACTATTTTTACATTTTTTAATGGTTTCCTCGCCGGTAACACGAATTTATATGGTTTAATTACATTTTAGCCAACGCTTGTTATAAAGAGAGATATTTGTTTTATTACGTTAATGAGTATACATTTTATTTTACGGTATGAGAACATCGCAACGCTTTGTAAGTTGTTAGGGCTAGAAAACTTTTGATACAATAACAAATAAAGTGTAAGAATTTTTTGGTCACAATATGGGACTTCATTTTATTTCTCTGAAATGTTGGAAAAAGCAGGTTTAAGGGTCTTGGCGATTTATTATATCCCTGAAGGGGGACGTAGCGATAACTACCACTTCCATTAAATAAATTCGCCCTACAATACGACCGGACAAATGATTGGTGGCGTAACCTCTTCGACGCAATGAAAGGTCATAATAACTTTCGAAGGGTAAGGTTTGAAATGGGAAGCATTCTAAAGTAAATGGTTACTATAAAAAATATTATTTCTTTTATCTTCGTTTTACCCAAATGCTCCCATATATAATTACACGAACATGCTACCGTTTGAATACCGCAGAAAAGTCCCAACTGCTCCCAACCGTCTGGAGCCAGTGAGCCAGTGAGTGACTATGGCAACCCCAGTTGGAGACTGGGTAGTGGGGTGGGAAGGGACAGGAGGAAGAAGAAGGCGGGGAAGTAACTGGCTATACAGATCAGGTCACCAAACACGTCTGAAGCCATTTCAAGTAACATTTAAATTCTAAATGGTTGTCTTACACCAGGGCGATACTGAGAGTATCTTCCACTCTGGAACGTGCTGCAAATGTACTAAATATTTTTATGAATTAATAAATTGTGAAATAACATAAATTAAACAAATAATATTGAAATGCATTAAACATATGGTTATAAATCGTTACTTTAAACGTGAACAATAATTGTAAAATTTAGTTTGAAAGATACGAAAAGGGATTTTGTTCATACTCGTAGGTCAAAACAAATATTTTCCAGAATTTTGAATGGTTTCACCAAAAGATAAGACAAGTTGAGCAGTTAATCCCTTTCAGCAGGTATTTATGCCGACAGAATTATTCAACACAAAGGTAATATTATATAATCAGACGACACGCATGTTTGGCTGTGGTTACTTTGTACATTGTTTACCTGCAAATGGAAATAGGATCCCGGACATTTGTTGTCGTGACTTCGCGTGTGATTGTCGCACAGACAATGGTGGTAGCCCGCTAAATCCTGTTTCGTCTCCAGCATTATCATATCACATTCTGTTTCATCACCTCGTTTGAATGTCCGGACCTCCGCTTGCCGCCCGCCGCCGACGCCAACCCCCAGCACCCCACTTCCGCCCACGATACTACTACCCCCGCACACGTGGTTCCCTTCCATTGTCTCCACTGTTGACTCCCTCCCGTCGTAATTCGAATAAACAATCGGTTCAGTGGACATAGAATAATTCGATAATATTCTATCCTTCCACAGATCGCTCGAAGACATTATCTTTCGAGGAGGTATTTCTATTTGCGAGCAGAACCTGTCTATATATCTGTCATCTAACGTGACGTTAATGGAACTAACGTTCAATGGATTTTTTCTGTGAACGCCGGTTGTCTCGCTTTTGCATCCCTTGCTCGGAAGTTGAAAATTGGTATTCATGAGCGAAGATGTTCTCATATCCGGAGAGTAATCGAACTCGCCTGGAACGTCAATATTTACAAAATCGCTCTGCGGAATAGTGTTGAAATTTGAAGAAGAAAAAATACAATTTGCGTTAATTCCCCGGTCCGACAATTTAAGGTGCCTGACCAAGCTATCAGATTTTCGTTGTGGAAAATCTAGAGGTAATTCACTCAGCGGGACGCCGTGATTATTTTTTTTCGTTCCGTTATCGCCTCCGATTTTTTTCAAAGATGATAAATTTCGTTTTATTTTCTTGACGAAAGAAGAGCTCGGATTCGCGTACGGAATATGCCTGGGAATAAAACTGGCGACACTTTTCGTCTTGACGTGTTTGCGATCCAGACTGCGGTGGTAGGAGTTATTGGTCTTGAGATAAGAGTGTCTGTTGTTTAAATTTTCGAAATCGCTGATTAATTTCTCGCGAGTCTTGGGGATGTCTTGAAGAAAGGAATCTCGTTCCGAGTTGCAGTTGCAAAGGAGGTCTATGCTGTTTTCTGTCTCGAATGGTTTGTTCCAGAACTGTTGACAGTTGTATCCTGAGGAGTGTCCGCAGGCCTCGCAGGCCTCGCCAAGGCCTCGCCCAACGAGTAGCTCCTCGCTGGTGTTCCTGACGAAGGAGTCACTGTAGGTGCGGGGGCGCGGGCCCAGTGCGGGCCCCAGCTCCCCGGGGCCCCAACACTCCCCGGCAGCGCTCTGCATGTCTTGCTCCTGGCTGACCTCATCCACCATGGTGGCGACATCTCGATTCACTTGTATAACGCGCGGCGACTGACGACCTATCTTATTTGGATCTTTACTTTTTTTGATGGCCGTTGGCGATGGCCTCTTTGAATGATGCATTTTAAATCATTTAGGGGTCCGCTATTACCACTTAACCGAAAATAGACCACCTACTTAAATATAAAATTTAACTAATCTCCAAACAGCAAAACATAAAAATATGTCAGCAAAATATAAAATCAAACAAATGTTTTAAATCTCTTATTATGTTTTCAATAGCTTGATTTGCCAGCTTTCGAGATGCTTTATGCTTATCATTAAATATTTACTCTATGGGAATATTATTAAATTGACGAGAGCGGCACTTCAAAACATCAAACACATTTTGTGCAACAAAAAAATAAAGTTACTTGTTAAATAAATTATTCACGAACATCACCAACAATAATAAACTTGTGATCACCACACTCCCACATGCGGCGATTCTTAATACAATATTAGGAAGAGTTTCTGAACAAAGTTACGAAGTATTAAGCCGGAGACTGGAGTATGAAAGCAACACCGCGGTTGAAAGCGTCCGCTCGCAACGAGACTGAGTTCAGTACTAATCAAATCCATACTCAGTTCTGGCTACGGGTTCGTAGCGGCGCGGCGTAGAGCCGGTACTCCCGCCATTTCAAACAAACGCCGTAGCGAACGGAGTCTATAACAAACGGACGAATATCTTATTTCCCCGGGAAAAAAAGACGATATCTCAGATTTGAATGAATGGAAAATATCCGATATATAAAATGCTCGAGCCTATAGCTATAGTTACGGAATATTATTTCCGCACACTTTGCAAATGAGTTGAAATTTATTATAAATTCTCAGAGCGTTTTATTATTAAAATATTAATAAATTAAATCATTTTTTTTTAATTTATGTTCAACTTTTACAGAAAAAAAACACAAGCACTGTCGACAATTCATTCCGCAAAATCAAGATCAAAATATATAAACTGTAAATTAAAGTATTCGCTACACTTTATTTTACTATAAAAGCACTCAATTTTCGAAAAGTATTAAAAATATCTTTTACACCTGATAGTTAAGGGCGTTGATAAGATACATAAAGTAATTGTAACCTCTAAATGAAACTGAGGAGAAAATGTAAATACCTAGTTATAACATTTGTCACAAGACTTATTTAATTCATTTAGCCTTCAAAGGAATTATATACTTAAGTAAACAGAAGAAACGTAGCTGTCTGTTTTATTAGTTTGACCGAAGGCTGACTGCTGACGTGGTAAGTACTCATTTACACAAAGCATTTGTCTAACTTAATTGTCGACTGGATGACACCCTTCAAGAAGCGGAACAGCCCCACCGTAGCGACCAAATTAACTTTTTTTACGTTTAATGATTTGAAAAAATTAAGGGGTTAAAAAATGTTACTGCTCATTTCGATTAACAAAATAATATGTAGATATGTTTATACATTTACGGAATATTTAAAAGAGTTGCATATAGTAATCTTTTAGTAACCATTTTCCATTGAAAATTAAGGTTTGATAATTTTTTAAATTGCGAATATTTTTATAGTCTTGAATTTTAGAGAAATCAATTTTTTGGTTGAAAAATCGGAAATGATGAAATGGCTTAACTTCTTTAAAGAGATTTATTAAAAAGTAACTTAGATTTTATATACACAGAATTATATGTTTCGCGAACAATTTTCGTTTCTTTATGAGTAAAGGTACTAAAGATAAAAAATTAAATATCGATCACCTTTGAAGAGGGTTGGTACAGAGAGGGGTCGGAGTGGGGACAGCTTATACGAATTAGGACTAACAATATCATTATAAGGGAAACACCGGTTAAATGGGAAAATATTTTAAAGAAGTTTTATTATTTTTTTACTTATTATGTACCTGCATTGTTAGTAATATTTAGTCGAAATTCTAAAATTTAAAAATTATTAATTTGCGATGCCTTATAACTTATATGAAGTGTTTTTATCCCTGTACTTACCGCGAAAGTGTAATCGTTTTTCAATAAATGATCGAACTTAGATTCACTACTGCAATAGAGAGACAGAGAAAGAAAGAGCTCTGAGATGTCAAAGCCTCTTGTAGTTCTACCTCCCTGTATAAAAGAAATTGTAATCATCACAATTTAGTTTATAAACTCCTATTTTTTGTTTAGTTTATAAACTCCTATTTTACGAATATCGTAATCTTAGTGTTAAGTATATATTTCTTCCATTTGTACGAAACGCTGGTTGAATAGTACTGGGAATATTTTTTATTACAAATTCTCAGTCATTTAACCGAATCGTAATTAATTTATTTTTCATAGAGAGGAAGGCCGCGAATTTTGAGGAAAAGGATGATTTGATGAATTATGTATGGCAGTATCGGTATACGAATCTTTACGGAAAATATTGAAATCTTTTTTATTACGTGTTAAAGTTAAATGTAAATTGAAACTTTTATCTTTGCCAATTTCTAGTGCCAATTGAATATGTTTTATGTAATTTATTTAGATTGTTTAAGAACATGTTCAATTGTATTTCTGTACCTTACCAAATATAAGATTATGTCACCGACGTATCGTGTGTAGCAATAAACATTTTGATGTAAAAACATACCTAAATTAAAAAAACCTATTTTCAAATATTATTAATAAAAATACTCGTATCTGCAACCAAAGGGCTGGTACTACTCCCCAGTGCTAATCCATAGTTTTGTTTAATTATTGTATAATTGAACTGAAAGTAGTTCTGTTTAAAATTTATATCGAATAATAAAGTTAAATCATAAATAAGGTCTTTCGGCAAATTTGAAGAACTTAAAAAATTATTAATACTTGTTTTAATTTCTTCTATTGGGATACTCGGAAATAAATTAATTACATCAAAGGATGGCAAAATAACGTGGTTAGGGATTTCCAAATCCTTTAAGTAATTGATTAATTCTAACGAATATTTATTTACCTGTGTATGTTGGTTAAAATACATTAGCATTATTAATTACATTATTTATCGTTGATGCTAATTTGTATGTTGGGGCATTACATTTAGAAACTACTGGCCTAATAGGTTTGTCCCGTTAATGTATTGTTAATAGACTATGAAGTTTAAATTTCTGTGGGTCACTTTATGTTTAGTGTTCGCGGAACATGTAGATTGTGTATATAAAAATAAAGTGATGTAAAATAATTTTTGTCTTTTTAATAAACTAAATAATGCCATAAGGTAATAACCGGAAAGAAAAACTTTTCTACGAAAAAATTTAAAGAGTTTTTAATGTTTAAGAAGTCATTCGTATCGTAAAGGTGAGGTGTAAAAATAAATATTAAGATATAATAATTTTATAATTTAATATATCATTGAAGCAGCAACATAAAAAGATAACTGTCACGACTAGGAATTGAACCCAGGATCTTTTGTCTTGCCGGGACACGCGTCTTAAATCACTCGACCACTGTGATCTATTTATTAAGCGTCATATTTGTTGATATCATATTTCAAATTCAGAATTAACAATATCATCTCGCAACTTTTTTTCCTATATTTTTGGGATCTACCTTTTTATATGGAAGCAAAGTTTCTAACGAAATTGGTTTGTAACCTAGATAGTTTCTTGGATAAACAATATAAACATATCCGATTTTGATTTATATGGGATACCTTGACTTTTATAAAATAATAAGCTACAATGTCAATCATGATAATTATTGCTTAGTGTTACTTGGAAAGTCGAACAAGAGAAAATTATACCCAAGAGCAAAGGAACCAAATAAATCCGGTTCAAACAAATATCACAAGTATGCATTTATGTTAATATCAAACAATAGCTAGTAGAACTATTAAACACCCAATAAAATAAAATGCCAGTATTTGATAAAATGTTATTTTGATAGTTAAATTAGTTTACAAAGCCTGCCAAAATGATTGAAATCTGGTGAGGTACGAATGACATCATATGTACCTCAGTGTTATAGGCCAACAGAAATACGGTTCGGTATAAAAACAATAAACACAAAATAAATAATTAGCAAGATTTAAAAAAAAATTACTTTGAAACAATTTGTTTACCGCATGTGCGAAGCGCGAAATTGCTCGCACTTCCCCGCTGACCAATCACAGGGCGTTTAAGTCTGGTTAAAATCGTAAATGGTTGAAATCGTTTTTAAATGATTTAAAATTGTGCGTACAGATTTATCGTTTTTTATGTTTATTATAATAACACTTAATATAAATTCATAATTAAAGTTTGTTGATCTTTCATTTTTTGTTGATTCATGATATATCTATTTTATTTAACTGGTGAGGTGAAATGAAGTGGGTGGGGAGCAAAAGGAGAACGATGAATGATTTATAGTAGGAACAGGCAAATTATTTTAAGGTATTAATTTTTTTAATTTTATTAAATAATGTATCTGTGCATACTGATAATTTGAAAAGTTTCCTGAAAAACTAGTTTGGAACACCCGTCCGGAGTTAGAATTCTTTTCACCTAGCATTATTACTCAAATACCTTTAGAAGTACCGTTTAAATTTGACAATGTTCTTTTCTTTCTTCCAAGGTTCTTCTTATATGCATGCTATGAGCTCCCTAACAAAATTTTATATTAACCTTCAGCTTAACCAAACTAACTATAACTGTAAGAAATAAGATATACCATTTATACTAGGTATTTTATTCGTAAGATTTTTAAAATTTGAATATGAATCCAATTGTCAAGCATTAAAAAAATCTAGTACAACACTATACAAACAAAAATCTCTTAAAAATAAAATTTACCTGTAGCCGGATCTTCAAATACAGATCAGCTTCGTCCGAGAGACAGACATCATTATTTTTATGATTTTTGCTTTTACTATTGAAAATTATGGAGTATCATCTTACTTCAAAAAGTAAATGGGCATTTTAAAACTGCGTATCTCCTGACGTAAATTGATTTATAACTGAAAATAGTTGAAATAATTTATTTTGTGTGTTTGGTTTAATTTTTTAGACGATCAAAGTTCTTAAAAATGTTATTTATGTAATTAATTTTAAATAACTAACAACAAATTAGTTTAATTAGACATGCTAGGTAAAAAAAGTTAAATGAACACATCTAAGAACACAAAATAAAAATTGTGGTTAAAACGTGCAACGATAAAGAATGTGAGTTGTTGTTGTTTTTGATGATTTTTGATGATTTCTATGAACAAATTTTAAGAAAGGTTGAATTTATCTAGAAAATGCAAGCAGGATATCGAAATTCAAATTCCTCCAAGTTCACATTGCTGTGGACGAACGTATTTTTTTGTCGCTTTTTAAATTATATTTTTATATGAAATGTTTCTCTGGAAACTGAACATAATCTGAAACTGAGAGAGAAAATAGTATATAGGTATGTATGTGTTAACACCCACAGCATCCGCGGCAATATTTGCAGCACTTAACCCCTTTACCCCTTTAGTCCAAGGCGATGTGCCTCTCGTCCCACTAACTGGCTGGAGGGCGGCCAAACTATTGTTGTCAATATTATTGAAGCCATTGACAAACTCGCATTACACGCCACTTGGACACCGAAATGAGCACTTTATAGTAGATACTTCACTTTTTAATGTTTGAACCACGGCATAGAACCCCAAGAAAAGTGTATCTATCTTTACGTAGCATAATATTGGATGACTTTTGAGTCGTGGGGCGCATTCGAACATCGCGGTTACTTGTATAATTTTCGCTACCACGCAAAAATTAATCGATCTTGTTTATATTTCGAAGTAAATCTTTAAGTTCTATTTTTTTCATTTCTTTGTCAATTCGTGAGAAACAGTTTGGATGCAGGTGAATTCTCTAGTTAATGTTTTGCATATTCTTGTCAATTGATATCTGTATCTGTTTTTTCTCCTAAATAAAATAAAAACTGGCCCATAAAATTATATAAAAAAAACAGCTTCGAAAATAAGTGTGACATTTATTGGTCTATAGTTATTTTAAAACCCGATGAAAAAAGGGGTATTTTCATGAGCAACGAATACCGTTAAAAATGGGAGGAAGATTTAAGTTTATTTTTCTGATTCTGATTCATGTACTAAAAATTAAACAAAGTATTTCGATTTTAAAAAGTGTTTGATTAATTTCACCAGAATTAAGGATTTTTTTCTAATAATACATAATAAATTAATGAAATAAAACAATATTACAGTTATATTATAAAAAAATATTACAGTTCGGAGTACAGTGCATTCATTATAACACATAGCATAACTTAAATATTTTTATTTTATTTTTATGTAATTTACCGTATGTATATTTTTTTATTTATATGCATATATTATAATGTATATATTTTTTATTATATTTATATGTAATAAACTGTATTTATTTGCATTTTATTTATATGTAATGTACTGTGCATATTTATATAAATAAAATCAGTAAAGTTTGAATTGTGTTTCATTTTTTTCCTGATTCAAAAAAAGTATTGTTTCATGATTCAAAGGTTAAACGAGAAAGAACAAGTTAAGGGAGAAATAAATCAATAAATGTCTCTTACAATAGAATATGGGTGGTAAACTTTTAAGTATGCGTGTAGCAATTGGATAAAATTTATCATGCATAAAACGTAATTCGTGACATTATATCCAATTCTGTAACCTGTATCTAATTCTTCTTATAGTGGTTTGCTAAAAATAGTGGTGCGAACGTAAAAAGTTCCAAATTGAATTTTGTAGCATAATTTAGTTCGCGAGTTCAGCTCAACCGACACCCCCGTCTTCCCTCCGCGCTCTCCTTACTTCCAGGAGGCTGCTACCACCCCCACCCCTCCCCCATTATCCAACCGCTGTACCATTTAACAGTCGGGTTTCTTTGAATTGTTAAAAAGAATCCATTTCGTGATTTATTGTTGCCATTTTCCCCAGTTCCGCTTTATATTCCCAGGAACGTATGAACCTGCAAAGCTCTGTTTGCTCATTCTTCACTCTTACACTGATCTTTTTGATGGTGGGTTGAACATGGACATGTGATGTTACCTCTTATGAAGGTAAAACCTCATCAATTCTTAATTTTATCCACGGCATAAATAAACCAATATTTTACTCATCTCGTGAAGAAGTATGATGTAACGGAAACCGTGTTCGCGGTATTTCTCGCGAAGATATATTAATAATTTTAAGCGCCATTTGGTGTTTCTTGGTGTAGACACGATAACTGTTTACATTTGCAGTTTAATATACTATGGAAATGAACATTTGTTCGTTAAATTGCTCGAGCAATCTGTTCCGCTTTACATAATTGTTGTATCAAACACAATTAAGGGTCTCGCGGAGTCCGCAATTAGGGGTTTACTTTTGGAATACCTTAATAACAATAAATTAGAGTTTATTCGGTAATAGCTTCTGCTAATAATAACTGAATAAAATTATTACACGTATATCAAAAAGTACAATTAGATCCACATTACGACTTCGTTATACTTAAAGAAATATTATGGACACAAAAAATGAAATAAACTTCAAATAATAATAAATAACCTTGCTTTTATCAACAAGTTTTAAAATTGTGTTTACAGGGTTTAAATAAATATGGCTAAAACGATTCAATTCATTCGATTGCTCTCCCGTTGGTCGGCAAGATCATTGGCAAGTTAGTCCTATAAGCCGGGATGTGTTCCAACTAACTGTCCGTGTTATCGATGTCGGAGGTATCAAGGAAGATATCCACGGGGAACATAAAAGTGAAAGCTTTTCATTATCGATGGTTTCCAAACCGCCCACGAATCAATCTGTAGAATGTGAAGCAATGTACACGTCTCTTCTGACACGCGGAGAGTTCGTTCCGAGCAAAGTCAAAATGTAATAGATAGGATACGTGTAGCAACCCTAATCCGTCAGGTAGAAATATCTCTTCATCGATTTGAGATGTATGTAAACTATATATCATAACAGTTGATGACTTAATATTACAAACGTATTTTTTTACAGCATTGTATTATATTTTGGAAAACGATTTTATAAATATACGAAATAAACTGAAAATATCTCAAAATTATTGACTCTACCCAACGTTTTTGTCCGTCTAACGTTTGTATTTCTGTCAAAGCTTCACTCATCAGCTAAAAGCGGTGATCTTTTATAAAAAATGAGGAATGTTTTGGAAATTTTATTTATGTATAAACAGAGAGCCTTAAATGTCGCCCCGAGGAGCGTAGGTTTAGGCTGAGGTCGGGAAACTCAGAACTCTAAAATTATGTTTATATGATCATTATCACGTTTTTTAAAAATCACATTAAAATCAAAATAATAATAAAGATAATGAAATTAATTTTTTAAAAACATTAAGAATCGTACATAAAAAAAAACTGCCAGGCTGCAGGTCGGCAGACCGAGAAATTCTCCAATGGGATGATCTAGACTACAGTGTTTAGTTAGTTTCATTTGTGTACCTGCTCGATGACGTAAAATTTACCAATTTTAAATATGGCTACCTACGAATGCTCCAGCCTGCCGGTCGGCAGACCTGTCTTTTCTCATCTATTAATCGACCCCTATCGTAAGAAACCATTTCCGTTCATTTACCTTATGGCGTAATTTTGACGAAAAAATTCGTTCACTATTTCGATGACTTCGCGAAACCCTCCAAAAGGTGCATCGGCAGACCAAATTTTTTTAAGGCTTACTAAACATTTATTCTCATTACAAAGTAGTTTCATCTATGCACTCGATGACATAAGTTTTGTTGTTTCGGGATCCTAGACTTAATATGTGCTAATTTGACGGTCTCAAAACGGAATTCTCCCTATTTGGATAGTTAAAATATTTTACAAATGTGTAATATGTGTATCCTATACTAAATAAATAAATAATGTTTGAAAATAATAAAACAAAAAATATATATATGTGGCTAGAGTTCATCCATTGGGAGTGTTTTCCGGGATAAAAAAATAGAATAGAGTCATACCGGCAGATAAAATCGTAAAAAAATTCATACATCACTGCCTAATCCATAAATGAAGGCTTTTGAAAGCACTATCAGACATATACACGAGTGTGCAATTTTCATATTACCAGAGCTCACATTTTAAGAGTTGTTGCTGCTTCATATTAGGTATTTGAGAATTTCCATAAATATATTTGTGCATAATTGAGTGCTCATGATTTCTTTCATATCACTATTCGATTGAATTTGGTGTGAATGTTAGATAAATTACCTATTCATTTTAACCTCATTTGATATAGATGCGTATTCATCAATTTTATTAAGAACGCATTAACGATGCGAAAGGAAAATCGTCTTACGCTAACTTAGCGTTTAATTATTTTGTGAAATAACCGTGTCTGAAATATTAAACGCTCCTCGCATCGAGCATTACGACCTCGAAAGGAAGAATTCAAATGTTTAAATTAATTTCGTAAGCGAAACACTACGGGAGACGAACAAACAAATGAATTAATTCCGTTTTCGAAAAACGTATTTAATCATTCGCAACGTTGCCAATTATCGCTACTCAGATTTTCATTGAAAAATTAAAAGAATTAGTATTTTCATACCTAAGTAAAAAATAATTATGATCCTTAAGGCGATTCAGAAAGTCTCAAATTTATTTTTAGTGTAATTTTTTTTCGTGAAAAATTAAAAAAAATAATCACATTGAATTATATTCTATTTGAGTTAACTCAAACAAATTATTCTTACTAGACTCAAACACAGAATTGTGTTTATGGGCGCATTTGGAAACACTTCCTTACGCTGAGAAATAGCCATTTGTCAAGGGTGTTAGATTCAAAGGGCAGTCAGACATCAGGTTTAAATAAAAATTAAATCCATGTGTTTCTTTTTATGTGTAGCTAATTACCTACGGAAATATAAAACAGACTGATAAAATTGCAGATTAGTCCCAAAAATTAGTGAAAAAAATATAATTACATTAATACATATTAAATTTTACAAAAGTGCATTATTAGACATGCTTACCTTTCAATAAAAGAACAGATTTTGTGCCTGATACCATGTGCCGGGTACCATGATTTTTGGGTGCCGCGAATCGTCGGCTCTTCCTGCTAGGCCGCCAAAACTCTTTTCGATATTTTTGCTTCTATTCTCACTAAAATTGGCAATGCATCTGTGTGTTTCATCAATTATGATGAAATTTGAATACCTATTGTACTTCTTTGCGTACATTTAATGATAGTAAAATAATTGTTTTATAATCAATAATATAAAGACTTTTTTACTTTCATTTTCACTTCATTGACAAAAATCAATTTTGATGTTTCACATTTTCCAGGCATCCCGTAACGGCAATTAGTTTTTTTAATTGCTTAATTTCGATTCTAAAATTATAAGATTCAATTGTGCACCTCGGGATTTCAAACCGCTTCTTTCGGAAATTAATTTAGTAGCCTTACCCCTCGACCAAGAAGACCGTTATTAATAATTATAAAATATCTATTAATGGTAACATTAATGCAAATCTCACGTTTTTGTACATTCATCGCTCTAATGTGGATAGCGAAAAGTAAGCATTTAAGCGTGCTTTGCTTTCACGAAATACCAACAGCAAAAATATGTGTGATTAAATAGTTATATCAATGGCGTTCCGTCTTTTACATATATTTTTTAATATTTTATGTTGGTGTCGTATGTATTTATATCTTTTATTCGTTCAATCTCGTAGATATTTTTGTTGCTTTGACAAAATACTTATTTATTTGGCAAATAATTTTTCCCGAGTTACTTTTTTTGTGAGTGCTAATAAATATACAAAACAAATTATAAAACATCCATTGACATTTCGACAAACATAATATATCTTTTAATATGTGTATTCAATTACAAAATTATCATTGATGGTTGTGGCAGACATTTTCTTATTTCTATAAAATACTAAACATATTTTCAAAAAAGAAGTAAAATGAGTTCATTAATTTACACCAAAATCGGGCTTCACACATTTAACATTTTTATCGGTACCGGCATATGTAATATAGTAATGCTGCAATTTAAATACTAGATCTAGGGCTCTCGACTAGCAAGCTGGATCAAATCCCGGCGTGCGCAAGGTAATTTTATTTGATTAATTTGTGTCACGTTCGAGAGTGAAAGATAGGCTTTCGACTAGCAAGCTGGATGTCGCGGGTTCAAATCCCGGCGTGCGCAAGTAATTTTTATTTGATTAATTTGTTAGTTTGTGGCACGATACTCTCAGTATCGCACTGGCGTAAGACCATCATTCAGAATTGAAATGTGCTTGAAATGGTTTTGACCGTGTTTGGTGACCAGATCTGAATAGCCAGGTACTTCCTTACCTTCTACTTCCCCATCTCTTTTCCCCTACTACCTCCAGTCTCACAACATTCCCTAATTGGGGTGCCATAGTCTCACCGGCTGCATACTGTTGGGATTCTTGTACGGTTTCACATTAAGAAAAATGGTGTTCGTGTTCCTTCTTCTTTAGCCAATGTTTGAAACAGCGTAACAGTATTCAACATCAGAGCATATGTGATATGCTTGATGCATCTGCCCTGTTGATGAACGGACCCTGTAACGCAATCCAAAACGTTGGCTAAAGAAGGAGGAAGCGCAACACGGCACAATAACCCAAAAATTATCACAATAATCTTGAAAATCCTACACTATATCTCAATTCTACATCTTTAAAAAGAGTTTTATTCAGCGAGAGGTAATAATCCTGCTGAAAGTAATTCACAGAAATGTTAAAAAAAACATTCTTGCACTTCCCTGCCTCGTAAATACATTAAGGGAGAAAGTGCGACTTTTGGTAATCCTATATACGAGTATGTAACAAACAGGATTGACAAGCAGGGTGGGTAGTATTTACCTTTTATAACGCATTAAAAGGACTTTTATTTGAAAAGGATATAAATCGTTCATTTTCATTTGGACACATAAATTATTTTCATTCACAGTGTGACGGAACTTTTCAGTTACCCATTGCAATAAATCTTTTTTATGGGGCTAATGACTTTGGGATCTATAATAATCAAATGTATATATTACAAAACAATACTATCTTAGTAAACCCATTAGATCATTTTTATAACATTCTGCAAGATGAAAGATCCAAGATCCTGAAAAATGAAAGTAAAATTGTTGTAACATTTTTTTTATTATTATTATTTATTGAGTTAGTTTATACATTTGAATATAAACTAATATAAACAAGATCATATTTCATTTTGTAATTTTACATATTTTTACAATGAATATAACATTTCTTTTTAAATACATTCATTCTTCCTTCATTCTTCAGACTTTCAGGGATTTCATCATACATTTTTAGTCCTTTGTACATTAGGCAGTTCTGTGATTTTATTTTTTTCATATGTGGTAATCTAATCCTATTTACATTTCTGGTTTCGTAATTATGAACATCTCTATTAAAAACAATTTCATCCTTAAAATATTTTGGCATTTGGTTGTTCATGATTTTATGTACAAAAATTAACACATTAAATAATAGTCTCTTTTTTATTGAAATCCAATTCAGCTGTTCTCTCATTTGATCTATGCTTGCGTATTTTCCTTTTCCTAGTATACATCTCAGAGCTCTATTCTGTATAACATATAGCTTGTTCAAGTTTCCTTCATTGGCCAAATACAACATAGTAGAGCAATAATCTAAATGTGGAGCAACTATAGTTTTATAAATCAGCTCTGTAGTGTTTCTGTATGTAGTGAAAATTGACTTTTTTAGATACCTTCTTTAGCACATATTCAAAATTTGCTGCTAAAGTTAGTTTTGAATCTAGTATCACACCCAGGTACTTAATTTCATTTACTTTTTCAATTTTTTCGTCATTAATTGTCAATTTTAACTCTGTGTTATGCGTTTTATATATATTTTATTTCCATATATTTTGTTTTGTTGACATTCAGTTTTAATTTGTTTAATTTCAGCCATTTCGCTATATTTTATAGGTCTTCATTTAATTTATTGATTGCATCTATGTACTCTTCACATGAAATATAGATTAACGTATCGTCTGCAAATAATCTAATTTTGCAATGTTTTATGGTTTTAATTATATCATTAATGTAAGAGAAAATATATAAAAAAAATTAACCATGGATTACTGTTGAATTAATCATTTCAATTAAACAAAGAGGTAAACTAAAAATGTTAAAAAATCAAGTAGCTAGCCAAAAGAATAACCTTAGAATAATGTAGGTATTTTATGAAAACAAAAAATTGTTGTTCATTAATGGCGCTAATCTTCTTCGAGTTTCACAGATTCGAGATCTCGGTGTCTTATTCCACGAAAGTCTGCACTTTAACTTACACATCGATGAAACTACAAACGACGCAATGAGAATGCTCGGTTTTATTTTGAGAATGGGGGCAAAGTTTAAAAATGCGTTAACTTTAAAACATCTATATTGCTCATTAGTACCAAGTAAATTAGAATATTATTCAACGGTGAGCGGATAAATCATCAAAATGATAATCCATCACATCTTCAAAAAGTTATATAAAGTCATGGGAAGTGATGAAACAAAAACTGTATTAACTGGGTTAAGTAGGTTAGGTTAGGTTGGGTTAGGTTTAATTTTTTTTTCATCGTTTTTAATGACTTTATATCACTTTTTAAAAGTGTGTTGAATTGTCGATGTGTTGATTTATCATGGAACCGATTTTTTTTGTTGTATATTGTTATGCTATTATCCGTGTATTATGTTACACTTACATACATAAATTGTCAATTTTCTCAGTAAAAGCCCGCAATAGGGCGTTAATGAATAATAAATAATAAAAACATCAATTTCGCAATTTTTAATCATGTACGGCATTATATGATGGGGTGGTGCGGTTTACGAATTTATTAAGCCTTCACAAATAACTTAAAAGCACACTATTAAAGTTATATATAATAGAAAGAAACACTATTTGTATACCTAATTGTTATTATATTTAAAAAATACCTGAATCTTCATGTATCATTTCTATTACAATATTTACATCAAAACATTTATTTTGTTTATTTCTATTCTTAATTTACTAGTATTTTTTATATTACCCTTGCGTAGGCAGTGCCTTTGTGCGCTCCTCTAACTTACCCTTTAAAAAAATTATACGCATGTATTTTTTTACGATAAAAATGTGTTTTTAAGTTATGTAGAAAAAAATAATTGGGGAAAAATAAAGGGAATAAATAAATAATTTAAAATTGGGAAAGGTATCTTAGGGTCTAACGCCTATTAACATTGCCTAACAGGGATATGAATGCCCTTATAAGAGAATGTTTCATAATGTGATGTATCACATAAAAAAACTAAAACCTTGAAAGAAACTTATCTAAAAAGCGAATCATCAGTTCGGTAGTGACACTTAAATCACTCGAAAGATGAGATGCAGTGTTATGAAATTTTCAAGTATTTTTCAGTTAGAGTATTCTAAACTAACCCAATTTTTAGATAATATGATAATTTATTTTTATTGTCATAACAAACAACAAACATTTTAAACTGTCGAAAATTTGGACAAAAGCAAAGAAAAGGTGTGTTGAAACTCGGGTGATGCCGGGTACTATCCAGTAGTCTGTTTCCTATGTCATGTCAATCTCTGCTGCTCTATGTAAATTGGTTCAAACCCATGTTTGTTAGTTCGCGAAAGTTGAACAATGTATTTCTAAAGTTAAAAGATACACATTTACTTGACTTAGTTCGGACGACAGTTTGCGAGTTATGTTTATCTCAGGACAAAGATAAACGTTTGTGCAGGAAATGCATTAAAATATACAACATTTATTGATCTCTCATCTTGCCCACTGGCGCTTAACGCGACAATATTGATCGTTTGGTTCACAGGTCTAGGAAAGGGTAAAAATAAACAGAAGAAAACCCTTCGCTCCACTTCTCACGGTGGATGTCAAGCGAGCTGATATCAAGTAGGGTCCGCCATGTGCTAAATAATAATGACCAGCGTTACTTTGATTTACAACAAAATCGAATAACATGACATTTTTTGACAGTTCAACTCAATGTCTTTTATACATTTCAAATGATTATCTTTCTCTCTCACGCATTCAAACCTCACACTAATTTACACTTATTCTGTTTTCTTGACGAACCTACTACGATTTAAAAGTTTTACTCGCCATAACGTACCCAGTTTTCAAAAAAACTCACCCTAGCGGACTTTGAATATCGAATCTCGCATTAACTATTTACTGCTGGCTGCCATCTTAGATAGTGTCACATGATCGACATGACCACTCAGGGTACTATTCCTCTAGCGAGATGTGTATTCATTCGTAATATTTAACTATCGAATCAGTCGCTGTGTTTAACATGTGTCGAAATTGATAAAACTACGCAGTCATAGACACTTGTTTTGAAGGAAACATGAGACCAGAGGCGGCTCTAGGAGTCTAGAAGTAGAAAGTCACACGAAAAAAGAAAGAATATAAAATGTTAAAACATATTGCTAATGCGGATTGAATATATAAAAACGCCAATATATGTAATTAATTTACCAGTACTCACATATTCAGAAGCCAGTTTTACAATATTGTTTAGTTTGAGATTATTTATCTAATTATTTACAGATATAACTAATTAATGTTTTTTTTTCTTTTGAAAGATCTTTTCCTCCTAAAAGTTTTTAAATCACTAACTCCAACTTCAGTCAATTGGTAATAAGTAGATTTATAAAGTAAACAATGAAAGCAAAATTACCAATTCGTTCATTTTATTGCACCCGCAAAACCACTGATAAAAATTATAACTTTCCGTTGTAAAATATTGTTTTTAAGCATAACTAAACTAATAGTCACTTTATTTGAATACGTTTGTCATGATTTAATGAATTGTTTGGGATTTCTTTCAATACAATATCCACAGAATTTGTCGTTTAAAATTATTCCAAGCAAATTACGTAAACAATGATAAACATAATTTAACTAATATTCAAGTTAAAGATGGCCAAAGTTTATTTCACAAAAAACTTTCGAGTGACATTTTTTCACATGTCCCTCTAATACATTGATAATCCTAGGTCGTAGGTACCTCTATCTCACCGCGGTCATGTCAAAAAATACCGTAAAAATAATTTTTGTATGATAATAAGCACACGTCAGATATGATAGAGTTTATCTCCTTAGTCTTTATAGCAAAGAGAAAGAAAGGAGATTGGTTTAGGACAAAATTTTAAGAGACCGAATAGAAATAGCGTACAAATCTGCATGAATAAAAACTAAATTAATAATAGGGTAGTTTGTTTAATTCTTTGTTTATTGTTAATACTATATTGCAGCATATTTTTGGGAGGTCATTGCCCAAATGACCTTCTTAGAAGAGCTGCCACTGTATGATACATTCCGAAATCGGGGCATAGAAAAATGCTATTGGTAGCTAAGATTTATAAGACATTGTCATGGTGAAGGCTCTTTGAACAGACTCAACTAAGTTTTGGTAGATTGAATAAAGTGGCCATCATAAAGGGGAACTAAAAACACACAAGAGATTGTACTTAGGTACTATATTACCAAAAAATCTCTTAACTGCGCCAAGAATAATTACACTAATATTATCTAAGACGTATGGAGTTAATTATTTGTTGAAACCATTTGGAAATGTTTATGAGCTGCTCTAACCGGATTGAGGTCGACCCAGGCTCTATCTCGCCATTCAATACTCTCTGATAACCAAAAGGTTATATAGAGTTTAGATTTAAATTGGTATGTAGCATTTTGGTGTTGAAAACGTCTTTGGACAAACAATGTGATATTTAATATTTAATCATTGAAGACAATATAGACAATAAAATCAGAAAAAGATTAATCAGAGAATACATATAGGATGCGACCTAATCCGTGTTCTCTAATTTGAATTTATCTCATTAAGTTATTCCAAAAATTAAAAGTGATATTTAATTACTGAAAAATAAAATAATAGTTATACATCTAAACTAAATATGAAATAGAACAAGACACAGAAAAGCGCTCTCCCGGAGATCCTGGGTACGATTCCCGGTTGCGTCCGTTACCTTTTTATTTTCTGTGCTTGTTATGTTTCATGATTCGTTTAGATTTATATTATCTTCCTCTTCAACGATTAAATACTTTCTAAGAGTCGGGACAATAGTCCTCATATAGGATAAACATGGTTATATTTTGGGAAAAATTCCATTTAGTATATAGATAAATAACAGTAGTGGAAGGCGTAGATAGCATTGAACAGTTTTTCTTTAAAAAAAGAATCACACTTATTAAACAATTTTATTACGGTTTCAATTTTAAATATTTTCTCTTTCAGAAAGAAAATTACTTTTCCAGTCTTTTTTTATTGTGCATAGTGATCTTTTAGGCTCTGAAAGTACAACTCCTAAATATTTTGGGTATATTACTGTAATACAGAAGCAAAATAAAACTGCTAATTTTGCGTGGTTGTATCGACATACTTAGGATCGTATTGTATATACTCCCCTTAACAGAGTCTTCTTCTTTTGTAGTGCCCCATTTTGCCGATCACAATTCACGCTATTCCTCTTTGGTTATGCGATTAAGAGCATGTAGATACAAATACACAAAAACCTTTTTTGGCCATAATTTTTTTTCGATTGTATTTAGCGCCTGTACAGCAGTTAAGAAGATATAATATTTTGTTCGATGAAAAAGAAAAATTAAAAAAAAAACGACAAATAGCTACCTGTTTCAAATAACTCCTTCGTCGTAAATTCAGTATAATCGTCATTTTCTGAAATTCTAATAAATTCATCGAAACAATAAATGGATGAATGGCTTTAGGAATTTCGTAGCGAAATAATCTCACTTTTGTGTTGGGATAATAAGAGATGAGGCTCGAATGACAGATTGTCACTTTTGTTCCTAAATTCCTATCGCAAGGAGCTCGTGATGGATTCAACCGTTATTCACGTCCTCCATCCAATTTGTCTTCCAATAGAAAACTTTGTATGGGTCGCCGGCTTAGAATAAATTGCTTAAAACGGAGAGAATGCAGCCATATAATGAATTACTAAACTTACCAAAGGATATCATTTATTTTTCGGCGTCCTATTAAAAGTTTTACAAATTTCTTAATCAACATTTCTAACCACTTCCATTTATATGTAGGACATACATAAATATATTTGTGGAGAACAATATGTTTGTAGAAGGGCGTGCTCCCGGATTCCGAGCACTGATGAAAAAACGGATCACCAGCTTTCGAACACGACTAGCCACGAGCGAAAACGGTCTTGTGATGGCAGCACTGCACTTCTGGCAGGGACCTATTTACAAGCGATGGAGCCAAATCCTGATATATATATATATTCATATATATATTTTTTAAATATTTTTTCTTTTTAAAAAACTTTAATGTCATTATGTTTTTTGTATTATTATTATTATTATTCTCTTTTGTTTTCGTTTATCGTGCATGTATTATCTTACAATATTTTTTATATTCACTTTATATATATTCTATGTATAATATGGAGCTCGTGGGATTGCACCACCCTCCCCGAGATCTGGTATAAAAATTAAAAAAAAAAAAAAACTATGTTATTTAATTTTTATATCCAACCTAAGAAAAACGGTTTATAATTGCTTCACGATCAATCTCAATTATATCATACATGCATAGATATACTTACCAAGTTATTTACACAGTGAAATTACTAGTAATTTACTCGTATACCCGAGTGTTAGTGAATTTCATATAATTACAGTACTAGTTACAACTCAACTCAACTATATTACAGTATTAGTAAATAAATGGTGTTAAAGGAAATCGTGTCATGTTTTATGTATTGGTAAATCATAGACAGTGTATTAAATAATTTTGCTCAAAATTCTAATTCAGTACAGTTTCGCCTTGTGTGGCATGTAATGCCGAACTGAAATACACCTGTTATTATTGTTTCTTCATTACTGTGCCGTTATACTTTTTTTTTTCTATTATTGTTCTCATATATCTAATTTTACTTACTTTTTTAATGGTAAATAAATAAAAAACAATTAAATTATTCGATTCAGAATATGATTTTCTTTCTTATTAGATGTTACCTATGTTTTTAATGAGAAATAAATAAAAACAAATAAAAATATCCGGTTCAGCAAGTGATTTTTTTAAATTTTTTAGATAAGTCTTGATAATTGTCATAAGAATTTTAATATAAAATTCTGTAGCTCATTACAAAAGTGAAAAAGATGCCAGTGGCCTGGATATTTCAAATATCACAACGCCAGAACTTACAGCTTGCGATTTTTTTGTCGCACACACGAATGATTTTTTTTCCTTAAGTTAAAATTTACGTGGTCCAAAACGCTTGGAAAATGCAATTTAGCAAGCCTTTAATTTAGCCTAAAATATAAGTAAATTTCAACTTCAACTCAAGGTTTTGCGAAATAATTTCTCTTGTAAAATATTTATGTAACACACACTCCATGGTGATTCCCCTCCGGTCGCCAGCTGGCTCTGTTCATATCTTAGCGAGTGATTAAATTCCACCTTACTTACTAGACTGAGAGAAGGGTTGAAGTTTCTCCAATACGAGAACTAATTATTTCCAAAGATCAGTCAACTCGTTAGCGTCATTTACGCAGTTATAATATTTTTAGTTGGATTATTCATCCGCGATTTCGTTACATAAATATTTGTGACTGATTTTGATATTGGGTACCATTTTTATGTTACTCTAGTTCTTTTAGGTGAATAGAATGTGTATTGTGATACACAGAATGTAACAAAGAAAAAAAATACATGAGTTTCCAAATGTTTTCCAAAATTAATTCCAATCAATATTTCTTCGTCGTTACATAAATTACCCTAATCAAAAAAAGATTTTACGTAATCGGTTTGTTATTTGAGGAATCGTAAGGCAAATTTTCAAATAAGCTCACCATAATATTGGTTATATTTTGATCATCTCATTTAAAACGGCTGCGCGTACAAAGACGAAGTAAATAAATAGAAGTGATGGATTTCGGAAGATTTCCATACTGTGGGGGAGAGTTGTGGAACCAAGCAGAAACAGAAGGGTTTGCAGCCAAAAGATAATAATAGTGGGCGGCAGAGGCGGACCTGTTTATGAAATTTTTTTTTTTTACATCAACCCCACACAAGAGACCCTGAGGAAAATAGTGTCCCTCAGGGTCTATATCATCTTTTGGTATGCTGTGTGGTAGTCTTTTTTAAGAAAAGGAAGGAGACAGTTCTGGGAAGGTAAAAGGTATGATGTATGGGCATAAATCTAGGAAATCAGTGAGTAAAAATACGTTTGAAACTGAAGTCAAAAACACGAACAGGAAACACTAGTGAGGAGGACTATTATTATTATAACATTATTTTTATACTATGCTTTATACTTACATCATCTAAAAACTGTGCCATATAAACTAATAAAATTATATGACTGAGAGAAATAAGTGATAATCAGCTTGCCAATAGTATGAAGACAATGTAAATGCATCTTGTTACTCAATAGATACAAAATTATGAAAAATTCTGGCCACCTCAGTACAGGAAACCGTATTGAAGAAGACTGTGAATACTGTGTAATTATTCTTACATACTTACATATTTATATTACATTGCTATCTACATGCCTTATTATTTTGTTTATGTCCCTTACATTATTATTATTAGATCACATTCTATTATAATACATGTATCGAGGCCGTTAAGCCTTGAGGTTCGGAAGTAAACCTTCCAAAAGAAGACAAAGATTGTTTGAAAGGCATATATGTAAATGCGAGTGTTAGAGGGAGCGCGCTGATATAAAAAAAACGATAATAAGTAAGCAAAAATTGTGAAAATATTTAGTAAAACACGACTTGTTTAAAATAGAGGAAAAATCCATATACAAATGCCTAAATTGCATGCAAAGATACAGAGATTTTTTCGTACCTATAATATGTTAAATAACAAAACAAAATAAGTTTGTAACAATTTTATATACATACTTTGCGATTTGTTTGTGTTGAAATTTTTTTTTATAGTTTTCATTTCGACTCTAAAAATTTATAGATATTATCTTCAAAACAACTTATATTTTTTTAGGAATTTAAAAACTTAGGACGGGTTGTTTAAGATAAATTGAATTTCAAAGTTCATTTTTAAGTTCTGTGAAAGATTTATTCAAGTTCTGTTGTTATTTCAGTTCTTTCAAGCAACTAGCCTACGATGAAATAAAAATAAAACTTTAATAGGACTTTCTCAGAACCCGAAAATTGACGTTTAATTTTGATGAATTGTTCAAATTCTGTGAAACAACCCATCCTTAAAGTGTTCAAGAGAAATATGTTATAAACCGGTAGAAATTCGGAATCTTAACATTTTGAAATAAGCAATAAATTATTTTTAAATAAAACAAACACCGAACTTTTATTGCTGTACATATCGACCGGTTTCGCTTTAACTAAGTTTCTTCAGGATATAATAATAACTAAATCCTAAGAAAGAGTTATCGAGTAAAACGTAGATAGACAGACAAAGGGAGAAATAATATTACATACTATAATAGAAAAATACTAGACAGAGACAAAATATATGAAACAAATTGATAATAATGAGAGGGAGGGAGACAACAATACATGTTGTCTCTCTTTACAATTAAGGCGATGCACTACGTCGTGTAATACTTTAAATTGAGCCGCTATCAATAATAACCCTTATGTAAATGGCGATAAGGTTTAAATTCCCTCTTAACACCATCCTCCTGTTTTGATTTATGCAAGAAAAAAACATGGCCAAAAAGTGCCTTTTATTTTATTTTGTGGATGTTCATAAATGTTTAATTTTTTTCGATAATTTTATAAATAACTTAATTTTCCACATTATAAAATAAAACCATAACCGAAAATGGGTTCGTAAGTAGGAGATTTTGAACTTTAAAGCAGTTTTCATAGGCCTTATACATTATTTTTTTTCTGGGCTTATAAAAAGACTTATCTAAAAAATACTCAATTATTTTAAAGGCCAAGATGTATTCTACTCGCAGTATTTAATTAAAGCATCTGAAACATTTCTAGGCGACCAAATTTTCAAACCAAAAACACATGATTTTGCATTACTACGTATGGCATCGCCTTAAATATATGTTAATGGATTTATAATGAAATATTAAACCTTAGATGATTTTACACAATAATAATTTTTTTAATAATTACATATACCGAACCGAATATTGCGAACCGAAACGTGAGCCAAGCCACGAATTACGGGAAAGGAACGAAGCAACTGCAAGCGGCGTTTTGCGACATCTGCGGTTAATCATTCCTTTCCCATAAGTTCGCGTATGTATCCCGGCCCTAGGAAAGCCATTATGACATGTATATATATTATGTCATAGGATGAGATGTATTGCAGGGAACAATTATAGGGTGTATTTTTTTATTAGATAAATTTATTTGGTTGTTAGGAAAGTATTCAGGCATGCTTATATTTAGATATTTCCAAATTTCTAATGCTTTTAAATAGTCTTAATTTAATACTCTACAATGTTTATGTAAAAGACTAGTCCTGTTATTTTATTAAAAGTGTGACCTGAAGAGATCAAACGATTTGAAAGTTCAGAAATTTATTTTGTTAGTGTGTAATTAATTGTATCCTACTAATACAGGATCTAACGCTGAACTCAATTCCATAGTGAATCGCCTCCATGTACTTGGAAATAAATATGCTTTGGATGAACCTATAAACATTGCTAGTTTAACCTCATACAAACACTACTTAATTAAAACTGTCTGTCAGCGCTTCTCAGATTGAGTATAATCAAATACAGTTTTAAAGTATTAATTTCTTAACACTCATTACTTAATATCCGGGATTTATAATATGTTGTATTGTATTTATAATAACCTACTAATTGTACTTTTTTATGTTGATACTAATATTTCTATTGTTCTCTTTTATGTATTTTATATTTATATATATTTTTTTATCTATGTATATTCTGTATTCATATGTAAAATTGTTATTCTTTTGTAAAAGCCGCTATAATCGGCGTTAATAAATAAATAAATAAATAATATTATTAATTGCACGGAGAAAAATGAGTACGGCTTTTATTAAACAAAATACTGTAAAAAATGTGAATGCTGACTTTCGTAATAAAATATTAGTCAATCAGAATATATCTGAACACGTGGTCACGCAGGTGGCCTTGTACGAATAAACATAATGGACGAGATGAGAAAATATTATCATTTGTAAAAACACGTGTTCCGACTTCCTCCTAACATATTCATGCTTTACTGATAGTTTGTTATTAAATTTGTCAAATCATTCGTTATAGGCCTTCAATCCCTATTTAACAGGAAAACATTTAATTTAATTTTTTTATTTTTTATATATTATTTTTTATTTTTTTATTTTTTATATATTATATTTATTTTTTATATAAATAAAAAGGAGTTCTACAAATTAAACTTTATAACAATAAATAATAAACAATTAATTTGACTAGATTTTGAATAAATTAACCATATTTCAAATCAGTAAGTTTTCTCATGCAGTTCAAATACATAATTATCATTTTTTTTAGATTTTACATAATATAATCTAATTGGTTGTAAATGTACCATTGTTATATTTAGTACGTAGTGCCAACACTACCTTGTAAACTCACTGTAGATTTCAAAGAATACGTCAAATGTGTCCTCTACCGTATTTAGAATCAGATTTGAACGATTCGCTTGATAATACAACAAGTTGTGGTGACGTCCCCGAGTGTGAGAATAATAATAATGAGTCATCTTTAGGAAAACCTCGTCAATGGAGGACATGTAGGTGATCCTGGTTGTATCATGAAATATCCTTAGAAGCCGAATTCAACGATGAGAGAGAAGGAAACCCGTCAGATATCTTCCTAAAAATAATGAATGTTAACCCATTGCTAGCGAATTTGAGAAAAGTTTTCAATTGGCTAGCAAGAACATTTAAAATTTCTTAGTTCAAAATTCATAATATTTTTCAATTCTATGGTTTATTGTGAAGTAAAATATATAATAGTAGAAAAACCTCTTTTGTATACTAAACTCCTTTAACATATATAAGACCATTTAAATTAGTTCTAATAAGTTCGGTCCTGTTCCTGAACGAGTAGTATTTGGTTTGGACTATTGATCTGGGGTTTGTTTGCGGAGACGAGCATACAACCTCTCATTTGAAACAAACAGCCAATGGTCAAATCATTTGTGGTAAAACCAAGACACCTGTTCCAGGACTCTATTGCCTGAATCCCTGCATTCGGTAATAATTAATTTAAAGCTCAATCAATTGAGTCTAGAATGAATAAAAAATATAATTTTGATTTTGCACTTTCGAATAATACACTAACTTATTACATTTATAAGACTTCTTTTTATAAATAAGTTAAAAACGTTTTTCTTTAATCTTGTAAGATTTTATTAAATTTTTTCAAAAAGTATGTCGTAAAATATGGCTAGTGTGGGTAACTTTTAAAGGGTTCACGAAAATAAAAATTACTTAAATTAGATAAAATCCTCAGAAGAGTGTTATTTTTCCATCATATTAATATTTTTATTGACCTACAAAAAAAGGGTTCACAAATAAAAATCATTTTAATTAGATAAATAATGTTTAGAAAAGTGTGCTTTTTCCATCATGTAATATAATCTTCATTCCTTGTTGACCTACAAACTTATCAGCGAAGTGAGGTTGATAAGAGTGTTTCTCTTGTCGTCCTATTGTTCGTCTGATAATTAGTTCCTCTTTTGCCGCCTACGCAGGTTAGTCAATGTATTTAAATACAGCCAGATGGATAAACCTCTTTAATTTTCGGAAATGGGTAAAATGAAAGGAGATGAAGTTCGCAGGTTGTTGGGCATTCAGAAGCTAATCACTTTAATATATTGGTTCAAGCTATTTTAGTAACGAGATCTTCATAAATACACAGGTACCTATCAAGCCTCACTATTTATAGATATAGGTTTCCATTTACGAAAGCTTCCAGTACTAATTAAATATTATCTGATAAGACTAATATGATCTTGTTCATTATAATATTAACATTCATCGTTACATACAGTATAATATGACAACGTAAATTTTATGTAGGTAGCTAGTTATGTAAGATGTATTATGTAAAACAGATATTTTAATATATTATCCCACACAGGAGGCCCTGGCAAAATAATGTCCTTTTTCTTTTGAGATGCTGTGTGGAGAGTATTGTTTAAGGATAGGAATGAAAGGAAGTTCTGGGAATGTAAAAGGTATTAGAGTTAGGTAGGTATCTAGGGATCAGTGTGCCCACACATCATCCGATGAGCCCTGGTACTCCTGCTAAATCACCAAACGTGGCGAACCACATGGGGTGACCTATGGCAGAGGTTTTGGTTATAAAATAAAGAGTTACCGGGGCGGTGGTACACAAACCCGCTTCCCAAATTGAAAGCCAAGAGAGACAACGTTTCCGTCAAGATAGAATTCAAGAATACCTACACACTCATTTCCTCATTTGAATAATTCGCCATGAGAATAATATACATACATAATACATAAAACTGAGAAGGCTGTTACATTTTTTAATGGATTTTATTCAGATGTGAAAATGTAATGGATTTAATCATGAGACGCTTGGTATGATTAGTAAAATTCTGTAATTATAACGTGATGATACAAAGCTAAATGAAAGAAATGTCACGAAACATGAATATTTTTGGTATTCATCTGTTTATAATGATAAATCGTGAAGTGCGTATTTTTAAAAAAATATATATTCTTCTGTATGGCATAAAAACCTGGACACTAATCCGAACATTAACACGTAAAATAGAAATCTTTGAAATGTGAGTGTACATACATGGTGCACCAGCATGTACTCGACAAACTGATTCCAACAGGCGATTTTTGAGCATATTTGGAATATAAATGTTGACGTATAATAATAAAAAACGTTTTTTATCGCACGTTGCCACTTATCAGACTGCCAAACGTTACAACGGATCTGTCTCGTCTGTGCGATCTTGAGGAACGAGAACGAGTGAAGAGTAAACGAGTAAGAGAAAGTGCTAGGTTGCAACTGCGCTAGGTTGCAAACAGTGGTAATGAGCCATGGAAAAAATATATTAAAGATTTCAATAAAATTTATAGTAAAAATTATAAAATAAAAACTAATCAAAGAAAATAAGAGAGCAAAGTTGTTCCGGAGTAAAGGCTGCAGGGTGAAGTTAACCATATCCGATATGTAGGCGCAGAAAACGAATAAAAAGAAATATATATCTCAGATCTTTTTTAATCTCATAAAAAAATATACTCTACCGCTCCCAATTAACGGGAGTCTACATTATCTGTGTGGTATTATTTAAAAGCACAAAAAAAGTTTGTCTTTACACTGACTGCTACAAGCAGTTGATAGTTGTAATTGCCGCCATCTTTAGAACTGCTTTTTCTATAAGACCTATGCAGTCGCTGCTTGAAGCTATCGAATTTGACTGCATGACTGCATTCCCAGCCTTATTTAATTACAATAAGGTAGGTCAAAATTGGGTTAGAACTAGAGCCCGTAAACATTGCACCTAATTAATATTTTAATTGTACTCATTAACGTTCTGACTAAAGACACTGCCTTTATAAAGAACCATGACCCAACTACTATAAAACCTCAACTGGAACAATACACAAATTTCTGGAATATTAAAAAGCTAACTTTATTAAATCCTAATAGATTTTTTTGGTTTTACGTCACGTGTCTGAATAACATCAGAAAGTTTTGGAAAAAATAACATCGTCGGAGAGGAATCTACGTTTATAATAGCTATTGTCATATAACAGATTTTAGCCGCAAAAGATCCTACAGTTGCCAGCCTGAGAGCGGGAATTATTCAAATTAGTTGCTAGACCAAACGTAGTGAAGAACGCGCAATACATCCGCTACAGTTCCCCCACCCCCGGCGACCCTACGCCCCGTCCGCCCCGCTCGCGCGCCGACCTCTGACCAGGCTGGACGTGTGTTCGTTTCGGCTCCCGCGTTCCCAATTTGCACCGCTCCGTCGAAAGCAATAACGTACGGAAATGGCGCTTTGAACATCGACAGGCTGGCACCGTTTGTTTGAGACACGGCGCTCAGTCCTGCAAATCAACAGGATACCCGACAACACCATGCTGTGAGTCTCTTACATTTCCTATTACCCTTGAATGTGTCCGCTAATAACCTAAATTCATCCACGCTGCCTGCCGATCTAGAGAGAGTGAGCTGTTAATTATTTCCCAGAGAGAGATTAGGGAACCCTTGTTGATAATTCCAGTTTAGGATGTAATAACCTGTGTACTGTTGTTATTCACCCATGTAATGTCCTTTAGCCGCTCAAATACAATGCTAATTCATAAAAACCTAACCTCTTTCATTTGGGCATAACAATCGTATGGGAGTGTTTTGTGTAGACGGTGGAATATGGATTCTCGAGCCACGCGCTGACCCCGAACCCTGACTATGAGAGAGACGTCTCATGCCCCGCTTCTGAGCTGGCCGAGGGTAAGTCAGGACCCCCCCAGGTCCGACGCGCGACACTGGCGACCAACTTAGGGGCAGAATTTTTTTTTTTTAAACATATCCTTCCCGACTGCACAGAATTACCTTTACGATTGTCCCCAATTTGAAAACATGTACTATGCAATTTTGTGCCAAGAGCATTTTTGCCGCAAAAACTACGGTGGAAGTTTCTCGAATAAATAAGAAATGCACGCAATCCTGTCGTGACTTTGTTTGTTGCTAAGCGCATTTTGCCGCGAAAAATAACGGTAAGAATCTTCTCGAACGAATAAAAGAGACGCGCGAAATTCCCGCCAAATGCTGTGATAACGAAAGTTCGAACATAATGTTTTTGTTTTTTTTTCAATAACATAGATTCTGTATTCTTTGTTTAACAAAACAAACCCACTGTTTTAATTTCGGCATAAATTGCACCGTAATAATAACAGTCAGGATTTAGAACTGTGAAGCCAATTTTTACACCGAAAGTGATTTTTTTTAAAAAAAAGCACAATACACCCAACGGCCCATCGAAGCTGATTTCTAAAAAGTATATCAGCTACAACCTGTAAAACACAAGTAATTCTTTATCCCGATTAATTATATAGGTACGGTGTTTGTCCATATTCTTTTTTCAGCATTGACTGTTATAAAAGTGATTTTAAGTGAATTGTTTCAAATTAACTTCAGAAGTGCAGTGTTTTTTTGCAAAGAAGTGCTTTCTCGACGCAATAATAAGAACGTGTGTTCAATCTCACGATTTAGTGCCAGTAAATGAAGCAAATATAAAATCTTTCCATCAAAAGTGTTTTTTCGCTTCTAAAGTGCTGTTTTTTGTGCCTTTTTCGTGCCTTTCCTCGAGTGCAGTGAATATAAGTGCGAATAGTGCCCACAAAAATTAAATAATGCAAATCCTAAAGTGTCCCCCTGGCCAAATTTTCTTCAAAAAGACTTAGAAGAATTTCGGAGTTTTTTTTTCCTTTTTTTAAACCATTTTTAACAATGAATTCCAATCAAATGGCTACATCTTCGGACATGGGTGTCATTCCCAATGTACACAACTTATCCAAAGTGCACCTACAAGCCGTCTTAAAAGACAGAGGAATATCACCACTAAACAAATCAAAGTCAGCATTGAAAGCATACGCTTTGTTATTTAACAAGAAGTTCATCAGGAAAATAAACCTATCCGTTGCAAATGAAGTCAAGGCACCCAATACCCCAGCTTTGGAAATCCCCGTTTCTAACAAAGAAACCAGGACACATGTTACAGTAAAACAAGACAATGCACCCATCACGGCACAAGAAAAAACATACGATCTCACTCCTTGGAAGATCAAATATAACGGTGTTTCTGATGTACTGGATTTCATTGACCGAATCGAAGAAACGGCCTCAATTAAAAATGTTCCATTTGACGTGCTGCAGAAAAACTTTATAGAACTAATATCTCCAGAATTAATCCCGTGGCACCGAATACAAAAATCAAAATGCGGACTGGGTTTAACTAATTTGGTAAAACACCACATTAAAACCAACGGCCCACCAATCAAGCAACGCTACTACAATTTAGCCCCCCAAAAATTGAAACTTTTAGAAAATGAACTTGATGAAATGTTAAAAATGGGAGTGGTAGTTCCCAGCAGAAGTGCTTGGACCAACCCAACCCTTTTGGTTTCAAAAAAAGACGGCTCTGCACGCTTTTGCCTCGACAGTAGACGATTGAACTCTTGCACTGAAGCCGACGCGTACCCACTGCCTTTCGTTCACGCAACTTTAGACAAATTACGCAACGCCAAATTCATTTCTTCCATTGATCTAAGCAAAGCTTTCTGGCAAATACCTTTAGATGCGGAATCCTGCGAAAAAACTGCTTTTGTTGTACCTGGTAGGGGAATGTTCCACTTTAAAAGGCTACCTTTTGGTCTAAAAAATAGCCCCGCCGAACTACAGAGGCTGATGGACAAACTATTCGGCCCTGAAGTTGACAACAACCTATTCTGCTACCTTGATGATCTCATCATCGTTAGTGACACCTTCGAAAAACACCTGTTAATGCTGGAAAAAGTTTTTCAACAACTTAAATTTGCTGGTTTAACCATCAATTTAAAGAAGTCTGAATTTTGTAAGTCTCGCCTGCGTTATTTGGGATTCATTGTCGACGAAAAAGGTCTGAGAACAGATCCTACTAAGGTGGAAGCAATGGCAAATTTCCCCCGACCCAAAAACGCGAAAGAAGTCAAAGGTTTCCTTGGACTTACAGGTTACTATAGGAGATTCATTAAAGACTTTTCCACTATTTCGGCCCCATTAAACAAAATTACTGGTATCCGTAAAGGTATCAGCAACTTTCGTTGGTCTACTGAAGCCGAAGAAGCTTTTACGACTTTAAAAAATGCTCTTCAAACAGCCCCTGTCCTGAATTGTCCTAATTTTGAACTACCTTTTACCCTCCACACGGATGCTTCTAACGTAGGGATCGGTGGAGTCCTAACTCAGGAATTCCCCGATGGCGAACACCCTGTAGCCTATTTTTCCCGCACCTTGAATAAACACGAGAAAAATTACGGAATCACCGAAAAAGAGTTACTGGCAGTATTGGATTCTGTTCACCATTTCCGCGGTTACATAGACGGTAGCAAATTTACTGTAGTCACAGACCATAGTAGTTTGAAATGGTTGATCTCTCTAAGTAATCCCTCCGGCAGACTCGCTCGCTGGGCTTCTCGTTTGTCCCAATACACTTTCGATGTCATCCACCGTAAAGGTGCGGACAATATTGTCCCAGATGCCCTGTCAAGAATTGAACTTGCCGCATTAAACATCGATACAATTGCCTCTACCCCATCCACAAAAGATGAATGGTATCTCAAAATCTATGAAGGGTGCAAAAACAATCAACAAAAGTTTCCCAATTTTATTATAAAAGAAGGACAACTATATCGCAATTGTAAGGCCCCACTGTCCATCCTCGAAGATTACTCTTGGAAACTCGTTGTGCCCCTCGAAAAGAGAAAACAAGTAATCATCAACAATCATAGTGCCCCCGACTCTATACACCCAGGAACCTTCAAGACGTATAAAAAGATTTCCTTGAAGTATTACTGGCCTGGTCTTTTCAAGCAAGTTCGCAACTACATCTCCAAATGTGAAACATGTAAAGCTTACAAACATAGTACGGCACCCCCTGCCGGCCTAATGGGAAAACCCAAACGTGCCGATAGACCCCTCCAATCGTTATCTATGGACCTCGTCGGACCTTTTCCCAGGAGTTATTCTGGACACATGCATATACTCAGCATTGTGGATATCTTTACCAAATTTTGTTGGATCTTCCCCTTAAAAAGAGCCAACGCTGCCGCCATTGTCAAACTTGTGGAAAAACACATTTTCATACCCTACGGAACACCCAAAACCGTAATAGTTGACAACGGAAAACAGTTTATAGCACAGGAATTTAAAGATTTCCTTGCTAAATACGGGATTAAAGATATTTATTATAATACCTTGTACACTCCCCAAAATAACACTGTCGAAAGGTATAACCAGACTATTAACACAGCTCTGGCCATTTTGGTTGACAAAGACCAACGTAATTGGTGTAAGAATTTAGATAAAATTCAAGCTGCCATGAATAACACTGTTAACCTAACCACTGGTTACACCCCCTTCTTTTTAAAACACGGTATGGAACAGGTGGTACACGGTTCATTGCACTGGAACACGAATTTCCCCACGTCAACCACCTCCACAAGCAATCCTGCCGTTGATTACGCCCATCGTTTGGAAGAACTTACTGCCATTTATAGTGAAGTTACTGATGCCCTATGCTGGCCCACCAAAAAAGTGCGGACAGATATAACCTACGTAGGAAACACATCACTTTTAATGTAGGCGATGTTGTCTGGAGAAGGAATAACACCCTCTCTCAAGGAGCCCTGTACTTCTCTGCCAAGCTGGCACCCCGTTTTGTCAAGGCCAAGGTTGTAAGAAAAATATCGGACTTAGTTTACTACCTGTCCGACTCCTCTGGCAAACATACTGGTAATTACCATATTAAGGACATTGTAAAGTCTGGAAGTGAGGAGACAGTTGAAACTCCCCCACCACCCCAGCAACTTTAAACTAACCCACTGTGTATTATCACAAACTATTGTAAGCTATGAAGTCTTACCATAATTAGGCGTGTAAAGTGTCAACTACATGTCAACCTATTCGTCAAAAACGAGTTTAACCCACCTTTGTAAATGAATGTATATTAACATATTATGACCATGAAATATTATTCCTGTAATAACGTTCTTTCCCTCACGACAATCGTTTTCTCCCTTTTTACGTTTTATTTTCTCACCTGTTCTGAAACTGATCATTTTAGAATAGAGACACGTCTTCGAGTTACAATCGCCGGGAAGTCGCGAACCCGCTTTTGCTCCTCAACTTCTACACTATGCAATGTTTATGTCATGTCACCCCATTTTCGTTTCATTTTTGTTCCCTTCGTCGTGTTAGAAAGAACCACCCCACTTTTGTTTTTGTTCCTTGTAAAATAACGATTGGTAATCACTCATAAGAGTGCCATCCAAAAGAGTTCGGATTTTGTAAATTCCAAAGTGTTAAATACCGACCCTTTTTTTAAAAAAAGAAAACCTGTCAAGTACAGCCATTAATTCTTTCTTGTCCAATTCAACGTTACCTTGAGTATGTAAAACCCTATAGTGGTCTCAAAGGCAAGAACCAAGTAGCAATTAATCACATAATTGTCTTCTTTGTATGTATATAATTTTTTTTTCATTTTTTTTCAATTTTTTCCTTTCAAAAATTGATGGCGTCCTACCCAAGCTCACATTTACCAAAAATAGGATTTTGACACATCCATTTTGGGAAATTGTATTTATAAAAGAAAACCAAATGTCGGTCCTATAAAACCACATACAAATAACTGGACTCGCTTCAACTAAAAGTATGTAAAACCCATTAAGGTCTTTTATTGTATGACGAGATCTCGATTTTCTTTTCTCTACTGTTACGTCACGTATGTCTCGTACCTCACGTTTCAACCCTACGGGACAGGTTAGTAAAACCTTACGGTTATCCTGATCTTCAAACGCAAATAATTATATCACAACGTAAATCAACAGGACTTTGTTCGATCATCGTTGCATAATATAAACACCCAACCTTTGTCTCACCATTTAACCAAGTGTTTGCAACCCAATTGCACGCTACAACGAACAGTATGTAAAGCCATTATGGGCCTGTTCCCACCCATCGCTCGATGTAAGTAGAAATACCTTCTACCATCATCTTGCACCTTGTAACACAATGAAGTAACATTAAAATTGTTTATCTTCTCTATTGTTCCATCGTACGCCCCTCCAGGCTACGGAGTTAGTCAATCTAACAAATCTTTGCAAACAGTATCAAATGATACTGCTAGCTTTTGTTGAATTATATTTAAATGTAAAAAATTGTCACGCGATAGGAGAGATCCTTACAAAATCCACCACTACACGAGAAGTTCGTTACAATTACTTAATACTTATAACCATGTGTTATAATTTGGTCGTGTGACATTAATTTGCCATGAGTACCGCCTTTGTGTATAATTTGGTCGTGTGACATTAATTTGCCATGAGTACCGCCCTTTGTGAATAATTTGGTCGTGTGACATTAATTTGCCATGAGTACCGCCCTTTGTGTATAATTTGGTCGTGTGTCATTAACATGTCATGAGAACCGCTTTTGTGTATAATTGTGTACAACCCTGTACACGAGACGTGGAGACGTAATAATAATACTTACCGTGATTCGTGTGAACGACATAATATCGACATCGTCATCTCCTTTAAGGAACTGTTTTTACACTCCTTGACTTCTGTCTATAATTGAGTTGTACCTTGCATATACTGCATACTTGTACACTATACGTGAAGACGTTACAATACTCACCATGAATCGTGCGAACGAAATAATATCAAACCTTTATATGTGAATTACAGGTAATATTACTCTTGCAATACTTAAAAATAAACTCAGAAACATAATAACTAATTATAGGAGAAGTCTGAAAAACAAATATTACATCAATAGCTTTCAACAAAGCCTAACTAACCCAAGAAAAACTTGGAAAACCATTAACTCAATTCTGTCTAACCGTGTACATAAACCCACCAACACAATTGAATCTCTCATCGTAAATAATTGTGAAATTAGGGAACCCCGTGAAATAGCGTTGGCATTTAATGAGTTTTTCCTGTCAGTTGGAGAAAAATTGGCAGCTGCCATTCCATCATTCCCGGATGACTGTAATACAATATATGTAGAACCAAAGGCACGACAATCCTTATATATGACTAGGACGAATAAGGATGAGGTAATAAAGGTCATCTCGAAACTTAGGTCGAATGCAGCGGCAGGAATCGATGGAGTAACACCGTGCATTCTTAAAACCTGTAAAGAAGAACTAGCGGGGCACCTAACCCAACTTATCAACTTCTCCATAGGCTCGGGAATATTTCCAAACCAGTTAAAGCTAGCAAAAATTATACCAATTTTTAAAGAAGACTGCAAGAAGTGTATTTCTAACTACCGTCCAATATCGATTTTATCGGTATTTTCAAAGGTGTTTGAGTCAATTATCAAAGATAGACTGATAAAATACATCTCTAGCAATGATATCCTTACACCACAGCAATATGGCTTTCGGAAAAACTCCAATACCCAATGTGCCACTTTCGATTTCATTTCTAACATTCAGCAGTACATAGACCAGGGCGAATATGTGGCAGCTATATTTATAGATCTGAAAAAAGCCTTTGATACGGTAGATCATGAAATACTTCTACAGAAAATGGAACATTTGGGAATAGTAGGTAAATCTTTAAATTTGCTCCGAAGTTACCTAGCTGATAGATTTTGCCTTGTCGATATCGGAGGGAACCTAAGCGGCTTTGGAAAAATCACATGTGGAGTGCCACAGGGCTCTATTCTTGGACCTCTACTTTTCTTACTATACATCAATGATATAACTAAATGTGGCATCTCGGGAAAACTTCAACTTTACGCTGATGATACTGTGATTTACTACCATTGTAAAAATCTGAAGGAACTTGAAGCTCTAATGAATAAAGATCTCGCAAAGCTGGCAAAATGGCTTCGATTAAACAAATTAAGCCTCAATGTTAAAAAAACCCATTACCTTACTTTCGGTAAAAAAGATAACATGGGTATGAATATTATTCTTGGAAATGAAAAGCTACAACATGTTCAAGTAACGAAATATTTGGGGTTACTCATAGACTCTAACCTCTCGTGGAACTCCCATGTTGAGAATGTAAAATCCAAAATTTCCCCTATAACCGGTGTACTTTATCGACTCCAAGGTGTGCTCCCCACATCTTTACTGCGTGCAACTTATTATGCTATGATTCACTCCCACCTGAGTTATCTAGTTAGTATCTGGGGCACCATTACCAAAAAAAAAAGTTCGGAAATACAAGTAATTCAAAATAGAGCCGTACGTAATATATATAATCTGCCATGGGATACACATGTCAAAGATATATACTCACAGACACAAATACTTCCCTTTACAGTCCTTCCAAAGTATAACATCACAACTGCCATTCTACAAATAATTCAACACTCCTCACACACCAACACTAAACCAGTTTTTAATTCTGACATACACCAGCACAAAACACGATCACAAAATCAAATACATTTATCGTCATCTACTTACACGACCAAATTTGGAATTAACTCCTTACAATACATTGCACATAAACAATATAACGCATTACCTAGTAATTTAAAACTTCCGGCAACAAACAAAAAAACACTGGCAAAAGCTCTTAAAAGCTATTTCCTTAACAGTTTCATTAATGACTAACACAATCTTTCTCTAGAACTCCATAATAACATCTGCGTTTATTTATTTTAATGTATTTATTTTAATGTATTTATTTTAATGTATTTTATTTATTTGCCTTGTCCTTTCTAATGTTGTCTTTCCCGAAATGAGTTTTATAAACTCATTGGGAATAATACATTATTACTTTGTTATCATTTTGTAATGTATTATCTTGTAATAAAAAAAAAAAAAAAAAAAAAAAGAACTACGTAAGTATTTCACAGAAGCCTCTTTGTTCAACGCCAATGCCCGTGGACTTCCTGTTTTTGCTGCTTTCCAAAAAGAAAAGAAGCCCAGGAATATCTACTATCCCAAAAGGACTAGTTTTCAGCTTCACTGTCAATTATGGGGCATAGTGCCGCAGGAGTTAATCGATGGGCACAAAACCACTAAACTCGTCGTCTGGGAAACGAATAAGAAGAATCCCAGGTTTGTGAAATTGGAACTAGGGTCTGTCTTTTCTCACAATCATGTAGAAGTTTAAAACGACCCCTAATCTTTTGCCAAATACACGCAAAAGATTAGCCTCTTTAGTACAATGTGTATTCTAATGCGTTTTAAAAATTAATCCACTTTATTAAAATGTAAAGAGTCAGGAAATCTGCTGGTTGAATATGTTTCACTCTCACATAGAGGTTGAATTGGAAATTAGTCCAGTCTCTAGCAATTTCGTAACTCAATTCCCGTCCTTTTTCCCCCCTCCCCACCCCATGCCCTCAGGCAATATGTATGAAGTGGAAAATCTGTTGTCGACCATATTTCGCCCTCACTTCGAGTTCGAATCGGTATTTGTTCCGGTCACCAACAGGCTTCCTACCTCACCTTTCACGTATGTTGTCATTTTTTTTCTCTCCTCAACGAAACACATTCATGAATTTTGAATATGTATGATACGCACTTGGCGTATCGTCTGTCTTTTCTGACAACCTTTATTCATGAATTAGTTTCCCTGCTGTTGCCGTGACTCGTTCACGAATTTTTTGTCTTGTTCTTTGAAATCCTACGAAAATGTTACCACCTGTATGTTAACATAGGCCAAAGAAGGCCAGTTGTTTTTCAACCAAGACAGTTTGTCATTCGGCAAACACCAAGTCATCCTAATAAAGGATAATGTTTATGTAATCAAAACTAGTTAGGAACCTCTCTCTACCTCTCTCTCACACTCTTCGTCACTCTCCGGACCGGCAGCTAAACCTCGTTTGTTTATTTTTCTGGACACATTTTGTTTCTCTCCAAACTTTTCTTCATTGGTCCCTAGGCAGGTAAACTTCAAGAAATTTGCTTTAATAATAATTCCCCCCGGATTTAAAAAGAAGCCCAGGCGGATGTCATCTCCGGCAGCCAAGCTGAGCCTCACCTCCTAGCAGCCTGCGCTGTGGTTACAAAGGTCCCTCGACTACTACTCGCTACACACTTGTTCCATCTTGTTCCTGAAAGCTCAGACAATACTAATCATATGTATGACGTTTGTCTCACCACTGCAAGCCGAGTTGTCCCACTATACTTTATGACACTCTGAACTACCTTTCGGACACGCTAGTCCCGGAGTTCAAATTTCTTGCCCTCAATGCCAATGCCAGTTATACCGTCTCTTGCTCTGTCATGCAGTGACACATACCAGGTCATGGGTGAAACATAATTACCCTTTGCCCCTCCAGTAAACACAAACTGCGCATCTCTAAAAAGTTATCCTGAGCTACATTATGCTCCGATAACCAACACATACGATCCGTGCCCACCATAATAGCACATAGGACTCGTACTGGCATAACTACGGAACCTGGACTACTCTCTCCAATGACCACTGTAACCATAGCCGCAGCCCCGCAAACCACAGCCCCACTTCGCAAACATCAACGCCCACAACGAAGCAAAGTGTTTTTTTTTTTCCGAGGCCTAAGTGTACTCCTGAGTGTTATCTCAATGGGTCAGATTACAGTGATAATGTAATCTTTTAGAGTCAGTGAAATCTCGTTTCCTTCGCAACTCTTCAAAACCAAAAAACCAACGCAACGCAAACTTAGCTTCCAGACCAATGAAACCCTAGAATCACACCTTAACATTCCGTCTTTTGTTTTGTTTTTTCAATTGTATAATGTTGTCTATTGTTTTTTCAATTGCATAACCATGCCCTTTTGTTTTTCAATTGTATAATGTTGTCTATTGTTTTTTCAATTGCATAACCATGCCCTTTTGTTTTTCAATTGTATAATGTTGTCTATTGTTTTTTCAATTGCATAACCCTGCCCTTTTGTTTTTCAATTGTATAATGTTGTCTATTGTTTTTTCAATTGCATAACCATGCCCTTTTGTTTTTCAATTGCATAACCATGCCCTTTTGTCTTTCAATTGCATAATTTTGTCTTTTGTCTTTCAATTGCATAACCATGTCTATTGTTTTCAAGTTGCATAATTTTACTTGTTGTTTCCACACCTGCTCTCTCCCCAAAATTTATTTGCTCCAAACATGCTATGTACCCTTCCTCATTTCTCCCCACAAATATTGTTACCTAGCCTATGGCATAAGCTAGTCATTATGTTTTAGCTAGGCATCTCTCTGGCCATCCAAGTCTCTCAAACTAAGGGCAACTCTTGTTTTGTCAAAAAAAAACCCCAAGGGAGGCACATAGAGGATCTTTTAACCCTGATGCTCCATTACCACGTCGCCTTTTTTACGAGCGCGGGGGGAGGTGTCATATAACAGATTTTAGCCGCAAAAGATCCTACAGTTGCCAGCCTGAGAGCGGGAATTATTCAAATTAGTTGCTAGACCAAACGTAGTGAAGAACGCGCAATACATCCGCTACAGTTCCCCCACCCCCGGCGACCCTACGCCCCGTCCGCCCCGCTCGCGCGCCGACCTCTGACCAGGCTGGACGTGTGTTCGTTTCGGCTCCCGCGTTCCCAATTTGCACCGCTCCGTCGAAAGCAATAACGTACGGAAATGGCGCTTTGAACATCGACAGGCTGGCACCGTTTGTTTGAGACACGGCGCTCAGTCCTGCAAATCAACAGGATACCCGACAACACCATGCTGTGAGTCTCTTACATTTCCTATTACCCTTGAATGTGTCCGCTAATAACCTAAATTCATCCACGCTGCCTGCCGATCTAGAGAGAGTGAGCTGTTAATTATTTCCCAGAGAGAGATTAGGGAACCCTTGTTGATAATTCCAGTTTAGGATGTAATAACCTGTGTACTGTTGTTATTCACCCATGTAATGTCCTTTAGCCGCTCAAATACAATGCTAATTCATAAAAACCTAACCTCTTTCATTTGGGCATAACAATCGTATGGGAGTGTTTTGTGTAGACGGTGGAATATGGATTCTCGAGCCACGCGCTGACCCCGAACCCTGACTATGAGAGAGACGTCTCATGCCCCGCTTCTGAGCTGGCCGAGGGTAAGTCAGGACCCCCCCAGGTCCGACGCGCGACACTATTTATCAAGGACGCCAATATAAAAGAATTAATATTCATCGTAAAATTTACAAATATCCAAAGTCTTAAAACATTTTTTTTATTATCTATGTATTAAAACTTGTTAATGTATTTTCCAAACAAAAGGTAATGAAAACTTGCAAAGAACATTAAATCTTTTAACGGTCAGAATTAAACGGTTGTAAGTCACAAATACCATATGCTACCTATTGAAGGAATTTTAATAATTATTATTACTCTACGAAGTTGAATGGCCGGTATGAAATTTTATTAAGTTCAAAGAAAATGAATTAATTTACAATGGATAGTAAAAGTGTCTGGAAAGATGCAAACATATTTTATATTACCCACCTGTATATTATGCTTCTCAGAATGTGTTTGATGCTTCCTCGCGACCATTATTTAGTGTAATTTGGTTATATGACTGCATCAAGTTGTCATTATTTTAATGTGAACATAAACATTACAACGTTGGCTTTATCTCCCCGCATTCTCATTAATTTGATTTTTAATACCATATTAGAGTTCCGCCGCTCGGGGCCAGGCACTATGGCAAGCCTCAATAAGAGAAATGTTGGAAGTCGGAAGAAGCGGGGTGAGGACATGAAAGATTTAGGAAATATATGGTTATATTCGATATTGTTTTTGACTTATTATGCCGTGGCGAGTTTCCTCCTTCCTTTTCCAACATTTCGGACAGAGTTACAGTGTTCATCACCAGGGCAGATGTGACCATGGACTCTGCAACACTGTCCGAATCTTTAGAATAGATCTTACTAACAAGTTACTAATACGCAGCACTTGCATACTGCGAATAACATTGTATGCATGGACATTTTGGAGGTCTTGTTTTTGAAATTTTAAATGTAGACTCGCTATATTAAAAAAAAATTAGCGTCCTTGCGAGAGCTCTGAAGGGGTACCATCAGTACCTAAAACAGGGCGGGGAAGTGGTGGGCCTCCTCCAGAATGTCCGAATCTTTGGCTAAAGTAGGAGGCATAAAAACCAAATAAAATAATCACCATGTAAACCTAAAATCATGATATAATATTTTCGTATTTTGTTATTCTTATCTTTTACACCATTCATTAGTGATAGATTTTATTGCACAGTATTTTAATGACTAAACTATTGTTTCACTTTTCCTAGCAGCCTGGTTTCATCATGATATGAGGATGAAATATATTTTTTAATTTATGTTTACCTAGAAATGTAAAAAAAAGACGTAACGTGCTTTGTAATCTACGCGTTCATAGATAGAGTTGATTGAATAAATAATTTTGTACAAACTGATAAATTTAAAAAATGGCATACAAATACAATATTCCATTGAATCACCGATACAATATTGTATTGTATGTCTTTCTTGAAAGAATTGAGTTTTTGTTCGGACAAAAATATTTGTTCATACTCATAATGCGTTTGTACGAGCGCGAACAAATAATTCACCTAAATATTTTAAAGCGTAACCTCCAAAAAGTGTATTTTCATAAAAAATAATTAAATTAGCGCCATCTATGAACACGTATATTGTAATGTACTTTCCGTTGACCCTTAATTACGAGTATATATCTCTATGTCGAAAATCACTGTTTTTGTCGAAGTGAGGACCACAAAATTTATTCTGCATTGGTTCGTACGATGACGGTTGAATGTATATTTTTTCATATATCTCCCGAAATTTAGTAATTTTTGAAGTTTCATTTTCTTGTTTATATTTTTTTGTACGTAACAAGACAAATAACAACAAAATTCAATATAACACCGAATCTGGATAAGAGACATATTTGACTTCTGAATGAAGAATGAGAGGACATCCGACCTTTTCATGACCCAATACATGTTGTCATAGGACAAATCTCTGCTTAGATACAAAAAGGCGTCGTACATAATTCATTTTCATTTATGAAAGTGGACAAACGCCATTTGACTTCTAATGGGCGGAATTTAGTCGTCAATTGCTGAATGATTTAATAATCATAACCTGAATCATTGAATGTGGGTCCGTAGTATGATCATTTTAGGTAAGTATATACATTAGTTTCATGTCCTTCAAGTCCCATACAAATTGTAGATCTCATTAATAACTCATTTGATCTTTGATGTTAAGAGGAAGCTACAAGCCAAAAATGTGTATATTCTTGGTGGTTCCATGATAACTCAACACAGTGACAATTCAACACACTTTGTAAAAGTGATATAAAGTCGTAGAAACGATGAAATTATTATTTTTTAACTAACCTACTTAACCCAGTTAATAAAGTTTTTGTTTCATCACTTTCCATGACTTTATATAACTTTTTAAAGATGATGAATTATCATTGTGATGATTTATCCGGTCACCATTCTTGGTATACCTTATATTGTAAGCAATAGGCATTAGAATCGCTTGACAAACGGAGTCTAGAAACGTTCGATTTCAAGCACAAAACCGTTTTTTTATTTATTTTGTAAATAATTTTATAAGTATAAAATTTTTATAAATAAAATCAAAAAGTTAATCAAGTGAAACTGTCCCAGATAATTTTAGCTATAATATTGTATTTTTTAAAAGTTGTTTCCTTTACGCGTTCATACATTTCTATTGGAATTTTTTTTTTTTGTATTTTACATTTATATTTTTTATTGAGTAATTTATTTTTTTATGGGTATTCTACTCAAGCGAAACGATAGAAAAACCCTCAATTTATCTAAACATATTTTTGGTATTCATAATGTACACCAGTTCGTTATAAAGATTAATCAAAATAGTGATTTAGCATTAAGCTTCGCCTTAATTAGCAGACTGCCATTATACTCTTACATGCAATTTTATGATTTTAAAAAACCTATCTGAGCTTCTTTAGTTTTTATTTTTTTTCTATATTTATTTTATATAGCAACAAACAATACATTGGTTACATTGGTTAAACATATGATATGTTTCCTTGTAATGTCTTATATACATAAATAAAAATGTTTAAAATCTTAAATGTTCGAAAGTTCTTCACCGATATCTCTAAAAATTTCGAAGTGTGTTCTTATACGGGTATCTATTCCAGAGTCTCTACCACGAATTACTCGCTATGCGCCATCTACGAACGAAAATCTCTACGACTTTTGTCATAAGTTCTATATTTATACATTCTTGAGTGTCGCACAGTTGAAGAGATGACTGTGTTTTGTAACCCTGTGAATATTGTCTATGTTTCTGATGTGTTTGAGGTTTCTATGGAGTTAATTTGAAATGTCAAAAACAAACCGTTGCCGCGTCGTTCTGTCAACGCTTTTATTTGCTACCGCACTTTTTCTGAAATGAATGGCGGTGGTGGATACATATCAAAATGCCAGAAAAATGGATAAAACAACTTTGCAGAACTAAACGAATCCGATACCAACTTCGAAAAGCGCGCGGGAAACGATCTTTTTTTTTTTTGTATAAGGCAATTCACCAGAATGCAATGAGATTTTGACAGTTTTGCCGATCTCTACTGCTTCGACGCACTCGTTGTTTAAGTCGAATGAATTTTGACGTATGGCGTGTAGTATGTACTTTCGGTGAGACTCAAGAATAACAGACTCTACCAGTGTATGTACTTTCGGCGGAAATTGCGAGCGATCGAGACTGGGGAATAGATACCCAGGAGTGTTTAGATAGTGGTTTGAATGGTAAAGTCGGGGAAGTCAGAGGAATACTTAACGCAATATCTCTGCACAGGAATGAGATACTGAGTCGAATAATAGTTGATGTAATGTAGTTTTTTTACAGTAACATTGTGGTATACAGTAGTCAATGGTGGAAGAAGTCGGAGACGCCCGAATAAAAAAAACATTAACAATAATGAGAGTTGTGTATGAAGTTTATTAAACAAACTTAGAACGAGCACCACGATCTGACATATAAAATTTCCACGTCCACTATTACAGACTAAAATATTCAGGTAAATATATCAGGTATATATATCGCAGGTATTAAAAAAAGTCCTGATAGCTAAAAAGTAAATAAAATCTTAAATGTATTATGTAAGTAGTCCAACGTAGATTCATTGTTTGAAGCAATTTGAGATACTGCGTTATTATTTTTTTTAATCTTGTGAAAAGCATTCCGTTCTACTAGCACATTATTTTCCTGAAAATAATTTTAAATGTAAGGCCTGAATAAAATAATTTTAAAAATAATGAAATTCTTAACTTTCAATTAATAAAAGCGTGCCGGTATTTTTTCCCCGGAAGAGCTTGAGGTAATTGTTGAATTTTATTTTTTTAATAAAACATTCTCATCAAACGCTCAATAATCTAACCTATATGATAATAATAAAAATACTCAGTGTTGCCCGGGCTTAATTCTTCTTTACTTAATTCTGCGGTACGGGTAGGGAAAGAGGACGGGAGTGGATGTTCCTCTCGTGTTGAAGTTCATATAGAAGATTCAAATTATGCCTTATATAAATGTAAGTATTGTTACCCTTGTGTTGTCGTACTTTTGCGTACCATCGACGGCTCGTTAATATCTCTTCCTCTTTTTCAGAAAGGAAACTTGTAACAGAAAGTATATGTGATGGCCTCCGTGCGTGGTCGAGGGGTTTGACTGTCGACTAGCAAGCCAGCTGGATCAAATTCCGACGAGCTAAACACGACGAGAGAAATAATTTTAATTTGATTAATTTTTGATATTTCATAATAATAATGATATCCAAATATTTCTTTTTTTTTCATTTTTTTATACTGTAATTGTTACATTATCTAGCGATTTCGTTCATTCAATTTTTCTATTGACTTGCCTACCAATGGACAATGGACAATATCAGCGGGAACATAACAAGTGAATCGGTTTAATTGCTGGCAGATGAATCATCTAAATGCGTTTAAGATTGACGATTGATTTTATTCATTAATTTCATTCATTTAACATATATATCCCGCTAACAATAAAAACACCCTCATATAATGGAACTTCATTCTTTTTCTGGCGTTAGTAAGATTAGATTGTTAATATTAATTTCAGTTATAAGTTGCTAAATATGTAAATACTCGTGTATATGTCATTAAGATAGTAGTTATAGGCCTTAGTCGTAAGTCACTAGAAATAAGTCTTAGAGATAAGTCAGTAGCTCTAGTATTAACTATTTAAGAAATATATTTGTACAGCGCCCTTGAGGTGATTTCTCACGAAAACGGCGCTATATAAATTAGCCAAATATTATTATTATTATTAGCATCTTATATTTGCAGCACGTTCGAGAAAATGCTCTCACTATCGTCTTGGTGTAAGACCACCATTCATAATTGAAACGATGCTTGTAATGGCTATGGATGTGTTTGGTAAACATATCTGAATAGTTAGGTACCCGTCTCCTTCCCCTTCCCACTTCCTTCAGTCACACAACATACCTCAATTGGTGATGGCATTTCCTCACTGGCTCACATAAAACAGGTACAGCGGTGCTCTCAGCAGTAGGACCATATTGTTAGCTATAAAATTTCAACTCAATCCCAGCACGCTGACATTGTTAAATATGACTGTGGTGGCTTTACGCAAAATTACGCCCGTAATCCGTACTACTACGTGCTTTGAACTTCTAATGACGCCAAATTACTCACAATTCCAATCTTCGTTTAAGATTCGCTCATATTGTCTCCAATAATTAAATATTAAAATTTAAGGTTATACTCATTTTCTAAGTTATTCTAAAAATTAAATATTATTCCTAGATTTGCCAAAAACAAAAAAAAAATACAATAGATGTCGCACAGTAAAATAATAAAAATAAGATATATTTTATCCAAGACACTCTCTAGATTGCATTTTATTGCGATCTTGCGATCACATATAAAGATAGCAGCCAATGAAAAAAGAGAATGTGCGGTGAGAAAATGAAGATAATGTTGGTAGTTCTTATTCGAAGTTAATACTTTTATTTATTTATTGGCTCGCCAACAGAATACATCACATAATTTTAACAGTAATTTACATTAATACATGGTTATAATGATGTTTCTAATTATAGGTGAGCACAACATTCATCTCAATATTATTTGTGTAATAGTAATTGGTTAGTTACAGTAATAATAAATTTAATTACAAGAATGTATATAAAAACAAGGAGGATCGAAATCAATTATTAGGAAGAAACTTACATACTTATTAATATAATATATATGTATACGCATACATGCATACATTTAAATACACATATAAATACACATACATACATACATATACACATACATAGATGCGTACATACAAATTTAAATACAAACACACTCATAAGTGTGTACACTGTACGCATATTCTATGCAAACATATATACACATATGCACGCACGAATCATATATAGTGGAGCTAATGCATAAGTAGGTGATTGGTTAAGAAAATGAAATAATAAAATGGCTCTAAGTGAGGAGATCATCAGGTATAAGTATGTGTAAGTTCTTTCTGAAGGTATTAATTGAGTTTGAAAATATATCTAAATCTAGAAGATTGCAGTATCTATTATACAATCGAGTCATTCTCGATGTTGGTTTGAAAAAACTTGTATTACTACGACAAGTATCTATCCAAAAGGTTACAGGGTTTCTTGTGGATTTCGGTCTTATATTAAGGTTAATTTGATTAATTAAAGATGAATCATATACATTGTTAATGATTTTAAACAGAGAGATTATATCTGATATGTTTCTTCTTTTGGCGAGTGAGACTTCTTTAAAGTGAGTAAGTCTTTCAGCATAGTTACTGAGATTCCGATGTACTCCAGATTTGTAAGCTAGTATTCTTAAGTATTTTTTTTGAACGAATTCCACTTTCCTGCTATGAATTGCATAATGTGGTGACCAAATCACAGAGCCGAATCACTTAAAATCTTAATCAAAACACTTAAATCAAAACACTTAATCAAATCACTTCATCATAACAAATATTAAACATACCATACTTCAACATTAAACATACCACTTAGCAGACATTACAAGGAAACATATCATAGGTACCGTACCCAACATGAGGTATCTTATTCCTGTATATTGTTTCATCTCTGTAAATCATGTACTGTTTGTTTCTGTAATATAAAAAAAATAAAAAAAATACTAGTGTCTTGTTAGCTCAGTTGGTAGAGCGGTGCTCCGGCAAGGCAAGGGTCCTGGGTTCAAGTCTATTTTTCTGATTTTTAATATTCGTTTAAGAATCGCTAATGTTGTCTCCAATAATTAAATATTAATATTTGAGGTTTCAATCATTGAGGATGGGTTGTTTTACAGAATTTGAACAATTCATCAAAATTTAAACTTTCATTTCGGGTTCCGTGAAAGTACCTACTATTTAAGTTGAAATAATAACAGAACTTGAAAAACAACCCGTCCTAAGTTATTCCCAAAATATAATATTAATCTTAGACTTACAGAAAAAGTCAACAGATGTCACTAATTAAAATTAAAATAAGATATATTTTGTGCAAAACAGTGTCTAGATTGCATTCATTTCAAGTTGAATCTTGCGATAAAGATAAACGAAGATAATGTTTGTAGTTCTAAATATTACCGAAAGAGATAGGGTCCCATTAGCTCAGATGCTAAATTTTCGTTTAAGTATCGCAAAGTTCTTATATCTTTTAAGTTTATATTCTAAAACATTTTATAAAAAAAAGGAATTTTATTTACTTTGTCTTTTAATTAGCTAATGGAGTTTTCTGGCCGGAAATGTAGTAGATTTTAAGGGGCAGATATTTATATATGGAAGACGACCCGACCCTATTGGGAAATTTGATTAATTATTCAGTAGCAAACGTTTATACATATTCATCGGGAAGCAAAAAAGGTAGACCCGTGTGCGATTTCTGAAACATGATTTTTTATGAACCTTAAATTGGAAACATGGACGTATGTTTGTAAAAAGGAAATTGAATAGCGGGATAGCTGACCGGTTTCAAATAAAGGGTCCCGACTAACCGGCTTTGTTGTAGGTCATGTATAAAATATGGAGGGTAATTTATTCTTGAGCGACGTGACATACGATTAGGAGACATTATCAACCAAAAAAGTTCACAGAAATAACCACAGTGTTGCCATCTAGCGGGTTTCCGGAAATTCGAATTTGCTGGAAATCTGTTCGCCAAAGTTTTCATAAAAAAACTTTTTTAATATATATATATATAAATTTCTCCACTTATTATTTTTGATCAGACTAGTTTCACCTCCCAACGAGCATCTTTGGACAGGTACAATTTGAACTAAATCGAAGGTATATACAATACAGAATCTAGATAAGAATATATTAAATATTGCAGACATCCAATAGCGCTAATTCCTGTTATATATTCTATGCAAGAAGTGTCCGGAGGAAAAAAATGCACAAAATTCTTTAGGTGATTCTACACGATAGTACATTAGGAAATCGTAAGCAATTTTCCGGTATAAAACGTTGATTTGTTTGTATGGAAAAAAAATCTTTAGTGAATAAATATTTGTGTAAGGATAAAAACAACCGAATTTCGAAAAAAGTTATATTTTTTACTTCTGCCATCATATAGAAGCACAATCCGTTTCAGTTAATGCACTTTACGTAATCTATCTAAAGTTTTGGTATATATACCATAGATTTAGTTTTGATTGTACCAGTCCGAAGACGTCATTTCATACAAAATTCGTTTAGACAATTATTTACCTAAACTATCTTTGAGGTAAGAACGCCGTGCAAGTATTTATTATTTTTTTCATTTACCAGGGTAGAACCCCCCATTGTTAGTTGAGGCTATTTACATGCCTCATCGAAGGGCATTATTTGTATAACTTTGTTGCATTTGTATTTAATTTTGTATTATGAAGTACATATAACATACAAAGTATCAAAAAGATTGACCAAATGCATGAAAAGCCGAAGACTAAACTACAGATGGACAATTTCAATAATTCAAATACAAAAAAAGTAAATGTTGATTTTTTTGTATTTCTCTAGTATGAAATATACCTAACCATTAGATTTCTCAAAGTAAAAGTCTTTTTTATTTGCTTTTTAATGTATCGTACATTTTGTTAAGCACTTTTCATTAAGGCACCAGTCAACTTGAATATACCTACTGATTAATCAAAGAGGATAGTAACAGAAACCAATATAAATAGTAAATAAAGGTTTTTCGGTTAGGTAGACAATCAATTCGGCTTTTGGGATAATAGAATTCTATAGCACAGATATGTACTTCCATCGTTAAGTAATATTTAAAAAAATCTTTGAATTAGAACAGAAGGTTCAATATGAATCTATCCTATAAAGTAGTAAGTATATCCTAAAGTAGTTATTAGTATCTCAGTGAAAATGGCAACATGATGGAATATTGTATCTCATTAAAACGTGAATGCACTATTTCACCCCGATACTGTCATACGACAAAATGTTGAAGATATTGCATGGAAAACTGGAGGAAATTTAAACTCATTATGTAGTATGTCTTTAATATTTAACACACTCTTTCATCACATGGGTTAAAAAATTGTGAGGCCAGGAATCATAAAACAATAATGTTTATGGAAGGATGTGTTTTTGTATTTTGGGAGATTTAACATGAATTAATATTAACGTGGGATATGTTTTTCATTAATTTGAGCTGTTTATTTTTTCTTAAAAGTTTTTAAATTAAAAAGAATTTAAGCTCAGCTATTCTTTAATATCAAAACTTAAGACCATCTAAAATGGGCTTAAGTTTTGATATTTAATGTTTTCTTAGGATTCGATATCAATTCGCAGTATTTTTTTATCATATTTCTCTATTAAGAAGTCGAAAAAATTCTTCAATTATTTTCATTGGTGGAAAGCCTACAATTACGTTTTCTCAAAGTTTTGTGATATAAATTAATATTTTCGCGATATTTTATTTTTGTTAAATATTTCATGCAAATGATAAATTGAAGGTAATGTTAAATGTGCCCTTCCAACTAACAAATAACATTAACATCAAAATCTGGTAAATAAATACATCAACTGACTACACTAGTAATCATTTGGTTATCGTATAGTTGTAGTAAAAAATATGTTTATTAATATATATTCCAAAGATTTGATTTAAAGCGAGAAATGAGGACAATATTTCATAATAATTTTCTATTTGAATAACGGCTTTTATCAAATACAGGATGGTCTATGCTCCTTGATTTTTTCACATTCATACCTTCATGCATTTTTGATGCATATGTAAATATTCTATAAATGTCCAATAATATGCATAAATTCCCATAAATATTAACAAATAACGTATGCATAAACATCCATACATATCTAAAAATAACATAATATAATTGGTATACTTATGCATATATATTTTTTTTATCTTACTTTTCAATATTTTTATTTCCATTTTCTTTAAATTATGGATTTTAGTCATTCGTTATTTTGAATTTTTTTTATCATTTTATGAATATATTTTATTTTCATGTATTTTTTGGTTGTTGAGAGAACTCAAATAAATTGTAATAAAATAAATATTTCTTAAACTCTCGGCTAAAAAATACCTCATTCTTCATAGACACCATATATTTTTAATCTCGAGAAATCTTATGAAGTATAAAACGATACTAAATCTTTTCATTATTTAAGATTAAAGAACAGCTTTACAAAATGTACATCTATTAAATATTAAAAGCTTTATCGCTCTTATTCCCATAAGAAACGCTTGGAAACAAAGAGCTGATAAAAGTTTACGTTTTAAAACATATCCCCTTAAAAAATACTTGAACCAAGTAAGATATTCCCCTGGAAAATGTAAAAGCGATCCGAATTCACCCCAAAAGGGGAGGAAGTTTCCCCGCGGTAAGATTTCTTTCCCCGATATTTTTTTTGTGTTTTTTTTTTCACCACCGTCGAGAAATATTTTATTTCTGGCCTTTGCATCATGTTGATAAATAATTGTGAAGAGGGTTTTTTTAGTCCAGTGAACGAATAATCAGCTGTGAAAGCTTTCAAAATGTCAGACTGAAATGAATTGTTTCAGATTATTTTTACGAAATTTAACGAAACAGTAAAAAATTAAACAAGCATTTTTAAAAAACATTTTTTAAATTATTAAGTCTCTGCCCAAGGTTCGTAATTAACGTACACTTCTATCAAGGTTCGTAGAAAATGTATTTCACATACACTTTCTACGACCCTTGATTGAAAACTATACAGGCAAATCATTTTAATTAGGGTATGTTTGGATATAATATGCAAACCGGTAATATCGAAAGTTTATCAATGGTAAAGAATCACCCGCCCGCTGTCCCGTCTTACCCTGCAAATGCCCAAAGATACTAGGTGCGGTTCGACGTTTATTAGTTCTGTTTTAATTTAGACTCCTGATTCAATTCGACAGTGTTATTTTTTTCAATCTCTAACTTTCTGATAAATACTTGATTATAATTAAATTTAATCATTTTTTTATCCATCCAATACAACACTAAAAAAACAACGGTCTATTAAAAATGATTTACCTCTGCTTTTAGCTAGGTATCCAATTCCATTAATATATTTTATTTCATCCTGAGTGACAAAATCACGTGCCTTTAAAGTTGTTTTCTGAAAGGAAAGGTGAGCGGGTTCCGAGAAAAAAAAATCACAAATTCTCTACCCTCAGGCGTTTTGGCACATAGCTCACGTCAATCAAAACCCTTACAAGAAAAGTGTTTGTTCATTTTTTTACGAAAATAAAAAAAAATATTTTTTTGTTAATATTATTTGGAATCTTTAATCTGTAGTACCTAGAATAGAATTCCTAGCGTTAGAATTTGAAATGAACTCCAAATCGCAAATCAACTATTCTTTAAAAAAAACACCCTATTCCCTGAAACCATCGAACGCAAAAGCACGTACCTACTTCCCGCATTCTTGAATTGATTTCAGTAAAATCGGCTGTTAGCGATCAAAGTGAATTTGTTGTAAAATGGAATACACCGAAGAGTTAATAGTTAAACGGAAAATACGACCGGAGCCTTAACTGCTTTGTTCTGCAATGTTGCAATGTGAATTTAGTCAATTATGCAAGAGACAGTGGTCCACGGAAGCATTGTCTGCCAAATTTATATCCATTTCTGGGAGAAAATGAGCTTGCTTTAATGGAAACCGTAGGTCTATTTGAGAAAATTGAATTTAGTAAACAAACAATAAAATTACTGTGCAATGGAAAATAATATACTTATATGCTGGAATCAAGTCCAACGGCAGTAAAACATTGTGCTTTATCACATTTTAATTTGGTTTTGTTGGGTATCGCGTAAAAAAATTGGCTTGGCCAATTTTATAATATTTTCAAACAGTGGTTTTTATAATTAAATTTGATAAACCTCACTAAAACTCTTTATAGCTATACTTACTATAAGTTTTAGTTTTGATACTCCGGACTGTACATATAACTTTGTACGTGGCTGGAGCGAGTAAAATTTCAAGCAGTTTTTAGTTTTTTTTGCATTAACCTACATAGGAGGCCCTGAGGAATATATCCTCTGTCAGGGTCTATGTCATCTTTGGGGATGCTGTGTGGAAGGGTTTTTTAAGGAGGGAGAGGAAGTTCTGGTAAGGAGAAGTGTATTAGGGGTGGGTAGAAATCTTGGTATTAATGTGTTCGGGAGTGACAGACGTATGAATCTGTCCCTCCCGCTGCGGCACAAGGCGATGGGTCAATAGAGACCTATTGGACAGGTTATAGGTTCTTCCCAAACCAACCTCTCCCTGGCACGCCATGCAGCTATTGGGCAGGTGCAACCTGAACACACTTTCCCCGATGAACCTGAGCACCCCTGCTAAGACACCAAATGTACAAAACCACTTGGGGTGACCTATGACATAGGCGTTATGTTCCCAAACTCGCCTCCTAAATTGCGAAACTTTTTGATCGCGACTAAGAATATGATTCTTGGATTTTATTTGACCTTCTGTATTTATTAACCAAAAGAATCGAGTGTATTTATACAAACCAAATGAAAATCATGACGCATTCTACCATCGTTACGAGGACGTAGCAGGTGGTGCATTTATTCTAGAAGCATATTCGAATACCTCAAGATTCCTATAGCAGAGTAACGAAGCCGAGCTAAACGTGCCACTGAACATTTCAAAGTATGAGAAACTCCAAGAGTTCCACGATGAATCAGTCAGTTTAGCAAATTACGTGTTTTTTTTTTTTTTTTTTTTTTTTATTACAAGATAATACATTACAAAATGATAACAAAGTAATAATGTATTATTCCCAATGAGTTTATAAAACTCATTTCGGGAAAGACAACATTAGAAAGGACAAGGCAAATAAATAAAATACATTAAAATAAATACATTAAAATAAATACATTAAAATAAATAAACGCAGATGTTATTATGGAGTTCTAGAGAAAGATTGTGTTAGTCATTAATGAAACTGTTAAGGAAATAGCTTTTAAGAGCTTTTGCCAGTGTTTTTTTGTTTGTTGCCGGAAGTTTTAAATTACTAGGTAATGCGTTATATTGTTTATGTGCAATGTATTGTAAGGAGTTAATTCCAAATTTGGTCGTGTAAGTAGATGACGATAAATGTATTTGATTTTGTGATCGTGTTTTGTGCTGGTGTATGTCAGAATTAAAAACTGGTTTAGTGTTGGTGTGTGAGGAGTGTTGAATTATTTGTAGAATGGCAGTTGTGATGTTATACTTTGGAAGGACTGTAAAGGGAAGTATTTGTGTCTGTGAGTATATATCTTTGACATGTGTATCCCATGGCAGATTATATATATTACGTACGGCTCTATTTTGAATTACTTGTATTTCCGAACTTTTTTTTTTGGTAATGGTGCCCCAGATACTAACTAGATAACTCAGGTGGGAGTGAATCATAGCATAATAAGTTGCACGCAGTAAAGATGTGGGGAGCATACCTTGGAGTCGATAAAGTACACCGGTTATAGGGGAAATTTTGGATTTTACATTCTCAACATGGGAGTTCCACGAGAGGTTAGAGTCTATGAGTAACCCCAAATATTTCGTTACTTGAACATGTTGTAGCTTTTCATTTCCAAGAATAATATTCATACCCATGTTATCTTTTTTACCGAAAGTAAGGTAATGGGTTTTTTTAACATTGAGGCTTAATTTGTTTAATCGAAGCCATTTTGCCAGCTTTGCGAGATCTTTATTCATTAGAGCTTCAAGTTCCTTCAGATTTTTACAATGGTAGTAAATCACAGTATCATCAGCGTAAAGTTGAAGTTTTCCCGAGATGCCACATTTAGTTATATCATTGATGTATAGTAAGAAAAGTAGAGGTCCAAGAATAGAGCCCTGTGGCACTCCACATGTGATTTTTCCAAAGCCGCTTAGGTTCCCTCCGATATCGACAAGGCAAAATCTATCAGCTAGGTAACTTCGGAGCAAATTTAAAGATTTACCTACTATTCCCAAATGTTCCATTTTCTGTAGAAGTATTTCATGATCTACCGTATCAAAGGCTTTTTTCAGATCTATAAATATAGCTGCCACATATTCGCCCTGGTCTATGTACTGCTGAATGTTAGAAATGAAATCGAAAGTGGCACATTGGGTATTGGAGTTTTTCCGAAAGCCATATGTGTTTGTTCCGCAATTTCCAGCCGCTCATAATCAGTTAGAGTATTGTACTGCAAAGTTGCAAGTAACGTCTAATCAGTTAGCGCACTGCAAAGTTCCATGTAACACCGTTAAGTCAGTGAATAATTCACCAGGTTAAACACGGAGGAATAGTCGGTACTGCAGTCTGCATCCTCAAGCCGCAGTGGGTCGACCGGGCCGCGGAAGGAAAAATGGACTGCATGATGGGAAAGCTATTACCGAGATTGGATGCCGGGGAGGCTGTTACGAATGCCGGGAAATGTGCATAAAATTTCAATCTGCACGTGATGAAGGTACTGGATGTTTCGTTTGCCGCACACCGCATTGTGAATTCAACCGATTTCAGGGTGATACTGACACTGAGAATTGTTATTTTATGTATCTTTGTGCTCTTTATAAAGTATTGCTAGGCGCATAAATACAGTTAAAATAACATTATTTAATTTTTATATAGAATATTATTTGAAATGATTTGAAATTTTCATGGCCAAAAGTATTAAAGTGATATTTTTGGGGTATTATGCCGTGTTGCGCTACATCTTTCTTTAGCCCATGTTTCGAACAGCATTACAGTGTCCATCATCAGGGCAGATGTAACATCTGCAACTCGGCATAGTACCCCAAAGGTAAATCACTTCAAGGAATATTGTTTATTTAAAAAATATTTATTTTTACGTGAAACCACAAAACGCACAACCTCATGGAATTGGAAAAAAAGACAATTTATGTAGACGGAATTTTATGACTCTGAAAAGGCGATAATTTGAAAGGAGAAATTACCTGGCGATTCAGATCTGGTAACTAAACATAGCTAAAACTATTTTAAATAACCAGGTTTTCACCCACTGAGCATATTCCCTTTACTCTGATAATATGGATGTGACGAAATTTTTGTATAATAATTTTTCACTAGCAGTTAAAAACCCGCTCCGCGGGTTTTTTTCTGCTAGGCCCTGCGGGCGGCACTTGGTTGGGCTTCGCCCAGTTTATATGATACTAACAACAGTTACATTTAATAGGTAGATATTAGGTCATGCACAGAGAGAGGGTGAGTATATATTGTTAAAACACGGAACAGGAAGGCGTTTAGGCATAATAAGAATGACAGTTGTTCGGGTATAACTTTACCTTTCCCGAATAATTGCCTAAATGGCCAAAGGTAAATTAATATAGGTAAATATTCGGAATCGCTGGACACGGAAAATAGGAAATATTTTTAAATAATACCTTCTGATTTACCTTAATTACTATAAAAGGAATCGAACAGCATTTGGGAAAATTTTAATTTTAGCTTTTTAATTTTTAATTACGTAAAATGAAAATTCGCTTTCGCTGTATGGGATGACAGCCTGAATAATTTCTGTTGATAACATTTTCTTTTGTCGGTATTCCTGAAATGAGCGGCTAGAGACAATTGAAAAACGTAAATTAAAAAAATATAATGTAATACAATATTCCGGCAAAATAGTGCCTACTTAGCACAAATGATTTTTTGACTATTATTTTATTTAACCTCACCTATAATAAAATAACCTAACCTATAATAATCCAGCCTAACCTATAATAATCCAGCCTAACCTATAATAATCCAGCCTAACCTATGTCCTAACCTAACCTAAAATAATCCAACCTAAGCTATATCCTATCCTAACCTATAATAATCTAACCTGACCTAAGCTTACCTCACCTATAATAATCCAACCTAACCTAACCTATATCCTAACCTAACCCATAATAATCCAATCTAGCCTAACCCAACCTAACCTAACCGAACCAACCCTAACCTAACCAATCCTAACCTAACCTAACCTATACAAATCCAACCTAACCTATAATAACCCATCCTAACCTAACCCATAATAACCCAAACTAACGTTACCTAACCTAACATAACCTGACTTATCCTAACCTATAATAATCCAACTTAATCTAACCTTATCTATAAACTAACTTGAACTATACTAATCCAACCTAATCTAACCTAACCTAGCATAACCCAACATAGCCTATCCTAACCTATAATAACCTTTTTTTAAATATTTCCTTACTTGTAAAAGAAACCAAAATACCAAAATAATATTTGCATAGAGTAAATTATGGTAAAATTATTTGAATTCGACCAATCAGAGGGCCCAGACCGTCCAGACGATCGCATAATAATATTATAGATGCCATTGCAAAGTTTAAATAAACTTCCAGAAGAAATCTTTTTATAAAACGCTTGTTAATGGTCAAGTAATTTTGCATATTTAAATATTCGCGCCAGCCACTTTCGGTTCGTTCTTTCACCGCCAGAGGAGCGCTCTGTCGGCTATCTATTGACACGGTGCGTATCGGCCATGTTGAATGAACGCGTGCTTTTTTCGTCAAACGTCAAACGTAATCACGTAATTGTGGATATTTTTCACTGTAATGTAATTAATCCAATGGATCATGAACTTTCTAAAACATATTTTCTTCGATATTATCCAAAAATTGTATGAGCAGAAACGATATTTTTAAAGAAATATCGTATTATATGTGGCGATTCTATTTCAGTATGAAATCGTGTCTTAATCTTTAAAGTCTTATTTAAACACAATTTGAATTTGACCAATCACAGGGCCTACATCGTCCAGACGCTGGGACAATAATACTATTAGATGTTTATTTTTCCAACGAATTTTATCGAATAGGAATAATATTAGGCTTGTGGAGTAAAGAGGTGCAATAATTTTATTTTGAGAAATATTTAAGCTTTGCGAAACTTATAGATAATTCACCTTCGAAATAAATAATAATTTTTCTCGAGGAGGAACTAAAATTTATGTTTTACATTAAAAATGTTTCGAAATTCGAAAAAAATTATGTTGCATTTAGTTACCTACTCTTATATAGGTACAAACGAAAAAATCATTACTTAGTCATTTTAGGTTTTTTTTGGGGTGTGTGTCAGAATATGATATGTATTGTCACAATAATTTCTTCACAAAATCGGTATAACCGGTAATAAATCGTTTTAAATCGGGATGGGTTAAAATAGAATCATACAAATAAGTCGTCTAAAGGTGGTTATAACCACAGTTTTAAAATGGCCTTGAAAGCTGAAATAGCTGTAACAAATAAAATACTCCAAAAAATACTTGCAGAACTTAATAATAATAGCATTACATTTGATTAACATTAATTTTTTTTAAATGGAATTCTACGAATTAAACACAAAAACAACAAATAAATGTGTCTTTTTTATTTGCGTAAGCTTTTTATATGTGTCACTATAAATAAACATTTCGGTTATGATTGTTTCGCACTTCCACAGTTATAGCTTTCTCCTTAGTCTCAACTCCACATCTGTTTTTTATAATATTTTTATTAATATTAGCTCAAACGACGTGCATAAATTTAATCATCATTTATCTTCGTTCAAGTTAAATAATTTGAATCCAAGGCAAAGAACATCCTCGAACGTGACACCCAATTATAATATAAAATAAAACAAAATTTATTTCAATACATATTATTTTCCATAAACGTTAACAAAGCTCTTATTCTAAATTCCAAGTACAGCCTTTGATACGCCAAAACAGGTAGAAATACACGTTGTTATTTTGTTCGTTGCGACGTTAATCTGTGAGATGTAACATCTTGACCTATTTCCTTGGGCACGCGGCAAATGCGAGTTGGAGGGAGTCGTGGCTTCCCCAGACGCTAGACGTTTTGATGCAATTTTTAAACAATCGTTCGAATGTCATCCCGTTTATCCGCTTGTCTAAATGTCTAGAACAGCAACATGAAGTGCTTCTTAAATGTAGAGGAAATATATTTTTTAAAATTTAGAATCTATTAAACAAATAAGTAAAATAATTAATAATAAATAACAAATGAAAATTGTTTCTCAATTTAACCAAGTTTGTAAGTTATTTAAATTAATTCAAGTATTTAATGTAAATAAGGTCAGATGACTATTTCAAAATTCTAATAATTGAGGACTGAGCGAGTGTAGCGAAGTCCTTTTTCAACTCCATCACCTTGAATTCAAATTTCGTCTGTCTGTAAATTTGTGTGTGTGTTCCGGTTGAGAGCACTTTGGCGCATGAGCTGTCAAATCAAAATAATCAACATTACGCGAAACTGTTCATAAGGCCACTATTGTTACATCGCGTCGGAAAAAAAATATTTTGTATCGAAGTTTTTGTATCACGCTAAAGTACCTAACCAAACGGAATGATCGATAATACCTTGTATGCTCTTAAGTTCATAAAACGTCACGTTCATTGGTTAAATACATTGTACATATAATTTTGTATTAGTGATCGACGAACCGATGGATGCAATCTGTTAGTCAACTGAGAAAAGTTTGTCTAGTCTATAAGATAGAGTATTGTAGAATATATTATATTTTATAATAAAAATATTATTTTAAAAGTTACGATTTTGATGCTTTTAGAGTTAACTTTGGCAATACAACGTTTTGGTATGTTTGAATTGGAATCGCCAAACGACAATTTTGTTTTCTATCGTAAAGTTTTATCGTATAGTATTGTGTAGACAAAACGCAGATTTAAACCATGGACCTGAAAGCCCTGGACGGAGCAATTCGAAAATAATTTAAAGTCGCGGGGTGAGAGGGTCTATGTATGAAACACGTCCAACCTACTTAATTTTTTAATGATTGTATCTCATTCCTTATCTCATCAAATACCCCAAAAAATCATAAGCCGTTATAACTGCATTAATGACACTAAATTAAAATTAAAATTGTTCACTACGCACCACTTGCATACAAATCAGTCATACGAGATGACTGCCAGGCAATTTTCCGTCGATGCTATTTACAAAATCTTTTCAAACAATGGGAGGTCATAGACACATAGAAAACATAAAAAAATATTTTTTTCTTTCAACTGGCGTAGTGCCACATTACTTTCTGGATTCAAGTTTTTAATTGAATTTATCTGAAATTTTCTCATTTGGAAGATCGTGATTGCCGGAGGCTCAGGCGTGTAGATTGCCATCTTTAAGGTTTAACCTACCATTCAAAAATATATTTATTTTCGGTTTAAATGATGGTTCAAAAAAGGTTTAGCAATCATTACACTGGATGAATATTTTTTTAGAAACAGTTTCGTTTTGTTTTGTTGGCGTTAATAATATTAACGTTGAAATTATTTTATTTATTTAACTGTAACAATGTTTTTTATGGGGTGTTCATTTATAGTAAACGACCATACATTTTTGGGTAACGGTAGCCAGAGACAACAAAATGTTAATGGATGGAATCAATGTGTGTTTATGTAGACAGTTGTGTGTATGTATCGCGATGGAATGCATATCACGTTGGGATGTGGATATGTGCGCGTGTGTGGGCGGAGGCCTCTGACGATGTGGTGGTCAGCTTGTGGTGAAGAACCCGAGTTCTAACATTTTGTAGTAAGGGCCCGTTCCCACTTCCGTTTTAAAAACGGAGGCGGGTCCCGTTTTAAAAACGGATGCCCTAGCGGCTGTAGTGGATGTATGGAGCTGTTCACACTTGTCCGACACGATTTGAAAACGGATCCGACATTTTTGTCGGATGGATCGCCAGCGCAGCGCGTCCGTTTTCAAATCGTGTCAGAACTCGCTCGCTCATAGTTTTGTATGGAGCTGTTCAAACTTGTCGCCTAGTCGTTCCGGCAGAGTCCCCGCCACACCCCGACCCCTCCCCGCCCGCTCCCAGTCGCAAGGAAGCAGGCACGCTGCGTGCTTGTATTTTGTTATTTTGTGTTAATAAATTAAAACGAATTCTTATCCTAGCAATCTAGCTCGCTAAAAACTCACGGACCGCCACTGGAAGACCCAGTAGCCAACAAACTACAATATTTTATTTTTAATTAAATAAAAACAAAACGCTTGGTGCACACTACTTTTTTATATCAAAATTATCAACATGTTTCAAAATTTATTTTTTATTTTTTAAACTTTACTTATTTTTCTTTATTTAAAGCTTAAATGAGCTGCACGATGCACGGAAGAGCGCATTAGTTTAATAAACACATAATAAAAAAATATTTGAGTTGTAATTGTTTTCTTACCTTAAAAATATCGATAGCCTTTCTTCAGGACAAATGCACTCTCTCAATTTTGTATTTTGATGCGTTAAGCTCTCTGAAATTCGTTTCAGTAGATGGGTAAAGGAAGTGATAGACATTCTAAAATAATTAAAGAACTTTAGTTAATCACATCTCAACTCACCAATTAACACTTGGAAAGTACCTACAAAAATCTTTCACCCAAAATTTTCTTTTCATTTTTTTTCCTTCTTTTTAATAAGTACCACATGACAACAAGAGCTTCATCATCGTCCACGATCGTCTACTGAAAAATGAGCAAATAAAATGTTTTGGTTGAATTGACAATTATTTGTTTTCGTAGAGTATGATCCGATTTTAAAACGGATCCGTTTTTAAAACGGAAGTGTGAACAGGGCCGTAGAGCATCCGTTTTTAAAACGGGACCCGCCTCCGGTTTGAAAACGGAAGTGGGAACGGGCCCTAAGACGCTTGACACCGTGGGTGGTGGAGATGAATGGATGGCGAATTCCTACAGGCGATGCATGACGCTGCAGGTGGTGGAGATGAACGGTGGCAAAATCCCGCGGGTCGTTACTCGACACCGTAGGTTGTGGAAATGAATGGTGGAGAATTATCTGATTATTAGTACTATCACTCTAATGACTGCTGTACATGCTTCCCGCAGCCGCTGTATGAGTCGCTGTTAAGGTACACACGCTCCATGTGCTAACAACTGATAGAAGTCCGGCTCTCTGACTGACAAATAGTATTACTCTAATGTCTGCTGTACGCACTTGCTCCATACTCCACACACTATATAGAAGTGGTGCCATCCATAATTTTCAAAGTCAACTATTATACTCAAAATAGACAGGTTTAAAGATATTTAACGCATTGGAATTATTCGATTGAACAAAGAATTTTTCGATATTTTGCACAATTACATTTTTTCTTACATTCTTATTGCTGTTTTATGTACAGAGAGGCCAAATTCTACTAGAACCTTTACGAAATTAGGCAAAGCCCAAAAACGAGCCGCCTGCAGGGTCTTGCAACGGGGTTTTAAATGACGGAAGCGGGTTTTTACTTGTTAGTTATTACTCTTGTGAATATATTTGGTACATCCTTCAATAAAAATAAATATACATAATTATGTATGAAAATGAAATTTTACCATATACTCATATACATGAGGCTTATTACTCTGCTATCAATTGTGTTTATATTTTGTATAAATAAATTTTCATACAAAATTTTAAAATAAAATCTTCATCGGAGGTATCAGTTCGTTGCGTTAACAATGTATAAACAGATTTCCATTGGATCCCTAAGGCCATGAAATCTTCGAAGAAAGAATGGGGTAAAATGATAACCGACAACTGACAACTGACGTTATCACAAACCCTAAGACAGGAGACACAATAAGACGTGTGAAGGGAGCACTTATTACCGTTTTGAGGACAAACATGAGAAGAATATTACATTTTGGGAGACTTTTAAAAATATGACAAATTCTGGCGATCCTTGCTGAAAAAAAGTGATCAATGCTATGAAGAAATAAGAACAATATTTTTTTCTATATTATTGCGGATTTCGAATACGTGATCAATTTTTTTTCGTTGTGGCGCTACACCTCAGCTTCTCGGCATCTTCCGAAGTGCTCTCCCCGAGTTTCCGTTCTTAATCATTCTTCTCAACTTCAATGACCTGTCCAATTTGCTCTAATCTGTATTTTGTCTGTATCTTTTAAAACGTCCTTACCGCGTGTTAAATATTTATGTACTGTTATTATTTAATCCAATACATAAATGTAGTACGGAAGAATACCTAATACATGAACTATATTTACATTTAAGTATATTTACAGAAATATCTACCCAGACCGTGTCCACCGGCAAGGAAAGGTTGAACCATTAACTTACTTTTTAACTTGCTGGTATTATGTTTATTTTGGTTTCTAAACACTTTAATTAATTCGTTCAAATTTTGAGCAGAATCTACGAATGAAATTATAAAAATCATAATTTGTGTAAAATGAGACACGTTTTCTTTACTCAGCATCTAAGTGATCCGACAAAACAATTTCCAGTAAGGTGAACTTTGCCGTCAAATCCAGACAGTCTGAAAGTGAATCTTTTTTAAACCCTCATTTGGAAGACCGTGATCACTGACAGGTCTGGCGTTTAGATGTTATCTCCCAAGTTTAAAATGGGATTAAAAAATATCTGTTTTCGGTTTAAATCCTAGTTAAAAATTAATCAAACTGTCACCGCGCTGTAAAGAACGATTCGCTGTTCTTATTTAAAAATAATTTTAGATCGCATGTCGGCCAAATATCAGAAATATATTATATCAGAAATCAAATAACGAGATACAAAAGAAAACAATCTGGATTAGTCGCCGATGTCTTTCTACCGACATTTAAAGTATTAATAATGAAACAATCAAATTTCTCTCATTTAATAAATTAAAAAAATATTTAGATTTGAGACTCCTATTATTTACATCATTATTCTTTGTTTGTTGTGGTTTTTTAATACAAAATTAATGTTCCAAAAAACTTACTAGATCATCAAGCTAAAAACTCAGAAAGCTTTCACAAGTGATGCAATTCATATGAAATATCCAAATGAAAAACAAACGGTTGCCATACATATACGAGCGATACTCTAATTTCTATTGAATTTAATTAAAAAAAACTTCGGTTATCTCTTTAGAAGTGTTATTATATTTGTCGACGCAAATAAAATAAATGGATGAAAGAAAAAGATAAAAATACTCTATTTACAAATATTTAATAATAGTAATAATTTTGTAGGAAAAATATTTTTTAAACCTTTTATTTTCTTCGCCGGGAGCTGCATTAAGCGCAGCGTGAAGACAATGTCGTAAAATATGAATTTTCGCTTTCAAAAGCTTCCGATCCTTTCAAAATCATTATTGGTTAAAATATCACCGTAACTTTGTACATTTATCAAACCCAACAATGCAATGAAAACTTGGGAAGCAGAATAGGTCGCGATCTTTTTTTGTTTCATTAAACTCCATAGAGTTTATTATGTATAAACCTGCTAGTTTAAGTAGCGAATTAAAAAATTCAAACAGATATTTAAATCGGCCTTCAACCATAATTTATTATTTGATGAATTTCCCCTTTCTCGAATAATAATATTATATTTTGGTAGCAAGCAAAGTATGTCGCTCTTCCAAATTCCTGTAATATTCAAAAATCTGTTTCTGAAAAAACAAGAATACACAGATTTAGGAAATGAAATTAAAAGAATTTGGCATTCTAAGACTATAAAAATTTTACCATTTGTTATTACGGCTACTGGCATTATACCTAGCTCTCTCATTCAAAATTTAGGCGTATTATTAATTTAGATCTGTCAAAGAATTTATACATAAAAATGCAAAAATCAGTCATTTTAAATACATGTAGGATTACGAAAGATTTTTCAAATATTCAAATATTTTCAAGATCTGTCAAAGAATTTATACATAAAAATGCAAAAATCAGTCATTTTAAATACATGTAGGATTACGAAAGATTTTTTAAATATTTATATTGAGGGATCAGTAAGATTTATAGGTCCAATTAGAAGTTCTACCGAGCCGAACCCTCTGATATGAAAATATATGGATTCGGTGAATTATTTTCCTATTTGATCTCTGGTGATTTGACGTGTTGTTTTTGTATTATTTTGTATTTATTATGCTTATATAATGCACTCGCTTAATGTGGATTGACTATATGATCATTTGTGGAAAAGTGTGTGGAAGGGTTTAGTTTTTCCTGTGGGAAAAATTTAGCCCGGACATAAAGTCGGAAAAAAGGTAGCAAGCAATTACTTTGTGGTTTGATATATTAGTGAAATAAAACAATAAATTTGTTAATAATCAGGGAATAAAGTAAGTTATTAAACCAAATTATATTCTTGATAATCAATTAAATGTGTCCAATAGCCCAATATTAGGTGTGTTTCACATAATCTCATAAAATTTCCCATCCTTTTCTGTTGACGCTTTGTCCTTATCGATATAATATGGTAACCCATTAAATACACATATCTGTCTCTTTCTATCTGTTATTATATGTTATATTTAATTTCCTTATTTTTCCTTCATTCTATTTAAATTTTTTTATCACACTATATGTATATATTAGTACGCAAAATGTATTTTTTGTTTCAGTTTCATTTGTACCCTGATGATGCTCGTGTTATGCGAAACCGGTCGGTCTTGATAAATTAAACAAATTTCGTGATTATAAACAAAGTTATTTTTTTAAATACATTATAACTATTATAAGTTAAACCAAACGAATTACCGTTTTCTTATTTATAACAGCGGTACATAACATGCAAGAATTTAACTTGATCATTATTAAGTTGTATTAGAATTCTATTTATAATTAAGTAAGTAACAAACAGGTGACAATATGAAAAAATTATAAATATCACATTATTTATTTACGGCGGTGCATGACTGCATCGCCTTATTCTGAACGGAAGATCTAATAAAAAATTAAACCTTTCTCGCCAGAACTGTGCCGCGGGCCACATGGGATTACAAGAAATGTGTGTAAAATGTAAAGGGTGTCAGGAAACATTTCCACCCTGCTTTAACGTTCATTTTCACACGGAATATGCCTTTGAATACATTTTGCAAATATCATTTCACAGCGAAAATTATTCTTTACATGGAAAAGTAACAGCAGCACAATTTCCAAATTAAGAAAAAAAAAGATGATTAAATTATTCAGTTCTACCATTTGGGAGGCGGGTATGGATACCGTCGCCCAGGGAACTTTTTATTGGATAACCAACACTGACATAGGTCACCCCAAGTGGTTAGCTACGTTTGGTGACTTGACAGTGGTGCGCGGGTTCATGGGGTGAGGTTTATCTAGGTTTGGTGGCGGATGCATTTACCCACTTACTGCGTGACGGGCCGGATTGGGAAAGACTAGTTGAGGGAGAACTTTTAACCTCTCCAGCCGGACTCTCTTGACTCTAACTCCTAGATTCCTACCCATCCCTCATACCTTTTTCCTTCCCAGAGCTCTCCTTCCTTTCCCTAAAAAGACCCTCCACACAGAACCTCCAAATATGACATAGGCTCTGAAGAAAATTATTTTCCTGAGAACCGAATGTAAAAGAAATCAGAGAATTTAATTACAAGATTTTTATTATTCTTAGAAATATCGGTCCGCATTCCATTCTTAGTCGGCTTCATTAAGAAGTTAGTAAGGCATAAGTTAGAAGATACGCAAGCAGTTTCAAGCAGGGCTTAAAATGAATAATTGAACGCAAGCACTTAGATAATAGCAGTAAAAATTGAAAAAGGATTGCAATATAACCTGATGCTTGTGAGCAAAGGGATGCCTTCCATCTAAAGCGTAATTTATGGCACTGGTCAGCAATTTATCTCAATTCTGTACTGATTATTTCTGGAAAATTCTTTGTATAAATGTATATCATTCTAGTTCCTTGCATAGCTAATAACTTATTCGGAATCTAATAAAAAATATACCATTCCCAAAACACTATTTACGACCAGACTAACAATTTTCCAGACCTTTTTTTATTTAAAAAGTAATATTTAATGGAGTAGTTACACGCGTACAGTACTTCATTATTCTAAAAATTAAACTTGTTTGGTAAAAGCAAATGTAGATACAATATTGTTTATGACTTCTGTGGGTATTACTTGTATATAGGCCCAGAGGATGGAAGTTATATTCTACTATTGGTACAAGTTTCATAGTTTCACAAGTCAGCTAGTTTAGTTTAAAACTATTGTTTGGTTACGGACCCAAAGGAAATTAAAACAATTCTTGTAGATCCAATTACGAATTTTTAAAGAAGTCACATAAATTGAGTTTGAAGGCGGTCGAACGTACAAACAGTTATTTCATTATTTACAACTTGGAATTTTTTCCTTGAACTTTATTTATTGTGAAGACAATTGAAGAATTGGTGGGGAAATTAGGAAATATTGGGCAAGGATTAACTGGTGATTCACCTTTCTCATAGAAAACTTAATTTTGGATTTGAGGCCAAAATACTCAAAACATTTTTTTATCATAATGTAAAGCAAATATCTAGTGTGGATGCGAGACATTTTATTTATTTCTTATATAAATAACTAAAGGTGGGCCATTAAAGAATTTTATTCTTCTTTGGTAGGATTACATTACGATTAAATTAAATTTACGCATAAAAATGTTTTAATTAAGTATTTGAAAAAGTTGCATGTATTGCTTTTCCATATTTCAGGTATACTAAATTTATTAAATAAAATAATTTTTCAGGATATTGCAGTTTACAAGGACAGTTTTTTTTTTATCCGTATTTATTTTGAGACAAAACTGGAACAAGGAACAAGAAAACTTTGTAAATAAACATTAGTTTATCATTAAAAATAAAAATAGTATAACATAATTTAAATTTAAAAAGACATAACACCGCATTGTTCGAAAATATAGTGTTGTATCTCGGGTGAAGTCGGATATTGAAGCTAGCAATCTTTATCAGAATACAAAACTATCCAAGGTTATTTTCAAAGATACTCGAGATATTTTATTATGGATTGCGAATTGAATGCGATTGCGAAAATAATTGAATATTTGCCATTACAATTTAACTCCAGCATGATGACGATCTGGGAATTTATCAAATAAATACAGATGGCTGGCCATGCGCAATGATCTCTTCAATACAGAAAACATTAATGTTGATTAGATTCCAGGCATTATGAATTGGTTACATGAGGGTTTTATTCGGGGATGTTTTATAAACAAAATAATCGAGTTTATCGTCGACCATCCTTTTGTTCGTAAATTCGATCAGATTTGCCCCTGTCCATAAAAGCAATTTGTTTTCCTTTTAAAATAAAATAATAATGAGATGAAAAAAGTTTTTATCAATACGTATTCCATATAAAAGTTGTAAAGCCTTTTTGCATACTTGTATACGTTTTTTGAATAGTGGAATATTACGTGAGAGTAAAATAACTTAATAATTATTATTACTAACAGTGGTTTAAATAAGAATTAAGTACAAATATAAGTAGTTTGTATATTTTCTGTACATACGTAATTATAGGTTCCAAATGTCCGGTGCCCATGGGACTAAGGAATATCCCATTTGGGGAGTGTTTTGTGACTGGGGTAAGTCGGGGGATGGGATGGCAAAGAGGAAGATGAACGCTGGGAAGTACCTGATTATTTAGATTTGGTTACTAAATATAGCTAAGCCCATTTTCAATTCTGATTTGTGATCTTCCTTGGTGGAACTGCCTCATAAACAAAACAGTTGGACAGTTATAAATTTATGGGTAAATTACTTTTTAGACTAGAGAAATTTTCAGTAAAATTATTAAACATTACAACACCAGACTTTACGTACTTACTTATGAATGAACTTATGTGAATCGAGCTACCGCCAATGACTTTCCGGCTTTCAGTAAAATGTCAAACGCCTAGAATACTGTGCTATAAAGGCCGTCAAGATTTCAATTGCCTCAGTAAATATTTTCAAAGAAAAAAAAGTTTTATTTTCCATTTTTTAATTTATTTGTTTCAAACTCTCGAATTATTAAGTATTTTACAAATTAAAAAGATTAAAGCGAATTAGTTTCTTATGGCTAAAGTGTGATGATGTGTGGAAAAAGACTAGATGCGTTCTTTCTTCCATAAAGATATACAAAAAAACTAAGAAGGAAACTCGTCCACTTTTACTGAAAAAGATTGAAAGGAATATTTTTAGTCTCAGATAAATGTATTTGTAGAGAAAGCGCTTTGGCAAGTTATTTTGACAAACTGTTAGTATGTCGTTAAGCAATTTTCCGGATGATTTAGCAGTCTACAACACACTTTTGTCTTTCTTTTTGCAGCATTATGAAAAAATCATATTGCCATATTCACACACACACACACACACACACACACACAAACCTACACGCATACACATTCACACGTATATAGATTTACACATAAAAACCCTAACACTACAAGTTTTGCGTAACCTTCTCAGCAAATATCCTCAAACAAGACTGAGAAGGCTTACATTTCAAAAATTACTTAAACATTCATATTCACAAAGGATTTATTCAAATGTGTGAACACGGTCGTAATCCCACCTTTGCAGAGGATTTATGAGGTATTGTATGGCAACATTGGTCCTCATGTAAGAGCCATTAGGGAGGCTATTAATGAGGCCCCGCACGCAGTCAGGTTATCACCCGGCCGTCGCAGGGAGAAACATTTCGCCGGCAGTAAAATGCACCCCAGCCCTATCACCCGCGTAATGGCGCCCCACGGAGCGGCCACTTCTACGGTGATAAAGCGTCATCCCATTTGATATCGCATTCATTATTATGAGGCAACAAATACTATAGGTTAACACTGTTATTGCTGCAAAGTGGCGGTAAATTTTTTTGAACTTCACATTTAAGGTACGTTTTACAGTTCAGGATAGGAAACCTTTAATGGACTGCTACTACACAGACAGTATTTTGTCTCCATTGGAAATATTAGACCACAGGAGAATACCAATACGTGAATTAGACTAAATTATGACAATTTGCACCCTTGCAGCTAGACCGCTATATTACAACAAAATATACCAAAGTGAGATTATCCTATAGCGAACATAATTTTTTGCGCACGATCTTGCAGCATTCTGTTTATGTCGATTGCTTACCGACCCGTGGGACGACGGGCTTCTTCCATATTTCTTTCAACATATTTCTTCACTATATTGCTAAGAATTATGTCAAAAACATCAACTTTTCAGGAGAGCGATTTCAAATGTATTAACTGTGATTACTTTTATTGTGTGTTTAAATAAAATACAATTTTTTTTTTTTTAATTTCTTTACTAAATAGTTACCAAGACAAAAGTATCAATTGACTTTTACTTCTAATACCAATCGATAAAACTATAATTTCAGTCGTATTATTATGAACTTTTGCCTATTTTGAAAAGAAAAATAAGTATTTTTTATTTTTATACCAATAAAAGACTTTGTCCCAGAAATTGAAAAAAATAAATAAATAGTTGCGGGTTCGAAATATTGTAAAGAAAATAGTTGAATGAAATAAATAGTTTTGGGTTCGTAATATTATGAAACAAATGGTTGAATGAAATAAATAGTTATAATAATGACGGCCGGCATAGTCCAGTGGTAACGCATTGGACTGCCATTCCGAAGGTCGCGGGTTCGAACCCGGCGTGAGCAAATAAATTTTATTTGATTAATTTGTGTTATTTCACAATTAATTAATTAAAATAATATATAGTATATTTGCGGCACGTTCCAGAGTGGAAGATACTACCAGTATCGCCCTGGTGTAAAACCACCATTCAGAATTGAAACGTTGCTCCAAATGGCTTTAGCCGTGTTTAGTGACTAGATCTGAATAGCCAGGTACTTCCCCACCTTCCTCTTTCCCTTCCCCACTTACCTTCAGCCTCACAACATCCCCCAATTGGGGATGCCATAGTCTCACTGGCTCCAGACGGGAGCAGTTGGGACTCTTGTGAGCTATTCACTATAAAAAAAAAATAAAAAAAAGTTTCGGGTTCGCAATATTATGGAGCAAATAGTTGAATGAAATAAATAGTTGCGGGTTCGCAATATTGTGAAGCAAACTGTTGAATGAAATAAATAGTTTCATTTTCGCAATATTATGAAGCAAATAGTTGAATGAAATATATAGTGTCTGGTTCGACAATATTATGAAGCAAATGGAATAAATAGTTTCGGGTTTACAATATTATGAAGCAAACAGTTGAAAGAAATAAAGAGTTTCGGGTTCGCAATATTATGAAGCAAAAATCGTCCTAAAAGCAATGGGGCACTTGAACAAAAAATTACCACTTAGAAAAACGCATTTTACCACTTTATGTAGTGAATTTATTTATTTTTTTAATGAAGTTTACGTCATATGCGACTATTTTCCTTAAATATGCAATTAAGTACAATTATCGTACAAAGTAACTGCATTCATAAATCAAAATGATTATTTTGTTTTTGGGACGACGAAAACTGCTTGCATACTTCGTTGATTTTATTTCTTTACCTTTCAAGTAAAAATGGATATTTTAAAGAACCTCTACTTTGTAGATACATTATGTCTACAAAAGATATATTAGACCTCGGGGAAAACGTAGATACGTGTATTAGAGAATATAGAAGTAGCTTTCGCCCATTCGAAACTGCATAGACACAGACTCGGTAAAGAGTATTGTTCTGTAGACGTTTCGAGAATAACAGGGTGTGCAAAACCTGAAGTTGCCAATTAAATAAATAATTTTATAACACATTCCGTTTTTCTGAATAATATATTTTTCAATTCTAAATTTAAAAAAACAATGCAGTTTAATATCTTAATATATAGAATTCTATATCTCCTGAAATAATAATATTTTTACTCGACGTCTGTTCATAATTATACAAAAACAATCTTTGTTCAATAATCATATCATAATTATCTCTTAATCGTCACATGTAAAAATGTAAATTACATATGTTGTAAATCAGCATTATTAAATAAGAGTCATCTTAAAATATTTTAAAGTTCACTTTACACACTTTGAAAATACGGTAACATATGGTAAATTACTGGTAATCTAAATCGGTTTTAATCATCCAAAATAACATCTTTCAATATCAGATATGTTTAATTTATTTATACATTCCTTCCGTAAATAAATCCACGTCTTCCAAAGATAACGAATTCGTAATAAAAGCGTAACGAGGCAAATATCCACACCTGGTCTTTCTACCACTGTGGTTGGGGTAATTCAATTGTAAGCCTGGTTTGACACAAAAGCATTCCGAGATGAACCCCTATTTATATAGGCGGGCACTTATCTACCCAAAGGTACACATTAACCCACACCTCATCGAACTGAATTCGCCAAAGCATCGATCGGATCCACCCGATATCCGAATCAGACCGCAAATAGAAAAATGGTTATTCAGTCTCCAATGGAATCGTACGTCGAATACTTTGAACATCTGTAACAATAATAATTTATGAAAGTCATTCTTTAGTAAGTGCTTCGGTCTTTTCACGCCCACGTTGCGGTATCCACACGGCTCACATGCGGCATTATTATTTGCAGCAATCCGTTATACCACGCATGTAATTCCTTTTAACAGTGGCAATTAGACTTTGCGATGCCAAACTTTAAGTTTTACCTGAATCCTTAATCAAACTTCACGGAGAACTAACTTAATATGTCAAAAATAGATACTATTTCGGGAGCTGAAAATACTGAGTAAAAGAAGAACGCTTCTAAAATATAAAATCAAATTAAGACCATTGTATACGTAAGTTTGTGTGAAACGGTTCCATGACAATTCAACACACTTTTAAAAAGTGAAAAAAAAAAATTTTTAACCTATCCTACATAACCCAGGTAATAAAGTTTTTGTTTCATCACTTTCCATGACTTTATATAACTTTTTAAAGATGTGTTGAATTATCATTGTGATGATTTATCCGGTTACCGTGTGAAACATGTCTTCTAAATAAAAATGAACAGACATTAATAGTCTTTGAGCTCATTTTATATAGATATATATTATAATGGAAAATAAAAACTATAGAATTTAGATGAATATCAAAGTTTGTATCCCGTTAAAAGCAACCTAGAGGCAGACAGAAGAACATATTAAGTTGAAGAAGACTAGATCCGGAAGGGAAGCCTCTGAGGATTGGAGATGAATGGTTAGGGACCCGAGCCGTTAGAAAATATTTTTGGGAAGTTTATCCAGTTTTTTACTCGCGGTCGGAACTCTACTTGCTCGGGGATACAGCAACATAAAATGATGATTATGTATACATTATTAAAAGATAGATTCTTAATTAAATTTAAGGTCGTATAAAATACAATAACTTATACCCACCGTAGACACATTATGAAGTGATTATTCTTGCTTAGCTCTTAAGTTATGATGCAATGATGATAATTTATTAATAAACACGTGAAAACATGTACCGGCGCTAAAACCTCAATCGATTAATGGCGCAGCTTCAAACAATTTTAACTGATGGGAGAATTTTTAATAATATTTAATAACCTACGTTTTCCTAAGCTTCTGACATGTATACTATACCCCATCATTCACAACCTAGCTTAGCTGTTAATTAACAAGATAATAGGCGACATTAATTGAACATGAGAAGTTGAGTTAACATTTTTTATACAAAGCTCATTAATACATTGTATTGAGACCAATGACATTACAAACTTATGAGACACATTTTATTGACTTTCAAGATATAAATATGTCTGTCTGAAGTTGGGTTCATTGTCTTGTTTAGTTCAGTTCTTATTACCAAAGCCCCGTAAATGATCGCGATTTCTCAAATAGAGATGAAAAACCATGGCAGTTATCATGTTACGGGTCACTACCTTCATAAACTGGGAGTTCTGTAGTTTTCTATTAATCTAGCTGAACTAATATACTGTAATATTCTCTGAGTAAAATTACATTTCTTTTGTAAACATAATGTTCAATTTGCAGGTGTTATGAGGGAAAATTTCAACATTATTATGATAATCTCAAAGTTTGTTACGCCAACGAACAAACAGATTAATGTTTTTATGTACTTGCTAGTAAAAATACGAAGAACGAAATATCTAGCATGTGCAAGAAGCAGTTACTTCTGAATTAGTTTAATGGAGTAATAAAGCACAGACGTAGCAGATTTAATGGTTTGAGCGTAAAGAACGCATTTAAGAGTACCATTTAAACTAAACAAATGAAAAAGGAAATATTGCTTAAAGATAGTTTTTGGAGAAAAAAATAATATTCACGTTAGTCTTCTTACTTAAGTTTTTCAGTTCTAGTTGGTAAAGAAAAATGTAAATATTTAAAAAAATAACAGAAATATAAAAAAAACTACATTTTCATTATTTAATGAAAGTTATGATTCCTTTCCACAGGATAAAAAAGCTTTGAATTTACTTTTTTATAGAAGAAATATCAAAATTGAGGGTTCCTTGAATTTTAGCTTTCCTTAATTCCTCAGTTGAACATAGTTTTGCTAAACTTCCTCAGTTAAACATTTTAGTATTACTTAATTCCTCAGTTGAACATTTTAGTTTTCCTTAATTCCACAGCTGAAAATTTTAGTTTTCCTTAATTCCACAGTTGAAAATTTCAGTTTTTCTTAATTCCTCAGTTGAACATTTTAGTATTCCTTAATTCCTCAGTTGAACATTTTAGTTTTCCTTAATTCCTCAGTTGAACATTTTAGTTATCCTTAATTTATTAGTTGGGTATTTTAGTTTTGCTTTATTCATTAATTGAACATTTTAGTTTTCCTTAATTCCTCAGTTGAACATTTTAGTTTTCCTTGATTCATTAGTTGAACATTTTAGTTTTCCTTAATTCCACGGTTGAAAATTTTAGTTTTCCTTAATGCCACAGTTAAATTTTTTTAGTTTTTCTTAATTCCTCAGTTGAACATTTTGGTATTCCTTAATTCCACAGTTGAACATTTTAGTTTTCCTTAATTATTCAGTTGAACATTTTAGTTTTCCTTAATTTAATAGTTGGGTATTTTAGTTTTGCTTAATTCATTAATTGAACATTTTGGCTTTCCTTAATTCCTCAGTTGAAATTTCAGTTTTCCTTCATTCCTCAGTTGAACATTTTAGTTTTCTTTAATTCGTCAGTTGAACATGTTCGCAATGGCAGAAGAGATAAGACGCGAAAGTAAAATGACTGGACTCCTATTTAGAGTGACGGAAAATTATTTTAAATAGTCACCTAACCCTTAGCCACTGCATAATTATGACATCAGCACAGAATAACATTTTCTTACCTGTAGATATATCTGTGTTATATTATAAGGAAAAGTTGGTTCTTGGTTTATATCTGAAGCCGAGCATATAAACGGTGAAAAGGAAATGAGAAGAATTACTGTCGTGATGTAACGTAAACGTCTAAGACTTTCCGTGTAATTTCCATGTACATTATTAAACATAATAATTTCCATTAAATGGAAGTAAAACCATCTTAATGCAGACTTTCTCCGTAACGAGAAAATTTAACGAACTCACTGTCACACTTCGCAGTACTATAGCATATCAACGGAGGCATAATTCGGTAAAAAACATTATCTAATATTTTTTTAGCGGACTCGGCGTAGCGGAGTAGCTGCGTAGCGGCGTAGAGCGTAAATGCAAGACATTTGATTTCTTATCGTAACATCGCTGTTTATTTTACACGAAATGTCTGAATGTTAATGTTCTCTTATAAATCATTGCTTTTGGTGATAACGTAGAAATGAAAACATCATTTAAAAAAAAATTATTGTAATTTTTAAAAATAAAATGGTATCTATTACTTTATGATAATTATTTTTTCCCAAAATAAATGCATGTAAGTCAAATTCATTACCATCTAACCTAATATTTTCTACAATGTTTTAGACGTATCGGAATATTCTTATTTCGGTGGTCGTAAGATCTTGATAACCAGTTTTTAATAAATTGTATGAAGTCAATTTTTTTAAAATGAAATAAAATACTTTTTGTTTTAAACCACGAGTTTTTAATATTTTTTTGAACCGACCGGTTTCGCTTTACTCAAGCATCTTCAGGGTACACATTATTACTAGACAAGAAGTACAAAGTGTGAGCTTATATATAAAAATATTTTTGAGGGAGACAACATGATATAAATATAACAAACACAGAGAAATCATACAATACATTTACACACGTACAAAAGACATGGGAAAAACCGAACGATAATTATGTACACTAATGGATTATAATAATGTATATGGAGAAACAAAGCATCAACTGACATGGGGTGATAAGGAGAACTTGGAATTTTTTAATGGTTTAATGATCCCTTTTAAGTAAATAACACGAGTCTTTAAGATACCTTAAATTTATCAAAACAATCGCCATGTTTACCCACGGAAGCTCATTTTGTTTTGTTAATATCAAAAATTAATTTGAAAATATTTTCAGAATTCTCGATTCACAAAGGAATAATCCCTGATTGGTGGAGAAAAATTAGAGCCCTTATTACACTGAATGAAAGCATTGTAACGCGATTTGATCAATTATTCATCTAGAATTCATGTTGTATGCCCAACAAAGCTTTGGGTAGGACCATAGACTAAACCAGAGCCACGTCAGGCATCCCGAATACCTCCAACAGAATTTAATCCAAGATATCAATGTTTGGTGATGTTTTGGGGTGTTCCGGTTTGGGTGTGGGAAGGAGCGCAACACGCGGCAATCACGAGGTTGAAAAAACAAAAGGACCTTATTTCTGCGCTTCTAATTCTGCCCTTTCAAAACAACGAAATCGTTTATTTTGAAGCTGTGGAAATAAATTGTATTTTCTTTAGTAGCTACGCGTGTATTTGCTGTGTAAACTTGACCAGTCTGATTTGTGGTGCGTCATTAAAAGAAGGCACCCCTATTTTTATAAACCTTTCTTTTTGGTAAAAATTTCCAGCGTTTTCATTACATAACAATTCATATTCAAACGTAGGTATAATGTTATTTTGGTTTAAGTATCTGCATTATAAAATAAGTTTCAACAAAGTATCAGAAAGACTTTTGACCTATGTCATATTTTAACACCACGATTCTTTATTTTTTGAGATTTTATTGAGTTAACCGTTAGTTAATAACAGATAAAATACGTAAGTTGTCTTATCTTTTATTACTAGTAATAATCTTCAAAGTGTTAAATCATCGTAAAACTCCATTATTTTATAACTGATAAAAAAACTTTATAACTTTGTTGAAACCTCTGTGGTCCAAAATAGAGAAATGTAAAAACGTTGTTTTATTTTTTATTCTCAATGTAATATAACAGTGGATAATTTAAGCTTGTAGCCAATAATGAACTATTTCAACTCTTCAGGCCTCGGAAAGACATTATTAGCCACAAACATCATAATCCATTGTAGCCTCTGAAGGACAGATCTGACCGGGTCGTCAATATAAAAGTATTTTTATCTTTTTTTCTATAATGCGTAGATATGTAGTATGTTCGTCATTGTAGAGATAAATAATCATTCTTTACAGTTTGTATCAAATATTCATACATTATTACATGGATAAATTTTTTTTTAAAATGTCAAAGTGGATGAATACGAATTTCGGCATTTTTTCATTGGTAGTTTAAAGTTTAAAAATATTAATATTTTTTATTGTGTGAACAGTATAAAAAGTGAAGTAACACTTTTATTACTTATTACCTACAAAAAAGGAATATATTTTATAAATAACGAATTATTTAAAAATTACGGACTTTCCGAGTCTAAATGTCTTTTTGTTAAAATTTTCATGTTTGATATTGAAAATTCATTATTTAGAAAGATCTATGTTTTGTAAAATGCAAATATTTCAAAAGGTAATTTTATCTAGTTTCTAAAGTAGTATTTCGTTTAACGACAACTTCAAAAATAAGTAATATGTAGCACATTTTAGATACCTAGGGAGCATTGCGAAATTCCAAGAAAATTCAACATGTCGTTGGGACTTGTTGGTAAAAATATTTAAAAACCTGAAGGGTTAATGAGACAATTTTTAAAGAAAGAATTTTTTAAGAAATATATTTGCTATGCCTGGTTTATTACTGAACACAAATACAACATAGCTTCGCAGAAGTGAATGTATTTCGAAAAAATAACTTAGTTTTAAACTCTTTTGTTTTCAGATTGGAAAACTCTTCGCTCACCCGATCGAAATTTTCCCCTTTCTTGTCGTTCTGTCGTCGGTTTCATTATTCCTCCGTTCTTTTTCCAAACTTTATATAATATGTCGACGTCAAGGAAGTGTTTCAGGAACGAAAATATTTTTCAATGTTTCTGTGCGATGATACGCTTCATTCCACTTTCTAAGGATTAAATATTTTTCTGGAAATCGATAACGGATATTTCAGTTCTTTTATTTCATACGGGGAGATAAAAGCGGAGTTGAAATTTAAAAGCTTTTGTAATAGGTATAATATTTTATTCAGAAAAATAATCGATTGTTTTCATATAATATTTTATATAAATATTTGACGACCTCCGCGGTCGAGCCAGAGGGCCCGAGTTAGAATCCGCAAGTATTTTTTTTTTTAATTAATTGGCGTTATTTCACAGTTTACTAATTTAAAAAAATATATATTATATTTTCGACACGTTCCAGAGAAGAAGATTCTCTCAGTATCGCTCTGGTGCAAGACAACGATTTAGAATTGAAACGTTGCTTAAAATGGTATTTGGTTTTTTAAGATGTTTGCCCATCTTAGAAAAGTCAACAAAATACTCAAACTACTATGCCACGTACGCTGGAAGATAGGTAAGTCATTCTTGAACCCATACCATCATCAGCAGGTTAAATTATTTATAATTAAATCCATCACTCATTATTAGCAAATAAAGTGGTTCATCTAAACATTTTTGTAAAAGAAAAAGTGGTACCTTTTCCCCAAGTTTATTATTTCAGAGATTTATAGATTGCTCAACGTTTTTTCGGTAAGTAAAGTTTTTTGAAGATACCAAACATTTTCCATTCGCTTCTTTTAGAAAAAATACTTTTATTGCAATCCATTTAAAAAAAAACCTATTTCTTCTGTTGTTTGGTACAACCATTCAAGCCACAAAATAAATATTTTACAGGAGGTGATAAAATCGAATATTTCCAAATTCGTAAAACTGAGATAACGTGAAAATATTTTTTTTCAAAATGTTGATGTAAAATATTTATTAATTTAAACGCCCCAATGGGCTTTTAGATGATTTTTTACATGATTTACTGCATAATACAGTGCCAACAGAAGGTTTTTATTTAAAATAAAATAAAAACAATATATTTATCAAGTATATTGCAACTCTATTATAAAATATGATAGATTTGAGGATTGAGTAATTTTGTCTAAAGTTTTCCTGAAGTAAATTAAAAAATGTACGCATACATTTATTTTTTTGGTATTACTGCATAATACAGTGCCAACAGAAGGTTTTTATTTAAAATAAAATAAAAACAATATATTTATCAAGTATATTGCAACTCTATTATAAAATATGATAGATTTGAGGATTGAGTAATTTTGTCTAAAGTTTTCCTGAAGTAAATTAAAAAATGTACGCATACATTTATTTTTTTGGTATAAAAGTCCATATTCTGGAAAAATTATCTTGCAACGTTACACTCTGAAGACAATTCTATATGAAACCATGGAAAAGTAGCATTCCCAAAAATGTCCATATTCTGGAAAAATTATCTTGCAACGTTACACTCTGAAGACAATTCTATATGAAACCATGGAAAAGTAGCATTCCCAAAAATGTGGCTTGAAGGGTTTTACCAAAAAGTGGTCGAAAAATGCCATCTATTGCCCGTTTCTTTAGGTTCAGTTAAAAATGTGTATCTTATAAAAGTAATTTCAGCTCTATTAGACTGTTAATTATTGTACTAAATTCGTTCATTACAAAATAAATCTTCCGAATCTCGTTTCTCATGCATAAATAGGTTCGTAGAAATCATAACTTCTTTGAAAACAAAGTCTACCTTTTACGCAAATGATGGGAATTAACGTCTTAATGCAGTTATGCAATAAGACAAAAATGGATTCTACTTTAACATCGTTGTTCAAACAGAATTTATAATAAGCTTAATTCTACTGAGTTAATATAAAAGCAGTGCTTGCAAATTGTTAGTAAATTTGTTTAAGCCAAACAAAATTACCTGAGTGGCCGATGCTAAAACGGTGGTCTATATCTGCATGACGCTATCACATAAAATTTGTGAATATTAATATTTGATTATGATCTGCTTTGCAGGCCTAGGCTTGTACGGCTTCTTGTTTTATCCTACTTATCTTAATTGAAGGCGCAAGAGAAAACTATGTTCAAATCACAATTGTAGGTGCATCGGTGGACATTGGTTTCTAGAGTTCGATGAAGCAGGTAAAAATGTAGCAATAGTGCATTTGTAGAGATACTCGTTTCATTGATCTCCTTACTATATATCTCTCCTTGAATGATTCAGGCAAAGTAACAGATCAAAATCTTAGTGAATAATATGAACAACATTACTTAATCCACTTAATAATTTAAATTGAGAAAATGAATAAGGCACTAACAACAAACATACCAAATATATCATCCATAAACAATAATTTTAACATAATGCACCAGAATATTAGAAGTATCAATAAAAACTTTGATGAACTACAAATATTGATGAAAAGTTTAAATTTAAAATGGGATATTATTATTCTTACTGAATGTTGGCTAACTGATAAATACTACCCCCTACAAATTGGTAATTATGTCCCTTACTCTACAATAATGGACAACACAAAAAATGATGGTGTCATCGTATATATTAAAGAAGATATAGAAGCTGATGTCAGAGAGATCTGTATCAATAATGCAAACTGTCTAAGTATATCAATCGGTAATGACACAACAATACTCGCAATTTATAGATCTCCTTCTACACAAAATCTAGAACCATTCCTCAACTCCTTATCTAATCAACTAAGTATACTAAAAAGAACTAAAGATGTATTTATCATCGGTGATATAAATATTGATATTCTTGAAAATGGCCATCCAAAAAAATTTTATTATATGCAAACACTAGCATACCATGGATATAAAAGCCTAATTGATGAACCAAAACGTGTATATAATGAAAGCAAAACTTGCATTGATCATATCTTTTGTAAAACTAATAGAAAAACTCAAGCCATTATTTGTACTACCACACTGACAGACCATTATACAATAATTCTATCTATTACAAAAAAAAATACATATGTAAACCAAAAAAAGAAATCACTCCTAACGAAGTCTGAAACAAATTGGGAAAACGTCAAATGCGAGTTAACAGTGAATGACTGGACAAGCCTTCTGGAAAAAGATGATACTGATACTGCTTGGAGTTATTTTATAGAAGTTTTACAGAACATTATCCTATCAAACACCAAAACCATAGAAAAAAAGTTATCTCATAAAAATTTACACATTAAACCTTGGATTAGTCAGAATATTATAAACTCAATCAGAAAAAGAGATGAACTGCACAAAAAAGTCAAAAACAACCCTTATGATATCCTAACACTTCGATTCTACAAAAGATATCTTAATACATGTAAAAATGTAATACGTTATGCTAAAGAAACATTCTATAAAAACAAAATTGATGAATGTAATAATGATTCACGTAAACTCTGGCAGATCATAAATGAAATAACTAATGCTAAAGCCTCACATAATGACAATAGCATTAAGAAATTAAACATTGATGAGATTCCCACATCTTTTACAGCACACCCGGACAAACTTCTTGACTTTATAAACAACTATTTTTGCAATATAGGCTCAAACTTAGCAAATAAAAATAAAACAAAATTCAATTAGTACTATCGAAAATACAGTGAGGATTGACGATGTAAATCAAGAAAACAGCCTCAATATTGTCAAGATAACAAGTGATGAAATAAGAAATATTATAGCCTCCCTAAATATAAATACTTCATCGGGAAATGAACTGATATCAAGCAAATCAATTAAATATCTACAAAATGAGTTAATCCACCCACTAACGTATCTTATAAATCTGTCAATATCAAATGGTATTTTTCCTGCTTGTCTTAAAATTGCTACGATCATTCCAATATATAAAAACGGTCCCAAAAATGATGTATCAAACTATCGACCGATTAGTATTTTAACTACACTATCAAAAATATTAGAAAAAGTTATAAAAAAACAAATGCTTACATTTTTGGATTCTAATAAAATATTATCATCTACGAAGTATGGTTTTAGGGAAAACCTGGGTACTGGTGACGCTATAGCTAATGTAACAAATACAATTATTAGAAAATTGGATGAAGGGAAAAAATGCCTAGCAGTTTTCATTGATCTTCAAAAAGCTTTCGATACCATTGACCACGAAATACTGTATTTAAAACTAAAAAAAAAATGGAATAACCGAAACAACCCTAAACCTACTTAGAAGTTACTTAACGGGAAGAGAACAATTCGTACAAACTGGTAAAAGAAGGAGAAAAACTCTACCAATTAAGTACGGTGTCCCCCAGGGAAGCGTATTAGGACCTATACTATTTCTAATTTACATAAATGACCTTATGAATCTTCCCATCAAAGGAAACATAATGAGCTTTGCAGATGACACTGTAATTTTATTCCATGAACAAGATTGGACAAGCACATATAAGGAGGCTGAACATGGCCTAACTGTTCTTCAAAACTGGCTTAAAGCAAACTCCCTTACATTAAATGTGAATAAAACCAAATGTTTAATTTTCTCCAAAAACAAAAGAGGACAACCAATGAATGAGCATATACTCAAACTACATGAATGTCAAAAAAAATTTCCTCAATGTTCCTGCTCGATTATAACTCAAACCAAAAGCATAAAATATCTTGGTATTGAAATTGACGATAAACTACACTGGGATTCACACATTGATCGAACTTCAAAAAAGTTAACTAAACTCATCTACTTCTTCAAAAAATTACGGAACATTTTGTCAGCTAGGGATTTAAAGAGAGTTTACTATGCTTTATGCCACTCCAAATTGGAATATGGAATAATAGGATGAGGCTCAGCAGTATCAAAACATATAAAACAGCTGAAGGTAACTCAGAATTGCATCATAAAGACCATACTAAAGGTTCCCATAAGGACGTCAACAACAGAAATTTATGCCAAAAACATTTTGGTACAACACCTCAAAAATAATTCTCAGGAAAACACCTCACATACTCATAAAACCAGAGCCAAACAAACAGAGATACTAACTATACCAAAGTGTAACTGTACCTTTGGACAAAGAAGCTCTGAATTTTTAGCAGTAAAGGTATATAACAAACTCCCACTTAGTATCAAACAAATCAAAACAAAAAACAATTGCATTAAGAACATTAAATCTTGGCTTAAGGAATTACCGGAAAAAGAACTTACTAGCATATTTAAAACATCGTCGTAGAAGTTTCTGGACACCCTTACCCAAAACATGGAGTCATACCATAGAAGTCACTGAATAACTTATCCAAAACCTAGTCCCCCTCAGCACAGGATCTCCTAGTGAGGAGGACTATGAATATAATCAACATCTATTTTTTATATATATATTCTTATAAAAATGTAAAAAAAATGTATAATATAGCTACTAATAAAAAATAAAAAAAATAAAAAAATGAACTTTACTTGACAACAAACAACTTTTTTAATCATTGAAGACAATATTAGCGAATATCAAAAGAAAATTTGAAAAAGAAAATCAGAAAAGAATACGGTCGCATCTAGGAATTAAACCCAGAACCTTGCCGGGGCGCTGCTCGACCCTAATCCATTTCCTTCGATCATTTTCAACTGTATCATACTTCGACTTAGAACTACCAAAACTATCTTCATTTTCCTATCGCATATTTTTATTGGCTGTTATATTTATATGTGACCGCAAGATTCTACCTGAACTGCAATCTAGATAGTGTCTTAGAAAAATATACCCGTTTTTATTTGAATGTGCGACATCTATTGACTTTTCTGCAAATCTAGGATAAATATGTATAATTTTTGGAATAACTTCACGAGTATTATTCAAAATATTTTACATATTGGAGAATAAAAGAATCAGTGAAAATATCAAAAGAAATAGCAAAATAATATAAACGAAAACGTAAATTGTATAATGAGAATTGTTTTTTTTTTTTTTTTGCATCAGGTAAATCGTTAAATAGCTTTAGGGCTAGGTATTCCTATCGGTGTTGTGCAGCTGTCGTGTTGCATCTAATTTATATTCACATTAATCTTCATTGTATATTTAATGATGTTCTAGGTCTCACACTTCGCGTTGAGGATAGTTCGGATTCTTTAAAAACATTTAATATAGCTTTTTATTTTAAAAAGTGTTTACAACCGGTAGGAACTTAATTACAAATCTAAAGACTATGTATTGGATGGAAGTTTATTTAGTTATTTCATAAAATTAATGAATACATCTATTATAAAGAAAGGTTGATTGATTTGTAAAACAGTCCATCAATGTACTTTTTCAATAGGATAAGAAAGGAATACTAGAAAAGTATCGTTGTCCACCCAGCGCCTTGTTTACGAAATATAAAAAAAACTTATTTTTAATTTGCTTGTGAGGTTGCATATTGTAACTTCGGGTTATTTTCGGAAGCTGGTAAATTAAATTGTGGTTATTTTTTGTAATTTATGATGTATAAGAAACTGCGAATTACTGTTGGAGTTATCTACTTTACAAACCGCAGAAGAAAAGCTCAATTAAGGTTAAACGCGACGCTCGTTATAATCTACGTGTTCATAGATGGCGTTAATTAATTTAATTTATTAAAATACGGTTTTTATAAATTTTAATAAGATGGTGATATTTAATTATTTTATTAAAATGCGCGTTTTGCAAGTCATTGCTTAACAATATTAAGACTAATTATTTGTTTGCTCCCGTACATACACAGCATGAATATGAATAAATATTTTTTCCTTAAAAACGCTCAATTCTTCCAAGAAAAGCGTACAAATACAATATTGGATTTAATTATCGGTCTAATATTGTATTTGCAAGCCGTTCTCGAAGGAATTAAGTTTTAAAAAATATTTATATTGCATACGTACGGGCGAAAACAAATAATTCGTCTTAATATTGTAAAGCAATAACACGCAAAAAGCGTATTTAAATAAAATAATTAAATTATCACCATCTTTGAACTTGTAGATTATAACGAACGTTGCGTTTAACATTAATCTTGTTTTTTTTTACAACAATATAACGACTTATTGAACAAATTTCTTGAATAACTTTAAATAAAACAGTTACTGTAACAGATGAGTAGATAAATTGATTTCTTTGAGGACAACCCGGGCGTTTATTGAAATTAAATTTGAATACATGAAAATGTACATAACCCGCTCACAACGTCTTGTTATATCTGTTTGAGAATGGTAAATGACGGAGAATGATCGTGTTATATTTTACCATGCGGCTGTTAGGTCCCTGCTTTTTTTAGATTTTTCTGAATTATTCAATTTAAAAAAAACTTTAATAGGCATTAACTATTATATTATTGCTAACCCAGCGAATTATAAAGAAAAAAGAGTCATTAGGTAAATTTCAACCTAAAATTGATAAAGTTAACTTGCTCCTTGAGACATCAATCTTCTTCAAGAGTTTAATTTGAAAATCTCAATCAGTATTATGTAGTTCAATAGAGTTCGGAAATCCGGTTCAGTTTTCCATTTAGTTTTGAATTTACAATTTTAACCCCTAACTTTGCTTGTTAAAATGAAATCCATATCAAATGAGGTTAAGCATTTATGGAATGCAAGAACTCTAATTAAGGAAAACAATGTGTTCTTTGTTCCAAGAAAGCTCTCATTAATTCATTGGTGTATAAAGCGGAAATTTACATTTTAATGAAGTATGGCAACCACAAAGGTCGTTGTGTAGCGTCCATTTATAATTGCGATATTTAACAAGCTCAAAATAAATAATAATAATTTTAATAAATAAAATAATTTTGTCAAAATATATTTTTTTCTTCAAATCCACACCGTAGACCCCGAGAAAAAATATTTCCCTTAGGACCTATTTCATCTTTGGGGATGCTGTGTGGAGGGTATTTTTAGGGAAAGGAAGGAAAGAAAGTTCTGGGAAGGAAAAAGGGATGAGGGGTGGGTAGAAATCTGGGGGTCAATGTGTCCAGGAGTGACGGACGAGTGAATCCATCCCTCCCATTGCGGTGTAAAGAGAGTCAAGAGAGGTTGAAAGGTCTCCCTCAACCAGTCTCTCCAGATCCGACCCGCCATGCAGTAGGTGTCGCCAAGACCTAGTCAAATCCCACTCCGTGAACCCGGGCACCCCTGCTAAGTTACAAAACTTAGCGAACTACTTGGGGTGACCTATGGACGGGGTGTCTGTTATCCAATGATTGTTACTTAAAAGAAATATATACAGTTTTGAAATCGTTTCAACGAAAAGAGAAAAATAATAATTTAATAAAATGGTTTTCATTCAGCGTCCTTATTTCTTTTCCGTTGTTTTAATGCGGTGTTTAATATTTCTAAATTCGAATAAATGGGATTTTAAAGCAGAAAAACTGCGAGTTACGAGTCACTTGGCCAAAATATTTCACCCGGAGTGACTTTGGACCAAAGAACTTTGTGTGACTTTGAGTAAATTAAACTACTTTAAAGATTTATAGCTAACTGGGCGCGCACTATCTGAGAGATTACTTGAAACAAAAGCCCGTATAACATGCCCAGAAACTGCAATAAAATAAAACTTTATCGCTCGTCCGGTGATAACAATGAAATTTGAAAGTGTTTTAACGAGTGAAAATCCATTTAATTGCACAAAAAGATTCGGTTTATCTTGCAGCATACTCAAGTGCATTTTAAATGCATATAAACGATCAAAACAGCAATTTTTGTTTGTTCGTTCCAGAGTGGAAGATACTCTCAGTATCGCCCTGATGTATGAAGACCACAAACTCGCTTGAAAAGGCTGTAGCTGTGTTTGGTGACCAGATCAGAATAGCCAGGTACTTCCCCACCATCCTCATCCACACTACCTTCAACCTCACAACATACCCCAATTGGGGATGCCATAGTTTCACTGGCTCCAGATGGTTGGGGGCAGTTAGGACTCTTGTGCGGTTTCACATTTAAAAAAAATCATATCAGTCAATAACATATTGCATCAAATTGGCTTTTCACGAACGTACAGTACATCCAAATATACAAATTACGCAATTTTCTTATTCCATAGCATTCATTCGTTGAGAGTGCTAATAAGATTTTGATTTATTAATTTACACTGTTTTTAGGCAATAATTATATTTTTCAAAACCTCTTGTGGTGTCGAATATGTTGATCAATACACTTAAATAGTAGGTAGCTACTAATTATAATAATACGATCTGTGTGTAGAAAGTCGATATGATTTAAATACCATTAATTAATGTACTCGGTTTCTAACACATATTAAAGAATAACATTGTAGGGTTTCCTCCACATTCCCAACGAAGGACGGTTTAAGTAAGCTGATTAAATCTTTCGCTGTAGAAGTATTATTTTTTTAATAAAATGAAGTTACTGTCACATGTAAATATGGTGTGCTAAATTTCAAGAATGATTATCTTGTTAAAAGGGATTGTGGGGAGTGAATACATAAGTAAAATATCTCACTCGCTTTCAAACAATAACATATGCAAATTTAATTAGATTGGAGAACAATAGTGATAATAAAATATTTGTATCTATTATATAGGCAATAGAGATAGTGCAAATCATTTCAGATGAATTTATGTTAACGAACGCAATTTATGGAGGTTGTACTGCGATGGTAATCTTGTATCAAGTACTGTCGGTTTCAGGTTGCCTCCAAAAATTAATTCTCAAGTTCTTCTTATGTGAATCTAAATGGTCAGGATCTTGTAGTTATGGAATCCATGTACTGCTCGCCGCGTCAATTCCCAAATTCGCATCGTCATGCCAAGCTGAAATAGCGAAGTTCTCGTTCCTCAAAAAGATGTGAATACAAAGAAATTTGAATTCAAATTCATGTGAAGAAAGTATCTTGTTTCATATTTTCCCAGTATAACGTGAAGTCTCCAGTCCGCGGACTTCTTCCTTTTATGGATCCAACTTGAATGGCGGCCAGACTTGAAGCCCGGCCTTACGCTACTTGCTCCTCTCGCCTTTAAAGTACTTTCTTGAATGAGCCTGATTAGCATGAGCTAATATGAACAAAGATATTTTCTATCATTGTGCTCGGACGTTCGGGAGCGTTCAGCAAACTCCGGTTAGAGTTGGGATAGCATCAGTAGGGGTGTACAATTATGTGATCATTGTTCTGAATGACTCTATGCCCTACAGTGTTCCTGCATACAGCGTTTGTACAAAAAAACATATTTACACTCAACAACAAGTAATATAAATGTAATAATCTGGGTTTGTGTCCTGTAACTAGATCAGAATATTTATTTGGATATTTAAATAAATTACAGTTTTATACTTTACCTCTTCAGTCGTGTACTTTTCTCCACTCTTCTCTACCTTCTCACCAATTTCGGTTGCATCGGTTGGAAAGGGGGAATGAATTGAAATGTGAAATAGTTATTAAGTAGATTTTAATGAAGTTTGGACAGGTTTTAATACTAAATTTTAATTAAATGAAAAAAATACACTTTGTAAAACACCACTTTTATTATGAATTAATATTAACAGCCAAAAAAGTTTCGCTTAGCTCATGCTTCGTCAGGGCTTATTATATCAACTAAAGTTATTTTCATACAGACACATATATATATAGAAGAAAATAAAACAATGAGTGAAGGAGATAGAAATAAAATAACAGACAGGAGTGAAAGAGATAGAAATAAAAGAGCAGATACCTTATTAGTGCTAGAACGAAAAAGGATGTAGACTGATTACAGGATTGTTAGGTAGGGAGGGGGAAGGGAGGAAACAGTTTTACCAGAGGTTAACGGAATAAATTAAATATTGGACTATCAGTTAAATTGATTTGATTGTTGATTATATTTGATTTATTATTGACGGTTTTTTTTAATTTCGAGGGCTTCTAAATTTTTTGTTATTTGTTTTTGGGGTGTTATGCCGTGTTGCGCTAACTCCTTCTTTAGCCAACTTTTCGGACAGCATTGCAGTGTCCATCATCAGGGCAGATGTGTTATTTCAAATAACACATCTGCCCTGATGATGGACACTGCAATGCTGTCCGAAACGTTGGCTAAAGAAGGAGTTAGCGCAACACGGCATAACACCCCAAAAACAAATAACAAACATACTTTTGGCCGTGAAAATCTTAAATCATATTTGGCTTCTAAATTGTTTAACCTAATTCCAATTTCATTTTTATGTAATATTTTAGTCCCAGAGGTTTTATCAAATGAATGGTTAGTTTCTAGTAGATCGTGGTCTCCTGTTGTAATTTCCCCAATTTTAAACTAGCTTCTTTTATAACAAAGGTATTTAATGACACCAATGTGTTTTCCCCTAAATATACCATCAAAAATTCATTAGCATTAATTGATGAACTAAAGGACCGGATTCTTCCCACTAATTGTAAATTAATATCGTTCTATGTAGTCAATTTATTTCCTAATGTTCCCATCACGGAAAGAAAAACTCCAATATCAAATTTACTGAATAATTTACAACTAACTAAATATCTTGTTAATGATTTGTCGCGACTGTTTAATATTTGTTTAAATCAAAATTATTTTCAATATAATAACATTATTTATCAACAGAAGGATGGATTGGCCATGGGGTGTCCAACGAGCCCTCTCATCGCCGACATTTTTATGAACAATCTAGAGAATAATATTTTTGCTTCCAAATCACCTCTCTTAAAAAATATATTACTGTGGATACGTTACGTTGACGATGTTCTTTGCATTTAAACAGGTACCGAAAGACAATTAGACTAATTTCTCAAAATAATAAATTCTTTCCACAAACAAATTCAATTTACTTTACAAATAGGTACCAACTAACCATGAATTTTCTAGATCTAACTTTAAGTATCATTAACAATAAAATTGATTTCGATTTTAGTATCATTAACAATAAAATTGATTTCGATATCTACCGTAAACCGACATATACTGATACTACCATTCACAATTCATCTAAACACCCGATATCCCACAAACATTTAGCTTTTCACTCCATGATACATCGATTGATTACCGTACCATTAAACAAAAATAATTTTAACAAGGAATTATCTATAATTAAAAAAAATTGCTGTAAATAACGGTTATGAGACAAAACTAGTAGACAATATTCTTTAAAAAAATTGAAACAAATAGCATCAAATACATTTCTTTTTAATAAATCTAATAATAATATAAATATTAATCACCAATTCCAGTGGCGTAGAGTACTGTATACAATAACTTTTCTTCTTTAAGTGTAAAAAAATTCCCTCCAGAAATAAAGCCCGTTTTTAATACTAATAATAACTTAGAAAAATACTTAATTAACACTAAAGATATTGATGATAAACTTAGCCACTCGGGCATATATATAAACTTAATTGTAATGATTGTTCTGCTTTTTATATCGGAAAAACGGCCCGGAACGTAAACATAAAAATAAAAGAACACCTGAGGTAATAATGCTTTTTCAGAATTCGCGAATCATCTACTAGAAACTAACCATTCATTTGATAAAACCTCTGGGACTAAAATATTACATAAAAATGGAATTGGAATTAGGTTAAACAATTTAGAAGCCCTCGAAATTAAAAAAGCCGTCACTAATAAATAAAATATAATCAACTATCAAATCAATTTAACTGATAGTCCAATGTTTAATTTATTCCGTTAACCTCTGATAAAACTGTTTCCTCCCTTCCCCCTCCCTACCTACCCATCCTGTAATCAGTCTACATCCTTTCTCGTTCTAGCACTAATAAGGTGTCTGCTCTTTTATTTCCATCTCTTTCACCGTGTCTGTTATTTTATTTCTATCTCCTTCACTCATTGTTTTATTTTCTTCTATATATATATGTGTGTCTGTATGAAAATAACTTTAGTTGATATAATAAGCCCTGACGAAGCTCGAGCTAAGCGAAACCTGGTTGGCTGTTAATATTAATTCATAATAAAAGTGGTGTTTTACAAAGTGTATTTTTTTCATTTAATATATAATGTCACATCACAAAGTGTTTGCTTCCTTCGATTAAATTTTAATTATTCTTAGATCAACTTTATCTAAATCTTAAATACCTGTCAAATGGTTCGGGTTACTTATCCATTGTTCATATCGTATTTTTTAATTTAAAGCTCAATCTTGTTCACTGTTCAGATTGCGCTTTCGAAATTGTGTTTCGATAAATACTTATTAAAAAAAATGTTTAAAAAAAGTAGGTTGATTCAGTTTTAGTACAAACAACATACACACTCCCAAGTCGTTTTAAAGATGCTGAAAAACGTTGATAGGTAATAATAGTTGGTAATATGAGAAAAATAAAAAAAAGTATTTGAAACTTCTGAAACATATGAGGTAGCTGAGATATTATTATGACTATAAAATTTATGTAAAAGCCCGTAAATTAATAATAAAAAATCTGAAATATCTCCAATGTTATTACAGTTACGTTCAAATTACAATTTACATTTTCGTTCGAAGAATAAATAAACAATAGTTTTCTTTGTGAAAATAAGCCCTGAACTTGGAACAAGTTGAGTTCGTTATGAATAATCAAGCCCGAATCGCGTAGATAGGTAAGTACCTATATTCAGGGTGGTTGTAACGCGAGTAACGGCTTTCGGTTTCCAGCGCTAATATATCCAGGACCTTCTCCGGCCTGTTGAAGCGCGCAGGCCATACAACGAATGGGCTAATAATGAGTTCCTTTGAGGCCATACCCTTAAATTCATCCCTAATGACCGGGTGTGGGTGGCTACCTATTGCCTGGGACCTAGTGTCGGTGTCAACACAAACTATCGCCGCCGCTAAATAGTGGAAAACCTCCCTCCTACCCCTACCGCCACATCTTTAATATTTATACTCCGGAATAAATTTGTACCTACGAGTTAGTGTAACGGAGGAGCTAGATTATTACGACCGCAAGATATTATAAATAATTATAATCTTCCAAGTATTTTGCGTACATCATACAGCCATATAATATTTGCCTAAGTATGTCCCACGTAGGAGTAATTGTACCCAATTTATAAAAGGTTCGCAACTGTGATTGAAGGTCTTAATTGTTTTAATACATTCAAAGTCGTGTGTATTTATGTATGTAAATTCATGCGTTGAATCGCAAAATATTTGGTTTTCCTTGAATTGCTGAAAACGGTTTTATTTTTTTTTTTGTGATAAGCATTATTGGTTATTTATTGTTAACAACTTTAAATAATGTATTCAATCACTGTCATCAATATAAAAACATATTTTTACAATATAAGCCTAATATGCTGTGTAAAAAAAAAACTGAAAATTAGAAAACTCAAATTTAAACAACCGAGAACGGTTTTTTTCTTCTATTTATTAAAATCTTTAAAAAATGATATTCACTTAAAATTATGACAACTAATCTGTTACCTTTGTTTACAAATACAAGATGTAGCTGTCAGAACGTAATACGTTCCGGGTTTACTGATTAATAGCACGTCACCCAGCTTGGCTTTAGAATTATGCAAAGCTAGATGCTCAGAACTATGCCTCTGAGATACAGTTCCACGTCGTAACATAGCGGAAATTTTGAAGTCTCCCATCCATCTGTTATTTACTACATCAGGAATCTCAACTGGCAGACAAAATTTAAAAATAACCAGACACATTTCACTTAATATATACTCAATATATTTTTTTAATGAATTATTAAAATATGGTTTAGTTAAATAATGAGCTCGACAATTCAATTGAGCATGAGACCATCCTGGTTCAAAAAACTGGGATGAGTTGGCCAGCTTGAAAGAATGCCAGATGACAGGACACGAAAATTATGAACAAGTGGGTGCCCCAGTACGAGCGCCCCAAAGGCGGACTGAGGAAGAGGTAACTATATTGACTGGACGAGAATTGGAACGGTACAGGAGAAGCAGAAGCCAATAGCGAGGAACCGCAGCTAGTAGAAAGCAACGTTGTAGGAGGCCAAAGTCCATCCTGCGATGTAACGCCGCCATGATGATGATTTCAAAAATATATATTTATTAATACTAAAACCTGCTAAACTACTCATGTAGTTTGTCAGCATAACATTTTAAGTAATTTTGTACCTAGTTAATTTTCAAACAGTATATGTGTACAATAATGATGATTATAGATTAACAATTAATCGATGCGTTAAATTAAAAGAATAGTATACATGTAAATATACGAATAGATGTATAATCATTATATAACAAACAAATACAAATGAACAGTCACATCAATAGTTTCACAGACATAGGAAGATATGAGGATATGTATTACAAAATTATAAGTCGTAATGTGAATTCCAATTAGCAATTCAAGGGCTTCAGTAGGGCATCAATATAAATCATCTGTATCTAATACATATTTTCTTAGATTATATTTGACTTTAGCAGTACAAATTATATTATTTTTAACTGTCATTGATTTTTTTTTTTTTTTTATGTACATCGTTTAGCGTTCTTTCACCGAACTAATTGATACATTTCGGAGCCTAAAATCTTTCATTTTCAGTGAATCTTGTAATGTTTATAATAAACTTTTTCCCTATTTAAGGAATCTGACAATGTAACATGTTGCCTTACAATATTATACAAAAATATTCCTCCAACACAGGGGTGGGGAACCTGCGGCCCGCAAGCACTTTTGGCGAGGCCTGCTGACCACAAAAAATCAGTGTAATTAAATTACTTCCAGAACGCGAGAACAGTATTCTTTAACAGTGTTTCAGATACAATTAAGAAAATTTTAAGACATTATGACAAAACTCAGCGAGAGGTATAACATAGCTTAAAGGTACTTATGTATGCAACAACGTTACTAGAAAGCAGTTTAGACAAAAATAAATAGATGATACATCTTCCCTTTTTTAATTTACTTTTATGTTACTTACAAGAAATTTAATGCGTGATAACAAATTATGAGTGTAATGTTAATTAAACTGAGGACTCGCTCACAGATAAAATGATAGTTGTGAATTCGTCTGCAGAAGCATTTAAGAATGAAACCATACTCGTATTTGAAGTGTAATTTTAATTTTTTTTTGTGGAAAACCGGAGGATACCATTTTCGTGGTATTTAGTTTGCTTTTCAGTAAGGACGTCTTGGAAGGCTATTAGATGGGTTTGGGTATTGTTTAATATCTGAACCAAGAACACTGAAATACTCTGATTCTCCTTTTCAGACTCTAATAAATCTGTCGGATTCATCAATCATCATCCTGAAGCCATCTTGGGTGATGGGGACGTCATTTTGTCCAGTATTATTTTTTTACGCCGATGGCTGCATTCATCATGTAACCGTTTAACCTTTGAGGTGAACATTTCAAAACAACACAAAACAAAACACGTTCTTCAGTTAAGTTTTAGACCGGTGATATGAAATGTGTAGTATCCGGTAAATGAAGTATTTTCGAAAAGTGTATTTTTTTCTTTTTTTTATAAAAAATATCCTTTTGGCAATCACATAGACAGTAATTTGCATGACCGATTGATGATTTAAAACATTGAACGACGCTAAAGTATCCCGATAAAAATAAGCAAAGGACTTAATCTAGTCGAATTTTCATTATTTTCTTCCTTTATTATATTTTGAAATAAATAAATGGAAGATGAATAAATAAGACCTTTTCGAAATCATATTATTACGTTGATTTTCGTACATATGATTCACGGAATTACATATTAATTATCCTACCTGCCGGCATGTCGTTTTGAGTGAAGTCCAGAAAAGCCTTTGTCTGCAGTAAACTCCGTTTAAAATATATATGATGAGAACAATCAAGCATTTTTCGAGCCAATCTTTTTAAATTTATTTTTATTTCCACAGTACTCCATCAAAATTAGAAACATGAGATGACTGTGTGTAAAATGATCGTTAGAGAGTATTTAGATTTTTGACCCAGCTCTCTATGTTTTCAAGCATAAAAATTCTTTCAGAATAAGCCATGCAGGTTTTTACTATCACAAATCATTTGGTAACAACAAAATGAGACAGGTTTTGACTGCCTAATTTCAACAGAATTTGATTTGGCTTAGACTGTACGTGTTATCAAAACGTTCAGACTTGGTATTGGAACGAATACGGGATGACATTTTAATTAAGGGCCTCGTAACTTCGCAGCACCCATATGGAGGTGGTGTGCAATGGCGGTTCTTATCAATTTTTTGCTGTATTACAAAAAAAAAATGGAAACCTTTCGTACTATTTTTTATGTGAATCTACTTTTTTTGCACCAACACATACGGGAGGTTCTGAAGAAAATAATTCCCCTCAGGGTCTATATCATAATTATGGATTCTGTGCGTGGGGTCTGTTTAAGGAAAGGAAGGAGAGGAATTCTACAAAGTAAAAAAGAATGAGGGATGGATAGGAATCTAGGGATCAGTGTGTCCAGGAGTGACGGACAAATGATATATCCCTCACGTTGAGGCGTAAGGCGATGGGTCAAAAGTGGCCACTTGGAGAGGTCAAAGGGTCTCCCCAAACCAGCCTCCGATGAACCTGGGCAACCCTGTTAAATCAACAAACGTTGCGAACCACTTGGAGTGACCTATGGCAGAGGTGTTGGTTATCCAATAAATGGTTCCCGAGGCTACGGTACCAAAATCCGCCTCCTAAATTATGAATAATTATTAAAAATAATACATCGCATTAGCAGTTACTATATGAAACAACACTTTACAAAAGAATGCGTTTAAATTTTATTTTGGTAAAAAATTAAAAATTTTAATTTTGTTATAATTTATCCATTTGACATTTGACAACGATGCCAACCGTGAAAAAATAAAAGCATTATTGCCATTACGCAATATTCTATACATATTAGTAGGTACATTCGGTGAAAAGTGATTAATTAAAATTCATGAAAAAAGATAAGTACCTAGTACCTAATAGTTTTTATTTTTTAATGTTGATACCTATATTTTTTCAAAATGAGCCCAAAATCTAGTGGATCGGGTTATGACAGTCCCGCTACCTACCAAAAATGCAAAGATTATTGTGATTTGGTAAATATCCATTTAATACGGTTGTCATCAAATGTCACATCGAGGGTGCTTTTACTGACAAATTTCAACAAGGCGGCAATTGAAAATGAAATAACGCTCACATAAATTTACATGAATTAGGAATTTAAACGAATACTCTCCCCAACTTAGATAGTTGTTTCTTTTGTAATTAAATTGAAACGAAGTGTTATTGACGTGCATATTAATAGTAATAATAATAAATGTTTCATTATCATTTTTGTGACAAATAGAAATAATGATATCCTTACTGGGATCTCATGTGCTGAAGATTTCATTCACATATTATTTTAATTTAGTAGAATAGATAATAAAAAGTAATTATAAATATATTTAATAGTGTATATTTCTGAAATAGTTATTTGTAATAATATTACATGGTGTTTTCTAGTTCGATTGATTCGTTTCGATTTCAGTCTGTATTTGGTGTCAGTATATTATCTATTTCTGATCTCCCTATATTTTGTATCCATCTTTTCATTTGAGATAAAAATGTTAAAATATTATTGCCAGATTTGAATTAGAGTGGGATCTTATTGTAGAGATTAGTATCATAGTGGAGGTAACTTTTTTGCCCAAAATTTTGTATTTGTAGTTGCTGTTTGGACATGTTTTTGACTCTGAGATCTAGTGTTTCAAATATATGTGTTAGTTGTTATTTCTTGAGTTGTATTTATGAATATAAAGAAGTATATAAGTAGTAAGTATACCGGGACTTTCACGATAATTTTCAATATGGCTTTTTGGGTTTTAATGAGTGATTTGAGGATATTGTCATTTGCACTGCCCCATCCGATAATACCGTATTTTAAGAGCGATCGGCAAAGAGACACATAGATCATTACTTTCTTTTTAAGTATTTTTTTACTGATTAAGTTTGAAATACCGCAAAATTATCAAAAATGTTTCCGCACACCACTGATTCGCAGGAAGAAGGTTCCACATACAAATGTGTCAAGTAAACTAGAAACCACGAATGACATACATAAACCCACGCATTTGCACATATATTTCTTACCAAAACAAACACCGAAGAAACACAATTTCACTCGGAGATGAAATGAACACTGCAACTGCAAAAGTATAATTTGCATTTCCGTAATTGAAAATAAGCGAACAACTTGTACATATTTCCTCCAAGGAACAACTGCATTAGGCACTGACTTACTATTTTTTATGATTATACTCCAGCGTCTGGACGGTGTAGGCCCTGTGATTGGTCAAATTCAAATTGTGTTTAAATAAGACTTTAAAGATTAAGACACGATTTCATACTGAAATAGAATCGCCACATGTAATACGATATTTATTCGAAAATATCGTTTCTGCTCATACAATTTTTGGATAATATCGAAGAAAATATGTTTTAGAAAGTTCATGATCCATTGGATTAATTACATTACAGTGAAAATTATCCACAATTACGTGATTACGTTTGACGTTTGACGAAAAAAGCACGCGTTCATTCAACATGGCCGATACCATAAATAAACCAATCACGCGTCAAAGATAGCCGAGAGAGCGCTCCTCTGGCGGTGAAAGAACGAACCGAGGGGCTGGCGCGAATATTTAAATATGCAAAATAAAAAGATTTCTTCTGGAAGTTTATTTAAACTTTGCAATGGCATCGTTTCTAAAACAAACATTTGATTCAACTTAATGACAATAAACAACAACTCTTTGCATGTACGATTTTGAAAAATATTGATATTTAATATTATTTACGTAAATAATAATTTCGCATTATTTTGACAGAACACCGATATGATATACGCGAAAGTATAGGCACTGCCAACCCAATAAAATAACATGAAAGACAATCGGAAGATAGAAACGCTTCGTTGATTGTAAAATTAGCCAACAAATCTCTAATCTGACATGTACTTATATGTATAATAAAACAATCATTTTGCCAGGTATAAATATTTATATAATATATATTAAGGTATTATTCGGAAACGCTGGACAAGGATAATACGAAATATTTTTAAGTAAAACCTTCGGATTTACCTTAATTAATATAGAAGGAATCTGAATGCATTCGGGAATTTTTGAATTTTAGCATTTTAATTACGTGAATTAATTAATTATTAATTATTAATTAATTAATTTTTTTTTTTTTTTTTTTTTACGTGATTAATAACGTAAAATTAAAATTTGCTTTCGTTGTATTGGATGACAGCCGGAATAATTTCTATTGATGACATTTTCTTTTTTTGGTATTCCTGATATGAGTGTCTAGAATTTTTACCATAATTTACTCTATGCAAATATTATTTTGGTATTTTGGTTTCTTTTACAAGTAAGGAAATATTTAAAAAAAAGTTATTATAGGTTAGGATAGGTTAGGTTGGGTTATGCTAGATTAGGTTAGATTAGGTTGGATTAGTATAGTTCAAGTTAGTTTATAGGTAAGGTTAGATTAAGTTGGATTATTATGGGTTAGGATAAGTCAGGTTATGTTAGGTTAGGTAACGTTAGTTTGGGTTATTATGGGTTAGGTTAGGTTGGGTTATTATAGGTTAGGTTGGATTTGTATAGGTTAGGTTAGGTTAGGATAGGTTAGGTTAGGATTGGTTCGGTTAGGTTAGGTTAGGCTAGATTGGATTATTATAGGTTAGGTTAGGATATAGGTTAGGTTAGGTTGGATTATTATAGGTGAGGTAAGCTTAGGTAAGGTTAGATTATTATAGGTTAGGTTGGATTATTTTAGGTTAGGTTAGGACATAGGTTAGGTTGGATTATTATAGGTTAGACTGGATTATTAAAGGTTAGGTTAGGTTATTATAGGTGAGGTTAAATAAAATAATAGTTAAATAAATCATTTGTGCTAAGTAGGCACTATTTTGCCGGAATATTGTATTACATTATATTTTTTTAATTTACGTTTTTCAATTGTCTCTAGCCGCTCATTTCAGGAATACCGACAAAAGAAAATGTTATCAACAGAAATTATTCAGGCTGTCATCCCATACAGCGAAAGCGAATTTTCATTTTACGTAATTAAAAATTAAAAAGCTAAAATTAAAATTTTCCCAAATGCTGTTCGATTCCTTTTATAGTAATTAAGGTAAATCAGAAGGTATTATTTAAAAATATTTCCTATTTTCCGTGTCCAGCGATTCCGAATATTTACCTATATTAATTTACCTTTAGCCATTTAGGCAATTATTCGGGAAAGGTAAAGTTTTACCTGAACAACTGTCATTATTATTATGCCTAAACGCCTTCCTGTTCCGTTTTTTAACAATATATACTCACCCTCTCTCTGTGAATGACCTAATATGACCTCTGTGAATGACCTATTAAATGTAACTGTTGTTAGTATCACTTAAACTGGGCGAAGCCCAACCAAGTGCCGCCCGCAGGGCCTAGCAGAAAAAAACCCGCGGAGCGGGTTTTTAACTGCTAGTTTTTTATGATTATGCTTCAGCTATTTAAATAAAAAACGATCGTAATTATTGATGTATTTATTATTATAAAGGAATACACATATTTTCTCGGAACTTTTCAGAAGCTCAAAAGCTTCATCACGATCATTCATCCAATTAATCCAATGTGCTTCAATATCAGCTTTATTTACATTGACTACATACTAGTAGCTATATGCTACTCAACATCGCCCGAGTTCAAATATTTTTTACGCGTATGTAAGCGTTTTTTCTTACCAAGAATTGAAAAATATGTCTTATCTCTTCTATTTTTGGTTAAATTTGATTTATAATTGCAAGCAAAAACAGTTAAAACATCACGAGAGTCTTTGAATCAAGAATTTTGCTGCTTCGTACTAACATATATGGCCTATGAAGTTAATGTTACAATCTTGTTGATTTTTATTTTTTTTAAAGAAAAACAAACATTTCTGGGTTACGAATACAATAACTTGACAATATTTGCAAATCTTCTACTACCACCATAGTAAGCGGAAAATGTAGCTTCTGTTGTGATAGAGGACTTAGCCAGAAGAGGAATTGAACGTAGGACGCCTGGGTGGGACCCAAACGCGATGCCAACTCACCCACTAGCCAGTCAAAATATGAAACATTCTAGACAATAGACTTTGAAACAAAAGATGTGAAACAGAAATGACAGAAAACGATTCAGTTGCATCTAGAAATCGAACCCAGGACCTCCTCCTTGCCGGGAAAGTGCTCTGATTTGTATTATTTTTACATGACGTTGGGACAGCAGTTAGGCTCAATATATAATTATGGTTTAGCCACATACAATCGAGAGATTATTTTGTTTTTAGGCGTTGGATGAATCAGGTTAATCACTTTTTTTATATATTTGTAATAAGCATTTACTTTGTGGCTCGTCATAATTTACAATACAAAGTGGTCTAAAACAAATTTAAAACTTGTATTGTACTTTTTTTATTTTAACGGTCAAATTCATATCGAAATTTAATGATGAAATATCTTGAATTGGCATTGTTGTAATGATAAATTTTGAAAAGTATTTTGGCCATAAATACAAAATCAAGTTTTGTGTGAAAAAAAGGCTCTGCAGCAATTTCCCTTAAAATTAAAAATTATCATGGATTCTGTGTATCTCGTGCATTCCATGTGCAATTTCGTCCATATGTAATTCTGAAAGTGTAAAATGTGAAATTTCCGAATTTGAACAACACGAAAAATATTATATTCATGAAAAATGTAGAAAGTCATATCTTTACTAACAAGTAATCTTCCTTCCGCCTCCTTGAGATATTCTCTAGGAATAGCTGAAGTTGACTCCCGGTTGTTATAATGGATGCAAATCAATAAAGGCCAAGGACACACAATCTGTCCCTAATTACTACCTACCCTTGAAATCATCTGGAATCGGTGGATGAACAAAGGGTCGGTAGTAAAAATTAGATAAAATTCTGATACACAAATTAATCATAAAACTATGAATAAATAAAGGATTGTTTTAATAAAATCAAATATGTTACAATGCAAATTTTACGTTTAAGCATTAACTTCAAATAACTTAATGGTTTAAAAAACTATTTATTTAATAAAACGCTCTGTTCAAAGCTCAATAGAAAATATATGCAAATAGTAATTGCGTGATCTCCTTAACACCTCCAGTAACTTAATCCATAAAAAGCTGATTCACTTTGCCTTGGTGCCATATTCTACATATATGATATGTAGTTAAGGGCCCGCTTTCCGCGTAAAGAATTTAGATTTGGGCAACACCTACAAAATTTAGTGTTAAAAGAATCCGACAGAGGTGTCTGAATTCGTATTAGGAATAATTTTGGGGATTATGAAATTAAATTACCGACATCTATTGCAATTTTAGAAAAACAGAACCATTTTTAGTTAGCACCGACCTTAGAGTAATAATGCACCGACCAAATGAGAACGAAGTCGATATGAAGATGGTTCTCAAAATATGGGTTTTATTACGGATTTAATTAAATTTTTTTTTTTAATTTTACAAAAAACATTTACGAAAGTTATTTGTATAGGTATAAAAATTACTTTACTTTACTAAAATACTATTCTCACTTTTATAAAAGTAATTTATAACTTTTATAAAATCAATAAATATATTTTTACATCAATAAGGTTTTAAACTTTTTTACTCGAAAACTATCTTAAAACGTTGGAATTCCAAAAAAAGTTTTTTTTTCTTTTTTACTTGTACTATCAATTAGAATCACCTCCCGAAGTTTGTGCACTTTACCCCCGACATCTTGTATAATATGCGCAATATAATATTTATACAAGTGTAATATCTACTTTTGTACATTTATATAAATTATATACACGTTTACATTTTTATGCTCATCAAATTTATTATATTATAAAGATAGATAGAAAGATCCTTAGTGCTTCCTGAGGACTTACAAATCAGAAGACTTTTTTGTAATTATTTATTTATTCATTTAAACAATTCAATAATTATAAAGAGTAATAAAACATGTAAGCAACATAAAATTACATTCTAAAATGTGAAAGGGGCTCTATTTATTTACATTTTTATGAAATTACTACTTTTAATAGTTTAAGCTTTCAGTGAACTTTCAATTTTATTTTTAACTTCTCTAAATATTATTTGTTTAAATTGTCAAATATAATTTAATCACAAACACAAGATTCACTCAAAATGAAAGATTGGTGGTTCTGAAATGTTCCCATAAATACGGTGAAAGAACCCTAAACTATGAACTTATTGCCCTAAACATGCTTCGAGCGAAATGCGGATCTGGAAACCTTATCGTCAATCTGAGCAAAACATACCATGAACGTCAATATAGCAACAGCCTTTGTTCTGCTGCAGTTTCATTAAATGTCGAGAGATCCGTTTACAGTCTCCAAAAAGCAATACTGGGGCACAACCCTAGAAGCCAAGCTAAATGATTGGAATACAGAAAGATAAAAACACACCATTGTCAAAAACATCTTGGCCGTAAATGATTAAATAAAATTAGATTTATTCAGGAAGGCAAGCATTACGGTGATCGATGTTAAAAATCTAACATAGCCCTAGAATAACTCCAGTATCTTTAAGAAACCTTTCTCTTAAAGCTCAGAAAAAAACTTTCCATGACAGTTAGATATACCACTCTACAACAAGGCCGCGTACGGTAAAACTGTAAAAAAAAATAAAGTAATAAATAACAAAATAAATATTTCACAACACAATAATTTCATCGAAAATCTTAAATCCGTTTCACCTTTCTACATTTTCTATATTCTCCTTAAGAGTATAATCCTTAGATAATGCCTTTTCAAATTATTCGTGGAAGCTAGAAAAAAAATAAAATCATTGATTATAACTGCACTTCAAGTGACCTTTTAAATAACAGTAAAGGGCTCAAATGATTTTATTGTTACGTCCGTGCCTTTGCATCTTTACAAGACTTGGGCAAAACATTCTGTAGCAGAGTATAGATTTCACATCTGAAACATAATTAAAGAGTTTATTGAAAATAGAACACCAAGGTACGGTTAGTCAAAAAACGTACAATAAAGTTAATTCTGGGAAGAAATTGTACAGTTGACATTCAGGACAGGTTCACTCCCTCCTCCTCAAAAAAGACCCACTATACAGCATTCTCAAAGATGACACAGGCTCTGAGAGAAATTATTTTCTTCAGGGCCTCCTTCCGACATAAAAAATAACATCACTGAACTAAATTATATTATTGTAGAAAGCAATCACTTTGTGGTTTGACATATTTAATAAAATAAAATACTTTTTTGTTTTAAAACCACGATATTTATTAATTTAAGAACCGACCGGTTTCGCTTTACTTAAGCATCATCAGGGTACAAATTAATACTAAACAAGAAGTACATAATGTGTGCATATATATAACAAAATATAGAGGGAGACAACATGATACAAATATATTATAGAGGGAGACAACATGATACAAATATAAGCAACACAAAGACGGTCATAAAATACATTAACATAAGTGTACAAGTAATGGAAAACCGCTAGATAATTATGTAGACTAATGGGTTATACGAATAAATCGGGAAAAACAAAACATCAATAAAACCTCAATAATAACGGTTTTTCCGAATTTGCAAATCATTTGATCGATAAAGATCATACATTCTGTCATAGAACCGGTGCTAACATCTTACATAAAAACGGGCATGGTAACAGACTAAACAATTTAGAGGCACTAGAAATTAAAAAAGCTGTAAAAACCAAAAGTCAGATACTTAATAATCAATTAGACATATCAAGTAGTCCAATATTAAGTCTGTTTCCAATAAACCCATAAAAAATTCCCAGTTCTCCTTACCTCCTTACCACCTTGCCAGTTGATGTTTTGTTTCTCCCGATTTATTCGTATAACCCATTAGTCTACATAATTATCTAGCGGTTTTTCCATTACTTGTGCACTTATGTTAATGTATTTTATGACCGTCTTTGTGTTGCTTATATTTGTATCATGTTGTCTCCCTCTATATTTTGTTATATATATGCACACATTATGTACTTTTTGTTTAGTATTAATTTGTACCCTGATGATGCTTAAGTAAAGCGAAACCGGTCGGTTCTTAAATTAATAAATATCGTGGTTTTAAAACAAAAAAGTATTTTATTTTATTTAATTATATTCCCCACAGTTTCAGAACTTTCGATAGCTTTTTTCGCTGGCCCGTTCATTATTTTTCTGGATTCCAAGTTCGAGTATTGTTATTTGAAACAGGTGGCCCATATTATTATTACATATTATATTATATTTCGGACATCGTTGCATTGTGAATCATTAGAGCAGATCTTAGAGTAATATTACTCTAAGGAGCAGATGTAAAGTGACGTGTGTATTTGTGTACGTAGAAAGTTAATTCGCAAATAAATCACGATCGTATAGGAACAAGAAAAGAGACAAGACAACAAGAAAATTAAATTAATAAAAATTTACCCCGTAATTTCTAATGCATTGGAATTAGTTTTATTTCCCAAAGTACCTATTCTGAAAAAAAAATAATAACTTTTTACTACACAATACATAAATAAAAATATGAATTATTAATTTTTATAGTAAATTATCGTTTATAATAAATATAAGCTTATAAATCAAAAATTGTATTTTTTTCTTCTCACCTATTAGATAGGATATAATTTTATGAGATAACATTTTTTCTTTGAAATACGGGATATCTTTCGTGTATTTCCCATCTTTGAAAAAACAATATTTATTAACTCATAAACTTTACACGCGTAAAAATTATCTTTATAAATTCAAATATTTGCACGTAATCGCACGTCTGTAGATCATAGAACGATGAACGACACGTCTGCCCCCAAAGCCCTCGAGTTGGCGAATGAACTTCTCAAAGAAAGATAGTTTAATCTGCAAGTCGGAGCGAGCGCGCTATAATAAATATGATTTAAAAGCAATAGGCGTAAGCGACAGTTGTGAAAATGTTTAATAAATCACGGCGTATTTCAAAAATAGCAAAAATTACTTATGGGGTCTATTGAGTAGCATTAAAAGAAGCATTGTGATTTTTTTCATACATATAACTTGTAAAATAACAGAAATAAACGTGTTAATAATATTTTTCGGAGCATACTTTGCGATTTATTTCTATCGAGGGAATTTCAAATAATTACCGTTTCGGCTTTTGGAACAAATAGATACTATCTTAAAGAATAACATATATTTTTTTAAGAGCTTAAAAACTTCAAAATTTTAAGGAAAGTATGTCGGAAATTGGATGAAATTCGAATAGTGGGCCCTTAATACAATATGAACTTCGCTGTAGAGCCTAATCATGCGTGAACCCATTGTCTGGAAATGGAGGCATTCGGAGGCGGGAATCGGATATTATTTCAAAGAGCCTTTGACACTAGAGATGTGAAAATCCTTTTTTTAGTCCCAACAAAGTCTTCACTAGTTATCTTGCAAATCGGTACAGATATAAGGAATTTCCTGTGTCTCTAAAATCTTTTCAGATTTTAAATTAGTTTGTGTAACGATGTATTTATGGTGATTATCGTATGAAAATGGTAGATCACATAACATATGAAGTTTATTGCGAGCGGTATAATATATGTCCTTCTCTCTAAAATATAAGATCATTCTCACTAGTATTGTTACTTTACGCAAATATAAAAGCAAGTAGACTTACCAGTAGTACTTGCATTCAACACCAATAATCTAATATTGAAGATAACACAAGCTTATCCGCGCATTAGAAAAATACACGAGAAAAAGGGTGCTACGAACAAACATATCCTTTGAATTAATCGTTCATCCCTCTTTAAACAGCCTCCATTACCATGGCAGCCTAATAGTGTGCGAAATTTGACGACTATAGCTTATAGACATTGAAAACTTTATATCTTGGTCCTATTATCATATCTTGTGATAAATCATTCGCAAATGGCAAAGTTACTTCAGATTTTTTGAAAAGTTAAACAGGGAAAAATGCGCGATCATTTTGTCCGTATGTAGCCGCAACTAGTGAACTGCTTTTGACCTGATTTTGGTATGATTTATAAATGGCTATCACTAATAGAATATTGTACAGTACATTATAATAAGTAAAATATGTGTAATTACTCAACCAATAAAAAGTTTTCAATAATAGATCTTACTTTAGTGAATTTAAAAGAGAAAAGAATTAGTTTGTGTGGATGGGATGGTGGAAGGGAGAGGGAGGGGTTGGTTCAAGTGTGTGTTAAGTAATGTTTGTAATATAAACCTCTTTATTAAAAGAGTCAGATTAGTATATGGTGATGGTATGGTGGGAGGGAGGGGGTGAGGTTGGTTCAAGTCTGTGTAGAGTCCGATTTGTATTTAAGAGTTAGATTAGTCTATAGAAATGGGATGGTGGGAGGGAGGAGGAGGGGATGGATCTGATCTGTGTTGAGTAATATGTATCTCTTTAGTTACTATTTTTTTTCTAATGCGAGTAAAAAAAACAATAATATGAATAAATCAATATTTCAGCGTGATTTCGTGGTGTATCCAGTATAGATACCTACTCATCAGGACGTTTATTCCATATATACATAAAAGCAAAGCCTACCCTACCGTATTCGCATGACATAAAATGGTTATCATTATTAGCCAGTTGTTTCACAAAACTTAAATGATGTCAGGACTTAAATGGAATCTTCATAGAACTTGAAAATCAACTTCGTAATTTGACGAATTGTTCAAATTCTGTGAAACAACCGGTCCTTAGATAATAATACTATCAGAAAATTGAATATTTTTTACATCGAAGTTTCCGTGAAAAATCACCCGAACGTCGCAAGTTGTACGTTGTTTGTTCGTATATTCCGGATTTATGTATTAAGTTTAATACAAATAGATTAGTACATTTGAATAATGCTTTGTTTCACTTACTTTGATACATTAGATGTTACATTGATAGTTACGGCGAAGGAAAAACTACTCAATATAGTCATCATCTGAAAGGAGATGAAAAAAAAAGTTGTATTTAAAATTTTTAGTGACATTATCTTATTAAAGATAAATAAGTCAATTTTTTGCTGAGCGTAGCGAAGTCGTGTTTTGACTCGACCATTTTGCATTTCATCTGTCTGTAAATTTGTTTGTTAGTTCCAAAACGGTGGCTGATTTAATGGTTCATTATAGACTATATTTTCAAAAACAAACTCTCTTATTCGCATTTTTTTCAATATCATAGTACCTACCTGCCTGAAGAATGTATGAAAAAAAGAATTGTCATTGATATAATAACGTTTCTTTGGACAACTTGTATAATTCCTTATTGGAAATAAAAAAATGTTGCATAAAAATGTGGTTTATATTTAAGTAGGTAGTTATTTATGTACCATTCAAGTAAATTTGTTTGCACAGTCCGTTTTCGCTTCGAGATGGTGGCCGTTTTAATCGTTCGTAAAGATTCTTTTTTTTTAATGTGTGAAATCGTCAAATAGTTCGAAAAGATATATTTTATTAAATGTGAAATCTAGACTTTTTCATTCGCTTTTTTTAGTATTGTGATACCTACCTGTGTGGGGAAATAAATCTTAAATTTTTGAGCTTTTTGGCAACCTCAAACTCAAAATGATTATTAAAAAAACGAACATAATGTCGATTCATGAAAATGTTAAATTATCGGCTATTACAATGTAGAAGTATGCTTTGCAGTATAAAAGCTTTAAAGTTTAATAGCTCTTTGAATGGCGTCCGATATTCGTTGTGAAATTTAGTATCCGAAATAGAGAAATTTCGTGTCCGTTCCACAAATGTTCATGGCTCGGACAGTCTTGTAAACTCTTGGACTAAATCCCGGACTGAATGTGATAACTAGGAAGTTTGTGTGTCCCTCTTAATAGGAAAGTTTTGCCAATGAAGAGCCTATAGTGACATCTGATAATATATTTAATTATGGTCACACTGAATTCAATTGAGGGGTACAAGCAAAGGGCAATATTCACCGACATTATTATTTATCATTTATAAACACGAAATACGTTTAGTCCGCATTTATTTCAAGAACAAGTTGATAAATTTGGAGATTTTAGCAGAGTTTGTAGTTAAATAATAGATATTATTAGTGGTATAAAACATATTGGCATTTCAAAATATCTATTTCTTTAGAGAAACCGTAAAGTTTTCCCATTTCTCAGTAACGCCCTGGTGAAAGTCTACCAATCAGAATAGAAACGTTGTTTGTCCAGATTTGAATAGCCAGGCACTTCTCCACCTTGCTCTTCCTCATCTCCTTTCCCTCGCGACGACCTTCAGTCTCACAACACACCCCAACTGGACATGCCGTAGTCTTACTGGCGTCAAGTTGGAGTCCTATTATGGATGCCTAGCTCTACCAGAATGGACAAATTTGTGCACCAGGATGTCCTTAGAATACTGAGTATTTTTCTCCAGCACCATACTTCGTGGGCGTGTATCCAATTAAGAGAACAACTAGAACTAATGTTTTTAAAAATGTAGTAAAACGACTAGCATTGACGGTCGATCGAAAAGCCATGTTCGAAAAACCATGTCAGATGACAAGGTACTAAAGGTCATGGCACGACCAAGCGGGTAGGTTTCCTAGTGAAACCATTCTGCCAAGCGATAGGCTATCTATGGATGAAGATGGAAGAAGGCTGCAGCAGAATGGGGAGGCCAGGGAATTAGAGAAGTATTGTCAACTATTGATCCCATGGATTTTAAAAATATAATATAAATTTGGTATGTAGATTTCCTCATTTGCATTGAGAAAAAAATAATAAATATCATTTTCGATCGCTTGTGAGAACTGTGGTAAAAATTATATAATTGTTATTGTTATTTAAAAGGATACCTTAATTATTTTAAGGAATTTTACTTGATAGCTGTATATTTTTTAATGTATTTTTGTACTTCTTCTGACGTCGCAAAACAATGTAAATTTTCGTGAATTGTCAGTTCCAAACCTTGACTGTTGATGGGGAAGTTTAAACAAGCAGCATTTTTTCATTGAATCCGAATAGAATAGTGCCTTAAAATACGACAGACACCTTTTGACACCATTCAAACATTCCCTTACAATTTTCGGTACAACACCTGTTATCAAAGGAAATAAATTCACTACACGTAATGGTCCCTACATTCAGAGATATTAAGCATTGACAATAAAACACGTCACTTAACTTTTACAAAATGAGTTAGTTGATGCCCAATAGGTCTGAATTCTAAAATTATCTCCGTATTCGAACGTAGATTGTTTAAATCGTATTTAATATCAACTAAGTTGAAAAATATTTTTTTTATCAAAGGATGTAGCAAAAATCTATTAAGGATATGTGTACAACAATACTAAGGGCGGGTTGTTTCGGAGAATTTGAACAATTCATTAAATTTCAACGTTCATTTTAAGTTCTGTGAAAGATTTTTTCAAGTTCTGTTTTTATTTCAGTTTTGTCAAGCAACTAGCCTACAATGATATAATGACAGAACTTCAATAGGACTTTCACAGAACCCGAAAATGAACGTTGAAATTTGATGAATTGTTCAAATTCTCCGAAACAACCCGTCCTAAGTGTCCAGTGATTACGTAAATTTTTTTGCTCCACAAAAATTAACAATTGTTTATCGATTTAAGAACATTTATTGGTGATTTACACTTGCGAGTGCTTGACCATAGTCTAATTTAACACTGTGTTTCAATAGTTGCAGCTGCCAAACTGGTAATTCGTTATTATTTAACTTTATATTTCAACTGTCACCAGAGTGCAATAGACACTCACATACAACGCCGTACAGAAGGAATAAAGAGTACATACAAACGCCCATCTACTTTCTCGTTAGTGACAACCCAGGAGCAGGGTTGTCACCGCATCTTATAAAAAATAATAAATTACTAAAACTAACTTGCAAGATGTGTGCCACCGATGCACTATCATATATAAACAAGGCCAAGGAAGAAATCAGTGCATTATATAGTAATATTACTGATCCAGCACTAAAACTAACAAAAGATCAGATGACAAAACTTCTCAACAAACTTTCCAACCTCTCTGGCACCATGCTGGATGTTGGTGTCAAAGTTGGAATCCTCGAGGGACAGGTTAAGTCATATCAACACATGGTCTCCTCAAAATTGATAGAATCAACCTCACAACATGAATCATCATATTTACCAAATTTAACAATGTGCGAAGCTGCTGACGAGCTCGAGGAGAGGAAAAAACGTTCAAAAAACATTATCATTTTCAACTTTCCTGAAAGCTTGGCCTGCTCTCAAATTGACAAAATTACCGATGACACCACAAGAATATCAAATACACTAACGGCCATAAACTCAACCATCACTAAAGCCAACACCACAACCTTTCGTCTGGGGATAAAAAAAACGGACAAACCCAGACCTCTAAAAGTGATGCTTGACAATCCCACCCAAGCCATGATATTTTGAGAAAAAAAAATAGCATAACAGAGTACCCTGGCATTAAAATTTATTCCGACCAAACTCCAGCCCAAAGAAACTATCTCGCCAATTTACGATTAACCCTAGACCAAAGAACCCAAGACGGTGAAATAGGTCTCACAATCAAATATAAGAACAATAAACCTGTTATTGTAAATACAAAAAACTCCCCACGAAACAAACATTTTACTACCAAAATGTTAGAGGTTTGCGCACCAAGCTCAACACCCTAAGGTGTAATATTCCAACGATAAATAACGATGTGTACTGCCTAACAGAAACCTGGCTTCATGAAAAAATATCTTCCCCTGAATTAGGCTTCACCAATTACGATGTTTACCGGCTGGATCGTGAAAATATTATTGGCGGCGGGGTTTTAATATCGATCAGAAAGATGTTCCATTCAAAACTATTAAAACTAAAAAATAAAAACATTGAACAAATAGCTATATTAGTGAAGCTTAAAGCAACAAAAATAATTATTGTGTGTGTGTATATCCCCCCCCCCCCCCCAAGTTAGTGCTGATGTGTATTGTAAACATTGTAATGAAATTGAATCTTTGAAATTGAAATAAAAGTAAAAGTCTATCTAAAAAATGCTATTCAGATTATATTACAGTTGTAGAGCAGACTATCAAGTCAAATCCAAAACATTTTTGGAATTATGTGAATTCTCTTAAAGACAACAACGGCTGTCCTAGATCAATGTATTCAGGGCGAAAACATGCTGACAGTGATCAAGAAATAGTTGACCTCTTTGCTGAACATTTCTCAAGCGTTTATGAACAGAAAAATGATAATGTAACTATACCTGAATTTAAATACACCAATGTAACTGACATATCAACATGCCACATTTCTCTGGATGATGTTACAAAGATCAAATCTCTAGATTATAATAAAGGGTCAGGTTCTGAAAAAATTCCACCGGTATTCATAAAGGAATGCGCTCAGTTTATAGCAGCTCCACTTCAACACATATTCAATCTGCCACCAACTAGAATATATCCTGATCCTTGGAAACTTAATCACTTGACACCTGTATTTAAATCAGGTGATAAAAACTGTGTTTTAAATTATAGACCAATTTGCATACTGTCTACCATCCCGAAAATGTTTGAAAGTATTGTCTTAGATAAAATTGCTGTTAAGTTTAGGCATATTATTACTCCAGAACAGCATGGTTTTGTGACCGGTCGGTCTACTACAACCAATCTTCTATTGTATAAACACTATATCTGTGAAGCTTTCACGTCTCATGCACAAGTAGATTCAATATATACTGACTTTTCAAAAGCCTTTGATAAAGTAAATATTAATATCCTTCTCGCGAAACTGCAAGCCCTTGGTATACATGGATCATTCCTAAAATGGTTGAATAGTTACCCCTGTAACCGCGAACTGATGGTAAAATTAAAAAATAAAGTCTCATATAAATTTAAAGTAACATCGGGAGTTCCCAAGGGTCTCATCTGGGCCCACTTCTCTTCGTATTGTTTATAAATGATCTATCTTTATGCTTCGAAAATGTCAAATTCATTCTATTTGCAGATGACCTAAAGCTTTTTAAGATTATAAAATGTTTAAATGATGCACTTATCCTTCAGCATAATATAGATAGACTTGCTAGCTGGTGTGAAATAAACAAATTATTCCTAAACGTAAAAAAGTGTTTCCACATGTGTTTTTACCATTCACGGACTCCAATAACCATATCGTATTCAATTAACAATAATGAAATTGCATTAGTACCATTTATCAAAGACCTTGGTGTTATTTTTGACAGAAAACTTACCTTTGATCGTCACTGTGAAACAATTTCCAATAAGGCCATGCAAATTCTAGGTTTTGTAATGCGTAACACAAGGAGTTTTCAAAACATTTAGTCAATTAAATTACTCTACTGCTCTCTTGTGAGATCGCACCCAGAATATGCATCTCCTGTATGGTCTCCGATTTATACCTGTAACTTACACCGCTTGGAGAAAGTACAAAGAAAATTTCTTCGATACGTTCAATTCAAATTGAGACAGCCTGTAATTGATATCTGCTACAATACTTTAATGTCTTGTCTAAATCTACCACTTCTTTCTACCCGGCGAACTATTAATGACATTCTTATACTTTTTAAATTACTGAACAATCTCATAGACTGCCCTCAAATGTTAAGTGTTATAAATTTTCGTGTCCCTGTTAAATCAACTCGACTCCACCACCTTTTCCACAGTGACAATCATAGCACTAACTATTTGTATCATTCACCGTTGGCGCGTTTTCACCGCACTGCCAACACGTATACAGATCTTTTTGATATTTTCAAAACCTCACCGTCTTGCATCAAGGCAAAAATACTTGGTTGTGAATGTAACTGATATGTTTGTGAAATGTTAAATGTCTGTTTGTACTGCATCATACTGACATGTTCTTCTTTATGTGTAACATATGTATGGTGTTCTTATACATATACATTCCACATATATACATATATGTGAAATGTATATGTATAGTCATATATACATTCCACATATATATATATGTGAAATGTATATGTATAGTCATATATACATTCCACATATATACATATATGTGAAATGTATATGTATAGCATCGTATAGAATATAGAATGTATATATGACTATACATGTATATGTATAGTCATATATACATTCCACATATATACATATATGTGAAATGTATATGTATAGCATCTATATAAACTGTTTGCTTCAGATGTCTTATAGTGTTGGCTAACGGATGTATTATTTTAATAAAAAATGTTACTTTTAATTGTCAAGTCTCTGTCAGCCCTGAATTGTTGAAGCTACTTTGCCATAGTGCCATAGCCAAGTGAAGATAAATTTGATTGTAACAATAAACTCACTACTATTTGCGCTGTTATAATATTTAGCTAGATTATATCTGTTGGCAAGTCACCTTTTCTGTATATTTTATCCTGTTTAAATGAAGTACTTTCTATTATTGTAGCATTCTATGCCTTAAGAAAATTTCAGCTGTATCACATTCAATGTCGTTTTGTATACATATTGTTGTGTTCTTAAATGTAATACTAATATTCGCTTATGTACCACTGTGTACTTATAATCTGTGTATCACATTATTGTAAAAGCCTTTTATGGCGTTTAATAAATAAATAAATAAATATGTGCTACTTTATTTATTTGTGTGTAAAATTACAAAACATGGGCCACTAAAGGACAAATGAAACGTCCCTTTCACCGTGTTTGATTTTTAAATTTATATTTCATCGTATTTACATAGTAGGTTGGGAAAGATAATTTTTTTAACAATTACTCATTAAAATTGACAAAAATTGCCTCTAAAATCGTGAAAAAAATTATAACCTATATTTTAAAATTAAAAACACGAATAAATAAAGCAGGACATATCCGTCCTAGATATTTGCTATAACTTTTAATTAAAAACATTATTATTCAGTTTAGTCCAAATTCAAATTTAAGTTTTGTATAAAGAAGGCCGCGCAGCCATTCCTCTCAACATTCAAAATTTTCAGAATATCAGAATTTTGCCATAAAAAATTATTTCATGGTACGAACTTAAAGCCATTCTTTGTTTTTCATATTCCCTCGAAAACAAATGAAGGGGAGTATGTTTGATACATTTCGCTGTCTGCCTCCTTTGACTCTACGTATCATCACGTGTCTTTTCCTCTTCATCTGCCCTTTGTCTCCCCTTTGTGCTCACCATCGCCAGGGGCCTTTCTTCCTTCTTCCTTCTTCCTTCTTCCTTCTTCCTTCTTCCTTCTGACTTTCAATGTAAAAGTTCACTCTTTACTCTACACGTGTTCTTCTATTATTTGTGGATATTCTTTATGGCGTGCGGCAAAACGACTGCGATTGCGGAACACTATTTTCCATATTGCGATTTTGGTTTGAGACGTCATATTTGCATATTTGATTTTCTATCTCTATTTGTGGTGTATAATGTAATATTACTTGACGTATCAATCGATAGTAATCTAAAAAATTGTTTGATGTTCACTACTTTGGCGTAGAATCTAATTGCCGTTAATTTGAATTACTCCAATAAGCTTTGAGATAGAGTTGAGAAACTGATAAAATCTTCATACAAACAAAATTTATCGAAAACAGATTTGTGCAAATGTTCCGAATGAAACTTTGATTTCCTGGAAAGGTCAAATAAGAAGCTGATCAAATTTATTGTTCAATTTATCCACAGTTTACGTATGAAAAGAACCGAAATAAGTATTTTATTGCATTTAAGAAAACTGTATTGTAGGTATCGATGGCAACAATTTATATTTTTGTTGTCGTCCTACTCTGATCCCAAAACGAGTTTATTTACTCCACTAAGCGTCGCTTGCGGTTGCTTCGTTCCTTTCTAATAATTCTCGGTTCAGCTATCGCTTCGCTATACACAGCATTAGGATGTGTTTCATATTGCCACATCAAGCTCGACAGAATTCTAAAAAAAAAGTGTAAAAAAATTCAAATCAATGTAAAGACATACTAACATAGTCGAAAATACCATTCATATTACCATCAACACACTCATACGAGACTCGAAAAATACCCCTTATATTGCCATCTACACACTCATATAAGAATTGACAAAATACCCTTCATCTCTTTCCCCTCCCCAGTACCTTCAGCCTTACAACTTACCTCAATTGGGGAGGCCATAGTCTCACTGGCTCCAGACGGTTGAGAGCAGTTGGGACTCTTGTGCGGTATTAAAATTCTCAACGCAATAAATAGATCACACAAAATCAAATGTACTCACAGTGTGACAAACATAAACTATACGTAATATTACACTCGAGCAATCCAAATTACGAGCACCGACAGATAGAAACTTCTGATAACTTATCACTCTTCCACTGGCAGATCACCGTTTTGATGTACCAAAGCATGCATACTTTTGATTAAATAATCTATGTCAAGTAATAAAAAATAAAGTTTTATTCAAGTAACCTCGTTTTCTATTCACACTGTAGTCCATTTACTCAGTTGTACAGAGAGAAGAACGAATAAGTAATCTGAATCAAGTCCGATGGCATGGCAGGGCGGTTCGCAGATGCGGTCATTCTTTGTGTTCTGACAGAATGAAAAGCCAGAACATGCATGCAACTGCCAGATAAAATATCTCCGCAGAAGGAATGCACTCCGCGTTTAAGACTTACAATAAAAGTTTTCTGCAGAACCGCTGGTTTATTCTTATTGTTTCAAATAGGTAATGTGATTTTGTAAAAGTTTCTTCAATTTATTTTTACTGATTTTCCAGTTAGGTATTGTCTTTATAACTTGTTGTGATAAACTCCTAACCTAACCTGACCAAACCTATCCTGATCTAACCTGTGGTACATTAATATACCTTTTAATTATAAGATCAATGATTTCAAATAATTTTTACCTACTTTGAAATAATCTTAAATACGAAGCCAAACTCAAGAACCGGCATCTTGAAATGTTCATAGCCTTTTCTTTCTGGAATTTCTAGGTGTTTTAATACAACAACATAATTTCCAAAACGAATTATAGCATTTTAAAATATTAATTAAGCTGTGAAAAAATAAGAAAAAATGCCAAAATATGTGTTCCCTTGTTTCCAATTATTGAACAGTAAGAAAGATATTTTGAAAAGGTCCGTTTCTAAAATGATTAGGAGGAGACGGTTAGTAAAACCAGCGTAAAACAAATTTGTGGAAAGTTTTGTAAAAAGGTCTGATTCAATTAAAATTAACCCCCAAAAATGTTCAAATTTAAAAAAAATACATTTCCGCTGCAAAGAAACCAATCATAAAGTTTTTACTCCTAGTGACGGCTGGCCCCTTGTTTAACGAAAAAAGCTCAAAACATTTTAACATCAGTTGAGTTATTCTGTATAATTGTAAGTGAATATTATTCGTTGAAAACCGGATTTGTACGGAACGGAAACGTCATTAATTATGGGAGTTTAAAAATATAAAATACAAGGAAGCGTTCTTTACGTTCTCAAAAATGATTAGATTTTCTTTAATACAATTAAGGTAAGGGTTTTTTATTACTAAAAGCTTTACCGTAAACTGAGCCTTTTCTCTACAGCAGCACCTATCTAATGTTATTAAAGTAGGCACTTGAAGTTCCTGGAAACACTGGAAAAATTTAAGGAAATTTTCGCCTTTACTAAATTTCAGTGAGTTTTGGTATCATAAAAGGCTTATTATTTTTTATTGTCAAAAGTTTAACAATTTCTCCATACAAAGTTCAATTTTTTATCGTTTCAAGTTTAAATGTTTCCAGAATTCTGTTAGGAGGTGCTAGGTGATCTACCTTCGATTGCCGTTTTTATAACTTGTATAATATTGAAGAATTTATGACATTATTAGCATCAAAATTATTATTTGAGAAAATATTTTTCTCGAATATCAAATAAACTTGCAAAATATACGTCAACAAGTCATACGGCTTCTTTTACCAGTCAAACTGAACGACCATAAAGTTCAAATATTACATAGATGTGATCAAATTTCGTTTCATGTAGTCAAAATTTCGCCCGACACTGAGTTTGCGTTGGATCAACACTGTGCAAAGCAAACTTGATTTGCTCCTTTTTAAATACACTTTTATTGGTACAGTTATAACGGCATTCATTCTTATTTTTTATTTTTTTATTTTATTTTATTTAGGAAATAAACAGTCATTTATATATTTAGCATAAACAGCAATTATTTACAATATTAGACCAATAATGTTCCATTAATTCTAGTCATTGATTCAATATTTGCACCTATACAATATATTTATAAATGACAAAGAAATATAAAGAATAAACATTATAAGGAATTACAAAATTTTGTAAAAACAATTAAAGACAGTTAGTAGTAATACACTTTTTTCATGATTATAATAAAAACAATAAAATAAACAAGTTAATAGATAATAGTTAATATATCATATTTAAAATTGCTAACATGTGTAGGCAAACTGTTACCCATTTCACAATAGTTTTGCTGGCTATAACGTTTTCAGTTACGTAAAGGTTATTGGCAATATGCTCGTACTTCCACCCGAGCATTAGCGTAACATAACTTCTACCCTCACAGGGAATTTTGCCGATTAGTTGGATTATTACAATTTAATTTTAGTTCAATATTTTTGAGGTTAACGAGCAAGATAAATTGCTTATTATTGCCTATTACCGAACAATTAATTGAATTGGCCATCAATAGTCTTGCACGCAAAGGTGTTGGCCGTCAATATTATCGTTTCCCGTCATGGTTACCGTAATATGTAAGACAAATTAACAATACAAATAAACGACATCCCTCGAATAACTCCATCAAAATTGTATAAACATGGAAAAAAATCTGGAAATTATTTATTAATGTTAATCGCATTTGAAATGATGACAGTTTTGTCATTTTTAAATTATGACAATTTTAAGTCGCTTACAGGGACGCACAAAATAATGCAGAAAGAGAAGGTTACAGATTTCACAGTAAACTCACCGTTAAGACAGGGCGATACTTAACATAACAATCTTGCGCAATCTTGACCGACAATAAGGAAATCTGGACGGGAATACCTTGCCGGTAATTGTCATTGTTGAAATCTTTACGCTTTGGAAAAAAATATGAATTCTCCTGTCAGAAAAACTTATACTTATTTAATCAACGCAAATAATAATAAAAATAGACGATTTTTTCGTAAAACTAATTCTTTTAAAGTCAAAACAATGTCAAATTTAATTTGGCTTTTTCCATTTTAATCAATTGTTCTGGTGAAATATCATACAAGAGCAAACAAAAGAAAACAAATTTATGAATAACCCCAGATGAAAATACTAAATATTCTCCGTCGGCCCAAAAATTATTACGATTTAAAAAAAATAATAAATCCCTTCTAACAATTCAGAAAATCGTAGACAGTCAAAAACCAAGATGTAAAAAATATGTAAAAAGAAAATGAGCCAACACACAGGAGAATTACAAATTTTTCATTTGGGTAAATAAAAAACAAAGTAATTCACTGTTATTTCTAGCGAGACTGAAAAATATACGTTTGGGCGGGAAGCTAAGAAAAACACGTGGTTTTGATAACTGTTGCCGTGAAGGAAGCTTGATGAAATATGGTTATTTAACGACCCGCGCCGGCGAACTGGGTACTAATAACACTTTTTCACCTTCCACCATTATGCATTCAGACTTTCTTCTTTTGCGAGTTATCTTCTTCTGGTTAATGTAGTTCACTGGGGAATTAAAAATCAAAAGTTTAGGAAAGATAAATCTTCTTAAAATTTTTTAATAATTTTATCCAGGTGGTATCCGTATATTGTGGTATTGGTGTTTATTTATTTATTATGTTCTTCATAAAAGGGTTTTACACCAATATTTCGCACTTCTTCAAACACTTATTCGGTGAAAAAACTCCAAATACACATTTAGTATGACTACGTATTTAAGAAAATAGAAAAATTGAAAAATTTTCAGATCACACAAAAATATTGTGAAAAGACATTACTTTCCTTAGACACTGAAAAATCCGCTGGCCAAGACAACATTCCACCAATATTCCTTAAAAAAATGCTCCACTACAATATCTAACTATTTACATTTCTGTTCCATCGTCTCTTGTTCCTTGGATATTTTCCAAACCGCTAAAAATCAGGCTTCATTATACCTATTTTCAAAAAGGGGGGAGACGTTCGAGGAACGAACAAGGGTTGGAATAGCCGACTCAAGGGCTATTCCACGCAGATAACGAATGGATGAATTATATGGCTTTTGACAGGCGAATGCGGAAACACAATGCGTAACGTTACTTCACAATCAACTCACCGGTGAAATGATGGTGAAATCTGCATAAGCCTCATCTGTCAGCACTGGAACGGGATTGTGGTTCTTTGGCACTCGTTGTTTTAAAGTAAATTGCGATAAAAATACGTCTTATGATTATTCCGATTACACAACCGGCGATCGAGATTTGACAGGACGAACGGTTTTTTTTTGCAACTAGTTCGGCTCACGGCACTCCGTGGATATAGCTGACGTGTGCGAAATTTAAACTATACAGTTTAAATTCTGACGATACTATTGGTTATTACACAGCCTGTCAAAAGCAATCGGCGTTACGGAACATTCCGCCCACCAAAATACAACAACGTGTATTTTAAAGAAAATTTAGAAACCAAAACGGGCAATGCTGTGGAACGTTGCGTGAATGAAGAACAGTGAAAAGAGAGAAGAAAAAGAAAAAAATATATATATTAATAATAATAATGAAAATGATAAGAATAGAAAATAATGAAAATAAGACTAACGAAAATCGATAAAAGAGAATGCGCCGCGGAAGCGAAGATGATTAGTCACATTGACTAGGCAATGGACATAATTTGGTTAATGGTCTCGTGAGAAGAGAACCATTCGATGTACGAACCGTAGCGATACGCACAACGCCGTCGGGACCTGGGTGCAATTTGTCGACTCGCGCGAGAGGCCAGTGCAGAGGGACAGTATTTTCGATTCGGATTATCACTACATCATTCACAGAGAGTGAGTTGCAATTTTTGGTCCACTTGGCGCGCTAGCGATTGGAGATATTCAAACTTCCAACGTTTCCAAAAATCCCGTTGGAAACGTTGAATGAGTTGCCAGCGACTCAGACGGTTGATTTTTAGATCAGTATAATCCTCGTCCGTCACGGAAGTCAAGGGTTCCAAAGTCAAAAAATGACCTGGAGTCAACACGCGCAAATCGTTTGGGTCAGAACTCAACGGGTAGAGAGGCCGAGAGTTTAGCATGGCCTCAATCTGCACGAATAGTGTCGTCAGCTCCTCGAAAGTTAATGTTTGGTTACCGATTAAGCGATAGAGATGAGTTTTAACCGATTTAACCTGAATCTCCCATACGCCACCGAAATGGGGACTCGATGGTGGATTGAAACGGAACTCAATTTGTTCTGACTGTGAAGCAGTCTGCATAAAGGAATTGAGCTGAGTCTTAGCTCCAACGAAATTCGTGCCGCAATCTGAGTGTATGACGTTTACACGACCTCTTCGACCTACAAATCGACGTAGCGCTGCAATAAAAGCTTCGGAAGACAGGTCAGAAGCAACTTCAAGATGTAGAGCCTTGGTGGTAAAACAGACGAATAAGCAAAGATAAGCCTTGTTTATCTTAGCGCCGCGATGGTTGCGGCCTTTATACGAAACGGACCACCGTAATCAATGCCCACAATCGAGAATGGTTTAACCTGATTAACGCGAGCGGCGGTAGGTCACTCATGAAAGGTTCTAGAGGTGCTGGATTTATGCGATAACATTGTATACACCTTGACAGACAATATCGGATGGCGCGCTTGGGGGACAGAATCCAGAACTGCTGTGTCAAGAAATAAATATTGCATTGTGTTAATGCCTGGGTGATAATGTTCTCGATGGACAGCGTCTATCACAAGAGAAGTAAGCTTAGATTCGCGAGGAAGTAGGGCAGGATGTTTATGCTCGAATTCGAACCCAGATCGTGATAACCTGCCACCCACCCTGAGCACACCGTGGTCGTCAATGAAGGGATTAAGCTTCCGCATTTGTTTCGACATAAGGTTGCCCTCTTTCAAGCGCGTGATATCATCATTAAAATGTACATGTTGAGTGCGTTTAACTACTGTCAAAAGTGAAGTGTGAATTTCGGCACGGTTTAATGGAAGATACAAACGACGAGATTCTTTATTCTGTAGGTTGTAGATGAATCTAAGACAGTAACCGAGAATGCGTCGGATCTTCCGAATCGAAGAAAATTTAACTAGTAATAGGTCCACCAGATTTTCGTCCTGTTGGACAAATAACGATCGAACTCGTTCCTCAGAGTGAAGTTCAATTTCGTCGACATTGCCATCGAAAGACGGCCAAGAATCGTATGACTGGATCAGCCACGAAGGCCCCGCCCACCATAACGTGTTATCGATCAGATCGGCTGGAGATTGACCACGAGAAGCGACATCCGCTGGATTATCTCCAGATGACACGTCATGCCAAGAAGTTCCTTCGAGGGTATCTTGAATGTGACTGACACGGTTAGCCACGAAAGTCTTCCAGCGACACTAAGGAAAAACGTAACCAAGCGAGCACGATGGTTGAATCCGACCACGCAAAGGTATTGAAGATCGGAAGCAATGGTACGTATAAATCTTTGACGAATTTTAATAGATCTGCTAGAAGAACTGCCGCACACAGTTCAAGGCGAGGCAACGAAATCTTTTTTGTGGGGGCGACTCGAGATTTGGCGCAAACCAAATATATTTGGACTTTATCGTCAACATCCGTGATTTGCAATAAACTACCGCGCCATATCCAAGTTCCGAACTATCTGAGAAGCCATGAAGTTGACACGACTCCATGTGAGGGAATGACACCCATCGAGGGATTTTTAACGACTTCAAGAGCGGTAATTGCTTAGTATAACGATCTCATTGACGAACAATGTCAACAGGGGAGGTGTCATCCCACCCAACCTTTAGAACCCACAACTTTTGTACTAGGGATTTGGCGAAAAACGTCAAAGGGCATAGAAAACCGAGAGAGGGTCAAAAACCCGAGCGACTTCACTGAGGATAGTGCGTTTAGTGCACTCGCGATCGAGGCATTCGAATGAAAATGTATCATGTCGTGGCTCCCACTTTAATCCCAATACCTTGAGAATGTGAGAGTTATCAACATCCATGGACACCAAGTCATTGAGGCAGTATTCCGGAGGCAGATCGGCGAGTAATTCTGGTTTGTTACTAGCCCACTTTCGCAATTCGAATTGACCTCGTTTGAACAGCTCGATAACTTCGGTTTTCGTTTGTTGAGCTTGTTCTAAGCTGTTACAACCGGTGACGATGTCATCTATGTAAATATCCGAAGTTAGCACACGACGCGCTAGCGGAAAATCATGACCTTCATCTTTGGTCAACTGTTTGACAGTACGACAGGCCAAAAATGGGGCGGAGGAGACACCATAGGTTACAGTGTTTAGTTGGTACTCTTGGATGGGTTCCGACGAATGAAAACGCCAAAATATTTTTTGGAAAGCGCGATCTGGTTCTTGAACCAATATTTGGCGATACATTTGTCGTACATCAGCAGTCAACACTACCGATGGTATACGGAATTTTAGCAAAAGCTCCAGAAGGTTCTTTTGAAGCTTTGGACCGATAAACAAGGTATCATTTAACGAGGATCCTTTCACATCCGTCGCTGAGGCGTCGAAAACCACTCTTAACTTAGTGCTAGCGCTGCCTGGACGAAGAATGCAATGATGATGTATGTGATACTTTCCCTTGTGCAAATCTTTTCCAGGAACACGAGTCATGTGACCACTGTGTAAATAATCAGTCATGAAAGCAGAATATTGTTCACGTAAGGTTGGATTTGCTATGAGTTTGCGCTCAAGTGAATGGAATCTGCGTAAAGCGATCTCACGCGACCCTGGGAAAGAGATATCCCTTCCCCTTTCTCGGAAAGGCAAGGATACGATGTATCCTTGCCTTTCCGAGTATATATGAGAAAGTAATTGGATCACAAACAGACCGCACGTCAAATTTCGCTCTTCAGAAATCATCTTAATTAAACTTTACAATACACAGTTAACCAAGCAATTCACCGGTAAACGTGTTCCTAAAAACCAGTAAAGTGAATTTTCTACTTTAGTGAACTATAAAAATTCGGTTTTACTCTCATTCGTGTTTTAATATTTTGTGTTGTGACAGAAGTGTTGTTGCCTAAAACAAAAAATCATCATTATCGGATTCACTAAATAATAATATACAAGAGTGAGCGAGTTAATGTTACTCTTAGTTGTCGAGTAGTAGCAACCGGTTCATGGTCTAGTGGTAAGAACGCTCGGATAGCTAGCAGTCTATATTGCATTCGCGCAGACATCCGAAGGACCCCGGAACAATCCCAACTGCCGCCAAAGATTTTTATTTTTATTTCTTTTTCCTTGTGCACAACTGAAATTAATAACAAGAAAGAGAACGGGATACCATTACTACTCAGACGCAAGACAAAATAAATCGAACTACAATGAATTGTGAAGCCTGCTTGAACATTATCTCAAAAAATGATCATGCACTTACGTGCGCCATCTGCAACCATTGCTCTGATACCAACTTTAAAAAAATGGCATCTAAAAATAAACAAACATGGAAATGCCCAAAATGTAAAACCCGGCCGAGCTCACCTGCTCCGTCGGCCTCAACATTAGGTTCAGAAGCCGATATATTATTTGATCGCCTCACTAAACATTTTGACAACAAAATAAGTGAAATGAAAAAACTGTTTGAGGTAGAAATCAGCGATCTTAAGAAAAGCACTAACTTTATTTGCAACCAGTACCTGATTACACGCTTTAAAGATTTGGAGGAGGGCCTCAAAGGTATAAAATTATTAAAAGAAGAAAATGAAAAAAAAAACACAAGAATCTCATCCCTGAAAAGCCGTCTTGCAGATCTAGAGCAAGTGAAGCTCTCCGACAGCTTGGAAATGGCGGGCGTGGAATTGCGGCCGGGAGAACAAGCCTCGGAAGCAATACTTCGAGTAGCTAACTCACTGGGACTGCCCTTGCAACCACAAGATATACGCATGGTGACCAGGACTCAAGATCGAAGACAAAACACCCCGGACAAACTCCACATCACCTTCTATAATCAAAATACAAGGGAATCTATGCTCTCAAAAAAAAATACGGCCAAAACCATAGACTCAAATTCTCCCATTTTCATCAGCGAGGTACTGTCACCGTACTTTAAGGAACTTCTGTGGAAAACTAAGCAGACGGCTAAAGAAACCCACTACCAATACGTGTGGTTTAAATCAAATAAATTTCTTGTCCGCAAAGCAACTGGAGATAAAATCTTCCAAATAAAACACGAAAATGACCTAAAAAAAATGGGAAAACAAACTTAGACGACTAATCCACCTAAAGTAAATTAAATACATAGCTAATAATTTAATATGGCCGAATTACTAAATACTATCCACTCAACTAGCACTCACTCACATTATTCAACCAATAATTCAAAACTATGCGATTTAATATTTAGCACCCCAGGCACCTTTACTCTATTAAACCAAAACATAAGATCCCTTAACAAAAACTACGACGAACTAGACATACTCTTGTCCTCCTTTAAAATAGACTTCAATATTATTATACTAACAGAATGCTGGATCCCAACCTCTTTTACTGTAAAACACAAAAAAAACTACTCCTCATATTTCACAACGAAATACCAAAACCAAAATGATGGAGTTGTCGTTTACATAAAAGATAATCTTAACGTCTCTGTCTCAGAATTCACCCTAGAAAAGTCAAATTGTTTACAAATAATCGCTGACCCAGATACGTGCATACTCGCTATTTACAGATCATCTTCATCACACAACATTACGCCCTTTCTAACAGCTCTCGACACTCATATAAAAAAAATTACCCACTTCAAAAACATCATCGTAACTGGAGACCTTAACATAAATATACTTCCACAAGGCCATCCCCAGAATATCGAATACCAACTGATGCTCCTGGAACATGGCATAATAAGCGCTATCAACACTCCAACCAGAGCTACCAGAGACTCGGAATCATGTTTAGATCACTTAATGATCAAATCCAAAAACAAATTCTTTAGCGTAGTATTCGAATCCACAATCACAGATCACTACACAACAATGATAGGACTGACCACACAGGCATTGAACCCAACAATTCAAAACAACATCACAAAATTTGAAACTGACTACGTGAACCTAAAACATTGCCTAGAAAAACAAACGTGGGAACACCTTAAAAAAATTAACAACACTGAAGAAGCCTGGAATTACTTTATAACATACCTACAAACGCTCATCACCCAAAACACCACAAAAACATTCAAATCTTTCACGCACCGCAAAATAAAACTAAAAAAATGGATCACTCAAAGTATAATAAATTGCATTAAAAAACGGGATAAACTGCACAAACAAGTCACACGCAACCCAAATGATACTTTTCTGAACTCTTTTTATAAAAGGTACAGAAATACTTGTTCTCTAATTATACGAAAAGCCAAAGAATTATATTACAGAAACAAACTGATAACTGCTAACTTTGACCTGAAAAGCGTTTGGTCTATTCTGAGGGAAAGTACAAATACACAAAAAACAAAGATGACGAAATAAAAAAATTACTTATCAACAACGAAGAAGTCGACTTCTACAAAAATCCTACACTTATCCTTAATTACATAAACAGACATTACACAAATATCGGAGCAAGTCTAGCCGAAAATATAAAACAAAAGTCGTCTAGTAACGATAATCAAGAACCTCGAAAAATTCCGACTCAGTGCACACACAAAAACAGTGAAAGTCTATTCAAATTACATAGAGTAACTCTGGAAGACACCAAAAAATTAATACATTCCCTAAAGAATAACACAATATCAGGTCCTGACGGAATAGACTCTAAAACAATAATAACACTAAGCCAACAACTACTTACTCCACTAACATACGTTATTAATCTTAGCCTGAAAGAAGGAATTTTTCCGACCATCCTAAAAAAGGGTCTGGTTATTCCTATTCATAAATCAGGACCTAAAAATAATGTAAACAACTTCAGACCCATTACACTATTAAACACATTGTCAAAAATTCTTGAAAAAGCAATAAAAGAACAGCTGCAACATTATCTGGAAAACATGCAAATACTCTCAGTTAACCAACACGGCTTTAGAAAAAATAGGAATACAGAAAACGCAATTGCCACTGTATCCGAGTTTATTACACATAATTTAGATGCCAAAAAAAAAGTAATTTCAATCTATTTGGACTTATCTAAAGCCTTCGATACAATTTCGCACAAACAACTTTTCAAGAAGCTAAAAAACATTGGCATTAATGGAGTAGAATTGGAATTAATGAAAAGTTTCATGTCTGACAGAACACAACAAGTTAAAATTGACAACAAGACAAGTGAACCACTTTTAATCACATACGGAGTCCCACAGGGGAGTGTACTTGGCCCACTAATATTCCTCATATACATAAACGAATTATGTGACATTGAAATTGATGGTAAAATCGTGACCTTCGCTGACGATACAGTTCTTCTGTGTCAATCAGCCACATGGAAAGATTTATTCACAACAGCTGAAAAAAGTTTGTCAATTGTCATAAAATGGCTAAACATAAATACTCTTACCGTTAACACAGTCAAAACAAAATACATCACACATAGTATTACACAAAGAGGTCAACCTCCTTCTAACTTGAACTTGTTTTTGCATGACTGTAAACAAACATCATCCTATTGCCAATGCGAACACATCGAAAGGGTAAAACAAATAAAATACTTAGGAGTTATTATTGATACACACTTACAATGGACTGAACACATTAATTTTATCACTAATAAACTAAAACGAGTCTTGCACCTAATAAAATCCATCAAAAACATTTTTCCACTAACAATACTCAGATCAATATATTTTGCACTGTGTCAATCCATTGTCACTTATGGAATATTAGTTTGGGGAAGCGCTACAAACACAACAATTGACCAATTCAAAAAGTTCAAAAGGCAATAATAAAACTCATACTGCAAGTACCATTCTACACAGACTCAAACAAAATCTTCAAAACTCTAGACGTCATGTCAATAAGACAACTTTACGCCAAAACTGCTCTCCTTCATCTCATCCATAATAATCTTCATATTACAAATCAACCAAAAGCCATAATAAAAACCAGGTCATCAACAAATAAAACAATGAACATTCCGATAACACACACCACACACGGACAAAGACACTTTCAATACTACGCAACCAAACTTTTTAACAGTATGCCCATTACTTTGAAACAACTAATGACTACAAATACACCTACAAACTTTCTCAAAAAACAAATCGTAGCCTGGATAAAAAATCAAGATATTCACTTTATTCAAAAGCTTATAATTCCAAACCAAACATAACCAAAATATGATAAGTAAAATTAAATATTACACACGTTTTTCAAGAATTATCCAAAAATAAATACACGCACATATAAACGTGTGTTTTCATGTTTCAATATATGTTTGTGAAAAAAAAAAAAAAAAAAAACTTTCTACTACAACACATAAATACCTGTCACACTTAATCATAAACACGTAAACACCTCAGCACAGGTTCTCCTAGTGAGGTGTTCACGTAACATACAATATCACCCACACACAGTTTTACAAATATCAACCTATATTCTTTATTTTTTATATTTTTTATACCTTTTTTCCGTACTTTTTTCTCTGTACTACAATATAAACCACTGTATTCATTTGAAAAATGTGTATTCAAGTATAGACATAAATAAATAAATCTTCCCGAAGATCCGTCCCGTGAGTGGTCAGTGCAGTACATTTGTTCACAAAGTTGTTCCTCAGGAGTAAGGTGTGAAGACTGGGGAATGGTGTCTAACTCCCACAGTCGATGGACCTCTTCGTAAAGCCGGTCCTCGTTAGTAACGATGAAAGATTTCGTTTCGTGAGCAGTGTCCGAACCAACTGAACCTAGAACAAGCCAACCAAATGCAGAATTGAAAGCTGATAGCTGACGTGGACCACCATTCACATTACCAGGTCTCAGAAGAGAAGAGAAAACCTCAGCACCCAGAAGAAGATCAATCGGTCCCGGTTTGTGACAGTCAGGATCGGCAAGAGGCAAGTTTCTCAACTGATGCCACGACGACTTATCTAGACGAACAGTTGGCATGTTGCCGCAGATACTAGGCAGCGTAAGTGCCTTGATGTTGAAGAGAACCCGTCCTTTAACACCGATCTCTAATTGAATGACTCCCGACGTGGTTGCGGAAGATTGGCCTAAGCCGCTAACTCTCTGAGAACTGGCTTGACGAGGGATGCCTACGAGCTCCGCAGCACGATCGGTGATGAAGTGAGCTTGACTGCCCGAATCGATCAATGCGCGAAAGGTTTGGAAACGGCCGGATGAATCGCGAATGCCAACATTGGCGGTTGACAATAGTACTATGGACTTGTCTCCTAAATTGGTGAGGACCTGAATTTTAGAGTCGGAAGAAGAAGTCTCCGGGTCCGTAGACGTCGTGGGGTGTTGATGCTGATCTTCCAAAGAAGCATTTTCGTTTTGATGGAGCAAAGTATGGTGTTTTTGCTGACATTTTTGACATGTAAACAAAGATTTACAATCTTTAAGATAATGAGAAGAATGAAGACAATTGAAACACCAACGGTGTGATTGAGCAAACTGTAGGCGATCCTAAACTGACTTGAGTGCAAATACCTTGCACTTGGAAATGGAGTGGTCTTCCCCGCAACAGGAGCACTTCAGGTAAGTGGTGGAGGTCCAGGACCTATTTGTTTCAGACTGTCCTTTCTTAAGATCGCAAAGAAGCGCTGAAGTGCGTTTTTGGCAGCCTGATTAAAGTTCCGTGCAAGAGGTTTGTCAATAGTACTGCTATCGCGAGTCGAAAAATGTATGTCTCGTACAAGAGCTTCGCATTTGTTGTAAAGAAACTCTTTGAGTTTCAAATATGAAGGCAGCTCGGTAGGAGACTGCAGTTGTTCGAATGCGCATCTTGTAGGTGAATCTAATTTCGATAGAATTAAATAACAAAGCACGAAGTCCCAATTGTCCGTTGGGAGATCCAATTCCTTTAAAATTGTTAAATCCTCGTTAAATATATCGAACACGCGACGGAATACAAAAGGATCGTTGGGCGGAAAATTTAAATTTAGCATTTCCCGCCAACACGTAAAGGCGAGTTCACGCGCGTTACGATAGCGCGCGATTAATCTTTGATATGCTTCAACGTAGTGTGAGCTCCTTGTACTGGAAATGTCCGAATTAACCCTAAAGCTTCTCCAGATAAACATGAGAACAAATACTGCATGCGTTCGATGTTGGATAAAGATTTGTTTTCATGAATCAGAGCGTTAAACATGTCGTAAAATTCGAGACATTGCTTGACATTTCCAGAAAATATTGGAATGTTTATTTTTGGTAATTTAACGTTTGTGCACGCATTCGCGGTCTTACAATCGAGAGGCTGACTGGTTAACTGCTGGTAAATTTCGACAATTTGATAATACATCTCGTCAAAGGTTTCGCGAATTTTATCCTCATCAATTTCGTTTGTGTCATCTAAAGCTAATATTTCCGCGTCAGACGTTTCAAATTCAAGAACTATCTTTTTCATAGTAGTATAATGCGCTAACAGTAAGTTGCACTTAGTTGCATCGTGCAAAGCGCTTTTTGCTATTTCATGTGTCTTGACTAACCTATTATTCGCTAATGTCCGTTTCCGGCGCAATGTTTGAATGGCTGGGGCCATGTTGAATAAACACGATTGGAAACGTACCCAAAAACGAAACGAAATAAATGATAATAATTTAATCTATTATTAACATCACCGACATTACAAATTACCTTAAAACACTTGAACCAAAATTAAGTTCCGGGCCGGATCAAATTCCACCCATCTTGATTAAAAACTGTGCAGACAGCTTATCCATTCCGTTGTTCATATTATTTAATAAGTCTCTGTCAACGGGAAATTTTCCAAAACTTTGGAAAAAAAGTTACTTAACTCCAATATTTAAATGCGGGGATAAATCTGCAATTGAAAATTATCGTCCAATTTGTATCCAATCATCAATACCCAAGATTTTTGAAAAATTAATTCTTCTAGAGATAAACCCCAGCGTGAAATCCATCATTACAACTTGCCAACATGGTTTTGTTTCAAACAGATCAACCTTAACCAATCTATCCCTGTACGAAAATTATATAACAAATGCACTTGCTAATAGACAACAAGTCGATTCTATATATACTGATTTCAGCAAAGCGTTTGATAAGGTTTGCCATAAAATTCTTGTTAGCAAACTAGCGAAAATTGGCATAACCGGTAACGTACTAACCTGGTTTAAGAATTATCTGTCTAATCGAGAGCTTACTGTCTGCATTAAAGGACAACTGTCCTACACTTTTACAGCTACAAGCGGCGTGCCCCAAGGATCACATCTAGGACCCATTATTTTCAACATATTTATAAATGACGTTACAAATGTATTTAAACGTGTCTTTATTTTGATGTTCGCAGATGATATGAAAATTTACCGAATTATTGACAATATTAATGACTGCTTATTATTACAATCAAATCTCATTAGCTTTTCTGATTGGTGTATCCTAAATAAATTAACCCTCAATGTAAAAAAGTGTCAAGTCATGAAATTTTATAGGAAGAAAAACCCATTGATTTTCACAACTGTATGAATAATCAAGCCTTAGTATCTGTACCCGAAATAAAAGACCTGGGGATAATATTTGACACCAAATTAACATGTATCTCCCACATTAACAATATAACCACTAAAGCGATGCAAATGTTGGGTTTCATATTAAGAACTTCAAAAGATTTCAAAAATTTAAAAACTTTAAAAATATTGTATTCATCCATTGTCAGAAGCCATTTAGAATTCAACTCAACCATTTGGAATCCATTTTACAATATTCATGAAAAATCTATCGAGCGAATCCAACATAAATTTTTACGTAACATAAATTATAGATTAGGTATTCCTATTGAAAACATTAACTACACCTCAATGTTGAGTCATGGGCCTTGCCACATTAAAAGAAAGAAGAATATGTTCTGATCTCTTTTTTCTTTATAAAATTGTTAATAACATGTTTGACTCCCCTGAACTCCTTAGGTTGATCGACTTTCATGTGCCGAGTAGAACGGTTCGTCAGAAGGTACCTTACCATTGTAACATTGCAGGTACCAAAGCAGAAATAAATTCAGTAATGAACAGACTACACAGTGCAGGGAATAAATATTGCGAGAACACTAACGGTACTGAATGTCTATCAGCCTATAAACACATTATTATCAAATCTGTATGTCAAATATGAACTTGGCAAACATTAAACGGAGTGTGCGAACTATTTCTACTACTCTACATACATAATACGTTTAAATAAATAAATATTATAATACTTAGTTTAATATTGTGATACTTCACTTATTATTATAGTACTTCGTTTAATGTTATAATACTTGACTTAATATTGTAATACTTAGTTTAATATTATAATACTTGGTTTAATGTTATGATACTTAACTTAATATTGTGATACTTGGTTTAATATTATAATACTCAACTAAATGTTTTTCTATTAGACTTTTTGTCGATTCTTATCCTAATCTTGCGTAATAGAGATTGTTAATTAAAGTTACATAGTTTATAGGCATTAGGCATTAGTGAACAACAATTTCATCTCTTTTCATTCAATTGATTTGGAGGATATTGGCAGATCATATATTTTTATTTCATTTACTTAAACTTCATGTTACCTACGTTCCGTAAACTCTTGTTTCATATTACCTATATTTTGTTATCCTATGCATTGTTAAATCTTATATTTTATGTAATCTGTATATTCTCATATATTATGTAAACTCTTTATTGTTATTGTATTTAAAAAACATAATTGCATTGTATGTAAAAGCCCAATGGGCGTTTAAATGAAAATAAATAAATAAATAAATTATATGCGCGGTAGGTCGTAAATACTCAAGAGCTAGGTACCTACCTAATTACTGTTCGAATTGATTATTATTCAAAATTTAAGAAACATTCCACAGCACTATCCGTTTTGGCATAGATAGAATCATATCTTTTATGCTTATTTTCGCTCTGTAACAATAATGAACTCCTGCACTAGCAATAAAAGGTTGAAACCCCCAGTGATGGCCACGGATTAGTGGAGCTCTCATTCAAGGGAACTAAACAATTCTTTTTTTTGTTTATTATAAATTTTATAATGGCTATTAACTTTAATCGCGTACATGCAGAACATGGTGATCAAATCAACCCTTTTACTACTTCAGATGCCAAAATTTGCAAATACCTTATAGCAGAGGTAAAAAACACTACAATTATGCACCAAAATATTAGGTCAATTAATAAAAACTTTAATAAACTCCAGATACAGCTTAACCACCTTAATATAGACTTCGATATAATTATTCTCACGGAATGTTGGCTGTCAAACATTAAGGGGGTATTTCACTATGTCGGGCTAAATATCTGAATAGCTATCCGTTGGCTGGCTTTAAAGTTCACAATAACTTCGTTATTCAACGGCGACCGTTTCACCATTGTTTCGAACTGCCGGATAGATAACACTAGAAATAGTCTGGCAACATCGCAAAATGTTTGCTGTTTCTCCATCTACTGCCACGGCTGTCATGCGTCACAGTCCGCACACCGCGAAGTGTGCATTTTTTTGGTTATGTTATGTTGATTATCAGGTCATTTTAGATAGATTCGTGTCGAATTAATACATTGTTTCTTATTTTGAACACAATCATATAATTCAGGATGGATCATACAAGCATTCAAATTCATTCTACAAAATTCGACTCACTTCTCAGCTGTTAAACTCGGAATGTTTTGACGCCATCTTTGATTCGAGGAATAGCGCCTAACGTGAAGTTCGAGCACTGATTAGTCAAATCTAACTTTAACCCGAGCGTTAGCGTTATTCAGAAATAGTGAAAACGAAAAAATGACTAATCCGCGGATTAGTGCTTGGTCAGAACATAATCAGAGATAGTAAAAAAACCCCTTATACTCCAAAATTAATAAATCACTATTTTTTTTTATTTTTTTTTATTTATTCTTAAATAAATTAGTTTTACAATGGTAAAGTACATTGTCCTCCACGCTAGGAGTTCACCTGTGTTGTGGAGGACTTTTTCAATTGTAAAGTTATATACATAATAGTAAACAATACAGTGGCGATTATTTACACAGAGAAACGATAGAAATTAAAATATAATATCGATTTTTACATAGTTTTAACAAAAACAAATGCAAAATATAAAAAATTAAATATTAAAAGGATTGTAGCCAGTTCCATTTGTGTTTTTTGTATTCTGTAAGATTAGATGTTTTATATTGTGTTGGAAGTGAATTGTAAAGTTTTATAGCCTGGAATCTGTAGTGTTTTTGCCCAAAGGATGTGTTGGTTTTTGGTATTAGTAGTTGGTGTGCATGTCTTGTTCTGGTATTGAGAGAAGTTTGTGAAGTTTTAAATGTGTTTAGGTTCTTGTAAAGGAAAGTAAGTATTTGTTTAGAATATAATTTTTGAATCTTCAACACTGGGAATTTTTTAAATATGGTTGAAGTGGGTGTTAGTATTGGTACTTTAAGTATGACTTTTATTAAGGTTTTCTGAGCTTTATACAGTGTGTCTATGTATTTTTTACTGGCATAGCCCCAGGCAATAATGCCGTATTCAATTATAGATTGTGCTATTGCGAGGTATATATTCTTAATATCAAATATGTTTAGTATATTTCTCACGTTTTTGAAAAAGTAAATCAACTTGTTTATTTTTACTTTAACCGACTCAATATGTTATTCTTCCTTCAATTCGACAAAACATGATAGCCAGAACGATGGAGTCGTGGTATACACAAAAAATGATCTTAACCCCATTGTAACGGAAATAGACATTATTGGCGCGAACTGTTTGCAAATAACATACAATAATGACACTTGCATTCTAGCAATTTACCGCTCTCCTTCGAATCGTAATATTACACCATTTCTAAACAGTCTTAATAGCATATTATCCATTCTTTCCCATACTAAAAATTTGATAATTATGGGAGATTTAAATATCAACATACTCCCAAATAATCCACATCACCAATGTCACGACTACCTGAACATGTTAGAATTCCATGGATTAATTAGTACCATCAATACACCAACAAGAATAGTCAATGAATCAAGTTCATGTATTGATCACATAATGGTCAAAACTAATAAACAAAACAAAAGAATCGTTTACAAATCAACAATTACAGATCATTATACAACAATCTTCACTTTGCAATCCGACACCACACAAAATAGACGAGATCAGTCTCTTATATACAATAATATTAACTTTGAAAATTTAAAAACCTCAATTAAAAATAAATCTTGGCAAGAGCTTTTCCAAATAAAAAACTCAGATGATGCATGGAGATATTTTGTTGACTTTTTGAAAAATGAATTAAGTAATAATACCACAACTTTGTCAAAAAAAATTCCAAACAAAATTGAACCCTTGAAATCATGGATAAGTCATTCAATCATCAACTGCATTCGCAGAAGAAATGCACTACACAAAAAAGTGAAAGACAATCCTTACGACATAATGTCATTAAACATCTATAAAAGATTCAGAAATACGTGCGGGGAAGTCATTAGAAAGGCAAAAGAAATCTACTATGGAGACAAAATCAAAGGAAGCAATAACGATCCCAAAAAAATATGGCAAATTATAAGAGAAGCCACAAATACTCAAAATGCCAAAGACAAACAGGACATACAAAAACTCTGCATTGATGGAAAAATTATTGACACATCAAAAAATCCTAAGCTCGTTGCGGATTACATCAATAATTTCTTTAATAAATTGGTTCAAATCTTGCTTCTCGTCTACCAAATTATGGGAATGTTCAACCTACTGAAACAGGACTTCAATACTCCAACAGAAGACTCAATTTCCAAACGGTGTCAGAAGAAGAGATTCTAAAAATTATCAATTCCCTAAAAATCACTTCTTCAGCCGGGGTTGATGGCATAACAACCAAGATCTTGAAAACGCTGTCTACGGAAATTGCATTGCCCCTAGAACATTTAATAAACCTCAGTATCACTCAGGGCCACTTCCCCTCAAATCTTAAACAAGGTATCGTTATTCCTATACATAAAACAGGAAACAAGACTGATATAAATAATTACCGACCAATAACCCTACTAACAAGCCTATCAAAAGTATTTGAAAAAGTCATCAACTCACAGCTGGTAAGATTCCTCGTGAGCCATAAACTGATCTCAGAAAATCAATACGGGTTTCAAGAAAACAAGAGCACCTCGGACGCTATTGCCGCTGTCACAGATTTCATTGTAAAACACCTTGATAAAAGGAAAAAAATGTATTTCAATCTTCTTAGATCTTTCCAAAGCCTTTGATACAATATCACACAGTAAATTAATAAACAAACTTGAACAAATCGGTATTACGGGAAACGACTTAACTTTTTTAAAAGTTACCTTAATGAGCGCAAGCAACAAGTTAAAATAAATAACATACTTAGCAACACTTGTTCATCTAACTACGGTATACCACAAGGTAGTATATTAGGTCCGTCTTTTATTCCTGTTGTATATTAACGACTTATGCAACATTAATATTCAGGGGAAAATCGTTAGTTTTGCCGATGACACCGTCTTACTGTTTGAAGCTGACACTTGGCTAGCTGTCTACAAAAAAGCTGAAACGGACATAAGCATGGTAAAAAAATGGTTGGATATAAACACGCTCACACTGAACACAGAGAAAACTAAATATGTCACACCTAGTATTAATATTACTGGTCAACCTCCTGATGATGCCTCCATCAGAATACACTCGTGTTTGAATTCCGATGAATGTTGTCAGTGCCCCTACATTGAGCGCTCTACTCAGATGAAGTACCTCGGCCTCACCATTGATCCATATCTCCAATGGAACCTTCATACTCAAATAATTGCAAACAAAATTAGAAAAACCATGCACTTTTTTAGAATCATACGAAACTTTCTCGGCTTTCAAGACCTGAAAATGATTTATTTTGCAGTCTGCCAATCTATTATTGAGTATGGTATCATTGCATGGGGAGGCGGCACTTCATCTGCACTAGACCCAATCATAAAGGCTCAGAAAACAATTTTAAAAATAATTCTAAGGCTACCTATAATTACAGACTCGAATCTATTTTTTAATATTATGAATGTGTTTGATGTTCGGCAGCTATATGCAAAAACTATCCTAACTCATCTATACTCATCTATACTCAAATATACATAATTACTACATAAAAAGTTCAAAAACACGATGTACTCGAAGCAATAACAAAATCTTACTACAAATTCCGAAAACACATACTACGTTTGGTCAACGAAATTTTAAATACTTTGCGACAAGACTCTACAACATTCTTCCAGACAGCATAAAACAATGTGATTCACAAAAAAACTTCAAAGATAATGTAAAAGTTTGGATTAAAAATAAGAATAGGGCCTTTACCGGTGCATTCACCCAAATTTGCAGTTATTGAAGTCACCACATTACCACCACATTATTGAGCGAATACTTCTTAATACAAGTATAGGTATGTTCAATGGTATTAGGAACTAACACAAATAATTATGCCTCAACACAGGCTAGCCTAGTGAGGCGGTATTTGAGAAACCATAACTGTACTTTTATTTTATATTTACCTTCAAAATATTATGTTTGTATTAATAGTTCTTCATTTTTGTTAAATTTATAACCTTAAATATAAAAGTTACAAATTAATGTACACCATAATATGTATGTATAGTTGTAATGTGTAAACTTTCCTAAATAAAGATATTATTATATTATATGGATTATAATCTTAAAGTTCACTGGTTTCGGCACCAAAAATGTTCGAGGAACCAACAAGGGTTGGAATAGCCGACTCAAGGGCTATTCCACGCAGATAACGAATGGATGAATTATATGGCTTTTGACAGGCGAATGCGGAAACACAATGCGTAACGTTACTTCACAATCAACTTACCGGTGAAATGATGGTGAAATCTGCATAAGCCTCATCTGTCAGCACTGGAACGGGATTGTGGTTCTTTGGCACTCGTTGTTTTAAAGTAAATTGCGATAAAAATACGTATTATGATTATTCCGATTAGACAACCGGCGATCGAGATTTGACAGGACGAACGGTTTTTTTGGCAACTAGTTCGGCTCACGGCACTCCGTGGATATAGCTGACGTGTGCGAAATTTAAACTATACAGTTTAAATTCTGACAATACTATTGGTTATTACACAGCCTGTCAAAAGCAATCGGCGTTACGGAACACACTTATATAATCAATTATCGCCCCATTTGTTTACAATCAGTACTACTCAAGCTTTTTGAATCACTAGTCTTTGATGAAATCTATCCCAAATGAATGAAATTAATTGACAAAAAACAACACGGCTCAAAGGTAAATCAACCGCAACAAACAAAAGATAAACAAGTCCTCTTCACATATACAGATTTTTCGAAGGCATTCGCAAAAGTTGTCCAATAAGATACTAATCCAAAAACTATATGCCCTAGGAGAAAATACTAAAATCGTAACTGTTCGTTAAAATAAAATCTTCTCTATCGAAAGCTTTGTGTGGGACTAGTGACTTAAAATGGTATGCAATTTTAAGCAATATATTATATATAATAAAGTATACTTATTTGTAGTAAAATGGCCACTGCGATTACTTAAAAAAGATCAAATTATAGAATCATTAAATTCATCTGGCTATTTAATTACTATTCATTCGACATTCATTGTCACTTATCACGTTTGGCAAATATTCCGTGAAATATCTATAAAAAAATCATCAAAAAGTAATTTATCCTCTGATTGCAATCATTTCCCAACACCAGATGTCTCCTGCATGCACAATATGGGGAATTGGTGCCGAAATTATGCACGTGTCATTATGCAAATGGTTGATTGAAATCTATGATACAGGAACAGTTGGTAAAATGGAATCAAAATAGATTAAAAACGTTTTAATTATTGAACTATTCTAATTATTGGTAATAAGTTTATTTTTTATTTACATAATCTATATTTAGAAATATATACGAACATAAGAACATGTTTCTAAGATACGTTCTTGAGTTCAACAGCTCGGCTGTGGAATGATTTGCCAGCCGATTTGTTTCACTTCCTCATACAACATGGGTCTCTTCAAGATCCATGTTAACTCCTTCCTCTCCTCAAAAAAACCCTCCACACAGCATCCCCAGAGATGACATAGGCCCAAAAGAAAATTGTTTTCCTAATGGCCTCCTGTTTGGAGTTAATGTTAAAATAACATTATGTTAAGAAAATAAATAACTTACAATAGGACAAAGTTAATCAATAGTAGTCTCACGAAGGCATGGATTGATGAAATTAATCAATAACAGTCCCACGAGGGCATGGACCGATTAAGTTAATCTATAACGGTCCCACAAAGGCATGTAATAAATAATATTGTAATTGTAATACATGGATCGATGAAGTTAAATAATAACAATCCCACGAAGGCATGTATCGATGAAATTAATCAATAAAAGTTCCATAAAGGCTTGAACCGATTAAGTTAATCAATAAGAGATTAGAATCATGTGTATGGAATTTTGGGGATCTGGCGAGGAGACAATGAAAGATGAAAGTTGTTGGGTCACAGCATTTTTTCTGAGTCAGTAGATTTGCGCAGTTGGGAGATGACTCTGTACCGATGAGAATGACACTAGGTGTAGGCGGCGATGACGACGATGGAGCGGACGAGGCGGTAGTCAGTGAGTCGACACCGCGTTGGTGGAGACCGGACTCGTGGATGTGTTCAGCACTGGTAAAGACGTGGAGTTTTCCGGGTACTCCAGTGTGAACAAGTTAGCCGAAGGTGCAATGGACCTGGCCGGCAGATGTGCGGGAGATGCAGACCGGCGACGATGTCACGGGGCCGAGGCGCACACCGGCGAAGGTGTCGCAGCGTCTATGCGCGTGAGAAGCGCTGGCCAGGAATGATAGCCGGGGCCAAGGCGCTGATGTGATCCCTAGGAGTACATATTGATTCTCAATCCATGCAGAGCCGGGTCGCTTCAGTATGCAACAAGCAGTAGCAGCGCTCGCAGCTTGGTCACTCGTAAAACTGCTAATTAATGACTGACCGACTACATCTCGACGCGCCTCATTATATAGCCACGCGGGTGCATCGAGAACATTTCAGACCTGTTGGTAGGAACGCCAAATGCTCGCATTGCGTCTAGAGAGTTCCCGCTACAATGCGTTTTGCATTGGCGATCGTTCCAGAATATTCTCGTTGCATCGCTACAGAATAATCGAAATATATGCATGAGACGATGGATACATATAACTAACGCAACGAGTGTGCGCCAAGACAGACTTGTGCGGCTTTTTACCGTTTCTTCCTACCCCATGGATAACTGGCGTGACGGTCAATAATATCTATTTTCTTAAATATGTGTACGTTAACATACATATTAGGTGATCTGTTTTCGGTGAACAAAAAACAATATTTGGTAATTATTTTTAATTGGAAATTATTTTGGGTCTGTAGCATATTATACAAAAATATTTAACTAAACAAAAACTCGAAACTTACTAGCAAAATATTTTTCATGTAAACATTTATTACGAGAATTATTTTTAAAATTTTTTCGGTTAGGTACTCGTCCAAAACAAAATTTAATTTTGCACTGCGATTTTGTACCTACCCACAGTAAAAAGCAGTGAAGTTTTACACTCAAAATAATTATGCTTTACACACAGTCCATTATTTACCTCGGAAAATAGAACATTTTGAACTAAATATTTATTTATCTGCCTCTGCAGCACGTTTATATTTTGATTCCCATGTGAATACATTTTCTCGTAAAGTTTCTCTACAAAATCCTCGTGTTATTCCCTATTCGCAGAACGGACATTAAACGTAATCGTTTTGTTTAATGTCATATATTCATAGATAGACCAAATTTTTATAAATACCTTCTCGTATGAAACCATCTCCATATCAATTTAATAGTAATGCCTTTTTTTCTAAATTACAAAGATATTATTTTATTTTATTTATAAACCAAATATGGTATAACCCTTACACATGGTACAACAATGGTATGTCAATTTCCAGATGACAATTTCCAACCAACCTAAATTAATTTAACCTTTCATTTTTTGCACGGAGTTTTCAAGCAATACGAACTGTGTATTTTTTAGCAATCTGCTATTTTCTTAGACTAAATCCAATGACTTTTTTCGAAGAAGGTTTTTATTTGATGTAACGGCTATTCGGAGGAAAAACTATTTTCCGACAAATAATACTATTTTCGTAAACAAACCTGAGAAACAACTCAGTTAACTTTCAAAATTAAACTCAGGAACATTGAATTTTCCTACCGTACATCATGAGAAAATGTTATGACGGGTTGTTTCATATAATTTGAACTATTTATCAAATTTCAAAGTAAGGACGTGTTAATTCGCAAAATTTTAACAATTTCTCAAATTTCAAAGTAAGAACGGGTTGTTTCGCAGAATTTGAAAAATTTATCAAATTTCAAAGTTGTTTTTGAAGTTCTTTGAAGGTTCTATTCAAGTTCTGTTATTATAACATTATTGGCCACAAAACTGAAATGATGAACGAACTTGAATATAACCTTCACAGAACTTGAAAATCAACTTTGAAAATCTGATGAATTGTTCAAATTCTGTGAAACAACCCGTCCTCGATGTTTAAGTTTTGTGAAAGTCCTATTCATGTTCTGTATTACCCAAGTAACATGAAACGTGATACACGTGACGGCCATGATAACAGAACTTTCATTTGAATTGAATTTTAACTTTTAAGTCTGATGAATTTTTCATATTCTGTGAAACAACCTGTACGGGACGTGTTTGCCTGCACAAGAAAATACTGTAAATAATAAGCACCGGCACACATCAGTTTTCAACCTCGGCAGTGATTTAAGTAAAACACCGTGAGGTGTTCTATCCAAACCATCATAAAAGAAAGACGATTCAAATCAAAATTCACATTTTAATTACAAGTATTGTACTGGTATACAGAACATACAGAGGGTTGTAGTTTATAGGTACATACTTCCTATTTTTTACAGCCAACCCAATTCACAAGAAATAGTTATATGTATTTCAATACAACTGTGTTTTAATACACCGATAGAAAACTGAGACAATTGGAATTTCCAATCTGAGAATAATTTCAGATTGGAGCACATTGTGCATCATCGCGCCATACGATACAGCAAATGGCGTAGGCGACTGCTGCAGCTGTGGCCAGTTCAATTGGTAGCCAGCAGGAATCGGCCAGCCTCTAGGTTGTCAGCATCAATGGCTAATTCAGTCGGTAGCCAGGAAGAATTTGCCATCCTCTAGGTTGTCAGCATCAGTGCTGGTTCAGTCGGTAGCCAGGAAGAATTGGCCAGCCTCTAGGTGATCAGCGGCACTGGCTAGTTCAGTCGGTAGCCAGCAGGTATTTGTCAGCCTTTAGGTTATCAGCATCTGTGGCTGGTTCAGTCTGTAGCCAGGAGGAATTCATCAGCCTCTAGGTTGTCAGCATCAATGCAGCAGGGATTGGCCAGCCTCTAGGTGATCAGCGGCACTGGCTAGTTCACTCGGTAGCCAGCAGGAATCGGCCAGCCTCTAGGTTGTCAGCATCTGTGGCTGTTTCAGTCGCGGGAATTCAGCGGCGGCATGGTCATTTGATTATAAGGGCCGGCACACGGAGACACCCCATTATTGTAATGATGACAGATGCGTTTGGCTCAGCTGATAGAGTTCTGGCAGTAAACAGCTCGTTGCACATAGTTGTAATCTTTAAAATGATTGTGCCGTGATGGAGGAACAGAAGCGACTACAGATTTCAGTTGACACTCAGAAATTTATAATTTTAAGTTAAAACAGATCGCGTTGTAACTGGAGGTGTTCGGTCCACTCGTGGTAATCCTTGAATTCCCAATATTGTGTTTTTTTTGCTATATATAATTTCTCTTACAAGCGTTCTTGTGACGTCAATATCACCACCACAACTTGTTTACCGTTCCAGACGAAGGTGTTTTTAGGTGCGAATAATATTTCGCCCGGCGACTGGCTTTGTCAATATTTCAATTTCGTTTTAGAAAATAAGGTTATCGAACTGTTTCATGTTCGATCCAGTCTTTTTTGCCGCCTGGTAACAGATTGATGCATTTTTCAACTGGTAAATATTATGACTTGGAAAAAGGGGGTCATCAAACTTGCAGGTGTTTACTTCAAGTTATTGACACGGTGGGTGGCAACAACTTAATCTAGTTGTATGATATGATGTTTGATACACAACCCATCCTAAGATTTTATTTTCAGAAAGGTAAATTTCGTTAGTGAGTAGGTACTTCCTCATAGAGTAGAAAAAACTCTTTAAATTGAAATAAAAGTGCAATTTGGACGTTGTCGGATAATTACGGCCTCATTTTCCGAGCGAGCGAGGGCCCAACTCGGTTAGCTTTGTGGCAACAATTTATTGCGAGAATCGTGTGGAGTGCGCCACCCCCATTCGCACTCATATTCAATTTCAGCTCTAGAGCCTATTATGTTTTTTACATATGTGACTGTTATATCACTGAGCTACGGACGCTGTTTCAAATTACTTCGAAAAGATGTGATTTTTTTTTATTTTTACATAATATTATTATTTCAGTGAAAATATTTTACTTAGCATTACTTTATCTAATATTTCAATAGTCATCATAGATAATATAATACAGTATAGTATTTATCCCTAGACAGATTTTTTATTTTAATTTTATCTTACCTACTTCTAAAACATATTTTTTTTTAAAGAGAGACAAACATTCCCGGGTTACAAATAACCTGAAAATATTTGATAATCTAGACATATTTTTTTTTTATTTTAATTTTATCTTACCTACTTCTAAAACATATTTTTTTTTAAAGAGAGACAAACATTCCCGGGTTACAAATTACCTGAAAATATTTGATAAGCGAGACATACATTTTTCTTTTTATTTTAATTTTATCTTACGTACTTCTAAAACATACATTTTTTTAAAGAGAGACAAACATTCCCGGGTTACAAATAACCTGAAGATACCACCACAGTAAGCGGAAAATGTTGCTTGTGTTGTGATGGAGGATTTAGCAAGGCGAGGAATTGATACATTACGCCTGGGTGGGACTCAAACGCGATATCAACTCAGCCGCCGACCGGTCGTTATTACATTAAAAGCTTTCTTACTTAGAACCAGTATATGAAACTCATTTTTACAATTAATCAAGCCGTGCAACTGATTACAACGTGAATTAATTAAAAATAAAGTAAAAAATAATATTCCCGTCTCAATTCCAGTCAAAGTCTTGCCTTTAAAATATATGTACAATATATAATGTACAAGAAGCCAAACATATGATAAAGTGTTAAAATGTATGTAAAATATGTTATGTACAAGAAGCTAAACACATGATAAAGAGTTATGTACAATATATTATTTTAATCCTATGTCTAGAATTTCTCGAACATTTTTTTATTTTATATTATAGAAAGAAACAGTACACGATTTACAGAGATGAAACAATATACAGGTATAAGATACTTCATTTTGTGTACCTATGATATGTTTCCTTGTAATGTCTGCTAAGTGGTATGTTTTTTCCTTAATTACCAGGTGACTTGTGTAGTTTATAGGTGTGTGTGTGACGTGTGTAATGTATGAGGGTGTGTTTGTGTGTGTGTGTGTCTGTATATATGCGCATTGAATACTTTAAATTATTGACATGATGCCACGTTTGAATTTGGGCAGTGAATCCGAAAAAATGTCAATGTTAGAGTTAAGACAAATATTATTTAGAGTATGAAGAGCTCGGTTAATTGTCGAATTAGATGTTGCATTTGTTTTATAATTTAGCGTGTGGAATGGCACTGTATGTCGTTTACGTCTCAAAGGTATGTTAAAGTTAATAAGGGACAGAAATTCAGTACAGTCAATGTCATTGTTTAAAATTCTGTGTATAAATATTGAGTCAGCTACTGCTCGTCTTCGCTGCAAAGTTTCAAATGTACATTCAAAATTATTGTTGAATCTGTAGTTAATATATTTTATAAATTTTTTTTGGATACGTTCTATTCTATCTATGTAAAGTTTATATTGTGGATTCCAAATAGGCGATGCATATTCCAGTGTACTTCTGACTAATGCGAAATATAACATTACAATTGTACAACGATTAAAACACACGCTTGCATAGATATTTTCGTAAATAATATAATTTTTTTCATGAGATATCTCCACGATTTCTGTACCTAAAAATAAATAAATAAATAAATAGAAAACACATATTGTTTGTTGATTTTTGATGGTTTGATATTTTCTATTATATACCTAATATAAACATATTTTCAAAATTATTATGTCTTGTAATTTCTGTAATTTTTAAGCTTTGTATAACAAAATAATGATATTGTTTTGATAGTAAAAGTAGTGCAAATGCTGCAGACACATTAGTCTAGGGACATTAATATTTGTATATAAATATATTTTATACTTTACAAGAATGTACTTTAAATGTCCTGTTTGTGTCTCAAATAAAATAAAATTATGTACAAGAATCCAAAAACATGATAAAGTGTTGGAAAAAAAATGAGTACTGAAATTTGAAATTTAACGAGCTTTTTTCCGTACTTCTATAAAAAAAGTACTAATACATCATTAATAAACTAACAGTTATTAGGAAATTTAGTTTTCTTTGAAACACTACGAATTATCACAAATGTTTTTGGTTGGAAAATTTGATCGTTTAGAAATATTTTAAATGTTGGAATTAAATACTGTGACTAGAATACTTCTTAGTCTTTGAAATAAACGAGCTTTTTATAAGCCCAGAAAAAATCAAGCATATAAAAACTGCTTTCAAAATCTCCAACTTACGAACCGCTTTACGGTTACGGTTTAATTATATAATGTGATAAATTCTTTAAAAAATGTTTAAATAATTGTACCAGAACTTCGCAAAATTTAATAAAACTTACTTTTGTCGATGTTTTTTTTTCAAAGCAAAGCAAATCAAAGAATCATAAGGAGTAATTATTTTATTAGCAGCACGATTCCAAATGTTACACGACGTGGTACATCGCCTTAAGATAGACCTCATAAAACATTCACATATTAAAAAAATATACAGAACTAATCAAGTTTTCATGTCGTTAATAATAAAATGGTTGGGAACAAAAACATCTCCAAGAATACTGAAATTTTTTTTAAAGCATCGAAATGGTGTATTTGCCTTGTATCTGCCTAAAGCCATAATCTGATAGGTCCGTTAAAACTTCACTGTCTTTCGGATAAACTACACTTACAACCGTAAGCCATAATAAGTTTACATTTGTGGATATTAGGCAAGTAGGGAAGAAAAATCCAATACTAAAGGCAAAGCATAGAAGTTAAAAACGCACCTAAAATAGAAAGCAAGGTTATAACCGTTTTTAGCAGCAGAACCACGACTGTCTTTACCAAAAATAAAATATCTATATCAAAGTTTGAAACAATGAAACAGAAAACCGAATCACAAAACAAATCTTGTTCTATTATTTTGATGGCGGGGCCTAGTCCCTCCCTGTCTCCCGCACCGACTGCACCCAATGCAGTATGCAGAATAAGTGAAAATGCCTCGAGGCATTGCATAACTCCGGCTTACCGCCACATCCAGGCCCATAAGCCGGGCTCTTTTAGGCGCGGCCTCAGGTGCGAGGCTTTCGGGAGATTACTGCACGTGGGGCGGCAGAGGTGCAGTGCAGGGTATAGCGTGTAGTGGCTGCACACTGTGCACACGCCGCACACCTGGACCTGTTAAGGGGCACACGTGTTTCAAAAGCCTCAAGCGCGATAATTGTGAGTGCAACTGCACACGAAATTACTTTTTAAATCTTATTTTATAAACGAAGAAAACAAATCGTTAGAAATTTTGGACACGGAGAAAAATGATCCTGTTAATTTATTTTCCTGACAAATCATTAGTCATTCAGACTATGTACAAAATACGGCTTCGTTTCCTAATCAATATCACGACGGAATGCGATAGTATCAGTATGTAAATATCAATATCAATATTTGTATGGACACATGTTCCGCCGTCCTCATAAAACATTAGCTTTTAACTGATATTTAGTTGGAAACTCTGTTTCATTCTTAAAGGCCTGCAGTCCCGTTTTTAACATGAAAACAACTTTCACAAAATAAAACAAAAAGGTAGTTTTTCATTTCTTCAATAAAAAAATAAGTTTCGAAAAACAATGTTGAATTCGGGAGAATCCAGGTAGTAACAACAAGTATAATATTGTTTCCTAAATTATACGAGCTTGTGTGTATGTGCACTAGCTAACCTAACAGACTTTAATATACACTTAAGTTCCGATGGCAACCTTTTCATTCGATCCTATTTTTATAATTAACTTCTGTGTGTTTTAATTGATTATGTATGACTTTTAGGTAGGTTCCACCCCACCCTACTACGCTGTATTGTTATATCGATTAGCAGAAGGCCAAGTAGGTCAATCGCCGTAGAGATTATCCATGTAGTACAAAAGTATAACGTAAGTACTGCCTAAGAACCTGTAGAATGCAAGAGCTTGGTCTGAATGTTGCAATTTCTATCAATCAATTTTATGAAACTTGAAAACGGGTTTAACCTCTCGAAAAATTATTTATATTAGAGATAATTTCTGATATTAAATAAGGTCTGAAGACAGAGAACGTGGAAGCTTTGGTGATTAAAAAAAAAATACTCGCAGCTTATAACTAGATACAGATGACCGATGATGTTTTATTATGGTTTTGAATTCATAAGGTGGGTGACACATTACGCTATACGTATCATGGCTTGGCCTATTTTAGGATATCGCTCACCATACATTGCGAATGGTAATGAACACGACCACGAATGTGCGAATATAATGATTTTTTAAATTATTTTTGTATATTGGAGTTTTGCATTCCGCAGAAAGTCGTTAAATTATTATTTTTTATAAAATGCTTTATATTTAGCTACACAAAAGTATAAGTAGGAAAACATTATATTCACATTTTTGTGCGGCGTTCAATTTTGGCTGTGGTGTAACTAGGTGTAACATGTCAAAATCAAACAGCTTAATAAAAATTAATTAATTATTATATTAAAACACAAATAACTTTGTTTACATCACTTTAATATATATAACCTCTCCATGTTTCAAGAACAATGTTCACCTCATCAGGAGCAAGTATATACTCTGATATAATATAAATATATATATATATATATATATATATATAATAATGACATCACAAAGTGAGAAGCTTTCAGAAGAAATTTTCTTCGAAAAATGAATTAATTGCTTAAACTACATGAAGATTTAAAAATACTAAAAACAATATCAAATTAACATAAAAGAGGTGAAATTATGATGTTATATTACGTTGGTACAACAAGAAAAGTTGATAGGAAATAGAGCAAGGTAGAAGTAGAAGTATGAAACGGTCATGGGTGAGATTTACTATTTTGTGACATGCGTCAAAAGATATTTGCTAAACTGTCTGTAAGTGACGTTGAAAATGTCAATGGTCATTATCGTCCTTGTAGCATCGTTAAACAGCTGAGTCGCTCTGTCAAAAATAACCGTATTATATAGATTGATACCTATATTTATAATATTTTTAATTTTGTATTTTTATTTTTCTTATTTATACATCTTAGTTACTCTTTGATTCTTTTAAGTTAAATTATAAAAGTTTTCAATTTATACATCTTAGTTACTCTTTGATTCTTTTAAGTTAAATTATAAAAGTTTTCAATTTATACATCTTAGTTACTCTTTGATTATTAAGTTAAATTATAAAAGTTTTCAATTTATACATCTTAGTTACTCTTTGATTCTTTTAAGTTAAATTATAAAAGTTGTCAATTTATACATACATGTTTAATTATATATTAAAGAATTGCTATAAACGATGACCGGATAAATCATCACAGTGATAATTCATCACATCTTTAAAAAGTTATATAAAGTCATGGAAAGTGATGAAACAAAAAATTTATTAATTGGGTTAAGTAGGTTAGGTTAGGTTTAATATTTTTTTTCATGGTTTCTAGTGACTTTATATCACTTTTTAAAGGTGTGTTGAATTGTCACTGTGTTGAGTTATCATGGAAACGCTATAAACATAATGTAATAATTTACTATTTTATGATGATTGAATTTATTTTTTATTTTTATGATAATAACTAATTAAACACCACTCATTATATAATTAATGTCTATGTGTACTTATTTAACTATACTTACCTATTTTTAAATTGGTTAATTTTAATTATCCTGACGAAGAAACTATTGGCTTTGAAACATGTGGATAATTATTAATTAAAAGTTGTGCAAACGAAGTGTTTCATTTATGTATAGTCAAAACGACGCAACAAAGTAATTTTGCTACTATTTAAGAAGTAATAATAACCGTGTCTACATTATTTGGCTTAATTGCGCTTACTTATAATTTTCTAGAGACAAATGCTTTCAATAAATAAATTTTAAAAATACGTTTGCCTACTAAAATCATATTTTATGACCTAACACATCTAACGAAAAGTAAGCTAAAGCAGGAACACATTTTTAGTTAAAAATAATTACGTTAAGAAAACTTTCGTGTTTAAAACAACTTCTTAACTCAATTCATATTCATATTGATAAGATAAATATTTCGCGCAAAACAGTTTTTTTTAATGATTTTATTTCAGGGTTGTTGAAATGCGTTTAACAAAAAGTAACATAGCAAGAACTAAACAGAAATCATACTGCCGTATTATTTACGGGTAATTTATTACATTGATTTCTTTTGTTGGAATCCCTAGAAAAAATGATACCTTCATTTGATTCTCTAAAAGCTCCCAAAAATAAATACAAAGAGAGTAAAATAATTACGATGAAACGAACAATTTTTTTTTGACTAGCATCAATTATTCGCCATAAATCACGGCAATTGGTAACATTCTTCAAAGCACTCTATTTGTTTATGCCAATATATATTTTATATTTGGATTCCCAGCGGTAGTTTAGACCAGGGAATCTCAACCTGAAATTTATGAACCACATTTTTCCCCCAGCAGCCAGCAGGTTTAAAATATATTTATGGAGGATTATATTAAATTTCTACCTACTTGTAGTTCGTATCAAAGCTAAAAGTCTGTGGTTTCCCAGATTTAGGATATCAATTTTCTGAAAATGCCTTAGCAGCAGTATGAATTCTAAAACACAGGGTGTATTAGTTAAAGAGAAAAAATGCTAAGGGGTGATTGGATAAGTCATGTGCTAAAGAATTTGTGTGGTAATACAAATACTAATGTGCCAGCTAAAATTTGTTTCACAAATATAATTTTATATTTTTATAACTTAAAAATCGATACAGTATCATAACATCTTATTAGTCAATTCCACGTGCTCTCTCGCTGACGGCGTGTGTGCAATGTGTGCAATAAAGTACACTTGTTTGAAATTTAAGAAAAAAGCTCTATGTTTTATACAATACTTAACAACCCGGCTTCGCATGAGATTTCAACAACAAAAAACCCTTATTGAAAAATTTTAAATAAACAAAAATGTGTGTGATGTATGGTAAAAAGTTGGGTATTCAAGCGATAGATGGCACTAGTCAGAAAGCTTACTCCAGAGTCCGACAGATGTCGCTAGAGTGTAGCAATTGCCTGTGGGGTATCATTGTCAGACTTCAAGCTTCTGAAAACAGAGAATTACCAACCCTCGGGTAATGAACAGTGTAGCTAAATTCAGACTTATTTATTGTAACGTAAATACACGCAATTATTGTAAAGAACCTTTTACTTTGTCAAGAGTTCCCAATACACTAAATCTGCAAGTAAATGCAGAGATATAACAATGTGTAATTATATTATTATTATTTTAACCATTTAATGAATATTTTGAAGTTTTGTATCTGAAAATTCAACGGCGTTTCTAATGATGACTTACAAACACGAAACAGAAAAATCTTAATAATTCTGTTCATGAAGCAACCATTATTTTGTTTTTGAGTTTTTTTTTTATAAAATAGGTAGAATGGAATGCAATACATCCATTGCAAAGATTTAAAAATCCAAGAAAACAAGTACCATTGATTTTTTTCTGCCATTGGACAATCCATTACCGTATTTGGTGATATTTCACAAAAATGGCGTTGTAAAAAAATTATATTATAAATCTAATAACGCTTAAAATAAATAACTTACTAAAAAAGTTTGTGGTTGCTGCTATAGAATAGAGTTGGTTGCACTGTCCGGTATTGTACGGTGTCCGGTATTGCCCGCCGCGCCCAGTCCCCGGGGGCCCATTCCATGACCCAATACGGTCCGAGGCGTGCAAGCGGGCCCCGTAATGTAATTTGTGTCCGGGATTGTCCACTGTCCGGTTGAGCCCCCTGTCTACATTACCCGGCGCACCCAGGTAATCCAGGCCCCGTACACAATCAGAAAATGTACCATAAAATTGAAAACTTTACGTCGGTCTACTTTTGAACACAATTACATGATATTAAAGTGAAAATATTTTTAGTTTCAGGAATATTTTTTGGGTTACAACGTAATTTAAAAAATGAAATAAATATGCCAATGATAATCTCAAAGCTTGCATAAATTGATGAGAAACGGGGGAAACATAAAAGGTTTTTCTTCTTCAACATCTTTTCTGTTTCTTGAGCTTCGGACAAAGGGATTTCGACCTTTCTCAAATCCTTCGATAGAAAAAGATTGAGATGTGCACAGAATTATAGGTCAAATTTTTTTTTTCCAATTGCACAATACTCTTTGTTTCCACACTTCTCTTCCTCACTTCAGTTTGCGGAAATTTGTTCCTTTTTCTACATAACATGTCAACAGCAATTATTTGGGCGTTACGGGATTTGCATAGTGACCGTCCAAAGCATTTCCATTAATCTCTATTCTGCATAAATTATAATACACCCAAGAGACTAATATGGGACATCTTTGGAGTCCCAATGGCGTCATTATGAATAGGTATGGTGCATCTTTTGGGTCTCATTGTATCCAGAATAACGTGTAATAAGTGTTCAGAAACGGTATTTTTTTTTCTTATTCAATACATTTTATATTCTAACAAATGAATTAGAAAAACAGAAAACATTTTGATGGTAACCCAACTTTTTATTGTGTTATACCGCTTTATTTTATATAACAGCACCCCAGTTTCAGAATTCTTCAATACAAATATGACTACATACATTAGCAAGAGTTATTGTGTAATTAACATCCTATTCAAATTTACTACGAAGAATGGAATCTACAACTTATCAGATAGAGGAAACATCCCCGTAAGACCGGGATAATATTCTCGCTCGATAGAGAACCCATCCCTGTAAGACCGGCCTAATATTCACACTCGATAGTAATAAAATTGTTATCAGCAGGGATAAGTTTATGTTTGAGGATCTCAGTGGCAGAGCTGTAAGATCCTTAGCTTTGAGCACAGGGGTTTCGCAATTAAAAGCTGGCACAAAAAAAATCGTATACTCATAATTGATATTCGTTTACTGGCAGTTCGTATATAAGACACGTGTCTGGAGATCAATCCAAACATTGCTCAGCAGGTTAAGGGAAAAAATCTAAATTTTCCCTTTATTATTTTTTTTTAAGAAATACAAACAATCCTAGTTTACGAATAACTTGAAAATATTTGAGAAACACTGCAATCATTATAAGCTGAAAATATTTCTTGTGCAATTATGGAGAGGAATTGAACCCATAACGCCAAGGTGAGAACTTGACGGTTTTTTCAACTAAGTTAATAACGAATGAATTTTCATTCCATTCTCATAACATTACTTTAGTATAGTCTAATTGACTCGACTCACTTGTGGCATCCCAATAAATCCACTCAATACAGAATTATAATTTTATAACGATCTCTCGCGAAGTTCCGAGAACAGTTTTTTTTTAAATATGAAATATTAATGCAGGTACCCATATAATTTTACATTAATTTATGTACAGAAAAGGTTTAACACCGCTCGTTCTATCGTACGCTGTTTACATATTGTTAATATCCCATAAGAACGCCATTAAGTGGATCTACGATGGTTGCTACACACGCTCTTATCGTAGGACACAGATTCTTGAGGCAGAAAGTACAAGCTTAGCACAATATATGTAACAACTTCGAATATTGATTCTAATGTATCCCATAGTTAAAATGATGTGGTTAAAGACTGGAACTAGTATTAAGCCCGAATTTATTTGCATACAAAACAGCAAAACCTAACGGTGAACTTGTGAAATTTGCACAGATATTCCTGTCTGGAATTTATGGCTAAACGCGACCTGAAATATCCATTTCCGGAACCTATCGCTTTGACAATATTTTAGAACATTTGTGTCCTCAGTTCATTGGAGACATAATACTTTTTAAACATTATTCATCATTGTGATCTAACAATAAACAAATTCCCATTAAATTACTTTTACTAAAAATAAGTTCTAGGTGTAATCACAATAAAACATGTGCGGTAACGTACATGAGAATTAATTGTAGGGGAAAATATTTCACACATATTTTAGTACCACCAATGTAATACACCTACACAAAATATCTCTTTGGTGCGAGTATGGGTGTAAGTTGTATTTATATTTATGTACGTTATACAATATCCACAATGTGCGTGTGTGTACGTGTACGTGTTGACAATAGGAAATGGTCAGTTTTAATGTTCCTCATAACTTTACCCTCTAAGCTAATTAATCTCTTGGGTAATAATATTTCCGTATTCTGTTCAGAAATAACGTGGAACACATGCACAAAGAACGTAAAAAGGTTTCATTTGTGAAAACCTTATGAAAATCTTTAATGTGGTAGATGAACTTGTGATAGGTACATATAAATAGTTTTGTCTCTGATGTAATTTTAATATTTTAAAAACCTCCTTTTAGATGTTAGGCTATAAATAATCTTCACTTTAACGTATCTAATCGGAGGATTTATTACTAAAAATCGGATATAATTTGTGTTGTTGTGATTAATTTGTAATAAGTACCAATAAGTGACCAGATCTAAATTGAACACGTTTCTTTTACACTTACAATTACTATCAATTTGTGGAAGATTTTTGTTGGTTGTACATTCACTTTGTCCAAGGCAAATAACCTCAGAAAACGCAAATGTCCATTTTAAATACTAACTCTCGCAAACACTCCATTCCTTTTTTTATTGAGAGCGTTATTTTTCTGACACCACAAATAAACATTTATTGAAATTTATTCGTTGGCCTTTCTCCCCCCATATTCACATTCTCGCTTAGAGCAGAGCAGAATTTTATTGAAATATGTTTATCTATTCATTCTCACCGCGGGAGATTTAGAATTGTGATGAACATTTTGCCTACATTCCGGCGCCCTCATCCGATTCACCGTCCCAGTTGTAGAAATAATGCGGAAATTGGGAAAGGATTTGATACTTTACGGGACTTTAACCAGTCCGGTCACGTGCTGGCCCTGACATACACTCGACAAGGGTTGCGGGTTCCCTGAATATTTTCAGAAAATTATTATCTTTATACGGAGGCACGTACGGTGATTCCTTAATTTATTGTGCGGTTGTTTCTCTAAACTAAACCGGGCGATTGATTTTTTGATTACATTTTTTAAATAAGTTTTAAAAGAGCTTTTATTGATATTAAAGCACAATTGAATCAGTGATGATTATGATGATGTTGAATCACAGATTTCGCAATCGGCGGTTCCTAGTTTAATCGTCTACCATTTGACCACTCACACTGCCGACTGCAAGCCATACGCTACAATGTAAACAACGTACGTACGGATGTTGCTATACACCCATAAATAGCTGGAATATCACGCTGAGGTCTCCAAGGGATGGATGCCATCGAAACTTCATAAATTTGCATTAGCCGCAAGGGCGCAGCGATGTAAGTAATAAAACTATTCACAAAAGTTCACACATCGCGCATGCACTTGCCGTAGAAGGAAAATTGTTATATTAGATAAATATAATAAATTATATAAAAATATTTATTATAATAAATTGTTACATACTAAAAATTGAAGATTTTATTGACATTCGGTAAAAATTTTATGAAGGAAATTTTGCTGACTCTTTACGAATATAATGTGTAGTGAATATGACCCGATAGAATTTTTTTTATTTTTTTTATTTAAAATTTTTTGATACATACACAAAATTACATAAAATAAAATTACATTTACATAACATTACATTACATTACATTACAGTTACATAAAATATTGAAAACTCTATAAAAAACATTGTAATAAATCTAAGTAAAAAAAATCGCACCAAGGCGAAGTCTGAGTGTGGGTATTATATGTATTCTTATCTTATTTCTATGGCTTAAGTCGAGATACAATATCAAATATAATTTTAGTTATTTTAGAAGAGTTACTATACAGATGCAATAATATTAACTAAAGCATGAAAAATGTGAGAGTTGTTAAATAACACAAAAATAAGGTAACTACTAGTTTTTAAAGAAGACATCTTAAAAAGTGAATTAGCAAACAAAGCATTACAAAGAATAAAATATATATACTGTTTTTTATTTATGAGAATTAATAAAAAAATAAACTGTCTAATGATATAAATGTATTAGATGGTTTGCTAAAACTTATAAGAAAAAAATATCGAGATCATTGTTTTTTAGCAAAAATTTGATGTAGTTTTTGAAAGATTGAAGGTTTTCACACGTGTCCCTTTTAAAGGTTGTACATAAAGAATTATACCTATTATACGAGCTACCGGCCTCTGTGTTTCCCCCCTCCTACAACATGGAACTCTTCAAGACCCATGTTCACTCCTTCCTCTCCAAAAAAACACCCTCCACACAGCATCCCCAAAGATGACATAGGCCCTGAGGGAAATTATTTTCTTCAGGGCCTCCTGTGTGGAGTTAATATAAAAAAAAATTAAAAAAAAAAACATTTTTGGAGCAATAAAACTAATATGCCACTGGGCCAACCTGGTTTTGCAGTTAGGTACGCCATATTCACAAGCGCCATGTCTTTGGCTGGCACGATTTGAATTTATAATAAAGTTGTTTGGTCGCGTGTAAATAAATTTAAGACATTTAACACTATAGGTCGGCTTAAGGTCCAAAATTTCAGTTTCTTGGAACAATTGTTTAGAGGGATAGGATTTATTTTTTTTTTACATTATCTTTATAATTGATTTTTGGGCAAGTTCTAGTGGTTTTACATGATTGTTGAAAGTTCCGCCCTAGCCAATTATTCCATAGGAAAGAGATGAATGAACTAGTGAGTCATAAACTAGTTTCATGGTTTTTATATTTACTACGTTACTCATTCTTTTAAAAATAAATTTTACGTATCTCAGTTTGTTTTTTCAACAGTTTTTTTCTATATGGCTGGTCCATTTAAGTTGACAATCTATAGTTACACCTAAATACTTAATAAGTTTTCCAGATTAAAATCTATTATTCCAGACATTTTTTTAACGATGGCAAATTAAGTCGAAGACCTAAGGATGAGTAAAATTCTTCCGCAATATCAAGATCACGAATAACAGAATAACATGCATCTTCTTGCACAAAGAGTTTGTGCAAGAAGATGCATGGTTTCTATGACGTTCCATCTGTTGCGTCGCTACCATTGGGGAAAATATTTGATGGCTTGTTAGTTTAGCAATTACCGTGCTTTCAGGTGGTTAAGACTTAAAAATCTTCTGTTAGAGAGCCTTACCGAGTAGGTAATATTTACTTCAGAAGTAAAATAAACATCACGCTCGTGCTGTTCGGGTCAGAGTTGCTTGTTGGGTAGTCAAGTTATAATTATTATGCAAACATTTAGCATACGCTCCCCTACGTAGTATATACTGAAATATTATTTGCATGGAATTACACCTGGCTAGATTTGAAAATAATTTTAATGGTCGAGCTAAAAGTTTCTAACTCAGAATATTATAATTATATTTGTTGCTAATTTTAACTGATGACCTCTGAAGTTAATAAACTACAAAAAATATTAATTAATTATTTTTATTAATTAAGAAGCCAAAATACGAGGGTGTGACATTATATATATTAAATGTAAAACAAACCGCCTTATAGAATGAAATACCCAGGGTCCGAGGGGGTAAGGTGCACACACTTCGGCAGGTGGTTCTACTTGATGGTAGAAGTAAATGATATAAATAACTTTTTCGAAATTTCGTTTTCTTTTTTTACCATATAAAAATATTTTTCCAAAGAAGAATATTATTTTCTCCGTAAAGAAAGTCATTTGTTCCTAAAAACTACTTAAAAATAACTAAATAAACGTTGAAATTTCGGAAAAAGTTGTTCTTGTTTTTTACTTGTACTAACTTGTACAATCACCTTCCGAAGTTTGTGCACTTTACCCCCGGACACACTATATATATATACAGTCGACAAGCTTTCGGTCTACTTTGTCAGAGTTTATTTTTTATTTTTTTTTATTATATTTTTGAAACAAACAGTTTTTTATATATTTAGCATAAACAGCAATTATTTACAATGTTAGACCAATAATGTTCCATCAATTCTAGTTGTTGATTCAATATTTGCACCTATACAATATATTTATAAATGACAAAGAAATATAAACAATAAACATTATAAGGAATTACAAAATGTTATAGAAATAATTAAAGACAGTTAGTAGTAATACAGTTTTCGCATGATTATAATAAAAACAATAAAATAAACTAAACGATAGGATTATTTCACAAAATCAGTTTAGTAAGTTGTATTTTAAATGTTTTCAAGTTACACTTGAAAATACATCTCGTAAGGCATTGTGAGTTTTACATATACGTCCTATTAAAGAATTTTGCGCATATTTGGCTTTACAGTGTGGTGTTCTAAATAAGTAATTCGATCTGGTGTTCAGGCCAACGAAATGCAATCTTTTCTAGCTGACATTATGAATCATCAAGACTTGTAATAATTATATCAACCATGGAATATGACTACTTACTACCCGCAGCTTTATCCTACCAACTTTATTTTGGGTTTGCTCGGAAAAAACCATCTACGAGTCTGAAGGGATGTTTTGGTACACATTTCTTCAAACTGATTAGTGTATGGTTTTGTAAACTCTGCTATTATGGAGGGCATTTATTTCGATGTTCCCGGTGGTTATCTCCGTCACTGATAACATAGACTGTTTTACCTCCCAGCCTGCAGGACTAATTTGCCGATGGTCATGTCGGGGGAGAGAACAATCTTGCTGTTGAACAGAATCTATTCGGTATTGATATGTTTAGCATCAATGAAACTCCCTGTAACCACTAGCATAGTTAAAGTACCCACTGGTTATATTTCTGTAATTCTTCTATACAAATGTATATAAAAATGAACTAAAATGAACAGTCTTTTTAATGTTTTTAGAATAATAAACTGAAATGAATTAAAATTAAAAAACTTTTTCACTTTGTTCCACTTATTTATTATTACCAGGACCGGTTTCATCCTACTACGGACATTTTCAGACTGGTAGTTGAAACTCTTATGCTACTGATTTTATACAAACTTAGGCAGGGGTACACAACATTGTTTATATATAATGAATGATTCTATTTTGTTAATTTGAGGTAGGTATTATGAGTTATTTTGTTAATTTAGGGTACATTAGGTAATTATAAAGTTTATTTTTATAAATTATGAATGATGTTACAAAGCAAGTACATATTTATAGATCATATGAATATAAAAGAATTTATATAATTAAAAAGGTTTGTGATTTCTGATATTTTATTTTTGTAATGTTGGGATATTCCCTCCTTGTTGCTTAGGGCTTATTGTCAAATATTGATAGCAATTAAGTCATTGTTATTATTAGGGTTCCCCACATATTTGGGTTATTACATCTTTAAATTACATACTTAAATTATACCACTGCTCTCTGAAGTAAAATTATTCTAAGTGAATTATAATGGGTAAATTAATGGTGATTGAGCATTATGTTCTAACTGTTTATTCATAACATATTTACGATCTATTTTCTTCGTTAAGCGATTGATTTCTAGTGACTCTAATCTGTCTAATTTTTGTCCTTTGTTGCAAACATGAAGGATTTTTACATCTCTATCTTTGTCAAAAGTATGTTGGTTTTCTAGTAGATGCAAGGCAACGTTCGATAAATCTCCTTTTTGATTAACCCAACTAGCGAAATGTTCTTTTATACGGGTTGATACTGCTCTTCCTGTTTGTCCTACGTAATACGCGGGGCAATTCGAGCAGTTCACCTGGTAGACTCCAGAGTTTTCCAGATTACCTCTTTTATCTTTATTGTTTATAAATATTTTACCCAAAGAATTTACATTATAAAAGGCTGTCTTACATTTTTTATCACTGTCTATTAATTTTGATATTTTATTTGATATTTTGCCAAGGTACGGTATTTTAGTCCATTGTTTTGTTTCTATTTCCTTGTCCGGCGTAAGGCCATATGTAATTGAAGCTACGGTGAGTTTTTTATTCTTCTTCTTTATAAGATTATCAATCATTATGCTATCGTAACCATTATTTTCTGCAATAGTTTTGATAACTTTTAATTCATTATTGTAATTTATGTCGTTTAGTGGTACATGTAATAGTCTATGGATTAAAGAATGGAATACCGACAATTTATGTGAAATGTGGTGTCTTGAGGAGCTGTGAATAATATTATCGCTATATGTCGGTTTCCTGTATATCGAAAATTCTAATCTGTTATTAACTATATTCATTCCTATATCTAAAAAGTTGATTTTATCTCCTCCTATCTCCATCGTGAATTGAATTGACTTATTGATTTGATTTATTTCTTTGATGAAGATATCTAGTTGTCTCTGCGTACCGGTCCATATGATCAAAATGTCGTCTACATATCTCCGATAGAAAATAACATTTTTAAATGATTTTAACTTTTCGATGGTTTCTTCCAAGTGGTCCATCATGAACTCTGCTAATATTGGTGAGATAGGACTGCCCATGGCCAACCCTTTTGATTGTAAATAGAATTTATTATCGAATCTAAAATAGTTTTGTTCAATGCACGTATTTATTAGTTGATTAATTTCTCTCTTTTTTATTATATTTAAATTGATTTTCTCCATGTAATTATTGATTATTATTTTTAATTCATCTGTGGGTACGCTTGTAAATAGACTAACAACATCAAATGACACCAGAGAGGCGTTGTTTGGTATATGTATATCCTTGATGAGGTCTATTAATTGCAAAGAATTTTTTATTCCATATTTTGGTTTGAAATTTAAAGTGTTTTTAATGATTCTATTTGCGTATTTTGCTAACTTATAGGCTGGTGCTGAGTTATATCCTACGACTGGTCTCACTGGTATATCTAATTTGTGAACTTTAGGTTGTCCATATAGCCGCGGACATTGGGGGTTCATGACAGTGAGGTTGGATTTTTGGAATTTATCTTTAATGAGTGTTTGGCATGTACTAAGAATTGAATTTTTTAATTCTATTACAATGGAATTCCACCACGAATTAACAGTGCAAAAACTAGACTCATTGAAATGAATTGATAATTAAATATGTAATATTACGTATCTATAGGAAAACAATAAAAGAAGGATAGATACGAGTAGAAGAGAGGGAGACAACTTATTTTAGGATGGGGTAAGTAAGGGAAGGGAAAAAGTTTTTAAATCGTTATTACTTATATTCAAATTATTATTAACTAAATGGGAATAAGGTAAACTAATTTACTAAATTTGACTATAATTTAATGCAGTGCAATGTAATGTAAAGTTTTGCACGGTCGCTGTTGGTTAATTAAATGCTATCAAAGTAGCTTTTTGCTTTTAAAATGCTGAACGAGTATGGAATAAAGGTAACTTTATTTTGTTTCCCAAAAAATACAAAAAGCCTTCAGCAAAAAATATTGTACCTGTGAATTTCAGAGAAAAGGCTTTTACGGAAATTAAAGGATACACTCACAGAAAACTCGTTATAAATTGATAACAGATTTTAATTTAATGAGACAATTTATATTTTAAATAACCCTTTGAAATTATAATTACCATTCTACGATTTTTTTAAAAGACTTATCATTTCACCGAGCAAGGATTTAAGAATTCTATTTATCCCGATTAGATTGATCTTTGATATCATGCATTCAGTTTCTACATTGTATTCTCGATATTCTATAAGAATTTATTTAAAATATACCCCATCCCCACTCCCTCCAGGACAAATCTTGAATAGACATGCCCATATATTTATTTTTTTATGTAACACTTCACAAGAGCGCCCTCTCGGGACAGTATGAAGACAGGGGAACCATGTCGCCACCCGGTTGTGCAGCATTGTGACGCGGGTTAAAGTTAAAAATATATGGGACATTTCAAATGTTTGTGTCGGTAGATGGCCTAAATTCAAATTTCGTAAACGTTTCTCTATGTTAAGCCATGTGGTTCCTTTTATAACTAAAACCTGGTTATGTGCCGAACATAAAGAAGCAAATAAATGTAAAACCTAATTTGGAGACTGTGTTTTTTTTATAATCAAATCTGCAAACATCTTGGATAAGTTAATATTAAAATTATACATCCAAATATCTTACAAAATCTATTCGAACCTATTAGAAAAAAAAGTGAAATACTCAAATCCTACAGAAAAGTACTATGAAACAACAAATTAAGGATATGAGAATAATTACTTACGTAATTCAGGAACGAATCAGTGCCGGCTGTCGACTTAGGGATAAGGAAATGTCAACTTTTCACTGGAATCGTAGTTAACCAGAAGTCGTTAATTTTAAAGTTGTGGGCAATTTCTTATTTCTGAGTAGAACCTAAATCAACCCTATTTAACGAAAAAGAAAAAAAACGTCGTTATTTTTAAGGGTAAGGACAAATCCTTATCCTTAAGTAGAATTCCCCTCAGGCCCCTTCAGAAATATTTGTGCATTATGTTTAGGCACTGCATATCTTATTGGTTCCTAATTCCTATACTCCGTTTAAAATTACACTCAGATACGCAAGTAAATCAACATTTAGTATCTATGTACGTGAATTTTGATATGTTTTTATGTAGCCCATAACCGGGGACAATGCGGGATGTTTAGGTGCCTATTTTTAAATGTCAACGCCATTTGGCACCGGTAGTTCAATAAAAGATGAGTTAACCGCCAGGTTTAGGATAAGGGTTAAGTGCCACCGGTTCGTATGGCTTAAAACTTGGTTTTGAGCTCAAACTAGCATCAAACGATCGTAGCTTAGAAACTTTTGCAACATAAAAACTATTGTTTGGTTGTTACCACAACCACACAGAATACCAAAAACGTTCGTTTTGTTTCGTTTTAGAGGTAACATCTACTTAACTTATTTGTACAAACTTACTTTTTTTTATCCTACTTACGATAGTTTTGTGAAAAATCACAGAACCTATATTATAAATATTGTAGGATTTATGAAGCGTTTTTTTTTAAGTGTACTGAAACATCTCCCAACCGTCTGAAGCCAGTGAGACTATGGCATCCCTAATTTGGGTATGTTGTAAGCCTGAATGTAGTGCGGAGGGAATGGAGATGGGGAAAAGTAAGGTGGCGAAGTACCTGGCTATTCACACTATGGTCACCAAACATGGCTAAAGCCATTACAAGCAAGGTTTCAATTCCAAATGGCGGTCTTACACCAGGGCGATACTGAAAGTATATATATGTTTTAAATGAAAATGTTGTGAAATTACACAAATAAAATAACAAACACAAATTAATTAAATAAAATTAACTTGCGCACGCCGGTATTTGAACCCGTGACCTCCGGATTGCTAGCCGAGAGCCCTACCCCTCGACTACGTTGGCAGTCAAGCTGAAAATATTTGCTTCGGGATCATTTACTTTCAAAGACGAACTTTACTTATCGGATCGCAAACTTAAGAAATATGATACCTATCCAATGACATTATAAAAATTACAAGACACGTACTAATCGAACTAATAACTCATACTAATCGAACAAAAATGTGGCCCCGCTTATGATTAGGTTAGTCATTCAAAAAAAGTCATTCAAAGAATATGTATTCGAACGGACCGCTAAAGTATATCCACTGGACCTAGTTTAGTAAAGCCACGCATGTTGTCTCAGTAACGTACATTAACTCTATTGATTCATCTGAACATCTGTCAAGCATTTTTGAACAAAAGAAATAGCATTTTGAAAAAAGAATTATTATCATTGAAGAAGAAGATAATACTTATAAATCTAAACGATAAATGAAACAGAACAAGACATAAAAAATTAAAAGAAAACTGTCACAAATTGGAATCGAACCCAAGATATCTTGCCTTACCCGGACAACGTCTTAATCACTCGACCATCAGGACCTAGTTATTAATCATCATATTTTTTTGTCTCATATTTCAAATTCAGAATTAACAATATCATCTTGCAACTAATTTTTCTCATATTTTTGGCAGCTAACTTTTTGAATGGTCGCAACGTTCCAAGTTCCAATTAACTGGTTTGTAACCCTCGGATGAACATATCCATGTTTTATTTTTATGGGATACCTATTGACTTTTTTTAAAGTCTAAAAAGTATTCAGGAACAACTTTTCGTTCGATTTTTTTAAAGTTATACCCATTAATGTAATACATCAATGAATAAGAAGCTAATACTAATAAATCTAAGCAAAACATAAAACAGAACAAGAAACAGAAAATAAAAAAATATATAACGGTCCCAAATAGGAATCAAACTCAGGATCTCTTGTCTTAGCGGGAGGCGTCTTAACCACTCGATTACATTTATTATTATGGATATAAACTTCAAGAAAGTTAAAGAAAAGTTGTTTTAAGGAATAATTAATTCATAAAATAGTGTTGGCACCTATTTTATCTCATAAGTCGTTCAAATTTTAAATTAAAAGTTCAATGATTTTGAATAACGTTATGCATTAAGCAGAAACTTTTCACACTACTTACCAACCTACACATGCACCAATAACCGAAATCAGTATTTTTAATTAATTCAAACATATTACGAGAAAGGCCTACTCAAAGTCAAACCACATAGCCAGTTCAATTGTGCGGCTGGCTTATGAAACATTAGCACCAATATTGTTCTTCTAATATGTTATTTTTATTATTTTATCAAAGTATTAACCTCAACATAGGTCGTAATGGTCGTAAGAGGTTAAAAATTGAAATGTAAACAATGCTTCAATGTGAAGAAACAATAAACAAAACATTGATGAGATTGTTTTTAGAATCCTAATATTAATTAATAAAATCTTTGTTACAATAAATATTTAAACATTCTGTTAGGTGCTTTTTGACTTCGCGAAATTGTTAAATTTCATGACATAAATAACATTTTTTCAGTAATTACTATCAATTGAAAACAAAATTAGTTTCAGAAATTGAACCATGAAAAGATTGATATACTTAATTATGTGAAAAATGATACGAAAAAATAATATTTTTCATTTGATACTCGTATCTGCGCCAGACTCGCAGGAGGCAGCCTGCACTAGACAGACATATCGTCTGGTTCTGATAACAAACTGAGATAGGAGATAACAGATCGTTTTCTGAAACGTTATGAGTCGCAGGTGTATTCTACTGGAAGAGTGCTGCAGTCCTACCAAACTGCTCAAATATCGTATCATATTATGATTGTATGAATGCTACAAATTCTTTTTTATATGCTGGTACAAGGTGCAAGCATAACCATTTAAATAATCGTTTCGGTTGAGAGTATGTAAATCTTGTTTTGAATTTAAATTTTAGGTTAAATAATCCAATAGGCAATAATTGAACAAAATACTAGTATTTATTGAATTATTTGGCGGTTTAAAATAAGCGGAAGTAGCATAGTGGCTTAGTGCACCCGACCGGCAATCGAAAGGATGCGGGTTCAATTCCCGTCGGCGGCATTTATTTTTTCTCGGAATTTTCAATTTATAAGGTGTTTCAGGCTATTTATAATTGTTTATAATAATTTAATTGAAGTCTCTTATTTCGAGAATTTAGTATGATATTTTTAAAAGAAGATTATTTTAACAATTATTTATAAGCAATAATTATTAGCCTGAAACACTCATTCACATTGAAAAATCTCCTGATAAAAGATACATGACGCCAACGGGACATGAACCCGTGTCCCTTTGATTTCCGCTCGACAGCTCTGACCACTGAGCTATGGCGGCTTATCTCTTATCCGCGAAATAATTCAATATATACTAATGTTTCATTCAACAATTACTGCTTGTTACATTTTTTCACCTGAAACAATCAACTTTATTTTATATGAGAAAGGCATTGTAAGAGCTAACTCTCTCACTAGATGGCGTCGAGACAAATTATCTACATTTTTTGGTGAGAATACTATAACTTGTCAAATATTAATTATTTTTTTGACACGGGTTCAGGTCCCGTTGGCGTCATGTATCTTTTATCAGGAGATTTTTCAACGTGGATGAGTGTTTCAGGCTAATAATTATTGCTTATAAATAATTGTTACCCTTTGTGCTATGTATAAAAAATCTTGTCTTAAAAACATTACTTTACCAAAAAAAAAAATAATGAAGATTATTTTAATTGCCGTTTTCAAAATTGGGACTCATTTGTCGAGAATGGGATCGTGTCTTACAATGAAATTTCATGTTTTTTATAAAGGTGTCTTATTAATTAGAACGTGTTGAGGATAGAACTTTTGGAAAATACCGAATGTATTATTGATATGACATCGAATTGCGGCCGGCCTCAAAGCTTGTGACATCACGGTACGTACACGGCACTGGCAGTGGAATCATACGAAGTTCATAAATTCGCCATTTTTGGAGGTACCGAAAATTGGAGATGACCTCATTCATTGTCTTCGCTAGTTCATATATATTTATGGCAGTATGTAAGTAGATAAATTACACTTTTTGTTAAAGAAAATGGCTGAGATTTTTTACGAACTATGTACCCAAATATAAAATAGGTATGTACAATTTGAGACCATCAACGATTTGCTTTCTGCTAAAGTGATGCCATCTTCAAATTCTTATAAAGAAGTTGCAATTACAAAAAATGTTATCGCATTAAAGAACTCATTTGAAAAAATTCTTTATTTGAGAATAATATGCGGGAATTGGGTTATCTTGTCACTAGGCACATGGCCCATATTCGTATAGATACCTACTGATATATTTATCTTTTATATTGGTAATTGCCATTTATTTTAAGTAGGTATTTACAAACGAGTAAGTTGTAACAAGTTCATTAATGCGATAACATTTTTTATAGTTGCCATATCGACTTTTGTTAGGCGGCCATCTTTCCTCTCTGCAAACTTACTTTACTGATGAGAACGTACAGAAGAAATAATCCTTTAGGGGATCAACTGGCAGAGGGATCAATTGTCTGGGGGGGTCAACTTTCCAGGGGCTCAACTGTCAGTGGGCCAATTGTCGGACCGACATTTATTTCGTATATTAACTGATGTAATTTGATCAAATTTAAGATAAATGTGGACTTGATTGCCAGTTGATAGAATACATTGGTCATCAGCAGCGAGTCTAACTGTCGGGAAGTGGGTTAATTTCCGCTTTTAAGTTTTTCCGAATTCATTAGATACCAAGAGAAAAAATGTGAAATTCTAATACATCACGAAAAAACAACGCTTTACTTCAGATTTTATTGCTCCAGACAATGAATTAGTAACTTCCCGAAGGATTCCTCTAAAAACATCTGAGAGCTCAATGAGACCACGGAAAGATCAATTTCGACCGTAGGTCCGTCCATTTCGCCGGGACGCGCGCTGAATATTGTTTTACACGACTTCGTCACTTATGTCGTTAAGATTACCACTTTATTTCAGAGATTTGCTATAACCTAACCCTCATCATTGTGATTTAATTGTAGCAACACAAATTGTAAAAAAACAAATTCTACCTTTTTTATATTAACTCCACACAGGAGGCCCTGAAGAAAATAATTTCCCTCAGGGCCTATGTCATCTTTGGGGATGCTGTGTGGTGGGTCTTTTTGTGGAGAGGAAGGAGTGAACATGGGTCTTGAATAGTCCCATGTTGTAGGAGGGAGGAAACACAGAGGCCGGCAGTTCGTTCCACAGCCGAGCTGTTGAACTTAAGAACGAATCGTAGAAGTGACCCGTTCTCATGTGACAAATTTCAACTGTGTACAAATGTTGGGCGCGCGTTTGGCGTGTATCCCGACTACGCACCGGTGCCGAAGGGATCAATGACGCTAGTTCCTCAGAGCATCTTCCATTGTAATACCGATAGAACAATGACAGCATACCTACCTGACGCCTGAGCTCTAAAGATTGCAGTCCGTTTGTTAAGATATAGGTTCCTAAGATATACCTAACTTAAGCTCTAGATCTGTAAAAATGATTGTAAGTTTTGTATATTTTTTTCATGTGAATGAAGTTCGGTCATTTTTTGTATTAATATTTTTTGTTATGTTCTTTTAATTTTTAGATATGTATTAGAAAACAAGTTTTTTTATAAACAATAAATAAAAAGAAAAAAAAATAGATATAATTAAATAAGAAAGAAGAGACGTTTTTTGTACATTACCTCCACACAGAAGGCCCTGAGGAAAATATTTTGGCTAAGGGCCTATGTCATATTTAGGGATGCTGTGTAGAGGGTTTTTTTAGGAGAGGAAGGAGAGAATACGACTATTGAAGAGACCCACGTTGTAGGAGAGAGGAAACATAGAAGCCGGCAAATCGTTCCACAGCTGTTGAACTCAACGAGTCATGTGACAAATGTAAGCCGTGTACATATGTTGGGCGCGCGTTTTGCGTGTTTCCCGACTATGCGCCGATGCCGAAGGAATCAATGACGCTAGTTCTTCAGAGCATATTCCATTGTAATACCGGTAGAACAAGGACAGCATACCTACCAGATGCCTGTGCTCTAAAGATTGCAATCCGTTTATTAAAATAAGGGAATATATCAAACCGACAGCACGTTTCTGCTCAAAGACTAATGACATAGAACGTAACATACTCGTACATAATGCTGACATAAAGTTCGAGCGTGAAAACGAGTAACGTAAAATATTGGACGATATTTCTTCTACAAAAATAACGTTTTCATGATAAAAAGGCATTAAAATAAACTACACTTCGGTTCAAGTACTTAAACTTTTCAAACCTTATCGCTGCCAGACTTCAATAAAGAATATTGACCGACCTTTCATCACAATAGACTCAATTCGTAAGACGTAAGACTTATCAGAAAAAAAACAATTGTCGCCATTATTATAAAAGGAAACTGAATGGTGGGTATGGATTCAATCAAAGAAAAATTTCAAATTTTCTCTCCACCAATGCATACCGTGTTCTCTGCTTCAAATGCTGATAAAATTACTTGGATATTCTAACAGAACTATGTTGAAAGCCAAATATTCACACATTACTGAAACTAGATAAAAATATAATGTAATATCAGGTTGAAATAATCCGTTCAGTCTCATTTTACATTGCCGGATCGGCCGACAAGATGAATAATGATGACAATTATTTTTCAAACTTTCTTCAGGTACGTAGATAGGTACCATAATATTTAAAAAATGCGAATAAGGAATTCCAAATAAACACGTCGATTTCGCATTTGAAAAAAAATAATCTTTACTGAACCATTAATTATGTCCTCAATGTCATAGAAATAAGTTGTTAGTAGTTAGTAAAGGTTTATTTATTTATTTATTTATTTATATATATATACGCCTAAAAAGGCTTTTACATAGAAGTGATACATGATGCAGTACAATAAGAGAATATGTATTATACAGGAGATATTGACAGTAAATAGATGTAATCCATTTTAAAGAAGGAAAAAAATAACATAAAGTAAAAAAAGAAATTACAACAACATTACATATAAAACAAATCATTAAAACTAATTTACCAAAGCTACTCTAATTTGTAGGATTCAACAAAGTGTTGATGTAGATTATGCTTAATTCTATATATGGAGTCAATAAATAAATCAATAACACCCCCATACTTGTTGCCCAGATCATGCATCCTATTGGTCAGTGAGTGTGTCTGATAGTTGGTCGAGTATGTATTACAGAAGAATGTTATATTTTGCCTTGTATTCCTAGTCGGCACATGTAGTTTAATAGTGGCAAGGATGGCAGGACTATCAATTAAGTTGTTAATGACTCTGTGTAACACAACCAGGTCTGAAATAATTCTCCTGTCAGACAGTGTTATTAGATGCAATTGATTCATCAAACTGACATAATTAATGTAATCAATAGGAATTCCGAGCTTAAAATTTACGTACTTAAGAAATTTGTGCTGAACTCTTTCTATATTATTGGAGTGAACTTTATATAAAGGGGACCAAATAGGTGAATTATACTCCAATTGACTTCTGACTAATGAAGTATAGAGGGTTCTCATACAATCTATGGACTTAAAATCGGTTAAAGTTCTGCAAAGGAAGCCAAGCATCTTTAAAGCCTTATTAGTTATATAGTTGATGTGTTCAATGAATGACAAGTTTTCAACGAATATTACACCCAAGTCACGAATATGTGATACTGGTATTAATTTAATATTATTTAATGTATATTCATGTAATATATTATAACGAGTTTTGGAAAATCGTATTACTTGACATTTCTGAATGTTCAAAAATAAAGCATTTTGTTCACACCATTGATGAAGTTGTTCTAAATTACTCTGTAAAATTTGACAATCGGATACATTTCGTATTCTTTTATATATTTTTAAGTCGTCAGCAAATATCAGAACTTCTACATCATTAAATTGGTCAACAATGTCATTGATGAATAATAAGAAAAATATTGGGCCGAGGTGGAACCCCACTTGTGGCCTCGAATATATAAGATTGTACAGAATTAATCTTAACACTAAGCACCCTATGGCTAAGATAACTAACAATCCAACTCAATAATTTACCTTTGATGCCCAACGATCGAAGTTTATAAATAAGTATGTGATGTCGAACCTTATCAAAAGCTTTACTAAAGTCAGTGTATATACTGTCCACTTGTTGTTTGAGACCCAGAGATTCAGATATGTAATTTTCATAAATCATTAAATTACTTAAGGTAGAGCGACCTGTGATGAAGCCATGTTGGTTAGGAACAATAATGTTGTTGATAGGTTTTACAATGATATCTAGGACTAATTTCTCAAAAATTTTCGGTAAAGCAGACATTATACAAATTGGTCTATAGTTCGATATATCGCTTTTATCTCGTTTTTTATGAATAGGGGTTAAATAACTCTTTTTCCACTGAGCTGGAAAAGAACCAGAACTTAAAGAATTGTTAAAGAGTTTATAAAGAGGATATATCAGACTACTAACACAGGTTTTGAAAAATATTGGAGGAATACCATCCGGTCCAGCAGATTTATTGCTATATAATTCTTTTATGACTTTTTCTATAGATTCTTTTTTGATGAAACATTGGCTTAGATTTAATACCTCTTCCACTGAAATATCGGGAATCGTATTGACACGAATATCTGTGTCGTAAACACTTTTAAATGAATCAGCAAATAGATTAACTATACCTTCGATACTGTCGGCACATTTTTCTTTTAAGTACATGTTATTGGGAAATCCACAATCATTTTTTTGTTGACTTTTAGAAAAACTCCATAATTTTTTAACATTTTGGTGTACCTCTTTTTCAATTAGGCTTACATAATCACTATAGCATTTTATTGATAATTCTTTACACTGCTTACGTAATTTAGTAAAAGTTATGTAATCATTAGGATTTCTGGTATGTTTATATATTCTATGGATATGTTTTTTATAATTAATATGTTTTTTTAATTCCCTCGTAAACCATTTGGGATAGTTAGATGGTGTGAAGTTGACCCTAGGAACAAAGCGCTCTATCGAGGTATTTAAAATTGATTAAAATTGTTCTAATTGATTATTTAAATTATTTTCGTTGTCTAAAAATGACCAATCTACCGAGGTAAGGTACTCGTTAATATTATGGTATTCGGCTTTGGAGAAATTATACGATGTGGTAGTTAGGTTTGGAGATCTTCCAGACATATTTGTTATGATAATATCTAATGGTGGATGGTGTTTATCTAGAGGCAATAATAATTCGCCAGATTTATCAACCACTATTTTTGAATCACTTGAAAACACTAAATCTAACATTCGATTATTAGAATTAGACACATTGTTTGATTGAGTTAGTCCTAGGAATATGGACATATCACGAATTTCACTGGATTTAGCGCACTGTAATTCAACATCGTTTGTGGCAGATCCGATGTCATCTTGGCTGGTCCAGTTCGGCAGATTATAATCACCAGCAATTATGAATTTTGCTTTCGGATATTTGAATTTCAGCATTTCTATGTCCTCATTGTGGTTTTTATATATTTGCAAATCCGATGCAGGTGGGATGTAGACACAACCTATAATAATTTTACTATAAGGTATGTTGAGCATTACAAAAGTGTGTTCAACATTTGTGTGCTTGACCGGTAGTCTACAGGATGAGATATTTTTAGACACACATAACATCACGCTTCCTCCGTTAGACTTTTTGCTCGAATTAGGACTTCGATCAAGGCGATAGATAGTATATTGATTTAGGACTAATTCTGACGAGCCGATATCTCCATTTAACCATGTTTCAGTTAATAATAAAATGTCATATGAGAAGGTGGGTGAATTCCTTTTAAGTTGTTGCAATTTCGTACGGATTCCTCGAATATTTTGATAATATCCATTGATTCTTAAGAGTGTGTTATGTTTGTTTATCAGTTTTTTGCGTGGCTTTTGATAATTTGTTTATCAGTTTTTTGCGTGGCTTTTGATAATTTTAGGAATTCCATTAAAATATTTGATTTGCAAATCAATTTCACCCTTTTCTTTTCTCTCCTCCATTTCCTTCCAGAGGTCAGTCAAATGTTCTCTTTGTTGGAGGGTCCTATCCGGTTTCATTTTTGTTCCATTAGGCAAAGTATTTTTATTAAAGAGAATAAGTTTTGCCAGCTTAGGGTCTTCAAATTCGACTTTAATGGGCCTGATTTTGTTTGAAATTTTACTACCAAGCCTGTAAATTTTTACTTCTTCCGGTTTGAACTCGCTATTTATTTCACTAACGATAGTTAAAACTTTTTTTTATCTTCCAAGATATTCTCCATGCTTGAGTTGGAACTAGACTCGGGAACGTTAAGTAAAATCACGTTCTTGGTGCGGATCTTGCGTTCCTCTATCTCTGCGAGCAAGTCACAAATTGGTGTTGTTTCTTGGGGTAATACTTTCTTTTCTATGATTTTTTCAAATGTCATAACTTTCCCCTCCAGGACTCCTACATTTACTCCTAGGTCCTGCATGGTACCAGAGAGGTTAGATAGTTTGGTGAGTATTTTTGCCATTAGATCTTTAGTGATTTTTAAAGAGGGATCGGTAATGGCACTATGGATGCCAGTAATCTCTTCCTTGGCTTTATTTAGAAGAGAAAGTGCTTCATTCATATTCATTTTGAAAGCGATATTCGGCGGAATTTGGCAATATACATAATTATTAAGAAGAAACAGATTCACTGCACACAGAAGTTTAAATAATAGTTTTAATTGTTGGCTTGTTTGCAAACACTATTTATTTGTTAGTATATATTTTTATTTATTTGGTTTTATAGATTTTGATATATTTTAGCTAAATACTTGTTAAAAAAACATTAATTATTAATTATTAGTTTATACTAGATATAAAAATGTATTTTTTTATAACTAAATAAAAACATACCAAAAAATTAAAACGGCAACCATCATGAAACGGAAACGGAATGTACAAACAAATTTACAAACAGACGAAATGCATAACAGTCTTGTTAAAACAAGATTTTGAAGTGCTTAGTCAATTTTTTTTTAAATTTAATAAAAATCAAATTGAATAATATAATTAGTAAGTTCTGCAAGTATTTTTTGGTTTTTGTTATTGTTACAGCTGTTTCGAAAATGGTCTTGAAAGTCGAAACAGCTGTAACAACAACAAAAACCAAAAAATACTTGCAGAACTTAATAATTATATTATTAAATTTGATTTTAATTATATTTAAAAAAAAATTAAATGGAGTTCTACGAATTAAACACAAAAACAATAAATGCTTAGTCAATATGTAAAATTATATAATAATATATTATGTAATCTTCAACTACCACCAAAATAATTAACTATTACATAAAACAAATGTTTTCTTACTTGCAATGTGCGATTTTTTGTTTTAAATAATTTTCTTTTAAATTTAATTATTTTTATTTTTTATATATTGTCGTGTGAGAGGAAAAGTCATAAGAAGGAATTCCATAATTAGTTTTATTTTTGCTATCAACTACAAACTGATGAAATGGTGACTACCCGAAAAGGAATAACTAAATAAATAAGTAAAATTTGTCTCATAACCATCTTCCTTATTTGCGTTATTGGTTATTTTCGTCGATTCCGAAATCTGAATTTAAACATGAAATTTTAGTCGTTAGAAATGGTCAAGAAGAGACATATTTTGACGACAGTTTTACAATTTGATCAGAAAACAATGCTTGAGTGTTTAATATTTTAATTAGTATTAAAGCTTCCATCCGTTAAATATCCATTAACACAAATTCCCGTGTTACAAATAACCTGACAATATTTGAAAAATCTCTTACTACCACCACAGTAAGCGGAAAATGTTGCTTTTGTTGTGATGGAAGACTTGACCAGCCGAGGAATTGAACACACTACGCCTGGGTGGAACCCAAACGCGATGTCAACTCAGCCACCGACCCGTCTAAATGTTGAAATAATTGTTACTCTTTCCCTCCCTACTATCAAAAGATTTATTTGAAAGTAATTCTCAAAGTAATCCAGGCACTGGTCATAGGGAACCGAATAAAGAGAAATAGGAAAGGTATTTTTATCTTCGATTTTGTCATCCCACAATTATTTTTATCATTCTAACCCATTTAATAATGAAAATTGAAATATATGTGTTTCTTTAATATGTTTAAATTTGTTATTTGGTATTAATAATTTAATTTTTACCTTACAAATGAACTATTAAACTGACTGTGACCTTTAAAATCATAGTATTGACTTTTAATCCTCACCAAAACATAATAATAATATGTTTTGTGACGACGTTTACCGATAGCTTCGTTCAGCTTCCGTCAACCACAGAGCAGGGCCTCGATCCTCGATAAAGTCATTTCACTCGAACAACGAGTGGTTCGACCCACTCGCTGTTCGAGTGGAACGACTTTTGACGTTTGGCGTATGTAAGTATGTACCTTCGACGAGACTCAAGAATAAGAATTTCGAGCAATGTATGTACTTTCGATGGCGATTGCGAGCGGCACGGATTGGAGAATCGCTACCCTGTGTTCATACATGTGCCATTGAATCCGCGCGTGGTTTGTACTTGAACGCCGTTAATGCGGCTGAGTCATCGATGGACTTATTCTCAACACGTGAGAATACAACGAACGTACAGCCCGTAAAGAGTTCCACTCTACACATCTAAAAGTTCCGATATCAGTAACGACCGACTATTAATTCCGCGGTAACCGCCGTTAAAACGTAATCATTGCAACAAGTGTGGATTGATTTGTGTTTTAAAATGACTTTTAATTCATCCATTTAACGAACATTATCGATGTGCGGGCCCCACTTTACATCAACATACATCGAGATAATCAAACCTGGTAAGTGCAATTTGGGTGTTACTTTGTGTGTCGGCTAGGAGCATTGCGATCTTTTCGGAACTATCCTTAAGCAGAGGGAGGATAGAACTCCTTTTTCTGAAACAGTACGTAAGGCGACATAAAGCGTCACCGAAAATATTATTTAAAAACACATTTCTGTCGTCACGTGTTTACCGTTTTCTATTTATCATATCTTTAAATAATTAAAATTAAAAACACAATGTATTTCCTCTGTCAAGCGGCCAAAATAAAAATGTACTAATAATCATTTTTGTCTACACTACTATAATACGAGACAAGGTAGCAACTTGTCTCGAATTATAGTAGTTTTTTTTTTCTCTAAAATATAGACCTCAATATCAAAAGGCGATATATATTTATTTATTTATATTGTTTTTTTACAGACGATCTCACTCACTTCAGAACAATCAAGTTAATGCACAAATAGGTTAAACAATTACAAAAATATACTCAGACATAGGATACATTAATTTTCATATATCTAAATAAAGATTATAATACAAAAAGATTAAAAATAAAAACACAAAATTATATGAAAGCTCTCTCAATTGACAAATTGTACAAAAAACTAAGAGACACAAATAGAGACACAAGAGACACAGACAGAGATGGAAGTAATACATCATATAATCAGCGCAATATATTTTTAAGCATTTTTTCTAAATCCATATAAATTATAAATTATCGACAAAAATGCACACTGTGTTATTCAGCACAATCTTATTATATAGTCGGCACATTTGGGTAAGAGGGCTAAAATAGCCGATATTATTTTTAATGTGTTCAGGTGAAACATGCTATGACGTCTTAAAAAAAAGGGAATTAGGAAAATTTATTTCAATATTGCTACGACATAATGCACTATCAAGATGGCCGTGAATTATTTTGGGTAAACGTATTAGATCAGTCAGTTGACTAATTTTAAGTGTATTAATCTTGAAGTATTCTAGACGTACTTCGTATGATCTAAGATGGTTATGTAAACCACATTCTAAAGATAACGGCCTTAAAATTTTTTTGAACCGATATTTATATTTACACTAATGTGGATTCCAAATAGTACTTCCTTATTCATGTTTATTTCTAACGCACTGTAAAGGATTAACATTGATTGAGGGTCTTGTTAACATATTCTGTAAATAAAGACACTTTTTTAAAGAATAGAATTATTACTTACATTGGAAAAATCATTCATAATTCTTTTTCGAGTGAAGTTTAATGTGTAACATTTAAGTACACATTATTTATGGTACAACAGTAATTGAGTGTGACCAGGTAATTTTGAAGGAGTTGATGATCGGAATCAGACTTAATTTTAAGATCATCGGCAAAAATAAAATATTAATTTTAAAAATAGTAAGGGGTCAGGATTTGACCCCTGTGGTTCACCAAAAGTTACAAATATGGGGGATGATTTGTATCCATTAAGAAGCACTAGTTATAACTAACTAACCATCACGCCGTTTCCCCGCAGGGGTAGGCAGAGAGGACGGACCGCCAAACAACTCGGTCTTGGCACACACTCCTTGCCTCATTCCAGGGCCGCCGAGAGGGCACGTTAGCCAAGTCCGAAACTTGGGGCCCGGGCCTAAGGGGGGCCCGGGACGGGCCCCGGATATTTTACTAAAAAATGCCAATGACACTAGGAACGGACGTGGGCCGGGCGCCCAGGCCCGCACGCTCCGTAGGCCCAACTGTCAGAGCGTGTTCACACACAGCCCACAGCTATAATATGCGAGGGATAGCCTATTTCGGCATAACGTTCGCCGTACATTCCAAATTGGAATATATGGCGAGCGATATGCTGAATTACGTCATCCCACGCATGTGTGTGAACACGTTCTCAGAGCGTGCCACGTATAATGTACAACGTCTATATTTATAAATCCAATGTAATATACTTGTACTTGTAAATTATAATAATAATAAGAATATTATAAAATTTGATTTTGATAGAATCAGCACCATAACCATTATACCTCTTAAACACGTACCGACATCTAAATTGTACGGGGTTCTCTTCACATCTGTCAAAAATTCAAACCAAATGAAAAGTTCGCAGAGAACAAACAATAAATCTTTATAAACAATAAAAATTTGCCTGAAATCAAAGTGATGCCATATAAAAAAATTAAATCAGTGTGGAATTTCACAAAATTAATAGGAACATTTTCAGTAGACGGGACATTTTCATGTAGTGACGACACGAGCCCAAATAATGGATTTATTTATTTAAAAATAAAAATAAATGTACATTTCTACAAAATTTTACTAACATTTTCGTTATCTTAGTAAAAAGATCTATCCACACGATTTTTTCCAAGTCGTTATGAAATCCATGCAAGTGGCCTATTGAATTGTAAATGGTGATGGCGATTTTTCTGGAAATTTTAGGCCGGATTCTTCCCAAAAAAGATATCTTTTTGCCAATTTTCTTTTGGGTATATTCGGCATGTCTATTGAAGTTTAGTTTGGAATCTAATATAACTCCTAAGTATTTGATTTCAGTAACATTTTCAATAATTTCACCATCAATTTTAATTTTGCTTTCACTGAATGTCTTCTTATTTCTAATCACCATACATTTTGTTTTTAGTTTAAGCTTATTTATTTTTAGCCATCTTGATACATCATCTAGTTCATTATTTAAAATATTTATTAGTTCTTTATAGTTATCTCCAATTAAGAATATAAGTGTATCATCGGCAAATAGTCGTACTTTGTGGTGTCGCGAAGCTGCGACTCCACTATATATTTTAGAGGTGGTGTGATATGCCACACGCCCAAAGGACCAGTCCCAAACTACTCCGAATGATAGATTATGGGACGATTTATGCATCCGACAAACCCGATGGACAGTGCAATAATCAAAGGTATAAATCTGGGCTTCTGGAGCACAAGATAAGCCCAGATTGGAAAGCAGGAAAGATGGACTCACCCGTTGATGACTATCACACGTCTCCAGGAGTATTTGTTGATTTCACTTCACAAAATATACGTATAATCGCCCTGTCTGATATTAATTATCACTCCGAACTCTGATAAGCAACTGACACCACTTGTCAGATTTTACATGTGTCGCAACAATATTTTTATCATGGTGACATTTTGGGATGGGTAAAAGGGTAGGTAGAACATTTGCAGGATTTTGTATTGACATTAAACTTGTCCATTAAGCCTGTGGATGCATACCTAACAATCCCCTGTATATTGCGCGAACACTTTGCATTTTGAAAATATTTTCACCATGTCATTAATATAGACTTATAGAGTATGAACAGGGGTCCAAGGATCGATCACTGCGGTACTCCTAATTTATTTTCCATTGGTTTTGTAAAATGATTATTTATTTTTGTTACCTGTTTTCTGTCTTTCAAATATAATAATTTAATTTAGCCTCAAGATATCTTGATTAACGAAGAATATCTAAATACACACAAACAAGAAACACAATTATTTTATTTTGAGTATTCACCATAACTTTTTAAACATTTCCATTGAATAATTATGCTTAATTCGAATGATTGGTATAATGGTATAAGAAAAGGTAATGAAGTAGTATTCCCAGCAGTAGCAGGTAAGCATGAACTTATTAATTGTTATCTGACCCCCCCCCCGGTAAGTTGCGGGGAGGGGGCCCGGTATAGTCTACTAGACTTGGGGCCCAGATTAGCTGTCGGCGGCCCTGCCTCATTCACATTCATACATCGTCTCATAAATACTCTTCTACTGTTCTGACTCTTGACATGGCCCGACTCAAGTATCTGATTCACTTGGTCGTGCCATATCTTCCTCGGGGGTCCCCGACTTCTGCTACCATTCACATTTGCATCGTATATTCTCCTTACACTCCTTTCTTCGCTCATTCGCTCTACATGCCCAAACCATCTAAGCGTCCCTTTCTTGATCTTATTCATTACGCTTACATCAGCCTTGCACTCTTTGCGGATATCCACATTCCTCACACGATCATACATGGTTTTACTACACATACGCTTCAGGGATCTCATTTCAACAGCATTCAATCTACTTTCATCCTTTCTTTGCCAGTTCCATGCCTCACTTCCATACATCAGGGTAGGTACCAGCATTCCATTGTGGACTGCTAACATCGCTTCTTTGGACAACTTTTTTGTTAGCGCCAACTGCGTTTAGTCCTCCATTAATGGAGTTACCTGCATTTACTTTTCTTTCAATATCTCTGTCAGCCTTCCCATCTCTCGTAAACATGCTTCCTAAATACACAAACTCATCCACCTGCTCCAAGTATTCCTCATTCACAGCTATATTGCACACTGTTTTCGTACTCTCTCTTTCAAACACCATTACTTTAGACTTACTTACATTCATCATTAACTCATTCTTCACGCATACTTCGTTCATCCTAGACACGAGAGACTGCAGATCATCCATAATATTAGCAATCAGCACCGCATCATCAGCATACAACAGGCAACATACTTTCAGATTACTCAAATTCGCGCCCAATCCCACGTCTTTCAATTCTTGCATACAATTATCCATGTATAGATTGAATAACCACGGTGACATTACGCAGCCTTGTTTAACACCTTTTGTGATATCAAACCACCCCGTAAACCACCGTTCACCCTAACACATGCAACGATTCCCTCATATAGAGACGCAATTGCCTGAGTCAGATTCGTATTCACTCCATACTTGGACAACACCTTCCATAGCTTTTTCCTGTCGACTCGATCGTATGCTTTTTTAGATCTACAAAGGCACAGAAAAGTTTCTGTTTTTTTGCCAGAAACTTCTCGGTGAGCATAAGCAATGAGAAGATCTGGTCCATGCACCCCCTTCCACTCATAAAAGCACCTTGCACATCTCATATTTTATCGTTTGTTTCCTTTCTTACCCTTTGAATCAAAATTCTACCATACAGCTTGCCAACTGAACTTAGCAGGCTAATAGCCCTATGATTCCCACATTCCATACGTGACCCTTTACCTTTGTATAATGGCATGATCACTGCCCTTCTCCAATCTAAAGGCGTGTAACCTTCCTTTAAACATTGGTTAAAAAGATTGCTCAACCATGTGAGAATTATACGGCTACCTCCTTTAAAATATTCAGCAGCAATATTGTCGAAACCGACCGCCTTACCATTCTTCATACACTTAATTGATCTTTCTATCTCATCCATGCTAATTTCGGTAACATTCAGCACTAGTTATGATTACATATATGATAAGGGTTTTTTAGTGAGATTGAGTGGTTAACTTCATCAAAAGTTTTTTGGAAATCGGTATAAATTGCATGTATTTGAAATCTTTTATTAACAGAATTACACGCATAATTATAAAATTCCAAAACATTTAAATTGATAGATTTATGAGGAACAAACCTATGTTGCCTGGCGCAGAGAAAGGATTCAAAGTGTGAAAGATTATATACTAATTGGTCTGATTTTTTTTATGAAATATTGATCACCTGATTTGAATACTGGTAAAATATGTGCCTTTTTCCATAAGTCAGGAAAAGTTTCCGTAATTAAAGATTCTTTAAAAATAATAAATAACGGTAAACATTAAGAATCTGCACAGCATATAAAACCATCATAAAACCCCAAGCGTATTTATAAATAATAAAGACCCCATTTAACTGATACGTAGAGATAGTGACTTATTTACTATTCTCCTCGTAATAAAATTTATTTTCTGGCCCCAGATGAACAAAAGCTTCCATTTCGTTAATGACTGAATTGTGTTCTTTGTTCTCATTGATGTAATTTTTTCTTCCAATCCATTTTCGAAGGAAATGGTCTCTTAGTGGGGATGGGAAGCAATTAAATTAATCTTTATACCTTAGTCTATAGTATATTCTACGTAGGGCAGAGCTACCTTAACTGTGATACGCATATTTACGTTCGAGATTTAACGTTTCAGGCAAATTCGTTCGCTTTTGGGTTCAAAAATATGATCTAAGCGGTGTTAGAAAAAGAAAACTTAACAAATAATTTCTAATACTTAATTTACTCTTATTTGATTTTTTATTTACTGAGCAAGGATTAGATTGATCTTTGGTATAATCCACTCAGTTTCTACATTGTCTTCTTTAATTTCTAAGAAATACTTGTTCATGAAAATACAAATATTTTTGCATTACGTCATTATCATCAAGTCAAATCACCTTGCGTGCGATACGTTGAGATTAATATTATTATTTCGAACCTGATTTTACAACAATTTTAAACTTTTTTCCAATTATTTTAATTTTTTACCGTTACCGGTTTCAGCTTATTGTAGCAATACAATTATTCTAGACTATGTATCAATATATTATTGTTGTGGAATTCCACCACGGATTGTCAGATTCAAAAAAAAGAGAGATTCAGGTACCTGTTTTCAGCAACACGTTCATAAATGTTATCTTACTTTGGTTACTATTTTTTTCCTCCTCTTTGTAGCACTAGGATCTTACGACATCTTGAAAAAATGATCTGTCAAACAACATAGAACACTAAAAAGTAAACCACACGAAGGACAAGGAATGTTTCACAGAATTTTAACAATTCATAGTTGATTTTCATGTTTTGTATAGGTTCTAATGATGTTCTATTATTGTATCATTGTTGTTAAGTTGCTTCACATATCTGAATAATAACAGAACTTAAATAGAACCTTCACAGAACTTAAAAATTAATATTGAAATTATAGGAATTGTTTAAATTAAACCGTTCTTAGGTTCTTTCATCACTAGTTTTTTTAGGAAGGAATCCATAACAGTAGGTTGTGGTAGCACTTACGTATGGACCTCCCGAATATTAAAACATTAACGTCTTAAATCTGAATTAAACTCGACTTATCTAAGTAAATGAGGACCGCAAACTGCTGATGAGGAATATTGATCGATGCTTTTGAACGCCTTTGGGGCGCAATTTCGGGCTACATCAGATTTAACTCGGGTAGAAACATTGTACTCACGGGTTAGTTACCGTTAAGAAAACAATTCTCAACTGTTATGATATTGGATCTTCTAGTTAATGGAAGATCGCGAATAGTACATCCTGAATAGATGAAGGTTTGTGCACAAAAGTCATTATTTATAACTCCGTATGGAAAAAAGCTGTTCTATCCAGTGGCGGTTTTCTCTAATGTGACTCACTTGGTTTATAATATTACTACAGTTTGAACAAAGACCCAGCTCCATAGTAAAAAATCCACAATGGTATTCCAGCCCAACGTGGATTCCAGAATGCACAAGGAAGCTAATAAAACCTACGGTATATTTCACTGAACATAAAGTCTGTTTCGAGCGGTGCTAGTAGGTGTAGGTAGGACAAAATTTGTTATTCGTGTGCGCCGCGATGGACTCGGAAACAAAACTTTACGAACGTTACGGAATGCATTCGAGTGATATAATTTCGGCACTTACGCAGATTTATTCACATTTATAATCATATTACACCCATCAGAATATAGGTAGACTGATTCAATACAAGCCAAAACACGAGCCGAACCACAATTTTAGGGAAATGAATGAATCGTTCCTTCGGCTCGCAAGTGTATACGTCGCATAACTTTGAATTGTGTAATAGTTTTATGTTAGCGGTTTTTGGTTATAGCCCTACTGCTTTCTTATTCTGTTATAAACTCTCAATATCGCGGTGAGAGACCATCATTCAAAATCAAAAGGTGTAAAGAAAATGTAGGGAAACTCGGGGCACAGCGGGCATCTTAAGGTAAAATAAAAAAATAAATATAAAAGAGATGAAGAAAATAAAGTAGGTACATACTGCATTTATTGAATCACAAATTCTTTGTCCATCATTATCAGTGCACAGCGGGTAATAATTCTAAACATTTGATTTTGCATTAGAAAAACAAGTGTGCCGTATCTGGGGAATATGGGTCTACCAAGTGGGGCATAATGGGCTACATAATAATCTAATATAACCTAAATCTAAAAAATTACCAATTTACATTACGTATTTGCAACAAAAATGTGATAACATTCGTCAACATTGTCGTCAACTGCGCATAAGCAGTGAGCCCATTTTGGCAACTTCCACAATTGAAAACTTTCCTCCTTATTCCCAGCCTTCTTTCATATTCCCATGTGAGTATTTTTTTAAACACAAACCTCTAACTTTTTATTATACGGGGAACTTGGTAATTCGACCGTTTTTCCGCTTTCCCTAGAAGACCTATTTTTTAGCTAAGTAGTTAGTTCGGTATTGGTAAAATAGCTTTTGGAAAATGAAGAATTAACGATGATGAATCTTGGTTGTTTGATGTTCCAGCTATCTCCTGTCAGTGACACTAATTGCTATATGTGTCTCTAAAGAGGAGAATTTATAAAGGAATCCATACTAATAAACAATATTTAAAAGGACAATTGAAAAACGAAACATATTTAAACACACACAACTAAAATTATAACAGGTACAAGAACAATATTGATAAGTTAAACAAAATAAGCATCAATTCGCCTAGAATAGTACAATTTCTTTTAGTTATATCCACGAAATAAGGAGTGACTATCCAAAAAAAATACTGATTTGTAAATTTTGTCGCAGCAAAGTCTGATGTCATATTCATGCGCCTTGGAGCACAAGTCGTTACGGACAAAATAAGGTGCGATTATCATCGGAATAATATCAAAATCAATCGTAAGATGCCAAAGGCTGAGTTATATTAAATGCCAGCTTTGCCCCGAAGACCACCATGCCCCGGGTTCCTCTAAGTAAATTAATTAATTAATAATAATTCTCTATTAAAGAATTTTTATATTTTTTATTTTCAGTGAAATTTATTTAAAACGCAATGTATATTTCACTATATTTAGATTTTGTAGTGTAAAGTAAGAATAATGGGTACCCACTGTAAATGGTTTATATTATGTTATAATAACATTATGCTGTTATGTTATAATAACATATTGATAACTTGTGCTGAGGTGTTCACGCGTGTTCTAGTGTTGTAGGTTTGTAGGTGTATTACTGTGTGTAGTTCTTCTCACCTTCCCTCAACCCGATCTAATCCCCCCTCTACACTTCCTTTCCTTCAACCCAACATTTCCGAAACAGGGTATGCTGTAGTCCCACCGGCTCAGTTGTGACTAGTTGAAAAAAGTATATAATTAATTAGCATTATGATAAATACGTACGGTGAAGTGCCACCTACCAACACTGCACGATAACATTTATAAAGTTAATAATAATGTATTTGTTGTTATCTTCCGCGTATTATAAATAAACATAATGTATTATGAAAAACAAGCACGATAGCCTTATCGTTCAAAAACAGTTCGTATTCAGTTTATAAATACATAAAGCAACATATATTAAAAGCTTATCATGTTTACCATAACTATGTTATTATCTTCATTCAAGTACAAATAAATAATTTTTAATAAAGTAGGGTTTCTTACACTTTCCATAAAACAAAGGTTAATTATGTATATTAAGTACATTTTAGAAGGACGGGTTGTTTCGGAGAATTCGAAGAATTCTTCATATTTCAAAGTTAATATTTAATATCTGTGAATTATTATTTCAGTTCTGTCAAGTAACTAGCCTATAATGATATAATATCAGAACTTGAATATGACTTTTACAGAACCTGAAAATGAACGTTGAAATTTGATGAATTGTTCCAACTTCTCAGAAACAACACGTCGTTAATGTTCTATTTAAAACTTTGTGCTTTTAAAAACGTAAAATTCTTAATTTTTCTTCTTTCACGCAATGTGATACGTAGTTTGGAGTTCACAATGGCATTGTCACAAAATGTGCGTGGTGTTGGGATTCTGATTCTGATTGATTGATTGATTCTGATGCTGATTCTGAATGCATTGGTTTGGTTCGCCTAAAGTGAAAGTTATATGGTTAGTACTTTTACGAGTAAGAAAAAGTATTTTGCAGTAAAATAGTACATTGAAATGAAAATTTCTGGCATTGTTAGACGGTTTCGAAAAAAAATAATACGAATACATGTATTTAGTCATTTATCGTTTGGTGTGAGTTCAACTTCCAGACAGCCATTTTAAATGTATTGTTTGTCCCCTCCTCTCTCTCTCTCTCTCTCTCTCTCTCTCATGGGGCAAGAAAACTTTTAGGTTTACACACAATTTCGAAAGATAAAATTAAGCATGTAATGCTGCATTTTGTGTTTTTATTCTCTCATTAGTTAACATATTATTATTTTATGAAGGAAAGACAACGTTGTCGCGATGGAAGATAGACATTAAAGTAGAACCACAATATGGCTGTAAAACATTAAAAGTAATCGCTACATCTTATATTCATGTAATTTTAAACCGTAACTGGTTAAGTTGTCAAAATTATGATCAGCCAACTAACACAACTTACTTTGAATGGATAAATCGCAGTCTATAAGTAGGTACATCTATATGGACCTATATATATGTCGTAAATAAATACAACCCACTACAACACATTTAGGATCTAGGATTATTAAGCTTTTGTAGTTTAAATGTAGTTGTCTGATAGTACCAAAAGCTTAATGAATGCCAAATTATTGTATAAATAAAATGGTCGTTAATGCGAAGCTTAATGCCAAATCACTATTTTGATTATTTTTTATAACGAATTGGTGTACATTATGAATACCAAAAAATATGCTTTGGATAAATTGAAGGTTTTCCTATCGTTTCGCTTGAGTAGAATACAAATAAAAAATAAATTACTCAATAAAAAATATAAATGTAACCTACTAATTTTTTTTTTAATAGAAATTTATGAACGCGTAAAGGAAACAACCTTTAAAAAATACAGTATTATACTCAAGATTATCTATAACAGTTTCACTTGATTAACTTTTTTGCTTTCTTATAAAATTATTAACAAAATAAATAAAAACCAGTTTTGTGCTTGAAATCGAACGTTTCTAGACTCCGTTTGTCAAGCGATTTTAATGCCTATTACCTACAATATAAGGTATACCAAGAATATACACATGTTTGGCTTGCAGCTTCCTCTTAATAAAAGTCTACATCATTATGAGAGTTGAAAAAAGTTTATGAAAGTTTAGCACACCGCTTATGAAAAGATACGCTTTACGATTGGTTGCCTGAAAGTGTGGAAATTGAAGGTGAAAGGAAAAGGGAAGGTACTATGAAAGTAGTTAATAAAAATAAACACGAACAGTTGTTGTAAACAGAAACAGAGATTAAACTTACTTTCCTGACATCGTATATCGCCATCCTATTTGATAATGGTCAGACTCCTTATCCAAAAGTTCACAAGCTCACGTCGCAGTTTTATTCTACGACAAATACGCACTATGTATCTACATATTCATTTATACATCAATTAATATCAACTAAGTCAATACGTATTAAAATAAATTATATGAATACATCATTGAAGAACAAGATAATAAAAATAAAACTAAACGAAACATGAAACAGTACAAAACACTGTAAAATAGACAGGTAACGGTATCAACTGGGAATCGAACATAGAATCTCCGTCTATCCTGGATTCAATGATATATTAATGATATGTAAACTTAAAAATAAATTCCAAATAAATTTAATAAATACAATATAACTTTTTAATTTATAGTTAGAAAAGCTATGTAGGTAATCAAGTACTCAAAACTAAAGAAGCGAAATCATAATATGAGGAAGATAAGAAGGTAATAGCTAACATTTAGGTAAAAAAATATCTTGGCTGAAATAGCCGTAGGTAAGTTTCTTCAAATTATTCTCTGAAATTACTTTTCTTTCATCCAGAAATTGGTTCGTAATTACGAAGTTGAGGATGTTATCTAGTAATAATATCTTTAAATCTAAAAAAACAGTTCCCTAGTTTGCCTCAGTCATAATCCGGCCCTTATTGCGTTAAAAGATAGTCATACACGTTGTTCAAACAACAAAAGGGTTCTAGCTACAGCCTAAAAATCTTTAAAAAAACACAAGGTGTTTTTTAGGCTTGTATTTTATAAAGTATATTAGTATAATTTTTTTTTGTTATAAAATTTAACATTTTATATCTAGTGTACATCTATTCTAAAACTACTCTAAAAATATTCTATTAAATAAGTACTAATATTTGAACTTCACAACATTGAGACATAACCCACAACAAAACTGCATGACTTTTGTCTTCACTGACATTTAAAGGGAGTTCGTTAACATTTTGAAACCTTCATAATAAATATTGTTTTGTGTTGCCGATATTTTTTTCTTAGGAAGCCTAAAATCGTTGCAGCTTCTCGTAGGATAGCCATAGACTATACTATTAATACTAACACTTTTTAACATATAATCTGTAATAATATATTTTTTATGTAATGTTCCTTACCATTATTTCAACAAGTTCTTCATTTTCAATGTGAATGTCCATAATGGCTGTCACTTATCTCCTAGACCTAAACCTTCCCCCGTCAGTGTTCATTGTCTATCATCAGTCATTTTCTATCTATGAAATATCTTCTCTGTCTTTATTTTTTTTAAAGAAAGACAAACATTTCTACGTTACGAATAACCTGACAATATTGGAATTAGTCGACTTGATGTTAGAAGACTTGATGGACGGTTAAAGATAGAAGACTGGTAGACTAGCAGAAGATTGAACCAGCAACGCGTGAGTGGATACTGTCGCTTTGAATCTCTTGACCAACTAACCGATTTTTTTGTATTTTTTAAAATTAGCTCCACACAAGAAGCCCTGAGGAAAATAATTTGACCAGGGACTTCTTTTGGGATGCTGTGTGGAGTTTTTTTTAAGGAAAGGAAGGGGAGGAAGGAGAGGAAGAACTGGAAAGGAAAAAGGTATAAGGGGTGGGTAGGAATCTGGGGGTCAGTGTGTCCAGGCAAATTCATTTGTATTCATCCCTCCCACTGCAGTGCGAGGTGATGGGTCGAGAGACTCCTGCTGGAAAGGTGAAAAGATCTCCCTCAACCAGTCTCTCCAAATCCGGCCCGCCACACAGCACAGTAGACACAGGGCAGACGCATCCGGCGCCAATACATAGACAATCCTCACCCCATGAACCCGGTCACCCATGCTAAGTCATCAAGCGTAGCAAACCACTCGGGGTGACTTATGGCAGAAGTGTTAGTTATCCAATGAATGGTTCCCGGGGCGGCGGTACCCATATCCGCCTCCCAAATTGTTGATATTGACGAGGTTTAATGGAACCCAGATATCTTCCACACCAAAGTACTAACCTAACCTAACCCGGATAATCGATTCTGCGTTTGTTTCATTCAACTATTTTATTGAACCAGACAAAACATGTGTTCAGTATTTTTTCTCATTAAGCACATTGTCGATCTAACGACGAAAGTTAGAATACTTGAAAAGATCTAACTTATGTAAAGTTGATTGTTCACCGAGTCGGGGCGAAAGTACTTCGCTTTCCACACGCTTTATTTTCCGGTTCATAAGTCTACGCAAAATAATCCCAAGTAATAACACCCCCAGGAAGGCCTTTATGATGTGACTAATAGGAAAACTTTGGCCGGATGAGGCGGTGAAATAAATAAGAGCCAACACCTGGGGAGGAAAAATGGCCAATAGTTACAATAGCCAAGGGTTCAAGTTTCTAGAAAAGACGTGCACCAAGAACGTATTTCTGTTTTTATATTATCATTTATGATGTTCACAACAGACAGTCTAACAACAGACAGGGTTAACATAAAAAAGGTTGAATACGAAGTAAAAGAAAATAACGTACGAAGGTTTAACGACAAACGTACAGTAACGATTTAAAATATGTAATAATATAACAACCCTTACTAATAAATGGATTTTCAATTTAACACCACTGATATAATCAACCGTTTACCGTATATTAATTTTTGTTTATCAGTTATGTAAAATTTAAAGCATGTTATTAGTAAGGCCCCAAGTATGTAAAAAAACAACAACAAAAAACAAAGGACAATACAAGTTGTGTCAAGTTAAAACAAGAGATTCGATAAATTTGTCCGGAATCTTGCCACTACAGTGTTACAAGGTTATGTTGGTTCTTTGAAAAGGAATATGGATAATTTAGAAGTTTTTTTAGTAGACATTGATTATAATATTGATTTTGATTGTTGGCTGCGAGGGAAAATTTACAGGTTTATGTATTTATAATTTTAAAAAGAAAGTTGATGTAATTTTTGTCAATGTTTCTACTTCTAAATATTCTAGGCGTTTCATAATCGGTAAACAGTGTGGACAAAAATTATGTTCTTACGGACCCGAAATACTTATAGATAAATAGACTTGGTAGAGACAAACCTCCAGAATATTAATTGACTATGTTATTTGAATACTGTATTAGTGCCCTATGTTATTTGAATACTGTACAAGTGCCTTGTGTTATTTGAATACTGTATAAAGTGCTCGATGTCATTTGAATACTGTATAGGTGCTCGATGTCATTTAAATAACATACAAGTGCCCTATGTTATTTGAATGATCGATGTCATATGAATACTGTGTAGGTGCCCCATATCATTTGAATAATGTATGAGCCAGTAAAGATGGGACGGGAGAGGGAGGAGAAAAGGGAAGTGAAATGTTTTAAATAAACTGAATATTCAACCCTGGTTAGTAAGCATAGTTTAAGTTTTAAGAGATAAATTTTCGATTTGGATTGGTAGCCTGTCACAAAGGTGATGTTGAAATTATTTTCAAACCTAAGACATTCACGCTAGCGCTCTGCCACGAAAATGTCATATTTATTTATAAGCGCCCTTTTTAGGGGATTAACATGTGAATAGTAATTATACACTATGTATAGTCAATACAGTTGACCGGTCGGTGGCTGAGTTGACATCGCGTTTGGGTCCTACCCAGGCGTAGTGTGTTCAATTCCTCGGCTGGCTAAGTCCTACATCACAACGTAGTAGGAGATGTTCAAATATTGTCAGGTTATCCGTAACCCGAGAATGTTTGTCTTTCTTTATAAATAAAAAAATATATAAATAATAAAAACTTATCCATGGTTAATAATCATACATGGTTATTACATATAACTGAACTGCCCAAGTAACAACATTTTGTATTTGTTTAGTGAAAAAGTAAAAAGGACTGGGTATAATTATTTCCCTACTTTAGTATTCTAGGCAAAGAGGATTGTAGTTAGGCCCAGAATATCTGCACTGAAATAAACCTCGACTTCTAGTATTACGTAGTGGAATCCGAAAGCTTATCAATGGAAGCAATTCTGGACTAGCAAATTAGAATAAATAAGAAGCATTTATAATTTTATATAGAAATACCAAGGCAGTGAAAATCCGTCTGTCTGACAATTTGAGTATTTTCGTACCATTAAAAAAAGTGTTTTAGTTCGACAAATTTGCTGGAATACCCATTTTAAAACTATCTAATAGGTATACAACCCACTGACTAAGATTTTAATAATTGTGGGTACTTAACTTACGAATGACTTCCATATTATTTTAGGCATTGTTCATTGATACCGAAAACCTTGTTAGGTTGGTACGCAACAACAAACTAATTCTTACTTAATGTTGCACTTCTTTTACTCTCAGTACATTAGAGATGTCTATGGATTCTATCAACAAACACAACCTGAGAGCTGAGGAGCGTTTTTTACAAAACCATACCTCATTCCGGTATCCAGCTTGCTTTATCTGTACCCAAACATAGGATATAATCATTCTCCTTTTTTATTTAATCAATAATATTGTTACAAATGGCATAAGAATAAATAGTTAAATACAGAGAGTGATTCCACGTGATAGTACAAGTAAAAGAGAATAATTACTTTTTAAGAAATTCGAACTTTTTAGGTAAAAACGTAAACTTGCATTATTATTTTGCGCCGTTGCTCAATCTACCGTCACGCGCCGAAAAGCTGTCGTTTCGTCAGTCTATTTAATTGCCGCGATTCATGTCAATAACTTTTATTTTATTCGCAAAGGATCTGATAATTTAATGTATCTAAACAACTTTGAGAACTTGATTGTTTTAATCAAAACTTGTTAATGTAGTGTGTCTTTATCTTAGTGTGCAGACTTAGACTTACTTGAAAGAACATAAAGATGTAGTGCGTGTTTTCTCCAAAGACTTACTTACTTTTAACATTGCGTTTAAGAGTATTTGTGCGTAATTTTAATTACTGTGACTAATTTCTAGCTTCACTCACGAAGAATGAGCAGACATTCATTAGGTTTACGGGTTACTTGATGTAAATACACATGGAAAGTGGACATTTTTAAAATTCGTTAAATTAGTCAAAAACAAAAACAAACAAATTGATATTAATCATTAAGTTAAAAAATTTATCGTTCAAAGTGTTACTACATTTTGTTAATTTTATTATAGTAGCATAGTTATGAATGTCAAATTCTAGGCCTAAAGTTATTATTTACATGCGGTTTCAATGGATACGGGTCGACCACAACGTTGGGTAAATTTAAGGATTTTTAGTGAGTATGTTTTTTTTGTATCGAAAAAAAAGTTGGAATTTCGGAAAAAGTTATTTATCTTTTTTACTCCTATCATCATGTAGAATCACCTCCCGAAGTTAGTGCACTTGACCCCGGGACACCCTGTATATATTTTAAAGTATTTAATGAGAACTAGTTCTTGCTTGAGTTTAGTGTAGGAGTAAAAGTAATATCATTAAGTGCATAATAATACAGGGTGTGGTTACATTAAAAAATATAAACATGGTTCGAAATGAAGCTACTGCATTTTTTTAATGATGTTACGAGTTTTTTTTTGGTAATTTTCTTAAAAATTATTAAAAATCTGTTATTTTTTCACTTCTTCGGGAAGAGTATTAAAATATTTTATCCCTTTGTACACATAACTGTTGTATTGAAAATAGAGAATTTTGGATGTTACATTCATGTCTTAGCGATGAATTAGTATTTAATTGTATTATCTTTGAATATTTGTAGTGTTAAGGACAGGTTTTTTCAGAAAATTAGAACGATTCATAAAATTTCAAAGTTAATTTTCAAGTTGAAAGTCCGATTGAAGTTTGTTATTATATCAACATGGGCCAATTGCTTCACAGAACTGAAATAATAATAGAGCTTTCACAGTCCTTGAAAATCAACTGTAAAATTTGATGAATTGTTCAAATTATCTGAAACCCGCCCTAAGTCTTTTTATATATATCTTATTAATTAGTCTTTGTACCGCCTCTACAGGGTTTATAGTTTTTTCATATGCCTGGACTGGACTGGACTGGGGCATTATATACATGTTTTAATGATCTAAATTTTTCCTAATCTAATAAATATATAAATACATTTCCTAATGCGCTCAACAAGTTCACATCTGTATTTGTTCCATTTCACATGATGGTGTATAATTAGACCGAGCTACTTTATTTCAGTTGTTTGGTTTAATATGGTACATGATCTATTACAGATAGTTTTGGTTACATTTTTATTGCCTATAATTATTTCAACGTTTGTGGTTTATTTATTAAGAAGGGAAAATAAAGTGTTTTTTGGCATTAATTGAGAGCAGGTTTGTTTAAAACCAGTATTATAGGAATTGCATGTTATTCAAGAAATTTTTAAATAGGCAAAAGGGAGGGGGCATAATCACGAATTAGGTTAGTCTCCCACTATGGTATTCAATTACGTAAGTACTTTAGTACTCTTTTTATCAAAGAAATTAACTTATTTTTCTTTTGAGCCTGTATTCTTAGAACGCTTTCATCGTGCTTTAGTAATAAAAGGTACAGAGAAATGATTTCAAAATACGGGTAAGCTTTCCAAACTCGGGTAAGCTTTTTCATCTTGTTCTTCAATTCACTATTTTTTTTCAGTGTCAAAGCCCGAAGTTTAGGAAAGCCTTAATTTTAAGTGGTTCTTTATTTATTCGGTAAGTATCAGCTAAGCACTGACGCCGCGAGGCTTTGCGAATATTAGGCAGAGCTTGGAGGTTCCTTAAGAATTTTGTTTCCCTCTCTTAAATACTTAGATTATGAAACAATTGAGGATAGTTGAGAAACTAGAACAAATTTCTCAAGGCAGTCCTTCAAATTATCTAACAGATTTAATATGAACGGCGTGGGTTGACTTTCTTAAGATTATCTCGAACAAGGAATAGGATAGGATTTTTTATAATTTTTTTATTTATTGTTTTTGTGTTTAATTCCTAGAACTCCATTTAATTTTTTTATAATTTAATTAAAATCGAATTTAATAATATAATTATTAAGTTCTGCAAGTATTTCTTACTTGCAGAATACTTGCAGAACTTAATAATTATATTATTAAATTTGATTTTAATTAAATTTAAAAAAAATAAAATAAAAAAAGGAATAGGTTATTTTGCAAAACCGCAATTAAGCAGTTTGTCAACAGGATGTTCATGTTCAATTACAATATAACATATTTTCATAACATTATTACTTATTATAATACAACTTATACATCATATTTATCACCAACCACTGCTATAATCAAAAGTATTACTAATACAGAGTATCTCTGCTTAGTAGCCATGTTTTCAGCATATATCTGAATCTCTGAGGTAATTCACATTTTTTTATATTGCTTGGTAACATGTTGAATATTTTGGGCACGTTGTTTTCTAGGGCTCGCTGTCCGTATTTATTGTTATGTTTTGATACAGGCATTCCTTCATTTTTTGTGAACCTAGTATTATGTTCGTCTTCCACTTTCCTCTTATATTCAGATTCAGATATATGCTGAATCAATATTTTGTGCCATAATAAGGCCTGTACCGGCAAGACAGTCAAGTTCCGATACAATAATGATATGTTTCGCCTCTGTGAAAATATCTGTTTTGGAACTAGTAATTTAATCACAAAATTTTGTACTAATTGTAGGTAATTTAAGTTAGTTTTGCAAGAGTATCCCCATGTGGTTATTCCATATCGTAAAGTAGATTCTGCAAGTGATAAGTAAATTATTTTAAAAATATTCACAGGAACGAAACATTTCAATTTTTACAGTTTACCCACTATCGCCAAGAGCCTTTTAATTTTTTTTTGTTTATTTGCAAGTCCCATTTAAAGTTGCAATCAACAGTCACTCCCAAATAAACACATTCATTAACAAGTTCAACACTATCGCATATGCAGTGCTGCAAACTGTATTGATGAATACATGCAAAATTGCGGGATATTATTTCAGGCTTATTCAGAACTGAAGCATGTAAAGATCGTGTTGATGTGCATCAATGTGGTTTTTTGGTATTTATGATTAGGCCTACGTCGTGTGACCATTTTATCAGGGATGTAAAGTCATACTGCATATATTTAATAGCATTAGATAATTGATCATCAGATATAACAAAAGCAGTTTCGTCTGCGTATACGAAATGTTTTACATATAAAAAAAGTTTTTTCATTATTGATACAAATATTATATAAAGCATGGGTCCCAAAATTGAACCCTGAGGTACGCCAGTGCTCATTTTTTTCTTCCCAGTCAGTTTTTCTAAAATTTTTACACAGAAATGTTTATTAAATAAATAATTTTTAAACAAATTCAGTAGGTTTCCTCTAATTCCAATTGCCTCTAAGATTTTTAATAATTTTTGTGGATCGATGGTATCAAATGCTTTGGAATTATCGATAAATAGTACTAATACATGTCTTTTAGGGTTTAATTAATTATTTATATAATTCGAGAAGTCCTGTAATAAGTTTTCTGCGCTTTTTTTCTTTTGAAATCCATATTGTTTGTTGTCTATAATGCAAAAATTTTCTAGGTAATTGTTTAATTTTAAAGAAGCATATTTTTCTAAAATTTTATCAAGTGCAGGCAAGATACTAATAGGTCGATAGTTTTCTATTTCTGAGTGTTTTCCTCCTTTGTATATAGGTCTAACAATAGCACATTTAAGGTCATCAGGCATTTTCCCTTGTATAATAAGTCTATTTATAAAGTGTGTTAAAACAGGTCCGAAAATATCTATATGTCTTTTAATGTCGTACATTCTTATGTTGTCCATTCCCATAGATTTCGAATTTTTCATTTTTTTAACAATATTTTTAATCTCTGTGATAGTTGCCTCGGGTAAATACATGCTTTGAGGTAATTCTACTGGATCAGCATTGGATGCTTTAAAGTCACATCTGTGCAACATTTGGTTTATACTATCTGAAAAATAATTCACATATTGGTTTGTTACACTTTCCACTGTCTGATCCTTTAAAACATATCGCGAGATAACTTCATCGCAATTACTTTTTGTTTTTCTTCCCAAAATTTTATTTATTTCATCCCACGTTTGCTTAGAATCATTAAAATTACTTCTGAATTTATCTTTAAAAAAACAAGTTTTTCGTTTGATAATTATTTTGTTGACATTATTTCGCAAAATCTTGTAATCATTCTCAAATTTTTCATTAGAAGGTGAGTTTTTCCATATTCGGAACAATAAATCTCTTCTTTTAATTTTCTCCAAAATATCAGTAGTCATCCATTTTTTTAGCGCATGTGGTCTTTTGTTAGGTTTTTCAAAACACGATACCGTACATTTAGCATACCTATAGATTAAAAAAAATATTTTTAATTTGTTGATACACAATAGTACTGTCTTCCTCATTAATTATAGAATTCCAATTTATTTCTTGTATCTAACTATCAATACGTTTTTGGGACAGTACAGTTATTTTCTTCTTGTTATCTAAAAATTCTTTTGTAGTATCATATTTAATACTAACGTCTGTCACATAATGATCTGCTATGGAAATCTCGCATACACACGCTAATAATGGTTCCATTTGCTTAAGCCTGTTAGTGTATCTAACGTATATATGATCTATACATGAACGTGTTACTCGCCCATTAACAATTGCTTCCCTCGTGACATCGTCTATGCATTTAATCAAATAATTGTTTGCAAGAATATTCTCATAGGAGTTTACTACAGGATTTTGAGAATTCATCAAGTTTAGATTGATGTCTCCAAAATACAAAACATTTTCTCGTGGGCCTATTAAATCCGTCAGAATAGATTATATTTCTCTAATGAACGATTGTTTGCTAAAATTCGGCGGTCGATATATTGCTAATATACTCAGGCTTTCTTTATTTGGAAGAGTAATTATACCATAAACATTTTCAAAATAGTCCGATTCTAATAGTTTTTGTTTAAATACCAGATTGTTCCTAATATATAGCAATATGCCCCCTCCTGACTTATTAGTGCGACAGTAGTTATAACTTGAGTAACCTGGAATCTCATACATATTAATTATGTCCGCTTGTATGTTCGTTTCGCTAATCATTTAGATATCTATACGCTCCCAACAAGTATTTAGGTACACATTCAATATTCTTACTTAATGATCTAATATTTACATGAATACATAATAAATCCCCAGTTTCGCTTTTTTTTAATTTTTAGCCACGAATCAAGATCGTTTGTCCTTATAAATTCAACTTCAGTGTCTTTCTCTAAATAGTTACTTTCAGCCATATTTTATAATATATATATATTATGCATTCTATATATGAAGCGTAAACAAAAATCAATAATAGAATTTGATAATAATTGGAGATATTGTATTTTTATACAATGATATATTTCCTAAAACATCCTTAAGAACAATGTCAAGTTTATGATATTTCGAATCGTAGTGAGTTTTAGAGTGTGTTATTTTTATTGTGCTCATAAAAAATAGAATAAAGTAAATAGAGTAAGGAAAATCTTAAATCTATAATATTTCATATTATGTCTAGTTTTGGAGCAAGAAATAAAAGTATGTATTTTAATTATATTGATTGAAAATCGAGTAAGGTAAAAAATGCTAAGTCTATAATATTTCAAATAAAAAATAGAGGTATGTATTTTAATTGTATTGATTGAAAATAAATCAAAGTAAAGAAAAATGTTAAGTGCATAATATTTCTTATTGTGGCGAGTTTTTGAGTAAGAAAAGGTTGTATGTATTTTGATTGTATTATTTAAAAATAAAGTAAAGTAAATAAAATAAAAAGAAACATTAAGAGTATGATTTTTCATACTGTAGCAAGTGTTAAAGTAACAATTAGTTATGTGTATTTTAATTGTGGTATCCTTCTGTTTGTATATTTACACAAAGTAAACAAGTAGAATTCTAAACAATTAAAAATTTAATTTTAAATACACTGACTTAGGACGAGATTTGTAGAATACATTGATCTGGGATCTAGAGTTCTAGAGCTACGAAGCGATCGGCGACCTAAGCAACCTAGCCTAACTAAGATATATATCTAGGGCTATGAAGTGAGCGGCGACCTAAGTGACCTAGCCTAGCTAAAATATAAATCTAGGAATACGAAGCGAGCGGCGACCTAAGCGACCTAGCCTAGCTAAAATATATATCTAGGGCTACGAAGCGAGCGGCGACCTAAGCGATCTATCCTATCTAAGATATATTTTTTGTTGGTTGACCTAACAGTTCTTCTACATTTTTGCATCTTCGGTCCCTCACGATAAAACATTCGTATTCTGAGTGAATTAAGCCCATTTTTTAGTGTTTCAATGGCATCTTTCTGTTCGAATTTTGCCATTTTATACTATTCATCATCTTCCTATGAATACGGCCCTAGTTTGTGTTTGGGCCTTTGTGAGAAGAACAAAGTTTGTTAATTTTTTATATTTCACACTTTTTTTTGTTATAACTATGGAAAAATCGATTTTATATTTTAATATTTATTTTTACTCTGTGTATTGTTTCACTTCACTTCACTGTATACTTTAACTTCACTGTATTGTTTTAGTATTATATAAATTTACAATTGAAAAAGTCCTCCACGACACAGGTGAACTCCTAGCGTGGAGGAGAATATACTATACCTTTGTAATACAAATATATTTAAGAATAAATAAAAATATATATATAAACACATTTGGAGAGAATTTCATTCACTTGAATTAACCTAAGACATATTTTATAATTTACGATAATTTTTTGCAAAAATTAAATGCCTGCCTAAGCTAAAATCCATTGCAATATAGGTGTAATCAACTAAGAGATATCTACAAACCTGACTGCGAATAAAAAGTACAATAAGTTTGATTGTTGACTTAACAATTTTCAAATGTAAGGAGGACTTGCTTGCAAATACTAATATACTTATTGAGTTCTACCTCAATGAATATACCGAAATATTTTGGGTTTTTTCAAACAAATTAAAAGTTAGGTCGTCCAATATCAATTATTAAAAATATTTATTTAGTTTATAAAAACAACAAGCGCTATTGTAACGTGTGGCGGGATACAGCTGGTATAATAATAATTCGTTTAATTATTAGCTTCATTTTTAATGAGCGTACTCAAATACTTTATTTACGTTATTTTGTTTAATTCATGAATGTGACCTCTTTGAAAAAAGAGTCATATAGACGGCCAATGTCGCCGTTGCTCAGGAAATGGACAATCGCAACCTGGACCCCTTAATCAATGTTCTAAAATATGTCAAAGCTGTCTGAAAAATATATATTTTTTAAACATTAGGTAGTCAAAAACATGTTTTTCAAACTTTTATGCTATCGGTAAAGTGGGTATGAATGTATAGGTATAGCTCAAATGTATCCAAATACAAAAAAAACATTTTCAGAGTAAAAGAGCGACAGTTTCAAAGGGAAGAGGTCACAGGCAAAGCTAAGAACAGTAACTACAAATGCTGGACATGCGATGGACAAAGACCGCTGAAGTACTACAGTACCCAACTGACCAATACTATAATACTATAATATAAACTTTTAATACTATAATAGTTAATATATTAGAAAGAAACATATTCATTCGCGAAATATCCAAGTGAATTTACAACCATCACCACCCCCTTATATCAACAGCTACCGCCACTCCCTAAGACACACCACCAATGTAGGTATATTATTAGGACTAGAAACGAACTTGGTATATGATGTATTGATATTGATGCTACCTAACTATTGAGTGTTCATATTTTTATATAATTGTAGGTACGTTATAATACTATAAATAAACTTGGTGGATAGCTGCCTCAACACAGGCTAAGCCTAGTCAGGCGGGCTATGATAAACCTTAACATATAACTACATTAACATTTCTATTATTTACATTTATTTTACCTACTGTTTATATATTAATTTCCATTGATAAAATTATATACTCTTCTAATTTATAAACCAATGTACACAAAACAGTCTTACATGTATTTCCATAGTTATAGTTTGAAAATTTGTCACAATAAAGATATTTATTATTATTATTAATGACCACCGTTACCCTTTTTTCCGTGTGAGAAGGAAGATTTTTTCATGAACGAATTTTAGGAAGATCGTCGATGATGTGCATACGATCTATGCCTGGAACTAGTATATCGCTTCAAACCGCTTAGCAATCGTGCTCGCATCGACTTCGCCAACGAAAGACGCAGTGTTACATTTCCACTGCATCCGCGTTTTTTAATGTGAACATGTGGAACGAAATTTAAACCTATGTACCCACGCTTGTTCATGCTCGATGGTTTTACGCTCATTCGAACATGTCTCAACGTGTCTTTTGACTCTTGAATATCGCTCGATATCGAGCGAACAGCTCGACGCGAAAAAGATTCGAGGATCGTAATTCTTGCTCGATGTTCGACAGAAATTACGATTTGAGCGTCTTGGTGAGCTGCTCGAGTATGCTACTCACTGGCTGGAACCTTATGGTACAAAATCAGTGGCAATCATTGGTTTCCATTCACATCTATATAGGGGCATTTCTAATGCTCTTCTTTATTCTATATGTTTTATCTAAAGGACATTGGCATTTCATTTGGACAAGGTGAAAGCCCTCATTATCGGAAGCTGTTTTATAGTTATAACCTTTGATAAACCTGTGACCTGTCTTTTAAACTAAAATACAATTAAAAATCAATTATTGTATTATTATCATTACCGCTGCATTAAAATGCACCAAAGTTCAGGTCATTAAATGTTCTCCAAAATGCCCTGAAAAGAATCTCAGACTTGTGATGTCCCGAAAGAAACCATTCATCTGTTCTGAATGCAATTACTAATGTTATCCAAATTGACCCTGGTAATAAATTACATCTTTGTGATTCTTTCAAGGATAAAGAAACCATCCTGTCACTTCACATGCAATCAAAAATGTTCTCAAAATTTGTATTGACAGCATCGTCATTCCATTGTAAGAATATTACAAAGATATTAGAAGAACGAGATGTGCTATGCGCAGTTCGTACTGAGTGGAATTGTTTTGCCGAGTGTCGCCGGTTTTGTTCACCAATACTACTGCACACCTTCGCTTACGCTAAGGCATCGCTAAGGTATCCGCACTGATACATAGAACAGATTTCTGTGCGTACACGTCCCGATACCGTTCAAAGTACCCTAATTAGGTAGTACTCCGGCTACGGTCCGGCGGCCAACATAGCATATCTCGTTCTTCTAATATCTTTGGAATATTATGTACTAAATACACAATTTGGCTGTCCTGAAACGGGAATCCTTCCCAGTTGGACAGACAAAGGTTCATTTTGTTTTGTATTGTTTGTAATTTATATATATAAAATAAAGATTCATCTAATAGGCGTGAGAAGTAATTTATTATACACCAGAAAAAAAAGGTTTTTTGGCTAAGGGCTAAACCAAGTTAATCATGCATTATTGGTTCATATATAGTGAATTGTCTTCCTGGCCATCAATGTAATATATATTCGAAGAAGAAGATAATACTAATAAATCTAAACGAAACATGAAACAGAGCAAGACCAAAAAAATAAAAATATAACATTTTATTGTTGAATAAATATATATAATGGATAAAAATGTGTCTAAAATGAATTATTTTCGTAATGCGTACCCAGGTAGGTACTTCCCTCTTAACAATTAATTTCGTAATGCGTACCCAGGTAGGTACTTCCCTCTTAACAATTAATTTCGTAATGCGTACCCAGGTAGGTACTTCCCTCTTAACAATTAATTTCGTAATGCGTACCCAGGTAGGTACTTCCCTCTTAACAATTAATTTCGTAATGCGTACCCAGGTAGGTACTTCCCTCTTAACAATTAATTTCGTAATGCGTACCCAGGTAGGTACTTCCCTCTTAACAATTAATTTCGTAATGCGTACCCAGGTAGGTACTTCCCTCTTAACAATTAATTTCGTAATGCGTATGGTGCAATGCATTTTTGTAATGTGTACCCAGGTAGGTACTTCCCTCTTTACAATTATTATTATTAGTATCGAGAGATATCAATTTATCATATTTTTATCAACACTTCTTGCAATCAAATAATATTATCGCAAGTGCACCATGGAATTCGCTGATGTAATCGTAAACTATTCATAAGTAATTTTGAATATATAAATTACCTGACAATGGGTACTGACAGACTCGGCTAAAAAAAAAATTTTTCTCTGTTGTATTTTAAATTAGATCATATTATCATAAAAAATGGTGAAATATTTTAATTATTGGTACTTTTCATCTATGTAAACTTTAATCATCTGTAAAATGTATGTAGGGGAATAAAAATAATAACAGTATCAATTGTCTTCTGATTTATGAAATTTTGAAACAAACTTATCTTTTCAGAACATATGGTTCAGTTATCATCGGCGTGTTACAAACTGCTTGGGTTTGTGATAAGAACAATAGGCATTTTGTAGGCCTGAAGCAGTGATTTCGATATTTGACTGCATTATACGATCTAACCTACCCGTTAACTAAACTAAAAGTTCCCGCGATTCATGCATCACGTGGAGTGGCTCTCTGAGATGCATTACGGAAACTATTTCGGGGACACGGCATTATTATTTCTAAAAATATTTGTAAGGCGGATTTCTACTCGAGTCTGCATATGTAAATATATCGATTTTTATTATACGGTTATATATCCTCTCTGCATATATACTTCACCGATGAAGACGTACCTACAGAAGAAATAATCCCTTAAGGGTTAAGATAGAAGAATTTATTTAACGGATAGCCCATTTCTGCACAAAGTCGAGGGTTTTTCAGGTGTTTTGCGGCTCTCAGACCAGAGGTGGCTGCCAAATTCAACCTTGAGGCGCACATGCGATTTGTACAGAGTTAGCAGTTGTGAACTATTAAAGTATGTGCGTGCCTCAGCAGCTTCGGAGAGGCTAACTTGACTTTGGCTTCGACGGAGCCCCCGTCCCTAAGCTGGTCACTTAGAGTTACGCCTAGCATATCAATGACATGTCTGTTTAGAAGTAATCAGACTGACTGGGTCTTTGAAATATGAAATTCGACGAGGTTATTCTTACCCCAAGAGGAAACCCTCTCGAGGTAACAATCCACTCTCTGGTTCAAAGCCATCAATCCGTTGGAGTTTGTGTGCCGCGTAACAATGAATTAGTGCACATGTTACATATAAAAATACATGATTAAATACATTAAAACATTTAATTGTAACATTAAATCACCATGCAAGGAGACTGCCTTTTTCATGGTGACCAATGGAATATAGTTATGTGAGGTCTAGTGTGAACAAATGAACTAAATATATAAACGTGTTGAAAATAGGAAAGATTAGAGTAGAAAATTTATAAAGGAAATAGAAAATATAAAATAAAAAACAGAAAAACTAAACTAAAAAAGAATAAAGAAGAAAAAGACATGCTATTGTAAACAGAAAACCGATTTTTTTTAAATAATAAAGACGAATAAGTCATGCTATTATTATGCAGGATTGGATCATATACATAACTCTTTTTTCTAGTTGTGTATGTGTGCATGCATGCATAAGCGCGTAAATACACGTTTACAAACATACATCCACAAACACACATATTCATATACATAAACGCATACATATTCATACGCATATAAATACATATATATATGTACACACATATACATATAATTACATAGTACATACTTATTTAAAAGCCATTGAAGGCGTGAATAAATATATATATATTTTTAAAATTATTTTAATTATTCTAAACGCGTCCCGTTTATTTTGATCAGTATTTTGCATCAGGTTCATTGCAACTTGCAACGGCAACACCTGACAGAAATCGCGCAGCTAAACGATCCAGTTAAAACAAACCATCAACTAAGCAATTAATTTTAACGAAAGGCGATTTAAAAAAAAATTTGCTACACAATAAATACTATTCTACCTGTTGAAGAGTATTGCATCAGAAACTATTCTTAATTCAAACCGGTTTATGGCCATAGAATTATATAAAAATAGATTGAGCAAGTTACGATGTCGGCTATGCCAAACTTTTTGGCGTTGTTTTGGCAGTACCTAAATATAAAGCACAAAGGCATTTTGATATATGATATGATAGCGTTCCCACATTCCGGAATAAATAAATAAAAATGAAAATATCAAAAAAAAATTTGAATTACGTTTAAAATATGTCTAATGAACTAATAATACACACTAGAAACGCTTTTCATACAGATTTGAATGTCGCCATTGACCCAGTACGTTTAGGCACTAACCGATTTAGCATGAACTCTGTCCTTCTTACTGGTTGACATTGTATATGACCATCCCATTTGATCAAAATGACTATTTTTGATAATGATCCAGTTAAACAAAGAATGGTCATACTTTTGGATCAAGAAACATGCCCAAATCGAATTTCTTGTACAAGGTGAAAACTTACTGGTATAAAATATTGATAATTTATTAAAATCTGGTCAAATTATTCGTAGTCCGGTTAAAAACAAGTCCTTTAAATAATGAATTGACAGGTTTCCTAACAAACTGTTAGTAAGACACGAATGTGCTAGTGGGATATCGGAACACGTGTTAATATCACATAAAAATTCTAATATTTTCGGATATCGTCATTATATTTATTAGGATAAACGCAGTAGCATGAACACTGTTCCGATATATTTTGAATGCACTAATATTTTGTTAGGGAATGGCCTGCATTCACGTTTTTAACAAGATTTTAATAAATCAGCTAGGTATATTACTTTTCCTCCGTATGTTCTTTATTCTATGCATTCGTCAAACGCCGACAATGGTTGTACATATTGTCTGGCAAACAAGAGAATGCCCCTGTTTGATTCACACAACTACATTTCAATAGGAGGCGTATCAATCGAAAAAAATCTCCGATCTCCATTCTGAATTTCAGAATAACTTTGGAAAAATTGCGCAGAACATGCACGAAGAACCAGGAGCATTATTTAGTTTGCCAAGCTCCGTGTCGATTAAAGTAGTGGGATGGATTCAAGGTGGGTGTACCAACCTGCATCAATGTGGAGCCACTTATTTCACTAAGTGTCTCGTCTAGTTATAATATATCTATGTTGAAGGCACACTTTCCTAGTAACAGCAATTATTTTGGTTCACGCATTATCGTAAAATTCAAATGTTGTAACATCGGTTGTCCAATTATTGTGCTAGAAAATATAAAAATCTCACTTTATATGTAAATACGGAGTGCCAGTGACTAAACATAGCGCCAGAAAGCGTGCCATTGACCCGTTCGTTTTAAACAGTGGCGGAAGAAAATCTCACAAAATTATTCGTCTACAATTTATCTACCCGTTGTTAATTAATAAATTTCATCAGCAAAGAAATAGTTCTAGTCAAAGGGACATACACTGTTAAATTCCATAGCCATAACATCATAAACCAGCATAAGTGTTAACAATAATGTTAAATCACAAAACTAGCTGGTAGGTACCGGGAAGTTAAATTCTATTTTCCAAAAAAGAATGTTAAAACAATTTAAGAATCTGGAAGTAGTGTAAATACCTTTACCTATATAATTAAGATTTCGTCTTCATAATCTAGTTTGAACCAGCAAAAACTGTCGAACGGTGAGCTCTGGCATCATGAAATTCACCAAACGTTTTTTCTATCTAGAAAGTAATTAAACCAAATGAAACTACTGGCAAAGTGGTTTCCACCACGAGCGATGGAACTTTGAAACAGCCGCATATTATAAATAGACATAAAAGATAAAATGTAACAGTTCGTTCTATATTTTTCAATTTTCGGATAGTACCTATCTAAAGATAGTGTTATTAAACTAAATATCAATTAAGAAATATGTATTTACACAAGCAAATAGTTGGTGGCATCATAAGAAAATGCGTTAGAACGGAACGGATTTCAATAACTAAATTTTCCTTCGCTGGGAAGTGGAGGACATGTCCCCCTCGTATATTTGCCGTGACAGTAGCTTCCTTGGCTATCCTTGTTAATATTTTGTAAATAAAAAATTATCCCTCAATAGCTACCATTACCAATAGTTAATTATTAGATATTTTAGCATGTATTTGCAACATGTATGTAACAATCGCCTTAGTGTTTATATTGTATTTGTGAAATGTAATCAAGCCAAAATTCTAAAGTTAACAACGTACAAATGTTTTACCTTGAATTTATTATGAAGACATCTAATTTTGAACGTTTGTTTTTCGAAGTTTGAAACCAAATAATCTTACAATGCAAGTTGAACACAATGACCTTTATGTGAAGTAAATATTGTTTTATTGATCACGATTTTCGCGGTGATCATATCTCAACGACTACCCACAATTTTTTTGTACCTACGCATCGTGGAATAATAGTATTTAAACAAAAATGGCTCCTGACAAATTCACTGTGGCATCTTTAAATTGAAAGTTAGATATAAAAATGACCCATTTGCTTTAGTGAATATATGAGCGTCTCAAAAGTCGTGCTTGGTCAAAGGTCAGTGCCTCAAGGTTGGTGGCCTTTTTCTTTGATATATTGACCTGGAGCAGAGATGGACTGACTGTTAAAATATCCAAGGAAATTGATATCTAACTATTTAATTTGACAATAATAAAAATGTTACCCGTTGGAGTATAATATTAGAATTCTAATAAGTCTGTTAGAATACAACAAAACAGTTCCTTTAACCAAAGTGGAATGATGTGTTAAACATTGACAGGAGATTATCTCGATCGAGCTAAATATAGTGTAAGGCCATGACAAAAAAAAACAATGTCAAAACGAAATAAAGTGGAAACTAGACACTCCACCACCCAAGATGGAAAAATATAATGGCAAATTACAAATCTTTGGTAAGATAAACAGAGCTACTTAGTTTCTATAGTTAAATTATATTATATTTGATATTCTTCTTTCTGAAATAGGTAAATTGGGTAATGACTTGTTTATATTTGGTGAATAATGTGTTGAATATATCAACAACATCTTTATAGTCATTATCCAAATTTTGTATACGGCGAACGGGGGTATAGAATTGAGATTCTGTGTTGGAGTTTTCACAATACAACGGTAGATAATGCCTCGATGTTGGTTTGCGAGGTATATGTAAAGAAATCAAGTATAATAGTTTAGGTGTGTCAATTATTGAATTTATGATTTTATATAAACATTTTAAGTCATTAATTATTCTATTCCATACCCATTGTGTACTCCAGTGCCGTTGCCACTCAGTCACGAAAATCGTCACATTTTTAACGTCACCAATGAAGAATATAATTTGTATGAACATAAATTGTGAAAACTTACAGAGTGCAATTGACAAGCCAACATGAGTTATTTTTCCACGATTTTAACAAAAATAAATAAATTATCTGAAAAAATATGGAAATTAGCTTATGAATTTTTATACCTACACGTAGGAACCTGTTTTATCCTACAACATTGTGATATTAATTTATTTATTTATTTTCATTACTGTATTTTTGTACTTTTTGGTGGGTTCAAAATGTTCTATTCTCGTTCCAGAGCTTTTAGAGTTGGTTCACTGAATTCACCGAGTCCGCGCCTGCCCAGAGGAAATCGGACGGCCGCGGTAGGACAGCGGAGGACAGTGCCAGCGGTGCAAAGCAGATGCAAACGTTCCCCGGCTGGAAGATCAAAACATGCCAAGGTCTAAAAATATGAACAGAAAGTGTGGCCCACAATCAAACTGCACCACTGTTAGCCGAACTTAGATGAGACAGGGTTGAACATCGAATACATATCATTATTGTTTAAAAAAGTGAGTTATATTATGCTGTCCATTGTCACTTAATCATATGACGTGGTCGTTAGTTAGTACATTAAAACCTTATAATTTTTTTTTCATAAAACAAATAAGGCATCAAATTATCAAATGGTCCATTGTCATTGTCTTCCATTGAAGAGATAACCCACATTCGATACAACATATTATTTCTTCTATGTTTAACGTAAATTTGAACGCTTGCAAAATAAATCATAACAAGTAGTATGACTGTCGACTAATAACCGCAATGTATCATCAAAATCTGTTGAAAAAAAAAAAAATTATAGCAGCAAATCAATTAACGTTTCCGTTCTGACGCAGTTTACTACAGACGCAACCTTCGTTGCTTTTCCTTGTAGTTTTGGCACAAACGCGTAAACTAAGACAATTCTTTAATGATTTTCATGTAGGCTGTAAATCAATATGTAAATAATGCAAATTTTATACCGTAAATATTTTCAATACTTTTTTAACGATTGTTTTTCCCCCCCGATAAAAGTTACCGGTCCGCTCCGTATTTATGTGTTTTTAAAGACTGGATTACGTGCGCGTAAAATTCAGTTGAATACTACTGTTGTTTTTCAACACCTTGATCATGTCCTAGGCAACAAAGTCAGTGTGCCGGGCCGCGTTTATCAGTAGTAATCGGTAGCTAGGCGGCCGCGGCGGAGTACAGCGTACTGTTAGCACAACAGCAGATTGTTTGTCAGACGTATCCGCGGCGACGCAACGTCCAGCCGGCTTCACTAGCGACTAACTGAAGCCCTACTTATTCCACTGCCATCTTCTCTTTCTCCTGCCAATTTATCCTAGAATATCCCACGTCCATCCTGTTGTTTGTCTTTCATCAAAACTTCAGAACTTAAAAATCCCGATCGCAATATAATAATAATCCTGTGATTTCAGTGCCGAATAGTTAATAAAGATTGTGATTTTAGTCGATAGTGTTGTATTTTTCTTGATTTTGAAATTCAAGAGAACGCTGTCATCATCTAAAGACTGTTTTGGCACTTAGGCAAGTGTTTGTTTGAAGAAAGAAAACTTAAATAATCAGGTTTGTATTTATATTTACTTTGTTTATGTTTATTGTGAAAACTTTTAACATCTTTGACGCTCAAAATTAACACCACTTATGTTAATATAAACTCAACTTAGTATAGTTAATTCAAATCGGTTATATCATTAAATCAACCAAATTTAACCTGCTCGTTGTTGTTGTTATAATTATTATTAATGCACGCACAAGCTAATAGGCAAAATCTATCTACCCAATTGTGTTTTTGCTAATTCTATCTGTGTTGCCATGAGTGAATCCATTAAACTTAACACAAAATTGTACACAAATTAATGCTAATTCTCAAAATTAATTTTATTCAACATTCACAGTATCACAAAGTTATTTCAAGGACTTATACTGATTTATTATTATACTTGTAATCGTGATGACATGGATAACCTTTGAGACAAGTATTGATTTTATCAATCTTCTTTATTCATTGCTTTGTCATGTTCTAAATAAAGCACAATTACGATATTCGTTATCAAAATTTTATTGCAATTATTGTGATAAATTTGTGAAGTGGAATCATTTAATTTCCTAGACAACAGGTTTCTAACAATAAAATGTTCAAATATCTAATGTAGTTACAGAAAGTTATTTGTTTGGTCCACGCAGTTGATGGTATATTATACATAATATGTAGGTAAACATTATGCACGTTGCTGGCAAACGAATGTTTACTTATTAAGACGGTAAATATGCAGAAAACAGGGACACACTTAAGGCGGCTGTTCGCGCCGCGACCGCGACCGGAGTATTTCAGTTTCCGGAAATGTTAAATAATGCTTTTGAAAATAGTTATTTCGTTAAAATTAAAATCTATTGTTCGCTTGGCGGCCATTGTTATTGATGCGAATGTTTTAAATTAGTTCTTTTCTTTTTTATCCCAAAATATTTATTTATTTATTTATTATTCATAAACGACCTATCGGGCTTTTACAGAGCTAATTGACAGTTTATGTATGTAAGTGTAACATAATACATGAATAATAGCATAACTAAATACAAAAAAAAATCAAATGCTAATACTAAGATTGATATAAAATCCAAATAAAGTAATATTGTAAATAAAGAAAAGTTTCAAGTATAAAGTAAGTATATACATTGTACATTCATATATGTATATACTTATTCATGTTTGTTGCAAAACCAGTAAGACTGAAAACAGTAAAATAAGTTACTCGTCAGGTAAATAGAAAATAAATATATATAATATACTGATATGTATTATAAAACAAATGTTTAAAAAAAGAAGAAAAATAATGTCTGTTGTATCTATAGAAAAAAAATACTAATAAGTAATGGCAAAATATAAACCTATTACCCCAAAATAGGTTATTTGTTAGGGTTTAATTTCCGGAAACTGAAATACTCGCTTCTCATAATTATGTAACTGATACAAAGGTTTTTTTAAATAAAATGTGTGTATCAAGCGTGTTTCTCTCTTTTCTGCATATTTAGCATTTAGAAACAGGTTTCTCGATACAAATGGTTTCCGTAAACCTTTGGAAACCTGTTTGTTTTATAGAAATCCACTAATTATGAAATTCAAAATTAATTCATATAAAATGTGTCTCTTAAACGGTAAAGATTTTTATCACAAATTTGAAATTATTTTTTAATAGATATTGTTAGTAAATACTTCTCAATATTTAACTTTTCTGAAGGTAGGTACTTTTAATCATATGTTTGGCTTCAAAATAAATAATACAAAGTGACACGATGCCATTGTTCATTATGCATCATTGCCTATACAAATTAATGCAGATTTGGAAACGTGGAAACACAAATGTATTACCATTAATTAGGCAAATTATACGCTCAACCCGCTAAATGCTAGATCGCAGAGATGCTTATTTTCTACACTCAGTTGGTAGACAGACGCGTCCTACGCCAAGATCCGGAAAACCTCACCCCATGAACATTCATATTATTTCTATTATTCTGACTTTACATGGCACGACTCTAGTATCTGATTCACTTTATCGTACCATGTCTTCCTTGGGCGTCCCCGACTTCTGCGTCATGTATTAACATGTAAACAAACTTACATGCGAATACGAGTTACATTTGATTTGAAGAGACTTACGTTTTTTGTTATATTGTAATTACCTACACACTAAGCGCGCTACGGTCATAGACCCCTTTCCCGGCGGAGACGGTTGAAGCAAATAACGATAAAGAACGCGCCAACCAAAATAGAAACCAAATAATTTATTTTATATCGGTCAAGGCAAAGTTTAGAAACACTCACAGTCACATCGGAAACAGTTCCTATTCTCGATGGCCCGAGTCGCTTGGAATGTTCGACAGATGTTATCTGTGACTAAACCACAAGCCATGTAAAAAATTATAAAAGAAGTAAACAAGGCGATAAAGTAGACGAATTTAGTGTTATGTTATTGATTTTTTCTAAACTCTCTAATTTTATTGCAAGCAGCTTGTTTTTGCCATTTTCTTAAAATAATTATTACCAGTTAAATTGTCTTACATTAAAGAACGTGATGTAGGTTCGTAAATTATAAAAATCAATCATCAAAGTAGATAAAATGATGTAACTTGTAGGTATGCAATATGTCAAAATCAATCTTTAAAATAGATAAAAGGATGTACTTATAGGTTATGTAATATGTCAAAATCAATCGTTAAAGTAGATAAAACGATGTAACTTTTTGGTATGCAACACCTCAAAATCAATCGCTGAAGTAAATAAATGGATGTAACTTGTAGGTATGTAATATATCGAAATCAATCGTTAAATTAGGTAAAAGGTTGTAACTTATTGGTGTGCCACATGTTAAAATCAATCGTAAAAGTTGGTAAAATTAATCAACTTTAAAAAAGCTCTAATTGTCATAATATTCATATTATGTATGTGTTCAGAAATTAGTAGTACATTCCGAAGTAGATGCTACATCATAATACTCTTGGTAATTTGATAGCCGAATGTTTTAATTATTATTAAACTCTCAAAGTTTTTCAAATGTTAATAACAAATATGACATTTATTAGACGTCAAATTAAAATTAAAACTACATGGAAGAGACGTGCGCTATCGTGTTTTGAAACGATCGGTAAATGAAACATAACCACACATCTGAACGGTCTATAAATTAAACGGAAATTAATTGTTTTAAGGCGATGCAATACGTAGTAATGTAAAATCATGTGTTTTTGGTTTGAAAATTTCGTCGCCTAGAAATGTTTCAGGTGCTTTAAATAAATACCGCGAGTATAATACATCTTGGCCTTTGAAATAATCGAGTATTTTAAACATAAGTCTTTTTATAAGCCCAGAAAAAAATAATTTATAAGCCCTATGAAAACTGCTTTAAAGTTCAAAATGTCCTACTTACGAACCCCTTTTCGGTTATGGTTTTATTGTGTAATGTGGCAAATTAAGTTATTTATAAAATGCCTGAACATCCACAAAATAAAATAAAAGCACTTTTTGGCCATGTTTTTTTCTTGCCTAAATCAAAACACCTGGATGGTGTTAAGCGGGAATTTAAGCCTTATCGTCATCTACATAAGGAGTGTTATTGATGGTGGCTGGATTCAAAATATTACAAGACGAAGTGCATCGCCTTAATCACTACTTTAATACAATACTACGATATAAATATAAGTACTTAGGTATAATGTTTGTTGAATAATAATCTTGAACATATTTTTATTTAATATGTCCTGTTGCATATAATTTTAATGCAAAGAAAACTGTGAGTTTTACAATTTAAAAAAATAGTTTATTTGATAGGGGCGGCATTTTGTGATTTTCGCACACAGGCGGCGGCACCCCTCGCGACGCCCCTGGTCAAACTGAAGATATTAGTACAAATATTGAACATAGTAACTGTTATTGATGTCGTTCATTATTCTCCGCTTACAATAATAGATAACCCGAGTGAATGACAATCATTTATTGTTTGTATAACAGAAATTATCTATAGTATAATGAAACGATTACAGAATTAGCAAAGCATTTGGCAGTTCATTAATCAAGCGGTAGTTGAAGTTTCGGGTCAACTTCGGTGGTTATCAATCATAAATAATAAATGTTGACTTCATTTGACGGACAACGAGTTAATATTTCAGACGGATACTTGGGGCGTACTTTTGATAGCTTGTTTAGTTTACAGTATTCTTGTTCTTATTATTTGTCCACTTATTTTGTTGCTTCTATCACCAATCAAAACTTTATGAATCTTAACTAAATTAAAATAAACTTTTTTGTACGTATTTTGTGTTTAAATGTCTACTTTGGGACAGTGGAATCACAAATATCAGAGTATGTTGTTTAACTAAACAATGTTGGGAGGGGAAGAAGAAAATAAAAGTCAAGGGCTAATCTGGAGATAGCGGGTTCAAATCCAAGCGCGAGTGCGCATGTAAATTTTATTTGATTGATTTGTGTTATTTCACAATTTAATCATTCAAAATAATAAATGGCATATTTACGGCACATTCGAGAGTGGAAGATACTCTCAGTATCGCCCTGGTGTAAGACCACCATTCAGTATGAACGGTCAGTGGCTGAGTTGGCATCTCGTTTAGGTCCACACAGGCGTCGTACTTTGAATTCCTCTACTGGCTAAGTCTTCTATCACAGCACAAGCAATATTTTCCGCTTACAGAGGTGGTAGTAGGAGCTTTTCAATTATTGTGAGGTTATTCGTAACCCGGGAATGTTTGTCTTTCTTATAAGTTTGAAATTATTAGTAAAAAAATAAAGAATAAACAAATAAAAAATATTCAAATGTTGCTTGAAATAGCTTTAGCCATGTTTTGTGACCAGATCTGATTAGCCAGGTACTTCCCCAAGTTCTTCTTCACACATAACAAAATTGGGGATGCCGTAGTCTCACTGGCTCCAGGTGTTTGGAAGCAGTTGGGACTCTTGCGCGGTATTCAGAAGTTCTTAATAAAACGTAGGCACATTGCATACTATGTAAAGCGAATAGCGCTCATACAAAAAGCTAATAGGGTTCGCTTGAATTGTCAAGTAACTTCCATGTCAAAAAGCTCAGCGTGGGATCTTTTTACTCTCGTTCTGAACGAGACATATTATGAATTATTGATCTTTTGTCTACATCAGTGTTTCTCAAACACGCGACATACTAGTTAGCAACTTTAGAGAAATACGTTAAACAGACGTGGGTTTCCCTCTTTTAACAAAAATATGTAATTGGGGGGTGTTTTCATAATACTATCTGCTGGTAATAAATATAAAATATTCATTTTGTTTTTTTGCAGTTTTGTTAATTATTAATAAATTTCACTTTGTATTAGGAGGCTGCGGGAACGATACCTGAAATGATGATTGAAACAAATTTTTGATGATTTTTTGTGCATTAATAATTACTATATTGAACAATGTAGAGTTCAATCTTACATTACAGCAGTTATCTTTGATCAACGATATGAATTATTCGTTTATTTTTGGCCATCACTGGTCCTCAAAATTTAGACTTCCAAATCTGTGAAAAAATATATAGGTACTTACATGAATAATTTTATTTAAAAAAAACTCTTGATTTTTCCTGTGCTTTGATTTGATTACCAACAAATTATATCGACAACTATTTGTGGGTCGGGTGCGAAGGCAGATAAGTCAGCAATTCAAATGTGTTGTGGTTATACCAATGATTTCATACCTCAAAACCTATAAAGCGAAACCTTAAAAATATATTTTTATAATACAAAGACACATTTGTGTGTACAGAATACTTGGACTTTTCTCATCTCCCTTAGCAAGATTAAAATCTTTTAAAGTAGCAATGAAATCAAAAATATAAAACACCAATTAAAAAAATAAAACTTACTATTTATTTATTTTTGAACTCTTCTTTTCTGATATCGAACATGAACAAAAACGCCATTTAATTAAATACTTTTTATGACATATGTAGATACTTATGAAATGTATCTTATATGATATGTAATATATGAGGAAGCGGTGTTAGTATATCCATATATGGTATATATTTATGGTAGGACGATACACGCATTCACACGATATTAATCAACTGTGCAAGCATTCCATCTCGCTTGTACACGTGCTCTTTCATTCACACATTACAAATAAATAAAATAGCGTGCCTACTAAGAAATCTAAATTTATTTTTATTATTAAAACAATTTTAATATTATCCTAACGGTATAAAACATATTTTTGAAATACAATAAAAATAGGGTTGCCACCAATTCTGAAGCCATGTTCATTGAAAATATGTTTTCACAACTGAATTTGATTGCCATTTTCGGTTTATGAAATTTTATAAATTTAAATGCATGTTCTTTATTGTGTTGAATTATTATGTTCCACGCAGCATTGGTACGTGTTTACCGAGTGCATGTTTCAGAATAGGAAATATATTTAATATTGCTTCCCATTTAAATCATATTCAATGAAGTGCTAATACAACATAGACCTCCATCATCATGATAATTTCTATTTATTTCTCTATAGGTAAATGCAACTATTTAAAGTTAAAGTACGTCATATCCATCGTGAGCTTTGAAATCTCCACATTTGTCAAAAAACAAGATTTTGTTCGATAAGAAAAAAGTGCGCCTAGAGTTCATCGAAGAATGATATTTGTATCTCTTTCAAACAAGATTTTTTTTCAACGAACATCTTGAGTTCATCAACAAATGATATTTCTCTTTCTGTTTAAATTAAATGGTTTTGTTAACCTAAAAAAAATATTACCACTAAAATGCAGTTAATTAAAATTCACCAGCATATATTACTACATTTAATTTGACTCTCTTTCGCAGTAAAATATTTACTTACAGTATTATTTTCGCGAACACCATCTGCCGGGTAAATCAGGCTGCCTCAACCCCTGATTTCTTATCAACGAGTGATAACACGTCCTAACGAACGCACTTCACAAAACGTGCCAAGTGATTTTATCAACAGAAAATAACATGACATACTTCCCGACGCGACGTAGCGGTAAGATCCTGTGATCTACACACAGAGGACACGGGACAGTGTAATGAAATTTAGATATCAAGTTTATAAATATATGATCTACCCATGGACATAATAAAACTAAACTAAATAAAGTGAAGGAGGGTAAAAAGAGAGAGGAAGGATGGTTGGGAAGTTATCTGGCTATTCAAATCTAGTCACATTCAAAAATATCAAAAGCGATTTGGAGTAAAGTTTCATTTTAGGGTGGTTTTCTCTCGACTGGCATAATCACAGATACAAGGGGCCTTACAAATAAACATGTTTTAAAATTTACACAACTGATTAAAATACATAAGTAGTTATTTATCAGTTGTGTAAAATTTAAAACACGTTTATTAGTATAATTGCATATTAAATATTCCCCAATACGCCGCTGCAGTGCTGGTTAAAATCTTTCCTCATAATAATATCATTAATATATCAATATAATACGATATAATATCATTATGTATTCATCATTTTATTTTACCACTGGGTTTTGAATCAAGGAGTTTAGCATATCGGAATGAAAAATTAAGGTAGCTTTTTAATATTAAGACATTTACTGTACCTACTTGTGTATTTACCTTATTTTTCCTTTAGTGGAAAAGGTTGTCCCTAAGCAAATTTTTTTTAGAGCAATTTTTATCAAAGATCTACAGGGCATTATAATTCCTCCTATGGACTTATCGGCTTAGTACTTGGTCGGGCGCGTAGTGCGAGCTTCTTTATTGCATTGCAGCGACTAATTACTCAGAATTTCAGTATACGTATTAGCCTTTGTCAGATATCCAGGATATTAATTAAACCGCCATATATCCTCACGAAGGTACATCCTTATACAAACCGCGAGGATTAAAAAGATTTCAATTTGAACCAGGAACGTTCTTCATTGATGACGTTTTTATTGGTGTATGCCATATTCCCGTATTTCTGTGTTAATTCATTTTTACTGGAAAGCTTTACGTCAAAGCGCATTCAACCGACCATTATGTTACAACTTAAGTATTTTCTTTCAATGATCCAAAGACACAATCCGCACAGAATCAACTGAATATTGGTATAAAATTAGTAAAACCAAAGTAGTCAACTAGACTTCAAATACAAATATTGATCCTGCCTACTAGCTTCTTGGCGGATCGGGACAGGCTGATTTGGGGAGACCCTTTGACCACTCCGACTGGCCTCTCGACCCATCGCCATGCGCCGCAGTGAGAGGAATATATTAATATGTCCATCACTCTTGGACATACTGAACCCCTAGATTCCTATCCAAACCTCATACCTTTTACCTTCCCAGAACTTCTTCTCCTTCATTCCCTTAAAAAAGACCCACTACACAGCATCCCAAACGATGACGTAGGCCCTGAGCGCAATTATTTTGCTCAGGGCCTCCTGTATGGTGTTAATATAAAAAATAAAATAAAAAATCAAAGCACAGTTTCGCCAAATCCAAGATAATTTAATTTCCATTCTTAATTCCATAGAAAATTGACTTTATCCGTTCGGTTTCTTCTCCAAATCCCCAAAAGAGAAAAAAAGAGAGAAAACTAAAAAAAAAAACTTAAAAACTTCTAGAGAAAACCTAAAATGCGATAACGTACTTTTTCATTAAATTTAATAAAAATATCTTATCGTAGAATTATTTCCGATTTAACCTGTTTGTATAAAATCATTAATTCAATGTTTGATACCCCTGATTTATTATATGTAATCTCTTTTCATACTCCAAGCAGGTCGGTTACAAAACAGTACCCACCATATTATTGTAGCAATTCTATATCAACGTCCCAATATCACACTCCTAAACGACGGATTCAACAGCTAGGAAACAAATAAGTTGTTGATATATTTAGTACATCAATTTCAATATATAAGCATACCCTATTGAAGTTTTTTCATCAACACATAATAATTTTGTAAACTGAAATAGAAAAAAATATTTTGGATTTTTTATGTTTTGTGCCTGCATGCTGTGTAGATCAAGTTCAGTGATATTCTGACTTTATATTTATTTTTCTGCAATTGTTTTAAATAGTCGTTTCCTGCACTATTTTCGTGTATAATTTCGTAAATATTTTTATACATATGTATGTAAAAGCCTTAATAGGCGTGAAATAAATAAATTAAAAAAAAAAAAAACTCCAACAATATTATAGCCTTGATAGTAACCTGAGATGACCAATATTTTCTTGTTAGGTATCCTTTTCTAAGGAAATAATATTAAATTAACATTTTTTTCTTCCACCGCAAAAAAAAAAAATCGATTAATTTAACAATGTTTTCAGTTTATCGCGATGAATTTTGATACCTCATGTAAAATAAAAGTTAAATTGCTTTTTCTCATTTTGGTGTCCTCTCTTAACGGATGTTGGCTATCATTGTGGCAGTATTCATCTTGTTGACTGCATCCTAAAACAAATAAGCGGAACTACGCGTAGGTTAGTCAGCAGCTTACTGACCGCCTTACGCGGTGTAAATATGACACCGCTTGTGAAAAACTTATTAGTCTTATTACCATGGCGTAGGTATGGCTAAAACGGTCTTAAACCGAACTTAAGGCAGGCTTAACCACACCATATCGCTGAACCGGTGCGTAAGAATCTGGTAAGACGGTGTGAATTATCTTAAAGACATTTGTTAATAAAAAAAATTGTTGTTTCAGCATGAGTCCTTCGAACGGTCAAGGTCAGGGCCAGCAGCGGCGGGAGATCGTGATCCTGGATGGCGGTTTCTCCTCGCAACTGAGCTGCCACCTCGGCGAGGTGGTGGACGGTGACCCGCTCTGGAGCGCTCGTTTCCTGGCCACGCACCCCGACGACGTCATCAGCACCCACCTTGACTTCCTGAGAGGTACAAACTTTTATTTCATACTTATTCTTTACTCGTTCATAGGGATGTTTTATTGTTTAAGAAATTTGGCACTTCAAAAGATTCATGTTAGCAAATAAACTTCCTGTAACGATCTAAAACGGTGTGTTCGTTTTAGTTCATACTGGGGGTGTTCGTGACGTCACGCTGGCCAAGTTGGTCCCTACCAACCGTGACCCTTCCCGATCTCCCAATGACAGCTGTAGCAGCCAGTAGCGTTGCCTACATTGTAATGACGTGGTAGCCGGTTCGAACCGTTTAGGAATTTGCGGTTTTAGATTGTTTTTAAAATCAATAATTATTGATGAATATATAAAAACTATGCATTGGTAAGAAGATTAGAATCAGAAAAATATGCCTCGAGTGTTTCTCACATTTTTGTCGATATCCCTAGTTGTACGTCTAAGTTTTCCTGATGTACTTGGCTCAACAACTCCTCACAATCCTGCACCGCATTAAGAGACGAAGCATCGACGTTTCGCTTGTGGTGTCACTTGTTCAATCTACGTTCATAATCTGGCTAGCAAGGTTTCCATGGTATCTCAAGATACGTCGTAGGCGATTGACATTCTGTTATAAACGAGTATGCCTAGTTCTTCCATAATGGATGAACGACTACTTATGGGTACCTGGCTATTTCTGATAAGGACCCGTATTCTAAACTTTCTGCCAAAAAAAGTATCATATCAAGCTAAACGATCAAGTTAAAATGTAGCATATTCCCACAATATTCATGACAACAAAATTTTTGAGCGTAGTATTAACTTAGGGATGCATATAAAATTAAGAATTTTTTGATGTCCCATTATCTCTATAAGTATGGTAGTCCCAGGGGGTCTAGCACAGTGAAATCTATTTAATCTTAGTAGCGCTGTTGAAAGCCAGACCGATATTGATACGGCAAAAATTAGAATTTGACATACGCTGGTAACACTGGAGGTATTTTCTATGAATTGACATGCCTTAACCTCAGACGGCTATGTAAAAGTTAAAAATACTAATAAACTGACAATGTCTATTTGAAATAATAACTTATATATAGGTACATTGGCAGTCCGCATTTACTTGTTGAAAACTTAAAGGGGAGTTAATTAGTTCATGAGTAATTTGGTTCTTTTAGTCATAACAAAAAAAATTAGGGACAACAGGCTAGAACGGAATCAATTGATCGCTTCTTAGATGAATTAATTAAGTCCGTGGATGGTATATTAGATTTATTTCAAGTCTAAGAGCTTAGTTAGTTCACTTCCATTCATTAATAACCAGTTATTTTGCACAACGAACGACAGTATCCAAAAAGTTATTCATATTGACGGCTTATCCGACACCTTGGAAAAAGCAGCGGCTTTTGTCTGCCGACTGTTAGAATCATATTCTGACCGTGCTTGTAAATATCGCTAACTGACCGTAGAAGACGGATTTCGTCAATATCGTATTGACGTAGGGCTTTATCGATCGTTCGTGCTAGATCTCCAAGGGTCTAGCTCTGTGAAAACGATAACTTTACATCCATGTATTATATTTAGATGAGACATGAAGCGAAAAAATATGTTCCGTTTTTTACCTCCAACTGACCTCCGACTTATGCACACCGGTCTACGCACGCCGCTTATCGCGTTCTAATAGTGGAACAAGTTTCGACGAGATATTATTACGCACTAGCGCCTCTAATTGTAGCTCTATGTGACTTTACAATATCGGATCGATAGGCGTAACTACGTAATGATTTCATACCGATTTATAGAGCACGGTTGCGCTGTTGATAGCCAGCAGATAACGTAATAAATAAGAAATCGACATTCGCTGACAACACTGGAGGTATTAGGGACAACACAAAGACAAAATTCACAACATACAGTATAAATAGCACGGGACAGCCAAAAAACAACACAAACACCATAAAAATACACGAATGTTTAAACACCAACATCTGCGATTGCCCTCCTCTAGAAAAATATTATAAAATGAAGGCCTCAGCACGGGCAAGCCACCCAGTGAGGCCTACATTACTGGAAAACTTAAAATGTAAAAAAAAAATTGTACCAAATAAAAAAATAAATAAATAAAAATTATCTATGAATTTATATACCGAAACTTCAAACATCATACGACACTAAAAATGAAGTTAATCAGTTAATGAGGTCTTTTTCCCCAGCATGTTATGTGAACAAAATTTCACTTCTGCAAGCCTGAACTAATGTAGCGTCATTTGCCCAAACGGATTCAACTCGCCGCGTGTACGAATTCTTTCAATACCAAGAGCTTCGTTAGTTCAACTTCGTTCGTTAATAAGCCTGTTACATAATTACGTAATGAACGACATTATTAAAAAAGATGTGTATATTTACAGTTAACCAAAGTTTATGTGGTACTATGGAGGCCGTGCTAAAATATGTCTATCGTCGGTCGGAATATTTCTTATCAATCGCTGACCGTGCTCGCGAATATCTTTAACTGATGATGGATTTCGTCAATACCGTACACGCTTTATGGATTGTCCGTGCTAGACCTCCTGAAAGAGGTGAAACGTATGTGTTTGACGAAAAATCTTCCATCCCGCACGTCTTGTACATAAAAGACAAAAAATACTAGAACGATGACGTCGCGTACGACCTCTCTCTAGGACTTCTATATTCAGTGTCGAACAGTAAGATCTTCACGTATTTTTTGCTGGTAATATACCTTTATTTACATATTATATGCAAATAAAATAATTTTACGGTGTTGTTATACGAGTTCATTTCGGTACAATAGAACAGGGTTTTCCAATAAGAGGTGTTATTTTGAATAGCCCGTTATTTCGGTAGATGTTACTTTTGTAGCTGTCATTTTTTGACATTTGACAAGTAGAAACTATGCCATTAATTAAAATGGAACGATACGCGCTTCAACAACGCATTGAAATTATTAAAATTCACGTGAGTTAATCAAATGCGAATCATCTTGAGTGATGAGGCCCATTTCCACCTCGGTGGCTTCGTCAACAAGCAAAATTGTCGCATCTGGGGCTCGGAAAACCGAAGAGTTATTGTTGAAAAGCCTCTTTATCTTCAACGTGTTTGGTGCGGTTTATGGTCCGGCGGAGTCATTGGACGTTACTTTTTCGAAAATGAGGCTGGAGCAACAGTTACGGTGAATGGATTGCGCTATCGAGAGATGATTAATGTTTTTTTAATACACACAAGCAACGAAACCATTGATCTTTTACGATTGAATATCAAAATAACACCTCTTATTGGAAAACCCTGGAAAAACCACAGGCTTCGAAACATGTCAAAAAGGGTCGCTGCTGTGTTTTCCGTAGTTAATTTTATTTATTAAATAATAACATAATATTTTTGTGTGATTGCACTTAAAAATAAAAATGTTAAAATATTGTGAAATTAAATTTTAAATATTAAACATTATTTTATTTCGTCACTTTGGTAAACCAACGCTAAATCTTCTGAATATTGTTTTCGCAAAGTTGTGATTGTTTTGATTCCATAAGTCTCTACGTACTCTTGTAGTATCATACATCGACCCCAATCAATGACAAACACATTTGATAAAATCTAAAATTAACAATAATAATTGATGTCAGTTCTAGAGATTGGAGATATCTACTCGTCTAGACACCTTGTGAAATTCGCTACATCTGTATTACACCTAACCCCATTGATTGTGATCAAAACAAACGAACAGATAAAGATAATCAGAACTTTAAAACCGTCCGCAATTGTTGACAAAAACGTTTAAACGATAAACGTTCCTTGTTCTTTTATTGTTTTTACACGCAGATTCTATTATTTAAGATGGCTATAGCATACGCAATTTATACAATCAAGTCATATTAATTCTAGCCCAATTACAACATCAGTTACACGATGTCTGGGCACACTTAATATAATCATGTGCCTGATATTAGACAAGACTAATAATTATTGTTGACTCAGTGTTATCGCGGTGTGTTAAACATATAATAATACGTTAACACTGAGTAAACATGCCCTTGCAAATAATACGCCCTCTCTTGACTTTCGAGACGGTGAAGAACTTTAAACATATCAATAAATAGAAAACTTCCCACGAAATCTCGATAAGTGTGCCGTTTTCTAGAGATTGTAGATTTTTTTTCAATAAACGTTTTAACTCTGAATAAACAATGTGAACTAAATATTATATAGCTTTTGGTGCAATATAATATGTGATATTGACAGTTTCCACTTAATTCATGTTTCAGAAAAATACTAAAGCAAATTTCCGTGTCGTTATTGATCAAATCATATTCCTGCATTCGTTAATACGTACACGGATTACGCGTGTAGCCCATTGAGCTACAATTAAAGGCGCTACTGCGTATCAGTTAGCGATATTTGCGAACACGGTCAGAATATGATTCCAACAGTCGGCAGACAAAAGTCGCTGCTTTTTCCAAGGTCGTTCGTTACCCAAAATAATAGGTCTAGTATGAATGAATTGAAGTGAACTAACTACGAAGTCTAAGCTCTTAGACTTGAAAAAAATCGTATATACCATCCACAGACTTAATTAATGTTTTCCCAAAAGTTGTTTTGCGACAACATGCTGGAAGATGATTTTTTAGCTCGTGTCTAATCTAAATTTAATACATCAATGGTGTAGCCCTGTCAAATTCAAGTTGTGTCTGCATTACCGATGACAACAAACTGTCGCATGTTCTGGTTTCTTAGGATGCAGTTCGAGATAATTTGACAATAAAAAATTATAATCCGTAAGATGGCAATTTTGATTACTGTGTAAAAATAGTATAACTAAAAGTTACGAGAATCGTAATTAGTTACCATCATAGAAAAAAGCATTCTTTGTTCTATGGTTATTATAGTTTTGATTGATGAAGGCGACCGTAGACTTTTACAACAAGGTCAGGAAGTTAACAAGTAGTGGCATAAAATTAACCTAGTTAATTCCACCACAAATAAATCGATTCACAAAACATTATTTTTTCTTCCATAGCCTATCCGATAAATTATCGAGACTCGACTAAATGGTACGAGAAAGATTTTATTGTTTCGTTCAAAGTTTAATATTTATAACACTTACCCACAGTCATCTTGTTTGCTGTTCTGTAAAATATCGCAAGGTTCTAAGATGTATTTTTTTATAAGGTTTGTCAACAGTGATTCATACCAAAACTCTCGCAAATACAATTACATTTAACATGGTTGATACTATAACTAAATACAGACATACACAACATTGATGACATAGTGGATAATATGATGATAACTTAATGGATAATATGCTTCACAGTATATTACACCAAGTTAGTGAGGAGCCAATTGTCACAGGTTTAATAGCTATAATATATTATACTCTGATCGGGTTTTAACTACTGAAAAATGCTTCTGAGAATTTGACTCCTGAATCATAATGGTAAACTCCAAGACTGCACAGAGAAAAAATAGTATTGCTGATTTTTTTAAAATCCGTCACCTAATAAACTTTTAGTACATTCATAATATATCGGAACAGGTGTTTATGCATCTGCGTTTTTCCTGATAATACACAATGACTAAATGCGAAAACATTAGAATTTTTAAAAACACATGTTCCGACATCGCAAAAAACACGTTCGTTTTTAATGATAATTTATTCTGGAAACCTGTCAATTCATTCGTTAAAGGTCTGCAGTCCCGTTTTTAACCGGAATACGAATAATTTGAAATAAATCTTAATAAATGAGCAATATCAGTAAGTTTTCTCCGTGTGAAAATAGTGAAAGGTCAGTCGTGTACATTGGTCGCTAAACGTCAGATCATTCCACCATGTTAATTAATTAAGTCCTTTTTTACTAATATCGCATGCAACAAAGTCTGGAAACAATGCCTTACACACTTCAAGCCAACATCGCATGCATCAAAGTCTGGAAACAATGCCTTACACACTTCAAGCCAACATCGCATGCATCAAAGTCTGGAAACAATGCTTTACACACTTCAAGCCAACATCGCATGCAACAAAGTCTGGAAACAATGCATTACACACTTCAAGCCAACATCGCATGCATCAAAGTCTGGAAACAATGCTTTACACACTTCAAGCCAACATCGCATGCATCAAAGTCTGGAAACAATGCTTTACACACTTCAAGCCAATATCGCATGCATAAAAGTCTGGAAACAATGCCTTACACACTTCAAGTCCGATCATTGATGATCAATGACTGATGTGTAATGACTAGATAAGTCCCAAAGGGGAAGGCAAAGATGCACCTCAGTAATAATCCGCACGGTTTCAATATTATACAGGGTGTCCGGAAACTCGTAGTACAAGCGGGAAACTGGTGAATCTACATCACATTTGGAGTCGATTTTGTAGTATATTTTTTTTTTGATTTGAGCTTTCGTTATCGAGTAAATCGAGTTAGAAGTTAATTTTTTTTTTTTTTTTAATCAAATTCTTATAAATTATTACTGAAGATCAAAGTACCCAACTAATTAAAACTATTTGAAAGTAAAACAAATGAAGAAACTCGGATTTGAAGCATTATTTTGAAATCACCCTTCATTTAATCCGGTGTAATCATAAAATATTTCTACTCTGCAGGGTTAAAACATCTGTTGTTCAACCCTAAGCACCAGAAAAAACTTTAACCCAAAAATAGCCGAAAAATATTTTTCTTTGGTTTTTTTTTTTTTGTGAAAAAGCTCAAATCAAAAAACTTTATGTTTTTTTGGGTTCCCCATGTGGTGTAGATTCTCCAGTTTCCCGCTTGTACTACGAGTTTCCGGACACCGTGTATAAGCACATCCATCAGTTCACGCAATCGGTGCTGCACTGAATGCTCTCGTACCAAGATTCGTAGAAATGTATATTAAGGCGAAGCTTAATGCCAAATCACTATTTTGATTAATCTTTATAACGAATTGGTGTACATTATGAATACCAAAAAATATTCTTTAGATAAATTGAAGGTTTTCCTATCGTTTCGCTTGAGTAGAATACAAATAAAAAAATAAATTACTCAACACAAAATATAAATGTTAACTACTAAAAAAATTTTTTTTTCAATATAAATGTATGAACGCATAAAGGAAACAACTTAAAAATATATATTATAGCTAAGATTATCCATGACAGTTTCACTTGATTAACTTTTTTGCTTTCTTATAAAATTATTTTCAAAATGTATAAAAACCAGTTTTGTGCTTGAAATCGAACGTTTCTATACTCCATTTGTCATGCGATTTTAATGCCCATTACCTACAATATACGGTACACCAATAATATACACATTTTTGGCATGTAGCTTCCTCTTAAATACGTTTTCTACTAAGCTGACTAGCTTCACCGACCGCGACGGTTCTCGTACGTAGTGCGTAGCGAATAGCAAGCGACTGATCGTACATAATATTACGTACGCGACTGACGACGTAATCGTAGCACTATTTGTAGTCAAAAGATGAAAATCCTACGGAATTTCTCACGGGAACGCATCGCTGTCTTTGTACAGGGTTTTCCAATAAGAGGTGTTATTTTGAATAGCCCGCTATTTCGGTAGATGTTACTTTTGAAGCTGTCATTTTTTAACATTTGACAAGTAGAAACTACACCATTAATAAAAATGGAATGATACATGCTTCAACAATGCATTTAAATTATTAAAATTCACTTGAGTGAGTCAAATGCAATTCTTCTTGAGTGATGAGGCCCATTTCCACCTCGGTGGCTCAACAAGCAAAATTGTCGCTTCTGGGGCTCGGAAAACCCAAGAGTTATTGTTAAAAAGCCTCTCTATCCTCAACGTATGACTGTTTGGTGCGGTTTATGGTCCGGCGGAGTCATTGGACCTTACTTTTTCGAAAATGAGGCTGGAGCAACAGTTACGGTGAATGGATCGCTATCGAGGGATGATTAATGATTTTTTATGGCCGGAATTGGATGGTATTGATCTGGAAAACGTTAATTTTCAACAAGATGGCGCTACGTGCCACACAAGCAACGAAACCATTGACCTTTTACGATTGAATATCAAAATAACACCTCTTATTGGAAAACCCTTTATAATCGCATGGCTTCTGTGGAAGATACAAATTGCGAAAAGCTTAACTTTTGAGCTTTGAATTAGACTATATATCTCTACAAGAAGACTCAAAAGCCATTAAGCTCGTTAACTTCAAAATCAAAGGTTATAACGCCATGAAACTTCGTACAGAGGTCGTGATTAAACTCCCACGCGTAATTATTTATATCCTTAAACAAAAAAACTCTTTAGAATTCAGAGATAAATTTAAATATCTTATATTCAGAGATTCATCTTTAAAATAATACACACTTTGAAGCCCTCCTTTTGAGCTATCCTGTAATAAAACTGAATCTAAAATCTATTTTAAGTGTTTTTTTATATATGAGAAATTTAAGTGAAAACAATGAAAACGTAGTTTAAGACGAAAAAAAATCTGGCATTTAACTTAGAAGGTGAATATTCCAGAATATTAATAAAACAAATAATATTGACTGTAGTTCCCTATTTGGGAATGTATAAACAGTATATTAAAAGTATTCCCAGACAGAGCTCGTACGCACGTCACCATGGAGCATTCGAGAGGAAGGTACGTAGAAACTTGCTTGTTATAATATATTTGATGGGTGACAGTGACCATTCTTCTAAAGTTAAAGAGACTTATTTAGGATATATTTATATTAAAAACGTAGTAATATTTAAAGTAATTTAAAAAAAATCTGTGTATCTTTAAATGCAACTAAAGCATTTGTCGAAAGATTTTTGTTCTATTTCGAACGAGTCGTGTTTTATTAAATATTTTCACCAATTTCATTTAATTATTATCGTTTTTTTAATATTAGCGCCCTCCCTCTAACATTCGTATTTACATATCTCTCTTTCAAATCATCTTTGAACGCATACTACTAAATTATTTAGTAAAAGTTGGATTTAAATAAAAAAAACATCTTTCTTAATAGCGGTTATAACTTAGAACTATCTTATATTAAGGTCGTGTAACACTGGCGTATAATAAATTATAACTTTTTTCTGTTTTTATTAGTACTATACGAATATATTTTTCGCAATAATATCTTTACGATATTCAACTTGGCAACCAGAATTAATAGGTCAAGACTAGTGTGTGAAATTCAACATGTGTGGCAGATAAAAATATCTAATATTGAATAACATTTATTATAATAATACGCATTATCAGACTCTCTAAATGATACCTACCCAGATAAGGAGACATACTGAGCTATATAATCCACCATTTTGGGTTAGAAAGAAAAAAATGGAAATAAAAATATTATTGCAGAAATTGACGACCTCCGTTGCCGAGGAGTGAGGCTCTTGACTAGCAGACTAGCTACTCGAAGTTCGCGGATTCAAATCCCGGCGTGCGCAAGTAAATTTTACTTTATGAATCTGTGTTATTTCACGGTTTATTAATTTAAAACAATATATATATTATACTTTCGGCACGTTCCAGAGTAGAAGATACTCTCAGTGTCACCCTGGTGTAAGACCACCATTCAAAATTGAAATGTTGCTTGAAATGGCCTTAGCCATGTTTGGTGGTCATAACTGAATAGCAAGGTAATCTCCCATATTTCTCTCCCTCGTCTCTTTCCCCTCCCACTACCTTCAGCCTCACAATATTTCCCAATTGGGTGTGCCATAGTCTCACTTGCTCCAGACGGAGCAATTGGGACGCTTGTGCAGTAGTCACATAAAAAAAAAAAAAGAAAAAGAGACACATGAGAGAACTCTGTAATTTTGAGCATGTTGAGGAGGCAAGGAGTGTGTGCCAAGACCGAGTTGTCCTTTGGCGGTCCATCCTCTTTGCCTACATCTGCGGGAAACAGCTTGATGGTTAGTTAAGTATTAAGTTAGTTATATAATATTATGTATTATTTATTGGAAAAATACGTTGCTGGTTGCGGCACTCAATCACTTTCAGGTTACATATATTTATTTTATTAACATTATTTTTTTTTTATAAGCAATAATTATTAGCCTGAAACACTCATCCACATTGAAAAATCTCCTGATAAAAGATACATGACGCCAACGGGACTTGAATCTTTTATCAGGAGATTTTTCAATGTGGATGACTGTTTCAGGCTAATAATTATTGCTTATAAAAATAATTGTTACCCTTTGTGCTATGCATAAAAAATCTTGTCTTAAACATTAGTTTACCAAAAAAATAATTATTATTTTTTTTACCTTTTTTTAAATCTACTAATTAAATAAAAATTTTGGCGTTTTTCAAAATCATGATGAAAAAGATAGTTAGAAATAGTTTCGTTATCTAGATGTAAAATATATGTTCGAATTTCATGACGCCACAGCTCACCATTGTAGTGTGCATAATATACCCAGATTCTCACTTTAAACAGACGTCCTTGATAAGCTTCCATGACAACCGTTTGATGTTGATGTGTTTAATTTTGTGAATCGTTAGAAAAAGATAACAACGTTATTATTATTTGAGTAGAAAATTATTTTGTTTGGAGGTAGATACTCTTTCGTTGGTTAGTAAATTATGCGTGTTATCCTTTCGGAACCTCTCAGGATCAGAATAGTTAGCGTACGTTTATGTTACGTGGGAGTCTTTATTGTTTTACATCAATTTACTAACACGCCAAGTCTGTGCACAATATTTATCTTTGGTATTATTGATTTTGTCGGCCATTCGATCTTTCTCGCAGTAATATTAATGCTAATTCTTTGATAAATAACAACATAAATCAATACGAATCAGTGAAATATTTCTAGTATTACTAATCTTAGTAGGTTACACATACAAGGAATGTTGGTGTATTGTACCTGTTAATTGTTGGCTGATAAGTTAATTTTATGTCAGTGGTGTCACCTAATTTGATGTCAGTGGTGTCACCTAATTTTATATCAGTGGTGTCACCTAATTTTATGTCAGTGGAGTCACCTAATCTTATGTCAGTGGTGTCACCTAATTTTATGTCAGTGGTGTCACCTAATTTTATGTCATCGGTGTTACCTAATTTTATGTCAGTGGTGTCACCTAATTTGATGTCAGTGGTGTCACCTAATTTTATGTCAGTGGAGACACCTAATTTTATGTCAGTGGTGTCACCTAATTTAATGTCAGTGGTGTCACCTAATTTTATGTCAGTGGTGTCACCTAATTTTATGTCAGTGGAGTCACCTAATTTTATGTCAGTGGTGTCACCTAATTTTATGTCAGTGGTGTCACCTAATTTAATGTCAGTGGTGTCACCTAATTTTATGTCAGTGGAGTCACCTAATTTTATGTCAGTGGTGTCACCTAATTTTATGTCAGTGGTGTCACCTAATTTAATGTCAGTGGTGTCACCTAATTTTATGTCAGTGGAGTCACCTAATTTTATGTCAGTGGTGTCACCTAATTTTCAAATCTATTTGGCAAAAGCCATTTATTCAGTGATAGATCTGTTGCCTTATTGGGAAAATGAGTAAATACATAAAAACAAATTTATTATTTCATTGTAACTTACATCTAATTAATAAATTAATACATGTCACATTAACTAAACCAACAGAAAAAAGTAAAAATTCAACCTATAATATATTTTAAGCTTTAAAAATAATTTAAAATTAATTTGACTGAGGATTGATCCTTCCTACCCAGGAACTGGAGTCGACAGCTCTACAAACCTCGACCGACATTTATTTCGTATGTTAACTGCTCTAATGTCATCCAATTTTAGAGAAATGTGTATATATCCATGTGTGTGTACGTGATTGACACCAAAAGTTCATATAATGCATTGTCATCAACAACGATTCTGTCTGCCGAGTGTCAGCTCGATTCGATGTCGGGAAGTGGATTAATTTTCACTTCCAAGATTTGCATTCATTAACGAAAACAAAAGTGAAATTCAAATTTAATTCAAATATTTAAAAATACCTGCACTATTGATTACAAAAAATGTTACAACTCACCCTTAATTCTTCCGGCTGATAAGTTGATGAAACATTGTATAATTTTGTTTAGTAGTTAAATTTAAAAACAAGCAAATGTTTATTTACGAAGGCATTAAAAACAGGTTTCCGGAAATTTTTACTCTGAACAAATGATTTCCGGAAACCCGCTTGCTGACAGCACTAGTGGTTTTTCGTCATCATTGTTGAATCAGGAATGTTTTTTTTTAGCTACAATGTGAAATATAAAACACGTTTAATGTTGTAAACAACTTAAATTTTTTGCATCATATAATCGCGTGTGTATGTTAATGACAAACAAACCGACACGTGTTGCTCATTACAATTGTTGTCATATTATACGAGTATTATTCATGTAAATGGGTCATAAATATTCGCGGCAATATATTAAAAATATTAATGATTTGCATACATAATAAATGGTCCTTGCAGGTAAATATTATAATTAACAGTAACTTATCAGTATCACAAATCAGTAAAAACGATGTATTCCGTAAGTGCCCTTATAAAAATACGTTAATTCACTTGTTTATGTTATTCCCAAATAACGACGGACATTTTACGCTCTACGGAAAATTTTTATCACGTGTTCACTGAGTGAGCGTCGAAACTAGAAGACAGTAGAAGATGTGTTATTATCTTATTGATTTATGTCGTTGTTTGGATTGGATTAGTAATCATTTTTTCTAAGGATGTTCATCCACAGAATGTCGAATATTTATTTAAATGTTTTTTTTAATAAATATTCAAATATATAAATATCAAAATTTAACACCGCTTTCAAGTATAATACTTTATACATTGAAGAAAGAAGATCACAATACATGTTTTGTATGTGTTATACTCTACAGAACTGTGTTTCATCATCATTACGTACGATATATAATATCAAGCGAGTGTAATAGAGACAGAACGAGTGCTAAATGAGCTAGAACCAAAAGGTATTAAATCTGTGGCGTCATTAGTTTCCTTTCAAATCTACACCAAATGAATGTCTAGTGTGTACATAGTATCTGTTCAGTGTAGAGTAACGGTAATATTAATAAAAATATACAGAGACCAAACTGCCAAACATAATTTGGGGTTGAGGCCGAAGGAATTGGGGAGCGAAAGACAATGGGAAAGGAATCATCTCGACTAATTCAACCCTTCGGATTGAATGGTGTTTTCATCAGGACGATATTTATAATAATCTGCCACTCTGGAACAATGTTCAAATATACTACCTATATATTTATATGTTAAATAACATATTCAGGCAGGGATTGAATTTCATCCTGTAAATCAATACAGGATATTTGCCACCTTGCCGATGCGATGGGTCCACAACACCAAACATATAGAAAAGCACTAGAAATTGAAGTGACAATTAATGTGTAATGAGTTTACCAGTCTTTCGATCCGATAACTCTATACGCAGTGTCGATCGTCCTTATTTAGGCAGAAAACGTTTTACTCTAAATTACATCGTTGTGCTTACTTCTACAACTCCACACTCCATAAATCCACAAAGCGGGGGAATCAACAACTATGACCCCGGCGAAATAACTTTCCATTATTTGTAGGCGAGTTGTATCCACAATATCAACGTTACTTGCCAAGGATGTGTTCATTATATAACCTACATCGTCAGGGCCGGCCCTGAGCCAAACGGCGCCCGCCACTAGTAAAAACCTATAGGGTTCTGTGTTAGGATATTATCAGCTCTTCAGTTCCTTGACGCCTTGAAGAGCCCAGAACGGCCCTGTACATGAAGACAAGCCTGTAAGTTGTGGTATACCGACCTACTTTGAAATATTTTCATATAAATATGTATAAATGTTTCTCAAAGTAATAATTTTGCATTTAGTCTGATTTTTTAAAGTTAAATGTATATTTCAAAGCTTTCATAGCCGATTATTGAAATGATACTTTGATCCAAAAAGGTGAGAAAATTCATTTACGACAGAACTCATCTTTCCTGAATACATACTATTTTAAAAAATTGATTTCTGTCATAAAATTGATACGAAATTTTGAAAGGCTTTGAAACTACTTAGAAACATTTTCATCAGACATAATTTGCCATCCGGTCACTGATTCCAACTGTCTTAAATAATTAATTGTCATAGTGAAATTCGTAGGAATTGTTTTAATTCAAATTTGAGTTGAGAAAACCCTGCACTTGACCCGCGCCACAAAAACCTTCATCCAGACGTGTAAAAAGGATGGATATTAATGGATTAACCAGCGAACCAGATTATCTTGTAAATCTGTTTAGATGATCATTGGAAAATTAGAACAATCAAAATGGTTTGATATTCACATAGCTACCTAAATTTGTTATCGAACTTAATAATTTCAATTATTTATTCCTTGTCTTATCTCTTAGGGATAAAAATACAAAGCCTTGAAATATTAATAATATTTAAGTCAGCTTTTCATTAGAACATAACTTATTTTACTCGTAGGTAGCAATTTTTGCATAATCAGTTGAAAGTTTACAGTATATAGGTGGGGTCAGGACAACAATAATTTTGTAAAAAATATTTTTTGTTACACACTTAAGTACATTTATTTATAGAATACAAAAATAATAAAACAAGCTTTCTCTTCAAGCGGCAAGAGAAAGAAACAAAACAAACATACTACGGAGAGAAAGAAATAAAGAAAAAACGTAGTTAACAAAGAAAAAGTTGATTAACAAAAACATCCGACATAGGCAATGCCAGAACGTGGGTGCGAAACTTAATGAAATGTTTTTATTATTTTCTTAATATATAAAAATCAAATGTCACTGTTCATACACCCTAATCTCCGAAACCGCCCAGCTGATTTCAATGAAATTTTGAGAATGTGTATGGTTGGTTCCAACTTGAAACATAAGATAGTTTTGGACCTGATAGGTGGCGCTGTTGTGAAGATAAATATATTTTTTATAATCCAACCACATACAACCAGAAATTTTAACTTCTCTACACCCCCCCGTCACTTTTTTAATATCTTATGTTGTGAGGCTAAAGGTAGTGGGGAGGGGAAGGAGATAGGAAGAAAGTAGGGGAGTACCTGGCTATTCAGATCTGGTCACCAAACACGGCTTAGGCCATTTCAAACAACGTTACGAAATAACACTAATTCATCAAATAAAATTTACTTGGGCACGTCGGGATTTGAATCCGCGACCTCCGGATTTCTAGTCGAGAGCCTTACCCCTCAATCACGGAGACCTGTGAGGTGCATGATTATTCTTTTTTTTACACCTATAAGGCTTTTATTTTAGGTAGTTATTTTATGCAAGGATTAGTAATGAGCAGTTTACCTTTGCAGAGCTTCGTAATTATTCATTTACTAGCTACCTGAGAAAATTAAAATTTGAAAAGAAATAAAATAATTTAGTCACATTTCACGCTGGACTAACCAACCCAACACAGACATCCGAAATGTGTATGTTTGATAATCGTAAATCACATTCAAGGAAATTAGATATTAGCCAAACCTAAGAAACAAAAAGCTGACGCCGCTCCCCCTTCACCATAAAATTTCAGATATCGACCCACTATTGGATTTGAAATATTTTAACGACAATTTAATGCTCCCTTCCCACAATAAAACTGGACTTCATATTTTTATAGCTTCCTCGTTCCATCTCATCAAAGATAAATCCGATTCTGCCTACAGGATGGCAGGATCACTGGTTAAAGTCAAGTACGTCCCTTAACACCCTGTATCCATATTCATTTTTTATTGTAATATAAGTAATATGACGTGATAATATTTTACAAAATATTATCAGGTCATTGTAGGTCAGGTTTACCTTATCAGGAAAGAGGAAGTCTTGTGCCTGATAAGGGAGACACGATTCTTACTTTAGTTGTATATTATAATGAATGCGCTATGTATAAATTGTTGTCTATTATGTTGCTTAATTTTATTTATTTGTTCTCATCGGTTGATAATACAATGCAATTCGGAAGGGAGATGATTTTGTTTTTTTATAGCTTGGTAAATATAACGGCTGTGCACTCTTTTCCGATATAATACATATTTAACATTTTCATTACACACATGAACAACTTTTAAGATCCCTTACACGTTCAAATTCGAAAAATCATGACCATTTTCAATTCAATTAAGAATATACCTGAACACGTGTACACGCAAGTGTCCTTGTCCAAATAAATATAATGGACGAGATGCAACAATATTATTATTTTTAAGAACATGTGTTCGAACTTTCTGATAACATATTCGTACTTTACTGATAGTTAGTTATGAAATTTGCCAAATCATTCGTTATGGGCCTCCAGTCCCGTTTTTAACAGGAAAACGAATAATTTGAAAAGGTTTTTAATAAATTAACAATATTCAATATCAGTAAGTTTTCTCCGGGTACCTACGAAGAGAACATCTGTTATACCTGGCCACTGGCCATACAACTTTATGATAGTCAATTAGATACATTTTGGTGAACATAACCTCAGCAGAATGATGTTATTTTATCTTAATTATTTTTAATTAACTAACCCTTGCTATCACAATACTTCCTAATGAAGCCGGATAAAATCATACATTTAGCTCTCGAAATGTAAATATGAAATTAGTAGCATTCAAACGCATAGATAGATAAATAGAGAATTGAAATCATAAACATCAAGAAAATTATAATATTTATGGTTTACTCAACATATTTACCTGCAGTTTTATTGTTTTTAGAAAATTCCATCCATTATGCGCAGGGTGCAAAATTTTAAATTATATTCCTACGAGGTTGTCCGGGGGTACAGCGTACCAATTAATAGTACATATAAAATACATATCCTATATACCTATACAACAGTCATTTTTTGAATCTTTAATCTTTTATCGTTTGTACAAAATAATCAAACGAGAGGAGAGATCCAAACTTTATTTACCCTTGAGGTGATTTCTCACGAAAACGGCGCTATAAAAATTAGCCAAATATTTATATTATACAGTCTTATATTTTACACTAATCTCGATCACTGAAGAGTATTTTTTGTAGTTAATTGTGTGTTCGTTAGTTGAATTTAAATTTGGATGGCCGTGAAAGGGAAGCTTTTCGTAATAAGTTTTTTGTACGATGAAATTATGTTAAGCGTTTAAAAGATTTATAAATAGTTACCAATCCCTTGAAGATGAAAGAAGTTAAGAATTAATTTTAGAAATTGAATGTCTGGGGATGACAGCAGAATCTGAGCATGAAATCAAAACGGAGAGAACGAGAACGTTATTTTTTTTATTATTTGACATGCCAGGGAGATTACCACCAGACGTTTGCAGTGTAGTTGCTTTCAATATACGGGTAAATTCGTAGTTTAAGTATAGATTTTGTATTAGAGACAGCTTGTCAATTTTACTTAAAACCTATCCCTGAACGTGCCAATTTTCAGTCAGAACCAAACCTACCTTTTGACAAAACGATTTCGCGATATGGCCAGACGTAAGTTAAATACAAATATGTACACATGTGAACAGGCGCTAAGGCAGACGAGCTCTCTAGTTACCAAATAAATTACTTGACAACAACGACGTCACGCTCTGCGCCAATTGCGCCTACATAAAACTCAGGTTGATCGGGATGTTTTCTAGGTTTCCTCTTTTTTATTATTTAGTATGAATCAAAAAGCGTTATAATTATAAGGTGTATTTTTATTGCAGCTGGTGCAGACCTCATCATCACCAACACCTACCAAGCCTCCATCGGAGGTTTCATGCAGTACCTTGGGGTTAGCTCCGCGGAAGCCTTGGCCCTTATCTACAAGTCTGTGGAGCTAGCTAAACAAGCCAGAGAGATCTTCTTGGAGGAATATCCCGATGGAGGTATTACACAAATTTTTATTCTTATTCGTAAGTCTTCTGGTGTTCAGGTTTGGATATAGGCCTCCCTCAAATGTCTCCGGTTTTGTCGATTATTAGCGACTCTCGTCCATTCAAAGCTGACAATTTTTTTTAGGTAGTCAACCACAGTTTCGTCAACTAATTTGACCGTTACCGGTTTCAGTTAATTATAGCTTTTTTACAATATTCCTTAAACTATGGTTTATGGAAACAACATTTTGGTGAGGAGGTGGGGGTAACCAAAGACGGAACAGAATGGTTTTATTACAATTATTTGGATTTTCCCATCTTCGTTGCTACGTGGTATTTCAGAGCTGAATTTCCAATTATTTGGTTATTATCATCAGGCGAATTAAGGCGAATACCTCAAGTGAATGTTTTTCACTTACAGTTGTCCGGCAGGCAACATTTTTGATTGCATTTGTGTTATGTTACACTTTAAAAGGAATAAATTTTATACATTGAAATAGGAAATAATAATGTAATAAACCCTAAATTTAAAAAAAAACGTTATTATACATATGGCAGCACAAATGTTTTAAATGTATATAAAATGGCTATAATAATCTGAAACCGGTAACAGTCAAAAAAATAAAATAACAGGAAAAAAGATTAAATGTTTTATTCTAATGGAATTCCACCACGAATTATCATCATCAACAATAGAAATATGAACCCGTCCTGAGAAGTAAGACTATAACCTACTGTATGAATAGCCTACTGTATTTTAAGATTACTAATGGTCGTATGAAGCAGGTAATATTCTAGAAAGCTCAGGGTTATGAATTATGACTCTGTTATCGTTCAACCAAATTAATATTCCCTATCGATCATCAGAAAGATTTCGAAGGCGGCCATCTCACTCGCAATAAATTTTGATAAGTGTGCATACCAAACAGCATTATTTGTGTTGTTTTGTATTTTAACACATTTGTGCCGCTCGCGGGGAATATTTTTATCTGCTATGATTCATGTACCTAGATATGATGATATTTTTATGTGCTATGAGTTTTCATTTTCGAGACGCAAATATCATTTATTCCTGCAATTTGGTCTTCGAGTTGGAGAAGCCCAAAAAAAGCATTGTTTCATTTTATGAGCCTGTTTACGTCACCAGGCGTGGAAAGTGTGGTAGGTGTGTGTTTATTCGTTTCGTAAATACGTTCGTAAAAAGTGTTTTTTGTGTGTCAATGTACCTTTACAAACATTAAATATACACCTATAAAAATGGCGCTAGCTTCTTACTCCAACCAATTCGAGTAACTAAATCGTATTCTTTATGCTCTGTGTTGATATCTCTAAATTTGACAACCTCTTTGCTCCGTTGAGATAAAAACCTATATTAATGCCTAAACACCGACGGTAAGATGGCCGCCGATAGTCAAACATAATTATATTTTGGCTGTGTATAATAAGTATAAATTTAAAAAATATGTAATTCTTATTGTAGAAAATATTGTATTATCAGTAGAAAACAATGAATTTATGCCGCTGTTCTTACAATAGATGTTGGTTTAATGGTCAGCATATTTGCCTTTCAAGCAGTTGAATTGGGTTCGATTCTCGACCGTGGTAATTTATTTTAATTTAAAAAAAATTCAGTTCAATTTTAAAAACACATTTATTTCATTACATTTCCCTTGATTTTTCACCATTCTAGTTAAAACATAAATTCTTACACGGCTTATGTTTATTCTTTACCAAATTCTTGCAAAAAAATATCGGCTAAATATGAAAATTAAAAGAGAAGTTTGTGGTTACCACGTCCACAATTTATTTTTCATACAAAACTTAAGTTTGGAATTGAGGCCAAAATGCTTCACCAAACTGAATAGTTATTTTTTTAATCAAAACGTATAGAAAATATCTAGTGCTTATATGTGCTATTTTATTTATTTGTGTTTCAAATTATAAAATATAGGCAATAAAAGAAATCAAATTTTCACGAGTTTAGAAGAAACTTTGTAAATTATTTACTAGTTAATGATGACTAGTTAAAAAAATTATTTTACACTACCTACTATGTCAATATAAAGAAAAAATATGTCAGTTACTTAAAAAGTATTTGTATGGGCTTAAATTTAAATTACAAACGACTGACTCTGGAACACAAATTTGTCGTACATAAATTTTATATTTCGTTCGAAAAAACCCCATTTTAGTATGTAATATTTTAAAATTTTATATTGTTATATGTTTAAATGGTAAATAGTGTGTGAAAGATTATTTTTTAATAATTGCCATTCACAAAAAATTGTCAAAGATGCTTCTAAAATCACAAAAAATTGATTTCTTTACAGGCCTGTATCAAAAAGGCCGTGCAGCCGTTCCTCTTAAAAAATGTAATTTATACCGTGTTATGTTTACACTTTACTCTGTCAGTATATGGCCAGTAAGTAACTAAATCTAAATGTGTACATTTGAACAAGATGCTTCTTTTACTGTGTCGGTTTCTAGGCATTTAAATACGACATTGTTGGTTCGAGAATTGAGAGCGCCTCTGCTAATGGTAGTGGGTTATAATCCAATTAAAGTGGACAAAAATGTAATGTGGTAAAAAAGATAATAATGTTTTTTTTTTCGTCAGACAGCCAACCTCTGGTGGTCGGGTCCGTGGGTCCCTACGGAGCGCATCTGCACGACGGATCCGAGTATGACGGCAGCTACGCGGATACCACTACAGCCGAGGTGAGGTGAGTGAGGGTAGATAGCGGGATTAGGTCAAATAGCGTGATAAGAGGAGATAGCGGTAATTGAGGGCATATAGCGGGGCGAGGTCAGATAGCGGCAAATGAGGGCAGATAGCGGGATTAGGTCAGATAGCATGATGAGAGCAGATAGCGGCGATTGAGGGTAGATAGTGAGTTTAGGTCAGATAGCAGAATGATGACATTATATTATAGTGATATTAAATCACATAGCGAGATAATGGCAGATAACGATTAAGGGCAGAAAGTAAAGACAAATAATAGCTAAATGATCATAATTTTTATTAGAACTTAAAACGGGATGAAGACGGGGCAGATAGCAGAATGAGGATTAATAGAGGTATGAAGACAGATAGAGGTATGAGGACAGCTATCAATTATTATTATTTATTTATTTATTTATTTGTAAGAAACATACAGCTTTTATATAATATGCAGTGATAGATATAAATATACATAAATAGTCAAGCCACAGAAGTTTCTTATGTTACAGTGCATAAGAAATGAAGTTTTAGTTTCTTAAAATTAATTTAGTGTTAAAGGAAGGGGAAAGGAAGAGGAAAATAGGAAGAGGATAGGAAGAGGAAAATAGGAAGAGGATAGGAGATGCTGCCGATACATTCCATACTCTCATATTAATAATCGATCGTACGCATTATTTCATATCGATATTTCTTTTCGGTTATTACCAAAAATGTCAATGCTGTAAAATTTTTTATTATATTGTGCACATATACGAGGAATTGGGGAATTTTTTCGAATGTTTGTTCTACACGAGGGTAGATAAAATAAATCAGATTGTCGGGTTGATCTAGACGGAATATGAAAATTTATTAAATTGGTAAGTTCTGGTGAGTCCAGACCATTATTTAGGATTTTAAATAATAGGATTTGATCAAAAATTAGACGTCGTGTTTGGAGGGAGTTAAAATTATGAAATTTAATGGATTCGGTATAATTTGAGAAGTGTAAGTTTAGTTTATAATTTATGTGTTTAAAAAATTTTTTTTGAATTCTTTCTATTCTTTCGATATGGGATTGGTATAAAGGAGTCCAGATCGGTGTACAGTGTTCCAGGTGCGGGCGAATATATGAGGTGTAAAGGGAATATAGAGTGTTTATGTTGTGGAAGGGTTTTGCTATGCGAATTATAAATCCCAGCATTTTATTGGCTTTGTTAATGATGTCATCAGTGTGTTGGATAAAGTTTAATTTAACATCCAGTGTTACCCCAAGGTCCCTGATATATTTTACTTCATTGATGTGTGTGCCGTTTAGTGTGTATACAAAGGATATTTTATTTTTATTGTGTGTAAATGTTAATTTATTGCATTTTGCGATGTTAATAACAAGTTTGTTTAATTCGCAATAGACAAAGAGACGATTGAGGTCCTCTTGAAGTTTAATGCAGTCGTTGATTGATTTAATAACTAAGTATATTTTTTTATCATCTGCATATGCTAGGTAATTAGCATGTAAAAAAACATTTGTGAATATCGTATATATACACATTAAATAATAATGGGCCTAAATGAGAACCTTGAGGTACACCGGAGGGCACAGAGAAGAAGCTGGACTTTGTTCCCTCAACTAAAACACTTTGAAGTCTACTCCAAAGGTATGAAGTGAGCCACCGGAGTAAGTCACCATGGATGCCTAATTGTTTTAATTTTTGAATTAGAATGAAATGGTTTACCTTATCGAAGGCTTTAGAGTAATCAGTGTAGATTACATCTACTTGGTTTCTATTGTCCATATTGCATGTTAAATATTCCGTAAAATTTACCAAGTTTGTAAGTACTGATCTTTTTTGAAGAAATCCGTGTTGTTGGTTTTGTATATTACGAACAATTGTTGTGTAAATTTGATCGTAGACAATTCTCTCAAAAAGTTTACTAAATACCGTGAGTATTGAGATTGGGCGGTAATTTTCAATGTTAATTTTTGACCCTGTTTTATGAATAGGGATTATAATAGCTTCTTTAAACTTTGTGGGAAATTTACCTTCTTTTAGTGACATTATAAATATGTTAGTTAAAGGGTAAGAAAGATTTGTGGCACATTTTTTGATGAAATATGGCGAGATACCGTCACTACCAGCACCCTTACTAACATCTAAATTTTTCAGGTATTTATTGATCATTAGATTGTCAATATTTATGTAACCAATCGAAGAATCATTATTTACACAAGTAGAATTATCGATTATGCTGATATTGTTCGTACCCATATCGCTTACGTAGGTGGACTGAAAGTGTTTAGAGAATAATTGACATACTTGATGAGCGCCGGTGCCTGATTCGTCTTTAAGGTGCATGATTTGTGGGATGCCAGTTGTTTTACTTTTGTTTTTAGCGTAATTCCAGAGTTGTTTATTATTATTCTGAATATTAGATTCAACTAAACATATATATTTATTATAGCAATGCTTCTGTAGATGTTTTTGTTGTGTACGTTTGATAGCGAACTCTATGTAATCTATTGGATTATTAGAAGATTTCCATTTTTTATGAAGTTTTTGTTTTTCTTTGATAATTTTGATTTTTTTTTTTTTTTGTCACTTGTTTATTTATTCGGAGGGAATGTCTTCCGGCTGCCTTATGTGGATGATTGGGGCTAATTCATCTTTTCTCATCATTATGTTACCATTTTTTGCCCAGATAAACTTGTAGCCTAGTCTTGATGATTTCGCCAGGAATAGGAGGTGTTTATTATTTTGTGACAATTGTTCATTAATGTAAACAATGTTTTTATAATCTTCAGAAAAATTTATATTTTTTGGGTACAAAGTACCATATTTTCTTTTCTGGGTTATAATATTGTCCTTACTTTCTTTGTTTTGAAAAGAAACTACTATCCCTGGATTTTTACTTAATAGGTTTCTGTTTTTAATTCTATATGTATTTGTTATTTTAGGTAATTCAGTTTCGCATTTTATTGTTTCCAATATATTGTGAACTATTTTAGGTAAGTTTTCATTCTCTTTGAAAGGAACACCTTGTATTTCAATATTATTTTGTTTTTGAAATTGTTCCATTTTGTTCAATTGCATTTTGATTTCCTTATTATCTGATTGTAATTGTTTAATTAAATTATCTTTGATTTTATTTTTTTCTTCGTATTCGTCAATTTTATTACAACAGAATTCCACAGACTTTTTAAGTTCTCTGAGTTAATTTTTCAGTTGTTCGTTAAAAGATTTCATTAACTGTTCTGATAAGTCCTCAATTTTTTTTTCCATAAATTTCATCATTTTGTTAGTGTGATAGTCTTCTTCCGAATCGCTAGATGGCGCCTTTTTGTGGTTTTCTTTTGCCTGTTCATCTTAATGTGTTTTTGGTGTATTGCACCTAGATGGCGTTGTAATTTATGTAGAAGGTTGGTGTACTAAATCGACTTATTTTAAAATAAAAAAAGCCGTTAGGTTACGGCAGGGAGCGAACTCTGTTCCCTTGGGACTGCGATGGCATGCAAGTGACGTTTGCCGCTCTAAACCGCTTAGCCACCACCGGTATAGCGAGAGCTACGATTATACTGTTATATTAGTGCTGTGAGTCTTAGAAATGTTAGGTATTCTGATTTTGAGTGGTTATTACAGGCAACAACACTGTACAAGCTCACTTCACAGATTTTAAAATCACTTAAAAATGTATATAACGATGCCGTTATTATTTAAATAAAGTAAAGAAGTTCACTACTGTTACACAGTTATGCGATTATCAGTGTCTTTTTTATTAAATTCGATGTATAAACTATTAATTTTGAATATTATTTGCGGAGCGATTTTTGGCGTGCACACTGTGGGTATTAGGTACGTATTATTGGAGATTAGAGGAGCTGAATACCAGTTTGGAATTTTTTTCTTTTTGACGAGGCGTTTGGGGACAAATTGTTTGATGGTATTATTTAAGATGTTATAAAAGGAATCAACTACTTCGTCAACGTTTGCATTTTCTTGAGTAAATGACCATAAAAAATTATTATTATAAAAACAGATAGTGGAATGAGTAGAACAGTGATTGAGGGCAGATCACATAGAGCTTTAGAACAAATAGTGGTATGAGGACAGATAAGGGCAGACAGCTCGACGAGATAATACAGCGATTGAAGACAAATAGTGGTATGAGGACAGATAAGGGCAGACAGCTCAATGAGATAATACAGCGATTGAAGATAAATAGTGGTTTGAGGACAGATAAGGGTAGACAGCTCGATGAGATAATACAGCGATTGAAGACAAATAGTGGGATGAGAGCAATTTTTTTTGAGAAAACACAGATACAGATGTAATAAACATGGCAGTAAAAAACATTAATTGAATAATAATAATAAGCCTTTACAAATATAAAATTACAAAGTAAGTTATATTAACTATTGTTAATTAAAAAATAGAAGAAAGTGCACAATATCCTTTAACAAATGCTAACAATTATTTTTTTTGATTGAAGGGTAAAGTTAATTTATTCGAAAATGTTATTTTATAGGAAAACAGCTTTAATTTTTTTCCTGAATCCTTCAGGTTTTGATTTTGATTAAACAATTCACTCATTCTTCTGTGGAGTAGTTGGAGGCTCTTTGTAATATAAGAGGGCATTGAGTCGGGTACGCATCAATTCATATCTTAACTAAAAAGCGTAGTTTGAGTGATATGGAGGAGTTATTATAAGGACATTTTGTTAAAATAGTTTTTGCAATACTTAAGGGAACCGTAGAATGAGGCGACTCTGGACATTTTTTAATGAATTTTTTAAGTTTATGGTAAACTAGCACAGAGAAAAATCTTAAAATATTTATTTTAAAAAAATTAACCTTAAGTTGTCGGAATTATATCTATTTATTTGTATAACTATGGTAACTTTTTTAAATAAGCTTAAACATTTTCGGAGTCACCACGTCAAGTGTGGTGACTCCGGTAGGCAAAGTAATTATCTCTTTAAACCGTTCCAAACTTCAGATGTCATTGCTTCTGACAATTATTGGTATTCAATATTAATGTTTTTATTAATTTACTACAACAAATATTTAGGTGTAAGAGGTTCAATGTCGACGAAAACACGTTTATGATTGTATAAAAAAATATTTACTGTCACAGAAAAACATACAGGCCTAATAAATACTGATCTAGTAAATAAAATGCAAAAAAAAAATATATAAACCATAAGTGCAGAGATGCGTGCATAGGTAAAATATGATTCAGATGTTTTAAATAAAATTAAAATATTTTTTTAAATATACGAAATTCTAAATTGAAACAAACGGGAACGAAACAGAAAATTTCCAAAATCTATTGATAAATCAACGTTGAAATTTTGTCGTCCACGTTTTTCGGTGATGGGCGTGATTTTTGATTTTTTTAGTTTTTGTGATTTGAGTTTTTTTGTAACACCTCTATTTAAAAAATCAATTTTGTATTGTGCTTTTACGTACAGAATATTTTTCACTCGCACCTCTAATGTGTAATTCTTATCCGTACCTCCGACACGGCCTTTCAAATTATCTGAAGAATAAAATTGATAAGGCCTTCCTCCAATCTTATTTTTCCCTTTCATGGCATGTCCGAAGTCACCCTAAAAAATACGATTTTTTTATTATTAAAAAAAATTACGCCAAATATCCTGACATTGTTTAAAAGTGTTCTAAAATAATCAATTATTCATTTCAAATAAAAAAATGTTATTGAAAAATAATAATACTGACCTTCACAGTAGTTTATACACTACACTTATAAAAATTCAGTATTTTAAAACCTCGGTAAAAGTGATTTTTTAAGCAATTCAACAAAACTGGCCATAAATTAACAACACACGTACATCGGTCACAGACGCCGGCATCCCACTGCGATAACCGCGAACCCTTTCTTCTCAAGGGCACGTTATACATGATTGTCATGCATAATGCATATGTCCGGAGTCTCAGTCAACAGTACATAAATACTATAAATAAGAATATTTTAAGAGAAATTAACCCGTTTGTTTAACAAACAATTCAGAATTCAAAAATGAATAGAAATTATTTTTGATGGAATATTCAGTGAGAGAATAATATTTTCATAACTCTACCTGCTTATTTACAATAATTTTGAACGTGAAAGAATAAATTGTTAACAGTCGTGTCGTAACTGTTTTATTGATTGAAGAGCTCTCTAATGTTTGCACTGAACAAAGTAATAAAAATATTATTTTCTTAATATGTTATTGTATATTCTTATCTAGTATGAAAATTATAAGTCATAATTGCTTTATTCAATTCGAGTGAAATGCGGTGTGGGCCTGTTTCGTGATCCAAAAGTCTGACCATTCTTTGCTTAAATTTGAATTCAGAACTGTGTTTCATTATCATTTTGAAATTCAAATGCGATAGCGATATACGATATCAGGCAAGTGTAAGACAGATAGAGCATGTACTGAACGGGCCAAAACTAAAATATACTAAGTCGGTGGCGACTTTGGTTTCCATTCAAATCTATACAAAGGGCATTTCTAGCAATGGCAGCTTGTGGTAGAGTGTTAAGTTTGAAAAATTCGTCATTTTTGAAGTTGTTTTATGCAAAATAAAAAAAAGCAAATTCGTTTTTTGTACGAAGTTTTTCAGGAAATTTCAGTTCAGCCGCACTGATTTCCTGAAAATCTTCATACAAAAACAGAATTTCCGAAATAAAAAAAATGTTTTCAGCTACAACAATATAAATAATTTGAGGTGATTTTTCACAAAAAAGGCGCCATACAAATTAGCCAAATATTATTATTAATGCCATTTTTTTAATGTTAGCTCTATAGTACACCCAAAAGTCACGGTCCGCCACTGATTCCTAGTACGTAGGTATTATCTATTTAAAATAGAATAACGATAGATTTATAAATACATATTTATTTCACCTCACTTCAATAAATAAAATATTATCCGATAAAGCAATTATTTCTGCATAACAACAGCCAAATGGCTAGTAACGTTATAATATCAGTGGTAACGAACCGAAAGGAGATAAATTAACGTTGATACAAGTTGTTAACTAAGGAATTTTTAGACTTAATATGATTTGCAAGAATATTAAATAAGTCGGGCCATGTCAAGAGTCAGAATAATAGAAGAGTATGTATGAGACGATGTATGAATGTGAATGAGGCAAGGAGTATGTGCCAAGACCGAGTTGTTTGGCGGTCCGTCCTCTCTGCCTACCCCTGCGGGGAAACGGCGTGATGGTTAGTTAGTTAGTTAGTTTAGAATATTAAACATAAGTGGTGCCTGATATAAATAGTTTATTTGACCAAAAGATGTGTACACATTTATTTGTTGTTGTTGTGTTTTATTCGTAGAGCTCTATTTAATTTATTTAAAGTATATCAAATTTTTTAGTTTTTATTATTGTGACAACTGTTTCGGTGTTGTTTGTAGTCTGATAATGGCCTTGAAACCCGAAATAGCTGTCACTGTAATACAAACAAAAAAACTTAAATAACGTAATAATACGAAGTTAACACTATCAAATTTGATTGTACTTTATAAAAATAAAATAAATCTTTTATTATTACTTTGAAAATAAGTAGCGTTACACCTATCATAACTGAACCAATACTTAGAGACAAAGTGCTTGGTTTCTGATCATGAGGGTCATAAGTTCGAATCATGACGAATGCAAATAAGCCATAATGACTGACTTATGCACAATGATCTGCACTTTCTGCGGTAGCGTGAGAAATAAAATAAATTATTCAGTAGCTTCAGAGCACTGTTGAAGGTAAAGGAAAATGTGTGCGTTGTTAGAGAGTGGATGATACTCTGAATAGCGCCCTGTGTCTGTGTTAGACCACCATTCAGAATTGAAACGAATTCTTCTAGACCACAGAAAGTACATTCTGGGGAGTCAAGCACGTGAGTTCTAACCCTTCCAGCGTTTTAAGGTCATATAGTATACAATACATAAGTATTTCTATCTTGTTTTCTATTTTGAGGAAATACGTAATTTTTTCGACGTTAGAAAGAGAAATAATAATTCTTTCCAGTTTGCCATAAATATTTATACTGGATGCCATGAATAAAATTCTAAAGATAGCCAAAGTGAATGATTCATATTTCGCGCCGCTACCGTAACATTCGGTTTATCTTTAAAAAATATTATCTTATTGTTTACTGTAACATACGAGATAAAAAGTGAAGTTACAGTTTTCTTACAAATTCCCCAAACCAAACCAATGTATTTTCGAAATATCGAGTTCTTTCATTTTTTCTATGTTTGGAGTAAAAATGTGGTTATCGTATTTGTTAACATTTTCACGTTTGATATTAATACTTTATTATTTAGAAATAGTAATGTTTATTTTAAATACATACTCCGGAAAGATAATTTTATCCAGTTTCTAAAACTGTTTGTATTTGTTTTTACGAAAAATTATAAAAAAAACTAGCGGTGTTGCTGGGCGTTATGCTTAGGAGATATATTTTCTGTTTTTGTTTATGTATTTTGTTATAGATGACACACATAAACTTCACTTTGACTTTGGTTCAAGATTTTGCTTATGATAGCCTGCGATAAGCGAGCCCTAAGGGTCTGAGACAGAGGTGTGAAATCGTCGGATCACGACAATAGAAAGAATGTATTGGAGCCAGGAAGGAGTCTGAAAGGGTCGAGAGGATGCACTAGGTGGCATGAAAGGCTGGGAGGTGACTGGAGAGACTAAAGTAAACTAGGATGAGGTGATTTTGCACAGCGGTGCTGCCAAGGTCTGTTATCTATGTGAGGATGTTGTGTCGGCGCTCTTTATTGGCAGCAGACACATGTCAGCGCTATATTAGCGGCGGACACATGCCTGAACGGATGACGAGCCTCGTGCTGGCACATTTGGTGGACGGGGTAGTCTCTCTCCCTGCAGCAGCTGGTACAGTTCCTTCGCTATCTAGGACTCTTGCAGCAGAGTCTCCATCTGCTGTCTTCGTCGAGCGTCACAGCGGTGCTGCCAAGGTTTGTTGTCTATGTGAGGATGTTGTGTCAGCGCTCTTTATTGGCAGCAGACACATGTCAGCGCTATATTGGCGGCAGACACATGCCTGAACGGATGACGAACCTCGTGCTGGCACAGTTGGTCTAAATAACAAATGTAGATCCTAGGAAATAAATTGTACAGGGCCCTTGAGGTGATTTTTCACAAAAACGGCGCTATACAAATTATCCAATTATTATTATTATTATTATTATTATTGACTTATTTATTTTACCCCAGCTTCGTGTGAGAACGTGTATCTACAAGTGACCTTGAAGTGAAAGTTTTATAATCAATTTATTGCTAATTGCCCATGCCCAGACTGCAAAATTCTCATGTGATTAATTTTCGACGGAATATTTTTAAATGCAGATTGACCCAAACGGTGACTAAACATTATAGTGTTATAATCACAGCCCTTACTGTAAATCTAACACCACTAGCGTCAACCTTTTGTGCATTCGTGTATTTCGAAATAAACGCACTGTTTTATAAAAATTAATTAAGTTAACTCGTAACTCATAACCAAATTCTTAGGCGACCCTTTTCTGTGTCTCGTACTTATAACAATGTAGTATAAAATCAGGAACAAGCCTCGTACTTATAATAATGTAGTATAAAATCAGGAACAAGCCTCGTACTTATAATAATGTAGTATAAAATCAGGAACAAGCCTCGTACTTATAATAATGTAGTATAAAATCAGGAACAAGCCTCGTACTTATGATAATGTAGTATAAAATCAGGAACAAGCCTCGTACTTATAATAATGTAGTATAAAATCAGGAACAAGCCTCGTACTTATAATAATGTAGTATAAAATCAGGAACAAGCCTCGTACTTATAATAATGTAGTATAAAATCAGGAACAAGCCTCGTACTTATAATAATGTAGTATAAAATCAGGAACAAGCCTCGTACTTATGATAATGTAGTATAAAATCAGGAACAAGCCTCGTACTTATAATAATGTAGTATAAAATCAGGAACAAGCCTCGTACTTATAATAATGTAGTATAACATCAGGAACAAGCCTCGTACTTATAATAATGTAGTATAAAATCAGGAACAAGCCTCGTACTTATAATAATGTAGTATAAAATCAGGAACAAGCCTCATACTTATAACGAAGTACAGTCTACAAGCTGTTCTTCTGTTCATTATTAGACATTGTCTAATTATAATAACAATGTAATTGAAATCAATAAAGTTATTAAAAGTTCTCATTTCCTACGGAACTTCCTCAATTTCCTCTTAAGTCAAGACTTCTATCTTCTACATCTGCAGATCTCAATATCATCATATCTGCGGATGCAACCCTGATCTCCTTTCACCTTACAATTCACCTGCTTAAAAGAGAACTTCCTTATTATTGCTCGCAGTACGGGAGTTAATATTATTTTATTGTCTCCTCAACCGAGGGTCGTAGCAATAGTTTGGGAGGTGGGTACGGGTACTGTCTCCCGGGGAACTATTTATAAGATAACCTACACTTCTACCATAGGTCACCCCAAGTGAATCGCTACGTTTGGTGACTTTTTCATTGTATGTTTTTGGTTACCAACGACTAATCGTATCATTATGAACAATTGTTATTATTTTTATTGTAGAATGTTCATACTCAATTAATTATTCTGATGGCGTTTATGTCTGTCATCGTGATGCGTTAAAAGTTTTGTTTGTAATTATTACTTTTACAATATTGCCAGTATATGAAAACCAGGAAATCAAAATACTAATTTTAATACACTGATAAAGTTTAACTTAACAGGCCATTTTATTCGCAGGTTATTTTTATTTTATCAGTATTACTGACAGCGACAAGGAAAACATTTTTTTTAGTTTTTATATATTGAAATCCTAATTAATTAAAACCAAAATTTCACCTGGGTTTTTTACTCTGGTTAAAGTTTGTCAGGCACATCCTGATGCACCCTGTGCACACATACTTGCATGCTTGCATCTTAAATATATTATTACATCCACATCTCAAACTGTGGCTTTTCTTCTTTAACTATTGAAGGTAGAGGACTTTCCACCCCTCGGAGAGCTTTATTTCCTTATGAACCAAACAATGTTTTAACCCTAAAAGGTGATGAGACAATGGCACAGACCTCGCTTAGCCGCCCTAGTGGACGCCGGAGTGGACCTCCTCGCCCTGGAGACTATCCCCTGCCAGGAGGAAGCTGAGATGCTGGTGGAGCTGATCAAGGAATGGCCCCACATGAAGGCTTGGTTATCCTTCAGTTGTAAGGTAAGACTAAATAACAAAAACACAAATAACAAAAAAGGTAAGACTAAATAACAAAAAACATAACTGGGGTCCTACTCTGTATCTTTCGGTTTAACAAACCAGTAATTTTGTGGTTTAACCTTTCCTCGCTGGTGCTGTCAACTGAGTGAACATTGGATCTAATTAATCAAATATCTCTGTAAATATATTTAACACAGAGTTCAAATTTTAGGTATTCCTCCGCAATACATTTATGTATTGCATTAAGTAATTACAATATATAAATATTTACCGAGTGCATAGCACCGGAGGATGAGGAATTATTGAACACCATAAGGGAAGGGTTAATGCGGGTTTGTGACGTGGCTAAACCTGCGGCAGGAAAGTTTCGAAATATACAGAGTAGGCCCCCTGAACTAGCGAATGGTCGACCTTATGACGGAATGACGGAATGACGGAATGACCGAATAACCGTTCGATCAAATGAAATTAATTATCTAACGACTGAATGACCGAATTACTGAATGACCTAACTGAACCGAGACCGAATGACCGAGTTCGGAATCCGATCGGAAAAGAGTTTTTTGGTTCCCTATGTGATGTAGATTTACCAGTTTCACAGTGAACATATTTATATATGAGTTCGATCTAAGCACCTCTGGATCATCATTTTCACTTGATCCCATTTATTTACTGCTACTCCCCCATCCCTAAAATATCTCATTTCGATGTAGGTAATAAGTAGTAAGTCGGTTGCGCAGGACAGAGACCCCTGAAGGTGCCTTTTCGATGCAATGGCTCCCCAAACGAACAGGAAAAGGGAAAGAAGACGAAAGTAAAATGACTATTCATACGTATTTTTTGTTATATTCCCAGGATGAGCATAGCATAGCTCACGGCGAGAGATTCCAAAAAGTCGCCAAAAAGTGTTGGGACTCAAACCCCTCTCAACTGGTGGCCATCGGGGTGAACTGCCTCAGCCCGAACCTGGTCAAGGGACTGATTACGGGCATCAACAGGGGTAGGGAGAACAACCGAATCCCCCTCATCGTCTACCCCAACAGTGGCGAAAAGTACAACCCCCAGATTGGGTAAAATACATTTTTTTATTTGATATTTCTGATTTTTTGATAATTGACGCTTTTTCGTTTAAATTTGATTGTGGCACTTTTTAAATCGTAGAGATGCCCTAGGGCAGTGGTCGGAAAAGTGCGGCTTCGGAGCCGCATGAGACTCTTTGGCTCCATGAGTGCGGCTCTGGCGCAGCTGGTTTCAAGAGTTTAAAAACAGCGGAGCGACCTTAGCACTCGTCAAAAATCCTCTTAATGCTACGATAACTGAGTTGACATTTTCTCCTTTTGGCATTGACAAAAGGAGACATGGAGCTCTAAATTTCAACGTCTTTGTATTGATTTGGAAATATTGGAGAAGAACAAATGTGATCTTAGTTCACAACACAAGTGGTCTGCTTTGAAAGACCTGGAGAAGGAGAAGGACCTGAAGAAACCATAATCATTTTCAACGTCCTGACTCTTATGATCAGCTGAAAAAACTCGCGTTTGCTGTTCTTTCCTTTTTTGGTTCTACATATTCTTGCGAACAATCTTTTTCAAACATGAACTTCATTAAGAGTTAACTGGGAAGTCGTTTTATTGATGAGAACCTGGAATCATGCCTAAAATTAAAAACAACTACATACAAACCTGACTTACTGAAACTTTCCAATGAGATGCAAGGACGTTGTTCGCATTAAGTGTTTGTCAGTAATTGTCATGATTTAAATTTGTGGATACCTTACTTTCATATTATTGTTTATCAACGAATAAATATTTATCAAGTGTGAAATCAAGTTTTACTTAGTGTACCAGTAAATTTAATGAAGGTCTAAAATTATAATAAAGGTTTACTAAATTTGCTTAAGATTTGCTCTCAGAATTTTTTTGAACCGTTGTAATGTACATATTTGGCTCTTTGGCCAATTGGTTTGCCGACCACTGCCCTAAGAGGACATTGCACTACTAAGTGTAGCGAATACTCGAGAATATCAGAAGACTATCCGTATGAGCAGGGCCGGCACTGAACCAAACGGCACCTGGCGTGAGCCAAATTTTGGCGCCCTTTGTCAAATACAATAGACGCCTAGATAGGTGATCACTGCAAACAATGATATTCGGATAATTTGTATTTTTGTGTAACGCCGTTTTTACGATAAATAATCTCAACCCGATAGGACAGTTAGGTATTACGTATTATCTGAGCCTTGGCGCCTTGATAATTCGGCGCCCGGAGCAGACTGCTCCAATTTACTTTATTTTATTTTATTTTATTTTATTTTATTTTATTAGTAACATTAACAGGTTTATAACATAACATGCATAGAGAGAGAGAAAAAATAAGTAAAAGAATTAGGTTACAACCCAATAACCAATGTTCACATCATGCAATAAAGATAAAGAAGGTTAAAAAGCAATAAACAAACAAAGAAAACAAAGAAAGGTTAAAAACAAAGAAATGTTAAAAACAAGGAAATAATAAGAGAAAATGTATATATATATATATATATATACACGTATAAACACATACATACATATATATACATACACATGCATATACACATATAAATACATACGTACACACATACATATACATAGTTGCATACATACATACGCATACATACATGCATACATACATACATACACACACGTACATTTGATATTAAATACAAATAATATGTAAGAGTGATAATGAATAAATGATGAATGTAATGTATTAAATTTAGAAAAGGGTTAATTATTACAATCCTCTGTTAACAATTTTTTTAAAAGCTCCTAAGGTACACGACAGGATATCAGCATCAAAATAAGTTTTATTATAATGATTGCAAGTTCTTAGTAAGAAAGAATTTTGCCTGAGACTCGTTGAAGCAATTTCGATATGAAACAATGATTTGTCTCTAGTTTTCTTACTTGGGACTCTAATTTTGATTGATGACAAAAGGGCTGGACAGTCAATATGACCACTCAAGACTTTGTGTAAGTAAATCATGTCCGCAGTGTCTCTCCTGCTTTTTAATGTTTTAAGTCCGTAGTGCTTGATAGAGCTTTCCATATCGTAATAACGTAATTGTCTCCTGAAGTTCAAGTGATGTACAAACTTTCTTTGAACAGCTTCAATGCGTTTTGTGTGAATGTTATAAAAAGGATTCAATATGGCAGAAGCGTACAATTGCGCTCGAATAGGGCCGGCTCTGCGTATGAGACGAAGTAAGAATGTGAATGAAGTTGTATGACAGTTCATCGTCTCTGCCTAACCCCTACGGGGAAATGTCGTGATGGTTAGTATACGGTTAGTTAGTTATAAACTATTGTTATTAGATATGACTTATATACCTAGACATTTTTGCGTTGAATAATTTCAATTGCATGACACCATTTCGAGGCGGGTATGGATACCGCCGCCGTGGGAACCATTTATTGGACAACAAATACCTCTCGTGGGGGTGTTTGTTGTTCACTAAAAATCGTAGGGGTGCATACAGCTTGACATGGTTAAACCGTCTGACTCAGGCATCTGTCATTAAAATTAATACCAAACAATAAAATAAAAAAATATATTGTATTCCAATCAATCTCGTGAACATTGACATGCTTAATGCCTAGTGGAATTATTGACATACTTTTATCAGACGAACACGCAGTCATTTTTAAAGGTCAATTAAAATATTAAACTAATGAACTGAAAAAAATTAAACGATTATTATTATTATATAGGTACATTATTTAGTCATGAAATTATATTTTATCAGCAAATTTGTTATTCTGACGAGTTTTTGAAGCTAATTATACTGTATGATACGATACAATTGTACCACTCCAGCCAGGAGCATCCCTGTCCCGGTGCGACCGGTACACCAGGGGGCACTGATTTGTTAGGACTTGGAACACGTGCTCTAAGGATGGGAAGGAAGTTCGCAGCCAATATTGGAATTAAGAATGGGCAAAACTATTTGGATACGGAATTATATTTTTTCAGCAAATCTGTTTTTCTGGCGATTTTTTTAATGCTAATTGAAACATTATTATATTTAACACTTATTTTTTTGATCGTGCTTTGTTACATACCTATGAGTAAATAAGTTGTTAAAAGTCATAGGCCAGAGATTATAATTGTATATTATATATATTAACAGTAAAATACTGATAACATTGAAGTACCTACATAAATAATATTATAAATAGATATTATATTTCTTATGGCGTCAATTCAATTTTGTTGTTTTATGGTACACATTGTTGATTGTACAATAACTTATGAAATGCTTTTAAACCAAGTAAACAACACTATTTTAATCAATTTGCTTACATAAAACCGGTATAAAAATAGTTAATAATAAATTAAATACAAAATAAAAGCTTAAAGGCTTACCCCTGTCAGTAGTAACCTCAGCGGTCTGACCCTTTTTTCCAATTTACCAATTTTACGAAAAAAACTCGACATTGAAAGAGTAATCTCCAGCCAATGCTTTAAATACATTATTGTTGGTGTTGGCATCAGAAAAGAAATCTAAATCAATAATACCAATCTTTTTGTTAAAAATCGAACATCGTAATATTATCTGAAAAAGGAACACGGAGTTCCACTCCTACCAAATACTTACGATAGTTATAAATACCTCTAATTTCTGACATTTCCCGTACATTTCAATGGCAGTATGTTACACTAGCGCCTCCTAACGGCTTGAGTTGTGCGGTTTGGTTTTCTTTCATACATTTTAATGGATTTTATGTATTGTATGTATATTTTAAATAATAGAAACCTAACCGGCTGAACCGAAACCCAGATCACTAGGCAGGGACACTGAATCAAATCGGCATCCTAACCTAACTTCCTTGTATGAGAACCTCCAAAAATATGTTTTTATAAATTAACTAAAACATTTTTAAATGTTTTAACAAATGAGAATATTAGAAAAAAAATTAAAACGATTTTTTTTTTTAAATCTTATACAAGTTAGAAGGCTGCTTTGAATGAGTGTCCCGGCTTTGTGATCTAGGAGTATTTGGTTGAACTCCATAAAACCCCTCCCTTATGTAAGCCCTTGTACCCAAATACCTTTTTTTTGGAACCAGCGAACCAATTTACATCGTTCTCAACTATTTGATTTCCAGATATTTATAATTTTAGTATGATCGCACTTTACGACACACCCGTAGGTACCGAATTACAACTAACTTTGCATCGTATTTCCCAGATGGATAGATCGCGACAAGGCAGAGCCCGTTGAGGCCTTCATCCACGAGTGGCTGGACCTCGGAGTGACCTACATAGGAGGCTGTTGTAGGACCTACGCCGCAGACGTATCCAGGATCCGAAACCAAGTTTTCAGGTGGCTGAACAAGCGATACTCCCACTCGACTGAACCCTGAATGATCTCATTACATTAACGGTGCATTCCATTTAGATTTGAATCCCTGTATATTATGGAATTCCGGAATGCTCATATTTCTTAATTAAGCTGTTAAATTTTGTTAGAATTTTATATTGAGAAACGTACAATGTACATGTTGATGAAGATATATCCAAATATACTATTGTTATTACTAAGCCATAAAATATTAGATTAAAAAAAACTGTACTCTTTTCAACGTTACCATTTTTTTTAAAGGAAGACAATAATGTTTTCTCATGAAGATATTCGTATAATAATTTAATTCCAGAGTCAGATAATATTTACTACTTAATGTATTTTTATATCACTAGTAAAAATATTATGTTACGACTAAAATAAATAATGAGGTCTACTAGATCAAAGTTCAATCAAGTCACTTTGTATTTATTTATAAAGAATTATTTATAAGTTGGTACCTAATGTTTATTTTATATGTTTTTACCTTACCCTACCGTACCCTGCTAGTCGTAAAATTAAAATGTTTTTTGATAAATTAATAATGTCGATGCATCTATATTTAATATTCACTCTTATCGAGTTCGACTGACTGACAGCTTATATATAGACGAAAATAATAATGTTGTCAATGCTTTCATAAAAGTGTAAAAAATATTAAAGTGACGTTTTATTTATAAACAAAACGATATATTTTTTTATAAATCCCAGATCAATGTTATATTTTGCAGAAATGTTATTTTAATTTTTCAATAAAAAAAATTTGAAACTCGTTTGTGGTTTTGTTTTCTTTGGCCGAATTAATTAGGTAAGTAAAAATATAAGCCTATAGGATTTTACAATATAACTAGCGCTGGCCCGTGAAAAATAGAAAATAGGGATATTATGAATTGAATGAAAAAACATACACTTAGTAAGACACCACTTTATTTTTGAATCAATAACGATAGCCAACCGGGTTTCGCTTGTCCCAAGCTTCATCAGGGCTAAATATCAACTGATATTTAGTTTTTAGTTTAATATCAGTTGATATTTAGCCCTGATGAAGCTTGGGACAAGCGAAACCCGGTTGGCTATCGTTATTGATTTAAAAATAAAGTGGTGTCTTACTAAGTGTATGTTTTTTCATTCAATATGTCACACCCCAAAGTATTTGCTTCCTTCGAAAATAATATTATGAATTCTTTATAAAATAGTTCCAACTTGACACAATTTTCTGTTAAAATATCATATTATAGGTAAATACTTTGTTGCTTGTCTGAATTTTTCACACTTTAGAAAATTATGATACTTAAATTCAAAGATCATTTGAGTTCATTAAACCTAAGAGTTCCTTAAGAGTTACGCGGGAAGCACAGACGACCGAAATTTGTGTTTTTTTGTATTAGAGATATAAATATGTATCCAATAACGCCATCTTGACTAACATTCCATGATTTTCATCAGAAGAAAATTGGTTGGCGTCTTTGCTAAAATAGCTTACTTGCTTGGAAGTATGTAGGCACCTACATGATTAATAGTACCTACACGGGAAGCTAATGAAGAATAATGAAGAATTCCAGAGCCAATCAATATTAATAGCAAAACAATTAAATTATCATTTTAATGGGTTTAATTAGTTTTGATCACAATGTAGTTTCTGCAGCTGCAAAATGTAAGCCACGAGAGTAAGATACAGACGTAATGCTTTATCTCAGTCAGGGCCGGACTTCCACCTAGTTCTAAGAGGCCCCGGCCTAGGGTTTCAACCTTCGAGTGGGGCCCGGCCAGGAAACGATTTTTATTTTATGTGTTAACATTAACTCCACACAGGAAGCCCCGATAGGAACATTGAGGACACAGAACTCGGAAAATAATACATAAAATGTTCCATATGGCCCCAACGCCGTAGGGGGCCCCGGCTAAGTGCCAAAATGATGCACATTGAAGACACAGAAATCTGAATAAAAATATTTCATTCTTTTATGTAAGCTGAAAATATTGCTTGTGCAACGATGGAGCACCTAGCTAGCAGTTGTATGAACTCGTAACGCTTGGGTGGGAATCCGACGCATTTTTCCACTCGGCTACTATCCGTTTAATATAATATGTTTTAAAGGTTTCCGTTTTAAACAATTCTAAAATATTTCCGTTTACAAAATACTTATACTAAGGGTTTCGTCAAAGTATTGTAGGGATTCTGAATCTCCGAAAAATAGAAATCCAAAGTATTTGTTGGTTTTCCCTTCGACCAAGATTTTTTCGGTTGCGGCGCTTCTTCTGAGCCTTTCTGAATACAACGATTCATATTCAATTCCCTTCACCCACACCACATGCCTAATATCTACCCCAATTGGGGATACTACGGACAAAAAAATTGCCTGAGGCGCTCTTCCGTTTCTTCGTGAGCGTTGTAAATAATCTTCCATTCCCTTCGCTCTCGTCACTTACTCCAGTTGGGGATGCCATAGTTCCACAGGTTCCAAAGTTATTGAGGAATGTTGAAGATTTATTTTTTTCATACGTAAATTGTTTAATACACAATTCAAAATGATAATTGTGGTATTTATAATATCTCCAAATTACGATTAGGTGGCACATCACTGTCTTGCACGAACCCCTTGGATAAAATTATCGAAAAAATGAGATTTGGTGTTTTTCTGTAGGTTGACGGGTTCAAAAGGCTTAAGACGGCCTTGTTCATAACTCCCACAACGCCGGGTAAAGCTCGCATGTAAACATTTCTAGTTTATTTTAACTACTTCATTGTCCCTTCGTAAGCTTTATAAAAAAAAGTAGGCTTCGATAGCGATAATTTATTATTATCAGGAATAACTATTTTTTAGTTACAGGTATCGGGGCTATTATAAAAGCTTTTGATAACCGAAATATTTTAATAATTGCCTTCTCCCTTCCGGAATCGCCAAAAATTACAATGAATCCTGATGAATTTTAAATGTTTCGATTATACACTAAATCAATCGAATAAAGTTGTTTCCTTATTGAATGCCGATTATGTACGTACATCCCTATTGTTTTGACTTTGACATTACGTACATTATATATTATTATCTATGGCGGGAGCGTAATTTGAACATTCGACAATCGCCAACTTTGCTAAGTGAAACTTCCTCGTGAAAACTGCGATAACCAGAAAATTATTTTTCTAGAACTGGGTGCTGATAACCTTTGGTGTCTTCAAATTTATTCAGATTAAACTGTTACTGTTTTTGTTCTACTTATTAGATATTGTTCAGTGTGAGTAACCTCTGAAGCTGATTTGTAAGTACGTTTCTTAAAAAATAAGTCAATCGTATTTTATCGAATACCTATTGATTTTTAAAGTGACAATGAGTCCTGATATTAAAATACTGGATGCTGGATTCTCTACTCAATTGACTGTCCATGTATCTGAAAGAGTAGACGGAGATCCTCTCTGGACTGCCAGATTCCTATCAACGAATCCCGAAGCTATAGTACAAACTCATCTGGACTTTTTGAGGGGTAAGTTTCATACTATCCACATCATAAAACACATTACATGGTTAACATAGCATGAATGAATCTTGGTAAAGTTTTAGAATTCTGCCTAACGCAAAGGCTCTTTGAAAACGACACTTGACTCAGCTTAATTACTAGCGGAAACAGCTATTTAAGTCAGAGGTTTATGTAAACATGCACAAAATGGATTTTTCATGTTATTAGTTTGAGTTATTTTAATAATTTATGCGTATTTCCTAACCTTCAAACTAAACTGCGATTGAGAAAAAATGGAACTTTAATTTATCTTTTACCATCTCCCCGACATAAAATTTGAAACCAAGTGCTATTTATAAAAAAAATTGCGCATTAAGCGTGCGGTGGAATTTGACAAGTTTACCTTTTTATCGTTATATTTACTGCTTACAAAAATGGTGATGTTCTTCCAATAATTTTATTTAACCTTGTGATTATAGGTGGTTCAGACTACATTGAAACAAGCACATATCAGGCATCCGTCACTGGGTTTGTGAAATATATGAATGTGACAGAAGAGGAAGCTTTGGCTCTCATAAGAAAATCAGTTGAACTGGCAGCTGAAGCTGTTAGGTTGTATCGCGAAGAGTTTCCGGGTAAGAACAAAGTATTTCATTGTTTTCTTATTATACACCGTGTTCCCCGCTTTTACCGTGAAACTTTCGTGGTGATCATTCTTGATAATCTAAGTAAAAAATTCTAATAATGTTTTTTAAACGAAGCAATTCTAATTACCAAAAAATTATACATATTGTAATAAAAATTGTATTCGTAGCTTTACTTTTGCCAATCGTATTGCATGTGTTCAGTTAACATCTGAGAGGCGTTAGGTATATATGCCTAGTAACAGCCCTTATTCATTTTGAAGCATGTAAAATATAATATTATAAAAAAATAAATAACTGATTAAACTTATTTAAAAAAATAAATGTTCCAATTATTATCGTGATTGTAAATTGTAAATTCAAAATCAATGTAATTTATTTTCAACAGAACAATAGAAAAGTCGACCGAGCGTATAGAAATAGTAAAGATGTGGTTATACAAATGATTTTAAAACGCACAAAAATTATTTTTTCATGAACAATCACCCCCCAAAGTTGCGCGGTACGAGGTGTATATTATAGTATTATTGAATGATAACTTTTCTGTAAACAATTAACTATAACTAGATGCACGTCCACAAATCGTTGGGTCCGTTGGTCCATATGGAGCAGCGTTGCATGATGGGTCAGAGTATACTGGAAATTATGCAGATAAGATATCTAAAAAGGTGATTTTATAATCCAATTATATATGTTTTTTCATGTTTATTATTATGAATAATGCGTAGCTACATAATAGCCTTCTTCAGCACAAATTATTATTAAATTCCTCGTAGAGATCCTAAACTAAAGTACAGCCCACTACAAAACTAATAATATTATAGCTGGAATCTCACAAGAATGCTTTTCTTGTTTTACAATTTGTATACTTTTTACACATCATTTCTAGAACAATGTTTTGCTCATCAAATTAAGTCAAATAGCTCAAACCAAAACATAAGTTATCTTATAACATACAACCGGTATTATACTATCAGGATTATAAATATCTAGACAATTAAGTTGTTTTCTTGATTATAAAACATTTCATTTTATTTTTTTATCATTATTTATTACTTATTGTCTTATGATTGTGTTTAGTAAGCTTGTTGGTAATTGAATAATTGTGTTCATAGGAGTTAAAAGATTGGCACAAGACACGCATTGAGGAAATGGTAAAAGCTGGCATTGAAATTTTTGCATTTGAGACGATTCCTTGCCAAATTGAAGCAGAGGCCTTAATATCTCTTCTGGAAGATTATCCTAACGTGAAAGCCTGGCTCTCGTTCAGCTGTAAAGTAAGTATTTATGCAGACTGGTATACTGCTCAGAATCATTGTACTATATGTATTATGTTAAACGAGATTAATAAAGGGACGCTAAGATGGGTTGGGCATGTACAGCAAAAGAACAAAGAAAGGAGCGTAAGGAGAATATATGACGAAAATGATAGAAGATGTTGGGGACGCCCGAGGAAGGCATTGCGTGGTCAATTGAACCAGGAACTTGAGTCGGGCTATGTCAACAGTCAGAATAATAGAAGAGTATGTATGAGACAATGTATGAATGTGATTAAAGGCTAGTGTGTTCCAAGACCGATTTGTTTAGCGGTCCGTCATCTCTACCCGTGATGGTTAGTTAGTTAAAATTGTGATTTTACAAGAAATAATTTAATACCAATTTGACCCTACACTATCTTTAATTAAAATCTGAGTTAACAATTTACATAAAGACTTTAAGTGATAATAATTTGCTTTGTTGTGGTTACAATTGATAGAGTACCTCTGAGATTGGCGGTAATGCAACATCTACGTGTACGTATTATAAATAATATACGCTTCTCTACACAAGCATTGCTTAAAAGAGAAGCGTAGTATTCTAGTTGAATTATGTATGTAATCAATTTTAATGATAAAAAAAATATATTCATTTTTAATCAGCATCCCGTCAAACGCTTTTTTTTTTTTTTTTTCTCTATATATTTGAATACAGTTTTTTACATGCTTTTCGACTACCACACTAGACACATGTCCGTATTATGGTAGTCGAAATTTGTGTATAATTATATAAATGTAATACATGTTCATTTGTTAATATATTATTTTGTGAAATGCAATGTATTTGTAAAATAGGTAATACTTTAACTGAAAATAAGAAAGAGATGAAAATAAGGATAAATTAATTAATTATTTTAAAAAGAAATTTTAAACAGAATTTAAATGAAAAAAAGAATAATAAAGCAAATGAACTTAATTTAATAATGTCGGACATTCTTTGAAATAGTTCTTTCCCTTCATAAATAACCAATTCTGAATACATATATAATATTAGGTAGATGATCACATACAGGAAAGCAGTTGAAGTAGGTGAATCTTGTAATAGTAAAAATAAGGTAGGATACAAATAAAAATGATAGATAATGTTAGGGATAATAGAAATAAAAATAAGAATAATCGCATCAGTGTAATATAAAGTTTTTATAGAAAGTTAATTTAGAGATAAAATTTTTACTCGAGAAATATGAAAAAATAAGAACAGTTTTAAGATGTAAGGCATTCTTTATAATATTTCCTTCCCTGAGCAAATAACCAGTTCTGTACACTAATGGCATAAAGATCATCAGTTTTCGATGTCTTAATATCAATACTCAGTAAGTTGAACATTTTAGGTGCTATATAAGAGAACTGTCGTTGGGCGAAGGCTGTTTTTGTTGGAGGAATTTTACATTTTTGGTGTGATGAATAGCGGGTGCAAATATTTTGTTGACTTTTGAGTGTTAAATCATTTTTCCTTAAATGTATGAGAATTGTCTTAACGTATAATTGTCTAATGTCTAGGATTGCGAATTTTTTAAAAAGTGGATCTGAAGGGTGAGATGGGTGACATTTTAATATAATCCTTAGTAGCAGTTTTTGAATTAAGATGATGGGATAAATAATTGAAGCTGCACAGCCTCCCCATCCCACGATACCGTATGTAGCTATTGATTGGAAAAGTGCAAAATATATGCATCTCATTGTTTGAAGGTTCAGGATTAATTTAGTTAGACAGTAAACATTGAAAAAAATGCACTGAAATTCCTTACTAAAGAATTAAAAAAATCTCCATACAAAATGCACTAACCACAGGACGTTCAGCTCACTAATGATGTCACCCACCCTCCCGCTTTTTACCGCTCGGATTGCGATTGTTTTGGCGGACTACAAAATATTCAAGCTTGGAGAAGTAATTATTTTGATCATGAAAATTTACATTTGACATTTACATTATTTTAACCATGAAGATTTACATTTAACCATGAAAAAAAAATACTAGCATTTACGTTTGAATGTGGATTTTAATAAAATATATTTTTTTAAATGGACTCAAATTCCCTATTGCAGTGTCGACCTTATACATTCATTTTGCCTTTGAATATTACTTCTTTTGAGTTTGTTAAACACAAAAATAAAAATGTCACTTTATAAAATATGGTATTGTCTTCATGTTGGCCTGGACAAAATTTTATTTTTATCTATTGAATATTCTAGACTAATTATTAATATTTGTAGTGCCCTTAAGGTGATTTTTCACAAAAACGGTTCTGTAGGATTTATCCAATAATCATTATTATAGTCGAAAGGGCGCAAGTGACACGTTTTAATGTTATGCTGCGTATACATTTGCGAACTGATGGTCAAGCCGAACCAATAAACGTATTATGAGAAAGGAATGAAGCAACCGCAAGCGGCATTTCGCGAAGTTTGCAGTTGCCTCGTTCCTTTCCCACAATTCGTGGTTCAGCTCGTGTATGAATACGTAGCGTTGCTGTTTACATTATTTCTTATTACACAACATTTCAGGATGATGTGTCTCTGGTCCATGGAGAAAAGTTCCAAGATGTTGCTATTCACTGTTATAATTTAAATCCAAAGCAAATATTGGCAGTGGGAGTGAATTGTTTGAACCCAGTTTATGTGCACAACTTGTTTGATGGCATAAACCGCAATAAAGATAAGGAGATTCCACTCGTTGTATATCCAAATAGCGGCGAGAAATATGTAGTGGAACAAGACGGGTAATTATTATAGAATTTATAAACAAGTCATTTTAGATATTTCTTCTACGTTCAAAACCACAATGCACCAATAAATTAGAATACATGAGAAGAGTCATTGAATCTTCACAATTTTCAATATCTCTATGGGTAATGATAATATTATTATAAGAAATAATTAGTCACCTGAAATTTCAATACAAATTGAAAATATCTCCTGAGTAAAAATAAATGCCGCCAACGGGAATTGAGCCCGTACCTTTTGATGTCCGGTGAGGTGCTCTGAAACTACTGAGCTATGTCGGCTTATTTCCAACCCGCCAAATAATTCAATATGTACTAGTACCTCAATCAACAATTACAACTTATTATATTTTTTCCACCTGTAAACAAACAAATTTATTTTTGTAGGAAATTGCTAAATTTCTACAAAAAGAAAGATTTCACTAGATGGCGTCGAGACATATCATATCATAATAAATATTTTTGGCTTTTCAAATATTATTATTTTTTAATGATAAACTAATGTTTATAAGACTAGGTTTTATGCATAGCTTAAAGGATAACAGATGTTGTCTTATAAACATTAGTTTATCATTAAAAAAATATATATGACAATATTATTGTTTCTGTTTTGATTGCAGTTGGATAGGCCAGGGTTCCGAACCTTTGGACACATTTGTTGAAGATTGGCTAAATCTGGGAGTCAGATACATAGGAAGTTGTTGCAGGACTTATGCTAAGGATGTGACCCAAATCAAGGAAAAAGTTGTAGAATGGCAAAAAAATCACTGAATGTTTATTTACTGACAATATAATGTATAATATATTTTTGTTTGGTATGAAAGTTATCGTGGGTTTTGCATTTAACATAATTTTTTTCTGGATAAAATTTTTCTAAATGCATAATATGTACACACCATAGACAATCAAATTAAGGTTAAACATAATGTATGTTATAATCTTCGCGTTCATAGATGGCATTAATTTTATTAAAATGCATTTTTTGTAAGTTTTGCTTTAAAATATTAAGATGAATTATTGGTTTGCGCCTGTACATTCGTAATATGAATACATATATAGTTTTGTCCGTATAAAAACTCAATTCTTTCAAGAAAGGCATACAAATGCAACATTGGATTGAATCATCGGTACTGTCGAATTCTGTCTGTAAGAACTCCCAGTGTCTTTCTTTTGGGACCTATAGAAGGTGTATCAAAACTTGTAGAACTCATAAATTTGAGTGAGTTTTTTTTGAAATTTCAGAGAAAATTATGATTTATCCTGCAAAAACCACAAATTGTGTGCAAGCATTTAGTATCCATGCATAATTTACCCATATCATTTCTTATTGGGGATGCTAATTCGATAATTTGGGACACTTTTGTCCGTTAGTCTTACTTCATCAGTTCCACCCATATTTTCATTGTATTGAGCAATACGATCTAGAAGCTACACCTGAAAATAGAGTTTATCTTTATAACAAAACCGCTTTAACGATTCCGGTAGGAAAAATTCCATGAATTTTAGTGAGAATTACGTACGTAAGTTTGTTTTATTCAATCAATCCTCTTTCGACTTCATCCGCAGAGTCTTCATCCAAAGAATCCTTGGACGAGAGAATATTTGAGTCAGGTGGTTTTGGATAAATATATCTAGACATTATCGGCTATATCGGTGTTTTAATTTATCTTGACTTAATACTTCAGATAGTGAAAATATAGGGTAAAAATGTTACAAAGAAAATATTTTTTGCTAACATTTCCGCCCGCTGATACCATTTGGTATCCTACCACTTTGAGACCATATTGTGTAATGCCACAATGTAAATATTTTATTAGAATATCTATTTTCAAATTTTAACTCGTTGTAACTATAAGAGTTAATAGATAATTCTAAAAAATATGTAATTGTAAAAAATATATGCATATGCAAATTTCAGGTCCGCGTTTTCAGGCACACACAACTTTAAGAGAAATTGACTCTCGTTCACACTTTACTAGTGTCAAAAATGAACTGCCCGTTAAGTCAGATGTCTTCACACACATCTGGTACACTGATGGGATTGGTCAAACATACCTCCCACCAGATGTTTCAAGATGATATTCATATGGTATCCGCGGGCGCTAATGTATTAAGAAAAAACATTCAGATCCTGCGCAGAAATGTCCCACAATGGACAGCGCTGCAAACCTTTATCTTACTTTACTTTTCTGCGCATGGTCTGGTTATTTCAATGTGTGTCCTTCGATGGTCAATGCATGACTGATGTCATAGTTTATTCAAAGCATTCTCGAGCCCTCCTGTTACCAAAAATATGGTGACGTGGTTACTCCAGTTCGTCGAAATGTTACCCAGATTTCATGTTACGGCAAGTCTATTAATTTGGATGTCTATGGTATGTAACTTCATCGATTGATATTAACTCCTCAGGCCTCGGCCCTATTCTGTCAGGCAGTCAAGAATTTTCGCTTTGCAATAAAATCCAAATAACTGTTTTTGAAAGGTGATGAAATACCCTCTCACATTTTGTTATTAGAAGTAAAAATATTTTTTCAAATTTTAAAATTTTTTTATGCAAACATAAAAAATTAAAATGGCTCACTTTACGTTTTTTGCAACAAAAATTAATATATATGATAACCAAAAAATATATATAAAAACACACTTACTTTATTAGACAAATGAATTGCAAAAGTTATCATCACCTCCCCTTTTGTCGTTTCATATAAATAAGTTCAGTTTCATAAAAAAAATTCAAATTGCGGTTGGTACCTTTGCTTTCGAAAAGATGCGCATTTTAATAATTGTTTTGTGGTTAACTTCTAGATTTTAATATAAAGCATGGTGTTTTCTCTTTCTAACACAGTTTAGATCATATTTCTCACCAGAACAGTAAGGAAGAGAGCGATTTCTGTGAGACCATATGAGTTGTTCCCAAAAGGGTTAACCTACTTATGATTGATGAAAAAAAAACACCCAAAATCATAATGCAAAATATACATTTATTATAAAAATACAATGGTGTATACTTAAATTCATAAAATTTGTTTCAACAGTCTCTTAATCAATAAAAATATACATAAAATATAGTTATTTGGTCCTTTCGGTATAATAAAAACAAGGTTTATAATATTTTAATCCATTTTTACGATTCCTGAAGGGAAATGCTTTATTGGCTTATAATAATATTATATTATGCAATTAAATATGTACAATTTGGCTTTAACACTCAGTTATATCTTACGCTGCTTATTATACACTTGCGAGCAGAACCAATAATCATGGGCAAGGAACGGAATAATAGAAGTCGCGCTTCGGCTCGCAAGTGTGTACGCAGTATTACACATTTCTCGTGACTGAATAACCTCCTAATTTCATTAAGTAATATACTTGCCAATGCACTATTGACATAGGGGTAGACAGAGAGGACGGAACGTCAACAACATGACCTGACATGCCATTCTTTTCATCAATATTGTCTCAAACATACTCTTCTCTTATACCAACTTGATCATTCCGCGAAATATATCCTTGACTTCTTTCATCCTCTAGCGTGTCATATAATCTCTTGGCACTTTTTTCATCTATCAACTCCGTGTTCAAAATATCTAAGCGTACCTTTTAATTGTTTTGTTTATTTTGTCTACATCGGACTTATATTCTTTTATATATTGTCATTAATAGTTCAGTCTGGTTTTACACACCTATGCCTCCATGTTCTCATTTCTACACCATTCATTCTACTTTCAACCTACATATGTTTGCCAGTTCCCTGCCTCACTGCCATAACATGACGGCCTCTGTGGTCGAAGGGTAAGGCTATCGACTAGCAATCGGAAGGTTGCGGGTTTGAATCCCGACGTGCGCAAGTAAATTTTATTTCATGAATTTGTATTTTTAAAATAATATATAGTATACTTGCGGCACGTTCCAGAGTCGAAGATACTCTCTGAATCGCCCTGCTGACCACCATTCAAAACTGAAAAGTTGCTTGAATTAGCTTTAGCCGTGTTTGGTGACCAGATCTGAATGGCCAGGTACTCCCTCACCTTCCTCTTCCCCTCCCCACTACCTTCAGCCTCACAACCCTATTGGGGATGCTATAGTCCCACTGGCTCCAGACGGTTGGGAACAGTGGAGACTCTTTGTGCAGTATTGCCATTAAAACAAAAAATACTTCAGAGTTGGTATTAGAACTGTGGGCTGCTATTCTCCTTCCTTTACAGCTTTTAATTACTGAGTACCGCTTTCAGTCTAACTACTAATTATCTCTAATATTACACTTTGGCCATAAGAAATATAAAATTGTGCAGTTTGTGACATGGAATGAAAAATAATTACATAATAGGCCTTTCCCGGTTATTTAAAAACAATTTCAGTTTTATGAATGAAGATTATCACAGTGTTTTAGTTCTGTAAAATAATAGGACAAGGTACATATTTATAATGTGCTTGTAAAATGTAATGGTTTTTGTGCTTTGAGATATTTAGTTTGTTATCAGTCTATTGTAGTACAGAAATTCACTACTGACCTTAAAAATGTCTTATTACTAAAAATAATAATAAATGATGAACACAATAAATAACTGTTGTTTCTTTAAATTTCTCATAGACATATAAGGCAAACTTTAGGCGAATTTCCTATTTATAACATTTTTTTACAAGTGATAAATAACATTGATTCTTACAGTATAACCAAATACCCTATAATATTAACAAGCTGACTGCCACGGTAATTTTCAGAATTCCGGTCCAAAAAGCCAATTTAAATATTCTTTCACAAAGTAGGTTCAATGTTAGATGTGATAATTACAAACAACAAAAACACAGTCATTTTCAGGATGCCAAAAAACCTTCACAGGTTATTTGGTGAAATATAATATGAGTTTGTTAAATCCTAGCAAATAAAATGTTCTTGATTACATAAAAAATAAATCTGCAAATAACAAACTAAAAAAAATTTCTAAACAATCAACGATAGAATTAACCTGTTAACCGGGGAGTTCCGTTTTGAATTACGCAGCGTATAATGGGCGCAAACTCTTCCACTAGGACGTGTCAGTACATCACGCCAGGAGGACGTAATTTCATATTATTATTTTTTTTATTTATGCATTATAAAAATGGAACATCGAATCAAAAAATTTTAAATTTTACAAACGATTATAAAAAGGTAACAATTACAGAACAATAAACAAAAGCACACAAATAAAATAGAAACATCGAGTTTAAAAAATTAAAATATATAAAAATTCAAAACTCAATTTCCATAAAGTGATATGCTCGGAAATATAAGTCCCGCCCGTTCGAGGGAGCAACATATATTTCAAGGACGTATTCATATGTCCTACCCGTACCCGATACTGTTTACGTTTGACGTATTTATTCGTTCCGCTCGGTTAACAGGTTAATATTTTTTAATGTATGAGCAAAAAAAAACAGGTTAAAATCGGTAATTGATATTTTTTGTTTATAATTTAAAATAAATAATAAATTCCTCTCATAAAATCCATTCAAATGTATGAAAGAAAAAACAAGGCGCACAACTCACGTCGCTATGAGGCACTAGTGTAGCATGCTGCCATAAAAATTATGATAAATGTCAGAAGTTGGAGGTATTATTAATATTATAAGCTTATTTGGTATAACTTAAGTAATGTGAATAACCCAATAATAACTGTACTGCTATCTATAGGGGACATTTTAAAATAAATATATTGACACAGAGTTGTTCATATTATTATAATACATAGAGCTTATGGTGTTATGTAATTTGTCATACCCCGCTAATAACAAAAAGTCAATTAAAAAATGTATGAAACAAAAATTTACTTCTTTGGTGCGAAAACACGTTAAATTAAATCTTCCTTACATTATTATTTACTTACATATTTACAAAAATTGCCTTGGGTGATGGAGGTTTCCAGGCTTTCGGTTTTGGATTCAACCGCGCTCATTAAAAAATCATACCTCCGAATATTAATAGGGAAACATATAAACTGCTTACTGTGGTTTAAAGCCAATGAATCCACCTTTATTGCATCGTTTATTCAATATTTATAGGTTTTATAAAAATAAAAAAATTTAAATCATAAAAAAAAAATGGCAAAAACCGTCTATGAAGTAAAAAAAGAAAAAAACTTTTTTCAAAATTCCAATGTTTTTAGTTAAAAAAGTAGAATTTTTTGTATGCGAAAAAAACAATTGAATTTCGAAAAAAGTTATTTTTTACTTCTACCATCATTTAGAATCATCTCCTGAAGTTGCACACTCTACCCCCGGACACCCTGTACAACCTGCAGAGACATTTTGGAGGTATCTTTTCTACATTTGCAATGATTCTTACTCTGATCCAAAAATGTAACTAGTTAGTTCAAGTAAGTCAATTAATGGGACAGGACAAATGTAACGAGTTAGTTCAAGTAAGTCAATTAACGGGACAGGACAAATTCAGCAAAAAAGGAAAGTGTAATTAGGCAAAATTCGAATGTCAGCAGTTGCTCTCCTTGGCATTTTGCAGCATCATGTTGGGCTGCAGTTGCGCTATGGCCAGCATCCTCTCGTGTCTCTCCACCTCCAGCTGTTCCCGTAGCTGGCGCACCTCCCTCTGCAACAAGAGAAGGCTGGGCCAGGGCGAGGGTGCTCCCTTGGGCCCCGCCAGTGGTAGCGAAGGGCTCCGCACCAGCCAGTCACCTGCCTCCTCGCAGTCTGCCACCGCAGTGGTTAAATGTTAGACACAGTTCAATTTTGATTTTCTGGCAAGATTAGAGCATTCATATTTATTATGTTTCATTACATCAAATTTAGGGACGCACTGTATTTAATATACCTTACCAACCAAACTCAAGAATGAAACATTGAAAACTTTTCACCGCCACCACCATTCACAGGACTACATATACCAAAAAAACACAAGAATTTTAACTGAACACCAATGATAACTTTATAATTTCACAGTATTGTGGCAAAACAAAGTATCAAAGGTTTTGGATGTATGCTCTACCACTTTAAAAGATAAGATTGGATAAGAGCGCATTAACATAATTTAATTTAGTTTTTTGCTTAAATTATTATTAGGTTATCTAAGAAACAAAAACAAATAAATAATATAAGTCAATACGTACAATCCAATAAATCACCTCCACCAACAATGTGGTAACCAAGCACTACCCAACTGTACGTTAATCAACAATATCGTCACTGTTCAGGCAAGTCACCAAACTATATTCGCAAGTTTTGAGATCTAAATTTGAATGTTAGACAAATAATCTTATTTGAATCTTTTATTTTTTTCTATTATTATGAGGATAGATAAAACTTTGAAATTTCTTTACATAAACATTAAAACAGTTTTTTGTTTCATGTTTATGTAACATATTTTAGCTTACAATTTGCAGCATCTCAAAAATGTGCTTTGTGGCTCAGTGAATTTTGCCTGAACAGCGACAATATGTAGTTTATATTTTCATAGCATCCTAAATGTACCTTCTATTATAATTAGCCTGTCTAATTATTTTATATGTATTGCTATCATATCTAAATGTTTGTTTGTTCAAAACCTTAAATCTCCAAAAGTTCTTCACCGATTGCTTTGAAATTTTGACACAACGTTGCATTCTGTCTATATTATACAAATGTCACCTATGTCAGGTGAAAATATGCTTTTTTTTAAAGAGTGCCATATATTGTTTCTTTATCTACACAGACAAAATAAGTCATAGCAACCCGTGGTGGGGTACTGCTAACATAAAATGTATTGATGTTGTACGGTTATTTAAAATATATTTGTTAATATTGAATGCTGTAGAAAGACAGGTATTTAATAAATAAATTGTTGCATACTGTACTTATTAATTCATGCACAATATTAGTTTGGGCTGTGCTACTTTTGTGTAGTTAAGAAATGATGCACAGTAAAAATGTAGTTTATTCCATAAATAAAATTATTTATAAAGTGTACTACAAGGCTCTGGCATTTTATGATGATGTTTTCTCGAAAATATGCATTTGATAATAGAAAGAAAATATCCCATTATAACTATTGTAAACCCAGTTATTCTGATATACAATATATGAAGAATCCAGCGGTAATATGCGATAAACTTCGGTAATTTTTTCGACAGGAAAAATGTTTAGATACATAAGTTTTTTTGCTGATATGTTTTCTCATTGTTGATATGTTTTCAAACATTGCTTGTGTGTATAATGTGTTTCCACAGATTATTGAAAATCTAACATCTTCTAAATTCACTGAAAATGTTTGGGGGAAATCATTATTTACAGTGCCACTGGACCCTTGTATGTAGTAAGTATACTAACTGACCAAATCAAAGCACTAGATTGTTGATAGGTTTGTCCATAAATAAGTCAGATCCAGTCTAGACACCAATCAATCCAGTAATTCACCATCAACCAAGCCCAAAGCAAATAGGATAGGACAGAAGCGAGCATGCAAATATAAAGTCTGTTCATCGTTATAACAATACTTTATTGAAAGTTAATGTGGCTACATTACTTTATATAATATTTCATACATATTGAGTATAAGAATAACTTGATATAATAAACATTTTGATAAACAATTGATTCAAACAGTGTCTACAGTATATTATAATAAGAACTTTAAATATGCGATTACAATATCATTTTATTTGAGAATAAAGCTTTAAACTTAACAATGGATACAATAAGTGAACAAGCTTACTATAAACATTTTAAGAAAAGTGAATAATCGCCATATTATCACAACAACGGAGAAATTCCTTCAATGAAACAATTAAATCAACACGCACCTTTGCGACTAAGTTATTTGGCAGCAAAACTTCTGCGACTAATTTCACACATAAACTGTGAAACTATGCTTATAACATAAGTAATCTCAACAAACTTTAATAATAATAATAATATAAAATTGCCAATTTTAAATAGCATTGTCTTGAAAAAATATATGTACTATCCATCACAGAAATACTTTTAATAGTAAATAAGGCTTACTTTTTGGCACATTATTTGACTGAGTTTTCAACATCAGCTGTAAGATAGTTAAAGATTTCCACTTAAAATAATATGGTTCGTTGATGTGCAACTCAAATAAATATTAAGGTGAGTAATGTATTTTAAGAAAATAAACATGTCATAATATTTATGTAGGTACTAAAAATAATTGTGTTAATATTATGTCAAAGTGTTAGTTCCCAAGTTGTTTGAATAGCATTCATTACCAACAGTCAAGTTCTCGGTATAATCACAATGCAATACAGTATAATCATGCTTCTAAGGCATCAATCGGTCAAATAAATGAAAACTGTCAATCTGAGAAACTACACGCTCGCTTAACAAATAATATCAATATGTAACATACGTAAGGCAACACCACAGCTGAACACACAACAGCAAACTATACTTGCGAACCAGCAAAATAATACTATCCAAAACCAACAGACACACACACACACATGTACAGAGATAGAGCACAAGCGACCACCGAACAATAAACACAAGTCAGTCGGTTAATCAAAGTGATGAGTCTTTCTAAGCTGCTTTACAAAGGAACCACAACACCAAGCCGAGGCCATGGGGAGTGAGGGGGCTCGGGCGGGGAGCAGCACGGCCCCACGTCCCCCCCGGCAGCCCAGCCCGCCCCCTCCCAGGAGGGGGCTAGACACCCTCCGAGGGTTGATGTCCAGGACAGGGGCTGATCTCCGCAGAGGACTGTCGCTACTGCACCGTCCCAGCTCCGCAATAGACGGGTTAGAGCGGTTTAGCTTGAATTTGCGTTCGGTTAGAAGCTTTTTAGTATCGGGAACCTTGTGCGCGCAGGTCTTATAGTCTGCAGGTAGCGCACTGTGGTTCCTTCTTACTTTGGATCCCAGACCGCAATTCAGTTTCACGTTGAGCGGTTTCAAGTTGTAGCACACATCGAATTCCGATATGTGCGGGGAATTAGAATTAGCGTGAGATTTATTAGTTATGTGTGCGTGTGATTGTACATTACCGCACGATAAACGGGCCAGGTCCACTGCGGAAGACGCCACAAGCGGCCGCATGGAACAAACAATTAACACTTGAATATTTCAGATCTCAGACCTTTACCAGGAGCCAATATATTAATTCTTGACTTTTTACTACAATATTAATGTTTCATTTTCACTTTTTTACCTGGGAAATGTATCACTTACAAAGGAGTACAGCAATAATTATTACAATATTTGATTAGAATGTTGCAGTGTTAACGGTTTCTACAAAATTAGTAATTTAGATGGTTTTTTCCCGTTTATTCAAGAAGCCAACTGAACACTCTGCTTCTCGACTTGCTCTGGCGACGCCTCGAAGACTCGAATAACTCCAGCGGTATATTTGGAACTACATAATTCACGTGATGAAAAACATGTTAGTATCAAATTAAAAGCAAAATTTTAATATCCTAAAGAATAGTAACATTTTCATATGCAGGCAAAGTGAAAGAATTAGACTTTAGTTATTTTTGGGAGAATGGACTTAAATTGTATGAATTGTGAAAGAAAGAAGGTATTAGATTAAGCATGCTTGTTAAATTGGTGAATATTTGTGATACCTTAACTTTCAAATCGCAAATCAAAACTGATCATTTTATTTAGCATTGCCATAAATGGCTATTTGGTAAAAAATATGTTTCATTAGCCTACAACATTAAAAAATAGGTAGGATTGACTATGTATTCCCATATTTGAAATGGTATTTTATCATAGTGTAAAAAATGTTCTTATAAAAACAAGGTAAGTCGTATAATATCATTATGTGACGAGATAATAATTCTAAAAAACGAAAAAAAAGTTTTTTTCAGAGTACTAAAAATGCCCATGAAAATTCTAGCAGACTTTTCTCGTTATTCTTTCTTCGTTATTATCATAACAGTGATTGTTTTAAAACTTCTTGGGAAATATGTTTTTATTATACTAATCTAGTTTTGTTAATAAAATTATCTAAAATATTGCTTACTGGAATTCTAAAAACTAAATATTATTTAGCATTCTGAATAATAATTTATGCAATATGGCACCTCCGATTGATTGCCTGATGATGTTAAAAATGTTAAATTGCTTGGTTAATATTGTTCATGAAAATTAGTTACAATGCTTCAAGATAGATAAGTTAAAAAGTCAATGGCATTATGTTAGAGAAATATTTTATAAACATCTAGTTTTAGCTCTCAACAATAGGATGCTTCTTCATTTGATTTTTACTTACTAAATTTTACTAGTAAAACTGTTTTATTTGAATGCTTTATATTAATATTATCTTCTAATATTTTGCTTGTAAAGTGCACCAATCTAAATAATGTGTATGTACGCATACCGTCACCACTACAATAATATACAATATACAACTGTGACAACTCTACCCAACCTTCACATTATTAGGGGATCCATCTAGTTAAAGTATCTAATATATTATTTATTTGACAAGCTTCATTAACTATAAATTTCTATATTTATAGAATAATATTACAAAATTACTACACAAAATCATTGTTAGTTTAGTGAAAAACACTCATGCTAGTCTAGTTAAATCCTTTTTTTTAAGTACATTGGTGATACAGTGCGTTTGGTTTCTAATACTAATAATTGAATTTTTTTCATTCCAACAGAATAGTTGATTTCATATATTAAGTAGGTATTATTATTACTTTTAGGCTAATATTGCCTGTTGAAAGCGATGTGAAAACCTAAATAATTACGGTTATTATCCAAAATAATTTCTCTTCTCATATTTGATGCCGAGATATCTGAGAATAATTTCAAGGAAAGGGGTGAAATTGCATATATATTAAGTGAGAGGTTTGTATACTAAGTGAAGTAGAATTCTGTCTGGTGATCACTTACCCCAGTACTTGTGATCACCAATAACCTAAAAATTCACACAAAAATCCACCACTAATGCAGCTCTTGAGAGAGAAAGCAATGATAAGACAGTAAGACATAAAGTTCACAAGATGAAAAGACACAAGTTGATGAAATTGTAACACCGATTCGGCTGTAACATCGTAAGAATGAGAAATTATATGATTACCTCACAAGCACTCTAATTACCATGCTGAATGGTTAATATATGTATTGAAGTGAAAAAATTACAACACATAAATTACTTTAATTACAACACACAGTGACTTTAAATTAACAACCTGCAAAATGACTAAGACTCGATAATTAATTTTAATAATTACTGATCAACCATTAGCTGCATCCAAAAACATAAACCATAAAATATGGAGCTGGTTCAATCACTCAATAATACAGGTCTTTATTGAAATATATTATCAACTCTAGGGAACAGAATCTTAAATCCAAGTAGTAACTATGATGTTTTAACTAACTTCTATAAACTGGGGTCATTTATATATCAATAAAGGGTTTTAATATTTATGTACCAAGCCCAACAACTCAATGAAAGAGTCCCAAATTGAGTCTTATTCATTACGTACGGTGAAATCTTCTATCATGTACTTTACCAGTAAAAAAATTAACAGAATTCTCTTTAGTAAAGTAAAGTTTTCATAGTTAAAAGCAAACATATTTTGGTATTTTTGAGAGCATGTAATCTGATGTCTAGTCCTTACAAAAATGTCATCATTTCAAAAAGATAAACTTTATTTTAATTTTTGTTAGGTTTAGTTGAATCCAGTAGTTCCACCGTACATAATATAAGAAACACCAAATCGACGCGACGCATATCATAAAAAACGAGTCAACGATAGCACGACTTCAAAAAAAATAAGATTCGATTTGAGACAGGGTTTCAGGAGTGAGCGCGGGCGATCTCGCAACGCTAGGCTCTACACTCACCAGAGTTGAGCGTGTGGCGGGAGCGGCTGGACGTGCAGTAGGCCTCTATGACACGCAAGATCAGGCCATCCTCCTCGTAGGAGTTGACCTTGCGCAGGGAGGGCGCGTAAGGGTGCGCCGCGCCCCCCCCAGCCGTCTCGTCGCCTGGGTGTGTAAGAGGACGCAGGGGGGCGGCGGGGCGCAGGCTCTTTACCGTCCAACCTGAATATACAAATATTATGTAAGAGAATATATTGGATATAGAAAATTTGAATTGTGAGCGTGGGTCGAAAACATATGTAGGTGACAGCCGCGCAGTGAGCACGACTTAAAATGACATACATGTGCCAGGCGCTGTCTCTCCATACATGGCAGCACATCCCTGACATTGTTGAGTGAAAAACAATAATAATTATAATTATTACTTATTTATTCCGAATAAAGCTTTGGAATTATTTTTTCTAGCCCTTAACAGCACTGTTGCAATTCGCATCCTCAGAAAGTAACCCTAACAACGAAACGACTTAAATGTATATGGATATAATGCACAGAATGGCATATCTACCCTATTACGAATCGAGTGTATTGAAACTGATGATTACCTACTGACAGTTTAGCTTGAATGACTGAAGTCAAATTATTAAAACATTGTATTATTGTAAATCTTTCGATTACCTATTTATTTTTGGATCGGTAATTTTTAATGCTGCGGAGCAAAAAGGATTTATAGAGCTAATTTGATATACTATTTTTTGTCAGTAATGAACTACTAACTTAAATAACAGTATATTTATTTATTGTTATAGTTAGTTATGATAATTAAAATAATTTTTCAGGATTCTCTAAAATGCATCAAAAGTCACCATCAGAAAGCCTTTGTTTTTTTTTCAACCGGCGCTGTATTTGTATTTGGGAATCGAGACTTTTTATTCTTAAGATTACCCACTTTAGACAATGAAGAACACTAGGTAAAATGTTAGCATCTCGTCACTAATATTATTGTATTGAACCAAAATGCATCCATGACCGCACCTGATAAACAATTTACCGGTGTTTAAAAACCTCCATTACAATATTTTCATCGGTTCAAATGTGAATATAGACTAGGGTTGCCACTACACATGTTCTAAAACACCCACAAGAGATGAATAGATGTTAAAATTCCTGACAAAATCCCCACAAATTCTTTTACCTCCAAAATGAAACAAAATTCTATTGAAATTAACATTTATTTTCTAGTATCTAGTCAATTTCAGATTATCTCTTTAGTTCAGTCATTAAAAAAAGACCCCTTTGAAATTTTTGAGTAATTTAAGTAAACGAAATACAGTATGTTATCACAATCATTGCGAATATTATTTTTCAATATGGTTGCATACTAAAAAAATGCCCAAAATATCTGCATTTTCCCAACAAAAACGTAAGCAAAACACAATTCTTGAAATATCTTTGAAATTCCCCGCAATTTGGGATATTCTCCAAAAATTGGCAACCCTGATGTGTTCTAATATATTAGACCATAGATATATTACTGACGTAGACTGGTTGTGGCAGACTGGCAGCATATTCAGTCATACCAACCAAATGGTTGTGTTTTAATGAGATGGTGTTTTGTTAGTTTCTAAAATAATATTTAATAAAACTTATATATTCAGAATCAGCGTTTGTTGATCTATGTGAATACATATATTTTTAAACCGTAATATTTTTCACTGGAGTTCCTTATTGCATCTTGTTCGCTAGCCTATAGATTTGCATATTTGGTAGTACTTAGCTAGGTAGGTATACCTATATGTATTGTCCAGCATCCCTTTTACAAAAGTTACCGACTGCCACTGATGTTTGCATTAGCTGTGGACAAAGGGTTAATAGTGATATACATAGCACCTAATCCACAATTTCACGTAGGTTTCTAGTTTCATCATCTACAGCTTCACTATCCGCTCTGCTTTGCGAGCCTAACTTTTCTTAATACACAAGGATAAAAATATATCTATTTAGGCGCATTTCCTTACCTTGAAAATTACTACTCTTCTCCAGCTTCTCGGCAAACTCAAAGGCGGTGATCTTGTGCGATGTGGTGGCCGAGGTGAGTCGGGAAGAGTTCCCTACCGAAGAGGCCTGCGAGGAGAGCGCGTCCGAGGAGGACTGCAGCCAGCTGCTGATGTCATTCTGCTGGCCCTTGTGCGGTGGCTGCTGCTGGACGTACTGGGAGTAGCTGTGGTGATTGTTGAAGGAATGCGAGCGCTTATGGTGCGTGCCTGACGCGCCGCTCAGGTTTCCCATCTCCATCGATGATATCTGTCATGATATGAACAGATTAATACGGATTTGGGTAGTTTTTACAATGAGGAATACGATTAAAGTAATTTTTTAAAATTTTATTAGTAGCTGTAGATTTTGCACGATTGCCTTAAAACAATGGTAAGATGAAGGGTTTTACCAATACTATCGGCGATTAGTCGACACTCGCTAGTACATCTGCATTTACTGCAAATATTGACGGTTGATATCAACTAAATAATATGGTTACTTTGTTGAACCCATTCGTTCCCTAGAAAATGTTGTCTGCAAGTGATTCACATCGATAACCAAAAATTTGCACGATCGAACACTTTTGCTTCTAAAATGAACACCATTTGAACACGGGAGGAAACAAAATTTCGACAGTAAAGGTATTTAGGATATTATCACGGGTAATGGCTTTGGTACTGATTCTGCTTAGTTGTTGATGTGGCTGTGCTAGGCCACCAGGTATTGAGGTAAAATAGCCTCAACTCATTAGGGAAATCCAAAGTTGGAGTTTTTACTTTGAGATCAATAATATTAGTTTATTTGTTTGTTTGTAACTAAGTATGTAGTACAGTTTTCACAACCATGCAAGATGAAGATGAAAAAGCTTTGGCCATGTTAAATACACATATTTAGATTAAAGCTTCATCATATCATTGCATTATGTATTTATATGGATGATTTTGAAAACATGAAATCACTCTATCTTGTTACATAATTATTTACTGTGTACAAATAATTGAACACTATTCAACAGCACAAGGTAAATAAAAACATTATTATTTATGCTGTGTTTCGCAACCAGTACAATAAAGTAAGCATGTCCTAGTGACATTAGTATGTTGATGAGCACTCATGAAAACACCGCCACGGGATCTTTGCTATTTTCATGTAATATGGGTTAGGTCGGGGGAAAACGGGTCAGTTAGTAAGGCACATGTATTTATCACAGGCAAGGATGATCAAACATACATAAGCACTGAATATCACGATGCAAACCGTTACTGTTTAAATTACATAACATCAACAAACACTTGCAATCTGCAATAAATATAAGTTTGTAAGTATTAAAATAACAACACAGTGCTTGTGAAAAGTTATCCTTGCCTGAGGTGATGACAGAAATAGGCAACTTGGCTTTCATCCACCAGTGGGCATACAGGTCAGAGCGGTACACAACGTGTCCAGTCTGCACATTGGTCGATACGGAATACTTCTTGGCTAGGTCTTCACTCCGAGATCTTACCCGCCTATCACAGTGCGAGGAACTTCCTTGCGAGGGACTCCTGACATCTCGAGACTCCTTCCGCTGGGGATTGGTACTTCTACTTTGTCTTTGTCCTTCAACATGATCTTCTTCATATTTAGGAACAGAGATTTCCCGGTAGATTCTCATGTGGTAATGGGTGCTGGGCTTGGCTTGACTCAGGATGCTCACATCGGGGGTACTCCAACCATGATTTACAGCTTGCCGTACATTCTTAGCATCCTCATTATGCTTACTGGGTTTTCTACACAGTTGCGGTTTCTCACAATTGATAGGATTTTTTCTACTGTCGGCATGCTTCTTGACCTTCCGAACATTCGAAGGATAAGGAATGCTATTATGAATGCTAGACGTAACGGAAGTACTGGCTGAGTCAATGTTGCCGATTGATACATTCTCTGAAGTGATGCTGGGCTGACAAGATGTACGCGGAGTTGAAAATGGCGAAGTACAGGGACATTGGGCCTCAAAATTGGCAGCTTCTATTTCAGAAAGCGTCAGCTTGTTTCTTGCGTAATTTAATTTACTTATTTCTCCAGTCGACATACTGTAATCATGGTACAGGGTTTTAGGATAGGACGATTCGTTTAATGATCGTGTTTCGCCTGGAGAATACAGAGAATCCCCTCGATGGTGTATTTCAGGAGACGCCATATTACAACTGCCAGCAACTCCCGAGTCAGAGGATCTTGGACTGTGGCACCGCGACCTGTTACAGCAAGCACAGTTTGGCAAACTGTCAATGTCAGTTACAGATTGAGTAGCGTAGTGGCAGCTGACACACTGTCTCGGCTCATTTACCTTTTTCTTAGATCGCATGATTACAGTTGGAACAGGGCTATCGGCGTTATGTGAAACATCGCTACCTTTAGCAGTTGAGCGTCGAATTTTCTTGTCAGAATTTAGGGAGTGATTTTCAAATCCAGATCTTCTTAAGTTAACAGTTGCTTTTTCAACTTCAATAACATTTTGAAACATGAGAGGTGGTTCTATGATCATTTTAACTGCTTCTTGGCTCATAACTTCACATATAGATTCTGAAGTAGTCAGTTGATTTATTGTGGATTTAGGGGGATCAAGGCTGTGAAACACACTGTGGCCTAAATGTTCTTCAACTTGACAGGTTTTGTTGGAGTCACTAAAATCAATGGAATCATGATAAGCTTTTGATTTGGCTTTAACTTTCTGTTTAGGGTCCTCAGAATTAACTCCAGGTTTAGAAAGAGAGTTATCATTGCAGGACTGCCATCCAGGGGTGCATACAGATGTCAGGGAGGAATCATTAAATCTATCAGCGACAAACTTTGTTGGACAACTTTGCCTCAAAGGTTTAACCTGAGAAAAAGCGCTAGACCCCATAGATTCCATTGCCATATTCTGGTCTAAATTGAGCAGATCTTCACATGCCATGTATGGCTTGGAAGTGCCACATTCAAAGCTGGAATTATCCGAACTTTCTGAATACTGGTTGATGAATGCCAAAGGCATTTTCACATTCTCGCTTGCATTATTGTCCACAGAGTTATCTGGCAGTATTCTAATTACAGGGCATTGATCTGATCGTACTTCAGGAGAGAGTTGCTCTTCAAATTCCTTAATTCCTTCAAATCTTTCATGCGTGCAGTCGGTCACATGAATTCCTCCAGGTAACAGTTTGTCACTGGAATTGTCATCAGATCTGGAGGGGTCGTTATAGTATCGAATATAGCCAAAAGGGTTACTAACACAGCTGCTTCCGACAGATGTCAAACTTCTGTTGCTGCCGTGATCCATAGCATCCTGTCGAGCAATTTTTCCATTACCATTAGCTTCTGGTTCAGAAAAGCAATCCCTACTAGTAAAGGAGCTACTACTTTCTGTTTCGCTGTCTTCACTATCTGTAAAATCACTCTCTACCCCTCCTTGGTCATTTAATCGCAATGTTACATGACTAGTATGATGTCTGTATTTGACCTTTGATAAATCTGGTGGAGGAATACCAGATTGCACATACAATAGCTGTTTTAATATTGATCGGGTGATGACCCTCAGTCTGACCAGTTTGGCAAAATATCTGGAGAGTGCGGCATAAGGAGAGGCCGAAGGATATGATGATGGCGGCATTGTCACATGATAAATACTTTCTCGGGGATTTCGTGACTTTGTCATATTTATATTGTGTTGATTGGATGAACAGGCAGTATCCTGTCCAAAAACCCACACCAAATAAATATATTAAAGTATGATATGTATGTAAATAATTAAAAATAACTCAAAGGTAATATGTATAACATTTACAAAAGAACCTGATTAAAACATAAGATGAAGCCCTTTTCAATTTAAATGATACTCATCAGGAAGATTTATTTGTAAAAGACTTCAAATTGTTCTACTTTAATCAGATTTTCATTAATATATGGTGAATGTGCATTTTTCTTACATGTGTTGGAGACTGAGGCTGGCTGCCACCCGAAGGAATATTTTGGCCAGGGTTGGAGTGCTGCTGCAGGAGGGTGACCCACTTCTCCGCCTCCGCGCTGGTCTGGCAGACGGCCACGATGGTCTCGATCAACGGACCCGATATCTCAAAGGCATTCTTCCGGACATCCGTATCCTCGAGCTTTGTCACCGTAATGCCCGTCAACGGCAATGAACCCTGGAAAATTAATTTCATGGTCAATCATGCGTATTATTATTCCTCAATTTTATAAAGTGACATTTAGTTATTTGATTATGTAAAGTACAAGACAATGACTCTTGCTTTTGTCTCCTGAGGATTTTACGGAAATGTGATATGCATTGTCTGTCATTGAACAGATTCATCACTCGCACTCAAAGATATTAGAAAAACGAGATGTGCTATGAGCAGTTCATACTGTGTGGAATTGTATTGCCGAGTGTCGACGGTTTTGTTCACCAATACTACTGCACACCTTCGCTTACGCTAAGGTATCCGCACTAATACATAGAACAGATTTCTGTGCGTACACGTCCCGATACCGTTCAAAGTACCCTAATTAGGTAGTACTCCGCCTACGGTCCGGCGGCCAACATAGCATATCTCGTTCTTCTAATATCTTTGCTCGCACTGCATTATTGGGGAGGTGTTTGTTTACAAAATTTTGTACTGTTTCCCAAGTTTTATAGATAAATTGCTCGTACAGCAAGACATAACTCATTTGTCAACATAAAATTTATTAAATTATTTTGCTTGTCTTGCGAAACCAAGTTACTCACAATCCGAGGATCCAAAGTAAATGGATTTTAAAAATCTTCAATGCTACTCTATGGTAGGTCAATTCAAGAATGTGGACCCAATGTTTTAAATGCTCTGTCCCTATACTTTGCAACATTCATATGGCAGAATTCAATCAGACTATTTGAAACCAGAAAAGATAAAACTACCAACCTCGTAAACGAATGCGCTCATCCTCCTGCTGACAGACAGCACCAGGAGCGTCTGCGGGAATAGCACCAGGTAGCGGTCATAGTGGCGCGCCCCCAGAGCCACGCCCCCCATGTGCAGCACCTCACCCAGACCCGCGGGGCACCGCCAACCCCGCACGGCTCCCGTCACCACCTGCAGTTCTAGCTCCTTCTGGCGACGGGTGGCTGCACAACCAGACTGGAAAACAACAATTTAAAGGTGTTTTCAAAGAAATAGTGACATTTATACTATTTTGAAAACTCAAACATTTTCATTTCTGCAACGCTGTTTTATGAAAATGAATTTTGACATTCACAGATGATTATTTTCAGAAGCTGTTGTGATTTTGTCTTCTATACAGCTTTCAAAGAATAAAGATTAAAATCGCATCGCGAAAAATTCCAGCGGGGAATATATACGAGCGTTCTCCGGAGACATGAGACAAGACCGAGAAGAAAATGTCTCCGGAGCACAATCAGCATTCCACTCATTAATGAAAAGGCACGAATATATTATTATAGTCACAATAATTGATTTCACATGCTTTATTTTGCTCTTTTTGACTGCAAAATTATTTATTTGCTAGTTGGGAATGACTCATATGGCAGCCACGGATTGTGTGAACAAAGCCCTTTTGTATTGTGTTTTATAAGGTACTTCAAAGTTGGTGCTGACAGATCGCCACTGTGAGGCTTTTAGCCAAGTCGTTAGGTTAATAGAGGGTATTTGAAATGATAGGCAAAAATCAAGTTATCAAGCATTTAAAACTGGACCCCTGCGCTACCGAAGACATTTAAGAATGCAAAAAAATAATGTCATACTTTAAAGTGCTATTTCAAAGGTGGGCTTTTATTATTTCTCCCGAGTAATATGACTTATGTAAAGATAGATTTGAGTCAATAATGTATATAAATATCTATGACTGATTACAGAAACCTTTTTTTTCTTACGCAATATTTAAAAGGCCGCACATAACATTTAATCTCTATCTAGTGGAATAATTTAATGAGTAAAACCTCAAATCGTAATATTTAATCATAGAAGACAATATTAACGACTCTCAAATGAAAGATGTGAAAAAGAAAAGACAGAAAAACATTCAAGTTACGTCTAGGAATTGAACCCATGATATCTTCCTTACCGGGGAAGTGCTCTGACCACTAAGCTGATTCTACCATATCAACTTACATCTGTCTTTTCTGTTTCACATCTTTCACACGTTATTATTGTCTTCAATAATGTTTTTTCATTAAATGAATGACTCACGGCAATATCTTTATAAACCACAACAGCTCGATGGGTGTCTCCCCGGTCGGGGTGGGACTCCACCACATGGCGACCCAGCTCCTGCAACATGGCGGCGTACTTGTGGAGACGTCGGAAAGGTTTACTGAGTCCTGTGGTCAGAACCAGGATTCCCGGACACACGGCGCCACAGCGCTCCATGAACGAGTTCAACTCGTCTCTGAAAAGTTTATACAAATTATTATACGAGGGGACGTAATTAAGTTCACGGAATGGGTAGATAGGTGATTAGTGGGGGTGTCACTGAATTAGGTTCTAATTGAGCAACTCATTATTAGTATAAATACCAGGTTTTATCGTAATTAGGTCATTAGTCTTTGAGCTATCGTCGACCAAACAAGTCAATCAAGGGGAGAACTGTGAATATGGAGGAAATCGAGTTCTGCGCTGTTATAAAATTCCTTACCAAGCAAGGAAAATCAGTTCAGATCATACTGGAAGAGATGTCATCCGTTCTGTCCAAGTGGCATACCCTCTTTAAACAAGGCAGTGAAGACGACCCACTGTCAGGAAGGCCTATCAAGGTGACCACTCCGGAAATTATTCAAAAAGTCGAAATATTAATAATAGAAGATGCCTGACTAAAGAAAAAACAGCTCGCAGAAATGGTTGGAGTATCAGATACAACCATTTTCAAAATTCTTAACAACCATCTTGGCATGACTAAAGTCAGCGCAAGATGGGTGCCGAGATTGCTAACGCCGCCTCAAAAACAACAGCGCGTGGAGTGTTCTCGTACATTTTTGGACCTCTGTAGGGAATACAAAGATGGAGTGTTGGCTCAAATTGTTACTGGTCATAAAACTTGGGTTCATCATTATGAACCTGAGTTTAAACAGGACTCTATGCAGTGGCACAAGAAAGGCACATCACCACCCAAGAAGTTTAAGGTGTCACAATCGGCGGGGGAAAATCATGGCGACAGTCTTTTGGGACTCAGAAGGAATCCTGTTGATTGATTACAAAGATAAAGGAGTTTCCATAACCGGAGTTTACTACGCTTCAATTCTAGAGCAATTAAAGGAAGCCATCAAGGAGAAAAGAAGGGGAAAATTGACCAAAGATGTCCTCCTTCTGCACGACAATGCGCCTGTTCACAAGAGCCGTGTTGCAATGGCTGCCGTGCAGAAGATGGGCTTCGAAATTTTTCCACATACACCCTACAGTCCTGACCTGGCTCCCAGTGATTATTACCTTTTTCCAAACCTTCCAAACAAAACTCGACAACAATAATACCGCTGTACAGAAACACGCTGTGAATTTCGTTCCTGTTTAAAATTAAACAAGTAAAAATTCTAAACGTATTTGACAAAAAATAGTACACTAATATATACGGAATTGCAGTAGCAGTGTAGTAAAGATGTGTCAAGCTGTACTAGTACATCTGTAATAACCTAAATCCGAATTTAAAAAAAAAAAAAGTTTGCTCTCAAAACAATTGATAAACAGCGATTACTCGGTCCGAACTCTGTGCTCGCCCTACTGGCCAGTGTTGAACTCAGTTTGTGTGTGTGTGTGTGTGTGTGTGTGTGTGTGTGTGTACGTGACTACAACGTTCGACCGCCGACCAACATCGTCCACGCAGGGCCGCTAAACCTTTTACCGCTCTACATTTCGAAGCAGTACCATGGACACCAGTGACACCTTTTCTTTCATCTCTGCGGCAAACCAAATTATAAATTCCTTACAAAATACTATAATGGACCCAAGCATTAAGTTTACAAAAGAACAAATAGGGAAATTGTCACCAAAACTCACAGAACTGCTAGGGAATATAAGCCTTGTTGCTACCAAAATGGGCTTTCTGGAGAATAATCAGCCTACAAATAGTGATATAAAAAACAAAAAAATATAAAAAACAAGTACAGTATCTTAATTACTCCAAAAAATAAGATACATCAACAGAAATACAAAATAAAATTCAAAGGCACTTTAAAACCAGCCAATTAGGAATACGCATTGAAGGCATTAAAAAAATCTCCCAAAATCGAATTGTAATCTATTGTGTTAATAAAGAAGATGCTAAAAAACTACAAACTTTAATTTCTAAAGATCTACATGATATTGACTGCAAAGAATTAACAAAGAAAAAACCAACAATGATATTCAAGGGAATTTTCAACGACTTTATCAAAGAAGATTTTACTGACGATATCTTGGACAAAAATGAGGGTATCAAAATTGTAACGCAAAAAACAGAAAAAAATTCTATTTTTAACATAAAAGCTATAATTAAAAACAAATACAATGACACCGCTAACTACATAGTAGAAGTAGACAGCACAACCAGGAAGATTCTATTAATTAAAGAAAAAATAAACATTGGCTACCAGCGAGTTACGGTTGGCGACGCCTGCCCAGTAATACAATGCTACTTCTGTCTACGCCAGTGGCGGTTTTCTCTAAAGTGCGTTTGTGCGGCGAACCCCCATTAAAAAGATGAGAAAATAAAACAAACTTGTTTTATAATAATATAAGCATATTATAGATAGCACGCTATTAAAATTTCGCCTTCAAAACCCGCGCCACCGAAAAATACGATACCTATTCCAAGTTTGTGCGAGTTGAAATCCGCGCCAAACTCTTCATACAAAAGAATCTTAGCCGGTACAGACCCTATGACGGTGACATATACAAAATTTGGTCTTTCTTTGCAAAATTAAGACAAAGTGTGTGCGTCGAACACGCGTTATGATATCACGTGACCTCCGAACATTCACGAAGAAACCCGAGAACTTCGCGGACTGACCGGCCGACGTTTGACCTTTGAACCATAGGGATGCAAGTTAAGTGTTATTTATTATGTTATATTATGGTATTTAACTTTGTAGTCATTTTTGTACATATTTTTGTTTTCTTGTTTCTGCATTTCTCCAACCGTTTGCTTATGGCATTTGTAATACTACCTATTGAAGTAGACCGATTTTGATTTCTGTTTTCATATTTTTTTTTTTTAGATAAGTCGTTATATTCCTTAATTATATTTGCGAAAGTTTCGGCAAACGCCCCATTGTCGTCGCTAGTTATGCAATTTTGTGTTTTGTCTTACCAGTTCAGTTCTCCATCTCCACTATCTCCAGTATTCTTTCGGATTTCAAATTGAAAGCATTTGCGTATATGTTTATTTATGCGTTTGCGTTTATTGATTGTCGCGAATATTTTGTCATAATTTTTTTATACAATGGCGGAATACAGTGTTGTCTATATAAAAAATAATGCCAATACTTATGAAAAAAGGTTGGAAATTAAAAATAAAGGGCCTCCGCGTCCTGACCTCTCATTAAACCAGGTTTGTGCCGCGAAAACCGAGAAATTCACTCGAGTTTTTAAACGTGAGTGGTACGCGAGGTGTACTTGGTTATGTGGTTGCGAGGAAACCAATCGGTTATTTTGCTTCCCCTGTTTAGTTTTTGGAGGCGACCCATCGTGGTGTAAAATTGGAGTAAACGATCTTTCGCATTTAACATCAAAAATTAAAAAACACTCGGCGTCCCAAATCCATTTGCTAAATGAAGTGCAATTGGCATCCATTGGCAGGCTCGATATACGCCAGAAATTTGATTCTGTTTATCGAAGATCGATAAGAGAATTTAACATACAAGTTGATAAAAACAGGCACATTCTATCGCGACTAATCGATTGTGTTAAATTTTGTGGGGCTTTTCAAATTGCACTCCGAGGACACGATGAGTCTTCGGAATCGGTAAATCCGGGGATCTACCGGGCTCTGGTGGATTTCATAGCCGAAATCGATCATTCTATGAAAGAACACTTGTCGGGAACCAGTGTTTTCAAAGGAACATCCAAGGGTGTGCAAAATGACATTTTGGATGCCATCCTGCAAGTGTGCCGGGAACACATAATGAAGCAGGTGACCGAAGCCGATTACGTTGCCATCCAAGCAGATGAATCCACTGACTGTTCGACAATTCAGCAGTTGGTGATTATTTTAAGGTACGTCCACAACAGTAAGATTTATGAACGTTTCTGGAAGCTAGTGACACCAAAAGATCACACTGCAAAAGCCATCGCTGCCGAAATATTAAGCGAACTAAACATTTTAAAAATAAGTGCCAATAAATTGGTTGGACAAAGTTATGATGGCGCTGCCGTAATGAGTGGAAAAGTGGGAGGGGTACAAACTATTATTCGACAAACATTTCCGAACGCCTTTTATGTGCATTGCTATGCGCATCAATTAAATTTAATATTAGAAAGGGCCGCAGCAATTAACCACACGGTAAAAAACTTTTTTTCGAACTTGCATGCTTTTCCTGTATTTTTCTCAAGATCACCGAAACGCTCGACTTTACTAAAAGAAATCGTCAAGAAAAGAATACCATCCGCCCCACCGACCAGATGGAACTACAACACCGAAACTGTGAAGATCATCCATTCTCATTTGGAACCGCTCAAAGAGTGCATGGAGGCTATCATGGCTTTGGAAGACGGAGACTATAATACATATAACCAAGCTCAGTCTCTTCTTTCTTATTTAACAAATGAAGAATTCCTGTACTGGCTAAATTTTTTTGCAGTTATTTTACCCCACTGTCATATTTTATTTCAAGGGTTACAGAAGCGATCAATAGATCCTTTCAAAATATTGCACGGGATTATTCATTTTGAAAAAGCCATCGGGAAGATTCGAGACGATATTCCACCAACTTCTCCGCAGAAAAAACGCCGACCCAATGATGTTAAATATTCCATCATGCGAAAGGAAATTTGTGATGTTCTTTTAATCCAATCGAAAGACAGATTTCAGTTTATTGACCACCTCGTAGCCTCCAATTTATTTAACACAGAAAAATTTTCCGACTACAATAAAAAATTTCCCGAATCAGATTTTACGCAGACAGTGAAAACCTACAATTTCCTCGAAAATGTCAAATTGAAAAACGAACTGATTGTTTTATATGGTCGCGAAGAACGGTACGGTGCCGATGGAGCCCTCTCAATACTGCAATATCTTGTAGAATGCTCTTTACAGTCCATTTTCAGTGAAACCCTTACATTACTCAAAATCATTTGCACGATACCAATGACATCGGTTGAAAGTGAGCGCTGCTTTTCCACACTCAGCAAAGTAAAGACATTTTCTAGAAATACAATGACCCAAGACCGTTTAAATGCCCTGTGTATGATTAGTATAGAGAAGGAACTGATAACCTCTATACCTGATTTTAATACCCGCGTAATTGAAGTGTTTTCAAATGCAAAAAGTCGGCGCATGGATTTTTTGTATAAGTGAAAAAAAACTAAATTTATTTCGTGCCACCTTTATTTGTTTTTTTATGTTTTAAAATATCTATTATATATTCTACGAAATTATTCTTCTCGAAAAAACAATAATAATTAGCAACATACCTACATTGAGTGCTATAAAAACATTAAACAATTTAATTCCTATAAAACTTATCTCATTATCTAATAATTGTGTCTAGTGTAAAGTGATTTAAAAACAATAATATGTAGGTACCCCTCCCACTCACTTTATTTAAGTTGTGTGACTGCTGCCGTATTCGACTATTTGACGAAGGACAACAGTAAGTAAATTTTAATTAGATATGTTTATCTTCTCTTGAATTTCTGAACCCCCTGTTAAAAAGACCACGAACCGCCACTGGCCCTGTCTATGAAATTCCATAATTGTGTCCGATAAAAGGTTAAGTAAAATATTGTACAAACAATCCCTTTGCCTAGTTCTGCACAATATAATTGAATTTTTGACAAAAAATTTCAATAAACTATAACTAGAATATCTAGTGTGAAAATCATGCCAAGAAGTCTTTATTATTTCTTTGGTGTGAATGGCATAAATTGAGTCAATTACAATAAATTGTTGACAAAAAAAAACATAACAAAAATGTGCATTATTAACCACTCAGAACATTAGAACGTCAAAAGACGTAAATATGATAATAGCGGTCAAGACATTAGAACGTCTTTTCACGTAAACGCGCGAGATTTTACAAAAATCGATTTATTTCCATCACTAGTATACGGATTGCCATGATTTAAAAAACAGAGTATCGATAATGAATAACGCTACGCGTCTGTATTCAACAATATCTATGGAACGTAGAAGTGCATTATCTAAGCCGATTGAATCTGTCATCTTGTTCGTTCATAATTTATTGCGTTTCTAAATAATTTATTAAAAATATTTTTGTTTGGACGGTTAATATTTTGAGGTGACTAATAGTTTTTAATTATATTTCTTCAATATATAAAGTGTTATTTCTTTATGATACTCAGAAAATAGTACATTTTTAATCGATTCTTACATATTTTTGACGTTTTCATAAAATATATATTTAGAAACGCAAATATTTACTTATAACAACACATTGCGATAGTGGATTTATTAATCTTTCCAAAACATTTTTTAGAATGAGGCTACGTTTCCCAAGACGTGAGTTATGATGCTTTTAGCAAAACTCGTAAATAACACAAAAATTATCACGTTTTGACAGTTCTCAAAGGAACACATAGTATATAAATGTCTTTGTCTGAAAGGTTAATAGATTGAATGTTTGCCTTGACTCAGGATCCTTAACAAGCCACATTTGAAGTCACCAAGCTAAATCTGCCAGAGGTAAAATCAGGAACTACATCTTAATTAAAATACAATTTTACACTTACAATATTTTTCTCTCCACTGTCAGCCGAGAAATTGGCAGGGGACACACTCAATTATACAAAAAGTATCAGAATTAAAGCATAAACTAAACATAAAATTCCAATGATATGAAAGATCACTCACTTGAATTTGTCTAAAATACAGACAGCCCTGGGATGGGCGGCGCAGTAGGTCTCGTGCACAGCCTTTATCTTGGGGGCCCACTGCAGAAAGAGGCCCCCGACCCTCTGATCGGGCCCCGTCCTGGCTCCGCATTCCTCAATAAGGGCCAGAAGCTCTTCGTGGATCTTCAGAACTTCTAATATGTTGCCAGTCAATTGCTTGTATTCATCACGAGTTAATCTGAAACATAGAAAAAGCATATTTTAACCCTTGGAGTGCCAGCGAAACCGTAGCAGATTTGATAGGAGCTCACACACTCGATTTTATTGTATTTTTAACCTTAAAAAATGCTCCTAGTACACCAAAATTCTATTCGCCTGGCAAGGAAATAATGCATCATATTATTCTAGCTTATCTTTCGTCAATTGCAAACATTGATTTCGTAAATTCATGTCATTATTTTTCATTTCATTATCAGTGCTGTATTTATTTACCCGAAAACCTCATATGACTTATTTTTACTGTGATGAATGCTGGAAAATATAATAAAAGTCTAGAATATTTTCACAATATGTTTTTATAATATTAGAGAGAGAAATAATCAACATGTAAAAACCAAAGTGTTTTTACTATAATACACCAATTACATACCACCAAAAGTTGATAGAATGAATAATGACGAATCAATAATGAGTCTATTTGCCGAGTTTCAGCTCGATGGGATGTCGGAAAGTGGGTTAATTTCCACTTCCAAGATTTGCATTCATTTGTGAAAAAAAAAAGAACATAAGATAGCTTATTAAATATCATAAAATACTTATATAATTGTAAGAATTTTTTATTTCTTATTTGTAGATGTCACTTTTCATGTAATCAAGAACATTTTATTTACTAGAATATGATTTACGAATATATTTAACGAATATATTTAACGAACTCATATTATATTTCACCAACTAACCTGTCAACGTTTTTTGGCATCCTGAAAACAACTGGAGTGTTTTTGTTGTTTATAATTAAAACATCGCCAGCAGGTACTAAATAAATTCAATTTGCCGTCAATGAAAGAATGTCAGAGTCAACATGCTACACCAGCGGTCTCTAGAGGCTAGCGTTGTTGATATTGCCACTATTTCACTGAATTTGGATGTATTATTAATATTATAGGGTATTTGGGTACAGTGATACCAGAGGCGGCTCTAGGGATCCAGGCGGTAGAGGTCATTTAAAAAAAATGTGTGAGTAATCTTTATTTGATATTGTGAAAAATGCCCATACATATTATCTGTATCAAGTCCGCGACTCTAAATAAATATTATGTTAATATAGGAAATTGGAAATAACTACACAATCCATGTACTTACGGTAAATTATTTTTAAGAGATTACATTTTTATGTAGTTGTGTACAACATTAAAATAAATAAAATAAGAGTTTGAAATGCCCGTCCGCAGTATCCAAAGAAAAACAACTAATGTTCCACACACAAACGTGTAAAATGAAAAACAGGCATATGTTTACGTCGCCATCTCTTTAAAACATATAATATTCATCGTGCTGTCTCCCTCACGGCCATGACCTAAACGTCCCTAAGCTTTCTTCGGGACCTAATTTTTACTTCGACGAAAGACATGTAGTGCCATCTCGTTTATTCTATGGCGCACATAGGGACAGAAGATGCCAAAGTTGGGATATTCTTTAAATTGACCCAGCGAATCATGTGGACTTGTGAATGAAAGCTACTATTAGAGACAACAGATGTCACTGCTCGTCACTCGCCGCTGCCGCTTGCAGCTCTGCTGTTTTGCCGTACATTTCAAATAAATTATGAATAAGACCAGTTGTTTTGATGCACATAATTTATTATTATTGTTGTCTTATAATTTTGGGGGGTCAAACACCAATTGACCTAAGGGAAGAACCGCCACTGAGTGACACTATCTTATTAGTTTCTTCATAAAACCGAAAAAATATCTTTAGCGTGGAAACTTCTTACGCAGTACCTTGTATGCTTTCATACAAGCTGTTTGCTGTTTTCATAATCTTTAATACTAGATTGACAAAGTAATTGGATATACGTACATTTTAAACTAACTTAGCCATTTCCCCAAAATGATACAAAAAGACCTAATCTAACTTTATTATTGATCAGTGGATACAATTTCCTATGGCAATCAATGAGGGATAAGTCGCAGAGTTAAAGCAAATTCAAATTTACTTGTTTGTTTACATGTATGTATGTATTTCTAAATCAAAAACACATTGCAACATGTTTCCTCTGCTTGTTGTTATGCTTGGCAGGAAAAAACATATTAATGCATTGTGAAATAAATTAAATACAGTGAATAACATTCCGTAATCTGGGACAGCGAATTTTCTCTTACAATTTATTTATTTACAAATGTTCCTTACAACAGCTTTAAAGCATTTAAATATAACAATCAACACCGCAACGTACAGACTGGCAGTGCCCTAACATAAAATGAAAACATTCATGTATTTGAGTGCTGCAATGAGAAAAGACGAATGTATAGATCACTTAGGGCATCTAAACCAGAGGTTCCCAAAGTGGTCTATATAGACCCCCAGGGGTCGATATCGGCTTACTGGGGTCTATGTCAGCGAGAAAAAAATAAATTTGGGGGTCCACGAGATTCAAATAGGGGTACATACGAGCGGACCCCCATTTACCTTAAGTCAACATTTAGGAGTTCCGTAGATGACACAATACACCTAACACAAATGACACAGTTTACGTAATACTGAGAAATTACTTATTTGATATTTTTATATTTTGTAAAATTGTTTATTTAGGTATATAAATAAAATTATACGTTCCTTTTCTCATCAGTATTAATATATTGAAGCAAAACATTGCACATCGGAAGCCGCGAATTTTTGTAGATTCCCAATTTGTTTTTGAAAAACGTCAAGGGTAATAATAATAAGTGTTTTATTATCTTTTTTTTTGTAACAAACAGATATAATGATATCCTCACTGGGATCTCCCGTGCCCTGGATTTCATTTACATATTATGTATAATTTAATTATAAGAAAATTAATATTACAACAAATTTACATATGAATTTAATTATGAACATATTATAACATGTAGTATAATTTTTTTTTTTTTTTAAATAATTTTAAAATAAGTAAGATAGTATTTTTTTTGGTATAGTTCAGTTGATTCTGTTTTAGTCTGTGTTTGATATCAGTAAATTTTCTATTTCAGATCTCCCTATATTAAGTATCCAGCTTTTTATTTGAGATTTAAATGTTAAAATGTCGAGGTTTTTGAGTGAGAGTGGTATTTTATTGTAGAGTTTAATACTATGATATAAGAAGCTTTTTTGCCCAAAAGTTGTATTAGTAGTTATTTGTTGGATAAGTTTTTGACCATGAGATCTAGTGTTTCTATTGTATGTGTTTGTTTTTATTTCTTGGGTTTTGTACTTATGAATGTAAATGAGTATAGTTTTAGAATATAGTTGTTTAATTGACATGATGTTAAGATTGGTGAAGATTTCGTCAGTTCTTACAGGAACTTTCAGTATAATTTTCATGATGGCTTTTTGAGTGTTAATTAGTGGATTTAGTATATTTTTATTTGCACTGCCCCATCCGATAATACCGTATTCTAACAGTGATTGGCAGAGAGCCATGTAGATTTTGATTAAGTCTTTTTTAATGAGCACATTCCTGATAGTTTTGAAAAAATAACTTAGTTTTTTAATTTTATTATCTAAATAGCTAATGTGATTGGTCCATAATAATGACGTTCAACATTTAAATCAGGGTGGCCACAAAAAACGGATTTCAAAATTCCCTGATAATTCCAGGTTTTCCAGGGCAGTTTCTATATTTTTCCCTGATATGTTTTATTTGGTATAAGGACATATCGTTCAAAATTTTATTTTTGAAACACGATTTTCATCTACGCCAGAAAATTAGAACAGATACATAAATAAAGGGAATTCCGTCATCTAAAGCATTTATTATTTCCTTGCACCACAATGATCTATTCAAAACAAAATACACTTATTACAACTTTATGATATTTCGCCTGAAGACAATTTGTGTACAAATGAAAAGACCAGACAAAAATAGACAAATAAACAAAAGTAAGTACAGTAGAACCCCGATAATTCGAAAAAACGAGTAATTCGAAATTTTCGCCAAAAAATTTTCCGCATAAAAATTTTTTTTAATTCGAAATTCGTTAATTCGTAATTCGAAATTTACTTTAGTCCGCGCACGAAAATTTGTTCGTGAAATTCGAAAAAATTTGATTTTTGCGAAAATAAATCATAATATTTCGTAAATCTGAATCTAAAAGTCAGCCGTGGCGGTAAAACGCCGAAAAATGTATTTTTACGTGGTTATACATCGTCCTTATTAGTATTATTATTTTGTAAATCTGAATCGATTTACACTGGAATGTTGTATTTTTTCAAATTTATTTCGAATATCCGAGTTTGAAGGGCCGAGAAAATACGTTTTACGCGGATATATGTCGTAGTTTTACGAGTTTACACCAAATATCTGTATCTAAAGGGTCGGCCGCGAAATTTCGATTTACGCGTAAATGTAATATTTACGAATTTATTTCGAATATTTGAATTTAAATGGCCCGCTGCGACGGAAATCGGCCGCGAAATCTCGATTTACGCGTAAATATATCGTATTTTTATGAATTTATTTCGAATATCTGAATTTTAAAGGGCCCGCCGCGACGGAAATCAGACGCGAAATTTCAATTTACGCGGAAATATATCGTATTTTTACTAACTTTACTTCGAAATCGGCCGAAAAATTTCGATTCACGCCGAAATATGACATATTTTTACGAATTTACTTCACATATCTGAACTTAAAAGGCCGGCCGCGACGAAAAACTGCCGATAAAATTCGATTTACGCGGAAATATTTTTACGAATTTACATTAAATATCTTAATTTAAAGGGTCGGCCGCGACGGAAATCGGCCGCGCATTCTCGATTTACACGGAAATATATCGTATTCAACGGATATCGGCCGCGCATTCTCGATTTAGACGGAAATATATCATATTTTTGCGAATTTATTTCGAATATCTGCATTTAAAGAGCCGGCCGCGACGGAATACGGCCGCGAATTCTCGTTTAACGCGGAAATATATCGTATTTTTACGAATTTAAATTCAGATATTTGAAATAAAGGGCCGGCCGCGACGGAAAATTACCGCGAAATCTCGATTTACGCGGAAATACAGGGTGGCGCAGATGGATCGGGTGGTTTTGAAGTGGACTTTACGTCTGGAGTGGGGGAGCCAGGTGTTCGGCGGTCTTCGTGCTGTGGTGGGGGGGTCGGGAAGTTTCAGTTGCAGACTGGCAGTCAGTCGCGATGGCTACGTGTTCCGTTGAGCATCGTGTTTTCGCAGTGGAAGAGTTTATAGTCAATTGTTGCTGTGACGCGTGCCTTTCGCCGGCGTTTCAACATCCCACCTCGCGGTAGTGTTCCTAAGCGAGATACGATATTGAGTTAGGTGCATAATTTCCGCACCACTGGTTCATGTGCTCCAAAATGGACGTCTAGACCTCGAACAGTAAGAACGCCTGAGAACGTGGAGCGTGTGAGACGCGATGTCATTACGAGCCCACGTCGATCAACGAGACATCGTGCTCAAGCTCTTGGAATGTCACGTCGGAGCCTTCAAAGGATTCTTAACAAAGAACTGAAATTCCACCCCTATAAAATCATGGTGGTCCAGAAGATTCTCCCAACAGACCATCTTCAAAGGCTTCAGTCTAGCCAACGGATGTTGGAGTTATTGGAAGATGAACAACGAAATCACATTAATTCCTGGTGATGTGCTTGAGCGGGCAATGCGGAACGTTAAGGACCGACTCCAAGAATGCGTCGCTCGAGAAGGAGGGCATTTGATGGATGTAATTTTTAAAAACTAACTTTACTAATTTTTTGTTAATAAATTTCCATTGTAACTACACGTTTTGCACTTTATTTCAATCCAATACCTTTAAAATTGACAGTTTGACAAGTATTTCAAAACCACCCGATCCATCTGCGCCACCCAGTATATCGTATTTTTACGAATATCTCAATTTAAAGGGTAGGCCGCGACCGAAATCGGCAGCGAAATCTCGATTTACTCGTAAATTTATAGCATTTTTACGAATTTATTGCGAATATCTGAATTTAAAGGGCCTGCCGCTACGGTAATCGGCCGCGAAAATAAAGAAATAATTGGTATTAATACGAATTTACAACTAAAATACCACCCGGATTTGAAGAGGCGGCCGAGAAAATCGATTTTCGGCGTATTTTTTTTTTTTTCATAAAAATTCGAATTACGTGGGAATTCGTTAATTCGAAATTTGATTTTTGATGTCCCGTGGATTTCGAATTAACGAGGTTCTACTGTATTGACACTTTGTAAAAATGTTGATAGTGATGATCTTTAAATTTTATTACGACCGTACTGGGTGTCCGACCCTTTTGACACTTTGTTGTAACTTTGCTAGCTTTTTCTTTACAGATTTCGCACTTACATAGTATAGGGGAAAAACTAAGACGGGTGGTTTACGACATGATTGTGTTGCAAGGGCTATTTACCAAAATAATAATAAAAAATACCTACTTATCTAGTTTGTCTTTGTCGGCATATCTTTTGTCACACACGCCGCAAGTAAAAGTAATAAAACACAACTTTGGGACTTCACAAAATCGTAAATAACGAATTTCGTTTTATTTTTGGAATTCCCTGATATTTTAAGAATATTTTGAAATTCCCTGACATTTCCCTGATAATTCCCGGTTTTCCCGGTTTTCCAGGTCTGTGGCCACCCTGTAAATGTACTTCACACAGACTTCAAAACTAAGTTTGAGGACATTTTTACTGTGGAAGTGGAATGTTGAAGAATCGGATATCATATGACAAGAAGAACTGATCGGAATAAGCGCTAACAAAGAACTTAAGGGACAGTTCTGTAGGGCCAGCTACAGAAAGAAATTCCCGTTGCTTATCCTGCTCCATTTTAATTTGGTGTAATACCTCACAAGGGCGCCCCTGTCTGCACAATTTAAAGACAGAGGAACTATACCGCCACCCGGTTATTGGACAGGCAAGGGAAGGGAATCTTCTTACGAAAAAGCGAAATGATTATCACATGCAACGTTAATAGTTTTAGGAAAATTCAATATTAGGCAGGCAGGGGGTCTACGGAAAAAAATATATTTGGCAAGTGGTCTACGGGGCAAAAAAGTTTGGGAACCTCTGATCTAAACCAAAGCGGGAAAACTTGGATTGCAGTAACTAAGCAAGAAAATTGACTACATATGTCTGCTAACATGGTCAAATAAAGTCAGTCAATTGAGACAGATGGGCATGTATTGAGAGATTTGAGAACGCAAACAAAGCAAAGAGTTAGTGCCAGAATTGCGTTATTGCCAGGTTTGCGACGCTCTGTCAATAGATTTATAAAATTCGTAATATATTATATGTAGTTGCAATAAGCTTACATGTCACTTTTTTCTAAAGGGAGCAAGAAGTTGTTGACTAGTCCTTGCAGTTCTGCCACGTGGGCTTTTTCAGAGTCAACTATGTCTTTCAGTACTACATTCCTAAAGGCCTGCACTTCTGAGGGAGCTCTTACTGGTGAAGTTGCCGCTGATCCTGTGGACTCTGAAAAAAAATAATTAAAACGGTTTAATTTAAGATGGACCTTGAATAAAGATGATGATTATATAATACATACATACCTACATCAGATAAAAAGGAAACATTTTATAAATTTAATTCTATTCCATCAAATACTACAATTTTTTTTTAAATTTAAAGAATAGTAATAATATTTTTAACGTTTCCATTCCGAAAGGGGGTAATACAATTCCCCAAAAGAATGAGTCGTGTGATATCCAAGTTGTTTTAACCAGTGGCGGGTCGTGACTTTTGGGTTTAGAAGAGTCCTAATGTTACAAAATAATGGCATTACATATTAATGTTGTTGTAGCCGAAAACGTCTTCTAATTTTTTTCTAAATTTAGGTTTTTGTATGAAGATTTTCAGGAAATCCGGCGCAAAATTGCGGCGCACGGCCAAACTGAAATTTCCTGAAAAAATCGAATTTTTTAAGATATAATAAATAATATTTGGATGATTTGTATAGAGCTGTTTTTGTGCAAAATCACCTCAAGGGCACTGGTCACCTCAACTGCGCTAATATATAATTTTACTAAATTATTCCCCCCCTCCGCTCGGGATCACCACTATGAGTACTTAACAAAAGGTGCATTTTAGTGGAAAGGGCTGCAATAATATATATTTGAGTTATGCTTGATATCGTACGTCTTTTATCATTTTGCATTACTTAATGTTAGACTGCTGAACGAAGATGAGTGACGCCCAGTTAAAAAAGGTAGGTAGTAACTAATATCTAAGTGTTACCGGAAAGGGCAAGAGGAAAATTAAGAGACATGATCGCTAACGGGGATTTTAGTGCATATATCGTACGAAATTTTATCTTCGGATACGTAAAGGTTAAATATAATATTTGTACAGCGCCCTTGAGGTGATTTTGCACAAAAACGGCGCTATACAAATCATCCAAATATTATTATTATAGGTTCGGTTAGGTAATGTAAGTTTTGTTTTTTGTTTTCATAATTTTTCGTCAATGTTCTGTTTTGTCATGGAACCTTCTGAAACCCAAGTTTTGAAACAAAAGAAACCAACCTTTATATTCCTTGACATAATTACTGGGAAACCAGCCCGTCACCTCCCCCAGGGTGCCCTCCCACCAGCCCCCCTCCTCCCGCTGCGACACAGTAATAACATCCCCTTTCTTGAAGCACAGCTCGTCATTGTTCTTGCCTTTGAAGGTATAAATAGCCTGCACCAAGTTCGAATCGCTGGCCATCTTCGCTTTTGTTGTTCGGTGAACGGTGGACTAGTTCTCTTGATGTGTTTTCATTGTTGATTCACACAGACGAGGGGACACATTAGTCTGAAAAGAGTGGAAATAGCAAATTAATTAAATAATCATTAATAATACACCATAAAGATATGGTGAAAAAATGGGTTACTTGCTTGAAATTGCTATTAACAAGTAGTGAAATATTTTAATCCTAACTATAAAGCAGAAAATCTGTTTATGTGCCCCACTGATGATGCTTAAATAAATTTGCACAACCTTTCCTGCCTTAAATTTTTAACTCAACAAAAGTATTTTCAGCTCTCTGACCTAACTTCATTGTGTGCTATAGAGCTTTGAAATCTCCGAATTGTAAAGAAGTACATAAAAAAGCCATTGTATTTAGGTTCCATCTATTTTCACTGTTTGAAAAGAAAAAAGAGTTTTGGAGGTCGGTGAAAAGTCAGATAGCAACAACTAGTACCATATATTATAAACGCCGAAATAAAGCTAGATGTTGCTAAATATTCTTTTTAAATTCTGTACTGTGAAAATGTGAGTTTAACTCAAATATATTATGTATTTACAATAAATCTAACGGAATGATGATAAACGCATGAGTGGGACCAATAGTTTACAACTCATGCACAGATTTCACAGCGCTAATACTACTTGGGACCATGCCCCAATAAAATACTCAATGAAAAATGAAAGTGCCACTACACATTCTCATCGAGAGTTTCTCAACGTAATAAAATGTTCTCAGTCGAAGCAGAATTCTAAACTACAGAACAAAATGTGTTAAGATTCTTTCAGGACAGGATATGTATCCCAATATAGACGGGTCCGTCATTAACACACGCATACATAAACATGTCAAACCAAACAACACAAGAACGAGATTCCCCACAATTCAGTACGACACAGAAAACAAACATTTAGCTACTCAAAACTAGATGGATTTTTCTGGCACATTCTATTATAATTAAAAACATATCAAATCATTCTCAGTTTTGGGAGAGTAATATCGCAGATAATAAACGAAAATTATACATATTTATCATTTAGCTTACAGTAAACATGCATACTTTTTTCACTAGTTTCTTGGCATCTGGCCAAAGTGAGTGTGTTTCTGTGTGAATCACAGTTTGCCAAGAATGTCTAGAGTTGAATGTAAACTCCTTGATTAGAGGCCTGTGATATTCAATCATAATTTACAATATTTAAATGATAGTAAATAACTTTTCAATACAATCAAATGATAGCATAAATATATCGCCTTTGTTCAATGCAATTTAGTTTTTTTTATAGTTCCAAAATTTTTTTACAACTCGGCAGAAATTTTTGCCAAGACCATGACATTCAAACTCAGTTTTAAAGTTGCTTAATAATTACATTTCTTTTTAATATGGCTGGTTGCATATGAAAAAACACACTAGAATAAAACAATTACATCTATAAGGAGAGGAAACAAAAGAAAGGAATATTAAATTATAGTTTTGATAATACAGAGGGCAGTTTTTAAATTTTTATTTATAAACTAGCTTTACCCCGCCACACGTTGATGTGGCTCAGTCTGTCTGTGCAGATAGAGAAAAAATAGAACGTGTTGTTTTTACGTCCAATAGATAGCGCTGTATTTAAAAAAAGCATGTTTTTACCTGTCAAAGGTGATAATTTATTTATTTATTTGTAAGAAACAAACAGCTTTTACATTATATACAATGATAGATATAAATATACAAGTTAACTGAAGTCAAGCCACAGAAGTTTCTTATGCTAAAGTTCATTGGAAATGAAGTTTTAATATCTTAAAATTAATTTGGTGTTAAAGGAAGGGGAGAGGAAGAGGAAAATAGGAAGAGGATAGGAGATGCTCCCGATACATTCCATACTCTCATATTAATAATCGATCGTACGCATTACTTCATATCGATATTTCTTTAGGTTATTACCAAAAATGTCAATGCTGTAAAATTTTGTATTATATTGTGCACATATACGAGGAAACGGGGAATTTTTTCGAATGTTTGTTCTACACGAGGGTAGATAAAATAAATCAGATTGTCGGGTTGATCTCGACGGAATATGAAGATTTATTAAATTGGTAAGTTCTGGCAAGTCCAGACCATTATTTAGGATTTTAAACAATAAGATTTGATCAAAAATTAGATCGTGTTTGGAGGGAGTTAAAATTATCAAATTTAATGCATTTGGTATAATTTGAGAAGTGCAAGTTTAGTTTATAATTTATGTGTTTAAAAATTTTTTTTTTAATTCTTTCTATTCTTTCGATATGGGCTTGGTATAAAGGAGTCCAGATCGGTGTACAGTGTTCCAGGTGCGAGCGAATATATGAGGTGTAAAGGGAATATAGAGTGTTTATGTTGTGGAAGGGTTTTGCTATGCGAATTATAAATCCAAGCATTTTATTGGCTTTGTTAATGATGTCATCAGTGTGTTGGATAAAGTTTAATTTAACATCCAGTGTTACCCCAAGGTCCTTGATATATTTTACTTCATTGATGTGTGTGCCGTTTAGTGTGTATACAAAGGAAATTTTATTTTTATTACGTGTAAATGTTAATTTATTGCATTTTGCGATCTTAATAACAAGTTTGTTTAATTTGCAACAGACAAAAAGACGATTGAGGTCCTCTTGAAGTTTAATGCAGTCGTTAATTGATTTAATAACTAAGTATATTTTTTTATCATCCGCATATGCTAGGTAATTAGCATGTAAAAAACATTTGTGAATATCGTATATATACACATTAAATAATAATGGGCCTAAATGAGAACCTTGAGGTTCTAATAATAATATAGGTATATAAAAACACACGCATTTTCAAATGCAACGTTGTGTCCATATTTCAAAGCAATCGGTGAAGAACTTTCGGAGTTTTAAGGTTTTGAACAAACAAATATTTACATTTTTATTTTTATATAGATATTTTAGAAAACAGGATTAGTTTTCTTTTTTAGATTGTTTAAATGAGCTGCATACATCGTAAAGGCTGTAGGATGAGAACGAGTAGGAATTTCAAGGGCTTCATTACTCATTACAATGAATGTCCACACAAAGGTACCTCTGCGCTTGTGGACTAACAAAATTTAATTGTGAAAATCTTATACTCGGATGGGTTGATTCGGAGAATTTGAACAATTCATAAAATTTCAATGTTCATTTTTGGGTTCTGTGAAAGTCCTAGTTCAAGTTCTGTTATTATATCATTACTAGCTGACGTATACTCGACTTTTCTCTACTTTCTATAAATATAATATGCATGTATTATATATGTATAAACCATCCGGAAGAAATCCTATTAAAAACCATTGCATAGTTTAGAAGAAGTAAGCGTACAAACAGACAGACGCAGATAGAGACATTATTTTATACTATTTAGAGATAGGCTAGTTGCTTGACAGAACTGAAATAGTAACAGAATTTGAAAAAATCTTTCACAGAACTCAAATTCTCTGAAACAACCTATCCTAAGTTAAAGACCATATCCAAATTAAACGAAAAACCACAAGGCTAAAATATTCTCATCCGGGTTGAACGGCCTTTTATCTTATAATCCTATTATATTAAAATGAACAAACAAACACAGCTAATGAAACAGTGTAACTGTCTAAAAGAATCTAGTATAAATAGGTGTGAAACCATGTGAACGCATTCCGGTGCTAAATATTTCACAGCATACCAATGTGAAGAAATATATTTTTTTATATTTACAATGTGCACAGGAACAAATTACACATTTATTTTATGATTCATAGACCGGATATCCAGTAATATTCATTTTTTGGCCACAGTTCGGTATTCAGTTGAAACTGCCCGTCACTCTTGTTCATGAATATTGGGTTTTAAAACGTGAATGCAAATGGGAATATGACAGAATGTTAATGCTTGTAAATTGAGAAGAGTAATGGCCTCACTAAATATTGAAATCCAACATTATTAAATACAAATATCAGCAAATCTTTGTATCCAACGAAACATAATGTTTTGTATGGAAATTAAAGGCAAATATATACCTATTGGAATAAAGTGATAATATCCAAAGAAATAATAATCTAAATTATAATAATACATGTAACCTTTTGGTTCCGTATTAATTTCTGTATTCTAGTATTAAATAGAGCACTTAAGGAAGGATTTTACCTGTTATATAATCACCGTATGTTAAAATTTTGATATTCAATAGTTAATTTAGCTTTAAAGACTACTCGGTTGAGCTACTTCAAATCACTAATGAAAAAACGCCGCCGACTTCGAAGACAACCTTTAGTAAACAGGGTGAATATCAGATCTAAAGGTTACGTCCTACCTATGCCTATCCCTTTACCAATAAAACATAGAGACTGGATTATATTTGTTATAAAAATATCACTTAGTAGCTGTGTAAATTTGTAACTGTCTAAAGCTGTAAAATTTATTGATAAGATTGCATATGTAGAAAACTGAGTAAACAAATCATATTGTGTAATTTTAGCCACAAATCATCATTGCTTGTTATTTTTTTTTAAATACAGATAAGAAGCTATTGAAAGTAGCTTATGAACCAGAAAGCGAGTCAAATAATAACACTTTTAGCTCATAAATAACATTCCTGGCCAGTGTTCCAATAATAGGACATAATAATTAACTTACCTACTAATAAAATGCTTAAATTGCACTACATTGAATTAATGGTTATTGACTGAAATTAGTTTGGTGCATACTATGTTACTTACACAGTTAACGTATTATGCAAATTAAAATAGCAAGAATTAAAGTGACACTCGAAAAACATACAATATTATTGACAGATGTCTTTTTAACAGATGCGTCAAATTCTATTATCATAATGTCGAGGATATTTTTATATTTCTCGAATCTTATCCAAATGTCTATGTGGTTACGAGAAAACTAATTTTGTCAGTGAAAATTTTTCTTGGAAACCATCGCAAGATCAGTGGGTTGAAATTTGCAGGAATTTGACATCCCCGTTAGCTGTCAGCGAACTGTGCTGATGAAATGTGTATTATAACAGGTACTCACATGGAAAAGGACCACAGTTTTGTACGTTCGTTTATTGTTTCATTTCACTTTATACACCATTTTAAATAACAAATTTATATTCTTATCACTAAAGGCACGCGCTTGCTAAACAATTCGTCCATTTTTCTATGGTACAAGTACAATCCGTACAATCCAAAAATAAACATTCATTTGCCTGATGTTGGCTGCTTTCTGCATTGAACACTGAACAAAGGCTGTAGGGATAGCAAGAACATAATCGATCTGTCGATTAATCGATATTTGATAGATATTATGGGACAGGAAATAGGAAAAGGCAGAAAATAAATTTCAAAAAGTTAACAAAATAATTTTAAAAAAACTGTTTTATAATTTCTCAAAAATTGTTTATTCCGCAACCAAAAAATACCAACATCTTGAAATTTTAAAAATATCGCCTACATTTCAATTTTTTTAATCATCCAGTGAAAAAGTGCCAAAATTGAAAATGACATTGAAAGTGGTATTGCTGAAGCACGCAACCACGCCCATAAACTGAAAGAAGAAAATTTGTATTTTTAATAATTATTTATTTACGTCAATCAGTTAATTATAAACTCTAAAGTATGAAGAAAAGAAATGTTTACTCATATGGCTCATCAGAAATAAAAAATGGTTTTGGGGTCTCGATCAGTCCACTGTTTTCAATGACGATGTCATGAGTTGGATGATCATCAATGTCTGTGGACTCGTGTTCAATTATGTGGACAAAATCTTGACCTTCGACGACCTGGAAAAATGTTGATTTTTTTAATAAGATGTTAAAATGAAATAACTGCAAACAAATTAAACGGTTTTTCCCATTCTTGCCCCTTTACTCGAGTAATCGAAAATATGGCACAAATGAGTACAGCGAACATACTATTTATTATGGTATGCTTTGAATTTTATATGAGTTTACCTTTCCAAATATTGTGTGAAGTCCATTTAACCATGGTGTTGGTACAGTAGTTATAAAAAACTGACATCCATTTGTATCCACACCTTAAATTGTAAAACATTTTAAATTATCTTATTTTTATACAATACGGTGTGATAATGATGATGATGTTTAAAATTACCCTTGTTTGCCATGGCCACCAAACCGGAGATTTGGAACTTGGTTTCCAAATTTTCATCTTCAAATGTTGATCCAAAAATACTCAGAGATCCCATTCCATTATTTTGTAGAATATCACCTCCTTTGAACCAAAAAACAATGCTTTTATTTATTACTTAGGAAAATATTATGTAATGATATAAAAATTATTTTAAAACATTTCCTGGATTGCTTAGTATTAAAATGGGGAATATTTTACGAAAGCTAGACACGTATTAAACGATTATTTTTTTTTAATAATACTTCGATTCAACTTAATTACCACAAAAGACAACTATTTACGTCGGGGAAGATGGAAAATACTGCAATTGAAGTGTCGTTTTTTGTCAATCAATGTTTCAAAACTTCAATCGCTTTGACAGTTCGGCCATGTTATTTTTCTTTTTTGACGTATTGCGTAACCAGCGATTCTAAAAGTTTACATTCAAATGTATTAATGTTCCTTATTTAGAAAGCTCTGTTGCGTATAAGTGATTTTTATAAGGACCATCGAACCGAACAATCGACATTAAATATCCAGGCCGGCAGCGTTTTGACAAATGAATTTCGTAAGCCGTATTTCAGATATTATTTTAGCCAAATTCTATCGCACTACAAGTTTCAAATTTACTAGGCTTACCTTGAATCATAAAGCGTTTTATTATGCGATGAATTCTTGTGCCTGAGTATGTCAGTCCATCAATCCCGACAGTAGCAATTTGTTTAAAATTTTCAACAGTTTTTGGGGCAAGTTCCCCAAACAATCCGATTACTATTCTCCCAAGTGGTTCTTGATCTTTCGACAGATCAAAATAAACTTGATCCGTTACTTTAAATTGATCCCCCTGTTGTTGCAAAGAAACAGATTATCACAAAGTCAGTAATATAATATTTTGAACAAAAAACATAACACGGAAGGTTACACTTGAGGTAAATTACTTACCCTGCATAATCTAATTTGTTCAATAATAAACAGTGAACAAATACAAAATATTAATTCTCTTGTTTGAACCATGATGAAAATATTACACAAACGTCTGAATCCAATTGTCAACGCAAAGGAAATGGTTCAAAGAACGGAGTTTTTATGCTGAATTGGATTATAATAGAAGCCATACAAGTAACACATACAGTAATAGATGATGTAATAACGTAGTATCGCAAAGTAATATAAATTTATTAAGTATGATATTGTAAACAATGCTTCAGAGTTGTTAAGTATGTTTCAGAGTTTACCGAAAGTATCTTTTCCAACTTAAGAATCTTTAAATTTATTCAATGAAAAAAACGGTATTTGGTGTAGTACTTATAATTGTTTTCAATGAAATTATGAGTTTATACCATATAAAAAACGTATGTGATGATGAAAGTAGAAAATATAGTAAAAAAAATCTTTTGTTGTATTTACGACAATAAAAACTAAATCGTGTGTTTTCTAATCCAACCAGTAGGTACCATACCTTTTCTACAAGTTGCTGCGCTAAAAATTGCTTAGTATGCGTTCTAGTGTATTTTTAATTGGTGTGAAGTTGTTAACGATGATTTGCAAGTTCCTGCCTGTAATATACAATAAAATTGACAAGTTGTCAAAAAGAGTCATTTCATAAGTTTAGTTTTTGGACGCTCGGTTTACCTTTATCAAAGTTTGTATTTTTCAATAGTGCTTCAAAATGGAACTCTCAGCTGAAGGGACGACTCCTGATTTCATGCTCTTGGCTTCCGTTAAATTTAAACTTGGTCTCCCTAAGTTTAAGAACGACAAGGAACTCACAGAACGTTTGATGCAGGGCATTAAGGACAATAACATGGCACCTTATTATAAAGAAGTCTGCAACGACTTAGGATGGGAATTCAACCAAAAGTTGTTCGATGATATGGCTAAAGAAAACGAGAGCCATTTATCGAAGTTTGTTGAAGACGATTCCGAGACTCCCGTGTGGCAAGATAGGTTAGTTTCTATTTTTTTTTATAAATTGATATTCGTTCGATTTATGCAAGTTCATGACTTTCCTATGATTTTTTCGCCCAATTTGTAGATATTTATTTTTTTTACTAACAGGTTAACATAACCTCAACAATTTTACAAGTCGTTATTTTTTTTGCATAATCATGGAACATAAAACATTTCCTGAAGTTACGTATTTAATTTGGTACTATTAACTAAAGTACAGTGTCCAAGAAACAAAAGTAGTGAAATGAACCAGGCTAATAATTAATATTTGTATTTTCTTTTGTCTTTAGGTTAGAATACCTTTGCTCTATCGGTGATCACAAGGAAGCCACCGACCTCGCTGTGAGTAAGCATGAAGACACAACCCTCACCACCAACAGGCGCCTGGAAGCAATCTTTGCCCTCTTCAGAATTGCATACTTCCACGGATGCAATGTCAAAGAAATGGGAAAAGCGATCCACAAGGTAAATGCTCTTAAAACATAAACATGCTCATTATGTTTAATTTTTTATTACTATTCATAGACAATAGTGTCTCAATACAAAACTAGGCGCACGGTTTACACCAGAGCTTTGCAAACGGGTTTACTACAAAGCATTGGACTGTTCCACATAATAATTATAATTGGAAAGTTTTTGTGAAATATTAGAGCCCCTTTGTCAAAAATCACCAGAATGAGTACTACGTGTGTGCTATGACCTACTATACTTCAAATTTAATCTGCAGTCTCCTCCATTAATGACTGACCGGTTTGTAGCTGATTGGTCCAAGGTGTTGGTTCCTCTGCAATCTATGTTCTTTGTCATTGCACAAGCGACAATTTCAGCATTTTATGTTAAATTTATTTTCAAATATGGGTGGACCTGTGGTAGAGGTGTTAGTTATCCAATGAATGGTACCCGGGGCGGCGGTACCCATTCTCGCCTCCCAAGCTATTGGTAACTGGGAATGTTTTCCTTTTAAAAAAAAAACGCTTTAGAATCATTTCAACGTTTTCTTCTGTTTATGCTTACAGTTTCCAAATACAGTACAGCCTTGATAATCCAAACTAATGAAAAACAACACGTGTTGGGACTCGCGAAGCGTTTGGATTTTAGTATGTTAGATCTAACAGATGTTTGCTTAGGAAAATTATATTTAACAAACTTTTAAACCACAAAACACATTTACTTAGTCATAAACTGATCTATTTTAGGTGGGTTATATTTATTGACCAAGAAAAAGCTTTATCTCTCGATTTATCCAGCAACGTCTTCTCAAATAATGACAGATCATTTTCATCAACCCGGGCCAACCGCGTAACGCACTTGCAGCATACAGTTTGGATTAGCCTGGGTACAGATTATCGAGGCTCTAATATAATCTTAAACAGACGTAATGCTTATTAATATTTTATAAATGTTTCCAGGCACATGAGCTGGTGGACCGCGGCGGCGACTGGAGGTCTCGTAACAAGCTAAAGGCATACGAAGCTCTGTACTGCCTGTCCGTAAGGGACTACACTCACGCAGCTGAGTTGTTCATCGACTGTGTCTCCACGTTCGAATCTTATGAGCTCGTTGATTTCGGTAAATAATTTTTTTCATAAATAGAGTGCTTTTCAATGATACCTTTGCTTGCTTATTTTGGCATAGAATACTCAAATAGTAAATGCTTTGCAGTCATGTGCTATAAAATCTGCTGATATCCTTATTAATTCAGACTCATAGAATGGGATCTCAATAATTATTAGTGGTGACAAATTTAAATGTTAAAACTCTTGATAAATATAGTAACATGATTTCAATGGCAGTTGCCAACGAAAAAGTTAATTAATGTATAAGATCCCTCTCTTCGACAGATAGCAGTTGTGCGTTAAAGATGTATAAACTTATCTGTTTCTATGAGTTATAAATACTATTAAAATAAGCCTGGAAATAAAAAATTTGTTTATAATTAAAAGCAGATTGACAAACTAAAAAAATTATAAACATTCACACAGTGCAAGGCTTGGTTGAGATGTTTTCCGAGATTTGTTTATTTATCTCTACTTTATCTGATACTTCTCTACCGAGTCTCAGCACTAGCTGCATAGCAACTGTCTTGATAGTACGGGCAAGTACTGAATACTGGGCGTTACGGGCTAATTTGGAAACCCAAGATTTGTCATTTCACCACTGCCTTAGACTACAACTTAACTATACTTCTCTAAATAGTATAAAACAAAGTGACTATCTGCATCTGTCTGTTTGTGCACTTAGTTCTTCTAAACCATGCAACGGAGTTTGATAGGGTTTTCACTACCATTTAGAGAATTTCTTCCGGAAGGTTTATGTATATATATACATATAATACATGGATATTATATTTATTGAAACTAGAGAAAAGTCAAGCAATGCCGGGTATACTTCAGCTAGTATAATATAAACACTCAGCATACACTAGGCGCGGTCCGTCCATACATGCTGTGGATGCTCCGCATCCCTTGCATTTTAGAGTAAAAGGATTTGGACTTCTAGCCTTAAACAGCAATAGTGCAATTTAAATATTTCTTCAGCGGCCTTAATGTGATTTTTTTTTACGAAAACAGCGCTGTAACAAATCATACAAATATTATTATTATAAGACATTGTGCATATTATCGTCCCGTTTCTGTGTACGCACAACGAACGACACGATAGAAACAGCGCGGGCGAGTTTAAATACACATACATTCTCAAATATTGTGAAATGCGTAAAACACACGTATACAAGCAAAATACTGTGGTGTGAAAGCGATCTGTAAACCGTATCCAAAATGCTAGAACGTACGTTCTTTGCGCACTCTCATGCACTGAGACCCGCAAGCCTATATTTTCGTAACTTTATACGATGTTAATGACAGCATCCAACATACAAAAACCGTCTTTAATGCTAATATGTATAATGCACAGATTCATATACTCTATAACTAATCCATTGGATTGTATGCGCTCGCTGCTTTGACAGTTTGCTTTGAGCTTGAATACTGAAGTCGAATTCTTATTGAATATTATTAACCTGCAATTTACTTTTTAATCATAATTTAAAATAAGATGGATACTTCATCAACATGTTCTTACACTGTAAATGATAATAGTGAATTGTGTGGTTGTATAATTGAATAATTAATGCGAAAAAGTTTTGTGTCTCTGCCATTTGCGGAAAAAAAACTTATACTGGAAATATTGAGTTATGGAGCTTAATGGATTTATGGAGATAATTTTAGACGATACCTAATTGTATCTTGTTCGCGGGCTAGCGTCTAGATGTGCATATTTGATATCAAGTACGTAGTAAGTACGAGTATAAACATTTGATGTCCAGTATCCCTTCTACAAAAAGTCACCGACCTCCACTGGCCTACACACGAGAATTCTCTTGAAATGCATGTGTGTGGGAATTGAGTATTGCGGGGTTGAGTGTATTAACCCTTAGGATACGACCAACTACAGTAGCAGTTGAGTGAAATCCTGACTACTTTCAGGTGCACTGCAATGTGCAGTGTATAGAGCTAGGGTTTAGAAGTTATGAACGAATTTCTAAATGGTCCATGGAAATTCCCAAGTAATACGTTGACTTTGTAGATGCCTGTCAATTAATTATTATTATTTTTTTTTTAAATAAGCTTTATTGACTGAAAATTTTACATTTTTTTTTTTTTTAGACAATGTATAGATAGTCCCACGAAGCTGCCACATGGCTGCTTGTCTGCAGGTTCTATCTCAATATACAATTATAATACAATATAAGTCTCCCGTTATATAAAATAAATAACAGACTCTTACATACAACTACACTATCACTTTGAATGACAATACGATAACGTACATTCATAAGTACAAGACAATATAGCACACAGATAACACACATTCAAAAATAAGACATATACGATAACACACATTGAAAGTGAATAACATCGTACTGTAACACAATGTAATAGAATTAAAATTCTAGTTAACTAAGTGAAAAATGTTATTTTAATTTTTTTTTCTGGAAATAAAAAGCTTGTTAGTGAAAAAAAAAAAAAAAAAATAAATAAATACATCAATTTATATTAGAATATAATATGAATAGAATATATTCAAATATAATTTTCTATATTATATTTGGCTTTGAGATATTTACAAAATATTAGCTGTCTTCTAAGGGTTAATAAATAAATAACAATGACTCATTATGATTGCAGGAACCATTGTGCAATACTGCGTGCTGGCTTGCATGATTGCCCTGGCGCGCCACGAGCTGCAGACCACTCTGCAGAAGCAGGGGGCTACGGTGCAGGCACTGCGCTGCCAGTTCCCCGAGCTCAGGGAGTTTGTGGAAGCCCTGCATGAATGCAGATACGCTGACTTCATGAAGAGCCTGGCTTGGGTTTGTTTTTTTTTCATTTTGACTTAGACTTATTGAGGTTTCAGTTCTCTCAGGCCCATTATTTCAAACATCTTTTCTAAATTTCAGCACTCAATAGTGTAGCTGTCTACCTACGCATTGAACTTTGTCTACACCAAAGCATTATTATAAAATTAAAAATTCAAAAAAATATTTATTGCACAAAAAGAGTTCAAAGGGTATAGCTTATAGGTTACATCCTATTTCTTCCAGCTAACCCAACAAATACACATTATATTATATGTTGTAACTTTAATATGAGATTATATTTGCAGGTGGAGACCCAGATCTGCACCGACCCCGTGTTCTACCCGCACTACCACCACTACGTGCGTGAGATGAGGATCAAAGCGTACGTACAGCTGCTGCGCGCCTACCGCAGTCTCAGCCTCAACAACATCGCCACAACTTTCGGCCTCACCCGCGATTACATCGAGGACGAGATCTCAAGGTACGCAAAGTTATCACAGCGCTCCCGACCTATAAATTTAGTGGTTTTTGGTTGTTTGCTTTTCAATATAGCTATTCGGTATATTGTCAGCTTTAGGGGGTATTTCACTAACGTCCAAGTAAACTCCGAGTAACAACTTGTCTGATTAAGATAATCGAATGATTAAAATGACAAGTAAACAACAAACTTCCCACGACCTACAAACATCTTGCAAGCACCTACCCGACAAATATTCGATACTTCGTGTGGCAACGCTGCATTTATCCCGTCTGCGTTCACGCCGCTCTATCGCCCCGCCGCTTGTCTATGCATATTTTCAAAACACCGGAATGTTGTTTACGTCGCTGTCACCCACATTCTTCCGCCAACCGCCCGAGATATAATTGTTTAACTGTTTTTACTTTTTAATTCGTTATTTACATAGTTTATTTTATTCGTCTCCTGTTTTAAATAGTTAATACGTTTCTTTTTTAAATTCTAGTAGTGTTTTTTGCTGTTAATATAGATAATAATTGGTCACATAGGTTTAAGGTTATAATAAGTTTTGTTCATAAAAACAATATTTCGTGTATTTGTGTTATTTTGTTAGTTTTTTTGTATTTTAGTATAATTCAATTATGGAAAAACGGGTGCGTAGCATCAATTTTAGCAGGGAAGAATGTGAAAGTCTCGTGAACTTGATTCACAAATACAAAGACATTATAGAAAATAAACAAAGTGACACTGCGCTGTGGAGAGAGAAGGATGCCGCCTGGCTTCGAATTGAAAAGGAGTTCAACTCTTTGTCGTCCTCGTGCTTTCGTTCATCAAAGACTTTAAAAATAAAGTACGAGGGCTTCAAGAGGTCTGTCCGAAAAAAGAGTGCGCTGATCAGGACTGAGCACTATAGCACAGGTGGAGGGCCCAGCAAAGCAGTTCCCCTGGACACGATGGAGCTGAAAGTTAAGGACCTAATCACCTTAAGCGTCCAGGGAAACATGAATAGCATCGACAGTGATGCTGGAACCATTGGTAAGTCGATATTGTTTTAATAAAATTCAGACTTCTGGCTCAAACCACTATCACTTTTATGTATAATAATTATTTATTTCATAAAGGTAGGACCTGATAATGATAAATCATCTTACAAGATGCAGTCGCTGTATTATAATGTTACATCTTTGCAAATCATATTATGTGTGGCAGAAGAAGGATGAACGCAGACTGAAAATTGTTGAAATGAGATCTCAGAGGCATATCTGTGGTAAAACCATGTATGATCGTGTGAGAAATGTGGAGATCCGCAAAGAATGCAAGGCTGATGTAAGCGTAATGAATAAAATTAAGAAAGGGACCCTCAGGTGGTTTGTGCATGTAGAGCGAATGAACAGAGAGAGTAGTGTAAGAAGAATATAGTGTAGGAATATCTACACATATTTAAGTACCAAGTATCTATGATGTTTCATATCATTTTATCATTTATTTCAGATAACCAAATTTCTGCAATGGAGGTGTCAATTGAGGAGGTGCCGGCGACACCGTGCAGAATCGTGTCACAGCCAATCCGGCAGATAATCTTCCTGGACCCGGACGATCCGTGTGAGCCGAGCACCTCCAAAGCCGTAGAAGCCCATGCAGAACCTGAAATCATCATAGAAGAGCTGAACACCGATGAGCCCATTCCTTCCTGCTCATCAAACAAGGTGGCTGCTCCTCCTGAGCCGCAGCAGTGGGACAGGTGGAGTGTCCCGCAACTCCGTACCGCAAGCCACCCAGCCTTACGGAAAGGGGCAAAGAAAGTGGTAGATATCCGGAAGGATATTATGTTCATACAAAAAAAATTTTTAATCGAGGAATTTGAGGAAAAGAAAAAGGAATGGGCGTTCAGGGAACGTGAAAGAAAAGAAATTGAAAAGGAATGGGCATTTAGGGAACGGGAAAGGAAGGAAAAGGAAAAAGAATGGGCTTTCCGGGAACGTGAAAGGCAAAAGAAAGATTAAAATTAAATTATTGAAGACCAAATTTAGAGTTAAATAAATTTTAAAGGTTTTTACCAATATTTGGCTATTTATTTGCTTCCTTCTGTAACTGTATTATATTTTATAAATTAATATGTCCCACATATATACCTATAATGTAGGTATTATTACTGGTCTTCGGCTCGCAAGGCTCATAAAAATGATATGTTTTTAGCATCTAGTAGAATAGAAAGTTATCGTAATATGAAACTATTAATAAAGGTTTCCTAGTGAGGTGTTTACAAAACATTTGATCATCCACTCACACTATCACATCACCTACACAAACCTGCCTTATAGTTTACTACTCAAATTTATAAATTAAAGTACAGAATTATGTGCCAATATGTAATAGTAGTAGTAATTAAAAATGTATGTGCATAAAGGTAAGGATTTATTTACAATAGTAGTATTATTACAATTAAAAGGAAACAGGAGAAGATATTAAAAAATTATAAATGTTTAAGTAAGAAAAATGTATGAAAACTTTGTTAGCGACGGGCTCGATTGTCTAAAAGGTGGGTGAAATAACCAAGAATGAGGTTTCTTCTTGCATTAGTACCTGGGTTTTCATCATTTAGCTCTTCATCATATTCCACAGCAACTTCTTGTACTTCCTCTACCACAAAGGGTGCATCATTCATTTTTACTGCTATATTATGCAACACTGCGCATGCCACAATAATTGCTGTGGTGCGCTCCATAGATAACGTAATACGTCTTCGCAGAACAGGGAATCTGCTCTTCAGAACACCAAAACACCTTTCAACAACATTCCTGCTGCGAATTTGTGATTCGTTATATAGGTTTTCGGCTGGGGTGTTGGTCTGTGGTAATGGTGTGAACAAATAATGTTGGCTTTGATACCCACTGTCCCCTAACAAAATGCTGCCATTAAAATGTCCAGCCTCAAACTTTGCTTTAATCAGCGAATTGTTAAAAATAGTTTGGTCGTGGCTGGATCCAGGCCAGCGGGCAACGATGTCTCTGATGATGAGGTCTGCGTCGCAAATAGCTTGGACATTCATGGAGAATATCCCTTTCCGATTACGGTAAACCTCGGCATCTTCTCCATCTAAAACAGAAAAATATAGCTTTACTAGTTGTTATGTAGCGCAAAGATATATATTTTATAAAACTTGTATTGAAATAGTTTTTCATATAAATACAGGTAGGTATACAAACATATACTTTTACATGTATTTAACACTTTATATTACAATATTTTTACAATAGCACACCTACATATTTATTATGTAAAATTACTTTTCATTATTCATGTTTTCAAAATCTTCATAATTTTATATCACTACTCTCTTTAGATTTACAGTGCAGAATCAAATACAATAACGTTATGTACTTACTTGGAGACAATGCAACATGGGTGCAGTCTATAGCACCAATGACCTTTGGAAAACAAGCCAGATTATAAAAGCCCTGTTTCAAGGGAGCTAGATCCTCAGGAAAGCAAATGAAGACAGGGCGAAGGTATGCTATTGCCTCGGAGACTTCCTTGATAAATCGACACGCGGATGATCTACTGACACCACTGAAGTCTCCAGCAGACATCAGATATGAACCGGTTGCGAAATATCTTAATGTCAGTAAAAGTTTGATGATGGTTGGCACAGCTTTATTCCTGAAATGGTGAAAACATTATGTGAACCAGTTACGATCTATAGGCAAAATATGCATTGTGAATATTCCATAAAATATGTATTGTATAGATGTAAATTAGAACACTACATACCGATTGCTCCTGGAACATATTTTATCTTTTATCGTGTCGTGAATTTCAATGACAGCCTTCTTTGTTAAACGAAATCTCGATCTAAATTCGACATCGTCTAGTACATTTAAATAATTCACTCTTTGCCTATAAACTCTTTTTCTTCGTCTCTCCGCCATTTCATCTGAATAAATATCGTCTAAAATGTCTGAGATCTCCATATTTCGTTAAAAATCGACACTTCTTCAACGTAACTAAAAACACAACCTAACTTCTGAGCTGTCAAAAAGCTTTGGCGCCATTTTGCACTGGTAGTAGGTATTAAAGTAAGAGCTATTCGCAAGGATTACTTCCGAGTAGTTTATACAGCTATTTACTTGACGAACAGCGCTCTTCGAGGATGGTGGGATGGATTTTGTAATTTACTTGCCGAGTATTGCTATTCGAAACTTACTTAAAGTTGGTGAAATACCCCCCTATAGTATTAGAGATTGCTGGTACCTGAAATCGGTTGTCACTGCAGTTCCAGTTTTCGAAATGCAATTTTTACTTTTTTGATGGATATTCTGAAAGAAACCAGTTCCAAAGATAACCTGTTAAATGATTAATGCCACAGTCTCACCGGTTCCAGACTGTTGGATGCAGTTGGGACTCTTTTGTGGTACTCGCATAAAAAAAATTGGCTTGTTTATTTTGGTGAATCATTTGTGTAAATGATAGTTTTAACCATATCAAACATAGGGACTCAAAACATAATGAAATTATATTACTAAATAGCATATTTCAGTATGCTAAAATATAATTTTCCAAAAAATGTGTACTTTGAACTTCAGTTCAAATTAAACTTAAGTTTTTTCCAAACACTGGTTTATGGAGAAGCAATATTTGTGCTATAGCCTTTCAGACCTGAAAAAAAAAGTTTTTTCCAGAATTTTATTATTTTTAGAATAATAAGGTCACTCACCCGCACGATTGTGATGGTCATTACTATCTTCATACAAACCAAAATATATATGTTCGTAAAAATTACGTACAAAAAATGAAAATAAAAAATTTATGTGTGCAAAATTAAAAATTATTATGGAAGAATACGAAAACAACTAAAAAGTATTTAGATTTAGTGTGAAATAATTAAAAACAGTGTTTATTTTGTGAAAGAAACGGGTATGTTTTACATTTTTCACAAAAAAATTTCATTCTGCTTTTACAATTTTCCATTTGACAAATTCTTGGTATGTATAACAATATTATTATCAAATAGTCTCCTTTATCATTCATGACAAAATTGTCGAATCCTTCATATTTTGGTAATATTTCACTATTAAAAAATTGAGATTTTAAAACAATTTTTGCTTTGAACATAGATGGATATATGACGCGTAATTTGATCACTCTATGACCAATAAGAACGTTGTCATATTATGCACAGTATGTGACAAAATGATATTACCAACCCTGCTGTTCTTTCTATTCATTTGCCCTGCTTTCTTTTCCTAAGCATTACACCACTCGTGATATCATGTATCACGAAATCAGCCATTTTATGATAAGCCGTAAGCGTATCACTATTACGTCTTATGTTTTATGTGCATTTTATTAGTATTCATGGTAGAACTATGTCTTGGTTCTACCGTGAATTCTGAAACGCCATTCTAACCAATGAAAATGGTTGTGATAAATATCATTTTGGTATTTCATTTATAATTTTTTATAACCTGTAAAAGGCATAAGCCTTTTGTTTTATAAATAAATAATTTACTTAATATGTAACTAAATGTGGAATAACCATAGTAGTTACTGGCTAGATTTTTGAGCATATTACATTTTATGCTATTGTGAATAATTTTTTTGTTTTCTTCAATTTGGGTAAGGTTGGCTATTAGGGCAATGTTTTTACATCTATGGATGATAACTCAGCAGTACTGCATTTGTTTCATAGATTTTGTGCTCTCTCCTGTTGGAGGTTGGCTATTAGGGCAACATTGGAACAACTATGGATAACAACTCAGCAATACTGCCCTTGTTCCATAGATTTTCAAGCCATGAGATAATAATAATAATATTTGGATGTTGTGATGTATGGTTATAAGGTTGAGTATTTAAGCGATAGATGGCGCTAGTCATAAAGCTTACTCCAGAGTCCGTCAGATGTTGCTAGAGTGCAACAGCAGCACTGAAACAAGCTTCTCGAACCACCAACCAACTAACGAATTACCAACCCTCGGGTAATGAACACTGTAGCTAAATCCAGACCTATTAATTGTAACGTAAATAAACACAATTATAGTAAAGAACCTTTTACTTTTTACAAAGAGTTCCCAACACTGAAATCTGCAAAGTAAGGCAGATGTAACAGATGTTTTATATATCGCCGTTTTTGTGCAAAATCACCTCAACGGTGCTGTACAAATATATAATACACTTTTACAATGATCTACTAACTATATATGGAGATAATGTACTGTACAATACTTACCTGGTAGGTCACTTGAGATTAACACTTAATTAACATTAACTAATTGTTTATTAGCAAAATATGATACAGGATTTAGGACATAATTGGAAAATTGGATATAATTGGACTTTCTCTCAGGAATGGTATATTTAATTTAAGGGTATGACAGCTTAAAAAGGTAAGTTTTTAGTTTAGACCTGAATTCTGTTGGACTTGTTATGGATCTTAGTTTCGGAGGGAGTTTATTCCAAGCCTTCGGGCCAGATGCTCCACAAGCGCGATCACCAACCTTAGTATTTGGCTTGCGCTGAGGTTCCATCAGTCTGCCTACAGCTGATGTGGTCGTCTCCCTCTTCTACACCTTCCAAGCCTAAATACAACTTTAATTCCAGATTCACAGCTGCTGGGCGTCTACAGTGCCGCATTGATGCCGTGAACGGCTGTGTCGTGACAGGGGCTGGAAGCGGGGGTGCCATCATCGGCTCAGCGGGCTCCAGTGCCCTGGGGGCCGCAGACAGGGGGGCCCTGTACCAGGCAACCATCCGCGAAGGGGACCTCCTTCTCAACAGGGTCAAGAAACTGGCCAGTGTCATCAACTTCTAAATACTATTTTTTACTTTTACAAAATAAGTACTGATCAATGTTAAAATGTAATTGTGCTTAAATAAATTTATTTTGAATTTCAGTTTCGGTTTTGAATACATATATTTTTTTACTGTACAATTATTGACACGCATATGGGTACATAAGTAATAGAATATAGTTTTTTTTTTTTTTTTGTCGTAAATTATTGCGATTTTCTTATATTCAAATGGTATTGCATGATAGACCTGATGATGGACACTGCAAAGCTATCCGAAGCTTCGGCTTGAGAAGGAGGAGGAAGCGCAACATGATTTGTTACCCTAAAAATTGACCAACACAATAATCAAGAACAAAAAATAAGGTAAAGGAAGATTAAAATATTAATTTTTTCATCAAAAAATGTCTAAATGTATATCCTTTAAATATCATCGGAGGAATATGCATTATGTTTATCGTTGGTACAGACAGAAATTTAAAAAAAAAAGTATTTTTGACATTTTGTGGTTTATGAAATTTTATTATTCTTATATTTGACTACGCTAAGTTTTTCCAGATAGTTCATAATAAAATATAAAGCATAAATAGAGCTTTTTCTTACACGCCTTCTTTATCTGCAAAGGAAAGATGTAGTATGCACTTTTCAGAACTGTCGAATGTTGACGGCATCATTACACTGTAGATCATGGGTGGCCAACCTTTTCAGCAGCTGGGCCATAGAGGTGAGGCGTATTTATCGTACCCAGTAAAAGTACCGGGTATTTCCATGCGATACTTTGTACTTGTGACAGATCTCTAAAATACCTGGTTCCAAAATACTCATGAGTATTTTATATCGGGACTAAATATTTTTAATAGGTACTTTTACCAGGTATTTTTGATAGGTATTTTTGACAAGTATTTCTAATAGGTATTTTTGATGGATATTTTTAGTAGGTATTTTTGATTGGTATTTTTAGTAGGTATTTCCGATGGGTATTTTAGTAGGTATTTTTGGTAGATATTTTCGATGGGTATTTTTGATGGGTATTTTTGTTGGGTATTTTTAGTAGGTATTTATGATAGGAATTTTTATGTAGTAGGTATTTTTGAGGGGCATATTTGACTGGTATTTGACCAGATATTTAGCGAGGGGAAAAAAGTGGGGAATTTTTTCGAAATGGAATTCTGTAGCTACTCCCCCCCCCCATGGTTTAATATGCTTCATAAGTGTTTCTAAATAGTGAAATCATCGATAGAGCATGTTTGTAAAATGCAAGATATTTCTCCTTGTCCAAATATGTTTTGTAAAACTCTTCCAAATCAACCTGATTGAACTTCTCCTTTAACTGTGCATCACAACACATTTCACAATGTTCCATTTGTAAAATTCCTGACAATAAATTCACGTCTACGGAGAACGGCGTTGCAAATGCAGCAAAAAGCACACAATGCTTTTTAAAATCTTGAAATCGGTTTTCAAATTCTAGGTTTAAGTCGGATATAAACGAAGCGTATTTATCTGCCGCCATTTGTGTGACGTCTGGCTGCAATAACAATGTAGGAAAGTGAGTGAAGATTTTTGTCCTTAACTGTTTTTCCCAAAGCCCAAGTTTCATTTGGAATGCGGAAATAAGATCATACATGTTATTAATTAGTAGATCTTTCCCTTTAGACGAGTATTAACAACATTTAGGTGGCCAACTATATCGACCAGAAATGAAAGTCGCTAACCCACTCCTAGTCTATAAATTCTGAGATACTTTTTGACTTGCTTGCGAAGAATGATTGTATTTCTTGCTACAAATCAAACACTCTTTTCAACATTTTGGAACGGGTCAGTCATCTTACTTATGCATAAAATGTAACATGTCATTATACTGTGAATCCAAAGACTTGAGAAACTCTTGGAACTGACGGTGAGGGGTTGAAAGTTCTCTGTTTTGATGACCACCTTCATGACATGATCCATTTTAAGGGACTTGGAACATAAATTCTCCTGATGAATAATGCAATGAAAATTTAGCATCGAAGTATTACCAACTTTGCAAGCCTCATTTTCAATCAATTTTACTAAACTTTTGTGTTTCCCAACCATTCCTGGAGCACCATCTGTTGTTAAACCCGATAGGTTGTTGAGTTATAAAGAAAAGCGATTCAATGTCGATGTAACAGCTCCTAACAAATCTCGTGAGCAAGTAGTGTCCTTAAGTGGATACAGTGCCGCTAATTCGTCTATTTTGTTAAAATGGACATCAACACCACTTGTCAACAAAACACACCATAACAAAAATCTGTTAGATCTGTGCTTTCATCCAATGCTAGAGCATAAAAATATGAACTTGGATGCTCGATTTTTAAAATTAACTTCAATATGTTTTCCAATGTCTAATATACCATAGAAGAAATTGTCACGATAGTTGAATCAATGTACTGAGATAATTCCATATATGAGATATGATACGAACTACGCACGCTGGAATGTTTGGTGGTTTATGTACACTAAAAGAAAAAAACGTTTGCATATGCTCCGCGGGCTACAAGTAGACACCCAGCAGGCCGCGGTTGGCCACCCTTGCTGTGGATAATGATTGCAGATTTAAAAAAAAGTTTGTTTGTTGATTTTTTGACTGCATAAGCAGATGGCTTGTGGATCCATCAAAAATAATATAATACACATAGTTTTAGTATTTTTCTTTTGGGTGTGAAATTTTTTGGTAAATAAGTAGTATTTTCCATAATAATGTGTTATGCTACGTATACATGGGACAAAATTTCTTTGCGAAACGCTGCTTGCGGTTGCTTTGTTCCTTTCCTGTAATTCATGGCTCGGCTCGTGGATATTTTGTCCTGTTCATACGCACCCTTATATACATAATTAATTAGTACATATAGTAGTGAGTAAGTGCTGTTAATTTTTTTAATGATGATTTAGGTTTCCTTTACATGATGTGAAAGTAATGTGGATATGGTTATTTTATTTTTAATTTTTTTTTTTTTAATTTTAATTTTTTTAAATTTTTAATTAATTTTTTTTTTTTTTTTTGCATTACAGATTGATTCAATCCTTATTACAATACACATGAAATATACAAAGCTTTAAATGAAACATTTTACAATAACCAATATTATTAAGGCCAATGTTGAAAATGTCAAGAGACCTAGAAGTATCATTTAGCAGCACCATACCTCTTGTCATGCTATGCTGGGCCATAACGTCCGTTCTTCCGTGTGGAATACAGAGAAAGTCGTGGCTTCGACCCTGACAGTAGTTGTTCGGTACAAACAATTTATAGCATTCCAAGAGGTATGGGCTGTCAATGTAATAGTTCATGATTTTAAAAGCTGTTACTTGAAGGGTCTCATTCCTCCTAGATTGGAGACTTTCGTAATGCGTTTCGGAGAGCAAATCTATGTGATGCATTATAAAATAACTAACCTCATGCCGCTCCCCAAGTTGTAGGCAGATAGGAGGACCAAACAAGTTGCTCCTTGCCTCATTCACATTGGTACATCGTCTCATTCGTACTCTTCTGTCATTCCGACATCTGACATGGCCCGACTCTTTAAATGAAGTATCTGCTTCGTTTGATCGTGCCATGTCTTCCTCGGGCGTCCCCAACTTCTTCTACCATTCACATTCGCGTCATATATTGTTCTTACACTTCTTTTTTCATTTGTTTGCTCTACATGCTCACACCATCTAAGCATCCCTATCTTAATCTTTCTCATTACGCTTACATTTCGACATTTCTCACACGATCATACAAGGTTTTACCACACTTTGGCCTCTGTGATCTCATTTACACAGCATTCAGTCTACTTTCGTCCTTCCTTATTATAATTCTTCTTCTTCTATTATAATATTTATCCCTGACTTTCTGCAGAAATAAAAATCCTGTTTTATTTGAATATTCCATTAACAATACAGCTTTAGAAAGAGTCACAGAAATCAGAAATCTCGGAATTATTTTGGATGAAAAACTAAGTTTCGCCAATCATATCCACCAAATTGTAAACAAAGGCATGAACACACTAGGCTTCGTATTAAGAACAACTAAAAACTTTAAATCCATACAAGCCATTAAACTGTTATACATATCTCTAGTTAGAAGCATAATTGAATAAAACTCAGTAGTTTGGTCTCCCTCTTACAAAATTCACATTAATAACACTGAGCGAATACAAAAAAAATTTCTACGTTTTATAAATTTTAAATTCAATATCCCACTAGAAGACTTACAATATCATTTCTTATTAAATACTCTAAAAATACACACATTGGAAGACAGGCGTAAAATAAACAACTTAACTTTTTTATTCAAAATTCTAAACTCTAAATTCGACTGTTGCGAACTTCTGCAACTCATAAACTTACGAATACCTACAATAACAACACGACAAAATACACTATTCCACTGCAACACACATAAGCGCAATTACATTGCGAACTCCCCAATACAACGGTTTCACACTATGGGAAACCAATACTTAGGTGATGTCGATATATTTAATATTAACTTTGCGAATTTTGTGGATTACATAAAAGACTTAGGACGGGTTGTTTCGGAAAATTTGAACAATTCATCAAATTTCAACGTTCATTTTCGGGTTCTGTGAAAGTCCTATTCAAGTTCTGTTATCATATCATTGTAGGCTAGTTACTTGACAAAACTGAAAAAAAAACAGAACTTGAAAAAATCTTTCACAGAACTTGAAAATGAACGTTGAAATTTGATGAATTGTTCAAATTCTCCGAAACAACCCGTCCTTATTTCAACACTATTCCAAAATGTAAGTTATATTTTTGTAAACCAGTCAAATCGCTGTATTTTTTAATTTATGTTCTTTTTATTTTTATTATGTAATTTTATTTTTATTATTTCTTTCTTATGTTTCAAAACTGTCATTAAAATTGTACCACTTACATGTAAAAGCCCTCTGGGCGTTAAATAAATAAATAAATATTATTATTTCGGGTTTCTTGTACAGGTACTTTGTTTCTTAGTTTTGGTTTATTTTATTTGTATGCATGGTATTAGTTGATTATTTCATTGACTTTTGTGTATTTCTATTATTAGGTTAGTTTGCTTGTAAAAAAATTTAATAGTTGTAAAATGTGATGTTAAAATAGAAAGGGAAAAAATGAACTGTGGCTTTAACTCCTTACCAACTAACTGCTAATACTAATCAGGAGGTGGATTACCGTTCTCCATTCCTAGCCAAGGATGTGTCCCCAATATACCCATTTCCCTCATTTTAGCCTTGAGACAAGCCAGAGCGAATGAGATAGCCGTGTAGTCTATGACAAAGCCAAAATGAGGGGAAAACTAAGTACATGTTCCTAGCCATGTATAAAGAGTGGGAATTCGCCTCCAGATGTACAAACTTATCAACGCGGTTAGGCGTATTACTACTGAATTTGCTTGTTCGTTCAGCCGCCTGTACTTATGGGGATGTTGGAATTAATACAATGTCAAGTGACTAACGAAGAAGAAAATAATATTTTTTTTTATATTTACAAGCATAAAATTGATTTAAACGAAGATTTTGGGTTCATCCACACAACGACAAAAAATGTAAATTGTAGGGCATTCGTCACCGCCAAGGAATTGCACGAGAATGATGTCAAATTGACTCTTCTTTGAAACTAAATGCTTTCTAACGTATTCCGGTAAATTATAATTATATAAGCATTTAAATCATGTTCGGATGTAATTTCTGTCAAACGAGTAGTAGATTCAAATGCAACCCACGTATCGTGCTACCAGCACTGTCGTTGCCATGCAACTGGCGTCAAACCCGTAGTCAGTGCGTATGCTATGCCCACAAAAGTCGAGTCTCCTGTAGGTATCTCCATGTACAAATGGTTTTAGGGATGTCAATAAAAGAAAAAGTAAATTGTAGTACATTCGTCGCCGCCAAGGAACTACATGCAACTGACGTCAAGCCCGTAGTCAATTGGCTTTAGGGATGTCAATAAAAGAAAATGTAAATTAAGCACACATTTATTTATTCATCCTCCTCTTTGTTGATATTTCATTCTGGTTACAATATCATTTAGGCAGTCACTGATAATACAATACAATAATAGTTAAAATATGTCTATAATATTACATATCTAATAATACTTATGTACAAATATGATAATCATAATAATATAATGCCACACATACACGTGAGTGTTGATGCAAAGTAATAAAAGTCTCGCTTTAAAGGTAACAATAATAATTTTATATAAAAGAAAACAAATTTAATTTAATTTAAGTAAAGTATTCAGTGTCTTAGCCGGAAACACAGGTGAATTAAAGTGTAATCATATAATCTCAAACTTAAGTATAATGTATCAAATCTAAAATTCACAGTTCTTTTGATTTTATCAACATGTAAATAATTCGTATTAACACTTTAAAACATATAATTTACATCTCATATCTATTACAGTCACTTTTAGATGATAAACATTTATAATTAATTATATTATACTGTTGATTAAATATAAGGGATGTGATATTTGATATTATCTTCACTGGTTTCTCATTCAAATGTTTAATGCAATATGTACGAGTATTGAGAATGTATCTTTAAGTAATTTAATTAGTTTACAGTATTCTATGGAAAGGTTTCATCCTTTTGCGCTTTATAGACAAATGCTGAACATATTTAAAATATATACAAAAACCATAATGTCTGTTGTGAAAATATTTCTATCTAAATGTGCTATGGCTGAAAAGTGGATGCTTTGCAGTATGCACCCCTTTGAAACATTTTCACAGAGTAAATTCATTAATAAAACTACAAACTTTCAAGTGTCTTTTAATTCTGTTCTATCCTTTCGGTTGGAGTACTTTTGTGGACATCAATAAATTAAATTCAGATTAAATGCTCTAAAAACAATCTCACTTCCTTTTTAAAAAAATGATAGCACATGCAATTTATAAAAATATACTCTTCAGAGAACGAGAGCTAGCCGATTTAGGATTTTTGATAAGTTTATATAATATACATAAATGCTTTTAAGTGTAATCGAGATTAAGCACACCAAAAGGATTAAGAAACACTTCCAATCAGTTTCTAAATGCATTTAAATAAACACCTTATTTTGATTACTTTAAAATTTTTATGAATGATTGTTTCAAGATTGGCCTACAGAGATGGTACATGATATGAGAGTTTTGCCAATCCTTTTAATATAACTGAATAAATAATGAAGAGAGCAGCCCTCGATTGGCTCAGTTGTGTATCACAGGTTCACAGATCATTGCCACGGGCCCGATAGCGCTTAAACTAAACTTAACAACTATAGACCAAATGCTCAGACGGACTCCGGATGAACTTGCGGAATCAGAATCTTCAAACGTCCGCAATATGCAATATCTGGTAAAACATTGCTGTAAAAATACTGTGAGAAAGCCGCTACTGGTGCGTGACTACAACTCTTAGTTCTTGCGAATCGTTTGAAGGCTCCTTTCCTCCCATCCCGTCTAACTAACACTGACAATACTTCTCTAAATATTGGCTTCATGTGTCGCATTATGAGAAAAATAAACCTACGAATTGTGAGTTAATTTAGAACCTCCTAGAATTTATAAAACTGTTTTATCTATTAATAATACACTATGGTCATGCTAGGTAAATCTAGTATTGATATTTTATAATATAAATTAGGTTTTTTTTTTATATTGACCAAAATGAATACAGGACTTTTGTCAATTTTAAGGTTTAAGCCGAGTTCTACAATTTCTCAATAAGACAATTTGCGTTGAATACAGACCGTAAATGTAGATTAATTAATAATTTAATTTAATGTTTATGTATTTATAGCCCCATGTGGCAATTCCATATTTATATGTAGTACTTTTTATGAAGTACCTATTTATGTATGTTACAGACTAGTTTTAAAATAGGAACATTACATCCACGTCTGTAATAGCTAGTCTGCTTGTTGCAGTGGCAGTGGCAGTGTCCGTGGCAGTGCCCAGCGCTGTACAGAGTGTTCACTATACAGTGCACTGCGCCCACTAGCTCACTGCAACAAGTAGTATGTGCAGCAGATGGACAGATGGAGAGGTGCATGTGTTGGTTATAAAGTATATTTATTACTATTTTAGGTTTACCTTTTACACAAGTTTTCCACTTATTGATAGTGTCCAAATAATGATACGATACTATGTATGTAGTTCATAGTTTAGTAAATGCAAATATAAGAGATTCAAAATTATTTTTACAACACCAATGGTCAGTTATACCTCGCTTCGACAAGCCGAGAACTAATTCTTAAACAAGGTGATAATAACATATTCATTTTAGATCTGTTTTTGGTATGAGTAACATTAATGTTCTAGAAAATAGCGGCGAAAACTAGGACATTAAGTTCCAAACATTTGCCATAAAGTTATCTTTCAAATTACATTAAATCTAAGGTCGCCGACATTGTCAGAAATATCTACCCAATATGGAATATCACCAAAGTACTTGCCAACTAGTCATTTCTAAATGTCACTTCACCAAACTTGCGATATGTGGGAAACGGCGCCAGGTGTGCAGGCAGTCACGCGGCCAGGCCCTCGCCTCTGGAGGGGGGCCCCAGCAGAGGCAGGGGCCCGGCGGCCTCGCCCTCTTCGGGGGCCCGGGATCTCTCGTAGTGCAGCTCCCACACCTGCCTGCGGTCCTCCATCTCGCGGCGCCGCTCTTCCACCTCCCTGCGGCGTTCCTCCTCTTCGCGTTCGGGTGGGGGCGAGCTCAGCGAGGATGGGGGCTTATCGCTGAGCGGAGAGGTGGGCCCCGACAGCGGGGGAGGGGGATGCCCGAAGGGGCTGAAGCCCAGTAGCCCGGGGAACTTTGCCCCCGGAGAGGACATACCATTCTGACCGGCATTCTGTTGAATCACGGAGATTTCATTCAGCTGCAAGGCAAATTATCATGTTTTAATTTATTTTCATGAATATTAAGTTTTTTTCACTTCACTGTTATTATTCATGTTTCATGGTGATCTGTAGATCTTACCTTCTGTTGCATGCCATTAAGGAAGGGTGCCGGTAGGTAGGGGTAGAAGAGGTCTGGTCGGCGCTGCAGGAAGTCCGAGTCCTGGGGGCTGAGCGGCAGTGGGCGCGGGGGTAGCTCCAGGGACATGCGGCGGCCGCGGCGGGAAGCCCCGTTCGACCACATGTGCGTGCCCATATGTACCTGAAATCATACCATCATTAGTACACTTGCCAAAAGAGTGGGAATCTTGAAGTGATTGTTATTGATAGGAATCTGGAGAATGTAAGTAAGCGAAATGGCGAAGCATTAGTACAGAGCTCACACAACGGTATAACGGTACAATAAGTAACGGCTGCGGCTGCCTGGCTACTACTTGGGTGGAGTGGGTAGCTGGACTTACCTTGAGGTTTCCTTTGGTGGTGAAAGCCTTCTGGCACACGGAGCACCGGAAGGGCTTGTCGCCGGTGTGGGTTCGCATATGAATCTGCAGCGCGGAGCTGGACGAGAAGTTCTTGCGGCACACTCCGCACAGGTGCTTATTGGAGAGCGGTGGGGGCCCCGACGGGTGCAGCTGGTGAGGGGGCGGGGGCGGGGGTGGAGCCGGGTTTGGGGCCTGCACTCCTAGGGGAGGCCCGTCTGCAATGCACACACAGGCGGTTTAGTCAGCAGCCAGTGTTATTAGCCGAGGATACACCGAGAAAGCGTTTAGCCGGGTGAAGGGTTAATGAAGCGCTCGATGATGATTAAGGTATTATAGCATTAAGTAAGGTAGGTAAGGTTCTCACTGGAGGGTCGCTTGGGCATGGGTAGGTCCGGGTCCGGGGGCGCCCGCTTGGGTGGGGGCTCCGGGGGTTCGTCCTGCTCGGGGCAGCCGGCCTCGCGGATCTTGTGGGTCAGCATATGCTGCTTCATGTTTCCCTGCAACAGAAGTGGTTCGGTCAGTACTCCCGCCGAGGAGACCTAAGCCTGAGGTAAGTAATGTTTGCGGTCGGGTCGGACTGCCCCTTACCGGGAATGAGAAGGGGCTCCAATGGTTCAAAGCAGTGGCGAACTGCGGCTTGGGGGGGCGCCTGGGGGCACCGGGGACAACGCTCCGCCCCTGGCACAAGCAGCGGCCGCCACTGCTCTGAAACGAGGAAAATATAACAAATATTTAGAATTTAGAATGACAGCGTTTGTCACTGCACAGAAAGCGTATCAAGTTTAAGCTAAGCAGTCAATCAACATAATATTGCATGTGGGTCAATGTTTTATGTAAATTATACATATTTACCTATATCTAAAACGTTAGCAGACATTATAATTTCATTACTTTATTTACATATTAAAGTAAGTATAGGTAGGTACCTAATATCCGTACTAAAATATGATTTATTTGTTCGTTATTAAGGTCCGTCTACATGGAAAACTACGTCCACACAACAGCGACTTGCATGCACTAACAGTTTGTGCAAAAGTCGCAATCATAAGTGTATTTACAAGCCATTTGCGCATTATACAGTTTTGCCGTATTTCCTGCAAATAAAATAATTTACTCGTGCAAATTAGAGCAAATTTAGTTTGCGCAAATTAATGTCTGTGCATGCCGTTTGCGCTGTATACCGTTTTGCCGTCTCAACGTACATGCTTACTTGTGTAAATTCGAGTTTGTGCAAGTAAGATTAAGCATGTAGACGTACCTTTAGTTCTTGTATTATTATTTAATCTTTCAAATAACGAAATAAGTCTTCACGGCGGATTTACACGGTTAGATCATTAAATCGAGAAAACATTTGTTCAATTTTAATCAAATTTTACAGACACTAATTTGAGAATCATTGAAAATGAAATATTTTTTACTCTCAATTGTTTTGTTACAATCGTATTTACTTAGCAAGTTTTTCAGTCAACACCGCGCGGTGATTATTTCACTACAAGACTGTAAAACAAACAAGAAACTATTATTAGTTTATATTAAGCATGGCTAATTTTTTTGAATTTTAAATTGCACAAATTTGATAGAATTCTGTATTATTCCGAGAAAGCATCCTGCTCACATTCTTTGAAAACTTTAATTTTGTATGCACTTAAATATGTTATTTTGGAAAATAATCTCTATGCAGTGCTCAGAGATGAATAAGTTGATCTAATAATGCATTTGATCGGATGAAATAAAATTTTCTAGTCGTCGACCGGAGGTGACAGGTAAAAGTAATAAAGTGAACCGATTGTCATATTTTTGGCAGCCCTGTCATTCCTGCATCTCTGCAACAGTAGGGCCTGAGATTTGAGCAGACACGTTAGTTGGTTTTGGTTAGTTAGTCAGACAGCTAGGAATAAAGCTGATACTATTCGCGTCTGGTACAATAGGACGGAATAGCTGGACGCGAGCCAGTCACACAAAACAACCTAAGACAAAACTTATTTTTAGTGTATCACAATAATTAACAGCCGGCACACCCGATTATCCCCACCACCGGCGCTCAATCATCGAATTCAATAATACAGGGATGGCAAAAATAAATTTAATAAAATAGTGTTTAAAAAATAATATTATTTTTTTGATGACCTTCGAAGCCACAGTCAGCTTATTTTTTTTTAATGTACACATTTCCCGTCAAACGCCAATTTTCGCGCCGTTTCAGCTTTTGATCAAATTTTGATATGACAGTTATGCTTGACGGCTGGTCGTAAGCTGAAACGGGGCAAACATCTGCGTTTAATGGGGACTGTTCAAATATTTAAAAAAAAAACAGAAAGGCGCTGATTTGATGGTCATTAAATGTGACGGTGCTTGAAAAAGAGAGTACTTTATCTTACACTTTATAATTTAAAAAACTTTTAGATCTATAAACAAAATAAGCTATGATAATAGCGCATGTAAAAAAAATTAATTGTGTGCACAATTTTATATATGTAATATATGATGTATATGTGATCGGGTACACAATTTTATATATGTAATTCATAATATATATGTAATTGTGTACACAATTTTATATATGTAATTCATAATATATATATAATTGGGTACTCAATTTTATATATGTAATTCATAATATATATGTAATTGTGTAAACAATTTTTCGATACATTTTCATATTATTTATTTTAACTGTTCAAACGAACAATGTTGGATGTGCAAATTGGCTGTACTCTATAAACACAATGTTTGTGAATGTAATTTTTCGACACATGTACGCATTATTTATTTCAATTGTCCAAACGAACAATGTTGGACGTGCAAATTGATAACGTTTCATTAGAGCTGTTTGTAGATTCGTGTCTACAATTTTTACCGTTTTTCAGATTATTTTTTAAATATAATATTAAATTAAAAAAAATTATATGTTTAATTTGTGGAATATATATGTACACAGATAAAAATGAGTATTGCAATTTATTAAGAATCACTTCAAATTATTGGTAAGCCGGTTAAAAAACGCTTTTAGCGAATGAATTAACAGGTTTCCTGATAAACTTTTAGTAAACTAGGAATATATTATAACGTGTTCCGACATCGTGATAATATGTTCGAAATTAACTAAAAGTTTATCAGCAAACCTGGTAATTAATTCTTTAAAGGTCTGCAATCCCGTTTTTAACCGGATTACAAATAATTTGAAGAGATTATTGATAAATTAGCAATACTCATTTTTCTCCTTGCATTACGACAACTTTGTACCTACAACCGATAGCAAACAGTTTGTACACTCGACATTGTTCGTTGGCGCAAGCGATATTTTCGTTTGTAAATTCGGTAGGGTACGATTGTCGTAAAAGATGTCGATTTTCGTCAAAAGTAAAAAAAAAGTATTATAAAGATATTTTTTGGTATCACGAACCAACGGTTAAACGCAATCGCACATGCGTCTGAAATCGTATGTTTGACTGGTAACGTTTAATGGATATTCAATTGCACTGGATTTAGTCAAAATACGCTATCGGGTGGAGACACATTACACATTTCAGCAAGTCGCTCGCCTTACTCTACCAACGGGAATGGATGGCGATCGATATGCTGAAATAAGCCAAGCCACGAGAATATAGTCTGTCATATTCATTAAATAAATGGGCTTCTTACTAAATGTACCTACAGTGTACCCAAAACCTACAATATATTATAATCTTCATTCCACACTGTCCATCATGGTATAACATTCTAAATTCACCTTTAAGTATGCACTTAATACGTATGACTAAAAACATTCGATATTATATTTCATAAATTTTAAACATTAAAAAAAATATTACTATTACAAACAAAATATTAAAAAATAGTATTTAATTAATCAGCACCTTAATATTTTACCGCACTGGAGCACTATTGGTATAAAAACATCCCCTTTTTAATTTTTTAAGAATTTGTCATGATCTAAAATGATGGTAATGACAACAAATATTGAATTTTCCACACATTTCGGGAGATATTTTGGGCGAGAAAGTTTTGAAAATAGTTATTTTTTGATTAGTTGGCGTAATTACCTTGGTAGAAAAGCCACGGTCGCATACGTTGCATTTGAAGGGTCGTTCCTTAGTGTGACTCCTGTAGTGAATCTCGAGGGCAGAGTGGCAGGCGAAGGTTTTGTAGCAAATGTTGCAGGTTGTGTTTCCACGCACTAATGACAAACAAACAATTTTTGTTATAGTTGAAACTAATACAACTGTAGGTATAAAGATATTCCTGCATCTCTAATATGGACTTAATGTAGAAAAAAATTGTTGACAATTTACAATGTGATTAAATAATTTAGTTTTCCTTGTCACATGAAGTATTCTACATACATTATCAAATGCATATCGTAGATTAGAACATAATTGTGCTAAACAGACAATTAATAAACTCTTAACTTAATAGTTTCCATTCAGATTATTACCCAAATCAAATTAGACTCTAAGTGGACATAAAACCGTTTTATTTGTGATATTTAATGAAACTATCGATCGTCGCTTAGCGATCAATAAGATTAAAATTAAAATTTATCAAACCTAATAATTTGAATTATTATTTAATAAATAATAAAAAACCTAAGTTCAACATTATACTGTATAAGTTAAAGAATGTATCTTTTTAAATGTTGCCAAGCTAAAACTCATTGTACATAAAAAAACAATAAAGTTACATAAAAAGGCAGTATTTTTAGTTGAATATAAATTAATAAAGAATATAAGAATTGTAATTAATATTGCAGTAATGATCTAGATGTGTAAAGCTAACTCTGATCTGAACAAAGTTTTATGTAAGCAAATTTATTGGTGAAAAAAATGTTTTTTGCGTTATAAAAATTACCACGATTATTGTTGCCAACGTAGAAATCGATAAATTAGAATTTTCGCATGATTACCCTGCTGCGTTTCCTATTAATTGCTTGTTTAATTATTCGCGGAAACAGTTTTCTAATAAATGATTTTATTTTTAAATAGCTAAGAACCGGGCATTCGTTAAAATAGTGCAAACATAATGAATAGGTAGACCTAAAACTTTCCCAGCAATTCATTGGACTGTTAATTTAATTCTTGTCTGGAAAATTATAATTGAGGCGGTCTGTATACAACGCAACGTGTAAGCTCGGAGCGGCGCCGACGGAATTCGTATTGGTATTTAATTTTGTCTTAGATTTAATCGAATCATATCGACATCAAGAATCGACGTGTTCTGGAATTTTGCCAGCAACATGGGCTCAGTAAATAGATTGTTGATGACACACACAATGCTTCTACAGTTAAGTACTTAATATATAAACCCAGTACAATATGTGTTCTGAAAAGTGTCTAGTGAAAGATTTTGTTTTTAAGAAAATCAAAATTAATAAGCGGATGATTTCTGAGTAGGTACATAGGCTGACTTTAGCCGTGGTAATTTTTATAACGATTGAATGAATGAAACTGCATTGAGTATTATTTAGGAACATTGGGATCGGGAAGAGGAGAGGAAGCTGATTCGAGGCCTGCCCGGAGAATGGTGTCGCACAACCGACCCCGTCGGGTACTGAGGACTGAGGCCCGAGCAGCTGGGACCCCGCGAACACGAAGAGGTCGGTCGGGTCGGGCAGGCGCTCCGCTATCCGCCTACCTGCGGGGCCCAGCGCCAGGCCGAGGGGGCTGAAGGGGGTTCCACCCAGCATTGCGCTCGCCAGAGACGACAGCGCGCCCCCGCCCATAGCGCCTGTGTCCGGAGGAGGGAAACTGTACAGGTTGGCGAACGGCGGCCGGGGGGTCAAGTCCATGGCACCCTGGGAAGGCGGGGGCGGAGGCGAGGGGGTCGTCAACTGCGGGGAAGGGGCCGAGGACCCGTCCCTCTCAGCAGCAGGTGGAGCGGGGGTGGAAGATCTCGGCCGGCTCTGGTGAAGGCTTTCTGCGGGAGAACTCATATCAGATGCTGACGGGTGAGATGCCATTGTCGTTATAGTTTTTACTTGGTTTTCGAGTGCTGCCAGTGATGCGGAGAACGAGGGAGTTTCTGGCTCCCTCTGTTCGACCGACCCTCTTTGACTCGAATCATCGTCAAAATCATCTCGGTCCATCGTTCCGTCATCACTGATATACTCGTCTTTAAAATCGTGGCCCATGTCTCGGAGGTCGGAGAACCCCGAGGGGGGCCTCCCGGGCATGTGAAAACCCTGTGAGAAAAAATGTCCTGGTCCGGGAAAGCCGCCCATACCCGGCAACTCCTTAATCTCCGCAGCCTGTATTTGTTCGGGCGTCAGGTCTGTGGGCTCTCCCGTGTGCAATCTAATATGCTGCTGTAGAACCAGCGCGTTGCTAAACTTTTTGTGGCACACTGGACACTGGTGCAGGACTCTCATGGGGGGCTTCATTCTGTGTACCCCCATGTGAGTTTTTAAGTTACCTTTGGTAGTGAAAGCCCTTCCACATATTCGGCACCGAAATGGCCTCTCACCCGTGTGAGTTCTGTAATGCATCTGCAAAGCGCTTTTACAAGATAATATTCTTTGGCAAATAACGCATTGATTCGGATCTGTCATTTTATTTTCTATGTTATCGACTAATTGTTGTAGTTTGGTCGTTTCAGATGCTTTGGTTACTTCGATTAAGCTTTCCCAAGAATTATCATTACTTCCTGGTCGGGGGAGAAGAGAATTATAGACGATGGGATCCTTTGTCGGGTCGGCGTCCATCATCAAGCCGGGCAGGCCTGCGGCGTGAAACATGGATAAGCTCCCAGAGGAGGCACTACTAGGAGGGGAGGCATTATAGAGGTATGGGAAAGAGGGGGGCATTCGTCGTCCCACAGGTATCGAAAGGGAACCCGCTATTGACGATGTCTTACTTGAAAGGTTTTCCGGCTGGTCAGGGTCGCGCTTCTCGTGGGACTGGGACTCGGGCTCGGGCTCGGGACTGTCACGCCCTTGAAGGTGCAGGTTGTCCTCGCTGCTGTATTTGGAGTCCATACTGCACTCGTCGTAAGGCGAAGGCGAGGGAAATCTATCTGGCTCCCGGTCAACATCGGGTGATTCTCGATCAATGTCAGGTTCTCTTTTAGGTGTAATTCGATCGTGATCTTCAAAACTTCGATCTCTCATATGCTCTTCATCTTGCGGTTCCATTTTAAACCGGTCCTCACTGGGTGCGTCTAGTGGACTCGACGGAGGTGGTTTACTAAGGTCGGCAGGAATGTCTTGCTGCTCGTCTCGGAGGGCGAACAGTGGGTGCAGAGGTGATGGCTTGTCGGAGAGTGGTCTCGGCGGCATGATATCGCGGGGCGGCGGGCGGTACAGCGGCAGGCCGGGCGGGAAAGGCGACCCGCCTGGTGGAAAGGGCATCGGGTGAGGGGGCATGCCGGGCATGGGGCCCGGAGACAGCTGTGCCAGTAACGGGGGGTGGTATTTATCTAAATGCTCCGGGATCGGGTTAGGGTTCATTTTAACGTGCGGGAACTTGGCCGTGTGGCGCTGGAAGTGCACTTTGAGGTTGCCCTTGGTAGTAAAGCGGGAGCCGCACACATTACATTTAAAGGGGCGTTCACCTGTGTGGGAGCGGATGTGGATCTGCAGCGCGGAATCGCTGCCGAACACCTTTCCACAGTAGCGGCATCTGTGTTTGAAGAACGGTTCGTTTCTGCCACCAGATTTTCCATCATAAGGCGACATCTTTCCTGACTTCCGGAAGGCAAGCTCATCAGCGAGATTATTTGCCAGCAATCCCTGCGAAGCATTGTCTAACACTTCCTGCGCCCGCCTCTGAAGCATCTCCAGGGTATTCGGTGTATCGATCAAAGACGGTAAAGGTTCGTTATTCGTGATGATAGTCGATGCCAGAGAAGAACAGATCGAGCTGTAAGGTGGGTGTGAAGATATTACATTAGGTGGAGATGGTGTCGGAGGTTTCGGAATTGAGATCAGCTCCTGTTTCAGAGACGGAGGCTGTGGATGTGAGGGAGGAACGGCTTGAGATGTCGGGAATGAAACTGGCGTGTCTATTCGGACGGGGGTCGGTTCCCGGGTCGGGATCTGAGTCTTGGGTGGCGAAGGCGTTGGTAATCTGGGCGGCGGAGGACGCGGTCCCGGTACAGGGGTGTGGGCTTCGCTAGAGGGTGGCGTGACCGATCTGTCGTCCTTGGGCCTCGTCAAAGAAAGTTGGTTTTGTAACTGTTGAATCAGTTGTAGTTGAAATACTTGTTGATGCTGCAGCGTAAATAATGTGCTTTGGAGGACGGCCAACTCCTGGAGAGCCGCTTCATTATCGGAATTATTAGCCATTGTTGTGGCAGCGAATTGAGCCACTGCCACTTTGGTATTTTGTAGAGCCTCCAGGGTGACGTGACTGGCGGCTGGGAAGGGAAAGGGCACTACGGGGGTGGGGGTGGCTCCCTCTCCGTCCTCCAGGCTGTTGTTGTTTTCAGCATCTTGCCGGTGCCGTCGGACTTGTTCGAGCCTTTTGCCTCCCTCGACGAGTTCTTCCTCGACATCGTCATCTCCCGGTTCTGGCTCCATGCCTTCGTCTCCCGAGACCACCATGTCCTCGGGGTCAGAGGGCATGTTTTCCTCCTCCAGCTCGGGGGGCACGCTGTCTGCGCGCGCCTCGTCCGCCCTGCCCGGCAACTCCTCGTACTCCTGGCGGATCAACTGTTGCTGCATGTATGCCGGAAGGTCTCCGCTAGTCCTAACGCTTTCTTCTTCTGAGCCGGATCCAGAGCTTTCCCCTGAAACAAAAATATTCAATAAGATTTTGATGCTAAAGTAACTGTTCAATCTTTTATAAACGGTTAGGTAGGTCCTAATATATACTTTTTGTATTAAAATTAACTTTATTAGTTTATTAGCATTAATATAATAATACAAAATATTATTATTTTATAAATACAAATAGTAAAATGTAGAAAATAACAAATCTCCGTTTTAAAAGGAGTGGATTTATTTAATTACAAAAAAATTAAAAGTCTTAATAAGCGTACATGAAATTTATTCTGCATTAATTCTTTTGAATTTTCAGCCCTCGGGAAAAAAGATGGCATAGGTTTGTAAGATTAAAAAAAAATACGATAATATATTATTTTCCGAGTTTCTAAAATATTTTATTATTTCGATTGTAAAAAATGTTAGTAAATTAAAATCAAAACCATGGAAAGTGATGATAATGTGCCCCCGGTAGACAAATAAAAAATAAATCACAAAAAGTAGGTAGGTAGGTATCGAAACAATAAACTAAAAGTTTTCGTTTTAAAAAAATAGCTTACGAATAAAAACCTTAAATAATAAAATCAATAGTAAATAATAATAATTTTGAGCATAACATGCCCATAATAAATTCATTGTAAAGAAAAATAAAATCAAGTTTTCAAATTATTGTTTCTGCTACTCAAACAGAGATGGCGCTAGTTGCCATTTCCCGATAGAAATTTAATTTTGTTGCCGTCGGCAACGCAAGCTTTGACTCCAACCAACTCCAACACTGCCTCGAATGAAATGTATAATAAATGCATATACCTAAATTGCTTTCTTATATTTTATTTATTGGTAGTTTTCGCTCGTTATCAAATAAATTATCATTATTAATGAATTGTTAAAAATTTTACTAATTAATATTCACGAAACTATTTTCTATGATGTTTTTTTTTTTGTAAACACGTTTTTGATACCGCATGTGCCGTTTAAAATAATGCGAAATTAAACCTGTTTTACTAACTCGAAGATTTCATAGTAAATTAGCAGCAATGCATTCGACTTTTTATGGCTGGTAATAGCGTACATTTTGACTCTCTTCTTTTTAATTTGCCCATTTGAAATGCATTATGAATTTAGGAAACATTCACAGCACATTAAATAATCCATAAAAACAAGTTTATGATATTGGCGTTTGAATATTATTACTGAATACGCAATAGGTGACAACAGGCGGTAGATATTTATAGAAATACCCAAGGAAATCTTCGACATAAATTAGAATTATTGTGTCGTCCATCACCTACTGGTTTTATTGATGTGAAAAGAGGAAAACTTTTACCGAATTTACAGCTAAGATGATAAATAATTTATTAATTTATGTGTACTTAGGTACTTACGCATTGAACTATTAAGAAGCTAAGTACTACTTAGGTACCTATCGCGGTAGATAGGTATATGTAGGTAGGTAACTACAATGTTTTTTTTGCTTGATGGTAGGTATACGTGGCATAATGGTCCACATATATGACTCAAAGCCGAAAGACTGCAGATTTGATTTCATAAATATTGACCGATCAGTGGCTGAGTTGGCATCGTGTTTGGGTCTAACCCAGAAGTAGTGTGTTCAATTGGCTGGCTAAGTCCTTCATCACAACACAAGCAACGTTTTCCGCTTACTGTATTGGTAGTAGAAGATTTTCAAATATTGTCAGGTTAGTCGTAACCCGGGAATGTTTTTCTTTCTTTTTTTTAAAAAAAGACATGATTTATTCAATTTATCGAAGAACTATTGACGCAACATAAATTAGAAATTCATTACATTTCCGATTATTGTATCTAGCTAACGCAGACCCGTGAACAGTCATGGGAGAAAAAATATATAAATGGTTTCCTCGTTATATGATTTTTAACAACTATGTACTGTCATTGAGCAATAAATGTTTATAGCAGTAATCAAATGGAAATACACAATAATGTATCTGTGTTCTGGTACCTTTTTATTGTCGGCAGGTATAGAGAATATAAATACATCAATGTCATCAGGTTAATATTAGTATATTTTTTAAAAATGTATAATTGTGACATTAGCGCCACTGCGGAAATTGACAAATTACCCTACGACATTTCTGTGCTCCTGGTATTTTGTTCTAGTCGCAATGTTCGGGTTTATTATTTATAACTTACCTAACAGATCTGAATTCTTGACAAATCATTAAAATAATTTTCTGTTAAAAATATTATTTGACCTACCTATTTTAACGTTTGACTGAATTTTCCAAACAAACACTTGTAATTTTAAATTCAAATCAAAAGATCTAGAGTACCTACATTAAACTGTAGTAACAGACAAACGGAGTCCCAACTAAAAATAGTATTTTAAATAAATTAATAGATAATATTAATAATATTGTGTTGTTACCTACGTTGTTGATAGGAGGGTCAAAATGATTAAATTTTCTTGAAATACATTGATTGATAAGTAGATAATATTTTTCAATAGTTAAAGTCAAAGATCTAATAGTACCTACTTTTATCATCGTAAATATTCAATAAAAAGACTCAAAGCTCAAGTTAGATAGGTTACTACCTACTCACCACCGACCATCTCTATTTTTTACTGGAGAAGGTAACTTGTACCAAAGTAAATATCAATTCTAGAAAATAATAACTCTTTGGTAATATTATTACGAATCAACATTGGAATGAAACAAAATTTTTGAATACCTATTTATTATATATATTAACCACTATTTGGTTGTTTTATTGTTAATATCCTTATCGGGTATACACTTCACAGGTTCAATTATATTATTAATAATTAATGCAAATATATTCATATTTTATAAATAAACGTAGAAATCGACTTTTTAATTTGGCAGTAAAAAGCCACCTTAATTATAATATTTACGGTCGCGATCCGAGAGTTGCTAAAATCGGTTTTATTGCTAATTAATATAATATGAATTGTTTACGATGGGGGCTTATGAATAAATATAACTAACATGCTTCTTTTATACTTTGAAACTGCAACTTTTTATAGCCGTTCAGACGGTATCTTACAAGTTTATTAATAATTCATTTAATATTATTAAAATTAGTTGGTATGTAGGTAAGTAGGTACCTACTAATAAAGTTTTCATTATTGAACACTTTTATTTGATCGTTCAATAGGTATAATATGACCTTTTTATAATTAAATTTAATAATGCTTATTACTGAATTTTGAAGTAGGTACCTGTTAACATTTTTTATATATTTAAAGGGGTGGGTACCTACCTACTTGGCACCACAACTAACAATATTGTTGTTATCGGTTTTGTTCAATTTTCAAATAAATATTACTTAAATAGGTAAGTACCCGCTACACAAAAAAATATAAATGCCTTTTATTCACGGATGTGTTTTTAATAGCATCGTCGCTGTTATAATTAATTTAAGAAGGTTTAAAAAACTGGTGTTGGTTAAAATATTTACGTTGATACCTCCAATAAACACTTCGCGACTGTGGATATTCGTCGCCATTTTTTTAGAGATGTTGTTAATAAATATCATCAGAGATATCACCTCGAAAATCTATTTAGGTAATTCTTTTGATTCAGACGGCACAAAATTGCTTTTGAGTAGGTACCTTTTTCTTTATTATCAATTAATTTTTTGTAGCAAAAGCGACACAGCTCAAAAATACTCATAGGTAACATAGGCATCCTATTTTTGGTTCAAAGTAAAAACTGGTAGAATTTCGGACGTGATTGAAGTGGGCAAAGAAAATTCGCAGAAGAAAAAGTAAAACAAAAATGTTAAGATATAAGTGCACCCAACAGGCAATAAACCTTCCAAAACGACAAAACACCGTCGTGAAGTATTTGATTATTAATTAGAATAAGTAACAATTTTACCCTGTGATAAAACCTTTTCTTTACACATCTCTATAATATGTTTTAAAAACACACATATAAAAGTATTTATTCATAGTTTGAATGGAATATCACCATCACAAGGTACAATTAATTGTAAGTGGTTGCAGATTTTAATCATTTATTATTTATTGTTAAAAAACAGTTTTTCGTTTTTTGTCAATGTGAGAAATGAAATAAAAGTGTTTTTGATGGTGTTGTCATTTTATAATCGAGAATAAGATTGAGCATGAGTGCTAAATTCAAGCATGGATGAAATTATTTTATTACGACTAAGTAGGTAATTACCACAGACATAGGAATTAATAGACGAGAAGATATGGGCGAGGGGTAAAATCAACTGTTGAAGAACGAGGGAACGAGGGAACGAGTGAAGCTGACTGTGATTCGTCAATAAATCAATCTGACAGTAAATAGGCATCTCGCATTATAATATCACCATTTACTTCTTTAAAGTAAAATCTGCTTTGAATGAATAGACATTTTTACATGGGAGCGCAAATTACTCGCCACGTTATGAACAAATTTGCGAAGTCCAAATTCGGCAAAGTAAGGCAGCTTTTATTTTCAGAGTCGTAGTTAGTTTCAGAGTATTTAGTTAAGACACTTTTATAAATGTTCATAATTTACTTCCCAGCAACCAACCAGCTTTGTGTTTCGCGTCCAGACGTTTCTCTATGTGATAGTAACAACTGATTCATATTATACGATGTGAATATGCTTAAAATAAAGTAAAATAATGCTTATATATGGAATGTAATACGACAATTGGGTTTATTCTCTTTTTTCACATCTATTTTTACCAGTTTTCATAGTACAAGTCAAAATTTTGCCGTGTTATTTAGTAAAATGAACCGATGATGCCTCGACCATAGTTCGCACAAGAATGATGACGTCACGTTTTCAAATTTCATTTGAGGCCAAACGCGAGCCCAGCCGGCTCAATGGAACCGGTATGGGGAGTGGGGATAATACGCTTTTAATCACTTAGGGCAGGTCTACTAATATTCATATGTCTATGGTAATTACCAACACAAGTCGAGAATAAAATCTAATATATTCCACTGATTTAAATGCAAGGTTGTAAAAATATTGCTATAATCCTTGCAGAAAATATTCGTTTCATCATGCCTGAAATTCTGGGTGGTGGAAACCAGTTGCAAATGTAAAAATATCTCACTTCGTTGCGTGGTTTGTTTTTTTTACGATTTTATGCGGAAATAGTTAAAAAATAGCGTCCTCAAAAACTTGTTTAGTTGGTTGTAAAAAAACCACTCTATTGAACTGGAGAGAAAAGCAATAAAATTTTACCATTCTTCTGCAAAACTAAATGCGTTTTTATTAAGCATCGCTGTCATCATAATATCTATTACGTATAAGGTAAATTAATATAATTTACTAAAACTAAGTAGGTATACCTACCTATCCTTTCTCATTTTTCTATTTCTCATAAGTACGAACTTTAATTAAATACTTTAAACACAAAACATAAAAATGATCACTTGCGCTCGTTAGCTTGTCTTTTGTCTTGTAATTGAATTCATAATACCTCATCTAACCGTTGAGTAAATATTTTTTGGTCTTGTTAAAATTAGAAAGAGCTTGACGATTAATCAATTAATCAATTCAGACAAAGTAATATAGTAAAATCTATTTTTGCTGAATTGAATATTGCAATTTCCCTTTTTGTTGCGCTGATAATAATATCTACAAAATTAATTAAGTACTTAATTTTTCTTAAGAAATTCACCTTTAGAATGCATTATTTGGAAAGTTCGAGAAATGTTTTTCTGACGATACAAAAAACCATACATTTCCCAAGTTCCCTATAGACTGAATTCAAAGTTCTCCCTCTAATGCACAACACGTGCATTTCTATAGTTTCCCTTAGCAATTAGTTTTCTCAAGGGTAGGTAGGCACTAACAAATAAAAAAAGAATATATGGACTTACCCCGGGGATGTTTTGTTTTATCTTTGCTGCTGGCTCTAAACTGTATTCCATACTTTATAGTCCCGAATTGTATCATTTTGAACTACAATTCAATTTTATTTATAACATTAAAATAATGTTCAAAACACTTCAACATTGGAATCTCACTGTTCGCTACATCACACTGTTCATCTTCATATGACTAGAGAACCTTCACGCGATAATACTTTATAGTGATGTTAGTTTAATTCGAAGCACTTTAAAAACAGTCATTCGGGTTAAATGCTTTTTTTTAGTATTTTTCGCAGAATCACAATAATAAACGCATATAAAAATAATAATAGAAATGCTAAATTTTTGTGGACGTAAAAGTAGATAATAAAAATCAACTGACGTTTATTAGCCGATGTAAAAACTGTTTATATTATTCTTTTGAATAATTATTGTTTGAAACTCGTACGATTAAAATAATATTAATGGTACAGGTGAATTGATAACGCGATATAAAATGGTGTTGTTTGTTTGCTAGCACTGACAACGAGAATGAGAATGAGTAAGTTCGACAAAAGGACCGCGCGCGCTTTCTACGTCCAGTCGGCCCGGCTCGAGGCGGCTCAGTGAGGCTCGTGTCGAGTGGTGATGCTTGGGCGGCCGGCCGCGCTGCTCTCCGCGCCTCGACTGAGGCCCGCGCAGCCGCCCCCGCCCCCCGCGCGCGCCCCGGCGCTCTCCCCGCCCGCACAGTTATGACAGCGGGCGTGGCCTCGACCAATCATAAATCAAACATTGTCCATTCCCGCCAATCATAACCCCCGCCCCTTTCCATATTCGGGGCGGGGCATATTTACATTTTCATAACCGCGGCATTAATAAGCGTCGCCCCTTTCATTACATTCACCCTGCGCCGCCGGCCTGCGCGACGGTCTCAATTTCTGATTTATCGCCGGTGATAAATTCTCCGTCTGTGATTGCTTTATGGTACAGGCTGATTATTTATGGCTCTGTGACAAATCAAATTAATATTGTCGACTGATATCTGTGTTCGGAAGGCAGATAGGCACATACTCAGTCAACACTAGGTAGGCACGTCATAGGTAAGTGTACGTAGGTACTTGAGAAAGTAAGGTTGATGATAGATTATCGAAATGGCACGAATTACAAACGAAACTCATCTTTTAAATAAATCAGAAAAATATTTTAATAATTTGAAAAATTGTAGCCACCCTTAAAAATCACATTTTCACTGTGTATGTAGTGACTCTCGAAAATTTTCAGCACTTAGTAGAACGTATTAACAAACAGATTATTTTATTGATTTTTTTAAATTTTTGTGCCTACCTAATTAGTTAGTTTTTCAATACTAAATCTAAATACAATAAAAAACCTTTTTTTTTGAATATATGAAAAATACACACCCACGTCTTCAAAAGAGTCCTAGTTTGTTTGTGGATATACACATGAAGGTAATTAGGCGCGAAGATATGATTTCGTAAAGTGAATTTAAAAAAATGAAGTACCTATTCATCAGATGCAAAAGAATTTAATATGTTGTGTTGATTACTACGCTATTCTTTGTTAGGACAATAAATTTCTGCCCAGAGCTTTGAAATAGTAAATAAGTAAGTCTACGGTCGAACAGAAGTGGGTCGACGACCGAGGTGGTGGATTGAAAGGTTTCATTACAAACACCCTGAAAACTCAACTAAAACCCAAGTTTGGAGTTGTTAAGAAGGCCTTTACTGAGGGCAAACACTTAAGGACCCTCTTTGTTACGTCCTCGGAACATTTCTACGCAATCTTGTGAATTTGACCGCTGGATTCAAACAAATTAAAATCCACGATTACCTAAACCCTCAATTTAATGTTAGATTTATTTACGAATGTACAAGGTAACCTACCTACTCAGTACTTAAATGTAAATACAAACTTTAAGTACCTACCTATTTAGGTATGTTCATGGTGAATTTGACCGCGATAGTTAATTCCTTAAGAAGACATTAATTAGTAGTACCTAGGTATGTTGTTACCTACATATTATATTTTTTCGCAAAGACAATTTTAAAAATTTTAATTATAAAAGTTTTGTTTTAAGGAAAGACAAACATTCCCGGGTTACGAATAACCTGTCAATATTTTAAAATCTCCTACCACTACCACAGCAAGCAGAAAAAGTTGCTTGTGTTGTGACGGACGACTTAGTCAGCCGAGGTATTGAACACACTACGTCTGGGTTGGACCCAAACGCGATGCCAACTCAGCCACTAATATAATATTTCTATACTATACTTAATGCCTACACGGAAAAAATGACTACGAAGTTTTTTTTATCAAGATACTGTTAAAAATGTGACTGCATGACCATTTCCTAGTAAAATATTAGTCATTCAGAATATATCTGAAAACGTGTTCATGCAGGTGTTATTTTCGTAATAAATACATATATCTAATGGACGAGATGCGACAATATTATTATTTTTAAGAACACGTGTTCCAACTTCATCATAATATATTCGTGCTTTAATAATAGTTTGCTGTGAAATTTGTCAAACCATTCGTTATAGGCCCCAAAAACCCGTTTTAAACACGAAAACAAATAATTTGACTAGATTTATAATAAATTGACAATATTTCAAATCAGTAAGTTTTCTCCGTGTATAAAGATAAAAAATATAAAATGTTGTGTTAATTGGGCATTATATTATTGGGACAATACATTTATACCCAGAGTTTTGAAGTAGTAAATAGTAAGGTTATATATTTTTGGACGGAATTAAATACATAATTTTTTTTTTTTTTTTTTTTTTTATGTGATAACATACACAGAATGTGACGGTTATTGGACTATAGGTAGCTACCTACCAACATATATCCCCAATTTGGGGTTGTTATAAGGCTGAAGGAAGTAGTGAGGACAGCCAGATAAAGAAGAGGAAGATTAGAAAGTTTCCAGCTGTTTATATATGGTCATTTAATATCTAATACTGCCAAATCCATTTGAAAAAACTTTTCGATTCTGAAAGGCAGTCTCTCACCAGAGCGATATTAAGAGTTGATATAGATTTCTCTACCAAATCTAGAGGTCCTGTCACATGGGAACAATTTAAAACCAGTAAAAAACCAAATTACGAACAATTTCACGAGCTTTACTTTTTAAGGGTCGTAAATTTCGGGCGCTCTATTTTCGAAAATATTCTCATAAAACATCTGACAAGCGGCCATTACTAAAATTTTATGAAAAATTTCTACGTCTGATCTGTTATCCAACACTACCATAACAGTTATTTCACTTTTTATTTCTTCAAATTACAATAAACATAGGTCGTTACTGCGGAGCCACGATTTCACGGAGCCGCACTTTGAACAGGGTAGTGGGTAGGCACTTAACTACTTTAAAGTATATTTAACTACTAATTTTCCATATCTAAATACGAATTCGAAGTATTTCTTCTTCGCCTATTAAAACGAAAAATTGAAAGACATTTACTATAATAGGTACTATTTCCTATCTACGTAGGAACGTAGGTACCTATTTACTTTTACTTACGAGCTTTTTCTTGGGAACGACTGCATGGAAACTATTCATTTAAATTATTTTAGCGTTCAAAATTGGTTTAAAATTTGAAGAAGTCGGTTGGTATATAGGTACCTACTTCTTTAGGTACAAACATAGGAAGCTACCTGTGTATTTAAATATATGTGAGGAAGTACCTACCTAGATGCTTTTCATACTGAAAAACCTTAACAAAAGGAACGGTAGGTAAGTACTGTCGTAGGTAATACCATTCTATTGCCAATCAATGCAAGCAAGAAAATTTCGGCGGATATTTTAGTAGATAATTATTATCATAGGTACCTACTTATTAATTTATAACTTAGGACATCCACTCTTGTTCTCACGTCTACCGTCGTTAATTTCGCATCTGACGCGGCACGAGGTTTTTAGTGTTGCCAGAATAATATTATTATGACCAATACCATTAATTTCAATATAAATGTTTTATAGTTTAAAATATGTCGTGGGAGGAAGACTTTGGCTACTAGTAAGTAAGTACTTAGTATCTACCCGATGATCGTCCATCAACGATAGGCACCCATTCTGTTTTTACATCAAGGTACCTAACTTAATTCCTACATACCTAGGTACCTACCTAAAGATTTTTTATTAAAATTAGAATTTTTTTCAGGGTATTTCTTATTATTTTTACAGCATGCCACAGGTATGTGACTACCTGTATAACTAAATTCCTCTCTTACTTTTACTACCTATGTAGATACTCTAGAGCTTTACACTAATTCCCAATCGTGTCCCAAGGGAACATGCAGACTATTAAAAAAAGAATGTATATAGACATGTAGGTAGGTAGATAGTTACACATATTTTATATATCTGTATTATACCGAACTACTTGTAGTTAGATATTCTTCTCTGCTAAATTTAGAAGTTTCGGGAGTCCATAATTATTTTCTAAAATGTTGATTAATATTATGTAATTGCCAATAGATCTTTCTTAAAACACAATAAATCCTCTTAAATCTCATTTAAACATCAAGAAAACTATCGTTGTCTAATTAAAACCCATAAAATACCTCAAATAAATAGGTATGTCCACACCTTTAGGAAAATTGTGCAAAATTTTCGACATATGGATTTACCAAGAAATTTAACACAAAAATAATACACTTACCTACCTTTTTAAAAATCAACTTTTAGTTTTCTGATATAACTTAGCTAGGAACTAAAGTAAAAAAAAACATCAATCCGATATATCTTTTACATTCAAAAAATATTTATTAAGACAATATGGATTGATGATTTAAATAGCGAGTTTGTAGCTTTGTGGTAATGTCTTTCAACCAACCAATTATATGATTGATTCCCCTGTTTTGCAGGTATTAAGAAAGGAAACAATGTATTATTTATTATTTCAAGATTTTTCCAGCGCCGCGACGCTTGACGCCCGTTGCCTAATGTCTAATACCGAACAACCAAATAGACGCCACGGACCGTTTTGACATATTTATTGATGTGTATTTAAGGTTTAATGTTACAAGAACACAAATTTCCTCTATTTTTACTTTAATGCCCGTGGCTGCCGCGGCTTACACCATTCCTCAACTAAACGCCTATTTTAGAAACACCGTCAAGGGCTTCCCTGAAACCAGACGAATACAAATTTTATCAACAAAGCTGCAACGTGTACAAATACACCAACATTTCTAAAAGCTATCTGTATTTGTGGTAAAAAATTACCAACCTAATTTATGTAAACAACTTACAACGGCATACAGCATAGTTTATCTTTTTAGATTTATCCTAAAATGGTAGTGAAACGCGTAGAAAAAAATGCGAATGAAAAATAAAACTCTTGAGGCTTAGTTATATGATACCTAAGTACTTATTATTTAAGTATAATAAAATCATAAAGAGTTCAAAATATTGTCACTCCTAAATATTGCTTTAAAAAAAAAGTTGGAATGAAAAATAAAACTCTTAAGGCGGTATGCGATAGCTTAGTAAATATGATGTATAATAATATAAGTATAATAATATTTTAACGAATGCAATGGTTTTGAAAGAGCCGGTAGCTCCCAAACGCGTTTGTAGTAGGTTTCGACGACGGATTTGTATCTATTGTTTTAATAGTACCTAATACTATTCACACTATCAGACAGTTGATAGAAAAAAACGTTAAAATTGTGCGATCGTTTGAATTTTGCGCCGATAAAAAGTAAATTTTTGATTATAGCTTTGTTGACAAATTACCATATGTGGTGAGTTGAATTTTTATAATTTTTTTGTAAAAAATAACACAATTTTGTATTGGCAATGGTGTGCTTGAAATTGGGTTAATTTAATATTATTAAAGAATGTTATGAAAGAGCCAATCGACTCAGCATTGAAGGAATCGTCTCTTTGCAAAGAAAACTATGAACAAAGTTCAGTTGCCTGGTTCAGTGGAAATGTAAAATATGTAAATGATAGAACCATTAATTCTGTGTCGTTAACCCTTTCAGACCTGAATTAAAACCGGCGATGGTAGAACATATTTTATACTTGATAACAATTGGTAGAGATATTTAAAATTTTTGGTGTTTTCCAATGGATTAAGTTATTGCTAATTTTGTTTGAAAAAACATTAGGTCTCAGAGGACGTGTTTCATATAAAATTACAAATAATAGGTTCCTACACTGCGTACAAAAAATATAAAATTTTAAACAATTAAAAAAATACACTAACGTAAAACATTGGAAAAATACCCATAAAATTAAGATTTAAAAAAATTTTGTTTGAGATTGATCACAAAACACTTTGCAATAAAAGTGTCAATCAAGCACAAAGCTATTTAAAAACAAATAATTTTGGCTTAGTAGGTATATTTCATGTTGGCAGCATATTTTTTTTTAAAGACGCATTAAAAAAGCGGCTATTTATGCCACTTCTCCCTGAGAAAACAGAACATGCAATGATAATAGGTTAGGTTAGGTTTTTATCCCTCAATATATATGTACACATATGTTCTGTTTTATCATGGAACCACGAAAAATATCTACGTAGGTATCTGTGTAAATTTACGAATTACACTAAGATCAAGATCTGACGGCAAAGCAGAAGAACATCAATAAAAATTCCTCAGGCACAGCTTCTGGGATACGCAGTAAAAGTCTTCACTCGATATTATGGTTTTGTAAACTAGAGCCCTGATTGGTAACACACTCTATTTTAAATATAATATAGTACGCTATTTTTTATCAAATATTTTTTTAAGGTAAACGCAAAAAATATAAGAAAACATCGACAATAATGGATGTTCACGAATTAGTCCTAACTAACTTTGACGGTCTCCGTGGTCTAGGGGTGAGACTCTCGACTAACAAGCCGAAGGTCGCCGGTTCAAATCCCGGCGTGCGCATGTAAATTATACCAATATTTACATTTTTTAAATTTTATATTTACTAACTTAAATATACATATAGGTATATATAGTATATTTGCGGTACGTTCCAGAGTGGAAGATACTCTAAGTATCGCCCTGGTGTATGACCACAATTCAGAATTCAAACGTTGTTTTAAATGGCTTTGGCCGTGTTTGGTGACCAGATCTGAATAACTAGGTACTCCCCCACCTTCTTCCTCATCTCATTTTCCTCCCCACTACCTCCAGCCTCACAAAATACTCCAATTTGGGATGCCATAGTCCCACTGGCTGTTGTGTGAACAAACATTTAAAAAATTGAATAACAACCATATTATTATTAAATATAAAAGAAGTCTGCCTGATGATGGACACCGCAATGCTGTCCGAAATGTTGGTTAAAGAAGAAGGTAGCGCAACTCGGCATAACACCCTAAAACAAATCACTATAATGATACCTTTGGCCGTGAAAATGTCAAATCATACCTACTGCATAATTAGATATAACTATACACAGATAAAACCATAGAAAAAACCCTAAAACTTATACGTAATGCGTAATGAATTTTGTTATCCATAGATATTATAAATTGGTACAGAATAAACGAAGAGTTGGATAATTTATTTGGTAGATAGGTACTAAGATCCGAGGTATGCGTCACGGCAAAAAAATCATTATCATTTTGGCCGTTTACCGAGGAAATTATTCATTAAGAACCATAATATAATTCAAGCTTCAGAACACAATATAACATTGTGAAGCTCGGCTGGGCGAAGAATCCACGTAAAGAGGGGGTAGTTTTTGGAGCCCTCTGACAAAAAGAGACGCGGTATTTGTGTAGAGCTATTTTCATAACGGCTTACTGGAGATTTTTGTTTTGGGAAAGTGGCCTTTCGTTTAGCTGTCGCCATTCAGACGGGTTGTACGTTTCGTAGTGCACAGAATAGTTTAAGTTCAGGGGTACTCAAGTAATGGTACCCGTTCTTTATGAAATTAAAATACCTATTTTATATGACCACCTTAAATACTTTTTTTTTTATTTATTATGATGATTTTAATTTACATTAATTTTTCATATGCATTTATTAATAGTATCTATCCTCAAATTTATTTATTTATTTATTTATTACACGCCCTAGTGGGCTTTTCTTTTAAAAAAATACAAGCATTTTGTATCAGAGTAAACACATAAAAATTAATACAATAAAGAAGAATGTAAATAATTGAATTTAAAAGATTCAACAAAACAAAATAGTAGAAGCGGAGAAGTTATATATATAGGTATATATATGGGTAAATAGGTCTATTTGTGTCTAGAAGAATAAAAGTGATAGAATATACAACATTTAAACTGATTAGTTTTCAAATGAAATATATCACCCAGATTAGAATATTTGTTTCCGAGATTGTGAAGTCTCGGAATCGGAGAATTTTGGTAAGCTAGTGTCCTGGTGAAATTGAAGTAAAAAGGTAAGAAATGTCGACATGATTTTTTGGGAACATGGGTATTGACACATTGACGTAATTCGGGACAGTCAATTTTAAAATGTAGTATTCTTTGTAACAGTATTAAATCTGTGCTTATTCTTCTTTCTGAAAGTTTCAATAGAGACATTTTATCCAAGAGGTAATTGTAATTTATGTTTTGTATAGGAATATGCAATTTATAATTTATAGACCTTAGAAACTTCCGTTGAATCTTTTCAATGTTATCTGAATGAATATTGAAAAATGGAGACCATAACGTAGAGTTATACTCAAGTTGGCATCTGACAAGGGTTTTATATAACATAATAAATGTTCCTAAATTATTGAAATCTTTTGCAGCTCTCAAAACAAAGAGTCTTTAGGGCCGTGTTGATAATATTATTAATATGACATACAAAGGTGAGTTAAAATTATTGGTATTCAAGCTAAAAACGGGACTGCATGCCCATAACGAATGTTTTTATAGGTTTTCTGATCAACTTTTAGTAAAATACTAATAATTATAAATATAAATTTTTCTTCTCGTATTATGGCGTTTACGAGTACATGGTACATCATCTGTCTTGATTGAAGGCTGAATTAGTAGAAGTAGAATGATGGTATGATAATAGCCAATCTATTATTATTGATTGACACAACAATGGAATGAGTTTTAAGTTATCGTAATTAAGGAAAATTACGTAATAAGCAGTTCTCAAGGTTCCATAATGAAATCATCAATATGCCAATCCTGACACCAAGACGAGTTGTTGTAATTTCTGGATATAGTACCCATGTACTTTATAAGTAAGTATTGATACCAAAACAACACTTCCTTAACCCTTTTTATTCATAGAACGCGGCATCTTGTCTTATAGTTAAACAAAACATAATTGACCCACTTGAAAATCGACCTGGTAAAAGATCACATGCATAATCGAATCGCGCGTTTGCTCTACATGGATTCTGTTTAGTAACAAGATCTGACTAACCAGGTTAACAATGTTCACAAACTTTTTCTTTATCATATCCCAAACTTTTGCACTTAATTCAGCCTCAGTACACCCCTTGATTGGGAATGGAATAGTCCCACATTCTCCGGGAAAATTTGGACTCTGTTAAGACGGAGTTAATATTTTGATGGTTAATATAGTTAATATTAAAGAAAAGTTGTAGAATTGTGATTATGATCTGTCAGCAACACTTGTAAATACAGTCAGACCACAAAGTAAATTTCTTATATAAAGTTTTATTATAGTTCATTAATTGATGAGCCCTGATTAAGGCGCAGTTCCTGGGAGGTAATTTACAGACGCCATATAAGGCCATTCAAATATCTAGCAGTGTTTACATTGCATATATGTGAGTGGCCTGCTATAATTCCAGCGCCGGAGATTACCTAAATCATTGTCTTGTTGGTTGGCTATATTAACACGGGCCACGTGGATGGTGAACACACCACATACTTACAGCTTTAGCTATGTCTTCAAACATTTATGTAGTCGGAAAGTCAGGTAGGTACTTTCTGCATAGGCTTGGTACTGGTAGGCAATGGCTAGGGGTAGGATGTTGGGTGAGTACGACGTATCACGTAGCTTGTTTTGCAAACATTTTTGAATGAATTTAATCTTTTTCAGGGCGCCCACAAACGAGTGACTTTAGTTGCGGCAACTAATTCGCAATATAAATACAAAACTACTAAAATTTCACTTATGTATGGGTACTTGGAGGAAATATGGTAGAGTGTGTCAAATTTGAATTCGGAACAGTCTTCGAAGACTTTTGCCGCGAAGAAAGTTGCGATTGCGGCAGCAGTAACTAAAAAGTCTCTCGTGTGCGCACCTCCATTGCAACTACATATACTGTAATGGATTGTATGCCCGTAGGTAACTGTTTTTTCAACTTATCTGTAATATGTAGCATTTTTGGAGGGTGAGGTCAGTATTGTATGTTTTAATTCGAGATTTTTTGTGCATGCAAAGAGATATTAGGTACAAAGTGCAAATACCAAGCGGAATAATGATTTGATTTTTTATTGCACATGTTACTTTTATACAATAGGGATTTGTACTGCAAGAGGCTTGTTAGTAACAATCTACATGATCTATTTAGTTTTTAAGCGACAAGATAGTATTGTCTACTTTCTGCCTTATTAGTATTTTTAATTACTTATTCTTCACAATTCAATCAATACAGCCTTAATTATAATGAAAATTGTTATTACACACCCAGATAATTTCCGCGAGTCAATTCGCAGCCCTCCATTACCTAACCACAGCCACCGGATATAAAGCCACACACACTAATTAGTTAATACAAATAAACGTCCGCGCCACGAACGGTCCCGCCTCACGCGATGGCTGGAAAATTTGCTCTGATTTAGGAAATCCCTTCCTGAAAGTTGGTAAGATTTGGCCCTTCGCGTCATGTGAATAGGGACCTCGGAGGTTTAGCGGCTAGGGGAGGGGGGAGCTATGCAGCGGGGATGAACAAATTATAGAGGAAAATAATAAATACTTCATATTAATAACCTCTTACATTTAACGCGCTGTTAACATTAAGCGGCGCGCCTACTGTAATATTTGATAAATGAAAATTACGCATTCTACGAATTAAGTAATCAATCTATGTATGAGTTTAACAGTTTATTGATAAAAATGTTTTATTTTATTATATTATTATCATTTCAGACAAATTTTACCAGTGTGTGGTTAAGACCGTAACTGTTAAGTTGTTAAATCTCATAAAACGTCAGGCCTCTCCTGATTTAAAAATAATTTTCGACTAGTGGATAGTCTTAAATCGTCCTAAGGTAGTACCTCAGGCCGGTTAAGGACAACATTATTGGGCACGTGATAATGTACTTTTTCTCAATCATGTAAAATGAGTTACTGTCAGAGTTTTAACATACTATAATTATTTAATAAATCTCAAAAAAAAAAATTTTTTTAAGGTCGTAGTGAAATTTACAAAATAGAATGCCTGTATATCGTCCGACTTTCGACAGATAAAAGAACATTTGAAAGCTTCATAGTACATGATGGAAATGATGATGTGAATTAAAATAGTTTTGTTGTTCTTAGACTTTTAGACAGTAACAGCTATACAAATTTCTCAAAGAGAGCTCTTCGTTTTGAGAGTTTTTTTAACGACTCACTTTTCCGAAAATTCAATCAAATACCAACCATCCTAACGAATCCTAGGATTCAAAATATGTTTCGTCGGTTGTAAAAACTGTAGGACTCATGCGGTCCCTTTAGGAAGGTCAATCTTTAGATTAACCTATCAGTTAACCCTTATTTTGACATGTTTCTGGGAAAATAATACATATATTATTATGCCCAGAGTTGCTAAATAAGATTCAATTCAATGCACCTGTGCGTTCAACATGCTCTTCCGTCCTGTTCAAGGTGGATCAATGTAAAACGAACTGTAAGAAGAATTCTCGCCTGAACAGACTATGCAATAATTACAATAACGTATTGTCCAAGGTGGATATTTTCAGTTGCGAACTTACCAAATACAGAAGGTCGGTAAAAGAATATTTCTCTGATCGTTTGTGAATAATGTTATGTCTCTATTGTATATATTTCTATTATGATTTGATTTATATCTACAACCTCTCTCCGTGGTTATAAATGTATTGTTTTGTAAATTTTTCGTTTTATACGCTCTTTTATTTTGTATAAATTTTTTAATTCATATTCTTTTCTTAAAAATTTAATTTACTTATTCCTTTTTATGCTGTCTCAGTAGAGGTAAAGTCACAAGTAGGAAATCCATAATTGGTTTTATTTTGGCTACATAATACTTATGTAAAAAACTGAAATAAATGTAAACTCTCGCTTTCCCGAAAATTAATAAATAATGTTGAAAAATATTTTAGCATATTTATAAACAATAATATTGCATCATCGCGAACATATTCTACAGTTCTATAACCCAACGTATGAAGGCAGCAGCAGCTAGTATTGGGTGGGGGCAGGTTGGGGCGAACTTCCGCCGGTATAAATCAAAGGGGAGGCAGGGGGCGCTAGGTACACGGGCAGTTATAATAATTTCTAATAGTTCGGGAGCAGATTGTCGCATACTCGGGCTGACTCGGGCGAAGTTTAGCAGCGACTCGGCCCGTCGCGTGAGAGCTCGGTTTTATGGCACCAGCGTCCAGAGGACGGTAACAGGCGGGCCGTGGTCGGAATCCGGACCGTGAAGAGTATAAAACTGAACCGCCAAAATATTATCGTAAAATTATATGCTTTTTAGATTTTATTTTACTGTCTTTTGGTGTGATATAAATGTCAATGTTATGTGTTCTTAATTTAAATGCGCCTATGTGCATTTTCTTGTGTTTCCTTTTGATAATATCTAAAAGATTTTGCGGTAAAAAAGCAAATTTGAGTGTTAAAACCCCCGCTATGGTTCTTCTAACGTTCAATTGGCTTTTTAGACTTACATGCCTAAAATTTTCAGGAACCCCTTATTTCTTTTTTTTATGTGAATACCACATAAGTGTCCAAACTGCTCCCAACTATCTGGAGCCAGTGAGACTATGGCATCCCCAATTGGAGTATGTTGTGAGTCCAAAGGTAGTGGGGAGGGGAAAGAGATGGGATAGAGGAAGGTGAAGGAGTACCTGGCTTTTAAGGTCTTGTCACAAAACACGGCAAAGGCCATTTTAAGCAACGTTTCATTTCTAAATGGTGATCTTACCCCATGGCGATACTGAGAGTATCTTCCAATATATTAACTAAAAATAATTTCATAAACAAATGACATCTATTATTTTAAGACGCGTTATATTTGAAAAACTTGTGTGTAAATTAGTGACGCAGTTTAAGTTGTCATTGTTTCCACAATTCCGCATTGGACCGCAATTTTGTTTAATGCATTCGGACCCCACTACTTGCTGACCCCTGCTCTAAATACAGACGAGCGCGATTGGGAAATTTATTAATAAGTATATTTATAGAGCGTATGGTAAAGTATAGAGATTCTAAATTAAATTTAGTACCTACTTAACCACGTTGAATTAATGAAATAAAAGTAGGATAAAAAACCTTAAAGCATATATTTTTTGACGTAATACTGTACCTGTTCTAGTAGAAAACTCTGACAATTACTATTTTTCTAACATAATTCCATGTTGTTTCCATAAATAGTTGTATACATGGTGTTCCTGGGTAAAGAGCACAAGTTTCGGAAGGTGATTCTGCATGATAGTACAATTAAAATTCGAAATTTGAACATTTTAAGGCAGTTTTTTTGGTAAGAAAGTTGAATTGTTTGCGAGGAAAAATAAATATTCTTCTATAAAAAACATTGGAATTTTAACTTTTTTTACTTCTACCATCATGTAGAATCACCTCCCGAAGTTAATACACTTTATTGATTAAAGATACAAGAATTTAACTTTTCGAAAAAAAATGCATTTCACTCCAATGTATCGATATAATTTAAAAAATCTTACCAATCTTTCTCTCTTAAGTTCTTTTCAATATTTTATAGTACATTCTTGAACTTCCGGTAATTGTTTGGTTTCGTTTGCCTCCTCATTGTACCTACCTTTTTTAAAAGTCTGCTCAGAAGATTCTCATTTCTGAGCAAAAAAATGCCTCCTGGTTTATATTATGTTTTAGTTTTAATGTTCTTATTTTGTCCTGTCCTGCTGTTAATGTTCTATGATTTATCATCACTTTGTATAAACAGTATATTTAGTCTGATAATATTAGATCTGTTTTGGGTAATGCACACTGTAGGAATAATTTTAAAAACATGACCACTAATACTAAATTACCGTTTTTGTTAAGTTTGTTATATTAAAGCGCACTTGAAGTGAAATGACACTAAACTGCGCTATATAAATGCTAAGTTATTATTATTATAGTACATATAGTAGTATTTCTAAAAAAAATTAACAAGTACTTACTTTTGCTAAAATAAATAGGCAGTATTTCTGGCGATACGCTTTCGGCAAGATATTTTTATTAAAATAATATCAAAATATGTTTTTTATTTCAATTTCTCTCTACATCATTCACAATATTGTATAAATTTTATTACCCATTCATTTTTACATCCCGCGAAGTACAGGTACATCAATAATATATTTGAGGTTACCTTTTCAGCTGTGTGAGTCCCCACATCCTACTTCCGATCTGGAGCGGTGTGAGTAACCCCTTGCCACGTCGCGCCCCAGTTTCCCCGGCGGTACTTCATAAAAAATGAAGGAATCGGGGTTGATTTATGTGTGGTCCGGGGAAGGAGGGGTAGAGGGGTTCACACCCGCGAACTAGACTTGCGGCAATATTATCGACAAGAATTTTCAAAGACAGAAAAAACGCGCACATTAAATAATGATGAAAGAAATAAAAAATGTTTTGAAAAACCCGCTTAGGAAAATGTGAGGTAAGAACTTAAAAAAATGTTTATTTGATCTAAGTAAGCATGTACATAGATATAATATTATGTATTTATTTATTTTTTATTTATTTATTTAAGGAGAAAACACAGATAAAGACAGTAATTAAAAGATAATTTTGTAAAACAATAACTTGAAAATTCGCCTGCATCCTAACTATTTCTCACTGATTGACTGGTAGATAACAATTTTAAATATTTTTTACATGTAAATAAGGTAAAATTATTTTGTATATGGATAATGCTCAGTATCAAATAAAAGTGTACAAATATTTTTTATACAAGTTTAGAGATAAATCATAAAAAAAATGTAGATATATGTTATAGCTTAACACCCGATTTGATGTAACAAATATGCAACGGAAAGTATGGCGTATTTGTACTAACTTTTCAAAACACCCTATTGTGTGTTTAGCAAACATTAGTACCTTCAGTACTTATTTTGTACTCTTGTTATTATATGCAATTATTTAATGCCTATGCGTACAGCAGAAATCTCAATGACGACTTGTATTGTACCTGCTTATATCGTTCATACTCAATTTATTATGTTATCTACCACACACATATTATTGTACTTGTGAACAACTTACCTATGAATATACATGTATGAATGTAAAAGCTTTCTAGGCGTGAATTAATAAATAATTTCTTTAGTTATATCGATACTTCATAGCTCAGGATGAATACGATTCTACTGGGGCTCTATTCCTGAATCGAGGGCGCTCGTAATCGCCGTCGAAAGTACGTACGTTGGTCGTCGTTTCTATTCCCGAAATTGGTCGAAGGTACATACTTCGACGCCAAACGTCAAAAGTCATTCCACACAAAAACTACTGGGTATAACCAGTAGAAACAGGGCAGCGAGTGGTAGGTTGTTGACGTTTCTATGGAATTGACTGTCAAAATCTAGTCTAGCTGTCAATTTTTGTTTTCCCGCGCGGATTCCGCAAATGTAAAAGTGGGTGAAAATTTTCCACTTACTAAGTCTTTATCGGAGCTTACAAGCTCAATTAAGAGTTGCTTTTGGCAATTTGTAATATGTCCCGCAGCCATTTCTGTTTTGAATAACGAATAACTGTTGTCTGTTTGACAGTCACACCATAGAAATCCCAAAAACATCAGGAACATAGACAATATTCACAGGGGTGCCAATATAATCATCTCTTCTACCAACTTCGACCGTTCGACGCTCAAGAATACGTAAAATTGAAACATTCGAAAAAGTTAGTCGCGACGACTAGTAGTTTTTCACTCGAAGACGGCGCATACGAAAACGATTGATCGTTTAACTCCAGAATCGCAGGCCTGCAGGCTGCGCAAAATTAATGACGCCAGAGATAACCGTTTGCAGCGTCAGTAGCCTAATTTACAAAATTTTGTTTGAGACATGCTGATAGATTTTTTATAAAAAATCATGTCTCTATTGCACTCAATAGTTTGTTTATCTCTCCGTACCTATTAAAGATTGATGAGTGAAAGATAGTCTCAGAATCCGTTAGATAGATAGGTAGATAACATAGATGGATAGGTGATAGATATTTTCAATGAAATTCTGCTTCCTCTGCAGTTTTATGAACCGAGGCATAAACGCCAGCGAGAGGAAGAAATGACGTTTTTAGCTTTGAGAATTATGCCCCAGAGGAACGTATCAAAGTCTCAAAGAGGGAATTCGTTATTTTAATGCACGTTGAAATAATAATATCTCACGCGTTTTATCGCTTCTCGGGGATTTGCAGGTATCGCGAAATAATAAAAATAAACCAAGCGCTCCATATGGCCGGTTATTAATAATTTGTTTTAGACGCGCGGCATTAAATGTCTAATTATAAGGTCGTAAATTATTTAAACATTTTGCAGCTCGCGGGTAATATAGTGAACACGGGCTTATTTATTACTGGATAATATATGCACCTTTCTGCACTATATTTATATATATAGGTAGGTATATTTTTTTATATTTCATTATATTACACACTAATATAATAATTATTGATTGAATATATTTAACTACTCCGAGAAAAATGAGTATTGTTAATTTATTACAAATCTTTTCAAAATATTGGTAATTTGGTTAAAAACGGGATTGTAGGCCTTAAATAATGAATTAACAGGTTTCATGATAAACTTTTAATAAATAACGAATATATATTTTTATTTTATTTAATATTTGTATGTTTTTTACAATAAATATACAATTTATACATATTATACAGTGTTATAAAGGAAAATAATAATAGCTTTTCCTCACCATAAAGAGACGAGGCTCTTGTGTTTGGTGAGTGAATCCTAGCTCAATTATATGGAATCATGTAAGTAAGTAAATAATATATCTGCAAAAATAATATAATAATAAGAATATATAATCACGATATATCAAGGCATGTGCACTTGCGACGAAAATATTCGGATTTTCATGAACGACATCGTGATCATATATTCTTAATTTACAAAACGTTTACCAGAAAACCTGTAAGTTCATTCGTTAAGACCTGCAATCCCCCTTTTAACTGGATTACCAATAATTTGCAGAGATTCTTAATAAATGAGCAGTACTCATTTTTCTCCCTGTATTAGAGTTAAAACAGTATTTATTCAAGTACGATTGTAGGTTAGCACCTAGATTGTACTTGAATAAACAGTATTTATCTAGGTGCTAACGTACAATCGTACTTAATAAATGAGCAGTACTCATTTTTCTCCCTGTATTAGAGTTAAAACAGTATTTATTCAAGTATGATTGTAGGTTAGCATCTACATTGTACTTGAATAAACAGTATTTATCTAGGTGCTAACGTACAATCGAACTTAATAAATGAGCAGTACTCATTTTTCTCCCTGTATTAGAGTTAAAACAGTATTTATTCAGTACGATTGTGGGTTAGCACCTACATTGTACTTGAATAAACAGTATTTATCTAGGTGCTAACGTACAATCGAACTTAATAAATGAGCAGTACTCATTTTTCTCCCTGTATTAGAGTTAAAACAGAATTTATTCAAGTACGATTGTAGGTTAGCACCTACATTGTACTTGAATAAACAGTATTTATCTAGGTGCTAACGTACAATCGTACTTAATAAATGAGAAGTACTCATTTTTCTCCCTGTATTAGAGTTAAAACTGTATTTATTCAAGTACGATTGTAGGTTAGCACCTAGATCCTACCTAGTAACTAGGAAGACCCTTTCAGATAAACCCTCGTGAAAAATCTTCATATCAATCTTCTTCCAAGAAAAGGTAGCTATATAACATTTGATTAAGGTGATTATTTAAATTACCTACCTAAATTCTTTCAAATATCTGTTTATTTTTGACATTTTCATGTCTAATTTTTCAGTTATCAGTATCAAAATTGTTGAGTTGACTTCAAAAATTCAGAGATCTGTGCAAATTTCACCATGACTTGTAGTTGATATTTACCGATTTTAGATTCCTTAGAAAGTTAGGGAGAATTAATTTAGCCACAAGTAGTCGCAAATGTAAAGTTTATAATTTTCCTCTTTCTCTTACAATATGAGGAAATTGCACCGATCATGATATCGTCTCAGGATTCAAATGGCCAACCGGTCAGCGATAACGCCAATTAGCCGAAGTCATTCCCGGTTGTTAGTCGTCATTACCACGAGATGATACGGCTCGGCAGTCGTCAGTTAGCGCCGCCGCGCCGTCATTGTAGATGCTGCCCGGTGACTGATGATGGCCGATTGTGACGGGTGCGGATGATCGCAAGAGTCGGAGGTCGCCCCGGGGATGAGGCAGGCCTGGTGTCGAGTTACGCCCGACATATGGTTTCTGGGTAGTAAATTAAATAACGAACTGATGACACCTCGGGTGTTGAACAGTGCGCCGATGCGTAAAAAAATCATTGCTATTTGAAAGTTTTTTTTAAATATACTTTTGGTAAGTACTACATTCCTTATACCAATAAATAAGACCGGTCGGTGGCCGAGTTGACATCGCGTTTGGGTCCCACTCAGGCGTAGTGTGTTCAATTCCTCGGCTGGCTAAGTCCTCCATCACAACACAAGCAACATTTTCAGCTTACTGTGGTGGTAGTAGGAGATTTTCAAATATTTTCAGGTTATTCGTAACCCGGGAATGTTTGTCTTTCTTTAAAAAAAAAATTAGACTTTAGACCATGGATCATTTAAATTTTTTATTTGTTTATACAACATCACTAGATCAGAGAATACTGCGACAAGTGTTTACTTTTACTTAGATAAACCCTCCGCCAATCAACTTCTCATAAAAAGCAGCATAAGAGTTTAACTTCTGTAAAAAATTGAGATCCATTCGTGAGAATAAAATACCAACATCTAACTATTTTTTTTCGTGTAATCCATGTACCACGTCCAAACATTTCAAATTATGCTACCGACCGTAGGCTTATCTTGGTCAATTTGTAATGCTTAAATAAGGCATAATGAGTCCCTTCGAAGGAAAGAATAAAATAAAACACATTTTAGTAGTAGGTACCTACACCTGGAGGTATATGGTGGATACATAGAAATATTAGTTAATATATATTACTCTGCTCATGACATCTGAGGATATTTTTAATTTTCGTTAAATACCTGCAATATCATTAAGCCATCGGCGCAGTAGTCTCTTTATAGTGCCAGAAAAAAAGACGCGTGTGCTTCTGTTTTTCCAAACAGGCACCAAGCGCAGTTAAATTATTATTAAGGTAACCACCAAAAAAACAGCCCTTGGAGTTACAGATGTAAACACACAATTATTCCAAGACTCGTGGGTGGGTTTGGTTATAAAAAAGTGCCCACAGGAGGTACGGAGAATTTTATTTATAGATTTAAAATCAATAATATCTGCCCGCCATTGTTACCTAACAATGGTAATGATAATAATAATAATTAATATTAGTATAGCGTCGTTTTCGTGAGAAAATCACCTCAAGGGCGCTTAAAAACTGAATTTATGCATTTAATTTATTCCCATCACTTAGACTTATAACTTATCACTCAGACTTATTACTTATGGCTTATAACTAAGTCTCATAGCTAGAGACTTATAACTAGTGGCTTATAACTAAGATTAATGTCGAGTGATTTACAACTAAGACTTTTAACTGATGACTTAAATCTATACATGTTTTAATGACCGAGTGGATATTTACTATAATACTTGTTGACGGTGTAGGTATTTAGTGCCAGTGGCGGGTGGTCAACTGTTTTCAGCCTTTGGAGTTTAAAATTAAACAATTCGAAACATTTTTGAAAACTATTAATTTAAAACTACATATTTCCCTTGTTTTTATTACAATACATCCACGTTTTTTCGTCTGTTCTTCCAACCTTTAAATGATTAGATGTCGATGATATACCCACGTTTTGCAATTAAAAGGAGGTGTGACTTTATGAAAGACGATAATTTGACAAAATATTATTTCTATGTACATGGCATATTATAAATACTTTCTCTGCTTATCAATTATCCTTTAGATATCATGCCGCACTAGCAATTAGACAAGGAGGAAGGTATTAGAATATTTCATGCATAACATTAACTTAATAGCTAGAACAGTGGAATTAATACACACTATACATACATTAGATTCTCCGCCTGAGAAATGATACTTCGTAGAAATGTTAAACGCTCGCAAAGGAATTGCAAATTCAATCCAACAAAACACAAAGACACCAGTTCAGGTAGATATAATACTTATACTACTCGTGGCGCTGTTGTAAATCTTTATGCGGCCTTTCTCCGCCCGGTACGTTTACTTATCACGAGCTATCTACATCGCATCACTAATAAATAATTATATACGTACAGATTGAAATTAATAATCAAACGGGGTTATTTATTAAGTCCTGGGAGGGAGGTGTTGTGTGTAGTGAACCGAGCGTAGTGTGAGAATACTAACACTTCGTGGAAGAGATAAGGTTATTATTGGTTGCGGTAATAAACCGAACATGCGCCGGTTTCTGGTAGGCACAGTGAAAATGACGAAGATTGATATAAGATTGTTTTAATTTCTTAAGCTAATTTGAGGTAATAATGAGGGGAAAAATAGGAAATAAAATATATGTGTATTTAAAAACGTTTGTGGTAATAATATTCATTAAATTCCACCGAAGGTACAAACGTACAAAGTAAGAAAATTTACCACAGTAAAATAATTTCCCAATAATTGGGAAAAAATTAACCTAGTTTAATGATAAAATTTAAAAAAAAAAAATTCAAAAATACATATTAATTGCAATTGATATTATTTTTGTTAATTACAGAAAAATTATTTGCCAAATTTTTGCAAACGTTGTATTAGTTTTGTGTAATAAAAACTTGTTTAAATAATGTGCATTTTTATCGTTATGTTTTATTATGGTTACATATCCCATTGATAAATTATGAATATAGTGTTCAAGAAATCATTTGACTACGTGGTTCAACCCCCTATGTTAATGTTCGGTTTTTATATGTAGGCAAATAAGGAGATAGATATGGTTTTTTTGTAAAAAAGTGTCTTTTTCCATAAATGCTGAAAAATTAATAATTTATTTTTCCTTCCTCATTTCTAGGGGCATGCGCACGTTATAACCTGTTTTAACTGCTCGTCCCTGGTACCGGGATAAATGTATATTTAAAACTAATTTACTTAATAATTTATTAATTTTTAACATATTTTACCCTAAAAATTACGTTTCTTGGCTTAAGCTAAATAACTGAAAGTTTGTCAATAATAATCAATTACTTGTTCGAATTTAGTGTTATTAAATTTAATTTACCTGCATACCGCGTAATAAGGAAATTAGTAGTAGAGGTACTTAGGTTCCTACTTGCATTCCGTGTAATAAGGAAATTAGTAATAGTAGGTACTTAGGTACCTACCAGCATTCCGTTTAATAAGGAATTTAGTAGTAGTAGGTACTTACGTACCTACCTGCATTCCGTATAATAAGGAAATTAGTAGTAGTAGGTACTTAGGTATTTACTTGCATTCCGTGTAATAAGGATAAATCAGAAGTTGAAGAAAACATGTATTTGATATTTTTCATTTTAATTAGTTGGGCAGTTTATTTAAATACCACATTTTTATTTCCGTTTGGATGCAGTGAAGAAAAATACTTTAATGACATGATCGGATTGCCTTGTAAAATATAAATTTAATGACGAACGAACATTATCACGTTAAAATCATAAAATGTGAGCGTCATGTAAAGGAAACGATCTCCTATTAATTTATTACATCGGTAAAAGAGATTAGATTAATACTTATTACCACCTACCTATTTATTTACCTTGTTCAATTTCAACCCGTAGGTAAGCGCAAGCTATGGGGCGAAACGCCGCGCCGCTTGCGGTTGATTCGTTCCTTTCTCATAATTCATGGCTCGGACCGCGCTTTGGTTCGTACGTGTATGGGCAGCATTACAAAATCTCTTCGTAGTTGCACAGTACGACTATTTAGTATTTATTTTTTCAGTACTTTACGATTTTGAGTGGGATTTCGATATTAATTGTTTCCGGTAAAATACGATTTTATAATTCCTAATGCTTTATTTATGAACAATTTAAAGCCGATTTTGTATCTTTTCGGAAATTAATTTGTGGTCTGATCGTTTGCAAAAGTTGCATCGAACTCTAAAATACAGACTGACAAGGCTGTGCACATTTCATGCTAGAGCTCACCGTTCGAGAGTTTTTTAGTGGGATACACAAACGCAGAATGTCTGATTCATTTTAAGGATTTCTAATAATTTCATGTTTAACGATTTGCTATTCAACCGGCTTTAATAATATTCATATTATCATCCAAAGTAGGGAGGTACTGTTGCGACATCGCAAACAATCTATCAACGTTTCTAATTCTCTTTGAACCAAGAGGGTTGAGCATGACGCGAAATACCACTTGAAGTATCCGCGGTTTATTTCTGCCTACAAAATCGATTGAAGTTTTCAAGAGAGTTTGGGTGTCTCAGCTTCGTTTTATCTCATATTATGCTGGAGCAAGTGAGGGAGGACATTGGAATACATCGGGTTTAAGACTTTGTGATTTGATTACGATTAACGCGACATTAGGCAAAACCTCCCAGATCACGAGGCCGGGACACTTAATCAAATCGGCCTCCGAACTTGTTTAAGAACCTCCCAAAGATTTTATTTTTATTTTTTATAAATTGAAATGTTTTAAAATGTCAATGTTAATAAATTGAAAAAAAATGTGAAAACGAAATTTTTTGTAGAATCTTATACAAATTACGAGGCTGCTTTGAATGTGTCCGGGCCTTGTAATCTAGGAGGTTTTGCATTAGGTGACCTTATGAGAGAGCGTAATACGTTTTGAATACCTTCTGCACTTTGCTGCATATTATTATTGTGTCTAGTATGAAAAATATATCTTTAAAACATGGATTTAGAAATAGAATCAAATGTGATTATAATATTTAAATTTTTGTTTTATGTTATGGAACAGATCGGTGACGTAAATTCATTTTGTTTGATTCAATCATTCAGTCATGCTAGTTTCCGATAACTGAAGTGTGACATCATACATATTCAGAAATGATATAAAAACATACGATGGCCACAGGAGTTAAAAATATTAAAACTTAATTTTTTTTAATGCAAAAGTGCTGGTCGATAAGATAAATAAATTGCATATTTTGAAATACCCTTGAAATTCGGAATCGACAACTTATTGCGTCAATCTTGATAAGGTTGAAATTGCTTCGTCGCGTCGATCGTCTATTGCAAAATATTAACTACACTCAAATTACTCAAAATACCAATATAGATAGATGTCGCCCAATTATAACATAACACGGGCATGTTCCTAGCATGGTGGTCGAAAAATCCTCAATGCATGTAACAAACAATACAAGGAATAAAGAAACTTAAAAAAACTTTATAAAATATACTAAATAAAACAAACAAATTCAAGGTAATTTTAAGTAGAAAAATCGACAACAACTTGAGGTGATTTTTCACGAAAACGGCGCTATATAAATTAGCCAAATAATATTATTAACGTGTTTGTAGAGACTTGGTATTTTTTTCAGGAAAAGAAAGATGTATGAAATATATTTTTTTTTTAAATAAATCTATATGAATTTCATTTTTGTTTTCGGTGATGAATGAATTTTAAAGTCTTGGAAGCGGAAAATAACCCGCTTCCAAGACTTGTTACTCGTCAATATCAAAGTGTCTATGTATAACGAATAGTTGTAGACATTTGTAGTTTGAAATGATTCTATCCTAATGAAGTCAAAGTATCTATGTATAGCGAATAGTTGAATTGTAGACACGTGTAGTTTGAAATGATTCTATCCCAATGAAGTCAAAGTATCTATGTATAGCGAATAGTTGAATTGTAGACACGTGTAGTTTGAAATGATTCTATCCTAATGAAGTCAAAGTTTCTATGTAAACTTAGATTACGGTGTATTTATAAAATAAATTATCCCACACAATCATGAATTCAGCAAATGGATCTGATCCGACGCCAACTCATATAATCATTATTATTATTATCATTTTGATATCAGCCATGTCTACCAACTTTAAGAGCTTCATAAATAATGTCATAAATAAACATGTCCATGAACTTGCTAAATTTAGGCTGACCGCCGTATTCTTTACATGTGTGCGTGATTTTATTACAAAATCAATTTATTGGCCGTTATAAATATGGCTAAATCCAAACATAAAATATCATATTATCGCAGATTGCAGTATTAACATAATTATTTTTATTAAAGATTATTATTTGAATTTTATTATTAGTTATGGTTCAAAATAAATTAAGATATTAAAATCATTTTAACTGTTTATTTGAGGTGTATTCCAAATGAAATTCAAAATAACTTAACGATCCGGTCCGATCAAAAATAAACAGCCTAAATAATAAGTTTCAGAGATTTCCTTATTTAAATATTACAAATCATATTCGCTTTTAATGCTGCGTGTAGACACGAAAAAATGCGTGAGCCGAGCCCCGAATTACGGAGAAGGAACGAAGCAACGACAAACGGCGTTTCGCGCCATTTGCGGTTGCTACGTTCTTTTCCCATAAGTCGTGGTTCAGCTCGGCAGTTTGGCTCACGTGTTTATACGCACCCTAAAATGTCACTTTTCACCATTTTCTGGAAGAGTCTTGAACTCTAGTGCCATGGAGGTGATTTCTCACGAAAACGGCGCTATATAAATTAGCCAAATATTATATAATATTTTGGAAATATAAGTTGGATTTCTACACGTACCTACATCCACAATGGTCATTTACGCATCAAACTGCGATGTACTTTTTACGTTCACAAACATATTGCCCACATTATTAAAATATGAATTAATAATTATACATAAACTGTTTGTTCAAAGAAGGTGCCAACTTAATTATTTTAGGAAAAAACGCTTTTCGCATGTTGTGCTTCAAAATATTAAGATGAATTGTTTATTTGCGCTTGTACGGTATATGAAATATGAATAAATATAAAATGTCTAAGTCTGTATAAAAACTCAATTCTTATAAAAAAGACATATAAATACAATATTGGATTGAATCAATAATACAATCTAATTATTTTAAAAAAAAACTTATATTTTCGAGGTTCAATTTACAGTAAAACAAACCCACGTAAGATGTTATCTTGCTCACTTACACCACCATGCAAACAACCGCAGGCAGTACCTATGTACGCTGTTTCTAATGATCTAATCTGATTAGATTACAAACGTTATCTAGCTTATCAATTAGCTGCCCGCAAAGTAGATACCGTAGATAAATGTCTCCGGGCCTAGCCACCCCAACGCTCCAGGCACGGGGAGAAAAAGCTCTGATTTTATTTATGGCGACACGTTTTCCGCGTCAACCGGGCGAGATATCGCAGCCGTAATAGCTGCAATTTTTCCTTCAGGCGCCTGTACAAAGTCGCAGAAAATTTGCAAACATTTAGTAAATGTACGAAATGCAAAATGTGGGTAGGTACTTCTGTCTGTCTGCGTTCAAAAAATTCTGTCTGTCTCGAGGTAGGTATGTATCCATAAGATAGCTTTATCTGTAAGCTCATTAATTAAGATTTATGGCTTTGCCAACGACAGGTTGCTGTTATTGAAATAAATTTTAGATCATGGATATTGTTATTAATTATTTTTGAAACCTGTTTAGGTAGGTAGGTACATTGCAGCAATCAGTTTATTAATATCGACATATTATTTTAACGCGAGGTTCTTAAACTTAATTTTAATAATTTATGAAACATTTAGTTTTGAATATAAAAATACGTGTCTGGTGTCTGAGTGAATAATTCAAGTTTTTATTATACTGGGGCTGCCTAGCTGTGCGATTGGATATTTATTATGATAAGATAGTTTCTGAGAGATCCATTGGAACCAATATTTCTATTTCTCGCGCAGTTTATTAAAAAAGGGAGCACATGTGCCTAGAATAAGGAACACAGAAAATGCAATGTGTGCGTGTTTCGTTATTTAAAAGTCTCACAAATGGGGCCTTAAATTTTCAATATAAAGTATATTTTATCATCATCATCATGAACTTCATATAAAGTATATTTTATAATCATCATCATGAAATTTAAATTAGATGGTGACATACGATGTCTGGCAAATTTAAGAGAGGTAGATCGCGTGTTAAATGGGCTAGAACCAAAATGTGTCAAGTCAGTGGTGACATTCAAATCTACAGTACCTATATTACCTATTCAGTGCATTGGTGCTTGTTATAGGTCGTACATCGACAAGACTGAGAGTGATTGAAATTCGTATCCTACATCTTATCCCACTACTCGAACATGCACCAGACTCCTCCTGGCCCAAAATCAAAAATTTAGAATGCACTTAATTTGTAATAGGTTTCTTCGTGTACAGTATTTCATTATAACGACCAATAAAGCATTTAGCAATCAGTTAGCCCATACAAAGATGAAGTAGCATGGACAAGTATACCACACAGTTGACGTGTTTCAGTAATATGATTTGCATATTATCATTAGCTCAGCCACGTTATACATTCATCAATCCGATATAGGTACTAGAAGGCAGTCCATCTCTGCTATAAAAGAAACTGCTTCAACTGAGTACAGAAATGAATACATTAGCTTCGTTTTATATAAAGCCAGATAGAACCTACCTCGGTTATGTTTAAATACCTTAATAGCTCACATTATTCGTATTTAATGTTCTATTAAGTGGGCGTCGGTTGATGGCGTATTAATTTTAATGAGTTTAATAAATGGAAAATAGACTTTCATTTTGTAATATTGAGTTATGAACCTAGTTAAAAGATTATTTTAGAAATGTGTGAAATTCTATTGATGAATAAGAATAGTTCCGTTATACACGGAGAAAAATGTGTATTGCGAGTCTCTTCATATTATTAGTAATCTGGTTAAAACGGGATTGTAGGTCGTTTCTTGATAAACTTTTAATACATTCTTAATATATCGCTTCACGTACATGCACGTGCCTTGATGCGAAAATATGATAATATATTCGTCATTTACTAAAAGTTTATCACGAAACCTATTAATTAATTCCTTAAGGCATACGGTCCCATATTTAACCGGATTATGAATAATTTTAAGAGATTATGAATACAATATCAATAAAGACTCAATTTTCTCGGTGTATCCTTACAAATATGGGTTTAATTCTTACTTAAATACAAATTTATTTTTTTTGATCATTTTTACAAAGCCTTGTTAACGAACCGTCACTTCATACCCTGGGAAAATAATTTACCTTAGGGCCTGCGACATCTTTAGGAAGGCTGTATGGAAAGTCTGTTTAAGGAAAGGAAAGAAAGGAAATTTTGGGAAGGAAAAGGGTATGACGGGCGGGTAGAAATCTGGGGGTCAGTGTGTCCAGGAGTGGCAGACATATGAATACATCCCTAATCCGAGTCTGGCTGGAAAGGTCAAAAGGTCTCCCTCTACCATTCTATCCGATCCGGCTCACCACGCAGTAGGTGGGCAAACGCATCAGCCACCAAGACCTTGACAAACCTCACCCCCGAACCCGGGCACCCCTACTAAGTCACCAAATCACTTCGAGTAACCTATGGCAGAGGTGGCGATGGTACCCATACCCGCCTCCAAAATTTTAATAAAATGTGTAGGTAATGTATGTAGGATGTGTACGTAGATACTAGCACACTGTAAAATAAGTTTTTTTGTGTTGACTAAACAAAGGTTTCTTCTGCCATAGACAGTGCGACGATGGCACCTACATATTATAATTATGTTTGGTAACTATGGGGAAAAAGAGTGTGGAATGGTAAGGGACGGGAAAAGATTATATAAGATTCCATGGATACTTAAATGTAATGTATTTGAAGAATTAACATGATTCATTGCATGATTTCGAAAAAGGGTATTTTATCTACCTAATTTATCTCCATTCCTACTTTAGACTTTGGAAATTGCTTTCATCATAAATACATTCAGGAACATTTTAAAATGAGGTATAATCTTCAAAGATATTTTTAAAAAGGAAATAATTTCAATAATCTTCGCAGATACAGGAAACTGTGACGCAACAGTTAACTATCGGAAGGATTTAGTCATAAATAATATTAACAGGACATGACAATAGTCAACGGTCATAACTACCACATGTCCCGGACCACGCAATACTTAGCTATTTCAACAATACGAGGGTCTCCATTCAATCCTCACGTTTTACAATAATTCAACATCTGACCACCTTGAAGGACACGGACCTGAAATCCTTCTTCGTCCTTTGTGGCTTTTCGAGGATTATGAAAAAATGTTGCATAACTTTTGAAATCGAACTTATTTATTGTATTTTTTATATTGTCGGTACATCTACTGGGCAGATGTACAAGGATAGTAATATATATTTTAAATTTAATACGTAGTTGCTTAAAAATTCATTTATATCTCTGATCGCTCAATCCTCACGTTTTACAATAATTCAACATCTGACCACCTTGAAGGACACGGACCTGAAATCCTTCTTCGTCCTTTGTGGCTTTTCGAGGATTATGAAAAAATGTTGCATAACTTTTGAAATCGAACTTATTTATTGTATTTTTTATATTGTCGGTACATCTACTGGGCAGATGTACAAGGATAGCAATATATATTTTAAATTTAATACGTAGTTGCTTAAAAATTCATTTATATCTCTGATCGCTCTGAATAATTTCGTTTGTTCGTAGATATTATTTCAATCTCAATGTATTGTTTTATTTATAAATCAGCTACCCAACTGGTATACACCGAAAAGAAATGGCAAATAAATTAAATTGGTAATTATTGGTAAAAATAAATGACTAATTAAAATAAACTATTTAAATTAAATTACTAATTGAAATCACTATTAATGAAAAGTAATTACTAATTATTTTAAGAAACTAAATTATAACTTAATTGTAAAAAACATTCAATTTGTGGCTCATCATAATTTATAATAAAAACACATAAATTTGTTTTTGACCACTATAGTTTTATTTTCACTCTACCGGTTTCGGAAGATCCCTTCCTTCGTCAGGAGAATATTTAAAACAGTTTTAAATATAAAATAGTTTTAAATATTCTCCTGACGAAGGAAGGGATCTTCCGAAACCGGTAGAGTGAAAATAAAACTATAGTGGTCAAAAACAAATTTATGTGTTTTTATTATAAATTATAACTAATAATTAAACAGGTAAATTACTAATAATTAAAAAAAAATAATTGTTTAAATTACTGATACGTGTTTTCGGGCAATGTTCGGCAAGCAGGTGATCTATTAGAATTCTGAATAGTGTAACAGATTTTTTGAATGACGTTCCCAATTTAATTGTACAGGTAGTTAGTTATTACACAAATTAAAGTTTATTTTACCATCCGTTTGAATATATATCATAAATTTTATAGTTCTAAAGCATTTTTCATTCTTATGCTCTGACTAATGAAATTTATGAACGCAGAATATTAATCAGTTAAGTAAGATGAAAACAGGTAAAATATGAATGTGTATATTATCTCAATGACAATAAAAGCCTGACACCTCAATCTGTTAAATGATAATGGGGTAAGGACTGACGATTAATTTCATTAATTCATTTAATTCGCCTGAGATATCTGTACTTAGATAGACTATATTCCATACTTCTCTATAAATCCAGATAACCCAAAACGTGCATTTACATTTCAGTATGTTAGTTGTCTCTAACTTTAAGCCACAGTTGTCAATATGTATGTCGCTTTGTGTGACATATAAACATGACAAAATTTCTGAGAGCCGAGTTGAGAATTATGGAAGAGGAACGAAGCAACCGCGAATGGCGTTTCGCCCCGTTTGCGATTGTTTGTTCTTTTCCCGTAATTCGTTGCTCGGCTCGCGGAAATTTTGTCCTGTTTATACGCAGCCTAAGTCACTTGATTTAAGCCTATGTTATAAGTGATTAGTTATAATTAGTGTTAAGTGTATTTATTTGTACAGCGCCCTTGAGTTGATTTTTGTACAAAAAAAGCGCTATACAAATCAGCCAAATATTATTTTTATTTTACAAATAAAAAAAAAGTGAAATCTGCCTCTAACCTTTATTTTGTGTAAAAAATATGTCAATTCATAGAATCGCATTTGACTTAGTTTTGAAAGAGTAATAATTTCAGTACGAGCACGCACGCCACAAATCAATTGTCACCGGACAGAATTCAGGTAATTTTGTGAAGCACTAAATAAAATGAAATATAGTTTTTTTTTTCGTTGGAGATGGCGGAGGTGAGCGGGAGTGGCGGGGCGGGTGGCAAGAAGCATCTGCCGGCGCGTCATAAAACCATCATTATTCGGTAAAGCACTTAAGCGCCCCACACTCCTGGCTACCGCCACTGCCTGGGCACAAGACTGACCGTAAAGGCGACTCGTGGAGCTTTACTGACAAGTTTTCAATTATTTATTTATTTTGTAAATAATATTATGTTTTACCTTGTATCTAAACAGTGAACATATAAACATGCTCTCCCTTTTCCGCTAACTATACAGGAACTATCTATGTACAAAGTAATTATAAGCAAGCAAAGTAACTACCTACCCCTCACCTGAATAATAATAAATAATCTACCAATAAATGGAATCTATTTATAAAATTTAGAAACAAAACTTTTACGGTACCTGTTTTGCCTTATGGGAATCAGATCTTTATTGTACATAGTAGGTGAAATAATTTTTTTCTGAATGATGATTCATAGATAGTTTGATCCTATCTGGATTAGATATGTACCTAAATATATGCTAAAGTAAGTCTTCATTAATTTAATGACTGCATTTGATTTGAAATATTGTACCCTTTTTGAAGTTTATTTTTGTATTTCTTATATACAAGTTCTGTACTTATTATTTTGTGGGAACACATACTTTCGCGTTCAAATTACTAAGAATTTTTTTATGAACGTCTTGTAAGATGGCCTGAAAGTATTACTTATAAAATAATATTATGAAAAAGTTTAAAGCACGAAATCGAGCAACCAGGCAAAATATATTATTCTACAACAATAATTCCGGGTCTAACTCTCTCACACACACGCACCTATATTTCAACTTCATATACTTGGAAACAAATTCACCTCATATTTAATATAAGTTTATCATTAAATAAGACATATCTAAATGATATTTTCATGTGGCATTATATTATTATTTTGGAGCATCGCGTTGGAGCAATTACATTTTTGTTTTTCATATACTTCTTATTGTAAATTTCTTGTATTCACTAGTAAATTACGTTTGTAATGTACTACTAAGCTATTATTTTATGCCATCTGCATTTTTCAAACTGTTTTTTTTCTCTTTTCTTAAATTATGTACATTTAAATGGAAAACTATACATTTACCAAATTATTTGTTAAATTGTTGATGTTGTTATATAAACATTAGGAAACTTCTGTTTTCACTGTATTATGTAGTAAAACCTATAAAATATATATAATTTAAAAGCCCATCAGGGCGTTTAAATTAATAAAAATAAAATAAATAATACAAATTTTAACAAAATAGCAGTAGTTATTATTTTCTAATATTGCAAGTTTAAGGGTAATGTTTGTACGCCGCTGCATACCACCCCCGCAGTCAGGTCATAACTCATTCCTACCCCCTCGTGCGCACCTAACCCTATACCATAACTTTATAATGTATTTCCAACTTAATTATTGCCATTTTATTGTGCGAGTGCCGGATAACTGGACACACGTCCGAACTTCATTTTTGCAAACACTTTCTCAATATTTAATACATAAATAATAATCAAACATATTAATATACTGATTTTATTACCGTGATTTATTTTTGGGGTATTATACTGTGTGGCTCTTCGTTCTTCTTTAGCCAACATTACAGTTAGAACAGCGTCAGAGTATCAATAAGCAGGGCAGACGATGGTAGTCACTGCAAGGCTGTATCTGCTATATCTGCCCTGATGATGGACACTGTAACGCTGTCAGAAAAGTTAGCTAAAAAAAGAGGAGGCACAACACGGCATAACGTATACGAGTATCATATACATACTATATATATATAAAGACAGCTAAAATAGAATTAAATAACTTTCTAATAATATTACTATAGTTAAATTCACATAAATATTTTGAATGCACAATGTTTAAATGGTCGCTTAAAAAAATAGATAAAAATAGTTTATTTTTCAGGGCACTTATTTTTCTCCATGTTTTTATGAGCCAACGAAAGGTTGGATTTTTTCCTTGTGAAATAGAACATGCGTCAGATAGTTAGATTTAATTCTGAAATAACACTGCCTTCTAAAAGTCTCCAGGTGGCCTCCTACCAGGGCGTTTCTTAGAGTATTTGTTTTGGAAAGAAGTTCAAAAATATGCAATGTAAGTTAATTTTTTCAAGGAACTATTCTTGTAAATCATAATATGGACACAATTTTATTTTGCAATGCCGGGTTTCGAACTTCCGATTTCCGAATCCAAATCCAAAGAGCTTACCTCTCTGATGCGTAGAAAACGTAGAAAAGGGAAGGATTGAAAAAGATCACTAAATGTTTATATAAGGTATCAAAGTATCAAGATACTTTGGCAAAAAGATTTAAAAAAAGTTATGTTACGAAAGCTCGAACGTTGAGACCTCGAAGCCTTGCTGTATATGAAAAGCTCACCACAGGTCTGTCAATGTTTACATTTTAGATCAAACATGCTGCTAACTTGTAATCCCTCGATCTCGTGTCCAGTTAACTACAAGACTACAAGACTACAAGCATGCATTTTATCGAACTACATGTTTGTCAAAACCGAGAATATGTTGGGAAACTGCGTCGAGTCGCATTGTTATCATTGTGCTCCGTTTACCTATACCGTAGGCTGAACGGCGAAACAAAGAGGGGAATCCACACAAAGTAGGAAAATAGGCAATTTCGTCAAAAATAATAATAGGATTTTACGAACGTGCCGTAAACCTGTAAGCGGGAATCATATTTAGCGTAATATAATAGAGTTTTGTTCAGACACCGTGTCGAATGAATACTCCAAACCCTTGGACCTTCAGCGGCTAATGACGCTATTTGACCTCGACCCTTTGTAGTGTTATTACTGTCACCAACCCCGTTCTCTGAAGGGCTAACCAACCATCCCTACGTTGCTCGAGATAATTTATCATCCCGCTGATTTCTAAACAACTGGTCTTGTACAAAACAAGATCGCCTTTTGTGTTCAGTGTATTTGGATGGAGAAAGTGGTGCAAAAATGATTGAGATATTCTTTAGGAAGCTTGGTTGAAAGAATCCTTTTTGCAAAATATTAATGTCCTGCTAACTTTGCCAGAAATTTAGTTGTCATGCTATCCATCATAAATCAAATCAATAATGGAAAATGGGATATTGTGGTTAGTTAGGAAAGCAATAATAACATGTAATTTTGTGAGTTTTTAAGAAAATATTTTTTTCCTTTCCCAAAATATAAGATGTTAAAGGCAATAACGACCAGATAATATTAAAAAAAATACCAACATGAACATTGTGAAGCGCATATGACGCCATGACGGCGTTCCATTTGTATAAGGAACAAGTCATTTATGTAATCATTTCAGTAACTGTAAATGATTCATCAGTTAATAAACTTAAATATTACTTAACTTTATAATAAAAGTGTAATTGTGTTTTCCGTCTCTATTTATAAATAATACAATTAGATAGAGCCTAGTAAAACATAATTGTACAGCGCTTTTCAGGTTATTTTTCACAAAAATGACGCTATACAAACTATTCAATTATTATAACTATTTATGATCAAAGAATTCAATTAAACTTACAGTAAAAAGTTTTGCTTTAGATCTCTTTCCGGAACTGAATATTTGTCAAATTGTATTATGTTATTGAATCCGGAGTAAAAACAGACAAACTTATGTTCGGGAGTTTTGAATTGAAATGGTTTTTGTGGCAATTTGCCAGGTTCATTCAATCCAATACATATTTTTCAAATGAATAGTTGTCAAATAAAGAAGGTGCCGTGTCAAAGTAATTGCACAAATAAAAACCTACTGCTTTTCAAAATAGGTTAAGGTCACGGCCAATATCTTTATAGTGAATTATCTCTTATCAAAACTGGACCATTATCTCATCCAATACTTGAAATTCTTTTAAAAATTTTTACAAATACTAAACAGATTCCTTGTTCACACATTTTGCAAAGAATGCTATAAAATGGTCCCCAATGGTGATGTGGGTTGAAATTTTGTAGGTAGCTGATTTAAAGACAATACTTAGGTTAAAGATTATAATTAAAGATTGCGGATAAAATAATATTTTATTTTTTTCAGTTGTAGTAAAGATCTTTCACAATGTGTCAAAGTCAAAGAAATCGTTCCAACGATATGATTTATAATCTAATGCCGGACCCTATGTGGGTGTAGATGAATCAAGTTTGACGGGCAGATGCGAATACTGGACGAACGAGGGGAATTGTTTTTATAAGGACGTGGGAGGACTGTCCGGTAATGTCCGGAATAAAGATGTTAAAGGGATTTATCCGGACAACTAAACAACTGATGAAGTGAATGGCTTACCGACTGATGAAGGGAATGTACCAATGATGACCGTTACGGATTGATGGTGATGATTGTTCCATTTTAGGTTCATAAAGGGATTGTGTTGGACAATGGATTTTAATTTTTCAAGTATGAAAGTGTTTCCTATCCACCCTCATCCATTTGAGCGAGTGTTACCTCTGTAATTACCACGGTTTAAAGGTTTAATTACCCTTATTGTGAGCAAAAATATATTTTGACGAATTTTGGTGCTTATAAAGACACACTACCTACTAAATTGTAAAGATTCTCTTTTGTTAGAATCAACTAAGACCGTATTTTTAATACGTTCACAGTTTAACAAAATATCTAAATTGTTCATTAAATAATTGACGTCTTTAATCCATGAACAGGGGCACGTACTAGTGTAATATTGATTAGTATTTTTCTAGTATGCTTCAATACTCAATATGATTCAATCCTCCAGTAGACAAAAAACATTGTTTTTAAAATCTCCAAAACGAATGTTTGCTTTCATAAGTACTTCGGTAGCTACTTACCCAATTGTAAAACATCAACAGTAGGATGGGTATTGCCCGAATGCAATGTTTTGAAAAAAAAATCAAATAACAACCTTTTCTAGTGTTCACGATCCGACGAATCCAAATAAAAAAACTTAAATTTGTCTCCAAACTATTGAAGTCGTACGGTGGGCAAATAAAAACAGAACTCTGCTATACAAAGAAGAATAAAATATAAAAAAAAATTGTTTTTGCTTTTGACTAAAACTGATATAAACTTGCTTAACATAAACGACGTATGTCGGTTTATAACTTAGATTTTTTTTTTCCTTTTGAATAATTCAAAAATATGAAACAAACTAAGGCTGAATAGAGTATAGACCTAGGAGCGCGACCGCCAAATTACAAAGTCAGTGCTGTAGCTAAGTAAAGTTCACAATTTAAAATAGTCTAATCACTCTTTATTTAAAATGCTTGCAGTAAATCAATTTTACAAATCATCACTAACAATGAGTATCAACAATAATCGTTTCCATTTGCAAACTATCCTTGCTCGATGGCACTGACTTGATCACGTGACACTTCAAAATCCTTCGAGCGCTAAGGCCTGTGATGTAGTCGGCCTTGGAAACAAAAATTATGACGTCAAGTCTAATTCTATATATTGATGCATAAAAGAATCATTCCAAGCTCTTTCGCTAATGATGAAAAAGACAATGTGAGATCAGTTTAACAAGAAAGTAACTAAATTCAAATTTAGATTTCTGCTTAAATTCTATGACGCCAGAGCTTACCGTTGAAGAGTTTTGAGTGGGCCAAGCATACGGATTATTCTTAATATTATAATAAATATCATCTACCACTCTTATCCACTGTTGGAATAAGACTACTTTGATGGCTTTCTGGTTAAATTAATTATGTAATTTTGTTGTTTACGGTTCCTCTTGAGCACCGCCGAATGACGAAATATATCCATTAAAATTTGCTTAATTTCAAATTGGTCACAAAATATTGCCTAACTGCAGATTAATACATATCTAATGATTATGAAGTGTTATGAATAAAATATTTTAATACAGAATCTCTAAAAAGTGATCATTAATGACTTTAGGTGTTATAATAATCAGGTTGTAGTATATCTAAATGTGTTTTTAAGTTATCAATATCACCACTAACGTAAAAAGTCGTTTTTATAGAAGAAAGATGACAAAATATATTTCGATTTTCACAGGTTCGGTTTAATCAATTAGTCAATCTAGATTAGATCTCGTGTAAAAATAAGGAAAAAACAACAAGCGTTTTTTGTCCTTTTAGGGATGCAATTTCAAAGACAAATTTCTTTGAAATTGCATCCATTGCTCTGGGGTTTGTTTGCAAAAGGATGATGTAAGACTATTATTGACCTATACTCGTATATTACTATTGCCCTTTTCATTTCGGGAAAATCATTGAGTATTTGCTGTTCTATATTATGTTTGCTTTTGTTATCCAAACCGCTGGAGTTTAGAAATATCTCCTTACATCATCTGAGTTCTCATGTCCGCTAATTCGTGTCTATCCAACCATTTTTGTCGCAGAACAGGGTATTTAGAAAAAGTATTTTAAATTTAAATAAAATAGTGTTTTAATTGAATATGGTAAACGTTTTTTTTTTAATAATGCAATAGGTAGGTACTTTCTTAGTAAAGTATATACAGGAAAATCACTAGAGCGCACGTTTGAATGTATTTGTGCACACTGATAGCGGTTTAAACTGGATCGAAATAATTTAGAACACCCGCCCGTTGTTCCCACTTGCTGGGTAAGTCATGTTTCAGTACACCACTATACACGCAAGAAACTCTTTAAGCCCGATTATAACAAGTTTCTCGTTAACTCTTCAAGTTTTTAAGTTCCAAAACATATATATGTGATTTTTGAAGATAATATGTACAAATTTTTTATGCCTAAACGTTAATTATATGAAATTCCATCGATAGATAAAATGGCAAAGTAATCTCCGAAAATTATTAAAAACGCGTTTTTATGTTATTTAATATGTTATAGACATGAAAAAATTAACAGTGTATCTTTAAATGCAACTAAAGCATGTGTCGAGAAATTTTGATCTATTTCTAACAAGTGGTGTTTTATTAAATATTTTAATGTTTTGAGGAAGTCGGAACACTCGCATCTCGTCCATTATATTTTTTCGGACGAGGCCACTTGCGTGAACACGTGTTCAGATTTATTCTGAATGACTTATATTTTACCAGGAAATGGTCATGCAATCACATTGTGAACAGTATCTTAATAAAAAAGCCGTACTAATTTTATTCCCTACACACTTACCATGAGAGCTTAAATATAACTCCTAAGACTTCTTACGCTGCGTATACATTTAAGAACCGAAACGCGAGCTGGGCCTCGAATTATGGGAAAGGAATGAAGCTACAACAAATGGCGCAGGATTATACACTTAATAAAATATCGTTCTCATTAACACTATGGAAACATTACAATAAATTTAAAACTAACAATCATTTATTCACAGTGATTTCGACTGTGTTCAGTCTAATTTTTACATTTATTTGATTAAATGTTTTAGGTACATATATTTTAGACACGTAGATACATAATTATTTAAAATGGTATAAAAAACCGCTTTAAGAATAAATATTGGAATCAAGCTTCACAAATCATTCAAATATTCATTTTAGAAAAAATAGATGAACGGATATAAAGTTACCTTTTTATGTCTACAATTTATACTCTTTCAAGATACCAAATTAGGCAACTTAACTACACATTGAGGGTGGAAAACACAAATATTTTCTGAAAACACTGTAGTAAAGTATTATGATTGTTTGAAATGTCCTCAAAAATAGGTTGAAAAATCTCAATAAAATTGCCCGACAATATGATAAGGGCGGGGGTTTAGAGTTTTGAGTGGTGTACATTTCTTGTTCAAACATATTTTAATAACTCGCTTCAGTAGAGTCGCATTGAGGTCGGTTCCTTGCTTATGTCATTCAAGCAATTATGTGTGCTATTTGTTGGGAATCCATTATGATATAATACGAGCATATGACAAACATATCGCATTACACGGGACGCTCTTTGTCAACCGAACTGCTGAATGAACTGTGGTTTAAAAAAATCATATGTAGGTATTCATTATTATTTGTCAATAACTCAATGCAGATGTAGAAATTTGATAAAGCTTTGAAGAAATTGCCTATTCTAATTATTACTTCCTTTACTATGTGTTCATCTAGTTAAGTTCCGTTATTACATTACAAACTTTTTGTTTTTAATGTTAGTTCTATAAAAACCCAATCTCCCTCTTCCTAACTCCTTCTCTTCTCCACTTCTTTTAGCCTCAAAACATACTAGAAATATGGGATGCAATAGTCTCACCATCTTCGAGCTGTTGGGAATCTTGGAACAAACACAGTAGGCCCCGGGGCTTCCATCAGTAGTATAGGTACCCTTGGCATCTTTGAGGATGTTTCGTCGGTATTTTTAAGGGAAGGAGGAAGTGAATCTCGGTTCCAAAGATACTCATTCAACGGCGTATTTAATGGGAGAGGGGGGTTTAGGTTAGGTTTCAAACCTCCCCCTATCATCCTCAGTATTGAGTAGGAAAAAGAGAATAGTGCTCGTAGATTACATTCTTTACAAATACAACAATATTATTTGCGCCATCTCTTTTATAATACGTTGTGGTGAGTAGAGGTCCTAAAAACCATTCCAATAAAATTTTCCATCTCCTCCAGGGTCGACCCCCCCCTTAGGGTCAACCCCCCCCCCAATGTGAATGCTGTAGCTACGTCACTGGACTCATAGGTAACAAAACGTTCTACAGAAGAGTTGTTGGGCACAAGAAAGAGTCATAATAATCATCCATTATCATGTGGCTAATGTCAGATGTGCAAATTAGTGTTGGGCACGCGTCTAGAGTATCTCCGTCACACCTTTCAATGAGATTCCAGCAGACAATTCACAGCATTCCCACCTGACATACAAGTTATTATTCTAAAGGCTGCAATCCGTCAGTTGAAAATCCATTACAAATCTACTCAAGTCCTAGAGTTTTCCACAGTACAATTATAGTATTATCATAGGAGTATACCAAGTGACCGGTTTATTTGGATATATGCAAAATGATAATATCGAGCTCAAGAATATCTGTCTAATTGATTAGGTAGTTACCATTTCTCGGAAGGATTGGAATCGACGTGACTGCGGGCAGGAGGTAACTGCCTACTTAATCTCGGATAAGGATCAGTTATACGGACTAATGAAGGCAAATTTTACAAGAATCCAAAGAGCCAATGAGTAAAGGCGTGCTCATTTGGTCAATAGTTTTTAGATGGTTGGAAAATAAATGCATAGTAAATTGAATAATTTTTATCTTGATCGTTATTTCATTCTTGACATTTTCTCCAACAAACATAAACATTACACAAACATACACAACATAAACGTTTTTACGATAGTATGAAAATTCTGTCAATTAATACGACGATAGATAGGTACATTTTTACTTCTGACTACATTCAAGTACTACCTACTACCTACTAGCTTCAAAATATTCCAACAAAAAATATTATGTAGTCTTGTCTGAGAAGATATTTTTTCATTAACTCATGAGGGGTGGTAGGAATCTAGAGTAACTGCGTCCAAGAATGACGGACGTTTGAATCCATCCCCCAACTGAGTTGCGTTGCAAGATAGATGGTTCGAGAGAATCTGGCTGGAAAGGGTCAAAAAGTGTCTTCCTTAACCGGACTCTCACCACGCATTTCTTTTTCTTAGTTTTTAGCCATACTGAAAGTTATTTTCTAGTTTGGTTTTTTTTTTCTTTCATATTTTACAAAAACTGAAACTTAGAAGTTAGTTAAGAAAAAAATTATTATTTTTTTAATTCCGACCCTAAAGCTAAATAAGCTGTACCTAGGTACTATTTGAAGCTTTCACAAAAAATCACATCGTTTCTACCGGTAAATAAATACGTCCATATTAAGCAATATTATTTTTCCGTTACTGCTTTATAATAATATAATTGACCCCGGGGCAATTTCACCAAACAATTCGCGACATGTCCCTGCACAATGGACATATTTACACAGCTCTACCCTCCAATGCAGAATCGGCCTATTAATAATAATAATAATGCTGGTAGTGAGATTAACTATTTTTTCTGCATAAAGATATGCGACTCGACAATAATGTAGCTGTATTGTATTACGGGGGACATGTTTCTGGATGTCGCACAGATTTCACGGATGCCGGTCACGGGGACTGATTGATGCGAAGCGACGTAGGCAAGCGACGAATCTGTTTGTCCCCAAATACAAGAATTATTAGAGATGTCCCCCATTGAACCTATCGAAGAATGCGAAGCGATTGGATTTCATATTGTCGTTTCAGGAATTAAGTTTTTCTTGGAAATTTATTTAAAAATCAAATTATAAACATTTCAATCACGGATGCTTATTTTGTCACCGCTTTCAGCTTTAGCTTGCGAAATATGTTTTTTTGTAAAATTTAGTAAGAGATTTTGTTTATACTAACAGCTTAAAGTCGACGCTGAAGCCTCATATTGAGTACTGGAAAATTTATTTTATTAAAATAATCCACACACCTAAAAATGATAGTACCTGACGAACCTACATAACCTTTCAAAAATATTACAAGCTTGTTTTGAAAAGAGAGTCGGTACTTGTCTTGACTAGGTCACCTCATTTAATCCTATATTTTACCTCGTTTCAGACATATTACATTAGACAATACTCTTAGTATTTTTTTGAAATGGTACCTACTTAAAATAATATTGTATAGCTTTCGTGGCTAGATCTAAATAGAAAAGGTAGGTACTTTACAAGCTCACTTATACACTCACTTTCTGAAAACTTCCTCCACTTGCCTTAAAACATTCCTTAAATCGGGATCACCTAGTTCCATTTGGCCTGGGCACTTAGGACTCTTGTACGGCTTCACAAAACACATTGGTTTACCATTAAAAAAATGTCATCCGGAGGACAAATGCATACTAGAAAATTAGAAATTTGTGTTATAAAAACTAATGCATTTTTTATGAATTTTAGGGTCTCGAAAAGGTTTGCATAATGCAAAAGATTGTATAATATTAGTAAATACTCTTATTGTGTGTTATTTAAAATCATGTTTATTCCCCCCTTAAATACGTAATATTCACCATCTCTATTTATTTATATTACTGCCGCACAATGATCTGTAATGAAAAAAAGTTCTGCTGCATAAAGAATAATATAGAGATTAACGTAACAGGAAATTATATACCCGTTAAATAAAATTTATATATCTTTTTAAAAGGGGGCCGGCTCCCAATAATAATAATTATCATAATAGAGGGATCAATTCGAACAAGATTTTGCAAACCACAATAGTGAAATATGTCGTTTATTTTCATAATTTCAGTACACGTTGTGAAAAAAATCCTTTTGTGAATGAATGACAAAACATCTAGTACCTACATAATCATTTGGGCACAAGTACCCACGTTGTTCAATAGGGTTAATTTTTTATTCTCTACTATCATGGAACTCTTGTTTTTAAGTAAAGGTACCTACTGTAAATTTCTTTATTATGTTTGTTATTTAGTTAATGTTTTTTAGATTTTCTTAAAATAAATTATTTTATGACTTATTGTGTAACTCATAAAAATAATATAGTTGCAATTTCCCAGTTCTCTTTGTTTTATATTTTGTTGTATTTAAGATTTTTAGTGAAGGAACTAATGATCGGTTCCATGATAACTCAACACAATGACAATTCATCACACATTTAAAAAGTGATAAAAAGTCATTAAAAGCGATGAAAAAAACCACACTAACGTTTCCGTTTTATAAATTTTCATTACTTTATACAACATTTTATTCGTGTTGAAATGTCATTTTGATATCTAGTCACCATAGTAAATAATACTCTCATCGTTTTAATATTTGCAAAATTATTTTGTTTCAAAATTTCATTGATAGACATCTTTCGAAACCACTGGTTTCTTCGTCAGGATAAATGAATAAATTATATTATTTTTATCCTGACGAAGAAACTATTGGTTTCGAAACATGTCCATAATTATACAAACTATTATATTATACACCTGCTGACAAACTGCTTTGGCAGTTTAGCGGGTATAAATAATAAAAAATAAATAAATAAATTAAAAAAAAATCATTTTAACTCTATTATCGTTTTGTTTGGATTTTGAGGACATCTTGACTTATTAATCAAAGTATTAAATTAATAATGTTGTAAGTAGGTATCTACTGAAATAAATGAAGTTAGTCTATTATCTCACTTTTTCATGTTATCCTAGGCTTTTTAGTAATTTATAAATGTGAGAACTAGTGAATAAAAATATGTATTAAAATACACAATAATAATATTAATAGACATTGTTGAATTCTTTTAATTTTTATGTATTTTTAATTATTGTAAGCTCAGGCTGAGCGTAAAACCAAATTTAAAAATATCTTAAAATAAAAAAAATATTATAATTTTTAGTATTATCTTCCTTTTCAATGATATATTTTAATTTGTTTCGATTTATTTAATTGATTGCGTGCAATCTAATATTTCCATGACTAAATTTTTTGCACATTCTCCGACAAACGAATACTGTCGCACGAGAATAGTGGTGCGGCACCGAAAATCAAAACTGCAAAAAGTTACGGACGCAAGCCGACTAAAATATCTAGTAATGGCACATTGTACGTGTTATGTCAGGCATACGTAATATCAGGCTTAAATCATCCTGCTTCTCAGGTGCAAAATGGCCCAACTCGCAAGGGATTAACTACCCCGAAATCTGACGTCACAACTTTCAATATACAAGTAGTTTCAAACAATCCTTATCCCTTTCTAAAACGAAGGTTACAAATTATGTCAAAAAGAGATGGAATATTTCGGTAAAGTTGTGTTGGTATGGCGGCTAGCTTTTCTGTCAAAATATTTAACAAAATAATGGGGGTTGTTTTTTTGCATAAATTTTTCAAAGTATTAATAATGTATTTAGGTAGGTACCTACATGAGATTTAAAAGCAGAAAGGGTAGGTAGGTAGGTATTAATTATCTCCTCGCACGACTTGGTATAAATGGGAAATTTGTTTAATGTAGAGGGATGAGGATAATGTAAAATCACTTATAATTCAATAGAACTTAGAAATTTCTATTAAAAATATTAGCTTTAGTTTAAAAAAAACAAAATTTATAAAATATTTTGTCAATGAAAATAAATAAAATCCTATATCTTCAGAAAATGAAGGCCAACAAAAAAATATACCGTAATTACGTTCGTCATAAGCACTTTTAATACAATTGAATTATACAGGATTTTCCAATAAGAGGTGTTATTTTGAATAGCCCGCTATTTCGGTAGATGTTACTTTTGAAGCTGTTATTTTTTGACATTTGACAAGTAGAAACTACGTCATTAATAAAAATGGAACGATACACGCTTAAACAACGCATTGAAATTATTAAAATTCACTTGAGTGAATCAAATGCAATCATCTTGAGTGATCAGGCCCATTTCCACCTCGGTGGCTTCGTCAACAAGCAAAATTGTCGCATCTGGGGCTCGGAAAACCCAAGAGTTATTTTTGAAAAGCCTCTCTATTCTCAACGTGTGACTGTTTGGTGCGGTTTTTGGTCCGACGGAGTCATTGGACCTTCCTTTTTCGAAAATGAGGCTGGAGCAACAGTTACGGTGAATGGATTGCGCTATCGAGAGATGATTAATGATTTTTTATGGCCGGAATTGGATGGTATTGATCTGGACAATGTTCACTTTTAACAAGACGGCGCTAAGTGTCACACAAGCAACGGAACCATTGATCTTTTACGATTGAATATCAAAATAACACCTCTTATTGGAAAACCCTGTAGCTTAAGTAATATTCTATTTAGTTAGAGGTGATACTTTCAAAGCTTTAAAGCATTTTGGCAAAGAAATTTTTTAGAAGTACTTTTATTTGTTATACTTTGGGACGTTATTATTTTGTAAAATTATTTTTATTAAAGTAATACGTGTTAGTATGTTCCTATTTGATCCACATAGTATATTACAGGGGATTGTTGATTAATTAAACCAAGGGAAAACATCATCTTATTTACAAATGTAAATAATATCAAAAAAACTATTTCGATCAAACATAAAAAATAAACACTGAAATTTTATTGACATCGGATGCATAATTTATTCAGGATGTAAAAATATTCCTGCTTATTTATTCGTAATTTGAAAGGTGTCGATTTCGAATTTAATGAAAATTTATTAGCCGAATAAAATAAAACGAACCAGTTCAATAGTAAAGGTCTTGAACTCGAATGTAGGCCGTTATTACCCATACCAAAAAGGGATCAAAATCCATCCGCCTCCTAAAGGATTTTATCTTCTTAGTTATAAACAAAACCTTATCTAATGCGTCTATTATATGCATAAATAATGGACGGTTCGATTTTTTGAATGATCCCTGAGAAATAATATAAATAAATGTAAATGCGTGTGGTTAGGTCTGACAAAGCGACCGGTTTGTTCCCTCATTACACTACGGCGTATTTCCTTCTCGCCGGGCGCACCCATACCACTGCCAGCGCGGTACTGATCTGCTCCAAGCCAATAAAAAAGCGTGTACTGTCAGATGGACGCCATCATAAAAATAAATTTAAATTTTTGGAACTCCTCCGATCCCCAACCCTTTTCCTGGCGTTTTGCAGTGGTCGGCAACCCAATAAATTCTACGCAATTAAAGAGGGAAAATTCACTTTTTTATAGATTTGTATGTAGGTTGTCATGCTTTTAATTGGTTCATAAGTGTTAAAATGCAAATGGCAACATAAAATATTTTTATCTCACCATAATACCGGAATATTAATAAAAATCTATTTCACTGATTACTGTTATGGGAAAACACAAAAACTATGTATTGTTTCATAGTGCTTTAACACAAACGAAGTATTTAATTGCGTAATTCTAAACTTAAACTTTAGGGTGCACAGTTTACACCCGCGCTGTGCAAGCGGGTTCCCAACAGAGCATCGGACCATCCCAAATTCTGATGGAATAAAATAAATAATAAACACAATTATTTAATTTCTTTTTTAAAAATCTTTCTTGATGTATTTCACTAATTTTTATCTGTTGAAGATTAAATTTGATTTCAACGTTAATTTTCAAGTTCTGTGAATGTTCTCTCATTATTCCATTATGGAGCAGGTATTTCAGACAACATAACCATAAAATTAATCTTGAAATTTGATGTGTTGTTGAAATTCTATGAAACAACTGGCCTCCTTTTAAGGTCATTGTAAGTAATGGAATAATAACAGAACTTGAATAGAACTGTCACAGAACTTGAAAATTATCTATGAAGTTTGATGAATTGCTTAGCAATATTTGAAAACAAACACGATCGGTATCTAGTATATACCTACCTACCGACGTAGGTTGGTAGGTAGGTATATACTAGATAACAAATTGCAAAACTCATGAATGATGAGCTCTGGCGTTATGAAATATATACAGCGTATTATTTTTAGCCAACAACGTCACTTCCATCATAAGTTATAGAGATTTGATATACTTATCTACTTCTAAATAATTTGTTATCCATTGTACTATCCAAATTTTTCATTTCTTCGATAAGAAAAAAGTTCAGTTAAAATTCTGGAAAAGGCGGATAATAAGTCGAAATATTAAAAAAAAAAAAAAAACCTTTTCTTCCAAATGTTGCCGATCTCCGCTTACAACACCTTTGTATAATGGTCGTGGATTATATTATAATAAAAGATACCCATACTCGCGTGCGTACAGATTGGAGCGAGATAAAATGACATGTTGGGGTCCGTCCTGAACTAAAAAAGGTCATTCGTGTACTACCTCCTCTACTCCTACATTACTGCAGAGACCCCAATAATTCATGGCGGGTGTTAATGAATTCAATATTTCCCTCAGCCAAAGGACGACACCGAAATTCATGATGGTTATTTGAATTTAAACCGCCGCATTAGGGAAGGCTTGTAAAAACCGTGGATTTCAAAACAACGATAATATTTTATTATATTTCTGTTTTTAATTTGTGTCTCAAAATAATTGGATGATATTTACAGGCTAAATAAATAACATAAGTAAGACTTCTGAATAATACGTTAGAAAACCATAAAAATATTGAAAAAATATACAAAACTTCAAGAAAGTCAATAAATGTCACGGTTAAAAAAAATAAAAATGGATATATTATTCCAAGACACTATCTATATAGCAATTATATTCGGGGAAAATCTTGTAATCATATATAAAGATAACAGCCAGAAAATTAAGATAATAATGAATTGAACAGTTAAATATGATTGAAAGGCAATGGTCGGATTATCTCAGAGGTCGGAGTACGGCGAGGTCTTGGGTTCGTTTCCTGGATGCAATTGAAACTTTTTCTGATTTTTCTGTTTCACTTTTTTCGTTTGAGAGTTGTTAACATTATCTTCAACAAGTAGATGTTTAATCAATTACCATAATTATAATATATTTTATAAAACAAATAATAAAAAAAAGACAAAAGTTAATTTAAAATATATATAGGGTTTTCCAATAAGAGGTGTTATTTTGATATTCAATCGTAAAAGATCAATGGTTTCGTTGCTTGTGTAGCACGTAGCGCCGTCATGTTGAAAGTAAACGTTGTCCAGATCAATACCATCCAATTCCGGTCATAAAAATCATTAATCATCTCTCGATAGCGCAATCCATTCACCGTAACTGTTGCTCCAGCCTCATTTTCGAGAAAGTAAGGACATGATTGTGGGGTAGACATACATTTTGTACCCGATGTCTACAAAATGGCCATGATCGAAGTGATTGCAGCCTTTATGATCTTGTTGTCGCTGTTCAAGTCTCGAACAAATATTTGATGACTGAACTTCGAGCTATGGGTTGGTATCTCTGACAGCGTAATTGTGATTTTCAATATATTAACAAATGTTTTAATTTTCGGATAGGTTGGAATTCCGTGCTATGCTTAAAGATATCGGTGTTATAGATAATAGCGTCGGATACATGGAAGGGCGCTCAGGCAGGCGAACATTGTTGTTAGTAACATTGCTTCAGCATTTCAGTAACGCTTTGCTCGAATAGACTTACAGCGAATGAGTGTAAGGCCTAGTCTGAAATAGATATGTAATTAATAGGTTACAACATCAACATTTGTTTTTGTTCAGAAAGATCAAACGATGAGAGTAATCTTTGCCTTCAAAGTATGACTATTCAAGCTGATTGAAAAAGTTCCTAATAAATGATACGTGATAATATTGAATTTCAGAGGAGATGTCGCGTTCAACAATAATCATGAAATAAACAACAAAGACAATGCCTCAAATAGCCCCAAGATTCGGCCACTAACCTTTCAGGTTAACTACTCAATGAACGCGTTGCCTTATATTTTAAACTTAATACCCCATTCATTTAGCCTGGTCGATTGGAGGAACGTGTTTTACACTCGGTTCAATGTGTTCACTCATGTTTATGGCTAAACTGGTTGATTTAACAATAATTACAGAGCCAGTTTATTGTTGCAGCTCTGACGCGATTAATTCTCAGCAGATGCGTGGTAAACGAGCTTTGCGACTAGAAAAGCTTTGGAGCAAGTCAGGTAATATTGATTGATTCAATATTTTGTACCTAAATCTCACTTTTTTAATGTTGTTGATTAAAACAATATATATTTTAAATTAATTGAAAATAACCAACTTGGTTTGTTTACACCACTATTTTTCCTAACAATAATACGTTTATTTCAGGGATCGGTTAGCTATGAATCAGTTTCTTGGAAATAAGTGGTTGGATACGTGACCACTTAAACAAAGTATTCATCAATGTCTAATTATGTATCCTCCATTAAATGATTGTTATAAAAATACATTCAGAATCGCGAAGGTGAATTTGTATCCAAATCTAATCAGGCAGGTTCCTCCAACCATGCTACACAATATAGATTTTCATCATAAATAATCCTCAATAGTGAAGTTGTCATAGTTTTACTGGCTTCAAGCACTTAGTATCAATGTGTGGTCGTCAAATTAAAAACAGTATTAAAAATCCTGATTGGAGTTTTACGACCAATTTAATACGATCAACATTGTGTCCAGTAATTACCTTGATCGTGGCATACATATAATAATATATTTACTGTAGGTATTCGTGATGGAGTGTACACAAGCTGGATTCATATTACACACGCACGTTTGTGTAGGTATCTATATTCTTACAATGCATAAAGATGCCTGTAAGTAACAAGCAATGTTGATTATAAATTATAACTAGCGCTGTACACTGTTGGTACGAGTACGTAGTACATGTATGATTTGTTTATTACTATGCTATACTCCTCGCAACCTCGTAATTCCTCAACTTACAATTTCCACTTGCATAGTCCTGTGTATTTGTGAGGAGAGGCAGTAAAGTCAACATGTCCGAGGTCCGCCGTATGTTGCGCGAAGTCAGTGTGTTTCCCTAGTCAAGGCAGTGTGTTTCCCTATTTACTAGTGACTAACTGCCCAACTACCCGCCTCGCGATGGACGAGGGACGAGTACTCCGGCCAACTTGTCTCTTGTATGCAAAATATGATCGTGTCGAAACAAATTTAACGCGTCGAGGGATCCTCCCCTCGCATCGGCGCGGTCATGCAAAACGTGAGATTCGCGGCAGGATCTGCTCGGATGAAAGGACGATCGTGAACTTACAAAGTAACGGATTTATCTTCTTAACTACACAGCAGTACCTACCTATAGCCGTTTGTATGTCTCATTCAAATTTTACGAATGTTGAACTCTGATTTTGTGAAACATACACTATTTTTGCTTATGGTTAATGTCAAGGTCATTTGCAAAATGGGCAGAGCTTCGAAATATATACTAAGGCGAACACGGAGTAAATCACATGTTTTTGGTTTGAAAACTTGATAGCTTTGAATATTTTTGATGCTTTAGTCAAATTCCATGAGTGAACACATCTTGGCCTTTTAAATAATCAAGTCTTTTTGTAAGCCAAAAAAGTAAAGTGAAACCCCTTTCGCATATGATTTTTATTGTACGTCAAATTATGTATTTAGAAATTGATCGTAAAACATTTAAGTATTTTTGTTTGAACTTCGCAACATAATATAAAACACCCTTTTTTGCGACATTTTTTCGATACACTATTTTTCTTTCCTCAAGAAAATTCGTCAGTTGAAGTGTTATCACGAAACTTAACTAATTTAAAGTAATAAAATGATGTTGTTTTCATCTCAAGAAAATGAGAAAACATCGTTTTTTTGTAAGAAAACGATGTGCTACAATTGTCCCTGTGGTACAACTATCCCCCAAAAGATATCTATTTATATATATTTTTTTCTTTCATTAATAAGGAACTTTGTCATAGAAAAGAGAGAGACTAAAAGTACAGCAAATAATAATTGGACATTGAAAGAATTACGGACGGACATGCACTTGAGCTTACAAAATTTGGAACCTGTCTTCACATAAAGTTTAAAAAACCTCGAAGTTAGTTGTATCAAGGGGTCATTTGTACCGGTATACCGGTATCCCCGATAATCCAACTGGTCATTAATTTTCTACTCAGGAACGCTTCAAAACTCGTCATAAAGTAAAGTCATTTGTCCAAAGTAATGTGTGGATAGTAAAACAGGTTCAAACAGAGCACAGTAATTGTAATTGAATGCGATCGAAAAAAGTTAGTTTTGGCGCTCAAAAATTTCTTATTAGCGGCTTGTACGCATGTTTCAGGGACGCATCGCCTGACGTCGCATCATAAACGTACTTATTATAGTTAGTGATTTATTCGCTTTGTAGTACTGACCCGTGGTACAATTGTCCCTGGTCTCCCCTACCTAAGGCATAAGTTCTAATTAAAAGTCATGTACAATGATCTATTAACCTAATTTTGACTTGGTTGTCCCAACAGGTATGATAGATCAAATTGAAATCCTGCAACGGTTTTTAAATTTATCTCTTACCTAGGCACATACCTAGTAAGGTAAGGTTTATAGTTTTTTTTGTTTAAATTACGACGATAACACGACGTGCTAGATACCAGAAAAAATAACACATTTTATTCTACATATATACATGCTATCTTAGTAGTAGTATTTTATTTAGAGTGTAGTATTTTATTTTCATGTGTATTCCGCACCAGATCCTCAAGTGTCGTGGGACAAAGACGTCCCAATTGAGGTATGTTGTGAAGCTGATAGGAGATGGGGAAGGATATATTAAATTTATTAAGACCAGCAGTTGTAGAAAAACAATAAAAAGTGTAACCTTTCAAATGTTTGAAATCGAAGGATCTGATATTGTTCCAAGACTTGAAAATGCAAACAAAACGAGTTGCAAATGTACATTACCTATCCACTTCATTGTAGGAGAATTTGAGTAAAACGTGTTCGGCTGGTTTAACAGCCCCTGGATGATTTGCACGTACGTAGTGGGACACAGTACCGACGTTGGTGCAGTTCCTCCACGTTATCGGTGCATCGGTAGCGGTGCACCGTCTCCGAGGACCGCTGCAGTGAGGGGGCAAGGTGACTGACAGATTTCTGGCGCGGAATGTCAATACGGCAATCGGGCATGCGTCCCGACCATCGACAAATGTGGAGTCCGTGAATATTTCAGGTTTTACATAATTTTGCAATAATTTTAAATTACTCATGCAAACTTATTGGTTTACAATCTGAATGTTATTATAAACATAAGTATGCGTATATAATATACGTATATCGAAATATATTTTTAAACTTCTTGAATGATTTTTAAATAAAACCTTTAATGTTTTGTTTTAATAAAATTACCCAGTGTGTAATTAATTTACTGTAATCTCTGGCCTTTCCGATACCGTCTCCCTTAAATATTGTCATTTTCGCACAGGTAGCAACGATTACAAAAATCCTCAAAGAAACTTTATCAATTGTTTTTAAAAATAACTCCACAATTACTCATATTAAAAATGTCGTCAAAAATTTGTATTAAAATCTCTTCCGACAATTTCATTAAAAAAATGTTCTAATTACCTATAAATTCCTTACACGAGAGATGTGCATTATCATAACCGTCAAGTCGTCCAAAATAGAGCCCTGCGAAATATTTTCAGTTTACCTTGGGACACACATGTCAAAGACATCTACAGAAACACCCAAATACTTCCTTTTAATACCATTCCCACTTTTGAAATAACGAAAACTATATTACAAGTAATTCAACACTCGGCACATTCCAACACTACACTCTATTACAATTACGACGTACACCAACACAACACAAGAAATCACAACAAACTACATATACCAAAAATCAAATCAACAAAATATGGACTAAGATCCCTAGAATACATAGCTCACACAAAATATAATCAACTACCCAACGAGATCAAATGTGCAAGTCAATGTAAAAAGACCCAAACTAACATGCTCAAACTTCATCTTATTAATGACTATCTGAAATAATAATGTTGTATATGTCCCATCATATGTCCATTTAATACATACAGCTATATGTTTCATGTAATGCGTATCATTCCCGCAATGAGTTTATTAACTCCTGGGAGTACAATGCTTTATATAATATACTATATTCTGTATTGTATACTTTTAATAAATAAAAAAAAATAAATAATAATGACAGAGCTCACTGTTCGAGAGTTTTTAAACACATCAACGTGGTGTCTCAAGTTCAGTATGATTAAAAATTACATGTTGTTATTTTTACCGCATATCTAGTGAGAAGTAGGTACGAGGTACATATATTTTTATATTTTTTTCGATGTTTGAGATATGCGAGCATACTTTCAGTGTTATTACATTGCCTGATTGCCATTTTTGGCCATATTTTTTTCAAAGGATATTGCACTTGTCTTGTCTTGTTATAGTATAGGGGGGGCTTCCTTTAGCCAACCCCTCGGTCCTGGCGACTGCGACTCGGCGAGCTGGTATTCTAGTTTAGTTGTGTCTCGATAAGCCAGAACACAGGTGGACAGCATTGTTCTTTCTTTTGCATGCGGAATGCAATTAATATAAGATCTTAATGAAACGCCGTCCTAAGGAGAGCGTGTCCCTCGCAATAAACTGCGTGACAACACTGACAACCGATCTTGTTGAACGTTTATTCCAGTTTGTATGCCAATTTATTTTTAATCGATGTTTTTATGGCCGGGGAGGTGTTGGCGATCCTAAGGGGATTCGACGCAGCTGATCGGGAGCCTGATTTGATGCTTCTTCATTCTACCTTTCCCCTCAAGGACTTCGAATTCGAAAATACATGATTTCTATTAGTTCATATTTTGTCACGCACTAAAGTGCAAGTTTCCATTGTATTATTTTTTTATATCTCTAACTAGAGTGCAAGATTTCCTTTCTATTATATTATATCTCGAGCTAGAATGCAAGATTTCCTTTCTATTATATTATATCTCGAACTAGAATGCAAGATTTCCTTCCTATTATATTATATCTCGAACTAGAATGCAAGATTTCCTTTCTATTTTATTATTTGCATGAATTATTAATTATATTTTATCTTATCTTTTGTCTCAAAGATGAGATCATGAATTTCATCATACTATCTTATTTCTGAAACATTAGTGCATGAATATTATTATATTATTTTAAAACATGCTGTAAAACACATTGTGGCAAACATCGGTGAATAAATTCTCTTTTCTTAGCTATTTTCTTGAAGTAAAATGAGCAAATAGTTGTGATATTATATAGACAATAATCTAGCTTTTGAAAGTGTTTAACTTTTGAGTTGATGATTTGCTGGTGAAAAAACTGACAATATATTTAAAAATTATTAATTATAATGATTTTTAATCAAATATTCTTGACAACGCATAATAATTGAACACATGTTTAACATAAAATTTTTTGACCAAATTTGTGAGTTTTTAATTTATTGTTCCAAGTCTGAATTTTTATTTATTAGTTTTCACAAAATTAGCGCAATTAAAATTACCCAAGTATCTACCTACCTAATATTGTAAGTTTTATTCAAGACTTTCAGAATAATCAAGAGTAGGCAAAATTTTTAATAACTTGTTAAATTGTCCGTGAGATGAAGTTTCACAAAATTATGATATTTAAGTTAGCCATGTACACGAATGCACGGATATCACTATTTTTTCTCCTTTTCATCCCATTTCGTTTCAAGACAAACATTTTAATGAAATGGTACCAGATACGATTTGTGATGTTTCACAGCTAAACATCACGTACTGCCCTGATAACGCTGTCCGAAACATTGGCTAAAAATAACCCAAAAATATCCACGATGTACTCCCAGTTTAGTACTAGTTCACTGTTCACTATTTAATTGATATTATTTGACAAAGATAATAATATACAAAATATTGCTTATAATATACCAAAAAGTTTTTGGTATATTATAAGCAAGGTGGGCAGTAGGAAATGAATGGGCAGGTAACTAAATTATTTATCTGATTGTCAACCAAAAAGAGGCTAAAATATCTCAACCATAATATAAAATCTTCATTTTCCCGGCCCGAGGAAACATAAATTAGTAATTTTTAAGCGTAAATCAAAGTGGGCGGTTTGGTGGGCGGCCACGGCAATGCCAGGGCGGCAGGACTGGGCGGGGGTAAACTTCTTCAATAGACGGATGTGCTCCAGAAGTTGGGAACATTGTTATTTATAGGCGGGAACCGTCACACAATAGGCACGACTCACTGCCTGCGCTATGATGAACACATCCACAGGACTAGAATGATGAATAGGATGTGGTTTCAGGGATGGGTGAGATTTCTTTTGATTTGTCGTGTCGTTCTATTCACAACATGAGAAATGTACCTACTTATTATTATTTGAAATAAAAAATATTAATTTTTAATCACTGTAGAAATCGCCGAAACAGATTTTCGTGATGTTATTAGATTAAAGCCTTGTAAACAAAGCCTCAATGTTTTTTAAAAACAATGTTAAATCATAAAATTACTAATTTAAGAATAAACTGCTCATCTAAACACAAGGGTGCATCATTTCTACAGATGAGTGGTTTACGTTTTGGTTTGTAAAATTTTGTGAATAAATAAATAAATAAATAATACATAAAATATTTTTGCAATGTCATTTTTTTATACATAATATCTAGCTATACAGAGCTAGAAAAAGCTTAATTTAAAGGAAACAATGAATATCCTGACAATAATATTTGATTTACCCTACTTACCAACTACCTCTCATCAGACAAAAACTGAAACTATTACTTGCGCTATCTGGAGGTCTAAGCTTGGGTTATGAAATATCGCCCTCCGCACACATTTAATTCGATACGCGATAGCTAGTAACTCATTTATAATTAATGTAATTGTTTGTTAAACTTCAGAATCTGCTTTTTATCACTTAAAGGACTCCCACAAAATAATTGTCCATTATTTAAACTGTAAGCCATCAGATTACCGACACTTTTCATCCCCGCAGGAGGAATGCTGCAGCGCGGTTCTTCCCAGAGTTATTTGAGTTGCGGGTTTTACATTTTCATCGCGATTGTGGCTTTTTCTGAAATTATACCGTGTCTTCCAATTAGCCGAGATGTATACGGCTTTTTGTGCCCGACCAGAAGGGAGCATCAATCAGATATCGTATTTAGAACTAACACTGGGGAACTTCCACAGATCCACATACCTAATACCCTTGCGAGATTATGTGCTCCGTGCATTTTTATTCCCTTTCGGTTATAAAAAAATTGTTATAGGTGGGAAAGCAAGTGAATTGTAAGTGAAGTGATTAATACTGTTGAGCCAAGAAATGTGCTTGAAAAAACATCGTCCTTGTATTTATTTATCTGTTATTGTGTGTTGTATTTTTGCAAGCAAGATTAAAAAATGATTACTCAATTAATAGAGAAGCATTTGGAAAGCTAGCATAGATAATTATTGCTTTCAACGGTCTGATTTAAATGCAAGATACAAAGACTTTAAACACTATCAATTGATTACAACAGTTTTCTTATTGGGAAATCTTAAAATTTGCATTAAAAATACGATTGATCTACTGGTTGATAAACGTTCAGCAGAGATATAAACCTACCGAGGCGATAAGAATTTATACGAATAGATTCTTTCCATACACCGAACGTCAAAACTGACTTTTCAACAGACTACAAATCATTGTATTATTATTTATCTTGTGAGCTGTTAGAAGTCCACAAACCAGTAGCAGAATCATATAAAAAAAAACCATCAGACACGCTCAGAAATGCGTCGGGCTTTTCCAAAGTCCGGCTATGATTGTGCACTATGTACACGTATATAAAATGTGCTGATCACTTACATCTGTACACACATGCGTGCATGATAATATCCCCCGTTGGTATTCAGCACACACCACACACGGCCGCGTCGTGTGAATTGAGCTTATGCTCTTCAAACATGCAACAAATTGACTTGAGACGTCTTATCAAATTCTGAATACACGTAAAAAAAATAAATTATTATGTAAATAGATATTCACAATAACTAACTAACCCAGGGTTAGGCAGAGATGATGGACCGCCAAACAACTAGGTATTGGCGCATAATCTTTGCTTAATTTGCATTCATACATCGTCGCATACATACATTCTTATATTCTGACTCTGACATGGCCCGAATTAAGTATTCAGTTCACTTGATCGTGTCATCTCAAACTCGGGCGTCCCCGACTTCTACCGTTCACATTCGCGTCGTAAATTTTCCTTACATTGATAATAGCTCAGAAATATTCATAATAGCTTTTAAAATTGTCTTAGCAATATTAACAAAGATGCCGCAATTAAAAAAAAATCCGACAGCAGTGCAATGAATATTTTCTTATTTCCTAAAATATGCATTCCTGTAATTCCATATAATGAACACTTTTGTAATTCTCCCAATAAACAAGGCACCCTTTGACGTAAATCTGAGCATTTTTTACTCCGGTTTGCTAATTATTTTTTAATGCCGGAAATGATAATAAAAGGTTGGCACATAATGAATTTTTCATGAAATATTAAGGATCCAAGAAGACATTATAAAAGCGACGTCTCATTTTAGCATCATTGATGAAGTAAATCGATAAAGAGATTATTTTTTATGTTCCTGTTTGTTGATTAATTTTCAAAATAATCGACATTTTTATTTATTGTATGTATAGATATAGATACTTATTTAATTATTTTTTCGAGATAGTGAGAAATGCTTCGGTTATCGAAGTCGATTTAAAAATCCAGTAACAGAAATTGCAGCAATTTATTATATTGCCTCCTAAGTTACCGGCTGAAGTTTACTTTTAAAAATGGTTTTTGAGTAAGCTAAATGTTAATAATGAGACAGCCAAAACAATTTTCTGTGGTTCATAGCATCATACAAATTGATTACATAGCTACATTTAACATTCCCGCCTTGCGTAGGTTTTAGGGTATAAATAAATGTAAAAAAAACGCGATTAATTTATTTGGTTAGAATGTGACGATTACACGTGTACCTACATACTCGTGCTGCGATACACCTTTTTTGGGATTCCTTGGACAAGCATTACAGTGTGAAACGCGACTTATTGATGAATCACACCATCAAGTCTTCGTCTCAGCTCAAAGCACAGACCAGGAACACAAGAGAAGGAAGAATTTTCTGAGAGTGATTCATTTCTATGTCAAATAGAAAAAGTCATGATGTATAAATCAAGTTACTTCGGATCATGCTTAAATCAAAAAAAAATATTGATTTTGTTTTGAAGAAAATACGTTTGCAATCATTTTGATGTCAATCATTTAATTGATTATTTATATGTCAAATGTGAGAACTTCCATCATGCCAGTTGGCGTTATTGAAGTGTGATCAATTATTATTGTTTATTTACATCTTTAATAAGCAAGTAATTACAAAACCGATTTGTTGCCTCGGCTTGCTGATAGCTACACACTAGCTACATCACTAATCCCTGCATTATAATTTGTATACCACAAAACGATATAAAGATGGTTGAGAATTGTAGAGAGAAGGATATCATTTCGTGATTCTACTTTGAAATCTTTCCTACGTGTTAGATTCCGAGGGGTTTAAATTAAAGAACGATCCACACACCTGAGTTACCTGTCTTTCATGCTCGTACCACATAAAGAAAAGGGATGGGCACTGAGAATAAAGCGGAGGTGGTTCTTGTGACTTTATGTTAGAGTTTTTCATACGTGTAAGATATTGACCACTCCGGTCCGTGTCGGGGCAGGTGTTGAGATTTATGAATGCCGAATATTGATATTTATAGGCGCGGGAACGGCGGTGGTTTTTTGTTAAAACAAAAGCCCGACAGGCCTCGCATTTGAGGCTTTGAATCGAAATTATTTTGGGCGAGATCACGGCCCCAGATAAGGCGGCAGGGGCGGGGAAATTCTATAGAAACGAACAAAATCATACAAAACTACACTTTTACAAATTTTGATGAATATTATAAATAAATATATATTTCACTCTTGTAGGTAGGTTCTTCGTAAGCGTATTTTGGGTGAAAAATCACTTATTGTACTAGATATATAATACTTTTATTATCTTTTTCTGTTGAAACTTGTTGCGATTTTATCAGTTGTTTTTGACCGAATGTAAAATTCAAAATTATAAAAATGCTGTATAATTAAAACATTTTTTTTTAAAACCCTTTCGTACAATTTCGAGAAAACATTAGTTGTAATCTTTTGAGTAAAAAAAAATACTTCTATAAAAAACAAGCATGAAACAAATAGTTGTAATTTCCATTTCACAAGTTTTTTTTAAAAATGGAAATATTTTTTAAAAATCGATTTTTTTAAGAAAATTAATATGAAGGTAGGTACTGTAATAATATGTACATCTAGAAATTAAATACTTACCTCCTTGCATGGTTCCCGAAACCTAAGATATATACAATTAATGTCATCACGAGTCGTTCAAACAGAACAAGTTTCCCAACATTTCACGGATTCATTCATGGTTTCGATGTTACCGGAGAATAATTTAATTAACTCAGTATTTTTAAATGAAATATGGAACATAATTGAATTTTAAGGGGACTTGGTCTTCCACGAGAAGGGTCGGGGACATAAAAAACCGAAAAACCGTCGGCTTTAGTTGAATTTAATGAATGACGTCGTTATTGTATAATGTGTTACACCGTAAAATACTCTAAGCTAAAACTACCTTTTTATTAAAATCAAACAAATGTAAATTCTTCGGGTAGATTGTTTTTTTTTCTTATTATTTTTATATTTGAATGATACAATAAATTTTAAATCTTTCGTGGGATTGCCAAGTGGGTGGCAGATTTAATCAGTATAATTCTGAAAGATAATTGGTTCATTATTTCCAGAATGTACAACAAAAATTTGAATATTCGCATTCTTTTCAATTATGATCCAAACCCGTTTTTACGTACCTAGAAAATGAAATTTTAACCAAAAGTAGAAATTGTTAATTTTTTTTGAAGTCGCACAAGCTGTTGCTGAAATATTTATCCAGTCTACATATAATTTTTTTTCCTTATCAATATTAACGAGAATTTTTTTTATTGAACAAAGAACAAAAATCAAAGAATACTAAATAGTAATTCAAGTGATTTAGCTTTTTTTTCTTTCACGTAAGCTTTTCTGTAGCCTTTTTCAGTGAGAAATGAAATGATAATGCACGTTTAAGAATATAAGTTACGTTAGCCCAGTATTTCATTAGAACCTAGTTAAGATACTGTTAAAAAAGAGTGTTGTTGCTGAATAAACTAGATATTAAATTTGTCAAAATGTTTCGTTTCTGAACTCTCAGTAAGATCATTATCACAGTTGATAGTTACCTGTCTTTATACCTGTTAGGTGAGTCCGTATTATATGACTGCGTAGGAGTTCATAAAATTTATATACAATATTATGGGAGACTTTTTTGTGAATGAATGAAATGTTTATTGTAACACCTTCCGACAAACATTGTAAACTCTCTTACGGTCAAAGTCACCACACTTAATACTTTACATTAATAGAATGCGATGAAATAAATTCATTTGAAGAAGATTTATTTCACGGTTAAGGCTCTTGTAAAAATATGTAAGACCATTTAAACAGGAGATAAAATAATTTATTTCTTTTATTTTCATAACACTTATCTACAATATAATTTAAGTAGATATTATTATTATTTCTGTTTGAACTTTGGGAAATAGAGTGATTGACGTTACATTTAATTTTTTCACAGTTAAATTGATTGTTGAAAGCTAACCGTTCGCAGCTTAGTACCCAGTAGGCTGAGTACAGATACTCATACATTCAAACAAGTCTTCTGCTACCAATAAACATGTTTTAAAGTTAACATTACTCACAAACAACCATTTACCCTAAATAAATGGTTATTTATTATGTGTGTAAATTTTAAAACAAGTTTATTAGTAAGGCCCTGTAATCTAACTACTTATTAGGATGGTGTGCTTTTATGGGTAAATCACTGAACACAATTTGCAACATTCAATATGCCTAATTTAAAGTTTTTGTGTATTTAAATTTTAGACAAAAAATCTCTTTCCGTAATATATTCAAAATTATTAATTTCGGTTGAGTGTCTGTCTGTAACTCTGGTTCAATGAATTATATAATTAGAATTTGCTTTGAATTTAAGTGAAAATTTCAAAATCGGAACTGATTATGTGAAAAATTCAGATAAACTATAAAGGCACATATCTACCTATAATTTAATATTTTTACAGAACATAAATAATAATGATTGGATTGGATGGATTGAAAAAATCACCACAAGGGCGCTTAACAGTTCAATTTATTTCTATTACTTAGACTTATCACTTAGACTGATAACTTATTACTTTTGGCTTATAACTAGCTTTTATAGCTACAGACTTATAACTAGTGGCTTATAACTAAGATAAATGTCGAGTGATTTACAACTAAGATTTTTAACTAATGACTTGAAACAATACATATTTATTTTTATTGTCTTTATAATAGTCCGTGATTTTTAATGGGTCTGAGCTGGTGTTCAGTAAAAATTATTTATCACAATTAAAAGGAGACATTACAAGCAAAAAAAAGTTTACTATTTGCTTCTATAAAGTATCAAGAGCACATATTATGACGTGTGGGATATTAGTGCAAAAATATGGCCTTTTTAAAAATAAACAGTGGGCACCTCCCATAAGCAACTCTCACGTTGCGGTGCGCGGTGTGGCAAGCTTGCGTGTTGTTGTTTACGCTGAAAGCAAAGCTAAGTAATTTCCAGGGCGACATGACTTTTGATGCGCCGTTTGAGCCGAAACACTCCTCGGTCCTAGCTTTTATGCGGGTAATATGGAGTGCGGCCAGTTGGACGTCGGACGCCGACTTGGTAATAAAGCATTCAGAAAGGGATGGAGGATGGTGCAGTGGCGGGCGGGGAAGAGAGCCGATGATAGTGATAGTGTTTTTGAAATTTAAATATTAGTAGTTTACCTATATCAATTGCATCAACAGAAAAAAATGGTCAAACACATTTTGGTGAACTGAGATCAGGCGCCAAAGTGGAAATTTTATGCTTAGCGTTTACCTACTCTTTTATTAACTCTATCCTATATACCAAAACAAACAAAACTGTGAAAATTATTACATATTATTGTTCAATTCACAGATGACTGTGGAAGAAATATTTACTTTTTTATAAATCTGGGAAAAAATACCATATTCTTCTATGTAATTAGTTGCGGTTAAATGTTAGTTAAACATTATTATTTTTTTAATAATTTGTTTCGTAATTTGATATTTATTTATTCTGTAATTTGAATTAATCTTAATAATATATTCCAAAGTTTCAAGAGGGTTGGTGCTCGATTCTCCATGAGCAAATTGTTTGTTTTTTATTTTATTATCTTTTTTTATACATTTGATATAAAAATACATTAATACATTCTTAAAAAAAGAACAATGAAAATAATAATAATAAAAAAATTGTTATTTATGTTTAAAGAGGCAAATATGCACGTCTCTCTTTGCAGAGTTCTGAAAAATCACGTTGCTTTTTAGTGAGATTCGGTCGAATGATTGATTAAAAATATATTTCGCCTATTTTTTTGTTTTTTTTGTTCGCGTACCCTTTCCAGCAACCTCACATACCCCTGGGTCTGCGCGTACCACTAATTGTCAACCACTGCTCTAAAGGGATGTTATGTTGAAACTTTATGAAGCGTAGAAATTTTTTTAGAATTATTTATTCATCATGAATGAATTTTGAAGAAGGGCGACTACCCTGTGGAATTATGTTCTATTAGGCTTCTGAGTAGAGATACGATCAACAGTTTGATGATTTGTAACGATTAGAAGTTTTAAATTAATTAATAAATAAAATAAAACTTAATATCACCTAACATACATGCAAGCACTGTTCGCAACCTCGAATGAAAAATTGTATACACGTCACTGGTCATCGGGTAGGCGGGGGTGAGGGAGTGGGGTGGATGCTTTATGAATATGTGAGCCCGGCCATATTCAAATAATATACCTGAAACCAGTTTGTTTGGGTTATATCCCTTTATATCTGTATCGCGGCGTATGACATGGTTTACGTTAGATTGGTCCAACCCTTTACGTGTTCATGTCTCGATACCATTGGCGTACCGGAGGGGGCGGTTTGAGTCATGAGGAGGGGGGTTATACGTGATTTAAAATTATTATGTTCGCCTCGGTGTGTGTGCCGTGTACGTGTACAATACACATATATATGTGTTTGTATAACCAGCCACCCATTGACTGCACCGGGTGATTATCTGACAGAACGCCTGTATTATAGGTACTAGTATAGTTAGGTAGGTTATCTGCATACGGTGGTACAGTATACACTACACAAGGTAATGTTATATTTGTTATATCTATGTGTTGTCGTTTGTGTTGGGGTGGTTACGGCGGCCGGTAATGGTGATGAACCTGGCCTTAATTAAATATCGAACGAGATCGTTCATCCCGTGAAGGCTTTGAATACACCATCCGCTTTGATTAACCGCGTGATTAGTTTGTTTCTCGTGATTATGAAGTATTGTTTAACATTCTTCGGTAATGGGTAATTTCGATATCATCAAAATTCAGATAACTCCATTTTGTTTCCGCATTACTCCTGCACGGAGAAAACTTCCTGATAAAAAATAACGCTAATTTATTAAAAATCTCTTCAAATTATTCGTATTCCATCTAAAATGGGTTTGTAGGCCATTAACCATTGAATTGAAAAGTAAGTATCGTAAAAAACTTAAAAACGTAAAATACCAATGTTTTGTCAAAGTCTTCACATTTTTGCATTTCGTCCTGATATATTTTAAGAATTAAGACTAACGCAGGTGGATAAATACGTGTTTCAATATTATTACGAATTTACCGACACTTTATGAGGAAGCGGCTTACAGTCCCGTTTTTAACAGGATGACTAATAATTTTGTAGAGATTATCAATAAATCAGCATTACTATTTTTTTTCTATGTATATTGCTCCTTAGTGCGCTGCTCATCATATGCAGAAGTCAAAAGAGCCGCACAAGACAAGGAAGAATGGAAGAGGAGATTAGATGAAATTGCTGCAAACCAATCCCAGGATTGAAACCAGAGAGAGAGAGATTGCTCCTTTAATTATTAGGAAAATTAGATAATATATCAATATACAATTAAATAACAAATATTATCGTAACAATTATTTTACAAGCAATAATTATTCGCCTGAAACACTCATCCACATTGAAAAATCTCCTGATAAAAGATACATGACGCCAACGGGACTCGAACCCGTGTCCCTTCGATTTCCGGTCGACAGCTCTGGCCACTGAGCTATGGCGGCTTATCTCTTATCCGCGAAATAATTCAATATATACTAGTGTTTCATTCAACAATTACTGCTTGTTACATTTTTTTCACCTGAAAACAACCAACTTTATTTTATATGAGAAAGGCATTGTAAGTGCTAACTCTCTCACTAGATGGCGTCGAGACAAATTGTCTACATTTTTAGGTGAAATACTTGAACTTGTCAAATATTAATTATTATTTTTTTATGTAAAATGTAAAATCATGTAAAATAATTGTTACCCTTTGTGCTATGCATAAAAAATCTTGTCTTAAACATTAGTTTACCAAAAAAAATAATAAATATTATCGTGTTTATGAGGAACTAGTGACCGTCTTTGTACTTCGAAAATCCATCTTATTTTGAATAAGAGTTGAAATAAATCTCTAAAAAGTTTTTTACTGTCCATATTTTAATATAGGGGGAAGGTAGCCATCAATGGACTGGCGCAACGATTGGATCACTTCATTGATTAAAAAAAATAACCGTTTTTAAAATCGATGGTTACGCCTAAAAGCAAGAAATACCCCGCCCCGACTCTACTTTCAGTGTCCTCACGAATTCCATCAGAGTGTAACGTATATCAGTATATCACAAGTAAATATTATAATATTAATTATTTTGTTTGTATTTATTAGAGCATTGTGAATTTATGACTGTTATCATTTATTGTAAAATGCATTCGAATAGTCGTTTAATTTTTTTGATGACAAAACATTTTTTTTTAAAACGCTTAGTCGCGATGAATGGACTGTAAGGCTTTACAATTGAATGTGGCAAAGATTTTTTCGCGATTTAATTTTTTTTTTACCAAGGAAAAGAGAGGATAATATTAACGAATCAAATTAAACCAGCTTGCACCTGGCATTTCAAGCCTTACATCTTAACCACGTTGGTCTGAAGGCATCATGTAGGATGAATGGAGTAACGAAGGTGACACTAAAACTAAGATTCAACGGGGAAAGCCGGAAAAGAAGAGCGAAAACTAATTGAAGTTGCAAAAATGATTGTGTCTAATAAATGTGTACAGCATGGTTTCATGAAAAGTGCGTCAGCCAGATATCATCAGAATAAGCCAGAGAACTGAAATTCAAATATATTTTTTTAAATAATCTAGTTTTTAACATTCATTCTAATTTTTAAATTAGATACTCGTACCTGCGTTTTTTACATTTATGTTAAATCTTTTTACTATCCTTTTCTTAATGCACAAATCAAGAAATGACCCAATTGATATTTTTTTATAAGCTGTAAGACGTCAGGCACTGATATTCCCAAAAAGGTATAAAAAACGTACAACCAAATATGAATTTAATTTTACAATGCATGCAAAGTGATGTTTATTTCATTTCGTTATTTAAATTTATTGTGTTTCAGTTTTTGGCATTCATTGTGTTTTTTTTTATGTTTATTTTGTTTTAATGACTTTACCAAAAAGCAAAAGATGTAGATATATTTTATTACCTGACGCTTAAACTAAGAAGTAATTTATTATAATTGTTACCAGATGTTTTCTAATTTTAATAACAGTATTGTTTTTGAAAATCTTAACATGTACCTTTGTTTATTTATTTATTACTGTACATTTGACATACAAAAAAAGTTACATATTAGACCAAATAATGTGTACATGAATATTGGATACGTGCACAATGATATGTAATAATATGACAAGTACAATGTACGTCGAGGATAAGCTGCAATACAGGCGTGAGTAACAACATAAGTTTATAACTAGGCAGTGCCTGTTCTAAGTAACTAATCATGATATACATTATAAATTATACACGGCGTCCGGGGTAAAGTGCACAAACTTCGGGAGGTGATTTTAAATTATGGTAGAAGTAAAAAAGACAAATGACTTTTTTTTGAAAGAATATTATTTTCTCAAGACAAACAATTTAACTTTTGTATCTGAAAACTAGCTTAAAATTCCAAAAAAATATTTTTCTTTTTTACTTGTAGATACTATCATTCAGCGCACTTGATGATTTTGCACAAAAACGGCGCTACACAGTAATCAAAATATTATTATTATTATGTAGAATCACCTCCCGAAGTTTTTGCACTTAACCCCCGGACACCCTATAAACTAAAATAATAATTGGACCCTGCTATCAAAATCATTTGGCCAGATCATAGCAACCCAGTGGTCCAAACTAAGCGACTGTGGTTCAAATTAGACAACACAAAATTTTATTTTTTATAACTTTTGCTGTGTAAAGTTCTAAAATTCTGTTAATCCCTTTGTGATATGAATTAACGTTGGTTTAAATGAATCAGTTACTTTTATTCTACGTACCAAGATAAGGAGGCATAAGTGTACAAAGTTATATAGTCCAATCATCGCAACCTTTCCTTACATGCAGTTAGTTAACAATAGATACAGTTATTTCATGTAATGTATACTTGTGTTAATGCGTTACATCACATTTCTTTTTTTTTTAAATTTTATTGGAGCTCATGTTTTGAACTGACAGATAGTTAGTAAGTACGGGAAATATTTAGCTCCAAAAGGTGTGTATACGAGGTAGTTATGTTAATGAATAAATAAAATTACTTTTATCGCCAAACAACACCTGTGTTACGCAAACACCACTTCAGCCCTTATTGAATAAAGTCTCAACACCTTAATAGCTAATAGCCTATTGATTCAAACATTAGCGCGTGAGTGGTGCTAATTTGTGTGACGATCTCTATCCGCGCTTTTCCGTTAGGTATCTCATTAGTGATCCGTCCTAATCAGACAGACAGACGGCCGCAGCATCATCACAGGATCCCGCCGCTCCCAATAAGCCCACTGCTCTCACAAGGGCTTTTAAATTAACGCAAATTAACCGTGAACCCATAGAGCAAAACACCCGTGAAGCTGGAAGCTGGATAACTGTACTCTCGCACGTGCCGGTGGACTATTTTAAGAAACATCTAAATTTCTGTCGTTTTCATAGAAAAGTAACTCGCTTTCGATTCCACAATCCACGTAAGAAATTCTCCGGTGGAAGAGAAAGAAGAGACAAGGGGGATTCGTTATGTCGGGGCTCGGGGAGGGGAGATGTACAAAAATAAACGTTGAGGTAGGTAGTCATTATTCGTTCGTAAGCGGGAAACAAAGACAAGATTTACGTGTCTAATTTCGTCGGAATGAAGATATCGGGATGCGGAGTTTTTGTCTGAGCGCAGCTGGGTTCATTCATTAAGCGACCTTTCGCGTATCCAAGGGACTTTTTCTTGACGTTTTTAGTATTGTCTGTTTTAATGCAAGCGTGGAGATGTACGAGTACTTAGGTAATACCTACGGTTTTGTTTTTGGTACAAATACACTACCCTTTCGCTAATTATATGCTTTACTGTAAATAAAACATACTCTTGTGGGTACCATGTTTTGCCTGCATGAAATAATTTTGAACAAGCAGGTAAATATTAGAAACTAAAAATTTACTGTAACCATAATAAAAAGGCTTGCCCATCGTAAAAATTCTTGCAAGAGAACCAAAGGGAAAAAATAAATCATAAATGAATACCCTTTGAATTGGAATGGAACAAAAAAGCAACGCGCCTCTGAATTGTAAAGTCGTAATCATCGAGCATTGTGTATTCATATAATTTGGAAACAAATGTTTATAGTTTGATTGTCCGGAGAGCTGACATAATGAGACAAGAAGAAAGAAGAGTTTTGAAGTACGAGCATGAGTTATGGCTCCGTATATTGATCAATAGCAGCAGAAAAGAACAGTTTGGCTTGCAACTCTTCCACTCGCTTAGTATTCGGGTTGATTTATTGCCTGTCAATAATTTACTTTTACAGCCCACGTCAGAAATGTAACATTCAGAGTATAATATTTAAAATTATAATTTCTGTGAGAGCGATGGGGGGCTGTCGGGACAGAAATACTCTTCCTCCCTTCATAACATTATTCCTTGCGATCTATTAGCAAGGGATGCTAAATGCCACACGTTGCATTACCATTGCCATTGCCATTGAGAGCGGGGCCGGGGTCGTTAAAGTATTATGAATTCCTATGATTATTATTTACTCTCCTAAACTTGGAGTTGTCTAGGCGAGGGTGATTGACTTCTTAACTGCATGAAATTTTCAGCTGTTGCTGTGTGATTTAATATTTTATTCGTGTGTTTAGCAAAACATTCAGGTACCTACGACAAAAACTGTACTTGGATCTCGAGACTTAAAACAAATCAAAAGTGGCAGATATCTTTGAACATTATTTTAGTTTAGGAATGCGTGCGGTTGCATTTTAAGCGTATGGATGCAGATTTTTATGCAGAATTCGAAAAAAGAAGTTCGGAGAAACAATGCAGCCAACAAAGAGAAGGAGATGATCAGGGAGCCGCCTCTGAGAGGAGACTGGAGTATCTTCAGGTGACAATGAATTTATGGCGCATCTAGCACTAGCGATGTCCGCATCACTGGGGAATATTTCAAATCGCCCTCCGACGGTCTAATACATTTTTTTATTCTGTCGCCGAGTGATGAATGATTCATTTGCATTTGAATTTGCTCACATTTAAAAGTTTACAGCGATAATGTATTAACTATCTATAGAATTTAAACAGACGCACATAAATTTAAAAATATGTACATTGTCCACTCAGAATAACATAAGTTATCACGGAGATAAATTTCGTTAATACGATCGGAGCAAAACATCAAATGCTGCCATTTGTAATACTGTACTTACTGCAAGCTCTAATATATTATATGTACATATATAAATGTTTATTTATGCTTCAGTCTGTATAAATGAGGTCTTTCTCAATCATTTGACAATGCGTTAAAATCAACAGAATCGTTTCGATGGTGTTATTATTGTGTCTAAAGTTTTGGAATTGAAATCAAGATTAAATGTCTGATCTAATATCTACATTTAAATTATATTTATGTGAACAGCTGTCGAATCTCGTTAGGGTTTAGGTAGAGTCAAAAACAATTAATGTAGAGCTTTGTTTATAAAAATTCGCAAGAAGATATTTTTGTGTACCTGCCTACTCGTACCGGCAGGTACACCGTAAAAGTTCCAAGGAATTAACATTTTTTCATATCCATTTTGTGAAACGTAACTCATTTTTTATGATTGAAGAAATTTAAACGATTCTTAAACGAAAATTTGAAACAGGAAAATCTAAACCTCGCCTGCCGGGGCGTCGCCCTACCAACTGAGCTAATGTGACCCTATCTCCTTCAGTCCTAGATGCGACCGTATCCTTTTGTGTTTTAAATTTTTGTTTAAGAATCGTTAATATTGTCTCCACTAATTATATATATTACAATTTGAGGTTTTACTCATTCAGTTTTATTCCAAAAAAAATTATCGCCTACCAATCGATTAATTAGTTAAATTTTCAAATCACAAATGCAAAATGGGTTCAAACACCGAGAAGAAACTTCACAGAATCGGCGTACGTTAGACTTAAATTATAATTTGAAAAGCAATTTGAAAGTTGTAATTGTTCTGACAGGATGCCGCATCCCCCGCTTATTGGTCGAAGACAAATTATGTATTCGTCGCATGGAGTTTCTTTTCCAAACAATTTCACGGTTATTTTGACGAATGGTTAGAAATGTGGCTTCACATTTAAAACAATATATCTCCGAGTTAACTGCAGCGTCAGAACGGCTTCCGTAATGATATTTGATGAATAGATATTCTCCCCGCTTTTGACCTTCGATTGGTTGTTATTTTGTTATTTTTGAGAAACAGAGCGGGCTGTCACTCTGCGAAGGAAAACTTTTTCTCCCCGCGTCAAGTGAAATTAATAAACATCAAGATTGATTATCCTTACTTGAGTCTTTCAAACCACCGAGTTAAAACAAATTGACGTTTTGGCTTTGGCGAAGCCAGGTATTTGTTATGTTTTTTCACCTCACAATTAAATTAGATACCAGCTAATGGTAGGTATTATCTACTTAAATGCATGATCAAATGTTCAAGGACAAAATAAAATAAGTAACAAGCGAGGTTAATTCATTAGATTTATCTTCCGGGTAGCTGTGTCGAATGTCATTATTACATAATAGTAATAATTCAAAAATTATAATTTTTTTTATTTTAGTAAATATTTATTTGTAAAAAAAAATCACAATATTTAAGGCGAAGCTTAATGCTAAATCACTATTTTGATTAACCTTTATAACGAATTGGTGTACATTATGAATACCAAAAAGTATGCTTTAGATAAATTAAAGGTTTCCTATCGTTTCGCTTGAGTAAAATACAAATAAAATAATAAATTAGTCCATGAAAAATACAAATGTAAACTACTAAAGAAAATATTTTTTCAATAGAAATGGATGAACGCAGAAAGGAAACAACTTAAAAAAAACAGTATTATCGCTAAGATTATCTGACAGTTTCACTTGATTAACTTTTTTGCTTTCTTATAAAATTATTTACAAAATAAATAAAAAATATTTTTGTGCTTGAAATCGAACGTTTCTAGACTCCGTTTGTCAAGCGATTTTAATGCCTATTACCTACAATATAAGGTATACCAAGAATATGCACATTTTTGGCTTGTAGCTTCCTCTTAAGGCAGGTAAAGAGAAAAAATAATCAAACAATTCAGGTACCTAGTGGTGAAGATCGCGTCAATAAAGAGAGAATCTTTCAAGAATCAATAAGGTTTCCCTTTTGAATCTCTCCTTTCTGACGCAAAATTTGCCGAAATACCCACCTTCCTACAGTAAAAATAATATTTCTTGATTATTGTTAATTAAAAACATTGTATGTTAAAAATTATCATTTGTTAAGATTATAGATACCTGCCTAAATAACTATGCGAAAATCTCATTGAGTTAGTAGACAGTTCACGTTTAGATAAATATATCTACGTGCAAAGCTAGAAACCCACACGCAACGAAGGTTGCAACGTTACAGATTGCTTTAATTAGCGACCTCGTTTACCAATACACCTATAAATAAATAAAATAAGGTGAAAAGAAAGGACTCAAAGCGAAAATTCTCGGTATTCAAAACCTCACCTAAATCTTTCTTGAAACAATCGGCCTCACTGGCGACTAATGAGGCACCGTGTCCCATAAGCTTGCCCGGGATGATCTGACGTTAATGTGGAAAATTTCCAAACTTCTGGACCCAAAATGAGAACATAATGTTCAGTTATATGAATCCCATCGATCAAAATCAATAATTGAGGATATTCAGTGTATCGGTGAGTAAGTCAATTATTATATTAAATATTTACAATTATTATTGTGAAACTTTCCTCTAATTGAATTCATACCGTCGTAAGAGTTTCGTCATAATAAAATATCAATTTTATTTATTGTAGGCACACAAAAGTAAAAACAATATCTGTGTTCCTTACGGCTAAACCCAGAAAATTGTATAAAATAAATTGTTCTTGGTAAATATCCATTCAGCATAGAAATGAAACATTATACAAAACTGAAGGAAAATTAAAAAAGAACACTGGTAATTTTGTGTTTATGATGGTATTCATTTAGGTAGGTATAACGTAAAGTTAATTAGATCTAACTTGGAAATGTAAGAAAGTTTAGTAATAAGACTTTACAAATGAATATGTTTTGATGTGAACTTAATGTGGTGTATTCAATTCAGACTGTTGTTTAGATTTATATCCCTTCTAGTTAGCACACTTCAAAGATGTGTGTTTTCTTATCACGTTAGCGGATTTTAATTAGAGCTACGAGCAAGAAGGTGGCTGTGTAGAAACCGTGCTTCTTCGTAACGTTTGATCGTAATTAGGAAGAGGACAAAGTAATGTTAAGCGATCAACCTATTGAATGGCCTGGCCAGTGGACAGTTTGAACTGTTCACAGCACACAGCACAAAGTATACAGCACATAGCATGCAGTATCACGCTCGGTGCTCGGTCCAGTTCCTTGGACTATCGTGTGACCTTTCCACGTGAGAGGTTCCCGTTTCACACGCCACGAAGGGCCGTGCGGTATTTAGGGACTTGTTCGCGAAAAAAAGGACGACGAAATAATAAATTTCGGCGCCTGCAATTTTCGTGTCCTTCCATTTTATTCGCTTTCGCCATATTACGCCGAGGCCTACCTTTTTTTCAGCAAAAAATAATATGTTTCAAGTGTCTGGGCGGGGAGGAGTAGGGGGGTGCCGGTGGGCTGTCGCCATCTTTGAGCGGCCCGAAACAATGGCCGATGTTCCATGTTCAAATTGTTCGGCCGTCAAGGGGAGCGCGTGTGCACTGTGCATACTGCGGACCGAACGCAGACGTCCGCTTCAAACATATAATAAATTTATTTTTTGCAACCACGGCGGAAATGCAAAATGCTGGCATCCGCAGAGCTCGGGTCCCGTGGTGTTGGGCGAAGGGCGCAGGCTATAAGGCACTAGTCAGCGGGCCCTGTTCCCGCTCGAGGCCCGGCCTCTTCCTGAATACAGGTCTTCCGATCCAATCACTACCCGCTATTCGCTACTCGCATGATGAATACGCTTTCTGTGTAACGACGCTATCTTATATCAAATCAGAATATCAAATATGCACATGCATTTTAGGTATGTACCTAACAAACCAATTCCTTATTTGCTTCCCTCGTCGCTGCTCGAGTAAGATTCAAAGCTATTCCACGAGATAAGCCTTATATAATGTTCTAATACAAAACAAAGCTAACAAATAATACAGTCAGCACTATTAATATTCATTAGTTCGTCATTGTAGTAGAAAGTTTGTCACTTTGCAAAGTCGAAAACAATCCAGACGCCTTGATTACTGCAAAACTCCATGGTGTTTGAATTTGACAACTCACTGCATTCACTGAAATTACTAGCGAAGAGAACAAATGGCAAGGGCGGTAGAAACATTCAAAGAGTGGAAAGAACATACAACTCAACTCAACTTAATACCAGAGATAGACTTGAATTAATAATTGAATGTTTAAGCCATCTTGCGGTTCTAAAATATAATAGGTGCAAAAGTTTTAGTTACTCAACTGGGTTGGCATAAATACGAACAGGTACTTCATATTGGTGAAGAATTCATTAATAACTGACGAAAAACGTTGCGCGCTAATAATTGTGGATTCCACCCAAATGTATCTTCCTTTCATTACTATAGATAGACTAGAAATACGATTCAAGAATGAAGTCATTATTCATTCTAAAAGAGACGATCTGTTTCTAGTTGCAAAGAAATATTTTACTTGGATTAAGGTGTTAGATGGAATACGTCACATCAATGATGTTGTCGTGAGTAAATTATGAAAAATGTTGCTAAATTATTATTATCTGTTTACAGAGAGAGGATAAGAAAACCCGCTGCATACATTCCCCGGCGGGATTGATGAGATCCACAAGGCGACGCCCGAGGACCTAAACTGACTCACTGACCTAGATGTTCCCTTCTGACCTCCTCACCATACGAGAGAAGAAGACAAACAGATGGAGGAAAACTATATACTTGATTACTAGTCACCGATTCAAAACTAAGTAATCTAATCTTTAGTGGAAAAGTTAAACTTACGAGGGTTAAAACTGGCTTGGGTTAAAGAAGTCACATCAATAATGTTTTTTGAATAAATGACGAAAAACAAAGCACGCTAGTTGTATTAACAGATCGAAAACCAGACTTGGCAAGCAATAACGTCAATAACCCAGTCGTTCACATCTCACACCGCTAGACTTGGGTAGGTACTCGTTCAGTGCTCTAATTCCTTATGACAGCGATTTTACCCAACTAAAATGCTTCGGCGAATCTTCGCAGACCAACGCGTGACATTGAATTAGGGATGTGTTTCCTTGAACTTGACGGGTTCAAGGAACCGCTCGGTGCTAAATATCCGTATCGTTTAAAAAAATGTGATTTGAAATGAAATTTCGTAGTCGGGAGCGGGCGCCGACGCGCCACAGCGTTTTCTTCTCATTTCAACGCATTATTCTCAGATTTCAGCCACTTAGAGAGTTGGATCTGCGCCAACAAATATGTAAGTTCATCGCAGTTCGCCTTTCCATGTCATCAGCCAGATTTTAATACGCGGTCAATCAACGTGAATTATAAATTATTTGTTGTTCAACGGTTTATTAAAAATAAATAAAGCGCATTTTATCAACGGAAAATTATTCGACGAGAGGACTAAAAGAAGAACAACATAAAGAATTTTTTTCAGGAGAGCATTAAAAAGATTGAGCAAATTAATTGTGGACTTAAGCATCTAGTGTTCTTTGAACGCAAAAGACTAAATGGTTTAAAGTGGTATTGATGGAAAACGAAGAACGAATTAGATTGCACGTGAAATAAATTAGATCAGTGAGGCACATGTATGTTAAAACTAAGATTTATCACATTATTAACGAACGCAAAGGCAGATTTTAGAGGTGATGACCAACCGCTTTTATCTTCAAAGTAAAAATCTTAGGACGGGATGTTTCACAGAATTTGATCAATTCATAAAAGTTAATTATCAAGTTCTTTTAATTTTTCAGTTCTGTGCGGCAACCGGCTCACAATGTTGTAATAACAGAAATTAAATTGGGCTTTCACATAACTTTAAAATTATGTTGAAATTTGATGAATTGTTCAAATTCTGTGAAACAACGCGTCCTTACCATTTAACACTTAAAAAGGATAGATTATTACCCAAACAACGTAGATATTTTAAGACTAGATATCACCACGATCTAAAGTCTAGCTGATCCCAAAATAAGTTAAATTTCCTTGCATCATTTGAGAGCCAATTTGTAAAGCAGTCACATAAAAAAGTTCCGTAACGACGAATAAAAAATGAATTCTCGCTCTAGAAAACATCTGCACGCTTTGACAAAAGGTGAAATAGTGTATTTAAATGTCTGGAGCCCTCACATGAAACTGACAAATTCTCTTTCATACGCCGTATAGTCGGATAGGTCATAACGTCCCTCATTATTATAGTAACATCGGCTAACAACGGCAATGTTTGTATTGTAGCAAGAAATGGGGCGATTACAGATAAAGGAATGTTTATTTTTAATTCGGGTTATACAGCAGTTTATTCTGTTAGAAACATTTTTATATATTGTAAACTCAACAAAAAATTACACAAAAATTAAATCGAATGCATTGAATGTCGGCAGTTACATTGTTTTTATGAAACACAAGAGAAATAATGTTGCGTTTTTTATGAAAGTTTTAATATTTTGTTGTGAGACTAAATTGAGGCGGATAAATCAGACAGGACTCTCGCAATGGTGGAATTTTCAGACAAACTTTGGCAGATAAATATTTCAATTTGAAATAGACCTGACCCGCTTTGCCGGCCGGTGAACGTCGCGAAGCTAATATTTAAATAAAATGAAGAAAAAATGACGGGAAAAATGAATTCCACGAAACTTTAATATTTATGGGACTGTCCGCGAGGAATGCGTGTAGGAGTGTGTATCCCTAATTAAGATCAGAGCGCAGATACAGATCTGCCGCCCGCTCTCAGAATGCTTGACTTAAACTACTCAAACGCTGCGATCTGTATTTCATGTTATCTTTATGTATCTCACACAGATATTCATATTTCGAAATGACTCAGACATGATGCTCTTTCATATTTCTATTATTAATGCCCAGTCAGATGCTTCTGTTATGATGAAGTGGTTGAGATCGGCGGGCGCGCGCTCCCATAGGCGGGGATCTCGGAAGGGTTATGAGTGATGATGACGCTATGAATATGGATATGAATATGTATCGCGGGACGGCGCCCCATTGGTCGGGCGTTCGAGGCTCCGCCTTCCAGGTGAGACAGATTGATACGGTGTACGGCGACTGTATCTCTAGACGCTGTAGGTATAGCGGGTAGCGGGTAGCGGGTAGCGGGTAGCGGGTAGCGGGCATCTTACCCACATTATGCCGTGGCCTGACTGCATCTGATATTATATTGTAAGGTCGCGCACGCTTGTGTGGGCCGACTCTCGGACAGACTGACTCGGGCTCATCTGCATGGCTGTTGTTGTTGGCTGTGGGTGCATACTGCACAAGGCGTGAAGGGGAGGGTAGAAGGAATCATATCATTTAGAAATTTCCTAAATATCTACTACCATCTACTTATTTATTCTTCGTCTAATATAAGACCAGAGAAAGGTTAAAAAACAGGGAATTTTGAATTTCTGTTTTTATCCACACCATAATAGTATAACACTAGAACAAATTTTAGCTTTTTTAAAAAAATATTTTTACTAATTTCTTTATAATTATGTCAATTAAAGTAGGTATGTACTGATGTACATACGTAGGTATTGATATGTATCATCACGAGTAAAATAAAAATGAGAATTTTAGTCACCCAATGCAAATGCAAATACTAATACATACCTACCTACCTACATACTCGATGCAAACGTGAATGGCAGCAAAAGTCGGGGACGCCCGAGGAAGACATGGCACGACCAAGAAAATCAGATACTTGAGTCAGGCCATGTCAAGAGTCAGAATAATAGAAGAGTATGTATGAGACGATGTATGAATGTGAATGAGACAAGGAATGTGTGCCAAGACCGCGTTGTTTTTAGCGGTCCATCCTCTCTGCCTACCCCTGCGGGAAACGGCGTGATGGTTGTTAGTTAGTAACTCCGTGCCTGACTACATAACAAACAAGTTTGAGCTTTTAAAAAGCCTGAGCTAAAAGTTTTTATTTGTTGTCAATTTTTTTTCAAATCGAATTTGATTAGTGAAAAAAAATTTTTAAAAATTAAAAATTTTTCTGTTATTAAAAAAACATTGTTTAGTGAGATACTGAATACACGAAATTTGCAGAAATTTAACTCACGCCTAGTAGGTACCTACCTTAGTTAAGTACCCATCTAGCTAATTACTTATGCACCCAGAGTCACTAATCGCAACGAAATTATCTAGTGAAACGTTTTTTATTTTAATCAGAATGCAATAATTTATCTTTAGTTAGTTAGGCAAGAAACTGGTGCCATAGCAGCCCGGGGCTACAGGCCCTCCTATTGAAATTATGCGAAGGAACAAAAGATCGTATCTTTGCATTTTATACGTCTGCAATTTATATGGTGGTCGCGATAAAATGCAAATAGAATCTTATGATATAATGGAATTATGCACAAGCTCCCCACCTGCCGGCCGCGGGCCCCGCCAGCGTGGGTCCCGGCCTGCGCGGGCCCCGAGCCCTGGGCCTGTGCCCCGCTAGTACACCAATTAAAGCGAGCTTTCTCAAAACTATAGCACCTCACCACCTATAGATACTATGCGCTGCATACATTGTGACTGAATCCTTTGAATCAATGGATCGAAATGATTGCGATAATCAAGCATTCTTTGTTTCAGTGATTGGTAAATAAATGGACATGCTGCACTTGTGATGGAATCATACCAAACCTTTTAGAAAAGCACATTTTTATACAAGGCGTCTTGAGTGCAAAGTGAGGTGATTTTATACTATAGTAAATTTAAATTCCAACGTTTTACTGTAGTTTTTAGGAAAAAAGTTGAATTTAAAAAAAAAAATCTTTTGTGGAAAAATATTTTAGTGTGGCAAAAGAAATATGATTTCGAAAAAGTTATTTGGTTTTTTTACTTCTACTATCATGTCGAATCACCTCCCGAAGGTAGTGCACGTTTCCTCCTGACACCCACTATTTCGTCAAATACGATAATCAGTAGGTAAGTATCCTTATTTTATACTTCAATCAATGAATTAATGATAATAATAATTATGACAAACTGCTTTGGCAGTTAAGCGGGTGTAATAAAAAAAAAAAACCTTTGTTGGTATGCAGATAATGTCTTGCTTTGATATGAAGTAGATTGGTATCTACCTACGTACTAGGTATCTACCTACTTGCCAGTGCAATTCCTCCTTTCCTTTATCCCTTTCCTTCTTATTCCGCATCTCCTCTCTTGTGTGGCGTCCTGCCCAAGGAACAATGCTACCTAATTTTATCTCGACACTAAAATAAATATCAATGGCCTGCCCATTATATTTGGAGGGCACGGTAGGTAGAATGAAATGATACCCGTACCTACGCTCTTTGCCGAATGTTTGTGTTTTATCTTTTAATACGGCCGGATTTAACTTTGGATCCCTTTTATGCGCCGTATATTAAAATGTTAAATTCGATCAAGTGGTTTTTATCCAACATTTAAAAACGATTCACCTTAAAAAAATATTTTTTTATCCATGACAAAACGTGGATACGATGAATAAATTTTTTTCTTAAATAGCATTAAAAATTATCGCCAAAGGTTAATTTTAATAAAAACGGTGTATCACAAAGTGAGTGTTTTCAAATGATGTCACACCCCAAAGTATTTGCTTCCTTCGAAAATATCAAAGATATTGTTCTTCTAATATCTTTGGAAAATATTAATATTGTCATTGGGATATTTGGTTTTGTTTGATTATCCTCAACTGAAAATTATTTGAGAACCTCGAGAAACTGAGGGAATTTAAAAACAAAATAATTGTTTCCCGCTTTGATAATTTGATTTATTTTCGTGTGTTAGTATTGCCAGGTAAGTAATAAATACTTAATTAATGTTTTGATACTCTTCATAACTTCTATCTGAAAATCTGTTTTTTATTAGTTCTGCTATAGGTGCATTTTGTATATAATATTCAAAATTATTCATTTTTAAAAATATACCTACATTTTTACAATTGTCAATCGTTGCTTTAGAAATATATTTATATTTTTATACTCATTAAATTTTTTTTTTTCGAAATGCACATTTTCACTTATTTATGAGTAGGTATTAACAGTTACAGATTTGCAAACAACACTGGTACATAACTAATTTATGTATGATTTATGTTAGTTATGTAAAAACCATTTTACACACTTATTTTTGTCGCGGAATTAAAATAGTAATAATTTAATATCCTTCTTAACCATTAAAATCCTTTACTCAGGAAAAGGTGTTCAGGCATTTCAATTTGGTTTTTATACTTTCCAATGATTGGATTCACAATTCGTTAAATACCTGCCGAGTCCAGGCTCCTACCATGGAGTGGGTGTCGTGTACGTGTTCGAGACTCACCTCCTGAAATAAAACAGAAAAACTGTATTAAATGATATGTTTTGTAATAATTACATTCTATATATGGGAAGTTAATAATCAAATGTAAATTGACCATAATAAGCGATGGAATAAGACATGCTAATCATAGGTAGCTCATATAAAGTCATACAACAATACACAGACACAGCTTAAAAAAAACTTATGTTTTCTTGAAAAACTAATAATCGATCCAATAAACATTTAAATTTTGAACAATCGTTGAAGATGTATTTTATCCATAGGTGCGAAATCAATTACTAGGTGGGTAAATGCATTAAGAGACTGAATAGTTTTCAAATTTACTAGGTTAGTTTGTAGTGCATGCTCTTAATACCAATATCGCCCAATTAACTAAGTGGATTTTTGTTAAAATTTGGTAAAACAATGTAATAGAGATATCCTGACAATGTTGGGTTTATTGAATTGAAACATTATGCGCAGAAATCTATATGCATAATCTAAATGTCACAACATCCAGTGCAGGCAAGGAAGCAGGTAGAGACGTACTCGTGTCTTTGTCCGTTTTGTATTGAAAGTGGATATTATTCCGAACTGTCGCCATCCGAACAATACCCCGTGTACAGCTTCTTCTATTGTCCTCGCTGGACCGTGCAGTATATACGCTTTATAGGCGCAGTATAGGCGCTACATAAGCGCTGGCGCTGGTAGCGCTAATTCCCATATTAGCGTTGTCTCTTATCATCCCTCTGAGAGCCGGCGCAGGGTTTGCTCTCTGCGATTTATTTGTACAGGTGTTCCTTTGTAAGATTTCTGATGCCCACATTTGATTCGCAACTCGAGCGATTTTTGGCATACTATAGATACCAAGTTTGTAAAAACGTTTTGAGTGATCGTTTGTCATAACGTGCCAAATTTATAGAACTAAAAATATGGGATAAACGATGAAATCTAGGTGGATTCTTTGGCTTTAAACCGCAGTAAACAGTTCATTCGTTTCAATATTAAGATTTTCAGGAAGGATGTTATTAATTATTATTCAGTCGCTCGAGTAGTTAGGACGTTGAAAACATAGATATCTATAGAGATTTCATTAAGTAGTATCATACCTCTTGTCATGCAACGCAGTTACAAATTCAGTATATTAGATCATTGGCACACTGCCTCTTCTAATGCTGTAACTATTTTTTCTCCCCCTGCGGTCCTGCAGACCCTACCGAGTGGAGATTTCTACCAGGCAACCATTGGTTTGCGAGAATTTACCGCCAGCATAACGCTTATGGTCGCCTCACGTTTTCACGACTGATTTTATATTAGTTTGAAAGCGTAATATTTAGCCGCTGGGACACAGAACGGAGAGAGAGGAATAACCTAGAGAGAGCTAGGAGTCGGGATATGTTTAAGAAAAGATTGATGGCTAGAAACACGGTGGTGTGATGGACAATTTAGAGCCATGGCTTGCTCCATCGTCGGGCCGTGATCTTGACAAACGGTGGTCGTGGGGAAGCCGTTTACATGCTAACACACAACACAAGTGTCGAGGGACAATGGCGGATACAAAGGCTTCATGGTAGATGCTCGCTGCCTTCAATAATTTGTTCTTAATGCAAGAATAGTAAAATTAGTGATAACTTTATGCAGTAGATAGTTGTCGATCAATGAACGCCTCATGTGATTTGAAAACATATCGCTTAGTTACAAAAGTTTTGAAAATATTAAAAAAATGCCTTAGAAGTAACATTTTAAATCGACTCTATTTCGTATAGGTACACTTGTATCAAAATAATGGAAATTTAGGTACCTAATAATGGATTATTTTAAATATATTAATGCTGTTATTTTGTTTTTTATGTAAATTCTCATATTGGCTTTCGTATTGTAACTTTTCTACCGATTTTTGATGTCTACACATTTGATAGGGAAAATTCGCTTGGAGAGCTTGTCATTTCGTTGGTTGTCAGATTTTACCACTAAACTTCTTTATTGTTCCTTACTAATAAGAATCGTCTCAACCTTGACAAAATATAATGAAATAGGATCACACTTGTTATTTTTGGACAGTTCAACGCTTTATTTCATCGATAAAAACACCTGTTTACTATCATAGATAATACAATGTCATTGTTTTCAAAATAATATTGGGTGCAGGTAATCATTATTTAAAATGCAATTACAATTTTAGAGGAGGTTCGCCGAACTGAATCAATGACATTATTATCTTATCCTAAAATGCAATCAATCAATGACTCATCGATAAATTTGATCAAAGCATTATTCAGTATCGCCGCAGAACATTTTGAAGCGCGTCTAGCATTTAGGAAGAAATGGGCACACACCGACGTCTTCACCTTCCTGAAGAGGCGCGGAGCGGATATAACCCTACCAACAAGAGCTATATTATGTCCCACCAAAAAAATATTTAAAAAACTAAATTCGTAATCTTGGTATGACTTATTTCATACATTGCGTGAGATGAACAATTTGTTAATATATATTTTTCGAATCATATCAAAGCGATCACTAGTAGAGTCATAACGATAGAATCCGTCAAGCTTGTAGCGGAGGAAAAGTATCGGGAGAGCACAACGTTGAAGAGGTGGAGTAGGGACTGGGGATCACTACTGACACACTTGGCACGCGGCAAATACCAGCATACTGACAGCTGATAAGACGTCATCATTAAGTGCAATACCCTCACTTACCAAATCAGATACCCAAAACATGTTTATCGGATCGAAGAGGACGGGATAAAGATGAAATTTTAAAGAAAATTAAAGAATATTCATTTTAATTATGTTAGATTTTCGCAATTCTTTATTCATATTCTTTCTGAATATAACTCCATAAAAATTTTTATCATTTTATTAAAATGGAATATTTTTCTTTTGGAAAACTGCCAAAATCATACAAAAATCAGACAACATCACGGTTTGGTATCTAGCTATCATTAAAAAGGTCTCATTGGAGTGTTGGAAGTATGGAGAGATAACGCGATATCTCAGTTTATACAATTTATTAACGACTATCAAAGCCGTATTACCTACCGTAATTTTGAAACTAGAAGAACAACAAGAAGTACCTACCTTTTAATTAATGAACTTTGGTACATAATTTTTATTGAGTTTTAAAGCTAAGATAAAAGTACGAAAACGATTTAAAAATAATACTTAAATGTATTATCGAATCAAACTATAATTTGGTGTGCCTACTTATAATTTATCACTTTAGTAGGTAAATGTCAATCACTTCCATCATTAAAATGCATAAAAAATGCGTCAAAGAGGCTGGTTAAAACCTGTCGTATGAATGCTGCGAAATTAAATGTACCTGGTTCACATTTTTGGAATAAACTCTCATTTGATTTGACGTCAGAAAGCAATTTTGAAATCTAAACAAAAAATTTTACAAGGGGCTACCGAAATTACAAAAATGTAGAGTGTCTTTCGAGATGATTAAACTAAACGGCATTATAAAAAAACGTTGAACATTAATAAAAACAACAACTACAATAGACTGAAGACTTCATTTTTATGCTGTCTGTACTCGTGTGTAGTTTGAACAAAGTTCCGACAAATGGAGTGACGATCTGAAGTCGAATCGTTTGGCCATGGTGCTTAGACAGGGTGCTCTTCTTGGGTTGGGATTTGGTAATACTAGATCTTTGAAAAAAATAGTTTTAATGGCAAAGATGTAGGTATAAAATATAACACAAGTATTAATTCAATTTTTTTTACAGTCTTCACTAAGTTTTCCTGTTCACAGGCAGCCTGTAGTTTTTCAGACTTTTTTTGTATTTAGTTTCAAGTTGTCTTTACATCGTCTTCTCAATGTTTGTAAGTTGATTTTCACATTTTCTCTAGTTCTCTTAGCAATGTTTTAAATATATTCATTTCCGTTATTTTTTGTGTTTGATTGGGTAGAGCGTTGTATAGTTTCGTGGCATAAAATTTAATATTTCTCTGTCCAAAAGATGCATTCAAACTATATCATTATTTATATTTTGACTTATTGCTCTGGTTGAGTATTTATGTTGGGCAGTGGAGTATTAAAATATAATTTTTTTGTTAAAATAAAATATTTTAATTTACTATAATAATTTAATAAAGTTTTATACATTGTAGAGGGAAAGTTTGTAAATATTTCCTCTGTTGGAGTTCTAACCGGAACATTCAGAATTGTCTTAAGTATTCCTGTTTGAACTACGTTGAGCCGCTCTGTGTGAGTGCTTACGGCAGCACCCCATCAAGTTCCCCGTACTTTATTAGTGATTGACATAAAGCGTATTATAATTGTTTAATGTCATTTATGTTAAGGATATTACGTATGTTTCTGAAGAAGTATATGTACCTAGTGAGTTTGTTTTTGTAATTACGTCAATGTGTGAGTTCTATCGGAGATAATCATCGATTTCAATTCCAAGATATTTGATGCTTTTGGAGTGTGCTTTAGTGGGACAGAGGTGTGATAAACCGTGATATGTTGATAGATTCCTTGGCAGTCCTCAGGTTGTTATTTCGTTTTATTAACATTAAGTGCAAGGGAATTTCTTATGCCAGTTTTGCAGGAAACGAAGACAATGCTCCGCTTCTTAGGAAGTACTTATCCGATCTCTTTCGTTAAATAAAATAACTGAATCGTCAGCAAAATTGATAAAAATAATAAATATAAAGGTACATTTACATCAGATCCATCGATCATTGATTTGCTTTTAATCTACATAGCTTTAAAAGGAAATAAATATATGTCTAGTATGTCTCTATTATTTATTAATCTGAAGTTGGCTCACATTAAAAACATATAAAAAAAATTATACTTATTGGAAAACAATGGGTCTTTAAATATTTAAATGTAAGTACATATTATATGTCACAAAAAATATTAATATTTGAGGAAAATATTTTTTCTCAATTCCTCTTTAAACTTGACGATCTTCTCAATCTCAGTAACTTCCTTCGGGATTTTTTTATACAGTTGGACGGCCTGGTACATAAGAGGTTTCTGGGTGCTTGATTTTTTTCTTATTGGCAATCTGATTTTCCTTGCCTTTCTCGTCCCGTGTCCGTGTATCTCCTTTTTCTATTCATTTCCTTAGACATCATCTCTGTTCAATTCAATTCAATTCAATTTGTTTATTAATTTCAAAAACATTACAAAATTGTTCATTTCAAAGCGTTTTTAAAATATGTTTATAATAAGAATTCTAAGATTATTATTTACAGTGTGTATATCAACTATACCAGTGATAATAGAGCTTGCCTTTTAAAGAAAGCTTCATGGATGCAAAACATGTCGATATCCGAATTGATTCTGTTCAACAGCAAGATTGCTCTCCCCACAGGCATGACATGACTGTTTTAACTTTATGTATAAAATAAGTACTTTAAAATATATATTTTGTTTTACCGTCGTGAAATTTAGCCCATTTAACATGTCTCTTATCCGTGTGTATATGTTGCGCTTGAGTATTATTTGTCTTGCTTTATTATAATTATAAGTATTTTTTTATTTATTTATTTATAATGTATTACAAAAAAACATGGTAAGTAACACATTATTCCCAATGAGTTGAGATAAAACTCATTACGGGAAGTACAGACACATAAAATACATTTTACAAGGATATTACACTTTTAAAAAAATACAACATATTGATGATGAACATATGTCATTTAATGATTAAATAATAAACAACCTGTTTATATAAATTTAACCAAATAAAATTATTTTCAACAAGGAAGTTATAATTAATTAGTAATTTGTAAACTTTGATGGACAAATTATTAAAATAAAATTAGTAAATAAATAATAATAAAATAAAATTGTGATTCTTAACATAGCTTTCGCAGTTTGTGTTACATAATCATTATTACTCTTAAAAAGCAACTCTTAATTAATGTAATTTTATGAACATTGATAGTAAATTATGCTTTACTTAAAACTGGGCTATTCGAAAGTCTAAAAACAGACAAAATCATTTTGCAGCTTAGTAGAAAATCCATAAATACTGGAGTTCTATTAAAACTTTAAAACCTGAGTTATACATGGTCTTACCAACCTAATAATATTCAAATATATATATATTTAATTCAGCGAAACCGATAAATTAATAATAATAATAGAATAATTAGTACTGCGTTGCTTTTGTGAAATTTCAGCTCATTATTATTAGAATACATATTCCTTACTCAGATTATTCTTATTTACGTAAGAAAGCATAAATTAAGTTTCATGTAAAATTCATACATAAATGAACAGTTTAGGTAGGTTGTGAAATTCGCCTATAAATAAGAGGTAATGATAATTTAAACAAAAAAAAACTTTCCAGTAAATTTTAATTCTCGTTGTTTTATGCGATACGTTTTCCTGAAAACATACAAAAAAACCTCATCCCCCGACCACTTTCAGCTTTGTATTTTGAGTATCTTTTGACTGTAGGTACCTAGCAGTGGAGAGTAAGAAGCAGTCCTCCAACAATAATTACTATTATTTTTGGCGATTGGCTTGATTCGCATGAATTACATACACATTTAGAAAGGTTTTATCTTTCACGTAATGTAATCCTTGTAAAGATAAATGTAGAAGGTCTATTTGGACAGTCCGAGTTATTCTCAACATTATTAGTGTTTTCTTATATGAGAACAGTGAAATACGAGAAAAAACACGAACAAATAGCTAGGAGTCGAACCCCGATAAAATGCGTGAAAAGCAGCTATGCTGACAATTATTGATACTTTTAATATATTATTTAAATGATGCACCCATTCAATTTTTTTTTCTAGGTACCAATAATTTTAAATATCTTTACATCAGTCATACTTACTTACTGCACTGTATATGAATATATTATATAAAAATTGTAAAGTTACCTCATCTAAAACGGGCGTAAACAAATAAATTACTCCACCAACGATTGTAAGAACGGCGACATAAATGTACCTACCAGATTTTTTTAAAAATATACAAATTTATTATTGTTGAAATTACAAAGCATGGATATAAATTAGTAATATGTTATGTAACATTCTTAATTTTCTCTATTTACCAATTCCCTAAAAATAAATGCTTATATTAAAATGCCCTAGAATCAAAAAAAAATTCAGTGCAATGCTAAAATATTAGAAATATTTTACAATAAATGAAAAAGTGATACACATAGAAAATAAGAATAAATCGTGAAAATTATCGGTAAAATATCGGTTCTGGAAAAAAATATAACATCAGTTCTTTTTTTATATTTGGAATACCGTTATTCACTCTTCATGACATCAAGTAAATTGTTATATAGCTTTGGGAATAGGTATTCGTAATGGTATTGTGTATTCTTTAATTCGAAACGTCAGTATTAATATTTTGAAGTAGTGACTGTGATTATTATTTTCCCCGTATCCCTGTAACGGCGAGTCGGCCGGTCTATGGCCGGTCTATTTGGGCCGGCCGCGGTCGCTCTCGGCTCCGTGTGTTTGAGGAATGTCTGGCAGGAGACTGGCGAGGAAGAAGCAGTCATCTCAATTCATTTGCGGATTCCTTTGTGCGTCGCCACCGGTTGCTATTAATCGTGGCGCGCCGATTTTCAATCACAAATCAATGACGAAAAAACCATAGTAGATCTGTTAAATAACCACAGACATAGGAATTAATAGACGAGAAGATAATGGCGACGGGTAAAATCAACTGTTGAAGAACGAAGGGAGTAAGGCTGACTGTGATTCGTCAATAAATCAATCTGACAGTAAATAGGCATCTCGCATTATAATATCACCATTTACTTCTTAAAAGTAAAACCTGCTTTTGAATGAATAGACATTTTTACATGGGAGCGCAAATTACTCGCCACGTTATGAACAAATTTAGAAGTCCAAATTCGGCAAAAAAATTCGGTTGTATTTTCAGAGTAGAATATTTCGTTTAAGTATTTAGTTAAGACACTTTTATAAATGTTCATAATTTACTTCCCAGCAACCAACCAGCTTTGTGTTTCGCGTCCAGACGTTTCTCGATGTGAGAATGTGATGTTTCTAAAACTGATCTATATTATACGATGTGAATATGCTTAAAATAAAGTAAAATAATGCTTATATATGGAATGTAATACGACAATTGGGTTTATTCTCTTTTTCACATCTATTTTTACAAGTTTTCATAGTACAAGTCAACATTTTGCTGTGTTATTTCGTAAAATGAACCGATGATGCCTCGACCATAGTTCGCACAAGAATGATGACGTCACGTTTTCAAATTTCACTTGAGGTCATACGCGAGCACAGCCGGTTCCAATGGAACCGGTATGGGGAGTGGGGATAATACGCTTTTTATCACTTAGGGCAGGTCTACTAATATTCATATGTCTATGTAAATAACATATTTTATCATTTTGGTAAGATCGTTCTTAAAATGAAAATGGTGATGTAATTATGGATATAATATCTGAGGCTGTTTCATTTTTGTGAACTTCTTTCGAAATCCAGAAAATTTGGTTAGTATTTTTGATCCTGTTTTAATTCGACAATTTGGCATTTCATGTGTCTGTAAATTTGTTTGTTGTGTTCCGGTTCCCGTCAAGATGATGGTATTGTTGGATACTATCTTTTTTAACTAGCCAGAGTTCGCAAGATCGTCATTTCTATTACGAGCTGTCAAATCGGAATAATCAATATTATGGTAGGTCCTGGAAAAGTCCAAAAATAACTTGTAATTGAGATGGTGAAATTTCTTTGAACAAATTGTATAATTCCTTATTTGAAATTAAGTAGAAGGCATGTAATTACTTACTAACAAATCAATAGATTACGGAAGAAATTATGGTTAAAATTTATTAAGGTTAAGACGTGACAATATCCGAAAATAAAGCCAACATCTTAACGACGTAAGTGAAGCAGCCGTGCACAAAAATATGTTACGCGCGGTCCTGGTGTATTGGACAGACTTGCAGATGAATTTGCCGTATACAATCTCTAAAATAAATTGGGAATCTTAACGAATCTTGACTTTACCCCAGCAGGCCTAGAAAATCCATCTTTCCGTGGGGTTTATTTTAATTAATTCTGACGAACGTATTATTAAAATCTCAAATGTCTCTTAAGGGATCCCCAGGTAAGATATTAATTCATCGTCTAAAAATTAAAATCTGGCACTTACCGCTAATTTTATAACTAAAAAAACGTTTTATAAAATTTTCAAAACGTTTTAAATAAAATATTTTTATTTTAAGGTCCTGTTTTTATTAGTCTGAAATATAAATTACCTGCATCCGTAGGGATCCCTCTAGAAACATTTGTGATTTTCGTTATACGTTTTTCATAAATAATTAAAATGTGATCGTCGAGCTAACCCCCGTTATAAGAGTTTTATGTCGCCTCGAGTAAGAGAAAATAAGAAACATCTTTTTGTGGACGTGAGGTCTAACGTTCTTTAAACTAGTGGTTTATGATTTTTTTGTAATGATTTACGTGATTTTTGTCTCTTCTCTATCTCCTGACAGCATAGGTACAATTATTGCATTATTTTTGTGTTTTGAGATGGTTTCATTGAAACGATGTTGGCGTATGGTATCTAATGTACATTCCTACTTATTAATTGGAATTTATAAGACTTTTGGCGAATCAGCATTTCATTTAATTTCTGTAGTCCATTCTGGAAACTTTACTGGAAAATTCATTTTACGAATCAAGATGAAAATTGATAACAATATTGTCTAAATCAAAGATATTAGAAGAACGAGATGTGCTATGCGCAGTTCGTACTGAGTGGAATTGTTTTGCCGAGTGTCGCCGGTTTTGTTCACCAATACTACCGCACACCTTCGCTTACGCTAAGGCATCGCTAAGGTATCCGCACTAATACATAGAACAGATTTCTGTGCGTACACGTCCCGATACCGTTCAAAGTACCCTAATTAGGTAGTACTCCGGCTACGGTCCGGCGGCCAACATAGCATATCTCGTTCTTCTAATATCTTTGGTCTAAATGAATAAATACTACATTGAAATAATTTCAATACTCGTAATACTCATTATTTGCAATAAAGGTCTCGTGAGTTCTTAGTCAAGTTCGATTTTAACAGGAAAAAATATAGAATTTTACGGATTGTACTCATCGTTGTGCTGCATCCCGAAGCAATAAAATCCAAGTCACAAATACACACATCCCTCACTCACGCATGAAGTGTATCAGAAGGTGCTTTGCCTTTGCATATAACGTCTTACAGATGACTCGGTATTAAAACTGAAGTCTGGCGTATTGTGGCTATTTGTAGATGTCAATGATGCTTAATTTAATTATTACGCTTGTATAGATGACCATTTCTGTTTTAAAGCTGTAATAAATAATACAACTTTTATGAATCAAAGACAAAAATTTTGCTAACCGTGGTGACCGGATAACTCATCAAAATGACAATTCAACACACCTATAAAAAGTGCTATAAAGTTATGAAAACAACCATTATTTTAAATAGGTTATATATGTAACTATTTAACATTGTTTAAGTTTCATCACTTTTCATAACTTTATAAAACTTTTTATATTTTTAACACACCTATAAAAAGTGTTATAAAGTTTTGAAATGTGATGAAACAAACAATATTTTAAATAGGTTACATATGTAACTATTTAACTTTGTTTTTGTTTCATCACTTTTCACAACTTTTATAGGTGTATTTAATTTTCATTTTGAGGAGTTATCATAGAAACGCTAACCGTAACGACGTTTGTTTGATCGACATAATACAACCATTATACAACAATATCCGAACTTCAATCAGTTCATGTTTTTATCGAAACACACATACCTACCTAATATATAAAAAATAATTAATGCTGGTCATTATTAATAATTGTTTCCTCGTCATTTTTTGGTCAGACAGTGATACCATGGGTTCCGGGGGAATGGAGAAGAGAAAGGAGGAGAAGTACCTGGCTTTTCAGAACTGGTCACCAAACACGGCTAAAGCCATTTTAAGCAAGTTTTCGATTCTGAATGATCGTATTTAAAAAGGGCATTACCGTAAGTATCAACCACTCTGAAACGTGCCGTTGACAAACTTTTATCAAGAAGTGCCTACCTACATATAATATTACGCACTTGTATTGCGTTGTAAAGATTTATCTCTGAGGAATTTACAATAAAGTCTGAGACTGTATAAAATAGCTTGGAGATATTCAGAATTGTTAAGTTAAGCGAGATTATTAATAAAATTCAGACGATAGGTTTCAGTGTGTTTGTAATTGAGCATTTGTTTGCAGTTATCATTGTAACGTAGTGTTAACGGGATTGTGAGTTAGTCTATGTAGATAAAACATTGATTATGATTTCGAGTGTTGCCAGTAGTGAATTTGGCATGAGGAATGAAATATTTTGAGTAAATATTTACACAGGAGTGAAATGTATAAATATTTGAATATATAATTCGTGATGTTAATACTACTTCCGAAACTCGTCTACATAATTCAGGCATGTTGATAGGTACGCATTGGGTACCATCGTATCTACATATCTGTTATTAAACTAAGAACCCACATAGCTTTAATCGATTCGGTTATTCCATTTCTTGGGAATAAAAAGAACTGCCACTACCTGTACAGACTTTTTCAACACTTTCAAAACCTAACCAAAAATATAAATATAATTTCCATAAAAGTTACGAACAAAAATCAGTTCATCAGAAAATTTGAATAAAATGTATTTCGTCAGAATTTTACGTTAAGTTTCATGTTAAGAACGCGAATTTAAGAGTATTTAATTACATCTAATTAATTACAATTACGTATCTTTAATTAAAGTCATTGTAGGCGTATGTGTGGTAAAACCATGTTTGATCGTGTGAGGAATGTGGAAATCCGCAAAGAGTGCAAGGCTGATGTAAGCATAATGAGTAAGATTAAGAAAGGGACGCTTAGATGGTTTGGGCATGTAGAGCGAATGAGCGAAGATAGGAGTGTAAGGAGGATATATGATGCAAATGCGAATGGTAGCAGAAGTCGGGGACGCCCGAGGAAGACATGGCACGATCAAGTGAATCAGATACTCGAGTCGGGCCATGTCAAGAGTCAGAATAATAGAAGAGTATGTATGAGACGATGTATGAATGTGAATGAGGCAAGGAGTGTGTGCCAAGACCGAGTTGTTTGGCGGTCCGTCCTCTCTGCCTACCCCTGCGGGGAAACGGCGTGATGGTTAGTTAGTTAGTTAGTTAACAACTTAATTGACAGTCCTGCCATCATTTACACTATTATATTCCATACAAGGAATACATGACAAAATATAACATTCTTCTGCAATACATACACAACCAACTATAGGAAACACTCACTAACCAATAGGATGCATGATATGGGCAGCAAGTTTGGGGGTACTATTGATATATATTGACTCCTTTTATAGAATTAAGCGTAATTTATATCAGCATTTTGTTGTATCCTACAAATTAGAGTAGGGTAGGTAATGAAGTTTTAATGATTTTTTTTTATATGTAGTATTGTTCTAGTTTCTATGTTATTTTATATTACTATAACTTGTCTAACTAATATTGTTTTTCATTCAGTTTACCAGTTTACTGTTAAATCATGCTTAAAATTTTTATTGGATAATTTTCGATAGCTCTCTAGGTATATTCTAATAATAATTTCAGAAGCTTCCTACAGTTCAAAATTAATCTTATTAAAATACAACATGAATATTCCTTCTATAATGAGATGAGATAGCACTATGCAGTATCATCGCAGTGTAATTAAAGAGAGATAATTGGCAATAAACAGACAAGATCACTCTGCATAGACGCGATCAAATAATACGTTTATTTGATCATATATTTTAATATATTTGCGTGTCCAAATGTTTATGCGTTCATATACGTTTATAAATTAAGTGCAAGTGTCGAACAGTATTGGCAGCCGACATATTATCGGCGCAGCAGATCTATTTGTAAGATGCTGTTTTTAAATGCTACCAGAACGTCGACCGGAGACAAACGCAAACGGCGCATCCTGAGATTAATACAAATCAAGTGGGTAAACTCTGAAAGAGATATTAATTATTTAATATTTCACCCTTAAAAAAAATTAATACGCAACTAGCGCAAACACTAAAAAAATAAAAAAATATTTAAAAAATATATATACAGGGTGTATCGGCAAGTACCCAACAAACTTTAACCAGCTATTCCTCAGCACATTTGGAGTAAAAAATGTTATGGGCGCTTTGCTGTCCGGTAACATTTTTTTCCATTAAAAACAATAAATAAATAAAATATCCACACCCCGTCACTGTCATTTGCATTGTTTCTCGTGTTCAACAGCTGTTATTAGCAAGTGTGTCAAAAAGTGTCCTCGCTCTTTCGTACACACTAAATAATAATAGTTAAAAATGAGACGAATGGTGCCGTGCCATTTCGTTGTGATTGTAAAAGCGCGCCAACGTAGGTATGTACGTACATTATTCAACGAAACTCGAACAAAATATTGCCAGACGGGTTTTCAAACTTTGACAAAGGATAAAACATTGGTGACATGTGGTGAAAATATGAATAGTAAATTTTTTATTAAAAAAAAATGTTACCGGACAGCGAAGTGCCCATAACATTTTTTACTCCAAATGTGCTAAGTAATACCTGGTTAAAGTTTGTCGGGTACGTGCCGATACACCCTGTATATATATAAAATTATAAAAATATATTTCTTTATACACCTATCTACGGCCGAGAATCGAACCCCAATCAATTGATTGGAAGGTGACAATGGTTATCATTACACCACCAATTATCGTAAGAACGGTGGCATAAACTCTTATTATATATATATTATATAACTTAACAAGAACATTGTATTTCAAGATGAATTAAATTTTTTATTTATTTATTAATGTTATATTGCTGTTATTTTTAACTTATCTTTGTCAAGTTTAAGTTACTGTTGTTTTTAATTTAATTTATAATCTTATTATAAAAGCCCATAATAAATAAATAAATATTACGTAGGTAGGTACTACTAAATACAAAACGGAGTGTTGAATTTATTAAAAAATATCTTAAATTATTGTTAATCTGGTTGAAAACGAGATTGTAGGCCGTTTCCCGATAAACTTTTAGTAAATTCCTAACATATCGGAACACATGTTCATGCACCTGCATTTACCTTGATAATATACAATGGTGAAATTTTAGGATTTTTATGACCACGTATTCCGACATCGTGATAATAAATTCATATTTTACTAAAAATTTCTTAGGAAACTATTTTATCGTTAAAGGCCTGCAATTCCGTTTTTAACCGGTTTGCGAATAATTTGATATTCTTTATAATTTTGCAATATTCAATATTAGTATTTTTGAATTTTAGAATGTGTGATACATACAAATTAGAATGCTACCTACAAACAAACGAAATTATATTGTGGAAAATCACGGAATATCATTACTAAATATAGTTCATTAGTAAATAATTCTTTTTTTGAAAATGCATCTAGCTCAGACACACGAAAAATCACAAATACTGGCTTTTCTTATCAACATTAACACTAAGAAATTTAAACAAAAGAAATACACATGATAAACACCTAAATAAAAATAATTTTCCGGTAAAACATATTATTTCATGGGTACTTTATGGCTTATCTGAATTCTTGAAACATCAGTTCCAATTTTGAAAATGACAGTTAAATTAATTTTCTGTTAAAATGTTATATTATAGGAATCTAGTTTCCTACTTTATCGCTTGTCTGCATTTTTGACACAATTACATCAAATTTTGAAAATGATACTTTAATTCAAATCAAATCCGATTTCATTGAACCAGAGTAAAAAAATACTCACATACAGACTCAGCCGAAATACTTATGTCCAATGATTATGACGAATAACGGAGTACGTACCTTGGATAGAGGAACTCTCTTTCAATTGACAAATTTCACTGCATTTTAATTCAGAGAATCCCATTCGAATCCCGTGGAGAAAATGGCTTTTTATATATAAGATACTTGTATACATTATATTGTTCATGTCTGCAGTCAAGTTGTTGAGAAAATTAGATTTTAAACAATTTGTAGTAGCTACAGAAAAAAAATCCTACCAATAATATACTGTGTTCAACCAACCGAGGGGCGTAGTTCTTATTTGAATGAAACATTTTAGATTTTTTTAATGTTAGGTAAACCAATGATAAAACATTTGAATGGTAGAGGTAAAATGGTAACTTTGAAATTTTTTTCTTTCTAGATTACTTGGTAAATGAAAAGAATGCAAAATATTTTTATTATCAGTTATCATTAATAGTCAATGGAAAGAAGAAAAACGTAAGGAAGTATGTGGTTATTCTGATCTAGTAACTTAATGTTTCATCTGGGGTCATCTTTCGATTTTGAATGGATGTCTCTCATCTGCGCAAAAATGAGAGCACCTTCGAAGCTGGAACTTAAATGTAAATACACCTCTGTTTAGGAATCATACAGCTCGGCCAAATGTCAACAAATCCAAACAAGAATACATTCATTTCGTTCCTTCACTCTTCCTTCCATGACCATTTTGGATTTTAGGCTTTAAGCATCACTTGTTGCTTCGTAGCGTGTGTCTGGGAGATACCAATTTGATTTTTCAAGAGCTGTCTCTCTTTCTTGAGTTCCCTAAGCACTCCTCTGTATTCTCCGTTGTCCATGGTACATTAATAAGTTATTATATTTTTCAAAACATCATGGCCGTATAATGATCATTTCCATTTTTACGGTTGTCGTTATGAAATAGAATATTATTATTTTCACGAACAGAAACGTAAAACGAATGGATTTCACAGTAGAAATAGGAATATCGTTCCGTTTGATATCGAGCACTGATCTTATTTAGTAACCTTAAAATTTTGAATAAATTATCCATAGAAAGAGGTAATTGAAAACTCGTTAAATATTGTTGAGTCATTTCAATAACGACAGGGTTTAATTTCTGGTTACATGCTACAGTTGTAACTAAAATATCGATTTTCTATTTAGAATATCGATAGAGGATTCTAATATTGTGACGTCGCAATACCGCAGTTTACTTTATTCGGTTTCGTCTAATCTATTGTGCCGGATTTATCAAGCGTAAACTTCTCATCTTAAAGCTCGATTCTTTACCATGAAATTGTTGTTGATTTTAAAACCAACATTTTATTATTTTAATTTTATATTTGTCCATTCCGTTGAACAGGAATAAAAAAATCAACAAAAAATAGCCTCTTTAAATTATTTGTGACTTGAAATTTTGATGGCGATTTTATGAGCTGTGATTCGTGAAGTTAATTATTGAAAGAAAATTATTTGAATAACCGTGGAAAGAAATCATTTCATTAGAAAAAAGCGTGCTAAAGAACGAGAATTGACTATATTGATTACAGTATAAGGAGTCACCCAACTTTAAAATAAATGTAATAAATAAATAGATTTGTAGAAAATACGAAAAATAACACGATAAATTATTTCGTTTTCGGTTTTTGATACACCAACAAACAAACGAAAAAACTGAAGTTGAAATCATAAGTTGATACAAACTACTTACATTAACATTTCTAACACAGCTTAGTTGGATGTTTTTTGATTTTTATTTTATTTAATATAGATACAGTGGTATTACATAAATTACATTTCGGTACAAAATATATTTATTATCGCAATCTTACCAAATAAGAAACTACTGGTTCTAATGCTTGGTGAGCGAGTTACACTAATTATAAGGAAAATAGAATAAAATTATGCATTAGGTAAATACATATTTATAATAGGAACAATTGAAATTTCTGGATCATCTGTATGTGTAGGTGTACATATATAGTATTCTGTTATATACTAAATATCAAGCAATTAAGAGAGTAATTAGAAACATCTAAATAAAGTAGAGATAAATATAGACTGATAATAAATATGAAAAAGGGAAAAACAGGCAATTATTTAGTTAATTATTCCTGACAAGTATAACTTCAGTTTGAGTTTCATTTTGTTGATATCTCTTAATGTCTTTATTTCAATCGGAAGGTTGTTGAAATTCTTTATTCTTAAATAGATATAATTGTTCGGTATTAAATTTTGGTATTTTGATGTTGTGTTGATATCTTCTTGATAGGTGGGTTTCAAAGTTTTTGATGATATATTCTTTGTAAATTTGGATAATTGCATTTTTCTTGAAGATATCCTCTACTCGAGGCATCCCGAAATCTGGAAATAGCTTTTATGTTGGATATGTGGAGGGTTTCTTTAGAATTGCGTTGATTATTAGCTTCTGAACCGCTTTGATCGGGGTTAGAATATTGTTGCATGACCCCCCCATCCAAAAATTTCATATTGAATTAACGATTCGATTAGTGCGTAGTATGGTCTTTTTAGGTAACTGAGTTTTAAAATATTTCTTAATCTTATGAATATATATGTGAAAAATATTTGATGTGAAAAAAGATTATCACTTTTCCGTCAATGTGTCCGTAGGGGCGATGCCATAAGTAGTAATGCAAAATCATGTGTTTTTGGTTTGATAATTTGGTGGCCTAGAAATGTTTCAGATGCTTTAATTAAATACTGCGAGTAAAATACATCTTGGCCTTTGAAACAATCGAGTATTTTTTAGATAAGTGTTTTTATAAGCCCAGAAAAAAATAATGTATAAGGCATATGAAAACTGCTTTAAAGTTCAAAATTTCCTGCTTAGGAATCCATTTTCGGTTATGATTTTATTGTATAATGTGGCAAATTAAGTTATTTATAAAATGATCGAAAAAAATTAAATAATTATGCCGGAACATCCACAAAATAAAATAAAAGGCACTTTTTGGCCATGTTTTTTTCTTGCATAAATCAAAACAGGCGGATGGTGTTAAGCGGGAATTTAAACCTTATCGCCATCTACGTAAGGGTTGTTATTGATAACGGCTCAATTTAAAATATTACACCACGTAGTGCATCGCCTTAAGCGCGTCTGTACGAGCAGATTTGTGTCCATATTTTAGATTTCGGTTTAATAACTCTCACAGTGCGTCTTATATATTGGATTGAATCATCGATACAATATTGTATTTGTCCTTTCCCTAAGGGATTGAGTTTTAAACGAACAAAACTATTTATTCACATTAATATTGCGTATGTACGGGCGTAAACAAATAATTTGTATTAATATTGTAAAGCAATACCTTGCAAAAAGGGTATTAAAAAAATACTAATTAATGTCATCTGTGAGCACGTAGAATATAACGAGCATCGCGATTAACCTTAAGTCTATGTTTCGGATAGCCTTATAATATCTATCTTTCGGACAACTATTATTTGAGTATCACATCGGCCCTAGTAGTGCAAGGCTACCCGAAACGTTCTCAAGGAGAAGAAGGAAGTGTAGGTAATACTAACACCCTAAAAAATAACAAACTTCAAAATGAAGGCTAAAGTATTCTTGGAATCCAATTGCACAAAAAATGTTTTGGTGTATTTTTATTATTTAACAATATTAGTATTTCATATTTGACGACAAGTGATCCAAAACAAACCTTGAATTTTCGAAGGCTATACAGACTTGTCGGCTAAGATATCCTTAAGGTAAATAATTATGATATTTTTGGATATTAAAATAATTGGCATTAGGCAAATCTCTCTTTTATGTTTTTTGTTTTATTATTATTCAACACATGAAAATAGTTTCTTTATAAACAGTTATTATTATTATTATTATTGCCACGCGTGACACCTGTTTCGCCTTCAGAAAGCAAAACAGATGTTACGCATAGAATTTACTCAGCAGAATTTGTTTTTAAATAAACAGTTTTGTTATGAATTAATCTTTTTATATATAATTAATATTTTTGGTTTTTTTCTTTGCCCGAGGAAAGTTTATGACAAACGAAATACATTCGAGATCACACTTAGTGGGTAGATATTATAGTATAAACGAATATCAATAACAAACTCTTTACCGCACATATTATAATAGCACAAAAAACACAATGAACAATATTTTGCTATTCCCAAGCAATTTGATATTAGTATACCACTACGAGGTACAGTAAAAAACCCCGTAGAGTTGCAACTGGCAATTCGCTCACCGGGTGGAAAATACTCCTCAAATGAGCATAAATTACACTTCTTTCTTCTCTCTCCTACCCACTGTTGACACAGAAAGAGGTACGAAATATTTCCAGACACTGTTTACTAATTATACAAAAAAATATTATATAATGAACATATTTTAATTTCTTTTACTATGTATAGATTTGCAAACAAAACGCAATGGTGTAAGACTTTTAAAAAAGTTGTTGTTTATCTATTTAACGCTGCTTAAAGGTTGGAAAAACGTTTTGCAAATGTCCACCTAGTTTGTCCTGGATGGTTGCATTTTAGTAGATTTTGTCAATAAATTTAACCTGCGGTGCACGCATTTGACCTTTTAACCTGAGACCACCCCAATTGTATATAAAAAAACACTTCTTTTCTTTCAATCTACAAGAGTTTTATTCAAGTTGTTTGTTTCAACCTGGAAGATCACACGTAATATGAATAATAGTGCTGGGAGGAAGACGAGGACCGATAGGAGGGGATGTGAGGAAGAGAGGGATATTGAGAGGGCCGGGGGTAGCCAGACAGAACTATCTCGCGTTTGCAATCTTTATGATAGTATAAACCGGCCATGGCGATCCCTGCAGATAGATGCAATCCTATTTTACACATGTGAACCCCCCTGCTGGTAATCGCTGGATTGAGGGAAATACGTCGATAAATAAGTCACACCACATTGCCAGGTTTGAAGGTAAGCCCTGAAACTGGTACCAACATAGTATATTATCAACTTGAAATTTCCCTTAATCTTATTAATTTAACTAAAAAAACTCAAATCTAATCGTCACTTTCTTGTTTTATTTCTTTAATCCCTACATAGTTTTAATAATTTCACGAATCATATGCTTCTTGGGAGAAAGAAAATAAAGTATTTTATTTCCCGCTATCTGCTAAAGGTTTACCTCTAACCGTCAGAAAACGGTGGGATTATGATAGGCTCAGGATGTTGGAAAATATCTGGCAATTCAGTTCTGGTCACTAAACATACCTACATAAACCATTTTAAGCAAAACTGCAACGTAAAAAATTATAATGAAACAATTATTTTTGGATATTTTTGTGTCATGAATCATTTATAATCTTTGTGAAAACATTTAATTATTTTTATTTAATTGTTTTTTGCATAGATTTATTACAGAAAAGTGTTTTAATTATACATCACGCGTGTTCATAAACCACCCCTAACACAACGTGCTATTCTTCGTTGCAGCCATGCCTATTACACCGGCGATAAACGTATTTATATTTATGTACGTTATGAAGACAAAAAATAAGTCCAGAGGTAATGTTGCATAGACGGTAAATGTTACATGAGGCGTATGCATCAGTAAATAAGGCTCTTTCCTCGCGCTCACTTGCGTGATGGGTAGATGCCACAGGGCACTCAAACTAGAAATATCCAAATTCAGTGTTAAGTTCATGACCCTCAGTAAAAACTGCAAGGTATTTTAATTCTACCATTTTGAGCACATGTATTTCTAGTTGGGACCTTTTTACTCTTGTACGGTGAAATTTTTGAGTTTAAGGTAGAGTAAACCAAATTTGAGCAAAATTGAGGTTATGCATGGGCAAAAGGTCCGTTTAAAAGTAACTTTATTAAAGTTGTAAGTTACGTACGTATATACAAACGGATAAAGTTCTGTGTAGGTACTTATAATAGTCGTGTAAGAAACATAACGCTATAGAAAAACGGTGGATCATAAGAAATTTCAAAGAAGTTTCGATCGATGTCTTTATTTTTAATCGACTCAATCGATATAAATGACCTTAACTCCACCAATCGACACGATACGAGCTCAACGAGTCGAGTCGCCTTCATTTGAAATCTGGCACTGTTTCCCGAGCAAGCATCAACAAGCATCGAACACGGTCATAAGGCCCTAGATCACGCGTCGGAGGGCAAAAAGAACGCGGGGAATGGCCGTTTATTCGCTTATCTGGGCCTTTTTATGTCAGAGCCATCGACATGTATCGTACACGGGCAATAATCGCACTGGATAATGTAACGAGACTCGCAAAATGATCGTTAAATCCCTTAACGATAATGTCCCTACCCGGGACCCGCGGCCCGCGCCGGGATCCGAAAGGCTTAACCCTAAACTGGCGCGCTCGCCCGGAAAGCTCCCAAGACTTCTGTGAATAGAACTTGATCGAAGACTTATAAATGCCTTCAATGTTAGAAGTTTTTCGGTTAAATACAGTGAAAAATCTACTAGGAGTTTTTGTTCTCGTGAGAAAATATATTTTTAGATGTATTTGATTTTCAGCTTTCAAGTTTCAGGTAAGGATGGCAAATCGTCAGGTAAGAAGAGGAACAATTTGAATAATATTTTTTCAGTCAACCGAGGGTTTAATTTTAGATATCTCAAATGTGATTAAATATAACTTTTCTTAACAGTTTAATTAAAAGCACCGTCCCTTTTTCCAATGATTTAATAATTTATGTTGCTTCTTTCTAGTATTATTACTGTAGCATTCAAAAGAGACTAATTATTGTGAGTTAATTTTCACTTCATACTTTAATTTTTTTTCAGTTTTGTAAAATCAGATTTGAGCACATCAGCAAAATGCCACCTGCGGATTAAAAAATAATAATCACAATTATAATAATAATAATTGACAATGACAGTTTTTTTCTAACTGAACAACAAAATATGTATTAATTTTCAGATAAGATAATATGAGCAAATTTCATGATGCCAAAGTTCAAACAAATAAATTTTCAGCTTTATTTTCAAAGATTCAGTTGCTAACTGACGCAAAAAAGATTTAAAAAAAAAATTACGCAAAAAAATTGATTGAAACGAACGTTTGAAAAAATCATGATTATTTGATAATATATTGACTAAATCTTTCAAGCGATTGTACACAATTAGATACGGCCGTGAAACGGTAATCACATCTTTGTTAATGAATGAAACACGGAAAAACAAATCAATTTAAATTGAATTATCAATTAACAATTATAACCACCGACACCATTAGCAGCGCACCTGCGATAGTAGGTACATACGGGATGAAAAGATCTAGAATATTTTCTCGGATACCATCAAACTAATGCAAATTTGAGCTTGCAAATCTCCGGTGTAACTGAAGCTAATCGGTTATAAACGCATCTGATGGGGACGGCGTTTACAGACTGCAACTAATGCGTTCGAATGCAGTTCAACGTTAAACGTAATAGGGACCTGACCTCCCCCATCTTCCCGGTTGACCTCTGCAACTCGTCAACTCTAAATTCTAATAGAATATTTCTGGCTTCGGCATCGCTCCTGAGGTGTGACCAATCAAAGGTATCGCCTTTCGCTTAGTTCGGACTCTTCAATTTTAAATGAACGTCGTGATTGATGAATGACATTAGAACTTTGAGGGTTAAATAATAAGAGGGATAATTTATTGAAACAAAAATTTTAATCTACATAATATTTCAATTTGATCTTATGAACTAAGCCTGTGATAGACCACCCAATATGCGCACTATATTTTCGTAGCATGGTCTGTCTCAGCATGTCACTCGCTATACATTCCCATTGGAAGTGTATGCTGAGGAATATGTTGAAATAAGCTAAGCCATGATGCGTATAGCGTTATATGGTACTTTCCTTATACGTAGCGTTTATATCTCCAAATATAATATAAGTTTGCCTGTGTTCAAGAGATACCTAAATGATATTTTTGTGTAGCATATTTAAAGAGCGATTGCGTATATTTTTTATTTTCTTCTTGTTGCTTTCTTGTAGATTATAATATGTTGCGAACCCATATCGTTATTTTATATTATTTGAATGCCATCTGCTATTTTAAAATTCGTAAACGATTTTTTCTTTCCGTTTTCTACTTTAAAAAACTCCTGTGTCTTTGTATCATGCAGTATATCATGTTAGGTACACATATATGTAAAAGCCCAACAGGGCGTTTATAATAATAAATAAATAATATTGCTGTGTATTATGACAGCTTAGCAGATTTCGATGCTTTCTTTAAATCGTTTACATAACTAACTGACCATCATGCCGCCGTTTGGTCATCTAGTTATTATGCACCTTAATAGGTATATCGTCTCATACATATCGTTTTGATATTCTGAGTGTTGTCTTGGCTAATATTCAATCTAAGTTCACTTGATCGCGCCATGTCATTCTTGGGCGTCCTCGACTTTTTCTACCAATCACATTTGTGTCACGTACTCTCCTTATAATCCTTTCTCCACTCATCAGCTATACATGGCCAAAGTGTCCCTTTCTTACTTATAAGTCATTATTTTTACATCAGCCTTGTATTCTTCGTGAATCTCCACATTTTTCACATGGTCATACATCGTTTTATCACAACTATACCCCAAGGATCTCTTCTCCACAGTATTCAGTCTTACCACTTACCTAAGTGTATTCATTTCACAACTCACAATACCCAGTAACAATGGAAATTGAGACGTAGAATCTTTTTAGTGTTCATAAATTCCGTGTGTTATTTTTTATGAAAGTAGGAATGTACCTGTTGCCAAATGCAGAAGTAGGTTCATTTCAAAACACCCGATTTTTGACTTAGGCATTATGATACAATTGTTTATTAATGTAGTGTATGGATTTATTTATTTTATTTTATTTTATTTGGTACATTATTTTGTTACAATTTATGTTTTCCAGTAATGTAGGCCTCACTGGGTGGCTTGCCCGTGCTGAGGCCTTCATTTTATAATATGAAAATCTAAGATAGTAAATTTGAAAAGAAAATAATAAATTTAAAATTAAAAATACATAATAATACATTTAAAATTAAAAAATAATACAATGAAAATAATCTTGTGTGTTTGTGAGTGATGTGTGTTTATGTTGGTTTTGTGTGTTACGTGTAGGTTTTATTTTTATTTTATGCTATGACATTTTGGTAATATTGTTTTTTTTGTTGTTTAATCCATTTTGTAATTTTGTGTGTGAATTTATTTTTATTTTCCTCAATTTTAATTTCAATTTTTAGACTGTTGAAAGCTTTTATTGCATGGTATTGGTAGTGTCTTTGTCCAAAGGTTGAATTTACTGTTGGAGTTTTAATGTTTTCTTTGTACGCTTGTCTAACTGGTCTGTTAGTGTTATTTTGTGTGTGTTGAAATTTATTTTTTTTGTTAAAAATGTAGTTTAGTAGTGTTTTAATGTATAATTGGCGTATATCTAGTACGTCACAGCTGTTGAATATTTGGTCTGTATCGGTCAGTCTATGTTTTTTTAGTATTACCTTTAAGATCGTTTTCTGTGCGGTTTCTATGTAATTGATAGCCGAGTTTGTTGCTCCTCCCCAAGCAATAATTCCATATTCTATTATTGATTGGCAGAGTGCAAAATATATTGTTTTCAATTGTTTTATTTTATATATGTTTCTTATGTTAAGGAAAATGTGTATTGTTTTGAGAAGTTTATTTGTGATTTGTTTGATGTGAGGTATCCATCTAAGGTTATGGTCAATTACGATTCCTAGATACTTTATTTGATCTGTTTTTTCTAGAGGAGGGCAATCGCAGATGTTGGTGTTTAAACATTCGTGTATTTTTATGGTGTTTGTATTGTTTTTTGGCTGTCCCGTGCTATTTATACTGTATGTTGTGAATTTTGTCTTTGATATGTTAAGTGTAAGTATGTTTGAGTCTAGCCATGTTTTGACTTGCGAGATTCCCAAATTCGCTATGTTATATACATTATTCCAATCCTTAGATTTGAAAAGTAAAACTGTGTCATCAGCATAGCTAACTATTTCACCATCTATTTTCATGCTGCAAAGTTCATTTATGTAAATAGTAAAAAGAACGGGCCCTAGTATGCTTCCTTGTGGAACTCCATATGTAATCGGCAGTGGTTTACTAGTATGGTTGTTAATTTTGACTTGTTGAGTTCTGTTACTCATATAACTTTTAAATAGTTGAAGTTCCTTGCCTTTGATACCCATGTTTTCTAATTTTTTAAAAAGTGAATTGTGGCAGATTGAGTCAAAGGCTTTAGCTAAATCTAGATATATCGCTATGCATTTGTACCCTTGATCTAAGTTGCTATGTATATAATCTACTGTATATGCCAAAGCTTCTTTTGTGCCTATTTTGTCTCTAAATCCATATTGGTTATCCGAGATTAATTTGTTTTCTTCAAGGTATTTTATAATTTGGTTTTTTAATACTCTTTCGAAAATCTTTGATAGCGAGTTTAACAGAGTGATTGGTCTATAATTAGTTATTTCCATTTTGTCTCCGGATTTATAAATGGGGATAACTAGTCCTTTTTTAAGAGTACTAGGAAAGCAGGAGTGTGTTATACTAAGGTTGATTAAGTGTGTTATAGGTTTCAAAATTTCATTTTTTAATATCTTAATGCAATCCGTTGTTATCTCATCTAATCCAGGAGCAATTCGGTTTTTTAATGTGTTTATTATTTTGTCAATTTCCTCTTCCGAGGTTGTTTTTATTGTAAATCTGTGTTGTGTCGGTTTTTTATTGATATTTGATCTATTTGTTTGTGTTAGTGTGTTTGTGTTATGCAATTTACGGTTCGCTAAAACTTTTCCTATATTTGCAAATAAGTTATTCACATGATTTGCTATAGTTTCTGTATTTGTATTGACATCTAATTTTTTGGAGTTATTATTTAGATTTTCAATAGTATTTTTCTGTTTGTATTTTTGTGTGTATGTGACTTTTTTTAATATTTTCCATAATTCCTTTGGGTTATTTTTTTCTTTTTTAAGTTTTTCGCTATAGTATAATTCCTTAGCCACTCTAATAATTTTGGTGCAGATGTTTCTATATCTTTTATAGTAGTTAAGTTGTTCCATGTCGTAGGGTGTATATTTAATTTGTTTGTGAATTTTATCTCGTTTACGAATACAGTTTAATATTCCCTGTGTTATCCATAGTTTAATTTTTTTTGCTTTGTGTGTGAGTTTTACTTGTTTTATGATAGTGTTTTTATTTATTTCTTGTCCTAACATGTTATTAAATTTATCCCAGGTTATTTTTTTGATTGTTTTCAATGCAGTCGTACACTAGACACTTGACACTGACAGCGTTACTAAAAAGCGTTCAGAAAATTTTATTCAATTGATTGACTGTGAATATGAAAACCTTATTAATATAGAAACTGACATGAAATAGTTACTGGAAAGATATATGCATTGCCAGCTAAAGAGTGGTGTTTAACTGTTGTCGTAACTTAATAATAACAATTTCTCAACGAATTTCTGAATTATATACCATTTTAGAAATGAGATTAATTGTATTTGAAATATACTTAATTATTTAAATTTCAAACAAAAAAGTTAGAAAAAGCTTATCGCAAACATTTTTAATTAAAACGTCATGAAATTTCACAGAATTGAAAATTCAAAAAACTTTATGGAATAAGCCAGAAATTTGTCACTTCACTTTTTTTCTCGTTCATACAATTAAAAATTAATAGTAATTCTCAGAGGATATCCAAAAAAATCAGACATTTTGGATCCATTTTGTCACAATAAAAACGTTGGTTTTATTGAATTTTTGTTCACATACATATGCATAAGTCATTAATGTTATTAAAAAGCATTACTTTTATGGAAGTGTTTTTAAATTTACGCTATAAAAGTCAAATAAAAAATAATATATGCTAAATAACATCGCTTTTCCCATAACATTAAACTATATTCACAATATGAGACTATTAATTAATTAGAACTGACAAATAACAGTAAATATATTGAATTATATTAATATAATAGTGAATTCGTCATTCAAATAGAAATTAAGAACAAAAACTTGTTTTAAATCACACATTAAAAATATAATTATACGGGAAAACTGACGTGCATGCGCATATTACAACGCAGAACTGTCATTATACGGGAAAACTGACGTGCATGTGTAAATAACAACGCAAAACTGATATTATACGGGAAAACTGACGTGCATGCGCATATTGCGCATGCGTAAAAGTAGCGCATGCATTCTATTAATAATAGTTGTTAGGTGCCCTTCTGCTTCAGGTAGCTTTCTAGCTTTCTTACAGGAGATTAGGCCCGCAGCAGCGGTATTCCACAACAAAGCCGATCGTTAACTTGGCCGTAATAAATCAAACGATACCACGTCCATCGCGGCTAATATTAAATTATATTTTTAACGACAGGCCGACATGCCAACTCACCGCCTGTTAAAGTCTGTGCTCCCAAGTTTATGAGTTCGATTATCTATCGTAATCGATAATAATTACGCCTTAACAGTGCAGATTGGTGTGAATCTATACATAAATATTGTAGAACCAATGTGAACTGAATATTACTACATTAAAATATCATTGAATGTAAGTAATTTTCGCTCTGGAAAGAACTGCACAAACCTACTATTATAAGACGTAAGTGATGTTTAAATGTAATTTTTTTTTTATTCGGCTTGGCTTTAGTAAAATAGGTTTGTACGCATAATAGCAACAAATACTTAACTATTCCGCCTGCCGAGATACTGCAGCGCTACGGAAATGTTCCTGGAGGGACGAGTGCACTCTTTCAGAGCGCTTTCTCCGCCACCAGATGGGAAGTTTATGGCGCAGACTACGCCAATCAAATAACAAAATCATCACTGCCATGGTTGCCTGGATGGAGTCCCCGTGATAGCCCTCTGGAGACGGGAGATTATATATTTGAAAAAATCTTTTTTCACTTAAATTAAGTATATTTTGTGCCTATCTATGTATTATTATTTATCTTACTATAATTATATGTATTATTTCAAATAATGGAATGTATTGCTTTGCACTACCCCTGAATAAATTCTGGAATAAAATAAAAAATAAATATTTAAAATGATTTTGAATGTACTTACTACAAAACATTTTGATTATATTGTAATCGAAAATTCCTTGGCGGAGCAGCGAGTTTAGAAAAAAAGAAGTCTGTCAATGTAGATTTCAAACAGATATAGAATTACTCATGAAATAAAGATAAATAAAGTCTTAAAGTTATCAACGTGTATCCACTTTCCGGCCACTCTGTTCATCCCTCATTAGGGATTATGACAGCCGGGGCTAATGAGTGCTAGCAGGGCGCGCACACGCGCCGGGTATCGGGTGACCAGTAAGCCGCTGCCTACAGGGCGCCTCACGGGGCTAATGCTAATCACCTAACATACAATATACACATTCTGTACCTACCCAGTACACAAAACACCGTGCACTGCAAACTAGGGTCAAATTGTATGTTCCTAAGGTTGCTGGTGTCCCATTACAAATAATAATATAATAAAAATGCATTTTTTCAGCATAATTATGTTCAATCATATTGGTGTACCGCCGATAGTTCCGTTCTAACTTAAATATAGGCTACAACGGAGTTCTCAGCGGCTGGAGGAAGAACCTTACAAATAAATTGAGTATGTATTGAAAAATGTGATTAGAGATTTTCACGGCCAAAAATTTTATAGTGATTTATTTTTGGGGTATTATGCCGTGTTGCGCTACCTCTCTCTTTAGCCAACGTTTCGGACAGCATTACAATGGACACAGTAGGCATAATACCCCAAATATAAATCACTATAAAAGTATTGAAAAGTTTAAAATCTCATAATGAGTAATTTTTTTCGGCAGGACCCTTTTTTGGTTTTTTCAGAGAATTTGTACAATTCTGCAAATTTCTAAGTTAAACTTAAAGATTTGTGAACGATTTTTTCGAGTTCTGTTATTATTTCAGTTCTGTCAAGCAACTAGCTTACAATGATTTAATAACATAACTTGAATAGGACTTTTACAGAACCTGAAAATGAATGTTGAAATTTGTTGAATTTTTCAAATTCTGAGAAATAGTCTATCCTTAGTCCTTTTTTGTGAATTTACATGGTTGAAACATCGAATTACGCAAAATGTAACATTTTTAAGCATTGACACCTAACAATAACGCAGCAAATGATTTATAAAACTACTATTGAATATATGCAATCAAAATTGTTGAAATATATATTATAACAAAGCTTTCTTATTTTACATCACCTATCAAAAAAGCTTTTAAAATTAGTTTAGATTCTTCCATGAAGGCCTTTCGGTGATGACTCCGTTTTAAGCAATCTCTATATCTCATGAACTACGAATGTAACATAAAAGAGAGATTGAAACGGAGCTCTCAGTGGCCGGACCAAACTAATACCATTATTATATATATCGATAGATAGCACAGTAGTTGCGAAATAATAAAAAAATCAGTAGGCCTAGTATTTTGGTTTAATAATCGACGTTTTAAAATAATTTAGATTGTCAGTTATAAATCGTGTTTGATGGTAATATTTTATAATGTTAAATCATGTTTTACATAATTCAGATAGATTTCCTTATTATTCAAATTTATTGATAAGAATCTAGGTAGTACGTTTATAATTCATTCAACTTTCATTCTTAAGACAATCGATAATTTATTTTTTCTTTAAACTTAACAGACAAAAAATAATGTTATAAAAGATTTCGAATTTATAAAACAAATTTCGTTACATAAATAAATATGTTAAAAAATAGCAGACTTCTTCTTTGCGTAAATAATTCAAAATTATTTTTAGAGAAGTATTATTACACCCTCTGAACTTTGGAGTAAATAAACGTCAAACAGTCTGCATTTATAGAAAAAAACGAAACAATAACACACAAAGCATGGGTAGATAGTAAGAAAAGGCAAACAGTTGATAGTTCCGTTGTAACCTCTCCCTCTCATAGGTATTACCCTAAATATTACAACAATGATTTACGACTTCCCGTGCATTATTTCTCCCGCGACTCATTCCACGAAAAAATCTCAAATCGAGTCAAATTTTTAAATAAGTTATTCTAAATTTAACCTCCCTTGAACAAACAAATCTAGGAAACGCAAAATTTTAGGTGTCAAAAATCCCATTTTCGGCTCCCCTTCCGAAAGCTCACTCGTGTGCTATGGACGACATGGTCTCGGATGACAGCTAAATCACAATTATGCGCGCGTGTATTTAGACATTTTAGTTAGTGAATTTTCTAATTTATGTCGACGCACTGTAGCTGTAGGAAAGCCAGCCGTTGTATCGCTCTTTCATTAGCTTGCTTAAGTATTTCTTACATTATTAAATGAATCTTCAGTATAAAGCAGATATCTAAGCTTTGGTATCAAGAAATAAAACTAGCACTGCGTTTTCATATGTATATTATGTTATGTATATATATTATGTCGACGAAACTTTTTTAACTTGTAAAGTCTTACAAGTTGTAAAAGTTACTTTGCAGTTTTGAAATATCCATTCAGCTGTAAAAATAACATTGTTTCGAAGTGATTTAGTTTTGGGGTATTATGCCTTGTCGCGCTATCTTCACCTTTAGCCAACGGTTCGGACAACATTACAGTGTCTATAATCATGGCCGCTATGTCACCGATGCGCATGGCATATCACTCCAAAAAAAATTCACCGTAATAATTTGAGACGTGAAAATATCACATCCACATATTTTTTGTTCAATATTTTCCCATTTGTTCGCTAAAAAAAGGTTAGAGAAAACATGTTCTCACATTCAAGTATAGTATATTGTTTTTTCTGAGAATTAAAAAAAATCATAACATCCTAACACTAAAATTCTATATACAATACAGAAAATAATCTCGTCATAACATATGTGTCCACATTGTCCCAAGTTTTTCATTGCTTGTTCAAGGCCTTACTGATTTTTTTACTCATCTTATGATGAACATAATTAATACACAAATAACCCTTTGTTTGTATCTTCCAGTTTTTTTATTAATTCTTTGTTTTAAATAAACCCTTTTTTTAATAAAGAAGGGAAAGAAAGAAATAAAATGCTGTTTTATTTTTTTCTGAAATATTTTCAGAATATTTCCGACATATCTCATAACAAAATGATGTTACCCTGCGAACGGAAATCACCCCTTGTATCGATTGTGGCGCGTGCAAAGCGTTTACACCACTACCCTGACTTCATAATAATATTACTCATAAACTCAAGAAATTCTTTACAAAGTCAAACCATTCACCAAAAGGTCCACATGATTTCTATCTTCAACAATGTCAGCGTGGATTAAATGACTGTAATCTTTTTAAAACTTGTTTATGATGTTTTAGGAATGGTCTATTGTTTTTCTATGGACCTCTATTTACATTCAGCTGTTGGTTCTGGCGGCTGTGCATACTCAGGGTTAATTTTAGACCAAGGACAGTGCAAGGGAGGGTCTCGAGGTTAAGTTATGACATTTAACACAGTCAGAGGCGTAGGTGACAGCTTCAAGTTCTGTGACTGTATTTAACGTAGGAAATTCTTACCGACAATCACATTGTGGAAAAACCATTCCTCGAAAATTTACTTTACATTTATACCTAGATCTTTGTTGAATCTCTCTTGTTCAGTATTTGATTTACTTGATCATGTTTTACTGAGACATCCCCAACTCCCTCTCCACAACTTTTTTCTGTAATCGCTATTTTCTCCAACGATTTGAAAAATAACTAAAATTAACTTAATATGATAATATTTCATTACCGTGTTTGCATCTATGAGAATACATACCCACCTATCTCAATAATGACTTATATAAACAAAGTAAACCAAGATATAGTTTTTTTTCGTTGTTACCCATAAAAAGGTTTTTCAAAATTTCTATGTCATAAGGCATAAGGACCATATTTGCTAAGCAAAAATCCTTTGTGCTGAAGAACCAAAACTTCTATCAAATATGTTCAGTTCGTTTTTTTACAGATCAGCGCAACAATTAAGATTTGTAAAGAGTTTTATGAAAACTTGGTATTAACATATATAAAGTGCTACGTTTTCGGCCAAATACTTTTTCATGTAGATAGCTAATAAATCAACAACGATTATCTAGCTACGTCCTTGTTTGAAATTAAGATGTAAACATTGTTTCCGCAGCAGCCAAAACGGTAAAGGGTCACGCTCGCTTTGCTCACCCCCGATAACTTACCCTGCCACCTCCGCCTCTTCCACCCCCTTCCGCCTTCTGCTCCCCGATAGCTACCACACCTTTTCCCTGCACCCGCACTCCGCACCCCGGGGACAATTGCTGCCCCGGTTCACGTCTGCCTCTTCTCTCTGGACCAGTCAATATACATTATACACGCATATCCATCGTCAGCGCGTTGCCACTTCAGATATTTAAAACAACATCCTTATTCTTCACTTCCCTAAACATCCAAGACAAGAGATAATAACATATTCCATATCACAAAGTAACACTGAAAATCTTCATGGAGGATAAAGAAGATCAAAATTCATTTCTGATTTTGTATTTTTTTTTTGAAACTGCAAATATTCTCCGAAGAATTATGTTTTATTGCTACATTGTTACCAGTGGAATCAATCGCTCCATGGCCAAAATGCTGTGTGCAGTTATTCAAGTTTGGGCTTGAATTGCATTGAGTACCTATGGCCATTTTATCATCATCTTTCGTTATTAATTGTTGTGGTTAACTGAAAAAATTGAGTTTACAAGTTCTAACCCATTTTTAAAATTATTTAACCATATTTTGATTTCTCTTCATGTTTTGTTGTGTTTCTTAGGGTAGGCGCAAGCTTTTCAGACTTTATGGACTGCACGTCACTGTTTGTTACATAATATGTAATTGTATCGATGGTTCCATGCTAACTCAACACAGTGAATATTCAACGCTCTTTTAAAAAGTGATATAAAGTCATTAAAAACGATGACAAAATTTTTTTTAACCTAACCTAACCTAACCTAACCTAACCTAACCTAACCTAACCTAACCTAACCTAACCTACTTAACCCAGTTAATAAAGTTTTTGTTTCATTACTTTCCATGACTTTATATAACTTTTTAAAGATGTGATGAATTATCATTTTAATGAGTTATCCGGTCATCTATATCGATATATCGGTTCAGGGCGGCGATTGTGATATTGAAAACTAAATTAAAAAAAAAAAGTTATTTTACTACTTAACTTCTAATAAAAAACTTGATTTTTGTAAAACACATAACATGTATTTTTTTAATTACTGAGGATTTAAGCTTCCTCCCCAGGGACTGTAGGCAATATCGCTAACAACTGCGCCAAATTCCGATTTGGTAGGTTTTCTGTTATGTCATCCAATTTCAGAGACATTAAATAACCAGACCCTGGGCAGAATAAGTAACTTTGAATGTTCGATTTTAAACGAACCGCCTTTTGTAGCTAAAATGAATGAGGTTGGTAAATTATAACACATTTTTTAAAGTGTTTAACTAAGTAGTGTAACAAAATATTAAATTTTGGATACAAGCCCGAAATTATATCCGATTTGGGATTTGTAATTTGGATTTTTACGCAGCCAGCAATTCGCGCGCTATTGTAAAAAGGACTAGTAAATCGTGAGCAGTTTTTAATTTTGAAGATTGAATAGTGTATTGCAATAAATTGCCTAAATGGATTGAAAAATCACTGAAAGGGAGAGGGTAATGCCGCCTCCAACACTTCGCGCAACTTGAATTGTTCCCCTTTTAAACTTAAATTAATTTATTAAAGCGTATCAAACTATGATTTATATCATTCATTACATACTTTTGCCCTCAGTTTTTTCAACAGCAGCAACAAAGCGGTCAGTCAGCAAAGTGATTACTTTTAAATCTGATGATAACTGTTGTCCGTATACTAACTGGTAACTATTGTGGAAACACCAAATTGATAGCTTGTGGCGCAAGCCAAATAAATTAATTTTAGAAAAAATCTTAAAGATGCCGAAATTTGTCAACAGTTTTCGTGACGATGCATCGTTCTTGGAAATTGCTTTCATGTATATTATATACTATCATCACACTTTGAATTCGTTACGGATATTATAAACCTTTTCTGTACATACATTGGTAATATGGCCTTAGTTATAACAAGACTAAAACGAGTACTGAGTTACCCCGAAGATAAGATAAAAAAAATAAACTCTGAAAGCACAGCCACCGATGACATGTCGATCAAGCGATGGGTTTACAATGATAGGGAGATAAGAATAACTTAACACTTTTCGAGGAAATGGTTCTCTGCTCAAAAAGCGATGCAATAGTAGTTAATCTAACATATATATTGTTATAATGATTGGTTACTTTTGTAGGATAATTTTCTTAATAATGCATTATGTAAGAACCTACGTATTTAGTTTCATTTCAGGCATGGATAAGAATAATTTATTCTGAATAGCGGTGATTAGATAGGTTATCTTCTTAGAGCCTATAGGAACTTTTTTGTAATACTACACAAAATTTCCAACTGCCTAAAGTGGAATAATGACATAGGAACTGGCTATGCAAGACTGGTCAGTAAACACATCTTAAGCCATGTGAAGAAACGTTCAGATTTTGAAAGGTGGTCACTCTTCAGTAGTATTCCCGAATGCATATTAGAAGTTTATTTATAAGTATCTTCCATTTAAAAACCGATGTGCTAATTTTGTCGACCTGCTCGTACACTATTTTTTATGTTTTTTTTTAATTCTTTATGTGAAAAAAATTAAATAAAATTTCGAGGACTCATAAAACATACATAGTCCATACTTTGAAATCCATACGTTCCAAGGCTGTTTTACACGCTTCCGAGGGGAAGCAGAATAATTCATATCGTTGTCCTCCCATGATGAAGACGAGGGTTGATAAGGAACAAACTCCTGGCCGTGTATACACGGTCTAGGTGTGTTACTGTCTATATATACATGTGTGTTACGCCAGGTGTGTTTGTGTCGGTGTTACGTGCTGTGGGCTGCAGCTCACGTCTGAGGGGCTGTCATGTCCCGGCCCGCGGCTGAGTGCGTCATTAAACATTGATATCATCTTTTGACGCGCGGTTTGGGTTCATGGCTTGGACTCGCCGACGTGGACGGGAATAACGCCCGTAAGTGACGTGTTAACCCCGTCCTTTTATCAACAGATGATGTCCAATTTATTGTTAAAACAATAAAAGGAACGGTAACATAACAGGTAACAGTATTTCTCTGATAGATAAAAGAAACACAAGGATTTTGTATACCAAGGTGTGAACAAATTTACAATAGTAAACAATGATTGATGATGGAATTTCAATTACTGCTTTTGCTGAAGTACATATAATATAACTGATCATCTCAAACTCCCTTTCTTTTCAAAGTATGATTGATACATCCTGTGTTATGGAACAATATTAAAATCTCTTGAACTGTGGCATCATGAAATTTGCATATTTTTTGGGTTGATTTTTTAGGATATTGCGATTATTTCCAAATGGCTAAGTTAAGTAAATGAAATGATTTAAATATATTGCAAGAAACTAACAGTAGCTACCTATTACAGGTAATAAAGCAAATATAAGTAAACACTGAAATGCAGTTGTGTTTATACCTACTTTTGGTACCAGCGTAACAACATTTATACAAAAGTGTGAATAGGATTATTTTTCTAATAATTAGAAATTCATTAGATATAAGATAGATTCTCTAGATTAGTAATTATTTAAAATCATTAAAACACATATTATTTTTTAAACTGGATCAACATTTCATCGAGTTGCAGGATGTCTATTGATAAACTATGCGAGAGAAGTATGAGGCGGCATTTGATTTATCGTTTGCATTAATAAATCAGCGGTAATCAAATAATCTAGATCTGAAAGGTGGTCTATCGTCTTTCATCAGATCGATTCCAATCAAACCTTTCCCGGGGGGTCCTCGCACCTTAAACCGGATCTGAAATTTAAACTTTTACAAAACTGTAGTTTTTCGTAATGTATGCATGTTTGCAGAAACTCAATTTAAAGCGATATGGTGTTAAGTTTATTTATGAATTAGGACGTTGAAAATGTCTTTGGGTGTGTTAAATTTACTTTTAAATATTATTATTTTGGGTAGGTTTTATTATATAATATTATGTATGCAGTGTAAACTCGTGAAGTGTGATTTGAATTCTGATTTTTGCAATTATGCAAAGCGGAGAAAAATCACTACAATTGATATTTTGTTTTATATGTAAGTATATCGAGTTGGGTAGGCTGGTATTCCATTTAATCTCTGACATGAGTGTCACTTTTGACAGAATTTTTTTATTACACGAAGAGAAGATTCCTTTGGTATAAACTGAGGTGTTACAAACTTGCTGTAAACGTTTACATGCCTTGAAAGTGGGGCAAAACCAAGCTAACTATGCAACCTTTTCATCCGGAGTACACCAAGGGTCCGTTCTGGGCCCATTACTCTTAATACTCTTCACAGATAATGTCGCTAAAATAATCGAAACCATTGGCCTTCTATCCCACTGCTTCGATTATCATCATGCTTACATTTTTTATTGTTCGAAGAAACAGACAGTCTGAAAATTTGCATAATTGAGAAAAATTCGCATATTCGCATATACAATTACAATTACTATGACTAACATAGATGAAGGTGAATTCGTCATTGATTGAGCTTCTCTGAACAGCCACGAGCAGACGTCAGCAGCTTTTGTTCACGAAAATAGTTATCATTTAAAGTTCCCGCCAAATCGAAATCATAATATATAATATATCATAATACAGTTTATTTTATAAAAATAGTTTTGGAGACACCACTTAGATACACACCTACAGAAATATTATTACCTACCTACATAAACGCATAGTAACTATTTTTCAAAATTTAAGTTTTATTTTAATCATTATTTTAGTCTCAAATGGCCTTTAGATTTAGGCACGCTATTTATCGCAATTTATTTTACGTTCCCATAATGTTTCATTGAATCGTTTGCGCATTGACATTGATAATTTATTACACTCCGTTTGAATGACTATGCGCTCCCAATATTGATTTGACCTTTGTGTATTATATTAACAACGATTTCCTAGCACAAAGATATTATAAGGGATGAAAGGGAAACATCCCGTTCAGAGAGCCCATTTTGCCGCTGCTCCTCCCCCGCACGCTCGCGACATTACTGGCGGAACTACATAACGGATATAACCGATATATTCAATGCCCTAACTGGAAATCGTGTAGGACATACAAATAAGCTTAAAGCTTTTTCATTTGAAATTGTTCATACAATACTATGAATTGATTAAGTACTGTTGTATGGCAAACATATTTGCTAAAAAAATACTGTTAGTTGTTGATTTTTGGTAAAATAAGATTTTCAATACTTCCATCCTATCGAGGAGGTTGGCTATCTGCTTGGCTCTCTCACCCTGAAGACTAAATCTCTGAAAACTCTGATCAGCAGTGTTTTTTTATTGAAGTTCTGAATATTCAGTTATTTTTACAAACATTTTATTTTATTGTTAAGTTTATTTTTGCTGGGAATTTTTTTTCAGTTTATATTGTTGTTACAAGGTAATAATTATTGTTAACAATAATTAGATAATCATATATTTACTTTCATTGTGTAACTGTCCTCTTCCTCCCACTGCCCACAAGACGCAGCTGGACAGCGTCGGGGGTGGTAGGGTGGTACATTGACCAGTGTCCCCTAATGTACCAATTTAAATGACTTTATTACGGAAACTGGAACATTCATAAGTGTCGAACGGTCCCACTATATCTATTAATGCCGGGCACTAATGGCCGTAGCGTTCATAAACATCCGGTGAATTATATAGGAAAACTTTCCACTATTATGTATATTGGGGGTGTTTTTAAAAGAAAATGTATTGAATTTGTAATGCTTGTCTGAAGTTTGTTTGCTTTAACCAATTTAATTTTTAAAATGACAAACACAACATTTAAAAAAAACTTTTCTATGACGGCTTACCTTTTACGCAAATTGCTTGATTACTTGTGTAAATTTACCTTTGTTTACCATTAAATAAAAGAGTTCAGTTCACAGCAATTAAGTCCACTAATCATGAATTGTTTTTCACAGGAAACAATCTTTTTACAGCGAATGATCTAGATTCAAAAAATTCTCCGAGATTCAGCACGATGCGCGATGGGTGGGATGTGTTTAATTGAAATTTATGTGTAAAAACCTGCTGTTTCTTAAACCATCCAGATCCGCATCATACAATTGTTACAGATACAGGAACTTGGGCCCAAACCCAATTAAAACAAATGATCGGAACTGTTTATGCCAAGTTTATGCTATGAAGACACAATAATGAAGATGTTATTTAAATTATTATACTAGTTTTTTACATTTCCCCGTTTAAAAAAAACATTAATACTGGAATTAATTGCAATGCCGTGGTGAGTACAATGGCGAGTACCGGGTCAAAAATCCGCACAGAAATACCGCTAAAGAAGGAAAGACAGAAAAATGGGGAATCTTATGCTCAGTCATTTGTGAATTTAATACAATGCTGTAGCAGTGGGAATCAGAGCAGCGCAAGAAAAATGTCATTGGAATAAAGTGTTTACTAAAATATCAATCTCTTTCGATGTCGACACGGACAAATGTAAATATCTGAATATCATTCTTATAAATTTGAATGAAATTTGTATGTTTCTTATTTTTTTGTTTGTCAGGAGTTCTATGAAAAAAAATATGTATTTAGGAGTGAAATAACGAATGAAATGTAACTGCCAATGTAAATTCGGGGTCTGTAATTATTATTTTTTTTTTTTAAAAAGAAAGACAAACATTCCCGGGCTACGAATAACCTGACAATATTTGAAAATCTCCTACTACCACCACAGTAAGCTGAAAATGTTACTTGTGTTGTGATGGAGGACTTAGTCAGCCGAGGAATTGAACACACTACGCCTGAGTGGGACCCAAGCGCGATGTCAACTCGGCCACCGACCGGTCGAACATAAAAAAGACATTTCTCTGGTGAACAGATTGATTGGTTTATTTGGTTTTGCGGACAATTTGTGAGGTAAGTGCTAGTACTTCGGTATGACTAAAATACAAATGAAATAAGACACTTCTTTAAAAATTAAAAAATTTTCACTCCTTCCTCGAAAACAATTCAGTACACGTACATTTCAATGATATTTTACGGGTTTCTTTCTCTTTTGGCCATGATGTTTTTAACAATAGGTAAGTTTTCATTTCAAATAATAACCGTAATAGTTCTTCCAAATTGATGTTCTCTAAACGTTTATTTACATGACCTCATAGTTCGCGCACGGGCTGTTCTTCACTTGAACAGTCTGGTTGGTTGTTGGTTGTTGGATGGTGCCATTGCTGATTGTTGGTGGCGGCAAGCGGCTGGTTGTAACTGCGGCAAAAAGGCTCGCGGGGATAATTGATTAAAGCGTTGCACTTCCGTTGCCGGCGGTGTCACTAATGTCAAGGCTGTGGCCGCTGGTATCCGCAATAGCAGTATACACCTACAGTCTACAGTGTCTACTGTGCTCTGTTCTGTTGCTTGTTGTAGTAAACCGGCTCAACGGGATGTTAGTATGACGATACATAATATTGTTCTTGCTAGGTTGGTATTACCAGCTGACAGTAGCACTAAATCTCAGTTTTAGCTGGTGAATGCACTGAACAGTTTAAATCGCTTAATGTTATTTGGGGTTCATCGATTAAAACTAAAAACTTCAAAACGAAGCTTAAAAAAAGTTTGTCAATGTTGGGTCAGAAAAACGATTGCCGCCGAGTGAACAGATTAACTTCACAATATTTCATTATTGTTTTGGTTAATTCTTACATGCAATTTGTGAACGAAATCTGAGTTAATTATCCTTAAAGAAACTAACTAACCATCACGCCATGTAACACAACTCTGTAACGGCACACAACCCTTGCTAGGTTCATATTCATGCATTGTCTCACAAATGGGTACCCTTTAATAATATAATAATAATATTCGACAATTTTTATAATGCCGCTTTTGTGAGGTATCACCTCAGGGGCGCTTTACAGTTGATGCAGTTATTACAAAAAATACAAATATTACCAAAATAAAGTGAAGTTAAGTAAAGTAAAATGAAGAACAGGAACAGGTGACATTAAGACAGAAGATGGAGACTCCGGAGCAAGAATCCTAGGTGGTGAAGAAACTGGAACAGCTGCTGCAGCGAGAGAGTCCACCAACAGTGCCAACATGAGGTTCGTCGTCCATTCAGGTATGTGTTTGCTGCTAATAAAGCGCTGACACCATATCCTCACATAGATACCAGACCTTGGCAGCACCGCTGTGACGTTCAATAAAGATAGAAGATGGAGACTCCGCAGCAAGAATCCTAGGTGGTGAAGAAACTGGAACAGCTGCTGCAGCGAGAGAGTCCACCAACAGTGCCAACATGAGGTTCGTCGTCCATTCAGGTATGTGTTTGCTGCTAATAAAGCGCTGACACCATGTATCAGACGCAAGTCCTTTACATTGACTGTAAATAAGGGGTGCTGAATCTTCTAGTCGGTGAGCTGCTTTATGTTCAGGGCCTTTTCCGGTTGCTGTGATGTCGTGTATCCAAGGAGAGAGTAGTAGGTAGTCCAAGGAAGCGCAAGGTCAGAAGTCAAAGGCGGTTGTAGTGGTTCCAGCGGGAGAAGCAGTCCAGAGTGAAGCGGTCAGAGTAGATGTCGGAAGAGAGAGACTTGAGATCGCTTTACGCGCGGTATATATAGGACTAGCGGGGGCGTGCACACATCGGTGTGCGCGCGTCTGAAAACGCCCCGCGTAAACGAGGTGCATTTTTGTGCAGCTTCGTGTGTTTTCATATGACTTTAATAGTCAATATTAAAATAATTTATTCAATAGTACTCTTTACGCCGCTTCATCTCATGAAAACTGTTTTTCCCTAGCATTTTTAATGTTTTTATAATAAATTGTACAATATGAATCAGTGGGTCCTCAGACCGACATTGGTGTGAGGAAATCCTTATAACTACTTAATATTAATGTTTACATATTTCAATATTACTTTACAACATAGACGCGAGTCCAGCCTTTCAACTTGTATATTTTTTATTTAGCATTGTTGCGGCGAGACGCACGCAAATCTAACATTAATTTGCGCAATTATATATGAAAAGAGAAATATTTCTAGGTTTATCGTGGCTTTACGCTGATTGGCTGACCGTTGCCGCTCACTGTTTGGCCTAGCTTCGCCTGGGAAGAGGAGAGGGGATGCTACGTAAATACTGGGTCCATGGCTTGCGATGTGCCCAGTGCTCTCGAGCCGGGGAGGGGATACTACGTAAATACTGTGTCCTGGCGCGCGTTGTGCTCAGTACTCGCCGGCCGGGTAAATACAGCTTTCTTATCCTCCCATGGTCAGACATCTGCTTTGCGGCCTTTGGGTAGCATTGCGTAATGCGTTCGATACATCCTCCCCCCGGTGCAGTATCGGCTGCGCCTAGCAAATTCGAACGTGACGGGATGCTTTTGTCCGGCGGCGATCCATTCGGCCGGTTCCTTTTTGGCGGCGTGGGGGGGCCTCTTGTGATTTAGGGCCCGTGTTTGGTGTCGTCATGAGTACGGCAATTTTGACCGCTGGGCGCACGTACACTCCGGTGTTGGTTTGGACCCGAACGGTCCTTACATGCCCATCAGCGGCGGGCATTGTTTCAATGATTCGCCCGCGGGGCCAACTATTGCGGGGCAAAGCGGGATCCACGATTAGCACAAGATCACCCGTTTTGATAGGGGTACCTGGCTGGTGCCATTTTTGACGTGCGGCAATAGTGGGCAAGTATTCCTTCATCCATCGCCGCCAAAACATATCTGCTAATTGCTGGCTGATTCGCCATTGTTTTCTTAGGCAGACCTCTTCTTCTTTTGCCGCATACAGTGACAGGTGTGGCCGCTTTCCTGCTGATCCCAGCAAAAAATGGTTAGGGGTTAGCGGTTCCTCATCTCTCGGGTCGACGGAGACATGAGTCAGCGGGCGATTGTTCACTATGTACTCTGCTTCTGCCAGGGCCGTGAGGAGAGTTTCTTCTTTCGGTGAGCGCTCTTTCATAGTTGACTTGAGGGCTCTCTTTATAGAGCGTACGAGGCGCTCCCAAGCTCCCCCCATGTGGGGAGACAGGGGGGGGATAAATTTCCACGATGTTTTTTGTGTTGCAATGTAGTTTTGTACTCTAGGGTCTCGACTGATTGATTCCAGCGCGTCTCGGATTTCTTTGTCAGCGCCATGGAAATTAGTCCCGTTATCGGAGTATATACATTCGGGCTGGCCTCGTCTAGCTGACATTCGCTGCATTGCCATTATAGCTGAATCGGCACTTAGCGAGGCCGCTAGCTCGAGATGTACAGCCCTGGTTGACAGGCAGGTGAATAATGCCCCGTACCGTTTCTCTCGACGCCTGCCGATTGTTACTTCCATAGGGCCAAAATAGTCTAGGCCGCAGTGCGTGAAGGGGCTCACGTGGTGGGTAAGCCTGGCAGCCGGCAATGGTCCCATCAGTGGTGGCAGTGGTTGAGCTCTCCTAATGCGGCATACTAGGCATTCATGCGCTATTCGGCGAAGGTTGGTGCGCAATTTCAATATAAAAAAGCTGCCTCTGATTTCCGCCATGGTTTTTTCGGTACTCGAATGGTCCGCCATTTGATGATAGTGGCGGATCAGGAGCCGAGTGTATACCTCGTCACCATCCAGGATGACTGGCGTCCGTACTCCGCTGGCAACTCCTTTCAGGGCTTGTAACCGTGAGCCCATTCGTATAATGCCATCTGGGCCAAGGAAAGGCGTTAACGTTCGCAAGCGACTGTCGGCGGGTAGTGTATCGCCTTTTCGGGTAGCGCAAATTTCTGCCGCGAAAGAGTCTGCTTGAGATTTCTTTACCCATAATGTTTCTGCTCCTCGAGTCTCTTCGGCACTCAGAGGACCTTCTGATGATTTGTTGGGGTTCGGTCGACATCTCCTTATGAAGCGGAGAACCCATCCAGTGGTGCGTATGAGCCGATGCCACGATGAAAATCGCTCAATAAGAGGTAATCCGCCTCCTTTTATTATTGTGAGGCCGACATATTGAGGCCTCACCTCCAAAACTTGGTTATCAGGTCGGATGATTGGCTCCTTTTCACGGGGCCATGTAGCTTCTGGGTGGGTAATAAAGGCAGGACCGCAAAACCACCTGCTAGTGGGCGAGAGGTCGGGCGGCTCGATGTCTCTTGTACCGATATCGGCCGGGTTTAATTTAGTAGGTACCCATCTCCAATTAATTATTTCACTTAAATCATCAATCTCTCCTAGCCGGTTGGCCACGAAGGCGGAGTAAGTCCTCGGGTCTGTCCTTAGCCAACACAAGACAGTCGTTGAGTCCGTCCAATATGTTATTCTTCTTAAGTGAATTTGGCTTTCCCTTTTGATTGTAGCCGCCAATCGTGCGGCCATTAAGGCTGCTTGTAGCTCAAGCCGCGGTATAGACAGAGGTTTCAATGGTGCCACTTTACATTTACTAGCCAGGAATGTTGAGTGTGTGCCTTCCTGGGAGTTTTCGGTTAAATAAGCAATAGCGCAACACGCCGACTCCGATGCATCGCAGAACAGGTGGAGTTCAAAATTGCCGTTTTTATTAATGAGGCATCTTCGTGGTATAGAAACGCTACTCTGGCTGAGAAGTAGTAGCCATTCCGACCATTTATTCGCGTGCTCGGGTTTTATTAGTTCATCCCAACCTATATTTGATCTCCACACTGCTTGTAGAAGTATTTTTGAGCGTATTGTCAAGCATGATACGAAACCAATTGGATCAAAAATCTTCATGACAATACTTAGTAGTTGTCTTTTCGTTGGGTGTGGGATCATCTCGGCTGAGGCTGCCTCCCTGAAGCTGTAGAGAAAGTGATCACCTATGGGGTCCCATACGAGGCCTAGTATGCGCTCGTTTTCGTGGTCCCCGCTGCTGATAGGTATTGCCGATTTCGCCCGTTTTTCAAAGGGTACTTCTGCAATGGCGGCAGGGTCATTTGAAGCCCAATTAGTGAGCAGAAAACCCCCACTTGCAAGGATTGCGCTCACCTCCCGTACCAATTTGGCGGCTTCGTCCGATGTGTCCACGGCGTCGAGATAATCATCCATATAAAAATTTTCCTGTATGGCTGTTGCCGCGGCGGTATATTGCACTTTGTGTTGCTCAGCTACCTTGTTTCGCACGAATTGCGCGCTGCTTGGGGAACAAGTTGCCCCAAACATCATAGAGGTGAGCATGTAAGTGCTCGGCTCTTCATTTGGCGTTGCTCTCCACATAAATAGTTGAGATGGTTGGTCCTCACTTTTTATTTTTATTTGTAAGAACATTTCTGCAATATCTGCCGCGAGCGCGATTTTTCCTTCGCGGAAGCGCAAAATGTTACCCAATAGCGAGGAGAGCAGATCGGGCCCTGTTAACAGTTTATCATTTAATGATACACCTCGACAGCGGCTTGCTGCGTCGAAAACAACTCTTAGCTTTCCCGGTTTATTGGGATTAACTACCGCGAAATGCGGTAAGTACCATTTTCGAGGGCTTGGAATGGCCGCTTCTTGAATATTTAATTTGCGCGCGTATCCACGTTCAATCAGAGAGTTAATTTTAACTTTATATGCTGCTGATAATGTATCATTCTTCATAAGCTTTCTCTCCAATGCGTACAATCGTTTTAGCGCGCACTGTTTGTTGTCAGGCAGGCGCGTATTATCTTCTTTCCACAGTAGGCCCGTTTCCCACCGGTCGGTGTTACATGGCCGAGTGGTGTTTTCCATAAGCGCCTCTGCTCGCTGTATGGTCGCATCTACGCGTGTCGCTGACGTCACTCCAAGTGAATCGATCGCAAAGTTTTGTTTTATTAGCTCTGAGAGCTGTTGGTCTCCACTCTCGGCTTCACCGATAATGCTCAGCGTTATATTTTCTACGGGATGAATGCCTCCATGCGCGATCCAACCGAGTGCAGTACGGGACAGCATTCTTTTCTCTGTGTCTTCGCGCACCTCTCTTGACACGATAAGATGCACGTTGTCCTGTCCCAATAATATTTTTGGTTTCACTTGGCACCGACCAGCTATGTTTTGTTGCGGTAGGTCCAGGTTTCGCACTGTATTCGCCGTAATAACATATTCGTCACCGTCCCCGCGCACTGATAGTTTAACTCGCCGGGATGTACTATCCGACGAACACATACCACTTGCCCCGTGAATACGGAGCCCGCGGGTCGGCCCGGTCGCTCCCACTTTGTCCGCTGTTTCATTGTCTAGAAGGGTCACAGTTGACCCCTCGTCTAGTAGGGCATAAATTGACACTTGCCCGTTTGGGCCACATATGGTTACCGGTATCACTTTCAACAGCACTGATTCATGTCCATACGACGTGGTACTGGTTACAGTTTGGTTTTCACTATCGCGCGAGGTACCGGCAGATGATTTCACACGCGACGGGTCGTGAAGTAGTTTATGATGAGGAAGCCGACAAGAACCCACTCCACACCACACACGATATTTGCACGCTCTCGTATGGTGTCTTGCGTCTAGACATTTATGACAAAGTCGGGAATTTTTTACTTTTTCCCATCGTCCGGGGACATTTTTCCCCAAAAACACGGGGCACTCGTGAATTTTGTGCGAATTTAAACACTGTGCACACTTTTCGCTCTCCGTATCAGTTTGAGAATTTTGCGCGTATACTTGTTCCCGTCGCGGTCGCATTGGAGCCCGAGCATTATCAACTAAGCCCGAACGCGGGATCGCGTTTGTGAGCCGCTTTAGAAATGCTGCTAATTGTTGAATTGTCGCACTTATCACTTGATCGGCTATTTTATCCAACCACGCCACTCTGAGCACAAGAGGCATTTTTGATGCAATTTCACTTAGTAGCGCGGGGTTAGATAAATAATCACACTTAAGACTGCCGAGTGAGGCCACCACATTTTGAACTGTACCCGAAAACTCAATAAGTGCGTCGTTTGATGCATCTTCGGGAAGCCGCGGCAACTTTTTTATTTTTTCAAACATCAGTGATGCAATAGTGTGAGCACCACCGAACCGATGTTCTAACACGTCCATTATTTCCGGTACTTGTGTGGGGTCCAATAGGAGTGGACTTACCGCTTCACGAGCCTTGCCTTTCAATGCTCTCTGAAGGCGCATTAGGTTTTCTGATTGCGTCATCCCACATGTAGACGTTGATTGATAAAATTGAGCGCGCCATGCTGGCCATTCCACGGCGTCTCCGTAGTATGATGGGAGGTCCTTAGCGCTTGATTGGCGTGCGATAAGGGACGCCATGCGGTTTTCTTCTTCGGACTGCTGCCGCGGAGTGCCGCCATTTTGCGAGGCGCGGAAAGCCTCCGTCATAAAGGCCGCAAACTGTTGGAACGGATTTGCTGGCGCCGCCTGTTCCGTTCTATTATTGACCCAATCTTGGGTTTGTCGCGCCGTGTCATCCTCCGTGGGATGGCCCGGGAATGTCGCGTATGTGTTGTTTGCAGGCGGTGTCTGGCCGAACTGCGTATGTGGTGAGCCCGACTGATATTCCGGGTTGTAGGATGCTGCGGGGATTTGCGAGGCCCCTTGAGCTGTAGTTTGGGTCGGCTGTTGTCCGGATATTGTGGCCGGATACTCCGTGTTGATGATAGCAGGCTGCAGAGGGGTTGTTTGGCCTCGCATCGTGGTGTTGGATGCTGAAGACCGGTACTCTGCGCTGTTTTGTTGTGCGGCACCTTGCATGGAGCCTTGTAGGGCGCCCTGCATGGCGCCTTGTTGATGTGTGGTTGCCTGCTCTATATGTGTGTCAGGTTCCACTAAAGGCGCTTGTTTTTTCGTAGGAGCCGCTATTGAAGCGATGAGGGCCTCCTGTAATTTCCGATTTCGTCGCCTTTCTGCTCTCAATTCTCGCTGCAGTTGTTTGAGAGAATCTGCATTCGACTCTTCGCTGTCTGATGATGAGTCATGGATGGGTATCTGTACCGGAGAATTGTCCGATATCGCCATTCCAGTGACTTGTGGATGGGCGGCTCTCACCGCGGCGGCCGCATTAGCGGGCTGCGTAATTGTAGAGGGACCGGCGGGGTGTGGGGTACTGCCAGCGTCTTGTGACTCATTCTGTCCGGTTCCCTCCAATGTATTCTTCCCGGAGCGTAGAGATGGTGTCATCTTGGCAGCTGGAGACTAGAAAATGCGGCTGCGAAGGACCACACAATGTATCAGACGCAAGTCCTTTACATTGACTGTAAATAAGGGGTGCTGAATCTTCTAGTCGGTGAGCTGCTTTATGTTCAGGGCCTTTTCCGGTTGCTGTGATGTCGTGTATCCAAGGAGAGAGTAGTAGGTAGTCCAAGGAAGCGCAAGGTCAGAAGTCAAAGGCGGTTGTAGTGGTTCCAGCGGGAGAAGCAGTCCAGAGTGAAGCGGTCAGAGTAGATGTCGGAAGAGAGAGACTTGAGATCGCTTTACGCGCGGTATATATAGGACTAGCGGGGGCGTGCACACATCGGTGTGCGCGCGTCTGAAAACGCCCCGCGTAAACGAGGTGCATTTTTGTGCAGCTTCGTGTGTTTTCATATGACTTTAATAGTCAATATTAAAATAATTTATTCAATAGTACTCTTTACGCCGCTTCATCTCATGAAAACTGTTTTTCCCTAGCATTTTTAATGTTTTTATAATAAATTGTACAATATGAATCAGTGGGTCCTCAGACCGACATTGGTGTGAGGAAATCCTTATAACTACTTAATATTAATGTTTACATATTTCAATATTACTTTACAACATAGACGCGAGTCCAGCCTTTCAACTTGTATATTTTTTATTTAGCATTGTTGCGGCGAGACGCACGCAAATCTAACATTAATTTGCGCAATTATATATGAAAAGAGAAATATTTCTAGGTTTATCGTGGCTTTACGCTGATTGGCTGACCGTTGCCGCTCACTGTTTGGCCTAGCTTCGCCTGGGAAGAGGAGAGGGGATGCTACGTAAATACTGGGTCCATGGCTTGCGATGTGCCCAGTGCTCTCGAGCCGGGGAGGGGATACTACGTAAATACTGTGTCCTGGCGCGCGTTGTGCTCAGTACTCGCCGGCCGGGTAAATACAGCTTTCTTATCCTCCCATGGTCAGACATCTGCTTTGCGGCCTTTGGGTAGCATTGCGTAATGCGTTCGATACACACCATATCCTCACATAGATACCAGACCTTGGCAGCACCGCTGTGACGTTCAATAAAGATAGAAGATGGAGACTCCGCAGCAAGAATCCTAGGTGGTGAAGAAACTGGAACAGCTGCTGCAGCGAGAGAGTCCACCAACAGTGCCAACATGAGGTTCGTCGTCCATTCAGGTATGTGTTTGCTGCTAATAAAGCGCTGACACCATATCCTCACATAGATACCAGACCTTGGCAGCACCGCTGTGACGTTCAATAAAGATAGAAGATGGAGACTCTGCAGCAAGAATCCTAGGTGGTGAAGAAACTAGACCAGCTGCTGCAGGGAGAGAGTTCACCGCGTCCACCAACAGTGCCAGCACGAGGTTCGTCATCCGTCCAGGTATGTGTCTGCTGCTAATAAAGCGCTGACATAATATCCTCACATAGATAGCAGACCTTGGCAGCACCGCTGTGACGTTCGGCGAGTCCATCATATCTAGTCTCTTTTAATAATAATAATATTTGGACGATTTATACAGCGCCGCTCTTGTGCAAAATCACCTCATCTCTCCTAGTCTATTTTAGTCTCTTCTAGTCACTTCTTAGCTATTCATGCCACTTAGTGCATCTCCTCGGCCCTTTTAGACTCTTTCCTGGCTCTAATACCTAAATAAAATCAAACAAAACAAATAAAAATTACAATTTCTTCTATTGTGTCGTGATCCAACGATTTCATACCTCTGTCTCAGAGCTCGCTTATCTCAGGCTATCTTCTTCTGGATTATTATTGAATATATTAACTGTATTGAAATAATACCCATGTTTAGAGACTGGGAAGAATGAAACCACCATAGATTTTTATCAAAAGTAAATTTATATACTTTTGCAAAATAATTATATCAGCGTAATAGGGTGTCACAGATTGGATACTTTTTAATTGATTTGTCCTCAATCAAAAGAATATATAACCGAATAGCGACTATCCAATAGCGACTAGCGACTAGCGACTAGCGACTAGCGACTAGCGACTAGCGACTAGCGACTAGCGACTAGCGACTAGCGTCTAGCGAATAGCGATTAGCGAATAGCGACTAGCGACTAGCGACTATCGACTAGCGACTAGCGTCTAGCGAATAGTGAATAGCGACTAGCGACTAGCGACTATCGACTAGCGACTAGCGTCTAGCGAATAGCGAATAGCGACTAGCGACTAGCGACTATCGACTAGCGACTAGCGTCTAGCGAATAGCGAATAGCGACTAGCGACTAGCGACTATCGACTAGCGACTAGCGTCTAGCGAATAGCGAATAGCGACTAGCGACTAGCGACTAGCGACTAGCGACTAGCGACTAGCGACTAGCGTCTAGCGAATAGCGAATAGCGACTAGCGACTAGCGACTATCGACTAGCGACTAGAGACTAGTGACTAGCGGCTGGGTAGGGCCAGTCGCGCGCTGCTCGCAGTCGTAGGCGAATTGAGATGTATTTTTCCATCTTGCTCGTAAAATGACACTAAAATTCTCTGTTTAACGGCAAACAAGCCAGTAAACAGTTAACCAAATCGCTAATTAGCGAACAAGTGATTTGACCATTACCTAAGCATAATCGCTTTTGAATACATTAAACATGTCACTGTATCTTTTACGACAGTGGTAATGTTCTGAATGCCATAAATACTAAATATTCACAAAAGTTATGCTTACCTCGTCAAAATATTCAATACAAATTAGATTACAAAATATTTGAAAGGAAGCCGACCTTTTAATATGATTTTATGGTCTCGTGCAGTGATTTGAAACCAAATTCACATAAATTTTTTATTTTGTTGTGATCAAATCCTGATTTAAATAATAAGTTTTTTTGTTGTTTTAGATATAATAAACCTCGGCAAAAAATAATTTTAATGATTAAAAATTTATAGTGATTATTGCATTGCATAATTTTACGAGCCTCTTGACGCGTGTAGCCAATTTCCTAAAATAATATTTTTAATTACTTTTAACTATTTTGTCTCAGTTTCAAAACCCCGGCCTTGGCTTTGTTTACTATCAAAAATTGCAGAAACGGCAAACGTCTAAATTGCTACCAGCTACAAAGAGTGTAAATAAATACACCTGCGAATGAAATTCTTATGCACGAAATTGTTCAAATTCAGATAAAATTAATAATCTGGCATGAAATATGCTTTGCACTACACCGGATACAAAAACATTTTCTGTCGACTACTGTTCATAAAGCATACGTGTTTATTTGTTGGAAGTTGACGATGTAGTAGAATTTTTACGGGAATTTGTAAATATTGCAGTATTTAATTGGAAAAAAATTGAAAGCGAATTGGAAAACAAATTTGTACTTACAAATTGCCAACAGGAAATAAGCCCGCCAGTAATATGTACCTGTTAATTATGTAGTATTTCAAAATTGAAGAAACGAATAAGATACTTAATAATTATTTACTGAATTCCATACTATGTCAACTCGTAATTTTCTTAACTTCATATTATGCCAACTCGTAACATACTTTACTCCATACTATGCCAACTCGTAACTAACTTAACTCTATATTATCCCAACTCGTAACTTACTTATAAACTTTGAAAATGTTTTACGATGAAGCTATAAAAATACAACAACAAACAAAATTTCTGTCGAAAGCGCTCAACGGATACTGAATGACATTTAAATGAGGAACATACTATTATAAAAATTAATAGTAAAAGTACATGTCATTTTGTTTATTTGTTTTAATTGTCACATCAATGCGAGCCGTGTAGAGTAAGTTGTAAAGCCGATAGAGACACGCTATCTTACATTAAATAAAGCAGTCTGCATTTACCAGGAACGTCTAATTTCTTTGACGTAAGTAAGATAAACAGCTCAGCTTCATTGAAATATCGAGTCTTTCTGCTTACGGATCTCCGCACATTCTCCATCTTATTATAATAACTTGGCCTGGGACATGGAGACCGGGCGATGGCAGATGCATCCTTCCTCCGGAGCCGTGGACCACCAGCTGCAATCTGTAATGACTCCGTGCAACAGGAAATAAATATAAATATGTGTCATACGCACTTACCTACCAGTAAAGCGCCATTGCCGCTAGCGTGACAGAATTTTATTTTTAATTTCGAATGGATTCTCGTTTTGTTGGATTTATTTTATTCGTATGAAACCATTCAATAAATTTACACAAATGACTTTACTAACAAACCCCACGACGAAAGTTTTAACGTGCGTTCCTTTGGACGTTTAAATAGGCTTTAGATTGCACTAGTAAGTGTGTGACGAAAGAATTTAATATGATTTTTTTGATCTTAGAAAGAACGTCAAACGGGGTTAAATCGTGATCATAGGATAAAATATATCTTTTAAAATACACTTATGATCTTGCGTCATTTCTAAATCTACATAAAAAAGTATTCTGGCTCACCTAAAAGATTTGTTGATCTCTTAATTACCGTATCATAACACATAATTGGTTGTTTATTAAGAAGCTAAACAAAATAAATATGAGAAAGTTTCGAGGATAAGTCCGCGTTAGTGTCATCGACTATATTCGCAGTCTGTTAATCATCAGAATTAGAAATAAAGAAAATATTATAAATGCCCCGCGAGAAACATCATCATTTCATCGTGCATTCCATAAAGTTGTTAAAGCAAAGCTGTAAAATTTAATTTAATAAGCCAAACACCCAAAAGTAAACCCGTGCATTTTTCAAACTCCTTGAAAAGCACATATTTCAAACAAATGATGAGAAAAATGCCGTGCAGACGGGTGGACATTCATTTTTTCGTACGCGTTGACAAGTGCATCTTATAACTTTACAATTAGTTCTATTTTCACTCAATGAATTTACTTTTTATACCTCGTACGATATGAAATCCGCGAACGGTGTTTACCGTGTAGTGTGCGGTCTTAAGTCTTTCGTCGCTTGAGGGAATTATAGCTTACATCCCGAGTTAGCACCAAATAACGGGACAGTGAGAAGATGAGATATGTCGTGACGTGCATTTGATATTCGGAGTCAATAGCGCGAGTGACACTGAAATAAACCACCGCGATGTGATGCACCCAACGCGCGGTGCAGGCGGGCCGGTCGCATCGCCGCGGCCGGTGCTGTCGACTTCAAAATTTCAGTTGTAAGTTTTCGCACTGAATAAATTATGAAAAAAAAAACATTTCACGTAAAGAGTTAAATGTAAATTTATGCAATTTTTGTATGGTTCACAGAATTTTTTGGTTGAGATTAAAAAAAAAACACATTGTATTGCATCAAGTGTGTAATGCATATCTCGCAGGTAAGTTAGCAATGATTGTTTGATTTTGCAGAATAATGAGGAATACTTATCTAAAAACATAACGCTATTTAAAAAGACAATCTAATTCTCGACAAAATCCGTAACAGGTACACCGAAAAAATTGACTTGATATTAAATATTATTAATTATTCAAAAATCTGGTCAAATTATTGATGTTCCTGTTAAAAACGGGATTGCAGGCCTCTGACTAATGAATTGACAGGTTTCACAACGAACTACCCGTATTTACTGGTATATAATATAGTACACGAATATAATATAGGAATGTCGGAATACGTGTTCTTAAAAATTATAATTTTTTCGCATTTCGTCCATTATATTTATTAGGAAAACGTCACCTGTGTGAACACGTGTTCACATATATTTTGAATGAAAAATATTTTACTAGGAAATTGGCATGCATTCACATTTTTAATAGTAAATAACGGTTCTAAATGGTGGTTAAAATTGTGGACGAATTATAACAAAGAATAATTATTTGGTTTCTTATACGAGGTGTTAAGGTAAAACGCAACGCTTGTTATATTCTACGTGTTCATAGATGGCGTTAATTGAATAATTTTATTAAAATACGCTTTTGCAAAGTATTTCTTTACAATATTAAGAAAAATCATTTGTTTGCGCCCGTATATACGCAATATGAATATGAATAAATAGTTTTGTCTATATAAAAACTCAATTCTATCGAGAAAGGCATGCAAATACAATATTGGATTGAATAATCGGTACAATATTGTATTTGTATGCCTTTCTCGAAAGAATTGAGTTTTTAGACGAACAAAACTATTGATTCATATTCATATTGCGTATATACGGGCGCAAACAAATGATTTTTCTTAATATTGTAAAGAAATACTTTGCAAAAGCGTATTTTAATAAAAGTATTTAATTAACGCCATCTATGAACACGTAGAATATAACAAGCGTTGCGTTTAACCTTAAGGGACGTTCCTGACTTGCAACCAGTGATTGCTGACATCATATAGAGTAAAAAACGTTGATGAAATTTAGACCTCCGCTAAATTTCAGAAGTGGTTTTTTCAACAAAAAACATTTAAAAAATCATTTGGTAAATGGACAGTCAGGGTAGAATTAATAGATTGTGCGGTAACTCGGCTGAGTAACCAGTGACGACATATAATTTTTGTTTTTGTTATTTTATTTTATAATTTCCAAAAATAAAACTTCAAATTTTCATTTATTATTTTAATAAATAAATTATTATTTTTTACTCTTTTAATAATAACGGGAATCACTGGTAAAAGAAAATCAACCTACGTCCTGTAACACCCTGTATATATAGTATTTAAATAAAATACGAAATATAATTTAGATGACGTAACGACCATCTGGATACAATTATCTATAGCGCAATTTTTTGAGAAATATTACCTAATGATAAATATTGTACTTACGTTTCCAGATGTGAAGATACTCTCAGTATCGCCCTGCTGAGAGAACATAATTTAGTATCGAATCTTACTTGAAATGTCTTTGGCTACGTTTAAAGACGATATATTATTCCCTTACTTCTTCTTCTTCCCAACTTCCTTCAGCCTTCCAAAAATAGGGATCCATGTTTCCATTGACCTCGGGCAGTTGGAAACATTGCATTGTTCAGAATCATAATAAGTATATTAATATAATTTATACTTAGTTGTCAAATCAATCGAAGACTGCGTTAAACCTCAAGAGTACCTCAATCGTCTTTTCATATACTGTTATTTGAACCAACTTGTTATAAATATCTCAAAATGCAATAAATATCATTACACACGTAACAAAAATAAAATTTCCTTTGAGCATACATTAAACTGGACACATGTCAGTGAAGTAGAATCTATATGCGACCTCAGGGTAATACTGGAAGTTGAATAAAATTTTATTCGACACACTAATGAAGTCATTCACAAAGTCAAATAAATGTTAAGATTTAAAAATCGTATTACAAAACTATGCCACATCATATATGCTCTGTATTCCCTACATTAAACACATAAGTTATAAACTAAACTTACACTTTTAAAACTACACCGAATCCACGAAAATTCACAACTTCAACTCCCTTTATACACGATGTTCAATTTTTTATCAAACCTTGTTATTTAAAACTCAGAATGATGGCCTGGGCTCGTCAGAACTTACCAATTTAATAACAATTCATATACCATCCATATCAACACGACAAAATCAATTTATTTCATTTACCCACCTTTGGAAAAAAAATCACTGATTCCCGGTATAAGTACGCAATATAACACAAAATTTTACATAGTTGACATTCTTAACACTTAACACAGAAGTAACGATTATGATGGTTAATTAATTCGTAAAATAGAATGTATCGGAAGCATCTCCTATACCATCTCGTATCTTATCCTATATTCCACTTCCTCCCGCCCTTCCTAATACTAGTTTTAAGACACAATAAAACTCCATCTTTAAGAAACCTTTTTTGGTTTGGTTTTAATTAACTTAATATGTATATTTATCTTTGTTTTCGATTTATAACCTGTTTGTTTCTTACAAATACATACATATGTATGGTATTAACGATTAATATGTACTGCTTCAATATATCTAGACTTGCACAATACAACATAAAAATATATTATATGGAACTGGCTGCAATCCTCCAAGATTATATTTTTATTTCTTAATTTAAATTGTTTAAATCGATTTTATATTTGAAATTGTATTTTATTTCACTATAGTGAATCTATGTACGCTTGAAAATATAAAAACTTTAGGACGGGTTGTTTCGGAGAATCTGAACAATTCATCAAATTTCAACGTTCATTTTCAAGTTTTGTGAAAGATTTTTTCAAGTTCTGTTTTATTTCAGTTTTGTCAAGCAACTAGCCAATAATGATATAATAACAGAACTTGAATAGGACTTTCACAGAACCCGAAAATTAGCGTTGAAATTTGATGAATTATTCAAATTCTCCGAAACAACCCGTCCTTAGTGTTTAAATATTTATATTTAGTTTATATAATTCTTTAAATGTTTTTACTATCAAATTGTTTTTTTTTATATATCATTATTTAAAAATCTTCTATTATACGTAGATACTTAATGAATTTATCCTTTAAAAACATTTAATTTCTTCGTGTTGAAATTGTTTTTAAGTCTACTGAAACAATTTACCATTGATAAATATTGAAATTGAATTGTAGTGAAAATGTATTTTATTTTTAAATTTAATTAAAACATATAATATTATCAGGCATTCCGGTATACTTAATGAAAAAAACCTTCAAAAGTGTCCTCCACAACACAGATAAACTCCAAGTTTGAAAGACAAAATACATTTCTGTAAATAAATATGTTCAGAAAAAACGAACATTCTACTATTTTTAACCGGTTTGTACCTATAGTTCCAAATGCCAGTTCCGTAGGTACATTATTATAATTGCCTATGAATTTCAAAATCATAGTATATCATCTCGCATGTTCATTAATTAATATTTTAATTTCAGAAAGTATTATTTATGATTAAGCATTTAAGTTATTGGTTTTGTCATCCACGCCCGCCTTTCGAAGCTGTCGCAAGAATTATGTTTTCCAAACTCCGCGGTGGTTTCTCAAGTGACTTGACCAGTAATGAATTTGGAGACGTCCTCTCTGAATATATTAATTTTTGGTATCTCGTTATGCTAAGTCGGACACTCCACACATGAAAATGTAATTAACAGAAAAATATGAAACAGTGGGGAATATTCTAATCATGTTTATTGCACGTGGAAATATATCGAATCGATGTCTGCACCACAAGCTAAAAAAATATTTTTAATAAAACATCGTTGAGAATAATTTATTGGGAAACGAGTTATATAAATAAAAAAAAAATATATATTCGTAAAATTTGAAAACATTTCATATCTTTTTAGATTCTCACGGCCAAAAGCATTTTTGTTGTTTGTTTTTGGGGTGTTATGCCGTGTTGCGTTAACTCCTTCTTTAGCCGACGTTTCGGACAGCGTTGCAGTGTCCATCATCAGGGCAGATCCGGTAGATCCGAAGATGTAATCATCTACGGATCTACATCTTCGGATCTACCGGATCTGCCCTGATGATGGACACTGCAACGCTGTCCGAAACGTCGGCTAAAGAAGGAGTTAGCGCAACACGGCATAACACCCCAAAAACAAACAACAAAAATTTCATATCTTAGTCAGTTAATCATATGAATTCATTTTAGGGGACAAAACTAATGTTTTAGTTTGAAATAATATTTTTTGGGAGAATATAAAAAGTGTTAGGTTAGGTATTTTATAATACCTAACCATAATATAAAAATAAATGCTGACTTGTTTGATAAAAGATTTCCTACCCGGTTTTGCCCGACATTTAATTTAATTTTTTTGGGATAAACCAAAGTCAAAATATTTCATGAGGTCTGCTAAACTACGTATAACAATTGAACCAATATTTCATGGGGTCTGCTAAACTATGCATAAAAATTTAACCAATAAAAGATTTTCACTTATGTTTCTTAAGTAGTATTAAATTAATTAATTTATTTAATATTTTACAAAAGTCGAAAAGAATGTGACCCAACGAGGGTAACCAGTTCTAAAGTCACATTGTACGCGGTTTTGTGTGCAAATTAATAAAATTGAGTCAAGTTTATTTTTTTATTTTTGCATGGTAAAATAAATTTTGTAAGTAAGAAGAAAGTGTAAAGCAGTATCTAGAAGAAAAGCGTTAACCTTTGTTATATTGCAACCTGCATTCTTCCTTCCAGTGTCTATAATCCATATCTCAATACTTATTTTGAAGTCGGATAGTTTTGAATGGTTTTTATTTCAAGAAGGAGGCTATTAAATCATTTTATAGAAAATATTGCATATATCTTTGTCCAAAAGTCATTTTAGTTATAGGTTGGTGAAATGGATATTGTAATTAGGCTCTTGTGAATCGACCCGATAGAGTGATGCAAGGATATTCTGGTTTTTGAATGCGTAAAATAAAATATTATTTGAATATAATTGTTTCAGAGACATTAAATTCATGTCATTAAAGCATAGTCTCTATACATGGAAGAAACAATACAAACTCTTGTGTTTATTTTTTGTCAGTAGAAAATATATATTTTTTCAAATAGCACGTGATGAGAATGAAAAAAAAACATATCACTAAGTTGTCAGTAAAACAGTCACTAAAACAGTCAAATTAAACAGAAATGCCTACTAACTTGATTGATTAATAACTAAAAAATAATTATAATTTTCTATCACTACGCATGTATAACGTTATTCTGGTTTTGTTCTGAAGGTTCAGTTCTCTAGCTAAGAAATTTATCATAGCAAACAAATATTCATTCGTACACAAGTTGTCAATAACACCTTAAAGTATGCATATGGAAAAAATGATTAAAGCTTATTTATCAAGATAGGTTAAAAATGTGATTTCATGACCATTTCCAAATAAAATATTAGTATTTCAGAATATATCTGAAACATCATATCAGGTGGCCTTGTCAAAATAAACTCAAGATTCGAAAGTATTATTATTTTGAAGAACACATGTTCCAACTTCGTGCTTTACTGATTGTTTGTTACGAAATTTGTCAAATCATTCGTTATAGGCCTCCAGTCCCGTATTTAACAGGAAAACGTATAGTTTGACAAAATTTGTAATAAATGAACTATATTTCATATCAGTAAGTTTTCTTCGTGTTACAACTGATTCCGCCCCTGAGGTATCGTATTTAAATTTTCCAAGCAGTTTCTACGATAATAATACATAAGAACGAGCATGGCATAGTAATATGGCCGTTGACGACGATATTCTAGAATGAAATCTATGAAGGTATTGGAAGGAATTAAAACTCTGTCAGAGTTCTGATTCGTAAGTTATAGGAGTCAGCACGCAGAGAGCGTAAGGCCAAGTAAGCTTTTAAATATCAATCTTTGATTGCTAATCGTATGCATGATTTCTACTAATAAATAATTTTACCTGTCACATAAATATAGCCAAAAAATTAAAAACTTGTTAAACCAACACATTCACGCATAATTATATTTTTATGCAAATAAATTTAGCAGCTCAATTATATTTGAATAACAACAATAAATCTTTAAAACAAATCTTCATCCTTATGAAATATTGAAAACCGTTCTTTGAAACCATTTATTTTTTGTCGAATTCATGTTTTTTCTTCATTTTTAATAAGTAATTCTAATGTTTATGACCGCATTTTTAAACTCCGGAAACTTTGCAATAAATTAAGATATTTGGTTACCTACGGTTCTAATTTAATATTGGTGGCATGAAAAAGATTTTGACTAATTAAAAAAACGAAAGAATTTATTTAAAAAAAGAATAATTATTAAAAATAATTCTAATGTATGAATGAAACATGAACATGCTAAGAAAAATACGGCTAGACTATCTTTTTGATTAATAGTAATTTAATCTCTGTCGACTTACAAGTTTGTATTTCTTTCTGTATTTGCTGATGTTACTGTACGACCTAAGGCCAGATTAAAATGTTATTTTTAAATCATGTTTAATATTTTCTTATGCAAGTATTTAACTGTGAAATGTCATTATTATCCTTGGCATATTTATTCTGTTGATATTTATAAAAAAAAGTACAGATGTTCGATGAGATAAAAATACGCGTACTTTAATAATAAATAAGCTTAAAATATTTAAGAGGTTAAAAAGATATTAATACAAAGTAACTTCCGTTATAAGTTATTTAAGTTAAGTTATTTGCCGAAATACAAATTTGAAATTAATAAACTCTTACACCGAATCTATTTTTTTTTCATTGTACTGGTAATCTCTATTGCATCACTTTTGTGTGAAATCCCTTTTAGGCATATAAATACATATATACGTTTTTGTTTATTTTAAAAAGATCCAGATTTTTTTATATGATATCAGATGAAGTTTTGCTTAATTTATATGAAAAAAGATCTAAAATAATAAAACTTATATCAATGTAAATAAAAATGTTCGTGTGTTAAAAATCTTAAATCTCCGAAAGTTTTTTACCGATTCCATTGAAAATTTGACACAACGTTGCATTCGAATACGCGTGTGTTTTTATAAATCTATATTTTATAGATATCACCTGTGACAGGTAAAAATATGCTTTTTTAAATAACAGCGCCATCTATTGGACATAAACGCAACACGCGCTATTGTTTCTATATCTGCACGGAAAGACTGAGCCACAGCAACGCGTGGTGGGGTACAGCTAGATTATACATAAAATAGTATTAAACACAATAAATTGTATTAAAAAATATCATTATTCTTAAAATAATATAAAGATATTTGTAATAATAATAATAATAATTTCGAACCAGTCATATTTGATGGGAAAAAGATTTCTACACATTCCTGAGATATCGATCAGAACAGAAACATACTACCAACTGCCCATTTACGGCTCATAATGCAAAGCCACATGGAAATATCAACTGCATTGCTGTATCTTTTGATTAATGTGGAAATGCGTGTAAAAAGAAGCCGCGCTATAATATTTTATAACAATATTTACTGAATTCCTAATGACTTGCTATAAATTACCATTTTTTAAACGTAATCTTGTAGGTGGTGGTTGGATAATATTAATTAAATATTAAATTATGAGGAATGCCGGCTTACAGAGTACATATTATAAAAGTAAGAAGGTTAATCAAATGAATTAATCGTGAAGTCTAGAGGAGATTATAAAGATTTTCATATTTATTCTTACCGTGAGATTTTAAACTCTAATTATTTGAGATCACTAATCAGACAATCAAAATGCAAAGCTTAGAATATTAAAATCAATCATGAAATAATAATCTTGTCGTTCAGTGAGTTTATTTTTATTTCTCCACTGAGATTAAGTAAGCAGCTGTATTATATGGTTTATGTTATGAAGTACAGGTAAATTTATAAATTCGATAAATAATTCTGTTTACATTTCCATTGCGTTTTAGTTTGTCTTTCGACCAAGTTCTAATGACGGTTGTAATCCAAGTTGTCCATTGCCTACTTCATACGTTTTTAAAATGTTAATATATCAATCAAAACCGTTATTTTTCATCGAACACATAAATCAACAAGCAATCTTGAAGTATTATTTATAATAATTATTAAAAGTAAAAGCTGTTTACCAAACATGGAGATTGGGAAACCGTATTTGTTGAATGCCACGCACAAATGGTATTTGCACGGAGCAAAATTATTATTTCTGATTTACTAAAAGTCTCTTAAAATTATTGGTAATCCTGTTAAAAACGGGACTGCAAGCCGCTTCCAGATAAAGTATTAGTAAATTTATAATAATATCGGAATACGTGTTCACGCACCTTTATCTTACTATCATGATTCTTACAAAATTACCAATGTTTTTTATCAGGAAGTTTTCTCCGTGTGCACACTTTGTAATATTTTCGGTAACTAGGAACCAATAATAAATGTATATTTTGGAAAAATTATATGAATTTTGTAGCGTTCTTAATTACATGTATAAATTTAAGTTAGATCACGTAATTTATGTTGTTAGGAAACGTTAGAAATATATGAAATAATTATCTTCATATGACGTGGGTAAGAATTTTGTTTAACGACAATAAGAAGAAGAAAAAAGTTTTTAAATTTCTACATTAAGAGAAAACGACTGCCTGAAATACAATCATTAGAATATTACAAGGACATTGTATTGATTTATATCACGTTTCGGTACTCAATTAAACCAAGGTGAAAATATTTAACCTTGCGAAAATACGAATTATTAGAAAAATCTTAAATAAAAAAAATTATTAACTTCCGCTAAAACACCAAGGTGGTTACCCACTTTTAGCAACTGTTATATGGAGAAGTTGATCGATCTTCGGCGTAACATTTATCTCATGATAACTTTTCAAACCCTTTCACCTGACATTTTTTCTCCATCAAAATACACCACTAACTCAAAATCATTTCTTGTTAGCGATCACCTTCACAGACGAAATATCATAATGCTTATCGCCAACTATTTCACCTACCGAGATACTGCAGCGCCACGGAAATGTTCCTGGAGGGACGAGTATACTCTTTCAGAGTTCTTCTCCGCCATCACATGGGAAGCTTATGGCTCAAACTACGCCAATCAAGTAACAAAATCATCACTGCCATAGTTGCCTGGATGGAGTCCCCTCTGATGGCCCTCTGGAGACGAGAGATGTGCAAATATCCTCCATAAACGGCTGCTTACACTCATTTTTGTGTTTTTATTTTGTCTTTTTTCACTTAAATTCCGCTTTTTTGTGCCTATCGGAATCACCTATGTATTATTTTTTTTTTATTACTCTAATTATGTATATTATTTGAAATATGGAATGCATTGCATTGCACTACCCTTGCATACATTCTGGAATAAATTCTTATTATTATTATTATATTCAACGCGTTAGTCTTGAAACACATAAGTGTAAATGAATTATGGAATCTTCAAGGTTAATATTATTATTCATATCACAAAGGTATCCAAATTAGCCATAGAAAAACTCGTAAACGATTATTTATATTTAATGACCAAAGAAATGGTTTAATTTACCATCTTCTAACGATAAAAATAAAACTCCATTAGGAAATCCATGTTTATCTTTATTAATGTAATATTGTATTGAAGGGAAGGTTGATGAATACATTTCCAAGAAACATGTACGTATGTTCTACCAATCAATGATGGTTTTCTCTAAAGTGTGTTTGTGCAGTGCACCCCGATTAATATGAGAAAATAAGACGTACTTATATTATAATAATATTACCTCATTATAAACGGCGCGCCATTAAAATTCCGCATTTAAAATCCACACAACCGAAAATGCGGTCGATGAGCAACCCGATATTCCAATGTTGAGCGTTAAAGAATAAGCACAAAATAGTTTATACAAAAAAAAAAACAAAACAACACAATTTAATAACTTGCGCAAAATAAGACTATCTTTGTGCGCCGCGATTTGTATATCGATGGCAGCGATAGTAGAATGTTTGATGCCACGAAACCTCCGGAGTTTGACGAGTGTCACCGAGATTGGCAAAGCCTTACGCCCGCGCGAGCAGCTGGACCTTGCTACAAGATGCAAGTTAATGGGGCTGACACATGTGCGTTATACTCTTATGGATTGGTCTATTTCGGCATATCGCTCACCATACATACATGTATATATAAATGTATGGCGTGCGTGGGCGAACGATTTGCTGAAATAGGCCAAGCCGGTTTAGCGTGGTATTTCACATGCATAAATGTTATTTTACTTTATAGTGGTTGTCATTTTTAAATTTACTATTAAGACGGATCTTAATTTTTTTGTTTTCACGATCAAAATACAATATTTTTGTAAATAAAACATTTTATTATTTATGTGAGAAAGTTATGCAATATTGTGTTGCGCATTTCCTAGTTTGGTTTTGACTTTCAAATGGAAAGATTGATTTGTCGCAGTTATTCTTGTTAGGAATACCTACTTTTGTACAATGATGAAATATGTTGTTGTTTACATAAAAAAATACGAGTTTATGAATGAGGGAACTCCCTATAATATTTTCCCTTGAATTTCTAAACCTCCAATGAAAAAGACCACGAACTGCCACTGCTACCAACCTTCATTCTAGTTCGGAAGCAGCTTCATAATTCAGAGGAAACAATATAGGACAACTAAGCAAAGTGTAACGGGATCACTTCCCACTACTTATATAGTAAAGCATGTTTTAGAATGTTTTATTTACTCGTTGGATCAGTTCCCAGATAGTTTCTCTAAATCGAATGGATTTTCTTTTCCCACTATTCAGATTCAGTGCACGGATGTTCGGCGACTAACATCAATTATAATGGTGGCATTCAAATATTGAACATGTTATCGTTTTATAGCCATAATGGTATAAATTGTGTAACAGGTTCATCGACTTGGGTGAACGAATTAGAGGCACCAGTGGATTTTTTAACCTCTTTGAGGGAATAGATCAATCTAACATTGGTATCTACTTATATTATATCCATGTAGTACATAACATATCTATCTACTTCAATTAAGTTTTATAAAAAAGTTATAATGTATTTACGCGGTTGTCTACGTCACAATAATTGTATTAATTGTGCACGATGCTGGATTAAAGATTACGTGGTTTCATAAGTTAGCTGTTTGTATTTAATAAGACATAAATCTTTTACTTTGTTGATAGAAAAATGAATGAAAAGTGCGATATTTATGATGCTTAATCGATGCGCATTTCATTGATGTGCTCAATTGTCATTCACCGCGCGTCTGTGAAAATTGAAATCGTTTCCTATTATCATCGACATAAATCGGCTGTTTCATAAATCTCATACTTCTGTCGTCATAAATAAGAAGTTCTATGGAATAAACAGATAAAATCGATGACTAAATTGGTTAGATGCTTGAATCTAGAATCTATACAGGGTCGCGGCAGGGCGGGGCGGCTGTTAAGGCGGGTGAAATATCCCCCATATCGCCTCATATATGTCTACCGCCCACCCTTAAAATGGGGCAGCATGGGCGGCAGCAGCGGACGGCGTTTACCGCCCTCGACCATCAAAATATGTCCGTTATTTATATCGTGTCTGAACTGATAAATGGGATTTCTCGATAATATACAGCATAGACCGATAAAGTATTTCGTATGATGTGGGTCGCTTTACCGAAACCACATCGAAGTGGAGGTTTCTCCGTTCCACTCATACAGAAGCTCTTCGATATAAATTAGAATGAATAATAGGTTGCGCCTCAAGGCGAGGTAAAAAAAAACATAGTACATTAACTACATCGATGAATCGATGAATCGAAGACAATTTCATAACTACAATAAATTATTCTACTATTTGTTTCTAAGTGATTCTACTCATATGTAACATTGTTGTTTTCTATTTTGCATGCAACCAAGAATGAGTAATTACTTTCCTTGTTCTCTTTAGTGTTTCCTCATTGTCTGCATATTATATGAAATGAAAAAAATTAAGTAGTGATTTTTAGTTTGGAATAAAATATAATTTATATTATGAATTGCACCAGGATGTTATTTTTTACTAATCCACTCCTGTAAAATATATTTGAAATAAATCAACATCCGTTTGAATCAATAAATGTTTTGTAATTAATATTATTTCTTTGGTAACCATAATCTCTGAAGTATGGGAAGGAATTTAGATGGATTAGGTTGCCCACTGTTTCTATTGGTCAATATTAGCCATGTGGCTTATAATCACAATTAATTAGCAAAACGGACGCAAATCTTTTGATATTATCTGTATTTCGTTAGCAAAATAATTTTTCGTTAAAGTTAAAAGCATGGATATTTATTGACGACATGTGAAGATTATTTATTTTGAATATTAAAATATTAATGATACACACACGTGTTTTTTCATTATGACAAATAAATCAGGTCCCCATAAACTCGATATTAATTGCGATAATATTTAAATGTCACGTTTATACATCCAAATATGTTTACATAATGCAAATATTGCAGATGAAAGAATTCTCTATGACGAAATGGCCTACTAAAGCCATGTGCGTTTCTTTTTTTTAGTCCAAACCAGTTTTACTAGTCGAAGCGCCACGCTTGAACTTCATGCTAATTTATTTAAATCATTTATTTATAATAATATTTGCGCGAACTTTCCCCGCACGATTAGTTTGGTCTCACATTAGAACAGCCAACATACTCTTATCACAGGTTTAAATGCTGTTTTTTGGTATCGGTGGTGACTTTGGTCTATGCATTCCGCATTAAAATATACAAGCGAAACGTATCATTATTATTAAAAGTTGTATTTATTCTAGAATACAATAAACATTCAAAGGCCACCTATTTATTTTGATTTATTGTCTGTTTATACACCTGATATTGCTTTTAGTGGGTACTTATTTGAATAAATATTTTCGAGGAATGAAGGTTTATAAAACCGGAATGCATAAAGATATCAAGCTTAGCATTTTATATTAATAAATTGACAAATGCAAACGATTAGATTTTTCTTTTCTGAATATTGTAATCTCAGAGATGTAGATGGTGAGTGGGAGAGCAGAATTAATTCAACCATATCTAATATCTCTCTGCAAGTACCTATATACCAAAGTACGCAATAATTCAATAGTTTCATTGCATAATAAATTTATAATAATGAATGGTACGTGCGTGTTTTAATTAAAATAATCAAACAGTTTTTATAAGAATTTCGATACGACATGATTTTTTTTTAAATTGAAATCGTTAAATTATTTCAAACGTCAATGGACTGAAAGAACTATTCATAAATGAAAAATGAAAATTTTATTCTGTTGGATCTTAAAAAATGTCACATAATATAGTTGGTTATTGTTAATTTGAATAAATTCTGCTTTTCAAAATCATAATTTAAGAACGAGCCCACTCGGAATTAAGGTTCTCGTTGTAATTACTGTCATATTTCCGTAAAACATTACGAAATAAAATAATATTTATATGCATTCCATACCTGACCTGATACGTGTTCGTGCCTATATACGAGTTATCCAATTTGAGTTTGTTGCGAAAAGTAGAACGGAAAGTAGTTTTTTCTTCTAGAACTAAAGTCCAAGATATCATAAATTATTTATTCAGAACCCAAATTTTGTTCTTTTTAAAAGTATATATTTTAAGACGTTTTCATTGTCAGGATTAATTATACAATTATATAGTCACGTTAACAATTATAAGAGTGTATAGGCGACATGATGTGTGCGACATAAAATCATCTTGGAAATTAGAAATCTTGTGGAATTGTGATAAGTTGAATTGCCAAATAAAACCAGTCAAGTTATTATCGGAATAATTATAGGTTTTATACTGTTGTCAAAAAACAAGTTTTTAAATTAATAACATATTTCTTGTATTAAGTGCTTTTTATACCACATTAAAATAAGTGATGTGTTTCAAATATTATATTCAGAAGCGTAATTTGCTAGTCACTTGGAAACGACGTGAGTAGGGCCTCTAATATTTAAATTATGTAATCTCTTATAGTGCGCAGGAATAACGGATGAAAAATTGAAAACACCACTAATTATTACACACTATACCTAAACACAGAACCCTATTTGCATTCTAGACCAGCACACCTTAGAACATGAAAAGGGCTAAAACAACAACAAACTACTTTTTTAGAATAGTACTTTTTGCTCGAGAAAGTCTCCAATAAAAAAAAATAATGAACACTAGCTGAGAATTTTTTTTAAGAAGATAATACTAATACATCTAAACGAAACATGAAATAGAACAAGACACAGAAAATAATCGCTTTGAGAATCAAACCCAGGATCTCCGTTTTACCGAGACGACGCGACGCCTCTAACCAATCGGCCATTGTGACCTGATTTTTTTGACAAATTATATTCATAAAAAATTGCCCATTTTTTTGGCTGCTATCTTTTGTGTATTGTGTGTTCTACACGAATTTATTTCTAACCTAAATAGTGTCTCGGATATGTATATTGAATTTTAATTTTAATTGATTTTTACAAACATTATTTATGATTTACTTATGAGTGGATTATGTGGCAATTAAATAGTCGATGATTATAAATACCGAAACAATAACAAGTCTAATACTCAGTAAACAAGCCGAGAATTAATAATAATATTATTGTCTGCATGCAAATTTGCGTGCGGACAATAATATTCTTTAGTTTGGCACCATTTAGTGTACATATTTTCTCCTGCGAGAAGAGTAACGGAGTCGTCAAATCGTCGTCGTTTTTGTTATCAACTAATACTCCACGTGCTTACGATAAATAAAACATCAATAAAGTATAATTTAAATTCGACCTTCCAATAATAAAGCACTAATTTAATTTTCACCATTTCGGAGTTAATTTCTTAATTTATAAACAAAAATATCATCATTCGACTCTCAATAAAATAAGAAGAGACCGCGAATGGTTAACCGCCAGAGGAGGCAGATAAAAGACTTCTTTGCTAAGTTCATCAAATGAAAAACCAACATCACTTCACCCAGATAGGGAGTAGTAATTGGTTTAGTAGTAACTAGTAGGGTACTTAACTACCTATCAGATAACTAACCAATTAACCTTCATGCCGTTTACCCGCAGGGGTAGGCAGAGAGGACAGACCGAAAAACAACTCGGTATCGGCACACACTCCTTGCTTTATTCACATTCATACATCATCTCATACATAGTCTTCTGTTATTCCGACTATTGACACAAGGAGAAAAATGAGTATTGTTAATTTATTAAGAATCTCTTAAAAGTATTGATAATTCGGTTAAAAAGGAATTTCAGGCGCTTACTGATAAACTTTTAGTAAATTCATAATATATATGAAATCATGCTCATGCACCTGCATTTGCCTTGTTAAAATATTATGGCAAAAGGACAATTAGGTTTTTTATGAACACGTGTTCCTACATTGTGATAATACATTTATACTTCACTAAAAGTTTATTAACATGAATTATTTTTGTTTTTTATTATTCACAGAATAGCCGGGACGAGTCAGCGCTACGAGAGATCTGACAACACTCTTGTCCAGGCCGTTGCCCAGTGGCAGGGAGCGCCTCTACACTAGAGATGGAGAATTTCACTCAAGCCACCATAAAGTCCTAATGTGTTCATCAATTTATTCATTTTTTATTTATTTCTATATTGATTTTTTATGTATTAACTTAAATGTAAACTTTTATGGCAGGCAGAGCATTGCACACACCGCTCTGTCCAGCTGAAATAAACATTATTATTATAATTATTAGGAAACCTGTCAATTAATTTTTTTAGGGCCTGAAATCCCGTTTCTAACCGGATTACGAATAATTTTTAAGAGATAGATTTTCTTAATAAATTAGCATTTCTCATTTTTCTCAGTGCATTGCCCGACTTAAGTGTCTGGATTACTTGATCGTACCATGCCTTCCTGGGGCGTCCCCGACTTCCTCTACCATTCACATTCACGTCATATATTCTCCTTACACTTCTTCCTTAGTACCTACATGCGTTCTGCATGGCCAATTCATCTAAGCATCCCTTTATTAATCTTGCCTAATACGCTTATATCAGCCTTGCATTCTTTACGAATCTCAAGCGATCATAAACGGTTTTACCACACATAATCCTCAAGGATCTCATTTCTGCAGCATTCAGTATATTTTCATCTTTCCTCTGCCTGTTTCCTGCCTCGCTGATGGCAGTGAGGACGTCATGGTGTATGGTCATCAAAGTAGGTACCACCACTCCATTATTGACTGGTAGCTTCGCTTATTTGGACATTTTTTTGTTAGCACCAACCGCGTTCCTTTCTCTACTGATGAAGGTTCTCCATCGCTCATCAACATGCTTCCCATTCTTCATATAAAATATAAAAAATGAAGTTTACATAAAGGGTGTCCGGAGGTAAAGTGCACTAACTTCATGGGGTGATTCTACATGATTTTAGAAGTAGAAAAGATGAATAACTTTTTTCGAAAATCCAACGTTTTAAGGTAGTTTTTAGGTAAAAAAGATGAATTGTTTGAATGGGAAAATAAATATTCTTCTATGGAAAAATATTTTAGTATGGGAAAAAAAAGTTGGAATTTCGAAAAAAAATATTTTTCTTTTTTACTTTTACCATCATGTATAATCATCTCCCGAAGTTAATCCACTTTAAAATTTTAAAGTATAAATTTTTAGTAATTGTAATTGTAGTAATTGAACCAGCTTTCTACTCGCAGTTATGAAATTTGTAGTAATTTATTTATTTGTAATTTTTTTGAATAGACACTTACGTATTATAAAATGACGTCATAATGAATTTTCTGTGTGAAAAGAAATTTTTGTAGTGGATTCAAATAATCAAATAAACGAAGTTAGTGTAAAAATCTACCTACTTTTAGTTAAAGACACTAAGTCCACGAATTGGATTCCCGTGAAAAAATGCTAATTTCAATAAAAAAAACAAGAAAAGTTGTATTAATAAATTTTTGGGTTAATGGACTGCAAAAAAAACAATAAATAAAACGGTTTTTAAATATTCAAAAACAGCTTTCAAATCCTGATTTGGTGAAATTACGCAAATCGTTGTCAATAACACACTCGGGTGATGAAACTTTGGTTTTTCCAATCAGCATTCTGTCTGGCTACTCATAACTCCAGGTCGTATGACATTAGTATCTAACACGTGAAGCACCAAGCTCTGCGGCAGCCTGCGGAAGTATTTCCAGTTTCCTAAGCCACGTGTTGAACTTTAATCTCTAAGTATTCAAATGTATTCTCGGTAGGTGCCAACTTCTGATGTGTAACTTGGAGGATTTGTCATCTGCTTAAATATGCCAAGTTTGTTGTTTTGTGTCCCGGATCGAACTAGTTCTTCGATTTTTTGTTATGACAGAGCAGGATTTAAAAAATGAAGAAATTATTCAATTATCTGACGTGACTGAGAAGAAACATAACAATTGCTTTTGATCACGGATGTAAAATATTATAATCAGTATAAAATTTTACGATCGAAATCGAGTTTTGGCAGTTCTCAAAACTAAAAGCTGATGTTTTGTAAAAATATATGGTCTGTAACAAACCACTTTTTATTCAAACGGCTACGTGGGGAAATATAAATATTTTATTGCGGCAACTGTATGATTTATGTGGCAAAATCAAACAAGTTTTAGAAGGCAAAAAATCACCATTTAATAACAAGATTATGGATGCTTTTGTAAGGCAAGAAGTCGGTTTCATGTATTTATTTGGAGTTAAACGCAGAAAAAACCGATTTGCCACTTTCTAACTGATTAGCATTCAGTTTGAAGTATGAAACATGATGTCAATCAAATAACTAGTGGACAGAACCATTACTCTATCAGTAAGTTCCTACTTGAATTAATACTTCATTATGAACGCCTGTTTTCTATCAATGATTATTCACAAATTGATATCAGAATGTTTTTGCAGTCACATAAGAAAATTGGATTTTTGTAATGAATACAACAAAAAATGTCCTAACATTCCGATGGAAAAGTTGTTCGCAATGAAATAGAGTTTTGCCAAAAATAAGCCATTTTTTACTCACGTAAAAATATTTTTAATATCGTCTTAAAGAATCAATGGAAAAATACGACTTGAATAACTTTCTTTAAATTTCTTGCCCATGGAAGAATAGCTGTCGCAAATTATCTAACTGCCCTACATAGAGAATATAATTCATCAATGCTGCCAATGAAACTATTTATCCTATGCAAATAGTAAGTACTTATCCTCAACTATCACACAAAGACACTATTGCAGAATAACAATAATTAAACAGTATACAGAAAATATACTATTATACCTGGCTATTCAGATCTGGTCACCAACTACGACCAAAGCCATTTCAAGCAACGTTTCAAATCTGAATGGTGGTCTAACACCAGGGCAATACTGAGAGTATCTTGAACATGCCGCCCTCACGCAAATATACTGTACATTATTTTAAACAAATAAATAGTAAAATAACACAAATTAACAAAATAAAATTTACACGCCGGGATTTGAACCCGAGACCTCCGGATTGCTAGTCGAGAGCCTTACCCCTCGACCACGGAGGCCGTCAACCTACCATTTTGTTATTATTTTGAAGACGATCCTCAAGAAATTCTGAAATTTGTCATCAATGGCAATATAACCTTTTAAAATGAGACTAAAAATGTTCTGATTGAAAAGTAGGCTCCCTGCCTTGATAAAATTAAAATAACAATACCAATTAACTTACCTAACTGTATATTTTATTACTTTTTTGGGCCATAAAACTCACAATATTGTGACCTTCAATTTCCTGTATTTGAATGTCAAGTGTGTATCATAAAAATATAGCCTATAAAATATTTTGAAATGTGTGATATATCTGTAAGGTTTACAGTTTTTAAGCAATTGTACAAAACCTGATCGTATCCGGTAGAATGAACTAATAACTTCAAATTTTTTAAATAAAACGCATAGTAGCTTTATGTAATATAAATCATAAATATTTGAATAAATTAGATAGTCAGTTGAACGCTTAGTGGAACTTGTTTGTTGATCTGTGGCCTGGGTTCAATATTAATCGGAAATGTATTTAGGTATCTATTAAAACCATTTTGATGGTGTTTATTGATTACGCTTATTAGAAATTTTTAGCTTACGTGTAAAATATAGAATGTGTTTGCTGGGAATAGATCTGAGGCCACGTGGGCGCTGAATATTTTTGTGATTTTGCACCGATAATATTTATGTCCGGTATTAAGGTAGACGACTCTAACACGCTTTCATAAAATACATGACAAAATCTTTAGAAATCGGCGCTGCAAGTAGATTTATTAGGATTATTTTATTAATTTCAAGATTTATACGCTTTGTAAAGGTAACGATTCTGATGCATTTACCTATGTTTATATCACCGATTATTTTAATTTACTTTTATGTACAGCACAGTAGTTTCTCCTGCTCCCAAACGTCTGTGAGTCAGCCGACTATAGCACCTAGAAGCTTAAGGTAGTGGGGAGGGGAAGGAGATAGGTGAGAGGAAGGTGGGGAAATACCCGGCTGAACATGTCTGGTCACCAAACACGGCTAAAGCCTTTTCAAGCAATGTTTCGAATCTGAATACTGCTCAGTTCACCAGGTCGATACTGAAAATATCTACCACTGTGGAACTTGCCTTAAATATAGGTATGTGTACAGGGTGTACACAAAGAATTTTAACCAGCGATTTCTGAGTTTATTTGTAGTAAAAATGTAGATGTTATTTTGCTGACCGATATAAATTCATTTTCATTTGCTCATTTAATGGTTCGATTTTATATTTTTATTTCAATAAAATAAACGCAATCATCGTAGTAAGAATCATGGCATTACTAGTTAGTATTATCGTCAGGGCCGGCTATGTGCGGGCGCATTTGGAGCAGTCCGCTCCGGGCGCCAAGTCGCCAAGGCGCTGATAATACCAACACCTAACAGTCTTAACACATCACACTTGAGAATATATACAGTGATCACCTACCTAGGCGTCTACTGGTTTTTACAAGTGGCGCTAAAAATTTTACTCGCGCCAGGCGCTATTTGGCTCAGGGTTCGAAACACTTTTTTTTTACCATTGTGCATGTAGGAATGTTACCCTCCTTTACCAGACAATATCAATTTTCTAGACTGGTAAACTACAAAGCATTATCAACCTGTTCTTAAGATAGTTTGGCCAGCGTAGAATCATTTTTTTTTATTTTATTTTATTTTTTTTTTTTTATATTTACTCCACACAGGAGGCCCTGAAGAAAATAATTTCCCTCAGGGCCTATGTCATCTTTGGGGATGCTGTGTGGAGGGTTTTTTTGTGGAGAGGAAGGAGTGAACATGGGTCTTGAAGAGTCCCATGTTGTAGGAGGGAGGAAACACAGAGGCCGGCAGTTCGTTCCACAGCCGAGCTGTTGAACTTAAGAACGAATCGTAGAAGCGACCCGTTCTCATGTGACAAGTGTCAACTGTGTACAAATGTTGGGCACGCGTTTGGCGTGTATCCCGACTACGCACCGGTGCCGAAGGGATCAATGACGCTAGTTCCTCAGAGCATCTTCCATTGTAATACCGATAGAACAAGGACAGCATACCTACCTGACGCCTGTGCTCTAAAGATTGCAGTCCGTTTGTTAAGATTGGGGAATCTATCAAACGGACCGCCCGTTTCTGCACAGAGTCAAGGGTTTTTTTCAGGTATTTTGGGGCTCCAGACCAGAGATGGCTGCCAAATTCGACAGTAGGGCGCACTTGCGATTTGTACAGGGTCAGCAGTTGTGTACTATTAAAGTATCTGCGGGCCCTGTACAGTACGCCCAGCTTCTGAGAGGCCAACTTTACTCTGGCTTCGATGGAGCCCCCGTACCTGAGCTGGTCACTTATAGTTACACCAAGCATATCAATGGAAGGCCTGTTCGGAAGATTGCTTCCGTTGAAGGAGACTAGATTATCATTTAGATCCCTTTTAGACGTAATCAGACAGGATTGGGTCTTTGAAACATTAAATTCGACGAGATTATTTTTACCCCAGGAGGAAATACTCTCGAGATAACCGTCCATTCTCTGCTTCAAAGCCCTCCGAGCCGTTGGAGTTTGTGTGCCCTTTGGGGGCTTGTCAAACAAAAAGCTATCATGAACTGTACTGTCATCCGCGTAACAATGAATCGGTGCACATGTCAAAAGGTCATTGATGTGCAACAAAAACAAAGTCGGAGACAGAACCGATCCCTGTGGGACGCCAGCATTTATGGAGTGCGAGGAAGAGGTGAAACCGTCAGCAACCGCCTGAATCGACCTATCCCTTAAAAAGTCAGCAATCCACGTACACAGGGATGCGGGAAGTCCGTAAGAATGCAATTTGTTGACAAGTCCTCGGTGCCAGACCCGGTTAAAGGCCTTGGATATGTCTAGTGCGACCGTTTGGGTCTCACCGTGACGTTCCAGGCACCGCCCCCAAACATGCGTCACATACGCGAGAAGATCACCGCACGAGCGGTTCCGCCGGAATCCGTATTGACGGTCGTTGATAATTTTGTTCTTCTCGAGGTATGTGAGCAGTTTGTCGTTGATCACACGTTCCATCACTTTGGACAGAACTGATGTGATCGCTATGGGGCGGTAGTTGGCCGGGTTGGAGCGGTCACCTTTCTTGGGAATAGGGTGAATTACCGCTTTTTTCCAACCAGAGGGCACAGTGCCACACTTCAGGGACATTTTGAAGAGCTTTGTCAAAACTGGAACTATTTCCGCAGCACACCTCTGCAATACCAGGGTAGGTATTCCATCAGGTCCACTAGCTTTGTTTACATCGAGCCCCCGTATGACGTGGAGTACATCCCGATGCCGGATCCTCAGCTTTTTCATATAGAAGCCGCAGTGAGGAACCGACGGCGGAACAGCACCCCCGTCGTCGAGGGTCGAGTTTTCCGCAAACATTTTCCCTAAAAGGTTTGCCTTTTCGGTGGCGGTGTTTGCTAGTGAGCCGTCAGGTCTGGTAAGAGGTGGCAAACTGGGTTTGCAAAAATTTCGACCTATTGAGCCCGCAAGCGACCAGAATGCTCTGCTGCCATGCGGGCAGGCAGCCAGCTTTTTGCTGATCTGCAGGTCGTGTTCGAATTTTGATCTATTGATGATTCTCTTGCATTCCTTTGCCGATTTGTTGTATGCTGATCTGCTTTCGGGCGTTCGAGATGTGTTGTAGGCTCGGTAAGCCGCGTTTTTTCGTCGAACTGCTTCGGAGCATTGTCGACTGAACCACGGCTTTGAGCCCACACCAGTTTCTTTAGTAGTCGATTGTATGAAGCCATCCATCGCCGATTTGATGACTTCACCAATCTCCTGGGCACATCTTGAAGGGTCCGAAGTCCGAAAACAAACAGCTGACCACGGAAAAGCATTGAAATGGGCCCGCATACCGAACCAATCTGCTGACCTATAGTGCCACACTTTTCTCCTCAGCCTCTCATTGGTTGGTCTGAGGCTAACGGGGATTGATGTCGTCACTAGGCAGTGGTCAGATGATCCCAGAGGCGCTGTGACGTCAATCTTATAACCGTGTGGCACAGTAGTTAAGAATAGGTCTAACAGATTGGAGCGGTGAGTCTGGACATCAGGAACCCTTGTAGGCTCCTGAACCAATTGCTCTAATCCGTAGCAAATGGCAAAGGATTCCGCCTTTCGGCCAGCCGAGTCCGTTGGGCCTGAGAACTTCAACCATGGTTCGTTATGAACGTTGAAGTCCCTCAGAACAACAAACTCGGCCGAAGGGTAGCGGGGCAAGAGATCATCAATAGTATCGCTCAAATGTTTGAAGAGCTCGGAAGTGTCTGATTCGCTATGGTTCGGTGAGCGGTATAGACATGCGTAGAATCTTGCCGTACTGGCAAGATTGACGCGCACCCACATTACGTCGAATCTGGAGTTTTCCAGACTCAATAGTCGCACACAGTTGACGTCAGCTCGACTATAGAGGCAGACTCCTCCTTTCAGTCGGAATTTGCTTGCGAGGGTAAAGCCCGGGCAGTCCAGATAGGAGGAGTCTGGCGGCTCGGCTATCTGAGTTTCGGATAGGAAAAGAAGGTTGGGACGTTGGGACAAAAGATGGTGATGGACGGAATTTAAATTTGTGTGCAGGCCGCGAATGTTGGCAAAATTTACCAACAGTTTTGGCCCGCACCGGGGACGCCTGCTACTCGCCGCTGTAATGATGTTAAGTTTGTTTTTATGTATATTCATGATTTTAATTTTGTTTTTTTGTTTTTTTTTTTTTTTTTTTAAGGGTATGAAGTGAAAGGAAGGTCTGGAATGGAAAGGTATGAGGGGTGGGTAGGAATATGGGGTTCAGGCTGTCCAGGAGTGATGAGCGTTTGGTTCCAGCCCACTCACTGCGGTGCTAGGCGATAGGCTGGGAGAGTCCGGCTGGAGAGGGCATCCAATGCGCCCCAAACGCTGCTGCTGGGTCCCCTCCGGTCACGAACCGGCACAACAGCAGTGGCGGGGTTTTTTCACTCGCTGATGGGGCAGCCCACCCTTAGTCGTGAGCCTGAGGGTCGGGCCCCTGTACTATCGAGCGGCCCGGACAGCGGTAACCGGTTGTAAAGGGTCTCCCTCAACCAGCATCTCCCAACCGGCCCGCCACGCAGAAGGTGGGCCGACGCACCCGCCACCAAGACCCGGGCAAACCTTAACCCATGAACCCGGGCACCCCTGCTAAGTCACCAAACGTAGCGAACCACTTGGGGTGACCTGTGGCAGAGGTGTTGGTCATCCAATAAATGGTTCCCAGGGCGGCGGTACCCATTCCCGCCTACCAAATTGAAATACAACCAATTAATTGTGAATTAGACTGTAAATGCTCGTAGCACGGTAGCGCACCTGTAATCGCACTTGTCGCCGCAGAACGTCTAATAAATAAACAGAACAAATACGCTTAAAAGACGGCGCATGTCTTTAGCATCTTTTACCTTTTACCAGAGTATCGGACATTAGTATTAGCCGAGACGAGTCGCAGGTTGTTTCAATTAATTACAGTTTGGTCGCGCTAGTGTCGCGCTGTGATCGGCCGATTGGGCACCGGCGGGCACTGGCGAGCACGAGCGAGATACGGGCACGAGCACGAAGTGCACCCGCAATAATACGAGATTTCAGAGCTGGAAAATTATACAGCCAGCTTCCGAGGTTTGAGTGGAACTCTCCTCACGAAGGCTCAGTGTACGTATCTTTCGCGGAAACTACTCGAGGGACAGGCGCCGTGTTGCAGAATGTGATCGATTTATAATGAGATGAACTACTTTGCTTCTAGATTCAATTTTTAGAAATTATGTGGAAATGTTCTTTCTTACACATTAACTCAAGATGTAAGAAATATTATGAAACTATCTCTTCTCGACTGCTGATTTTTATCGTTTTTGTCAGTATAAAACGAGCATTGTTTTCACAATACGCAAATTTAAAATTTATATTTTTTTTAATATTTAAAAGTAATGGGTTTTACAAAGTTTATTCTTCAGCCCACGCTGGGGAATTTATGAAAATATGTTGTATTTATGATAATAAAATGCATGAAAATATCATAAAATGATAAGTTGGTTTTTGACAAATTTTACATTATGTAAAATTAATAATCTCCCGGAGAAGACCAACTAATGTTATTCTATTAGGGAAATATAAGATCTTTGGTTGTTTTTACATAATCATAAAACGTATGGCTATTTCATAAATTATGAACTATCAGTGTAAAAATTCAACTGAAAATACTTCAAACGACAATAACCGGAAACATTTATCAATTCAAAAAAGGTGCGTAAGTATCGATGGTTACCAATAAAGCCATATTTTTTCCGTTAACCAAAATTACCATTATTATTTTTTATACATTTATTATCATATAGTACCTACCTACTTTTGTATTATCGACACAACTTTAATATAATTTGACTTGTTTTCGTGTCCAACTTTGTCCGCTATTATTTTTGTGTGTTTATTCGACAAAGATAGAGACAATTATTCCCACTTTTGTTGCCGTTTGATTTTCAAATATCTTAATATTATTTTTAAGTAGAACAGTATTCCAATTGTGGAATGTATTATTGATGATATTTTACAAATTGAAAGTATGATGTTTTTCGAGGCGGCGATATAAAAACTCGCCTCTCGAATCTACTAGCTATTTTAAAATAAATTTTTATTTTAGAGGATCACGCTCATGGTTGAAAAAATTATCTACATTGTGAGCGGCAAATGTTGAGTTTTCCACCAATTTATTGTATCAGCTTCACAAGGTTTTATTGTGACAGAGAAAAAATCAAGTCAGACTTCGTAAGTCGAGGTACTATTAATATTAATTTACAGTTTAATCTCAACACAATCTTCCACCTGTCATTTTTCGGTTAAATGTGATTAGCAGTCATGTATAAAAAACGCATTTATATAACAAAAGAGACAGCATTTCATGTCACTCTAAAGTGTCCCAAGAAACAGATTGGTGCAATCAGGCACAAACCACTACGAATGAATATACAAAAGTCAATTTAAACATAAATACACACATACCAGTGGCAATACAAACGTACCCACGGCAACACAAGCACGCATATTAACAAATACACGCAAACGTACATGGTATGGTCATACCAAAAGCAATACAAACAAACTAACATCAATACAGTCACCCAAAAGTCAATAAACAACACAGAAAAGTCTCAACGCATTCACCTAGCAACTTGCTTTTGATGCGATATCTCACCAAACTTGATTTTCCTTAAGTAGGTACCTGCATCTTGTTTCGTTCAAAGCACATGTTACACGGAATCTGGATTTCTCACAATCATCTAAGAAGAAAGTTAGAATACTGTAATTCCTCGATGCAGGTTACGTTTTGAAGATTTTACGCTTGTTGGTCGAGGTCAGCCTCAACTCTTTTTATTGGATCGAATAGAATTACTAATATAAAAGTAACGTGATCGTTCGTATTTTCGTAGTAAATTGAACGATTGACTATTGACCTCTGCTTTTTATGGCTTTTTAGTAGGACTAGGGTCATAAAATGTGTGTTTAGAAGGTTTAAGTCTATAATGTTCTGGAAAAAAATTATACAAAATGACGTGTCTGCATTTTTAAAGGTAACAACGTTTTAAGATTCTAACAAGAAAATACACGTTTTTTTAACCCTTTTAACAATAATAATACAAATATTTGGATGATTTATATAGCGCCGTTTTAGTGCAAAATCACCTCAAGGGCGCTGATCACTCATTTTGCCAATGCTAAGGAGATTTTGTAATTTTTATGTGACACCTCACAAGAGCGCCCTTGTCTCTACAGTTTAAAGGCAGGAGAGCTATGTCGCCATCCGGTTGGACAGTGTTGTGAGGCGGGTTAACGTAGCGGCTGAAGGAAAGGATTTATTATTGCGGGTGTTGGAGAGGCCCGGATTGTATGAAGGAGGAAAAACAGATACCGGCAGCTCGTTCCGTATACAAAATGTACTACATCAACTGTGAACGGGTGTTCCGCTAGTGTACGTCGAGTTTCACGCACGTGAACCGGTGTACCGGGGATCAATGCCGCTAGCTTCTTAGAGTAGGCTCCATTAAAATACCCATAGAGTAGTTATTTATAAGTAATTAATAATACGGTAGGTATATGTATTTTGAGATGTAGTTTGTTTTTCTTTTTGAATAACAAAAAAAAAAAATTGTATATTTGGAGAGGAAATTGTCACAAAGATAGTGAGATTTAGTTTAATTCACTAATATCAGGACTGATTCATTCTGATACTTGCTTTTATATCGGGGGCTTAGGATCACAAAGGCCTAACTGCAAAAACTAGTGTTTTGAGTTAAGCTTGGTTTCGGTAATACCATAATCATCTTTATTATTGACACGAAACTCTATCTCGTACATACAGCTAGGCAATATTATCAGTTGGGCATACAGCTGGGCATATGAGCATGCCAATCTTCATTTGCATTTATTTTAAAACTATGTTTTTGTAGATTGGCCCCTGTGATCCTAAATCCTCATATAAATCAAACAAAAGTTATTCCAATAAATTGAATTCCAATATTGTTTATCTCGTTTGTAAAATAAACGATTTAAACAACAGATTAAATATGCATTTAATATTCGTTCCTACATGATGAACCATTGCGGACTGTGGAAAAGGTATCATCCTGCGCACCTTAACGAACTTAATGCCATAAACAGTTAATTTAATTTTATTCGTGAGTCATTAAAAGTTCTCTTTATTAAGTTTCGCATTAAGGCCGAAGCGAGTCAGTGTCTATGGACTCGTTTATAAACCAATAAGATCTCGTTTGTGCTTTATTACAGTCGTGCTTCAGCCCCTTCCCACCCCCTTACCACCCGACTATATGTTTATTCTGCGCAGGTAATTTGCAATCATTATCGGATCGTAATTAAATATGTTTAGATGTTTTCGAGAGAACACATGTTAGAGATCGCAGGTTTCAAATGACAGACAAAGACCTCTATTCTCTCATTGTTTCTAGTTCACTACACCTACGTGAATGAATAAATTAGTAGAAAAAACAATCCAATAATAATCATCAATATTATATTATAAAAAAATAAATAAATAAACTGCAAGGATTTTTATAATCATTAGCCAACAATAGTCCAAACTGCTCTTAACCGTCTGGAGCCAGTGAGAATATGGCATCCCCAATCGGGGTATGTTGTGAGGCTGAAGGTAGTAGGGAGGGGAAGAAAATGGGGAAGAGGAAGGTGGGGGAGTACCTGGTTATTCATATCAGAATGGTGGTCTTACACAAGGGCCATACTGATAGTATCTTCCACTCTGAACGTGACGCAAGTATACTATATACATTATTTTAAATTGTGAAACAACATAAATCAATCAAATAAAATTTACTTGCGAACGCCGAGATTTGAATCCCCTACCTTCGGCTTGCTATTTGAGAGCATTACACATCGACCACGGAGGCCGTTATAATATGTGAATTATTGGGGAAATTGACACGTGCAGTACCTATATTAGACTGTTTTCTCACAAAATTATTACCAATGTGATGTGTCCTCGTTTGTTAGAAGGTAAAAAAATATTGTTCGCGTTTTTATGAAGAAGTGGTATTTATTTTTTTTGTGTAAATCTAATTATATAATTCCAAGTAAAAAGGTTTATCGATATTTTTTATTGAGAAAAAAAAATCAAAACAAGTGGAATGTGTCCAAAATGCATGTGTTTGCTATAATGTCCCGAGACTTGAGCATATCTCGCCTAACATCTTTCGATATCGGATTCTAAATATGTAGAACTAAAGGAAGGTACATCAAATAAACAGTTTGCTGAATTTGAAGATTCCTGCCTATCTGTGACTATCTTACATACAGTACCTTCACACCAAAGATACCATTTACTCCTTCTCCCCATACATAAAATTGCTATATTTGAGGTTAGTTACAACTATTCATTTTCAAAAATTAAAAATAAAAATACCAAGAAGCTCTGCAACGAATGGTTGCTGACTCCCCGGCACAACATCACAACTGATAGAATTTACAATGAAAGGGATGATTACTTGAGTTTATGATTATATTATTTAATTTGATTGAATTTTTATTTTTGTAAATTAATTTAATTTATATAATTGATTTAGTTTTAATTTTGATCAATTGATTTAATTTTAATTTTGTTAAATTGATTTAATTTGAATTATTTATTATATAGATATTATATTAGAGGCAATACTGAAAACCAGCTGCATTCCGGAGAAACTCGTCAATTTGTCAATAGAATCAATGTAATAAAAAAGATTTGTCAAATAAATGTTTTCTACAATTTATTAATTTAAATCTAAATCTAAATCTAAAAAAATCGCTGTACGCCATTGTTACGAAGATATTATGTCTCATGCTATTATGTATTCCTAATAATTTTTTTACTCTTTGAATCTCTACATGTTGGCAATGTAAATATCAATGAATTTTGAAATCAGTGGTCAGTAATTACGTAGCGCGTGTAATGGGTGTTATTAATATTGTTGAATAATAATTTTCTAAAATTAAGATACTCATAAATAACGAGCTTAATATTCTGAGTAGGTTTTGGAAGTTACATAAATATTCATTTACACATATGAAATCTAAGGTGTGTGGATTCTTTGGACAAATGGTCATATTTCTACAAAGGCAAGTAGGTTTCTCCATTAATAAATATTTATGATCGAAGATATGTTACTTCAAATTCCGACATGGGCCGTGGAGATATGACAATATTAGTTTTGATATTGCTACTATTGTGGTAAATTTGATGTTAAATTTAATATCGAATTTATTACAGCCATTGCCAATTATTTATTGTTAAATTATGTCTCAAGTGGGAGTTGAGCATTGCATTATTCAAAACTACTTTACGATGACATGAAAAAAATAAACCATGACATTGGATACAAATAGCGTATGATACAAATAAAATATAAAAATATGAATAATGTATACGGTGACCGGATAAATCATCACAATGATAATTCATCACATCTTTAAAAAGTTATATAAAGTCATGTAAAGTGATGAAACAAAAACTTTATTAACTGGGTTAAGTAGTTTAGGTTAGGTTAGGTTAGGTTAAATTTTTTATTTTTTTCTTCGTTTCTAATGAATTTATATCACTTTTTAAAAGTGTGTTGAATTGTCACTGTGTTGAGTTATCATGCAACCAATGTATACCTATGTAATATTATTGTATATGTATGTTCACACTATACATTAAAGAAAGATTTCTTTAATGGTAATGGAACACCTTACCAGAAATAAGTTGTTAATATTATTTTTCTTTCAGAACTCGATTTGGTCCAAGTAGGTACTTATCAGTTAAGCGATAAATAAAAGTGATTTAGACAAGAATTAATGGGAAATGACTTGTTATTAAACGTGTCATGGAAACATAAAAACACTTTTGAAGTCAATAACATTTTGATGGAATTTATAACTATCAACATACCCGTATTTACCATTTTCTATAGTCGTTCTTATGATATCCAATACAAAACGCGTGCTTCGAAGAATAATAAAACCATGAATAAAACTATGCTTAATATTTTATATAGCATTTTTAAGTAAATGTATGCAAATACATTTACTAAGTAAAATTAAGTAAATGTATGCATTAGGCACTACTCATTAATTTTAAGAAAATGTTTGCGAGATTGTCGTTTTAAATTAAACCACAATGTTAATCCATCTTCAAAATTTGCAAATAAATCTATTTTATTATTACTTATATGCTAAATTAATATGGTGATGCTTTACTAAGATGCCAGTTAGTCAAGGTAAAGGATGCAAGGAGGGTGACGTTGGGTTAGGTTAGGAGAGATTTGCTAACTTTGGCTGTGAAATTCAGCAAAACGAAATATTAAAACGTGAAGTATTTTTGCACTGTCATTGGGGAATGCTGATCGATAAAGTTAATACTTATGATCAAAATAAAAACTCTCAATCGTTGAATAAAAAACTTTAACTCCTCAGGCCTCTGGCCTATCCTATCAGAAGGTCAGAGTATTTCCGGTTTGCAATAAAATCCAAATAATTGGATTATTTAAGAACGTAAAAGAATTGAAAACTGTTTTTGAAAGAAAAAACAAAAAAATGCCTCACTTGTTTTTTGTAACGAAAAATACTAATAAAGAAAAAATACATGTAAACACATTTGGTTTATTAGACAAATGTATTACAAACGTTAAAGCCATCTCCTTTTCTTTGTCGTTTCATATAGTCTCGTTTTTTGCAAATTGCAGTCGGAACTTTTGGTTTCATAAAGGTGTAAATTGTACTGTGGTTAACTTCTAGATTTGAATATAAAGCGTGGTGTTTTCTCTTTTCAAGACCGTTTAGATCATATTTTTCACCAACGATTTCTGCTAGACCATATGAGTTGTTCCCAAAATCGAACAAAGCCTGAAGGGTTAACCCGTTGTACGTGTACGTCACAGCAGCAGGGTTACGAGCGGCCGCGCACCGTGGTGTGTGTAAGGGTAGAGACTAGATATATACGTTATACCTACGCTTAATGGTTTAACTTATTTCAGCATATCGCTCACCATACACTACCTATGGGAATGTTTGGCGAGCGATATGCTGAAATAGGTCAAGTCACGAGAATATAGCGCGCTTATAGCGTGGTCTGTCACAGGCATTAATGAAAAAGTAAGGCGTACATGGGTATCTAGCACAAAACGGTACGCGTTTCAAGAGAGATTATGTAATTATACTTCAAGAGAGATGTTCGATTCTGTTACTGCAGTATTTCCTCTTGCTATTATTGCTCAGTATTAAAATCTGACGTGTCATCTAGGTTTTTTGCAGTTTGCTAACAGCACTAAACAACTCATCGTGTTAAATAATAGCTTCCGACCATCGTAACGCTATCCAATCGCATTAGTTTTTCACATCAATATTGATCTTTGTTTATTTATTTTACAGGTAAATTAGTTTTTTTTCATGATTTCCGTTAGGCAAACGGATAAATGAATGAAGCGTGGATATACTAAAAAATAAATGGTGTCTGTTAGGTACAGTCACAGTAATAAAATCGGGGTCTCTATCGATCCGTGGTGAGGCAGGAACAGGGGTATTTTTCTAGCCAGCGGGACTGCTGTCACTGTACACAATACCCAGGGCTGTACTAGGGTTTTTCGATAAACATTAAAACTAAATCCAAAACATCGATATAAACAATTTGAGTCTCAACAGCCTCAAGCAAAAGTACCTACCTCTGAGGGCTTCTCGAATGTGTGCATATTGCAAAGAAGTTTATTTTGAAAATAAAAGAATGATTAACATGCTGGAAATATCTTTTTTTTTACTATTTTGCACGGTTCAGTAAAGTTCAGCAGCGCAAAAATTGGAATTCTAAATTAAAAGTCAATCGAATTTGATACCAAACCCCAAGTTATAATCACAAACAGAAATAAAGTGGGGCTTATACTATAGCTTAATCCAGTCCCACCTAAATTATCTGATAGAAATATGGAGAAACAAACACATTACATACTTAAACGATTTACAAATAATGCAGAATAAAGTCATAGAAAACTCTACAATTAGATTTTATAAAAATGGAACTAGTACACAAACACTATACAATACAACACAATGAGTTGTAAATTAATACAGTAAATACTGAAAGTGTTTAAGAGAAGCATAGGCTATGAGGGCTTAAACATTTACAGATATTCTGAAAACGGAGAATCGAATAAGAGAATTTAAGAAAAAAAAGTTACATTTTATATAAGAGAACAGGATATAGAATGATTGTTAAGATGAGATGATATGTAGTATGATATGTTATATTGTGTAAACTTATTATTGTTACGTGTGTAAATATTTATATTTCTCTAACAGCTATAATATGTAAAAAAAAAACGCAAAATGTTACATTCGGAAGTTCTTAAGTAAAACTTATTGTTTATTGTTATTGTTATTTTACAATGTCTTTGAGGTGATATTTCGCACAAAAGGCATCGTAAAAGCTGACAATTTTTTTAAACTTTTATTATTCTTCTCAAAAGTACTGCAACAATTGCAACTATTATTATTATAACTTACGTATCGATAATCAAATTTTTGAATGCTCCCTTGACGTTATTTTTTACGAAAGTGGCTATGCACGTGAAAATGTTAATAAAAATATACATTTGATCCATTTTTGGTAGATATCTATATATATTTTATATATCAAGTTTTAAATATCGAACGACCCAATAGAAATACTGTGAGTACACATCAACAGACAGTTGTTTTAGTTCAGATTAGATTTAATTTTTGTTTTAAATATTTTAAATTGCCTAGTTGTGCCCTTTCGCCGGTGAAGACTGTACCGCTATAGCAGATAGATTGTCAGCTGCGATGACAATCAAATTTTATTGAAATGCAACAAAATGACAAATGAAGAAAATAAATTAAAATGAAATTGATGTTTTGTGCTATTCAAATCATTTAATTCGACTGATATTCGTAGATCCACAATATGGTGGAGGGCAGCCGCCTCCGGAAAACGAAAAAATGCATTCTATATTATCTGATAATAACACGTGTTAGATAGTTATTTCCCAATAGATACAAACCGGTTTCGTCAGAGCTCATTTTGGAAGGAAAATAGATCATATGAGAAGTTGAAAATTCAATTGACAATTGAAAGTTCCAAAGTTCATAAAACTTAAAAAATGTGTTTCGATAAATTTTGCTGCTTTACATAATTAGTCTGCTTTGTTATGATGAGACTGAAAATTGAATTTCATATGAAATAGTTGTGCAATTACTAAGTTTTATTTTATTGTTTTCCTTGTGCATAGCTTTTTTGAATGGACGTCGAACCGGTTTAGAAAAGTTGATTGTGTTTAATATATTAATGAAACCACAACGTGCAAAAGGAATGCCATTCTATAAAAATATTTCCATTCAATATTTTTATGAGTCGAATACATACTAGAAATGCGAAATTTATTGTAATGTTTAAGGAATTAAAATATTCAAATTCGGGAAAACGAATATTTTAATTTGTAAAAATGCAGAAATAAATAATTAATATCTCCATAGTGGCTTGGATGAATACATATAACACGTATATATTATAAATTACAATCCCGAATGGGAACTTTCCATAATTTACTTATTCATATACTGGAATAATGAATAGCCCGCCTAAGTTTAATCGAGGATTTCCTCATTAATAATCGGGTTTGCTGACTTAATCCCGTTTAAATACCAGTCAATGACCTACTTATCATTCTAACAATGTTGAAGAGGTATGATTTTACCATAATCTTTGTAACGCTTTTTACGTGGTTAAGTTACATAGCTAGTAAAATATTAAACATGAAATTAAAAATCAATAACACTAGTTGACTTTTTGAAATGATCACTATTTGATTTGTGGAAATAATTCTAAAAAAATAAACAAGCGACATTTTTGTAAATAACTTTGTTTAGATTTGATTCTACTTTTCTATGCTAGTTTTCTTTACTGAATTATGTAATTTGAATAAATGTAGGTATTACAGAAAAAGAGGGAGTCAACTTATTTTAAAGAGAAATAATATTATATTAGCAATGCAATTATTGTAAATTATTACTACGTAAATAGAAGATATTAAGGCCAGGCATTTCGAAATTCTGTACAACATATTTATCTAGAACACTAAGTTTTTAAGTTCTTAAATATATGTTTTTATGAAGATAATATCTACTCATCTGCTGAGCCGAAACAGAAATTATATAAAATTCCTTCCATAGAGAAAAATCGCAAAATGCTCCAAAACTTATCAAAACCACATTTTGTCCTGTTATTTAACATGTTATAAGTAATAAAAAATTCACATGTGTGGAGAGATTGTTTGCTTTATTTTAAACCAGCAAGTATTTTATTAAATATTTTCACAGTTTTCTCTATCATTCGTACTTACGTACACGTTCAAACAATATTCTTCTTGTTTTTAAATTCTTACGACTAAGCCTTAATATCTCTTCTCTTCAGTTAATCTTAAACTACGGATGTAAAAAAAGAATAGATAAATAATATTTGTATGATTACGGACATATGTACATAAAAGAAATCTTTACCTAAGTGCATTTCCAAGAGTATAAACCTTAAAAGTAGAAACTAGAAAGTACAGGGTTTTCCAATAAGAGCTGTAATTTTGAATAGCCCGCTATTTTGATAGATGTTACTTTTGAAGCTGTCATTTTTGACATTTGACAAGTAGAAACTACGTTTTTAATAAAAATGGAACGATGTTTTTAAAAATTTCAACAATGCATTGAAATTTTTAAAATTCCCTTGAATGAATCAAATGCAAATCATCTTAAGTGATGAGGCCCATTTCCACCTCGGTGGCTTCGTCAACAAGCAAAATTGTCACATCTGGGGCTCGAAAAACCCAAGAATTATTGTTTAAAAGCCTTTCTATCCTCAACGTGTGACTGTTTGGTGCGGTTTGTGGTCCGGCGGAGTCATTGAACCTTACTTTTTTGAAAATGAGGCTGGAGAAACAGTTACGGTGAATGGATCGCTATCGAGAGATGATTAATCATTTTTTATGGCCGGAATTGGATGGTATTGATTTGGACAACGTTAACTTTCAATAAGACGGCGCTACATGCCACACAAGCAACAAAACCATTGATCTTTTACGATTGAATATCAAAATAACACCTCTTATTCGAAAACCCTGTAGTATCCGTCGGTGTACGAAACACAGGTTTAATTAAGTGCTTAAGAAAATAAAAACCCACCTTTTGAATATTAATCTAAATCAAGCAATGTGAGAACAATCGTTGGAAAAAAGTATGATATAAGAAAAGCGGGTCGAATCGGGAACTAAGACAATGCCAGTTCTGATTGCGTCCGTTGTACCATGGCGGGCGGAACAACTACAAAACGACACTAATTTTTTATTCTCAAAACTTACCGCAACGATAACCATTGACAATTAATGCTAAAATTTAGACATTTGCATTGGAAATAAGCAAATAAATAGATTTGGGGGAGATCGAGTCATCCGGTTCGATTCTTGTTAATTTTCAAAATGCCCTTTATTAATAAGATTCGGGCCACCGATCGTGAGCGTGCAAATTTAGAAATCGACAAAAGTCTGACATTTTTTCATTAGCTATTATGATTTTTTTTAATCATTCAAATGGGACTTTCCATGTTCCCACAAATATGGCAAATCACGAAACTCATTAATTTTTGATTTTCTAATTGTTTTGCTATTATTTATTTTAATATCATAATTATTTTTATTATTATATACGAAATTTGCCACTTAAGTAAAACGTGTATATAAATTCGTCTTCCTTCCATACATAAATTGAAATGACGTCCTAGAACACCCTTGAAGAGTGAAAGCCAGAAACATTGAAACAAAAATCCACAAACGCTTGCGCATTGTTTCAACTGACTAGTGCCGTGTGCCAAAAGGTTGTCGTTTTAACTTTTAATAATTTTAATCGTTGTGAGAAAGATTGATATGAAAAAGAGCAGGAATTAGATAGAGCGGGTCACTAAACATTGCTAAAGCCATCTTGATAAACCACCATTCGATAACGTGGTCTATCATCATCATATAATTTCTTAGGTATTAAAATTATGAGTTAATGGCCTTAGCACTCGCATGTTGCCGAATGTTGTGAAGCGGAAAAAACTAGGAGTAATGTAAGTAAGTAGAACGAGTAATGGTATTTTATCGTCTATTGAATTCTGCTATAACTATATATTTATGGATCAATATAACTCTTCAAAATTTAATTTAAAACTAAAAATCCCATTCGGAAAAATACCTTACAAACTGTAACAGTTTTCTGAAACAAAAAAAAAACAACATGGTATAAGGTTTCATTATCTATTACACAAACAAATGAGGTCTCTTCAGAAGGTACCCAGTGCATCCTACCTATTGCTGAGCTACGGTACGGAGTATGCAGATGAGCGTTAATTATTTGCACGCCACGAGCAGCCGAGTATTCCAAATGGGATTTTTAAACCAGGAATCCAGATCTTGCTGGCTTTGTTGCTGGAGGTCATGCGAGGATCAGCGAATAAGGATATGGGACAAGAGTCGTTTGTTTTTCTTCGTCCTTTTGGCTGATGGCAATTTCTCGGGAGCGTGAGGCAACCGCGTGCGATATGAAGATAACGGTTCATAATTAGAGCGACTGGGCAATTAAAATGAAAATATAAGAGACGAAATGTTTTTACCTTACTGCAGCAGGGCCAATATGTATACGAAAATAACACTTAAAATAACTACTCTCTATCTATTACTTGTGGTGAGAATCTTCATTTACTATATATAGGTAATTGCTGAACAAATATATGAAAACACTTCTTTATAACTTTTAAAACAATATAGGTGTCTTCATATTCGTGGATTATTTTTTGCAATCGAGAAAAACCGTAATCGTTGTGGTTACCAATCATTTTTTGAATAAGATCGCAAACATTTTAAATTGATTTCCAATGTGCACTTTTCCAGAGTCAGTAGAACATAGCATCTCCTTTTTTTAGGGAATGTAGTGAGACTAATGAATAGTTGAATAGGGAAGAGGAGGGTTTGGAATAAGCAATCATGCTATTCAGATCAGCTTAGAACACTTGCAGTCTTAACACATCAAGCAGAACTTGCATTTTGATTGGTGGTTTCTACGGGTTTTCCTCTCCATAGTAATGACTTTTAAATACCAATAACACGGTTTTTAATTAAAATGGGAAGTTTGAACAGTGAAAAGTTTCATGCATGGAACAAATTTAGCGTTTCCCTGAAGATATTAATCCTTGCTTCATCCAATGACACATGTTATTTAATTAAATATCCTGGGATCGTTCCGCTATCGCTGAATTTATTGGTCAGCCTGAAAAAAATCCGTGATGGCACGACAGAAGGTTTAATTATGCCACCCATATCTGATGCTAGGTAGATATACCAACCTAAGGGTTTTAAGGTTCTCGAACCATTGAACATGGGGTAGAAATGATTATTTAAAATTATTTTCTAATTCATGAATGGAATTCAAAATTACTTCATTTTAGGTCAAAAACACATAAATTTACAAATAAATATATAATTTCACCTAAATACTTCACATTTAAACTTTCGATCATGTGTTGGGGAAAACCTTCCCTTTCCAGAAAAAAATACGAATACCGAATGAAGAAAAAATATGTAATACATATAGGTAATCATTAGATAAATGCTGGAGTAGGTAACAAAATATTGAAATGAATTAAAAGGGGGATATTTAAAGGGTGTGGGGGAATATTCACCATTGCAATGTATTTTAAATGCATCTTTTACTAAAATTGGAATTATCTACTGATTTTATGAAAGCTATTTTTGGATATGGAAAGTTTGCATTCTTTATTTTGTATTTAAATAATTGATTTGGAAAATAATCTGTTTTTGTGAGAAAATTCTGGGATACATTTTAAAAGATCAGGAGATCATAACCGCATACAGGTGACATCATCTCCCGTGTGACTGGGAATGCTCAAGCGGACAGCGCGTCTTGCGTCCAGACTGGCTGGCCCCGTTTGCACGAAACGTCACACAGATCGCGATTAGGAAAATATATAACTGCATAATGCTGTGCTCCTGATTGTTGTTCAATGTGTTATCTTATTTCGGTTCCAGCTTGAGCTAATGAGGCGGGGTTCTCCGGCGCGCACGGATCCGGAGCAAAAGGAACGCGAAACGGCAAGGTAATAATCGCAATGACATTGGGAGCGTTATTGTCTGCAGTTCTGCACTCCCGGGACATAATTATATATTAATGTGTTCCAAGTACAATGAGCATTTGTCTGAAATATTTCAGTGAACGCTTTGGCCTTCACGATTATTGTACGAGGAATGAAGATGACAATGCTTGTACCTATGCCTGATTGTGAAAATGATAATAAAAAAAACTTAAATCTTGCTACCAAACTCGTCGACACTCATTATAGGTTCTCCAAATATACTAATGCTAACAAATGAAAGAATTGAAAAGAACAGGTAAAAATCTATATTTTAGATGTTATCCAACCTTCTTTCATACCAAAATCTCTCTAAGAAAAGTATTTTTTTTTAATTAGACCTGTGAGTTCAATTATTTTTATTTTGGGGTATCATGTCGTGTTGCGCTACCTGCTTCTTTAACCGGACAGCGTTATAGTATCCGTCATCAGGACATATGATTAAACGATGTAATGCTGTTCGTTGTAACGATAATACTTTTAGTACAATAAATCTTAAAATAATATCAGAGTGAGTTCAATATTGAATGGTGTCTGCTACCCCTTCCACGAACAATTTGAAGCAATTTTGACAATTATAATTTTTGCTTGGTCAATAAGCTATTCATGTTAATTATGGTTTTGTAAAATTGTAACAACCGTTCAATTATAAAAAAAAATGACTTACACAAAACTATGTTCGATTTCTTAAGATATAATTTATATTTTATTTTACCTGTATTTTGTTTGATTGGTATTTACAAAAAAAGATATGCCGTAGGTATTTTGTGTAAAAGCCCTTTGGGTGTTTAAATAAATAATAAAAATATATACCTCCTTGAAATAAAAACAATGTAATAAAATGAAGAGATTTTTTAATGTTAGAAAAATATTTTTATTCTTTTTTTTAACATTAATTTTTTAAAATTATTGGCATTAAGCAATCTCAAAAAAAATCTTCGCCACGTAATAAGTAAGCTTATACATATTTTTATTAAGGCGATGCACTACGTAGCAATGCAAAATCATGTGTTTTTGGTTTGAAAATTTGGTCGCCTGGAAATGTTTCAAATGCTTTAATTAAATACAACAAGTAGAATACACCTTAGCCTTTGAAATAATCGAGTATTTTTTACTTAAGTCTTTTTATAAGCCCAGAAAAAAATAATTTATAAGGCCTATGAAAAATGCTTTAAAGTAAAAAAATTTCCTACTTGCGTACCCATTTTCGGTTATGATTTTATTGTATAATGTGGCAAATTAAGTTATTTATAAAATGATTGGAAAAAATTTAAATATTTATGCCTGAACATCCACAAAATAAAATAAAAGGCACTTTTTGGCCATGTTTTTTTCTCGCCTAAATCAAAACAGCTGGATGGTGTTAAGCGAGAATTTAAGCCTTATCGCCATCTACGTAAGGAGTGTTATTGATGGCGGCTCGATTCGAAATATTACACGACGTAGTGCATCGCCTTAATGAAAATTATATATACATAAATTTTTTTTAATACAACGTAGGTCAATTGAAAGTATGCTTACTTTATAATATTTTGGGGGTCAGTGAAGGTAAAATGTCCAGTACCTACGGTTGTGAAGATAATCAAAATTGATCTAAAGCGCGTTGATGTAATAAAACTGTATCATAAATAACACCGAGTAACCGAGACGCGTCGTTCTCCGAGATATTTTATATCGTCGGGTGAAACGTTAAGGGAAAATTATAATTTATTTTCATCAACAGCTGGAGGCTGGAGAAGTGCAATGTTGGTGAATTTATGTTAGATAAAAACCTAGTACAATACTTTCTCAAACTGAATTTTTATTTCTTTCAAAATTAAAAAAAAAAAACATATGTTATATATTATTGCGCTTTTCTGCGTCTATCTTATAATATGCACCACTAACCATTACTAGGAACTAGTTTAGAAAAACTGAACAACGCCATATTCTTGAGAGTTTTTACAATATTTCAATAAACGTACTTTCGTCAAAATGAATTTTCATTAGTTTCAAATCACTGTGATAATTATAAATGAAAACTTTAACATTTTCTTGCAAGATTTAAAAATAAACACATGTAACGCACGTTTACGTCTATTTGTGCGAATTTATTTAGAAAAACAAAACTAAGTACAGATTTCCAAATAAATGTAAAAATTGTGACGCACTTCCACCTTAAACTATATCTATAATGGTGAACGGAAAACTAATAAAAATAAAAATTAAATACATTATTAAAAAGTGATATAAAGTCATGAAAAGTGATGAAACAAAAACTAGGTTAAATATTTTATGAAGGATAGGTTAACATGGTAGTTTTTAAAATTATTTTTAATGACTTTATATAACTTTTTAACGGTAAGTTAAACTGTCATTAATAATAATAATAATATTTGGCTAATTTATAAAGTGCCGTTTTCGTGAAAAATCACTTTAGGGCGTTGTGCAAATATATTTATGAAATAATTAATACAAGAACTACTGACTTAAAACTAGTGACTTACATCTAAGACTTATTAATGTACTATTACTAGAAGCCCAAGAAGGGTGTGGGGTGTGGGGTGTGGGGTGAGAGGTAAATGTGAGGTGTGAGTGTTGGTCGGTTGGCTCTTAGGAACCTTTTACTCCGCGGGAGACGGCTTTATACGCGCCAGGACCGAATAGTGAACGTGCCTGCACAAAGGATGCAATTTGTTTCAGCCATATCGCCGTGTACTCTTAGGGAAAATGAAGTGTCAGCCGGGGTGTTTAAATGTCGTGATTCATAATTTAAGGCTAATTATAATACGGTTTGTGCGTAAAGTAACGATAAGATCAGTTAGTAGATAGTCATGTTAAAGCGTGAGCAGGAAATAAGAATAAAGAATAGTTTCGAATATTCTGATTTTCTGACATAAATTAGCATTTTTACTGGTAACACAAAGTTGGTTTAATTAAAATAAGAGGGATGTTTTCCTCCAAATTACCTTTGAAGTGAGTCGGTAATACGAATGAGATTTCTTTTAATATTTGGTTGTGAAAGCAATTCTTTTAATTAAATTTAACAACTATTTTGTTTCATTTTATTCACCAACCGGTTTCGCTTGTTTCGAGCTTTATCAGGGTAAAAATTTAAACTTAAATGCATTAGTGGTTAAGAACAAAGCGTTTGTTTAATTTATTTGTATATCAAACCGTGCAGTTGTTTCTACTAAAACATAATTATTTTGATGTTTGACCAAATCATATATAAACTTTATTGTAGACGTGTCACGACAATTGAATTCCTGTTTGAATTTACAAATTCTAGATAAGGATATATTATATTATTTTTTAGGAATTTAATATGTGATTCTCTCAAAAAAACGAAAGGATTACTTAAATTTTCCATATAATTTTCTTTTTTTTCTTCATTTAGCATTATGGACGATACCGAGTCGCAAAACAAGTATAAATAAATATATTTTTTTTAAACAAAAGTAAAAGAAAGCAAAAAAACATTACTCGTATAATTTTTATATCTTGAACCATTACATTAGATGCTTTCTTGAAAACGCCTGAAAACTTGCTTCCCGCCATAACGTAATCTTGAAGCAAGCTTTATGTTAAAGTATGTCGAATGGTTCTCGGTATGTATTTCGCCTGGCTGTCTTAGTCATTAACTCTGAGGAAATCTTACCGTAGCAGCAAGGAAGGTGAGCGCAGTAAAATTTTCCTCTTATATTTGAAGTTGCGATGTAGGTACGTTCATAACAATAAAAAGTTTCCTAGTGCTCCGGAGGCGGCGTTTATAACTCACGTTCTAAACAAACTATGCGTCGTATAAACCAAGCGGTGTACTCGCATCGAGTACGCCCATAAAATGTGTGAAATTCTCCTGAGGTACGTGGAAGCACCACCCGAAACAACGGAACGTACTGCTTTTATACCTTCCCAGAACCTTCTTCACACATCGCCGTGGCAAGGACGTCCTCATATTTGGACGATCTCTACTGAACGTTTCTCATTCATACAAATTCGTTTACTTCTTCGCACTCGTAATGCTAGATTGCTGAACAGAGAAAATATATTCGGTTCGTGTTTGAAAAGAGTCCATAATGTTTTACGTGAACAACATGAGTCCATCTGCAGATGGAACTGTGGATCCCACTAATAAGGAACATTATGTAGAAGGAAAGGGAGAAAAGTTAATTTGGTGAGATGATTGTCCAATGTGGAGAAGTACCTAGATACCTGAATATTCAGATCTGTTTACAAAATTTTGCTAAAGCAATTACTCAAAATGTTCGAATTTTGATGGTGGTAAACGATCAAGGTAAATAGCCTATATTGCCCACTATCGAACTATAGTATTGCAGAGCACAGTGATTGCCGTAATGTATGGGGCAAATTCACAACACAAAAACGATATATTGCAACTCAACCAAACTTGAAAAAAATAAATGTCGAAATTATTTATTAATATTAATCGCGATCGAAATTATTACAGTGTTGGTAGCGGGTAAGTAGCGAAGTCAGACGCATATATGTAACAAAGCGAGAATGAAATAGATTTGGACTGACAATATTGTTGTAAATCATCGTCGAGACAGGGAAATATGTTGTCAAGAATAGGAAATACACGACTGTCACGCAAATCTTGACGGTGATACCTTGCCGACAAGAAAATGTCGTAACTTGCGCATTTACTAGAGCCATAAGGAATTTTTGATATTATAGACGAGAGATATTACTTGCTGAAACCAAATCAACCAACAATAATTCATATTTTGGAATATATTTAAAGAGGATTTACATTTTTTCTTGCTTGATCATATCTACGTCGATAATAATATTTTTCTTACTCTCCAAAGTTGATAATTTTTTTTTAATATCTTACTGTAGTATATAGACAGATAGTGTTCTATCCCTTGTTTCTTTCATGTTCTCCCATTTCCCTAATTTTTTTACGAAATAGGTTCTCACTCTGACATATTTTTTTTGTTTTTTGGTACTTTCTTAAGTTCTTGTTGCAATATCTAATTACGGAGGTATATTAAACCACCTAGATATACTTTTTTACCTACTTAACTGGTTTCTTCAAATTAAGTCACAAAATTGAAAAAAATGTATTTCACGATCGACCAGTTTTAACGTAAGACTGACCAAATTATTTAGCGATATTTTATCCGAGATCGCTATAAAACCATCACCCGAGGGGTTTGAATTGCCCGACACAACTGAGACGCGTAGCAAGACAGCTATCCGCTTAATGGAACGACAAGTCCAATTAGCCGATATCAATTATTATTTCAACGGCTATTTACTTATGTAACTAGCGCAAACTGATTGATTAATTTGTTTGATGCCAATTTATTGTTCTTACGGTTTTATTTCTGTATTTTTTTCCAGTTTCGCGGAAATACTGTAGTGAAAACATTAAACCAGTGCTTGCCTATGATCATGAATCATAAATCATAATCAATTTTTACTAATTCCTACCCTTGTGCTTTGTTATAGGTTCAAATATTTTTACTATACCTTTTTAATTCGAATTTACAGCCTGTTACGTCGTATATTATTTTGCCATACTAATTTCAATGTTATCTAAATACATAAAGAACACAATTTTAAACTTTTTTCCACTTGTTTTTATTTGACCGTGACCGGTTTCAGCCTGTTAGGGCCATCTTCAGACTGGTACAATTTTTGTCTTAAACTAGGGTTTATATACATAGGCAAATTACATTGAGGGGAGGGGTTAACATTGCCTATGTATATAAACCCTAGTTTAAGACAAAAATTGTACCTGAAGATGGCCCTAACAGACTGAAACCGGTCACGGTCAAATAAAAACAAGTGGAAAAAAGTTTAAAATTGTGTTCTTTATATATATTTATAATGGAATTCCACCACGAAATAACAGTTTCAAATATTAAAATATTATCTAAATACATTGCATGTTTGATTAATATTGACATTTCATAATACACTGAGTGTACCCGGCGTTGCTCGCGGACTTATAAATGTTTTGGGGTAAATTTTTGAGGTTGTGAATTCTTGAGTACTTAACAGCTGGGAGCATTTTTAAGGTGGAATTAATATTATTGTATTGTAGGAAGTATTTATTTTACTTGGTAGTGCCATTTTTTCATCGGGCGTCCTCAACCTCTTTAACTATTCACTTTCGAGTTATATATTCTCCACCCCATTCTTCGTTCATAAATACGTCTCATTTTACCACAAATAATTATTCGATTCATGTTTTCCTCGGACGTCCCCGATTTCTTCTACAATTCACTTCATGTAGTATGAATTCCACATTGGTATTAAAAACTGCATTATTTATACTTTAATTCGACTCCGTATCTCATTCCCGTGCAGAGGTAATGCGTTAAGTCTTCTTCTACCATTCAAACCTCAGTCTCTAAACACTCATGGCACTAATAAGAACAAATTTTGAAATTTTCATCGGATGAATGGTATAAGAACGCGTATGGGACAAACAAACAAACATTAATTTTTATAATTTATCCTCTTGAGCTATTGGTGACATATATATATACATTTGCCATATTATTTATCCACTTGAGCGATTGGTGAAATATATACACATTTACCATATTATTTAGTTAACACCATTCCTCAAAATATTAATAATGAAACATATGAAACTGCTTACTGTGGTGCATCTAAATTTCACCGATTATCTCACACTTTTAGGTTCTATATATTTGGCACATTATGGCAATCGATTGCTCAAAACATTTTTGCAAACTTGGCATAATTTGCCAAAAATTGCTCGAGTGGTAATGGAATTGGTATATTTTAAAATGTTTTTTATTTCATTTATTAGGTTTAGATACTAATATTATTATGCATAAAAATAAACTTAAAAAAATAAAATATTAGCAGTAAGTACATACCAAGAACGTTGTTCAATAATAAAACATTTATAAATAAAAATTGAAGACAAAGTGATTTCTAAACGAAAATCTGAAACAGAAAAATCAGAAAAGGAAACGGTCACATCTGGGACTCGAACCCAGGACCCTTGTCTTTCCGGGACAGTGCTCTACCAACTGAGCTAATGGGACCCTATTCCCCTCGGTCACTTTTAACTGTATCATACTTCGAATAAGAACTACTAACATTGTCTTCATTTTTTCACCGCACATTTTTATTGGCAACTATCTTTATGTATGATCGCAAGATTCAACCCAAACTAATCTTGCGATCATACCTAAAATGTGCGGTGAAAAAATGAAGACAATGTTAGTAGTTCTTATTCGAAGTATGATACAGTTAAAAGTGACCGAGGGGAATAGGGTCCCATTAGCTCAGTTGGTAGAGCACTGTCCCGGAAAGACAAGGGTCCTGGGTTCGAGTCCCAGATGTGACCGTTTCCTTTTCTGATTTTTCTGTTTCAGATTTTCGTTTAGTAATCACTAATATTGTCTTCAATATTTAAATATTACAATTTGAGGTTTTACTCAATAAAGTTATTCCGAAAAACAAAAAACATTTATAATTCTTAAATGTTCATTTTAATAACTCTCTAATTGATTTAATTAGTTTGCTAACCTTACATTGATTTCCTTGATAGGTATAAAGTATACATTTATTTTTTTAAACTTTACAGAATTTTTTTTAATAATTAAGGTCTACATAATAATAAAAACAAGTTAGGCCAATTATAAATTTTTCATAGCTGATAGTAAATGATATAAGTAAAGTGTGAACAATAGGATTATGTGATTTTTTCATTAATTGAGAAAAGGGGACAAGAACGGGGTTAGATGGGAAGGTAGTTTGAGTGTTATAGTTCGTCGCCCCAGTGCTTAATTGTCCAAACGACCATTTTAGCGAAAATGAGTTTTTAACGCAATATTGTTAAGAATCAAATTACGCGTCGTTCGATGAAGAAAAAATAGTTTTATCAGCCTCCTACAATTAATTATAAGCATTTTAAAATGTCAATGTCCACAACAATATTCTAAAAGTGAGTCCTTGTTTGGCCAATCTCCTTATTAGGCCAACCTCCTAGAGTCGAGAATTAAAATTGCGTGCTAGTTTGTTCAAACTCCACCAACCGACCAATTACAGCACGATGCGAGGATCACGTGATGCCGCCATCTTAAGTTTTTACATTCCAACGGTGTTTGTTTTCAGGCGTTACGCGGAAGTAAAAAAGCATTTAAATATATACCAAGGAGTTTTTGATAGACAAAACAACAGGAAAATGTCAATAACTAATTACAAAAGTGCATACATACGCAGCAGTGCGGAAATAGAGCGGTAAGTGTTAGTTTTAAATATCTCTATCAATACCAAATTTGTTTTGTTTTTTACATTGCAATGAACTTTGTCATACAGCGTGTTCACTTTTCTGTTTTCGCTCAGACTCTACTTTTTGCAAGTTTTTGCTGTCAAAATTGGTTTTTTGACTGACGATTCATATTAAACTAGTTAGATTAGTATTTCAATTCGAAATTTTCAGTATATCCGTATTTGTATGTAGCCGTTTGAGATTTACAAATTGATCTATAGTGATTATGCAGTTTGTTGAAATAAATTATAGTTATATAATAAATTATAATTCTGATTTTTTCCTCATTTGTGTGTTTTGGGGTTTTGATTACGATTCTGAGCATTACCAACAAAAACGGTAGGATTTTAATTTTTAGCCAAAAAAACATGTATAGGTATATTATTCACTGAAATAATTTGCATAAATTTCATATAATTTAAGTGATTTAGTTTTTTGGCCACGCGTACTGTTTAGGCGCAATTCTATGGGAGCACTCTCTCCAATAAAGACTCCATTGAAAGCTTCGAGTTAGTATATCAGACCGGCTCAAGTATCGGGGTTCCATAGAAGCCCGAGTAAATCAGGCTTCCAAGAAGCTGGACGTCTTGTACACGGCTAGGATATCCTTCAACAGTGACCAGCTGCTGACCCTGTACAAGTCTCAAGTCCGCCCAACAGTTGAATTTGGGAGCCACCTCTGGGCTGGTGCCCCAAAATACTTAATTAACCTACTTGAATCTGTGCAAAGGAGGGCGATCCGTCTGATTGACAATCCGTTGTTAACAGACCGATTGCCTTCTCTAATGCATAGACGCAATGTAGGCATGCTGTGTCTGTTCTACAGGTATTTCAATGGAGCCTGCTCCAAGGAGCTAGCAGCATTGATCCCTGATGCACCGGTGCACGTGCGCGAAACTCGACGGACACGAGCGGAACACCCGTTTACGATTGACGTTAGCTTCATGAGAACGGGTCGTTTTTTGTAAGTCGGTTCGTATGTGGAACGAGCTACCGGCATCTCTCTCCTATAATCCGAGCCTCTTCAAGGCCAGCATTAATAAATCCCTTCATACAGCCCCTACCTTAACCCGCCTCACAACGCCGCCCAACCGGGTGGTTACATAGTTCCCCTGTCTGTATACTGGCAGGGACGCTCTTGTGAGGTGTCACATAAAAAAAAATCTGATCGTAAGAGATTCAGCCTACTGCGGTCATCTTCAGACTGGTACAGATATTCCTTAAGCTGTGCTTTATATACATTAAATTTAGGGAGGGGGATTAAAAGGGGTGGAATGCAATGATTTTATTCAAATTATATGGATATCCCATTTTCGTTGCTATGTCGTAACAACGAAGATGGAAGTCTAAAGATGGTTGATAGGCTAAACCCGGTCACGGTCAGAAATAAAAAAAGTTGGACATTGTTTAATATATTATTATCATTGAAGTAAATTATTATAATGGAACTGTCGAGTACCTGGCACGCGTTTCAATGCCACTCAAAGAAAGATTTGTCCCGCATCCCACGAACCCTCCCCCCTCACGGATTATCCTCACCCTTCCCTCTTTCAGTCCCTACTGCTAAGCTACAAGAAATAATGCACACATTTTTATAATAACTCGATCGCCACCTATTATACAATCTGAATGCAAATTTCATAACGCCAGAGTTCACCTTTATGTATGGAAACCTTTGCCGGCGTGCGCAAAGCAACTCACCAAAGTTTCATCGCAATCGGATGAATGATATAGGAAATAATAATCTTTATACAAATTTCACAACGCCATAGTTCAATATAATATAGGGAAACCTTCGCGGGCATGCGCACAACTCAAAGTTACAAAGTTTTATCGCAGTCGGTAGAGTGGTATGGGAAATAAGATGTGAATTTGTATATAAATTTCATAACGCCAGAGCTCACTTTTATGTATAGAAAAGGTATAGGAAATAAGAAGGAACAAACAAAGAAAAAATCACTATTATAAATATATATATATAGATTCCACCACATTGTCAGTATCCATAATAGAAATATTGAAAATAAACTCATCCTGTATATAACTAAAGGTGGTCGTTTGAACAAACAAGCACGGAAAGTTCTACGCAAAAGTTGCCCTATCTCCAATTCCAGTTTGTTCAATCTCCATTTACAAAATTCTGGTGGTGCGTTTTTGTTCAATCTCCATTTTAAAATGTAAAAAAAAGTATCAAAAACTATCCTTAGTCAATTTACAAAGAATTATTTAAGCTGATCAGACCTTTAGCTTGACTGAAATATCTTCATCTTAAACACCTGTCATAATGTTTCATTGAAATAATCAAAGAAAACCTCCTCCTGTAAAATTTGCAAATGGTCGTTTGGACAATTAAGCACTGAGGTGACGAGTTGAGAGCGATTGCGTAATGGATTTTAGTTTCATGTCCAGTATAGTTAGTTAAAATTATAAATGTCAACGTGGAAATAATTTAAACTTAATTAATTTGTGGATTTGTAGAAAAAATAGTAATAAAAGTAGTAATATAATCAATCATCCTATTTTGATTATCTGCCTACTTTTTGGAGAGAGATTCTTAATTCTTATTTTAAGAAATACAAAACATAAATTGGTCTGATAAAAAAATAAGTTATAAATGTAATAGATAAGCTCGCATCATATTAAATTTCCATGTCCCTTTCTCAGTCATTATAAATAAAATACGGGAGATCAAAGTATTTATAACCTCGTTACATGTTCGATCGAAATAAGGAGTCGTGTATAATCAGCCATTATGTTGACAAGGCTAACGATATGGTTATAAAATATGGATAATATTCAAAGATCAAGATTTATTAAATTACTGTATTTCTTCGTACTTTTACTGAATACGTTTAAAAAACATCGATAAAGAACAATCTAGATGTGACCTCATTGATAAAGTACTTGCGACGATCCCGATGGTATTTTTGACCACACGACGTCTGTTTTAAATTCTCAATTCGTTCTTAATGTACAGTAACATATTTGTTTAATTTATTAATCTTGAGTTAGATCACATCATTGTGTTCTCAAATGGGCAATCTAATATGTGCATAAATTAATGTTTATTGCTTACATGCTTTCTTTTATATATTTGTAAATGTTCAGAGAAATTTCTACTGGAATATCTTTAAATTATAAATTTCACTGCCCGGTACATTCGTGATTTTTATGAGCTTAATTTTTATTTTGTAAATTTTATATTGCCCCGTGTTTGTAGAGATCTTTTACATAAAAAGCTCTATTTGTTTAGCGGAATGTGGTTACTTAAACAGACAATTATTCAGAATGCTGGATGTAGAATACAATTTTGTGATATGTCTCTTCTCGTAAGGTGTAAACATGGAAGGGCAATCACCTATGATGAACTACCGTATCATATTTTAAAATACTTAACTTATTAGGCAAAAATCGCATTACCAACATCAATATTTTTTAATGAAATGTCAGTGATCTAGTGTGCATCTTCATCAAGGCTGGTCAAACACAAGTAATATCATTTTCTTTTTGTAATTTTTGGAATAATTTAATAAGATAATTGTAATATACGAAAAATAAATTTTTGTTAAATTTTCGTTTAAGAATCGCTAATATTGTCTTTAATGATTAAATATCGTTTTCATTGCTGTACAGGCCAATCTAGGGCTTGATTTATCTATTATTATCAAAGCGGATAACACTATGATTTATCTTTAGGAATAATTTGCACTGTCATAATATATTGTCTTTGAATCAAAATGCGGCGCTGTGAAGCTATGACGCACCAATGTCAGAAATTAACGAGCACATAAATAATTGCCCCGTGTTATGTCTGTTATGACCATATTTTTATCGGATAGGCATTATTTTAATTGTGCCACTGTATCGGTTACTGGTAGTGAGAAAATTAAATGTTAAATCAAGGTTGAATAAAACGAAGTTAATAAAAACGACAAAAAGTTTGATTAATTTTAAACTGATAAACGTATTGAATCTATCAGCTTTTTACGCATATTATTACAACTCATAATAAAGAAAAGTTCAATTGAATTTAGCTCAGTCTTATAAATATTTTTCATTAATGCATGATTCAAAATTTATCGGATTTATTGTACATTTCATCCATATGTCATGGACCAAGTGACCAACGCATTTGAATTTTTTTCTCAAGCTTGTGGATTAGTTTCTAAACATAGTACACAAATGCGTTTAATTGTATTTTTCATTTAATGCATCCGGGTTTTGTGATTTTATTTTGTTCATTAACCTTTAAAAATAATAGATTTAATACGAATGGATAACAAATGTTTTCAAGTAAATCTAGCATATTAAAAATATGATAAATTGTTTAGGAAGTGTCTGATTCAGGGTGATATGTACTCTGGTGAAAAACCACTATATCCAACTAAATTACTAGATAACCTTAGTCTTCCCCGACTCCTTTACAAAATCACTCCCTTCAGCCTCATAATACAATTCAGTTGGGGATGTCATAGTCCACTTGCTCCTGGCAGTCACCTGGGTGCAGTATTCACATTAAAACATAAAATGGGTAAATAAATGATGTGTTCAATGCCTCCAAAGTTACGAAAACCCTTCAAAGATGACAATAACTTTATTCAGAACTCGATAGCTGATGCGTTCAACTTTGTGTGGCGTAGAGTTGTAATAGCCTTGCACTATGATAGATATCACATCAAATCAATAACAAACGATGAAAATTGTTGAAAAGACTGAATAGTTTTTTATGTTAATATTCAATTTAGAATTAAAAATACTTTTCAAGAGGTCATTCTTTAAACTTTCTGATTGTAGATACAATCTTAAAAACTCCCATTAGGCGTCAGGAACGTAACACAGTTTTCCAGCTGCTGCTAATTTAGCTATTCATCGGGGTACCGTTTCAAAAGGATTACTGCTCTTAATCCGATTGCGATCAATTGTGCATATAAAACCTATCGAAACAAACGGTGGTAATGTACCTTTGTTTTTACCGGTGAGGTGGATGCGGGCTGTTCCACACACCTGACACAGCACGTCACCCGGGGTCAGGGAAGATGATGAATATGCCGGCTGGACGTTGAACTACCCAATGCCGAAAAACTTTTAATAAGGGTTAAGAGTTAAGAATTTTTGTTTTTAATGGCAATTGGTAGAAAAGGATATGAAACTATCTAAAAATATGTATTCTTTTTATACTTAATTGAAAAAAATAAATAACCAGTAAAATGATGGAGCCAAAGGTTATTGCTAGTGGTATTTTTTGTTAAACTAAAATTCTATTGTCACATTGCATTTAATTATGTTTTGCATAAGTACTAATATTATAAATTTTTAGCACAAACTTTTCTGGTTGGTATTTGTCGTCCTTATATATATTTGAATAAATACACAATTAAAATATGCTTATCTGAGAAGAAATATAAAGGCGCTGATTTAAGAATTAAAGTTATGTTTTGAATCAATTTATGCAATCCCGTTAAAAATAATGTGCGTGAAATGTTAATACCTGACATGTTTTATTAGTATTTTATTCCAAACAATGTTAGTAATCAAATGATATTCTGAAGAGATATTATGTTGAGTCCAAGGGTTGTCTCCAAGGTTGAGTGGCTTAGAACAGTTGCCCGACTAGCAGAATAGTCTTTTTGATCGTGAATATTATATAATCAAAAGTATTAATTTCTGTGCTTGTCTGTCTGTGCTTGTAACTCAGATTCAATGAACTGTTTCAAAATTGAATCTGATGTGAGAATTAAGACAATCCTTTAATTTGAACTATTTTTCAGAAAATTACTTTAATTCTAAATTTGAAACGTGTTCGTCTATTGTTTTAATTTCTCAGGGTTAATGAAGATTAACGCTAATAAAATGTACTTTCTAAGACAAGTAGTAAGATTTTGTGATATTTCAAGGGTGTGCGTTTTTTTTTGTAACTAACAAGCAATTATCTATCTCACGGTATTATAATATCCTAAGACTTTCATGGGTCCAATATTTTTTTTGTTTTCAATCGAAAAAGATTTTATTAGGTACATACCAAATTAACCTTTCGACACCGTAACTTTAAATAAAATAACGTATACGAGATAGTGCATCCTCAAAGCGCATCCTTAAAGTGAACATTAACAAGCTTCCGGAGGCGACATGCGCGCGCACCGAGCGAGGGCAGCCGGCAGGACCCTGCCTTGCCCGGTGGGACCCGGGGCCCCGGCTAATTCGGCTCCACCTGCCCCCCGCGGGGACCCGTAACGTATGCGAAGCGGAAAAAACAACATATTCAAATTGGTGAAAATAAATGAAGATGCAAATAAGTAATATATTCAATTATTCTTTTTTTATTATGTGGTCATTATCAGTGGTTTTACTCGAATATAAATAAAAATGTTATTCTTGTTTTTTTTTACCCCATTCCATCGTATTTAGAAGACTTCAACAGTTCTAAACAAAATGTTAATATCTGAATGTTTTTGACTCCCAATCTGTGTACATAGGTTGGGGTACTTATCTGTAGTATTGGTGCCTATTTTAGGCATATTTTTTTGTTGGTTTTTAGCGAATATTTTAAACAAATCACCAATGGAAATGCAAATAATCAACTGCGTATCGCGTCCCTACTCGTTCGTATTACAAATTACAATCTAACAAATTTATAAACGCAGTGTCATATTTCCAATAAAAGCTTTTCTCAATTGAGCCATCAACGACTTTCTGATAATTTAAATTAGCATTAATCGTGTTTTTATTTCGACTCTATCAACATCCATGTAAATTATTCCCATTTGGAACATTGTTGCCCAATAAACATTGCTTACAGATGCAAAACAGCCAAATGCAATCATTTAACGAAGGCTCATTTGTTAATAATTTATTCTTAACCAGATTACTACGCTTAGTTCCTTGGTGAAACACAACGGATGTTCCGTTCAACTCCGTGCGATAATTATTACGTTTGCAGGTGTAAATTATAACTTATATTATATAGATGGAGTCAATAAAGGAGTATTTTCTGTATCCTTTGTTTTATTTTAGACTGCGCTTTCAAATTTATTGAGGTACCGAAATGTGGGTGAATAACTTAAAATCTTTAAGATACCAGTATATCAAGGACTAAGATTTCATCTTCGATACCTCAACGAACATATCTTAAGAAGAAATAAAGAAGTTTTTAATGTCCCTTATTTTTTTAATTACGCACATTATTAATATAATTTAATAAAAAAATAACAACTATAGTGATTTATTATACCGTGTTGCACTTCCTTATTCAGCCAACGTTTCTGACAGCATTACAGTGTTCATCGTCAGGGCAGATGCGATGATACTTTTGGCCGTGAAAATCTCAAATCATATCCAATAATAAATACATTCATGAAAAGGTTTTAAAATATTTTTAAATACCATTTAAATTTTTTTTTATAGAATTGCTAATACACTTTTTGATTCTCAAAATGGCTTTGTAAAAGCGATACATATTACTCATTTGAAAAGTAAATATTAACTTGAATGTTCTTCGAATTTGCTTTCCTGTAAAGTTACAATCAATTTCACAAATAAGTCTTCTTTAATAAATGTTTTATCACGCATCCATGAATTTTTCTTGCAATGGCTAATTTTTTTAGAATGTTCTGATAAAGTTAAGCACTGTCACTGTATAAAACCAAGAATACACTTTTTGTTGTGTTCACAAAAATATCATTGACGAACCTATTTCTTTAAAATTTTAAAATCACTTGTTTATTAACGTATTTAAGTAGGAAAAATTTAACAGAATATAATCCACCTGCATTCTTCTCCTTATTGATTACCGGTTGATAAATATTGTAAAGTCCAAAGAAAGGAATAAATTAAATCTATTCCATTAAGTATCCAGAGGACCTCATAAAAATGCGTTCTTATGATAAGTGCTGTCATATAAATAAGTTGATAATCGTGCTGTCATTATACCGTAGGTTTAGGAACGTAGGTCCGGCGAACCATTAATGTAAGTCAAGTCTTGGACAAATAATGCATTGTTATTCGATTGTGACGGGCACACCCTCCCTATACACTGGCCATAGATAGACCATGGAATATGCCATGGAATACGTCGTGGAGCCAAAGATAATAGATAGCATGGATAACCTGGGACCATCAACTATAATGTGGGGCGGAATGATAGCACGAACGATAGCGCACTGGAAACTAATTTTATAAGACGTTTTCCGAGTTATTGTGACCCCACGACCTGCATAAAACAAACTTATATTATATTCTTAACAGTAAAAGTGTGCGTTTTACTTAATTATTATTTATATTTAAATTATATATGTATCTAAGCATTTAATTCAGATTTCACGAAGACATACCAATTTTCAGAGTTAATTTGATTGATTGTTGAGTCGTTTAGTTACGTTATGTAAATAAATATTTTTAAAAATTCAAAAAAACTTTGTCTTTTGAGCGTTTTTTGGAGGCATACATAAAGAAAAAATACACAATTCATTTTAGTGTAGTGTTCATTTCATTTGAATTTCAAAATACATATTTTTTACCTTTTAGCTCCGACAATGGCCACTGGATGTGTAAGTCCTTAGATAGAGTTTTAAAGAATAATAGTATCTACCTATAATTTGAGAGACTTTTCGAAAATTTTATATGAACGTAACAACCCAGTCTACCCTCAATGTAAATAATGATTTCCGTACATTTAGTAAATGTTATATAACATAAATGGAAGGTATTACATGGACTTCAATTGTTGCAAGTGATATTCTCACAACAATCATCTTGACTTGTCCGATTCAATTAAGTATTATCTCTCCGATAATAAAACTGGCATCGGACATTTCTTCGCCTACACACTTATCACGAGCATCCAGAGACAAAATAAAGACAATGCGGATAATAGTCGAGGAAGATTATAGTCCACTGTAGGAATGCATAGGTAATTATCCTGGTAACCGGGTGTAGTTAAAGACATAAATCCAGCGAATTATATCAGTGAGCAGAATAAGGCAGTTGAGATATTGCCGGTCATTAAATCATTTAAAGAACCATAGACCTAACCCTCTCGCAGCCGCTAGCTTTTCTCGTTGCTTTTACAATGGTTTTATGAGGCCCCAATTTACTCTGTTCTCTCTCGGTTTATGGAAGAAAAATGCATGCGAACTTGCACAGCGCAGTGCAAAATGTATTGCCATAGCTTTCTTAAATTTATTTATACTATGTATGTTTGTCAGGGAACAGCCAGTTTGAACATTTTTATTTATAATTGTAAAAAGCATTCACTTTGTGGCTCATCATAATTTATAATAAAAACACATAAATTTGTTTTTGACCACTATAGTTTTATTTTCACTCTACCGGTTTCGGAAGATCCCTTCCTTCGTCAGGAGAATATTTAAAACTGATCTACTATGTAGAACGATGGACAATCATTGCAACATAGTTGGTAAATGCCTGAGTGGCTAAATTTGTGATCTTTATCTTTAGTATTTTTAAGTAATTTTCCCAAGTTGTTATCAGTATAGAACGCGGGTTTAATGTGGATAGGCAAATTTTTTGTATTCAATAAATAATACAATTGAATCCAACATCCATCGCAAACTAAAGATAAAGATCACAAATTTAGCCACTCAGGCATTTACCAACTATGTTGCAATGATTGTCCATCGTTCTACATAGTAGATCAGTTTTAAATATTCTCCTGACGAAGGAAGGGATCTTCCGAAACCGGTAGAGTGAAAATAAAACTATAGTGATCAAAAACAAATTTATGTGTTTTTATTATAAATTTTTATTTATTTTTTATTAGATCCATGCATATTTTAAAACATAATTTGATAATGTGCGCCTTACGTTTTGTTCGTGCTTAAAAATATAATCTATCTATTATTTGAAATAATCATTTACAGGGTGTTCACTTACTTAACTGTACTTCCTGAAACTGTACTTGACTTACTTTAACTATTGATTCCCGTTATTATTTAGACTAAAAAATCAACAGGATGTTTTCGTCTTCGGAGACGTCTTTGTGTATTTAAAAAAAATTGAGACATAGAAAATCAGGCTTTGGACAGCTAAGGTCGATGTGAAGGGTTTTCGGTTACTCCGCTGAGTAACCAGCTACGACATGAAGAGTTAAAAAAAGTTAAAATTAGAAAAAAAAATTTCACACTGGAGATTAAAACTTCAGTCACATTTTTTCTTCAAAGAAAGTCAGAAATCACTGATTAAAGTAAGTCAATTACGTTCCTTAATACCCTGTATAAAGAGGATTGTCTGTGGCGGGTGGGCGGGTAGCCTGCCTTTGTTTTTATATACATATACAGTTTTATGTGAAATTTTTACACTTGATCTTCAAAACAAGAGGAAAGTCACTGTCTATATCTTATTAAAAAAAACCTCATAGGAAGCACGGGAAACTAGTGTATTGTATATAAGATAATAAAGGCGATAATGAAAACTAGATAATATTATACATTCAATTTGTATTGGAAAAACTTTTATTTTATTTTTTTTAAGGTTATACTGCCAAATGTTATGTATCATTAAAGAAGAAGATAATAATAATAAATTTGAACAAAACAAGAAACAGAACAATACACAGAAAAAATGTAATGGTCTCAACCTGGAATCGAACCCATTCGGCCATTAGGTCCCAATAGCCGAGTAATTATAGGCGTTGTCTTATTTATGTGTATTCTTCTGTTTCATGTTTCGTTTAAAATTATTATTATAATATTCTTCTTTTGTGACAATTAAAAAAAAAAATTAAAGAAAGACAAATATACCCGGGTTACGAATAACCTGACAATCTTTAAAAATCTCTGACTACCACAATTGTCGATGTCGACTCAGCCACTGGCTGCTCATATTACATATAATTGTATATTTCTATATGTTTTCTGTTTTCCTCAATTTTTATCGAGTTTTTATTGCCTGGTATTTGTTGTTTCTTTGTCCAAACCTTGTGCCTATCGACGGAATTTTTAAATTTTATTCATTCGTTTGTCTAACTTACGGAAATGTTATGTCACTTATGGCTAGCTCAACAGTGACATATAATATCAAATATTGTGATTTCCATCTTCGGCGCTGTGGTGGTGTTGGTGGTGATAATTTCAGCCAGTCACTGCCAGAAACAAGTAAGTGCACAACTAAAAATATGCATGGAATAGTTCTGCTAACATTCTTCTATTTTGGAGAGCTTTGAACCATATCGAAGGTACTTACTATCTTCCTTGCATCTCATAGTATAAGATAATACTAATTACTACCCTTAATTACACCGATGACAAGCAAAGCGTTATCACCTTGGTGGGCACCGCCAGACCTTACGCATACATTCAATATGATTGCATGTTTAATTAAAACTGTAACTGATTGAGAAATAGACATGCATGTTTATTTGTCATAATACGCAACTCCCTAAACAAAGATTTCATTTTAATTTGTTTTAATCTATTAACGATATGGTAGGCACATTAACCACCCCCAAAGCTATGTTTCACGTATCTCTTAGCTTTCCCACGCGCTTACAAATTATATAAATCTAAATAATAAGCATGTACATTGATACTTATTTTATTTGTTTTCGTGGCTAACAAGTATGGGTGTGTGCGGGCTGTTCTTGTTTCCCGCCTCGCCCGGCGGAAAGCGCTAACAAATTTTCAAATATGGAACACAAGTGGCGAGGCCCGCACCTCTTTGCCGCCATTCTTTTGATATTATATACATATAAAATGATACCATTTTAATTCCAAATTAGTCCGCTTTGTCCGCTGCAGGTAGCCTGTAGCCTCCCACACGGCGGATTATGTAAATAGGATTGCGCCGGAGATGTACGCGCTGATAGCACCGTGTAATTAATATTCTTGTGCTGACGCCATTTGCACGGACCTGGCTACGCCACATAATAATACCAGCGTACAATTTTGTTCGTTTTCATCAATGTTAAAATTTTAACAAATTAATAGATGTTGATAAAAAATGGATAATTTATGAAAAAAACCCGGAAATAAGCAAAGCTCAATGCTGATAATTTGTAAGTACATATTTATTATCTACGTATTTCCAATTTCACGTTTTTTACGTCAAACAGTTGTTTGATTCATGGTAATCCTTGAGAATCAACAAATCGCTTTCCGTTACGAATTTTAATCTGCAAAAAATCCAATACAAAGAAAACAAGTAGGTTTGCAAGTTACTTAATTAAAAACTCAAATTTACAAAAACCACTTATAACTGATATACATATCTGACATAAATAATTTAATGCAGGGCATATCTTTGGAAGGCTTTGTTGTTTGGTTTTTGCATTGTTTCAAGTGTACTAGTCAAGTATCTCCTCGGTGATGGATAGAATAATGCATTTACAAGATAACAAGAACGGCGAGCTTTCGCTGTGTAGAACAGCCAACAGGCATAGAGCAGGCGAGCGTATAATATTCTGAATACCTACATAATTCAAGTCAGGTAAACTTTATTTGTGTATGTACAAAAATATGTAAAGCAGGTGCCTCCTGATACGTAACGAAACGGCGTTACTTGACATGGCGTGAAATACATAAAAGCTACAAATTTAACCCACTTGCCAGTTAATTTTGATATTCCTCCCTTACTAAATCACCCCCGCGGAGGAGCTTTTCGCTTGCGAGGAAAGAGGGTATAACTGTCATTTCGTAATCGGAATCGTAAAAGTTCATATCAGGGTGGAAATATACCAAATAGGCAACAATTTACGGTAAAAGCTATGGCCAGCGGGCGAGCCGTGATAGCGTCATCTATTCATAGAGAACGAATGAATGAAATATATTACTTCATTTATCTTTTCATTGATCATTTTTAGAATTTCTAATTTAGCTTTGTATTAATCTCGACTCAAACCCATTTTCACAATTATATTTATGGGGTAACGGAAATAAGTTTTCAGTTTTATAGTCGACCTACATAATATTATCTTTTTACTAATGGACGGTATTTACCTCTATCCACACGAGTTTTAGACTATTTTTACGACCATTATTCAAGGAAATGACTGACTAGAAGTGATAAAAACTCAGGCATTGAAAAAGTAACAAAGAATCGCAGTTTGTTAACCTCGTATGCCAATATTATAATCTCGAAGGAATTATCAAAAACTCGTTTTATCCAACGGCTTATTTCTGAAATAACAGCTCTATTAAAAATGTAATTATACATAATGTTATCAATTTGTTTATTTACAACAAAGAGACAGACCTCTTTGCATATCTTCATTACGCGGACACGTAAAATATTTAAGTATGACAGTGATAAGGTATAGTTTAGTTCAATTGAAACATATCCTTGAATACGAGCGAGTAGCAAGCAAAAGTCTCCCGCCGTGAACAATATAATTCCTACTATCAGTAAGACCTCATCACAAGTGCGTGCCTAATAAATGACTAATATTTGACAACACAGAATAGGCCGAGTTGAAAATCCTCATGCAAATAAGTCCATAAATTTCAAGTCAAAGAAAGGAAATTGTAATTTATCTCGGAACTTCTATTACCCCTGTGTTATTTTTATCGTTTTTGGGATTTCTAATTGCAGAGTTCAACGATAGATAAAATTATTTAATTGTTGGTTGGAAATGGAACTCACTAATCATTCCGACCTAATTAATTGCGATAGGTTAAAAATTTAAGCGCTATTTACAAATTGTGGGTTTGTTTATAGCATTGGTAGTTATTTTAAAATGTAAACATGTGCGAGTGAGAGTGAGCTTTGCAATAATAATAATTAACATTACAAGTTATATGAACGTAGATTCATATAATTCCACGAACAATCTTTATAATTACATAAGATGTAAATCTTGTCATTGTTTGCATAAGCATCTTTTACGAGTATGTATCTCTATTACCACGAGCTTTTTCTTTAAATTTATTGTCTTGGGAAACAACCGAAATATTCGAGGCAAATTGGCGTTCGTTCACCTGGAAATGTAATAAAATCCCGGAAACGAAAATGGAAAATGTTGAAAATATTCAAATACATTGTTGAAGTAGTTTTATTATTTAAATGTATTGAGCTAACTAGCATTTTAAGCTAATGACTCCATTGATAAGACTTAAGATATATTATTTTAAACTGCAAGTACTATGTCTGTAAAGTAAATAAAATTTGTAACGGATGAAAAGTTTAAGAACATAAATGCGCAGTGAAAAAGTATTCATTCGAAGTATAATTTTAAGCTTTCAGAAACAATAGGATTCATTGTACCGTTTCGTTAGTATTTTTACAGTGCCAAAACAATGACATTTGAGGGTTTATTACAGCCCTTAAAGAGTGCTTTATGTCAAATTACATATTAATCGTATGAATTATAACTAACCCCAAATGACGTGTCAAAATGTTATAAGTTCTGATATTTAATGCGTAATTAATCTCGTCACACTATTCCCAAATAATTAATGGTGGCTGTTAAATGTTTATTTTACAAGGCACTGGAATTAAAATACGTGAAAAGTCGTTATGTAGGTTGGGGGAAATAATTTGAGTGTCTGTCATCTTGTAACACTGTTGCTAATTAAATTTTTTTTGTAACCAATACTAAAATAGAATAAAGTAAAGAAATTCGAGAGTAAAATTTTTATGCATGTATTTTTTTAAATTATTAAAGTTTTTTAATGTGAAACCGCACGTGTCCCAACTGCTCCTAAAAATCTGGAGCTAGTGAGATTATAGCATCCTCAATTGAGGTGTGTTGTGAGGCTGAAGGTAGTGAGGAGGGGGAGGAGGTGGGGAAGAGGAAGGTGGAGAAGTACCTGGTTATTCAGATCTGGTCGCCAAAAACGGCCAAAGTAATTTCTAACAATGTTTCAATTCTGAATGGTAGTTTTATACCAGGGCGATACTGAGAGTATCTTCCACTCGGGAACGTGCCGCAAAATACTAAAAATTATTTGAAATGAATAATTTGTGAAATAAAACAAATTAAACAAAAAAAATTACTTGCGCACACCGGCATTTGAAACTGCGACCTCCAGCTTGCTAGTTCAGAGCCTTATGAGTCCGTCCTTCCAAATGTACAAAATCTTCCGTTAATTGATACTTTCCATAAAATAATAAATCGTAAACTGATGTATTTGGGAAATAAAGGTGAGGCACAAGTAATCACCCGAAGTTCTTTTACTGTAATTTTTTTTATGATAATCTTAGGTACTGCTTGTAAAATATTATATTCTACGTTTGTTTACTTCACAAACGTCAAAACCGAATTGACATTTGGCGCCATTTGGAAAAGTTATAAGGTTTTCCAATAGGGTGATTACTTTTGCCCCACCGTGTGCATACATACAAATTGAAAAATGGCTATTGCTTTATTAAGTTATTATTTCATTATGAAGGGTTGTAATTGTTTAAATTAGCGTAACATGTAAAATTAATTATATCCGAGTATCAGTAACCGCGGCGGCTCCCGTTACGGAGCGTGACCGGGTAGGTGGTAAAGAAGGAATCAGCTTGTAACAATAACTTGATATGATATGGGAATAATGTTTTTGCTCATAAACAATCAACAATTTTACACGTCGACGCCTCCGATGAATGCGGGGACTTATAAAAGATAATCATAATGAAGTCGTAATACTCTTTTTACGAGCGTGTGTAATTTTTAATGAGGAAGTTAAGCAAGAAAATGAATTAACTTTATTTATTTATTCCATGCCCTGTGAATGCCGTGAATATTTCGTTATGTCGTAAAATCTAAATAAATTCCTTTTTTTAAAAGGGGTTGTTTTCTTTGGTCTATATATTTGTTTTTTTTTTTTAATATGTAGTACCTACCTACCTAAGCTATTGCATTGTACATTTTTTAATAGAAGATAAATCGAGTTTTTTTTATTTTTTGAAGTGAAATTAATGTTGCACACAATTAGAGGCGCTAGTACGTACTAAGTAATATCTCGTCGAAACTTGTTCCACTATTAGAACGCGATAAGCGGTGCGCTTAGACCGTATTCAGTAGTTTTGATTGGAGGTCATTTGGAGGTAAATAAGCGGAACAAATTTTTTTTCTTCATGTCTCATCTAAATATAATACAACAATGTGTTACAAATGAGCTTTCAAAGAAATTTTGAACATTTCTACTGACATAACGCATGTTTTTTTTAATGAATATTTTGAAATTATATACAAAACTGTGGTGATCGCTTGTTTGATAATATGCTTAACTCAATTACCAAGCAAATTTATATATTTTTGAAAGGTAGTCAAATAATATCATCACGTGGTTAAAATTTATACTGTTATTATTTACACTGTGACACAAGCTACTATCAGAAAGAAAGGTAATGATTAAAAATACTATATACATAACAGACACATCCATTCGGCATAATCACGCTATATCATATATAGACGAATGTCTCTGTCATACCAGTAGACAGACACACGTTCATCACAAAAATGTATTATTCATGTTCTATAGCTTGCTACAACCTACAAGGACTTAAATCCGGGGATTGGATGGAGTAACTATGTAGAGAGAAAAGGCGGAGAAATGAGTTTCAGGAAAATATACAACCCATAGTTGGTTTGAAGAAGAATTGAAGAAACTCCATGGTGATAAAGCATGACCAAGTAAATCAAATACTTGAGTTGGGTTATTTTTTTAGAGTAAACGTGGATAATAAAAGTGAAGTGAAGACAGAGTTTTGGCGTTTAATCCTCTCTTTCTAAATCTGCGTAGAAATGATGAATAGAAATAGTTAAATTTAGTTACAAACTACGCTCTTGCTATTTATTACTTACTGCCATTATATCAGTCCAGGCATTCGTGACAAGAGAGATTATTCCCTGATTGGAACCTTTACTACCCACACTGCTGCTACTATTATTAAACTGTTGACCCTTGAAGCCGATATTCTTCTAGGGGCTTGTTTCCCACCCTATTTTACCAATGTTATTCGTTTATGGATTCATTTTTATGGGTAAAATATAATTTTCTAAACACAAGTAAATGCCCTAATAATAAATAATATTGAAAAATCACGATAACCAAACCTGTTTTCCAAAAGGAATTTTGCATAATTTTATTGATCGTTAATAATAGTTTTATGCAACTAATAAATAGCCGTTTGTGTTAAATCCCTACTAATAAACGTTACATAGACTAAACTGATGTTTGATCTGCCATATAGAGTTTCAAACCAACGAATTCTTACAAATACAACATTCTGGCAAAAAAATTTCAAGCACATTATGACTAATACATCCTGACAAAAAAAGAAAATTAAAAGATCTAAACAATTGACCGGTCGGTGGCCGAGTTGACATCGCGTTTGGGTCCCACCCAGGCGTAGTGTGTTCAATTCCTCAGCTGGCGAAGTCCTCCATCACAACACAAGTAACACTTTCAGCTTACTGTGGTGGTAGTAGGAGATTTTCAAATATTGTCAGGTTATTCGTAACCCGGGAATGTTTGACTTTCTTTTAAAAAAAAAAAAATTTAGAATCTTGACTTAATATTAGATCCTCAACAAAGGTCATGCAAAGGTCATCCTCAACAAAGGTCATGAAAAGGTAAATTTACTCACATAAATCTAAATTATCTTATAGTAATCTATTGTCACCAAATACCAATATCAACCTGAATTTCAAGTAAATAATTCTATCAAATATTTTTGATTACAAGTTATAAAATAAATGTACCTGTCAAAATTCACTAATGTAGGTACTTATTGTTAAAATACAACAATTGTAAACTAGCCTGTCCCGACACAGGACATCCATAGTGAGACAGGCGTAGTAAAAAATATGTGTAAACCGTACTTATATAGATGTGCAACAGATAAATAAATAAAGTTAACAGAAAGTTACACATTACTTAAACAGCGGAAGAGACTTGTTTAGCTGTATTTTTAGCGTTAACCCAACAGAGATGATTCTACAGATTAATCTGACTCTGGAATTATTCGATGTGTATTTGTACTTGTTATTAAAATTTGAGCACACTTAAAAAAAGGTAACGATGTCAAAACCTACATATTTTTAAAATAATTTAGTTTTAAAACCACATACCTAAAGATTTTAGACTCAAGTCATACATAAATAGCAAAAAATAATTGTTCAAAGATAATTAATTTCACTTTATATTTCAGAAAACGGATAATTATATGGATGATATAATGAAATTGATATTACTTTCTCGTAAGCCAAACATATTAAAAAAAAACGCCTGAACATATTCCATCTTAGTGTATCATAACAAACCATAGATTTAATATATCAAAACTATAACATTCTAACGCACAGCCAAACGCGCATGCGCCGTGCCGTCAAAAGCGACGTTGCCAGGCTATAACCTGCATTAACTGCACAATCACTAAAATGCGTTTATTAGTAGGATTTAAAGACAGAACTTATGCAATCTCTATTCGACGCGTAACTGAAACATACACCGTTAAATGATTGTGAAGTATTTTTTATTTACTCGTAAGGCTGTTAGTGTGTTAGGTTAACCAATTCGTTGACTGAATAACTAATCAAAACCACACCACCATATCACAAAGTTATATAAAGTCATGAAAAGTGATGGAACAAAAATATCTAAATATGTATGTTAATGACTTTATATCTCTTTTTAAAGGTATGTTGAAATGTTTTTGTGTTGAGTTATCACGTAAATATAATAGAATAGAAAAAAAGAACCTTTCTCAATTGAACTTTACAACCTGTATTAGCTGCACAGTCACTAATATGCGTTTATTAGTAGGATTAAAAAACATATACAATATTTATTCGACGTGTAACAGAAACACACGCCGTTTAACGATTGTGTAGAATTTTTTTTATAATTTATTAGTATTAGTGTGTTAGGTTGACCAATACGGTGACTGAATAACTCATCAAAACCACACCACACCAAAATCACAAAGTTTTATAAAGTTATGAAAAGTGATGGAACAAAACCTATATTAATGACTTTATATCACTTTTTAAATGTATGTTGAATTTTTGTTGTGTTGAGTTATCACGGAAACATCTAATACAATACAAATATTAGTTAAAGGAACATTTCTCAATAGAACTTTGCATACGAATCTTACTTCAAAAATAATCATTCTAATCACAAATCATAGTATAAAAAGTAACTACAGCAGTGCTGACATTGGTGGGTGTGACGTGTTATTTAAAATCAAAATGACATTTCAATCACCTAAAAAATCATGTTGTGTAGAACAGGCACCCGTGGCGTCGGCATCGCGGTGCCCTCGGCTTATCGGTTGTGTGTACCGCGCATCTATCTGCAGCTTTATGTCCAAGATATCAGCACTGCCAACCCAATAACCTACCAACCGAGGTAGAAACTAGACTTGCATGTTTATAACCCAACGTCTACGAATACGTTCTCTTACCTGTCATATTAAAAATACTCGTGTGGTTACTCGTTACTGAGTTTATGTAGACACATATATATTTATTTTAAACGCCAGTGTTATGACGCTCATCAATATTGTATGAAGAATAGTACCCATTTAGCTTTTTTAATTAACTAATTTTATTCAATGTATTATTACTTATTATTTTTTAATGATACACTTTAATAGCTCAGTGGTTTCAGAGCACCTGACCGGACATCAGAATCATCCCGTTGGCAGCATTTATTTTTACTGGGGAGATATTTTCGATTTGTATTGATATTTCAGGCAACTAATTATTGCTTATAAATATTTATTATTACTTAATTATTATTACGTAATGCTTAATTTCATTGACCACTGTATTTTCATTTGGTTTTGTATATGAAAACCATAGAATCCTCTTAAAATTGGAGTTTGCCTCATTATTCATTACACTTATCATTGATAAAGTTGCACGATTATTGTATTTCTAGCGCAGACCCGTTAGTAAATTATGATATGAATCCGTCAAAAATTAAAACAAAACAGATTATAAATATAATTATTAATTAAAAAATTAACAAAAAATAATGTAGAGACCTACTTTATTACTTCCCACAGTCAATTCCAATTTTGAGAAGAACTCGAGTCCATTGAACCCGAGTTACATTTAGACACAGAGACACGTTACCGAAATTATATTCTTTAATTAAAAATGCTGCTGTGTGGCTGTTATTTTTTTTCTAGTCTAAAATAAATTAATTGGATTAGAATTTTTTTTTTTTTTTTTTTTTTTTACTTTATTTATTTTCATTTCTTTACATATATTATACATATTAATAGATAGTATATAATAACATAATACATAATACCAAATAGTATACACAAGAAATGAAAACCCACTAAGGCACTGCCTGAGTGTGGGTAATATAAAACGATTACTATATTTCAAGTACCTAAAGTATTTATAATATACATTAGTAGAAAAAGTTTTTTTTTGTTTATAGTTATTATAAAAAGTAAAGAGAAAACATTATGTACAATAGTTTATAAAGTTTCAGCAAGTGAGTTGTAGAAAGAATCAATAAATTTATAGTAAAAGCGTTTCAATATCTGCGTCATTCAGCCATAATTTTACCTCTTTAATAAATTCTATCTTTTTATTTATCATTTGAGTTTGTAGTGGTAGAAGGTTAAATGTACGAGGACCAATGAAACTGCTATGTGTCTGCATTAATTTAGTATTGGTTTGGGGGGTGTAAAATTTATTATTTGTTCTTTTGCTCATTCTGTTTTCATTTATTTTGAAATTATTTTTGTTTTTAAATAAATATTTCATAGTTTGTAATATAAATAATTTACGAATGTTAAATAATTTAGATTCCTTGTATAATGAGTCGGTCGAGAATGTTTTATTTTTGTTATATATGACTTTAATTATGTGTTTTTGAATTATTTGTAGAGGCTTAATAAATGTATCAGGTGCACCACCCCATCCTATTATGCCATAAGTGATTGCAGATTGCACCAGGGAGAAGTAGATCATTTTCAATTTTTCAGCGTTTAAAATTTCCTTGAGTCTATAAAATATGTAGGTAAGATATCTTAGTTTAGAAGTGGTTTGATTAATATGTGATTGCCAATTAAGATTAATATCTATTGATACTCCTAAATATTTTATATTTTTGACATTAGCGAGTTCGTTGCACAGGAAGCACATTTCTTGATTGCAAGTTGTATTATGGATTCTAATTTTAAGGTTTTCTTTTGGTTTGTTTGTTATGTTTTTATAAAAAGGTAAGTAAAATGTTTTGCTGTAATTTAAGACAAGTTTGTTGTATTTTAACCATTTTGAAACAAGTGAAATACATACAGTTGCTTTCGAAAAAGTTTCTGTCCAATTATTACCATCCACTATTATTGCCGTGTCGTCGGCGTAAGAAACAATTTTACCAGGGATTACAAAATTACATAAATCATTAATATAAATTAAGAATAAAATCGGGCCAAGAACAGTTCCCTGCGGAACTCCGTTTTTTATCTGTGTCTCTGAACTATAATTATTCCCAATTTTTGTTTTTTGTGTTCTGTCTTTAAGATAGTTTGATAGTAATTTTAGTGTGTCTTTTTTGAAGCCCAGTCGAGTTATTTTTTTAATGAGTAAATTATGATTAACGGTGTCGAAAGCTTTTCTTAAATCTAGGAATATGGCAAGACATTTCTTTTTTTTATCGATAGATGTATAAATATTTTTTGTCAATTCATATATGGCATCCTCAGTGCTTAGATTTTTACGAAAGCCGTATTGGTTTTTCGATAGAATTTTATATTTTTCTAAGTGTTCAATGACTCTAAATTTGATGCATTTTTCGAATATTTTTGATAGGTTTGAAACAAGGGATATTGGTCTGTAATTGTCTAATTTATGCGTATCCCCAGATTTATGAATAGGTATTATAGTGGAGATTTTAAATTGTTCTGGAAAATGACCATCTTTGAGGCATATATTAAAAATATGTTGTAATGGCGTTAATACATGTTGTTTTATTTTTTTTAATGTATCACATGATAGTCCATCATTACCCTTAGAGTTGGATGGTTTAAGGCCATCAATATATTTTTCAATTTCATTAAATGTAATGGGAGAAAAATATTCTATAAAGTTAATTGAATCGTTATTAGAATCTAATTGAGGAGATGTCTCCATATAATCATCATTAACATTAATGCCGGAAGATTCAAGTACCTCGTCTACTATATTTGTAAAAAAGTTATTAAAACATTCTGCAATGGTCGATTTGTTAGTTATTATTTCATTATTTATTTTAACCTCATTTACAATATTTGAAGACATAATTTTTTTGTTGGCAATTTCATTTATAATATTCCAAGTTTTTTTAGTATTATTTTTAGCATTTTCAATTTGTTCACAATAGTATTTCTTTTTGCAGTTTCGTATCAGTCTATTTAGTAAGTTTCGGTACATTAGATATTTTGTTTTCAGATAAGGCATTGTTCTGTGATTATTATTTTGGCAATCCATTTGATATTTTAACATTTCTCTATATAATTTATCCCTTTGTTTAATTGATATAATTAATCCAACTGTAATCCAAGGTTTAATTTTTTATATTTTCTGTTAGTGACAACTATTTTACTTTCACTTTTTAGAATATAATCTCTAAGAGTATTATAGAAATTCTCTAATGCTGTATGTGGATTTTCTATTGATATTACATTTTCCCAGTTTTCTGACTGAAGTAAAGAGTTTAGAGTTTTATAATCAATGTCAACTTTTTCAAGAGTTACAGAATTTTGGTTTAAAGGTGTATTTTTGAAATGGTGTCCATAGAAGGTCGGGTAATGATCTGTGATATTAGTTTCAAGAATTGAAGAGATAATATTGGCCGCCTTGTGCGACTTGACAAATATGTGGTCTAAACATGCAGAGTTACTTAAGGTTACTCTAGTTGGTGAGCTAATATATGACATATATCCAGAGCTTGATAAACAATCTAGATACTCATTTTGGCAATTTACATTTATATTGTTATCATTAATATTTATATTAATGTCACCTGTCAAAATGGAAAAAGTAAAATTGTTTCTGTCAAGATTTCTAACAAAAGATTTTAGTTCTTTTACAAATAAAAAATCATTTAATGATGGTGATCTGTATATGGCTGGTACATGATATTTATAGTTGTTTTGAAAAAAGGTTAATTTTATTGCATTGGCTGACTTAAATTCAATAAATTCAGTGGCAACATTTTTCAGAGTATTATGAAAGAAGACAGTGACTCCATCATGACCAGTATGCTTACAGGCAGAGGAAATTGTGGTATATTCTGATAAGTTATATGGAATAACATTTTTCATTTGAGTTTCAGTCAAAACAATTATGCTTGGAGAAAAATCTAGGTTATTAATAAGGATACAGAGCTCATCGAAGTGTTTCCTTAAACTTCTAATATTCATGTTTAAGATCGATAAATTAATATTTTTAAAAAGTAGATTAAGTTCATATGGGTTTCTACATTTATAATTTTCATGTATATAGTTTTCTTCAGCCATGTTAAAGGTTGATGGGTGTTTGCTATCATCAGACATTTTGATAGATATAAGTTATTTTACGTGCAATGCGGTTAGATGGTCCTTTATTCTGAAGGAATGTCATTCGGCTGCCTTATGTGGATGATTGGAGCTGTTTCATCTTTTCTCATCATAACGTTACCGTTTTTCGCCCAGATGAATTTGTAGCCGAGTCTTGAGGATTTCGCCAGAAACAGGAGGTGTTTGTTTAGTTGTGTTAATTGTTCGTTAATGAAAATTTTGTTTTCTTCCGGAAAATTTATATTTTTAGTGTACAAGACACCATATTTTCTTTTTTGGTCGATGATTTTGTCCTTTGTTTCTTTGTTTTGGAATGATACAATCAAGGCTGGATATTTGTTTAAAGGGTTTCTGTTTCTGATACGATATATATTGGTTATTTTTGATGATTCCATATTACATTTTATGGTTTCCATTATATTATTGACTATTTTTGGTAAGTTTTCATTTTCTTTAAAAGGAATACCTTGTATCTCAATGTTATTTTGTTTGTGTAATTGTTCCAGTTTGTTTATTTGCTGTTTTATTTCGTTGTTTTCTGATTGCAGTTGTTTGATCAGTGTATCTTTCTTTTTATTATTTTCTTCATATTCATCAATTTTATTGCAACAAAATTCTACAGATTTCGTAAGATCTCTCAGTTCATTTTTAATTTGTTCTCTAAAAGATTTCATCAATTGTTCCGATAAATCTTCAAACTTTTTTTCCATGAATTTAAATATTTTATTTGTGTTGTAGTCATCATCAGAGTCGCTAGATGGTGTTTTTTTGGTGGTTTTCTTTTGCTTGCTCATTTTAATGTATTTGATGAAATTCACTAGATGGCGTTACACTTATATTATTATGGTTTTTAATTTTTATTATTATTTTTTTATTTAAAAAAAAGTTGCTTAAACCGGGGAGCGAACTCAGCTCCTCCGCGACAATAGTGAGCGACGCTAAAGTTGCTATCCTCTACGCCACGGCCTATTTATCCACAACTGTGATAATATTGGTACTAATATGTGATATTAGCCTGACAGTAAAGTATTCTGATTGCGCTTAAATGCGACAACACTTTCACTGAAACACCACACAGATTTAAAATCACTGTAAGATACTGATCAGCGGGCGTTTTAATACGAGTACGCAATAAAAAGTTCACCACTGTTCCACAGTTATATATTCACCAATGTTTTTTGATTATTTCGGTAAATTAACTATTAAATATTGATTATTTATGCAGAGCGATTTTTAGCGTGCGCGCACAGTTCGGTAGGTACTTATATTGAAATTGAAAGTGAGATTGGTTTGCTTTTTCCACTCCTCGGGATAATGCTTATGATAATGATTTACATGTGTCACGATACATTCTTACATAATATTACTGCTTTGTTTTCTAATCTATCATAATTACGACGAGCTATCGTATGAGAGGCGTTTCCTCAACTTTTCACAAAAAATACATTTGGCTTTTTGCATATATTACAGCAGTTGGATACTGTCAAGTTAAGCTTAAATCAATGTGAAAGGTATTGATTCATTACCTATTTAATGAGCAAAGGAAGGATTCCTATCATTCCATGTCCTCGTTATTCACGACTTAATAAGTATTTTGATATGAAACCGGTCGTGCTGTTGGGTTGCGTATTAATAGTGCAATTATTCAGCAAGTGAGGTAAATGCATGAGAGATTTCTAGAGCACTTGGAAGTCGATTCGTAGACTAAGAATTAAATTATTATAAAAAAAGGCGAATATTCACTGTATCATAAACCAATTTCGTACTATACAAAAATGACGCCTCAAAGAAATTTATTAAAGAAGCGTTTTCGTACGAGTATTATATAAAACTGACGCCACAAAGTAATTTATTGAAGAAACGTTTTCGTATTATATGAAAATGACGCCACAAAGTAATTTATCCAAGAAGCGTTTTTGTATTATATGAAAATGACGCCACAAAGTAATTTATTTAAGAAGCGTTTTCTTATTATTTATCTATGAAAAACTGCTAGCACGTATCATAAATTGACATTGAAACTTGTTTTGGATTGTACCTGCTTATTTTCAGGAAAATTTTTGAAAGATTAAGATAAGAAATAGGTAATAAAAAACTTTAAATATATTTAAAACACCCAGCCGAGTTCATTCCACATTAGCAAATCTGATATTCTCATAAATGCATTATACATTTATAAATATATAAGTGCACATGGATAAAAATGATTCTTGTAAATCTATTAAGAATTGATCCAAATTATTGGTTATTCTGGTTAAAAACGGGAATGCAGGCCTAACGAAAAAAAAAACTTTTATTAAATTACGAATGTATTATCATAATGCTGGAACACGTGTTCATGAATATCCGAAGATTTTTGCATTACAACGAAAATTCTCTGTATCTTCATGATATATTATCAAAGCAAATTGGTAAAACATTGCTAAATTGATTAGCAATGTTTTACAGTAAAGAGTACAGTATTTATTTTATTTTAAAATTAGAGAACACTCCTTTCATACGTTATGAAAATATAGTGCACCAAATTATGCGAAAAACTACCCAATAAGATGGAAAATTAGGTATTTGAGTAGGTAAGTACTTACTTTGGCAAGGTACCTTGTAGTACCTTGCTTAACTAAATCAAACTTTTAAAAATATATTCGTAAGCTACGTAGGTAGATATGAAATTTTCAAACGACAAACTCTACAAAAGAAAAATCAACATTGCCTGCTCAATAATGGGCACGAAGAGATTTCCAACAAAACTTCGATTTGGCTTCGACAAACGGGTCATTATGGTTTTCTCACCGAGTTCCGTCTGTGTTTATCCCCTCCCTTCCCCTACCGGTAGTACCCCGCTGTCACGTGACATTAGCAATGTAAACAGACACAACACTTTTGTTGGGAAAATAACAAAACGCACGGCGAACACGCTACCGTTTGTGTTCAAATGAATAAACCATTATTGAATTCTCAATGAAAATGTGTTCTGCAGCGATCGGCGACGCGGGTACAATCGATTGTTGGAATATTATAACGAACTTCTTGATTTATGGCCCTTGTGATGCTTAAGACGCTGGGAAATGCGGCAAATTGCGGAATTTAAGATCGTGTTTATGAAATGCGATGGAAATCTGTGATGTTTGGAAGTCACTTACTTTATATTGGGGTGTTTCTAAAAGAGATCATCGGGGTCGCCAAGCTGAACTTACCTGAAAAAAGAAAAAAAAAATGACACAAAAGGAACAAATTTATTAACACAAAATTTTATGTAACTATATTCATTTCAGCTATTATTATATTGTACAAAATTGAACATCTTAATGCAAATCTAATTAAACCGCAAGAACGGTGAGCTTTTTTTGCACAGCCTTTTCTGGATGAAATTTCAAGAGTCTACATCATTTCCATCACTTGTTGTGGAGCTTTAAAAAGTCCATCGAATGGTAAAAATCACGCCAGTTCTCCGATATTTTCAAAAATGTTTAATAAGATAATAATGACGAAAGTACGTGAAGTGGTAACTGGTACATTCATAAAACTACAGGGCTTCTGAAAAGTAGCTTATTTTTAAATTTAGTCTAAGGACGGATTGTTTCGGAGAATTTGAACAATTCTTCAAATTTCAAAGTTAATTTTCAAGTTCTGTGAAAGATTTTTTTAAGTTCTGTATTTATTTCAAGCAACTATCCTAAAATGATATAATAACAGAACTTGAATGAGACTTTCACAGAATCCGAATATGAACGTTGAAATTTCAAGAATCGTTCAAATTCTCCGAAACAACCCGTCCTTAGAGTCACTAATAAACGAACTTTCAATATTGCACTTATATAGCTGCATTTTCCCTTGTCAATTGCAATGCATTGTACACTGTACATACTGTACACGGTGCGGCAGACAATTATTTAATTTACCGCTCTGCAAAATCCGAGTTGGAAACATATGGGATAATTGTAGGACTATTAGCGCCGATGTCCCAGCCTCCCCCGTCTCTCCCGACCGTCTTCTGGCTGACGGCCAGAGCTCGAATTCAGATATCATAATTCAACTCTAAGAGATCAACATGCCGCCTGAATTTATTATTACTCATAATCTTTACTTTTGTAGGGAGACGCGACTTAAATCGCTTCTGTTTGTTTGAAGACCAACGTGAAGAACACGTGTGATGTTTCCTCGTAAATTTTAATTTGATGTAAAATACTTGATGATTTGATTTATCGGGATAATCAGGGTTACTACACTATTTTGCCTTTTGGACATTTGAATTATGGAAAATATTCTTCCAGGACAAAATAAAACACTGAAGAAAAGTGATGAAATAAAAAAAGTATTACCTAACCTAACCTATTATTTTGTCATAAATCTGTTTTTTCATCCTAAAACAATGCATTTAACTAGGCGAGTATCGAGTTTTCGAAAAGTGTCACAGTAACAATTTATGTTTTTTTTGAAAACGAAGCTCTTCAGAGAAACAATAAATAATTATCGTTTAGTAAAAAAAAAAATTTCTGCCATGACATTAAAATCGCACAGATTTTTTGTCGGCATTAATTTCTAGGTACCTAATTATTATACACTCACGACATATTTTCCATCACGAGCTACCGAGCTTTAACTAATTAAAACTATATTATTTTATTAAAAAATAATTTATTTTTTTATAAAATCGTATTTTATTAAAAAAATATAAATGTATTGTTTGTTCCATATGTTTCAACCAATTTCTGGTATGAAGCCGGTGGCTATTGGAAGTATAAATAAATAAATCACTGAAATAGATTTGAGGTACCATTTTCGCTTTGGATTTGATATTCTTAGTCTTAATTTGACCACATCTAATATTATACCATTAATAATTATCGTTTGAGCTTTGCGCCAACCCTGTTCTGAATTTGTTTTCCACAATAGCCTCTCCGGTGTAAACCACCATAACTCTTCCATGCATTTATGACACTATCAGCGCATGCAGTTGGAGATTCTTGATAATTGTATTTTTAGCATATCAAAGGAGCAGGTTTTTGAAACATTTTTTATGTTTCATTTTCCCGCCTTGTGCATTATGTTGACGCGCTGGGAAAGAGATATCTGGCCGGTCATTATTCACAATTTAAAGAAAAGTTGCTGTCACCGAACCGTGGTAATTTTACAACGCTATAAAATATACATGAAAAGCTGAGGAATGCGGAAGCCCTGAAATGTCAGAAGTATGCTTTATTTATATGATTCTAACGTTCTTTGTTGCGGCACATCAGATCTTATTACAAAGGCGCGGTTTTAATACGAGTAATCTGATAATATTTGAAGCCTTAGATGATATAATAATTTAATTAAAATATAACATCGAGGTATTTTCATATTGAAATATTATTATGGCTTCTATAAGGATAACTTACATGACTAACTAAAATAATATTTAAATACGGTTTTTACACAATACAGGTAAATACTACTTACCCGTCGATACACGGAGAAAAATAACTAATTTTGAATATTGCTGATTCATTAAGAATCTCTTCAAATGACTCGTAATATTCGCTTCAACCGAATGAATTCATAGATTTCCTAATAAACTTTTAGTAAAATACGAATGTATTATCACGATCTTGGAATACGTGCTCGGGAAAAATCTAATATTTTCACATTTCGTCATTGTATATTATCAAGGAAAATGCAGGTGCATGAAAACGTGATCCAATATATTAAGAATTCAATAAATATTTACCAGGAATAAACTTTGGATTACTAATAATTTCAAGAGATTTATAATAAATTAGCAAGAAATCATTTTTCTCCGTGTAGCACTTACAAATGCTCCTTTGGTAAAATGTACATTGGCATTATTTGTTAATTTATAGAATCTTACACATCTTTGAACACAGAATATGATGTTTGTTTGAGGTATTTCAATAGATGATATATTTCAAAGAACTTACATCTATTTTGGTATCTGTAAACGTCTGCCCAGCGTTGACATTTAACAGAAATTTTTACTGCTCGTTATTGTTCTCAGCAGCTTGTTTATGAAATCACACATTGATTTTGATACTTCCTCCGTCATACAACGTAGATATATTCGATCGCAAGGTTCACTAACTCATCACCTTAAAGTTATTTTGCATGGCATCCTTCAAGATAACAAAAAAATACTTTTCAGTAAAAAGCTCAGTAGTTCAATACCTAGTATTTGCAGGAAGTTTTTAAAATACGGTTAAGTAAGGTTAGAAACCTTCTTTGTGGAAATTAAAAGCTCAATAATTCAATAGTATTTGCAGGCACCATACACGTGCATAACGTAGTAAATATAATTTGGAAAAAAATAGTTACTATTCAAAAGTTGTATTTTTTTATTGTGATCAAAATGATTCAATACTTCTAAATATAAATGTAAGAAATCCTTATGATTCCCAATGTGTTGTGCGATGGTGATCCACTTGCCGGCACGGTGTGATAGGAGTTTTACGATTGTGACACGTAGTCTCGGGTGCACGGGGGCCGGCCACGGGGCGAGTGGCCGTGGTCGCAAAGGGCCCCCCGGGACCCGCCCCTCGTGCGGCAAGGGAGGCCATAACGGGCCATCGTGGACGAGTGTTGCTGAGAAGTTGCTGCACTCAAAGATAGTAATAATATTATTAGATATTTGGTATTTCATGGAAGGTTTGTCATGCCTTGTCTAAGTATCCGTATTTTAAACTCTTGAGGTAATATTTTCGAATACTTTGTCGAGTCTGAAGAGGAATTGCTCATGGAAATTTGGAGATGGACCACGAAAAAAAAAATCTCAATTATATCTAAAATTCCAAAGTGTTGGCGCAATGGCTACCGATAAGCGGGTGGGGTTATGTTAAATTGAAATGGCGAATAGGGCGACGAACATATGAAAAAAACAAAGAAAAACAAATGACACGCAGTAGCGATAACCAGATAGTAAGGACGGATGGCAACATTGATAGTCAGCACGGCTGCAAAAAATGTTCGTTGGTAAATAGTATTGCTGCATTGTGCCGTTTTTTTTTAATCGGGACTTTATAAGTTTTGTCGAGACGTCGGAATTGGGACAGAGGGCTCGTGACAGACAATTTGGGTGGCGGGTTTGAGTACCGCCGCCCCGGGAACCATTTACTGGATAACCTACACCTCTGCCATAGGTCACCCCAAGTGGTTTGGTGATTTAGCAGGTGTGCCAGGGTTTATTAGGTGAGTTGTGTTCAGGATGCGCCTGCCCACCACTTGCGTGGCGTCCCAGATCGGGAGATACTGCTTTGGGAAGACCTTTTGACCTCTCAAACTGGTCTCTCTACCCATTGCCTTGCGCCCCAGCGGGAGGTATCTATATATTTATGCACAGATTCCTAGGATTATACCCACTCTTTTCCTTCCCATAACTTCCTCTCCTTAAAAATAAACCTCACACAGCATCCCCAAAGATGACATAAGCCCTGAGGAAATTTTTTTCCTAGGGCCTCCTTTGTGGGGTTAATGTAAAAAAGGCAACAATAGCTATGAACCATTAGTGTCAAATCTCTCACCCAAAAGTGTCGCCTACATCGTTCACTCACACGCGGAGAATGAGCTTTTTTTTATCAAGATACTGTAGAATGTGTTGTAGAAAATGTGACTGCATGACCATTTCTTAATGTTCTTAATGTCTTATCATTAGTCATCCAGAATATACCTGAACACGTATACACGCAAGTGCCCTTGTCCGAATAAATGGACGAGATGCGAAACTATTATAATTTTGAAGAACATGTGTTCCGACATCCTCATATCACGTTCGTGTTTTACTGAAATTATGAAATTTGTCACATCAATCGTTACAGGCCTCCAGTCCCATTTTTAGCAGACAAATTAATAGTTAATAAATTAATAATATTTCTTATCCGTGTATTAATGCAAATCGCATTTACGCACAGCGAAATAATAAAAAAATTCATAAAACGAAAATGTTATAGAAAAACAGGCCAAATCGTAGACACTCAAAGATTTGGCATAAGGCATTGGAGCAGTCGTCATAGAGCCGCAGCACATAACCATAAGATCTAGTGCGATAGGTTTTGTCCAATAGTTCTAGCATATTCCGAGTTTGTATGAGTAGCGGGTTGGCGTTAGGTGTCCTGAGGGAATGGTGGTCATGCAGACAGTGAGCTTTAATGCCCCCTATCCCATAACGCCCGACAATATTCCGGGAACATAACTTTTTAGTATTTTTACATCCCGGCTGAGGACAGCGACCATAAGAAGCGTCAGCTTTTGTGATATGTTGTGGAGAAACTACCTGATTTTTTGTTTTAAAATATTTAAAAACATGATTGTCATTGTTTCTCACCATAGGGTTACTGAGAAAATTTTCAACTCTAAAGCTCTATAAATTGAGATGGCCTTCAGTCAATACGTAGGTGAGTAGGACGCACGGCTAGCAGTCGGACTGGCTGAGTTCGATACTAACGACCAATAATCAAGTTATACTGGGTGTAACGGTCTGTACTAGTAAATTTTAGGGTTTATAACTTATTTTTCAATAAAAAATAATGTGTTGATTTAATTTTTTTAAATAATCTTATGGTTTTTAGATTCGACCTCAGGTTATTCCAAATGATAATAAATTGAATAATATACGTGCCGCCTTTGTATCGCTCATTTTACAAAAGAATCTAGCATATTTTTTGCCATCACCGACCTCCTTATACTCTTCATGAACGAACACAAAGTGGCGCACTTACATCGTATTCAATAATAAGCCTCAAACAGACAACGGTTTATTTCTCCGTATTGTTTTCGAGACAGACACACCAATAAAGCTTTATTCCCACCTCGCTTCTGATGGAATATTCAATATGCTGTCCGACGGTGGATACAGTAAATATTTGCCTGCGCCAGTGTTATTGCTGCGACCTTTCACACCGCGACACACGGCACACAACGCTCGCAGCTCACGGCCCCACTGCAGTTGAGACAATATGTCGGGGTAGTCGATAGACGCTAGAGAATGACTTTGATTGAGAGCCCTCAGCGTGTGCACACATATATGATTGCAGTGTATGCAGAGAGGGTTATCTATATATATATCTACCATTCGCTTAGAATCTGATTTCAGACGTTTTATACACGAACATTGAATCTACCTATCATTGGAAATCAATTTCACGCAAAAACTTAGACTAGAATTACTACTAGTCATTTCAAACCGCACCCTTATTATTGAAAACCTAACCTTACCTTGTACAGTCTAATCTAACCTAACATAACCTAATATCTCCTAACATAAACTATCAGATATTTTCCTGAAATTACTGAAGTAAGACACACTTAATTAGAAGGTGGCCTAATAACGTTTTTTTTTAATTTTATGGTTATAGTTTGTTTTATGGTTAAAATTAAAAGTGGTAATTGTACTAACATTTTCTTCTATGAAATATCTCCCTCATTTTATGGTAACTTGTGATTTTTGTGGTTCCTATTAAACTCGAATGACGAATCTAGCAAATTCACAATAATACAAATAATATATAATATTTTTCGTAAACTGAATTGTATACGTAGATATTTATTATAATATGTAGGCTAGTAGTTCAGATCACATAAATTGCAAATCTATAGAAATCTCTCTCATTTCCTAAGAAGTTATAATTTATATGACAGAAGAAAAAGGTTGAGTTCTTTATTGTATCACTTGTGCTAAAAAATAGTTTTTTTAGTTTAACAGTTTACCATTAATAAACCGTTATTTTGAAGGTTGTCGTCTTGTGAAATATTGATCATATTATGATAATAACATGTTATATTTAATCTAAATTGCAAAAAATGTTATTTAATAAGATAGAAATGATGAGCAGAAAAAACACGTGTATAATTCACAGAGCTATATCAACAGAAACTTTCAACTTTGTGCATATTTGAAAGAAAGTTTTGGAAATTTGATAAAATATGATTCGTACTGCTAAAATTGCGGGTGATTTGGATTTCATGTAAGTAAATCTGAACATCCCTTATAGAATAATATGGCACCGCATCCCTGTTGCTTTGGTGGCGAAGGGGAGAGAGGCAACCCTCTATCCCCCGAGCTTTTCTACGGATATATTAGCTTCAGAAGTAATATCATATGCGCCGCTCACTTCCGATATCATATTTATTCATCTAGTGTCAACATTTGCCCCGCGCCACCTTCCTGAGCAAATAATAATATTGCATATTGATGTTTGTACTACGAATCTGATATCGGATCTTTCATTATTTATTCACGGAGTGAATGACCGGAAGGGTTGGAGGTTTCATTTTATAAAACGTCAACATGCTGGCAATATGATGAACTATTGGAAAGACTAAATGTTTTTATACCAGGTATTATAGCATCCAATTACACGAAAAATATATATTTTACAAACGGTAAGGTAAGTGACACAAAAGTATTTGACTACAATTTTCCTGAATTATAATAATAATTGTAAAAATCTACGTGTAAGTTTGATCCCAATATAATTCTCACAGCTGTGCGAGGTTTTGCAATAAAAAAATAATTATTTGGAATTGAGTACCGTCGCGAATTCGCTTAGAAATAAAATTTTTGTATGCCTCGCTGGGAAAAATAAATTCTCCAAATGCTCCATGATAAACATCCGAAACTGTGAGATAAGCACAAAGCAGAGATACCCCTTTTGTCATTCGCGAGGCGGGCGTAAAATCTGAATAACACACAAATAAACTTTACGATTTTGTACACAATATGCGAAAATGAAAATTTTCTCGGCTGAGCTCTCTGTTTTATCATTTTCCACCGCGATTTATTCGCGGGGCAAACGTAACATAAACAAAGAGATTCGGAGTTGATGCTCCCGTCACCGAACCCGGGAATATAAAATAACGTACGACCCCTAGAGTTAGTTCCAGAGCCTAAGCGCGCCGATATAAACTCTGGAAATATGTAGCGGCATATCGAACGGCATAAAATTGGGATTTCAATTCGGTTTTGGGAAAATCATCACCCTTTTTTTATACCTCCCTTCGCCGGGACTTTCCAGCGACCCCCGCAATATGCAAGATGAACGGTGTAATGGGGTGTAAAATTATTAGTATAAAGCTTCCGGGTAAGATTTCAGGGGGTGGCCCGGTGCCCTGGCTTCCTTGTTCGACATCGCTAAAGGGCTGCCCGCCCTCCGTTATATGAAATATGCTTCGTGACTTAACCCTATCTATTAAGATTATCATCATGTTACGACACAATATTTTTTTATGGTTAACTACCTAATTGAGTCATCATTGCGCATGACTTTAAATATTTTAGTTTTAAAGGGTGTGTCATTTTATTCAAAACTGCGTTTGGATTCCTATCAATAGCGTTTCATATCTGTTTTTTTAATCAACCTAATAAATTTATTGTGATTTTTTCTCGGAATATTCTGGAAGGAAATTGAACAAACACATTTATTTTAGTTACTTTAATAAATGAGCTTTTATTGTATTTTGCGAGTGAAGAAAAGCTTTGGCAATTTGCTTAATTTTAAATTTAATTATTTCATTAAATATAAATCATTGGATGTATGCATAATAAGCATTATATGTACGAGTGTCCTAATAAGACATATCAGAAAGAAAAGTGGAAAACATTTCAAGCCGATTTAACACAATTCACTTAGCGAGGCAATAAAAATATTGCTTCTGCAGTTAAAAAGTTTTTATCATCTTATTTATTACATTTCCAATATTTGTTTATTGGATTTTCGCATAAAAATTTCTCCGATATTTTTCTTTTGATATTTTCTTCGCGTATTTCCAATTTGAATGGAATCTGGAGTTAGGAAAGGGAGAAACGGGTGATGCTTATCTCAGTGGCCGGAGACAAAACTCCTTGTGTTATTATATGAATCCTTTCACGGATGATAAACTTTGCATAATATGAGAAAGAAATTTGTATGGATGGACTGCTTCGGCTTTATGCTTTCTGAGTAAATTCTTTGTGCTTACTTTCCGAATGTATCCATTATATTTTTTTTGCTGATTAATATTCTCATTGATACTTAAAAAAATAATTTCAACATGCAAAAAATATTTTTTTTCCTTCCAATTGTCATATTCTTTTTTTCGATTTATTGCAAGGTATTTTTTGTTTTGTTTCAGGTGACGTTTTTATGAAAGGAGGCAAGGCCAGCCCTACACGTGCGTAATTGGAGCAGTCCGCTCCAGTTCCGAATTGCTAAGGCGACAAGGCGTTGATAATACTTTACAGTTCTAACACATCGCTCTTGAGATCACTTTTAAAAAAAAAGGCGCTACACAAAAATAAAAACCATCCGAATATTATTGATTACAGTGATCGTCTACTTATCGTGATGGTAATTATTGTTTTTTTGGCAAGGGGCGTCAACTTTCTACTAGCGCCAGGCGCGGATTAGTTCAGGGTCGGTCCTGAAAATTTTTATATTTCAAAATTATTCGTTGTTGTAGTTTTATAACATTCTGAGCTTTTAATAAACCTGCAGTGTAAAAACACAGAAAAATATAATGAAAATAAAATTGCAATAATTTTTTAAGATAACTAGCCAATTCTATACCTAAAAAACATGTATTAGTTTTTTAATTGCTAGCCAAAAAATCATAACATTTTTATGATACAAAAAACGTTGATACTTATTTTCAAAAGTATTCCCCCACAATACTTCGACATTCCATTTATTTAATAAAAACTAATTCACGGTATGATAGCATCGAATCTTTCCATCCCCCTTCATTCCACTTGTTACATAACTCATAACATGTAATGGCGAAATTTACTATCCGTCAGGTTATAATGATCCCCAAGACATTAATATGTCCGGGGTCTCGGACCTCAGTGCACCGTCGGTCGGTCTCTTGGCCAATATAGTATAATATTTTGAAAATTCATAGGCTGTTCCGAAACATTCAAGAAAGGTTATATTTGAAGTTAGAAATTTTGACGTTCGGATTGAGTTTATTTTAAGACTGTAGCACACAATATTACCATTCAATATTTTCAAAATGTGAGTTCTGGCGTCATGAAATCAGCACAGTTGTTTTGTTCGGATTTTCTGGGTCAAGCCAACAATTTTCATTATGCAAGGTAAACTCCGGTATAATGAATAGTGTTTTCAATTTAATGTCTGTTTAACTGTAAAAAATTAATCAAAATATTTCAATTGTTCAGTAAGAAAAAAAAAATTGGGTTAGTAACTGAATTATAATTACCAACCCAAATATTTTGGGTTGGTAACTGTATTATAAGTAACTTTCCCACTGATATAATTTCCAATTTATTTGGGTTAGTAATTGTATTATAAATAACTTTCCTACTGGCAGTTATTTATAATACAGTACTGCCAGTAGGAAAGTTACTTATAATACAGTTACTAAACCAAAAGATTTAGCAGTTACTTATAATAATAATTTTCCATTTGGGTTAGTAAATATATTATAGTAACTTTCCATTTGGGTCAGTCACTGTATTATAAGTAACTGCCAGTAGGATTTTTTTGTTGTTGATATTTTGTTTACTTCAAATAGTGCGATATCGTCGTAAACTCCTAGTTTTTCGAATCGGACATTTTGTTTTCCCTCAAATCATAACTCACCTACCCATCCCCCATCCCATTTATTTATGATTATTGGTTATCAGACGCGAATTTTGAGGCATTTTCCTTCGTGTATATTCCCCCTTGAGATATTAAGCCATTGATTTACTTGCCGCTCGTTCCCGCCCCTTCAATAATACTGTTCATGGATATAAAATCTGACGTAGTAAATATTACAATAAAGAATTGTAATGACGCCGGGGAAAGAAAGGAAAACACATTTGTCGGATTCTTTATACGTTTTCTCCGACGCCACCGGCGCCGATGCTCTACGAAAAATCCAAATAATATTCTACTTATGTTATTTTTATTGACTATTGGCAGGTGGTATGGAAATGGATTCGATAATAATGATGTGTATGTAGCATTATTATGAAATGCTGAAAACAGGATACCTCAATATTATATTATCATCAAAGTTCGAGAAAAGTCCCAGGTTCGACACCTAGCGCGGAAAACAAGATACTTCAGAATTTAACAACCAACATCAAAGTTTGTGAAATGTCCTAGTAATGTCCGAGTAATCAGAAATGGGTTATTTTTTCATTTTTATGTATTTACAAATAAATTTACTTAATAATTATATAGTACAATAGTCAAGTTTTTCCCAACCCTCCCTTCATTTTCTCAAACATGACCTCCTCCCCTTTCTTATGTTTCCTCATTTGCCTATATTATATTCCTCGTCATCTTTGAATTAACATTTTATTTTCAGCATTTTCGTGACAATGCATTCTTTCAAAGTTCGACAGTAAAACAATATTGTTTTAATTCTATATGACTAATGACTAATTTCTATCCGATGGATGACGGTATCAATAAAGCATACCCCCATCTAAACAGGAGCGACAACTATTCGCCAGCAACATACTTCAAGCAATTGACTTTCACTGTAGCAGAATTGACTGAATTATATTATGTTTTGAGCTTTTTATTAGTACACTGCCATTACTTAATTGTGAAATAGCAAGCATCATTTAACAGCCCGCATCACTGATCAATTCAAGAAATTATCGCATAATATTATCGTGAATATTTTCAGTACTAAACAGTGATAAGTTGCCATGTCCCGCTTTGAGACAATGTCTCGTCAGTTTGGGCAGATGACGGCACGGAGATGAGATGCCCTCAGGGAAATGCATCATGGGAGATTTATTGCATATGCACTTTGCAGACGGCGACAAAGAATGTGTTATGAAACTTTTATCTTCATTTGCTGCACAAATAATAAGCTCTCTAAAACAATCGGCGCATGAAGACTTAAAAGAAATGTTATAACGAAACCGATTGAAAAGATGTTATTTTCCACAAGTAATCGTCATTGTCTCATTAATCAAATTTAGGTGGTACATAATTATTTAATAGGTCATAAAGCCAAATCTTTTCAGTAAATTTAATATCAATTGCCAGATGCGTTATATACATTTTTTTTTGTTTTCATTATTTGATGTCATTCACTACAAAACATTTCTACTGTAATTTTTCCACTTCCTCGTGAAAAGCAATGTGTCTTTAATGTATTCTACGTAAAACAATACTCGAAAAAGTAACACGCGAAATAAAAATGTGGTACAAACAATACAAACGAAGAAATAAAATGTTGTGAGGTACAAATAATATATGTAGGTATTATGTTTTGTACAGCATTCGACCGCTTCAACATTGCTATTGACGAAAAAACTGGCTAGCTGACAAAAAAATGAATTTACTTCGTCAAAAATGTGTTTCTTATAAAGATCATTGATTTCGATACACGGAAGCACTTTTTTGTGGTGATTTTATATTTCAAAGGTTGTATCAAAAATCAATCTGTTAAAAATACTATATATTTTTATTTTGAAACATAAATAGTTCCACTTCATGTTGTCTAACATAAACATACATATTTTTATTCATGAATCCTAAAATAGTCCTTTTTCATGTTGTCTAACATAAACATACATATTTTTATTCATGAAACCTAAAATAGTCCTTTTTCATGTTGTCTAACATAAACATACATATTTTTATTCATGAATCCTAAAATAGTCCTTTTTCATGTTGTCTAACATAAACATACATATTTTTATTCATGAAACCTAAAATAGTCCTTTTTCATGTTGTCTAACATAAACATACATATTTTTATTCATGAAACCTAAAATAGTCCTTTTTCATGTTGTCTAACATAAACATACATATTTTTATTTATGAAACCTAAAATAGTCCTTTTTCATGTTGTCTAACATAAACATACATATTTTTATTCATGAAACCTAAAATAGTCCTTTTTCATGTTGTCTAACATAAACATACATATTTTTATTCATGAAACCTAAAATAGTCCTTTTTCATGTTGTCTAACATAAACATACATATTTTTATTCATGAAACCTAAAATAGTTTTTTTTCATGTTGTCTAACATAAACATACATATTTTTGTACATGAAACCTAAAATAGTCCTTTTTCATGTTGTCTAACATAAACATACATATTTTTATTCATGAAACCTAAAATAGTCCTTTTTCATGTTGTCTAACATAAACATACATATTTTTATTCATGAAACCTAAAATAGTCCCTTTTCATGTTGTCTAACATAAACATACATATTTTTTTTACTTATGGAACCTAAAATAGTTCCACTTGATGTTGTCTAACATAAACATAATTTTTTTACTTATGATACCTAAAATAGTTGTCTAACATGAACATGCATATTTTTACATTTTCATTTACGTATGGCTTATTTGTAATATTATTAAGCGACACATTTTTTACACCTTTCTTTATAAATGCTTAAACTTGGTATATTTTTATTTGTTTGTTATTTAGTTTATTTATTTATTTAGTGATAATCTACTACAAAATAATAACAATACTATTAATAATATATTTTTCCCAGGGAGTTTAAAATAAGTAATTCCGGGAAAGACACATTAATTAACATTAATAAAATAAAATAAACTTATTTTTACATAAGAAAATGTATTTAAAGGGAGTTCAATGAACAGTGAATATAGATATGAAAACACACTAGATAGAATAAACACAGTTAAATGAAAAATATTTCATAAATACAATTAAAAAAAATAAACAATAAAATAACTACTTACATTTTTTTTAGTTTTTATTTCTTTCTCACCAAAGTATGTTTGTTTTGTTTCTCTCTTTTGCCGCTTGAAGAGAAGGATTTTTTTATTATCTTTGTATTCTATAGATAAATGTACCGGTGAATGTAACAAAAAATAATTAAATAAATTATTTGAAAAAAATATTCTAATTTAAATAGTAAAAAAATCATTATTCTTCGCACCACAGTGGAAAGTGAGAGCAACTTGGAATCTTTTTTGGATGCCTTTGATATTAAGTTGATTATTTTATTAGCCACACCTACTTCCGACTGTCACATTTTCCTTGTCTTTCACACCTGTCAGTACCACGGTACCTCTGACTCCGAAAGTGTAAATTTTGTATAGTTTTAAACGAAACAAAACATTGGGAATTTTGTAGAAACATAATATTATGATGTAGAAGTGTTACTTCACAGGGTTGATTTTTGTGAGAGACTAAATCAGGCGGCACGCTTTTAATTACATTGTAGTTCCTACCTAGTATGAAGGCACTAGAATTATCTTGCCTGATAGAAAACAACTGTTTTTGTACAGTATATTATTATCTGATGGTGCCTAATGATCAACAAGTCACGTTGCTTGTCAACACATCGCAGCGGGAGTGAGACCTGATCCGTTGCTTATTTCATGACAGAAATGAACGAATTTAATTAACCACTTTTGCTTAACAAATAATAGATATGTTCATATGTTGGGAGAAACAACGGGTTGCCAGCAAATAAGGCAGCGATCAATCATATATGTACATTCAAAAACTATAGCGTGTTCGCATATGTGAACAATTTCTTATTTGTTTCGTTGTCTATGCATAGCACATATTTAAAAAACTTTAATTTTTATTTTACAATATTTTATATAAGAATCACGTTCTTAATAATCGTTGCTTCGTGAAACAAGCTTGAATTGTAATAAATACGACCTTAAATAAATAATCTGGTTTTTGGAGAGTTGGAAAATTAATTATTTATAATAAGGTATAAAGATTTCTCGATATTATACAGAAAACGGGTATTCAGTTGAGTTATTTCGATTCTGACTAATCTACTGGTTGACAAAATCTGTTATTATGATAATTGTGACATTCTTAAATAGCAACTATCTACTTTAACGGGGATATGTTAGATTTCAGAATTAAAGTTTAACGAGTGATAAAATAACATTATATCAAAAGTTAAACAAAATATTGCTGTTATTGATGTGCTTATTCTTATTTATGATTTCATTGTGAGGAGCCCGATAGAAAATTTGTGTCTGAAATAAGAACATCTTGGCACAGATCAGAACAATAATCTGTTGATATGTAGGTGTAGTGATCATCACGCAGCAAAAATCATCGTCTTCAAAGGAACTATAAACCAGGAGAAGTCCTAGCTAGTATCTGTAGGATACGCCTTTACTCCAGCTGGTCTTCTGTTCAGCTGTGTTCCACTAGTTCCCTTTGCATAAGAATACGGTGTTGGTTTCATCCAAAGATATTAGAAGAACGAGATGTGCTATGAGCAGTTCATACTGTGTGGAATTGTTTTGCCCAGTGTCGCCGGTTTTGTTCACCAATACTACTGCACACCTTCGCCTACGCTAAGGTATCCGCACTAATACATAGAACAGATTTCTGTGCGTACACGTCCCGATAGTATTCAAAGTACCCTAATTAGGTAGTACTCCGCCTACGGTCCGGCGGCTAACATAGCATATCTCGTTCTTCTAATATCTTTGGTTTCATCTGACGGATTATTTGTGTGCTTGTGAATATCAATTTCTTTTATTTGTTTTGAGGAATGTGCAACTATCTTCTCTCTTTACTGATTATTTTAATAAGAGCTTCAATAAATTTATAATGACATTTCTTCATTTTAAAGGTGCATTCCAGTTTTTTCTATGTTTTCACAACTGTTTGGTATTAATTTCGGTATTCTTTGACATAATTTCGATTTTTTATTAACTTTTTAAATGAATAATTTATTGCAAATTACTTCACGACCTAACTAATAATTATGTTAACTAAAACAAGTCACCAATATTAAAATAATTTTATTCGAGTATTATTTAGGCATCCTACAGTCGAGAGAGGTATGCACCTCCATATATCGACATGGATTTTGATACACGCAACTGTTGCCGCTACTAAAGTATCTCGTGTGCAGTCTGCCTACTTTCAGCGTTATTCTTTATTTATAATTTTGAAACATTTTATTCATGGTGAATTTCCATCTTCTATGACTCTTTTCTTAAATTAAAACACATTTGCAATAAAACCGAAGAATAGAGTTTGTTTCGTCCATAAAAAGTCATATTCTAGCGTTTTTTGTTGGCTTAGATCAATTACACTAACGTGAGCGAATCGAAGTTTTTTAGAATTTTGGGATTTTACCGGTTATAACTGGTATTTTTACAGCCGTAAAAAGTAATCCATAACGCCAATCAGAGATGCAATAAATTGCCGCCACGAATAGTAGGTACCTACCTACATAGAATTGTTGAACTTTTTTCTAATAACTGAAGTAGGTACTTACCTGTTACATCTTTTAAAAGTCAGGGAAAAGAATATGAACGATATTATAACTTTCTTCTTTTTTAGTCGTTGTCACATTGCCGAGTATCGTTACCCCCACTCCCAAATCTACAAGCTTTCTGACATTTGACGTAATACGCACGTTGCTAAATTAATAACAACCAATAAATAATATTGTTGACAGCCTAATGGTCTTCTCTAGAAAATTATAGTAGTCATATTTGAATTGGGTACCTTGACATTTAAATAAGTTATTGATTTAAATCATAAATATATTTTAATGGCACATGAAAATAATAGTCAAATATTTTTAATTTATTAATTGAAATACTTAGGTGTGTTTTACGATAACTAGTTTCTCTACCGAGATATATTTCATAATATTCTGAAAACGATAGTTTATCAATTTAACGGGTTATTTCCCGCTGGGTTTTGACCTTAATGCAAAATATTTAACATGCTTATTAAAAACTGTTATTTCACACACTTTCTTTGAATAATTTACGAGCAGAATTGTTTATATTGTCAATTATTTTTGATGAACGACAAAAAAAATACAGTCAATTTTTATATTTATATTAGAAATCGCATACAATTATCATAGATATATTTTCCGCTCTCAAATATGCGTATATTACAAGCACGCAAAAAAACAGTTCAATATAAATTTATCTAAAATATTACATAAAATTGCAATAAAACATTGTCGCATATTTTTATGACCTTCAAATTAGTCAAATTTAACCATGTATAATTTCAAGGTGGATTAGACATCAAAGTTGTAAATACTTTATTCAATTTTATTTCATTAAAAGTACAATCTAAACAGACAAAAGATTGTAAAATGCAAAGGCATAATAATTAAACTGTCAACTGAAATATGTACAGTGTAAATTCTTGAGCGACCGACTTACAAAAGCAGACGGGGATCATTACTGAGTGAACTGAATATATATTGTGGATCTTGTTTTAAAAGAAAAGTTTCAGGATGATCGTGAATGTGGTTTTGTGATTCGGTTCTTCTTGCAAGATGCAAGAAAGTCGGGATGATTAGTACAGGGGGTTCAGAAAGTATGCGGCGTATTGTCGGGAAATATTTGGACAGAATCTCTCCAACGCGTAGCATCTCTTTCTTCATACTGAGCGTGTCATAAGTAATGAGGCCCATCATTTGTTGGTGCGATTTATGCGTCTCGAGTGTAGACACAATATTTCTTCTTAAAAATAGAAGATTCAGTTCTGCCGCTGGTCTCTCTGAGATCGCGGCGGGCCCTTAATAACTTAATATTATATTTCCCATTTGTTCGTCACACGGGTGAGCGCGTGGCTTTGTTGTTAGCTGTGGAATGAAGGTGACAGTTGCAAACGGCAGCTCTAATGTGTGTCTCGTTAAATCAAAATAAGGGACTAGCGATTATTCAAGGGAATATTATCTAATTACTGAACATTACATAAACAGTTTTTAAAAATAATAATACTTGCTAATTTTATGGTGTCAATTTGGTGAAATATTACATCCAGTGCTTCACATTGCCAGAATTATCAAGCATAAAAATTAGACAATGTTACCCCAGATTCTTAAATAATTGTCTTCAATTTATTGAAATAACTTTTTTTATAACCTTTGAAAGTTATACCCATCAATATAATAGTAATCATCGCAGAAGAATTTAAAACTTTTGATGTTATACCCATCAATATAATAGTAATCATAACAGAAGAATTAAACTTTTTAAAGATTATACCCATCGATGTAATAGTAATCATCGCAGAAGAATTTAAAACTTTTGATGTTATAACCATCAATATAATAGTAATGATCGAAGAAGAATTAAACTTTTTGAAGATTATAAACATCAATGTATAAGTAATCGTCACAGATGAATTTAAAACCATTGACGGTTATATCCATCAATATAATAGTAATCATTGCAGACGAATTTAAAACTTTTGAAGGTTATACCATAAATGTAATAGTAATCATCACAGAAGAATTTTAAACTTTTTAAGGTTATACCCATCAATATAATAGTAATCATAGCAAACAAATTTAATAATTCTGAATTTGAAAAATAATATCGAATAAAATTACAAACACGTCTCAATGGCCGAGTGGATAGAGGAGTACTCCCGGCAAAACAAAGATCCTAGGTTCGATTCCCAGTTACGATCGTTACCTTTCTATTTGCTGTGTCTTGTTTTGTTTCATGTTTCTTTTAGATTAATTAGTATTATCTTCTTCTTAAAAAATGAAAATTGGTAATATTTATCCACATTCAAGACTGTCAGAGAATATTAACTTTATGCAAGAGCGCAAAAATAATATGAAATACTACCATATGTGTGAACCAGCTCTGAAATATTGTTTTCAAGTTTATATCTTACTGTATATACGATCATATTTTTGAGTAGTTATTATAAATTATTAGTATTAGTAATAGTTATAAATTATTAATTTAAACTTTTTTATTTAATTTAAAAAAAATAAAGATAAACATTCCTGGGTTACGAACAACCTGACAAAACTTGAAAATCTCCTACTACCATCACGGTAAGCGGAAAATGTTGCTTGTGTTGTGATAGAGGACTAGCCGAGGAATTGAACACACTACATCCGGGTGGGACCCAAACGCGATGCCAACTCAGCCACTGACCGGTTGATTGATACAATAACTTTATTTATCTACATTATTTGATAATGAAGGCCCCTCAGGGCACTTACCCGTGCTGATTTTTTGATTGGCAGGTGGAATTGTTCCTATTTTCATGTAAATAATCTTTTGTAATATTATTAAGTAGGTACCTAAAATGTATAGCTCACTAACTAAGGTGGTTAACATTTTCTATTCGAGAAAATAAATACATCAGGAATTTTAAGTGCCATCTATTCAATTTTTTCACCGACAAATTCTTATTGGTCTACTGAAAATTTGTCCCAGATCACCCAGCGTTCCCAAGCCGACCGTGTGGTCACGCATTTCTATCAAATACTTCTAATATTCCTCACGTAATTTCTGGGCTCATTAATAATACAAGGCCTTGACAGGCCGCGGCGCTCTCTTCCCTGTAAATCTCCGGAGAGCATACCGCGGGAGGAGCAGCCATTTGGCTAATAACCGTTATGCATTTGTCATACGAACCGACATAACGCCACTGGAAGCTCGGCTCTTAAACCGACAAGAGATTATTTCATTTGTATGATTTAAATATTTTATGTGACACCGTTATTTAGTGGTTCGGAGTTTTGAGACGCAGATTGGCTGCGAGCTACTCATTAATTTTGACGTATGCTTACCAGAAATGATATTTAGTTTTTAATTTTGCAAAGCTTTGCATTGATTCATTATCTTTATTTTTTAGATTTCAATCTGAACCTGTTTTTCAGGTGTTAAGTGCTTACTTTTGTCTGTTTGGTGAGTTGTGGATGTCTACAGATATCAATCATCAAGATAAAGATACATTTTGTGAGTGTAATTTCCACCTTCCTCCTTTTAAATCGACTTTTTAAAATCTTAATTTTTATTGTTTTTTTTTTTAATGTTCACCCCTATCAATGCATAATAATTTTTTTTAATAATAACAACGAGTGTCATAAAAAAATCTTAAAAAATATTAAATTCGAAAAACAAACATTGTTTATTAACATGTTTAACATCTAAACAAGGTTATAAGCATATCATTAACTAATTGATTAGATGCTTTATTTATTCACTCAATATAGAATGTCAAGCCACATAGTTATCGCTTTCCACGAAAATATGAAATACTAAACCAAATCCCACACACATTGATTTTTCAGTGAATAAATATCATTTATAAAAATTCCAAGAGTTTTTTTGTGGAATTTTAATAATTTGACGAATCCCTAATGAGATTTTCTGTCTCTAGAAATTTTACTCCATAACAACACAAGCAACATTTTCCGCCTACTATGGTGGTAGTAGGAGCTTTTCAAATATAGTCAGTTTATTCGTAACCAGGAAATGTTTGTCTTTAATGTTTTTTAAATAAAATAAATATATATATATATATATATATATATATATTGAGTTCTATTATTCTCTTAGCTTCGTACCATGCAATACATTTTACAAATATGTTATGTTTTTGTAAACAAAGTGTACTAAATTAAAATGCCCACACGCCCAATACAAGTAAACAAACACAATACTTTAACAAACACACACAAACCGAAACAGAATGCAAATCCAGTGTATTGTGTGTTTTTTAATTCGCCGCGGACGGATCCGTAGGCGGTGGAGATTTTATGATTTGTGAAATAGCGGCAGCTCAAAATGAAATAAAATAATACATAAACATGTAATACAAATATTTAAAGTCGCGCGTTCCGTGATGGGCAGGAGCAGCTGGTGCGGACTTCACCGCTGACAATAGGCGGTGAGGCTGCTGATGGGAGAGAAACTATTGTCTTTGAGGAAATTATATATTATTATACAACTATGTGAGGAATTTTTGAGACTTTAATGTAAACCACATTGACCGTATGAGTCACTTGAATTATTATTGTAAATTGCTCGTAGGAACGAGCAAACAAACAAATAAATAATACTTTACCAGCTAAAGTAAGAGAGATCTATTAAATTAATGTTTCAGTTTAGAAAATCGTTTTGCAATATATAAAAACAAATTAACTAAAAACGCAAACACAGTATTGGAGAAAAATCATTCATTTCCAGTTTTAATTAGGTTATTACTAAACCTTATAAAAAATATTTACCATGAAAATAAAATACTTTACGTAAACCAGTATTTTAAAAAATTTTCGACATGTTTTAAAAACCAATGGTTTTTTCATCAGGGTACAACGTATTTTGTATTTAAGGTTTTTGTTGCATTTATTTAAGCAGAAATAATATTGTACCTGAACCGCACAATGTTAGGTTTCTTAAAATTATAAATATATAAACATCGGTGTTAATCTGTGACTTGAAGTAGCTATAAATCGACTTCAATAGCAATGGTTATCTGAAGTTGAAATAGCTTTCGAAAAACGAGCTCTGGCGTGAAATAACAGCCCTTTTTTCCTGTAATCGACAGATCAACCCAAGTATGTTAAGTTCGCAACGTAATTTATTTTATGAACTATCGAGCTTTGTAATATGCATTTATCTGGAAAAAAATCGGACGAGATGGCGTATTTTACCCCAAATTTTATAAATTTTCGATAATATAAAAGGACTACTTGGTAAAGTCTTGATCGTCGATGCAATTTGAACAGTAGTGAAGAAATCGTTTAGTGTGACAAGGCACTCGCTGCGAATAAATTAATTAGCAGCCTTTAAACGTAGTGGCGGTTCAATTAAAACATGTTCAGTTCTGATCGCGATAGATGCCCAATTTTATTTGTTTATGTTTGTTTCATGTATTTTTCGACAGTTATTAGGACATTTCATTCGCTACTAGAGCTTCCTAATCGACTAGCGGATACAACAAGTAACGATTACTCGCTAAGGCACTTGCACTAGGATTAAGTATACAAATGGTTACTGGTTGTCCACTGTCTATTGCTTTGTTTGTTTGACTTTTCATTTTGTGTGTTTGACTGTTAATCCTTGGCTACCATCAGAATATGGTTCTAAAATTTGAATGTTAAGTACTTCGTAGGTAAAATACATAATTCTGTTTATTCAGCAGCCGGTTGGACACATAAATATTCCTGTTTTTATGACGGCGCGGCGCTTAGGTCGCCCGCTGAATAAATCATTCACGTAACCCCTATTCGGTCAGCGGCCGTCATAAATAAAAATAAAATTTCAGATGTTATCGATGTTTTCTCAAGAAATAAATACCCCATAAAAAGCGTAACATTATACCTACATTTAAAAAGTAAATAAATCATGTTGGTAATACAATGGTTATTAAAACTCTTACCTAAATGATAATATTATAAATTACTTATTTTTCCACTCTTTACCAGCATTGAAATTTAAAAAAAATCGTTGTGAGTTGCTGCTTTGACGTACAAACAAAAAAACTTTGAACATATCAACGATAGAGCTCATCATTTGAGAGTTTTGCCCAACCGCAAAATTTGTCTGATTTGTGGTTTTAAAATTATTCAAAAATAGTTGCGTTCCAAACAACGAGAATTTTTGTTGAGACCAACAAACAGCTTTTCTGATTTATAGTTACGATCCCGAGAAAATTAGCCGACATGCTCAAGAAAATTACTTTGAGTGTTAAAACAAAAACAAAAAAAATATGTTACATATTTTACAGATGTTCCACTAGTCTCGTTAAAAATATGACTCGTCATAATATCATTTTTCAGTCAAACGGAAACGGTATACATTTTACATTATCCCGTTAACCGGACATTCGTGAAATCTCATTCCAGTCGTTTGCATCTTAGTACGTAATAAATCATCTCGTGAATGGAAAAAAATATATTCATATTTTATATGTTTAAGAAATTTAATGAATTCATCTTTCAGGCTTGTTGCAGAAGTGAATTTATCGACTGTAGCCGTTTAGCTGAGTGTCGCATATTGTATGGGACGCGTCTATGCGTTTGGATGATTTCTGGTGTTTTGTTTGCTGACTTTTACATTGATATTACATTCGGAATAATTGAAAACAGTCAACGTTTCAGGAATACGTTGTGTCATTCGATGTTGACAAATAAATATAAAATCTTCTCGAACGATGTTTGGAATACATTTTCTTTAACTTTTTGGGTGGAAACGTGAGTACGTTATTATTATTAAAAATATATGACTGAACTATGACATCCGACTAAGAGAATATATCTATGCTAAAGTAACTGGTGAGAAGAAAATTAAGGTTCGGGTGTAGTCGCTAAAATAGCTAAAGCCATTTCAAGAAACGAATCCATTTCGAATGGTGGTTTATAATCAAGTAAAAAATTATTCTGGGTAAAATGAAACGTTTTTTAAATGTTTTTTTAGAGGTACGCGCACTGTGTTCTCGCTTTTAGATGAAACATAGAGTTTTCAGAACATGGTTCTAGACGGACTCACTCTCTGAATAGGTCAAGATATCACGTTTTATTCATAAAATGTTCAGCATAACTATCATGCTAAGCACAAAGAGTACAAGTCTAAAACAACAACTTATCAGGAACGCGATTTCAAATTTATAAACTTTTGCTACATTTGGTGATTGATTTACAAATGCTTATTTTTAATTGAATAAATATTTGAGATTTTTTTATTTTGATACCACGTGAAGATATTATCCCAGAGATACCTACTTATTATATTTTATTTTGATACCACGTGAAGATATTGTCCCAGAGATACCTACTTATTATAATATTTGAAAAGTCACCAAAAGGGCGCTGTACAATGATTTTTATAATAAACGATAAATGTAGATCCTCTTCTGCATCAATGAACCGTTTTCATAATGGACATGCTAATTCGTTGACACAACGCTATTACATTATCGCACCCAATCCATCAGATATTCCGGAATACATTTATAATAATAAAGCGCAACGCGTTAGACTGCACGGAGCACCTTACATAATGTCCCGAGATGATGAATGCCCCGCTTGATACAAACCAAACACACCAACTAATATACGGACTTAAGTCAGACAGATCTCTGTTCAACAGTGTGTTTGTAAATGAGAATAAAAAAGGAAGATTGAAAGAAATGGAAAAGATATTCAGACAGATTCCGGAGGGTGGAAGCTCGTCATAATGTTCTGATATTCTCGGCTGGAATCAGCTACTTGGGCGTCCTGTGACTAATTGCTTGGCATGTTTTAAAACGTCAATCGTGAATACCAGCTCATGAATAATTACCTCAAAGGCAGTTAACGTCTACAGATAATTTATAATAAAAATTAAACGCTCAAAACATATTAAAAATGTATTATTACACACTCCCACAAAAACCCGCTTTATAAATCGCGGGTAAAATATTAATTAATTTATGAAACATTCTCACATGTTACGACAGATTTTACGTAGTTTTTTTTATGTTGTTGATGGAGTTAGGCGTTTACGTGATAAAAATAGAAATACGGATAAAATTGTAATGTTATTTTATATTCATAAACCAGAGTCGAGCACGTTCTTCGAAATGAGAATCCTTACATGGTTGCTGATATTGTGTAAAATGAGTGTGTGAATGATGAGTATTTCTATTTCCACACTTTACGCGGATAGTAATAAAACAACGAAATTAAAAGCACCCGGTTACATTAATTCACGATGACACAGTTTGGTTCTTCAAAATAAGCAGGCTCGATTGTAACTGCAATTACCAAGAATACGTGTTCACCCAATTTCAGTGACAGCGGAGAGCGGTATAAACACATGAAAAATGAGCGGAATAACATTTAGTGCGCAATTAGGCTTGTTTGAGTAATTGAGTTATGCGCCGTGGTACCTACATGCTTTGCGGGAATAACCAGTAACCACGAACACTGAACAAGGGAGGCACCCCTTAAGATTGCCCCGCGAGAATATTGTACTCAGGAACTAGCAGATGTTAATTCCGTCAAGGTGTGCTTACGATTAGTGTTTTTATTCCCCGTATTTAATGTCTTTATACAGCGTATGTAAATAATGTATTACGTTCTTGTAATGTTAATATCTGGGTTTATCCTTATTCGCGTAATATTTTGTATAACAGTTTGTACAATGAGGAAAATTCTCGACTTCTTAGATTGTATTTTTGAGACTTATTGTTTTCATGACTAAGCTGGTTTTAAATCCTGTTATGACCGAGAGTTGATTTTTGACACAATAACCCATTATAATAGTGTTCCAAGAAACACGTTTGATTTTATTGTAAAACACAAGAATTGTACGTAACTTAATATTTGATATGCACAAGATTCCAACTGCCCGGAGATAATTCAACTATGGTAACCCCATTTGGATAATGTTGAGAGGCCTTTAACAGTGAGGGAGGGAAAGGAGAAGAAGAGGAAAAATGAGAAAAATACTGAGTTATCTCTCACACGGGGCACAATTACCAACCAGGTAAATTTGGTAAAATGGCCATAAAAATAAAGATTAGTTAGGTACATCTGAATCCAGAGTTAGTAGACTTACTACACTATCACAGAGTAGTACAATAATTAAAAAATATTAACTATACATACTAATTTCGGTTGTGGGTCCATCTGTGAGTGATTGTTCTATGGTTCTCTGGAACTCTGGTTCAAATAAATGGGATTTGTTTTAATTTAAGAGTCATTTTAAAAAATGGAACTGATTATGTCAAAAATTTGAAGCGATAATGTACCTAGGTACCTATAACAGACATAATGTAAAATATAGAAATAAAAAGTACCTACCTATAATATAAAAATTTATTTACCAGAAAATTAAGTTATTTCTGTTTTTGAAATGTGTATTTCTTTTGTATACATTTCTTATGATTAAGGAGGTCTTAAGGGTCTGCACGTTTAAGCTATCAAGCCTACACCAATTATAATATCTAGAGATACGGGTCTTTAGGTGAAGCTATAAAATAAATGTAAATATTGAGTAGCAAAAACTAAACACTTCTTAAGAAGCTTCTCTCGACCCGCGTTCTTGAAAATCATCAATTTATGACAACTGTATCGAACGCATTACGCAATGCTACCCAAAGGCCGCAAAGCAGATGTCTGACCATGGGAGGATAAGGAAGCTGTATTTACCCGGCCGGCGAGTACTGAGCACAACGCGCGCCAGGACACAGTATTTACGTAGTATCCCCTCCCCGGCTCGAGAGCACTGGGCACATCGCAAGCCATGGACCCAGTATTTACGTAGCATCCCCTCTCCTTTTCCCAGGCGAAGCTAGGCCAAACAGTGAGCGGCAACGGTCAGCCAATCAGCGTAAAGCCACGATAAACCTAGAAATATTTCTCTTTTCATATATAATTGCGCAAATTAATGTTAGATTTGCGTGCGTCTCGCCGCAACAATGCTAAATAAAAATATACAAGTTGAAAGGCTGGACTCGCGTCTATGTTGTAAAGTAATATTGAAATATGTAAACATTAATATTAAGTAGTTATAAGGATTTCCTCACACCAATGTCGGTCTGAGGACCCACTGATTCATATTGTACAATTTATTATAAAAACATTAAAAATGCTAGGGAAAAACAGTTTTCATGAGATGAAGCGGCGTAAAGAGTACTATTGAATAAATTATTTTAATATTGACTATTAAAGTCATATGAAAACACACGAAGCTGCACAAAAATGCACCTCGTTTACGCGGGGCGTTTTCAGACGCGCGCACGCCGATGTGTGCACGCCCCCGCTAGTCCTATATATACCGCGCGTAAAGCGATCTCAAGGCTCTCTCTTCCGACATCTACTCTGACCGCTTCACTCTGGACTGCTTCTCCCGCTGGAACCACTACAACCGCCTTTGACTTCTGACCTTACGCTTCCTTGGACTACCTACTACTCTCTCCTTGGATACACGACATCACAGCAACCGGAAAAGGCCCTGAACATAAAGCAGCCCACCGACTAGAAGATTCAGCACCCCTTATTTACAGTCAATGTAAAGGACTTGCGTCTGATACATTGTGTGGTCCTTCGCAGCCGCATTTTCTAGTCTCCAGCTGCCAAGATGACACCATCTCTACGCTCCGGGAAGAATACATTGGAGGGAACCGGAAAAGATGAGTCACAAGCCGCTGGCAGTACCCCGCACCCTGCCGGTCCCTCACAAGCCACTGGAATGGCGATATCGGACCATTCTCCGGTACAGATACCCATCCATGACTCATCATCAGACAGCGAGGCGTCAAATGCAGATTCATTCAAACAACTGCAGCGAGAATTGAGAGCAGAAAGGCGACGAAATCGGAAATTACAGGAGGCCCTCATCGCTTCAATAGCGGCTCCTACGAAAAAACAAGCGCCTTTAGTGGAACCTGACACACATACAGAGCAGGCAACCACACATCAACAAGGTACCATGCAGGGCGCCCTACAAGGCTCCATGCAAGGTGCCGCACAACAAAACAGCGCAGAGTACCGGTCTTCAGCATCCAACACCACGATGCGAGGCCAAACAACCCCTCTGCAGCCTGCTATCATCAACACGGAGTATCCGGCCGCAATATCCGGACAACAGCCGACCCAAACTACAGCTCAAGGGGCCTCGCAAATCCCCGCAGCATCCTACAACCCGGAATATCAGTCGGGCTCACCACATACGCAGTTCGGCCAGATACCGCCTGCAAACAACACATACGCGACATTCCCGGGCCATCCCACGGAGGATGACACGGCGCGACAAACCCAAGATTGGGTCAATAATAGAACGGAACAGGCGGCGCCAGCAAATCCGTTCCAACAGTTTGCGGCCTTTATGACGGAGGCTTTCCGCGCCTCGCAAAATGGCGGTACTCCGCGGCAGCAGCCCGAAGAAGAAAACCGCATGGCGTCCCTTATCGCACGCCAATCAAGCGCTAAGGACCTCCCATCATACTACGGAGACGCCGTGGAATGGCCAGCATGGCGCGCTCAATTTTATCAATCAACGTCTACATGTGGGATGACGCAATCAGAAAACCTAATGCGCCTTCAGAGAGCATTGAAAGGCAAGGCTCGTGAAGCGGTAAGTCCACTCCTATTGGACCCCACACAAGTACCGGAAATAATGGACGTGTTAGAACATCGGTTCGGTGGTGCTCACACTATTGCATCACTGATGTTTGAAAAAATAAAAAAGTTACCGCGGCTTCCCGAAGATGCATCAAACGACGCACTTATTGAGTTTTCGGGTACAGTTCAAAATGTGGTGGCCTCACTCGGCAGTCTTAAGTGTGATTATTTATCTAACCCCGCGCTACTAAGTGAAATTGCATCAAAAATGCCTCTTGTGCTCAGAGTGGCGTGGTTGGATAAAATAGCCGATCAAGTGATAAGTGCGACAATTCAACAATTAGCAGCATTTCTAAAGCGGCTCACAAACGCGATCCCGCGTTCGGGCTTAGTTGATAATGCTCGGGCTCCAATGCGACCGCGACGGGAACAAGTATATGCGCAAAATTCTCAAACTGATACGGAGAGCGAAAAGTGTGCACAGTGTTTAAATTCGCACAAAATTCACGAGTGCCCCGTGTTTTTGGGGAAAAATGTCCCCGGACGATGGGAAAAAGTAAAAAATTCCCGACTTTGTCATAAATGTCTAGACGCAAGACACCATACGAGAGCGTGCAAATATCGTGTGTGGTGTGGAGTGGGTTCTTGTCGGCTTCCTCATCATAAACTACTGCACGACCCGTCGCGTGTGAAATCATCTGCCAGTACCTCGCGCGATAGTGAAAACCAAACTGTAACCAATACCACATCGTATGGACATGAATCCGTGCTGTTGAAAGTGATACCGGTAACCATATGTGGCCCAAACGGGCAAGTGTCAATTTATGCCCTACTAGACGAGGGGTCAACTGTGACCCTTCTAGACAGTGAAACAGCGGACAAAGTGGGAGCGACCGGGCCGACCCGCGGGCTCCGTATTCACGGGGCAAGTGGTATGTGTTCGTCGGATAGTACATCCCGGCGAGTTAAACTATCAGTGCGCGGGGACGGTGACGAATATGTTATTACGGCGAATACAGTGCGAAACCTGGACCTACCGCAACAAAACATAGCTGGTCGGTGCCAAGTGAAACCAAAAATATTATTGGGACAGGACAACGTGCATCTTATCGTGTCAAGAGAGGTGCGCGAAGACACAGAGAAAAGAATGCTGTCCCGTACTGCACTCGGTTGGATCGCGCATGGAGGCATTCATCCCGTAGAAAATATAACGCTGAGCATTATCGGTGAAGCCGAGAGTGGAGACCAACAGCTCTCAGAGCTAATAAAACAAAACTTTGCGATCGATTCACTTGGAGTGACGTCAGCGACACGCGTAGATGCGACCATACAGCGAGCAGAGGCGCTTATGGAAAACACCACTCGGCCATGTAACACCGACCGGTGGGAAACGGGCCTACTGTGGAAAGAAGATAATACGCGCCTGCCTGACAACAAACAGTGCGCGCTAAAACGATTGTACGCATTGGAGAGAAAGCTTATGAAGAATGATACATTAGCAGCAGCATATAAAGTTAAAATTAACTCTCTGATTGAACGTGGATACGCGCGCAAATTAAATATTCAAGAAGCGGCCATTCCAAGCCCTCGAAAATGGTACTTACCGCATTTCGCGGTAGTTAATCCCAATAAACCGGGAAAGCTAAGAGTTGTTTTCGACGCAGCAAGCCGCTGTCGAGGTGTATCATTAAATGATAAACTGTTAACAGGGCCCGATCTGCTCTCCTCGCTATTGGGTAACATTTTGCGCTTCCGCGAAGGAAAAATCGCGCTCGCGGCAGATATTGCAGAAATGTTCTTACAAATAAAAATAAAAAGTGAGGACCAACCATCTCAACTATTTATGTGGAGAGCAACGCCAAATGAAGAGCCGAGCACTTACATGCTCACCTCTATGATGTTTGGGGCAACTTGTTCCCCAAGCAGCGCGCAATTCGTGCGAAACAAGGTAGCTGAGCAACACAAAGTGCAATATACCGCCGCGGCAACAGCCATACAGGAAAAATTTTATATGGATGATTATCTCGACGCCGTGGACACATCGGACGAAGCCGCCAAATTGGTACGGGAGGTGAGCGCAATCCTTGCAAGTGGGGGTTTTCTGCTCACTAATTGGGCTTCAAATGACCCTGCCGCCATTGCAGAAGTACCCTTTGAAAAACGGGCGAAATCGGCAATACCTATCAGCAGCGGGGACCACGAAAACGAGCGCATACTAGGCCTCGTATGGGACCCCATAGGTGATCACTTTCTCTACAGCTTCAGGGAGGCAGCCTCAGCCGAGATGATCCCACACCCAACGAAAAGACAACTACTAAGTATTGTCATGAAGATTTTTGATCCAATTGGTTTCGTATCATGCTTGACAATACGCTCAAAAATACTTCTACAAGCAGTGTGGAGATCAAATATAGGTTGGGATGAACTAATAAAACCCGAGCACGCGAATAAATGGTCGGAATGGCTACTACTTCTCAGCCAGAGTAGCGTTTCTATACCACGAAGATGCCTCATTAATAAAAACGGCAATTTTGAACTCCACCTGTTCTGCGATGCATCGGAGTCGGCGTGTTGCGCTATTGCTTATTTAACCGAAAACTCCCAGGAAGGCACACACTCAACATTCCTGGCTAGTAAATGTAAAGTGGCACCATTGAAACCTCTGTCTATACCGCGGCTTGAGCTACAAGCAGCCTTAATGGCCGCACGATTGGCGGCTACAATCAAAAGGGAAAGCCAAATTCACTTAAGAAGAATAACATATTGGACGGACTCAACGACTGTCTTGTGTTGGCTAAGGACAGACCCGAGGACTTACTCCGCCTTCGTGGCCAACCGGCTAGGAGAGATTGATGATTTAAGTGAAATAATTAATTGGAGATGGGTACCTACTAAATTAAACCCGGCCGATATCGGTACAAGAGACATCGAGCCGCCCGACCTCTCGCCCACTAGCAGGTGGTTTTGCGGTCCTGCCTTTATTACCCACCCAGAAGCTACATGGCCCCGTGAAAAGGAGCCAATCATCCGACCTGATAACCAAGTTTTGGAGGTGAGGCCTCAATATGTCGGCCTCACAATAATAAAAGGAGGCGGATTACCTCTTATTGAGCGATTTTCATCGTGGCATCGGCTCATACGCACCACTGGATGGGTTCTCCGCTTCATAAGGAGATGTCGACCGAACCCCAACAAATCATCAGAAGGTCCTCTGAGTGCCGAAGAGACTCGAGGAGCAGAAACATTATGGGTAAAGAAATCTCAAGCAGACTCTTTCGCGGCCGAAATTTGCGCTACCCGAAAAGGCGATACACTACCCGCCGACAGTCGCTTGCGAACGTTAACGCCTTTCCTTGGCCCAGATGGCATTATACGAATGGGCTCACGGTTACAAGCCCTGAAAGGAGTTGCCAGCGGAGTACGGACACCAGTCATCCTGGATGGTGACGAGGTATACACTCGGCTCCTGATCCGCCACTATCATCAAATGGCGGACCATTCGAGTACCGAAAAAACCATGGCGGAAATCAGAGGCAGCTTTTTTATATTGAAATTGCGCACCAACCTTCGCCGAATAGCGCATGAATGCCTAGTATGCCGCATTAGGAGAGCTCAACCACTGCCACCACTGATGGGACCATTGCCGGCTGCCAGGCTTACCCACCACGTGAGCCCCTTCACGCACTGCGGCCTAGACTATTTTGGCCCTATGGAAGTAACAATCGGCAGGCGTCGAGAGAAACGGTACGGGGCATTATTCACCTGCCTGTCAACCAGGGCTGTACATCTCGAGCTAGCGGCCTCGCTAAGTGCCGATTCAGCTATAATGGCAATGCAGCGAATGTCAGCTAGACGAGGCCAGCCCGAATGTATATACTCCGATAACGGGACTAATTTCCATGGCGCTGACAAAGAAATCCGAGACGCGCTGGAATCAATCAGTCGAGATCCTAGAGTACAAAACTACATTGCAACACAAAAAACATCGTGGAAATTTATCCCCCCCCTGTCTCCCCACATGGGGGGAGCTTGGGAGCGCCTCGTACGCTCTATAAAGAGAGCCCTCAAGTCAACTATGAAAGAGCGCTCACCGAAAGAAGAAACTCTCCTCACGGCCCTGGCAGAAGCAGAGTACATAGTGAACAATCGCCCGCTGACTCATGTCTCCGTCGACCCGAGAGATGAGGAACCGCTAACCCCTAACCATTTTTTGCTGGGATCAGCAGGAAAGCGGCCACACCTGTCACTGTATGCGGCAAAAGAAGAAGAGGTCTGCCTAAGAAAACAATGGCGAATCAGCCAGCAATTAGCAGATATGTTTTGGCGGCGATGGATGAAGGAATACTTGCCCACTATAGCCGCACGTCAAAAATGGCACCAGCCAGGTACCCCTATCAAAACGGGTGATCTTGTGCTAATCGTGGATCCCGCTTTGCCCCGCAATAGTTGGCCCCGCGGGCGAATCATTGAAACAATGCCCGCCGCTGATGGGCATGTAAGGACCGTTCGGGTCCAAACCAACACCGGAGTGTACGTGCGCCCAGCGGTCAAAATTGCCGTACTCATGACGACACCAAACACGGGCCCTAAATCACAAGAGGCCCCCCCACGCCGCCAAAAAGGAACCGGCCGAATGGATCGCCGCCGGACAAAAGCATCCCGTCACGTTCGAATTTGCTAGGCGCAGCCGATACTGCACCGGGGGGAGGATGTATCGAACGCATTACGCAATGCTACCCAAAGGCCGCAAAGCAGATGTCTGACCATGGGAGGATAAGGAAGCTGTATTTACCCGGCCGGCGAGTACTGAGCACAACGCGCGCCAGGACACAGTATTTACGTAGTATCCCCTCCCCGGCTCGAGAGCACTGGGCACATCGCAAGCCATGGACCCAGTATTTACGTAGCATCCCCTCTCCTTTTCCCAGGCGAAGCTAGGCCAAACAGTGAGCGGCAACGGTCAGCCAATCAGCGTAAAGCCACGATAAACCTAGAAATATTTCTCTTTTCATATAAAATTGCGCAAATTAATGTTAGATTTGCGTGCGTCTCGCCGCAACAATGCTAAATAAAAATATACAAGTTGAAAGGCTGGACTCGCGTCTATGTTGTAAAGTAATATTGAAATATGTAAACATTAATATTAAGTAGTTATAAGGATTTCCTCACACCAATGTCGGTCTGAGGACCCACTGATTCATATTGTACAATTTATTATAAAAACATTAAAAATGCTAGGGAAAAACAGTTTTCATGAGATGAAGCGGCGTAAAGAGTACTATTGAATAAATTATTTTAATATTGACTATTAAAGTCATATGAAAACACACGAAGCTGCACAAAAATGCACCTCGTTTACGCGGGGCGTTTTCAGACGCGCGCACGCCGATGTGTGCACGCCCCCGCTAGTCCTATATATACCGCGCGTAAAGCGATCTCAAGGCTCTCTCTTCCGACATCTACTCTGACCGCTTCACTCTGGACTGCTTCTCCCGCTGGAACCACTACAACCGCCTTTGACTTCTGACCTTACGCTTCCTTGGACTACCTACTACTCTCTCCTTGGATACACGACATCACAGCAACCGGAAAAGGCCCTGAACATAAAGCAGCCCACCGACTAGAAGATTCAGCACCCCTTATTTACAGTCAATGTAAAGGACTTGCGTCTGATACATTGTGTGGTCCTTCGAGCCGGAGTCTGATACATTGTGTGTAAATAAGGGGTGCTGAATCTTCTAGTCGGTGGGCTGCTTTATGTTCAGGGCCTTTTCCGGTTGCTGTGATGTCGTGTATCCAAGGAGAGAGTAGTAGGTAGTCCAAGGAAGCGTAAGGTCAGAAGTCAAAGGCGGTTGTAGTGGTTCCAGCGGGAGAAGCAGTCCAGAGTGAAGCGGTCAGAGTAGATGTCGGAAGAGAGAGCCTTGAGATCGCTTTACGCGCGGTATATATAGGACTAGCGGGGGCGTGCACACATCGGCGTGCGCGCGTCTGAAAACGCCCCGCGTAAACGAGGTGCATTTTTGTGCAGCTTCGTGTGTTTTCATATGACTTTAATAGTCAATATTAAAATAATTTATTCAATAGTACTCTTTACGCCGCTTCATCTCATGAAAACTGTTTTTCCCTAGCATTTTTAATGTTTTTATAATAAATTGTACAATATGAATCAGTGGGTCCTCAGACCGACATTGGTGTGAGGAAATCCTTATAACTACTTAATATTAATGTTTACATATTTCTATATTACTTTACAACATAGACGCGAGTCCAGCCTTTCAACTTGTATATTTTTATTTAGCATTGTTGCGGCGAGACGCACGCAAATCTAACATTAATTTGCGCAATTATATATGAAAAGAGAAATATTTCTAGGTTTATCGTGGCTTTACGCTGATTGGCTGACCGTTGCCGCTCACTGTTTGGCCTAGCTTCGCCTGGGAAAAGGAGAGGGGATGCTACGTAAATACTGGGTCCATGGCTTGCGATGTGCCCAGTGCTCTCGAGCCGGGGAGGGGATACTACGTAAATACTGTGTCCTGGCGCGCGTTGTGCTCAGTACTCGCCGGCCGGGTAAATACAGCTTCCTTATCCTCCCATGGTCAGACATCTGCTTTGCGGCCTTTGGGTAGCAGTCGTAGCATTGCGTAATGCGTTCGATACAACAACCCTACCCCAAATGTTTAGTGAATATTAAAAATGTATTTTGTTTACTTCCGGCAAGGGGCAGTCGGGCCCGGGGCAAGAGGGAAGCATCGCCGATTCCTCCACGTCAGGTGATGACAAATAACCGCGCCCCAGGCTTCTAATAAATTAACGCCGTATATTATCAGGCCGTCTTTTCTTCGGTGACGTTTTTATTTAGCAATTCTCTTACATCATTTTTTATGGCCGGACAAAAATATGACTTGCCTTATTTTTTTCCAGTGAGCGAATACAAAGCCACCCGCGATGCGAGCCCTAATTAAATTAACTGATATTAAAAGCCTTCCACACGAGGCGAAGCATTATTTAATCCTCGTTTATTCATCACACGTTTCAGATTGGGGTTGTAAAATTAATTTGTGAATTGATGGTTGGTGTTTGATATCATATTATCTACTTATCAAATGATATGCAGTGTGACGAAGATGGTTTTAATTTATCACGGGGAAGGGGAAAATTCATACTTTTATTTTATAGTTAATTTGATAGTGTCTGGGATCGTTTACAATTATTGTCGTGTGAGGGCAAATTATTTTTAAGAGCGCACGTTTTTATGTACCTGTTTGTGCTAGCCGATAGTAGTTAAAATTACCAGATCTACCCGCAGTCCCCTCTTACCCCGAAGTAGTTCTACGTTACAGTACACCACTATACAAGCAAGAATATCTTTAAAATGATTCTACTGCACCTTAGTTTGTGTTGGTTTCTGTTAAATACATCAACAATTTAATTTCCGTACGAACATATGCAGTAGTAGCATTAAAACCATTTTTTCGCACGGTTAGACAGAAACGATGGAATGCAACATAAGTCTTTCCTGGCAAACACTACTAGCTTCAATCGCACTCGTTATAGCCACACATGACATTACCCGAATCGATAAATTTATCATTGATGGGGTCATGGCTTCTCAGAAGTCGCCGACTTCTTATTTTATGATTACCCGGTCTGACTTATGACAATGATTTAAAAACAATAGTTGGAAAAACAATTCGAGTAACAACCTCTAAGGTTCGATAATTTTAACCTCCGTCACGTTTGATCGATTATTAGTTACATTATGATATTTGAATGGTGTCTGTTAAACACCGATTCTTGGTCCGTTTCAGGTATTGATCAAATTGTGATCAACCGCATGGCATAAAAGTCGTGTCTATTTGCGGCGGCTGGTAACCATTTGATCAACCATTGAAAATGGTCAAAAATCAGCGTTTATCGAGGACCATTCATATTTAAAAAACACATAATGGCGCAAATCTTCACATAAATGTGACGGTGGTTCAAACGTTCCGACCTAACAATTGCTTATCGGAAAATTCCCGTCGTCCTTAAGGCCCGCTTCCCACGTAAGACGTTTAGGCCCGGCAACTACTCGCCGCTTCAGTTCCGGGTTGATAAAAAAGTACTTTTTCTTGTCTCGGCTGTCAGAGGGACGAACGTGTAGAAATCGATGATCGCCATCGATCCTATCTCCGTATTGTCATTCCTCGCGAGCGTTCCGTACGTGCGTGTGTGGTGCGCTCACTGCGCGGAGCTCCCGTCCGCACTCCACACGGCCGTGTCATTTGCCACCGCGACATGGCATTGGCGTGCCCCGATGTTTTTAAATGACCCCTATATCAATTTCACGAATTTATTAATAGTTTGGTAATAAACACTGCACGCCCAGAATACGAAAGTGACCTACAGGGTTGGATTTTTTCGGGGATTTGCAAGCTCCATGTAAATACGTAAATGCCAACCGTAAACGTAGGTACATCACGTTAGGGCCATACAGATTTTGTATGAGTAAAAAAATAGTTTTTGCTTAGACCTATAATATTTGTACATTTTGTAAAATTAAAAGGCTTGCATTATGTTAACCACACCAATTTTCCAACGACAATATAACAGCTTTTTTTAAATAACCACACAATATTCGTGTTTATTTTACACGATTTATCGAATAGTGTGAGTATTCTAGAAAATATTTCACGTCACTAAGATTATAACTTCACGTTGTTCATAGTTAGTTTTTGCAGGAGAGCAGGACAATTAAAATATTATTTTTAAATAAATGTGTTATCTTATTACTAAAGATTTTTCCGGCTAAATTGATACCAAATTCAAAAGTATAATTACCTCTCAGGTATATTGACCGTTGCATTTTTTCAAGAAGCTGTTAGAGGGTTGGAGAATTTGTGTGTATTTCGGCTTTGCAATAAAATCCAAATAAATGGAATAATTCAGAACGAATCCGAAAACTAAAAACTGTTTTTGAAAGTACATAAAATACGCTCACAATTTTCATTAATTATATAATTTAATTATTAGAAATATAAACGTAATTCTTGAAATATTAAAATTTTGAGCGCAAACATAAAATAAGGTTTTAAAAATGACTTATCTTTCGTTTTTTCGTCTAAGCACTGAACATAATATAATGCCAAAATATTTTAAGGATGAAATTGTTTTTAATAGAGATGTTCATAATTACGAAACCAGAAATGTAAATAGGATTAGATTGCCACATATGAAAAAAACAAAATCACAGAACTGCCTAATGTACAAAGGACTAAAAATGTATGATGAAATGCTTGAAAGTCTGAAGAATGAAGGAAGAATGAATGTATTTAAAAAGAAATGTTATATTTATTGTAAAAATATGTAAAATTACAAAATTAAATATGATCTTGTTTATATTAGTTTATATTCAAATGTATAAACTAACTCAATAAATAATAAAAAAAAATAAAAAAATAAAATTCTGATTACGAAAACCTATTTTTTTGGATGTTGGATTCATAGAGGTGTACATTTGAATTATTCCGTGGTTAACTTCTAGATTTGAATATAAAGCACTATGTTTTTTCTTTCTAACACCGTTTAGAGTATAGGTATTTATAAACATGATAGTAAGGTATACACATCGATTTCCATGAGACCATATGAGCTGTTCCCAGAAGCTAACAAATTGACTCTACGGGTAATATATATTTCTTCCCAAAATTTGTTCGTACAATTTAGCCTGAGCGGTTAATGAGTGTTGTTAATATGATGTTACAATAAAATACTAGTACAGCTGGTGAAACAGTAAAAAATTCGCGTGTTAATGAAGAGGCTCATTAACACGCAAAAATGCCTTCTATTTCCTCCTCGCATCGTAAATTTATTAAAGACATACGTTCACTTTTATTTCATAATCTCCGACCTACGTTGATTACAATAAGAAACCCTTAATTCCATATTTTATAAAATGAGGATTTCAAGTCAATGTATGAATACGAGTCAATATTAATATATTGAATTACCCTCCCGCCTATAACCACATGTTCTCCTGGTAGTGTTTACGTAGGCAAGTATGTCATACGATTAAATTATACGATGGGGATATAAATATGGTCAATAAAAGACAATAATTAGTGATGCTTTGTCAATTGATTGTAAAGCCATAAATAAAGCCGCAATATCTCATCGCATAGCAAGCAGTTGGTTGGTAAAACCGAGTAAACTTTTACTGATATAAATGTGGACAGTTCGGCTCGAATGATTTATCTAAATTCGAGGAAGGCGGAGTAATCGGGCAATTATCCAATTCATCGAATGATTTTATATTAAAATAAATGTCACCCGCGCAATTGGGGTAATAATTTCCCGTAAAACACTGCCGACATTAGCGGTCTGGCTATTGTTGTCTGACAACAGTCGACGTAAATTCATCGAATCTAAATTTACAGTAAACGGCGCTCCGCCTCACACAAATGAGCGTTTTGAAATAATATTGTTTCGTTTCACGGAATGTATTCGAAATCGGAAAAGTGCTCCACATTCGTGCGGACGCCGCTAGAATAACTCATCGGAACAAAACATTCGCAGTTCACACCAGGCGGCTATCGTTTTGCTTCTATGAACAAAGATTTCGGAATTCATTTTATTGCACCAGCCAATCTTTTAAATCGTATAAATTATATTTTTACCAAACAATTTGGTTAGAGTAAAAATGTTTTTAGCCACTTAATAGTTAAAACTTAAATATAAAACAGGCTTCAAGAAACAATAAAAATAATTTTAAAATGGACTTCAAACAAACTGTTGAAACAAGATAGAAAAACTAAGTTTTTCAGATGAGAAAGATCGTTTGAAGTTGAAAAATTAAGGACTGAACTTGAATTTAAGTGTATGCCAAAATCTTATAATAACAATTAAACATCACGCAGTATGCAAAGCATTCTCTGAAAAGCTATAAAGTAAAATAAATAATTAATAGCAGCTCAATATAACAACATAACAGTCACCATAAAACACCCCTTTACAAGTCACGTGTTCGTCTCCCTCTTAGGGCGAGGTAATATTCATTGAAAACAATTTGAATATTTTAATTCGCGGGGCGTTTCGCTTATATCCATTTATTCAGCCTTTGAATTGGGGTGTGTTTGGTATCGAAATACTCCCGAGACCTACAAAATGCTCATGCGTGAACAATCTTAGGCAAACTGCATCATAAAACGCATGCAAATTGAAATCATAATCCTTTCTTTATTGTGCCGAGCGTTAGCCAAGTGATTTTCAATTTAATGCAGATCGGATCGTATTTTTATTAAAAGCATGCTACTTTATAAATCATATTGTGTGACTTTTTAATGCACTAACATGCCTTGAAACGGTCAGAAACTTGTATTCTTGGCATGGCGCCGATTTTAATAAATAAATATTTGAATTTCACTTTTGTTTTCCACCCACGAAATAAACCCACTTTCCGACATACGATCGAGCTGAAACTCGGCAGATAAACTCGTTGTCGATAAATTTTGGAGGCAATGATGTACACACACGCGGACATATATGCATTTCTCTGAAATGAGACGAAATTAAAGCAGTTAATATACGAAATAAATGTCGGTCCTACCCGATTGAAATTTGGCAAGGTTGGTAGAGTTGTTGACTCTAGTTCCTGGAAGGAACGTTCAAACTTTTGTCAAACCATTTTTTTTTAAGTTTTAAAATTCATTTTAAAAAGATGTATTATAGTAAAAATGTTTTTTAAGAGACGATTAAAAAAAATGTTAATATTTTTCTGGCAGGAGATTTCAGTTTGCATTGACAATTTGTTAACCATAATTAGTTGCGCGTGAGGTTTTAAAATTGAATAGCCTTAAATGTGTACCCTTCACCCCCCTTTGCCCCTTGTCCCCTTTCCTTGATCCGGGCCCAGAGACAAGGAGTATTGTTAATCAGTGTTATCGTTGCATCTTACCCGCGAACATTTCGTGTCATCTTGAAACCCGCATATGTTGAACTCGGCTGTGATTATTTGGAGCACAATCGTCCAGTGAAACATTTTTACCCGCCGCAGTGAATGTCACTGTGTTTTTGTTTTGTGTTAAGTGTTAATGTTAATTGTATGCAAACTGATAAGAGAACAGAACCAGCGGCTTAAGGAGAACGAGACCAGGGTAAGTCTTTGGCCTTTCCTACTTATTTTCCTCTTGTAAACACTAAGGCAATTCAATTCGTTTTTGTTTGTCTTAGTCTATATCGCATCCGCACCGCACCGCAACCCCCCGCACAATTGCGAACGAAAGAGTTGCGCACAACCATCAAATTGGTCCAATTTCGAACCGAATTATATTGTATTACTTTCGTTCGCAATTGCAATCTATAATCATTATTTGTACCAAAATCATGGCATTTGCATTATAAATGGGTTAAAATTTAGTCCGTCAAATAGCTAATATTAAAAACGAATTACATTTCATTCCTCGTTGCAAATTATAGGTTGACAATAATTTAATCGTGTATGTAGGTACCTGGTTTAACGCAAGGAATCGTATGTAGGTACTTGTATTCAATACTGAATTCTAATAATACGAGTACATACTTCGCTAGCGTTAAGTACGAAGGTATGTATTAACGACCGCTAATAATAGATAGTAAACAGAATAAAAATTCAGTTGTTATTGAGTTTAATTTGGAAACACATATCAGAAGAATTGTTTACTTTGATCAATTACGCTAGCGTTAATTAAATTATAGCGTTATTTAAATTATAATTAATTATTTGGGTTAATTATTTATTGCTAAATACATAATGGCTACTAAAGAAAAAAAGTTGAAATTACTGACGGCTCAGAGAGATGCGTTAGATGCACGTCTTACTAAGTTATTTGAACTATCAAATAAAATTTCCGACTTGAGTATTCTAGAAGAGTTTCTTTCGTTAGTTGAAACTCTAGACTTGACTAGAAGTAAGTATGAGGACATATCTCAACAAATAAATATATTAAATTTGGAAATCGATTCAAACTTTGAACATGATTTTGAAAGATGGTTCAAGTTCGACGATATGTACGGTCATATCAAAAGAAAAATATCATTAAATCGGGAAAACACTTCACGGGTGGTTACAGAATCGAAAAAATGTAGTGTTAAACTCCCACCGATTGAATTAGCGTATTTCAATGGGGAAATAAAAAATTGGCCCATATTTTATTCAAGTTTTATTAATACCGTACACAATAATGATACACTTTCTAATTCAGAAAAGTTATATTATTTATTGGGAAAAATCAGTAACCGTGTTAAATCAACGTTCGCCGGGATCATTTTATCGCCGGAAAATTACGAAATTATTTTTAACTCGTTGATCGATAAATATAACGACAAAAGAGTAATATCTTCTGCATACATCGATCAAATTTTGGATTTTAAATCCTTTGCTGTTGCCAATATCAATAATCTGGAATCCTTCATTGATCATTTTGCGTCGGCTGTGGCAGCCGTTAAAAATGTAAATTTAAATAATTTGTGTGACTTTATTTTCTTACACATTGCATTGAAAAAACTGGATATGGACTCGGTGAAAGGATTCGAAACATACAATCGGGAAAATGAATTTCCCTCGTTTGAAGACTTGGTGAAATTTGTGCGGGAACAAGTTAAGATCTTGCAAAGAACCGGTTCTTCAAGGAAATCGATGGAAAATAAAGGTGAAACGTCAAAACGGTCACAAAGATCGACGCAAGCCTATATGAGCGCTGGTAGTGATGAAAATCGTCAGCCTATTAAATGTTTACTTTGCAAAAATCAATCGCACGGAAATTTGTTTAAATGTTCAGAATTTAAAAAATTGAATGTGAGGGAACGGTTCAATTTTATCAAAAGCAAGGGATTTTGTTTTAGATGCCTTAGTGATAGACATAAGGCTAGGACTTGCAATTCAAATCAAAATTGTCATAAGTGTAATGACAAGTTTCATCATACAATGTTACATTTTGAAGAACAGGGTGCATCACACAAGGGGCAGTCAGACTCTCAAAATGCCCAAAGATTTGAAAACCAGAAAGCTGATCAATTGAATGATCCAAAACCGGGCTGCTCCGATTCTGATGTAGCTTTGTGTACTTTTTCAACTGTTCGATCTCATAATCTAAAGACTCATTGTACTGTATTGCTGGCTACCGCACGAGTGGGAATAATAGACGCACATGGAAATGAACATCTCGTTAGGTGTTTATTGGACAGCGCATCTCAGAGCAATTTCATTACTCGGGATTGTTGTAGAAAATTAGGATTTTTTGAATATCAACGCCCGTCTTGTTCCACCGTTAAGGGTATTGGAGGATCGTCTAAGCCCATTACAGGCTCCATACAGACCGAAATTTACTCTCGTTTCAATCGAGCAATAAATTATAACATTACTTCACTGATTGTGAATAAAGTTACAGAGCGCTTACCTACCGCCAAAGTTGATGTACCTTCATTGTCATATTTGAATGACTTACCGTTGGCGGATGAGTCATATGGAGAACCAGGAGAAATTGACATGTTGCTAGGAGCCCAGCTCTTCCCGCATCTCCTGTTGTCAAAAAGGGTTCAAGACCCTTTTCAGAGGCATAATCTGCATGCTTTAGAAACAGTTCTAGGATACGTTATTTTGGGATCAGCACCAACTCGGGTTGAGGATAATGTTAGCGTATCTTGTTGTGCCATGCTAGAAGAACCAGATGATATTTGTCTAAAAAGATTTTGGGAATTAGAAGAGGTAAACGTACCGTCTATTAAAAGTCCTGAAGATCGTGAATGTGAGGAAATATATCAAAGAACAACCACAAGAGATCCTGAAAATGGAAGATATATAGTAACTTTGCCATTTAAAGGGGATGTTTCAACCCTTGGGGATTCGTTTGCAATGGCAAAGAAACGTTTTTTATGCCTTGAACGTAAATTGGAAGCCTCTCCAAAATTAAGAGAAGCTTATAATAATATTATCAATGAATATTTAGAGAAGGATTATTTGACTCTCAGCACTTCAAATGAAGGAAATGAGATGCCTTCATACATAATTCCGCACCATGGAGTTGTACGAGAGGATAAAATCACGACCAGTTTGAGAATAGTCCTGGACGCTAGCGCAAAAACAAGCACATCCGTGTCATTGAATAATATTTTATATAGTGGGGAAAATTTACAGGGAAATTTATTTAATATAATTATGAATTTTCGTGTATTCCCAATAGCTCTTTCAGCTGATATACGCAAAATGTTTTTGTGTATAGGAGTGAAAGATAGTGATCGGAGATATCAACGAATCTTGTATCGCTTCTCACCCAGCGAAGATATTAAAACTTATGAGTTTAACCGCGTTTGTTTTGGTCTTACATCCAGCCCATTTCAAGCTTTACGCACTATCAGGCAATTGGCCTCCGATGAAGGAGAAGCTTTTCCTGAGGCTAAGAAAATTATTGAAGAATTTTTATATATGGATGATTTTGTATATAGTATGGAAACTGAAGAGGGTGCAAAGGAAACGTCCTTTCAGTTAATCGCATTATTGAAGACTGGCCAATTCGACCTTGTCAAGTGGACCAGCAATTCGCAAGATGTTCTGGAATCTATTCCAGATTCGCATCGCTTATCAGCGATAAAGGAATTTGATGAAGTAAGCATGCATAAAATATTGGGCTTATACTGGTCACCAAATTCCGATTTATTCTCTTTCGTCACTTCTACACCTAAAACAGGTTGTACAAAACGAAATATATTGTCTTGTGTCGCAAAAATATGGGATATTATGGGCTTCATCGCGCCTGTCGTTTTATATGCCAAGCTTTTAATTAAACAATTGTGGCTACACAAATGCGATTGGGATGATGAGCCTCCCGACGATATTGTAAGGATATGGACGCAATTCTGTGAGGAACTTTCCACACTAAATAGAATACAAATTCCGCGCCATACTGGCATCACGTCCAGTAGCATCGTAACCATTGTTGGTTTCGCAGATGCCAGCGAAAAGGCATATGGAGGTATAGTGTATTTCCATGTCCAAAATCATGAAGCAATTTCAGTACATGTTGCTTGTGCAAAATCGAAGGTTTCTCCTGTGAAAATTGTTTCTCTCGCACGATTAGAACTTTGCGCTGCATTAATACTTGCAAAATTAGTGCATAACGTAAGAGAAACCTTAGAAAAACGCTTGAAAATTGAAATTATGTACGCATTTACTGATTCCACTGTAGCACTTTGTTGGATTCGGTCTTCTCCGCACCGTTGGGGGACATTCGTGGCTAATAGAGTTGCAAAAATTCAATCTGAATTATGAGCTACCTGTTTTAATTATATCGCAGGCACAGATAATCCCGCTGATTGTCTGTCACGAGGGCTTACCCCCAATCAAATTTTAGATCACCCGCTATGGTTTCATGGCCCACCGTGGATGAAATTTAGGCCTGATCGGTGGCCCATTACCACATTTGATGTTATTATGGTGACAGAACCACTCGAACAGAAGTCTATTTCGTTAGTAATGACTTCTGGTTTAGAAGAATATGATATTCTAACCCTGTCAAAGCGCTTTTCCTCGTGGAATAAATTATTACGATGTTTGGTTTACGTACTTCGTTTTCTCAAGGTGTTGCCATATCGAAAATATATAAGTGGGTCAGATTTAGAGTTCGTTGAGCTTAAAATATTGCGCGAAATACAACGAGCGTACTTTCCCGGTCAATTGATAAATCTACAACAAGGAAAAACGTGTAAACCCGTATTTCAATGTTTGAGACCGTTCTTGAATGACGGACTCATAAGGTTGGGAGGTCGTTTAGTTAATTCGGATTTAAATTATGATCAAAAGCACCCCATAGTTCTCCCGCGAAAGGATCACGTTTTAAATTTGTTGGTTGATCATTATCATAAAATTCATTGTCACTCGGGTCCCGCATTATTAATGTCTATTTTGAGGCAAAAATATTGGATACTGTCAGCCCGTAGTTTAATTCGAAATCGAGTACATAAATGCAATTCGTGTTTTCGGCTACGCCCTAAAACAATTGCACCTTTAATGACGAATCATAGAGATTGTCGTGTCATTCAGTCTATAAAACCATTTACGCATGTGGGTATAGACTTTGCCGGGCCTTTAAGGGAAACCGTATCACGTGGACGTGGAATTCGTTCTCAAAAGGCGTGTATTTGCATATTTGTGTGTTTGACAACAAGAGCTATACACCTTGAATTGGCGTCAAGTTTGAGCACCGAATGTTTTCTGAACGCATTCAAACGATTTCTTTCTAGACGTGGTCCTGTGTCAAATTTATACTCAGACAACGGAACTAACTTTGTAGGAGCCAAGAGGAAATTGAATGAATTGCACGCATTTTCGTCATCTTCACATTTTGGTGAAGAATTCGCAAGTATTGGCCAATAATAGTAGTATAGTAGCATTAGGTTTAGTCAATTAGGTTAGGAAATTTAGGATAACTGTAGGTTATGTTAATTTTTTTATATGATAAATGCCATGACAATGCGGTTTTAAAAGGGGTGATTTCGCACCCTTTCAAGGCGGGGGGGATAGTTGCGCGTGAGGTTTTAAAATTGAATAGCCTTAAATGTGTACCCTTCACCCCCCTTTGCCCCTTGTCCCCTTTCCTTGATCCGGGCCCAGAGACAAGGAGTATTGTTAATCAGTGTTATCGTTGCATCTTACCCGCGAACATTTCGTGTCATCTTGAAACCCGCATATGTTGAACTCGGCTGTGATTATTTGGAGCACAATCGTCCAGTGAAACATTTTTACCCGCCGCAGTGAATGTCACTGTGTTTTTGTTTTGTGTTAAGTGTTAATGTTAATTGTATGCAAACTGATAAGAGAACAGAACCAGCGGCTTAAGGAGAACGAGACCAGGGTAAGTCTTTGGCCTTTCCTACTTATTTTCCTCTTGTAAACACTAAGGCAATTCAATTCGTTTTTGTTTGTCTTAGTCTATATCGCATCCGCACCGCACCGCAACCCCCCGCACAATTGCGAACGAAAGAGTTGCGCACAACCAATAATGAAGAAAAAGAGTATTTAATGTGAATACCGCACAACAGTCCCAACTGTTCCCAACCGTCTGGAGCCAGTGATACTCCCCAAATTGGGTATGTTGTGAGGCTGAAGAGTAATGGGGAGGGGAAGGAGATGGTGAAGAGAAAATGGGGGAGTAAAATCTCAAATTGCAATATTTAATAATCGAAGACAATTTTTGAAACAGAAAAAGATATGGTCGCATCTAGGACTTGATGCAACCTTTTTCTGATAATTCTGTTTCAAATTTTTATTTTATTCAATCGAACATAGTCGAGAACCTTACCGTTCGACCACGGAGGCCGTCAAGAACAAATTTAGGAATGTTGTTAAACTATTTTTTAAAGGCCCTTCAAATTTGATAAACGACATCACAATATTCACAACACGCAGAAGCAGCAATCTCCCGACACTAAGATGCGTAGACTACCACATTTATTATGTATTTATTTCTATCGAATGAATTTTTATTTCAAAATGTTAAATCCTCTGTCTCTAAAGCAAAATTTTAGTACAAAGAAATATTGTGTGAAAAACGAAGACTTCACTAAACATCGGATTGTTAAACTAAAATAGAATTCAGAGAAGCATAATATTCAATATAAAGTCAACCCTTCCATAGCGGAACTGAAGCCCGTTCATTATGGAAGCCACCATCGCAATGTTTACTGTTAACCCTTTGATGTCGGCGGGGTGGCGATATCATTATGGGATTATGTAAATATGTACATCTTTCCACATTTTACACCCGTTCATACTAATTTCTATTCATCAGACGGCTCCGAATAATTGAAGCTGCGTTTGATATTGACAAACGTTCCATTGAAACGAGGATGCATGGAGTATGGAGTGGAGGGATGACACACAGTGCTCAGTACTCATGTTTAGAGTACCCATTCGCTATTCGAGTATTGCATTGACTATTTTGTTTGATGGGCGAATGAAAATGAAAATGAAATGCAGGATGTTTGTTGCAGTTGCAGCAAAATAGTAAGAGAAAATGAAAGTGTCTTAATACGAGTATGATAGTTGGAACGGGCTCATTAATAGTAAACAATAATCGTTTTTCCCCGCTCAAAGACTATTTTGTATCATAATATTGATGTGTCTATTGAGAGCGGCATTTGCCGATGTTATTTTTACTCTGTATTTGTGTTGTCATCGCCAGCCCATATATAATAAGCCAGTTACCTAGCTTAGTACTCTACAACTGGTATCAAAGATGTATTCCTGACTTATTCATGTATTATTGAAATCACTACAACTTTTAAAACATACATACAAGACGGAGAAAGTTTTGACATGCGTATCTGTAACTAAGTATCAAATTGACAGGGGCAATCCTTCATAGATATGTATGTTGAGTTTGCCGTAGTGAGTGATCTGGATTTGCCAAAACACGAGTAATTTCATGCTCAGAAAGCTAGCAGATGTCATCGTTTGTAACATGTTCATACGCCGAGTCATGTATCACTCTGTCATGCCGCAGATAACTTCATAAGTCAACACGACTGACTGGCATACGCCGCATGTTAGATAATTACATCTGGGCTGGGTACATGGTGGATAGTAGATGGTAGCTGGTAGATGGGTAGTTGCTGTGCTGGGGGAGGATATTAATATGAGGCAAGGGTTACCTTTGCCCCGGGTGTCAGGTGATATTCATCACTGCCCGTATCATCCCACTTATGAGATTATGACGGTCCATGTAGCATCCCTTTGAATATTCAACTGGGGAGGAGAGACTATTTAACGAGTGAAACAAGAGGCGGTGATTCATTCGTTCGTTTTATATTTAATGAGATTTGTCATATCCGAGAGAGGGTTGGGTTATCTCAGTATCTGCAGATTACGTATTTAGTAAGGGTGTCATATTTTCAGAGTGCGTTTACATGCGTTGTAACTCTAAGAAATCGGGTTACAAAAATTTTAAAATGTTTTTTCAACTTTCTTAAATTTGTTCAATTTTTCAACCATTGAGTGAAATATACAGAGATTACTCCAATGACTCAATTAAATGTGTTATTATAAAAACCATTTAATGCAAAAAAATAGTTGCAATTCGCAATTGAATAATATTGTTCTCATGTGAGGAAAAAGCGCACACTGTATTATTGTTTAATTAAATTTGTAATTTAAAATTCACTGACTTGTACTGCACGAACGACCCATTTGTATAGCATTGTTCGGTTATTATTCAAGATACACATATAAATGACAAATTGCAATGACATTATACTGGCGGATGTCAATTCATCCATGCGATTTCGTAGACCGCGAAATAATTTGAATTTTTAATCGACTACTCGATTTCTGCAAAATTGATTTTCATCCGGGCAATGTTACTCATCGAAAATCGTTAAATATGTATGGACGTTTTTTGATTCATCGGGAATTGAAGTCGCCATGTCATCAGTCTGGCTTTGAAATCCAATCTAATATGCTGTCAAACCACACTAGTTCAACGATTTGTTAAAAAAGATCAATTGCTTAAAAAAATTATAATAAATTCCAATAATAACTGATATAATAATAATATCTTACATGGGATACTTGGATACTCGAGGATTATTTGGACTTGTTTCATTTTTGAGAAAAACACAATTTATTTTTTGGCTCCGCTTGGCTTACAAAATAATTTTAATAATCTTAACAAAGGCGGGAATAAATTTAAAGGTCCTTTATTGGGTGTGATGCGTGAAAATAACACTGGCTACCGAATGGCAAAAAATAACGTGTTCTCCTCTCGCTCTCGCGCGCTGTTGTGGACATCGCCTCATCCTGCTCCCTCGTATTGTCCGCAGACATGCATACCGTAAATTATCAAGTCATCGTTTATTAATAGAGTGCCATAACACAATATTATTAAAAAATTCAGAGCAGAAATCCGTTGAACATAATGTATCGGCGTGTTAACCTGCGGGAAGTCCTTTGTTGATAGCAATATTGTAATTATGTACATTATATTATTGTATTATTGTAGTGGTCATTTGTTCCTACACTCTTTGCAGCTGCGGTCTTATATCGAATGTGTTTTGATACAACCCCTTAAGGCCCCGTAGTAAGCTTTCAAAGATGGTTGAAAGGGAGATATGTAAATACGAATGTTAGAGGGAGCGCGCTAATATTAAAAAAACCGATAATAATTAACAAAAATATTTAATAAATCACAAGTCGTTTGCAATAGAACAAAAATCTCTCGACAATCGCTTAGGTGCATTTAAAGCTACACTGTGAATTTTTTCATACCTATAATATAAAATAACAAAACAAAACGTGTTTTTAATAATTTTCCTAGGTTATTTTTCGATTTTTTTCTATGAAGGGGAAATTACCTTCACAAATGTATAGATATTATCTTAAAAAATAACTATTTATAATATTTTTAGAAACATAAAATCTTAAAGTGTTAAAGAGGAATATGTAATAAATCTGTGGGAATTTGGAATGCGGGGGATTAATCCTCATTTTTTGGGAATGTTACTTTTCAGTTGTTTTACATAGAATACTATTCAAGTACAGCATGGTACAGTATTTTCAACTATCAAATATATACTCAAAAAGAAGCACTTTTCATGACTTCATATCACTTTTCAAAAATGTGTTGAAGTGTGTTGAGTTGCCACTGTCCTGAGTTGCTCAGTTACTCTCAGGACAGTGGCCGGCAATTCAACACACATTTGAAAAGTGAAATAAAGTATTAAAAGTGACGAAAAAGGGCTTATAAACCTAACCTAAAGTAACCTTTTTGACTTAATTTTTTTCATCACTTTTTATGTCTTTATATAACTTTTTAAAGGCGTGTTGAATTATTATATCTTTGTCTCCAACCTACATAATCGATCGATAGCGATCATTTCGAAAATCGTCATATTGTTTATGCACATCACTATAATATGATGAAAAAATCATAACATCGTTCAAATATGGAATAAAAAATATATTTAAATATTATTATTTTATTTTAATTCCTATGAAATTAACATCAAATAGGCGTGAAGGGAGCGTCAGACAAAGAGTCGCCTCTTTTCTCCTGGTGAACCGCGGGCCTGCGCAGTGCGGAGTGCGCATTGAGCGGCATTCGTCACAGCTATTGGCTATTCGGCTGATGATGACTGGTGTTATTCGAACCAAAGATGGGTGGTAGGTAGCTGAAATTACTCAATGGTCTGAAGATGCTACTGAATTAAAGAGCCCGTATTATATTGACGAAGTGGAATTTATTGGAAATTAAAAGATTCATAAAAATAAGCAGTTTAAAGACGATTGTTAAAAAAACACCGAAGAATATGCTGGTTTTGTTGTTTGATCTGATGAATACATTATAACACGGTTACTGAATACTTATAACCATTATTTTCATTAATTTGTATGTAGACATCTATCTTTAATATTTCACAGATTTTGACGACCTGGATTTATAAAATCTTTGTTAATTGATTATAAGGTTTTAACTAAAGGATGGGTATAAGAGAAATAAAGAGATCTAAAACTAAATAAGAATTTGACCTAGGTATTATAACAATGCTTTTGATTTTGCTTAGTCACACATTAAAAAAACTTAGGACAGTTTGTTTCACGGAATTCGAAAAATTCATAAAATTTCTAAACTGAATTTGCAAGTTCTGTCAAGATTCTATTTAAGTTATTTTATTACATCATTATTGGCCAATTGCTTCATACAACTGAAATCACAACAGAACTGAAAAGTGATGGATAGAATCTTCATAAAACTTGAAAATCAACTTTGAAATTTGACGAATTGTTCAAATTCTGTGAAAAAACCCCTCCTTACGGAAACTCTTACGTCAAACTGTGCCTTAAAATAATAATATTATTGAATATACACGGAGAAAGCTTACTGATATAAAATATTGCTAATTTATTAAAAATCTGGTCAAATTATTTTTATTCCTGTTAAAAACATGACTGCAGGCCTTTAACGAATGAATTGACCGATTTCCTAACAAATTACCAGTAAAACGCGAATGTGTTATGAGGACGACGGAACACGTGTTCATAAAAATATTATTTTTTTCGCATTTTGTCAGTTAATTTATTTATCAGGAAATGGATTGCAATCATGTTTTTAACAGGATTTAAATAAATCAGCCATATCTACTCAGTTTCTCCTTGCTTAGGAAATTTTGTTTTATTATTATTCGAATTTCGTTATTTTCTTAAATAATAATTTAAAACCATGTGATAAAGGCTGACCGAAGCCATGACGCGCAGCTTATAGAAATAATCACAAAGGCGATGAAAGTATTTAACATGACTTACAAATTTTGATGTTGTGGCTTCCATAATAATATCATACCTGATGTTTTGATTCGGCGGCATTTCATTGAGGCGTCAACTAATTTTGGGCATATTAGCCTTCATTGAAAGTGGAGCAAATTATGTAGGTAGAATTTAGTCAAGTGTTTCTGAACTTTTTGACCATTCAAGAATGTAAAAATGTAAGCGGTAGGAAATGTTTTTATTTCCCAATAAAACTACTTCGCTGTGGATATATCTTTTTGTTTTTCACAAATTAATAATACGGAGAGGCATTCTATTTGGGTGACAATTGCTGGTTTTTATTGCGAAAATTTGGCGACCAAAAAATTACAACTTTTTGTCACCTTGTTAACGGTCCATGTTCTGTAATTTGCGAGCTTTTTTATAATTTCTAGAAGACTGAAATACGTCGGCGTTACTAACTACCAACAATAATTTATTACTCTCGATAAAAAAATAAAAAAAAAACTAATCATATCCTACACACCTGGTTCATCTGGACGGTTTTCTTATCGAGGAATTCCAGTGAAATATACACGACATTTTTAATACTAGGCTTATTTACATAAAACAACAAATGACGATTGTGAATATATCAGTTTTATTGTTTATCCTATGGTCCTGCGTAGAATTAATAAAGTTTCAATAAACGCTCCGGTTTGACAACTGAATTTCTGAAAGATTGCAACTATGTGACGTCATCTAATACCTATGCATCCCATGGCGCAACTTAACGTTACAATTTTCACCCGTTTTTACCCTGAAAGGGGTGCCTTTAATTTTATGAAAATAAATCCATTTAAAAATAATTCTTGTCTATCATCACTGCATCACTAAGGTTATCTTTACGTACTACAGGTTTTTGCGTCAACCCTTTAAAATAGGAACTTGTACTAATATTCGGAAGCCGTTTAAAATGCGACGCGTTCTAACTGCGTCTAATTGCTGCCTTGCCACGACCGACGGATCGGATATATTTCGCAATTTACGAGCCAATATTTCAGCGCAATTATTGACCATCAGTGATAATGAATGTCTCGCCCTGAACAGGCTACCTCAGAATAACAATATTCCAATATCAAACGGCCCGCCATAACTGCGTATTGGATATAAAAAGATAACCATTTTAATGGCCATATTTATGTGACTCGATTTCTCGCAAATATCTCTGGCGAATTATGAAGAAAAAAACATACCAACATTCAACGTTGTATCGGATACACTCGGCCTAGGGAACATATATAATTATTACTTAATGGCACATTAGCAGATACAAATCATCAATCAGTGGATATTTCTTTGATAAGTATTTACAGCCGGCTGCTAAACGACACGGCCGACTGGCAGATCTCTTGCAGAGAGGATTGGCTTAGATCTTACAAGGACCGAACTCAGAAAAAGGCTCTGGATTCTCCCAACTAACGCTCTCCTACGGTGGAAGAGTAACCTTGTTAGATAATACTATAACGAAAGATTGTTGGAATGACTCGTAAACAGACTTCAAAATTATCATTTTAAAGTAGATGTAGTTCTGATGCCGCAAACAAGGTAAACTCTGGAGTCGTGATATTTACAAAATGTGTTACCTTTGTAATTTATATACCAACGCAACTGTATTGAGCTTGCTACGTCATTTCTATGTTGAGTTATGGAGCTTAGAAATTTTGATTTAGTATCCTGAAATCGAGGTGCAATAATCCTGTGTTTATCGAGTGTTCAAACATTTCTCGGAAGAAGTAGGGAACTAACCACTTCAAGTAGATATTATAAAAAAATTGCTTAGTCGTGAAAACTAAATCAATAAGATAAACCAACCAAAACATTATAATTATTTCCTACAATACGTTTGCATACATTTTGGAAAATAATTTCCTAGTGCCGATCCTTGTAAAGTTCAAACGCATTATATATCATTATACTTTATAAGCAGGTAGCTTCTTTATACATACCACCCATTATTAATTCATATAAGTCATTGGCACTCGCATTATTTCCTATTTTTATGCATTATACCTAGCTAACATTTATAAAACATATTTTTTTTATTTTTTTTTTATTAGGTACAATATTTATTACAATTCAGGTTTTCCAGTAATGTAGGCCTCACTGGGTGGCTTGCCCGTGCTGAGGCCTTCATTTTATAATATGAAATATAAACTATATAATACATTTAATGAGAAAAATTATACATTTAAAATTAAAAATACATAATAATATATTTAAAATTAAAAAAAAATAGTACATTGAAAATAATCTTGTGTGTTTGTGAGTGATGTGTGTTTATATTGGTTTTGTGTGTTACATGAAGGTTTTATTTGTATTTTATGCTATGAAATTTTGGTAATATTGTCTTTTTTGTTCTTTAATCCATTTTGTAATTTTGTGTGTGAATTTATTTTTATTTTCCTCAATTTTAATTTCAAGTTTTAAACTGTTGAAAGCTTTTATTGCATGGTATTGGTAGTGTCTTTGTCTTTTTATATATTATTTATATATCACATTGGAATAGATTAACTATTTTTGCATTAACATACAGGTACCTACACTTACCTGCCAACTTATATTAATAGATAATAAATCACTTCAAACTTTTTAAATATGACCCCATTAATTAATTATTTAAAAGATTAACAAAGCAGATATCTGTAAAAAGTTTTAAATGTCTGTTCGCTGATTATATTTGATTAATTCCTACGAATAAAATTGAATTATGCAGGGACGTGATTTTATTCAGCACTAAATAATTACGAGTCATTAGTAGGGTATACTGGTGGGGTATGTATCAATACCTTCTAAAGTACCAAATATATCAAACTGTATCTGAGTCAGATCATACATGATTTACACTCGTCGTGATTACCTGCCACAAATATATTTGCTTTTAATAAAACGAGGAGCCTTGCTTTATGACTTATATTAATTGATTTAAAATCTGGTTTAATTATTTCATATTTTTCTTTATATTTCATCTATCAACATTATATACCTCATAAGATATAATTTTGAAATTAGTAACGTTTTGATGGAACATTATTAAATTAAATTTAACACTTTAATTTTGAGCTCGCGGTTTAGGTGTAACCAAGCCTCTGTCATCTGCTTTGACCAACACACAGTTTCGCCTAAACCTTTTTTTTTGTGTTAACGTACACAATGTTTCTTTAGTTAAGAAATACGCCTTAAGATAGAGGCATAGTTTTGTAGATAGTGACGAACCTCGAATTTTACATCCAAGTTATGTACTTATTCGAAAGCAAACATTGATATAGCCAATTTCTTCTACAAGTACCACTATTAAAATCAATTTATGACAGATTCAGGAATTATTTTAAAAGTTTTCAAAATTTATACATTCAATGCAAAACGGCATAGATTCTCATTTAGACAAGCAACTGGCAGGCAGTTGATGAGAATCGGGCTTACTTCGTACAATGTTTTCGGTGATAAATTGACAGTTGACAGACACTAGCTAATGTAACGATATGTAGATATATCACAGCGCAGCCTCAATTATTTTGATGAATTTCTAATAAATGAGATTATTTTATGCATCTCGAAAATGAATGTTTTAAGCCTTACCTATTGCCTTACCTTACTATTGACTGGAATTTAAACTCAAATATTTTTTATAATAGCAACAAGTATCTAATGCTGATGTGGGCCTTATTGGGTGCTCTACCTGTGCTGATTAATTAAAGGTCCTCAACCTGCGTCAGAGTGCTTACAACCGCTTTTTTGCAGATCTCTAATCTATCGAATATTATTTTATTCATATACGCACGCAGATGAATGTAGGTTCATTACCCTGCCATTAGTATCACATTAAATTAATCAACTTTAATAACTAGTCGCCATTTTCCTTGCCGCTAATTATCGGCTTGACAAAAAATCTCCGACAATTTTTTCGAATAAAATTATTCCATATCTCCCTGCCGACAATTATGAAGTACTCATAACATAATGAGAGTAGATCTCGCTGGATATTGAATGCCTTTCGGAATTCTCAATCGCCGCTAACATTCTGTCACATACGAGCCATTAGGTTTTTGTTCGTGGGACTGCCAGGTCTGAGACACCGACAAAATACTGTTCGGTACGTCAGGCACATCATATTATCTCGGCTTGAAAAATGGATTTACTCTGTACTGCTTGTTTTTACTGAATTCAAGATAACCGGTGTTAATACATAATGGTTATAGGGTACTACTGTACTGGCAGGAATGATAAAGGTTGTTAGCAGTAAAAAATATTTGTAAAATTGTCTAACTTAACACTTTTTTTCGGTGAGTTGATACGATAGATGACATAATAGTGCCACTGCTCGGAGGCAATAGGCGTTTGGCATACGTAATGGGGAATAATGAAAAGCCGAAGTTGATTGGGGAGCGAAAGTAGAAAGGGATGTTGATAGTCGGGAAGTAGGCCGCAAAGTGATCTTTCAACCAGACTACAGAGACTATGTGATAATATGTAATGGGACTAAGTGTCAATAATTATTTTTTAAAATTTATTAAAATATTTACCTACGAAAAAATACGTGTCAAAAGATAATCAATACATTTTTTGCTGAAGTAAATGTGTTTTGAATACATGACCATGGATCTTGTTACCCTAATAAGGACATTATTCATTAAACTAATTTCTAAAATAAAACAATATACAATTGGTTAAAAATTCAGAAAGCTACATATATTTTGAATGAATAATATAGTTTTTAATTTTGTGTTTCATTGGATTATGAAATTGATTTTTTACGACCAAGTCACATGTGCGAACTCCTACACCACTGAGGTAATCTATACGTTGCCTATCAGACATATTTTATTTATACATATTTACTTCCCGCATCATTATTTAGCTAGCCATAAAATAGTCTTAGTTCTCATTGATCGGACCATAAATAAATATTATAACTTAGGATTATTATTTACAACTGCGTTTTAATAAATAGTTGACTAATAAACATATAAATATACGTAAGGTTTTCTTCATCAGAATTATTGCACGATGCAGTCTCCCCCCATTACATGTGACATTAAATAAGTAGGTGCAAACGGACACAATTTCTCATAGAAAATATTTATAATGCTTAATAGTTGTGCAATATCCCAATTTAAATTACATGCGTTGACACAATCAATAAATATTATTGCAAATACATACTTTAACGGTGTCAAATCAAACACGTACACTCTGTTTAAATTAGGTTCAGTCATATTATTTATCAACAGAGTGCATGTCAAAAATTCGCTCCACTTAATAATACAAAATCTAAAGCCTACAAAACCTAATATCCATAAAATTTATCTATAAACATGTCCCCGAAGATCAGTGTAGAGAATAATCGAAGTTTGTGAAATCTTAACGCTCTAATTTTACAGAATTTACAAGTGTTTAATTCAAACTGTGAAGTGTCAGAGTGTTGTTGCCGAAATAATAACCTGTCATTCTAATCACTGTAAACATACCTGTGCGAAAATAAAAACAATTAATACGTATCATCAAAGTTTGTGAAATCTTAACGCTTTAATTAACCAGGTTTACAAGTGTTTAATTCAACTGTGAAGTATCATAGTGTTATTGCCGAAATAATATCCTTTTATTCTAATCGCTGTAAACATACCTGTGCGAAAACAATTTTATATTACTCTTAATTCCCGGTTACCCAAAAGCGGCCGCTAGCCCAGTGGTGAGCGAATCCGCATATAGATCCGAAGGTCCTCAGTTCGATTCCTAGTAATACTAAGTTTTCTTCCTCAATTTTTTTTTTTTTTCCTGCAATATTATTTAAATCATTGTGAAACAAGATATACGAGTTTAGCAGATCATCCAAATCAAGGCGCTGATTTAAAGTACGAATTATCATCAAGTACCCATAATTACTTACTGTGGCAAGTTAGCAATATTGCCTACATGTCAGCTGACAGGCGCAAATCATCGACTTATCAACTAAAGTGGTGAAGCGAATAAAAAAAAAAAACACAAAAAAATACGAATTGTACAAAACCAATTACTTATATAAAAAAATCCAGTGTTCAAAAAATGAACCGTCCTAAAAAAAGACATCTGAGCACAATGATGCCCCGGATTATTGGAGAAAATAGCGTCTCAATTGAGGATGCAAACGAAACCTCATCGATTGCGTCATCCAAAGGCTCGGATGATACCGAAGTAGAATATCCTTGCACCTCAGGGGTAGATGTGCTTAATGAAGCTCAAACACATCTGACAGCTCTACAAGATGTCTTGGCAGAGAAGCAGTCGAAGGTCTCAAAAGACCAGCAGCTGAGAATTGCCAGAAACGTGTCGGAAGTTTTTAGATCCGTATCTCAGCTGTTGTTGGAGCGCGAGACCATGCGTGCTGATCTGGCTACAGTGACTGCCCAACTGAGAATGACAGAAATCAAAGTACGACACGTGAAGAGCGAAAAAAGACAACTTGAACAAAAAATTATTCAACTAGAGTCTGATCTTGGACCTGTAATGCGGAGAGTAGCGGAGGCAACGGAGGCTAGCCTCTCATTTGCTGACATCGCCCGCAAACAGCCTAATGATGCTCACCAACCCCCTCCACTTACCCAATATGGACATCGTGTCGGAGCACCAAGACCAGGCGTATGCGTATTTCCAACAGATGCAGACGCCACCAAGGATAGCGATGGTACCAAAAAAATTATCCAGGACATGATTCGGCCATCTGAACTAGGCGTTCGGGTCACGGGAATAAAAAAGATAAGAAATAAAGGTATCTTGATAAACACGGCAACCGCAGGTGAGCAACAAAAACTATTAAATGCACCCTGTTTCGACAAATCAAGCACAATTAAGGCCCGACTGCCGACCAAGCGATCTCCGAGACTAATATTTTTTGGGGTACCGAGGGACCTGACTGACGAAGAATTTTTAAGGATCGCCTTAACTGGGGTTCCCAACATTCAAGACATTGAGGGAACTATAGCGTGCTGTAAATTAAGTCACTTAGCTGGTGCTCGCACAGGAAACACTTGTCATCGTATTTATGAAATGCCAGCTATCGTCCGTAAATTACTTATTGAACAGGAGAAAGTATTTGTGAACTGGACTGTTTGCCGCGTCAGAGATTTTATTGGCCTTACTGTCTGCACTAAATGTCATATGATTGGACACTCATACAAATATTGCAGAGATACTAAACCTACATGTGGACACTGTGCACAAGAAAAACACACCCAGGAGTCGTGCCCAAATGCAGCCATCAAACCAGTTTGCGCGACATGCACCAGATTTGGTAAGCCTGCTGACCATTCAACCGGAGATAGGGACAACTGCCCAGCTTACATAGCTGCCCTCAAGAAGGACCTAGCTACAATAGACTATGGAGTGTAATATACAAGAACACAAGTGCCTAACTATCGATGACTATACTCCCATGAAGAACTGTCTGCGAATAATGTATATGAACGCCAGAAGTATACGAAACAAGTTTGACGAAATTGAGGAAAAGGTCAGAAGATTATGCGATATTGTTCATGTTCTTGTCATCACTGAAACGTGGCTTGATGTCGGAGAAGAAAAGTTCTTTTGCTTAAATGGTTTTTACAGTGCTTTTTCTTCTCGCCCAAATGAAGGAGGAGGAGGTGTGGCCATATATGTTCTGGATTCTATGAAGTGCTCTATCATTGAAAATTTTTCCAACGAAAATTCATTTTTAGGTATTAGTGTTTGCAGCAGTAATAGGAAACCAGTCAACATTTATGCCATTTATCGAAAACCTAACCCAAATAACATGCACGATTTCCTAACACATTTTGAAAAAATACTGAACAAAAGCAGACAAGATACATTAATACTCGGAGATTTCAACATCGACACTTCCATAAACACACCTTCTTCTTTAAATTTTATCAACACCTTACTAACATACAATTTCTCAATACAAAATAAATCATATCCCACGAGAGTCACTGATACAAGCAGCACTATTATAGATCACGTTATATCAAACAGACAAAACATTTCAACAACCATATCGAATATAGATGACCCGCTTAGTGACCATAATATACTAATTGTTGACTTTAAGAATAATTTAAAAAAATGGTTTAATAATAGAACTAAACCACGCTTTACTAAACCTATCATCAACAGTATGGCGGTAAAATCTTATATTGCGACTAACAAATTTGCTATCAACTCAACCAAACCCGAAGACGGTTACAAAGATTTTAATGATTATGTCAAAAATGCATTAGAAGCAGGTAAAACTACACCGAACGTAAAAACAGGAAGGCGGCAACATCTTAATACACCTTGGTTTGATTCTAAACTGAATTTTCTAATCAAGGAACGAAACCAGCTTCACAAGCAGTGGAAACAAGACCCAGGTAATATTACTCTTGCAATACGTAAAAATAAACTCAGAAACATAATAACTAATTATAGGAGAAGTCTGAAAAACAAATATTACATCAATAGCTTTCAACAAAGCCTAACTAACCCAAGAAAAACTTGGAAAACCATTAACTCAATTCTGTCTAACCGTGTACATAAACCCACCAACACAATTGAATCTCTCATCGTAAATAATTGTGAAATTAGGGAACCCCGTGAAATAGCGTTGGCATTTAATGAGTTTTTCCTGTCAGTTGGAGAAAAATTGGCAGCTGCCATTCCATCATTCCCGGATGACTGTAATACAATATATGTAGAACCAAAGGCACGACAATCCTTATATATGACTAGGACGAATAAGGATGAGGTAATAAAGGTCATCTCGAAACTTAGGTCGAATGCAGCGGCAGGAATTGATGGAGTAACACCGTGCATTCTTAAAACCTGTAAAGAAGAACTAGCGGGGCACCTAACCCAACTTATCAACTTCTCCATAGGCTCGGGAATATTTCCAAACCAGTTAAAGCTAGCAAAAATTATACCAATTTTTAAAGAAGACTGCAAGAAGTGTATTTCTAACTACCGTCCAATATCGATTTTATCGGTATTTTCAAAGGTGTTTGAGTCAATTATCAAAGATAGACTGATAAAATACATCTCTAGCAATGATATCCTTACACCACAGCAATATGGCTTTCGGAAAAACTCCAATACCCAATGTGCCACTTTCGATTTCATTTCTAACATTCAGCAGTACATAGACCAGGGCGAATATGTGGCAGCTATATTTATAGATCTGAAAAAAGCCTTTGATACGGTAGATCATGAAATACTTCTACAGAAAATGGAACATTTGGGAATAGTAGGTAAATCTTTAAATTTGCTCCGAAGTTACCTAGCTGATAGATTTTGCCTTGTCGATATCGGAGGGAACCTAAGCGGCTTTGGAAAAATCACATGTGGAGTGCCACAGGGCTCTATTCTTGGACCTCTACTTTTCTTACTATACATCAATGATATAACTAAATGTGGCATCTCGGGAAAACTTCAACTTTACGCTGATGATACTGTGATTTACTACCATTGTAAAAATCTGAAGGAACTTGAAGCTCTAATGAATAAAGATCTCGCAAAGCTGGCAAAATGGCTTCGATTAAACAAATTAAGCCTCAATGTTAAAAAAACCCATTACCTTACTTTCGGTAAAAAAGATAACATGGGTATGAATATTATTCTTGGAAATGAAAAGCTACAACATGTTCAAGTAACGAAATATTTGGGGTTACTCATAGACTCTAACCTCTCGTGGAACTCCCATGTTGAGAATGTAAAATCCAAAATTTCCCCTATAACCGGTGTACTTTATCGACTCCAAGGTGTGCTCCCCACATCTTTACTGCGTGCAACTTATTATGCTATGATTCACTCCCACCTGAGTTATCTAGTTAGTATCTGGGGCACCATTACCAAAAAAAAAAGTTCGGAAATACAAGTAATTCAAAATAGAGCCGTACGTAATATATATAATCTGCCATGGGATACACATGTCAAAGATATATACTCACAGACACAAATACTTCCCTTTACAGTCCTTCCAAAGTATAACATCACAACTGCCATTCTACAAATAATTCAACACTCCTCACACACCAACACTAAACCAGTTTTTAATTCTGACATACACCAGCACAAAACACGATCACAAAATCAAATACATTTATCGTCATCTACTTACACGACCAAATTTGGAATTAACTCCTTACAATACATTGCACATAAACAATATAACGCATTACCTAGTAATTTAAAACTTCCGGCAACAAACAAAAAAACACTGGCAAAAGCTCTTAAAAGCTATTTCCTTAACAGTTTCATTAATGACTAACACAATCTTTCTCTAGAACTCCATAATAACATCTGCGTTTATTTATTTTAATGTATTTATTTTAATGTATTTTATTTATTTGCCTTGTCCTTTCTAATGTTGTCTTTCCCGAAATGAGTTTTATAAACTCATTGGGAATAATACATTATTACTTTGTTATCATTTTGTAATGTATTATCTTGTAATAAAAAAAAAAAAAAAAAAAAAAAATAAGTAATAAATTTCAACTGTTTCAGGACTCAAATAGGCTATCCGATATGAATTTATGTCGTTATGGGTATCTATTGTGTGCCACTTGGATTACAAATCTGTAGAAAAAGCAGAAAATTATGAAAACGTTTTAAAATACATATTTAAAAGAGATTGATTAATTAAGTGGCACATTTCTCAAAATATACCTACTAAAATATCTGAAAAAAATTAAGTCCCTTAGGTTAATTTAATTAACCTAAGAGATTAGTTAAGTTAAAGTCTCTCTGAATGAGAAATGTAGTGATTTTCAAATTCTAAAATAGGCAAAGTATGTAGGTAAAAAAAAATATTTTTAAATTTTTTTGCAATTCGAAAAAATAGGATTTAAATCTGTTTTTTAAAATAACGTACATTGATAATAAAAAAATGTTGAAGGCATACCTTGCAGAAAAAAACAGTAGTTATGTACCTACCTTCTTACTACAACATATAGTTTTTAAAGATATTTTTCGGTTTTTGAAATAAGTAATAAGATTTACAAATGAACTACACTTAATTAATTTACAAATGAAACTTTTTCTTTTTCATTCCTTCTTTTATTGGGAACTCCATTGCCGCCTAAAAACCTGGTGCCGCCATAGAATTATTATTTGTTACTCTATGAACATACTCTTCATTACTATTTGACCAGTCTGTAAAATATATACGTATACCCTATCGGATGTCAATATTACAGTGTTAAAATAAATAAATCGTTCCGGAGTGTTCTCACAAAGGCCACGCGTCCGAGTCATAAATCTCCAATTATGCCCGACAACACTTAGGCAAATTTATGCCCAAATAACCCGCGGTCCCGGAGGCTGTGAATAAAGTTATTAGTGGGACCGACCCCCGCCCCGGCCCGATCTGCGCAAGGCGGGGTACGCCACTGTGTGGAGCCTTCACGCACTAATGGGCTTAGGGTAAGCTAACACTATTTTCAAATTAGATTATAATTTTAAATAAAATCTATTTAAATTGAAAGGAAAATAAACGACGTGGAAAGTTAATTCAGTATTTTCTTAACTATGAAGTAGAAAGTTTGTTCGTGTAATGCAAACCTTCAACACCAAAATAATCAACCGGTGAGCTCTGACGTTGTGAAACGTGCACACATTTTTAATGTCTAGTTCAACGCTACTCTTAAAAAAAAGTTTTTACTCAACGTACTATGGAGCATTTTGGGAGCGCTATTCTGAAAAAAGCGTTCCTTGAACCTGAATTTAGCACTCTGTGAGTTGTCAGGTTCTTTCTAGCTCTCATTTTCAATCACTTCATGTGATTGACCATTATTCTTGAATGATTTTTAATAAATAAAAGGATTGCATAGCCTATTTATGGGTGATTTATTAAATTTGAAGTGAAGAAAGGATTAAAAATAGGTAATAGGTAAACAAGGAAAAATAAAATGCCTTGGCCACTTCGCCTTTAACCACAGAAAACACCAAAGAAATTAAAACATGATTTTCCGTGTAAAGATCTCAATTAAATTAATTTTCCTAGTTGTGACCGTAATCTTTTTTTTATTTTATATGTCTTGTTCTGTTTCCTGTTTCGCTTAGATTTGTTATTTTTGTGTTCTTCTTCAATGATATATTACATTTATGGGTATAACCTTAAACAAAGTTAAAGAAAAATATGTGTTTTCTGAATATTCATTAAGATTTTTAGAAAAGGTCAACAGGTGTCCCATATGAATAAAAATCGGATATATTTATCCGAGACACTTTCCAGGTTGCAAATCAATGCATTCTCACTTTGTGATCATTTAAAAATGTAGCTTCCAAAAATATGGGAAAAATTAGTTGTAAGATGACATTGTTAACTAATTGAAAAATATGACAATATGAAAATTATTTAATAATTAGGTCCCAGTGGCCGAGTGGTTAAGACATTGTCTCGGTAAGAAAAGAGACCGTTATATTTTATTTGATGTGTCTTGTTCTATTTCATTTTTCGTTTAGGTTTGTTAGTATTATCTTCTTCTTAAATAAAATAAATTGACATTAAAAAAAAAACATTCAACGCCTTTCGACAAAGTGTTGTGCATACATTTCACAGGTATAATTCTTAACATGTTATAAGACGGAGATCACCGAAATTTTAACAGCTCTAAGGACCCGAATAATATTAAATCCAAAAACTTGTATAGGTAATAAATAAAGACGATGATGGAAAAAAAGGAATAATGTTTTAATAACTGCCTCCCACGAAGGGACCAATGCACTAAAATTCATTTCTTATATATTTTTTTCAATGAAGTTTTATTTGTTTAGGAGTCACTAAATTATGGAACGGGTTAATATCGTGGACTTTTGGGATAAGGATCGAATTTCGTCCAAAAAATGACGGCCGTTTTAATGACAAAAATAAATATTTCGACAATTAATTGAAATATTTTCAAATTTATTGATTCTCGTTTTGTTTCTCATCTGTGTCATATTGACGTGGTCCTCCGTGGTCGAGGGGTAAGGCTCTCGACTAACAAGACGAAGGTCGCGGTTTCAAATCCTGGCGTGCGCTAGTAAATTTTATGGTTAATTTATTTTATTTCACAATTTACTCATTTGAAACATTATAAAGTATATTTAAGGCACGCTCCATAGTTTGAGAAATTATCAGTATGGCCCTGGTGTAAGATCACCATTCAGAATTGTTCGTATTGCCCTGGTGTAAGATCACCATTCAGAATTGTTAGTATGGCCCTGGTGTAAGATCACCATTCAGAATTGTTCGTATTGCCCTGGTGTAAGATCACCATTCAGAATTGTTAGTATTGCCCTGGTGTAAGATCACCATTCAGAATTGTTCGTTTTGCCCTGGTGTAAGATCACCATTCAGAATTGTTAGTATGGCCCTGGTGTAAGATCACCATTCAGAATTGTTAGTATGGCCCTGGTGTAAGATCACCATTCAGAATTGAAAAGTTTCTTGAAATGGCTTTGTGAATAGGTCCGAATAACTTCACCTTTCTCAAATTCCCCACCTTCCTCCTCTCCATCTCCTCCTCCTTCCTATTACCTTCAGCCTCACAACATTGCCGTAATCTCCACTGGATAATACTATTGGAAGCCATTGGAACTCCCTTTGCGGTTTAACATAAAAAAAAGAAACGAGGCTAACCTAACCTAACCTAACCTAACTAAACGCTGAGGCTATTAATTCTAAGAGAACTGTTTTATTTCAGTGTGTTACATATAATTTATTGTAAGTAGACATTAATAATAATTTGGTAATAATAATAAATCTATAGCCAAATCGTAAATCTTTCCTTATAAATGAAATCAACATTAGGGTACATCAATTTATTACATACCAGCAATTTTTACTACATTTTTTCCCAATCGTAGTACATAGAAGCCGTTATTTATTTATTTAACGCCAAGAGGGCCTTTACATGTAGGTGGTACAATTTTAATGACAGTTTTGAAACATAAGAAAGAAAGAATAAAAATAAAATTAGATTAAAAAATAATATATGCAAGAAACAAAATTAAAAATAACAAGAACATAAATTGAAAAATACAGCGATTTGACTGGTTAACAAAAATATGCCATTTAGGAATAGTGTTGAAATAAGTCTTTTACGTAATCCACAAAATTCGCAAAGTTAATATTAAATATATCGACATCACCTAAGTATTGGTTTCCCTTAATGTGAAACCGTTGTATTAGGGAGTTCGCAATGTAATTGGGCTTATGTGTGTTGCAGTGGAATAGTGTATTTTGGCGTGTTGTTATTGTAGGTATTCGTAAGTTTATGAGTTGCAGAAGTTCGCAACAGTCGAGTTTAGAATCTTGAATAAAAAAGTTAAGTCGTTTATTTTACGCCTGTCTTTCAATGTGTGTATTTTTAGAGTATTTAATAAAAAATGATATTGTAAGTCTTCTAGTGAGTTTAAGTTTTTTGTTTTTTTTAAGTTATCATACATATTCAAAATATTTTTTGTGAGCTATTTTGAAATTAGACCAAAATTATTATTTTAGGAATAATGTCACTAGACTTATAATAATAATTAAATGGGATATGAATTTATTTAGCTCAACATAAAAAATGCTTACCACAAAGCAAATCATCAGAGAAGACGATTGAATGTTTAATTCAAAAAGTTTTTCGACCTAGTCTGGAACACCCGCCAGCACTCCCCTCTTACCCAGCAAATAGCCAAAAAAATCGTATAGACGATTCCTATTTAATTTAGACTCGCGACTCAATTCGAAAATTTTCCATTCATGTTTTTTATTTGTTTCATTCTTCAGCTTCCAACACAAAAAAATACCATTAAATTAAATCATTTTTTGATCCATCCAGTACACCACCACTTTACCTGTGCATTATTTCAACAGTCAAGTTAAGGTTATATGTTAAATGCGAATAAGTTAAAATATTTTGTTTTATTTTTGCCCACCTTTGTGTAGATAGAATAAATAATAACTAAAGAAGTACATTGTGGGCGTGTTTCCATATAAAACCGTGTTTCACCATGAATACGAAATTCAAATACGATGGCGATATACAATGTCAGGTAAGTGTAAGAGAGAGAGACCTCGTTCTAAATGGTCTAGAACCAATGTGTCCTAAGTCAGTGACACATTTTGAAATTTATATGTTTATGTATATTTGATATTTGTTTTTGGGGTGTTGTGCCGTGTTTCGCTAACTCCTTCTTTAGCCAACGTTTCGGACAACGTTACAGTGTCCATCATCAGGGCAGATGTCTCCGAACGTTGTCCGAAATGTAGGCTAAAGAAGGAGTTAGCGCAACACGGTACAACACCCCAAAAACAAATAACAAAAATACTTTTGGCCGTGAAAATCATAAATCATATTTTATGTTTATGAAACTTTTTTATTTATTATTTATATTTTGTTTTAGTAAACTGATTTTTTTAACCTTTCGCTGTCAAAGGGTTTTCACATACACCTACGTATGGTTAGCGGATAATATTATATGTATTAACTAATTTTTTTTATTGTTCGTAGTGGTAATCAAAATTGTGTGGTCTCAGTTTCAATATTTTGTCACAATTCAACCAAAAACCTTGATGCACTAAGCAGTAGGTAATAATAATCGTTTTGAGAGTTAACATCATAATTCACACACCGGTTGCGGCTGTAGGCAGGATCAGAGGTAGCGCAGCTTCCCAGCGGGAGACCAATGGCTCGGTAACTAATGGACCATGATATCCCTTCTTGTGTTATTCAACACAAATTTGTTTAAACATCTCAACGCGACTTGTGTAAAATTTATACGCCTTTAACTGCCGTATTATTCAAACCGCATCTATGAGAAATTAAATGAAGAAGCGCACTCCATAATGTGTTTAGTTGACGGAACAAATTAGCCAAAATGATGTTTACTTTCTTGGGCAAAACACGCCAAACAGGTTTGCTCCTAGCACCGAAGGTGGTTACATTTTTACTACCAAAAATTATTGGTACAATATTGGAATTGCATTTCAAAGTGTCATTTATTATTCATTTCATACACAAATTACTTTCAGCACCTCTGAGTTTTGTTCATTTTTATGACATTTAATGCATTTTAAGTGTATTCACGCAGAGAGTTTGCATAAAATTGTTAATTTTATAGACAGTTAATGAAATTTTAGTGGACGCGCTTATTTTACGAGGTTTTTAACATCAGAAAAATATTTTTAACAACAAATAATGCAATATTTTTCCCAGAGGGGAGAAAAAATAAAGAAGGTTTAATCAGATGAGTTCGTACCTAATTATTGTTCATTGGTTATGAAAACGATATACCTAAATAATAATATATATAAAACTGTTGGTTTTTTCCTAATTAGTATCTTTATTTGGTAGGTGGTTTTTGTTTATCTCTGAAATACGGAGAGGAAATAATAGGTGCTTATACAGCTCTATTGGGACACAACCATTCAAAGTTGAGTTGAGGCATTGATTGAAATGGCTTTAGCTACATTTCGTAATCATATCCGGCCTCCTTGGTCGATGGGTAAGGCTCTTGACTAGCAAGCCGTAGGTCGCGAGTTCAAATAGTAAATTTAACATTTTTATTAATTAGTGTTATTTCAAAAATACACTCATTAAAAATAACACATATTATATTTCAGGCACATTCCATAGCGGAATATACTCTCAGTATCGCTCTGGTGTAAGATCACCATCAGAATAGAAACTTGAAATGTGTTTGGTTGTGTTTGGTGACCAGATCTGAATAGCCAGGTACTTACCCATCTTCCTCTTTACCATCTCCTTCCTATTAATAAAGTTACTTTATTTTTAAGTTTCCACCAATACCGTATTTCTAGATAAATTGATAATTTTATAACCTATTAACATGTAATTAAATGAGGTACGGGAATGGAACTAACTGACTCTATACTAAAAATGTTAAACGTGATTTTTTAAAATTCTTTTCTAAATTTACTTTAAAACTGTATATTTAAAAAAATAAATTTTGTATGCTACTAAAAAAATATCAAATTAATCGCATAAACCTAAAATGAATTACGTAATCAGAATTTGTTTTATTGAATGTGGAAAGGGGACATGATAAAAACGATGGACCTTTTGATGAAAATAATGAATCAAAAATATATTCAGTTATTTGACTTTGCGTACAACGAATTTGCTAAAAATATACATTTTTCTAATATTCTGTAACTGTCAAAAAGTCATTGAATTATTTCTTTAAATATTTTTTTAATTATTTTGTTCTGAGTCATCCAGCAGGGTATTGAGTATGACTGTGGTTTTTAATTTTATCCCCTCTTTCTTATTTTTATTTACACCAGCCAAATAATTGCGCCTTTGAATTTTAAAATCATAAAAATAAAGCTTAGCATTGTTGGATAAAAGAAAAATTATTTCTTGGAAGCGAGCCATCCTATAAAACGGACAAAAGAAACAAATGATTTGTCACGACCAATTTAATAAAACATCACTGTAAACTTTAAAGCAATTCATTTTATTTTCTAGGCTTATTTAGTTAAGTAGATGTATTATGAAGTTGCATATTTGTAGTTTTATTTTTTCATAATGGCATAAATATTGAATACGTCTGGTTATTCATTATTTGTGTTCTTGTTTGTTGCATGAAGAATAAGTTAATATTTTTGATAAAAGTAATTAAGTCTAAAGTCATGGTGTTTGAAAGAGAGAGTACGAAAAATGTTTGCGATATAGTTGTGAACGAGGAATACTTGGAGCAGGTGGATGAGTTTGTATATTGAGGAAGTATGTTTCCCCGATATAGGAAGCCTGACAGAGATATTGAATGAAGGGTAAATGCAGGTAACTTCATTAATGGAAGACTGAACGCAGTTGGCGCTAAAAAATGTCCAAAGACGCGAAGCTAGCAGTCCACAATAGAGTGCTGTTACCTACCCTGATGCATGGAAGTGAGGCATGGAACTGGCAGATAAAGTATGAAAGTAGAACGAATACTGTAGAAATGAGATCCCTGAGGCGTATGTGTGTAGAACCATGTATGATCGTATGAGAAATGTGGAAATCCGCAAAGAGCGTACACAATTATTTGTTAACTTTTCAGTGTGCCTAATTGGTATTTAGTAAGTATCACCCTAATTCTTCTTCTAACTCAATTTACTTTTGAAAAATCAACACTTTTATCATTTTTACCACTTTTATTGTTTAAAATGTAAGTAATGCTAACTTCTTCCGACTCAAATTTTAAGTAAACCCTGTTTTACGAACGAAACTTGCTAACGAAATATTTCGGTTGTTTTTAAACAAAACAAGTGGATAAATAACTAAGGATTGTTTCACTGAATTTGAACAATTCTTCAAATTTAAAAAAATATTTACAAGTTCTGTAAGTTCCATTCAAGTTCTGTTATGATATATGAACAAAACAAAGCAACTGGCCCTAAATGATATATTAAAAAAAACCGAACGTGAAATGAACTTTCACAGAACTTGAAAATGAACGTCGAAATTTGATGAATTGTTCAAATTCTGTGAAACAACACGTCCTAAGTGTTGATTATTTTTAATTACCTACCTAATATTTTCTCATTTATAGCGGAAATTTGCTTAAAATGGTATAAATATTATTTGGTAATGTGAGCCACACCCGTGCTGAGCCCACAATTTTAAAATTTCATGTGACAAATTGTATATAAATAATAAATAAATAAATTAATAAGTGGGTACTTCTCGGCGTTTCATTCTTCTTTTCTTTCCTCTCCTCCACTTGCTTCAACCTCATGATATTCGGAGAGTTTGTGCAAGTAAAGTCTTTGGTTACTTTGTATAATATTAAAACTACCATAAAATTTTATATTGTTATGTAAAAATCATTTTCGATTATGATGTCCCCTGCGTTAGATGTTTTGATTTAAGCCAGAGGATCTCCAACTTTTTTGGCCCATTGCCGACTTTTCAAGTACATTTTTATCAACTAATGATTACCTCAAAAATCCTTCATTTTGTGAATACCACACTGCTTCCAACCAACTGGAGCCAGCAAAACAATGGCATCCTCAATTGCGTGGTGATGTTGTGAGTCTGAAGATAGCGGGGAGGAGGAGGAGATGGGAAGAAGAAGAAGAATATGGCTTTTCAGATTTGACCACCAAACACGGATAAAGCCATTTCAAACAAAGTTACGATTTACAATTCTGAATGGTGGTCTGCCACCTGGGCGATACTGATAGTAGGTATATTTAACTTAGGAATGTGCCACATATTTATTTTGTTAAATTAATTGATTAAATAAATTGTACGACAAAAAAATTAAACCGGATTCGTAGTGATGATGTTTGAACATATATATTTATGTGTATGAACATATAAATGTTTGTGTATGTATATGTATGTAAAGTAATACTTATGCATGTATTTTTTCTATTTTCTACTTTCTATTATTCCTTAGTCTTCCGATTTTCGTCATGTTTATACATTTAATTCATATGTTTAAACAAGACTTCACAGAAAATACCTATGTTCCATTGGTTACCATGAATCAGGCAGCCGCCTAGTGTGGTTATTTAATATATGATATTATCTGTAAATGTCTATGTCAAATATCATGTATTTATAATTAAATAAATAAGTAGTTGAGAGCCTTACCCCTAAACCACATAGGACCTACTTACATTAATGTATCACGCCCCTACAGAATTGTTTTAAATCAAGATATTTTTTGTTATTACTTGATAAGGATTTGCTTCTATGGATCGCACACCGCTGGTAACCAATTCCTTACACCAATTTTCTTATATTTCGTTCAACTAACAGTCATCGACTCATACAGAATTTATGGAATCTCTTCAAATTACAAAATAAAACGCAAATCACGCACGGTTTGCGCCGAGTAAACACTTTAAAGATGTGTAATTTGGTAATCACACCTCCCCCAAATATTTAGGCTCACCACAAATAAATGTTGCACGAACACCGCTCAGTTCGGCGCCGCTGCTAACTGAATTTCTGCGCGTGGCTGACGTAACAAGATTTACTAATTCCCGCAACAAAGCCGAATCGCGAATAAAATAATACACCGAAACTAAAGGATTGCGTTAACATAAATATTGAAACACCGTGTTATCGTAAGGTATACAAATATTAGGTACAATATATATCGATTCGCTTTATCAGAGTTTTACGTTGGATTTGAGAACGACGTATGATGGAACCTCGACGCTTTAATTGGGATTTGTTAGGCCTCCGCAGAAAAATCATGGGTTTTCCATAGTTTTATTACACCCCTTTTAGTTACAACTCTTTTTTTTTAAACTCTATTTATCAGAAATAATTTATTACAATTGAACTGTTTTTTTATAAATGGTATTTTGAGCTTAAGCTGTATAAATTGTATATAAATTTCATGACACCAGAGCTTACCATTTACGAGTTTTTACTGCTTCATTTACTCATTCAATTCTCTTATATTTAATTCAGATAAGATGCCTACTTACGTTCTGGTTTCTTGAAAGATTTTGTTTGTTTTAAAAACATGTTTAAATTACATGTCAATATATAAATCGTTTACACTTTGTACTGTTTTATGTTGTACTTATTTGTGTACATGCGATAATATTAAACCAATCTCCTTTTCCACGCGAAAATTTTATCGCCCGTCGATATTAAAAAACAAAATCAAAAACGACACCCCGCTTGAACAAAACAAAACAAAACAATCCACACACTCAACGACGACTGGCCTTTTCCAACATAAGGAACGGGCTGAGTTAAAAGTGCCTTGTTCAAAGTAAAATGATCCCCGTCTCCCGGTAATAAGTTAATGTGGAACGCGGCGTGAACTCCCAAAAATAATGGGAGGATGGCGTAAAGTTTGATACTAACCAACCATGGTATAGGACGCCGCTGCGGACTTTATGACCCTTGTACTCGCTCCGTACGGCTGGACCCTGTGCCCGGGCAATAATTCGTCCCTCATTCAAGCGATAGTCGAATAACTTGCCCAAATATTTACCAACCGCCGACATCGTTCGTCCCGCGGATCCCAGAGGTAAACCTTCATTCTGTGTTGCTTGCTAAAGGGTTAATTGAACTAAATCGTTTTCCACGCCAAGCAATCTCAAAAAATGTTATTTACTGCTTTCTCAGTCTGTTTAGTGATCGGATATGAATAGACAGATACTATCCAATCTTTCTCTTCTCCATCACGATCTCCTCCCTACTCAACATGATCCAATTAGGGATACCATAGTTCCACTGGCTTCAGGCATATGAGACTTTTGTGTGGTATTCACATAAAAAATCCTTTTTATGTGATTATAGCACTAGAGTTCTAGATAGGTACCTGGTGTGAGTAGGGCTATGTGATTAGAGTACTTTAGTTCTAGTTAAGTACCTGGTGTCGGTAGAATTATGTGATTAGAATACTATAGTTCTATTTAGGTACCTGGCGTCGGTAAGACTACGTGATTAGCGATCTATTTAGATTCCTGGTATCAGAGGACTTCTGATTATAGTACTAGAGTTTTAGTGTCGTCCCTGGTGTCGGTATGACTATGTGATTAGTGTACTAGAGTTCTAGTTAGGTACCTGGTGTCGATAGGACTATGTGATTAGAGTAATATAGTTCTAGTTAGATAGCTGGTGTCAAAGGACTATGTGATTATAGTACTAGAGTTTTAGTGACGTCCCTGGTGTTGCTAGGACTATGTTATTAGTATACTAGAGTTCTAGTTAGGTACCTGGTGTGATTTCGAATTATATACCTGGTGTCGGTGGGACTATGATATTCTGTATTTGAAAAATATTATCACATTGAGTGAATATTTGAACAGAAGGAGGCGGGGTAGGGGAAAGTTAAGTTTTACGCACACTTGATTATTTAGATAGGGTCACTAAACACGGATGAAATCATTTAAAGTAACATTTCACTTCTAAATTAAAGTAATTGCTGAGAGTATTTACAATATAATTATATAAATTATAGCTCCCGTCCATCACCAATAGATAAAACATCATTATAGTTTAACATTACGGATTAATTGATCTGAAATGGTATCCGCGACTTGTGTCATACATACTGACTAAAACCGTATCTTCTGCAATACCTTTTGCACAAAGAAATATGGCTTAAAGCTATTATAAAACTTAAATTTTGCACATCAAATTTTTTAATTAACTGCACTTGAAGTGTAATGTTTTTCACACTCTTTTAAAATAATTCTGTGCAAACATTCGTATCGTTCAATAAATGAATTGGTGCCTGACTCAAAAATAATATTATGCAAACATTTGGGAAACAAATCACTTTAAGTAAAGTGCTCGTTTAAATACAAATCCATAATCTTGATTATAAACCAAATATGTGGGTATTTTAAAAATACGTCATTAATCAAAATTATTTTTGACTACTCTTAAATAGAAAATCATTCGCAACCTCTTAAATATAAGTCAGATAAACCATGCACGCAAATAATTTCAGTTTACTTTGAAAACATCATTTTGTTTATCAGGTGTTTTAATGTCCAGTTAATATTATTTACCTCATGCATTCACATGAACGCAGAAGAGATTCAAAGTGATCTTTATGTTGCTATGTTGATTTAGATTATTACCGCTTTCGATGAAATTTATGTTGCTTGTATTCTACTCGTACATGAGGTAAGAGAAATGTATAATAGTACAAGAATGTAATATTATTTAAAGATTTAACTTTACATATAAGGTAATATGGCTGCACAGTCTCAATCAATATAAGGCATTATTGGGAGTAAATATCTGTGTTTTCACTAATCGTGATGTTAGTAATATTATAACGATCGAGTTATAAACGTGAAATGCGGTTCAACTGTAACCATTCATTTCAAATTATTCAATCAGTTTTTTTTTATGTTTCATATCTACTTCGCTGTTTGTATAAGCGGCAATGGAGTTTGTTTTTTTAACCGTAGTGAAATAGAACAGTTTGTTTCAGAACCCGTGAATGTAAATATCTAGTTTGTAGGTGGGTACTGTTTCCGCCATTTATTTACAAGTGCCTTTCAATCTGTTAAGTCACGGTAAATCAATACGATTCCGTTGAATAATATATTTGTTTTTGTCAGAAGTAGATTATCGCAATATTGTTTGTTTACAACAAAAGTGACAGTCGCCTTCTAAATAAAGTCTTTATTGCATTCGCTGATTTTAACTACTGCTAACTGTTACGTGGGTGCTTACACAAAACTGTTTATGTTATTAACGGATGAACAGAATATTTTTCAAATAAATTTGAAAATTATAAAAATTATGTCGATGCAGATTTCAAGTATCATTTAAAATAAATAAATTAAGTTATTAGGCTTTTATTAAATTTTTTTGAAACCAAGTATATTTTAAACCATAATGAATTAATTCTTCAATAATTGCAAACTTTATCGCGTTATTTTAATTAAATGAAAATAAATCACTATTTATTGAAAAGATAGAAATGTTTCAAAACCAATGGTTTCTTCGCCAGGATAAACATATAATTAAAATTAATAAGAATTGATATATAAGTTTATGTAGACAGAAAATAACAAATTACCCGTTAATAAAGCTTTACATTTTTTAACTTTTAATTTTTGGATCTTTCAAAAAATATGATATTTTTATGATACATGTCTTAAAAAGTTTAAAATATGAATGAAGTCGTAATTTTGTTTTATCCTACTAAGTTTGTTACTTTCACATGGCTAGAAATTCCCTGAAACAAATAATTAGTAAAAAAAGTTAACCCCAACCCCAAAATATTATATGGGTTTCATACGATAAAACATTGGAGGCCTCTTTACCAGTCGGAACAATTTACGAAATCGATATTTTTTATCATAATATACAACCGTGATTCATGGACATGACCTTAACAAAATGTTAGTGTGATTTGAATACGCGTGTAGAATAGAGTAGACCAATCTAGAAGACGTAGAAACAAATCCAGACGGAACAGTTAGGAGTTCGAGGCACCCAAACATAACTTACCGCCGCGGTGCGTGAGAACATTTAATTCCTTACAAAGCATCAGAATGGTAATTAAAATTATCTGATTGCGTTTCAAAAATGAAACGAATAAAAGAAAATAATAAATAATGTACAACAGCAAAACTGGCATGTAAGGAATGAGCAGAGCGCGCATAAAACACAGATAACATATTACGCGATTGTTTCACTTTGTATTTATTTGTATAGAGCTAATTTTGAAATCAGCAGCGCGGTATGAGCTTTTGACACGCCACTGTGTCCATATTTTACCTCCGCCTTATCAAACGGTCTCCGGTGAATAGCCCAGTGATAAGTCGGATCCCTGACTCATCATTTAAAGTCACATTAGGCCGTCATTATGGCGGTTTTATTGCCTCTTTTGCGAAGCCAATTTGGTTTATCCTAGGACAGGACCACGAGAATTAAAATAAGACCCTAACAAACAAAATTATCCTTTATCAAGTTAAATCACTCGTATCAATTATCGTAGCTAGACTTGGTTAAAAAGATTTAAATCTAAAATAATTAAATGCTTAAATATAAAAAAAGTTTTAACAGAGAACCCTTTAGAATTATTTCTAGTAGGTATGTAGATACTATGAGACCTTTTCAAGTAGGGAGTAAAAAAAACACTCTATTAAAATTATTTATAAATCTTGTCTAAAAAAGAAGTTATTTTATGTACCATTACGTCATTCATTCTTATTGAATCTTTGCTATTAATGTGCTAGAACCCACGTTAGTACCTCATGAGAAAAGTAATTGACAAACAGATTTTTACAAAAAAGTTCTACTGTGTAATTATTATTATGCGTGACAGCTTTTATTTATGAATAAACTCTTTTTGTTAATTGAATACAAATATTATTTAATATATAAAAGAAAAACTCAACATTAAATTCGACTTCTACAAAATAAACATGATAAAAATAAATAAAAGTAATCGACTTCTCACAGAAAAGCTGATTTTTTTTATTTCGGAGAATTCTCGCAAATCAATCCATTTTTGAAAAATGAAAACTATATTGCAATGAGTTATTACCATGGATGCTTATTTAGATTTCATTAGGTCCAATAGAATTATGCTGTCAAGCACGATGTTTTAAAATGAAACTTTAATTTCGTAGATTTATCGACAGACGTAACCCCCTGTTGAATTAGTACTCGGTCTGCTAGATTACCAGCACAGCGTACTCACTGAATCTACGTACCATCGTTGTATTTGACAACGCAAGAAAACACCGATTGAAAATTGATTAGAGACGCTATCGAGAGACATCTATTGACAAAATCATACAATTTTAGTGAAGGCAAATTGATGAGCCAATAAGTTTAAAAAATATATCTATTAACATATCCGCGGTGCCTCCTAATCCAAAGGCTATATTATTCATTATTATTGTAAAGCCGGTTTTGTCAGAAGTAGGCACCTACGATATGTAATATTGGACGCAAACCTAATCAAGACTTTTGTACCTCGCGGAGAAGTTGCTTTTACTTTAAAATCAACGAAATGAATCATTATAGTTAATTTAACAACATTTTTATGCTTTATTGATATTGTACCTATTTGAATTTAACTACTGCATGATGATTATACCTTTTAAAAACAAGCCAATCTGCCGTTAAATATAGTATAATTTTCTTATAAATTGCTGACCTTTAGTCTGACAAGTTAAATGCCACCCAATCTGTCAAGCGCATCGATAAATCACTAATAAAAACCCATAAAATAAATCCACAATATATTGAAGAATACCACTCGATTGACTATCACTCCGTGCTTCGTTTATGCGAGTGGAATAACGTATAAACAACGACAGAATATTGAAAATGTACCTGCGGTCAAAGCGGGGCGAGTCTTTCATCCCACGTTTTGTTAATCAGATATTAACGTTTCCTATTTACCTAGTGTATGTACTGGCAGTACGTTGTAGACATACTCGTTATCTTATTGTATGGTTGCCATCGACTGTCATACAAGCCCATACTTTTACTAACAAGGGATACACATTCCCTAACAACGATCATGAGAACGGTTTGTTCTTGCTTATTATATCCTATGTCTTATTAAGCCGGCCCCATAAAGAATACGATAGATTGGTCGGTGTTTATTCTATGGGGTTCGGTTTCACATGAAAGGTTAAATATTGCCAATTTACTCCGATCGTTAAAGAGCGTGAGTATAATAACACTATGGGGAAAACGAGGTTTATGTTATAATTTATCATGAACTGATTAGGACAACTATAAATAAATAAAAGTAGTAAATCAACTTTCCGTGACTCTTCAAATCAGTTCTCAAAGCAAGTGGATTGAAAATTTGAAATACGACCCATTAAAGAAAATATAGCATAATAATAATTGACAGGATATATTGTATCGAAGTCAATGATATTCCCAATGTGTAATATTTTAGGGATATCAGTTGGTCTTTACATCCGTGTTTGAAGTCTTGAATACTACCTAAAGTGGTTGTTTTCTTTAGTTATAATTTTATGTCGATGTAACATGGACAAACGTCTACAAATAAAAGCTATCAAAAACCGTTTAACAAACCAATCATGAGAATTGCAAATAATAAGCTAATCTGGCAGAGAGATAAACTAAACAATGGAAGCTGGGCTCCGTGGACCATCGAGCATTGATATCATCGTTACTAGGGATTGCATGTAGACTGTACAGGTATAGATACATTAGACCTATGGACTGTGGACTGTAGACTCGAGGACGTAGGCAGGACTTACCTAGCCCTTATCTCCAGTAGGGGATTGTCATTTTAATACGACTTATGCAATTTCTATATCAGATCGGTGACGACATTGCCATCCAGACAGTCGCTTTTCAATAAGCCACATTTTATTGCACGGCAAATATGGAATTGTACTGTCTTTCTGTTCGGTGCGGAATTGCCTTCTCAAGCGGAATAACTGTTATTTTATTTAAAAGCAGGTTTATTATCAGAAATTATACAATTAGTTGATACAAATGTGTTTAATTTGTAAAAAAATATAAACAATAAGTCTGGTGAACTGAATGTCTAACATTTTCACCAAACCATCAAACTGAGCGACCTCTCAGTTAAAACATTTTGTTATGTGGGTACCTCTTTATGTTCAATGCCGCTGAACATATTTGCCGCTCATTGTAAAACCAAGAGTTCAACGATTCATTTTCACAGATTAAACTCAAAGTTGGTTTTTCGGGTAGAGTAAAAAGAATCATTTTGATTAAGAAAATGGGATACACAGATCTATTTTGAAATAGGATTTTCAAGTAAAAATCAAACAGGTACAGGACGTATAGATATAAATTTTCACAACATGAATATTTTAATGATTTCTGTCAAATAAAAAAAATACATTTAAAGACACATTTTTCGTTGTATTATGGCATTAGACAATATTGTCAAATCGGAAAGGAGTTTTCTGTATGTATATGTCTATACACCACATCTATGTGTTTTTCCTTTATATATTTTTTTTCTTTTGATTGCTGATTTTTTTTTTTTTTTATTGTGAATACCTCACAAGAGTCCCAACTGCTCCCGTCTGGAGCCAGTGAGACTATGGCATCCCCAATTGGGGGATGTTGTGAGGCTGAAGGTAAGTGGGGAAGGGAAAGAGGAAGGTGGGGAAGTACCTGGCTATTCAGATCTAGTCACTAAACACGGCTAAAGCCATTTGGAGCAACGTTTCAATTCTGAATGGTGGTCTTACACCAGGGCGATACTGGTAGTATCTTCCACTCTGGAACGTGCCGCAAATATACTATATATTATTTTAATTAATTAATTGTGAAATAACACAAATTAATCAAATAAAATTTATTTGCGCACGCCGGGTTCGAACCCGCGACCTTCGGAATGGCAGTCCAATGCGTTACCACTGGACTATGCCGGCCGTCTTGATCATCATCGATTGCTCATCATCGATTGCTGACAACTAACCATCAGGCTTTTCCGCAGTGGTAAATCTCTGTCCTGCTACTATTCTGACTCTTGACTTGTATTTCATTCACTTGATCATGCCGTGTCTTTCTCTTGCGTCCTCAGCTTCTACCATTCAATAGGTATTGTATAAATGTCAGAGCTGTTTGTAATGGGAACGAAAATTTTGACATAAAATTTCATAAAAAGTTTCTAAAACATGCTCCACAACTTTATAATGCGATTAAAACTGGTGAAAATTAAATAAAAATACGATTCGGACATTAACTCTGGCATAATAAACGTTATAAGGAAGCAGGATGTCTTATTATAGGGATAATAGATCTTCGATATGGAAGATATGTCAAGCGGGAGCACTCTCTCCGATTTAAAATATATTACTTCTACCTTCTTCTGCTTCGTCTCTACTCACTCCGTGGGAGGCAGCCCTATCTAATCACACATCTGTCTGGTCATCCGCGTAACCCACGATTCTGTGGAGATATCAAAATGCTCGCCCAGGATACGGAGCACGTTAAAAGAGACGATGCTGTGACCCAGCAATCTAGAATGCTTGGTGTATTAAAATTGGACCTTTTACTCGTTGCTAAATTACTGAAATGTGAATAGGAATAAACCTATCATATATCATAGGTGCATTTGTGAGCCATTGTAGAAAAAGGACCTCTTTGCATATTATAGAATCAGATATACATTTTTTATTAATAAAATATTAATAAATTCAGTGGTAGGAAAATCTGTTTGCTGAAATAGTGAAAATTCTCAAAATGGTGAATTCTGGCGTTATGAAATTTGAATGTTTATCCTTCAAAAAACATTCGAACGAAGCCGGATATTATCCACTGTATCATTTTTTATAAAAAAACGCACTATCGTGTTCACTCTAAACTGTAAAAATATCGATATGTTTAAATAAAAATATTACAGTTTCTAACAGAAAAAATCTATCGTGATAAAAAAAAAAACTTAAATTATGTTAATGTATTAACATAGTTTCAGTTTCTGAAAAACATTCCAAAGTGGGTCCTCTAAAATACACAAAAAAACAATATCACACTTTCGGAAACAGCTTCCTTATCTCATTTTACGAGCGCTGATCACTAATTATGCATAAAATAATCTCAAAAATTATTTCTGATTATAATACAAGAATAAAAACAGAATTTTTGGGACAAGTATTTTTTAACACGTTCTATTATATATGGCGTTAATATTCATTTCTTTACGACCGGGTCATCGTTTAAATAAATTATAAAGAGTCACTATCTTTTATTCTTGTCTAATGGGTTCAAAATTAATTCTTGTATCAACAATACTTACCTTTTTTATGGGAAATCGCACAAGAGTCCCAACTGCTCCCAACCGTCTCGCACTTCTAATTGGGGTGTGGTCTGAGTATGAATCGAATGAAAGGTGGAGGTGGAGGTGGAGAAGTAGTTGGCTATTCAGATCTGGTCACCAAACACTGCTAAAGCCATTTCAATCGACGTTTCAATTCTGAATGGACGTCTTATACCATATACGCCACTAGCAATAAGTTATAAGTCTAAGTGATAGGAAAAGATTAAATGCATAAATTAAGTTCTTAAGCGCCCTTGAGTTGGTTTTGTCACGAAAACGGCGCTATAAAAATAATCCAATCATCATTATTATTATGACGATACTGACAGTATGTTACACACTGGAACGTGCCGGAAATATACAATAAATTAGCAAATTAATCAAATAAACTTTACTTGCGCTCGCCGGTATTTGAACCCGCGACATCCAGCTTGCTAGTCATGAGCAGTGGCGGCTCGTGACTTTTGGGTGTTCTAGAGTGCTAATATTACAAAAATGGCATTATTGATGTTGTTGTAGCTGAAAATGATGTTTTATTTTTTTTCGAAAATTATTTTTTTTGTATGAAGATTTTTAAGAAATTTCAGTTTGGCCGCACGATTATCTGAAAATCTTTATACAAAAAATCGAATTTTCGAAAAAAAAAATCTTTTTCAGTCACAACAATCAATAATTGCATTTTTTGTAATATTAGCACTCTAGAACACCCAAAAGTCATGAGCCACTGGTCATGAGCCATTACCTCTCAACCATGGAGTCCGCCTACAGCTGAGAAAATGTGTCGTGAATAAAAGAAATATTATTTATTAAATGAAAAAATACACTTTGTAAAACACCACTTTTATTTTGAATTAATATTAACAGCCAACCAGGTTTCGCTTAGCTCAAGCTTCGTCAGGGCTTATTATATCAACTAAAGTTATTTTCATTCTTTTCAGTTCTATCTCTTTCACTCATTGTTTTATTTTCTTCTATATATATGTGTCTGTACGAAAATAACTTTAGTTGATATAATAAGCCCTGACGAAGCTTGAACTAAGCGAAACCTGGTTGGCTGTTAATATTAATTCAAAATAAAAGTGATGTTTTACAAAGTGTATTTTTTCATTTAATAAATAATGTCACATCACAAAGTGTTTGCCTCCTTCGATAAAAAGAAATATTATTATCACATAAACAGATTTATGTATATATTTGAAAGCAATATGCTTATTATCAATGGGTGTTATTAAATGACTTAATAGGCAATCTACAATAATTACAACCTCCACCTAAATTTTGCATTCTTTTGTATAATTTTATATCGTATTCTGAATGTTAATAATTTTATGTCATTTAATATAGTTGTGATCATTATCATATTTAGTTTTAAACGTAAATTATGCATATTTATAGCAAAATATTCATATGCCCATTTCTAGGCGGGTCACGTTTTTTAGGTGTCCCGAATATGAGGAATAATGTGTAGCAAATGTCATTTTTCCACTTTTTTTAAGTGTCCAGAATATGAGGAATAATGTGTAACAAATGTCATTTTTCCACTTTTTTTAGGTGTCCCGAATATGAGGAATAATGTGTAGCAAATGTGATTTATCCACTTTTTTTAGGTGTTACGAATATGAGGAATAATGTGTGGTAACTGTGATTTTTCCACATTTTTTTCCAATCGACAATAACTTGGTGAACAGCTTGAGTAGTTTCTTTTAGTATATTTATAATAGCTCTAACGGACAACCGTTAAAAATTACGGATATTATAATTCCAATTATGAAAAAGACAAAAAAAAATTCTGGTAAAATTTTATATTTTAGGCAGTCGGTACTTTATCGCTTGTCTAAATTTTTTATACAATCAGTTTCAAGTTTGAAAAATATATATTATAGAAAGGCAGGTATACAATCGAATAATCGCTGTATTGCGATCAGTTCCACCCTTGAATATATAGATCAGATATACAGTGGGGCAATATTATCAGTTGGGCATACGGTTGGGCATATTAACATTCCAATCTTTATTTATTAAACTGTGTTTTTGTAGATAGGCCCCTGTGATCCTAAGCCCCCGCTGTATGCTATTATGCTATTAAGCTATTAAAGCGCAGCCCAGATGACACATCACTTTATTGGCACCTTGTCTGAGGCGTTATTGAATGTGTGATAAGTTAAGGGAGAATGATTATGAATGCAACGAACGGACCACCCGTGATTATATGCATATCCCGATTTGCGTGGTGAAATGATGAATCCGTCGTCAGTAATCCTCGTTCCATTGATTATAAGCGGGAGAAGCACCGCTTTATGTAAATAGGATTACCGCCAATTATATCTGACGGGTAGTTCTGCGGGAACCAGCCGGCCTACGCACATTCACCTCCCTCTGCCTGCTACAATTAATTAGGAATTATTGACATTATCTTAATGATTTACAGTTTGATCAACGGCATCGAGAGGCTGCATCTCGCTATGAGAGATGGGATACCATACCTGTGTGTAACGTTTTGCCATATGTAAATAATTCGTATAGCGCGTTAACGGGCCGGATTGATGCCTGCCTGTCGGAGGCTGAGCAAGTTTAATGATTTAATGCGGCCATGTAGATGAATCATGGACAAGTGTTCCACTGACAAGACAAGGTTGAATTTCCTTTTAAAATAGGTAGATTTTGTTTGTATTAGCTATTGACTATCGGCTACGTGGCTAAGAGGTTGTCAGTTTTCTTAGACACTCGGTTATCCAGAGTTCAATCCACTTATAGCTGTGTATACCATACCTAACATTCTACCTGCAATTTACATAAATCAAGGCTATATTTTTACTAGTATTATTATTTTAATATCTTCCGCTGAAAATAATCAATCGTTGATATTTTATAACATTGAAATTATTTAAATTGCATTAATACTAGCCATCTTAAAATGTTCTTTTATGTACTTAGTTTTTGACTGCACTGAATTAATTAACCCTTGATAAATATCGATATTTTATTCTCTTGAAATAATTTTAGGTACTGCTCTTATATTTAATATTTTTTTAATTATTCTATGTTTAATCTGAAAGTCTTCCACTATTCCAAATCAAAATTTTCTCCCCAAAACATGTGAACTTACAATCCTCTTTTAATGAACAACACGTTTAATGAGAAAAAAATTAAAATATATTTAAATTAAGCTAATAATCTAGGATAATTATAACAATTCTTAATAAAACATGTTAGTAATTTTGCGGTATTTTCATAATAAAAAAATACTATGAGTCTGTTTCTTTGAAAACTGAAGGAGTGAAAACTCTGGAACGATGAGATTTAGCGTTATAAACTTGCACAACTTTTTTTCTACAGTTTAAAAATCAGCGAGACTATTGTGAGATCTCCATACTCTACATTATTCCAAACATGACCTAAAAACTTTCAAAATATCAATTTAACTTTCAAAACACAACGCAACATTGTTAGATCTTTTTTCAACTATAGCTAATAGCTATTGATTAGGCATTATAACAACAAACAATTGGTAACCTTATCTTAACGTTTCCCTTTTCACCACATAATAATTCAATCAGTTGTATTAAAACCTGTTTCGATTTGAAACTTAAGGCTAATCGTACCTATATCCTCAAGGGCTTAAATGTCCTGTATAACCAGAAAAATTCTGTCTTATCTTTGTAGAAAAATATTTAGTAAGAGCTTCCTCCCGCTAATCTGGGTCGGAGTTCGCTAAAGCTTTTAGTCTCCTCACCACTCCTGAAATCCTATACACTTTGGGCGGCTCGACTGTGTTTGTTCAAGTTGTGGATTCATTTGAACTGCCTGTTTGTTCTGAGAATCTGTGTTTTGACTTTTCACTGCATATTAGGGGTATTCTTTTCTCTTTATTTTCAGAAGAAAACAATATTTAACCTTTCTTAACACAAACATAAAATATTGACTTTATTTCAACGCTATATTTTCTTGCTTGAAATACATTGTTTATTTCAACGCTATATTTTCTTGCTTGAAATACATTGTTTATTTCAACGCTATATTTTCTTGCTTGAAATACATTGTTTATTTCAACGCTATATTTTCTTGCTTGAAATACATTGTTTATTTCAACGCTATATTTTCTTGCTTGAAATACATTGTTTATTTCAACGCTATATTTTCTTGCTTGAAATACATTGTTTATTTCAACGCTATATTTTCTTGCTTGAAATACATTGTTTATTTCAACGCTATATTTTCTTGCTTGAAATATATTGTTTATTTCAACGCTATAGTTACTTGCTAAAATATATTGTTTATTTCAAAGCTTAATGAAATTTGGACCAAAAAAGACTGTAATTTGTAGAGGTACCATCAAAATATATTCACTTCACTTTTCACGCTTCTGAAAAATAGTGAATTTTTTAAAGCTTCAGTACAATTAAATTATTAGCGCCGTGAAAATCGGTTGACGACGATATTATAAACTCAGTGCTAGTAGATTGCTGCCTTAGTAGATAATATCCCAACTACAATAATATCACAGAAAACAGATGTGAATATAAAAATTACCTGAAATTGAAGTCAAGTTTTAGAGCCACTAAGGAAAACTGAAACTTTTCTAGATTTTCCATTGAAAAACGCCGTAAGTTTTTTAAAATAAAATACAACTCTTTATTTTACCAACATCAATAATATGTTCGAATAAAAAAACGAAAGGTTCTTCAATCAAAAAAAGGTTGTAGTCGAGAAATCTTTGAATTTTACACAGAATGCTCAGTCGTCATTGATCGCTACAAAATAGCGCCAATCTTGGCAAGCCAACAAATCGTCTCGGCTTATGCTCCACGAAGCAGATGTAAATGAAATAAGACATTTGCAAAAAGGCTTGAAATATAGTACATGTCGGTGAATTTGTAATACGGACGGAACGTAACTTTTGGTGAAGTGTTTCAGTTTTAAGGGATGTTTTACGCGGTGTGCGGATCAGGGGGTCGCATTACGAATTCATTCCCTCTTTGGACGACCCCTCATAGCCTCGATTGTTCCGGAGAGTTCGGCAGTGGAGGAATAAGTGAAATGAGTCGCCGCAAGACACGCCGTCTGTGAGTCTAATTCTATTATTAAATCGTTAACAGAGATCGAACGTCTTGTAATACCGGCACTTGGTGATTGCGCGTGGTACTTCTTTAGATTTAGTTCGGCAGACGGAGACACCTATTGGCCCGACGTCAAAGATTTATGCAATGATGTTTTAGACTTGTGTCGAACGGCTGTAAATAGTCTATTGATTGATTTGCATAAAACATAAGTGGCTGCTATTTTTTTTCCAAAATTTGTGAACGTTCTTTGATATACGTAAATAGTTGCAATGTTTGTGGTACTGATAAAAAAAAATAACAGAAGAAAAAGATTTTCCACGAAATAGTTCTTATAGATTTATCCACTTAATGCCTTCATGCTACTGATTAGTTTGAATATTCTATATGTAGGTATCTATGCTCTTAGACCTATTTTATACGCATCGCACATATTTAGTATCAAACACAAATAGATTGACAATAATGTAGTAAGCCAGAACTGTTTGAGTTTAATAGGTACGGTCATATTGCCGTAAGTACCCACCTACAGGCATATCATTTTAAAGAGGACACTTGAATGTATTTGTGCATACCGATAGTATTGGCAGTTTAAAAAAGTTTTTCGATCTAATTTGGAACATCCGCCCACAGTCCCCTCTTACCCCGCAAATGCACAAAGATACTGAGTTTGAAGCAATGTTCATCCATTTTCATATTTATTAAAATAAATAAATTAACTACACTCAGGAGGCCCTGAGCAAAATAATTTCCCTCAGGGCCTATGTCATCTTTGGTGATGCTGTTCGGAAAGTTTTTTTAAGGGAAGGAAGTAAGGAACGTTATGTACAAAGAAAACTTACTGATTAAAATATTTCTAATTTATTAGAAATCTGGTCAAGTTATTCCTATTCCTGTTAAAAACGGGATTGCAGGCCTTTAACTATTGAATCGACAGGTTTCCTAACAAACGTATATTATGGATATGTTATAGGGATGTCGGAACACGTGTCAATAAAATTTAAGACATTTTCGCATTTCGTCTATATTCATTAGGATAAGTTCTGAATGTATTGATGGTTTGTAAGGAAATGACGGGCCACCGTGTTTTTAACAGGATTTTAATAAATCAGACTTACTAATTTTTTTCCGTGTGGGAAGAAAAAAGGAGTGAGGAGAGGATTAAAATCTGGGGGCAGTATGTCCGTATAAATTCATCCCCCCCCACTGTGATGCAAGGCATTGGGGTCGAGAGAGTCTGGCTGTAGAGGTCGAAGGGTCTCCCTCATCCGGCCCTTCCTATAACGTCTACATTTATATATTTCCTGTATTTTTTACTTATTGTTTTTTGGGTTAACTGTATCAAGTAGGATGTAGGTAAGTACTTAAAGCTATAACCTTTCTACTTTAAATTTTATCTACAATATCAATACTTTTTGCATTCGAATTTGAATTGGAACCCAAAAATTAAGGGTTAAAAAGGTAAATAATCAGTTATTATTTTTACATTGTATTCCAATTTTTTTTCAGTAATGATTGAATGCAAATCTTGGAAGCGGAAACTTACCCACTTCCTGACAATGGAGTCTATCTACATTTGGTGTCAATGACGTACACGTCTACGTCTGTATGCATTTCTCTGAAATCGGACGAAATTACAGCAGTTAATATTCAATATAAATTTCAGTCCTTCACGATGGGCATCTGGCAATGTCGGTAACGCGGTTGACTTCGGTCCCTGGGAAGGAAGGTTCAATCCTCAGCCAATCAAAGGGTCTTTTTTTGGTTTTAAAAGACATTTTAAAATAGATATAAGTTATTAGTTTGAAAAAATATATTTTTTACCAATCTAGTAAGCCACTAAACAAACAAGAATCTACCGAAGAATTTACTGTACAAAATGTTTTATTTTAACATTGCCGATAAATAATAAGCTTTAGATTAATTTAAAGTGGTTCGAGAAGGAAACCACGGTTTTTGAGAAGATATAAGGGTAGTACTACAGACTACGGCAGCTACATCTATGTAGTCTAAAAGGGGTAGATGTTCCAATAGCTTGGTAAGTATCTACCTAGTCCGTCGGTTTGTTAGATAAACCAGAAAATATTAATTCGGCTTGGCTTTAATGTGGAATGTTCAAGAAAATATCGATTCGGCTTGGATTTAGATGTCAGATATTCAAGAAAATATATATTCCGCTTAGCTTTAGATGTCAGATGTTTAATAAAATATCGATTCCGATTGGCTTTAATTTGGAATGTTCAAGAAAATATCGATTCGGCTAGGATTTAGATGTCAGATATTCAAGAAAATATATATTCCGCTCAGCTTTAGATGTCAGATGTTTAATAAAATATCGATTCGGATTGGCTTTAATGTGGAATGTTCAAGAAAATATCGATTCGGCTTGGATTTAGATGTCATATATTCGAGAAAATATATATTCCGCTTAGCTTTAGATGTCAGATGTTTAATAAAATATCGATTCGGATTGGCTTTATTCGCTTTTTGGATTGGCTTTTACGGTGTTCAAGAAAATATCGATTCAGCTTGGCTTTAGATGTCAGAAGTTCAAGAAAATATCGATTCGGCCTAGCTTTAGATGTCAGAACTTCAAGAAAATTCGAATCAATTTTGATTTAATTAATTCTACCGAGGAAGCGATATTTCTCATTTGTTTTAAAATATTTCTACAAATTGCTCACCTCGATAATAAACCACATATAAAAATAAAATACCTAGATTGAACTGCAGTCTAGTTAAGAGAATAGTAAGTATTTAATTGGCAATATAATAATAGGTTGTTAAAGGTAATTAAGCAGTTAAAATCAGTCATACATGAATACGAGGCAGTCCCTACATCATCAACCCTACATAGCCTCGAAGGCCCCAAGGCTATCACAAAAGAGTTAGTTTTTACCACGCAGTATCAATGTTGGGGATATTTTAATGATTGCGAATCCATATTGTTTATATGAAACATCCCGGTCTCGTCTTGTTGCAAGAACAGCATTTCGTTATTCGTGTGGTTTATATCTCGCGATTTATTATTTAATTGGCCTGCGTGCATTTTAGAATCATTTTATTGTATTATTAAAAGTGCAGGAATATTCAAATATGATTAAATAATAAGGCCTTTATTTTATCGTGCTAAGGTATCGCCTTAATCCTTGAGCAATTTTTGTATTTTATTAGGAACTCCATGGTGTTCTCGATTCCTTTTTATGGACGGGATAATACAGGTCATAAACACGCTTGTAAGATTTGCAGCAACCAGGTCCGGATCTGAGCGAAACGGCGCCTGGCGCTAGTAAAGTTTTGGCGCCCCTTATCGAAACCAGGAGACGCCTAGGCAGGTGATCACTGTAATCATTAATATTCAGAAGATTTGTATTTTTGTCTAGCGCCGTTTTTATGAAAATTGATCTCAAAGGCGATGTGTTAGGAGTGTTGAGTGTTACGCATTATCAGAGCCTTGGCGGCTAGGCAATTTGGTACCCAGAGCGGGCTGCTCTAATTGCGTCCGCGTAGGGCCGGCCCTGGTAGCAACGATCTTGTCAACGGCTGCTCCCAAGGAATTCTCAGTTCCAATAATGATAAAAATTCACTTATATTTTAAATTTCGTTCTGGAAATGCTACCGTTTCTCAAGTCCTCAAATGTGGGCAGATAAGTACAGCCCCGTGGAATAGATCAGTGTTTCAAAAACAATTTTCAATTCCCAAACAGTTCTACCAAGGGTACCAATAGTTTGATGTATGGGGTTTTTAATATATTTTTTAAATTTTATAAATAGATTTATCTTTATGATGCGCAGCACAAATGCTAGAAAACATAATAACCAACGTATTAAAAAAATATAAATTTTAATATTTATACGAAATTCGGGCAAATCGTAAATTTACGAAACACCTGAATAAAATTACATTATTTTTCAATCCAAAACTACTTTTGTCTAAACAAAGCGTCCTTGAGATGATTTTGCACTAAAACGACGTTATCCAAATCATACAAATATAATAATAATAATTATTAAATAAAATTTACCTTTCAAAGTATCTATCATTTTACCTATACAAATAAGGACACTAGGCTTTTTCCAGTGACAATAAATTTACGAAAACAAGGTAGATAGATACCTATACGCAGGGGAGTAGGTATTATACCTATCTATAATACGATGAAAAAAATATCGCAAGGGCTCCCAATCTTTTAATTGGGATCGACTTCCAACTCTAATAAGATTTTTTTTTTAGTTCTTCAAAACTTTGACCGTAAACAAATATGCACGAATCTATCCAAACCGATTTGCCCTACGTTGAGGATGTACATTTTTGCTGCGCCAATTGACCGATTTGTATCCCTTGAACGTCGTACGGTCTATCAGGTAAACAAAAATTTATAGAAATACCCTAATTGCTCATTAAAATATATAGGGAGGTTAATCTCAAAAAATATGTTTGAAATTAGTAATCCTGAACCATAAGAATCGTCTTTAGCGGAATATTATTTAGTTTTAGTAAAAGTAAGTGCTGTGTTGTGACGGTTAATTAATGCCCGGCCTTGCTACCGATATTCGACACCGCGAGGGGTAGCGCGTTGGGGGTAGGCACCCGGCACCCGGCACCCACTCTTAGCTCCTACCTACCCTTCCATGCCTCTTACCCCGCTAAGAGGTTCTGCAGTCATATTGTCACGTGCTTGTCATTTTGACACAATAAATTGGCTATCGTTCAAAATAAACAAACGTTCCACGAAATTATATTTCATGGAGATGAAAATAAATTATATTACTGCTATTTTAGTATGGTACCTACCTTCTTACCTATTATCAGCATTACTCACCTACAATTGTAAGTTGATTTTCGCTAATTATTGATTTCCAAGTTTATTAAATGACGCAGTTATTTTATTGCTATTTTAATATCCTTTTATTTTACGGTCATAATTCAATCGGAATTTATGAACATGCATTTTATTACCCGCCTACATTCAAAAGATACAAAAATCCTTTTTTTATGATTGACACAGCTGTTAATAATATCACAAAAGTGTTTTGCAGTAAAGAAATCATTCGATCAGATTTTAAAACCATACCATCAAAACATTAAGGTGGAGTGTATTGCAGGTACATACCCCTATCGCCTTAGTGGTAGTTAAAAATATAACCATATTTTCTTGGTCGTTAAAAAATTTAATACTCGCATTTTTAACGGGCTCTTTATGACCGATACCCGATACTAATCTAATAAAGGAATAATATTGAATCAATTCCCAAGAATATGAAGACGTTCCCTTTGGAATGATCATGGGTTACTGAATATACTACACACATCATATTGTCATTTTTACTGCACTTGTAAATCTTAACTAATTTATTTTCATACGTCTGTCTCGTCTCGTTTCAAAATTTTAGGGTTTGCTCGTCGTAAAAGTTTTTTTTTCTCTGTGATTTTATTGTTAGTGCGATCTTCATCTTGTTCTTTGTGAACTGATAAAAGAAACAATTTTGAGAAGGTGCATACGGCGCATTTCTACAACAATGCATTCAATGCAGTTAGTTCGAAAGGATAACTAAAGTGTGAGGCAATCAGTATATAATGCAAACCTTTTCCAGTTGGCAGGTGTAAGATTTTAGAATGATTTCATAATATATCAACGAATTAATTTACGTTGTCAGTTAAGTTTCTTCAATTTATTTCTTAAGTATGCTTACTTTTAAACAATATAATTACCTACAAGAATTTTGACAATTAAAAAAATAGTCCTGTAAGCCACATGGCAGCTAGTCTGCAGGTTCTAAATAAAAAAAAATATATGTCATAAAATTTAGATGGCTTAAAGTTACCAACACAACATGTATTATTTAGTTAGGTACCTAAATAAATGAGTAGTTAGGTAGGTACTTAACTTCTCCCACTGAGGTGAAAATTCGTAGGTACCTACACATAATAACAGGTACCTATTTATTTACACTATTTATTTAGGTACCTATTATTATGTGTAGGTACCTAAATAAATAGGTACCTGTTATTATGTGTAGGTACCTACGTATGAACTGGAGCATGCCGACTGTTCCATTATAAACTCATCCATTCTTTGAACACTTTCCGTTGATACCTAGGTACTGGGTACGTTCTTACGAACACCTATATGAAGGTACTTACATTGGTAATTAAGTAGGTAGGTCTAGGTACATAGGTATCCACTCGTATTATAATAGATATAATATAATGGTTAAGTACCTACTCTAATACCTACCTACTCTCTAATAAAGGCTCGGTAGGTAATCTTTTTAAGGGAGTATTAATGGTTTCATTTTTAAATTTAGGCAGCGTAATAAACTACCCACTTGACATTGATTCTGGAAGTTGTGGGCTTGTTTCCGCAATAAATATAGTATTTAGAAAAATACCTACCTACTAATGAGTTTTAATTACTCGTGTTATTAAAAGATTTCGCTTACCAACTGGTGCTATTGGCGGAACCGGGTCATCATCAAGCAGTCTGATGGGGCGAGCCTGCTTCCTTCGGGACATCCCACCCGCTGCCCCCGCACCCCCTCCGCCCCCCTCCGAGGGGCGCTGCATGCCCCCGCGGACAGCTTCAGAGGGGTAGCGGTCCTCCCCAGCGGCACCTTGATTCGATATTCCATTGGCAGAATACATCATTCATTATCTTCCCAAAACACGCTCTTAAAACTTGATCCTCTCTCGTCAGAATTATTTTTATATTTTGACACAAATATCTAGTATATATATTTTTAAAAGTTTATTTATAACCACTTAAAACAAGTTTAAATAGTGTCAAAATTGTCTACAATTATAATCCACTTCAAAAATTTTATAAAGAAAATTGTATTTACTAAAAATATTGTTTTGTTTTGATTTTCACCAGTCACGTTTTACAATTCGGTAAAATTGCGAGCTTTTGATCATTGCGGCGGCCGTCTTTCAACGTGGATTATATTGTATCCCGACTCGTGCGAGATTCGGTCCAGGCAGCCGCCTACCTAGTAGGGCGGCCGAGGAGATGTGTCCAGGGCTGGATCTCCCTCCACCACCCCTCCGGCTCCTTACCCTGCTGAAAACTTCCCGAGTGACAGCCCTGCCTGTCCTACCGCCCGCCAGGTGGTGCCACATGCAATATACAAACGCTTTGCTCGTCACTCGTGCGACAGTTAAAAACAGTCCTTATTACAATTTGACAGATCAAATAAAATTTTTATGTATTCTCACCATCAATGAGTATTTGATTTTTGAATATTTTTTTCAACTAATTTATGCAGCATTTTAAATAGTCATTTTTATTGGATGTTTTTTTCATGCACTCTTTCAGTCTTTTGACGTTTATCTCACAGCACACACAGACGAGCGTCTAGAGGCAAACTACAGGCAAACTGGTCACTCGATAGCACTTATAGTAGCACTGGTCACACGGGCTACGGGCATGGTACGCTATTGGGAACTAAGTCATCATGATCGGCAGTCAACTGTCATCTGTGAACTGTCAAGGGAAGGTGTGTCAGGTTACGACCGACCGATTAGGGTACTCGCCGGCCCTGTTAGCAGTGATAAGAGAACGATATATCGTGGTTGTGTTGTGTGAGGGCAGTTGTTGCCGAGCTCACTGGTGGAGGAGCACTGAGCGCCGGGTCGGGGAGTGACCGCGGCGGCTCATTCCTACTCCACTTTGGCACGCGGCGGTGATAAATTATACCGCGCAAAGCGGAATCGAAATTAGTGTAGCGAGCTTATGAACTAAGGTGAAATTTTAACTGATGGAATTATTCTTCCTTCAATTGGTATTATAAGCAATCAACAAAATATACGATCGCACCTTTAAAACTGTAGAAATACTGAGCTAAATTTGTCTCTTCATTTTTCATGCAAATTCATGTTAGCACATGAAATAATTTATTTTTTCTGCAACTGCAAATTTAATATATCGTGTTTCAAAAAATTCTAGAGTATATTGTCAGAAGAGAAATAATGTGATCTAATTTGATGGTGTTTTCTGAGTGCTCCAAATATCATTAGAAAATTAAATAATTTTTGACTGACACGGTTAAATACATGTATTTTTTTAAATCATCCAGCTCTCAAAAAAATAGCATAAGAGAATGTTTTCTTCGTTAAGTCTCAAGCACATAAAGTCTACGATGCATAGAAGGCAGTTTATATCGTAATGAAAAACAGCTGTTTATTCTTCGATTGTGCCAAACGCTTTACGAGTTGGTCGTGTGCTGGTCGCCTGGTAGTGGGGTTTGTAAAGTGGGGGGGATGCGAGGCGGCCTGTGATTGGGCGGCTCAGGGGTGAGGGGCGGGACAAGACTCCACCAGGGAGGGGTGGGGAAGGGGGCGGCCGGGAAGGGGGTAATGTTATGATTGTTTTTAGTGCATACGAGTATTATTGCAAGGTTCGAGAAAAATGGCAATCGATCGGGACAGATAAGTGTAAGTACTCGTACCTACACACACATTGCTTACATAAATAGACTATAAATTCTAACTTCTACTACTAAATTCGTACTTGTAATGATAGACATTATTTTTACTCTCAATTTACGTAATTAGATGACAAAGCCTGCAAGACAAAACTTTTCAGATTTTTTGCTTTATTAACCATTATACTTACCAATCTACGTAAAGGGGATAGCCAAATGCATCTTAATAGCAGATTATAATGTTCCAATAAAAAAATTAATACAAGGGAGCATTTCTTAAGTTTTTGGAAAATAGCTTGTTCTTAGGCAATGTTTTTCATTTACGAACTGAGCACAAATAAATTTCTAATTTTGTTATTTAGCAACATTTTCGACCCATGGAGAGAAATCTTCTATCTTAAAAAATAGTGTAGTAACCAAACTATTGAAAAGTAATCTAATAACTTAATAATCAATCAATATCTATAGGTACATTTACTTAATTGCTCATCTCAACAAAGTATTCATTTAACATTAAAAAAAATTATATGAACATTTTTACAATATCTAGAATTCTCATAACTTCATGCTAACGCATGATTTATGTCACAATACAAGGAATTTTGTAACTGCCTTTAAACATCCTGCTTTTGGCGAACGCGTAAAAGAAACCCACCCCATTGATGTATTTCAAAGGGGTTGCAAACAAACCAAAAACCAACACACCAATATACACACTAACACGCGCTGCGATGTATTTATCTCTCGACAATTTTTATGGCAGCATCCCATTTGTTAAAATGTTTAAAGTATCCTTTAGAAAACATGACCCACTTTCAGCTATGATAAATGATTTAAGATTTAAGGTCTATTTCAGCATTCTTTTTATGTAGTATTTTACCCTTTCGTGAGTGTTATAATAGACATTACGTCTTTTGGCTTTTGTCTTGTCGTTTTGTGTAAAGCGTCAGATTTATTAGGAATTTGTCAATATTTCAATAGGCAACCCATCTTGTGGAAAATATTGTCAGTTCTTTATGGTTTTTTTCGCACGCTTTTGGTAAGGGTGGTCTTTTAGTGTTTGCCTGGAAATGATACAAAGGGGTAAAAAAACTTTCAACTGTGTTCTTGATATTAGCTTTTAAGATAGTTTTCTATGATACCCCATAAGAGTTTCACTGCTTGGAGTCAGTGGGATTATAACACTTCGAACTTTTATATTTTGTGAGGTGAGAGGGAATGATGGTAGCGGAAGAGGGAGGTAGGCTTCTCTTAATTAATTTGTCACATAGATCTGATGAACTACCTACTTCTTGATTTTGATTAGTAATTATTCAATCAGGCAATTTAAACAAGTCAGCATAAATGCTGATCGGCATAACTGGAAATTATTATTCATCCTTTCACCTCGTCAAGTCTTGAACTCGTTTTTTTTGCATTAAAGCCGCAGTTAAATCTCGAAATGTGTTTTAGGTACGTAAATATCTTCCCGCTGATTCTCTACTAAATTATTTATTAATCGAAAAAGAAAACCGATCGAAAAGGTTTTCAAAGTGCTACATTTCTAAAATATGTTGACATGAGAATAATTTCAATAACTTTAATTCATCATAATACCCCTATTAAAAGCAAAACATGTTGCTTGTGCAATGATGGAAGATTTGTTAGACAAGGACAAGCTAGCAGTGGATTGAACCCGTTATGTCTGGCAGGGAATCGGAAACTCGGAATCATTCACCCACTAATCGGCTGTTACAGATTTACACAAATATACGTAGGTACCTAGTGATCTACCTAAGTAAGGTAAATAACTTCAATGCCTGTTTAATATAAAAAAAATAAATAAAAAAAGCGCGATCTCTTGTTCTCACGTAGGTACCTACTTATGAAGTTCCAAAAAATTTGATAAAAGTTCATAAAACAGGGTTGGTACACATTTGACATTTTCCCATATTTAGCATTCCACGGCATGATTACATCCTGAATTATAAATACGGGAACCCGGCGACATGAACATGAACGGGGCAGACAAAGCGGGGATTAAGGCGGGGGGATTTTAATAAAAAGAGGATGACAAAAGTCCCTGAGAAATGACAACAAATACGCAGTTTGTTCGTCTAACGGGATGACAGCGTCCTCCTCTCAGCGCAACCACGCGAATCTCCCATTGTGCGGGAACAATGTTTCAACAAGGGACAAATTATCGATCATATTAGTATTTTTAAGCTTATACAAAGATTGACATTGTCATAGATTTCATAATATACGAGAACAGCAACATTTTTTTCATATAATTTTTTTCAAGAAAATGGTTGCTTAGCATTGTGCCTTTTGTAAGTGAGTTTTAAGAATGTGTGGCTTTTTAAATCATAGTTTAATTCAGATAATCTATTAAGAATTACATAATGTTGTATTATGCGTTTAACTCATATGAAAACAAATTGTGATATTTATTGTCTTTGTTTTTTTATATATATAGGGAATCAAAGTTGGTACCTACGCGGAAACTCAGACAAATACGTGAAAAAATTGACATTCCAAACTTGATAAAGAAAATGACATACGTACACATACCTTGAAAAATAAACTGATATACCTAACTTGCCAAAGTAACTGACATACCTACGTACCTTGATAAAAAACTGGCAAACCTACCTTGATAAATAAACAGACATATATTTATGAGTTTCAATACCATACTTTGATATTGAAACTCACAAACCTACCTTGTTAAAGAAACTGACATACCTACCTACTTTTCCAAAGATTTTCGACCACGTAAATAATATGTGTAAAATGAAATGTTTTAAATTTCAAAGCGTTACCCTGAATCCAGGTCTCAACATTTGTATAAAAATGAAAATCTGAAACCTGTCTTAAATTAAATATAACGTGGTCTCCCTACCCGTGGCCTGTATTCCGTTCTCCGTGAGGTTGTTTTGCATTCCCTATACTAGCGCACCTCAGTCACAACTCCCATATATTTATATGGACAGTTTTTTCATGTGACATCCCGTCAGAGCTGACGTGAATTTTCAAATAAATAAAACGTCACTGGCTCTGTCTTCTAATTTGCATTTTTTATGCCCCGTCTATCAAAACATTTTATATATTGTGTTATGCCCTCGAGAGTGATTGACGTATGTAAGACGCAAGGCAAATCAAAACAACATTTTGCAGTCAACTTCCCAAGTATCTGGGTAGTTTTTTTAAAGTCACACATAGGTAGGAATTATATAAAATACATTAAAAACATCGGTTTGTACAAGCGTTGATTTATTCAGTTTATCTAGATTTCTTTCGATATGAGTAGAGCTGCGTAATCCGAACACACCTGCCAATAAATAAATACAGGAATTTTGTATCACACCTTCTTGACTAATGTTATCTGTGAAGAACCTAGCAGCTATACAATTAATGCTTTTTATAGGGAGACGGGTATCATCACGCTTAACAAGTGCTGCCTAGCGGGTTTTCAATAAACTTCGGAAATCCGTTAATAAAAATAATAAAAAAATTACCAGCATACATAAACTCTCTATTGTCGGTAAAGCGTTTTAAAAACTAGCGTAATTATTTAATATTGAAAAATAAAGCAATCAGAAAAATACTGGAACGCATGAAAATATACACTCGGATAAGAGACACGTTAAAGCAAACTATATTTTGAACGTATTTTTAAAAAAAAAATAAGATAAACATAGGGATGATGTGTAAGGAAATGAAAGAAATAATATATTACTATAACGAGATATACGGACACGGGACGAGAAATGCATAGCAAATTAGATTGCCCACAAGGAAGAAATCAAGCAGCCAAAAATCTCTGATGTACCACGGTATCGATTCATCCAATCCAGGCCGCTCGCAATCGCCGTCGAAAGTATATATATTGGTCGACATTCTTATTCGTCTTGTTGAAGGTACATACTTACACAAGACCGAGTTGTTTGGCGGTCTATCCTCTCTGCCTACCCCTGCGTGGAAACGGCGTGATGGTTAGTTAGTTAAATATTTGATGAATTAATTTATAAAAAAATGTTATATTATGGGTATTTTTGCAAACGCTGTAGAAGGCATAATTTTATTTCATGTTAGTTTCATTTAATTTTGTTAATGTGATAATCTCAACAGTATCCCGATTGCCCGGAGCCATTTTAAATATAGCATCCCAAATTTGGGGAGTTTGGTGAGGCAGGTGGAGAAGTGAGGAAGAAAAGGATAAGGGAAATATGAAAGTTGGGGTGAACCTGATAATGTATTCAAATAATATGCTCACTTACCAGTTATGACGAATGCATAATCAGTATCAATTACGTATTTAAACAAGTATGATCATTCAAACGCATAATAAAGGATAGCTGCATTGTAGAAAAATGATTTAAACTTAGATTGTTAATTGGGTGACATTGCGCAATGCACATACCACCCAAAGACTAGAAAAATTACAGCAGCAATAGGATGTGTTTCATCTCCAAGTTGATAGAATTTATTACCAGTGAGTGAAACCGTTTCAGGTTTTGCTTGATCACATAGAAAAACCGGGAAGATAGCTATTGTTTTTGACGCTGAATTAATTCCCAAGCCAATAACAAGTCTAGAGTTGAATTCTTCCTTAGCACATTAACACTTAACACCATGCTAACTTGCTTACTCCGCCTTGGTTAACCTCCCTCTGGCATTCAGCAAAAAAGGTGTTGCGTTGGATGTCACACCATTTAGATATTTCCACTAGCGAAACCATGGGTATGAATAAAACATACATAAATAATTATTGTTTCGTTATTCTCACAAGTATTTTTTTCATCGTCGCGGTTCTGTGGACGTCTACTAGCCTGGTTAACGAACACCTTTTAATGGCAATTATTTTGGGAAAAGGCAAAGCTCTGATTTGATTGATTTATCTGCTCAGAGTAGTACCTAGCTTATTGGCTGAGCGACAAACAATATGAATGGTTTACCATTAGGTATCTATATAAATGAGAAATACCGAAGGCGTTATATGGAAACATATTTTTCGTACTTATTTTTGTATTGTTATCAATTTAATTTATAGACCACCATTTTAATATAAAAAAATATATTTTATATATTGAATAATATTATTATTCAATTTATAAAAAAAATGTTTATTACATAGATGGGACAGCTGTTATAAAAATAATGATAATATAAACGGAGAAAACATAATGAAATAAAATATTGCTAATTTACTAAAAATATTGTGAAATTATTCGTATTCCTGTTAAAAACGAGTCTGCAAGCCTTCAACGAATGAATTAACATGTTTCCTAACGAATGTGTTATTAGGATGTTGGAACATTTGTTCTTAAAGATTAACATTTTATCTTTATATTCACTAGGAATACGACACATGCATGAACACGTGTTTGGATATATTATGAATAGTCTAATATTATATTAGGAAATGGATTGCAATCACGTTTTAATCAAGATTTTAATTAATCAGCATACTCATATTTCTCCATGTACAAAAAAAACTTTCAATTATTATTCATACATTTAGATATGTGAACCTACATACCTATCAACTTAATATCAAGTATGGACCAATTCTTCAATCTTTGAAATTGAACATGTGTTTGTTTTTCTCGGAAAAAACCCCGAACGGTGAGCTCTAACGCCATGAAATTTGCAAGGTATTTTTTGTCTGGATTTTTAGCATCAACAAAACTCTTTTCGGTTTGGAAAGAAACTTCTAACACGAGGTGTGGAGGTGGAGCTTTGAAATATCAAGTTTATTTTGTTAATTTAGAGACAAGTTGCTGTACCGTTGTTTCCATATTTCGTAATCGATAATGCAAAAAGAATGTTGAAACTAGTATTTTATAGATTTTTTCAACATAAATCGTCCTTTCCATATGAAAAATAGATAGACAAGGAAAGATGGGCCATTATTCAGGTATTTAAGAAAAAGGTTTAAAGCAGGTTCACATCATATCAGCGGTGGTCCGTCGGTATTATGATGATAGTGTTTTTGCACGCGTCTAAATGTCCCGGAATGGCATTCGCCACCTCTGTTCCATGCGAAGGTGTTGAATAATACAACCGGGGCCCTATAACGATGCTAATACCTCGGCCATAGTGTATACAAGCTCGTCGGTACCTTACTTCCTATCCACCCAGTAGCGGTTCCAGGAGTATGCCGCTCTTAGGTGTGTATTATGTAATGTTCCATGACAAGACATAACAGTGAAAAAATAGAAAAGGGAAAAATTAGAGCAGTGACAAAACAGAGCGGTTACAAAACAGAACAAAGATTGAACATTAAAGATGTGAAGATAAAACGCCCGGACACCTAAATAACCCAACCAAACCTAACCTAACTTACCTAACCAATTTACTTGTCGTTTTTTGATATGTCACTGTTCTATTTAATCCGGTAATTACCATAATTTTTGCCACTACCAAAAAAAAAATACTAAATAATATTAAAAACTGAGGAGAGTTACATAAATAATATGTATTATTATTATTTATATTACCGCCCAAGTTTAACTGGTTAGGTTTTTTATATTTGTAGTACCTATCGGTCTCTGCTGCACTGTCCGAAGACTGTGGCACTGTTTTTAAGAGGTAGGGGAATTATCGAAGCTGTAGAAAAGTCGATAAGAAAAAACAGAACAGTGAGAGAAGGCAAGGAGGGAATATGATGCAGAAAAAGTTAGAAGTTGGTTAGTTATGTACTTGGCTATTTAGATCTAGCCACTAAAAATAGCTAGAATTAGTATCTATTCTCAATGGGGTCTCTACCCTTGGTGATACTCAGAAATTTTCTTCCCACAACCTTATTACCGGGTTTATCATTAATAATGAAATGTTGGGGAGCAGGGGAAATAAAACAATATTTAAAAAGTTATTACTTGAGTACTAACACTAGATTAATATATATTCTTTTAAATTCAATTATTATATTTATTAAAAATAAAATAATACAATCCTCGGTGGCAGCTTATGCCCAGTGAAGGTTCGGCCCTGCCCCCAGTGCTACTCGGTGGTCGGTGTCTCGACTCCTGTCCCCCTCAATTCCTGCACCGCATAACATGTATTTTTCAAATATCCTCGTCGCTGATGTCTTGACGCTGGCTGGCCACAATGTCAGCTTTTTACGCGAATACCTTATTGTATTTCCTCCGCTTGACACGAGGCTGATATTCTGCAAATACGCCGCTTTTTCACACCCGAAAACACAACATAAAGGCCAGAATTTCGTAAGTACCATTACATGCAATCATTCTAAAGGTCTCTGCCCACTACAACATATCATACCATGACCGTAACCGTATCGAAACACGTAAAAAAAATATTTTTCTATGAATGAATATGAAACAACGAGCACTAGAGCATTCCGTCACTGACCAAAACCGTAGGGGGTCATGACCGGACCGTCAACAAATCCACGGATAGAATATTTTGCCGGTGGCGATACGCTCCGTGGGCATATGGGCATATAACGCTGTCTATCCGTTGCAGCAGACATGTTAGTGCGTGTCGTGTTTCTTTTCGTGCCTGACACGTTCATAGCACGGTCATGGTATGCTCCGGTTATGTGGGAAGACTTCGTACAGCGATACCCGCAAATGCCATGGTATAAATACGGAGTTTATATCGTTGAGTTGAATATGTTACAGATGTGCAAATAAAAATATTCGTTTGAAAAAAGCCTACGTACTTATTTATTAAAGATATTTTAGTTATCTTTTATCAGATTGAAAAAATGTATAGCTTCGATCCAAAAAGCCTCTGATCATATTCTGTGTATTAATCCCTTGATTATTATTGGTGTAACTTTAAGTGCCCAGTTCAGGGGGCTCCATCGTTAGTCAAGTTAGCCTCTCAGAAGCTGGGCGTACCTACTGTACAGGATCCGCAGATACTTTAATTGTTCACAACTGCTGACACTGAACAAATCACAAGTGCGCTCCTCCGTTGAATTTGGCAGCCACCTCTGGTCTGGAGCCCAAAATACCTGAACAGGTATTAACCCTGTGCAGAAAGTGGCGGTCCGTTTGCAAGATTTAATGATTTGCTTTCTTAACAAACGTATTGCAATCTTTAGAGCACAAGTGGTGTGACAGGTGCGTACGCTGTCCTTGTTCTACCGGTATTACATTGGAAGATGCTCCGAGGAATTAGCGTTATTAGCGAATTATTAATCCCTTCGGCATCGGTGCATAGTCAGTAAACACGCCAAACGCACGCCCAACTTATGTACACGGTGAACATTTGTCTCATGAGAAAGGGTCGCTTCGAGTCGTAGATTTCGAAACGATTTGCCAGCCTCTGTGTTTCCTCACTCCTACAACATGGGTCTCTTCAAGATCTATGTTTACTCCTCCCGCTCACCAAAAAAACCCTCCACACATCATCCCCAAAGATGACATAGGTTCTGAGGGAAAATATTTTACTCAGGGCCACTTTTGTGGTGTTAATGTGAAAAAAGCCTTACCCAAGCCGTTAAAAAACGTTATTTTATAAGGAACAACAGATACATTTTAAAATTAGCCCTCAGGGTTTTAACCTAAAACAAGTCTTAATTAAATTAGTGTAGTAAAATAAACTTAATAATTATGAAAATTATTATAGTTTTAATTGCAGCTACATGAATTTGATATTCAATTCAACTTATCCATATAGACACAATGGCAATGGAATGGTTTATTGTCATTAAAAATTGAAACAATGAAGATATTTAGCGAATTATCAGAAAAAAATAAAATTGTAAGAAAACAAAAACGAATTTAAACTTAAATTATGAAAATATGTGTTAGATTTATCCTTAAAAAATAGGGCGTAGATAACTATGTACTTATTTAAAATACCTAAAATAAATTATTAAATTGATTCAAATTAGGATTTGAAATAATACTGAAGTATAGCGGTTAAAAGTTAAGTTTTAGACGTGACAAAATTGTGCCAGGTATTTTATAAGATTAAAAAAAAACAAATTTCATCGTATAATATTGCTTTGATATGACCGTCAAAATTCAAAATTGTAACCAGGCGTGCGCGGTTTTCTTTAGCCATCGATGTGGGTTGGCCGCCGCGATTCGATACATCTCTCGGTACCGCTTACCGCATTCGTGGTGCGATATCTCGTTTTTACCGGCTCTCCGCGACTTATAAACTGCTCATAAACGGTAGCCGTTGTGTGTCGTCTGTGCGCCTATTTGGGTTAGCGAGGAACAGGGCTGCAGAAGAATGAAGATCGACAGGTTCTGGGGTCACTTCTGAGCAACGGGGTCCCGGCAGGGCTACCAAATCTTACCGTTGGTAACAAGAAAATTTTTAATCGATTTCGATTGAATTAAATTAACTAATAAACTTTAACTGAAAGCATGAATTTAGCTACAGATAAAGATCGTGACCATTTGTGAGCTACGACCAAATTGCACTCTGTCAAACCGGCAGAGCCGAGTGAAAGATATAAGTTTGTTGTATAGTATGGGTGAACGATGTTGGCGACACGCGTTGTGTACTCGAATTCATACTTATAATGGTTCATGGCGATATCTTTTAATTTCTTTTATCTATGGTGCTTTCTTTTATTCTGCTACTAGTTATGGAACATTTTTGATTTTTGTTTTTACTTTTTAGTCTGTAGTATTTAATTTATTCAGAGCAGTATGGGTAAACCAAAAATTATTCATAAATAGATCGTTCATAGATGGCGCTAATTGAATTATTTTAGGGAAAACACACTTTTCGTAAGATACGCTTTAAAATATTAAGATGAATAATTTTGAATTTATTTTTCTCTTCGTTATTGTGCAATTAATAAAACAATCCGGGAGTCAATGGGACAATTGATTTGTCTCCTAGGTGGGGTATGTTGTAAGGGTGACGAGAAGACGGGCAGAAAAGGGAAAATTCGATAGCTGATAAACTAATTATTTGAATAGTAAACATCAAGAAATATTTTCAATTCTAATTGCGGTCTTACTACTAAAGAGGTGAAAAACTGGCCAAGGATCTCACGGCTCTGCTCGTTGATTATCTTTGGTTTGTTTTGGGAATACGCAAAAAGCCATTTACTTAAGCCATATTTTATTTATGGCATTAGTTGCGATATTCAGTGATTTTTTCAATTTTCGCGATTAGGGCTTAGATTACCTATATCTACCTATAAATATTTCTTTATATTTTACATTAAATTTGAACCGTAGTAAGTGATTGGTAGCTTTACAACCACAAAGTCATTTCGGTTGTGTATACAGAACATTCTAAATTCAAAAATTGATATATTATATTTTAAGTACCTTACAACTACATGTACTGAATTGATACCGCCTTCTTAAAACAATAGGTGATATAATGGTCAGTATAGTTGGCTTCCAAGTAGTTGATCGGGTTTTGATTCTAGGCCGTACGAATAATTTTTTATACTTTAAAATTTGTAAATTTTTAATTTAATTTTGGTTTTTTTTTAAATATTAGTAAAGCTTCATTTTGGCAACCATACTGTGATGAAAACTTAAATTAATTTGTGTCAACCCTACAATGCCACTTTTTCATCCGTTTTCAGTGAGGCCCATTCCCCGCGTGACTTGCCCCCCTCCCCCTCATCGCTCGGACCACGACCACGTGACGACTGTTGCTTTTTCCTCTGCGTTCCTCTCCCGTGTTCCTTCTCTCTCTCTCTCTCTTCTTCCACCACAGCTTTTGCTACTTCATATCCATAACCTACAGAGGACTGATAAATTCAATATTTCTCAATTGAGGCAGATTCGTTAAAAAAATATAATGTTTTCGCAATCATACTCTAAATATTTTGTAAATTATTTTAATGTGTTTGTATATTAAATATCTTGCTAGTCATATATAAACTGGAAAAAATGCAATGTGCTTTTTTTGTATGACTTATATTTTTTACCGTTTTTCATATATTTGTACATAATTATTAGTACAACTTTTAACAACGATAGCAAAACGGCAGTTTACCACGATAAATGACTTAATTAACTGTATAAACAAGCATTTCTAAAAGCTCCTACACGAATTCAATTTTAGAAAGATAATTTTGTAAATCTTCAGTTACCTTCATAATTAGTTGGGTCGCTATATTTTATGCTAACAATTGATCTCACCGACTCTTCCTCCGCCGCTTTTTCACACTCGAAATTTTTCGATTTTCAAACACATTGACAAAAAAAAACGTTTATTATTACAAAATTCAAATTTTTTGAAAATATTTATTCTGAAAAGTTAATCATTTTAAATTTAAAGTTCTTAAATTTTCGTTAACAACATTTAAAAAAAAAAGGAATGTTTCCTTTTAGTGAAATTCACAAGTTGAAACAAAAATTTCTTAACATTAAAATCAATTATAAAATAACATAAAGTTAGATTATTTTACGTAAGTATGTTTTGGTGCATTTAAATGATCATCTTTTCGAAATTTTCTCACAATTTTTTCCATTTTTTAGTCATATAGGTAGTTATTATTAGCACCTACTTAAATTAATTATTTTATCGAGTCTAGCTGAAAATTACTTTTCATTATTATAAATAAAATTAAGGAAGTTATTTTTATAGATATGCATGTGTAGATACATTGATTTTTATTAATAATATTATGGAATTTTGTTGAAGAAAGTAATATTTTCCGTTGTTAAAGAAGTATTAATTTTAGAACGGGGAAAAAAATGTTCTATATCCATTATTATTATTTTTTTACGGAACCAAAATTCATAAAGTTTAGTAACATTTCCTATAGTTTTCCTACTTCCCTACTCCCGATTCTCCAAACAATAGAAATACTTGGCCGGACCAACAATGCAAAACAAAAATATGAATCGTTTGATATTTAAATTCAAAGCCGCGCCGCTGTCACCACCTGGTGTTTTGAAAAAAAGATTAAAATTGAAAAGGAAAAAGCTTTTTGTGAAATGGCCGCCGGCGGATCGCGAGTTGGAATAATAACGCTAGTAAATTGTATCTCGGAGACAGATAGTCTGGCTGAATTGCTTTGGAGAACACGTGTTCTGGTTCTGGGTTCTGCTCTGAGGTAGGTGTAGTGAATGTCACGGGTACTCACAGGGGTGTCCAATGTCCGTGTCTTCAGGCCATCACTAACCCTGGTGCTTATTGCTCGAGTCAGTTATGTACTTACTCTTAGGTATATGTGTACTTACATTAGAATAGGTGACACCTACCTGGGAGATACAATAAATTCAATCGAGTGACTTTTATGAACAACCCGGCTTCTTAAACCAGGAACTTATTTTTCCCGACAAATAGAAAAAAAAAACAAGAAAACATGCGTTTTGTTTTTGTATGTTGGCAGATGAAAGGATTTTAGAAAGCTTTACAGTGTTTAAGGAAATTATTTTACGCGCTAGAAATTTCAGTCAGAAAATGGTGTTCAGTTTTCATGAAACCAGACCTAACTCCTACAGAGATTTTGTAAATTAAGAGGTTTCTGCTTTCCAGTTAAGTATACTAATAATTTTGTTTTGAACATACGTATGTGAACTTAACCAATCCACATAATTTTTTTTATTTATGCAGGTATTCTAAATTTAAATACTTTTTTGTGATCACGCTTTTTGTAATAACAAAAAAAAAAATCAGAAAAACATTCGGTCGCATCTTGGCAAGGCAAAGGTCACACACAAATTTTCAGATATACGAAATGCAATCGAGTTAAAAACAGGACGTTTCTTTGCTCAGTCAATTATTTACACATTCAAAACAGAAATGAAAATAACTATTAAAACACATTTTTATTTCATAAAATAATAATTTAAAATACTCTAATAGAATTAATAAATATATCTAATAGAATTCTCTGAACCGATCTCGCGTTTTAGAATTGTCGAGCCTTTTACGTTCTTCTGAATGCAGATTCTTTGAGGCTGGCTTCCGAAATAAAAGGATAAAGGCAGAGAGGGGCAGAGGGGCTACAGCTAGAGCAGAAGTTGTGACACTTGTTAGGGCCTTGTCGGAACAAGGTCCCGACACCGACCTTACCCTCGACTCTATTATTCCCAACTTCCTCTACTGTTTCTCTGTTTTTTCCTCCCCACCGATACATTCCTTAATTCTATATGTGCATCGGTTAGAAAATACTTGTTCGACGTAAACCGGACACATTTCAATTAAACGCCAAACAATTCAACTATTTAACATCGTTAAGCAGAAAATCTGTTAGGTGAAGTAGCAAAAAATAACAATTTGATTCATTAATCTTTTAAAGTATCTTTTTATGAGAATATTTCACAAGAGTCCCAACTGCTCCCAACCGTCTGGAGTCAGTGACTATGGCTTCCCCAGTTGGGAGCGGAAGAAGACGAGGAAGAGCAAGGTGGGGAAATACCTTAATATATGGATCTGGTCACCAAATACGGCTAAAGCCATTTCAAGCAACGTTTCAAATCTGAATGGTGGTCTTACACCAGGGTATTACTCAGAGAATTTTCCACTCAGGAACGTGTCGCAAATATATCACATATTATTTTTAAATGATAAATTGTGAAATGAGACAAATAAAATTTGCTAGTCAGACCTCCGGATTGCTAGTCAAAAGTCTCACCTCTTAACATATTTCCGTTAAACCCAGGTATTTCACCTTTTTCGTACGACATTATGCCTGATGTCCATTCTCCATCTTTTGCGCCTGACATAATTAATTATTATTAACTCTTTGGTACATGTTGGTAATTCAGGTGATGAGGATATTGTTATATTGTCAACTGCCCGAAAAAGTCATGTTAATAAAATTAGTCTGAACCCAAACATAAAGTATTGGTACTTGTTCAAAGATCTTCCTGCTTCCATCTTTCAGCGTTTCCTTATCAGCGATGGTTCAGATGATTATTTCGAGGTTGTACCAAATCATGTCGTTTTTTTTTATTTTAGAGCCATTTTTTATGGAAACAGACATAATGTTTTTTAGAAAGTCACCTGAAATTAATGTATTTCTTTGAATCACAAGAATAACACGATACAATACTATATTTTGCTGCAGTATACCTAAGCAAAAAGACTTTGCTCATTCGATATAGCGGTTTCACACTTTGAGAAATCAATACTTAGGTGATATTGACGTAATTAATGTTAACTTGGTGATGTTTAAATTTTGTCGATCATATTGAAAACCTATTCCAAACCTATTCTTAAACCTTTGGTTGTCTCTTTCTAAACATATCAGTCATTTTGAATTTTTATTTCACGTGTTTATTTTTTATCTAATTTTATTTTTATTATTTCTTTCTCATGATAATTTTTTTATATACGTTAAATTTATTCTAAATGTATATGTAAAATCACTCTGGGTGTAAAATAAAATAAATAATCAGATAAATCCCTACACGATCATATAATATTTGCGTGTTTATTTCACATTGCCGTTTTTAGTCTGGTTTATCTTTAATATACGTTTGTTATGTACTTATTTCTACAATTTGCCATTACTACTGCTTGTTTACATATATTTTTGTTTACAATTTCCCATTTACTGTACTTTCATGGGTAGTAAAATTTGTAATATTCTCTTTAATATATTGGTGCACAACTGTTTTATGGAGACCATGAAAAATAAATAGTCCCACCCTGAGATATAACAGAAAATTACGTATAACAGATACGGTAGAAGCACAATTGTTTGACAGGTTGCCAGTAATAATAGTTTTTTAAACTGTGACTGCACTGCTGGACAAGCATATACCAAGGAAGGAATATAGCAAGCTACGAAAAAGGCTTCTTTAAACATAATCCTTGTATTTCAAAGGAGTGCTGAGAGACTTACATCAGGAGACTAGATGGTTTGGCGGCCAGCACCATATCCTTAGGCGAAAGGAACTCGAGGAAGACAGCAGGAGAACAGTAAGAGTCCAGACTTTTTCTCGTGACAGTCTAAAGACCTTTCTAGAAAACTATTCAAAGATAGTAGCTTCGATGATGATGCATTTATAAGATGTAAACTTACTTACCTATACCGTTATTTAAATGTTTTGCAATCTAATGTAAGAAAAGTACTAACATTCCTTATTTAATAAATTTTACGAAGAAAATTGGTTTCGGAATTTGGTGTAAATTGAATTTGAGCATCTTTTGTGTCGTGCGTTTTTTCGATAGGTGTTCACACCTGGGAGAGATCACCGTATGAATTATTTAGATGGTTATGGCTCAAGCCTTACTTTAGATATCGTTGTATCAGGGCGGCAATTCACACTGGAACAAATATTTCTACACCGTCCAGGACAGAACTCAAACCATACAACGTAAAAATCAGTTAATATTTAGTAATTTATCTTAAATTTTTGTTTTCGAAATTCACTAAAAGTTTATCAGGAAACATGCAAATTCATTCTCTTAAGGCATTAAATCCCAGTTTTGATCTGATTACAAATAATTTGAAAATATTCTTAATAAATACGCAATACTCATTTTTCTCAGTGTAGAAGAATTGGAGGTTATTCTTCATTCATACGTATTTCTTGGGGAATTTAATATGTTGCTTTCGGATCTTGTATTGCACCGTTACATTAGTGGATTAATCAATAGGTTATCACTGCCGAAAATAATAGGATCATCTTAAACGCTAAAAAATCAAGGGTTCTTTTTTTTAGTTAAGAGTCGATACAAAATCTCGTAATTTTTGCGATTTACCGGAAACAAGGTTGATATTTAGTAACTTGAAAACAATGCTTTTAATTTTGTGAAATCAATTCTTTTTAAACGTTTTGCGGGATTATAAGATACTAAGATGGTAACTGGGAGCTAAGTAGAAGTCAGTACAAACTACGAACCTTCTTCGCATAAGTGGGTGAATAATGAATCGGTTTGTGACCCTTTCAGAGCACAGTAATTTGTGCTTCCCGTGCCTTGCGTTGTTATGTTTAAAATATTTATTATAAGATTGTAAATATCCCTTACTTTGACCCTGTGAGTGTTTTGGTTGACTCAGCCGCCTTTGTTTCAGATAATATTCGGGAAAACTTCGGTTAGCTTCCTTCCACTGAAGTGGACTTACATGGGAGTGAGAGGGACGGGATAAAAGGTCACTTCCCTCTGGGTATCAGAATAAGAAGGGAAGATATTTGCTTCGTTCCGCAAATCCGGTTTGTTTTTTGAAGGAATGTTCGTGAGGCGATATTTTTCAATTTTTATTTACCCTTTTCGTTGTTTTTATTTATATTTATAGTCGCAGTTTTTTCCCGATGGAAATATGTGACGAGAGTCTCGCTTCGCCGTGAGACCTCGGACACCTTGGGAATTACGAAATGTTCTCAGGGCCTCTTCGGACCACAAAAAACGTTTCTTTGTCTCTGGAAGACCTTTAGACTACTAGGTATTATTATTGTATCAATAACTGCATTTTTATTAATTTTTTCCTGGTCTATGAATCCAAAATGACAGCTTTCAATCTGCAGGTAAATTCATCTCGGTAAAACTTAATGTTGAGTTCAAACGTATATATTTTTATATACCAAAAGTTCCTAGGTATAAACTAAGTATTATGAAATTACAAGAGTCACTTTATTGTGAAAATTACTAATTAATAACTACTTTAAAAAATTAACACGAAACGCAATGAAAATAAGTTACACGAAGAAAAATAAGCACGGCTTTTTTAATTGAGAAACTGTTAAAAATATAACCGCATGATCATTTCCCAATAAAATATTAGTCATCCAGAATACATCTGAAGACGTGTACACGCAGGTGAAGAACACATATTCCGACTAAATCAAAACATAGTTTACTGATATATACTGATAGTTTGTAATGAAATTTGTCAAATCATTTGTTATGGGCCTCCAGTCCCACTTTTAACAGAAAAACGAATAATTTAATCAGATTTTTAATAAATTAACAATATTTCGTATAAGTAAGTTTTCTATTATTTATTTTCACCAAATTCCGTTCGTTTTTGAAACATAAGAAGCAGAATTTTTGTTGAAAAGAATATCGAACAATCCGTCGTCGTGTGGTTACCAACGCGCTCAGGAGCCCAGAGGGAGTGAAGCTATAGTGAAGGCAGCAAATCAAAAAGACACCCGGGACAACCGTCAACCGGGAACTGCAGATAAACCGATCTCGAACACACTATCCGGCCGCAACCGTTTTTGAATAAAATAATATGGCGAAAAATGTATCACAAAAGATATAAATTTCCCCAAAGCGCATTGTCAATCAATCCGAACAGAGTATTTTTTTCATTAATTGACGTTTAAACAATGAATAGATATAAATCTTCATACAGTTGTTAGTCTGGATGGGAACATCCCAAGTTGCGAATATGTGAACACAGTTCATTGTAAAAAATCATCGTTTCAGTATAATAATTGGCTAGCCTGTGTTTGTATTCTAAACATACAAATATCGTTCTCTCCCAAGTGAACCAGTGTGACCTCGATACCTGGTTCCGAGAATCCATCAACCAGGATAAAGGAAATGACATCCAAGGATCTATAATTCAAAATAAATATGCTAATGGCGATATCAATTCTATGATTTTATACCGGAGGGAATTCTGAGAATGACTTCCATCGTGAGAATATTAGAGTAGATTCCTAGACGTTGTTGACTGCAGAATTTATAAAATTTTTAATCAGTTTATAACATTATAAAAGTTTTTCGTTAATTCAGATTATTTTAATTACCGACAGACATGATTTGACGATTATATAAAACATTGTTGTCACTATTTTTGTTATTTGTTTTTGGGATGTTATGCCGTGTTGCGCTAACTCCTTCTTTAGCCAACGTTTCGGACAACGTTACAGTGTCCAAAACGTTGGCTAAAGAAGGAGTTAGTGCAACACGGCATAACACCCCAAAAACAAATAACAAAAATAGTTTTGGCCGTGAATATCTTAAATCATAATTGTTGTTACTATTTTGACCTACTGAATAAGTAGGTACCAACATACATAAAATACAATATATGGATTGGTTTCAATGTAGTTAGAGTTTTATGTTATCATTAGGTACCTACCAATTATGTATTTTTATTTAATTTGATTTGTGTATTATTTTTATCATTAAACGTAATAGTTTTATATCTTGTTATATGGCAGATTGGGATTGCACTATCCTCCCAATCCTGCTGGATTAAAAATTTAAATAAACAAAATGGTAAAAAATGTTTTTTGTCCGTACTTGTCTACTTCAAAATATCGAATTTATAAAGTATGATTATAAAAAACGTGATCGATTCTCGAAAATTCTAATTAAAATATCTTTATTTTTAAATGCGGCAACATTATGGTATGTTGCCACATAAGGCGGGCAAGTAGCAGAGTTGCTTTTCGCCTATTACAACAATCATTAAATGAATGGGACTTTAACATAATGCGCGGTGCTGCACGCTCCCAACTGCCTATGTACATTATTTGCGTTACGTCCTCGAGCCGCTTGTTCTTAATGTTGAAAAACAGGATCAGATTTGCTGGCTACAAATCATCAGCATTCCCCACAAGTCCGGAGTGGCGGCATCATTATTTCTGGGACACACGACTGAGGCGGCCCTGCAAGGGCGGAACTTTATATTAACAAACTAAAATAAATTACATGAAAAGTAACAACTGGCCTAACTTCCAATACTTAGAGAATTGGATTGAACAATTTACAAAATGGAAAAACATATTTTTGCCAACGAACGACCTTGAGAAAAAATTACACGCCGAAAAATAGATAATTTATATTTAAGTCGTCAGTGAAGTGTATACAAGAAGTAAAAAGTATTTTCTAAAACAACATTTAGCGCAAGCGATTCTGAACTTATTCTTCATACAGTTCCTTTTTACTTAAGGGTTGAAATCGTTTCAAAAATGTTCATAGATTTTTGTGTGGAGCACACCGGTTACCCATCCATAGTTGACAGGTTAAGGGTAACGGCTGCGTGGTCCTTTTCATATAAAACTTAAATTTGGAATTGAGGCCAAAATACCCAACCCAACTGAATTTACTTTTTAAATCCAAATGTAAAACAAATATCTAGTACGGATATGTGCTACTTTAAATAATTTGTGTGTTTAAATTATAAAATATAGGCTAATTAAAGAATTAAAATTCTCAAGATGTTAGAAACAACTTTGACAATTATTTGTGAGTTGACAAGAATTATTTAAATATATTTTTTGCTTTAAATGATAAATATAAAATGATTAAAAAAAGCATTTTCATGATATTTAAATAACCAACGACCGTTTTACATAGAAACACAAATTTGTCGAAAATAAATTAAAATTTCTACCCAAAGACGCCTTTTTTACAAAATTTTATTTTATGTTTCATTATATTCGAAAAGTAGCGGTAAGATTATATTTTCAATAATTACAATTAACTCGGAAAAAATTCCAATGTTGCTTCAAAAAACATGCGAAATTAATTTTTTTATGGCCCATGATCATAATTTAGAACAAAAATAAATAAAACAATAAAAGAAGGTGGGTTGGGTATTTTTTCATCACATCCAAATTTAAGTTTTGTGCGAAAAGGTTTAACTCTCCCAAAACCAAAAAACCGCTTACTGAAAGTTTTTAATACGTTTAAAATACGTTATTACGGAAGCCCACGTAAAATATATCTATGTAACAAAGCAAGTACAATGAGAGGTTACATTTCCAGTAATCTCGAGGAAAAACATAATCTGATATTGAGAAACCACAAGTTCTTGAAAACAAAAATAATATATTTTGTACTGATTTTCTTTTATTTATTTTATTTTATTAGGTACAATATTTTTTACAATTCAAGGTTTTCAGTAATGTAGGCCTCACTGGGTGGCTTGCCCGTGCTGAGGCCTTCATTTTATAATATAAAAAAAACTACATAATACATTTAATGAGAAAAATTATACATTTCAAATTAAAAATTCATAATAATATATTTAAAATTAAAAAAAAAATAGTACATTGAAAATAATCTTGTGTGTTTGTGAGTGATGTGTGTTTATATTGGTTTTGTGTGTTACGTGTAGGTTTTATTTTTATATTATGCTATGAAATTTTGGTAATATTTTCTTTTTTGTTCTTTAATCCATTTTGTAATTTTTTTATTTTTTTCTTTATATTGCTACTCCCTACCGTCCTAAGCCAATGAGACTATAGCATTCCCAATTAGGGTTATTTTTTTTGTCAAATGAATTATTACTGTGTTGACATTTTATTTTCGTCCGACACCATGGAAAAATATTGCCCTCAGAAATCTAATAATTTAAAAACCAAATTTTGAATTTAATCACAATGTAATTTAAAACCTTTCTTTGAAAAAAATTACTCTTTCTTTCTTTTTATAATATTATAATAGTCCTGTGGTGATTAAGCGTAATTATGTCTACCCTTTTTATTTTTTCTTCTGTTGTAATGTAAAATATTTTAAAATGTCTTATGTGAATTTTGCAATATTCAAACAAAATTATAAACTAAAGCGAACCGGTCTGTGGCTGAGTTGGCATCTTGTCCCACCCAGGCGTCTTGAGTTTAATTCTTGGGCTGGATAATTCCTCCATCATGACACAAGCCACATTGCCCGTCTACTGTGGTGGTAGTAAGATATGTTAAAATATTATCTGGATATTCGTAACCTGGGAACGTTTGTCTTTCTTGAAAAGAAAATTGAATTGAATTGAACGCAAAAAAAAAAATAATAAAAAAATCATGAGCCTTGGCCGCCCCTGAGGATGGATGACATGTGCGAGGGAGACGCGTCAAATCAATGGGTATATAAGTGGAAAACAATCGAAGGTCCATGATAGGAGCAACCATTTTTTATGAACATGTTTTGCGTTCAATATTGCCTTCCTCGTTTGAGAAACTACCAAACGTGTTCGCTGCAATCGATCCGCGGCGTTTCTATTTGATATCTTTTATGGAAGAACAAATAATACCTAATAATATCGAACAAAACGGTTACACATGGAGGTCTCCGATGTAAAAATGTCCACGTCAGTGAAGCAAGAATAATGATCCCGAGAAATGGACATACCACACACGCGTTATTAAAATATTTACTAAATGCGAATAACAAATCGGTAAGATGTTCTGTTGCATTTTATGGTAAAGATCTAGGTAGGTATCAACCCATTAGAAAAAACTCGTCGCATACAAAACATTTCATGAAACAACATTTTTGTGAACATCTGGATCTGGGAAGGACATATAGCATGTAAAAAATAATGTTTAAAAAAAATTATGGTCCATAGATCATGATTGAAACTACTACTTTTAAAAAAAATATACTTATGTTGACCTAGAAATTGACCAGAAATTGATTTCCAACAAGTTTTGCGAATTTCATGGCGGAAGAACTGCTGCTTCAGAAAATAAATTTACGATTTTCGGATTATGGATAGTTATGGTTGTTAAATTAATTCGGTTATTTATTATTTTTCTTAGTAGGTATAAAGCACCCTGTTGCCAATTTTTTAATTTGGCAGGAGGATATGAGGATCGCCGCCCCGGGAACCGTTAATTGAAAAACCAAAACCTCTGCAATAGATTATTCCAACGGATGCGTCTGCCCACCTACCGTGTGGCGGGTTGGAATTGAAGAGCCTGGTTGAGGGAGATCTTTTAATCTCTCCAGCAAGACTTTCTCGACCCATCGCCTTACACCACAATGGTAGGGATTGATTCAAATATCCGTCCCTCCTGGACACACTAACCCACCCCTAATACCTTTTTACTTCACAGATCTTCCACTACTTCTTCCCCGTATTGTCCTTATTTTCCTTAAATTACCCTCTCTACACAGCATCCCCAAAGATAACATAAGCCCTGAGGGAAATTATTTTTCTCAGGGCCTCTTGTGTAGAGCTGTAAAAAACCTATCTACTATTCATTATAATATTGTCCATTTTCCTTTATCTTGACATTTCGCTGTTAAAAAGCTGGGGACTGTGGTTTTTTTGTATGTGCCATCCTTTTGGGCAGGTGTCCTTCTGCCCTGATACAGGGCTATCATATTATTTAGCGTAAGAATATTAATAATACAATATCACAAGATTTATTTTAATTAGTACATGTACGGACATTTAAGTACGGAAACTCTCTGCGATTTTTCCATGTCCCTGAAAATCGTTAATACCATAATGCAATGCCTATAATTGTCATCTTTTAATTAGAACTATTGCGGACAATGGAATAAACAGTGCTGTCGTCTTGGTATTCCTAATTTGTGAGTATTCCCGATTAGTTGGTAAACAGTAACAGCTGCAGAGGATGGGAGTACCTAGTGCCAACAAGCAGAAGAGAGTTGGAAACTACCAGAAAAGGAGAAACAGGCAGAGGACGAAGGACGAAGTACGATGGAGTTATTAGGCAGATCCTCAGTAATGTATGGTAAAATCGTCACATGATGCATGCAAGGAATATACATTGGTCAGTGCTTTTACTAACAAGAAAGGGATTTTATTTTTGTTTTGTCTTTGCATTGTAGGAAGAAACATTCATTATCGTGTAAGTGTGCATAAACTCATATATTATTTTAATTATTCAGCTGAAAATCTGTTAAACAAAATATTGTGAAATATATGTCATCAAATTTGCATAGATTTTTTCATCAATTAATTATTATTAATTTAAATAATAAGTTTTAGACAACATATAATAAGTTTCAGACAATATTTAATAAGATTTAGAAAATATATAATTACGTTTTAGACAATATATAATAAGTTTTAGACAATATATTTAATAAGTTTTAACAAGAGCTACGGATTTTTAAAATATTTATTGTAACAGAGAAAAAATGTAAATTAAGGTTTTGTGTAGGAACTACCAGTTCTGTTAGTAATAAAGAATGTAGATCGAATCCATGAGACAAATTCTAGTCACTTACAAATTGGAGTAAGCATCTGTTCCTATTTTTTTTTAATCTGCTGATATATTATCCAAAACACACATACGTAGGCTAAAGCCTACAGTATACAGCCAACAAGATAAAGCCACTGCGGACGCAAGTTATGAATAAAAAATGCTCTAAAAAAACGATCTTAAAACTTTGCATCAAAACAATATTATGACAGTGTAACTTCACAGTCGCCAATCCAATCTCATACTTACGCAAAGGTATGCACAGCTTAAAATGCCCAATCCAGCTACCCCGAGTGGCAGGCAAATCAGATTAAGTCCAATCAATTTGAATTTATGAATCTGCAAAATTCGGAGCGGCAAGACAACTCTTTGGTATTGCCAACACATAAATTTAAAGCAGAGCCAGCCATACAAAGGGGTCACTTATCAATTTCATGATTGCGCGGGTACACGCTGCCTCTTTATATAAATATATATAATATTTAAAACATATCCCGTGCAAGATATGCCTCATTGAATGCACAGAATTTGCAAGGGCGAAGAAGCAAAGCGGTCCGGACTGGGACCGCTGGAACTGTCTGACTTGCCGACGATATCAGATTCAAATTGTGCCCAACAAATTGTTGGGAATATTTCGTGTATACTAAGACTATTTGAAGGCGCATTGAAAGGAAATATTCCTTGTGTTTATAAGAATACACAAACACATGTATGTTATTAAATAATCTGGTTCTTAATAATTTGGTTGAAATCAACGTTTTAGCTAAACGGAGAAGAGTTACTGATATCAAATATTGTAAATTTATTAAAAATCTGGTCAAATTATTAATTTTCCTGTTAAAAACGGGACTGGAGGCCGATAACGAATGAATCGACAAATTTCATAACAGACTATCAGTAAAGTACGTATATGTTATGAGGAAGTCGGAACTCGTGTTTTTAAAAATTATAATATTTTGCATCTTGTCCATTATAATTATTCGAACAAGGTTGTGTGAACACGTGTGCAGATGTATTCTGAATAAGTAATATTTTACTAGGAAATGGTCATGTGGTCACATTTTAACAGTATGTTGATTTAAAAAAGCTGTAGGTACTCACTTTTTTCCGTGTAGGATCGTAATGTTAAAATTCGTATTTATTTATAGAGGATAAAAGTTTTCATAAACAATTTTACACTATTATTGGTGTGGAAATAGTTCAATATGTAGGTCGGTCGCTAGCGGTCCAGGGCATTGATTCTCAACGAAGTCATTCCACTCGCACAACGAGTGGTTCGACCCACTTGTTGTTCGGGTGGATTGGCTTTTGATGTTTGACGTACTAAGTGTGTACCTTTGACGAGACTCGAGAATAAGAATGTCGACTAATTTATATTCGTTCGACGGCGATTGCAAGCGGTCTGATTTGTAGAATCGATACCAAGCTCGTCAGCGCTACGCCGTCGTCCGTCGACCGACGGTACGCATGGCACTATTTCCAGCCTTAATGGGTTTTGAGGAGTTTATTATTATTGCTTCAAAATAAATGATACCGATTTATTGAAAAAAAGTCCTATCCTGCCCCCGATAGCGTCCCATACATGAGCCATGTTTTGACTAAGCTATGGGGTATTTAATAATGAGCATCTTACATTTTATTCAGATTCCACTGGTGGCATGAGTAATGTCGTACCTTTTATCTGTCGTCTCTCTCCGTTGAATTGAGGACGTGGGAGGCAGAAGAAGCGACGCGTTTTCCCCGAGATTCCGTCTTCTTCTTCTTAAAGACAATCAGCCTAAAAAAATTAGATCGGGTACGGGTGTGCATTAATGGACCGAATGGGTATTGATTCTTTGTGGTGAATAATGAATAAATCGTTATTTTTACATTGAAGCTTTTAAAGTGGCACTTTTTAAATTAATTTAAATTTCTGAAACTGTAAAATAATAATTAATAAATAAAATAAAATAAATTTTCGATCTATTATTTGAGAACTGGGCTGATTTCACCATTCCTCTTCGAATTCTTGGTAATTCTGTTAAAAACAGGATTGCAGGACTTAATGAATTAATTAACAGGTTTCCTGATAAAATTTTAGTAAATTACGTTTATATTATCACGATGTTGGAACACTTGTTATATTTTCGCATTTCGTCACCATATATTACGTCAAGACATATAGATTTGCTAGGATTTACATCGCGAAACTTATATTGTAACATACTTTTATTAATCAATGAATAGACAGGGTAAAAGCTATTTCTTTGGTTTTCGCGTCGCCGTATTTTGGAGATTTCACCGGATATATTATACGAATATTTGATTTCGCGAATACCATAGGCAATTTCGCCGAGGCATATATACCTAGAAAAATCTGTATGAAATTTGTATGAAAATAATGATCGTGTGAAGCGAAGATTTTTCATTTGGGTAACGTAAAAAGTATCCTGTAAAGCAGGCAGAAGGCATAGCTCTGTTTTTAGATATTCTTGTTCTGTATTTTATACAGAACTCGTTCACGCAAATTGACTATTTAAAAATTATTTTTTGAAATGTTTGCGTGCACGATAATTTGTATGGCGCTGTCAAAACTCGTACCGCCCAACGAAAAGCCATTGTACTTTTTTAACTCCCATGTATACCAAGTAAAATTTCATAAACATTTTTTATTATTTATTTATAAATTAAAAACAAAGGTAATAAAGGTAATACTAAAAAAACATTGACTGACCGATACAGACCAAATATTCAACAGCTGTGACGTACTAGATATACGTCAATTATACGTTAAAACACTACTAAACTACATTTTTAACAAAAAAAATAAATTTCAACATACACAAAATAACACTAACAGACCAGTTAGACAAGCGTACAAAGAAAACATTAAAACTCCAACAGTAAATTCAACTTCTGGACAAAGACACTACCAATACCATGCTATAAAAGCTTTCAACAGTCTAAAAATTGAAATTAAAATTGAGGAAAATAAAAATAAATTCACACACAAAATTACAAAATGGATTAAACAACAAAAAAGACAATATTACCAAAATGTCATAGCATAAAATAAAAATAAAACCTACACGTAACACACAAAACCAACATAAACACACATCACTCACAAACACACAAGATTATTTTCATTGTATTATTTTTTAATTTTAAATGTATTATTATGTATTTTTATTTTTAATTTTAAATTTATTATTTTCTTTTCAAATTTACTATCTTCTCTTTAAATGTAATATGTAGATTAGATTTTCATATTATAAAATGAAGGCCTCAGCACGGGCAAACCACCCAGTGAGGCCTACATTGCTGGAAAACATAAATTGTAAGAAAATAATGTACCAAATAAAAAAAAAATAAAAAAATTATGCGACACAAATATTTTAGGCTTTTAAATTCAGCGTCAAAACTGATAAAAACGACGGACAAAACTTCAAAAGGTGAAAGTTTTACAGAACGCACTTGAAAAAAGGTTCGTTCACTACCCCAGGTTTCTCAAAGGTTATGAGATTTAGGGCAATAATTTTACTCGGGGGAATAACTTTCCTATTCCTTGTTTTAGTCTGGACCAAGCAAAGGTTCAGCTTCTCATTCTTCTCTAATTGGGAAACAGGTAGGCTCCTTGGCGGATTAGCAGCCGTCTTTAGATGCTTTGTGGCAAATCATTTATCTACCCGGTTATAGAATTGTAGAGTAGGTGTTCACACATTTTTTTTTTCATTTTACAATAATAGACATAAATTAATGTTTAGTGTAATGAGGATTTAAAAAAAAAAATTTACTAGGTAACTTAAATACTTAAATTTTTCTTAAAGTTTTCACATTATAATAAATACATCAAGAAAGAATTTTGAATTTCGTGAAAACCCTCCAATTAGAAGTTTCAAATGGCGCCCATGGATTTTGTATCAGATGACGTCATATAGCTGTCACACTCGTCCGCAGTGGAGTCCGAGGAGGTATTTGTAATATCAGAGTTGACCTGAAACATTAAGATTTTTTGAAGTTTATATTCCATAAACGTTTTATTTGGAATTCTTCATTAACACATTATTTTTTGTGTTATACCCCCTGGGTGGTTACTCAGGCTGCCAGGCGGTTGCCACGCCACTGATCGGGATGCAAGACTATGCCACAATTTACCCTATTAGGTTTTTCTAGGCAAACGGCAGAAAGCCTACTCGAGGAACAGGTGGTAACATTGGAAGTAATTAGACGTGGAGTCGAAAGAAGTTGGATTCTAGATCGTATGCGGAGTGGCAATAATGATTAAATTTCTCTGACTAATAAAATATTGGCTGCCCTAAAAACTTAACCTCCAAGATAATGATTAATTGGTTGTTCATTATCATTATTATGATTAAAGAAATATGTTAAAATATGAAAAGATTTTTTTTGTTTTTGATCGTTTCACATTGTGCTTCTAATTAAATATTAAAAAAATATTGATTTAAGATACTACTAAAAATCGTATTTGGATTAATGCATAATGACGTCTATTCTGCCTAAGCAATTTAATGGCCCCTAGAAAAACTGTCACCGGGACCTAGAACTGCCTACAACTCGCTAGGCGAGCATGACGTCGTAGCCGTGTTCCACACGAAAATGTCTTTTTGACGACAATTTAAAATGTGTAAAATTGATGATTGTAGAAAATGTTATTGTAATAGCTTATTTTTTTCTAAATTATTCAAATAAATAAAAATGAAAACTGTGAAATTATTTTACTGTTTCTTGCAACACACCCACATATTTTTCATCATAAACTGTACTGAATATGTTTTATCTTCACATTCAGCGCAATTGATCCACGCATAATTCCGAGCACGGCCATATTTCTCTGTCAAATAAACATAACCTATGTATTGAAATGTCAGGCCTTGCCTTTCCCGGCCATGGAGCCGTTGACAGCTCGCAATGAACAAATGAAGGAATATTATTTGCGCCACAAACAGTATGATTAGTTGCTAAACAAAAATCTTGCGTATAACAGAACTAGTAGTGAATATGGGCACCTGTTTAGCGTTGAAACACGACCAACGGGAATGTGAATATTATCACCATCATCATGTCTATTTAAATTGTGGGATTTTGGAAGTGGAAATTGTATGCTTATTTGCTTGAATTACTTAATAGTAACATTTCTTAAAATAAATGTATTGATAACAACTTTGGAAACATGGACATAACATAGAGCTTAAGTTAGAGGTGGCACTGCGTACTAATATCTCGTAGACACTTGTTTTACTATTAGAAGGCGATTATCGGTGCGCTTGGACCGGAATCGTTAGTTTTAGTCAGAGAATTTTTGGAGAGTTGGACGTCAAAAAGCGAAAGCTATTTTTCCGCTTCATGTCTCATCTAAATATAATAAATAAATGGGACATAATCAGTTTAATATAAGAGAGGTCAAAACAGTATAGTGACTAAACTTGAGATGAAAAGAGTGCCAAGCATAGTGGGATAAAAAAAACTAACTAGTGATTTGGAAAATTTAGAATAAATGCCAAAAATTTTATGTAAGGACCATAGAATAAAGAATAACACAAGAAGTGTCTTGTGTGGCGTATTTCGTAATCCAATATAAACCCAATTTATTTCTATATTTCCATACAAATCTGTGTTTCACAATGATTACGTGAATAAAATGGGATAGCGATTTACAATTTCTGACATGTGTAAAAGAGACAGACTGCATGTTAAAAGGTAAAGTCATTGGCACATTTATTTTCATTCACATTTATTTATTTCTATATTTCCATACAAATCTGTGTTTCACAATGATTACGTGAATAAAATGGGATAGCGATTTACAATTTCTGACATGTGTAAAAGAGACAGACTGCATGTTAAAAGGTAAAGTCATTGGCACATTTATTTTCATTCATTGGCACATTTATTTTCATTCACATAGAAGGCAATTCTAGTTTTCTTCTTCATTCTATGGTTAGGACACATTAGACTGACTGGTCATCTAAATGTACCACTGACGGTGTCCAAGGCGATGCAATATGATCCAAGGCTACCCAAAAAGCTGCTGGATCGACTAGTTCAGCGAGAAAAATAGGCAGAAACACGTTTATAGACATTTGTTATTGATAAAAATGTCTGTAAATTCTTTTTGACCAACATTCACAACAGCTGCTTAAACGTTACATGAATCACTCCTGAAATTGAACCCGCAGACTCCGGATCTAACGCCGGTTTCGTATATTTCTAATTTTCAATATTTAAGTCACGTAAATATTGTTCATTCAGGTTCATGTTCTCATATCCGACATGAGAGCACAAATGGACATAGATGAATCACACAATCCACATAATGATGACTACCTTATGACTAACTTTATGACAGATAACTTGTTTGCTTTTCTCAGTTACATCGCCATGGCACACGACTTGCATTCTGGATAGTACAAGATAAATTAAGCTCAAGGATACACCGAAACCAATAAAGCCTAATAAAACTGAGAGGAATTCATCACAAAGTACTATCATCATTGTGTAGTGCCTAAATATTTAGCGTAATCAAAAAGCTCCGCTTGGGAGTGAGAATTGTGATAAGGTGGCTGTTGAATTTTTCATCCGTTGGTTACTGAGCCTGGGGCATTGTTTGTATGTAGAATATCAAGAGTTGTCATAATATGAGAGAGAAAAACTATATATCTGCCCTACACAGCACTATACGCGTGCGCCCGGACTTCTTCCGCGGAATTGCGAATTCTTCCATCTTATACGTCACACTCCCTTTTCCTCTTTATTTATGGCTATTTACGGTAAAATGATGAAATTTAATGAAAAAAATTAAACTGGATCACGCAGGTTCATATAAATGCAGTACAGTAAATTAAGAAAAATGGCCTAAAGAAAGATATTTTTCAACTGTTAGCAAGTGTTGTAATTAGTTTTGAACCTCGGTTGACCGGAAAATCTAAATTTTATCCACAATTTTATATTGTTATCATCTAATTGTAAAACGTCTTTCAAATCTTTTTTTGTTTGACTGTGGATTGTACCTTCCTTCCCAGGGTCTAGAGTCAACCGCGATAGCAACCTCAAGGATTTCATTCTCTCGTTCATTCATTCCCAAAAACAAAAGTGAAATTTTAACAGGTGTTTTTAAAAAGGTTAAGATCGTAATTTACTGGCAACACGAAACATTTTCCGCAGGTACCTAAACAATTGACCTTTTTTTACTAGAAAATCAACACAGAATACATTCAAAAGGTTCGAGTTTCTACAGTTACAACACTGAAAATGACCAATTATAATTTTATTTAACCAGAATGATAAAAGTCTACAGAATTTATGTTGTTGATTTCAAAATTAAATATTTGATGTTTGTATTGAGAAGTCAACGTGAAAACTATTTTAAAACAGCAAAATGTTTTGTGACTTCAATGTTTTAACTTTGAACATATGTTTGAGTTATTTCGTAATATTTTACCGATTTTGTCTAAAACTGCGTAGTTAGTACAGATAACTATACCACAGTAGAAAAAGTGTCAATATTTTCACACCCACACTAAACGCTGCCTTTGCAATGTAAGAAGTAGCATTTTTCATCCTTATTCTTGCTGCTTTATCACTGGAGGCTGTCGGCCCGGCTCCTCGCACAAATAAACGCTGGTCCTTGTAAGGAGGAGGTATTCAGACTTCAAATACCTTCGATTGTTGGCTTCATGTCCTCTTAACTTTATATTCCCTGGTTGTTTCTCGTCGGTAGCCCACCGCAGGCAGCCGAAGACTAAAAAATACTAAATAGCCATATTTTAAAATCGCATCCAACCTTAAAAATCTCATTGTTCCTAATTACAAAAAAATGATTATTTTACTTAATGGGTTTGTTATAAATCATTAAGTGTAAAGTAAGTTTAAAAACCTTATAACCTTTAGGTCAAGACTTAAGAAGCTGGCCGCTCTGCCACAAAATAATGAAATAAACACACCGACAATAATTACTTTATTGCCTACCATGGAGGAATATGTATATATTTCTTCAGTGTTCACAACTAATGAACAATTGAATAATGCTAAAAGCCAAATTGTTATCAATTCCATTCTTCAAAATATTGTCACCCTACCACTTCAGAAAATGATATTTTTATTGACAAGTTACCAAATTGTAAAAAGAAACTTGTACAAATCTGACAGGCATCAATTAAACATTTCCTCCATTACCATACCAAGGATTCGCCGTATAAATAGCAGTCTTTCTTCCGCGGAAACAAGGAATCAGCTTTAAGTACTTGATTCCGTAACCATATTTGGTGGGCAGCCATCTTTATATTGCTTTAATAAGTTGAGATTGCTATCAGCAACCGTTGTCCATAATGACGACTTCTTCAGCTCACCTGTTCCTTGTTCTAGCCAAAGAAAAATTACTCCGAAGCTCAGTCGTTATTGAAAGCTAATAGGGTTTGAAATACGATTATTACTAAAGTATCAGTAGGTAACTGCAGAGCTGATGTGTTCATATTTTCTTTTAAAGTGGGTTAAATAAATAAAAAGAGAACGAGTTCGAATGTTTTAAAGGTTTTCTGAAATACCTTGCAAACTGTCTCCATTCAACAAAAATAACAGAGTTTTACCAAAAAGTACGTAATATTTTAGGGAGGGAGTAGCCAATATGTTTTAATCTGTGCACTGTGAATTTGGCTCATACCGCCAAACTTTAATTGTGAACATGAATATTCATGAAAACCTGCCAAGCTTTAACCTTAACCTTACTGATATGGTTAAGCAGATCAATCTTGTTAGAAAGACTTTACATTTCTTCTGGAAAGTGGGGGTACCTATATATTCGCCAAGTAACACAAAAACTCTTATTATTGATGGAATAAGTCCGTATTTAAACGACAATTGGACGAAAAAAAAATTGACAGAATGTCTCGACTTTTTGGACAATTCCAATGAACAAAATATTGTAAAATTTGACCATTTGGACAATTTTTTATCGAATCGAATAGTTCCAATATGCTACATTCCATTGAATTGCACAAAGAGATATGATTATTGGTAATTTACTAAGAATTTATTAAAATTATTGGTATTCCGGTTAAAAATGAGATTGCAGGCCGTTTTCTGATAAAATTTTAGTCAATTTCCAATATATCGGGACACGGGTTTATGCACCTGCGCTTTTCTTGATTAAATATAAATGTTATAATTTTTATGAACTCGTGTTTCGATATCGTGATAATACATTGGTATTTTACTAAAATTTTATCAGAAATCTATCAATTCATTAATTACAGGCCTACAATCCTGTTTTTAATCGGATTACGAATAATTTGAAGAGGTATTTAATCAATTAATGAAGCACCACTTATTTATCTCCGTGTGTCCTTTTCGTTTTCGAACAATTCCGTTTTTATCAGTCAATTTCAGCGGGGGGATTTTATTTAACAGGTGTAAATGGATATATATATGTATTATAGATGATAGATCATTTATTGATATTTTGGCCGAAGGAAATATTTTTATTTAACAGATGCAAAACCACCACACGGTTTTGGTTAAGAAGTGGATATTTACAAACATTTATGGATATTTAGTTAACAGATGTTAATGAATATTTACAAACATTTATGGATAATTATTTAACAGATGATAATGAAAACTTAAAAAACATTTGCGTATATTTATTTAACAAATGTTAATGGGTATTTACAATCATTTACGGATATTTACGAAAATTTGTCGAAAATTACGGATATTCATGAATATTTTTATATTTACTTATGGATATATTTCAAAGAATATATTTTATGAACTAAGTTTTTGCATGTATTTCAAATTCAAAAAACAATGTCTATAATATAACTAGATATATGCCAAATCTATTTCTAATTCATTTTTCTAAAAAAAAAATGAATATATTATTTCTCTGTCTCATGGTCAGCCTTATGAACTCCTTCTATAGCTTTGCAAAAAGTGTTAACTTGTTGGAGATACGTGTGGCAACTACTTAACGTGACAAGATAGCTGTAGATGAAGTTTTTCTGGCGGATTTATGCCAGTCGGTTTTATTCCAATATTGTTCAGCGCTGTTCATAACTCCTTTTTACCTGGCTTGTATAGTATTATTCCACCGCAAATTTATGCTATTTAACAAGGATTGTTATTTAGCTAGGAATTTTTAAGATCTCGCAAACACTATTATGTGAACCTTATATCATTTATATGAAGAGGAATATGAATGTATGACAAGAGAAAATCATTTTAATGCTCCAAATATTCTGTATTTTTAAGTGCTTGAATTCTCATTTTTTATAAATTATCGACTGTGGGAATCGGATGATAAAAGTTTTTTTTTTTAATAATCATACTTCATATTTCGTAACAAAAAACATTAAAAATACAATCGACGGAGTAAACCTACTGAAATAAAATATTGATAATTTATTATGAATCTCTTCAAATTATTCGTAATCCGGTTAAAAACGGGATTGCAGGCCTTTAACAAATGAATTGATAGGTTTCCCAATACATTTTCAATAAAACACGAATGTGTCATCACGATCACGGAACATGTGTTCACACAATTCTAATGTTTTCGCATTTACCAGGAAAAATGCAGGTGCATGAACAAATGTTCTGATATATAGGGAATGTACTAAATATTAACAGTAAACGGCCTGCAATCCAGTTTTTTACCGGATTCTAATAAATCAGCGAAACTCATTTTTCTATGCGCATAAATTAATTCATAACTCTTTTTTGTGTGAAAATTTTAGATGTTTTATTCATTTAATTTAAAAAGTAACTAAGGTGTTTTGAGTAATAATTCTACTCTAGAGGTGATTTCAAACTATCCATTCCCGTTGACAAAATAAATTACGTTAATTTATTGAAATTACTTAATTCAACTAACTGATCTTGGAGAAGAACTATAATGGTTTGATTGATGCACCTGACTTAACTAAGCTAATAAAGTTTCGAGTACCAAATCGTAAAACGAGACTTCCCGAGTTGTTCTTTGTTTATTCATCCAAAACTATTTTATTGATTCCACAGGCTACATAGGCTCGGAAATAAATTCTGTTCCGTTGATATTTTCGTTTATTTCACTGGAAATTTCTAACATTTTGTTTCGCTAACAATATAATATTATATAATCTGTAACCTACTTATTTATATAAATATTTTACTTGCACGTTACTTTTTTATTTATTGTTGAATTTTGCTTCAAGCAGGTATTTGTTCTCTTTTTTGTATTTGTCGTAATTCGTGTATTACGTTGATTAAATTTGTTAATATCTTATTTTTTAAATTCCTCTGTTTTCACGCAGCTGGGAATAAAAATTTTATTAATTCATGTATTTTTTTATATTTATTAGAATGCACCATGTAATACAATTAAATTATACTTCTTTATATGATCCCCGAAGGGCGAAAATAAATAAATTTGGACAATACTTTTTCCTATCAGAATGTTCTAAAATGTCCAAAATATGATAAAACTTGTCCATTCGGAGAATACCAATGTGCAAAAATATTTTCAAAATTGTCAATGACCTACGGTAATGTTGACAAACTAATAAGAAATGATAAAATAATAGTTTTAGAGCCGTGTCAGCGGATCCGTACTTAAACATTCTCAGTACAATAACAAAAAAACTAGGGTACCTAATTTGAGAAAATGTTTTTTTTTCTGTTTAAAACTGGGTTTAACCACTTCGAGAGATAGTCATAAAAAATAGTAGTAGTCTGAAGTGTACTCCAATATATTTAAAAAAATAAATATTTTTGAAATCACAAATATGTAATTTGTATTTTAACCCCACACAGGAGTCCTTGAAAAAATAATTTCTCTCAGGGCCTATGGAAACTTTGGGGATGCTATGTGGAGTGTCTTTTTAAGGAAAAAGAGGAATTTCTGGGATGGAAAATGGTATGAGGGGTAGGTAGGAATCTGGCGATCAGTGTGTCCTGGAGTGACAAACGAATGAATATATCCCTCCGACTGTGGCACAAGGCGATGGGTAAAGATACTAGTTGGAGAATCCAAAGGGTCTCCCCAAACCAGCCTCTCCCGATCTGGCGTGCCAGGCAGCTGGTGGGCAAACGCATCCTGAACCCTCACCCGATGAACCCGTGCACCCCTGCTAAATCACCAAACGTAGCGAACCACTTGGAGTGGCCTGTGGTAGTTGGTTATCCAATAAATGGTTCTTGGGGCGGCAGTACCGAAACCCGCCTCTAGAATCTGACTAGAATCATTAGAATGGTACTCTGAAGCAGGATCGTACCTACTTTGAACATATTAATTATTCTACAATAATTAAGGGTAGTTTAAAAACTGTCCCCAAGGGTCAAATACTCTCGCTAGTCTTAAATTTCACGGTCTCGATGTTCTAACATTGTTTGTAATTAATTGTTTGAATTTAATTAAACGAATAATGTTGTTGCTCGGTATGAAAATATTTACACTCGAAATAACAATGTCAAAATAATTAACAGCTCGCCTGTTAGAGCTTTTCCTTGGATGTGTTAATTAGGTAATAAGTAATTAATTAATTAGGACGACGTGTGTTGATACTTTTCATAATAAACACACACGTATATAATAAGTTTAAAGAGCAAGGTACAAACTTCCATAGAGTTTTGAACCGGTGCGAAACGCCGCTAACGGTTCCTTTTATTTATAAGGTTTGCTATAATTCGTGATTCGGCTCGCGCCTTTGTTCTCCTGTTGATGCCCAGACTTACATGTTGATGGGAGTACGATTCTTCTAATCTAATCTAACTGTTTTTATTTTTTTTTTAACTTTCTGACTTTATGTCCGGGTTAAATCTTCCCCACAGGAAAAACTAAGCCCTTCCACACAGTTTACACAAATGATCGTCTAGTCAATCCACATTATGCAAATGTATTTATTATATAAGCATAATAAATACAAAACAATACAAAAACAACACGTCAACCTACCAGAGATCAAATGGGAAAATAATTCACCGACTCCAGATATTTTCATATCAGAGGGTTCGGCTCGGTAGAACTCCTAACTGGACATACAAATCCTACTGATCCCTCAATATAAATATTCAAAAAAACTTTCGTAATCCTACATGTATTTAAAATGACTGATTTTTGCATTTTTACATATAAATTGTTTGACAAATAAATTTTGAATGAGAGAGCTAGGTATGATGCCAGAAGCCGAAATAACAAATGGTAATATTTTTATAGTCTGAGAATGCCAAATTCTTAAATCTCATTTCCTAAATCTGTATATTTTCTTATTCTTCAGAAACTGACTTTAGAATATTACAGGAATTATTATTATTATTGTATTATTTTATGTGTTCTTATTTGTATTATGTTACCACCATGATACGGGTATTTGCCTAGTTTGGGGTAGTTAAAAAATTAAAAAAAAATATTTCAAAAACAACAATTGAAATAAAAACAAGCATATTTTGTACTGCCGTAACGAATCCATTTGAATATTAAAACTATCATTTTGCCATTTCGAAAACTAACTTTATTATTAAAAACTCAATTTGGTAAAAATGTTAGTTTGCTACTTGTCGCTCTTAACCGAAGAGATACTTGTATATTATATAAAAAAGGTGAAAAGGCATGATTATAGTGATCTATAATGATATATGTTAGTTTTATTGTAGTCTACCTTAAGTTATCAGTCTAGTTCGCTTCATTTATAAATATAACAACAGACTTCTTGACACTTATTCATCTATTCTTTTATTTCATTTGATGACCTGTCTCATCGTACAAATCATATTATTAAAATCTTGTTGTTTAATCTACGCTCATTTTTAACTCAGAGTAATTAGTAGTGATAATGAGCCTACTTTTTCTAGATCACAGTTTACAAAAAAATACGAATTGAAATTACCAGCACTGCAAATAATCATTAGACCATTCCAGATGTTTCCAATGTATGATCATTGCGCGGTGGCTTAACATCCCATCGTGGTAATTAATGAAGCTATGGTCTGCACTGGGGTACGATTGGCTCAGGGTGGTTAAAGTAGGCGGGGAAGGTAGTGGCAGGCTGTAGGAGGGTGAACTAGGAGGGTTCAGCTATCAGTGGCGGTGGAGGCTTTATCTATCGAGTATTACCTGCCGGTGTGTTCTGCTGGCCGAATTAATCCATGGCGTTTGTTCCCGAATAACACAGAACTTGGGGTTGTTGTTCGGGATAGGTAACTTGAAACAAGATTTTTCAATGAATTTTGAAGGAGTTTGCCCATGTTTCAGGAATGTTTTTTTTTATGGATTATGAAATGATTATGATGGATCGTTTCTTATTGAAGGATGGAAGTTAAACAATCAGCCTTTGGTATGTACCTACTATTTTAAGCATTATATTTTCTATTTTATGGCAATTAATAATAGCAATATCTTTAATATTAACATAAAAATAACAATGAAACTTGAAATAACCTACGAAGCATTGAGAGGAAATATTGAACATTATTTTATTTAAAAAAAAAGTTCCAAAACTCTCTCCTAGACGATATGTATAAGACCGAGTTGAATATTTAGTTACTACTTAATGCTGTATTAAAGCCAATACAAATAACGATGTCAGGACGAAATAACAGAGGTTTAATTAGGTTGGATTGACTTAGGTAAGGTTTTTTGACGTGACATGTCTGAATCACAGGCTGTGTAAATAAAGTGGGTGTAATTCTCTCCATGTGTAATAATTTGCTCTATATGTAATTTTTTCCGTATGAACCTATTTTGAACTTATTTCTAGCAGAGTTGGTTGGTTTATTGGTTGGTAATTTCGGCATGTAACCAAAAATTACAGTCTTCAAAATATGTATTTCAACTATACCACTTTCGAACGTATAACTTTTAATAGTAGAAATGCGATGAAACCTTACAACAAATTGTACTGTATTATTTGAAAACATCCCACAATTTCCCAGCTCTGAATGTTTGGTGTCCACTACACGAATTCACTAACGATATCCAATAATAATGGTCGCCAGCAGGCAGACAAAGAACTGTTTAGTTGGCTGCGTCATTTGTCTATCGCTGAAATATCGCGGCATTTGAACCATATATTTGTCACTAATCACGATCTAACAAATCAACTTGTAATGTGGAAAGGGTTAATTAATTTCCGCGGGTGTTAAATTCCCCCCTTACCCTGAGGGGTGGGTACTGTGTATAACTCTACCCCCTCTACTACCTACTGGTAGATGCTAGGAGAATTTCTCATTATTCACGGGGAAATTGTTTAATCAAGTGAAAGCATCGATATGGCTTCATTGAACTCATGTTACGTTGTATTATGTTTAATTTTAAATTTGATTAGCAATAATAATTACATTTGCTGGCAAAATATATCTATCTAAGTTCCTTACCCTCATAATCTACTAAGCGGATACCAAAAAGCATCTAACTGTAAAACCTACATTTTAAAGACGACTTTCGAACTTTGATCGCAATTTTTTTCTGCTGTTGCAATTTTTTTTATGTAGTTTTTAAAACTATGGATAAGCCCTTCTAAGACGTGGTTGACGGGTAAAATGTTTACTGTAATTAATGTATCAAGGGAAAAATTTGATTACAATTCTGAAATGAGACATTTTCTCTTTTAAAACTAACTTGTAAAGAAAATGCTACGTTGTATGCTCTTCAGACACAACGGGACTGCAACAACCCTTAAATGTACATAATTATTGATTATCTTCGTGAATCGATAATATTTAAACAAATCGTAGTTCACAAATTTTAAATACCTGTGAAAATAAATACTCAATTCATAAATACGTAAGACTATTCCAATATTCGATAACATGTGTCGTTGTACTTAATAAGTTTCGTACGTTTCCAGTTGCATAGGTACACGTACCTACGTTCCGTTTGCATTTCAAGATGGTAGCCGTTTTAATGTTTCAGTAAACATTCTTTTTTCGAATCTGAAATAGTCGTGTTTATTTGGACTTCATTATTCGAATTTTTTCAATAATTTAGTACCTACATGCCTGAAGAAAGTTAAAAGATAATTTTTATTGAGATAGTAATGTTTCATTGGACATATTGGATAATTTACTATGTGAAATTTAAAAAAACGTTACACACAAAATATATTCTTTATAATTTGATTGGTAAGTATTTACAAACTATTTGGGGAAATTTTGGGTTTGATTTATTAAATAATATAATTTTAGTAACAAATTTTTTTGGACGCGAGGTCTACTGTTCACTGAAATATAAATACAATAATATGGCAAGTAATTTTTGAAAATATAAATATTTATTTTTGGTTATTGTTGACAAAAACATTATGATTTCGGTACCTACATACACGTACACGATATGCATATTTTAAATAATATATGTTTTTCTCAGTAGTAATATAACATACAACCCTCGAGTTGAATTACTTAACCTTTGTTACCAGTGATAGTTCATAATTAGACGCGTGAGATTACCTATTCGAGCTTTTGTGTAATCATCTGCATTTAACATTTATTCGTGCATTTCAATTACTTTACTGTATGATTTAAATGTCAGATAAGAAAGTGCCAGCTAAGTTATTGCTCGCTAGACCTCTGATTAACCCTAGGAGGATATTTGTCCGAGAACAGTTTGCCACCAGTAATTGAATGCGGACCGCTATCGCTAGATCATTATTTTGATATAAACGAGTTATTATTATTTGCATTTGCATCGTTTTGCAAAGTCCAACTTCTATTAACAACTGGATTATTTTATTTATTATGTTGTTGTATTATTATTATTATTGTCTTTTGTTTTCGTTTACTGTGTATGTATTATCTTACAATATTTTTTATATGTACTTTATATATTCTATGTATAATATGGAGCTCGTGGGATTGCACCACCCTCCCTGAGATCTGGAAAAACAAGAAAAAAAAATTTACGAATTCATGTCGACTTTATAGATAATTAGAGAAATGTATGATTCGTCTAAGAGAGAACATTACTTTACCCCAAATTGAAATTCTTATTTGGAAGGTACAAGGCCAAACATATTACAATGAGTGGTGATTAATTAGTTATTATTATTAAAAATTGTAATGAATTAATAACGTTATCATGAAATAGGTAATTATTAAATTTATGTATATGCCCAAAAAATATAAACTAACACAATTTATTTTTAAATATCTATAACTTTTATCAATTAACAAAAAAGAATCAACGATTAACAAAAAATTAAAAATTTCAAAGTAATTTAATGTAAACCCATTATAGTTGAATGTGAAATTTTTGAACCTTTGTTTATTTCAAAAGATTTCTTTCCAAAATGTGGTTGACAAATTCAGAATAATAATTATTTTTCAAACACCTTAGATTTAAAAAAGAACTTTTTTCTTACTTCACTCCAGCATTCTGTGTAATAATTTGGAATTATTAGGCAACATGGCAACATTTGACCGTAAATATCTAGGTAGCTACTATATTAGACATTTTAGCGTTAACATCTCAGGTATCAGATATCCATCCCAAAAAATGATTGTAAAATTACTAAAAGCGCCTCGAACGGGGTAAGGTAGGTACTATATTCCTTGCAGCTGGCTATATCTGTATGAAGTTAAGTGAGTAGGTAATGCACTGAAGCCGATAATTAAAGAGTGATAAAATTGAACATTATTTAATCTGCATACTCGAACATTTAATTCGTATTGAATGGATCACGCCTCGCCCGTAATACTGGTAGCGGGTCCAATTATATTATTGAAAGAAGTGGCGCTGGTCCACAGCGGGAGGCTGGGTCGGCCCATCGTTATCCGAAACATGCCCCGTGTCGCGTCTTGTATTAAAATACAGTGCGATATTGTTCAGAGAGACCTTGCCATTCGCGTACTCTTGGTGTTGATACCTTAAAAAGTGTTTATGGAACAATGATACCTACAAAGAAAAGCTGTTGGATGATAAATCATTTAAAAAAAAATATCTATTTCTAAGATCGTGTTTATACATAAATTACTTCGCTTTTCTACTTATTAAATTTGTTTTTGTAAATGTACAAATAAACAAAAGATTCTCATGTTTGTTACACAAATTGCCTAGCAGAGTAATTAATGTGTAACAAAACGTTAAAATTATGACCCTCAACGAACCTTGTTTAAAAATCACAGCAATGTTAAAATATTGTTTCTTCAATAATTGCATATTCCCTATGTGAAGTCATTAAAATCAAATGAAAATAACAAACTTTGTGTAAACCATTATTTTATAAAAATTATAAATGTTTCAAAACTAATGGTTTCTTCATCATATTAGGATACAATTTGCACCGGAAATGAATAAATATTGTATAAGAATAGACAAATACGTAAGTATAGAAAAAGAATTTCCTAAAAACATAAATATATTTTTATAAAATGGTCTTTATGTAACTACTTTTATGATAAATGTAAACAACGGAAAAAAAGATCAAGCAAGATTTCTAAATATTAAATAAAAATTAAGAGATGGTAAAAAAGTTGTTTATGATTAATATTTATTTGAATGTCAACGCTATTATTGTGATTTTTTCTCCATAATTATTAATTTTGTATCAGCTGTATCCTGATGGTGAAAGCAGAATTGAATTTTTATTAGATTTTTATTTTCGTTTAAATAAAATATTATTATTTAATTTGTCACTCCATGCCTCACACCTCCTTACAAAGTTAGACAACATGATTAAATTAAGAAATGTAACACGTATGGGTTAGAAACTATCCACACCAAGTACGATGCTAAAAAACGGATTTCATAAATAATGGAAATTGAAAAAAAAGTTTACCTGTCTACTCATTTAAACTTAATATTCAGCGTACCACCATACTAGTAAGAAAACAAAATAAAAAAGTTATTCAAAGATTTGTACTTGAATTATTAATATAACTCTCAGACACAATAATCGCCTAAGTAGTTCGTTGATACGAAGACTAAGCAGTCTGCTAATAAATACCATTCATTATCTCCTTAGTCTTCATAATATTCTATTCCGTTCCCGCTCCTATGTTCCCAGGGAGAGGGAGGCGGGGCGACGCGCATCTCGGGTCAAAATTATCGCCACCTTTGGTTAATAAAACGCCGGCACAATGCGTTTCTGAGCGCTACAGGTATGCGCGCCTTGTACTATGCAGGACAGGGATTGACAACTTACAAAGGTGGGAAAGTTTAAAGGCAAACTGCGCTGGAAATCTTTGATGTTACGTAATATAATTTCATGATTTTATAACAATTGTTCATGCGCTTGTAGCCATTCCTGGCCACAGATATAAATACACAGTAGCTTGCAACACACTAGTGCACCTAGGATTATTTTTTTTATGTGACTCCCCACAGGAGCGTCCCTGTCTTGTACAGTGTAAAGATAGAGGAATTATGTCGCGACCCGGTTGGGCAGCGTTGAGATGTGGATTTAGGAAGGGATTTGTTAATGCTGATCTCGAAGAGGCCTGGACTATAAGAAGGAGGAAGAACAGATGCCGGTAGCTCGTTCCACATATTCAAAACGAGTCGAAGCCAAAATCAACTGTGAACGAGTGATCTGCTCGTGTCCGTCGAGTTTTACGCACATGGACCAGTACACCGGAGATCAATGCTGTTTGCTCCTTAGAGCAGGTTCCATTAAAACACCCGTAGAACAGACTCAGCATGTATACATTGCGTCTGTGCATTAGAGATGGCAATCGGTCCATTAACAACGGATTATCAAACAGACGAACCTTCCTCCTTCGCATAGAATCACGTAGGTTTTAGGTCAAGTATTGCGGGTCTACAGCCCAGAGGTGGCTCCCAAGTGCAATGGCGTACTTGAGATTTGTACAGGGTTGGAGGCTGGTCAGTGGTCACTATTGAAGAATCTGCTAGCCCTGAACAAGACGCACAGTTTCTTGCAAGCCAGATTCACTCATTCATGCACTAGGGGAAACTTGCCTCAAATCAGCTATAGCTATCTGTCAATCTTTGTTTGCTTTATCGCAAATCGGGTGTCCAATATCTATACATGAATATACATCAAATAAAACACTTTCTGAATAATTAGGGTTAGTCATTTCAGAAATAGTATTCCAAAGACGCCATAATAAGCCCTTTACTATAAATGCTCAAACGTATTTTCGTTGTTTTAAAACCTAAAATTTAAAGTTATAAAATTACATTCTGCTACTTAACAGAATCACCTTCAGATATACAGTTTAGTTTATTGACTAACAATTGAAGCTACACAATGCTGGGAGATTTGGACAAGCATCGGAATATAGTGAATGTAGGGTTACCAAGATTCTGAATAATAACAAATTATTTTATCCCAAAATGAAAAGATTCTTGATTTTGATCAACTGGATATCGATATGGTGAGCATAGCGCATAATCACCAATTCATCACTCATAACATTTCTGCAGTATCGCGAAAACTTCCCCGTCAACCTATTAGTCCAGTCAAAACAACACAAGAAAAGGCATATCTTTGCAGAAGGTCGAGTAGTTTAGAATTTGTCATACATCGTTTGGTTCTAATATTTAAAAAAACAAACTTCAGTTAAAAAAATTGTTTACGTCTTTTCAAAAGTAGAGTAGAGTAATTTTTTTACAATTTGAGTACAATATGAGCTACATACATACGATGATTCCCGCCATATAACTTTAAAAAAAATGGAGAATAACAGAAAAAAGGTACAAATTATGTTAAATATATTCTAAACTATGGGATGTACGTAAAAAATCACGAAGGTCACTATTAAAAAACAGTAAATTAGTAATAATTTTAGCCTAAGATTACTTTTGCATGACAAAGTATTCTTGAAGTGTAAATACATATTACCAATTATTTCGACAGGCGTTCATTTTTTTCATATACGGCAAACGGTTACGCCGGGCGGAGAGGGCTCGCCGAGGTCAAAAACTTGGTTTTAACATCACTGTGGCAACCCATACAATATATCAAAAATTCAAAACCACCCGGCCTTTTGCAAAAGAATTTTGCTAAATTGTCTGAACTATATGGTCCCGTATGACATTTTTTCATAATGTAAAAAGACATATTATACTAATTCCAAAGTAATCTTTTTAAGGAATTTAGCCCATTATCTGCTGGCCAATCATCATATTTTTTGTAAGCTGTACACTTGCCAAATCTAGCTAAGGAATAAATGAAATTGCAATGAACCCATCCTAATTAAAATTAATTGAAGGTTGATGGGTTCAAAAAATAGGTTATTTTTATTAGACATTTGGTACTAAACTTTGTAGTAAAACATGAACGCGAACGAGCGAGTCAGAGAGTTTCGGGCGTCGCGCGTTGATGGATTCCTGGTTTAGTTTTTGTTTCGCATATAGGTGTTTACCACCTTACTTTGATAGCCTTCTTTCTCCTGATACTGATTATTGATACTAACTAGTAAGGTTCTGGATCTCTGTTTAAAGTTCTTGTACCATCCAGTCCGTCCCGACGGCAATAAAGAGACCCTGGTTCGACTCCCAACTTGCAAATGTTGTAATTGCGGCTCAGTGCTCAGTGCAGGGTGATAAATCCTGCCAAAGGAGGTAGCTAGCGCCATGATCTAAGGCGCCGGTATCCATGGGAAAATAATTATGCTTACAGATTCAAATTATTTAAGACCTTCAATTAGTAAAGCAAAATCGGAAAACTTTAGTAAATTATTACAATTTAAATGATTTTTTACGTTATTTACATGATCATTTTTTATAACATCTCTAACGGTGAGGTCCTGTATCATGATAATGTTATTTTTAACTACTAATGCCAAATATTCGCTTATGTGCTAAAATTTATCTGTTCCATAATTTTTTTTTTTTAAATAAAACAAAAGTTTGGTAGTATCGTGCGGGATACTCTTTTAACCTAAAAATGCCGTCTGCTTCAATTTTCTTCATTCTACATCATATTCCATTTTAATAAAAAATAAACTCGCATTTGGTGTTCTCAGGTCTATAGAATGATGAACTGTATTGAGTGGGATGTTAACATTAAAAAATAAGATAAATAAACATCTAACGGTGATGGATAAAGAAAGAAATTTCGTCAATTATATTGAAAAAAAGTGGGTGTGTCAAGCCTACGCAAGACAGAAGTGAAACTTCTAGTTTCAGCTGATGCTTGGCGTGGCGCAGTTCGCTGGTGTCTGAGAGAGAGGAAAGAAGAGAAGAGAGAGAACGTTCGTGAGCGGCTCCCCCACCTCAACAAGGTTTCACTTCAAAAATGCCACAGCCGAGAATCGAACCTCGCTTAACTGATTGAAAGCCAACCACGCTGAGCACCAACTGTAAGCAAAGCCGCATAAATTGATTATATTATGTAGGTTCTGAAAATATGAGAGCTTGTTATGTTTTATAATGTTACCTACATCACACCCAAAATATAATATATTTTTAAAAATAATGTACAATGTACAGAAATAGAATCCCACACAAGATCGCGTAGTGCGCTCTAGCGAACGGATATTTTATCAGAGGGAGATAGTTTTAATTTTTTTTTCTGTAAATTATTACATATTATCAAAATAAATAAATTAATTAAATAAATGTAATACAATTATCATAATATACGGATTAGATAATAATTTTAATCCAACACAATAACGCAAAGCGCGCTCTAGCGGAGTAATGTTTTATCACAGTGAGATAAGTGTTTTTATTATTTTGCAATATTATTTTCTTTTAAAAAATGTTCTGACCTACTAAAAAATAAGATATTGAATGAAAAAGGCGTTAAAAACAAAAAAAATAATGTGCGATGGCCGAGAATCGAACTCGGATCAACTGCTTGGAAGGCAACTATGCTGACCATTACACCACCAACGCCAGTTGTCGGGATGAGCTAAGAAGCATTTATATGTTACTTCAAAACTTTGACTAGATCAAATGAACTTTAATCGGTGGTCCCGCATTTTCGTTTCGGTCATGAGTCGGTTTTACTCCGGTCCTCGAAATTGCATGACGCGCGTAAAGAAGTTTCACTTCAAAAAGGAAACAGGTTACCAAAATTCTCCGATCATACGGAACCCATCAACCTCCTGATTGGGTCTTCCTCGCCGTCAAAACTGCTCTGATTTTCATCACACTTAAATGTAAGGAGTTATAAAAGAAATAATTGCTCGGACACCTTACGGCGGCCGGTGGCAAGCGGAGACACCACCTCGCCTTAATAACGTGTTCACCCCCGGGTCAAGTGGAGCCTGATCTGACGCGGGCCCCGATACTCCTGCAAAGCACACCTACCACATACTGCCTACTGCAACTGCCTGCTAGAGGATACATGAAGGCTACTACAGATAAGCGTAAATGACTTATCGCACTAATATTTTTTTTCGCGCGTACTTTGGTACCTATTTAGTTTAAAATTATTGGAGAAAACAATTTCGCCTCGAAGGACCAATGTGACCAAAATCTTTAGTTAAGTCACAATAATAAATAAATTATAAATATTAAAATTTTTCAATGATTTTTATTTATTTTTGAAGTGAAACTTCTTTACGCGCGTCATGCAATTTCGAGGACCGGAGTAAAACCGACTCATGACCGTCACGAAAAACGGGGATCATTTCGCTATAGGAGCCTAGCTTATATTATATACCTAGTTTAGGTCACCCTCCAAACTCAGCGTCGCGGTCTAGAGTAAACTATTTTTTTTTTTCTTTTTGTGATTTTTTTTAATACGAGGAAAAGTGATAAAATGCTCTCGTGCTGCGACTTTTAGATATTTTGACTATATGATATTTTGTTCGAATACGTAATAATCGCGGTCTAGAGGCAGAGCGTTCGACACTCGTTATGCAGGACCCGGGTTCGAATCCCATATTTTTATAACTTATAATTTTTTTTATCAACGTTTTGTAATAATGTAGTAAAAAATTACATAAATTTGTTAATTTACCTTTACTTTACTTTACGGTACCTATATGATATTTTGGTCGAAATATAGCTTACAAATCGAGCCGGTAGAGTTGCTCGGTATTTTGATTAATTATTTTTATTTATCAACGATTTGTAATAATGTAGTAAAAAATTACATAAATTTGTTAATTTACCTTTACTTTAATTTGCGCGAGATACCTCTCCTCACGGTCTAGAGGCAGAGCGTTCGACACTCGTTATGCAGGACCCGGGTTCGAATCCCATATTTTTATAACTTTTAATTTTTTTTATCACATGCTACTTATAAATATGTCAATAGACAGAAAAAAAGAGAGAATGAAATGAAAAGAGAGAGAGAAGAATACTAAAAGTTTCACTTCCGTCGTGCGTAGGCTTGCCACACACTGTATTTTTTTTTATTTAAAAATATTCGTCACAACATGTGCCATTAACATAGATATAAAATTACAAGTACAAAGTCTTTTTTTTCTCTATTTTTTTGATCTTTTTCAATCTTTGTTTTCCAATAGATTGTTTTAACTTTTGTATTTCTCAGTACTTTATTGTAGATTTTGGCCATTGTGCTCTTGTCTTTAATTTATTCAGCGGAAATTTCTTCCGCGGTCAAATATTTCATCAAAAAATTAATAAAAAAAACTGATATTACCGATATAGTAGAGTGCAGTAACGGGTTTCATATTGATCTTTCTTATTTGCATAATAGAAAATAATAAAGCAATTAAAAAATATATATAACATTTGTCTACAAAAGCGTCACACATCTTACACATATATGCTTATAAAAAAGTGATATTAATGAAAATAATTAATAATATTTCTAACTTTAACAACATTTGGTGACGCTTAAATTTTCAATGAATATTAATTAAATACACAAATTTATCATTTTTTCATCTCAAGCCAATTGCTTTCGAAACGGGTTTAAGGGAAAAATTCGTATTTCAAAATATCAATGGGTAAAGCAGATGTATGAAATATTTGTTCAATTTGAAACTTTCGACTCCGGGCCCAGGACCACCGGCAAAGTAGGTACCGCAGCATCTTTGTCTCATAATAAACAACTAACGAGATCTTTTTAAAATCACCACCTACACTCCTCCAATCACACTCTGCGGTGCACCAACCAACCGGGAACCCTCACTCATATGCATAAATTATTACCCTGCAGGTTTCTCCACAAAAAGAAACAAAATAATAATTATCAGTGTACGCCGGTAAATAAATAACAAGTTCTTACGGATAAGAAATTAATTTGCAAATAAACAATTTTATAGCTATATAACCGCATAATAACCGCTTCGTTGTTTATTACACGGAAAAAAATGACTATGGCTGATTTGATGTGATGACAATCCATTTCCTATTAAAATATGAGTCTATTCAGAATATATCAGAATACGCGTTCAGGCAGGATTCTTTTCCTGGTAGATTTAATGACTAAATGCGACAATATTAGTATTTTTATGAACACGTCTTCCATCGTCCTTATAACGCTATCGCATTTTACTGGTACTTTATTAGGAAATCTGTAAATTCATTCGTTAAAGACCCGCAGCCCCGTTTTTAACAGGAAAACGAATAATTTGACCAGATTTTTAATAAATCAGCAATATTTTATGTCGGAAAGTTTTCTCCGCGTAATAATTTTTAGTAAAAAACTTAAATAAGTTTTCTTCACAAACAATATAATTTTGAATGTGAGTATGTAACATTATAAAATAATAAAAAAAAAACATCATTTTGAGCATTGACAGTAAATGTCTGCCGCCATTCTTACAATAGTTGATGGTATAATGTTCTGAAGTTGCCTTCCAATCAGTTACTCGGGGTTGCCTACCTGTATAGGTATTTTATTTTTATTTTTAAAAATACATTATTGATTGAATTGATTTTATATAATACGAGTTTATATTGTGATTTTCACGGGTTTCCGCTAGTCATGGAAATATAGCTTCTAACTTCTATGGCGCTAGTATAAATAAAGGCGAATGTTGGAGGTTACTAGCGAACACAACGTAAAATAATTTTTAAGGAAAATAAAAAAGGCATGTATTTTTGAAGATCACGGCGATAGTTCAGTAGTTTGGACCAGTCACCTACAGGAAAATTAGAGGGAAATTATTACTTCAATTACTTGGGTAACTTATTATTCAAATTCTAGCGCAGATCCGTAAAATAATACGGAATATCACAATGTATATCTGAAAGCATTATTTATACAAAAAAAAATCCTTTCAAAAACGATCAGAAATTTACCTTCCGAATGAAAAACGCTACTTAAAATCGCGGCATCTGTCAAAACATTAAACAAAAGAAATACACATGTAAGTAGAGAATTATTAATTGATAACATAATTTTGATACCTACATTATCTCATGTCGCATGAACGATAGTTCTAACAATCAATTTCAGTTTTGAAAATCAAAGAAAATCCCAGTTTTGGAGGTCATTGAACTGGAGTTACAAGCAGACATAGAGACACACAACTGAAATTATAATTTTTAATTTAATAACTTCATAGTTCCAACAATCAATTTCAATTTTAAAAATCTAAGCAAAACCCAGTTCTAGAGGTCATTGAACTGGAGTTACACACAGACACAGAGACACACATATAATATATAATGTTTAATTTAATAACTTCACTGTGCGGCCATTTATTACAAAAGATTTCTTTAAATAAAAATATATTAATTATAAAATCTTGGATATTCACGGCACAGATATTCTTTCTGTTTTTTTTCAAATTTTAAATGTGTTACCAGATGATTTTAAAATATCGCTTAAAAAATATACATTTGATTGGCACAAAAGTTTAGAAGAAAAGAATGTCGATATTATTAACCTTTTATCGCAATGAAAATCTTTAATTTAGTAGCATCGTTATTCTGATTGATAAATAAAATGTCATTATAATGTTAGAGCTTTTTCGTATCTCCGTTCAAATCACATCAGAACAAATATTCATTTTTTTCTTATAATTCAATAAAATAAAATAAAAATTTATGTTCGAATAAAAAATATTCTGAAAGTCGTCCGTTTTATTCAGGAGCCATAAAATAATAAAATTATTATAGAACGATATAAGATACAAGGATTTTTTATTAATATTATTTATTATCGTGAAATATTTTATCGCTTTTTGAATTAAGGAGTTGAAGATTTAATCGTTTTAGTGCAGGTCCATTATTCGAATAACGTATGCAGTCCTCGGTATATTTCATGGTCAACATTATAGTCCTTCATTATTCCAAAGATTTAAATGTTCTTAATTGACATTCCATACTACGAGTATTTCATACTATCTTGATGTGTTTCGGAATGCGTTGACCAATAACTTGAAAGGAATTGGGCCATGGTAGAAATAACGTCAGATTATTGGAAGAAAGCTATATGAATTCCGTCATTCTTTGTTTTTATCTCATTTAAAATATTTTTATTTATGGTTTTCATTTAGAGAAATTGTTAAAAGTTTTTCGTTTTTCTCTTTTAAAGCAAATAATGATTGATAAGAAATCATTTTATGGTGCATAAATATATTGGAAAGTTGATAATATTTTACACTTAAGAAATAATTTTTATGTCTCTCCATTTATTTATGTTTTTTGTGCAATGCCACACTAGACTCTAAACAGCCCGAAGCTATTCGGACTATAGAGTCTCCTTTGGGAAATATTGTGAGACGATATATAAAGTTTAAGAGGAAAGAAGAATGGAAAAAGGAAGTTATCATCTGTCTATTTATATTTGTTCAGTAAACATAGCTACTTAACATATTTGACGGCCTCGATTTTTGAGTGGTTATGATCAGGTTCAAATTTTATTTGATTAATTTGTGTTATTTCACAATTTATTCATAAAAAAATAATATGGAATGGTGGATACATTCAATATCGCCCTGGTGGTAAACCACCATTCATAATAAATAAATAAAAATAAATAATAATAAAAAATTATAAAATATTATTTATTAAATAATTAAATAATCATAAATGTTGCTTGAAATAGCTTTAGCCGTGCTTGATAACCGGATCTGAATAGTCAGGTACTTTCCTCTTCCCCATACCTTCAGTCTCTCAACATACCCCAATTGGGGATGTCCTAGTTTCATTGGTTCCAGACAGTTGGAAACAATTAGAACTCTTGTGCTGTACCCACAAAAAGCTAAACAGCTGCAAATGCACTCGATTTAAACATGTTTACAATTTATGTTTATAAATTTAAAATTAGTCATGGCCCGAATACTAGCTAGTGGTTGTGCTTTCGTCCGGGAGAAATAAACGCCAACGATCAATCACAAAGGTACAATTTTTCAAAAGGTCATAATTGAAAACACAACACTTTGAAGGAAGTCGAAGATATGTACCGATTCCAAATATTTGTTAAGCATGTAACAATGCGATTGCGTGTACAAGTGCACAAGCTTCGAACAGTAGCTTCTTCAGACGTCGCGCGTCGCCAAGAGGCTACAAGTACCTACCCAACATCAGCCAGTGTACGTCTCGTCTTGCGCATTGTGGTCAGGTTATTGTATTTATTGGGAATTTGTATAATCTAATAGTGAAGTACTCTTCCTTAAAACCTCCCATAAATTGTCGGGAGCGCGTTTGTCCGAAGACGCATCTCAATAAATGCCCTTAGCAACCCGGCGATACGAACAAAAAAGGAGTGGCCCTCTATCTCGGCTAAGGGTATGGATTAATGACATCTCCTGGATTTATTACTGTCCTAAATATGTTTTTTGGATGGCCGCTTTTTATGTTTTGTTTATTCCCCTCCACACTCAGATGACCGAAAATATAAATTGGTCAATTTATACATCCTGTTCAATCTCGACTATTATTTTTATAACAGACACGATTTGTATTTGTTACTTTTGGGTTCCAAAAGAGCCATTTGATTTTACTTAAATGTGTCCACATTTTTATCATGGCCATCAAAGTTATTTGTTTTATTTTCGTTTGTGTCTCGTACTTTGATTTCTGACGGTTCTTGTTGGGGAGTTATTGTTTGCTTTGAGACAGAGAGTTGATATTCAACTTAAAAAATATAATTAAATTTGTTTCAACGATGATTATAAAAAATATCTAGGTACATATTTTTCAGAAAAAAGCAATTATAAGTCATTAGCTATTAAACTTAGTTGTAAGGCCCAAAGAATAAGTTATAAGTATAAGTGATAGGAATAGATTAAATGCATAAATTAAGTTGTTAAGCGCCCTTGAGGTGATTTTCTCCAGAAAACGTCGCTATACAAATAATGCAATCATTATTATTATTTATAATATGGTAGAATTTGATTAATAATTATAATAAAAATCGGAAAATTTGTAAAGCGCCGTTTTTTGAAAAAAAAATCACCTCAAGGGCACAGTACAAATATTACTTTCCATCTTTTTATTAACATTATGAGTTTTCCGTGCATTTCCCATGTGACAGCGGTGCATGAATATATTTTAGTTTTATTTTTTTGGCACTTCCCACCAGGGTTTGCAAATCCCGCGGGATTGTGGGATAGATTTCAGAAATCCCGCAAAATCTCGCGGGATTTTTATTAAGGGGTAATAAATTAAAATAGTGCCAAGATTTCATTAACGTTATTTTATTATTTGTTAACAATTATTGTTTAAGTTTATTATTTCTTAGTTTTTATAAATACCTTAATTATTTCAATTTTTTGAGTCAATTTTATTTTATTTTTACTATTTCATTTAAATTCGTTTAATTTAATATAAATTCAAAACTGTTTATTTAATTTATATTTGTGACACAAAATTGTAAAATGGTGCACCCAGTGAGGGTTATACTACATAATAATGTTTTATAAAAAAAAAAATTTATTGTATCAATAAAAAAAAACCTTGATTCAAATATTTAAAAAAAATACATATCATATTAAATCATTTAAGAGGTCTTTTCATATCAATTATCTTTGGTACTATTAATACAAATTATAAGGAGATACTGAAATAGTAACAAAATAAGTATTTTATGAAGACTTTTATGAAAAAAATGACCAGAAAATATATATAAATAACATAACTGTCACCTACAGGACTCTCTACAGTCATTTGAGTTCAGTCATCTTTGGAACAAGTAATATTATTAAAAAAATCATTGATTATGTAACGTAATAAGAAATGTAAGAATTTTTTTTATTTATTTTTTTTTAATATTAACTCCACACTTTTATAGGCCCTGAAGAAAATAATTTCCCTCAGGGTCTATGTCATCTTTGGGGATGCTGTGTGGAGGGTCTTTTTGTGGAGAGGAAGGAGTGAACATGGGTCTTGAAGAGTCCCATGTTGTAGGAGGGAGGAAACACAGAGGCCGGCAGCTCTTTCCACAGCCGAGCTGTTGAACTTAAGAACGAATCGTAGAAGCGACCCGTTCTCATGTGACAAATGTTAACCATGTACAAATGTTGGGCGCGCGTTTGGCGTGTATCCCGACTACGCACCGGTGCCGAAGGGATCAATGACGCTAGTTCCTCAGGGCATCTTCCATTGTAATTTGAATAGAAAATAATACTTTAATTTGTATTTGAATACTTTATTACAAAATACGATCGTATAAAACATAGACAAATACTCGTACGTTGATAATCAACAATAACTAGCTCTGGTACTTCAAAACAAATTAACTAAGGACATTGAGTGAATCATACCTGAAGTAATGCTAGTTTTTTTTAATATTCGTCACTGCCTTTTGAAACTTGACATATATGTTGATTGATTGCAAGGCCACATGAATTTATAAGAGTATAATTACATTTATTGCGTGTGCGATATGATACAAAATGACAGTTTGCCACAATGGACCATTGTAAATATTTAACCATCAATCAATTGCTTACCTTTTTTCACATAAGCAATGGAATACCGAATAATTAATACATTTTGAATTAAATTAGGGATGTAACGATACCGATACCAATACCGATATATCATCAAGGCCAGCCAATATATATATATGCATCGCCGATATCAAGCGCGCGAAAAATGCTTGCGCAAAAATACTTGTCTTGTCCAATAAGCTCAGTGGTTTCAGAACGTCTTTTTTCAACTGCAGACCTGATACAAAATGATTTGCGTAACAGATTATCTGCTGATAATTTGAATAAACTATGTTTTCTTAACAAAAAGTCTACCAAAAGTAAAATACTTTTTTTTCAATTTAATTTCTGCTTTTTATTGATAATTTTTCTTTCACACTCCTGAGGGCAATTAATATTCTCATCACTATCGGTATCGCCGATTATTTTTGTTAAGAATCGGTATCCGTATCGTATCGGCAAAATCATGTATCGTTGCATCCCTAAATTAAATACATAAGTAATGATATTACTATTCATCCCTAATAACGTTAATGTATTATTTCATCTCAATAATTTACGAAGGAAGCATTAACCTTCTTGTATTTAAATTATTAAATGCTCGGAAGTAGATGGCAGAGACGTGCGTACATTTGGTAAGAATTATGATATTGCAAAGACTTATTAGTTTGGTACTTTTTCATTTTATGTAGGTGGGTATTTATGTTGAAGGAAGAAAGGAGTGTAAGGAGAATATAAGTATGACGTAACGATGAATGGTAGAAAATAGCCATGGCACGATCTAACCAAATTAAGGCAGAATAATATGAATGAAACAAGAAGCGTGTTCCAAGACAGAGTAGTGTGGTGGATCATTCTCTGTGCCTTCCCAGTGGATATCGCCATGCATTAGTATGTATACTTTAATTTCATTGAAAACAAATTGTAAATATATAAAAATTCAATTGTTCAATAATCGCAAATTCACTTTGTGGTGTCACTTTAATATGAAAATAAATCACTTTGGTTAAAAATTGTACATGTAGATTCAACGGGTTTAAAATTAGATAACATTGAAATTCAGAAAACAAACTGTTAAAAGTCTATAATTTAGTATTATCAATAACTAAATATATTTAAAAAAATAGACATTACTTAAATTTATTTTCACATTAATACACATATTCATAAAATGTTAATTTTTTGTTTTTGTTTTCTTTTGTTGTTTAGAAAGTTACTCCTTGATTCTGTTGTAATGTATAAAAGTTTTTATTATATTCGTACTACAATTAATTCTCCGCTCGTTGAATTTATTTTTGTTTTAGGTACTTATTTGTATATTCTTAGATATTTATCAATTTTCATTACACGTTTATCCTGATGAAGTGTACGCTTATTAGTGTGTTGGCTGTCTTATATGTCTCTGTCTATGTATTGAATGTCTTTTTATGGTATGCCATTAAAATGTAATTATTTTGTATCTATTTTATTGTTGTTTTCCGTTATATGTGTGATTGTATTGTATAATTAATATTGTGAACATATGACCTGCTGACAAACTTTGGCAGTTTAGCCGGTGTTTATATTGAGGAATAATAAAAAAAGAAACCATTGGTTTGTTGATTATTTTTATTAAATAGTACTGAATACAAAGTGGTTTATTTTCTTTTATTAAAACAAAAATACAACAAAAATAAAATTACGTTGCATGTATTAATTTGAATAAATAAGCTAAAAAGCTATTTTTCTCATAAATTATCGGGGGAAAGTATTGACCGATCTTTTGTGATTTATCCTAAAATACTTTCCTCTGAAATAATATATAAATGTGAATGTATTTCTGTTATGCAACTGAATAAAAATTTCATCGTGTTATTTCAATCCACAATATGTAAGCTTTTTTTGTACTGCTGTCTCATTAAGACGACACAATACCCTAAAACAGAGTCGGACACGTGTTCATCAAAATAAAAATTCTGATATTTTCGCATTTCGTCATTGTATATTTTCAGAACAAACGTAGGTATATGAACACGTGTTCCGATATATTATGAATGTACTAAAAGTTTATTAGGAAACTGCCTGAAAACCCTTTTTAACAGGATTTTAATAAATCAGCAATATCAATTTTTCATAATAAAATAATAAATCAATTTTTCCGTCTTCCATAATCTCACTAGATCCAGATGGTTGGAAGCTGTTAGGACTCTTGAGCGGTATTCACATCATTTAAAAAAAAATCAATCTTCGTGTGTACGATTATCTCAAATAAATGATTAGTAGATACTTAGAGAGGATATGTTTTACTTCCCATATTATTACTCATTTATGAAGTGTTTCTCATCAAAACCACTGGACTCCCTTCTGTAATTTATTCATACATCCTAATGATCAAAAGCTCTTAATGCAGCCATCAACGAAACAGTAGCTATTTGTCAAATGCACTGACCCTCTGAGATCCCCGCTGTTCGAACAAAGGGCTCCGTGTTTTCAAGGGAGCAGTCGACTTACGACTAATCTTTCCTACAATAAATAATAATAATATAACCGAGTGTATGTATGGACGTCCCGTGGCGAGGGCAAGGGGTCGCGTGCCGGTAAATGCGGCTGATCTGCCCCTATATTTACACCCAAACGTTCCCAAATTTACAAGCCACATTGTAAAAAAATATTTCATAATAATGTCGTACATATACTAGTCATGTTTTGTTGTTTAGACCTTTTTGTATAGAGTGATCGGCAATTCGAAATGAAATATGATTTGAAGAGGTACAGAAAACCATTTGATTATTCTTTAACCAAAGTGCGAAACAACAAATAAAAATGTACAAATCGTTTGTTTGATTTGATCATTTAATGGTTTATTGAGGCGTTCCCTTTTTGTGAATTCTAGGCAATTAGATTAAATTAATGGTTTTGGAGAGTCTTAATTAAGCCCCGGACAGAAAGAAGTGTTTTTATGACGCGATAAAACTATCAATTAAATAATCTGTTGTTAGGAGTTGATATGTTATAGTAGTACTTTTTGCATAACGTTGTTGCTAATCATATTAAAAGCCTTGAAAAAAGCATGAGAGATCGTAAATATTTACGATTTTCATATTTTTATTATATTCCTATTACGCGCTTTCTTAGGTTAGAATTTATCTTTTTCTAAAATTTCGTTTTGAATTGCACGTAAACATGTCAAAATCTTATATATTTTTTTTAGTATCTTATCAGAACATGATGGGACGTATAATAATCCAAAAAAATTTACCTGATAAAATATTCATATTTTTATTGCGAAATAGTTGGCAAACCACTTTAAGCCGTAAAATATATCTACGTTCTCTGAATTGATGGCTATTCGCAATTTTTTATAGTTCTACGATTATATTGTTTTTATCTTTCACATAATTTTCGATTAAAATCCTTGAACCTGCGTCAGTTATGTCGATGAGTGTAATACGTAGGTAATAATAAATTGAACAGAATATTATTAATCCGTAGTAGTGTATTTTTGTGCCTTTGGTACACAGTATTTCAACAGCAGTAGATTATTTTTGTGTCCTTGGTAAACAGTATTTCGATAGCAATAGAGTATTTTTGTGCCTTTGGTACACAGTATTTCGACAGCAGTAGAGTATTTTTGTGCCTTTGGTACACAGTATTTTGATAGCAGTAGAGTGTTTTTGTACCTTTGGTAGACAGTATTTCGATAGCAGTAGAGTATTTTTGTGCCTTTGGTACACAGTCTTTCGACAGCAGTAGAGTATTTTTGTGCCTTTGGTAAACAGTATTTCGATAGCAATAGAGTATTTTTGTGCCTTTGGTACACAGTATTTCGACAGCAGTAGAGTATTTTTGTGCCTTTGGTACACAGTATTTTGATAGCAGTAGAGTGTTTTTGTACCTTTGGTACACAGTATTTCGACAGCAGTAGAGTATTTTTGTGCCTTTGGTACACAGTATTTCGACAGCAATAGAGTATTTTTGTGCCCCAGGTTATAAAGAAGCAACACAAAGTTTTGTGTTTAAAAGTCTTCACTTCCAAATTTGTAATTTATTCCAAAAAGTCATCGACCGTAAAATTTAGCTAAAAATTTATCAAAGTTTGAATTTTTATTACTTTTTTTCACATGTAACGAAAAAAGTCAAGTGACAAAAACCATTAAAATATGTTTGTGTAACTAAACATGTTTTTTTAGTTTCCTATAAAGTGGTATTTTTGAAGTTTATGGAAAAAACCGCCTGAAAACCACTTAAAATGGTCCTCATATTTTTAAATCAAAATTTGAATATTTTTAATTGCTTTACGTCTTTAAGATCTGAAAGAATCTTACAACTACTTTCAAAAGTATTATTATATTTTGAAATATGTTTGAAAATAAACGTCAATTGGGAATATTTATAAATAGATCATTAATCTGACAGACCATTTAACTTAAGTAACTTGATGACAATATCTGAAAATACCCCAGGGGTTAAATACTTCCCAGTTCTTAAATATTACTGACAAAAGCATCGCGTGTTCTTTACGATAGTATTTTATAATATCTGGATGATAATATTTTTTCTCAACATTAAAAGTAATCCAATACTACTTAAAAGTAAGTATTTATTAAGATTCTTCCAAAAATATCGTATTATTTAGGTACTTTGTTTGATATAAATTTATTTTACACTTTTCAAACTCAAAACCACTGAGATTTTAATAATTGCCTACTCTGATAGTATATGTACCCACTGACGTAAAATAAAATTAATAAAAAAACTTCCGTCTTTTGACAAGCTAATCAACGAGCTAGTACTTATGTAAATGAAAACATGACAGCGTTCATGGCTACACAGAATGAATTCATTCCAGTACCTATCTAGAATTGTGGGCGGGCCGAGGGGCGGGTGTATGTAAAATCATATTGACAGTTCTCATTACAGAGGGCTGAACCTAACCATCAGTCGCACTCATTTTTTAATTTTGTTTTCCGTGCCGTTCAACGAGATGAATTTATAAACACAATATACAAAATGATAGCATTTTAAACTGGAAAATATTAGTTTTATAAGTCATATTTTTTATCAGTCAGGTATTATCATCATAATAATAATATTGGACAATTTTTATAGCGCCGCTTTTGTGAGTTATCACCTCAGGGGCGCTTTACAGTTGATGCAGGTATTACAAAAATTATAAATATTACCAACATAAAGTGAAGTTAAGTAAAGTAAAATGAAGAACAGGAACAGGTGACATGAAGATAGAAGATGGAGACTCTGCAGCAAGAATCCTAGGTGGTGAAGAAACTGGAGCAGCTGCTGCAGCGAGAGAGACTACCGCGTCCACCAACAGTGCCAGCACGAGGTTCGTCATCCGTCCAGGTATGTGTCTGCTGCTAATAAAGCGCTGACATAATATCCTCACATAGATAACAGACCTTGGCAGCACCGCTGTGACGTTCGGATATAAGTATTCAATTATGATTTTGTTGTTTTGAGTGCGGAATTTATCATCTTAAGACTAGTTTAGGACACAACAGTTTCTACATCCGAAATGTAGAAACTTGTTCATGTTCGTTGGCAATGGAAACAATGGAGATGGACCATGCTTAAACCAATATTTTAGAATGATACAGGGCTCGCAAACTTGTCGTCAACATCGTTCATCCATACTCCTACAAGTCGTATCTTTTTCACGCCATAACTGCATTTGATTCTAATATCTATGAGTCTGTCAGATCTATTACGATAAAGGTCAAATTAAAATTGGTAGTAATACATAAGTAATGTGTATTAATAATAATCAATCGTCGATTGTGATAATTTAAACATTTAAAGAAAATTATAATACTTGTGAAGGCTTGTTTGTACCGAAACCGGTTGACAAATTCATCAATTAATGTTAATAAGTTTCAGTCTTAAATGTAAAATTTTTCGTCCATAATGACGACGGAACTGTAAACTTTTCAGTCTGAGGAGAACTCATTGGACGAAAAATAACAAAAAAGGATGTTTTTTAGCCAAATTATTTATTCGCCAATGATTAGGTAATAACTTAAGTCTTTTATTTAAAGATTTTATTTTCTGCTCAACGATGCATCGGAGTTCGCAATCATCACATTCTAAGGAGAATTCATTGGACGTCAGATAACAAAAGAATTTTTTTTTAACAAAATTATTTATCCGACGATTTATATTTTACCCTTCCACTTTCCCCTGACCAAGAGTGGCAAGACTGGAGACAAGGGTCACGATTCAAGAGGAAAATTCTCCAGGAGAAGAACAAAAGAATAACCGTGCGAAGAGACAAAAGGGGCCGTCTCCTTATGCCATTCCCGCTGCTCTAGTATGGAACTAAATGGTAATTTCTGAATTTTCGAAATGCAGGGAATAAGGCTTATGCGCAATTTGGATTTACATTTTCTCAACATGTGTTGTGCTATTGTTGAACACCACTCCTTTCTTGGTGTAAAGATAATATATTATTTTACATAAAGAACATTTTTCCGGCCATTGTAGTTTATTATGACTAAAAGAGAATTTAACCGCTTGCGCCTTACAAAATAGTTTTAAATTTTGTAATGAACCAACCATAAATTTAAATCTTAAGCTTACTAAGTTTGTTCCAAATTAAATGAAATCAATGAATCTCCCAATACAACCTCATCGAACTGCATCTAGCTTACAAACCGATGCTACGACATGTTAATTTTTTTTCGCATTACGCAAACACTTTCTCTCACGTTACTCTCCCCCCTTTCTATCCTACCTATAAATTCAATGTAACTGTGTTATTTTTTTCTTTTTTTGTATGTTTTTATTCAATTATAAAAAAATTACATTTTTATATTTAGTATTAACCTTTTAAAAACTTATTTCTATTTCATTAAGGACACTTTACAATACATCTAAAAGTTATTCTTTCTAGTATCTAGGCATAACTCACGAAGAGCAATAAGGCTTTTAGCTTTTTTAAAATCTCGGTAATTCATTAAAAATCTTTAATCCTTTAAATTTGTTTTAGGAAGTCTAAAATCTCCACAGTTTCTCGTGGGGTATTAAACTTGTATTTCAGGAGCAACTTATTTTTAACTTAAATATTAGGGTATTGTAAATTATTCGCTGTCTCACACTTAACATTCCTAGTTTTTTATGCATACTAATTATCTTAGAATACCTAAAACAATTCAATACTGCTCGCATACCTCTATTTTGAATTATTTACAATTGTTGACTAAATGTGTTTTTATGTAACCCCGATGAAGGTTCAGGTGAACCGTCACCAGTTGGTTTTAAACATTAAATATATATATATATATACAATAAAGTGGTATTAAAAACAAAGTTATTTTATTCTAAGTATTATGTTAATTTTATATTGTATACCATACAAAGGCGGTATCTTAATGTGTTCTGATTACTCACTATTGTTTTATATTATAAATATTATTATATTTTATGCGTATGTATTTTTTTTAATACAGAGTGTTATGTACGTACATAAGTTTGCATTGTAGGTATAAATAAATTAAATAAATGACAAAAGATACACTTTTACACACATTACCAACTAGCAAATAAACGATGAACCTGTCAAAAGGGCAAAATAATGTTGCATGAAATAGTTTGTATCATTCATATTTTCGGACATTTTAATTTTTAGGACATTAAGGGTCTAGGTCATTCGTCGTGCCTGGACTAAGTACCTATTGATGATAATATTGACAAATTAAATTTATCGTCTCGTAGGCATTTAACAACTCTGCGATGTTTAACTCTTTGCAAATCATAAAAAAATGATATTAATTCATTAATTAATTTTCGTGAAATCGACAGCTTAGATTTCATCAATTGGCTTAACCAAAGATATTGTTCTTCTAATATCTTTGGGCTTAACATTGTGACTTAACTTCTAATAAGACCACGAGCGAAAAAATAACAATTATCCAATTTATAAGAAAATTATATCAAACGAAAAATCGTTTGACAAGTAAGAAAATCCTTTATTTGTGCTTATTCTGGTGTTATCATATTATTTAAAGAGACAGGAAGTAACATAATGTTCAATTCAGAATTATATAAAATAAAAACATCAAAATATAACTCTTAACAATAATATGCAGGCAAACTTTTTAGTACAAATATATAGGTCACAGTTGATATTTTTATTGGTAACCAAAGTAGCGAAGTAGATTGTAGTCTCACCTGTCATTGTTGTCTGTCATAATGTGTGATGCTTTGTTTATATATAACGAAAGATTCATGAAGTGTTTAATGTTAGGCGGAACATAAGAGATACAATGTATATTTTTTAGTTTTTGCCGGGAAATGAAGTGGTTACCTATATATCTTCGGCTTCAGAGCACAATTTATTTTTTCATATCAACCACATTCAGGTACGTGGCTTTCCCCACGGGTGAGTTCAAGAAAAAATTGGTGTGGCTCGCTCTACAATAAAGGTTATGGCGCCGTACTCGAGAGTGAGACTCTGCTACAAAGAATTTTGAATAATTTTATAAAAAAATATTATACACATATTTAATCAGAGCTATACCTCTACGTGTCTCTAAGGAGTGGTAATTGGTAATTGGTCATGCCCAGAAAATATAAGTAGATAGGTATAGACATGCGTAATATCCGTAGAGACGCAAGTAAAATCTTAAAAATTTCTTGTGAACTCTTTCAATGTAATGTACGTAATTTCGTTTGGGGACCAAATGATTGAATTTGACTCAAATACACATAAAAATAATACCATTTGTGAGTTGTGAAACGAATACGAATTTATAATTAGAAGCCAAGAAGCTTGAATACTAACTAAATCGTTGATTTTTGGTGAAAATTTTGTTTATTGTCATAAATAACCCCGAGATCTTTGATTTGGTTTAATCGAACTTATAAGGTGTACCTACTGAAACTTGTGCCGTTTATTTTGGCCCAGTTTGAGACACGATCGATATCACGTTGAAAAATAACTAAGTCAAGAAGATTTTTAATTGAACGGTGTAGTTTCAAGTCATCTGCAAAAAGTAAATAGTGCGAATGAATGATGACTGAACCAATATCATTAATTAATAGCACAAACAAAAACGGTCCAAGGATAGACCCCTGAGGAACTCCAGTAAAGCTACGAATTCGACAGAACGGAAACCCTAATAAAAAACGTATTTATTGTGCATGATTATTCGAGCACTATTTAACTTTCAGTAAGAAAACACCAAAGCTCCATTACCCCTCATGGGAAAACTAAGCGATAAACTGAAAATCGTTTGTTCTTACTGAAACTGACGTTGTCCTAGAAATTCTGGTTTCAAAATTTGTCAAATTTAATGACACCAGAGCCATTTTTCAGGAGTTTTTGCTTTCAGTTGCCTTGTTTGTTGGTGATTTTCACACAAAGAAACAAGGGAGTGAGCGGCATATTTAATTACCTATAACCTCATCCTACATGGCAGTGAAGATTAAAGAATCTTGGCGAAGATTTATTTCTTCAATTGATCGAGTTTCATTCGTAAAAAATAGTCTGTATTAAAATTAATCTACAAAAAAAGTCATTTTAATGTTTCACTTTTAATAAAGGTATGTGAGTTATTCGGAATGCAAATGAACAAAACTATGATGCATGTTCGAGTCTTCTCCATAGAATTAGCTCACTGAACCTTTGTTCGCATAAGTGGCCGTGAATGGCACTGGTCACTGAACACGGCCCAGCAAGGTCAGCCGGTTTGTATATTTATTTATTATTATTTATTTATAACGGACAAACTTATCCTTTTCGACTTTATTGAAATAATGCGCTCACATCTGTTAGGAGCAGATCGATTTAAGATAAACTGCACTCAGTAAAACTTTGAAGTTTTTATTGGTGATTTGCTTGTGTATATTCATGTAATATGATATAATTCTATGACTATAAGGAATAAAAAAGAATTATCTCTACAACACTATTTAATTATTAATTTTTATGAGGTGCCGCTAAAGAGTTCCAATTACCCAGAGCCAGTACAACTATTACTTCCACAATTGGGCAATGTTTCATTTATAAATGAAGTAGAAGAAGGAAATGTTAGGAAGTAGGTATTTACGTACACGAAGAAAATTAAGCATTTTCCTAATTTATTTAGAATCTCTTTTAATTATTGGTATCCCAGTAAAACAAAACGGGTTTGCAGGCTTTTGACGAATGAATTATCCGGTTTCCTGATAAAATTTTAGTAAACCACGAATATTTTATCATGATTCCTGTGATTCCTGTCAATATTATATTATCGAGCACATATTATCACACGTATATATGTTGTATATACGTGTTCGAACACGTATTCCGTCCGTGATAATATATTCGTGGTTTACTAAAACTTTATCAGGAAACCTTTAAAAGGTGTGCAATCCAATTTTTAACTAGTATACCAATAATTTTAATAATGGGCTGTTTCACAGAATTTGAACAATTCATCAAATTTCAACGTTCATTTTCGTGTTCTGTGAAAGACCTATTCAAGTTCTGTTCCCAGAAGATTTATTATTATAGGCTAATTGCTTGACAGAACAGAAATAATAACAGAACTTGAAAAATTCCTTTACAGAACTTGAAAAATAACTTTGAAAAATAGTTAAAATTCTCTAAAACAAACCGTCCCTAATAAATTAGCAATACTCATTTTTCTCCGTGTGGCTATTCACTGGGCCATAAAACGAACGAAATCATCTGAATATCAGAAAAACTATTTCAGACTTGGTTTCAATTCCGAATATTGTTGTCTTCCAGAGCAATACATTTTGGAAATTTCTTCAAAATCATGAAACTAGGATTGATGTTTGGTTCATATCACCTAAGAATTTATTTTTTGTGTTTTAGGGCGTCTATACCTAAAAATGCTTTATATTTTCGAATAAGTATCAATCGTTCTAACAAGACCTACGACTGGTTACGTAAAATATGATCAAATATTGTTCATTAATAAAGCTTATACACTGCACGCTGCATGAGAACGCGTCGTGCGGTTTGTGCCTCGGCCGACGCGTCTTATAGTGGTCGCACGCCTTACGTGGCGCTGCTGACAAGTTTGTTTCGTGTCGGCCGCTATTTACGCGGCGCACACCCCGCATAATGGAATATATTGCAGATATTGTATTTTATAATCAGGCCTTTTGTATGTAGACATCCTGTATACACAATGGGCGAAGCTTTATTGCCGGCCAGGCCGCTCGAGATCTGCCATACGTTTCGGAGAGAATTACAGAATAATGCGCGCCGGTTAAGTAAGTTTTTCTTCCCTCGTGAACTTCGGGAGACTGGCACTCTGGAAGACTGGACGGCTTATTAAAACGTAGGAAAACAGTATATTCATACAGTCTAATTAGTAAATTGCAAACCAAACGTCGTTAGACTTACAACGATAAACTCCATAGACACTTCCTGTGAGGACAAGAATAAGAGGCGTAGTTTATAGTATCTCCCTATGGTAGGCAGAGATAAATGAGATTTCCCGGAAACGAAAAAAAAAATCTTATCGAAGGAAGCAAACACTTTGTGATGTGACATTATATATTAAATGAAAAAAAACACTTTGTAAAACACCACTTTTATTATGAATTAATATTAACAACCAACCAGGTTTCGCTTAGCTCAAGCTTCGTCAGGGCTTATTATATCAACTTAAGTTATTTTCATACAGACACACATATATATATATATAGAAGAAAATAAAACAATGAGTGAAGGGGATAGAAATAAAATAACAGACACGAGTGAAAGAGATAGAAATAAAAGAGCAGACACCTTATTAGTGCTAGAACGAGAAAGGATGTAGACTGATAACAGGATGGGTAGGTAGGGAGGGGGAAGGAAGGAAAAAGTTTTATCAGAGGTTAACGGAATAAATTAAATATTGGACTATCAGTTAAATTGATTTGATTGTTGAATGTTGAAATAAATCAAATATAATCAACAATCAAATCAATTTAACTGATAGTCCAATATTTAATTTATTCCGTTAACCTCTGATATTTCTTTTATTTTCTTCTATATATATATGTCTGTATGAAAATAACTTTAGTTGATATACTAAGCTCTGACGAAGCTTGAGCTAAGCCAAACCTGGTTGGCTGTTAATATTAATTCATAATAAACGTGGTGTTTTACAAAGTTTATTTTTTTAATTTAATAGAAAAAAAATCCTCCTTCACATCCTTATGTAGATTGCAATGATATATATCTGCCTATCATAGAGGGATACTATAAACTACGCCTCTTATTCTTGTTCTCACAGGAAGTGTCTATTAGCCATGTAAAATATTCTTGTGAAAATTCAAAATATTTACTGTGCACACACCTACAACGGGTTATGCATATGAATTAAACATCTCACAGCCAAGCAAAGTTTAAAAAAATGTGGTTACTCCTATCGGAGGTTACTCCTCCACCGGGGCAATCTTCGCCCTGAAAGTTGCAACTCAGCAGAATTGCACTTTTTTTATGATTATCAACTCACAATAAAACTTGCATTCATTTATTTACCTCTGTTCAATTGACCCCTTTCAGCTATTTTGTACAAATAATATCATTTTCACTAAATCTTGTATATGCTTCATAACTTTTATGCCGTATGTCTTTAATGGGGTATCTTGTAGTTCTGCCTAAATTATTTACCCCTTATAAAGCCCTTAAAAATAAACAATCCAGATGGAACGTCAGTATTGTTTTTCAATTTGACTTTAAAGGACCCTTTTCACGTGCAAAATATTTTACAGCGCTTGAGGGACGCCTAAAAGCTAACAGGCTTATTGGGATTTAATTTTAATGGGGCCGTTAAATAAAAAGTTATTTAATTGGGATGATAAAATATGCCACATTTATTATAGATACTTAATGCAACGTTTTAACATCTCGGATAATCTTAGTTATAAAACAGATTACTGCTTTATAAATAAGTTTATCAAAGTTCGTCAAAAAGTTGAAGTTTTCAATCGGTGAGCAAAGGCTTCATGAAATTAACCCATCTGTTTGTTGTGAAATTTATAGGGAAACGCAACTGTTTTTTAATGATATAATTATTTCAGTTAAAACCACTATTTTAGAAAAGGTTGTCAACATATTTCTGAACCAAAGGTTTTTTGATCAGGATACAATATAATGATTTATGTTAAATTAAAATGTTGACACAAAATGATTTTACTACTGTTAAAGAAGGCAGATTATTTTTCACAACGTTTTATTTAATTTCAAAACTTGAGCGAATCCAGGTTGTATGTAAAAATGAAATACGTTATATACATCCACGTTCACAAATATGTAGATTATAAGAGCTTTCTGCGTGAAATACATTAGATTTAAAAAAAAATTAAACCAAGTTTTACACTAACAGCCTTACAAATAAAGGTGTTTTAAATTTTACACAACGATTAAAGTATTGTAAATGGCTGCTTATAAGAAGTGAAAAATTAAAAAAAATTAATTAGAAAGTCTTGAAGAAGAAAGGTACTAAGTTTTCGTTGAAATGTTGCCGTAACAACAATTAGAAAGTATGTAAGTATTTCTTAAACAATATATTATTTTCATTAAATATATAAAAATCAGATTCTTCTTAATAATAAAGAATCTGATTTTCACATTTTGGGTTTTGAATTTGACTGTGAATTTAATGTAGCGCATTGGTTTGTTTTAATTATTAAAATAACTTAATTATTTAACAGTTTATTAAATATAATTCAAGCATTTATTCCTCTGTGATAGGTGGTTTAGGTACCTAAATAATAAATTATCCCTGAGGTGAATTAACCAGTATAAGGCAGAAGTTGTTGCAAAAACTTCACTTTACTTTGTACCACGTGCCGCTATCCCCCTTTTCGTGTAACGAAGACATATTTCAAAAATTTTGCGCATATTTTTGTATGGCGGCGAGAATGCAAGCGCTGCCCACGCTCCTTTGTCTCGCTCCATCCCTCTTCCATCCCATCTCTCCGTCTCCTCCCCTTTCCGCTTGATATGTTTATTGTTCTTACAACACCTGAGCTTGTACGGGACGTTTGTCCTAATAGCACGGCCGAGTGGGAACACGGGAAAATCAGGAAACTTAAACATTTTATCTGGATTTTGTTCAATATGTGCTATATACGGCAAACAAGGGTAGAGCAAGCATGCGTTGGATAATATGGATTCTGTGGGTTTAATTTTAATGTTGTTTGTCTGATCTTCATAATTTTTTTTTGCCAATATCATCATCGATTTCTTCGATCTGATTTTGTTAATGGTATCAATAAATGAATTTGAATTTTTCAAAACTTCTGTTAAAAATACCTCAAGCTAATAAATACAATAAAATAAGTTAAGACCACATACGATATGTAAATATTTGTCATTTTGGTAATTTTATGGTTTTTTGCTTTCTCATTCATCGTTGTGGGTTTATCGCACACATGTCCAAATTAACGATGGACCACCTCCAGAAACTGAATAATTTATCGTTTTTAACCGTATTAGTGTCCACACAGTAATAATTAGTGTAATGAAAATATATCGCATCATTAATCCTCAGTCTTCTGGGAAAAAGATTAACCCTCAACATTGTAAAGTTAATTAATGATTGAGAAAAAACATGCTTAATTCGTTGACTTAACATTGACGTTAACTCCGTTGTTTCATTTCGATTAGCTTCACCTCATTTTTCACGTATGATAAAATGAGCAAGTACAATAATGATAGTACCTAATGCAGTTCCTAAGTATACAGTAGGTATTGGAGACCCTGCCAGTTGACGAGGGGGTAGGTAGGCTATTGACCATTTAAACTATAGTTCTTGAACATTCCACCATGCGACAATGCTGCATCAACGAGGAATACGGATCCGCAGTTGCTGTCTAACCGGCAATTATTATTTTTATTTGATATCCTGATCAGAAATGCTTATTAAGAGAGTACCAGTTGTACCTACCTGAGAAAAATTTTCAAAAAAAAATCTAATTAGGGTTAGTTGAGGTCAGGTTCTTGTAATATTTTAATTTTTAAAACATATGCAATTTATATTAAATTATTTCTCTATATTGAATTTGTGGGGTAGGAAAATATAATGATTTTTACCTGTAAAATTACGATAACTTGTAAAACTGTTTCTATCAATAATTATGTAGTTCTTTTCTCCTAATTTTCTGTTCCTTTAGAGCGGGATCTCTAAGACTACCTGAAAAGAATGGGCTCGATTTAATAATGAGGGAAGAATGGGGATATACATTTAACGGGTTTATATTACTAATAAGATATTTTTTACTTAGTTACAAAACTCTTTAAATTTTTTTAACACAAATAGTTTTTTTTCATAAAATCTTACGTTGAAACTGGTTTGTTAAAATTAATTGCCGTAATTTCTCATGGACGTTCTTATATGCAGCGCAGCAATCAGATATGATTAAGCTTTTATTTTAATTGCCGTTTATGTGTGTTATTACTGAAACATTTTTCAATCAAATGTGTTTAGTTTAACAATGCATTAAAAATAGTATTGTTATTATTTTGTAATACATATTATCACTTAAATTAAATAATAATAATATAAATGTGTGGTTATTTTACTAACAATAAAAGCTTCCGCCAACTTGCCCATGGTAGGCAAATACGAAAGGCTTTCCAAAAAATATTCAAGATATAAATCAAGTCCAGCTTTGTCTTTTATTGATATCAAAACTTGTTCCTCAGTAGACGGTCTTCTTTAGGAAATACAAAAAGTTCGCCTACCAGCCCTGGTCTCCCCTACCTACCGTAAATGGGGCTCTGAGGAGGTAGGTACTAGTATTTATTAGATAGGTAATAATAATATGGGTCAAATAATAAATATGGATAGTTATATTTTATATTTGACATTTAAATTCTTATTTCAACGTTCCATTCTATTTGCTTGGAGATCAGAAAGTAACTTTAAAATTTGAAAATACAAATATCTGTTTAGAAAAAGCTACTAACTAAACAAGTGTTATTAGAAAACGGCATTATATTTATAAAGTTGATCATTTATACATTTAAAAAAATAAATTATTATACATGATATTCATTGACCATTTCAATTACCCAGTTAGTAGAGAAATCTCGAGTCTAACTTGGGAGCTAGTCTATTTAATAATTAAATACATAATATTTATAAATAGTTAAGGTGGTCATAAATAGTAGGCATCGATATTACAACAAAAATACAGTATCCAAGTATTAAAAGGACAAAAGTAAAAAAAAAAAACAATACATAAATAAATTGCAACAGTTTATCTGAAAAGCATCGATCATTGTGTGGGTTTTCTTTAAAAAAAGTAATGTTAGTTGTTTTTTTAAATTTTAAATAGTTTTTTTCACTTTTTATTATATCGGGTAAATCGTTGAATAGCTTAGTTAATTTTTTTAATAGCTTATGTTTATGTTATCTTTAATGATGTAAATTACGTTGCGAGGTCCAAACACAAATATTGTGCCGATTTCATGATGCCAGAGTGAGCTCGCCAGAGTTTTGTTGTTGCTTCATAAAACTGTACCTAGTCTATTTTGTTTAGTTAGCTACCTACATAATATAATGGTAACGATGAGCAATTTTAACTAATTCACATAGTTTTAGTCGAGACACATGCACATACATTTATTATCCTTTCTATTTTTGGAACAACTTGCAATATTTAATCATTGAACACCCTCGATGCGACCGAATCTTTTTCTGTTTCAAATTTTCGTTTTGTAGTCGCGAATATTGTGTTCAATGATCAAAAATATTTATCTACCGATGGTGTCTGAATGATGTTATATCTACTGTTCTTGTTGGCTGGTAAACAATATTGGTCTTAGATGTAACAAATATGCTGGTAAGATTTAGAGAAGCAATAGAAGAAGGATCGCGTATTGAGGCTCTATAAATTCTTAATTGGTGATGATAAATTAAAGCTTTCAATATTGAATTAATCAGAACATAAATGTATAAATTCTAATGAACAACTCTCGTCGAAGTTTGATACATAATCTCATAAAACCAATGAAGGAATTTTTATGGAATAGATTATTATCTTATTATTTTATATTGCTTTTGTTATAATTATTTATTAATGACTGTGATTTTGATCTTTATCGAGCTTTTGTTATAACGGTTTATTTATTGAAGTTTTTTTAAAACTCCTGGGAAGTAGGTAATTATTTATTGCTTCTTTAATAAGTGTAAATTCACTTTGTGGCAATTTTAATTTAAATTAAATAAATTACTTTGTTTATACCACCATTTAAACAAAATAATCGACATGTTTCAAAACCAACGGTTCTGGGTCAGGAAATATTATACATTTGTCTTGACGAAGAAATCTTTTGTTTTAAAACATGTCGATTATTTTGATAAAGTAGTGGTGTACCAATACAATAAAAAAGGCTAAGTGACCTGCTTCACAATCCCCCACTTTACTCTTTCTTCATTTTCACCACAATAACTAAGCTGGGATGTCTTAGTTCTACTGGCTCCGGGCAGTCGGAAATGATATCTCTAATAAAACCTACCGAGTTACTCCAGCACCTACTTGCTTTATACTGAAGAGCCTTAGTTAGGTACCAACTTCTCGCAGTATTCTGTCTATTAAACCTTCAAAGAGGAGCAGCGACAGTATAAAGCTGTCCAATAATGACGCCGAAGTCGCGACGCGCCGCGCTTGGCATCTAGTGACGGTAGTGACGGCTAGTGACGTGACTAAAAGTCGCGTCACTGGAACGGCAGTAGCGAGTAGCAAGTAGCGGTAGCAGTTGCAGAGTAGCAGAATGCGACTTCCGACTGGACCGTGAATCGGTTGATCAGAGATCAAGCCACTGGCACTGGTCTGACATCGCCATTACCGATGCCAGGCCCGGACATCAGACGTCCCGCTTCAGCAAGATTGAAGTTTTGGCCGGTTTGATGTGTCAGATGTAAAGGAGCTGGTGTCGCGGCCAGCGGTGACTCGCGAGGTGTCGACGCCATTATTTTTAATCGAGATTACATCTTGAAACTTATTTTCACCTCTGTAAGAAGTAAGAGCACCTTTAAATGAGATTTATGGCTCGCTTCGTTCGGTTTTAGTTCATTTTGAGGAGAGGTTTACGGCGTCCTTATATAAATGCTTTATGCCCCGCGATGCTATTAAATTAAGATTAAACTGATAGAAAACTTAACAACGGATGGACCATAAATATATTCATCTTTACTGACATTATTTTATACATACATATATACGAACCATTCATAGTACTTACCTACCTATTTTATATTATTAATCTAAGGTCAGAATACATCCAAGCTTCATTGGATTGTCTTTCAGAAAAAAATAAGATGAGTAGTTACCAAACGGCAAAGGGAGACGTAATTTTATAATCGGTATTGTAAAAAAAAAATTATTTAAAAATATCAAAATACCTTAATATATTTTAGGGTTCATTCCGAATTCTGAATTCCGAATTTCTGTTCTTGTTAGTAGGAAAGTATTTATTTATTTTATTTTATTCAAGCACATAAAACATGCTGATGCTCAAAAATTTACATATATTGATGTTTTAATACAAAGTACTAACAAAAAGGATTATAATAATAAAAATATTAAGCTAAATATGCAAAAGTAAATGACAAATAAGAATGGGTTAAACGTAGAATAAAAAAAATATTTCTGTAAATAATTTATTATTATCACCTATACCTGCAGTCAAAAATCGCTTTTGTTTTTGAAACGTAAGTATACTGAAAGTCAATTTCCACACGCCAATAAAAGTACAAAGGGGCGAGATGTCAACATTTTGAGACAGAGCTGCGGTAAACGGTGCCGGTATGCCGAAGCAGAACTAACATCAACCAAGTATTTACATCGCCATACATATCCCCGGCGAGGTGCAGAAATAGGCTGAAATCTGCTTCAGTGGCAAGTTAGCCTGTCAATAGTAATTTCAATACATAGGTACAATACGCTCAATCTTAGAATACTGTTCACAATATCTACCTATGGGTTGGAAGGGGGGGGGGGGATTTCATAATATTCGGTAAAGTTCTGTTTATTTATTTATTTGTGGCATTTTAAATAGGTACATACTTGTCTAATTCCTAAATACCGATAAAATCCTTAAACATACATAAGTTTTATAATACATATTATATATTATAACAAAACAAAAAACAAATATATAATAAAATCCCCTCTCAGCTGAAACTGTGTGAATTGTCATCCTTCGGTCCAAGAGTGACAAAATGGTTGTTGGATCTTGGCAGGACTGATTCCGAAATGATCCTAAAAAATGTAATTTGAAATCACGAACGCCTCTCTGAACTCCGAACGCCTGTATCTTTTTATGTATCTTTTTTATGTATCTTCGTTTTAACATATTTATTTTAGCTAGTCTTAAATCTTGTATTCGTCTAGGATAACTTGAAACTTGTAAATTTGACTGTCCTGAAACGGGAATCCTTCTTAGTTGGACAGTCGAAATCATAAAATGTAATCAATATTATATATTATAATAAAACAAATAAAAAACTTTATTCCACTTAATTTTATTTTGACCGTAACCGGTTTCAGCTCGTCAAAGCCATCTTCAGACTGGTACACAAAATTCTTAGTCTACGGTTTATATACACAACATATGGGGGAGGGGGGAGAGGGGTAGTTTATAGGGTTTTAATCAATTTTATTTGTTACTAAGTCGTTTAAGATTGTCGAATTTCTAAAAATTTTTTAAAAATTTTTAAAAATTTGGTAAATCCAGTAAGCTAATTACCTTGGGTTTGTAGCTCATTTCAATATTTATTAGGGAAAAAACCCTCACAGGTAATATGCATTATTAATGACCTAATTTTATTGTCAAATCATTATTTATGATGGGATTATATTTGCTTTTTGAAAATATACATGTTTACATTTGAGTAATCAATATTATATTATAAAAAAAAAAATCAAAAATTAATTGTAATTAAATCACAAATTTCCGCAATTTTAAATTTATATTATATTATGTGTGAGATAAAATTATTTTATGTTTTCTTCCAACTTTATTTCTTCTGAAAATTCGCCAAAAGTCTTCATTGCTCCGGGCGTCAACTTTGTAGACTCTGGTTTTTCTGAAAGGGAGTCTTATTTCAGTCTTTTCCTAGTTTGATCTATGCGTTTATGATTTAGATAGAAATTTAATTGATGTATGGCCATTAATTACATATTTTATAGATTCAAATTATAGTAACCAGTAAGGAACCATTTATTGGATAACCAACACCTCTGCCATAAGTCGCTCCAAGTGGTTCGCTACGTTTGGTGACTCTCTCGACTTATCACCTTATATCGCAGTGGAAGGATGGATGGATGGATGGATGGATTGATGGATTCATACCACACTCCTTCACACGCTGACCTCCAGATTCCTACCCACCCCTCACACCCTTTTCCTTGCCAGAACTTCCCATCCTTCCTTTCCTTGAAACGACCCTCCCCACAGTATCCACAAAGATGACATAGGGGCCTCTCCTCAGGCTATCCTCAGGGCCTCCCCTCTGAGGTTAGCGTAAAAAGTTTTAATTGTTTTATTTCATTAATATGTCAAAAGTGACTGATTTCTACGAAAATATAAAAAATGAGCGCTTTGTATGTTGAAAACTTGACGAAACCGAAATTTAACATTAATTGTTCTATTAGAAGTTTAAGCAAAAAAAGTCTGGGAAATTTTTATGAGCTTATTTCCACATTGTATTACTACGTCTTTTTAAATACTCACCACGTAGACTAATACCTAGAAGAGAAACATACATCAAAATATTTTTTTTATTTATTTTACCTACCTACCTGCAATGTTGGCAATGCTTTCCGATGAAAAAAGTACGTTAAAAAATAATTATGACAGACGTGGCCCAACTTGATAGATGATTAGATGCATCCTTAATTCAACCACACATTTCAAGTGGTTTATACCCAAATGGACTTGATTGAGGATCCTTTATGCCATTAGTACTCGAGCTCCATAAGCCAAGTGGTGACTGCGAAATTATATTCCGTTTTGCAAGAATATTCAAGAGGCCATAAGAGGGAAGTCTCGTATTGGGTATGAGAGGTTTTTTAACAAAACACCAGTTGACGTTTCATTGGGTTCGTTGTATTTATCTAATCATGGCTTAATCGGCTTTATTGAACCTGCATGTGTAGATTTGATGTCACAATAAGCAGTAAGTACCTATGTATGTATCTAATTATAAGTTAACATAATATATTATTTAAGCATTTAGAAACATTTATATATAGTGAAATTATTATTAGCAAAACATAATGTCCCACTCAAGCGTAGTGTGTTAAATTCCTCGGCTGGCTTAGTCCTCCATCACAACACAAGCAACATTTTCATTTTACTGTGGTGGTAGTAGGAGATTTTCAAATATTGTCAGGTTATTCGTAACCCGGGAATGTTTGTCTTCCTTTAAAAAAAAAATAAAAAAAATGTATATTTGGATTGAAAAATCAATTTATCAGAGTTTTTTTTACATTAAATCCGAGTCCATGAGGAAAATAATCTCATTTCATCTCTAAGGATGCTGTGCGGTGGGTATTTTTTAAGGACAAGAAGGAGAGGAAATTCTGGGAAGGAAAAATAAACGAGGGTTGGGTAGAAATCTAGGGATCAGTTCGTCCAGGAGTGACGGACATAAGAATATATCCCTCCCAGTGCGGCACATGGCGATGAGTCAATAGACCAGTATGAGAGGTCAAAGGGTCTCTCCAAACCAGCTTCTTCCGAACTGGCAAGCAACGCAGGTGGTGGGCATGCGCATTTTGAACACACCTCACCTCATGAACCCGGGCACCCCTGCTAAATCACTAAAAGTAGCAAACCACTGGGAGACCTATTGCAGAGGTGTTGATTATCTAATCAATGGTTTTCATCATTTGACATCAAAGACAGCAAAATCCACAATATTTCTGGTAAAAGAATTCGTCGTTGTTGCGTAGTTTTAGGTTTATTTTGTCATTTCATCATTGTAAAAACATTTTTTTTAATAATCTTTCAAGTATTTGATGAAGCTGTATTTTTGAAGCTAGTCATATGTTACTGCAATGCTGAAGCAGTTCATTCATGCTTTTCTTACCAGTTAAATATTTTTGTTAGGTTGGTACTAAACTGCATATAAACTTGGATGGACTCTGCCATATTTGATATTATTTTCCTAAATTATTACAGTTAACTGTGTGAAAATTTTCAGTAATAGATTTGAATCGATTTAATAATAACAGGAAAGCAGAAACAAAATAAAAAAGAGAATCTCATAGATTGTTGGTCATAAAAGTATGTAGGTATATATATGATATTTTCAATGTAATCTGAGAACAGTAATTTATTGATTTATAATGCATCATTGATCCGAATATATGCCCGGAGTACAGAGAAGCAACGGGCAATAAACTAGTAATTGCGTATTCAAAACGAGCTCAATAATTCGTAGCTTCATAAAACTTGCGGTACAAAAATTCTTCGCGATTGTTTTGCATTTTTACGACTGTCTTTTGTACGAACAGAATTTCTTCTCGGTGTTTTCTAAATTTAAATGGAAACATCGTGATGTATGCGCGGTTGCACAAATAAAACATTGATGCAAAAGAATACTTTTTAAAACATTCAAATGCTGAATGTAATTGAATGCGAGTTCGAACGCCACTAGGGTTAATTTTAGTACGGGCGGTCGTGCAAGTAATTAATTATAAAATATTTAAAGATCTGAAACAATGTGTCACATAAGATTATATTTTCATTGCTTACTAGACTTAGTTAAACGAATTCGTCTGCTGAGAGATTCTAGGAATAGACGTGATTATAGATGATAATAACATATTATTTTAAATCCACAGGGGAGGCATGATGCAAATTTGTTTCTTAAGAATAACAATTATTTTAGTACGAGAATGAATATATAATTTCAGTTTTAATAATCCGTTGTTTCGTATCTTCCCCGAGGCTTAAAATGTGAAACGGGATATAATTTTAATACCTTTGATTGGGGCAGAGGATTCTCCGTAACAGGATATTATGATTTATGTCGGGGTGTTATGACACGCGCCAGATTTGCGCCAGGGGCTGAAATTCCTACAATCCTTCGTGCCAAAGAGTAGTGAAATTATATGTTAAATTTGATACATCTTTGCAAAAACAGGGGTGATCTCCTAGCGCAGATATTTAAATATATCTTAAATGCAATTTTAACAAAACAAAATTGTACGATTATCTAGCAACCAAATACTGAATATGGAGGTCACGGGTTCAAATACCGGCGTGCGCAAGTAAATTTTATTTTATCAAAATTTTTACACAATTGAATAATTCGTTTATAATAATGTAATAGTATATTTGCGGCACGTTTCAGAGTGGAAGATACTCTCAGTATCGCCGTGTTGAAAGACAACGACTAAGAATTGAAACGTTGCTTGAAATGGCTTTAGCCATGTTTATTGATCAGATTTGAATAGCCAGGTACTTCACCACTTACTCCTTCTCAATCCTCTTATACCCCACTACATTCAGCCTCACAACGTACCCCAATTAGAGATAGTCTTAATAGCCTCAGACCTTTGAGGAGCTGTTGGGACTTTTGTTCCGTATTCACATAACAATCTGTTGTGAAAATATCACTCATTTTCATATTTTTTCAGAAGGTTCTTTTTACACTACAAAGTGTTATAAACTCAATTTTTTTTCTATTATTACGCAAAATCAATTTTAAACAAACACATCACACTTTGTAACATATTACAATATTAAAGTTCTAATTTTGATTTTTTTTAATGTTCGGTTTATGTGGCTATTTCAAATATTATCCCTATGTATAAAAATAATGTTTAATAATTTATCACCATAATAAAATTACGACAGCAGCGGCTGGGGCAGTTAACTTACATATTTAAAAAAAGAGGAAAAAATTGTACATAATTTACTAAATATTCCTATGTAGAGGCTCCAAAAAAAAGCGTTAGAATAAATATTTAAATAAAAAAATCGCATTATATGGAGACTTTGTCTGTAATTCTTCATAGATTCTCTTCCCAGAGCGGGGTTTTCCCACTTACTAAGTGATACAGTAATAGTGTGAAGCTAATTGCCGATTTACCTACTTATCAAAAGCCAACCTACTCGCATTAAAAACAAATTCTTAGGCGAAGAAGCGATGCGAGTCCTATGAAGTGCTGTTATTAAAATAATGAGTCGAGTAATCCTGCTGAGTTTTGATCTTCTTGCATCGCGGCTGCTGGGGATATATAGGGATGAGGCGGGGAGGGGAGGGGTTGTGGGGATGGGGGGATTAAGAGGAGGGAGGTTATTAAATAATTATCCAGTCTGTGATTCTGAACGTGGAAGGGTTAAAATCAAAGTTAACGCACATAATCTGCCATTAAGTTGTCATACAAGCGACTCGAAAATTTGCTCAACCTCCGTTTATTTCTGTTCCCCCATAGGATTCAATGAAGATTACACTTAATGATAGCATTTAAATTACGATTTCTTTATCATATTAAACGAAGAATAGATATTTTCTATTTGTACCCATAAACGTCATTATATTTTATATGATCTTACATTGACGATTTCTATCTATTACAGAATTAAAATGGCAGAGTTTGTTAAAAAACTGTATGTAGAAATAAAGTATTATATTTATTTTATTAAAAATACTTAGTTTACATTACTTTTTTTATTCACAATCTACAAGTTTCGCGAACAATGGTTGCTTCACCAGGAGTAAATGTACACTAAAGTTAAAAATTAAATATCGATCACCTTTGGAGAGGGGAGGTAGAGGGAGGGGTGGTGGTATGAGTGGGAAAGTTTGTTAGAATTGGGAATTACAATGTCATTAGAAGGAAAATAGTGGTTAAGTAGAAAAAGAATAAGGTTTATAAAAAATGCTTACAAACCATATCTGCGTTGATATTAACATTTTTTATTATTTCGAAAATTTCAAAAATATTAATCTGCCTCGCCTTACAACCTGTAAGAAGTATTTTCAACCCTGTATTTACATAGAAAGTTAGATAATTTTTCATAAAATATTTAGCCAACTCAGATCTCAATTGCAATACTGCGCTTCAAGATGTTCTTTAACTATTAAAGTTTACAGTATTCTCCATTAGAAGATATATGTTTAGTATCTGATAATATTATTACTCCAGCGTCTGGACGGTGTAGGCCCTGTGATTGGTCAAATTCAAATTGTGTTTAAATAAGACTTTAAAGATTAAGACACCATTTCATACTGAAATAGAATCGCCACATGTAATACGGTATTTCTTAAAAAATATCGTTTCTGCTCATACAATTTTTGGATAACATCGAAGAAAATATGTCTTAGAAAGTTCATAATCCATTGGATTAATTACATTACAGTGAAAATTATCCACAATTACGTGATTACGTTTGACGTTTGACGAAAAAGCACGCGTTAATTCAATATGGCCGATACCTGATACGCATCGCGGCTAGGTGGCCGACAGAGCGCCCCTCTGGCGGTGAAGAAACGAATCAAATGACTGGCGCGTATATTTAAATATGCAAAATTACTTGAACATCAAGCATTTAATAATAAGATTTCTTCTGGAAGTTTAGTTCTACTTTGCAATGGCATTTTTCATTATTATTTATAATTTTTTTTTTGCTTATTAATTACATCTGATTTTATATTGACATGTTTTCTAATTTCTAAAATTTCTAAATTATTTATTTGCGATGCTTTAATCCTGAGTGAAGTATTTTAAGACCTGAATTTTTATCGAAAGTGTGATTCAAAAGATGATTTGCAAACTCATATTCACTATTTCCATTTAGAACCCTGAGATGTTTTTTAGTTCTGACTTCAAAGTTTCTATTGGTTCTACCTTTGCAAAATAAATTACAATCCAGCCCAATTGAGTTTATAAACTCCTGATTTTTTTGTTTGATTTTCGCAATCTATATTATTAAGAATATATTTATTCATTCTGTTAATAGTGTAAAACGCCGGTTGAATAGTACCAGGAATGTTTATATATATAATTTTAGAAGTGTCGTTATCCACAAACAGAATTCTACGCCATTGTTTATTTATATCTTAAGAAATAGGGTAAAAATACCGTTTGAAGATAATATGTTTAATTATTTTATTTAGTATTTCAACTATCAATTTATTAGAATAACCGTTATTAAATGTTATTTGTCTTATGAATATATTGTTTTATGGTTATATGCAAAAAAAAATTTCAGGTCTTAAAATACTTCACACAGGATATAAAGCATCACAAATAAATATTTTCGAAATTTTAGAAATAAGAGAACATGTTTATAAAAGTAGATGTAATTAACAAGAATTTTTTTTTATAAACTCTCTTTTAAATATTTTCCCACTTAACTGGTCTTTCATATTGTAATTCCTAATTCTTATAAACCCAGCCTACTCTTACCCCTCCCCCCTCCTTCCACTTCTTTTTTCCAATTGTAATCTATATTTAATTTTTGACTTCGGTGTATACTTCGTTCATGAAACATGTATTGGTTGTATATAATAAAGTGAAGTTAAAAAAGTTATTTGTTTTTTAATAAAATAAAGTTTAATCGGATAACATTATTTTATCTATTTCCATTGTATATCAAAGCATACGTACATAATAAAATGTAAACATTATATTTATTTATTAATTGGACAATTTGCATGGCGCCGCTTTTGTGAGATATTACCTCAGGGGCGCTATATTGTAATAATCTACCTTTATATATAGATTTTTACTCTCCTGATGAAGGTGTATATATAATCTAACTTTAAACTTTATTAGATACAGTAACAGTTTTAGGAAAAGAATTACCACCAGTTGGAGTAAAATTCACACCTTTTAATTAAACCGACTGCTAATCACATTGCACAATTACCCTCCTTTTATCCATAAACACGGGTACAATTAATCAATATGTAATAATGTATTATTTCAGTCAACTTTGTTGTAACTATCTTTAATTGTTGTGACAAACTATACGATATTGATTCAACTTATGGACATTGACGGTTGTAACACATATTTAAGCACTGCAAGTCTCCTATGAGCAAATTATATTAGGTACCATAACAGTTAATATCAGTTGTAGACATGTAGTCAATAATAGTGTTTCATTTGAAATAATCCATCACAAATACGTAAAATTTCATTTATTCAAACAACTGTCATTCTTATTATGCCTAAATTGAGCATGTTATTATTCATTAACTCCTTCCTGTTCCGTGTTTTAACAATATATACTCACCCTCTCTCTGTGAATGACCTAATATCTATCTATTAAATGTAACTGTTGTTAATATCACTTAAACTGGGCGCAGCCCAACCAAGTGCCGCCCGCAGGGCCTAGCAGCAAAAACCCGCGGAGCGGGTTTTTAACTGCTAGTTATAAATAATGCCATAGCAAAGTGATCGCCGGTTGGAAGAAATTTTCTCAGAAAAAAGACTATATGTGTGTTTGTTTCGTTATGAATTAAATAAATTAAATTCCAGCACACATTATGCTTTTTGTTGATGAAGTATTTTTTCAGTATCGAGCGAGTGAGAGACAAACATTCAAAGTCGCAACAGTCCTTAAGGTACCTTCCTGCCTTCATCTTCTATTTTTTTCTTCCTCTCCCCCATTTCCTTCTTACATGTACCCCATTTTATAAGATACTGGCTCATGTTAATATAACTACGTGTCTGTTAAATTCAGAATGAAAGAGGTTGTATTCTCTTTGAGTCGCTAAATCCAATAACAAAGAAGAAAACAATAATATGTTACATCGACGTGAATTCTTAAGTCTTAAGGCTTAAAATATAATGATAATAAAACATACCCTTTTAATGAACTTACTGATGTTTGTTCTTCTCCATTTCAAGCAGGTAATATAAGGAGTAATAAAAAGCAAACAAACATGTTTTCCAAACTCCATAAGAAAAATCACCGAGATGGATTACCGTCTGATATTTTCAATTCGCGAACGACTCATTTAACTCGCGATTAATTTTCTACCCTTTGTAATACAAACAGGGTTGCATTAGTTTAGTAAAAATATTTGATGCTTAATACATTGAACCAAATTATTACCACCATTATTATTATTAAAATATTTTCCCACCAAATCCATGTTTTTATAAAAATGTTGATTGTTTAAAGTTCTGTTTGGTATATTTGCTTTCATGCCAATGTAACGTCAGTTTGCTTACTGGAGAGATCATAAATTTCGAAACAGGTAAATACGTCACAAATAAATATAAATATACCTAGCCGAATATCTAATTTCATGTGATTTAAATGAAAACATAAAAGTTAAATGCTTTTGTATTGAAATATAAGTAATTATAAAAATATGTTGAATTTCTGTTCAAATCACTAGATAAAATACAATATATAAATATTAAATGTGATGCAAATATTAAATTAAATAATCACTGAGAATTACAGCTCTGTATATCTTTATTACCCCCAATCTATCCCGTGCCCCGTACGAAATTATTTCCCGATGGGTTGACTTGTACGCAAGCATAAAAATTCTGCAATTCATTCATCAAAAGAGTGGGACTGTCCGGGCAGAAATGCTTCCACCCGCCCCCAAAATTTTAATTCACCCTTAGTCGAACTTAGAGTCATAGCTACATTAAGTATTGTTGTATAGTACCCAGTCGACGCGGGTTCAGTTAAAATTAAAACCATGCAAGTTGAATGTATGAAAGTATGTTAGAGAATTCAATGCGAATCATTCTCCATTGTCAAGACCAGAACTCGGACGAATGATTGATTGAATATTTTAATTGTACCTACCCCAAGTACTGCCTGCATTACATTGTGAAAAGATCTTTTTAATTATTATTGTTTGTGCGAGGGATTGATGATCCATTATGGTATTACGATATTTTAGCAAGCTACTTGATCAATATATTCAAAACTAATTATTTTTTGTACTATTTATTGTTGATAATCTGCAGAGCTCCTTCAAGTATGCACAATTCCCTTGACAGTAGCCCCAGTTCCTTTAATTTTACCAGGAATTACATTTGGTGTTTTGCAATGTCTTCTGGTTCCAGAACTCTCAAGGTTTCTAAGCCTTCTTCCCGCACGGAGAAAAATGAGTACGGCTTTTTTTATCAAGATATTGTTAAAAATCTAAATGCATGACCATTTAATAGTAAAAAGGCCTTGTCCGAATAAATACTAAGATAAGATTATAAAACTTCCTCATAACATAAGATTTTTAATAAATTAACCATATTTCATATCAGTAAGTTTTCTACGTGCATCGAGGCGGGATATAGGCACCATGTTAAGGCGATTTTTCAACGTCAAGTGTGTTTTTTTTCTTTCAATCCGCATTGCATACCACTAAATGTATGACTCGATTTGAGTGCACCTATAATTTGTATACTTAAGATGATTTTTTTTGTAAGATTGAAGCATATTTCAATCACCATCAGCTGAACACTAATTAAAATTTTGGTTTAATAAAAATCAAGAACGTTAGAGATTTTTTTGCGATTTTTTTGGAGATTTTATTTTTTTTTAAAAATATTTTTGTTTATATTGATACAAAGACCCAGAGCACCAAGCTGCTCACGCTACCCAAAGGGAAGTTAAATGTGGAGAATAAAATAATGAAATGTTTTAACAATGAAACATTTAAACAATTAATGCTATTCTTATTTTATTAGTATTTTTTTATATTACCCGCGCACAGGTAGTGCCTTGGTGGGTTCCTTTAAATTTCCTCATGTCAACGTTTTATACTATGTAATTTTTATTCTAAAAATGTGTATACTTATGTTTAAAAAAATATTGTGAAAAAAGAAAAGAAAAAAAAAAATCGAAATGTAAACATTTTTTGAAAGACATATGTAATTATGCTTTAAGTGTGGGCGTGTAATGTGTGCATGAATGGGGATAGCATGCAAGCGAAAGAGAATGCTTGCAGATCCTATAAAAATGTGTGAATGCATGAATTGGTCCCTTTTCACCAGTTAGTTCCCTACAATAAACATCAATCTACCTTTCCACTGCTTTTTTGCTAATATCACAAGAACCAACTTTTTTCTTCGAACAAAAACTTAATTGAAAGCTTAATGAAAGAAGTCTGCAATATTGACTTCACTGAGATTGTCTAAAGCCTCTTTTCTATGAATCATAATATCACGAGGGCATGAGACTAGAAAAGGTGAATGATACAACTCCCGTCTCGTTACTTCGAGCTTCGTTCCTTGCTCTTTTGTTTGAAAATCTTTCTCGTCTATAGAAGAATCTTCCCGAGTTTCAATTACAGTTTTACCTCCGCTTCATTAATTAATGTTTTCATTTATCTTTCCAGGGAAGGGTATTTATTACACGTTTTATATTAAATCACGAATTTTAAAATAATTTTAGTGAAACAATGATTTAAAAATAATAATAATATTACATACGCCTGCAAATTTTAAAGCATGAGAGCTATTTCTCTCTCCGAAGGCTCCGTTAGACTTTATGATAATGTATTCGAAATGCGTAAAATCTGCTAAGCGAAAATATATTTATTGATTGGTACACAGCACTTAACTCAATTTTAATAAAAATTACAGAAAAAAAGATAGTGAAGAATTAGAATCTAAGATGAGCTATGAAGGTTGTATTTATAGGTAGGTAGAAGAGTATGTAATTTGAGGTATTTGGGTACCTTTTACTCGTCACGTTATTGATAAAGAACCTTAAAAAGTTCCGTAATAGACCTTTTTCACCACTAATGCTTCAAAATTATATAGGTATAAAAAATAATTTAAAGTTCCATCTCAAAAATCATGGACATATGTACGTGTATATATGGATCTCACTATTACTAAGGCATCCGAAATGTTAAAAATCATGGACATATGTACGAGTATATATGGATCTCACTATTACTAAGACATCCGAAATGTTAAAAATCATGGACACATGTACGAGTATATATGGATCTCACTATTACTAAGACATCCGAAATGTTAAAAATCATGGACATATGTACGAGTATATATGGATCTCACTATTACTAAGACATCCGAAATGTTAAAAATCATGGACACATGTACGAGTATATATGGATCTCACTATTACTAAGACATCCGAAATGTTAAAAATCATGGACATATGTACGAGTATATATGGATCTCACTATTACTAAGACATCCGAAATGTTAAAAATCATGGACATATGTACGAGTATATATGGATCTCACTATTACTAAGACATCCGAAACATCTACCAATTACCTCCAATTCAACAATAACTCTGAATGTACTTTTCAATCTTTGCAACAAAGGCGAGCAGTAGTTGATTTAACATTTGTACATAAAATTTTAATTAATAACATCGACTTTACCAAACGTCATTAATTTTAAAATATTTTCGAGACGTACGTGAGATATAGCATCATTACACATGCTTAATTACAAAACAATTGCAGGGTCTAATTCGCAAATTCTCTTTGTTCTTCACAAATTCAATATTTTTTAGCTTAACTCTAACATCGACATTTTTTCAGATTCATTGTCCAAATACATTCCTTACATAAGATATTACAAGGAAACATATCATCAGGTACCCACATTGAAATAATAAATAACTGTAAATCATTTCATTACTGTAACCAATGAACTGTTTATTTCTATATTTTTTTTAAACGTAGACATTTAAAAAATATTTTTATTTTATTTATTTTGATTAGTGCTAAGACGGCACTGATTTACCCTTATGCAAAGTTTTCTTCTCTCCAGACATATTATCCCCCCCCCGAGGTGGTAGAATTTAAATACTCGCAAGAGGCGGAGATATTTATTTATGAAAGGGCGCCAGAAATGTTTACTGAAAAAAAAATGATGGAAACGCTGGTTAATTTGCCAATTAATCTAATGGAAGAGAAACACTAACTCAAAACAAACTAATTTTTTTTCTTCTTAAAAGATGTGTTTAATACTTGGATTTGTGAATGCCTATCGTAAAGCAAATATCAAACACTTAAATATCAGAGATATCAGGTAAAGATTAATGAGCGATGGATAGTGAGTAATTTTATTAATATTCCTGTTTTATTCCAACGACATAATAAAAGAAATTAATAATTGTTACATAGCTTGTTTTTGTTCTGGTTGTATTAAGAATAGTATGTTTTTGGTTTCAATTAATGTATTATGTTTAGAAGCAATAACTCGTTGGATGTCTTCAAACAAGCTGAAGCTCAATCCATCTAAGACTGAGTTTCTCTGGGCAGCCACAAACAAACGTCAACATTTCATAGAAAATTCACCTATTACTATTTCCGGCAGCGATATCATCCCAAAAACAACAGTCAAACTTCTCGGTGTCAATTTAGATTCAGACTTTTCGTTTAAAAGTCTAATAAATAGGACTGTAAGCACCGGTTTTTTTCACCTAAGACAACTCAAGTCTGTCCGAAGAAACCTTCCTATAGAAACAACAAAACTGCTTATCAACTCTTACGTAGTCTCACGTCTCGATTACTGCAACGGTATTTATGCCAGCCTTCCAAAATATCAAATTGACAAACTTCAATCAGTGTTTAATGCAGCAGCACGGCTCATAACCGGGGTTTCAAAATATTCGCACATTTCAGAACACCTTCGTAACCTTTACTGGCTCAAGTGCCCTGAAAGAATCCAGTACAAACTGTGCTGGATGGTGTTTAAATCCATCAATGAAATGGCCCCACCCTACATCTCTGAACTATGCGTCCCGGAAAACACTGGTCTGAGGCAGTCAACTCTTAGATCAGCAACATCATCAGCTGTAGACAGACTGATAGAACCTAAGCGCAAGCCAAATACTAAGTTTGGTGATCGCGCTTTCGGAGTATCTGGGCCGAAGGCTTGGAATAAACTCCCTCCGGAACTAAGATCCATAACAAGTCAAACAGAATTCAGGTCTAAACTAAAAACTTACCTTTTTAAGCTGTCGTACCCTTAAATTAAATATACCATTCCTAAGAGAAAGTCCAGTTATATTCAATTTTTCAATTAAGTCCTAAATCCTGTATCTAAATTTCGCCAATAAACAATTAGAAAATGTTAATTAAATGTTGATCTCAAGTGACCTACCAGGTAAGTATTGTACTGTATATTTTCTCCATAAATAGTTAAGTAATAACATAGATCACTGTAGAAATGTATTATAAGTTTGTACAGCGCCCTTGAGGTGTTTTTGCACAAAAACGGCGCTATACAAGTCATCCAAGTATTATTATTATTACTTTTATTGCATCATATATTTCATTTGTGGATAGATAGATTATTTTAATTCTCATAATTAATTGTTAATAATAACATCAAAAATGTAATATACCTCTTCATATTTTACACATTTTGGAGAACGTAAACTCGCGGATTTTGCAATTGGCCAAAATATGGCCAAATAAGTTCCAGTGGTTTGTATTGTATTCAAATTTTGCCTTCTTCAATTCACCACAAAATTAACACTAACAAAACATCACAATGACTTGTAAGTATTATTTGAATATACCTACCTACTTTTTTGAAGTGTGAAAAGCATTATTGGTTCAATTTATACTTTCGGTGGGCCACATAAAAAATTAAACGAATAAATAAATAAAAATAATAGCAAAATAGAATAATGTAAATGCGTGTGCCTACGAGTACGTATGTAACGTGGTGCACTTAAACCAAGACTATTCACTTTTAAGCTCCATTGAACCAATAATTACTAACAGCACAATATATCTAAGTTATGTTTTGTTATAGTTGTTAAAAAGTAATGCCGCTGATAAATTTGAATTCATAATATTCGCAGTGCCTAGTAGGTAGTGTTAAATTATTTATTTATTTAGGTAAATATTTATTTTCTTTGTTTGCTACTATAATATGCAAACAACCAATAATCTAGTTCTTTACTTATCATTTTTTTTTCTAAAACTATATTTAAAGGTAGATAAATACAGTGGAGCGTCAAGATATTTACGATAAAATGCGTTGAGCGCTGGAGATTTTCGTTCTTTGATTTTGAATTCACCCACGCTGATAAAAAATTCAAACTGAATTTTGATACGAGAACAGAAAAACTATTAAATATCGTTTAAAGCCAATGAATTCACTATTTATATTTTGTAATTTATCTTAAGTTTGTAGGTAACATAAAAAGATTAATAAATCATTAAATTCACAAACGCATGAAATTAGTCTGTTAACAAAAATGATTTAATATTGTTCTTATTATCTACAGGAAATTTTGTAAACATGTGTTAAAAGTTCAATGGAACTAAAGAAAAGGTATAAAAAGATTTAATATTTATTTGTTAAGATTTAATATAAACATTTATATTAACACTATGCATTACTATTTTTTTGAATTATACTGCACTTACGGAAACTGCAAAAATGGCTGGTTTGTTTTTTCAAATGACAAATAACCGTAATTTATCAGAATAAATATTCACCTAGAATAAAAAAAAAATTCTCTTTTTTCATTTTCTTTGTTATTAATGCTGTCATTCAACTAAATTGGTATTAAAAATCACAAATGTTACGATATTACACATTTTATTTAACCTTAATTTAGGTAGCGCACCGAAAAAGAACATTATTTGACTTGTGCAAATTAAATTTCACTTTCACATTTTTTTTAATTTGAAGACTTTGAAATAACTTTAAATAAGCTTTACTTTAAAAATATATGTTTACATACTACATGACAAGATATTTGTGAGATAAATTTTAACAAAAATTTTTCGCAACTGAAATTTATTTGTATAAATTAAAGCATTGTACAAAGAAACGAGACATCTATTAAAAAACTGGGAAATCATTTGCTGTGTAAAACTGACAGCTCTGTGAATATCGAAGTTACAAAGATGCGAGAACTTTGAAATAATTTCTAAAAAAAAATAATATATATCTTCATATTTTACACATTTTGGCCAGCGAAACCTCGCGGGTTATGCAATTGGCCTAAATCTGGCCAAATAAACTCCAGTAGTTTTACCATTATATTAAAAAAATTACTTCTAATAATTACATTAAAAAAAAATGTACATTTAAAAAAAAAAACACCTGAATGAATGAATAAATACCAACTCTTTGTTCCAACATTTAGATCTTCCATTTTTAACATATTTCCTTTATTTTTATGAAATACATCTATTTGAAATTAGATTTTGTTTTCTCGAACGAATGAATAAATAAATGACTTGATAAAGTGAAATCTCGGAAGTGGAAATAAGCGCACTTCGACGATGCATTCTATCACGGCACTCATTCACACATACCCGAATTTGTCTGAAATTGGATTACATTATAAAAATTTACTGCACTAAATATATAAATATAATCTCGGTACCATTCCATTAGGATTTGTCATAAGTGATAGCGCGGTTCACTCATTTTAGTCAGTCCCTGGGGAGGAAAGTTCGATCATCAGTCAAACCATTTTTTTCAGTTTTTGAAAAACATTTTATAAGTTAACAATAGTTGAAAGCCAGTTCCTGGGGATTAAGGATCAATCCTTAGTCAAACCATTTAAAAAAAATTCTCAATATCTATTAAAAAAAAAAACTACTTACTATTCTAAAAAAACTTAACTTATTTTTTGAGGGTTGATTTTTAGACCGTTATTTTTTTTCTTTTCCAACTGATTTTACTCTTTTTTTACTTACCTTAATACTTTTAATTCATAGTATATACATAGATTTTCTATTTTTTGTAAAAGCCCTATGAGCGTACATTTATTCATATAAATAATTCTTCAAATCAAATTTCAATAATTGAAAATAAATTAACGACCTACCACTAAAATGTGAATAAGTAGGAAATTAATATTTGATAGGTAAGTAGTAAATTGGAAATATTCCAATGATAAATAACGAGCACGCCAACCTTCTATGATCAAATTAATAAATGATTTGGGGGAATACGTTATATTTATTTTCCATTAATCAACGAGCTTATTTGTGATGAATAGCCTTCTGTCAATAAGTGATACAATTTCATAGAGCCGGCAGCAACAAAGCGGAGGCCAGAAATCAAGGCTTATCACTCAAACACATCATCTCCCGGAGGACTGCGATGAAAAGGGACCTTATACTTTATTGATTCCCATCCCTTATTCTCGATACAGCGCGATATTCTTTTGATGGGCTGTGGAATTTCGAGGATGTATCATGAACCATTTTCACGATCAAACGGATATTAAAAAAAAAATTCAGTGACGTTTTTTGAAAAAATCTCTTAGACTTACGAAGATGATACATTGTCCCACCTGTTTTATTGTAATTATTATCTTCTTTCAGTGTACAAATTATATTAGAGTTTTGCCCGTTGCACCCAACGGGGCTGATTAAATTATATTAATATTCCAAAATGTGTACACCCGACTCGACCCGACCGGACCCAACCCGACTCGTCCTTACCCGATCCATCCCAAACCGTCACGACCCGACCCGGCCTGTTCCGGCTCGACCCGTCACGACAAAACCTGACCTTAATAATACCACCCTAATGCAAATCAACTCAAAAATAGAACCGCGAAAAGTCTACACAGAGATGTGATAAACGCTAGTCAAAATCGACGATTTGAAATAGGACAAATTTTGAAATTATCGTTTATTAATATTATAATATGATATCATTTTGTTAAGAGGAATAAGAATGCCAAAAATATTTTTGTTCTTTCATCTTCCAAAATAATAATCGAGCTAAACATATCGTTAAGATTATCTGTGTTGTCTGCGCGAGGCAAGGAATATTAAAATAATGAGAGTCGAGTTTCAGTAGGTCCCTGCAATAGGTAGAAAGCGCCCGGCAGGATCTATCTATCTATGTTGATCCTGCCGCACGCTCGCTAAAACCCTTTTTAACTGGTGGACGCATACTAGCGAAGTTTTTGTGAGAACAGCAGTCATGAACGCGCTGACTTTCAACTGCCAAGAATTCTTAAACCTTAGGGATTATTGATTAATATAATTACACAGTTTAATTTTTATTTTTAAATGCTGTAATTTAATGTTTTTGTCTATTAATTTATATAAATAATCATTAAAAATAACAAGAGCGTTATTAAAATTATATATATTAATTATGTAAAATAACACACTTCAAGCACAAAATCCTATTCAAGTCCGATTCGAGCATTCAATTTAGTTTTAAACAGCTATTTCTTTTAAAATAACAATATTTGGGTGATTTGTATAGCGCCGTTTTTGTCCAAAATCACCTAAATTTTCTATATATTTGTCACCACACTCCAACTTTAATTTTTTTTATCTGAAAATAAAGCCTCCTTTTGAAATAAGACTCGATAAACTGAAGTTAATGTCAGTGTTTAGCCATTTAATGATTTTTATTTGTTAAAAATGTATGTATTTTACTATATATTTTCTTTCTTCATTTTCGCACAAATCATTACAAAAAAAACAAACACTTCCGCATCTCGCGCGACAAGTGGAAGCATGTGTTATCCGTTCTACGGGTTTACATACAGTTTCCTTTCGATAAAATATTCTTCCACACAAAGGACAAAATGTTGTAGAGTTGGTTCAAATTCTTTGAATACATATGCATATATTTGGAAGTTGAAACCCTTACAAAGAGATTGATATTAGTATAAAATTATCGGAAAAGCAATTTCTTTTTCTCCATTCAAATATGATCGGCGTAAGAGGTAAAGCTACCCTTCCCGCCGAAAGTGTTAATAGTATTATTTTTTAAATATAGGGTATACAATAATAAATAAAGGCTAACATTCCCGGATTAAAAATAACCTGACTATATTTGAAAATCTAACTAACATTACTTATAAACTACCATGCAAAACCTATACCTTTAAAACTTACATGCACTTTACTAAATTTGCGTACTTATATCATTATAAAATAATTTTTAAATGCAATTTCAAGTATCAATTAAAGCAAACAAATCTCAGTATTACAAATTATCGAGGGACAAGTCACAACCATCTCGTATGAACTAATAATTCTTCATTCAATCTATTAATTTGTGGATCGACACAAATTAAAATGTATTTTTATAAGTACAGGAAAAACTACATTATAAATGAACTCTCACACTCTTCTCTGGAAAAAATTCAATTCACAGTTTTTCTTCTATCTCTAATAGGTACCGAGATAAAGACGTAAAAATGGAAACAAGTTAATTGCACGACTAGGTTTGGTTTTTCGTGATTTTCAGAGCAACTTTATAAAAAAATTACTAAAAAACTTTAGTCGAGCAGTAATTTTTTATATTTTTTTACCAATGTTGAACTTATGAACCGAAATTAGGTTGAAAATTGAAACGGAGATAGGTACGTTTAGTGTTTTAAATTTTCTTGGAATTTATTATTATTTATAAATATTTTATATCTTGAAATTAGTAGTGACGGGCGTAATAACAATATATAAACAAATTTCGCCAGCTAAATTTCGGCTAATTAAATAAAAACTAAACAAAACCCTAAATTGGATTACATACCTATTGTACTGCTATAACGCGAGTCCTGGAGAATATTTTTTCGTTTTCTTAGCTTGCTTACATTTAGATATTTGTTTTTGTTTACTTCACTATTCTTAATTATGGACCTATAAAAACTCATCATTAGTAATTATTAATACAAACGGAAAGCATTTTTCCATGAGAAATAAATCATTAATTCAGGGAAACACGGAATAAAAACTTCGATTAACAAGTAGTATTTTGAGATTTAAAAAATGAATCTGTAAAAAACGTAGTTTTTTGGTATAAATACATCTGTTTTTATTAATAAATATATATCTAGATTTTACTAAATAATAAATCTTCCTCCCCAGGGACTGGAATCAACCACGCTAACAAATGAGCCAAATCCCAATTTGGCAGGACCGACATTGTTGTAATGTCATTCAATTTCAGGCAAATGCGTATATGTCCACGCATTATCATCGACAACGAGTTTCTCTGCCGAGTTTCAGCTCGATTGGATGTCAGGTAGTTCATACATACTTTCAAAAAAACGAAAGTGAATTTCAAATAGATGTATTGAATAATATTTTGGTCACGAAAAATAATAATATCAGAAAAAAACACAAAATTTCCCCCACGGTTTGAGAACTAAAAATGCCCCTAGCTAAAATTATGTCACCAGGAAAGAAACTGTTAAAAATACTGGCACAGACCTGACGTCTGTTCGCTGCCGCTCTCGACGGGCTTCTGAAGAAATTCAAGAATTCAATTCAATACAATGTTTCACTCAAAAAATTATTACCTAAGCGCCAAAGTGGATTTTAATTTTTTGTGAATAATTTAATAAAAAGTGAAAAAAGTTCATCAAGTCAAGTGGTAGTAAATAAACATAGCCATAAAACAGTATTTTTTTAAAGTTGTTTCTTATTCGAGTTCATAGTAAACTCTTGAAAAAGAAATTTATTTAGTAGTTTACGCTTATATTTTTCATAACGTAATTAACAATTTTATTTTAATTCTGATCAAGCCAAGCGATAGAATAATCTTAAATGTATCCATGGTATATTTTTGGTATTGATAATTTATACCGATTCGTAGTAAAGATTAATCTAAATAGTGCTTTCACTTAAAGCTTCACCTTAAAGTTTATAATCCCATTTGTCTTACATTTTATAAAAACTTTAATTTTCTACCCGGGTTTTGCCTCTACAACCCCAATCCTTTTTGATATAAAATTTTTTGAATTATATAACATTTGAATATTATAATATACTTTTTATTTCATGAGATAAATTGTAATTTTTAATCACTGAAGCCAATATTAGCGACTCTCAAACGAAAATTTGTAACAGAAAATGATACAGTGGCATCTAGGAATTAAACACAAGACCTTAGCCTTGTCGGGGCTCTGCTCTCTCCACTGAGCTGATTTGACCTTATTCCCTTCTGTCATATTTAATTTTATCATAAGGTCCTGGGTTCAATTCATAGAGGCGACCGTATATTTTTCTATTTTATAATTTATTCGTTTGAGAGTCGCTAATATTGTTTTCAAAGATTAAATATTATAAAAAAAGGTTTTCAAAGGTTAAATCAATTTTCCAATCTTGTTTTTGTGATCAATCTTGACTGTGCAGCATAACAAAATGTGTAGCATATAATCTGCATCGTTGACAATCCGGTCAAGAAAACAGTGATTTTAATTCCTTATTCGAGAAAAAAGTGGCTGTTTCACATTACCTTGACCACCGATCATATATTCGAGCGTTGCATCACAATGTACTTTGCCTTGTCCAGACATTAAGCCCCCATCCGGCTAAGGTCCCAAGAGATAACTACTGCAATCGCCGGACTAACTGCCTTACTGCTCGAACTGACAGGATAATAAACTCTATTAAAGGTAGCAAATAATATCACTGACAGGAGGGATTGCAATGATATTCGAGATGATGGAGAAATGTATTTATGAGTCCCGGAAGGAACGTTGGTTACCTATATTTACAGCGCTTGCAAAATTGCATGACTAAAATTTGTCACTAAGAAAATGCTGATAGGCATGAAAGTACAATTTTTATTTTATATCGTATAGGAAGTACCTACACGAAATTTGTTTGAATTACGCGATATAAATTGAGATTTTCATGGCGAAACGTATAATCGTGATTTATTTTTGGGATACTATGTCGTGTTTTGCTACCTCTTTCTTTAACCAGCATTTTGTTACACATTACACGTCTTCCCTAATAATGTACAATTGTACACTGTAATCACTGTTTTCATGAAATCCTAATAAATTACTTTCAACCACGAAAATACACTAAAAAACACAATAAGTTACTGAATTCTTATTTATAATGAATATTAATAAAATAAAATTAAAAAAAAAAACATCTAAACTGATAACCAGTCTTTCAAAAATAAAAATAAAACTAATTCGTTAACCAAAAAAGAGAATCTTTTCTACCCTTATTTTTTCGATTCCTGCAAATATTTAGGTTAAATAAAATCAATACATCGATTTCAGTAGCCTGATGCAGGGCTCGTGTCCATTAAGCAAAAAGCAACATACTTGCACCGATGGCAAGTAGTTAGTTGCAACCCCGGAGTGGCCACCGGTTGTAATGTTCGCATGATGGAGTATTACCCTCCATCTCTTCAGACCTACAGTCTGGGGTCAGGGGCTACCCCGAACAGTTAGCTGATTCAACCCCTATATTGTATTGAAGTACAGCAAGGCGTGGAATCTTCATGACGATCAGTGCATCTAAAACATACTAAATCTACGTATTATTCAGTTAGTTAATATATTTAAAATAAACATTAAGAATCAGTTGGATAAGATTCTCAGTATTTTCTAGACAGAAACAAAGTATAAAATACTGTACGTACGCTACTTTATAATTTTCTTTTTTACAATCTGACAGTTAAACTCTTCATGATTTTTATAAATAGCATGTATACGTATAGGCAAAGTACGTTAGAAAAACACTCAAACAATCAATACACTATTTGAAACAATATTCCAAAAAGTAAATAGTGACACATTTATAACAAAACTCTGGGACAAAAACAGGACCGGAAAGCCATTTATTGACATTGCATCCGATGGAAATTAGATTTGTAACCCAAGGATCGGAAAGGAAATGCTTAACGTCATTAGGTACATAAGGGTCACTGATGATCATCATAATTATTTATGTTTTAATATATATTTATAAAATACATTAAAAAAAGGTTCAAGAAGTTTTTCAACGGAAATTTTCTTTTATTTCTGCAGGAAATGTTATTATTCGAAATTGATATCAAAAATAACAAACCGATGAATCAAGCACACTGGTATTTAAAATCAATTTTACTGGCAATTTTTGGGTTACCATGCCGTGTTTCGCTTCCTCCTTTTAACGTTTTTTTTTGCGTTACAGTGCCATCTATCCACGATAATACCTTTGACCATAAAAATCTTTATTTTACCAGTATTTCCGTGTCGTAGGTATTCAACGATTATTACCTATATCTTATAGGCGATTCACTACGTCGTGGAGTATTTTAAATTGAGCTGCTATCAATAACAACCCTTACGTAGATGGCGATAAGGTTTAAATTCCCGCTTTACACCATCCGCATGTTTTGATTAATGCAAGAAAAAAACACTGCCAAAAAGTACCTTTTATTTTATTTTGTGGACATTCAGGCATAAATATATATATTTTTTTTGATCATTTTATAAATAACTTAATTTTCCACACTATACAATAAAATTATAACCGAAAATGGGTTCGTAAGTAGGAGATTTTGAATTTTAAAGCAGTTTTCATAGGACTAATACATTATTTTTTTTCTGGGCTTATAAAAAGACTTATCTTAAAAATACTTGATTATCTCAAAGGCCAAAATATATTCTACTCGCAGTATTTAATTAAAGCATCTGAAACATTTCTAGGCGACCATATTTTCAAACCAAAAACACATGATTTTGCATTACTACGAAAGGCATCGCCTTAATGAATGTACGTTTATTTTATTGAAGTGAAACATCTTTACGCGCGTCATGCAATTTCGAGGACCGGAGTAAAACCGACTCATGACCGTCACGAAAAACCGTGATCATTTCGCTATAGGAGCCTAGCTAATATTATATACCTAGTTTAGGTCACCCTCCAAACTCAGCTTCGCGGTCTAGAGGCAGAGCGCGCGACTCTCGTCGTGAAGAAACGAGGTTCGATCCTAGCTTAAAATATTTTTTTTTCTTTTTGTGATTTTTTTAATACGAAGAAAAGTGATAAAATGCTATCGTGCTGCGACTTTTAGATATTTTGATTATATGATATTTTGGTCTAAATACGTAATAACCGCGGTCTAGAGGCAGAGCGTTTGACACTCGTTATGCAGGACCCGGGTTCGAATCCCATATTTTTATAACTTTTAATTTTTTTTTATCACATGCTACTTATAAATATGTCAATAGACAGAAAAAAAGAGAGAATGAAATGAAAAGAGAGAGAGAGAAGAATACTAAAAGTTTCACTTCCGTCGTGCGTAGGTTTGCCACACACTGTATTTTCATTTGACAATTCTAACCTCAATAACGTTAACGACGTTTTTCTTAGATCGCTTGAATTTTTCATGGTTTGGTTAGAATCAATGTTTACAACATAGCTGTAAGTTAAGTTTCTTATTTCACGGAAACGGCACTGTGTGAGTAATTTTGAGTAGGTAAGTACAAAATATTTATGCTTATGCCATAAGCCATAAGCTATTAGAAATATGGCACAAAATGAATTGTTATTTTTATCATGAAACTACCATAAAGCTGAAAATATTTCAATATTTGAGAATTTCTGTTATTGATCTAAGAGTCGCTTCTGCGCTGGGGGAGGAGGAGTGGTACCTGGCCACATATGATATTAGGGAGGCCATCGAGAGATTTATGTGAATGGTCCTTAGTGAAATAGTTCCCCGATCCGACGAATTGACAGCTCACTTTTGTTGTCAAAAGTTTTATTACATGTGCACCCACGCTACTGCCCCTTCTCTTCATTGTCGTGCTCGACTTTACTTTTATACGAAATCAATAATTTGAGAATAAAAGAAAATATCTGCTCATACTATAATTGTTGGACTTGATAATATTGTATTTCTAGATTGCCCCAAATTGAATTTTTTTTTACATTTTTGATCAGTACGCGGAGAACAATGAATATTTCCGGTTTATCAAAATCCAGTTAAAAACGGGATTGAATATCTTTCCTTAATAATTTTTTAGTACATTCATAATATGAATTTCGAAATTCGAAAATATTTGATATTTTATCAACACATTTTCTGACTTCGCGATAACTCATTTTATTATATTTTATTTTTATTGAAAGTTTATTCGGAAACCTGTCAATTCATTCGTTAAATGCCTGTTATTCCGTTTTCATTTAAGGAAAAGTTAATTAATTAGCAATTTTTTATATTAGTAAGTTTTCTCAGTGTACTTACTTATTATATTGTATGTACCTAAAATTGTTATTTGTCACAGTGATATGTTTTTGGGGTATTATGTGTTGCGCCACCTTCTTCTTTAGTCATTAGCTTTGTTTTTGGGCTAAATAAGAAGTTAGCGCAATACATAATACCCCAAAAACAAATCACAATAATACTTTTGGACTTGAAAATCTCAATTCATATCCAAAGGTAACGCCTGATTAGTAATTTAGCAAGAAGTTTAAATGTTTAAAAAATGTATAAATTCGTAGTGGTTTTAGAAATCTTTAATTCTTAAAACTAAAATCTCAAAGTTTAGGTGATTAAAATGACTAATCATGTGTAAACTTCACAGGTGCTTTTTATCATTGCTAAATAATTGACATTTTCCAGTATAACTCTTATTTTTGTTATTTTAATAATGTATATGCAAGATTTACTAACCTGTTTCAGCCATATATTATTTATAAAGAGATTTTCGAGTGGTTTCAAAATACACAAATAAAAGTGTTTTTAAAGTGATTTTTTAGACTTTTTTTGTCAAAATGAACGTGAAGAGTTTCCTTTTGATTATAGGCAATTGGCTTTTGTTTTCCACAATGAAAGACTTTGAATTTTACCACCATTCCAAAAATCAGAATCACAATAATCTGACAATGACACTGGAAACATAAATAATAAATTTGCAAACACGGAGTATTGGAAGTGTCTAGCTGGCCACTTCCCGCCCCACAGAGATGAGTGTAGGATGTACCCAACCAGCTACCCGGCTCCTAATACTTTCATGGGACGCCATATGCCAGTTGCATCTCCCCAGGGCGATTTGTATTGACGCGTTGCTCCGCTGAATATTTTATGTATGATGGATATTCCGTGTAGAGGATGCATTACCCGTGCGGCTTATGGCACGGAGACTGGAGCCACTCCTGGCTACTAGACGGCTAAACTATATTATACAGATATGGATAAGTTAAGGGATTTTCATGCTGTGAAACGATTTAATGCAGACATTCAGATAGGTACACTTAAATTTACATAATTTTGCTTCTAGATTCTTCATAGACTTGGATGTATCTCAAAAGCGTATTAAAATTATATTAAAAAAACGAAAGCTTTGCCTTGATAGGTGTTTTGATAACCGGTATATAAATAAAACAGAAAAGCTGTCACAAAATTGGTCACGGTTAGTGTAGTATCAATTCATAAACCTAAAACGAAAACATGATGAAATTAATCACTTTCCGGAAACACAATTTATTATGTTTTAACCAAATAATTAAGGCAAAAGAAAAAAATGCCAATTTCAATGAATTAAGTTAACTACCGTAATTTTTCACCAAAAGGCAGCCTTTGTTGTTTACGTGTGTATTTAAAACATTAAAGTAAAATAAGCCGATGATTGCTAGTTCTTTGACCGCTTTTGTATCGCCCAAATATTTGAATTATTAAAAGCCAACCCTATTTGATACGCACTATCGAACGTAGGTAGGTACTGTAAACACCCTTTTACGTTTTCAATAGTGAAAGCTTCCCCGCAAAGCTTTCGACATCAATCATTTTTACCTCAAATTTCCCATGAATGATTTTCCGTTCGTTACAGGTGGTGAACACAACCTTTCACTCTATTTTAGGAAGGAACAAAGTCATTGCTCAAAGCGAAAAATATAAAAGCTAGTCGATTTCACGTGGGACGAGAGCTTTCGTACATACTCGCGTACACCAACATATATATACGTTTGTGAAAACAGTTGACGTGGGGCTTGGAGATTTCCTAACTTTTAAAACTGTCATTTCTCTATCCAGCGTGGAGAAAAGTTTATGCATGTTAGTTTTAAGACTTTGTGCGGGGTTTATGACTAGTAAAATAAAGATTCTGTGTAGATGAATGTTGAAAACTGAGTTATTTTAACAAATCTTTTGGTTTATTTAAGTGAATAATTCTTAGAGAAAATAAATATTTATGTATTGTCGAAAGGAAGTAAAAATTGGTGTCACTATTTTTTATGCCAACATTATAAACAAGGATCTATGTTTTTGTGGAGCATTATCAAAATTAAAAAATTCAATTATTTTAATTGAGATGAAAACTCTTTTGGTTTTATTTGTCAAATTTTAGGTTTAAACCTAGCTTTATTAAATAAATTAAATCATTTTTAACTAGGTTAAAAGATGTCACGTTGAGTATTTGATTTCTTTCTATGCGTTTTATTGGTACCATATTTTTTATACTCTTAAAACACCTATTTAAAATAATCAATAGAATAAACCTTCAAAAAAATATGAGATAAACGAGGACGTATTATATAAATGATGAAAGATTTCCCCGTTGTAGTTATAACGAGAGATATACTCGTATTGTATTTCGGGTCAAACAGGAACTGTCATCGTTACTGCTATACCCACTATGATATTGCGATTCATTTCACAGAGTGATGCATACAATTCGCGAATATCGAATAAAGAAATGAACTGCCCTTACTAACAAGCTGTTAATAACCAATCAATTTAGTATATATTTCGATGGATGAATGGACAGAATTTTGCACTTGGAGAATAACTTGAGAAAAATAATAATTGAAAAACATGTTAGTTTAAATGGACCGGGTAGCGAGTATATGGGATTTTTTTCAAGAAAATTTGGATAATCTGAAGCCATAAGCAATTGAATTATTTTATTACCGTCTTCCAAAGATGTTGGTTTTAAGGATGTAGTTGTAATTGGTTGCGACGGAATTGCAGTCAACTCGGGGTGCAAAGGAGGTGTGATTGCACCTTGAATTATACCTCAAACGTCCTTTACAGTGAATTGTCTGTCAGTCACTTGCAAATGAGCTCATGTTGTGACATCTTTTGAGTTCTTCGATATAACTATGACTGGACCGCAAAGTTTCACTTGTATTATTGGAATGTCTTTAGATTAATGTAAACTACTGGAATTTAAAACCATTCAAATTTTTTCTAGAAAGGTGACAAATGAACAGGATTTAAGTTCTGGTCAGTTTTACCGATGGACATTATGTGAAGCCATTGACTCCTCAATATGCAAAGAAAAAAATTCCAAAAGAAACCCTGGTAAAATTTTACAATCCAGGTGATCCACTACAGTGAACTGGATTCTCAGATTTTACATTTCTTCGCAAAAACCATCAAATAATATGATAACTTTAACGACATTATTTTATTAACCATCAAAAATTTAAGCACCTGTGTGTGAAGAACCATTATGCATGCTAGTCGACCACCGAAAATATTATGAAATAAAGCTTGACGCTGAAAAGGATATTGAAGCCCGGCAAACGAAAATGCAAAGAGAAATTTTTCTTAAATTTGAAAGGCTCTTAATATTGAATTTTCTATTCTATTGATGTGATAAAATAGGAAAATTTAACCGAGCCACTGATAAAGAATATTACTTGTCACACTCAAATCACACGGGTAAAAATTGTAACAGAAGCCTCAGCTACTGTTTGTGGACTCGTGAGAAGAGATGGTTTAATATAACAAAGTTATTATCAGAAAATATGTGCCTCTTTTCAACACCAAAATATAGAAGCGTTCATCGCAACTTTCGAGAATTTTAGGTTTTTGGTTATTTCTGACAGTTTTTTTCTCACCATCTATTCTATTTTATCAATTTATAAATACAGAAGCTGTAAAATAACTGAAATAAAATATTTTGGAATTCACAAACCCTCAGCGCAATATCCCTTTAGTCTATGAAATCTGATAAAAAGCTGTCAATATTCATAATGCATAAGCTTGTGCCGATGTGGCCGGGCGGTCCACTGGGGCATCGATCAGGAACTATTCTATCAACTTAGCCATCATAAGTTGTGAAGGCTTTTATAACAAGATTGATATGGATGATAAATTCAGATTGTCAGAAAGGGTAGGGGCATTTTACTTAATATTTAGAAGGAAGGAGGAATGGCAAACATTATCAAAGTTAGGAAAGAGTTGAAGCTTTTTTTACTTACGTCTTAAATCAGATGAGATTTTAAAAGTTCAGCTTTCAGGTGGCAAAGTTGTGCGCGTAGAAGAATTTGATATCCCTTCGATATAGAAAGAGTTCAGCATAAATTTCTTAGGTACGTAAATTTTAAGCTCAGAATTCCAATTGATTAGATTAATTATGTCAGTTTTATTAATCAATTGCATCTAATAACACTGTTTGACAGACCTGGTTGTGTTACACAGAGTCATTAAGAACTAAATTGATAGTTTTGACATCTTTGCCACTGTTAAATTCCATGTGCTGACTAGGAATACAAGAAAAAATATAACATTTTTCTGCAATACATACACAATCAACTATCAGACACACTTACTGACCGATAGAATGCATGATCTGGGCAACAAGTTTAGGGGTACTATTGCTATATTTATTGACTCCATTTATAGAATTAAGCGTAATCTATACCAGCACTATGTTGAAACCTACAAATTAGAGTAGCGTTGGTAATGTAGTTTTAGGGATTTGTCTTATATATAGTATTGTTCTAGTCTTATAATATTTTATGTCACTGTTACGTGTTTTAATAATATTATTTTATATTTATTATATATTCACTATAACGTCATTTTTTGAGACTAGAGTAAGCTCTGTTCAAAATTACTAAAATATGCCTTAGCCTTCCTCCCACCCTCTCGCCAGGATTTCTCTTCCATGCAAGTGAGCTGCCGATTAATTTTATCAAATGCATCACAGGTCGATTTATTCTCATGCAAGTATGCAAATGGGTAATGCACGTTAATTACATTAGTGATGCAGAATGTGAGTGCCATTGTACCTGTACATAGTACATAGGACCGGAGGAGAGATCGGATCAGGTGGAGGAAAGCGAACGTGTGGCGCTAATTGTGAGAAACTTGAGCCCCAAGGGATAAAAGCCTAATGATTCAATCAGCTGCCTCTCCAGACTTTTTTCTACTAAATTCTCGAGACGTGACTGTTGACCTGGGAGCCTGCTAAGGGGAACTCTTCTAGGACCACACAACACGACGCTTACACTTACTTGATCTGAAAGTAAGTGTAAATAATGCGTGGGGTTTAATTGATTCTAGTAATCATCTCTAAAAACACCATTTTATAGTATACCAAAAACGACGAGTTATTTTCATCCATTAATATGATTTTGTTGTTCTCAATATTTATGAAATGAATGTCAACTTGATGTACATTTTATTAAAGTTCATCGTCCTGTATCGATTTTATACCGTCATCATTTCATCTTATACACGATGTTTCATCACCCACAATCATCATTTCATCTTATACACGATGTTTCATCACCCACAATCATCATTTCATCTTATACACGATGTTTCATCACCCACAATCATCATTTCATCTTATACACGATGTTTCATCACCCACAATCATCATTTCATCTTATACACGATGTTTCATCACCCACAATCATCATTTCATCTTATACACGATGTTTCATCACCCACAATCATCATTTATCATTATTTTATGGTCTTGAATGATCGTTATGACCCGGTTTTTAATTCCATATCTTAGTAAAGTTGCTTATTTCTACAGGGTGTCCGGGGGTAAAGTGCGCTAACTTGGCTAAATTCTACATGCTGGTAGAAGTTAAAAAATTATTTTGTTAATTTTCAAACACAAAAATATTTTATATTTATTTTCCCAAACAGACAATTCAACTTCTTAACCTAAAAACTACCTTAAGATTTTGGAAGTTCGAAAAAATTTACTTATCTTTTTACTTGTACTATCATGTAGAATCAGCCTCCGAAGTTAGCTGACCTTACCCCCGGAAATCCTGTATAGTTTTCCCGAATCAATTTTCACACAGGAGAAAACACATAAAATAATTGCAAACGATTTTTGATTTATTAGATGATTTGAATATTTATTTCTCACTTATGTTTAGCGAAATTGTTAATTTTCTCAATTTTTATGAATACTAAAATTTAAAAAAAAAAAAATTTCATTCACAAGCATTACTCTAATCCAAAATAAGTGACCCACAAATACTTACGAGTAAATGATTATTGGCTGGTATAAACAATAGACACTGATCATTATTTAAGGCGACACGTTTTTGAATAGTAGATCCATCAGCAAACGACCTCCCTGAGTGGAAATCAGACAAGGGGCTGGCTAGACAGCAGACAGAAACTTTTAGTCCATTCACAATATGCAGAAATACACTCCTAGAATTTGCAATAAGCTAAATGAGTTATTAAGTTTTTGAACAGTGACGCCGGGGAATAAATCGTGGAAAATTTAAAATAGAACCAATATATTATGGATTCCATACACAGTGTAGAAAACAACGACTTATTTACTAAAAAACTAACATGTTAAAGAAGCACACTGATGATGAATGTAGATAATTCAACAATGTCATTGTTACTAACTTACATATAGGTATTTTACTTACTAATGATATATTATATATTCTATAATTTTTTTGATGAAATAAATTAATAAAATAACGTTTAGAATTTCTCAAATCCACCGATGGTTACTCGATTTATATCTTGTTTCTTGTTGCCTCGTACAGTTTCATCCTCTTATTAAAAAGCAATGGAAAAAATATTTTACGTTGAATACGATATATTTTGACAAACGAATATTTTTCAACGCTTCAAGTTTATGAAGAAAAAATATTTTTAAAAATTGCTGTCAGCTGTGTTCGGAACACCGGTGTCCTCACACTAAAAGTCGATGTTTTTTTTTTGAAAATCGATGATTCAAATTATTTTAACCATTATGTATAAATAAACCGTATTAAGAACAAGGTCAGAATCGTTTGCACTAAATTTCAGTTTAGAAACTAATTTTTATTTGATGTTTGTAGCTCCTCTAACGGGTTTGGAATAAACTATGTACGATTTTTCAGTGCGTAATTTTTTTATGAAGGTAAACGAAGTCCACAGTCAACAGGTTCATGACGCCAGAGGTACAGGTTAGAACTCTTTATTTTGTGTGATAGGAAAATAAATTTTCTGCTTTATTTTAAGTTTTCCCCCTACCAGGAGAGTAAAGTTAAATATAACCGCCTCTCCCTCTCATTTTTTTCATTACCAGCTTTTGGCAAAAACATTCTTAAAAAAAAACACCATGTAAAATATTTAAATTTTTTTCAGAAAAAAACACCATTTAATGTATTTAAAATTACTTTATATTATTCATACTACAAATTTTTTATAATACATAAATTAAATCCTCAGCACGGAAGATCCCAGTAAGGATATCATTATATCTATTTGTTACAAAAAAAAAGATAATAAAAAACTGATTTTTATTATTCTTAGTGTTATCGAAGGGTTTGATTCTTTTAATAGTTCACATTTTTGATATGTGAACAACGATTATGTCAATCGAGATGGGAAATCTAAAAATTGCTCAACTTTTATTTAAAAGAATTGACGAAAAAAACTCCACCTTCGTTATTTTAATTATGTGATTTGATTGCCGAGCAAAACAATAAAATTGAAATAGACGATGGACGGTCTAAATCTAAACTGAATGTTTCGGCTCTTCCCACGAACTGACAATAACTCGCGAAATCACCCGAGTAAAATATTCTGCGTCCCAATAGTTTACTTACACCAACCCGGAAGAATAATAATTGCACACATTTACATTCATACGTGATTTTTTTGCATTTAACAGATCCTACGTGTCGACTCACAATGACCTTGATCAATATATATTGTTCGAAAAATAACTGTTGCTTGAAACAGATGAAGAATACAAAACCAATGCTGTTACACACCCCAAGATGTCAAGCCGCATGACAAGATGTCTGTCAATATAATCTTCAGATTTTAAACTGAATATATATTATTTTACTTTTTTCATGAATATGAAGTGACACTTTGATAATGATTAGGAATGCCGAAAGAGATGTCACAATTTACAAAAATTTTACAGTAAAATGAATATTTTTTATGTTTTAAATTATTCAAAATAAATACCTTACAGTTGTACTGTAAGGTTTTAAATTAGGGTTTCCTAAATTCCAAAAATAAAAAAAGAAGAGCTGCAGGATTTCTGAAAATTGGTTCTAGGCTATAGGATTTGTCGAGGAACTTTATGATTTACCAGTTAAAAATACTCCTCGAGATTTAAACATTTTTATAACGAAAAGTTTTTTTACGATTAAATATTTCAAAGCTTCTTAGCCAACGATCAAAAGACGCTGTGCTTCAAAAATAATTGATAGGATCTAGAATTCTGTACAAATTTCATGACGTTTAGGTAGAAATCTCGATGTTTTTTTTATTAAGTTTTGAATGACAAAATCGGCCATTTTGGTATGAAACGATTTTTCAAACTCACATGGGTAACAATCTTTTGTGACTGCACAATTAACTTCTGTTAACCACAATAAGTAACCAAAACTTTTCCAGTTCGAACTTAATTATACCTACCTACATTGTTTTAGTTTTTATTGTATGTACAATCAATGGAACCGGGGTTTGACGTATCTCCTAGTCCAGGAATCAATACATAAGTTGGACTTCGGCCTTTGTATTATACGTCAAGAGGAAAAGTATTTCACGTTTCCTTTATCGCTTATCATTAGTCAAATTCTCACCAAGAAATTTTCAACTCGGCGTAAACCATGTTGGTAACATAAAATCTTGTAAGATCACCGTGAAAAAAGAGAAAGACAAAACAAGACCAGATGCCATATTTATTAATTTAAATTTTTTTTAATGTTTTATAAGAAATACATTAAAAAAGAAAGTGTCGTAATTCGTATGAATCCGGTTAGTAGCTACCATTATTATTAAAAGAAACGTGATTTGTTTGTTACCGCGGCCAATAAATTCAGAAGAAAATTGGATCCTGTAGGTCACCTCAGTACTCGGCACCGTGGTCTACCGGTCTGGGAAAGTCCAATAGCACTGCCGTTAGTAGGGTTTAGTATGCAGGGCGGCCCGCCCGCGGTCACCAGTCGGCCTTCGCCTCGGCTAACGGTAAGCCCGCCGAATGATCACATCGATAAGTGCGCTTTGAATGCGTTATTAGGTACTTGTTATTACCTCTACAGCAGGGATAATTTTAGAGAGCATCCTGATAAGTTCTAGATTGGATCATCTGAATCCGAGCATGATACACATATTGAATCTAACACACTTGTTGATGTGCACAAAGAAAACAGACACAACTTTGATATTATGGGTTGTGTATCTTTGAACAGTTTTTTCGATGCCTATTTTGTTTTCGTAGTAAAAGACATATTAGTTGAGGTTGCAAATACCATGGTCATACGATTAAGAAGCTGCTAAATTCGCGTAGGTAGTGGTAACATTGGAAAACTATCGATAACATTGAATAGTTAAATATTTGAAAAACACAAATTCAAATGAGTTTAATTGCTCTATGTAAAATTCAAATTTTTCCACTGCATAGAAACAGATGAAAATACTAAAATCGCTTCGTCTTTCAGGTAATTTCGATAAACTCATATATTTCCTCTAATTATGTTCAATATTCAGTTGCGAATGATTTTTAGATGTTATTTGGTAATTCGGTTTATCTTTTTCACGAAGCATATGAAACAGTTGTTTTAAAACATGAAATTATTTCTATCATTGGCACTTGGTAATTTGTGTTTGAATTTGATTATACACGGGTATCAATCGCCTTTAACCGTGTAAACTGTTATGCTACAATTTGAATAAAATACCCACAGCACTTTTTACCAGTGTTCAGTTCAATACCTATGATAACTGTTTTCATTTATTGTTACTAGACAAAGCGCCCAGGGACTGCAATACAAATAATTGGTGTTCAAAATCGAGCGTTTTTATTGTGAAATGCTGGTGAAACACTACAGACTTTGTTACGCTAAATGAATTAAATATTTATTTTAGTAAAAGTGCAAAAATATCGTAATTGTAATGAACAATATATTGTGATTCATTCAATGGGTTTAATAGTAGGTAAAACGACGTTACTTCAGCCATTGGGTGCTATAGTTTTAATTACTTTCCGTAAGCTTCTCCAACCATTTTATCACATGTTCTAAATATGTATTAGGTTTATTTATTTATTTCTTGGCTAATTATAGGCTATCATCTTAGGGGCGCTTTATTAATTTGATGCAGGTATTACAAAAAATATAAATATTACAAAAGGAAAGTGAAGTTAAGTAAAATGAAGTACAGGAACATGTGACACGAAGATAGAAGATGGAGACGTGCTCGTGAATATGCTAGGTGGTGAAGAAACTGGACTAGCTGCTGCAGCGAGAGAGTCCACCGAGTCCACCAACAGTGCCAGCACGAGGTTCGTCATCCGTTCAGGTATGTGTCTGCTGCTAATAAAGCGCTAACACAATATCCTCACATAGATAACAGACCTTGGCAGCACCGCTGTGACGTTCGGCGAATCCATCATTCATCTCCATATAATCCTGTTCCTGGTGAATGTAGAAGCGGTTCATTGGGCCCGCAATAAAAAGCAACGGTAGGGATAAAAAATTATCTTGGGCGTAGTGAAACACTTGCTCGGGCCTAGCTCCGTAGAAGTCCGTTGAAAATATCTGGCGTACACTTACCGACCCTCGTCCCACGTTCATTCATTAAGTATTTAGGATACCCACAATCAAATAGATTAGACCATACTAGTATTGATATTAGATTAAATTGCAAAATAGGATAAAAAAAACTTAAAATTCAATCTATCTGCTAAAAAATTAGTAAAAGCAATAAATAATTGGACAATAACTCTATTAACGTATTCATTTGGCATAATTTACTGGTCCAATACAGATTTAGATAACTTAGAACGATTAATTAGAACTACGCTAATAAAGTTTAATTGCCATCATCCAAATTCAGCTATAGAACGAATTAATTAACCTAAAAATGTATGAGGTAGAGGTATAGTCAAAATAACTTCTGTGAAACATAATCAGGTAGAAATGCTTAGAACTTTTTTCCGTAGGAAAGCTCATAGCTCAGAAATGCACAAAATAATTTGCAAGGTAGATAGAAACATTACACCTTTAAATTTATACGACAAGAATGCCCAAATTTTTATAAATCCCAACCAGGAATTATTAGATTCCTGGTCAAATAATTTTTTTTCACTCAAAACACTCAAAACAATTATCTCAACCAAACGTATGTTGACAAATTTTCGTCAAACAAATGTTTGAGTATTGGAGAACTGAGCGCAGAAATAGAAGGATTTATGCTTGCCATTCAGGATAGAGTCATTAATACTAAAAATTATAGGAAGCATATAATCAAAGATACAAATCAAATTGATGATTTATGGTTGGCTTTTCCGGAAACTAAATAACATATTATATCGGGATGTTCTATATTAGCACGGTCCGAGTATACATTTAGGCACAATCAAGTTTTAAAAATAATTCACCAAAGTTTGGTTATTAAACATAACTTGTTTTACTGCCGTAATATAATACCATATCATGAATACGAACCAAATTCATTTTTAGAAAACGAACTATATAAAATATATAATGATAAAACTACACTAACAGACCGAACGATTAGTCATAATAAACCCGATATAGTTTTAAATGACAAAATTATAAAAATAACTTATATCATTGATGTCGCTATTCCAAATTCCTGTAATATTCAAAAATCTGTTTCTGAAAAAATAAAAAAATACAGAGCTTTAGGAAATGAGATTAAAAGAATTTGGCATTCTCAGACTATAAAAATATTACCATTTGTTATTGCTACTGGCATTATAACTAGCTCTCTCATTAAAAATTTAGGAGTATTAGATCTATCAAAAAAATTATATATAAAAATGCAAAAATCAGTCATTTTAAATACACGTAGGATTACGATTTTTTTTTAAATATTTATGTTGAGGGATCAGTAGGATTTATAGGCCCTGTTAGGAGTTCTACCAAGCCGAACCCTCTGATATGAAAATATCTGGAGTCGGTGAATTATTTTCCCATTTGATCTCTGGTGAGTTGACGTGTTGTTCTTGTATTGTGTTGTATTTATTTTGCTTATATAATGCACTTGCATAATGTGGATTGACTAGATGATCATATGTGGAAATGTGTGTGGAAGGGCTTAGTTTTTTCTATAGGTAAGATTTAACCCGGACATAAAGTCGGAATATTTTAAAATAGATAGCTACTTGACAACAGTAAAGTTAGTAAATATTTCAAATAAGGTATTTCCCAAATAAATTTTAATCTAAAAAGCAAACAGACCGAGGTAATTTAGACATATATTTAATAGATAATTAACTATATATAGAGTCCATTAAAATATTATTTCACTTGGAAACAAGACACAACAATGAACATAGAAAAATCCAAATAATTTGAATAAACCCATTGAAGGACACCCCCTGTTACACCCCTTCCTTAAATGGTATCATATAAGCCATGGGTTAAGAAATATTTGTACCAGTCTGAAGATGGCCTCACAAGGCTGAAACCAGTTACGGTCAAAAATAAAATATAATGGAAAAAAGTTTTAAATTTTTTATTATATTATCTCAAACACGAATTATTATTAGTTGAAAATATTTGTTTTTCATGTTTGGCACAACCAAACAATTAAAAAAAGGTTATTACCGTGACTGCCTATAGCAAACCAGCTTTATTTTGAGGCAATCTTTTCACAGCGAACTTGCTTATTTTACAAAGCTTCGTCAAATCTTAGAATAATGTATTTTACAGTTTTATCGTGATTAATTTTCCAGTTGTTGTGCCATGTTGCGCTTAATCCTTCTTTAACCATCGTTTTGTACCTCGTTGCAGTGCCCATCATCAGGACGTTAGCTTAAGAAGGATGAAGCGCAGTACTGCATAAAAACACAACAAATAATCACTATAATACTTTGGCAGTGACAATCCTAAATTCCTTTAATTTTACAGTAACTTAAATATTGGTATTCTGTTATTTTCCAGCTTTGTAAAGCTTCGTTGATATGATAGATATTTTATTATTTTTTTCATTATCGGAAATCCGAGTATAAAATTTACATTTTCACTTTTATGTTTCAGTTACATTTTACATGTTTGTCGTTAGTGTGCAATAGATTTATTGGAAATTATGTATTAACTTGAAATTATTTTTATTTTTCAGTAAAATAGCAAGTTTAAACCCATGGTATTCGAAAGAATGGATAACAGAGAGACACGCCGGAATGGAAATACGCGACGCGAAATAATACAAAAACAGTGCGCAGCGCAGTACAAAAAACAAAAATACGCTTATTCAATTTCACGGGTGATTGCACATTTGAATAATATAAACTGAATCTGATAGAATTCCCTAAATATAACGAGACCCCGGGCGCTATCCATATAAATACGTGCATTAGGGTGGGCCGTCAATGGTATGTAAGGTGTTTTAAAACTCTTCCGTACCCAAGATGGCAATCGACGTTACCCTGCTTTATTAAACTTTGATAATTCTATCTAAGCTTATTTTGAAAACTTTTCTGTGGGAAACCGTGGAGACAACTTAAATGATTATAACGCTTTGGTGTCATCTTCGGATCGGAAATAAATAATAGTAGATACTTAATAACGGTGAAAATAAATATGTCGTTCTCTCAATGGTATCAGAAGTTCCATTTTAAGTTTAACAAAATAGTTGTTCTTTTGCTCCTATTCTGAGGCTACATGTGTTATTTTTTAAACATTTACTCATTTTTTAACCTTAAAAATAATTAAGAGGCCCTAAGCAAATACGGATGTTGCGTGGTTCACTGTGTTATGATGGTTTTATTGTTATTAAATATTTGATTTAATAACAATTTTTGTTTTAACTTTAATATTCGCGTTTCAGCAGTTCGATAACTTAAATAGATATATGATAAATATTAGGTTCTAAACTTATTTTTTATTCTTACCATATGTTTCCTTTGTTTTGTAGGCTTTCCGTAAGCTGCTGATGGCAAGTTTTTTTAGATTATCTCTGCACGGGAGGCCCTGAGGAACACAATTTCCTTCGGTGCCTTTGAAATCTTGTTAGGGGTGGGTAGGAATCTGGGGAAAAGTTTGTCCAGGAGTGACTGACATATGAAGAGTCGTGCTGTAGAGGTCAAAAAGTCTCCCTCAACTAGGTTCTCCTGATCCGGCGTGACACGCAGTTGGTGGTAGACGCATCCGCCGCCAAAACCCGTCAAACTTTATCTCTAAACCCAGGGTAAATAAATAATTATAATAAAAACCTTACCCTATAATACTAAACATATCAAACCACTTGGGGTGACTTATGGCAGAGGTGTTTGTTATCCAATAAACGGTTCCCGGGACGGCGGTACACATGTCTGCCTCCCAAATTGTAACAAAGTATTGTTTTTAAAATAGTTTTTACTTAATATATCGTTTTTGAAATTAAAATTTTTAAAACGAAATTACTAATGCCAATAGTTTTGGCATTTATATAGTAATATTGGATGACTTTCAGGAGTTTTTTAGAAAAGAAGTAGCTAAAAATACGATTTTTGTTCAGGAAAATTCACTGGCTGCAATAACGCTTCAAAATTAATTTTGGATTCAAAATTTTTAACCTTAAAATTATTAAAAAAGCATTCTAATGAAACTAGCTTCATAGTCGTTCATGGTGGAGCCGCACAATACTTGAAATAGCTCTTTTTGATGAGCCGTATTCGTACGACTCCCGGTAAACTGTACCACAGCTCAATTGAACGGTTACTCTTTTTTAGCACCATTAAAATTATCCAAGTATTAATTGTTATTATATACTCAGAGACGTGAACGGCGTCTGACAGTCCGACATCTGGACTTGGCCATAGTACCTACACCTATTAACTACCTAGTGTCTTATCATCTAATTTATGAAAGAAAATTATATGTAATTTATGAAAGATTAAACAAATTTCTACTAAACAAATCACTGCTATATAATAAACAATACGGTTTCAGAAAAAAATCAAATACTCTTTCGGCAACTAATGATCTAATAAACAAACTAAGAACCAGCATAGACAATGGAAATTACGCTATAGCAATCCTCGTAGATCTCCAAAAAGCATTCGATACCGTGAGTCATGTGATACTACTAAAAAAAATTGAAAAAATAGGTGTAACCGGCCCTGCTCTCCAACTCATTAAATCGTATTTAAATAACAGAATGCAATATGTCAGCTTAGATAACAAAAACAGTCAACACAATAATATAAATTATGGTGTACCTCAAGGATCCATATTAGGGTCTCTCTTGTTTCAAATATATATTAACGATATCTGTCAGTTAAACTTAAATGGGGAAATTTTTTTTTATATGCGGATGATACTGCTATATTTTACTTTGGTAAAAACTTAGACAACTTACTTGAAAAAGCCCAACTGGATCTTAATAAATTAAATAACTGGCTAATTAAAAATATATTAACTATTAACACTAAAAAAACAAATTACATGATCTTAAGTTCACAAAAAAGAAAAACGCCGTCTCATAAACCTTTGCAAATAGAAGGAAAAAACCTACAAATTTCAGATAGTGAAAAATACCTGGGACTTCATATCGATAAACACTTATCTTTTAAACACCACATACAAAAAGTAAAAGAAAAAATTATCCCACTAATTGGTGTATTTGGTAGAATAGCCCATCTTCTACCAATACAAGTAAAGAGGGGATTATACTTTAGTTTAATTCAATCCCACCTAAATTATCTCATAGAAATATGGGGAAACACAAACATCACATATCTAAACGAAATTCAAATAATACAAAACAAAGTTATAAAAAAACTTTTTAACTATAGACCAGATACCCCCACCAAAAGAGTATACCAAGAAACTAACTTACTTAAAATTAGAAAACTGTACGAATACAACATATGCCTATTAATTCACAAAATCCAAAATGGCCTCATACACACAAATACTTCATTTATGAAAACATCACAAGTACATGACCACCACACAAGACAACACAATAAATTATACACAAATTCAGCAAAGACAGAGTGTGGTAAAAGAAACATAGGCCATGAGGGTGTACACATATATAATCTCCTTCCTGATAGCCTGACAACCGTAAATAGAATAAATATATTTAAGAAAAAACTGTTTGCCCTCAAGATCAATGAGCAAAACCAAAATGCTCTTACTTAAGAAAAATATGTTACTTAGGTAGTAAACCATAATTATTTATATAAATATTATTTTTGTTTTTAATCAATGTACACTTAAGTTAACAAAGCGAAATATGTATTTCTTTTAACTTAATAAATAACTAAAAAAAAAAAAAAAAAAATCTTATCCGGTACCAAGAGTCATATTATCATTTATACGCTTTCGCTGGGAGCTGCTAACCGTACCGGGGGAGACATATCGGGGGAGCCGTAGCGGGGGAGCGGTACCGGGGGAGCCGTACCGGACGAGCCATACCAGCGGAGCCGTGGCGGGGGAGCGGTACCGGGGGAGCTGTACCGGATGAGCCGTGGCGAGGGAGCGGTACCCTCAGTAGAGTGCAGTATTCTCATTGTTCGTATGCTCTGAGCCGTCGTTCAATTGAGTTGACTCTTTGAGCAGTACTAAAATTCGAGCTGGATCCGTGGCTCCCACTGTGTGCTCCCACCAAAATGAAACATGAAAAAATTACTCAAAAATTCTAAGAACGTTATTGAATAAACTTATATGTAATTTGATTACAGAGACAAATACAGTATTGAATATTTTTGACGTTAGATATCAGTATTCGAATGGGCAACTTGCAACCTACCCCTGACATTGAAAAGCTGCGACGGTCCTCCCTAGTATACATTGCAATAGACCCGACGCGTCTCGTCGCTGGAAACTGTTTCTTTCAGACTATTAAAGGAAAAGGGAAATAGCAAGTCAAACTTTCACTTATAATAAAGCATGAAGGATCTGTGTTTAGGGATTTGTTTAACAATCGGGCGGAATGTTATGTGATGCTTTGTTTTGTTTGTGTAAAGGGAACTTATTGCATCCCCTGAAACTTGTTAAAAAAACGACAACACTACTTGCATCCTGAACGGCAAATCAATATATAAAGGAGTTATTTGTTTATTCGCGTGACAGCTTTTACGCCTTCCATAGGTATTATCATAAGAAAATATGCATTAAAAATAAACCATTTATTAATGATATTTTCGAAAATTAAAATAAATTTAAATTAATATTTTTGGTTTCGGTGTTAAATATAAGATTCACACGCCCTGTCTAGATAATACTTAGTCGATGCTGGTCTCACATTATTACTCTTTTAAAAACGTAGAACAACTCGTTTTCTTGCAACTGCATCAACTGTGAGCGGGTGTTCCACTATTGTCCGCCAAGTTTTTCACAGGTGCAACGGTGGAAAATAATGTAATTAATATAATTATAGTAGATAGGCGCCTCTGTAAAGATTATCCTATTAATTCATTGGGTAATCGAAGTTTGCAATACTTGTTTCATCTACATGTTTCTAATTCGTGTGGATTTTCCAATTTCCTGATATACAAATTTGCTTAAATTGACGCACAAATTCCCGCCGCCAAAATATTTCAAGTCATCATTAATAGATCGATTCGGATTCACAGTCCTCATCCACAGGCGTAGCGCTAACAGAACAGGGGTGTTCTGAAAGTTTATAATCGAAAAGTGTCAATCTGAGGGAAGTTTCTGCAACAATTTGTCTCTCCTCTCATTACTTGCGGCTCGGCGTGTGCACACTGAGCGGCGCCGCACCTATGTCACACACACACATGCGCACCGCCAACACCGCTGAACATAACACGGGAATACCTCAATAAATTGATAAACTTTATGCTAACAAAATCAATTAAACTTGTGAATTATCGTTTGTATAAAACCGCCGCCCGACAGAAGCAACTAGCTAGAGCAGTGATTCCCAAAGTGGGCGAGACGCTGCAGAGTTTCCAGTGGCGATGATAGATTCAGGAGTGACATCAGGCAATTAAACGGCCTCCGTGGTCAATGGGTGAGGCTCTCGTTCCAGATCTCAGTATCGCCCAGGTGTAAGCCCTCATTCTTCCCCTCCCCACTACCTTCATCCTTATAACATACCCCAATCAGGGATGCTATCGTCTCACTGGCTCCAGATGGTTGGGAGCAGAGACTTTTAACCGGTTTCCCATTTAAAAAAAAAATAAAAGGCCGTTGGCGTGGCGATGGCAATAAGAAGGTGTGGAAAAAAATGGTTGCAGAAATAATTTTCTTGCATTTAAACGAATCATATCTTGAAACTGATCATGTAGTGATTTATTGTTCTTGAAATCGATCAAAATGTACGTTACAATTATTGAACGATTTTCAAAACGATTGTATCCACCCGTATGTCACCTGTATGTGATACTGCTTGATTGATTTACTACATTTATCTTTTCTTAATTAATAATTACTTATTTTTCTTTGCACATTGATTCCGAAGGTAATTGTTGTTGAAATGGTTTCAATAAACTTGTTAACTATTATTTTTAAGAAGAGGGCCGAGATCTAAATCAGTTTTGGAATCTCTGATCTTGAAACACTTCCGTGGCACCGTTATAGGTACGAATTTCGTGTTGTGAAAATTAAGCGGGAAATGATCAAGCGATAAATTGCAATTTCATTGTTAATTAGAAGAAACCCGCCATTCTGTAGGTACTCAGTACTTAGCAAACACTGTTATTTGAACTAAACATCTTCCGTGGCCAATCGATTAAAATATCATCATAACGATTGTCGAAAAGGTTTTATTCATTTTTCTTGCCACCAAAGCCACAAAAAACCATGCTAACAATAATTAACCACGGTAGAAATTGAATAAATTGTTTAATATACAAAAAAAAACTTAGTGGGATTATAACCAATACTTTGCGACTCGTGAAATTAATTTTGGCGTTTAGGTAAATGCTGGTCTAGTTTTAGCACCTCGATTGGCAAATAGCTATGAAATTATACCTAAAAACATCGTTTAGAATCTAGATAGAATGCTGCAACTTCAGCAAAAACAGAAAATGTGAACAAAAAATCACATTGCAAAAGAATTCTATTTAATGTGGGAATCCCTCTTGATCCTCCCCGAGTAGCTCTTACCCATCTCCATCTCTCCTTTTCCTCACCCTCCACCAAACCACCTTCTACACCAAGTCATTTAACTACACAAATGAGAGGCTCTTTCTGTTCGGTGTAGAATAACCTGTATGTATTGCCACGCTTTGCCTTGCATGTTTGTTTTACGTTTTTTAAGACCATGCAAATAAATGGATATATATATAGTTCTTACATCAAAGAGACATATTATTATAAAACAAATAAAATTAAATATAGGAAGAAATTTTTATAATTCTTGTTGGCCACGTTCACCGGATATACGGTTGGGAGAATGTTATGACGCGGAATTAAATGGAAAAAAGATTCGAGCACTCCACAGAAACATATTATGGCATGATCAAGTTAAGTACTTGAGGTGAGTTATTCCATTCCAAATTAAACTGAAAAACAAGTGTTTAAAAGAAATTGCTTGAATGTCGAATGAGGTTTATGGCATTCCATTATCTTTGTTTGGCAGGAGCGCATAGGTTCCGCCACCCCGGAACAACTCATTGGATAACCAACACCTATACCATAAGTCACCCCAACTGGTTCGTTACGTTTGATGATTTAGCAGTAGTGTCTGGGATTGATGTGAGTGATGAGTGACTGGGAGTGATGTGAGTTTTTTCCAGGTTTTGTGAATTGTGTATTTCTACTAGCTGTGTGGCGGGCTGGATCGTGAAAAACCACCGGTTGAGGGAGACCCTTCGACCTCTCAAGGTGAACTTTCTCGACCCAGTGCTTTGCAAAACATTGGGTTCGTCACTCTTGGAGACACTGAACCCAGGTTCTAACCCATCCTTCATACATATATCCTTACAGAACTTATTCTTCTTCCTTTACGAAAAATATCCTCTTAAAATCGTCAAAGACCCTTACGGAAACTAATTTTCATTTAAATTATTTTCGTCAAGGCCTCTTGGGTGGATTTGTTTAAAACAATATATTGAGAAATAGCGCTGTAAATAGTTATACCTACTAGTTAGTTGGTCTATTATCTTTTTGCCTTTCATTTTTGCATTAATAAAACTTCATAAAAAAAATAATAAATTGAATGATGTTTATTTATAGAGAACGAGAAAAATAAATATTTCGAGAGGAACAAAAAGGGAGACTAATTTAAGTCGTAGTGTTTTATTATTCGAAGAAACATTTGTTTATTTATGCGAAAGTAAATATTCCGATTTCAGGGAATGATTAAAAATAACTGACAAAAAAATACAAATTGACGGCTTTAAAATACGCAATATTTTTTTTCGACGAATCCTTTAGAACGTCGAGGCATCGCGTCGCATCGGGCGCCTTCTCGACCCCCCCCCCTCGTGGTGATAATGGTGGTAGGGGTTGTTAGGTAATGGCTTTTCAGAATATTTATCATTGGAAATTTCGTAACAAAATATTTCTTAAGTCGAAGCTTAATGCCAAATCACTATTTTGATTAATCTTTATAACGAATTGGTGTACATTATGAAAACAAAAAAATATGCTTTAGTTAAATTTAAAATTTTCCTATTGCTTCGCTTGAGTAGAATACAAATTAAAAAATATAAATGCAAACTACCATAAAAAATATTTTTTCAATAGAAATGTATGAACGCATTAAGGAAACAACTTTTTGCTTGTAGCTTCCTCTTAATATTAAGAAATGATGCCGTAGGCGGCCGTGAAGTAGATAACTACTTACCAGATGCGAGAAGGAACCCAGTCACATGGTGATGATTTTATACAGCGTATACGACTTTACCTAACCATCACAAAAAAAGAGTTGACTATTGCTACAGCACTGTTATTTACAACAACATTAAATACCTTCTTCAACAAACGTAGAGACGCACTTCAATAACGTGAAGAAGTGTAGAGTAAAACCTGTTGGAAGGTACATATTTTCTATCTAAGTTACAATGTTTTGATTGTGTTATCTAAATGTATTATAATAATTACTGTAATGAATAAACGGGAAAATTAAAAAAAATTCTTGATACCTGATTTTTAATAACTGTTATCGCTGAGGTATACATATTTTTGTAGTGGAATAACTTGTTTAGTAAAACCTCAAATTGTTATATTTAATCATCCAGTTAGAAAATATTAACATTTCTCAAACTGAAGATTTAAAAATGTCACATCTAGGAATTGAACCTGGGGCCTCAGGCTGCTGCTCCACCACTGAGCTAATCCGACCATCTCCCCTTCGATTATGTTTAACTGTATTATACTTTGACGAAGAACTACCTATATTATCTTAATTTTGTTGATGCATATTTTTGGCTGCTATCTTTATACGTGATTGCAAGATTCTACCTGAGTTTGATTGCAATCTAGATAGTTAATTGGTTAAATATATCCTTTTTTATTTTTAATATGCGACGTCTATTGACTTGATCAAAAGTCTAGGATGAATGTTCAATATTTTTACATTGAAATTACTTTTCGAGTAAAACCTAAAATTATAAAATTTAATCATAAGATAATATTAACAACCCTCAACGCAAAATGTGAAACAGAAACATCATAATAATATAATATAATACATAATAAAAAATAAAAAAATAATAATCAGTTTATTCTTATGTTGTATATTATTTGTCTATAATTGTGACATTAGCGCCATTGCGGAAATTAACACAAATTACTCAATTACATTTTAAGGACGGGTTGTTTCGGAGAATCTGAACAATTCATCAAATTTCAACGTTCATTTTCAAGTTCTGTGAAAGATTTTTTCAAGTTCTGTTTTTATTTCAGTTTTGTCAAGCAACTAGCCTACAATGATATAATAACAAAACTTGAACAAGTCTTTCACAGAACCCGAAAATGAACGTTGCAATTAGATGAATTGTTCAGATTCTCCGAAACAACCCGTCCTAAGTGTTTTTGGTATTTTATTCCTTTTGACAGGTTCACGTATTGACTTTTTTATAGAAATCTGGGGATATTATAATTCCGATTTTGCAAAAGAAAATAATTTTCTTTTGAAATGTTAAATTAAATAGATACGTAGGTACCTACGAGAACTTTATCTTAATTTACTTAGATACTTATTTGTCTAAATTATTCACATAATCAGTTCCAATTTGGAAATGAATTGACACACAAATTCAAACAAAATTCGACTTTTGGAGTTCATCGAACCAGAGTTACAGACACAACCGAAATTAGTATTTTCGATATTATAAAAGTATTTTCGTGATCGATTCAAGAAAAAATATTTAGCTGAACTTAACCTCCCCTGCCTTACAAATCATCCCCTTAGTCGGTGGCAAAACGAGCAATATGTGAAGGCTTTACGGGACCACTCGGGATATAACGGCGTTCCCCTTTAATTCAAATCCGTTAATGCCGCGGCAGGACAGTGTATGGACATTAACGGATTTGATCTCGTTACTATAACGACGCTGGCCGCTTTTCCGCTCCCGGGCACCCTGTCTTTTCTTTGTAGAAGGGTTGGAACGGTAGAATAAGCAAATGGTAGACTAATGCTGAATGAAAATATCAGACTCGGACTGAGCACAAATGGTTGGATCATCTAGAAAAAGTAAAATGTATTCATCAAAATATCTGATAGATCTCATTAGGAACACACATCGTTTTCAAGAGAAATCTAAATCACATTGGTACACATGTGTTTAAAGTTACATGGTGGCTTTTTAAGTTTTGACATTTAAAATCTTTTACTAACTGGAATCAGGTATTTACACAGGCAGAACAGGATTTTAAATGTATTGTGGGATCGGATTTATCGCCAAGTCGGCCATAATATTTTCAATTGATACGCAAACCGGCCAATAAATCAGGAAAGACGCTTTGAAAAACAAACTCTCAGCAGTTCATACAGAAAAAATAGGTGTTTTCTTCTCGCGTACCGTGACACGACGCTTGAAGATGATCCGATATGCTTTTCCGGCTGTGCCATCAGCCATCAGCCATCGGCTATACATAATTCAACGGGTTGATCCTCACAACATGAAAAAACAATATTTGTTCTTAGCTCGTTCTTTAACAAGAGAAACACAAGTATCAAACAACTACAGGAGTAACGTCATATTGGATCCCTCGAGAAGCAGCTAATTATAAATCTGTCATTCACCCTTTTGGTGTCTATGTCGGCGCCTTTGTTTGGACATTTAACATTGGATGTCTATCCGGTTCTTAGACACTAAGAAAGGTTTGATAAGACTGAATGATTGAAAAGAACTTCCATTGTTGAGTTCTGAGCAAACTGTGTTTTACGAAACCTGAAATAAAGGTCAGGTATAATAAAAATCTACTTTCTGATGCCGTGGATTAGCTATTCATTACCTACCTTATGCCATTATTAGTTGACACAACAAAATACCTTTGACTAGGGTGACAAAATTTGGTAAAGCAAACTATTAGGCAAATTAAAAAGATCAAAGTATTTTAATCAACTAATACGTCCCACGATGAAAAATTGGGTATGGATTTAAAAAAAATAGTTGGTACTTATACACATTATAAAATTTCTTCTTCGATTGGCAATTACCTAATTAATCGTATGCTACTGATTTGAGTTCAACGAATTGAACAGTGATTTCTTTGAATCCTGAAATTTAATGCAATTGTCCTGTCGCCCAAAAAGTTAAATGCATCGGACATGGCGGCAAGTCGGCGTACAAGGTTGCTGCGCAAAAACGCGTTTGTCGTCTTTTACAATAGCCGAGATATCGGTTTACACTTGTAACGCTTATCAGAGCAACATCTGCCGGTGGCCGAGAGAAACATTATCGCCCGATAACTGCCAGACGATCAAACACGAAATGGAAATACATTGCATTAGGTACTCATTGCGACGTTCTTTAAAGGGAGCATTTTTTTCATTAGGCACACATGACGCATAATAAGCCGTCATGAAGCATTAGCTCTCATTTATTCCTCGGCCACTGAAATACTTGGAAGGCTGTGCCCCGTACCTACCTGCCTCCGCCTGTGCCTACTGCCTCCACTACGCGTGAATACTTTGTGGTAGGTATGTCTGGGGGCAGTTTTTGCGAGCGATATTTTGGCCTCATCAGGCTTAATGACTCCGGAATATGGATCTCGGGCTGCTGCTTCTGTTGAACTTGATGGTATCGAACCCATTATGTTGAACCAGTTTTTCCTACCATGTGTATGAAATTCTTCTCAGCACGCTTCCTTCTCTTTGATAGAGAGGATGACATTTTTCATAACATTCCGATAAAGTTTACGGAAACCTGAATTTCACCTTCAGAGGTTTAATGGTTTCCACTAAACGAGGATTCGAAACGATTCATTTAAAAGTCACCAACATACCACAATCTTAGCATCTACAATGCAGCAATATTTTTTACTGAAGTAGTAAAAACACTTGAACCGATTTATCTGGTGTCGTGAAATATGCACAGCTTTTTTCATCTGAAATTCTTGGGTCAACGCAATTACTTTCCGTTCGCAATGTGATATACAGCTTCGAAAAATCCATTTAAAACTTTTTATACCTATCATATAAGACTAGACGTCTTCTCGTTTGTTCAAGATGCTTAAAATGATTTTGTATTGAACATTCCTACCGAGGAACTGGAGTCAAAAACTCTACCAATCTCGCCAAATACCGATCGGGTAGGACCGACATTTATTTCGTAATTTAACTTCTGAAATATCATCTTATTTTAGAGACTTTTCGCTTCCAAGATTTGCATACACTCATGCATTCATTCCCGAAAACAAAAGTGAAATTCAAATAGATTATATTATTAAGTTAGATGACGCCGCGCCGGGTCGTAGATACTACTAATACAATAAGAAATGCATGGTAATAAAATTCGTACTAAATTACCGATTGGGTATTTTTCAATAATATATGAGTTACAATATTTAAACTACATACTGTAGAATAGTTTTCTAAGGAAAGTAGGTATTCAGATAAAATTGACAAAGTTGACCAAAATATAAAATGCGTTATTATTAGGTACTTATCTCACTGGAAATTATCCCTGAACTATGGTGAAATTGAATACAGCCTATTGCTTTAGATTGACCTATTGAAAAAACAATAAAGAGTAGGTATAATCCCCATTTCTTAGATCCGCATGATATCATTTAAGGTACACGTAATGATATCTAGCATAGTGTCACGTCTCGCAACACGTCCGATCTCAAATGCTTGCATCGCTTTATGATATTTCACATTCGTCAACTTGAATCATTTCCATATCACTTTCGTGTTTTTTCATAAACTGCCGTGTCGCACCGTTCCCAGCGCTCGGTTCAGGCGCTCAGGCATGCGGCAGCGGGTGGGACGCCCGAAGCCAGAACCTATCGAAATGACTGATGTCCACACAAATATCATATTCAGACGGTGTCGCCGAAACAGACCTGGCATGTTCGATAATGTTGTGACTGCGACTGTCACACTGAACCAAAATAACTAGGATGAGCGTAGCACGGATAGTTTCATTTAAGGCATTTATTATTGTACCTACCTACCAGGAGTTAGAACTGTTTCCACGTATCGATGCAATCGGCTCTCTGTGTGTGATAGGAAGATTATTGTTAGCTAGTCTTTGTGCAATACACGCATTGCTCTAATGCCTAGCTGTATTAGCGACTATTAAACGGTGAATGGGCAGATGTTCAGATCTGCGGTGGATATTCAGTTTTCATCGCCAAAGTTGTAAACCGGACAACATGGGACAGTGGTAATTCAGGACACTTCAACACAATCATGAAAAGTGATGAAAAAAATCTTGGTTAAATAGGTTACGTGGGGTTAGGTTTATAAAATTATTTTTTTCATCACTTTTAATGACTTTCTATTATCTTTCTAAAGTGTTTAATTGCCACTGTAGAAAGTTGTCATGGAACCATGACATTTGAAGCCAATTGCATCCCTGAGCTGAAATAATTCTACCACCCGCCTCAGTCTGAAGTTCAGCACAATTTAGTTTTAACTTAGCACAACATTAAGGATTTGGAACAATTTTTTTTTTATTAATTTTTGTTTAAGGTTTAAGACTTACTAGACAATATCTGTTCTGAGCCGGGTAGCAGTATAATTACAAATATTTTTTAGACAAATCAGGGCTTAGTAAAAATACGATAGAATACATAAAATAATGTAGATATAAAATATTGTTTGGTATATTGTGTTATTTCTTTGATATATTCATAGCTCATGATTGAAATGACGAAGAGATCTTAACATACTTGTGTTGGATTAAAAAAAGACAGAAAACTTATCCATAGCACAAAACATATTTAAATAATATAATAAAGATCTACAAAATAAATACAAAACCCAATATTTATCTTTGTTCAAACCATTTGTTTGATAAAAATTTTCTAAATGTTTCATAATCAATTATTTGCATTTAATTACAGTGAAAAAATTCAGCAAAATTGAATATACAATTCTTTTATAAAAATTATGTATCGGTCTTGTCTTGATGATTTAGTAATGAAAATGTTTACTCGATACCATTTAAATTATGAGTGACGGCCAAACTGTGGGGATGTGCGCCCGAATTAATTATTTATTGAACAGTGTAAGCGACCACCTGTTAAGGAATCTCCCTTGCGCCGCGGGTTTTTTACTCCCAATTATATTATGGCAGGTTTTAATTACTATTAAAAATTTTAAAATGTTTTATGCTGAGTTGACGTGCACCCCACCAATATGGAATACCACCCTGCAGCTTTCTTTGGATAATATTATCTCTGACAGAAGCGGGAATGCGAATTTATGGACATGAGTAATGCGAAGAGCTATGTGCGAGGAATATTATATTTACCGTCGGCTTTGTTACATGAAATAAATAAATTTGTTGCCTTTTTTTAGTCTGCATTGAAACGCTATTGTTCGTGGAGCATTCGATAAACAATCTTGGGAAAATTTGTGTTTCCTCGTACACTGCGTATATTCTATTCGTCGTGAAAAATTACATCTTCCTCGAAATAATCACGCATTGTTTCGTCATTAATGGTATTTCGAACGTTAAAGGTACTAATAATAATAATAATAATAATAATAATTGTTTATTCCAGAATGTGGGGAGGTGAGTGCAATCCCACACATTCCATAAAATATAACTACAATGTTATATACAGAGATAAGTAGGTACAAATAAAATAAAATATGAAATGTAAGTATGATAAAACAAATAAAACATAAGAAAAAGTAAAAGGAAATATATAGAGTGGAGAGTGATAACATAAAACATTTACATTTCTTGGAAGCTTATTGGTATATCGGAGCGATAATTATGGGGGCCAATATTTTTCTCCAATGTTTTTCGATGCTCGATCCTGAGGTCTGGCGGGTTTCGATGATGAGGACGTTTCTGGATTTGTTGATCCTTCCTCTCGTTCCTGCTATCCTGGTTCTCATTAGGGCTGCAAAGCCAGGAACTCTCCCCTCCATGAACATCGAGGAGGCACTGCAGTACCTTGGAAGTCCGAACATTATGCGGTAAGCATTATTATATTGAATCCGAAGCCTTTCCATGGTACGCTTTTTGAAAATGGCCCACAGCTCGCAAGTATACAAGGTAGTGCAGAAAGCTAAGAATAGCGTCCTTTTCACCTTCGGGCTGCAGAGTCTAAATCTTCTACTAAGCATGTTACTTTTTATGCTCAGTGCTCGCCTCTGCCTGTCGATGTCGTCGTCATCCGTTAAGTTGTTGGTGATGATATGCCCTAAATATTTCGTTGTTTCTACTATTATGAGAGGTTCTCCATTCAAAAATGCTGGGGGAATATTTTTTGGTCCTTCTCTGTATTTGACGACCAGCAGTGCTGTTTTTTTCGCGTTATATAACATGTTTGTTTCGAATGCATATTCTTCGCAGATCTTCAAGAGAATTCTTAGTCCCCTTATTGACGGTGCCATCAGCACCATATCGTCTGCGTAGCTCACATTGTTGATGAATTGTCCTCCAATATGGCAGCCTACCCCAGCGTTATTTAACCTGTGAGTTAATTCATCCATATATATGTTGAACAGTACTGGGGACAAACAACCTCCTTGTCTGACCCCACTCTTTAAGAAAAAGGGTTCTGAGAAACCATCTTTCCATTTAACTAGGTTTTCTTGTTGACGGTGCCATGTGTCGAGAATTCGTACTACTTTCCATGGTAGACCTCTTTCTTTTAGTTTGGTCCATAATAATGGATGGTAGACTCTGTCGAAGGCCTTACTAAGGTCCAAAAAGCATGCGTGAGTTGTTGTTTTTCTCTTCCTATAGTATTCCAGCGTCCGTTTTACGCAGAATATGGCTGAGTGTGTGGAGCATTCAGTTTTGAAACCCATCTGATTATCTTTCGTTTTCAATTGGGGTCCGACTTGATCAAAGAGAACTCGTTCAAATATTCTGGCGGTGACGGTGGCGATGGATATCGGTCTGTAATTTTCCTGTAAAGTTATGTCTGTCAGTTTAGATTTTACTATCGGTATTATGATTGTTTTTGTCATGTCTTTGGGTAGATAACCACTCTTTATGATATCGGTGAACAACGTTGCCAGTAGTTTTAGAATCGCTACCCCTGCATGTTTGACGTGTTCGGTACTTAAGCCGTCATGTCCTGCTGATGTTCCGGATTTCATGTTTTTGATGGCGGTTTTCACCATGTTTGTAGTAACTATAGGGTCAATGTCATCATAGGCGTTCAAATGCGTTACGTTTGAGGAGATGGTCGGCGTGGTAGTCGCGAAATGTTTTATGAAAATATTGGCAATTACTTCAGGATTTGTTTCTCCGTTTATGTTACACGAGACTTTGGAACGCATGTTCAACATTTTATTAGACTTATTCCAAAATGATTTGAAGTCCCGATTATCTAAGTCCGCTACTATTTTATCCATCTGGAGTTGTGTCGAATTCTTTTGGCATTGTTTTAGAGCTGTTTTGAAGGCGGCACGCTTTGTCCTTCTATCCTCCGCGATGGGACCATTGTGCGGTCTCCCATTATCAATCCAGGTGAGCATCGCTTGTCTTGATTTTTCGTATTTGTCTGCAACAAATTCATTCCATCCGCAAATTTGCTTATATTTTGGTGTAATAGTATTTCTAAATATACGAGTGGCACTGTATCGTAATGCTTGTACTATACATCCGTAGAGGTGTTTTATTTTGGCACGTTCAGGGATGCCACCGTCCTCACGAAATGTATTTTTTGGCTTGATTTTAGCTAGATAAGTTTTCGAACATGAGTTATAAATTCCGATATCACGTATATTTTTCGGATTCCATAATGCTGGATCCCTTAAAATAGATGAAAATTCTTCCGATGTTACTATTCCATTCGTATTTAAAGTTAGTTCGAGGGGTCGGTGGTCAGTCCAATCAACATCGTAATGTATTTTCATCTCGATAATTTGTTTATAAATATTTTTCGTAACTAGACAGTGGTCTAACCACCTGGTAGTACTATGCGCGTCACTGACGTATGTGTAAGAATTCTCAGGTAAAATTTGTGTGTCGGCACAAATGTATTCGAATTCTTGACAAAAAGATTTTAGCTCTATTCCAAAGAGTGAGTCGGGATTAGCGTTGAAGTCTCCGATAATAATTGAATTGATATAATCTTTGTCGTCAATGAGCGTTTGTAAGGAGGCCAGGCAGTTGGTAAACTCCTCAAAGTTGTCAGTTAAGCAAGTCGGCATATAGTTCGTGAAGATGGTTAAGTTTTCAGTATTCAGACTCACCTCGATTCCGGCCATACGACAATTGTCCATCGGGATTGTGGTAACCCTTAAATTTTGCTTGTAAATTATCCCAACTCCGCCGTACGGCCTACCTAGTAGGGGACCGTTAGCTATATTGACGGCAGAGGTGCCCAAGCTATTGAAATGCGGGTGAATATTGGACAAAAATTCAATCTCGGTTGGCAGTAGCCACGTTTCTTGGACTAGTATAATGTCATATGATTCGCAGAGATCGTGAATAAATTTTTCGGAGCTACGGACCGATCTGCAATTATGCACAGTCCTAGGTTGTTTTGAATTGAGGTGTACAGTTTACAACAGAGCTAACAACGGATTCCAGCAAAAACATCGTATCAAAAAACAAAGTGCTTTAACTATAATAATACATCCATTTGTATTAATAGATGTAATTTTAAAATAAAGTTGTTGTTTGACTGAGGATTGAAACTTCCTCCCAGGGACTGACTAAAATAAGCAAACACCGCTATCACTTAAGCCAAATCCAAATTGAATTTCGTATATTAACTACTCTACATTTTAATAATGTCTTCCAATTTCATTGAAATGCGTGTGTGATAGAATGCATTCTCATCGACAAAGAGTCTATCCGCCGAGTTTCAGCTCGAACGGGTTATTGTGAGGAGATGGGAAAGAGGAAGGTGGAAAATTACCTAACTATTCAGATATGGTCACCAAACACGGCCAAAGCCATTTCAAGCAACGTTTCAATTCAATACACTATGTATGAACAGTTATTACATTTATTAAAGTTTAACCATTTATTAAATATAAATTTTTATTTTTTTAAATTTATTGCATTTAACCTGTCACAGTTACTTTTCCCGATCTCTTTCAAATTTCAGAACGAAAAGTATTACGTTTATAATTCGAAAGATTTTTTACAGAAAATTGTACTGAAACAGAGATTTAAAGAGCAATTCGATACCGAAAAAAAAATACTCTCCATTACATCACCCTACTCATATACCAATGCAATATTTATCATGAATACAAATTAGCGGAAAAAGCTCACAATTTTCCTTATTCTTTCATATACCTACGGATTTTGGAATATTTATCACACGCATAATTTTTTAAAAGATCCTTATAATATATCTATACAATGGATTCGTCGTAATCATAAGTTATCACAATGTTTTATAGTCGATTTATTACGAAATGATCCGTTAGCCGGAAAGCTCTTCCAAGCGGTGGCGGAGATATTTGCATGCAAGCGAGCAATCAGTATGCGCGCCGCGACACTCAAATCATACTTACACGACTAAAGCACCGGGCCAACCCTCCCACAACCGGCCACCTCCCGTCGGTAAATGTTTTATATTATTACAAGCATTCAAAATATCTAAATATCTGTTTAATCCAAATCTTTTAGTTTTTTAGCTCTTAACCGAAGAATAAAGAAGAACGTGTTTCGTGATCCAAAAGTCTGTCCATTCAGGCCTTAAATTTTAATATCAGACATACGGTCTCTCGGTACTAATTCAATATCAAATGGAATGGAATATATGATGGCAGTGTTAGAAAGACAGAACCCTGTATTGGCTTTCTTGGCACTATGTCAGTATCTACTGCGGTTTCCATTCTAATCTACATGTAAGGTGTTCATGTAATATTTATTTAGTGATCGTGACGTAAATTATTGTAATCATTAACTGCTTATTTTAAGGAAAAGAAATAGAAATAGGCCCCATCATTTTAAGTGGCTTAAGCTGAACGCATGAATTTAGTGTAAATGCTTTAATTTGAGCAAAACTATCAAAAGCACTTTAGAGTGGGGTAAAACAGTGCTAATCGGCAACCTTTGAATTTATTTTATTTGAGTTATGGTACTATCTCTTCATACGTTAGTTACTCTAAGTATTTTTGGTATATATGATAAAAAACCAAATTGATGCACATACGATCTTCACATGCTTCAGTTTCGATTGCACCTGAAATAATATCTCACACTTTACACGTATTCATCAAACATTTTACAGCCCTGCATATGCGATAAAATTGAAATCGTAAATGAGTACGTTTATTTGGGAGTGACTGTTGATTAGAAATTTAAATGGGACATTCAAATAAACAAAATTTCTAAAAGACTGAGAACGATAGTGCGTAGATATATATGAAATATTTACTTATCACTCACAGAATCAAGTTTACGATAAGGTATGACCAATGAACACGTGGGGACATTTTTGCAAAACTAATATAAATTACCTAAAATCAGTACAAAATTATATATATCAATATTTTTCCACAGAGACGTAACATTTAATTGTTGTATCGAAACTTAAATATCTTGCCTGTGCAGGCCTTACTATGGGGCAAAATATTGACTCAGCATATATCTGACTCTGAATATAAAAAGATTTTTGGAACATCAACACAACACAAATAATGAAAGCATGCTTATTACAAAATATAGCAATAAATACGGACAGCGATCCCTAGAATTTAACATTCCCAAAATGTTCGACATGTTGCCAAGTAACATAAAAAAATATAATAACCGAAATGATTCAGATATATGCTGAAAACATGGATCATAAGTAGAAATACTTAATACTAGTCATCACTGGCAATCAATAGGGAAATCAGAATCGATGCAAATAACACAGAAATAAGTTAAAGGTTTTTAAAAGTAAAATAAACAGAGGTGGTCATGATTATTTGTTGACACCTCACTTTCAGTGTTTTAAGCTGAATTTTTTATAAAAGTTAATTAGTCAATTTTTTTCCAATTATTTCATTTGGGCAATTTAAACCCCCGCTGTCGCACTAACTGCACGTTGCGGGGTAATCACAAGTCCGAAGGTGTGACTACAACGGGCGCACAGGAAGGTCGCCACTATCCCACGAACGTACACCAATTCATATCAACTCATTCCATACTTAAATATTATAATGCGCGACCGCTTGTACCAGTGACAAACATCCAAGAATTTGGGTTTATTCCCCGCGTGACTCATAAAACGTTGACAAATCGATGACTGAATAAACACAACTTTAATCGCTGAAGAATTTCCACTGGCAAAATGCCCAGTTTTTATCAGATAAACTGACTGAAATTCATATAATGAGCTCAATTTCTTAAGATTAAAGCGCTCTTGTCTCTAAAATTCCTACACAATCTGACAACTGTTAATTACTTCTTAAACATTTCACATACTGCCTAAATTTATTACTATAAACTTTAGAGAACAACTCCCCCACATCAAAAATAATTCGATAATTGATTATTACATAAGTATTGCGTTGATGCACAAACTTTAATAAATAAATAGTTTTTTAATAAATTTAAAGTTTGGTTTCTTGAATAAACAAAACACCAAACATTAATAACTTTATTCTTCTGCGTTGTTTACGACCGAATCCCAACGCGTTTATAGTTACGAGATTTCTGCTCCACACCAGAAAAACGGATTCCTGAGAGAGAGCTGAATAATATTAAAATGGAGCTAGATTAAGCGAATATGGAAGAAATTGGAAAAAACTCGCAGGTGAAAGCTTGTTAAGTCACTTTTGTAATGGTTTTCTCGATTGGAAATAATTGACTCTAGTAGTCGCCAGTGGCTAAATTGAAACAAAGAGATTTTTCTCTGCTATTTTTTTCCACTTGTTACCCCACTTTCCAGGAAACATATTAAACAATCTTTTTACAAATTGAAAAAAATACAAAATGATATTGACGGGAGTCCAAAGATACTATTAAGCAACCTTTCACTGAAAACCAAAAACACTACGAACTTAACGCATCGACTCATGAAATACAAAATATTTTTTTCATATCTTTACCTTAATGTAAGGAAAGTGCATAGTAACATCATCAACTCAGTAAATTATTCCTTTTACTGTCTTCGATTATCCATAAAATATTCTTTCCCACGTTCGCCTCCGGTTGTCAATATTTGCCAATCACTCGAGATGATCTGCGGAGGCTGATATTAATTTTCCTAATGGAAACCTCCCCCATCTCGAGCCCAAATCTCGTCTCATTTCCGATTACTTATTATATGAATATTCACCGCGATTTCGTCTCAATACTTGCCTCCCTCGCTACTGATTTGCGTATTACAGTAAGTAGAAAGGCCTGGAGATGTTAGCACATTTGAATTTACATATTTTTTTATGTTTACGTTTATACAGATTCTAGGTTTTGTACAGTTTGCAAATTTGTACGACTGCATTAGTTAATTTGTAACATTTTCTGATATTCACAAAGCCTCGGCCTTCGTGGAAAAGAACCGTATTTGTAAAATAAATTTAAATATTACTAATAATTTTTAAGGTTCATCAGATAGGTTTAGGTTTTAGGTTTTAAATGTAGTATAAGTGTAAGTATTTTTCACATAACTACCTATATATGAGTAGCTTTATATTCGCAAAGCTACTCTTGTTGTTGTTTGAAATTGAGAACATGTGGCTAATATGAAAAGAGAATATGCTAGATATGAAAATTGAAAGTTGACCAACTGATTATACTCGCATATGATAACTAGCGGACTCAGCAATTCTTCGCTATTGCTAAAGTATTTCTCAGGCGTCCCCGACTTTTTCTATTATTAAAATCACTCTCTAAACACTCCTGACACACACTAAAACAAACTATAAATTTTCAGCGATATCAGTCGACTACTTTTCGAGTTTTGTTGGTACAAAAATAAGCTGGATGAATTTTTATTATCTTAACAAGAAGATGAAGGGAATATTGGTAAAAGACGAATTAGGTAAGTAATTTGTGGCGGCGATAATTTCAATTTTAGTTTTGTCGAGATTTTACGGTCTGCAGAATGAAGATTGATGTCATCCAACCTCTGATATGGTAAGGGCATAAAATATGGAAGAAGATTATTACTTGTATCAATTGAAAACGTTCGAAATCTGTTATAATTATTATTTAATTATTTCAATACATAAATGTTTTCAAAGGGATTTCAGGCAATTTGTATTGGTATTCGTTATCTTTTTCACGTATTTCGTGCAATAAATTAATGTAATTAACGCGAATGGGAACACTTTGAAATCTGGTAATATACTTAATCTCTGGAAAATTTTGTATTCTACGGAGTATTGTAGTTACCTCAATACATTTCATTATACACGAGGAATAATATATTTGCATATTCAACGGCGCCTATTCACGAGAATACACCAATATATGCTGGAAATATAATAGAAGAGAGTATTTAAGAGAAAATACCGTAATACGACGTATACGGAAAATATAATAGAAGAAATTTTCCAGGAAATTTAATTTGACAAAGTGTCCTGAGTTTCTCCGCCTCGAGCCAAGGCGGAGGATATTGATATGATTGGATTTTCTATGTGTCGTATTTGTAAGATGTTTTCTTCCTGTTTTTTGCTCTTCCGCCATGAAAAATTTTACCATAAATCACATTGGTAATAAAATTGTAAAAAAAGCTAAGGTACAGATGAATTATAATATATAAAAGCAAATACCCTATAATATTAATAATACTTTCAACTTCTGATATTTCTCATACATTTTGATGGCAACATGTCACACTAGCGCCGCCTGGCGGCGTGAGTTGTGCGTCTTGGTTTTCTTTCATCAATTTTAATGGCTTTTAAGTAAAATTTATTGTTTGTATTTCCTTAATAAATTATTGAATAAAAAAAACATAAAAATTGGTTACCATTAACTCTGTCTTTGATTGTTCAGAAAGGTAATAAAATAATGATATAATCGTGAAAACCTTACAAAAAAATTTGTAGGTTTAATAAATAAAAATATACGAATATTATATATGATATATTTAATATTTGAATAAAACACATTTACAAAAATGTGTATATTTTTCGTGGTATAATCCACTTTTTTCGTAATGAAGATCAGTTTATTTCCCAGGATTTATCGAAATCATATTATATTTCACTAACACTATATATTTCAGCGACTTTCAAAACGTCCTTGAAAACGACTTGGAGCGATTTTTGTTTTGTAATTATTACATTCTTAAACTGCGCACACAGAATCAACTTACTGGGAATTTTCGCATATTTTTTTATTAACATTGATCAAAATAAAAAGAAAGCGCAAAACACCGCCACTACGTACTAAACAAATTCAATTTTCGGCCATTAAGAGGAATTTCAACAATAACATGCTACACTAGCGCCTCTAGCGGCCAGAGTTTTTGATATTGCCAATATTTTACTGAAGTTGGACGTATTGTTAATATTACAGGGTATTTTTTTAAATTTTTTTTTTATATTAACTCCACACAGGAGGCCCTGAAGAAAATAATTTCCCTCAGGGCCTATGTCATCTTTGGGGATGCTGTGTGGAGGGTCTTTTTGTGGAGAGGAAGGAGTGAACATGGGTCTTGAAGAGTCTCAAGTTGTAGGAGGGAGGAAACACAGAGGCCGGCAGTTCGTTCCACAGCCGAGCTGTTGAACCTAAGAACGAATCGTAGAAGCGACCCGTTCTCATGTGACAAATGTCAACCGTGTACAAATTTTATGCGCGCGTTTGGCATGTATCCCGACTAAGCACCGGTGCCGAAGGGATCAATGACGCTAGTTCCTCAGAGCATCTTCCATTGTAATACCGATAGAACAAGGACAGCATACCTACCTGACGCCTGTGCTCTAAAGATTGCAGTCCGTTTGTTAAGATTGGGGAATCTATTAAACGGACCGCCCGTTTCTGCACAGAGTCAAGGGTTTTTTTCAGGTATTTTGGGGCTCCGGACCAGAGATGGCTGCCAAATTCGACAGTAGGGCGCACTTGCGATTTGTACAGGGTCAGCAGTTGTGTACTATTAAAGTATCTGCGGGCCCTGTACAGTACGCCCAGCTTCTGAGAGGCCAACTTTACTCTGGCTTTGATGGAGCCCCCGTACCTGAGCTGGTCACTTATAGTTACACCAAGCATATCAATGGAAGGCCTGTTAGGAAGATTTCTTCCGTTGAAGGAGACTAGATTATCATTTGGATCCCTTTTAGACGTAATCAGACTGGATTGGGTCTTTGAAACATTAAATTCGACGAGATTATTTTTACCCCAGAAGGAAATACTCTCGAGATAACCGTCCATTCTCTGCTTCAAAGCCCTCCGAGCCGTTGGAGTTTGTGTGCCCTTTGGGGGCCTGTCAAACAAAAAGCTATCATGAACTGTACTGTCATCCGCGCAGCAATGAATCGGTGCACATGTCAAAAGGTCATTTATGTGCAACAAAAACAAAGTCGGAGACAGAACCGATCCCTGTGGGACGCCAGCATTTATACAGTGCGAGGAAGAGGTGAAACTGTCAGCCACCGCCTGAATCGACCTATCCCTTAAAAAGTCAGCAATCCACGTACACAGGGATGCGAGAAGTCCGTAAGAAGGCAATTTGTTGACAAGTCCTCGGTGCCAGACCCGGTCAAAGGCCTTGGATATGTCTAGTGCGACCGTTTGGGTCTCACCGTGACGTTCCAGGCACCGCCCCCAAACATGCGTCACATACGCGAGAAGATCACCGCACGAGCGGTTCCGCCGGAATCCGTATTGACGGTCGTTGATAATTTGGTTCTTCTCGAGGTATGTGAGCAGTTTGTCGTTGATCACACGTTATATCACTTTGGACAGAACTGATGTGATCGCTATGGGGCGGTTTTTGAAGAGCTTTGTCAAAACTGGAACTATTTCCGGAGCACACCTCTACAATACCAGGGCAGGTATTCCATCAGGTCCGCTAGCTTTGTTAACATAGAGGCCCCGTATAACGTGGAGTACATCCCGATGCCGGATCCTCAGTTTTTTCATATAGAGCCGCAGTGAGGAACCGACGGCGGAACAGCACCTCTGTCATCGAGGGTCGAGTTTTCCGCAAACATTTTCCCTAATAGGTTAGCCTTTTCGGTGGCGGTGTTTGTTAGTGAGCCGTCAGGTCTGGTAAGAGGTGGCAAACTGGGTTTGCAAAAATTCCGACCTATTGAGCCCGCAAGCGACCAGAATGCTCTGCTGCCATGCGGGCGTGTTCGAATTTTACCTACTAATGATTCTTTTGCATTCCTTTGCCGATTTGTTGTATGCTGATCTGCTTTCGGGCGTTCGAGATGTGTTGTAGGCTCGGTAAGCCGCGTTTTTTCGTCGAACTGCTTCGGAGCATTGTCGACTGAACCACGGCTTTGAGCCCACACCAGTTTCTTTAGTAGTCGATTGTATGAAGCCATCCATCGCCGATTTGATGACTTCACTAATCTCCTGTGCACAGTTTGAAGGGTCCGATGTCCGAAACAAACAGCTGACCACGGAAAATCGTTGAAATGTGTCCGCATACCGAACCAATCTGCTGACCTATAGTGCCACACTTTTCTCCTCAGCCTCACATTGGTTGGTCATTTGATAAAAATAACTGACAAGTACTACTGCTCATTAGCAGTACTGGTTTAAAATGCATTTCACTATTTTCATTATTGTCCGCAATCATAAAATGATAAAATATGATCTATATCTGAAAAGTTTGAGTTTTTTAACTTACAAGAAATGTAGGTACTATTGAGTGTTGCCAAGTGATTAGGCATCACATGCCACAGTTGTTTACATCGTCCACGATGGCGTCCCAGGTGATTAATTTGACGTCAGAGCATTACGAGTATTTGTTGGTTATTTAATCATTCTTCAAGATCGGTTTATTTGTAGTACCAATAACCATATGGGTACCGTTATATCTTTCATTTATTTTTTTTCGATATTTGGTGTTCTACAACAAAATGCATATATTTTTAGAATCATCATAATATTTTCATATTCATTGTTTGTTTTAGTGAAAATTTTTTTTTTAATGTAACAAAAAAAATTCAACTGTCTAAAATCGGACCCCGATGAACTGCTTGGAAGTGCTTTGCTGACCATTACATAAACAACTATAGTAAGATCGGCGGCATTAATTTATTATATGTGTAGAAAATAAAAGTATTGTAAATTTTAGAATGTTCGAACAAACCTCCGAAATTATGTCGTTGAATAATAGCATGTTTCTCTATCTTTTCTGGATGGTTTAATTTCCCACCTTGATATTTTTACAATACTAAAGCCTAGAGATTTTACGACCGATACAGCAAATAATTTATTAAATTTATATGCTAAAACCTCCCCTTATGAAACATCACAGATCACTATAATGTACGGTTTTGTTAAATTTGTAATGGAAAATGGAGGCAAGATCATCCTGATCTCGAATTCACAGCATGCAGGTGTCTCTACTGTTGTTGTCAAAAAGTCTAAACACAAACATTAGAACGTTGATAAAATGTTCTCGAACGATGTTACTTTTTGATGAGGTACCGCGAAATAGTAGGTGTATTTACCTGAGGCAGTAGGAATACGTTTAGTGGGAGGGGGCGCAGGGAAAAAGCTCTAAATTAAAAGCAAGTAACTTGCGAAGCACCGTATAGCGAAATTTATTACGGGATTTAGAAATATGGTGCTGCTCAACTTTGCATGAAAAATACATAAAATTAAATCGTGAATGGAAACCGTGGGGCGCAGACGTCTCTACACCCATAATATAGTACACCAGTGTTTTCCAAACTGTGGTATGAAACTACACGGGGAAGATTTGAAGCGGCAGGTTGTTGAATTTTTGTGGTTGGTCTCTTGATTTGAACAATTCATCAAATTTCAAAGTTCATTTTCAAATTCTGCCAAAGATTTTTTGAAGTTCTGTTTTTTACTACAGTTCTGTCAAGCAACTAGCCTATAATGATATACGTTCTGTTAATGTTCTTTTCAAGGTCTGTTATAATTTTAGTTATGTCAAAAGTAACTAGAACTATAAAAGTAAAACCCTTGCCTCGCCGGGGCATATAAAGATACCAGCCAATAAAAATGTGCGGTGAGAAAAATGAAGGCAAAGTCGGTAGTTCTTATTCGAAGTACGATACAGTTAAATATGACCGAATGAGACAGGGTCCCATTAGCTTAGTTGGTAGAGCGGTGCCCCGGCAAGGCAATGGTTCTGGGTTCGAGTCCTAGATGTGACCTATCTTTTTCTGATTTTTCTGTTTCAAATATTCGTTTAGGAATTGCTAATATTTTCTTCAATAATTAAATGATTTGTACATATTACAGGAAATAACCATAAAAGTTCACAATGCACAGCATATCCTAGATAACAATAATGTCAGTGTTATTATGTGAATATAGAAAGAATTGTTGTTATTTTAGAAGGATTAATTTTAAATACCCTTACTATCAGTATCATTGACTAATTTTTACAAAGATCCGTAAAACATAAACTAAAACATTTTAATTACAAACACAAAAAAGTTAATCCCTTTTACGAATATTCTGATTTATATTGCTGAAGATAAATATGAGAAAGCTATCAGCAAGTGATTGGGATAATGCGTCAAAACTGTTCAAACTACATACATTGAAACGAAAAGTCAAAGTACATGAAAATTTTCAAAAATAAAAAAATTATCAAAAGAGTTAGTTAAATGAAGAAATCATTAAAATGCTGCAATTAAATATTTAGCGGTTCTTATAAAAATGCAGAAACTAAAATTTAAAAAATGCAAAAAAACATTCATTTGAAGAATAAGAAAAAAATTAAATAAAGATTTAAATTTTGATTTGTGGCCAAAATACTAAACCAAAATGAATAGCTCTTTTTGAATTAAAAGGTAAAGCAAGTGTCTAGTAAACATTTGTGTCACTTTATTGATATGTGTTTTAAATAATAAATTGTAGACCATTATAATTTTTATTTATGATGTTTTTTTAATTCTTTTACTATCCAACCTACCATGTAAATATAATGAAAGATAAAATAAAATAAAAATAATTTACAAAAGCTGTTTTATGGGTAGAATTTTTAATTTATATGTGCGTAATTTATGTTCCAACATAAATTTGTCGTTTGTAATTTAAATGTAAGCTCTTCGGAATTCTTTTTAATAATTCATATTAAAAAAATATATATCATTATATACCTACATTAGATAGTAGGTAGGAAAATTTAAAAAATATATTTTTTGATTCTTCCAAAGTCAAATCTTTCATCCTTAGGTGTGGAGGCCATCATGTTCGTCATACTGTACAGTTATATTTACTCAGTACTATATTATATCTAGAACTGTAAAACAATTCTCTTCCACATACACAAAATAATTGTTGGCTAAACTGGCTTGTGTCAGTAAAATTTTACCCAATAATATGCACGAATGGGACTGTACGTTTAGGAAGCACTGTGCGATTCCATTCTTTATATGATAATACCACCACATCTTTATGTTCATCCCACACCATAATGTAATGATCATACTACCATGTGTATGTATTCATACTTTACTCATACATTCAGACAAGGAGAAAGAACGTGTGAAAAGTGGATTTTTTGTGAATTTAATTTATTTTATTGCCATACTATTCCGCCCCTCCTCTAGATTTAGCGGAGGTAGGTATTATTAATGTCATGTCGTGGTTTTTTCGTACCAAGTTTATTGGATTTATTGGATTTATAACTCCACCGTGAAAACATATTTCCTAAACTTCCGTCACACCCTAATAAACTTAAAATACCTGCAAGAGAGATAAATCTTTCCTAAATTTGTTTAAAAAATACAAGATTCAAGTAAAATAGTCGAATGGAACAGAGTTCAAGTAGAACACCACCAGAACTCACGAATCCGATATTACTAACTGAAGATTTTTCGCACATAATTCAGAATAGGTACATATTACCCGAGTGGTAGATACTCTCAGTATTGTCCCTGTGAAAGACCCCCCATTCAGAAAAGAAATGTTGCTTAAAATGACTTTTGCCGTGTTCCATTCCCTCTGCTTACCCTTTAGAGGAGTAACAGGGTGACCATAAAACATTTAAACTATCAATATGCTCATGTTTCCGATGTTATATCCAATCAAATAACTTACTCAAACTAATAACCTTGAAAATACCACTCAGAACAACTAGGTTTAAATTATTTCTCTGTTTAACACTATTTTCAAATTATTGATTTGTAAATGTTAATTTTTATCTGCTGCTAATGTTAGTATGTGAGAAAAATATGAGATGCTGGCATATTCTCCTGTTAACAAATTGATTGTCATATTAATTGGTGTCGGTATCTGTGTTTTCTCCTTAATAATTAAAAAGCTACTTAGTTCAAACCGAATAAGTGGAAAAAATCGAATATAATATTTTACGTTTAATTACCAATATTACGTTTTCTCGAAGGTTCTTTTAAAGGTATATCTAGCACCTTGTATTTTTAACTGTGTGAATATGTTTTTAATATCTTGTCTGATATGAATAATAAATATTTAACATGTTTATTAACACGTACGCATTCCACTGATGGGAAAATATAAATTACGTGACATCACGTAGCGGGGATATAAATTTTGAAGACAGCTTTTAATATTCTACATTCGTCAGTTTCTAATAATTCAATAGCTTCGTCTACTTCTGAAATGTAACTTAATGGCAGTACGGAGGCACACCATTACGTGAAATGCGAATATATTTTGTATTATGTATTCACATGAGAATTTATTTTTATTTTTTTGTGGGGAAAACTCAAAACAGTGTCAAGTAGGGAGGGAAGTAGGAAGATGATTATGTCATTGGCGTTGTAGTTAATACTACTTACTTTGGAACCAGAGTTTGCAGTTTGGGTACCGTAAAAAAATCTAGGTAGAAATCAAGCACCTTCTATATTTATTTTTTTACATTTATTAAAATAATTTGAAAGTAGGGAGGTAGGTAGGTTATATGTAGGTACTAAATAAAAACAAATTTAAAAAAAAAATCACTGCCGAATTATTGGAAGGAAAACGAGTAGGTAAAAAATATGTTCCGAGGATGGGTGAGTGAGGGGGACAAAATGTGGAATTGATGATTGATTGATTAATAATTATATAATAAAATAAAATCCTTTTTGTTTTAAAACCACGAGTTTTTAATAATTTTTTGAACAGACTGGTTTCGCTTTACTCAAGCATCTTCAGGGTACAAATTATTACTAGACAAGAAGTACAAAATGTGAGCGTATATATATAAAAAAAAAAAAATGAAAAATATAACAAACACAGAGAAATCATACAATAAATTTACACAAGCACAAAAGACATGGGAAAAACCGAAAGATAATTATGTAGACTAATGGATTATAATAATATATCTGGAGAAACAAAGCATCAACTGACACGGTGATAAGGAGAACATGGACATTTTTAAAGGCTTTATTGGAAACAAACCTAATATTGGACTACTTGATTTGTGTGATTGATTATTAAGAATAGGACTTTTGGTTTTTACAGCTTTTTTAAAATTTTATTTTCATTTTCAATTCAATAATATTATATATCAACAACGGGATGGCCTAGCTATTGGCAGTCCCACCAGCCCCTTGAATGCTGATATATTCCTGGATAGCCTAGCTAGAGTATAAAATTTTATCTAGTACCTCAAATTATCAAATAAAAATACAAGTAATGCGAACTTCCTAAAGATAATCCAAATTTGATCATGAAGGTGTGTAGTAATTTTTTTTAGGATTATTAAAAAACTATTTCTTTCTTTTTACACGTATTTGGTGATGATTTTAGCGTTCCAATAAATTATAGTACCTACAGGGTAACAATTAAATATAACAAAGAAGTGTAATTTTTCAAATTAAAACGTCGCTCTTCTCAACAACTATAATAATTAATTTCAAACAAAACAATTCTGCTCCATTGTTATAATAATTTCATGCATAGTGAATTCATTAGATAGCAAATAGATCTACATTAATTCAGTGATATGTTTCTACAGATAATCCGAACAATACGAACTAATGCGGGCAAATATTTTCTCATTTGTCAACGTTGAAGTTGTATGTAATAATATTATTCATGCGGCATATTTTTATTTCCTGTTAACTATTTTTAATTAGCGATTTTTTTCTAATTTGCCATATCTCCAGTGTGACGAAGCGATGATGCGATAATGGTAGAAGACACATAGAGGGTATGTCACGTTGATTGATGCTACAAAAAGGATTAAATTCTTGTTGATTTATTTTAAGCTTGTCGGTTTTTTTTTAAATTAATCAAGTATTAATTAATTGTATAACATAGTATGTTCAAATATACATAATAATAATATTTTTATAGCATCTTCAGAATATAAAAAATAAGATATGAACATAATGAACTGAATTTTTTTTCAAGCCTATGTAACAATGTAGTCTTTGCACTGGGGAAATAACACAATAGTTGGTTTTAGATGAATGAACAAAGAACAACGCAGGAAGTCTAGTGATACGATTTGGTATTCGGAACGTTATTAGCTTAGTGAAGTCAGGTGCATCCATTAAGCCATTAATAATTTTTGATAAAAGTTCCACATCGCTCCATGGTTCTTCTGCAAGATAAGTCCAACAATTGATAAAATAATTTCATTAAATTAACACAATTAATTTATTCAATGGGAACGGATAGTTTCAAATTAATTAAACTTAAAAAATTGTTATTTTTTTGGTAAACTAATGTTTAAGACAAGATTTTTTATGTATAGCACAAAGGGTAACAATTATTTTGTAAGCAATAATTATTAGCCTGAAACACTCATCCACATTGAAAAATCTCCTGATAAAAGATACATGACGCCAACGGGACTTGAACACGTGTCCTTTCGATTCGATTCGATCGAAAGGACACGGGTTCAAGTCCCGTTGGCGTCATGTATCTTTTGTCCGGAGATTTTTCAATGTGGATGATTGTTTCAGGCTAATAATTATTGCTTATAAAATAATTGTTAAAAAATTGTGTTGAAATCTCTCGATTTTAATGAAGTGCTTTGTAGTATGGGGACCAGATAGTGGAATTGCATTCTAAATTATTTCTTACCAAGGCAGCAAAGAGAATCTTAAAAGAATAGAGTGACGAAGTCTTTATTTTATTGCTATATTTATTGACTCCATTTATATAATTAAATATAATCTATACCGGCACTTTGTTGAATCTACAAATTATAGTAGCGTTGGTTATGAAGTTTTAGTGATTTGTCTTAAATGTAGTATTATTCTAGTTTCTATATTATTTTATGTTACTGTTACATGTTTTACTAATATTGTTTGGTATTCAGTTTATCAGTTAACTGTTACATAATACTTTATTTTTTTTTGTAAATCTTCTATAGCTCACTAGGTGTGTAGTGACTTCTGTCCTTAAAACCCATGGAAAAGCTCGGCTGGGCGTAAAAACAAATAAAATAAAATAAATTAGATCAGTTGAATTATTTCATCTCTGCGCTGCGACCCAAAACCGTATAGTGTAGATAGGTACCTGCATTTATTATATATTTTGTTTTTTTTTAACAAATCACTCTTTACAATGTTGTCTGCTTTGTGGTATTTGTAAGCTGGCGGAAGTGATATTCATCCACACAGACTGACGCATCATCAGAAACTAACATTAGTTCACCTTATTAGCATTATAATATCTATTTCCGGCGGGGGTCACCCGTCCTTAGCTGTGCGCCCCCGGGCTCCGTTCAACGGACCCGGACCAAGAGACTGATTATTCCGGTGTTTATTATTTAAAAACGTCTGTTTGCGTAAATAATTTGTATTTTATTCTGTTTTTACGTTTGAAGTTGTATTATAATGTGGAATTATATCATGGAAATGAGTCAGAATGTAGAAGTCAAAAGCTCCGGGGTGTTTCTGTAATATTTTATTTAAATGTGTAATTGTGACAATTGAATGGCTTTTAAATGACATACTTACCAAAATTAACATTTTCGATAAAAAAGTTAGCAACATTAGTATATATCGTACAAAAATACATTAGGTAATTATGTTTCAAGGATTAACACCAACATTCAGATTTAAAAGCTATGTTTAGTGATCATCCATTTATTCCACGTCGTCGCAAATCCAAAAATTGAGGTGTTACAATCCGTGCTTGATTTCGGGGACAAAATATAAAAAAAACCGTCATATTGGGCATTTTATGCAAATGTTAGTTACAAATTAAATAATAATCTCGTATCACAAAAGACTGTCTATCTAACTATTTCCCCTCTTCTTACAGATTTCTCATTCCTAAAAATGAATAATATAAGATATAAATCTATCGATCTGATCCCAAAGATCTGTGTAATCCCATCTCAGTTCGCTTTCATAGTAGTTTATTTCGGTTATTGAATAGATAGAGTCATAAAAAGTGAATTCTACAAGTACGAAGGTAGAAAAATCAAGCAGCATGAATTTGAGGAAAATATGTTAGTACGAACACGTGACTTGGTGTACCTCTCTAAGACCATACAACTGCGTTGGAAAACTGCCAAATTATATATTATATATTATCAAGGCAAATGCAGGTGCATGAACACGTGTTCCAATTTATTAGGAACTTACTGAAAGTTTATCAGGATACGGCCTGCAATCCTGGTTTTAACCGAATTACCAATAATTTGAAGAGATTTATAATACTTTAGCAAAACTAATTTTTCTGCATAATGCCAGAAACGCTTAACACATACTCATTGCTTCATTCACGTTCATAAATTGTCTCGCACACACTGTTCTGTTATTTTTGACTTCTGAGATGGCCTGACTCAAGTATTTGATTTACTCGATCGTTCCATGTTGTCCTCTCCTACCATTCACGTCCGCATCAAATGTTATCCCCACATTCCTTTTTTTGTGCAACCGTTCTACATGCCAGCATTCACTTACAGATACCGTAGTACTGATAGTAAAATCCACTAGCTGACCTGTCGTAAAACGAAAACATTTTATTTGCATCTTCAAATTTTTTTAACTTTTGTATAGTTTATCTTCAGCATAATTTAAGGAGTTTTTATTGTTTTGTCATTAAAATCATTTTATTATAGATAGGCACCTAGAACGTTTATTTTTGTTAATTTTTTTATTTAAATGTGCAATTAATTTCAAATGGTTTATACATAGATAGGCTCATAGAAATACATTGAATGTATAAACTAAGTTGTTAAGCGCCCCTGAGGTGATTTTCTTACGAAAACGGCTATTCAAATAATCCACATTATTATTATTACATATAGGCTATGAATGTTTGAATAAAGATTTATCAAAGTGTTTTTTAAACTCTTGAAGAAGCACACAAAATATTACAATACCTCTGAATTTGAATAAAATATTGATTCTATTTTAACCCTTAAAAGACGCCTAATATTTTGTAAATATCTCAAAGCCACATATAATATTGATATAATTGACAGGCATCTATAATGTCAACGTTTTACTTACAAATTTTCATGTACAGTATTAAAATGCATTAAAAACTTCTAAAACCTACCTTTATACACTGCACATCGCACCTGAAGTTGGTCATGATTTCACTGAACTGCTATTGTAGTTGGTCGTATCCTAAGGGTTAAAGCCAACTGAAAATCAACTTGAAAATCTCTTCTGCTTTTTAAGATGGTATTTTTTTTATTTGTTACTTTAAAGAATTTTGCGTTATCTTTTTTAAAGGTTTTGTTCACCCGTCTAGTTGTCAATATATCTTACGAGTCCATGATAACTTTTTCTTCACAGCGAAGTATGCAGCATAACGTAAAAAAGTGTATCCCCGCCCGCGATAGGGAAGATATATACTCGCCACCCTCCTGGGCGGACTGGGCAATCATTTTTTTACTATCACCTTTTTACTACCCTTAGTAAGCGGTCAGCGATTTGGGGTAAGGCCGGAGGTCAGATGGCGAGGTCAAATATTTAATGATTGTATCTATAACCTCTTAGCGAAACGAACGCTCAATTTAAAACGATTTTGTGAGTTTTTATGTCTTTCGAGATAATAAATTTCATAGAAGATAAAAATAGATTCTTCCAAACATGCACCTAAGTTTTTTCATAGGTACGTGAAGACGGCCCAGTAGTGAAATGCTATAGAGGTACTCATTACAATGCAGAGTTGCAGGTTCAATTTGATTTGGTCAGATTTATAAAATAAATGTTTTGAACAATTCGGGTGTCGAGATGTTGTGAAGTTAATTTTGATGGCCTTAACGAAAATACATTTGCAGCTGTTGTCCATAAATACATATTTATTGCATCCGTTCAATTCTTGGTTCAATATTTAAATTTATTGCGATGTTTACAAAATATGTAGGTTACATTGAATATTAAATTTGTTAAATACTCAAAATCAGAATTTTTCATTAATTTATTTATTTATAAGATTGAAAATTGAGAGTGAAAAAAATAATCACTCCGAACAAGAAATACTATCCATAAATATTTTATAAACAAAATCTGATAAAAAAATTATCCCATCATAAAAATAATATTTCAGTCAGTTCCCCAATATTTTGAGTAGCCTCATGAATCTCAAGTTACGCACATTAAGGGGGATCTTTTGAAAAGCCCATCACGGGTGACCAGCACCCACCGTGGGGTGGTTACCCCGGTTATTCCATATTTCCCGCTTATCCCAGCCCATTGAGGAGGCACGGGGCTAAAGTGATACATTGATGGCTTCAACCCTCGCCTCAAACCCCTGACCGACTAGCCCGGACACCCACCCTATTGAAGTTTTCATATCAGATAATATACGGAAAATTGCCGAATTCTTCGTGGAAAGACGGATATGCTCCTGTTGATGCATTGCGCTGTTTTTCTTGAGGTTCTTTTTTTCCACTTTCTGGTGTACTTATGTTTTCATCGAAACTGTTTTAACTCATTTAAATAAATGCCATCAATACAATTTAAATCTGTTTGTGTTGTGACTCATTATAAACTCGGTGACATGAGAGATTGTATAGATTTTTATCCTTAGATTTCCGAGATAAACGTATCAATAGCTGGTTAGGTTCTGTTACATTGTGAGAATGGAGCTTTTAAATATTGCTTTAAGTTTGAGCAAAGGAAACGCCACTTGGCTTATTCCATATTATTAAAATGTTAAAATTTAATATTAGGTACCTGCGTATAAATTAAGGCGATGCCGGGGAGTACAACCAGTGTTAAATTTATATTTTGTAGTGTACTGAAGTATTGATATCATGAAACACTTCTTAATTCATAAGGAAAGCCAAAATACGCTATTTAGCAGTGACTATGTACGTTTTGCGCTTGCTGCGGGTATTGAACTCGCAAACTATTGAGAATATGAATTTTTCGCGATAGTTCGAAATTTCACGCTAAAATACAAGTTTGGGTAAACTTCCTATTGATTGTTTCCTTTGAGAGAAACGATGTAGGCGATTCCCATTCCGCACGGATCATTAAACAATATTCTCTCCAAATCCATTGTTATCATTTGATATTTATTGCAAAAGCATTCAGAATTTCGGCTACAAACATAATATATTTTATTGAATTATCTTTTCTATTACAGATACAATACATAAATAACAATGGACCAACGCGATAGGCTTGAAGTATGCGCTGGAAAACATGTCAGTATTGTTTGAACGTTTTCAACCAATCGCTATTTTTGACATTTTTGCTGACCATTTGACCATGACGTGAATTTAATACAAATAAACACAAAAAATCTGTGTGCAATAATAAATAATTTCGTTTGATATACATATATATTTATAATAAGGATAGCTGTATACATTTTAATTTAATATCATGCCAACTTCACGGCTGCTGCAAAGCAAATTTGTAAGGTCTATCCATAAATAATTATTGTAATCTAGCACCAATAATGGCACCGTGTATATCCAATAATAATATAAAATAATGAAAAATCTACAAAAAAATATATAAATAGGTAGTAGTGTCGCAACGTGGACCTAATTTTAATGTTCCCGAATTAAAATCAACCTGCATTAAATATTGTAAACTGATGTATTACAGTGGTACCCACTTTGGTACACAATTCATTCTCGAATCACAATATTTAAAAAGACAAACTTTTTAAGGGGTATTAAAAGCTGACCCACTCTAAACAGTAGTTGAAATGTGCCTACATATACTGCCACCGTAACTAAAAACACAGTGTCTTCCTTGAGACCTCAAGGTAGACACTGTGTTTTTATTTAACACGGAAGTATTCTTTCAAGGTGTATTTGCTAAAAGCGAGGATTTTACTTAGCGAAAAATATGTAACTTCCATAATAAGTGTCTTCTGGCGGAGTTACGGGAGTGAGATTTTGAAAGGAATCTGAGCCCACTGGCAATATGCGAATACAGGCAAAGTAAGTCCAGAGTAGCAGAGTGGCAGAGTAGAGAGTGGAAGAGTAGAGAGTGGAAGAGTAGCAGATGCCAGGCAAGCAGCGAGCATAGGACAAAAGAGCGGTCACTAACCAAGACTAATGGTGCCATCACCGCCAGGTCTCCTTATCTCCGGCAAGATTTTTCCACGATATTTTTTTATTAAGAAAGAAATGAAGAGATCTTTGTCTTGGTCACTATTTAATGTGTTATTCTCGTTTATTTATTGCGGGGGAAATATAAATTTCCATTGTGCTCTCCGCATCGGATTATCACGTCGCCGCATAACAATAAACATATTCACTTTTATTTCGGTGACATCGAAAATTGCTGATGACTCTGCTAACAAATTCGAGTGTTTAATTTTAATAAAAGCTACCATAAATTCTTTGGCTTACGCCAGGATTTATGGAAATAAAAGCTCCCGCTGTATAAAATATTCGCTTTTTAGTAGATCTATGTGGGTCCATATCGAATAATTTCTTATACGATATCACATATTGATGTCACATGAATTCCAAAATAGAAACTTTCACACAGCAGTTAAAAAAAGCATTATTCTTTCAAACGGCTTCATATCAATTAGCTTGAAACTACTTATTTTATGGTTTGTAATTATCTTGATAATAATGATGGTGTCTTCATGTTGAATAAAATTAGAATAACTTCTTAAGTATCTTACCGTGTTAACAAGAACCTAACTGGCTCTAGTTTCACAGGTCAATGCTTATTCCTTACTGTACTTTTGTACATCTCTTTGTATTTTTTATTATCAAAAGTAAAATGCTAGACATGGCTCCATAATTAACATAGTTAAAACATTAGTTTGTAAAAATGCACGGCTCTAAAGCGTAATTCCGCAAAGAAAATAATGGCAATTAAACGCGTTCTGAATACATAACTACGAATATAGATATATAAAAGTTATTCAGACACCTATATACGAATAGGTTGGTACATTAAAAAAATAAATTCGATCTTTTCAAAGAACTTTTACAATAAAATATATAGGTACGAATTGCATTCATACATTGTTCAAAATATTTTCAAATATTTATCTACGATCCCTTAGTAAAAACTCATACCACGTAAAAAGCATAAATAGGTTTTCAAATAGGTAAGTATTCGTTCAAAGATGGAATTTATTTAATTAACTTTGTTGTATTACCAACAACAGGTCTATTGTGTTTTTAATAATTTTACCCCTCTTAAATATAATAGCTTAGTCCTTATTATCTTCATGTAAATTATCATAATAACAAAGAAATAATGTTCATATTGTATCACAAAACTGGTGTTGAAACAAAGGTGTTATTTTTCTAATTTACAATTTTTGTTGATATCATCTACCTATTGTTCATTTTGGCATATTTTCTGAATCACCGTAACAATCTGTACAATAATCAATTATGAATGAATTAAACACAATTATGTTCTTCAAAGCGCATCTATTCCATTGTAAAACAAATCTGATATTTTAATATTAAACGGATCCATCTTCGTCAACGAATTAAAATAGTTTTAACCAGTATTTTAATCTGAATAAGGTGCACTCTTCCGCTCCAATTCCTCTCCCGACAATCTTATTTATTTGTTTTGCCATATCTTGAGGAAAGCTGACCCGTTTTATATATTTAATAAATACGTAGTAAAGAAGACAAACTAATAATAAATTTTATGAACAAAAAAACTGACAACATTTACAGAATTTGCAGATTGCATAGATATTTTAAACATCCTAACAAAACTACATTAGGTGCTAAATTATGAAACAACGCATAATAAAACCAACGTTTATAATGATATTTGCTTTCCCTGTTAATTTGATAAAACATTCGTGACATTATCTAAAGGTGCGTGATTCATAGGCTTAATGAAGTAATCAGAAAAAGTTACAATGGAAATGAGTAATAAAGTGGCATGAATCCCATAAATACTTGTTTAATCCACAAATAGCTGATATCGCTAGTCAAGCTGACACAGGGCCGCGGCAGGGGGCCATGGTCCAACTGTATGTGAAAACTAAATCGCACGTAATATTAGAAATTGTCTACTAATCATTTATGTGCATGGTCCTATGAATATGGTGATTGTTGTAGGTTTTTGTGATTTGGAAACGTGGAAAATGTTGCAGGCGATTAATCTTTAATTTAAATTAAAATTCAACAAATAGCAAATTAAAAAATAAACTCAACCATCAAATTTGACCCATTAATTGCATATTTCCTCTTTTGAACATATAAATTTTTTATTTACTTTTTTTTTGTATTTTATAATATTGTTTCCACGTGCACGTATATTGTTATATTAACATTATTAATCTGAATAGATTTTTTTGAAGTGCAAGGTCAGCGTATAGTTAAAAACAAGAATATTTGTGGGAGGAACTGTTCGGAAAAGTTCGAGTTCAATATTAAATCCTTGTGTAATTCTACTTTTCTCCCTGGCTTGATGTTTTGTATACAGGGAGAAAAATGTTATTTTTTTATCAAGATAGTGTTAAAAATGTGACGACATGATCATTTCATAATAAAAAATGAGTCATTTAAAATATGAATCATGCAGAATAAATCTGAACACGTGTTCACGAAGGTGCCCTTGTCCAAATAAATAAAATGCACAAGATTCGAAACTATTATTACTTTGAAGAACGCATGCTTCAACTTCCTCATAACATATCCGTGCTTTACTGATAGTTTGTTACTATCCTTTTTTAACTGGAAAACGAATAATTTGACCAGATTTTTGTTATTTCATTAACTTTTCAGTAACTTATACATTTTCTAATGTTTGAAGGTTAATTTCTTGTTAATTTAGTTCTGGATATATCATAAAATAACATGTCTAACTACCTATGTGGATGTAGATATTATATTATTATTATTTGAATCAAGATGTAGCCGGTGCGAATTGGAGAGTTAAAAAACTGCTGTTTGTTTCAATAGCTCAGCCGCACACATTGAAACACACTGAAAGCTGACCACTGTGAATTGGGTAAATTTCACAGCTGTGACGCGCCCGCTTCCAGTGACGGCAATTTATTTAAATTTTTATTGGAACACTCCTCACATTTCAAAAATAATAAATTATGCTTCCCTGGTTTTATTTTGTGAGCTTAATGCGCGAGTACCTACAATCAAACTACCTTTACGGGGTCCTGTGAATGATATCAATTTTTACATCTTATAATTTACGACTGTAAATATTTGTTCTGTTCCGGGCATTTATTTCTGAATGTTAATATTATAACACGCACAACAAGGTGATCTTGTGGAGGTTTAAGGGCGTTGGATCAAATTAGCATAGGTAAAATATGACCATAACCGTCGTTTACATTTTGAGGGCGTAAGTTTAATAATATAAATGCTTCATTCATTATGATTCCTGCAATTAATCATTGCTAAAAATGTTTTAAACAATAAGTAAAAAGACTTTCTCGCGAGGTAATGTGACCAGTGCAGAAAAGAACACATTGATAATAGAAAAACTTAATTAATAAATCTTTAATATTTTACACGATCTTGCCCACACCATTGGCATGATATATGCGTTTTCGTGTGTTGTCGTCAAGTTTTTTGACAAAAAAGCTCTTAAATAAGCTCATCTTAAACAAAGCAGAAGATCTGTAATCAGCGTGAATTCTCTAACAATGAGATTATTTTTTATCTTGAATTTAACGTTAGTGTAAATATTTTTTTATTCTTAACTTTAAAAGGCCTACTTTACTGTAAAAAAATAAATCATAACGCCAAAGGTAGATACTGTTTTACATTATTTTTTTTCAACAATTATAATAATCATTTCAAAATAATTTTTCAAGAAGTAGTAAAATAGAAACAATATTTCGAAAATATTGGTGAAAGTTGCCACAGGTTAGTAAAGGCTAATACTTTTAATGAAACATAATATTTTATAATTTGGTGGTGGAACAAAAATTATATAAAATATCTACTTGATGTTTTCCATTGGAATTCAATAGCTTGTTGTTGCAACATTAAATTTATTAATTCGCACAGCAAACAAAGCATTTGTTATTTGTTAATCAATCAATATGACACATGTTTAGTTATTCAAGCGGAAAATGACTTGGTACTAAACTTGCCAACCCACCTTATGCTTTGTTAAGCCCTCATACTAAAAATTGTTACTTTATCACTTTGAAGAAGTACAAATTATCTATATTAGTTCCTACGCAAATTGTTTTAATTATGATTAGTACCGATAGCACATAATTTAATTCCACATTACCAACCAGACATCCGGTCACAAGTAGTGTGAACGTTTCACTTTATTGCAGTACTAAAACAGTTATTGGTTCTGCAGTACATTGAAATGCAAATAAGGTCATAAAATTTCCGTTGATATTACAAAAGGAAGCTAATATTATTGTTCTGGAATCTGGTAAATATTTATGGTTCCAACATAAATACTTATTGTTTTAAACACAAATAATTATTTTGTGGCACTTTGCCTTTGATTGGAGTTCATACAGTACCAAAATATAGAAGTAATTTTTTTCAATAGGTACATATTTATTTATTTATTATTTATTTATTTATTTCACATATACGGCACAACATGTTCCGTATATTTAATTCAACAAATTGCGATCTTATTTGGTGAACACATTCGCAAATATAACCTACGCATTTAAGTCATAGCTATTAAATACCATTATCAATAAAAATAAGTTTAAAATGTCAATTAAACAACTATATTCTAAAACTATACTCAATTACATTCATAAGTACAAAACCCAAGAAATAACAACACGCACAATAGAAACACTAGATCTCATGGTCAAAAACTTATCCAACAAATAACTACTGATACAACTTTTGGGCAAAAAAGCTTCTTATATCATAGTATTAAACTTTACAATAAAATACGACTCTCACTCAAAACCTCAACATTATAACATTTAAATCTCAAATAAAAAGCTGGATAATTAATATAGGGAGATCTGAAATAGAAAATATACTTATATCAAACACAGACTACAACCGAATCTACTAAACTGAACTATACAAAAAAACACTATCTTACTTATTTTAAAATTATTAAAAAATATATATATATATATACTACTTGATATTTGTTTATAAATAAATTCATATGTTACTTTGTTGTTATATTAATTTCTTATAATTAAATTATGATATGTAAATGACATCCTCAGTACGGGAGATCCCAGTGAGGATATCATTACCTCTATATGTTACTAAGAAAAGAAGACAATAAATCATTATTATTATTTTATTAAAAAAAAAAGTGGGATTCAAATATGATAACTTTTTGAGAAGTTTATCATTGCATTGAAATGTTATTTTCTATCTTTGAAAATAATTACGCTAACTTTATGTAAATTAGTTCTCCTCATAAGTGTTAATATAACACCTATCATGTTTTTAGCTAATATCACCGATACATTTGTTCTACTTCTCTCAAGTTGACCGAGGTTTACAGTAAGTTCATGATATATTGTTTTAATGCACCTGGACAAGTAAAGCCTATAATTCCGCTTAAAAATCCTTTTTTTTTGTACTATTTCCCTCTTCCCTAGTAATAATTAAATACGCAGGTATTCGTCATTAGACAGAATCATCAAAATATCCATCTTATCATTATTCAATCGATTAAAAATAACAACAAAGCTTTAAATAATAAGTGAATAAAATTATAATTTCTTCAGAGTGTTAATTAATTAAAACTCTTTCCTCAGCAACCCCCAAGCGAATAATCTTAGTATTCACTGAACTTTATGCTGTCCATGAATATTCATTAGTTAATTATAAAAATAAATCCCTGAACCAATTAGTTCCCCGTTATAAAAAAGCATAATAACCATTTTTTAGTTTGAGCAAAATTAATAAAATGCTCAATTAACACCTTAGAGATAAAGTGTTACAAGTACTAATTTCACACATCGGGTGGCATGAAATATTTTCCTCGGCGTAAAAACATACGAAGAAGGAATAAACCAAGTACCTACTTGTCGACCACCGGTCCCTCGGACTAAGCTATCACCTGCCCCGCGCGAGCCGACTTTTTTAATACCTCCGCGTAAGTCTAATAATGCGACTCACCGTATTCATCACATAAATTTCTGCAGTTCACGATTATATTCGAGTGTTTTCATTCTTCATCGGACGTTTTTTGGCAAACATTCGTAGCTATTGATGTTATTGGAAAACGAATGAACTGAAAATATTACCAGAAAAGGTTTAGGTTGGTACACAGGTCCGGTATATCAGTCGATTTTAAGCTCGGCTTGTTTGGAATGTCGAGCTTCGCGAGGCATGGAACATTATTCGTATATAGGTCGTAAGCTTGGATATCACCAATATTACGAGGAACGCGCTTCATTTTCTTTGTAAAACAAAACCACTGTCTACTTGAGTGGTATTTCAGTGAGATGGAAGTATGAAAATTACGTAAACTGACGTTAATGTGAAGTTTGACAAGGAAGTATTCTGCGGCTAATCAAGCCTTGAGCGGTTGATTTAGCCCGCTTAAATTTTAACGAGGAATATCGTACATAGCAAGAATACGTACTGACTGATATGGTCTGTCGTAGATAATTAGGAGACAATATTCAAATAATAATTGTAAATTGGAATTGAAAAGGTAAAATCCTACCTACTTGGCATATGTAAGTTATCTGCCTAGTAGGAATAATCATTTTACGATATAATTAGTACGCAGTAGCTCCTCTAATTGTAGATCTACGTATCCACCATAATATATTATGGAGAGTTCAAATATACCAGTAACCTGAAATATAATTTACAGTGTTATCTGTTTTTTTTGTTCAATCCTTTAATCTTCTTTTGTAAATTGTTAGCCTGGTTGTGTCCAATGATGCAAACGCAGTAAATACAAAATAGCTCTTAATTTCTCACAGGAATTACAAATAATAAAGAATGCTTTTACAAATAAAGAAACATAATATTAAAAACATTGCATTCTCTCAAGTTATGCATGCGTGAAAGTACGGGTCGTGTTACAAACTCACTCCATTACTCAAATGCTTAAGCCGATCATATCTCCTTCATAAGTGAACCCAACATTCAACAGGTGTACGTTTCCTGCCGCGGTTATGATGATTGGTGGGCACGTTAATAAACACGTAGGATTATTGTTTTAAATTATAAGGTGGGTATCATGAGTGACGCCGTGACACGCCCTGTCAACGTTTTGTTCATAAACGAGCCGATGTTATCGTTTCTTGTAGATGGAGAGATTTCCCAACAAGTTATTTGCTACTGTTTGTTAATGATACAATAATTCATAGCGTTAAAAAATCTACGGGTTATTTAAAGAGTAACAAAGTTTTATAATTATTATAACATATTTCAAATAAACCTACCTACATACTAGATTATGGTTGAGACGCTTGTTGACAGTTTATGGCCCAATTTTAAAAAATTATAAATTTTAACCAAGATTTTTTTAAATGGTTGTTAAAACAAAGCAATTTTTAATTTTATTTATGTAAGTATTATTTTTCTCAGTAATTAAAAAAAAACGAAAAACAATATTTTCAATTCAGGACATATTTCAGATAATATCACCTTTTTGACGATATTTTGGAAATTTATAGTTTATCAAAGTAAAAACTTGAATGACCAATGAATATTACAATAAAATGAATACTTTGTTTTGCACCAACTTCATGAAATGCCGACTTGTTTTCTGTACTATACCCAATTTCCAGATGGAACTTGCGTAGTAGCAAAACCTTTTCGGAATTTTGTATTGATGTAAGTGGTGGAATACGAAGCGTTTGTTACCAATACATATGTTGAAATGTTCGTCAAATCTGAAGTTCAGGCATGACAGGACGAGTTGTTTCAGAGAATTTGAAAATTCTTCAAATTCAAAGTTGATTTTCAAGTTTATTTATTTATTTATTAAACGCCATAAAAGGCTTTTACAATAATGTGATACATGAGATTATAAGTATACAGTGGTACATAGGCGATTAGTATTACATTTAAGAACACAACAATAAGTATAAAAAACGACATTGAATGTGATACAGCTGAAAGTTCTAATCAATTTTAGTTCTGACTAGTAACTGGCCTATAGTGATAGAATAACATAATAGGAAAACGTTGAATATTTCAATGAAATTGTGTTACAAAATTTAGTAGGTAGGAACCTCAAATCACTTTATTTGTACTTTTAAAAAAATGTCCTTCCTTCCTTCCTTTACTTCCTTCCTAGAAACTCAAAGATTGCCCTTTTCCTGGATATTAAAGGACGAACATACGAACATTTTTTCAGTTGCTATTTCTGTATCCTGTCAAGCATAAAAAAACATATTTCAACTCGTGACTAATTATTATTGTTCTTAACCGTAAACGTATGAATTAATTTGAATAATAACTACCACCCTCGAGCAATAACTCGGTCAATTGTAAATGCTGGTGCATGATTTATGACACTATTTATAACAACGCATCGCAGTTGAATAAAAATATAACAATAACAGGAACTTCGCATGTGTTGAGTCCTTAGACTTCCGCCCAATTTGGTCGATAAATAAAATAATGATAATTTTATAAAGGTTATTATAATATTATATTGATATACCTGCACAGTTTGAAAAATGAACATCTGAGCTTTTATGATAGAAAACGGTTATATTATGCGACAATACTCGCATTAGTTATTCAAATGAAGTATTTTTTTTACCTTCCATATTTGTTATTTTCGTCCGAACATTTGTTTTGAGGATTTGTCTTTTTATTTTTACAAAAGACAAATCCTCAAAAAAAATGTTCAGACGAAAATAACAAATATTATGTACTTCAATAATTAAATTCCCTTTCATATTTGAAAAATGAACATCTGAGCTTTTATGATAGAAAACGGTTATATTATGCGACAATACTCGCATTAGTTATTCACGTGAAGTATTGTTTTGACCGGCCATGTTTATTATTTTCATCCGAACATTTTTTTTTGTCCTGTCGATCATATTGTGTAGCTTAGTGTACAAATGCGTATGGTTCCTACCCAGCGGTCGTGGGTTCAACTCCTCTTCTAGCCAAGTCCACGTTATTGTATTGTTTCATTTTAGTAGGAATTTTCTAAAAATTTCTACTTTCTTTGTAAGCCGTGAATGTTGGCATGTAAAAATTATTTTTTCAAGTATGAAAGGTAATTTAATTACCGAAGAACATAATATCAACAACTCATAATGAAAATATGAGAAAGATAAAGACACAGAAAATAAAAATGTAACAGTCGCAACTGGAACTCGAACCCAGATGCAGTCTTATCTTTTATTCAGTTATCGCCACTTAAATATATTTCGCCATTCTTATCAATCTCTTACGTCCATTTTTTTAAAATTAATTAAATTACTGACATTATCTTCAATAATTATTTCCCATATTTTTTGGCTGCTATCTTTTTTGAAGTGATTCGAATGTTCTACGCGAATATTATGTATAACCTTGATTCTAAATGGTGTCTTGAATAAACCTACCAATTTTATTAAAATGGTATATCCTTTTGAATTTTCTGTAAATCTGATATGAATATTAAGTTTATTAGGATTAACTTATTAAAGCCAATTTAGTTCCTTCAACATTTTAGTTACTTTTGAAAATCTATTTTGCCTATTCTGTATAATAAAATCTATTTATTAAATTGTAACTTATTTTTTTCTCTGTCATTGCATAAAGAATAAATCATTAAGTAGTAGTAAAAATATGAAACAATGATGCAGTTGTATACGTAGGTGTCCGGGGTTAAAGTGCGCTAACTTCGGGAAGTAATTCTACATGATGGTAGAGGTAAAAAAATATACTTTTTTCCAATTTTCATCGTCACAATGTAGTTTTTAGATGAGGAGAATTGTTTGTATGGAAAAATAAATACTCTTCTATGGAAAAAAATCCACGGGAAAACACCCATACCCTCAGACACTTTTTTTCTTGAATTTTTTTAACGTTCTTCCCAAAAAAAATCTTCTTTCCTATTTTCCTTTGAGGATACTCAGCATGCTTGTTAAATATCTAAAAGAAAAAGGTACAAAACAAAAGTAACTTAATATAATAGTATTGCACAACATAAGAATAATCATATTCTAAATAATATTATTAAGAAAGAGCACCTATACTCTAACACGATACAAGCTCATGCAATAACTTTGCCTCTACCACTACATGTAACACATATGATATACCTAGGCGCAATGAATGTATGTGTTGAATATAGACGTAAGCATATAACCAGAATGTACAACGTATATTTACTTTACAATACATATTATGTGTTAACGAAGCGTTACCCCACGCCTATGAAAGAATGTACATACTACATATGAAATAACGTTGAAACAAATTGCATTTGTAACAAAGCGAACTGCTAATGCAAATTACATGTCGTTATAAAGTGTATTATCTTATGTCTTGTGAAATGAGAATTACATTTTACGTGGAACTATAAATTAAAAATGTTAATTTTATCGCAACACTGACTGACCACGCAATACACAATTAACCGATTGGGTACCGCCAGATTGCCAAGCTGTTGGGAGATATGCTATGCCCGGTGTGGCCTGCATCACTCATTACTTTAATGTGTAAAAGCTAACTTTTATAACGATATATAATATAATTGCAACAAAAGCATGAAGCTTAAAACTCCGTGCTAAATTAAACACAGGGCCGGCCTTGAGCAAACGGCGCCTGGCGCTTGTAAAAACCTCAAAGCTGTCATATTAGGTATTCTCAGCGCCTTGGCTCATTAGTTCCTTAGCGCACTGGCAAGCTTACATACAGAGCGAACTGCTCCAATTGCGCCTTCACGGAGCCGGCCCTTAAAACACGTATTTTTGATTCTTGGTATGGTTCAATTTCAAACCGTAGAATATTGGTAAAATCAGTAGCATCGGTCCAGTTTGGTACCGGACTACTCAACACAATGACAACTCAATGATCTTTAAAAGGTCAAATGAACTCATGAACAGTGATGAACTAAAAAAACTTGGTTAAATAGGTTACGTAATTTAGGTTTACTTTATATCATTTTTTAAAGGTGTGTTGAACTGTCATTGTGTGGAAAAATCGTGGAACCTAAAGCCTTTGCTGTTTTCAACAAGGATATGTTTAAAATCCTGCTTCGCCATGGGTGATATTTTGCAAGTTGTGCAATAATATGACAGCCACTAAAGCTCGCGCTAGTGTCGCCTCCTTTTTGGTCATGGCCTTCATAGCGAGTTTACGCATTCGACTGTTAACCGGGAGGCTTTATGTTCAATTTTCACTCAACACAATAAAAAATAACATGTATTTTTATTGGCTTGTCAACGGACACATGCTTGCTAACAGCTGAGTGACCTGTTTTAAGATCTAATGGTAAGTTTAGGGCTTGAGGGCGTGATGAGTTTATTTAAGACGCCTGCTTTTTTCCGGTTTCGATGTTAAATCCATAAAATATTTCCCTCGCTGCGTCGAGACGTTAGAGTGTGTGAAATTCAAAACATGCGTGAATCTGTATTCAGGAATAGTAAATTGATCTGTTTCTTTGATAACTGACCCGAAAATAATAAAAAGTAACCACCCCAACCCTTCAAAAATTTCCGCAAAGTACCAGGGGGCAAGAAGCGAGCAGAGGTTAGGGGTTTCTCTACCGGGTTCGGGTATGAATGGAATCGCGGCCATAAATCCGACGGTTAAAGAAAATTGCTGGTCGGCATCTTCCTCTAAGATATTATATAGCCCATGACTTATGACAGGGTCGGCGAACCTTTGCAATTGTTACAATGTGCCTCAATTTGGAATCTTTAGTTACAGAACCAGCAATATTTTTTTTTTAAATATAGCTTTTTATTTTATATAAAACAATAGCTTTAAAATGTATATAATCATTTACGTATCTGTGTGAAAATAAAAGTTTTACGTATTTTGAGGTGTTACTAAAAACTGTCTACAGTCTACATAGTGTCAACTTATTTTATTTACTATACAAGATCTCCGTTTTAACACTTGTTCTAACTATGATTTCTTGTATTACTACTTTAAGTTATATTTGATATTTGTATAAATATATACTAGAAACAGTGATTAATAACACAATGAAACATTGAAAAAAAATTTTACAACATGTCAAAAAAATAATTCTTTTGTTGTTTGTGGAAAGATTTCTCACCCCTGCCCCGTATGATAATGGATCGCTTCGCCAATCGGTAAGTCATGGCGTGTAATCTAACGGCGGAATATCAAACTCACATGACCCCGCCAAAAATATGACCTCCCCTAAAACATAAACGTTGATATTGAAACCTGGAGAAGTCTATAAAGATCCTGGCTTCGAGGGAAACCGAGCGGATGTATTTATTTTTTATGTGGCAGTTGTGCGCCACCATCCTCGGAAAAGAAACTATTTGTTACCAATAATAAAGAAAGATGAAAAGACAGACACATACATGTTAGATTAGGTTTAATTACGGGTTATTCCAAGTTGTAGAAAATTAGTTCCAATTTTGAAAATGAAAATGATATTAATTTTTTGTTAAAATATTATGTTAAATGTGTTGGTAGGTACTTATACTTAATCACTTTTCTGAATTCTTCAAACAAACAGTTCCAAATTTGAGAATAAAACTTATAATTCAAAGCAATTTCGAGTCCATTGAACCAGGGTTATGCAGAACACACCAACAACCGTTTCAACAAAATTTTCCGTGTATGTATTATACGAATATATCCACCGTTTCTTACACATTTTTACCACAATTTTGTTAAATGAAAGATACTCTCAGTTTCGCCTTGGTAAAAGACCAACATGCAGGATCTAAACGTTGCTTGATATGGCTTTAGCTGTGTATGGTAGCCGAATCTTATTAACCAGGTACTTCCTTATCTTCCTCATCATTCCTTATACATTAGGAATTCCAAAGTCCCACTGGAAAATATAGTTTATAGAATGTTAACAAAACATGAAATAATTTTAAATTGCATTATTATATTGAAATTGGTATCCTACATGGAAAAAATGTTAGAAAAGTAGATACTGCTTTCAAATTTTACAGTTGTAACTATTGTAAAAATTATTATTTAATTTTCGTTTCCTAATGAAAATTAGGTAAACAAAATCTAATAAGTTTTATGAGAGTACCTGGAAAGGTTTACTACAACCCCGAAATAAATCTAAAATATCCAGCAACATTTACACGAAGATTCCATGAAAGGCCATCATATATCTCCGATTGATACATTTATGGATGTAACTGATATCAATATCTTCTTCCTTTTTAACTGATTAAAGTCGTATGTCAAAAAGTGACAAGTTTTATTACGGAGCGGAGTGCGCGGCCCTTTCTTCCTATCTACCTACAGATATTGGAAACATCTTTCACGATGATTGAAATAAAAGTAATTGAAACATGTTTTCATTTCGAAAATACTTACGTAATATGCGATCACCTGTTTTATCTTATTAAAGTTAATACATTCTTTCTACTGTGTTAATGTATTTCTGAAGTATTTCCGTTATTTTATTTTCAAAAAAAATCTTGTTTAATTGATCTTTTTTTAATAATGTTTGATTCCATGAAAAGGGACGTTGAAATAGCTAGAACGCGTGCGATCGCACTATCTTCTCTACATTCCGGAATATATAAATAATAATCATTATTAGTTTTATTATCATGTTGACACAGTTTTCTGAAATAATGTCCCACTTATCGGGATCAGATCGGTTTCACTCTACCACTACTGGCATTGTCAGAATTTTCTTCCCAAATAAATCAGTGCGATAAGCTTCAAGGGTTTTTAATCTTTGAACAACAATTTTCTACCAAGCTCCAAGTTCCAAGCTACCAAGTTACAATTGATAGTTCGCATAGCAGTAGACCTTACATCAAAATAAATTGTTTCCTAATTTTCTCTTTTAACAAATCAAAACAAACATTTTCTCTGAAATCATCTTGTATAGTCAGATTTGTAAATAGAAATACAAATTCCTACCTACATAATTTTGAAACGTGATTTATTTAAATATGGAAACTTTTTTTATTTCAATTATGAAATTATACAATTTGTCAAAGAAAAGTTTCTTCGGGCAGATACCATAGTATTGAAAAGTTCAGCCAAAGTTAGCCATCTAGTCAAAATAAGAATTGCTTAAATAACAAAGCGGATTTAGCAAATTTTCGAAATCAGAAACGGAACCTATAAACATATTGGCAGACAGGCAGAAATGGTGGAGTTTAAACAGGATTTTTTTTCAAATTAATTTTCTCTGTTAACATTTGTAATTTATAATATGACGTTTGTATAATAAACTGTATTGCGATTCTATTGCGAAAATTTAAGTTACAATAAAAATATATAAATTTGTTTCAGACCACTTTAATTTTAATTACACTCCACCGGTTTCGGAAGCACCCTTCCTTCGTCAGGAGAATGTTTTTTAACGTAATTAAAATTAGAGTGTAATTAAAATTAAAGTGGTCTAAAACGAATTTATATATTTTTATTGTAAATTATGACGAGCCACAAAGTAAATTCTTATTACAAATATGGAAAATTAAGTGTTTCATTTTAAATTGAAAAGATTTTTCGTTTTAAATATGAAAAGATACATTTACCAGAATACCTATAAGTAAAAGCAAATAAATCTAATTTTTATCCGTCTATTTCTTTGGCGCGTTTCACCTGCCACAGATATCGCCGATGGCAGTTATCGGTTCCTTTCATCGTCAATAACTCAATTTAGAATCCTGTTTTCCGTATTTTATATAAATTCTGACACATATCCTAAATGTATTCGGCTGACAAAAAGTGAAAGGAAAACGCATTTGAATGACAAGTTGAAATATTCGTAATAAAATCAGTCACGGGTCCCTCAGGAAAATTCTCCCCCAAGAATAATATGCCCATGAAGGTATTCCCCCCAAGTCCTCGTGTGAAACCAAACAAATAACGCGTTATGGTATAAAATATTCCCTCTACTTCAAATATCTATTCCTTTTCACAAAGTTGGGATACTCTTAGCGCAGAGTGGGTGAAATAAAAACTCAAAATACGGAGGATTTATACAAAAAAAGATTTGAATAAAATTCTACCCTACTCAAAAGTGTTTGATCAAATACTCGTTCTGGAGGTTTGTGAGTTTTATTATATACGAATACCTTATTCAAACGGTTTTTATACTACTCATTTCATCTGATATTTCTCCCAAAAAGTTACCTGAGTATGCTTGAAAAGTTAACGAAAAAGATACAATCAATAAGTTTTGTATGATATGATGATTTGTTTAAACATTTTGTAAACTTTTAATTTCAATCGATTCATTTTCAAAACATTCTACCTACTTAGTGACATTCAATTTGAAAGATTTAAAAGAAGTATAATTTGATTATTTTAATTTACTTCACGTCTCCGTTAATATTTGTCCCAAAAAATTTACCGTATTTTACAGAAAAGTTAAATTCTGTAATTTTGTATCCCTATTATTCAACAGATTTGATATTATTACTAGCTGATGTGTACCCGGCGTTGCTCGGGGTCTTATGAATGGCTTGGGGTTAACTGGGCTGAAAGTTAACTGGTAATAAGTATTTGCTTCACTTGATCGTGCCATGTCTTCCTCTACTTCTTCAACCATACACTTCCAAGTCATATGTTGTCCTCACACTTCTTTCATCGTTCATCAGGTAAGCTTCATTTTTCCACAAATAGGTAATTATTTCATTCGTGTCTTTTCTACCGTTCACTTCATGTAATATCGTGAATCCACAATTTGACTGTTAAAAAACTGCATCATATCAACTACCATTCGATTCCATATTTAACTCCAGAGTTACGTCTTCCTAAGGCTTTCCCGACATAAACCAGATAGTTACTTAAGAAAATATATATTATTTTGAATTTAATTCGACTCAGTATATCATTCCCGTTCAGAGATAGTGAGTTTAGGACGGGTTGTTTCGGAGAATTTGAACAATTCATCAAATTTCAACGTTCATTTTCAAGTTCTGTGAAAGATTTTTTAAAGTTCTGTTTTAATATCAGCTTTCTCAAGCAACTAGCCTATAATGATATAATAACAGAACTTGAATAGGACTTTCACATAACCCGGAAATGAACGTTGAAATTGGATGAATTGTTCAAATTCTCCGAAACAACCCGTCCTAAGTCTTCCTCGGGCGTCCACGACTTTTCTAAAATTCAAACTACTCTCTAAACAATCCTGGCACTATAAAGTCCATAGGACACTAAAAGAGAAACATTATTTTTTAAATCTATAGAGGTGCCTACTCACTTTATTTTATTTTTGTTCTATTTATACGTAACATAAAGTTTTATGTATTTGGAAGGTCATAAATAATTTTAGTAGTTTGCACTATGAGGAAGCTCAACATTTATTGATTCACGGAAAACTCTAATCCTTTAAGTAGAAAAACCTTAATGTTAATCCCTTGATTTAATGTACGTATAAATTAAATAATGTAGAAAGATAAAATTACATTGCCATAACGTAAAACTAATCGGATTACTTCCGAAGGTACACGTAATGTAACGTAACGTAAGTGACTTAAGGATATAATATTTATATATATTAAGTATTATATCCTTAAGTCACGTGAGTTTTAGTTACATGACAACTCTAATATATATTGTTTAATTTCTATCCAAAATGGTCAATATATTTATAATTTTCAATTGTTTCAAGTTTGTACATGATGTAGGTATAAAGTATAATATAAGCATAATTTCAATTTTCCGCCTTACTAGGGTTTCCTGTATTGAAGCGGCCTGTAGTTTTAAAACTTTTGTGTTTAGTTTCAAGTTGTCTTTACATCGTCGTCATAATGTTTGTAAGTTGAATATCACTTTGTTCTCTAAGCTATGTTTTTACCTTTGTTCTAAACATTTTCATTTTCGTTTTATTTTTTGACTGATTTGGTAGAGCATTAAATAATTTCGAAACATTGAATTTCATATTTCTATGTACAAAAATCTTATCATACTGGAAGTAACCAGTGTATTTTGGCCTATTGCTGTGGTTGAGTTGGTATATTTATGTTAGGCAGTCAGATACACAGATAAAAAAAAATGTAGACTTTAACCGAAAAGACCTAAAGTTTTTAAATATTTCTTCTGTCGGAGTCCTTACTGGAACTTTTAGAATTGTCTTTAGTCCTCCTTTTAGTCTTTATTAGTAATATTCGTACTAACGTTATGTAGATATGAGTATATATATACTTCCACTTACTTAATAACTACAATTCCTACAGATCAGAAGCGACAAATAAACTAAATTATCCTCCAGCGTCTAATCAACAGAGTTGCTGAGGAAAACAATATCATCTTAATAGTCCTTCGGGGTGGGGCTGCGTAAGACTGAAATTTACTAAACCTTATATCCAGATCATCAAATTCTTCGACAAGTAGTTGGCACGACGTGAGAAAATCTCATTTTTCGGTGAGGTCTCCAAGAAATGCACGAGCTTTTTTGATGAGGAATGTAAGTTTAGCTGCCTTGATTTGTTTGAGTTGTGGGGGATCAGGCTGTTTTCTCATCCCTTTATATCAGAGATCAGAAAACTTTTATTAACTATCTACCTTACACCTTTTTACAGTGGGTGCTAAAAGCTATCTCCCAGATTTGTCCGTCTTCACTCAAAATCGTTATTGATATATTTTTTAATTACTGCTATACTGAATATTCATAGAAAAAATCTATTATCTTATTTTATCCGGTCGGTTTTATCCCTTTTTTAATTCAATCATTTTAACTTCGTCATATTGATGAACTATTAAGGTATTATATTGAATAAACCATTTTGCTGTTTCTTATAAAAAAAAAATTTCTATTTACATGGTTTGTAAATTTGATTTGATTTATGAGTCATTAAGAGTAGCTCGCATTCCATAGTTTGAGACTCCCTTCTTTAGGACTAAGAAGGCTTACGCACCAATCCAGATATATCTGAGAGTGGTATATGGGCGGCACAACAACGGCAAGTCGTAATTAATCCTCACCATAATATCTGAAGACTGAGGTGGTAGTCGAAGGGGTGGGAGGAAGAAGGAGATGAAGAAGAGATCCGGGGCGAAAAGAGAAGGGAGAAGGGAGAAGGAAGTAGGATCGAGGGAAGATATAGTCTCCTATCAGGTGGTGGCAATACAATACCCACAATGTGCAGAAAGCTTAATTGCATTAAAGAAGTCCAAAGTTTCCGTATGTGAGAAAGTTCTTTATTTTGTCGATTTAGATTACTTTGCGCGATAGTTAATAGTGAACGTGCCTCAAGATTCTAACGTTACGTGATGGGGTACTTTTATAAATATTCTTTTATTTTTATTACAAATAAAAAAATAAATTGTTCCATTATTACATAGATACGATGTCAAAGCAGGAAATGTCCAATTTTCTGGTGCATGTTTAACTGAGAAATACGAACACTGTGCGTCATCTCGTGAAAAATTTATAAACTATAATATTCACGAATACAAAAAGCAATGAAATAATACGCTTTTGTTATAAATAACTATATAAAAAAGTTTGTTTGTTTCTGAAGCAACCCTAAAGCTCTCGATTACTGAGCTATGAAATTATGATAATTTGCACAGCTTCTTGTGTCCACTATTTCTAGATATCGATCTAGAACGTAGAGAAATATCCATCCTGACCTGAATGACAGTGAAATATTTATAACTGTAGAAAAATAGACAAGGTACACACTTTTGCTCAATACAAAAATTCAGGAAAAAACTATGGAAATGACAGGAATGTGATCTGGCAAAGATTTAGTAATTAAGATCAGTTCGATTCTAAATCAGACAGTTTCCACATACATGTGAGCAAGTTTATGTAAGAATAGACGCGCACAGAGGGATTTGATAGTTTGTAATCTCGAGAGCTGTACTTAGTAAGTCTTAGGAAACGGGATGAGGAGGGGATGCCGTCCTGGTCAGATAGCGCCCTCCCTTCTCCACCCCTTGGATAATCACTGCAGTTCAGGACTGGATTTTGGCAATAAACACAATGCAATAAAAACACAAAACTCAATATGAATCTAACCATACTGTATCTGTATGCGATAAGATCTATTACTTATTTACTTGTCATCTTAACGAAGAAGCGGAAATTAGTTTTTCAAAGTATCAAAAGAAGTCATGAAATGTTCAATGTTTCAATGTTTTCAGGCGAACGCAAAGTTCATTCACTCATTACATAATTTTTATCATGATTCTACATTAATACAAAACCTACATTAATTCGTTTTTTTACAATATTTTCCAAATTTTTAATACGAAATGATATTTCGAAATAACATATGTTGATGCTCGTATGTAGTCGGATAACAGGTAATTAAATGTCATAGAATAAAGCGTATATTTGTGATAAAACTAAAATACACAACCCTTCGTATTTACGAAAATTGCCTTTTTTAATTTGAGATAATTATTAAATTATCAATAATTTGACGGTAAAAGTACTGAGCTACCTATATATCGATTTCTAGGAAAAACTAGTCCTTTAGTATTTTTTTCAATATGTAGTAATATTAAAATTACTTTTTTCATGAAATATCTCATTCGTCCCATGTACAAGATTAGGGAAACTGAAATTTGTTCGATACATAAGGTGCTTTCACCCCCAAACTGTCTATAGCTCTATGGGAAATACTACATTTTGTCTGATCCATAAACTTCTGATCCCGCATAACACGTTCGGCAAACTTTGCCTCAGATTATAGTCAATTAAATGGTTTAATAACAATGTAACCGAATCTTATAGATCTCTCTTGGAAACTTCGTAAGCTCGCCGGGGTCTCATATGAACTTAAAGGGGAGGAGAGGCTGATGTCCAAGATTAATAGAATCACTTATTGGACAATTAATTCCCAAAACAAGATTAGGGAGGTGTATTTATAACAAGATTCCATTATTTGAATCGAAATAATTTTTAAATTCTTAAAGAGTTAAAGTAGAAAACATAAACGTATGCTTCTTGTACTAAAATAATTATTTATCTTATCACAGGCATCGTCATGTTTTCCATTTTAGAGTTTAAGCTATTTTAGGTAAAGTTTAAATGGTGATTATTGATTAAAAATAAATAAGTCAACAAAAATTATATTGTCATTCTGAGCAACTTTTCAACCCATGATTTTTGTTATATTTTATGAGAACGAGTAAATACGTTTAATGAGAAGCTAGGTAATGTTATTTCAAGCAATTTTGTAACTAAGATTTATTGTAAATATTTCATCAGAAAAAAAAAAGATTATTTTAGCGACTAATTGAATACCGGATGGAGGCGTTCTACTTATTGGATTCTGACTTCATCTAATTTATTTTCTAAACACATGCTAAACATTCAAATTTATTTGGTCTATTTATTCTGCCTAAACGAAACGATTGTTTCCCAATTGTATGAAACAATTAAAAAATGTTTTGCTTAAAATCACCTAATAAATTCACGAAATAACTCGGTTAACGATGTAACTGTCAAAACCGTAAGCAATAGAGATTAAACGGCCGATAACGTAAAAGTTATACAAACGGGTGATTCTGACAGGAGGCTTATAGACCTTAACATTTCATCATCCCAATTAGTCGGTTTGTTCCTTAATTACAATCAAGCATCATCTATCAATCGCTTTCCTTGTAAAATATCTAACACACATTTCATACTGAGAAACAGACGCCTACTTGAACAATCATTCTGTTTCAATCTTCAAGCAACGAACTACATATCCACGTATCTACCAACCACCAACGTCCTACTATGGCTTTACTACTATATAGGTACTATAGGCTCAGCACATCCCATCGTTGTGAATATTCATGCGCCGGTAATCAGATGTATGATAATTTATTCAAGACAAATTATTATAATGCGTACACTGATAATAAGTACGGTGATATGTACCTATGTTTGAATTCACTTTTGCATTGAAACATGATAATTACATAATTAATATCACGTGCAAAAAATGATACATAATAATATAACCATTCATTTTATAAACTCTATCAATCTGAACATTTGAAAATGCAGGTAGGTAAAGGCAAATCATTTTAAAGAGGACATGTTTGAATGTATGTGAGCGTACCGATAGTTTCGAAAGATTCAAAAAAGTTTGTCGAACTAGTATTAAATACTCCTCCTCATTCCCATCTTACCCCGGATATGCCCAAAGATACTGGGTGCGTAGCGGCGTTCATCGATTCTGTTTAAATTAAGATTTAGATTCATTTCGCGATTCAATTCGACAATGTTGTTTTTAAGTTTTTTTTAGTCTTCAGCCAACTTGAGTCAGTATACCACTACACAGGCAAAGGTTTCAATAAAGTTATTTACCTGTAAATTTTAAAATTCAAAATTAAATTTGATTTTTCAGGGCACTAATAATTGAAAATAAAATAATTCTGATACCAATTAGCTCACTTGCTGATTTAAGTAGGGCCACTTTTCTGGGAAGCACAGTCATTAAAATATTACGCCCATTCCGAATGACTGAATATGTAAAGATATTTTCGTAATAATATTACAACAACAGCGCGTACCATTTGCATATTATCTTTAGGAAAACGTTAATCTTACAGTGTGAGATTCTTACATTCACTTCTTTTGTACGCGGACTGCAAATTAACGCTCACCTGCCCGCACCTCAAATCTCCGTACAAATAATTTAAATTAGCACCAACAGAGCAGGCCAAGCATGGCAGCGAGCAATATAACTAATTACTAGACTTTGAGCGAAGAAATGTTAAGTCAGTGACAGCGGCAACGGAACACAAGCGTGACGTAACAAAGGTCTGTAATTTTATTGTACTTTGATAGCGATTAATGTGACTAAGATATATAGTATACGAGCATCATTTCTATAAGAAAATTTCGAATTATCCTAATTATGTTAAGCACAAGTTTTGTCATTGTAACTATTTAATTTAAGTCAAACACCACGAGAAAGGCAGTTTTAACGATTTATTTACCAGTACACATGAATGTTATCTTGTAAAAACAACATAGATAATAACATAAATTGAATGTCATTTATTATTTTCATAGAATAATCCGGTACAGGTAATTACTACCCCTTATTATAAGCATTAATTACTCGTCTGAAATATCCATACAAATTGAAAATATTTCTCTAGTAAAAATAAATGCCGCTGACGGCAGGTCCAGTCAGGAGCTCTGGACCACTTAGCAACGACGGTTTATTCCCGACCCGCCAAATAATTCAATATATACTAGTACCTACTTCAATAAAAAATTACTGCTTATTGTAATTTTTTTTTCACACGTACGCAACCAACTTTATTTTTGTAGGGAGGCTGTGTTAGTGCTGAATTTCCCACTAGATGGCGTCGAGACATATTATATCTACATTTGTTGGTGAAATTTTCTGACTTGTCAAATAGTCCTTTCTGCTATGCATAAAAAAAACTTGTCTTTTAAACATTACTTTACCATTAAAAAATAATATTATTACCCCATTAGGCATACCGAATAAAGATAATGAAAATAAATACTTATATTGGTTTATTATTTCAGTGCCTACATTCATCAAATCACTTGAAATTTGAATATATGTATACGTAGATGCGTAATGATTTTGTGTTTAATTGATAGGTGATTATGAGGTCCTTGAAAGACCTTGAAAGTAGGTTAAAATTTTTCAGACATCTTTAACATGAAACGATACAAGCTACTCTTCATTCATTAACTTCCAAGTTTATGTCAGACTACAATCAAATTCCAAAGTGTCCGGCCATTACATTGGCTATTATTGCTGTCAGAATCCGTCAACATGTCAACGTCTGTCAATCTGTCAAATGTGCCAACAAATAACCCTGTTCATGATCATAGTTGCAAAAAATCGGTAATTATTATGGAAGGCGGGCGAGGATGTCGGTATTCCGAAATGGTGAAGTCCACTGCTGAAACATTTTCCGCGAACGCTAAGACAGTGAGGTAGAAAGTTAATAGCCAATGCTAGAGAAACAGCGTCCTGGAGGGTTATTAAATTTCTTAAACCTAAACTCTGTGTAAAAAGAGAATTTGACAGTAAGTGACATGTAGCAGAAATAGGCTTTTTTAACGGTTTTTTTCTTGGTCGTGAAAACGTCTTCATTTTTTTTAGGAAATTCCAAAAAAACTAAATTTAAAAAAAATCCATTACACTTCATTCGATATGAATTTCTCAATTATGTTTAACATCTTGTGAATTTAACAAACTACCATATTTTTTATTATTAAAAAAAAAGCTAAATATAGGATAAATTGTGGAACAATTCACTAGTTAAATGAATATACGAGAAAACTTTAGGTTTATAATCTTCCTAGGTTCCAATGATTTATGAACACCAAAATTACATTATTTCTTAAGTGCCTTAAGACCTACTTTACAAATTAGTATTGTCTGTAACATTATTTAATCGTCTTTTTTTAAATATATATTATCTGTAAGTAGATTCCTTGGACTACAATATATGAATAATTATACTAAAGTACCGTACCTACATCCGATTGTGTTAGTACCCTGTTGTAATTGCGAACATTGATTAATGGGGACAATTAATTTTGCTCATGTCGCGGTGTAAAATTTTCAAAGTGCTTCACATCGGACTTAGTGAGCTGACAAAACAGAGTTATTTTTATGACGGCGAGACATGGATAGTTGGGATTGCTGAGATCGTTCTGCGTTTCCTGCCCTTAAAGAGATGCGGAAACACACGTGTCCTGCATGTGATGTCCAAAGGGTGCAAATGATAAGGATATTTAATAATAATCCAAATAATTTCCTTATTTTCGGTTATACTTTGCTCTCGATGTTCCGGAACACCTATTCACAGGCTTTTAAAACAATAATAAAAGTCTGGCTAGACTAATAAGTAAAAAAAATATAACGAAAAACTCGTTGACATTTATGACGTATAGTGATAAATGAAATAATGTAAGAGCTAATGCTTCTTTAAATTTCTTAGTTTTTCATTTAATTCGTCAAATCCTACGATGTTTGAATTATGTTTTTTTCTGCCAAAACACATGGGTAGTTTTTTGAACATGAAATCCAAATCTCGTTAGATATTGGGTAAAAAGTTACTTGTATGAAAGTTTAAAAATTAAAACACCATTTCCGAACAACAAACTTTAAGTTGTTTCACAGAACTTGAACAATGCGTCAAATTTTCAAGTAAATCAAGTTTTGTTAAACCACTAGCAATAATGGAATAATAACAGAACTTTAGTAGATCTATCACACAACTTCAATATTAACTATTAAATTTTATGAGTTGTTCAAGTACTGTGAAACAACTCACCCTAATAAAACTTTACGGATCTCTAAATAATATGTCCATCAAATATTTTCTAACAAATTAGATAACGAAAATAAATGTTTCGGTTTGAGGGCGCTTCTTCGAATGAGTTTCAATTTTTTGATGTACGAGAATTATAAGTTTAATATCTAAGGGATTCTGGAAAAATTTTCCAAAATTATGCGTAAAGCCTTACTAAATATTTCTTCCACCTTAAATCTGAATGATAGTTGGTAATAATTATGTTGGAACTGTAATGAATATACAATAAACCATCAAAAATGTTTTTTTTATTATTTATTTTTTAATCCATAAGAACACATCCGAATATTATTTTTCAAACCCTGTAAACAAGCCACTGGCTTAAAAAGAATCCGACATCTTTTACAGAAGAATTATGACCATTTTAATAATGCAGGTAGCGACATCCACATAACTAATTGCTTCATATCAGAATACTAAACTTCACATCTTTTCCTTTGACGCATTCCGGAGGTAGTGGGTACTTTGTACTGCATTTCCAAACACTTTTAATCCAGTTGGCTGAGGTATGATAGGTTGGAATTTTTCTCATAAATCGTATTTTTTTAGTAATTTATCGTGTATCTAGAATGGTTTTCTTCATCTAAGTATTCCAGATTTCTTGAGCATTTCTAAGAGCCCGTTTTTCATTTTCAATTTTCTTCAAAATCTTATGGCAAAACTGCCCAAGTATATGGATAAAAAGGTACGTAACTTTTTAATTCTTTCATATACGACGCGATTATACAACAATCTATTTTAACTCTTACCCAATAGGTAAATGACAAGTCTGATAAAATAACATTAGGTTTATTCAGAAAGAAATGAGAGTCCTACCCTATAAAACTACATTATTTTCAGCAACAGTAACATACAGAGTTAAAATCTTTCCACTGTCTACTTTATTATTCTTAAATTGGAAAAAATCCCCAAGCTAATGAATAAACCTACAGATAGGTATAACAAACATTACATAGTAGCGATGTAAGCTCAAAAAAATGAAACTATTTTACATATGCAATGAAATAATCATCTCCTATATTTCAAAATTAGCTAGACAAATAGTGCCTCGGTCGGCATTGGTAGATTGAAAACAAACAAACAAAAATATTTACAGTTAAAATGGTAAATGAATTCATTTATGATCGTAAAGATATTTCTGGCTTTTGTATTAATGTTCAACTATTGCTTGATTACTTTTTTGTTTCTGCCTAGGTCATGCGTCGCATGCCTCTCGAAGTTAGGACGGAGCTATTCGAGATTGAGCACATTATTCAACATACCATTAATACAAAAAACAAGTATTTACAAGTTGAAGAATGCAAAGAAATGTTCTTTTAATGGCAAATCAATATTTATTACTAACATGCAGCATTGAATTTTAAAATGTTTATAAATCATCGCTGATGGAATCCAAAACTATTGAACCCTTGTATTCATTTGACAAAAAGTCGTAGCCACTATTTCGTGATCATGAAGTTAAGCTGTCAGAGAAATCAATTTTTTCAATAGATGTTATCTAAGAGATGATTGAAAAAAATCTAACTGCATTGAATGGAGAGCACCGGTTTAATCGAACGCACCTACCTAGTAACGTTTTGTTGACAGTCTGCATGCCACCTGATTCAAAATTCATGACTGTAATGGATAATTCTTACACTGGTTGTTTGCCGCATGCTTATTTATTTATCTATCCTTATATACCATTCTTAATTTGCACTTACGTACGGCGACTGACTATTAATTAATTTATTTTTTTTTAAGTCACCGCCCAATGGGGCTGGTAGGTATAAATATCTCCCAGCCAGTCAGGCTTACTTCGACGCCTTCCTGTATTGGCTCCAGTTTCCAGATATCACGCAGTGCTACCTGCCACTTCTTCTTAGATAGAAGAGAAATAACGTGTAATTTATCTAAACGATTAATTATCTCTAATGTGTTAAAGACAATGATAAAATAATCACAAGAGAAAGAAATTAAATAATTGGTAAGAAAAAATACAAAAATAACGAAATCAATGGTATTATTCATGATAATTCGAAAATGTGTAGTAAATAAAACTAAGGAGTTTTAAGGAAAAGCAAAAATTTATTTTACACCTTCTTTTCCAATATATGGAAGAATCTTACCAGTCTCATACATATTGACCCAAAATTAAAAACTTCAGACTGTAATATTAATGCTGAAAATAAAATGACAACATTTCAAGTTACCTCGGAGAGCGAAAAAGAATCTATTATAAATGGTATGCAAGGAGTTTCTCCACCGGGCTTTGATGGAATTATAGTTAATATTTTTAAAAAATATTAAAATCCATATTTCTAAACCATTAATGCACATAGTAAATAAATGTTTCAAAGCAAATTTAAAAACAAACTAACACTACACCAATACAACAAGTTGTTAAAAAAAGAATGAACCAATTTATAAAAAGTAAAAGTGTAATAAAAAAAAACTATTAAGTTTTATGAAAGGTAAGAAGCACACGGGATGCAATTGCAAAATTAACTAGCCTTGTTCATAATTCATTAGATAAATCATTAAAATGCATCGGAATTTTAATAGAAGAAATCTCAAAAAAGCGTTTGATTTCATATCACATGGCAAACACATAAGTAAATTAAGTAAAATGATAAAATAAAAGTTTTAAAATCAAGGATGTGCTTAATAAGCAAAAAAATAATTTTGGCATACCTCAAGGTATGCCAAAACCATGTGTCTTGAGACCATAACTATTTATCATCTATGTTCATGACATTTTTATACAAAAGCTAAATGTTAAAATTATATCTGACGCTGATGACACTGCCATAATAATTGGAGGCACTGACTAGAATACTCTTAATAACCTAACGAATACTGATATTAAAATATTGAATAACTGGTTCGATTAAAATCTCCTGTATTAAGCACTGAAAAAACAAAATTGATCCCATTCTCTATATTAAAAATCGTAATACACCAAATTAAATTAACAAAACTAATTTTCAATCAAGCATGTTCCATACTTAGTCCAACGTACGAGATTAAATGTCTTTGGGTATATAAAGAAATTTTTAATGTAAATACATATTTGTGAACTTGTCAAAAAAATTAGGAAATGTATTATAATAATACCAATTTCGAGTACAAAATAATATGATGGAAAATATAACATTGGTAGAAAGACCGTTGATATCTATTGCACCTATTAATGATATACCAATAAAATTTCTATCACGTTTAATAGTATTTTTAATTTTAAAGTAGTATATTAGTAGATTATAGAAAACGATGTCTATTTTTAGGGATCGATATTGAAAATTATTGTTTTCGAAATGGTTCCGGAAAATTTTTCAAGACAAGCTAGGACAAATGGTTTCTTTAAGCACTTTTTTCTTTTTGTTTGTTTGTTTCAATTAAAAAAGTTAAACAGCAAATTTGTTTCAGCTATTAACTATTCGAGAGCAAACAACACGAGGCGTATATAACAAGCACATAAATATAATAATGTGTAGGAGAAAATAATAAGAAATGCGATCTTGATTGTTTCCCGAGTTATCCAACATATTTTTTAGACGCCCTCTAGCTGACAGTGTACCTAATGGTATTCTTTTGTTTAATTCGTTCTGACACGTCGGACGTGATATCCCTTATTAATGAGCTTTTAATAAGCTATGCTTAGCACATCTCTAAATGAATGACATTAGTTACTGACGAAGAATTTTGAAACTAATTCAAGATCGAGATTACGACATTTTTGAATGGGGCCTTAAGAGGAATACCTACAAAATAAAGCCAAATAAGTAAAGTGCCAATAAAAAAGCTGGTACCTAATTGAGGTTATTGATATGCATTGCGCTTTAGTTCAACTGCCAAAACACGCTCGTACATGCAGAAAACTTACTGATTTGAAATTCTGTTAATTTATTAAAAATCTGGCCAAATTTATTGACTTTTCTGTTAAAAATGGGACTGCAGGCCTATAACGAATGCATTGAAAGAGTTTTTATCAAGTATCAGTCAAAAGCAAATGTTTTATGCGGTCGGTGGAACACCTGTGCAAACAAATACTGATATTGATACTGATATATTTTAGCATGCCGTCATGATTCTATTCGGAAAAAAACACATGTTCTCGATATATGACTAACATATTCTCAGGAACATAGCATATAACAAATTTGGAAGTCGTGAGATCTTTAGATGAAATTTTTTTTAATTTTTACGAAACAAAATTGAGCGAATTTGTACGAATGAACAAAACAAATGTGACAAACTTTTTAGGTACCCATCTCAATCAAAATGTAGGTAGGTACCTTTACATTAATTAAAAAGTAGTAATTACACTTGATTTATTAGCTTCGTGTAAATAAGTTTTGTGATTAGATGTCCATCCCGTCTCTTGATAGATTATATATGCACATATCAGACAATGTTTCGACGTTCTCTGCTACGTCTTATGGTAATGTATCTCTAGTGGGATAATTTTGAAGCTCTTCGTGATGAGACCAATAAAAATAAAAAGAAAAAAAAAAAAAAGTTTGATATTTTTCTGAGAAAAACTTTGTTACGTTCCTACGTTGTCGACACATATAATAAGTACATATGTCATAAATAACCTTTCTTATGATGCATATTTATTTTTTCTTTGCTCATACTCGCGGTGTAAATATAACGCAGTGCAAAAGTTCGAAATTGTGAAAAACTTGTCTTATTATAACGGCGTAGATATTGGTAATCCGGGTAGGCCGGCTTTACTAAACCAACGCTGAACCAGTGCATGAACCTAATAATAGAGGTGGATAATGCAAAGATAACATAAATAACACATAAATTGTGAGCTGGTACTTGTGCCGACAATGAAGGCAAAACCTTTTTACGTATCGTATAAAAACATGGCACTTAATGTTTACTGCAAATTATTATCTGAGTCGATATGTGTAATGCTCGGGGGTCTCCGTGGTCCAGCGGAGATGGTTGGGGGGGAGCCTCCCCTGGGGCCCGGGGACCCCACTTTACCCACCCCCCTCCACACATAAGAGGTCGATCCCTGACAAGAAGAAGGCCACCCCCTCCTGGCGATACATCAAACGCCATGATTCAAAACACGTTTGATCACGTTACTTTTTAGGCTTTTTGCCCAGTTTGTTTTGCAAGAAAAGTTGTAATTTGTTCGGTAAAACACGTTGGGCTTAAAGAAAATGTTGGGTATCATAGTTTTAGTTATTTAATAAACAAGATAAAAAAAAAACAAACAAAATGGGGTGTTGATGTTGATATTCACTGAGACCGTTTTTTTATGTGAATACAACAAGATTTCCAACTGCTCTCAACTATTTGAAGCCAGTAAGATTGTGGCATCCGCAATTGGGGTATGCTAGGATTCTGAAGATAGTCGGAATGGGAAGGAGATAGGTAAGAGGAAGGTAGGGAAGTACCTGGCTATTCAGATCTGGTCACTAAATACGGCTAAAGCCATTAATAAATTGTGAAATATCACAACAGTCGAGAGCCTTACCCCTCAACCATTTATTTGCCTGATAATTTTGATATTTGTTTGAGCTTTTGTCTTCCAAATCCAAAACTCTCAATCAATAACCTGACCACATTAAGAATGGGTTGTTTCGTGGAATTTGAACAAATTTCAACGTTCATTTTCAGGTTCTGTGAAATTCCTATTCAAGTTATGTTATTATGTCATTACAGACTAGTTGTTTGACAGAACAGAACTTGAAAAAATCTTCCACAGAACTTGAAAATTAACTTTGAAAATTGAAGTATTGTTCAAATTCTCCGAAACAACCCGTCCTTAGTGTCTATATATTTTCTCACAAAAATGCTACGAAATACCTCCCCAAACAGTAACGCACAAAAATTTGGAAGAGTTACCTTTTTCTATCAAAAGATTCAATTTATTTTTATTGAACCCCATCAAATATTTAACTAACAGTGTATCTATTGTCACCTCCGTGTTGATATAACGAGAGCTATTTCAATCAATCGGATTCCTTAATATTGCTTTTTATCCTTTGTCGAAATGCAATCATTCCAGATTTATTGGTCCCATTAACCTCCTACAGCTTCCTGGCAATCACCAGAGCAATCGGAGACACTGCACTGATCAGATTAGTCCACGCGTATAACTCCAATTGCTCTAAGTTTTCGGCACACCCTTTACGAGTGTCCTTCGGTAGGTCCTACTTGATATTATACGGGTGGCGCAAATGCATCTACTGTCCGGCTGGGGGAGTGATGTGACCCCGGGGCATTGCCTGAGATTTGGAATAAAAAATCGCCCTTTGAGTGGTAGGTTAGTAATGTAAGGTAAGTACTTGTATGTTGTTAGGAAAGCATGCAGATTATTTTTCAGTATAGTTCCTGTGAAATTACGCCATTAAAAATATAATTTAATTTTAAAATAAATACAAATAAAAATTTAAAAATACTTAATAAATGAATTCGTAAAAATAAAACCCAATTTTTTTTAACAAAATTTAAAAAAATCTTGTAATTGCCAAAACCAGAATCAAACCCTAATCAACTGCTTGGAAAGCAACTGCGCAGACCATTATACCACCAATATTTTGTATGAAATTAGTAAGAATTATTTGTTTTTTATATTGAAATATTACGAATATACCCATATCACAGTCTGAATTAAAAATTATTTTCCGTTAAAATATCATGGGTAGATACTTTATCGTTAGTCAAAATTCTTCACACAATCAGTTCAAATTTTGAAAATAAACATTTTAAATTCAAAGCTAAATCGAGTTCCAAGATCATTGAACCAGAGTTTCACGGGACAAAGATACAACCGAAACGAGTATTTTTTATGATACCCATGGCACAAAATATTAAACTCTAGAATTTCTCCATATCTGTACATGTACAAATTTGAACAAGAATATCCTTACGATATATACAGTAATTTTTGTGAGGACCGAATAAATTAACTGTGAAAATTAAGTCACCTAAATATGAAATGCAAAAATCACGTCAACATATTATTAAGCTGAGCGGGAATCTAACCTGCTACTTCCAACCTCTAAATTAAATGTGACGGAGACCAGCGTCTTCTAATGTTCAAGAAATCGATTAACATTTGATCAACGAAAAACAAGTTGAACATATTACAATGTTTTCATTTATTTTATGACCTAATCGTTTTTTACTTTGATTACTAGGAACAGATCTTTTAATATATCATCGCACTTAAAAAAACATAAATATAAACACGAACAAAACTTCAATCAGGTAAACCACGTACCCCAACGTCAAGATACAAAAACTTGTATTGTTATTTAAAGAAAAAAGTGCTAGAACAAATCAAAAAATATATTCATCGTTCATTTTGCACAGAAGATAATATTGTAAGAATTCCACACATTTGAGTGGAGTGTCCACTACCCACTGAAGCGGGCGGGTGGTTGAAGGCGGGGGCGGGGGCTGGGCGGGTGGAACTAACGAGGGATGGCGATACGGTCATACATTTCAATACACCCTGTCACCGGACACTGTAATATATGAAGTCCCCTGGGAAGCCAACAAAAATTGCCAAAAAACTATAAAAAATACATTTTATATGAAGTTTTCCCTTTTCGCATTTTTTCCCTTCCTGACAGCGACCCTAACATATTCTCATATCAGAAAAGTGTGACATCCCTTACGAATATAAAAGTTTTGGACTTTTTTGTACGCAAACATTTTTCGTTGTTTTTTCATAACATTCGGCAAAATAAACAACGGTGTATTTTTAACAGCATGCAATGAAAAAAGTAATTTGCAATTGAAATGAAAACGAAGTTAATGTTCATTTTACTATACTGTATGTACGAGTAATTTGCTGAAGTTTAATTATTTTGGTCATGTACATTCTAAAAATTTAATTTCCAACTGTGTTGAGAATTTTGAAGCTTTTCTGGCAAAATTTCTGAAAGTAGGAAATTCATATTAATCTTTCACAGTTTCATCACGATCCCATCTAATTTTACGTATCGTATTACGTGTCGCGAATTATGGGAAAGGAACGAAGCAAACTGCGATTGAGATTGTTTTGTTCTTTCCCGTAATTCGTGGCTCGCCTAGCGGAAATTTTGTACTTTTCATATGCAATAAACGATAAACGATACAATTTTTGGTCAAAAGTAAACCAACTGCAGGTTGGCAGGCTCAAAATTAAAAAAAAGATAATTATCTTCAACACTAGTTTGATGGAAAAGTCTAGTGAAAACGGAGTGAAAATATTTACCTCCTGCGCTCCAAATTACTTGCAGATTTTTTTTAATTTCGGACAATAACTCGCTAAAACAATGATCCCGCGACCACATAATGGAATATATTTGTCTCCGAGACGAATATATTATTACCCTCGGTCTGTCAGTCGTCTCGCCCCTCAAAAAATAGATTAAATTGCGAAATCTTTCAAATGTTCGCGTGAAGTGAACAGATGTTGTCATTTCGTATTGTTTTCGTTGTCCCACGGACATTATTTGCACCCAAACAAAATTTTTGTTACATCAATTTATAAAGAAAATTAACCAATATGAATACAAGTGAGTTTAAATGAAGTGTAATTTTTTTTAATTTATTTATTTGTAATGTTTAAATAATGTAGTTTGTAACTTCTTGTATCAACAATACCAAAAGTGACTAACCCGACAGCATTGTCGGCTTGTAAAGGTTGGTGATAAAAAAAAAAATTAGTTTAAGTTGTTTTTTTTTTAATTTTATTATTTTTAACATCTATGTTCAAACGACTGGACGTACCATCCTGCTCTTTGAATAAATAATTAGTTAAGAGATACTAACATTAAAACGTAGTCACCATTTTAATACCTTGCGCATTGTCTGTCTGAGCATGTTTCCAAGAGTCATTTAAATTCACCTGGATAAATAGATATATAAATCTTTTATTTCGCATGACATTTTTCCTTACGTTGCTGACTATGGGAGCGACGTATTTTCAGACCGAAATGAAAGTGGGTTTAATTAGAATAGTCTATTACTAGCAGTTAAAAACCCGCTCTGCGGGTTTTTTGCTGCTAGGCCCTGCGGCGGCACTTTAAGTGATACTAACAACAGTTAAATTTAATAGGTACATATTAGGTCATTCACAGAGAGAGGGTGAGTATATATTGTAAATAGATTATTATTACAATATAGCGCCTCTGAGGTGATATCTCACAAAAGCGGCGCTATACAAATTGTCCAATAAATAAATAAATATAATGTTTACATTTGATTGCGTACATATGCATTGATATACAACGGAAATAGATAAAATAATGTAATCTTATTAAACTTTATTTCAAACACAAATAACTTTGTTTACATCACTTTATTATATACAACCACTACATGTTTCATGAACGAAGATCACCTCATCAGGAGTAAGTATGCTCCGAAGTCAAAAATTAAGTATATATTACAATTGGAAAGAATAAGTGGAAGGAGGGGGGGAGGGGTTAGAATGGGCCGGGTTTATCAGAATTAGGAATTACAATATCTTTTCTTTTTTTTTTTCATAAGAAGCAATTACTTTGTGGTTAGACACGAATATTTATTATTTTACACATCGACCGGTTTCGCTTAAACCAAGCTTAGTATTTAGTTATTATTATATCCTGATGATACTTGGTTTAAGCGAAACCGGTCGATGTGTAAAATAATAAATATTCGTGGTTAAATACAAAGTGTTTGTTTTATTTAAAAAAAATTACTATATCGTTAGACGGGAAAGACCAGTTGAGTAGGAAAATATTTAAAAGAGAGTTTATTAAAAAAAATTCTTGTTAATTATATCTGCTTTTATATTAACATGTTTTCTAATTTCTAAGAATTTAAATTATTTATTTGCGATGCTTTATATCCTGTGTGAAGTATTTTAAGACCTGAAAACACAAATAGCATATAACCATAAAACAATATATTCATAAAACAAATATCATTTAATAACGGTTATTCTAATAAATTGATAGTTGAAATACTAAATAAAAACAAAATTAAATATGATCTCTTCAAATGGTATATTTACCATATTTCTAAAGATAGAAATAAACAATGGCGTAGATTTCTATCTGTGGATAACGATATTTCCAAAATTATAAATAAAAATATTCCTGCTACTATTCAACCGGCGTTTTACACTACTAACAAAATGAAGAAATATATTCTTAGTAATAAAGATAGCGATAATCAAACAAAAAAATCGGGAGTTTATAAAATCAATTGGGATGATTGTAATTTCTTTTACAAAGGTGAAACTAATAGAAACTTTTAAGTCAGAACTAAAGAACATCTCGGAGCTCTAAATGGAAATAGTGAATCTGAGTTTGATCATCTTTTGAATAATGATCACACTGGATAAAAATTCAGTTCTTAAAATACTTCACACAGGATATAAAGCATCGCAAATAAATAATTTTGTAATTTTAGAAATAAGAAAATATGTCGATATAAAATCAGATATAATTAATAAGCAAAAAAAATTATAAACCATCTTTTAAATATTTTCCCACTCAACTGGTCTTTCCGTCTAACGATATTGTAATTCCTAATTCTGATAAGCTCCGCCCACTCTTACCCCTCCCCCCTACTTCCACTTCTTCTTTCCAATTGTAATCTATATTTAATTTTTGACTTCAATGTATACTTACTCCTGATGAGGTGAACTTTGTTCATGTAACATTAAGTGTTGTATGTAATTAAGTGATGTAAACAAAGTTAATAATGTTTTAATAAAATTAATAATTCCATCACAAAGTGATAAGCTTCCAGAAGAAATCTTCTTATTAAACGCTTGTTAATGGTCAAGTAATTTTGCGTATTGTTAGGTGCATATTTAAATATTCGCGCCAGTCATTTCGTTCGTTCTTATACCGCCAGAGGGGCAGAGTGGTCGAATTTTGCCTGCAGACCCCCTTTTCGGGATTTACCCGAAACATACGATTTGAATTCGACCAATCAGAGGGCCTAGATCGTCCAGACGCTAGCGTAATAATACTATCAGATTTTTGGTTACCGGGGATAAAGTGGAAACACTGTTCAAACTCAGTTCATTGTTGGAAATGGTATATTAATTCCTTCTGAACCGGTGAACGGTTCTGAACGGAACCTTGAGAACCGGTCATTAGAAATATTGAAATCTGTCATCGATCAGTGGTTATTAATCTCCATTCGTCGGCAAACTTCTGATACACCTAGAACCATGCCATAATATGGCAATTATTCTCATGCTTCATATTTAATTAAACGAGAACATATTGTATTTACGTGAAGAAGTGAACATTTTATTATTATAAATTTTCAGTAATATAAAAGTATCTAATTTTTACATATAACTATTGAGTATAATGTGGGAATCAATTGTTAAGTTTGATGGATTTGCAAAAACTGATTTATATGTCACAAGGAACAATGATTTTTTTGCAGTGATTAGTAAATATTTTGAGACATCAACTTAAATGTCAAACATTTTCATTTAATATACCCTCTAAAAATTTTTGCAACAGAGATTATATAGGTAGAAATTAGTATGCTTGATATCTAATGTTGAAATTAGTAATAGTTGTTGAAATTAGTATGCTTGATAACATTAGTTATCAAGCATACTAATTTCTGTTGTGTTACTGATTTAATGGACTACAGCTATTTGCTTTGAATTTAAGTGTAATTTTCAAATTCGAATTGATTTTGTGAAAAATTCAGACAAGCGATAAAGTAGTTACCTACCCATATACTACAATATTTTAACTGAAAACTTGTAATTTAAATGGCCCGCGGTTTTTACGTGTTTAGCTATAAAAAAACATGTAGATTAGACATTATGATTGTTGTACGTTAGTAAGAATGACCTAGTTTTGCAGAAATAAATTAGTTATTTGGCACGGTAAAGGCAAATTCGACGTAATTCACTATAGTTTTAGATTATTTTGCATCTTTGTGGCTTTAAATATTGACATCGCAATCTAAATCAATACAAGAACAAGAAAAGGCATTTAAGTGCACACGGTTTTACAGAGTTACGCGCCTTGTCTATTTTTACATCTCCATTAAAAATAAAGGAGAAATGCGTCAAAGTTGCTTAAATCACCGTTATATTGTCTGGAGTTAAGTGGTGACAACTATTTGGTCGTTATTTATGGCCGCAGCGCCGCACCGCAAAATGTCATACATTATATTGAAACTTCAGCTGCCTTCAAACAAAAGAATTTCAGACAAAACACTGTTTTATATCTACCACTAACTTCTGTGGGTTCAAATATGAGACCGGTTTTTCGATCGACGCTTTTAAACATACAATTAATGAACTTTCAACTTATATTAAAACACAATTAACTTTCTTTACATCACTTTAATATATATAACCTTTACATGTTTCATGAACAAAGTTCACCTCATCAATTATGCTTAGTGAAAAGATTTCTCTATCCATATGTATATGTTGCGCTCGAGTATTTTTTACGACATCTAAACTCGCAGGAGTTCTCTGGTTACCAGTGGCTAATGGGGAGATGAATTTCATCAATATGGCGGTGACAGTCACGCACACACAAATAGGATTGCATCAATCTGTAATACACACAAAAAAAGTGGTGAACTTTGTTCATGAAACATGTAGAGGATATATATATATATATATATATATATATATATATATATATATTAATGTGATGTAAACAAAGTTATTTGTGTTTTAATATAATAAACAATGTCATCACAAAGTGATAAACTTTGTTATATAACTGTTAAAGCCATATAATATACTATAGGTGTGTTACACAAATAGCCATCGCCGCACAAGCCGGCGGCAAAGCTTGAAACTCCAATCATTCAGGGTGTGGATTATAGTCAATTTCCCAATTAAAACAAGTCTCTTGTTATGAAGGTTTATTATACAGGTAAAACAGGTTATCAACAGGTCTACAAAAGGTACAAGCTTTTTAAGGCCTAACTAGTTACTTAGGCAATCTATTGACTCTAGGGGCTCTGATTGACAAGGTATATTATGCGCTCACGTGTAATTTACGGCGGATGCGGTGAGACGGTCGGCAGGGGCCACGGCAGGTGCCAGGCAGGATGCGGGGCTGATGTAGATAGGCGGCCACTAGGGCACACCACGCTGGACGGCAAAGGGACGCCAGGGCGGCGGCCGGAGTCGCAGAGACGATGGAGCAGAACGGGGGCACTGATTGGTGGGCCAAGGGGGCTCCACACAAGCAGGCTGGAGCGGCAGAGACGATGGGGCAGTACGGGGGCACTGATTGGTGGGCCAAGGGGGTCCACACAAACGGGCTAGGGCGGCAGACGCCCAGGGCTGAGGCCGGGGTCTACAAGTTCACGATCTCAGCCTGGGGTCGACGGTAGGTGGGGCAGCTAGCATCACCGGGGTACGAGGTTGGCGGCGTGGTCAGAGGCATGACACAGCTCTACAATGTAAGGAGGCTGTGGTTCTGAGGGACTGGCGGCACACATGGTGAAACAAATCAGGCCGGTCCATATCTATGGCGACACCAATTTCGGCGGCGATGGTAACTCGGAACTAACACATTGTGTTGAGATCAGCGGGGTCGGCGGTCAACTCGCGCGTGGGCAGCTAGCCGCCAGTACTTGACCTGCGTTGGTCCTCGCTGGGGGGGGGCTTGTCCCACTCCTTGGCGCGTGCCCAATGCCCTTATAAGGACACGAAGTACATGATTGGCTGTTAACCCGCGTGATCGTGACAAGCGGAGATATCGCGGATGTATTTGTATGTATTGGTGATCTAACACGCCATCAGTGCGTGGTTCGTTTCCTGTAACGCGTGAGAATATACCTAACTTGTGCAGTTAGCTTGTTTTTATGGGCGATCCATAACAACTTTCAGTAGAAATTTTCAATTTTCTTCGAAAAATAAACTTTAAGCTCGTTGGCAAATGGTTGACTGAACATTGTAATTACTAATTTTTTCCTATTTCATCATTTTAATTTGATAATAGATTAAGGACACATATGAAATACAATTTTTTATTACATCATAGGCCTTTTGGTATTGCTTTGGGAATACGAGTATGTATCCTATTTATTTTCCTAATTTATCAATATTCCCGATTCTAAACGGCTCTCACCAATTCAAAGCCGGAAGTTCCCTTCGTGTCCGTACCTCAATTCTTATGTGTGCCATCTCTGTTTCTTTTTGCCAAGGTTTTCCAAAACCCGTAAATATTTACTAAATTACTGATGTATGAAAGAAGAAATTAACGAAAATGATATTATTACTTCATTAAGTATGATTATTTGACTATTATTATTATCATTATAATCTAGCTACTCGTATTATTTTAATTGATCTGAAGATTGAACATTTTTGAAGTAAATCAGAATTGAAAATATTGTTCATTCAACACTCTCGGTTGTTTATTTTTTATGAACCTCACAAATTGATTAAATTTTTTTTTTTTTTTTTATTTTTAATCTCTTGTTGATTTCTGTATCATATATGATTTTGTCCCATTACTTTCTTTGATTTATTTATAAGCTTTGCTTCAACTCCGTAGATGTTGATATGCATACGTTATTTAATGGCGACACGAGATACTAAAATTACATTCATTTTTTTAATGTGTATTGTAACAACCAGAGACTGAACAATTAATTTACTGTCCATTCTTTCGTGGAAAGCTGGTTCATAAACTAAACCGATAAGCGATTGAAAAAAGTTTTTCTAATTTATTGTTGTTTTATCTCAAATTAAATATCTGTATTTTGTCATAGAATATGAAGAAATATAATTTGAAGTAGCGTCTGAAATCGCTAATCGTAAAGTAAATATAACGCTTGATGGTAGAAAGAAAATGGATTGACAATTCAATCTAATATTTATTCAATTTTTGGTGTTAGGTATTAAAAAATTTGCATTTAAAATAAATGTTTTTACTATCAGGGCCGACGATGAATACTAAAACGCCGTCCAAAACTTCCGAATAATGCAATAATTAAGACGATAATACTTTCGGCGGTTTAAATCCTATAACAATGTTTTCCTTAACAATTATTCAATCGAAATCACAGGTACATACCTACTAACTAAGTAACTATTTTTTAAAGTTAAATTCAATTTGAAATCCTGAATAATAAAATAGCTCTTTAAGGGTATAACATTATCTTTAACAATTTGGTAAGTTCCCGGCTATAAAATGGGTATAATGCAGCTATTTACTTACCCGAGGGGCCCGGCGCGAGATTCGCTGGAAGATTTAGTATACAGGCAGTCAGTTAGTGCTAAAATATGCCCCAGGAAAAACCATTTTCATCCCTGATACATCTGTTTTCGCAAACGGCTTAAAACTTCTTAAATGCTTTATACGTTTTGTGCATACCTTTATATGTGGCGCTCTTCCCCCTTACAGAGCGGTGCTTCTACAATCTACACACAGATGCTTACATGTCTACTGTCTACTTCATATTTACATTTCTACACCATCTTCCCGTTCTATACTCTAAGCAGAAACTGTATATTGAGTTTGTGGGTTCGAGTACCTGACCGTTAGGTGAATTAAGTGTTTTTTGTTGATGTTTGAATCTAATGCCATACTTGTAAGAGTTTTGGCTCTGAGCTCGGAGGTTGCTTGTTCGAAACCCAGCAAAGTGCATGATAACAAAAAAATAAAAATAAAACTTGATGTTAGAAAGTAAATTGATTGACAATTTATGCAAAGTCATACGTAGGTTCTGATAACATTATATTTAACTTATTTGTTTATTTCCCATTTATCAAATGCAAAACATTTCATGTGATAGTTCCAATCTTAAAATGAACCTCGTAACAGCGTTTAAGGCTTATTTGATAGAGAACACATATGTTTTCCAATTTGCAGTAAAATAACAATTCATTAAAAATAAAAATACATTTCGAGACTTATGTTGTTGTACGCATAACTTGTAAATTGTCGCCAATTTTAAAATTAAATTTTGAGTTTTGAATATGTTTAAGTCTCAAATTTTAAGCAGATACCCAGCCTTATTTTACTTTCCCATGATTTTTTTTAAATTCAGTAATAAGATGTCAGGAATATAAAAAAAATATATATTATAATCACCTATGTAGCCGATCTTAATAGATACGTAATGAATATTTTCGCATCTAGAATACCAAAATGCTGTGAAAACTCGTTTTATACCTTTAAATCAGCAATACTTACCGACAATACTCTACTAGTACTTATTTTCTTAGATGGTAGCTATAGCTTAAACGGATCCACTTGTGCATCAGTAACTCTTGCCAGCGGCGAGCCCAGTTAATATAGAACAGATATTTGTTTATTAAACATTACTAGTAACATATGCACCCGTCATTTACCCAGAACCTCGGATTGATGTATTTACTGGGCCTTTATTCAGTGATAATCACAAATAACAGATATTATCGATGTTGCAAACCGCCAAAATAATTACATACAAACCAGTATGACTTACAATAATATGTTTGCCGTCTTTCAGGGCATTACATTGGCAGTTAAGAATCATTCAGAGTAACCTGTTTACGATATTTAATTGTTGTTGCCAAGTCTGTTTAGTCTCCAAAGCATCTTATTATATCATAGTCACAATAATGAAGTTAGCAGCGGCGTACATTTTTTTTCAATTTTACATTTTTTGAAGTTCATAGGATTTTTTTAGGCGAAAAATACCCACCCTACCTACACCTTGACACGAAAATAAGCCGATAATATGATTCTATGTCTATTTATTACATTAATTTTATCCAAACGAATCTACATCCAGGATATTCAAAAGCTGTAGCCCAAAGCTGTAATTCCACAAAATAAGTATTATCATGGACCGGAGTTCTCTAGAAATTTAGCCCATTACATGACATGGTGGCATTTATTAAATATTTGTACTTTGACCAAATAAAAAAACCGCATTAACATAAAGAGTATCAGAAAGCCGCCACCTCAATTTTGCTATCATTTCTGGTAAAAAATATATAGGTACATCATCAAGAAATGCAAAAAAATATCTATTAAAACAAAAACTGTTATAAATGAAATTTATCTTTTCGTATAAATGCTCCACGAATTTCAACTCGCCGGAGGACTAACATCTGTTTTACAATAAGTTGATTCAAGATACACAACACATTGATATAGTTGGGTAGGTAGATACTAGGCGCAGTATATAATTCTGGAGTTCATCCCGTTCGCTTGGACTAACAAACTGACATACGCCATTCAGTAATTAATATGGACGTATATTTTACATCCAATTAAACAGTTATTAATCTTTCAATCAAAGGGAAGCTTGTTGGTTTCTTTGCCCAGCATTCCTTTTGACTTGATGAACAAAATGCTTTATGAATATTACGAACATCTTAGATGTTTTTTTTAAATATAATAATATTTTTTATGAAATAAATGTACTTACATAATTATATTTTTAATAATTCGCAAGATGTAGGTATTATTTTATATTAAAAAAATGTTTTCCTTTCCAAGTCACATACCTAATATAAAATATGCGGATAGTACCTACCTACATAAACCGTTTTTTTTTTTTTTAAAGAAAATATTTATAATAAAAACACATAAATTAGTTTTTGATCACTATAGTTTTATTTTCACTCTACCGGTTTCGGAAGATCCCTTCCTTCGCCAGGAGAATATTTAAAACTGATCTACTACACAAAATATTGACATATAAATACAAAAATGTTAAGTGTTTGAGGGAGATGTGGACAAAGTGGAAGGGGTAATTACGGGAATTCCAGGAAGAACAGAGCGGTTAACTGGAAATATGTCAAGAATAGGACTATAAGACAGATTAATTTGGTTATTTATTATACTGGAGTTATTATTGAGGGATTTTCTGATAATAATTTTTTTCTCGTAATTACCCGTTCCATTTTGTCCACATCTCCCTCAAACACTTACCATTTTTGTATTTATATGTCAATATTTTGTGTAGTAGATCAGTTTTAAATATTCTCCTGACGAAGGAAGGGATCTTCCGAAACCAGTAGAGTGAAAATAAAACTATAGTGGTCAAAAACAAATTTATGTGTTTTTATTATAAATTATGATGAGCCACAAAGTGAATGCTTTTTACAATTATGAAAATATTTATCTTCGTGGATGATAAAACTTGCATGCACTACCTTCTAGTATGCTCGTTTGTAAGGAATTTAATGTTAACTAATAAATTAATCTTACAGTCTTTTTGAAAAGTTATTGCTCCAAATAGTCCTAGAATTTTTTTTTTATTATAACCATAATTAAAAATTTTGGAACCCACAATGGGTTTTTGGTTCGACGTGCCTTTTTCTTTTCTGTAACTGTCATATCAGAGCTACAAAGGTAATGACATCGTGAGCTGAGAATAAATGCATTGGTTTACACGTTACAGATGAAAAATGCCGTTCAAATTTCATTACGCTTGCGTCTGAAATTTTAACTCTGGAGCTCACCGTTTGAGAGTTATCGCAATTCTAGAATAACAGATATCTGTTTAATAACGATCGAAATTGGGAAAATCTGTAGGTATGTTTATACTGTTGGCTTTCATATGTAAATATTTGGTGGTGCTAGAGTCAGATCATACATTAGGTGTGTTCACGTGTAGGAGTACAGTTCTCAATTCGATCAAATAATCATAATTATCTTTCTTAGAAGATAATCATTCAAGTATCATAATCAACACGAATAATTTTCATTCGTAGTATCTTCTTTTCTAAACGACTTCAATTAACCATCATCAGCAGGTTTTCTTATGGGAATATAAAAATAAATGGTTTTATGTATTGCTAAACCCCACAAACATATCGTTAGAGCTCTCCCGAACCTAATGATGGGAGATTAGTTTTTCGCGGATCATTTGTGGAAAAGCATGATAATTCAGAAAGAATTATCTAGAAACTTTCAAAATATTTTACACAATAATGTTCTACAGTGAAACGTTTAGCGCCTATTTATTTAATTAAATATTCACCTAAACCAATAACTGTTTCTCTAAAATGTTCAGTTATAACTCTGAAGTGTGAGTATTTTTGAACAAATTATCGTGAAATATTGCATTAACATTTGAAACAAACATTATTGTTGCTATCTCTGTTTTGTCATTCAAATTTTTCATTTCGACGATTGGGGAAGATATCTAGCCAAGAACATAAGATTATTACCGTTAAAAATATATTTAATTCTTTATGCTTAAATGCCTTTTCAAATCTTGCCTATATTTTTGAAAGCATATTTAAAATTCATAAGTATAGAAAGTTTCATTCGTATGCACAAATGGTCAATAATCTCAATCTAAAACAAAAGGTATTATCTCCTCCCTTGTACACACTCTTCCATTACGCGCCCCCTGACGGCCGTTATTAATACTACCCCCAGTGGTCGTTTCCAGTCAACCAACCCTCCATCTCCATTATAAGGCCTATTCCTATAGTTATAATTATTCACTAAACTACGTTTTGTAATAGTATTTTGATACACAGTGCATTTTATAATGCATGATTACTATTTACTTCATATACTGCTGCTGTAAAAATATTAGTATAGGTGTCTCATTTCTCGAACTATGATAAATAACTACATCTGATGTGCAAGATAGATATTGTTTTCTTTTTTCCTCATCAATTTTTTTCTTCATTGCGTCATTATTCAATTGAGGATTCCTCAAACCCTTAGACCCGCTCCATACAATGGAACTCTTGTAGTGCCATAAAGATTAGCCAAATTTCGAACTTGACTATTTTTGTCAGTATATATTTTAATATATTCTTTTACGTTATATAACTTGAACTCGATGCAATTTTTCGGGATGCATTTTGTCCTGTTTTAAGATTTCATAAATATTTTATTAATCCACGTTCTATTGACTGTGTCTATAGCAGAATAGGCCCGAAAGATAGAAATTTTGCTGACCCCAACATCCTTATAATTGCCACCCAGAATACTACAATCATCCTGAAAGACTGTAGCAGTAATTGCGAGCGTTTGAACGGACGTCAATTAAGCTGAGACGTCCCTAATGAACGAACATGGCGTGGTTTTGGAAAGATAGAAATGATTGCTGAAAAAAACGCGATCAAGGTAATCGGGGGCTTGACGCAGATATTTTTTCTAGCAGTTAGTCTGAACTGTGAACGCCAATGGTCAATTGTTTTTACTCTAACGAAATAAAGTTGTTTTTCATGTTCATAAACCAAACTTTTATTTCAAAGAAATATTAAACCATTGAAATATTGTTAATATAATAATATTATTTTATGAGCATTGATCGACACATTCTTTTAACATCTCAGGCTAATTTGTTGGCTTTTGCGAACAGCTCGTACGGTATCATCGGGATCATCGTGTCTCCCTTACTGTCATGGTAATAAATATGATCTAAAAGGTGTTAGAAAGAGACAACACCACGTTTTATACTCGAATCTAGAACCATTAAAATCACACACGAGACCAACAAATTATGGTAGTTCGTAATTTTTATTTTTTTATCATTTTTATATGAAACCCCAAAAAATGAGGCAAAAATTATATTTATATGAAATTTGTCTATTAAAATGTGTGTATTTTCGTTATCAGTAATTATAGTTCAGAGTTTAGGCGTAAAACGTAATTTTTAAAACTTTTTCATATTTGCATTCAACATTTCAATTTTTTGATTTTATATGTTTATTTCTTATAATCAAATTTGAAAGCATATTTCATCATCTTTCAAAAATAGTTTTTAGTTTTCGGATATGTTCAGAAATATTCTATTGATAATCGGAAATAATCCGACCATCTGACTGAATACGCCAGAGGCCTGAGGGGTTAACATTTTTTTCTTAAACTGAAAACCAAAACACGTATTTATCAGAAATAAATCAGAATTATGTTCGTAACTTCTATTTTACAAAATAATCCGGCTATTTCAAAATTTATTGAAATATATTCTATATTTTCAATTTCTTGTGACTTATTTAAAACATGTGGATAAAATTTACAAAGCCTGATAATCTTATCGATTTAAAATGTAAATTACGCGATGAACGCGATCATAAAGAAACAAAACGATAAATCATAAAGCTAGGTAACATTAATAATGTTCTACTCTTTACAGTGACTGAAAACCAGAGGCGGTTCTCACTTGGATAGGTAATTTAATTAAAACCAATTTAGTAAGTAAAATAAACGAGTAAAATATTAATTAACACAAAAAAAACAGTATCTCTATTTCCACTTTGGTTTCAGAAAATTGTAGTTTTGACCCATTTACTTGGGCTGAAACAACTATTGCAAACACTCACAAATAAGGAGCTATACAAAAAAATTACATATTTACACAGGAATCATATATACATATAATATTACGTAGTAACTGCATTAAAATAATCAACTTTCAAAATAAATAGCAATAAAAAAGTTTTACGCAATCTGCAACTTTTAATTTAAGACATACAGTTGAGTTAATCGTCAGAGAATTTCTCAGGTTATGTCTAATAAATTTTTATAGACCCTGGAATATGTAAGAACTTTAGTACAGTAATTTAGTATAATTTCAGTCATTAAGTCAACCGGTATAATCTATTTGTTCTGTGAACAAGTAGACCTCGCGTAAAAAAGTAAGTTTCTACTTTTTTCTTATTTAATAAATCAAAACAAAAAACTCCTCCGAAATTCTAACATTTGTAAATAGGTAGGTACCTACTTAATTATAAACCGTATACTTCATATAAAAAAATATTGCATTTAAGGAATTGTACAAAAGTCACTAACTCAATGACAATACTTTTTCCGATCCTTTTTCAGACAGCTAGTTGCCACAATGTTGAAACAATTCTAATACGAAAGTTTAAAAAAAATCACCTTGATTTCACATTTAAAAAGGATCTTAAATGAATTATCAAAACGGCCGTCATCTTCAACCGGAAACTAAATGTACACACAAATTTACATAGACGAAATGCAACACAGTCGAGTCAAAACAGGACTATTAGGACGATTAGTCAAATTTCACCTTCGTATCTTCTTTTTTTTATATAATAATAATAACACATCTGCCCTGATGATGGACACTGCAATGCTGTCCGAAACGTTGGCTAAAGAAGGAGTTAGCGCAACACGGCATAACACCCCAAAAACAAATAACAAAAATACTTTTGGCCGTGAAAATCTTAAATCATATTTGTCGTATCTTCTATTCATATTCAGAACAAGTACCCGCCTCAGAACAGAAATCTTCTGAGGCCGGTTACTTCCCGTTTGTAAATGATATTTTGATGTTATTTCAATAAAAGCCCGGGTTGCCGGCAATTTCAAAATATATATCATACCGTCCTTACATGTTAATTCCTTAGCGGTAGTAATATTAATTATTTTGCCTTTTTTCTTCTAGAGGCAGGAATTTAATACCTACTCACGGATTTAAAGAGGTCTCATCTTATCCATGATTGATGATTATAATCATTCGTTTTATGAGGAAATACCGATCCCTGACAGTCATTACTTTATTCAATTAAGTAACTGCACACATGGTCATTGGTCATTGCAGGTAATGTCTAATAATTATTAATGATTTGCTCCATTGAACGCTCGGTGCATTTAGATAACTGTGTTGGCATAATTACGATTGTTCACAATCAAGGCGAACACAATATCCCCGAGAGTACCCGGCTAAATCTGGCTTCATCAATACCGACACACCGACAGCTTTGCAAAACAACACTACCATAGTAACTTCAAATAATATTCATAAAAATTAAACAGTGAATAGTTTTAATAATAATTATATTATTAATATTAATATATATTTTTAAATATCTTTATCTTTTAAGACAATGCAATACGTAGTAATGCAAAATCATGTGTTTTTGGTTTGAAAATTTGGTCGCCTAGAAATTTTTCAGAGGCTTTAATTAAATACTTCGAGTAGAATACATTCTGGTCTTTGAAATAATGGAGTATTTTTTAGATAAGTCTTTTTATAAGCCCAGAAAAAAATAATGTATAAGGCCTATGAAAACTGCTTTAAAGTTCAAAATCTGTTCTTACGAACCCATTTTCGGTTATGATTTTATTGTATAATGTGGCAAATTAAGTTATTTATAAAATAATCGAAAAACTAGACTAAACTTCAAGCACAAGACTGGTTTTTATTTATTTTGTAAATAATTTTATAAGAAAGCAAAAAAGTTAATCAAGTGAAACTGTCACTGTTAATCTTAGCTATAGAACTGTATTTTTTAAAAGTTGTTTCCTTTCCGCGTTCATATATTTCTATTTGAAAAAAAAAAATTTGCATTTTACATTTGTATTTTTTATTGAGTAAATTATTATTTTATCTGTATTCTACTCAAGCGAAACGATAGGAAAATCTTCAATTTAACTAAAGCATATTTTTTGATATTCATAATGTACACCAATTCGTTATAAAGATTAATCAAAACAGTGATTTAGCATGAAGCTTCTCCTTAAAAAAAATACGTAAAATTGGAATGAGTGGGTATTTAATATTCATACCCAGGCACTGGAGTCGACAGTTCTACCATCCTCGCCAAATGCCGATCGGGTAGGACCAACAATTATTTTGTATATTAACTGTTGTAATGTCGTCCGATTTCAGAGAAATGCGTATATGCACGTGTGTGATTAATACTAAAAGTTGACAGAATACATTGTCATTAACAACGAGTATATCTGCCGATTTTCTGCTCAATCGAATGTCGGGAAGTGGATTAATTTCCGCTATCAAGATTTGCATTCCTTCATTATCGAAAACTAAAGTAAATTTCAAACAAATGTATCTAAAAGAGAAAAAAGCTTTTCTGTGTAAAGGGATGACTCGATTATCGATTATGTTTTATTTATATTCCCCCTTACTAATAAACGTGTTTTAAATTCTACGCAACTGATAACAACCATTAACCACACACCAATGGTTGCTTAACAGTGGTTTTATTAGTAAGGCTCTTCATGTACATATAAATTCCTAATATTCATTTCGGACCTTCTCTAATATTTATGTAACATTGAATTTTCTTTCTCTGTCCAATCCTTGACGCTCTACATTGGTACCTACAAACCTTACATAGGGTTTTGTAGAATCCTGTCGTGGACTGCTGGTTTTGCTTCTTTTGACATTTAATTCAGTTGGTAATTGAACAATTACACACATTTACAGATAATTGCTTGTGATTAGATCTTAAAAATGAGAATGCAAGAATCCTTCTCAATGGTTACCATATTTCGCATGCGTAAATCTGTTGGAATGAGTTTTTCTTTGGTAAAATTGACCATTATTTATCGATGTTCATGTATAAATAAAGCCTGCTGTTTAAAGTTGGTAACCGGCAAAACCTCGTTGCTAACAAGTGGGTACTAGAAGCAGCGTATGACGGGTCATTTATCACAAAAACTTGACAAGTCCAAGCAGCTACTGTTAGCTCGGCCCGGGTTTGATGAATGTTCCCGGTCTCTCCTATCTCTCAGCCGAATCCATTGCAGATTTCATATTACGGTTATTGAGACGTCTATCTTAGTCCACGGCCGGCGTAGCTCGGTGTATAATCGCCCCCGTAATGAATGTGGGTCCTCTAAGACCGGGCCCGGTCATGCAATGAAAGATCATGATACTCGGGAACAGTTTTGCATCTTGTAGAAAACCGCCGAATTTGTACACTTGATTCCCAGGTCGTTCAAATCAGAGCACGAATCCTTTCTGCAGGGGTGTCTACTAGCGTCTTAACTTCATGTAAATTTGAACATCTTTTTAATCTTTATTTTTCTTTGTCAATGTTAGTATTAAAGGTGGTTACTAGACTAGGAATGCTCTTGCAATTAAGGCAGTAGTAAAAGTAGAATCTTTCAGTTCAGCTGTTTCCAACGAAACATCTCGGATAAAACCAGTGACCAGCTATAGAATTGGGTTGAAACATTTATTAGAAAAAATTTTGAGCCTACCACAACTTTTTATTTACAATCACAATGTATTTATTCTACTAATCTCTTTTTTTTCCTGCTCAATCCTCGGCTGATGGGGGAGTGGAGGGGAGGGATTGAACCCACGCAACCCTCCCCATTATATACACCATTCGGTTCAACAAACTTCAACATCTCTGTTGCTGGCACTCGCTCCTTGCTTAATCTACATTCATATATTATCGTATCATACATGCTCTACCGTTACTCTTGATATAACTGACTTAAGTATTTGCCTTTTTGTTAACTTCCTCTTCCACTTACTTTCATTACTAATATTCTTCTAACAATCCTTTCTCCAATTATCCACCCTAATGAGCATACTTTTCGTTATTATTGTCCGCGATTTTTCATTAAAAAAAATATATATTTCAATTTGAAACCAAAATACTTAGCCAATTTGATTTTTTTGAATAATAGGTATAGCAAATGTCTGACAAGCAAATTTGCTTCGTTTTATTTGTATTGTTGAAAAATGTTGGCCATTAAATAATTCAATTATTTCTTTATTTTATAGGCAACTTTGGCAATTTTTTATGAGTTAATAGTAATTGCTAAAAAGGCAATCTTGCCCAACTATATATTATACTTATCTTAAAGAAATGTTCAAAACTTTTTTTTTAAATTTTATTTTATTATATATATAAAGAAGGTGAGGAAAAACTGTTCTCTAAAATAATTATCTTACCCACAATAGTTGTCAAAGTTGCAAAAAAAAAATGAAAAGTCGACTTCTTTAATGGCCTATATTTTGTTATTTAGTACATGTACCTACTCACTAGACATTTGCTACAACTTTTGATAAAAAAAATAGTTTTGGCGGCACATCCAAATTTATGTTTGGTACGAAAAAGGCCGTGCAGGCATTTATCTTAAGCTTATCTTTTCATGCTATAATATGGAATGCACAATTATTTATCCAATCCTCCAAAAATGTTTTTAATATCCCTTGTTTTGTGCTGAAATCGATTTCCACCCGAAATCAGTTGAGGTACCTCTGTCGTCAGGCCATAAAATCTATCATTTGATATGAATTTGATTGATGATAAGTTTACTGATTCGAGGAATTGTGGGGAATAATGACTTTTCCTCATCAAAACTAGCCGCTACATTATACAAAATCTGACCCTGCGAATTGAGAGCGACATACATTATTTGGCCGCACATTTCATATTCGGTTGCCATTGTGAGTCTGTTTGTATAGACATTATTCAAATATTATTTAAATCCATCGGATGCCATCGCAGTAGCAGGTAATGTCTATAGAACACAGTCAGTATAGTCTGTCCATAAGCTTGTCCACAAGTCTGGAAGCCCTCCGTGCAAAAAGAAACATTTATAACAAAGTGAAGTAATTACTGATTGACTAAACAAGGTTGAATGATGTATGCAATTCCCAACCCATCATACTGATGGAATGCAATACTATATATAATAATCAATTTCTTAAAAGTTCTTTTTGCAGTACCTACTTGTGACCACAAATACAGAGGTACGTTTTAGGTCAATAGGATTTGTGTTTTTCAATTTCGTCAAGTTTTTTCGTATTTATATTTCATTTAGGTATGTTACTGACAGAATATCCAGGAGCCGAGGAATGTAAATATCGAGACTTGACGAAAAATGACGAAAATAAAAATTATTTCAAAGGCCTCTAAAAACTAAATATCCTCTTGAGACAGATGGGCAACCTAAGATGCTCGTAATGATGTAAGTTATATGAATAACATTTCAGAGCGTGCAAACTCGGCCATCCGGACAAATTGGCAAATGCCAAACACTTTTACAACGGCTGTTCGTATTCATGTTATAAGCTATTTGAGTTTCGTGCGCGTAGCATACGCGTCGCTCGTGAGTATCCACAATACTATTTTGATAGCGTTCGTACACAACGCGACGCACCAACAACGGGTTTGACGTCAGTTGCACGCTGCTGACAACACTTACAACATTAACACTTGCAACACGATATCACCTCAATATACATAAACACACACTTTAACATAATCTACACATCTACTTTGATGATGAACACAGTAACGCTAGCCGAAATATTAGCCCAAAGGAAGTGCAAAACGGCATAATAACGCAAATTTAGACAATAAGATATTGGAATAGTTTTAGTTACTTGTAATGAACTGCTATTTTGCTACCTACCCAATTTAATTATGCGCTTCAGTTTAGAATATAATAAGTATTTCAAGAAAGCGCTTAATATATTTTCGTCCACCTTGAAATGTTAATGTCCTTTTTTATTTATAATCAAATATATATGACACGATGTATGATAGCGTAATAAACGCAGGAGTGTGTGCTAAGAAGAGAGTGTGGCGGTCTTTTCTGTCTGCCTAACCCATGGGAAAACGGCTTGTTTTTTAGTTGGTGCGTTAACAATTACGATGTTTCCAAACTTCTCTGTATGATTGTACTAAGTCAGCTAGTGGCTGAGCGGCAGCGGCGGCGCAGCTCCGGAATATGATTAAGCCGCGCCACTCGTAAACAATGTTCGTTGCTTGTATGAAAAATGTGAAGGATTCAGCATAATAAACAAAAAGATCTGTCATTTGAACAATGTGACGCTGCTTATTTGAATACTGGATGCATAAACAAAAAGGCGTACGCGTCCACATTGTCGAAAATAGCCAACAAATCATGTTAAAACCATTTTTACATTATACCGAAATTCAAATTCTGTATTGGAATAGATACATAAGTTCCATTCAATATATTTTTTTAACAAAAGCCCAATATATTTATCCCAATAAAATTCTTATTTAAAACATAATTTATTTTGGTGGTATTACGGATGGGCGGATGTGTAATCGCAGGTTGTGGTAAATTGTGTGCTTGTGAATTTAAATAAGATAACGTGTTGCCAGCTCTAACCTTAGTGTTATTGTTTCTTTGTCTCAAGTAATATTATCTTTTTATAGAAAATGTGCCATCACAGAAGAAAAAAACATTTAGGGTGGAGACACACTACGCTGTACGCATCGAAGCGTTTTAAATAACACACTATCACTCGCCATACAATTCCATATAGACCTTTCACATTTAGCAGTTGATGTGTTATAAGTGTGGGCGTGGCAAAGATGATACGCCGTAATCTCTTAGCCAGGCGATATTTAAAAATGATGCCTACGGCAGGAGAGGGGGTCGGTTCAATTTATGGAGCGCCGTGATAACGCGGCTGTCATCTGTCAAGGTGACAGATCCCATGCAAAGAAATGATATTCCCCGGCAGTTCCCCAACTGATCTGACCCCCTCTCCTGAGAATGTTTATATCGTAGTGTGACACCTCAACATATAATCTGCACAGGCTACTCCCAAATACATATATTAATACACAGTTTCTTTGTTTTATTTGGTCGCTTAAAATTAGGCGAAAATCGACCACTTGACCCCTTAGTCACATAGGACACTAGGTTCGTTTTGGCGTGCTTGAAAAAAAGTCCCATTCAATTGTTTTTTTGCCGATTTCCTGGCGAGCGAAAATCGACCGCCGCTCTCACGGAGCCGCTTCGACTCGAGGTTCACTATGGCGGGACGCGTTTTGGGCGAAATTCAACCAGAGTTTGTATGAAAATAATTTCCGGAAACTCGAGAGGTTTCGTTCGGGAATCGATGTCGTCAAAATCGTCCCGGAACTCTGCCGGCGGAAACTGGAAGCGCTCGAGGCGCGCCATACGAGAGCGCTGATTTTCTCGCTCTTCGGCGGCCGGGACGGCGACACTCCAATAAGTTAATTCGCGGCCGGTCAATCGGCAGAGCTTCCCGGCGACAAATCAACTTTTCCCCGCGAGTGTTGCAACACGCACGGTTTCGAAACGGACAAATTTTGGTGCATTTTCTCAATGTTTCGTTTTCATCGATCACCATCGATCTGTAAAACTGTTTTTCCTTCACCGTTTATATTTTTATTCAATTTCGAACGCACCCCGAACGCGAAATCATTAAAAAAAAAATTCCTGCGCCTTTTTGCTCGAAAATGTTTCGTTTTAAGCATTACTCTAACGCAAATTAAAAAGACGATTAATTTTGATCGAGCGTCGTGTCTGATTTAATCAGGTATCGTTGATTTTTTTTTTAAATATCACGAAAAAAAAATTTAATTTCACGATAAATATTACAAATTTCCTCATTTATCGGGAAAGATTTTTAATTTAAGTGAAATTGTTTTTCTTTGCATAGTGGTATCATTGGAAAAAAAATAATCACGTGGTAACAACGAAACCACGTGGTACGATTTATTTATAAAATCTACATGGTCATCCTAATGATTAAATTCCGTCGCAAACACGCAGTCTGCAGGTGAAATTATCGAAAAAAATCATCGTCCGAAGGTTAAGGAACGTTTTTCGGCCGTCCTACAGATGGCGCTCGGTTCAAAATGTCTTACAATAAGCGGCTTAAGTTTTGACATTTGCAATTTGAACCGAAAAATGCCAACAGGCGGGCTTTTGTATAATCAGAAATCAGCCAATCATAGACAAGCACCGAAGAGATGTTTTATTACATAGTGATGTTACTTCAAAGAAACGATAAAATCTGTGTAGGTACTTACTTTGGCAGTATATTTTTAAAAATCGATAGTGCTTTTGAACGCAATAAAATAAATGGTAAGTTTTTAGATTCTCACGGCCAAAAGCATTTTTGTTGTTTGTTTTTGGGGTGTTATGCCGTGTTGCGCTAACTCCTTCTTTAGCCGACGTTTCGGACAGCGTTGCAGTGTCCATCATCAGGGCAGATCCGGTAGATCCGAAACGTCGGATAAAGAAGGAGTTAGCGCAACACGGCATAACACCCCAAAAAAAACAACAAAAAAAAGAAATAAAATAAAGTTTGGTAAAAATAATTTGACACGGATACCGTCGCCCCGTAGTGAAAAACTACATCAATAGCGTTACGCAAATTTTTAATTTCTACCAGGAGCGCAGAAATTGGAAAAGGTTAGCCTGGGAGCCATTCATATTTAAAGTTTTCATGTGTTTATTTTTTAACGAGTAGGTACCTAATTGCGTTATTGAAATATTTTTTCGGTAAATTTTTAATAGTAGGTGCAGGTACCTACACAGATGGTACCGGGTAGAGGTCCTAGGTAGGCAGGTACTGAGAGCGTGTTTTAGCCCGTTTTCTAGGTTAGGTCCGTAGTGTTGTTATATAACCTATGGATTTAAAATTAATAAAAAACGATCAAATCTGTTCAAGTACCTACTTTGGTAGTTCATATTATTAAAATCGATACAGAAACGAAACAAAATGAAGTTTGGTAAAAATAATATTGCACTGGTACCGTCGCCCCGTAGTGAAAAACTACATCATTAGCGTCACGCAAATTTATAAATTGTACCAAGTAGTAGTAGTAGTAGTAGGGTAGTGGTAGTGGTAGTGGTATGGTAGTGGTAGTGGTAGTGGTATGGAAGTGGTAGTGGTAGTGGTATGGTAGTGGTATGGTAGTGGTAATGGTATGGTAGTGGTATGGTAGTGGTAGTGGTATGGAAGTGGTAGTGGTAGTGGTTGTGGTAGTAGTATGGAAGTGGTAGTGGTAGTGGTATGGTAGTGGTAGTGGTACTGGAAGTGTGAGTGGTAGTGGTAGTGGTAGTGGTAGTGGTAGTGGTATGGTAGTGGTAGTGGTAGTGGTACTGGTAGTGGTAGTGGTAGTGGTATGGTAGTGGTATGGTAGTGGTAGTGGTATGGTAGTGGTAGTGGTAGTGGTAGTGGTAGTGGTAGTGGTAGTGGTAGTGGTAGTGGTATGGTAGTGGTTGTGGTAGTGGTAGTGGTACTGGTAGTGGTATGGTAGTGGTAGTGGTAGTGGTAGTGGTAGTGGTAGTGGTAGTGGTAGTGGTATGGTAGTGGTAGTGGTATGGTAGTGGTAGTGGTATGGTAGTGGTAGTGGTTTGGTAGTGGTAGTGGTAGTGGTAGTGGTAGTGGTATGGTAGTGGTAGTGGTATGGTATTGGTAGTGGTAGTGGTAGTAGTAGTAGCAATATTTTTTTCCAAAATAAAACTCGCTGGGACTTTTGACGAGTGTCGGTGACAAAAACCGTACATACGATATGGGTATCAAATTACGCGTCTCGACTTACAAAATCCGAATGGCTCAGTGAAAAAATGACCAGAAAGCTCCTTGGCACTTTTTTTTCTCAAAATATCCATTTTTTTCTATCCATACATATATTTTAATAGATTTGTGGTCACACACACATACTTTCATTTATATGCCAAAATACATATTACATTTTTAAAAGTTTTTAAATTTTTCGTGTTATTTGAGCAATTCTTTTTCCAAAATAACAACTTTTGAAGAACGTTGGTGACAAAAACCGTACATACGATATGGGTATCAAATTACGCGTCTCGACTTACAAAATCCGAATGGCTCAGTGAAAAAATGATCAGAAAGCTCCTTGGGACTTTTTATCTCAAAATATCCATTTCTTTCTATCCATACATATATTTTAATATATTTGTGGTCACACACTTATAGTTTCATTTATATGTCAAAATACATATTACATTTTTAAAAGTTTTTAAATTTTGCGAGTTAATTGAGCAATTCTTTTTTCAAAATAACAACTTTTGAAGAATGTCGGTGACAAAAACCGTACATACGATATGGGTATCAAATTACGCGTCTCGACTTACAAAATCCGAATGGCTCAGTGAAAAAATGATCAGAAAGCTCCTTGGCACTTTTTTTTCTCAAAATATCCATTTCTTTCTATCCATACATATATTTTAATATATTTGTGGTCACACACTCATAGTTTCATTTATATGCCAAAATACATATTACATTTTTAAAAGTTTTAAAATTTTGCGTGTTAATAATTCTTTTTTCAAAATAACAACTTTTGAAGAATGTCGGTGACAAAAACCGTACATACGATATGGGTATCAAATTACGCGTCTCGACTTAAAAAAAATCCGAATGGATCAGTGAAAAAATGATCAGAAAGCTCCTTGGCACTTTTTTTTCTAAAAATATCCATTTCTTTCTATCCATACATATATTTTAATATATTTGTGGTCACACACTCATAGTTTCATTTATATGCCAAAATACATATAACATTTTTAAAAGTTTTTAAATTTTGCGTGTTAATTGAGCAATTCTTTTTCCAAAATAACAACTTTTGAAGAATGTCGGTGACAAAATCCGTACATACGATATGGGTATCAAATTACGCGTCTCGACCTACACAACACGAATGGCTCGGTGAAAAAATGATCAGTAAGCTCCTTGGCTCTTTTTTTTCTCAAAATATCCATTTCTTTTTTTAAATTTTGTAGTCCCACACTCTTCGTCTCATCTACATTCAAACATCAGATCGCTTATCACATTTACCCATCAGTTGCCTGCAACGGGCAAAAAGCTAGTAAGCATTAATGCGTATAGCGTAATGTGTCCTAGGCTTTAAGAAGATATTATGAAATATTTTATGCTTGTCTGCTTTGCGTAAAACATTGCTTAGCATTACAGCTATTTCGGCGATCGAGACCATTATCAAACAAGTCTTGAAAGTATTTATTGTTATCAAGTTTAATTTGTAGAACTCCATTTTGATTTTTATTTTTTATATATTCAATAATATTGTTATTGGGTTTATAAATTCAGTTTATTTTTAAACAAGTTCTGCTGTGTAATTATTATATATACAGCAGAACTTGTTTAAAAATAAACTGTTTTTATAAACCCAATAACAATATTACTGAATATATATAAAAAAAAAATATAAAAATAAAAATAAAATAAATTTTTTTTTTTTTTAAAGTCTTGAAAGATTTGATTTCTTTTTTTCATTAAGAAAATTTGTATTTAGATTCATAGCTTAAAGAATGTCATGATTACAAGTCACAATTTTACAAGAGAATTACAAGAAATCTTAGATCCCAGAAATAATCCCCGTATCTTCCTTCATTTGCCAGGAAAGTCACCCATTTTACTCTCATGTTTATAATATTTCCAAACTATTATTTGAGGTAATTCTCGGAGATACTACGAGGAGAGTTCCGCTTACATTCATATCACTGTCTCGATGGCAAATAGCCCGGAGATTAACGGTTAAATTATTAGTCAGTAGACAGATTGACGGTAGCACGTTATGTTTGCACATCCATCATTATTAGGCTGCTGCACTGGGGATCTATATTGTTCATCACAGACACCGTGGAGGACACTTTACAGTTGTAGTAGTTTAATGATTAGTAGAGGGTGTATGTTGTTACACACGAAAATAAAAACCAAATCGACTTGGAACACGAGCTCTAAGGATGGGAAGAAGGTTGAAATTTAGTCAGACAGCACACACAAAATCCTATGGCCACATAGGTATCAAGTGATGGATTAAGGATGATGAACCTTCTTGCTTCTTGGTTCTCGTTCTTTGCTCTTTTTCTTGTTTCTTACTCTAATTGTCCTATTGCCCTAATAACTTTTTATTCTTGCTATTGTTCTTCTATTGCACTTATTGCTCATCGTTCCATTCTTGTTGCTTGCTCTGATTGTCATATTGCTCTAATAAATTGCTATTCTTGTTTTGTTCTAATTGCTTATATTGCACATCGGTCTTTTCTTGTTTCTTGCTCTAATAAATTGCTGTTCTTGTTTTGTTCTTCTTGCTTATATTGCTCATCGGTCTTTTATGTTTCTTGCTTTTTTGGCTAATCGTACTTTTTTCTTAATTTTCGTACACTTTTTTCTAACACAATTTCCTTACTTACCTTTTCAACACTAAATATTTTTACAAAATTTTTAAAATCAAATAATTAAATATTAGTTAACAATTTCATTAAAAACAGCATGCGAAGTAAACCAAGGTACGTTCCTGAGCCCAAATCGTTCCTCAGCGAAGTTTCTGAGATAACGACAGTTGTTGCAATAGCAATGCAGTTTTATGTTTATTACTTTATTGTAAGCTAGTTTCACCTCTTCGCAAGGGGAGGAAGTACCCACTATTAATAGAAGTTTGGATTCCTGAGGCCAATGCATATGTTCGTAATAACAAAACAGTTCCTACGAGGTTAATAAAAGCCACATTTGTTGGGATGAGAGACCAAAAGTAAAGCATTCCTTTATGCTTTCACATAAATCTCCAACGCTCAATCTATTACTCTTTGAAACTAATTTTGTGGGGCATTATTGACAGAAGAAAATGCTTTAATTCCTTTCGGTAATATTTCGAGGGAGTTAGTTTACTTATCGAACCATACTATTTAAGAATGCGTCATTGTTATGGAGGAACATCCCAAATTAAAAAAAATAATGTGTATTTTTTTTACGTTAAGTACATAGAATTAACAAGTGCAAGGAATTACTAAAATAGAGTTTTTTACGATAAATAATATAAATTATTACGAGACACCTCCACGACATGGGTCAAGAAATGCAAAACTTCTAAGATTGCCAAAAGGGGAAAAAAACAAACACAGAAAAATGTACCGAGCCGTTTAAGATAAAGGTTAGTACATTATTTTTGCTACAAATATCACATTTATTCAGTTTATAATATGTATCATACTTAAGTAGGTACATAACATACCAAATTTATGAAAAGTTTTCAGATAAGTAGATTATGATAAACATATGTGTTTAAAAGATTTACAAAGCACATACCTATGCAAAGATTCAATCGAAGAACCTTTTTAATAATTATTTTTTTATTATTTATAAAAGTACATCAATAATTTGTAGTGATGCACGTATGGCAATGAATGCACCAATACATCGGGTTCACAGGCAATCTAAGTTAATACATTCCTTCGCGAAAAATTTATTTCACCTCTCATTTTCCAATTTTTAAAAGCAGTAGCAAACACTGAAGCGACACGTTCCTCCTTTCTTTCCAGAATTCCTGCATCTGAAGTTACATTGACTGTCAAAGCAAACTTGTATTTGCCGGGCGACACGACTACCTGTGAAGTTACCATAAAAATTAAATAAATAGGTAAATAATTGCCGATTTTTCACAATTTTTTTTAAAAACACATTGATTAAATACATTATGCATCGTGTTTCAAGCTCACGGATGAATATTCAGGGGATGGAATATTCATGATAATCTGAAAAACGCATTTTTTTTCGGCCACACTTTTGTAAGAACTGTTTGTCTAACTTTTGAACACAATATGTAAGTATATAATCACGGGTTTTTTGAATATGAATTTTTAAAATTAGGTACAATACTTAACATATCTAAAACATTTGATAATGTGGATAAATACATGACGGTATTTATGAAAACAAAATAAAATAAAACTAAGCTGAAATAAAATAAAATATAAATAATAAAGAAAACAAATAAACTGTAATTCGGGTACCTTCTATGAGGTACATAATGAAGTGTGTATTATGTATATAGGTATGTTTTATTATTTAACGTTATAATACAAACGTATATGTTATTTTATTCTGACTTTTGAAGTAGGTCATATATATATATATTAAGTAATAATATATTAAGATTTAAGAAATACATTTTTATTATATTATAAACACCTATGTTTTACCTCCGGGAGCAACTTCCTGTAAATTCTCTACCTGTTGTGGAGAATTAACGTTCACCAATCCACCTGAAAGCCAATAAAAGGGTTATGCAAGTATTTTGCCATAATTTATTAATGAATACAATTCAATCATGTACAAAACTATAATTTGTATAATAAACACATAATATTCAGAAAATTGAAAATATTGTTGTTATATAGGAATTCTAGCTGACATGTACCCGGCGTTGCTGGGGATTGCCCTTAGGAGATAGACATTTTATGTTACACAATTCCGTACTACATTATTGTGATATATCTCATAAGGTTTAGCTAGCAATAGCAGTGTAAGTGACCAAAAATATATTTTTACATCTTGATTATAAAACATCAACTTTTCTCTGCTTTTTATAAATGTGATATATGCGAGTATCATATATGTAAACCTTCCGGAAAATATTCTCCAAATAATACTGAAAATCCTATCAGAATCCGTTACGTAGTTTAGAAGAACTAAGCGTGCAAACAGACATACGCAGATTGCGACTTTACTTTATACTATTAAGAAATGGTTTGTTTAAAATTTTTGAAACCAGTTTATAAATGCAGATAAGTTTAAGTAGTTTAAACCGGAAGCTGTAGTAGATAGTAGTTTTAACCTGAAATAAAACCGCATTTATTATTTCGAACCGCGTACTACCGTTTTGGTTGTGGATACATGAAATGTCAGACTTAAAAATCGGCTCCAAATTGTAGATTCACCGTTTGGACTAAGAGTTTCCGGACACCGTGTATTCTTTGTAATAACATGTACTTACCATTAACTGAAGGAACACCAAATGAACATAGCGCAATGAGTAACAAAACACAAATCATGAGCTTCATGATTCCAAAGTAAATCTTGACGAATGTTAATAAAGACTCTGACTGTCTTCAGCACAAGACGCACAATGCACTTTATTATTGTCATTCGCCTCATATTTATATGAATCTGGTGTCAACACTCATGAGGGGATTTTCAGAGGTAAAACAAGATAATAATAAATTACTCAGTACGAATTCCGCTGAACTGTTGTTTGATATGTATTATCGTTTCGTGGAATTGCTCATCCATGTACAGTACAAACTTGAATAAGAGTAAACACTAAAAATATAAACGTATTGACATTAAAAAATTTCAAAACAAGATAAAAAAAATTAAAACTCACTTATATTTACTAGATGAATAATTTTACTGCCTGGCTTCGCCTCAACAATATTTAAGATATTTTATTTATTGAACAATTGAAAAATTGAAAGTCGTGAAGTATTTTTTTTACAGTTAACATGATGTTTCTTATTGTTGCCTCTTACTGACTGAGCGTTTCTCAGTTTATCCATTCCCCCGTAGTTCCATCGAGCAGGCTCTATTGTAAGACCCATAAAACAGACTCAACGGTGCTGAAAAGAATACAATTAGGGTTTTGTAAATTCGGCACCTTTTTCGAATCCCGCGGGATTGTGGGATAGAAATCCTGAATAAATCCATTTTTTAATAAGGTTGTATTAAATTGAATTAACGACATCTTTTTATTATTTTATATCATTTTTCTTCGATAGTAGCACATTATTAAAGAAAAAAACAGTAAAAAAAGATATATATGTATTTCTACCGGCTGCGCCAAATGTGATATTTTCAAAAACCAGATTGTATGTATATTTTTGAGGTGTTTATTATAGGGAACTGACTGATGAAAAGAGGATGAAACACACATTCATACATTTATATAAGATATTTAATCATTCCCTCTTGCTTACACGCCATCTCCTTTCATTCACATTACAGAGAACTTTTCCTATCAAACTTTAGTACTATTAACATTATAGCAACATATTGAAAAGGTAACGCAATAAGTATTTTAAGAAAACTAAAAAAAAAACCGTAATAAAAAACATTACTATCACTGACAGGACTTTATACTACTTTACGTAGTTATTTAAAATCAATCATCATTTGTACTAGTAATATTATAAAAATACGTTGAAACGTAATGTCGTTATAAGTATTAAGAACACTTTGAACAATATGATAGTTAAAACTTCGTATGGAAGTTATGGCACTTGCTTATCGCGTGATTCGCAATTCGCAAGCACGATTAAATCAAAACATCGTGTTCAATGGATTTTTTTCAATCCCACAATCCCACGAATCCAGCATATATCCCGTGGGATCAATTATTGATTGTCGGATCCGGAATTTCGTAATTACGGAATTATAAACCATCTAGTTACGGGGGGTTTGTCTGATTTATTTAAACACTCGCTAACTTACGCTAAAAAAAATATGGCAACGACGCCAACCAATGACATGAAAATGTAAGTAATCGACACATGTCGTCGGTTTCGTTTAGTACTTGGCAGGGGTGCCTAGGTTCATGGGGGTGAGGTTTGTCTAGGTCTATGCGAGATTTCCCAGCAGCAGTTCAAAATCCTGACTATTTGGTACGTCAACTAAATCAATGGGCAGAAGTTTCTTCAAGACTCTTATTCGTTAAAAGCAGAGTCAGGCAAGGGGATAATATGTCTCCCACTCTATTTGATATTTAGATAAACGATCGCATACAAGAGCTCAATGATTCACGAATTGGTTGCCATATCTGCTGACAATGCTATAATAATATTAACTACGCAGATGACAATGTGCTGCTGGCCCCTTCGATTAAAGGGATGAGACGACTTGTACAAATATGCGAAGAGTGAGACATAACTTGCTGTACAATTCCAGAAAGCCAGTCATCATCGTTTTCAAACACAACAAGGAGTCACTAAATGTTCCACCAATCCATCTAAAAGAAAATGAACTACTTGTGGCCTCCCTAATTAAATATCTGGGACATATCCTTACAGAAGACATTAAGGATATTGAAGTTATGGAACGAGAAAGGAGAGATCAGTATAAGGGACGGAATGCTCTCAAGGCGGTTCTACCACTGTAGTGAAGTTGTTAGAAAATTGCTCTTTAAGACGTACCGCACTGACCCATACACATCAAAATTGTGGACACAATATCCAGTAGCGCAATGGGACAAGTTGAGCATGTGCTACAACAATGCATACATGCAACTTATGCAACTACCAAGGTTCTGCAGTGCCTCCATGATGTTCACAGAAGGGATGGTGCACACATTCCCCGCCTTACTTCGCCACCGACTAGCCAGTTTCTGGGGAAGGTCACGAAAATCAACAAACGTCATCGTCGTGACTGCCTCTGAGTGGTCTAGCTCTCCACTTAATGAGCGATGGATGTAGATGATGCGTTGACCTCCCTGGTGGAAGATCAATTCATTTAATTTAACTTAACTTTAATTTATCTTATTCATTTAATGCCTTTTTATGTTATCATTAGGTGCCTACCTTTTATGTTATTTTTTGCATTAATTTTTTTTTTCATTGTTCTTATTACTCTTAGGTAATATGGCAGACCGGGATTGCACTACCCTCCTATTTCTGATGGATTAAAAATTTAAATAAATAAAATATGCCGACCTACTGCATGGCGGTCGTATCAAGAGAAACTGGTTGAGGGAGACCTTTTGACGTCTCCAGCCGGACTATCTCTCGACCCATCGTCTTGCACCACAGGGATGAATTCGAAGTCCGTCACTCCTGGACACACTGACCCCCAGATTCCTGTCCATCCCTCATAGCTTTTTCCTTCCAGATCTTCCTCTCCTGTCTTTCCTGAAAACACCCTCTTTACAGCATCCCCAAAGATAACATAAACACTGAGGGAAAATATTTTTCCCAGGGCCTCCTGTGTGGAGCTAACGTAAAATATATATATCGGAATTTTTTTACATCCACCTATTGACTTTCAATGCACTAAGTTAAGGCTAGGGCAGGAGGAAATGGAAATGAGGATAGATGAAGGTTCTGAAGATAAATTAAAGTTTTTTTTAATATATTTAATAAGATAGAATAATATTTTGTTAACTATTTGCTTATTAACAAGTTTAAATTATCATACTGTAGTGATGCTACTTTCCGGATATGTTTGGAAAATTGAACTAAAATTTTTTTTCGGCCAGTTTATGACATAACATTTAAGTCACACTGGAGTTTATAGATTCCGATAATTTTTTGTTTGGTTTATTTACTTTATGAGTTTTTAACGGGTGATGGAATATGTGTATGTTTAAAAAAATATATTTAATTACTATGTAAGATTTGGTTAACTTAATAATCTAATAAAATGTCTTAAATTCATGTTGTGTATGAAAAAGCAGGCACTGCGTCTCTCTTAAGATTAATAAATAAAAACAATATTCATTTCTTCACAAAATAATTACATTTATTCAACATGTTACACAAAATTCATAAAAATACATTCAGATGAGGTGATTTTTCAAAATAAATATTATAATAACTATTTATTAATATTTAAAGATAAAAAATGACATTTGAATAAAAAACATTTCGAATAACTTACATTAACTTTTTTTAAAGGATACGAATTTTTAAAGAAATTTATTATTAAATAATATTATAAAATCCAAAAAGCCGTCAGGTTTACAGTAAACTTCATTTTTTTTTTTTTTTTTTTTTTTTTATTACAAGATAATACATTACAAAATGATAACAAAGTAATAATGTATTATTCCCAATGAGTTTATAAAACTCATTTCGGGAAAGACAACATTAGAAAGGACAAGGCAAGTAAATGAAATACATTAAAATAAATACATTAAAATAAATACATTAAAATAAATAAACGCAGATGTTATTATGGAGTTCTAGAGAAAGATTGTGTTAGTCATTAATGAAACTGTTAAGGAAATAGCTTTTAAGAGCTTTTGCCAGTGTTTTTTTGTTTGTTGCCGGAAGTTTTAAATTACTAGGTAATGCGTTATATTGTTTATGTGCAATGTATTGTAAGGAGTTAATTCCAAATTTGGTCGTGTAAGTAGATGACGATAAATGTATTTGATTTTGTGATCGTGTTTTGTGCTGGTGTATGTCAGAATTAAAAACTGGTTTAGTGTTGGTGTGTGAGGAGTGTTGAATTATTTGTAGAATGGCAGTTGTGATGTTATACTTTGGAAGGACTGTAAAGGGAAGTATTTGTGTCTGTGAGTATATATCTTTGACATGTGTATCCCATGGCAGATTATATATATTACGTACGGCTCTATTTTGAATTACTTGTATTTCCGAACTTTTTTTTTTGGTAATGGTGCCCCAGATACTAACTAGATAACTCAGGTGGGAGTGAATCATAGCATAATAAGTTGCACGCAGTAAAGATGTGGGGAGCACACCTTGGAGTCGATAAAGTACACCGGTTAGAGGGGAAATTTTGGATTTTACATTCTCAACATGGGAGTTCCACGAGAGGTTAGAGTCTATGAGTAACCCCAAATATTTCGTTACTTGAACATGTTGTAGCTTTTCATTTCCAAGAATAATATTCATACCCATGTTATCTTTTTTACCGAAAGTAAGGTAATGGGTTTTTTTAACATTGAGGCTTAATTTGTTTAATCGAAGCCATTTTGCCAGCTTTGCGAGATCTTTATTCATTAGAGCTTCAAGTTCCTTCAGATTTTTACAATGGTAGTAAATCACAGTATCATCAGCGTAAAGTTGAAGTTTTCCCGAGATGCCACATTTAGTTATATCATTGATGTATAGTAAGAAAAGTAGAGGTCCAAGAATAGAGCCCTGTGGCACTCCACATGTGATTTTTCCAAAGCCGCTTAGGTTCCCTCCGATATCGACAAGGCAAAATCTATCAGCTAGGTAACTTCGGAGCAAATTTAAAGATTTACCTACTATTCCCAAATGTTCCATTTTCTGTAGAAGTATTTCATGATCTACCGTATCAAAGGCTTTTTTCAGATCTATAAATATAGCTGCCACATATTCGCCCTGGTCTATGTACTGCTGAATGTTAGAAATGAAATCGAAAGTGGCACATTGGGTATTGGAGTTTTTCCGAAAGCCATATTGCTGTGGTGTAAGGATATCATTGCTAGAGATGTATTTTATCAGTCTATCTTTGATAATTGACTCAAACACCTTTGAAAATACCGATAAAATCGATATTGGACGGTAGTTAGAAATACACTTCTTGCAGTCTTCTTTAAAAATTGGTATAATTTTTGCTAGCTTTAACTGGTTTGGAAATATTCCCGAGCCTATGGAGAAGTTGATAAGTTGGGTTAGGTGCCCCGCTAGTTCTTCTTTACAGGTTTTAAGAATGCACGGTGTTACTCCATCGATTCCTGCCGCTGCATTCGACCTAAGTTTCGAGATGACCTTTATTACCTCATCCTTATTCGTCCTAGTCATATATAAGGATTGTCGTGCCTTTGGTTCTACATATATTGTATTACAGTCATCCGGGAATGATGGAATGGCAGCTGCCAATTTTTCTCCAACTGACAGGAAAAACTCATTAAATGCCAACGCTATTTCACGGGGTTCCCTAATTTCACAATTATTTACGATGAGAGATTCAATTGTGTTGGTGGGTTTATGTACACGGTTAGACAGAATTGAGTTAATGGTTTTCCAAGTTTTTCTTGGGTTAGTTAGGCTTTGTTGAAAGCTATTGATGTAATATTTGTTTTTCAGACTTCTCCTATAATTAGTTATTATGTTTCTGAGTTTATTTTTACGTATTGCAAGAGTAATATTACCTGGGTCTTGTTTCCACTGCTTGTGAAGCTGGTTTCGTTCCTTGATTAGAAAATTCAGTTTAGAATCAAACCAAGGTGTATTAAGATGTTGCCGCCTTCCTGTTTTTACGTTCGGTGTAGTTTTACCTGCTTCTAATGCATTTTTGAGATAATCATTAAAATCTTTGTAACCGTCTTCGGGTTTGGTTGAGTTGATAGCAAATTTGTTAGTCGCAATATAAGATTTTACCGCCATACTGTTGATGATAGGTTTAGTAAAGCGTGGTTTAGTTCTATTATTAAACCATTTTTTTAAATTATTCTTAAAGTCAACAATTAGTATATTATGGTCACTAAGCGGGTCATCTATATTCGATATGGTTGTTGAAATGTTTTGTCTGTTTGATATAACGTGATCTATAATAGTGCTGCTTGTATCAGTGACTCTCGTGGGATATGATTTATTTTGTATTGAGAAATTGTATGTTAATAAGGTGTTGATAAAATTTAAAGAAGAAGGTGTGTTTATGGAAGTGTCAATGTTGAAATCTCCGAGTATTAATGTATCTTGTCTGCTTTTGTTCAGTATTTTTTCAAAATGTGTTAGGAAATCGTGCATGTTGTTTGGGTTAGGTTTTCGATAAATGGCATAAATGTTGACTGGTTTCCTATTACTGCTGCAAACACTAATACCTAAAAATGAATTTTCGTTGGAAAAATTTTCAATGATAGAGCACTTCATAGAATCCAGAACATATATGGCCACACCTCCTCCTCCTTCATTTGGGCGAGAAGAAAAAGCACTGTAAAAACCATTTAAGCAAAAGAACTTTTCTTCTCCGACATCAAGCCACGTTTCAGTGATGACAAGAACATGAACAATATCGCATAATCTTCTGACCTTTTCCTCAATTTCGTCAAACTTGTTTCGTATACTTCTGGCGTTCATATACATTATTCGCAGACAGTTCTTCATGGGAGTATAGTCATCGATAGTTAGGCACTTGTGTTCTTGTATATTACACTCCATAGTCTATTGTAGCTAGGTCCTTCTTGAGGGCAGCTATGTAAGCTGGGCAGTTGTCCCTATCTCCGGTTGAATGGTCAGCAGGCTTACCAAATCTGGTGCATGTCGCGCAAACTGGTTTGATGGCTGCATTTGGGCACGACTCACGGGTGTGTTTTTCTTGTGCACAGTGTCCACATGTAGGTTTAGTATCTCTGCAATATTTGTATGAGTGTCCAATCATATGACATTTAGTGCAGACAGTAAGGCCAATAAAATCTCTGACGCGGCAAACAGTCCAGTTCACAAATACTTTCTCCTGTTCAATAAGTAATTTACGGACGATAGCTGGCATTTCATAAATACGATGACAAGTGTTTCCTGTGCGAGCACCAGCTAAGTGACTTAATTTACAGCACGCTATAGTTCCCTCAATGTCTTGAATGTTGGGAACCCCAGTTAAGGCGATCCTTAAAAATTCTTCGTCAGTCAGGTCCCTCGGTACCCCAAAAAATATTAGTCTCGGAGATCGCTTGGTCGGCAGTCGGGCCTTAATTGTGCTTGATTTGTCGAAACAGGGTGCATTTAATAGTTTTTGTTGCTCACCTGCGGTTGCCGTGTTTATCAAGATACCTTTATTTCTTATCTTTTTTATTCCCGTGACCCGAACGCCTAGTTCAGATGGCCGAATCATGTCCTGGATAATTTTTTTGGTACCATCGCTATCCTTGGTGGCGTCTGCATCTGTTGGAAATACGCATACGCCTGGTCTTGGTGCTCCGACACGATGTCCATATTGGGTAAGTGGAGGGGGTTGGTGAGCATCATTAGGCTGTTTGCGGGCGATGTCAGCAAATGAGAGGCTAGCCTCCGTTGCCTCCGCTACTCTCCGTTATTTTAAAATATTTAGTAGCAGTAGCAAACCCTGAACTGGCACCTCCCTCCTCTCTTTCCAGAATTCCTGCAGCTGTTATTACATCGATTGTCAAAGCATGTCTGTATTTGTCGGGCGACACGACTACCTGTGAAGATACGATAAAAATATAAATATATAAGAACTAAAAAAAAATATTTTATCACAAATATTATTTTTAATATAATGTCCTCAGTGTTTATTATTTCAAATACACGCTCATACCCCGAACTTTCAGAGGCTAAATATTCATGATTATTTTTGAAAAGTTTAACATTTTGTTATTTTAGGGTAAGCTTGTCAGTATTACCAGCTTGCCTTCGCAAAACACATAGAAGGCGAAATAACGTTTCTACAAAGTATTATTATTTAATACAGTTGATTAGCTTAGAATACTGTAACATATATATGTGTAGGCATGATTATTTGTTTTTTTTTACCTGCACCCCGCCACGATTTGCTGTGGCTGAGTATGTCTGTGCAGATAGATAAACAGATGGAGCTGTTTAAAAAAAACATATTTGTACAACAGATGGCACTGTTTTTCAAAAACATCATGTTTTTAACTACCTTTATAAAATAGGTGCGTAAAAACACACAAAATCTCAAAGCAATCGCTGAAGAACTTTGGTAGACCTAAGATTTTGAACAAACGAACATAAACATTTTTATTATATAAACTTCAAGGTCTAGGTTTTACCTCCGCTTGCAACTTCCTGCAAATTTTCTACATATTGTAGAGAATTAACATTCACCAATCCACCTGAAATTAAAATAAAAATAATTTCTATTAGAGTCATGCAAGTTAATTTGTTATAATCAGTGTTACATCATAATAAATATTCACAAAAATGTTATTTGTACGATTTAAATCGGTAAAAACTACTTTTTCCATAATTCGAACATGGGTAAAATAGGGTAACATTGTCCCATCCAATCGATTTTTTTTTTAAACATATCTATTTTTTTAAAGCCACGCGGACAGCCGATATCAAGTTCATTTTATTTTTCGTAACAACCAACTAATTTTTAACAAATAAATTAAGAACATATTAATTAAATAAATAAATCAAATGCCTACATTTCATTCCGTAAATTATAAGTTTATATTTTATTAATTTGTTTTACATATTTTTGGCTAAAGCAGAACTATTAATTCTGATAAAATTACAATAGAATTGTTATGTCGAAAACTTCAATTAATTTTGCTTTTACTGAAAAGTAAAAGGCGTCCTTGCAAATACTCGTATTATAATTATGATTAATTGATCTAAGACTTACCGTTAACTGGAGGAACTGTAAACGAAAACAGCGCAAGGATTAGCAACACACAAATTAGCTTCATGGCTCAAAAGTATATCTGTACCAACTGATGAAGACTACAACGAAGAAAACACTTCTTAACAATGCACTTTGTTATTGTCGTTCGCCTCATATTTATATGAATTTTGATGTCATAAGGGGATTTTCAAAGCAAAGTAAGATAACACACTCAGTACGAATTACGTGGAAATGTTGATTCGTGTATTATTACTTCGTGGAATCCGTATTCAACCTTGAATAACGTTAAAAGATATTTACCTACTAAGAAAATAAAAGCATTGACATTAAAAATAAAATATTTTTAAATCAATGTAAAAAAAAACTTTTCAAACTTACGTTTTTAATTACTTGCGATTCTTGAAGGATTTCAGTTTTGTTTTCGGGAATGAATGCAAATCTTAGAAGCGGAAATTAATCCACTTCCCGACTTACGATCGAACTGAAACTCTGAATATAGACTCGTTGTCGATGACAACATAGGCAATCACGCATACACACATGGACATATTCGCATTTTTCTGAAATTGGATGATATTACAGCAGTTAATATACGAAATGAATTTCGGTCCTATCCTATGTGCGGTTGACTCTAGTAGCAGTGGAGAAAGTTTCAATCCTCAATAAACTCAACAAAAAATTATTTTTAGGTACGCCTATTAAAAAAAATAGATGTAATAAAGTAAAAAATCTTTGTTTTTCATTTTCATTTAAAAAATTTAAAGACAGCAAAGGAATTTTTTCATAGAACACGATGTTAGATATAAATAATAGATAGCTAGTTCCACGAGCAGGCTTTATTTTTATCACCATAAAACAGATGACAATACACGTAGAAAATGAGTAATGCTGATTTATTAAAAATCACTCCAAATTATTGGTAATCCTGATAAAAACAGGACTGCAAGCCGAGGAACTTGTGTTTATCCAACGGTGTTTGTCTTATAATAACGGAATACAAAAAAAATTTGGATTTTTATGAACACGTGTTCGGATATTGTGACAAAACATTAGTATTTTTTTAAAGTTTATCAGGATACCTATGAATTCATTCGTTAATGGCCTTCAATCTCGTTTTTAACAGGAATACTAATAATTATAAGAGATTCTTAATAAATTTTGCAATATGATCAGGGAATTTTCTCCGTATTTATTAATTTAATATGATTTGACATTTTAACGGCCAAAAGTATTATCGTGATTTAATATTTTGTATTTTTATTGTGTTTCTGAAGACAGTCGGTGTGATTTCTTTTCTCAGAAAAGGCAGGGAACGCTCTCCAAAATGATGGCTAAAGAAGGAGGTAGTGCAACACGGCATAATACCCCAAAAACTTCACGATTATTACAAATTATCTAATTTAAACAAAATAAATCACTTTGTACGCTCCACTATTTGATAAAAATAATTGAAGGTTTCGAAATAAACGATTTCTTGTTTTTTTTTACATATTTATCCTGACGAAAAAACCATTGGTTTCGAAACATGTCAATTATTTTGAATAAATAACGATGTATACAGGGTGATTTATTTTATTAAAATGTGAAAAAAATGTGATGTAACTGATTATTAAAATTACGCCACGAAGTGAATTATCCATTATTGAAGAAGACAAGTCATCTGTTTACAGACTGTTTGTCTGACCTAAACCAGAAAGCTAGCTGGTTTTAATATGAATCAAATCTTTAAAAAAAAAAAAAAAAAAATTAATCTATTCGTTATCTAACCAATCCCCAATTTACTTAGCCTGCGTTCACGTTACCTACATAAAAAATGCTATCTTTCGCAATAGATGAAACAGACAGAGATTATATGCGAAAGTCAAATAATTTTGTATAAATAGTGCGCACATCGACTTCATTTTTGCATTAACGTTTCAATAACGATCAATATTGTATAGAATTGAAAAACAGTTCATTTATATATTTTAGTTGAAGGCAAATCATAGTAACCAAAGTCTTAAGATGAAGCTCTCCGTGTATTTGGTTGCATTATTTTCGTTGCATTGTTTTTCGGGTGCTTCGGGTGCCTGTGTTCCAGTTTATTGCAATTCTCTTTGCGTATCGTATGGTTATAGTTATGGAATGTGCCAAGGCGATTTATGTTGGTGTTTCAACGTCGGTAAGTATTTTTTGATTGTGTTTGATGATACCAGAGTCCACTTATAACTTTTTATTGCAATTTCTTTCAAAAAAATCATCATAATCGGTGGAGCAGCTAATCACTGGTACATTTACGGTCATTTGTAACTAACTTTTTGTGGCATATTTAAGATTTTGCTGTTAGTTATTTTGCATAATATTTTTTTTAGCTGAACGTCTCCATGTTATCCAAGCAAGGTCTGCCAAAGCCAAAGACACGGATTTCCCGAGTGCCGATAATGTTTTTGGTGAGTAAAAATGTTTACTTTTAAATTATATCATATTTATATAACGTACCTTTATCATGCTCTGTAATAATAATACTAATTGGATCATTTATATACCAACGTTTTCGTGAGAAAACACCTCAAAGGCGCTTAAGAACTTAATTTATAATTTTTAACATATTCCCTATATCATAGACTCTCTATAACTTCGATTTACTGTGTGATGTAGAGTTGTTACAAAAAAAAAACAAACAATTAAAATAACCAATAATAATGCATCAAACTAAATTTATTTTATATCGATCCTTAGCAATAACCTTATCAAACTGATATATTTATTGATTTCAGAGAAACCTGAAATTATCGTGAATTCTGAAGACAACCAGAGGGATGAAAAGTAAGAAAAATAAAAATATCACGAAGCTAGTGAAATTTTTTCCACAAATTAACATTGTCAAGAGATGAAATCCGTTGCCTATTGATCGACATAAAAACTAAATTAAAACGATCGAATAATTTCAGAACTTATTAGCTGTCCTTATTTTCAGCTTGCGAGAATCGAAGGCACGGCAACGCGTGGGGGCTTAAAGAAGAATATTGCTTTACTATTGCCTTTGAAGCCCATAAGATGTATTACAAATATTTGTCTAGTTATTTACTAATTATTACTTGCATATAATAAACCATATTATAATTGTACGAATATAAAAAAAAAATGTGTTCATTTTCATGCCGTGATATTCTGCGTAAATATTTGTTTTATTGAGTAAGAATAATTATAAAATAAACAGAATCTCAGTATCTTCAGTTTAAACAGCAAACGTTTATCCTTAATTTTGAAATCGTTTGACTTATCGAAATATTATGTATAGTTTCATACACAAATAACGTGGATACGAATAAATGTTTCAGCTTCAAAATTTTGTTTTTCTTTCAATATCCCTTCAACCAAAGCTAATAGTGTATTGAAATAACTACATTATCATTATGTTTTTAACTTTGCAAAAAATTTATAGAAAATATTTTTTTTTATCTACACGGAGAAAAATGTGTACGGCTTTTGTAGGTGATGCGAAAATATTAAGAACACGTGTTTCGACTTCCTCCTAAAATATTCGTGCTTTAGTTATAGTTTGTTATGAAATTGGTCAATTTTTTCGTCATAGGCCTCCAGTGCCGTTTTAAACAGGAAAACAAATAATTTGATCAGATTTTAAATAAATTAACAATATTTTACATCAGTAAGTTTTTTTCGTATACCTACTTAATTTTTAACATTAAATATTCCTTTTGTACTTCTGGTCAATAATTCTAGTTAAAATAGAAATTAAAATTAATTGTAAATTAAAACATCTGTTTGAAATCTTTAAGATAAATATATCGATTTTTGGTACCTATTAACTTAGATGGTTTGGGCATGTAGAGCGAATGAGCGAAGAAAGGATTGTAAGGAGAATATATGACGTCAATGCGAATGGTAGCAGAAGTCGAGGACGCCCGAGGAAGACATGGCACGATTAAAAGAATCAGATACTTGAGTCGGGGCATATCAAGAGTCAGAACAAAATAAGAGTATTTATGAATGTGAATGAGGCAAGAATTGTGTGCCAAGACAGATTTGTTTGGCGGTCCGTCTTCTCTGCCTATTATCTAAATAAGTATGTAGTTAGGTATTCTGCACAATATTATCTAAATAAGTATGTAGGTAGGTATTCTGCACAATATTATCTAAATAAGTATGTAGTTAGGTATTCAGCACAATATTATCTAAATAAGTATGTAGGTAGTTATTCTGCACAATATTATCTAAATTAGTTTATATATTGACAGCCGGCATAGTCCAGTGGCAACGCATTGGACTGCCATTCCGAAGGTCGCGGGTTCGAACCCGGCGTGCGCAAATAAATTTTATTTGATTAATTTTGTGTTATTTCACAATTAATTAATTAAAATAATATATAGTATATTTGCGGCACGTTCCAGAGTGGAAGATACTACCAGTATCGCCCTGGTGTAAGACCACCATTCAGAATTGAAACGTTGCTCCAAATGGCTTTAGCCGTGTTTAGTGACTAGATCAGAATAGCCAGGTACTTCCCCACCTTCCTCTTTCCCTTCCCCACTTACCTTCAGCCTCACAACATCCCCCAATTGGGGATGCCATAGTCTCACTGGCTCCAGACGGGAGCAGTTGGGACTCTTGTGAGGTATTCACTATAAAAAAAAAAAATGTAGGTATTCTGCACAATAGTATGTAAATAAGTATATAGGTAGGTATTCTGCACAATATTATCTAAATAAGTATGTAGGTAGATATTCTGCACAATATTATCTAAATTAATTTGTATTCTCATTGTATTTTAATTGGTATTCTGCACAATATTATCTAAATAAGTATGTAGTTTGGTATTCTGCACAATATTATCTAAATAAGTATGTAGGTAGGTATTCTGCACAATATTATCTAAATAAGTATGTAGTTAGGTATTCAGCACAATATTATCTAAATAAGTATGTAGGTAGTTATTCTGCACAATATTATCTAAATTAGTTTGTATGTAGGTATTCTGCACAATAGAATGTAAATAAGTATATAGGTAGGTATTCTGCACAATATTATCTAAATAAGTATGTAGGTAGGTATTCTGCACAATATTATCTAAATAAGTATGTAGTTAGGTATTCTTCACAATATTATCTAAATAAGTATGTAGGTAGGTATTCGGCACAATATTATCTAAATTAATTTGTATTCTTTGTATTCTCATTGTATTGTAATTGGTATTCTGCACAATATTATGTAAATAAGTATGTGGTTAGGTATTCTTCACAATATTATGTACATATGTATGTACGAAGGTATTCTGCACAATATTATGGAAATAAGTATGTATTTAGGTAATCTGCACAATATTATGTAAATAAGTATATAGGTAGGTACTCTGCACAATATCATGCAAAAAATTCTTTCTGAAATTTATTTCAAATAAAAAATAAAAATAATTTTGTGATACCTACTCATTAGGTAAGTATGAAGGGACATTTAGATGTATGATTATATTATCTGGATGTCAATTAATATTTACACGCATAGCCATATTCGTTGAGCATTTGTGAGAAATATGAAGAAGAACAGTAAAATTTTCAAATACAAGTATTTATTTATAAAAAATTTACAATATTGAAAAATTATAAATCATGAAAAATTTCAATGTCAAGAACCAAAACAAAATAGGAATCCCTTAAGATCGGGAGAAGTTAAAACAAATTATGCAACGTAGTTGATGCATGATGATGTATCAAAAATGCTTCTGTTTACACAATTATATAACTAATAGTAAGTGAATACAAAACTAATGATAAATATTAAACTGGATATTTACTATTTGTAATATGGTCTTCAAAGGTAATAGTTAAACAAAACTAATGATAAATATGACACTGGATATTTACTATTTGTAAAATGGTCTAAAAGGTAATAGAGACTAATGATAAATTTGACACTGGATATTTACTATTTGTAATATGGTCTTCAAAGGTAATAGTTAAAAAAAACTAATGATAAATATGACACTGGATGTTTACTATTTGTAATATGGTCTTTAAAGGTAATAGTTAAACAAAACTAATGATAAATATGACACTGTATATTTACTATTTGTAATATGGTCTTCAAATGTAATAGTTAAACAAAACAAATGATAAATATGACACTGGATATTTATTATTTGTAATATGGTCTTCAAAGGAAATAGTTAAGCAATGTTATTCTTAACTAAGCCCCGCATTGTGCGACGCCACACCTCAGAATCTTGCAATCTGAAAATAATAATAACAATAAATAAATCACCCAAAAATTGGGTCTGGCATTATTCGATGGTAATGCTGTTCATGCGAGTCGATTTTAACTCTTATGTATCACAATTTATAAGTCATTTTTTTTTACAGAACAAAATTTTCTTACTTTTCCACCTTCTGGTTATCTTCGGATTTCACAATCTCGGGTGTCTCTGAAATTAATTAATGAATATTTTTATTAGGTTTTCTTAATTCCAGAAGAATTAGACTGTTGCATTATTATAATAGAAAATAATTAACTATTGTTTTTAGTGTTTTACATTCTTACAAATATGATTAAAGTAATATAATAAATTATTTAAAAATAATAGTTTTCACTCACCTACAACATTATCGGCGCTCAGAAAAGTGTTCCTTGCTTCATCAGCCCTTGCTTGAATAACATCAAGACGTTCAGCTGAAAAAATATCAGGCGTAAGAATCAAATTTTTTTTAAACTGAAAAAAAAAAATTATCGACGGGCAATTGGACTAACAGTTTACTTATTAATAATAATCTTCTATTACCTACATATTTTTTTTGTGCTGACATGTTTCATATAAATTGGTAGGTATCTTTAAAAATCTATAATGTTGAAGGAGAGCCTTTGTTTTAACACATAATACACCGAGATCAAAAAATGCAGAATAGCATACATAAGTTAAAGGAAAGTCCCTATTATATAATAACCATCATGTTTTTTTAATTACACTTTCAAATAAATATTTAGTTTTTGTGATCTCAACTAGTTTTCATTACTCCAATAGTTGCAATTCATTCTATCTCCACATATAAATGCCTATCAAAATGGATGCCTACTTGATTGTGTTGGTGATTTTGTGATCATGTTTTTTAATTTTACCTTTTTTTAATTTTTTATTTTAAATATTTATTATATAATATTTTAGAAGCACCCCTAAAAACCAGCTTTATTCCGAGTTTGGTATAAACATCTAATCAATAAGTTTTTGTCAAGTCAAAAAATATGATGCAGAAATGTGTAGCAAGCTAATGTTTTATTATTAAATTCTAGTTAATCTACCTACCTACTAGAATAAGTGAAAACATACAATATTTCAAATATGGCAGCATTTTCGTATTTCTTTATTTATAGCAACATTTTGCTAAAAAAACGCTCAGTGCAAAGCTGTAAATTTACTTTAAAAAAAGGTTTTTAAGTCGTCGTGAACATACCAATGATTAATTATTTATTATTGAAGGAGACATTATTGATTCAAATATTTTATGTTAGTTATTTGTACATTTAAGTTTACAAATTACTAATTGTGACTAATATTATTTTATTTTATTTACTAATTTACTATAAAACATTGATTTTATTTGAAGTTAAAAATAAAGAAAAAAATTTGCTTCTTCCTCTATCATGTTTCCAATATTCCTCAGCTAGATTATTATTTGGGTAAATGTTGTAGATAGGTATCTCAAATTCAAGCACACTTGAAATAGTCCATTTTTATGAATTATAAATTTTTCAGAGTCAGTTTGTTCAATTTTGTATCTCTAATATAAATAAGGCAATATAATGAGTTAATTTCATTACTAGTACGTTTCGTTACAGAACTTCTAACCGACGCGCTCTGCCGATTCTGACGTTTTCCTGGAAAATCATCAATAAAACATAAGAGTGGACCAAAAAAATTTAATATTAAAAAAAAACTTACTGTACTTATAGCACCAGCAATCAACTCCTTGGCAAAGTCCAAAATCATAACCATACAACACGCAAAGCGAATGGCAAGTATTTTGAACACAGGCGGCAGAAGCTCCTGAAAAGCAATGCAGTGCAAATAATGCAACCAAACACGTGGAAAGCTTCATCTTAAGGCTTCCGTGATAACTGTCAATCAATTAATGAAACAATAATGAAAACTATTGACACGTTAATGACTTAAATACCAACAATCTGTGCTCTATTTATACTAACTTAATTGAATTGCTCTTATAATCGCAGTCCGTATTATCTTAAGTCCTCACTTGAAAATATCGATAGTTTCCTTTTGCGACTTAAATGCAGGATTATAATATAGATCATTGATTTGATTATTGATAAACTTTCACAAAAACAGAATGATGCTATCATCTTCAATCATTTCACTACTTATTCACGAGAGAGTATGGCCTCAGACACCACCCTTTGAACATGCGTCTAACGTATCATTAACTTTCTTACAAACTCCGTAGAAGAGTGCCTTTTGTTTAAAGATTGCGAGTTAAAATACTACTTAAACTTTTTATTAATTATATTTAAAAGAGTTAACTTTCTTTTAGAGTGGAAAATGCTATCAGTATGGCAATTATGAGATCATGCATTGCTTTATTTGATCATCGATATGTAAGTCTGTTTTTTTAGGTTTCTTATCTACTGAACCTTCACATACTTTCTCTCTCCATCTTCTTCCTTTCAACCATTTCCTCTTGCTTCATAATATTCCCTAACTGAGCCTGCCATAACCTTAACTCAACGCAATTGAACTTGAAGACGAATTATTTAAAAAAAATATTATATATGTATCTCATTTTAATTATATTACTTACAATATCACGCTATTCATACGAATAAAATAATTATTATATTCTTAAGTTTTGCCGAAATTTGTGATTTTTTACTGTCTCATAAGTTCTTGCGTGAATGTTTAATATGTAATACTGAACAGTTTTTTTGCTGTTATCTCTCAGATGTTGCTATAATCGTCTCAGATTACCAACATTATTTCTGCTGATATTCGGCTAGTTAATTTTAAATAAATTACCAGCAAAATAATCCTACAGTCCGACTATTGATTGATCAAAAAGCAGCCGTGTTACACGATTCACCATTTATTCCATGTAAACATTTCGCTCTAGAGCTAATCAGGCAACCAATCACGGGCGCGTTCAGATTTGATTAGGTTTTCGATGATTGTCCAGCGTTATTATTACAGCTTTGTTCGTTTTCCATATCTACCATATATTACCTTAGTAAAGTAAAGTAAGTAGGTACCAGAAGGTTGGATATGATCTCGACTAAATGAAATGTTGATGTTTTAATATAGGAGCATAAACAGACATAACCTTTTACCTAATTTATTATCCAATTTAACAATCATAACACAGACCATCACCTGTTTATAAAAATGTTTTTTTTTTTACTGGCACCTTTTACAATTGAGCCTTATCTGAAAATTGGTCAAATTGATGCGCGTTATTGCACCTGAGAGAAATTCTATAGACATAATCATTCGAATAGTCATGGTGCGTCCTTCTGCGATATATATTTTTTAAGTACAACATCGATGATTCATTTATCCAACTTATAAACTGCCAACCGTGTATGAAATAGATATGTCTTCTATTTGTTTTATGTATTTTTACCAGTAGTGCAACAATAAAGTATAAATAGTGTACCTACACTCCAGTAGTATTATTAAACCAACCCATCAGTATATGACACGAGATCATCCACTGAATCTCTACCAGAAGAATGCACCAAGTATATACAAAGAGAATCCAGTTCTCCACAAGTCAGTCCAGTTGAGATCATTAAAAATTGTCCCGGCTGAAAATACAAATTGGCGTAGTCGGTAGTCGGTTACATAAACTAATTGAGATATTAATTTGGATAAGATGGTTCTTTCCGTGGTCTAGAAGTACGAACTACAGATCACATATTTTTTGTTTGTATCTCTCTAAAAAAACATACTCGGTTCTATCAAGTCCTATCGAAAATTGCCTCTCTTTCATTCAAATCTCATCGCTTCTTAAATCTGAACTCGACTACAATATTCTACATAATCACAAAATTTATTCATTTAAATAAAATTAGTATTTATATGTATGTAATCCGCCTTCCGTCTCTCTCAAATTTGAAACGATGGCCTAGAATACTCCAAATGGTGAAATTCAGAAATATTGGAAAAAATATTTATAATATACTTTTTGTGATTTCGTTAGTCCAATTATAGTCATAATTTAATATCACTGTTTGTAACTTGTCTTGTCAACAGACAAACTGAGCATTTTTTTTACTTCGTAATCAAAAAATTATACATTTCAAATCTTTTTAAAGAAGAGTGTCTGTGGCGGGCGGCCGCTTGGCAGATACCTAGCTGGTGGCATGAATTTGTACATTAATCTACAGATGAAATTTTGCACACTTGACTTTCAAAACAAACGGTCCTAATCATTAATTAATAGACTTCTAACTTAAGCAATACTATAAACGATTTATCTGAAAATCCTATACGTTCGGATGGATTGGAAAATGTTTGAAAAGGTGTCCAATAATGACAAATACGCTGTATTATTTAAATTTTATGAAATACTCGTACATTCCAAAATGTCCATAAAAGATGCACTTTGAAAACCGAATGTATTTTTGTACTTTTTCCTAAAATTCCAGTACATAAATCATACACAATGTAGAACTTAAAAGCATTCAGTGTAAGATTTTTTTCATTGGAAACTTTATACATTTTTGTAACCATATTATATCTGTATAGAATTGGCAGATATTATGTCTTTCGAAGTATTTTCTTGAGTTAGTAAAATAAGTGTGTATTTTTGATTGCTGACCGTACATCAGTTCCAATTTTGAAAAAAGGTTACAATCGTAGTGACATACATATTTGCAAGGAGATAATACTGATTCGTTTTTCAATAGTTTAGAGGTTCAGCTACAGGTGTTGGTAAGGCCCCTAATAGGATCACATAAATAAACAATGGACAGTGTTGCTTTCAATTGCCTCTATAGCTTATTTGCATAATGTTTTGGAATCCAATCACTTGGTCGAAATTAAATTAATTTTCGCTGCTAACAAAACAAACTGGCAATTAAATTTATTGGTCAATTCAGCCGGCGAATTATGAGAGCAGCGCGGTGTGAAACTGGAAAATTAAACTACAGTAAATGCAACATTAATCTTGTGAAAATTTAAAATGAAGCCATTATAAACCATAATTTTAGCTTTTATCATTATAAAATACACTATGGTTCGATGTAGGCAATAGTGTTTTTATTGTGGTATGATGTAGGCAATAGTTTTTTATTGTGGTACGATGTAGGCAATAGTTTATCAACACTAAGGACGGGTTGTTTCGGAGAATTTGAACAATTCATCAAATTTCAACGTTTATTTTCAAGTTCTGTGAAAGATTTTTTCAAGTTCTGTTTTTTTTTCAGTTTTGTCAAGCAACTAGCCTACAATGATATAATAACAGGAATAGGACTTTCACACAACCCGAAAATGAACGTTGAAATTTGATGAATTGTTCAAATTCTCCGAAACAACCCGTCCTAAGCTTGCAATATAAAATTAGTCAACACCACCAGGTAGCGAATATGAAACACTTGGATTTTATAATTCTGTCTCACTCAGGTGTCTCTCAATTTACAAAATATATATTTTCCATATTTACATAGTGGAATATGGTATCTTAGTAGAAAACAATTATATATTATGTTTAAGTATCTGACATGCGGAGGTCGTTTCCGTAGTGCTACTCATCATACACGGATAAAACTTACTGATTTAAAATATTGCTAATTTATTAAGAATCTCTTCATATTATTCGTAATCCTTGTAAAAATGGGAGAGCAGGCTCGTAACGAATAAATTGTTAGTAAAATATAAACGTATAACATAGACGTCAAAACATAATAAAAATCCTAATATTTCTGCATTTCGTCATTGTAGTATATTAACAAAGCGAATGCAGGTGCCGGAACACGTGTTCCGATCTGTTTGAAATTTACTAGTAGTTTTACAGGAAACGGCCTGCGATCCCATTAGCTAATCAATCATCTTATTTTGAGAAAACATGTAATTTTAATGTTTCATTAAGTGTACCCACTTTAATACAGTCTAAAATTATGGCAATCTTCATCAAAGGAGTGTTAAGAGAATATACGATTCGAGAGTGAATATGGAAGAAGTACTGGATGCCTAGTATTACATGCAACGATCAATTAAATCATTCACTTGAGTCGAGGTCGGAAAAACAGAAGAGCATGTAAAAATTGAATGAAGCAAGTAGCGTATTCTATGACATCTCTCCCTTTCTACCTACCACCGCGGGGAAACGACGTTAAGTTTAGTTAGTTTCACTTGTAAAAATCTACTCATTGAAATCGAACACTCGGCTAATTCTATGTGATTGCGTTCGTAGGAAAGTGCAAAACTTTAATAATTTGCTTTGAATAAAAACATGTTCATTCAAATAAACGTATTTGTCGAGTTACTTCTTAAAAATAAAAATAAATAATTGTGAAAATTTTAAACTGTTTCTTCATACAATTAAATCGGCCGCACCTCCGCCATTCATGTTTAATTAATAGGTTATAAACTTCATTTGTATAAATACGAGAATAAACCAAAACACGCGAGATGCTAAACAGACGTCAAACGTAGAAATAGAAATAAAATTATAACATGATTTGTATTTGGATAAACAAAGACAAGAAAATCTGAACGTTAACTCTCCCCACGCCCGGTCCGGCGTTCAAATAATGTTACTTTAATATCGGTCTGTTTCTTCTAAATATTCCTTAATGAAGATGATAAAAAAATAACGACCGAGTGTCTAAACGGGAGCTGTTTTGGTTTGGATGTTAAAATCCGTGCATTGTAAACAGAACATTTAAATTAACATTTACTAAGTTATCATTGTGGAAAAAATTAACGACTCTGTTATTTTCCAGAAAAATATTTATTCAACTATCATTTCAACTAAATATTTGTTTTTCTTCAATAAACGCAAATTCACTTTGAGGCATCATTTTTAGAAAAAAAAATGCTGTTAAAAAAGTGATAGCATACCAATTTCCTGATCAAATATTAGTCATTCAGAATGTATCGAGAACACGTGTTTTTTTCCTGATAAATGTCATGACGGTATGCGAGAGTATCAGTATGTCAATATCAATATCAGTATATGCATGAACACGTGTTCCGCCGTCCTCATAATGCATTCGCTTTTAACTGATACTTTGTTAGGAACTCTGTCAATTTATTCGTTAAAGGCCTGCAGTCCCGTTTGTAACAGGAAAACAAATAATTTGATCAGATTTTTAATAAATTAGTTTTTTTTATTGTTCTATGATGAACATTAATCAGTTCTCTTTATTTTCATTGTACACCTTCCCATTGTATAATTAATTATTCACTAATTTGTGCATGTTTCCATCAGAATGTAATATTATACGGATATTTATATGAAACAATGATGTTCCGATCCCAACTGATCAAACGCACAGGAAAAGGCGATAACTGTACAAAATATCTCGCAAACATATAAATCACAACCGTTCATTGTGATCCGTTTTATTCATGTGACATTAATTCATTTGTGATATTACAAAATGATACAATTTTATTTACATAATAAAAGGGCGTTGATATACGATAAGCGGCCTTTGTGGATCCATCCATTGTTGATGATATATGCCAATGATTGGAAAATAAATTAAAATATTATGTCATGAATGGTAGCTAACGTCTATTCATCTGATCATTATTATGCATTTCCTATTGAATTCTAATTGGCATCATCGTGTTTGTGAATAAACTGTATCGTCATTAAAAAACATAAATCAGACAAGCCTTTAACCGGCTTTATAAAATGACATGATTAAACTCATGTGTTCCTACCTAAACATCAAAGTAATTTATTTATTTGTATGTGTACCAATTTACGTGGTATTATTATTTTCTAGTTTCAGCACACAGTCTAGTCACCATTTTTCCTTATTTAAGAAGTTAATACATTGAATCCAGCAATATGGTGTAATCTATATTGTCCTCAGTTCAACTGGAAATTACGTTGCCAGATGAAAGTAATTGCGTCGATTTTGAACATCCAACTTACCATTTGAGAGTTTTTATTTTTGTTAATTCAGATGTGAGAAGAGATTTCAACTGCCCCAAAGCAAATGTAGTTTTTTTAGTTCACATCTTTTTTGCGTAGTTGGACTTACTGACTGAACTAACAATTAGTACTACAATTCTACCAAATATTTGCACCATGGTTGTTTCTTAGTGTTGTGGTATTGCTGCTTCAATATAATATCTCAAAGTACTGGTGAGCAATCATCTGGAAAACTTTTATTTCAAACAATTAGTTGAAGATATTTCCCCTCGTTTTTTTATTAATTTTCACGCCTATTCTATTGTTTGTACAATCTATGTTCCGTCGAACCTGATATAAATTATTATGGGTTCAAGTGGGTGACCCTCCTTGTATTTAACATGTACAATCTTGTACAAACAATAAGTGCGGTACCTGTAGCCTGTAACAGTTGAAGCGGCTAGCACAAGTGTGCGGGTCTGTGAGAACGGATATGATCGAGTCAGGTCCTTTGTTGTCCACAGGGCTGGCCACCGTACTTCCCGTCCGTATTCATAACATGATACGTCCATTACCGATCTCCATTACAACGCACACACCTCAATTTGTGTCTCGAACCTTTGATTGTTTGTCCATCCGAGCGTTGCGCAATCGTTAAAGAGATGCAACACTCTTTAAAGTGTACCTTAGCGGATGTGATTACATGCCTTCTTACTTAACTCTTGAACTGTTATATAATGCGGAAAACATTGGTTTGCATCACAATGCACATATTCTGAGTAGTTACTTTTTAACCAATTCTATTCCAAAACCCAGGAATTGTCTGCTTGTACCAGTTACTACATTTTGAAGGTGGTTGTTATTTGTTTTTGCTTAAAAAACTGTCGTAAATGCACATTTATCCCTAACAACAAATATTACTGCCAATGTTTCATTATATTCTTCCACAACCTAAATAGAGCCCGAACCTTTCAGTTTCAGATCAAAAAACTGGACAGCATGTGTAATGATTTTTTAGATACTATACGATTTTTTTTTCTTATTTTCACACATCCAGGGCAACGGTGACTGATTATCGAACCCGTACAAGGAAGGAATTTGCATTCCTTGCCTTAGGACGACATGGCAGTTTCCTGGTAAGCGATACTGTGGGAAAAAATTGACCTCTTTATTCATCGTTTCATATATGATTGTTTTACTCGTAATATTTTTAACGTAGTTGTATAAGATATCAAAATGAAAAAGTTTGCAATAAAGTGCAATATTAATATGTACTTACAAGTAGGTAGGTACATACATTTTTGAATCGCAAATATTTATCGGACGCCGGAAATAACATCCTTATCGGTAGACCGAAATAAATAATAATATTGCTAACAGAATTATCAGAGTGTATTTAAGAAATATATATTATTTACTTACTTATTACTTTTAAACGATATTTTTTCAAGTGCATTAAAAACATCTGACGTCTAAGTAGTTACATATTTACCAAGAATAAAACTAGTTTTAACACTTGTAAAATAAATTACCCATAATGCTTTAAATCAGTTCGCAGAAATTCTGTCACTGTGCGATGCACCGGTAGAAACCAAGTTAATCGGTAATACCAACCAACACTCGTAGATAAAATATGAACACTGATATGCAGAGTTACTAAGTAAGAAATAGATTAGGTAAGTACTTGAAGATGAATCTTTATACCTGTCCCGCGAGAGATCTTAAGTGCCGTGATCGTTCTAGTATGTTCTACCTTTTTCGTTTTCAAACAAAACGCATGAGAAGGAAGAATACAAAAGTCAATGACGTTGATGACAACTGTTTTTTTTTTGTAATTATATACAATGATATTATAATAAATATGTGTTGAAAGCAATCCCAAACGCCATATTCCATTACGTCCAGCCCAGCATAGAACCGGGGGCAGGAAATTTATTTTAATTACTTGAGCATTGTACGGCTTCAGATGAGTCGACTCCCTTTACATGACCCTCGATGGCTAATGTATCGCATAATAAAAATTGCCTATTTTGCATGCTACGTGTGATGGAACTTTACCAACAGTGTAGATTACATGTCGAATATATTAATGTTATAGTCATTTTACTATTATTTTTCGTGAAGAAAAGGTATAATAGGTTGATCAATGCGATATAGACTAATTATATCCGACACGCGTCAAAACATTTGTCGGAGGAGAACCTTCGAAAAGAATCTAGTAATACCTGCCTTAGTGAAAAAAGTATTTTTTTTAATAAAATCCATCTACATGTTACCTAGATTGCTTTTGGTTGAGTTTTTCGCAAAAAAAAATTGTTAAATCAATGGTGTTGGGTAAATTCCACGAGGTACGTCCATCTGAAGGAAGAATAAATATCAAGAAATCTCGGTTGCTCACATTTCCAGCTAAAATTATAAAAGAGTTTTGATATTAAATTCAAGCGTAGGAATTTAAAAAAAAATTATATATCTAAATATTTTACAGTATTTATTAAAATATGTTTACAGTCGTACACTCTAGTTTTATATTATTATTAACACTCTAGTTTTGAACCCTTCTATAGATTCTAACTAATTGTCGCAATATTGTTTGACTAAAGCCTAGTAGGGTGAGTGGTTATATCATCATTTCATGTACAATATGTACCAAGGTACCACTGTTTCGTCTAGACTTAACCAACACTCTTTATTTTATACATTTAAATGCAGTAATCTCTTTACGGTGTATTAATAATGGTTCCATGATAACTCAACACAGTGACAAGTCAACACACTTTTAAAAAGTGATATAAAGTCATTATAAACGATGAATTTTTTTTTAACCTAACCTTACCTACTTAACCCAGTTAATAAAGAATTTTTTTCATCACTTTTCATGACTTTATATAACTTTTTAAAGATGTGATGAATTATCATTGTGATGATTTATCCGGTCACCATTAATAATTAAACCTTTATTATTTTTTTATATTATTGCTGTGCACTCAATACACGAAGGAGCACTTTCAAGTGGTTGATATTCCTACGACATTCACAAGAAAATCGTTTCTAAGATTTTGATAATTGTTTGAATCTAGCCTTTTATCCATTTAGTTTATCATTTTACGAAGTTTGTTATTTGCATTTAATTAAAGAGTGAATTAATTAAGTTGTGGAGATAAAATATGATTTACTTTACTTTCAAAGTGTTCGCAGAATTAAAATATCATATTGGTCTCTTCGTTTGCAAACACTTGTACATTGTTATCTTTAGAGTATTTCGCAGAATGGAGAAGTAAGTATCAAGTTGATATTAATAATATATTTTTGCTGTTGTTGACCTGATAACGGGCTTAATGTTATTGTTTGCCTGACAACATTATTTATTTAGCTTTGGAAATGTTTACACTAATAATAATTTCGTCTTAACATTTTTTTCTCGAAATTACTGTAACAAAGTACCTAGCATAAAATAAACAAATGGATTTAATCTTAAGAAAAATAATATTTTTTATGGGCATTGTTAAAATAGAATATACAGAATAAAGGAACAATTTAATCCACTAATAGAACATTTTGATGTATTACCGCCAAAGAAAATAATTAATTGCATTAAACAATATGTAGATATGTGGCTTGGAGCATTGTGTTTTCATGACATTAATAAAATAACACAGAGAGGTCTATGAATGGATATAAATGTTATGCAATTTCTCTTGCTTATCAAATGATATCCATCAATCATTTCAACAATAGCACAAACCAAGACATCTTCACAATAATATATGACAATAAAGCACATCTCAAAATTCGATAAACCTCTCAGCCTCATAAAAAACAGACAAATGAGTAGATACATAACCTGACATCTACAAATCCTTTTTGAAATATCCGACACGAGCAACGATCGGACATTTAGCACGACCCAAGATACCATCAACATTTCCAGGTAATAATCATTGTTTGTTTTGTTCGGACATATTGTTCACGAACGTTTAGAGGATTGCAGTGTGGGCTTATCTGGTACTCAAGTATAAAGCAAATGTATAAATAATAATGATGATATAAAAGCGTGGCTTGTTGGGATGTTGGACCCTATCAACAGTTTCATTTGTCAAGTAAGTGTGGCAGTGACAGGGATCGAAATGGATCGTTACGTTACGTTTAAACATTATTAAATTTAATAAAATTAAAAAATCAACTAACAGGATCAAAAAACTATTGATTTTTTTAATAGAAAATACAGTTCTCTTAAAAATGATTCTAGTCATGTAGTGAGCTTGTACGTCAGAATGGAGGTTTCCGAGACTATTATTTTTTTTTAAATCCGGTAACACATTGTTTGAAAAAAATAAGCAATGTGATTCATAAATAAAAATAAGTTTATTAATTGCGTGGTTGAAAACACGATTTTTACAACTACTGAATGTGTTAGAAGATTTTTACGTTTCAAACCCGGTGTTACAAATATTATTAAAAAAAACTCGGATCATTGCAAGTTCAAAGATTACAAAATGTTGCACTGTTGTAGCAATTGGTATGGCAGTGCAAAAACACATGTTTATTACAAAAATCAAGAATTTAAAAAAATATAGATTTGTTTCTAAGGAAAGCTGTAACTAAAATGAGAACCTCTGCACTAGCTAGCTCTGGGCTAGCGAAAGGGTCACGAGAGATCTCTTCTATCGGAACCATGTCGGACTATTGTCACCGACATTATTTGTCTGACAAATCGCTGCACAGATGAAAAATGTCCGTTATTAATGTTCATAGGAATCAAACGAGCGCTCGTGACGTTCACCATACTGCGCTATGTGCTGAGCGCTCCCCTCGAGTCTGGTTTGTTAATGTAAATCTTGAATAAACATTTCATTTTATCTTCACCATTATTAAAAGAGAGAGTTGTCATTTTTTTTCCGATTCATGAAAATTTTCTACAAAATGAATTATTCATCTTCAGGTGTCCTCTCTTACCGGATGTGGCTAACGTAAGGGCAATAGCATTATCATTGATTGGATAAATTTTCCAGCTCGTACAAAGATGTAAACTAATTTTCAAAATGAATTGAAGCACTTAAAAAAAAGCTTAATCCGAATAAAAATATTTTTTTTTTTTTAAATATTGTTTCACACGTATTCTATGCACAGTAATCACAAGGTATAACATAAAAAAAATATTTTTGATAAAAAATAAAAACACATTTGATTTCCAAAGGGTGTTACACTACTTATTTCTTGTTTACTATTAATTTATGTGATGACGCTTGAACAAAACGAAACCGGTCCTTCAATAAATTAATTTAAAACTCGTGGTTTTACATAAAATAAGTGTTTTTATTTTTATTATATATGTCAAACCACAAAGTGATTGTTTTCTAAAGTAATAGATCTTTTTGAATTTCACTTTTTTTTTCGGTAGTGAATGAATGCAAATCTTGGAAGCGGAAATTATCCTACTTTCCGACATCCGATCGAGCTGAATCTCAGCAGACTGGTTTTTGATGACAATGCATCTTATCAACTTATGGTAAAAATCACGTATTCCTGTTAAATCACACGACAGTAATATACGAAATAAATGTAGGTCCTACCATTCATAACAGATGTATCTTAGTGAAAAAATAGGTTTTTCAACAATTTTTTATTATTATAAAGTTCAGCAAGTATTTCATTTTTTAGTTATTTTAACAGCCGTTTCGTGCATAGTTTGAAAGTCTTTTTCAAACTATGCAATCAATTAATAAAGAAAATTGGGCAAAGCGTCCTCGGAAGCCCGTTTTATTTCCAACTCCTCCGTTGAGAATGTTGTGTACCGTGGAGAGCGCTGGTTTGTAATCCAAGTGTATGCACCAATTCCAATAATTATATTCCAAATCCTCCGTTGACAATGTGGTGTACCGTGGAGAACGTTGGTTTGTACTCCAAGTGTATGCACCAATTCCAATAATTATATTCTAACTCCTCCGTTGACAATGTGGTGTACCGTGGAGAACGTTGGTTTGTACTCCAAGTGTATGCACCAATTCCAATAATTATATTCTAACTCCTCCGTTGAGAATGTTGTGTACCGTGGAGAGCGCTGGTTTGTAATCCAAGTGTATGCACCAATTCCAATAATTATATTCCAACTCCTCCGTTGAGAATGTTGTGTACCGTGGAGAGCGCTGGTTTGTAATCCAAGTGTATGCACCAATTCCAATAATTATATTCCAAATCCTCCGTTGACAATGTGGTGTACCGTGGAGAACGTTGGTTTGTACTCCAAGTGTATGCACCAATTCCAATAATTATATTCTAACTCCTCCGTTGACAATGTGGTGTACCGTGGAGAACGTTGGTTTGTACTCCAAGTGTATGCACCAATTCCAATAATTATATTCCAACTCTTCCGTTAAGAATGTGGTGCACTATACAGAGCTCTGGTTTGATTACAAGAAGTTCAAGTGCAAGACTTACTATATGGATGTTTGTATTATGAAGCATTTATTTATTTTCTTTCATCCATGATTTTTCTAGTTTTTTTTTAATTTTACATACTACCTATGTACTTTATATATGTATAAATATTATATAAATAAATGATTTTCGTGATCATCTTCCATCAAATGCACAAAAGTATTGATTCCATAATTTTTCAATCCCTTTTTATTTGTGAAAATACGTAAATTCGTTTTACTGTTCCATTTATGTTGATATTAGAGTTTTGAAACAAATTATTTTATAATGAAAGACTCCGACTGCGACAGAAATCCCTCACAAGATGGGATAATATGGGATATGATATGGGCTGTTGAGCAAATATAAAGGGAATTAGAAAGGGATATAAAACAATTCCTCAGTTGGAAACAAATTGTTGAGACTTTTGTGGCTAATGTGATAGATAATGGTTTTAACTCTTCCTCGATTGATAAATCAAAAATAATTTGTTCGGTCATTTACTAATAGAGGATCCCGCAGAGGGCAGACCTTTGTCATACACATTAAATTTATTAGGACAATGATGGAAATATATGTCTCACTTTAAAATATTTTTTTGTGTAGAGTAATGTGGTGTTCACAACCCTATCGAAAACATTCATTCATAGATTTAGACCGTGTTGAATTTGACAGAACTATTAATGCTTTCTTGAAATTTAAAAGAAAAGCTTGAGATCTGTTTCACTTAATGTGTGTATTTTCTAATGGCTTATAATTAAATATGAATATTTAGAATCTTTTTTACATTAACCTCACACAGGAGGCCCTTAAAAAATATTTCCTTCGGGGCCTATATTGTCCTTGGGGATGATGTGTCTTTTTAAGGAAAGGAGGGAGAGGAAGTTCTGGTAAGGAAAAATTATGGGTTGGGTAGGAATCTAGGGATCAGTGTGTCCAGGAGTGACGGACATATGAATCTATCCCTCTCGCTGCGGCGCAGGGCGATGGGTCAAGAGAGACTAGATGGAGAGGTCGAATGGTCTCACCAGCCAGCCTCTCCCCATCTGGCACGCCACGCAGCTGGTGGGCAGGTACATCCTGAACACATCTCATCCGATGAACCAGGGCATACCTGCTAAGTCACCAAACGTATTGAACCACTTGGGTTTACCTACGGCAGAGGTGTTAGTTAGTATCCAATAAATGGGTCCTATGGCGGCGGTACCCATACTCTCCCCTTAAATATAAATATCTACTTGATTTTGTTTCTTATATGTGTGAACGAATGCATATTTTGTTTTTTAATTGATCCCGTAACACGTAAATATATTTCACTTTTAGAAAATTTCTTCGACATAATATGTTTTCCTTATAATATAATATGTTAAATGTCTAATCTGATTCAGCTCCATAACCTTTAAGGGAGTGACGGAATACGCTATATTAATCAAAGCGTTTTATATAAATCCATATCGCTCTCCATACAATCCCATACAGACCTGTCATACCTGACAGATGATGTATTATAAGTGTAGGCGTGGTGACGATGATGCGCCGTAACCTGTTAGCTACGCTATTACCACTATTATTCTACTGCCGTAGGATAGAAGATCAGATCTTTTTACGGAGCCCCGTTATCACGCCGCTGTCGTCTGTCAAGGTGACAGATCCCATACAAAGGAATGATATTACGTGGCAGTTCCCCAGTTTATCTAACACCTTCTCCTTAGGAATATTATCGCCTCAACTTACATATAATACGTATAGGCCACGCCCAAATTAAGCGTTACGCATATATCGTAATGTGTCTTAAGCTTTACTCTTGCATTATTCACATTGCTCAATTTACGTAGCATATGCGGTATTTGGTTTTGACTTTGATGCATAGAAAAATAATGCTCTAACAACAGTTAAAATGACCAAAATAAGCAACTTGTAAGAATGACAACCGAATAATAATAACGGACTTCAATACGGTTCATTATAACCGCAAATAAGGGTTGAACTGAGAACAGAACGTAGCGTATGTTACTCACGTCTCTGAATTATCAAGTTCCTGATTGTTCTCTGACTCCATGATCTACAAACAAGATAACATTGTCCCCCACCAACCTTACCCCTTCCTCTTTCCCCGGGCACACATCCAGAAGTGCAGTAATCGAATCTGACCGTCGCGTCAGGGTTCCGTCTGCATAAATAAATACCAGACTGCAACGGAAAGTAATAATTCCGCCGCAGGCCAGAGGGCAAATTGGAAAATTGGTGCATACGTGTTAATTCAACACACTCCGTCTCTATCTGGATACTGGGCTGGGTGTGCGCCCGAGGGAGAAGTAACCTACAAAGTGTCCTCTACCTAGGTAGCAATGATATATATTATACAGCGGGCAAAACAAAAGCGAAGAGAAGCTGCGAACTCCAGCAGAGAGGCGCACCGGGGGTTAATAAGGGCGGAATGTCGGGGAAATAATTCGATTTGTCATTTAGTTAGGCGCTAGTTGAGCGAGGGTTGTGCGGGGGTAGCGTGTCTGGAAGGGGATTCACATAGGTCACTGGGAAACGTGGAACATTGCTTTTTTAATGTATAATGAAAATAGTAAATATTGTTTTTATCCTGACTATAATGTAAGTAATCGGTAGAAAATAGTTGTCAAATACCTACTATCCGAAAATTACTATGTGAAATATTATATTGAAATAAAACCTTAAGGCGAATGTGGGTAGCACAATGTAGTACCATATTACGAATGAGTTCTGGTTAGAAAGACAAGACGATGTGCGATGGCAATAAACATGATTAATAAATCGATGCGTAGTACGAATGGAATGACAATGTATCACATGAAAGTGGATGGAAGAAGAAGTTTGGGATTCCTAAGAAAGGCACGATCGTGTAAATAAAATACTCGAATCGTGTCAAAATTCGGTAAAACAGAAGATAATTAGTCAGTGAAACAAAAGATAGTTTTTCGGTAAAACAGAAGATAATTAGTCGGTAAAAAAGAAGGGCAATATCAATTTTTTAAATTTCATGAGACCCAGTTAGAATTTCGTCTTTTCAGCATGTTTTATTATTAATATTTAACACCGTAACATTGGCCCCCAAAATTGGAAAATCCTTTCTCTAGAAAAAGAAAACACTTTATTACAATTAGGAAGATAAGGCAATGTTTCAGCAAAATCACAATAAAATCTATGTCGAAAAACTGACATTGGCCCTTTTCGAAGCAAAGCCACAGATATGTGAATGAAGCAAGTGTTGCCTCAGGTTAGTTAGCTCTATGTAGGTGTCTTCGAAATGGCTAATTCATTTTTTTCAAATCAATATATTTACTCGCTATTTGTGTACCAGAAAATGATACATTTTCTCAAAGCAAAAAACCTGCATTCCTGCATTTAAATAAAATTGTAATAACTGGGTAGGCATATAATGTCAAAGAGCCATTATTATCTTGTTTCAATGTGCCTACTTGAGTAGGCCTTTAGTTATATAACTAGCAGTTAAAAGTGCGGGCGGCACTTGGTTGGGCTTCGCCCAGTTTAAGTGATATTGACAGTTACATTTAATAGGTAGATATTAGATCAACGGGTAGATATATAATAGTAAGACATTCTGCACCATTAAATACCCTTCACCCCAACATAAATCTCGTCAGTGAGAAAAATGTTTCCTCTCCCATACCACCGAAATGATTTAATTTTTAAATCGAAATTATATGTAATTCGAAAATAAAAAAATATCAACATATTACAATATTGCATATAACTTTGGAAAAAAAATATACTCTTACCAAAAGACTGTCAAAGTAATTACATCGTTTTTTAAATATATTAAGAATTATTTTATTAAGTCCTAAAAATCTACATATTTGGGTGAAATAATATTACGCTCTTACCTAACGATTGTCAAAGTAAATACACCAAAACTCTCTTAATTCTTAGGCGGGAAAACCTTACAGGTGGGATAAATTGAGTCATTTTCATTTCAAGGGACACAAAAAACAAAACTTTTTAAGCGAGTACCTACAATTTAGAATACTTTTATTTTTTACAATCTACAACATAATATTATACACTTTCATTAGGAAAAATCTCTTTATAAACAATATTATCCGTATACCAATCAGTCAGAATTTGTATAAATAACGATGACTGCGCTCATACTGTCCATGAGAAAATACTGGTTCAGGAAGTAACAGTCCACCCCGTTCAAAAGTTTGACCTTGAGATTTATTGATGGTCATTGCCTAAGCTAATTTGACTGGAAACTGTTTCCTGCACATATTGAATTATATTGTAACATCCGACAAAGTGTTTTAAATTCTAGGAATGAAATGTACTGTACCTTTTCTGTTCCCCGTAATGATTTTGGCTTGAATTAAGTTACAGCTGAAATTTTTAAAACAACCATATTTGTTCCATTACCAAAAAATAAGTTTTTGTGAGATATCACCTCAGGGGCGCTTTCCGTTGAAGTACATCCTCATTGATTGCATAAACATGACTATTTTTAGGGCACAATATGGTACGTTGACTCATCACTAAGGCATCAGCAGTTGTATGTGTCTCACCGTATATATAGTGAATAATATCTTGGCAAATATTTACATTGGGAATAAGCACAGATGACTCTAACGTTCCTTCTACAGAAGGAAGTTTGCCATCTTCCAAGTCCAAAAGCCATTTAGAAAATATATTTTCACTTTCTAAAGCTCTGACATTTGTTTTTAATTGAAAAGTTTTTAAATGGTACCAAAGTGTGCTGCTTTTTATGCAAACGGCAACTAATTGTCCTCGTGAAGCACGTCGACACACTGGAAGGATCTGACGAAAGTCTCCGCCCAAAACAATAACTTTGTTACCAAAGACAGAATCACTTCCCATGATATCACATAATATAGTACGCTCAATTACTTCTAAAGTTACACCTGGGGCCATCGGTGCTTCATCCCATATTATAATATCTGCTTCCGTTATAATTTTCCGATTCTTTGATGTGACCTTACATGTTGTATTGTCCTGTAAATTGAGGGGTAAATTAAAAGCAGTATTACACGTTACCCCACCTGGAAGCAAGAGTGCTGCAATGCCTGTCCAAGCGACTGATAAAACTCTTTTACCTTTTCGTCTTAGAGTGTGAATTAAAGTTTAGTAAAGGTATGTTTCCCCTGTTTCGCCTGGGCCATCAATAAAGAAACATTTATTGTCATCATTTTCATGTGAAAAAAACTTATTCAAAATAGAATTATATGCTTGAAGTTGTTCGTCATTGAGTTTGGCAGCCATCAATTGTGTTTTCAGAAATTACATTAAAATCAGTTACTTGTCCAAAACTGCAACTTAAATCAGGTTCAGGTAAGCCCTGCATTCTGCAATATGAATTCTCCTTCATTAGAATATCCTGTATGTTTAAAAGACAAAGATTTAGCTGTTTCTTCAGCAACACCATGATGAAAGAAATCTTCAGCCGAAGATCGAAGGGATACATTGTATTAAAATTAAAACAAATACGTCTAAGAATTTTAGGCATCGAATACAATGAAGCCTCCGTCATGCACTGCGTCCATTCTCGTATGTCATCAATGAGCTTCAGTTCACGCGCCGCATCATGAAAAGTAGCTACATAATAAATTGCCATCAACAGTTCGCAAAGATTCAAAGGATATAGCTCCAGCCACCTTTATAAGAATCAGCCGTAAATGATACAGTTCTATATTTCTAGGAGAAATTGAAGGTATTATCCAATTATGTTGCCGCCTCCCCGCTGTCGCCTCGTCCACTTTTTACCAGCTGAAAAGACATAGTTATTTGGTACATCTTGATACAGAATAGAGCGTCCCTCAATATCTTGAAAATTCAATTGGAACCACGCTGTTAAAGAGGTGTTCCTTGTAGATGCTTCCCTGAGAGCCTGTTCCTCCCGCCCCTCTACAAAATAAACAGATTGGCTGTCGGTTAAATGTAAAGCCAGAAGTAAAATTGAGTGAGATTGATCATGTATATAGATAAGTGAGAACATCTCTAAAAACCCAGTATAAATAAATAAATACTGTCCACAGAGGAACAAATTTCAACATTAATATGAGCATCATATTTTTTGCTAAGGAATGCATTATATGGAACAACAAATCGATTGTCGATACGTATATCCCGAACAACGTGATTTTCAGAAAAATTATCACGTCTCCTGTACTCTGGGTAGCCTGCGGAGTTATTATCAGTAGCATCTTTAAATGATTTGGGGAATTTTTTAGAGCACTTACCGTCTACCATGCAGACTGACCTTGGATTAAGTACGCCACATGGTCCATGAATGTTATTTTTTTAAATAATACGGTACAAAGCCGAATTCTTCAGATGGGGTAGTTCTGCAGATACGGCATTATCAATATCAGAAGCTGTATACAACTTATCTTGGCTGCAAAGTGTAAACACAGCATGTAGATGAGGGAGTCCTCTTTTTTGCTGTTCAATTGTATACACCCAACAAATTACCTTTCCAAAAACATGTTTCTCAGTCATATCATGAATAAATTCCTTGACTTTTAGATGGAAAACCTTGGCTACTATATCAGGCCTGTCCGCGGCCGATTGATAATATTCCAATTCGGATAGTATTTCTGGCCATTTGGGATTGCATGTAAAAGTTATGAATAGATCAGGACAACCAAATTTACGTACCATTGCCATTGAATCTTGATAAAGTTTATTCACATGGCGTGGTCCACCAGTAAATGAAGATGGAAGAATGACTATATTACCTGCACATACTCCTCTATCAGTGGCTAAATTTCTTACATGGTCTTGAAAACCTTGATAGCATTCCACTCTGAGGTGTCGTTGGTTTTTCCTAATGTAATCTAGGCGACCAGATTCATAAATAATGTAAGCCTGAATTAAATACTGTTGAAAAAGTTTACCCGCATAATGGATTGGATTAAATATGTTTCTTCGCACTGCTAATTTACTTGCATAAAACTACATAGCAGTTACAGTATGACATTGAGCAGTATAGAAATCAGCATGATGCTGAGAGCCTGGGGTCCAACCACATTCACCTAATGGAAATAGTTGTGGGAAAACCATAGGATCTAAATGCTTTGATAAAGTTGCCATCCTTTGAAGTCCTTCAACATTTTTAGGATGAACAGAGATATTTATACCCGATGGTAAATTCCCGTCTCTATCTGCTACGTATACCATGGCGATATCGTGAGAACTGGTTGGAACATTGTACCTCCGTTGGTCATTAGCTATCTACGTATATCTCTCACCTGCCCACCCTCAGCCGCAATGCGTATTTCTTCTTCCTCGACAGCTTCTTTTAGTTTCTTATACTGATGAGGACTTATTTGGCGTATTTCACTATCAATTATTTGCATTTTATTTTGACAGCAATCGGCATTAGATGGATGACTTATACGCACTCTAACAGCCTCATCAGGATCGTATACATAAAGCTCAGCATAGGAAGGTATTTCACCTGCAACTTGTATACTTCTGAAAGTCAGATGATAAATTTCACCAAAAATTTTTAAACAATATGGACCATTACCTGGGATATTAGCTATATGCGCTCCAAATGAGGCAAATCTATTAGCACTGTTGTATTGACATATAAAATACCTAAAGTTTTTAGATTGACTACAATCTCATGTCAATAATGCGTTAAGTGCTGGAGGATAAGCTAAAAATTGTGTTATTATATTTCCATTATGACACCAAGAATGTAAAAGTTTACCCTTTTCAACTTCAAAATGTACCGCCTTGCAATGCTCGATTGTACAGTCTTTTGACATGACGCCGAAATAATTCTGTTCTGGAAGCACATAATTAGGATTATTGAAAAGCACATTGATCCTTGGTAAACTTCCCTCTCTCATTCGAACATTCCGAAATTCGACCAATTCTGGCAAAATATTTTCCACATTCCTTTTAGCCATAGTTATTAAATTGAAATAATAATCTGAAAACAAAATATTTATTTTTAGCGATTCACATGTAGTTTTTAAAAGAAATATCTACGGTTATCACGTCAATAATAATTCTCTAATCTAATGTAATTATCACATATTAAACATGACAGCTGATGACAGCGCATGGGGTCGGTGTTGTAATATAAAAAAATAATTAATTACGTATTTAAGTATCGATTGGAACTGGTTATTTTTTCAGCCAGCTTTATAATGGTGGATTTATAATTATATATTATATTTATTGTTTATAATTATAATATATCTCACATTAAATAATCACACTGACATTGTACATTGCTTGACACTAACTGGCTATAAAAGTTTTTTACATTGATTGGAAATCCATATACGCTGGCAACACTGAAGAATCTGTCTTTCGCGTGAATAATGATAAACGTCAAATTTTAATACGTAATTGTGGATAATTTTTACTGTAATGTAATGAATCCAATGGATTGTTAACTTTCTAAAACATATTTTCTTCGATATTATCCAAAAATTATATGAGCAGAAACGATGCTTTTGAAGAAATCTGGTGATCCTATTTTAGTATGAAATCGTTTCTTAATTTTCAAGTTAGCGGAATTTAACCGAAACAGACAATTTAAATTTGACCAATCAGAGGGCCTACATCGTCCAGACGCAAGAGTATTAATACTATCAGATACCAAATAAGCTTTATTTCTGATGACCCATTAAAATTTTTGCTTAGGTTTGATGCAATTTTTTGTATGTTCGTATCAACGTTATGTATTATTATTTTTAAGAGATTTTTAAGAGATATTTCGCTTTGCGAAAATTCTTTTTTGAATATTTCTCTGTAAATTCGAAATATTCGACTTATTTTTAAATAAAAATGGCTTTTCGCAAATCAATTCTTATTGTTCATCGTGTATAACTGTTTATTGAATTTTCATTTAAAGATTTTCATAAAATATTGACCCCGAGTGGATTATTCACTTATAACACTCGTATTGAATAATATACCCAGAGATAAACTATTAAAATATTAGATATATTTAAATATTTTATTGCATGTGGAGATATGCACACATTTATATATATTTAGGGGTTAATGCTAGAAGTGCATATGTCAGTTTTTGGGAATTGATTTAGGTATCAGAAAATAAACTTCCCAATTTGAATGCTATGAATACCTATGTCAGGTGTTCAAGATTTATGCAACGGTGACCTATTCTCTTAAATCTATCTTTCGAAGTCGAAATATCGGTCCAGATTTTTCTATGCCAAGAAATCGATAAAGAAATTTATTCCTGAGCGATTTACAAATTTGGCATAGGCACTGCTAGCACTAGGCCCCCGATATTTATTTTTATTTAGGTACATTCATGTTTATTTTAGATTATACAGCGAATCTATCCATTTTGTTTCATGTTTATCCACTTTTCGAAAGAAAGGTTCTCTCCAAAACGTACTTAAAAGTCGTACTTATACTAAATTCCACATATGAGTACGTATAATATGTACTTTGATTGTACAGCAGTACGTGACCGCGAAACCGATAGGGAGCATATCCCCTACAACATCTTCCTGCATTCTCTCTGGAGAAATATTCTCCGGTTCGCAAATCACCGCTGATTGTTCCCCACGCACAATACACTGCTCCATTCGAGTACCCTTCATCTTTCCAATACAATAACCACAACAGTACCGGCACTACCCTGCCACCCACTACTTCACCCAATGATGACATAGTTACTTCCGCCTCGCGCTGATTGGACAGCCATCATGATAAGTGTCATTGTTTTATTGGATTTGCTGGAAGATGTCTATTGGGCCTCAGGCAAGTACATCAACACGGTGGTGGAATTGGGGAAAGTCTTTTCTACTTTTCTCTCATTCATTAATAAAGTATATTATGTCCGTTAGTAAGTAATAATTCAACCCAAAAACAATGCATTGGAGAAACTGCTTGTCAACAAAAAACTGATTCCCCTAGTTTCACTTGAAAATCTCACAAATTATCCTAGTATACTCTATTAATCCTCCATAATATATATTTTTTCTTCCTTCCAAATACAATAATCTGTATGGATTTTAATTTTTTTTACTTTGTAACCTAGTAATATTATTTTTTTGCAAATATTCACTCCTCTTTCATCCACAAATAAATGCTTTTAATAGAAGTGTAGTATAAATTAAAACAGTATGACTTGTAAACATTGTATATTTTTTGTAAAAAACACAAATAAAATTAATAAACTACTGTTTTTCTTGATTTTATCTCATACTATCTTTCCTACCCACGTCCAAGTTTCAATTCTCTTAATCAAATTTTTTTCCGATTTGAAAAACAAGCAGATTTTTTAAATGAGAATCCGTCAAAGTTTTATAGATTACTGTGGAAATCACATTTCAACTTGGAAATATTTGCCTTTTCCTAGTTCCAAACAGTAAAAGCTGTACAATATTCATAATATCATCACAGCACGCCGACAAATATCATCTCGTAATTCTGCTCCCAGAGATTTTACTAGATAAATTTTAGATATTTTGTTACGTTTTTAACAAAATAAAATACAACATCAAGCAAGTTATAATGTAAATTTTGAAGTTGCGGTTTAGTAATGTTATATCGTTGTTAGGAATTGAAACTTAAAGTTTCATGATTTAAACTATTAATTTATTTAATTGTTTTAATACAATAAAAAGTGAGTGTACAAAAAAGTTAAATTTTAGTGAAAATGAAATTTTTTTTACGTATCGCACTCAGTCGCTTTTATATTAAAACACAAGGACGCTTCGATCACAAGCTGTTTATTGCAGAGTTAAATAATTTGAAGTGAAATCATGGTAACATAGGAATTTACTAAATTGACAAATAAATTGTTTGCTATGGTAAAATTAAAAAGACATCTGTTGACAATATTACATATATCTTTAAAATTAAACAGAATTTATGTGAACAGTGTTTCAAAATATAAATTATTCATCCATAATTTTAATTCTTTTAGATCTACACGGTTTTCCAATAAGAGGTGTTATTTTGATATTCAATCGTAAAAGATCAATGGTTTCGTTGCTTGTGTGGCACTTAGCGCCGTTTTGTTGAAAATAAACGTTGTCCAGATCAATACCATCCAATTCCGGCCATAAAAAATTATTAATCATCTCTCGATAGCGCAATCCATTCACCGTAACTGTTGCTCCAGCCTCATTTTCGAAAAATAAGGTCCAATAACTCCGCCGGACCATAAACCTCACCAAACAGTCACACGTTAAAGATAAAGAGGCTTTTCAACAATAATTCTTTTATTTTTCGAGCTTTTCTTTATATTTTTTGGTTTTACGAGCCCCAGATGCGACAATTTTGCTTGTTGACGAAGCCACCGAGGTGGAAATTGACCTCATCACTCAAGATGATTTGCATTTGATTCACTTAAGTGAATTTAAATAATTTCAATGCGTTGTTGAAGCGTGTATCGTTCCATTTTTAATAATGGCGTAGTTTCTACTTGTCAAATGTCAAAAAATGACAGCTTCAAAAGTAACATCTACTGAAATAGCGGGCTATTCAAAATAACACCTCTTATTGGAAAATCCTGTATTTATTTAAGTTTAATAGTGTTTTTTGGAATAAGTAAATGAAGAAAGTAGGTGTACGACTGTATAATAATATGAATATACAACTTTTGGTTTTAATTTTATAAAACCAACAAGAAAAATTATTTTTAAAAATACTTTACTTAAACGGATCTCATAACAATGTAGTTAATAGCAGTTCGGCCACCCGCGTTTGATTAGCTAACCCCAGACTCCTGGGACATAAAATTCTCCCCGATCCTGTTGTCGAGGTAATAACCGCTATTGGGATTAACTTGCTAAACTTTCCTTATTCTGGATAAGTCCAGGTTTTACTTTCTGGGAAGATTAAATGCTGCTAAGGCCGGTGTATTACTGAACTTCGTTTGTATATATTCTGGTATATATGTGATGTTTCAACGAATAACATCACATATATACCAGATATCATAAAATTGTATTTGCAAATATTTTGTTTGTGGCCTGAGTTGTTAAATACCTGGGACATATCCCTTATAACACTATACATATCTAAAATTTGAACACTACTCAGCAGCGCAATGATACACGCTAAGATGTATGCAATACAATAAGCTTAGACTAGCCAGCTTCTAGGGTAGGACACGAAATTCAACCAATGTCATTGTTGTAGTTGCATCCGAGTGGCTCAGCTATCCTCACGTGCGACCGTGCGGATTATAACTGGAAATTATATTATTATTTAATTTTAATTTTAATTTTAATTTTAATTTTAATTTTAATTTTAATTTTAATTTTAATTTTAATTTTAATTTTAATTTTAATTTTAATTTTAATTTTAATTTTAATTTTAATTTTAATTTTAATTTTAATTTTAATTTTAATTTTAATTTTAATTTTAATTTTAATTTTAATTTTAATTTTAATTTTAATTTTAATTTTAATTTTAATTTTAATTTTAATTTTAATTTTAATTTTAATTTTAATTTTAATTTTAATTTTAATTTTAATTTTAATCTAAATTTTAATTTTAAGTTAAAAAATATTTTTTATCAATGAATCAAGTATCAAGTGCACAGCCGGGACACACCTTAAACACACGTTTATGCTAGTGGTTCTTGTGTTCGGCTATGCCAATTTTTCGAATTTTGTTATTTCTCTCTCCTATAAGACGTTTCTCTTCAAGACTCATGTTCACTTCGTTATGCCCCATACCGGGCCTAGTTCCCCCACGTTAAGTTAAAAAATAAACAAAGTGTATAATACTCTCAACACCATCTCAAATATCAATGTCAAAGGCTTGATTCCTAAACTTTGGCATCTTCTGAATTAATTTGTGTAACCATAGTAATTTGCATCTAATCTGACGGTATCTTCAAGTACCTATTTTCTTACGTGAGATCCGAATTAATGACAGGTCACCTACTACCTAACACTGATATGAAATATTAATGGTTAACATAAGTACGTGAAGGTTCGCATCCCAATTAACGGAATTGACCGAGGATGAACCGCCCCTGTGTACACGTGTTCGAGTGTATGTTAGCTTGGCAATGAAAAGCCCTCCACAGGCCACAGTCACAAGGTGTCCGGCGAGCACAGCTAAGCAGAAAACGACGTCGCGTTTGTGTTAGTGATTGGCAGATTTGATTGGAAACCCTCAATCAAATGGAGCGATTGCAGGGGTTTTATTCCTGGATTATAAAACTAGAGGATGCATCGACAGACGAGAGAGCTTGTAAACGAACTCAAATCCCGACTAAATACCATGTATTGTTATCCTAATCATTTATGTAATGAATTCGAGAGAGTTCACTAATTTTTACGTATTTTTAAAATTGATGATAAAAGAAGTAGGAGACGACCGAGAAAAATATGACACGGTTCAAGAGAATCAAATACTTGAGTCTGGTCATGTCAAATGTTGAAATAATAAAAGAATAAGTATAAGACGATATTTGAATGTGAATGAAGCAAAGAGTGTGTGCCGAGACAGAGTTGTCTCCCCCTGGGAGAAAACGGTGTTATAGTTGTAAGTAAGTAAAGTTTTATGTTTGAACCCATGCTAAAAGCAGCGTTAACTTTTTTTAATATCTGCTTACTTCAAGACTTCTATATAACAATTTAAGGAACATTTTTTCATGTGATAATCATTTCTAATATTTCCGTAAATATTGTGATTAAAGTCAAGAAACTTCTGGATTTGCGACGAGAACGCGCCGGCTTTCCCACAGCTTCTAGAACGGTCGGGATTGCTCCCCTAACACGCACGCCTATATAAATCCTACGTTTGCCGCTACACATTCTAGTAATGCTTATTGTATTCAACTTTGTCTTAATCTTTTTCCAGCCAGCAACCGTCACTAAAACGATTTGGAATTGGTGGCAGTGTCAATTAAAAAAAACATCGGTTTTAATGCTTATAATTTAAAATATCAATAAAAACTCTTTACAAATCGTGGGTATTTCTAGTGGAAAATTTACGCATCCTCTAGAACAGAAATCTTTACAAATCGTAAGTATTTCTGGTGGAAAATTTACGCATCCTCTGGAACATTTCTCATCAATGGTTTTATTACACCCGCTCCAATGACCACGGAAGTTTTTCCAGCCTGCTGAATAATAATAAATGTGGTCACATGTTGACTCAAGATGTGCTCTGCTTCATTAACTTTGTGATGAGGTTAACATTAGTTTTTTTCAGCAATTCATTCAAGGAGCGCTGGAGACAACTTTATACGTTTTTTATAACACTTCATCGTCGTGTTATTTAAGGTTGTTAAAGCAAACCTGTTCTGATAACGTGCTTCCAAATGTATGCTCCTAGATGTGTTTCACGTGTCCTTTACAACCAAACAAAAAAATTCTTGCTCATAATTTTTTCTTTGTATTTTAGGAGTTCCTGAATGACTGAAAAGCCAAATCTAATTCAAATATCAGACAAAACACTAAAACTAATTTAGCAACGCTACTCTAATTTGTAGGATTCGACAAAGTGTTGGTATAGATTATGCTTGATTCTATAAATGGAGGCAATAAATAAATCAATAGTACACCCATACTTGTTGCCCAGATCATGCATCCAATTGGTCAGTGAGTGTGTCTGATAGTTGGTCGTGTATGTATTGCAGAAGAATGTTACATTTTTTCTTGTATTCCTAGTCGGCACATAGAATTTAATAGTGGCAACGATGGCAGGACTATCAATTAAGTATAATGTTGATAATTTTCTTCATAAAATGTTTAAGGGGTGAAAAAAATACGACTTTACTCACCTGGTGATTATGGCGCGGTATTAAAACTTGTCAGTAGACGTAAAAAAATATTGGTAGTTACACAAAATTCATTTATTTCCTGCCATTTGATTTTAACATAATACCCAACGATTACTGAGTAGAATAATGTTTTAAAAACTATTATCTTTATCTAAAATTGAGTTTGTATTACCACCGCTGAAGTAAATCGTGCTTAACTGAAAAGAAAACTAATTCATATTTCAAAAAAATATTAATAATAATCTCCTGCGTTGAACTCTGTCTTCAAAACCACGACACAAAAATAAAATTCAATGAGTTTCATCCGACCAACGCACGACGGGTGCGCGGTCATAACTCCCGCCTAATATTTCTTATGACGAGGCCCGCCCACTCCAGTTATGAAATCATATTATTATGAGCGACGGCGACGTAGGGCGGCTGCGCACCGTCCATGCCCGCCTATCGCACTGCGCCGCCTAGAGTTCTGCTTAGATAGAGCTGAAGCGATGTCTGTTATAGGCCGGGCTTAGTGGGACGGCCGCACAGACGTTAATCATAACACAACTGAAATTGTGAAGGGTGATAGATACTTGCATTCGTGTTATATTTTGAGCATTTTTATGGACTGGGAAACGTGGGAGCGTTGTGCTTGGGAAATGAGCGAAACCTTGATGTTGTAATCTTAGATGAATTGTATTTATGTCAATGGTTGGAATGTAAGTTTTTTTTTCTTAAATATCATAAAAAACGAAACAATCAATAATTAGCTTTGAAATTTTTGGATATTTTTCAAATAATTTAACTTACTTTCGTTTTCTTATTCTTTGAAATTTTTGTATTCATGTCATCATATTCATCGTCTTCTAATAGAAAATGCTTGTTCTTACGCCAGTCTCGGCTATCTTTTCTAGTTTCGCCTAAGAATGCTATGTTGACCCTCACATCACCCAACCATATGAGTTTGGGTTTCTCCATAGACATATGAATATTAGTAGACCTGCCCTAAGTGATTAAAAGCGTATTATCCCCACTCCCCATACCGGTTCCATTGGAGCCGGCTGTGCTCGCGTATGGCCTCAAGTGAAATTTGAAAACGTGACGTCATCATTCTTGTGCGAACTATGGTCGAGGCATCATCGGTTCATTTTACGAAATAACACGGCAGAATGTTGACTTGTGCTATGAAAACTTGTAAAAATAGATGTGAAAAAGAGAATAAACCCAATTGTCGTATTACATTCCATAAATAAGCATTATTTTACTTTATTTTAAGCATATTCACATCGTATAATATGAATCAGTTGTTACTATCACATCGAGAAACGTCTGGACGCGAAACACAAAGCTGGTTGGTTGCTGGGAAGTAAATTATGAACATTTATAAAAGTGTCTTAACTAAATACTTAAACGAAATATTCGACTCTGAAAGTAGAACCGAATTTTTTTGCCGAATTTGGACTTCGCAAATTTGTTCATAACGTGGCGAGTAATTTGCGCTCCCATGTAAAAATGTCTATTCATTCAAAAGCAGATTTTACTTTTAAGAAGTAAATGGTGATATTATAATGCGAGATGCCTATTTACTGTCAGATTGATTTATTGACGAATCACAGTCAGCTTCACTCCCTTCGTTCTTCAACAGTTGATTTTACCCCTCGCCATTATCTTCTCGTCTATTAATTCCTATGTCTGTGGGTTTCTCATAACTTCTTCGTTGCAGGTTTATCACAAAGACGCCTCTTTCGTCGTCGACCATTTTCCAATCTCACTTCAAAGATGTCCTAGACAGGGCCGGCCATGTTCTAGCGCAATTGGAGCAGTCCGCTCGGGCGCCGGCTTTTCAGGGCGCCAAGGAGCCAAGGGGCCAAGGCACTGAAAGTATGTACCTAAAACCTAATACAGCGCCCTTAAGATTTTTACTAGCGCTATGTGCCGTTTGCTTCAGGGCCGGCCCTGATTCTAGATTTATAAGTCTTGTTATTGGTGGCACTTCTGACAGTTGGTAAAGATTGTATTTGAACATTTTCTGTCCGACCATTCTTCTGTGTGGCTTCAAAGATTCATCTCATATTCATTGTGATAATTATGTATAATGTATATTCAATTGTCAAATCAACTGTATCTATGGTTAGGTTAGGTTAGGTTAGAGAAAACATTTTTATCAACCCTATAATAATAAAAATAAATTAAAGGGCTTCTACCGGTGGTATGAAATTCAACAGTTTTTGTAGATGTACCTTACAAGATATGAATAAAAAATAAGAGAAAAGAGTTTCAAATAACCTGTGGTTAAAAGTAACCTCGCGTGCCTCGGATGTGGAACACATAACCATAACGGCCCATAAAACTAACATCTAAATGGACCATCGGGGGAAACAGTAGCCGTCGCGGACTCATTCATTAAAACACAAAAATTGATGCACAAAAAATGCATAGAAAACTTTTTTAATAGGATGGCAGTGCCCACGGGCCGGTGGTCCGCGGGTTAGACGTTTTCATGCGACAGTGGAATGAAATACGGAGCAATTATCCTACTGAAAAAATACAAACATCCAGGTATAAAATATTCATTCCCATTTCTCACTTTTTGTTTTTATTCATATCACGGCCTGTCCCTGCCGGACAGAGCGGGACGGGGCGACCTGCGGGTATGTCCGTCTCACTCTCGAACTGCACCCGATGATATGTCGTAGTAGAAGGCCTATAAAAATGGCAAAAAACACGGCTTTTGCATTAAAATTGTTGAGCATCCTAAATTATTGCCCGTCAGCGTTTCGTTTTTTGTGTGTGACTTTTAATGAGGCTAGGGGACGTTTCTCATTTTTAACTTATCTTGCCTGATTTATTACGCAATGAATTGAATCATGCTCGAGGAATTCAGAGTTTTGTCAAACATTAGGCTACAAGAGGTATTTCTTGAAACTCTAACAGTGATGTATGGGCGATGTGTAACGTGCTTTTTAATTAACCATAAGCACTGCGAAATTTTATTAATTGTAATCAATGAAAATGTTTGCAGTTTAGAATAAATGACATTCTGTTCATTTTAAAATGATTATTATTCGCTTTGTTTATTTTTCAGCATCCAATAGAAAAGTTTAAAAAAAATCGCAATACTTAAATTGCCTACCCTAAAATTGTTTATTTTTTCTGTTTTTCAGTCGGTTTTTACCCCATTCTGTTCAGATTTGCACTCTGCACGTTTATTGTATTTCAGAAGAGTATTAATAATTTTATTACAGATTTATCCACTCTTGTAATATTTGATACGAATGTTTAAGAAGAAACAAGAAGGAAAGTAAGGAGGGAGGGGAGAGAAGCAACAAGATGAAGAAAAATAAGCGGGAAAGGGATGGAGGAGCCAAGAAGAAGCAAGAAGAGACAAGAAGAACCAAGAAATACAAATAGAGGGCAGGGTAACGCAATAAGATGCAGGAAGAGAATAGGAGAGCTAAGAAGAGACGAGAAGAGACCAGAAGAGCCAAAAAGAGCCAAGATGAACTATAAAGGGGTGAGAAGATACAAGAAGATGCAAGAAAAGTCAAGGCGAGCCAAGAAGAGTCCAAGATCCAAAAAAAGCGAGAAGAAGAAAAAATAAGGAAAAAAACAACGCTAATTCAATTCCTTTATTCCTACCCATCTCAAATTACAATATTGGTTTGTTAAATTGACTGTATACCGGTCGATTAAACTCCAACATCCTTCCTCTCCTCAGAGCACGTGTTCCAAGTCCTGACATATCAGTGCCCCCTGGTATACCGGTTGCACCCGGACAGGAATGCTTCTGACTGGGGTGGTACAATCATATCGTATCGTATGGAAATTTCCTACTCCCAACTCATTGTGGAAATGACGTAACGTGGTGAAAATGCACAACACACATTATATGTTTATAAAAAGTTAAGATTGACAACTTTTATTGTTAACTTAAGAGGTGTAAATATTAATTTAAATTACTATCTGTGTATAGCTATTACGCAATAGGTCAATACAACTAAATAAAGCTACTCCATGCCACATAATCTTCATTTTAAACTGGAGGATACAACACGTATCAACAGTAGATTTATTTTTTAATATACTGCTGTTTGAAGTATTTTGAAAATTGGTACACAATCAGTGAAATTGTATCAAGGGTAACCAAATTTCGAGTATTTCCTTGTCCCCAGGTAGTATTCTGATACAACTATAGCTGTTACCGTAGCTGTCATGGAACCATCTCACATCTCCGCCAGTCACAGTTTGCCAGGCCTTCTGCGTCGCGTCTTGCAGATCACAGACCAAGATGAGACGCTCTGCCCTGACAATATTTATGGGCGAACTATCGACACAGGTTGTTGCGTGTATCGCTCCGGCGATATTTATGGCCACCCCATTCATATCCCAAACATCCCTCAGGTAGATTGTAAATCCAATATGCAGTGCCTAAACTGGATTTTAATAGTTGTGATATGAAATACAGTACAAACCATTCATTTTATCAATGGTTTTTATTATTATATAGTAAAGTAGGATCATAAATAAGAATAATCGTTATTAATTATTGCAAGATATCGGGTTATGTATTTTTAAGAATTTTAGATGAAGATACTATGATGCTTGGTACCGCTATATTGCCATTTTAATTGATCGTAGTTTTATTAGCTAAAATGCGTAAATGCATAAAATCCGATGTCTAATTATTACTATCAAAAGAACTATGTAGGTATCAATGACTCGCAAAATAATATGTAGGTATATAAAGGGTAGGTACTTAATCCGTCATTATCTGCAATTCATATATCATATAAGAAACTAAAAAAATAATACCTCATCCCATACACACAAGCAATTGCTTTTTATGGGAGAACATTGAAAAATAATAAATATTAATCATATCATAATATCTTATCTTATTACTAGTGAAATATATATATGTATATCACACATTGTAAATTTGTTTATTGAATAAATTGAATTTAAAAAAAAAAATATATATACAACTATGTCACAGTGTATAAGTGCTACCCTTAAATCAGAATCAGTAGATGTGCTACAGTTAGCTTCAATTTGTAAGGAGTGAGAAGTGTTAAAAAAACATTCGATACGAAATATGAATAAAAGAAGGTCTGCCCTATTTTCAAAAGAAATCAATTTATTTCAAACATATATCATGGGATGGTATAACTGCATAATAATGTTTTTGGGGCAGTCTAATTTATTTTTTCAACTGGTGTTTTGTCATTCGTTGTTTGTTTTCTAACCATTTTTTTAAATTCACGCCTGTCCATTGTTTGTGGTTCGTCTATTTCCATGCTTTATGGATGCGATGCCCTTTTTTAATTACGTATATACCTGGATTTGTATCCATATCTACGCATTTCCTGTATAAAATCGTCATTGAAGGATTCGAAATGGATCACATTTTAATTCTGAAACCAATTATTTTATAAAATAGGGGAAGGTTATGTTTAATTAAGAGAACATAAAACAACTACAAAAAATGTAGAACGTTTTGTGCCAATACTTTTCTTATTTTTCTCTATCTATTGGTTTTATATTAAGTAGAAAAAAATTCTACTTCGAACACATTTTTTGAAAAGCAATAAAATTATGTGTAAAATGGAAGATGGAGGGAACTTTTTATTGTTCCCACACAAACATGAAGGACGAGAGCAAAAGGGATTTACTTTTTGGTAAGGATATTTTATGATTTCTTAATTCTTTTTATAAATTACCGGTAGTAATTTTGTACATTTAAAAATAATGAAATACTTGCCGCACAATATTCTATGTTTTTGGGTAAATATGCCACCACTAACCAAAATACAGTAAGTAAAACCTAAAAATCTAAAATTTATATGTATTAGGTAGTACGTTGTATACGTAATAATGAGTTATGTTATGTAAGTTATAATGAGTTAGAGCAGTGTTTCTCAACCTTATTTATTTAAAAAGAAAAAAATCTCATAATGTTAAATGCCGCAATTTTTTTTCTCGGTTCAGAGTCAAAAAATATCTTAAAATTTAAAGTTGCATCTTTGTAATGGGTGACTCATAATTTTACGAATAATATTTATAATTCAATCCCATTAACAGTTAGCAATTATCTATAGCGTCAAAATGCGTCATATTGACATTTGCGCTAGTGTTGCAATCTTTTTTTTTCTCGAAAATTGAGTGCATAATACCGAGTCGACCGATTTTTGGGATGTTATGTCAAGTTCACTAAAGCGTTTTGAGTAGTTTAATGACCCAGATGCAATAATAGCCAGTTTCGATGGCATTAGAAGAAGTAAGCTAGTAGTGTATGGACTCTGCACCAAACTAATCATACACTGAAAGAAATTTTTGGGTACTATTTACTAGATTTTCAGTAATTATCTACTAAACAGTTTAGTTGCTGTGGTGACTGCCGAACTTTTAGCTACTGTTTGCTAAACAGCAGTTTATTTATGACAGCTTAACGATTCAGATATTCTAGCTAAACTAATCGGTTGAGACAGCTTTCTAACTTTCTGTGTTTAGTTGTGTTACCTAAACTGTATTTATGAGAGCTGAACAATTCAGATATTCTAGCTAAACTAATCGGTTGAGACAGCTTTCTAACTGTCTGTGTTTAGTTGTGTTACCTAAACTGTATTTATAACAGCTTAACGATTCAGATATTCTAGCTAAACTAATCGGTTGAGACAGCTTTCTGTGTTTAGTTGTGTTACCTAAACTAAAAATTATATACCTAAACCATTGTGTAGTGTTTGGTTAGAAAAACATAACTGTTTAGATGTAGTAACCTTATTATTTAATTAATATTACAAAATGGTTAGGTTGATTAACTAAACTTCGGTTGGAATAGCCCTACCGATATGGGTGTTTTAGCTCTCTACTGCTAGCTAGCTTTAGGTACTGTAGCTTAACTTTATGGTTAGATTATCTATATTAAATAGGAAGTGCAGCTTTACAGTTTAGCTGAAAACAATACAGGGTGTAAATGTAACCACCATCAACTCGAAGGATTATACCCATAATTCAGAATCATGGGTTAAATACTTTGAGTTGCAGGTAGTTTATTACAACTCTTTTGAGAGATGAAACCTAAATAAATAAATATTATGTTTTGTAAGACTAGAATGTACTTATTAAAAACCTCATTCATATAAAAGTTATTTTGTTAAGAATCGTCTCTCAAAATATTGTTTCCATCTACCAGAAAGCCTCAAAAAAGAAAACACGTTTGATCACACACACATTTATATTATATTTTTTTATTATAAGTTTTTCTTAAGTATAGTAAAAGTTGTTTGTGTCCTGATTTGGTAAACTCTTTTCGGCGCTGCCTGTATGTGTCTAGTAATTTACCTTTAGCAGCATTTTTTTGGGTAGGCCCAAAACACACATATGGGGTGAAATATACAGCTGCGCTTTCTTTATTAAAGACTTTAGTGATTTGAAAAGCAAATTCATAAAATCTCTTGCTTGTAATGGATCTATCTGGATTTCCCTGCAATTCCTTACTTATAATAGTACTGCACATAGTACTACAGAATTGTCCAACAGACCCTTTGACTCACAACTGCATTAAAAGTGCTTTCCCTTCATTGATTGATAGGAGATGATTGCGTAAGTCCTAGAAAACAAAATTAAATTGTATATTGATTACATAACTAATAACCACTTCTATAATCATCATAATATTAGTCACAGGCGGCTATTCTACGCTGCCACTACTAAAATACATAGATCAGAATGTATAAAACAATTAACCTAAGTTACTTAGGTATCTGAAACTTACTAAAATTATTTATCTTACATTCGAAATTTGCTCTTCAAAAGCTTCTTGCGTTATTCTTTGTGATTTGTTTATATTTTCCAACAAGGAAATGTCATTTTCAACGAAGTCATCGTGTTGATAATATATGGGCGTTGTTTGATTGGAAGTTGAAGGTATATCTTCAATCTGAAACAAAAAGCAGGTATGTACACAAAGGGGAAATAAGGGGTGAAGGGGTCAAGCTTTGTTTTTATCCCTTTGGAATTGCTTGACCCCCCCGGCAGTCGATTTATTCATTAATTACAGGAATTATTATTTTAAATACTATAATTTTTGTATCAAAATCGCGTCCGGTACAACTATTTCCAAATGGTTAGCCAAAAAAGGCCTAGGTATACAATATATCATCATTACTGCTTTTAAAAACTTACACTTATGACAGGTGGATTAATAACATCCTTGAGCGCATTAATGTGTTCCGTAAACAGTGCCCGGTGCCCTATAGTCGGAATCAATTCTTTAATATCATCTTCAGATATTATCAGGAGTGTTTTCGAGTCTATGGCTTGTTCTGAAATAAAGAAAAAAACGACGAGAAAACACAAAAATTTTCAAAACAAGAAAATAAAAATTTATTTTTCAAATGAATGAAAATTATTCATTAATTTTTTTTTATTTATACAACAGCAGATACCGAACACCCTGTATCATGAATCAAGCGGAGATAAAATAGTTTTAATAATGAAATTATTTCATTTATGTGAAAATTTACAATGTAAACATAAACAATGGGTGGTCACCCTGTTTTTAAAAAAACATATACCTCCCAAAAAAAATCAATAGAATTCAATGTTCAAAATTTTATGTCCGAATTAATAATTGCAATACACATTTATTAAAATTAAACATAACCTGCTATGATTGACCATCCATCGGTACGATTTCAAAGCTAGTTTGGTTGGTTCTAGTTTCTGGCTAGGGTAAAACTGTAACTTAGAAAATACTGCAGTTTCAAACAACATTCGTTCAATACAAAATAATACTGGCGGAAACAAACAAAGAAATAAAGGCGCCCTTGAAGTGATTTTGCACAAAAACGGCGCTATACAAGTCATCCAATTATTATTATTATTTTTTATATACCACTCTCTGTAACCTGTGTCATGACTCCTGACACAATCTTGGTTGTAGCGTCCACACGCACTCTTCAAACTAGGTACATAATAAATACAAATCTACTAAATCTATTGCGTACTTGAGTCATAGAATAATGAAGGTGCCAGTTTCTAAATCAAAAAGAATGGATATTATCATAATATATATCATAGTTCCATGATCTAAATTCTAAATCAATAAAAAAATGAAAAAAGAAAACTCACCTTTAAATGTTTCTATGTAAGCTTCCAGATTCCAAGAAATTAAATAATCCTCAACGGTTTTGTCTGCCATTATCACTAGGAACTAAGAACAGCGGTTATCATAAAATAAATTCGCAACGAACGTCAATTCATGTATGGTGCGAACTATGGCGAACTGAGAACTGCGCATAAATATGAACTGCGTCCGTCATAAATAAACAGCTGCGTCATCGGACCTCTAGCGACGACGAAAAAATCTACCAAAGTTCGGGAGATTTAACTAGAGTTTTGTTGCACTTTGATCAAGTTTGTGCAAAGCAACTAATTGTTTTGTAAAAATACCAAATTTAGATATTCCAACCAAAGTTTAGCTATTTGAATAAAGCATTTAACCAAACTAGATGTTTAGTTAAATTTAGCTAAATACTTTGGAAAGTAACACATAAACTTCAGTTACTAAAGTGAAATAGCTTAAGTAAATTACTTTAGCTTAATTAACCAAACCGATTATTTTGTTTAGGTAAGTAAGCTTTTAGTATGCTATTATTAAAGTTTGGTTGTAATAGCTCAAGCACATTTTATTAAACAACGACGGTATCTGCACATAAAGTAGTTTGAGAAGTAGTAGCTGAAGTTTAGGCGATGGTTACACAACTTCAATTAGCTTAACACTTTAGCTAACTCATTTTTTTCAGTGTATAAATATGTTAAACATCCAGAAACAAATGTTCAGGCATCAAGATGCGGGATCATGGAACTGTTTGTGTTTGAGTATTGGTTTGTACACCTTATGGACTCACTTGACTAGAAACAAGGTTTTAATATGCATAATACATAACTATACGCCCATTTCTTTTGGAAATCTATGACTTATACTTGCCTGAAAACTTCAGCCGTAGTCGTCTCCAAGACTTTTTCAAGTTACCACACCGTAGGACAGATGTTCAACACAACGTAGCTTGATAAGAGGAATGATGCTATTAAGGCGATGCCATACGTAGTAATGCAAAATCATGTGTTTTTGGTTTGAAAATTTGGTCGCCTAGAAATGTTGCAGATGCTTTAATTAAATACTGTGAGTAGAATACATCTTGGCCTTCGAAATAATCGAGTATTTTTTAGATAAGTCTTTTTATAAGCCCAGAAAAAAATAATGTAAAGGCCTATGAAAACTGCTTTAAAGTTCAAAATCTCCTACTTACGAATCCATTTTCGGTTATGATTTTATTTTATAATGTGGCAAATTAAGTTATTTATAAAATGATCGAAAAAAAAATATATTTATGCCCGAACATCCACAAAATAAAATAAAAGGCCTTTTTGGCCATATATTTTTTTTGCATAAATCAAAACAGGCTGATGGTGTTAAGCGGGAATTTAAACCTTATCGCCATCTACGTAAGGGTTGTTATTGATAGCGGCTCAATTTAAAATATTACACGACGTAGTGCATCGCCTTAAATGAAATTTCTGAAACATTTGATATATTTAATTTCTACCTATATAAACTATCAAGAATGCCAAAATAAGAAATCTTGAAAAACATATTGCGTCAAATAAAAAACAGTTTTCTTTCTTCATAATAAATTGGTAAGTACGTATTAATTTCAACACATTATATTCTTCACTTAATAAAAAACATGAAACTATGTCATAGAATCATTCAAAGTAAGGGTCTTCAATTGTGTTGTGGTCCGATGAGGATATATATTTTTAATAACACTGCTACCGACCTGATTTATAAAAGATTAATCAAAGCCCATTATTTGGAAGATGATTCTCGAAACCAGTCGATAATATTTCTACATACAAAATATGCATCGTAATGATCTCTGAATGGGCCGGTTGTGAATCCAGAACTTACCTATGGTCTCACCGCCGAGTGCTCCGTTGAAACTTCTCCCTCTTTCTCATAAAACAATGCATTTAGCAAAAAGAGAGGGAACAACGGAGCTCTCAGCGGCAGGATTAGAGCTTCCCTTATTCTGCCGCGGTCAAACGGGCTAATGCGACCGACGTGCGAATCAACCTTGACGTTCAAATATTTATCTCCATCCTTTTCACACATAAAAGGCTGATGTAACCAGAAAGAGATGGTCTACAGGTTCATTCATGATTTTAATGGAAAAGTGCATCTCCCGCATGCACCTGATCCTCTGATCACATGACCACGTGATCACCTGACCGATGACGATGAGAAGCATTTTTCCAAATTCAAATTCCAATTTATTCATAGTCTTATTTTTTATCGTTAGACCTCCTCTCCGATGACAATATTTGTATGGACGGTATGGAAATCCAAGCGAAGAGGAAAAAACGTGTCGAATCGATGTACGAACGGGGCATAATCGTGCATTGAATATCCAAGTACCTACCCAAGTACCCGAGTGTTTTCATTGTTGATTGTTCGATTATATAGGATTTTGTATTTTTTGATCGAATTTTTATGTTACGGCCCCCTCCTAATCATGTTATAATAAAACGGTGTGGATCCACAGTAACTGTGGCGATTTCTTCTTTTTTTTTAAATGGTGTTTCTTTTCATTGATCGAATCAAAATTCATCTGAGAAGTATTCATGTTTTTATCATATTTTAGTTAGTCATTATCAACTGCTAAAATATATGTAGGTGTATGGTTAATTTAAATGCGCATAACGGTGAGTGGAGTAAAATATTAACTGTATTCCTCTAACATGTTATTGCTATACACGGTATCCGGAAACTTGTAGTATTGGTGGGAAACTGGTGAATCTACTTCACAGAGAGAAACAAAAAAATATATAATTGACCACTCGACTACTGAAGGGTTAAAAATATACCGAAGCCGGGTTTATGCTTGGATGCATTGATTCTTTCTGTAATTTTCATAAATTTCGATTTCAGACTCAATTTACTCGAAAACGAAAGCTCAAATAAAAAAGTTATACTAAAAAGTCGACTACAAATGTGATGTAGATTTACCAGTTTCCCGTTTCTACCAGATTTCCGGACACCGTGTATGTCTTTTTATTTATATTTAGCAAATCCCAAATTATTTAAGAAATATATTTGTACAGCGCCCTTGAGGCGATTTTACACGAAAACGGCGCTATAAAAATTAGCCAAATATTATTATTTTTACCTACATTACCCACCAAACCATCATAAAACAAAATAAAATTGTTGAAATTTGCATACGGAATACGGAAGAAACAAGTCGTGATATTTGCGTATTATTATTATCGTATTTGATCCACATTTTCGGTATATAAAACTACAAGCACTCCTCAGTCAAATTTTCTGGAAAACAACGAAATATTCTTCACAGAAAGCGTGAATCATCATCGTATATACCAATAAGATATCTATTCAGGCATTAAATGCGTTTCGATCTAAGCAATTTATAACAAAATCGAACGAAATCCCCGGTTAAAGTATGCGTAGTAAGGACCTTTTGTGGCTTCGGTTCCATCAAGCCTCGCGGATGCAATATGGACACTCCGGTACATACTCGTAGTACCCGGCGGAGAACGAACGACTATATGGTCAGCCGTGTGAATGGAACGTTCGGACAGGATGCTTCAGCAATCCGATATTGATAAATTGTATGACAATGCTCTCCACAATATTTTCATAATAAACCCACTCCCCGGAAATTTAAATGGGCTCGTCTCCATTGTCGAATATTATATTACAATTTACAATGTGAACGGATTAAATTAATGCGTCGCTTTTTTATTTCATATGAACGGCGGACATGTTTTTGTGAAGGCCAGCTGAATCACATTAATTAAATATCACTTTGCTTTCGTCACACTGTTCACGTTCATTTTGATACACATATTTTTTTTACATTAGCTCCACACAGGAGGCCTTGAGGAAAAAAAATCCCTTGGTGCATATGTCATATTTGGGGATACTGTGCGGAGGGTTTTTTTTATGGGAAAGGAAGGAGAAAAAGTTTTGGACAGAAAAAGGTAGAGAGGTAGTTTTGGACGAGAAAAAGAGAGTCCAGCTGAAAAGGTTAAAAGGTCTCCCTTAACCAGTCTCTCCCGATCTGATCCGCCACGCAGTAAGTGGGCAGATACATCCGCCGCCAAGACCTAGACAAGCCTCATCCATGAACCCGGGCACCCCTGCTGAATCACCAAACGTAGCGAATCACTTAGGGTGACCTATGGCAGGGGTGTTGGTTATCCACTAAATGAATCCCGGGGCGGCGGTACCCATGCCCGCCTCCCAATTTGAATATAACGGTTACAGGGTTTTCTTTTTCATAATGCATTCCTATAGCAGGTTGGAATTTGAGGATTGCTACCAGGTTCCCAGAGCTGATATAAGGGCGAAACTGGTCTCTTTATTAGTTCTTTACTGCGTGGTTCTTGTTAAGCCATTTGCTTAATGACTGTTCAGCAAGATATATATTTTAAATCTTAGTTGGTACACTTGCAATATAACCAATATCACAGAAGGAATATTCAGACTGCATTCGCTGCCAATGATCAGATCAATTTTCTTGTCCAGTCTAATTAACCTTATCCAAACAATCTTGCATACTTCGTAACAATTTTGAAGTAGACCATAGAAAAAGGTCGAATAACTTCAACAGTTAAGCTTTAAGATGTGCAGCAGCTAGAAGACAGTCAGTAAGATGAAATTTCTCGTTATCTTCATAATTTTTTATTGTAATTAATATTTCCCTGAATTTTTCTTTTCTTTTCAAGACAACTACATTGATTACACAATTTGACCAGAGAATTCCCAGCATGCGTCAACCTAGAGTTTAAAGGCTTCGAGATTCTTCATTATACCTTTGTCTATTTTTCAGGTTTCGTATTTCTACGTCATACGTGAGTATTATTGAGTGTCCAAAAAATAGAGAACGTGACAATTCACAAACAGAATGGAAGATTAATGTCTTAGCACATGTAGGTACATACCTACATTCTCTCAGCCATTATTTTGGTTTGATAAAAACCTTCAAGCCACAAAATGAAATTTTTACTGGAGGGTGGTGCAAGGCAATGGGTCGATAGTGAATCCAGCTGGAGAGGTCAACAAGTCTCCATCTACCAGTATCTCCCGTTCCGACCCAGAACGCAGTAGATAGGCAAAAGCGTCCGCCGCCAATACCTAGATAAACCTCACCCCATCACCACCAACACTCACCAACTCGGAACCCCTGCTAAGTCGTCAAACGTAGTAAACCATTTGGGGTGACCTATGGCAGGGGTGTTGGTTTTCCAAAAAATGGTACCCGGGGCGGTGGTTCCCAAACACACCTCTTAAATTGTATATATGGTGTGATAGACGCATAGTTGCTATGTTTCAGTTTATAAATTGGCCGTTGCTGGTCTTAATGGTGATCGAGTTTGATGAACTGTGCAATGTTGGATTTACAGCTGATTTAAAAAATATTATTATTATCATTTATAACGGTCAATTTTCCAATTTAAATACCTACCAAAAATTAAAAAAAAAAAAATAAAAGAAAATGGTTTCCTTTGTTCCTATTTAGATACACCTGACAATTAAAACATGTCCCAGTGAAGTTTTTTTCTTTATTTAAATAAAGGCGTAAGTCTTTGGTAATCTTTTTGTTTCGCTCAATTTCAAAGGTTCGAATAAATACTATGATATCTTTTCTCTGTCATTTATTTTTATTCTACAGGTTGGGAAACAAAGGGATATTTTCTGAATGGAATATTTGTGACGAGGAAAAAAAGGTTTAATTTATGGCGTATCATAAAGTTTTTAATATTCCCACCATCAAGGAGAATGAAGAATTTAATCCGACAAAAAATAAAAGTATCGCGCTGTCTGCAAGTTTATAGTAAAATACGAGTCCTTATCGAATAATTCAATAAAGCTTTAACGAACGATTAAATAAATATTGGACTTTGATGGTTAATATAAGGATAAACTCAAAAGTGAGCTGATGATAGTGATACATTATTATTCATTTTATAATATTTATAGTAGTTGAAGTTCCTGGCGTTATCGGGGCGGTACACAGAGTTTTGAAAATAACACGTAGACAGTGATAATTATTCTCCCCTTATTTTGAACGTCAAGTGAGTAAGATTTAATCAAAAGTTTCACCTTCTATAGGGTTAGCAAAATATTCAATTGTGAACAGCTTTTAACCCTGTAAAAATCTCAAGTGTGTCAAGTAATTTTATTTGGGAGCCACCTCTGGGCTGGAGCCCTAAAATACTTGATAAATCTACTTGATTCTGTGTAAAGGAGGGCGGTCCGTCTGATTGGCAATCCATTGTTAACAGACTGATTGCCATCTCTAATGTACATACGAAATGTGAGTATGCTGAGTCTGTTCTACACGTATTGTAATTGAGGAACAGTGGTGCACATGCGTTAAACTTGACGGACACGAGTAGATCACCGGTTCGTTCTTGTGCTCGTTTTTGTGCAAGTCGGCTCGTAGATAGAACGAACTTCCGGCATTTGTGTTTCCTCCTTATAATCCGGACCACTTCAAGCCCAGCATTAATAAATTTCTTCCCAAATACCTTAACCCGCCTCACAAAACTGCCCAACCGGGTGGCGACATATTTCCTCAGCATTTACGCTGTGCAGGAAGGGACGCTCTAGTGAGATGTCAGATAAAGATCAAAATCAATCTAAATTCTGCTATAAGGGATGGAAAAGGATATGGGTGTGGTTTTTATAAATCTCGTATAGAAAATGACCTTTCTCCTGTTTTTGAAGGTCAAGTGTGCAAAATTTCATCTATCTCGGAATAAAACAGTACAAATCTTCACAAAACAAACCCAAACCGGGACAATCTTCTTAATAGCTCATTAATATATATACTCGTAATTATATATTTTTAAATGGTGTGTACTTATCTAGAAATGTACCTATTTACGATTACATTGTCACATTATAAATTTAGTAATATAAAAAATAAAAATTAAGTGAAAAATTGGAAACTTTTTTTTTCTATCAGTCTTAGGAACTCGTGTATGCTTTAAAAAAAGCTCGTTTCAACATATATACTATGTATAATCGGTATAATTTCTTATGTATTTTAATATTTTATTTCTATTTTCTTTAAAATATCTTTTTATCAATCAGTTTAATTTTTATTTCTTAAATGGTTTCTATAATAATATGTAGTTTTTAATTTTGTTTTATATGTCATTTTCCTTTTTGTTTTATTATTTGTCACACAAAATATTATTTTGTTAGTTCTTACATAATCCATGTACGAATACAAAAATACACATTGAAATTCTTTTGTTTTAATTAGATCAACTCGCTATTCATTTAATCGTGTAAGTATTATTGTTTCTATGTGCATAATTAATTTACGTTCAAATCACTTACACACAGAGATGCTTTATTATCCTCGGATAAAAGTGTTTTTAATAGCCGGGCACTTAAATATAAGCAGCCTTAATTTATGATTTTGAGTGTTTATTACAGCCGTTAATTTACAGCGAGTTGCTTACTTTAAACGCCGGACCGCTCGCCATAATTCAGTTAAGCGGACACGGACGGTTCGCCTGTTGGGCTCGTTGCACACACGCGTGCATACTTTATACCTACTGTATATTCTACGTTTAAAGGAAAAATCTCAGCTCGCATGATTATTTTCAATAGCTGCGATTGCTTTATGGTATCAACATAGCGCCATCGCTGGGGGCGCCGTTAAACTATCGGTTGGTTCAGAACTTTGCTAAATACAGGATGAGTTTTTATAGACGCAAAAGTACGTTTGAATTATGTATATCAAATGTACTTTTTAATCATAATAATAGTTAGTTTTCGGATAGTTCAGCCAAATACCCTGGAATATTGATAATAGTCCAACTCCAGTAAAATATTGGCAGTATTTAGAGGCGCAAGTGTAGCATACTGCCATCAGAATGTATGGGAAAAGTCAGGGATTAGAGGTGTCAAAACTATTCTGCAGTATTTGGTACAACCTCTAGCATTATAATAATTAATCACAAAGACGTGGAATGGAATCTTCCATGTGTTTGTCATTAATTATAAGTATGAAAATGGAGTATGAAATAGAAAGTCAGTATTTTCAGAGTTTTCGTAGATGATGTCATTCTAGATTTATTATTTATCCCATCAGCTGTAAAAATTAAACCCAATATGCATTAATAAAATAAAATTTAAATAGGCGTTAGTTGCTTTTATGTATTATCTGATCCGCTAGCTGTAATCGCGTTTATCTCCGATTTCTTCCTCGCCTCATCTTGTAGTATTTTATTACGACCGCGTCATAAAATCACTGACATCCCGTGTAAATAATCCCGAAAGCTCTCATTTAGCCCCAGTTGGAGATGTTTTGTATGGAAAACAGATTGTGTGGCTTCGAATCCCGTCGATGACAATAAAAACGGTGAAACAACAACTATCCCGGCACGCACGCCCTGGGATTTGGGTAGTAAAATTATGATTGTTTTCCATTGCTATTTCGGAAATAGGAAACAAACCACCATGGGTTGTGGTACGTGTAATGGTAAGAAGCGTCCTAGACGGGCCTTTCATGTGAATATCAGTTCTCCTTAATCTAAAAAGAATATGCGTAAGTTGACCCATGAACGAAAAAAGCTCAACTAATCGTTTTATTGAATGACTTCTAATTTTCAACTGATTCCAGATTATCTAGTAGGTACCTATCCACCATTACCGTTATTTTTCAGTTTCAATTTTGGGAGTTTTTAAATGTTTCAAAATGCCTTGTTTTGCCGATGTAAAACAAAGACCAATCTCGAAATTAAACATAACCCCCAAGATACAGTAAAAATATCAATTCCTAGGATTTATCTAATTATGTAAAAACATATGCAGGTACTTACCTGGTCACTTCAGTTAAGTCACAGTTTTATTAGAAAATTAAAGCTTGGAGAAGATACGATTTTGCCCACATACATTTTATTTTATAAATAACTGTTGGGAAGTAAAAGCTTCACAGATGCACCCATAGAGAACAGTGCATAGAGCTTGCTTGGAAGTCCGAAAGATGGCAGCTTGTAGCTAGTAGTCGCCACGACTAGTTAGAAAGCTCCCAGACAAACTTGGTGTTTTCAGATCTCATTTAGCCAGCTCCTAGTTAGGTCGACTATCGAGTCACCATTGTAATATTAATAAATTCCTAGTTTAACACAAAGAACCTATTATTTAAAATCACCTTCCATGACTAGTTGGAGAACTGTTTGTGAGAACACAACAATAACGGTCCACTAAAAAATAAATAATCTCAAATAAGATTCTTTTCATTCTTGTTGATTATGTTGGTGAGGTTACTTCGAAAGCCACTAATTTGTAAAAGTTAAAACAACTATGCTGAGATTTGTGATCTTACAAATGCCAACTTGAGTAATCCATATCAATGGATGAATGCAGTTGTTCCTCCAAGATGACGCGAGTTCGGAGTGTGTTCCCCGATTTTGTGTTGAAGCAAATCGATGAATGGTAAACATTATTTGTGTATGGAGATGCCACCTAACTAGGAACACCCAAAGGTTGAATTGTATGTATACGATTTTGGTTTTAATGCAGTGTTTTATATCAATTTGGAGCAGTGGTCATGTGGTTGGGTGCTCTGCAACAACACCGGAGGTCTTTATTCTGCAATTTTAAATCGGGGTAGGTATTTTACAGCAGGTCAGATGATAGACTCTGCACGGCTGTCTGAAACGTTTGCTACATGAGGAGGAAGCGTCACAATACCACACATATCAACCACAGTAACACATTTTGCAGTGAGAATCTCAAATTATAGATATGGTTATTGGTATAATTGGTAAGTACTAAAACCTATACTAATTTACTGCATTTGGAACGAGAATAATGATTGTCCTCCATAATTGGGAATTCCTTGTGTTTTGATAGAAATTCAAATAAAGTTGTCAAGAGACGGAAAAATCAAGACAAATCAATGAAGAATATTTAAAAGTGTATAGATTTTACAGGTACGAGTATACTAACATAATTCTTCCAGACATTTGGCACGCCTGTTCTTTGATTGTATTGATGATATTATAAACATAGTATTTTTTGCTGTAATCAATTCGATAGCGATACGCATTAATTTTTGTTAAACGGAGAAAACTTGATGATTTGAAACATTGTTAATTTATTAAAATTATTCGTTTTCCTGTTAAAACGGGACTATAGGCGTGTAACGAATGATATGACAAATTTCATATCAAAGTATCAGCAAAGTACGAATATGTTATGAGGAAGTCGAAACACGTGTTCTTACAAATAATAATATTTTCGCATCTCGTCTATTATCTTTATTCGGACAAGGCCACCTGCGTGTTCAGATATATTCTAAATGACTTATATTTTACTAAGAAATGGTCATGCAGTAACCTTTTAACAGTATCTTGATAAACATGCTGTACTCATTTTTCTCCGTGCTCGAGTATTTACGATCACCCTGTGAAAGAATATATCTCAGGTTAAAATTTCTACGCAATAAATTAATAGTTTGTTCATACTCATGTAAGCGAACAAATGATAAATATACCTAATCGCACCTAATTTTACATATTTGGTGAAAACGATTTCGAAACCGTTTCGTCTTTATAAAATAACGTCACAAGGCAGGGAAATATTCTCTGGAATAAACATTTTGTTGAAAATGAACGTAGCTGATGAAGGTTCGTTCTATGAATATCACATTAATATTTGATGCAACTAAAAATGGAGCACTCGTGTAGATTAATATTGCAGCGCTTTGGCAGCTTTATTCAGATTTATTTCATATAAATGAGCGATTCCGTGTAGCTAGAAAGGTTTGTCAGCGAGACATGCCCGCATTGACGGCCATTATAACACCGAGCGTTTCGTGGAAATAGTCAAATTTAATATTTTTAATTACGTTTTTCTATATATTATTTTTTTTCAATTCATATCCTTATTTATTTTGTATGGGTATGTACTTTGAGTGACACTTTTCAAATTATTATTTTGTTATACTAAACTTGGACAAACTTACTACATAGCATTTACAATAAATTCAAAAATTATTCTGACAATTCCAACTCACCAAAATGCTTATTAATGACAAAAAAATTCTTTAAATATTTAGGCAGAATAATAGATCAACACATTAAATGGACAGAACATTTTGACAGACAAACTATTAAAATCGGTAACCGGATAAATCATCACAATGATAATTCATCACATCTTTACAAAGTTATATAAAGTCATGGAAAGTGATGAAACAAAAACTTTATTAACCGGGTTATGTAGGATAGGTTAAAAAAAATTTTTTTTTTCATCTTTTCTAATGACTTTATATCACTTTTTAAAAGTGTGTTGAATTGTCACTGTGTTGAGTTATCATGGAACCGCAATTCTCCAATACGGAATAATAGGCTGGGAGGAGCGTATAAAATTAACTTAGCGCCAGGAAGTAGTCCAAAGACGACTTAAAAAAACATCAAGAATATATAGTTTTAAAAATAATAAAATGTATTTAAAACATGCACTACTTCAAATCCGCAAAGATAAACTAATAAAATAGTCATTGAGAACCAGACCGATAACCACGGGACAAATAATAATCCTAACGGCACAACACCATTACACATACTCAGGCATTAAATGTTTTAACAAACTCCCTAAACAGATACAAGTTGAAAATTAAGTTCTATAATAATGTGAATAAAACATTTTTTAATAAATACAAGATAATAAAAAAATAAATAAAACAAACAATAATTACGTAATTAAACATTGTTTTATTGAAGCAGGAAGATACTTGAGCTTTTAATAACACCTTGATAACTTAAAAGAGTACAAAATGTTTGATATTAAACTAAATTTATAAAATGCCAAACACAAAATTGATTTCGTCTAATATGAATCAGCCACCAAACAGAGCTAAAATAAGAAACTATCTAACTAACTAACCATCACACCGTTTCCCCGCAGGGGTAGGCAGAGAGGACGGACCGCCAAACAACTCGGTCTTGGCACACACTTCTTGCCTCATTCACATTCATACATCGCATCATACATACTATTCTATTATTCGGACTCTTGACATGGCCCGACTCGAGTAACTGATTCACTTAATCGTGCCATGTCTTCCTCGGGCGTCCCCGACTTTTGCTACCATTCGCATTTGCATCATATATCCTCCTTACAGTCCTATCTTCGCTCATTCGCTCTACATGCCCAAACCATCTAAGCGTCCCTTTCTTAATCTTACTCATTACGCTTACATCAGCCTTGCACTCTTTGCGGATCTCCACATTTCTCACACGATCAAACATGGTTTTACCACACATACGCCTCAGGGATCTCATTCCAACAGCATAAAATAAGAATGACTAGTCAAAAGAGCCTAAGCGCCTTGCACTGTTTTTTGAGATAGACACTAATATCGACCCCAGTGCAGCATGAAACGCAGAAAATCCTCTAGAAATCAAAAGATTTGAAATACCACAGATCGATGAACTCATAATGTTAATGTGAATAATAAAATAATTTATTTTCATGATGACTGTTTTGCCACTGTACTGCAATGGCCTGCCATACTTCACTCGTCGGTTTTGTAAAATCACATTTAAACCTCGGTTGATCCGTGTCGGGGTGTCCTCGGTTCTGTTCCCAGTTTAACTTTAAAATGCCTTTTATTATTCATCCCGGTTCATCACTTTTATCACTAATACAATGGCTGCATTTTCGTACCATTATTATTTCATGGTAGGTGGAAAGTGATCCAAATTTTGCACCTGCCCTTATAGTATACTGTAAGTCATCTTTAAAAAGAGGTTTAACAAAGAGAGAATTTAATGTTTTCTTTTATAGTTTTACATACTAAAAAATTCGTGTTCTCTTGTTGGTACTGTATTTGAATAAGTATTTTGGAGAGCTTTTTTGTGGTATTGGCGATACATTCTCATGATTTAATGTATTTAATTCCACAAAAGCCTGTCGATGATCTAGGGAAATATGGCTTAGAAACAAGGTATTTAGACCTCTTTTCAAAATTGGTACCGATTTTAATAGAAAAAAGAAACTAGAAAAGTAGTTAAAAACGACTAGGAGATCGCCATTGGGTATTGGCGATTAAGTTGTCAGGAAACCTACCCGATAGTAACTTGACGAATGTAAATATCTCTCAATACAAGCTTATTGCAACTTTTTGTGTTCGTACAAACAGTTCTCCAACTCGTCGTGGAAGGAGTTTATAAATAAATGGTTCTTTTAGATTAATTAGGGATTTAGTGATACTCCGCGTATTATAAAGGAGACTCGATAGTCGACCTAACTAGAAGATGGCTAATTGGAATCTGATACAGTAAGTTTATCTGGGAGCCTTCCCCTGGCCCTGGCGACTACTGGCCACTGGCTCCATCTTGCGGACTTTCACGCAAGCTCTATGCACTGCCATCTGTGTGTGCATCTATGAAGCTCTTACTTCCCAAAACAACTGAAGTACCGGCAATCAGGGGTAGAAAAAGTATTAAATCAACATTTCCAAAATAGCATAGGATAAACATATAAAACACGAAAACCGCATGTTTTGAAAATTTTAACCTTTCCGTAGAAAATAATTATTTTCTGATAATCACTGAAGCTACATAGTCACCAGGATTTGAAGGAGCCTAGTATTTCCGGTATGTAGGTATTTCATTTAAATCAATTTTAGTTGAATTTCTGTTTTTTAATGCATCTACCGTCTATGGAATTGCCACATTACCTTCAATTTATTTAATCCATGTTATCATGGAAATGAACTGCCTTAATGTGTCGGTAAACATAATTTAGTTAAGTTCATTTAGATGTTATGAGCCGACGTTATTGTCCTGACAAACAGAACAGAGCAATATTAAAACCACCCTATGCCGCTACAAGGTGACATTGAAGTAATTACCTCATAAAACCCACATAGACTTATTGACTCGGGGTAAATATGGAAGATAGACTGAAATAGTTATCAATAGATTCAGCTAATTTATTGAGATGTATTGAAATGATTGTTTTAACTACCTACCAAAATTATTATAATCAGAACATTCACAAAAAAAGTTTAAAGAGAATAATTATCTCATATTTGTGTATCGAGTATATTATGCTTATCCAAGAAATGTTGATTTAAAAATGTATGTTTTTGTTACACTGCTAGGCCAATAAGGATGGCAATAAATAAATCATAGATCTATCTACCTTTTATTTTCTTCCTGGCGGGACTCCTTCGTGAAACAGGGTTGCCATTGTAAAAATTAATAACACCTAAAAGGACTTGTAAAAAATGCAAACGCTCTTCTTTCATCATCAATTTAATTTGTTTTCTTTTGAAAACAAATATTTTGGAAAGAAATATACCACAATAATATTTAAAACTTAAGTTTTAGTAAAGATTTTTGATTTCGTAATGATGACAATAGATTTTTTAAACAAACAGTATTTAATAAAATTTGTTTGTAAAATATTTTTTTAAATATTTGTTTTCTACAGTTTATTTCAGCGGCTAGAATTCTCATTCTATTCATATCTATACATACATCGCCCTCAGTGACAAAAAATTTAATTTAATAATTTTTTTTCTGATCTCTGAATAGCTCAGTAAGTATACCATAAAACGAACAAATACTAAGTTTGGCGGACGTGTGTTTAGATAACTTATATTCATTGTACGAAGAAAAAAAAAAAAAAAGTCAAGTTTAGTATTTTTATTCTCAAATATCCGTTGTACCTACTTGTATCAACCCTACTAAATTTCTGCATCCCAGCCTTTGGGCTGAGGCCTGAGCCCTGTCCTATGACAGTTAAAGATTTTATGACGTTTCGCTCACGACGTTTTATTCTTGGATGAATTATATCTGTCAGACTCATTGTCTGCCAAGCGCCGGGTTTGGTCCTCTTCGTCCATTCGTCTCCTGGTCCAAACTGCACATAAAGCAGGGGACGCACTTAAAGGTTATCTACATTTAAAAAAAAATTGCTCAGACAATAATAAATTCCCCCATTTCAATGTCTTAACATTTGATATTAGTTATTTTATAGATATTTTACAACGTTTTGTGACGGTAAAAAGAAAAATGTATTTTTATTAGCATCATATTATTCTTGTGACCGATGCGATCTCTGATTCTTGGTGGCGTCAGAAAAGATATTAAAAATACTTTTTAATTTATTGTTGGATTGCCTTTGAATTTAGGGCCTAATCAATATTATTGTTTTCCTTTTTATTATGGTTGGTTTACGTTTACAGGAACGGAGTGCGTAGGTGGGCACCGTACAAGACCCATTATTTTTGTATGTATCTATAATGCTTCACTCAAATTTACTAGCCTGCCATTATGCGACGTGAATAGATTCAGTAGAGACATGTAATTGTGACTAACAATACAAACATATATATATATATATATATATATTTTATTTCTGTGAAACCGTGACTCAAAGAATTGGCAAAATGAAATTCTGCTCGAGATATACTATATTTACAACCCGGTTTCATCCAATGATATTCAACTGAATTGGATTCTTGAATAGCTATATTTATGTAATATTCACTTAAATTTCATGAAACATTACGGGATATGACATTGCGAGTTGAATGCACATGTATTGCTGAGTGGCTTCCCTAGAAATTCCACGAAAAAAAACTATTAAAATTGATTTTTTTTTTTAAATGTGTAAACCTTATCTATGCTAACCGGAGCCAGTGAGACTATGGCATCCCCTATTGGGGTATGTTTTGAGTCTGAAGGTAATGGGTAGGGGAAAGGGATGGGAGAAGAAGGTGGGAAGTACCAGATTTCAGATTTGATTACCAAACATGGCTAAAGCCATTTCATAAAAAGTTTAGATTCTGGATGGTGGGCTTACATCAGACGATACTGAGAGTATCTACCATTCTGGGACATGCCGTCAATATACTATATTTTATTTTTAAATAAATTGATTGTTAAATTTAATGAAATAATGCCGGATTTTGAACCCGTGACCGCCGGATTCGTATTCCTACCCCTCGACTACGGGGCCTAAACTCTCGGTACAAAAATTTTTGCAGCCTTTTTGTTGCTGATTTTTTGCTTTATAACAAAGATTTCATGCTTACGTATTTTATTTTTGGGGATACCAAATATGTGATATTTGCTTAGGATGATATCTATGTAATATGATACTTCAATTTATAATTTCACGGAAAAAATGTTAGCAGAGTTAAGTTAATTAAGTTAACAATGATGACAATGACAAATAAAGATAATGGAAATAATGCATAAATTTAAAATATGTAGTTTTAAAAATTACTCTCTTGGTTAGTCTGACAATTTTAGGATATTCTAGCGGTCTCATTTAAAAGATTGCTTGTGTCTTTCACCAAACTATATAGAATTTAGATAGATTCTGTCTTCTGAACTTCCCGTGTATTTGACCATATGCATTCGCTGCTTTCGTAAAAAAAATAAACCATATAATCAACAACTTTCAAAACACAACTTCCGAGTGACAAATTTCTCGGAATCGTCATTTTTCGTTTTGATCATCTTATCCTTGTCCTATCCGTATAAAAAATACATATTTTCATACTGCCCTGAAAAGATTAAAAAAACTTACTATCGGTACCTACCTACTGACTGATCTATTATTATTAAGGCCTACCTTCCTGAACAGAACTCATTCCGAATTTGAATTCTTTTGTTTTGCGGACAAATAATATAATGTAGCGGGAATAGGAATAGGGTTGCGGGGAGTGTGCACCCTACGGGGAGAGGTATGGGAGTGGGAAGGGGGGGGGGGTCCGAGCTGATTTAGAGCTGCCCATGTCTACTACGTGAAAACTGCCAACCATCTCCCGAGAGCATAAACAAATGAGATACGATACGAAATTGAGGCAAATGTAAACACAACGAGGAGAAAAAAAGTCGTGGAAATAACGCTCGTATTTCCATTTTGCAGTGAGCCATTTTGTAGAGTCAAAGTAGGATAAACCTAATTTTGATTGTGGCAAATTTTAACTATTGTAAGATTTAAGCATTCTCACGAAAAAATATGTTTAAGATTAGGTTCTAAAATGTAGTCAGAAAAGTGGAATTTACCTGGTTCCAGAACACAGGAAATGTTTTATATTTGATGTAACGTATTCACTCAGAATGGTGGTCTCTATCCAGGTAAAGAGATTTATTAAAATTCTGTTCATGCTTATGTAAAATTTATCATTAGAAATAGAATTACTACCATGCCATATTTTAAACCCACAACCTCTTGATCTGGAACCAAAGAGCTTACAGCTCTGCTACAAATATCGAATTGTCTCCACAATGTAACGGGTGTATATTGTACAAGACACTGTTAAACAAAAATTGCCTTCGGTTTGTTTGAAGAAATTTCACAATATGTGCATTGATAAATAAAATAAAAAAATTGTTTTAATGTTAGTTCATTGATTGAGGTATCTTGCTGTAACCTAATGATCAATTCTTATTTATATCTCTTCCAAGCCGGGGCCACGTCTGGTAACATCATAACAGGTCATAAAAGTATCGAATTCCCTTTCTTTTAAATACTGCGGGGGGCGGAAATGCCAGGACATTAATAAAATCGCAATAAATTTGCAGGTCGCTGGCGCCATATGAAATATCATAAGCATTATTACATCGTCATCAAGATAACAGACCTTTTAGTCACTTTTACTGACAAAAAAATGTCTCCGTTGATTTCATTCAGCATGACAGGAATTTGTTTTAACTGATGCAATATTTCAGTGCCTAATTTATTATGTATTTTAGGGACCTTTGTTTCTTAGTTTAGAAGGCGATAAGAACACAAAAGGGTGAGAGTTTTTTGTGGTAGTTTTTGGAATTTTGGTGATTTTGGTATAATATTACACCAAAATCACACTGCATTACGATTGAAATTCTAATCCAATAATGTTTGCTATGAGTTAGCTACTATAGCCGTTGAAAGAGGATATTATTTTTTTAGGATTCATGAATAATGAATTTAAGCCTTCTGCCAACCTTAAAAAAATTAGTGCGCGTGTCAATATAGGTAGCTGTTTATCGAATAAAAAAATTTACCTGATAAAAGAGCAAATTTGAGACCATGCATAAATATGAATGAAGCTAACATCGAGTGCCAAAGCTTGTAAAGCGGTCCAATATATCTGTCTACTCCTTTGGGTAAACCAAAGATTGGTTAGTTAGTCAGAGATTTTTTTGCAATTTGGGAGATTGTTAAGTGAAATTCTTCGTGCACAATTACATTGAATTATTTCCATTATGATGGCAGGTGTATTCCGCACTTAATGTCGATGATTTACTGATCTCTCGACTACAGAAATTATAACTTCGCGGCATTTCGATGCTGTACAGAGATTTTTCTTGGAATGCCAGATTTACAAAAAAAGTTTTTAATTTGTCAACATATGAGATGACATCTATTAGTCTTATCTGATCTCATAGCTTTTTTGCACGCAACAATGTATTATACTGTATTGTATTACACGTTTGAAGTGAGTTTTTTTATAGTTAAAACTAGATTATTCATGTTCAGTTGCAGACTGTACCGCCAGGTAAGGGAGCAGTGCAACCGGGACAGTCCGCCATACTTGTATTTCTATTGATACACATAAAAAACTGGACGTGGGTAAAATGGGAATCTCGAGACGCGAATAAATTGTGATTCCGGGAGGAGGCGCGGGCACCTCCCGGCCGACAGCCACCCTCAACCCTCACTGTCGTTTGCTACCCTGGCACTTTTTTTATTCATACACACTCTTGTATCGTCGGGGTAAGGGGTAGAGAGCCTATATCGCATCGATATATATAGGGTGTGACACTTAATACAAATAGTACTTGCAAGAGATTATTTAAGTAACGGTACATATACTATCAATTTTCGAATTCGCCAATGAATCGGGAAGAGACATGTTCGATTTGCGGTTCAGCCAATAATGATGTATTTTACGTGTATGGACGTTACGAGTTGATGGATCTTAAATGGATAGTACCTACCTAAGCGAAAAAGTTCTTGGTATATGCATAAGTGAAATAATCGTACGGTCTAACCACCGATAAGAAATTTTAAAAAGCTTTTCTGAATATGGATAAACCTGAAATTCTATGAATATCATAAACAAAAATTGTGGCTGGTTATAATGAAAGATTGAATGTGCGAAGTCTGGAAACGACCCACACACTTTTTTAACATGAATTATTATATGTAATAATAATTCATGTGTAGTATTTCATTCTTGTAATATAGACAGGATATATCAGCATGTACCCGAGAAACTTTAACCAGCGATCTTGAACTTGTTCGGAGAAAAAATGTAAATGAAATTTTACTCCAGTGAAATTTTATTTTCAAATCACAAAAATTCTTCCACATTTTTTCACCGGTCAAAATGCCATCTACCCCGTAAATGTGTATATCTAGATTTACAATGGCATATTTATACATATTTAACACAGCTCCCAGCTTCTGGTTTATCTATGGTTTTTCAATATTCGAATTGAACGATAATAAATTATTGTGGAAGGAAGCGAAATATCATCAACAACTATTGATAAAATCGGTATGGTAAGTATTTTGATGATTTCCGATTTCCACTGTTTCTGTATCATATTACACTCTGTATTATTTTCGCAATATTCCACACTGTGGGTACATGTGACGTAGCAGATCGGTCACGGCGTTTTGCAGACTCATTAGGCTGTTTGGATTTTGGAGCGGTCGCGTCCCTCAAGTTTTTTTCAAACGCACGTGGCATCGCGTCGCTTGGACTTCGTTAAAAAAATTTCGATTACGTAACCTTTTTTGAAAGATTTTCTAAAAAAACTTAAAATAATTACTATTAAGAACAAGTAAAAAGAAAACCCCAAAAATGTATCAGATGGAATCATAAAAGTACTAAATAAACTCAACTTATGGTAAAAATTAAAATTACCAATTTCTAAAATTGCAATCTAAAATTCTTTACACTTCCATTAAGCGTCAAGCAGTGCCTCGATTTCACGATACAATTTAATGAATCTTTCCGATTAAAGCCGGCAGCAGCATATCTGCCTCGAACAAGTCGGGCATTTGTCTTTTAGTAAAAATGGATCAAAAGGGATGAAATTTCCCGCACAACCATGCGCGAGCTTCCAAATAGCGCCGGCAGAGGAAAAACGAAACGAGCACCCCACTACCCATCACCCCCCCTCCCCCCAGCACCCGTTTCTCTACCAACCGGAAGAGGAAAGGACGTACTCATTCCATATTTGAAATTCGGACAGGACGAATTTAGAGAGGGAACGTTATTTAATGCCGTCTAACTCTTTGGGGACGCATAATCGAGAGTTTCTTTTTGGGTCCGTGACATATACCCCCACTCCCACCTACCTGTATGTTCTGAAATATATTTTATTTCTACTGTCCTATAAATATTTATACGAAAAATCTTTAAAAAACCCATCGGAAGGATGCCTTATTTAGCTTTGATGCCTTAGCTACCTACTAAAACTTTTTAATATTTATTAATTTACTTTATTACCAGGCTTTGCTCTTAATATGTTTTCGAATAATCGTTTTCAATAAATACAAAGTATGTAACAATAAAGTGACATATTTTTAAAATTTTTGTTTCTTGCTAGAGCAATCCCGATGAATTACAAAATTCATTGTAGGACGAGAGAAACTTACAATACAAAGATGGGAGTGTGTAGATACAATTTTACATTGTTATTTTGATATAAAAATTGTAAGTTTCACAACCGAATCACAACAAAAATAGAAAAATAATATAATTATAAGTTTTACATACAAAAATAGTACACAAATAGAAAAAGGTAGGTTAAGTAGAACAAACAAGAAAAAAAAGGTGAGTTAAATGAATATTTAAAAGCTCTAAAGCTTACGATGGAAATAACTTTGTTAATTTTTAAAAAAATGCGTTGACCTACATAATTCAGACGGGAAACATTAGGTAAATTTCATGACAACACCCTTCGACAGTTAATCAAACATTCTGCCTTCCGGGTAAGATTATGACAAGGAGGTGAGTATTATTTGATGCTAACGATTAATATCTACGATGTAATAACCAATTTGTGGTAGGTATCTGTAGGTACATTGTTTTAATCAATTTATTTATCGATATAAAAATAAGAAGCCCCACGTTCAATATATTTTTGTTAGAAAGTGCATTTTGGCATTTAACTGTAGATATTTTCCAGTTAACGAAATACGGCATAAAATAAAGTGTGTTTTTATTACGAAATCCGATACGAATAAATTATTCTTATCATCATTTGCGGTTACTTCGTTCCTTTCCCATAAGTTGAGTTTCAGCTCGGCAGTTCGGTTCGCGTATGTATACGTAGCATTACACGCGGCTATTTGCCAATTTGTCACCTATTATGTCAGATTCCTTGGAACGTGGTATGCAGGAAAGACAATAAAATACTCTGAATTGAATAATACCTACACGTAAAAGCTGTACCGTTAACAAGAAACATCAAATAAAGCTGTAGAGTTCAGTAATATGTCTGCATTTTATTATTCTATGGTAAAATTTATTTCCGATCACAGAGTATTTACTCCCGAAAGTATATGATTTTGTTTCATTTGAGTTATTGGGTAGACCAATTTGATTATTTATTATTTGTTTATTTGAGTTTAATATTTACAAAACATGCTTTTAGGTAAAACAAAATGATTATTATTCAAATAAAGTCCGTAGATCAATTGTCTGCAGTATTCACAAAAACAAAAGAGTTAATATTTAAAAAAAATACTCGATCTTTATTAGGGCTTGTTATATGAAATAAGCGAAACCTGGTTGGCAATCAATTATCAATTCAATAAAAGTGGTGTATTATAAAATCTGTTTTTAAATTTATATATGTAATATCATTTACTAAGTATTTGCTTCCTTCGAAAAAAAATTCAAATATAAAATTTGAAAGTTCCGTCGCGGCGGGCCAATATACTCACACAAACCGCTTACAATATTATTTTTTTTAAGATGTTGAGGTAGCTTCTTTTTCAATCGTGTTGCAGACAAGTCCCCGAAACCAGCCTCAGGCAAAATCGCCCGGTATTGAGTATCCACTTTTACGTAGAATATGTAAGAAATATATAAAAATTTAAAAAATGTCAGTACTTTATTACTGAAGAAAACAAAATGTTTAAAATTTATACAAAATTTATATTACGATTGATGACCTTTGCCAAAAATATTACCAAATAGTTGGTTGAAAAACTGACTGAAAACTTTTGGTATTAAGATTCAATATACAACGATCGACAGAGGTTAAACAAATGTTAAGGGAAGTTAATCATATCATAATAGGCCTGAACCGAGGAAAATATTACAACCCTAAGATACTTGGGAAATGAAGAAGAGGTAAGTAGGAAACACCTAAGTCTTAGAGTTAATTATTTTAAATTGCTGTCCACCTATATGCAGATATTTAATGCTCTAATTTGTTTTAGTTTAATGCTACTTAAACATGTTGATTTACCCACTCGTCCACATGAAATGAGAGGAGAGCTGTTGAGGTATGGTAAAATATTTTTTTGAGTAAAGAGAGAAATGAAATATACTAAATGTATTTTTTGTGGAATGATTCTCATTACTCTCACACGTAATTAATAGATTCCTCTCAAGTTACCAATCAACTAATTGAAAACAATGTTAGAAATACAAAGAAACGCGTGAACGTAGGAAAAAAACACTAGTGAAACTAGCGGATTAGTTTGTGCTCTGATGCAAGGATCTTATTGCTCTCTCACGGTAGTAATAGATTCCTCTTAAGTGACAAACTACGAATTAACTAATTGAAAAACATGTTAGAAATACTAAGAAATGCGTAAAATATGAGAAAAAAATACTATAGAAACTAGCAGATTAGTTTGCGTCTGCGCATCATTAGCCATGGAGTCTGGTTCCCGAGAAAGAGGAACATGTGACGATGTGACAGTATTTCAGTGTTTGTTTCACACGTTCCTCCTTTCATGCACTAGGACTAGATATATCAAGTCTCCAGTCTCTAGTCTCTAGTCCTGGGCAGGGGACGTGACGGCCGGGCCCGAGGCTGCCTGCGACTCCCCGTGCGGATCTAGATAAAGGTGTTGTTAGTACGGCCATCGTGTCCACACATCGCCCTTTAATTAGACAAGTTGGAACACAATAAACTTCAACGACCCGTCGGAATAATAAAATTCCATGGGATCCTTCCCACTGCAGCTGTACACTGTACAACCTTTTCCTCACAACTCTGAAGAGAGAAAAAATATTGTAACACGTCGAAACATGGAACGTTTTTAATAAAGGTACCTACCTTTTAATTATTACTACTCTTTAAAAAATCATGTTTGTAAGTTTTGGGCACCGTGCCTGATTTCCCTATGCACTAAAATAAAAATAAAAAATTAATTAATGTTCATGCTATTAAATATTACGTGATCACAATTTGCCAAAAGCAGTGTGTATACTGTTACCTTTCTTCTTGAGTTGAGAAAATTAAATTAAATATGTCGTTTAATGAATGCGGATGATAGAAAGAGTATGTGGCTTTCGATTCTCTCCACCTCTTTACTACTACGTCACTTATAGAATGTAAAAAGTAAATAAAGATTTTCTCGTCGGAATCTAGATCGTTTCAAAATGTGCAAAGTGTTTTCAATGTAGCTTTGTTTCCAGATTACGAATAACTTTACAATATTTTAAAGTGTTCTACTATTATCACAGTAAGCGGAAAATGTTTCTTTTGTAGTGATGGAGGACTTAGCCAGCTGAGCAATTGAACTTTTTTTATTTTTTATTTAATTTAAATCAAGTTTAATAATATAATTATTAAGTTCCGCAAGTATTTTTTGGTTTTTGTTATTGTTACGTTAAAAATGGCCTTAAAAGCCGAAACAGCTGTAACAATAACAAAAATTAAAAAAATACCTGCAGAACTTAATAATTATATTATTAAATTTGATTTTAATTATATTAAAAAAAAATAGTGTTCTACGAATTCTAGTGTTTTTTTTTTACACAAAAAAAAAATGAACTCACTACATTTCGAAACTCAGACGCGATGCCAATTCAGCCACTGACCGTTGATATACAGGTTCATATAGGTACTACACCTACACATACGTAAGTTTAATATAAGGGTGGCAATTTGTCGAACGAAAATTAGGAACTGGCCATTTTTTTTTAAAGACAGACAACATTCCCAGGTTACGAATAACCTGACAATATTTGAAAATCTCCTACAACCAAAATATTGTTTGTGTTGTGAGGGAGAACTTGACCAGCAGAGGAATTGAATACATCACTCTTTGGTGGGACCCAAACGCGATGCCAACTCGACCACTGACCGGCTAATTATGTTCTCAAAAGCTTTTGTTCGAAGGGAAATGGAGACGGTTATGTCTAGACTCTATTGCTGTTATAAAGGGAAATCGGATTTCTCTGTACAGAGGTAATGATTATTAAGCATGTCAAATTCCTCGTGCAGTTTTTTATTTTATTTTTGAAATGTAGACCACCTCTCTCACCCCGTTGCAGCAAAATATATTTTTAAACGCTTCGGACACAATTATTTTACGGTTTTTCTACCACTAGACACAAGGTACAATTACCCATAGGAAATAAGAGTACTTATTGACAGTCAACGCTTGCGTTTTTAGTTAATTGGTTTAATATAATGTTTTTTTTTTTAATATTTCAATAAGTCAACTAATTTAGAAGATAATTTTGTAACATTAAAATGAGAATCGTTATCGTGTTAATGCAATTTTTTCTGGCAGCATGGGGAATCGAAAACATAGCCCATATTTTCCATAGTTTGAGGTGTTTGAGGTACGCTATCCAAATTAAGCGTCTATAAATTGTAATATTCATCTAAAACTCTAATGAATCTTGCTTTGGAAAAATTATACTTTTGAAGAAAACACTTCTAGGTCGTTTTTTATACAATTATCGACTAAGAAAATAATAAAATTGTAGCGCCGATTTTTCTAAAAAAGACACGGTTGTGAACAAAATGAGATTTATGTAGTTTGTGTTTTGACTTCACTTTGTGATAAATTTGTGGAGAAAGATTTATTAAATTATTAATTTATAGTTTTCCATTACCTACAATGTAACAAAAGTTTAAAACATTTGATTTTACCGTTAATTTCAGTTAGTTAACCATAATTTGTAGGCAAATTGTTAATAATTGATCTGGTAGAACACCGTACCTGAACGTGGACACTATGGCCAATGGACAGTTGGAATAGCTAGCCGCTCATAGGCGGGCCCGTCAACGCTGGTCACGTATTTCTGCATACAACCCGTACGTGGTTGTATATTGTATTAATTTGGAATTCGCGTGAGGACACTCTACAACGTGTCAATCATGCGGTCTAATATGACTTTCAGGACATGCCAAATAGTGTGGGAACGAATTCACAGTTGAGAGATAATGTTATGTATTCAGAATAGTTGTTTGAAGCATGATTTCGGTGACATTGATGATACGCTACACTGTACAAATTGAACCGGATTATGTATTTAATTTTTCGAATAAAACAATCCACTAATTTTTATAAAATGATTTAATAATTTTTATAACAAATAAATAAATAAATAAATAACACCACCAATAAATCATTAATCCTGACTTACAATGAAAACTGTCGATAAGTCAATATTTTAAAAGCACTATATTATAATACTAACAACAATTTCACGTCAAATACGATTTGGGTACCTATTTTGACTATCTTTAACAACAAATAATCTATCTTCTTGGCAAGTTGTACATATGTGATAAAACGTTATTTCGAATTACCTAAATCTAATGTAAAACAAAATAATTGTTAAGCTAGCAGAAGACATGACTTTACCTACAAAAAATTGGTTGATTTTAGAGCAGTCATTCCGAGAGCGGTATATTTCGACCCCCAGGGGTCGATTTCGACCTGCAGGGTAATGTACATTGCGGTTCACGAGAGTGAATCCTCTTTAGATAATATTTGTTTGGATGTCACTTTTTTGTGGTTTCATATGAAATAGAATTCAAAGTACAACAGTGATGTGATATCTAGGGAAATTCTGAAATGTTGACAAAGAGGTCAAATTCTGGGAAAATATCAAATATTCTAGTAAAAATCTGGAAATATATCGAAAATAAACACAGACAAAATTTATCATTCTAAAAACATTGTAGGGAATCCAGTATTAAGCAATCGAGAATACCTCAAATACACACACCCATTCAGAAATCTAGGGAAATTTCGGTCTACCAAAAACAGAAAAAATCGGACGTGGTCTACGGGACAAAAAAGTTTGTGGACCTCTGTTTTAGACCAACTGTAGAGTTGTATTAAGAAACAATCTATATTACTTTGTCAAAAACGAATTCAGCTCTGCACTGTAAAACATTACCGTAAACCTAAGAAAATCACACATCATTTCTGAAATTAGCTTCGTAGCTAGTAACATCACCGAGAGAGGCGCTTCTCATCACGTTCGTGTATTTGAATTGGATTATTATATGGTTCAGGGTTTTATTTTTCCGAACAGAAATAATAACAGCAACAAATGGGCCCCGGAGCATTAATATCCGTATTTGGTAGCAGGACGAGAGATGGCCAGGAGTTATGTGGGGAGCGACCTCGTAAAGAACCACGGCTAATTGGCCCGCAGGACGAGCAATGAAGGGTTATGAATTTTGCAGGATCAATGAAGTATTAAGATCGATAAGTAGTCAGCTGTTCACCTGTTGTCGGTGGGAAAATTGTTATATCATGTACATCGTGAATTATTGTTGTAAGACTTATTTTCTGCTCAGGACTAATTAAATTTAATATTTTTGTAATCCTCTAATGACCGCAATAAAGCACTGACGTATTCTCAGACATCAGAGAACGTGAATGTTTAATATTTATGTGACATAATGTTTCGTGGTCATAAATAAATCGAAGTTTTTTTCATGCCATTCGTTTTCGATTAAGATGCTTTTTGTGATATTATTATGTGGGATTCAAACACTAAAGGTAGTTTTATAAATTATAACTAATTTGATTTCAATAATTGACTACTTATCCAAAATATTTGTATTTTTAAGAATTATTGTAATAGAACGGTTTTTTTAAATAAAGAAGTGGAAATAAAGTAAAATATAATATTCTTTAAAACAATAAAACTTATTATGGCTCAAACCAAAACTCCATGAACTTCACCTCTCTGAAAAATTGTACTGAAAATTAATTATTATTACAATTGTAAAATATCTCATTTCCAAAATCCTGCAAATTGTTACAACAAAGCTGTAAGTGAAAGATAACATTTTTAGATTACACGTAATCCTCCTCTTAAAGTGATTTTTTAACATTTGAATAATATCACAAAAGTGAACTCGACTTAATTGTATTTTGAGGAAAAATAGATGAACGAGCACCTAAAAATGCCCGGACAAATATTATTGCCATCTACCGTCAAAGTCAGGTAGTTTCACGAAATTATTGTATATTTGCCAAACTATCCACTCCCCTCGTTTCATTTTTTTCCGCGGAATATTGTTCGGCCTTTTCGATTTCATAGTTTTTATGCACACTGCGCCATCTAGCGGATTTTTCTGTCACTTGCAAAAAGAAGGTAGAAAGCAGGTTTTTCAGTCCGTACAAATTATTTCAATCGTTACACTTACTAAAACATGATTAATTACCAATAAAATACCTAATAGAGTTGAATAAACTGAATACAATAAAATTAATACATCTATTTCAAACTAAATGTGGCAGTGTCTTAATCAACGAAATTAACTAACTATAATATATGTATAATAGTAGTTCTACAAACGGTTGACCTGGCGTCCAAAAAGTATGTTTCTGCGAGTAATTTTTCTTATTTAATAAATCAAAACAAAAATTTCCCCTGAAATCACAGGATTATGATAATATTTACTTAAACGCCAAAGTACTTAATTATATAATCATATATTTTGTATGTTTAACATTTAAAAAAATTTCAAATGAACAATTTGCCCAAAGAAAAGTGACTACCTCTATGAAAATTATTTTTATTTAAGCTTTAAGTAGGTAGGTGCAATTATATTGCAAAATGCGAAAGTAAGGAAGTCCAAATAAATACTACCATTTCATATTAAAAAAAAAAATCTATACTGAATCATTTAAACGGTCACCATCTTAAAACGGAACGGAACGTAATAAAAAGACAGATAACGTAATAAAATGCAAAATTGTCGAGTTAAAGTAAGAATGTTAATAATTTTATTTAGGAAATTATAACTTTTGTTATCAAAATGAATGGACGTGTTTACTAGGAAAATATTTAATTTAACCATTGTTTGTAAGATAATCATATTTTCACAAGCAAAGTGAGGTTGTTGTTTTGTTGTTGGTCTTTTCTTCTATAGGTACCCCAATTATGATTTTCAAAATAAAAATTATTTTTTTTAAACTCGAATGTTGTGCAATTAAAAATAGTCAATTTTGTAGCTTTTAGCGAATGTTTGACCTAAATACATCAAATTTTCATGTGTGTCAGGAAATGACCTTGTTTGACCTTGAACTCTGGGCGCAACTTGCATGTACAAACTTTCACGTGACATGCCATTACGTGCGGCATGAAGCGCACTACTAAAATAAGTAAAAACAATGTTTTTGTACCGTAGGCAAGAGTTATATCCCCGATAATAGGTAAATTCTAGGTAATTTAAACAGTTCGACAGATAGATACAAGTTTGTGTTTTATTTAAATCTCCGGTTTAAATTAAAGGATTTTTGAAAGAATTTACAAAATAATATTTGCCTTAAATATTACGACACATTCAAAAATATAAACAAAAGAAATACTCATTTCGAATGTGGAATTAATTATTAATTTTTGTTGTTTGTTTTTGGGGTGTTATGCCGTGTTGCGCTAACTCCTTCTTTAGCCGACGTTTCGGACAGCGTTGCAGTGTCCATCATCAGGGCAGATCCGGTAGATCCGAAGATGTGATCTACCGGATCTGCCCTGATGATGGACACTGCAACGCTGTCCGAAACGTCGGCTAAAGAAGGAGTTAGCGCAACACGGCATAACACCCCAAAAACAAACAACAAAAATGCTTTTGGCCGTGAGAATCTAAAATCTTACCTAATTATTAATTAATCAAAATAAAATAATTGTGGAACCTCTTCATCGCTTGTACCAATCGTTCCCACAATCAATTACAATTTTGAAAAATAATCAAATCCCAGGTCTTGAGTTCTTTGAACCCGAGTTACACGTTGACACAGAGAAACTGAGTCTAGTTAAATAGAGAGGAACATTATATTGAAAGGAATAATTAATGAAGGTACCTATATTTATAGAATATATGAATCAGAGGAGGTAAGTTCTAGAAGTACTGATTTGTAAACAAGTATTACAGAACGTATTTATTTTTTTCTTCTATTATGGAAAATTAATAAATTTGCAATCTACATTTAAAATATAAAACAAATATATATTCATAGTCCACGAAAGAAAAACACTTGAGAGACATTACGGTTTGAATCATTTTTGGGGTTGCTGTGCGTATACTTACACGGGAAAGTGTATGGTTTGTATTTTCTCTTCATTTTTGTCAAACTAACTTTGGTCATCATCTGGGTAGATAAACGGTTCATGACAAAACAGAAGAAGATATTATTGAAGATAAGTGAAAATAAAACCGTACATAATACCAAACCTAACCTAAAGTAACCTATCCTAGCCTAACTTATTATTTTTTCATGTTGTTAACTTTGTCACTTTCCTGCTTTGTCCGGTTACCAAATTTGCTTACTGAATAATACATCGGTATGGGTACTACGTACTACTATAAAATTGCATGTTTCAAATAACATAGTGTAGCTCTGAATCATGGTACACGTACAATAACAGTTTAGTCATTATAAATTCATCACAAATAATTCCCTCAACAAAGAAACGTAGATATCAGTTTTACATGCGTACTTACTGAACGAGAAATATTTTTAACGCAGTGCCGTTTGAATATTGATGGATATTTATTTTTTTATTGCGCCGTAAACATTTCAATAAATAATAATTTGACAGTTGGTTTTCCCACACTACTGTCATAACCTGCATGTAAATGTGGACGCGACTTGATTAGAAATCCTATTGATAGGTAGAAACTTTGTGACTTAATATTTGGATCAAAATCAATAACTTTTTTTTTTGTACACTAACTCCATAATTATTACCGTTTTGATTCGTTTGGAGTTTCCAATAAATACCCATGATAATTTGTTTATTTTTAAAAATACACTTTCTGGTAATAATACGCACGGTAGCGATATTACCATACCTAGAAAACCTCTCGAAACTTTTTAGAATTAAATTTATTTTTTTTGTTTCGTAACATAAAAAATCTAATCTAGGTTATTTTTTTTGTTCTTTTTAGCGTCCAGATTTGAACACAAATAGCCAACTTAAATTTCTTTATTAATTGAAAAAACACACTTGGTAATAAACCCTTTTTATTTTGAATCAAAAATGACAGCCAACCGGGTTTCGCTTATCTCAAGCTTCATCGGGGCTTATTATATTAACAAAATAAAAAGTGGTGTATTTCAAAGTGTGTTTTTTCAATTAATACATAATGTCACACCCCAAAGTGTTTGCTTCCTTCGAAAATATTAAATTTCTTTAGTTTTTCCGATTCTCGGCGGCTATCCACCATTGGAAAAAATATATGTCTACATATGTAATATTGTCGCCAAGTACGTGAACTAAATATTGAAAAAAGGGTCGTTTTAAGTATGCACATACGAGTACTTGCATGTTATCGTATTTTCGAAGGACATAAAGCTAACACACTTAGTAGAGCACGGTGTATCGTAACGCTTAGCACGGTCCATCATGAACTAGAATACATCATAATTAAGATGACAATTGTTATTATATGGGCAAGTTGAACAATGTAAATGCATTGCGACACAAAGTAACGGTCAGAGAAATGTCCAGCGTTCAATCTCCCGGCCGCGCACTGAATACAATATCACCGTTGTAATAGGTACACGCTTAATTTATTTTATTTGACTCCTCGAATTGAATTCAAGTGAGCCGTACCTATGACAATAAATTACAAGCGAAGAAGATTAACTAAAAAAATATCCGGGTTCCATGACTCGTGAGGTATTAAATCTGCTATTAAATAATTTAGTCATTCGTCTTTCACATGCCTGCGCTTTAATTATCACGTTTTCTTTTAACACGTTCATTATGGGCGGTGCATTGCTGTGCGATTGTCCCACGGCTTTGATATATGAAGATAAATTATCCTGGAGTGCATTTAATTAATATTTTATTAGGTGCTTTATTGTGGGACTGAGAAACCTTCGGCAAGGAATCTCTGTATATGATTTTGAGAGCATGAAAGATATAAATATTATTGATTTACTTTATCACTGTAGCTTATTCTTTCTCGCTCATATGTCGACTACAATAATTTTCCACTTAAAGACATTTTTTGCTAGTTATATTACACTTCACGGGAAAAATGCTGTGCGATTTTAACCATTTCATAAATCAAGGTAGAAGAAAAGGTGGTCAATACTTTATTAAAACGATATTAGTAAGAAATCATAGCTTACCCCTGCTATAGAATAAACGTATCTCAGATTATGCAGGAAATTGTTGGAAATTGTTGTGTGGGTTAAGAACCCTCTTGATTTATTATATCAAATTCCTTATGTACTTACAAACATAAAATTTATTTGGTTATTTTCAATTTTAACAACATATCTATCTCAAAATAAAATGAACAAAAAACTTCTTACCAAATTCTTACTTGCCTCTCGGGTACAGATATTACTATCGAACGCACAACAATTAATACTATTCATTCATTATCAACGGCGTGCACAGTGTTTTGGATCAGGGTAAGCAGAAGGAAAAACAGCGAATTCACGAAAAAAAAAACTTACCGCAGGCTGCTGGCTGTAGTCAATTTGGTTGGGATTTTATAAGCCAAATCATTCATCTATTCATATCTGTGCATATTTTGAGCCTATTACTGGATAGATAAAATTTCCACAATTTTGCCGCAAAATAAACACAGCTAATAATATTTTGGTAGAAAGCCAACCTATGATATTACCTATCATTATTTTGTTGGTAAGGTAGCGGGCACTGAGGTAGATGGCACTAGTTGATATGTTTGCTAGGCGTTGCAATTTGTTCTGATCTTTGCTCTGCCTATTTAGACTCTTACACGAATAAGTAATCTCTAGATTGCGCACACAGCATACACGTACGTATGTTATGTTGTATAAAATAAACATTGAACACTGTCTTCTGTCATAATACTCTGAAAAATGTTGCCACTGAATTTATTGAATTTAAGTCACCCAATGCAATAAAACTACCTTTTTGTGAAAACAACTATAAATTTCATACACTAGCCATATAAAGATCCCCTTCATTAAATGATTTTTTATTTGAAAAAGAACTAAAATATTTTGTTAGAAATCTTGACAGAAACAATTTTACTTTTTCCATTTTGGCAGGAGACATAAATATAAATATAAATGATAACAATAAAAATGTAAATTGTCAAAATGAGTATCTAGATTGTTTATCAAGCTCTGGATATATGTCATATATTAGCTCACCAACAATAGTAACCTTAAGTAACTCATGTTGAATGTTTAGACCACACATTTTTCAAGTCAAAAATACACTTTTAAACCGAAATTCTGAAACTCTAGAAAAAGTAGACATTGATTATGAAACTCTAAACTCTTTACTTCAGTTAGAAAACTGGGAAAATGCAATATTAATAGAAAATCCACATTTATCATTAGAGAATTTTTATAATACTCTGAGAGATCATATTCTTAAAAGTGAAAGTAAAATAGTTGTCACTAACAGAAAATATACCTAAAAAAATTAAACTTTGGATTACAGTTGGATTAATTATATCAATTAAACAAAGAGATAAATTATACAGAGAAATGTTTAAATATCAAATGGATTGCCAACATAATAATCTCAGAACAATGTATTATCTGAGAACAAAATATCTAATGTATCGAAACTTACTAAATAGACTCATACGAAACTGCAAAAAGAAATACTATTGTGAACAAATTGAAAATGCTAAAAATAATACTAAAAAAAATTAAAGACAGAACACAAAAAACAAAAATTGGGAATAATTATAGTTCAGAGACACAGATAAAAAATGCAGTTCCGCAAGGAACTGTTGGCCTGATTTTATTCTTAATTTATAGTAATGATTTATGTAATTTTGTAATCCCTTTTAAAATTGTTTCTGTAACTGAATGTATTTCACTTGTTTCAACATGGTTAAAATACAAAAAAACTTGTTTTAAACTACAGCAAAACATTTTACTTACCTTTTCATAAAAACATTAAAAACAAACCTAAAGACAACCTTAAAATTAGAATCCATAATACAAGTTGCAATCAAGAAATGTGCTTCCTGTGCAACGAACTCGCTAATGACGAAAATATAAAATATTTAGGAGTATCAAAAGATATAAATCTTAATTGAAAATGACATATTAATCAAACCATTTCTAAACTAAGATATCTTACCTACATATTTTATAGACTTAAGGAAATTCTAAACACTGAAAAACTGAAAATAATCTACTTTTCCCTGTTGCAATCTGCAATCATTTATGGCACAATAGGATGGGGTGGTGCACCTGATACATTTATCAAACCTTTACAAATAATTCATAAAAACACATAATTAAAGTCATATTTATCAAAAATAGAACATTATCGACAGACTTATCATACAAAGAATCTGTAATATTCGTAGATTATTTATATTCCAAACCATGAAATATTTATTTAAAAACAAAAAAATGAGCAAAAGAACAAATAATATATTTTACACATCCAAACCAATACTTAATTAATGCAGACACATAGCAGTTTCATTGGTCCTCGTACATTTAACCTTCTACTACTACAAACTCAAATGATAAAATATGTTAAAGAGGTAAACTTATGGCTACATGACGCAGATATTGAAACGCTTTTTCTATAAATTTATCTATCCTTTCTACAACTCACTTGCTATAACTTTCTAAACTGTAGTACATTATGTTTTCTCTTTACTTTTTATAATAACTAAAATAAAAAATAAAAATTTTCTACTTATGTATTTTATACTTTATGTAGGTACTTGGAAATTTAGTAATCTTTTTTATACCCGCACTCAGGCAGTGCCTTAGTGGGTTTTCATTTCTTGTTTATACTATTTTTTTTATATATTATGTTATCATATACTATTTTTTATGTATTATATGTGTAAAGAAATTAGAATAAATAAAGTTTAAAAAAAAAAAAAAATAAACTGACCTGAGAGATATTTGGCATACCTACTTAGTTTCTGTTTTTGATACGTTATAGTGTGCGGTCAGCACGGTACGTGGGGCACTGCGATTCGTCAATGGGACTCGCTATTTTTAAATTTTGAAAGAATAGTTTGATTTCTTGCAATAAATGTACAAATTTTAATATTATTTATATTTTTATGCGAGTAAGGTAGGGTAGGCAGTGCTCAAGTGCCTATATGGAATGCACGCCTCTGTTTGTTATGCTGTTCGTGACTCAAAAGCAATAAATATTTGTCATTATTTTCTCGTCTTTCTGACTCAAATTGGTACTTCAAGAAACTTCATTGGGGTAGGTACAATGGTTTTTGTTTCGATCTTGAAGAATATTCCCATAACTAGAAAAGCGAGAAAAATATTGCGTTTTATCTAGAAACCCTTCCACCTTTTCTTCCGTCATCGGGGGGTATCAAATCCCGGAATCAATTGGAGAAAATATACAGGTTGTGTATCATTGGTCGACGACCGTTGGAATCAATATTAGCCAGTGGCGTCCTTGATTGGGGAAAAGAAACGGAGGCTAAGGGGAATTTACCATAAATTATCTATTTACAATAATTTTGTAAGTCTCTTAATAATTATTATACAGTAGTTAAGAATCGACACATTTGGAGATATTTAAGATAATTTTTCCAAGCTGAACCCTAAAAGGCAGAAGAAGATAATGTTAGTTCATTTTCCGCATTGTAGTCCTTAGTCCGTGTAGACCAGAACTAAGAAATCTGGAAGATAAGATAGATATTTATAACACGAGTTTGAATAAGCTATGTTCTTTTATAATAATGAACTAGCTTCGAGTACCTGAAGAAATATCTAAAATAAATATATTTTTCGTTTCAAGATGTTACATAAATAATTTCTACCATGCTAATCTGGGAGATGGAAAAGAAATAAGTATGTTTTAACTTTACAAGTCAGTTATACTATATTAAAGTATATTTACAACTCAGTATAATACAGCGCCCTTGAGGTGATTTTGCACAAAAACGGCGCTATACAAATCATACAAGTATTATTATTATTATGAGTTATACTATACTACAGAGTATTTATAAGTAAATTATACTATTTTACAGTTTTATTTAAAAGTCAGTTATACTATATTAAAGTTAATTTACAAGTCAGTTATACTATATTACAGTAAATTTACAAGTCAGTTATACTATTTTACAAGTTAATTTAAAAGTCAGTTATACTATATTAAAGTAAATTTACAAGTCAGTTATACTATATTAAAATAAATTTACAAGTCAGTTATACTATATTACAGTAAATTTACAAGTCAGTTATACTATTTTACAGTTTTATTTAAAAGTCAGTTATACAATATTAAAGTAAATTTACAAGTCAGTTATACTATATTACAGTGAATTTATAAGTCAGTTATACTATATTAAAGTAAATTTACAAGTCAGTTATACAGTAAATTTGAGATTGTTTTTTTTTTTGAGCCAATGTAGTTATAAAAAAATTTTTACCGATGCGTCGTCTTGATATACCTCTCAAAGGTTTTGTTCGGGAGATTGAAATAATGAAGGAAATAGAAATATATTTTTTTTTACTATTTATACCCAATAGGTGACTTCTTACCATAGCATAAATAAGAAAACAATAAATGCCATGTGGACGTGTTTGATCCAATTTGAAGCCAATCGGGCCATACATTTCCAACGCAAAACTGTATTTTACCATGATTATGAAATTCAATGCGATGACGATATACAATGTCTGGCAAGGGTAAGAGACGGACCGCGTGATAAATGGTATGAAACCAAAAGGCTCTAAGTGAGTTACTTCATTTGTTGTCATTCAAATTTGTTTGGAAATCACTTCTAGTTTTATTCTTTATTCTATTTTTTTTCACCTTTTTGTTGTTACACAGAATTTCAGCAATTCATCAAATTTCTAAGTTATTGGTCAAGTTCTGTTAAATTTCTATTCAAGTTCTGTTATTATTTCAGCTCTGTAAAGCAACTGATGAAATAATAAAAACCAAGAAAGTTGTGTAGAAAATTTGGACTTGAATAGAACTATCACAGAACTTGAACATAACATTGAAATTTGATTAATTGTTCAAATTCTGTAAAATAACTGGTCCTTAGAATACCCAGATAAAAAAAACGTTATAAACAAACTTTCCATTCGGTTTCTAGTAATGTGCACAGTTACAATTGTAGCTACAATTTTACTAAAGACACGTAGTCATCCACGTTGACAGTAATTATTATTGATCAGCTACTTTCATCCATATCCTACATTTTCCTCAGCTAAATAACCCGAGCAGCGCTTTATCTCGGAACACGAACATGGCGAGAACAGCAAAATGCTGCATTTCTCTTGCATGCGAATTGCGAAGATTATAATTTATGACGTTATGTGTTGCACATTCCTGCATTAGCGCTGCAAAGTGCACAGTGCACACGGGCCATAATCGGTAGGCAGCCGGCACATACAGTAAAATGAGATGGTGCTTATAGCCGGTAGCTACCGTCACATTGTTGCTTTAATGGGCAACTAGACACTTCATTAACACTATAAACTGCAGAAGGATCTGCCACTGGTTGTTTCTCGTAACACATCTGGCATTACGCGTGTTTGAAGGTGTGTGGTAAACAGTTTGTTTATTAATTCCACTATTAAAATTTCTTCTAACTGCCGTTGACGCACGTGCACACAAGAAACTTTAAATTGTTACCCATCAAATTAGTACAGTCCAACCATGGACTCAATTTTACAAATGGGAGAAAACATACTTCAAATAGTTGTGGAAACTCTGATATTAGGACGAATTTTACTGATGTGGCGTCGAGAAAAATCTACATTAAATAATTAATAATAAACCGCTTGACCTACTTAGTATCTACTCCCGAATTATGTACTTGCATCGTTAAATCGTAAACAAAGTAATCTACGTACTTCAAGTACCTACCTGCCTATTGATGACAATAACACTGCAGTCCGTCTCGAATACTACGAGAACTCGCCAGAAGGTTCGAGCCTACGGCCTAGGCATAATTGCCAAGCCGTCGAAAGTTCGCGAATGATCCAGATCGAGCGAGTGTCTTCGATTTAGTTGCCATCCACCTACCTACTGCCGCCGTCGGCCGAGTAGTATAAATAAGCCCGACGCAGCGAGCCAGTCAGTCAGTCATAATTTTGCCGCCAGTCTACAAGGTTCAACGAGTGATCACCCGCGCTCTTCTTACTAGCGCGAGGGACACGTACCCGGCTTCGCCCCTATCATCATGGACTCTATCGGGACATCATCATAGCGCCTCGGCCACGTCCGCGGCCAGCGCTACTCGGATTACAAGCGCCCTGGTTCCAGCGTCTCTGACCAGCGCTTCTTCCACGCTACCATGACCACCACGAGGACACGCAGCATCCTCACTGGTCACGCCGTTCCCGTTCAACCGCCTATAAGGTCCGTCGCACCTTCGGCCCTCTCGTCAGCACTGGAGTGCCTGAAGACCTACGTTCTTCGCCAGTGCCTGACCTCCATCGAGTCCCGGTCATCAGCGCCCGGCGTCGACTCACTGACCCGCGCTTGACCAGCACATCATCAGCCAGCATCCGGTGTATTCTTCTGTCCTACCTCATCTCCTTGTCACGGCTACTGACTCACCAATAAACACATGTGACCTTCAACACCTTCTTTCATTTCGTGCCTCACCATTGATCCCCAAACTGATTTAGCATTTTTTTCACCACATTCAATCATATATATTATTTTACAGTTCACAATAGCTCGTCTATCTGTATTATGTGCAACTATATCGCCACCCAGAATAGCAAGGTTTTGATTTGGAATAAGGAGGAGACTATAGAAAACGATTTGGTAATGCGAGTCTTGAAGAAGTGATGTTAAATAAGGGTGGAAGACTAATAACGTTAGTTCGTATTCCGATCTTGTCAGACAATTTCGCTTATTCAGTGGTACGCAGTGAATCAATGCTGCTAACTCACCCGAGCAGCCTTCATTGAAATATCCATAAAACAGACATATGTCGACAAATAATATGCATAAGAGATCGCAGTGGCCGTATTGACAACTCATAAAAAGCCGAACAGTCCTCCTTTGAAGAAAGCCAAGCAGGTTATTCAAGTACAGAGTTTTCCAATAAGAGGTGTTATTTTGAATAGCCCGCTACTTCGGTAGATATTACTTTTGAAGCTGTCATTTTTTAATATTTGACAAGTAGAAACTACGCCATTAATAAAAATGGAACAATACACGCTTCAACAACGCATTGAAATTATTAAAATTCACTTGAATGAATCAAATGCCAATCATCTTGAGTGATGAGGCCCATTTCAACCTCGGTGGCTTCGTCAACAAGCAAAATTGTCGCATCTGGGGCTCGAAAAACCCAAGAGTTATTATTAAAAAGCTTTTCTATCCTCAACGTGAGACTGTTTGGTGTGGTTTATGGTCCGGCGGAGTCAATGGACCTTACTTTTTCGAAAATGAGGTTGGAGCAACAGTTACGGTGAATGCATCGCTATCGAGAGATGATTAATGATTTTTTATAGCCAAAATTGGATTGTATTGATCTGGACAACGTTTACTTTCAACAAAACGTCACTACGTGCCACACAAGCAATGAAACCATTGATCTTTTACGATTGAATATCAAAATAACACCTCTTATTGGAAAACCCTGGATTTTGGGTTTATCATTTACTGCTCTAACGTTGTATAGCAAAACTGTACCACAAGTACGGACAAGTTAAGCGTTATAGCTTACTATGATATACAAAGCTAGTCTTAAAAACTAATTAAAATCCTGTTTAACGTTGGCACGCTTTCAGAGTGTATGATCCTTTTTGCCTGGTGCGAGTACCTACAGCCACCATTACCAGTTTACCACATCGCACTCACACTACCGCGAGGTCCATTAAAGTTAATGTCACTAATTCTTCAACTGCAATCCCACTTATTCCTACAGTTTAGCTTGCACGCACCTTTAGATTGATGGATACGGTAATCGACTCCGCGCCGATAATTTAAATCTTCGTTTTCAAGTTTAGTATTGTCAGGCGACACAAATAAAATACAGAATCGATTATTTCAGAATGACAGTTGTACGGTTCTTCTCGGTCAGTGTGAGGTTCCCAGAAATCGTTTGCGCTCAGTGACGTTGTCATTATGGACATAATGACGGATCCGGGTTTATGGGAGTTCATTTAATAATGTTGTGAATTAGAATTAAATCAGATATTATGCTCAGACTTGCTGTATGTGAATAATACCTAATTCCTTTTAAAAAATGTGCAATTGTAATTTCATTCAGTGTCAATTTAAACCCCATAAACCATGAACTTTTTCTATTATACACGGTGTCCGGAAACAAGATGTACAAGCGGGAAAGTGGCGAATATTCATCACATAGAGAACTCCGAAAAACTTTTTTTTTTTAATCTGAGAGAATCCCTTTTTATCAACTTTTATTTTGGTTAAAAATATATTAAAACCGGGTAGGTGTGCGCTTCTAGGCATTATAAAATTGATTATAAACCCGTTGTGACCGCTTTTTTTCAACATTTTAAGTTAAAATACAAACTTCTGACTTCACTTCGAAAATGAAAAAGAAAAACAAAAATCAAGCATAAAAAATCGACTCCAAATGTGATGCAGATTCACCAGTTTCCAGATTGTACCACTAGGCTGCTTTGGGGATACCTTTTGACCTCTCCATTTGGTCTCTCGACCCATTACCTTGCACCACAGTGGGAAGGATATATTCATTTGTCCGTCATTTGTAGACACACTGATCCCAAGATTCCTAGCAAGTCCTCCCTTCCCAGAACTTCCTCTCCTTCTTTTCCTTAAAAAATACCCTCCACCCATGGTGGAAAAGTACCTGGCTGTTCAGATCTGGTCACCAAACACGGCCAAAAGCATTTCAAGTAACTTTTCAATCATACACTAAACCTGTCTTATTTACCGCTTCAACTAAATACGGAATTAATTAACTTCCCTTTTAGGTATATAAGATGACAATAGTATTTTTATTTAAATTTACCCAAAACATGGCTCATAGAACATTTCGTTTGATTTCAATGCTGTTTGATTTGAAATATAAATGGAAAAACGAAAGCTAATTTTAGTTAGGTAGAGGTATAATTAGCATCAGGCGCATATAAGCAAGAAGGGAGTGTTAGCATTAAGTATTTCTTAAGATTTGTAAATTGGGAGAAACGTTTGTAAAATTGTTAACATAATTTATTGTAACATTGCATTAATGTTGAAGCGCGGCGCTTGTCCTTTTGAGGGAAATGAAAAGATTTACTAAACAAAAAGGTATAAAACACCTATTTTGTCAATCAATCTATGCACATTGATGTATTCTTGTTTGTATGTAAGTGGAAAAGTAACCCAGCTAATATAAAATTTGAACTGAATTAATTTACCCTGACGAATTGATCTTGAGTGCAATTTAAATGGGCCCGTTGAAAGCATAGAATCTCACAGAGGCAAAATTCGAGAAAAAATCTAACGTATTTTGTAATTTATTGAAACATTTTCTTTTTTCTATGAGTTAGATGGGTATCTTTTAAAAAGAATCTTAATTAATCTTTACAACAAAAAACTTCAGATTACCATTCAAATTAAATCTATCGATAACTATTAGAAGTTTACTATTTTAACTTGAAGGCATACAAATTGACGGCCAATATAAACTGGGCATTCACGATAAAATCTGTGTATTTGTACAGCCCTATATGGTTTAGGTTCTCTGTTTTAAGTACCTACCAATAAGAACCTAATTAGTAATGAATAATCAATTTTTGTATTCCTTTCAAATAACATATTGACGAATGCTGTTCAGAAAAATTACTTATTTTAATTTAATACTGTCAATCACAAGTATGTTTTATATTAACATACACTTTTTCATTCAAATCTGTAACAGAAATTAAACCAAATGAGGTGATGGCCACACAGAGTCTGTAAATGAAGAGTCATTAAACTAATCAAATAACTTTAAAACCTTGATAAAAACCCTACTAACTAACCAAATATAAATACATAACAACAAATTTCATTTTGTTATCATCAGTAGATTAACTACGTAAAATTTGACTTATGTTACACGAAGAAAAAATACGAATATTGAATATTGCTAATTTATTAAGAATCTCTTCCAATTATTGGTAATCCGGTTAAATATGGGATTTTAGGCCCAATTTATTCATTTATTTTTAACACTAATCTCTTACGACGTTGGAACATGTATTCTTAAAAATCCCAATATTTACGCATTTCCTCATTTTATATTATAAGCTATATTGGGAATTTAGTAAAAGTTTTTCAGAAAACGGTCTGCAATCTCGTTTTTAACTGAATTACTTATAATTTTAAGAGATTCTAAATAAATTATCAATACTCAATTTTGTACGTGCATATTTGGTAACATGAAATATGAATAAAATCCTCTTTTTTATTTAATAATTTTTCATGTAACAAATGTGTACTGTTTCTGTATTAAAATTCCCACTTTTAATATAGAAAGGTTTTTGATGAAAATAAGAAAACATTTTTATTTTCAAACATCAAATAGTTGGTAGTTGCATAAAAAATGGGACGTTCCACAAAAACTTGTATTAAGAATAATTAGAAATAATAAACCCTTTTCAACAAAAAGACACCTGGAATAATACCAAACCAAAACAAAAAATATGTATAAATGTACGCCACTGCTAAATTGTTAATACAGTGTGTATAATTATTTTACATATACGCGTTAAGCCTGTCATAGGAACATGTAGGTGATATGCCTATATTTTTTACTTTTAAATACACTATTATGCACATACTCTGAAAAAATATGGTCTAACTTGTTTTTTTATGTTTCCTTATTAATACTATTTGCACGTATGCATTAAGAAAACGGAATAACTAAGCAGATAGGTTTTAAAATATTTTTTATGAGTTTAATAAAACTTTAATCTATAAAATCTAATGCTTTTTATGGAATCAGAGTGTAGTCTGTTGTTTCATTAAAATCAGTAAATTTTAAAATATTCATTATTTAACGTACTATTAATACTTATTATACATCTAGCTAAAGAACTATCCAACTACATGCATTTTTCCTAACCCTTCCAACTGTCAATCACAATTAAAAATGTAGTTGCGTTTTATTAAATTTGTATCGTATCTGTATCACATTATAACATATTTGAATCGTAGTAGTATCACAGTTGTATCATATTTACTGAACCTGTCGACCAGTTTCAGGAAAACCCCTAATTCATTGAGACTAAAAACAAGATTAATCTAATAATGCTAGGATATTTATAACAACCGAGTCAGGGGGTGATTTCATTCCAACAAGTCTGTGAAAGAAAGTTATAAAGTTTTTCACCACGAAATAACACATTCAAAAACAAGAATACATGTTTCAATATAAATATTTAATGATCTTAAGCAAGATCTCCCCAAGTTTCTGTCACTGGACAATAATACAATCAACTTTTTCTCCATTTACATTTGGAATTAAGTATACATTTGATTTAATTGACTATATAAATGCTAGTGCTGTCGACCAATTGATCCGGCCGAGCCCTATTTAGAGGGGCAGATGAATGTGTATTTCGGTATAGTTTTTGTTGGAATTCCACTGTCAAAATTTGCACATTCCACCGATAGCACGACGGTTGGCGCCCGATCTTTCATAGAAAGCAATTCAACTTATCATAAGAATTTGACGGGCAGTTCCCTTACAACAGGGGTGGCTGGAAAAGGAACCAAAATAAGGTCTTGATTTCGGATATTGGTCCATCTTCACTGTATTAAGTAATGTTAAACTAAAAAGAGAATCCATTCAAGCAATAATACCGACAATGTCTTCATTTTTTCACCGTGATCATATCCGTGATCATTTTTGCGATCATACATAGAGTTGCCAATAAAACATGTGCGGTGAAAAAAATGAAGACAATGTTAGTAGTTCTCATTCTATGTATGATACAGTTAAATGTGACCGAAGGGGATAGGGTCCAATTAGCTCAGTGGTAGAGCGGTGCTCCGGCAAGGCAAGGGTCCTGGGTTCGAGTCCTAGAAGTGACCGTATCCTTTTCTGATTTTTCTGTTTCAGATTTTCACTTAGAAATCGCTAATATTGTCTTCAATAATTAAAGCATTTTTTTTCTTTGCAAGTAGGTAAATAATGCAAGTAAAATGTATCATTTTTTTATTTTGTCTGTATTAGCCAAGAACAACTCCACCATCATCAATATGATAAAGTTACACAATCCGCAAAATAAGTATTATTATAAGTAGATAATGAAGCATTACGCAGGAACTCCAAGTTCCACAGATTTTCTGCTTCATATGTAGTACGTAACTGGTTGGTTTTATTACGGACTAGTGCATTGGGTTTAAAATATTTATTTGAAGTCTTTTTCTGTTAAAACGGTTTTGTTTATAGGTGCGCATGGTGTTTTTCTTTCATATTTCTACATCAATTAAGAAGGGCTGTTTACTTCCTAGATCTAACTCTGTTCATACCCCTTGAAAGCGTAGCCTAATGAATACATCACGGGTGGGCGAAGACACTCTTCCACGAAAATCCCCATAATGAGAAGCCCAACGATGGAAGATGGCGCGCATTCCGATTTTATTAATTAGTCTAAATAAAATAGAAAACCGGCTGCTTCTCAAAATCCGAATGGATTGGTCGCTTTCATATGCGGTGTTAGCCAAACTGGGTTAACCAAAAATCTCAACCATAATTGAAATAGATTTTTTTTCTTGACTTTAAAAGATATCATTAAGTATTAATTGAAATACAGGTACGTGCTTTAGAACAGGCATTATCGATAGTTCAGTGGTCAGAGCGCACGGCTCACAAGACGGATCTGGATCGAATCACATGAAAGTTACCGACTTACTGCGTTTTAAAAACAAGTTACGCTTAGTCAATATAAATTGATAATAAACAATATTAGAAACATTTGGACAAAATTTTGAAGAAGAAGAAGAATTTGGACAAAATTTTCGGATTCACGCTGAAAAAAATCCAAAATACAAAATACAAAAAATGAGTAATTATTCGAAAATCTACCGGGGATGGGCGGGTTATGTGGAAAAAATATCTGATCAGGTCACTGAAAATAATTACTAAAAATGTGAAGGTTTGTGAAAACATCGTTTAGTTTATAGTTTAATTTTCAACATACAATTATTAACTAAGCATTCTTATATTTCTTATTCTTCTCCATTTTAGGACGGGTCGTTACAAAGAATTTGAATGATTCATCAAATTTAACAGTTAATTTTCAAGTTCTGTGAAGATTCTTTTCAAGTTCTGTTATTATGTCATTAATGGTTGTTTCCGAAAACTGAAATAATGTCATGAATTTTGCTACATATTTAAAATTTAAATTGTACTCCAGATTAGTGAGCAGTAACATTAGTAATACACAACAAATCGAACCAATTTTATAAATCAAATCAAATCAAAAATTATTTATTGTAAAATAAAAATTACAAAAGGTGTAGCTTATGGGTAGACCCCATTTCTTCCAGCTAACCACATTTATTTAATTACAATATATAATATTATTTGTTTTATTATAATAATTACAATGTTTATACAGATAAAATAACAATATACCAATGAAAAAATAAAAAAATACAAATATATATACCAATAAAAATAGGCGTTTCATTTACGTGAGGTATTCACTCAACGTGTAGTGACATTTATTAACAAGGAAAGTGTTTAGTAACGATTTGAATTTGTGTGTATCTTGTATTTGTTTAATGTTATGTGGAAGGTTGTTATATACTTTAATGGCCATGTAGTGTGGTCCTTTTTGGAATATTGTTTTGTTTGCTTTTGGTATTAGTAAGTTTTCTGTGAGCCTTGTAGCGTGTTTATGTGTTGAGTTTTTTAGTGGGAACTTGTCTGTAGATGATCGCACTAACATGCATAACTCCATTATATAAATATCTGTGACTGTCAGAATTTTCAGATTTTTAAACATAGGTCTACATGAATCTAAACGATCAGAGTTTGTAATTTTTCTTATGCATCTCTTTTGTATGATGAAAACATCTTTAGCGTTTACCGAGTTTCCCCAAAAAATAATACCGTATTTTATTATTGAATATACATAACCATAGTATGCGGCTATTACTGATTCGGTGTTTAATATTTTTCTCAAGGTACCCAGAACATAAGAAAAACTACTGATTTTTGCTACAATTTTTGAGACATGTTCTTTCCAGTTTATGTTTGTATCTAATTCTATTCCCAGTAGTGAACAGGTTTGGGAAGGTTCGATTATATTATTATTAATGTTTACATTTATATTTATAGGTGTAGCTTGCACTGGACAAAATTTTAAGATTTGGGTTTTGTTTGTGTTGAGTGATAGATGTTGCGATAACAGCCAGTTTGCTATTAATTGGCAAGTCTCGTTAACTTGTTTGTTAAATTCGTCAACGTCTCCATTACATTCAAATAACAAAGCGGTGTCATCAGCAAACATTGAACATTCTGTGCCAGCAATTATTGGAAGTTCGTTTATATAGATAAGGAAGAGGAGAGGCCCAAGAATGCTTCCTTGTGGCACACCCTTGTTTATTGTTCTCCATTTGGATTCTACCATGTACTGGACCATTTTTTCATTGATATTTGAAATTTGAACTTTCTGCTGACGATTTTTTAAGTACGATTTAAACCATTTTAATGCTAAACCTCTAATACCCACATGTTCAAGTTTAATTAGAAGAAGCTCATGATCAACATTGTCGAATGCTTTTGAGAGGTCGAGAAAGATACCTACAGTTTTTTTACTAATATTGATATTTTCTAGAATTTTGTTCAAAAAATTGAATACTGCCTGTGTTGTTGAACGGCCTTTACGGAATCCAAATTGCTGTGGACATATTATCTCAAAGTTTTCGAGAAAGTTATAAATGCGATTGTACATGGCTCTTTCAAATATTTTTGAAAAGTTTAGTAATAAGGATATCGGTCTGTAGTTTGAGATTTCCTGTTTAGGACCCTTCTTATACAAAGGTACAATAATAGATTGTTTTAATTGTTCTGGGAAGGTTCCTGATTCAAAAGATTTGTTAATTAATATTTCCAACGGGTAACTTAACGCTTCTGCACATGCTTTTATAATTTTTATATGGATTTTGTCAGTGCCGACACTGCTTTTATTTTTCAGTTTTACGATGATTTTAATAATTTCCCCCCTGTTTACAGGCGTTATAAAGAATGATCGCGACTGTTTGTTTTTGACTGATTTGGCAGATTGTGGATGTAGAGATGTATTTTGTGGTGGTGGCGGTGGTGCAAAGAAAATGTTAAATTCATTTGCAATGTTTTTTGGTTCTGATACCAGGTTATCAGATTTTTGGTTTATTTTTAGAATTAGAATTATTTGAGTTCTCTTTTATTATGTTCCACGATGTTTTGGTTTTATTTTGCGCGTTTTGAATTCGTTTACTATTGTAATTCCGTTTAGCTACCTGTTTTACTTTACTGAGAATTTTTTTGTATTGTTTGTATTTGTTTATGATTGTGAGGTCATTTGTGTTTTTTTGTTTCATGTACAGATGTCTTTTTTGTCTAATAGATATCTTAATACCAGTCGTTACCCAATTTATTTTTCGTTTTTGGGGATATTTATACTGTTTAAAGGGGAAACAAAGCTTCATACCATTATTTATTTCATTAATGAAGTATTCGTAGCTGTCATTAATGGATTCAAAGGATTTCAGTGGTTCCCAACATATACACGATAAGTAATTGTTAAAAATGTTTGTGTTTTCTGTGTTAAATAATTGTTTTTTTGTATACCACGTTTGGTTTATATTATATTCTGTTTTTACGTGCATTAACTGTGCCATATGATCTGATACAGCTAATTCTGTGACTTCCCATGTGTAAGAGCTTTTTTATATTTGTACCTATATGATCAATTATACTTTTTTTATTTCCTTGTATACGAGTTGGTTTATCAATAATCAAGCGTATGTTGTGAGATTTTAGTGTGTTTTTGAGTGAATCTGCGTTTTTGTTCTTGTAGCTTGTATCAATATTTAAGTCACCGCAGAGTATTATTTGTTTTTTGTTGTTTTTGCAAATTTTGTTTAGTAAAAGTTCAAGTTGTTCAAAAAAAATATTAATATCAGAGTCATTATAGTAGACTGTACAAATTATCATTTTAAGTTTTGGAATTTCTATACCAACACATTCAAATACAAATTCTTTTGTTATTTGTTTAACAAATTCTAGTTCTTTAAATACAATGTTTTCGTTTAAGTAAATGGAAACACCTCCATGAATATGACTCTCTCGACAAAAAATTGAACCTAATTTATAACCATTCAAATTAATAGATGTCGTTTCATCCTTTTGTAGCCAGTGTTCGCTAACACAAAGTACATCGATATTTTTTTCATATAGAATATTTTCTAATTCTAGGATTTTAATTCGAATGCATTGTACGTTTTGATGCATTATATTGAAGGTGGATTTGATGTCGTCAAGTTTAGGAGTACGAGTATTATTCATAAAAAAGTAGTTTGTTGTTCCGGGTAAGGTGAGTTCCTGTCATCTCGGGTTTGTGTAGGAATGGATGAATGAATATATTTTGGGTTTTTTTCTGGTGGATGTGGGTGCTCAAAATTGTAGACTGATATTTTATTGATCTCATTTTTTATATGCGCCCTTGTTAAGCTCATCATTTTGATAATTGTATGGTTATTCATTTTTTCATAAAAAATGGGCCCAGTAAATTTACAATAATTTTTGAATTCGAAGATGTGAGATGTAATCTCAGAATTCAGTTTATAGATGTTTAAATAGTTGTTTTTAGTAACTGGATGTATTAGGACATTAGTATGGGCTAGTTGTCGTAGGGTGTAGTACAAGTTGCTTAGAAAGTTTTTAGGGGATGTCTCATTTTCTCCGGCTATTAAAATTACAAAATAATTTTTGTTTAAATTCTTACTTTCTCTTATGATGTTTGCCGTGTACCAGTCTAGTGTTGCCCCAGGGTATATATAGCTGGAACAATCTACATCTTTATAGTTTTTTTCTAAAAACTATAAAGATATACTTTTCTAGTTTTTTATAAAATTCATTTTGCAAGTGCATCATTATTTAAAGCTGTTCAGGCTGTTAATACTATGATATTTATGTAGACGTATTGCGAAGCGATAAGTTTGGTATTACCTGAATCGCATCGCTTCATACTGAAGGATGACGCGAGTGGTTGGTAATATTTTTAAAAATTGTCATAGGCTTAAACAAACCATTTCTAATAATTCCTCAAACGCTTCCTGGCGCCACGAATTGGTATTTCCATTCAGTTATGCAAATTCACAAAGCAGCAATAATTTAATAGAGTCAATAAATTTGGTCCGATTGAGGTTTTTACCGATCGCCCATCTTTCGGACCACCGATCATCGCTGAATCACGGGACCATAAATTCCGGCTGTATCTAGTTTTTGCGATGCAACTATAGACCGCCGCTACCGAAATACACCTCATATCCGCAAATATAATACCATTTAACAAACACCTTATAAAAAGGGTCAGATCTTCGCGGTCAAAAGTTTTCCAGTTTTCTTAGAGGCATTGCATCCAGTTTGCAAAGTGTCGTGACCAGTTTTAGCCGTTTTGTCCTAGTTGATGGATGAAATATCAATTTCCAGAACTCCTTCTCGTAGGCTCTTGTGATTCTTTGTCGCGTTTGGAATTTATCGGAGGTAAATCATAAAAAAATATCGTCGGCCCCTATCAAAGTACCGTCCGTCCGGCACCGACTTTTTATTATTTTTTGACATTTCGTCCTGTACCTAGCGGCACTAAATTATAGCTGCTCATGCCCCATAGCCCGATAATCCCCGGCAGCGATTTGGTTGGGAACGAATACATCCATAACGATAAAAATAGGGCATTAAAATTTGGTGATTAAGATCCTTTGATGGGTTTGTAGTGAACTTTTAATTGAATCCAAAACATGATATGACTTTCAGGTAATATTGTTTATAGGGTAAGTACAGTGTTCACAAAAGTTTCTCAATACGCCTTGAATGGACTTTGTGAAATTATTTTATGAACACTATCTTACCCGGTTTAAGGACCCCATAAACTTTAAAATATACATTTTAATTAAATTATCTTTCGTCAAATATTTTCATTACTGCTGAACAAAACTATCTCGGTTCAATTATGCGCCTACTGCAAAAAATATGCATTGGTGTATTTTAAACATACAAACTACAAAACCCAATTGATCTAATTTTTAATTATTTTATAACGAAAATTATTGGTCGTAATTTTCATTCATGACCTTGGTGCTAAAAAAAGACTCCCCAAAGTCAGAGGAGCAATAGGATCAGTTTTGGGGAGTATTTTGAGACTGTAGGAAGGCCTTCTGGTAAAGCTAAAGGGGAGATTAAGGTTTTAGTAGTAACTGGTACATACCTATTCAGATCGGGTATCAAAACATAACTATAGCGTTTCATAAAACTTCGATTTTAACTGTGGTCTCTCAACAGGGCAATGCTCGGAGAATCTTTCACCCTGAAATGAGATTATACAAGAAAAATGATTTATTTCAAAAAACACAATATACCACGAATTCCCATAATGTATGTTGGAAAATAAGGGATCTACGTGTATGCCACAGAAATTACGAAATATGAAGGATAAAGATAGATTATATAAAATAAAATAAAAAAAAATAATGATAAAATGATGTATTGTCTCGGGGAAAGGACATGAAGAGGAAGAAGCATAAGGAGAATGAGAAGTAGGACGAGTGAGTGATGCGGGGTTGGACTGGGCTCGGAGCGGCTCTGTGGGTGGTTGGACCATCATAAAAGGACCCCCTCGGACCTCGCAATGAACGGATCATTTTTTGCACCCTGACCACCGGCCACCGGGACATGGACGCTGTTTGTTATGACCAAATTAAAACTTGAATTATTTATTATTAATATATAAATTATTGAATATCGGCCCATCCCGCTTCCTCATGCAGAGCCTTATACGGCCGCTCTCGCTCGCGACAAGAATGAAGAAGTGAAATTATGATGATCGATTACTTAAGTTAGACATAGAAAAACCAGATCGTATTGGCGGATTCCGTTTGTGGTTTTTGCGGCAAATTCCGCAACATTTATTTCGACATAATGTGAAATCAATTGGCTTCTTTCCAATGATATAATAACATGATAGGAACTAAAGAGGACATCATTATAATTGGTCGAACAAACCAACGCAACTTTATTCTTAGGCCGGTATTATGATTGTAATAATTGAAAGTTTTAAAGATAAGGCTGTCTTTCAATTTTTTTCCGTTCGTTTCATGAACTCCGTGACTAAGCGGCATGTTTTTAGTCTTTGGATCAAGAATCCACGAGTTCCAAACCGACGGAACAAATAACATATGTATAGATCAATTAACAAATTGATGTTGAAAAATGTATAGGTAGTGCATTTTACATTCCAGAATGGTAGACACTCTTGTAATACTCCGGGTGAAAGGTAACCGTTCAGAATCGATATTTTGCTTAAAATGCCTTTACCCATGTTTAGTTACCATAACTGAAAAGTAAGGCACTTCAAAACCATCGTCTTACCCATATGTTTTCACTCTTCACTTTTCAGCCTCACAAAATATACACATTTGATTGCCACAGTTCAACTAGCTCCTAGCGATTTGAACTCTTCGATTTAATTTTACAAAACCGTTTAACATGGTTTCCCTATATAAAAGTAAGTTTGTACAAACACTTGGTTAGCCCCATCATACATAATAAAGCTTAAGAAATATATGAAAAAAATACATCATAAATATAATGATTGAACATGAAGCTCAGAGGAAATAAAATTTATATGATCTTCTAAGAAAGGTCATTGGGATTTTAATTTCATAATAACAATGCAGAACATGCTGTGAATCGCTGATCACGAAGATAAAAATAATTGTAAAAAAATTGACGTATCCTTCATATTGATCTGAGGATCTGACATTCCTGCTGCCCATCGGATAACAATCCACCATTATTTCTGATTTATAAGTGACTTTCGAGTAACGCAGCGTGTACGTTATGAGTAAGGCAAAAACCATACCACATTAGCGGAATTTTTTCTGCAAATTGCAAGTAGCTTTTCATTTCACCGTCATAGCAAAGGTTAATACAATCTTTTTTCTTAAATTTGAAGTGAGTCAACTATACGAATTTAACAAAAAAACACTGGTTCATTTACTGCCCTTCATAGGGAAATAATTATCCTTCCTACTTTATCATTTTTTTAAATATGAATAGTTAATATTTTTTCGATACACGTTTACTATTAAATCCATGTTCTTTCCATAGAAGTGTAGATATAAAATATACATATTTTAATGCTGTATAATATGTATATTTTAATTTTAAAAAACATTGACTATTATTTACAAACAGAGTATCACGCAATGCTGAAATATATAAATCTTAAATATAAAAATCATTCATACAATTAGTTTTCACTGCTTTTGATTCTTTAATGTTCCTCTTCTATAGAAGCTGGCGCTTGTATCTAGAAGAGTGGTGAGCATCAAGATGAAGAATATTTAGTGTTTGTAATTATGAATATTAAAATTAATAATAAATTAAAAATATATTTTCTTCATTTGGTACAATTTTTATCTTTCCGATGGTTTAGATTTAAAATATTTTATCTCCATAAATTGTAATATTGAAAAAACTGAAATAGAAGTTTGCAACCTTGAGACATTAGATTTTGTAATAAAAAATTAGTTTTCAGTTACATATTGTGGTATCATATGTAAATACAATATTTAGGGCATGGACTTTCGTTCATCATTGAAATAAATAAATATGTAGTTAAGGGGATGCAACCTCTCTGCTCATAAAAATATTGCCTGGAAGATTTACAATATAAAATTTTAATAAGTTTATATCTTTGGGATGGAAATGAAAAATGAAAAAAAAACTAATAAATAAATTTGACAAATCTTGACAATCTTTCACTACAATTTGTCTAATTATTTAGCTGTTTGTGATTGATTTTCGATAGGCATCTACGCTACAAAATTATTTTATACATCACTGTTCCTTATATTACATTTTCTCTTTCAATAAAACTATCCCGCGGTTGTTTTCAATGATAACTTCAAAGAATCGTAAATATCTCAAGATGAAAACTAAGTTTAAAATAATATTATAAGTGATATTTGAGTTCATATTGGAAAATCATAATCCGGTAAAATCCTTCTGGTGTTCTGTCTGGGAGATTCAAGTGATATTCATTTAATGAACTTACAGGTATAGATAGTAGAGGATATGTGAATATATCACAGACAATATGTTTCTAAACATGAGTAAGTAAATAATATTTTTTCTCTGCGGGATTCTAACGAAGAATATATTTAAAGAACTGGCTATTTAACATTATGTTATTTGTAAATTCTTTCATATCAACTTCAGTTACCCTGTCACTTGTTTGCATTTCAAACATTCGAGAATTTTAATTTTAAACTTTTTAATTACGAAAGAAATGTCTTTTCCATTCAAAGAAATGAAAACTTTCTTATTATAAAAGTTTCTTCTTTTATGGCTTCTACGTGCTATGAAAAAGGGAGTTCTTGTGTACTTCGTTTTTCCAATAAACACAATATTAAGAATTTTTAGTAGGTAGTTTCAACGTAATTTTAATCAAGTACATTTTGTTAGAAGCACTTTATTGTAAAGTGTATAATGGTGACATGTTGTGATTCATTTTACGAAATATTATTTTTTAAAACTACGCGTGGATGATAACTTTAAAGAATACGATTTTGAGACTTAAAAGAAATTGGATAGTAATTATTAGGAAGGTGCCTTGTAATTACTTCAAATTCAGTATAAGTATCCACAATAAGTGAGAATTTCGGAATTATGTTTAATTTCAAATGAACTATCACATATTATCTTCCCTCTGCATTCCGGTCATTACTATGTGATGGTAACCTAATAAAACAGAATAATGACAAAACTGAACATGATAAAATTTTTAGGTTAGGTTAGGTTAGGTGTGTGTGTATGTGGGTTCGTTTTATAATATTAACTGAGGAGGCTTGAGGAAAATATTTTCCCCCAGGGCCTATGTAATTTTTGGGTATGCTGTGTCGATGGTCTTTTTGCGGAGACGAAGTGGTGAAAAAGAGACCTATGTTGTAGCAGGGAAGAAAACCAGAGGCAGGAAATTCGTGACACAACCGAGCTTTGGAACTCAAGAACGAGTCGTAAAAACGACCCGTTCTCATTTGGCTGATTCTGTGCACTAATGTTGGGCGCACATCTGGCGTGTTTCACGACGTGCCGAAGTGACTTAAATTTCTTGATATAATGTTGTATTTTCATAAATAAAAAAGAATTATTGACCGAGGTCTTAATGTACAAAAATGGCCGACAGTAGTCCCTGTGGTCGTGTGGTCAGAATGTGTGAGTGAGCAATGAAAGGTGAGGCCACGCGACAGCGAGACCTGATATGAAGAGACGTCCAAAAATGGTAAATCATAAACTGGATCCGCTAGCCACTACTGGCTCACTGATTATTTACTTTTCAGACGACAACTCATATCATCTGCAAGTGGAATTTATTTATATTATGCCACACAAGAGATATAGAGTATGGATGCAGTGCGACTATATCGTAAATCAATAATTCACAAATAAGGTCTTCTCCAACAACGAAATTTCATGTTTTCTACAAATGTATGTATATATTTCGTCATGTTCTCCATAAAAGGTTTATACACCAATATATTAAGGAGAAGATTAAAAATTTGAGATACGTGGATGTATAAAAGTTAATGGGGGCAGTTTTACCATTCTGTGACATACGTCAAAAGATAGTTGCTGAACTGACTGCAAGTGACGTTGAAAATTTTGAGGGTCAATGCAGAAGTAGTTGATTGGCGCGTTCTGGTAGGCAGAAGCATAAATCATATTAATAAGAGCATGGGCAGAAATTTTAGAATTTTTGCAAAACACCGAATGTCTGCCAAAATTGTCTGCCAAAATATTACCTACTCCATCACTGCCATCCTAATTATGAAGTGTACTGCGTGTGACTTCACGGGAAACTATTCCGTGCAGTTTAAGGATGTTCACTTTTTTGTAGATATTAAAAACTAATTTCAATGCCAATTCAACTCTTTAAATAAACTCATGTTTTCAGAGAAAATTTTAATATCGATTATTTTTTTATTGCATACAAAATGTAACCTCAAAACAAAAAAAAATAAAAAAGAGCAATTTAAATTATAAAAAGACTTCAAAAAAGGTATAATAAATTTTTACATAAAAATTTATCACAGATCATGACCTAATAATTATTTATAAGTGAAATCTACCAGCGCATGGAGGGAATCTGTTATTAGATTCCACAAAACCATTAGATAAGAACCTGTCGCATTCCGTGGCAAGGCAAAAATATTATTTTTATAAGAGATTCAAGCCATATTAATTCTTACGGCACGTCGCATTATCATTCCGCTGAGGCTTGCCGCAATATGTCTCGTTTTATAATAAACATCTTTCTAGGTCTATTACAGGTGACACCATCATTTCCCTCTTAGGACTGCTGCGACAGGTGAGGAAACCAGGGGCAATAATCACTCGGCAGAAGGTTCCATTATTTTATTCTCGATTAAATTACGTTTCTTAACGGTGATTTCACGGCGTTTTCTGAAATTCATAACCATACATTTTTACTGTTAGATCTAAGCTGACAAAATAACTCCCAGTTCCTCGTTAGGGCAAAGAGAATGATTAGAGTCCCATACATATCTATCCTGTAACAAGCTTCTTATTTTGTTTGAATATATAATTATTACGACACTAAGATCAAATATCTTAAAATTATGGTATTTATTAACAGAATATGTAAACCATTCAAAGACTCTCAATCGTTTCTAACATTTTGCCAGGTCTTATTAAATAACTGGAATATGGAAGCTCTATTTGGAATTCACATTACTGCAAATATGAAAACATCTGTTAAAAAATTTTTCTAAGACATTTATATTTCAAATGTGGTATACGTCTAGTTGACCATTTTAGATCATACGATGTACGTCTGGAACACTTAAACATTAATACCCGTAAAGTAAGAAGGCATTTGATTGATTTAATATGTTTGCACAAAATAATTCACCGTAACATCGATGTTAGCGGTATTGAAATAGGTATTCCTAATTTCTATTGTTTATGACGCCACAGCACGTTTTACCTGAATATATTTTAAAATAATATCATCCATTTTAGCCCTCTGAAACAAATCATCTACATAAACTGTGCAGGGTTTCAGGGGGTAAAGTGCACAACTTCGGGAGGTGATTCTACACCATGCCGATGGTAGAAATAAAAAAGATTAACAACTTTTTAGAAATTCCAACTTTTTTCCCATACTATGTTGTTTTTCAATAGAAGAATATTTATTTTCAAACACAAACAATTCAACTTTTTTACCTAAAAACTACCTTAAAAGGTTAGAATTTCTAAAAAAGTTACGTAATATGTTTTCAAGATAAAACAATGAGAAAAAAACACCGTCGAGATTGGGATTTGCGCTTCTTGTCTTAGCTAGTTTTGGAAGATACTGTCAGTATCGCCCTTGTGTAAGACCACCATTTAGAATTGAAGCGTTGCTTGAAATGGCGGTAGCCAAAATTGGGGACGCCATGGTCTTAGGCTAAGGACTCACGGAGCGATTTTTACCCGCGTCCGCCGCGGTTGCGGGCCCGCAGCCTTTGTACAATGCAGATATTTATGTAAAAAATTAAAGCACATTTTACGACGCGTTTTACGCCCGCGGCGTGTGCGATTGTTTGCGGGTCCCGCTGCACCGGCGGTTATCTTGTACCGGCGGGCGCGGGTCGCGGTCCCGCAGCCGCGGCTGGTTGCACCCGCGCGCTCTGCGATCGGTTGGCGGGCGACCGCAGTCGGCAGCGGGGAGGGGCGTAGAGAAATCCGAGAAGAGTAACAAATAATCCATAACGATCTCTTTCCGTAATCAGTGGATGTATCCAGAACCTTTTAGGCCTTCTTTTTGAAGTGAAACTTCTTTACGCGCGTTATGCAATTTCGAGGACCGGAGTAAAACCAACTCATGACCGTCATGAAAAACCGTGATCATTTCGCTATAGGAACCTAGCCAATATTATATACCTACTTTAGGTCACTCTCCAAACTCAGCTTCGCGGTCTAGAGGCAGAGGGCCCGATTGTCGTCGTGAAGAACCGAGGTTCGATCACCGCTTTAACTATTTTTTTTTTCTTTTTGTGATTTTTTTAATAATAATTTTTTTTAAATTGATAAAATGCTCTCGTGCTGCGACTTTTAGATATTTTGACTATATGATATTTTGGTCGAATACGTAATAACCGCGGTCTAGAGGCAGAGCGTTCGACACTCCTTATGCAGGACCCGGGTTCGAATCCCATATTTTTATAACTTTTAATTTTTTTTATCAACGATTTGTAATAATGTAGTAAAAAATTAGATCAATTTGTTAATTTAAATTTAATTTACTTTACGGTACCTATATGATATTTTGGTCGAAATATAGCTTAGAAATCGAGCCGGTAGAGTCGCTCGGTATTCTGATGAATTATTTTTTTTTATCAACGATTTGTAATAATGTAGTAAAAAATTACATAAATTTGTTAATTTACCTTTACTTTAATTTATGGTACCTATATGATATTTTGGTCGAAATATAGCTTACAAATCGAGCCGGTAGAGTCGCTCGGTATTCTGATTAATTATTTTTATTTTGAATCATTAAAATTACTAATCAAGGCCGATAACGCCGCGTCGCGCGAAATATCTCTCCTCGCGGTCTAGAGGCAGAGCGTTCGACACTCGTTATGCAGGACCCGGGTTTGAATCCCATATTTTTATAACTTTTTTTTTTATCACATGCTACTTATAAATATGTCAATAGACAGAAAAAAAGAGAGAATGAAATGAAAAGAGAGAGAGAAGAATACTAAAAGTTTCACTTCCGTCGTGCGTAGGCTTGTCACACACTGTATTTTTTAATTCTTCTGTGAAGTAAATATAACGCTACAGCTCTTTTCTGGTGTGTGTCCATGGCGGTCTGGAACTCAACTGATCGTTTAACTGCCCGTCTTGCAACCGCCCGTCTTGCGATAATCAACCGCCAAGATTGCGAGCGATTACCGCAACCGCGACGGCTGCGTCACCGCACAAAACTCCGGTCTCATGAGTTTTGAAAATAAAACTCCATTCCGCCACCGCAGCGGGCGCGGGTAAAAATCGCTCCGTGAGAGCCTAAACTGTCTCCAGACGGTTCGGCGCATTTGAGACAATTGTGCGGTATTCAAAAAAAGTTTATAATAGGTGAGTACATCGATAAATAGCACCATTAACATAACGCATTGTGGAAAAGTGTCTCAATTTACAAGAGGAAATGTTTATTGTAAGCAACGGAACGTTTAATCATGGCACTCAATTTTTAAATGTAGGTAGGTACCTCTGCAAAAAGATGCACTCGAGCTGAGATTTCAAAGGCAAAAATTTGTTCGGATTTATGTTCCAATTAAGCCTTTTATCGTTTTCTTCGCGGAGTGGAGCTGTCGTAACATAAATCATGCAGTCCAATGATTAAAGTTTCATTCTTAACCTTCCTGTAACCGAGGTGGCAATCGACGTTTAGGTAGCTTATTCGATCTTCAATATTCCCATAAGCTTTCATAATCTTAAACATAAAATTTGCGACTGTTAGCGACTCTGATCTGTCAGAAACCTACAGTTTTCATCAAATCTTCAGCTCACGTTATCTATGAGCGATCTCTGTTTTTATTACCTTGCGCACTCAATTCAAAATTAGCATAACATTCAAAATGTGCATATTTATACAGCAAATGCAATAATTTATTAAAAATATTGTAATCTTTCATGAAGTAATTACTATTTCGTTATTTTAGTATTAAAATAATACTTTCAAAGAAAGGCAAACATTCTCGAAGCATAACCTGACGATATATGAATTCTTCCTACTTCCAATCCTATCATGAGCGGACAATGTCACTTATGCAATAATGGAGGACTTAGCTAGCAAATAATTGAGTTCGGCTGGACACCCGACGCGTTACTACTCGGCTACTAACTGGTCAGATGAATAAATTAAAATAATATAAGATACAATATTAATTTATTTCAAAATATCTGTAACAACATATTTTCGAACGTTTTCCATGGTGGAATTTTAGTTTTAATTTTAATTTTTTTTGTAGGAAAATAATGAAAATATTTCAGTCACGATGGCGTGTCACCTTGTCATCGGAAAGATGTTTTAAAACACGGTTAATCGAAGGTTAAGTTAATGTCCACGTAATAAATGCCGATCAGCACAGCTCCCATCGTAATTCGATTGAAAATCTGCCGTGATCGATTAAATCGTGATGGAGGAGAGTTGTCCCTGCGAAATTAAAACGAGGTGATTTTTCTAAATAAATAAAAATCTACACCGGCCCAAGTCGAGGGAACAAATCGCACGGCCATGTTTCCCCGTGATGAACAGACCCCGGCAGAATTTAAATTAGCGCTCCAAAAGTAATAATCATTATAAATGAACGTCGCGGATTACGAGCAATCGCTACCGTCCCGGAGAGCTTTAAGCACAACACGCGACGACTCGAACTTTATTAAATTTTAGATCCGACTTCGGCGTCGTACGTTAAACTTCCCTATGTAGTAGCTAGTAACTATTGACTCATTTCTCTTCTTAGAGAAACATGGAAATTACTTCCATTGAGCTTTGCCGATCTTTTTATATTTTATTTATTTGCTTCATAAACACTTTTTTATATTTATATTTGACAGTATAAGGGTTTTTTTATATCACTGTCCAATCAAATAACGACATTCAAAATTTGAGATCCAAATTAAGAAAATATGTATATAACCACATAATACAGGGTGTCCGTACACTAACTTCGGGAGGTGACTCGATCTGCTGGTAGAAGTAACAATAATAAATAACTTTATTCGAAATTCCATTGTTTATTTTCTAAGACAAAAATATTTTTCCATAGAAGAATATTTATTTTCCCATAAAAAACAACTCAACTTTTCAACCTAAAAACTAACTTGAAACATTGGATTATAGGATATTAAATTTTTGTAAAAGTTATTCATCTTTTTTATTTCTAATATCCTGTAAAATCACCCCCCCCCCCCCCCCCCAAAGTTAGCGCCTTTTATCCCCGGACACACTGTCTTTATCAGTATAAACAATACTGATAAAGACAGTGCATCTACAAAAAGCCAGATTTTTTATACAACCTACATTATAGTAATGAAATATTAAATGGGTATCAATAATAATATAAGGAAGTGATGTTATTAAATTCAAACAGTTTTTTTTTATACAGGATAAATTTCTCTCTACTAAAAATATTAAATCACAAACCATTCACTTAGCAACATGTGCATAAGAAAATGCTTTACATAGATTTATACTAAACTGAAGGTCTGAAAATCTGTGTTTGGCCCAGCAAAAACTTTGAAACGGTGAGATCTGACTGCACGAAATTTTAATAGCTTTTCTCATCAGTTTATATATAAAGTTTTCAACTCAACGTCGTTTCTGTTATGCGCTACAGAGCTAAGAAATATAATTTAACTGTCAAAAGATCTACAACCCTATGAAATTAACCCCATAATGTTTATTATGTATTTTTCATTATTTAGTAAGAAAGAAAAATTTTAAAAAAAAATTAAAACACGAAAAAAAAAACGTATTTTGATATTATTAGTATCACAAGGTGAAGAGGACATACTGAGACACTTTAAAGTTAAACGAAAATAATACTTAGATAATGTTTACTTAATGAAAAAAGTGTATTATTATAATGTTTAACTGTAACTACATTGTAGGGCTGGAAATTAATCGATATGGCATAATGTTACAATTCTTTGGGTTATAATAATATATATGTGTACGCATTTCTCAGCATGCTGTCTCAGTAGAGGTAAAGTCACAAGGAGGAAATCCATAATTGGTTTTATTTTACTATATACTATATACAAACTGATTAAATGGAATCTGTCGATTTCCCGAAAATGAATAAATTTATTTTTAGTTTGTGTGACTATCCGATTTTTGAAATCTTTTTTTGAATGTTTTCTCAATGTATTTGAGAGTTCATTAGTATATTTTATTTTCTAATATTTTCGGATAGGATTTTGAAAATTTTTCTTTCTTTGGCATTTTTGTTCATGATGAATTGATATTTTTGGTTTCTTTAAAAAATATATATAGTAACGCTAGTTACTACAGTGTAATTTAAGTATTCGTGTACGATGTAAGCGATGGATGTTATAGTCGTGTCATTGTGATGCTAATTTGGGACAGCAAGAAAATCGGTGGTCATTCCAAATTGTTTTTTTTTTTCATCCGGAGGGAGGTGGCGGGAAGTTTGTGTATCGGATGTTTAGAAGATTCGATAATAAATCAGGGTGTCCGAAACATTAATTCAAATCAAATTAGGGTTCGGTAATCCCCAGCGTCAGTGCGGGGCTGCGAGTCATCCGTCTGGCCGGGGGCGCTAATCGTACACCCTACCGCCCCACCCTGTACCGCCTCCTCCCCGCGGGGGGTAGGAACACCATTAGTCCGAAAGACAGACACATCTCCCATCTCCTTAGGCTCTGATAACATCCCGGCTGAGGTTATCTGTGCCGTGAACAAATCGGTGTAAGCTTTTAAACAAGGGATACTTTCTTGGGCGGTTATTTAATTTGGTGGCCGAAGAGCTGGAGCGAATCGATCGATTCTTGCTTAATTGATTACACTTTAAATCTCACTGTTAGATTATCAAAAAGAGGGTATAATTAATTTCACGTTAAAAAATTTAAAACTTTTAAAGACATGCATTTTTTAGACAAGCTGCAAAATTTATGAAAAACTTCCATAGTTTTGTCACAATCATTAGCAAAATTACCTGACTAATAATTCAGGCGAAAATTAAAGACGTTGATGAGGAAATCGCAACTAGGTGACTGGATTCTAGTGCAAATCCGATTGTTTCGAGCTATTTCGATATAAACCTGTAAGGTAAATATTGTCTCGATGTTGCAAACCTCCGATAAGAAATGAAACTAGAACAATACGAGGAAGAAGAAGTAAAATGAGTTATTTTTAAGTAGCTCTAGTGCTACTTTCAAATGGAAGAATTCTGAAATGTTATTAGCCAAGTGATACAACTACGTTTGCAGAATTTCAAATAAAATACAACTGCATTCAGATCGCTGTTAATTGTGGTAAATCCAATAAGCAGTGTTCAAAGGAATCATAAAAGATTTACAGTCCATAAATCAGCCGATGTATTTATTACTGGAAAAAATATTATTATTTATCATCCGAGACAAGCCGCAATAATGAGACACAAGGTTGCATTTTAGGGCTGGAGATGGCCGCAAGCTGTAGGTGTATGAGCATACTACCTCCTCCACGCTTTCAAATTTATGTTTTTTGGCTATAAAAAATGACGTTTAAGGATCATTGACTTCGACAAGGGACGGCATTCTCCATTCCGTATTATGACAAAATGACTCGTTGCCCAAATATTGGCTTAGAAAAACGTAAACTCTTCGTGTGTGGGCAATGGGCATCCGAAACGTGATTTCAAGGTAATTTAAATGCGGAGACATATTTTAACACACCACTGAGATACAAGTGGTCATGTGCTTGTGGCGGGTTTTCAATATCAGCGAAAATTTTACCAATTTATACCTCAGCATATATTATGATTGTAAATAAAGTATTTTGTTAATTATTTAATTTTCTTTATTTATCTTCTAATTTTTTTAATCCAGCAGGACTGGGAGGATAGTTCAATCATAGTCTGATATATTATCTGAGATGTATACAACTATTACATTTAAGGAGAAAATAAAAATATTACAAAATAAAAATTAAATTAAAAAACAAAACAGTTATCCAACTGTTCCAAAAGTTGGATATATAGGTACCTAATTATAACATAAAATTAAAACATTATAAATAAGTTAAATTAAAGGGTCGTCCATTAGGTCGCTGCATCATCTGCCTTAATTAAATTTTTAAGCCAGAATACGACTTTTTCCAATTGTCCAGTGATTTTTCCAGAATAAGCATAAGGGGAGAGGATTTAAACAGTACACTCATTTACGAAAAAAATGGTTCCCTTATTTTTAACTTTATTTAATTCTATTTTAAGAAAACTTTAATATGTTGTTTTGTATAGTCGTCAAATACTAATAAGGACATTGGTCATTCGTTATCCACGAAAAACGAATCTGTCAGATATTTATGTCACAGCCAAACTTAAATGTTTTAGGACCTCTGACTTTTTAAGCGTTACCTACTACAACTGTGATACGAGAAATTATTTTAATTTATTGTTATTAAATTTAATTCTTAGAACTCGGTTTAAAAAAATAAATTATAAGAGAAAACCAGACCACCGGTACAGCTTAAAAGTATTCTAACCAATGCCTAAATATCTAAAAAAAAATTCTTGGTTACTTCTTGTACATTAATGTTAATTTAACGGGGTAAACTGTTTTTCTCTTTTTTAAGAAAATCAATTTTCTTTTTCTACTTTTATTTAAAATTTGTTCGTTCACTGTGATTGTAAGGATATGTTAAGATGTAACTCAAAAATACTAAACACTATTGCAACGGAACATAACTTGTAGATTCTGTCATTGAATTGGCGCCTCAAATATAAAAAGATTTAAAAAAATGAATATAGGATTAAAATATTTCAGAAAATAATCATGAAAAAGGGTGCAACCCTCCGCTATAGCATAATCATAATATCTTCCAATTTAACGCTCTTTTCCTACAACAAGTACATATTTATTTATTTGAAAATAAATCTTCTCACAACTGTGACAAACACCTGATACTGATGTGATCAGATGACAAAATGGTGAAAAGGGTGGATATATATAAATATCCACCTAGATATATATCTATTTTTTTTTTGAATCCGTGGTAAAAGTAAAAAACTTTAAAAGACGACTTATCAGTGATTTTTCTTTAAAAGCGGTTAGTTGAAAAATAAAATATTAATGCTATAAAATTATTTTAAGTATAATAGAAAATTAAATATACTAACACTTTCAATGATATTAGACAAAATTCAACACGATTTAGAAGAAGTACACAAAAGCATTAACAATGTATTATTAAGAAGAATGGTTGAAATTCGAATTTCTAGATTAGCTGTTTTTCACAAAAAACAATTTTCATCCAAGTTTCGTCGTTTATACCAAGAATTTAAAACAAGATCTTAAATGTATATATGATAACTTATGCATAACTATTCCGCGTCTTTAAATTTCATTACGTACCCCAATGAGCGATGAAACTCATCATACAAGTAATGGAGTAATAAGAAAGCTTCACATGTGCTTAAAAATTTATCACGCTTGCTCAGGTGCACATATTTTCACGCCCATCCAAGTATGGGTGTATAATAACACTAACTATGTATGTATGTATTATGGGGGTGTTGGTATAATAACCATGCCTGTGTTTGGAGGTGTTAGTATAATAACCGTGCCTGTGGAAGGAGCATAGAGGTGTAAGTTTAATACGCAAGCTACCCCATTTATTTACACACGATCAAATTAAATGCGCACTTGTCACCGTAAAGCCTTTCTCTTCTTTGTGTAGGCGTCATCAAACAGGCTCCCCCTGGCGGGACTTGCACCACTCTCCTCTTACGCAATATTATAAGCGCCTAATGCTAACTAAAATATGATACGCAAGTTCATCGCATGTAATACGGACTTTAAGGGATTAACTTGGGATGAGATTTGGTATTTCAGATTTTCAATTCTTTCAGGGTTTCAAATTTATTTTATTTGCAGTGAAGAATGTTTTGACAAATCTAGTTCCTACAACATATTTATTTTATAATATTGTGTTGACCGAAACAATACCTAGAGTGTTTCTAGTGCGTCCAACTATGTGTTGGACATACACAGCGTTAGAGGGTAATTTTTTTTACATGAATATCTCACAATTGACCCTATTATAATGTATAATAATATATTATATTGTAGTACATTATATGTTGTGAGTGTGAAGATATTGTGGAGGGGAAGGAGATGGTGATGAGAAAGGTGGGCGAGTACCTGGCTAATCAGATCAAAGCCATTTTTAGCAACGTTTCAATTCTGAATTATGGACTTTCACCAGAGAGATACTGAAAGTATCTTTCACACATAATTTAAATAAGTAGCAGCATAATATTAATATTTGGAAAAAAAAACAAATATTAGCAGTCTATCACACTTAAAAGTCACAAGCCGCCACCCCTATGGACTGAAGAATCAGAGATCTTCCTATCACTGAACTTCTTACTTTGGACAGCCCTGCAATCCAGTTCTTAGATGTATTTTATACTGTTGCAACTGAGGTTGATAACATTTTTTTTTCAAACCCAAGAAATTGATATGCTCTCTTTAAGACAATGACTAAAAATAAATTGGTTTGTTCCTGAATTTATAAATTAAAAATTTTTAAAAAATCGCGAAGGTAAAACCCCGAAAACGTGTTTATTCTTATATTACGTCTGCTCTGAAGTAGGTAAATACATAACATTCAAGAAATGCTTCCGGTTAATCATAATTGTAAAGCCAAAATGTTTACAGTCTACGTAATAAATTAATATTCGTCCCACCCCTGGATAAAACGCAAGGGGATGTCGGAAAATTGTCGCATTACGAATCTCTATTATTCGCATGTCAAACATATTAAAATAGCTGAATAAATATCTAACACGTTATGCACCCTCCGGGTGAACATTTTATTATTATAATACTTGGGGTAGGGAGGGAAATTGTAATTCGTCAAACACATTGTCATAGATATAACATCTTAGGGTGGAAATCTACTTGTAGATAATTGTTTTCATTTTCATCGATATTTATTTTCGTGAAATATATATTTTATTTGTTTTTACCAACATTACATATATTTCTCAGTTTAAAGAAAAGAAAATATATTGCCTATCAAAAACATTAAAAGTTTGAATGAAATATTTTGTATTAGGTTTAAGTTTGAATGATGTGTGAAATGTTAGTAATAGCATTTTTTAATGTAATATGTCTTACCTGAAAACAAATAATTGGTTTGTCTATCACACTAAAACTCGCGAATGATGAAATCCCAGACACGGGGTTAAGAAATTTGCCCATCTTTTTCTTTCTGGATTTTTCAACTCCACGCAAGTTTTTTTTCAGCTTTAAAACTACAGAACTTAAAACGTAAGCATTCTCAGAAAAATCTTTTTTTTCAGAAAAATGTTTTTTTTTTCAATTGTCCTATAAAAAATAATTATTTTTTTATGAACCCGCATTATCATTTATAAATAATTTTACGAAACTTCGAGTAAGGTCAGTAAAATAATAAATCGAAGGCGAATACGATGAAATATTATCAATACAATCTTTCGAATCCCTGAGTCAACCCTTGCCCTTGAGTCCCTTGATGTGCACACATTAAATCTAAAGCACTTTAAAATTTCTTAGGTGAGACAAAGCCACCTTTCTTTTACAACCCTCCCCCATTGTGATTACCAAATCCACCCTCTTCCCGGCGACATTTCTGTTATTATGTAACGCGACAAATATTCCTACGAATATTTACTTAACACGCATAATATTTTAATCTACCCCTCCGTATTATGGATTATTTCACGCCAAATCCAAAAAATCTGAAGTAAAATATTTTTTCGTAGAAATATGACCCGTAGTTGAATGTCACATAAGGATCACATTTGTTCGGCAGGAAATAATTGAATATTTTGCAAAGGTATATTCGGCACTCTATCAAATGAATGAGCGGGGGTGGCAGGAGTGAATTTATAACACACCCTTGAAGTGCTTAAGCTGCGACTGTATGGCAATGTATTATAAGACATTAAAACGATATTGGAGGATGACAATAAAGCTTTCAGATGACGTCATAAATGACTTACTCTATTGTGTACTTAGTTATAACAACTACATTATTGATAAAAAATGAAAAATTTCAATTGAAGAATAAGATAATACTAGTAAATTTAAACGAAACATGAAACAGAAAAAGACACAGGCAAATAAAAAGGTTACGGTTTTAACTTGGAATCGAATCCAGGAAATCTGACTTACCGGGACTTAACCCCTCTAACCACTCTGCCATCGGTACTTAATAATTTTACGTCATTTTTGTCGTTCTCATATTTCAAATTCAGAAATAACTAGTTTTATCCATATGTTTGGATGCTATCTTTTTGTTTGATTCCAAAATTCAAAAGAATTTATTTGTAACCTAGATAGTGTCACGGATAAAAATATTCGTGACACTATCTAATTTTTATTTTATATGGGAAACCTATATATATCGTCTTCTTTGATAATATATAACGTAGATGGGTATAACCGTAAAAAAATATTTAGAAAAGAAATTCCCATAAAATAGAAAATTCATTTAGACTTTTAGAAAAAAATACAACGGGTATTAAATAAGTGGTAATCATTCAAAAATACAACAGCCAAAAATATAAAAAAGTATTAATTGAAGTTAATATTGTGATATCTGAATTTTAAATATGAGATCGACATAAATGACGTAAAATAATGAGGTCCCGATTTCCGACTGGTTAAAGGCATTTCCCCGAAAGATGGAGATCATGAGTACGATTCCCAGTTGAAACCGTTCCTTTTTTATTTTTCTGTGTCTTGTTCTGTTCATGTTTCGTTTAGATTCATTATTATTGTTTTCTTCTTCAATGATATTCTTTAAACGTGTTTTAGAAAAGCTATTCCAATAATATTGAAAATGTATTTTTAGAAACTGGCAAAAAACCACAGCGGAAATTAAAAAAATATATATTGGCAGCTTATAGTTACATAAAGGTAAATTACTTAATTTATTTGCTCACAACCAGCAAATAAATAATTATGCAGTAAAAAAGAAAATAATAAAATCACGTCATCATTAACTTTATTTAAATTTAAAAACAATCATATTTAATAACGTCATTATGTAGTCTGCCATTACCTGTAGCAAATATTAATTTGTTTTACTAAAAACTTGAAAATATAACATAATATTAAAAAAATTATATTATAAAACTTAATTTACTTTAGTATTTGTTTCGTTTAACAATTTAATGTCAATCAACAAAGTGATTCCATGAAAATATTAATATTTTATCTTAGTTTGGTTTAGTAAAGTTTTAATAAATCAAACTCAATGTCAAAGAGTTGTCCATTAGAGAATTAGGGAACAAGCCAGAGTTGCGTTTTATATCCAGAACTGTATTAATATGAATTATCGCGCTTGCGAGGGGTAGAGCGGTACACGGAAAACAATTTAACTTACATCCATAATTAATATATCAAACACTTGCCATACAGAATTTTGACAGGACCCAAAAAAGCCCCTCGGCAGACAATACAAAATAATAAAATCCGTCACACCATCATAAAGTAAAATATGTTAAAATGAGCGCGAGAGTAGGGGGGGAGGGTTGGGAGTTCCGTGGGGTGGTTTTTTAAATTCACTTGTTTAGGGTCGTGCCCCCTACTGTTTAATAACATAATAGCACAATTCCCCCGCCGCATGATTCAATTTGGATTTTTTAAGGTGTCACCCCTGACTGTCCCGAGGCGCAGGGGTGGAGTTTCTAGCTTTTTATTGAGATCTGTCATATCATAATTATTTATATTTTAACTGTAACGTGCTTTTCGTTTGCCTTGTATTTTTTCGCTGGGTATACTTGCTTTAATTGATTCATTCATTAACTAATTTTTCAATACACTTCACTACTACAGCATTACCATAACTTCAAAATGAACATTATTTGTGTACACACATGTTATTGTATTTAAAAAATGAATTTGAATAATAAATAAGCAAAATAAAAATTTAAATTCTTATTTTGTTAGTATTTTAACACCCGCATAGGCAGTGCCTTTGTGGGTTCCCTTAACTTAATTTTTTTTATCATTTTATATGGAAGTATTTTTTATTCTAAAAATTTGTGTACTTACGTGAAAAAAAAATGTTGGAAAAAAAAGAAAAGAACTTAGGTAAAAATGTCTGTAGCTCGGATGTAGCGTTCACTCTTGTACTTAAGTGTGTATATTTTTTACCGTTTTTATATGTAATTAATTATTGATGATTTTTTTTAACCTTCACCGTAGAGCAATAAGTTTCTTGGGTCTGGGTCGGAGGTAATGGATTCAAATTCCGGAGAGCTACTACAAATACATTATATTATAAAATTAGTTACTAAAATGTATAACTTTGTGGTTTTATATTAACTCTTGACAGGCCAAGATGCCAATCAAACGTCTGTAACCAAATGGGTCTACCGACGACCCCATGCATTTTTCTTATGGGCTTTCAAACTATAGAAATCCCAAGATTCAGTCAATTATTAATGGTAACTTATGTATTTGCGCAGGAATCCGTAAAATACTATAATGATAAATCAAATATTTAAGCTAATAAAAATAGGATCGTAATTTTGGGTCCTACATTCTCCCCCACTTGGCTGCGGGATAGTTAAAACACTACTTTGTAATAATCACTTACATAAAAAAAAATGTGTTTCTTTGCGTAACTATTTTTTTTCACTTTATCCAATTTAATATTTACCTAACTAACATTCATTTACTTGAACTTAGCCAGAGTTCAATTATTATATATCGCGAAAACACAAGTTAGTATAATAATTATGCAGAGAAAAAGAAACCCCTGAGTCGTCCGAATTATTAATTCCAAAACAACATTTAGTAAAATTTTAATTATAATTATAGAGCAGACCTTGTTCATAAATTAACTACTTTTTAATAAATTGGATAATATTGAAACTGATTATATAAAAGAAAAAATAATATGGGTTTCTTCCAATGAGGTTACAACACATCCGGATTAGCTATTGTTTCACGAACTCAAAAAAAAGTGGCAACTGAGAAAATTCAGTGAATTTTTAATTTAAACGTTGTTCATACATAATAAAAATAAACAATCAAAGAATGTGGTCGTATGAACAAAATTATACGATCTAGTTACGTTTACTCGCTTACCCTATAAGGAGAACACGAAATACTATGAGCCAACCCACTGCTATTAGGTTGTCCTTCTTGTACTTCTTGTACCTTCTGTACGTTGCTGTGTTCGCTATTTCACTTTTTTTAATGGCGATGAAAATTTTCGGCAAAAATCGACTTAATTGTAATTTTATAACAATAAAATAATGTGTGTGTATTCACAAATGAAATCTGCTTATTGGTTTGCCACTTTGAGATTTCTACAACGCGTCTATATACATAGATTCTACATCACTTTAAAAAATAAAAATAAAATGAATAACGTTTTTTAAAATTCGAAGATAGTTTTTGGTTTAAAAATTTGGATTGTTTGAATGGAAAAATAAACATTGAATTTCAGAAAAAAGTTATTTGTATTGTTGACTTTACCATCATGTAGAATCACCTCCCAAAGTTAGACCACCTTACTCCCGGACACCTTGTAAATTGTAATGTCATTATGTTCTACTTGATAACAATAAATCAGTTTTCAACATTTGTGATGAATGAATAAATGAACCTTTTCGATAACAATATAATCGATTCCGGTTCCCGTTTTCTCATATCCCCAGCTTATCCAGAATCCTCAATCCGCCCCCTTCACCCTCCCGTCCCCGAGGAATTAACGAATTACTGTATTACGGAACTAACGACACAATACATTTCGGCTTATATATTTTATAAGCGCCTCTTAAAATTTGATCAAAACTCCGGGCGAGGTAGTTAGCTTGGACATTAATAACTTCAGATAATAATGTCAATGTTGCCATCTCCCTCCGTCTCCTTCTATTATATTCTAAAATCCTATTAATAAAAAGAGCCCGCCGTATAAAATAATTGAGACTTTAATTTCAATTTCGGAGAGTAATGAAACAAATTTAATTTCTTAGAATAGGGGAGACGAGGAACGCATTCTCTTTCAGGCGACATTTTATGATTGCATAATTTGATAATTGCGCATTTAATTGTGAATTGAATTTATATTCAGATTAAATATCTTAACGTAAAGAAATTAAGATAATTGTTTTAACTAATTACATACCTTCATATAGTTGTTCTGAGGTAAGTTACCAATCATTTTTCCATAGATTATTCTGTCCAATTATAGTTACCTTCGTACATTGAAATTGCATAACATTTTCACATCACGTAATATCTACCACAGTTTAGCATTATTTAACTCATTTATCATGATTATATTTTGCGTATTATGATCTGTGAGTCAGATTGTTTATGATTATAAGCCCTTAAACATACAGAATAATGAAAAATCTAGATGTGGCTTCCAAACGAATTTCAATGGAATTAAATGTTCTATTTAGTCGAATAGCCCAGCGCTCTGTTTCATTTCTACTCGTTTGACATTTCCACTCATTTGAATTTCGGAAATTTAAGCCTCGATAAGCCAAATATTTGGACCCCAAAACACGAACAAAAGACATTTCTTTTGTTCTTCTTTATTCTGTGTTTGTATTGGATATTTTATAAAAGATTGTTTACGAAAAATTAAATCTAATATCCCGCACTTACGTAATAAAAAGCACTTCACAAGGAAATTTGATTTACAAATATTAAATAATTTTTCCCTACAATACTGGAACATTTAGAACAATAATTGCAATAGTCTTTCATCCCTCAAAATTATATTTACTTACTTATTTAAGAATACTCATTATGTTGTTTTTAACACGTTAAATTCAAATAAAAATTATAATAATCATTTATTTTGAGTGCTAACAAACCACTTATAATATTGTTAATGTTAAGAAGGTTTGGTATTTTACCGTAACGCCTGCCAAAATTAATACTTTAACACTTCAATATCAATCATACCATGTGACATATATCTTACGGGTTATTAATAAGGGAGTCGCAGATGAACGTGTTAATAAAAAAACCCTCCATAAGTAAAATGAAACAATAATGCAGGGGTTGTAAGTGGAACATGTATTTTATTTACATTGCAGTTCAGTCGGGTGTGTGATAAATACACAGGGGATGGACACATCTGAGCGTGAAGAATCGTCCACATGTTCCTAACATACATGCATTGTGGACCTCTTCTGATCCCCCTGCCTAAATCCTGCACCACTTGCTAGTATCCATACAGAAGTCTATGAAAGAAGAATAATGTAATCACGTTTTATCAGATTTCCTCTTAATGTATGAGATTATTTTGCACTTCATTTTTTTGTAAAGTTTAACGGTATTCTGATGTGCACATTGAAGTATGTTGCAGTGAAATGTGTGGCTTGGGTTTTTGTCAGGAATGGAATGTAGGATCATCAAATTTTCGCAATATTTTTTCCCAGTACCGTGGAGATAATAATACGTTGTTTTATTTCTTATATCATTTTTTTCCTTCGTAACTATTGCATATATGCATGTACCCGAATCATAAATTACTGTAGCATTTTCCAACCACAAGCTAACACTTCTAACGGAAAAGTTAGTAAAAATCTTAAATTTAAAAACCGTGATGTAAAACCTTTTGCATGTACCATAAGGTTATTTAGTAAAATAAAATTTAAAAGATTTAAAAAGATTAAGATTTTGACATATATGGCTGGCTTTAATATTTATTTTATTTTTTTAAATTTATTAATATATCGTAAATGTTTTCGAGTGAAATTTAATTTGTACATCGCACAGAGAAACCTTTGAAAATGTGATAGCACGCTAATTTCCTGATAAAATATTAGTCATTCAGAATATATTGAGAACATGTTTTCTCTTCCTAATAAATGTCATGACGGAATGCGACAGTATCAATTTGTCAATATCAATTTTTGTATGAACACGTGTTCCGCCGTCTTCGTAAAACATTTGCTTTTAACTGATACTTTGTTAGGAACTCTGTCAATTCATTCGTTAAAGGCATGCAGTCCCGTTTTTAACAGGAAAACGAATAATTTGACCAGATTTTTAATAAATTGACAGTATTTTATATCGGTAAGATTTTTTCGTGCATTTGTAAACTGGGCTCAGTCATAATCAGTCGTCGTATTATATTACCAGCGGTAAAAATAATTCTATATTACTTTTTCTAAAATTATTTTCTTCAAATAAAACACGTTTTTGGTATGTATGTAAATCGACTAAATAATCATAGGAGTAGAGTTGAATAATTCCTAACAACTGTATGTGTATATTACAATAAAATTTATACATGTATATTATGCATATATCTAAAAATACATCTTTGTTCGCGTGTGATCGAAGTTTGTTCGAAGAATGAGTTGATGATGAATGTGAGGAAGTCTAAAGTCATGACGTTTGAAAGAAAAAGTACGAAAAAAGAATCCAATATTGTTTTGAATGATGAATTCTTGGAGCTAATGGATGAGTTTGTGTATTTGGGAAGCAGGTATGTTTACGAGATATTGAAAAGCTGATAGAATTGATAAATACAGCTAACTCCATTAATGGAACCGAAAGCGGTTGGCGCAAAGAAAAAAATGTACGAAGAAGTCCACAATGTAGTACTGGTACCTACTATGATGTATGGCAGTGAGGCATAAAATTGGAAAAGAAATGATGAATTTAGACTGAATGCCATAGAAATAAGATCCCTGAGATGTATGTGTGTAAAACTATGCATGATCGTATGAGAAATGTGTACATTCGCGAAGAATGCAAGGCTGATGCAAGCGTAATTACTAAGATGACGAAGGGTTTTGGCAATTTTAGCGAATGAACAAAGAAATAAATGTAAGGAGAAGTCGTCATTGTTAGTTGGTTCTTTTAAGCTATCTAACAATGCTCAATAATGATTTATTGAAATTAGTAAAAAATTAATCAGTTTTATTAATGTATTCATTTATTTATTAAAAAATGGCACATTACAATAAAATCATCAGCCGCTCTTCTCACTCCGGAATTCCTGTGTTGAGATTTGCAGTTTTACAATTATAGTGATAACTTTTATTTTATTTTATTATTAATACGTTTTGTTTAAAATAACTTAAAATTAATGTCCACGACTTTTCTCTTAATCTGAAATAATTATTTTTATTCCATGTAATACTGATTCTAGAATGTCTACTTAAAGCATTCAAATACAATGAGTATATTCGTCACTTTAATAAAATAGGCACATTTAAAGTTTATTTTTCATCAACAAACAACGAAAGTAATTTACATATTATTGTATACTTTTCTTCGTTTGCTCCGGGGGTTGTTTGCCGGGGTTGCGGAGGGTTGGGAAGGGGGCGATGGTGGAGGGGGTGGGGGAGGGGGAAGAGGTGGCTTGAATATTTGATAACCGTTTCTGTGACAAATAAATGCCCCAAGGGAGATGACTGTTTCGCCTTTCTATAATGCCTACGACTACTCAGTTAACTCTTATGTCCTCCACTGTTTACAGGAGCATCAAAAGTATGGACTTATAGATAAATAAAAAAATGAGAACGAGAATCAGAACAACAACCAAATTTGTATCATGTACAATTTATATATACATAATAAGAAATACAAAAAAAAACTTTTTACTAAACCGATAACTTTACAGCAAACTCATATTTCAAAAACGAATTCTAATTTACCATTAGTGATTTAATATAAATAGTTTATTCTAAATGCAGAAATGGCATTTGTTACAATATCTAGACTCTGTTAATTTTAATATGATGTACGTGACATTACTTCTGGCCTCTCAAAGTTTCAACCCTCACGCGTCTATTGTTGTATTGACATATTCAAATGACATCATTTTCACATCTCAATTTAGGGGGACTATGACTACTCCACTGCTAGCTCCATAGTCCATAGTCATAGCCCACCCATTCCCCATCCATACCCCTCAACAGATACGCTATACGCCATGTGAGATACGCTATACGCTATAAGCTGTACGGTTATGGCTGGGATGCCGGGATGAAGCAGCCTATCAACTTCATATAAGCTTATGCAAACACACACGAACAAAGGTGAAGTGACAGAGATGAAATTTGTATTTGCTGACGGGAGCAATACACAAAATAAATATACAAGTATCATTTCCGCCCACTTTCCCCAAATGGGTTTGTTTTAAATTTTGTTAGACGTAAACGTAGGTACTGAGAAAAGTACAATTTGTTTGAAGAGGGTAGGTTTTATTATTGTCCTACGATGTGTGGAGGAGCAAGATGAGGTAGGTACCTAGGTTAAGTTCTTGCTAATAAGCTGAATAATCAAGTTACACAAAACACACAACATCTTAAATAAGAAAATAAAATGCCTTTAACAGAATACAAAAATGAGGGAAACAAAAAACATACAAACGTTTCTAAGTTACGCATCAAAATATTAAGTCGAATTATTCGTTTGCGTCCGTACATACGCAATATAAATATGAACAAAAGGTTTGATCTTGATAAAAACTCAATTCTTCCAAGAAAGGCATATAAATGCAATATTGTATCGGCGATTCAATCCAATATTGTAATTTTTTTACAGTATTCCCGGGTTACGAATAACCTTACGAAATTTGAATATCCCTTACTACCACCACTGTAAGTGCGAAAAGTTCCTTGTGTTGTGATGGAGGACTTAGCCAGCCGACACCCACTGCTTTCACCAACCTCTCCAAGTTGACCAGCACGCTGTCTTGGACAAAGTGCCTGGAAAAAGAAGCTTGGCGTCGATTATGTCCATAAAGGTATTTAAGCCTATGATCAACCTAAAAATGAATTCATGATAGCAATATCGAAAAATTTTAATGAAGCAGCAAATAACAAATTTAAAGACCTGAACTTGGAACCTCTACCCTGTCCGGAAATATCGTATCTGCCAATTAGCTAATGAAACTTATTTAAATTCCTTCATTTGTATCAATCTCATGTTTCTTTGAAAAATATTGTAATTGTTTTTCAATTATTTATTGAAGAGTGGTTGACATCTACGCACGCATCGACTAACGATTCTATTATAAGATTTCATTTTTGATTTAATATCATACACTGCTTCAACAATGGTGTTGTACATAGGGTACTAGTATTTTATTTTTTCTAGACTTATTTACTCGAATATTTCTTGTGCACGAAGACAGGTAAGTATATAAGACAAAAGTAATTGTTGAAGTTATTATGAGTGTGTACAAAACACATGCTGTAGATTTGTATAGATGGCGTTACTTAATTTATTTGATTGAAATACGCTTTTTTCAAGCTTTACAATATTAAGACAAATATTTGTTTTGCCCGTACATTCGCAATATGAATATACATTAATAGTTAGGTGGGTTTAAAAACACAATTCTTTCGAGAAACGCATACAAATACAATATTGTACCGACGATTCAATCCAATTTTGTATTTGTATACCTTTCTTACAAAAAAAAGTTTTTTTTACAGAAAAAAACTATTTATTCACATTCATATTGCGTGTCTACCTACACAAACAAATAATTTGTCTTAATATTTTAAAGGAATATATTGCAAAAGCGTAATTAAATTAAATAAATTAATAAACGTCATCTTTGAACATGTAGATTATAACGAGTGTCGCGGAATTATTCTCCAACATAAAGATATTATCTAGCTATTTTTAAAATAAGGTACCTGCTTAACATGTTACATATATGCATATGTCATTTCTAAAGCCATTCTCGTTCGTACTATTGGTAGGATTTTGTACGTAAGTATATTTTATTTAGTTATAATAATAGAACTATGGTAATATTTCTATTGTCTGCGTTCTAAAATGTACTTCACAACATTGAGACATCGCCCACCCAACTTCAAAAAACTGCAAGACTTTTAGCTTCCTTAACATTTAAAGGCAGTTTATTGAAAATTTCAAAACATTTGTAATAAATATTGTCTTGTGTTCTCAATAAATTTTTTGGCAGCCTAAAATCTTTCCACTTCTCATAATAATAATATGTGTGTAATTATTCTTCTAAATCAGTTTTTACAAAATTTCCAAATTTTTTGAAGATTATTATTGATTTATTGTTAATTTTTTTAAACTTTATTATGGCTCTTCAGAATTTTCTTTTAATTGGCTGTAATTCTCTCGGTAACTTCTAAATGTAGACATTGAATCTCTTTTGAATTCAAGTTTCATATTACAAATTGCGAATAAACTAATTCTGGGAATATAATACGGTCGTAAGTTTTCAAGTTAACTAATGGTGTTCATTCGAAAGATGGATTTCGATCATCTGTAAAATTGTTTGTTATTGAAAGGCGATGACACTGAGGTATTATTTTTATAAACGCTTTCAGCTTAACAAATCCTACAATTATAATAATCCGTGATTTTTCACGGATCTGCGCTAGTTTAAACTATTTTCTGTATTCTTCTCCTTCCAAGTAAACCTATCCTAATTATGGTTTCAGAACCTACCTTATTAATAAGTCAGTACATATTTTTTGTTACCCAGGTACTTTTATAATTTATTATACAGATGGCTAATGTATCAATTAAAACATTATAACTGTCAGTTTTATGATTCCCTTCACAAATATTTCAGAAATCATTTCCCAAATCCCCCCTATACCGTAGTTTACCCACACGACGGAAATATCACTAGCGCCACGCGGCGACCGGTAGCGAAAGCTTCCGGTGAAGTCTTCTCGTACGAGAAGGGTCCCATAATATTATTGAAACTATTATTAACAGATCATTTGCTTTCGTTCAGTAAGAGAATAAACGAATCAATAATATATACACTAATACATTCGCTTCTGCTTATTCAATCATGTATTTATCCCCAATCCATGATTTACCACCTATTAAAATTTAAAATTTCTAAAGGTTAGTAGCGAGCGAGATAAGACGGCGGATATTGCGATAAATCTTAGCCACTCTCATGATTGTTACGAAATTGTATATAATAAACGGTTCGTGTATTGGTTATCATATTGATAGAAATTCTATATTTTAGTTAAGTACTACGAAGTAATGCAAAATCATTTGTTTTAGGTGTAAAAATTTGATTGTTTAGAATTATTTTAGAATACTGTGAATATAACACATCTTGCCCTTTGAAATAATTGAGCATTTTTTATTAGTATTTTTATAAGCAAAAAAATGTCAGTCCTATAAAATCTGCTTTAAAGTCCAAAATCTTTCAATAATGAACCTGTTTTCGGTTATGGTTTTATTGCATAATGTGGCAAATTGAGTCCTTTAAAGAATTATTGTAAGACTTTGAAATATCTGTGCCTAAACATAATTTGCAAAATTAAATTAAACAAGCTTTGTTGGCTTTGTTTTTTTCTTGTATAAATCAAAATAGGTGGGAAAATACACCTAATCGCCATCTACATTGGGAGTGATATTGTTAGCGCCTCGATTCCAAATGTTACACGACGTGGTGCATCGCCTTAATACGAGACAATACCCTGAAATAAAGCCAGAATCTTAACGACGTAAGAGAAGCGGCCATGCACAAAAATATGCGACGCGCAACCCTGGTATATTGGACAGACCTGATCAAATCAAAGACAAATCAGACAGATCAAATTTCTAAAATAAAGTGGAAATCTTAACAACGTAAGTGATGATCTTGTAAAAACAATATTCGGTGCGCGGCCCGGCGTAATGGACGGACCCACGGTCGACTTCTTAACAGGCTTAGAAAATCGATCTTTCCGTGGGGTTTATTTGAATAATTACTGATGAACTAAAATCTCAAATGCTTCTATAGGGATCTCTCGGGAAGCTACTATTTCATCGTCTAGAAAAATCAAACCTGGTACTTAAAGCTAATTTTATAGTTGAAAAACGTTTATAAAATTTTCTAGCCCTTCTGCATACAATATTTCAAAAGTAAGGTCCTGTTTTTATTAATCTTAAATATGAATAACTTACAGGGATCCCTCTAGAAACATTTGGGATTTTAGTAATACGTTCAGCAGAAAAAATTAAAATGTGAGCGTCGAGCAAACCCCATTATTAGAGTTTTATGTCGCCTTAATGCTATTTTCAGTATTTCTCTGATGAAAACCCATCCAGTTTTGGATTGTCTCGTTGCTTGACATAATTTTAACTTTGCTAGCGAGCAGACATTTAAAAATATAATTTCGAAGCAATTCAAAACAGACCGGGTCTATGACATCGAGAATGTCATCTGAATAAACGTGAAGTTAGCAACTAAACTCGAAATGCAAAAATGACCGTATTTTTCAGGATTGGAACAAGGTGGTGCCAGTCTAAAAAATATTTTGCATGAATATTATTATGAGTAAAGATTTTATTGGATCAAACACCGTATAGCTATACCAACGCTGCAGCGGCGTATTGGGGAATCTTTATAAGTAAGACTGCGAAGGTTTAGAGACATATTATAAAGCTTAACCCTTTTAATGATATTTAAATACTACTACCTACTACTATTTTAAAACCTTTTTTTTAATTATCAATTTTTTATCACGTTAGTTGTCCCCTGTCTTTTCGATCCAATCGTAAGACAAGATATGATCGAATATGAAAATTAAGTTAAGATAGTGTAACAGAATTGTGTTATAAAAATAATCCAATATTAATAAAAGTGCCAAAATAAACTCTGCTTAGACTCATTGCATAATGCATAATTCATCAATAATACGATCACCATAAATCCAACATAATATCCCTCGCGCCCCTTTTTCTCGCTTCCATCTCGCATCATTTATCAAAATATTATTACATGTGTAAACGTAATAGACCATTCATTATCATGATATGGGAAATATGTAGGATGTCATTGAGAAGGATAATACGCAATATTGAGCTTTATCTGAGAGTGAGGAATGATGTTATCCCGGAACGCCACGCGTCTAGGTCGTTACATTTATAAGGGAATGCCACTTGGACTCTTTCACTCCCTTAATAAATAAATCATCTCTATCGGAATAAAGTAATGATGTACTCGAGGATTGGTGAAAGAGATGCTTTTGAACTATATGTCGATTCCAATGGACTGTATTTTGTAACTGTATATATATATATATATATACATATTTTTTTACATTGACCCCACGCAAGAGGCCCTGAGAAAAATAATGTCCCTCCAAGGCCTATGTCATCTTTGGGGATGATACGTGAAAAGTTTTTTTAAGTTCTTGGAAGGAAAAATGTATGAGGGATGGGTAGGAATCTAGGTATCAGTGTGTTCAGGAGTAAAGGACGTATGATATATCCTCCTCGCTGCAGTACAAGGCGATGGGTCAAGAGAGATTAGTTGGAGAGGTCAAAGGGTCTCCCCAAACCAACGCACGCCACGTAGCTGTGTTCGGGATGCGCCTACCCACCGGTAGGCACATCCTGAACACACCTCACCCGATGAACACGGGCACTCCTGCTAAGTCACCAAATGTAACGAACCACTTTAGTTGATTTACAGCGGAGGTGTTGGTTATCTTATAAATGGTTTCCGGGGCGGCGGTACCCAAACCCGCCTACGAAATTGTAAATGTATGTTAGCAAATATGAATTAGTTACAGTGAACTTTACGATAAAGACGACAAAACAATACATTATAATATATATGGCGTGTTTGCAATTAAGTCCGGTGCCAAGTATATAGGTAGGTCCAAGTGGAACTAAGTTACACAACCCTTTATAATACTATATCTCCAATGAAATAATTGAATAACTGAAACATGCTCATATTTATTTGGGATAATTTACCTCTTAGGGGTACCTTTATTTATTTCAAAAACTAATATGTTCCCATTTCATTATTTATTTCATAGAATCTCTGAAATAAATTCATTAATGACAAATATTCGCTATTTGGATGCAGGTAACTGAATCAGAATCGAAAAATGTGGTATTGTGGAAAAATGTGGCAAAATGTGCAAAATAGCCAGCTACTTTCCAACGTTCATCTTCCCCATCTCATTCCCCTCCCCACTACTTTCACCCTCACATACACCAATTAGAGAAGCCATAGTATCAGACGTCTACAGACGATTTGTAGCAGTTGGGACTCTTATACGGTTTCACCTTTTAAAAAATTAAAAAAAGGTAAATGTTGAATATTTTATGAAAATTGTTACATATGTTCCTATATTTCAAATGTGTTAAATCTACACACACATTGCCATCTGATATCATTATGAGGTATTATACAAAAAAATAAGAGCACGTTCCATGGATCATCACGTGCTAGTTGATGATCATAAGCCGTGTGGATATCGCGTGCGGCGCATGCGCGTTAATTCCCGCGATTTTTTTCTATCCGGTTACTACCTCTACCTATCGATGAATTTCAGAGAATCTGTTAAATTTATTGTCTTTTATCATTATTTCTTTATTTATTACATTACATTAGATACATGTATATAGCAATAGTGACAAAATAATAATATTGCAATAACTTTATAAGTATGAATTGTACGTCGATATTAGTTCCTAGCTAGGCAGATTGCCGGTTCTAAGGAACCAAATGCTGTTAAAATTGCTAAAAATTTATTTCGTAAAATTAAAGCGTTGTTTTTATTTATTTTTATGTTCTTATCCAAATTGAATATATATTAAGTTTTTACTAAATGAGCCATTAATAGGTAACCATGTAAAATTTTATGTGACATATATTTAATAGTTTTTCAGACTCCACCCTCCCCAAGCCAATCAACCATTTAGTTATTATTGAATCATTTGTTTGTACAATATGTCTTGTGGTTAGTATGTTATTGATATATATACTACTTATTATGTACTTACTTATAATCTTTGCAATGTTATTGTTAATTAGTAAAAGCCCAATTGGCGTCTAAATAAATAAATAATTATTGTACTTGTCACTTCTTAACTTCGAAATAATATTTTTTTTCGAGGTCATTAGAGTTACATGTTTTTTAACTCACTGACGGCCGTTTCCTAAAATCAAATTCCCCGAGTTTAAATAAAGTGTAGGTACCTTCCCTCAGAGCATGACTACATGATCAAGGTTGAATTTTAGCACAACTTATTAAATTAGCATTGAAATCAATAAGATGATATAATGATTAAGCGTGAATATGTTAGGGATTTTAATTTATTTGGTAACCAACCTGCAAAAACTGCACTGACTCAAGTTGTTCAACTTGAAGTAAATCACTGATGTTATGAATGTATGTATTTGCTAACTAACTAACCATCACGCCGTTTCCCCGCAGGGGTAGGCAGAGAGGACGGACCGCCAAACAACTCGGTCTTGGCACACACTCCTTGCCTCATTCCCATTCATACATCGTCTCATACATACTCTTCTATTGTTCTGACTCTTGACATGACCCGACTCAAGTATCTGATTCACTTGGTCGTGCCATGTCTTCCTCGGGCGTCCCCGACTTCTGCTACCATTCACATTTGCATCGTATATTCTCCTTACACTCCTTTCTTCGCTCATTCGCTCTACATGCCCAAACCATCTAAGCGTCCCTTTCTTGATCTTACTCATTACGCTTACATCAGCCTTGCATTCTTTGCGGATCTCCACATTCCTCACACGATCATACATGGTTTTACCACACATACGCCTCAGGGACCTCATTTCAACAGCATTCAATCTACTTTCATTCTTTCTTTGCCAGTTCCATGCCTCACTTCCATACATCAGGGTAGGTACCAGCACTCCATTGTGGACTGCTAACTTCGCTTCTTTGGACAATTTTTTTATGTTTGTGCCATATTATATTATGTTTGTGCTATATTTTGTAATAATATCCCCGTCATCGTCGGGCCATTAAAACTGATTCATAATCATCATAAATCATCCACAAATAGTTTCAAACATAATTGTTCCTCATTACAGTAAAATAAACTAGCGTTTTCACACAGCCATCTTGGAACCCAAGCAAATTCGCTGATGCCATCAGAGACTTTCATCTATCCCGTGCATCCACAGAGTTGCGAGACCAAAAGCCCATGCCTCTCACATATGGTCGATGTGGCCGCCGTTTATTAAGCGCCTATTAAAATCTTCCTAATAGACCTTTGTTTAATCAAAACGTACAGTTGTGTTTATGAGTTTATGATGTGTTTATTTGTGGAGCTATCATAAATGTCTCGGGTGAAACGCCCGCGTCTTGAAATATTCCAAATTGTGTATGTAATTTTTATGAGTTGGAAATAAAATGATTTCGAATGGCGTCTTCTGTTCTACGCGAGACAATGGCCTTTCTTAGATAAGCAATGCTGGAAAATAAATAATGAGCGTTTTTTAATTGCCTGTTTACGTTAATTTTAATGTTTTTGAATGTGAACGCATTGATAAAATAAATCTTCCCGGACGTAGACCGAGATCATACTCATCTGATCAGCCTGGGATAAACACAAATGCATTAGGTATACTCTACTGCCTTTCTTCATCATCTCACGTATATACAACTGCACAATGTACGAGAATACCATGATACAACATGTTTGTTCAACTACCAACTGTAGATTGTTAAAACTATAGATTTATTTTAACTGCAATATTTTAGAAATAAGTCAAATATTTTCTAACGAGAATAAATATTTTATTAATAGATACCTATCTAATGATGAAAATTGGTGTCTAAACGAATGGAATCGTTAATCCTAATATGTTTATAGTTTCTTTGTTTGTTATCTTGGAAAAATATTAAAAAATATATATTTCTCACAGACATATGAATATTAATAGACGAGAAAATAAGGACGAGGGGTTAAAACAAGAGTTGCGGGACGCAGGGAGGAAAGCTGACTGTGATTCGTCAATAAATCAATCTGACAGTAAATAGGCATCTCGCATTATAATATCACCATTTAGTTCTTAAAAGTAAAATCTGATTATGAATGAATAGACATTTTTACATGGGAGCGCAAATTTCTCGCCACGTTATGAACAAATTTGAGAAGTCCAAATTCGGCAAAATAAATTTCTTCTATTTTCAGAGTCGAATATTTCGTGTAAGTATTTAGTTAAGACACTTTTATAAATGTTCATAATTTACTTCCCAGCAACCGACCAGCTTTGTGTTTCGCGTCCAGACGTTTCTCGATGTGATAGTATATGTTTCTACAACTGATCCATATTATACGATGTGAATATGCTTAAAATAAAGTAAAATAATGCTTATATATGGAATGTAATACGACAATTGGGTTTATTCTCTTTTTCACATCTATTTTTACAAGTTTTCATAGCACAAGTCAACATTTTGCCGTGTTATTTCGTAAAATGAACCGATGATGCCTCGGCCATAGTTCGCACAAGAATGATGACGTCACGTTTTCTAAATTCACTTTAGGCCATACGCGAGCCCAGCCGGCCCCAATGGAACCGGTATGGGGAGTGGGGAATAATACGCTTTTAATCACTTAGGGCAGGTCTACTAATATTCATATGTCTATGATATTTCTATATCCATTAAAAAAGTAAGTTAAATTGTTTTCAATTCAACTCCAGTTCTTTTTATATCAATATTAATTTACCTTCTAACTTAAATATAAGTATTTTTTATAGTTATCGTTAGTTTCAATAGTTAAAATAAAGTCAAAAACGCAACAAATCTATGGACGTGACACGTGACTTCACCAAACGCCTGTCTCAAAGAGCCTACTTTTTTAACCGGCGCGGCGCTGCATGTTGTATGGCAGTCGAGACGTTTTCAATTCTTAAAATTACCCGCTTTTAACAAAGTAGAATACTAAGTAAAATGCTAACATCTCATCACCGAGGTTAAATAAAACTAATTTTAAAAAATGCATCCTTTTCGCACCCGATAACCGTTTACCGGTGTTTAAAAACATGCATTAACGGTTTTAATGTGAATGTGGACCAGGGTTGCCAATGCATATGTTCTAAAATATCCACTAGAGATGTTAAAATTTGCCAAGTAACTAATACCTAACTCCAAAATTCTATTCAAATTAGCATTTATTTTTTATTATTTAGTCATATTCTAATTTTCTGTTTCGTTCAGGCTTCATATAGACCTTATGAATTAGCTGTGAAAGATAACGAAATGTAGAACGTATTTACAATTATTTTAAATAAGGTTGGATAATCAATAAATGTCCAAAATTTTGCATTTACCCCACAAAAAGGTTCTCCGCGCAAAAAACCTTTGTGGTATCATCCACGAATTGGCAACCGTGATATGGATATTTTAGACCATAGATATATTACTTACGCAGACTGGTTGTGATGAATCAGTATATTCAGTCTTACCAACCAAATTGCGTGTCTTAAGGCGACACAAGACTCTAGGGGGCTTGCTCGAGGCTCACATTTTTAACGGCAAATTAGTAACAACAATATGTATTTACATATCGTTTAGACCGATGTAAATTATTTATTCTTAAGATTAATATAAACAGTATCCTACCATTAAGAACGGTTTGAAAATTTTACACAACGTTTTCTGGTAAGCACCAGACTTATTTTCCTAGACGATGAATTAGTAACTTCCCGAGGTATTCGTTTAGAAACATCTTCGTAGGCTCTTCAAAAATAATTCACCCGACGGAAAATCAATGCATGAGTTCAGATTGAACTACGATCAACTCATCATCAAAGGTTTTAGTCTTAACCCAAAAAAGAAGTTCTTTAAATTAATTAATAATAAATCGTTAACCGTACTATTAGTTATTCGTTTTATTTGTGAAAGTATGTTTCTAAACCAAAGATTGATATTATATCAGGAACTCATTTTTATCAGCAAAACTTTTAGCAACACATAGAATTATTAAAAATAAACTACTTAAAAGCTCTATAGCTCATGATGCAATTCCATTACATGTTGAAATTAGTTTTATTGACGTAGAAAATCCAGACAAAAAAACCTGTGCCAACTTTCAGAGAAGATAAGCGGCTTTTCGGGCGGTTTGGTTACAAGATATATATATTAAAAGTTTATTCAAAAAAGAATGTTACATAATTTACAGACGATATAGTAATTATTTCACCTAATTTTATACGTAAGATGTACCACCATAATAAGCTTGTGTGTATGGGGGATTTGTCATTTAGTTATTTTTTTATGTTTATGCAGTAGTGTGTTTTTTACGTGAATTTTACAATATTTGTTGTTATTTATATTTCGGATACTTTCTGGTAATGAATTAAAAGAATTACTTCAAGATATTTGTAATTTAACTGTCCCATTGTTTTTTTTTTATTTTCATTTTGGAATTAGGAGTATTGACGTTTGTTTAAATAATCTATCGTTTTAAATGGTGCATTTCTATTTAGAATATTATCTATGTAAATTTGTAATGTTGCATGGTAAAAGTATAATGTATTTAGTTTTCTTACTTTAAATTCTGTAAACAAAAGTTCTAATGAATATGTATATGGTTTAAAAAGATTTTTTTTTTAATTTTAATTTTAGTGCTATGTAAAGCGGTTGTGTGTGTGTGTGTGTGTGTGTGTGTGTTTTTATAAGTCGCTCCCCATCCTATAATGCCCTACTGTATTATTGATTGGCAGAAAACAAAGTATGTCATTCTGAGTAAATATTTATTTAGTATTTGTCTAAGACTCTAAGACATCTAAAGATGTATGTTTGTTTCTTCAATCTGTCATTGAATATGTTTATGTGTGTGGACCACTTTAGGCATTGGTCTACTGTAATTCCTAGGTATTTTATTTTGGTTTTGCTTTCTATGACTAAACACAAGTAAGTGAAGTTTTGTTGTAGTGGATTTGTCCTGGAGTAGATTGTAATTTGTATTTCTTTGGGTGTTTCTTGTTTTTTATGCTAAATGGTATATAATAACTAAAAATGTAATAAATATTTATAATATATATTTTTTTTTTTTTTTTGGTATATAATAAGTTTTTTTCGAATTTAGTGTCAATAAATTTATACCAAACCATAATTTTAGTTTTTAAAAGACAAACGTTCCCAGGTTACAAATAACCTGACAATATTTGAAAATCCCCTACTACCCCCACAGTAAGCGGAAAATGTTGCTTGAGTTGTGATGGATGACTTAGCCAGCCGAGGAATTGAACAAACTACGCCTAGGTGGGACCCAAACGCGATGTCAACTCAGCCACCGACCGGTCAAAATTTATCAATTTGGTTTAACTAGTTTTAGTAAATGATTTGAATGAAAGTTTTGAATGCCGAAACAACTGTGCTGAATGTCGAAAAAGCAATGTTGTTAGCACCTACACATATCAAATAACATAAGAACATGTATATTATTAAAAATAGACCTGCCAACTTAACACGGAAAAGGTCTAGGTTTAGTGATTTTAATTATTTAATATTACCTTATTTTTATATCAACTGTTCCATGTTGTATCATGTATTAAAAACTTTCAATAAAAAAACAATTGAAATTTTATCAACTGTGCGCAAATCGTTTCACAGCTTTCTATTGTAAAGAAGATTACTTTTTAAAAATGAAGGTAACGGCATTTCAAGTGAATATTTGACTTACCCTATGCATCAACGTATATTAAAATGTTTTTTTTACCAGGTGGGTAGGTCTACCAGTATACCACCACATGTTTTACAAGTTGGTATATCATAGCCACTTAAAAACGCTGTCTCTAAATAAACAATATGCATCCATATCTTGTGAGAGATGTTACCCGAGTGGGATGATACGCTCGACGTTCAACGTTCATCCCAACCATAACTCAGCCATTAGCCACTACCAGTATTACTGCTGCCGTATTCGGCTAAGACGTGTAAACATATTAACCAAAGCTGTTCCGCAGGGATCACCACACGCGCGCACGTGTCAACACCTTTAACCCTACGCCGAATTATAAATACAGACGTCAGCCAGACACGAGACATGAGAACATCATCATATTTTATGGAAGTTATGTTGTATACTTTAAGAGCATGAACGCTGTCAAGTTGTAATCACGAGCCAGTAAATCTTTCAGGTTGAAGTTCATATATATATTTATGAAATTTATTCATTTTATTTTAGTCATAAGTTTAAAAATATCTAATTTATTATTAATAATCCAGTAACCTTGTCGATTAAAAGTGTGGGGGACCTTGCATCAGATCCGCTAGTTATGATTTAATTTTAATTTGTTTAAGATGTTAGCTCAATGAATAATCCAAGTTTTGGACCTTGATCACCGAACGCAACAATGTCAAAAATCCAAAAAAAGGATTAAATTTTCTACCTTTTTTAACCCTGAAGGACAAGTTTTTGATTATAACTACTGTACGTTTTCAAAGTAGACTTAATTTGTTATAATTTGAGGCATATCTTTATACTGAATAGTTTCCTAAATAAATCTTTAAAATATATAAATTTCTTCGAACTCAATTTTTTTTAAATATTTTGTTGTTGCTGTCAGAACGCAGTTAGAGATAGAAAGGTCGCTGTCAATCCTCTAACAATATTTCATAGATTGTGTGTCCTAAAACATCGGGTGAAGAATTGAAAGAATTATATTAAGCATTCTAACTTAGATTAGAACTTAGATTAGATATGTGAACTTAGATTAGAAGCAAGGTACGACGAAATTTGTAGTGGTTCTGGTGGAAAGCTCATAATTTGGTTCTATAGCTGACATATCAACGTGGCAGTGGTTTTCGAAGAATACGCAAGAGATTGATTCTTCATAAAAAGGCACAAATAGCTCTGAGTGCCTTCGCAGATCCAAGTCACAGTCGTCTCAGGAAATAATCTTTGATGAAAAAAACATGGCTCTTGTTCTCAATAAAATTTCTCGTGAAGACAAAAAATGGAAAACCATAACATTCGAGTAGGTACTGCAGGCAAACAAAGATGCTGACAAACTCATCATCACTCTTACTTTTTCTTACGGTGTAGTGTTGCAAATATCTTCATTGATCCGAACATCAATGGGTTTCAAGCATCAGACAATAGGTTTTTTTTTTCCGAAAGGGAGTCATGTATTTATTTTCCTCGTTCCATGGGTGCGTTTGTGCTGCAGGTTTACGATTTTTGTAAGAAATTCAATTGTTGTAGGTATGGTCATTAATTATTTTGTAGCTTAAAAGCATTGAAGAAAATAATTTTCTTAAATGACAAGATATTTAACTCCTTCAACATTTCCATGATTTTCGTAAACCTAATTTTCTTCAGTATAATTTTCATAGTTCTATTTAGCTAACATTATTCTAGCTAAGAATATAATGTTGCTACAGTAATTAACGTTTGATACAATGATTGCGTTAATATATAATCAAATTTGCGGAGGTTAAAACACACAAATAAACGTATTATTCAGTTATTTACCATATTCACCGTTTATCTGCAAATAACCCTCATCGATGTAAATAATATGTTTACATTGCGCTTAAAGAGGAAAAAATATGTATTATCGAGAAACAAATAAATGTGAAATTCAATTACCACAATTTTAACATACCAAAATGAAAACACGGTACCTACCTAAGTGATGATATTCAAAAACAAATAGTAAGAATTTGAAAACATCAAACGCCTTCATATCAAAACATTCCGAGTGAATCCTCGGTATAATTTATTAGTTTAACACTTTATCAGTTTTATCACCGTCTGTTCATATTCCTTTTCATAATAAGATTGCGTGATGAAACAGGAATGGGAATTTGAAGGATCGTATATTCGGTTTGGTAGAGTTAAACTTGTGAAGCGGTGCGGTTGCTAATGGGGAGTTGGGAAGTGCGCCGAGGCACTTTACTTCCGAGACTTTATTGTATAATATTCCTAAAATTATTTTAAACGAACATGGACTGTACACTTTTACTTCTGGAAATTTGTGTTATTAAAAAACATCCTAGTTATTATTAACAAATATGCAGGTACTTCATGATGTAGGCAAATAAGAATAAATTCAACGTTTTTTACAGTCTTCCTCCTAGTGTTTCCTATTCTGAAGAGGCCTATATTAGTTTTTTCATATTGTTGTATTTAGTTTCTAGTTGTACTTACATTGTCTTCATAATGGTTGCAAATTGATTATCACTCTGTTATCTTAGCCATGGTCCTACTTTTGTTTTGAATATATATATATTATTGTAATTTTTTTTGTTTGATTTGGTAGAGCATTATAGTTTCGTAGCATGACATTTAATATTTTTATCTAAAATATGTCTTCAAATTTGATTTACCAGTATATTTTAGCTAATTTCCCCCGTTGAGTAGTTATGTTGGGCAGTGGAGTATTCAGATATGTTTTTGTTGTTTAAATATAACGTTTTTTTGCGTAAAAGTTTTGTAAAATGATAACATAAGTTTTAAATATTTCAAATGTCGGAGTTCTAACTGGAACTTTCAAAATTGTTTTTAGTACTCCGTTTTGTTAAGCTGATCTAAGTGTGTTCAAGGTAGACCCTTCCCTATCCAGTTATCTTGGGTAATATTTGGATTTTCTTCGGGATAACTGTAATATTTGCATTTTATTAATACCCAAGCAGAATTTAATCCGAATATTTGCATTTTATTAATACCCGAGCTGAATAAAATCCAAATATTACAGTTATCCTGGGTAATATTCGGATTTTATTAACACCCAACCCGAATAAAATCCGAATATTAAAATTATCACCGGTAGTATTAGGATTTTGTTCGGTTTGGGTATTAATAAATAAACATTGAAAGAAAAAAAATTATAATACAGTTCATAATGTGTGCTCTTGGCAACCTATTCATACTGCATTTGATATTAAATTGTGTCCTTTACTTTACAGTAGCGTGCAGTCCAAAAAGGCTGAAAAGGTTACCACCCTAAGAGCACGAAATTTTAAAGAAAATTTGTATCATGTGATTTTTTTCATAAACTTATCAATGTTTTTTTATCGTTCTACATTATTTACATTGTTTATATACAAAAAAATTAAACTTTGTAAAATAATAAAATTGCCATTTTCATATATTTAAAGCATAATTCACAAAAGTTTGAAAAGTACACACAGTCCTCCTTTGGCCATAGTTCATTGCTCGCCACTTCATAGTAGTTAATATTGAGAATGTTTTGTTACGATTTTTACTATTTTTTAGAAAAACAACCTTTATTTAATATTATTTTAAAAAATCTTCCAAAGATTACTCATTCAGGAAGAACGGATTTGTTAATGGAATCTGCGAGTTTATATTTAAATGTAATAACGTTTCAAGCACAACAATTTTCCAAAATTTCACTGGACGTAACTGCTATCTTTTGTAAATCAGTGCCAACGTTTTGTGATGTTAATTAGGAGTCAAATATTCGTATCTCAATCAGCATCGTTATATAGTTAAAAATAATGTCTGAAAACTTTTTAGCCGTACCGCAACATATATCATAACTTGGGCCGAGTGAGTGATAACTCGTACTTTCAACTAAGTTAAGGTAGTTAGTAAGTTAGTCTGCGCGGGGCGTGTCAGTCGCTAGTCGCTACTGCGGCGAACTAACACCGTACATGCATACTACCACACCTACTTACTACTTACGCCTGTCAGCCGTCGAGACGGTGAGCGTTCTGCTCATCCATACGTCATACTTATTACGCTATCGTAAGTGACGTTATGACACGGCAGGGGCGATTTTCCGATTATTCCAAAATTTGGAAGGGCATGAAAAATGTTCCACATATTTATTATCGTTATTTTTTTTGGATCAGGGCCGTTTTATCTGACAAACATTCCGTGTCAATATAATCGGTAAATATTCCTCGGGCATTGGTGGAGAACTTAGCTAGCAGATGAATTTATCTTGTTTTATTTTTTGGAATAACTTCAAAAAGATAAAATAAAGACAAAATTAGCAATTCCTAAACGAATATTTGAAGCAGAAAAATCCTTGCCGGGCACCAAGGCTGGGTTTGAGTCCTAGATGTGACCTATCTTTTTCTGACTTTTCTGTTTCAAATATTCCTTTAGAAATTGATAATATTGTCTTCAATAATAAGATGAATTTATCCCTCTGCACCTGGGTAGGAACCTGACGCATTCGTTAAATTCAGCTACTAATTGGATTACTAACATTGAATTATGACCGAGGGTTGCATTTGAATATATTTAAGAAGTATGTATATGGGTACTACTTAAAAACAGTAAAAAACATTTTAGTGAATGAACTAAACGATCAAAACCAAATCAAATTCTGCGGTACTTTAGAAAGACGTTAATATTCGAATCAGGGGAAGCGTCCAAGATGACCAACTATGGTCACACTCATAGATCAGGGAATAAGTTCAGGTACCTACTTGTGTACTTTTATAATTAAGGTCACCAGTTTCAGAAACTCTGTCTGATAATATACGCTACTATTTAACATGTTTTAGGTGCTGATCTAGCTTTGCATCCAAACATCATTAAGACTCACTAATAATATTTGTAAAAATAATACAATATTTTAAATTATAACAGCTCTGATGAGGTTTGGGTGCAAACGAAACGAACGACAAATTTTCATCAATAGCCGTGATAGAGCAATGTTGAAGATTTCATTGAAAATACTAATAGTTTGGTTGAAAATACTTCACCGCATGGTATTTTTTTTTTTTTTTTTTTTTTTATTAATATCAATAGCAAAATTTGTACATTATGTAGGATTAAAGTATAATATAAGTATATTTTTTGTATTTTTTTCACAGTCCTCCTCACTAGGGTTTCCTGTTCTGAGGCGGCCTGTAGTTTTTCTTAAATTTTTGTATTTAGTTTTGAATTGTCTTTACATTGTCTTCATAATGTTTGTAAGTTGATTATTACTTTGATCTCTAAGCCATGTTTTGACTTTTGTTTTAAATATATTCATTTCGTTTATTTTTTTGGTTTCATTTGGTAGAGCATTGAACAATTTTATAGCATGGAATTTATTATTTCTCTGTCCAAAGGATGTGTTCAAACTGGGAGTAATCAGGATATTTTCGCTTTTTGCCCTGGTTGTGTATTTATGTCGGGCAGTGGAGTATTCGGATATGTTTTTTTTCAGTTTAAATAAAATATTTCTTTAATATAGTTTCTGTACATTGTAAACATTGAAGTTTTTGAATATTTCTTCTGTCGGAGTTCTAAGCGGAACTTTCAGTATAGTCTTTAATACTCCTTTTTGTGCTATATTGAGCCGCTCTGTGTGAGTGCTCAAGGCAGACCCCCATCCAGTTATTCCGTACTCTATTTGTGATTGACACAAAGCATAGTATACTTTTTTAATATCGTTTATATTGAGGATATTGCGAATGTTTCTAAAGAAGTATATGTACCTGGTTAGTTTTTTTGTAATTACATCTATATGTGAGTTCCAACGGAGATTATCATCAATTTCAATTCCAAGATATTTGATGCTTTTGGAGTGTGCTATAGTGGGACAGAGGCATGATAAGCCTTGATTTTTTTGATAAATTCCTTGGCATGAATGTAATTTGAGATTAAGGTCCTCTGACGGCTGCCCTCTGGCTGTTTTAGAAAATGTCAGATATTTTGTTTTATTGACATTAAGCGTCAGGGAGTTTCGTTTAAGCCAGTTTTGCAGGAGACCAAGTCCGTGTTCAGCTTCTTTGTAGGTATTTATCCAATCTTTTTCTTTAAATAAAATTACTGTGTCATCAGCAAAACTAATGATTTTTCCTCTTGTTTCTAGGTTACAGATATCATTAATGTATATTAAAAATAATATCGGACCTAGTACGCTTCCTTGTGGTACTCCATGGTTGATTAGGAGAGGTTTGCTTTTTCTCTTATTAATTTGGACGCTCTGTGTACGCTCCGTCATATAGCTTTTTAGTAAGTTTAGTGTTGTACATGACATACCAATTTTTGAAAGTTTTGAAAAAAGTATTTTGTGATCTATTGTGTCAAAAGCCTTTTGTAAGTCTATGAAGATTGCCAAAGTTTTTTCTCCACTGTCTAAACTTTTAGTGATCATATCGGTAATTTTTTCTATGGCGTCACTAGTACTTAAGTTCTCCCTAAATCCATACTGAGTTTTTGATAATTTTTTATTGTCTTCTAAGTAGGATAAGAGTTGTTTTTTTAGTATTCTTTCCAATATTTTTGAAAATGTATTTAGTAGGCTTATTGGTCGGTAATTGTTTATGTCATTTTTACATCCTTGTTTAAATATTGGTATAACAATCGCTTTTTTGAGGGCTGTAGGGAATATGCTATTCGTTATAGACATGTTGACTAAGTATGTAAGTGGTTCGATAAGTTCTTTACAGAGATATTTTATTGCGTTGGTTGAGATTGTGTCCTCCCCTGAAGAAATATTTGATTTTAAAGAAGAAATTGTGTTTTTGATATCGTCAGCTGTAATTTGTTTAAAATTGAGCTGATTTCCTTGCTCAGGTGGTTCGTTTATTTGTACATCTTCATTACATTTTGCAACTTGCTTTGCTAGATTTGATCCTATATTTATGAAAAAATTATTGACGTATTCAAGTATTTGGTCAGGATTATCAGCGTATGTCCTGGGAACATTGTTTATATTCAGCACGTCAATTGATGTAACGTTGGCAGATTTAGAACTGGTTATTTCATTTATTATTTGCCACATTTTCCTGGGATTTTGTTTACAATCTACAATTTTTTTCTTATAGTAGGTTTCTTTTGTACACATAATAACTTTTTTGCAAATGTTTCTGTATCTTTTGTAGTATCTTAACATGTGTATATCGTATGGAATTTTTTTAAGTTTCTTGTGTAACTCGTCTCTTTTTCTTATGCAGTTTATAACATTCTGTGTAATCCATGGTTTAATATGTACATTTTTGTGTGAGATTTTCTTATTAATTTTTGTGGTATTAGCTAGTATGTTATTCTGAAGAAGTTCTATGAAATAATTCCATGCATCATTTGTATTGTTCATACTTTGCAGTTTTTTCCAATCGGTACATTGTAGATTATGTTTAATGATGTTCCAGTTTATTTCTGTTTTTTCTGTTGTTAATGGTTTTTTCTTCATTTTATTTGACTTGTTTATTTTTATTGAAAGCATAGTTGTATAATGATCGGTTATAGTTGAATTAAATACAACAGTTTGAGTAATGTCTTTTGTTTTACTCATTATATGGTCTATGCAACTTTCACTGTTGTCCACTTTTCGAGTAGGAACATTTATTAAGCTTTCCAGTCCATGGGATGCTAGCATCTGCAGATATTGAATTCGCTTAGGGTGTCCATTTTCTAAAATATTTATATTTACATCTCCAATAATAAATATGTTTTTCGTTTCTTTAAGAAGGCAGAGTTCCTTGTCTACGGATTTAAGGAATGGGTCGATGTTTCTTGTTGAGGGCGATCGATAGATTGCTAATATAGCTTTTTCTTTATTGATTTTAATTTTTAAACAATTGGCATTTGTGATAATAATTTCTTCAACTTCGGCTTTTATTTCGTTTTTAATGTATATAATTACACCATCGTTTTGTTTTTTGTTATTCAAACTTGAGTAGGTTGTATATCCAGCAATTTCCAATTTCATGTATTTATGATTTATCCAACATTCAGTAAGTATTATTATTTGAAAATTAACTTTTAAATATTTCAATAAAATTTGCAATTCATCAAAAATTTTTCTTATGCCTCTTATGTTTTTGTGTAGTATATTGAAAGAGTTGTTATTTAAATTCAATAGATCATTTGGTTCCGAGGTTAATATAATGTCAGCCATTTTTATATTTTTTTTCGTAATCGTTTTTGTGCCCTTTTGTTATACAATATTTTTTATATCATCTACATGTTTTATATAAATTATTTTTTCGGTTGGCATTCTTCGCGTCATTATTTTTCCATCTTTGAACCAAACGTATGAGTACATTTTTTCATTGGTAGATTTTTTCGTTTTCCAGAGCAGTTCCCTTTGATATGGGCTCAATTCCTCTGCAATATAGATTGGTTCGGTGGAGATATCTTTTATAGCTGCATAATTAATATTTTTCCTTTTAGAAAGAAGATTGTCTCTTGTCTTTTTTTCCGCAAATTCCACTAGCAGTTTCGGTGGCGCATTGTTCCTTCTATCATGTGTCCTTTTTATATCGATTATATCATTGTGCTGGATTTCCATTCCTGCCGCCGCCGCAACTCTTTTTACTATCTCCATCTGCTGCTCTCCATTTTTTTGGGGAATGCCCGCTATTTCTAAGAAATTAGACCGAGATTTGTATTCGAGGTCTGAAATTTTTATTTCAAGTTGTTTAATAATGATATTCTTTTCCTGGTGTTCCTTTTTTATGTTTTCAAAATCATTTTCAATTTTTTTATTTTGTAGAATTGTTATTTCTAGTTTTTTTATTAGTTCGTCGTACTGACTACTCATAAAATCAATGCTTTTTTGAGTGTCCTGGGTTTGTTTTTCAATTTTTGATATAATTTCTTTTTTCATGGATTCAAATTTTTTTTCAATGATCTGTATAATTTTATCAATGTTAAATTTTTCTTCGGTTTCCGTTATAACTCCCTTTCCTCTTGTATTTGCCATTTTCTATTTCTTTTTTTTTGTGGTTTATTAATTATATTTTTATTAATGTTGGAACAAAAATGCCCCTAAGTATATATTAATTTATGTAAATTGTCTATGGCGAAATAGTTTTGTATTGTCTATGGTTATTGTATGTTTTCACCAAAGTTGATTTTGGGTTACAATGACAATACTCTTTTTGCACTTCAATTTACAAATGTTTAATTTCACTGCCACCGTCACAAATACTGCCACTTTGTCTAGCTTATCACTATATATTGTTTTTTTTAAGCGGGTTATGTTATTAGGTTGTTTTATTGACACTATATTGATATTATTTAGGGAGCTGTCAAAAACGGCTATTGAGTCAAATCATAGACAATTGTTATTATGAAAATAGTTTAGTTAAAAATACTTCACCGCATGGTATAATGAAAATAGTTTAGTTGAAAATAATTCACCGCATGGTATTATGAAAATAGTTTAGTTAAAAAATCAACCCGTAAAGGACCCGTTTTTTTAAAAAAATTCTATTTTATTATTAGATTATTAAAACAATTTTTGGTTTTGAATCTTTAAAAAAAAGTTATTTTTGTTTCACTGAAGATTGAATCTTCTTTGATTGGGTAGGATACTTATCTCTATATTAACTGCTGTAATGTCATTCGATTTCAGAAAAATGCGTGTGTGTGTATTTGCCACCAGATTTATTATTTATTTCGTGTATTTACTGTGTGATTTCAGAGAAATGCTTACATGTCGACGTATGTGTATGTGATTGCCACATGATGTTGGAAAGTCGGTTAATTTCCATTTCCAAGATTCTATTAATTGATTTGCGAAAACAGAAGTGAAATTCAAATAAATTTGTTTAAAAATTATCATTTCTGACCCACTAACGCGAAATTATAAAATACGAAAAGCATAGACGTTTTCGTCCTGTAACATGTTAATTTATTAATATTTTTTGTTGTTCGTTATTTGAATCCCAATCCGCCCCTGCATCTCGGTGAACATATTGTTGGTGGCATTATATGACAGTTACGATAGTCACGTCACGCTAAGAGGTGGGCGGCTTCCGTCTGTTATCGTTTGAAATATTATGTTCATGATTTACGCGACGCGAGGTGGCGTGAGGTGACTCGAGGTGACTCGAGTGACTGGCTCGATGATTCCCGTCAGCCCCTAGTTGTTAATCATAAGGTACATTTAGATTGATGGGTTACTGAAAGAAAATGAACCATTTAAAAGTGTTATGTTTCTTGATGAGGACATAAAATTGATATTATACGTGACTTATTTGGGCATAAACATCCTCTACTCAGATATGATTAGAGATTTTCACTTCCAAAAACAATAATAGAAATTTATTTTTGGAGTATAATGCCTTGTTGCGGTACCTCCTTCTTTAGCAAACGTTTCGGAAAGCATTACAGTGTCCAACATCAGGACTGTAATGCTGTCTGAAACATTGGCTAAAGAAGGAAGTATTGCAACACGGTATAATACCCCAAAAAAATAAATCACTTTAACCCTCCACTAAGTTTATTTTTGAAATATGAATCTAAACTATTAAGGTATGTGGTATTGTACACAGTGAAAATATCTTATTCAATAACTTACCCACTAGAGCAGGGGTTCCCAACCTTTTTGTACTCTAGAGCACATTATAAAATATCGGTAGGCGTAAAATATAGGTAAATGGCGGGCACCACCTATTTTTAATCGACAAACTCGGGGCAGCAATCGCAATCCAAATGACAACAACGCGGTTCCAGGTGGGTAATGCTATTGGCACATCACTCCTTGTACACGCCGAAAACCCGAAGTGAGCCGATGATCGCCGAAGCGATCGGGACGGTAGGAACACGTTACTATTATCAGTTTGGTTGTCGGGGCCATGCTTATTGCTTTCACTGACAGACAGAGCTGGCACAGTCATGTGCCATGTGTTTTGGCGCCTTCGGCGTTCATCGGCTCAGTTCGTGGCGTTCGTTCACTTCGGGTTTTCTGCGTGTACAAGGAGTGATGTGCAAATAGAACTCTCCGTTCCAGGCTAGCGTGCTGTCAGCAAAGGAACCACTCAACCCCTGTTGGGAACCCCTGCACTAGAGTGATAACCTTCTTAAAAAAAACAAAAATCATATGTAATTTTCTCGTCGTTCCAGAGTGTAAGACACCCCTAATATAGTCCTGATGATAGGTCAATATGCAGGGATCGCAAGATTAAATAATAGCCGTAAATCTATTAAAAAGCACAAAAGCATAAGCGTAAAAGCATTAGTCGTATTATAGATCTTAATAGCTATGTACATTTTTCTTCCCGTCTTCCTTGTGATATTCTTCAGATGGTGAGGCCACAAGTTCCACTAACTCCAGGCAGCTGAAATCTGTAAAAACTTTAGCATTTATTCCACTTTTGTAACTTTTTTTAGAAAACTATTGAAATCATTTTATTGAAAATCAGTTCCTTTCTAGTTTGAATGCAAATGTTAGTTACGAAACGAACAACAACACATCCTCAAAATCAAATTTCTAAAAAAACCAAACATGAAACATTCCATATTCCGTTCTAAAGAATCAACATTACCTTCTCCAACCTTTTATGTGAATGTGTCGACTATATAACATCCACCATCGTGAGATGTTATTTAGCAATAGCCATTAAAACTTTACAAAATTTCTTAATTCTCTTGTTTTAACTTGACTCCAACTTTTTTGTATATTTTACATACTTTTATTGTTTTACATATTATTGTTAGCATTTATTGGACGGTTGGTATTTATGATTCGTGATTTTTGTTATGTTACACCTCTATCTGTTGTGTACTTACATAGATAAAGTAAAATAAAATAAACATTTAGCGCGAGAAACAAACGTCAAATATCCATAAGCGTGCAAAGCTCCTAATAAATATCTTATTTTGTTTAATCGCTTCATATAAATCCGTTCAAAGATACGGATATATAAATGCTTCATTTGATTCGAAATGACAACCCGTCCACCAGTGCTATTGTATTGTGATGCTGCAGCTCTCGGCTTCAGGCAAAGGCACTTATATGACAAAAGCCTGGTTAATCCAGCGATATGCATCGCGCCCGTTTCTATAACGAAAGCCTAACGGCGCCTCCTAATCCGTTGTTTTCGTTTAACGGTCGTATAACGCCCGGAAAGATAACGCCTGGAATTATGTAACGTGTTTGTGCGAGATCACAGTGGGCGTCCTGTATTTATATTTCAGCGCCACGTGACTGTTATTATGTTTTATCTTAATATCACTCCTCTCGGGGGTTGCGCGTTACTGCGCTACGCCGGGGGATGTACGCTGAACTATCTGAACTCCGAACACAGTGGCGTAATGAACGCGATGCAAATGCGCGGGTATTTAGCCCTGGCTTTACCTTGTAGATATCAAACGTTTTTCGTATGTCTGTTTTTGAATTGGGGGATGACAACGCTTATTATGCTCCTAGATTTACTACAATCTTTACAATCTCAAGAGTTTCAGCAATCGTTTTGTTTTTTACTGTGGAATAATTAAAAGAATGTAACAAATAAAAAGACGTTTTGATTTATTTTGACAGTTCGTCGATCTAAAAATTGTTGCGATAATCTAAAAGTTCCAAACAGAATTTCTATGCTAATAACAAACAAGCACCAAGATGGTTCAAAAAACATATTTAAACCAATTTTATATGTAGGTACTCAAAATGAAAGTCTAATAGATACAATGAGTTTACATATATATATATATATATATTTTTTTTTTTATTATTTATACTTAAATATATTTGTATTACAATGGTATAGTATATTGTCCTCCACGCTAGGAGTTCACCTGTGTTGTGGAGGACTTTTTCAATTGTAAAGTTATATAATACTAAAACAATACAGTGGAGATTGGTTACACAGAGAAACAATAAAAATTAAAATATAAAATCGATTTTTCCATAGTTATAACAAAAAAAAGTGAAATTGAAAAAAATAAATATTAAAAGGATTGTAGCCAGTTCCATGTGTGTTTTTTTTATTAGTATTTGGTGTGCATGTCTTGTTCTGGTATTGCGAGAAGTTTGTGAAGTTTTAAATGTGTTTAGGTTCTTGTAAAGGAAAGTAAGTATTTGTTTTGAATATAATTTTTGAATCTTCAACACTGGGAATTTTTTAAATATGGTTGAAGTGGGTGTTAGTATTGGTACTTAAAGTATTACTTTTATTAAGGTTTTCTGAGCTTTATACAGTGTGTCTATGTATTTTTTACTGGCATAGCCCCAGGCAATAATGCCGTATTCCATTATAGATTGTGCTATTGCGAGGTATATATTCTTTATATCAAATATATTTAGTATATTTCTCACGTTTTTGAAAAAGTAAATCAACTTGTTTATCTTTCCTTTAACCGACTCAATATGTCTATATTTAAAAATATTATTTGATAATTTGTGTCTCAATGGGAGCTTTATCCGTGCTGAGGCCTCATTCTACAATTTAATGATAATCAATTAATAAATTGAAATAATATAAAATGAAAACTGAAATGAAATGAAATAAAATAAAATATGTTAATGAAGGCGGTGATGAAAAAAGAAGTTAAAAAATCGACAACTTTTGTGAGGTAGTCTTTATCAAAGCTTGTGTTGTTGGAATTTTTATGTTTCTTTTGTACTGTTGTCTAACTAGTATATTAATTATGGTTTGGGTTTGTTTAAATTTTTTTTTTTAAGTTTAAAAGATTATTAGTGTTGTTTTGTGTAATTGGAATATTCGGATTGTATTATTCTATTTGTTTGCTCCTCTTCAAAGAACGATTACATATTTTATTATGGATTGGCAAAGTATATTGATTACTTTTTTAAAGTCAACAAATTATTATTTTATGTTTAGGAAAATGTGTATTTGTTGAGAACATTTTTTTAAAAGAAAAAAAAACATTCCCGATTTACTAATAACCTGACAATATTTGAAAATCTCATACTTCCACCAAAGTACGCGGAAAATGTTGCTTGTGTTGTGATGGAGGACTTAGCCAGCCGAAGAATTGAACACACTACGCCTGGATGGGACCCAAACGCGATGTCAATTCAGCCACCGACCGTTCAATTTATTTGCGATTTTTTTATAAATGTCCATCTCATGGTCCATTACAATTTCTAGATATTTTGTTTGGATTGTTTTTTTCTAAAGTTGGGCAATGGCAGGTGTTGATGTTAATAAATTCGTGTATTTTTATGGTACTGCTATTTTGCGTATATATGATTTTTGGCTGTCCCTCGTTATTTATACTGTATGTTGTAAATTTTGTTTAGATATGTTTAATGTCAGTATTTTTGAGTTTAATAATAATAATAATAATATTTGGATGACTTGTATAGCGCTGTTTTTGTGCAAAATCACCTCAAGGGCGCTGTACAAATTTAACTATGTTTTCACTCGCGTGATTCCTAATTTGGCTATATTATACACATTATTTAAGTCTTTAGTTTTAAAGGGTAAAACTGTGTCGTCTGCATAGCTAATTATATCTCCATCTATTTCCATATTTCAGAGTTCATTTATTTAAATAGTGAATAGAACGGCTCTAGCATGCTTCCTTGTGGAACTCTACACGTAATCGGCAGTGGTTTTGAAAAGATTAAGGACGGGTTGTTTCGGAGAATTTGAACAATTCATCAAATTTCAACGTTCATTTTCGGGTTCTGTGAAAGTCCTATTCAAAGTTCTGTTATTATGTCATTATAGGCTAGTTGCTTGACCGAACTGAAATAAAAACAAAACTTGAAAAAATCTTTCACAGAACCTGAAAATGAACGTTGAAATTTGATGAATTGTTCAAATTCTCCGAAACAACCCGTCCTTAGAATAATATTTTTTAAATGTTTTTTTTTGTATAACTTAATGAGTAAAATCAAAAAAATATTTATGGAAGAATCTCAAAAAAAAAATTAGAACGAGGAAAATCAGAAAAAGATTTGGTCAAAATAGATGAAACCTAATCTTTTTTATGATAGTTAAATTATTTTTAAATTATGATTTCAATGGAAATACCAATAAAAATAAGACAGTATTAAAAACAAAAAGTATTTTAATGATTATTATTTCTAAAATTTAAAAAATCTTAATTAATGATGGAATTTCATTTAGGAGAAAGTTGTATAATTTATAATCAATCCGACGTGTAAATAGTTGACTGATATTTAATTTAAAAAAAAAATGCAAAAGACTCTATGATTAAGCAAGAAATGTTGTAAAGCGCAACACAGACCCAACTTCCACCAGAAACATAAAAATGTTTTCTTCCGGTTTCATTAAATTGTACATTTAACGACATCTAGCGATGTTCCCAGAAGGAAGCCGTGTTGAGTCCGAGACACAACAATACAAACTTCCGCACAAACAAATGTTTTAATCCATTTAATGACAAGTTATTTGTATATTTATTCTATGGCTGAATTGTGCTATTCCATTACAGCAACCGATGTTATGTTTTGTTTATCAGTGTAAGCACGGTTTGCACACTACCACTATTAACGACATTTATTAGGTCACCAATTTGTTGAAACTAAATGTCTCATAAATAAGTTGTTACTTATATATTATACAAGTGTTATATTTACGCATGTATTTTTTTGTAGTAATATTTACAGTACTTTAGATTGAGAAACCCCTAGGTGAGGATTGCAGGGGTAGATTAGGTAATTGAACTCTGGTAGGCATTTTCATAATGGTGACATTAGAGTCACCGCCTTGGGGGAATTATCGACGAACTTCCCCGAGCGGTTCCTATTTCCGGACACGATTTTTATCAAACCTAAACACCTATTTATTATTCTTTAACTGCTATTGTCTAAGATCTTAAAATATTTTTTTTTATTTAGTTGGTTACGTTATTGATTCTTTGAATCGTTTCAGTTTTAAAAATATTTTATAGTTATAATCTAATAATAGTCTGATCCACACATCTGATAACTGAAATAAATTCTTGTGATGGAAGAAGATTTCGAGACGCCCAGAATAAAATAGCACAATCTTTTGAATACAATGATCCCTCTACACAGTATCCCCAAATATGACATAGACCCTGAGGAAAACTATTTTCAATAGCAACAATACCTACTCGAGTTAGATCGTGTAAAAAGTAGTAATAATAGAAGAGTGTATGAGACTATGTATGAAAGTGAATTCAACTCGAAATGTGTACAATATGTGCCTAAACTTGCTTGCAGAATAAGAGAATGAAGAAAAATAACACGACGCTTAGAGTGCATTGTAAAACGCAATTTACGACAAGATGCAAAAATAAGCAAAATAATTTGAATATCAAAAAAATAAAAATTTCAATCGCGATAGTGTTTAGCTTTGATAATCTAAAAGCGCAACCATATGTTTTTACAAACACGAAAAATTTGGGCAGAGCCATAATGTTTTGTTTCAATCGCGATAGTGTTCAACTTTGTAAAACTTAAAGACCATCTCCAGCGACAATATTACCACAAACATTGAACCATATGTTTGTAGAAACACGAAACATTTGGGAAGGGCCATAATGTTTGTCATTTCCGCAGCCGATGGAAAACATAAAACGTTTTGGCCCGATTCGATATTTTGGTTTTTTTCCGATGTTTTGAAAACATTTGGTAGCTGGAGACCCAACTTACCGTATCGTATCCAAATTGACAAACTTTATTGAAAGCAGAAAAACACCAAAATTATTTAAATATAAGAATTAGTATTTGTATACTTAAAACCTAAACAATCCAGCTAACCCATTACGCATTTTTGCACCTGTGTTCTATTAAGTGTTGAAACCCATAAATAATATTGATGTATTTAAGAATTTCCTTCTACTTCTGGTGCCAAGATAATGTTATATATATATATCTAAAGATGTAGAATATAATATTTTAAAATCCTCAAACTGACAAAACTCACTGTACCGATTATGTAGGTACAGCGCCCTTGAGATAGTTTTAAGAAAAACGGGGCTATATAAATAAGCCAAATAATATTATTATTATTAATATACATACCTACGTATATCTCTAAATCTACCAATAAACTTCGCCGAGTGTTTTTCAATAAATGCCTCAATTTACGCAATCGGAACAACTTCTTTAACTGCGATTGCTACTTTGCCCACGAGAAATTACCGCCGCTATCAGAAGGAACGGCGTCGGCTTACTTTTATATTTATTCTAATACAAAAATCGGATCCACTTTCGAAGCGAATTCTGAAAACATCCCCCGACCGCCCCACCCACATCCCCTGGCCCGTTTCAATAATCCTAAATTCCACCCCCGACACGGCGCAAATAAACATGTTTTACGTGGAAAGGCAGCTGCTGCAGTTGGTGGGATAAAATCGACCAGACCCTTAAACGTTAAACATTTTATGAGATAAATATCACCCACTCTAATAAATATTTCTTGATAGCAAATTATTATAAGCAATTATTATTAGCCTTAGAAAAAATATATAAATTAAAAAAATCTTCCTAGAAAAAATAAAAGCCGCCAACGGGAATTGAACCCGCACCCTTCTGATTGCCGGTCAGTACTGAGCCATTGTGCTACGTCGGCTTATTTTTAACAGCCAAATAATTCAATAAATACTAGTATTTTATTAAAAATGTATTGCTTATAGTTTTTTTTTAATGCACGACAGATTTTTTCAATTTATATTTATGTTGCAGGATAATAATTATTGCTGAAAATAATTTCATATCCTTAATGCTTGGCGTACAAAACTTATCTCGTAAACATTATTTTATCTTTTAAAAACATGTTTCTTGAATTAAAATTCTTCTAATTATTGAAGACAATATTAGCGATTTCTAAACGAAAATCTGAAACAGAAAAATCAGAAAAGGATACGGTCACATCTAGGACTCGAACCCAGGACCGTATCCTTTTCTGATTTTTCTGTTTCAGATTTTGGTTTAGAAATCGTTAATATTGTCTTCAATAATTAAATATGTATTACAATTTGAGGTCTTACTCAATAAAGTTATTCCGAAAAATAAATAAAATTCTTCTACTGTTTATACATACATTACAATAATAATCATAATAACATACAATTTACGTAGTGCAATATAAATATTCAGTTAACAACAATTTACCTTTCCTCCTTTTTGAACTACAAATCATTTTCGATGAAAATTTAAAAAAAATCTAATTCTTATGACGGGTTGTTTCACAGAATTTGAATATTTCATCAAATATGAAAGGTCATTTTCAAGTTTTATGGAGGTTCTATTCAAGTTTTTTTGCTATTTCAGTTTTGTGAAAAGCTGGCCAGTAATTATTTAAGAAGTACTCTAATAGAACCTTTACAGAACTCGAAAATGAGCTTTGAAATTTGATGAATTATTCAAATTCCGTGAAACAACCCGTCCTTAGACCCCTACGAAAAACTCAGTATTAGTATCAAGCATTGTTACATTTATTTCAGATTTTCCAAAACAACAAATTGTTTTCGCGAAATCAATGCTTTGTTGAATATATCTGTTTACGTGTTATGTGTGTTGCGCATTACCTTATTTTAGATTGATTGAAACAGGTGCATCATCTTTCATTTTTTAGTAAAAAAGAGGATGCAAATGAAAAAAAAATCATATGGAAGAATAGAGAAAAATGAAACGGAAAATGACATTCCCAACTGTAAAGTTTATGTTTTAAAATGCTTTTCATTGTCGCTATTACCCTTTTATAATTGCAGAGCATCTTGCCTTTTTCATAAATTCATTTAAATAGCTTTGATAGTATATCGTTTACTGCTCAATAGATATTGATTCCAAATTGCCTGAGATAAACTTTCATACCTGCCTTTATCGAATTATTAATTCGATATTTCACTGAGCAGCAATAGAATAAATGCAGATTGTCAACGATATCAACATAAAACATGAAAAGGGAGAAAACATTTTGAAATCTGCACCAGTAAGCCAACACAACCGCTGTACCATCGGGCAACAAGCTACACGGTGTCATATCTTACCGCCCGGAAAGCGGCGCATGCAATACCGTTGGCCATATCTACAATTCCCAACAAAACAGCCTCCAAAAGCAGGGAACCCCCGATCCATATGCAGAATCCGCGGGTGGAAAAGTACCAGCTACCCCTTAAAAAGTACCACCTGCCCCTTCTCTGCCCCTCCCCCTCCTCTTTCAGGCTCCACAGCAACCCTGCTCCGTGCTCCCTGCTCGCATTCCCATCAGATAAGCTCGATAACTTTTGCCGCGCAAAAAGTCCTTCGCCATATTTAAAACGGGTTATCTTTTTTTGCTCGCTGCTTTTGTTGCTCGCTTTTAGCTAAACCTCCGCCAAACTGTTTGAGATTGTATTTATTGCTCCCGTATGTTTTACGGAGTAATTCGACCTATGTTATTTGTACGTCATATTTTAATAAAAATAACCGTTTAGTAAATTTCTCTCATTACTGGTGAGAGTGAAATAAGTTATACAAATATAACGGATGATTATGTCAACCCTTCTTCTATAATTGGAGAAAATAATATAATACACTTGTCCAACATTATTCAACATTGCATTTTGAAGAAATAACTTTCGTTATTAATACACAATTTTTTTGAAATATAAAACGTTATATTCGAAAAAAAAAACGATTTTATTTTCTAATCGCTCTTCTTCTAATGGAGATTTACAGACCATCGTAGCTATTTCTGATTTATGGGTAACAGTTCTGCGTTTAGTGTTCTGTTACGTTATGGCTGTGATTGATCCTTTCTAACCGTATTTTGTATTCTCTATCTATTAACATTCATCTTTAAGTAGAACAAGATGGATGAATTGTTTACTACATAAATGTTAAGTAATATTAGCGTAAACGTATTGACTGGTAGGTAAGAACGTTTCACTACACATAATACACATTCACGTCAGCTTTGGGGTTTGGTAACCTTTCAAAGGTGCGTTGGAATTGGTTATGACAATAATTTAAACAGAACCCTAAACCATTTGACGCATATTAATGCAATAATTAGATATCGCGAAAGTGCTTTTGGCGTGGCGGGGTCCGCTCTGAAAGGCTGAAATATTTTCACCGCCGCTCGTGTGTAACAAACGGCCCACAGCCGAAATAGCTTTTCCCATACTTTTATCGCTGCCTATATCCGTTTCAGCAAAAATAACATCGTTTTATATTCAAACGACGTTAGCGCCATCAAAATTGCATTAAATGGAGGCACTAAAATATAGTTAGAGACACCTAGGGCGGGGAGGGCGCCGGGGCGGAGGCGGGGTACAGGAGAGGGCGGAATGGGTTTTATTACTCGCGCATGTAAAATATCTAATTCTGTTATGGCGCAGCTTATCCCAATGTTCGCATTTCAAATGCAACTCGTGAAACGGCATTTCAATTTTTAATTGAATGCTTTGCGTGTAACTTGAGGGCCTACATCCCAAATGATGGTAGTTGACAAATTATTTTGCTGGAAATAAACAGGTAGGTAGTACAAACTATATTACTAAAGAAAAATTGACAAAATCTTTTTATTTTATATTATTATGGACGTAACAATATAATGCAATGTAGGCATTGCACTTTATGGATTTCTTTTTAGTTTACACTTTTTGTATTTTTTTAATTTTATACCATGTATTTTAGAACTGTTCCAACAAAACAAAAAATTACGAAAATTATTAAAAAAAAAAAATTTATACACAATTTTGAAAATAGTGTATAAATTTTGAAAATAAAAAAAATTTAAAAAAAGTATATAATAATTATAATAAAATAACTTTATTCTTAATACCACTGTATTGTATATATTTTAAAAATATAAGACCAATCGGTGTCCTGAACCTTTATGAAGGTTATGTAAAAAAATGTTTTTCAACTTTTATATCTATATTTTATACATACGATTAACAATTTGGCATCTTTTATTATTTTTGTCGGGTTTTGTCAAAATACAAAGCCGCACAGATCACGATGAATCACTTTGCAACTTCACAAAAATAACACGGATGTAGAATGTCCGTACATAAAATCTAATCAAATATGTAAGTTTCAGTTTTATTTTACTTTGCTGGTGGAAAGCCTTCCAAATCTATTATAAAACGTTACTAGTTGATGGAAAACCAAACTTTACTTAAAACCAAAACTAACACTTTCTCTTTAGTTGGGGTGTCTAGTTTTCTCATTTTTAAGGTTGTTAACAATCTATTAACTACCCTATCTGATGTCTATTGCTTATGAAACCTTTATACCCTAAAATAAGTGTTTCTACCATCATTAAGCCGGCACCTCCCCACCCAATCCCCCACCCCCGTTCCATCATTTTACCACATGTCCGAAGTCCGAGCCTATACCATTTACCTCTTTTACTATCATCGCGTAAAATCTTTATGTCGTGTGAGGGCATTCGCCATTTCCCATCGCGTTAAACAAAGCAGTTGGCCGGCGGGCGAGGCTAATTCCAGCAGGAAATGGCCAATCAGAGGCCTACAATACTCACCTTTGGACTGAACGTAATTGGACTTAATGGAATATCTAAGTAAATGGTGAACTGACGGACGCATGCAAACGAAGCTTTGTGTTGGGTGGATGCTAACGCAATTAAACTGCGAAATGGTCAATGTTACCGAAATCGAATCCTTCGTTGCAGATGTCAAGCAAAATCTGAATATGTTATGTTCAAAATATAATTTTTTGGTTTCCTAATAATCCGTCGTATTAACCTGAAAGTTATAGTGCGTACTGACAAAGTATATTAATGTAATTAGTGGTTGTTCCGAAAAAGATCAACGGCGAAAATAGATTTTGTGGTTTTAAATGAGTGACATTTAAAATTGTTTCATTCAATCTTCGAAAAATATCAAACAATATTAAAATTGGTGCGGAAAGTGTTAACACTATGGGTTATTAAGCATAACATAGGAGACACATTACGCTATACGCAACATGACTTGGTCTTTTTCAGCATATCGCTCTCCATACGCCACCAATGTGAATGTATGGTGAGCGATATGCTGAAATAGGCCAAGCCACGAATGTATAGCGTGGTATGTCACAGGCTTAAGTCTTCTAATTTCCGTAATGGGAAAGGTTCCCATCATTCTGCTGATAATAAACACCACCTATCAATCTTGGAATCAAGTCGGATATTTTGATAGCTCTAATCCGCTAGGAATGATATAGTATTAGAAGTGTTCCCAGCCCATCAGGCCTGTCAAAGAATAACGATGGCGGCTTTAAACACAAATAACACATAATTGTACCAAGAATGGCTTCGTTTTAGAACAGAACGCAAATCTCCCTTCTGATTCTTTAATTCCATTCATTATCTTACTTTGACTGACAACTTGCATATATTTTTTGTTAATTCGAACGAGAAAGCGCAGCGGGCAAGAGGTCACCGCCTGAATGCAATTTGCAAGCCAACTGATACGTGAATGAAGGCAACAGATAATGGAAATTATAGAGCAATTTAAATGTCCAATAAGGATCAAGCTCGCCTTTGAGCTAATAATTCCCTACCCTTTCTTGCCTAGAATATTATTTGCCATTGTTTATTGAGCGATTTCAATATCATTTTAATAAACTTAATTTTATTTTTTATGATCGGTAATATTCTGATAGAGATCTTGTCTTGTATTAACGAGCGGCAAAGATTTTAATTAATCTTATTTGTCAAAGAAATAAACGACAGGGCTTACCTGAATACAGCTTTATTATTATATTTAGAACTATGATAAACTCTTAACTTTCATCATGTTGACGTATGCACTCACGTTGTATTAAAAAACCTAATTCAAAAGATGAATTAAATTTCTAGTCATACCGGTTAAATTATAAAAAAATACAAAGCTATTCAACTTAGATCCATCGATTGACGATAGTTTGTCTAAAAAGTGAAGACTCCAATGTAAACAAATACATACGATCCGTACTTGACAATAGAGTAGTCTAATATCAAAACGTACTTATCTCCACGAACCAAATTTTTGGCAAAAGCAATAAAACTGTTTCATAGCATTTAAGTATTATAAAGTAAAATTAAATGTTTTGTAAAAATGAAGGTAAAATAAAGCATTTTAAATGCGTTTTTGAAATAAAAATCTGATAGATAATTAATTAGTTATTTAATATTTAAAAATGGACTTAGATACATTTTGATATTGAACCATGGATTTAGATACATTTTGAAAGTGAAGTCTTTGGATTTAGTCACATTTTGAAACTCATAAACTGTGTTTGATAAAACTTCTCTGCCAGGGGTGTAGTGAAGAAATTACATAATTTGTATATTTATAGCTGAAACATAATTCATATTAACCAAAAAATTAAAGTCTTTTTAAAGCCAAACATTATTTATTTTAAATTACAGTATTACCTGCGGATAGTAAAAATAGACCAATTTGTCTATCATTGAAGAAGAAGATAATAATAATAATCTAAACGAAACTATGAAAGAGAACAAGACACAGGAAAATAGAAAAATATAATACCCCAATTTTTAGATTCTATATAATGGAGACCACTACATTAAAAAAAATAAAAACGCGATGCAGAAATCCTTGCATGCGAATACATTAAATACGTGGGTAAAAAACTTTTGCTAACTAGGTTTAACTAGGTTTAATAAATGATAATATTGTAAAGGTTAGATTAAAGTGTATACATGAAACAAAAAAACAAAAACAAATTTTAGATTCTAAAATATGGAAAGCACTATATTTAAAAAATAACAATGCAATGCAGAAATCCTTGCATGCAAAATGACTGTATATTGATTCATACATTAAATCCTGATACTTCTACTTGATATTGACACAGTTCATCTTCATTCATAATGATTCCTAATTCATTATTATTTATTATGTTCTCATAAAATTTTAACAGTTCTAGATTCTTCCAGTTCAAACCAAAATGTTTGCTTAGTAATCTATCGACATCTCTAATTTTTAATGGGTTTATTAAAACTCCATTCTGGCATGGAATTGGGATCATATCCGAAAGGTGTTTTCCTCTTTTTAAGACACTTTGGGGTACTCCCATATCGTTTCTGTAGAATGGTTCTCCCTGTATTTTGATTGAAGAACGGTGTTTGATTAAAATAAAACGTTTAGTTCCCTTGAATTTAAAATGCCACTGAGATGGTGGTTTAAAAACATCTTTTGAAGCACTTTTCCAATCGAACACTTCAAAGTCATCCCCCAACCGTTGCACATTACCTGATTCAGAAAAGATATTTCCATAATCTTCTGGAGTGGTAATTACTTCCATTTTACGATTTTTTTTTTCAATCACTCCAAAAATCCGATCCGCAGGCAAGTATGAATGTCCGACAACAGGAAAAATTAATTCCAGGCGTTTAAAATTTGGAGGTGCATGATCCTTCAACCATTTAGAACACATGGCAACCATTATTGTGTTTTTGTTCTGGCCGCTACACCCATCAGCCATTAACCGAACAGTATTAATATTTGTAAAGTCAGTTTGACGTAAACAATTAAATACTGCTGAAGATATTTCATTAGCTCCTTTAGGACGAGTATTTTCTGTCCAGCAGTTAATAATTACGTCATTCTTTCGTAATTTACTCAAACTTGAGCCTTTGATAATGGTAAAATTATATTGATACATCTGCCTACTGTAATAAGCAGACTGATCGGGTACTTTAGGTAGCACTAAATTTTTTTGACAGTCAAAACTAAATGTGAGAAGATCCTCCCTTTCTTGTAGCAGTTTGAAAAAAGCTTCTGCTCGCATTTTGTGTGCTCGTTTTTCCATAATGTATAGGTTTTTCGTAAACTGATCATTTTCATTCTTTATTTTTTCCGTTAATTCCGAACAAGTCGAGCATGCATCTGTTTTTGGAGAACCAAATCCTATATTGTAGTCAATATTAAAAATATTTCTGAAAAAACATCCATTCACTTTCATGTTTTCGTCGCGTTGTGTATTGTACATTTTCCACATTTTTTGTATATTCATGTGAGACGTTAAATATTGTCTCTCAGATTTGCCCCGACAGTAGTGGGACTCGGTAATTTTGAAGGACTCTATGAACTTTTTCACAGAGTTTCTACGGTCTTCATATTTTTTCAATTTTCTATCACCCCCGCGAGTTTCTTTCGCCATTTCCCCACTGCCATGATATCGATTTAAAATTCCATCAAAACGCCGAATTTTTACTTGTAATATACACATAAAAGCCTTTTTGCACACCGACACTAATGTTTTATCATGGGCACGAACATAATATTTTACAGATTTCTTCCTGGAATTTGCTTCATTTTGTCCTCTGCGACGGGCTGGGGTTGCAATCAAGCAATATTTCAAAATAAAATTGTCCTGGTAAATTTTTTCTTTCCTTGCGTAAAATGCCCTGTGAAATGATTCTATGTCAACCATTCTCAAAGCGCGACAGTTGAGTGCTTTTGTCTGATGATTGCAGGGTAACGGATATCTAGGAGGCTCAGTAGCAGAATATCTAAAAAAATAAGAGAATGATATTATTTAGAAATATGTGTGCAGAAAATATTTATTTGAACCCAATATATGGTGCTAAGAGAAAGGAAACTCTGCATAAATTTCAAATAAGTAAATAAATCATTGACATCAGATCCTAATTCAAGTGTTGTAGATAAATAATTGCCTTTGTGTAATGATCAAACATCCACTAATGTATTTAAATTATGATTACACTATGGTATAAATGGATCATTATAAACATATTTACTGATTTTTAAGCTTATAATAAAAACACCGCCAAAAAACTAGTACTTTCAAGTGACACAAATGAAGGAAAATATATATGGCACGGAAAATATTCCTACAGGAAATATTCCTACTTCGGTAGTACAAAAAATACTCCACTGAAGTATAAAATATAGAAAAGATAGGTAATTATTATATAAACAGAATTTTTTTTGACAAAAACAATAAAATTTTGAATACACCACTGATGTCTTAGTAGCATGATGGAACTCACCTTATAACTTTTTGTTTATTGATTGTCCACTCTTCCGGTCGCCTTAAACGCTTTCTGCCTTTTCCATTGCGTGCTGGTACAACTGGAGAACAAATTGATTCATTCATTTTTGCTTTATTTTCAAAATTACCGTTAATAACTCAAAAAAATCACGACCTAATCAACTTCAAAACCACTCACAAAAAACGTGTTTCTTGTTATGGTGTCCATTGCACAGAAAGCAGCTCATTGATTGGTTAAAAAACCAATATGGCTGCCAATTCCATGGCCCTTATAGGTTGTTGGATTTGAGTACGTTTTGAAAACAAACGATTTTGGATTTAAGTACGTTTTGAAATTGAAGACGATTTTTAACAAGCTATAACTAAGGATTAAACCATGTTTTGGCACTGAAATAATATTTCAAACATGGCTATGATCCAGGAGAACGTGTTGGCATTTAAATCTCAAAAAAAGTCAAAATGGTGGTTAAGTACCTTTTGATTTTCAACTACTCTTAAGTGTAATAACATTGTATCATTGATATTATGTACTATTGGCTAGCTATGTAATGTGTTTTTCAACTGTAATATCTATTTAAGGATATGACTATCTGTAATCATGTGTACATACACATAAAGGGTAAATAACTATACTCAACATTGAACAACAAATTCATGGTCAGTTATTGTAAGTTACAACTATCAATACGTTGAAAAGAGCTATCAACCGCGATTAGCTATGAAAGAATCTCACGATAGAGCCCGAAGGGAATTGAATCGCGTGTTGCCCCTTAAAACATTCATTTTTTTAAATGTTTTAAACGCAGATACAGTCTAAATCTGTCTTTCTTTTTAAATAAAATAAAAAAAAATATTCCCGTGTTACAAATAACCTTACAGTAAGCGAAAATTTTGCTTGTATTTTGATGGAGGACTTAGTCAGCCGAGGAATTGAACACACTACGCCTGGGTGGGACCCAAACGCGATGTCAACTCATTCCACCGACCAGTCCTTAAATATTGATATTCCATTGCCAAGCTTTTTGACCGTTCCAACCATAATAAACTGATTCATAATGGCGCGCTATCAATAATTATATTGCATTAATAAAAAAGTACATAGGTAGTTTTATCGTCTAAAGTATTATTAAGTGTTGATAGTTTTCTCTTTTCCTGCTTTTGTATCATGACGGGAATTGTTTTCTTTGAATGCTATCTATGAATTTAACATCAAAAGATACAAATCAGATATTAACTCAAATACAATTTCCTCCACCGCACGCAATACATTGTGTTAGTGCTATAATTGTATCACGAACTTGTTGCATTCGAAACATTTAATTTTCCACTTCCGTTGCCGATCCCATCTTCTGATATCCGGATCAATTATAATTTATCCGTGGGTACGAGCTTAACGTTTTACGCAATCGTTTTGTGATGTCAAGTAGTGTGGTATTATTTGTGATTTCCTACAGGTACCTACATAAATAAATAGGACACCACGGGTTAAATAGTACAAAACTTAATATTATTAGATATAATATGCCAACTTTATATTTTAGGTGTATACACTAATATTTTTAAATAGGTAATTTCAATGCTCGATACTTATAGCAATGCATTATTATAAACACCTTGGAATCTTCGAAACACTGGTGTCAGTTGGGCATACTGTCCTTATCCTACCGATATTTCAATAGAAGATGCTCCGATTTGAACAAGTCAAACGCGCTTTCAACATTTGACTCGTTCATGTGTAAAAGGATAGGTGTTGTGCCTACAAACAAACCGTTTGGAATTACCCCCCGAACAATGACTGCTAAATATTTTTAGAACATGTGTGGCATTTGAGAATGCTGTGTCTGATTTTCATGTAGTTCAATAGAACGTTCTCACTCTGCATGGACGTTTAAGATCCAATTAACATTATTTTTCCAGAAACACCCATTGCAAGCATCTCCAAAGATGGCACGGGTTCTGCAGGAAAACTTCAAGCCCCATAACAAAAAGTATTGTTTTAATACACGAAGTATTTGGTTTAAGATATTATATTTATATGGTTGACAAGTTTGACTTTCCGTACTAAAATGGCTTCATGTTCATCGAATTTCTAAAAAAGCTCTGGAAAAAACCGTTGTTTTAATAATATTAACTTTTTAGATAGATGTAAAAAATTTGTCTATATCTTAAAGTCGGGTGTTTATTTTGCTTATTTATTTTTTTACAACACTCAACGGTTTGTTTTGAACTTTGCTACGAAATTCTTAATGCAACATAGGACTAATAACGGGGGTTTGCTCGGCGCTCAAAGTTTAACTATTTCTGTTCAACGTATTACTAAAATCTCGAACGTTTCTAGAGCGATACCTATGGATGTAAGTTATTTATATTTAAGATTAATAAGAACAGGACGTTAACATTAAAATATTTTTATAAATTATTTTTCAACTATAAGTTTAGACCAGATTTTATTTTTCTAGACAATGAATTAGTAACTTTCCAAGGGATCCCTTTAGAAGCATTTAAGATTTTAGTAATATGTTCATCAGAAATTATTGAAATTAACACCACGGAAAGATTGATTTTCTAGGTCTGCTAGGGCAAAGTCGACCATAGATCCGTCCATTACGCTGGTCCGCGCACCGAGTATTATTTTTACACGACTTCATCACTTATTTCATTAAGATTCCCACTTTATTTTAGAGATTTGATAGGACAAATTCCATCGCAGATCTGTCCAATACACCAGAGCCGCGCATCGCATATTTTTCTTTCTGTTTTAGGGCTTTATTTTAGGGTATTTAAGATGAACGTGAAGCCATTTTTGCATGGAATGTAAAACCTGATACCAGCAAGACTGCACACATTAAAACAATAATTCTTTGTTAAGGTGTTTAAAAATCTTCGGAGATGCTTGCGATGGGTTTTACAGGTAGGTACAAATGTGTTTTTAAACGTAAGTACCAATAAGTACGTACCAAAATAGATAAAAAATATTAATGCGTTAAAATATAAATTACTACCAATACAAAAATTTAAAAAAAGTTCAATATACATTGATAGGTTAACTTTCAATTTAAAAGAATAATCATTTCCATCGCTATTACTTTCGTCTCCATAATGCACCGAAATGAAATTGGTGTTTTTTAAAGAGTGCAGGGTGACATCCCCCATTTTAATCTGTGAAATGTTTACTTTTAATCTAGCTCCATATTGCAACCCTCCCAAATATTTCATACAAAGCACCGGCTTATCTGTGTGTCATTCCATCAAGATCGATTCAAAACAAGGCACTCTCTCCTGAACATTTTCGATCTTATCGCTACACGAGTGATAATGTATTGAAGTTACATGTCATTTCCATTATGTTCCTTTGCCAACAAACAAATTAATCTGATTTTGTAACATTAAGTGTTTTAATATAACGTTTTGCTCTCCAGATAAATTTGTAAGTAAAGTATTCTGAGGGATCTACCGAAGTGGCGGCTGGATTTTTTTTACATTAGGTCCACACAGGAGAACTTGTGGGAAAATATCTCTTAGGACCTATGTCATCTTTGGGGATTCTGTTTGGAGGGTCTTTTATCAAAAAGAAGCTGTTGAAATTCTGGGAAGGAAAGGGGTATAATGATGGATCTAGAAATTCCGTCTGGAGAGAACAAAATGTCTTCCAAAACCAATCTTCCCGATTTGGCCTGCCACAAGGTAGATGGGCAAACGATTCCGCCACCAAGACCTAGAAAAACCTCAACTAATGATCCCGGGCACCCCTTCCAAGACACCAAACGTAGCGAACCACTTGGGGTGACTTATGGCAGGGGTGTTGGTTATCCAAAAAATGGTTCCCGGGATGGCGGTATCCATATCCGACTCCCAAATTATTTTGAAACATGTTATATTAACTATTGCAAAAAAAAGTATGACTGAAAAGTATCATCTTTAGAGAATTCTAAGATGGAATGAAAGCTTCTGGGAAAATGCATAAATAATGTTTGAACCAATTTTAAGAATTACAGAAAGGTAGAACATAAAATGGAATGAATAACTATCGCAAAAATGTACTCCACGACAAATCTATTGATCAATTATTAGAACTGCTTTGCATCGTAGCACTTAAAGCAAGACTTCCATGATGTTAGTTTGCAATACATAATAATATTCAGTTATTTCATCAAATACAATCGGAATTTGTTCATTAATATTATGCATGTTACTCACGGAAAATGAAAAATCGAATAAAATACATTGTCTCGTTTTTACATATTTTTATTTATTTTTCATGCCATTGAAAGATCATTACAAATCATACACAGTATAATTTGCACATATCTTTCATTACAAATCATACACATATTTGTACAATGTAATTTTTTGATTAAAAAAATAATACTATTTAATAAGCATGAGTGTTTCATAGAACTCGAACAATTCATAAAAATGTTACCGTTCATTTTCGGGTTCCGTGGAAGTCCTATTCAAGTTCTGTTATAATATCGTTATAGGCCAGATACTTGACAGAACTGAAATAATAACAGAAATTGAAAATTAACTTTGAAATTTGAAGAATTTTTCAAATTGTCTGAAATAACCCGTCCTAAGTATTTTAACATTATACTAATGGTAACGAAATCAGTGCCTACCCACATTTAATATGATGATGACATATTTCAAACACACTTTCACTTCATTTTTCAAAACTTCTATGTATTAACAGTCAATTTTTGAGCATATTATAATTCATAAATTTTTTTTTTTTCTCTCCATACATTTTCTTCTTTTTATAACTATTACCTACTCATCTATAAATTTAAACTTAAATTCATTGATTTTAACTTAAAATCATTAGTTTTCTCATGCGAAATTACATAATGATATTTTATGGACATACGTAATAGGTACTAAAACTATGTAATGAGGAAAAATTATCCTTAACTTTATCTTATTGTACTGTGTATGTCTAAACAAATAAATAAATAAATGACAATGAGAAGATTCTCATTTATGAGCACAAACTGCTTCCTGTTTTATATTATGTTTTAGTTTAAATATATTTAGTGTTATAATATTAGATCTGTATTGGGTAAGGCACATTGTAGTAATAATTTTAAGAACATGACCACTAATACTGAATTACCGTTTTTATGTTTGTTATAGTAAAGCGCAAGATAATGATGAAAATCTTTGAATAGGAATAAGAAATTATTATGTGGAATGTGAGAAGCGCCGCTTTAAGCATTTCAATACCTCGGCAGTGTCAGTAGTCAAATTATACGAGAAGCGCTGTTAGAGAGGTCTCCTTTGTGAATTTTAAACAGTCATAAAATTGTTAATTTTTCTTCTAGTTCCTTCGGAAACATTTTTAGAGAAACTATTTTCTTCTTCTATAAACCTCCATTCTTCGTAAAAAAAATAATAGTAGAAAATTTCGTTTTACTGAAATAACTGAATCCACTTTTTTTTCAGGCTTATAATGATATTATTAATAAAGTTACAAAAAAACATTTTATTTTTAAACATGTTTTGATGTGTTATTATTACTACGCGTGACAGCTGTTTCGCAATCTGAAGGCATTATCAAACTTTAACGCATAGTAATAATTGTTCAAACTGTTTTTTTTTTTGATAAATTTAATAATAATATTATTGAAATAAAAAGAAAAGCCCTAAATTAAAATTGAGTTTTTCAAATTAAACTTAATACCTAATAATAAATTAAGAATAATATGCTTTGTCACCCTGTATCTTTAAAACGGAAAGAATTTCTTTTTTTTAAATTAGGAACCTCTGTTTTTTTGCATTATTCAATAGTGATATTGTTTCCACCGTGATACCATTACTGTTCTGTAAATAAGCCTCAAACGCCGAGCATACAAAGAGTAAATAACTAGATTCAGTCGTTACAGGAAACTACCACACCCAATAATTAGTGCTTTTGTAACATTTACATGGCATGTATTGCATTTTTAATGTTAATTTTATTTTAATAGTATAAGAACGTCAACTTTTATCAGAAAAAAAACGTCTTTTTTTAAATTGTTGTAAATGCGTAATAAAAAAATATGGTAGTTTACTTTTATTTGATCTTGACGGAGTATTGAAATGGTAAGTAAGGTTTTGACTTTCATGATAAAAGGTACCTTAAAAAATAACTCTTATTTTCTTAATCCATGGTAAATACAGCCCTTAATAATGAAATCAAAGAAAAAAATTCAGACGTTAAACCCTAGTACCTACTAATTTTAATAATTATTCTAATTCTAGTCGTGAAAATAATTGGTCCTAATTATTCCATTTCAGTGAAACGATAGCATTTACAAATCTATAAGGCGCAGAAGATTAAAACCAAAATGGATAAAATACAACAGAACAAACATGAGAAAGAGGTTTATAATATAAATAAATATATATAATAATGAAATGTATATTTGGTTTTCTGACACTCGCATGCAAACATCATTGTTCATAACATTATCTAATCAGTTTTATAAAAAATAAGGCTTAAAGTTAAAAAAAATAATTGCGTTACATCATAAGCTGAATAAAGAAGATATTCCTGAACTTAACTGAACCTTAACTTACAAATAAATTGCCAGCGAAACGTTTATTTATTTTATTAAAAAACTACGATGATAACTAATTACTTTTTTATTCATTCTCTACAGTGCTAATGTATGCAATTGCAAGTACATATGCAAAAATTTTAAATTTTTATTATTATTGGGAAACAAATATTTTAGATGAACAGCTGAAACATTATCATGACCGACGTTCGTTTGGTTAGTTTATTGAACCCGATTGATTTGCTATGTATCCACCTGCTTATTTTTTCCTTATCCCATCGTCTGGACTCTATCCTCCCGCATCTGCCTGGGGGTGGCCTCCCGCTCACTAACACCGGTAGACAGAGGGATTTACTGAGAAACTTATTAAGCAAGTTTAATGAGACTTGCCATCCTTTTAACAGAGACCAGTGATTTTTTTAACACCCATACATGTTATAGGAGTAGATACCTTAAATCAATACGAATTGTGTTTTATATAAGAAAATCCAATATTTTTGGAACCTTTCAATAGTAAACGACAAATTATTACTCAATATTGGCTAGAAGGACTTCATTGAAGGTTCTATTTTCAGACAGACAGACAGACTATTGAGACACAAATGAAAGAATATCTTTGTTTTAAACCACTTTATTACATTTATATACGTCGACCGGTTTCGGTTGAACTCAACCTTCATCAGGACAGTACAAATATAAACTATATATCAGTTATATAACTATATATTTGTACTGTCCTGATGAAGGTTGAGTTCAACCGAAACCGGTCGACGTATATAAATGTAATAAAGTGGTTTAAAACAAAGATATTCTTTCATTTGTGTAATAATGTCAAACCACAAAGTGTTTGCTTCCTTCGATAATTTAAAGACTATTGATAGACCAGCCAATCAGGGAAAGGGAACCAAATCAATTTGCGCCGAGCGCTGGAGACGACATGACCGTCTCCTTTTCTGTAATTTGTCAATAAATTAATCAGACAGTATACAGGCAACTCGCATTGTAATATATATGTACATGTAATATTACCAGTTACGAATTACCAGTCCTTTTTTTTGGTATGTAATACTTTGCAGACTGCGTAAATAAAAATATTTACAAATTCCGAATTGGGTAAACTGAAGTTCGGGCTTGTTTTCATAAGTGAATATTTTATTAAACTATTTAGTTAGACACTTTTGTTACAAATGTGTTATAGTTTACCCACTACATTCATTTTTAGCGTCACCGGCCAGGCAGTGAGTGAAAATTCAGACCCTGAGTGGAAAAGTCCTACGATGTACTGCCCTGCAAACCCTTGCCTTACTTTATCGAACTTTGCATTTCTGCGCAAGGTCTGGTTATATCAATGTGCGCTCTTCGGTGGTCAATGAACGAGTGATTTTGTAGTTTATTAAAAGCTTTTTCGAAACCTGGTGCCAAAAATACGGTCACGAGGTTTGCCTCCAGACGAAATGATACCAGATTTCGTGTTAGAGCAAGTCTATCCATATTTTACTTAAATAAATTTTGCTCAATCAATTTAACTTAAGCATACGGTCATTAATTAAAGTAAAGTTATTTTTTATCGGAGCGTAACTTCCTTTTATTAGGCGGCAAGTCTGTTCCTTGAAAGACTTCTAAATAAATTGAGCTTCATTGCTCTAAAAATCAAGAAAGCTTGGAATAGACTTTTGGCACATAATTTTATTTCAACATCTAATTTTAGCTCCGTCCTTTTCCTAGTTATACGTAAGTATAGGACGCTCGCTTTAACTGCACGGGTATGTTTTTTAACTTCCTACACCTACCTATATATTATTCCCTCTTTGGGCGTAAGAAGGAAAGCTGTAACGGCAGAAGAAAAACATATAAATGCAAATATTAGAGCAGTCGCGGTGCATAATTTATGTGCTGGAGGAACATTCATTAACACAGAAATGGCATCCCGCCCCCTCCTTGCACCCCACCCCTCCCCGCTCCCACCGCCCGCCTCTTGCAATGCGACGGTCAGCCCCTAGAAAATTTATTTATTTTATTTCAAAGTAAAAGTTTCATTAAAAGTGCTCTTTGAGATTGATTTATGCAGCAAAGGCAATCAACGTTCAGATAGGTTAAAAATCTACCCCATTAATTATTTTTTAAGTTCCTTTCTTGGCAGTACAAAATTAATTGCAGTTGGTTATTCGTTTTATTCATTATTTTAATTATGCCTAAGTTTATGATTTAGTTTTATATTTGGTTTTGGTGCGCCATTTTTCTTCCCGCATAGTTGTTAGTTTTGCTGACACGGTGACAAAGAGAATGTAAGAATCTTCGGCCTCTCTTGAGGTTGAATTTTGGACTATTAACCAGTCGCTTGTGGCTAGCATGGATACGATATATTTGAGCAATTTTTTTAACCAAAAAGGCAAATTTAGTCAATTAAAAGAGTGATTTGATGATCTTCTGCCGTTCAATATAATTTTTTTTCTTATTAATCGTTACCATTTTTTCAAAGCAATAAACGTCAAAGTTTATATGCATCATTATATAATATAAATACAAGAGGTTATATTATATAGTATGTAGTTGATATAGTAATAATAATTTATACTCTGTTAATAATCTACGCCAGTTTCTAGTCAGACTTTTTCTCTTTAGCACACTACCGAGTATAATACAAAACTAAAACTTTTCTCCTCCCTTATATTCCGTGGGTATTTATAAATCTTTCCATCCCTCGCGCTTAAATAAAAGTTTGAATCTCTAGTAATTAAAATTAGCAAACGGGGTTTTCTTTCCATCTCGTTCTCTCATCTCCCGTTCTCTCATCATTTAGCGTGGAAACAAAAGAGACAAAAATATTTTTCTTTCTTTCCACCAACTCGATGCCAGAAGAACTATGGAGGTGATGTCGAGAAATATGGCCCTCTCGATAAGATTAATTTTATTTAACTGAAAAACATGTTGCCGTCCCTCTTCTAGTGGGGATTCACCTCGAGTGTGAAGGTGTCGACTATACAGAACCTAAGGAATAAAATCTTTTATTTTTATTTGCACACCCAGTACCTGCAAAGTATTTTTATAAGACCGGAATAAATTTGTGAAATAAAAGAGGGTTATTTCTCTGCAAAAGGTAATTATATCATTGTGGACCGACAAATGAAATGTTTTTCTTTTTTGGTTGTGGGATTTGATTAAGCTATGCATTTTTGCAATATAGGCTCAAAAGCTATTTTTTCTTAATAATGCGTTTGTATTCATTTTTGTGTAACGAATTTAATTAATATATGAGCAATAATATATATATTTTAAATTATCTGCAAAATACCATTGGCCTCAAATGCATGGGATTTTTTTTTAGAAAAATTAAGTAGGTACTTAATGTATTCTCAAGAACCGTATAATATTTTTTCAGGTAAACCTAATTTTAATGGCAAAACAGCATTCCTGGCTGAGCAAACTCGTCAAGCAAATCCAATATTTTTTGTTCAATAAAATGTTTGTTTTTTTTTTGTATGATTTTTTTTTATATTGATGTGTGTTACGTGGTTAGGCAAACAATGTACACACCAAAAATAGTTTAAGTAACATTGGTTCCAAAAGTGACATAAAGTCATTGAAAGCGATGCAACTTAGTTAATGACTTTATATCACTTTTCAAAACTTTTCTCATTTGTCCGGTTTAAAAAAAAAGTAAAAAAATTATTAGGAAATCTTAATACGTACATATGTTTGCATTGGTAAGTATTTACACTCTGTAATAAAGATTTTATATACTAACTGATTAAGTAAGTAACCACCTCGCAGTTTTCAGGCAGAGAACAGACCGTCAAAAAAATCGGTCTTGGCACACACTCCTTGCTCCTTAAATTTCAATTTTTTTTTAATTGTACAACAGAACATTCATTCTAGTTACAGTACAATTTTACATCAAATCAGCATTTAGGTAAGTGACTCTTCAATAATTGTTTTAGGTCATTTAGAGAACAGTCACTTACATCCAAATTCTTTGCTAGTTCGTTCAACAGCACCACTCCCCTCGTCATGCTATGCTTTGCCAGGATGGTCGGTTTGACAGGACATTCATACATCGTCTCATAAACACTCTTCATTACTCTAACTACCCATTAAATTTTCTCTTCTATTTATACCTTTCAATATGCGTAGGTAATATTCATCAGAGCTGAGTCCTTGAGTTGAGCATCGAGCTTTATAAAAAAATAATGAAAAATATATTTTTTTAAATCAGAATATAGTACAAACAGATAAAATAGGATTTAATAAATTACAAAATTCTTGCAATCGTGACACTTTGGTCATACATTCATACTTTCTTTGGCAGTATTAATAAAGTTCTACGGAGTTGGACCAAAATGCCTATCCAGGGGGTTATTTTCTATTCTTCCCTAGTCATGTTTCTTCAATAATAATAATAACGTCTGGATGATTTGTATATCGCCACTTTTGTGAAAAATCACCCCAAGGGCGCTGTACAAATACTAAACAAGTACTAAAAGTGGTAAAAATTCTAAAACTTCATCCCACCAAATATTGATACTATCAGCATGGGAGTGGTCGCATTATATTCAGCACGAATGAAAACATAATAAACGGTACCTCACTCAACCTAATTTATAAACATGAATTTTTCAAAAAATCCCTTTCTCTCCCCACCCTATATGTTTCATGGTTCCCTCACTGCAAAATGTTTATTTATATTGGCAAGATGAACGTATCACCAAAGTTTTACGAATGTACGTTTTTGTTAATTAATTATGTGCATTTTGGTATCATTTGACCTGTAATACCATATCCAGTCTTGTAAAGAGTGATAAATTTGTTTTGAAAATATTCGTTAGTATTGCTCGAGTTTGCAGGCCAACATCAGATTAGTGACATACGTTCTAATTTTCAGACAAATTAAATTAAACACCAGTAATTTTAGTAAATTAGCTAAGTGTGTCTCAGTGTTTAAAACGCATTCAAAAGAATAGAAAACTTATTTGATCACCATTTAGTCATGACCCCCGAAATAGCCTTTGGCCCTACCCCGCCGCCTAATAATAAGAGCTCATGGCCCATCTCTCACTTGTAAAAGCTTTCAACGGCTTGGGACACGTAAATTGTGGGATTTTAAACCTCAGCTGCTGTTGAATTCCGGTCGTTTGACGATTCAATAATGACTCGTCATAGTTGGGCCGTAATACCGCGGTGGTGTCCCGGCTTTGTTTGTCATTTTTTCTTCGTCATTCCTTCACGGCGCATTATCGGATGTTCGAACACGGGGTTAAAGAGTTATTTTCGAGCGGTTTAATGGGCTATAACAAAGCGGGATATATCTCGGCTCCCACAAAATAAATATGTAGGTAGATGCAAGGATGAATTCGAGGGTATTATTTAATACTATGGATAAATGCCAGTGACAAATTTGTATGAGACGTTTATTGTTCGCATTTCTCAGAAACAGTGGCCAGAAATGTCAAAATTGAAAAAAAAATATTGTGTTTAATACATTAAATAATTACACATATAAAGACTGTAGTATTTTAATCCACTTTACAAAAAATAAAGATATCTGACGAAATATTAAATTTAGATTTTTTCTGGAAAATTGGCAGTGAAAAAGTAATGGCGATAAGTCACTTCTTATATGTTTACAAAATAACGTTTTTCTAGGACTGACTTAAATTTACACAAATAACTATTCTGTACAGAAATGACAGCAGAGCAGTGGGCAAATGTATCTTGACCCAGAGGTCACCAGTTAAAACCCCAGCGATTGAACGAATTTTACTTATTTTTAAATATTCTATGATTTATATCCAACATTATTCTTAAGTTCGTGAATTATTTTTTGTGTATTTGCACCTTGTTCCATAGTGAAAGATACTTTTCAGTATCTCCCAGTTGAGCTTGGTTGTTTCAAACTCCAAACATTTGATGATCATGGTATGAACGAAATGTGCCGTAAACGATGAATTCTTAGCCCGTTTTAGCTTTTGATCAAATTTTGTTCATTTGACAAACATAATAAATACGGCCGTTACACTTGAATCAACATTTGGCCAAAAGCTGAAACGGACCGAAAATCTTGCATTTCACCTGAATTGTTACAATTTAAAAATTATTCTGATCGTCGATTTGACTGTCATCAAATGAGATACAGTTAGAAATACTCTATCCTAAGAACGGGTTACTTGGGAAGTGTGAACAATTCTTCAAATTTCAAAGTTAATTTTCAAGTGCTGTAATTATTTCAGTTCTATCAAGCAACTAGCCTATAGTGATATAATAACAGAACATGAATAAGACTTCCACGGAACTCGAAAATGATCGTTGCAATTTGATGAACAACCCGTCCTTAGTGTATTTGACGGATCAGTTATATGTTGGAATGAAGACTCCATCCAGATTTGATATATTCGTGGTTAGATCCTGAAGGGCAAAGGACGCAGGACGCAGGAGCATTAACCTACGGGTAATTGATTCTGATACGCGTGAAGTAACCATTATCATTTCGGATGTTATGAAGATTGGACTCGATTCGGGGGTCGCGGCAACTGTTCAAGAATAATCCGTGACTCAGTTAAAAAACAATACCAATCAGAAGCTGCCCGAATCGTATAATTATATCATTTAAAATCTCACACTCAAAATCGTTTGCAATAATATCTCTGTGAAACTTTGGTACTCCTGCGCCTCTATATTGCATGCTACGTTTGTAATTAGAGTAAAAATATAATTCCCATCCACCCACATATTTAAAAATAAAGTCTCACAGCCACACTATTAGTTGGTAAGAAAGTCAGTACACTATGATTACCTGCTACATATTATGTTGTCACTATGCGTGATAGCTGTATTGCCTTGTGAATGAAAGCATTACGAAACTCCGATGAAGTCACTTTAGAGACGATGTATTTATATTATTTCCAAATACATGTATACTAATAATGGAAAACAAAATACTTTTAGTATTGCCTATGCTTTTATTGATTTCCGAGTAAAATGTAGGAAATTATTAATGTTTGTTAACTACCTTTTAAAGTTTTCCCACTTGTGTATGACTAAAGGTAGTTTAAGTAAGGTGTTTCCAAATAAATTATTTAGACGACTCGCGGGTTTCTTCCTGCATAATTATTGTACTGATATTAAATATTTTTTTATTCTATAATAATTGAACTTGGCTTACAAAGTTTCTACAGCCTTGAACGAATTCAATTTTTTTGTTCATTTATCAAACTAGCTTTCGGATTATTAGAATTTTTATTAATTTCCAACTGCTCTAAAATATTGAGTTTACGGCCTTTATTTTGTGTATGTAAAGTCTGTACTGTAGCTTCACCACATTTTAATAATGCCATCAGAAGGCGAAATAGCAGTCACGCTTAATAATAATTACACAGCAAAACTTTTTTATAAATCCACTATTTTTTATAAATTGAATATATTACAAAATAAAAATACACTGGAGTTCTTCAAATTAAACTTGATTTAAAAAAAAACTATTTTGAAATGCACTAGTCCGCTAGCGTGTAACTTGGTCTATAGCTACAAAATTAAGAGAATTTTTTGAGGTGAAAAGAATAAAAGGAAGATGAAGGTAAAGCATTTGCTTAGATCAAATTTTTGAAAACAGACCTACAGCCATTTCAAGATTTTCGACTCTGAATTGAATTGAGTGTCTCTTACCGAAGTGACACTAACTAAAATACCAAATTGGTTTAACATAAAAACAACAAAACTAATTAAATACTTTTGCGCTTTGCCGGGCTTAGAAGCTCTGACACAAAATCTCCCTACTATTCTTTCGCGCACGCAACCAAACCTTCACAAAAATAATCAAAAATATGCAAAATAATAGTCCCAACTGCTCCCAACCGTCTGGAGCCAGTGAGACTGTGGCTTCACCAAATGGGGTATGTTGTGAGGTTTAAGGTAGTCGTGAGGGGAAGGAGGTGGGGAAGAAAAAGGTGGTGAAGAGCTTGGCTATTCAGATCTGATCACCAAACATGCCCAAAGCCATTTGAATATTGACTAATGGCCTTACACTAGGGCGATACTAAGAGTATCTTCCACTCTGGAACGTGCCACAAATATGCTATATATATTATTTTTAATGAGTAATTTGTGAAATAACACAAACTAATAAAATAAAATTTACTTGCGCATGCCGGGACTTGAACACGCGACCTCCAGCTTGATTGCTAGTCGAGAGCTTTACCCCTCGTCAATGTGTTTACCGATATAAAATATCATTAAATTTGAGTCTGAATATATTATGATGACGCAGTACTTTTAACCATAGCAAGTATCGGATTCCTGTGAATCGGTTTCAAATGCGTTTCATTTCCACCTGTATGGATAGGTACGGGGGACACGTGACCGCATTCTTCTCGAATATTCCTCGCCCTACGGTAGCCTTACAAAGCCTCTTTCCACAAAGGCTACTTACTAGGAAAATCATAAAGGGCTAGTTGAGAATATCTTCAACATTCAGCAGTGTCACTATTGTGGGGTGACCTGACATGGAGTTAAGTCGTGGAACATCGGTTCAATTTATTTTGTCGGTTTTTTGTTTATTTTCGATCCTTTTTTTATGATCGGAATAATAATATGTCCACTTAATAGATAGATAATTCGGTTAGCGCCGCTTAATTTGACAGTTTAAATATAAAAATATTTTGTTAAGCACATTAATTTTTAACAATGAGTGTTCGGTATTGTTTTATTATTTGTCGTTATTAAAGATTTTTGTACTTAGAATCTCCGATCATTACAGTAAAGTTTAAAAAAGTGAAAGTCTAAAATCAAAATAAGAGTGGAAAGTAAAATGGTGCACACAGACCTGGAGGCAGAAATGTCAATGACCGTTCCTATTTATCAAACTAAATATTGTTGTTTTAATTTTTTTTAACGGTACAATTGTACCTTATATAATATTATGTTAGTTAATTTTCAATACACAGCTATCATGATAAGTGTGTTAGTTGCGTATTGAAGACCCGAACATTAAATCATTAATTTACAATAGATTTAATGAAAACGTAAAATCCTTTTAATGTATATACCTGCTATTCAGTTTACACATAGAGCTGTACATATTAATAAAACCTGAAGCACATTTACTATTAAGTCGTTCGTATTTGGTCCAGACAAAACTTTTATAATTCCGTTGAAGATCGAAATGCCTTTCACGATTTGAAATAATCACCGTGGAGAACATGAATTGACATAATTATGATCTATACAAATTTTTATTCGCCATAGCGTCTTGTAATACAAATATAATTTTGAATTTAGACAAAACGTACTGGACTTGATTTGAGTAACATCTTTAAAATATATCATCAAGATTTTATTTTATTTTATTTGACCGCTACCAGTAGGTATGCGTTTATGGTATTGATTGTTTGAAAGTTTAATGGACTTGAATTTATAAAACTAATTAAATATAATTGAGCAAATGCTTTTAAAACCTTTTTGATGATTTATTATAATCGATTAAACGCAGAGTGCAAATGAACTTAAATCTTTATTCGTGATTCATATTTAACCGAGAACCCATTATAATCTCTCTCTGCTCCAAAATAAGTTGTTTATGAGAACGGGGGTAAAGCATTAACAATGCTATAGTTTGGTATATGTTATGTTGTGTTGTACATAAATAATTCTACAATAAATATTTCTGTTTGTCTCACATTCAATAATTGTATGGTCACACGACTAAGGAATCAATAGACATGGTGCGCTGATTAGATAATACACACTAGAAATGCCTTCCATGTAGATTTAAATGGAGTTTTGCTTTTAGTACGAGTATATGGCCTTTCCATTTTATCGAAATGGAAATTTCATAATGACGTTGAAACGAAATTTTGTGTTTAAATTTAAGCAAATAATGGTCAGACTTGCCACGCCCAAGTCACAATTCTTGTTCTCTTCTTTATTCTATGAAATGGTGTGACGAAGGTTTTTAATAAGTTTCCGGCTCCTGTTTGCTTCTTTTACATTTTACTGGGAACTATCCACAAATCATATGGCGTAAGGTGAGGCTATTGACAGTCACTTCTATTCATTTGAAAATGTTTTCACAGAATAATGCAATGTTATAAAAATCTCGAAATTACAATAAAACAACGCAAATTCGTGTGCTACAAAATAAGAGGAAAACGGTGAAGAAACCTTTTCTTACACGTAGGTTGAATTTATGAAAACATTATTTTCCGTCTGACAAAAAAATGCTATTTAATTGTACCTACCTACACCCTGAATTAACTGTTGAAAATTAATTAAGTTTTTATTGCGGTTCTCAGTCTGCTTGTTGCATAAACATAAATTGAATACCAAATGAATATTATGAGTGGTTTCATAATCTCGTCACAAATAAATAAATAAAACTTCTGCAAATATTCTACTAAAATATATAACAAAATCCCATCCCAATATATAACAAATTGGCATCCTTCGGTTCAAAAATAACAAAATGGTTATTAGATCTAGGCAGGACTGATTCCGAAATATTACTAAAAAATTTAATCTGATAATTATTTATCACGAAAGCCTAGTTGTATCTTCGCTTTTACATGCTTATTTTCTCTCATATTTTAAATATTAACCAATTTTTTATTTTTCTTATATTCGCCATTAGTGTATTTACCTACTCAATTTGCTTGTCATATTATTCAACAAGATAGTGTTACTATTATGTAATTGTGTTACTATTATGTATTTTGTAATGTTACTGTTATGTAATTGTACATGTATGATAATTTGAAACCTATTATTTTGACTGTCTTAAAACTGGAAATCTTCCTAGTTAGACAGTCAAAAGCTTCTTTTCACATAATAAAAAAATATATCGATTGTGTTTTGGTAAAATCTTTCACGAAACATTTTTGGGAATGTTTTTACTTTTATAATACTTTTCAGTAGTTTCATAAAGAATAGACGTTAAAGATCAACATTCTAAAGTAATTATTGCTGATTATGGCATTTAATTTAAAACTAAATCAATTTGTAGGTTATTTCGAGAAAAAATTCAATTATTATTTACAGAAATGCAATAATTTACCTAATATAAAATTTCGTCACCCAATAAACCACTTTCATATGAACTTCACGATTTTTAATCAGTTTTCACGAATTTGTAAGTATTCCTTTTTATTGTCTTCTGTAAAGTTCTTGCTTTGTGGTTGGAAGTGTTTTCTAACATTCCGCTTCAACAAATAATATCATTCATCTTTGAAAAGTTACAAAAAGTATATGTATAGACAAAGTTATTCTACTCTTGTAATGTCTCTTCAGTTATATTTGCCATATTAATATATCTTCAAAAGCAAATTCTTAGCGATTAAAATACACGTATTTAAAATCGCGCGAAATCTATGTGTTTTCGTGCTTTGATGAGTTATCACACATGTTCATTATTATGGATTTAAACTCCTTTCTAACTTTCTTCCATGCATTTATTCTATTCGTAAAAAAAAAAAAATTAAAATGGAATTCCACCGTGAAGTAATGGTTTCAAAATAATAAATATTAAACATATTGTCGTTTATAATAATGTAACAGCATTCTTTTCTTTTCGATATCAAATAGCGATGATCCCATTTAACTAGATAGTAACGCTGTATCATTCTTACATAATTATTTTATGATACTTAATTTTGTTTGTCAAATATCTACCTCGAATCATGTTAAACGGGTGCCCCGGGGCGGACCGCCCGGACAGGTTGTCTTCGCAGGTATTATCATTAATAATAACACCTGTGGCCCCCGTCCCGCCCCCGCGCTACGCCAACAGAATCTGGCAACCCACTGTTGTTGGACACTGGACCACGGTAGCGGACATCAAATTAGGATAACCCGATGCGTTGTTTACAAAACACGCCACTGGGACGAATCGGGGAATTAATGTTACTGAGCATGGGATTTTTAGAACGTATCATTTATTCGATACTTTATATGCGCACCTTCCTTTGAAGATCATTGCGTAGCCGTTCAAGCAAAATTCACCAACCCACATGCACAAGTTTTAAGACATATAATTTTCCTGTATGAAATATGAACGTATTTTCTAATAAGTTTAGTATTTATTCATTTTTCTTGCTTGAATTTTAAATTCATTTAATTTGCCCTTGTATCACCTAGATTGGCAGCATAAATGTATTAAATTAAAATCTCCCGTGAACTTAATTATGCATGTAATAATAATAATAACTTTTATCAATAATTTAAGCTATCTGTTTCTAAATAACTAAAATACCACATGTCTTTCTGTAAATTAAAGATTAATTTCTGTAAATCAAATAAATATACATGTATCTATGTTTTATGTGTGTGTGTGTGTGTGTGTGTGTGTGTGTGTGTGTGTGTACGTGCATTATGCACCTGAAATTTTTTTACTTAAAAACAATTTGTAAGCCGCTACACGATGAAGGCAATAGAAATGTACGCAGGCACAAATTGGTAAACTGATTTAGTTTTTTTATCAAAGCACTAACCATTCCACTGTAGGATGAAGGTCCCCAACATCTTGTTCAATGTATTTTTCAATTTCATTGCTTGCTTTGCGTAGCAATTACAAAAAATACCCTGAATACGATTTTTATAGAGTTCAATAATTAATATTTACATGAAGATTTAGGTACATTAACAAGAACACTAATAAGCTGATTGCACCACGAAGAAGTTGAACTTTTACGAAATAATAATAAAACAAGCTGAAAGATTCATATAATGGGTGATTAGAGTATTTATTATACGTAAAGAATTCTAAAGTTGGCATTATTTTTATTATAAATAGGTAGGTAAGAAAAATGTTGCAATTTAAAAAATCCTCCATTAACGTACAGCGTACAGTGTTGTGGCACCTGCGACAGTTGTATTTTTAAAGCTGTCGCAAAGGCGTCGTAGGGGACTCATGGACCATCACATCACATCCTTATATTGTGGGGAGCTTCTAGATCGTGGATATTGCTTACATTTATTAGCGAATTTATAATTTGCTAAAATGAGGTTTATAGGACACGATGTAAGGGATGTTCCATGAAAATTTACCACGATCACGCATTGAGATTGTTGAGTCGAGTGATCAATACAATCAATTTTTATAATATTATTAAAGTAACAGAACAGTTAGATAAACCAAAAAAAATATTCATCTGTTTTTTAAGCATTATGTCACTATTTTTTCCCATGTATCTTCTTTACTGTATTCAGTTTACCAAAAACTAAAAAAGTATGCCTGACATAACGGCAATAAAAATAAATAAAATGGTGCCAAAAAGTCTTTACTTGTTGTATTGACGTTTGGTACATGTTTGGTATTATTTTGACTGATTAATAAACAACACTAAACTTTATTACTAAACTGTAAATTATATAGACTGTATACATTTACGATCACAAAATATTCCTATATTATTTTCAAGCCACTTTTACGTTGGATTTAATGAAAAATAAACATTTTCTTCGTGTATTGAAAAAAACTGTTTATTTATCTATTAATTAATATTTGTTTAAAATTTATGTAATGCATAAATATAATACATATCACGACATCAGCTTAGTATTTTTTCTTGGATGCAGGACGGATATAGGGCGTATGCATCGGCAGTTTGATGCATGTGGTTGTCACGGTGGAAAAGCTGGTGGGGTCGACTAAATTTAACAGGGACAAGGATATTTATAACATTTAACATTTGAGGGCAGTTGATGAAGTTATTCAGTAATTTAAAAAATATCATAATATCCAATGTAGTTAAATGCACCATGAAACAAGTGTGTAATCCTCAGCTGCCGAAGGAAGCATAACTTTTTAAAATTTTGGTCCGTTCAACATTGCGATTTAAGTGACAAAATACAATAACTACGTCTGTCGTATATTCTCCAGTACAAAGGCGTGTAACAAGTAAATAACCGATAAAACGACAAGAGGTGTCCAATGCTCTTCTAGATCCGAGTTATATTCCCTATACGTTCAGCTCGCTATGACGCCGCCGTTGCCTTATTTGAGAAAGGCCCCGATATTGGTAATTAATCTGAAAAGGTAACAAGGATGCTGTATCGCTCGATTACTCTCGTGTACTTTTTGCTTTATTCCCTCGAAGTGAAGGTAAACTCGAGTCGTTAAAAAAGTTATTCCTTTCTTTATTGGCATTTCTTTAGCTCAACTGTGAAAAATAATGTCGATACTTTATAAAAAAAACGCGGAGATTGGTTCCAAGCGAGTTTAAAAATAAATGAACAAAAAGGAGGTTTGTCTCATTAAAAGTCATTTTATTATAACCCTTTCATAGTTTTATATCAACTGGTTTGTTGATCGGGTTTTTTATCAAGGGTTTTATGATCAAACTGGTATTATTTATGAGTTTTAGAAAAACGTAACATATGGGACATAAGTCAATACTTATCGCATCTGAATTGCATCTGCAAAACAACTAATTGTAATTTTTAGCTATTTTCAACTTTCGTGCATCACAATAATATATTTCACTAAAAATCACGTCGAGAGAATTTTTTTGTTTTAATACGGAAAATACAAATAAACGTTAAGTTGAATGAACCATAGAAATTAAAACCCCTAATTAAACAAATGGTTGCAAATTCCTACTCCCCTGCTCCTCTCGTGTCCTTGGCTGAGATCAGGCGAAGCACCGAACAATCCAGGTAAGCTGAGAGAGCAGGAGATAGTGTCTGGGGTCTGCCTCCAATCTGCTGGACCCAGGAAAGATCGTTAGCATAGGATGCTGTGATCCCACGGATTCCCTACAAGTGTCGTGACGTCACGATCCATTTACCTGCCTCTGTGGACGGAGTTATTCCTGCGGATTTTAAGTAAATTCTTACGAACTTTCTTACGAACCGCATTAGCTGCAAAATTGCAGGTAACAATGGCGTTGGGTGTAATTGACTTGGCGCATTCGTAGACTAATTCATGAAAATTTAAGTAAGTTAACGAAGTTTCAGAAAAGCGATATGAGTTTTTGCGGAAAAACGTTAGAGTTCGTCACAGCAAAAAACAGAAGTAGTTTTATGTTGATTGTATATAGTTATACAATTATTTAATCATCAACTACAATACTAATATATTATCTTAAATTTCTTTCTTTCAACTTCTTAAACTTCCTTTTTTACAACGCATTTTTTAGAATAAAAATAAAAAAAAAACAATTTATTTATAAAAATGGTGCCGCTGTTTTGCTATCCGAAGGCATTATTAAACAATGGATTAGCCACTTTTAAACGTTATACTTATATTATAAATAAGTGGGTACCTACTTAGTACTTATTTAAAATGAAAATCTTTGAAAAAATTTCTTTTAATTATTCTTTTTTTTCTATTGATCACATTGTATTAAAACATTATCTTTTTTAAATATGTGCAACTACCTACCGCCCTGATGAAGTTAATGTAGTATTTGTTGTATTTGTCTATTTAATGTTTCTTCACAATAAAAAGCTATTCTTTAGCAAATATATACGGTTATTAACCTCACTAAAAGAATGCCTGTATATGGGTTATCTTACCAAAATATTTGGTACCTTACACATGATTATTTTACAGATCGTTCTGACATTAACTAACCCGAAATTTACCTTATTTCTCAGAAATTTCATCACACAAAAGTGTGTAAGGGTGTGTGCTCTCTTTTCTAATTCCCTTTTTTGTCCTTTCGCTGTTTTGTCTCCTTGCATATTAATAACTAGGAACAGGCTTGCGGTGCCAAGAAAGCTTCGTATCAACTTTTTATTATGTGTTCTCATCACAATTGTAAGGTAATCTGATCTGAAACTCGGAAGCTGAGCAAGACTTAGGGTTACAAATGAGAAGTTTCATCGCAACGAAGAAAGAAACACTCGTATTAAATTCAAATGAATAACACGTATCTAACTAATAATGATTAAAGCTTAATATTATCATAATTCTTTTTCAAAAATTTCATGCACAGAAGAAACAATTAATACATCAATGACAATCTACTTCAAAAAAAGGTGGTAAAGTAAACTTGATTGAATGACTCATTCCAATTCTAGAATGGCGACATATCATCAAAAGCAATCCACGGAATAGTATTTGTTTTCCTTATTTTCCACAAATTCATTAATCATTGTTGGGAATATTTTAGGCGGTATATTCAGCACAACCCCCGCCCCACCGAAACCCTTCTCCGCCCCTTTGACTGGGCGGTGGAGTGCTGTGCAAACAGCCGATACAAAAAAATTAAATTAAAAAAACGTCAACTCCCAAATAAACTGGAATATTAATCGAAATACCAAATCGAAATCGTAAAATGCGCGCCGGTTCAAAAGAGGAGGCTTGACAGAATTTCCATTTATACCCATTTGAATGTTTCGAGTTTGTGAAATAAAACAAATGATGTACACAGAAATCTACTTGCACCCATTGCTTTATACAGGCTGTTTGATGTGATAATACTACACACGTATTATCGTTATAAGTTGTTTTAAAAGCTGGCCACTACTTTGGTAGGGCAGAGTATAATACGTTTTAGATTATGAATTACTTTATATTAATTTATAAAAATTTACGGTTAAAAGTCTCACGTATGAAAGTTATAGATACGTTGAACGACATATGGTTGCTAACTCAAAAATGACCCTGATGTTCACTTTGTAAACTGTTAGCTCAAGTAATGCTACAAATGATTTATCGGTAAATTGTTTACGGGTGTTAAAAAAATTTATAAGGTTTCTGGTGATGAAAAACCACAATGGTAAATCTTTTCAATTCTGTGAAATACCAGTAAATGTATTTTCTAACTTTACTTAAAATTCCAGTACGCATTTCATGGAGAACTTAAAAACTCATCGTCTCACTAACTTTTTCACTGGAAATTTTATTAATTACCCGTATAGAATTTACAGATAAATTATTTAAAGAATTTTTGCACAGGATTAGGTTAGGTTAGGTTAGGTTATGTTAGGTAGTTTACAAAGTGAGTAGTTTGAGTGATGACCGCCGCGCCGGATAAACTTACCTACAGCCAATACCTATTATGTACATGGTTACGATATTATTTAGTTCCGTTTGATGATGTTTTGAAGAGTATGAACGGAAAGTATCTGGCTAGAAAAATCTTGTCACCAAGAATATCTAGCGACATCTGAAGCAACTTTTCGGTTTCATCAAAGCGATTTAGACTAGTATTCCCTGAGAAGGCATGCAGAAATTCTGAAACATTTCCCTGACAGTAATTTAAAATATTATTTTAAAACGCATAGGTAATCCTAAAAAGGGAACACTCTGTATCGCCGATACTCATAATGTTCGTATAGGACCGGGTGTGGGGTGGCTTATAGCGACCCCATTCAAATCATTTCAATTTCAAACGTTGTTAGGTAGCGTCATGACGGAGCGGGCGCCGCACATTTTGAAGGCTATGCAAAGGATTATTTCACTCTGAATGGATATATAATGTACAGTGAATATGTAATGCGATTCACTTTAGACGGCTTGGCTGACTACGCCGGCACCTTCCCCCGATCCATGGAACCACTTTGCGGGGAGCTTTTAAGCAAACGATGCTTTTAAAGGTGAAAAATTGCATGGAAAATCATTATACATTTATTTATGATTTGTTTTCCTTCTGCATTTTTGATTTAATGGATTTTTGTTATTTTGGTTAAGCAGTAATATAGGTTTCGAATTTGTACAATCTCGTCTTCAAGAAATTGTACTTGGGAGAAAGTGAGTATTTTTTAATGGTATTTTTTTAAGCTTAATTTGTAGAAATCCAATTTATTTGTTTATGTATTCTATAAAATTATTACTCAATTTGTAAAAAAAGGATTATTTATAAACAAGTATTACTGTGTAATTATTACTGCGGGTGAGAGCTGTTTCGCCTCCTGAAGGCATTATCAATATATGATAAAGCTACTTACAGATAATATATTTATATTATTTCCATATACCTAGGTACTTGAAAATCAATTACCTATGTCCCTATTGATTTCCGAGTAAATTGTTGGAAATGATTACATATTGGCTATTTTTTACCCATTAAATATTACCCTACTTATTACATTATTTAAATTTGACTAAAGGTCGTTAAAGTAAATGGTTTCCTAGTTTATAATATGGATGACTCAAGGGTTTTTTTCCAGCATCTATAATAGTCGAACTCAACTTAGGAGTGCCGAATGAATTATATTATTTTTCTCAGACTAGCTATTTTATTATTATTTTTTTTATTCATTTCCAACTGCTCTAAAGATTGAATATTTTCCAACAAAAATTTTGAAGAAATTACATTCTTTTGAAGTTGACTGGTTTATTTACGGAAACGTCTTGAATTTAATTTTATTGATATTTAAAATTTCAACTTAATATATATTTTTTTAATGTATTAACGATTTAAAAGAGATCCATTCCAGATTAAAAACTGAACATAAATCTATTTAAAATACCGAATAATATTTTAAGCCTTTTAAATTCGGAGAGAAAGACGTAGTTCTATTGTGTATTAATTTGGCTTCCGCATACGTCCTTTGAGAATGTCATTTCTCGAAATTTTCCTCAATTTATAACCCGCCCCTTCACTTAAGCAAAAACCGTACAAAAGAAACATTTCACGGGACAATTTGTCAAACAGTCCAGTGAATGAAAAATACTCAACTTTCACCCTTTTGGTACCCATATAATAAATATTTCCAACCATTCTAAATTAAATCATTTCGAGGGGTTGAATTTCAACCATGCCAAACAGAACACTAATATATACATTTTACTCAAACAATTTTTAGGGTTTTAAAATAAACATTTTTTTTTGTTTTGGGTAGGTAGGTACTAGTGTTTGAAATCACATATAGGTAGGTAAGTGCATATTTAAATCGTGTTCATCGTGTTTGTCTCACACACGGAGAAAAATGAATTTAGAATATATCTGAAAACGTGTTAACGCAAGTGCCTGTGTCCGAATAAATATAATGGACAAGATGCGAAACTAATGTTATTTTGAAGAACACGTTTTACGACTTCCTCATAACCTATTAGTGCTTTACTGATAGTTTGTTATTAAATTTGTCAAATCATTCGTTGTAGGCCTAATTTTTATTTCCATTTTTTACAGGAAAACGAATAATTTAACATATTTTTAATAAATTACCAATATTTCAAATCAGTAAGTTTTCTCCGTGGAGGTAGGAAAAAAAACCCTGTTAATAATACAATTCATTAAAATGAACACTTTTTTTATTGTTTTTGAATATTTATCAAACAAAATCAAAAATTCAGATCATTTTAATACATATAAAACTCATAATTCAAGTAACTTTGGAAAAAGAAACAGAACTACTTTGAACCGATTTGAACCACTATCGGTGTTCACAAATACATTCAAACGTACTCTCTTTAAAATTATTTGCCTAGTGATGAATGTACTCTTTTATTTCAGTGCTACCCATTTCACTGGCTTACGTTTTGTGTTAGTTTTTATTAAAAAAGATGTGTTCATATCCACTGTTAATGTTTTCAGGTTTATTGTTGAACATAGAAGCAATAAAACTATATTAGAATAGTTATATTAAGAAAATTCTTATCCGACAAAAAATCACAATAAATATTATAATGTCATCAATAAGCAACAGAACTTTTCTAAAAATACATCTGTAAGACCACCAATCACGTACTAAAATCACTAGATAATCGAAGATTGTATAATTGAAAATGCATTTTTTGTACATTCTCAATTAATTGATTGAACAAAAGCCTTTAACAGAAGAGTTGTATGAAATCTTATATGCACAGTAATATATATTTTTATGAAGCAATAAAGATTTCACATAAACAAATAAACTCAAATAAAACCTATTTAGAACAAAATATTTGCTAACCAAAAAAGCTCCTTATAAAATCAAAAATAAAGTAAATGCTTTCCCCATCGTATTCCTACCCTTTCATTTCAGTGCCACCCATTTCACGTGTTAGATCATTGAACGAACGTATAACGTGATAAGCGTGTATGCGCGTACGTATACGTGCGCGTGCATGTGTGAGTGTGAGTGTTATCAAAGATGGCGGTCTGGTTATGATGATAAGGTGCCGCTGGGCGGCGTTGCTAAGCGACGCTGACCGGCGCGGGCGGGGCGAGGAAAAGCGGAAAAGCGACGTTGTTTTATTACTGCGAATATTGTGCCCATATTTTGGCATTTATGTTGTTATTGTACCAATACCTATTGATGGACATGAATATATTTTTTTGTATACACTGCCAAGATATTGTCACTAATTTCAAGTATTGCTTGATCACGTTAACAAAATAGTAGGTTGGTTAAATTGTTTCATATCACACAAATATAAGTAACAAACGAATTTCTTTGTAATTTTGCGTATTTAGTAATGAAACGTGAAATAAGTTTCTATGTAGATAGGTCCCTACGTACCACCATGAATAGGTAATGTATATTTTATTTTTGATTTTTAAAAATGACTCCATTTATCTGATACACACCTCAACCGTCATATTTTGCAAATGAACTAAATTTTTAAAAAATCACTGTTGAATGTTAGTAAAACTTTGTTATTGATACACGGAGAAAAGTAAGTGTTGCAGATTTAATAATATTTATAAAACTTTTATTACATTCCTCATATATCAGAGAAGTTGTTCATGCACCTGAATTTGTCCTGATAATATACAATGACGAAATGCGAAACAATTAGAATGGTTTGGAACGCGTGTTCTGACATCGCCATATCATATTTGTGTTTTACTGAAAGTTTATTAGGAAACCTATCAATTGATTAGTTAAAGACCTGCGATCCTGTTTTTAACCGGATTACGAATAATTTGGAAGGATTTTTAATAAATTAGCATATTTTATATCGGTAAGTTCTCTCCGTGTATAAATAACACAGCAAATAATGTCTGCAGTTTTGCATTTTTGCCACGCATTTTCGAAAATGATCACATAATTTATGAGAAATATAAATGTAATTTCGAAATGAGATTTTTTATGAAATTAATAAGCAAACAAATACCTAATACCTACCATTATTTGTGGAACTCTATTTTATTGTTATCTAATCGATATATTTACATTCTAGTTACCTGATGGAAATATTATCTTTATTTTATTAAGACGATTTGTTTTCAACATTGTAATGTCTTTAAAGTATTTTAAAGTAGAAAATCGTATTGTTGCAGAAATATTTCCATGTCTTGGATTGCACCCCTAGTTCTGGGTGCGGCCAGTGGGTGGTGAGGGAGAGAACAGGGTGGTAGGTGGACTGGTCAGCTTAGGTTGGTTGGGGGGTCACTTCCCTCAGCACACAATACGCCCCCCTGCCTCCCTACTCCCTTACTCACACACTCGAAACCCCGCAACACCCGCCGCAATACACACACTCACACACAAGTCATAAGGTATACGAAGTATGCAATGGGGTGTAAGTTTTCAGAGCTGTATATTATTGAATTATGTGGCTGTGTATAACATTGGAAATACCTTGGGAGTTTCAAAGGTAGATGGAGAAAGAGCTCAAAATGAAAATCTAATCTACTAACAGATTGGCAGATTACGTTACAACATAAATTCGTACTGATCTTCAAATATAGTATGGATAAATTAATATTTTACATTGCGTATTAAATAATTATAAATTGCTAATTAAAATGTCGTATTGACTTCGGATTTGATGTCGAAATTATTATTGGTATTTTTTTTAATACTTCTTTTGTGAAAACAGCAGTCGACAGATCGAATTCCGAATCACTTTTTCCAGATATTTTTTGCTCTCGGGAAAAGTATCAAGGTATCAATTACGGCTAATTGCAACAGTTAAAATGTCACGTCATTAAATTTTTTTCAGCTCTTTAAGTTGCTTTTCTGAACAATCTTCAGTATAGTACATAACTTAAGGTAGTTATACTATAAAGCGTAAAAGTTGAAATTGCTTCTAGTAATAAAACAACTTTGCTTCAACTCGTCAATAAAATACAATTTTTTAATGCAATTTTGAGTGGTGCGGAAACATTGTCATTCTTCTGTACTATTCTGTCATACCACTTGAACACAGACCTCCCTAACTTCAATTCATCAACAAAATGCTTCTCTCCTTTTTTATAGCCGTCTCTTATAGTAAGTATACGAGTATAAATAAATCCTTGTCCCAAAGTAGCTCCCTTCTGTTTTCGCTTTCTGTGTGTTTCTCATAAGAGCATCATTGTGGTTGGGATCTCAAAGGGCACTGACCCCGTCTCTTGTCTCTCGTCGTGAGTCATTCAACTGACGTGACAAATCGGAATACAATCAATACATCGATATGTGTTTAATTATCACAAATAAATAACACTTTAACGTACGAGTCGTAACGTACATTTGTCTATTCGAAACCTAAATTTTATAAATTCCATCATTGCTGTTTATCATTACCCGGTTTTTAACGTTTTAACTTTTTTTTCGAAACCTTTTATCTTTTAATAAACTGAAGAATATTATATAATAGTGTTGGATTGATTTTTACACGCTCATATGAGTTATGTTTTTGAGATGTGTTACATTAATAATTAATAATAATACAAGGATTTTGCCCTTTCGGTGATTTTTCACAAAAACGGAGCTATATAAATCATCCAAATATTAGTATTATTTTTATAAATATTTTTTAAATTTCTACGTTTTTATAACAATATCTAGTTACTTATTACCCGCCTTCGTATCTTAGAGTGAAAGATAATTTCAATATCGCCCTGATGTAAAACCATCATTCAGAATTGAAAAGTTGCTTGAAATGGCTTTAGCCGGGTTTTATGACCAGATCTAAATAGTCGGATACTTAACAACCATTGTCTTCCCTATTTCCTTTACGTCCCCAATATCTTTAGCCTCACAACATACCATAATTGGGCGTAGCAATAATTATTCCTTGTAAAATAATTGTTACCCTTTGTGCTATGCATAAAAAATCTTGTCTTAAACATTAGTTTACCAAAAAAATAATAATTAATATTTGACAAGTTCAAGTATTTCACCTAAAAATGTAGACAATTCGTCTCGACGCCATCTAGTGAGAGAGTTAGCACTTACAATGCCTTTCTCATATAAAATAAAGTTGGTTGTTTTCAGGTGAAAAAATGTAACAAGCAGTAATTGTTGAATGAAACACTAGTATATATTGAATTATTTCGCGGATAAGAGATAAGCCGCCATAGCTCAGTGGTCAGAGCTGTCGACCGGAAATCGAAGGGACACGGGTTCGAGTCCCGTTGGCGTCATGTATCTTTTATCAGGAGATCTTTCAATGTGGATGAGTGTTTCAGGCGAATAATTATTGCTTGTAAAATAATTGTTAAAAAATTATATATTGACTTGGTAATTCTGGACGGTAAAGAAAATAAATAAAGAATACTATAAACCTTAAGTTTAAAGTGTTCCTTAATATTCCAATAAAATCCATTATTTTACGTAAATCGGACAGGTTTTTCGGGCGATCTTTGCCTTTGAATGGTTATTATATTGGTCTAGAAGTCAATGGGCCATTTGTAATCTCCGCATTGGAAGTAATAATATTTTTTTTTTCTAAAAAGAGAAACATTCCCGAGTTACGAATATCCTGACAATATTTGAAAGTCTCACTACCACCACAGTAAGCTGAAAATGTTACGTCTATTGTGATGAAGGACTTAGCCAGTCGAGGAATTGATCACACGACGCCCGGGTGGGGATGGGACCACTGATCGGTCCTAACGAGTTTTCTTTTTATAAGAAATTCTATTAGTAAATTATGAGGAGTTTGTGAAAATAGATACTACAGTAAATAGGTTGATTCTGGTTACAGATACCACGGCAAATATTTGTATCTTTTGATTAAATAATTGTGCTTAGTGACAAATTCTTAAAGCGGTGAATTGATTTAAATACGTTATTTTGTGGTTCATATATATCATTATTGAACCTTTATGGTTAAAGAAAATAAGCAGGTACACAAATGATATATGTAATTTTTTTGAAGGTTCAAACGTTACATTAATAATAATGCCATCACCCATGGTCCAGTTGTTCTCAACTCGAAGACTTTGCTCTCGTATAAATTTCCATGTATAATTTATTATTTTTTTTATATTATAGAAACAAACAGTACATGATTTACAGAGATGAAACAATATACAGGAATAAGATACTTCATGTTGGGTACCTATGAAATGTCTCCTTGTAATGTCTGCTAAGTGGTATGTGTATTCCTTAATTACCAGGTGACTTGTCTAGTTTATAGGTGTGTGTGTGACGTGTGTAATGTTGGTGTGTGTGTGTGTGTGTGTCTGTATGTATGCGCATTGAATAGTTTAAATTATTGACATGATGCCACGTTTGAACACTACGGCAGTGAATCCGAAAAAATGTCAATGTTAGAGTTAAATAGGAATCAATGTACGCAGACAAAGTACACAATGATAAAACGTATACATGTTGTTACTGATTACGACTTAGTAGTTGACTTGTTTCCAATACCAAAGATTTTTTTAAATAACTAAGTGAGAAACGTGGTAATGGTTTTTAATCAAAAACGTCGTTGGGAAATGAAATTTCACCATGAAAAATATTTTTTTACATTAACTGCACACACTAAACCCTGAGGAAAATAATTCTCCTAGGGGCCTTGTCATCTATAGGGATACTGTGTCGGGGGTATTTTTAGAAAAGAAAGGATATGAAGTTCTGTGAAGGAAGGTTTTGTAGGAATCGGGGTCTCGAAGAGTGATGGACTATGAATCCATCCCTCCAACTGCGGTGCTAGGCGATGTTCCGAGAAAGTCTTGCTGGAGACGTCAAAGGGTCTCCCTCAATCTGTCTCTCGCGATCCGGCCTCCCACGCAGTTGATGGACAGACGAATTCGCTGCCAAGAACCGGAAAAACCTCACCTCCCATGAGCCTGGGCACCCCTGCTAAGTTACCGAAAGTAATGAACCACTTGGGGTTACCAAGGCAGAGGTTATCCAATAAACGTCCCCGGAGCGGTGGTACCCATATCCACCTGCAAAATTGAAAAAAAAATACATCCAGAACTATATATAATAAAATTTGAAGATTAAATTAGCAAAATAAATGACTTCCCTTTACAATTATATTTAGTGTAATTGTATAGTGCAATTATATTTAATTTAATTTCCATCTTTTACCATGAATTTTATAAAGTTTTTCTGAATTTTCTATTTCTTGATTGAAAACAGTATTTGCCAAAGTAAAATAAAAAAAAGTTTAATTAAATTTATGTTGGTCTCTCCCTATATTGCTGAGAACACAAAAAACATAAAATTTTCAACTTATTTAAGAACTATTTTAAATAACTTAATATTGAATAAAATAGAAATAACAGCGTCATGAAAAGTCGCAGACATTAAATATCTTCAAAAATTATTTTGATATAAGTAATCGTGGTGGGCAGCCCTGACAAGCATCATCTCTTTCTAATGAAAAGATAAATCTCTCAAACGCGGGGATTTTTTCCGCTATGCAAATACCATTGTCCCGAAGTATGTATAAATAATCCCGACTAGGAACAAAACGAACCACGTCTTAATAGCCGTCAGTGTGAATTATTTGCCCGAGAACAATTCGGCGGCCATCGATCTACATTGCAGCGTTCTTAGCACTTATTACAATTTATTTTGGAACCGAAATATTTAAGCCTATGCCTGTGAGCCGAGTGGTCAAAGCATTGCGATCCTTGCGTCTTGTAGAACTGATCTGATGTAGAGCTTGCTAACTTGGGCCAGTTTTCATCATTTTTCAAAAAGGTAAAAGGTTAAATATCTGACAATTTTATTGACACACCAATCCTCCAGAAACGCTAGAAATTTTTAGAAAATTTAGAAAGACTACCGCCAGGGTCGACATCACGACTTGCTCTGTATTCCATATGGCAAAACGGACGTTCTGGCCTATTGTGTGGACAAGAGGAATGGTACTGCTAAATAAAATTCTTAGGTCACTTGACTTTTTTAACACTACCCTTGATGGTTTCGAGAGTCATTTTAGGCAAGGACTCTAAAATATTTTTTTTTAATTTAAAGATATATAAATATTATTCCTTTGCCTTGCCGGGGCGATGCTCTTCCAACTGCGCTGATGGGAGCCTATTTCCTTTGATCATATTTAACTATAAATAATAACGAGGACTCGGAACTGAACTACAATAACTTTGTAAACTATCTAATAAACAAAATTACTTTTTACAGTTCAACAATAATAAAATAAAATAAAACCTGTCTTCCTGGTTGGATAACAAAAGACTTATTAAAAATGATTAATAAAAGAAATAAACTACACTTAAAAATAAAAAAAGAACCCTGTAACCCATTACTGAAAACAGAATTTACTAAAATACGTAACCAAATAACTATACAAAAACAAAACTCTAAAAAACAACACTATAGCAGACTATTTAAAAAATGTGAAAATAATACCAAAAAAACTTGGAACCTAATTAATAATATCATCAAGAATCAAACAAACACGAAAAGCAAACCATGTAAAAAACTAAAGAGAGATAATGAAATTATCACAGAAGAGATCAAGATATGCGAATGCTTTAATAACTACTTTTGTAATGTTGGCGCCTCTTTAGCTGGTAATATAATTAACAAATACACCCATGAACTGGATGAAAAAATTACATTAAAGTATGAAAGTACGGAGTCAATATACCTACAACCCGCAACTGAACCCGAAATATTAGCTATTATACAGTCCCTAAAATCAAATGCGAGTGCTGGTCATGACCAATTAAAATGTGTAACAGTACAAAAACTTGCCCCGCTATTAACACCTATACTAACTAAACTGATTAACCTGAGCCTAAAAGAAGGTCAATTTCCGAACAGTTGTAAAATCGCAAGGTTTATCCCAATATATAAAGGGAGCTCGAAAACTCAAACATCAAAAAACTATAGGCCTATTTCTGTCCTACCAATTCTATCAAAAATATACGAAAGAGTAATATACGATAGGCTAAACAACTTTCTGAAAAAAAAATCATTTCTATATGCCAAACAATACGGTTTCAGAAAAAAGTCTAACACTCTTTCTGCAACTAATGATCTTATAAATAAACTTAGAACTAGCATATATAATAGAAACTATGTCATAGCAATTCTTGTAGACCTTCAAAAAGCCTTCGACACCGTAAGTCATGAAATACTGATTAAAAAAATAGAAAAAACAGGAGTAACCGGTCCAGCTATCAAATTATTTAAATCATATCTATCAAACAGAAAAAAATATGTTAGCATAGAAGATAATAACAGTCAGTTAGAAAGTATAAACTATGGAGTTCCGCAAGGATCTATACTGGGGCCCCTCCTATTCCAAATATACATAAATGACATCTGCCAGTTGAAACTACATGGTGAAATATTTCTATACGCAGATGACACTGCAATATTTTACTTCGGAAAAAACTTAGAAACTCTATTAGAACAATCTCAAGAGGATCTTAATATTCTAAGCAGTTGGCTCATAAAAAATATATTAACAATAAATATTAATAAATCCGGCTACATGATCCTAAGCTCACCTAAAATAATAATACCGTCGCATAAACCTCTACAAATAGAAGAAAGAGATTTGCTTATTCTAGAGAGCGAAAAATACTTGGCTTACATATTGATAAACATCTGACATTTAAACAACACGTAGAAAAATTAAAAGCAAAAATCATCCCACTAATTGGTGTATTTGGTAGAATTGCCCATCTCTTACCAACGGAGGTAAAGAGGGGCTTATACTTCAGTTTAATCCAGTCCCATCTGAATTATTTAATAGAAATATGGGGAAACACATACATTACATACCTAAATGATTTACAAACAATACAGAACAAAGTTATTAAAAAACTCTTCAATTATAACCCGGACACTCCCACAAAAAAACTGTATCAGGAAATGAAACTCTTGAAAATAAGGAAATTGTACGAATACAACATATGCCTCCTAATCTACAAAATCCAAAATGGACTTATACACACAAACACAACATTTAAACAAACGTCACAAGTACACGAACATTATACTAGGCAACATAACAAATTGTACACACATACTGTAAGAACTGAAAGTGGCAAAAGAGGCATTGGCCACGAGGGTGTACAAATATACAATCTCCTTCCAGATAAACTTAAAACTGAGAGTATAAATGTGTTTAAAAAAAACTTTTTAATCTTAAGTTATTAGAACAATAATTAGAAAACTATTTATTTAATGTTACATATTTAAGTTAAGAAAGCGAAATGTAAATTTCTTTTAACTTAATAAATAAAAAAAAAAAATAAAAAAAAAACTATATCATCCTTCGAAAAACCTGCGTTCAAGTCCCAGATGTGACCGTATCTTTTTCTGATTTTTCGGTTTCAAATTTTCGTCTAATAATTGCTAATATTATCTTCAATATTTAAATATTAAAAATTTGAGGTTTTACACATTTATTCCGAAAATAAAAAAAATTCATCCTTGACTTAAAAAAATAGGAAATATTTGTCCAAGACACTATCTAGATTACATTTAGTTCGAGTTGAATCTTGGGATCATACATAAGATAGCAGCCAATATGCGGTGAGAAAATTGAAGATAATGTTTGTAGTTCTTATTCGAAGTATGATACAGTTAAATAAGACCGAAGGAAATGGGATCCCATTAGCGCAGTTTGAGGAGCAGCGCTGTGGCAAGGCGAAGGATCTCGAAGTCACTAGCTTACATTAATTACTTCCTTGGCCAACATTTCAGCTTTTTTATATCAAAATCATATATTTTTATATATAAAAATCTATCGAAAAATTTTCTCAGGTGGTGTATCTTAACTTGACTATGCATTTACGTTAAAACGCACAAGGGGAAATCAATTGTAGAAATATAATTGAACGATAAAATTTCTATATCTTATTTCAGATATATATTTATGTTGCGATTTCTCCATAACCCAATTTATTGATAACAATCCTGGGATACATTTTACTATTATTTATTAATTTTGTTTTTTTTTCATCTAGTCATGTTTGTATTGTAGATAAAAGATAATGTATAATTTCCTCCGCGCTGTAATGTTGACAATTTTGAATCCGAATACCCCTAAAATCTAAAAACTCGCTGGACGACACTACTGCTACCTATAGCTTATAGTGTTGAGAAATAGTTACGTATCTAATTACTTGATTATAATTTTTATTAACGGACTAAATTTTTTGTCGAAATTATAGCGGTATTCAAAGTTGGCATGTTTACGGAACGGTTGCGTCTTATTGCGATTCCTGCTTGGTTGTGCAGTGTTTTATAATGATACGTGTTTCGATGGTAAAAATGAAGAAAAAAAACACCCTTTGTAAGATGAATTTAAATGTCCGAAGAAATAACCGCCCTCTATTTAATGTGAAAAACTGCAAGTGTTTTATTTAGCTGTCGATTTAGACACGGGCAGATTTATATTTTACAATTACTTGCTATAATCTCACGCGATTTCTTTTTCTTTGATTTTTTTGCAGCGACTCATCCAAATTTACCGATGAATTATGAACATTATAAGGGACACACCTGACTTACTTAAAACAGTGATTCCTCAGCATACATGGAATAAAAATGTAGACGGGATTTTGGTCTCTTGAGACATCATTTTTTTACTCAGGTTAAAACATTTAAATATAAGTCGGTTTAGGACAGCTGCGGTCGGGGTTGAAAGTTGAGCGGTTACTCGGTTAGTGACCAGTAACATGTTTAATGTATTTAAAAAAACAACGAGAAAACATAATTTCACCGGAGACCAAAATGCTGTTCATTTTTACTCCCAATAAGTTATCATCCCATACTACTTTTAATTTATTTTTGAAATCATTATGAAAATTAATCCAATCCTTTTACATTCAAGATTTGATGGTTGAAAATGTATTTAATTTTTACAGAAAATTGTATTTTTGCTTATTTATTATTTTTAATTTTAATCGTTAAATTTTATGTTAGTCTTGTAGGCAGGTAAAAAAATGTTTGGTTAAGGTAAAATGATGCACGATGATAACGTTAAGTACCTACCTATATCCTTCCTGAAAGCTTTTTAACTGAAACCGAAATTTCATCTAAAACCCCCATCTCCATTCTTTGATATCTTAACTCAACCGCACTACTACCGCCATCTACCGTCCGATAGAAAAGGCAAAAATCTTTTCAACGAAAATGGCAAATATTTTTATTCTGTAAATATGTAACCAAATGACCAACATTTTATTTATAGCATCGCTTAGATAGATGAATGTTTCAATTTTAAGGCGTTAAATACGCATTCAAAATGGCGGCGAGATTCTGGCAAGGTGGTAATAGTACCTACGTGGAAATGATTGATGGGCTCCTACTCGAGTTTTCCAATTAAATTTTGTGAAGCAGTAATAATTATTTAGGTAAATCAATTTGTTTCGCGCGAGATACTGGGGCTGTTTGAGTTACTATGAAGCCGTCTCCCTCTCTCCCCCCGCCGCCGCCGTAATTCCCCGGGTGAGAGAGGGAGCGGGGGAATTAATTAAACTTGAAAATGAAATATTAACACTTTCACGTACAAAATTTAATATAATGGAATATTCAAAGCTTTGCAAATGGAATTATCACGTTTATACGGTCTCATCCCTCTTCTGCCTCCGCTTCTCGTCATTCGTCTCGCCCGGTGGATTAATGAAAGATATACTTAGAGCTTTTTACTTGGAGGTTAATTGAAATAATGCACTTCGCGGGGTTGATTGGGAAAAGGGTTGTATATCAATCTACTTCCTTTCTACTAAACGAGATACTGATGCAGCCCCAGTGGGTGTGGGTAGGCGTGACGAACGTTAGTGGTGGAACGGTTGAAATCTTGACTTTGGGTTGCGACTTCAAAACCCGGCAAGTGCAACCGAAAAACAGCAATTTTCAAATAATTTGCTTTGATTATTATTATTTTATCGCACTTATAAACGGTTTGGGGTAAAGTTTTCAGGTCGTGAATTCTAGAGTATCTGACAAATGGGCGCATTTTTAAAGTGAAAATAATAATATTCTATCCTCATAAGTATATCTTCTTCGGGCGTCCTCGACATCTTCAACCATTCACTTCCAAGTCTAACTCGATCATCCCCGCCTTTTTTATTTCACTTAGTATCAAAAAATTCACGTTGTTACCGTTAAAATAAACTACATTATGTCGACTTTAATTCGACTCCTTATCTCATTCCAGTGCAGAGATAATGCGTTCAGTCTTTCTCAGGTATTCTCGACTTCTTATACCATTCAAACTAATCTCTAAACACTCCTGGCACTAATAAGAACAATTATTAGCTGAATTCGGATGACAGGTATAGAAACGCGTACCGGGCAGATAAATTTACTTTTTATATAGAAGATTAATACCATTCAAATACAAAATATTGTTGTTGAATTTTTTTTATAAGATGCTCTTTCATAGACCGCAATATAATTAATTTAGGAAATTTTTTTTTTGCAAATTATAACTTTATAATATTAAGATGAGTTGTGCGCCTGTGCGCCTGCATACACGGAATATAAATATATAGTTTTATCCGGATAAAAACTAAATCCTTTCAAGAAAGGCTAAAATAAATAAGAATGTGTCCGTGTTTCGATCCAATATTGTATTTGTTTTGCCTTTCTTGAAAGAAATATATTTTTACATACCTTATGTACAGGGGCAAACAAACAAACAATTTATCTGAATATTTTAAAGCATAACTTGTAAAAAGTGTTTTTTCCTAAAGTAATGTAATAAGCGTCATACGCAAAAGAGCAGTTTAAGATGATAGAGATTTGTAGGAAAGGTTTACAACCTCTTCATAAAATGACGATTGGTATAGTGCTATAGTCCCACTGGATTTCAAATACTAAAAGTTGTATCCCATAAAAATATTCCTGGATCATTTTGAAGGACGACCTTCTGAAAAAATTATGCATCAATGAGTAAATAACGGTTATGCTTTCAACGTGTAAAACAATCATTTGTTCAATATAAGAATTTGTCTACCCACGACACGATTGTTTAAAATATAATGCATAATGTCAAACACGTAATTTTGCAAATTTTGCTGTCGAATATTCAGTTATTTAACGTAATAATAAATTGAAAAAGTAAAAAGCTTTCAAATTTTATTTAAATGAAAATCCATTTTACTGAAAATAGAGATGATTTGAAAATTACAGACCATAAAATTCTCCATACATAATTTTCATGAAAGCGTATAAAGTCGCCGACTTTCCCTGTTACATATTCAGATAACAATAATTCAATTAAATATGTACAATTCCACATTTAAAGAGAAAATTGTCACAGACGTGTCATTTCTCAAAATTAAATTTAAGAACGTACCCAGCAGATAAAGATACACGTGTAAGCTAATATTAAATTCACCTCCAGTTTTCATCTCAACTTCGCTATGAAATCCTTCAAACATTACGTTTCCGGGAAGAATAATTAAATTTGCAATAAACGGAGTAGTCATGATTAACATTTAAGACTCGGGTCGGTACAGAGCAAGACGATTATAACTTGTAAGCGGATATTAATGAAGACATTGAGAAACAGCAGACAGTCCCCGGCAGCAAAGGAGTACGGCGGGAACTTTTCCTTCCCTACAGTCAACTTAGACAGAAATTGTCAACCTTAAATATTATTGCTTTCTTTTGAATGGGTTCCATGAAAACTCAACACAGTAACAATTCAACACACTTTTAAAAGGTGATATAAAGTCATTAGGAAAGATGAAAAAAAAAATTTTTTTAACCTAACCTAACCTACATAACCCAGTCAATAAATTTTTTGTTTCATCACTTTCCATGACTTTTTAAAAATGTGATGAATTATCATTGTGATGATTTATCCGGTTACCTTTTGAATGGTATATGTTACTTCTTCCGCGTGTAAAATTTTTGTCACATTGTCATAACCTCAACAAAAGAAAACTTTTTTTCATAATTTATTATATTACTAGCGCAGACCCGTGAAAAATCTATAGGTATAGCTGTATATTGAAAAATCATGAAATCTTGTCAAGTTTAACCTTAAGAAATTTAAAAAAGAAATAAACATTTAAATAAATTACTAAACTTACTTTAGCACTTAACACATCAGTTCCAATTGTGAAAATGACACTTAACACTGATCATAAGTTTTTCGTGAGCCTTTTCCTATTTCAGTTGTGCAACTTTCGTAATTTTATGAATGTTATTAAACATTATCCTGATCTAAAGAATAGTCACCAAATTCATTAACCCCAACCATTTTTTGTATTATTTCACCCGCCATGTTAAGGATATCTTTGTGTATTAGAGATTGAATTTATTCATATAATTGATGATAATTATTATTATATTACGTAATTCAGTTAAATTACACACCGCGTTCCTTGCTCGTTTATTGTCCCTGAAAAACTTACCAAAGAACCTAAGCCTTTTTTTTTCAATAAAAAAAATAATTTATGATGAATTTCTTATATTAGTGTGGTTTACAATTCATATAAACACACCTTTCTTCGTAGTCGGTCAGCTGTTCTATTTCAGATTTGAAATGTGGGGGTGGTCATTTTGTTTTCCAAATACATGTATTACTTGCAATAATAAAACTACTAGACAATTCGTGATTAGAATTGCTTTAAAAAAAAAAAAAATCATAAGGATTTTTTTCTTACGTTATTATGTACCCCCCCCCCCCCGCAAAATTTCGTGGTATTATGAGCGTGAAAGACGGTGAATATAGCGTAATTTTATGTGTATTAATTGAAAAAAGTTTGACGACACTAGATTCAATTCTCTCAACTCTAAGCGTGTTGTTGTCCATAGTTCCTCACAATTTCTCATCAAAACAGCGATTTAAATGCACCGAGCGAGATGGCGTCCGCCCTTGGGTAGGGGTGCAAGCAAGAGGGATGCTGTAATAAAATGGATAAGATTATGCTGGGGAGGATTACACGATGAATCTGAGACGACAAGAATCTCCTAGGGGCGACTCACCAGCCGACTCGTGGAAATATTCATGCGGCAAATCGATGCGTTTGTCTACGAAGATGGATTTTGTAAATATTTTAGGAGAGAATGTGCATTCAAGCGGTTGTGTTGCAGCCGCTTTATGACTAAATTACAAATTTGTTTTAACAAAGTTTTTTTTATGACGCACCCAACTTGACAATTTTATAATAGTATTAAGTGGTTATTCTAGATAAGTACGTACCTTGTGCATTGCAATTCCTTTTAATTCTTTCTAAATATACATAATATTTCTATAAATAATTGTAAGGAAACGAGATGGGAAAAAACATAGAAAGTTTCGTAAAAATTACTTTTCGAGGTGCTTATTGAATATAGCTAAAGCCATTTCAAACAATTGAATGGGGGTACTAGACCACGGGGTTACTGAGAGCATATTTCATTCCAGATTAAATGCAAATTTTGTTTTGAGCACGCAAGATGCTGAAGTAATGTGATACTTCCGTTTTTTTGGATAATTTGTGTGATTTACTGTTTGTTGCACGTTATTCTAAAACTATTCGTCATGTTATGCTCATTGAATACTTCAATTATTAAAAATTCATTAAAAATTCTGACGAAAAGAAAAGATATTCTTAATTGATATATTTTATTCGCCTGCCTACAAACATGTAAATACCATCCACTGCCCTTTTCCACTGCCTGCTATATTGTAAAATATATATCTAGCAATAAGTACTCAAAGCAAAAACTACGGCGTCTACTTCAAAGTAAGTGTATTTTGTTGTGAAAAATTCTGAAAAAAGTCTAAATATTTCTTCATTATCCCCAAATATTGATGGCACAATACAGCTAAAGCATCCTCCAGTAGTGCCGCCAACACACACCAAAACTTGATGATTTATAACCACTTCGGAATGCGTTCTTTTTCTCTTGGCATTTAATTTTAACTTAATTTAAGTTTGTGTTTATTTTTATATATATTAGGGTTATCTTTTTTCTTGAGCTGTTGTCATCGAAACCTGATCAAATCACCCAAAATACAGTGAGACTTGCTTACAAAGTTATCCAATACCGGTTTTTAATTTATATTCTGTTTTGATGTGTTTTCACATAAACGAAATAGTATTGTATGAAGAACGTATTATTTTTTCAATAATTGCAATATTACTCTGTGGCGTTATTTTAAATGAATTGAAAATAACCTATAATAATAAAATAACCTAACCGTTTTAAATGCATTTTAGTATTTGATAAAAATTTTAATACATTTTTACCAAAAATTAAATAATGGTTTTGAAGTATACGAAAGACTCTTCCAGATTATAAAAAAACAAACGGACAAATCATATTACAAAAATCAAAAATAACAATTCTGATTTAAAAATTTATTAAAAGTTTTTACCGTTTACCTAAGGTATTTTCTTGTAAACTGTTTAAATACCACTTACACGAAACTAAAAAATATATTTAATTAAACAGACGTATTATAAAGGCTATTGTCACTTCAATCATTTTTCTTTAAATAAAAAAAATAATTATTTAAAAAATCACAAACTGTGGCATATCTTTCGCAAACTCTTTTTCGAACGATGACTTTTAATATATTATAATTATACAAAGTGTATCGTAAGTTTTTAGATTTGAATAAATCATTTACCTCGCCGTATTAATATATTTATAATATAACAAAAGCTTACAATTTACTTTATTATTAGTCTCAGTTTAGTACTGAGTTGACCCTATTGATACCTACATAACAATAAACTTCCTGTGACGTCATGTGGCTCTTTCTAACGTCACGGGGGTTTATTTTTATCATTATTAACAAAAAAAATGGACTGGAGTTCCTTATTATCAATATGCGATAATTTTTATAAAAATTAGTAAGGTAAAACAAAGTTGTTTACTTTAGTACAGAATAGATTTTATTTGGTTTTTTGTACAGAAATTGTAGTAAACAAAGCCAGGGGTCAACTTTAATAGCATTGCCCGTTCAAGCATCTCACATTTTTATACTAACCATATTTATTCTAGTACGTTTTTTTATTTACCAATGCTTACCTATTTAAATTAATATTTATAATCTAATGAACTAGAGGCCTAAGTTTCAAACTTATTATAGTTAAATAACGAAACAATTTCTTTGTTCCTATCGATGAAAATTAAAAAAATTAAATATATTTTTATTAGTGTGTTGCATCGATACCATGTTTATCAAAATTATGTGCCAAGATATTGTTAACAGTCCACAAGGTACACACGAAATATTTCAGTTGCGACAATTTTCGCTCAGATTGCTGCGGGAATTGGTTCCAGTTGACACAATGCGACATATTGTTATTATTTGTATAAGATATTATACACAATATTATGTGTTATTCCTCAAAACATGGTAACCACCACATACTATGGGTTCATAATACGGGGATTATAATATGGGATCATAATACAGGGTGTTTTTTTCTCAATACTCTCAGTGGCTGACAATGTCGCCGAAATACAAACAGAATATTAAGGAAGCTGGGTAGGTAGATTACACAGGTAGAACACTTGGTGCGGCTTTACTGGGATTACTGGTTCGGCGGTCGCTTTGCGTTATTATGAGCTTCTTTTGAAATATTTTTATTTGTAACCCGACGCGATGTTAACATCGAGATAGGTAACTAATATTATTTTTGTGATACTCTTAATTCTGGTTATATCTCGAGGAGCCACAAATAATACAAGTTCACCAGCTGATAATCCAAGGGAAGATTGGTGGAAAATGTGGTGCAGGAAGATGTCGAACTTTGTGGATTCGTTACTTACTTGGCTGAAACCAGTGCAGATCCGCTGAGTTTCGGGATGCAGTTTGTTGGGTGAAGATGTAACTAATGACATCCAAACATCGATAGAAAAAATTAAAAGAAGAAAATAAATAAGTTGACTGAAATTGAAGAATATATCGATACGAATCTGTGATATAAATTAAATTAAGATTAAAGTATGTTTCTGTATGGCAGGCAGAGCATTGCAGTCACCGCACTATTCAGCTGAACAAACAGACAAATATTATTATTATTAATATCGATGTAGTTCTTATGCAATATTGTGTATTAAAACAATGTCCTTACTTAATGATGGTTAAAATATAATTTATTCCTTTGTAATAAAGATGAGTCCAGTGTGCAGTCATCAAATAGCAAATGCAAAATCCATTATCCATTATTTTTTTACATTGATCGTTAGTACATACCTACTTACATAACAATATTTTAGATACATAAATAACTCAATCATCATTCTTGCCAATCCATAATAAGATGATTCAAATTTAAGTGAGTTATTATTTTTGCAATCGCGGCTTGATTTAAAATCGATCTTCAATAATCCTCGGTCCGTGGATTACGTCGGGCCTCTGCCATGTTTAATTGTCTCTCACAATACTCCATCTTGATTCCGAGTCCCCATTGTTTACCAAACATTAAGCAGATAACAGTCTTACCTACCGGAGGATAATATCCCGGTTTTGGCGAGGATTAGGCCAACCCTAAAACAAGACTTGGTCCTTCCGAAGCAGCGGCTAATCCTTTCGACCATCTTTCTTCGGCGCCACCGCAAAATGGCGCCACATACAGATGTTTGCACTCCCAACTTCAGCTATCAAAACTTTACATTTCGAATTAGGATAATCGAGACCCGCTCGAAACTAAATCGAATAAGCTAAGGTTTAAAAAAATCACATCCCTACCTCTATCTACTAAACTTGTAGAAACGTAAGTTTCCATATCGGATTTATTCTATGGTCATTACGAATACATTATTTGTAACTTTCAAGGGGTAGAAGTATATACTATCTACGAACATTACTATCGTTACATTTACAACTTTATCTCAAATTGTCTTTAAATAACATTTTACTGAAATGTATTAATTAATTTAGTAATTACCGATACTATTCTATTTTATTTATTAGTTTTATTTTAGCCATTTCTACATCCATGTTTACAAATGTCTAATTTATTACTACATGTTTTTTTAAATTTATTACATTTTCTTTTGATTAATATGACTCCTACAATCCATTTCAGACAGACATCAATCAATCCATTTCAATCCATTCCAGGTGCAGACTTTATGGTATTTTCCAATGTTTTTATTTTATACATTATTTAGATAAAAAAAAATTAAGTACGAATAGAATAAAAAAAATGAAGTTAATGTAACCCACAAAGTGCGTGAAAAACGTAAAAAATGCTAGTAAAGTAATATTAAAAATAAACTTTTTTAACAAAATACAATACTAAAATACAACATCAAGCAAGTTGTAATGTTAAATTTAAAGTTACTGTAATATGTTCGTTAAGAGGAAGCTACAAGCCAAAAATGTGTATATTCTTGGTATACCTTATATTGTAGGTAATAGGCATTAAAATCGCTTGACAAACGAGTTTAGAAACGTTCTATTTCAAGCACAAAACTGTTTTTTATTTATTTTGTAAATAATTTTATAAGAAAGCAAAAAAATTAATCAAGTGAAATTGTCACAGATAATCTTAGCTATTATACTGTATTTTTAAAGTTGTTCCTTTACGCGTTCATAGTATTTCTATTAAAAAAAAAAAAAAATTGTAGTTTACATTTATATTTTTTATTGAATAATTTATTTTTTTTATCTGTATTCTACTCAAGCGAGACGATAGGAAAACATTCAACTTATCTAAAGCATATTTTTTGGCATTCATAATGTACACCAATTCGTAATAAAGATTGATCAAAATATTGATTTCGTATTAAGCTTCGCCTTAATATGTGAAACATAAAATTTCATGATTTATTTTTTTTTATTTTCATTATCTTTTTTTTCAAATCAATAATAAGTAATTGTACAAATAATGTAAATTTTGCAGTAATGGTAATGCTGTTGTAAAAATGAAACGTGAATGTTTGAAGTATTTATATGAACAGTGTTTCAATATCGAAATCATTCAGTCATAATTTTAATTATTTTACGTAAGTGATATTTTACTAGCCATTTGTATTTGTTTTGGTAGAAGATTAAATGTGTGCAAACCAATAAAACTACTATTGGAAGGTGTTTACTCATTTCAATAGTAGTTTTATTGGTTTTATTGATGTTTTAACACATTATTAATCCTTTTGCTTATTTAATTTTCGACTGTTCCCCTTAAATACATATTTCATGGTTTCCAGGTTAAACAATTTGCGAATATTGAATGTTTTAGTTTCATTGTATAATAATTTGGCCCAAAATGTTATGTTTCTATTGTGTATAACTTTAATAATGTGCGTCCGAAATATTTGCAAAGGCTTAATAATGGCATCAAACGCACCACCCCATCGTATAATGCCGTAAATGATTGAAGAGATAATATTGAAATCCTTTGCATAATATACTTGTTTGTGTATTGGCTTTGTTCCTTTTTGGTAGCCTAATTTCATTGCAGGTTCTTGTGTTATGTCTGTGATATCCTTGTCGTATATCATTAGCTTTGAAACGTATTTTGGTTACAGGTTGTTTATTATTTTATTTATAAATATCATCGCGTTCAGGGTCAGGGTCAAGGTCTGGGTGCAATTGAAATAATGATAATCGCAGTCTCTGCATGTGTATTCGTGTCATCCTTGTGTAATTCTGGCATTCTTGGTAGGTACGTGAAATTCACACCAAAAAAGGAAATCAAAAATTCATCTACACAATAATAATTTTCGTGTAAATAATTTACAAATTAAGATTTAATTAATGGGATTTGTAAATCAAGTATTAATCAGATATTTCAGAGTTTTTGCTTTCGCGCTAATAAAGAGTAATACTATGGCATTTTTTTGATAAATGTTTTCTCTACGGGCATTAAAATTGTAAAAACTTAAAGCAACATATCTACAAAATACACATACTAGAGGTGCCCTCTTTTGTCGCCAAAGAAAAGATGGTGCAGTGAACACTAAAGAAAAAAGGATAAATTTGTTACAAATTTAAGGTAAAGGTACTGTCATACGTACATACATACATACATGTAATTAAAAATAATTGCTTAAAATTAGTAAGTAGGTACTTTACAGCAAGAGGTGCAATTTTTGGTGTTCAGACTACACATAAAACGACAAAAATTAACGCTACGTACAGTAAATTATTTATCTAGGATAGGTCTTACTTCTTAGGTATTTTCTTTAGACGTTGGGTTTTACCATAGATATCCAAATCGATAGGCTTGCACTAACATGAAGTCTGGGTTAGAGAATGCTTTGAATAAATTATGACATAAGTCGTACATTGACCACCGAAGGGCGCCAATTGAAATAACCAGACCTTGCGCAGAAAAGGAAAGTTCGCTAAAGTAAGGCAATGGTTTGCAGCGCTGTTCATTGTAGGACTTTTATGTACAGAATCTAAATCTTTGTTCTCATACGAATCGCCTGAAGTAGTGACTTTAAAATTGAGTGAGGTTTTTTTACTTAACCAGCAATTTGCGCGCTATTGTAAAAAGGAGTAGTAATTCGTAAACAGATTTTATTTTCGAGGACCGAATGGTGATATTACGATGCGTCTTGCCTGAACACTTTCAGATTCATTTATTGATATATCACCGAAAGTGGGACGGTAACGCCACCTCCCGCGCTTCGCATGTTGGTTTGTTTCAATTTTTTGGTTCATCCATTAATTTTAATGTATATGGGTTTTACTGATTTCAAATCTACACAAACCCTGAAATAAATGCAATATTATACACACCCATGCAATACAATGCATTAAATTAGTCCCTTCCACTTGGCCGTACCTATAATTTGGCATTTTGAATCAGCGACAAAACTACTAAAGCGTTCGCGTTTTAATTCATCAAACTTCCATTCGAACGGGTCCACAAACATGACTGCTTTTGTCACAAAACGTTTGAAATGAAAATATAATTGGATCAATCCGGAGTATGGCCGTTACAAATTGTAATCCAAATAGAGCAAAGCACCTGGTGCTCGTCACAAAACGTTGTCACTAAAATTTATGATGACAAAAAAAACGTACCTAATCCACGAGAATTACAATGCAATCCAAAAATACGAATAGAAGAGTGGCAGCCTTTTATCTTTCTGCTGAACATGCAAAATGAAACTGGTGTATCGGGGCGTATCATTTTGGAGAACGGGTACAAATTCAATTTAAATTTACTTTTATATCCAGCTTTTTCCTCACTACGGTTCTTGTTTTTCGATTTCGATAGAATTTTTATATCAATGCTTTTGCAATTTGGCTGCAAACTTTGGCGCTTTGGCTAAATGCTGGTATTTTGCATTTTTATGGTATTTCATTTGGGTCGAGTCGGGGAATTCTTAATTTCATTAAATACTTATTTAAAAAATGAAAAAACTTCATTGAAAGCCGATTTCCATGGCATAAACAGTCGATATTATATTTGCAAACTTATAACGTCATAAGAACTAAAATTAGTAGATATGTTATAATCAGTTGTACAAAAAAAATCTAATTATTGTGTTATATTTTCTCTCATATCGATAGGGATGTCATCAATGTCAATATTGAATTTTTTTCCAGCTGTATTACCAGAATTATCACTAATGTCAAATTAATATTGTCTGCGCTTCATACAATTTGTATTTAATATGTATACCGTTTTACGTTGATCATCATTGATGTATGATATAATATTCTTTGTTGTTTTTTCTATTATTTGCAATTTACCTTTCAAAAAGATCTTTGGAAAGTCTTCGACATTTTTTCGTTTATTTTTAGTATTAGGGATTTTTTAACACAGCAATCTATTTTGAAACTATTTTGAAAAAGCGAAAAAATATTTTTATAAAAGTTCTGATATGTTTTATTTATTATCATTATACGGTAAATATGTCAGGAATGTATCTTTTTATTATCTGCTTCACAATCACACTAACATTTTTGATAAATGATTGTGAACTTTTACTTGCCATTTTTGCTCTCAAATGGCTGATTTTTGAGTAAGCAAACACATTAGGACAAAGAAACTCAGTATTATATTTCATGAATGTATCGATAATAGACTTCAGCTCAAACAGATACCCAGCAATGCGTATAATGCGTAATATTAGTAAAAAAACACTATGAAGTTATTGCCGACATGGTAGCGATAGTGCCATAACGGTGCCAATGCGGCAGTTCTTCACACCACATCGGCACCTTTATTTATCAAAGGGTTGGGATTACATCTCTCTGCCGACTTGATGGCTCTTTGTGCGAAAGACACGAACATCTCTTTCAATCTATTGATATTACCAACTGCTAAATACCGATACATTTGTCGCAAGGGAATTGTTACATTGTTGTGAAAGTTTCATTGAAATGACATGTTATTGAAATATGTCATTCAATATTATATTTTTTTTATGTTTTCCACAGTATCCTGTATTACAATATGAATGACCGGTATGTATACGCTTACTCGCATGTAAATAAATGTTTACCTCTCTTCCAGAATATAACAATATATTATGTACCTACCTACCTACTTTCTTATCATTTCATGTAAACCTAATTTTTATGGTAGAGCTATTAATTACGACCCGGCCATTTCTCAAAATCTTTATTCATTTATCTGTTTAGTGGTGTGTTTTTCTATATCACATAGCAAAACCTTTATTTATTCATCTGTTGAGTGGTGTGTTTTTCTATATCACATACCAAAAACTTTATTTATTTATCTGTTGAGTGGTGTGTTTTTCTATATCACATAGCAAAACCTTTATTTATTCATCTGTTGAGTGGTGTGTTTTTCTATATCACCTACCAAAACCTTTATTTATTTATCTGTTGAGTGGTGTGTTTTTCTATATCACCTACCAAAACCTTTATTTATTTATCTGTTGAGTGGTGTGTTTTTCTATATCACCTACCAAAACCTTTATTTATTTGTCTGTTGAGTGGTGTGTTTTTCTATATCACCTACCAAAACCTTTATTTATTTATCTGTTGAGTGGTGTGTTTTTCTATATCACCTACCAAAACCAAACACGGAGAAAACTTACTCATGTGAAATATTGTTAATTTATCAAAAATCTTGTCAAATTATTCGTTTTCCTGTTAAAAACGGGACCGGAGGCCTATAACGAAATATAATTAATTGACAAATTTCATAACAAACTATCAGTAAAGCACGAATGTGTTATGAGGAAGTCGCAACACGGGTTGTTAAAAATAATAATATATTCTCATTTCGTTTATTATATTTATTCGGAAAAGGCCACCCGCGTGAACACGTGTTCAGTTAAATTTTGAATGACTAATATTTTATCAGGAAATAGTCATGCAGTCATCTTTTTAACAGTATCTTAATGAAAAGCCGTACTCATTTTTCTCCGTGTAGAAGGTTGAAAGTTTCTGCAATTGTCAGTCGAATACCGGTAACAATGTATTTTTGCTTTCGAACTAGAATTTGCTCTGTTCTTCCATCGAACTTTTATACTCGTTCAATATAATTTTCAAATATCTGCCGTACAGCTTTCAACGAGCTATTAAAATTTCCTCTATTATTTAAACTGAATGATACACCGATTCCGCCTCAAAAGCTGTACTTAAATTAAATGTAATCGGTCAATTCGAAACATGATTCACTGAAACATTTTTTTCAAGAGTACTTGTCCTTACTTCGGAAAAGTACGCCTGTATTTCGCACATTCGCGTTCGTTTTTTATTCCATCCAGTGTGAATGCAATAAAATAAAACGAATAAAAATGGTTTATGCATTTATTCCAATATCTAGTGCATCGGTGGCTTAAATTATTTTGCGTACCGACGTTTTGTAGTAGCGGAACATGAAATAAAATGAAACTTTTTTTCATTAAGTGCATCAGTTGATGGGAAAAATCCAAGCCTTCGCAATTTAAAAAAACATGATTCGTTTTGATAAAAGGTATCGTAAACACGGGATAATTACTTTTAATTTTTTTTCGGGGAAATGCACTATTTATATTTTGTCAGTTTTTGTGCATAAAATTAAATAAATAAACAATAGGATTTATTTTTAAACCAATTATGGATTCCTACTCGTGACTGTAACTTTAAAAAGATAGAGACATTGTTATACAAAATATTGAAATTTATAAGAAAGTTATATAATACAAAATATTGCCCGTGAAAAGTTTTTTTTTCTATTACAAGTTCATGTATGTACACAATGTTTTCATCTTTTTGAATTGTAATTTTTACATACACTTTTTATTTTTTATAGTGCATTGCATAACTGCATTATATTTCATTGTTGAAAAAATTTTCTTTTTGCTTGGTGGCATCACAGATTCTTAGTGAAATTAACTTTACTTTATTTTGGTAAATAAACGTATCATAAATAATGCAGTTCATAACACGTAGGATGTCGCAACAACTACAAAAGAATCCGCGAAATTAAAGCAATTTATACTTGAAGTGAATAAATAAAAAGTTATTTTTGTCCACGCAGTTAATAACTGTACAGTTTGAAAAAGGAGCAGAAATGTATTTATATCTCGATTTTCAAATAAATTACTAATTTTTCTTATGTAGAATTTCGATATAACTTGGTTAAAATGATAAAATAAATAAAATTCGCATTATTCAATGCAAAGTTACAGCATATTTTCTTATTGAATGACAGTTTAATATTCAAATCCCAACATTTTAAGGCCACAGAATTTGAACAATTCATCTAATTTCAAAGTTAATTTTCAAGTTTCATAAAGGTTCTACTCCAGTTCTGTTATTATATCACTATTAGCCAGTAGTTTAGAATAACTGAAATGATAAAAAAAACTTGATTAAACGATTCAAAGAACTTGAAAAAAGACTTTGAAATTTCATGAATTATTCAAATTCTGTGAAACAACTGGCCTTAAGTCTGCTTAAAGCATTCATTTTGGTAAATCTAAATTAAGTGCATAGGTATAATGCCGGTGTCGGGGTTGTAATACAATGACACAAACGTAATAGATCTATTCAATTCGGCTTAGTTGAGCTAGTAGCGGGCTAATCCAACAACGCTTTGGCCAAATATGTCATTTGATTCAGCATTATTCTGACCAGGAATTATAACAGTTGAGGTGTCAATTACCCGACCGACCGGGTGGATACTCCCTCTCCCTACCAAGCAACCCCTCGTCACGTGTCCTGGTATAACCATCCAGTATTTGCCATGTAGCATAGTTTAAAAAATACTATGGTATTCTAAAAACACTGAAGAAAACTTAGGAAAGGAAGACGCCGCACTTCAAGGCTTCAAAGCTCGTGACTGGTACGAGTGACGTTCTGCTGCTTTTTTACCGTGTTTTCTTTTTTGCTATACTTTGAATAGGTTATTTATATCTTTAAGAGAAATTCTTTATCATTTCCCTGTCCCAAATAAAACAAATAAGGAAGATGGACCGGTACCGGTAGTAAATTAAAACACTAGTATTATTTCATTTACCATATAAAACACCCCAAAACACAGTATCAAAGACCTAGATAAACATTTGAATCAATAAAAACTACTCTTCCCAAAGCTCTATCACCAAAATTGAAAAAACAAACCAAACTGCTCCACGATATCAAAACAATGGTGAGAGATGAGACTGTCCAGACTTTTGCAATAATTATTTCACCTCAAACGTAAAAGGGGGTGATTCATTACTAACACGTGAACCGAACTTTTATCGATTGTTTGGTTTCTTTTGGCATATTGTCTCCCATTACTTGAAGCGTGGGGATTGGATTTTACACCCGGAAACAATATGACAGATGCCAGACAAACAATTCTTCTATTTACGCCTATTCACCCACAACCCTATCAGTGTCACCCCGAGAACATTATATGATCAGACACCCTGTATTGACACGCCGGGTATGTGGAATGGTTCCGCATACAAAAACATATTATAATAATATGCCAGACGGTGGCGTAGCAAGACATTTGCGGACCTCCCGGGCTGGTCTGATGCAGATATCGTTTCGTCACCATATTTATTACTACGTTTTATTTGCATTCTAAAGTAATTATAATTATTGCTTAATGAACTAAAATGTCATATTCATGTCCTCCAACATTAAATTTTATACGATATTCGACATCAACTTTCAAATTTTTTCAGAATTTCTTGGGAAACTGATTTCAGCTTGAATGAATAAGATTTTTAAATGAGATAAGATTTTTTTATGCTATGCCATCATTTCAAATTATGGAGAAAGGAAGGAGAATTTAAATAAAATTTTATTTGAATTGGCAAATTCCATAATTATACACGGAGAAAAATGAGTATTGCTGATTTATTAAAATCCTGTTAAAAAGGTGAAAGCAAGACATTTCCTAATAAACTATTATTACTTTCATAATATATCATGTGTTCATGCAGCTGCATATTATATAATGACGAAATGTTAAAATATTTGAATTTTTATATACAAATGTTTTTTACTGATTTCGAATTTATTAGGAAAATCTAAATCTGTCAATTCATTCGTTAACGGCTTGCAGTCCCGTTTGTAACAGCAATACGATTTTTTTTAATAAATTATCAATATTTTATATCTGTGTATGGAAGATTGAAGTCGAGTTAAGACTTAAAAGAAATGAGATGTAGAACAGAAAAGAGGCAATTTTAGATAGGGCTTGATAGAAGAGAGGGAATTGTTTAGAGAGGGACAACCATAACAAATGTGATCTAAAGATACCACTTCTAAAGTACAATCCCGGGAGTCAAGCACGTGAATTTTAAGAAGCTTAGGGGGCGTTATCCGAATAAGAAAGAAAATTTATTTAATTATTGAATACAATATTAGCGATTCTTAAACGAAAATTTGAAACAGAAAAAAAGACGGTCGCACCTAGGACTTGAACCTAGGACGCTCGCCTTGCCGGGGCGGCGCTCTACCAACTGAGCTAATGGGACCCTCTTTAATCGGACCCTCTAAGAATTGCTATTATTGTCTTCAATAATTGTATATTACAGTTTGAGGTCTTACGTTTAGTTAAATTATTTGAAATGATTTGTTGGTATCACGGCTTTGATGCAGATATTTCCATTTATTTATGAAAATTTTAATTATTTAAGTAAAATTCTTTATCATAAATTTACGCGTCAAGGCCCAGGTCCGATGCCCGGGCCCATGCTACGCCATTGATACAATAGACTAGGATGCTGTGTCACCATTGTATTTATTTTACCACAAAGATTTAACACGTGCACAAAGATGGAGGATCATTTTAATGTTGAAATGATAAATTTATATTTATATTCTCTCTGAGGTGGCTGTCTTGTAAAATTATCAAGGGAACAGTAACTATTAACAATTATGTAAAAACTATAATTTGTTTTATCGAACTCGTTTCTTTTCTAGAAGTAAGTGAGTCCACCAGTTTGAGAACCGCCGTTCCGCCCTATCAATATTATTTGGTAGTTAATTATGAGCTAATAACTTCGTATTCATATTTTTATTTTTCATTATAAACAATAAGTTAAGCCACTAAACTTTCAAAGCAGATTAGAAGCTCAATTTCACAATAATAATTATAACGCAAAAGCACAAATATAACGAAAAACCTTAATTTAAAAATAGAGATAGAAGAGTCACAAAAAAAGTGAATACAATTCAAAGATGTAAAGTATACAGACACAGAGGCGTCTCTAGAGATCCAGGCAAGGTAGGTTATTTGAAAAAAATGTGTGACTAACCTTTATTTGATTTTGTGAAAAATTCCTATACATTATTTATTATCTATATCAATTTGTAAGTCCGCGACTCTAAATACAAATTAAGTTAATATAGTAAATTGGAAATAACTAAACAATCCATGTACTTACGGCAAATTATTTTTAAGAGATTATGTTTTAATATAGTTATACCCGCAGTATCCAAAGTACTGGGTGCGAAGCAATTGAAAAACAACCAATGTTCGACACACAACAAGCGTGTAAAATAAAAAAAAACGACATAAGTTTATGTCTCCATCTCCTTAAAACAAATAATATTCATCGTACTGTCTCACTCACGGTCATGACCTAAGCGTCCCATTGATGTATTATGTCGTAGGTATTTAGTCTATGAAGCATCCCTAAGCTTTCTTCGGTGCCTTATTTTTACTTCGACGAAATACATAGTGCTATCTCATTTATTCTATGGCGCGCATAGGGAAGGAAGATGCCAAAGGAGACATTATTTAAATTGACCCAGCCAATCGTGTGGACTTGTGAATGGAAGCTTCAATAATACCAATAATTTTGATTCTCATAATTTATTATTATTGTTGTCTTATAATTTTGGGGGTCAAACACCAGTTGACATAAGGGAAGAAACGCCACTGCACAGACATATAGATATCACAGGCAACAATCTAAACAAATTTTCCATTGCACAGCACGTTATGATGCCGTAGGAATCCATCTCTGCATATCGGCAGTAGTTTGTTATGGAGGTACATGAAATGTAGAGATAGTAGAGGTTGGAGGTGGTCCACATACTTGTACACAGATACTACGTGAGTCACAGTGGATCGAGGTAGTTCTAATGTATTCACTTTGACCCTAGCTTCGGTTTTGAGCTATGGATGCTTCGCTTACCAAGGGTGGCACAAGGCATTACAATAGGCCTTTGTTTTATTTATTTTACTATTTTAAAAATAATATTTGCACATTAAATGTAGAAAAAAGAAAGAAAGGACCAGAATTTGTAAAACCTAATCATTCATTTACTTTGCAATTACGATTAATTGCTATCCCGATAAGATTGTTGATTGTCACAGTAGGTATAACGTGTAACGCTAAACCAGCAGTCGAATATTCGATGTTTGACCGGTCGGTGGCCGAGTTGACATCGCGTTTGGGTCCCACCCAGGGGTAGTGTGTTCAGTTCCTCGGGTGGCTAAGTCCTCCATCACAACACAAGCAACATTTTCAGTTTACTGTGGTGGTAGTAGGAGATTTTCAAATATTGTCAGGTTATTCGTAACTCGGGAATGTTTGTCTTTCTTTTTTTAAAAAAAAAAAAACGGATCTACAACTTTTTTTACATTAGCTCCACACAGGACACAGGAGGCCCTGAGGAAAAAATATGAGAGGGGTGGATAGGAATCTGGGGTCAGTGGCTCCAGGAGTGAAGGGCATATCATTCCATCCCTCCCACTGCGGTGCTGGGCGATGGATCGTGAGAGTCCCGCGGGAGAGGTCAAATGGTCTCAATTAACCAGTCCCTCCTGATCCCGCCACGCAGTAAATGGGCAGACGCATCCTCAGCCAAGACCTAGAAAAATCTCACCCCACCCCCATGAACCTGGGCACCCCTTCTAAGTCACCAAACGCAGCGAACCACTTGGGTTGACCTATGGGAGATTTGTTGGTTATTCAATAAATGATTCCCGGGACAGCGGTATCCAAACCCCTTCCAAATGGAATATAACGGTTACAGGGTTTTCTTTGTCGTAATGCGAATGCATTTAATAAGAATTTATTGCAGGTTGGAAATTGAAGGATTCCTACAAGGTTCCTGCTTGATTTCCGTTTTATTTAAATACTACTCATTATTATATAAATTTTTCACACATGTATATTATGTGAAGAATATATTAATTTGGTGTCTGCCTTCTTCCCTTTCTCCTATGAAGAATGGCAAGCCTTCAACAAGCTACACCGAATACCAATATCTTGCGCTACTTCCATCACAATGAAATAGAAGTATCGTAAAAGTGGAGCAAAATGAACACAAAATAAACGTCATTTTCAATATGCTTCCATTACTCATAACTTGCCTCGAGAAGGTAATAGGAAAGTAAGGCAAGATGGGCTGAACTTCTAATAAAATTCTCTTACGCACTTAGTAATGAATGAAGCGCGACATTGGCAAGGTAGTTTATATAGCGCATAACCTAACCAATACGTACAAACAGCTTTAACACGATTCTTGATGTATTATTTTAATCCATGAAAGTATTATACCCACCACTTATCAAAACACCTACTTTAAAACATGTTTTGTAATATTTTTGTATTATTCTCTGCCACTGTCGGCATAAATTGTCGTATGTAGCAAATATTAGTCGAGATGACTCCAGCATTCACCCACCCAACCCCTGAATCCCAGTCTTCCTGTGTTTGCTCCTGCGGCCCGTGATGCCAAGCAAATACCGCCGCCACACTTACGGAATTTCAAATTTCTATTAGATATGCATACGCCACGATACGGGGCGATACACGTTTCGGACGCGGGGCCTGTTTGCCCGGATGGCTGATTGGACATCACGGATTACCGGAGCGAAACTATCCCCGTACCTTTACCTATACCCTATACAAGAGTAGTATGGAACCTCCGCCTAAACAGAAGCAGTGTAGAGCCTCTACCGCTACCCTATACGTATACAGGAGTATTGTGGAGGCCCTGGCTAAACAAGAGCAGTGTAGAGGTGGGGCCTAAACAACTACCTGGGCAAGCGCAAACAGAGAACAATGGCTAATTGCACCCAAATATTTTACGCCAAGACTTGACAAAGGGAATCAAGATTGTACTGTAACCTGTAACGAAACATTTCAATCATAGGTAAGTAGTTAGTTTACAAGTAATGCTCGATGCTTGTACCTCTGTGTTGGTTTAATAAGATAAACATTTCATTGACGAAGAAGACAATACTTTTAAATCTAAACTGGGAAATTAATGGTAGAATGGTTAAAGACGTTTTCCCGGTAAGACAGAGATCCTTGGTTCGTTTCCCAGATGAGACCGTTATCTTTTTTTCTGTGTCTTGTTCTGTTTCATTTTACGTTTAGATGTATTAGTATTATCTTTTTCCTCGGTGGTATATTATATCGATTGGTATTACCTAAAAAAAAATTGAAGAAAAAGTTGTTACAGTAAAAAATTAAATTTAAAAACAATAAATCATTGTTTGTCGGCGACGGGATTATTTAACTGTACGGCATGAAATCAGTACTATCTAACTAAAAAAATCTTGTAATTGGCATCACAATTTTTGTTTGTTTCTGTCCAGAATTTTGAATTCGCAACCTTATTTCCATCGTGTGTTTGAAATATCAATTTAATCGGCAAACAACAGAACCAGACAACATCATTATGTTTATGGTAAGAGAAAATAATGTTGAAATATTTTCTAGGGTAGGGCTGGGGAGCGTTACGAAGTTATTACAAACAACAAAAATTATGATTCTTTACATCATTTTCTTGTCCGTCTGTCATATTTTGTTTTAATTTGTGAAAATATATGTTTATTTTTTTTATGTTACTCGTTCTTTTTTATTCATTTCAAACAAAAATGTAAAATTTTTAAAGCTCCTTAAAATAAAACTTAATAAATATTTCAGTCTCTATCTTTTATCTGCCCAATCGATATCATCCGAAAAGATTGTCCGAAACAATAAAGATTAAAAAATAGTTATTTGCCTTCCGTCGCAGACAATAAAAGGATAAAGAAAGAATAAAGCGATAAAGGAAAAGAAGCGTCCTTATTGAAAGCAAGTCCTGTAATGCAGATGTAACAAGCAATTGTTTTCGCAGCTCGCCACATAAATCACACGGAGCCGCCGTATTTCGACAGTACAAAGTAAATTTTTCTCCTTTATTTATTTCTCTGGCCGTTAATCACAAAGGGCTTTAATAACTTTTAAAAACAGACATTCCTTGAATTTCGTTTGAATCGCGACATTTGTTTTAGAGGAGTTTCAAAGTACATAAATAAAGTGTAATTATTCCCCCAATGTTCGTTCGGAATGAGAGACTTTTTTGCTTAATATTGTGCGCTGTAAGCAATAAACTTAAATCGTTGAATTCGGGTTACCAAATGTACCTACTAGAGAAAGCTTCAAAACATAACGAGAGAGTACAATTAGTATACTCGTGGTGTTTGTAAACATTCAAGTGTGTGTTTGAAGGATAGAATCATATATCTCGACATTTATTTTGCTTTCTTGATGAAATTAATGAAAGTAATGGAATCTTGCAAGTGGAAATTAACCCATTTCACGACATCCGATCGAGCTGAAACTTGGCAGATAGACTCGTCATTGATGGCAATGCATTATATTGGTGACACTCAACCACACACACGCGAACTCACAAGCACTAAGCAGAAGTTAATATACGATAAATTAGGATTTGGCTTAAGTGATAGCGTTGTTCCCTTATTTTAAGAGGAAGATTCAATCCTCAGTCAAACCATATTTTTTATTATTTTAAAATACATGTAATTAATTGATATAAATTCGTTGGTATTACGCGTGATGTTTAATATTGAAACAGTTTTCTGCTTATTCCATATACCAGTGTGTTGCTCAAATTGTAATATCCTTTGTTCCTCTCCTTCCTAAAACTCTTACCTGAGAAGAATGGAAGAAAGAACACCTCAGCCATCAGTGATGATCCATTTTTGATTTATAATATTGCCGTCGTTGATAGTGCAACTTATCTCGCTACTCGGATAATAATTCTCGTGACAAGGCAAAGATATTAAAAGAACGAGATGTGCTATGAGCAGTTCATACTGTGCGGAATTGTTTTGCCCAGTGTCGCCGGTTTTGTTCACCAATACTACTGCACACCTTCGCTTATGCTAAGGTATCCGCACTAATACATAGACCAGATTTCTGTGCGTACACGTCCCGACAGTATTCAAAGTACCCTAATTAGGTAGTACTCCGCCTACGGTCCGGCGGCCAACATAGCATATCTCGTTCTTCTAATATCTTTGCGACAAGGCCATTTCATTTCAAATTGCATCCCCAAATACAATATTGTCGTGTGCTAATAACATTAACACATTCGCTGCCAGGTGCTTCTGTTACCATTAAAATTACATTTGATTGGTTCGTCTATGGGAGTGACTGGCACTGAACCGGTTAATTGTGTAATATAAAATGAATTGTGACTATATGAGGTGTACACATATAAATTTTAAGAATGAGATGAGAATTATCAAGAAATCAGCAGCATCTAAAGAAACCGACGTCATAAGGCGAGGCTTTCTTTCATCTCTCCTCGTTTTCCCAGTGACTTTAAACCGATCGAATGAAACTACAATTTCCATATTCAGTCCATTTTAGCTGCCACTCGGACATCAAACACCTCATATGAAAATAATGTTATTAAAATATAATAACGATTATGAAAATATGCCATTCTTAACAGTTCTTGATATTTTGTTACTGCACTTGTATCTTGTATTCTTGCACTCTATATTATTATATATTCCGTAACCTCGTTCTTTAACTCAATATTTTATTATGTATCTATGATGAATAGTTTTATCTTATTACTATTATGCGCACACTAAATTATGTTATATAATATCCTGATTTTTAGTTGAATATTTAAATATGTACCTATCATACACGTAATGTAATAAAATATAAAAGCCCAAATGGGGAGAGAATGAATAAGCACCCAAATAAATACTCATATTGTGTGCTACTTTGGTCACTTTTCAGAGACACTTATGTTAGTCAATTTTACAAAAGCTAATTTCTTAAAGACAACTAATATAACTAAATATGTTTATTACCTACCTGAAAACGGAAATCCTAATCTCGCAAAAACTCTCGATATTTTTAAAATACATTTTGAGTTTGATATCTGATAAAATTCTGTAAACAAAAATATAATTATCCAACTTTTTAAGGGGCTTGCCAGCATTTAGTCGTTTACTTTGCCCATCCAAGTTGCTTACATCAACGTCAGTATTAATTAGGAAAATTTTCCTTGTTTACAAAATTTCCTCGGGGCGATGGGCTAAGAATGACTTGCATATTTTATGTGTTGCCATTACGTGAAATAATTTAATCCGCCATTATCATCTCAGGGGTGGGGGGGAAATTTCCAAAGAAAGGGGGCTGGAACCAACCCTTTCTCAGGTTTTTGCACAATTACGTAATAAGCCATGACTAAACGCTTTCTCGCAGACTTTCTCTCACTAAACTTTCAGAGTAATTATATTAAGATATTTTAATTGCAGATTCTTAAAGAGATATTATTATTAATGGCTTTTGAAACCCGGCCAAATTCCATTTCACTTCTTGGGATGGCCGAAAAATTAAATAAAATAATTATTTATTTCAAGAACTTTTTCATAAACTTTTTTTAAGGTTATCACATCAATGTAAAATAACATTGAAGAAGAAGATAATACTAACAAATCTATACAAAACATGAAACAGAACAAGACACAGTAAATAAAAAAAGATAACGGTTACAACAAGAATTAGTCATAACTATCCCGGTAATACGAGAGGTCCTGGGTTCAATTCCTAGTTGTGAGGGTTAACTTTTTTTATTTACTGTGTCTTGTTTTGTTTCATGTTTTCATTAAATTTGTTAGTATGTATTTTCTTCTACTTCAATGATAAAGTATTAAATTAATTATGCTAATAAATTAGGTATTACGATTGCCCAGATTTGGTTCCAATTTTTTCAGATATTTAATCTGTTTACCTAACTAAATAGAACACTATTTAGCTGTTTTTCATAAAATTAAATATTGTAATGTACAACATTTCAATTGGCTACATACAATATGTATCACACACTGAGTATAAAATACAAAAAAATATGCGCAAAACAAAACATTTCAATGTAAAACATCTATATTTGACATGTTCTTTAAGAGGGTATAAATTAAGATAAAAATTTCAGTTAAACTAATCATATACTATTATGTTTTTAATGGGGCTGACCTAATTTCGCTATACTCTCATACTCTCATGGCTTGACCTATTTCAGCATATCACTCGCCATACGTTTCCGATGGGAATATATGGCGAGCGATGGGCTGAAATTGGCCGAGCCACGAGAATATAGCGCGCTTAAATGATCCTACTAAAAAAGTTATAGCATACCAATTTCCTGATAAAATATTAAACATTCGCAATTTATTGTGAACACGTCGTCTTTTCCTAATAAATATACTGACAGAATGCGACAATATTTGTATACACACGTGTTCCGCCGTCCTCGTAAAACATTCACTTTTAACTGATACTTTGTCAACCTTTCCCCAATATAAGGACGTCAGTCAAGTCAATTCATTCGTTAAAGGCCCGCAGTTACGTTTTAAGCAAGAAAACGAATAATTCAACAAGATTTTTAATAAATTAACAGTATTTATTATCAGTAAGTTATCTCCGTGTAGCGTGGTCTATCACAGGCATGAACCTCCAAGAACATGGGCCCTATAAAGAGTTTATTAACATTTGTACTTTAGTCTAGCTTACTAACTCATCTTATATATAAATTAAGGAGTACATTATAACTTCAAAATTGATACTTGTTCCCATATACATGTTAGTTTTGGTTAGATTTTCCACACACAGGCATCGCCTCAGTGGGTCCCCACTACTTATTTTTGTTTTATATTTATATATACATATATATTTTTTATGTGAAACCACACAAGAGTCCCAACTGTCTAGAGCCAATGTTGTATGTTGTGAGGCTAAAGGTAATGGGGGATGGGAAGGAGATGAGAAAGAGGAAGATGGGGAAGTACCTGGCAGTAGATCTCGTCACCAAACACGACCAAAGCCATTTCAAGCAACGTTTCATTACTGAATGGTGGTCTTACACCAGAGCGATACTGAAGCGATACCACTCTGGAACGTACCGCAAATATACTATAAATTATTTTCAATTCGTAATTTCTGAAATAATTTACCTACTATCGTTTTAAACGCTGTTTGCGACAGATACCGAAAATTAACCGAAAACAAATAAAGTGAGTTATGAAACAAATTATTTAATTCATCTTCACCCTCGTGGATTCCTTGGTCGAACTATTCGCAGGCCAACTTGTGTGACAAATCATGACAGAAGGTCAAATCAGGGTCGCTTTAATTGCCCCATGCCAATATCTGCGCAGATGAGGGGGCCCCATGGGGTGCCAACTTTAGGGGCCCGACCCCATAAGTATTCGCCTTATTCACCATGAAAGGATCAAATACACTGGCAATACTGACGTTAAAAAAACCGTCCCCCGTTTTGGAAGTTACTTGCGTTTTTACGCTGAATAATTCCGTACAAAGTACCCGAATGTCGATTATGTCACTCTGTCAAATGTTGACATATTTTCAGTAAATAAAAGCGTTCCGTTGTCACATTAAATATGGCATACGAGTAAATATATCAAGTTAATATAATGAATTCAATTATTTTTAATGGTTTTTTGCCACAAGAGAATGGATAATTTTAAATGAGTACCCAATTAAATGGAAACACTTATATCTATTCTAAACCACATATATCTGGCAACCAAACTTTACAACATCCTTCCTCTAAATTTGAAAAAGATAGAAAAGATAAATAAGCTTAAGGAAAAAATCAAAACATGGGTGAAAGAAATTAATGCAGACATACTAGAAAATGTATTAAAAACATCATAGAAACTAAATAACAGAAAATCAAAGAAATCTACCAGTCCGCCTCAGCACAGGAGTGACAGGACTACCTAGTGAGGAGGACTAAGAAGAAACTATATGAATGAAATATTATAGATTTTTATATAATGTAACTCTCATCAAACCTTATTGAATAGACATTAATAAAAAAAAAAAAAAAAAAAACTGTCCCTGTAAGACAATGATCCTGGGTTCGATTCCAAGTTCTCTTTTTTTTATATTCTGTGTCTTGTTCTGTTTCACTTTTAGTTTAATTTTTTTAGTATTATCTTCTCATTCGATGACTTCTTTATTTTTTCAAAAAAAGCTCATTTTACGTTTTATTGAACAATAATAATAAAATAACATTTGATACCAAATACATATTTATGAAAATATAAGCGATATTTTTGGCCAAAACAAATGAAATTTCAATTAATTATTTTGTAAACGTGTCATAATACTAAAAACTAACATAGTTATTCGTATAAGGAGTTAAGTGGAATCGGACAAATCACAAGCACTTTGAATTTTTATCTACACGCCAAACATAAACACCACAATAATAGTAATGATTAGGTACCTGCTTAATGCGCTTTAGTATGAACATGTCACCCACACATTGACTAGTTGCTTATATGTAGAGGTTAGTAATTTTGCATTAATAAATTGCCTATAGTAACAGCACACAGGACACAACGCGCTTCGTAGATTCGCACAGATGACAGACGCTTTGTAATTTAATCTACACGCTAACCTTAAACTCCACAATATTAGTAATGTATTTTATATACCTGCTTAGTGGGCCCTAGTACCAACATGGCACCTAAACTTTAAAAAAATGCTCATACGTAGAAGTAAGTGGGTTTACATTGATAAAGTTCCGATACAAGGTACAAAGCACTTCCGACTATTAGCCGAGTCGGACAGATCCGCCGCGTCATCATCTTCCCTAGCCGTAGTGGAAATAGGTAATAAAATTTGCATACTTTTAATCAACGGTCTTGTCAAGGGAAAGTTTGCCAATAACGCCGCCCGGCGCCATAACGGCCCAAGCGCCTCCCCGTGTTATGCCGAAATCAGGGCAGCCACAGTACATACTCATCTGCATTTAAAAGCCATAATAGTGGGAGGTGTCCTATTTCTGGAATAAATTATAATAATTTAATTTTATAATCAGACTTGGAATGTCTAAATTTTCTCAATTGTTCAACGAGTTTGGTGTAATGATGAAAGTTTTAACAAATATCAGCTCAGTTAAAATATTCATCTGATTTATTGGTAAGAAAGGAAATTAATTTATTTTAAGAAATTGCAATGAAGTAGGTATTAGGTAGAGTCTTTAAACTTTTGGCTTCACGTTCAAATTTATTTATTCAATATTTTTATTATTGAATAACTTATTGAGTAAAACCTTACATTTAAATATTTAATCGTTAAAGATAAAATTAAAAACGAAACATGTGAAACAGAAAAATTTAAAAAAAAATCTGTTTCAAATTTTTCGTTTGAAAGTTGTTAAAATTATATTTATTTATTAAATATACAGGGTGTTCAGGTGGAAAGTTGGAAGTGATTCTACATGGTGATAGAAATAAGTAAAGAAGGTAAATAACTTTTTTCTAAATTCCAATTTTTATTATCCCATACAAAATATGTTTCCATAGAAGAATATTTATTCTTTCAATTTACACCCGGACACCCTGTACATTTATTATTTATTCACGCCCTATTGGTTATTTAAATGGAATTTTTCATTTAGTCATAGTATTAATTATTTTATTAAACAAACATTCATTATTTTTTGAAATGACATGTTTACTGGGTTGCATAAGCCAGTAAACAAGTTTCTGCGTAAAATACATATTATATAGAAAAAAAGAGAAACATAAAGTGGAATTGACAGAAAAAAAAGTTTCAACAGTCCTTTAAAGAAATCAGGACGTTTGCCTGAAATAGAATGAAAATTATGTTTGAAAATTGATTGGAATGGTGATGGTATTTGTACAATTAGTGCAAAATAGTTTTTTTTGTTTTCTTTTATATGTTCAAGAATTTTATTATTAAATTTATAAAAAAACAATTTGTTTATAAACAAGTTCTGCTGTGTAATTATTATTACGCATGACACCGTCAAACTATTTGATATATTTTTTAATTTAATGATTAATATTGAACATATAAAAGAAAAACCAAATACTGAAATGAAGTTCTACAAATTAAACTTGATAACAATAAATAAAAGATTTTTTAAATGAAAAATGTTGCTGTAATTTATCATAAAAATAATCCACATCGACGATTTAAAGTAGTGAAAGTTAGGCATTTTTTAGAGGTAAAAAATGAAAAAATTGTTTTTTCTTTGACTATTCAGAATAGATGTGAATATTTAGAATGCAATAATGACTTGATCTGATAATCAGACAAAACCAAACACTCTATCTTCTTCCCTTTCAGTTTCCTACAGCTTCACAACATTCAATAAATTGGGTTGTCTCCATGACCTCTAAAAGTTCTATTACACTTTTCCATTGATCTTCCGTATCATATTTAGTTGTAGGAGAAGTTATTTTGAATCTTTAAAGAGTAGCCAAGAAAGATGGGCAGTTTTCTTTTCTTTAATTAATGTTCAGAGCGGTAAATTCCAACCAGCTTCTGAAGCTTGTCTCATCCCTGCCTCCCAGCACCCCGGTCCACCTCTGGGGGTATTAGCATGAAAATGATCGCAGCGGGCGACTTGAGGCCAAGGCTGGGCGGCTTACGTAATGAGCTAGAGATGATATACGGCCATTGTCATCCCCAGGAATATATTACCACCCCCTCCCCGCAGATCTCCCACCCCTACACCAAGCCAGGAAACCCCGGCCATAGTTTGATGATGATTAATAATTGGAGGCTTTGCCGGCGATCGTGGTTTCCTGCCGGGACTTAATGGAAATTTGTCAACTTACCCAAAGGATGACGCAGATTGATATTGCGTCATTGGAACGAATAAATTGACACTTTATTAAAACGGTCTCAAAGTGACTAAGCTTGCCTTTTAAATTAAAGGGGTTTAATTTAAGATAGTACTTATTTAGGATGCGTAAGCACTGATGAAATATAGGTATGTTGAATTAATGTTAAAACGATCCGTAACAATAAAATCCTTCATCTGTTTAGAGCCATATATATTTTTTTTCTCAAGAGCGGTAATAAATAACTTTTGTGTGGATATTTGCTTGGGTACCTCCCGTTAGCTTTTATTGAAATTGTGGTAATGATTATCATAGCACAATATGTTACAATTCGTTATATTCATTAAAAAAATGCTTTCCTAAATCTATTTTCCTAGTAACATAAATTAGCAGAACACGCAAACACACATACTATATTCCCCAATCGCGTAATAAAGGTTTGCCAGTTACAAACATGATTTACAACATAGTGTTCATGTTTATTTTTAAGATAATAAAAAAAAGCTTACTGTAACAACTTATTTCTTATGTATTATTATTTTTATTTGTACACTTATATCTTACATACTTTTTTCATGTGCACCTTTAATTGCCTTCAAACCATCCAATCGGGCGTAACAAAGGTTTGTTAATTATAAACATGCTTTACAGCGAACTGCTTATATTTATTTTGTATAATATTAATACAAAATTTATTCTACATTGCCCTGTAACTACTTTCATAGTACCTACTTAATTATTTTGTACTCCTTTTACTATACACACTCTAATAGAACTTTCTATGATAATGAAACTACATACTTGCATTGTACCTATTCTTGTCTTCCATACTCAGTTTATTATATTATATCCTATACATTTGTTCTTATACTTCTTTGTACAACTTACCTATATTCCTATTATATTATATTATAAATGCAAATGCATGTTTGTTTGTCCATATTTCACGTCTTCTACAAACATCTTTTATTCTTCTGGATTATTAGTTTAGTTAATCAAGATGCAAACAATAGTTAGTTTTACAAATCTATAATAATTTCTCATCTATTGGGAATTTGACGAAGAAATTCTTTGGCAGTCGCACTACACATGCCCAAGCAGTGGCGTGCCCTAAGTTTTTGTTAAAGGTAGGCAGAATGGAAAACAGCCAACTCTATTAAAAAAAACTTACCACAAACAACTACCCCCTTCGTGCAAGTTTTCGTTAAAAATTGCTAAGTTTCTGGGTGTAACCTATTTGGTTAGGATTTCACGATCCCAATATTCATATGTATATTACCAGCCTATTACTGGATACCTAAAATTTCCATATTTTTCCGCTAATCAAACACAGCCAATAATATTTTGAAAGAAAGCCAACATATAATTATATATTGTTTACCGACGGTAATGCATAATATTCAATGCCCAGAGTTGCAAAACAAGATTCCATTCAATGTACCTGCGCGTTCAATACGCTCATGTGTCCTGTTCAGGGTTGATCAAAGCAAAAAGAACTCTAAGCAGAATTCTTGCCTTAACAGACTATACAATAATTACAATAGCGTATTATCCAAGGTTGATATTTTCAGTTCCGAACTTACCAAATACAAAAGGTCCATAAAAGAATATTTCTCTGATGGTTTGTGAATAATGCTTATGTCTCTATTGTTTTTATCAGTATTATGATTTGATTTATTCCTACAACCTCTTTCCATTCCTATAAATGTATTGTTTTGTAAATTTTTCGTTTTACACAATCTTTGTTTTGTACCGACGGGTGACACCGATTGCTGTATTTGCTGGCCGTTGCAATTTGTTCAGAAAGGCTCAGCCTATTTAGACACTAACACAAACATCCCTTGAATGCGCACACAGCACACTTGTACATACTTTGACGTGAGCCACACTTGAAATACTTAGTTTCTTCTTTTGACATGTTATAGTGAGCGGCCGGTATGGTGCGCGTATGAGGGGTGGTTAGGAATCTAGGGATCAGTTTGTCCAGTGGTGACGGACGTATGGATTTCTCCCTCCCAGTTCAAGATTATGGGTCAAGAGAGACCAGTTGGACAGGTCAAAGGGTATCCCGAAACCAGCTTCTCCCGATTTGGCACACTACGCGGCTTAACCACGGATGAACCCGGGCACCCCTGTTAATCACCAAACGTAGCGATCCACTTAGGGTGACCAATGGCGGAGGTGTTGGTTATCCAATAATTGGTTTCCGGGGCGGCTGTACCCAATACCGCCTCTCAAGTTGAATTAAATAAGTTTATAAATATTAATATTATTTATATTTTATACGAATAAGACAGGGTAGGCACTTCGGCAGTAAGTACTTATGTGCCTTTATGGAATGCACGCCTCTGTATCCAGGGTATTATGAAGTTGAGCTGAAATGTCAACAGTCCAGAGTTTCTTAATTTTAAATCAAATTATTTTTTAAATTTTATTGTAGTAAATAATTATTAACCCCCTTTTTCAAAACACAGACGATCTGATAAGATAATATGTGCCCGTGAGAAATGAATAAAATTCACTGTAAAATGTTGGTCTCTTTTAAGCACTCAAACGGAATGGCAGATGTCTAGATCGTAAAAAGCTGGGTAGTCTCGTACATCGCACCGTAGTTACACCGCACCGTAGTTACACCGCGCCTGTGCACTGTGTAGTGTGCAATGTGTGCAGTGTGCTGTGCATTCCGATACGCCTTTTTGCTGGCGCGTGTAGCTTTGGTGTCGCGCGTGTTGCGGCCCGGCCGCCGACAGGCGCCGCGCAGAACTCGTCCAAACGTCAGCAAAGGTTTTTCCGGCCAGCCAAACGTCATCCGCGCGACATTTCTGGTTAGATTGGATTCCAATCAATTCGTCCCACCCCTTGTACCCTGCGAGCCGCGCTGGGAAAACATCCCAAATCCTGTGACAGAATGACTGACACTCTAATAAACAATTTAAATCCCGCCGAGCCAATATTTCATACTTTTTTATGTTATTTTGCAAAGCCATTCGCAAAGTTCTCTTTTTCTGAATCTCACGCGCCGTTCGCCCTTGTTCGTGAATATCGTATTTTATGGACATTGGGGTATTCGGCATTCGTCCGAATGTAATGAATTTTTAAAGTTTTTTAAATAGTAAAGATTGTCAAATTGTAAAATGTATAACTTTGTTAAATTATTTTTATTTTAATTGGACAAATAAAAAAAAAATCTACACAAACAAAATCGAAGCAATTCAAAACAAATTCCTAAAATATCTTTGTGACAAGTTATTTATAAGATTTAATAATTATGCAGAGGCAGCTTCATACTTTTAAATTGATTCACTGAGCGTACGGAGGCATCATAAGGATGCACTATTCCTGTATAAAGTAGTAAACAATAATATTCAATACCCAGAGTTGCTAAACAAGATTCCATTCAATGTACCTGCGCGTTCAACACGCTCTTGTGTCCTGTTCAGGGTTGATCAAAGCAAAACGAACTCTAAGCAGAATTCTTGCCTGAACAGACTATGCAATAATTACAATAACGTATTATCCAAGGTTGATATTTTCAGTTCCGAACTTACCAAATACAGGAGGTCCATAAAAGAATATTTCTCTGATGGTTTCTGAATAATGTTTATGTCTCTACTGTTTATATCTCTATTATGATTTGATTTATATCTACAACCTCTCTCCATGGCTATAAATGTATTGTTTTGTAAATTTTTCGTTATATACAATCTTTGTTTTATATAATTTATTTAAATAACTTATTCCATATTATGCTGTCTCAGAGCCACAAGGAGGAAAACCATCATTGGTTTTATTTTACTATATAATACTTATGTACAAACTGATTAAATGTGAACTGTCGATTTCCCGAAAATTAATAAATAAAATAAATAAGATTATTTCAACAAAAAGCGACAAGTTCAACATGAGAAAAACCAAGGCAGAACGATCTCAGAGGATTTTATAGAAAAGATTCAACTAATTATTTACTTTTATTGTAGGTATCATATTTTACACCTAGCTGTTATTTCACTTCTAGTGAAGGTATAATATTGTACACCTCGCTATTATTAATAACAATGTATTTCATTATATATTTACCAACACCTATCTAATTTTTAATCCCACTCAAAATTTAAAAAAAACATTACGGTATCAGTGTATTCCTTTAGAATTCCTGTTAAAATTCATTACGGAGGGGAACATGCCGAATATAATAAAATAAAAAAAGCTTTTCACCCGATCTACCCACGGTCATGGCTCGCCCTCAGCGGCCGGGAGACAGATTTTTGTCCTTTTGCATTCCATTTTCATTTGATTGCATTCGAATTTCCGTCGCCAATATCCGCTAACTAAACACAATTAATACCTTCTGCATGCCGTCTCTCTCCATCCCCCATCCCTAACAGAAGGCCTTTTCCATTCGTTCTCCAAATGTCAACTGCACCGAGAGAATGAGCGAGATGGGACGAATCATATAACAGGGCTGCATAGATTATATCGGACGTTTTGTCGTTTTATATTAGATGGTGGCTAATTTATTGCAAACTGAGTTTCGTGAGCGAAATTCTAAGTGAAACAAGATTTAAAATGTGTACTTTTTCTCTATGGATATCCTTCGCAAAGATGGGAGAGCTCTAACATTTTTTACATCTCCCCCTTTGTTTCTCTCCTCTGTTTTATGTCGGAAATTTGAATAAATTGTCGCCCTCTCCGCGTGCGCAAATTCGATACTATCGTTGAAATGCCGAATTTATCGACTGATTAATAACAGAGCTGCGCCTTTATGCGAGATGCTCCGTGATTGGAATTCCAATGCACTTTTGTAATTTACAGAAACGATTTTGAACGAACATAAAACATTTTGTCTAACGTCTGAGGACGCAACGTGCACTGGGCTTGGAATCGTTTTAATTAAATAATTTTCTAATAAAATTCTGCCTTACCGATTACAAGCACAATTTATTTTCATAAATACTAATAATGGAATATTTATTATTTTGGTGATAGTTGGGTGTTGTCGAGGCAAACTTCTATCTAACGATCTAACCATGAGATGCAACGTCTTGTGCTACGTATACATACGCGATCCGAACTGCCGAGCTGAACCTCAACTTGCAGTTGCTTCGTTCTTTTCTCATAATACATGACTCGACTCGGTTTCGGTTGGCAAAAGTACATGTACCATAACGTGCTTTCATATTTAATCAACCTTCCCTTGATTTACCTGTTTATTAATAATAATAATAATATTTGTATGACTTGTTGTCGCCGTTTTTGTGCAAAACACCTCAAGGGCACTGTACAAATTTATAATACATTTCTACAGCGATCTATGTTATTACTTACTATTTATGGAGATAATATAGAGTGCAATACTTACCTGGTAGGTCATTTGAGATTAACACTTAATTAACATTAACTCATTGTTTATTAGCGAAATTTAGATACAAGATTTAGGACATAATTGGAAAATTGGATATAACTGGACTTTCTCTCAGGAATGGTATATTTAATTTAAGGGTATGACAGCTTAAAAAGGTATTTTTAGTTTCGACCTGAATTCTGTTGGACTTGTTTTGGATCTTAGTTTCGGAGGGAGTTTATTCCAAGACTTCGGCCCAGATACTCCGAAAGCGCGATCACCAAACTTATTATTTATGTGTAAAGTTTTCCTTATAATGTGACGATTATGATATGCAACTTACTTCAGTTATTGTAAACAAAATTCTAATATCTTACATGATGACTGTTTTCAATATCTTTACGACAATCAGGAATCATTCACAATTTTTTTTTCAAATGTAGATTCAGGGTATAAGAGTTTTTTATTCAGATCATCAATCAATACTGCATTAGAAATTGATTGTCTATCAAGACAAGGAATAGGGTAATTGCAGCGCTACCTGTCGGCAATCAAGCGCCCAAACGACGGCAACACGGCAGTCGGCAATGTTCAAGCAGTCTAGTAGTCACCACTGAGTACGGTAAGTGGGCAAATGTGCGGATTTATTTATGAAACAAGATCACGCTCGATAGATCCCGACATGTGGAGTGGTGCCGGCCAATCATAGATGGCGTGACGGTAGTCAATTTGCGTTATTAAGCGTTGTCAGAAACTTTTCCTGTCACGGCACAGCGGGCCGCCCTACACGTCCACCCGCCCCATACTGTACTTGAACACTTACTACTTCTGCTTTCTGCCCTCCTGGCTACCTGTCATTTTACAGGTTGGAATTGCACACTTGCTATCATCAAAATTATTCAATGGAATTTTACATTTTTAAAAGAACTATGAATACATTTTTTGCAGATTTGTCAGTGCTACATTTTTTCGTTTTGAAAATTTATGCACTGTGTCGAATTTGTTTGTATTATATTTCATGGTATGTAAATTTATAGGTGCCCACTCGTAATAATCATTCAATAAAGTTCATAATTCAATATTTAAAAGACATTAACAGATGAGGTCAATTTAAGTCAGAATTACTTATTTTTGTGTTGACTTCGGTGGGAATAAAAAAAACGAAGCATAAAAAAACTTGTTTTTGTAATTTACGTATGAAACTTACATTCATAAATTATATGATTATCTACGGCAAGAAATCATTTGAAGTTATTTCTTTCACGTTTATTTTAGTCATGCTTATGTATTACTTCATTTTTGAATGAAAATTAGGTTATTATTACAGTCAAAATAATTGTATTATATTCCGGCCCTGCGCAGCCATCAAACCATCATGTAAAACAAAAGCGGAAACATCGTGCAAGCAATTTCACCCCAAAATAATTACAGATGGTTATCAATATTCAGTGACTTTTGTAGTTCCAACTCGAGGGGCGCTTACTTGATCACGTCACATTGCGGTACGAGTATAATAACCAATCGACTTTTATAACCCAACACCAATTTTATCGTTAGCTTCTTTCTACTTAGCCACCCCCGTCACCACCTCCCCAAGCCACAAGCTCACGGGGGTGGGTAATTGGGCCGTGTGAAGATTATTGGTATAATTTCCCACCGGCAATTAATCAATTTATAGAGTAAATTACTCAAATTATTCATTTTGATAGAGTTTTTAAAGTGGTATTTGACACGATGATTCCATCGTTCCAATTCTTATCAAAGGGGGTTCGCTTAATTTCAAAGCGCATTCGTTTGTTTTTATGATTGTAAAGGATAAATTACCAAAACCTCTTTTATTTATTTATTGATTAAAAAAATAGTTTTTAACATTAAAAAAAACATAATAAATAAATATTATTATTTTGCTATGATTTATTTAGGTGGCAGTGTTAGAAACTTTCATTGTTGAGGAGTTGTTTCTTATTTAATATTTTTATGTGCGTACCGCACAAGACCGCCTACGGTCTGGAGCCAGTGATACTATGGCATCTCCTATTGGTTACTTTTTATTAACTGAGATAAATACATTTTTTGGTATAAGCCACCACCCTAAGTTGAGCCTGTTCAGAAATTGCAGAAAAATTATCTAATTTTAATAACTTAATAACGAAATGAGAAGAAAAATAAATTAAGAAATTTAAAGATTTAAATAGAAATATATTATTACAACATAAAGTTGTGCGACTGACGGTAGTGGGGAGAAAAGGAGATGGGAAGAGGAATGTGGGGTAGTAGGCACCTGGCTATTGAAATGTGTGGTCACCAAACACGGCTAACGCCATTTCAAGCAACTCTTCAATTCTGAATGATAGTCTTTCACCAAGACGATACTGGGAGTATCTTCCACTCTCAACGGGCGAATATGCTATAAAATGTTATTTTTGGTGAATTAATAGTGAAACATCACAAATTAATTAAATAAAATTTACAGGATTTAAACGTACTCCTCGACCATGTAGGCCGTCGAATAATAAATTTCTCCAATATCTCATTCAAGTAAAAATAAAATGTTTCCAAATTATATCTTAAAAGGTGTTAGTATTAATAGTGCAGTCCATGGCTATCCTACTAGAAGCTACAACGATTTCAGGCTTCTGGAGACAAATTTAACGGTAGCAAAAATAATATATTTTATAAAGGTTTTAAAATTATCAATAACCTCCCCGTAAATTTCGAAGAAGCTAAAAGTTTCGCAGCTTTTCGTGGGTTATATCTCAATGTTGTGAGGTCCAAATATTAGTTCGTAGGTAATAGAATACTTTTATAGTCATTTAGATATATACAAGATATACAATATTAAATTTTATAGCTAAATAAAATATACTATAAAAATAAATAAAAAAGTATTAGAGTTTGGCAGGAATATACCCTTCCCACTGCAGCGCAAGGCGATGGGTCGAGAGACCAGTTGGATAGGTCAAAGGGTCTCCCAAAGCCTCTCACGATCTGGCACACCACTCAGCTGGTGGGCAGACCCATCCTGAACACAACTTATCCGATAATCCCGGGTACCTCGGCTAAATCACCAAACGTAATGAACCATTTGGGGTGACCTATGGCAGAGGAGTTGGTTATCAAATAAATGGTTCCCGGGGCGGCGGTACATTAACCCGCCTACCAAATTGATGTTGGATCGAGTCATTAATAGTTGTTGTTTTCAACCGGTTCAGTATTATTGGAAACAAAACGATTTTTTCGTAAAGACAATATTAATAAGATATTTGGCTGGAAGTCAAATCCCGGGGTGCGCAAGTAAATTTTATTGATTAATTTGTATTATTTCACAAATTAGTCATTTAAAATAATATAAAGTATATTTGCGGCATGTTGCAGAGTGGAAGATACTATCAATATCGCGTACAATATCTCCAATAATGGAGTAAGACCACCATTCAAAATTAAAACGTTGCTTGGAATGGTTTTGGCCATATTACTCAACAAATAATTGACGGCGTGTGTTCATTGATTTGCATTTACTTTGTACTTTGGCCTACAACAAATCAAGCACTTACGACTGATTTGTAGTTTGAGCGGAATAGCTGTCGATAATGCATTTGATTTTGTGGATAAACAAGTAATCCCTCCTCCCATCAATCTCTCCAAATACGTGTCCTGTATTGGGGTTTTTAAAATGATTAGTTCTTCCGGACATGCAAATGTGAGGGCAGGTTGATTTCCAGGCCGAACAATAAATTCTATTACTGGCCAAACTATTCGCCGCGGGCTGTCAATCTAAATTGACAGTCGGCAGTCATGTGGCCATTTCATTCGATGACTTTTCCTAAAAACAACGTTACGTGATTTACCAGTCGGAAGGAATGCACGTAGGAACGTAGGTTAATAAACACGTGCTGTAAGTCCGACTCTGAAATGCAATTTTGAATATTACTTTTAAAGTACTTTTCTTTCAGAAACCCTCCTTCCCTCAGTTGTTAGAACCAACGTTATAATATGATACGGATTCCTCTCCAGTCTCCACCGACTGCGACTTCCCCGCGCTTGTAAAACAAACTTAGTATAACCGACGGCAACCGGATAATTCCCATTTAACTTCCGCCTCTAACTTATCGAATAATTTAACTTTACATTTATTCCACTCGACTCATCAATCAAGCGATTCATTTATACAAAACAAGCAGCGCCCACTGCCTGCTCTCCTTTTGGGCACCGAGATACCGCGAGGGAGAAAGGGATGGCAGGATTTCCCCGGGTTCAGGCGGAAAAATGACTCGGCATTACATAAATCCCCTCGGATGATGAAAAGTGAAGTCTTACAGATAAGACCGGCAAAAACTTACGATGAGAAATGAATCGCGATTTATATTCCGGGGTTCCCTGCCCCCGCCCGGTTCTAGCGCCATCCCACTCGCGCCAACCCAGAGGCCGCGGGGAAAAAAGATATAAAATATCCTTTCACAGCGGAACATAAATCACCGCCTTATACTTTTATATGAAATCGCAAAAACTTTTCTGGCGAAGTGAAACGAGATGATGCGTCAGCGGGAAGCGGAGAGGGACGGAGGAGCCGAGATGAAATCGGAACGAGAAAAGCTTGACATTTATAACTAACCTCATCCGTCTTGGTGCCACCAACATCTATGGTGACTACGGATGCTGCGGCGAGGCGTAGCTACCTACGAGTACCTACCGGCGGCGCAAGAAGGGCACTACGAGGCGAGGATTTCAAATCAAATCTAGTTACTCTCCTACCAATTCTCTTGTCGCTTCCCGTCTAACCGCCAAACTTTCATATCCCTCACTTTCACTCGTTTGTCAATTTGGTCGCTCTTCTGTTTCCATGCCATAAAACTAATATATTATGTATACTGCCGGCCATTAATTTTAATACCTTCCCGAAAACAAATGACAGAGTTTCACGGATGTTACAATAAAAAATAAATCTGCTCACCGAGTAAAAGGAAAAGAGTTAATTGCTAACCTCCCTATAGAATTCTACCGAAATTTTATTTTTAGTTCTTATATTCAATTTGAATCATAAAGTTGTTTTTAATCAATGGAGACCATATATCTGATGCAAGCAGTGTAATTTAAAAATACACCCCTATCAGTTGAGTAATATACTGTATACAGCTTGTACGTGAGTGGGTATCTGCGCCGGGGAATGGGGGCGCAGCACAAAAAAATGTATAACACAATCTTACCCTCGCACCTGAAAACTGAAAGAAAAGCTATAAACCTTTCCATTTCCTAACATATCTCCTCTCACGTAGCGGGCCCGGGGCGAGATGGGGCCGGGGATGCTGGCGGGAAGGAGGGGTAACGACTGCGGCAATCTGCGGTCCATATTTTCCACTTTATGTGTGACAGTTGAGGTAATATCGGCGCCGCTTCTGCACTCTGATTGGACGAAAAATAAACATTAAAGAAAAGAACAGCCGGGGAGATGGCGCTGAGATATGTTCACCCCGCGCCATATTGCCCTGGAAATTCTACTGATATTGTATTAAGGTGTGGCGAGAGAGCAAGGGAAGAAACAGTTAGGCACTATACAGGGTCCACCTTTTTGTTTAACAAAATATATATATATATATAAAATACACATATATATTTAAAAATTTACACATAAAAGCAAATATTTTTTAATGAGGTTTATGGACTAAGCAGGGGTATTAAACCTTTTTACCGTCGGGAGACATTTGAACGTATGTAGTATTACCCGCGGGCCTCACTTAGATTTTCAACTGCGGGTGGGGGGCGAAAACTTCACTTTATTTACTTTATTATTATGAACTGATTTTACAAATACGTTTTTTTATACCCTGAAAAGAATTTTTCGAATAGTATAATAATAAACGGTTACCGGACGTCATGTTCATAAACTCAACTAAAAATGTAAAACTGCACTCGAAAGGAGAAAATGGCTTCCCTTGAATTGCATCAGCAGAGGAGTTTGCATCTCGATTTTTTACATTGCCTTTAGAACGCAAGTCTGGTTTTAACGTAAGAGTAATTATAAGAGTCTAAAATAAAAGTTACACACGTAATAAACATGTGGTTTTCCTAGAAATTTGGTAGCACATTCTGTACAACTCGAATTTAAGGCTTAACCCGGAACACGAGAAAGGTTTCCTTCGATGAATGCACAGTTGGTCATTTATCATTACAAAACTGGTGTTAATGTATGAGTGAAATGAATTAAAAGTGGATTCGGTTTTATTAAAACTATACCCAGAATAGGATTAAAGTTTTCCTCTGATTCTTGCAGCACGTAGTCTGCAACTAGAATTTTATGACTGCACTTCGAACATGAGAATGGGTTCTTTCGAAATGCGTCGGCAGATGAATCCGCAACTCTAATTTTTTCGTTACATTCAACAACAAAAAATGTCTACATAATAAATACATAAATTTCAACATAAATTTCGGGCATTCTGAACACAAGACTCGCTTTAACTTAAGGATGTATCTACGTTGGAGTTCATCAGTCCACCAGTTAAATTATAAATATGCTTTTATATTTGCAATTGCGAAAGGAACAGAAAGATGATTTTATATTTATTTAACTCTTTTTAACTAAATTAAAAATGTATCTGATATCCGTGAAAGAAAACAGCAGTTTCCCCATCTCTGTACTAAGGCATTTTAATAATATGGTTAAAATATGATTTACACATAGATGTATAACAACGATGAAAATCTTTCGTATCTAAGATAAACTGCTTATTATTGCTTATTGCTCAACAATTGTCTTGCCCGCCAATTATATATTTTTTTTATTTAATATTTTATTAAATTAAATGAAAACGATCTCTTCGAGCATTCTTCAAAAAACAGACTTATTTACTGTTCCATTAAAACCCCTCCAATCAAATTATGAAATGATATTAACCGCATCGCGCACACAACCAGGAACATACAACAAGGGTGACTCGAGCTATAAACACCGCCAAATCAGAGAGCGCCATCTGCTGCGGGATGCTCGCGCTGCTCTTCCCGAATAAAATCTTTTATCTCCATAGACAAAAAATAAGACAAATTGGCCCGAGTGTGAATAATTTCCTTACAAATTTATTAGAGATGATTTTGCGGGCGGTGCGGGGGAGAGACCCCTGTTTGGGGGAGGGTTGTGTGAGTGGGTATCGCTTTCACCAATTTCACGCTACGAAGATATTTACTGACGACCCTCGTAAGGTTATGAACGAATTTACTTATTAATTTTCTACACCGGCGGAGATCTGCAGTGTACAGTATGTTTTAATTTCACCTAACAGTGATTATTCTTGAAAAATCTTCATTAAAACTTTGAACAATTGTGGACAGATCTGAACAAATTAATGGTGTTATTCGAAAACTCAGCAAAATTTATTTATTTCTAAAGTTTATGAAGCAATATGTGTATCCGTTTTCTGAAGCAGCAAAATCAGTAAACCGGGCGTCATGCTATTTAAACAGTAATCTGCTTAGAAATTCTTGATTAACGTTACTACTTTCAGCTGATTGTTCCAATCCATCCATAAGCAATGAAGCGTTAATATTTTCATTAAACCTCATAATATATATCGTTTATTCCACATATTTTTAATTATTATAAAATTTTAACAAAGTCGTCAAGTATACATGACATTTCGAATAAAAAGCGGTTTTTAAGCAAATAATGTTCGAAGTATTGAATATTAATAAACCGACAGAAAAATAGTTTTTTTAGTAAAGACAAATAAACTCTGGACAAATTACGATAAAAGTTCAGACATGAAATAAATATAAATATTTGGTTTCCTTTTTTTTCTCAAAAATGTATTCCAAAAACCCAACTTGTTTACTTGCTAACTTCGCAAGTAGCATTAAATTATTACCATTTGAGCATCGTATTAGTAAAGTTTTTAATGAAAAATAACCTTTTCTCTGTTCTGTTAATGTATTTAAAATCTGGATAACTTTCAGAGCACCCTCGCTCGCCTACAAAAAAGCCCGGGGGTGTTTTGAATTACCAAGAAAAAAATTAAACGCGCGTTTACACCCGACACTGCTTCCCTAAGCAAATAGGGGGCCGGTTATGAACCGAAAAATGTCCTGAAACGCGAAATCCGTCAGAGGACATAGGACCCTTCTCCGCTCCAATCTGGCACTTAGTCCCTTCATTTATAAGGGACGATGTATGATAATACAGGCCGATTCATAAATAAAGTAGAATATGGTAAATACAATAGTGTACATGAGTGTTGTGATAGGGTTGCCACTCGAGGGTCTTTGTGTATTAGTATGAAACTTAGCACGACCTATAAATTCGCCAGATGAAGAGTACCATCTATATCTAGATTTCTACGTCAAAAATATGGATAAGTTCCTAGACTAAGAAAAGTGTATAATATAACACCGTGTTAAATTAATGTAATACATACGAATACCCACTGTTTACATCGATAGTTGTTGATTAAACCATTTAAGTATTTTTTTTATGTTGTCTTTGCGATTTCAGTCACTTATTAAAAATGGTTTGAAATGACACCACGTTTATTATAGACATCGTAGAATTTGACGGTCCACAGTGCAGTGCAGGAATTTATGTAGTTTTGTGTTTATGACTTGATTGTTATTTGGTTGTTTTTAATATGTTGCTAGCTACCATTTCATTAATTTTGAAAGGTAAAATTGTACAGCGCTAAAATGTGACATACATGGATCGCGTTCATTAACGTAAAAGTAGTCTATATACTTATGTAAAAGGAAGAATTTTTCCAGTGTGGTTTGGAAGGTTTGTTGTATAAATCTACAGTTTTATTCCAAGATTGATGAAATTCATACACTTGACCTTCAAAATAGGAGGCAGTTCACTGTTTACACGATGTTTTTAAAACCACCCCACTTCCTTTTCCCTCCCCTTAAGCAGAATTTTGATACCTGTTGATGAATTTTTGCACACTTTACTTTCAAAATTAACACAAAAAACCTATATAAAACACACATCACTCACAAACACACAACATATAATATAAATATATATTTAAATTTTATTTCACTTTAATTTTAAAACTATATTTTTAGTTTAAATTTATCTTAATCTTGTGTTTTTTTTTTCATCACCAACATTTTATATATTTTCTTTAAATGTATTATGTATATATTTTTTTATTATAAAATGGAGGCCTCATGAAATGTAAAATATTGTACGAAAATAAATAAAAATAAAAATAAATAAGAGCAAAATTACTGTTTACATCAGATTTCTAAAAACAGACTAGTTTTGCGTAGCACCTGACTAAGGTGATTACATTTAATTTTTATTCCCTAATTTAAATTATGAGTTCTTAGGTAGGTTCGATCAAAAATAAATTAAAGTGTAGTGTATTTTACTGAGAAAAATTGACAACCCTAGTGGTTCGCCCTTTTTTGTTGCGATTCTCCTCTTCGGATAGGGGTGGAGATTGGTTGGTATTATGACACGGGAAGTGATTAATAGTAAACCCGTGGGGGAGGGGTGGCGGGTGCACCCCCGTTACGCTCTTAGTGGCACGGGTCACTGCCTCCTTTGTGTTGTGAGTTTTAACTATTGTTTTTAATGTTTCGTACTGTACAACCAGTTGTGATAACAATAATCTATGTAATTCGTAAATAGAACAAGTCGATTGAAGAGCGATTGTAGCACGTGAACCTATTTGCATTAATCTATTTGGAAATGATATAACGTGAACGATTTTCTAAATAGAATTTCGATTTTGTTTTCTTGATTGAATGAATAAATGAATGAATGAAATGGAATATGAGAAGTACAAACCCACTTCCCTACATCCAATCGAGCTGAAACTCGACATTACACTCGTCGTCAATGCCATTTTTTTTTTTTTTTTTTTTTTTTTATTAACAAAATTTTTGATACATTTACAATTCAGATACATACATAGTAATATAGAATGAAAGAGTATCAAAAAAATCCCACAAAGGCGAAGCCTGAGCGTGGGTATTATAGTGTAAGGATAAAAATTGATTCATTTCGATGGCACTCACGCACTACGCATTTTTCTGAAATTGACATTATATTTCAAAATTTTACAGCAGTCAATATATGAAATAAATTTCGGTACTATCCAATAAGGATTTGGCTAAGGTGTTAGCGGTGTTGACTCCAGTCCCTGTGGAGGAAGGTTCAATCCTCAGTTAAACCAAAATAAATATATATTTTAAATTGAATACTAGCCGGCCCATGACATAGCGCGAGAGATGAACGAAAATTGAAAATAAATTAATTATAGTAAAAAGGTCAATTGTTCTGTTTACGCGTTTTGTAGGATACATATTTAAACCCCCGCATTCAAAATTTCTAGAAACTTATAACATATTTCCTAGAAAAATATATGTTATTTTTTAAGATAATACCTATACATTTGTAAAGCCAAAACGGTAATCATATTAAATTCCATCGGTACAACAAAATGGCAAAGCAAGCTCTGAAAATTATTAAAAACAAGTTTTGTTCTGTTATTTAATATGTTATGGATATGAACAAATTCACAGTGAATTTTTAAATGCAACTAAAGCCTTTCTCTTGAGATTTTTGCTCTATTTCAAACGAGTTATTAAATATTTTAATCATTTTCGCTTAATTATTTTGTTTTTCTAACAATCGTATTTACATGCATATCTCCCTTTCAAAACATCTTTGAACGCTTACTATGGACTACAAAGCTTTAATAAGCAATCTTTAACCAATTTTCATTAGATTCCTTTTCATTAGATTTATCGTTGTCTTCGAATATCCGCTTTTATAATTAATGTAATTATTTTCCTGACATTACTGTGAAAATATATGTTATTGTTAATTAACACATAACAAATAATACAAACTCACATATTAAAATTAAAAATCTTATCTCCTTTCAATTTACATATGCAAAATCTCATCATAAAAATAATATGGTCATAAAAAATGTATCGGTCAGTTGATCATCCTGCCCAGTGCAACTCATTTTCCCTCACAAAGACGCAGACGGCCGTCCGATTATAGCGGTCGTTAATAACAAAGCGCACTCAAAGGCCTGACCACTTACAGTGTGGGGCAGGATAGATACTGTACTGTACTGTGCTGCACCGTACCGTTGCCGGTACTGCTGCTACGGCCAGTCGCACTCCGGCCGCACAAATGGAAATCTACGTGATCCGTAGTGGATGTAGATTACGTTTGAACGTAGATCAGCGTGAGGGCGAAGCTGTACATGGTTCGCTAAGGGGGCAGGGTCGTATGGGGTTTAAATTATTGAAATAGGATCTTTACATAAAGATAATTAATTGTACCACCATCGTTTTCTCTAAGAGGTTTTCTGGATTTTTATTGACAAAAAACCTTGATTTTGTGCATAATGAAATGGTGTAAAAAAGTAATTTGACTTTTAAAATAAAATTTAACCTTTAGCAAAATAATTCTTCGGTAATTTTATAAACACGAGTATGTTTTTTTACATTAACCCCACACAAGGGCCCTGAAGAAAATTATTTTCCTCAGGGCCTGCTTCCTCGTCTTTGGGATGCTGTGTGAAAGGTCTTTTTTAATGAAAGTAAAGAGAAGAAGTTTTGGGAAGGTAAAAGGTATGAGGCTATCACTCCCACTGCGGTGCAAGACGATGGGTCGTGAGACGAGTTGGAGAGGTAAAAGGGTTTCTTCAAACCAGCCACTCCCGATCTGGCACACCACGCAGCTGGTGTGCAGGCGCATCCTGAACACACCTCACCCGATGAAACCGGGCACCCCTGTTTAATCACCCTGTTGGCTATCCAATAAATGGTTCCGGGGCGGTAATACCCAAACCCACATTCCAAATTGAATTTATAAATTCAATTTTACTCCACATCAGTTCTGATTGGTAAAATTATATTACAAGCTTGTTTTTATGTATTTTGTTTGTACTCAACTATCTTAGGCCACGCTTAAATTCCCGATCCGCCCCTGTCGCCGCGTGTACCGTGTACGTGACGTACTGCGCAGAGCCGTCAATACAGCCGGACACATCCAAATGGCATTCAATTATGACACAGGAGTAGAGTGGCTGGCCTTAATGCTCATTAGAATTACATGGACGGCGGTCGTGCCGTGCCGTGCCGTTCCGGGCGACACCGTTCCGTTCCGTTCCCTCGCAGGTCAGGCGGCAGCGGACGACAGGTGTTGGATATCATCTCTCGCTCCACCTCGAAACTACATTCCAATGCACCTACTCCACCCCTTGTCGGCATATTCAAATGACGTCAAATGGAATTTGGTTTGCTTCAAAGATATCTTTTGTCGTCCTCTGTAGGATTTTCGATTTATGATTAAAATAAATAGTTCTTAACTCTTTGACATAACCATAACACATACCGTTAGTTAATGGAGGAGGAAACGCAACGCGGCATTAATACCGCAAAAAACAATTAAGGTAATAAGCTATATAATATTAGATTTTTCTTTCATACTACGCATTCGCTTACTTTATGATAATTATCTAACTTTTAATGCTTTTTGGATATCTTAAGTTTCCATGCCCTATTTTAGTGAATTTATTATTGACAACACTTACATACATAAGATTAACGGACACTCACATAATGCTCACTTGCACACACACACACACACACACCCTCACACACACACACACACACACGCAGGTATTTTTCCTTCATGTATTAGAAGGTAACCATCATACGGCATATTCTCTTTCTTTATCGTTATTTGTTAATTATACTGTTAATCACCAGGATATAAGTATACTGTTTAATTTTGTACCATGATGCTACTTGTGTTTAGTGAAACCGGTCGGTCATAATAAATTAGATAAATTTGTGGTTACGTACAAAGTTATTATTACAAACCACAAAGTGACAGATTTCTACCGAAATATGATTTTTTTCTAAACAATGTTTAGCGTTATTTGCCATTTACTCATTTATCTAATATCTGTATTTTGAACATTCATCCAGCCACGTTAACAAATGGAATACATGACTGAGAATTGTATTATAACATAAAAAATGTTACAAAAAAAATAATTTGTTTCTTCTCCGCATCTAAATTGATTTAATCGATCTTCCCGAACATCCCGTCTTCGTTATTTTCTTACGATCTCCGTGGAATATAATTTTATTACTTCAATTCTGTCGGATAGATTTCCGATGATTTGATTTACTACAAATAGCAATTGGAGCTTGTGTAAGCAATCTATTCCGGATAAGTTGGCTGGGCCTGACCAGTGGCGTGTAGGATATAGCGGCATTGTCAGAGCAGGGGCGCGGGGCGGGGGCATTAGTTCCTGCGAGATTACTGTGACCGCAGCGCGTCATAAGCCCGGACCGAAAATGGCCACTTCTCCATTAACTGAGCTGCAAAACTCGATCCCAAAATTGGGATTTTCGAATCGTTTCCTGGGATAACGTTTAAAACTTAATTTTCGTCTGTGTATGTCACTTCATTTAAGTATCTACCTAACTCAGAGTATGTGACTCTCCATCTCTAAACGACCCTAGTTTCTATTCAGCTTTTCGTACAATAAATTTTCTTACAAGGTTTTCTTACAATATATATATTCGACATCCCCAGAAAGTATATATTTTCTATTAAACTTTTCTTACGACATATTTTCTAAAAAGTTTTTAATATAATATATTTTCTTATAAGCTTTTCTAACTCTATATATTCGACATCCCCAGAAAGTAAAAACATATCCTCTACAATTTTAAAATACTAATGATTAATTTTTAACATGTTAATAAAAGTGAATAAAAATGTTTTAAGGAATCACAATAAAACGCTTTTATTGCAAAATTTCTGGTTTTTCATCGGATCCTACTGATAATAAGGCATAAAGTAACAATTGCGACAAGACTAAATAGTTAGAACAATTATAGACCCAAATTATTTGGTAAATAATAAATAAATTCGTTATTTTTTCTTGCCTAAGTGTGAAACTTTTTTTATACGTTCCGTTTCCGGTTTAAGATGGTGGCTTTTTCAATGATTCAGTAATTTGGAAATTTGAGTCATGTTTATTTGGACTTTTTCACTAGCATTTTTTAAATATTATTTTTTACCTGCCTGAAGAAAGTTTGAAAATGATTTGTGATTGAGGTGACGTTTCTTTGAACAATTTTTTTAATTCTTAATTTGTAATTTTTTTAAACATTTTATAAAATGTATAGTTTATAGTTATGTAGGTGGGTATTTATGTACCTACTTAAAAATATTATGATTTCAGAGGAAATTTTGAATATATTTTATTAAATATGAGAATATTAGAAAAATATTTTTTTGACGCGATGTCTACTTAACTGTTCACAGAACTACTATTATTATTTTAACTAAGTAATTATTACTCGTTAATATTGTTTAATCGTTATTTTTTTTGTTTTTAATAACTGTTTGAGAAATGTCGCACATATTAAAATAGCAGTGAAATTGTTTAGAGTTTTAAAGTGTTGAATGTTAAAATTTGGCACGGTTGAAACAGACAATAATACCGGCACTCCAAAACACCCAAGTTGTTCCCAAGCAATATATCGTGTCCCTAAAACTCGTGTAAATATTCTATGAAATTCTGGAAACAAACTTAGTGGCTATTGGCTAGTGACAGGTGTGAGTTCACACATCCCAAATAAGTTGTTGTCAATTTCACCCCTTACATAAAATAATATTTACTACATATGTGTACTGCGGGAAATATTACTTATAAATTACTTACAAAACTACCTAACTCTATTTTTTTGTAATTTTTGAAAATTAATATTTTTTTACTGTGAATCTAATTTTCTTTTGTTTACTTAACATCTAATGGCTGTATCTTCTTAACATATATAAATCACGTATCACTGTGTTCCTACACGCTTATCGCCGAAACCGCCCATCCGATTTCAATGAAATTTGGTGAATGTGTATGATTGGTTCCAGCTTAAAAAATAAAATAGTTTTGAACCCGATATGTGGCGCAGTTCTCGAATCAAAAAAATACATACAACCACAATTGTTAACTTCGCTACATAGAAGGATGTCTGTGGCATATATTATATTGTAAAATGCATTCCAAATGGTTGAGTTAAATTCTAACTGGTTTCTAATCTTAATATATCGAAATTCAGCCTGCGAATGTTTGTGCTCGCAAAACTCGTCGACAAAAGTATTCGACCGATATCGCTGAAAATTTCAAAGTTTGTTGTTATTAGTGCCAGGAGTGTTTAGAGATGTTTAAATGTTAGAAGACGTCGGGGACGCCCGATGAATACTTAAGGCAATATCTCTGCACCGTAATATGATACGGAGTCGAATTAAAGTCGATGTAATGTAGTTTTTAACAGTAAAATTATGGTACACAGCAGTGATGGTGAAAGAAGTCGAAGGCGCCCGAGGAAGACATAAGCAACAGCGAAGCATTGCGAGGGATCCACAAATTGATTTATAAATTTCTGAAATGCATAAAAATATATTTTCGTGTAATTATCTTCGTTGCAATGCGTTAATAATAAAAAAGTTTAAACATAAAATTGTCTTAGAATATGACATAGAATTATTTCTTTTCGGAAAGCACCATTAATTTTGTTAATGTAAAAAAATGTGCACAGGGACAATTGTGCCTAATATACATTTTCCTGTTGGCCATCTTGTGTTGTCGTTTAAAATACTTTAAAAGATCGCAATGACATCAATTTTTATCTGCGAGACTTTACAACATATATTACATGGTATATAAAATAAGAGAAATTATAGAGTTATGAATTACAGTACTGACAAATACCTAGGACAAAAATATACCGAAAAGATGATTCATGAAAAGGTAAGTCAAAAAAAGTTTTTGATAATACACGTGTTTATTTTTTTATTTATGATCAATGAAAATATTTTTAACTCTAAATAGAACTTCAATAATATAATGAGGCATCAAAAATAAAAAATATAACAGACCATTATTTTTTAATGACGTTGTCAGCTAAGAAGAAATAAAAAAGTAATTTTATAATAAATTAATTGAAATTGAACCTCTGAAAGCATTAGGTAAAACTAAATTAAGCCCTGTTAGATGATGTTAAAAATATCTAACTTTTATTGTTTGCATTAATCCGTGAGTAAATCTATCCTCTCGTATTGTTTTCATTAACGAACAAAGTGAAACAAACATTGTTTCTATTTTATTTTTAAATTGTTCGCCCAGAAAACAAACAATAAATAACGTTGTCGAACAAACCACATGTTTAACATTCACTAATAATTGAGTATGGGATCGATAATTAGTTATAGTCCAGGGTCCCCTTCACATTAAGGACCCTGTGTAGGTGCAAAGGGTGGGTGGTGTGGGGTGGGCTAGGGTGGGGTAGTTTCATTCTCACTCAGACTAATCAAATAACCCCATATGTCCGGCTGCAAAGGGTTCCATTCCTTGTGTGTCCGCCAGCCATATAATTGATTTTGCGTATTGAAATGCGCTTATAACCTCCTCTCAGGATATGTTTCACATTTCAAACTGATGTCCACTACTGAAATGGACCTCTTCGGGTCAAAGCGTTCAGGGGGGATTCTTGTTCAGAATCGTTAATAATATTGCCAGGAATATATTTTGTTGGCTTTGAGTGTGTCTAAATGTATAGTATATCCGGACATCACTCGTAACAGAACAGATGTCCAGTGAGTCATTAAATAATATGATACACACTAATTTTTCATTATACTTTTAACATTACTTTGACATCGTAGAATGTATTTGATATTTGGCTGTCGATTAGGTATGATTAAGAGTTTGTCGATAGTCTTGTGATAGATCTTAAAATTTTAGCTACACATTTAATACATCGGTAGTTATTAAAAGTCATTATTAAATAATAAGATAATACGAATAAATCAATAAACAGAACATGACACAGAAAAATAAAAAGGTAATTGTCCCACTTGGTAATCGACCCAATGATCTCCGTCTTACCGGAACAACACCTCAACCAACTCGGCCATTGGGACCTAATTATTTTTCATCATTTTGTCGATCTTATATTTCAAATTCAGCATCAACAATATTATCTTCAACAAGTTTGTCCCATGTTTTGGGCTGCTATCTTTTTGAATGATTAACGATTTTATTTGTAACTTAGGTATTATCTCCGATAATCGATTTTTTTATGTATATGGGACACCTGTTGACTTTTTTTAGAAGTCTAAATGAATATTCAATTTTATTGTAATAACATATTTATAATTACTTTTAAATGTCATTTTCGTCAATTTAATTTATCGTCCAAGAAGAACATTGATCGGTACAACCTCCAAAAGTTATTCTAATTAAATAAATATTCTTTTAGGATGGGTTGTTTCACGGAATTTTAACAATTCATCAAATTTAAACATTAAATTTTCAGTTCTATGAAAGTCATATTCAAGTTCTGTTATCGTATCAATATAGACTAGGTGCTTGGCGTAACTGAAATAATAACAGAAGTTGAATAAAAATATCACTGAACTTAAAAATTAACTTTGAAATTTAAGAGAATTGTTCAAATTCAAAACAACCCGTCCTTAGACTTTTGAATGAAGTTTAATTTTTTTTTTCAAATCCCTCTTAAAAAGTAAAGTGGAGTACAAGAAATCTGGGTAAATCATTTAATTTATATTGACATAATGGTATATTTACATTAGAAGGCAGACATTTAAATTATTAATACCATGAGTTTTCTTGTGAGAAACTCTTTTTGCTTGAATATTTTTATAATCTAATAAAATTTCATGTTTGTTTCATTTATTATAATTATATTTCAATTTGTACTCTGATTCATTACAGACTTGAAGAGCTTTATATTATTTGAAATGAAAAATTCGTTGCAGAAATTTTTCCGGTACTGCAAGAATCAAACCCTCGACCATCGAGCGCAAAAGCAAATCCATCAGATTACGAAGAAAGTCAATTTATTACAATTTTTAACTAAATCTTTGAGAATATTCAGTCGAGTGTTAAGGCTCTCGACTTGGCATCCGGGAGTCGCGAGCTAAAATCCGGCAGTGCCCAAGTTTATTGTATTTGATTGATTTGTGTTATTTCATAATTGAATAATTAAAAAATAATATAAGGTATATTTGTTACACAAAGATACTCTCAGTATTGTCTTAATGTGAGACCACCATTCAGAATTCAAACTTTATTGCTTGAAATGACTTTAGCCGTGTTTAGTGAGCAGATTTACAAGGAACTTCCCCACCTTCCTGTTTGCCATCTCGTTCCCAAATACATTCAGCTTCACAACATACCCCACTTGAGGATGCTATAGTCTCACTGGCTCTAGGCAGTTGAGAGCAGTTGGGACTCTTGTGCGGTATTAATATAAAAATAAATAATCCACTCTACGAAAGTGTTTGACCCTGAACAAACTTATAAATAAATTACTTACAAATACGTTAATCTGCCTGGTATAATGCTCCTACCTGGATCAACTCACCCCCGAACAAATTCCGATATCATATATTAAGAGTATGTGTCTCTATTGACGAAACGTTCAAACCACCGCAACTCCATCTTTACGAATAGCAATTACAATAGAGGTTGCTTCCCACACGATCGTTAACTGCGCCATACATCTTCCATCCACCTCCAGTGTTAGTCTGTGTCAATGATGAAATAATTGTTTCGGCTTTGGTTCTTAGTAACAGGACGAAGCGAAACAATGAAAGATCATCAGTACCTACTGTGATGATAAAAATATGGCTGATTATTTTCAAACGGTTTTTTATGTCGTTTTTTTTTTATTTAAATTTGTACAGAAATTGCAATTGAAAATACAGTGAATATAATACTTAACTTAGATGGCGACCAACTGATTACATTCATTAGTGCATAAAAAAATTATTAAACCAAGAGGGAGCAAATGGAGAACCAATAGATAACCAAAAAAAAACAAGAGAGAAGATGACAAAAGAGCATTCCAAGAAAAAACTTAGATGAAACGAAGAAAAATCTAAGAGAGAAAGAACTATGAGAGAACCAATATAGATCCAATATAGAACCAGAAGAGAACGAAGTGGAAACCAAAATAAACTCATAAAAGAAAATGTCGGGTATTTTAAAGCAAAACAGCGATAACAGCGGAAAAGGTTGGGCAGGTTTTCATAATTTCTGAATATAAAATTAGTATGGTTTGTATTGAAAGCAGCTATCCATAATTTGGCATATCTGACTAATATTGTTTAGCTCAAATTACAGACTTTAGAACCCGTCGCGTCCCTTTGGTAAGTCAATTATAAATAATGTTTATCATTTCTTTGGACGAGTTAAATGTGACATTTTTAAGCAAAAAAACATCATGTCAGGTGCATTATTTGTACCTTGACATCGCGCATTTCCTCTACTTGTGTGATAAAAACATCATGTCAGGTGCATTATTTGTACCTTGACATCGCGCATTTCCTCTACTTGTGTGATAAAAACATCATGTCAGGTGCATTGTTTGTAACTTGACACGGCGCACTTCCTTTACTTGTGTGATAAAATTTAGTAATTTAGAAGGTACTTATCACACATCCTGTATGTTTTTTAATCCAAAGAACCTACTCAAGTAAAGTGTAGAGTATAAAGCATAAGCATATGGTTAATGTATGACCACCGTCATAAATAAGGGAATCCTCCTAGAGTCGTGCACAGTTATACGGAGTTTGGAAATAATAACATGTCGATGCCGCTACATTAATTCGGACCTTACCTTATTTCATCCCCCGCTGCAGGGGTGGCCAACCCCCCCAGGGTCTTAATAGAGGGCAACAGGCCATTATCTTTAGTTTACAACCACCGCACATATAATGCGAGGGCCTCTCTATATGTTATGCCAAATGGTGGATGCTCTACACTCTACACCATCGCTACGGTGCCACGGCGCTGCGAGGGTTTTGTTACTGTCCAAACAAATTCTATACTTTAATTGTCAATTTGTTTTCTCCAAAAAATATTGTTAGTTAAGGTTGATTTGATAGCCTTTTTCACAAATGTATTTGTAATTCAATAAAAAAATTACGTGTTTTTTTAAACTTCATTAATTTAATGGTTTTATCGTTTGCTTGTTGCATCAAATGTCGTTGATGTTGTCAATTTTCATGTTAATTTATCAAAAAACCCTGATAATAATTTGGGACACATTAGATTTAAATGACTCTTTATGTATGTTTGTTTTATTTGAAACAACAATGCAAGTTTATCGCGTAAATTTTGCGCCTATAGAATACCTGTAATTATTTGGCCTACGAATAAATGCCCAGCAGCAACCGTAGCGGAATACCTCGGCTACATATATAAGAGTGGCGAGAGAGGGAGACAATACCGGGTAGGTCCAAAGTAGAGACTTTACGACCGAGGGATTAACCCAAGTAACGAGATTCATTAATTTCTGTCGTTAAAATTTGTCGTTTGCGATTAATAAGAGACCCCACAGGGTGGCCCGGGAGAAATGTACGGGAGAAAGTGTCCGGACACCCGGAGAGGAATTATACACTAGTAATGCGGTAATTGTACAGATTGTTATAAGGTGGCCCAAAGTGGATGTTATCGCTCCGGTCCAACTAACTGTAAGTGTAATTTAAATCTGAGTGGAATCTTGTGAGGCGCAGGCGGGGTTGGTTGGACGGGTGGTGTTACTAGCACCAACCCCACCCACCGCCCGGGGCTGGAGTGGACGCTTTGGGAAACTCGGTTATAAGTGTCATGCGGTCCAAGTGTCCGCCTTTATTTACACTATCGAGTAAATTAAACTCGTGTTTAAGTAGGCGGCGGCCGGCTCGAGAGTTGCTTTGTAAGGAATAAGAAGTATAGCGCGAGTGCAACACCCAACTACAAGTTATGTTTGCGCAGTCGGCTCCCGCTGTCGCCCCCGCACCACTCTGATTGCGGTTTCTGCTCCTTGCCCGGCCCGGTACATTTATAATTAGCGTCGCGACAAATCGGATGGTTCACTGTTGAACCTTTTCTTTAATGGCTAAGATATGGCCGCTGCCCGCCGATAAATTTACAATTTAGCGAAAGCTTTGCCGGGAGAGCGTGAATCTCCCTCTCTTATTGTCCCATAATAATAAAACATTGATTAGCTACAGATAGTCCGGGAGATCGAGCGGGCACTACTTCTTAGAGCTGAATATTTCATGACTCTTTCTAAATAACCAATACAAAAGCGCTGCACTAAAAGACTATGCTCTACCGAGAAAGAAAACTTTTCTAAGTTATTAACGTCCATTTCCTCTTGCCACTAACTGTATCGCCGCTAATAATTAATGCGGGGTCAATCACAAAGACGATATTGCCTCTTTATCCCGCTCACCCCTTTCTCCGTAAGTCCATCTTTGTCTTGCACACACGGGGCTAGGTTTGTCCAATAACAACTCCTCGATGTACAGGCACGACCACTCACAATCTGGACACAGGATTGTCTGCTTACACCGTGCATACATCTAACTCCTTTCAAGTATTGTTCTAATTCAGGAGAAACTTACATACATTTTAAATTTGATTTTTCTTTACCACTGGTTGCAATTTTGTAAAATGGGGTTATTACACTAGAACGAGAATCATGAAAAAACTTAATAGTTTTCTCTGAAAAATTAATCGATATTGAAATTAACAACTAAGAACATCATTTTTAAAACCCAGGTACACCTATTATTGTTCTTTTGTAGCATTATAATACATCGAAGAGACATTTTTACAAACACAGTTTTTTTAATGTGTTTCCGTTGTCGACATATTTTCAAGGCTGTTGAATAAATAATAATTAAAATAATTATAAATTTTATTCCAGAATGTTTGCAGGTTTTGTAGAGTGCAATAAAATCCATATTTTGAAAAAAAAAATAGCCATAGAATAAAATCATAAAATAACAGAAAAATATACAATTAAAAAAATATGCAAATTGCCGTGATTTGTAAAATGACAGACGTACATTACATACCTAACCTTTCTACTACACGAAGAAAACATTCCGATTAAAAATATTGCTAATTTATGTGTTCATACGTAGCATAATTTTTTTTCATTTCGTCAAGATATATAATTAAGACAAACGCGGGCGGACCAACACGTGTTCCGATATAACTATGAATTTACTAAAATTTTATCAGGAAGCGGCTTGCAATCCCGTTTTCAACAGGGTTACCAATAATATAAAAAGATTTTCAATAAATCAGCATTACTGTTTTTCTCCGTGTAATATAAAATAAATTTCATTTTCTAGCACAATGCACTCAGAATTCAATGATTAGGTACCTGTTTTGCCTACTTCTGCAACAGTATGGATTCCTATCTGCGGGTCAGTTAAGTTCATTTCAATTTCGATGGGAACTTATCGAAATGTGTTGGTGTTCCTATTTTTTATCTTTCCATGAACCCTAAATGGAAGTTCCTACCCAAAACCGGTACTTAAACAAATACTTGACGATATTTAAAGTGTAATAATATTGTAATATATTTATTGAGGAGGTAAGGGTGAAAGGCATTAAGACGATCTTTTAATTAAATCTTTAAGAATCTTATGTTTTTATACCAAACATGTAAAATGTAATTACTTACATAAAACTTCGTTATTTCAATGCACAAGATTTTGTTGGATCCGTTGATAACTTCAATATATGAGAATTTCATTGGAACCAATGGTTCCTTCAATATACGACAGTTTTATTGGATTGGTTGGATTTTTTGTTTGTATGTGAAACTGTACAAAAGTTCCAACTGCTCCCTTCCGTCTTCAGCCAGTGAGACTATGGCATCCCCAACTGGAGTATGTTATGAGGCTGAAAGTAATGAGGAGAGGAAGGATATTGGAAAGAGGTAGGTGGGGAAGAACCTGGCAAGTCAGATCTGGTCACCAAACACGTCCAAAGCCATTACAAGCAACGTTTTAATTCTGAATGGTGATCTTACACCAGGGCGATGCTGAGTGTATATTCAATTCTCTAACTAAATCGAAGTAAATTGTGAAATAACACAAATTAATCATAATTTTTTTTTTAAAAACCCGCGACTTCTGGCTTGCTGATCGAGAGCCTTACCCCTCAACCGCGGATTCGTTGTTTGTTACATCAATTTACGAGAATTTTGTTTGATCCGTTGTGAAACGTAAAATATCTCGTAATCACAGGTGCTTGAAAATGAAGAATGCGATGTTTTCAACGCGGTTGAATCCATTGCATTAAGGGATGCAGGTAATTTGCTTTTAATGACAGTATTCTTGTTTCCAAGAGGTCAGGTTAAGGGTGGTTAAGGCGTCTGCTAATGTCTTGTAGCAGGATGTCTCTCTCCGCTGGAGGATGCGAGCTACAAACTACAAGGAACTTCAGACAAAAGTCAAAATGCATTACTGTCTTCATTTGTTATTATCCGTTCCTAATCCAGTTCCCTGTTTTGCAGACCGTTCATACTGCTGATATTTAAATATAACTTTAATTACTTTTACATTATGATACATGTACTACAATTATTTTTATTTTAAATATTAAGCGAATTTCTGAGGTCATTCTACGTAATGTTTTCATGTGCTGAGTTTCATCTCCTCCTATCGTATAATATTTTCCAAAAATTAAACCAACTAGATAAACATCAACTTGTTCAATTGTCAGGAGTCAGAAATTGAAAGTTTTAATTGTTTTCCTGAGAAATGTCATTTATTATAATAAAACACAAATAACTTTGTTTACATATATAACCTCTACATGTTTCATGAACAAAGTTCACCTCATCAGGAACATGTATATACTAAAGTCAAAAATTAAATATAGATTACAATTGAACAGTGGAAGAAGTGGGGAGGGGTAAGGTGGATGGATTTTTTCAGAATTGGGAATTACTATATTGTTAGACGGTTACAATTTTAACAATATTGTTAGAAATAGTAGACAGATAAAAGTAGTTGTATAACAATATTGTTAGACTTTCCCGTTTAACATAATTAAAGTGATGTAAACAAAGTTAGTTGTGTTTTATTATAATAAATAATGACAATACAAAGTGATAACCTTTCGGTAGAAATTTTCTTCGAAAAATTAAACATCATTTTTGCGCTTACATATTTTTACCAAAGACCACACACTGTTTTATTTATTAGTGTAACTTGAAAGTGTTAGTGCAAAATAACCTTTAGCTAGGTAATTTTAAATGTTTAAGTCATGTGTGGATTGCCGAATTATACCGCATAGTTTTTCTTCCCACAAAGAGGAGTTCTCCCTCACCCGCCCATTTACGATGGAAAATGGCTCTAGAATATTAAGAAGTTGTAAAAAGGCAGCGTCATATTGTATAAATTCCACTTGAATGTGGCAGGAATTGATAAGGCTAGGGAGAAGGTTTCTATTGGTTAAATTTATCGGTGTTTTGGGTTTTTATTGTTCGGTTTTATGGCTCCTGCATTGTATACGTGCGCGCCCAGCCCGTGTGCCGCTTCGTAAACAACCTGCCAAAGCTATTGAAACGCGAAAATGTAACACTACATTCGGCGAATTTATATCGAGATCGGCCTCATTAATATTAACAAATGCCCTTATGTGTCGCTACTACTGCTACTGTCAGTACTCTAACGTCGCGGGCGCATTCTTCTGGAAAATACAATTCATTAAACTGTCTTCCTTTAAATTATATTAGGAAATTTTCCAAATGAATACCGAGTAACGAGGAGGCGAGCGCCTGGCCGAGTGGCCATATCGCCCGTGTAGCGGATAAAATAATGTCCGAGGCTTCTTTTTCTCTTATTACATTCCAGCCAGGCAGAGAGGGACAGACATTCAGAATGGGGCACGCGGCACGCGGCACGGGGCACGGGGCACGGGGCACGGGGCACGGGGTGTGTTATATGTTATATCGGTGGGGGCGAGGAAGTATGCTGACCCTTCGAGTCATAATGTACCGTCCGTTTATGTACACCGGGCCCATCCACCGGCGTCGCGGCGCGCCCGGGCCAAGCCGCCGGACCGGCCGAAGTTGATGGCGCTAATGTACGTCCATGCATGAAATGCTTATTATACATCGCACGTTCTATGGCTTTCCATATTCCGCTGGAGTGCGAGATGTCCGATATCCTTTTCCCTTGCCCACCCCCGCGCCGGGATGGAAAGAGAAAGAGGCCACCGCATAACGGAAAATTGTAGCTCGCTCTGTCCGGCGTAGGTCGGTCGGTTTAATATATGGCTGGGGTATTTCCAAGTCATATATTATAGCGGCGTATGCTTCATACATATTGCGGAGATCTTGTCTGATGGGAACAAATGGGAAGGAAAATTTTGGCGGTGAAATTCATTCAAATGGAAGAAAAAAGCTTAAGAAAAATGGAACACCATTTCTCGCAGCTGACAGTTTGCCCGATCGCATCCGAAGATATATTTATCAGAAGCGATGGAAGGTACGCTGCAATTTGTTTATATTTATTGCACAATTTCTTATCTGAGAAGAACAAATAAATTATTAGCAAGTGCCAAATACAAAATGGTGAAAAATGTACATTCGTCTCGTTAATGCTAAGCATTCTCGATTATATTGATTTGTAGTGTTTACGTGCTAAGCGTTATCATAAACTTTACGATATTGAATAAAGTTAAGTATTTAGATCAAATGAAACTAATAATACCGCTATCTAAAGCAATATTTTATGTGTTCTGAAATGATTTATCAGATATAATTGATGACAAACCGTTTGTATCTTAGTTTTCTAAAATATTTACGAAAGCCAAAAATTAGTTGTACCTACCATATTCGTACGTAAATCCGTTTGACACAAAAAACTTTAAGTTTTTTTTCGGTTTTGGGTGAAATTAAAATACTACTCTTACCATTTATTTTATGAAGCGCGAAAATTAATATCACAGAGTCTTAACACATTCTCGTGCTTTAACAAAGCTTTCATCTACTCTTGTTAAGTTTTTCCTGCGCCATTTTTCCCCTCGTTACATTATATCGTGTGCCGCGCACAGTTAGTTTGTTTCGGGTCCACAGTTGGGTTCCACTTCGCGTTATTTAGAAGGTATAATAACATCAAAATAATGGCCCAACTACATACCTCGCACGTATTAACATTTCACTGTGAAAAAAGATGTGAAATCCACCACTATCATGGGGCTTTGTCTTTAGCTCTAGTATGAAACCCATTGGTTTGCTGATCGTTATACGGGAAGCGCGTTGTTTGTGGGTCGTTAAACCTTTTACAAATAATACACGTGCTAAATTGTTAATTTCGTGTAGATAATTAGAGTGAAACGTCTAGGTACCTATTTAATGAATTTATTAGACAAACTAGATATACCATTTTGGTATATACCCAAAAATATTAACGCGATTTATGTTTGGGGTATTACATACTTCTTTAGCAAACGTTTCTATCAGAGCAGATGCATAATATATATATTTTCTACCAAGTTTAAAGCATTAGGAAACCAACAAAATCGACAGCAGGAGAGTGATCTAACCTCATGTAAAAATATAATTTCTGCATTTTATAAAGCGAGCGAAATGTTTTTTGACTCATTGCTAAGAATCATGAATCATAAATAGATTTTTTTTTTAATAATGGGATTTGTTGATTTCATACCGACCAGTGTGGGAATGGTCCGTCAACCGACAAGTCCGAGGTACATACGACGCCACGCGCGCCCTGATCCAGGTTTTGATTGTGTTTGGCTTAAAAAAAATGTTTAAAAAGATTCTAATTTTGAAACTGATTAAGCATGAAAATTAAATTTATAAAAATAAAAACTGGAATTTAAGTTAGAAGGTGAATAATCATGAAAGAATTTTAAAAAATCACCAGAACTCCTTATTGCTCACATCTTTCACTTCTTATGGTCCTCTGCTACTTGGAAAGCCATGTCTTTCCTCCTTTTCTCTTCCCGTCTACTTCACTTTTCTCCAGATTAACGATATTAAAAAATTTCAAGCAAGCTTGTTTTGAAAGTGTAGTTTTTCCAAAATCTCTAGAAATATCTAGTTTTCTATGGTATCGTATTCCATTTTCGATAAGATCAGATATTTAATAAACATATTACATGTAGTTTTTAAAATAGTTTGGTTTATTGTTGCGACAGAAACATTTCAATAAACAAAGTAAATTAGGAAGTGTAATTAGCAATCTGCATTAGTTGGAGAATAATTACCTCTCAACTATAATGTAAGAGTCTACAGTTTCTTAAACTTGTTAAAACTTAGCCTAGGTAGAATCTGAGTTCACGTAGCGCGGGTATACGTGTTCATTACAAATACATTGCACTTGCCGCATAACATTAATTCTGGAATTCTCACCGAAGTTTTCACTGAGAAATTAAATGGATTGTCCGTCTTAAATTGCTTTTTGACAAAATTTGTTGTCGCTTCTTTGAAGTGAGCTTGTTACACCCGTAGTGGAATGAATGAAGCTGGATTATTTACTTTTTGATATTATATGTATTTGTTTTTTATCAGTATCTTTATGGAAATAATATTAAGTCTTTTTTTTAAGGTGAATACCGCACAAGGTTCCCAACTTCTCCCAAGCGCCTAGAGCCAGTGAGACTATGACATTTCCAAGTGGGGTATGTAGTGAGGTTGAATGTAGAGATCATGAAAGGAGATGAGAAGAGGAAGGTGGGGATGTACCAAATCTGTTCACCAAATACGCCAAACGCAATTTAAAGCAAAGTTTCAAATATGAAAGTGGCTTCACCACGGTTTTATAGTGCCTTCAGGAGGAGAAACTGCTGTGACGCATAATAATAATAGTTACACAGCAGAACTAGCTTATATATAAACTGTTTTGATTCATTGATTTTACTTTTTAATTTTGATACACAGTACTATTTTTACTACAAGTGATAAGGTACTCAATATTAAATTATACGTAGTTAAAATACCTATTACGTTTGTCATAGGTATTTCGTCTTGGAAAACAATTGTTCTTAATACCTACTAATGATGTAGGTATGAGTAATAATAAATAAAAAAAATACCAAACAGGAAGAAAGTGTGTGAAGAGATGAAAATATTTCTTTTTTAAAGAGAAATTGTAGCAAATACGTAATTAGACAAAAATTACGAAATCATAACAAGTTAACGTACCTAATCTACATTATTTAAATCGGTGAAATTATGATTTCCTGAAAAATAAGTGATGTAAATCGATGGTAATTAAAAGATTGAAACATAAAATTTCGATTTTATGCCATTTTGAAAGAGTTCATAATAGGGCAAAACCGGTACTGCAGATAATTAAGTACAAAGGTATCTAAACATAGTTCAGTTTTAAATAAATTAGTAAACGGACGAAATGCTACAATAATATGCGTAGAATGAGGAATAAGTCAGTACTATTGATAACCCCAAAATTGAACTCACATAAAAATAAATTAAAGCCAGACATCGTTATAATTTGATAATATCAATAGGTTCTATAAATTTTAAGGAAAAATTACCATGTTTCGGCAAGATAAAAATACTTACAATTTATATTATAAAAGTATATACATACATCCTCCGGAAAAGATAAAATGGCGTCTAGCCCGCAACGTTTAGAAGAGGCAAGGCGCAAGGGCTTGAAAACGCGGATAAAATATTATGAAGGTGGTTGATCCGATCTACCCCCAAATCCCGCCCCTGCCCCTCACTCCCCCAGATAAGTCCCTCCCAGCAGAATGATGGACGAGGCGCCCCATCAGTCATTTCAGATCCACCGCCGCTAAGCAGCCTTCATGTTTCGTTTGGGCGGCGATGCATCTTCTTTGGGAAGAGGCCCGACGTGTTCAGTGTTCAGTGTCGTGTCGGTCTGATGGCTATTGAGAGCTTTTCACGAAGAATTCAATGAAAAATAAAGAATGCAAACTAAAATGAAAATTAACTTCGTTATTTTCTTTCTTTTTAGAACATTAAAATACATCTATTTTAAAATGTATTTATTATTTGGTTTGACTGAGGGTTGAACCTTCTTACCCAGCAACTTCAAAAACTCTACCAATCTCGCCAAATGCTGATCGGGTAGAACCTACATTTACTTCATACATTAACTGCTGTAACCGATTTTTTTAAATGCGTATGTATATGTCCGCGTGTTTGCACGCAATTAGATAGAATGCATTGTCATCGACAGCGAATCTATCTGTCGAGTTTCACCTTGATTAGATGTCGGAAAGTGATTCCAAGATTTGAATTCATTCACTAATGATTTTTCTTTGTACTTTTGTACATCAAAACATCTGGACAGATACCATGATTAATGTTTGTAGAAGCTACACAACAGAATTGCAAAATACTGTACTGTCAGATAAAAAAGTCCAAATCTTAGTAACAGTATGAGCTGCATGAATGGCAGCAAATACAATATTATCAAACCAATGATCCAAATGAATATTGATTAAATTCGTTGAAAAAAATATGTTGCCCTCGCATGGGTTTGAAGAGTTGCACCGAGCTGCAGCCTGCAGCCTGCAGGGTTGAAGTTGTCTCCTATATAGAAAATTAATGCTAATAAAGTGTTGTATTAATTAGAGCGTGCTGAGGGTAGAACTTTTAGAATGTTTGGAAAATACTGAATAGTACCGAAGATATAAGCCGTCAAAATGTTAATATTTTAGGAGAATCTCGCAGAGTGGACGATGAGCATTAGACGTTACAGTACATAATATGCTGCAGTATGCGGTACTGCCATTCGTATTGTGAATTGTACAAAATTGTATCTCGTGACGTCGAGGGTATTTTGAGCGGTTGTTTTACCCATGTTCACTTTGAAAGCTCAAAACTAATCTTACTGTCGTTTTTAACACTTTATGGAATACAATTAATTTCATCAAAACATAAAATTAAGTGACATCATCATAACTCGTTTCCTTATTGAAAGCCAACCTTCAACAGTAGAGGGGAATGCAAGAAGAAACTTATTTTAGAAAAGTTGTACTAGCCATTATTTGCACTTTAAACCAAAAAATTATATTGAATATTTTGTTTCAATATCTATTGAGCCTTGAAATTATAAAATTTTAATCGTGGACGTTATCTTCATCAATTATTATCATTCGCTTTAAATGAAAACATTATACTAGTAACTAGTATATTACCCCTCGTGAGGGGTTGTTGATACTTTCACAAAACGATAAAGACCGTGAAAAAACACTTAAGGCTTATGCAGCAGTTTTTTGTGAAATCTACATAGGGGATATAATTTCTAGTCCCTTTCAATCTCCCCACGGTTAGCGAGGAAGATTATCGCGGACATGCGAGCCTTTAGCGTCGTTACCGGGAACGATGGATGACTCTCAACATGACAAAGAGTCCTTTCACTTGCATATGTATATATATCAAAAAATAAATATATTAATTTACATTTTTTTATTAAAAAAAAAAATACACAATTTATAGAAAATACAGTAATCATTTCACATAATTTTATACGTAAGATCTACCACCATAATCAAGCTTGGCATGTGTGTATGGGGGACATGTTATTTTTTTTTATTTTATGTCAAAGTATTCTGTTTATATTTCAAGTGAGTTTTTAAGATAAAATTTAAAACATTGGTTGTTATTTATATTACTGATACTTCCAGGTAATGAATTTAAAAAGCTTACTCTAAGATATTGAAAGTTAAATTTCCACATTGTTTTTTTACATTTTGGAGTTGGGTTTTAAATGCTTAATTTAAAATAAACCATCACGGATTCAAATAGAAAATATTTTTTTATATTATTCTAGGAAAAAATTTAATTTCTTAACTAAATTTTAACTAAAAATAGTAAATTATGAAGGATGATATTTCTTCCGGCTAATTTTCCAAAAAAATGAGTTTTCTCGAACACTGAAATTTTTCTGTGGATTAATAGGATCACATCTATTGACAGCATAAATATATATTTTTTAATCACTGAAAATATTTTTTTTAATGATCTCTTTGATAAATGGTATACATTTATATTTAAAAAAACATATTTTCATTGTTTAACATTAGTTGATAGTGTAGGTTTAAAAAAATTATTTAAAAAACTCCCGAATATACAATTTCACAATTTGATTGACTTTTATATTTTTCCAAACTTAAAATGTTGTATAAAGTGTTGGCAAAACATAAAATAAATACTTAGTGTATATTTGCAACTGTTTACACTACACAAATAAAATACTTCACGCTTAGGCAAAATTCGGAAAGAATTATTTTAATGCAGTCCCGAAATTGTGTATTATTTCTATAATTTTTACTTTGACGATACTCAGATACACATAACATAGGTACTTTAAAAATTGGGAATCGTTAGTATAATAAATTTCTATTATATTATGTTGACACAACGATTTAATTATATTTCCTTCCGTCTTCTTTCATCTTTTCCCCTTCTTTGTAGGCACCAGCATCGAATAAAAAATAATAAAAAATGCACCATTTCATTTCCTTTGTTTTTATAATCAAGCAAAATTTATTATTTTCAAGAGATTTTTCATGAAAACATAATGGGAGAGGGGGGGAATTCTCGGGCCATGTCGCTTTATATAAAGGGGGGATGGGGGCCGTTTTATGGCCGGCTCAGGATTAATCTTCAAGAAAAATGTGATATTTAAATGAACGACATTCTTACGGGGAAGAAACTAAGGTGGGGACATTTCTTTTTCGGAGATATAAAATTTAAAAGAATAACCTCTTAAGCTGCATGGCTTAAGAGATCTCAGAATTCAGGGCTTGCTAGAAAGAGAAGCACTGATTCTCTCCAACTTGTAAATATTGAGTGTTGCCTATAACAGTACCTAAAAAAGTCCCATTATTATTTATTTAGATACATCTTGATTTCTATAATTCTGAATTTATTTCTATTTTTATACGGCAATTCTTTTAAATTTTATTTCCTTACGTGATGTTTGTAATTAAATAATAATGATTAATGCATAAAATCTAATTAAGTTTTTCTTAAAAGAAAAGTTTTTTTATCTATTTATTTTATCTGAATACCTACAATAAATTATTTTTTCAGATTTGTGAAAATAACAGGGGTGTCATCAGTCTCCAAGCTAGGAGGAGGGGGGACAGTCTATTTTTTATAGAACTTACAGACAAGGGTATATAAAATAGTAATTAGTAACAATAAAAAAATATCCTTGGAAAAGAATTGCGAATATGCATATTAGACTCATTTCCTCAATAATCTCGAAGCCCTGTGGAATAATGGCTTTCGCAACTGGAATAATTTTTCCTTTGTATCCCCAATTGAGGAAGATATGTGGTGTGGATAAAGGGAGTGGTCTATTTATTTATTTAGTACAGGATATACATGTAATACACTTGTAAAATGGACTGTCCAACTAGTAGAAATTCCCTTTTTGGGACAGTTAAACTTGGATGAATTAGCATACATAGTTTTTGTACAAAAAAAAAGAAAAAAGGGAAGAAGAGTAATAAAATTATTACAAAATATAAATGATTACATCTACAAACACGAGGAAAAAGCTTCGCAGACGAAAATTTTCTAGGTCGAAGGATAAACTAATAAATGATTTTCGGAGAGTCATTATCCCAACAATATTTAGACGAAAATCCCAAGTCTTCCATTATTGCACAAGCAACATTTTCTGTTAACATAAGAATGTGAAATAGTCCTGTGTCCTCTTTGCAACGTTTTCACAGCATCCCCTAACATGACATATTATGTCCTAATTGGAAATTATTTCCTATTGGGGTCTCCTACGTGAAGTTAATGTAAAAAAATTAATCCGTAAAATATAAATTTTATTTTACTGTAATACAACTTTTATTAACAGATGTAAATACACTATCTTTGGTTTGACTGAAAATTGAACCTTCCTCTCTAGGGATCGGAGTCGACATTTATTTCGGATATTTACTACTGTAATGTGATACAATTTTAGAGAAATGCGTAAAGTCCGCGTGTGTAAGCTTGATGATGTCATCGACAATCTGCCATGTTTCGAAGTGGGTTAATTTAAAAGATTTCCCAAGATTTTCATTAATTCAGGATTATTTTTTTAAAGAAGTCCGGCCCTGGCCGAGACGTCGTTGTACGTCTGTATCTGGCACTAAAATTATCACAATTGTCACAAATCTGTTACGGTTTATTAATAAACCGTAACAGATTTGTTTTTTTGGGGCCAGTTAGAAACATCCGTTTTCCCTTTTTTTGTTCATCAGTTCGTCTGGGGAGGGAGGCTGCCGACGACCATGGAACATAGATTAATTAGTTTTAAAGTTTTTATTACTATTAATATATTAAAGATTCCGTGTAAGCTTTCTAAGATAGTATAAACATGTGATTCTTGTAAAGGAAGATATATTTAAGACTAGAATAAGAACATTTAAGGCGAACAAAGCAAAATATCAGTGTCGAAATTATCTCCATGATATGCAAATTGTTTGTAAGTTTTCTCCGAGCGATTATTCTCATCCGCTTCATTATTGATTTATCTCCCGAAAGATATAAAACACATAGATAAGGCAGTTGACACTGTAGACTCGTAGATGTTTAATTACCACCTTCCTGGCAAACTTTGCCCCTTAATTTTACTATCTAGTTAAGATGCATAAAAGTGACATTCTCCTGCGCCATTTTAATTTAAATCATCCCCCCTCCCCTCACCTGCCACCCATTTCAACCCCTCTGCCAAAAACCACCCGCCCAGTGGCGGCTCTTGTTGAAAGCTTCGAAAGTTTGTTCAAGATTACATTTTTTGTACAATCTTATTTTAACGTTTTTTTAAATCACTAATATGCATTGTGTACTTGACGCTCATAAAGTGAGACTTCAGGAGGTTATTTTTAATGAAAACCTGTATAATATTATTTCTAATTCGACAAAATGTTCTGTGTGCTAAGATTAACTTATTACCTACTATGGTTAATTCACGTGTTAATCGGAGTCAAACGGAGGGTTGCGGGGTGTAGGTACTTAAACAAACTTGTTTTTTCGATTGAATTTAGCTATTATTTTGTGGCATTACATTATCATTAAGGGCCGAAACACAATGAGCATAAATAACAACACAAAATACGCTATTTAAGTATGGCTGTAGCCGCTGAAAATTTGTCGAATTTATATGTCGCGTAAAAAGGCCAGCCAGTGTGCATGAGACTTTTAGGCCTTATTACGCTCAATTATTAAAATCAAAACCTCCTAAATCACAAGGCCGGAACACTTATTCAAAGCAGCCTCCTAACTTGTATGGGATTTTACAAATTATTCCTCTTTTTTCATTTCATTCTTATTTATTAAAACATCTTATTATATATAAAAATAATTAAAAATATGTTTTTTGGAGGTTTTCACACAAGTTAGGAGGCTGATTTGATTCAGTGTCCCGGCCTTGAGATTAAGGAGGTTTTGGTACAATACGCATGGTGAAGCCGTGCAGAAGAATTTGTATGTTTCGCGATGTACGAGTACCTATACGCGTAACGCGAATTAAATTAAGCTGCGCAAGATAACCTCAGTGTGTCTCAGCCCTAAATGAAACAATATATCTTTGTATACCTATATAAAAATATATGTATTTTTTTTTTCAATAAACGCCTAAAAATATTCTTCAACTGGACGCAACACTATGTGTAAGAATATTTTAAGTAGGCATTCACGTCTTCTAAATAAGCTTTATTTATTGAAGATTTTCGTTTTATTATTCCATCTCTATTCTTCTTCTTCTTCCTAGCACTATCCCAACTCATTGCCTAGGTAGGCTGTTGGGGTCGGCTCTTCTCGTTCTCAGGTTATAGCTTCTTCGGTTCTGAGTGTCGCTTTCATCTAGGCCGTTTCTTTGTAGGATTTTGGAGCATTGGGTCATCCAGGAGTTCTTTGGTCTACCTCTGGATGACTGTCTTTGAAGCTCTATAGACATTGCCTGCTTCACTGTGTGGTCTGGTGGTCTCCGTCTTATGTGCCCATACCATCTTAACTGTCGTTCCTCTAGCTTACTGTTTATGTCAGTGACACCCAGGCTACCACGAATGCGTGAGCTTTTAATTTTATCTTTTAATGATACTCCTGCCGTCCATCTAAGCATTCGCATTTCTGCTGATTCGAGTTGCCTAGAGTAGGAGTTGTACATAGTCCAGCATTCGGAGCCATACATTATCGCGGGTCTAACAATAGTCTGGTATGTCTTTCCTTTAAGTTTTATTAGCATTTTCGTGTCGCACACAATTCCTGTTACGGATCTAAATTTCATCCATCCCACTCCTATCCTATGGTTGACATCCGCTGCACATCCTCCGTCTCTGTGGATGAGTGAGCCCAGATACTTAAATGAGTCACAGTTGGCTAATGTTACTCCATCCAATTGCATCGAAGGAGTTACAGCATTTGGGTCTTCTAATGGTAAATACAAATATTCCGTCTTTTTCCTGCTAATTTTTAGTCCATTATCCTCCAGGATCTTTCTCCACCTTTCCAGGCTATTTTGTAGATCACAATGATTTTCTTCTATCAGTACTACATCATCTGCAAAAAGCATAGTCTTGAGAATACTGTTCATTTCTTGACTCGTTAGGTAATTCATGACCATTATGAATAGCAATGGGCTGAGGACAGATCCTTGGTGTACCCCCACTTTAATTGGAAATGTTGGTGACATCCCTGATGTGCATCTTACTTGTGTTTCTACGTCTGTATACATATCTTGTATGGAGAGCACATATCCTTCTGGTACGTTATGAGATCTCAATGCCGCCCATATCAGGCTTCGGGGTACCCTGTCAAATGCTTTTTCCAAGTCTATAAATACCATGTGTAAATCTTTTTTTGCATCTCGATATTTTTCAACTATGATTCTGACTGTTTGAATAGCATCTATTGTTGATTTCCCCGATACAAAGCCGCATTGATCGTCGTGTATTTTTACAATATTCCTAATTCGTGTGTTTATAATCCTCTCATATATTTTCATGGTGTGAGACATAAGCTTTATCCCTCTATAATTGTCGCACTTCCTAGAGTCTCCCTTATTTTTGTAAAATGGAAGAAGATAGCTTTTCCTAAAGCTTTCTGGCATTGGTTCTCCGGTCAGTACTTTATTATACAGGTTGCACAGCCATTTATGTCCCACTTCCCCGTACTCTTTCCATAATTCGGCTGGAATATTGTCAAAAATAATAAGATAATTGATTATTCCATCTCTATTATTTTCCCCAATGTTTTGAATTTAATGTTATGTATTTGTGTTCCATAAACTACTCCATATGAATTAAACCTATCAATTTGATTGTTCTGAAACGGGAAACCTTCCCAGTTGGACCATCAAAGATTCACTATTCTGTAATTGTATTTTTTTTAATAGCTAATAAATAAATAAATTTCGATAATCCGCGCGATTTGTCGTAAAATTCTATTACAATAGAATATTTGCTGCGTCCTGTCACTGGTCCCGACATATCTTCCATTCTCGCGGGACTAAAATAATGGAATTATAACCTTCTTGCTTTGTCTTCATTTTATATTACTTTGGCTCGCTCATTTCATGCTCGCTTTATATGAAGGAACGAGTGAGAGACAGGAGCAGGAGCAGGAGCAGGAGCAGGAGCCAGGAGCGGAGAGACGGGGGAGTGGGGTGGGAGATAAGCGGAGATAATTTTATCTTATTATTTCAAAGCTACATTATATTCCGGAGATAAATCGTCTAGATTTTCATTATTTCCAGCGTCTGCCGTATCTTACACGAGGCAGCTTAACTCCGCTTCTTTTTAAATACTTTTTGTACTCCGGCGAAGAAAGCTGTTACTTTTTTATATCTGCATCGTCTCCTTTATTAAAATTTTAAAAGGTGCATTTCGCAACGAAAAAATATATTACATTATCACTAAGTAAATGAATTTATTTTACAAACACAGACTAAACTCAAATTTATTGAATATTGAAGTTTCAATAGCCAAATACGTCAATAAAATTGAGCATTTTAATACAGAATAAAATTACTTAAGTAAGTACTGATTAATTGAAGAAGAAGATAATACAAATAAATCTAAATGAAACATGTAATAAAAAGATAACGGTCACAACTAGGAATCGATCCCAGGATCTCTTGTCTTACCGATTCAATTCCTAGTGACCGCTATTCTTTTTATTTTCTGTATCCTATTCTAAGTAATATCTTCTTCTTCAATGATGTGTTTAATTTATGAGTATAACCTTCAAAAGAGTTAAAGAAAAAGTTGTTCCTGAACAATTAATTTATATAATGTATAGGAAGATTAGTTCGATTCCACATCTTACATTACTTGTTTAAATCGCCTAATACAAGGAAAGTAAATTGCTAGATATATTATTTATACTTTTGTAAGCTACATAATTTAAAATTAGAAGTGTATAAAAACCGTTCTGACCAAGTAATTTCTAACTGCATATATATTTTAAAAGTTTGTGTTTTTTGTAACTTTAGGCCATACATCGAATGCATGTATATGTAGTTTTTATTGTTGTTGGATACTATCACTGATAACTTACACATGGTTGATATTTAAAACGTTTGGGTTTTTGTTATCTCTTTATTGATATTAATATTATTTTATAATGTGCTTGTATGTGTACGTCATTATGTATTTGTATAATTTGCAATAATGTATATGTACATTTACATGTACACATCTCCTTCAAACTAATTAAAATAAGTTTTTTTTTCTTTTCAACGTTAAAAGCACCCATTGAAAAACTACTAAAAAGTAGTTTATTGGATTTTTTTCTCTTCTCCTGTATTATTTATTTCATAGATATATTATATTATCTTCATTTTTTAAATAAATAAATTACGAACAAAACAAAACAAAAAACAAAACACGAATCATATTGAATTATTTCAAAGCAGTTTTGGACTTTTTATCATGAATTTTCTCTTTCAATCATCTCCGTCAATATCATTTCCGCACCCCAAGTAGACAAATGCTCGAAGATTACCTCAATCATTTCACAATCAACCCGATTCCGTATGAAATAGGCAATTAAAGCGTTAAACACGAACGTTTAGCGTACAGCCCCGCACGGCACGCGTCCCGCCCGCGCCGCACACATCCGCGGCCGCAGTCCGGGGCCACGCGGCACAATCAAAACACCAAATCATCGCGTCGCGTCGCACCGTGTGAACTGTCTTTATTTACACATGTTAACAGGCCTTTATTTGTTTAACGGAGAAACTCTTTTAACTGTAGCAGGGCATTGTCTGATGCTTTGTTGACGATCTTTTTTACATGTTTTTGATTGTGTGATTTTTATTTGTGTATTAGTTGCTCCTTTTTTACACTTACTTGCTTTAGATGGCCTCTGTGGCAAAACTGTAGATAAGCTCATCGGCTCTGGATCTAGAAGTCACGGGTGTAAGTTTCCACGATTATTGATATACTAACTACTACGAGCATTTTGCCTGGACAGAATTTAATGAACATCATTTTTTAAGTCGTTCGTTATGTGGAATATACTCTCCGTATTGCCCCATTGATAGAACACTACTCAAAATCTAAAACTTACTTTAATTAGAAGCCATAATTCCACCGACTTCGAGCAGGTATTCTCCTTTGCGGCATCACATAAAAAAGCACATCCCTTTCACTGTTTGTGATCCTTTCATCGCAAAACAACTTAAATAACAATACATCGCGATAATAATTTTGAAATAAGAACTGAATGATGGGAAGTCTTATTAGTAATTCCTCTAAAACCTTCCCTGGAAAAAAGCGTGATGGTCTTATTTATTGTAAGCATAAAAGCACTTTTCCAGCTTTACGATCCCAAAATTACTAAGTTTGTCAATATGAGAGACATATTCTTAGGAAGAGTTAATTTTTAATACCCAAAGTGCTACAAATTTGGTATAAACAAAGGTCCTTAAATGAGTGATCCAGCATTTAGCCATTATAAGCGAGGTCACCATCAATGTATCATTCTGCGTGTAGCCGATTCCACTTCGTGACTGAAGTATTTTATTCGACCATTTAGAGGAACTTCCTTTCAATTTGAGTTAACATCTTCCTTATTTAAGGCGCCACAGGGAAATTAAAAGCAAAACGAAAAAAAGTGACTTAATTATAATAGCCTTTCCTAAGACTCGAAACGTAGGAAAAATCTCCAGTCATGTTCATTTTCCAGCCAATAATTATTTTGTGGTGCGTAAGAATCCAGAAGGAAAATAATTGAGATTTTTGTCCCAAGTAGACCGCGGGGAAATGTAGATGGGGGCCGTCGTAGATTTTATAGCTTTTTAAAATACTGCATTGCCCACAAAGAAACTAATTCTTGAAATTAAAGCCATGACCTGAACTTACATACCAGGAGGTACATCCCTTTAAGTATTCTTTTTGATGTTGAACAATTCAAACCACCAGCAGTGGAAAAACGTATCATCAACTATTGTTTCCTTTTTAATTTATTTTTTTCTCGGTGGGAGTTTTCAAGCTACTTGGTAAACGTATTACAAAATTGTGTTAGTTTCATGCCAGCTATTCGTTATGAAATGAATCTTAACTGTTCTATTTTCTAGGTTAATTCATATATTTCCATCATCAGCTATGAACATGACAAAAAATGTCAAAGTATAGTCAAATACATAAAAAGTTTTTTTTCAGTAAAATATAAGAGATTATATTTATGACATTATGAGAAAAAATATTCCTACTTCATAATAATTCTTAATAGAAATCATCGGCGAAGCCGGGCAGTTCACAAGTTGCAGAAAACATATATATATATTTTTTTTTGTATTTTATTTCTCTTTAATTATGCTTATGTAATTTAAGAACCCTTTAAACTATAAATAAATGCATTAACTACTCACAAAGTCTTTAAGAACCTGTGAAAGTGTATTATTATAAGTAGGTTCATCAAGTTCTATCAATTTTCAGAGACGGAATTCTAAATTGGCTAGTTAAGCCAGAAAATTTTCTTTGCTAAATTTTGAACTTGTTCCAGCATAAAATCATTAAGTGGCCAATAAAAAGGAGGGGAAACTTTTCGAATAAAAATACAGTCTAATAAAACTCAGTTCGGACAGGCCAAATCCGCTCAGTGATTATTCCCCAAAACGTAATGAGAGAGAATTAATGTAAATATTCTTTTTTTCTTTACGAACCTCCCCAAACTTTTATTGAAAAAGTAATATTGCGGTTCTATGGGGATTCCTAGAAATCTTTACGTATTAGGTTTTTATGTGTTATTGTTTATTTTACAAAACACGATATCATCTTTTTTAAGATTTTAAGTGTTTTTTGTGTCGCGATGGAGGACTTTGCCAGTCAAGGAATTGAACTCACGATTTCTGATCAGTAACCAGACGCAATGCCAACTCAGCCATTGAACAATCAAATATATGCTATCTATAAATACAGTATGAATAGATAAACAGTTTATACCTGCGTTAATGAAGGCATGGTTGCATTGAAACCGGTTGATGCTTTGCTATAAATAAAATTATGCACAAAAAAATTATAATTTCTATTATGGACTGCAGTAACAGTCAACGTAAATTAAACTTTAAAAGATCAGACCAATAAATAATTAATTGAAAGAGTATTTAGTGTAATGTATGTGAAACGAGGAAACAACAAAAAAAACAAGTCATTTAAAGAATAATGAAATTCTTACACTTGCAAATCAATTTAATATATTTTAACTACAATCTCTTTTTAATTCCACGTCCAATAATGGTGTTTAAACACAAGCATAATAACCACGTAAAAGCTCGTGTTGAAATGAATCCAATAAATCGTGACGGACAAAGAGCGCATTAAAGGAAATTGGTATTAAAAAAGTACTGTTATGGCCATCCCATTTCATTTTCATCCTTCTTCCAAATTAATTTGAAAGAAGGAAATTACCCGATCGCGTTTTCTATAATAATTACATCGGGGGAATAAAGGAAAAAGTTGTCCTGCGCCATGGTAACGAGTGCTCCGTACAATTCCGCTAAATTAATTCCTTAGAGGGGCAATTATGCGAAGGGGTGCGGGGCAGGACCTACCTACACGAATAAAAATTAAAATCAAAGAAATAACGTCGATTCTGAAAAAGTTCATCCCCCTCCCCGCTGCCTCCTTGGTCCTAGCCGCCGGCGCGGAACGGAAATTTGAATAATTCGATGTCAGAATATTGGATTCTTCGGCAGCTGTGTCTCGGTAATAATAAAGAAGATTTTTCTACCAAGTCCCATTCCAATATTTTCGATTCCCACTCGGAAATGCTCTTCTCCGTTCCATATTTAAATTGACTCGTGTCTGCATAATTCAATAGAAGTCATTTGCGGGCTTGTTCTGCCCGGAATTGGATACCTTCGTACACTCGCGATTTTTATCCGTCGACTTTACTCGATGAAATTTTAATTTTATTGCGGGCCAATTTAAATTAAACGCGAGTGTCAGTTTCGTATAAAACACTAACTCGATGATCGGAACATGTCACTGATTTAAATAATTTAAGTTTTTCGGCGAAATCATATGTCGTTCGTGACAGTAATATATATTTCATTCATTTTTTGCCTACAATGGCGGAGGGGTCGACGGAAAGCGGTGATTTTAGCGAGGCTAATTAGTCATGGAGCAGATGCGACTGCAGAACTGCAACTGCTAGTAGAACTGGTACTGAAATTGCTAGTTTTAATCGTGAGTGATACGGTTCGATTCCTGGACGGTTAATAATGTAGAATCAGCAGGGGACGCTATTTGCGGCCACCCGGACTGTCGGCTATCCGCTGTCAGGCTGCATCATAATAAATTAATAACAATATCACTCTTGACATATCGTTAGTGGCTGATAACTGTAACCTTCATTTTTACTGTTTTAGATATTAAGTTAAATTCAAACGATCTCTTAGATGTTTAAGTATTAATGCTATAATGTGAACTTAAAGAGATAATGAAATACGAAAAGTGCAATTTAACAAAACCAGTCGTAACACAGACACCTCTTACTGTAGGCGTGAAAGTAAATCAGTCTTGAACATAGTAAGATCATACATGTTTTATGATTAAATTTTTGAACATTAAGTTTTTTTATGTAAGTATGAAATAGCGTAATTTATTTCCGAGTGCGCAATACATGTTTGTATTTTATCTTTTATTATGTGACATGTTTGTACAACTTTATGCATTAACCTATTGCCATTGTTGATTTATCGTAGAATTTGTAGAAGGAGCGTACCCGCTCCGTGTTTGAACTCGAGTACTAACCGATCGTCCTACCCACTGGGCCATCGTCCGTTGAATATGGAAAAAAAATCAATCCATCTTCCAAATGTGTTACCTAGGTATGCCTTTTCATATGTACTTACCTTATTCGGTATTACGCTCATTATTTATAGATAACAATTTCAATAAAGGAAAAGTAAATAACCGTACATAAATACGCTAAAGTTAAGGGAAAAAATATGTGAATACCGTTCGATCTCGACCCTTTCTTCCCCCACCTCCCTCTTTAACCCCCTCCCACTCCCCCAACATAGCCCTGGGCGGACAAAGGACGGACAGCGGTCATTTTTCCTCGGAGTTTTCAATCTACTTTTCTTTCAGCTCACAGCTCTCTCCAACTTAAGCTCTAAGCTATGAGGTTATTTTTTTCTCCTGTATTTTTCTTTACTTTAGTTTCTATCTTTCCCGTTAGATGTCATTTTTCTTTCCTCTTTGTTTTACTACGGTGTACGTCCGAGCGCGTGTGAGTGCTCTTATGTGAAAATCGCGGAAATGTATTTCTAACAATATCTTTGCCGACGCTATCTTGAAATATATTTTGTGCTCAGCTTAATGTTAATATTGAACATTATAATTAACGCTTTGCCTTAAAACAACCATTTTTAAAAAATATTGTTTTTTATATATAATCAGAGAGTAAAAAAAAAATGAAAACTTTATAACGAAATCTGCCTATACGAAATTTAAACATTTTTTTTCTGTCGAGAATCTCATTACAAATACAAATATTTTAAGTTTAAAACGTCGATGAGCTACGGAATTTTCGATAACTTGAATATTCTTTATAACTTAGATACCTAAAACAACAAGCAGTATTTATTTTTTCCCTACTCTTCATATATTAGGAAAATATGCTTTAAATTATTAAAATTAAGCTTAAGGCGATGCCATACGTAGTAATGCAAAATCATGTGTTTTTGGTTTGAAAATTTGGTCGCTTAGAAATATTTCAGACGCTTTAATTAAATACTGCGAGTAGAATACATCTTGGCCTTTGAAATAATCGAGTATTTTTTAGAGTCTTTTTATAAGCCCAGAAAAAATACTGTAAAAGCCTATGAAAACTGCTTTAAAGTTCAAAATCTCCTATATACGAACCCATTTTCGGTTATGATTTTATTGTATAATGTGGAAAATTAAGTTATTTATAAAATGATCGAAAAAAATTAAGTATTTATGCCTGAACATCCATAAAATAAAATAAAAGACACTTTTTGGCCATGTTTTTTTCTTGCATAAATCAAAACAGGCGGATGGTGTTAAGCGGGAATTTAAACCTTATCGCCATCTTCGTAAGGGTTGTTATTGATAGCGGCTTAATTTAAAATATTACACGACGTAGTGCATCGCCTTAAATGGGGTATGCTATTTATTCTTATTTTATTTTATTACATTTTTTGTATTACAAGTAAATACTCAATAAAGTTAACATTTTTGACACAGTTTTTTTTCTTACAAATGCGTGTTACATGTTTAACCCAATTTTTTTCCCATTTTTAATATTGATTTATACTCAAATAATCTCTCATAATGTTCAAGTTGCAACAAACGCCTTAACGTGAACTTAAGGAAATAAATCTACGAAAAAGGGAAATTTAATAAAACCAAAAGTAACACAGATACCTCTTACTGTAATAATAACAATTAGATAATTTTTATAGTGCCGTTTTTATGAAAAATCACCAAAGGCGCTGTATTGTAAAGTAAACACAATAGCTTTTCCTCTCCATAAACAGAAAAAATATATTTTATCTGTATTAAGATAACCTAGCCAGATAACCAAAGGTAACACCAACACTTTTTAGTGTTAAGTAATTATAATAATTAGATAATTTGTATATATAATTGGGCGCTGTAGTGTAAAGTAAATATTATGGCTTTTCTTCTCCATAAATAGAAAAAATATATTTCTCTTTATTTAGATAATCTAGCCAGATAACTTAGCCAGATAAGCTTGTCAGATAACCCTTATATTTGTCACGATCCGTAGCATGCATAATTTCATTAATTCGCACATAGCTCGGTTGTTTATGACCGCGTAGCATAATAAATTTTCATAAGAGGCCCACACATCACCCATATCTATAATTGAACTTGCACTAAGCACACGTGCTCCATCTTGATTTCACGGCTCCCACCCCCACCCCCACCCCCCTCTGGCGGCACTGGAAGGGTAGGTAAGTGAGGAGGTCGCGAATAACTTTCGAAACACATAGAATATAAATCGAGCCCCCTCCCCCTCCCGCCAATCTTTAACCAGGGCTTAAGCTTATAAAAGCTCGGGCGTTAATGGCCGGATACAGGAAATTGCGCCCTCATATATCTCCAACCAGATTTATGAAAGCACACACACACCTACCCATATGGAATACAGCCTCCGCGCTCATCCAAGATGCTATATTTCCTCAGATGTTTTCCCCTCGAAACAAAGAAGTTGGGCTCTGTCTTCGAAATGAGATTATTTGTTTATAGGTACATCCTTATGCCTCCATTATGGAGTATTTGTATTCTTTATTGAATATTGTATCGATCCGATCCCCTATTTTCTTGATTAAGAGATAAAATAATTCGCATGAAGGAAATGGTAATACAAAACTAAACTACGGTATAAAAAATTCGGGTATTCTGTCAAACATTATTTTCTTTTTTTAATCCTCTCTAGTACCTTTGTATAGAAAAAGTCATTGTATCTAAGCATCAAATATCAAAATAATTGATTGATGATCTACGGCATCGTGAAATTTTTATAATTTATATTTTTGAATGTATCTTTTATAGTCACACTGTAATATACTGTGTGCTTACAGCTTACTGTGGTGGTAGTTGGAGATTTTCAAATATTGTCAGGTTATTCGTAACCCGGGAATGTTTGTCTTTCTTTTTTTTTTTTTTAAATATATGTATGCTTCTTCCATAATAAACGGATAGAGATGATGCGGCCACCAACCCGAAAGACGGTCGTTTTATATAATTTATTATTACCTATTACGTTTTTCTTTTTACTCTTACTTTACTTGTGTGTATATACATCTCTTGTAATATAGCAGATTTAACTTGCACTATCCATCAAGTCTTAATAATACGTAACGTTTTACAATTTGACCCTCGTATTGAATTAAAAAATGCACTCATTATGAAATGTAGAATCTAACATTCTGTGCCTGTCTTATTATTATTTGTATTTCTTAAATTACTCACAGACTAAAAGGCCCCTAAAGCCTTTCGAGAGTACCTTCACGTATGGCGATGAATTATTCTAAAGATTAAACAAATTTGCTTTCGCATAATTATGCTCCATCCCTTAATAAATAATGTGTTTTGTAATAGGTCGCTAGCAAGGAGACACCAAAAGTCTGGCGGGATATCTCATATGTAACGCAAACCCATCGCGCACATATTTCACCGGCTAAATCTGCACGAGCTGTTCAGAGCTTAAGTTTCCATAATAAAAAGGTTTGGCGAGCACAATAGCGACAAGGTTTATCTCAAAACACCCCCAGGCCACCCTTCTGGGGGAGGGGTCTGCCCTAGCGCACCTCCCACCATGTTATTTCAGATGAGATTTATAATCTGGGATTTTAAGGTGTACGCGATAAAAGTAAATGGCTAAAGAAGCATAACTGAGAATGGTGTTGGTGCCCTTAAACGGTAAACGTTATTTTTAACGCGGAGTTTACAAATTGAATCTTCTTTTCCAAGTTTCGTTTCCTTCTTTAATCTTACGAATTATTGACAATTTTTTTTATTTTTCTTCCCTATTTTTTTATATAATGATTTATTTGGTGGGTATATGCATAAAAAAAGTTTAGCGTAGGTACTTTAAGGTGGTAGTGTACTGAAAAATGTAGCGTTTTGCCTGTTGCATCCAACTCTAGTTAATTATTCCCAAATCTCATATTAATTTGTTTTACTGGCCAATTGATAGGTACATGAATTTTTTTCTCTTCATTATTATAGAAGTTATGAAACATTATTTTTTTATATTTCTAAATATTAAACCATAAAAATACACTCTGACATTAAAAAACTATACAAAGTTTCTGGCGTTGCCATCAATTAAAAGGTTTTAAATGGTTATACAGAGATGCAGGAAAGTGAATGCAAGTTTGCTCTTTTGTGACTATTTTCTTCACTTTTTAGTTTCTTGCAATTTTAAAAAGATTATTACTCTTAAAGAAATTTTTATATTTCTATATGAGTTTTAACGTATTTAACCCAAAATCACATTTCAGTCAACATAAAAATGTATAACTTTAAAAAGAGAAAGTTGCCGTAAAAGTTATTCCTTTTGGAGCCGTATCCTAGCTTTACCCGGGATAATTGTTTTGAAAGGTTTTCGACGGCACACTCGAGAAAAGAGGAATCATTTTTTAATAACCGTTTTCCGATTCCAAAATAAATTATTTATGTGTGTTAAATTAAGAACTAGAAAATCCGATCGTTTTGAATTTCAACGAACCTCACCTTCGAGATAGCGTGTTTGATTATTGCGGCAGCAAAAGCATAATCATGTAGGTAAAACCTATAATATATTTACTTTGAAGAACTTTAAAAATTTTGTTAAACTTAATGACTAAGGAAATAGATAATGTTAAATCAATAGTAAACAAGATAATAAGAATATATTCATAATATTATATCACTTCATTCCCTTAATATTAGACATCACAATAAAACACTCGAGATAGTCTGAGCGGAGTTACATAGAATAACAATTAACGACTACAAATCAACAAAGCCTTGTGTGCGGAGAGAAAATGTATATCTCAGATATACGGGAAACTTCTTATATGAACATTAGAGAGCTTTCTAAATAATCTAAGTCCGACAAGGAAGTACGTATGGTATTGACATAGTGGAGTGGTAGGGTACTAAGTATAAGGTTTGGGTGGATGTGTGGGATGACCGAAGATTGAAACAAGTTGCTTAAAGGTTGTGTTACATATTTTTCCTTGGGAATCTATTTCGGGATGATAGGCTTTCTAGTAGTCGCCATTTTACTGTGATGCAATAAGGTACAAAAAAAACATTTTATAAGTGGCTTACAAATGAAATTGTTTTAATTTAAAGATATTTACCTTGCGTGTAGATCAATTAGTTAAGTGTTTTAATGGAGTCAGAGAAAGCTTCTTTGTTGCATGTGTGTTTTTGTATCATTTAATATTTTTTTACGTAATTAGCTTACGGGTCTGTTTGAAATTTATGTTTGCCATTATCGTGGGCTAAACGAAAACTGCTGTATCAACTTTGAATTTACTTGTTTTAATTTTTCGTAGAAACTGTTAGTAGCAATATTTGTCAAATCCCCTATTCTGATTAATTATTTCACAGAAAATGTTAGTTGACTACAGTTTTACAAAGGAACTGTTAGTTGTCTGCGGTTGGCTGCAGTTTCAGAATCAATTTCCGGATATAAAAAGTTTACACCGGTATTTATTCGAATATTGGAAATAACTTTGCGTGAATTCCCATAAATTATCAGATATTGGTGAATCTCTCAAATAGATTTGCTCTTTTTAATTTTCAGTACAACAACAACAACACTTTGAATATATTAAAGTAACAACATCTTTGAATGACTTTATTATTATTGCAAATTTCTGACTATAGTTGTACTGGTGGTGTTTTATTTTTTGATATTATTTTCATCCTTACCCAGCAACTCCACAAGTTTTATATCTCAGGAGATGACCGTTGCTTGCTGGTAGTGAGTTGATAGAATAAGCAAGACTGCTCTGGTATACTTATGCTCCCTTCCCCCTTCTTGGACTCGCCTGACCAACCCAACCTCCCACTCACCCACCACCCCCACCACCCACAGCCATCATGCAACCCTCGGTGTTTGTACCTTGTTTCGCACGGTGGTTCTCGTGGATCAAAGCCTCGCTGCTGTTATTAACCTGAAATGTGGTACATAAAAATATAATCATAAAAGCATAATAATCAATATTTGAATAAACATAAATAAAGCAAATACACCCATACAATTGTAAACATTGACATTAACATCTTCATGAGCTTCTTGAATGGGTTATATATTGTTTTAGGCCGTAATTGTGCTTGGTGTTTGAATTAAATATCAAAAACATATTTGACGCTTCATAAAAACATTACAAAATATTTTTGCGTTCTGACGTTTCACCACCACTGCCTAGTGCCCGAAGCTGGACAATCTTATCTTAGATACACATTACATACATATATCGTGGAAATCTTATCTAATGCTATCTCTGGTCCCCCCCCCCCCCAGCCCTTTTCCTTCTTACTCCACCCTCTCCGGTGGAGAAGGCACTTCCCACCCCATATGCCTCTTAAGATCGGACACTCGGAGCGGCAAGGCGCTTAGGGGTGGCAAATATTGCATCTGAAGGTGTTTATGCAAAATCGTATTTCCTTTGTTGAATAAAAGATTTATCAATGTTTTGTTTGGATGGGCTTTCCATTATTGGTTGGTAAAACCAAATTAAAAACATTTTTACCAAACTATTTATATGTTGATATTTATTACGTTCTACTAAACTCTTTAGGAACAATTATGATTCACCTTTCATTATCCGCCTAACATATAAACAATAATTAATGTGTTAAACAGTTCAAAACTCTCAATAATAATTTATCTGATAATTGTCTATGCCACTGTTATTGGATTATTATATAATAATTCTCTGAGTTTAAATATTACTTCAGTTTATTGTTTAACCAAGTACAGAGATTACGCGTACATTCTAGTCGTGATATGAAAGAAGGAGATGAAACAAATACATGGGCTTTTATACAACTAGAACATATCTGTCTCGCTCCAACCCCTCAAATCAAACACCTGACAGTTGTCCCACAGTACCTATCTATATCTGTCAATCTTTTAGTTATAAGTTACCAAAAAGTTAAATACATAGTTAAATTATTACGTAGGATTAAATTACTGAAGTTTTAACTTCACTGTATTATTTAATCGATGAAAATAATATAAGAAACTCCAAACGAAAACAGAATAAGACACCGAAAATATTACCAGCAGTTGAGCTAATAAGACCTTATTAAATTCGGTCATTTTTATCGATCTCATATTTCAGTTTAAGGATTATTAACAATTCCATATTTTTTATGGGCTGCCTTTGGAATGATCGCTATATCGGAGTTGCAACCGTTATCGTTTTTTTCGGTGGCGTTGTTTTTTTATCACATTTTCATCAGGAATTGTTGATATTATATTTAATAATTTTATATATAACATCTATAAATTAATTTACGAAACAACATTCAGTCATTCGATTAATTAATTATCGCTTTTAAAACCATTAATTGGTGGGTATAATAACCAGAAACCTTAGGATCAACACTGCTAGCTCCTTAGATCAGGCTGCATCAAAATACCTGTAGAACAGACTCAGAATGCCCACATTGCGTCTGTGAATCAGAGATGGCAATTGATATGTTAACAATGGATTGTCAATCAGACGGACTGCTCTCCTTTGCACAGAGTCAAGTGTGTTTATCAATTTTGTGGGGCTCTAGCCCAGAGGTGGATCCCAAATTCATTTGTTGGACGTACTTGTGATTTGTATAGGGTTAGTTGCTGGCCACTTTTGAATAATCTGCTAAACGTCCAATTATAAAAAATGAAGTTGTGTAAATTATCCATTCATTATAATTTTTACGTTCCATTAGATTACTTTTCTCCGGTTAATTTTATAAATTTTTATTTTGTTTCCGTTTGTTAGAAAATAAGTAAGAGGAAGCGTTACTTTTTGATCAATTAATAGAATTTTTTTATTTCTTGCAATTTACGGAAAACTACAAAAGCGAACATAAAAATACCTGTACGCGATCTGTGTTCCAATATATTAGCGCGGGCTGCCTCGGGCGTTCTATACAACTTCTTCCTGCCGTGAAGATAGTACTAAACTTAGCGGAAATAAATAAAGCAAGAAACTACGAGAAACCTCTCATGGATGTTTGCCGAAAGAAATATATATCAGAAATGCCTTGCTCGAGTGGATTATCTGACTCCAGAATGGGGTTAGAACATAATGGCAGGTTTCCACTAATCAATACTAACTCACTTGCTTGAGATAAGGAATAATCATTTTCATTCTTTTATAATTGCTCTATAATGTTACAAAAAAAATTTCACTTTTTTTTCGTGAATAAATGTCAATCTTGGGTGTGGAAATTGACCAATTTCCCGACATCCGATCCAGCTGAAACTCGGCACAGGTAAAGCACCCAGTGAGGCAGACATTATCCAATAATGTTTTAAAATTGTAAAGTATTATATCTAATAAATTTAAAAAAGTAAAAAAACTTGGAATTTGGCTCAATTTTTAGCGCAGTTGACTCCGGTCGTTAGGGAGGAAGGTTCAATCTTGAGTCATTTTTTTTTTCACAGAACATAAAAATAAACTTTTAAATTTTATCAATTGTTCATAATCCGTGAAACAACTGGCCCTTATTTATATTTGAAATGCCAGCTATCGACTTCCCGATCATCCTCTTCTTCTTCCCCTTCATTCTCGAAACGTTCGCCAAAAAATGGGAATGTCATATTTCCACTACGTATGGGCAAATAGAATGATAAAAAAAATCATTCTCAGTCATTCTTATTCAACTTAAACTAAGAATCTCTAAAGCGATCATTATATTATTTTAAACTACGTTAAAAAATATCCTACAAAGCTATAAACTAAAAACTCTGCACCCTTCCAAAGAAACGTCCCGTGTTTTTGACACTGTAAAAACAATATAATCATTTTGTTGATTCCTTTTGAATGATTTCACGGGGCTGTAAATCCGTCCCCTGCAGATTGTTCACCTTTAACGTGTACCTGTTCAGATCAGCATATAATTGAAAAAATGTTCAAGAATTGAACGCCTGTCCTTACCAAAACATTTACGCTCCACGTAATATCGAATGTCAATCCAGGCCTCCCGTTTTATTTTTCCATTTCAAAAGCGATTTTGGTTGTCGCTTCAAAGAACAAGGAACTGGTGGCGGTAAAATTCACTTACAGCATGCATGGAATATTTGCGAGTATATTATATCGAGGGCTTGGTGTTTTTGTTATTGCTCAGTTTTATTTGCGCAAGCTTTCTTGATTTTGAATATTTTTTTCACACTTTTTAGGGTCGAATACCTACAAAAAATAGTATTAATTTGTCATATTTATGTGTATTTTACTTCAAGCTACATGGTTGGTATTTCATGAAAATTAGAGGTAAACTATTTTTGCAACCTAACCTAAAGAATAGGAAACGAAAAACATTTCACAAATAAAGTTGAGTTATGGATTAAAGACCAAATAAGGCTATACTACAAAATAAAATAATTTTAAAATAATGTACCTACACAGTAAACATATTATATACATCCAACCATCAATTATATGCATATTGATTGGTTTTTATAACTGTTACTATATTTTATTGTACTTCTTTTATTTCTTAATATTGCATATAAATTATTTTAATTAACATAATTTCAATACAGTACATTTTTATTTAAATACATAATTTGTTACATAAAATTGTTAAATAGGGGCCTCAGCAGGTTAAAGCACCCAGTGAGGCTCACCTTACAAAATCATATTTTGAAAAATATTCTAATGTAACAATAAAGAATAAAAAAACGCAGAAAAACAAGTATCCAAGTCTTTCTTTCAAAAGTTTGATAAACAATTCTTATAAATAGTGTATTTTCTACAATTATTATACCCCATATTTAGGGAGCGCTCACATATTTTGCATCATGAGCACTTCAATAAATTTATAACAAGCTGAAATTGAAATCTGAATCAATTCTACTATTTTTCCTACTACACCAGAAATAATCGTGCATTTTTACAAAGCGCAGGTCTACATCACGCCTGGACACACTAACTCACTCCTCAATACACACGTCTCATACCTTTTTTCCTTCCCTACACTACCTCTTCTATCTTTCCTTGAAAACCCTCCACACGGCATTTTCAAAGATGACGTAGGCCCTGAGGGAAATTATTTTCCTCAGAGCCTACTGTTTGGAACTAGTGTAAAAAAATTGTCAAAAGGTTAATTCTTAATAAACAATCAAGAAAATCTTCAGTCAATCTAAAAGATTGCCGTACAGTGGCTAAATTGATTGCGTGTCCAAGCACTCTGGCTACATTCGTCCGAGCACTTGTTACAATCAAGTGACTTTGCTTACCAGTACTTATCTAAAATGCAATACGAAGGACTGCAGACCACAAAGGTCCCTCTCCGTCTGCTGGGACCCTGGGAGAAGCGAAGGAAGCAAAGGGGAGGTTGGAGCGTAGTGGGGTGGTAGGTGGAATGGGGCGGCATGCAAATTGAGTGGACGACGTCTTGGTTTTCACGAGTAAGTCGGTCCCGTGGTTTGCGATGCTGGGCATGGTATTACTATTCCGTTTTTTTCATTATATTTTATTTGTGACTAGCTAGATCCCCATTTTATTGCAATAATATTTGCACACACTACTCGAACTATGTTCTTACAATCATTATTTATTTTATGGCACATGATATTTCTAAAAAAAGGAATTGTTCAAAGCATTTGACAATAAGCTTCAAAACTATTAAGGCATTTAATACCTGCTTAACTTGTTTAAGATACCTCTTACGGCATTTAATACTTGCTTTAAAATTAAAATTACTTAACACAGTAATAATTAACTAACATGGTTGGTAGTCCGAAGTGCAGTAACAGTAGGATATATCCAGTTACCAACGTTGTCCTGTAATAATTTCTAATTACCAACAACTAATTTTCACAGATTGCCACCCTGAGTAGTATTAGACCATACTCGGACACAAATCATCTTGTCTCGATACGAAATTCTCGATTCGAGTTTATTTGGAATTTTTTGATTATTTACAGTGTATAATTAAAGAATTAAACTTCATACGGAAGCACTATTTAGAATCCATTGGAAATATGAAAACATTGTAGAATCCGTTAAAAAAAAGCTAAGACTGTTATCTTTCAATTGTGGTCTACATAACTATGTCAGATCATACGACGTACGATATATATACTTCAAGATTAATACAATTCAAATAAGAATGACATTTACTGATCTAATATTTTTACACAAAATATTTCACGGCCATCTTGATACTGCATGTTGTAGCAATATTGAAATAAATGTTCCCGATTCCCATTATTTAAGACGCCATAGCATGTTTCATCTGAATACATTTAAAAATAATATCGCCTATTTAAGCCCTCTGACCCAAATTTATCAACTATATAATAAGACAGAGTATGCTGAAGTAGACATTTTCGTCGATAATTTAAACGGATTCAGAAAAAGCTTTCTGCTGTTGCTAAAAAATGTGTTGCACCGATTATATTATGTATTACCTGCTCTCTATTAGAGTCTTTTGTTTAATATAACTAACTATTTGTCAATTGAGTGAACATTAATATTTTTATTTTATAATTTTATATTTTTATTTTTCAATCTTTATTAAGATGTATGGAAATTAATTTATCGTAGGTCTAAGTACATTTTTGTAATTGTTGTACCTGTTTGTGTATTAACTAAGTTTTTATAACTGGATTTTTCTCACATATGTGAGATCGTCTGTAAAAACGCAGTATAATTAAATAAATACTTTTAAACAATAAAAAACTCATTTATCTTATTTCCATAACGAAAATAACGCTAACACTCCTCATACCTAAATAACGACCCCCTTTTGAACTCTTATTTAAATAATAGACAGGCTGTTCTGGGTGCATTAATTCTGCACTTTACCGCAGAAGTGTATTTACTAAGGAAGTTATGGTAGAAGTGAAAAAGATGATTAAAAATTAATTCCAAATTCCATTGTTTTTTTTCATAAAAAAATTATTTTTTTCATACAAACAATAATAAAATAAAATTCATCTTTTTTTTCCTAAAAACCATAACGTTGAAATTTAATTTCCTTAGGTAGTTGGTGAACTTTACTTCCGGAAACCTTGTGAAAATGGTAACAACACTAATAAATAAAAAATATATTATCTTTATGGAAGTACTTGCTTATTACAATAGATCTATACATATATACATCTATAAATGGTCTACTCCTCGTAATCTAAGGGTATAGGGTGTAAGGTAAATATGGAATTGAATGACTGCAAAGGTTTGCTTACATCTCAGTATGGAAACCTTCGCTGAAAAAAATAGTTATCTGCTCCGTAAAAATATCTGTTCTTCTTACCTTATTAAACAACCGAAGGTTTATTGGAATATTTCCGTAAACCTTGGACTATTTAAATGTATTCAGCACAGTAGTACAGGTCCGCGATATCAACTTGTAGAGTTTTGTGGAGATAAGTGAAGTCAGTCAAGACGGTCGCCGCAATCACGTGGGTCAATCAGCGACCACAAAAAGATCTCCGTGAAAGGAAAATGAGAGAGATGGAATTACCCCTCGCTAGGGTGGCAAAGAGGGACACACTGCCGGAATCTAAATCCACCTGTCAAAATAATCGAAATAACAGGATTTTCATGCTAAGTGAATCGGTTTAAAGTAAGTTTATTGAACGACTTAAATAAACTTTTTTTTTATTTCTTGAGCAATATATACAAAATTTGTACTAGACATAGAATGCAACTCGTATATATTTAAGTGTTTCATTTAGTCGTGTTTTTATAACCCCACCATTAATGAAAGTCCGCTAAATTAAAACATTTATGTGGACTGTAAGTTACAAATATTGAAGCAAGAAGATTTTTTTCTTAAAGTAAATATATAATATTAATAATCAAGTAATTTGTTGAACATTATCCTGGCGCAGGTACAAAACAACCGAAATTTATGGTTTTAAATATTATAAAATGTGAGAGATCTTTTAAAGAGTGTGATGTAAGTAGTAAATTAAGATTGTAATTCATGCAAATGTTTCCGCAAAGATATTCTAAATTTTGATCCCTGAAGTCAATTGCGATACAACGAAAGGTTATTGATCTCATTCAAACGGGGGAAAACTTAAACACCCTTTTAGCCTTCAGGGTAAAACTATAGTTCTGAAAAAAACTATCATATAAAATTTAACCGGTCGACGCGGGAGTTTTTTTTATTTTCCCCTTCTTCAAGGCAATAAAAAAATACTTTCCGTAAAAATCCCATCCCCGGGCAAGAGCCCACCCTCCCCCACAGTGGGTTGTGTTGTGGGGAGGGTGGGTGTTTTCCACCTCCCGCCACACACACCAAGGTACGCGATATGAACATAAGGGAAAGCGGTGTAGTGCCATAAGGCCGGCTGAGCTCCTCCAATCATGTACCGGGGTTTTATTACATCCATAAATTGCTCATATCGTATCTGTTATGCGGCGAGGCCCCGGCCCGCTATTGGCTGGGCGGGGGGAGGGGGTGGCGCAATGCGGAAGGCTCTGCTCCTTACCCCGCCTTGATATTAATATTGAATTTTTCTAGCGGGTTGTTATTTCTAATGTGTTGGAAAATGAGCCGTTCCGGCACGTGCTGAGAGAATCCATACTTCCTCGGCGGGAGCAAAATGAATATTTGTCACGCCATGCGCCAGACATTTTACTTTTTTATTGCTTAGTATATTCGGGAAATTTTCGCTTTGGTTTTTGAAAACTTTTACTCTTGAGTTAGTTAGAAGAAAAAATATTTCATTTGAGGGATGTCGCGTTCAAGAAACAATGAAATATTTTACAAAACTTTTTTCTTTGTAAACCGTCTACATATCGACTTTAGAACCCTTAATAAAGGGTTCAATCTGATGGCAACATTGAAAATACATTTATTTTATAAAAGTTTTTTTTTTTTTTATAATGCGAATGATTGTTAATAACGTGAATCAATGGAACTCCTAACAAAACTGAACTAAGCACATATATTACGTAGAAATGTAGGGAAACAGAAAGGAGATCGGAAATGATGTGAAAATATGCATATTTTGGTGTACGTACTCGATTTCTATTTATGACTGAACCCAGCCCGCTAAGGCATGTCTTTCGTATTTATTTTAAACCCACAATCTCTGGTTTAAGAGATAATTAGATCATTGTAATCATTATCATAATCGTATTGCCACAGATGTTTCAATTTAAATTAACGATTTGTAGGAAATATGATTTTCACTTCTCAAATGTACAGTGCATTTGTTATTAATAGTAATCCGCGTATCTAATGTATACTGTTCGCTTATTGATACTAATTAAAAAATAATATGTGTAAGACATATAAATATATAACCTACAAGTATCATTAAGAATTGAAGAAAAAATATATTGAATCAGAACAATAAATCCCAAAGAATTCCGAATGAATTTGACCGATAAGACCCGTAAAGAAATGGTAGTGAATGTGAATGAATGTCTCCCTCCGCTGATGGTCCCAGGGTGCGACGACCCGCGATGAAGTGAACCCTTCACGCACCGTGCAGAAAGATAGAAAGATAAAATAATGGTCGGGATAAAGACGGCGAATCGCTGCCGGGAAGGGGGGTTTTCATAATTAATCAACCCCTGAAGGGTTTCGGAGTCCTTTAAAAATGGTAACCGCTAATTTATAATTGACGCTTTACAGCCCTCCTGCTGCTAACGTATCTTTTATAATGTTAGTTTATGTTTTATCGTACCTTCATATAATTCTTTTAGTTAAAAGGTAAAACTTTAATTCTTGAAGCATAAATCCTAGATTGGGGATTTTTTAATTAAACGTTGATTATATCTTCACCTTTTTTTATTAAAACACGTGCTTATATTAGTAGTATCCGATTACGTAAGTATCAAACATTACTACATACACACAACTGAAGGGAAAAAACAGCAGTTTTTAAACCATTTTAATAACTTAAAATAAAATTCAAAATGTACGTCTTAGATTTACTCATATTTATTTTTTATATTTTTTAAATTAAGTATACTACTTGAAAATGGTTTTAATTGCATTTTATTCCTGATTTTTTCATGTTTATTTATTCGACACAAGACTCGAGGCTTACAGTTTAATTAATTCCGATGAATTTGTAACAATAATATCTCTTTTTTTCAGACCGTTACCCACAAATGTAAGTTATTTATATTTAAGATTAATAAAAATAGTACCTTACCATTCAAATATTATACGTAAAATGGTTTGAAATTTTTTCAAAGCGTTATTTTTTCACTGCAAAATTAGCGGTAAGCACCAGAATTTATTTATCTAAACGATGAAGTAGTAACTTCCCGAGGTGTTCATTTACAAACATATGATGAATTTTAGTAATACGTTTATCAAAACTAGGTCCGTCCAACACACGCCTTTTTCACTTACGTCGTAAAGATTCCCGCTTTATTTTGTCAGGGCGAATTCGACTGTAGATCCGTCCAATACACCGGAGCCGCGTGTTGCTTATCTTTGTACACACCTTCTTCACTTACGTCGTTAAGATCCCGACCTTATTTTAGGGTATAATCTTAAACTGTGTTTAAATCACGAATCTGAGCAGGGACAAATATCTTTATCTCTAAAATTGCGTTACCCTGATTATCACATGAGATAAGTCCTTAAATGTGTTTTCATTAAACAAAACGATTTCATCAAACCATCAGTGGTATTGGTTCTTCTAAGGATTTTCAAAACATGAATCTTCAAGTGTTTATTTATTATATAACCCACGATACGCAAAACTCTTACTGTTATTAAGAAAAGCGATAGATTTAAGTTGTATTATATGGTTTATTTATATCCGGCAAGTAGAGTTTCCATCAGTTGTAGTATTTGTGGAATACCCCCTTAGGGGTATTGTTTGGCAGAGCAGGAGCGGAGGTGGGCCCCTCGGTGCCCATACAATGCCTTTGCAAAAGTGTCCTGATACCGTCATAAAAAAGCTTTTCAATTCTCAAAAAACTCGGAACTTTATATCTACCTCACGCGGCTGATGGTGACGTTAAGGGGAAAATTCTGGGAAAATTAAGCTGTTCTGTTTTTTATTCGCCTTTTTTATAGTTCTTTTGCCTGAAATCGCGCTTCTTCATTTAATATCGTATATTTGGATATTTCAAAATATGAAAATCATGCCTAAAAGGAGGTATTTCTTTCCATTTTTCAGATATTTATTTTAGATCAATCTTTGATTTGCATGCTTTCAAGCATAAATATAAACAATAATAGAATACATTTTTGAATGAAGGAGCAAAATGTCTCATTTTGTTATTTAAGGGTGAAACTTGCAAAATTTTTGCTCCGTGTTGAATTTCATCACGAATACATTTTTTGCTGGCAACGAATTTTTCATAATGACTGGTTACGTTGCTTTTAAATATCCATTTCATTCTACTAAAATAATACGTTTATCGTTTGTCCATATTTATTATTTCTACGTTAAGAATATTTAGTAGGCATATTTATAAATAAATAACGTGTAGTGTATTTTTGCGGCACGTTCCAGACTGGAAGATAGTTTCTCGAAAAGTTGCTTGAAATGGCTTTAGCCATGTTTAGTGACCAGATATGAATAGCCAGGTACTTTTCCACAATCTTCTACCCATCTCCCCCACTACTATCAGTTTCACAAAAAACCCTTATTGGAGATGCGATAATCTCTCTGGTTCCTGGTGGTAGGTTGAAGTTGGATGTTTGTGCGTCTTTCACATTTAAAATATTATTGAATAAAAACGGTCAATATCTAGCCGGAAAGTGAAAAAAAAATTTTTTTCAATAAAGCAAGACAAATCAAAAATGCGTTGTTGATTCAATTCTTAAAATTGGACCCTTTTACTTGTGGAAAAAATACTCTCACATTTGAACTAATTTGCCTCCCCGTTAATTTACCAAAATAACAATTTATTTTTCGTCCCATGATTTTTACTTAAACCTAAAAAGCTTATGTAGCTCAACCTCCAATTGAAATTGTATGTGAGAATATTTTATTCGTATTCCATTTTGACAAAGTATTGTATAGATAATCATATTCAGTCGAAAGAAGACTTTCACTTTTCTCATACACTTTCATTTCATTTCTAAGTATCTCAAAGTATTATTCTCCTCCCACCGAGTCATCATCCTGCGTAACTGGATCAGTGCACACGTCTCTCTCCTCATACACTTATATCCCATTTTGTAAGATATACTTTTTTCAATTCTTATAGATGCCTCCTTTATGGTTTTCTCGGGAGAGGGCCGAGAATATTCCGGCGAGAGGGGAGTCGGGGAGATGGGGGAAGTTGGGGGATGGGGTTGGATGGCTCACATATCTTATTATATTGAGCGGGGTAGGGTAGGGTGGGTAGGCCAGTCGGGGTACAATCGTGTGCGGTATGTATCGAAGGCTCTATCGATCGATAGCCCGCTTTCCTATCTTGACGTGTCCATATCTGACCGATCATTATGAACAGGGATATTGGTTTTATTTCCGCCTTTTTATTGCAGCCCATACTGCGCTAACCTGTGGATCGTGAACGTAATGGGATCATTTACAGAGTATAAAGATTTTAGTGTGCAAATGGGAGATCTGAAATTGGATTTTTTATGGATTCCTGTCACCATCAAAGAAAAATACCTTTTATCATAATGCATTGAATTTTTTTTTTACTTGATTTTTCCGCAACTCAATATATACATTTTTAATATGATTGATTTTTGTTATCAATCATATTATATTTAATATGATTGATTTTTGTTAAGGAATTTAATTATGTATATATTTTTTTTTATTTCAAAATAACATAAACAGATCAGCATAATATATTGTATCTGGTTTTATTTCTGATGCGCGATTTTAAGAAGGATAAGATACATAGTTATTTAACGAATTCGATTTTGTCCACGGATTCACCCTGTTTTCTTTCCTTCTTTAAAAGGAACGAAAATTTACTTCAAATACTCACAGAATTATTTTCAAGGCATATTTCATATTGTCAATTTTTTTTTTACTTTTGGTCATCGTTATACTAAACTTGTTGTTTCTAAAAATTGTGAAAAAAAATATAAAGATAATGAATAAATAAGATTTAATACCAATTATTACTTAGGATAATTATCACTTTTCTAGGTATTGTATTTTGGCTGTCCGTCAGTTAGATAAAATGGATACTGGATACATTTGTTTTAATGTCCGTCAGGATACATTTGTTTATTGCCTTTTGAGCCAGGCAAACAAAAATTTAGGTAAGAACATACGATAAGAAAATATTTTTTCGTGATTTTCCAATTTTAAAATATCATTTGCTGAACAGGAAGAACTTAAATCATGGAAAACGATACAAGAAACAAACGTTTGAAAATCGTTCATATCTCTCTGGGGTGAAATTCGCTACCCCTAAGAACATCTCCTTTTGTATTGACGTGATATTGTATAGAGAGATGTTTATTGTACGTTAGCAGGGATGAGGGGCCTTAAGGGGTGGTCCCGGGAGACTGACCATACATCGGGCGGGGGGAGGAGGTGGGTGAAGAAGGTGGCTACAGACGAGGGAAGAATGCAGATGTTCTAAGTCAGAAGCATAATTCTTAAAAGTAACAGATTCGAAAAATTAGTTTCGAATAAAAATCATCATCGAATTTTTGATTAAACAGAAGATACAGTTTTTTTAAATAATGAACTAATTAAAATAATAATTTCGTAACTACTTTCTATGAAATTTTTCAAGATTTTTTAAAATTCTTTTTTATTAATTAAAAAAATAAATTTTACAAATAAACACATTACAGTGTATACATAAGTTTTAATGTTATAATTGTATATACGATGTACCCACATTTTAAGTTGAGCTAATACGAAAAAAAGTTTGTTGTAATATTTCCATAAAACGTATTACTTTTTAAAAGTAATATTTTCAGATTCGTAATTTTTCAGATTCGTAATCTCATCTATAAAGCAAAAGCCAGATAAACGCGATAATAAAAACTGTTGAACTATTTTTTGCGAACATTTCCATCAATGTTATGGTGTCTCTGTAATAATATATCAATTTAACTGGTGAAATTTAAAACCCTTTTGTCTGCTCGCTACAGTTTTTATATCAGATTTAAAAAATCGAAAATAGGGAACAAATACTATGAGCAAGTATCTTACAAATTAACAATATTATTTTTTTGCATTTCAATCTTTCATATGGTTTATTTCTTTTAATTTTTCACTTCGAAACAATTATTTATCTTTGTTTGATTCTCGAATTTCCAAAAATTAGTCATCCGGTACAAAACAGCAATTTATACGAAAGGTAAAATATCAACACTTCCGTCAAAACTATTACATATGTTTGGTAATTCCTTTTTAGCAAATGGTTCGCTTAAGGGGGAGATTATGTTGGTTTGTCCAGCACCTTCGTCCATAGAGATCGCATTATGGGAAAATCCAATATCAACATCTGCCGGACACTACAGCGCCATTATTGGCTGCCAGCGGCGCGGGCGGGTTTTTATTTGTTTTTCCGTTTTTTTTAATAACGATTTTTTAAAACAATATCAGAATTTTACTTTTAATTTAATGTGCCGTAATATTTATCTAATGGCGTCTTCAGTAAATGTCGGTTTCTTTATTCTTTGTCATAAATAATATGTTTTGGGTATTTCGTATAGTAACCAAAATATAGTAAATGTCAAACAATTTTGTACCTAAACATAAACTTAATTTCTCAAAAACAGTTTTTGATATGATCTTGTTCTTAATTGTCTCATTTCAGCTTGTGTCGTGAATTATTATAACGTTAGTTTGAGATAACAAGTATTTATATTTCTGTTTGTGCGTTTCTGTCTGAATTGTGCACAGCTTGCTTGCAGTACAAGAAGAAAAATATAAAACTTTAAAAAAAAAAACAATATTTAACCACCAAATAAAATTTTGAAACAAATAAAAGCAGCATTTCCATTCGCCACTTTATCTGGTATTGCTTCATAAGCACCGCCATAGACAAGCCGGCACAAAGGAAAAGGTCCGCGCGCCAAGCGGCCGATTGCGCGCCTTTTTGTCTCTGGCATTCGGGCACGTTCCTCATTTTTCCGCGGCCGCCGGACTCTATTATCCCGGGCCGGCCCCGCCGTAATGGTTATTCGATTCCAGTTTCCCAGAGTACACACAATACCGATGCGAATACAATTTACTAGATGGCACTACATTTTTCACTTTTGTGATTGCTTCTTTTGTGTAGCTCCTCACACAGACTCGGTGGATGCTGGACACATAGGTGTGGGGCCTGGAACACACTCGGCATGGACATACCTCCATACTTGTATAGCTGTGCTTGCTGTATACCTACCCTTGCAATACGGCCCTGTGCTCCTGTTGAGATTGTGGAGTACAAGTGGGGCTGTAGCCAGCTGGAGGGGGAGTGGAGGCTCTCGCGCGGCCGATAAAAGGTTGACCAAGCGAAATCAAACAGAATTGACGTCATACCAGAAAGAGCGGCTATCTTTATTGTATTTCATCTCAAATGGATTCCGTTTGTTAGGAATACAAAGACATCAAAATGAATAAATAAACTGTACAAATCATTTCCTCGGTTGATAATCTTAATATATATAAATCACGTGGCACTGTGTTCGTACACGCCTAAAAGCGCTTCAAAAGCGCTAAACCGATTTCTATAAAATTTTGTGAATGTATATGGTTGGTTGCAGCTTGAAAGACAAGATAGTTTTGAACTTGATAGTTTTCGATATCTAAAAAAATATATAAATATTTTAAACGATTTGTTTTCAGATTTCTCATGCAAAAATACATACAACCACAAATTTTAACTTCCCTGCATGGCAACGTCTGCTCCGGCATTTCATGATAATAGCTGACTAACATCAATAATGAAAAAAGTGTTTATGAATTCAGTTGTTCTTCTTTTGTACCAACCCAGGTCATTAGTAAATCTAATCCTTCTGTTATTTTTAAATCGTTCACACTTCCACAATCTAAATAAATTAAAGCATAGAAAGAGTATTGATATTGAAAAAATAAATCACTGTCGATGAAAGTTGTAAGTTTACTTCCCAGAAGTTGTACGGAGGTACCAGAAGCAGGAGCCCAGGGGACACGTTTGTTTCCCCCAGTTTATGAATCCCTTTGAACTGGACATCTCCACAAGAGGGCGAATAAGAAAGATGTAAACATCGCTACTACATTCAATTTACAGTCATTTTTCAAGCTGATAAATAATTCCGTTACCAAATGGACGCTGCTGGGAATTGTTGCAGTAACTGTGTGCTGCATTTTGTATGACTCAACAAAATCGCGTCATGTGTCGATGTTTACCAAGGTCATAAAAAATGGAGATGAACACGTTTTCATGACGTTTTTATTCATTTTGTGCATTTCCCAACATTTGTAGGTATTACGGAAAAGGGTTTATATTTACTGAATTCCACTCTGAATTTGTGATGAACTGTGTTTGTGGATACCATGATTTTATTGCTCAAAAGAGATTAAACTTTCAGAGATATCAAAAATAGGTAGGTTATTTTGTTTTTTATTTAATGAGGATCTACCAGTGTATTAAAATAAAATATGACCCCGAAAATTTTTATTCATCTTAAGAATTTCAAGCAAAATAATTAACAAATACATTAACTTATACAGGGTGTAAAGTGCGCTTTCTTCGCGAGGTGATTCTACGTGATGGTGGAACTAAAAAAGATAAAAAACTATTTTCTAAATAAATATGTTTATTTTTCCATAGAAGAATATTTATTTTCCCATCCAAACAATTAATCTATTTACCTAAAAACTACCTTAAAACATTGGAATTTTGGAAAAGTAATTATTCTTTTTTACTTCTAAAATCATGTAGAATCACCCCCAAAGTTAGCACAATAAGTTAGTTAAGCAGTCTATCCCAGGACGAAATATTGTTCCTACCCGTTTTTTTTCATTTTCACAACACATTTATTGTATTTTAAGAACTTTTTCTCAGCAATAATTCGTTCATTAGTAATTCTCTTTCAGCGTTTCCCGCCACTCGCAGCCTAACTCCCCTTTTCTTGTGATGTTTTTTCACCATCACCTACCTCGGTACCTACCCCTATATATATATGTATTGCTATAATACTAGTAGCTACCTCTAGCTAGAACCTACCCTCCACGTGGGATCTTCAGGTACTACTCGCAACAGTAGAAGGGGATCCTGCCTCAGCAATTTTCAATTTCCGGTTTGAAGCATTATTCTTTGGTTTATACTTCACATTTATTCTCTTCTTTAACGGAAAAACGAATCGTCAAACTCAGTAAACAGTTATATCAGGCAAAAGGTTATTTTTATATCCCATTTCAGAATCGAATTCAAAATGGAAAAAGTTATATTAGATTGGATTGGACGTGGATTGTTTTATCAATGCCGATTTATTATTTATTTGTGTTTTTATTTTTTTGAATAACTTAATGTGTAAAACCTCATTAAGTTACTTCAAAAAAATATTATTCATCCTAGACTTCAAAAAACTCAATAGATGTCGTCCATTAAAATAAAAATATGATATATTTATCGAAGACTCTGTCTTGATTGCATTTAGTTCGAGTTCAATCTTGCGATCATACGTAAAGATAGCAGCCAATAAAAATGTTCGGTGTGAAAATTATGAAAATTTCGGTAATTCTTATTTGAAGTATGATACAATTAAATTTGTCCGAAGGAGATAGGGTCCCATTAGCTCAGTTGGTAGAGCAGCGCCCGGCAAGGCGAGAGAACTGGTTTTAAGTCCTAGATACGAGATGCGACCATTATCTTCTTCTAATTTTCCTCTTTCAAATTTTCGTTGAATCGCTAATATTGTCTTCAATAATTAAATATAAAATGATGATTCAGTATTTAATATCAAAACATAGACAACATTCTTATTGAAAAACTACTTAAAGCGATGCCATACGTAGTAATGCAAAATCATTTGTTTTTCGTTTGAAAATTTGGACGCCTAGAAATATTTCAGATGCTTTAATTAAATACTGCGAGTAGAATACATCTTGGCCTTTGAAATAATCAAGTATATTTTAGATAAGTTTTTTTATAAGCCCAGAAAATAATTATGTAAAGGCCTAGGAAAACTGATTTAAAGTTCAAAATCTCCTACTTACGAACCCATTTTCGGTTATGATTTTATTGTATAATATGGCAAATAAAGTTATTTATAAAATGATCGGAAAAAAATTAAATATTTATACCTGAACATCCACAAAATAAAATAAAAGGTACTTTTTCGCCATGTTTTTTTCTTGCGTAAATCAAAACAGGCGGATGGTGTTAAGCGGGAATTTAAACCTTATCGCCATCTACGTAAGGGTTGTTATTGATAGCGGCTCAATTTAAAATATTACACGACGTAGTGCAATGCCTTAATTCTTAAATTACAAAAGACTATTTCAATGTTAAATAATAAGTAGGTTTCCATGTACAATTTTTTTCATATTTTATTCAGTGAATATCCATATACAACAGAATAAATAAAGTTTTGTGTTTGGAAACGGCAGCTTACATACTCCTTTAACATACAGCCTGAATGGTTCAGTTTCAGGGGTTTATTCGATATCTTTTTCAATAAATGCTACGCGCATTCAGCAAAATAAATTGAACGCATAAAACCGAGGGATTATTCAGCGGCGCTACGTGAAAATATATATATATTGTGAAGGCATGACGACATAACGCATATTGAGGATTACGTTATTCGTATTTTTAAAATGTACAAATATATACATGTTATGTATTCATAAACTAATTATTAACAACTGTAGTTGGTTTATATGTGTTTTTCAGTTCCTGTATTATTTAACTATGCAATTTAATCTCTATTTTTAATTTAATTTTTTTGTAAAATTCGGCATTATCTACAGGTGAATCATTTTAAAGAGATCAAAAAATAATTTGGTTTTTGTTAGGAAGCAAAATAGTTAAATAAAAAAATGCTTACTTTTATTATATATGGTTCCATGCTAACTCAACAAAGTGACTATTCAACACACTTTTAAAAAGTGATATAAAGTCATTAAAAACCCATGATTTTTTTTAACCTAACCTACTTAACCCAGTTAATTAAGTTTTTGTTTCACCACTTTCCATGACTTTATATAACTTTTTAAAGATGTGATGAATTATCATTTTGATGATTTATCCGGTCACCATTATACATTTATATAGCCAAAAATAATAATTACATCTAATTTTAGTAAATTTTAAGGAAAAAAAATTAAACTATATACTTTACAAATATATGTTTTTGGAATAAGCATAGGAAGGAAATTGTCCAATTTAATCGCGAGTCTAAATTTAAGCAATATTCTTAAACGTCGCTAAGCGCCCAATAGACATCTTTGGAATGTATCAACTAAATCAATCCAGATCACTGGACGATCACTAACAATGAAGAAAAAAATGCTTTTTTGTTTTTGTTTATATTCAGTTTTGTTATTAAACAAATATTATAATATTGTAAACATTTTTTCGTTTTTCCATTTTTCTTTTAACGAGTTTACGATGCATTTTTCCACGCCACTGTTTGATATGGGAGGATATATTTTCAATTTCGATACAACCAAAGTTCTTTTATATCTGAAAGATTTAGTTGGTATACCTGTATTATATTATTGGCTCATACATAAAACAGCTTTAACCGCACATACCTACGAATAAAGTGGCCATTATTTTTTAAACACAGAACGTAATGTTTGAAAATTTTGTAAAAGTATTCATTTTTAATATTTTTTTCAAATTCAACCAAATTAGATACTTTAGAAAAGAAATCTCCAGGATAATTTATATATATATATATATATATATATTTATTTTATTCGCTTCGCATTTCTTTTATGTGGACCATGTACTTTCTTTCTGTCCAAAGAAAAGTGTGATTAATTATCTAGGGGACACATTAAAATTAGTAATGATCAGCATATTATTAAATGTTTTTTTGTATTAATATTTTGTAATTATTTTCAACACCGAAAACCTTACGTATGGAATTTATGCAAAAGCGTGTTGTTACACTGTTCCCACTTCAATACAATGTACGCGCATTTGACAAATAAACATAAATTCACGGGGTTGTGTTGCTTTGTCCTATTAAATTGCAAGCAATTCAGTCGAGAAGACCGCATATCAAGTGAACTCAAAGACGCTGCAGCTGAAAATTCAGCCGACGCTAAAGTGCACCGCAGCGCTTTCTAGCGGGGAAACTGAGAACTAATACGCGTAGTCTCAGTCGCGCCGCGCTAAACAGAGGGCGCTATCATTTTTATTTTGTAAGGGTTTATACATGTGGATACAAATACATTAATTTCCTGTATTGTTAATTATGTAGGGCTTTACTAATAAAGGTATTTCAAATTTTACACAACAGATAAACAACCATTTACCCTACATGAATGGTTGTTTATCAGTTGGGTAAAATTTAAGACAAATTTAATAGTAAGAGGGTACAACGCATCCATATACGATGCTTGAGAGATGTTTAAACATGCACACGGGAATATTTATAAACTTTTAATTTTATACAAAAATCAAGTTTTTTTTTGTTTATTATATATTTTACTACTGCATCATAAGCGACTATTTTTAAATCTTTACTTTTCATTTTGTCATTTTTTACTAATATTTTTCTGAAACGTTATTGAACGTGGTATAAACTAATGACATAACGAACACAAACATTCTTTGTATCTTTGTCTTTAATTCATGTATTTCTACAAATTGACTCCATTTATTATTGTTGGTTTAATTTTTATTATTTTGTATTTACTTAACTGTTTGACAATAATCATTAATTATTTTATGTTACTTCTATTGAATTGTTAAATTAATAACCTACAAACTGGCCAACTCTAGTGAGGTAAGTTATTATGTGGAAAACAATACATTTTAATTGTGATGAAAAAAAAAATAACATTAAATTTTTTTCATAGTGGAATAGCTAAATAAATAAATAAAGTGGAGAGTTGTTAATATTATCTTCAATGATTAAATAAATAAGAAATTTGAATGAACTTTGTGAAGATGAAATGTTTATTTCGGTTCCATGATAACTCAACACAGTGACAATTCAACACACTTTTAAGAAGTGATACAAAGTCATTAGAAACGATGAAAAATAATAATTTTTAACCTAACCTAACCTAACCTAACCTACTTAACCCAGTTAATAAAGTTTTTTGTCTCATCACTTTCCATGACTTTATATAACTTTTTAAAGATGTGATGAATTATCATTGTGATGATTTATCCGGTCACCGTTTATTTCACCGGTGTGTATTCTATTGTCTAGGCTATAAAGCGGTGAGTTTTGTATTCCTTAGGAAAACAAGATGGATTTTAAATATTTGAATAGTTAACTATTTCCTGTTATTTTTGTTTAAACCATCATTTTTTCTCAAGATTTAACTACTACGAGGTTTATAATCTGGAATGATCAATTGAAAATTTTCAAGCATCCACAACGTTTTTTCTCTTTCTTTCTCAGCTTGAGGTTAGATCCTAATATTATGAGCAAGATGTTATACAAAATAAATTAATATTTCATTAACATTTAAACAGAAGCTTAGCATGAGAGGTTAACCAAAAATAATTAAATATTCCTATGGCGATTCCATCAGCCGGCAAAGTTACGCATTCTTCCACAAGCTCCCACGAAATGAACTCCTCGCTGAGATTTTTACAATTCAGACGAGGAAATATCACGAACACATTTCTTAAGAGATGAAAAATAAACAAGAGCGGGGCTATTCACACGGTTCTCACGTCCCGCAGTTTGGTTATTTATGAGTGAACGTGCAGATTTTAGGCGTTTCTTCCTGGCGTATATTTTAGTTTCGTTTGTACTCACGTCTCAAGTTGTGACTCGCAGGCGGTGTTCAAGGTACATCATCTGCATAATGAAACACCCCCAGCTTCCCTTTCCTCCTTCCTTTGGCCCCGTCCGCCTGATATCTGGTGCCGCCCCTGAACATTTCAACAATATCCTCACAGAAAGCAAAGACAAGTTTCATTGCAATCTTTCCTCGTAACAGTCTTGTTTCAGAATTCGTGAACATGAATTTCCGATCCTGCTCCTGAAATATAATTATTTAAATTACTTTGCAGGTTTCTCATTTGGTAGATACTCGAGCGGTTTTTCGTAAGCCAAAATCTCAATATTTTTGTCATATTGGTTTAAAAAATAATTAATCCGTTCAGCATCTAACAGTATTACTTCTGAAATCTTAAGAGCCATTATGGGTAGGTAAATTTAAAAGGAATTGACTACATATAAAAGTAATCATTACTATATACAGCTAATTTAATACAAATTTATATTATTTTATGTCAAAGTTGAATATTTACTATTTAATGCATTTTTCTGAATTCTTTCCCTAGCTTGCATAGCACTTATTATTTGTTACACATAGCACGACATAAAAAAAAGAATACTTCGTGAAGCCCAAAACAATACTTATATTTTAACAACGATACTTCACATAGTTTGTTCCTAAAATATTCAATTAAGGTCGTGCAATAACCAGTGAACTCACCCAAGTATGGAAAATTTCGTGTAAAATTATTGAACGTTCGACGATTAGTAATGTTGTACCAGTAACCGATGTTTTGATCGTATGTAAAAGATCGGATATTAAAAGATCGTAATTATCGTTTGATTGTAAACGATAGTAAATTAAAATACCATGTTTCTTGAGGTCATTTTGCTAACGATCATTTGAGAGTTACGATAATTTGATTACGATCACTTAATTACGATCTTGTGATTACGATCGTTTTGTTTTACGATCATTTTACCTATAACCGTTGTACCTACTAGTAAATAAATGGTTTTATAGGAACTCATATTTTATATGTATTGGTAAACCATATAGCTAAATTCTGCCACAATACAGGTTCACCTAGTAAAACAGGTTATGTCCGTCTTATATACCTATATTTACTATATCTCTATTACTGTGCCATTATACATTTATCTATCAATGTTCTTATATATGTCTAATGTTACTTTGAATAGTTATTATATTTACATTTATATTATTTGTTTGACAATAAATAAATAAATTTAATAAATAATTCCAAAGTTAGAATGTGAAAGCTATCCTAGTACCTAATTGGTCTTTTTCAATATAATTTTATCACTATTATCATTATAGGAATAACCTGCTAAACTAATCGTCATTAAGCCTAGTAATCTGTGCTGTGCGGAGACACTGAGGGTCTGGAGTAGTTTCATTATGCATAGCTTCATTTACACAAAATAATATAGTCCTTGTAAGAGCCTTGAAGGAGTAACCATGTGTAACATATAACGGGTAGGGAAAGCGGTGGTCCCAATGGTACCCAATCGGTCAAAATTTCTGAAATTATCTTTGTAAATAACCATTTTACCCACATGGAACAAATCCAGAGTTATTTAAATTTAAATATCATTGATTATTTGTGATAATTAAGTAGAAAATAATCGATGTGGTGCTAAATTCGAGTGCATTTGCAAGCACTAAGAACATTCACGGGAATAGTTAGAATCAATTTTCAGTACAGTGAACAGTTAGTAAATAGTTGAACAAATCTCTTCCCCCCTCCGCCGTCAGCGTCAGAGCATATGCAAAACTCATCCGAGTCGAATAACACGCCCGCGAATAGTAGGTATGTAATACTATAACAGTTGGGAAATCTCGATATATCCGTAAATAACTAAGCAAAACTTGGTCTTGTAGGCAAAGTACACAGTACACACACAACACAAACACAACACAAACACGGGGGAGCGGGTTGAAACAGCCAAAAGGCGTGCTTGAGTTTCCTGTTTTGTCTTCGAGTCAAGATATTGTGAGCTTGTTCCGCGACTCGGTATATTATATAAACAACGAGCGGGGAACTTTGGTGACGGGATACATATAAAATGATATATAGCAGCAGGATTGCCTGAAATGCTAAGCTCAACTCTATTAGGTATAACGTTACATGAGACGAGGCGTCGCGCTTTACATAATAGCGCGAGCGCCGAGCAGTCAGCAGCCAACAGCCAGCAGCCAACACCGAGCAAAGCTAACTCAAAACTTTGGACTTAGCATTGTGATCGCAGCAGCCATTCAACTACATTGTTTAAGTTTAATATATTTCATTGACTGAATATGGGATCTAACTTTGGGTTTGACTTATCATGTGGTAACTATGCAAAGCAACTTGTGATGTCATGATACATTACAAAATATAACGACACGGGTAAGATCACAAGCCTAGGTTTTTATATAAATACATGACTTATTACTTTAGTACATAAATTAACCACCCTTGACAGTACGTAGCCAAAACTCTCGACCTGTAGCCATAAACGTTGGCGTCATGAAAATTTCAAAGGTTTTTCAGGTGCACATTGTTAGATCTAATTTAAGTAACTTATATGTCCGCGGTTTATTTGTCAAATAAAGATAATATTAATTATTATTTTTTTGGTAAACTAATGTTTAAGACAAGATTTTTATGCATAGCACAAAGGGTAACAATTATTTTTATAAGCAATAATTATTAGCCTGAAACACTCATCCACATTGAAAAATCTCCTGATAAAAGATACATGACGCCAACGGGACTTGAACCCGTGTCCTTTCGATTTCCGGTCGTTTCCGGAACGTTTTCTTAAACATTAGTTTACCAAAAAAATTATAATTAATATTTGACAAGTTCAAGTATCTTCACCAAAAAATGTAGACAATTTGTCTCGACGCCATCTAGTGAGAGAGTTAGCACTTACAATGCCTTTCTCATATAAAATAAAATTGGTTGTTTTCAGGTGAAAAAAATGTAATAAGCAGTAATTGTTGAATGAATCACTAGTATATATTGAATTATTTCGCGGATAAGAGATAAGCCGCCATATCTCAGTGGTCAGAGCTGTCGACCGGAAATCGAAAGGACACGGGTTCAAGTCCCGTTGGCGTCATGTATCTTTTATCAGGAGAATTTTCAATGTGGATGAGTGTTTCATGCTAATAATTATTGCTTATAAAAATAAAATATAATATTATTTACCCCCCTCTGACCCCCCACCATATTTGTCCCCCTCTGACCCCCCACCATACGAAAGAAGAAGAAGAATATTATTTACAAGTCGTTTTATTGTGGATTTGTTAGATGTAAAGTGACGCGACATACCGGCCAAACTTGTCATCATCTGACAGCTGGCGTTGGAACAACTACCAACATAACGGATATTAACTTTTCATGATTTATGAAGTTTTGAAAAATGATTTTAACTGGCAAAATATATATATTTTTAATTTATGCATCAAACAAAGATAAAACTCAGGCAAAGTCGTGCAGTGATTTATTTAAAAATGTTTACTTTGCAAAAATTATATCACACTAATATAATAAAGCACTTTCTTACATGACTAAAAATCAGTCCAATATCTTAAAAGCTTTGGCACCCTTCCAAACACTTCGTAATTTCCACCCTCCGACATGTTATACATAGCTCAAATCATAACTTCATTATCGTCCATCTTCGATTGGCCCAACCTCCCCTCCAATATCATAACCCGTACTTCATAATATCATATCTAGTCCTTGCCCTCTTGCAGAGCAAAAGCTTCTTATCGCCCACCCTCTATGGCGCAATATTCTCTAAAAAATTCTAAGCCTCTCTGCCTTTCTCCCAATTTCATAACGCCCTCCCATTGGCGGACGAAGTCTGATATTATATCATAACAGTACGCGATTGGTCGGCTTTTCCTGGGAAAGGTTCGTAGCGAAGGTCCCCTCCCTTATTTTCCCCGTTATTTTCGATATTAAAGGTCGGAGCGGCCGTTATATTTACGACCGTCGTTATACCGTATATCGTTATAGCGCCGGCCGACGTACTCGTATATCGTGTATTTCTCTCCCGCAAGAAGCGTCTAGGAAATATAATGCCGGCCGTGGAACAGAGAGGAGCTGGAGGAATCAATAATAATGGCGGGATATTGTGCTCGCTCTCATCACTCACTGGGGCGGAAAACTTTCGCAAAATTAATCACTTGTATTTATTGCCTCCTTGCGTGCATCTAATGTATAATGCATGTAGTTGGCCATGACGATGGCTTATAACGAGATTGCTATCGATAGATTGAACAATAACAATGCTGTTTTTGATAGCTTTTTAATTTTTATTTATTATTTTAACGAATGCAATGGCCTTGTTAGTAAGTACTAACATCATGTAAAGAAATTCTATATTGTACATCAAATAATAATGAATATAAATTAAAACCATCTCCATTTAAAAATAAAATGAATGAAAACCCTGCAGATTAACTCGGAGTTATAGTTTGACTTAAGTCTTAAGTCATTATTTAGCATTATTATATATTACTGACATATGTATATATATGTCAATAATATTTTATATAAATATATATATATAAAATATATATTATCTATATATAACTACGGTTTATGTTTTATTAATAAAATACATGGTATTTATACAGAGGATAAATATATTACATCATCAAACTAGCCTGTGTTTCATGGTGAATAAAGTGTTACATTACACATATATATAATCTATGTACATATATGTATACGTGGTCGAGAGGTAAGGCTCTCGACTAGCAATCTGCAGATTGCGGGTTAAAATCCCGTCGTGCGCAAGAAAAATTTTATTTAAAAAGTTTGTTTAATTTCACAATTTATTCATTAAAAATAGTACGTAGTATACTTACGGAACTTTCCAGAGTAGAATGCTTGTGGCCGTGTTTGGTGACCACATCAAATAGCCAGGTACTCCCACATCTTCCGATTCCCAATCTCTTTCCTCTTCCCACCACCTTCAGCCTAGGATTTAATATAATAATAGGAATTATAAATATAGGATTAATAGGAATATTTTAACTATAATATATAAGTTATTAATTAATAATTATTTTGTTACGATAGTTCACTGGTAACTATCATCGAACAATTTGTAATATTCTATTGCAAAATGGTGATTCGAAATGTTGCCCTATTTTCAAAACTCTGAAAATGGGACCCGAATCTAACTTCTATACCGTCATTAAGTGTTTAAGATATCTAGAAAAGGTTAATAATAAAATTTGAGTAAAAATATTTTCATATTTAAAGCATCTCGTAACGGTCAGTAGAGAAAGCTCAGCTTGCGCGTTTCCCGCGATGCCAGTGGCCGACGCTCAATATATCGATGGACGGTGGTCACGTCCTCATCCCCCCCCCCCCCATCGCTCCACAATCCCCACAATCACCCACCCACCCCACTCCACTCTCCTACCTCCCGCCACCCTCACCTACCGTTCCTTCATCTCGCTATATGACTTGCTCCACCGCTGTCCCCAACCGTCTCACTCTAAGCCCTATACCGGTCAACAAACCAGAGCGAGACCCCGTTAGCGGATGGAGTTCTCTTCTAAAATCCGATATTTATTATATTTACGACGCTCAAAAGACCACAGGTTGTTGAATAAGTTTTGGTTGTGAGCTAAAGCTTCGAAGCTCGGGTAAAGCTTAGAGCTATTGTACTCGCCGTGTAGAGATGTGTTGGCAGGACTGTACCACCCCATTCACCCCCTTTTCTCCTCAAGCCTAACTTCCAGTTCTACTTGAGACGATAAAAAAAGAGGACGTAACATTATTTGAGAAAACAATAACCCAACAAGCTGGACTGCGAGGAGGCAGGGGCAGGGGCAAGGGGTCGGGGGATTAGGGGGGAAACTCGCTAAGAGGTTTTTTCCGCAGATGAGGGAAGACAAGGAAAACCTTGGAAATGAACCGTTCGTTGTTCAAATAATTATTACCCATCCATACTATTTATATAATTTCTTCCACGGAAATTTTCTTTTCGCAAGTTCTTTGGTTTCGTTGTTTTATTTAGTTTTCATAGTGGTATTACATACTTTTCATGGAGTATTTTTTTTTTAAATAATTATTATTATTTTATTAAAATACCGATAAGTTGCACAATGGTTGACAGATTATTATTTTATACAGTGATATTAAGTATTTAATACATTTTCTGTTATCGAACAATTAAAAATTATATAGACACAATCCTCTAAGACGTCATGTCAATTTTTCTGAAAGTGAGTGCATATCTTATCTGCTCCGTAACTCAGGCACGATAATGACGTAGTGAGGTAAAATACGTTGTTTTTTTAGAGACCACATTCAGAAAAAAACCAACAATTTTCAATTACAATTTTCCGATACCAGAGTTTAAATGCTCGTATACCTAAACCAATTACTCCTTTAAAGTTTTGATAACAATATATTATTTTATGAAAAAATCAATAACCAATTCAAGATAATTATTACGTGTACTCAAACAATTATTATAGATGAAACAAATAAATTTCCCATTTAGCGAAAGTTACATGTATTCCCTTTAACATTTCAAACAATAATTTATGTATGGAGGAAATTTTTCCCAGTCACACGCGTCAAGTGGCCGATATTAGTTGGAAAAAATAAATCATTCGCCCCATGTGCTACTTTGCGACATGGGGTCGGAAGTCCCGGGTCAGTGCGGCCGCCGGACTTCAGTGGAGACTGAACGGGGACTTTCGGACCAAGCACACAGATGACCGGACAATTTTATAATAGGATTTCAGAAACGTGGAGTTTGCAAAACGGTGGAGCCTGACTGACCTCGGTGGTTTTTAAACTATAACAATAATTTATTATTAAATATTGACATTATACACATAATAATCAATCTTTAAATTTCTCCGCAGAAGAAAATTTGCTTCTAATTTGTATGGTAATCAAATTAAAATTCGGTGTATTTTGTATAAACTTACCCCTATTGCCCCAATGATAGCCCACTTCTGATAGGAGAAGGCTCCAAAAACATAAAAAAACAGTATAATTTTTTTTCTAGTCTTTTTTTTGCATAACAGTTCTTCATATAATCTTTGCCTTTAACTTGTTACAAAATACAAAGAAAAATCTGCTGTTTTACCAGGAAGAAAAATAATAATCTTAAAATATAATATTGAAAATATTATTGCAGTATCACTAAAATTCTAATTTCCATGTTATAAAAATTAAAATGTATATCTCCGTGTACAGCGCCCTTAAGGTGATTTTGCTCAAAAACTGCGATGTACAAATTATCCAATTATCATCACGTGCCAAAAAAACTTTAAATAAATTTTTTTATATGTATTTTATGTGGTTATATAAATATTTCATAACATTAACTTTGCAGAATCTTGTATGAAACATAGCATCGCCCCCCTCACAGGGTGGCTCCTTCCCTTGACCATTGGCCGAGAATTGTAAATGGCACATAAAATAAATGAACGTGCTTCGTGGGGTGGCCAGGGGGCGGTGGAGGCAGGCGGGGGGCGGTGGGTGGCGATGGCAGGGGGAGGCCTTGCTCTGTTGCAGACAATATAAATTACATTTCTACGATTATATTCCGCCGCTGGCCCAAGCTGACCATTCCGTACGTGCGTCTCGGACAATGCTGCACAGGGGCGCATTTATTCAATTGATGTTCCTATGATATTCTGTCTTTAATATTTTTTTCAACATTCCGGTGACGTCATGAGGCTGAAAAAACTGGGGAGGAAAGGAGATAGGGAGGAGGAGGAGGTTGGTTGGGAAGAGCCTGGCTATTCAGATCTGACAACCACAAAGCTAAAGCCATTTCAATCAATGTTTTTATTCAGAATGGTGGTTTTTCACTAAGGCGATACTGATAGTATTTGCCACTCTGGAACAGTCCGCAAATACACTATACCTATACTAGTGTATTTAATTAACACATAATAATAATAATAAATACTTCACGGTCATATTTATTTATAAATTTATTGTTTGAAACATTTACAGAGTTAACAATTATCACACTAATGAATTTGCAATTGGCATATGCAGAGATGTGCCTATGTAAATGACGGTTTAGTTGTAACTAGATGGAGACGCTACTAGTGAAATAATATAAATAATAATATAAGAAAAACAAACTATAAAACATAGTTAGTATATAGTACAAAGAAAGAAATAATTATAATAGCAGTTACATCATTTTTAATTCAAATGCCCATATTCATCATGACAATATATTATTCATAGTTTTGGAACTTTTTCAGATTATTAATTACAAGATTAATATTTTGAAGAGCGTAAATGTTAGTAGTCAACTTAAAAATATAATGCACAGTTTACGATTAGTTTTGCATTCTGTTGAAATGTTTAAAATAATTAGAAATGATAAGAAACAAACAAAAAAACAATACAAAAAATATACGAGCTTTTTACATCAGTAAATAGAGTAAATAATAAACTTTCACCCATTCTTCTTCATGACGTGTCATATTAGTAGATAGTTAATTTGCTTTTTAAAATATGCGAGGCTGTTTTTATAGATGTCTATACAGTCATATTCAATAGTATTATACAGCTGACACATTCGAGACAGTGGATTGGAGTATGCAATATTGTTATTAAATTAATAACTCTACATGTTTTATGAATCCTTAAATAAAGTTTATCTGGAAATTTTATATGAATACTAAGGCAGGGTGGTTTCAAGCGTGTTGTGGATAATTTGTACAAACATATTACGTCAATAGATTTTTTTTTCACATGTAAGAAAATTAAAAGTATTGTAGTCGTTCCACATAAGGCGTTTAATCCACATTTAAAAGATAATAGCTTTAGGATTTATTTTTGTACAGATTCAATAGAATTAACATATTACACAAATGAAAGAATATCTTTGTTTTAAACCACTTTATTACATTTATATACGTCGACCGGTTTCGGTTGAACTCAACCTTAATCAGGACAGTACAAATATAAACTAAAATATAATACAGAGGAAGATTATTAAGTAAACAATAAAGAAAGAGAAAGTATATAAATGTGAGGGAGAGAGCATCAGGGCAGCGGAGTAGGTAGTGGGGTCGGGGAGGGGTGGGGATTACCCAGGGGGAAAGGAAACATCTTTAAAATAGGGCTTTTAGTTAGTTCTATCTGTTTGTTTTGGGTAATTATTTTTATTTTTATTTGCTTTTGAGATTTCCAATGATTCTAAATTATTGAGACGTATTCCTATTTTATTTTTATGTAGTATTTGAATTCCTGTCGTTCTATTAAATATATGATTAGTATTAATTAGGTGTTCGGCAAATTCTGAAAAACCGGTATTTGTTAAACACCTGACATGTTCTTTTACTCGAATATTTACATTACGCGCGGTTTTACCAATATATATTGCCGGGCAATCGTTGCAATTAAGTTTGTAGATCCCAGAGTGGCTAAACGTATCTTCTTTATCTTTACAATTATTTAAAAATTTGGCTAAGTTATTATTAGTATAGAAGGCCGGCCACAATGCCGTATAATGTCAAGCCATAAAGTGTTTGCTTCCTTCGAGAATTAACATATTTCATGTAATGTGGGTTCCATATAAAACTCCCATATTTTATATACTTCTGACTAATGAATTTAGAAGGTAACAATTGATTAGGGTTTTTTTAATGTCTTTGATATTTTTAAATACTAGCATTTTAAATGATTACTCTTAAGATCGTTAATTTGTTCATCAAACATAAATTTCGAATCAAGAGTAACGCCAAGATCTCATAAAGTAGTAACTATTTTCAACCTGTAATTATTAACGGAATATAGATAATCCTTTCTACATCTGTTGTAATGTAACATTAGTCAAAAACAATCTAAAACATATCATTTTGACTACACCAGTTACTATGCGTATAGAAGCAGTTGAAATGTTACGGTAAATCTTTAGATCATCAGCAAAGAAGACATAATCACAACCAAACATTGAACCAAGCTCTTTAACGAATATATAAAAAATAAATGGGCCAAGATTAGACCCTTGGAGTACCTACGTCTGAGGTTACGACTGTGGGTGATGACTCATAACCACTAATAAGTACTAGCTGTGTTCTTTTTCCAAATAAGTCATAAACATTTTAAGTCATATAAAAAAGGTTACTATGAATACCTATCCGTTCAAGCTGTAGAAAAATTTAATGGTTCACTGTATCAAACTCCTTTTGAAAATCGGTGTAAATTGCATCTACTTGAATTCTTTCATTGAATGCATTACATGTGTAATTGCAAAATTCAAGTAAATTGGAATTAATTTTTCTATTAGGAACAAACCCATGTTGATTAATGCAGAGTTGAGGTTTAAAGGGAGAAAGCATAGGATTTTAAATTACTGATTCAAAGACTTTTGCAAAACATAATAATATGCTGATAGATCTATAATTTTTCACCGATGATTAATCGCCAGATTTATGCACTGGTACTATATGTGTATTTTTCCATTGCTTAAGGCGCCATAGCATGTTTCTCCTGAAATTACGTTTCTTTCAAATTGCGTTTCTCTACATGTCCATGTAAGTAAAAATTAAAACTTCATTTAAATTCCATAAACAAGTTTTAATAAACGAATACGATTTAAATATGAATTTCAATACATTTTTTTCAAAACCCCCAAACAGAAATGTGGTTGTTCCCGAAAGAACCAACGATTTACATTTAATAAAATATAACACGAAATCTTTTGGTCCCAATCCGCCTCTTTTCCCTTGAATTACGGAGGTTTCCAATGCAGTAGATGGACATTAATTTTGGTAACTAATATTTATCGCGTAATCACAATGATTGATTTTTATATCTGATGGTCCATTCGGAAGCTGCCCCATAATTAGAGGTGAGATTCGGAGAGGGAGATGGTGTACAGGGGTTGGTTAGGAAAAGTAATAAAAGCACCTTCATAAATTTGTCAGGAAGGTCAATGTTAGTACTAGATATATTCGAATATTAATTCTTCCGACTAACCTATGGGAACTTTTATTAATCAACTTTTGTTTTTTTTTGTTCGACTAACGCAGATCCGCGGCAAATCACGAGATATTCATTGAAGCGCATTTGCGTTCAAATATCTCGTCGAAGCGTTCCACTATTATCACGCGAGCAGCACTGTGTGGGTACCTGCTTCGGTAATTTCCGGAAGTTCGGCGTTAGAGCGTTGGAGGTCAAATTGGACTTATTGGAAGTGAAAAAGTGGTTCCAATTTTTTCACCTTCTGTCTCATCAATGGGGATAGTGTTAACAAATGTCGGGAATAACAACTACTGTAACTGAGCAATAAATATTTATACTAATAACTAATAACAAAATGGAAATACCCAATTTTATTTCCTCCCGGTATTTTGTTCTTATCGGCAGGTTCACACTTTGACGCTTTATGTATAATTGTGAGATTAGCGTCACTGCGGAAATTAAAACAAATTGACATTACTTTGCTCCTAGCGCCTGAACCGAAAAAAAATACAGATCGTCTTATCAGAACGCTTTATTTGTCATTTTGAAAATAACAATTAAAATATTTTTATGTAAAAAATATAATATTAAAGATAGGTACTTTATCGCTCCTCTGGATTTTCCTAAAAAACACTTCCAACTTTGAAAATAATGTTTAAATTCAAACAATTGTTCTTAGAGTTCATTGAACCCGAGTTGCAGACAGAGGCACAGATAAATTAATATTTTTAATAATAAAAATATGAAAAGCATTTATTTACTTTTTTTCCATTTTTTGAAGGAATCTTATAAAGTGATAAAAATCGCATATAAAAATGGTGACCGGATAAATCATCAAAATGATAATTCATCACATCTTTAAAAAGTTATATAAAGTTAAGTTGGAAAGTTATATAAAGTTAAGTTGGCAGTTTTATGTTGGAAAGTGATGAAACAAAAACTTTATCAACTGGGTTAAGTAGGTTAGGTGAGGTTAGGTTGGGTTAGGTTAGGTTTAATTTTTTTTTTCATCGTTTGTAATGACTTTATATCACTTTTTAAAAGTGTGTTGAATTGTCACTGTGTTGTTTTATTATGGAACCATAATGAAACAAAGAATGAAAGGAATGAGTCATCAAAAAATTAAGTGGGTTTTGGCATTTTTCATACATTCCTTTCCCCTCTGGATGAAGATAAAGTCGAAAAGTAAGATAAGGTTAGTTTTAAAAAACATCGCTCAGGTTCAGGCACAAATATTAGTAAGATTTTGATAGCATATTCTAAAGAACGTAAATTTCCCTACTATGCAATAAAACCATATCCGAATAGGGGTTTTCAAATAGGAGATTTTACGCTTTTAAACTTTTTTATAGGCCTGATAATGCAAAATTCCAATGCAAAAATCAAAGGCGATCAAATTTTCACACAAAAAACTCTATTTCCGACTGTTTCTGCATTACTTCACATTGCATCGCCTTACGGATGCAAATCTCATGCAGAGAGTGACATTGTGAGCTGAAAAATGCATAAATATTCTACACAAAAATCTTCGCTCACTTCGAGGAGCCAGAGTTCAGTCTTCGATAGTTTGTGCTGATTCATATTTATGGATTTCTGGAAAGAAATAATTTTATATAAATTTAATTTACACAAATATATTTACTACCCGGCTTATACCAAAATTTTCTTTAAAATGTGTGTCAACAACGTAATATTTCAAAAAATTCTACAGATTAAATGAATATTCATAATTTGTGTGTCTACAAAGACACTTGAAATGGCGACATAGCTATTTATTCTGTTTCATGCGCACATCATTTCGGTTTAAGATTTTGAGTTTTTTCTTAAAATATTTTTTAAAGTTAATTTATTTCAATATTTTAAATTTCCACAACGATAAAGATAACGGATAGTAATAAAAACATAACAGAACAAGCATAGTATCGCATATTGACCAGCAGAACAGAGTAGAGCAGGGTGGCCGCAGTGGTCACAATGCAGAACTAATTGCCAGTCCGTTGCACCTGCCATGATATCACGACACCACTCGCTAGCCTCGTAGGTACTAACTCCTACACTACTACTGCCCAACAAGACATGCTGCTCTTGGCATTTAGTGCAATATGCAGCTGGTGCATACATTAAAACTACTGTTGTGCGGATTCATTTTTAGACTATGTAAATATATGTTAAAGAATGAGTGAATTTTAAAACCGCATTTTATTACTTTTTATGTTTTTTCGAAAGCATTCTGTTGTTTGTAAAAAAAAACTAATTTACAAGTTGGTTGATATTATACTACCGTGATTAAGCGAACCGTTAGGGATCAAATTATATAATCTAAATAGTATTAAATAAAGTCGCTATCCGCGTCTATCTGTTTGTGCGCTTAGTTCTTTTAAACTATGCAACGAATTTTATTACGGTTTTCATTATCATTTAGAAAATTTCTTCCGGAAGCTTTATATACATAAAACATGAGTATTATATTTTTTAAAGTAGAGTTATGTAGATGTTTATCCTACAATCACAACCTCAAAACTTTACTACAAATCATTCGCAACCCCGAGCAACGCCGGGTACAAACTGGATTAATATTGACCGGTCGGTGGCTGAGTTAATATCGCGTTTGGTCCCCACCCAGGCGTAGTGTGTTTAATTCCTCGACTGGCTAAGTCCTCCATCACAATACAAGCAACATTTTCAGCTTACTGTGGTGGTAGTAGGAGATTTTCAAATACTGTCAGGTTTATCGTAGCTCGAGAATACTTGTCTTTCTTTTAAAAACTTAAATATATACATCAAAACATTATTTAATATCACGTATTGTTTCAAAAATCAAGACTTTTAGTTTCTCTTAAATGCGTTACCTAATCAGTTTTTTAGATTTAGAATATCTTCTCTCAAGAAGTCTCTAGACGAATTTAATAATAACATATTTTATCTACAATTATTTACAGTTGATTATATAAAAAAAAGTATTACATATGACAATTTATTAGGGATTTTTAAAAGACATTTCATAGACACACTATCCAATATGCCAAAAAATAATGGATGTTTTCAATATTCCCAGTAATGTTCAAAACGGTTTTCCAATGATGCTCTTATGGTTTTTATTGTTTCAAGAAAACACAACAATACTCATAGTAATAGTTCTATTTGTGGAATCAAGTAGAAAATTACCGCTTTGGAGCACTAAACTTTATAGCGAGAGTGAGAAAAGTATTACTGGTATGGTAATTGGAACGTGTTTATGGAACCGATTTGATTGTTTATTTTATCTCTGTGAATCTAAAAACAATTATTTCTGTAGTGTAGTATCGTTTTTAAAGCGAAGACTTTGGCAAATGTTGAATTAGTTAGGAACATCTTTGAAATATTATTTTTATTAAATTTAAACAAAGTTTCTATTTTGTAGTATTTGATGGTTAGAGCTAACTTTAACAACTTGCTAACTATATATATATTTTACATTCATCAGGCAAGGAGAAATTTATTTATAGACGATTAATAGGATAGTCCGTAAAAGAGCTTGCTCAAATATGATTACATTTATACAGAATTATTTTTATTAAATTAACCAAACACATTATCTCGTTAATCTTCCGGAAGTGAAAACAGTTGCACAATATGTTAACTTAAACACAGCTATAAATCAACATTACTTACACTTTTTGCATACCCTGTAATATGTTTTCGATTTGGTCATCCAGCCATACACATGCCGCGACAGACACCACGCTTAGGTTTAACGACAAGAGCTCCGTAAAAATGTTCATAAGGTTTCATAAACTATTCCTTCAAACATCTCTCAGAGGCAAACCCCACCTTGTCATCCGTCGTATACCATCACACAAAAGATTATTCCTTGATTCCTGATTGCAAACAGAAAGCGGAAAACTGCCGTGTAAAATGTTCAATATTTATTTTCGAATCGCCTCCCTTTATTGATGTTGATCTAGATGACGATCGTTTTCTTCATTGAACGCATCACAAAAAATCTCTCCTCCTCATTGGTATTCTGATAACACAAAACTCTGTTCGCTTCCTCAGCTCAAAGGCAACCCCCACCCCAAACCCCTACCCCACCCCCCTGACTAGCTTCTGCAACCACCCTTTACAAGGGTGGAGAAAACTTTAGAGAAATTTCATGAAATCATTTTTCGTACAAGCGCTCTAGAGAAAGTTGATATATGTAATTAGAGAAGCTAAACGCGTATTGCTAAGAGGACATAAGAGGTAAAGATATAAGTATATTAATCATTTTTTTTATTAAGTTACTTTGATTTTGTAGATTATATGGGTCGATTAAATCATATTATGTTTGTTGAAATAAAATGAATTAAAATGTTAATTAGCATGTTTAGATTGATTGACCCATTATGTGAGTGAAGAAATTACTTCGCATCGGTAGAACCAAAGATATTAGAAGAACGAGATGTGCTATGCGCAGTTCGTACTGAGTGGAATTGTTTTGCCGAGTGTCGCCGGTTTTGTTCACCAATACTACTGCACACCTTCGCTTACGCTAAGGTATCCGCACTAATACATAGAACAGATTTCTGTGCGTACACGTCCCGATACCGTTCAAAGTACCCTAATTAGGTAGTACTCCGGCTACGGTCCGGCGGCCAACATAGCATATCTCGTTCTTCTAATATCTTTGGGTAGAACAATTGTGATGAGAAATTATCTTTATAATCTGTGACGTTCAATTATCATTAAAACGTTTAGATTCCTTGGGAAACACATGTAAGAAGATTTGTGTATAATTATTATGACGATAACATTTGAAACGTCCGTGAATCGTGTTAACAAAGAGAGATTTTAATTATTATGCCTATTTTCTCACGTGCTCCTTTCATTTATGTAACATTGATTTCTTTTTGAAACTGTCGTGCTAGTTGTTAATTTAATATTCACATAATCACCATCATTATTCACACGTGAAAAATCATTGGTACACAAAGTTCATTATCATGTCACATATGAAAAATCTAGCTTACAAATGTTTATGGTGTAGAGTAGAACTTACAATTTTATGAATGTCCAGCAAGTATTTGGTGCCTTGTGGTAAATTTTGGTTAAAAATTTTGATACCTTTATTAATAATTCATGGTGGAGTGCCATTTTAAATGAATTAAACACCTTTTATAACTTTTACCGATAGTTCTGTAGGATCTGGTAGTGTGAGAATGAAAGATAATGATGGTGTTGTGTCACAGTGTTTATTTTGAGTCAGTTGAGTTGCGCAGTTGAGAAATGACTCTGGACCGATGACGGTGACACCAGGTGTAGACGGCGATGGAATGGTCGAGGCGGTGGTCAGTGAGTCAACACTTCTTGGTGGAAACCGGACTCGTGGAATCGTGGAATCTTCCGGGTACTCCAGTGTGAACAAGGTAGGCGAAGGTGCGATAGACACCTTAGGCATCTTAAGACCAGTGTAAATATTGATTATATAATAGTTATATCTAAATAATTGTTAGGAGCACGAGGTACCTAATTAAATGTATTATAACAACATTACACATGCACAATTATGTTCCTTCTATTTTATTGGTGAACATGGACACAGACGGTGGACAAACTTTTTAATATGTATATGGCGAGCATGCGTAGGGGCGTCTTCAAAATACCACCAATACACAATTCTGATTACTCATAAGGAATTCCGATCACCTTCTAACTTAAATACTTTTTTTTAGTAATGTCAATTTCATTGTTAAAATAATTTTCAAGTTAGCATTTTTTAATGTATCATCATCACCCATATGCAATTCCTGGCAGAGTAATTGTTATGTGTGTATAATTGGTACATGAAATTCTCGACTGTGTAATTTCGTTTTGATACCTTTATTTGCATGATATGCATAGTGCATTTAGTATTTTTAAGCAATGTTGCCATTTGTTTAAAACAAAACCTTTTTTAAGTTACGAATATTTTTTCTCTGGTAATTCGTAGTGGAGAGAGAAAGTTGATGTTTCAACACATTGCTCACTCGTATGAAAATGACTTTACATTATTTCTCACGCAAAGCAGAGGCATACCTCAGTGAGTTTCACCGATTTAATGCGTTTTGTCTAGTATGTTTTTTTTATATTCCACACGGTAATTACAAAGCATGTTCATGAAAACTACGGACGTTCGAAGACGTGTGGATGCACTGATTCGTAACATTAAAGCAACGGTGTAACCCAGTGAAAAAGCATGCTTTTAGGGAGTAGCTGGCATGCTAACTACTCGAGCGCGTGCGCGTAACTGGTTGGGATGATGATCTCGGAAGATACAAGAAACGAACTGCAATTTTGTTTTTGTAAAGCGGCGAGTATTCACAAGCACTGGTAACTGCGATAGTGCATCATGAAGTGTCATATATTTTTTAACAAACCACCAAACCATTTGAATTGCGTAAATATTAAGTGAAAAAAAGCATCGAAACACTTTGATAGCTACTAGCAGATAGCGTTCAGACATGCTGCGCGTCACCCATCACGCCCCCAACCTCAAACCGCATGCCACTGGTACACCAAAAATCAAACGCCGTGCGAATGATTGGCATACTAGACACTAACATGCGCGTTGATAGCATGCGTGTTACTAGCATCAACACCATACACATATCTTTGGTACGCTGAAGACCGTTACTGGCATACTTGCATGTGAGGACATGTTTACTATAACATTGTAATTTACACATTCGAATGAGAATGATCTAGTGGTTCTTGATAGTAACCAAATATCAAATATGCTTTTTTGGTTGGGGTCTGTCTGTGAGTGATTGTTACTCTGGTTCAATGAACTCAAATTTGCTTTGAATTTAAGTGTTATTTTCAAAATTGGAACTGATGTATAAAGAATTTCGAAAATCGAAAAATTACCTACCTGTAATACATTTTTTTAAAACAAAATTGTGTTTTTCTTTTGTTTAAATATCTTAGGGTTAATCATAACAAGTAAAATAAGATTTCGTTACTTTACAATGGTTTGCGCTTTTTTCTATTTTCAATAAAGCATTACTTTCCAAATTACGTTTACGTGTACATTCCGTGTTTTTTACGGGTATGCGATAGCATAAAACAAAAAGCAAAAATGGTAATTGGCACCGTTTTTGAATATACATAACATTGTTCATAATTCTGGCAAAACCGTTCGATTTAATGCCTATATATTGACAGCGCTCCTAGAGGTAGATGTTACATCTTCTTCGAAATAATTGTCCATTTCACTTTCATTTCGTTTTTTTTACCCTTGTGTAATTAATGATTGTTGCATTTGGCTACTTTTAAACATGTTTGAACAAGATCGGACGTCATCTTGATCTTCAGTGTCTATGTATTTATGTGGAAAATTTAACTTTAAGGCAATGCACTACGTCGTGTAATAATTTAAATCGAGCCGCTATCAATAACACCCCTTACGTAGATGGCGATAAGGTTTAAATTCCCGCTTAACACCATCGGCCTGTTTTGTTTTATGCAAGAAAAAAACATGGCCAAAAAGTGCCTTTTATTTTATTTTGTGGATGTTCAGGAATAAATATTTAATTTTTTTCCGATCATTTTATAAATAACCTAATTTTCAATATTATACAATAAAATCATAACCGAAAATGGGTTTGTAAGAAGAGATTTAGAACTTTAAATCAGTTTTCATAGGCCTTATATATAATTTTTTTCTGGACTTATAAAAAGATTTAAGGCCAAGATATATTCTAATCGCAGTTTTTAATTAAATCATCTGATCAACACATGGTTTTGCATTACTAAGTAGTGCATCGCCTTATTAATAATAAACGTATTTTAAACGGCTTTTTAGGATATAGAGATGAATTTTTCGATTTAATTAATAGAATATTTTCAGGAAACGAGAAAGATGATCTACATTTCTTCAGATGAGGTCTTCGGCAAATATTTTCTCCACGCTACACACTTTAAGTAGGCACCTTAATATAATTTTTCTGTTTATGAAAATATTTATAAAATATTTAAATATGGCAATATCCAATACAGCACCTTGTGTTAATGAAAATACTAGTAGCATGACGCAAGCCCTCGCACGCGTGGAGTGTTTTCTTTTAATTTGTTCACTATTCTCTTTGTAGGGCAGCACACTTAACTCGTGTAGACAAACAGAACGAAGTAGAAATCGCAACTCATTACTTTTTGAATACGATTATAAGAAAATAATGATTAATTCAATGTTCATGCCATCGGCTGCAGTGAGTTGAATTTTCCGATGAAAATCGGTTCCTTTTTGCATCATAACCAAATGTTCCTAATAATTACGGATTATACCATACGTCGGACTTTTTATTATCTCTAGTACTTTATAGTTCTAAATTCTAAGCATAAGATGAATTTTCTCAAAACAAAATAAATTCAGAAATAAACAAACGCTCACCCCCGTTGCTAACCTAAAATGGTAGGAAGGAATTTACCACATGCTTAATTAAACACAATAATACAATTTATCACTTAATTTATTTACCTTATGATTCATGATTATATTTTTATCACTTTTGTATTAATAATTTACTATTTATTTGTAGTGCAATTTGTATGTTAATATCACATAAATAAATAGTGTATCATACGGGATTTTCCAATAAGAGGTGTTATTTTGATATTCAATCGTAAAAGATCAATGGTTTCGTTGCTTGTGTGGCACGCAGCGCCGTCTTGTTGAAAATACGTTGTCCAGATCAATACCATCCAATTCCGGCCATAAAAAATCATTAATCATCTCTCAATGGCGCAATACATTCACCGTAACTGTTGATCCAGCCTCATTTTCAAAAAATTAAGGTCCATTGACTCCGCCGGACCATAAACCGCACCAAACAGTCACACGTTGAGGATAGAGAGGCTTTTCAACATTAACTCTTGGGTTTTCCGAGCCCCAGATGCGACAATTTTGCTTGTTGACGAAGCCACCGAGGTGGAAATGGGCCTCATCACTCAAGATGATTTGCATTTGATTCACTCAAGTGAATTTTAATAATTTCAATGCGTTGTTGGAGCGTGTATCGTTCCATTTTCATTAATGGCGTAGTTTTTACTTGCCAAATGTCAAAAAATGACAGCTTCAAAAGTAACATCTACCGAAATAGCGGGCTATTCAAAATAACACCTCTTATTGGAAAACCCTGTATATAGCAACATTCAATAAGTAAAAAAAACTGTTTTTGAATTTTAATTGTCCCTTACATATTACTTTGTTGGTTTAAACGTACCATCAGATCATATGAGATTCTAGAGGAAATTTTAGAGATCTAGATATAGCTAAACTATTTGCGAAGCATAGAATAGTGAACGGTTTTAAACAACACTATTTTTTTTAAATTTTATTTTGTATGGTTTATTTATTTTTATCTTTATTTATTTTATTTTATTTATTGTTTGTTTGTAAATATTACATAATACAATTAATGAACTTATCCCTTAATCTTTTTTGTATCCACACCACGCCCTTGGCGGTGGCAGATAAAGCCCGGCAAAACGCTAGCCCAGTACGTGAGCACGACTTAGAAATGAAATTGATGAACTTTCTTCGCAGCAATAATGGCTTTGGCACGTACCAACATAATTCCAGGCAAAAGTTGTTGCCGGCGGATAGAGAAACGAGAAAAAATAAGGTGGGATGTTCCGCCCACCCTTAACTACCCTCCCCCAGTCCACCAATAAACCTTTCAATTCATTGACGTTAGGCTAAATGCGCTACAAAAACATATTTCTTTATAATGGAGAAGTCTGTGATAGCCTCCGTGGTTGCGACTTCAAATTCCGTCGTGCGCAATTTGAAACCTAAACTTGAAAACTGAACAAATCTAACTTGTGTCGTTTTATAATTAATTCATTAAAAATAATATATAATATATTTTTAGCACGTTCCAGAGTGGAAGATACTCTCCGTATGCCCTGGTGAAAGACCACCAATCAGAATTCAAACATTGAAATGGCTTTACCCGTACTTGGTGACTAGATCTGAAGAACCAGGTACTTCCCCACCTTCGTCTTCCCCCCCTCCTCCATCCCCCTCCTTTTCACTACCTTCAGCCTGTTACGTTAGCGTTTAGGCCATGTAATATACTATAGGTGTGTTACACAAATAGTCATCGCCGCACAAGCCGGCGGCAAAGCTTGATACTCCAATCATTCAGGGTGTGGATTATAGTCAATTTCCCAATTAAAACAAGTCTCTTGTGATGAAGGTTTATTATACAGGTAATACAGGTTATCAACAGATCTACAAAGGTTACATAGCTTTTTAAGGCCTAACTAGTTACTTAGGCAATCTATTGACTCTAAGGGCTCTGATTGACAAGGTATATTATGCGCTCACGTGTAATTTACGGCGGATGCGGTGAGACGGTCGGCAGGGGCCATGGCAGGTGCCAGGCAGGGTGCAGGACGGGTGCAGAAGGGCGGCCACTAGGGCACACCACGCTGGACGGCAAAGGGACGCCAGGGCGGCGGCCGGAGTCGCAGAGACGATGGAGCAGAACGGGGGCACTGATTGGATGGCCAAGGGGGTCCACACAAACAGGCTAGGGCGGCAGACGCCCAGGGCTGAGGCCGGGGTCTACAAGTTCACGATCTCAGCCTGGGGTCGACGGTAGGTGGGGCAGCTAGCATCACAGGGGTACGAGGTTGGCGGCGTGGTCAGAGGCATGACCCAACTATATAACGTAAGGAGGCTGTGGTTCTCAGGGACTGGCGGCACACATGGTGAAACAAATCAGGCCGGTCCATATCTATGGCGACACCAATTTCGGCGGCGATGGTAACTCGGAACTAACACATTGTGTTGAGATCAGCGGGGTCGGCGGTCAACTGGCGCGTGGGCAGCTAGCCGCAAGTACTTGACCTGCGTTGGTCCTCGCTGGGGGGGGGCTTGTCCCACTCTTTGGCGCGTGCCCCATGCCCTTATAAGGACACGAAGTACATGATTGGCTGTTAACCCGCGTGATCGTGACAAGCAGAGATATCGCGGATGTACTTGTATGTATTGGTGATCTAACACGCCATCAGTGCGTGGTTCGTTTCCTGCAATCGTGTGGACATACATAACTTTGCAGTTAGCTCTAGCAAGCTTTGTGCAAACATAACACTACCCTCCTTGTCGATGAAAGAAGATCCCAGGCAACGTGGCTGAAGCAGGGCAACGTCCTCTTGTTTGCCGTACGAGAGGTACAGAGCTACCTCATTTCACAAAGATTTAAACACTCCCTAACGAGCCAAAACAAAAATTTAACTACCTGAGAGCCAAGTTGAACAATCCCTAACAAATACACTGAACAAGGGTTGCCAAACCTCTTTCAAAAATAATTGCAGAAATGATCTCCAAGGCGCGATACAAAACACGCTATGATTTACATACACAACTTTTTTCCAAACAAAAAAATACACATGGCCTTCTTCCCAACAGAAAAGAATACTCATCACCTTCTTTCCAAACAAAAAGAATATACCTGGCTTGCTTTTTTTTTTCTCAAAAAAAAAGACAATACCAAAACAACAAATGTAGCATACAATGTGGTATTACCGAATGGATGTACACAATTTACCACCAGGCCTACACTTTCCATCAAACCACAAAAGAAGAACAATTAACAATGTTCACAATTGTACAATGTTATACAAAATGATATTCTGGTTAGAGAATATTATACGCTTATGCGATTGACCAAAATCAACCCATATTTCGCGTTTTTTACAATGAAATTCTTAAACTATACATGTTTTTTTTTTTATACACAAAATTCCTATTATGGAATGTGTACGCTGATTATATCATGCGATTGATCGAAATCAACCCATATTTGCGTCTTTAACAATGAAATTCTTGACACTATACAACACAAGTATCAATACACATGTTATGTTATTTCTTATTATCCATTGATAATTTTGAAAAACGGAAAACAACAAAAATTCTACTCAAGATTTTAACAATATATTCTCATTTAGTCATGGTTTGTCTGGTTGCTAATAATTCTTAGGCATATAGACCAATCCTCTCGTATCGCATATTGATTATACAGGTCAACGCTACCAAGACCTACCATGTAATTAATTATAAGGCTAATATTATCCTATGACATTTAACGATTTATTTCCTATAAACCGTACAGCGCTGTACCAGGTGTTAACAAGAAACACCAGCACGTCGTAACGAAAACGTTCGACAAAATTTTCAGAACACTCATAAAGTGTTCTCACCAAATGACCAGACAAAACCCAAAATGACCTTAAGTGCAATTATCAACCCAATTCTTTGGTTAAGATTCAGTAATGTCCCAAAATGACATAAATATGCAACCACCATTTGTCCTTAATGACCAACAATTTTAGATTTCCAAATCTAAGACATAATTACGTTATCTTTACAAAAACTATTTCTTCTTACCGGGTATATATTATAATTCATCTTTCTATGAGAACATACACACCACACTTGACATGGCGTAACACATATTACAATTACACAATTTTATTTCGTCACGACTTTATGAAGGACTTTACACGTTATTTCTTTTTATTGATACCGAGGCAATCAAATACGTGTTTACAACTAAAAAAAATTTACACCATAATTGACATGGCATAACATATAATATAATTACACAATTTTATTTCGTCTCAACTTTATGAAGGACTTTACACGTTATTTCTTTTTATTGATACCGAGGCAATCAAATACGTGTTTACAACAAAAAAAATTCACACCATAATTGACATGGTGTAGCATATAATACAAAAACACAATTTATTTCGTCTCAACTTTATGAAGGACTTTACACGCTGGTTTTTTTTTACCATATTGATACCGAGGCAATCAATTACGTGTTTACAAGAAATTACAATACACAACCCATAACCAATTAATAATTAGTTAGGGAACAATTTACACAATTATAATTTACAAACATATTACATACCACTCAACAACTACTGTGTGTGATAATTCAATCTCTGTTATATAAGACTTATTCGAGTATTTTCAATTTAAAAATCGAGAACTACATAATCCGATTTCCAGAGATTGACTTCCTTAAAAATAACGACACGTATTCACTACGCAAGAAGGAGAAAAGAAAAAAAAAATTCCAGAAAAAAACAAATAATTGGTATGTAACCAATTAAATACAAAAACATTTGTCATAATTTTCTATATAAGAGAATGTCTGAACAAAAACCACATACGGGGTTTCTCATTTGAACTATACAATTTATAACACAAGATATTTGAGTTATATTTACAAAATGGGTTCCTAATCTACCACTGATAACTTTAAGTGATGAAGAACGAAATCATCACTTCAAAAGTACAGGACATTTCTTACGCCGTTTCCTGTCAACGAAAAGAAGATTATATATACAAATATAACCTTAATTTGTACTAAAAATTGGTATATATTCTTAGTACAATTTCCACGAAATATAAATTAAGTTTATTTTTCGGTCCCGGGCAGGATATTGAATGCTTAAGGCGGTTTTTTCCTTACTATAATAAAAAAAATTCCACTAAAACTTAAGGTTCTTGAATTTAACCCTCAATCAATGTAACGTGTCGTGTTTCGTAACGAAATATATACAAAAATGTATATTTTTAAATATAATTTTATATAACTTATGTAGTTACTTCATAACTACAACTTATATCTTCTATATCACAATACTCATTTATTGTGATAAAAGTGTCTGAGTTTTGATTTATTGTTATTATTACTTTAAAACGAGTTATAGTTATGGAAGAGAGAGATGAAAAGAGAGAGAAAAAAAAAAAATTATATATTGTATTTCTATAAGAATTCTGCTAGCTAGACAGAATCTCCCAGAAAACATGATAAACCAAAACAGAGAGGTTATAATGTCAGCCAAAACAGATACACTCAAAGATTCATGACGTCTTTGAGTTATAAAAATTGAATGACACCACAGCTCCTGTTTATTCAAATAATATTATTAAAAATGCACGAAATATATATGTTATTATATACATATTATATTGCATTGAACTGGGTGCGAGAAAAAAAAAAAAAAAAATAAACGTATTAACTTGAATGCGGTGACCTTTGATCGAATTCATATTTATTATTATTATGCGTAAATATTGTCTGTTGCGACGCGGGAATGGATCCTTTGTCGGTATTTTTAATAGACGTGACTTATTAAGATATCTCAAGTTACTGCTCGTAGCGTGTTTTATATTTTCTACCAACAATTTATTTTCTGTGTAATATTTTTGTTGCGAGTTTTTATTCTGATCCATGATTTATTTTTTGTTATAATACTTTTGCGGCAAGTTAATAATAATAATTCCTTGTCGTTATATTATTAACAGTGAAATTGTTAACGATATTTATTCTCAGACCGGATGAGCAAAGTGATTTTAATTGTAATGACCGCCGTTGCCTTTACAAAATTTAAAATTCTACTAATATTGTGAGGATCCATGGTTTAATAATGGGAACGACCGGTAAAGTCTATGGATCTTAATTTAAAAACAACCAATACGTTATTTATTTAATAATGTGAATTAAAAAACGATAACTGAATTTAATCCGACGGAGAATTAATACTTGGAAGTTCTTTTGAGTATTTGAATTATTTCAACTTATTACAATGAAACAGATAAGCAAAGCTTAACCTGACAAAAAAAATTATTTCTATAACGAAACAATTAAATTGCATTCCAAAATTGAAATAACACATCTATCTCTCGGAAACATCCACATTTAACATTTATTACGTCGTAATTTCTCGTATTTGGTTTATTACGTATTTAGTAACAGAATGTATTTGCTTCACGCTTCCGACGGCACATTCGTATTACAAACACTCCCGGATCAGAAATTGAATTATAACACACAGCTGTGGGAAAAAAAACATTAATATTATAGTAAAACATAGCAACAAAAGACGTATTTTATCGGGCTAATTGACTATCCATGTTGTGGCGCCAGTGTTACGTTAGCGTTTAGGCCATGTAATATACTATAGGTGTGTTACACAAATAGTCATCGCCGCACAAGCCGGCGGCAAAGCTTGATACTCCAATCATTCAGGGTGTGGATTATAGTCAATTTCCCAATTAAAACAAGTCTCTTGTGATGAAGGTTTATTATACAGGTAATACAGGTTATCAACAGATCTACAAAGGTTACATAGCTTTTTAAGGCCTAACTAGTTACTTAGGCAATCTATTGACTCTAAGGGCTCTGATTGACAAGGTATATTATGCGCTCACGTGTAATTTACGGCGGATGCGGTGAGACGGTCGGCAGGGGCCATGGCAGGTGCCAGGCAGGGTGCAGGACGGGTGCAGAAGGGCGGCCACTAGGGCACACCACGCTGGACGGCAAAGGGACGCCAGGGCGGCGGCCGGAGTCGCAGAGACGATGGAGCAGAACGGGGGCACTGATTGGATGGCCAAGGGGGTCCACACAAACAGGCTAGGGCGGCAGACGCCCAGGGCTGAGGCCGGGGTCTACAAGTTCACGATCTCAGCCTGGGGTCGACGGTAGGTGGGGCAGCTAGCATCACAGGGGTACGAGGTTGGCGGCGTGGTCAGAGGCATGACCCAACTATATAACGTAAGGAGGCTGTGGTTCTCAGGGACTGGCGGCACACATGGTGAAACAAATCAGGCCGGTCCATATCTATGGCGACACCAATTTCGGCGGCGATGGTAACTCGGAACTAACACATTGTGTTGAGATCAGCGGGGTCGGCGGTCAACTGGCGCGTGGGCAGCTAGCCGCAAGTACTTGACCTGCGTTGGTCCTCGCTGGGGGGGGGCTTGTCCCACTCTTTGGCGCGTGCCCCATGCCCTTATAAGGACACGAAGTACATGATTGGCTGTTAACCCGCGTGATCGTGACAAGCAGAGATATCGCGGATGTACTTGTATGTATTGGTGATCTAACACGCCATCAGTGCGTGGTTCGTTTCCTGCAATCGTGTGGACATACATAACTTTGCAGTTAGCTCTAGCAAGCTTTGTGCAAACATAACAAGCCTCACAAACATACACCAAATTTGGGAATGCCGTAGCCTCACTGGCTCCAGACGATTGGGAGCTGTTGGGAATCTTGTACGGTATTGACATAAAAAAGTTATACTCTTTAACGTCGTTTTCATTAAAAAATTATAATTATTTATTAATTCATCAAATCAATTGTTTTAACAGTTAAATAAAATATCTCACAATACATTTATTCGTGCCGACAAGCGTGGTTTAAGAACAAGTGTTGCTTAATTATGTCGTTCAATGACATCATTGGGTTAAATTATCAAACGATGCTAACTAAAATTAACCAAAATGTATTGGATAAACATAGGACTCAAACATGTGTACTCGTTAAGAACGCTAATACACATTTCTTCATCAATAGTTTGTGAAGTTCAATATTTTTTTCAAATAAAGCTTTGTTCAATAATCTCGATAATAATGGCTGAGCAGTATCAACATATAAGGTCAATGTTATAACGTAACATTTTAAACTTCTTGACGTTTAATTTAAAGTTTAAAAAATCCGACAACTCCAATGAAAGGTAAAAAAAAATTGAAGCACCTCTTAGGCCGTCTTATATGATTGTTAATCAGAAAATAATGTGGCAATATATCTCTGGAAAAGGGTCGTAAAACTAACTAAAACCTATTAAGGTAGAAAACGACGGTTTGTGGAAAAACAAAAGGCGCTCATTTTCGCACTTAATCCATTGTATAATAAGATGGCCTCCTTTGCCGCAGATATTATCTTCAGAATCCACAAGTATTCTTCTGGAAACATTCGGTGTGGATGATCAAATAATAGATGGATATGTCGGGTACATAATCATCAGACGCGTACCCTACGCCCACCTGCTGGCACACAATTTTACAATTACCGTTATTACAGATATATTCATCTTGACCGCAATTCCTTAATTTCGATTATTTTCTAATCCATATAATTCTTCCTCCATCTTAATTTGAAAGCAAAAAATCTGATTCGTTGATAATATCTGAACCATGAAATCTACACAGCTTTTCTGTGAGGGTTGTTTACGTAAATGTCACTATTTTAGTTTACAAATTCGTTACCATTATGAGCTATGGAGCTTTGAAATACCGATTCAGCTATCAAAAAACACAGTATTATATATTGTTTTTCTACATGTTTCTATTTTTTCGATAATAATGAACGTAATTGTTCAATACGAACTTCTTCGTGAAAATTTGTGGCTATCTTAGCAGCATAATGTCACATCATGGACCTGATTATACTGACGTATTTAGCTGAATTTTCAAAAAAAATTGTATCCTCTACATTTAACTAATAAGGGTAGGTGTTACAGGGTGGTTTCGGTAGAAGTGTGGACCAGGGAAGCAAGGGAACAGGCGGGTAGGGTGGCCAAGTTCGTTAGTTAGAAATGACCCCAGCAGTCCGGTCATTATTACAGATAGGTTTCCATTTCGAGTTGAGCGAAAGCCTTATTCGAAGCAGGCTGACCAGAATAAAACTTCATCTTAATCTTATAGACAAAAACAAAGCAACTGATTGTAAGACTGTCAGAAAAGTTGCCTAATTCTTTAATATAATTATTAACGAATTATATAACCATGGTGATTTTTTTTCTTCGCCCCTTTCATGTCACTATTACAGAAATTGACTAAAAAGCATGTCCTGAAGCATCAAAAACTATCAAACTAATAACTTATTGAAAATTTCTCTATCAACCTATTTTCGTAACTGCGTAACATTTTTCGGATTAGGTCTATAGTTCTGGTCAGAATGATTTTATTTATGTTTGTTTAAAATTATAAAATATAGTCCATTAAAGAAATATTTTTTATCATTTTTGGAAACTTTGGTAATTATTTTAGTTTAGGTAAGTTAATGATATTTATTAAAAAAAAATTTGCCCGGCCTACCCTTTTCAATGTATTGCAAATGTGTAGTTTATTATATGGTTGTGTGGTTTTTTTGACTCTTGTCTCACTGAGAGGAAAGAATCAATTTACGAAGTTGAAGCATTTGCTGCCAAAAAAGAATTCTGACTTCATTTTGCAGGCGTAGGTTCCAAAAATTGTGCATTGGTAGTAAACTTCTCTATGAATCTACTTATACAAAAATATTCCTATTTAAGAAATAATTCCTTTCATCAGATAAATAACAAAATGAAAAGTTATTTTAATGAGTTCAGAAACTTCCTATACTAGCGCCACAGTGGCAGTGAGAGGAAACTTATAACTATATCGCAGAGTGAGCCTTATAATGTAACGTGTGCGCCCCCATCTGTCTAGGAAAGTTCCCTAACTCGATATCCTTGGCTATACACTATTCTATACTATACAGTATACCCATTGTACCACCAGTACAGATGTAGCCACACACCTATCTGCTTGTGTCCATTTATACACCAAGCTTTGAGCATGTAGGTATCTTACATGAGGCAACTTCAATTTTCATTAATAATCAAATTACTTTTCCGAGTTTCCATTGTTCTCTATCCAAACTTTACTTTATTTATATCTTGTTTTAAGTTCTATCTAACGTGTTAAAACGAAAACGGTCAACATTTATCAGTTCTCATGTTATTTTTTATTGCTTTACAAAAATGTCGACATTCTGAGCTTTTTAAATTAGCATGCCTGTAGTAGCATTAACACAAAGATTTCTATGTGATGTAATATTTGCCACAACAATACGACAGGATTAACCCTCTCAGTAATAATTATTATTATACAGCCGTAATACAGCCAACAGTAATAATTATTATTATACAGGTAATAATTATTATACAGCCCTGATGAAGCTACGGTCGTAGCGATACCCGGTCGGCAAAGTATAAAAAATAAAAGTGGTGTTTATTAAGTTATTGTTTTATTTTAAATTATAATTTCACATCACAAAATATCTGCTTCATATGAACAAATAAATTATTTTCCTTATATGAGGACACTTACAGCAGTAACAAAGATAATTTTAGATGAAAAAACCTTTTTTTTCAAGTTCTATAAATAGTTTTATTATTTCTTTAATAATTGCAATTACATTTTGTGGCGTAATTTTATTACTACCACCACAGTAAGCGGAAAATTTTGCTTGTGTTGTGATGCAGGACTTGGCTAGGAATTGAACATACTACCGTTGGGTGGGACCCAAACGCGATGCCAACTCAACCACTGACCGGATAAACATATAATATGTTCAAAAATACGTGTCATGTTTATAAGAAACCAATGGTTTCGAAACGTTTTGACTATTTTGATTTGTTGATTTATTTAATGACGCCACGAAGTGAATTTTTGGTGAAGTTTTATTATTGTTTAAATAAATGATTTATTTATGAATATGTAAAAAGTAAGAACAAAACAAACAATATTGTCATAAAAAATCTAAGTCACAAAATAATTTCCTTCGGGGCCTATGTCATCTTTGGGGATGCTGTGTGTAGGATCTTTTTTAGGAAAGGAACGAGAGTACGTTCTAGGAAGGTAAAGGGTCTGAGGGGTGGGTAGAAATCTAGGGATCATTATGTTCAGGAGTGACGGACGAATTAATATATCCCTGTCACTGCGGCACAAGGCGATGGGTCAAGATACCAGTTACCAAGGGTAAAGGGTCTCCCCAAACAAGCCTGCTGGTAGGCAGGCGCATCCTGAACAGAACCCGGGCACCCCTGCTATATCACCAAACGTAGCAGCGAACCACTTGGGGTGACATATGGCAGAGGTGTTGGTTATCCAATAAATGATTCCCGGTTCGACGGTACCCAAACCCACCTTCCAAATTGCAAAAATAATTTAAACATCCCAGTCTTCCCGAGTAACTAACTAACCGTCATGCATAACCGCAGGGGTGGACGGAGAGAAAGAACCGCCACACAAATCGGTCTTTGCACACCCTCCTTGCCTCATTCACATTCATACATCTTCAGAAAGATACTCTTCTTTTATTTTAACTCTGAATATGGCAGGTCTCGAGTACTTGGTTCTCTCGATCGTGCCATGTCTTCCTCGGGTGTCATGTCGTCCCCGACTTTTTCTACCTTTTTACATAATAATAAAACAATTTAAAACAAAGGGCCAACACAAAAATGTAATATATATTTGTAATTTTCTGGTAAATTTTACAAGGTCAGTGTTATTTTTCATGCACGTAGTTTGTTTGCAGATAAATTCCAGACACGAAAATCTGTAAAATTGGCACTACGTCAGCTCACCGTTCGAATATATTTGTATTTTTTAAATTTTTAATAAAGCAAACGTAATCTTTGCATTTTTCAGACTAGATTTAGATCAAGTTTTCTTAACTGAAATTCTCTTAGTATTATTATTTTAGCTAATAAACGTCCGGTCCAGCTTCCGGCCCTTGTTTAGGTTAAGAAAAACAGCTCAGCACGATGAAATGGAAACACATCACACGTGATGAGCATCAGGTGGACATTCGCCTTCCTTTGTCATTTATTACTAGGCCTACGAGTATAAGGGTCTTAACATGATAACGTGCCCTTTCTTATGGTTATAGTTTGAGTGGTGTCAGCTATTTATCCCAGGACTCCATAGAACGTATCTTATCCGAATGGATGAAATAAAACCTTTTCCAGGGTACCTACATACACGAATTCATTATTGTTCGTATTATTTGATACATTTTGTTTTAATCAAATTTAATTAAACATATTTTTTTAAATGAACTTATTCAAAAGTGTAAAGTGGTTTAAGACGCCTATCCCGGTTAGACAAAAGATCCTGGGTTTAATTCCTAGTTGTGATCGTTATCTTTTTATTTTTCTGCGTCTTGTTCTGTTTCATGTTTCGTTTAGATTTATTAGTATTATCTTCTTCTTCAATGATATATTTCATTGATGGGTACAAAAAAGGTGTTCAGGTTATTTATTAAGTTTTTATTACTGATGTTGTTTTTGTTAAATCTTATTTATTTTTAGTTTTACTTTTCAGCCTATTTTTTAATTGTGTTTTCATTCTTTAGCCATTATTAAAGGATCTTATATTTTCATATAATTTATTAAAGAATTTGGTTCCTAGGTATTTTTAGTTCTGCTGACCCACAGTTATTTTTTTCATATCTTCTATTCCTTTTAGGCGTTTTTTCTAATCGCGTTATTTTATATAATTTTAAAATGTGTCGTATTTATGAAAGACTTAAAATTAAATCTTATTCTCAAAAAACGTTTTTCTCATATCGTTTCTTCGTATTAACTTCCACGCAAGCGCCAAAGTGGATTTTATTTTTTTGTGAATAATTTAATAAAAACAGAAAAAAAGTAAATCAAGTCAAGTGGTAACACATAAACATAGCCATATAAAAGTATTTTTTTAGAGTTGTTTCTTATTACACATTAAAAGTTATTAATTAATTTAGTGTATATAAGGAAGGTACAAAGAAAGTTTGTCCAAAAAATTATTTTAATTTATCTATACTTCTAAAATGACAAACTTATTACCATTTGTTTTATATTGATACACGAATATGTATCTTAATCTATAAAAAATATAAGAAATATTATTATATAAGAATTATGGCGCATGCATAATGGCTTAGTTAGCACTAAGTAAGACCATTCCAGATGATTTGCTACAAGATGTGTATAGTCGCCATAAATAAGAGAAGAAAAAACAAATCACAGCCCGCGCGAGACATTTATTATCAGATCGCATCACGCTCAGGCCAAATCACACCTTGGAGAGAAATCTGTCCGGCAAATCGATGCTTCGTCTGAGGCCTGATTCTGACCTTTAGCCTTCAAAATACCGCTACCGGCCATTGGGAAAATAATAGATCTCTGACTCTTCACAGGAACGGATCATTATCAGGAAAACAAATACCAAAATTTGGTACTGGGAAAAAATAAATATTTACCCCCTTAAAACATTAACCCTACGGGGTGTATACTGTATAGGGACGTAGCTGATTTTGAGAAATTGTGCCTTAAAGATTTTTATTTTCTACCAAACACTAAGATTACGTTTAAACATAATACTATCAAGCAAACAGATTTTCAAAAATTCTGAAAACCTTTGTTAGTAAAAGAGTTTTAGATGTTTAAAACTAGATTTCATCTCCTTCCCCTTCCCACTACCTTTAGCTTCACAACATACCCTAATTGGGGATGCCATAGTTTCACTCGCTCCAGACGGTTAAAAGCAACTGTGCGGTGTTTCACATTAAAAAAATTAAAAGTTACAACGTATGAATGGATAGTTAGATTTTTTCTTCTTTAATTAAATTTTGATGAGAAACTTTTTACGACTTTTATTCGCCATTTCATATTCCTTACATTTATTCAACGTTCAAAAACATCTCAATATAAAAAAATTGCCTAAAAGACATTTTTAAATACATCAGAAGAATAATACAATATTATTTTTTCATGTACACATATTTTAGATGTAACATAATTGGTTATCTCCATTGACTAAGCTCGTATTAGTCGTGAATAAATTTACTTCAAATAACGTCTCGCATTAGAGAGCTAGTGATTGGCTCAAAGGTGAGTTCAGAATAAGGTCGCTGAAGCAATATGCTAGAAGACTACTTTATTCTCATTCCTCATTCTAGCGGTAGGTAACTATGGGAGATCCAACGTAGGCACTAATTCCTTTTATATAATCAGACGGACAGATTGTCAGAACGGTCAATTCGCCAATCGGCTCCTGTTCTGCAAAGTGATCAAATGAATAGACAGGCCCATTAACATACAAATTAAACTGACCTAAAACCAAAGCTTTGTACCACCACAACATTTTATTGATAGGTATTGAATATCTTATTTTCTGTTATATTAAGTATGCTGTGAGCGGTGAGAAATGATTTTACTTTAAAAAATTATTAATCACAGTTTTATGAAATGGTGTGTCAAAAAATTTTCCAGAAAATAAAAATTTATTACATTTTTACACCAGAAACGATGTTTTTGCCATTTATGTAATTTTTGAACCAGAAACGATATTTTTAAGCCTCATTGTTTGGAAAAAGCTAAGTGAAAATTATTTTGCAATGGGAAGAAAAATTATAACTTACCATCACGCCGTTACCTAGCAGAGGTAGGCAGATAGGATAGACCACCACATAATTCTGTCTCAGCAACTATTCCTTGCTTCATTCACACACATATATCGTTTCATGCATAGTTAAATTCTGCCGTACAAAATGTAACCATCATATGTTGTGGAAATATCTATATAATTGACTATTTGAAAGATATGAAAGACAGTAATTTTTCTGTGAAGGTAACCATTTATTCATGTCAACTGGTTAGTATGATGAAAACTATATACGCTCAGTTATTATATTGTTTATTTATGCTGGTATTCTACATTAAATATTCATGATACTCCCTTTCTTACCCGAAATTTAAATAAAATTGTATAGATTTTGCCGAGTTCTAAAATAATTCTCCATTTGAAAACACTGAGAACACTATATTTTTGTAATTATTCTGAATTCTCTCAGCTAGATTGGCATGCGTGACTCAAATTACCGCTAAACCAATTCAATTACAATAAGCGCCGCATATGATTGCATCCCCGCCGAGTTCCAAATCGTTTAATTTGGGCGCTTAGCGCGGAATTACCCTCGCTCATCTTAATTTATTTAATATAAGATGTTGGCTGCATCCGGAGTCAGTGAGCCAAAGCGTAACACAACCCCTACGAAATGTATAAATTGAATACAAAGCGGCGGTGGCGGTGGCAGACATAGCGGCCACCTAATGACTGCAATCATTCTCGTGCACCGAACAATACGATACATCAAAAGGCCCTCGGTATTATCAATTGTTCACCTAACATCAGGCCGTGGACTGGAAATTTATGTTAGTATTCTCTTCGATCTTCTGATGCCCTGCTTGTATGAAAAATAATCACTCATGAATGTTAAATTTCATTATTTTTTAATGACAAACTAATGTTTATAAGACAAGGTTTTTATGCATAGCACAAAAGATAATAAATTATTATAAGATTAATTACTATTGATTAATTTATATAAAAAAATGATAAGCAGTAATTTTCGATTGAAGTACTTGTACAAATTGAATTATTTGGCGGGTTGGGAATAAGCCGACGTAGCTCAGTTGTCCGGAGCTCCTGACCAGACATCAAAAAGGGCGGGTTCCCGTCGGTGGCATTTATTTTTACTCGGGAGATATTTTCAATTTGTATGGATCTTTAAGGCGAGCAATTAATGCTTATAAACTTATTTCTGAAACTCATTTCGGCCAATTTTAGCAAATTGGTTTGAGACCTTATTAAAATATTCATCCTAGTTTTCATAATTATTTGTATTGATATGGAGCGTCTTTGAAACACCCATCCACAGTATTTGCTTTATCACTATTATAAAATATTATTGATTGATTGAAGATGATTATTCTACTTTTTACCTTCGACCATTCTTGTTTGTCATCTACCTTGTTTAATTAATTATTAAACCTTCATGTGTGTAAGTTCTGGGTATTATCCGTATTTTAGGTACCTACTAAAATAAAAATGAAATTATTTTTTAAAATTGTTTTATATTATTATCTTAAAGTCTTCCACAATACATACTGAATCTACCTCTCTCCTTGAATATTATCCTCCACAACACACTCCTAGCGTGAATGACAATAATATACAATATTTGGAAATAAACAGTGTGTTTTACTTGAGTACAACAAATCAATAATGATTGATGCAGGAATCAATCATTAAATACACATCTTGATACAGGAATGCCCTAGTGAGATGTGCAGAGCATGCTTTTTATGTAAAAACTGTTTTTTGAATGAAATAAATAAATAAATTTCTAAAGTTATAGTAATGCATTTATATTAATTAATTTATTTTACTTGAATTCATTTTAAGCTTTTCAATTTGTTTCTTTTTTCAAATTTCCTAATAATTTAAAATATTAAAATACAAAACATTTTTAACCAACTCGGAACAGGTTTAGTTAGTAAGGTGTATTTTTACCCACACAACTACGTATTTTTGGCTAATAATATTTATATATATATATATATATATATATATCTTTAAAGAAGAATACCTACCCATTCTTGCTCGTGACAGCTGTAAAAATAACTATGCCAGGACTTTTAACCAATATGTTGACTTAAATAACTATCTAAATACATAAGTAAAACATTAATTTATAAACACAACGATCTTGTTTTATACACAATTGATGTTCATCCGTTAAAAATGAATATTAATATTGATTTATAAACATAACGATCTTGTTTTTATACACATTTGATATTCATACGTGAAAAATGAATATAAACATTGATTTATAAACACAACGATCTTGTTTTTATACACATTTGATGTTCATCCGTTAAAAATGAATATATATTGTTAAAAGTTAACATCATGGCGTTAATATAAGCAAGGTATGTTTTATTCAAAGGAAGACGACTCCGGGTAGGATGGTGGCAGGGGTGGGGGTGGGGGTGGGGGTGGAACTAATAAAGCCTCCGAGGGTGGCGGGAGACACCACCTACAATATACATATTGATGGGAAACATCAACTATCAAGGTACCTTGCTTTGAAAGCTTGCATGTTTATGTGCATGGTTAATTTATTTGTGTTGCTACACATAAATGTGATTTACAAATGTTACCTTATGAATTAAAGCAATGGATTTCCTTCACAATGTATAATGGGAGGCTACGTCACATTTAGTTCTTACATTGTAGTATAACGTCAATTTCTAATAATTTATGTTAACCTTCTCTCATCCTCAAGTACAAAAATAAATAAATTCTACTGTTTTCTTTTATTTTGCATTTATAAGAATTTTATGGAATATTAAACGTTGAAAGTGGTTCTGAGGAGTAGCACGTGTATTCGTTTAATCTTTTTTAAAACCCTTACACTTTTCTACGTGGTATTCAAATAGTGTGGTGAATGATTTTTGATGGTTGTTGTAGGTCGGTTGTTGTAGAAAGATTTTATTTAGTTTGGCAATTGAAGCTTACACGCGGAAATGCCGAAAAACGGTAAATTAGTTTTATTTAGTATATTTATGTAAAACGTTTAAACAAACACGTCTTTATGGATGGACAAAACATACTAAAAAAAATCATATTTCATATACTGGCTGATGAGTGGTAAGCAGAAGCACGTGGAGTTTTTCGGTACGCACACTTATACCTTAGTATTATAAGAAGAGTGGTATTTAAAAGCTTATTTTAGGTACACCTTAAGAAACGTTTTGGTAATCCTCGAGCATTTATTATTAAAAACAATGAGAACTATTATTTTATCCCGCGACTTTCGCGTTGTTATTTTAACAGCCAATAGTACCTCACAGAGGTAATGTCTCAAATGTCACAATAATATCAAAAATACAGAATAAATATATTTAATTAAACTGATGCCATTGAAAAATAAACACGTGTAGTGTTATTTGTGGGCTCACAAATGCATCTTCAGAATAATGAGGATACAGCAAAAGCTTTCATAAATGTAGACAAACATCTAATTTTGAATCTTTCCACTGTCTGTCCATTTACACTTGTCAATACAGGTGGGATAAAACATGCAACGTGCTCCACCCGACTGTCCAGTGCCCCCGCCGCCGTTGTATTAATGGGGGCGTCGCTGGGGGCCTGGCTAACAGGGGCTCGCGTCTCGGGGGCCACACCATGTCCACTACCTTATTGACAGACGTACTTATCAATTTTAAAGAGTTGGAAATAGATGGTGTTTAATGTGGCCCATAAATATTAATTAAGAAGAGAGTTTTTTTTACGAATGCATGAAAAAATAATTTCATATGTGTGAAGTAATGACAAAGCATTTTTTATTTTTTTCGACTTTAGGTCTGGGTTAAATCTTCCCCACGGGAAACCCGTCCACAAACTTTTCCAAAAATGATAATCTAGTCAATCAACACTATGCAAGTGCATTATAAACGCATAATAAATACAAAGCAATAAAAGAACAACACGTCAACTCACCAGAGATCAAATGAGAAAATAAATCACCGACTCCAGATTCAGATTCACAGACAACGATTCAAGTCCAGACCATAATTCTCATTACGTATCAAAATTTCAGTCAATTTCAGTCGAATCCAAGGTAGAACCTGAGAAAACGGCTTTAAAAATACGAACCCAAGTATCTCAATTATTGTGCCCGTAAGAATGATGATTTTTCCGAAAACAGTATGTTATGCAGATTTGGCATTGTTTCAACATAAGACCATAAATCTCAGTATGTATCCAAAATGTCAGTCCATTCAGCTAAGCAGATCATAAGTAAACAGCTTCGAAAGTTCGAACTCAAGACTTTCATTTGTGCCCGTAAGAATGATGATATTTCCACAGATGATATTTACCGCTATTTTGAAATAAAGTTACCTTCAGACCATAATTCTGAGTATGAATCCAAAATTTCAGTCAATTCGGCGGTGTAAATTATGAGAAAACTGCTTGAAGACTTGAAACCCAGTCGTTCATTTATGCCTAATAAGAATGAATTCAGAAAGTATCCAAATTTTCAGTCAATTATACCAGGTTGATCCTGAGAAAACGGACTGAAAAGTTCGAACCAAAATCTCTCATTTTTGCCCGTAAGAAAAATTACATTTCCACAAATGATATTTTCTGCAGATTTTGAAAGAAATTAATCTTCAGACTATAATTCTCAGTACCTATACAAAATTTCAGTCAATTCCAAAGTGTTGATCCAGAGAAAACGACTGAATAAGTTCGAACCCGAGTCTTTCATTTGTGCCCGTAAGACATATGATATATTCACAAATGCTTTTTTCTGAAAATTTTGATATTAAATCAACTTCAGACTATAATTCTCAGTCGGTATCCAAAATTTCAGTCGATCCCCCAATTTGATCCTGAGAAAACGGGTTGAAAAATTCGAACCCAAGTCTTGCATTTGTGCACGTAAGACATATGATATTTTCACAAATGCTTTTTTCTGCAGATTTTGATATTAAATAAACTTCAGACTATAATTCTCATTAAGTATCGAAAATTTCAGACGATTCCACCAGTTTGATCCTGAGAAAAAGGCTTGAAAAATTCGAACCCAAGTCTCTAATTTGTACCCGTGAGAAAAATTATATTTCCAAGATAGATATTTTTTGAAGATTTTGTATTTCATTGAGGTTCAGACCGCAATTCTAAGTACGCATCCAAAAATTCAGTCGATTCGGCCAGGTTGATCCTCAGAAAACGGCTGAATAAGTTCGAACCCAAGTCCTCCATTTGTGCCCGTAAGACATATGATATATTCACAAATGCTTTTTTCTGAAGATTTTGATATTAAATCAACTTCAAACTATAATTCTCAGTCAGTTTCCAAAATTTCAGTCAATTCCACTAAGTTGATCCCGAGAAAGCGGTTTGAAAAGTTCGAACCCAAGCCTTTCATTTGTGCCCGTTAGAATAATGATATTTCCATAATGGCTATTTTTTGAAGATTTTGTATTTGATTTAGGTTCAGACCGCAATTGTAGGTACGCATCCAAAAATTCAGTCAATTCGGCCAAGTTGATCCTCAGAAAACGGCTGAATTAGTTCGAACCCAAGTCTTGCATTTGTACCCGTAAGACATATGATATTTTCACAAATGCTTTTTTGTGTAGATTTTGTTATTAAATCAACTTCTGACTATAATTCTCATTAAGTATCGAAAATTTCAGACGATTCCACCAGTTTGATCCTGAGAAAAAGGCTTGAAAAATTCGAACCCAAGTCTCTAATTTGTACCCGTGAGAAAAATTATATTTCCAAGATAGATATTTTTTGAAGATTTTGTATTTCATTGAGGTTCAGACCGCAATTCTAAGTACGCATCCAAAAATTCAGTCGATTCGGCCAGGTTGATCCTCAGAAAACGGCTGAATAAGTTCGAACCCAAGTCCTCCATTTGTGCCCGTAAGACATATGATATATTCACAAATGCTTTTTTCTGAAGATTTTGATATTAAATCAACTTCAAACTATAATTCTCAGTCAGTTTCCAAAATTTCAGTCAATTCCACTAAGTTGATCCCGAGAAAGCGGTTTGAAAAGTTCGAACCCAAGCCTTTCATTTGTGCCCGTTAGAATAATGATATTTCCATAATGGCTATTTTTTGAAGATTTTGTATTTGATTTAGGTTCAGACCGCAATTGTAGGTACGCATCCAAAAATTCAGTCGATTCGGCCAGGTTGATCCTCAGAAAACGACTGAATTAGTTCGAACCCAAGTCTTGCATTTGTACCCGTAAGACATATGATATTTTCACAAATGCTTTTTTGTGTAGATTTTGTTATTAAATCAACTTCTGATTATAATTCTCATTAAGTATCGAAAATTTCAGTCGATTCCACTAGTTTGATCCTGAGAAAATGGCTTGAGAAGTTCGAACCAAAATCTCTCATTTGTACCCGTGAAAAAAATTATATTTCCACAAACGATATTTTCTGAAGATTTTGTATATGATTTAGGTTCAGACCACAATTCTTAGACAGTATCTAAATTTTCAGTCAATTACACCAGGTTGATCCTGAGAAAGCGGCTTGAAAAGTTCGAACCCATGTCTCTCATTTGTGCCCGTAAGAAAAATGAATTTTCAACAAATGATATTTTCCCCAGATTTTCAAAATAAATCAACCTCAGACTATAATTCTCAGTAAGTATCGAAAAATTCGGTGGATTCGGCAAGGTAGATCCTGAGAAAACGACTGAATAAGTTCGAACCCAATTCTTGCATTTTTACCCGTAAGACAAATGATATTTTCACAAATTGTTTTTTTTTAGATTTTTTTAAACAAATCAACTTAAGACTACAATTCTCTGTAAGTATCGAAAATTTCAGTCGATTCCACTAGTTTGATCCTGAGAAAATGGCTTGAAAAGTTCGAACCGAAATCTCTCATTTTTGCCCGTAAGAAAAAAACATTTCCTCAAATTATATTTTCTGCAGATTTTGAAATAAATTAATCTTCAGACTATAATTCTCAGTCAGTATACAAAATTTCAGTCGATTCCACCAGGTTGATCCTGAGAAAACGACTGAATAAGTTCGAACCCAAGTCCTTCATTTGTGCCCGTAAGACATATGATATTTTCACAAATGCTTTTTTCTGAAGATTTTGATATTAAATTAACTTCAAACTATAATTCTCAGTCAATTTCCGAAATTTCAGTCGATTCCACCAGGTTGATCCTGAGAAAATGGCTTGAAAAGTTCGAACCAAAATCTCTCATTTTTGCCCGTAAGAATAATTATATTTCCATGATAGATATTTTTTGAAGATTTTGTATTTCATTTAGGTTCAGACCGCAACTGTAAGTACGCATCCAAAAATTCAGTCGATTCGGCCAGGTTGATCCTCAGAAAACGGTTGAATATGTTTGACGGCCGGCATAGTCCAGTGGTAACGCATTGGACTGCCATTCCGAAGGTCGCGGGTTCGAACCCGGCGTGCGCAAATAAATTTTATTTGATTAATTTGTGTTATTTCACAATTAATAATTAAAATAATATATAGTATATTTGCGGCACGTTCCAGAGTGGAAGATACTACCAGTATCGCCCTGGTGTAAGACCACCATTCAGAATTGAAACGTTGCTCCAAATGGCTTTAGCCGTGTTTAGTGACTAGATCTGAATAGCCAGGTACTTCCCCACCTTCCTCTTTCCCTTCCCCACTTACCTTCAGCATCACAACATCCCCCAATTGGGGATGCCATAGTCTCACTGGCTCCAGACGGGAGCAGTTGGGATATTCACTATAAAAAAAAAAAAAATAAAAAAAAAAATAAAAAAAATAAAATAAAAAAAAGAACCCAAGTCTTGCGTTTGTGCCCGTTAGTCATATGATATATTCACAAATGCTTTTTTCTGAAGATTTTGATATTAAATCAACTTCAAACTATAATTCTCAGTCAGTAACCAAAATTTCAGTCGATTCCCCCAGTTTGATCCTGAGTAAACGGGTTGAAAAGTTCTAACCCAAGTCTTTCATTTGTGAACGTAAAAAAAATATATTTCCACAAACGATATTTTCCGAAGTTTTTTATATGATTTAGGTTCAGACCACAATTCTCAGTCAGTATCCAAATTTTCAGTCAATTCCAATAAGTTGATCCTGAGAAAGTGGCTTGAAAAGTTCGAACCCAAGCCTTTCATTTGTGCCCGTTAGAATAATGATATTTCCATAATGGCTATTTTTTGAAGATTTTGTATTTGATTTAGGTTCAGACCGCAATTGTAGGTACGCATCCAAAAATTCAGTCGATTCGGCCAGGTTGATCCTCAGAAAACGGCTGAATTAGTTCGAACCCAAGTCTTGCATTTGTACCCGTAAGACATATGTAAGAAGCCCGTAAGAATAATGATATTTCCATATGGCTTTTTTCTGCAGATTTTGATATTAAATCAACTTCAGACTATTATTCTCAGTCAGTATCCAAAATTTCAGTCGATTCCTCCAGTTTGATCCTGAGAAAACGGGTTGAAAAGTTCGAACCCAAGTCTCTCATATGTGCCCGTAAGAAAAATGAATTTTTCACAAATGCTTTTTTCTGAAAATTTTGATATTAAATCAACTTCAGACTATAATTCTCAGTCAGTATCCAAAATTTCAGTCGATTCCACTAGTATGATACTGAGAAAACGGCTTGAAAATTTCGAACCCAAGTATCTCATTTGTGCCCCTAAAACAAATGAAATTTCCACAACCATTTTTTTCTACAGATTTTGAAACTAATTGAACTTCAGACTATAAACCTCAGTCAGTATCCAAAATTTCAGTCGATTCCTCCAGGTCGATCCTGAGAAAACGGCTTGAATTTGGGCAAGTCTCTCGCTTGTGCCCGTAAGAAAAAATATATTTCCACAGATGCCATTTTCTGCAGGTTTTGAAATTTATTCAACATCAGACTATAATTCTGAGTCATTTTATTTAAAATTTCAGTCGATTCCACCAGGTTTATCATGAGGGTTTGAGAAACTAGTGTCTTTTCGTGCCCGTAATAATAATGATATTTCCATAATGGCTGTTTCTTAAAGTTTTTGTATTTGATTAAGGTTCAGACCTCAATTTTAACTACGTATTTAAATATTCAGCCAATTCATCTAAGTTGATTCTGAGAAAACGGCTGCAAAATTCGAACCCAAGTCTTGCATTTGTGCCTGTTAGACAGATGATATTTTCACAAATGCCATTTTCTTCAGAATTTTAAATTAATTCAACTTCAGACTATAAACTCTCAGTCAGTATCCAAAATCTCATTTGATTCCACCAGGTTTATCCTGAGAAAACGCCTTGAAAAGTTCGAACCCAAGCCTCTCATTTGTGCCCAAAAGAATCTAATTTTCATTATTGCTATTTTTTGAAGATTTTGTATTTGATTTACTTTCAGACCGTAATTCTCAGTACGTATCGAAAAATTCAGTCAATTCGGCCTGGTTGATCCTGAGAAAACGGTTGCATAAGTTGGAACCCAAGTCTTGCATTTTTCCCCTTTAGACAGAACTGATGATATTTCCACAATTGCTATTTTATTTAGAATTTTTCAATTATTTCAACTCTAACTCTCATAATTATCAGTACTTTTCCAAAATTTCAGTCGATTGGCTGGGTGGATCCTGAAAAAATGGCTACAAAAGTTCGAACCCAAGTCTTGCATTTGTGCCCGTTAGAATTATAATAATTCCACTAATGCTATTTTCAAGTAAAATGTATCAATCCCTTTTTTTCTAAATTTCAACGTTTTAAGATAGTTTTCAGTAAAAAAGTGTATCCGTTTGTTTGGAAATTTTTTTTTTTTTTCTTTGGAATAATAGTTTTATACAACAAAAAACAAAGGAATATTGAAAAATATTTACCTTCACCAACTCCATAATCTTCCTCATAATCTCTTTAGTTTGTGCACTTTACCAACGGATATCCTTAACGTAAAACATTGTAGTATTCAATAAACGTCTATTAACAGTCAGTTACAATTCGTCATCATAACATAACATCCACATACTTTCTCCCTTTTTAAAAATACCTAAATGGATGAATTACAAGAAAAAAAAATTATAAAATTACTGGTCGATTTTTTATTATTACTACTCAAATATTCATTAGTTAAGATTAAGTACTGTTCTTATCACATATAAGATTACTGATATTAATTGGTACTTTAACCATGTCTTATCGCTTGTATCAAAATGTTCTGCGTATATCTCAATAAACAAATAAATATAGGTATATATTATAATTTATAATATATTTCCCACGAAACATAATTATTTCAAGAACTCGAAACCACCCAAGAGTCCCAACTGCTCCTAACCATCTGGAGCCAGTGGGACTAGGGCATTCCCAATTGGTTATTTTATTAGGCTGAATGTAGTTGTGTGGGGAAGGAGATGGATATTCAAATCTGTTCACCAAAAACGGTCAAAGCCATTTCAAGCAACATTTCATCTCTGAATGCTGGTCTTAACACCAGGGCGATACTGAGAATATCTTCCACTCTGGGAGAAGTGACGATGTTTGAAATAAAAAAATGGAACTCTAACTACATAACCGAGGATAGGCCGACACACACTCTCTCTTGGCACACAATCCTTCTTTCATTCACATCCATACATCGTCTCATATATACTCTCTGTTATTGGAACTCCTAAATTTTCGGACTTCGGATTCACTTGGTCGTACCATGTCCTTCTAGGGCGTAACCGACATCTTCTAGCATTAATATACAGCTCACTTAATTGGAATTAGTCCCATAGCACAAAAGCATTTTAAGTCAACATTCTGAATGCAATTGTATCAGCAAGTTGAATACCTGATACGCTCCTGTGGGGGGGTTCGGCGTCGCACATATATCGTCATTTCTGTGATAAGCTCAGTACAGGAAATTACAGCGCCATCGCTAAGCCATCCCGCTCCGCGTACACACTTTAATGAAATTTGCCCCACATCAAGTTTAGACGGGGTGGGAGCGGACACCTCCCATCCCCTTTACTGCTACCACCCCCGCTCTCCGTTCAAAATCTGTTTTAAAGTCAGAAAACACACAAATATAGTTGGCTACAGAGAGAAATTATCTTGTCACCGAGGCCATTGAACGAAGTTTATTTCGCATAATATCCACTAAAGGACGTGCTATAAGGTTGTCCTCTACAATGTGATTTCATGGTATTTACAATTTTTTTTTATGTCACCTCAAAAGATCGCCCCTGTGTAAAGGCAGGGAGCTATGTCGCCACACGGTTGGGCAACGTTGTAAGGCGGGTTAAAGTAGGGGATTGTAGGAAGGGATTTATAAATGCGGGTCTAGAAGAGACCCGGATTATTTATTAAGGCGGAAAAACAGATGCCGGTAACTCGTTCCACATACGAGTCTTACACGAAAACGAGTCGAAGGCTGAATCAGAATCAGACAGATCGCCCTCAGTAAGTTTATCAAGTATTGTGGGGCTCCAGCCCAAAGATGGCCCCCAAATTCAATTGCTGGGCGTACTTGCGGTTTACACAGGGTTAGCAAATGGTTACTATTAAAGAATACACTAGGCCTATACAATATACATGACGCCCAGTTTCTTGGGAGCTAGAGTTACATGGGCTTCTATGGAGCCCGGATACTTGAGCCGGTCTGAAATACTTACCCAATGCATTTCAATAGAGTCTTCATTGGGGAGGGTGCTTCTATCAAAATTGAACCTGACAGTCATTTATGAGAGGTTTTTGCTAACTAACCAGGTTGGCCTCACCCCAGGCACGAACCTTCTCGAGGTGGTGGTCAACTTTTTGCCTCAAAACTTCCAGAGCTGTACGGACATCGTAATTGGAAGGGGGCTTTTAAAAAAGATAACCCTCGTGAACAGTGCTATTGTCAGCTTAGCAATGAATTGGTGAACATTCAACGAGATCGTTGATGTGCAGCAAAAAGAGCGTCGGCGACAGCACAGATTCTTGTGGCACCCCCACATTGATTTGGTGCGAAGAGGACGATGAGCCTTCACTTACCGTATGAATTCCTTTGAGAAAGTCCACAATTCAACTATGCAGAGTTGGATGGATCCCATACGACGGTAACTTCCATTTCATTGAAAATATTCAGCGTATATTTCTATTATATATCGACTATAAACTCGGTCTACATATAGAAACCATGACCATGATGATGAAATAATTAGAATTACTAAAACTCTCAGATAGAAGACTTATTAATGATATTATAGAAAGCCCTGATTTACTTAGCCTAATTAGCTTCCACCAACTAGGAATGCTCAATCAATATTTATGTTTGATTGCCACAACAATATCAGGACTGAATCATTTAGATACTCGCTTGTACCTATATTACATGCAGTTGGGAATACTATCTCTGAAATGGTAGATGTGTTCAACTGCACGGAATAGTAACAAAAAGGCTATAATAACTTATCTACGTATGTGTTCTATTTTATAATTTCTTCGACAAATTTTGCTTCTTCCAATTAATTAGTATTTAATCCCATGCGTATTATATAAACAGTTACAGATTAACGATAATTAAATCTATCATATCAGAAAAATAATGTTATTGATACACTCGATATCGCGATGGCGTAAGACGTATATTGAGAGTCGAAATGTTTCTTTAATTGACCTAAAAGTTTGGTTTATTTACCTGATCTAAAGAGTTTGGTACTTTTCACCCATTTACTTTTTCTTACCCTCACCGCACATCGGCCTGACAAATTCAACATCTTTCTTGAAGTCGAACTTAAGTTATGTGAATTTGTTGTTGAGTCGGTGTGTCGCGGGGTTGATTCCCTCTCAGCACAAAAACATGATTGTTTTCATCTAGTATAATATAGGTGCTGTCGAGTATTCTGATGTTGATTGTTACAGATTGGTGGACCTTACATATAAGTTTTTTTAACTGTGATGAAGAGTATCTTTAAACAAAGCCAATAAGAAATTCCAGTCAATTTATGAAAGTTCGCATTTTTACTTAAATGCCAGTATTTTTTTTTATTCTTTTAACAAATTTAGATTTCTGATGGTGTGAACATGACGTCATACGTACCTCGGTTTTATCGGTAAACAGTAAAGTCACTCCCACTCGGGTCAATATAAAAACAAAAACAAAAGATGTTAAGCAAAATTTCGAATTGAATGAATTGAAAAATTGAAAAATTTTTTGATAATGAATTCTTTTGAAAATTTTTTTAAATAATAATAGTGCCACAAAATTGTCCACGTTCTTAATGCGTTTGGCCGGCCAACCCGTGAGGAAGCCGTTTAAGTGCTGTCAGAACCTGCTGATCAATCACAAGGCTTTTGAGTGTCTCACGTTTTTAAGCGTTTTGTTATGACGATTTATTAATTTTACGTGTAATTATACATATATATATATAATAAATAATTATACATATATTAAATATTACATATTCATTATCAGCGTTTGTTAATCTATATGTAAATAATATGTTTTTTAAGATATACATAATATTATTCACTCAAGTTGGTTTTTCCAGTTTATTTACGGTCGGCGGAAGGAATGATAATTTTTTCTTTACCTGCAAAATGTGCTGAGAACGTTTTGTTAGTGCGTGTCATTTGATTTGATTTCAATTCACTACCATTTTTATTTTTCATCCACAGGTTAGAATCAAAATTTTGTGACAAGGTTTATCTAAAAGAATACCTACTTGAGGTTCATATAATGTGTCGGAAGCTATTTACTCAGGACACACGTAAATAATGGCTGTAGGTTTTTTTTACATTAACAGCACACAGGTAGCCCTGATGAAAAAATAATTAGGGATTAGTGTGTCCAGGAGGATGTATGCGACCCACTGGGTGCAAGGCGATGGATCGAGAGAGAGAGTCGTACAGGTCAAAGGGTCTCTCCAAACTAGCCTCATGGGCAGATGGGCAGGTGTATCCTGTTTCAAATCCAATTTATTGGTTATCCAATAAATAGTTCCCGGGGCGGCGTTACCCAAACCCGCCACCCAAATATAAAAGTTAGTTCATAACACCCGCTTTATCTTTTAAGCTTATCACTATCTAAATCTAGACGAATCAAGCTAAAAAATCAAGTACCTACCTATTTACTACGCCAACGCACGCTTTTTCGTATTATTGCCTCAAAGCTTCTAAAATCTGTGAAATTCATCGCAAAGTTTCCATTAGTCACTGTTGTGTGTTCTGTGGCCAGGGTTCGTTATATTTACTGACTGTCTGCATCCAGACCGCTGATCGTCATCCAACATGACCTGCCTTCAATGCACCCCAGCCACCCCTCCCATTCCCATCCACCCACACCCTCACCTCCCCCTCTTGTTACATCGCAGCCTGTATTACAGACAGAATCTTATATGCTGACTTCCATAGGAGAATAGCGGTCGGGGTGATAAATTTATTTAAATTATTTTCAATTATATTTATTTATCAGTTATATTAATGCAATTATAATATTGTATCTTAAATTATAAATATAGAATTGTAGTGTAGTATTATGCAGATATCGTTATGTAAAAATGGAAAATTACTGTAAATAATTTATATTATGATAGCCTATCGGGCAGTCCTCACCGTGAGATCCTGTGCTGAGATTTTAACGTGATTTGATACACTCTTGATGATAATTAATTGTATTATTTTGTTAAAGAATATTATAAAAGTTTATGAAATAAAAATTAAAAATTTAACCGTGTGAGGACAAGTTGTTTCACAGAAATTCAAATGCAACATTGTCGTCAAATGGCCATTCAGCGGCATTTTTGTCAGTTTAAAAGTGCCCGTTAACCCTTCAGTACTTTCAACACTTTTTTGTTCAGTTTGCAATGTTTTCTGTGTATTTCAAATGCGCTATACAATCTTATTTTTTAATTGTCCGTTAAAAACTAATAACGTTTTAGTAACTATATAATTATCTTTCCGGCGTACGCTTTTAAGATACTCGTAAACATTACTATATCTAAATAATAACATTTGAAAATAAAACGTACAAAATGTTGTCTAAAACGCAAACCACATTTTTACTTAAACCGCAGAAAAATTGAGAGAACTCGATGTTGCAAAAACACATTGGTTTTGTTTGGGGAATTTTTAAGAAAGCTTTAACTTCACTTAAATCTCGTTAGTACAGTAAAAAAATAGAAATATTTTTATTTTGTTAAACCAATTGTTACTATAGCGACGCGAAAGATGAATTATTCATTTTGGCCATCTTTAGAATTTTATGACACCATTATAAATATTTCATGCGAACAGGAAATAATGATTATTTATCTTTCTTACGTCAAAAAATTACGTGATAGAAAAAAGATAGCAATACTTTTATAAAATATGGACACCCGGTCATATATGACCCTAAAACGCTGTAGAGGTTAAATGCCGACTTTCAGTCTTTTTAGCTTTTGAACAAATTGTGATCGGCGGAAGAGGACAACTGACATGTTTTTAACGGGATCCTTCCAAATGTCAAAAAAAATGGCGCTGAATGGCCATTTATGACTTTGTCACACGTGAATTTCTACAAAACTACTGCATGGAGAAAATTGAATTTTGCTAATCTATTTAAGAATCTCTTCAATTTTTTGGTAATCCGGTTGAAAACGGAATTGCAGTCCGTTTCCTGGTAAACTTTTAGTAAATTAGTAATATATCGGAACACGTGCACACGCACCTGCATTTGCCTTGATATAGAAGTTTATCAGGAAATCTATCAATACATTCGTTAAGGTCCTGTAATCCCGTTTTTAACCTGATTGCAGATAATTTTAAGAGATTCGTAATAAATTTTCAATACTCATTTTTTCTCAGTGTGGGCCTAAGCATAACACGTGTGAAGAAAAGCGTTACATGGCCTTGATCCATGTGCACCCGCGGCCTTCATTTGCTTATGCAAAGAGGGAGACCAACCACCTATCCGCTATCTAGCAGCCACCAGCTACCAGCTACCAGATACCCGCTACCAGCCTAGCCACGGTAATTCTCTACCTACGCAGTGCACGCTACACAGTACACAGTCCCCATATTAGCGATGCAATATAACCAGCGGAGCGTGATCAGAACGGTACCACACACGTATCTACATTATAAACACAGAATGCGAGCGATCAAACGTTAATACTTACACACATACTGGCAATGTGTGAATAAGTGGATAGGTAATTCGTACATCTAAGCAAAACCGCCCCCGCCCCTTGAACCATTTATTGGATAACCAACACCTCTACCATAGGTCACCCCAAGTGATTCGCTACGTTTATACGTGAGGTGTGTTCAGGATGCACCTGCCCACCAGCTGCGTGATGTGCCAGATCGGGAGAGTCTGGTTTGGGGAGACCTTTGACCTCTCCAACTGGTTTCTCGACCCATCACCTACCTTGCGAGGGATATATTCATTCGTCCGTCACTTCTGACACCTAGATTCCTACCCACTCGTCATACCCTTTTCCTTCCTAGAACTTCCCTTCCTTTCCTTCTCAAAGATGACATAGGCCTTAAGGGAAATTATATCAAATCAAAACTAATGTGTCTTTATTTTATATCTTAATGTTTGAAACCATAAATCATTATGTATCTTTATCTTACCACGATCATTTTCACAATCTTGACTTCAAAGCAGCAAATGTATTTATATCTAGTTTCAAAAACTCTAGACGGGGAGCTGATCATGTTGAAATTTGAACAGATTTTTCAGTTTTTAATTTCTAGCTCATCGCATCTATTTATAGCTTACAACAGAATCATTTCATTTGGCTATCGAGAAATAAGATAATTGTTTTATCTAGAAAATCTGTTTTAATCTAGGGCAAAATCGGGCAGTATAGAACTAGTGAAAATCTTGCTTCGTGGTTTTATTATGTTTTCTCCTTCTCAAACCAAAATACTTGCAAAACTTAATGATAACACTATTGCATTTGATTTACCTTTTTCTTTTTTAAATGAAGTTCTAAGAATTAATCACAATAACAATTAATTTACTGATTTCGGTTGTTGGTGCATGGGTAAGTAAGTCATGTGAAATATTCCTGCGCAGGGAACTTTTAATTTTTCAAAATTGTAACTAATTAATTGTACAAACAAGCCATAAAGTAAGTATCTACCAAATTTTTTTATGAATTAATAATTCTTTATTCGAAATGAGAATCTGCTTTGAGCAAACATATTCTTTAAATAGCTAGACCGAACAAGAGTCCCAACCGTCTGGAGCCAGTGAGACTATGGCATACCGAATTGGGGTATTTTGTGAGGCTGAAGGTAGATGTGAGTACCTGGGTATTCAGATCTAGTCACCAAACACGCCCATAGCCATTACAAGCAACAATTAAATACTGAATGTACTAATTACACTATGGCGATACTAAAACTATATTCCACTTTGAAACGTAACGCAAATATACTCTATATTAATTTAAATGATTAATTTTGATTAGTATGAACATAAAACTGCTTGAATTTTTATATCGTCATTGGAAAGATTTCGTAATTTTTCAAGTTTACTAACATTCGATAGACAAATTTCTTCTTTTGATGGGCAATGATGCAAATATTTTTTATGAACCTTTTCAGTTTCACAAATCCTACAATTACAATATCCCGTGATTTTTCACAGGTCTGCGCTAGTAATAAATAAGTAATAAAACAAGTCTTGTAAACATTTTGTAAATTTTATTTAATTGAATATATAAAATGATGTAGAAAAAATAATAATGTTAATTTTACAAATTGTGTTTTGTGAAAATGAACCACGAAAATTGTTGCGACAGATTTATTTATCAAAAAAATTTTGTACGCCTTTCCTTTGCTTTTATAAATAGATACTTAAAATTGCATGTTTTGGCACTCACTACTTAGTTTTGTATCCACTTCCACGAGTTAATTTTACCTCTATTTTACTGCGTTCAATTCCTAAATACATTTTCATATTATAATGTAAATATTGTACGTCTTCATTTTACGTCTGACGACTGTTTTACAAGCCTCGTTTTTCCGCATGATGGTTTTTGTTGTATTTAGGTGGGTACTCTATAAATAATATTCATATCTTTATTCAATTATTGGGAAATATGAACCAAGTATGAAGCAGTATTATCATATAGATTAGTGTCTTATTATATTTATTTATTTATTTATTACACGCCCTAGTGGGCTTTTCTTTTTAAAAAAATACAAGCATTTTGTATCAGAGTAAACACTTAAAAATTAATACCATAAAGAAGAATGTAAGCATAATGGCAAAAATGAATCCTCACGCATATAATTGAATTTAAAGATTCAACAAAACAAAATATTAGAAGCGGAGAAGTTATATGGGTACATAGGTCTATTTGTGTCTAGAAGAATAAAAGTGATAGAATATACAACATTTATACTGATTAGTTTTCAAATGAAATATACCACCCAGATCAGAATATTTGTTTCCGAGATTGTGAAGTCTCGGAATCGGAGAATTTTGATAAGCTAGTGTCCTGGTGTTATTGAAGTAAAAAGGTAAGAAATGTCGGCATGATTTTTTGGGAACATGGATATTGATACATTGAAGTAAATCGGGACAGTCAATTTTAAAATGTAGTATTCTTTGTAACAGTATTAAATCTGTGCTTATTCTTCTTTCTGAAAGTTTCAATAGAGACATTTTATCCAAGAGGTAATTGTAATTTATGTTTTGTATAGGAATATGCAATTTATAATTTATAAACCTTAGAAACTTCCGTTGAATCTTTTCAATGTTATCTGAATGAATATTGAAAAATGGAGACCATAACGTAGAGTTATACTCAAGTTGGCATCTGACAAGGGTTTTATATAACATAATAAATGTTCCTAAATTATTGAAATCTTTTGCAGTATGTACACATATTTATGTAATATGTGTAGTTGGATTCGTAAAAAAATATTCTCACGCATGTTATGCATAAATCATCAAGTGAAAGTAATGATTAGTAATGAACTACATTTAATATTTTTTTGAAATATAACAAATCAATACCTGTATGAAATCAGTTGCAGATTTACCTTCCTATATGAGATCAGTTTCGGAGATTAGTGACTAAAAAAAAGGTTATATTAAGTTAAAAAACCTTATTCCAATTTGTTACTGCCTGTAAACCTAGCGTCGCATCGGTACCTTGGATGATTGGATAACATTGTGTCATCAACAAACTGTGTTTTTCGATAATGATTTTTCCTATTCAGAAATGATTTACAGGTCTTTATTATATTATAGGTCTCAATTTGTAGTAAAATGCGATTGAACGCGGATTTTTGGTCGGATAGAAAAAAATAGGTAGTAATTCTTATCACGCAAATGATTTTAAGCATAATTTACGCAAATCGACTGAAGCAACCGTTTTTGAAATTTTGAAATTATGAAGCTTTATGATGATTTTGAGTCGAGCTTCGTTACCTGAGTACCCTGCTCAATTAAGGCGATTCCTTACGTAGTACTGCAAAATCATGTGTTTTTGGTTTGAAAATTTGGTCGCCTAGAAATGTTTCAGATGCTTTAATTAAATACTGCGAGTAGAATACATCTTGGACTTTTAAATAATCTAGTATTTTTTAGCTAAGTCCTTTTATAAGCCCAGAAAAAAATTATGTGAAGGCCCAAGAAAACTGCTTTAAAGTTCAAAATCTCCTACTTACGAACCCATTTTCGGTTATAATTTTATTGTATAATGTGGCAATTTAAGTTATTTATAAAATGATCGAAAAAAATATATATTTATGTCTGAACATCTACAAAATAAATAAAAGGCACTTTTTGGCCATGTTTTGTTCTTGCATTAATTAAAACAGGCGGATGGTGTTAAGCGGGAATTTAAACCTTATCGCCATCTACGTAAGGGTTGTTATTGATAGCGGCTCAGTTTAAAATATTCCACGACGTAGTGCATCGCCTTAATCGCATTAATTTTAATTTGGAATCTTTTTTGTCTGTGCAATTAAAACAATTATTGCGCGTCTGGCCGTCAAAACAGAGCCACAGAACAAAGGCAAATGGTGATTTTTATTCCAGCGAAGGAGCCGGGAGTTGTGCTGCAACCCCCGCCCCCGCCCCCCGCCCCCCGCCAACAGCCCACACTCCGATATCATTCATTCGCATTTTCTCTGGAAATTAAATCGCGCAAGAAGAGACGTGACTGGAATGAATCGCCTCGCCCGGTAGCTGGGACGCAGTGGCAGTTACGAATCATAAATACATAATCGAGGAAATTTTAAAATCTTTATTTTATAAAAATAAATCATCATCAAATGAACTATATTTCGGTGTATTTTAGTGATTGTAATTCTGGTTCAATGAACTCACTTTCAAAAGTTGAACTGATTGTGTCAAAAATTCAGACAAGCGATTATATCATTATTTATGTCATTTTCTAAATTGGAACTAATGTACCAGAATTGTTTATTATTATTTTATCACTGAACAGTGTGTTTCTTTTATTTAAATTCCTAAGGTTAAACTTGACAAGTAAAATCAGATTTCGTGCCAAGAGCCTATCCATTTTCAAGAATGGATTATATACCAACTAACCAGATTTACAAACTTGATTTTTTACGGGTGTTCTAGTACATATATTTATAATGAGAATAAATTTTAAAATCTTTAGCTTTTAAAAAAAATCATTATCATTAAAACTTTTTTACCTTCACAAATGGTGATAATGATAACTGTATAAAGCGGTATTTTCTTTGATGTGGTTTCTATGATAACCTTCATCGCTAGATAAAATTGGTAAAATCCTAAAAAATTCTTTTCCGATCGTCCTCTTATTACTCTTACAGTACGAGACCATTGTTTTTCATGTGAATTCCACACAAGTCACCGAACTTCTCAAGTTTAGAGCCAGCGGAACTATGGCAGCCCCGATTGAGGTAGGTTGTGAGACTGACGGTAGTGGTGTGGGGAAGGAGATGAGGAGAGAAAGGTGGGGTTACATGGTTATTCAAATTTGGTTACCAAACACGACTAAAACCATTTTTAGCAACGTTTAAAGATCTACCGTCTATTCAACTTGATAAAAAATAAAATAGTTTTTGCTATGCTGTCTCACCGGGAGAATTCCAGAGTTAAAAGAGACATCGTACATACATAATTTAATATAAGATTTTGTAAAAAAATGTAAAGAAAAAAGGGAAAGAAATAAAATTAGGATAGGAAAACAGATGGCGCTGTTGAAAAAAAAATAACATAATAAAAAGAAGAAAAAAAACAATGTTTTATCCTGTCACATACGACATCTATCAGGCGTATTCGAATGCAACGTTGTGTCAAAATTTCAAAGCAATCGGTGACGAACTTTCTGAGGTTTAAGATTTTGAACAAACGAACATTTACATTTTTATTTATATAGAAATATATAGTAGTGGTTAGTAATACACGAGTATGAGAAACAAATAACTAACTTGCTTAGTCAATGGTTACAGCTTATCTCGGTACATAAAGTTATACATATATTAGGAAATGCGTGTTCTAGAAACGTTTTTGTTTTGCGTGTGCAAAATAATAACTTTTTGAAAACTTTCCAATTTTGATGGCCCTTTTGCAAAGGGTCACGGACCGCCACTGCTCTCGTGCACAATTTCAGCAGTAACTACATTATCTGTTATATCCTACAATACGGATGGAGGTATTTTATCTAGCAATGGCAACCCTTTCCGTCGTATCTCATCCTAAAGCCGAACCATTGTTTGCCCGGGGGCGGACTGGGGATGTCCCTATTGCTGACATGAGATTCTACATTGATAACTTGATCAATTATTTATATTATTTTTTATCATTTAAATACTTTTTCACTTTCCACTGTTAGGAGGATCGAAGATACTATCAGTATCGCTTTGTTGAAAGACCACCATTGATAATCTAAACGTTGCTTTTTGTTTACATTAACCCCACACAGGAGGCCCTGAGGAAAAAAAAATAAATAAAATAAGATAGGTTTATCTAGAAAGATGCTGTCTAGATTGCATTTAGTTCGAGTTGAATCTTGCGATCATACATAAAGTTAGTTGCCAGCAAAAATGTGCGGTGAAAAAATGAAGACAATGTTGGTAGTTCTTATTCGAAGTATGATACAGTTAAAAGTGACCGAGGGGGATAGGGTCCCATTAGCTCAGTGGTAAAGAGCGGTGCCCCGGCAAGGCAAGGGTCCTGGGTTCGAGTCCTAGATGTGACCGTATCCTTTTCTGATTTTTCTGTTTCAGATTTTCGTTTAGAAATCGCTAATATTGTCTTCAATAATAAATAAAATATTTTCCCTCAGGACATATGTCATATTTTGGGATGCTGTGTGGAGGGTCTATTTTTAAGGAAAAGAAGGAGAAGAAGTTCTGGGAAGGTAAAGGGTATGATGGTTGGGTAGGAATCTAGGGATCAGTATGTCCAGGAGTGACGGACATATGAGTATATGGACAGGCGCATCCTGAACACACCTCACCCGATGAACCTGGGCAGCTTTGCCAAATCACAAGCGAGTCACCATCTAGCGAACCACTCGGAGTGACCTGTGGCAGAGTTGTTGGTTATCACAATTATGAAAATTGCTTGAAATGGCTTTAGTCATTTTTGGTGACCAGATCTGAATAACCAGGTGATCTACCTTCATCCTCACAACGTACCCAATTAGGGTTGTCATAGTCCCACTGGTTTCAGCCGGTTGGGAGCAGTTGGGACTCTTGTAAGGTAGCCGGTCCGGTCCAAAATCAATAATTAATTTGAACAGTGTGAAAGTTTTTCAAGTATTAAAACTGAATTATTCCACGAAAAAGCGGTTCAAAAAACGAGTCCTGGAAACACTCATTATTTTCCATGTAAAATAATGTAGTTATGAATAATATATATGTATAGAGAAAAGACACACACACACAACCCAATATATATTTAAATAGCGGTGCACGTGCTGTGGAAATGTGGAAAGATGTTCAACATTTCCTGTGTAGGTTTATTATACTCGGTACAAACTTTCTTCCGCAAAACAGAGATTCAAATAAATAGCATCTGTTCACTTCTTGTAGCGTCTGTGTACATGGATGTGAAATTTCAAAAGCAAAACACGTATTCACCAAAATAACACACAGTTATTCGTCAAAATAAGCTTGTTAGTTCCTCCCCCAACCTCCTTCCCCTAACCGCTTCCTCCCCCAACCCCTTCCCCTCACTGCTTCCTACCCCCAGACCCCTCCCGCCCGACTCATCCGCTCGGAACAGGAAAGGGGAAAGCCTTCTCCGATATGCAAATATCGGTTTTGAATGTTAAACAAAAAGTTGTAGCGCAAAGTTAGTGGTAACGTGAGATTGCTTTAGCTTGCAATATAAATATATAGGTAGCTAAAAGGGTTTCCGTTAACTCATTACGTAGGTACCTACGCTCAAAACAATATTTCAAACAGGAATAATAATAGATTTTCAACTTTATGGATGTCGAATAATTGCAAATTATTATAAGCAATAATTACTGGCCTGAAACACAAATATAAATTGAATAAATCTTCCGAGAAAAAATAAATGTCGACGACGGGAATTGAACCCACACCTTCTGACACCTTCACACCTGCCTGTCAGGTGCACTGAACCACTGTGCTACGTCGGCTTATTTTTAACCGCCAAAATAATTCAATAATTACCAGTATTTTACTCAACAATTATTGCTTTATGAATTTATTTTTATGAGAAAGGTATTGTTAAATGCTTAATTTCTTACTAGTTGGCGTTGATATATATTATATTTTCATTTAATGGTGAAATATTTAGGCTTGTCAAATATCTTTTTTTATTTTTTTTATAAATGTTAACCTATGTTTACAAGACAAGGTTTTTATGCAAAGCACAAAGGATAGCAAATTAGAGTAATTGCTGTTATTATTTTTTTACTCACTTTCACTTTTTTTCTCTACTGCACTGCTGTAAAGCAGGATATTTAAAAAAACATTATATTTAATATTTAAATAACGTTGATTTAATAAAATAATACACCCCCCATATATATATACTTCATACTTGATATATTATTTTAATGTACTTTATATGTAATAAACCACCACGGGCACATGCCTAGCATGGTGGCTAAACATTCTTAATGACTGTAATAAACAATGCACTGAATAATGAAAAATTAAAAATACGATTATACCTGTATACGAGTATATCTGTACATATCTCTCAGTGTGATTATATGGTTAAATCTTATATATTATATGAAATTATTATAATATTATAAATGAATAAATAAACATGTTAAAAAATATGTTTGAGAAATAGTTAAGACTCCTAAACCGTGAGCTCAGACGTCACGAAACTTTTTCTGAATGAATTTTTAGCTCACAATGCGATTTTCTTTGTGGTATAACAAATCGTTCATTCAATTTCGTTGTCAAGGAAAATATTTATTAAAAAAATATGTTATAAATTAAATTAAATGAGTTCCTTGTAGATTAGAATGGAAACCAATGTCGCCACTGAATAAGTACCTTTTGACTATTAGGTCGAGACAGCCAATCAACATTGCGTACTCTGTCTCTCTTGACTGAAATCGTATTCGGCATTCCATTTGATCTTGAATTTACAATGGGGTAACGAATTTCTGAATTTGCTAGCAGCGAAACCTAAGAATGGTCAGACGTTTGGATGAAGAAACACGCCCACGCATTGGTAATCTTGTTTGTGAATAATACAAACATTGGTAATCTTGTGTGTGAATAATCCATACATTAGAAATCTTGTATGTGTGTATAATACACACACCCATCAATAAATATCCGTTCAGTATTTGGAGTGAAAAATATCACACACGCAGAAAATGAGTATTACGAATTTATTAAGAATCTCTTCAAATTATTGGTAATCCGGTTAAAAACATGATTGCAGGCCCTCAACGTAGGTTTTAATATAAACTTTTAGTAAAATACGAATATATTTTAACGATTTCGGAACACGTGTTTATAAAAATCCTAGTATTTTTTCATTTCGTCATTGTAAACGTAATTATTTCATCCTTATTGGCTGAGAGATTAGATCCCCTCCAGGCGTCGTGCGTTCAATTCCTCGGCAGGCAAAGTCCTCCATCACTACACAAGCAACATTTTCCGCTTACTGTGTAGTAGTAGAAGATTTTCAAATATTGTCAGGTAATTTGTAATATAGTAAAAGTTTATCAGGAAACGGCCTGTAATACCGTTTTTAACCGGATTACCAATCATTTTAAGATATTCTTAACAAATTAGCAATCACGAGGAGTGGTAGAGCCTTATTCGACAGGGTAATTGATGTGGGGGTCACGATCCTTAGCCACGAGGCCACGGATAAAGAAGAATGTGATAAGTGAATACGAAAGATGTGAAACTGAAGAAACACTTGAAGATTGTTGATTGGCAACCATTATAAAAAGTGCATTGTGGAGCACCTGCATAAGATAATGTATAATGTAATGTAATGTGTTCTTGCCGAGAGATGTGCGTGATGAGGTTCATATCGTTGTATCGCTGGTCAGTGACATCGGTAAGTAGTCCACTGCACATTCCTCATGCTTAGTTCACATCTCATGAACCGATTTCCAATGTTAACGCTCTGAATAAGAGAACTAACATGCTTTGTTTTGTGAAATTTAATACAAGAATCATCCGTATTATTATCTGTTTCTCTATTCTGACGTATCGATTTTACATTTTCCATTCGTCATGTTCGATTAACCATTATTAGAGTATTAATTTGATTACGTAGAGCAAGTAGACTTTTTACACAGATTCGTTAAGAGTTTTCCGAAAGTTTGATGTGAATGCGAATTTAGGTACAAATTTAAAATCGCAGCAAAATTATTTAGGCAAGTGGTAGTTGGTAGTAGTGGTGAATCATATACATAGATTACCTTTTATGGCAAAGAAATAATACTGACTGCATTCTGGCCATCGAAAGAATTTCGATTAATATAATATTTTTCCACTTTAAATAATGAGTTTTGAGAATCATTTTTTTAAATAAAATTTGAATTCAAAATAATCATTTTTGTTGTTTGTTTTTGGGGTGTTATGCCGTGTTGCGCTAACTCCTTCTTTAGCCGACGTTTCGGACAGCGTTGCAGTGTCCATCATCAGGGCAGATCCGGTAGATCCGAAGATCTACCGGATCATCTTCGGATCTACCGGATCTGCCCTGATGATGGACACTGCAACGCTGTCCGAAACGTCGGCTAAAGAAGGAGTTAGCGCAACACGGCATAACACCCCAAAAACAAACAACAAAAATGCTTTTGGCCGTGAGAATCTAAAAACTTACCATCAAAATAATCAATTTAGTAATTTTTTTTTCCATTTCATTAACGAAATAAAACTCCAATATTTCTTCATTTTTTTAATAAAAAGACATAAATAATATACAACAGAAATAAATAAATAAATTAACTTAAAAGTAAAATACATCAGTTTGAAGCGGTCAGGAGTATTTCATATTATGTATGTATTGATTTACAGCGCCTTGGTCGATATGATGTATCGATACGCGGCTCTTCCGATATCAGATCTGAATCCGATCTCTTGATGGTGGCGGGGTCTGCTGCTGATGAGATGGTGGAGATGAGGGACAGATGGACCATTCCCCGCTCAGACTGCGCTCGTGGCGGACATGGACTGGTCATAGTAACGGTAGGGGTCCGCGGTGGCGGCCTTTGATGGCCGGACCACGTAGTAATTCCGCCTGAAAATATCATTTTATACCTTAGATAATTGACTCTTGCCGAGCTACGACCAAACTGTACGGACTAACAAAGCGGTAAAGCCAATGAAGATGCAATTTATTTTGAGTTAACTACTACCACTTCATTTCGTGTTTAATTTAAAGCGAAACCAATTAATAATTTCGTTTTTCTAGAGAAGCAAATCACTGTTTGATTCGACCATATGTGTGTTATAATCAGAGTGAAAAAATACCTACCACTTTTTGCGCGTAAATTAGTTGTGTTATGCAAAGCGATAATTATAATGTAACACTATTTTCCAATTATTGTACTAGGTACATTACACTACTTATTTTATAAGTAACGTTTTCATTTCATATTATGTCAATTTATCGTTTCACATAATCATTAGAAGCGTTTTTTTCGGGTCAAATCTTTCAATAAATTTATTTATCAAAAGCAAAGAAATGGGCCAAAAATATGGGTCAAAGGTTTAAAATATGTCGTTTCTCTAAGAACTTGTCGAGGCTTTCATGAGAAAATTCTATGAAATGTGTTTCAAATAAATTTATTTCAGTCATAAAATACGTTTTTAAGCACAAGTGGCTCATTACGTAATCCACTAGAGCGATTTTTGGAATTTTATGGCAAATTTGCAAAAACGTTTAGAGCGATCGCTTGTCATAATGTGCCAAATTTATAGAACCTAAAAATATGGGATAAACGGCGAAATCTAGGTGGATTAATTGGCTTCAAACTGCAGTAAGCAGTTCATATGTTTCATTACTAATATTTTTAAGAATGATATTATTTACATAATATGGTAAATGTAAATTTATATATATATATATATATATATATATATATATTTTTTTTTTTTTTTTTTTTTTTATTAAAGAACAAGACAAAAATTCCTGGGTTACGAATAACCTACCGTATCGCTCGAGTGAATATTTTAATAGTTATACTAAATATAGAAAACATTGCGAGATGATTATGGTAGCAGATAGTGCAATCTCAAATACTCCTTACCTTACACCATGTGAATTTATAAACACAAGTACAATGGTGGATCCATTCCATTACCCTCAGATGTTGGAATCTAGAGGATGGGATTCCCCAGTGAGGACATTTTCCAATGAATGTTTACCAAAATTAAGGAAATAGGAAAGTACTCAAAGAATTAAGCATACCCTTTACCGCGTGGGTAGAGAATTTATTTATATTTGTTATTTTAGTACAGAAACATATTTGCCAAATAAAATTTTTTGGCTGCCAAACCAGGAAGAATTTCTCGTTTTGGGACAGTCAAATTTAAATACTTTTCATTCAAGTTTATTCCAATGTGGGTTTCAAGCAGAAATAATACCATTATTGGCATTAAATTATACAATAACTTGTTGACGTGTACCCGACATTACTGGGGGTTATCCTTAGAAGATAGACGTACGTCATCCCGAACTTTTCTGTAGGCCTTTTTAACATATACAATTCTTTAGTACATTATTTGATGTATTTCTTAAGGTTTAGCAATGTAGTATTTTTTTACGACTTAATTACAAAACATCGACTTTTCTCTACATTCTATAAATACATTACGAATTTATTAAATATATAAACCTTCCGGAAGAAATAAAAAGAAAATAAAATAAATTTGAAAAGTACATCAACGTGATACAAAAGCAAATATAATATAAAGTAAGCTCGCAAGTTGTAAAGAAAACTAAATACACCTACATTTTAAATTACATACATAAAATTTATATTAGGTAATGAAGATAACCTAAAAGTAAATTGTTTTGTTTTTGAACAATATGATACCAAATTTTCATTTACATTTTTACTCCAAATAATGTCAGGAATCACTGCTTAAAGTAAGTCCATTGCGTCCCTTAACACCATGTATAATATCATAAAATTATTTGTGAAGTGTACATATATATGAGTATTTGTGATTTTTAAGAAGTTTGGTTAGTGCCTAGTTGTTCCTAGATGAATAATTCGTTTGACTTAGTGACTTGCAGATGATCATTTGATCATGAAAAATAATTGACGGGTCGCCCGAATGGCAAAAGTCATATATAATCTAATAAACTAACCAAAAATATAGTATAAAGAACTAACGCAACTGAGTGAGGAGGGTGCTAAATATGTTATAATTGCGATTTTTATTAAAAAAATTGAAACTTTGACATCTGGTACAGAGAACGAGAAGTTTCTAGATCGGTAGAAGACTTTGATGGTCCAGCCCATCGACCTAGTATTATCTAAATCTAAAATATACTTGATTAAAGAATGCGTTTATCAAAACGAAAATGCATTATCTTGCAGTCGAAAGGAATTACTTTTAATCTTTTGTTGGTCTGCATGGAGCAAAATTGTCTTTCAGTATGTTTGTCTCAACGCTTTGTGAAGATCATTATTTCAAAAACCCAATTTTTTAGGTAGGACTTTGTCATTAACAATTTAATTAGCTTAGAATATCAAAAATATGAAATACATTATTTATAGCTGCAAGGCAGCGTATCGATAAGAGTAACAATTGATAAAAAAATGTAAAATTTGTTTCTAGTAAAACAGCTACTACGTCACGCAACAAATTATGACACTTCCCACAAAATGAACGAACTTCACTGGTATCGCGTACGTTTCTTGAAACTTACATCGAGTTGGGTTATTAAGTTCATCTCTGTTTCGTGTGTCGCCATGCTTTTTAGGCTGGCTATTGGCCGATAAATGAACAAATTAAGTCATGAGGTTAGATCGATATATTTTGTGATCTGTTTTATATTGTAGGGAACTTGCATTCATAACTAGGCTTTCGAAGCGAGACATCGGTATTCGAAGAGAGTTGTATTATCAAATCACCCCAAAGTGGTGTCATTTTTGGATTGAAGTTAGTTAAAGTGGGGCTAGCCGAAGGTCGCGTTTTCAAATCCCTGTGGGCACAAGTAAATTTGACTTGATGAATTTGTGTTATTTCAAAATTAATTAATTTTAAATAATATATAGTACATAAACCTTCCAGAGTGAAAGTCCCTGGTGTAAGACCACCTTTCAGAATTGAAACGCTGCTTGAAATGGATTTTGCCGTTTTTGGTGACCAGATCTGAATAGCCAGATACTCCTCCACCATCCTCTTCCCCATCTCCCTCCACTCCCCACTACCTTCAGACTCACACCATACCCCAATTGGGGATACCATAGTCTCACTGGCTCCAGACGGTTGGGAGCAGTTGAGACTTTTGTGCGGTATTCACATAAAAAAACATAAAAAATCAATTTTATTATATATCGATGGCCACCTCTCTCAGGTTAACGGTTTTCAATCATCAAGCATTGCCTGTCTCAGCTTAATAGTTATCAATCATCAATCATCTACTGTCTCAGCTTAATGGTCAGCAATCATCAATCATCACCTGTCTCAGCTAAATGGTTACAGATCATCAATCGTCGCCTGTCTCCGCTTAATAGTTAGTAATCATCGACTGTCTCAGCTTAATGGTTATTAATCATCAATCATCTACTCTCTCAGCTTAATGGTCAGCAATCATCAATTATTACCTGTCTCAGCTAAATGGTTACAGATCATCAATCGTCGCCTGTCTCCGCTTAATAGTTAGTAATCATCGACTGTCTCAGCTGAATGGTTATCAATCATCTACTCTCTCAGCTTAATGGTCAGCAATCATCAATCATCACCTGTCTCAGCTAAATGGTTACAGATCATCAATCGTCGCCTGTCTCCGCTTAATAGTTAGTAATCATCGACTGTCTCAGCTTAATGGTTATCAATCATCTACTCTCTCAGCTTAATGGTCAGCAATCATCAATCATCACCTGTCTCAGCTAAATGGTTACAGATCATCAATCGTCGCCTGTCTCCGCTTAAAAGTTAGTAATCATCGACTGTCTCAGCTTAATAGTTATCAATCATCTACTGTCTCAGCTTTGGTCAGCAATCATCAATCATCACCTGTCTCAGCTAAATGGTTACCGATCATCAATCGTCGCCTGTCTCCGCTTAATAGTTAGTAATCATCGACTGTCTCAGCTTAAGGCGATGCCATACGTAGTAATGCAAAATCATGTGTTTTTGGTTTGAAAATTTGGTCGTCTAGAAATGTCTCAGATGCTTTAATTAAATACTGCGAGTAGAATAAATCTTGGCCTTTGAAATGATCGAGTATTTTTTAGATAAGTCTTTTTATAAGCCCAGAAAAAAAATGTATAAGGCCTATGAAAACTGCTTTGAAGTTCGAAATCTCCTACTTACAAACCCATTTTCGGTTATGATTTTATTGTATAGTGTGGAAAATTAAGTTATATATAAAATGATCAAAAAAAAATAAATATTTATGCCTGAACATCCACAAAATAAAATAAAAGGCACTTTTTGGCCATGTTTTTTTCTTGCATAAATCAAAACAGGCGGATGGTGTTAAGCGGGAATATAAACCTTATCGCCATCTACGTAAGGGTTGTTATTGATAGCGGCTCAATTAAAAATATTACACGACGTAGTGCATCGCCTTAATGGTTATCAATGATCAATCGTCACCTGTTGTGTCCATCAGCGTGAACCTGGAAGGTGGTCTCCCCGTGTCCCCCATCGTGGCTGAAGAGTTTCTTGAGGGCGATAATTCCGGCGATGGTAAGGGCCACCTTGCTGGCGATCAGTGCCTTGCCGGCGATGGCGGCCAGGGTCTTCAGGGCTATGCCCCCCACCACGCTGACGGTGGTGATGATACCCATCAGCAGGTAGGGAAGGACCTTCTTGCCTACAAATTTATTAAACATAGAAAAAAATATACATTTTAAGTTACAAGTTACATAACGAAAATACTTTGTGGCGTCTTTTCAAATTAAATGAAAATAACATGTTTGTATCCTGGTGAAGAAAACTTTGGTTTTGTAACTTGTTGATATTTTTAATTAAAAATAGTGGTGTAAACAGTTGAAGTTAAATCTTTGGAGTTTCATTGTTATTCCTCCTTCTGTTATATAAGTAATTTATGATAACGAGCAGAAGGTTTCAACGGAGCTATCAGCGGTATGACTGTAGAAAAAAAATCAAACAAACTCTTGTTCAAATATATCTTTACTAGTGAGAATTTGTTTGTTTAAAATCAGATTTTTTTCATTAGCTCAACACAGGATGCCCTGATGAAAATAATTTTCCTCGTAATAATGTCATCTTTGGGGATGCTATGTGGAGGATATTTTAAATAAAAGGGAGGAGAGGAAATTCTGGAAATCAAAAAGGTATGAGGATTGGGTAGAAATCTGGAGTCAGTGTGTCAAGGAGTGACAAACGTATGAACAGGGTTGACAGTTGTCACATAAGAACGGGTCGTTTCTACGACTCGTTCTTGAGTTCATCCGTGTTTCCTTCCTCCTAAAACATGTTCACTACTATCTCACCTCTAAAAGATCCCCTCACACAGCATCCCCAAAGGTGACGTAGGCCCTTAGGGATATTTTTCCACGCGCATCCTGTGTAAAGTTAATGTTAAAAACAATAATAATAAGTAACCATAACTCCGTTTTCCCGCAAGGAGAGGCAGTGAGTATAAACCGCCACACAATTCTGCCTCGGCACACACTTCTAGCTTCATTCACATTCATACATTCTCATCTGTTGTTCAATTAAAGTGTAATTTCTAAAAATGGAAAATCTTATTGAAAAATCTAAACTCTTCCACGATTAATCAAATCAACGTAAGATTGGTCTAATAGTGTAGATATATGTGTATTCTTAGGCACATAGATATGCAGTCTATTATAAACGATTATACGGTCGACTGAGCGCGTTGTGAGATTGACTGATTTTCTAGAAAGAATACTGTTTTCAGAAGGTTGATTTCCTTTTGTGTTAAAATTACAAAACCGCTCACTTACTGAATTATTCAAAATATGTATAATTTCACAATACATAAATAAAAATGTAAATGTTCGTACGTTCAAAATCTTAAATCTCCGAAAGCTCTTCACCGATTGCTTTGAAATTTTGACTCAACGTTGCATTCAAATACGCGTATATTATAATCACCAATCCGTCACCTGTGATATGTAAAAACAAGTTTTACAAAAACAGCGCCATCTTTTGGACGTAAGAGCAAAAGGCGCTTTTATTTCTCCATCTGCACAGACAGACTGAGCCACAGCAACAGCTAAAGCTAGTTAGTAATAAGCACGATACACGATATGTTTATCGCTCTTATTTTAAATGGTTCAGTAGATTATTTTATCTATAAATTCATTTCCCCATGGACATTGACATCATCGTTTTTAATGCGAGGAGAATTATAACATTTTAACTAATAAATTTTATTATAAATGAAATCGGATACCTGCTGATCAACTGCGTACAAAATTCAATGCGTCCTCGAAAATAAATACATATTTAATAAACTGCCTTTCAATAAAACGTACTTTTGCCTCGTCCTTCGCTGGCCAGGTCCATGGTTAGAGTGTGTGTATCGAACAGTTGTTGAAACTTGTTTTTAAGTTGAGCGTCCAGTCTCTCCTCGGCTGTCATGGCTCCAAGTCCTCGTGGCTCGGTGTTCGCAGCCACCTGAGAGTCGTTCTGCTTCACCAGAATCAGGCCGTCTGCTAACTGGATCGAATCCTACATTCAACAAATACAATGTTAATACAAGACGCACTACGGAATTTCTTTTGAAAAAACTGTATATTCGTTTATTGTTTTTTTTTTTGTTCTTTATCTTCTATGCCAACCTGTTCAATAGCTCTGCTCAAAGCATTCAGAGCTTTAGACTTCAGGCACTTGGTGATTTCTTGATGAGCGCTGCAATCATCGTAGACTTTTTGAAGAACAGCGAACTCGGCTGATGGCCACCAGGACTCCTCATCAGCCCTTGCACTTTCTTCATTAACGTTCTCCTTTACCCTCGAAGCCTTCTTGCCAGAAGCCTTCCACTGATCCTGATGAGCATCAGACATGACGACCAAGCAAACAACCAAGATACAAGTAATCCGTTGTAAGGAGCACATGTTATTATATATTATTACACACAGCACTCTAACTAATTAACGGCACGCTTGATGAAGAATGGATTGCAACTGGACTGCTAATGGTTGTGCGGCGGTATATATGCCCCCCACACCAGGTTCATCAAGTACCAACTCGCCAACTGGCTGAGGATATGTGAGCGTTAACTTTACTTGGGTATATCCGGTATTCTGCACTAATTGTTAACTTTACTCTTACATAACTGAACTTGAAATTCATTACAAGAAAGGTTTTCTAACGTGCTTTTCTCTTTGCAGAATGCCTTTGAAAATGTGGCTTCGTGTATAGGATCTGTGTTTTGATAGCATTGCGGGTGGCGTGGGGAGAGTGGCGTGTTTACGCCATCATCTGTGAAAAAATGCACCTCAATGGATTGTGGATAATAATTGCGTGTAAATTTGTAGCAAAAAATAATTGGCTATCAGTAGCGTTGACGTACATCAACAAATTGATTTAATTTGTGACAATTCATATCTATCTAATTGAATGTAGAGCTGGCCTAATTAATAAATATTATTCAAGTTATGGATTTTCAATATATTGTCGCTTAAAAGTAGCTTTGTTTCAACGTACTCTTTTCGTATAAAAATATGAGTTTGAATCGTAGAAACGTTACACCACAGAATAAAGAATATATTTATTCTACGTCAAACACTTTTTGCTTGGAATATAGATAGGATAGGATGTCAAGCCAAAATGGAGAGAAAGGGAAACTGCACGTCACTGTTAGTCAACAGTGTGGATAAAACTGCAGATTACAATTGTGAGGTTGTATACATTCAGTCCTAGTATCCTCCTAGTTGCCCCAACTAAAAGGTAATACACATTGAACACAAGAAGTGCGATGTGGGATGTTCCGTGGTACAAAAGTCTGGCCAATCGGGCCTTAAATTTCCAATACAAAACTGCGTTTCATCATTATTATATAATTCAAATGGGATAGCGATTATACGATATCAGGCAAGTATTAGAGAGAAAATGTATTATATTTGTCAGTGGCGATAATTGTTTCACTTCAAATGTGTATGGAAAGAATTTGTAGAGTGTGTATCTTTATCGAAAACTCTAAACGATTTTTTTATTATTTTAAAACACGAATAAATTACGTGTCACAATGAAGACCTTCGTTTTTGTTTATTTTGAACGCTAAAATATCTCATCCAGCCTCTAAGGCCAGTATTTCAGTATCTTTTCGCCTATTTCTAAGCTTAAGCTTGTCAACTCAAGAAACCTACCCGATAGCAAAGACGAACGTAAATATATCATTTATCAAATATATATAAAAGCAATTGAAACGCCGGCCCCAAATTGAGTAAATATTAATTCAGAGTAAACCACATTAGAAATATTTAAGATTTACAACAGCTCGAATAATAAATAATAAATCGAAATAGTAAATCATATCTTTCGCCGACGACACAGTTTTAATCATAGAAAAAAAACTTGGGAAGAAGCCTATCAAACTGCGAATGTATAAATAAACAACTTAAAACAATGGTTGGATGACAACTACCTCTCCTTAAACTCTGACAAAACCTATTTCATGACTTTCACATTATCAGACAAAATGCACCCAACAATAAATTCCAATATAACTATCCATAAGTCTTGTAATAATTATACTGACAACTGCAATTCACCTAAATGCTCAAAAATCTCAAAAAAAAGTAATATTAAATATTTAGGCATAATTATAGATCAACATATTAAATGGACCGAACAAATTGCGCAAATTGTAAATAGAATACGTAAACTTTATTACGTATTCCTCAAACTAAGAAATATATTACATAAATCTTTGCTACTAAAGGTCTACTATGCATTAGCCCAATCAGTTCTGCAATACGGAATAATAGGATGGGGAGGAGCGTATAAAACCAACTTAACCCCACTTGAAATAGTACATAGAAGACTCATCAAAATTATTCTAAAGAAACAATTAGACTATTCAACCCAAAAATTATTCGATGAATTCAAAGTATTACCACTAAATAAAATTTACCAAAAAAACGCATTACTTCAAATCCATAAAGACAAACTAGCAATAAAGTCATTTAGCACCAGACCGAGAACCTTAGGACAAATAATAATCCCTAAACTTAATACTACAACAGCCCAACATCATTGCACATACTCAGCAATAAAATGCTTTAACGAACTCCCTATAGAAATACAATCCGAGAGGAATTGTGAAATTTTTAAACAAAAACTCAAAAAACATTTTACTATTAAATAATTTTTATGTTTGTGTTACGATGTGCCAACCTATATTTTCATTATGTACAAAACAAATGCCATCATATATTTTTCATTATGTATAAAAAAAAAATTCATTATGTACAAAAAAAAAAAAAAAATTGCAACTTATATTTTCATTATGTATAAAAAAAGTAGTCCTTCATGCATCCAAATTGTAACAACTGATAAGTATGTATAGTACTGTCAATTTGATAGTGCTCCCTCCCTAAACACGAGAATTTCTCAATTAGGGAGGTATTGTTACCACTAATATTATATATATTGGTTAATTATGTAAAAATTAAGCTTAATTTTTCAAATGCTCTGTCGGTACCTATTCATATCGAATAATATTCCTTAATAATTACGCATGCAGCTAAAATTCAATTCCCAGATGCGACCAAATCTTTTTCTGCTTCACGTTTGAGTGGTTAATATTGACTGGATTAAATAAAAATTTAAAAAGATCGTTATGTGACTACCACGCCACTGGAAACTTTGAATATTAAATATTTGCCTTTAACTTATTTGCGCTAAACGAATCTATTGATTAAATTGGCTTTTACTCCGTTAATTATTGACTTTAAATAAATTAGCCACAACGACATCATCATGCCGCATGCCCATCGGTATTGTTTGTCGATGCGCATGCCACATTAAAAGTAAAAGGCCATAAATTAAAATGAGACGATTATGCTGTAAGTATGATTTATGCACGACTAGTTAAGGGAATAAACAAATCCATAATATATAGATCGACATACTCATATTTGTAATGGGTCGATGTCGATAGTGCAGATTTTGTGGATACAAAAAAGTTCGTGGACTTAAAAATTAACCCGTTCGTTTGTCAATTTTCACCGTCCACAAAAGTAATAAGGACGAGAATCCGTATGCACAATATTTATTGATTATTAACAATTATCTCATTTTGGCGTAGGGACTTTGCTAAGAAAAATAATGCATAGGTATCCAAGAAAGCATACATTTAGAAGAAAGTGAAGTAAAATGATATAGGTTTTGTAAATAGTTTTTGAAATAACCGCCATAATGTTTATAATTGGACCCACGGCCACGCCACGATTTATAATAGAACTAGGTTCCTTCTTTACCATCTTTACTTCAAAAGTCAAAACTGACCATAACACGTGTGAGTTGTCACTTGTCATGTGACAGCTAGTTCAGTGGTAAAATATACCTAGTTGTGAACAAATTAACTTTATTAATATTACAATTTCAAATTAATAGTCTTGAAATTTAATGTCGTATCGATTTTGTACGATTTAGACCAAAATCTCTAGAATTAAAGTCGCTTTGACTGTAAATGGTAAATACTCTGTTTTTATCCTTATCGTGTTGAATAAATAATATTGTATCTCACTCAAAACAACCTCTATTTGACAGATTGTTATATGATTCAAAAGAATAAGTTAAAACGTAATATTCATTAGATAAGTTTCATCCGAATAAATCATTTGTATGTTGGCGTTTTTAATACATTTAAACTTCCTATATGACTGCTTTGTTTTTATCCATTTTTCCAAGATAAATTCGAAAATAACATTCGGAACTCAGTAACACAGTATGAGTTTATTTGTGGATACTGGAAAGTAGCCTTGGTCTGGAAAGGCAATAATACTCAATTAGGAATGACTTGAGTTTATAAACCTCATTAATTTAACCATTGAATAAGATAATATCAACAACTGTCAATGAAAATATTAAATACACAGAAAGTAAAAAGGTCACTGACGCAATTGGGACACCACATTGCATATTTTCATTGAGAGTTGTTGATTAACTCTGTTTGTATTTCTTGACTCCGCATTAAAAAAAATTGTCATAAGCTGAGTATTATGCTCCTACCGATGAGAGCTCTGTTGTAACATATCTTTCTATTGCATGCATTGTTTATGAGAAAGATGGAAAAGTTACAATGTAACTATCAGAGGTACGCCTATATTCTATTGGGTTGGACCAAACCAACAACAATCAACATATATTTTGAAAATTTTACCATGTACAAGTATTCTGCAATAGGTTATCCAAAAATTAGAACTATAGTCATAAAGCAAATGAAGCCATAAATATGCTCATAATATTATTTTCTAGTTTTTTTTTTATGTGAACACCGCACAAGATTCCCTACTGCTCTCAACCATCTGGAACCATAGAGACTATGGCATCCCCAATTGGGGTATGTTGTGAGGCTGAAGGTAGTGGGGGGGAGGAAATGGGAAAGAAGAAGGTGGAAGAGTGCCTAGCTATTCAGATCTGGTCACCAAACATGGCTTAAGCCATTTCAAGCAATGTTTCAATTCTGAATGGTGGTCTTACACCAGGGCGATACTGGGAGTATCTTCCACTCTGGAACGTGCCGCATCTATGCTACATATTATTTTTAATTAATAAATTGTGAAATAACACAAATTAATCAAATAGAATTTACTTGCGCACGCCGGGATTTGAACCTGCGACCTTCGGCTTGCTAGTCCATAGCCTTACCCCTTGATCATGGAGGCCGTGAGACTAGATCAATGTTTCGAATTCTTTAACAAACATTTCATGTTCATAAGGGATACATAATCTTTTTAACAAGTAATATTTATGTAATTCATAAATAACTATTGCGTAAAAGTAATCTGAAAATTCTTTTTGTTGTAGCCTTTACTGGTAAATGAGATAATACTGCACAAATAAGCAATGTATCAACAATAAATACATGCTGGAGTAGATAACACGTTAATGATCGGCATTATTTTTTTTTATCCTTTCTATCTTTTGAATGCAGATATGTCACCAAGACAAGACCATTTAGTTTTTTTGCATAATATGGTTGCATTAACTCATTACATTGCATTAGTAATATATTATGTTAGGTGACCACTCTTTATCCTCCATCCCCTTGTGATCATTCATATTTTCGTGACACTCCTTATGAATATTACAATAATTTGATTTCAGGATAGCGTGGAAGAAGATCTGTCATTCAGGGGTAATGATCCCGGTGCCTCTCAATACGGAAACTTCATAAATTATTACCAATTTCATCCGCCAGACACAAGAATCAGAAGTCTACCGAATCACGTATGGAACCCACCGGGAAGTGACATTGATCGCTGTGTGGCTCTCGACATTGGGTGTAATTCGGGTGAACTCACCACGGAACTTCACTCTTTCCTGGGCCAGAACTCTACCTGGAAAAGTGTATCTCTTCTGGGGATAGATATTGACCCTACCCTCATCACCAGAGCAAATGGTTTGAAAAAAGAAGATGTTTCTTTTGAATGCCTCAATATAATGACAGAAGATGCAAATGAAAAACTTCAGTTCTATCTTGATAAAATTGGAAAAGAAAAGTTTGATGTGATCTTTTGCTTTTCTGTTACGATGTGGATTCACATGAACTTTGGAGATGAAGGACTAATCCGTTTTTTAGATTTTCTTTGTGAAAAGGGGAGATTATTAGTTATTGAACCCCAGCCGTGGAAGTGCTACCGAAATGCAGTCAGAAGAATGAAAAAATCAGCCAACGAACTGTTTCCTTTGTATGCTGGTTTAGAAATTCGTCACGATGTTGACTCACAAATAGAAAATATCATCCTTCGAAATAAGTCGTTTATTAAAATTCACGAAACTTTTTCATCGGAATGGTCAAGAAAGCTATATTTTTTCAAAAGAAAAGATATATCATAAAACATTAAATGTTATAGAGCAATTATTCTTGTAATACAAACAGACAATAAGATAGATCAATAGACTAGTAAAAAACATTATGGCCTAGTGTAATCTTTAGTAATAGTTGTAAACATAGCCTTGGACCAAGGCAGCATCACTGCCCATCAAAAATATTTATAAAGTGGAATGTTTTATCGTGGTGAATTCAATTCATTAACCTCAGCGAGTGAGTACTCTTAGGCCTTTCTTCCACAAGAATACACAAGTATCCAATAATGATGTTTCATATTCATGTTGCAAACAGTCTGTACACATCACTGCTGTAATCACGAGATCCGCGTCGCCACCACTTCACAGTGCAATCATCAGCTATCGACGAGCGGGGAGGTGTTATAAAGACGAAGCCATAGGCCCAGACATAGACCAATAGTAGTCAGCACGGCCTTGGAAAATTTTTGTTAGTACATAACAGCATTGCTGCATTGTTGGTGTTTAAATTGGGACATTATAGGTTTTGTCAGAACATTTTAAGTTTTGACGCTACAGAGGGCTCGATAAAGGTGACAGACTCGATATGTCTGGAAGTATGGCAACCCTAGACACAAGTGACGATGGTACTATTAATTTTGATCATAATTATTTATTGCTCTGTGATGTATAAAGTCTCGATGACATAAGTGGAAACTTCTTAGACCGGCTGGTCATGGGAGATTGGCTCCACTATTGAGTTTATAAAATATCGGCAATGTGTACGAACCTCCGCTCAGATGTATGGCAGTAGTCGCCAAGAGACTTGAATCGTCTAATATCGGATACTCAGGTATACCTGAGGAAGAAAGAGCCTTAGGTGGGGAGTGAGTTTTTTTTCATTTAATTTTATAATATTTTTATACTTACGATACCTTTTATAGATAAAATAATAATAATCTTATTCATATTGTAAATGTGAACAACATCAACCCATGAAAATAAAACTCAGCAGGTTTTGGTTATCATCAAACATCGGTTTTGTAACACAAATTGCATATCGTCTATGTAAGTTCAATATGTACTTTCTTATCTTTCAGTTAAACCGCACAAAACAAAGAAATTGGCCAATAACTGCTCGTACTTGTTTGAAGTCAATACTACGAATGAACCATCCCCAGTACCTAAGCAGCAAGCAAAAGCACGTATACATATTCCTAAATAGTTTGTCCCTCCTAACCATTTTTACAAATGGTTCTTTCGCGATGTTGGACTTGCTATAAGTAACCATTTATTTACTAAAAATACATTAAAATGAATTTAAAAAGTGGCAGACACAAAAACTTATCTTTCTCCTACGAATGACTTCACAAGAATTTTTAAACTCAGATTGTGATGTCGATATTATATTGATGTTTTTAGGATATAGGTAATATCCTAAAACATCAATAAACTATTTGCAGATGTCCTTAGATGTCACGACATCACTACATATATAATATATTTATATTATATATTTATATATTATATATGTAGTGATATTTTCATTAAATGTGACAAGAGTTTGAATTTTAGCTGCGGACAGTCCGATGCATCCATACTCCTTTGAGACTTTTCGTTTGGCCAAACCTTTTTGTCCATACTCGCTAGGTTAATATTTCAATGTTATAAAAGGTACGGGCTTTGCTTCGGTAAGCTGCTTGTCTTCTGTGGTTATATGTTTCCTCCGGATGGCAGCCGAATGGTCACATTTCAGGAATTATTGTATTAATAACACAATCCTTTTGTGATGTTATTTGCTTTTACCAGCAGTTTTCATCATGCACAAAAGTATTTTAACGATACATATTTATGTTTTATATTATTTATAATGATTTTTTTAATAAAATAGATAGTCAATTCAATATTCTATTTGTTGTGCCTTTTTATACCTTTTCAATACAAATCAGAAACCCATTTACAATTTAGTACTAAATACATATTCGAAATTTTAAGGTTTTAAGGTAGTTTTCAGGCACAAAGGCTGAATTGTTTGTATGAAAAAAATAATATCCTTTAAGTGTTTCTGGCTTTCACCCTTCAAGGGTCTTCTAGGCCATCATTTCATATTATGGAGAGAGGGGAGGTGAATTTATATATTAATTTTGTTTAAATTGACAAATTTCAAAGTATGAGGGTGGTCTGAAAAGTTTCCGACGTAACAATGAAACAAGGTTTTTCCTAAGTTTTTTATTTATTTTTCTACATAGTCTACTTGTAACTCTACACTCTTCTCCCAGTGATGCACCCATCTCTCTAACCCACCCAAATAGTACTCGGCGTTTTTCTCTGCAAAATAATTATTCACAAAGGTGATCATTTTAATTCGGCGGTCGTCTAACACTATTTGGTGAATTTTAGTAATGTTATCGACAGTAGTTGCAGTTTTTGGACGTCCCGAACGTTCATCGTCTCCCAAGCTCCTACGGCCACGTTTAAATTCAGCTGCCCAAAATTTCACTGTGGTAAATGATGGTGCAGAGTCCCCATACACAGAGTCCAACTCATCTTTGATTTGTACAGGCGTATTGCCTTTCAAAAACAAAAATTCAATAACAGCTCTATCCTCAATTTTTCCATTTTCACAAAAACACACATCGACTCACTCAAACGACTGTCATCTAAAAACTGCGCGTCCAAAATGGCCGAAACTTTGGTGAGTAACTGTCAAAAGATCCACAACTATATTCACTAGCTTTTATTGACGAGTACCGCCATCTTTGCGTTGAGGTTGGAAACTTTTCAGACCACCCTCGTATATTTCTATATTCGACTTCAATCCATAGATTGAAGTCGAATTCAGAGTTAATAAAAGAAGGCAATTTTAAATAAGGCTTGATTGAAGAGAGGATATTTGTTTAGAGAGGGACAGCAACAAAAATATGTGATCTAAAGTTCCTTCTATGGGAAAATATTTTTGTATGGGAAAAAACAATAGAATTTCATTAAAAGTTACCATCATGTAAAATCACCTACCGAAGTTTGTGCTCTTTTCCCCGTCCACCCTATATATTATCATCTGCAGTTTGTGGAGTTGAAAAGTGTTATGTATGCATACCAACGTACCTAGTTAGCGGAAGATCAAATCAACACAACGATTTTCAATGGCATCAAAATAAACGGTGGTTATAATATTATTCATTTATTCATATTCATTTATTCATTTATTCATAGATGTACATATATATTACAATACATTTCAAAATGATCCTTTGTCTGTCCAACTGGGAATGATACCCGTTTCAGGACAGCCAAATTGTATATTCAGTTCATAATATTTTTAACAAGGAAATAGTAAAAAGGTACAGTGAGATATGTTCTATCAAATATTTAAGATGAGAAAGAATACATACATAATTTAAAAATATATACAACAAAGAAAAAATAAGTAAGGTGATCATATGTTTCCAAAATTGCAATAATAACCTCAATAACACGAGTACGTTTAATCACAGTGCCCATAAATATACCAAACCACTCATACAGTGCCAAACTGCCGAAGCGCTGTGGTACTTATATACCTGATATCTGTAACATTTCTTTTTGTCTCTCAAAAACAGTCTTGGATTTTAACTTTTTAAATATTCACCATCCCAAAAGTATAATTTATGTCAAACTATAGTAATAATGTGCATTAAAACTATTATTAACTAGCTGTACCCCGCCACGTGTTGCTGTGGCTCAGTCTGTCTGTGCAGATAGAGAAACAATAGCGCATGTTACTTTTACATTGAACTCCAAATAATTTGCATAAGTACATTAAAAATAGCCATACCTACTCTGTCCGAAGTGCCGCAATTCACCAAAACAATGAAAATGTCGTAAATAATCGATGCTATTCGGAACTGTTCGTTGTTTGAGCCGTACCTCCCCAGCTATGACCATGCTCAGCTATGAGACCGCGTGACTATATTGGCTAGGTTCATTTCGATTCCGTGTGACTTCCCCACTCCCCTCCTCCTACTTAAAATCAACAGATATCTCGGCAAGGTAGTCGTACACCTTCCTCCTGATGTAGTATTGTACCTACTGCGTCTTGTAGTGTTTAGTAGCTCTTAACTCTGCGAGCGGGAGGCCAGCCACTGCACGCTGATAGATAATATAATTATTATGAAGAGTTAAAAATTATAAAGACAACCAGTTCTAGTGAAAATCGAAAAGATAAATGGGAAAATATTTAAATTGAAGTAACTTTTTTAAATGTTCAATTTTGGAGGCGGGTGTGGGTACCACCGCCCCGGGAACCATTTTTGGAAACCAACACCCCTGACATAGGTCACCCCAAGTGGTTTGCTATGTTTGGTGATATATGGCTGTATATCTATGCCTGGGTTTATGGGATGAAATTTTTGTATGGTAAATTAAATTTTGTCTTGCGTTTGCCTGCCTACTGCGTGGCGGGTCGGATCAGAAGAGACTGGTAGAGGGAGATCTTTTGACTTCTCCCGTCGGACTCTCTCGACCCATCGCTTTGCACCGCAGGGGTAGGGATGGATTCATACGTCCGTCACTCCTGAACACACTGACCCCCAGATTCCCAGAACTTTCTCTCCTTCCTTTCCTAAAAAGACCCTCCACATAGCATCCCCAAAGATGACTAGGCCCAAGTGATATTTTTTTTTCCTCGGGGCATCCTAAATACAAAAATTAAAACTTTTTTTCTTATATTTTGGATATATTTATCTCTTTTCTCTTCTGCCTCATTGCACGAAATGCCACTGTATATTATGTGTGTATTATAATGTGAGTTTATCAATTTATTGAGAGAGTGTTCTTTCATTACAGAAAGTGATGTGTAATTATGTAAATTGTAAGGATTCATTTAATTGAAATTTAAGTCATATCCATCATCAATACAGGAAGACTGCTTGAAGCATTGGCTAAAGTAAATAGATTATCTCTAAAATCAATCAAGAAAAGCGCTAATAATGTGCATATCAAACACATCAGTAAAACAATCAGATATTTGCATTTATTCCAGATAGTTACATAAAATTTTGGTTTGGTTTTTGTTTCTTTTAATTTTATCAATTACAAAATTTTTCACCGTACCAATTATGTATAAATTATTAGAATCCATCACTTAAAAGTAATTCTTATTAATATTATTCTCTATTATGACTAAATTATATTACAACTGTTAACCGGTTACTTCTTCGTGTCCCGCCTCGAATTCTAATTTGACATCAGCAGATAGTCCTTCTACATCCACTTCCGATTCCGGGGCGTTTAACATGTTGAGGGTTACCTGTAGACAAAATGCTCATTGATAAAATACAACTCGGATACATCACTTTCAATTTTTTATATAAATATGTATGAAGCAAGGAATTTGTAAAACGTAACTGAATTATATTTCAATTATTGTTATTATGAAGAAAGAGGGATCTATTTTACAGCTGACGATATATAAATTTTCTAAAAAATCTGACTAAGTTTTCCAAAAGTACTAGCGGTATAGTATTTTCAAATGAACACCTATTTTAAATATTAAAATTGTTTATTTAGAAAGCATTCAAAACTAAGATATTGAATTCTATTGTGAAATTCATGAATGACAAACTAGTAAAAACATTTTATTTCCACAAACAATATTCAGTTTTGTAGAATATGGTAACTGCTCTATATGATTGTTATGCCTCTGAGGTAGTCTGTTTTGAGCAAGTCAGAATATCTTCACAGATTTATTTTATTCTAGCTGTACCCCACCAGAGCGTTGCTGCGGCTCTGTCTGTGCAGATTGAGAAACAATAGTGTATTTTGCTTTTACGTCCAACAGATGGCGCTGTTTTTCAAAAAAGCGTTTTTCCTGTCACAGGTGACATCTACACAATATAGATATATAAAAACACACTTGTATTCGAAAGCAAAGTTGTGTTAAAATTTCAAAGCAATCGGTGAACAACTTTCGGAGATTTAAGATATTGAACAAACAAACATTTACATTTTTATTTATAACATAGATAGATAGACAGATAGAGATAACTTAGAAAGTCAGGAATCAAGCCATTTAAGTAATACGCACAAAAAGAAAATGAAGAAAACATTAACCGGACAACTCGACACAATGACAATTTTAATGACTATATCACTTTTTAAAGATGTGTTGAGTTATCACGGAACTGAAGAAAACACATTATAAATAACCCGAGCTTAGCGAGTTTGACTAGAATCGTTATTTCATCCAGTGCAAAAAGCCACACCGGTCATTTATCATCAGCAGTGGTAATATTTCTTTCCTGCAGTGGAAAGTCTGGTCTAGTGGATATATATGTGGATAGGTAAAAGATTTTAAATTGATATTAAATCATTTAAGAGCAAGCACAGACAGAGAAGTGAAGTTTTCATCTAAAATTTTAAAAATGTGAGATCTGTTTTATATTAAATAAATAATTTTTTGCACATGTTTTATGCCTAAACAGAAGACCAACAGGCATAATTTTCTATTAAAACCTTAACTTTGACAATAAAAAAGACATTTAATATCTAGAAACCGGTTTCTGAGATCTTTTAATAAAGTTCAACTCGGGAAGGATTAGAGAAAACATAAAAATGGTTAGTAAAGTGTGGCCTGCGGTGCAATTATTCGCTACCTCGTGTATACCTCTGCACTCTTCCCCATCAAGCTCTGTTGTTGCTGTTGGGGGGCCCCCTGGCCTTGGGAACCCTGCTGGCCCCCCTGACTTTGGCTATTTACTATTTGGCGGACTGGAATCCCCGCATCTTCAAACGCCTTTTTCTTCAGTGTGGTTCGAATTTGCGACCTACAATTACAAAAATACAATTCATAATGTGAAGCTAATCTTGGAAAGAAATTGAGATATTCTGTACTTGGTGTAGTATTTATGTATTTTTGATAAGCTACTTACACTGTTCTGTTTTTTATGTGTTGGCTGAGTTTATTTAGATCGTCGGCAAAGTGATGTACACAGGTACGGAGCATCTCAATTTCTTCATCTGTCCATTTACTCCTACACAAAAATTGAAATTGAATGACTTATTCAAGATTGAATCAGTCTGTCCAAGATATAAAATGTTAGAAGTTTATCAAGCAAAAATCTTTTTTGGAAAACGTAAAAGCTGATGTTGCTCTCATTCCTCTTAATATTTAAAAACAAGGAAAGGTGCATTTGGATACTTGCTGATAAGGTTGGAGCTTTTTTTAATTTACGTTAACTAAGAATACAGTAATAATATGGTAAATAAAATAATTGTAACTGTCACTCTGTAGAAAAGGTAACGATATGAAAAATGGGATTAAAAACACACGAAAGCTGGTAATGAAACTTACCCAGCTGGAGAGTCTGCCATAGGGTGAAGTTGCATTGTCATTTCTGCTAATTTGTTGAAAGCCGAACCGGCTTCGGTAAATATCTCACCAACCTGAAAAGAAACAATAACATCATTTGAAGGTTAAATATATATTTATCGTTAGTAAACCAACCTAACTGTATATTGCGATATTAACCTTCGCTGCCGAGTTATTCATTATAATGGATTACAAACGCCTTTCTGGTATCGAAGAATTTGTTGGAATTAATCTTGATTTTTTAACAGAAACCATAGACATATGAATATTATTTAATTCCTATGTCTGTGACAGAAACATAGTTATTTAAAAACAAGGTAAAAATAATGACGCCGCCAAAACACTGCATGAAACATGAAACCATAAATAAACCACCATAAATAAAGTACTCGCGGTGTGGCCATTCGAATTCGAAAAAGTATCACATAATAATATGATGATTGTTCTTGGTTCTTACTGGAAAAGTGTATTAGCGAAAAAGATTGGTCTTGTTATTTTTTATATATATACGTGCTTGCCAAAGTATAACATCTTTGGTGCTGGTAGACTGCTAGAGATGGCTAGAGTGTGTCAGGCGGAAACTGGCCGATAAACGAGGCGAATATGGAATGAATGTTATTTTCTGAAAAAACTACGTGCGTTAGAATATTGATCCCTCTCGATTGGAAACCATAAATAAATTAATTTAAGCTTCAAAGGAAACCATATTAATTTGTCTCGGCATTGATAAAATTAATAGTATTATTTAACGGTTCTATTGTTAATCAAACATTTTTTATAATTTATCGTCATACTTTTTTTTCATGCAATGGTAAATAAAAATACTACCGCTTCTTTTTGATCGATATTTAATATTTTTAAGCAACGCGGAACTCCAGTGAAATATATTTTCTTTAAATAATTCATTTATATACAGGGTGTCCGGGGTCAAAGTGCAGTAACTTCGGGAGGTGATTTTACATGATGGTAGGAGAAAAAAAGAAAAAAAACTTTTTCCGAAATTCCAACTTTTTTTTAATACAAAAAGACATACCTACTAAGTATCTTTAGTGGAGGTACACACTTACCCGATAATTTCGATGTGTGCTTGTCGCGCGCGCGACTGTTGACGTTGTTTATTATTTGCCATTGACGCATAAACCGAGAGTTCGAAGTTATAACAATGCGCTTCAAAATCGTGACAAAAATAAAGTGGAGAAAAAATATTTTTTAAAATGTGGTATGGATTAGTTCATGGTGAAAAAAGTCGTGCTCGCCCGAGGAAGACTTAACACATTATCTTTGTACCGGAATGAAATATGGGATCGAATTAAAGTCTATATAATGTATTTTTAATAGTTAGAATATGGTGTATAGTAGTGATAGTAAAAAAGTCAGGGATACGCGAGGAAGACATGGCGCGATCAAGTGGAACAAATACTTAAAAATATATTTTTTAATTCTCAACAATAATATTATGTACTAGCAGTTAAAAACCCGCTCCGCGGGTTTTTTGCTGCTAGACCCTGCGGGCGGCACTTAGTTGGGATTCGCCCTGTTTAAGTGATACTAACAACAGTTACATTTAATAGGTAGATATTAGGTCATTCACAGAGAGAGGGTGAGTATATATTGTTAAAACACGGAACAGGAAGGATTTTAGGCATAATAAGGATTGCAGTTGTTCGGGTAAAACTTTGGCTTTCCCAAATAATTGCCTAATTGGGTAAAAGTAAACTGATATACCTGGCAAAATGATTGTTTTATTATACATATAAGTACATGTCAGATTAGAGATTTGTTGGCTAATTTTACAATAAACGAAGCTTTTCTATCTTCCGATTGTGTTTATGTTATGTTATTTTATTGGGTTGGCAGTGCCTATACTTCCTACAAACACACGTGTATTATGCGTTAACTTCACATCGGTGTTCTGTCAAAATAGTGTGAAATTATTATTTACGTATATCAATATTTTTCAAAATCGTAAATGCAAATAGTTGTTGTTTATTGTCAATAAGTTGAATCTAATGTTTCTTTTATTTGTAAATGCGTATTAAAACGATAGTTTTACGTAAATAATTACAGTTGTTTGAATAAATGAAATTGTACGTATTTGTATGTCGCTCTTATGCGCTCTGTCGGCCAATAAGGAAACTACTTCAGCGGCCGGTAAAGGAGGGATTGTCATTTTTAAGGAACCTTAGAATATGCTTAGAATCAATTAGTGAGTGGTTAATTCATGGGTTAATTTATGCTTAGAATGTTTGATTCTTGACAGACATCAAATATATAAAGCGTAATTGTGGATAATTTTTACTGTGATGTAATTAATCCAATGGATTTAACTTTCTAAAACATATTTTCTTCGATATTATCCAAAAAATATATTAGCAGAAACGATGGTTTTGAAGAAATCTCGCATTAGGCGATCCTATTTTAGTATGAAATCTGGTCTTAATTTTCAAGTTAGCGGAATTTACCCGAAACACACGATTTGAATTCGACCAATCAGAGGGTCTACATCGTCCAGACGCTAGGATAATAATATTATAGATTTCCACCTCTACACTCAGTTTTCAGGTAGGTACACTAGAATTCACAACCTCAAAATTTTACTAAAAACCATTATTAACCTGGGCAACGCCGGGTATACGTCAGCTATTAAATATATTTTTGGTATATCTTTCCACGCATTTATGTTGGTTTGTACACACCAGTGCAAACTGTGAAGACATCAACATTACATTTTTTTTTCTATTTTTTTTTAATATTAACTCCACACAGGAGGCCCTGAAGAAAATAATTTCCCTCAGGGCCTATGTCATCTTTGGGGATGCTGTGTGGAGGGTCTTTTTGTGGAGAGGAAGAAGTGAACATGGGTCTTGAAGAGTCCCAAGTTGTAGGAGGGAGGAAACACAGAGTCCGGCAGTTCGTTCCACAGCCGAGCTGTTGAACCTAAGAGCGAATCGTAGAAGCGACCCGTTCTCATGTGACAAATGTCAACCGTGTACAAATGTTGGGCGCGCGTTTGGCGTGTATCCCGACTACGCACCGGTGCCGAAGGGATCAATGACGCTAGTTCCTCAGAGCATCTTCCATTGTAATACCGATAGAACAAGGGCAGCATACCTACCTGACGCCTGTGCTCTAAAGATTGCAGTCCGTTTGTTAAGATTGGGGAATCTATCAAACGGACCGCCCGTTTCTGCACAGAGTCAAGGGTTTTTTCAGGTATTTTGGGGCTCCGGACCAGAGATGGCTGCCAAATTCGACAGTAGGGCACACTTGCGATTTGTACAGGGTCAGCAGTTGTGTACTATTAAAGTATCTGCGGGCCCTGTACAGTACGCCCAGCTTCTGAGAGGCCAACTTTACTCTGGCTTCGATGGAGCCCCGTACCTGAGCTGGTCACTTAGAGTTACACCAAGCATATCAATGGAAGGCCTGTTCGGAAGATTGCTTCCGTTGAAGGAGACTAGATTATCATTTGGATCCCTTTTAGACGTAATCAGACAGGATTGGGTCTTTGAAACATTAAATTCGACGAGATTATTTTTACCCCAGGAGGAAATACTCTCGAGATAACCGTCCATTCTCTGCTTCAAAGCCCTCCGAGCCGTTGGAGTTTGTGTGCCCTTTGGGGGCCTGTAAAACAAAAAGCTTTCATGAACTGTACTGTCATCCGCGTAACAATGAATCGGTGCACATGTCAAAAGGTCATTGATGTGCAACAAAAACAAAGTCGGAGACAGAACCGATCCCTGTGGGACGCCAGCATTTATAGAGTGCGAGGAAGAGGTGAAACCGTCAGCAACCGCCTGAATCGACATATCCCTTAAAAAGTCAGCAATCCACGTACACAGGGATGCGGGAAGTCCGGAAGAAGGCAATTTGTTGACAAGTCCTCGGTGCCAGACCCGGTCAAAGGCCTTGGATATGTCTAGTGCGACCGTTTGGGTCCACCGTGACGTTCCAGGCACCGCCCCCAAACTTGCGTCACATACGCGAGAAGATCACCGCACGTGGGGTTCCGCCGGAATCCGTATTGACGGTCGTTGATAATTGCGTTCTTCTCGAGGTATGTGAGCAGTTTGTCGTTGATCACACGTTCCATCACTTTGGACAGAACTGATGTGATCGCTATGGGGCGGTAGTTGGCCGGATTGGAGCGGTCACCTTTTTTGGGAATAGGGTGAATTACCGCTTTTTTACAACCAGAGGGAACAGTGCCACACTTCAGGGACATTTTGAAGAGCTTTGTCAAAACTGAAACTATTTCCGCAGCACACCTCTGCAATACCAGGGCAGGTATTCCATCAGGTCCACAAGCTTTGTTAACATCGAGCCCAGTACATCCCGATGCCGGATCCTCAGCTTTTTCATATAGTGTAAAAAAGGTGCCACTGTACGGAGTCTTACCTGTGTACATTTCGGCGTTAGCTCAGGTGGTAGAGAATAGAGTTCCATATCTTCAGGTTTTTAGGTCAGCCAGCGGGCTTTTACATGGGGAACAAATGCCAAGTCGACCACTCCATATTCGTCAAAAGAAACACAAAATGGGAGTATGAGAATATATTCACAAAGCACAATTACATTACAGATACACAAATGCAAAGGGTTATTAACATCCTAAATATTTCTAGCTGTTTGTTAGGAACAATCTCTCTCTATATTTAAGGTTCTGGCTGGCAAGCCTGAATGTTGACACGATTCTAATCATAAAAGGCACATAAGGAGAAATGGTAATTAATCAGCTTACGTGAATTTGCAGGAGGAACAACACGTGCATGTTGAATCACTAATAAGGCGGGATGTCTTCTGTACTGTACGCGCCAATGCGCGTGCAGTTCTCCATTGTAAATTGGCACTGAATTAGCTATTGGTTATTTAAAGTATTAGCACAAAAATATCCGTTAATTTATGCGCGCTACAGGGAGCGTCTTTGTTAATTGCAAGGCACACATGTTGTCAAGGCCGAGGTGAGATTGTAAGTGTGGCCGTTGATGATTTCGTCAGCCAGCGTGCGCGAGTATTGTGCAGTTAGCCAACTTAACCCGTGCGTCATGCGAACGCATGCGCACAGCGAACAAAGGTGACAACTGATAGCTAGGTAATTTGAATTCGCGGGAGTTTTGAACGTGTTGATTTGTTACGTGACAATAGAAGCCGCAGTGAGGAACCGACGGCGGAACAGCACCTCCGTCATCGAGGGTCGAGTTATCCACAAACATTTTCCCTAATAGGTTAGCCTTTTCGGTGGCGGTGTTTGCTAGTGAGCCGTCAGGTCTGGTAAGAGGTGGCAAACTGGGTTTGCAAAAATTCGGACCTATTGAGCCCGCAAGCGACCAGAATGCTCTGCTGCCATGCGGGAAGGCAGCCAGCTTTTTGCTGATCTGCAGGTCGTGTTCGAATTTTGACCTATTAATGATTCTCTTGCATTCCTTTGCCGATTTTTTGTATGCTGATCTGCTTTCGGGCGTTCGAGATATGTTGTAGGCTTGGTAAGCCGCGTTTTTTCGTCGAACTGCTTCTTTAGTAGTCGATTGTATGAAGCCATCCATCGCCGATTTGATGACTTCACCAATCTCCTGGGCACATCTTGAAGGGTCCGAAGTCCGAAAACAAACAGCTGACCACGGAAAAGCATTGAAATGGGCCCGCATACCGAACCAATCTGCTGACCTATAGTGCCACACTTTTCTCCTCAGCCTCTCATTGGTTGGTCTGAGGCTAACGGGGATTGATGTCGTCACTAGGCAGTGGTTAGATGATCCCAGAGGCACTGTGACGTCAATCTTATAACCGTGTGGCACAGTAGTTAAGAATAGGTCTAACAGATTGGAGCGGTGAGTCTGGACATCAGGAACCCTTGTAGGCTCCTGAACCAATTGCTCTAATCCGTAGCAAATGGCAAAGGATTCCGCCTGTCGGCCAGCCGAGTCCGTTGGGCCTGAGAACTTCAACCATGGTTCGTTATGAACGTTGAAGTCCCCCAGAACAACAAACTCGGCCGAAGGGTAGCGGGGCAAGAGATCATCAATAGTATCGCTCAAATGTTTGAAGAGTTCGGAAGTGTCTGATTCGCTATGGTTCAGTGAGCGGTATAGACGAGCGTAGAATCTTGCCGTACTGGCAAGATTGACGCGCACCCACATTACGTCGAATTTGGAGTTTTCCAGACTCAATAGTCGTACACAGTTGACGTCAGCTCGATAGAGGCAGACTCCTCCTTTGAGTCGGAACTTGCTTGCAAGGGTAAAGCCCGGGCAGTCCAGATAGGAGGAGTCTGGCGGCTCGGCTATCGAGTTTCAGATAGGAAAATAAGATTTCGGATAGAAGGACGTTGGGACAAAAGATGGTGATGAAGGGAATTTAAATTTGTGTGCAGGCCGCGAATGTTGGCAAAATTTACCAACAGTTTTGGCCCGCACCGGGGACGCCTGCTACTCGCCAATGTAAAGATGTTAATTTTGTTTTGTTGTGTGTTCATGATTTTAAGTTTTTTTTATTTTTTTTTGTTTTGTAAGGGTATGAGGTGAAAGGACGGTCTGGAAAGGAAAGGTATGAGGGGTGGGTAGGAATCTGGGGTTCAGGCTGTCCAGGAGTGATGAGCGTTTGGTTCCAGCCCACCCACTGCGGTGCTAGGCGATAGGCTGGGAGAGTCCGGCTGGAGAGGGCATCCAATGCGCCCCAAACGCTGCTGCTGGGTACCCTCCGGTCGCGAACCGGCACAACAGCAGTGGCGGGGTTTTTTCACTCGCTGATGGGGCAGCCCACCCTTAGTCGTAAGCCTGAAGGTCGGGCCCCTGTACTTTGAAGGTACACCCACCCTGTCCCACCCCGGTATAGGTGACTTATGGTCACCCCTTCGGAGCTCTCGCATGAATCTAATTTTTTGAATAAACGGCTCTACAATTTATATAAATGAAGCTAGGCCTTCAAAGTCCCCGCATACGGTGTTATGAAGCGGTATGCAAGCGCTTACAAGTACTAAACTAAGGACAACACAGAAAAATAACAACAAAACAATCAAGTTCAAGTGTCAGGCAGATAGTTGGTGGAGGGGACCCACACTCCAGTACCTGTAAACACATAAAAGTAAAGTAAACAATAGAGTGACGGGGGAGTTTCGCCGAACCACGACTGGCAGTCCTGTTGAGAAATTGGTGGTGGTTGGGGCGACTGGTGCAGGTCAGGACTTCCACACCCCTTAGCCGACCACCCGGTGGTGCCCTGAAGATAAGTATTGGAAAAAGAGGGATAAAACCCTAAAGAACCTAGGGGAAAGAAGCGTCAGGAGGTCGGAGGCAGGGTGGAGGTTACCCCAGCCTGCACAGTCACCCCTCTGACCACCAACGCTCATCAGGGGTGGCGCAGGTAATTGGCGGAGTCCTCCGGTAAGAAAGAATAATAAGAAGCTCCAGTCGTGCATGCGGGGACGAGGCCCGTTATCCAACCCCTAATGGGGAAAATAAACAAAACAAAACAGACAACGGAGTTCAGTTCTCGCCTGTAAACTCGTTGCTGTTACTAAAAAAAAAAAAGAAAAGAAAACCGGAAAAAAATACATGTAAAAAGAAGAGAAAATAAGAGGAAAAATGAAAAACAATAATCAATCCAAAAAGTGCCACACAAGGGCAACGGTAAATAAGTAAAAACAAAAGTAAAGGTGTAAAAATAAGATCTGCATGGTCTGTAAAGAGGACAGTAAGTATTGAATAAGATAACAAAGTAAAGTAAGAGAGATAATTAGTAAACACAGATATATAAGAGTGCTTACAGTGTCTGTAAAAAGAAAAACAGTGTGTTAACCTTAGACAGGGAAAAAGAAACATATGAAAAGAAAACAGAAAATAAGAATTAAAAAGTACAAGACAAGTTAATTAAAAAAACAAAATATAAACGAATGGAAATCATCTGCAACAGCTGGTACAGTAAAAAAAAGAAATAAGATAAGAATAATAAAATAAGAAAAACAGAATAGCATATACAGTAATGAAAGAGTTGTAAAAGAATAAGTCATGGAGCAGGAGCAGTACACCGGGGTTTCCCAATTATTACACTAGTCAGCGACTCTAAGCACAGGCCATCTCTCAACCCAGATCCTAGTAAACTTCCTCAAACATTCGAAATTCACACTGTTAGAAACAAGATCGGTGTTCCACACCGGTCTAATGGGGACATTCAGACCTTCTATCATTTCGTCTCTGGCATCCTTCAAAATCTCACAGTGCCACAGAATGTGCTCGGCCGACTGGTAATTATTGCCACAAGCGCAATTGGGGTGGGTTGACAGGGCAAAGCTGTGAAGCCTTCCCCTGAATTCCCCATGTCCTGAAAGGAGCTGCGTAACGTGATGGTCCAGTTTGAGGAAAGCCCCTTCCATTCTGAGTTTAACTGAAGGGAAGAAGGAGAAGGTCCATCTTCCCTTGCTCGACCTATCCCAACGGACCTGCCACTCTTTGAGCGACAGGTCCCTCATCGTTCGGAGCAGTCCTGGGAGAGTTCCTGGTCCACCCGGTGTCAGGACGACACCAAGGTGGTTGGCCGGGGATCCACGGATTAGTCGCTGCTTCGCTAACACCTCCCTAATTTCTAGATCGATTGGTAATATACCAGCCAAAATTGGCAAAGCGTCCGAAGCAACGGTTCGATATGCCCCAGATAGTGCCAGCAGGGGAGTGCGCTGACCCCTAGTGAGAGCAAGAAGTATTAAGCAGTTATCCAGGCGATGCTCCCAAACAGAGGCGGCATATGCGACTTGCGCAACATATACCCCCTTGTAGAGAGCGTGCAAAGCCGGTCTGCGAAGTCCCCACTCTGCCGTGGAGATTCTTCGAAGCTTCAGAAACAGCGACTGAGCCCTGCAGGATACATCTTTGACATGAGCCAGAAAGGAGGACGATCGATCTAGAGTGACACCTAAATATTTAACGTTATCCACAAATTTGATATTAGTGTCTCCCATACGGATGGTAGGGTTTCTTGTCTTATTGAAAGAACCCTTCATCAGGAGGCCCATAGTCTTCTGGGGAGCGAAGGTCATTTTATTCCTCTCCCCCCATTTAAGGAGGGTGTCCAAACCTTCACCAGCCTTACGTTCGACTTCTCTTCTACTGTCCCCAGAGACAAGATACATTTTATCATCCGCATAGTCGATCATGATACATCCTTCAGGTAAGGGTAACCTAGAGGAGTCATCGAAGGTTATATTCCAAAATTTAGGACCTAGGACGGAGCCTTGAGGACACCCCATATCGGTCTCGCGTTCAATAACAGTGTCACCATGAGAAATGATGACAGTTCGGCCCGATAAATAATTGTCTACTGATTTAAATAGAGTTTTTGGGCAATTCCTATTTTTAACCTTGATACGTATCATGTCCCACCATGCGTAGTCGAAGGCACCAGTGATATCTAGGAAGATTGCAACTACATACCTCTTTGTACAAGCCTTCACCCAGTTAAGCGCAAACGAAATGGCGTGCACGGTGGATCTACCGGAGACGAAGCCAAATTGGAGATCACTAGACGGGGAGAGTGATTGTTGTAGCCTATGCCGGATAAGTTTTTCCAGGATCTTGCCAAGCACTGGAAGTAAGGTGATGGGCCGATAGGCCTTGACATCGGTTAGTGGCTTACCGTTCCCCTTTGGTATGACCCTGAGCACGCCTCTCTTCCATTCAGAAGGGAAAATTCCTCTTCTCAAACACGTTTCCATCACTTGGAAGAGCTCCTCCCTAGCGTGGATCCAGACTTGCTTCACTATCATGCCATTAAGTCTGTCATGCCCTGGTGCCTTCTTAGAACCCAAACCCTTAATTATTAGGTCGATTTCTGCTCTAGTGACTGGAATGACTCTGTCCTCTTGGGCGAGGTCTCTAGGTGGAAGCCGTGCCAGGAGTCTAACCTGTTTATGGTGGTCACTTTCCCCAATTACTGATTCTACAGGAACTAACTTGCCCAAAAGTGTATTGAGAGTAGAGGCCACATCTATCGTCTCAGCGTTCCTACCTTCTGTGATCCCAATGAGACTAGACAAAAACCGATCCGATCCTTTTCCGGATTTTTCAATTGCGCTGTGGATTTCCCACGGGTTGGCGTTTCCCACATTATTAACCCAGTCATGCCAAGCAGCTCGTTTCGCAAGGAGAACAGCCTGTTTGAAAGTTGCCCTGGATCTCCTGAGAGCTGCCTGAAGGGTAGCTGTCTCCTCCTCCGTACAGCATCCCCTCCTGGACAGTCCCAAGGCCCTATAGGCTCCTTTATAGGCCCCCTTTAGCGAAGTCAGCTCAGGTGACCACCACGGCGTTCTAATTTTCGTCTTTGGGTTTGATCTGCCCAGAGAGGAATCAGCCGCAGATACAACGGCAGAATTGAAAAAGTTCCCCAAATTGTCTGGATCACTAGCTGCTACGTGGTGAAAATCCCTTAATGTATCTCGTAGCGCCTCCCCAAAGTTATCCCAATTCGCCCTAGAGGTGTTGAAATTCCAGGAGGATCTCGGAGTTTCAGTTTTCTTAACACCTATTGTAAATGTGATTAATCTATGATCCGAGACTATTGCGCATTCATGGACCCTCCATTTAGATATCCTGGCCGCAACTGATCCAGAGCAAAGAGTTAGATCAATGTTGCTCTCTCCCATTGTGTTTGAAAAGGTAAAGAACGAACTCTGTTCGTTAACGATACAAAGGCCTTGCGCAGCAATAAGGTCTTCAACGGCGTCAGTCCTGTACTATCGAGCGGCCCGGACAGCGGTAACCGGTTGTAAAGGGTCTCCCTCAACCAGCATCTCCCAACCGGCCCGCCACGCAGAAGGTGGGCCGACGCACCCGCCACCAAGACCTGGGCAAACCTTAACCCATGAACCCGGGCACCACTGCTAAGTCACCAAACGTAGCGAACCACTTGGGGTGACATGTGGCAGAGGTGTTGGTCATCCAATAAATGGTTCCCAGAGCGGCGGTACCCATTCCCGCCTTCCAAAGTTAGAATTAATTACATACTTTTAACCACTGTTGAATTTGGCAGCCACCTCTGATCTGGAGCCCCAAAATACTTGAAAAAAAAACCCTTCACTTTAATTAACACGACTAGTTTGGTTGACCTTTTGGTTAACTTTTGTTTATTTACCTCAACAGAATGGGTCGTTTCTTCGACTCGTTCTTGAGTTCAACAATTCGGCTGTGGAGAGAATTTCGTGTTCCTACAATATGGGTCTCTTCTAGACCCATTTTCACAACCTCATCTCAAAAAGACCGACTGCACAGCATCCCCAAAGTTGACATATGCCAAAAGATTTTACTTTTCTCCAGGCCACCTGTGTTGATTTTAGTTGATGTTAAGAAAATACGTGTTAGAATACAATGCTTAAAATTGCTCTATTTCGGTATGTTGTATTATTCCATTTGCCGCGATGAAAAGAGTTTGGCCTATTTCGGTATGGGGATGGGAACGAAGTGGGAAAGAGAAAGGTGGGGGAATTTCTGGCTATTAAAATATAGTCACCAAACACGGCTAAAGCCATTTCAATCAACGCTTCGATTCCGGATGGTGGTCTTTCACGACTTTCACTAAGGCGATACTGAGAGTATCTACCACCATGTGCGACTCTGTATAAATTCAATTATTCATATCTAATCTAATTAGTCAAATCCTTGTCATTACAGTTTGCTAAATGAGTCTTTAAATTGGGAAATTTGAATGTCTTCAAAGGGGCTAATAAATAACTTCTATTGTGCATCATCAATGCATAAGTTAAACTGCAAATGTTCCTGGGGTTTTTCCTTTTTATTCCAAATATTGCTTTTAATATAATAATTAGTATAATATTATTAACACACTATAAATAAATCATTGCATATGGATTTTGTGTCGCATGACGCCACTTGTATTGCAGTAAATTCAAATCTCTCAGAAAATGGGCTTCTACTACGTCACGATTTTCTAGCTTATAACCGCTCTACCTCTTGGAAAGCTAAGCTTGTAAAATACGATTTCTACGAACCTTGCTTCTGACCTATATACGGATTATGTTTCAAGCCGCGCTAAGCTCCATATTCCAACTAAACCGAGCTTTAAATCAACCAATATACCGGGCCTAAACACATAAATAATTTTGGTCCCCAAACCCAGGGTTCGTATAAAATATACATTTTACAGGCTTTTCGGGGGGAAAAGAGCATAACTTTAGAGAGGTAGGTAAATAGGTACATGTAATGGTAGAATTTTAAAAAAGATAAATAACATTTTTATCTTTTTAGTTGCATTATAATGTAGAATGACCTCAGGAAGTTTGAGCACTTTACACCAGGGCACCTTGTATATTTTCTACAAACCTTGCCCCAAACCAAAGCAAACAACTTCCGAAACAGAAAATTGTTTTGGAACGTGTATTAAAGCCAAACACACAACACCAAAAAATCACACAACGCCATAATATCCACAAGAGTTGAGATTCGGCAGAAAAAAAGAAAATATAGCTACCATAAATAAACCAATCAGCTACTCTTTGCACTCTGTGCCACCGTACGAAAACCGAAATAATTATTTTGTTGTGTCGTTTATTTATGGTTGTGATAATAAACAATTAAACTGGTAACTGGCAACACGTTGTTCCATGCTCGTTTGTTTGACGTTTATTTGAAATTCAGAACCTAGGTTATGACATTTTCGCTGTGAAAATACTGTTTTGTTTATGACATATTTAAAAAGAGGTATTTAACTGAACAATGAGTCAGCCATTTCATCGCCCGCCTCCATTTTTCCGGCCACCACGCAATGACAATAATTTTGGAGGGCGAATGCCATGGGGATCGCCAAGACTGCCGATGCGCCAACAACGTCCGCCCTATTTGAGGCCACCCTTCGGTATGTCGCACGAAGGGTTCCGCCTTCCTTCACACATGCAGGCCCCTCCAATGTTTGGTCCCGGTGGAGCTACTGTTCCACCTCACCTCATGAAAGGTCAAAATCAGAGAGGCAAGGGCCCTAGGAATAACCAGAGGCAAGATTTCATGAATAATGGAGACTCTAACAAAGAATTCTGGTGTGAGGCTTGTGATAGAGGATTCAACACTAAAGACATCTTGGACAAACACAACGGCGAACATCAGGTAATAATTTTATTATTTTGAACATGGTCTGCGCTCCAGGTTCGTTGGCTCGTAAGAAGAATTATGTAGCACATTTTTCTCTAAATTCTCAACTATATATATTTGTTTTACTTGTGCAAAACCGAACAATGTTTTTATAAATGCAGTTATTTACAATGGCTGATTTCAATGTCAGTAAGCCCTAAATAATACTGTTCTTCGATATATCAGCATGACACTTTAAGCTCCTTGAGTGCGATGCTCCGATATATAGGTAGAGTCATAGAAAACGTCTAGCTTTATCAACCAGTACGATGCCGCATGGGGTCACCTGCTCATTTGACATCGGAAATGATAATGACAATTACTTTTTTTTGTTAGTTATAAAAAAAAATCATAATATTTTCTATGATTTCTTTATTTTTCCTCAGATTATTGAAACTTCTCATGAAACTATGAAAAGCAATAAACATTTGTCAGATTGACTGACTGACAAACTTATAAGAATCTGCTTAGCTCATCTGCAAAGAATAGTGTGTGTGAAATGCCACTTGATTTTATTTATAATCTGGTTGCTGCTTAGGACAGGTTGTTTCACAGAATTCGAACAATACATCAAATTTGAAAGTTAATTTTCAAGTTCTGTGAAAGTTCTATTCGGGTTCTGTTATTATATCACTATGGGCCAGTTGCTTCACAGGACTGAAATAATGAAACTTTCACGGAACGAATTTTAAATTTGAAGCCTGTGACAGACCACTCTATTAGCTCGCTATATTTTCGTGGCTTGGCCTATTTCAGCATTGCGCTCGCCATACATTCCTATTGGATGCCATACATTCCCATTGCCAAGCAACCAAGCCATGATGCGTATAGCGTACGTCATGTTACCTACCTGAAATTTGATGAATTGTTCAAATTCTGTGAAACAACCCATTCTTGGTATAACACACAGTGTAGCAAATGACAATGGTTTATTTATTAGCCGTGTCTTCATCAGAACATTTAATTAACTTGTCACAGTTCAAATAATTTTGTTCATTTACTTTCAGAAATGTGGCATAGATGGATGTGAATTCACCGCCCATGCCGGTGTTGTCACCAAGCACATACAAATGCAACACCGAACTGGACTGTATGACAAAATTCGTAATATCAACACTCCCGAAGACATACAAAACTGGATAGCGGAAAGGAAAAAGAAATATCCCACTAAAGAAAATATCGAGAAACAAAAGGCCCAGGAGAAAGAATGTTTCGATAGAGGAGAAAAACTACAAGATGATAAAAGTAGATTTAATAATAACAGAGGTAATAGGGGAAACAACAAAGGTAACAATACTAGAGGAGGTGGCAGAGGCAGAGGGAACAATAGAGGAGGTAAATACCTTTGTATCTACAGATATACAAATTACCTTTTTAATTAATATATCAAATATTTGTATATTTTATAAATAAATAAGAGTGTGTGTGGCGAGTGAACAAATCTACAGTTTTATTCCGAGATTGGTTAAATGCACACTTGACCTTCAAAACAAGAGGGAGGTCAATGTCTACACGAGATTCTGAAAATCCATCTCCACCCCCTTTTCTCACCCCTTAAAGCAGAATTTTGATACTTCTTGATGAAATTTTGCGCAGTTGACATTCAAAATAAGAGGAAAATTACTGTCTACATCTGATTTCGAAAAACTCTGTAAAGCCCGAGCTATGCCGTTGACTTCAGCTAGTATTTGCAACTTCAACAGTTCCAGGGTATCTTGCTTGTCACATCTACTCTTTCACCATATTTAAGATAAAAGATAAAATATAATTTAATTGCTCGAATTATTATTATGTTTGTATTTATATTTCTAATTAAATTTTAATCTTCCAGGTGGTAAATTTCAAGATAGAAGAAATAATTTTAATGATAAAAAGGATGGCGAAACAAATGATGCAAACATTGATTCAAGTGCTAAAACTATTCCATTTACTCCCGTCAACAATCAATTTGACAAAAAAGCTGACTTCAATGAAACACCGGAAAAAGATCAAGAAAAAACCATGAGAGAATACAGGAAACCTAAATGGATACAAGAACCAGCTAAAAATGTGGTAGAGGGAACATACCGGAATTTATATCCATTCAAAGGCACTAGTGAATTGGTTCGTAACGATTTGATATGTAATGATCAGGTTGTACCTGTAACCAATGATTTAGACATTGAAGATAATGAATGGGAGCAACAGGATGCAAAGTCAATTGAAACTCAAAAGCTTGCAGTTTGCAGTGCGTTGAGTAATTTGATAAGCGCGTATGACTCATCTGATGATGATCAACCCGAAGAAGTTAGTTTTAAGAAGAACGAAAGTTCAAGCAATGTTCCTTTAAAAAATAATGGAAATAATGTTACAACACCAAAGCCGTTGATAGAAACTAAAGTTCCACCCAAATCCATATCTCCCGTAAAGAGTGCAATTTGCGCAAATATTAAAGACATTTGTTTTGAAGGAGTTAAAGAACCTCGAGTAACAAGCATTGAAATAGATAAAGATGATGAAAGCGATGGCAGTGGGCCCGAAGAGGTAAAAATTGTCAAGGTTCAAGAAGATTTCAAAATCCCAAATGAATCGGGTAATATTAATGAAAACTTAACCAATAAACGTGTTCGGAAGAGAAAACTTTCTAGCAATGTCATCAATGATAGTGACACTTTAGCCAAGAAACCAAACAGTGATGTAGTTGTCAAGAATAAGGTGGTTAAGGAAAAAAGAGGACCAAATAATCAACCACAGTTTAGGAGAAGAGTCCCAAAGACTTTATTAGAGAAGTTACTGGAGAAAGACGTTAGACATGAAAGGAATCTCATTTTACAGTGCACTCATTTCATAGTACAAAATAAATTTTTTGATAAGCTGGCTCAAGAACATAGCGTTGAAACAAAGAAGGATTGATAATGTAAAAAAACGTAATTTTTTCGCCACTGTAATGTAAAAGAAACTTGTCTGCAATTCTCATCTTTTAAGAAAAGTTTGTCTAAAGATTATTAATTTTCTGACACTTTGTAAATCAAACTGCAATATTCAGATTTTTTTTTCTGTAATCCGTATAAAGGAGATATGTATTTATTATAATAACATTTTTCAATAAAAACATATTAAATTTGTTATTATTGTAAAGAAACTTTTTTTTAAGAAAAACATTGGAAGTAGATAAATTGTAGATGTAGCCCTTTTACACAACAAAGTTGGTGAACTTATGAATATTTCTGCATTTTTGGCTCAAAATAGTAATTTTCACACACAGGGCTCTTTTGCATTACATGAGCGTTTTATGCTTACGTACTTACTGTATTAAGTCTTATTAATCTATGTATGTATTTCTTAAATGTGCTTTTTGAGAAATTGAAGTGTATAATTTAATCAATTTTATAAATCTGTTGAATTTCCATCTCTACCTCATTTCCTAACTGCGATTGACTCCAGCAATAATATTTTAATAAATAAATGACAGGTCCAATACTCCTTTACGGTAATGTCAGACGACGCTATACTCATCAAGCGTTTTTTGGGTGTGGACTATATCACCATATCACTCGCCATACAATCTCATACAGGCATGTCACATCAGACACAAGATTAGTTGATGTGCTGTAAGTGTGTGTCGCTTAAATATGCTGTGATCTGCTAGCCAGGTGATTTAAATCTGGGAGCTGCCGTGGTCACGCGGCTGTCAAGGTGACCGATTCCGTTGAAAAGAAATTATGTTCTGTGCTCTCCCACTCCCCCACTAGCTTTATAGATTATAGCTTTGTGTGACATTGCAACATAATATAATCCGTACAGGCCATGCCCAAAACACGCTTGATGCTTATAGTGTAGTCTGACATAGGCATTAGCTCTGGTACTACTAACAATTTTTTAATCTGATGGGTTTTTGAATTCACAACCTATCCTGGAAATCAGTACATCCATCGATATAATATAGTTGGTCGATGAGTGCATCTATTCCATTTCACAATAACCAAACAAGTTTTATTTTCTGTGTTCAGTCGCACGCAAGTCTTCCTGTTTTGATACCTAATTATAATTCATTAAAGATTTAGCCCCATCTCTGAAACTGAGCACTGTTTTTTTATTATACTTGGTAAAATGACTCCAAGTTTAAGGGATTTTTCAATTTGATTCGGATGTACTGAACAGACTCCTCTCACTCTTTCAAATAATTATTTATAGGCCGTTTTTCAATCCAATTTTATCAGGTTACGTTTTCGTACAATGGAACTGGATAAACAGCTCGATAAAAATATCATGTAATCTGATTAAAGATGGTATTCTTTGCGATTTTATCCTGTGCAATTTAGTATGAAAAATGTTTTGTTTTTGATAATTATTACGTACTTGTTTAAACAATCAAACGTTGTTTTATTAAGATACCTTATATCGCCTACAATACTCACTTGTCTGTAAAGCCTACAATATATTCCCGCTGATCACCGCTGCTTAACCTCTGTTACATTATGTTGTTTATGAGAAAGATGGAGAGCAGAAAGTTAGTGCCCTTTTCGTTTTGCTTCTTTGTTCGATAATATAAATAATTATTATCGAACAAAGATTACCAGTTTAATAATATTATGACAACTAATAATAACTGGATTACTTCTATAGTGCCATTTTCGCGGGAATATAATTTTTCATCAAACAAAGATTACCAGTTTAACAATGTTATGACAGCTAATAATTGGATTATTATTAGATTACTATAGCGCCATTTTAGTGGGAAAATCACCTCAAGGGCACCAAATGTTTAGCTTTCCCTTTAATTTGTTCACCATGCTTTTGTTTTTGCGTTCCTACTTTCCTCATAGTTTATTATATTTTCTTACTTTGTTAGTAAACCGAAATACAATACAAAATAATATTTTGGATTGATGAAGGAGGGAAACACCAAGTTGTGCATTCATTCTATATTAAATTTCTGTTTGTAATATTTACTAATAGATGGCGCGCCTGTTTTCACAGTGTCTCTAAAACTTTTTAAAATTGAACATTAAAAAGCATTGTCCTTTTAATATTGAATATGAAACTCAAAATGAACCACAAATATTTTTTCGCTAGTTACATATGCAATCTTACGAGTAACATGTCGATTCACATAAAATCTGGAGATTTTTTGTGTTGACGAAATATTGAAATTGAAATAATAATTTATACAATGTAACAAAAAAATGAAGGTATAAGGGATAGTGACTGTCAGTAATTCTTTTTATTGTTGATGGAAATTGTAAGTGATTCGATTTATTCGCTTAATTTTTTCAATTATAAATCGAATAAACCCGATTAAAGAAATATGCATACATCCGTTTTTAAAGTTTTTGTAATACAATATTTTTTTAACCGTCAAACTTTTCGTATTTTTATTTATTTATAAAGGTTTGCCGGTAGTTTTACGACCACTGGTACAACGAGTTGTTTAGGCGTCTTGTTTATATTATTAACGTAGTTTCTCGTCCGTCCAGTTCCAGTCAATTTCAGTGCCTTGTTGAAAAGTGACAGTAGTGTTCGAAGCGGATATGGCGGCTTGTTTATATCGCGTTATATTCGGTTCCGTATTGTTTTGTGCTCTGGTCGTGGTGCAATCGTCCTTATCAGGGCTTTACGTCGACAATGGGCTGGACCAGACGGTCATCCAGCGGGGAATGACACATCGGGAGAGGATGCTGGTCGAACATGAAATACTGGATCTTTTGGGATTGCCGAATAGACCCAGGAAGACGAGGAATGTCCCCTTAAACAAATCGGCTCCTATCTTCTTGCTGGATGTTTACAAGTCTTTGGCAGACGAGCACGACGTCAGGTCAACTCGTAGCTCCGAAATAAACTTGAGCGGAGATGATCTACACGCGATCGACCAGAGCGATGTTATAATGACCTTTCAAAGCAAAAGTAAGTGGCGCCAATTTCAAATTAATAAAATATCTTAAATTTTGCCGGCGGGTGGCATGATATTTATTGTTCGATCGCAATTTACAGACCACCGCGGCGCTGGTTTGAGGCACGAAAAGGGAAGAAGACTCTGGTTTGATGTGTCTGAGGTCCCCGTGGGAGAGACGATATTCAATGCGGAGTTGAGGCTCTACCAGGCCTCTAATTACACTTTTGACCCTGATGATGTTGTCACTATCAGCGCTCACAAAATCATCAGCGTGGACCACGACGGGTTAGTTGCAAAATATCTAATTTCATCACTGTTGATGTCGAATATAATTACAATACATTACACTGATCCGAAACACCACGGTACAAACATAGGTAGGTACCAAATGTTTATTTACCCAAGTCACTATTACTTTTATATCAAGTCATTATTCCTTTCAGCTGGTACGTAGGTGAGTACGAAATGCTCTTTAATTTTAAGTAGGAAGTCTGAATAACTATTAGCTTGGAGGAATGTGGCATTAAGTGTGATGACGAACAAATAAAAGCCCAAAGAATTTTCAAAAAGGTACACCAAAGGCTGGGAGTTAGTTTAAGTCATAAATTACTAAATCTTTGTTTTTTTTTAAATAATTCTTAGATTTTTCTATCCATTTTACGGGCACTCAATTATTAGCGTCCTTTGTTTACTGATCAAAAAAATGTCTAGACTTCCGTCGGCATTTCAGCTATTTTTACCTGCTTTTTCGTACCTTTTTAAAATAACTGCACAGTGCTAACTGACCGGCGATCGTCATAGTTTTACCCTCGAGAACCCATTATGATTTCTGCTGATTTTGTCCCAACAACATAAGAATTTCACCGAAATTTTATTTAAAACTCATTCTTTTGATAAACCCTTTAGTATTTTTTTAATGCAACCATGCAGATGTGTTATTATTTCTCACGGAAAATATTTTTTCTGTAATATTGAATAAAAGCCATTTTAAAATACCTGAAAGTTGTCAAGACATTCGAAAGATTTTTTTGTTGCAAAACTTTTTACTCATTTATTACTATCATTTTGTTTAAATTATATAGGTCCACCTCTGCCAAAATTTTATTTTATCCACTTTGAGAATCCTCGAAAAACATTACGAAAAAATGTCATTTTTAACACATTTTCGCGGAATTTGGCGCGAAAATTGTATGGTACGATACATGACGTTTATACTTACGACATTATTGAAAATATTCTATTTTGCAAAGATGTAGTTTCCGTTGATTTCTATTCACAATGAATAAATTGTTTTAAAAAGTAGTCGAAAATTGCGAATTTGTGCAAAAGAGAAATATTTACGTTTTTAAAAAAAAAAAAACGTTTCGCATTTTCGCAATCAATACATTTTAGTTATACAATAAAATTATTGTTTTTTATAACAACAAAAATGTTTCATTTCTCTGTCTTTTAAAGTACCTAATCACACAAAAATATAACACCTACTTTTTATAGGTCCACACAAAAGTTGTGTTAGGGTATCAGAAATAACATTTTTTTTTATATAACCGGGGGCCTACTCAAATATATTTAAATAAGATAATAATGCTCTTTGATATTACGTACCTTCCTGGTTATTTCACTTTTGTGTTGATGTTTAACCTTTTCTACAACACATAAAGCAAGTAAATAAATTGGTTTTTAAAATCCGAATTAGCCATTTCGTATAAAACAAAACAAAACCGTTTTGAGTAGATTTTTTTGTTTTTGAAAACACTCCTCAATTAACGGTGTTGACGTTTTTTGACGTTTTGTTTGAGCTTCGAACTTCGAGCTTTAAACTTCGAGCATTGACATTGACATTTAACCTTGAGGTTTGAGCTCCGAGCTTTGATCTTTTGGTTTTGAGCTTCGAGCTTTGTGATTTTAAGCTTAACATTAAGCTTTGAACTAGATTTTCGCTTTGAGCTTAAAGCTTCAAGTTTGGTGTTTAGAGCTTTGATCATTAGCTTTTAGATGTAAGCTTTGTTTTTTTGTATTAGGAATTTGAGCTTTGATATTTGAGCCTTGACCTTTAGCTTTGAGATTTGAGCTTTGAGCTTTCCGCTTAAACATTTGAGCTTTGAACTTTGGGTTTTTTAAATTTTTTTTTTTTTTTAAATTTTAATATAAGGAATATAGATACATAAATATTTAACAATATTACATTTTAGATCATCATTGGTTATGTATACCTTATCAGAAAAGAGCAGTTCTTGTGTCTGATAAGGGAGCCACGATTCTTACATAGGTTTTATGTTGTAATAATATTTTTGTATAGAATATAGATTTTTCAATGTAATGTTTAATTTAATTTTTTAAAAATATTTTTTATTTCATTTACTATTGTACTAAATGTTTGGTTTAATTTTACAATTTGAGGTGTCTCTGTTAAGTAGCTTTCTATCCATATGGGCTATGCGGTTTATGCCATTTGCTTTTAATTGTAATACAAGTCTTTCATGGGAAATGCTGTCAAATGCTTTCTTTAGGTCATTGAAAATTCCTATACATTTATCCTATACGTTTATGATTGAGTTTTTTTTTATGAATGCGTATTATTTTTTGAAAGATTTTCGATATATTAGATAACTTATATTAGAAACGTCTTCTTCACTATCGGATTTAAATATTGGAGTAATTATGGCTTTTTTATACATGCTGGGGAAAATTCCTGTCTTGAAGCTGTTATTTATTATATGAGAGATTGGTGTGGAAACATAATTTTTAAAACTTTTTAGTTTTTTTACGGAAAGACCGTCAAAAGCCGGGGCAGAACCACCTCACATTTTAGATATAATTTGTACTACTTCGGGCGGATTGGTTAATTCAACACGTTTTAGCTTTGTGCTTTCGCTATGAACTTTAGCTTTAAGCTTTAGCTTTGATCTTTAGCTTTGAGCTTTCTGATTTAAGCTCTAACCTTTGTGTCGTGAGTTTGGGTTTTGTGCTTCGAGCTTTGATTTTGAGTGTTGAGCTTTTTTATTTTAATATTTTTTATGAGTTTCAATTGTAATGTTTTACATGATGTAGGTATAAAGTATAATATAAGTATAAATTCAGTCCTCCTCACTAGAGTTTCCTGTTCTGAGGCGGCCTGCAGTTTTTAAACTTTTGTATTTAATTTCCAGTTGTCTTTACATTGTCTTCATAATGTTTGTAAGTTGAATATCACTTTGTTCTCTCAGCCATGTTTTTACTTTTGTTTTAAATATATTCATTTCAGTTATATTTTTTTGTTTGATTTGGTAGAGCATTGTATAATTTGGTAGCATAGAATTTAATATTTCTTTGTCCAAAAGATGTATTCAAACTGGGAGTAACCATTATATTTTGCTCTGGTTGTGTACTTATGTTGGGCTGTGGTGTATTCAGATACATATTTTTTATTTATTAATATAAAATTTCAAATTTGAGCTTTTAATTTTGTGTTTTGAGACTTTGGTTTTGAGCTTTGAGCTTTAAGCTTTGAGTTTCGAGTGTGTGTGTTTTGTCTATAAGTTTGTCGCGAAAGTCGAATGAAGTTTTACGTCCCCTGCTTTAGTTTTCCGAATTCAGATGGAGACAGGTAGGCAGTAATTATCCTCATGTTTTAAAAGTCAAATGTGCAAAATTTCATCACAATGTATCAAAATTCTGCAGTAAGGGGAGGGGATGGGGGCAGTTTTTGGAAATCTTTTTAAGATTATCTTAAACAGGACCTTCCTCTTGTTTTGAAGGTCAAGTGTGGAAAGTTTCATTGATCGCGGAATAAAACTGAAAATTTTCTTGGCAAACAAAGCCTCATGCCATACCAGTCCTTAAGATAGGTATATGTATAATATATCACACTCCTATTTATTTCCACCTGAACTTTTGCAATCTCAGAGTTAAGAATCTCACTTCTACAAAGAAACAACTCATAGTATCTCTAGAGAATTATGTTTTTCCGTGGACAGTGAGGCATGGAACTGGCAGAGGAAAGATGAAAGTAGATTGAATGCTGTGGACATGAGATCCCTGAGGCGTGTGTGTGGTAAAAGCATGTATGACCGTCTAAATAATGTGAAGATCAGGTTAATTCCTGCAAGACTGATGTAAGAGTTCGGAGCGCCCGAACTAAGAATGGAGTGTACGTAGAACATATGACGCGAAAGTGAATGAAAAAAGAAGTCGGGGATGTCCGATGAAGATATGGCACGATCAATTCAATCAAATACTTATGTGTGGTAAAATTAGGCATATGCTTGACCTTATCAACAATGTGGAGATATGAAAAATTTTTGCAAGTAAGTGAAATGTATAAGGTTCAGAAAGGGACGAAATTATGTAACGGTGTGAATAAAGCAAGGAGTGTGTGCCAAAACACAGTAATGTATGATACTATGTAACGGTTGTGAATGAAGCAAGGAGTGTGTGCCAAAACACAGTTATGTATGATACTATGGAACGGTGTGAATGAAGCAAGGAGTGTGTGCCAAAACACAGTTATGTATGATACTATGTAACGGTGTGAATGAAGCAAGGAGTGTGTGCCAAAACACAGTTATGTATGATACTATGTAACGGTGTGAATGAAGCAAGGAGTGTGTGCCAAAACACAGTTATGTATGATACTATGGAACGGTGTGAATGAAGCAAGGAGTGTGTGCCAAAACACAGTTGTTTTTTTTTCTATCTTTCTGCCTATCTCTGCAAACAGTGTGAAGGTTAGGTAGTCTGACTGACTCCTCGGTCGAGGGGTAAGGCTCTTGACTATTCGCAATCCGGAGTTCACGGGTTCAAACCCAGGCTTGCGCAAGTAGAATTATGTTTGATTACTTTGTGTTATTTCACAATTTATTAATTAAAAATAATGTGCAGTATATTTGCGGCACTTTCCAGAGTTCAGTTTAAACGTTGCTTTAAATGGCTTTAGCCGTGTTTGGTGACCACATATGAACAGCCAGATACCTTCCCACCTTCCTCCTCCCCATCTCCGTCCCGTCTGTACTACCTTCAGCATCACAACATACCCCATTTGGGGATGCCATATTCTCACTGGCTCCTGATGGCTTTGAGCTGTTGGGGCTCTTGTGTGATATTTATACGGTACATTAAATTTGTTATTTTTGTTTTTAAGTTAGTGTAATGTGTTTTCCTCTGAAGTAAAAATAACTTGCTTGCACCGTTCAAATTCAAATTTAAATATTACCTTAAAAAAGAAAAAATTAAAATTAAATTCTTTCCGACATGGCTTGACAGAAAAAAGGATATTTGTTTGGGGAGTGAGAACCAAAATGTGATCTAAAGTTCCCACTTCTAGACCACAACAATTACAATCTGAGATATCTAGCTTAACACAATGAGCTTCTTATTCAATCAATCCTGATATACTTCAATGATTTGTTTCCATAGAATTCCTAAGTTTTTGTGTTTTAATTTAATAATATTCAATTGTTCTGTGGAAAAACAAGTCAAATGTTTCTCTATTGAACTGTAAATGGGTACAGTTGTGACGATTCAAACTTAGTTCAACAATGTGATGATTTAATTATAATTCCTTATCAACAATGTGGAGATATGAAAAATTCTTCCAAGCCTGATGTAAGTGAAATGTATAAGGTTCAGAAAGGGACGAAATTATGTATGAGACTATGTAACGCTGTGAATAAAGCAAGGAGTGTGTGCCAAAACACAGTTATGTATGAGACTATGTAACGGTGTGAATAAAGCAAGGAGTGTGTGCCAAAACACAGTTGGTATTTTTTCTATCCTCTCTGCCTATCTCTGCAAACAGTGTGAAGGTTAGGTAGTCTGACTGACTCTTCGGTCGAGGGGTAAGGCTCTTGACTATTGGAATATGTGGAAACATCTGATTTTGCTACATGACTTATTTTTTACCAACTCAAAACCCAGAAATTTTTAGTACTTTCCTTATAGAACACTATGTAACCTTATGATTTAACTAGGTTACTTATAAAAAATATGAGTTTCTGACAAAAGACTAACGGATGATAGGTGAAAGTTATCCAAGAAGAATCATTCAATAAATTATTGTGTCCTCGGCCGAGGAAGATAAATAGAGATCATTCATAAATGAGATAGGTATAGGTTCAGTTGAGAACACCTAAAAATAACTTGTGACTTTGGATGAGAGACAGCCGCTAAAGGTAAATAGATAGAGCCAGCTTTGGCATTCGAAGTATGGGCCACCCATATCGGATCACTGTCCGATGTGAGACATCACAGGCATCAGTCGGTTACAAGAGCTCGCCAGGCGCCAGGTCTCCGGTGATAACTTCAAAATGCCGACATGCATGCTGATATATTATACAAGTCGTACTGGAAAATATAGGGAAAGCATTGGTATAACCTTTCATCGGGAAGCAGGGTTTTTACCATAATCCGTAGTCGTGTAAATTGACTTATCAATGGTAACAATTATTTTATAAGCAATAATTATTAGCCTGAAACACTCATCCACATTAAAAAATCTCCTGATAAAAGATACATGACGCCAACGGGACTTGAACCCGTGTCCTTTCGATTTCCTGTTACATTTTTTCACCTGAAACAAGCAGTAATAGTTGAATGAAACACTAGTATATATTGAATTATTTCGCGGATAAGAGACAAGCCGCCATAGCTCAGTGGTCAGAGCTGTCGACCGGAAATCGAAAGGACACGGGTTCAAGTCCCGTTGGCGTCATGTATCTTTTATCAGGAGATTTTTCAATGTGGATGAGTGTTTCAGGCTAATAATTATTGCTTGTAAAATAATTGTTACCCTTTGTGCTATGCATAAAAAATCTTGTCTTAAACATTAGCTTACCAAAAAAAATAATAATTGACTTATCAATGTTAAAAAACACGTGGAGCATTTGCAAGGCGGCGAGCGGCTGCCGGTCACCTTTGTCTCGTTCGTTCGAAGTTGGAAGGCATCGGCCACACGACAGCCGCCACACGACAGCCTCCACACCCCCCTTCCTACTTGCCGCAGGGGAACAATATTTCACACTGATATTGCAAGGAATGTAGACTCGTAGATTTATATATAACTCAATAACTAAAACTGACAATATTTGAAGGAAGATATGTTCTTATTTCTAAAAGCTGATGAAAGTAATGGTGATTAAAAAACTAACTAACTAACCACCATGCCGTGTCCCCCAGGGGTAGGCAGAGAGGAAATACTGCCATATAAATCACACTCAGCACACACTCCTTGCTTCACTCACATTCATATATTGTCTTATACATAAATATTATTGTGATTATATTTAATTATTATCATTTCAGTGGTTTGGAGCTCGAATTGGTATCAGCGAAAAATACAAGTGCTGCAAATGAAGGATGGATTGAAATCAACATAACAACGGCGTTCATGGACTGGATAGCATTCCCCTCAGAAAACAAAGGAGTTTATGTTTCAGTTCACCTTCATTCTAAACCTGGTACGCACTTTTAATCATTATATTGTACCTACCTACTAAAATTGAATTGCAAAGAGCTTTTTGCTCCAGCTCCTATGCGAATCCTGGCCATGACTATGATTTACTTATCTTTAATCTATGTGACACTTTCTAAGATCTCCCCTGACTTTACAAAGTAAATTCCACTAACGGTGGATGCATTATCATCAGATTCTTTTCGCTTTTGAAGACATTAACAGTTTCAGTGCCAATCACTCCCACGGGTAGACTACCATATGTATTTTTAATGGTAACAAAATCTCCTGGCAGCGAATGTGTTATGCTGCCAGAAAACATTTGGCCAATGCGTTGTCCCATCCATGACCACTTGGCGTATATTGGCTGTTGCAACACATTGTCCACCAACCGATTAGTGTCTGTTTTTCGTGCACATATCAAAGGATCTTTAAGACAACCCACCAACAGCGTTCAAACGTCCCAATGGCCCAATTGGTTTGTCGGCCCAATGCCTTGGCTCAATGTGAACTGGCAGTTTAAAAGGAATTGATGACACAGGCTTGTCCTAGTGAGGTTAAAAATTATAACTTTAAAAAGATACAATGTAAAGAAACAGTAAATAAATAAAAAATAAAATTGTTATTGTGATGAAGCTTTCATGATATATCGCTATCATGAGATACGCATACCAAATTTTATTGATCCCCTTGTTTTCAAAGTAAAAACTAATGTGCACTGAACCGATCTGAGGCGTCTGGCGCGAGTAAAATTTAGGCGCCCCTTGTCAAAACCAGTAGACGCCTAGGCCCTAGGTGGTAGGTAATAGGTGGAAGTTAGGTGATCACCGTAATCAATAATATTTGGATGAGTTGTATTTTTGTGTAGCAAAGTTTTTATGAAATACTTTTAAGGGCGATTTGTTAGGTTAGGTATTATCAGAGTCTTGGCGCCTTGGAAAAACGGCACCCGAGGCGGACTGCTCCAATTGCGCCCGCATAGGACCAGCCCTGAATGTACATACATCAAGTTCGATACCAAATTTTCCCAGGATGGCCATGTTAAAACAACTAGAGTTTGTTTTTATCCAAAATGTAGTTTGACTATCAAGGTCTATAGTTTATTATTAATTTTGTTTGCTAATATTTCAGAACATGAAGTACGCCCAGAAGAGATAGGCCTCGTCAGTACGAAGGGAGAAGATGAGAAGCAACCTTTCATGGTGGCTTTCCTAAAGGCGTCAGCGGGATTAAACGAAAGAGTGATGTCTAGGAAAAAGAGAGAAAACAGGAAACACAAGAAGAATCATAATAATTATGCTGCTACAGATTCCTACAGAAATCCTTTTGGTAAAATAATTTTTATTTTGGAATCCTTCATGTTATTAACAATTTCAATCTTATTGTGCATATAGTTTTATGCCAATGGTGAATAAACAGATGTGAAAATTGTTATAAAAAAACAATGATTATCTTAATTTGCTTAGTTAATTAGTATCATTTTACTTGAATAATATTTGTCTTCATTAAATTTGCTAATTATGTATGGGAGGGCAAAGTTATTTGGTGATTAATTAATATTTTTATTTAGGCACACCATCAGAGGTGCAATTAATTAGTTATTTTTTAACTAATTAATCTTAATCTTGGTGTGAAGGATAAATTCACACTAAGTATTAAGTTACTTTGTAAACTCATTATCTCCTATTTCAGAGAATTTTTTTCTCAAACATAATGCTGTTCTCATATTTTATTTTATTATCTTTTGGGCTGTACAGTTTATTTTATTTTGATTATTTTCTCTTACATAAATTTAATGATTATAATTTGTTACATCATATAATATACAGTAATGAGTTCTGTGATTATGACTTCTTTCAAAAGGGAAGTCTTATTTAATTTTTTCTTATAGAGTGATTGTTTGTATTGATGTTTATTAAGTTTTGCATAAATTCTAGACTTTGTTGGCCGTTAAAATAAAAAAAAAATAACATATTAAAGTGCATAATTCGATTAGCTAATAAATTAATTGACTAACTTTAGATCTGTATTTGAAAAAAGCGTTTATGTCATTAAAACCACTTTATTAATATCTAGCTTAAATTCCCGGCGTTGCCCGGGCTTTAAGTCTAGTTATTCAAAATCAGACGTAGACAGTAACCTTCCTTTTGTTTTTAAGGTCAAGTGTTCAAAATTTCATCATCCTCGGAAAAAATTGTCGATTTGTATAAAAATAAAATACACGCAGCCTGCCCCTTGTCCACCATGCGGCCACCCGCCACAGACATTCTGCTTTATATAAATAGACTAGTTAAAATGCCCAGTGTTGCCTAGGCTTTGTAGTGAAATTTTTAGAAATTGGATGAAGACAGCAATTTCCCTCTTATGTTGAAAGTCAAGTGTGTAAAGTTTCACCAAAAAGTATAAAAAATCTACTTTTAAGGGTAGGAAAGGGGGATGGGGGTGGTTTTTGAAATCTCATATAGATAGTGACCTTCCTCTGGTTTTGATGGTCAAGTGTGCAAAATTTCCTCAATCTCATAATTATATGCCGCCCGCATGATGACCGCTATGTGGTCGCCCGTCCGCCCGCAACAGACAAAACTAACATGAGATACAAAATACTGACAAGAAAAATATAAATATTTAGGTCTTGGAGTGGGAGGTTACAGAAAGGGAAGGAGTAATTAGAGGTAGTACGGGGAGAACAGAGCTGTTTATCGGTCCAAGAACCGGCCCGTGTGGAACTCCTAATTTAATGTTTTATTCACTCCAGAGCAGCAATTGTCCTGCATTTTATATAGGCAAAACGTTGGGTAATATTAATATCCGGGTCGAAGAGCACCTAAGATGCCTAAATAGTGCCTTCTCCGAATTTGCCAACCATTCCATTTAAACAGATCATAAATTTAATAAAAACACAGAGGTCAGATTACTTCATAAAAATGAAATAGGGATCAAACTGGATAACTTGGAGGTACTAGAGTTACTGAAATCCAAAAACATAATGGAAAAGTTATAAACAATTAAATCAACCTGAACAAAAGCCCAATACTTAGGTTGTTTACTATTGACAAAGATCACTATCTTCCCAACTCCCTACCTACAACCTACTCTAACAACTTCTCCACTGGAACTCAAGTGTAAGCTTAATATATTGATAACACATGTAGATTTTAGATTTTTAATTTTAATACAGTATTATACAGTTCTGAAGAAGCTACGGCTGTAGCGAAACCCGGTTGGCATAAGTATATAAAATCAAAGTGGTGTTTACTACGTAGTTATTGTTTTATTTAAAAAAAAAACCTAATTTAATGGGTAGCGGATCTAATACTACTTCTCCAGTCTGATACCTGTTCTTTAAATAACCATTGAAATTCGGTTCCCATTATTCCAATTCTTTTTTAAATTTTCAAATCTTGGAGTGCCGATGCTAAATTTTAGCCTTCCGCCAGCCGATTCTATTTTCGTAATAACTTATTTGTTTTTTGCATAATGATGTTTTTTAATTGTACTGTGTTACCAGATAATGTGTTAATATATTTGTAAAAATGGTATATGATCTACCATAAGTCGTTTCCCCAGAATAAGAAGATTCATAAGGATACGGCGGCACTTAAGAAGTTAATATATACTTATCTTTAAATAACAATGTAAAATAACCATTAAAAAAAAAAAAAATTAAAATCCCAACTTACATTTATACAAGAAAATTTAACCAATACACATAAATACATGTACCATTTAATCATAACCACGTGAACACCTCAGCACAGGTTCTCCCAGTGAGGTGTTCACGAAACATATAACATTACCCACCACAGTGTCACCTACTCAAACCTACCTCACACCCAGCATAAAAAAAAAAAAAAACACCATATTAAAAACAGTTCTAAATTTATGTATTATGTATATACAAATGTAAATATTTGGTAGACACTGTATGTATGTATAGAAATAAATTAAATTAAAAATTAAATCAATCTTTTCCAATGGTGTTTTGAACTCGACAAAAACAACAACTATATTAAAATTATTATTAATTTCTTCTAAAATTTTGCAGGATTGATTATTTCAGAATCTACATTGTCCCTCACACAATATACTTTTCTCTAAAAATTCTACAAGTTTTTGCTTTATTATGAATTCAATTAAAATTGCCTTTTATTTTCCAGACCCTCCTTCCCACTGGCCTTCTAGGAGTTGTAAGATCCAGACATTGTACGTCAGTTTCAAAGACTTGGAATGGCAGGTAAAAAAATCTGTACATCCATAATATGCCGTTTTTACTTTCGGTACTTACCTTTTTAAGATTTATGTACAAGGGATTGAGTATTGATCTTATGCATTCATTTTCCAATAGGTTGGAGTCATGAAAGAAATAATCTACTGAATGGTAAACATTCAAGGTTTCCAAACATACAAATAAAGCATATTTTTAATATGAAGCTTTCAAACTTAAAAATACTATATTTAAAAAAATTCATACATTGGAATTTGAACATCGGAATACATTGGAATTTGAACATAGTTTCGAAAATTGCTTTTCCAGGGTTTTTTTCCATGTGGCTGTCCTAAAAATACTTTTCGAGTAGAATAATTTTAAACTGAACTTTTTGTTCCGAAAAATTTAAAGAAAAGTTGCTGCATGGAATTTCTTGCAGAAATGCAAAGGCAAGTTGCTGCATGGAATTTCATCCAGAAATGCAAACAAAAGTTGCTTCATGAAATTTCTTGCAGAAATGCAAAGGATAGTTGCTGCATGGAATTTCATCCAGAAATGCAAACAATAGTTGCTGCATGGAATTTCTTGCAGAAATGCAAAGGAAAGTTGCTGCATGGAATTTCATCCAGAAATGCAAACAAAAGTTGCTGCATGGAATTTCATCCAGAAATGCAATGAAATGTCCAGCAAAATTTTATTCTACTTCTCTCTGTAAAAATGTATTTAAAAATAGGTAAAGTACTTATTACATTTTATTTATAGTTACTAGCTGTACCCTGCCACGAGCTGCTGTGGCTCAGTCTGTCCGTGCATATAGAGAAACAATGGCGAATTTTACTTTTACGTCCAACAGATCACCCTATTTAAAAAAACTTGTTTTTCCTGTCACAGGTGACATCTATATAATATAGGTATATAAAAACACACTCGTATTCGAATGCAACGTTGTGTGAAAATTTCAAAGCAATCAGTGAAGAACTTTCGGGGAATGAGATTTTGAACAAAAAAAAATTTACATTTTATTTATAAAGTTAGATTTGGTGCCAATGTCCCGTTTTGTTGAGAACAAGGCTCAGATACCTGGGAAGACACATTGTAGAACCAGAAGACATAGCCACATACCCAATGACAACCCTGGTGAACTTCATCAAAGGGACCGGATTACTGTTAAAGGAATGAGGTAAAATGGGAGATAGCACAATGGGCCTATGGCCTAAGTGCTCGCGGGAACTACATGTAAACCGTCTCCGCTCTATAATAAAAAAATAAAAACAGATAGATTGTAATAACCGCTGGCTTTCAATAATATAATTTTTCTTTATTTAACTTTGATATATACATGTTTGTTTATTTCAGGATTGGATCATAGCTCCAGATGGATATGGAGCCTTCTACTGCAGTGGTGAATGCAACTTCCCCTTAAACTCACACATGAATGCAACAAACCACGCCATCGTGCAAACACTGGTTCACCTTATGAATCCAACTACGGTATGTATCCCACAATAAATATTTTTGTAACCTTTTAGCATGTTAAACAAAAATAATTGTTTTGTCCCCTTTATTACGCAACATAATCATTCAAACAAATATAATTGTTTTATCCCCTTTATTACGCAACATAATCATTTAAACAAATATAAATAAATTCTTAATGTTGATAAATGTAAAATTTTGTCCTTTTATAGAACCAAAAAACCTATTCAGTTTGATTATAAATTAAACAATGTTTGTTTATCTACTGTAACATCTATCAAGGATCTTGGGGTCACTCTAGACTGCAAACTTTCTTTCCGTGAGCACATTAACAACATTGTTAACAAATCACTTAAACTACTCGGCTTCGTTCATAGAATAACCTCTGACTTTAAACATATAAGTACCCTTAAAACTCTTTACTGCTCGTTAGTTCGCCCTCACCTTGAATACGCTAGTGTTATTTGGTCTCCTTTCTATGCTGTCCACATTTGTCACATAGAATCCGTACAACATCGCTTCCTACGAGGAATCGCTTGGAGGTTGGGTCTTGAAAGAGGAGAGTACTCATATGATGAAGTTGAACAAACTTTAAACATTTCTTCTTTGGAGAAACGTAGAAGGGACACTGATCTGATTTGCATATTTAAGATTATCAATGGTATTACAGACTCACCTGCTTTGTTGCAACTTATCCAATTCAACATCCCTTCCCGTAGACTCCGAAATAATGAATTGCTGTTCGTCAATCAACATTCTACCAATTATGGATACCATTCTCCTTTGTCCAGAATGTCGAGACTTGTCAACTCACTGTCAAGTCAAAGCATTGAATTTTGTGGTATATGCCTAAATGACTTTCGACAGTCAATACGCAATGTCTAATTTCTAATGCCCTTTGAACCATCTTCATGCTTTGACTTATTATTATCTCCCATTCTTACTTTTATATTATTATTGTCATTATTATTGTCTTCGCTCCTCATTTATATATGCTCTCCTTTCACTGTCATCTCTGTTTATAAAACTTATTCGTGTAATTAATATGTTGTTAATGGACTATTTGTCCGTAAATAAATAAATAAATAAATAAATAAATAAATAAATATTTGTTTTATCCCCTTTCTTACGCAACATTATCATTATCAACTAATCATAATCAATTTACGCATCCAAGTTTTTAGTTATTTATGTAGTATGTAACATATTTTAGTAAATACATAGTATACTATTAATCTGAATGACTGTTAACATAACCTATCCCAGGTTCATGCACCATATCGACTTACTTGAGGAAACTAATTCTGTGAGTCTTGAAACTAGGCGGAAAGCAAGCCTAGCCATTATATTTTTCAAAATTTGGAACAATTTTATTGATAGCCCATTCCTCTTGGGATGCTATGATTTATATGTACCAGACCACTACAGCCGAAGTCGATACCATGACTTATTCAGAGTACCAAAAGGCAAAACCGATGTCCTGGCAAAGCATAGCATGACGAGGGGAGTGGTGCTGTTGAACGAACTAGCAAAGAATTTGGATGTAAGTGACTGTTCTCTAAATGACCTAAAACAATTATTGAAGAGTCACTTACCCAAATGCTGATATGATGTAAAATTGTACTGTATGTAAAATTGTACTGTATGTAAAATTGTACTGTAACTGGAATGAATGTTCTGTTGTACAATAATAAAAAATCAGGTTCGCTACCGTCCAATATGTCTGAAGCTAACTAAAAGTGCCACTTTGCAAATATATGTATTTCATTTAACTTTGCTGAATATTAAACATACATAAATAAAACACATATTTCGCAGATTTTGACTTAAAATAGGTGGGTTTGTATGAAATGATCTATTACAATATGAAAACATACCAAATTTTAATTTGGATTTGAAGCCAAAATAAATGAAACTGAATAATGATTTTTTTAATTCAAAAGTTTAGCAAAAATGTATTTAGTACGGATACATTCTACTTTATTTATTTGGGTTGTAAATTATAAGATATGGGTCATTAAAGAATTCGATTTTTCATGATTTTAGAGGCAATTTTGGAAACTATTTGTGAGTTAATGATAATTATTTAAAAAAAATAATTTTGGCCTATTTACATTACATATAATTACCGTTTCGGCATTACATATGCATAGATATTATCTTAGAAAATAACTTTTTTTTTTGGAACATAAAAACTTGAAGAGTCAAAGAGAAACATGTTATAAATCGGTAAAAATTGGGAATGCGGGGGCTTAAGAGGATAACAATACCTGGCAATAAGTAAATCTACAAAATCGTCCTTTATTTTGCTTCCAGGTTCCAAAACCCTGCTGCGCCCCAACGAGATTGACCCCCATTTCAGTTCTCTTCTTTTTAGAAGACTCAAATGTCATTCTGAAAAAATACAAGAATATGGTTGTTAAGAGTTGTGGTTGCCACTAGAGCGGTGAATTCAGTGAAGGACTTAAAAACTGTGTTTATTTGTTATCAAGGCTTAAGTTTTTTTATGAAAGATGATCATTATTTATATTTTATTGAAGTCATTAAAAACAGGCAATCGCCAGTGCGCAAGATCAATGAAATCTCGTAGATTGTTTGCTGTGTTAATCTTCATTTTAGTTGAAATATTTTGAAAATAATCATAAAAATTGACTTTGTTTATGAGACCAGAGACCACCAATGTATCACAAATTTTTTAATAGAATTAGTAGATTTATGCGTGGGACTGATTTAATCCCCATAAAAAAATATTATATTTTCGTGAAGATAAAAGAAGAATTATTTTTATCACAGCACAAAATTTGTTTTATGTCTCCGGTTTGACTAAAAGATTGATACGTATTATGTGAAATTCAATAACACTGTACAAAACATACCGCTTTTCTAAATAGATTTGGTAAAGTGATAATTTTAGCTCCCTTTTTGTTTCTTGGTATTATTTTTTTGTAAATAAAGACTTCTAATATTTTGACCTACCTATTCATTTGTAATGTGCCATTGTATTTTTTAATAAATATTTTTTATTTGAAATTATTTATTATTTGTAAATATTGTTGCATAATATTTATTATGGAAATGCTGACCTATACCCCTTCTTTTTATTTATCTCTATAAGAATTGCAAGTGAAACACTTTTCCCCCAGAGACTTGTATTTGAAGGAGTGGCGTATCAACACACAGTAATATGAATTATTATTAGATTTTATCACGCGACTCAATGCAATTAATGAAAAATTCTTTAATATGGCAATTAATTTTTCATAAGGTGAACAAGTCACTCTCTCGGTCACGGCACATTCTGCAATTTATTGCAGAATTCTACGACACTCATTTATAAAAGGTTGTATTATGGCTTTAACATATTACAGAGAAAATTAAATACGTTTGTTTTCTTTTTTGGATCCAACCCAAATGTGGAGGTGATAACTACATACAGTCAATTCTGTATTTATATTGATTTTTTTTTTTTACAAGGTTTTGATGTATCTCGGGAAACAAAGCGTAGTGGAAGTATCCATTCTTATTAGAATTCTCCCACCTTCCAATATATAATATACTGAATTAGAATTCTCCCATCTTCCAATACATAATGTACTGAATTAGAATTCTCCAATCTTCCAATACATAATGTACTGAATTAGAATTCTCCCATCTTCCAATACAAAATGTACTGAATTAGAATTCTCCCATCTTCCAATAAATAATGTACTGAATTTGAATTCTACCATCTTTCAATACGTAATGTACTGAATTATTTTAACATAGTTTTTTTTGCGTGGTATTCTGTAACAACGGTAAAAACAGAAATAATTATTTTCCCGAAGTGCAGGGATCAGTATTTCGGTAGGGAACTTTTCATTATGAATATTTAATTTAACACTATCTCATATAATTCTCCAAAACAATATTCTATCTGTAAAACATTCCTTGCTATCACAACACATCTAAAATATTTTTTCCATTACTAAATTCATTTTGATAAAAAAAAAACTTTTCAGTAGTTAGTACATAGTAGATGATACCAATTGAAAACTTTTTACTCCCAAAATCACACTACCTGATAATTCTTTCACAGTTTAAAAAAAAGATGCTGTAGTTGTTAATATTTTGCATCCCTAAGGATTAAATGTTACAAAAAATATGTTATTTTTTATTACATATGTATGTCTTTTCCCTTACTCAATAGTAGAAACAATTTTTTTCTTGTGTTCGATAAGTATCTATATAATGTATCAACCATCGCCTGATAGAAAAAAGGGAGTAAATAATGAAATCCAACATTTTGGGAGAGTAATTTTGTGGATCATTTAAAACGTTAAAACATCCATAGATATTTATTATTTTAAATTATCACGCATGTCGGCATCGGTATATGGCTAAGCAATTTAAATTATCACGTACAACGGGGTCGGTATATGGCTAAGCAATATTCATGGATATAATATTGGATTATCCAACTGTAAAATACATATTAAAGAAAAATGGTTTTTCCGTGATAATGAATAATAATTATATAGATGCTTATCTAATCTCCTTAGTATCTACGTCGATCTATTGATCGAAATTACTATGACGGAATCAAATGCTGGTGACTTTGGTTTTAAACATTATAAGCTAACTAACCATCACGCCGTCTCTCCGTAAGTGTTGTCAGAGTGGATGGACCGCCACACTACTCTGTCAAACATACTCCTTGCCTCAGTCACATTCATACATATTCTTGTATCATTCTGACTCTTGCCAGTCGTGACATTAAGATCTTGCCATCGTTCTTAAGTATTTGATTCACTCCATCTTACCATGTCTTCATCGGGCTTCAATTCACTTTCGCGTCTTATATTTTCCATACACTAATTTAGATGTGTTGTGATAGCAAGGAATGTTTTACAGATAGAATATTGTTTTGGTTCACTCGATCTTACCATGTCTTCATCGGGCTTTAATTCACTTTCGCGTCTTATATTTTCCATACACTAATTTAGATGTGTTGTGATAGCAAGGAATGTTTTACAGATAGAATATTGTTTTGGTTCACTCGATCTTACCATGTCTTCATCGGGCTTTAATTCACTTTCGCGTCTTATATTTTCCATACACTAATTTCTTGGTTTATCCGCTCTACATGCCCAAACCATCTAACCCATTCTTTTGTTCATTTTTATAGCGACAAATGCAGAATATTTTGAAGATTATTTGTTTTTGGTTATAAATTATTATCATTGTTATTACAAAATTTTACATCGATTTTAGCACAAATCAACCACCCTTTCCAAAGGCACAACATAAAGAAATATATAGGTACCTACCTACAGATTAAAAAAAAAATCCACATTCAAATGTTCCACTTTAAATTGCTTCATGAAATGGAAAAATAAATACTACGTTGGAATTTTTTTTTAACTGGGAAGATACCTACTTACTTATTTTGGCAGAATTGATTCATTTTACTTAATACGATGTAACTACCCACTAAATATAAATGGTAGACGTAGAAGAAATAGGTAACAAATTTTATAAGGCTCTAACAATAATTTTAAATTATACAAATTAATGCAACTTGAAGAAAAGAAATCGTTAATTATTTTCCTGCCAAATGAGACGGCACTGTTAAACCGTGTATTCTACATATTGCAGTCGCTAACTGGGCCGGTCCTATGCGGGCGCAATTGGAGCAGTCCGCTCCGGGCGCCGAATTAAAGCGCCAAAGCGCTGATAATATCTAATACCTAACAGTCCTAACACATCACCCTTAAGATTATTTTTCATAATAACGGCGCTACACAAAACACAAATCATCCTAATATTATTGATCGTAGTGATCACTTACCTGCTACCTACTACCTACTACCTAGGGCCTAGGAGTCTACAGTGATCACCTACCTACTACCTACTACATACTACCTGGGGCCTAGGCGACTACAATGATCACCTATCTACTACCTACTGTCTAGGGCCTAGGCCTCTACAGTGATTACCTAACTTCTACCTAGGGCCTAGGCATCTACTGGATTTAAAAAGAGGCGCCATAATTTTACTTGCGCCACGTGCCGTTTGGCACAGGGCCGTCCCTGGTCGCTAATATAGGTTTAGTGAAACCAAAAAAAAAACTATTTATTCAAAATACCGGTCGGAGTTGGCATCGAGTTTGGGTCCCACCCAGGCGTAGTCTGTTCAATTCCTCGGCTGGCTAAGTCCTCCATCACAACATAAGCAGAGATGTGCAAAATGGGTACCCAAAACCATTTGAAATGCAAAATGGAAATGGGTCAAAACTTTTCCATTTGAAAATGCAAAATGCAAAATGGTTTTTAGAAAAGCATTTCAAATGCAAAATGCAAAATGCCTATTTTCAAAATGCATTGAAAATGCAAAATGGTTTCTCAGGTCAAACAATTAAAGTAATTATAGAATTTTTAAACAATTTTGTTATTTAATAATGGACATCAATGTAGAACAAACATATTACATGATGGTAAATCCAAAAACACCACGACTACAGATTATGAAACCACAAAAAATTTGCGCGGGACTAATGTTGCCAATGTAACAACATAGAATAATAATAATAATTGGATAATTTGTAGAGCGCCGTTTTTGTGAAAAATCACCTCAAGGGCGCTACTGCTATCTAACATTTAATATTACAGCGTCATGGCCCCATGTTCAGTATTTGAATACTGAGTATTTTTTGTAATGGTTTCACTCAATTGCCAGGGCTCCTACCGGGGAGCAACTAGACAAATTTAAATTATCTCTCATAGCGTGGTTGAGGAAAGATTGATATTTGAGGTTTATGAAAAAAAGATGAGTGGAGATAGTAGGAAGAATGTTGCAAAAAAGCATTTAAAATGGAAAATGCATTGAGAAAAGCATTTAAAATGCAAAATGCAAAATGGTTTTTAGAAAAGCATTTAAAATGCAAAATGGAAAATACACATTTTGCATTTTGCATTTCCATTTGAAATGGATTTATTTGAAATAAAGCACATCTCTGAACATAAGCAACATTTTCCGCGTACTGTGGTGGTAGTAGGAGATTTTCAAATATTGTCACGTTATTCATAACCCGGGAATGTTTGTCTTTCTTATTAAAAAAAAGTTCGTTGGTTGTTTACTTCCTTCTTTGCCTCACTACAAATTTAAGTGTGTCAAGATGTACTATTATAAAAACGTAGTTACATGTGTAATACTGTGGCTATTTTTTTGCGTGATATATTAATTGCCATTAATTTATGTGAATGTCCCTCCGGTCAAAACAAAGTTATGGTATTCTTAGTTGGGATAAAAAAACATTTATCAAGTGCCAAAAAAGATGAACGCTTTTATTTTCAGGACTAATTAATTAGAGAAAGTAACCCTACACAGTGACAGCTGACCCGGTGTGGAAAAGTCACGTAAATTCATTTCTAACTTCTCGGAAACGGGCACAGGGTTTTGTTATTAGAAAAGCGTATACAATATGTCAATAATAAAAATGCAACTAAAAAAATGAATACCGCACGAGATTCCCAACAGCTCCCAACTTTCTGGAGCCAGTGAGACTATGGCATTCCCAATTAGTGTATGTTGTGAGGCTGAAGTCAGTGTAAAGGGGAAGAAGATCGAAAAGAGTAAGGTGGGGAAGAACCTAGCTATTCAGATCTGGTCACCATACACGGCCAAGCCATTTCAAGCAACAACTCAATTCTAAATGCTGGTCTTGTACCAGAGCGATACTGAAGGTATCTTAAACAAAATAACATCGGGAACTACTTCAACCAAAGTTGACACTGGGTTTTATATATATTAAATTATTTATTTATTTTATATTAATTTGTATTATTATATGAATTTTTTGATAAACATTACAAGACATTATTGTTACTCTACAAACCGCAATTGTAGCTACCCACAAACAACCAATATACCTTTCGTCTGTCGATATATTTTTGGGTTGACCGGATAACACATCAAAATGACAATAAAACACACATTTGAAAAGTAGTTAACTATACACGATGTCCGGCGGTAAAGTGCACTAACTTCGGGGGGGTGATTCTACATGATTTTAGAAGTAGAAAAGATGAGAAATTTTTTCAGAAATTCCAAAATTTTTTGGTAAAAAAGTTGAATTGTTTGTGAGGGAAAATAAATATTTTTGTATGGAAAAAAATTTTTGTATTGGAAAAAAAAGTTGGAATTTCGAAAAAAAATATTTGTCTTTTTTACTCCTTTACTCATGTAGAATCACTTTCCGAAGTTAGTGCACTTTACCCCCAGACACCCTGTATATAAAAAATGTTAAATAGGTTACGTTGGTAAGGTTTATAGGTTATTTCGTTCATCGCTTTTATTGACTTTATATTACTTCTTAGAGGTGTGTTGTATTGTCACTGTGTTGGGTTATCATGTAATTACACATGTAGCTACAAATCAACGATTTTCCTATTATTTTGAAAGCCAATAGTGTATTGACAATAATTTTCGAATGCGGGCGCCCCATTTTTACATTTTTGTTTTTTTACTGCCAAATATAATTACCTAACGTATTTTTTAGTATTTTTCCCAACTTTTTCCATTTTTTCATCCTTTGAAGAAATCCGAGAATACGCAGAATGCTATTTTTATCTGACTTCTGTATTACCTCGTGTCAATACAGAAGTCTATCAAAGAATGCTTTTTTATGACCGGGAGATATTTCCGTGTTCGTCCCCTTGGGTGATGACATTGTTAATATAATACTTATTAATATATAAGTATTATATACCATTGGCTATATAATACTTATGTACAAACTGAAATAAATGTAAACTGTCGATTTCCCTAAAATTAATAAATAAATAAACATCTTATGGTGCGTATAAATCTGCGAACCGAAACGCGAGCCGAGCCTCGAATTATGGGAAAGGAACGAAGAAACTACGAGTGGCGTTTCGCGCCATTTCCCATAATTCGAGGCTCAGCTCGCATTTCGGTTCGCAAGCGAATACGCAGAATTACGCGGCTTACTTCTTACAGGGACCAACTTCTTGCACAGCGCGCAATGTAGGCAAGACAAATAATTACGCGTTTATAGGTCCTATTAGATAATTTTTATTAAAAGCAGTAAAGTTTATGAGCTTCAATATAATAGAGGTAGAAATTTTTTCTAACACATCTCGTATTTATTTAGCGCAAACTTAAAATCCATTCCAATTATAAGCGTGTAATGAATAAGTGGTGCGGTTTTATTGGCCCGCCGTGTATCTACATTAAACACTAACGCTTGTCTCAGTTATTTAACATTTTTACCACTCCAATTAATAATCTCATAAATCTTTGAACCCCGCTTTCTTCCAAATTCTTAGCCTTATATTTTATTTGCTTAGTCAAAGTAGTAATAAAATGGTAAACACATGCGTAAAATAATTATCATTAGATTACACCGTCCGATGGTAACATTGCTTCTTCATTATGTACACACATCAGTACAACCATACCTCATAGACGGTACCATAATTACCGATTTAATTTTTTATCTCATTATTATTGTATTTTATTTCAGCTCAGTCGCCTTTATTATTGTATTTCTTCTCAGTTTTATTTCAATTTATTATTTTATTCTATCATTTTATAAAATTGTAAAATGGGGGCCTAAGCACGGGTAAAGTACCCAGTGAGGCCCACATTATCAAATAATGTTTTAAAATATATAAAGAATCGTATCTAATAAAAATAAATGAAAATCTTCCACTTAATGTACCTAGTATTCTAAGAAAAAGATTTGTGTGATGTTATCCATGATTAGATTAGACATTTAGTCACCTTGTCAATCATATTTTAAAAGATTTACCCATTACCTATTAAAGGAAACGTGCAATATCTGATAACACGCGGAGAGATAAGAATTTACCTCAACCGCAGACATTAGGTAATTATATTAAAAATGCGTTATCAAAAAAAGTATTACCTCAGTCTTTAAAGTGTAGCGTATCGTGACACATTGCAATATTTAATAATAATTGTTTTTATTTGTAGTATGTCATGGGAGTAAATACGTAAACAACGTCGAGTGTGGTGGTAAAAGTGTCGCGGATATCGGATGTAAATGTTTATAATTTTTTGCGGTTCGGTGACGTGGAGTTAATGGTGTTAATTAATTAGTTTAAAAAGTTAGCTTTTGTGTTTAGCTTTCAGTGGGAGGGCTGGGGGAGTGGTGGAGAGCTTCGGCGCGCCGTGAAGAGCTTACAGCATTAGCATTGCCACTTGCCAGTGCTTGTTGTTCGGCAGACGTTGGCAGGATCGCCGGGCGTCGCACGCGTTGCTTCAACACTTCCTCTGGAGGCTCCCAGGCGCGAAGTCTGAATTTCATCGGAGTGCAACCTATAGTTAATACATTCTCTTATCGTTCATTTTTTTTCGATTTATATTAATATGAACTTCGTGAAACAATAATCAAGTGATACATTCATCATACGAACAAAAACAGAAGATTTATAAAGAAAACAAGTTCATTATTTGTTAAGTGTACAAACTTTGTAAAACAAGGAAACATTCTTCAAAACTAGTGTTAATATTCATGCACCTAGTTTGTGTTAGTGACTGAACATCGCAGCTTTTGTGCACATTGTGTTTTTTTATGAAATGAAACAATTTTCTAGCAATTAATTTATATACCATCACTGTGAAATTTTTTGACAATGGAAGCACAAAAGTGGAGAAATAACATGTTATCTTTGGGAGTAATTTTACTCATCGCTCCTTCTTGTCTGTGTGGGTTTGAGAAAAATAATATAAGTGAGTTCAAAAATGCCTCCTTAGATAAAAGATTATGGGATGACTCTCCGGGCATTCATAAGTGCTGCCCTCATGACCAAGGCTTAGTCCGCTTGGACTTGGGAGACGAATTAATGTACGCATGTACAGAGGTATTCCGAGACAATAGAAATGGCACATTCAACGTATCTCTAGAGATCCCTCAAGTGCCTTTGAAAACCACTAGCATTGAGCTGAATGTGAAGATTGGTTTTCCTGCTGCATGTAAAGAAACAGAAAAATATTTCGAAGATCTGTTGAATTCAGCTGAAACGCTGCCCGGTGAATATTGTATCGATAAGATCTTTCTAATGGAGACGAATTCTACGAAAAATATTGGAAAAGGATCGGTAGTAATAATATCGTGCGGTGACAAGAAACCAGAAGCCGGTAAAAGCCCAGTTCCACGACTCCGCACCGTCCGGAAGTGCTGTATCGGAGATCAGGTTTTTGATACTGTCAATCATACCTGTATCAATGCTAAGAATGATAGCACTTCTAAATCAAACAAATCAGAAGAAAATAACACCTCCGCTAACATACGTAAAGATATTCTGAGTTATTTTGAATATCTGTTTGACGAAACAGTATCCCTTGTCAACATATCAAGCGGATTACTTCCATGCCAATATCCTAGTGTGACATATGAGTACAGTTCGGTAAAATACGAATTTAGAATGCTCGGCAATAATATGAATCTAATTAGTGATGGGAAAGTAATGTCGTTTGGACCGGAAAGTTATTGCATCGACAGGTCATCCGAAAAGCCCGTCATAGTCCGGACGTGTTCTGCTCCAAGGAAAGACCTTCCCTTCGTCATCAAGTGTTGTCCGGAGGGCCAGACATACATGCCCGGCAACAATACATGCCGAGTGAAGTCTAGTTGTGCGGTCAACCCTTCCTTCGGCTTCTCTCCATCTTTCTACGACATCTCCGACCTGAATGCCCCCGCGCGAGTGGATCCACCAAGTAAAGTATTCGATTGATTTATTATTATTAAACAAGGCACAGCCGCCGTAGCCGTAACTGATACGTACTAATATCTGGTCTCCTTCACAGCTGTGCAAACACACGTTAAACATAGGTAGAAGATGCAAATGAAATTATTTGCCTTGAATATTATAGTTTTTAATACCTCACTGAAATTTTCAATGAATTGAAATAGACACTTGATTTGTGATAACAGTTGGATTGTTTGTTATGTCTATGCTTGTTCCCCAATAATAAAACGACTCGGAATATATTTGAAAGCGAATAATATTTTATTCCTCTGCTCACACGTAATTGCATACCAGTATTAACGTAAGTAATACAAAATAAACTTAGGCTAGAGTCAATTTCAGATACATTCAATTTTTAATAAACGCAAAAGTGACAAAAAAGCTATGTAAGATTTCTCTCAAGAATTAATCTACTTACTCAGTAAAAAAATGACGAGTTTTTAATTATGTAATAATTCACAACGATTTTTTAAATTTATAACAAATTTCAGTTTCTTTTTGAGTGAGCGCTGCGAAGTCCTGTTTAAACTCGATCACTTTGCATTTCGTCTGTCTGTAAGTTTGGTTCAGCGTTTCAGATTCGGTCAATCATTTTAAGATGGTAGCCGTGTTTGATAGAACCTTTTTTATTCCGCTAAGTCTCGGAATTACTGATCATACACATCTATATATTTTCAATCCTGTTGTAACTGAATCAATGCTTGCGTATCCAAATAGTTTGACCATGAAAATACCTTCGCACACCTATTGGCCGCGGATACAGCCCGGCAAAAAATACCACAAAAATGTGTGCAAAAAAACTAGCTCTCAATAATTGCAGCTTTGTAGTTTTTGTTTATTTGCTGGCGTTTAATATTTATTCGTCTCAGTTTTGTTATGTCTATTGCATTATATGTATTACAGCTCTCACAACCAACATATTTCAGAGATTATTATCATGAAACACTAGACCCATAAAAGATGTGAAACTGATTTTTTAATAAACATCTAATTCGTAATACGTAACATCTAATTCGTATAATGCAGCATCTAATTCGCCAATTAACCGAGCTCTTCATACTCTAAATAATATTTGTCTAAACTCAAACATTTACATTTTTTCGGATTCACTGTCCAAATTCAAACGTGGCATCATGTCAATAATTTAAACTGTTCAATGCGCATACATACAGACACACATACACACACAAACACTCACACATACATTACACACACTCCTATGTACTACACACACATGTCACCTGGTAATTAAGGAATAAACATACCACTTAGCAGACATTACAAGGAATCATGTCACAGGTACTCGACATGAAGTATCTTATTCCTGTATATTGTTTCATCTCTGTAAATCATGTACTGTTTGTTTCTATAATATATAAAAAAATACTATTAAAATACTAGTTTGAAACGGGGTACAAAAAACTGGACAAAAATAACACAGCTCAAAGAAACGAAGTCAGTGACAAATAACCTTTTATAATTCTTTGGTTCGCTGAAACGAGTATGAAGAGGTCGGAAATGAAAATAATGATCAAATGAAGATCCGGATAAGCTTTGATGGGAACAACAATATTTTGATATCAATCTGTCTGATTTTCCACTGTGTGCTGAGTGCTAGCAATATACGAAATGCCTAAGCAAAAACAAAGAGTAGCAGTATTGATGATTTTAAACCCAGATTCGCAGATTTCATTTAATTAAATGTCTGGTATCATAATTGTATTATGTTAAATCAAATGAAAAAAATCAAGAATCAGAGTGGTAGATGTTCATACCGCCCTGGTGAAGGGCCACTTTATGAATCTAAACGTGTCTCGAATTGCATTTAGTCGTGTTTAGTGACCAGCTTTGAATATCCAGGTACTACTTAAACTTCTTCTTCTTCTTCCCCTCTTCAAATGAGATTTCCATAGTCCTCCGGGAAGTTGGGACGCTTATGAAGTATTAAAAAAACTGTTTTTGCGTCATAAAAATAGCTTTAAAAGTAAACAATAATTAACAAATGGTTGGTGTTAAAATATAAACAGTATGAGTCATAAAACTCTGTGCTAAATATCAATATAAAGTGTTTGTTCATAGTTTCGGTAGAGATTTGCCAAAATAATTACAGAGCTAAGATAAATCAAAAGTGTTTTGATTTATTAAAAAATATATATTTTACTCGAAATAGCTTCCGATAAATACGTAGCAATATTGAAACATCTATTTTCATCGTCACATCCGACACGATCGTAGTTTTTCTCACATTTTCGAACATAAATATTAGCGATTTATTAGGAGTACATATTTGCGTAACGCCACAAAGAGTTCGATTGTATTATAAATACCATCTGTGCATATAGATAAGAAAGGTTTATTTACAGTAAAACATATTGCCGCATATAAAACCAGACACAGGAATATTATGTAATTACATAGAGGTCATAACTCAAACCATTAACATTTTGAATTGGCTAGATTGGAGAAATGCGTCCATTATAGACATGCAATAAAGTTTACCCACAAGAATAAAAAGTTCGATTTGAAATCCATTAATGTTTTTATTAGTAGATTTCAGTACTACTTGACGATGAATTGAATTGTAAAAGATTTTTCTAGTAACTACTTTTTTTAATATTTGATCGCGAAATTTAAATATTAAAACGTTTTAATGATTCTAATGCTTTTAAAACCACGTTGTATCCCATCAGGTTTGAAATTAATAGCTTTAAATACATTAAATCAGCAAAGTGTATATGTACGAGCATAAACTATTAACCACAAGTAAAATAATTAAATTCTCCTTGAGGTTTCAATATTTTATACAAAGTAGGTAGGTACTTACACTATCTTAATAAAAAAGTTTACTCACAAAAGCTCGTTCGTTATAATAAGCTTCATGAATTTATTCATCCATGATGCGATGACGCACCTTTTTCATATGAGGTGTCGATTTGTGCGTGTTAAGTGTTTATATTAGAGATGAATAAGATGATTGTCTAGTAGAAATAAGAGGGTTATTGTATATACACTTTTCCCAATTTGGCTCGGCCAAATTCCATCCAAGGTGCTATTAAAGCATATTGTTAGTATCGGAATGAAGAGCTCATTGGTCAGGGAATGACGTCGACCCTAAAGACAATACGAGATATACTTCACTTAAGCATTATTACGGCCGCAAAATTAATCTATGAGGGCTATTGTATATACAGTTTTCCCAATTTGGCTCGGCCAAAATTCATCCAAGGTGCTATTAAAGCAAATTGTTAGTATCGGAATGACGAGCTTATTGGTCAGGGAATGACGTCGGCCTTAAAGACAATACGATATATACTTCACTTTAGCATTATTATCGCGGCAAAATTAATCTCCTCAATCTGCACACATGTGGATCTCTTCCATTGGGCGTATTTTTATGGACATACGTAATAGGTACTACAACTATGTAATAACGAAAAATATCCTTAACTTTATCTTACTGTACTGTGTGTGTCTTAATAAATAATAAATAAATAAATACCTACTTCTTGATCAATACATCTATAATAATTGTCTGCACAGAGTAGGTAGGTAGGTACGTAATTCAAGGTCCGCCGCTAGCCGCCTGAACGCCCTCGTGCAAAACAAACTATGCGTATGAGAATATGGTAATTTTATGTCAATGAGTTCAGTATAAAAAGGAGTTTAAATATCGGAAAAAAAGAAGCTAAAACACTTTTTTGATTTAAATGAAATAAATAACTAAGTTTAACCAATATTTAATCAAAATAATCGACATGTTTCAAAACCAAAGGTTTCTTCATCAGGATACACGTATGATAAAAAATAACAAATATAACATGGAAAACAGCATAATATAATGTACAGCCCGAAGAAGACGGAATTGATTGCTTTCCACCACGGAAAAAGTCAAGATACAAGTAAGATGCTCCCCGTATACCTTAACGAGGCAAAAATAAATACATGTTCGAACGTGAAATACTTGGGGCACATTATTAATGACGACCTATCGGACGATCCCGATATCGAACGACAAAGGAGAAGCCTAAGCATAGTGTCTAACATGATTGCTCGCAGATTTTGCAAATGCAGCAATACCGTTAAAAAAATACTGTTCAACGCATTCTGTACTGGCCTGTATACGTGTGAGACATGGTGTCACTACCGAACTTGCTCGATGGAACGACTCCGAATTCAATATAATGACGCCTGTAGAATCATATTTGGATACCGAAGATACAGCAGCGCGTCGACAATGTTAACGGAACTAGGACTGAATGGATTTGCCGGCCTGATGAGACACCGGGTCACTGGAGCCAGGATGCGGCTAATGGCCTCCGCCAACACGTTGGTGACCGCAGCCTACCAGCACCAAGCGCCACTCCTGAGTGAGCACTGGGCCCAAGCGCACTCAAGACCATACCCTGCATAGTTGTCCTTATTTGATAATTTATTATATCTATTGTACAAAAAAAAATGTATATCTATGGGACGTGTGGGATTGCACTAACCTCCCCACATTCTGGAATAAAATTTATTTATTATTATTTATTTATAACAGACTTTTTTTTATATTTATGACCTCATTTGAAGCTTAATCTAGCTTTAAAGAAGCTGAGTAGTAACCCTGGGCCGAATGCTGTACTAATTAATGAGAATGAGTATGAACATTACGAGATCGTTGCATTTGCCGCTCCCTGAATGCGCGCCCTTCACGTCCGCTTACTGCGGGCCTGCCTAACACTAATCTAGACACAGTACAAGTACAATCCAGTACCATATGTACCTGTAGGTAGAATCATATAATAACCAATATGTCGCAAAACACTTACACGAAAAGTTTTATTAAGTGATAAAAACAACATCATTTTAAGTATTTTTCTTATTATTTCGCTAAGATAAACTAGTTTCACCAATTATTTATCGTTTATCATAAAGTACCAATCGTTTATCATAAAGTTAATCATAGTGGCAACGAATCCGGTATATAATATGCATTCGAAACCATTTGTAATTTGTGTTTCTGCCTTGTGTTAAAATATTCATAGAATCCCTAGAAAACGTATACATTAGAGACTGTTGAAAATACCTTTCAACGCATCATTGGATAAGAGAAAGACAGGATAAAGTAATTCACTCATAGGGTTATTCACCTGATAAGTAAACTTGGTTGACTAGCACAACTTAACTAATAGTTTAAAAATAGCATAACTTTATTGTAACTAAGCTACCTTACCTCTTCTTAGCATTACAGTTGTCCAACCTCAATTATCTTTCTAATGACACACTCACACAAGCATTGCAATAGTGGGTTTCCTTCACTGACCTTCGTTATATGTTTTATATTTAGAACGTTTTTTTTCTTCTAAAGTATACAGGGTGTATCGGCAAGTACCCGACAAACTTTAACCAGCTATTCCTTAGCACATTTGGAGTAAAAAAATGTTATGGGCACTTTGCTGTCCGGTAACATTTTTTTTTTATAAAAAATTTACTATTCATATTTTCACCACATGTCACCAATGTTTTATCCTTCAAAGTTTGAAAACCGGTCTGGCAATATTTTGTTCGAGTTTCGTTGAATAATGTACGTACGTACCTACGTTGGCGCGCTTTTACAATCACAACGAAATGGCACAGCACCATTCGTCTCATTTTTAACTATTATTATTTAGTGTGTACGAAAAAGCGAGGACACTTTTTGACGCACTTGATAATAACAGCTATTGAACGCGAGAAACAAGGCAAATGACAGTGACGGAGTGTGGATTTTTTTTATTTATTTTTTGTTTTTAATGGAAAAAAATGTTACCGGACAGCAAAGCGCCCATAACATTTTTTACTCCAAATGTGCTGAGGAATAGCTGGTTAAAGTTTGTCGGGTACTTGCCTATACACCCTGTATGTGTATACTTTATTTTTAACACTATCGTGAAAATAAAAAATAGAAACATACAAGTACAGGTAACAGGTTAGAACTAATAGCTTCTTCATAGTCTCAGAGGCTGTATCATTCGTTTTCTATGAAAATCTTAAATTTCTGGATAAAACTGAAAACGAATTAGATATGTGCGTCAAAAACGACATTAAGCAATCTTAATGAACAGTGCAAAGTATTTAAGATTGGCAAATATTTGCACAGTTCTCTGTGGATATAAAAAAGATAAACTAAAAATAAACACTGTCTTTAATATCCATCAGTTTTTTTTCAGTTTGAACAACATCATGTCATATTTTTTAATCTTACCGCTCTAGCTCACTGAAAAGTCACGAACCGCCACTGGTACCAACCACACATTAGAGGTAACACAATGTTTTTACCTAAAATTATACTTTAAGTAGGCAATTTTCTATTGCTCGTTTGACGAGTTTGAGACGTGAATAATTGCAGTGTGTCTTTTTTATTTTTTAAAAAACCTAATATAGATATAAGTGGGTACAGTGGTGTTATATAGATTACCTATGGGTACACAATATATTTACAATCGCAATCTCACCAAGCAGAAAAGGGGTACTTGTGTTTGGTGAGCGAGTTACACTAATTTTAAGGAAAATAGAATAACATTATGCAATAGGTATACATAATATGTGTAGGTGTACACATATAGGAATCTGTTACATACTAAATATTGAGTAATTAAGAGAGTAATTAGAAACATCTAAATAAAGTAGAGATTAATATAGACTAATAATAAATACAAAAAAAGGGAAAAACAGACAATTATTTAGTTAATCGTTCCTGACAAGTATAACTTCAGTTTTAGTTTCAGTTTGTTGATATCTTTTAATTTCTTTATTTCAATCGGAAGGTTGTTGAAATACTTTATTCCTAAATAGATATAGTTGTTTTGCATTAGTTTGGTATTACATTTTGGTATTTTGATGTTGTTTTGATATATTTTTGATAGCTGGGTTTCAAATATTTTGATGATATTATCTTTGTAAATTTGGATAATTGCATTTTTCTTGAAGATATCCTCTACTCGAGGCACCCCGAAATCTGCGAATAGCGTTTCTGTTGGATATTTGGAGGGTTTATTTAGAGATACTTTGATGATTAGCTTCTGGACCACTTTGATCGGGGTTGGAATATTGTTTTATGACCCCCACCATTCAATGATTTCATATTGAATTAACGACTGGATTAGTGCGTAGTATACTCTTTTTAGGTTATTGACTTTTAAAATATTTCTTAATCTTATGAACATATAAACACACTTTCTGACACGCTTAACAAATTCACAGATATGGCTCTACCACTTCATATGTTGTTCTATTATCACTCTGAGATATTGAATTTCTGATACTGAGTTCAATATTGAACAGCCTTGGATACATGTGTTTTTATTACATTAAAAGAAAATTCAAAAAAATATTTATTGCACCAAAATACAGAGTACAGAGGGTATAGCTTATAGGTTACATCCTATTTCTTCCAGCTAACCCAACAAATACACATTATATTACATAACCCAACAATTACATGTTAACAAATGTAGGTAAATAAAAAAATAGAGGTATTTAATTTATGTAAGGTATTCATATTTTTAGTGATGTTTTAAATTTAAGTTTGTCGGTTATTTGTTTGATGCTACGTGGAAGGTTGTTATATACTTTAATGGCCATGTAGTGTGGTCCTTTTTGAAAAATAGTTTTGTTTGCTTTTGGGATTGAAAAGTTTTCTTTGAACCTTGTAGTGTGTTTATGTGTTGAGTTTTTTTTGTGGGAACTTTTCTGGAGATGATCGAACTAACAGGCATAACTCCATTATATATATATCCGTCACTGTCAGAAGTTTGAGATTTTAAAAAATTGATCCACATGAATCTCGGTGATCTGAGTTTGTAATTTTTCGTAGGCACCTCTTTTGGATGATAAAAACATCTTTGGCGTTTACTGAGTTTCCTCAAAAAACTATTCTGTATTTTATCATTGAGTATACGTATCCATAGTATGCGGTGATTACTGACTCGATGTTTAAGATATTTTAAGGGTGCCTAGAACAAAAGAAAAGCTACTAATTTTTGCTATAACTTTAGATTCATGTTCTTTCCAGTTTATATTTGCATCTAGTTGTATTCCCAGCAGTGAACAAGTTTGGGAATGTTCGATATGATTGTTATTAAAGTTAAAATTTATGTTTATAGGTGTAGCTTGTACTGGACAAAATTTTAGAAGTTCAGTTTTGTTTGTGTTTGTGTGACAAGTCTCGTTAACATGTTTATTAAACTCGTTAACGTCTTCAGTACATTCAAATAACAGAGCAGTGTCATCAGCAAACATTGAACATTCTGTGCCAGCAATTATTGGAAGTTCGTTTATGTACACAAGGAAGAGGAGAGGCCCAAGAATGCTTCCTTTGGCACGCCCTTGTTTATGGTTCTCCAGTTATTGTGAATAATTATTTCAGTGAAGGAGTGTTTTTAGTTTATTAATTGAGAAATGTATGTAGTATGTTTTGTTAGTGTTCAATGAGAGAAGATTTGAATCAATTGTTTTAAGGTGTTCATTATATTATTTGCTTGTTCGTTTACTACATTCCAGTCGATCCCATTCACTATGATAGCTGTGTCGTCTGCATATGATATTATGTTTGCGTTAAGTGGTAGTTTGAAAATATCGTTGACATAAATTATAAATAGTAGAGGGCCTAGGACTCTGCCTTGCGGTATCCCTAAATTACTCGTTAATGGTAGACTAAGTGAGTCGTTTATCTTGACTACTTGATATCGTTCAAATAAATAACTTTTTATTCCCTTTTGAACTTTATCGTTTATCCCAATACAGTTTAATTTTTTTATTAGTTTATAGTGAGAAATAATATCAAAAGCATTTTTAAGATCTATGAAGATTCCGAGGCATTTCAAAGATTTGTCTAATGCGTCCTGAATTATGTTCGATAATTTGGCAATTGCATCTTGGGTACTTCTATTTTGCATAGACGCATAGAGATATAGGATGCGTCTCTCGACCAATTGCGTGGCAGGCCGGATCGGAAGAGACTGGTCGCAAGAGACTTTTTGACTTCTCCGAATATCGCCTTGCACGCAGTGGTTCGTACGTCCGTCACTCCTGAATTCACAAAAAAAATTCCCATTCTTCTTTTCCTAAAAAGACCCTCCACACAGCATCTTGAAAGATGAAATAGGCCCCGTGGAGTCTCCTAAGTGGAGGTAACGCAAAAAAAGACACGAGAAAAACACGCGAGCCGAGCTACGAATTACGGGAAAGGAATTAAACAACCGCAAGCGACGTTTTGCGCCATTTGCAGTTGCTTCGTTCCTTTCCCATAAGTCGTGATTCAGTTCAGCAGTTGGCTCGCATGTTTATTAGCACCCTAATAAAATGTAGCTCTGTACCCACGAATGGAAAAAAGCAGTCATCCATCCGTGACCATTCAAGAGTGACCGCTCCAATCCCGCCAACTACCGCCCCGTAGCGATCTGTTCTGTCCAAGGTGATGGAACACTAAGTGACCAACTCAGGTACGGGTGAGGAAACCAGAGTTAAGATACTTTAACAGTACACAACTGCTGACCCTGTGCAAATCGCAGGTGCGTCCAATTTTTTGGCATCGGGAATTTTGTGGAATTTGTCAGCCATCTCTAGTCTGGAGTTCTAAAGCCCCAATATACTTGAAAAACCCTTAGACTCGGTGCTGAAACGAGCGGTCCGCTTGATAGATTCCGCTGTCTTAAAAACAGGATTGCAATCTTTAGAGCGCATGTGTCAGGTGGGAATACTGTCCTTGTTCAATTTGTATTTCATTGGAAAATGCTCCGAGGAACTAGCGTCATTGATCCCTTCGGCACCGAAGCTTAGTTGGGAAACACACCAAACGCGCGCCCAACATTTTAACTTGGTTGACATTTGTCACATGAGAACGAGTTGTTTCTACGACTCCTTATTGAGTTCCACAGCTCGTCTATGGAATGATTTGCCGGCCTCTGATTCCTCCCCCCTACAAAACGGGTATCGTCAAGATCCTTATTCACTCCTTCCTATCTCCAAAAGACCTTCCACAAAGCGTCCCCAAAAACGATTTCTCTCAAGCTCTCCTGTGTGGAGTTAATGTAAAAAAACATAGAACGACTGCTAATTATTTATAATTGAATATAGTTATTAGTTCTTGTCACCCAGTTATGTGTAGATACGTTTAGTAATATTATTGGGAGTGCTCTTACCTCACAGCAGGGGTGCTCATAATTTAATAATGTCCCATTAGCCCTACCCATAAAAAAACTGTCCCTCCCTTGAAAGGAGAAAAACACAATGGCCTTAAATGTATGAAGTATGAATGTGATACCTGTACCATAATTTTTCCGCTGTTAGGTAGTGTTGGTGTGTTGGTCCTGCCATTGAGAGACATATTGTAACTTTTCTCCTTTTCTCATAATACACGCATGTATCAGAAAGGTATGCGTATAGCTATTGCGGGGGCTATTTTTAACTGAACGGGCATGGGAGCGGCAAAAAAGGGCTAGCTGTTAATTCGGCTAATTTATGTTTTAAATAGGAGACAGACAAGAATTAACTAGCTCCCAAGCGCACAAATAAACAGTAATAGAGATTATGTATGTAAGTGTTTATTTATCGTGATTAGACTATTTTAACAGTGGATTTCCTTAGTCTGTTCGGTACACGGTTGTATGTTTACCAAAACAATAAAAAACTATAAGAAATGTAGTGTTAGGTCAGGATGTGCTAGATTCGGTATGTCATGTCATTGTAGATAATTTTGACTCGCATTTATTCATTAGCTCGAAGAGCTCAAAAATCAAGGTTGCTCTATAAACTTTGTGCGTATATTTTTAATACACGCGTTTACAACTATTTGTTGCCGATTAAACGTAAATTTTGAATAATTGATTTTATTTTGTGCTGAACAAATGTGATTCAAATTGTTAATAAATTTGATCAACATTTTGGACTCGAACCCAGGACCCTCGCCTTGCCGGGGCACCGTTGTACCACTGAGCCAATGGGACTCTATCTCCGTGCCTCGGCAAGGCAAGGGTCCTGGGTTCGAGTCCTAGATGTGACCGTATCCTTTTATTACAAATTTTTTTTTTTCCACTTTAAAAGTTCTTTTACCGGTTGTGAAATCAACAAGATTAGTTAAAACTATTTGTGAATATCCTTTGATTTATTATTAAAAAAGAAGGCTTTTTAAAAATATTTTTTGTTTTTTTCACTTTTTTTAACATTAACCTCGCACAGGAGGCCCTGAGGAAAATAATTTCTCTTGGTCCCTATGTCATCTTTGGGGATGCTGTGTGGGTGTTTTTTTAGGGAATGGAAGAAGATGAAGTTCTGGGAAGGAAAAACGTATGAGGGGTGGGTAGGAATCTAGGGATCAGGAGTGACGGAAGAATGATCTATGTCTTCCGCTGCGGCGCAAGGTGACCTGTCAAGAGACCAGGACTAGCTGGAGAGGTCAAAGGGTCTCCCCAAAACCAACCTCACCCGATCCGGCACGCGACACAGCTGGTTGGTTGGCGTATCCTGAACACACCTCACCCGCCGCCCCGGGAAACAAAGAAACAAAATATAGGCGGGAAACAAAGAAACATTTAATATGTCTTCATTTTTTCATACTACCAGCAAGAATTTTATCGATAGTTTTTTCGGTTTTTATTGTATTTGTATCTCCTTTATACAGGGTGTCCGAGGGTAAAGTGTGCTAACCTCGTTTGGTGGTTTTTTTTATGATAGTAGAAGTATAAAAGAAAAATATATTTCGAAATTCCATTTTTTTCCCATTCAAACAATTTTACTTTTTAACCTAAAAACGTTGATATTTCGAAAAAAGTCAGTTATCTTTTTTACTTGTACTATCGTGTAGAATCACCCCTCAAAGTTAGCGCACTTTACCCCCGGACACTCTGTATAACAACAATATCGTTTCAGCTACAAATAATATTTATTCCCAAAGTATGATATTCCATTGGGTGGGATGCTTTGAAAAATGTGTAAATATATTCAGACTCAAACAAGAAGTGACGAGAGATGTCCGAATCTAAACAAACATTGTTTGGAATATTTTAACAGTCCTGCTTTCTTAAGAGAAAAAATGAGTATTTTCTTTGAAAAATCTCAATGAAATTCTTCACCTAATGCAGATCCACGGATTGTTCAAAGTTCCAAGAAAATAACCAAGCAGAATCCAAGAATATGAAAGCAATGATCTTCCCCCAAATTTTTTTTCATTAATGGTTCGTTTTTATTGTTGTTTTATAACAGTTATTAAAGGTTCAGTTTGGTTCACCTATAATAATATTTTATAATACAAACAATATGCAACTTTTTTCCTACGCATCACGCGAAAATTCAGTGGTATTTTACTATTCAAAACATTGATATTTTATTTTTTAGGATATCTATCCATTAATTTGTTAATGGCCTACAATCCCGTTTTTAACAGCAATACAGGATTTTTTAATAAATTAGCAATATTTCTTATCAGGAAGTTTTCTCCGTGCATCAATTACATTATCTACTAGGGTTACGCACGTCAATCGTTCAACTTGTTAAAGTTCTGGAATGTGTGTACTTTTAGTTTGTACTATTTGTTAACCAGACGCTAAAACAAATTACAACTTTTGGTTTCGCAGTATGACCATGGTGGTAATAGTTTAAACAAACAATAACAAAACACTAAGACCTAAGTATATCAACCAACACCCCATAGGCAATAGGTAGATATGTTTTGGACAAAAAAAAGTATTTTCGTTACTCCTGGGAAACCAACCTTCCGGTGATTAAAAAAAATATATTTGATTACACACCCAAATCAAGTATTTTAACGACCTCCCCAGCACATATTATAAAGGCCCGTTGATTGGAGGCTCGACCGAAGTCCTTTCATTAGTACATAATAATATATAATATAATATAATTTAGATTACTAGGGGAGACCGGGGACAATAGTACCACGGGTCAGTAGTACCAAGGCGAATAACTCCTTAAGGTACGTATACTTTGTGTCGTCAGGCAATAGCCCTCACACTTGCGGACAATCGTCAGTAGCCTGCGGTAAATGGCGGAACCTGGACGTTCGCAATCGGAAAAAACAAATTTTGAGCCTTAAACGTAAGTTTTTTCGATTGCGTTCATGCTCTAATATTTCAATTACTATGTCCTGTTTGTTAGTATTTTGCCATATACATATTTCTTTGGACAATTAATTGAGTTTATTTTAGGATTAACAAAATATTTGCGTTTTAATTTAAAATGACCCCTCGGGGATGGTTGTACCGATTTTTTCGGGGATGATTGTACCGGTAAAATTGACCCCGCGCTACTACTAATCCCTAGGTTTTTTAAGATTCTGTGAGCACAGCACCCAAGTCATAAACTCAAGTGCATGTCCGTCCGTCATACTTTCAATGTCCAAATACTTTTCACTTTATGTATTTATGATAATGTTGATTAAATTACCGTGTCAATGATCTCTACCTTTATAATATTATTAACAATTAATAACACAACAATAATAATATTTTTTTTTTATTTCTTATACCTACCTATATATTATTTCATTTCTACTTATACTTTGTTAGTTATTTAATACTCTTTATCTTTTTACACTCAATAACTGTAACTTCACACTGGTAGGTATTAAAATAAATAAATAAAATTAGGTATTATTGTGACTTTTTTATCGGGTATTTTGCTGTGTTGCCCTGCCTCCTGTTTTAGTCAACGTTTCAAATAGCTTTACAGTATACAGTTCACATAGTCAGTTACATTAGTTCGTAAAAAAAATAATATGTAGAATTTTTAGCCAGTGTGGTTATTTTTTCCGTACTATAACTATAACTTCCCATAATACATATGGTAAGAGGTTGTTATTTAATTTTTCTTTTTTGTGGTTTCATAGTTCCTATAATGTACATAAGGTGACCGATAACTCAACAATCCACCATTTATGTTATTTTTTGTTTTTTACTGTTTTGTTTGTAATAATTGTATTGTATTTTCAACACAATGTCGTATTTGAATATATGTACTTTATGGTTTCATGTTTATATTATAATTATTTTAGATTAAATAAGACTTTAATATGTCAGAGTTTGAGCCAGTGTAGTTATTTGTTCGTTGTGTATTGTCATACAAAAAGAATAAATATTATTATTGGAAAATGTATATTAATACATATTGTTTGGGGATAATTGTACCGCGGCTACAATTGTACCACAATGTTTTCATACAAAATTTCAATATTTTTTCTTCTCTTTTTCTTGTGTTTAAAACATGCTATGGTATTAATATATATTTACATTGTCATTTTATCACATGAAAATAGTTAAGGTTCTTGTTAACCCTTCAACTGACGAATTCTATAAGAGTTTTCTTGTGGTCAGATAAATTGTGTATTACGTTCAATGTAATTTAAATTTTGAATAGTAATTTAATAAAGCAACAAAAAAACGTTTTTCCTCACCGGAATTATTAAAATTAAAAAACTTTATCCATAAATTCTGTGTTTTAATTTGAATTCCGCTACTGGTACAACTAACCCCGGGGTAGGGGTCAGTTGTAGCATTTCCCCCGATTTGTTCATTCGCTTATAGCTTAATTTTTATAAGATTTAGAAAAATCATAGAATAAGAATTTGGTACACAACTAAATTATCTGCCGTTGAGTATGAGCATTTTTTTCATAAACATTATACCTAAGATGTAGAAAATGGTAAAAGCCAAATTGGTACTATTGTCCCCGGTCTCCCCTATATTTTACACATGCCTGATAGACAAGGCAACTTTTCTGACGCAATTTGGAGTAATTATTTATAGATATGATTTGGGATTTTCACGTCCAAAAGTATTAGAGTGATTTATTTTTGGGGAGTTATGCCGTGTTGCACATATCTGCCCCGATGATGGACACTATTATGGTATCCGAAAGGTTGGCTTAAGAAGGAGGTAGCGCAACACATTCATTAACTGATATTAAGCAATTTATAGACACGGAATCAACACAAAATTGTTGTCACAATTTACAAATACCGAATCAACACCACATTCTTGTCACAATTTACAGATACCGAATCAACACCACATTCTTGTCACTATTTACAGATACCGAATCAACACCACATTCTTGACGTTGTTTCTTCCAACAAACCGAACGCATAACTTTCATTGATTCCCCGCGTTGTTTGGTAGTCCGTTCACTTATTACACCTTGCCATATCTCTTATTTTTATTATGTTAATGACTAATTCTAATTAACTAACCTATGACGTCTTGTGACCAATTCATACACATAATCAAAAAAACTGGAAGTAAAATAAATACTTTAAAAATACCTCAACTTCTTCTCCGTTTCTAGGGTCAATAGGCCCTAAATACTTTATGACAGTAAATGTAACTAAATACAGTATACTTTTCACAGGTACTTTCGGCATCCAATACACTCCCAACTGCCCAGCGGGCAAATACATTCTGATGCCCAGCAAGAGCAACCCGAAGGACTACAGTTACCTGGACGTGAAGTCAGGACAGATGTTCATCCCCGGCTTGCCGGAGCCCATGCAGCCGGAATATTGCATGGAGGTGTTCGACTCGCAGTGCCCCGGCAGGAAGCCCGAGCTGTATACCTTCAACTGCTTCCCCGTGGCGGCGGACAAGGTCACCGCGAAGCTGAATAAGAAGTTGCAAGTCTTCAGCATAGTATGAACCATTTCATTTTTTAAATACAAACATCCACCTATTTTACGTCCAGTTCGCAATTTTTAGATTAGGGTTTATAAATTCAAAAGCTTTTGGAATTTTATCTCAAGCAAACACAAACACCTCATTCGGTTTATAAGTAAAAAGTTGAAATGTATGTCGATTGCGTACACTTGACCCATAGACGGGGGTAAGCTTATACATACCGTAGTGTAAGTGTTCGCACTCTGCTTTCAATCTGCTCTTGGATGCAAAATGATCTCTCCGGATGCTTTCGCATTCGCGGAATATTTCACTGTAAAAATAAAACCGAAATATGAATACTAGATGAAATATGCGTGTGTATAAAATCAATTTTATGTATTGGGGTAAGTGTACGCACCCATGAAACTGCGTACGTTTACCCCCGAAAAATAGAAAAATAAAAGTAACTTAAAAAACCACGTGAATGGTTGTCAGTATGATAATTGCCACTTTGCACCTGTGAAACTAACACAATTTTATTAAAATTTGTCATGGACCACACAGTTCTGACATAATTGGTTACACAATAGAACCCATCGGTAATAGAGGCGAAACAAATAAAAACCACGATGAAAAGTAATTTATCTGTCAATTTTGATTTTCTAATACTTGACTATTTTCTAATTCTCACACGACCGGATTCAAGGTGACCTAAAGCACTACAGAATTGAGGAATAAGCCCAGATGAAGCATTCACGAATTTGTAACAAACATCGCCGCGTACACTTTCCATCGCGTACGGTTATCCCACGTGACTCTATAAGAATAGAATATACCTAATGAGCTATCAAGAACTGTACGAAAGTTTTTTAAGCGAATAATAATGTAAAACTGATATATTAAATCTGTTAAACAATATTTTACAGCATATAACATTGACATCAAACAAAATAGAAAATAAAACTATATTAAAAAAAATAAATCACTAAAACGATATTACCTACGCCACTATAATGTTTTCTATATTTCAGCAGTGTGGGCGTAGATTACTCCAAATTCAATAAAAGGAAATAAAAATATCAATAGTACCCTAAACTTGTTGCCAACATAAACATCTATCAAATTCCAGCTTAACCAAACCTAACCTAACTCAAACTAGCTAACGTAACCTAGCGTAACGTATCTACTTGTTATTTGTAATGTATATTTAGACACTTTGTGTGTCATTAATTGAGGATTATTGGACTATTTTATCACACACTGCCAACCGCCATAATCAATATCTCGCCCGCGCAACCGCTGGTCTCTTATCCGTCTCCCTTTTACACATCCCTTTATTGAATAAAAGTATTAGTTACCTATGCAAACTCCAAATATTCGTTGGTGTAAGCGTCATGTATAATATTATTAAAGGGTCGCTTACATATTTGGACACATGTAAAACGGAGGAAATACAATGTTAATTAATATTATATTTTATAAGCCGCAGGACATTGTATGATCGGTGGAGTCATACACTAGAAAGTTTATAGAGTAATAGAAGAATGTGTTTTAGATGCTTAGAGTTAAAGGGCGGAGAAAAGACTGCCAGAAGAATATTATGTGTATTATAATCCGCAGGAAATGGTACGATCAAGGGAGTCATATACCAGAAAGGGTGTAGAATAATGAAATAATGTGTATTAGATGCTTAGAGTTATAGGACGGAGAAAGGAATACTGGAAAAAATATTATATTATAACCCGGAGGAAATGGTACGATCAGGAGAGTCATACACTAGAAGGAATATAGAGTAATAGAAGAATGTGTATTAGATTCTTAGGCTTGTAGGACGAAGAAAGGACTGCCAGAAGAATATTATATTATAACCCGCAAGAAATTGTGTAATCAAGGGAGTCATACACTAGAAGGGATATAGAGTCATAGAAGAATGTATATTATAACCCGCAGGAAATAGTAAGTTCAGGGGAGTCATACACCAGAAGGGAAAAGTAATAGCAGAGCGTGTATTAGATGTTTAGACGAAGATCAAAGATGAAATTCTATCATCCTACCACTTGCTTCTATTGGGTTTAGGGACACAGTTGATAAATTAATTACGGGTCTGTTTTACTTTGGATGAATATAGCGAACCAATGGATTATATTACCTATGGATGAATATAGCGAATTTCTTAATATTATACTTATCTCTAAAATTTCGTATTTCGTGCAAGTCGCTTCTACATTGTTTGCTTCGTCATTTTCAACTTCGTGTAGATAACAGATTATCATTCTTCTTGTTATTAAATGTACATAAAGTACGAATTATAAATACAATATCCTGTACGGTTATCAGTTTTTATTGAACTTTACTATTTTTTGAAGTAAGTTTATTTTTATCTAAACCAGGACTGTATAGGTAATTTGTGAATCAAGGAGCAATATCCTTTGTAGATAAGATACTACCCCATTCTTTTGATAAACCGTTTTCTGAATGCTTTCTTAGGAATTTTTGACACAGATATAATATGATTATTTTTTATTATTTTAATTATAAAAAAAACAACAATAGTTATAAAATATGTTTTCTGTCCGAGTCCAAAATTTTAAAGATAAGATTATTTTAATTTTTATATTAGCTTCTGATAATATAATAATTATATCTTTGTTTTTATTTATTTTGTTTCGAAATCAAAATTTGTCTTTATCAATCCAAAAAACACTTACCTCAATATTTAAGTCACCACAAACTTCATGGATGCACATTGTAAATCCAGTATTATCTCAAACATTACATTGAGCGCACGATTCTGTTCTCCAGTTTTCATATTTGCTTTGAGTAATTGAAAAAAAAGTCAGACTTTGCATCTAAATTTACTCTCTCGCCAATGGCCGTAATGTAAACGGCCACATCATAAATAAGGAGTATGAAAGGCAGGAAAATGATTTCTTTTCCTAACACCATTACCCAGGGAAAACAGAGCAGATTTTTCAAATTTACTTGAGAATTTGAGGAATTTGTAGAATTTATTAGTTCTAAAACGGTTAACAAGCGCTACCCGTGGCAGATTCGAATTATTATTCTCTCTTGTGAAATTTCCGTAAGACTTTAAAATTATGTAGTACCTACCTATATCCATGAAATGCTTAAAATAATAATGCACATACCTGGTATGGTCTGGTTTGATACATTTTTTGAAAGCACCATTTGCTAGATGAACGAAAGGAGCCTAGGAAAGAATTAAAATTAAAAATACGCTGCAAAAAAATCTCCATATAGCGAATTGCCGTGAGACCAAATATATATTTGGCCCAACTCTAAATTTGTTTATTTTGAGAAAGTAAATTGTTCGTGTATTAAATATGTGAATTTTAATCTTATTTTTTACCTTTATTCTGAGTTTAAAGCTGCTATTTCACGAAGTAAAACTAACCGCAGCCGGAATAAATCTCGGTGTACGTTGGGATCATCTATTAAAAATCTAAAACCAGGCTCAGGTTATAGCGCTAACAAAACAAATTTTCACTATAAACGCCCTAATAGGCTTTTACACAATTCACTACACGGTACAGAGACAGCAAGAGTTTTTTTATTGTTTAGGTAGCAAAAAATAAAATAAAACTTTAAAAAATTAACATGATACATGGTAGGTAAAAACTTGCATTTAAATGTATGCAATATATAGGAAACTACAGAAATGAGATAGAAAAACATCAAGAACCAGTTTTTGAATTGCAGAATAAAATAATGCAAAATTGTAATATACGTTCGTAATACATGATTGACGAGTGAACAATAAACACAATCGCTCCTATGCGATGCTCATAAATAAAAATATTATGCCGTATAAAAATATAATTCATGTATCCTTTAAATACTGATAAAATTATATAAAATATTTCGATACGTGAGATGAATTTGTTTCAATTGTTGAGGCGAGAAAACGATACATTTATGTGGTAGTTAGTCCCAGAATTATTGTTGCAGAATATTACGTTTTGCGTGGTTATATTTGCTCTATTTGGTACTTTAAAGTCGATGAGGAGTTCACACCAAGACTGCTGACTTACTCCGAGCTAGATAGTTCGGAGTAAATAATTTTATGCAAAATAAAATTTATTTTTGTATTTTCTAGGGAAAGTATTTATTTTATTTTATTTTAAAGAAAGACAAACATTCCCGGGATACGGATATCACACTAAGCTGAAAATGTTGCTTGTGTTAGCCAGCCGAGGAATTGAACACACTACGCCTGGGTAGGACCCAAACGCGATGTCAACTCGGCCATCGACCGGTCAATGTCAATGTTAATGTCATTGTCAACCGGTCAATTGTGTATATTAATCGTATGTAGTAAGAATTTATAGTTTACGTGATTAATAGGTATGAGTTGTTTATAAATACCGAAGTCTGGATACTAGTTAGACGGTAAAGACCTGTTTGTTAATTCTTGACTTCCTACCTGTTGAAGTAACACCATTCAATTACAACTTAACACGGTTGAATTTTCAGGCGCCTAAAGCAGGAACGAACTATTTAAAAAAAAATAATATTTTGGATCCATAATATCTGCAGTGGCGACTGCAACGATAATCTTTGGAACACCAGACCCTTTTTGAGGGAAATCAAAAATAAATTCAACAGTATTTTTTGCAGCGATTCTGTTAAAAAAATTATGCATTTTCTCATGGAATACAGACTTAAATCGCATATCAATTCGAGCTAGGGCGATATTCCAATGCCAGTAGTGCAAGAACGGTTTGTCGGTGCGAAAAAATTCTTGTTACCGGTGTACGAATGGTTTTCCAGAGGTTAAAGCTGAAAAGTCTCACGGAAGCATTCAGTGCTTCTTTTCCTGAAGTGAGGGTATCCAAGCCCTAGTGCTGCCACTCGTATCGCGCAGCTGTTGCTTCGATTGCTATTGCTTGTGTAGTGGCTGCGTTTGTTCGTTTTCAGTCACCCATCAACACCATTAGACCCTCTATGGTTGTGGATAGATAAATCCGACGAGTGACTGAGTGGACGAAGTGATGCCGATGCGAAGAAAGGTTAGGCGAGAAACCGGCAGACGAGGTGTATGTGGCAAATTTCAACAATGGGAAAAAAACTTTTTAGCAATTTAGCAATTGCTAAGAAGTTTTATAATTAATTCATAGAATTCTATTGAAACGCATTTTTATTTATTTTAATGTGAATTCCGCACCATAGTCCAAACTGCTCCCAACTGTCTGGAGCTAGTGAGACTATGGCATCCCCAATTGGGGTACGTTGTGAGGCTGAAGGTAGTGAGGAGGGGAAATAGATGGGGAAGAAGACGGTGGGGGAGTACCTTGCTATTCAGATCTGGTCACCAAACACGGCTAAAGCCATTTCAAGCATCGTTTCAATTCTGAATGGTGGTCTTATACCAGGGTGATACAGAGAGTATCTTACACTCTGGAAAGTGCCACAAGAATACAACATATTATTTTAATTGAATATATTGTGAAATAACAAATAAAATTTACTTGCGCACGCCGGGATTTGAACACACGACCTTCGGCTTGCTAGTCGAGAGCCTTATCCCACGTCCACGGAGTACGTAATTTAATTGTAAATTATAATAGTATGTAGGCACAACATAGGTATATTTTTACTTTATTGGAGAAAACAAACAGTTTTAAACATATATTTTACACATTGTATGTTTACCAGTTTAGTTTCAAAATAAAACTTATCATAATATTGTATGTCATAATATTTTGCATTCGAAACAATATCCTGCAGGGTGTATGAATATTAAATATTCTATGGCTGAGGTTTTGAGATAAAAAAAAACTTGATTGAATATTTGGCAAACTTGTCTGACGGTTTCGCTGTTCTTGGCGTATCGGAACAAATAATAAGATATTTTATTTATTGACTTTAACAAGTTGACGGCACACGTTTTGGCTTTAGATTGCAAACAATGTCAGTAAAGAGATATTGATCGACGATAACATCTACGATAAGTCAATCGTCTTACTATTTTATTGATATTGACTTGAAAACAATAAGCAATTATTGAAATTACGTGACACATCAAAGGAAAACCATTGTATTAAATCTGATCTCTTGGAAAATTGTTATTGTTTGAAAGGATCAATGTCAAATAGAACTAAATTGTTATTGTTTGAAAGGATCAATGTCGATTAGAACTAAATTGTTATTTTTTGAAAGGATCAATGTCGAATAGAACTAAATTGTTATTGTTTGAAAGGATCAATGTCGAATAGAACTAAATTGTTATTGTTTGAAAGGATCAATATCGAATAGAACTTAATTGTTATTGTTTGAAAGGATCAATGTCGAATACAACTAAATTGTTATTGTTTAAAAGATCAATGTCGAATATAACTAAATTGTTATTGTTTGAAAGGATCAATGTCGAATAGAACTAAATTGTTATTGTTTACATTGGCCTTCAATATTTATCGTTGATATTCACTCACAAATGAAAATATCGATTAAATTATTTTCTCTTCCCACGATGAGTTCCCGGATTTAACAAAGTTCTAGAATTTTTTATCTCGCAAAGAACTTTTATGAAAGATTTTTGTAAGCGATTTTCATAATTAATTCGCTATTGATTTTGACATAAAATAAGCAAAAATATTATGATGATTAATGAAATCGGTAAAAAGGTTTTTTTTGTCTGTTGAGTATTGACGTTTTTTGGTGTTTTTTTATCTCTCGAAAGGCAAGATTTCAACATCATGAATTAATATGCACAACATTTTCAGGCAAACATCTCTAGATAAACATTTTTTTTAAGCGTTCAACGTTTTCATAAATAGGAAAAAGATAAATTTGTGAAGTACGTATGAAATAACAACGATCATAAAATTGTTAGAAAATCGTTTATGGTTTGATGGTTAATTACGACCTTTGCGGCTCTCATAATGTTCCGGTACATTCAAGCATAACTTTTAAATTAAGGAAATTAGGAGTTGTAATAATTTTAAAAAAAAGTTGCAATTTGGGAGGCGGTTTGGGTAGCGCCGACCGGGAACCATTTATTGGGTAACCAACACATCTGACATAGATGACGCTAAAGTGGTTCGTTACATTTGGTGATTTAGCAGGGGTGCCCGGGTTCATCGGGAGAGATGTGTTCAGGATGCGGCTGCTTACAGCTGCGTGCGTGGCAGATAAGGAGAGGCCGATTGGAGAGACCTTTTGACCTCTCCAACTGGTCTCTCCTGACCCATCGCCTTGCGCTGCAGCGGAAGGGATGGTTCATATTTCCGTCACTGCCTCCTATTTTGTGTTAATGTAAAAAAATAGGGTTAGTAAATGTGAAAAAATTCTGATATATTTTAAAATCTGGTTTTGTTGGGAGGGTTTTTCTCCCAGTATGTAGATTTTCTTCACACGTTTTTCCTTGTTGAATTGTATCGAGTCTTATTTTTTTATAGTTTAATATATATTTATTTCAAAGCTAAATCGAGGAAATTATATCGTGGGCTAAAAATATTTACCATGAAATTTCATACAAAAAAAAATCTGCATGAAATTTTATGTTTGTATTGAGATATCCAGCAGGTTTTTGGAAATATTTAAATCTCCATATTGTTCTACAGATGAAATTGTTTTAGATTCATACAGAAACATAACTTGGAGTTATGATAAAGATTGACGAGAGAACATGATATTCATAATCTTTTATTGGCATCTGCTTAACTGTATTACAAAACGTTGAACTGCCAGTCACCCCGATTGATTCAAGTGGTCCCCTTATCTGCTCTTAATTAACCCGATTATTTTATTAATGCAAATCCCCTCCGCAATATAATTGCAGCACATTCTAGTCGGGTCCGGGAGATTTGAATCGTAAAAACAATAACTTATGAAGCCTTGAATAAATCTGTTAAGCTTGATATGTGAATCCCACTATCCTGAAATTGGAAATACGTTTGTTTGATGAAATGATAAAAGATCATAGTTTTTTATTATTATTTGCACTGGAATAAAAATAAACAAAATACAGTATATAACACCCACTCGAAAATTATTTGTAAATATATAAGACAAATTAAACCACGTGTTGCTCTGAAATACAAAGATTTATTTATAATTTCACATTTAGTAAAATACTAATTAAATTATCGTAACGTTACAAACATTACCTGAAATACAAAGAAACAACATTTAAAGATTATTTATCTTTTTATATTAAACAAATTAAATATTTCAATCACTCAAATGTCAGCTACATAGCAACTAAACAATAATGCTGTTTAATGTTCAAAGCTTTTGACACAATTTCACACAAAATACTCCTCAAAAGACTACAAAATATTGGAATTGTAGGTATGCCATACGAATGGCTAAAGAGTTACCTAGCAGGTAGAAGCCAGCAACTCAAAACTGGTAAAACTTTGAGTAACTCACTAGGCACTAACTTTGGTGTACCACAAGGAAGCACATTGGGACCCCTTCTATTTATAATCTATATCAATGAGTTGTGCGAGCTACCAATCGATGGTAAAATTATTACATTCGCAGACGATACGGTAGCTATCTTTGAAGGAGATGACTGGACTGACACACACAAAATTGCTGAAAGTGGAATTAATATGATAAAACAATGGCTCAACAAAAATCTACTAACACTGAACACTTCTAAAACCAAATACATGAGATTCAGCTCAACCATAAAGGGACAACCTAGTACAACACACACAATAAAAACACATAATCATGACTGTAACTCCTATAATACTGAACCTCACTGCAATTGTGAAGATCTTGAATGTGTGAAAAACATCAAGTACCTAGGTGTTATAATAGACAATCATCTTAAGTGGAATTATCACATTGACAATCTTACAACTAGGGTAAGAAAACTTACTCACTTTTTCTTTGCAGTGCGAAACATAATTAGACAAGTAGATCTTAGAAAAATATATTTTGGACTGTGCAACCCCCTCTTAATGTATGGTTGCATTGGCTGGGGAGCATCAGGAAGATCAATTCTAGATCCGCTTATGAAGGCCCAGAAATCAATAATTAAAGTCATAATGCGCAAACCATATAGATTCTCTAGCGATGAGCTCTTTAAACAATTTAATGTACTTGATGTCCGTCAAAACTATATAAAAAAGGTTATTATCCATGTACATAAAAATCTAGACAATATTAATAAAATTGACCATAAACACATCACAAGAAGCCACACCAGAAATGACCTTATGATCCCAACGAGCAATACGGCAAAGTACCAAAAGACACACACATACTTGGGACCTAAATTGTACAACAAAATCCCCCCTGAATTAAACATTAAAACTTGTAATATTTCATACATAGGCCCAATAATAACTAAATGGTTGATTGGACTGGGCAGAGGAGAATCTGAAAAAATGTTAAAAAACGTCACGTAATAAATAGACATAGACTAATCACACACTATATATATCTTCCATTATTCTAATTATTGTTCATACACAATGGAAACATACACAACAGCTCAAGTTCGACTCTATCATAAGATTGTAACGATTAAACATCACAAATTAAAACATTAATGAGATATATTATAGACATAGACAAATCACACACTTACTTTCATATATTTTTTGGTTTCTTGGAACGGGCAATTTGCCTAGTTAGGAATCAATAATTTCGACCCGATAAGGTACAATAATCAATAATCACAAAATATTTTAATTATATCTTGTATCATATTGTACTGTGTGTAAATTTAAATGAATAAATAAATAAATAAAATGTGTAACCGAGACAACACATGAATGACATTTCAAACACAAAGGAATCCTAGGCATCTCTAGGAAGGTACTTATTAGTACTTATTCCTTTACAAATATATAAAAAAGCTCACTCAAGAAAGGCTGTATTGAATTTAACATAAATATTGCACAAAAAAGTTGTAGGTACTTTATTATTATCATTGTATGTGGAGGTTTAAACACAAAATTAAAAAATTCAGTATTCCAGTTTCATAATGAAATTTATTTCAACTTTTTCGTTAAAAAAAATGATCACCTACCACTGGTGTAAATGATGGAAGCCCACACTCTATTACATAATTTCAATCAAGTTAAGTCAATCAATTGGCTTAACTTCTCTCCGTGCTATTCAAAATGTCATTCGAGGAAGGCAACTTCCCAAACTTCTGGAAACAAGCAGTCATTACACCAATCTACTAAAGTGGGGATAAAAATAACATTACCAACCACGGGACCATCTTTAAACTCCTAATTGTCAGCAAGATCATGAAATATATTTCCTTGATCAAATTTTTCCAGCAATACAAACAATCATATTCACAAATCAATATGGTTCTTTCAAAAACCTGCTACAATGTACAGATTTTATATTTTAAATTCTGGGTAATAAAAATTATTTCAAAAGCCTTCATTAAATTGAATTCCGAACTGCTGTGAAGATTTTTTCTTATAGGGAAATAATATATTTTGAAATATATTTATAATAATGATAGTTTGTGGTTGTTGAAATTTGTTTTCTTTGGTCAAAAATGTAGTTTAGTCGAAAAATGTAAACCGTCTTTGGCCTGCGTTTGGCCTGTGTTTGGCATGTGTCAGTCATTTCCACTGTTCAGTATGAAACACAGTACAAACCAACTATTTATTATTCCACATCCCACACTCAACTAACAACACACGAAAATCATGTTTAAGAAGAACATGCACAAAATGCATTGACGGTTCCATGATAACTCAACACAGTGACAATTCAACACACTTGATGAAAATTATAAACGAGGAAGAAAAATAAATTTAAACCTAACCTAACCTAACCTAACCTACTTAACCCAGTTAATAAAGTTTTCGTTTCATCACTTTTCATGACTTTATATAACAATCACTTTTAATTATCATTTTGATGATTTATCTGGTCACTGATTTTCCATTATCTAATTATTATATTATGCAATTATGTATTTTAATTTGATTAATAGATAAATTGAAAAACATAATTGTTTTATTATTTTTCTCAATTCCTTCGATTTTTCTTTGTCATTTTGTAAAATCTTTTGTAAAAATATATTTTATCTGGAAACATCAATGGTCTATGCAACCCAGTAAACACAGCATGACAAAAATGTACGAGTACTTATACAGAACGGATTATTTCCCGCAAGTATAAAAAGGTATACGGAATTACGGAATTGTTGATCATTGCCATTGTTACAAACCATTTTTGTTCTCCATACCTCGTCTTATATTTTTATTTTTTATTAAAATTAAAACGGGCTTTTCCGTGTTCGAGTGGTAAAGCTCTCAACTAGCAATCCGAAGGTCACTGATTAAAATCGGGGAATTAAATTTTATTTGATGAATTTGTGTTATTTCACAAATTATTCATTTAAAATAATATAAAATATACTTGCGACATGTTCCAGAGTAAAAGATTTTCTCAGTACCACCCTCGTGTAAGATCACCGTTCGTTGCTTGATATGGCTTAAGCCGTGTTTGGTGGATAGCCAGGTACTCCCCCACTATTCTCTTCCCCTTCTCCTTCCCCTCTCTACTACCTTCAGCCTCACAACATACCCCGATTAGGTTGCCATAGTCTCACTGGCTCAGAATGGTTGAGAGAAGTTGGAACTCTTGTGTGATATTCACATAAAAAAAGAAACAAAAATTTTCAAATCGAAACAGACCAACTTTGAGGACGTGTAAACCACTTTCATTGTTTAGAAATAAATTTCTCTCTTGTCTATATTTGAAATTTTTGTTACGCAGATATGAATATGTTAGTATTAAATTTAAAAAGTGCGATATTCCTCTGCAGACTCACCAAAGCACAAACCTCGACGAAAGACATATTCCTCACCCATCGCATCATTCCGAAATCGTGGGAGTAATTTCGAGAAAAAGCAATATACCAGCAGCAATTTCTACCAGAATATGACGAAATAATAAAAAAACAACATTTACTTACAAGTGAAAATTATCGATCAATAAAATCTTTTTACTTCCTCTCACCGCTTCCGCTACGTTTTAAGATCAATTAATGAAAATCATTCGAGTGATTTACGAATTTCATTCTGCAATTTCCAATGATTATTATTTTACGCAAACATGTTATGACTAATGTATCAATGAATGATATCACCTAATGAAATTATTATATAAACAACATGTTTCACGAATACTTGGAAAACACAGTTATCTGAAAATCTACGCACCGTATCTGAGTAATCTAGTGTAAATGTAAAACTACTATTATTATTAGGTACTTTGCTAATCTGAAATGTTTGAGAAAAATACTCTTATTTTATTGACAACATAACATTTTTTTTCAAGGACGTCTGAATTATTTATTCAATATTTAATCATTACTTATATGACATAACAATCTGTTAATTTGAGCGCGATGGAACGAATGAAATGAAAATATTTACTTAATTACTATTTCTACGAATACATGGAAAACGCAGTTATATGGAAATCTCCCACAGTACCGCAGTAGTCAAGGTGTAAATATAAGACAATAATAATAATCATTTTACTAACATGACCCAGAAAAATGTTTTTCAGGAAAAATAAGAATTGCGGTCGTTTTTAAAATCTCTGATAACTGGATCTTTTTATGTTTTTTTTAAAGAAAAAAAAACATTTTTTTTTATGAACGTCTTATTTTATAGCTACATGCCAACTTGTTTTTACCCTATCGTTTCTTCGGCAGGGCAGATAAAAACATTATATTATTTCTCAATGCTTAAAAAAAATAAGTACGTACCTGAAATCATATATACCTGTATAAATTTTTCCTGACAATTGAAAATTACAAATTGAAGCGGCACTGTGTTAGTGTGTTGTTATGCAATAAAGTTACGCAAGGTTACTGCGTTTTATTTAATTTTTCATCACTTATATCCAAAATGTAAAATAACACAAATGTATTTTATCTGATTTATTTCGTTTGTTAACAGGGCTTGATCATCTCGTGCGTGTTCCTTGCCGCGACTCTCATCGTTTACCTGGCTCTGCCCCCCTTACAGAACCTGCATGGGCGCACCTTGATGTGCCACGTGGCTGCCATGCTGGTGGCCTACTCCTGCCTGGCGCGCGTGCAGTGGTCCCAGGTGCCCCGCAACTACTGCAAGATTCTAGGTAGGACTATGACTAGCTAGGTGCGTGTATTGGACTCAGATTCCCCGCCACTTTTGCAAGACACTAGATAGCACTTTTTTTTTTGGTGTTTCTTGATTCATAAAAATTTAAATGATTGCAATTATTTTGTTGTCTACAACCAAGGCTCATACCCGTAGCATGTCAGAGAGCTGAATATAAGGGTGACCTATGTGTTATTTGCCGTGCCACACGTCGCCATTTAACGGACGTGCGCGAGCGCAAACATGGTCTAATTTGAATTGTCATAGCAGTAAATTCCATATATCTGGAACACTTTCGCAGTACCAGATCGGAACTTCTCAGTATCTCTCCTGCTCTTTTACTTACCTACTTTATTCAGTTCCATTTTTGTGCCATGAAAGTTCTAGATTTTTGTGCGCCTTCCCTAGAACGCAAATAAGTTAAGCATGGTCTCTTCCTATTTCGCCACTCATGTAGGTACAAGTACGTAGGTACTAATAGTTCATTGAACCAAGAGTTCGAAAGCAGCTCGGGTAATCTTGTATCCAGCAGAAGATACTTATAGTGATAAATAAAGTTCATAAATATTGAATAAAAGCTTGTCAGACGATTCTGAGAAAAAAACCTACGCATGTTCACCTCATGGTGAATATAATCGCGAAGTTTTTCCAGTGACTTTTACAAATTTCTTGGAATGTGTCTTCATTTCGTGATATAAAACTACATAAAAATTCTTTTATTAAACTCCAATTCTCTCATTTTTTCTTAGGATATGCGGTGTACTTCAGCTTTTTGGCAGCATTTTCTTGGTTGAACATCATGTGCTTCGATATTTGGTGGACTTTTGGGTGAGTCAAATTACAGTGTAACATAAATTTTTTATGAATAATTAATTATTTAGTTTCAATGAAATTATATTTTTTTACATAAAAACATAAAGGATAAATCAATCTCTTTTACTTAGTCCTCCTCACTAATAGTTCCTGTGCTGAGGTGGACAAGGTTTTAACCCATGTTTTTCAAAATATTGTATAATTCCTCTTCTTTGAAGGACTTTTAAGCCGGTATTTGATTTAAAAAAAAATCATTTGCTTTATTATATATGGGTATATATTATAAAGCTACTGGAGAGATATTATTTGTAGTCCAAAAGTAGTTTTAAAATTGGGTATCATCACATTATCATTCTGTATACCAGCTCCTGTGTTGTGAAAGTGTGGTTTCTTCGGTTTTTAAATGCATAAATATATTTAGTATGTTTAGGACTGCAAAAGAAATAAAAATATTTTGTTGGCATCCTTATGGTAGCTTTTGGGATGGTCTTTATGATAACCTTTTGGGTTTTAGACAGTTATTTCTTATATTAAGATTCGTAGTCACAGATCCCCACCCACTTAGGCTAAGGACTCACGGAGCGATTTTTACCCGCGCCGCTGCGGTGGCGAAATGGAGTTTTATTTTCAAAACTCACGAGACCGGAGTTTTGTGCGGTGACGCAGAGGTCGCGGTTGCGGTTATCGCTCGCAATCTTGGCGGTTGGTTATCGCAAGACGGGCGGTTGCAAGACGGGCAGTTAAACGATCAGTTGAGTTCCAGACCGCCATGGACACACACCAGAAACGAGCTGTAGCGTTATACTTACTTCACAGAAGAATTAAAAAAAGAAGGCCTATAAGGTTCTGGATACATCCACTGATTGCGGAAAGAGATCGTTATGGATTATTTGTTACTCTTCTCGGATTTATCTACACCCCTCCCCGCTGCCCACTGCGGTCGCTCGCCAACCGATCGCAGAGCGCGCGGGTGCAACCCGCCGCGGCTGCGGGACCGCGACCCGCGCCCGCCGGTACAAGATGACCGCCGGTGCAGCGGGACCCGCATACAATCGCACACGCCGCGGGCGTAAAACGCGTCGTGAAATGTGCTTTAATTTTTTACATAAATATCTGCATTCTACAAAGGCTGCGGGCCCGCAACCGCGGCAGACGCGGGTAAAAATCGCTCCGTGAGTTCTTAGCCTTACTTCTGTATTTTCGTACGACGTATTTTAGATCCAGCCACTTACAGACGATATATTTATATTATTTCCATTTAGGTAATAATAATAATATTTGTAGGCGTATTTAATCACATTTTAAAAACAGTTATTAGTTTTAAGATAGTTTCAGAAATATCGAATTTGTTTGGACTTTATTCAGAAGCGGAAATACACACAAATTCTCCGACTTTCTGACAACAGGACAAAAGGAATGTAACGGTCAATAGTCAATATGCCAGAGGTCTGAAGAGTTAGTGGTTTTTGATAATTATCATATTTAAGGAATGTAACCGTCAATATGCTAGAGGTCTGAAAAGTTAGTGGTTATTGATAATTATCATATTTAAGGAATGTAACCGTCAATATGCCAGAGGTCTGAAAAGTTAGTGGTTATTGATAATTACCATCTTTAAGGAATATAACGGTCAATAACGGTATGACCGGTCGGTGGCCGAGTTGACATCGCGCTTGGGTCCCACTCGGGCGTAGTGTGTTCAATTCCTCGGCTGGCTAAGTCCTCCATCACAACACAAGCAACATTTTCAGCTTACTGTGGTGGTAGTAGGAGATTTTCAAATATTGTCAGGTTATTCGTAACCCGGGAATATTTGTCTTTCTTAAAAAAAAAAAAAAAAAAAAAAATAGTCAATATGCCAGAGGTCTGAAGAGTTAGTGGTTATAGATAGTTACCATTTTTTCCCCAATTATTGCATTGTTTAAATTTGACCAAGGGTCGTAAAAGTAAGTTGTTTCCAAATGCATAATTTGGATGACGCAAGGGTTTCTTTTTTATGCATTATTATTTTACTAATTTGAATTTTTGTGTTCTCTAATAAGTTAACTCGGCTTAAAAATATCTAGGGGTGAAGAGCAAATTATATTTTTTTCTTCATTTATCAAATTAGTTTTAGGATTATTAGAAATTTTGATATTTTCAAATAGAGGTTTGATCTTCACCCAAACGACCAAATCTTATCTCCGTAAAATAGTTATCAGCCCAATGTTAGGCAACGGCTCAGAATACTAGTCAGTTAAAAAGAGTATTAAAGAGTATTGGGTATTTTCGAGAGCAAGATACGACGATTGAACCATGCAATAAAATTACGCATTTCGGAGAAGCCACAACCGCGAGTTAGACCCTTTTATGAAAAAAAATACATAAAACTGAGACGGCTGCGATGGGCAATACATGTAGCAAAAGATAGCCGATAACTAGAGATGTTTCTTTATAACAAGCCATAATTGCATAATTTTGAACAATCTTATACAACATAGTAAACCACATATATACATTTCGTGAATCCGTGGATGCACCGAACTAAAATAAACAATTGCATTTTAACCTTCCAAAACCACAACGTATCCTCAACAGTAAACATCCTTTGAAATTTATAGCTTTGGGTTCAATGTACAACACCCATTCAATATAAGTGAAACAAACGTTTTATTGACGTGAACTAACAAATATTTCTAAAGCGTTATCCTATATCCGGTACATCTAGGGTTGCCTAATGTCCGGTTTTGGACCGGACAGTACGGTTTTTTGAACAGCTGTCCGGTCTAGAAAATTTTGGAAAACCGGACAGTAGAATGTGTGTTTTTTTTTTAAATACGCGACATATATACCTCACTCACGAGATAATTTACAGAGCAAAAGCCGTGAGCGATTCTGTCTCCAATGCCTTCATAGAAAGTGTTTTGAGTGTAATGGGTAATGTATGGACTGACAAAAGAAATCTTCTAGGTGTGAATACCGTAAAAGCGAATTATATGTTTTCTTCAATTTAAATGTCAATTGCACTGAATTTAAAGATACAATTTCAGGCAAACACGATTATTTAAAGCAGTAGCATCTAGTGGCAAATATGTTAAAAAGTGATTTTATGCATACCAATAGCAATAATAAATATAAGTTTTAATGTTTACTAAGTGTTTCATTGTGCTCACTCTCAGAAATTTTCTCTGTTTTTTGGCCAAAATCAAAGGGGTTTATGATTATCAAAGGACCCTTTGATGATCGACAAATTATACAAAAAAAAACAAAGGGGGGACCCTTTGATACATAAGTGTTCAGTTTTTGTATTTGGACTATCTGGCAACACTAGGTACATCAGATAAAAATAAATATGATTTAATTTTTTTTTTTCAATATGTTCGTTTCGATCGTGACAACTGTGACCTGCTGCGTGCCTACAAAGTTAATTCTTTTTAAAATATGAATACTATACAAGAGTTCCATCTTATCCCAAACCGCCTGGAGCCAATGACACTATGGCATCTCTAATTGGGGTGTTTTGTAAGGCAATGGTAGTGGAGAGGGGAAGTAAATTGGGAAGGGAAAAGAGAGGAAGTACTTGGATATACGATCTGGTCACCAAACAAGTCTAAAACTATTTCAAGCAACGTTTCAATTCTGATTGGTTGTCTTACACCAGGGCGATATTGAGAGTATGTTACACTTTATGTTATTAAATGGATTAATTGTGAAATAACACGATTTTTTTATGTTAGAGGAACTATCAGTAAAACCTCGAAATGTTATAATTTTCCGGACAATCTTTTTCTGTTTCTAACTTTCGTTTGAGTATTGCTAATATTGTCTTCAATGATAATTTTTTTTTTGTTATTTTATTTATCATTATAACTCTGAGCGAACCAACCCGTGACGCCTCTGTAACTCAATAGTGACTGTAATTTCCGAAGTCACTGTTCCAACTAAAATAGATATCACCCCGGAAGTCTTCTCAATTTTTTTCGTGAAAAAATTGAAACCATTCGTACTTCCACATCTCACGCCCCTCCGCAAATATTTACTGTAAATTCTAAAGGAATTTTGTTCTCCTTCAAACCCACAACGCTGGAAGAAGTAAAAAAAATAAATTTCAAGCTCACCTAATAAGCAGTGCAGTCTTGATCCTATACCAACATGGTTATTAAAACAATGTTCTATTGTTTTAGCTCCATTCCTAGTTCAAGTTTTTAATAAATCACTGAGCACGGGTGACTTTTCTGAACCACTCAAGTCAGCTGTGGTTACACCAATACTGAAAAAGTCACTACTAGACGCCGATAACTTAATATAGTTAATAATTATAGTTAATAGGTAATAATTCTCAACCCGTTTCAAACGTACCATTCATTTAAAAAATCCCGGAGAAAATTGTTGCTGCACAAGTAACCAGTCACTTGAATTCAAATAAATTATTCGCAAATCGCCAATCTGCGTACAGATATTTAAACCGAAACTGGACTACTTCGTATTCATCAGACATAAATTTTGCCGTAGAGTCAAGTAAGTTACCACTTATCTCACCCCTAGACATGAGTGCAGCGTTTGACACGATTGATCACGAATTCCTCATTGAGAGATTAGAGGAAAATTTTGGTTTGAATTCCGACATCAAAAATTGGCTGGTATCCTATCTATCAAATCGCTTACAAGCCGTGAGGGTTGTAAATAAATTGTCTAACTTCGCAACACTTTCTTCAGGGGTACCCCAGGGATCCATTTTGGATCCACTTCTCGTCATCCTTTTCACAAATGATGTGGCCAAAATAATCGAGTCATTTGGTCTTTTGTCTCATTACTACGTTGACTGATCAGCAAATTTATTTTTACTGCGCTCCAAACGAAATCAATAGTCTCAAGATCTGTATAACTGAATGTCTAGAAGCAATAACTCGTTGGATGTCTTCAAACAAGCTGAAGCTGAATCCGTCTAAGACTGAGTTTCTCTGGGCGGCCATAAACAAACGTCAACATTTCATAGATAGACGATTCACCTATTTCTATTTCGGGCAGCGATATCATCCCAAAAATAACAGTAACTTCTCGGTGTCAATTTAGATTCGGACTTTTTGTTTAAAAGTTAAATAAATAAAACTGTAAGCACCGGTTTTTTTCACTAAAGACAATTCAAGTATGTTCGAATAAACCTTCCTACAGAAGCAACAAAACTACTTATCAACTCTTACGTAGTCTCACATCTCGATTACTGCAACGGAATTTATGCCAGCCTTCCAAAATATAAAATCGATAAACTTCAATCAGTGTTTAATGCAGCAGCACGGCTCATAACCGGAGTTTCTAAATATTTACACATTTCAGAACACCTTCGTAACCTCCACTGGCTCAAGTGCCCTGAAAGAATCCAGTACAAATTGCGCTGGATGGTGTTTAAATCTATCAATGAAATGCCCCCACCCTACATCTCTGAAATGTGCGTCCCGGAAAACACTGGTCATCATCAGCTGTAGGCAAACTGATGGAACTTAAGCGCAATCCAAATACTAAGTTTGGTGATCGCGCTTTCGGAGCATCTGGGCCAAAGGCTTGGAACAAACTTCCTCAGTAACTAAAATCCATAACAAGTCTAACATAATTCAGGTCTAAAATAAAAACTTACCTTTTTAAGCTGTCATACCCTTTAATTGAATACGCCATTTCCGAGAGAAAGTCCAGTTATATCCAATTTTCCAATTATGTCCTAAATCCTGTATCTAAATTTCGCTAGTAAAAAAATAGTTAATGTTAATTAAGTGTTAATCTCAAGTGACCTACCAGGTAAGTATTGTAATGTATATTATATTCATATATAGTTAGTAATAACATAGATCATTGTAGAAATGTATTATATATTTGTATAGCGCCCTTGAGATGATTTTGCACAAAAACGGCGCTATACAAATCTTCCAAATATTATTATTTATTATTATGACCTCCCGTCGAGACCTCCGATTGCTAGTTGAGAGCCTTACCCCACGACCAAAAAGGCCGGTTGATTACGGTTCCTACCTACATAATTTTTTTTTTTTTTTTATACGCAACTGAAATTTAAGAGATTTTATTTATTTATTTATTTTTTTAATATTAACTCCACACAGGTGGCCCTGAAGAAAATAATTTCCCTCAGGGCCTATGTCATCTTTGGGGATGCTGTGTGGAGAGGAAGGATTGAACATGGGTCTTGAAGAGTCCCATGTTGTAGGAGGGAGGAAACACAGAGGCCGGTAGCTCGTTCCACAGCCGAGCTGTTGAACTTAAGAACGAATCGTAGAAGCGACCCGTTCTCATGTGACAAATGTCAACCGTGTACAAATGTTGGGCGCGCGTTTGGCGTGTATCCCGACTACGCACCGGTGCCGAAGGGATCAATGACGCTAGTTCCTCAGAGCATCTTCCATTGTAATACCGATAGAACAAGGACAGCATACCTACCTGACGCCTGTGCTCTAAAGATTGCAGTCCGTTTGTTAAGATTGGGGAATCTATCAAACGGACCGCCCGTTCCTGCACAGATTCAAGGGTTTTTATCAGGTATTTAGGGGCTCCGGACCAGAGATGGCTGCCAAATTCGACAGTAGGGCGCACTTGCGATTTGTACAGGGTCAGCAGTTGTGTACTATTAAAGTATCTGCGGGCCCTGTACAGTACGCCCAGCTTCTGAGAGGCCAACTTTACTCTGGCTTCGATGGAGCCCCCGTACCTGAGCTGGTCACTTATAGTTACACCAAGCATATCAATGGATGTACCTACAGGATTAAAGGAATGTACCTACAGACACCAAATAAAAAATGACAATTATGACTTAATCTCAATTTCCAAGTTTCGCATAATTTAAATGGCCCAATAAATTAATATTTTTACTATCCAACTTAATGCTTTACTTTAGACATCTCATAAACAAACTCAATGTAGTTTTCTAATGTAGAAATAGGGATCAATGTAGTTTTCTAGAAGTTTAAACTCAAGTTTTGGAAACCAAGGTAAATGACGAATCACTACATTCCTGTAACGAGTAAATGTTTTACACGTGAATGTACATGTAAATGGACGGACGTGTGACTAATAATACGATCGTGGTTTGTGTACGAAATAAACAATCACTAGTTGTATACTTAAGTTGATTTGATAAACCGCATATTGCTAGATTATTGGATAAAATAATAATCTTCGTAAATTACTGTTGAAGAGTGCAAAACTCTGTTACTATGTTACTATGCGCGAAAGTTTTATGGTTGAATTAAATTATTATTCTTTTTTTTAATTGAAAATAAAACAGTTTTTTCCTTCTACATTAAATATCAGTGTACATAATATTATTTATGAAGATTTTTAATATTTAATTATCTGAGTTTATTTATTACACTGTTATACGTGGTGGAATTATATAGTATTAAATATTTTATATTTTCTATTTTAATTTAATTATCTATATATATATATATACATAAAATGTGTCGCTGTGTTTGTAACTTTCAACGCTAATCTCCAAAACCGCCAACCGATGTCAATGAAATTTTGTGAATGTGTATGGTTGGTTCCAGCTTGAAACATATGATAGTTTTGAACCCGATAGGTGGCGCTGTTGTCGAGATCTAAATTATTACAACTTTATCATAAAAAAATACATAAAATCACTAATTTTAACTTCTCTAATTTTTTTCGTCAATATTTTTTAATAAGATTTTAAGATTTTTTTTATTGGAAAAAAGGGTCGTAATTCAATTTTAAGTTGTGTAAGCTTTATATATACTTTTTACTGCCGGAAAACCTTAAGTCTGCCCCAATTGAAAAGTTTAAGATGTTGTGTAGGAGCCATATCAAGAAAGAAAAAAAAACATAGTATATTTAAATGTAATAATTAATTAGTCATTTGTAATCTTAAATGTACAAATTACTAAAATAAAATCAATAAATTTAATAAATATATTCATATTGGCAAAAGAAGATTGACAAAAAATATTGTTCACCAAATCGCACAACATTAAATTTAAATTAATTACTGAAATCAGATTTCTCATCAAAATATACAAACAACCTCCAATTTTAAGTTGTCTACGTAGAAGGCGGTCTGTGGCAGGACAACGTCTGCCCGGGCTCACTAGTGTTATATATTTTTTAACATAAGTTTTTAGTTTTCATTATTAAAATTATTTTTATAGTTTTAATTTGTCGCCCAATACGCCCCAAATCTATGGCGTGTTGGGTGTGACGTCACATAGAATGAATTTTGTCGTTCGACGATCAGGTGTCAGTATATTACTGGATTTTGTGTGGCAGAATCGAGACGTTTTATATTCTTAAATTTAACCGCTTTAAAGTACACATGGTACATCATAATTATTCTTATTGATTGTACAAATGTGGTAAATTACGGCTATTTCCGCACTCGATTAAAATTTTCCGTGTAGTTGAATATTTCGATCTGCGTTTTTTAGGTATTATTTTTAATTATAATTTTTAATTTTTAATTTTTAATTTTTAATTTTTAATTTTTAATTTTTAATTTTTAATTTTTAATTTTTAATTTTTAATTTTTAATTTTTAATTTTTAATTTTTAATTTTTAATTTTAATTTTTATATTTTATTTACATTATTTTTTTTAGAAAAACAAACGTATCCGGGTCACGAATAAGCTGGCAATGTTTGAAAATATCCTACTACCACCACATGAAGCGGAAAGTGTTGCTTGTGTCGGGGATGTAGGATTTAGGGTTCCATGATAACTCAACACAGTGACTATTCAACACACCTTTAAAAAGTGATTTAAAGTCGATGAACGATTAAAAACGATGAAAAAAAAAATTAAACCTAACCTAACCTACTTTACCCAGTTAATAAAGTTTTTGTTTCATCACTTTCCATGACTTTATATAACTTTTTAAATATGTGATGAATTATCATTTTGATGATATATATATGTCACCGGACTTAGTTAGCCGAGGAATTGAACTCACGACGCCTGGATAGGACCAAAACGCATTGCCAACTCAGCTACTGACCGGTTACATTTAAAATGTGAGATAAGAAACTAGCTTTACTGTACACAATTTTATATTATTTTCATATAAAACCGTAACTGAACACAAGTAATATAATTATTTGGCTATTTAAAAACTATAACTATAATTTCAGTGGTGCATTTATGAATTGCCCATGGCTATATCCATAGACATATGAATATTATATTCATATGTCTGTGGCTATATCCCATTTCCGAAATTAACAATATTTCTTTAAAATTGTGAAAAATTAGAGAGCTTAAAGTCACACAAATTATGTTTCAATTTCGTAAAAACGTAAAAATGATACACGTTTAACATAAAACCAAACTGATACATCAACATTTTCAGACAAAACCAAAATAAATCTGGTCATTTGTTTAACGTTAAAAGCAGCTGATGAAATGATCCCAATCAAACAGTGCGTTTTGGTATAATGGCGTTTTATTCATTTTAAATAAAGATTTATTCATTAAATTGTTTATTCAGTAAATTGCATAGAATGAATAAATTTACTAAGAATAAATAAATCGTTATTTAAAATGAATAACATAAAGATTTATATGTAAAGCCATAATATTATTCGCTGGAGTTCTTCAATACCCGGAGTCAGTGGAAATATGGCAATCCCATTTAGGAAATGGCGTCATGTTGGAGGAAATGGGAAGTGGAAAGAGAAGAGTATTGACATTTTGTCACTCCGTGAGGAAATAGTAAGTTTATTGACTCAGAGGTCGTGCGTTTAAAACCCGGTGTTCCACACATAAAATAATTTGAATAATATGTTACACGTCTGCACCACATTTCAGTTTTGTAGACACTCTCAGAATCGCTTTGCTGAAAGATCCACCCCCATTCGAAACTTTGCTTGAAATGGCTTTAGCCCTGATTAGTGACTTGATATCTGCCACTCCCCACTTAGTCAAGACTTACAATGCACCAGAGGTTAGGGATTATATATAATATGGTCACTTGTGAGGTAATCTGATGATCACACGAAGAAGAGTTGTGTATATAATCTCTCCCCGTTACTAATAAACTTTTACAAATTTTACACAACTGATAAACAACAATTTACCCTTCATTAATGGTAGTTATCAATTGTGTAAAATTTAAGTTATTTGTAAGTTATTTGTTATTATTGATATTCATTTTTCTTCAAAAAAGCAAACACATTGTCACTTGATATTTTAAATAAATGAAACAAAAATACTTGGTTTTAAGTGATGATGGTACGGAGGTACCGAAACCGGTAGACAATACAATATATCAATAAAGTGACTTAAAACCAAGTATTTTACTTTCATTTATTATTTATTATCACCGCTCTATCTCCAGGTTGAATAACATTGACCTAAATATCTTCGGTCCAATTTCGTCGATTCAGGTCCAATTTTGAGAAAGGTTTTCCTAACGGGTTGACCTTGCAATTGATTTTGATCATTCTTGGTTGCTGAGGGGAAGATCGGCTCACATGACTGTAATAAAGAAAATTGGTCGTAACTTTATCGTATTGGTCGTTCACCAACACCATAATGAACTAATATGTATTCTGTCTGTCACACATATCGATATAATTTATTGTGGCGCTTGAATATAGCATACTTTCATTTTATTAATGAAGCAATTTTTCTAATCCATTTTCATTATTTGTGTGTTTTTTATCAGCACGGTTAAGTAGATTTCAAATGTTTTTTTTTGGCAATTACTTTGATGTTTTCTCATTATTATGTGACAAGCAACTGCGAACAGAGATTATTCATAGCCTCATTAAAAAGTCCTCACATCGCTAATTGAATTGAATTGTTCGAATTTTGCATTATCCAAATATTTATGGGTAGTTTGGTCCCATTTGCTTTGGATTAGAATGTAAATTTTACTGTAACTTTTTAGATGCAAAAGCAAGTATTTTTTTGGTTTTCTGGTTTGGTTTTATATACTATGCCTCCATTGACTATGAATGCAGAGGTCGCGGGTTCGAATCCCGGCGTGCACAAATAATAGTATTAATTAATTACAATGTGTTTATTCTCATTTCAAAAATAAAGCACCATTACGGTACCCGGCAAATCCCATACTATACCATCGGATCATTATCACTGCTAAAGTTATTTTCTAGAAAAATCTCAGCTGCATTTTAAATAATTTTATTTTACCTATGTTTGAGGTCTCGTGGCGAATTTTTTTTGTTTTTGAGTCCTGGTTGAATAATCGGCTAAAACGTTGCTGGTTTAATATAGATTCTAGAGTGCATCACGCATGTTGTTTCTGTTTTTCTTGTCATTTTTTAGCAACAAAAAGTATTATTATTATTTTTGATAGGGAGTTGCTGTTACAGATTTTTTTTTCAAAAGCAGGTAAAAAACGTGAACTCTCCATGAAATCTGAAAAAACAAAATAACAACTACATTCTTTCCACGTCACACGCATGTAATCCTTTCATCATAGAGATTACCTGTAATGGAAGTCTATTCTGATTTTGAATAAACATTAGGTCTATAACAATAGCTCCTCGTCTAAAATATGAGTAGAAAAAATTCATTGTTCCTCAAACATAATTAACATGGGCAACGTTTTGGTTAATTGGCCACCCAAGCCTCCATAAAAAAAAGTTACACCTGATCATTTGATCAAAACACAAATTTAAAAAGCCCAGTCTTAAAACTTTTCTAAAAAAACTGCTATTCAAGGATGATACTTCAAAAAATAAGCAGAGCTAATCCAAATCATTTATGACCACGACAACGAAATAAGAGTATCAATTTAAAAAAAATTCAGAAATATCCAATTACTGGAAAACCGCAGGACTTTTACTAAAGGTGATATTCAATTTTCGGAACGCTGTCTTGGGGTCCCCATCCACAATAAGCTGGAAAGATTATCCACTACTTACCGGGCACCCTGTTTAAGAGATATCTTGACCCGGATCACATATTATAGCGTAGACCTTTTTGTTGAAGCCGAAAGGATCAAACAAAATGTTACCGTACATACCTTTCTACCTTACTTACCTTACGTTAAATACTGCGATCAAATATTATATCGATGCATATCTTTTTTATATCGATTTTAATAAGTCTGCTGTACGTTTTGGTTGCCAGCTAGCGTACGACATATTGACGTGATAAAACATTTATCAGGATAATTTAAGCAACCAGTGGCGGTTACATTGGTTCTTTGTAAAAGGTGTTAGCGTTTTTTCTCTACGTGTTTTCCATTAAATCTTGCATTTATCGCTGCACACTATCAATGATATATTACACTGGGAAAAAAATGTTGGGATCTATAACTAGGCAAACCAGAAATTTTAACAATTTAAAGTGTATTAAATTGTTATATTTTGCCTATGTAAGAAGTCAAATTGAGTACAATTATCCTGCCTGGAACCCATATTATAATATACATGTACAAGCTGTTGAAAGAATACATAAGAAATTCTTTCGTTTTATAAATTTTAAAATGGGTATTCCAGCAATTATGTTCAACTACAACACTCAAAATTATATAAAATTCTGGATGATTTAGTTGATAGTCCGGTATTGCTAGAATTGATAAGCTTTAAAAGTCAGTATTTATTTCAATGCAAAAATTCTGGGACTAACTACCATATGTATTCCTCTTTGCCCAGAATACTAATGGAGGGAAACAAATATCGTAAACAAATATAAAATGTTGTTAATGAAGCAATTCAGTTATGTACAATATCTAATGTATATTTCTTAATATTCACATATAAAAGCCCCGAAAAAGGGCGTTAATAAATAAATAACCTTAAAAAAGAGAAAGAAAAGTTGGTCCTAAATATTTATTAAGAAAACTTAAAAAATGAGTCAATAGGTGTCCCATATAAATTAAAAACAGATATGTTTATTCGAGACACTATCTAGGTTACAAATATTATAAAAATCTACCATAAATAAGGGTAAAAAAATTGTTGCAAGATGATATTTTTAATTCTGAATTCGAAATATGAGATCAACAAATATGTCGATTAAGACGAGACAATACCCTAAAATAACGTCGGAATCTTAACCGCGTAAGTTAAGAAGCCATAACAGACCTACGGCTGAATTCACACTAGAAAATATCAACAAAAAAAAATCGTAACGACGAGCGACGTAAGTAATGAAATCTCGTAAAAACAATATTCGGCGCGAGGCCCGGCGCAATGAACGGACCTAAAATCGTATTTGCTGTAGCAGGCCTAGAAAATTGATCGTTGAAAAATATGAGAAAAAGTATAGGGATAGAGATTATGAAACATGCTCAGAATAGATTTAAAAAATATGTATTTAAGCTAAAAGATTTATATTAGAGCACACAATCGAAGATGTACATGTGAAATTTTGTTATCAATTTGGAGTTTTTTGAGAGACAGGAGGAAATGGAGAGAGGAAGGAGTTGGGAAGAAGAATATTGAAAAGTACCAGGATCTTCAGATCTTAGCATTCGTGTTTGTATATTAGTTAGTCGTGTTAGTATATTAGTTAGTCGTGTTAGTATATTAGTTAGTCGTGTTGGCCACTAACATAATACTCACATCAGTAAATATTATCTTATGGCGAATAAACAGAATATATTAATAGCAAATATTTTGGTAAATAACTAACTAACGAAAATCCCCTAAAGCTTATTAATTGGTAAGCGAATTATCTAATGGGAGCCATATGTTGAGATAATATTGGTATTATCTTGTGTACTGCGTACAGCAAACGCACATAGTCTTTTAGCTCTGTTTTAAAAAAATATATATTTATGTGAATATGGCACGAGTCCCAACTGCTCCCAAACGTTAGCGCAGTGAGACTGCGACCTCCCCAATTGGGGTATGTTGTAAGACTGGAGGTAGTGGGGAAAAAGTTGCTGAAATTTATAACGCGTTCCAAGAATACAGAAAAAATCTATTTCGAAAAAACCCAAGTCAGTTCATTCTACCTCCGTAAAACATGAAAACAAATACCTATGTATATGCCTACTTACCGCGGCAAATAATTGTTTTAAATAAAATCTAATTTTAATATGGTACTACAGTTATACGTATCAAGTAAGTTTTAATGTTAAAAATAAAACTTACTGATAATACCTGCTTTGTATAAATATGTAAAAATGAAAGATTTCTTACGGTCAAACTGAATAATACTGAAGACTTACGTAAAATGTAATTGTAAAAAAAACACCGAATAAAAACAATAAAAACTGAAATTTTCTTCATTTGAACATAATTTTTTTTGTAAAAATTAGCTCTCTTAGAGCTGGAACAGTCAGTGTGGTAACCGCAATCTCACAATTCTCAAGCAAACCAGTTTATCGGCCACACCCACGAATGAAAGAAGTCATTCTGTGGCCACATCCCATCATAATGTTTGCGAAAACATTTCAAAAATTTCCTGCTTAATTTCATATTTATTCTTCCCGAATGATTTTTTTGGCTCGTTTCGACCGCTTAGCGATTATTGCAATTATTCTGCGAAGAGGTAGGTAACTAGTTAAAATGTATATCCGTTATGAATGCATCATTCACAAAATCAAGAAACTGCGAATAATTCAAAGATGTAGGTTTATCATTAATATTTTGAATACTATTTTTTTCAAAACCAAATATCGTCGAAAATGTCTAGACCAATAGGTCAGCGGTCACTAAGCCATGTTTAAATTCTATTGGCATTTATTAGTATCAGTCTATCTCACGTAGGTTATAACATATCATTAATTGTACTGGTTTGATGTCATCCGCACCCCTCAAAGCACCATTAGGTACATTTCCTTTGATTGTCTGTCCATCGTAAGTCTGTCAAGCCTTTGGAGCCTTAATTAACATGTTTTGTGATATTTAAATACCACTCCCTTAGTTTGTCGTTACCCGGCTCACGATAAACATAACTGTTTATGATAATGAGTTATATATTCCATTTGAAATTGGTCACTTCAACACTAACGTACATTAATGAATACAGTGCCATCCAGCAGTAGAACGGAAACTTTATAGTCCAATAAAGCAATAAAACTATAATAATCAAAAAAAAATCTTATAGGCAATCTTCATTTCATTACCACTGTGAATCCCCTAATTATTATTTGCTTCCATCAGTCAAAAATCAAGATAAACTTCACTTTTATTCCCTCTTATTTTTGCAGGTGTAAATATTAGTATTTTTGTTTTTTTACAGCGTTTGATAAGCAAAAAACTTTCTAATGGGTCTTTATAGTTACAGGATAGAATAGCAAAAATATATTATAGATAAGTATGTACGTCTACAATAATATTTTTAGCTATGTAATATTAGTAAGTAATTACCGTCCTTTTTAATAATCAAATATCATTACAATATTCGAATGAATGAATGACTTATAAGAAAGAAGTACATACAACATCAATATTTTTTTTATATATCTGTACACATTTACAGACTTTTGATACATGCAGGTATAATTCAGTAAGGCCTTTCGACGTTTGATTTTGATCGGTGCACAGCACATGATACAAGATAAAAGGAAACAAGAGAGGAATTTTTTGAGGAAATTAATACAGAGGATTTCATTTTTACTCCTTCACCTTCACCTGATCCATTGCTATGATTGAAGTTCAAATTTTGACACCTTCACCTGACTCATTGCTATGATTGAAGTTCAAATTTTGACACCTTCACCTGACTCATTGCTATGATTGAAGTTCAAATTTTGACTCCTTCACCTTCACCTGACTCATTGCTATGATTGAAGTTCACATTCTGACTCCTTCAGCTTCACCTGACTCATTGTTATGATTGAAGTTCACATTTTTCTCATTAATAAGCAATGTGACATTTTGATATTTTCTCACGGAAACGACACATTGTAATTGAATTAATAAGTCAGATCTGCGATACACATAAGCTAATCAAATTGACGATAACGTTGCAGGTAGCAATCCTTTCAGACATTTGGACGAATGGAAGATTTTTTTTCAGCGTGTCACATAGATAAAATACGTTAATTGAATTAGATTTATGAAATTCAGATTCATAACAACAAAATGACGTCAGTTTAGAAAATTTTTGGTCTGTACTAGTGTCTTTTGGTGTTTTTTACGCAATTCAACCGAACAAAGAACAATGACATTGATACGCAATTGAGATTACGTACGTCCGTGAATGTGTCTCTATTTGCTTTATTTATTGGACATACTTACTGGCAATTGTGACGTCACGGTCATATTAATTAATATTGTTTTTATTTTCGTATCCAGATTTAGTTATCAAGCAACCCAAAAAGGATGCGGCCTTAATAAACACTCAACATGCCAGATAATATTATGTTATCACATCACCTTTCTGCGAATACATTATGTACCCACTTACTACATAGATACATAATATATTATATACATTTTGGGAGAAAAAAAGTTATTTTATTGTCAACGTGGTGAAAAAAAAAAGTGGGTATGAGTTCCTAGACTTAGTCATTATAAGTAATTACATTAGTTTAATTAGGAGTGAAAAACTATTGATTAGTAGGTTATAAAAAGTAAAGGGTTTCGTATATAACCAAATTATAGACCTTCTTTAAGGCGATGTACTACGTCGTGTAATATTTAAAATTGAGCCGTTATCAATAACAACCTTTACGTAAATGGCGATAAGGTTTAAATTCCCGCTTAACACCATCCGCCTGTTTTGATTTATGCAATAAAAGAACATGGCCAAAAAGTGCCTTTTATTTTATTTTGTGGATGTTCAGGCATAAATATTTTTTTTTTCGATCATTTTATAAATAACTTAATTTGCCACATTATACAATAAAATCATAACCGAAAATGGGTTCGTAAGTAGGAGATTTTGAACTTTAAAGCAGTTTTCATAGGCCTTTACATTATTTTTTTCTGGGCTTATAAAAAGACTTATCTAAAAAATACTCGATTATTTTAAAGCCCAAGATGTATTCTACTCGCAGTATTTAATTAAAGCATCTGAAACATTTCTAGGCAACCAAATTTTCAAACCAAAAACACATGATTTTGCATTACTACGTATGGCATCGCCTTAAGGAGATGCACTACGTCGTGTAATATTTAAAATTGAGTCGCTATCAATAACAACCCTTACGTAGATGGCGATAAGGTTTAAATTCCCGCTTAACACCATCCGCCTGTTTTGATTTATACAAGAAAAGAACAGTGCCTTTTATTTTATTTTGTGGATTTTTTTTCAATTATTTTATAAATAACTTATTTTATTGTATAATTTGCCACATTATACAATAAAATCATAACCGAAAATGGGTTCGTAAGTAGGAGATTTTGAACTTTAAAGCAGTTTTCATAGGCCATTAGATTATTTTTTTCTGGGCTTATAAAAAATACTCGATTATTTCAAAGGCCAAGATGTAATCTACTTGCAGTATTTAATTAAAGCATCTGAAAAATTTCTAGGCGACCAAATTTTCAAACCAAAAACACATGATTTTGCATTACTACGTATGACATCGCCTTAAGCAAGAATAATTGTAAATACGTTAACAGGCAATTTATAATACCAATCTTGACCAGAAATCATTTTAGTATTTATTAATTAAATGGTGGTTCTTCTTATATTTTAATGTAAAAAAAGATTGCATTCTTAACTAATTAAAAGGGAAAACAGACGGTGAACAGGGAAAGAAAATGGGGATCGGATATAAAGCAGCTAAGAATGTAATTTCCACTGATAAAAATATATAATTATGACTTTATCAACTAGGAGTTTTCAGTTTACAGAAAGACAGTACACGTACCGAAGTTTTATAGATAAGCGTCAATTGGAAAATGTACTGTATTTTATGTAATGTTGAGTTTTCACCTTCTCTCAATGGAAACTTTCATTGCAATGATTGAAGTTCACATTTTGTCTCCTTCACCTTCACCTGACTCATTGCTAATTCAATGAAATGCCATTTCGAATCATTATGATTTAAGATTTTCACGGCCTAAAGTATTTTTGTTATTTGTTTTTGGGGTGTTATGCCGTGTTGCGCTTATTCCTTCTTTAGCCAACATTTCGGACAACGTTGCAGTGTTTATCATCAGGGCAAAATGTGTAATTGATGTGACGGATGTGACAAGGTCTATGTAAGCCAGACAGCGGACTATTTCCAAAAGTATATCAGAACACTTTCGAGCATGTAAACTCGGCCATCTTGACAAGTCGAGCATTTGGTTGAAACCAGCCATTACTTTGTACTTGTTCCTGAAGTCCTGGGAAGACCCAAAACTCACAGAGCTCGCCTGATTCCAGAAGCTATGAAAATTCACAAAAATCCCATTAATATTAATAGAGACGACGGAGCTAAGCTCAATAGTTCTTGGTATCCGGTAATTGACGGCTACACCAAAGCTAAACGCAGAAAACTATTTGAAAGTTTACTGTAAAACCAGCTAGTAGAGTAGTGAAGCTGGAAACACGGTACGGTACGGCAGAGACGTACTTAAGCACACATTTCACCACTATCAATTACACATCTGCCCTGATAATGGACATTGTAAAGTTGTCCGAAAAGTTGACGAAAGAAGGAGTTAGCGCAACACGGCATAACACCCCAAAAACAAATGACAAAAATTAAATTAAATGTTCATAAGAATACGAGAGTACTAATGAGCTTTCACTTAATGATGTATTTTCACAGTCTACTAAATAACGGATCAGGTATCATGACTGTGACTAATTTGTATGTTTAGATTGTTAAATAAGAATCACTGTATTTGATCAGACATATCATCTTAAGGCAACTAGAATTATGTGATGAGTTTGCATTGATAATTGAAGTACATACTGATGATGAACTCGGATGGAGTGACAGAACAACGTACTACAGTTGATTATTATCTCTAAAAGAAACAATATTCATCTACGCAGGTTCAAAGCAAGATTATTAAACATATTTTTTTATAATTATTTTATGTTATATTCACACCTATTTGATCCTTTCATACCATGTATACTTTTCCTGTAATATTTACTTCCACAGGTTTTAGAGTTTTTCAATCGTTATTTCAGCTTCTTGAAATAATAGACTGTTTATAAGAATTATTAGAACGCCAGCAAGGAGTTTTTGAGAATTACCTTTCATTAAGCTAAGCTGTTGAAAGTTATAAGTGCAGCACAGCTTCCATCTATCTTCGGCGTTGTTTATGGACCAGCGGATGTGCACACCACAGACAATATTATGAGGAAATGAGCCCATCATATCGAAAATAATTGAGTGGCGTAGACAAAACAAATCAAAGTTTTTCGAAGAAAATTAATACATGTACGTAATCCAGGAACAATTTCATAAACAATTTATTCTTTAATTATTCATTTTTCTATAAAAATACAAATTTTTGAATAATAGTTATAACTGGAAAGTTTCTTGATAGGAATTTCTTCAGGAGATTGAACGAGGAAACTAATAATATATTTTTCAACAGCCTAGTTAATATTTTTGCACAAACGGAAAATAGTCTTAAAATAAAACACGTAAACTAAGAATCACGCGACGCATTTATTTCACACAGAAGGCCCTGAGGAAAATAATTTCTGTCAGGGCCTATGTCAATTTTGGGGATGCTGTGTGGAGGGTGTTTTTAATGTGAGGGAAAAAAGGTATGAGCGGTGGGTAGGAATCTAGGGGTCAGTGTGTCCAGGACAGTTGTGGACTTATGAATCCATCCCTTCCGCTGAGGTGCAAGACGATGGATCGAGAGAGACCAGCTGGAGAGATCAAAGGGTCTCCCCAAACCGGCCTTTACATCTCAATCTATGAACTCGGGCACTCTTGCTAAATTGCTAAATCACTATGTAGTAAACCACTTGGGGTGACCTATGGCAGAGGTCTTGGTTATCCAATAAATAGTTCTCGGGACAGCGATACCCATACCCGCCTCCCAAATTGAAAAGAAACTTGAGTACATGAAAAGAAACAAACTACGAGGGCCATCTAGAAAGTAAGATAACATACATTTTTGAGGCCGGGGGACATTTTTCACCGGCCTTGCCTGGCGCGGAGGGAGGACCCTAACGGACAGTTTGTTTGATCCCGCATGTTTGTCGGCCATTTTGTTCATTCACAGTAAATTCTTCCTCTGGATAAGTCTTTGTACGCTCCCGCCACCTCCTGTCCGTGCGAGGTCCGCGTGATTTTTTTTTATCGTTTTGCATAAGAGGAAGACGCTTTTCTGGATTCTATCGTTACGGGGAATTAGACGTGGGTGTGCCACTACACCCCATAATCCAAAGACAATCAGTTCAGCAGCGTCATTCATCTTCCCCAGCCAAACAGTTCAAGGTAACTCATTCAGCGGGAAAAGTCATGGCAGCTGTTTTTTGGGACCGCAAGGGGGCATTTTTGGTGAATCTTATGCCTACAGGGACTACCATTAATACAAAGGCATTCTGCAATACCCTAAAAACTCAGAAAAGCCGCAGAGGGGGAATGCTGACCCGGGGAGTAAGCCTCCTGCATGACAATGCCAGGCCCCACACCGCGTGAGTTTAACAAGAGCTTCTGACATCGTTTGGATGGGATATTGTCACTCACTGCCCCTTTTCACCCGACTTGGCGACTTTCGACTATCACCTTTTCACTAAAATATAGGATTTTTTGGGTGGGAAACGTCGAGGAATCTGTGGAGAAGTAACTGAAAGAGCTGGCGGCGGAGGTTTATGACACTGGAATATAAAAGCTGGTTCCCCGACTATAGAAATGTCTATATCACGACAGCTTACGTTATCCTGTGAATTTCAATGAAATACAATAAAATTTCGAACCTACATAGGAGTTGTAACCTTGCTTTCTGGATGACCCTTGTAATTACATTACCACAGTTGGTTTATTATTTTTTTATTGAAATTGATTTAATTCTATACTATTTTTTTTAATGAATAATAGGGTAAAGTATGCCAAATCGGGACTGGTTCTAAGAAATAAATAAGTAAAAAAGATAAATAAACTTTTTTTTAAATTCCAACGTTTTAAGGTAGTTTTTAGGCAATAAAGTTAAATTGTTTGCATGGGAAAATAAATATTCTTCTATGGAATTATTTGTTTGTAAGGGAAAATATATATTCGAATTTCGAAAAAAGTTATTTTACTTTTTTACTTCTACAATCATGTAGAATCACCTCCTGAAGTTAGCGCACTTTACCCCCGGACACCCTGTACAATATTGTATCATTAAAATCTGTAATAGTATTATAGTAATAAAATTTTCACCAATCATATCCATCAAATTGTGAACAAAGGTATGAAAACACTAGGCTTCGTATTAAGAACAACTAAAAACTTTAATTCTTTACAAGCCCGTTTATTCCCCGTTTTGGAAGAATTCACGTGCAGATTGTACAACGAAAAAAAAATTAATAACGTCGATTTAGCTCGACTCAACATTTTTTCGAAGACATATAAAATTAAAAACGACGAGGCTTCTACAACTCTGAATCTCCAGTTATCCAATTACGACGTCTGCAATCTGCCACCATGCAAAACGGAATTATAGAAACATTTATTACGAACAAAATATATTGCACAAGTCTGGAGCAACGCTCATACCAAAACGCCAACCGAACTGAACCCTGCAGATTGCGGATGGTATGAAGACGAGGGACGATTTCAGTTTTCGTGGTTCTCTGGCAACCAACTACCTGAGTTGAGCAACGTTATTTTGGACGACAAATCATCATCCACAACAGGTACAGTTTACATGGCTTTTGCTGTTAATTTCATAAATAAGTTCGTGATTTTCACTAACGATGTTTATTTTACAGAAGAGGACGTTGAAGATCTCCCGAGCGACGTCGAGAGTGATTTCGAAGACGACGATTCCGAATCCGACAGCGATTGAATACGAGAATATTTTGTAACTTTGAATAAACCGTTTTTTTTCAACTTCATCCCAGTTTCCTTTTGTGCGATTTATTTCAGTCCTTCAACTTCAATGTTACGGTTTCGGGTAAATTCTTTGTTAATTATCATCTAATAAATTCAGGGTCGCAACGTATTCATTGGTTTGTAACAGAAAATTCAAGATGCGTCAATACGATTTTTAAATGATATCTGAATATCGAAAAGTTGTCTGATAGAGAAGGTGCTACACTTAATTTGTCTGATATAATTTTTTTGCACATGTGGACAACGTATTTTATCATGTCCAACAATTTTCAGACATATTGCTATGATACCGATCGGTAAAATTTGTTAACATTTTCAAAACGGTCTCAAAATTTAATGCGTTCACATTTCCGTCTGAAAATTGTTTTGTTCGCATCAAATAACCAAAATTTACTAATAAAAAAGATTTTCAGACGTATTGCTATGAGACATTTTTTTTGTCTCATTTTTAATTTTTTTAAGTGATTTTACGGGTTTGCGCTACACCACTAACGTCTGAAAAATATGTTTCCGGTATCTCAGAACTATCATTCAACTACAGTCTGCAAATCAGACATATTGCTATGATGCAGTTCGGTAAAATTCTTTGACAATTTTGAAAATTCGGTCAGATCAAACGCTACGCGGAAAATGTCTGATATTGGTATTTTCGAGTTCAGGATAATCGTATCTATCGATTTGATGCGGTTTTGGCCGTATTGCTATGAGACAAAAATTTTGGTCGTGGGCTCTCGTACTATATTATACGTATCTCTAGTAAGAAGTCTAATTGAATATAACTCAGTAGTTTGGTCTCCATCTTACAAAATTCACATTAACAACATTGAGCGAATACAAAAAAAATTTCTACGTTTTATAAATTTTAAATTAAATATCCCCGTCGAAGACTTATAATACAATTTCTTATTAAATACTCTAAAAATACATATATTAGAAGATAGACGTAAAATAAACAATTTAACGTTCTTATTCAAAATACTTAACTCTAAATTCGACTGTTGTGAACTCCTGCAACTTATAAACATACATACACCCACAGTAACAACACGACAAAATACAATATTCTACAGCAGCACCCATAAGCGTAACTATATTGCCCACTCTCCGATACAACGACTTCACACCATGGGAAATCATTACTTGGGTGATGTTGACATATTCAATACCAACTTGGCAAGTTTTGTGGATCATTTAAAACATTTATTTCAACAATACTCCTAAACACATCATGTAAACCTACAAATAGCTGTAATTTTCTGTTTTTTGTTTCTTGTGTTTGTATGACTTGTTGCATAGCTTTTATCAAATGTAATTTTATTCTTACTTTTTATGTTTCAAAGTATCTGTCAAATTAAAATTATACTACCAACCATGTAAAAGCCCTCTGGGCGTTAAATGAATAAATAAATAAAAAAATATTCTCTATTATATTATCGTTTTGTAAAAGCGAGTATTTTCATACAAAGATTATAAATTAATAATAATATTATTTATATATATATTTTTTTTTAATATTTATGTTGAGGGATCAGTAGGATTTATAGGCCCTGTTAGAAGTTCTACCGAGCCGAACCCTCTGATATGAAAATATCTGGAGTCGGTGAATTTTTTTTTCCCATTTGATCTCTGGTGAGTTGACGTGTTGTTGTTCTTGTATTGTTTTGTATTTATTTTACTTATATAATGTACTTGCATAGTGTTGATTGACTAGCTGATCATTTGTGGAAAAGTGAGTGGAAGGGTTTAGTTTTTCCTATGGGGAAGATTTAACCCGGACAACAAAATCGGAAGCATAAAAAATTTAAAACACTAATAACACAACAACTAGTATTAATCATTAAGTATAATATATACAGAACATAAAATCATAATATAATTTTACTAACCCAAATATTATGATCATCTTGACCAATTAGATAGGTCATTTTTAGAAGATAAAAACAATATTACTAATCAAGTACAGCTATTTTACTCTATCTTTGCGATCCTAGAATTAATTAAAAGGCATCTCTTTATCCTATATGGTTTACCAAATAAGTAATTTACAATAAAAAACAAATGGACGCGATATTATAAGCAATCTAGAAATGAAAATTATTATTCCATTTTCCCCAACTTAAGAAGGCAATGCAAATAATTATCTAAACTATGTTATAATGATTATTATGGATAGTCTAGTAGAAATGGAGGTTCATCATAATGTAAAAAGATTGTGGAATTTTTCTAATGCTCAGCGAAATAATGATTGTAGTTTACCAAATATTATGTATCTTATTAACAGATGCCCGGAAAGTACCGAAAGCATAGTTAATCTTTTTGCAGATTCATTTTATTATTTTTATTAACAATATAAAGTTGTTTTACAGGTGTTTTTCGATATCTGTTTCACTAGGATATGCCTGTGTCAACAAGTTCAAAAGTGTTATTTATATATATTCCTGATATAGAGATCTCTAACGATATTGATATAGATGCGATAGAAAAGTGTATAAAAGAATAAGATGCTTATAAATCGGCTGGACCGGATGGTTTTTCTCCGATATATTTGAAAACTTTTGTTAACAGTTTGAATTACCCATTATTTATTGTATTTAACAAGTCTTTATCATCAGGGTGTTTTCCAGATCAGTGGAAAAAGTTATTTAGTACCTATCCACAACCGGAGATATGAGCGATGTATAAACTACAGACCAATTTGTATATTGTCCGTTATTCCAAAACTCTTTGATTCGTTAGCCCTAGATGTCATTATAAAACAAATCAATAATTTAATTGTACCCAATCAGCACGGCTTTATCACAGGTAGATTTAATTTAAGTAACTTAATTATTTATGAAAATTATATAACTGATTCCCTTGTCTTGAATCATCAGGTGGATTCGATATACACTGATTTTTCCAAAGCTTTTTGTTAAAGTTAGGCGACATTTTCTTGTGTACAAACTAACTCAGTTGGGAATTAAGGGTACTTTATTAATCTTGATTAACAGTTACCTCAGTAAAAGAAAACGTTGTGTTAAAATATGTTCAGTAGAGTCATACATTTTCGAGGCCACAAGTGGGGCTCCCCAAGGATCTCACCTTGGGCCAATTCTTTTTTGATTATTTATAAATGACATTGTTAGTGTATTTGAAGATGTGGAAGTTCTGCTCTTCGTTGACGATCTGAAAATATACAAAACGATACGTAGTTTAGATGATTGCTATATATTACAATTGAATTTAGATAGATTGTGTCATTGGTGCATCATCAACTCTTTTATTTGTTATTTTTCAAAAATGTCAAGTCGTATAGTTTATGAATACTCTGTAATAATGTAAAATTAACACCAGTTGCTCCAATCAGGGACTTGGGTGTTATATTTGACTAAAAGCTAACATTTATTTCATACGTAAAAAAATAACCAATAAAGCTATACAAATGCTGATGCAGAACTGCAAGTGATTTCAAGTCACTAGAATGCTTGAAAACTCTATTGCGAATATTCGGTTTCCATTATGTAAAACAACATTCTAAAAACATACACAAGGTACAGAACAAATTTATTAAATTTAAGCTGAATATTTTTTTAATTCAATACATTAAATATATACTTCTGATGAAACAACTCTTTCTGATTACGCTGGAAGATAGGCCGTTTATTTCTGACCTTGTTCTTTTAAGTAAAATTATTAATTATTGTTTTGACAGCCCTGAAATTCTCGCCAAAACAAAATTATGTCTACTTACCAGAAATGCGAGACAGAGTGCTACCTTTTTCTGTGACAATTTTAAAACAAATTATCAGGTTCATACACCTATCAATCCATTGCATATTTTTTGTAATAGTTTTGGGAATGTTGTAGACATGTTTAAAGATTCCGCATTAGTGATGAGAAGAAATCTTCATAATTATTTTTCCGAATTGTACGAGTTAACCTCTCTGTAGTGACTATATATCTTTTCCTGTTTCATTTTATTTATTTATATATATTCCAAAATTATTTTTTTTAAATACTTCTTTATTTGTTTATAATAACAGTATTTAATTAAATTAGTAAATCCTATTTTTTATTTTAAAGAAGTGAGTTCTCTATATTATTTCAAATAAACTAAACTTAAACGTGATGTACCATTATTTATTTTATAAATCAATACCATGTACTTGTTTTACTATTGTTACAATGTACAAAAAATACCGAGTTAACACATCTGTATTAATTACATTTATATTTATTTCACGTAAAAGCTCATTAGGACGTAAATAAATAAATAATAGTTCTGTGGAACTATAAATGGCAGAACTCAATTTGTAACCCAAATAATTAATTCATTTATCACTCAATAGGCTGAAGTGTTTCCACTATCGATGGGCTTTAGCCTCTGTCAATATTCGTCATGTTTTCGTATTAATTACACAAGGCTTTACTTGGTGGTTATAAATTGTAATTTAAAGGTCCTCATCTCATGTTTCGAATAATAATTAATCTCCTTCGTTTTGGTTCACATAAGCATCCATAATATTCATTGTGATTGATGCGTTAATTAAAAAAAGTGGAGTGAAGTATGTGCCCAGAAAAGCTCTATGATTGTTGACTTCAAGCGTCTGTTTTCACTTTGACGTAAATGAATTGCTTTAATACAAAGAATGTTTTAATACAAAGGGCATGATCTATATATTTCATAGTGTTGTACTTGGTAAACATTTCCTCGATTCGTTTTCGACAAAAGAAAACACATTAAGTTACAATACAACAAATACTTTTAATATAATGTACTGAAATAGCAATAATCTATTGAGGGGTAAATATGAGAGCTATGATTTGTAAAATTATTTGCTTTTCTTTAAAGTAACACGCAGTCGTTACTTTTTTGTAGGAAACATTCCATAAATACACCGAGAAAATGGTGTTTATAAAAAGTAAAAATAGTATCCGTGTTGCACAACATGCAGCCGTTACCACTTGAAACTTTATCACACTCGAATCAAGGGAATATATTGTAAAGAAATGTTACTGACTTTTGCAGCCACGGTCGTCTATCTACCTGCATAATGAATTACATTCATATACTCGTAGATGCAGAAGCACCTGGTGACATTATATGATGTCGTTTTATTATTATTATTTTAAATATACTTTCGTGGAAAGCAATTACTTTGTAGTTGACAATATACGCGAAGTAAATTATTTTTTCCTTCACGTTGAGTAGGTATTATATCAAGTAAATATTATTATTTTTTAACAAAAACAAAGACATATTTTAAAACTTTCAAATACTAAAATGGTTTACTTTGCTCTGGTATAGTCAGTGTAATTGCACGAAGAAGCATTTAAAAGACTAACTTTTGTCCGATAAAAATAACAAAAAATGATTATTAAAGTTACTAAAAGGAAGAAATTTTTCGACCGGTGATTTGGTGACCGGTGAAGGTCCTATCGGTTGTATTGTTGTCCTTACACAATTAATCACCAACATGGCGGATTACATGGAATATACAGACTCGGACAACCAACACTACTGTGTAAGTACAAACGATTTTAATATATGGACAAACATCACAAAAGAAAAAAATAGAATCAAAATATTACACCAAAACATTAGGTCAATTAATAAAAATTTTGATGAATTTACGATATACCTACAACAGCTTGATAATAATTTTGATATAATTGTGCTGACAGAATGCTGGTTGAACGATAAATATGTACCAAAAACAATCGAAAACTATAACACACACCACACAAAAAAACACAAAAATCAAAATGATGGCATAGTTATATACATCAATGATAAAATAAATACAATTGTCAAAGAAATACACATAATAGACTCCAACTGCATACACATAGCATATGATAAAGAAACGTGTATTCTTGCGATGTACAAATCTCCATCCAAAAACGACATCACACATTTCCTAACTGCACTTAACAATACTTTAAAAGAAATCAACAAAAATAAAAATATCATCATCATTGGAGACCTAAACATAAACATATTACAAAACGGACACCCACAAAACATAGAATACCTAACACTACTAGCACAGCATGGACTGGAGCCAACGATAAAGATTCCAACACGAGTCACACAAAACACAAAAACTTGTATAGATCATATAATGATCAAAACAAAACTTAAAACCAAAACCGTAGTACTTGAAAGCACTATCACAGATCACTACATGAATATGATAGCAATAGACACCGAAAACACAAAACCCAACCAAGACAAAATATTCACAAAAAAAATAATTAACTACTCAAACTTGAAAGAAAAACTCAAACAAATAGACTGGAGTACAATATACCAAATAGAGAACGTGGAGGAGGCCTGGGATAAATTTAATAACATGTTAGGACAAGAAATAAATAAAAACACTATCATAAAACAAGTAAAACTCACACACAAAGCAAAAAAAATTAAACTATGGATAACACAGGGAATATTAAACTGTATTCGTAAACGAGACAAAATTCACAAACAAATTAAATATACACCCTACGACATGGAACAACTTAACTACTATAAAAGATATAGAAACATCTGCACCAAAATTATTAGAGTGGCTAAGGAATTATACTATAGCGAAAAACTTAAAAAAGAAAAAAATAACCCAAAGGAATTATGGAAAATATTAAAAGAAGTCACATACACACAAAAATACAAACAGAAAAATACTATTGAAAATCTAAATATTAACTCCAAAAAATTAGATGTCAATACAAATACAGAAACTATAGCAAATCATGTGAATAACTTCTTTGCAAATATAGGAAAAGTTTTAGCGAACCGTAAATTGCATAACACAAACACACTAACACAAACAAATAGATCAAATATCAATAAAAAACCGACACAACACAGATTTACAATAAAAACAACCTCGGAAGAGGAAATTGACAAAATAATAAACACATTAAAAAACCGAATTGCTCCTGGATTAGATGAGATAACAACGGATTGCATTAAGATATTAAAAAATGAAATTTTGAAACCTATAACACACTTAATCAACCTTAGTATAACACACTCCTGCTTTCCTAGTACTCTTAAAAAAGGACTAGTTATCCCCATTTATAAATCCGGAGACAAAATGGAAATAACTAATTATAGACCAATCACTCTGTTAAACTCGCTATCAAAGATTTTCGAAAGAGTATTAAAAAACCAAATTATAAAATACCTTGAAGAAAACAAATTAATCTCGGATAACCAATATGGATTTAGAGACAAAATAGGCACAAAAGAAGCTTTGGCATGTACAGTAGATTATATACATAGCAACTTAGATCAAGGGTACAAATGCATAGCGATATATCTAGATTTAGCTAAAGCCTTTGACTCAATCTGCCACAATTCACTTTTTAAAAAATTAGAAAACATGGGTATCAAAGGCAAGGAACTTCAATTATTTAAAAGTTATATGAGTAACAGAACTCAACAAGTCAAAATTAACAACCATAATAGTAAACCACTGCCGATTACATATGGAGTTCCACAAGGAAGCATACTAGGGCCCGTTCTTTTTACTATTTACATAAATGAACTTTGCAGCATGAAAATAGATGGTGAAATAGTTAGCTATGCTGATGACACAGTTTTACTTTTCAAATCTAAGGATTGGAATAATGTATATAACATAGCGAATTTGGGAATCTCGCAAGTCAAAACATGGCTAGACTCAAACATACTTACACTTAACATATCAAAGACAAAATTCACAACATACAGTATAAATAGCACGGGACAGCCAAAAAACAATACAAACACCATAAAAATACACGAATGTTTAAACACCAACATCTGCGATTGCCCTCCTCTAGAAAAAGCAGATCAAATAAAGTATCTAGGAATCGTAATTGACCATAACCTTAGATGGATACCTCACATCAAACAAATCACAAATAAACTTCTCAAAACAATACACATTTTCCTTAACATAAGAAACATATATAAAATAAAACAATTGAAAACAATATATTTTGCACTCTGCCAATCAATAATAGAATATGGAATTATTGCTTGGGGAGGAGCAACAAACTCGGCTATCAATTACATAGAAACCGCACAGAAAACGATCTTAAAGGTAATACTAAAAAAACATAGACTGACCGATACAGACCAAATATTCAACAGCTGTGACGTACTAGATATACGCCAATTATACATTAAAACACTACTAAACTACATTTTTAACAAAAAAATAAATTTCAACACACACAAAAAAACACTAACAGACCAGTTAGACAAGCGTACAAAGAAAACATTAAAACTCCAACAGTAAATTCAACCTTTGGACAAAGACACTACCAATACCATGCAATAAAAGCTTTCAACAGTCTAAAAATTGAAATTAAAATTGAGGAAAATAAAAATAAATTCACACACAAAATTACAAAATGGATTAAACAACAAAAAAGACAATATTACCAAAATGTCATAGCATAAAATAAAAATAAAACCTACACGTAACACACAAAACCAACATAAACACACATCACTCACAAACACACAAGATTATTTTCATTGTATTATTTTTTTAATTTTAAATGTATTATTATGTATTTTTATTTTTAATTTTTAATTTTAAATTTATTATTTTCTTTTCAAATTTACTATCTTAGATTTTCATATTATAAAATGAAGGCCTCAGCACGGGCAAGCCACCCAGTGAGGCCTACATTACTGGAAAACATAAATTGTAACAAAATAATGTACCAAATAAAAAAAAAAAAAAAAAAAAAAAAAGTTTTTTTGACAAAATGCTATTTTAAAAGTTTTTAAAGAATCCGAACTGTCAGTGAAGAATCTGAAGTGTAAGACAACGAAAATCAAGTAATATATATGTACCCACGTGCAACACGACAGCTGCCCTAAACCACTACAAATACCTAAGCCCAAAGCTATTTAACGATTACCGGATGCAATAAAAAGAAAGAAGACGTATACAAAATTTCAAAACAAACCAATGGTACATTTTTATCCTAAACTTGATTGATATTTTAACGATGATTTTTTAGATATATATCCTATTGCTATTATTACCCATTGGTTTAATGTTCAATATTTGTGATATTTTAGATTTTACTTTAAAATTTAAAATTTGTGTTGTGTTAAAATGTATTATTCATAAGTTTAAGTAAATAGACTAGGTCTCAGTTAGACCTGTGAATATTTCTCTAATAACTAGGTTATTAAATTAGTTAATAATTGTGTTATGTAACACATTAATAATAATTTTAATCCATTCTTTAAGGTTAACATAAAAAAATGGAAAATGTCATGGTTTGAAAATTTTATGGCGTAGAAAAATGATAAATGTTTTAATTAAATACTGCAAACAGAACACATTTTCAACGATCGATAATTTTATTGATAAGTATTTTAATAAGCCTAGAAAAAAATAAAGGCTAAGACCTTTAAAAAATTTTTGCAGTCCAATATCTACTATTTAAAAATCCTTTTTCGAGTATAGTTTTATTTTGTGTAATGTGGCAAATTAAGTTCCTTATATTATTACCGGAAAACTTTTTGATATTTGTGCCTGATAATAAAATAAAACCTATATTTTATCGATGTTCTTTTTAAATAAATCAATTATTAGTATTAAGTATTAAGCATTTCATCATTATCGAAATCTGCGTAAGGAGTGCGTGATTTCGCCCGATTCCGAATGTTACAAATGGTTACAAATGTTACAAATGTTACAATGGAACCAGGAAAAAGAAAACCGATGGAATGGTGTCGTCAGGCAACTCGTTTTTCAAATGTAGTAGGTCTTTCTTCAACACATTATAACCAATTTCATGTCTCATCGATAGATATGTTATCATCTCTAGATATGGCGTGTTTTACAAATTCGGCCCACCGACGAGAAATTTCATAACAAAACTTTCTATCTAATTCCGTCGCCTCGCTTCGAGAGCATAATATCTCAAGAGATAAATTTGCTCCTTGTAGACCAACAAAAGGATAAACAGCAATGCTACTGTGATCTTATTTTTTGCTACCAATAATTTTGGTGTTTGTGTCATTTTTTACAACCATATGCCCTGTCTAGACTTTATTGGTCGATGGCCGATCTGGAAGCTCAGAGCCAAAATTTCTTATTTACTCTCGCATCGTCTGTTTTCTTTCAAATCGGTGTAGATTACACTTCTTGGGATTATCCGTTCCGTGCGTGGACAGCAGATCAATCATATGAAATAAATAATAAAAAATAACCCGGGGACCATGAAATTTTTCTGCATCTAATTTATATTATTATTACATTCCACTGAACAATGTATGTACAATGTACGTTCTGCATTGCCTATCTAAATGCGTAGATTAACAAAGAACCTCCCAACTTTTTATTGTGAGGTATAAATTAATAATATAATAAGCAGGATTTGGGCAATCTGTCCGAACAGGAAAAACTCAATTTGGCGATAACGGGATAATTATTCACACTTGTGAATTTTGGTTAATTAATCGGTTATTAGATGGAGGTTTTGGCGTAACGTTACCGTGAGGATTAGCGAGCTTATCGTGTAATAATAAAACGTATAATATTACATAATTAATCTAGGTTTATCATATTATAATCAATACTTTTCTGGCCTTATATTTAGCCCCTCCGGCTAATTTGTTCGGTTTTGCCAACAAACAACTATTACCCATATAAGCGCAACATATACACACGGATAAGAGACATGTTAAAGGAGCTGAATATTTTGACGGTGAAGCAAACTGTGTATTTGAATGTACTTATTTTTATACATAAAATTAACTTAGGGATGATGTCTAAGGAACTGAAAAGAAAAATAAATTACAATAACGAGATACACGGACACAGGACGAGAAATTCTAAGCAAATTAGATTGCCAACAAGAAAAAAAACAAGCACCCAAAAATCTCTGATGTACCAGGCCGTTCAACTCTATAACAAAATCCCGAAGGAAATTGCTGTGATAGAAAATATTAATAAGTTCAAAAATGAATTAAGAAAATATGTCTATCTCAATTATTAATGTTTCTTTTTTTGTGACTTTATTGAAATATTTAAAGAAAGATTATGTTTGCCAAACAATGTACATGTTTATATGTTTATAAAACTATTAGCACACACGAAGATGTGAGCTAACTTAAGATTAATAAATAAATAATAAATAGAGTTAATTTGTTCGCTTTTCGGAACAGCACATATGATTTCGTAGAAATAACTGTTCAAATCTAGAAGTTAACTAAAGTATGGTAAAAATATGAATGAAAACGAAGGTTCCAACCGCAATTTGAGAAAAATTTTTGAAACTTTAAATTTTTATATGAAACGACGAAAAAGTGAGGTGACAGTAATGTTAATAATTCATTTTTCTAATCAAATGTGTATTTTTTTGTTATCCGTAATTTTAGTTGAGTAATTAGGCGAAAAAATTATTAGTATTTTGAAAATTACTTGTGTTTTTACAATAAAATTTGAAAGTCTGTTTCATCACCTTTCAAAAACTGTTTTTAGTTTTCAGATACGTTAAATTTTTTTCCATTTGTTTGGATTTCATTGCAAAGCGGAAACACAATCGAATTCATTCAATTTTCTGTCAGGGTCTTTGAAATATAATGGTCAATATGCTATAGGCCTAAGGGGTTAACGTTAACTATCGTCACTGGGTGGTTAGAATTTTCGTTACGGGTTGGTACCTAGTTGCTACCAGACGTGTGAGTTTTATGATACAAATGTTATTAAAACTACTTTCGGTATTTTTTGTAAGATAAATTGATATTTCGAAGCGTCATGGCTCATGATGGAAAATACGTTAAAATGTGAAAATAGCTGTGCTGGCCCATGAATTCCAAACATATTTTTTTTGTATTTTTCACGATACTAGTGTTCACCGTTCTCGTGTTTACCGTGCTTTATAAAACAGGCTCAGTCGCCTATAACTATGTTAGCTTTATCGGGTAATAATGACTTAAAAAAGTAGAAGACAAAACCGGAGGAGAAGATAGTAAAATTCTATTTAGCTCTTATTATAAGTGGGATCTGTTTTGTTTGAGATAATTCAAAATATACGAAAAACCGCTATTATTTAGACGTCTTCAATTCAATCTGAACATCGAAGCTTTGTATATAATACTAGCGCAGACACGCGAACAATTACATATTATAATTGTGTGATTTGAAAATAGAAAAATATAAGTTTCAAATACAGATTAATTAAAATAAAATAATTTTGTTAAGTAAGTAAGTCGCTTGTTTGAATTGTTCCCATAATCAGTTTAAACTCAAAGCATATCAAGTCTTAGAATTTTTTTTTAAATTTAATTTTTTCCACTCACGAGGCTATCAGGAAAATAATTTCCCTCCGGGCCTATGTCATCTTTGGATATGCTATGTAGAGGATTTTTTTGGGAAAAAAAGAAGAGAAGTATCTGGGAAGAAAAAAGGTACGAGGGGTGATTCTCGGGATCAGTGTGTCTAGGAGTGACGGACGTTTGAATTAATCCCTCCTACTGCGGTGCAAGGCGATGGGTCAAGAAAGTATTGCTGAGAGGAACGGTCAAGTCAAGAGTTACAGAATAATCGCAACCGAAATTATTATTTTTATTAATTGTTTTAGCGGTTATTCAAATTTCGATGTCAAAGTTAGAAGCCAGCTGTTTGTGGTTTTAAATACCTAGCTTAATATGAAGAAAAGAACATATCGATATTTTGTCTTCCTCTCTAGAGTTGAACAACGTAAATAATTAATTAAATTTAGGAGGCGGGTTACTGGTCGCGACGCTCCAGGAACTAGTTATCCAACGAATAGTTCCTGGAGCGTCGCGACCAGTGGCGGCTGGTCGCATAGTGCGTTCGTGTGCAGCACTATCTAAATTGTAATGGCTAAAATTAATTTATAATATCTTACTAAAGACTATAAAATCTATAAAAATCATTTTAAAGTTATACTTACCAATACAATGCAATGAATATTATCAAGGAGAGCGATTTTTATCTCTCCAAGTATAAAGTACGGCCGCTGCGCGGCGCTCGCATCGGCCGTGTGCACAGATTTGCAAACGAACGAAAATACGTTTTTGTATGTATTTTTTAAAACACTGCAAGCTCGTCAATCTAGCCATATGTACCAGGAATTCACTGATTTTCGTGTGTCACACGCCGCCGACATAACCCGATGATTGCCGAAGATTACCGATTGATGAACCTTGACCCGAGGTTACACGAAAACATCCGAAGTTCGTCGAACTTCAAACTTCATCGATAGTGGACAATATGGATCACAGGACACAGATAAGCTAACGTCGTTATCGCGAGCCGTGACGTAATTATTGTGATTGTTTTGGTATTGATTTATCGAGTAATTTGATCAAGCTAAATACTGAACTTAATCCTTTTAATTTGTAAGTTCATAAGAAATAAAAATGAGTGTAATCAGTGTCGAATATATAAGAAATAATAACAGTTTGTTTAAAAATAAATTATTAATTAAAAAATTCCGGTCCACTTCGCCCAGTGCTCGTGATTAAGCAAGAGTGTAAATCTAAATCAAGAGCTTTTACTCGAGTGTTTGACAAAAAAAAACTTTATGATAAAGCTTTTTGGTTGTGTGGTTGTGACATAGTTAATCGTTTTTTTTGTTTTTCGTGTCTTGTGTTTGGTGGAGATGCAACTTGGAGGTTGAGTGGGATTAATGATTTAACGCATCTATCAGAGAAGTTGAAAAAGCACAATTCATCTACTTTACATTTACATATTTTTGTCATATTGTTTTTATTTTGGATTGTCAGTGAACCACCACCTTTTTAGGGCAGCGGCCGCCACTGGTCGCGACCAGTAACTATTCGTTGGATAATCAATAAGTTTTGCATAGATCCAACCAAAGTGGTTCGCTGTTTTTGTTAACTTAGTAGGGATGTTCGGGTTTATGGTATAAGGTATGTCCAGGTCTTAGCGGCGGTCTCATCTGCCCACCATCTGCATTGCGGGTTGGATCAGGAGAGACCGGTTGAGGGAGACACTTTGCCCTAAAAAGACTCAAAATTAAGAAAGCCGTCAATAAATAATAATCAAATAAATTTTACTGAAAGTCCTATATTTAATTTGTTCCGCTAACCCTCGCTTAAACTATTTCCTCCTCCCCTTACTATGGTAATTTCTATCTCTCTTTTCTAATTGTATCACTTTCTGTCACCTATGAGATGTCTTCTTCTTTCTATTTTTATCTCTCTCTCTCTCTCACTGTATTATTTTTATGTAAACATATCTATGTAATTATGATTAGTTAATATGTAAGCACTGATGAAGCTTCAAATAAGCGAAACCTGGTTTGGTGTCTTTTATTAATTCAATGAAAGTGGTGAATTACAAAGTGTGTTTTTCATTTAACGTATAATGTCAGACCCCAAAATATTTGCTTCCTTCAATAAAAAAGATAAAGTCAGGTTGGGTCACAATAAATTTGGCCGGTGCAAAAGATAAATTGAAATTTTCTGTAACCCACGTCGCCCGTCACCTATTATAGAACCTACCTTAACTCAAATCACGTCTCCAATGTTGATCTCACATACAAATAATATGGTCACAGAAAGAGTAAACATTTGATATTTGCGCAAAATTACTCGACCAACACAGCAAACAGTGCGTAAATCAATGGCCACAACAGATCAAAATGAACTCATACTATTGAAAAATATATTTAAAAAGTTTTTTTTACTCGTTTTGAGAAATCACGAATATTCATAGAGGCGTTATTGCGTACTCATTCATATCAAACGTGTTCCACTAATATCAGGAGATTATCAATAAGGGGGGACCGGCTCGTTAGAGTGTTGAAGTTCAAATTTGACCAATTGGAGATAAAAAAATGGAACCGATTTTTGCGCTTCGTGTCGTAGGTATTAGTATTTTAATTGTGTATCTATAAAGTACTTCCAGTGGTCTACTGAAGGATGTCAAGTGCAGAGGAGGATCTAAGACTCAAAAGGCAGTTAGCAAACATAAATCATGGGCCATAGGAAGGAGGAGATGGGGAGGGGGGGGGGGGATGTAAAATGCCTATTTTGAATGTGATTTTTTACAAAACATAAGAAGAACAAAATTTACATACAAAACTTAATTTTGGAGTTGAGGCCAAGGGGTTGATGCAAGGCAGTGGTCTGATACCTAATGGTGATTAGCAAATAAGCGAGTATAAATGCGAATATCGTAAATTAGTCCCGGTTCCTCATTAGCTTCGAAGCCTGTGGAACTACGGCATTTCCGACTGGAGTAGGTAAGTGACGAGAGCGAAGGGAGTGGAAATTTTTTTATGACTTTAACAAAGAAACTGAAAAACGCCGCAGGTGAAATTTTTTTCATTGCATCCCCAGGAGAAAGGAGTAATTCAGTACTTGTTATTTTAGGAGCATTTGATGCAGTTGTCCATTGTGCATATATTTTTGAAATAAACCATGCAATGTCTTAAAATAAAATGGAGTAATCAATAGCTACTCGGATTCGTACTACGCCGAGTATTATTTTAGGTACGTAATATTCACTTTACATGCATTTATTGAGATTGAAACTCTAATCTTCCCATTATCTATCGTTGTCAAGTACCACAGCGCTGACTTAGAAAGTAATATTAATAAAATGACAAGCATCTATAGAGCTAAAATTAGAGGCTGTAATTACTGCTTATTAATATCTTGTCGAAACTTGCTTCACATTCCACTATTAGAACGCGATAAGCGGAGTGCGTAGACCGGATTCGGTAGTTTTAGTAAGAGCATTGGGGGAGATGGAGGTCAGTTGGAGGTAAAAAAAGGGACCTATTTTTTCGCTTCATTTCTCATGTAAATATTATCCAGCAATCCGTACATCACGCTTTGCACTTTCAATGTGTGTATGTTTGTAGCTCAGAACACTCTTCTGTTCATGATTGACCTTTATGTGAGTTTGACACATTTTTACTGACAAAGTAAGCACTCGTAAAGGTGAAAATTTATAGGCTATTAACAGTATTTATATAGCTACAAAACAAATTAACGAAAAGGTTGTAAGAAACGCGAAATGCTGTCGTCACGTTCCTTCTGACAAGGTTAATTTATCAATCGCCACACCAATGCCAATTTTGCTAGCTCGAACTAAACCATTCCTACTCATCTAAAGATCTTAAGTTTGGGTACCCAAAGCGAAGGGTCCTCAAGCGAAAATTTCGGTTAATAAAACAGCCGATTTTATACGAAACAACCCCAGGATGAAGAGACTTAAATAAATATTTTATAGTATTTAAAACTTTAGTTAGCAATGAAAAAACGTGTTTAACAATTTATATAAATATTTTACAACCAAAAAAACTCATCGTCAGACTATTACTACTACATTATTTGATTAGACTCTTTTTTTATTTTTGCAGATTAGGAAATTATTAGTGAAGTTATATTTTATATTAGTTTTCATCAGTAGTCCATTTATACCCGTAAAAAAATTATTTTGGTATTAAATAAAAAAAAAAACCTGTTAGTTAAAATGTTAAGTCAACAACTTTTTTTTTTCACTGTATAAAATTTATAATAATTCAAATTGACTCGGTTTACAGCACGCGCAGGGGTATGTGAGCCCTTTTAAATGTATATGTAGTATTTGCCATTTATCTTATATTGATTTCAGAACATTTAATTTTTGTCAAACAATTTGAAGTAGCTTACCAGGTGGATTTTTTTTTTTACTACAATAATATACAATCATAAAATGTTTCCATTGTTCTACGTGGCGCAGGGCACGTAGGTGTTTGGAAAAGTCCTGCAGTTTATTACTTCTGTGAAGTGATTGTGTCACCCAGACGGTAAATAGTAGTTTTTTCCGCAACGTAATTTCTTAATTATTTATTTAATATTCAAGACTTCTCTTAGCACGAAGTACCCAGCTATCAATCAAGTACTATAATCAATAATTCGCGTAGGTAGGCACATCAATGATATATTCTTCTCGTATATGGATAGTGGGATTGCCAAGTGGAACAGTCTAGACATCCGGAGTCTAACCACGCAGGAAAAATATAATCCATAGTATGCAGTTCCACGTTTAAATTAATCATTGCATTGCCGGTATGTCTCTGTTTATACCCTTTATCCTTTAACCTATCCAGTTTTGGACATAGATCTCCTCCAAATAACGTCTCAGGCTTAGATGATTTTTGGCGGCTCTCATCCATCCGAAATCCGAAGCCAACAGGACTGTTTATATCGCCAGCCCGTCTGAACTACTTGTGGGCGAGCATAATATGGTAGAACATAACATTATGCAAATCAGCAGAAAACGCGGAAGTCGAGGACGCCCGAAGAAGACATGGCACGATCAAGTGAATCCATCTCTTGAGCCGGGTTATGTCAAGAGTCAGAACAACAGAAGAGTGTGTGTGAAAAGATATAAGAATGTGATTGAAGCAAACTAAGAAAAAATATTGTTAAATTATTAAAAAAATGGTAAAAGTATTTTCGTTTTCCTGTTAAAAACGGGACTGGAGGCTTATAACGAATGATTTGAAAAATTTCATCAGTAAAGCACGAATATATTATGAGAAAGTCGGAACACGTGTTCTTAACAATACTAATATTATCGCATCTCGTCCATTATATTTATTCGGACAAATACGGTTCGGACGGTTCTGATATATTCTGAATGACTAATATTTTACTAGGAAATAAAACATTTTGCACAATTTCTTGATAAAAAGCCGTACTCATCTTTCTCCGTCCAAGGTGTGTGTGCCAAGAGTTGTGCGTTAGTTTATCCTTTCTGCCTGCCTTGTTAGATAGTTAGTTAGTTTAGATGATTTCAATAAAACGTTCGTGTGTGTTTAGTATAAATTTTGACTTCTATTAATGTGTTTTTTATTTATCAACATTTTCTAAATTATTACCCAATACCATAGGATTTTCTTTTATGTTGAAACACAATATTCACTTCGCATGCATGACTTTTTATTTTTAGAAGGTAACTAACTATTGGCAAATAAATATGTTTGGTACTTAGATATACAATTGGCACATTGTACGAATATTTTATCATTATCAACCAATTTTTATCATTCGTTGTTACAAACTAATTTTAACTTTATACAACACTTCGATTCATAAGTAAATCGGTGTTTAATACCATTGTCATAATACTATGGTCAACAAATTCTATGGTCCGGTCTCTGAGAGCTCAGTCAAAAAGTCTATTTCGTTTAAATTTAAAAAAAAATTATCTTCTGTGAATACCGCACAAAAGACCCAACTGCTCTCAAACGTCTCGAGCCAATTGGACTACGGCATCCCAAATTGGGGTATATTGTGAGGCTGAGGGTAGCGGGGGCGGGGTAGGCGGTGGAGAAGAGTAGGACTGGAGGGTGAATCTGAATAATCAGATCTGGTTCGTTTCAATTCTGAATGGTGGTCTTTCGCCAGGGCTATTCTGAGAGTATATTCCCTTGTAACTTCTAACTCACCATTTATAATAAGAAGGGAAAGGTTACAATAGACCTATCAGCCTTAAAACTGTGTATCATATTTTAAATACATTTAAAATTATTTTTTCAAAATGTTTTTTTTTTCTCTAGAAATATTCGTGCCATCCGCGGCATGCAGCACAGCAAGGACCGCAAGAAGTTGCTGCTATTCTCTTTGTACGCCTGGGGGGCCCCTCTCATCCTGACCACCATCACCTACCTGCTGGATACATACGATGTATATGTTGGAGTACTGGACCCTAATATTGGACGCTCGCAGTGCTGGTTCGCTACAGGTGACCCATTACGAATAGAAATAATCAATTTTATACTATGTATAGTCAGAGTCAGTGCGTCAGTAGTGTCTTTCACACAAGGTGTGACAGCACGTACCCGGAGGATTTTAACAAGCGATTCCTCAGCGTATTTGGAGTGAAAATGTAGACGCCATTTTGCTTACCGATGATTTTTTTTTCAATTAAACGAAAAATCAAACTGAGTGATTGGGTACATCCTGGCGTGTTACGTGATATGCACTCCGTCTCGTTCTAGCAGCACGGTGACATAGGAGAGAGCGCGTATCTCGTGATCCATTCGCGACATGATGCAAAATCATTACATTTTTACAGAAAATATGTTCACGAATCGCTGATTAAAATCCTTCGGGTGTGTGCTTTTACACCTTATGTAGGTATGCTTACATTTATTGTTATAAGTTAGTATGAGAAATCTTGATTTTTTTCAGAGTGAGAATTCTTCTCTTATCTCTCTCTTGATGTCAATTCAATGCGACAAAAACAAAATTTCGACGTATTGAATTGATATATGAGAAGAATTCTCTTTTTCACTTCCTTGATCTCAATTCAATTCGACGAAAACAAGTTTTTTGAAAACAAAAATATCTCTTATTCACTCTCTTGATATCAATGTGACCAACACAAAATTTCATCAAAAAACTTCCACGTAAAAACAAAATATTTTAGTCCATCTTGTCATCATTTTGAGTGGTTTTCCAGGAGGTTTTACAACTTTTATCGGTCTGTGAATTGGCTTTTTTCCAATCGCAACAGGTGTGAGCCATGACCTATATTGACAGCAAATACATTCACCCACGCAAAGTCAAACAAATAATACTGACTTCTTCGAACATAGAAAGTGTGTCGATGTACAAGAGGCTATGAATAATTCTTAAACGTGAAATATTGCCGGTTAATAGTCCTATAAAACGATCAATAAATATTAGAAACGTAATATTTTTCGAAAAGTTATTAAAGAAATGGATCAGGAAATACAAAAATCTAGCGCGATCTGAACACAGAATCTAAATTTCCACTGTTATTATTAACGTACTCATTTTTCACAGAAAAATAAGTACGGCTTTTTTTATCGCTATATATCTGTTAAAAATGTGCTTGATCATTCCTAATAAAAGATTAGTCATTCAGAATATATCTGAACACGTGTTCAACGCAGGTGGCCTTGACCGAATAAATATAATGAATGAGATGCGAAATTATTTTTATTTTTAAAAACACGTGTTCCGACTTCCTCATGACATATTTAGTATTGTTATTTAATTGGGAAATTTGTCAATTCATTCATTAAAGGCATCCAGTCCCGTTTTTAACAGGAAAACGAATAATTTGACCAGATATTTAATAAATTAACAATATCAGTAAGTATTCTTCGTGCATCGGTTGGACCCTTCTCCAGCATCTTTTTTTCACATAAAAACATCACTAAGTATTGGAAAATTAGGGACTGGGAGGGGTTGGGCGAAAAAAAATGTTTGTTTGAATTTACAAAAAAAAAAAAAATTCAAATAAAAAGCCATCTACATTATTTTTCTCCAAATACGCTCAAGATTCACTAAATATAAGTATATCGGGTACTTTTTGATACGCGCTGTATACTTATCTCTTGAAATCATTAATATTATTTTATCTTCTCTCTACAGGGTGTATCGGCACGTACCCGACAAACTTTAACCAGCTATCCCTTAGCACAATTGGAGTAAAAAATGTTATGGGCACTTTGCTGTCCGGTAACATTTTTTTTTAATAAAAAAATTACTATTCATATTTTCACCACATGTCACCAATTTTTTATCCTTTGTCAAAGTTTGAAAACCCATCTGGCAATATTTTGTTCGAGTTTCGTTGAATAATGTACGTACGTACCTACGTTGGCGCGCTTTTACAATCACAACGAAATGGCACAGCACCATTCGTCTCATTTTTAACTATTATTATTTAGTGTGTACGAAAGAGCGAGGACACTTTTTGACGCACTTGCTAATAACAGCTGTTGAACGCGAGAAACAATGCAAATGACAGTGACGGAGTGTGGATTTTTTATTTATTTTTTGTTTTTAATGGAAAAAAATGTTTTCCGGACAGCAAAGCGCCCATAACATTTTTTACTCCAAATGTGCTGAGGAATAGCTGGTTAAAGTTTGTCGGGTACTTGCCGATACACCCTGTATAGAAAGCATTCATCATTATTTTGTAAGCGAAATTTTAAAAAGGTATATTATTATTACACTTTAATGATACGATTGATTAATGTCTTGAGTTTCTTCTTGCAGGACAACATACATGGCCGGTTTTGATCCTATTTATCCTGCCCGTGGGAATTCAAATTGGGATCAATTCGATCTTATTTGTCCTGACCGCTCTCCACTGCAGCAAGGTGAAGTCTGAGATCCACAGAATGCAAGCAGGAAGCACAGGGGACAAGACTAAAAGGAAATTTATGGCTGATAAAGCGAAGTAAGTAAAACGCAACTAAACGAGCATAAATTATGGATTTCGTGTCTATTAAAGTGAAATACTTTTATGGTCGCTCTTAAAATTTGAGTGGCAGTTATTGCGTAGTTTGTATTTTCTTTTATCTCTTATTTTCTTCAATATTAATTTTAAATATTAGTGGTAGTGTAGTGTATTAGTGTAGTGATCTTCCGTGCCGATCACCCAGATTACTTATTAATAAAATGCATGCCGGTACTCCGTACTATTTGGTTTTATTCAGGTAGTTATACGTATTGATACAATGGACAGTATAAGAGTTTGTTATTGAAAAGAGGACGAGTTACAACATACACGCCTTTTTATAAGTCTTGGTCATGCTGTCTCACTCAGGCCTGTCTCTTTCATACCGACAGACATACGTTCACCACACTTATGCATTAAAAAATAAAAACGATATGCATGATATTTTTGCGGCATTATCAATTTTTCGTTATTTTATTTTATAAGCCTTTGCTTTTCGATTCATTAACTGTGCATCGTTTTTTTTTTTTATTCTTTCAATATTCAAATCATCAAAAGTATTTATTCAATCTTCATGTTATCCAGACGTGAATTTGTTTTATATTTTTAATGAAAGACTGTAACTTCGTGTACTTTGATATTCAGTGTACTAATACGAAAACGCCAATCGTTTTTGAAATAACCGTGCTTTCGTTAGGACTGATATAAACTATACTTTAAGAGACATACTTTAACTAGTAGTTTCTGAAAATATTTAGAGTACAGGCGAGGCAGAAGGCGAGGAGAACTAAGGCAGGTATAGGCGAGGGCAGAGGGATTAGGGAGTGATCAGGTTTTCTCATCGATATATTTGGTCGATGGGTTTTCCAAATGCTTTATTTATAAAATATAAAATCGACGAACACAAACTTAGTACTTGATTCCATAATACTCCGTCCATAAGCATCATTTAAAATAAATTTAATATAAATTGGTTGGCGTTTATTTCAGATATTCGATGAACATGAAGCTGTTTGTAGTGATGGGAATAACATGGGTCACCGAGATTATCTCATCCCTCTACAACGAACCGTACGAGCTCTGGTATGCTGCCGATGCCATCAATGTACTGCAAGGAATTCCAATATTTATTATACTGGTAATGAAAAGGAAAGTCTACCTTCTCATGAGAAAACGTCTTGGTATGTTTATTCCCTTTTATTTTTCCTGTTATTCTGTTCCAAAAAAACGCAATATATATTGGTTTGAGTTGTCTTTTTATTCTGGTATCCCATAATCATATATTATATTTTATTTAGAAATGTTACCAAATGTGTTCCCTTGTCTTATGGTTTTGGTAAATACTATTTCGGGTATAAATCATTAACGTTGTATATTATATAAGAAATGTCACGATGCGACTATTCGACTAAAACCTGGGTTTGGGCGCATGATCACATTGTATATATGCCATTAAACTGTCAATATTTCACGTCACTTTATATGGTTACATGTGTATATTTATATTTTATATCAGACCTAAATTACATAAAATAATATTTCTTTTATACTAACGTCACAAAAATTTACCAAAAATAATGATTTCTGGTCTCCACGGATATATTATTTTGTTCAGATGTAATGATACTTAGCAAAAAGGCCATAAACAGGTTTTTACTTATTTATGGTTGCATATCGGCACAACCAAAACGATATCTTTGATTTTCAGATAAAAGATACGCTGCAAGTCACAAGAGTCACACGGAACCCACGTCAGTTCTAGCATCTAGAATGAATCGAATAATTCGCCAATAATCTGTCAAAAAATATTTTTAATCTACTAAAAAATATAAATTTTATAATTACAATTGATCTCATTAATACGTAATAATATATTTTTTATTTTGTAAAGTAGAAAAAAAATATTTTCTGATCTACCAATAAATGTGTTCATTACAAAAAATACGTAAAAAAAGATTCCATTCCTTTCGTCAGGATTAAATCTGATACTTTCCATATTTTAAATAAATACGTTCTGTTATAACTTCTAACATTTTGTTGTATCATTTATTTTGATCGTAATTTTTAATATCTGCTTATAAATAATCTAAATATCTTAACATTCTCTCTCTCTTTCTAGAAAAAAATGTTAATAAAAATGTGAAGTAACCTGGCCTGTATTTAAATGTTGATTCTTGGTTTGTTCAAACTTTTTTAATCATTCGTGGGTGTCTCTGGGTGATGGTGTTCACAAAACGCAAAACTTTATGTTGTATTAACAATATAGTCTAATTTTCGCACAAATTTTCTAATACAAGCCACACGCACCCACAGCATTATTCTCACAAATTTAATATTCATAACTTTGGTATGTACATTGTCCGTGTTCACTACTAATACTGGCTTTAACTAAATTAACTCATTTCAGGCTTAGAGAAGAAGAAGCCAATTGGAGGCACCACCACGACAACTGGCATTTCTTCAGACTCGTGTACCGATCCTTTATCAGGAAAGAAGTACAGCAGGCAGTTTAGCTCCTCCTCAGGATTTAGGGCTAACATCAGTGGAAAAACAGATATTTAACATGTTGTAATTAACATATCTAACTAACTTGCACCCATTTATGTCACTGCATTTTAATGATCCTGCTGATGAGAGCTCTGTTGGAACCACTAGTTAAGTCACGTGGATTATTTCACTTTTGACTTTATCAAAATAATGTTTACTAAATTTGCACCTTATTCAGGATTGGTAGATACTTCCAATATCACCCTAGTGAAATATCATCAATCAGAATCAAAACGTTGCTCGGAATGGCTTAAGCCGTGCGTGGTGATCAGATCTGAACCCGTGCCTTTCTACGTTCCTCTTTCACATTTTCTTCCTCTCCTACTCCTTCAACCTCGCAACATGCAAAACATGTGCATACCATATTACACTCTCTCTGGTTTTGGACAGTTTGGATTATTGTCATGAAATATCGTCGTGTATGGAAATGGAGGAGAGGCTGCAACAGAGTTGTCGGAGGCAGGCCTTAATTTAATTTTATATGGATGTTTAAAAAATGTAGTTAGTAGTGATTTTTATCATGTTTTTATGTTTCCCAAGGAATCCATACGAACGAGCGTTTGTATCGAGATATCGATCAAAAGTCATGATGAATGGTGACGTAAGCTTAGATGTAATCAGGTAAACTAGTAAGTATTTCTTTGTTGTAATGAGAATTGAATTGAACGTAGTTTTGCAGAAATCAAAAGGAAATCAATGTCAAGCTATACAAAATTCAAAAATATACAATACAATGCTATACAAAATATCATTTTTTGTTCATTTTATAATTATTATTATTTTTTTTATCTTAGCACTCTAGAACAAAAAAAGTCAGCCAAACATTATTTTACCTTACCTATTTTTATTTAATAATAATTAATTTCACGAATATACTCGCTCTATCTTCTACGAGTTCTATTTTTTCTATTCCTTTACTAAACTGCGTTCAATTATTACTGCTTTCAAGCATTTTTACGTTATGTATCTTTAAAAATATTGTATATTTAAAAATGTGTACATGCTTCTAGTCGATTTATAGAGATAAGTTAATTATAGTTAAGTGTCTAAAGGATGTGTCTGAAGAAGTTCAAAATATTATATTAAATGTGTATCAAAAAGTTATTTTTCTCCATCAAATTATTTTTTTATTGAAACTCGATTACCCTGTGCTACGGCTTAATTCAATCACGAAGTAATTGAGTTTCAATATGAAATCAATCACCGTATTTTTATAATTTAAAATATGTTTATGATTGTTTTATTTAAGAAATTTAATTTATTTGATCCTATAAAGCCTATGTACGAACTCTAGAGATTCAAGGTGCCGTACAGTACATGGTTATGGTTTGTATTGATTTATTTAATTAGGCGCTGGAACATGATATTTTATTACAGGTAGGTATGTCAGTGAAGTAGTAGCTGAAGTCTCCAGTGTTACCAGGGCTTTACACAAAGTTTTCGAAATAAAATTTTCCTGTTTTGAAGGTCAAGTGCACTTTTGCTCTTATTTTGAAGGTCAAGTGTACTTTTCCTCTAATTTCGGAAGTCAAGTGTACTTTTTCTCTTTTTTTAAGGTAGCAAAATTTCATCAAGAAGTTTCAATTCTGCTTTAAGGTGTGGTAATCTCATGTAAACCAAAAGGTAAACCTTCATCTGGTTTTGAAGGTCAATTGTGCAAAATTTCATCAATCACATAATAAAACTGTAGATTTGTTTAAAAACAAAACCGGGGCTATCGTCTTTTATATATGCACATGGAGAAAACTTACTGATATAAAATATTGCTAATTATTAAAAATCTGTTCAAATTATTCTTGTTAAAAACGTGATTTCATAACAGAGTCTCAATAAAAAGGCAAATATTGTGAGGACGGCGGAATACGTGTTCATAAAAAATACTAATATTGTCACATTTCGTCATAATATTTATCAGGAAAGATAGTATATAAATACACCTGCATGAACACGTGTTACGAAATATTCTGAATGGACTCATACTTTACCAGTAAATGAATTGCGCTCACGCTTTTAAAAGAATTTTAATAAATCAGCCAAATCATTTTTCTACGTATACCTAGGTATATTATATAATGATTGGCAAAGTACCTACCATCTTTAATTGCACTCTAAGCAGTACCTAAACAGTTAATTAATTACCTACTTAGAATACTACCTACAATCTTTAATTGCACCCTAAGCAGTACCTAAACAGTTAAGTACCTACCTAGCAAAGTACCTACCATCTTTAATTGCACCCGAAGCAGTACCTAAACAGTTAAGTACCTACCTAACAAAGTACCTACTATCTTTATTTGCACCCAAAGTAGTACATAAACAGTTAAGTACCCACCATCTTTAATTGCACCCAAAGCAGTACCTAAACTGTACTTACCTAACTTTGAATTATGATGCGTGTCAACATTATTGGTATCGGAAAAATTTAACTAATGAGAAACAGTGAAAAGGATATATTTAATAGAGCATCTTTATTAACTCCTCATTAGATTACTTGATGACGTAATGTCGATGTTTTGATGAATAGGCCTTGATTGCTTTAATTTATTGTAATCCGTAAGTGTTCCAATGACCATCGATACTTAATTAAGATGTTATTGTACTTGGGGACAATAATTACAATTACAAGTACGCCGTTTGTATAAGGTATCAAAATGCAAATACTTATGCTTCAAGCGTAGGTAGGATTTAAAACGAGTTTAGTTGAACAATAAACCGTATAATATCATTCATTTTGGTGTTATGGTTATAATTTACCTCACTTTTTTAACCCCATTCATTTTAATTTTGAGTGACATGCAAGGGAGAAAGCTTACTTTGGTGGTACTTACTTTTAGTAAGAGATTTTATTTATTTTCAGGCTATACGTAACCCGGAAAAGTTTATCTTTCTTTAAAAAAATGTCGTTCGATACAAACACGATTTTGTCTAACATCTTTCAGGAAAGTTGCGAAAAAAAATTCCAGAAAAAGAATAAATATTTTATTTTTAACATATTATGACATTCTCTGTGTAAAACCTTCATGCATTAATTGTCCATCTGTCAAGCGATTAATATTGTCCCTTTTATGCAATATTTAATCTTCTAAGTGACAATGATAATTACTGTAAGTAACTTCCGACGCCAAAGAATGCAAGCTATTTATCATTTCCGATATGGTTGCAATGGGAAATGCATTTTTATTTTATAGTTACGGATAAGGATGTGGCAGTTGAAGACATTGACTTCTTCTGGTAACGTGGAGACTTTCAGACATTCAAATGAAATATCTAAATAGACATATAATCCACTTATAAAAATCGTTAACGCTGGTGGGTATTTTATTCTAGAATTTAGTTCTAGTGTAAAAACAAATATTCGACGGCCTCTGTGGTCAGGTGGTAAGGTTCTCGATCGGCAAGTTGGAGGTTGCGGTTACAAGTCCCGGCGTACGCAAGTAAACTTTATTTGTATTATTTTATTATGTAAGAACACCATTCAGAATGAAACCATTGAAATTTTGCTTGAAATAGGTTTGGCTGTGTTTGGTGACCAGATCTCAATAGACAGGTACTTCCACACCTTCCTCCTTCACATCTCCTTCCCCTCCCTACTACCTTCAGCTTCAAAACATGCCCCAATTGGCGATGCCATAGTTTCACTGGCTCCAGATGGTCGGGAGCAGTTGCGACTCTTATAAGGTTTCACATTAAACAAATTACGTTTGAAAAATAGATGTAGTTATCTTATCTACCCAATGACTAAATAAAATAATCTACTTAACTGAAATATGAGTAAATACATTTTTTGCCATTCCAGGTGAAGGAGAAAAAGTTAAAAAATCGTTTTTCCGGGTTTGAGGAAATTTTCTTTGGTCTACTTTTCACTGCCATCTACCGCTAGTTTGCCGAACTAAAATATTTTAAACCGTTATCTTTTCGTACTAGGATAATCTCAAAGCTTCACAGTTATTATGCTAGATGTCCATAGTAGTACTATAAATAATAATAACATGTTAGAAACTTCTGAGGTAAATACCTCATACCGTCGCTTATTTTTTAACACCGCGTAACTCATTTTACATATGTTTTCAGGAGAAAAAAGAGTTTTTCTTGTTTGGAGATATATTTATAAATGAGATACGAAGCGTGAAAATTAGTTTTTTCCTACAATTCGAACTCCAACGCTGAACGACCGGAAAATACCGAATCCTCCTCTGTTGATCGCGTGATAATAGAGGAACACGTTTCCATTGTCCCGTGATTTTTCAAATTAATTAAAAAAAATGACTTTCTTCCACAACAATAAACTACTTAACTTACGGAAATTGTCCGCAAACTTTAATGATATATTGTTCTTACCTCTTACTTTTAGGACGGGTTGTTTCACGGAATTCGAAAAATTCTTCAAATTTCAGAGTTTATTTTAAAGTTCTTTTATTATTTCAGTTTTGCGAAACAACTTACTGGCAAATAGTGACGTGATAACATAACTTGAAATGGACTTTTACAGAACATGAAAATTAACTAAGCAATCCGTCCTTAGTAAAAATTCTAGATGGCACTGTATGAGGTGCATTGTTAAAAAATTAGCCTTTCTGAGGACGACGCATCTCACAATAATTATTGCTGGCACTTCGTATGGTGAACTTTATCAACAATTAAATTGACCCAGATTCTACCAAGGTGAAATGCTTACCTACTTACTTACCTACAGAATGTTTATTTAAATTGAATGTCAAACAAGAAGTCAATCATATTTAGAGTGGTCATGAAGGGTAAGAATAAGGAAATAAAAAGATTAGAAGTGAAAAACAATATTTTCATAATATATTTAATTTTATTTATTTACATAAATGATCTCAACCAGTATATTTCACTGTAAATACAGTTTCATTGGACAAATCTAAGGAATTAATTTATAGAATCAATTTCAGAATTAATGTTATATTTAAATAAATAAATAATCATCTTCGGGGTAATTTAATGGCAACACTTAGTTTAAAAGGAACGAATTCAATCACCGCCATCTTAATTTCAAGAAATACACTGAAATGCAAGAGACCTTTTTTCGGACTTTGCTGGACCGTTTGTTCTATGAGTTTATTATCGATTTTAGAGTTCACGCGAATGAACGAAATAATTTATTTTACGTTATTTACGATTATAACAGAGTTATAATATTTATCTGTCACCAATTTTTTTATAAAACATCGAAATGTAATTTATTAATTATTTTGTAATTTGAAAATAAAATATTTATTTATATATATATATATATATATTTACAGTCTTAACAGTTAGACTCACCAACATTTTCTGTTTAGATTTTAAAAATCGAGGCTGGAATATTGTTCTTATTCGGTAGATAGGTATCTTTACTTTGATTTTTTCCGCCAACTTTACAGCAAGGTCTGTAAATAAAGATGGCGGTGATTTAATGCTCAACTCCTAAAGAACAATATTTCAATATTTTTTTTACTCTTTTATCGCTGTGTTGTCGAGCTTTTCTATATATAAAAGAGTAGGGAAAGCTGACCTCTAAAAAATTCGTAAACACTAAACAATAAAGTGTATGTTTTTAAATATACTTTAATCTAAACCTAATATTTATACAACAAATTTATAAAGTCAAGAAGAAAAAAAGATTCTATTATAACACGAAATAAGTTAATATTTAGGTACATTTCAATGATCGACTAACTCGATCTTTTTAACATTATGGCACTAGGCTAAAAATACAAAGCATTAACTTTCAAAGTTTATTATCTCAATATGAGGAATATTAGAATTAATATATTATGATCGTCTCCGGGTTTTCAATAGTTTCACATTCTATCAAATAATATAACATTATATTATTATTATACTGCTCTCAAAACTGGGTATCCGAAATCTTATATATAATAATATTTCAATTAATTGAAGAAATTAATTAGATTAAACTTTATATTTTTACTAACAATACTGAATATATAAGTAGCAATAATCGTTTGCCAATCAAAAAAATAATACAATAAATTATCTAAGAGATAAATAATACGTAATAAAATTATTACCAAACATAATATCAAGGTAGGTACTAATATTTTTTGCGTTTAATTTTTTTCATTTTTCAATTACCTTTTTTTTCAAATCCATATGAAGAAGTCAAATAAATGGAAGCGTGGGATTTTTTTTTGGTATTATTCCACAAAGAATTATAATATATTTTTTTGGAATAACTTATAAATCAAAACCTCAAGGTGTAATATATAATCCTTCAAGACAATATTAGCGACTCTCAAATGAAAATTTGAAACAGAAAAAACAGAAATAGATTCGGCTACAACTAAGGATTCAATCCAACCCCAGCTTTGCGAGCAAAGCCCCGAAACTGCAGAGATCCTGGGTTCGATTTCTAGATGCAGCCGAATCATTTTCTGATTTTTCTGTTTCGAATTTTCGTTTGAGAGTCGCTACTATTGTCTTCAACTATTAAATATAAAAAAAAAATTTTTGAAAGTAATGTATATCCAAAGATAATTTTATAAATTTGTGTGAAGTAGGAATTTATTCATTTATGTTCAATAAGTAGTTGTCTTTTCCTGTCCCACTCATTTTTTTCTAAGAAATAAATAAAATATTTAATTAATTTCACTAACGCTTAAAGACTAACCCAGGCGTTTCCAATCCGCAACTCGCGGCCCTGGATATCTAATAATGTGACCTACGGAGTCGCAAGTGAACGATGTAAAGTCATCACGTAAATTTGTGAGAAATCCTTGTCTGCGATAATGTACACAAAGAATAAATTTAGAATATTTTTTACTGATGACTACTTTAAGTATTCACTGAGTATTTGAACCAATTTCATCGAACATCGATGCATTATTTTTTCAACATCAAGTTCAAGTATCCAACTCTTTTAATGTCATCCTTCTTTCTGATTTAATGATTGAAAATAATAAAAATTCTTCATCAAATTCATGTATGGGTGAGTGTATTTCATACGCAGCTTAAGTCATTATTCATCTTCCTTAAGTTTGATACAATTAAACCAAAGGTTGGACACCCACGGACTACCAAACCTAACCTAGATTATATTGTATCTCTCATAATTTTCCCTACCTATAGCACCACTCCTATTAAAATCGTTTTAAAAATCAGCAGAATCGTAATAACTATCCACGTTTACACTTAACTCTTCGAAGGCCGTACGTAATTAATATCTCACATTTATAGGCATGCTATGTAAAATTAGCATTTTAACGTAACTTTTCCAAAACATTTATAAAGCCTTGCTTCGGAAAATGGTCTGTTTTAAGTCTTTTCTTTTAACGGTTCTCACAAAGTTGAAGACTTCACGCCAAGTTTCCTAAATTGGTGACAGATGCCGTGGTATTGGTTGGAACAGAAGAATCTCCAAGCTCAGCATCAGCATCAGTATCATCCGAGTTTTCCTTTTCTTCTTCTTCGTCGATGATGGAAATGTCCCTGATTGAAGGACGATGTGATCGACGCCAACCTTAAGATAAAGAAAAACAAGTTTATTGAATAATTATTGCTGTACAATCATGCAAAGTGTTGAAGACTAAACGGCAAGTTATATTCTAAATATTTGGTTTTAGGCTTCATAAATGAGATGTTTTCCACTTTAAAAAATTGGGCTCAAATTTTATGATTTTAAGCAATGCGCATTTATTTGTTTTGATGGGTAGTTTTGATGATGTTATTTTGATGCGTATCCTAAATTCTTGCTAAGAAAAAATAATTTTGTAACTTACCTTCCGCTACTTGCGGCGGTTTCTTTGTCTTCGTCAAGAGTTTGGGTCCAGAGATTGAAATTAAAATGGCTCCCAAAGGAGCTGTCACTACAATTGACAGGATGCACATTGTAAGGACATCTTCCGCATATTTGATATCTTCCTTGTTGTCGCCATTTTTTACCGCATCCAAAGCAATTGGTCCCAGAGCGGCCTGTTGACAGGAGAATAAATAATGATAGTAGGAAATATGATAATAAAAAAATACATTTATCCAAGACCAAGATCGCACAAAATGCCATTCTAGTTAACGCCAATATGATTTCAAATGTACCTAACATTTTTATTTTAATAAACATTTTCAATTTCAAATGGCGACATTAGCACCCATCGATAATGATTAGAAATATGCACCATAAAACCGCAAGAACGACATAGGGTTTATACTAGAATTGAAATTTAAGCTTGTGCACTTTTAAGTCAGCATATTTCAGCAAAGCCAATTAAGAAAAAAACTGCAAAAATTTTCGTTTAGGGGAAAGTAATAAAAAAATATTACCATTATGTTTGTAAAATAGTTGTATCGTATTCAATATAAAAAGGTTATTTTGACTTTAGAATGATGATGCCACGGAGCGTATTGATGTTTATAATAAAACGTTTGTTTTTATTTACCTGCACAGTAGCCTTCGCCATCCATGACAGGCCTACAAAGAACTTCTCCTTGGTGTTCAAGTTGCTCCCGAATCCTATGGCAGCTGTTGTCAAAATCCTGATGATGGCTCCAGCAACCAGGCAACCAACTCCAATTCCAACAACATTGCCATCGAGTTCATTAATCTGAAAACATAAAAGCAAATAAATAAATAATATTTTTTTTTTTATTAATCGTACAACAAATCTTAGAAAACACAGTACAAAAATATATTGGTTCCACCGGGATTTGAATTTTCGCGTGCCAGGTGGATATTTACCATAAAATTTATTGAAAACAATATCTAATATCTATCTATCGAGCTGTAGGTACTATCAGTATTGCACTGGTGAAAGACCACAATTCAGAATGGACACGTTCCTTCAAATGGCTTTTAGCTGTGTTTTGAAACCAAGTCACCAACTGAATAGTCAGGTGCTTCCCAACCTATCCCCTTTTCATCTTCTTCAACTCCTCAATTCCTACAACATATAAAAATAGCCAAATTGGGGATGCCATAATTTCACTGGCTCCGGGCATTTGGGACTTGACTATGTGTAAGGGGTCGATTTTCTTTTACATACAATTGTTCCTACCTTAGGCTTAGGGTGGGATAATCACATATCAAACGTACATAATAATCTTCAAGCGCGAGAAACGTTATATTATAAGTTAAAAAACTAGTAGTTCTGTAAACAGTATATTCGTATGTAACTGCCAAAAAGAATGTCTCTAATTTTCTTTTATTGATTGAATCAAATACAAAATTTTCTTCGAAATCATACCATTTGTTAGTAGGTACTTTAATTCCTACCTACTTAATTATAAACCACATTTAAACAGTGTAAATAGCAATTCTTTTTCAAATATTCTTCAGGCTTTTAGGTACCATAATATTGATTATTTCAATTCGGCAACTCATGGAAGGATCCATGCTTATGCGATCTCTGGCGGAATACATAGGATATATACAACACGGCCAACATCTTGAAAGTACAAACAAATTTTGCATACAAAACGAACAGAAAAAACGTCAAATAATATCTAGTGATTTACCTTGACACCAGCTCCGGTGATTCCGAATAGAATAGGTTCAAAGATCATCCAGAAGATCTCAAAAGCGGTGGCGACTGGGTTGTCTTCCACATCCCAGCCCTGATTGGACCAATGCATACATGCCACAAAAGCTGCAGTGATTACTGCCAATGGACCTGTAAGAAATTACATTTTTCTCAGTACTTATGTAATTTGAGGTTGAAAATAATAATAGTTTGAAAATGATTTATTATATTCTATGTCGATACATTACAAGTTGTTTAAGCGCGATATCCACCGCGAACAAAGCTATGCTAGTACTAATTAGTTTTTTTCATACTTTCATTTCCACCACGAGAGTGTATAAAACAGTCAAAATATAATTCCGATTCAAGCTAAGCTAAACTAAGTTAGTATTAGCTTAGCTTCGTTTGCCGTGGATATTGCGCTTTATGGTTTAATTTTTCAATGGAATGAAAATTTTTGTACTCATTCCAGCAAGGATAATATTATTATTTCATTAGAAAAACAAATATTTTTACGTAAAAGTAAAAATGGTTTTCTATCATATATTTTGTCACACATTAATATTTATTAACTCATTCCTAATTAAGTATAACAAAAATCTCACCAGCTCCATCGTAGTCAATGAGTTCCGAGCCCAGGACTGAGAGCAGACCTCCAAGGAGCAATAACAGGACCCTCAAGGGAACCACAAAGGGATCATTTTTCTCTGGAACGTACTTCAGCAAGTAGCCCCAAAAAATGCCGAACGCTATTCCACCAATGATTGACACAGGACCCTAAAATATTAAAAAAGAGAGTTACGCAGTGAAATAAAAGAAACTTCTAAAGACTGAAACATTATTCATGTTATTCGAAAATAATCAGAAGGTGACTTTGTAGTTTTGTAATCTTTTTTGTATCCTTTGGTTTATCATTTTATTTATAAAACTAGCTGTACCCCGCCACGCGTTGCTGTGGCTCACTCTTTCTGTGCAGATAGAGAAAAAAAAGGGCGTTTTGCTTTTAAGTCTAACAGATGGCGCTGTTTTAAAAAAAACATGTTTTTACCTATCACAGGTGATATCTATACAATAAAGTTTTATTTAAAGACGCGTAAAATTTCAAAACAAACGGTTAAGAACTTTCGGAGATTTAACATTTTGAACAAACGAACATTTACATTTTTATTTACATAGGAGAAAGAAAATCTACATGAAACGGTTTCGACATAACCGTATCTTCGTAACGGTAATATGCAAATTAATATTTATATAAATAAAAGGCAATGTTCGTTTGTGTATGCTCTATGGACTCAAAAAGTACTCGACGATTTTGCTGAAAATTTCAAAGTTAGTTCTTTTGGTGCCAGAAGTTATTATAGAGTGGTTTAATAATATAAGACATAGATAATACGATAGCGAAGCGTTACCAGGTCAGCTATTAATTAATAAAATACATGCTATCAGCCATGATGTAGCAAACGTTACACTGTTACATTTAAAAATATACACTGTCAACTGCAACATAATGATGTATTTTAACAATCTATGAATACAACCGAAAATGTGTGGAAGATTTAAAGTTATTATTTATTTATTTATTTATTTTATTTAAACGCCCATAGGGCTTTTACATACAATGCTATTATGTTTTTTAAATACAATAACAATAAAGAGTTTACATAATATATAAGAATATACAGATTACATAAAATATAAGATTGAACAATGCATAGGTTAACAAAATATAGGTAACATGAAACAAGAGTTTACGAAACGTAGGTAACATGAAATTTAAGTAAATGAAATAAAAATATATGATCTGCCAATATCCTCCAAAACAATTGAATAAAAAAGGATGAAATTGTTGTTCACATTAGCCTATAAACTATGTAACTCTAATTAATAATCTCTATTACGCAAGATTAGGATAAGAAACGATAAAAAGTCTAATAGAAAAACATTTAGTTAAGTATTATAATATTAAACCAAGTATCACAATATTAAGTCAAGTACCACAATATTAAACCAAGTATTATAATATTAAATTAAGTATTACAATATTCAGTCAAGTATTATAATATTAAACAAAGTACCATAATATTAAGTTATATTAAACTAAGTATTATAATATTTATTTATTTAAACGTAATTTGTAGAGTAGTGGAAATAATTATAACATCATGCTAAAAAAGTGTAATTTTCATTCATAATCATTGATTTTTAAAACTATCTAAAACCGCACATTCCGAAACGGTTCCAACTGGCTACAACGTCATTATGACATAGAAAATGCCAATGTCTGGTAAGATGGCTATCGCCAACGTTGCCTGGCGTGATGCGAACAATCAAATGATGCGGCAAATCGAAAATGGCACAATTTAAATCCTTATAATTTATTTGTTAATATAAAAATACTTTCATTAGCTTATTTTTTGCCGAGGTAAAAAAAAAAACATTGAAAATACCCTATTGCACGCAATATCAGCAGAGAAGAAGCACCCAGGCCTACATTATCAAAAACGTAATTAAAAAAAAAAATTTAATGAAAAAAAAAAAAATTGTATTCAGATTTTTCGAAATCAACAATAACACAATATATTGTAAAAAGAAAATAAAATTTAACAATAAACTTTAAAAATTATTATTTTCTACGAATGTCTGACTAAATGAATGAATTTAAACGAATGAATGAATTTAAAAAACAAACAATATGGTACCAGGTAGAGTAGGAAAGTAAATTGTACGTTTATGTTTTTTTTAACGTTAAATGAAACAGCAACAATTAAGATATTTGAAAGCACTCGGGTTACATTAAAGGTTAAAGTTACTGAATATTATTTTAGGAAAACCGGTAAGTCAAGAAGAATTTTAGAAATATATTCGATTGAGGCTTCAATCTATCCCTTATCCATTGACAGACATCGAATAACAAGGCAAGGAGTTGATCGGTGGCCTGATTCGATAGCAAGTTTGCCGTTAAATATTCCTAGATATTAAATAAAATATAAAATATTAATATTAAATATTCCAAGGTCAAACATTGTTGATTAGTTTCCATACCAACGTTCCAATAAGGTTAGAAATATTTCATTCGAAACAAAACAAAACAGGATAATGCTGCGTACATATTTCTTAGAATATTATTTAATCCTTTCTAGTATACTCTCCTACTACATTTTTTTTTACTTCAAGGCCATATTTATTATTACTATACTAGGGCTGTTACTAATTAGATTCTTACATGCCTGTTCAACGTTGGTGTGGTAAAGCCGGCCTTGAGTTTGGTTTAAGACCGTTTTAACCAAACAAACGTCATGGTAATAAAGTCAAGTTTTTGCTGTTCTAACCTCACGTGCGGCGTAATATTTACACCACGTTTTTTAGTAAGACTGCAAAGCGATACTTAATTATTATTGTTCTGGTTTCATCGAAAATCTCTTCTTCGCATGAAAACTTGGCATTGCTTCATTGATTCTCACCGATTAAATTTTCAAATTGGCTTTGGTCTTTGGATTATATTCATGGCGGTTTTCGCCAAATCGCATAATTATTTTGGTCATCCTATTCCGTAGAATTATAAAAACAATTTTTTGCACGATTAAAAAAATATTTTCTCTTCGTCAATTATTTTATTTGCGGCATATTCTGAGTGGTAGATTGGAATCAAAAAGTTGCTTGAAATGGCTTTAGCCATGCGTAGTGACCATTTATAAATAGCCAGGTACCTAATTCATAACCATCCTCATCCCGATTTCTTTTCTCTTCCCACTCCCTTCACTCATAATTTCATACCCCAAATCGTGAGAGAGAAAAATATGAATAAGAACAATTGAAATCAAAGTTTGTATTTACCTGAATAATGGTGTAAGTCAGCGAAGAAGTCGAGAACATGATGCTACTGATGACACCGAAGATGGCTACGCTGGTAGCATCATCAATACCGGCCACCGCTAACACGAGGGTTGGGATTCCCTTAGCCACTCCGTATCCTTTAGCTCGCAACCTGAAGAGACATGGCACCACCACGGCCGGGGATACAGCTGCAATGACGGACCCCAGGAGGAAGGCTGCAAACGAGATGTAACACTTAGATAGGAACAGTATATAATATAATATTAAATAAAATAAACTGAACCATTAACTGTTCTACAGATGTTGGACCAATTTAAAATATGGGGTAGAGACATGAGGATTGAGGTATCGTAAAAAAGAGAAAATTCGACACCAAACCAACAAGTTTATAGATAAGGTTTCATGGCAGAATGTAAATATTTACGCAGGATTATAAGCGGTAAGTATGTACCCACAAAAACAACAATAATAGTGGATGTTGGTTTCGATATGTAGAGCGGATCTAGAAGAACAGGTACATTCAACTGCTTTAAATAATACCTGACTCAAATCATGAGCAGATTTGAAACAACAAGAGAGTATGAATAGGGGACAAACAGGGTGATTTGCTACGCCAGTTAAATTATTAAGGACGGGTTGTTTCGGAGAATTTGAACAATTCATCAAATTTCAACGTTCATTTCCGGGTTCTGTGAAAGCCCTATTCAAGTTCTGTTATTATATCATTATAGGCTAGTTGCTTGACAAAACTGAAATTAAAACAGAACTTTAAAAAATCTTTCACAGAACTTGAAAATGAACGCTGAAATTTGATGAATTGTTCAAATTCTCCGAAACAACCCGTCCTAACTGTCTTTCCGTACGGGAAATACCGGATTGATTTTTTTTTAGTTTCAGTGGTACTCCGATTTAGTTAGTATTTTATGAGAAAGTTCACTTTATGTGCGTGTGGTGTGTAATTGAAATAATTTCAATGGTGACAGTAAAAACATACAATGGTTTAATTGGTAAAAACATAATTGGTTAATGGTAGGTACTGGGTAGGTGTTAAATAAAAATATGCTTGGTTCCTACCGGGATGTCATCTGTCATCAGTTCCTACATATCCCTAACCATCACCCTGCTGGAAAAGTATTTGAATATTGGAACAATAGCAAAAAAGAGTGCAAATTCAAGTGTATTTGTTTTAAGAACAGAAGAAGGATTGAACTACTGAAGGCAAACTGTTGGTGTTTTTTGGTGTACAAAATATCGTTGAAAAGTGAAAAGAATGAAATTATCTATACTAGGACTATCTTGGTAGTGTTTACTATGGTTTAAATACTCGTTCGTTTTGTTGTGGCGATAATTACCTCGAGGTATTGAGATAAACATAGTTAATTACGATTCTATTGTGTGCTCCTTCGTAGAAATACAGTGGTAAGTGATTGTTCATTTCGCCACCTTGTTCATTCCAACACATACTATCACCCAATTTCAACAAACACTATTTCATTTTTTTTCGTTTTAAATCGCTTACAGTCCACTATCATGTTCATCAGAAGCTGTGATTTAAAAGCAATTTCGGATGCAACATAATTTATATAATCGGTATAATTGTATATACCTATTATATAACGATATCAAGAAAACGGCAATGGACGATATATATCATTGTCATTACTGATTACTCATGACCAAATTAAGCCACCTGCTAATTTTATGAACTGTATCAACATTGGTTTACTGTATGGCTCAATATTAATATTAGCCAAATGATTTGCGATACCAGTCTGATGTAGAAGTCACATGATATAATCTAATATGTTTGTTAAAGCCGGATTATTGGATATGAATGAAAATTATGAAATTTTCATGTTGGGTCGTTTGGAATTTTCCAAAATCTTCTGTCAGAATTGAAAAAAAAATAATATTCAAAATATATAAATACTGCTGACAAACTGCTTTGGCAGTTTAGCGGGTGCTTGTAAGGAATATTAAAAAAAATATTGATACATAATATATAACCATATTACGAAAGCGGCAATGGACGACATGAGAAGTGACGATAGAGGATTTGGCTGCAACCAAGAATTTCTCAATGTCATTGCTGATTACTTATGACCAAAATAAGCCACGCTGAAATTTTATGATGGCTCTCATATGGCTCAGTATTAAGATTATTCTTATAATTTACGGTGCCCGTCTGCCGTAGAAGTCACATGCTATAATCTACTGCGTTAAAGACGGATTATTGAGTATGAATGAATCTGATGAAATTTTCAGATTGGTTGGCTTGGAAATGACCGAATTCTCCTGTCAGAAAAAAATAAAGAAATTCCTCGAAAATTTCAAGGCCCGTGGTATAGCTTGAAAAGGGTTCTATTGATCCAGACAATTGTCTCCCCCTATTGAATAACGCACAAGGGAGAAAGTTTTAACAATTTTTCACGAGGGGAGAATAATTTCTTAACGAATGTTGCGGTATCAACATTGAATCATGAAGTAGTAGGTATTGGAACAATCAGCGAGACCTCAAGGGAGGTAAGACAGAAGATATAGGGTGATGGCCAAATGGCAGGTGTACTCCATTATATTTTAGGAAATTATAAAGAGGTTGCCCACAGTAAGATGATTTTTTAAAATTAGTTTCATTGGCAAAGTTTGTACATGATGTAGATATAAAGAATATTATTAATATTTTTTTCACGATAAACTAATGTTTATAAGACAAGGTTTTTATGCATAACACAAAGGATAATAAATTATTATAATCAATAATAAGCCGACGTGGCTCAGTGGCCCAGAGCGTCTGACCGGACATCAGAAGGCGTGGGTTCAATTCTCGTCTGTGGCATTTATTTTTAATCGGGAGATATTTCTTGAATTTTTATTGATATTGCAGGCGACTAATTATTGCTTATAATAATTTATGAGAATAATATTAGTGTAATTTTTTTTTCACAGTTCTCTTCACTAAGATTTTCTATTCTGAGGTGGCTTGTAGTTTTTAAACTTATGTATTTAGTTATTGAAGAATCTCTGGTCGGGAATGTTCTGCCACAGAGACATTTGAGGAGGCTATATTTAAAATTAGATACTTTAAGGCGATGCCATACGTAGTAATTCAAAATCATGTGTTTTTGGTTTGAAAATTTGGTCACCTAGAAATGTTTTAGATGCTTTAATTAAATACAGCGAGTAGAATACATCTTGGCCTTTGAAATAATCGACTATTTTTTAGATAAGTCTTTTTATAAGCCCAGAAAAAAATAATGTAAATGCCTATGAAATCTGCTTTAAAGTTCAAAATCTCCTACTTACGAACCCATTTTCGGTAATGATTTTATTGTATAATGTGGAAAATTAAGTTATTTATAAAATGATCGAAAAAAAATTAAATATTTATGCCTGAACATCCACAAAATAAAATAAAAGGCACTTTTTGGCCATGTTTTTTGCTTGCATAAATCAAAACAGGCGGATGGTGTCAATCGGGAATTTAAACCTTATCGCCATCTACGTAAGGGTTGTTATTGATAGCGGCTCAATTTAAAATATTACACGACGTAGTGCATCGCCTTAAGGCTTTTGAATAAGAAAAGACTTGGCTTCAAACCATTTGCATTAATTCCGAAATTTAAAAGTTCGTCAATAAACCTCATAAGAAGACATCCGATTGTACGCACCATCAAACTGGTAAAATATTCATGCAGATATATGGGGCACTAACAATGCCCAAATATGCACTAAAGATGCCAACAAAAATACCTAAATTAAACAATTAAAATAGGAATGTGTTTTTTGAAACCCAGTTTTTTTTTCCAAATTTTCACCCCCAAAAAAATCAAAATTTCAAATTCGTTTCCAAAAATAACTCATTTCCTCACAAAAATTGTATTTTAATTTGAACAACTCAAACGTTGAATGGCTAACAATAAAATTCATATGCACTTACCAATAAAAACCGCAAAACATCCACTAATGACAGAAAATGCGCAAATATGTATTATGCATGTAACCCGATGTTTAATAAGAGAACATTATTCTTAAATTATATATATCTTTCAACATACCCCACATCCAAGGCAAATCTAGGAGGTAGTGGCTCATGACAGCAATCACTGCGCCCTCCACGGCCCAAGGAATCAGACCTAGCTTCAGTACAGTCACGATCAGTTTCTTCATGGCAGGAGGATCCAAGTCCAGACCGGCTCGAGTTAGAATTATCACCAATGCAAATTTTCTGGAATAATTCAAAGTTGAGGATATTTGGTATAAAATATGCTGATTGGCTACGAATGCTTTTTTAAAAATGCTGCGCCTGCACTGGAAAATTTATCAGAAAAAAGTCATGGAACACCACAGCTGTAACTATTATTCTAGTCATAAAGTTTATTTAAATAGCTTTGTTTCAAACCTATCTTGACATGAGAAACCTATTTCGAGGAAGGTCCATAGAAGCAATGAGTATCGACTTACTTTGAACATTTGTGACAAGTTGCTTTCAGGTATGCCGTTTTGACAAAAATAAAATGTAAACACATGTTGTGTGTGCAATAAAGTGTTTAGAATAATCTATAAGTGAAGTATTTTCTCGGAAAAATAAGGCTGCGATATATGATAGTATTACATTAACAAGTACGCACACTATCGTCGCATATTATATATAAATATACTCGTATATATATATGTATATATACTATAATATATGTGATTATTGAAGACAATATTAGCGATTCCTGAACGAAAATCTGAAACGGAAAAATCAGAAAAGGATACGGTCACATCTAGGACTCGAACCCAGGACCCTTGCCTTGCAGGGGCACCGCTCTACCACTGAGCTAATGGGACTCTATCTCCATTGGTCATATTTAACTGTATCATACTTCGAATAAGAACTACCAACATTGTCTTAATTTTTCTCACCGCACATTTTGATTGGCAACTATCTTTGGTATAGCGGTGCCCTGGCAAGGCAAGGGTCCTGAGTTCGAGTCCTAGATGTGACCGTTTCTTTTTCTGATTTTTCTGTTTCAGATTTTCGTTTAAGAATCGCTAATAATGTCTTCAATAATTAATTATTATAATTTGAGGTTTTCCTCAATAAGTTATTCCAAAAAAATAAATATATACATGACATTGAAATATTTTAAAACGAAAATTCTTAAAATCCAAAACTATTAGATGAAAATTATAAATGTCCAGTTGATAGTCGCTGCCAACCATGGTACAATAAACGTGTCGAGTCAGCTAATTGCGCGATTGCTGAGTTTACATTGAAAACAGTTAATTCAGTGGAGGTGAAGCGTAGTTGCTTGAATGCTTCTTCCAAGAGACTTCAATATAGACAGTCAGTCAGTCAGACTTCAATATATTGCCCTTAACGCGTGCACAATAAGCTAATAAATATGCGATCAGTTTCATTTCCAATCGTATACTGGATTAAGAATCTTGCCGATTGTATAAAAAAAACAACTCCACTTATTCAGCACACGTGAACAAGATACAGCTCATAGTAAAATCAAGCACCTACTTCAACGAATATTGATTAACTTAGTGGAGAAGCTAAGCAAGTAATGAATAGCGTTTGATAACAAATGTATCAGATTTCAAAAACTGTAAATAACAAACATTTCAAACCTGCAGAAGAGGCTCTCTACGAGGAATCTGATAAAAAATACTAATTTCAATTGGTAAAGGTATCTACCTGCATTCCTTAGGAAGGTGAGCATCTTCGGGCAAGTTAACCCAGCCCACATTTTGTACGAGTATGCCGACGAGCAGCATGCCTATGAGAGCTGGTAGGGTGGTGATCCTCACCATGAGAATGCCCCCGAAGTGAGCAGCGAGCGCCAGCCAAGCGATGGTGAACAGCTCGCCTCCCGGGGCGGCCGTCTTCGGCAAGAGGGCGTACATCACACCCCATAGCAGGAAACCTAAAGGCAAAAAGCTCAGATTAAATATACCTACCGTATAAAATATTTACATGCTTTTATTTTTAGTTTTTTCCCACCTTACTGCCACTGTAGGTAAAAACACACTAATCATAATAAATCAGTTTCTAAATTAGATACACAGTAAATGTAAATAAATTTAAGAATATGGATGTAGAAAATAAAAATAATATTATTATATTTCGATTAATAAGTAGGTGGTGGGTGTTAAGTACATGGAGTTATTCTATTCAGATAGAACACAGCGGAGCTGTTAATATTGCAAGAGTGGGTACATAATAAATTGCGACAATAAGCTATCGGTAGTTCGAATGCTGATATAATATTATAAAAAGATAAATTTAAATTTTTTTTATTTATTTATTTATATATTTTTGTTGTTAATTAAAGACGAAATTAAATAATTTATTATATACTAAGTATATAATATTAAAATATGCATTTGATCAATTACTACTAATATGTACATGTAATCAATAGATTCGTAAAAATTCGTTCTATGAAATTAACACTTATAATTATTATTGGATTGACCAATTAGTTGTTCTATTTGTGATTTAAAGGCTTTATATTTTTTTTCATACATATATATCTAATATATATACTTACGATATACATCTCACGTGGACTGCTGTTATGAATCAACAGTTCAGTCGTACTAACCGAACGGTATGTTTAAATGGGATGGTGTTTTAATGGTTTTTACATGACGATTTATAAATTCTACGTATAATAAAAAATATGTATTCAGAATCAGCAACATAGTCAGTATATTTGAAAGACGGAATATTTATTATGTTTATAACAGATAGAGTGAAAATTGTGATACTGGATTAATCTTTACGTAGATGATTGCGTTATCATAAAAATCTTGCACATTAAGAGTAACAGACTACAATACTAATTTAAAGCATTTGCAATAGATTTTTGTTGATTTCAGCTAAATCAAGTATACCACTATCAGAAAATCTGCTTAATCCCTTAAGTCAAGCACAATAGAGTACGTCGCTCATTGTTAGATTATTTTTGTCTTTTTGATAAAGGGTGGATAAATGCGTTAATACCGGCGTGCGAGATTAAAATATTTATAAGTGTTTAAAAAGATAACATTAAAAATTTCATCATCAATATTATTTGCTCACCGTGTTTAAAAACAATTTACTAATAAAAGGTTAACAATATCTGATATAAATTTCCTGAATAATTTTTAACATTTTTTCCTTGTAAGTATGTACTCGTAGATGGACATGTGAAATCTGAGATAAATAAAATAGATTCTCCTGATTTTACTTACATTCATTAATGAAAACTAACTAGTAGCAAATACCCTATAATATTAGGTAATAATACGTCCAACTCCGGTGAAGTAGTGGCAATTTCAATAACTCTAGCCGCTAGACAAAGCTAGTATAGCATGCTGACTTTCCTTTCAGTGGCGGCAAATTGAATTTATTTAATGAAAAAAAACATACACTTAGTAAGACACCACTTTATTTTTGAATCAATAATGATAGCCAACCGGGTTATTTTATTTAGAGGGTGAATTTATTTAGTATTTGATGGCGGTATTTGCAGGTATTTGCTAGTAGTTTTATGAATAATAGAACTCGCTTACAAAAAAGTATGTTTCAAGTAAAGTATGTGACAAGTACTTAAATACCTACCTTTATTTTATAATAAACCATATTATTTACATAATCAAATAAACAACACTGTCTAAATGACTTAAAATTTTATTCTTCTTCCTCTTCGGGCAGGTATATACAATAATATTGAGAAAAAAAAAACAAGTAAGCACGAGGATTTCACATTTTTGAAAAAATAATCATTACTGAATCAAAGTCAAAGCAAATACCCTATAATATTAATAATACCTCAGAATTGTGACATTTCCCATACATTCTGATGGCAACATGCCTGTGCGTCAGTTGTGCGATTTTAATTTATTCTTGTGCGATGGATTTTATGTGAAATGTATTCTTTATTTTACTTTAATCGAAATTTTTTTTACATAATCCATCTACGACCTTACTATTTATTTTGCTCATATTCAAAAATATTAAGGCGGCTATTATGTCTTTGATAGTTTAGAAAGGTAATAAAATATTTTTAGTGTGTAAAAATGTATTTTATGTTATTATTATAAATCAATATATTCAATAATAATGTCATAACATCTACATTGACGACGATTTATAACTTCAACACGAACACAGAATACTACATGGAACTCAACAGAGCATTGATGAATTTATCCTAATATTTTTATAATTTTATTTTTACGTAATCAATAACATTTTATTTCGTAGGATTTAACGAACTCATATTATATTTCGTTATGAGTCATTTTTGTAATTTGTAGCAATTATATCCATAAACTACACACACAGAACCCACTTTTGGAACATTTTTTTTGTCAATATTGGCCATAATATTGACAAAAAAATAGACAAAGCACAGGTTCTCCTGGTGAGGTGTTCACGAAACAAATAACGATATAACATTAACCACCACTTTCACCTACTCAAACCTACCTTACGCCCAGCATAAAACAAACACTATATTAATACGATGCCATACATAGTAATGCAAAATCATGTGTTTTTGGTTTGAAAATTTGGTCGCCTAGAAATGTTTAAGATGCTTTAATTAAATACTGCGAGTAGAATACATCTTGGCCTTTGAAATAATCGAGTGTTTTTTAGGTAAGTTTTTTTATAAGCCCAGAAAAAAACAATGTAAAGGCCTATGAAAACTGCTTTAAAGTTCAAAATCTCCTACTTACAAACCCATTTTCGGTTATGGTTGTATTCTATAATGTGGCAAAGTAAGTTATTTATAAAATGATCGAAAAAAAATTAAATATTTATGTCTGAACATCCACAAAATAAAATAAAGAGCACTTTTTGGCCATGTTTTTTTCTTGCATTAATCAAAACAGGCGGATGGTGTTAAGCGGGAATTTAAACCTTATCGCCATCTACGTAAGGGTTGTTATTGAAAGCGGCTCAATTTAAAATACTACACGACGTAGTGCATCGCCTTAACAGTTTTAAATAAATATATTATATACAAATGTAAATAATTTGGTAGACACTGTAATGTATGTATATTAATAAATAAATCTAGAAAACGCAAAACACCGCGACCAATTATTAAATAAATTCAATTTGCCGCCATTGATAGGAATGTCAAAGTCAATATGCTACACTAGCTCCCCTAGCGGCCAGAGTTGTTGATATTGCCACTATTTCACTGGAAATGGACGGATTATTAATATTATTGAATACTGGTCAAAGTTAGTTTCATGGAAGAATACAAGGTTAGCAACCCAGTTAAAGTTAGCCATCTATAGTCAAAGTTAGCCATCTGGTCAATGTAAGGCTCGCTTGAATAATAAAGTGAATGCAACAGATTTTCGAAAACGTAAAGGGAAACGGGACGAGCAAATAAATTTACAGCCAGACGACTTGGCTACGTTCAGTCAAACATTTATTTTTACAAGACGAGCTTTTGCTGTGTGATAAGTCGCCGTATGGTCAGTAGAAAATGCTTCAGGTTTCAAAACCAACTTACATTTCTTTTTCTAATTCATTCTTCATGAGCTCTAAATCTTCAATAATGTCTTCAATACCTGTCTTTAACTTTTTATATTACCTGTCTTTAACATAGAGTGGTTAACTTACTGTCGTACGCACTATGACGATTTTTCTCTTATAACGGTTAAGAACTTACCTATGCATACAAGACTTAGGATTTGTGCGAAGTGGCGGTAGGTCGGGCACATGGGGTAGGGGCAAACCTTTTGCCAGAAAGAAGGCTCCCAAGAGGGAGTGATATCAGGTCCGTGGCATTTTCGACAAAACGAGAACCACCACGACCTGAAAAAATATAAAAAAATGCCATTAAATAATAAATAACTTGGAATAAAAGATGATGTGGTGAATATTTACTAGATATTGGTAGCTGATGTGCAGTACCTAATATATAATTACTTGATATTGGTAGCTGACGTGCAAAACCTAATATAGAATATTTACTAGATATTAGTAGCTGATGTGCAGTACCTAATATATAATTACTTGATATTGGTAGCTGACGTGCAAAACCTAATATAGAATATTTACTAGATATTAGTAGCTGATGTGCAGTACCTAATATATAATTACTTGATATTGGTAGCTGACGTGCAAAACCTAATATAGAATATTTACTAGATATTGGTAGCTGATGTGCAGTACCTAATATATAATTAATTGATATTGATAGCTGACGTGCAAAACCTAATATAGAATATTTACTAGATATTGGTAGCTGATGTGCAGTACCTAATATATAATTACTTGATATTAGTAGCTGACGTGCAAAACCTAATATAGAATATTTACTAGATATTGGTAGCTGATGTGCAGTACCTAATATATAATTACTTGATATTGGTAGCTGACGTGCAAAACCTAATATAGAATATTTACTAGATATTGGTAGCTGATGTGCAGTACCTAATATATAATTACTTGATATTAGTAGCTGACGTGCAAAACCTAATATAGAATATTTACTAGATATTGGTAGCTGATGTGCAGTACCTAATATATAATTAATTGATATTGGTAGCTGACGTGCAAAACCTAATATAGAATATTTACTAGATATTGGTAGCTGATGTGCAGTACCTAATATATAATTACTTGATATTAGTAGCTGACGTGCAAAACCTAATATAGAATATTTACTAGATATTGGTAGCTGATGTGCAGTACCTAATATATAATTAATTGATATTGGTAGCTGATGTGCAGTACCTAATATATAATTAATTGATATTGATAGCTGACGTGCAAAACCTAATATAGAATATTTACTAGATATTGGTAGCTGATGTGCAGTACCTAATATATAATTACTTGATATTAGTAGCTGACGTGCAAAACCTAATATAGAATATTTACTAGATATTGGTAGCTGATGTGCAAAACCTAATATATAATAATTTTTTTAAGCATCTTTGTTTGACAATGGTGGTCTTCAAAGGAAACTTTATTTGAGAGGGTGACAATTTTTCAATAATATTTCATTACGTAGGGATAATATTCCATAGCAATTTATTTATATATGAGTGTATTATTTTTACCTTGAAATCGCATCATGATCGGTTTGGATACTTATTTTCTTGGAATACATGGATTCTGTTATCGAAACCTTCTTCATTCGTGATTTGTCTGAAACAGAAAAAAATGACATGTTTATATTTAGGATCATGAAGGTTGTGATAAGATATAAAATATTGTAACTGAATGTTTCTTGTGTGTTTAAGTTTTAGGAAATAAAATTGTGAAATGGAAAGATATTGAAAACCGAGATTATAGTTGGTCGTTCATAATAATCGTTTTCAGTAATCTTAGAATTTAATTGGAATTTAGTTGGCGTTCTAACTCCAGACATGGTCATCATATTACAGTGATTTTTAATGAGTGATATATAGCATAGTCATTTCGGAGATATTTTTAGAATGGAGAAATAAAGGAGCACTACTTTAAAATCTAATCAACAACGTTTCGCCTATGGAAGTCTTTCACAAGGGTGGTTGTGTTTGTATCTACCGATATTTTCTTCAACAGGTTTTTACCGTCATTAGGTGAGGAGTGATGGCTTTTTAAGGAAGCATTGTCAGACGTGTGAAGTATACTCTTCCGTCTAACTGGTCCTGCTTCCGCTGTGTCAGAATTCCCTTGAGATATCTTCCGGCTTCTATAAAGATAAAAACAAAAATTTTAAAGTTCTGGTTATATCTAGTCAAATAATAGAGGAATATTAGTTTATGTGATGTACGTGTTTAAAATTGGAAAATGTTTAAGCTCAGTGGTAATTTCAAAGTTTCTAAACTTGCACTAGTTTAATTGGATTGCAATCCCATCTCTGAAAATTCTCCGTTTATTAAATGGCTGGCGTAAGTACGAATATTCCATCCAACTATTTTATTTAACGTGCTAAGCATTCTGGAAATGGATAAAAAGCAAATGGGATAATGCTGAGCGATCTTTAAAGATTCATAAAAGTGTGATGGTGTCGCAAAATCTTCCGTGTATTATAAATTCAATACGTTTATTAAAATGCTAATGGGTTTGCGAGTATAACATTTTACTCGTCTTAAGATTTTTTTATGCTGGTGCTGAGTTGTTCATTATAAGAAGCTCGGTATAACGTTTAATCTTAATTAAAATTAAGTAATCCTCCGTGGGAGAGGCATCTCGTAAACTGAAGCAGCAACGATTACCTACTGCCGTAGAGTATTTTTTTTCCTCGGATTTTCTTTGTTACTATTATTTATTATTTATGCCTGCTATAATCTAAAATATGTATTTTCAGAAAATTTGAATTATTCACAAAATTCACTACGCGATTTATTTTTAACAATAAATAAAATATGTTTTAATGTCATAACTAATTAGTAATTTAATTGAAATCATTTAAGCCCCCCCATACCCGGGGCATTTCCGTACCATTTCTACCGATTTATAAAAAGTTTCTCGTTAACTCTTCAGTTTCAACAATAATATATGTAATTATTTAAAATAATATCTATACATTTGTTATGCCGCAACGTTAATTATATAAAATTCCTTCGATAGAAAATATCGCAAAGTAGGCTCCGAAAATTATTAAAAACACCCTTTGTTCTGTTACAGGCATGAAAAAAATCACAGTGTATCTTTAAATCTCACTAAAGCATTTATCGAGAGGTTTTTGTTCTATTTCAAAAGAGTCGTGTTTTATTAAATATTTTCTCCATTTTCGCATATTTTTAATATTAGCGTGCTCCCTCTAATATTCGTATTTACATATCTCCCTTTCAAACCATCTTTGAACGCTTATTACTTGGCTTTAAAACAATTTATTTTTATAAAAACGTTAGGCAAACAATCCCAAGTTACAAACAAACAGTAAATTATTTGTCGACATAATTAGGTAGGAAAAGGGCATTTTTAATGAAATAATCCAAAATATATCTTATTTTATTAAATATTTGTTTGCATAATAATTTTATGTTACTAGTTATACATTATAAGTAGCATTGAAACCGTTGCAACCATACTTAGCATCCGTGCCGAGAGATATCGTGTTATGGATATTGATATTTGAATTACGTGATAATATGCGTCAAAATACTAAGGTAGGTGACTAAGGCAGACATAGATGGATAATGCTAATGCTAAAATGAAATCAGATATCATCGCGTTTGAATAAACACTCTCTAAAAACTATTATTCTTAACAATGCCACCTCTGATTCTTCAGCAATAATTGACGTAAGAACATAACTGAAAAAGAGACCGAAAATGACTGGTATATATTTCGGCCATACTCATTATCTCCACATATCCCTACTATGAATGTACCAATCTACTATGCCTCCTGATATTTTTAAATTATGCTGGATATACGATTGAAATTTAAGTTAAAAACTTGAATCATTACATTAATAACGCTTCTATTGTTCTGTGGCATTAAAAACCAGCATATAATTGAGTGAAGCTATTCAAACGGCAAAAATAACCAAAATAACAAGCGATGGTTCGATTATAGCAAATTTTCATTAAAAAGTCATCATCGCTAAAAAATAAAATGGATGGCACGGTTAATTTCGAAACAGTAAATTTCACGAGATAATTTTCACTGTAGCTATTTCAATATTCAAATATTGCTGAGAAAATAAGTAACATTCTCATTATAGTGCCAATTCCACGTGTGCAAGGGCAGTGAGGATGGACTCCTTGCATCAATCGTATTCATACTCATACATCGTCCCTGTTATACCAACCCATGAACTTTGATATTGTCCTACCTTAGCATTACTTGTATGCCATATTTTCACCGAATCCTTTCTCTATATAAGCAAGAAAGTGTATTTCTTTATTATTTTAAGGTTTTCCGCTATTAATATCATAATTCACGGAAAAAGGTAACTAAAAAATCTTACTTGTCGAAGCCATGGTTATCATATCCATTCCTGGAGTCCATGGGGTCTGTGACAATCGAAACCCTGCGTCCTGAAGGCTGAGCTGTTACAGGAACTTCATCGAAGGGGTACTCCTTTATAGCAGCCATTGTGGTGATCTATCTAGAAATAAATAAATAATAAACTGTTATTTATTTGGTGCAAAAGTAAACGAGAAAGACGGCACAATCTTTTTTTTTTAAATAGCGCAGATCTAGTTAAATAATAATATTTTTAATATATTTTAAAATCTCTTTTTTAGACAGTTTACGAACACAAACCAAGATGGGTTGTTTTCTCTTAAAAACACCATTCAACCAAAAGAAAAAGCTGAGATTAGAATTTTTTTAAATGTTGCAAGCTGGAAAATGGTTCAGATAGGCGGCCTGTGACTGACGTTTCCAGCAGAGGATTTCTCTTTCAAAATATACCTAGTACGTAATATAAGCAAAAATATTATTGATTGAGGTAACTATTGCAATTCATTCTGCACACTAATTTATATCTATTTGTAAAATAATTTAATAGATAATCATCTTGATAAAAAAACACGCAATTCATCGCTGAAAATATAGCGAAACTGTTAAATTCACCGTGCACGAGTTCTTAAGTGTGAATGTTTGGCGTTATGGAACATTGTAAATTATCGTATATTTATTATATACATAATCGAATTCATTCCAGATGCATTGGATTATGAATGATCAAATTAGTGCAAAATTTCCTTGCCGTCAAGGCTGTTCGCACATGTGTTGTAATGCACGGGATGATTTATATATCTGCACTGCTCTAACACATAAACATAGTTTTGTGCATATCGAAGTATGCACAACTCGTTTGCGCTTGTGCGGGGTGTTGTGATAGAATATAGCTCAAATAATAACCTGGCGGAAATTATGACTTGAGCGTATTTCGTATATCGATGAGTGGGGCACAGATGTCTTTGTAGCTATGTGAAGACTGAACACAAGCAGGGTAATGCACAAATACAATTACCAAAGAACTGCATTTGGTTCAGAATTGTGGGATAAACTGTCAAGAATGAAAAAAAAGTTAACAGATGCGGATGATTCAAGATGCACAACAACGCAACACTACGAGATGGCGCAAAAATACGGTTTTCAACTTATTTTTATTTTTATTTTTATTTTTTATTTTTATTTTTATTTTTATTTTTATTTATTTATTGTACGACAGACAGGTAAGTTCAATTATGGTACAATTTTATTATAACTAACAGTACATGTACATATATTTTTTAAAACATGGTATAGTGATATTAAACACATCTATATCCGCTGGTAGGGCATTTAGCAAGGTCATACCTCTTGTCATGCTATGTTGGGCAATGACATCCGTCCGACCCTGCGGTATGCAGAATAGGTCGTGGCTACGATTTCGACAGTATTTATCAGGAACGAATAAGCCACAGCATGACAGGAGATATGGACAATCGATAAGGTTTTTTAGTAATTTTAATTCAAATACCATGAGTCCGGCATTACGCCTGGCCTCCAGGCTTTGGTAATTTGTCTCCTTAAGCAGTTCCACGTGATGCATGAATTTCGGATATATTCCGTATGATCGCATGTAAACATACCTTAGGAATTTTTTTTGAATTTGTTCAATCATATTTATGTATTTTAGTTGATAAGGTATCCAGACAGTACTGGCGTACTCCAGCTTGCTTCTGACCACTCCGTTGAACATGGCGGTCATTGCTTCTATGTTATTGAATTGTTTGCAAGTTCTAATTACAAAACCAAGAGTTTTGGAGCAAGCCGAGGTAAGCTGGACTATGTGGTTTGAAAATTTCAGCTTGGGATCAAAGATCACCCCAAGGTCCTTGATGATGTTTACGCGTGTAAGTATTTCACCATTCATTCTATACTGGCAGAATAGCGGATTTTGTGAACGACTATAAGTCATAACAACGCATTTTTTAATATTGAAGTTAAGTTTATTTTCTACCGACCATATCATGATTGAATCGAGGTCGGCCTACAGTTTCGAATAATCATAATCTGATTCGATTTCCTTCATCAGTTTCATGTCATCCGCGAATAGTAGGCATGAGCTGTGACGTATGCAATTCTGAATGTCATCTATCAGAATAAGGAATAACATGGGACCGAGATTCGATCCTTGAGGAATTCCTGACAGAGCTGCGAACTTATAGGAGTCGTATCCATTTATATTTACATACTGATTTCTATCTTTTAAATATGACGCAAAAAATGTCAGTAAGGGTTGATTAAAACCTATTTTATGCATCTTTTTTATTAGAATATCGTGATCTACTCGGTCAAATGCCTTTGCGAAGTCCGGAAGTCTTTATCCCATTTTCATGGAATTATTTACAGAAGAAAAAAAAAACTGTTCTATTTAGTTCGACAAAAGGAAATTAGACAAGAAAATGAGAAAGAATTGCGTTCTATTTAGGATAGATTGAAAACTCACATCTTAAGATCTAGTCACTGAGCTGTCTAAATTGTGTAAAGGTAAAAATTTTACATGGTTATATTTTATTCAAATAAAACATTCACTCTCTACATCGATGTGTATAAATATTCTTACAAACCATTGAAAATGCATTTCAAATTACTGCTTTACGTTTCGCTGTCGCCTTTCTTCGAGAGTACTATTTTGTTAGATCCGTATCAATATGAACGTATCGTAAAGATAACTAAAATCAGTTTGATCTCGGCGAAACAACACTTGGATAATTTTACCCACTAAACGATAAGATGTGTTTTCTTTATTACCACAGCGAATTGTATATTCCTAGTTTATGTTTAATACAAATTAGTCTAGAAACTATTACCTCAGCTTCACTGTATTCACTACAAGTGTAATGATAACGTTTTTTTTTAAATTTATTAAATAAGATGATGGTTCAACCGACAAGCAATAATAATAACTAGCAGTTAAAAATACGCACCGCGTGTTTTTTGCTGCTAGGCCCTGCGGGCGGCACTTGGTTGGGCATCGCCCAATTTAAGTGATGCTAACAACAGTTACATTTAATAGGTAGATATTAGGTCATTCACAGAGAGAGGGTGAGTATATATTGTTAAAATACGGAACAGGAAGGAGTTATTGAATAATAACATGCTCAAAGGCATAATAAGAATGAGAGTTGTTTGAGTAAATGATTTACGTATTTGTAATGGATTATATCAAATGAAACACTATTATTGACTACATGTCTACAGCTGATATTAACTGTTATCGTACCTAATATAATTTGCTCATAGGAGACTTGCAGTGCTTAAATATGTGTTACAACCGTCAATGTCTATAAGTTGAATCAATATCGTATAGTTTGTCACAACAATTAAAGATAGTTATAACAAAGTTGACTGAAATAATAGATTATTACATATTGATTAATTGTACCCGTGTTTATGAATAAAAGTTGGGTAATTGTGCGATGAGATTAGCAGTCGGTTTAATTAAAATTTGTTAATTTTACTCCAACTGATGGTAATTCTTTACCTACAACTGTAACTGTATCTAATAAAGTTGAAAGTTAGATTACATATACACCTTCATCAGAGAGTAAAAATCTATATATAAAGGTAGATTATTACAATATAGCACCCCTGAGGTGATATCTCACAAAAACGGCGCTATGCAACTTGTCCAATAAATATAATGTTTACATTTTATTGTGTACATATACATTGATATACAACGGAAATAGATAAAATAATGTTATCCGATTAAGCTTTATTTTATTAAAAAACAAATAACTTTGTTAACATCACTTTATTATATACAACCAATACATGTTTCATGAACGAAGATCACCTCATCCGGAGTAAGTATACACCGAAGTCAAAAATTAAATATAGATTACAATTGGAAAGAAGAAGTGGAAGGAGGGGGGGGGGGGGGTAAGAGTAGGCTGGGTTTATAAGAATTAGGAATTACAATATCGTTAGACGGGAAAGACCAGTTAAGTGGGAAAATATTTAAGAGAGTTTAAAAAAAAATCTTGTTAATTATATCTGCTTTTATATTAACATGTTTTCTAATTTCTAAAATTTCAAAATTATTTATTTGCGATTATTTATATCCTGTGTGAAGTATTTTAAGACCTGAAAAAAAACAAACAGCATATAACCATAAAACAATATATTCATAAAACAAATAGCATTTAATAGCGGTTATTCTAATAAATTGATAGTTGAAATACTAAATAAAAAAAATAATCATATTCTCTTTAAATGGTATATTTACCCTATTTCTAAAGATAGAAATAAACCATGGCGTAGAATTCTATTTGTGGATAACGATACTTCTAAAATTATATATAAAAACATTCCTGGTACTATTCAACCAATTTTTTTAACTAATAAAAAAATGAAGAAATATATTCTTAATAATGAAGATAATAAAGAGCGAAAAGCAAACAAAAAAATCAGGAGTTTATAAACTCAATTGGGATGATTGTAATTTCTTTTACAAAGGTAGAACCAATTGAAAGTTTGAAGTCAGAACTAAACAACATCTCAGGACTTTAAATGGAAATAGTGAATCTGAGTTTGCAAATCATCAAAAATTCAGGCCTAAAAATAATTCACTCAGGATATAAAGCATCGCAAATAAATAATTTAGAAATTTTAGAAATTAGAAAACATGTTAATATAAAATCAGATATAATTCTAATAATCCTCCTAGTTGGGCAGTCAAAGTATTTTTTGTGTATATGTACATGTGTCATAGTATCATCACCTGTACTAAATAAATAAATAAATAAAATTAAAAAGGAAAAAAAAATTATAAACCCAATTTTAAATATTTTCCCACTCAACTGGTCTTTCCCGTCTAACGATATTGTAATTCTTATTTCTGATAAACTCCGCCCACTCTTACCCCACCTTAATCACGAAGTGATTCTACATGAAAGTACAAGTAAAAGAGATGAAATAGTTGTTTCGAAATTTCAACGTTTTGAGGGGAACGGTAGCGCGGCTTTCTTTATACAAAACTTATATTTGTACTTGAGGCAAAAATACTTGACCAAATTGAATATATTTTTAAATTAAAAGGTATAGCAAATATCTAATACGGATATGTGCTGCTTTATTTATTTGGGTTTTAAAATTTAAAATATAAACAAATAAAGAATGTAATTATTTTAGATTTTAGAAGCAAATTTGACAATTTTTTGGGAGTTAATGATAAATTATTAAAAAAATAATCTTTCCCAAGCTACAATGTAAATATAATGAAATACATTTCAATTTTTGTAACTCACAATTCATGGTGGAATTCCATTATAATATATTATTATAAAACAAGTATGAATCTTTTTTTAACTTTAATTTTATTGACCGTAACCGGTTTCAGCTCGTTAAAGCCATCTTCAGACTGGTACAAATTATTCTTAGTCTACGGTTTATGTACATTACATATGGTGGTGCCTTGTAGACCATCCCTTTCCCCCTCCCCCATATGTTATGTATATAAACCGTAGACTAAGAATAATTGAAGGGCCTTGTAGACCACCCCTCCCCCCCCCCCTCCCCTCCCCCATATGTTATGTATATAACCGTAGACTAAGTATAATTTGTACCAGTCTATGGATGGCTTTAACGAGCCGAAACCGGTTACGGTCAATAAAATTAAAGTGGAAAAAAGTTTCATATTTGTTTTATTATAATATATTATAGTGAAATATATATTTAAAAATTTTGGAAAAAAGGTGTTTTTTGTGTAGGAATTTGAAATTTAAATTAGATAAATTTGTATTCCAACTTAAATCACTCGTTTAGTCAAATTCATATTTTTTAAATTTTCCAATTACTATATTTGCATGGTAGAAAAGACAAAATTATTTTTTACCAAGTCACAAATAAATGCCAAATTTGCTTCTGAAATCGTAAAAAAATGATTTTTTTATTATATAATTTGAAACAGAAATAGATAAAATAGCACAAATCTATACTAGATGGTTGTTTTAGCTTTTGATAAAAAAAATATTATTCAGTTTGTTGGGTATTTTGGCCTCAAATCCAAATTTACGTTTTGTATAAAAAATATCGCGCAATAATTCCCTCTAAGGTAGTTTTCTAGTAATGAATTGTTTATATGAAAAAAAAAAACAAAGGAATTCTGAAAAAGTTATTTATACCTCCCGAGGTTTGTGCACTTTACTCCCCGCCTCCCTGTATAGTAATGAGTTCTGTCATTTTTACTTCGTAAAAGGAAGGAAAGTCTATTCCCTTTTCTTGTGGAGTGTTTATGTTTATTGAGTTTTTGCATAAATTTTAAACTTTATTGACCGTTAAACATTTTGAAACGCAAAACTACTACATTTCAGTATACACTCTGCAGATCCCTTTAAAAGTTTTTTCGAATTTATAACATTATTAATATTTATAAATGTTTGAAGAAAACTTCTCCTGCCACCCTTAGTAGATTAATCTTTCATATTTAAAATCAAACAATTTCTTTAAAATATTTTTTTAATATTGAAGATTTATACCTAACATAGATAGGTGAAGTTGTATAAGTTTTAGCTGGTTTACAAATCTTATATCAGAATAAACTGAGCGTAGCCTGTGCCTGAAGAAAGAATTGTAATTAAAATAGGAAAAATTGTATTATTCCTTGATTGAAATTAGATAAAATAAGGTTTATAATTAAGTACCTACTCACAAATGTTGTGATTTCGGAGGAAATTTCGGTTTTTATTTTTTTAATAAGAGAAAATTAGAAAAATACTTTCTTGGACGCGAGGTCTACTTTTAACAGCCCTACTAGTTATTTATCTAGTGAGGTAAGTACTGTCAACCTGGCAAGAATTTTAAATAAGAGAACATTAAAACACACACTTTCTTAGATGCGAGGTCTAATTTTAACAGCCATACTAGTTATTTATCTAGTGAGGTAAGTACTGTCAACCTGGCAAGAATTTTAAATGAGAGAACATTAAAAACACACTTTCTTAGACGCGAGGTCTACTTTTAACAGCCCTACTAGTTATTTATCTAGTGAGGTAGATACTGTCAACCTGGCAAGAATTTTATCAGTATTTAAAAAAAATTGACGTGGAAAAGTTATTTTGTTTCAATTATATCTGGCAATTATGTGTGTTGTGAATGATGATCATAATCAACGATTTTACGTAAAAAAATTCGATCTCGATTTTGACGCAGATGTTCCACACATGAAAATGTTTACATTTTTACAGAAGCCGTATTATCAAATGATGATAAAAACACTGACTCCGGTTATTTTTACAATCAGATCGTAAATTTTTGATTTAATGTAATTTCACGGATTTCAAAATTAATTTAAAACCGTAAGTAATAAAAAAATTTGTATCTTTTTTTCACATTTATTCAAATCAGCTATTCAATTAACATTTCTAGGTGAGAACTCTTACTATGTGAATTAAATATGTTATAATTGTATTAAGATATGACCAAATTATCGAATGATTCTTCCCGAGGGTACTTAAGTTATCTTAAAAGATAACTTAAGCACCCATTGCATTCCTAACGTGATGATATAATCCATCGCATTTATTTAAAACTTTAACCATTGTATAGTGAAAATAATCAGCAAAATTAATCATATATATTTATAATTATTTTTGACGTAATGTTGACTGACTTAAAATATAATTTCTTAAAAAATGTATTTCATACACTGTCTAAAGATTAGAGTAAATAGCTATTCAACTAAATCTCTTTTTGTAGAAACCAAAACTAAGGGTATGTAACACCCATATGGCCAGGAATGGGGCGCGTCAGAAGAAGAAGATGACTTTTCGAGAGGGATGTTTTGCTTATCTATGGACACTTCCGGCTAGTGGAGAAGGGAAGAAGGGAATTATAAAAACACTGTGAGAGATACTGCAGAATAAACAGTTTAATCCAAAAGTATACAGACTATTATTGACTTTACCCCGCTGGATAAGTAGTGGTTGTTACAATTATTTTATTTTACGCTGACGAATGAATTTTTTATCGCAAAGATTTAAAAAATGCCTTTTTTGATTTGTCATCATAACAATATTTTTTTATGTTAGTGTGGAGGGCATTTGTGACGTCACACCGGTCAACTTATAATATGGGTGATCCCCGGTCCCGATTTCAGCTGCCTAGGGACTAGAGTTACCTACGCCGCGCTATACTCAAATTCGAATCGTTTTGTAATTTGTCATTTAAGCAGGTTTTTAATCAATAAAAATTATAATGAATTTGAAATTGAAATTGATATTGATATTTTTTATGCGACGCCGACCAGAACCAGAAAAATAAACTTTAATTATTGCACACATTTTTAACGGTATTTATAAAAATACTCCATAGGTAAAACAAAAACTTAAATAAAAATTACGATTTTACGGTTTTCTGTTTGTTTAATATTAAAATCTCAATTAATTTTAATTCTCTTTGTATTCCCTATACATAACAAAAACTTCTCGTGTTGTAGTTTTCTTACAAAAGTTTTGCGCCTTGTTTTGGATTTATTCTGGAAGTTGTGAATAGTTAACGTTGAAACTATTTAATATTATTATATAAGTATTAAACAAACACAGGCTACATTTTTAAGTGTAACTTTAAAGTTACTTTAAAGAGAAAAAATGGAATTTTATTTTATAAAAATATACCGACTAAATATGGTTTTGTTGGAATATTCAAGAGGCAGAGGATTTTTTTTGCAACAGAGACTAAATTAGATATAAAACCTTTATTGTCGTTTGTTTGTAAGTTAAAAAAAGGCTTAAATAAATCGAGTCTGAGTCGAGAATTATTGAAGTATTTTAACAGAGTTATTACCAGAAGATCGATTTTTAACTAAGAACTTTGCAAACATTCCAAAATAATACAATCTTGATAAGCAGATTGAAAATATGTATTTTTCGCGAATGTCCTGAATGAAACCCTATTTACGATTAAATTCTACAATTTTTTAACAATTTATTATTTAGACACTTTTTTGGTATTTTTTAAAATTGTATTAAGGCAGAGACAATACAGGGATTGCAAAAAGGGTGGGCCTGAAAAGCAGCAACACGGCTGCTTATCTGAAAGTTCTTCCTTAAAATACAGTTGGTCTTAATTAATAAGGAAAAATTGATCCATAATATCTTAAAAAAGTGGATCAATCTACTAACCAACATTATAGGTATTACATTATCTATTATACAGGATGTCATTATCTATTATACGGGATGTCAGGATGTCTAATGTGTGCTAACTTCGGGGGTGATTCTACATGATTTTAGAAGTAAATGAGATCCCTTTAACTGACAAAGATCGTTTTTTTTATTTTTTGGAATAACTTAGTGAGTAAAACCTCAAATTGTAATATGTAATTATTGAAAACAATATTAGCGATTCCTAAACGAAAATCTGAAACAGACAAATCAGAAAAAGATACGGTCACATATAGGACTCAAACCCATGACCCTTGCCTTAGGAATCGCTAATATTGCCTTCAATAAGACTAAGATCCTTTTCAAGAAAATGTCAACATTTTTAAAGAAAAACAAAAATTGACAAAATTATAATATATGAATTTTGTACTGTATCTATAACGCATTAGCGGAATCAATTATGACCTCCGAAATAAACAGTTATGGACGAACGTTCAAGTCTTATGTAAATAAATAAAAATGAGTAAATTCAACTCAGTTATCTAAAATTGTTGTCAGGCAAAAAAATAAATAACGAAAAGCAAATAATGTGAAGGATTGTTTACATCATGTAATTAGCTTTATTAAAGTGGGCTATGAAAGTAAAATATATTCTACCGTTTTTCTGCAAAATCATAAGAAATGCACCATCACTGACTAAAATGTACATAAAATCATGACTTACTGGATCACTTATTGTTTGGTCACCACTTTGCACCTCGTGAGTGAGTACGTCCGAACCTCTTGATCAATATTATCACAGGAAATCTACAATATCTACATAATGGCACAAAATTTATCTGCAAACAGCAGCCCGCAGGCGTACATTTACAAAGCTTGTGCCACGTCAGTCACGGTGATGTCTGTAATACAGTCGCTTTTTTGTACGGAATCATTCACAAAGCCTACATAGTTTCAGTCATGTTGACGACTATAATAGAATAACTTTGGTTTTTGCAAACCTGACTTTACCTACCTTACATAGTGCATTAGACTAGTCTAATAATAGTATTTACCTAACCTAAACTAACTTGCAGTCTGAGTAATCTGGTCTTTACCTTACCAAACCCAACCTCACCTATCCTATAGACTACATTAGACTAGACTTTACCTGATCTACTATGGACCGCATTAGACTATACTTTGCTTTCATGATATCAATAATAATTTGATGATTTCTATAGCGCCATTCATGTGAAAAATCACATCATGGTGTATTTGCCAATATCCTTGAAAAAGTCTGATTGAAATGGTAAAGGCTTTGTAAACGATTTTGCACAAAAAAGACTACTCTATTACTCGTATTACCATCACCGTACTAAAATGGTATAGGCTTAAATGTGTAAATGATTTAGCACAAACAATAGCAACTCTTTTAAGTTTCTCTTTAATATATTTAATATTTTGCATAAACGAAAGCTACTCTATTACAGTCGTCACCATGACTGAAATATTAGGCTTTGTAAAGACGGCTGCAAGCGACGGTCTTAAGATACGGATACATTTACGAGCCGAGTTTCGGTTCGCAAATGTATACGCAGCATTAGGCTATCACATGATGCTTCCACCTTCGTCATGTGGATGTTAAAGCCAAGCGGTGCTAATGGTGCTAAATGGTATAAATATCGGCTCTCTGACGCCACCACAGAATAGGTATGCTAGGCTGGACGTCCAAGCTTTCAAATTTCTACACGTCATAATTTTTCTCTTTTGAATATTACGTTGTTACGTAAAAAAAATACAGTTTAAAAGCTATTCCTTAGTACTTTGATCCTTAACTGTTCCCAACATTTTAGAGTCAGAAAAACTATGGTTTTTCCAATTATTGGGGTATGTTATGAGGTTGAAGGAAGTGAGGAAAGAAAGGAGTTTAATTGGGATCCCAGTTGGATGGTTGGGAATTTTTGGCTATTAAAGTGGTATTTTACCAGGGGGGTTACTGAGAGTATAGGGCCAAAATAATTGCTATTTTATCTTAGTTTATTTATTGTTTTCATGTTTAATTATTTCAACTCAGTTTTTTACTCAACTTTTTTTTTTAATTTCCTAATAACCATTATTACTTAATTGAATAAGATTTATCTATTAAAAAGTTCTGTTAAGTAGGTAATTATTATAACGATAACTTTTTCGCCTTCCGAAGGCAAACTGTGATGAAACCACTTACGTACATATATATTTTAATTCTACATGGGTTCACGGATAATACTTATTGATATAAAGTACTGTTAATTTATTAAAAATCTGGTTAAATTATTATTTTTCCTATTAAAAACGGGACTGCAAACCTTTAACGAATGAATTAACAGAGGTCCTAATAAAGCAACAGTAAAAACGAATGTTTCATGAGGACGGCGGAACACGTGTTCATACAAAAACTGGTATTAATATTTACATACTGATATTGTCGCATTCCGTCATGATATCTATTAGGAAAAGTACACGTGATCTCGATATTTGCTGAATGATTAATATCTTATGAGGAATTTGATATGCTATAATTTTTTAACAGTACTTGGTAGATACTTATGCATGGTGACATTTTTTTTACAGAAGGCGTAATAGCTGACATGCTTAGTAATAAATAGTTGCTTAGCCGAACTTTTTTTAAAAGTAAAAGTGGTTATTTTTAAAAATAAACATTAATTAATTATTGATTTATGAATATGAATAAGACAGGGAGTGTGCGCCAAGACTGAATTGTTTGGCGGTTCATTCTCAAGGGTAAGCCTTGCAGCGACAGGATGATGGTTAGTTGGTTATGTTAGGTTTAAGTCTAGATTTAAAAAAAATATTTGATCGATACATTGAAGGCCCAGCCTAAGACCTGGTGTATTAAAATTCTGCGAATGCAATCAAATTAAGGCTACCAAAATAATGAAATTTGTTGACTCTGTTGGCTTTTGCAACCTGAATTTAAAACTGCAATGACATTTGTGACGTTGTACACAAAACGACAACTGAAAACAGATAGTTTTCTTCTGATGCCTAAAATCTACAATGTTTTGATAGAACATTTGATTTCAGAGCAGATTCATTCGAATTACCATTCCACATTCAAAACGGTAGTATGGATTATATTTTTTTCTAACCTTACACAATAACTTGCTGATATTTTCCACATACACAAAAAATGGCTCAAAAATGTTATTTCTAAACGAACATGTTACGGATCCTTTTTATGTTAGTATTATTTTTTTCGTAGTAAGTTTATAAGCATATCGAAAAAAGGAATAACAGAATCAGAATCATTAACAGGAAAAAAAAAACAAATTTTCGAAGGAAATTATCAATATATTTATCGCAAGGAAAACAATAATGAATTAATAATGATTGGTGGTCATGATTTGTAAGTAATATTTTTTTTATATAAATACGGTTGACGGCCTGCGTGGTAGAGGGGTAAGGCTCTCAACTGAAGGCTGCGGGTTCAAATCCCGGCATGCGCAAGTAAATTTTAGTTGATTAATTTGTGTTATTTCATAATTTTATTAATTTAAAATAAGGTGTATTGTGAGTGGAAGATACTTTCAGTATCATCCAGATGTAAGACCACAATTTAGAATTGAAACTTTGCTTGAAATGGTTTTAGCTGTGTTTGTTGATTATATTTGATTAGCCAGGTAGTTCCCCACCTTTCTCTTCCCCATCTCACTTCCCTTCCCATTATTTTCAGTCTCACAACATACCCCACTTGGGAATGCCATAGTCTCACTGGCTCTGGACAGTTGGTACTCTTGTGCGGTATTCACATTTATAAAAGTACCTTGAAAAACTGTGTAAATTTTCACATTCGAAAACCACAGAAAAATGTTTTAAAACACGATATACGGATAAAATATTATTTTGATAAATCTATGTTTATTTACTGCAGCAATATGCACTATGAAGTATGGTTATATTTTGAATCCACACAAATTCGTAGACTAATATAATGGTACACTCTAGTTCTATTTTTGATTGTTCGTGTCAAGTGTCATAATTTTCATTGTATCGGGGTTAATACTCCTAGGTATTTGATTTGGCCACTGGGGTAATACCAAGGATAAAAAACAGGTTGCACTTTTAATATGATAACAACTTAGCGTCACGTATTTAAGAGCGCTTAACAGGCGTTTCTCAGATAACGTAGCATCAGCACAGATAATAGAAACTGAGGGACTATCATACGCGTACTTCAATTGATTAGGTACTGTTATAAATCTACGTTTTTTTATCTATCAACGTAAGCTTATTGATTTCATCTGATAATCATTTAAGCCTATCATTGTCCAACGGTAATCATTGACCTGGAACAAATAATTGCTTATTATTATTACTGTAGATTTTCATCTTTTACACTATCTTTGATTTACATTTTTTAAACTATCTTGCATATAATTTACCCGGACAGATGGAATCATAACTGCCTATTATTACTACGGTAGATTTCCATCGTTTACACTATTTTGCTTTTCCATCTTTTAAACTATCTCTTGCAAATCATTTCGATACAAATCGCGATAAGCTAATTAAAACGAAAAAAGTTGATTGTGACATCATAAGGGTGAATGCAAAAAAATAGATTACAAGTATCTGAATGATGTTAGTAGTCGCCAATAAAAATATGCACGATAATATATTAAAAAAAAAAAAACTACACTGAAATAGCGAAAATTATGAGAACATTTTTTAAATCTTTCGACAAAGGCCTATGTTACATTAAATATACACTGTGAATTTGTTCATACCTAAAATTAACATATTAAATAACAGATCAAAATGTGTTTTTAATAATTTTCGAAGCATACTATGTCATTTTTTTCTATCGGGCGAATTTGATAAAATTATTGTTTCGGCTCTGCAGATATTACAAATATGATATTTAAAATTATATTTTTTTTAGGAACTTAAAAATTCAGTGTTCTATAAAAATATATTATAAATCGGTAAGAATTCGGAATTGTGGAACAACACAATTATATACCGATGGTTTTACTACACTTACGCCTCAGTGATTACATTTCCACTGCCTACTTGCGTCCTATCTAGTCATGCCTCGTCGTAGATTTTTAAAAATCAGAAAATTATTATAAATCGGTAAGAATTCGGAATTGTGGAACAACACAGTTATATACCGATGGTTTTACTACACTTACGCCTCAGTGATTACATTTCTACTGCCTACTTGCGTCCTATCTAGTCATGCCTCGTCGTAGATTTTTAAAAATCAGAAAATTATTATAAATCGGTAAGAATTCGGAATTGTGGAACAACACAATTATATACCGATGGTTTTACTACACTTACGCCTCAGTGATTACATTTCTACTGCCTACTTGCGTCTTATCTAGCCATGCCTCGTCGTAGATTTTTAAAAATCAGAAAATTATTATAAATCGGTAAGAATTCGGAATTGTGGAACAACACAATTATATACCGATGGTTTTACTACACTTACGCCTCAGTGATTACATTTCTACTGCCTACTTGCGTCCTATCTAGTCATGCCTCGTCGTAGATTTTTAAAAATCAGAAAATTATTGAATCAAACGAATTATTAACACATATTTGTAAATCAAAACCAACATTCAATAACGTCTATGGTCGCGTTAAGAAATCAAAGCATAAAAATGCACTACAATGGAATTTTTTGACAATTATTCGGCAAAAGCAAATATTGAAAAGAAAGACAAAACGTTTAAATGGCTTTAGAGCTGTGTAAAGATATAAGAATAAAAATTTGCATTTCAAAAGGATCTTCCCGCGTCTCGAATATTCAAAGCTGTCATTATTCGGTAACATCTAAAAATTGATACACTTATGTACTTAGTAAAATTAAAATTCAAATGTATTTCTAAGACGTGTAACGAAGGTACATTATGTTTTATACTTATGCAAGTGTTTGCGGGCAGAACTTGATGAAGTAATTTGTCATTGATTGTTTTTTTATTAGTTTTATTGAAGTTTGAAAATATCCGTAAATTAAACGTTGTAATATAAAACGATGATATGAATGGAACACTTAAAGATAGGTTGGATGTGCCTTGGTTCATAACAACTGTTACATCATAAATATTTTAGATAAATACCCGGATGTTAAACCTATCAAGAATAGTTCTAACAAATTCTACCCACACGTGTATTATTCTTAGGTCTTACCGGATATAATCTAACACTCCGTGAATTTCAGAGAATAAGGCGGCCCTCAAAAAAAGCTATAAAACACACATAAAATAGAAATATGAAAATTTTGATCACCAAACGAATTCGCAAAAACCAAATACGCTGTCAGCACACGTGACCAGGATTTTCGTCAGAAGGGCCAAGTAGGCCAAAATGTACCTACATTAAAGATGTTACTATTTTATCTGCCTTGGCAGTGAACACAAACTAATATAATATGCTAAACTAATATGGTAAAAACATATACTATCTGAAAGCAGGCTTCCTGCTGTAAAATAAATAATGGGAACCCAAGAGCAAAACTCAGCAATCAAAGAGAGAAAGAAATTAGCATTATATGAATACAATTAAATTAGGCTTCGATAGGGGTGCTGTCATGTTAAAAGAATCTCGATATCTGAAGTGTGTGAATGGTGGAAGCGACGGTGTACGAGTACGTTGATAACATTTGTTGGGGTTTCTAAATCTTACCATCAGATGCAATCAAATAATGACTAGAAATCGGAACAGATCGATAAAATTTGTGGGGGTTTCTAAATCTTACCCTCGGATTCAATCAAATAATGAATAGGAATCAGAGCACGTTGATAAAATTTGTGGAGGTTTCTAAATCTCACTCTCGGATGCAATCAAATAATGACTAGGAATCAGAGCACGTTAATAACATTTGTGGAGGTTTCTAAATCTTACCCTCGGATGCAATCAAATAATGACTAGTAATCGGAGCAATAACATTTGAAATAAAGCCAGTCAGGATAAATTATTAATGTATATCAAAAAGTGACACACTGAATCAAAGTATGAGAATCACTCCTTATATTTTTTTATGGCTGTCATATAAAACATTAAAGCATGACGCATAAGAGGTTACAAATAATCGCATATGAATCATTCGAATTTGAAAGTCAACAGAAGGATAGCCGTGTGGGTAGTTGAGGTCTCTTGACGAAAATGTGATATCTGTCTCTTGTCAAATTTTCGTCAAGGGACCTCAACTACCCGCACGGCTATTCTTCTGTATATATTTATATATAATATAATATGTATATATTCCGTATATATTTATATATAAATAATGTAGAAGTATTTGTTTACCCTCGCATTAATTCCGGTTCACACGTATTTCAAATAATGATGAATCTGATTTTATATCAGTGTTTTACAATCAAAAGATTGTGAAAATCCCAATGATTAAGCTACTCGCTGTAGACATCCAAGGTTCACTAATCATTATTACGAGCCAATTGTAGCCCAATTAGAACTATGATATGAAATTACGATTTACTTCTTAATCCAGTTAATTGTATGGCAAAAGTTTTTCTTAATAACCCATATATCACTACTTTGCATAATAAAGATTATGTTTTACCCAACTTTAAGAAAAATACAAAATGTGACTTTTAATTAGTGATTTAAATCTTCTTCAATTTTATTGATAAATTGAAAACCCCATCCGTGGGAGTAGAATTTTCAATTGCTAACCTTTTGGTTTGCACTTGAAAAGAAATAACACAAAAATGTGCTACACGAACGCCATGTTATTATTATTTAACTATTGAAGACAATGTTAGCTATTCTTAAACGAAAATTAGAAACCGAAACATCAAAAAAGATAAGGTCATATCTAGAACATGAACCCAGGACCCTCGCCTTGCCTGGACGCAAGTTATTACTATTGCTTTATTTGTATGGATTTACAATAGCGAACACCAAATTATATTATTTCAAAGCATATTCAACTTGTGCTTAAGACAAGACAATGCGCTAACATAAAGCTAGAATCTTAAGTAAAACAGTCTTGCACAAAAATATGCGAATATTGGATAGACCTACAGTTGAATTTGCTCTAACAAATCTACAAAATATAGTGGGAATCTTAACGCCATAATTGATGAAGTCGTGTAAGAACAATACTTGGCGGGCGGCCCGGCTTAATGGATGGACTTACGGTCGACTTTGCTCTAGTAAGCCTAGAAAATCGATCTTTCCGTGGGGTTTATTTTAATTATTGGTGATGAACGTATTACTAAAATCTCAAATATTTCTAGAGGGAGCCCTTGGAAAGTTATTAATTCATCGTCCAGAAAAATTAAATCTCTTGCTAACCTCTAATTTTATTGTTGAAAAACGTTTTATAAAATTTTCGAAGCGTTTCAAATAATATATTTTAATGGTAAATGGTAATGTTATTTTGGTTGATTGATTGGCGAAATTCGATATAAAATGAAGGTACGTATTTCATATACATATTTTAGTAAGATTTATCTCTGTATTGACTGACCGTGCATCTCTACTGATGTATTCGAGATGTTATGTTAGCGATGAAAATATTTGCTGCTTTTTAAAATTTTGGTAAACTTATACAAACATGCTAATCAAATTTTTTTTATTTTTGAAGTGAAACTTCTTTACGCGCGTTTTGCAATTTCGAGGACCGGAGTAAAACCAACTCATGACCGTCATGAAAAACCGTGATCATTTCGCTATAGGAGCCTAGCCAATATTATATACCTACTTTAGGTCACTCTCCAAACTCAGCTTCGCGGTCTAGAGGCAGAGGGCCCGATTGTCGTCGTGAAGAACCGAGGTTCGATCCCCGCTTTAACTATTTTTTTTTTTCTTTTTGTGATTTTTTTAATAATAATTTTTTTTAAAGTGATAAAATGCTCTCGTGCTGCGACTTTTAGATATTTTGACTATATGATATTTTGGTCGAATACGTAATAACCGCGGTATAGAGGCAGAGCGTTCGACACTCTTTATGCAGGACACGGGTTCGAATCCCATATTTTTATTATTTTTTTATTTTTTTTTTATCAACGATTTGTAATAATGTAGTAAAAAATTAGATAAATTTGTTAATTTAAATTTAATTTACTTTAAGGTACCTATATGATATTTTGGTCGAAATATAGCTTACAAATCGAGCCGGTAGAGTCGCTCGGTATTTTGATTAATTATTTTTATTTATCAACGATTTGTAATAATGTAGTAAAAAATTACATAAATTTGTTAATTTACGGTACCTATATAATATTTTGGTCGAAATATAGCTTACAAATCGAGCCGGTAGAGTTGTTCGGTATTTTGATCAATTATTTTTATTTTCAATCATTAAAATTACTAATCAAGGCCGATAACGCCGCGTCGCCCGAAATATCTCTCCTCGCGGTCTAGAGGCAGAGCGTTCGACACTCGTTATGAAGGACCCGGGTTCGAATCCCATATTTTTATAACTTTTAATGTTTTTTATCATATGCTACTTATAAATATGTCAATAGACAGAAAAAAAGAGAGAATGAAATTAAAAGAGAGAGAGAAGAATAATAAAAGTTTCACTTCCGTCGTGCGTAGGCTTGCCACACACTGTATTTTTTTATTTTACACAACTGGTACGCAATAATTTATGTATCGTTAACAATTGTTTAAAAGTATAGTATCAGTTTTGTAAAATTTGAAACATGTTTATTATTGAGGCTGACTTTTTTTTCACACTAACCCCACACAGGAGGCCGTGAGGAAAATTATTTCACTCAGGGCCTATGTCATCTTTGGGGATGCTGTGCGGAGGATCGTTTTAAGTAATGGAAGTTCTGGGAAGGAAAAAAGTGTGAGGAGTGGGTAGGAATTTAGGGATCTGTGTGCTGGACACTGTGACGGACACATGAATATATCATTCACCTCAAATCAGCCTCTCCCGATCTGGCATGCCAAGCATCCGGTGGGCAAGCGCATTCCGAACACACCTCACTATATGAACCCGGACACTTTTGCTAAGTCACCAAACGAATCAAACCTCTTGAGGTGACCTATGGAAGAGGTGTTAATTATCCAATAAATGGTTACCGGGGCGGCGGTACCCAAACACGCATGCAAAATTGTGAATGAAATATGGTTTAATTGTTTAAATTATTCACATTGTGATTCTTTATAATATTATACTTGACTGTTAAATTAAATTCTAGCTTTTTAAAATATTTATTATTATTATTCTACACCGACTATTTTCGTTACTATAGTATAATTGCTAAGATTTTTATTAAAACAAATCCTTCGTAAATAAAGAAAAAAACTGTCTAATAATAATTCATTAAATTGTTCTGGAATCATGAAAATTGTATGGTCTTACGGTTTAGAAATTATAGCGGCTATTTTAAGTTCACCAAGAAATCATGAGCTATGAAGCTTTGGCATGTCCATCAACTGTAATAAAATAAGGCAAGTTAAGACGGTAGTGTACAGTATATAGTAGAGCCATATAGTTTATTTTTGATAATGTTAATGTGATGTTTATTAAAAATAAGAGAAAAATATCGCAATGTTGTGCTTAAATTTCGATAACTATGATGGGGATATTACATTCTTAATGTTATGTTAAACAGATATAAGGCATTGAAATTAATTCAGTTGAAATACTTCAAAGTGTGTTCATTTTACATGAAAATTGCTCTTAATGTTGAATGTGTTTTGTTCGCGAAAACGGAATAAGTAATTGGATCAGAGTACACAAATTACGCCAAAATAATCACTAGCATGGTGTCTTTTAATGAAATTCAAAAGCTCAGGTAAATAGGTACCCACAAAGAGCCATAATGCACATCACCGTTCAGGGAAAAGCGGAAATTAAACAGCGAATATGTTAAAATTATAATGTAACCAACCATACTGAATTAATGCGAAACGAGTTAGTGCATTATATTTTGAAGGTTTACGACCAAAAACAATGAATTTCGGCTCCAAATGTGTCTTTGACTAACTACTCATTGTCTTGTTTCATATGTAAATAAGCTGCGCATCGACGCCAAAGAAAACTGTCATACGAGAAAACAATGAGAAAATACTTTACTGAAAATCGACAGAACGTCCAAACAACAGTCTTCATTACCGAAACACAAATGGGCCTAATTACCGAAGAATTAACGATGTATCGTTTATTAAATTGAGTAGCAATGCAATCGGGATTTAATGGGTACTGATTTTAAGTTAATTATCACTTTATCATTTCACATAAGAAAATTACATTATACCTAAATCATTTAACATTTCATTTTACTTTGTAAGAAATTTAAAGTCAACTTAGCACTGGTAAATTTCAAAATTATCCATTTACTGGAATCTCACCTGGGAAGAGATTGCTGTTTTTCACTTTAGCACACCAGGGAATAAAATTTTATACTGGCAGTCGACACTATATCACCTGTGTTCCGTGCACACCGGTCACGTGAGCAACTCGTAGTACCTACTCCCCTCGAGGTTCGTAAGCAACTAATGACCAATTGTTCGTATGATTCGATCTGAACTCCTACCGAATGTGTGATTTTACCATTTACTATGTGCGCGGATTTATCCACGGTGGCGTGTGCCCGTTATCATATCGCGACGAATTTTGGCTCAGGCATGAAGTGCCAGATAGGTCACGATTGATATCAGGTATTTCCTTTTGAAAAATTATTAATACACGACATCATCTAAACTATTAATCTATGAATACTTTTGAGAGATAAAACCTTCAATTCGTGCTCAATTTGCATAAAATTTCCTCCTTTTAATCGATAAATTATATAAATGCCCGAGGAAGACATCGCACGACCAAGTGACTAAAATATTTTAGTCATGAGGCCTACTCTGTATCTTTCGAAACTTTCCTGCCGCCGGTTTAGCGACGTCACAAACCCGTATTAGCCCTTCCTTTACGGTGATAAAAAATTCCTCGTCCTCCGGTTCTACACACTCGGTAAATATTTGTATATTGTAATTATTTAATGAAATACATAAATCTATTGGAATACCTAAAATTTGAACTCACTCTTTAGTTTATTCAGAGAGATATTTTATTAATTAGAGACGATGTTCCCTCAGTTGACAGCACTGGCAAGGAAAGGTTAAACCCCGAACTTACTGGTTTGTTAACCCGAAAGATACAGAGAAGGCTCCCTGGTCATGTTAAAAGTCAAAATAATATAAGAGAATACGTGTGACGTTGCATGCATATGAATGAATCAAAGAGCGTGTTCCAACACGTTCCTATACAGAGTTGTATGGCGGTCTACCCTATCTGGTTACACCCTACGCGATAACAGGCATGACGGTTAATTCCTTAGCTAAACATAATTTTGGTTTCATCTCGCATTAAAACTAAAGCTAATTTCATAATTTTCAAAGAATATTAATAAGGCGTGAGTAAAATGACGACGGCCGATGATTTTATTATTTGTAAAACAGTCCAATTGAAGCAACGAACCAATGAAAAAAAAGTGGATTCATTATAACTGAAGGGTTTTTAAGTTGCCAATGCTAAGTTTTAAAAGTTTTAGGGATTGGGACACTTTCATTAGCCTTCGTTTGCGTAATTTTTATTTTATTCCAAAACACAGTAACCATTCAATATACGATTTACTCATTATCACCTGCCCTCATCATATACATATCCCTGCACCTGTGTACATTGTATTTGGGTAATATTGAATGAAAATATTTTGAGTATGTATTATATATTTTATTTCCATCGTTAATCGACGTTTGTTGCGAGATTATTTTAATCGTCTAATAAACTATCATCAATAATTGAATATGTATTTGTTAACCTATCCACCGGTTATTGCGATAATGCCTTGTTTTGTAAGAATACTTTATATTTTATGATTTAAATAAAATTATTCTTCCCGTTTAATTTATTAAAACATCATTAAACAATAATAATCAATTTGGGAGGCGGGAATGGGTATCGCCGCCCCGGGAACCATTCATTGATTGACCAACACATCTGACATGGTCACCCCAAGTGGTTCACTACGTTTGGTGACTTGGAAAGGGTGCCTGGGTTTAGGGGGTGAGGATTATTTAGGTCACTTACTGTGTGGCGGGCCAGATTTGGAAAGACTGGTTGAGGGAGGTTTTTTTACCCCTCCAGCAGGACTCTCTCGACCCACCGCCTTGAAAAGCAGTGGGAGAGATGAATTCAAACGTCCGTCACTCCTGGAAACACTGATCTCTAGTTTCCTACCCACCCATCATATATTTTTCCTTTCCAGATCTTTCTCTACTTCTTTTCCTCAAAAAAACCCTCCACACAGCATCTCTAAAGAATGAAATGGCCTGTGTGGAGATAATTAAAAAATAAATATATAAAAGCAAGCCAAGCAAAAAAGTCACCATACTTACTTGAAAAAAAATAATGGCAATTAAAATAATTTATTTTAATTTTATTAATGGTTTTTATTTAAGTGTGAGCTCTCACTGATGATAGCGAACCTCAGATAAGAAATTAATTGATTAAAGATTCATGCTTTATTTTATTAGCTATTAACGTAAAATTGAAACTAATTGGTTTATTTTTTATTTTTTTTATTATTAACCTCAACACAGGCTTGTCCTAGTGAGGTTAAAAATTATAACGTAAAAAAGATACAATGTAAACAAACAATACGTAAATAATTTTTTTAAATATATATAAGGTATTTCGAACAACTTCTTTTTTCATTAACTTAATTTCAACTATTTTTCATAATTACAGAACAAGAGGTACCTACTTAGATTGTGTTTTGGAAAACCCTTATAAAGTTGTATATTAATTTTGTGGTTTGTATCTGACATAACTTAGAAAAAATAAATGTCGGTACCTTCTAGAATATGTTCTTTAGTATTCCAAGGAAGCCTGTTCAAAACTTTATTAAAATTTATTTATTTAAAAGTTTTAATTGGTTTGGATGGGGAATGTCATATTTGTTTCCGGGAAAATATATGTCAAGTTTAATGATAAGGACATAGACTGATAAAATAACTTGTTAAGAAACTCTGATTAATTATTAGATGAGTGGAAAGGCCCATCAAAGATATAGTGTGTGTGATAGCATGACGAAGGTTAAGGATTTATTTAGCGGAGGTGATAATATTTTATTGCTATTCCAAAATGCTAATTTATATATTTATTAATGCTTGAATTTATTTTTCTTCACTATTCCCTTATTTTAATTCATGTGCTATTGGGTAGGTAGCGTAAAGTTTTTCTATACGTAAAATTCAGTTTACTAAAAAGTGTAGTGTAGAACTGAAAAGTGTAGCGTTTTGACCATTGCTCTAATTGAGGTGATGTTATCAATATTCCCAAAACGAAAAAATACATAATTTTATGCTTGCTTTGACACTTTAATTTATTTCTCCAAGATTTAATATTTTAATTTTATTTTGCTTATTATTGCTATATATCGTTATTTTATTTTTTGTTAGAAATTAATAGCAATTTTTGATTAATAAAAAAAATATTGACTACAACGACAAAAATATTACATATACTCGTATCTCTACGTATTTATTATAAACCCAACAACCTGAAATATTATTTACTTTCTTTTAGTAACTTTTTTTTGGCGGTTTAAAATTTTATACAGATACCAAGTACCAACAATAGGTACTATTCTTGCTTTGTTATTTACAGATATCCTCAAATTTTATTTTAGCTTATCTTTTTATCTTTGGTTTAGGCCCCCGTTCCTAAGGGCTTTTTATTGGAAGTTTATTTTTTGTACTATGTATGCATCTTCTCAAATCAGATTAAATTTAACTTACTATCTTTATTTATTTATTACAAAATAAATAAACATTTCATATTAAAATAGTATGCTATATTTTTTTTCCTAAAAATTCTACAACTCCATAAGGTGAGCTCCAGGAGCTCGTTTTATGGGAGGAGAATTTAGATACAAAAAGACAATATTGCTTAAAAGGCGATGTGTAAACAATATTCAATGACTTATTAAACAACTACAAACATAATTCAACATACAAATTGACATACATTTTTTTTTAAAACGAAAGATAAACACACCCGGATTACGAATAACCTGACAATATTTGAAAATCTCCTACTACCACCACAGTAAGCGGAAAATGTTGCTTGTGTTGTGATGGAGGACTTAGCCAGCCGAAGAATTGAATAAATGTAATTCAATATACACAATTTTATGAATCAGTTTTAGAAAAAATATAACACTAGCCAAAGTCTTCTAAATTCTAGATAGTATAGATTGAGTAAACGTATATTAAGGGTATATACTAGTATATCATTAACCAATTTCAGAGAGTAAATTTGCCTTTAGAATTGCTCATATTTCAAAGTTTCGATTACATTAATTTTGTTTTTGGACAATAATATATTGTACCATCTCACATCTAAATACAAGTAGTGGTGCTGTGCCGTGGTCGTTCTTAGCATTGAGATATTGAATATATTGCTTATGCCATCTAAGGGGTGAATTTTATTGATGGATTTTTTTTAATAAATTTTATGTAAGATGTTTCTTTAATTCTGTGACAGCTGGTACAATAAATTCCAGAAATATCTCTTAAGTTGGGAAGTCGTATTGTTTCCTTAAGATAATTTTAAAAATTATTCTTTGAATTGTTATTATGGGCTGTAAGGAAGCTTTTAATGCCCCTTCCTATCCAATAATGCCATACTGCAATAGAGACTGAATTAATGTATAATAGAAAAATTCGATAGTTTTCTTGTTTAGCATGTTATGTATGTTAAAGACAAAGATACATTTTCTTATTCTTTCCACTGTGAGATTGATATGTTCTTTCCATTTAACATTTTTATTTATTAAAATTCCAAGATATTAAATTATAATTATATTAAACTAAATCATAACATTAGATTTATGATTTAGTTTAGCGCATTCCAATTTTTTTGCAATGTTTGAGACAAGAGATGGTCGACAATTTGATATTTCGTTAGGGCTGTCTGATTTAAAAACGGGGTTTACCAAGGATTTTTTTATAAACTGTTGGGAAATTCGACTATTCAAACTTATTTTTATTATGTGTGTAATTAGAGTACTTAATAAATTGTTGTACCGCTTCAATATTTCTACTGTGACTCCATCAAATCCTGGTGCAGATCCACCATATCATTTATATATAACGGTTGGAAAACAGACAGGTAATTTTGAAGACCGTCCTCCACGAAATCATCTATTTTATAATTTTCGTCGATACGTGTGGCTAAGTTTAGTCAGACGGTAGCAAAATATTTATTAAATTCATTAGAAAAATTTGATAGTTTGTGTTTTCTGTTAGTTATTTCATTTATTGTTTTCCAAAAATGTTTTATATTTTGTTTAGCCAAGTCAATTACACTTTTGTAAAAGTTTTTTTTAATTGTTTAAATTTAAGAGGTTAATTTGTTCTTATTTTTTTTATAACATGTGATGATTTTTTCTATTGAGGGGAAAATTTTTGTCGGGCGGTATAACAATTCTTGTTTTCTAATAGACAAGAATAAGCCAGGTGATATCGATGGTTTTATTTTTTTGAATTTTGCTTTAATTTTTACAGTTTTAATATTAGTTCATGTGGAGATATAATTACAGAGAATATGATCAAAATACTAGCGAAATAGATTCTAATAGGGGATGCCAGCTTTTCGCACTTGTTTTTTAAACTCAATTCATTATGGTTCAGTGACATCTTTGTATAAGTATTGCTTTCTGTATTTGTGTTAATCTAAATATAAAGTTGTTGCATATGGATGCATATTATATATTTTTAATATTATTGTATGTACTCGTAATTTGTCGGAATCTTTTGTGTTACACCATAATGATGGACGTTGGCCCATCATTTCTCTATCATATTCTTTTATACATAATATACAATTGAATCCGGACATGAAATTAATAAAATCAATTTTTATTTTATTATTATTTTCGTTTGATACGTCAATGTTAAAATCGATAATTATTTTAATGTTCTGTTTATTTTTTACGATAAGATAATGTTTCTGAATTCACCCATAAAAGTATATTCATTAGATCCGTGTGTTCGGTAAATCTCGATAATATTAAAACATAATTTATATGCACGTAGATTATTATCTAAGCATTTTACTCGGTGCATAGCAACTTCTTCCACTGTATAACAATATTTCACAAATACAACAATACCAATTTATCACAAAAGATGTTACAAAGTAGCTATTTGGGATACAAAATGTATTGTACTCACAGGCGAATGCTTCGGTTAACACGATACCGTCCGGTTCATGATTTAGGAAATTAAATAATAATAATAAAAAAACAGTAAAATTTTGTTTGATTGATCTGATATTCATATATGATATTGAGAATGATTTTGGTATTTTATCTATGAAGTTATTACAATTATTTATAGTGGGATATAATGAGTTTTATCTAATTTTTCAATGAAAAAAATATTCATAATTAGAGGGATAAAAAAGTAAATAAGCGAAATGCAACTCACTCATATTGAATTCGTATTTGTGGATTTTGTAGCATTTTCTCACATTTTCTTAGGAAATTCACATAAGTGACTGTTGGCTGGACGTTCATTGTGATACACGATACACATTGGATACACATTGTGATTCACGTTCATTCTGTTGGTGCAGTTAGCAGGTTCTTGTTTTTTGATGCAGTGCTGTATTTTAGCTCTTCTGGACAGTGGAGGCATCTAGGACTCTTCATGATTTCTAGGCATCTTAGTGGGGTGCCAGTAGCCAAGGCAATGATAGCATGGCATCAGTCGATCGCAGTCTTCTACGTATGCTTTTAAGTGTTCAATATTGATCCTTTCGTTCAATATTATTCTTTTTCTTAGATTCCTTATTGTTTGGATAGTGTATATTTTTTTGCTCTTGAGTTTTTTTATAATGTTAATTGGTTCATTATCCGTTTGCGAGGTCGTGACGCTTTTATGTCTACATTTTGATTTATCAAATTAAGTATCAGTTCTTCTTACTTGTAGCCAGCATCAACACCCTTGATGATAACGCAAGGTTTTTCTCTTAATTTCATTAGCTTGTATATCAATATCTAGGTTTTTATAGATTTCGTTTATTCTTTCTTCGGTATCATTTTGATTCTCACATATTAGTATCAATTTGTTTGATATGTTTTTTTATTAAAAAATTCTTATTTTTAGTTTGAATACTTTTATTATGTTTTTTACTATTTTTTTCGATTTCATCAGCAGGCTTGTCTTTTTTTGATGAAATTAATGGAGCAAAACTTGCTCTAGCAGCTTTTGTACTGCTAATTTTTTTAAGTTCCGTGCGTATTTTTTACATATTAATTTTGAGTTTCATATTGAAACATGGTCCTGAAGGTGTTAAATTTAAGTCTGTAGGCAGTTTACTTTGGCAGTGTCCGTCTCGTGAAACTACTACGCGTTGCGAGACTTGCAACAATACTGATTATTTTAAGTTACTTATTTTTTCATTGCAATTTTGGATTATAGTATTTCGTTGTTTTCTTTGTTATTTACAGGTGTTTTTTTCAAGCCTTTGTTCTTCTATACGCTCTTAAGGGCCCTTTATTAGGTACTTACGCAATTATTATTTTAACATCTTACTTAAAGTATATTTTACTTATTAAATTTTCTGAGACACAAACCTAGGAAAAGATCTCGCAGTTTTTATTTGAAAATCCAGCTCCCATTTTTCTTAAAAGAAAGCTGAACGTTTTATGGTTCATTAAGGTAGGTACTTTCACCAATATTTCGTAAAAATGTAATCAATTATTTACAGAAACACCACCAATTTATAGGCATTTTTTATTGATTTTATTTAAAAAAAATCGTGATTGAAGTAAGTGATGCCATGTTTTATTAAATAATACTTACCTAAGGTATGTACATGTACATAGGTAAAAAATGTTGATAGGTTTAAAAAAAATGATAAAACTATGATAATGTACGTTCATCAGAAGACGTTCCGTTCAAAGAGTTTATAATTAATTTTATTTTTTACTTCAAACGAGCACCAAACACCCGAAGCCAGTGGAATTATGAATCATTCCCATTATGGGGAATGATACAAGACCCAAGGTAAAGGGAGAGAGGAAGTAAAAAAAGTCAACATGCACATTGGGAAGGAGGCACCTGGCTCTTCAAATCTGGTCACCAACCAAAGATATTAGAAGAATGAGATATGCTATGTTGGCCGCCGGACCGTAGGCGGAGTACTACCTAATTAGGGTACTTTCAATACTGTCGGGACGTGTACGCACAGAAATCTGTTCTATGTATTAGTGCGGATACCTCAGCGTAAGCGAAGGTGTGCAGTAGTATTGGTGAAAAAAACCGGCGACACTGGGCAAAACAATTCCACACAGTATGAACTGCTCATAGCACATCTCGTTCTTCTAATATCTTTGTCACCAACGAAAGCTGTGGGGATTTTGAAAAGAATTCACTGCATAATGGTGATCTCTTACAATACAATAGAACTTATAGAATATTCCTCCCTAAAACAACGTGAACATATTATTATTTGTGAAAGTATGTTCATGTTTTTTCTACGATTCAGGGTTCAGACCGCATCTAACTACTTAACCACTCTGCTCCAGAATTCGTTTTCTCAGAAAATTTTCAAGAAGACATAGTATATGATTAAGATTTCCATTAAGAGGAACGGCTGGGCGGCCTTCTTCATAGAAAACTTCAATTTGGATTTGAGGCCAAAATACTTGACCAAATTTAATAATATTTATTTAAATCAAAAGATAAAGAAAATCTTCTACGGATATTAATATCTAGGAAATTAAATAATTCATTTTTTTACGATTTTACAGGCGACTTTGACAATTTATTCTGAGTTAATATTAATTATTAAAAAAATAAGCCTTCCCAATCTAGTAAGTAAATATAATGTATATAAAAAAGTATGGTAAAAAATAGGTTTTTTGTGTCGGAAATTTAAATTTATAAACGAAAATTTTTTGTGCCAATGTAAATAAGCCGTTTGAAAGTTTTTTTCTGTAATTGTTCATATTTTATCATTTGAAAAACAAATAAATAAAGTAGCAGAGACAGATACTAAATTTTTGTTGGACATTTTGATTGGGTATTTTGGCCTCAAATATAAATTTACGTTACGTTGTATGAAAAGGGCCGCGCAACCGTTCCCCTTAAGAACTGGTTATTAGTTATGTCAGAGGTACAAATCATTTTCTGGTAACGTTTCGAGGTGCCCCAGCTTTCAAAGTAATGCGATTTCAATTTAGTGAGTAGTTTCCTACTTTTCAAAACTAACTTGAAGTTGCTGTTATAAGGATGCTAGAAGTATTTTATTATTTACGAGACCCAAATAGTCCATCTTTTACACGAAATGCGATAGACTTACGGGCAGACGTCCCTGTTTGGTATCATAAAATTTAGCATGTTTTTACTGCTGAAATTGCCATATTTTTGCAACGATTTATTGAAAACGAGTTTCAAAGATAGATTGAACATTGCAGTCTACGGAGATAAAAATGATTTTATTAAACTTATTTTTTATGTAATTTTTACAATAGTTTGTATGTATAATGTCCTGCACGCGGAGTTCGCCTTTGTTATGGGGGATATTTTGCATGTATAGTGTCCTCCACGCTAGAAGTTCGCCTTTATTGTGTAAGATATTTTGTATGTATAGTGTCCCCCACGCGGAGTTCGCCTTTGTTGTGGAGGATATGTAGTGTCCTCCACACGGAGTTAGCCTTTGTTGTGGAGGATATTTTGTATGTATAGTGTTTTCCACGCAGAGTTCGCCTATGTTGTGGAGGATATTTTATGAGTTGGGACACGATTATTTGTATACATTTTTTGTTGAATTCAATTTGAATGTTTTATGATATCGATTGATACATATTAAGAACACTGTTAAAAAGATTATACCTTTTGTAATTAAAATGATACCATGTTGATGAAAATGACTGCCTGAAGTTAAGCAATTTATTGCAAATTCAACTTTCATGTATATCATATAATCGTATTAATTGTATACGTACCCTTATGGAAGACTTGTTCCTATTAATTTGTATGTAAAACAGTAGTGTTTTAATCAAATATTTGTCTTCTTTGTTTACCTATTGAACAAAACATATCAGTGGTACTTTCTAGATTTACTAGCAACATTTTACATAAAAACGGAGTTTTAACGGGACTAGAAATAAGGACAGTTTTTTTCAATAGATTTTGTAAGCTGATCTTACTATTTTTTTCTAAATTAAGTAAATGTAACACGATGCATTTAGAAGCCATATTTGTCCAGCCTCTTTGAATGATGTAGGTTTGTTTTTCTCATTTTTCTCTAAAACGCCCTTGCTGCCTATGCAAAACCAATAATTATTGCGTTATTTTGAAACATATATGCATAAGGTTTGTAATAAACCAGATAATTGTTTTTTATTATAAAAGCACAATTGAAATTATAAACAAATGTTTATTTTAAACCTTTTTATTTAAATATATTGTTCTACAAGCCCTTCCTCCGTCGGGAATATATTACAACGATCATATTATAAGATACGAAATACTTAAAAATGAACATAAATATTTAGGTGTTGGAGTGAGAAGTCAACAGAAGGGAAGGATTAGTTAGGAATATTAGGGGGACAATATAGGGCAATTTACTAGGAACATCTTTGGAAGGAGTATAATATAAATTTAGTTGGTTGTTCAATATGCTAGATTTATTAGTTATGGTTTTTCTGATTTAAAGCACTTATCTATTATAATTATTTAATTTTTTGCCTTTATTATAAAAGTGAAGAATTTGAACCCCTGTTTTCTTACAAGAGTGATCGGTGGAAATGAGATGATTGGTAAACTCTGAAATTTAATGTTATTCAAACATCTTAAGTGTTCGTGAATCGAATATTTACACTTCTAGTTGTCTTAAAAATGTAAATATTAGAATCACGGAACACTTGAGATGTTTGAATAACAATAATTTTTCAGAGATTTCCAACCATCTCTTTTCCACCGATCACACTTATAAGGAAACAGGGGTTCAAATTTAATAAAAGCAACAAATCAGATAACTTAGAAGGACTTGAAATCAGAATATTCATAAATTATAACTCTAGTACATTGAATGACAAATTAAATTAATCTTATGGTCTTATTCTAGACAGAACATATTTACAGTGAACCGCTCTGCACTTCCCGTAATACCCCTAACTTAGGTAACGTTCCACTTTCTAGACCTCCCACTCAAACACTGAAATATTTATAATATAAGAGCATATCTGTAAATGTTTTGTATATACTAGTAGAGAAATATATTATAATAAAGTTGAAATTAATATGTTTATATTGTAAATAACCATTGTTTCAAGTTATTCATTAATGCTTTCTTGTTTTCATTTCCTTAAAATTTTATTTTTTAATCCATGTTTCTGATTATTGAAAGTAAAGGTAAAGTAAAGTATCTTTTGAATGGTGACCGGATAAATCATCACAATAATAATTCATCACATCTTTAAAAAGTTATATAAAGTAATGGAAAGTGATGAAACAAAAACTTTATTAACTAGTTTAAGTAGGTTAGGTTAGGTTAAAAAAAATTTTTTTCATCGTTTCTAATGACTTTATATCACTTTTTAAAAGTGTGTTGAATTGTCACTGTGTTAAGTTATCATGGAACCCTTCTGAATATCACATCTAATTTTTTATTCTAAAATACAAAGAAAACATATAATTTTATTCTATGTTAATTTTTAACTCACATCGAACGGATTCATTAATTTTGTTATTATTACTATGAATATAATTTGTAGATTAAGTGGAAAGCACATTTAAAATGAATTATTACAAAAATATAAGTATTGTTCTTGTCAATGATATTTGAGAATTTCTTTAAGAGGAAGCTACAAGCCAAAAATGTGTATATTTTTGGTATACCTGATATTGTAGGTAAATGGCATTAAAATTGCTTGACAAACGGAGTCTAGAAACGTTCGATTTCAAGCAAAAAACTGTTTTTTATTTATTTTCTAAATAATTTTATAAGAAAGCAAAAAAGTTAATCAATTGAAACTGTCACAGATAATCTTAGCAATAATAATTTATTTTTTTAAAGTTGTTTCCTTTATGCCTTAATACATTTCAATTGAAAAAAAATTTTTTTTGGTAGTTTACATTTATATTTTTTATTAAGAATTTTTTTTTGTATTCTACTCAAGCGAAGCGATAGGAAAACCTTCAATTTATCTAAAGCATATTTTTTGGTATTCATAATGTTCACCGATTCGTTATAAAGATTAATCAAAATAGTGATTTGGCATTAAGCTTCGCCTTAATAATTTACCTCCTAAATAAAACTCAATAGTTTGAAAAAACCTTCCAATCCAATATACATGGTACACCCTTACCTCCTTACAACCAAAAAATCGATCAACATCCCAAAACTGCTTACCGAAACGATAGTTAATCTAGCAGCATCAGAGCGTTGCGTGACTCCAGTATTGGTGTAATGTATTGCCCCAATTCTTGTTCTGTCTTTGAAACGGCGAGCATAAAGTACCCTTGACGCGACGCTAAGGACACTACGAGTATATCGTATATGCATAAAGCCCCCTCCTAGGAGCGGTTAACCGCAGATGAGTTTGACAATCCTCGCGGTTAACTTCTACCGATCCGACGCACACTGGGGCCAAATACCACAAGTTGATACAATAAACAAAAAAAATAAATTCAATAGTACGATGTCGTTTCATTTGTTTCGAGGTACCTCGATAGTTGTAGCATTATTATATAGTAGGTAAAAACCTTTGACCATACCCTTCTAACTGTGACACCGCTCAGTACAAAGCGAACACTCGTGCAGATAATAAGCCGTTTACAAGTGCCAGCATAAACCTCAAGTTCAAGTATTTATTTCGGAAGACACCTATTACGAATCCCAAAAGTGAGTATAGAACCGTCATGTTCAGGTATTTATCTTATTTTTTCACATTATATTTTGAACATTATTAATTATTTTAATAGATAAAATTGTTTATCAAATATATACAAAAATTTAGTCGTGATTTTTAAAAAAATGATATTCTTTTAGAGATTAGTTGAGCTCCGGGCACCTCCGGGCTATCATTTAAACTCTTTTAGGACCAGTAACTATTTTTATTTACGAACCACTTTTAAAATCTTGCACATATGTACACTTTTTTAAGTAATGAATTATTTTAATGTGATCGGGAGCTATAATTAAAATGAACAGTTTTTTTAAAAACTCGGGATCAGACAATTCAATATCATGTTAGTTACAAAACCTGTCAGAATAGAGATTTATTTCAAAATAATCGTTACCGACATTCAATTATCATTTTTTGGACGTAAGGTGGTAAAGTGTAACTCAAAGATAAAACTAAATGGTCTCCTTTCCAAAAACTGTTTATACCACATATCTGGTCACAATAGAACAAAGATAGAACGCATTTTCTGAGAGAAAGAGTCGTGTCAGTTGGTGACAGATATAGCACAATGCAATTCAGCGGTTTTTTATGCTTCGTGACAAATACAGCACTACGTGAACCGAGCGGAGAAATTATTCATTTTCTTTTTTTCACACAGGTGTGAATTCTGATACCTTATTCATGACAAGACGACAATTATTCACAATAATGAAGAACTCTGGATACTTACACATTCCAGATCAGCTAAATTCGCTGCAAAAGGAAATGGAGTTGAGGACAGGATGCATCGGTGATCCCAGAAAACATATTTCGAGAAGGATAAATCGCTTCAAATCGGAACACTATTCACGATGGGTAGCAGCGCACCGGATTGAAGTAAGATTTCTGGAGAAAAATAAAACATTGCTGGATTCATCAATTTATTTTCCAAATCTTTCACTAAAACGCGGTGATCCCGGTCGCCCGAAAATTACCTTTGATCAGAGTACAAAACGAATGAAACGACAAAAGACTCTGGATTTGAGAAAGTCTACTCCTCTAACTGAATTAGTTTATGCCACACATATGGGACTTAGAACTACAGGACAGACAGAGGCGTCTATAGCTATCACTGATATTTTATTTCATCAAGTCCCAGTAAAAGTAGCTTATAGAAAGTCTCTTGAAACAGTTACTATGTCAGGAGAGGATGCGGTAGCACTCGTAGTGGAAGCGGGATTATCTCGACACCAATACAATGTAATAAGATCAAATGCTCCAAAACTATACCCGTCTTATAAAATTGTACAGGCCGCATAAAAGGAATGTTACCCAGTGACTGCAAAAATCAATGTTAGTGATATTTCATTTCATGATGATTTGCAGACAATACTCAATCTTACCATTAAGCGTTTGGTCTTCGCTCAGGGCAATGTTATACGTACACTCAATTCTAAGAAATTATAAAATATGTTTTCAATTTGTTGTTTTTGTTATCAGATCTTCTGCGAGCAAAAGAAAGCAGCCAAAAAAAAAAGTTGACCACACTCCCCATAGAAGCGGTGGAACTGCTAATGGCTCAATCATTACAGCCGACAGGTGAAAATTATTCAAGTACTCAGGATGATGAAGATGATAGTGACGATTACGATTATTTTGATGATCGTGATGATGGTAGTGTTGATGATGGTGATGATGATAATGATTTTGACTCAATCAAGTCGGATAAAGAGAATTGATTTTTTTGTTTTGTTATTTATTTATTTAAATCGTGAATATAAAATATGTACGTAATAAAGTTTACATATATTATGTATTTAAAATTTTTGTTTTTTTATAACCTTCTTTTCCACATTCAAATTTTCTCTTAAAAACGTCCCTGTGAATAAAGGGCGTTTTTCATCACTCTTGCCCCAGTGTGCGACGTTTCCTGTTTCAGCGCGATAGCTCTGCTCTCCACGGACACCTATTATGGAAGTGAAATTGGCACGATTCTCTGAAGAGCAAAATCACTACCGTGTCACAGACCAGACTATTCACCGGCTCAACAGTAGACGCGAACTCTCGTTCTCGCTGAACGAATATACAAAGGTATTATATATAAAGGTACGCTGCCATTGAGTATTCCCGATGCATTGAATTAAAAACGTTATCGATTAAACTCCTTGACCTAGGTGGTACTTAGCGATTTATTTTTGAACTTATATTACCTGACAACTGAAGTAAAACTCTGACTAATAAAAAAGGTAAGTAAGATTCTTGAAGCATACATAAATATATTATGGTAACACCGGAATGAGAAGATCACAAGGCGGTCGCAGAGGCGGCTCGTGACTTTTGGTTGTACTAGAGTCCAATGTCGTTTGTGCATTAGCAAAATAACCGTCTGCATTATAGACAAAATATCAATTAATAATGAAATAATATATATATATTATTTATGTTTATATTTGGATTTGTAGTAATAAAAATAAACTTTAAACTGCTCTCCTTGACAATCGGGATTTTGAAGATAAGATAGTTTACGTAAGAGGGTTCGGCATGTCCGAGTGCGTCCGTGTGTACGTGATCGCATTGTCATCGAAAATTGTACCTAGGACCTATCCTGAATGCACTTGTACTTCCAGATGCTCTTGTTTCATTAGCGTTATTTTCACTAGACAATGGCTGCTTTTAGTTTGGTTATAAGGGCAGGCGAGCCGCGACAGGAAGCGAGGAACATTATTTGCCGACTGTTTGTGAAGAATTTACGTTTTTTTTTATCAAATTGGATGTGCGTGATCAATTTGCTCGGACCAGATTGAATCAGTGGCACGTTTTTCAATTACTGCAGTGTATGAAGAAAAATTGCATGATGTTGAATAAATTTGCGGATGTTGTTTCTCATTCGAATGATTTACAAAAATACATACTGATGTTAAAACCGAATTAAAAGTAAGTTCACGAAAAAACCCAGGTGGTTCTTTCAGCGAATGACAAACACATAAAAATGAAATGGTTGGTTTAAAAAAAAAATATGATTATTTTATTGATTATGAAATCGGAATATTAATTATTTTTTACTAAAATATCTCAAATAATCAAATATTTCGATTAAGAAATGAAATCTACTATCGTATCTTGCCAAAAATTCTCCGACAGTACTTATTCGTTAAGATGATAGGTAGGTACCTATATCAGGCGTTACAATTTGTGATTTGTGATTGTGATTGTCACATATTGTGATTCGTGAACACACAATAACGATAAAATTTCCTGATACCAATACTTGAAATATTTACTCGTAAAGTTTTAGTATTATTCGATAGTTTAAAGTGTGTTTACATTAAATCCATCGAGAAAATACACGTTTAAAACCCAGTAACATTTAAAATAAAGTGTACAAAACAGTGGTTTTCTTAAATGGTGACCAAACTATTATTTATTTTAAAGATTTATTTAAAACTACCGGCAGTTCGGAAGAAATCTTTAGGAGAATCTATGTTTTGGGGATTAGGCTATTTTATGCCGAAAAAATATTAGCGTTCTTCTTCAAACAACTGTTTTTGATAATTTCCAAACTGCTCGTGGTGCTCGAACCAAAGTACCATAGTCTCTTAATTATACTAAACCTAACGTAAAAAACTTTTGGCAAAAAATAGATCTTTTAAAAATAGATACAACGTACAGGTCATTAGACAGAACACAAATTATTCTAAATATAAATTGGCCACTAAAGGTGGGTTATTACTTAGAATTTGAACAACATTTCATCAAAGTCATAATTCAAGTTCGATTCAAGTCTGTTATTATTTCATCAGCGGTCCGTTTGACAGATTCTCCCATCATAACCAACGAATTGCAATCTAGAGCAAATGCGTTAGGTGGGAATGCTATCCTTGTTCCACCGGTATTTCAATGGACTCTTTATTTCTTCCCCCTCACAACATTGATCTGTTCAAGACCCATGTTTGTTCCTTCCTCTCAAATTATTTTCCTCAGACCATCCTGAGTGGAATATATGTAAAAATATTGAGCCGGTTGCTTCCGAGTAATTGGATAATCACAAAACTTGAGTGGAACTTTCACAGGAATTTTAACTTTGAAATTTGAGGAGTCATCCAAATTCTTCAAATGTCAACGTTAATTTTCAAGTTCTGTGAAAGATTTTTTCAAGTTCTATTATTATTTCAGTTCTGTCCAGCAACTACCCTATAATGATATAATAACAAAACTTCAATAGGACTTTCACAGAACCCGTAAATGAACGTTGAAATTTGATGAATTGTTTAAATTCTGCGAAACAACCCATCCAAGGATCACCAGCGAAGACAGATCAAACATAAAAGATTTATTAAAAACCTGTATATAAGAATTTAACCAAAGGTACGACGATAATTGTCCTTTATTTTGAATATAATATTATGTTCTAAACTGCAATTGTGTTGTACAGATGTTTTATTTATTTTTATATTTGGTGTTAAATGTGTCTTATAAACTGCACCGGCCATCAACACAGGATTTCCTTTTAAGACAAACACTGTACAATTGTACTTCAGTCTTGTAAAGAAGTTTACAAGCCAAAATATACATATTATTTTAAATATATTTATTCTGGGTTTTAACAGATGATCTCACTTACGCGAGAAAAATCTAATAGATAAAGATAAAACTATAATACAATGATACCTTTATTTCATTCCAGAGCCGAGAAATCACCATTCGGAATCAAACGATACTTGAAATGACTTTAACTGCATATATAGACCTTTCCAACTGGTCTCCTTGACCCATCGCTCTGCACCACAGAGGAAGGGATAGATTCATAAGTCCGTCACTCTTGGACACCCTAGATTCCTACCCACCCGTCATACCTTTTTCCTTCCTAGAACTTGCTCTCCTTCCTTTCCTTAAAAAGACTCTCCATACAGTATCCCCAAAGATAAAATAGGCCCCGAGGGAAATTATTTTCCTCAGGGCCGCACTTTTATCCAATCTCCTACAATGTTTTTTATTTTTTCTAAACATTTTTGTGTGGTATTCACGGAAAGAATAAACTGTTTTCTTTAAAATTTGTAGTAAATAGATGTATTCAGAACAGTCTTTGGAGAAATTTATTATAAAAGTTGAAAATACAAAGTAATAGATAAATTTTCATTTCGTGAAATTAAAGAAACGGGAATAAGTTTTGTTATTCATGATTTTTAGCCGAAGGGCTTTAAATTTACTGATTAAACCTGATATTGCGAATAATATTAGGGTCTTAACTTTTTATAGGCGTTTGAAGTTTAAAATTCAGCGTTTAATCCATTTTTTATCGGAGGAAATACATTTTGAACGAGATGTCTGATAAAAAGTTGGGTTTTATATAAAACTGGAACAAACGACAGAGTAAGATTGATGTCATTTTTGTGACTTTTAAAATTTAGTGATCACTAACGAGACTCATATTTTCTTTCAAGGACCCTAAGTAGGTATTGCATAATTTTTCCCACGGCTAGGAAACAAGACTAATTACGTTGTTGATGCGGTACGTAAAGGACAAAAAGAGTATTTAATTTAATCTTCGTTGTTGCACAAAAATATCAAAGAATTTATTCAATAACCTTATTTGCACGTAATTAAAACAATAATTTATCCCAGTTTGTGTGTATGATGTGTCTTGAATTTTTCGTAGAATGTGTTTATTGTTAGCTAAACACATTTGGATAAATCGAATTTATCCTTCTATTTAAGGCATCGGACTATAGCCATCTGTCATGTTTTCGGTTAAAACTAAATCTGACTGCTAGCATTACAAAAACTACTAAATATAAAAGCTTAGTTGGTAGGTACTCCACAACTACCCCATTTTCCCATTAGATTTTCATATTTGCCGCTCTCTATAATATAATATTTTAATATATAATCGCAGTAAAATTCTTCATTAAGGAATCATTCATATTCATCACATCTTCCCTGATAATGGTCACTGTAAAGCTGTCCAAAACAACACCAACATTATTCACAATAATATTTTTGGCCGAATTCAAAATGAATCTCAGGGATTCTTTATTTACCATCGAATCATATTTTTTTCGGAGACGGATTCCACAAACTGTCATAAGGTTGGGAGTTAATCGTGAACATTGAAAGGTTATCTAGAATATAATTTAGTATAAAGTTAGCTTAAGTATTTTGATTGTTTTTAAATAAGTTTCTAATTATAATTCCAATACTTTATCATTGTAAACATAACACTCATGAACTAATCCGATGTTTACTCGTTGTTGATATGAAATCCTTAATTTTCTAAAAAATAAGAGTATTTTTGTGTCATTCGTATCTAGGTTTAAAATTGATTCATATCTTCTCTAGATAAAAAAATATGTGTAGTTTAATAAAATGGTATTAATTTGGACATCTAAATTATTATGGAATAATGAATGACTCTTGAATCAACAACATGTCTGACTTGAAATAAAAACACTTTAACAAGCGAAACATGTCAACAAGTGCCCGAGCAAGATATTGTTAAGTAATGTAGAAAACAGGCGTATCATCGTATCTATTTATTAACAAGAGTATATAAAATGTTAAGTGTTTTTATCTTACTTTACGTCTTTGTGATGGCGTAATCTAAAGATGGGAACAATTTACGCAAGCAGGTGTAATCATTAGGAAATCGCTGAAAATTGATCCTGAATTTAATGTAAATATTTGTATCAAGGTAGACATTTTCTTATACTTTTTCTCGGCCGCCGTAGCGCAATAACACTCATTTTACTATCGGAAAAAGATTTTGGTAGGCTTGTAAATTCGATTCCAATCAAAGTGCACACATATTTTTAGATGATTTTTCTGTTTTATGTGTTGGCGCTTCCAGTCAGCCAGAAATGTGCAGTGTTTGGAAAGTCTCACGAAAATTACCATATATTTCAAGAAATTAAAAAAAAAAGTATCACCATATTTTTAATGATTAATTGAACATGTTCTTATTATGCCAATGGAGCTTTTAGAAAACATCTTTACTTGGGTATTAAATAATAAAACAATTATTAGAATTAGAGTGAAATATTTTAAACACTTAAAAGCAAAAACATATTAATGAAAGACAGATTATGCAGAGATCAATGAGAGACTGAAAGAAACCGACTGGTCAACCGTCATAAATGCACCGGATGTAAATACAGCGTTAAATTCGTTTTATGTTATAATTGAACAGATTATCGAAGCGTTTATTCCTAAGAAAGTTGTGAAATCTGGAAAATACCCACTATGGTACACGGCAGCCTTAATAAAAATAACAAACGAAAAATTAAAATTCTTTAGAAAATGGAAGCGCCATCGGAACCCCCTTGATTATCTTTCATTTTCATTTTTTTTTATTTTTTTTTTTTACAGTAATACCGCACAAGAGTCCCAACTGCTCCCGTCTGGAGCCAGTGAGACTATGGCATCCCCAATTGGGGTATGTTGTGAGGCTGAGGGTATTGGGGAGGGGAGGGAGATGGGGAAGAGGAAGGTGGGGAAGTACCTGGCTATTCAGATCTGGTCACCAAACACGGCTAAAGCCATTTCAAGCAACGTTTCAATTCTGAATGGTGGTCTTACACCAGGGCGATACTGAGAGTATCTTCCACTCTGGAACGTGCCGCAAATATACTATATATTATTTTTAATTAATTAATTGTGAAATAACACAAATTAATCAAATAAAATTTATTTGCGCACGCCGGGTTCGAACCCGCGACCTTCGGATCTGTAGTAAAAAGCGTATACCACTAGACCACGCCGGCCGTCAAAAAACACCCTTGCTTCGCAAAAGGCAAAAAACAGTCGCTTCAGCAGCTTACAAAACCTACATTTCTACGATAGAATCCGGTATACAGCATAATGTTAAAAAAATATGGTCCTACGTCAATTCTCAAAGAAAATCTCCTGCCATCCCTGATCATATGATTTACGGTGAAAAAACTGCTAATGACAGTAGAGGAGTAGCCAACTTATTTTCTGAGTATTTTGGATCTGTATTTTCGAATGCTCAACCTGCACATACAAGCAATGCCAGTCTTTGCTCTAATTCAAATAGCATAATCAACTCAATCGAGATCAATGAAGACATCACATTCAAATACCTTAAGTCCATTGATATAAAAAAAGGGACCAGGGGATGATCAACTTCCAGGGATCTTCATAAATTATTGTAGTAAACAATTGACACCCCCCATTTTGTCTATTTTCAAACTATCGTTATCTGAAGGAACATTTCCCGACAAGTGGAAAACAGCCTTGATTACCCCAATATATAAAAATGGCAGCAAAAATGATGTCTCGAACTATCGACCTATATCCAAATTACCGATACTAAGTAAAGTATTGGAAAAAATTGTTTACGATCAATTATATTCTACTATCTCACCCTCACTCTTAAATAATCAACACGGCTTCATGAAAAATCGCTCTACAACTTCAAATCTTGCATTTTTTACCAATTTTCTTCATGCTCAAATGGATATGCGATGCCAGGTAGATGCCATTTATACGGATTATTCTAAATCATTTGACCGTGTTAATCATTATATTCTTTTACAAAAGTTATTAGGTCTAGGAATTCACGGTGACCTCTATAGATGGATCGCATCATACGTCAATAATCGGCACCAAATCACGGTTGTCAATGGTTTTGCATCTTGCTTAACGGAAATCGTCTCAGGTGTGCCCCAGGGGTCGCATCTTGGACCACTCTTATTTAATATTTATATAAATGACATTTACGTATGCTTTAAAAATAGTTACTTTGTTTTATACGCGGATGACATGAAAATTTATAAAGCTATACAGTGTTTACCTGATTGTATGGAATTGCAAAGCGATCTTGATAATTTGTGCGTATATTGTGAATCAAATTTATTGTCCTTAAACATATCTAAGTGTCACTCGATTACATTTACTAGAAATAAAAACAAAATCATCTATCCATACAAATTGAATAACAAACCTTTACAATCTATGTCTACGTGTAAAGATCTAGGTGTTTACTTAGATAGCAAATTAATTTTTGACAAGCACATTAAACACATTATTTCAAAATCCTACAGAATGCTAGGTTTCTTATTAAGAATATGCAAAGTTTTCAAAAGTGCTAAGACTCTGAAAATTTTGTTTTGTTCATTGGTCAGAAGTCCACTGGAGTATGCTTCCACAATATGGAATCCTCAATTTTAAGGTATACATAGATTTAGTAGAAAGTATACAGAATAAATTTTCGAAACATTTACTCAAGAAATACAACAAAACTACAAATAATATGTTAACTTTACAAAAAAGACGCACATTGTCAGACCTGTTGTTTCTACATAATCTGCTAAATAATAAAATAGATAGTCCCGAATTGCTATCCGTCATTGGTTTAAATGTTCCAACGAGGCGTACCAGGCACACTACACTATTTCACATTGAAGCCAACAATACCAATCAGCAAACAACTCAGTAATTACTCGAGCAATCACAACATACACCCATTACGAAAAATTACTACATTTAGACATCTTTCATGATTCCTTTCTAACATACAAAACTAACTTATTAAATTTCTTAGCATGACATATTTCAAAAATAATTTCACATCATTTTGCAAAACTCCTATGTATTAACAGTCAATTACAATTTGTGAGCTTATTATAATTCTTGTTTTCAATTCATTTATTATTATCTATCCATACACTTCCTTTCTTTTATAACAATCTCAGGCGAAATTATGTAATGATATTTTATGGACATACGTAATAGGTACTACAACTATGTAATAACTAAAAATATCTAACTGTATCTTATTGTACTGTGTATGTCTTAACAAATAAATAAATAAATAAAGATAACACATTTACGAATGTGTAAATATTAGGTATATTTATACATCTAAATGATACATAATTACAATGAAGTCTAATTTAACAGTTAGTTAGCAGTTTGTCAACGCGATCTTATTTATAATCTGCATTTTATTTTTAAACTTAGGATTTATACCTACATATACAAGAATCAAAAAAAAAAAAAAATCTATACAAACACTAAACTGTAAACTATAAACTGATTTAAATTATTAGTTTGTACATGTGCTTAAATACAATGCTAGTTTAGTGACAAAAATATTGTTTGAATCGTCATGCATATTATTATTTTTAAAGTATTTTGTTTTAATCCAAGGAAAATACAATTATTTTACACCTCTAAGTTACGTTATTTTATTATCTTAACTACATATGCTAATTTTTTTCACCAAGCGCTTCATGCATTATCAATAAACAACCTTTTCAGCGGTAAACAGAAGTTAGATAAGACATGCATTTGGATTATTCGCATCAGTAACCGCTAAAGGATTTTTCTAATACACACAATAAAACGCATACATCAAACGCACACAATAAAACAAGATCCATGACGTATTTTTAAAAATTATTACCATTTTATAAACAAATACCCCGCTTTTATGCACGTCAAATGCGTAAACATGGGATATTCATTACCCACATAATTCTTAACAAACAAACCGTTACTTCTTCAAGGTGAATATAGGTTTATCCGAACATAGCAACGATAAAAAGGCAAAATGGGGTCAAGCGACACACACCAGACTTTCAGGAAAGCAAAAAGTTAAAATGGAAATGATAAATATCTTTAATTCTTAATAATTATTTTAGAAACTTGTACTTAGATACATGCATTCTTTCATATTGGAAGGCAATTACGAATAGAAATCAACAGTTCAAAAAAATTATTATCAGTTTTTAGGCATGTCTGTCGCATTTTTGAAGGGTCAAGTGAAATCACTTATTTATAATAATATTTAAGTTAAGTGACAAATGTTTAAGGAAAACGAAGATTTTAAGTCGAGGTCGAAAAAACATGGAAAATGGTCTCATCCACAATATATATTATAAATCTATTTGTCACATTATTCCATTTGTGTGGCACCGTTTAACTAACGAGTACCAAAATTCTTCGGAAAAACCGAATTTTTTTCAGAAAAGTGGGACTATCTATAGTTGGAGTGAGCGAAAAAATGGTTTTAGAGTTAAAAAAAACCTAAAATTGACGGTTGAACCCATTTACCATTCCAAAGTCGATGGTAACAATTCTCACATCGTTAAACATCAGAAGCTACAGGTAGAGGAGAAATCTGTCAGTATCTGGGGTGGTAAGAAAGGGGCAAAGAAGTGGGGTAGGTGTGGTTATGTCCACACGTAGCCTGCAGCTTTATATATGGAATATTCTACGATCAAACATAGTTGGAATATTTGTTTTCCATTTTATCAACTCCTTATTGGCTTAGAATAGTTTATTCTATGTTCAATGTCTCATCATACAATGTATTATGTTTGCGCCTATGTAATACGCGTACTTACTATCCTGACTTCATTTGAGTTTAAACAAGATATTTTCGTTATATTTTTCCTCATTAAACAATTGGAAAATGTGGAACAAAAATTTAGATTTTTATCCCTTTTTTAAGGATTAATTGAGTTGACTTGGAATTCTAGAAAGAAAAATCTGTATGCATTTTAATGAGGGCTTACTGATTTTTACTGAGTTACCTACACAAATAGTTTTTCTGCTTTATTGTTAAGATTACAAAAACCCAGAAAAAATGAAAATCGTATTTGATCGATCCTTGTGGTCTCATGTCTAGTTCAGGATATTAAACAGAAGAACAGATACACTGGAATAGCATAAGTATGTAGTATGACGAAAAGGAATTTGAATCCGATAGCAATAAAAAATGAGCACCTAAAAATAATGTATTAAACTCCTATATTAAATTCTTTAAAAATTTACATAAAGCATACTATGTCGTACCCGTCATACTATGGTATAATATATTGGTATATTATATTGGTATATTTCATTTTGGTTTGATGGAATGTTTTTTTTATTTATTTTTTTTATTTTTTTATTTTTTTTATTTTTTTTATTTATTTATTTATTTTTATTTTTTATTATGTAATAGTTAAACAGTTTACAATGTATAATAATATTTGCTAACAATAATGATATATAAAAATTAGTAAACACAATTTTTTTTTTTGATTTGATTTAGTTTCTAAATTGATTTGATTTAGTTTCTAAATCAAAGAATATGAAAGTTTTCAGTTTCAGTTTCAGTGCCGGCAACCCGGGCGTTTATTTAATTTTATTGTTGTTTACATTGTTTTCTTTTCTTTTACCCGCCTCACTAGACAAAGTCTGTTCCGAGGCGGGTAAATCACATATTATATTTGTTCCAAAAGAAATGTATGTATTTAAAAAAAATATATATATATATGTATGTAAAAAGACAAAAAGATACAATTATGTGGTGGTATATTAAATATTTACATACATACTATTTTTTTTTTTTTTTTTTTTTTTTATTAGTTACATTCCATGAGAAGATTGCCTATGTAACATAGATAAAAGTAAAATTAAATTTTGTGACAATTGAATATAGATATAGCGGTTACATGATAATTAGTATTGCAAAATTGCAGTTTCTCGCATTTGTTTTATTTGAATATTATATAATTTTGTGAGAAATTGTATGAAATGTTATTTATTTAGAATATTTTGAATATCTGTTCTTTCCTTTTCATTCAGCCATAATACAAATCTTTTGAACAGCCAATTCAAATTATTTGGGGTGACGTAAGTTTTTGTTTGTGTTAGGAAGGTATTGAAAATGTGTGGTGCTAGGTAAGATTCGTGTTTTTTTGCAAAAGTTGATTTGATATGGGGAACTTGAAAGTGCTTATTAATTTTTGCTCTTGTGTTTTGCGAGTGAGGTATGTGGAGATGTGAAGTTTTGATACAGTTTTTGTAAATGATCTTCCTTATGAATAGTTTATTTACGTCTAGTAATTTGTTTTTGATCATTAGCTGTTCCGTCGGATGTTGGTAAGGTTTTTTAAACATAATTCTAATTATTGTTTTGTGATTTATTTTAAGAGAATTGAGGTAAGTATCTGCTGCTCCTCCCCAAACTGATATTCCATACGTTAAAATACTTTGACAGAGTGCGAAATATATATTTTTGAGTTGATTTAATGACATGATGTTTCGTATTGTTTTGAAGATGTATGATAATTTTCGTATTTTTTTTGATAATATATTAATATGGAGATCCCATTTTAGTTTATGGTCAACAGTTAAACCTAGATATTTAATATTGTCTGCATAAATAATTTTGTCACAAGTACAGCATGTGTTATTTGACGAAATATTGGTGCAGGGGTTAAGATGTAGTTGTGGTTGGCTATGTGGTTGACCAGCCTTTGTTTTGCTAAAAGTTAGATATTTTGTTTTTGAAATGTTCAGTGTTAGTAGATTATTTTGTAGCCATTTATTTACTACAGTCATCCCTGTTTCTGTGTTTTTGAATACCTTTTCCCATGATTGTGCCTTGAACAAAATTGCAGTGTCGTCTGCATAACTGATTACTTTGTACTCAATTTTTCCTAGGTTTATCTCAGTTAGACTATTTATATATATGAGGAATAGTATGGGACCCAAAACGCTGCCTTGCGGTACTCCATACCTGATATCTGCTTTGTCACTGCTGTATTTATTTATTTTTACTATTTGCTGTCTCTTTTCAATGTAGCTGACAAACCATTTTAGCGGTTGACCAGTTATACCGATATTTTTGAGTTTTTGCTGTAGTAAGTTATGCGAAATGGTGTCGAAAGCTTTTGCTAGGTCTAAGAACACCCCAATCACCTTTGATCCGCCATCTATGCTTTTCACTATGTAGTTGGTTAATTCTGATAAAGCATCTTCTGTACCCATTTTGGCACGAAATCCAAATTGACGGCTTGAGAGCAGGTTGTGTTTTTCAAGGTACGCAAGTAATCTTTTTTTCATAGCTTTTTCTAGAAGTTTAGATAGTGAGTTTAGCAAAGTGATTGGTCTGTAATTTAATATCAGAGTTTTGTCTCCCGATTTATGTATTGGAGTAATACATCCTATTTTTAAGTGATCAGGGACAATTCCGAGCCTAAAACTTTGGTTGAAAATGTGTTGAAGCGGTATAAGTATGTATTCTCGTAGATTTATCAGTATTTGATTGGAAATGTTATCCGGTCCCATCGCGCAATTTGGTTTGAGAGATTTAATAAGATCCGAGATTTCCTTTGTATTTACTTGATAAGCATTAAACGAGTGATTTGGTCGTATGGAAGAGCAAAGTTTGGATAAAGAGACTTCTGATGTACAGTTTTTTTTAAGAATTTTTTCCGCTAAGGTAGAGCCAACTTTTGAGAATTGTGTGTTAATAAAATTAGCTATTTTATTAGGTTCATTGTTTGTTAAGACTTTGTCTCCGTTTATTAATAGTTCTTTGATATGTGAATCTTTCTTCAGAGTGGAATAAGTAATATTTCTTACAATTTCCCAAATTTTTTTAGGATCATTTTTGGCGATTTTTATTTCTTTTTTGTAATATTTGTATTTGGCTTGTTTAATTAACTTATTACACAGGTTTCTATACAGTAAGTAATCATTCTTTAGTTTGTTATCTTTCGGGTTTTTGTGGACTCGCATATGCATTGCATCTCTTTTATGAATACTGTTGACTATTCCTTTTGTGATCCATGGTGTTATTTTTTTTTCTTTATGTGTGTAGTTCTTTTGTGGATTTTTTGTGGTGTGTTTGGTTATGTAGGTTTCAACCGTATTTATAAATGTGTTCAGCGCTGTGTTTGGATCTATTTCATTTAGTACGTTAGTCCAAAGTTCATCGTGAATATCCGATTTTAGGGACTTAAAGTTTATTTTGTCTTGCATGTTGTCATTTTTGTTTTTACTTTGTTCTTTGTTAATATGTATGTTTAATGTAGTTGTAAAATGGTCAGTGACAGTTGAGCGAATAATGGATGAAAAAGTGTTTCTTCTAGTTTTAACGAATATATGATCGATGCAGGATTTGGAGTGTGATGTAGTTCTTGTTGGCGAGTTTATTGTAGATTTAAGTCCGTAGTGAGTAAAAAGATTTAAAAATTCCGTAGTTTTTGGTAAGCAGTTTAATATGTTAATATTCATGTCACCAGCAATAATTATTTGTTGAGTTTTTTTATGTTCTTCAAGAAGTTTATTTAAGGAATTTAAGAAAGGGGAGAGATTGTTGTGGCAAGGTGGTCTGTATATAGCAAATATAGAAAGACATGGGCCAAGGGATATTTGAATGCAGTTTGCTTCAGTTATGTTAATTTCTGATATGGAAGATTTAATTGAATCTTTGACAAAGATTACTATACCATCATTTTGATTTATGTGTCTTGTGGTCTGGAATGTGGTATAGTCATTTAAGTTTAAGTTGGTGTAAGAATCACCTAACCAGCATTCACTTAGGATAATGATATCGAAACTTATATCTATTTCATTTAGTAGGACACAGAAACTATCAAAGTTCTTTTGAATACTTCTTATGTTTTGACATATTATGCTTAAACTGTGTTTTCCTGAGACAAGGAGTTTGTATTCTTTTGCTTGGTTAAAAGTGTATTCTGTGTTATTTATTGAATCTAAGTCAAAATTCAGTGCAGAAACCATTTGTTACAAGGATAAAAATAGAAATTTGGATGGAAAGCCAAACATGATAATCTACATAAGATTTGGGAATGTTTATGGTTATTATTAAGTACGAAGTAATATAAGGATACAGTTTGGCGCCTACTTCAGGAACAATTTCTTCCGCTGTTGTACTTATGTCATCAATTTGTTGGTTTTCCTCTAGTTGTTCTTCAATGAGGTTGGTGGTATTTTCTAAGTTAGATTGAATTGCTCGCGAGTCGGTTGATCGATGGCGAATATATACTCGCCTTGTTGTACTCCATAAGTAGGTGAAAAGGTAGTTTCTTGCAAATAGTTTGTAGAGATATAGTTTTCTTGTTGTGTGAGTGGCTAGATGTTCATTAATGTGTATAGGTCCACGCCGTCTTGCGAATCCTGTTTTGTTAATGTTCCGTCTCACTTCATTTTTCTCTGTTTTTTTATTGCAATTTTTATCTGTTTCCAAAAACTTATCTCGACCATTTGGATTTTTAAATTTGATTATAATCAGTTTTGGAGTTGCATTTCTCAGAGATGCAAATTTTTTTGGTATATCAGGTGTTGGTATATTACGGTTAATTACCGTTAAAAAATTGTTTTTTATCTTTGTAGAAGCCATAATAAACATATTGAGTAAATAGTGTAATAAGTTTTTTTTTTTCTTCTTTTTAAATCATCTTAGTAGGTAAATCGTTTAGGTGTCTTATTTCAACCACCTTTGAGTCATTTGTTTTTCTTACCAAAATTTTTCCCGATTTCACCCATACGTACTTATATTCTTTTTCTTGTGCCCTTTTTCTGGCATTCCAGTGTAGATTTTTATAATAAGGCGTTAGTGCTGCATTTAGGTAAACGTATTGGGCTCCTTCCCCGTTGAATTTTTTTATCGGATCACTATATTTAGCAGCTAACATGGTGCGTGCTTTTGTGATGTCTGCGAAATTAATCGTGATTTTTTTTTGTTGATCGTTTGATTTGTTGGTTGAAATTTTGTAGGTATCCTCTGGTGCCATTATGACGCCCGCGAGCTCCGCGATCCGCGTCATAGTATGGACTGGGGATAAGTTGTCTTGCAATTTTATACCGCTTATTTCTATACTGTTCAATAGGGCTGATTGTTCCAGATCTGCCAGGTGAACTTCTACTGCAGCCAATCTTTTTTCTTTTTCGGCTAGTTCTTCCTTGAGTTTATTTACTTGATTTGGTGTATCCATGATTTTTGACAGTTTGTGTATTATGTCATCGTATTTTTCGTTAACGAAGTTAGTAAAGCTTTTTATTTCTTGCAGCTCTGATGCAATTTTGTTGAGCATAACTTCCTTCATTTCTTCAAATTTGGAATTGATAAATTCCAAGATAGAGTCGCTGTCAATGTTAATCATCGACTGATGAGCCTCCGACGGAGAGTCCATTGTGCCAGACGCGGTTGTTAGTGGTGACGATGTTGTCAGTGCTTTCTTCACGTTGGAAAACTTGCTGCGAGATTTGGACATTTTCTTGATGTTGTATTTATTTATTTAATTCGTTGGAAAATTTCTATTGTTTGTTCATAAATGCCCCTTATTAAAATAATTAAAATTTAAAATAAATAATTTAGTTGTTTAGTCTATGACAAAAATGACACTTTTTTTTTTCTTCTTTTTTTTTCACAAATTCAAATCCATAAATTGTCTTTGGTTTACAATGACTTGTGGTTTGGCATATATTTATTTTAACAAAATGTGTAGTTATTTTACACTGCCACTACCGGATAAACTGTCACTTTGTTTTACGTAACACTGGTTTTTAGGTTTTTATTGGATTACTGTGTTGATTTGCTTAATTGTCACTTATTTTGGTATAAAGTTTGGAGCTGTCAGAATCAGCTGTTGTTTGTTTACGGTTATCCATAGATCAACAATAGTTGCACATATATTTCCCAGATTATTTTAATTATCGTTTAATACCTTTCAAACTTATAACTACTAAGAAACTCAAGTAACTGTTAAGTTGGCAATAAAACTTAAAAAAAGCTAAGAATTAGGATAAACAAATACTAAGCGCTTATTTTTTAATCAATATAAAGGTCTACTAAAATTTTAACCTATTTACATTCCTAAGAATAGTCTTGCATAAAGCATTCATTCATTCACTACTCATGAGATATATTTCAAAGTAGATACATATATATATTTTTTTTGAGAAATTTTGTTGACCCAGATAATATTGTACTAAATATTTGTAACGAAATTGAAAGTAACCATTTTGTATTTTTTTTTTTTTTTTTTATTTTTTTTTTTTTTTTTTTTTTTTATGTGACACCTCACAAGAGTGTCCCTGCCCGTGCAGTGCACAGACAGGGGAACTATGTCACCACCCGATTGGGCGGCGTTGTGAGGCGGAGCAAGGCAGGGGCTGTAGGAAGGGACTTGTTAATGCGGGCCTTGAAGAGGCTCGGATTATAGGAGGGAGGAAAAACAGACGCCGGTAGCCCGTTCCACATACGAGCCGACTTACACAAAAACGAGTCGTAAAAACGGCCCGTTCTCATGAAGCCAACGTCAACCGTGAACGGGTGTTCAGCTCGTGTCCGTCGAGTTTCGCGCACGTGCACCGGTGCATCAGGAATCAATGCTGCTAGCTCCTTGGAGCAGGCTCCATTGAAATACCTGTAGAACAGACACAGCATGCCTACATTGCGTCTATGCATCAGAGAAGGCAATCGGTCTGTTAACAACGGATTGTCAATCAGACGGATCGCTCTCCTTTGCACAGACTCAAGCAGGTTTATCAAGTATTTTGGGGCACCAGCCCAAAGGTGGCTCCCAAATTCAATAGTTGGGCGGACTTGAGACTTGTACAGGGTCAGCAGCTGGTCACTGTTGAAGAATCTCCTAGCCCTGTACAAGACGCCCAACTTTTTGGAGGCCTGATTTACTCGGGCTTCTATGGATCCCCGATACTTGAGCTGGTCTGATATAGTAACTCCAAGCATTTCAATGGAGTCTTTATTGGGGAGAGTGCTCCCATCAAATTGCACCAGACAGTCATTGATCTCCCTCTTTGCCGAAATCAGACACGCTTGGGTTTTTGAGACGTTGAAACTGACCAAGTTGGCCTTACCCCAGGCACGAACCATCTCTAGGTGGTGGTCAATTTTTCGCTTCAAAACTTCCCGAGCTGTTCGGACATCATAGGTGGAAGGGGGCCTGTCAAAAAGATAATCCTCGTGAACGGTGGTCATCAGCGTAGCAGTGAATTGGTGCACATTCAACGAGATCGTTGATGTGCAATAAAAACAGCGTCGGAGACAGCACAGATCCTTGTGGCACCCCCGCATTGATTTGGTGCGGTGAGGAAGAAGAGCCGTCAACCACGGTTTGAATTGTTCTTCCCCTCAAAAAGTCCGCAATCCAACTATGTAGGGTTGGGTGGATCCCATACGATGGTAATTTCCCGATAAGCGCCCGGTGCCAGACTCTGTCAAAGGCTTTGGAGATATCTAACCCAACGGTTTGGGTTTCACCAAAACGTTCCATGTACCGCCCCCAAATATGCGTTACATATCCGAGTAGATCGCCACACGATCGGTTTCGACGAAATCCATATTGCCGATCGCTTAGGATATTGTTATTCTCAAGATATGTGAGCAATTTGTTGTTAACCACCCTTTCTAATACCTTCGAGAGTATGGAAGTGATGGCTATGGGGCGGTAGTTAGAAGGGTCGTAACGGTCCCCCTTTTTTGGGATTGGGTGGACGATTGCCTTTTTCCAAAGATCTGGCACCTTTCCACCTTTGAGAGAGAGCCTAAATAATTTCGCGAGCACTGGAGTCATTTCTGCAGAACACCTCTTGAGGACCAAGGCAGGTATGCCGTCCGGCCCACTGGCTTTGTCGACTTTCAGCTCGTTCAAGACTCGGAGAACCTCTCTGTTCCGGATCTTCGGTTCCTCCATTTGAAAACCGCAGTGCGGAATGGAAGGGGGAGTCTCTCCGTTATCTTGAAGAGTTGAGTTTTCCGCGAAAATTTTGCCTAATAATTCAGCTTTCTCGCGGGCCGAGTTAGCCAGCCGACCATCAGGCTTGGTCAGAGGTGGGAAAGTGGTTCTGCAGAAATTTCTTCCGATCGAGCTAGCGAGTGACCAGAAAGCACGGCTACCAGTGGGGCAGTCAGCCAGCTTTTTCGCAATTCTCTGGTCGTGATCGCTCTTAGCTCTATTTAGAACTCTCTTACAATCCCTTGCCTGTTTTTGGTATTCCGAAAGGTTATTCATGGAGCTAATCTTCCGGAGTGCATTAAAAGCCGTATTTTTGAGTATGACAGCTTCAGCACAGCGATGGTCAAACCACGGTTTTGTGCCCGCTCCAGAGGATTTGACGGAGAAGGGAATGTAGCAATCCATTGCTGATGTGATTACTTCTTCTACCTCGCGTGCACAAATTGATGGGTCCTCGGAGCTAAAGCATACAGTACTCCAAGGAAAGGCGCCGAAGAAAGACCGCATGCCGTCCCATTTTGCTGCCCTGTAGTGCCATACCTTCCTCTTTACATGTTTGTCGGGTTGACGGTTCATGGAGGATGGGACAGAGGTGGTAATCAGGCAGTGGTCAGAGGATCCTAAGGGCGCTGTCACCTCCACTCTGTACCCGAGTGGCTCACTAGTGAGAAACAAATCGAGTAGGTTGGCTCGATGTGATGGGATGTCTGGTATTCTGGTCGGAGATTCTACGAGTTGGCTTAGTCCATGGATAAGGGCAAAGGATTCCGCTGATCTACCGGCAGAGTTTGTTGGGCCCGAGAACTTCAGCCATTGTTCATTATGAACATTGAAGTCCCCCAGGATTACAAACTCGGCCGATGGGTAACGGGGCAAGAGAATATCTACAGTGTCACTCAAGTATTTAAACAACTCAACAGTGTCTGATTCGGCAAGGTTTGGTGAGCGATATAGGCACGCATAAATTCTCATCATACCGGTGAGATCCACACGTACCCATAACACTTCGTGTTTTGCGCTCTCGATATTTGCGAGACGAGCGCAGCTGATGTCAGCACGGCTGTAAAGGCAGACACCTCCTTTGGGCCTGAAAAGGCTTTCCAGATGATATCCTGGGCAGTTCAGATAGGAGGTATCTGGGGGCTCGGCAATCTGTGTTTCCGTAAGGAAGAGGAGATGGGGATTTTGTGAGAGAAGGTGGTGGTGGATGGGAGTTAGGTTGGTGTGCAGACCGCGAATGTAAGCGAAATTCACCTTCATCCTCGGTCCACACTGAGGACTCCTACTGTTCGCTGTCGCTGAGTTTATATTAATTTGTTGTGAGTTCATAGTTTTTAAGTTTGTTTTATTTGTTTGTGGGATTTAGGATGGGTTGGGAAGGATTAGGTTAAAAAGGTTGGGTGGGGAGTTGGAGAGTGGAGCAACTGGATACACCAAATGTAAGGTATGTTCTTCTGACTGCGGTTCTAGGCAATGGGCAGGAGAGTCCGGCTGTGGAGGTCGCCCAGTGCGCCCCAAACGCTAGATGCTGGGTCCTCACCGGTCACGAACCGGCACAACATCAGCGGCAGGGTTTTTTCGCTGGCTGATGGGGCAGCCCACCCTTGGTCGTGAGCCCAAGGGTCGGGCCCCTGTACTATCCAACGGCCCGGACAGCGATAACCGGCTTACTGGATCTCCCTCAACCGGCCTCTCCCAGCCCGGCCCGCCCCGCAGTGAGTAGGCCGACCCATTCATCAGTGTGATCCAGAACGCACAACCCTCCATGAGCCCGGGCACCCCTGCTAAGTCACCAAACGTAGCGAACCACTTCAGGTGACCTGTGGCAGAGGTGTTGGTAACCCAGAGTATGGTTCCCGGGGCGGCGGTACCCATTGACCACCTTCCAAATTAAAAAATGAAATACAAAAAAATGAAATACTTCCAAATGAAATACAAAATGTTTTTGTTAATGATACTGCTATTGAACAATTAATTATTTAACAGCTGTTTTATGGTACAAGAAGTGTGTTCTGATTACATAAGCTAGTTTATAAAATAATGCTTATGTATTTTTATCAATCTTCTAATCCCCACACTTTTAATCACAGTAATTTTCCAAAATCATAGTTTTGTAATCTGTCAAGTTTTCAGTCGATCTAATTGTTTTTTGATAAAGTGGATTAATATATCTGGGACTTAAAACCATGATGATTTAGATAACATTGCGGTATGAGGTCAGTACTGAGAAACAGTACCGTACAGTACTATTAATACCCGGCGTTGATCGAGGCTATAAGCCATGCGTAATAACCGTAACAAATAATAATAGATTTCCCCACTTTTTTATGTATTTTTTACCATTTTTTTTCAACAAAAGTACTAAAATAAACATATTGTTCTAGAAAATCTTGTAAGTCAGAAAATATTGACTCGGTATGCACTGTCATTGGAATTTTTGTCCAGTGACGATCAATTTTATTAATAAGTTAATTACTAATGTCTTTCACACGGAGAAAAATGAGTATGGCTATTTATCAAAAAACTGTTCAAAACGTGACGGCAAGCCATTTCATAAAAAACTATCAGACCATTCAGAATATATCTGAACACGTGTTCACGAAGCTGCGCTTATCCTAATAAATATAAAAGCGAAATGCAAAAATATTATAATTTTTATGAACACGCGCTCCAACATCCCCATAACATATTCGTGTTTTACCGACAGTTTGTTATGAAACCTGTCAACTCAATCGGTAAAGTCACGATTTTAACAGAAATATTAACAAATATTAACCAGATTTTTAATTAATTAGCAGTATCGATAGTTTTCTCCGGGCACTTTACAAAGAAATCAAGCCATTTAATAAAATCTATGGATCCAACCTTTGAGTTTATTTCAATGAGAACATTTTCCTATTATTTGAAGTTTTCCATAGTGAATCGCACTGACAATCTTAAAATCGGGAACAAATGTGTAAATCAAATTCACTAAAATAAGTCGGTTGCTTTGAAAATCCTAGAACTTAAGATTGATTTATTTTTAATACTTGTTTAACAACAAGAGCAAAGTCTTGTCTAGAATGTTTGCTTTCCAAAATAACTCTGCTCTCTCTTTGGTCAAGCGATGAGCGATTCCTTGAAATACTGAACCAACACTAAATCATTTCCACTTTCATTCGCAGTATAAGTGTCACACTTATGGAGTGAACCTTAAACACAGGGTGTCTCTTAAATGCGACTTTCAAGGCCAAATTAAAATGTACTTTTTGTTTTCAACAACTTAATAGTACTCTATTTTAACTCCCTTAATTATCTTCCTTTCTTCACCCACTTCAACTCAACTAGATTACCATTGGCATTTGAATAATGGCAGTATTCTAAATATTCATACTGAAGAGGCAACGAAAAAGAAATTTATTTTCACTTCAAATCTATGCCCGCTGAGAGAAACTGTCACCATATAATAATCCCAAATTTAAGCACCGACCGCTAATAAATTACCATATAATATTATAAGAAGATAAGATTTTGCATCGCGTATTTAAATCCTTTCTTGTGTGGGAAATTTTCCTACTTATCTTATCACTAGGATTATGGCAAAAACTTGAAATTCTTTCATTTTATAACGCATACAAATACTTTAGACAAAACGACTTCTTGGTATGTTTATGTAACAATCGTGGGAGGAATACTATCTTGTAAGAACATTATGCACTGTCCGAGGTTACTCGATCATTAAATAGACCCATCGCCTCCATTCCGAGAATCTCCTACGGGTAAAACTAAAGGAATGAAAATTACTCAATGCCACAAGATTATAGGATTTAATTGTAAGGACAATTGAGTCGTCTTGTACTTGCTAGCGGCTACACAAATAGCAGGCGGCTGGGCCATCAATCTGGGAAACACCGTTGGCATTCAATTTCCTCACAATTAGGGTTAGTCGATAGCCCAGTTTACAGAATTCTTGGCTGATTTTCAGATGGATCGAGTTCAAATCCTACCGCACGTAAATTCACCAACGTGATTTGTCATTTGATAATAAAATGTATTAATTGAATTATTTCTAAGGAAACCTAAACCAAGAGACTCATAATTTAATATGGTTTTCATACTTCTTTGATTAATTCACTTAAAAAGTACGTGTTTTGACTGGTATCAGTTAATATATTTTACAATAAAAGATATAAATTTGTTTTAGACCGCTTTAATTTTAATTGCACTCTACCAGTTTCGGAAGCACTCTTCCTTCGTCAGGAGAATATTAAAACTTTTAATATTCTCCTGACGAAGGAAGGGTGTTTCCGAAACCGGTAGAGTGCAATTAAAATTAAAGTGGTCTAAAACAAATTCATATCTTTTATTGTAAATTATGACGAGCCACAAAGTAAATGCTTATTACAAATAAATATATTTTACATATAGTAATTTTACATACAAAGGTATTCTCTGCTAGGACATTCAATTGTGTTCAATGATTGTTCTAGTGCCTAATTTTAACAGTAAGCGGAAAATGGTGCTTGTGCCGCGATGGACGACTTAGCCAGCCGAAGAATTGAACTCCCGGTGCCTAGGTGGCACCCAAACGCGATGCCAACTCAACCGGTCAAAGAATAGAACTAATTGGCGAATAGCTTGCTATTTAGTTAAAGTTAAAATTGACATTTCTCAGGAGGATGACCATATAACAAATTTACCCACATTAATCCAAATTCCAAACTAATCATTTTCAGATAAGCCAGTACAAAAACCGTTTTATGATAAGTCGTCAATGCACTCATCAGTATTATTAAATATCATTCAATCATTATTAATAAAGCGTGTGTTACAAAAATTCTACAAACACTATGCTTAATCCCGAAATCCCTTTGGTAAAATAATACGTAATATTAAGTAAATATTAATTATATGTATTATTTGAAAAAATACGTAATACGTGTTAAGGGGATTAAAGCCGTAATTGGGTAATGCATCGATTTCTTCAGATCAATCATTGCCTAACCATGAAATACCTATGGCTTTAGATAGAGTGACATTTAAAAATTACAAAGATTTTATATTTGCAAACCATTATTTTATTAAAATATTTTTAATCCTCTTCTGATAAAAAACATCATAACAATGCTAGTTCAATCGTAAAGAACACTGATCATATCATATCTAGAAGTGTGATATTTTCCTGTTTTTTTTCTCAGTTCTTATAAAATTTCATATATTCACGCTGAATTTTACAGATGTTCTCATTTACACATAGACAATCCTCGTAGTCAAACTCAATATATGCAAATTATATTTTGTATAATGAATATGTACGCGCGTTAAATTTTCTATACATGTTTCCTTGCGGAATTTGGAGGACTTCGGAGAACTTTGACCTTGGTTATCTATAGATTCTTATCAATTTAAATGCTGCTAGACAGAAATTTAAGTTCATCGGGTGTCGACTTCAAGTCTCCGTTGGAGTCATTTATTTGCACAAAATCATTCTCTTTAATTTCACATTGGTACATACTTTAGTATATACATAAACCTACAAAAACCATGATTACAAAATCAAATACACTAACTTATCGTCATCAAGTAACACAATTTAAGTCAGTTGCGAACAAAAGATATTATCAAAAAGCACTTGAAGGATATTGTTTCAACAGCTTTGTAAGCCGGTGATAATTTATTTCATTAGAACGTTTTCTTATTCTTTCTTACATGTGTGTATTATTATTCATTATATATTTATATTATACTCTTACTACCCTCTTATAAACTTGTCTCTTGATAAAAATATACCTGTGTATACCTTTCTTCTGGATGAATCTGCATGGACTGTTTCAAATTTGTAAGACCAGGTTATATGTTTTCTTCGAAGTTTATAATGTTGTCCTTCCCGGAATGAGTTTTTTTCTAACTCATTGTAAATAAAATATTATAAAAAATTCAACTTTTTGAAGTTCCTGGCACAGTTCGGGCTTTACACAGTGTTTTTCTAAATCAGCTGTCAAATGTAATTGACATCTTATCATGAAATGTGAAAAATGTGAAAAATTTCAACAAGAAGTATCAAAATTCCGCTTTAAGGGGTGGAAAAAGAGGTTGGTTTTTTAAAAATCTCATTTAAACAGTAACCTTTCTCTTGTTTTGGGGGTCAAGTGTGTAAAATTTCACTATTCATAATATAAAAAAATAACCCCTTATCAAAAAATGCCCATTAAATTTTATGGAACTGATAAATCTACTCTATATTAATGGTAGTTTAGAAGTGCATGAAATTTAAATTACATTTATAAGTAAGTCCCTTTTATATAGATAGAAGATATACATATAGATTTAAATAAATAAATATCTTTGAAACATGAGAAGTACGCCGTCGATGATAATCTATTCTGGATTTTTTTTTCTGTCCATAATACTTTCTCGTTATCTTGGATTCATTTTATTAAAGAAAAATATTAGATATTCTTACAAGCAAGCTGAATACAATACATTATTTATTAATATATACGTATACACCCGTACGGGCTTTTTAAAACATGTGATACATAATAATTTAGGAGTAAAATTAGCTATTAAAATAATTATATAGAACCCAAGCAAAAAAAATATTACTATGCTAACCTTAACTATTATTAGTATTATTGAAGTATGTTATTGTGACCTTCTTATAAATATGTTCCATGCACTTGAACACATCTACTGCTTCTGCGAAAGTATTGCCAACTGCATGCAATCTAGGTATAAGCGGTATAAGCATCTAAATAACTCAGTCCTCATATTGTTGATGCATTTAAAAATAATTTTCAATTGAGTAGTCATGTTGAAGGTGATTTGGCTCAATAAATCAAGAGTGTCTATAATTCCATTAATAATTTATTTATTTATTTATTTATTTATTTAGACGCCGTAAAAGGCTTTTACAATATACATGATTTATGTTTACAGTGGTTCACAGGAGCGAAACAGTATTATGTTAAACAGAATAATTACTGAGAAATTATGTTGAAAGTTAAACAAGAATAACATCTGGTATACATAGGTACAATAGCATTTTTATTTTCAATCCGTGCAGTAGTTTAGTATTGAGGTTATTGTTACCTTCAATATTGAATTTGGTTGAATTTGCTGAGAACTAAGAGTTAGCTCTATTGAATCAGGGCTGTCAGTAAGACATCTCATAACAATTTTGGGAAAAATTATAGTTTTGATTAAGTATGTAAAATTATTAGATAACACTCTTCTGTCTGATATCTAATGTAAGTGCATAGTTTAGGTTCTGTGATAACTTATTAATAATTCTAAAAATCAAAGTCAAAATCTTAGAGTTTTAATTTTTCATCGGGTGGTTGTAATTTATAGATTATATATGTAGTCCGAGTTTACAATAACAATTAATAGATGTACATAAGGGTGCTTTAAGAATAAAATTTCATATTATTATGGGGGCACCTGTTTATATGCTTTCAATGAAAAAAATACACACACACGCATATACATATATTTTTTTCATTTAAATAAATTTTAGGGGTCAAACCATTGATCATAGTTTCGAGAAACGCGCCGCTTAGGGCAATATTGCAATGCTTCAGACCAAACATGTCACTGCATGCAGCATAAATAATATATCAGATAGGATGAGCACACCCTTTCCTGACTCCTCTACAGTATTGTCAATAATAGGAAATTCGTTTAAAACTGTTATTATTGCAACTAGAGTTATTGTGTAGTAACGTACTTTTTATTCTTAGACTGAATTCTCGATCGTGCTTTATAAATGGCGTCTACCAGTGAAAGTGTTATTAAAATGAAAGACAAAAATTGCTTATTGGACACCTTCCAAAAACTTTGTTTTAATCAACATTAATGTCTGTAAAGAAGTTAGGAGTTTTTATTTTATTTTTATAAAACTGTAGTGAGGAAAAACAATAATCAATCTGCAACTTCTACTGCGTATTGATGTTCTGCAAATATAAGAAAAAGCAAGTATCCCTAAGACTAAAGAAACATAAAATAGCAAAAAAACTTTAATGATATTGTATCGAGTGGACAACGTTAAAGAAAAGTATAGAAAATGAAGCAAAACGTTTTGCAGTTATGAAAAATAAAGAAGGAAACGCTGTTTTGATATTGCTAATGCCAATGCACTGGAAATGATTACTATCGAGAGAGACTGCTTCTACTCACTCTGAGGGAAAAGAGACGACTAGGACAGAATGGTAGTATATATTGTTTAGACAGAAAAAATGACAAGAAACAAGCTTTAAAAGTACAAGAGTTTGATAAGTTAGAAAGTAGAAAAAGGCGATAATTAGAAAACACAAAAGTCTCACAGAAAAATGTTCAAAAGTTATCAAAAACCATTGGCCACAAACAAAACGAGAGGACCAAGGCGGTGGATTCCGACCCAGAGACGTCAATGTGTACGATAAGATGTAACCACAGCAATGATTTATTTTGCTACACATCAGTTACGTTAGTTTCAACCACGGAACGATTACTGAACCTCGTTTATATATATTTGAGAACTAAACTTTTTATACTTTTGAAAAAAACATAAGTTGTTACAAATTAAAGATTGATTTTTTTTCAAAACAATCGCCGTTACGTGTGATTTTATGACGAAATATGTGTATGGAAGTATGATGATGACTACAACAAATCTAAGACTTTTATACATTTTATGAAAGTTTTTAATGATACATCAAAGAGAGGAGTAGCGTTCACAGAAGAGTACCTACGGTCGTATTCACACCATCGATGAAGATTAGAACGTCCATGGTAAGTTTTTAAATGCAAAGAAAATACTTAGTGATGGTGGTCATTCTATAATTGTTAATAATATTTTATGTTTGGCCATATTAGAAAATGAAAAAGAAATAAGTTTCATGAGAACCTGTCATTTGGTGACACATGTAGCACTACATAGCCCGAGTGGTTAAGATTTGCAAGTTCAGCCAATTCAATTAAAAAACGTTTTTACTTTCACTCTAATTCTTATAAAGATCTTATTAGTTAATCTAATATAATATAGTTAATTAGTAAGTCTTCGTTAATCTATTTAATAATTAATTAGTCTTTGATTAGCTAATCTTAGCATCACTACAAATACTTCATTGATTTTTTACAACAAAATACTGTAATTTGCAATAGAAAGCAATATGAAATCTAAGAAATATATTAAGGCGATGCACTACGTCGTGTAATATTTTAAATTGAGCCGCTATCAGTAACAACCCTTACGTAGATGGCGATAAGGTTTAAATTCCCGCTTAAACGCCATCCGCCTGTTTTGATTTATGCAAGAAAAAAACATGACCAAAAAGTGCCTTTTATTTTATTTTGTGGATGTTCAGGCATAAACATTTAAATTTTTTTCGATCATTTTATAAATAACTTAATTTGCCACATTATACAATAAAATTATAACGGAAAATGGGTTCGTAAGTAGGAGATTTTGAACTTTAAAGCAGTTTTCATAGGCCTTATACATTATTTTTTTCTGGGCTTATAAAAAGACTCGATTATTTCAAAGGCCAAGATGCATTCTACTCGCAGTATTTAATTAAAGCATCTGGAACATTTCTAGGCGAACAAATTTTCAAACCAAAAACGCATGATTTTGCATTACTACGTATGGCATCTCCTTAAGTAACATTGTGTAAAAAGAATTGGAAAACTTACTAAAATAAGAAAAATCCTAAAACGTTCATTCACTAAAACGGCTTTACTTCGCTCTGGTGCAATCGGTGTTGCACTATTGTGTAGTTGCATGGGTAAGCATTTATGAGACTAACGAGTAGTAATAACTGCAAAAAATTATATTTTGAAGTTATTCTTTAAAAAATAATTCAGTTAAAAACGAAAGTTATTTTCATTTTATTTTTGGAATAACTAATGAGTACATAAAACCTCATATTGTAATATTTAATTAATGACGACAATTGACACGGTGCCCCGGCAAGGTAACGATCCTGGGTTCAAGTCCTAGATGTGACCGTATCTTTTTCTAATTTTTCTGTTTCAAATTTTTGTTTAAGTCATCGCTAATATTGTCTTCAATAATTAAAGTTTTTTTTTGCTACAATAATCTATTTTTAAATGTTTTTCAACATTTTTTTTGATTTTCTGAGATTTGAACTTTCCTACCCAGGAACTGGAGCCGAAAACTCTACTAACCTCACCAAATACGGATCGAGTAGGACTGGCATTTATTTCGTATATTAACTGCTCAGGTATCAGTGGGTTGATTTCCGATTCCAAGATTTGCATTCATTCATCCATCGCAAGTATCCCTAAGACTAAAGAAATCTAAAATACCAAAAACACTATAATAATATCCAGTAGAGAAAGTTTCGAGTTTTCAAGAATTGGGTTAATTTCTGCTTCCAAAATTTGCATTTATTTATCCATTCATTCTTTCCTGAAAAATAAGAATAATTCAGATGGATGCATTTAAAAAACAAGAATTTTTTCAGCTGGTAAACTTTTTGATTAATTTAAGTTCTAAGAATCTTAAAAGTATTTAAAGAATGTGAACTGTCCCCAACGAGAAGTTTAATACCTAAAGAGGGTGACAGATTACGCTATTCGCATCAAAGCGTTTTATATAACTACATAACGCTCTCTATACAATCTCATACAGACTTGTCACAACTGACAGCTGATGTGTTATAAGTATGGGCATGGCGACGATCATGCGCCCTGACCTGCTAGCCAGGCAATATTCGAAAGTTATGCGAGGAGGTCAGATAGATTTACGGAGAGCGGTAATCACGTGGCTGTCATCTGTCAATGTGACAGATCCCATACCAAGAAATGATATTCCGCAGCAGTTCCCTAATTGATCTGATCCACTCTCCTGAGGAAGATTATAGCGTAGTGTGGCACCCCAATTTATTAAGCCTCGCACATATATATTACGTTATGCGTATAGCGTAATGTGTCTTAGGCTTAAAATATATGGGAATATATATGTACCTAGATGCAACACGATAGCTACACAGCGTCATTACGAACATCTACGCCCAAAGCTATTAAACGATGTACAACATTTTACCGATGATTTTCAAATATATTCTGTTCTACGTATTGTTTAGTTATTTATTTTCCCTCAATATTTGTCAAATTGAAGTATCATTCAGGAAATTTGTATAACTCTGCTATTTTTAAGTAATTACAGCAATTACCCTATAATATTAATAATAATTCCGTAATTTCCCATATATTCTAATGGCAACATGCCACACTTGAGTCTCCTAGCGGCATGAGTTGAGCGCCTTAGTTTTCTCTCATCCACTTTAATGTATTTTATGCGATATTCGTTCTTTATTTTATGTTAATAAATTATTAAAATCGAAAAAAAAATGTCAACACCACACAACCTCACTGCTTTTTTTGCCAACACATAAAAAAATATTAAAGCGGCTATTAACTCTGTCTTTGATGGTTCAGAAAGATAATAAAATACCAAAATATGATATATTAATATTGAATATCAATATATTTAATAGATTCAATAATAAATTCAGCACATCAACATTGATGAGGATTTATAACTTCAAAATGAACACAAAATGCTACAAGGAACTCGACTAAGCTTTGTTAAATTTACCTTAAAAATTTTATTATAATATTTTTCAACGTATAATCCACTTTTTACTATATCAATAACATTTTATTTGCCAGGATTTAATGAACTGGTATTATATTTCACAAACTATCCTGTTAACGTTTCATAGCATCCTGAAAAACGACTTAGATTGTTTTGTTCGTTGTAATTATTACATCAGTAAACTGCACGTACAGAACATATTTTTTAGAACATTTTAACATATTTTTTCATCAATATTGATCAAAATAAACATAGAAAGTGCAAAACACCGCCACCAAGTACAAAATAAATTCAATTTATCGCCATTTAAAAGAATTTCAAAGTCAATATGCCACGCAAGCGCCTCTAGCGGCTTGAGTTATTGATATGGAAACCATTTCTTTGGAGTTGGACGTATTTTCAATGTAATAGGGGAATATGGTTTACCTTTATAATTTTTAAGCATTAGCAAATAGACTAGCTCTTCAGTTACACTCGAGCATGTTCATTTACTGACTAAGTAATACAATTAGTTGATAGAATGATATGAAACATTTTTTTAAATTAATTTAGTATTTCTAAAAAATATTGTATTCCCATTCAAGTAATCTGTTTACTTGAATGAAAAAACAATTGTTTTGACGTTTCCCCTGAAGCTCTGTCCTCATTTTTCGGCTTATTTCCTTCCGCCTCAAAACAATTTCCCTGTATTTTCCTTGGGCATTGGTACTCCTGCGTAGTGAACACACAATAAATGGGTTTCATGAAACATAGCATTCCCCCTGATTTTCAACGCGTAATAAATGCAAGCATTACGTAACGAAGGACGCATCAATCAGATCGCATGACATATCCTTTTTCACAAATGTCCGTTCCACGTTCCATCTATGATAGTACGGATGCGACTGCAAATATTTAAAGAATTTACATTATTTTTTGCAAACGCTTTTGGAAAATCGATAACATTTTTTACATGCTGCTGTCACACGTCAAACTGACGTTTAATTTAAAAAATCACTTCAGAGAAACATGTTGTTATCAGTATAAAGATAACATGATAGATTAGATACATCTTGTCTGTGACGTGAGAAGCCGTGAATTGACACGGAGGTTTGACGTAGAACCATTGTAATTTTCTGGTTTACTCCAGAAATATGAATACGGTTGATTATAATATAAACAGTGCTTTATTACGATTAGAGTCTTCAATTAGCATTACTTCCAGGACGAGAAACGAACATCTGCGGAACAAGTAGTAAGATTGCTCGAACTTAAAGACAACACGTTGTTGGGGTAAGCAGATATTATTTAGCACTACACATCGCTAAACTATTTGAACATACATTAAACATTATTGTGAATAGAGCGAAATTGACAAAATTTTAATTTTTAGTATTTAGTCTTGGTGCACACTTCAGGACTTTTTCCGCTGCAGCTCTGCAATATGAATGATTATTCGAATATCAATTTATAATACGGTTAAAAACAAGTTAGGTTAGGTTAGGTTTGTTTGTTTTTTCATTTTCGTCAATGTTCCTTTTTATTATGGACCATTTAAAATGCGTTTTTGGACTGAGTAGGAACAACTCGTTCTCATGCTACCGTCGTCAACTGCACTTATCTTGTCTTGAAGTTTTCATCGACCTTGATCCATTGAAGAAGATGAGACGATTTCAAGCATGTGCATGGAGAAAAATGAGTACCTATTGCTGATAAATATAAATTCTGTTAAAAAAGGGATTGCAGGCCGTTTTCTACTAAACTTTTAGCACATTCGTAATATATCGAAAAACGTGTCCATGCACCTGCGTTTGTCCCGACAACATATAATGACGAAATATTAGAATTTTATGAAGTAAGTTTTCTCCGTGTGGCATGGGTTACGTTTTTTTATAATAACGATCTTATACTGCCGACATCATCTTTTTTCGTTAGTTTTATCTTGTATATATTCCAAGAAAAAATGTCGAGAGCACCGGCTGCGGGTTCAATGACAACGAAAATGACCAGATTTTCTTAATGGAAAATTCTTCAATATCCCAAAGTAAAGCTGCGATAAACATTATCTCAGGCGAAAGCGCAACCTCCATTTGCTACTGGCTTGACTGCATCTAAGTTCAGTGACCAGATCGAAGCTTGTTCCCCTGTGCTTGGATTTTTACATGTAACCTTTTTCCCGTTTTTTGTTCAAATTTCCACATGGGAAAAGAATTATAACGCTGTCTTTTCCATGATGCTGGACGATTTATACTACTCAAATTTAAGTTTGGTTTTTTTTCACTGACATTTTTCTGTTCAAGAGTCTGTGGAAGGTGGGCAATTTGATTTTTATACAAGCTTATAGTTTCATTCCGATATTCATGAAATTGTGCACACCTGACCTTCAACACAAGAGGAAGGTCATTATCTACATGATATTTTGAAAATCTACCCCTATCCCCCTTTCCTACCCCTTAAAGCAGATGATGCTTCGTGATGAAATTTTGCTCACTAGACATTAAAAATAATAGGAAAATTACTCTTTACACTTGATTTCGAAATACTTTTTTAAAGCCATGATGTAAATCCCGTACAACGTCGGGGACGTCGAGGTCAGCTGGTACTAAAATAAAACAAACTTACACGAAAAAAAAAACATAAAGAAAAATGAAACCAAAACTTATTCGTTGCATATACTCGTATTTAGAAAATTAGTTAATTTACGTTCCGAATAACGGCACCATATAACAGCAAAGGGAATATAATTAACTTTTTGAGGTTTCTGATAATCGATTAAGTCGCAAGGCAGTAGCTCAATTAGACTAGATTTTCTTTCACTGTCAATTTTATGTCGCGAAATTCGTAGTAATGAAACGATGTGTTTTTTTCAACCGGGTAGGTAGTTTTCTTAGCGTGTACAGCAACCTCATAAAATTCATTCGCTTAGTCTAAATACTCCGTAACCCATGATTTAGCCAGATATTACACGTATATTCGTAATAATTTATTCTGTCGTTATAACGGTCGCGGGTCGGGGTCGGGTCTGATGGTGTGATACAGCGGAGTCTGTACGTGTGTCAGATTAGCCTTACCCGTAGGATTTAATGTGAATCATAAAATAGAGGTTAATTGTAACCCACGTGCATTCCCGCTAATGTTCGCATCAGTTAAATCCCCTTCAAAGCTATTTCATCTGAATATAATCTGGATGATAACCATTCACTACTTCTGGCAGTCAAGTTACTGGAATTTGAGAAAACAATTATTATTTATTTATTTTTATTAACAAAATTAGGTGAGCCCTTATAAAATAGGATTGACATTAGATTTCTACATATTATGAAATTTTATCACTTCTCTTCCGTGGAAGCGTTAGCTTGTGGTTTGAAGAGGATTGTATAGTATATTATTGTAGTTATTATTATCAGTAATTATTTTATATTACAGATACATATATTGTGTAAGAAAGTAAAAAAATACATTTTTGGTAAATGTGAACAATGTAATGCAACATGAATTATTGTGGTTACTTACTTAGATAAAGTACATTATTTTGCTTGCCAATATTTTTTTAGATAAAACAAAGAATATTTAGAATTTGGTGGTTTTTAGTAAAAATTTCTTATTACAAACATAGTTTTAGGTGTAGGTACTCTATTACATCAATAGTTACGAACGATTTTTAGTAAACTGAAATACTAATCAATAATCGACTAGCCACGAGCGAAAACGGTTTTGTGATGGCAGCACTGCACTTCTGGCAGGGACCTATTTACAAGCGATGGAGCCAAATCCTGATGTCATAGATAAAAAAAAAATATATATATTAATATATATTTTTTTAAAATATTTTTTCTTTTAAAAAAACTTTAATCTCATTATGTTTTTTGTATTATTATTATTGTCTTTTGTTTTCGTTTATTGTGTATGTATTATCTTAAAAATATTTTTGTATATTTAATTTATATATATTCTATGTATAATATGGAGCTCGTGGGATTGCACCACCCTCCCCAAGATCTAAAATAATAAAAAAAATAGTAATAAAAATAAAGTAGGAAATTAACCTGAAATCGAAACAGAAAAGTCTTTTGAATGGTGAGCTCTGGCAAAATTAAATTTGTTCTGCTTTTTTGGCTTAAGTTTTTAGTTTAACCCAGTAATTTTAAGATCAAAACATTACTTTGTCAATAAATAAAAAAAAATATTGAGCGGGTACAGTATAAGATAAAACAAAACTATTGTTTTATTATAAATTGGAGTAAGCTGTAAAAAAAATGGGTTCGATTATTAAATAAAACAACAAATACGTCTAGGTGTATTTTTTGTATTCGTAAGGGTGGATAATGTACCTATATTCACTTAAAAACATTGGAAATACATACATCGTTGTTTAAAAAAAGATATCTTAATTTGGACGGCAATATAAGTCACATTGCAAAGACACTGTCAAGCGATCACGAGATGAAGCAATATTCGTAGAAGTCGGCCCTTGGATAGTTGACCTCTTCGATATGTGAATCTTTTATAGAATTAATAACCATCACGCCATTTCTTCCAAGTAATCAGTAACTGTATATAAATGGTTAAGTAGTAATGTTTTGTGAACACCTCACCAGAAGAACCAATGCTGAGGTGTTCGCATATTTTGGATAAAGTGTTATTGTATTATTATTAGGTTTGTAGCAGTAAAAGTACATCATAATAGTATATAGACATAATAACAATAATATGTATGCCCGGTACTGTCCAACTGGGAGGAATTCCCGATTAAGGAAAGGCAACACTTCTGCACTGACCGCTTCATATTATCATGTTTTGGTTTTATTGCTGTTTTGTTGAGTTCTTTTAAAATTCTTCATTTCTATCTCCTTCTTCGTCCGTATTTTCAATCAACCTCAAAATGTTCCCATATTTTACGACAGTAGTTAACAGGTAAAAAACAAGTCAGATCATTCAGATAGAAAAAAAAAATGAAACTTAGAATATTAGAATAATAGAAAATTAGAATAATATTTTTGGACTTTGATGGTTATTTCATAATCGTAAATACGAAATGTGGGATACAAGGCGTCTTCAGAGCTTAGCAAATGATATAAATTATTACTGATTAGTGATTACTCCTTAAAAGATGAGTTGAGCTGGTTTAAAAGGATTTATTATAAACCATTTGCAGTATGAACATGATTGATAACTTTACACAAGATTAGAAACATGATAATACAGAGAAAAAAACACAAGATTAAAACAGAATTAAGTAAAGCGTTTTGTATTCTTTAGTAAGATCGATCGACAGTTTCACAGCTTTAGGAGTTGCAAATTGTTAGTATAATGTTACTTTCTTGTCACGCGTCATACAGCTTTTTTAGGCATTGAATTTTCGATTAAACGACCCGTCCTTAATTGTAATTCTAAACATTCAGTCCATTGATTGTTGGCTGACCTTCGATTACCATAAATGCAATCCTGGACACTCCAAAGTGTTTAAATGATCTGATTAAATCGATATTGGTATCACAGTCACCGGTTACGTTATGCATTCAAAGGTCGCGTCCTTAGAATTACCTTCAAATACATTTGTTGTAAAAAATACATATTTTGTGGACCTATAGTATTAATCGGACGTCTTCTGAGTAAGCAAGTATGGTGTGGTAGTCAACTTGTTTGAATAACTGAAATCACGGTATTAACAACAAGACAATACTAAGGTGGATTGGCGGCAGGTCAAATCAGTCAGCGGTGGAACGAGACACCAATGTCAAACCTTTAGCGGTAAATTAGATAGGGCTAGATTCCGTCACATGATATGGGAGCGTATCAACTATCGCCGATCTATGACCAAACTGCACGGAATGTCAAAACGGCACAGCATGTGAAAGTGATGGGTTTGCTGTGTACGGATAAACAAAGGCGGGGCGCAACTGCGCGTATATGCTATTTGCAGTAGTATGGGCGAATGATATTGGCGACACTTTTGTGGGCGCGTTTCTATAATAATAATGATTCTAGGCCCATCTCTTTTGTTTCTATTATCTACAGTGTTTTCCAATAAGAGGTGTTATTTTGAATAGCCCGCTATTTCGGTAGACGTTACTTTTAAAGCTGTCATTTTTTGACATTTGACTAGTAGAAACTACGCCATTGATAAAAATACACGCTTCAACAACGCATTGAAATGATTAAATGCAAATCATCTTGAGTGATGAGGCCCATTTCCACCTCGGTGACTTCGTCAACAACAACAAATAAACAACAAAATAAATAATAAATAAATTAACAACCTGCAAATCCTGATACAGGAGAAATATCTTGGACTGTACATTGATAAACACCTAACTTTTAAACAGCATATTCAAGATATTAAAGATAAAATCACCCCCTTAATTAGCGTATTCAGCCGGATATCATATCTGTTACCAAATAAAATTTAAAAAGGTCTATATTATAGCCTCGTACACTCACATTTAAACTACTTGGTTGAAATCTGGGGAAATACATGTGAAACATATATAGACGAACTACAGGTAACACAAAACGAAGTAATCAAAAAGCTATTTCACTTCAAACCTAGAACATCAACAAAAAAATTATATATAGAAACAAAACTATTAAAATTAAGAAAATTATATGAATATAATACATGTCTCCTTATTTACAAAATAAATAATAAACTCATACATACAAATACAGAACTCATTAAAACGTCCCAAGTACACACACACTTTACACGGCAACACGATAAAATACATTTAAACACGATACATACTCATTATGGCAAGCAATCCATTGGTTACGAGGGAAGCAACATATATAATTGCCTCCCAGACGAAATTAAAAATGAAAAAAGTATAGGTATATTTAAAAAAAAATTGTTCAGTTTTATGCTCAATCAACAAAACAATGAAAGTGAATAATATCGGTGTGTAATATATTTATGTGTAATATATATGTTATTTCTAGTTAAATAAGTGAAAATGTACTTTTCTTTTATCTAGAATAAAAATATTAAAAAAAAACACTACCTTCACCCTCACTACCTTCCCACTACCTTCACCCTTACAACATACCCAAATTGGCAATTCCTTAGTTTCACTGGCTCCTAATGATTGGAATCAGTTCCGAACAAATGTAAAATTCTCGTATAGACGTAAATTTTAAATATCCTACTAACTATAATACTCGAGTATAGTATAACTTATAACGTATAACTTAACTCAAGTATACTCACGTATCTGCCTGGCCTATGTGTTTAAATATCCTACTAACTATAATACTCGAGTATAGTATAACTTATAACGTATAACTTAACTCGAGCACACTCGCGCATTTGCCTGGCCTATGTGTTTTTTCGTAATAATACAGGATTTTCCAATAAGAGGTGTTATTTTGAATAGCCCGCTATTTCGGTAGATGTTACTTTTAAAGCTATTATTTTTTGACATTTGACATTCATTAATAAAAATGGAACGATAAACGCTTCAACAATGCATTGAAATTATTAAAATTCACTTGAGTGAATCAAATGCAAATCATATTGAGTGATGAGGCCCATTTCCACCTCGGTGGCTTCGTTAACAAGCAAAATTGTCGCATCTGGGGCTCGGAAAACCCAAGAGTTATTGTAAAGCCTCTCTATCCTCAAAGTGTGACTGTTTGGTGCGGTTTATGGTCCAGCGGAGTCATTGACCTTACTTTTACGAAAATGAGGCTGGAGCAACAAACAGTTACGATGAATGGATTGCGCTATCGAGAGATGATTAATGATTTTTTATGGCCGGAATTGGATGGAATTGATCTGGACAACGTTTAATTTCAACAGGACGGCGCTACGTGTCACACAAGCAACGAAACCATTGATCTTTTACGATTGAATATCAAAATCACACCTCTTATTGGAAAACCCTGTATTATAGTAATGCACAACCATTTTTGCCGAAGGGTTAATGAATCAGTTTTCAATATGTTCGCGTGCGACAGGGGGTGGGTTACCTACAGCTTGTTACCAGTGGAGGCTCGTTTGAGTGTGATAGAGTAAAAATCTACATTATTGATGATGTTTAACACAGAAAGATTTTTTTTTTCAAAAATTCGGTTTATTTTATGAAGATTTTCCTGAAATTTCAGTTGGGCAGGGCACTGCACCGATTTACTGAAAATCTTCATACAAAAAATGGCATCAATAAAGCCATATTTAAATATTAAAACTCAAAACACACCCAAAAGCCACGAGCCGCCACTGTTTATTACAGCTGATTTTGCAGTTGATGGCGTCGCTAGTGCAGATAAAAATAACATAAATTATCTAACAAACGTCCTAATGTCCGGAGTCAGTAGGTATATACCGATTGTAAAGCAAACATGAACATATTATAAACTAAATAAAACATGCTTATAATAATTTGTTATCCTTTGTGCTATGCATAAAAACCTTATTTTATAAACAGTTTATCATTAAAAAAATTGTATTATAAACGAAACAAAAAGAAACAAACCGGGTCGGCAAAATTTAATCGACATAAAATATCGCATTTTAAAACGCTAAATCTTTAGCTGCCATGTCCAAATTTTAATAAAAAATAAAATATTTCAAATAATTTTTGTAAGGAACATAACTTTCGTATTTTATAAAACAGTAATCATTCAATTTATCAGAAACAGAACGCATGAAAAAGCGCTGCAGGCGAAACATTTTCCGTCTCCAAAGTCAAACCTATAAATGTTGTCGAGTTTTGTCAATCTGAAATCTTAAAGAACATGTTAAAAATTGCTAGTTATTTTGAGCGGTTTGTTCAAAATATTGAAGACAGGCATTCCGCCTTTCGTATTTTGTAAATGAACCGTTACATATATTTTGTTCATCGCACCTAGAAATCCGAACGATTGCTATAAGAAACACAAAAACTCACGTTCTGTGTATTCAGAAACAACATTACATGGTCGTGTACTCCCCGGGGTTTAAAATCACAGGGGCCTATCTACAAAAAACATAGTTTTGATATAAACGTAAATAAAGATTGTAATGCTCATATGCTCAAGTATATGCCCAACTGATACGCCCGACTGTTTTTCTTAAAGAGCTGTTTATACGAGATAGAGCTTCGAGTGACCAATAAATGTGATTATGGCGTTACCGAAACCAAGCTTAACTCAAAACAGTTATTTTTTGTAGTTAGACCCCTGTGATCCTAAGCCGCTGTCATATAAATATCAAGAATAGCGCATAGAGAATTGGTGGAACCCAACCCAAGCGATGCGAAACGTTCGTTGTGAAGAATTGGCCGGTTAGTGGCTGAGTTGACACTTGCGTTGTATTACCACTTAGGCATCGTGGGTTCCATTCCTATACTAGTCTTCCATCACAGCATATTCGTTTCACGTGAAGGTTTTCATTATCGTTTTCATGGCATTATCAAAATCCGGCACAGTGGTAAAATCCCGGGTTTCGAGTTTGCATTTAAAATTAGTCTCACTAGTTTTGTTACTCGGATTTGCCTGAATTTCAATAAAAAATCTGTTAATTTTTTTTTATTTTTTATTGTATATTACAATTTATTTGTGTTCTCTCGACTACCATACTAGGCTCGCCCTTCACATGGTAGTCGTACAAAGATTATATTATAATGCAATCAGTGGCGTGCACAGAGTTTAGTTGTAAGTAGAGGGTAGAGGTGGGTAGGCAGTAGGAAAAACTGCGGATTGATTGATAATAAAAAAAACCTTGCCCCAGATGTGGTTAAGTTGATTGCTTTAACCGATGTTGGTTGGGGTTACCTATTCAAATAACCGCCTCATTTGTGAATATTGCAAGCCATATTGAATGTATAAAATTTTCCAATATATTCCTCCTCTGCGAAATTGCAAAAAATTATGCTAAAATATATAGGACGATGATTATTTCATTAATAAAGTTGTACATATTAATAGAGGTACCAACAGATGGCGCTGATCTACATTCATGATTTGTCCCGAAAGGCACGGCCTCTCACTAACACAAACGAGTCTTTCAGTGAATGAGTATCGCGCATACATGTACAATTTTTGTATGGAATGAAGACAACGTTTGACCGGTCGGTGGCCGAGTTGTAATCGCGTTTGGGTCCCACCCAGGCGTAGTATGTTCAATTCCTCGGCTGGCCAAGTCCTCCATCACAACACAAGCAATATTTTCCGCTTACTGTGGTGGTAGTGGGAGATTTTCAAATATTGTCAGGTTATTCGTAGCCCGGGAATGTTTGTCTTTCTTTAAAAAAAAAAAATGAATATAGCGTGTGCGTCCATTTTAGTTCTTGTCTTTGGCACCTTATAGGTGGCAGTGCTTATATAGAGGGAACGCCTATGAATATAATAACTATAATAATTCGGGAGTTTAAGATCACAAGGCCTTTCTACAAAAACATAGTATAATATATTGCTTGGGGAGGAGCAACAAACTAGGCTATCAATTACATAGAAACCGCACAGAAAACGATCTTAAAGGTAATACTAAAAAAACATAGACTGACTGATACAGACCAATTATTCAACAGCTGTGACGTACTAGATATACGCCAATTATACGTTAAAACACTACTAAACTACATTTTTGACAAAAAAATAAATTTCAACATACACAAAATAACACTAACAGACCAGTTAGACAAGCGTACAAAGAAAACATAAAAACTCCGACAGTAAATTCAAAAGCTTTCAACAGTGTAAAACTTGAAATTAAAATTGAGGAAAATAAAAACAAATTCACACACAAAATTACAAAATGGATTAAAGAACAAAAAAGACAATATTACCAAAATGTCATGACATAAAATAAAAATAAAACCTCCACGTAACACACAAAACTAATATAAACACACATCACTCACAAACACAAAAGATTATATTTTAAATGTATTATTTTCTCTTTAAATGTATAATGTAGATTATATTTTAATATTATAAAATGAAGGCCTCAGCACGGGCAAGCCACTCAGTGAGGTCAACATTACTGAAAATCTTTGAAATGTAAAAAATATTGTACCAAATTAAAAAAAATAATAATAAAAAATAGTTTTGAGATAAACGCAAATAAAGATGGGAATGCTCATATGCTCATCTGTATCTCTTAAACGGCTGTAGGGGCGATATAGAGCTTCGTGTCACTAGTAAATATGATTACGGCATTAGCAAAACCAAGCTTAAATAATTAAGGCGATGCCATACGTAGTAATGTAAAATCATGTGTTTTTGGTTGTAAAATTTGGTCGGCTAGAAATGTTTCAGATGCTTTAATTAAATATTGCGAGTAGAATACATCTTGGCCTTTGAAATAATCGAGTGTTTTTTAGATAAATCTTTTTATAAGCCCAGAAAAAAAATAATGTATAAGGCCTATGAAAACTGCTTTAAAGTTCAAAATCTCCTACTTACGAAGCCATTTTCGGTTATGATTTTATTGTATAATCTGGAAAATTAAGTTATTTATAAAATGATCGAAAAAAATTTAAATATTTATGCCTGAACATCCACAAAATAAAATAAAAGGCACTTTTTGGCCATGTTTTTTTCTTGCATAAATCAAAACAGGCGGATGGTGTTAAGCGGGAATTTAAACCTTATCGCCATCTACATAAGGGGTGTTATTGATAGCGGCTCAATTTAAAATATTACACGACGTAGTGCATCGCCTTAAACCATTTTTTTGGAGTTAGACCCCTGTGATTCTGAGCCCCCGAATTAATATAGTTATTACATACAGGGGCATACAGAAACAAAAACAATTTGTTGGTTATTGAAATGGATATTTCAATGCTTTATAGCTCATTATGGTTAGCTCAACAGCATATTAAACAAACATGTTCTAATTTCGTAACGCCACAGCCCACCGACTGTCTGATTCAAAGAGATTCTCTGCTTTATGGTTACGATTTGCTTTATATTTTGAACTATCTTTCACTAGTGCAGAAATGATTAATTATGTCAAAACACAAAATGTAGTAGTGATAAATTAGATAAGTTCATGGAACTTATGGGACAAAGTATAAAATAGAATCGAAATAACTACGTTTGATTCTGCGAAATTCAAAACCACGAACAAGGTTACGTATTCTCCGTAAAAAGTCGGATCTCCCTGCAAATTGGTAGTCTTCATATTTAAACTAATCATTTCACGTGTCATATGATAATTAATCGTGGGTAAATTTGCACTGTATCATAATAATCATTTGAAACATCAGAAAATGTTTCTCTTTCCAGTTAATAAGGCCGGTTCTATCCGCTATTCATCACGACATGTTTAAGAACGGCCTTAACACACATTGAATATCACGCATCTTTATTCCGCTAATATTATTAATTTTATTTACCAGTTATGTAGGTACTATTATTTAACTTCCTTGGTACTATTTTACATTGTATTAAAGTGTGCAATCTTACATATTGTCTTTTAAATTTAACCATGACCACTATTATCAGGACGGTCTGAACGGAATACTAATAAGTACATAGATACAACATTTTCCTATTAGGCGAAACTATATAGTATTTTCATATCCGTTGGGAAAGGAATTGATGGACGAAGGACTTATTTTAGGATTCAAATAACTGCTCCCTTGGATGTCTTTCAGAATATTAATGCACATACACGCAATATATTGGAAAATATCTCAAGTATATACCAATTTGCTAGTCGTTAGTAAAACCTGGCTTTAAAAAAAATCGTCACAGTATTTTCGGAATGTTCTATCTTTGGAGAAATATGGCGTCTTGTCTTATTTTTTGACAGTTGAAAAGGATTTTTCAGAGCTCTATTACCCATGACGAAAATGGCTTGAGCTGAAAATAATTGACGTATAAGCGCCGCACAGGAATTGAACGCACGACCTACCGATGAAAATTAAGATGCGTACATATTCTTAGATTCGGAGTTTATAACAAAACGTGAAATAAGCGTCAGGTAGTTTGAGGGCACCTCGTTTATCTGGCACAGTCGATCGATAATGTTGGTGACTTGTCAACGTTCCCGAGTATGACTGCAGATCGCCAATGAAAAAAAAGCAGTTCACCACGACTGTTTTTAATTTATTCGACTTTAAATGTCGTTTGCACGTTAGCGATCTGCAGTCGTGCGCGGAAACGATGACAAGTTATATAATCGACAGTTTATCGATAAATTCTGTATAGATCGGCTGTACTAGACACCCTGGCCGTTAGGGCAGTGTACGTAGGTGCACACATATAGATTTCCATTAAAATTAACAACGTCGCAATAAAAAATTCCCTATCCTAAAATAACACGAGTACGTAGGTACCTATGAAATTTAGTTAAAATAAATAAGAATAACTCTCCTCCATCTATTCGCCAGTCTTGAAAAGATTCTAGACTACGTCTTCTCATTCCATATCCAGTATTGTATGAAGTTTATGGTTTAATTTTCTATTAACCGGGATAACAGTCTTTTCAAAAACTCATCTAAAAATACTTGAGCCACCGCTTCATACTTTATACTTCATGCGTCATACTTTATGCTTTATGGTTGATGGTTTCATACGTTATCTGAAGACAAAACTTTGTCCTTTCAACTGGCTGTATGTTTTGATGCTGCAAATAGGGGAAGAGTTTACCTAGTAAATGGAATTTTTAATGGCTTCATTCAATGGACACAATAAAAGCAATATTCCCCATTTTAGGAGAGTGTGTATGCAGTAAAGTAGATACAGATTTCTGAGAGAGGATTCAGTTGAATGCATATTGCTACTAAGTTAGTATGCACATATTAAAATAGTAAAGTGAAACAAAAAGTATGCGACGGGGTAGAGGGGCGGAACTTGTTTTGAAACACTGGAGAGCGCCACCCGGTATCGGAGAGATAAATTACGTAGAAACTGGTCAACTGTAAAACATATATGCTTTGATAAAACAATTTTTTTCATGCACCATCTGTTAGCAAACACTATATTAATCTATGTCCAGGGGTGAGTAGGTACGCGATTGGAAATTAATTCACCATAATATACTTTTTTTCTGTCACTTTATCCGATTGGAGGTTAGCTCATTTCTATTTGGGAGGCGGGTATGTGTACCGCCGCCACGGAAACCAGTTATTGGATATCCATCAGCCTTGCCATGGGTCAAAGTGGTTAGCTCCGTTTCGTGGCTTAGGAAAACTGCCCGGGTTAATGGAGTGAGTTTGGTTTAGGCCTTAGCGACGGATGCGTTTGCCCACCAACTGCGTGGTGGGCCAAATCGGGAGAAGCTGGCTGATAGAGACCCTTTGATCTCTCCAGCCGGACTCTCTGAAACCATCGTCTTGCACCGCAGTGAGAGGAGTTGATTCACATGTACGTCACTCCTGGACATATTGATCCCCAGATTCCCACCCATCCTTTGTACCTTTTTTTCTTCCCAAAACTTGCTCTCCTTCCTTTTCATAAAAAAGACCCTCCATTAAACATCTCCAAAGTGACGTAGGCCCTGAGGTATTTTTTTTCCTCAGGGCCTCCTGTGTGAGCTAATGTAATTTTTTTTTTATTATTTTAATATAGATCATATGGGTACATTAATAAATACATATTTTGCAAAATATAATATTAAGGTTCATAATTGGTCATGTATACCTTATCAGAAAATTAATTAATTAATTAACTTAATTCTTGTCAAAAATACCCTCAGATAATGCGTGAAAATTATTTTGTTCATATTTATATGAACATAATATATATTACTTCAATTTGGGAGGCGGGTTTCATTCATTCATTGGAAAACCAATACCTCTGCCATGGGTCACCCCAAGTAGTTCGATATGTTTGGTGACTTAGCAAGGGTGCCGGTTTCATGGTGTGAGGTTTGTCCATGTCTTGGTGGTGGATGCGTCTGCCCACCAGCTGCGTGGCAGACCGGATCGGGAGAGGCCAGATAAGGGAGACACTTTAACCTCTCTGGCCGAACGTCCTTAGTCCGTCACTCCTAGACGCACTGACCACCAGATTCCTATCCACCTTTCGTATCTTTTTCCTCCCCAGAACTTACTCTCCATCCATGTCGTAAAAAGACCCTCCAAAGACGAAAAAATCATTCAAACTTAGACTCCAATCTTACGAGGAACAACTGGAATACTTAATTTTTACTACTCTGGAGAAAGAAGACAATTTGCTGACTAAAATTACAGTAAAATTATTCATGCTAAGATTAAAAACCACTCATCGTCTTGCAATATTCACAGTAAAGCTAATATACGTAATTTAAGGAGTCACATACAGTTAATACAATCCATATTGAATTATGTAATTACAATATTGCCTACTTCAATCCAATGTCACGAATGTATCGTTTATACAATGCTATTTATTTGAATAATAGCTTCGATTTTAGGGGCTTCTACATATGTATAGTAATTTAACATACTTATGAATAATAGTACGGTTGATAATTATACACAGTTATTACAAAAAACTTAACTGCCTTAAAAATTTTTTTCAATTAAAAAATGTTTTTTCCTATCTTTTCCACTCTTTCTAAATTATTCATCATGTTTATCTTTTATTTACCATTATTGCATTTATTGTATCTTATTAAATTTTTTTTTAAAAGTATTTTTGGCATTTCTACCTAGCGATAAACTGTGCATAATGTGAACATTTTGTAACTGAACTGCTTTAAAACTAACGCGCTCCCAATACTTATTTTTTATTTATAATCATGTTGGTACTCTGTAAATGATCTAAACCAATAAATAAATAATACAGTCTCATGGAAAAACCTAAATGTAAGCTATAACACTTCAGTTTCACGTATTTCTCTGTCGAACTCTCCCAAAATGATAGAAGCAAATAGGTCAGCCGAATTGATCAAAATAATTGTCACCCGGATATTATCGGTCAATAATTTTGAGACTGATCGAATTACAGAATATTGGAAATTGTAGAATGATTCGTTGCGTCGATGGTGATGACCGTCAACATCTTTTGCTGCACTTGTCACATTATCATGAAGGTAATAAATTTGTGTTATTACAAACGTTTCATTTCCACGCACGTGCTAGCTACCTGGGTCACCCACATAGCAATTAAATAGTGTAATCTGTTGTTCCCGGTGGGTCATATTATACGCCTGAAAATCACGTGCCTGGTCTGCCGTGTTTGTCCAAATAATAATCGCTGCTACGTTTGCCCATAGATACATCGCGGCATACAAATGTGAAAAGTAAATCATGAAACGAAGAAGCGAACGAGTATTGCAGATTCACTGATATCAAAGTGCAAAATATAATTGTTACATTTTGTGTTAGGTCAATATTGAAGGATTTTGAAAGATTTAAACTTTTATTTATGATTATGTCTTATGAATGACAAAGTGTTATTTTTTAGTTGAATTCGGAAGTAGACATCATAAATGTAATTATAGCAATAGTTATTATTTTTATCGGGATGAAACTATGCGATGCGGCCTTAGATTAATTAAAATAGAAGATTGGTTAATGAGACAACGCGCGTGGTCGCATCGAACTAGGTCCAGTGGACACACTTGAGATAAACTGCATTTAGTATCGCTCAAAAGTTTGTTCGTTAGACAAACTGTCATCAGGTGCCACAGACACGTCGTTCTGTGCTCTTTTTTGGTGAAAAAATGCCTTCCTGTGCTTTTGAGAGGTGTAAAAATCATTCTCGAGCAAAAAACAAATTCGAAGGAGTTTTTTTTTCTATTCGTAAATACACACAAATCACTAATTCAAATAAATAAAATAAAATTGTCGAAATAAAATAAAGTGAGACAGGGAACGCAGAAATACACAAGGGTAGGAAAGACAACCAGAGTGACAGTACTTCGAATTCTGCTATGTGGAGAAATTATTAAAAAAATATATACAAAAAAGTCAACTCATTGTAGTTCCACGTTTTCGCGAACAAGTTATGAGTTATGATTCTACCGACGAAAACAAAAATATGTGTGGGAAAAAATATGGAATCTTTAATTTACACCATTCCCAAAATATACATACTTTAACGTGTAAATGATTAAAAATTATTTAATTTTATTTAACTTCGTTTCTCGAAATGATAGATTATGGAGATACGATATCTTGATTTTTAACCATTGATAACATATTTTATTTACACGAATATACTACGGTGCTCATCAAAACATAACAAATATCTAAACAAATGACCAAAAGAAGAACTAACAAAAAAATCTAAAGCCGAAATTTTTTTAAATTCAGAATTCTTATAGGTGTATCCATCAGTTGAGCCGCCATCTGCTTCGATCTTAATGAATTTCTGTTGTAGGTTGTAACAAAAGAATAAAAAAAAATTACACAAGAAGATAAAGAATAACATCAGAGGAATATACTCTCAGTATCGCCCTAATGTAAGACCACCATACAAGATTGAAACTTTGCTTGAAATGACTATGGCAGTGTGTGTTGACCAGATCTGAATAGCCATGTACTTCCTCATCTTTCTGTTCCCCATCTCCTTCCCCTCCCGACTGCTTTCAACCTCACAACACACCCCAATTGGGCGTGCCATAGTCTTACTGGCTCCATGCGCACTCTTGTAAAACCACAAAAAACCACATAAAAAGTGACTCGTGGGCGTGTTTCGTCATACAAATATTTGCCAAAACTAATGGAGATCTACGATGTCAGGAAATTGTAAGAAATATCGCTGTGCTATTGGGGTAAGGGTATGTTTACAGGCGAACCGAAACGCGAACCGTACCACGAATTACGGGAAACGAACGAATCGACTGCAAGATGCGTTTCGCGCCATTCGCGGCTGCTTCGGTTCTTTCCCATAAGTTGAGGTGCAGTTCGGCAGTTCGGCTCGCGGATGTATACGTAGCATAAGATGAACATTTTTTAAATTCAAATTTGTATGTAAGTACCATCTATTGATATATTCTTTATTCTACGATTGTAACTAATTAAACGGTTTAAGGTATGACTACAATGCTATGAAATATAGTTTACTACAACACATTACTAGTATTCATTATTTTTAATTTTTTTGTTTCATTTCATGATTTCAGCTTCCATGACTATAAGATTACTATTTTAATAGTTTTATAAAAACCAGAAGTTTAATCTTGTAAACAAAACGTTTAAATACATATACATGTTTGTTCATTTTCATTTTCACCGTTGAAGGTGAAGGGTATGCTGTCCGTCCATATAATAAAACATAGAGGGAATATGTTAAAATATCTTAGTTAGGGGGTCATAAAAGAAGAGGGAAATATGATAAAGTATCTTATTTAGGAGGACAAAAAATTGAGAGAAAAATGATAAAAAACATGAATTTAGAGAGATTCAAAAGAGTGGAGAGAAATCGGAAAGAAAAAAATACTTTAGAGGGACATGAAAAAGTAGAGACATTATGAAAATAGTGAAATTAATTATAGGGTAAAAAAAAATTAATAAAATAAAATTTCATATTAATATTTATATGAAGTTAATAATCCCAACATAAATATATAGTATCACTAATATAATATCATTGAGCATTTTTTTGATAAATTTATAATTCAACAAACTAAGAGTTGCAACTTTAAGACTACAATAAAATAAAATAAATTTATAGTAATGTTTCTGTGCCAACTCTGCTTACTTCATAATACGCACAAATTATTTATAACACTTCGTTGCAACTTCAACTAATAATGGTGAAATATTTTTTTTTTTCAATCACAGTTTTACATTTATAACACAAGACATTCTCCATGTTTGAAATTTTCATTGTTTTGTGACGTTTGCTGGAAGGTTCCACGTCAATCTACACATAGATATTTTTTTTAAATAACCAAACTAATAACCTATTTTGCGTGTATTTTTCTTCTCTCCCAACGTAAATAGTATTAATTAAGTTGAAGTAAAGTGTTATTTAATTAATTTTGACATATTTCGAAGTAAGCGAGTTCAGAAATTTTACCGACATTTTTCACCACCTTTTTAAAGTTTACTTTTAAAAAAACTTACCAATAATGTTTCCAGTATTAAAAAATTAACTTTTCAAATAACAAAGTGCGAATGTCACATAATCATAGTCCTGCACTAATTGCGAATTTATGTAAAATCGACGTCAAAAATAATTATATCGGAAGCACCTGAACAACGGAAATACTAATTTGACAATATTTAATGCTAATTAGTGAAAATTCAGCCGTTAATTATTACACTTTTCGTCACACCGTCGCGAACATAATATTATATCATGGTAGGATATAATATTGGGCACACTTCCGCGTTTAGGACTAAACGGACTCAACGGTTCCGGCATAGAACCGATTTGACACTAAACAAATAATAATCCTTAGCTATAGCCATCCGCCGCTCGGTGGTGCCCACTCGCGGGTCGAGGTGATGAGTGATGAGTAATGAGTTGGTAGGTACATACCACTAAATGCATATTAATAAACTTAGACGTGCGTGTAAATTGTGAATATTGTAACGCACTGGAATAAAGTTGAATTTTTTGTCCATTATTGAATTCTTTTATGACCTGTACGTGTACATTAAAATTAAAAACACAAATAAATAAAATAACTAATATTCATTTAAATATATTTACTATAAATTTAGATTTTTTTAAAAATTATTGAGTTTATTTTATTTTAGTATTATGAAGTCAAATCCAAAATTAAGTTTTGTATGAAAAAGGTCGCGCAGCTATTCCTCTTAAAGGTTAGCAAAATTTAAAAAAGAATTTATTTATTGCTTGTATTTTTCTTTACATCGTTATCTGACCTATTGAGATCTCTAAAATCTGCGTGTGAAAAATTTCTTGGGAAAAAAAATTATTTAAAAAATAAAATTGAAGGGGTAGGAAATCAAGTATTTCCTATTTAAATATTTAAAAGATCTAAATTAATCTGTTTCCCCGTCTTGTTTTGTCTCCATTATGAAATACCTACCATATGAGTAAGAAACGTAAAAAAAACAATTATGATTCTAAACGAGTTTTTATTAACATTTTATACACACGCATCACGAGGTTTTAATATTATTACTATATCTGAGATGATTGATACCCTGATTGGAAGAACCAAAACCTTAATTTATAAAAAAAAGCCTAGCCATTGATAGTCCAGGTTCTTATCCCTGAGTACGACAATCCTGGAAAAGAGCTAATTTTAAGGGCGAAGAAATTCAAATAAAGAAATTTTAACAATAAATGTTTGAAAGGCGTTTATCGTTGGGGCGCTCTTTGTCTATAGACGTTTACTTGAGAAAGTTTCGTTAGGACTCTCGACTGTAGTCGGAAGGATTGAGTTCAAATCCCGAGCGCTTGCCGACTTATTCACTATTAAACACGAGTTATGCTTTACAATTCCATTAAAAACATCGTGGTTTGAGATTTTTGAATGAATGTTATGTAAAAACGAAGATAATTACTTGTCATACCGTATTCAGAAAGCATTCACGCGGATAATAATTACATAATCTGTTTTACATTTGTCTAACATACCGTATTCAGAAAACAATGAAAGATCTAGATTGTTCTTTGTAACCCGTCGTCTCCCACTTTCCATCGTTCCGTCATTATTGTTTAGAAATATAAATAAATAATTCGACAGAGCAATGGCTAATTATGGGCAAATATTTTTTTAGCACCACTGGATCTATACCATCAAATTCTCCAGATATATTTTACGGTTTTTTTGGCAGTTGCTTTCATTGTATTTTTCTAGAAAATATCAAAATAACTACGACTTGGCATCATCATTATGGTCATCATCTTAAACTTATAATGCCGAGCTAATAAATAATCTAACACTTTTTTTGATAAAATTAATAATTTTAACCAAAAGTTAAGTAAGTTAATAATTTTAATTAAAATTCTTAACCATTTAAACGCCTAGATATTTTGACGAACTTTGGTTGTACGCTACTATTTTTGGACGATATTAGAAACAATGTTGTTTTGGCTACTTTTGTTAGATTACAAATAATAAATAATGTAGCGCGAATGAGCAAAGAACGGAGTGTAAGGAGAATATTTGACCCGAATTTGAATGGTAGAAGAAGTCAGGGACGTCCGAAGAAGACATGGAATATTCAAATGATCAAATACTTGAGTCAGGCCATTTCAAGAGTCAGAATAACAAAATAGTATGTATGATACGACTTGAATGAATGTGAACGAAGTAAGGAGTGTGTGCCAAGTTATTTGGTGGTCCATCCTCGTGTGAAACGGCGTGTGATGGTTAGTTACTTAGTCATAAACAAAGGACACATTCCATTTTATATGTAAAATAATTTAGTATTTAAAAAAATAAATGTATCTTATTACATAAAAAAATGATTGTTTTTAGTTTTCTCTTCAAAGATTGATGAAATTTTGGGCATGTAACCTTCAAAATAAGAAGAACATTACTGTTCTTCTGGTGTAAAAAACTCTGTATTTTGCTGGGCATACCTGGGGCTTCAGCTAGTATGTCCGCTTAATAGCGTTTGCGTGCCTGCACGATTTGATTCACGGCTGATCGAGAGCGTGAGCGTGAATGCACGCCATTGGCGTTTGAAGAGTTAACTAATAAAAATGTTAAAGTTTTTTATGAAAATTAAATCTTAACAGACTTGTCATCAAACTTAGCTACCACTACGCTGCAAAATAATTAATTCGTAGTTAAGACGGTGAAAACTTTCACTAACAGGCTGCTCAAAAATTTATCACCAATAGAAAACTAATCTGATAAACTTTCAATGAGATGTTTTGAAAGTTTTATTTTTTGTGATGTCTGGAATTTGAATCGACGCAAAATATTAATTGTAAACAATTATTCAAGCGTATACCAAACGTCTTGTTAAGCTTGTATTGTTTGAACCATGGGTCGACTGTCCTGCATGACTATACTTGGAAGTTATATGTGTCAAGCGAAACGCATACCCATAACCCGTACTGCAGGCCACAATCACAATTAAATTCGTCAGCCCGGACAGTCAAATTAAATCCGGCAGTATCTGTAATGAATGCTAAACAGCTAAATGCTTTAATTAAGAGAGATATGGTAGTTAGAATAATTTGTCTCTTGTTGACACACGTAGATTTATTTGTTGCTTTGTCGAGAGATCCCCAAACTACAAACACTGGTCAAACAATAATGATTGTTATTTATGGACCAACGATTTTACTAAATTTTTTTACAAATCATTAATACATATGTTTTTAAATATGTGTTTGTTAAAAATTTATTGAATGTGATCGATACGTATGATATACTATTAAACATTTCCGGTTTGTAAAAAATGTGTAATGTAATGCACTTTACAAAAACCTCAAATGTACAGTGGACAATTCTTGAATTCTTGATCCTTGAGTGGGCTGGTATTGTAAAATTTGCATGCTGTAAGATATTATTTATTTAAGGTCTTTCTTTTCATCATGCAATATCAAACATGAGCTCGCGAACACGCACACAACAAGAGGCGGTTTTTTGATACGTGTATTTGTGCATTGTACTGTTCGTCTTCAGTCTTCACATAACTTACAACGACATCTATGCCTCAGTCATCGTTACGCAAAAGTACACGACAGTTATAATTTCCGCCAGTTCATTATTCCAGAATCTTTTAATACAAGACTCCTGTGCATGCGCAAACGAGTCGGGCATATATCGTTGAGCACAAAATTTTATAGCATCGGACGGTATCGAGACACCTCGGCCCGTTAAAATGGTGACAAGAGTGCGTCGGATTACTCCTAATGGAAAATCATGTGTTGAAGCTGTGCAGATATATAACTCATCCCGTGCACTACGACGCATGCGCGAAGCGCCTAAAAAAGGCAATTGAATATTGCACGCCTAATCACGCGCAATCCAATGAGTCTGAAATTGATTCGTTTAGAAGTACTAATTTAAAATCTTGTCGCTGCTACATTCACACATTGGCACTCGTGTGCGGTAAATTTAAAAGGTTTCGAGAAATTTTCACCGATGCATTAAGTGTTCTTTATTCGTCAGATGCTTTTGCGAATGCCGACAGAGCAGTTTTTATTTTTTCTATTACTGTACAAATTATATTGGTTAATTAATGGAGTGAATGAATTGCAGTACCCCTATTAATTAATTTACTACACCTATATTACACACTAGGTACATTTTTAAAGTGAAACGCACTTTTTTTGATTTTGTTTGAAGGGTCTTTTCAAGGAAAGGAAAGAGAAGAAGTTCAGGGAAGGTAAAAGGTTTAAGGGGTAGGTAGTAATCTAGGGGTCAGTGTGCCCAGGAGTGAAGGACGTATGAATTCATCCCTTCCCATGCGGTGCAAATCTATGGGTCGAGAGAGTCCTGTAGGAAAGGTAAAATGGTAACCCTCAACCAGTCTCTCCCGATATGGCCCGTTACGCAATAAGTACTGTAAGCGTACTATGACCGATTCTATTTACTATCTATATAAATGATTTAACTGACCTCGACATTAAAGGAAACATAATCTGTTTTGCTGGTGATACCGTCAAACCATTCGAAGAAGAAAACTGGATGAAAACCTTTTATGTGGCTGAACAAGGGCTTATTACACATAAAATTGGCTGAAAATTAACTCGCTTACCCTTAATATGAACAAAACTAAATATATAACATTTGCAATAAACTCAACGGGCTAACAGTAAAATGACTAGAACTAAAATTACACGATTGCTTTAAAAATAATGTTCAATGTCAAATCATAAAATATCTCGGAGTAGTAATTGATGAAAATCTTTGGGACCTACAATCAAAAGAGTCACGGAAAAACTCACAAGACTAATATATTATTTTATCAACGGAAACTTGGCTTAATGAGGATATCAGTTCATCAGAATAGGTCTCAATCAATACAACATTTATCGTCTTGACCGCAATCGCATTACAAGCAATACACCAATAGGAGGAGGTGTAATGGTGTGCATATTTAAAAACATATCATTCAGTTAACTAAGTCAAATCAGTTAAGCACAAAAACGTTGAGTAATGCTAAACATTTGAACCAAAAAAAAAAATTATCGCTTCTACTTATATTCTACCAACGTCAGATCTGCAAATATACAAGAACCACAACCAGAAAGTAGAAATAATGAAATTTAAATATCCTAAAGCCAAATTTATAATTGTTGGTGATCATAATCTACCGAAAATTGTCCAATCCCTCGATACTGACAATGAAGTAGTTGTTAACGAGGCAGAAGTGTAGTGTGACAAATCTAAGGAAATGCTGGACATGACTTTCTTTCTAGGACTAAAACGGTTAAATAAAGTGAATAACTCTAATAATCGAATGCTTGAACTATTATTTTCTAGTGACTCAAAGATAGTAGTCGAACAATCCGGCGAATTGTTATTACCTCTAGATCAACGCCATCCGGCTTTAGACTTTATTATTACAAATCAGTCTCCAAATTTGCAGAACAAACAATCGTCTTACAATTTTACTAAAGCTAAATACCCAAATATAATTGATCATTTTGACCAGTTAGAGTGGTCATTTTTAGTAGGTAAAAACAATATAACTAATCGAGTACAGCTATTTTACTACATCTTCAAAAGAACTTTGCGTTCCTAGAATTAATTTTAATGGATCTCTTAATCATATATGGTTATTAAAGAAGTTATTTGCAGTAAAAAAAAACAAATGCATTGGGTATATAAGCAATCTAGAAATGTTAACGATCATTCTATTTTCACTAACTTAAGAAAGCAATGAATATATAATTGTAAAAACTGTTATAATGTTTTTGTTAGTTTAGTAGAAATGGAGGTTCATAATTAATGTTGGTTTTTCATTTACACTATTTGAATAAATTAGTTAATCTTATTTCTTATTTTAAAGAAGTGAGTTGTCCATATTATTTCAAATGTACTAAACTTAATTTTTAGACTTTATTATTTTATAAATCAATACCATTTACTTGCGTTATCATTGTTACAATGTACAACAAATATTGAGTTAACACAACGGTTTTTTCAACTTACATTTATTTTTACTTCATGTTAAAGCCCACTGGAGCGTAAATAAATAAATAAATATTTCTTTTAAAAAGAAATGTGGCAAACAAAAAGGACAAGAAAAAAGTATATTACGCTCTATGTCATTTTAGAATTCAATATGTAATTTTAGGAGTGGATCTGTTATATCTAAGTATATACATAACCAGAATACAATTTAAAAAGGAATAATAAAGACCATACTGAAAGTACCCTTAAAAACGCCTTCGATTGAAATTTTCAATTTTTTTTATGTACAAATGTACAACATATATATGCTAAAAATATACCATTGATACTATTAAAAAATACTGAATCCTCTCAATACCGAGTATTCATTACACTAGATCAAATACTAATGACAGAAAAAAAAACATTCGAAGTCATAAAACCACATTCGGAAAAAGAAACTACATATTTATTTTTCGGAATAACTTTATTGAGTAAAACCTCAAATTGTAATATTTAAATATTGAAGACAATATTAGTGATTTCTAAACGAAAATCTGAGACAGAAAAATCAGAAAAGGAAACGGTCACATCTGGGACTCGAACCCAGGACCCCTGTCTTTCCGGGACAGTGCTCTACCAACTGCGCTAATGGGACCCTATTAGGGTCCCATTATATATATAGGGTCTATAGGGTTACTATATAGGGTCCCATTAGCGCAGTTGGTAGAGCACTGTCCCGGAAAGACAGGGGTCCTGGGTTCGAGTCCCAGATGTGACCGTTTCCTTTTCTGATTTTTCTGTCTCAGATTTTCGTTTAGAAATCACTAATATTGTCTTCAATATTTAAATTTTAGAAACTACATATATTTTCCGACAAAACTCCACATTATATATAAAGCAAATATAAATGTTAAATGATTACAAATTAAGAATACAAATCTGGCTGAAATAGATCAATGAAAAAACTTTAAAAAAACATTAAAAATGACATAGAAAACAAATAACATAGAACTGAATAACTTTAGTCCGCCTCACCACAGATCGCCCTTGTGAGGATGATGAGGACTAAGAAATTACTAAATTAAAGGGAGTTTAAATAGACACAAAAAAATGAGCAGACGCATCCCCCGCAAAGACCTAGACAAACCTCAATCAATGAATCCATGCTTAGTCAACAAACTTAGTGAACCACTTGGGGCGACCAATGACAGAGCTGTTGGTTATCTAATAAATGTTTCTCAAGGCGGCGGTACCCATACCCACCTCCCAAACTAACTGACAACTTCAGTAACGAACTGCGAACAGCCTGTGTTGAAAAAAGTTTTCTAAAAATATGTTTGAAACTCGGATAGCGCAGAGAAGAAAAATAATAAAATGTAATAAAACAATGGAGAGAATAAATAATGTATTACATTTTAGTAGTTTCAATGCACCTAAACGAATATAATAACAATTTCCGTAGTGCATCAGTTATGATATTTTTTTGCATTAATCTGCATCCGGTAGGAATACATTTCCTGAGTTCAAATTACCATATTTCCATAGTGGATGTTTTGTTTGCTTTATGTATATAAAACTGTTGTTCTTCAATGCATGCAAGATGGTTTTAGAATTCATTTTTAAACTAACTATCTACGTATATATTACGAGTTCTGTAGAACAGAATATTATGGAGAGCCTTTATTTTGAGAAGATAATATACGGAGAATTAATCAGTCAACTTATTGGTTTGTTTTTGATGTATGCGCAAGGCGTTTGAATATTCTGTACTCAGAATAACTTCCTCTCAGTTTCTGTTAATTTATGATTCTGGAATATTTTCCTGGATATGTTTTATTAATAACAATGCCATTGTTTGTCAAAAAAATAGAATAGAAAAGAATAATATTGATAAATGATGAACTGTTATTCATTTAAAATATGTAATAAATTAAAAAAAATACAACATAGTAAACAAAAATAAAATAAATAATAACTTTTGTGCAATGCTCTGTTTATTCGCAGTTTTTTTTTTATTTTTTCATTGTTATATTTTTTCATTGTTCTATTTTGTCACTATTCTGTTTTTTCATGGAACCCCTATTTGTATAGAAATGTTTTCGGGAACGTCATAAAATCAAATGTTTGGAATATACGTAAATTTGCGAATGTGTCGATGGAATATACATAGTTAATCGAAAAACACTGGAACTTTGTGTACATCAGATTATTAATACATGCTTACCGGTTTCGGAATAACCGTGACATCGTGATAAACGTTTTATTATCGGCTCCGACGTATTTTTTATGTGGATACTGCATAAAGGTCCCGACGGCTGGAGCCAGTGTGTCTATAGCATTCCTATTAGGACTGTGTTGTTGGACTGAAGGTCGTAGGGAGGGGAATAAGATATGGGAGAGGAAGGTTAAGACGTACCTAGCTATTCGGCAGACCTGGACACCAAACACCGCTAAAGCCATTTCAAGCACCGCGCAAAACCTTTAATTGTTAATGATGGTCTTTTATCAGGGCGTTCCTGAAAGTATCTACCGTCTAATCTAGGTTTGCCCGGTATTGCTGATTGATACATTACCATGGCTGATTGATATGTTTGTGTAAATAAAGTGATGTTTTAAAAATTGCAGTGTTCCAATAAATATATAAAACAATATACTCAAATCGACAAAGGTAACCAAAAATATCAGAAATTATAACTAATGGCAAAAATTTCATGCTCTTTGAAAATAAGATTGGCATTAAATTTTTTAATTGAAATAAACACTGTAGGTCTACGTTTTCATTGAAACATTTTTATTGAAATAAACGCTATAGGTCTACGTTTTCATTGAAACATTTTAATTGAAATAAACACTGTAGCTCTACGTTTTCATTGAAACATTTTAATTGAAATAAACACTGTAGCTCTACGTTTTCATTGAAACATTTTAATTGAAATAAACACTGTAGCTCTACGTTTTCATTGAAACATTTTAATTGAAATAAACACTGTAGCTCTACGTTTTCATTGAAACATTTTAATTGAAATAAACACTGTAGCTCTACGTTTTCATTGAAACATTTTAATTGAAATAAACACTGTAGCTCTACGTTTTCATTGAAACATTTTAATTGAAATAAACACTGTACGACTAAAATTTCCTTAAACATGCTCTGTTAAAATAAGATTGCCTTTAAAAAAAAATTAATGAAATAAACACTATTGGTCGACATTTTTATTTCTGCGGAAACTCGGAGATGCAATTTACAAAAATATAAATAATAATTAAGGTGTCCAATAAAAAAGCTCAATAATAAAGCATAATGTAAACTTACCTTTTTAAAAGTCAAGACCATATGTACCTTATGTTACTTATGAGCCATAAAACTTTTAAATAATATATATTTTTTTCGTTTATTTTTTTTTCTATAATATACTATTAAAATTTTTCGATCTTCTTGTTAGGATTATCTTCTTCTTCAACGATGTATTATATTGATGAGTACAACTTTCAAAAGTTATTCCTACAAAAATTTAATTTTTCTAAGAATTCGTAAAATAAGAGCGAGATCAGTTTGTTTAAAATCATCCCCGTATTATTTAAAAGAAAGGAACAACTGTTGAATTTTAAATGTGTGTATTCAGGGGAAACTTCGAATACAAAAGATAAGTTGAATAAATTTCAATAAATCTGTCGAGAATATTATTCGCTTCCTGCGAAAACTTATTGAATGTTGCTAATCTATGAATCATATCCCCCTAAATTTCTTGTTTGAATGAAATGGTCCGGAAGGGATCTGCCGTTACATAGTTTGCTGAGAGACGATAAATAAATAAAACCATCGTTAGCCTCATTCTCAACCTAAGCAATACGCTATAAAAGGTATACAATACCCTGTATAACGAAATGACTCCTGAGATATATTACATATTATGGAATATTCGATAATTTGAATACATGCGTACTTGAGATAAGCTTGTAATTTTTGTTGTTTGTTTTTGGGGTGTTATGCCGTGTTGCGCTAACTCCATCTTTAGCCGACGTTTCGGACAGCGTTGCAGTGTCCATCATCTATGGACAGATGGCGCCACTTCCGTTGGCATTTCGCACTTGGACGGGTCCCAGGCTAACATAAATACTGTGCTTTCAGAATTCGACACAAGATGTCGACACTTCCGTTGGCATTTCGCACTTGGACGGGCCCAGGCCACAAATAAATAAGCACAAACTCGACAACCAAAAATTTACACATCTACCGGATCTGCCCTGATGATGGACACTGCAACGCTGTCCGAAACGTCGGCTAAAGAAGGAGTTAGCGCAACACTGAACACGGCATAACACCCCAAAAACAAACAACAAAAATGCTTTTGGCCGTGAATCTAAAAAAAAAAAAAACTTACCTAAGCTTGTAATGTTTGTCTACATCATTACATGGAGAAAAATTGATTTAAAATAATGCTAATTTATTAAATCTCTGATCAAATTATTCGTAATCCTGTTCATAACGGGACCGCAGGACCTTTAATAAATTGACAGATTTCCTAACAAACTGTCACTAAAACACGTTATGTGTTATGAGGATGTCGGAACCCATGTAAATGATGATTGTAATTTTTTCGCAGTTCGTTATTATGTTTATCAGAATAAGCGCAGCTGCAACATATGTTCCGATATATTCTGAATGTATCATTAGGAATGACCTGCCTTCACATTTTTAAAAGGATTTTAATAAATCAGCCATACTTATTTTTCTCCGTGTACAAATGACGTATTAGTAGAATGTCTTTGATAGGTGTTAGTAGCTTCAAACATCAAGGGGTTACTAATAAACCTGTTTAAAATTTCAGTTGTTTATCAGTCATGTAAAATATAAAATACGTTCATTAGTAATGGTGTTTGTATATACCGTGGTAAGTAATATATGTATTTTAAGTAATTTATTTTTTTACTAATTTATTAATAATAAGTTAACGTACTTAATAAATGCACATTTTAATGGAATTTACATGACAAACTATACCGCTGTACTCACACTAAAACCCCAAGTAAAGAATGTATGCTTACATAGAATACAATATAATACGAATATTATTACCCCAATCAATTTATACACAGTGCGAAAAAATATTAGATTGATTTATTCAAATGGAACTAAAAATATTCATTACTATGCCAATTCCATTTTTTTTTGTCAGAAATTCTCGAAGTTGTTTTGGAATCAAAATTTTTAATTAATATATTAGTTCATCGTTACAATTTCTTGAAAATTATTGAACCACTACACAATGTAACGTGGGAAGTGATTTACTGCGTATTTCAGCGGTGTTTTGCAGAATTTCGATCGAGGAAGCTTGTGACCAATTTAGAAAATGAAATAATTACTCGTATTAACGTTGTCATGGTTTGACAACAAATATTATTAATTTCGAGCCTATTTCATTTTATCATTATTTTTGTAGATTTATGTCGATTTTCATTAATATTTATGTTTATGCGTCACATTCTAGTTTTTTTTTGTAAACAGACAATTTTGATGTTTTTCTTCAGTGTATAATTTCGATCTGCAAATTTTTTAATATTTTTATTTAACAACTAATGAAGGGCTATTTCGTAAGTAAATAAATATCAGCAACAAAATCACATTTTCATGTAATTATCCTCCATGCATGAAAATAATTAATATAAATTGTTTTAGAATTTGATAGAGAATCTAGATCAATCTCTTTTCGGAAAGGACCAATAATTTCAACACCGTTTGATTAAAGTAAAAATATACACTTGGAACATTGTGCTTTAAATTTTTTTTTTTAAATTGTGAAACCGTACAAGGTCAGACTATGGCATTCCCAATCAGGGTATATCCTTAGGCTGAAAGTAATGTGGAGGGGAAGGATATTGGGAAGAGGAAGGTGGGGAAGTACCTGGCTATTCAGATCTGGTCATCAAAAACGGCCCAATATTAATGAATCTACCTGCAAAGAAGTAACCTAAAAATTGTTTATTTTAAAATAAACATGCTTTAAAACTGAATTTTTCTTTTTTAATATTTTTGCAAGGCCTAGCTTGACTTTTATACTGTTGCTCATTTGGCCGAGAGAACAAAGTGGGTAATTAGACTATCATGTTATAAATAAAACCATTTAATTAGTTACAACCGTAGAATAAAGAATATAACACCAGAAGTACGTTCCACACAAATTTGAATTTAAAAATGTTTCTTTTAGCCCGATAGCACAGCGATCTTTCTCACTTACACTCGCCTGACATCGTAGATATCCATTAGTTCTATATTGGAAATTTAATCCATGAAAGTTTAAGTATCATGAAACATTAAGTATCAAGATAAATTAAGTATCATGAGACATTAAGTATCAAGAAACATTTATCATGAAACATTAAGAATCCATAAACATTAAGTATCGTGAAAAATTAAGTATCAAGAAACATTAAGTATCAAGAAACATTTATCATGAAACATTAAGTATCAAGAAACATTAAGTATCATGAAACATTAAGTATCATGAAACATGCCCACGAGTCAGTTTTTACGTGAAACCAGACAAGAGTCCGCCTGGAGCCAGAAGACTGTGGCATCCCCATTTGGGGTGTGTTGTGAGGCTGAAGGCAGTCGGGAGACAAATGAGATTGGTAAGAAGAAGGTAGGGAAGTACCCGGCTATTCAGATCTGGTCACTAAACACGGTCAAAGCTATTTCAAGCAACGTTTCAATTCTAAATGGTGGTGTCAGGGCAATACTGGGAGTATCTTTCACTGGAACGTGCCGCAGAGTTGAAAAGTATGTCGGGTTTCACTTTTTTACTAAACTAGCCGACTCGTAAAAATGACGATAATAATATATATTTTTTTAAATGCATCATTAAGAGTAAAAGTTTAAGAAAAGTTCAAGAACATTAAAAAAAAATAGCCACGGTCGAAAATCGAATCCAGATCAACAACTTGGAATGCAACAATGATGACCTTTACTCCACGAATTATTTGAAGAACGGCGGCATAAATTCATTACATGTAGATATGGAAAATACTTTATCGTGTTACGTATACATATTTATACTATATATCTTATAAATATATTTTAGAATATTACACACATATTTTAGAATATTACATCCAATCAATAAATTAAGGCGATGCCATACGTAGTAATGCAAAATCATGTGTTTTTGGTTTGAAAATTTGGTCGCCTATAATTGATTCAGATGCTTTAATTAAATACTGCGAGTAGAATACATCTTGGCCTATTTTATTTTTTAGATAAGTCTTTTAATAAGCCCAGAAAAAAATAATGTAAAGGCCTATGAAAACTGCATTAAAGTTCAAAATCTCCTACTTACGAACCCATTTTCGGTTATGATTTTATTGTATAATGTGGCAAATTAAGTTATTTATAAAATTATCGGAAAAAAATTAAATATTTATTCCTGAACATCCACAAAATAAAATAAAAGGCACTTTTTGGCCATGTTTTTTGCTTGCATAAATCAAAACAGGCGGATGGTGTCAATCGGGAATTTAAACCTTATCGCCATCTACGTAAGGGTTGTTATTGATAGCGGCTCAATTTAAAATATTACACGACGTAGTGCATCGCCTTAATACATAAATGTATATAATTGTTTTTTATAATTATGAAAAAACGTTCAACTAAGTTCAACGTCCGAACTCATATATTTTTTAAAGAAAAGAATTTTGATCTAAGAGACATTCAGGAGAGGGCACTAAGGTCCTAAATAGTACTGAATTACTGAAACGTTTTGAAAATACAAGAAGTGTTTTTGAGTTATTTGATAGTATTTGAGTGCCCTTGATATTTTAAATATAAAAAAAATCTTTTGAAAATAATTTTAAATATTTTGTTATTGAAACATGAAAGTTATTTTTTTCCATTCAAAACATATATATGTTACAGCAAAAGTAAAAAATCCGGATATTATATATACTATCCAGCTATTATTTATAATGTCTACCCAATTTAGACAAAGTGATAATTCACACAGAATTAATCACATTAACTAGCAACTTTTTATAATATCTCCGAAGACTTGTATATAGTAATAAAACAAGTAGGTATAGGTAAAGATTGTAAAATGATATTTCAATTTGCTTTTAATTTATAATGTAAATTTAAACTAGGTTGGGTTATTATAGCTTAGATTAGGTTAGGTTGGGTTATGATAGGTTAGGTTAGGTTAGGTTGGGTTATTATAGGTAAGGTAAGGTTGGGTTGGGTTAGGTTAGGATAGGTTAGGTTAGGTTGGGTAATGATAGATTAGGTTGGGTTTTTATTGGTTAGGTTAGGTTAGGGGGGTAACAAGTCAGTTGGACCGTATTTATTACGTTGGCTAACTTTGACCCGATATTATGAATAATATTCGCATAAAGTGATTAATTTATCACATTGTCTAAACAATTTTGTTATTATATGTAATGATAATAGCTATTCAATCACTATGTCTGTAACATATATATATATATTTATTCGGGTTTACTGCCTATAATTTTGTTTATTCAGATTGTAGTCAAAATATCCATAGGAAATAGGAATTTCCTTGGCAGATTTCTTGTTACCGTTTTTTAAGCTGTTCTTTTCCATTTGTTCCTCGTTTCTTCTGTCCAATTTGTCTTTGTTCCATCACTTTATTTTTTCCACAACTGTGCTCTTGTCTCTTCTTCCTCCCGCTAACGATGTTCACTTTATGCTCGTTTAACCCTGAAGCCATCGCTTTTATTATTTCTCAAACGCGCATTCCCAGAAGAACCTTCACATTGAAATTCATATGTGTGTTTTGTTATAGAAAAAAATAGAGATTTTTTCCTCGTGTTTCTCAGTACAACGTTGAAGCTATTTATTTATTTATTGCATCTCACTATACATAAAACACTTTTTTTTCACATAAAAATCAACCTCAATAGGACTGAGCCTGTATCGAGGTCAAAAATTTACATTAGAGTGAAGCAAACATAAGAGTATCACAAACATAAAGTAATTCTACATACAAACACAAAATATTTCAAAATTAAAGAAAAAATGAGTATTATTTTATTTTTATTTTTTTTGTTTATTGCAGAAACAAACAGTACATAATTACATAGATGACAATAGTTACAAAGTTATAAAAGTTAGTACAATAATTGGTACCAATGACATGTCGCTGACATATATACATATGAGGTATATTATACATTTTACGGTTAAGTTACATTTTTAAGTTAAGTTAATTAGTGTGCTGGGGAAGGAGAGAGGTGTGTGTGTACGTGTGCATGTGTGTCTGTGTGTGGTTGTATGTGTTATGTGGGCGAATTCAGTGTGCTAAAAAAGTTTTTCTTAAATAGAGGGAGAGAATCAAAAAATATGTCGGTATTTGTGCTTGTTTGAATTGAGTTGAATGTTTGAAGGATGCGAGAAATAGGGGAATTGGCTGCAGCGTTTGTATTATTACTAGCTGTGTAAAAAAGGTTGGTGTGTCGAGTTCTTTTAGATGGGGTGTTAAAATTTATTTGGGATAGAAGTTCTGAGCAGTCTATTTCGTTGTGTATTATTTTATAGAGAAATGTCATGTCAGCTACCGTTCGCCTGGTTTTCAGGGATTGGAGATTGCAGATATAATTATTGTTGTATTTATAACCTAGGTACTTAATAAATTTATTTTGTATGCGCTCTATATTATTGACATAGTAAGTGTATTTCGGATTCCAGACAGGCGATGCATATTCCAGTGTACTTCTGACTAGTGAGGAATAAAGCATTACTAGCGTACGTGGATTTTTAAATAGTTTACTCAGACGCAGTATGAAACCTAACATTTTGTAAGATCTAGCAGTGATTGAAGAAATGTGCGTATTAAATATAAGTTTACTATCTACGTAGACTCCAAGATCCTTACATTCGCTTTTTGAGATCACGGGTTCATCGCGGAGTTGTTAGATGTGTTACCAGATGGGTAATTTGACAGTATATTGTAACAATATTTGAACCATAACTAATAATTAATCATTATTCAAAAGAAGAAGCAAAGTAGATAATAAAGACAGATAGGGTGACATTCTGTTTTTAGCAAATGGGACTTATATAAAATCTTATTATTTAAGAAAGGACAAGGATGAAAAAATATTAAGACAATCGTCTGTCAATACATAAACCTTAATTAACTTTTTAAATTTAACTAAGGAATTGGAAGACTTAATATGATTTGGAAGAATATTAAACATAAGTGGTGCCTGATATAAATAATTTCTTTGACCGAAAGAAGTTTTAGTATGTACCGCCACAAAGTTCAATGTAGAGCTAATTCTAGTTGTCCGCATTTGTTGTGTTCTTTCAGCAAATTTAATATTGATAAAAAATCGACAAAGTATTTGAGTGATATATAGCTGTTTTATGCACATAACATTATATTCCTTATAAAGTAGGTTGGATGGATAACAGAATTTTTAAATTTTTTTATAAATTTCATTTAAGTAACTAAACATTATTGGTAGGTAAACTATTACAGGACTCCAAAAAAAATCAAAATCTGTGGTCCCTTTTTGAAAGGATAAACAGATAACAGGCCCAACCCTGGCCTGAACGGCGCCTGGAGCCTGCAGCGGCTTGTATCTTGGCGCCTGTTGAAATAAATAAATAAATGAAAATTTAAGTGAATCCGTATCTTTTCTATGTGAATCTTTGAGAGGTTTTACCAGTGATAGTTTGGAAAACATACAATAAAAGACAAAAATTTGCCTATTTTCACAACTTTTCGTGTGTTTTCTGCGTTGCGTCATTTCAAATAGTAATATTCATGCTTCTGTTAGATTATTTGAGAAAATTGAAAAACACAAAAAACGCTTAGGCGCTTGCTAGTACCGCCTCTTATTTATTCCATGGTCATTGCTTTGACAATGGTTAAGAGGTTAAGGGTTCGATTTTCAAATTCCGCTAAACATTAAAAAATAATAATTTAAAATGCACGTACTATAGTTAGGTAGTAGATACATATATATGATGTCTCACACTGTTCGTAGAAACTTGATTAATTTGGTATGCATCAGATTTGACTTGACGGCTGATACTTGATCCTCACTTCATCCATAATTTGTTGTTCATCAATTCTACCAATAGCAGTGAACCAAATACATAATAAAAATCAATGAAAGTTATAAATTTGAATATTTTATAATTCTTGCTGGAAATATGTAATAAATCAAATTTAAAGTATTTAGCAGCAGCTTCAACAATAAGAGATCACAAAAAAGTATTACAATTTTTTATTTAAGGTTAAATATAAATAAGTTATCAAAAAATACGACGATGTTAAGCGTCGAACTTCGTTTCCCACATTAAGTGATTACATATTTTTCCGTGGGATTTACGGGGAAACTTCCCTCCAATTTCCCCACTTCTCTGCTTCCCCTCTTCCCCATTTCCCGGCAGCGGAGCATCTGCCGCAGCCGTAGGCCGGATCGAGAAAGCTTCATTTAACATGCATTGAAAAGCACTCAGCTGAAATAATCGGATTTCGTTATGTTTCAGCTTTGAATATAATCCAAAATCACCTTACAGACAATGCACCAAGAACTTGCCGTGGGTACTATCATCCGGATTCATTGTTTTTGTACAACAGCTCAGAAATATGAAAAAAGTGACATATTGAAAGAATTTACAACTTTTTTCCACTACAGCCATCTTAAAACTGGTATAATTATTCCTTAAGCTATGGTTTAAATACACAACATTTAAGGGAGGGGGGTTAGCAATTCTTGTACAAGTCTGAATCTGAAGATGGCCATTATAAGCTGAAACCGGTAACGGTTAAAAAATGAAATAAGTGGAACAAAGTTATAAATAGTTTCAATATATAATTATAATGGAATACCACCACGAATTGACAGTACCAAATAACAGATGTTTTTGCTATTGATATTTTAAAAACACTAAAATGAATTTATAAAATACTGGTAGTTATAATAATAATAAGTAATAATTAACTTTACCGTATTGTGACATTCATTTTTGTTAACAGTGCCAGGGAACATTTCTCCTGTGTAGAGGTGCATTAGCCGATATTGCTTGGAGATGAGGACCTAAAAGAGGCGAATACTAATATGATGAAACTTAATAAATCTTTCTTCTTTACAAAAACGTAGAAAAGACTTAGATCTAATATGAATTTTCAAAATTATCCTCAGTATTATTGCCTCGCCTTCTTTATTACGACTAATCCAGTTTATCTAGGAGAGAAGAAGGAGGGAACACGGCCCACGTAGAGACAAAAAATCAACATCGCTTCTCGTGGAATCCCTAATTCTGAATATTGCTGTTCCTTATTGACACTATTAATAACAGATAAAGAAAAATAATAATAATAGATATAAAATAATTATTAAAGATCAACAAACGTTGATTCTAAACATTTAAGTTATATTATATTATTATTTAAGTATAAAACACCATCGCATTAAAACACACCGTTTGGTTGGTACGACTGAATCGGGTGATTCATCACAACCAGTCTACGTGAGTAATATATCTATTAATATACAGCCCCCTTCAGGTGATTTCTCATGAAAACGGCGCTGTATAAATAAGCCAAAAATTATTATTATTATTGTTTAAACCAGGTTGCCAACTCGTGGAGAATTCCACGAATTACCGGGAATCTCTACGTTTTTCAAGAATTGGGTATTTTGCAGAGGAGACCTTTTTATGCGGAAAATGCGGGGATTCTGGGCATTTCTAGATTATCCAACCATATTGAAAAATAATATTTACTATAATGGTGAGAATGCACTACATTTCGTTTTCTTTAGCAGGAAATTTTCGAAAAAAATCTATTTTTAAAGCCGGAACGAAAGAGAACATCCGAAAATCACGAGGTAATTTTAAAAAATCCTCGTTTCATAAGAATCTTGTTTAATTTTGGAGTTAAAGGAACTTGTGGAAATTTCGTAAACATTTTTTATATCTCTTCATCTCTTGTTGTTTTTTTAGGACTGGCAACGTTGGTCCAAATTCACAAATTATTTATCAGGTGCGTTCGCGGTCATGGATGTGTTTTTGCACTGGTTCAATTCAATGACATTGGTGACTAGATGCTAACATTCTATTTAATGTTCTTCAATGTTAAAAGCGGATCATATAAATAATAATAAAAAAATGGCTGACCGGCAATGAGAAGGCTGCGGGTTTAATTCCCGTCGGTGGCATGTATTTTTTCTCGGAAGATTTTTTCAGGCCAATAATTATGGCTAATAATAACTTGTTATAATATTTTATATAAATAAGGCTCCATTATTGGACCTTTTAGAAACCTTGTTCTGGCTTTGACTTAAAATGATCTTATTTATGTTCATTTTCATCTTATATGTTTGTCTTTTATCTATTCATGTATAATGTGGTCTGTCTTTCTGGGAATATCTAATCCTATTGTTTATTGATTTACTGTCGTAAATCACATTTCTCTATTTGACATTTTTTCCATCCTCAAAGATAGATCCGCAATGTTTGGTCAAAGTATTGGCACATTGCTAGTCAATAGATAGCCTGCTATACCTCAAAACAAAGGACTATCCCATAAAAACCGCAGTTTCAACAATTCCCCCATTTCTCCAAAAAAATAATTTCCTCACTCATTCGAATGAGGATTGAACATTGTTCGGTTCCTTCTTACCTTCTTAAAATTCACGTGCTTAACTCCTACGATTGTGCATTTTGTGGTCTACAAGTCGACACTTTAGATCACATATTTTTTAATTGTCCCTTTTTAAATAAATATCCTCTCTTCTATCAAGACTAATCTAAAATTGCCTCCCCTCCATTCAACATGTCGTCTCTTCTGAGTTTGACTGGAATATTCCATATAATTTTGAAATTTTCCAGTTAAAACACAATTAATATATAAATTCACCTTCCCTCTCTCCATAATTTGAAATTATGGCCCTAGAATATCTATTAAAGGTGAAAGCCAGAAACATTGGAAAAAAGGTAAAATTGCCGAACTTTCTTTTGAAAATATCAATTTGGTTTTACCTGCGCTGCTCTCTGCTCCCTGGATATTCCGTGCGGTGTTTTATACATAGTTTATAACTATCATACACAAAGCAAACAAATAAAATGAAATAAAAACCGATAATATCAATTTAAAAAAAATTCATATGAATATTTTTTTTAAACTATAACCATTGTATTAGTTGAAACACTTTCGAATATTTCATTTGCTTCCTTTTTTTACAAAATTTTTGTCCATTGTGGTTTGGCCGCCTCTTTTCTAAAATTTATTTTTCGTTTATCTATTAGTACCACTTAACTTGATGTTGTGTCGCTCTTTGATGTTGATAAAGATAAATATCACCTCTTCCTTTTATGTAGAAGTATAAAAACAATACTCTCATCAACTCTAGTTTCGCAAAATTATTAACACTTTCGTGATAATTTTCTTCCGGTCTCGTTAAAAGGGTAAACCTGTGTAGTGTATTATGCAAATAGGCAAATGTCTTGATTACCACCTTCTAATGCTATATCATTATTTTTTGATGATTGATCAATACATTCTGCCGTCTGTGAATTAGTTACATTGGCTTGTATTTAATATTTACATACCGCAGATCTCTTTCTTACGAATGAATAATATATTTCTACATTTCTCAGAACAATAATTAATTAAATTAATGATTGAATCGTTCTTCCGTTACACACTGTGAATACTAAGACAAATTTAGGAAGTAGCAATTATTTCAATACAGAGCAAGAACGTTTTATCAAATTCTGGCAAATAAAGGACGTACATTTCCGCACAAAGTAATTTGAATAGATTTGATGAACTTTTGTTTTATATATTTTAGTAGCTTTTTAGTATCTTATGAATTAGTCATCACTAATCACTTTTGACTGATTTTTCAACGGTTCTTCATTATATTTTAGTTCATTTTAATTTCTTTCGTTCTTGTGTGACTAGGGAAGTGTAAAAAAGGAAATAAAATGGAAATAAGCAGTCTGAGAGCAGTCAGTACCTAGCTTTTTTGATCAATCCTCCAAAGTAGTTGAAGCCTAATCTGACTTTAAAATGTGATTCAAATTAGATTTAACAAAAAAAGGAAACAGTGATGGGTATGGGATTTCATATCTCAATGCAATTGAAAAGAACAAGTTTATTTTTGTCGCGTGCGCAACATTTGATTTATTAAATATTCATTTTTAAATAATTAAGACTTAATATTCTCTTACAATATTTTAGTAAATATATTTTAATGAAAATGGGTAGAACAATCATTTATCTATGAAAGAATGGAAGGATTTACTCATTAAATTTTGGATACAACATATTTGGCCTTGAATTTGGCACATTACATTTTCAATAATGCTAATGGGGTATAATAATATTCTGTGTGTAAACTCGAATATGATCGAAGAAATAAATGCACGGAAAAGGTATACCTATAAAACATTCGTAAATAAACAAACTATAATTATTAACGTCTTTCTTTTATAGCAAAGAAGCACTGCTTGTAGCAAATAAGCTTTATCACATTTATTATTCAATTTTTTAACGACAATTCGCATCGGCATACACATCATCTTTCAAATATTGAAGAACTGAAATGCACAATTCTACAAACATAACACAATTAATCTTCTAAAACGAAATATCAATAATATCATTTAGGGTTAAACGCTACGTTCATTATAACCTCCGTGTTAATAGATGGCGGTAATTTAATTATTATATTAAAATACGCTTTTCGCAAGTTATGCTTTACAATATTTAAACGAATTATTTGTTTACGCCCGTAAATACGCAATATTATTAATAATAAATAGTTCATATAAAAACTGAATTCTTTCAAGAAAGGCACATAAATACAATATTGTACCGATGATTCAATCCAATATTATATTTGTTTGCCTTTCTTGAAGAACTAAAGTGACAAAACTATTTATTCATATTTATATTGCGTGTGTATGGGCGCAAACAAATAATTCGTCTTAAAATTGTAAAGCATACCTTGCAAAAAGAGTATTTTAATAAAATTAAAAAACTACCGCCATCTATGAATGCGTAGATTATAAAAAACGTTGCGTTTAACCTTAAAATTCAAAACATTTGTTGGATAAAGTTTCTTAAAAATTCAATAGACAAAAATCATTAGAATTTTTATAAATAAATGTAACATATGACACATTTCCTATATCTTTTTAGGATTTAAGATAAAATTATTGAATTCAATTCCTGTTTGAGATAATACAATTGTTAACATTTTTATTTTACTTTACATTGAAAAACATATATTATGTACAATGTAAAAACTAACGTACATGTACTATAGCAAAATGTTTCACTCTGACTTTTTACTTATATGGATCGTCATTCAAATGATAAAAGTAAAAAACTTTCTCACCAAATCATTCATTTTTTTAGGTTTACTATCTACAGTTATTGAAAAGTAAGATTTCAAATTATTTTATGATGATGATTGTATATTTATTTTTAGCTCAATAAAGTTGGTTTCATTGATTTTGGTCTTCAATTAATGTAAAGTAAGTTGGTGGACTGAATTTACTAAATAAAAAAAAGTATTATTAAATTTATCAATTCAGTATTGGGTATGTACGAGTATATCCCTATAAAATAATATAAGGAAATACTATACACGTAATTTGTTCACATATAGATTATGTAGTTCACAAACTTTAAATATTAATTGTGTTATTATCAATTCCATAACAAGTAGTGGTTATTATGAATAGATCATAAATTTCACTTCTTTAAATAAGATTAGATGGATTCGTTTCTTCATATTATGTACATTCATATGGTAAAAGCATTTATTTGGTAAAATTCCTGATAAATAAAATAATTGTTATTAATAATTTTGTACATCAATGTAAAAGTTTCCTATAAGATATAAGTTGGTATACAAACGTATTATACGTTAGTGTAAGTTGGTATGCAAACGTAAAGTATTATACGTTAGTGTAAGTTGGTATACAAACGTTAAATATTATACGTTGGTATAAGTTGGTATATAAACGCATTCCAACGAATGAGTTATTAAATTGTCACGTACACTTTATGCACTTTTTGACAATAATTAGATTATGATTTCACATTTTCACAACGTTCAATTTTGGATAAATATAATCTAACATTAAAAAGGGATCTTAATATTTAACAAAACATTTTTCAATGTAAACAGTCTTTTAGAAATCAATGCACATACACTTCTTAATATAGTGATATAAATATAATCATACAGATATTTCTTGTATCTGAACCCTTTTCTTCATAATGCCCGTCGTAGGGTTGGTGGGATTAGTCTGCCGGAGGATGCCGGGGGCGGGAGGGCCTCCCTTGGGCGGAGGGGGTGCCTCCGGGATGGAGGGGCTCCGGTCTATACCCGTGCCCACGTCACAAGTCGTGGGGTCGGACTGGTTCCCCACGCTGACGGTGTTCTCCTTGGCTTTGAAGGCGCTCTCGTCGGAACACGTGCTGCTGGCCAGGTCCTCCTCGCAAGGCCCGTCCGGCCCGAAGGTGGTCTGCTTGCCCTCCCCCTGCCCGGAGCTGGAGAACTTCACTTGCGTCGAACTGTCCGTCACTTTCACCGGCTCACCAAACGTCGTTGTTCTGGAATGTCTGTCGTGAATACTCGTTAGACTTAGCCTACTTCCATTTTCGTGAAAACTACTTGTCTGATTTTCCAAACTTCTTATACCCTGATTATTGATGCGCTGAATGTCGGGTTTCTGAGTATCTATTTTAACGATGCTACTACCGTTGTCGCACCTTTTGGAGGGAGAATTTCTGAATTCTTGCATAGGAATATCGACACTATCGGGTACCGAGCAGAGGGTAATATCTGCTAGGCTTCTTTTCTCGTATTGTGCGGCTAGGTTCTTTTCGTCGTAGCAGCTGTACTCCCCAAATGCAGTCTTTCCACATTCGGGTGGAAATGTTCTCAAGTCGTACTTTGATCCTGATTTCATTTGATACGATCCAGCTTTACAATCGAAGTTATACCCGCTCTTATTTCCTTCGTAGCTTTGTCCCTGCGTTTCAAAGTTCAGCGTCTTGGCATCGTAATTGTCCCCGCCGGAAGAGGTGCTGCAACTTCCCGCTTCCGCTAACTCTTCTTTCTTCTTGTCTCCGAAGCTTCCGTTGTTTCTGTCTCGCTGGTGATAGATTCCGGCAAATATGAGGATATTGAGCAAAAGAAGGAAACAGCCTACTGCAATGGTGACGGTTAAAGCAGTGGTGTAGCTTTGATAATGACTGGACGCCAATTTTCGGAGGAGGTTATTATTGTCCTTGTGGATGTTCCTGTTGTTGAGGGTAGCGTTGGGCGGGCAGTCCGTGGTGGGGGCGAGGACGGGTTGCGGCGGGGCAGAGGGGGCCGGAGGGGCGGGAGCGGTGGTCACAGGCTTGGCCGGGGGCGCCGATGGGGCCACTAGGTGGGGGAGGTTAGGCCGCTGCATGGACTGTGGTCGGACGGACCCTGAAACCAAACAAAGGTAGCATTAGCCGAATGGCAATAAATTACGAGAGTTGAAAGCATTAAATTTAAAGTTTCTCAATACCTTCATAATAATGGGCGCCCTCTTCCAGGAAATGGTGGTGACGCATGGACGTGTCTTGAAGTCCTGGTTCTCCAGGCCTATGAAGTTGTGGGATGAGAGAAAGCCAAAGCGACATTTTGTGGCCGCGATAATGACTACGCATCTCCGGCTTAGATCCTGAAATTAAATACGAAATAACTAACAAATAACCAATTTTCGCTAGTAAAAACGCTTCAAAGAGATGACATTACATAAAATAAAAATCATCATCTCTCATTAAAACTAAAATCAAACTAACCAGAATGTTACGAATTAAAAAAAAATAATGTTTATCAATCGAGGGTCCAAAGTACATAATCAACAACTCATCAACGTTTTTTGGTATCTGTCACCACCTAAGTGTATAAAAAAATATTACGTTTAAGTCACCCCATTCAGTTACGCACTTTACGCGTGTCTCTGTAACTGACATTTAATAAACTTCCGTCAGACGTGTTGTACACCCGTTAACGAACACGGCCATCCATGTATTTCACCCTGGGAAGTTACAAGATACGACCTAGAATATATTAATAAATACCTGCCTATATTAACCAATTACGTTAACCCTTGTTTTGTTTACGATCTTCGAAATGATTTTGTTTTACATTCGCGAAAATATAAATCAAACAATTGTTGTACTGGGCATTTATTTGAATAAAATATGTAACGTGTTTTCTAGGAAACACTGTTTTGTGGGAAAATACCAAATTTGCGTTTGTGAAATTGGTTTATTCACTCATAGCTTACATTTTTCATGCTAAAATTGGGATTTGCAAAAGAAAAACTAAAAAACATTTTTCAAATTTAAACATAATATTTTACTTCTTCTATAGTTAACATAAGTTTGTGGCATCATTTTAATTATATGAAAATTAAATGTATTTTCATATAATATTTTAGTTTTAAAATTTAATGCCCCATTAATATCGTAATAGTGAAAAAAATATACATTATTACCGTTTACTAATTTTCAAGACAAAATAACTAAAAAAGCTTAACGGTTACAAATTCCAATTGTAGGACAATTACATTGAACAATAAAACAGAGAGCAATTTATTGGTGACAACCACCCGGCCTGGTGGAACCTGAAAATCATATTATTTTCTTTGCGTTTTTCTATTATTTAAATTTTTTATTCGATAAAAAAAAAAGATTTTTTGAAAATTATCCTGGACCGGACCAGTTTTACCATTCTTAAACAGAGATTGGAATTTTATGAATAAAACACAATAATTGTAAGTATATCATGATACAAAAACAATTATATTCCACCACGAATTTTGACATATCCATAAATAGAATCACCTATAACGTTTGATTACAAGCTCAGTAAACTATTTAGGAACTATCTACAATATATTATTTGCCATCAAATACAATCTTGAAAGCAATAAGCAGTTTTTAATTTTTCCGTTCAAAATGGTTCCACAAAGACATTCCACTATTATTGAAGATATTTTTAATTAATTTATTTTAGAAAAGGCTTAAAACTTGTGACTATGTATCGGACATATTTATGAACAAATCAGTCCACTTTCTTACTTGTAGAATTAAAGTGTTATTCATTTCAAGATTAATTTTACTATCATAGAACTTGAATCAAGCTTCCACAAAGCTGCAGTATACCGTAAGAAACTAACGCAATGTTTCCCGTGGCGTGTCAAGTTTCATAAATGTATATTTTTTCAAAACGTTTGAAGTCTAGATAATTTTGTGCAATTTCCTAGGAAATTATTTGTCATAAAAAAATGACCTATGTTCGACGTCCCCTCATGCCGGGTGTGTGCGTTACTTAGATACGGTTGGCATTCCGATAGTAATATTCCTCTTGTCAATTTTCACATTGTAATCTCTGAGATTTGCTCTCATCTAGTTTCTGGGAAGATACCTACAAGTACCTATACTCCTACATACCCAAAGTTCTTATTTCAAGGGGTGCTAGTTGTGTTTAATATTGGCCGAGAAACAGTATGGATGTAAATGGTTGTCGGTACCTGCATGTTGAATATGGTAATAGTTGCTCTTTTATGGTTTAATTATAGGTTTGGGGTAAACGAGATAACCAATCTAATCGCATTACACTCAAATTGCGAGGTCGGATGATGGGAGTATTCGGTAAGTACTCAGACCTTAGTATCTATGGCCATTTTCTACTATTGACATGAGAAGTTCAACTAGGTACTTATTGAATTGAAATCATAGTTCCTAGCCAACCGTAGACTAACTGAGTTCATAGACTAGAATTAGATAGTCACCAATAATAATCGTTATTTGTATTATCTACTCTGTGGACATTATATAATAAGGGGATGGTCTTATCATTTAGATTAGCCCTTTATGTAAATGATAAGGACGATATTCACGCGGGCCAGTCTGAAGGATTATTGACCGAATACGTCCCGTGGGTCACAAATTGAATATCTCTCATTTAAGGTTTTTAATCAGTAAAGATAATGCTAAAAATCAGTACTTACATAAAAATCTCGTTAATAAGAAATTTATACCAATAAATTTATGTAGTAAAACCAAAAATAATATTGAATTCATAGTAGGTACCGGTCGGTTGTTGTCAACTCACCTATTTCAAGATACAGTTGATTGATGGTGTCATATGTGTCCCAGAAGGGCAGGGGGGCTGAAGGGGGCTCCTCCTGCTCGTTGGCGGAGGGTGCTGGGGCTGGAGCGGGGGCGGGTGCGGAGGCCGAGGGGGCTGTGGGACTGTTAGGGTCACTGAAAGAAAAAAGAAAAAATGAAAATTGAATGAAAAACGATGGCACGTATTGAATTGTTAAATATCCACCTAAAAAATAAATGTCGTGATGAAACCACATAAAGTCTTAGTTTAAATAAAACTAATAATGTCAAACCACAATGTAACCGCTTTTTACGCACATATAAAACTCCTGCCACAACCTTTAATCCCACATTTTATTATAAGCTGCGCCATGATGCGTGCGTTATAGTACTATAGCGTTTATTTGTTGATATAATATGATGGTTTTGTATCCCAGTGGCGTACTCCGTGTTCAGAGGCGCCTTTATAAACTACCACGGCAATAAATCTTTGTTTAGTTTATTGCGCGCCCACATGTTGGCTTAACATTACAGTAACATGACGCGGGCCGCTGTCCAGGCCCATACATATATATAATATTCCTTTGCCGTTATTCTGTAGGGCCGGCCACTGGTCGCTTTGGTTTGCAAACAAACATAATTAGTAGTCAAAATTCATTAACTTTTACTGTTAAATAAACATTTTTTACGAAACTCAAAAAACAGAACTCAAAAGGATTTTCAATATCTCGTTTCAATTTTTTTTATTATTTTCTCTAGCCACTGACCATACGAGAATAATTACTAAATAACTATCATGCCATTTCTCTGAAGGGGTAGGCAGAGAGGATATAACGCCAAACAAATCTTGTCACACACTTCTTGCTTCATTCACATTTATATATCCTATCATACATACTCTTCTGTTAATCTGATCCTTGACATTGCCCGATTCAAGTTTTTGATTCACTTGATCGTGACATGTCTTCCTCAACCGCCCACGACTTCTTCGACTACTTATATTCCTATTATAATCAGGGAGGGCCCATGATAAGGGGCGATTGTATACAATATTACCAAATATTTTAAAGATCATGGCCTAATTTTTTTTTTTTAAATTTTTTTTTTTATATTAACTCCACACAGGAGGCCCTGAAGAAAATAATTTCCCTCAGGGCCTATGTCATCTTTGGGGATGATGTGTGGAGGGTCTTTTTGTGGAGAGGAAGGAGTGAACATGGGTCTTGAAGAGTCCCATGTTGTAGGAGGGAGGAAACACAGAGGCCGGTAGCTCGTTCCACAGCCGAGCTGTTGAACTTAAGAACGAATCGTAGAAGCGACCCGTTCTCATGTGACAAATGTCAACCGTGTACAAATGTTGGGCGCGAGTTTGGCGTGTATCCCGACTACGCACCGGTGCCGAAGGGATCAATGACGCTAGTTCCTCAGAGCATCTTCCATTGTAATACCGATAGAACAAGGACAGCATACCTACCTGACGCCTGTGCTCTAAAGATTGCAGTCCGTTTGTTAAGATTGGGGAATCTATCAAACGGACCGCCCGTTTCTGCACAGAGTCAAGGGTTTTTTTTAGGTATTTTGGGGCTCCGGACCAGAGATGGCTGCCAAATTCGACAGTAGGGCGCACTTGCGATTTGTACAGGGTCAGCAGTTGTGTATTATTAAAGTATCTGCGGGCCCTGTACAGTACGCCCAGCTTCTGAGAGGCCAACATTACTCTGGCTTCGATGGAGCCCCCGTACCTGAGCTGGTCACTTATAGTTACACCAAGCATATCAATGGAAGGCCTGTTCGGAAGATTGCTTCCGTTGAAGGAGACTAGATTATCATTTGGATCCCTTTTAGACGTAATCAGACAGGATTGGGTCTTTAAAACATTAAATAAAATACATACAAAATGAAATTTGCCGCTCGCATTTGAATTTAGTATGTTCAGAGTCAAAACAATACCGCAAGCTGTGATAAATATTAACTTATCCCCAATATGTCTAGAGGTGCGTTTCAACATTCACATAGCCAACGTTCGGATTTTCATGAGAATAGAGGGAGACATCGTGAAATAGGAGATTTAAACAAATTTCTTTACTAAATTTTCTTTATTTTAGGCAATGCACGGGAATATTTCTCAGAAAATGGGGGTAGTACGTAGGTAAAGATAGGATTTTATTGTTTTTGTACAATGTTTAACTTTTTGTGAGTTGCTATTTATTAATCGAGGGCTCTTTCATTTTCATTTGTTCATTTTTGGCGCGCTCTCACTAACGGTTGGTCGGTAGATAGCTTGTAATCGTTCCTACAGTAAACAACGTTAAGGGAGGAATATCGATTAGATTTCACCAAGAGTGTTTTGTGAATGCGTACAAATAATGCTTATACCTTAATTTACTTTTTTTGTGGATTTTAAACTTTGAATCCTTTCTATCTTTCTTCCCCTTTTTTTATTCCACATGTTAAAAAAAGTTTTCACACATCATATGATTTCTCATAATGTATTCTACATATCATTCATTATTCACATATTATATTCCATATACTATATTTCACATATTATATTTCACACATTATTTTTCACATATTGTATTCCACATTATTACAAATAGGTATTATATTTAACATTTTGTATTCCACATATTATATTTCAAGTAGATACTATATTTCACGTATTGCATTCTGCAAATTATATTTCACACATTGTTTTCCACTTATTGTATTCCACATAATATAACATTTCACATATTGAATTCCACATGTTATATTTGACACATTGCATTCCACAAGTGGAAAAATGTAAATAAGTTGTTTTATCCATTAAAAGTCATATTAAAATCAATAAATAATCAAACATAGTACTTTCGGTTATCTGTGATGTGCATTATTTCTGCAAGAAATAAATGTTTCACGTTTAATAAATTCAAATTTAATTTAAGTGTCATTTTAAAAATTGAAAATGTTTGTGTCAAAAATAATTCACACAAGCGATACAGAAGTTTGTTATCTGACTAAATTTTAAAATATTTTTACAGAAAATTATTTAAATTGTCTTTTTTTAAATTGGAATTATAATATCGCGTGATTTTTCACGGGTCTGCGCTAGTACATAATAAAACATTGTGTACCCTTCCAATGACTTGGGTAGTGAGTGAAAAAAGTATACTAGACGCCATATTGTTCGTTTCATATTTTCCAATAACCTGTGAAATTTCAGGGAACGCTGAACAGAAAAGTTCATAATAGTAAAACCTCGTATTATCCTTTTACACATTATTACGTTATTTTATCTGCCCTGTATTTAAAAATAAAATACATTTTCGATAAAGTTACATATTTTACATAGAGATTGCAATACCCTGCCACCTGCCACACTATTTGACCTATATCCCTGTACGACCTACGGGCCTTTATTCGCTGGCTAGGCCTTAGCGTGTAGGCTATGTCGACGATACATGTAGTATACAATGTAAATACGTTAACCAGGGATCTAACTATGCTCATTTATTATCATAAATCGCTAGCCACGGGCTGGAAGCCTATAAACGCAGCGCCTAACGTGGCTCTTCCTAGCCAAAAATATATTTTACAAGCCTTTTTTACATTATCGGATTTTCAAGTTTTAAATAACTAAAATTCTTACCTTTACCTTTCCTGTTTTTACTGATAGTATTTTAGTTAAATTTCTAACCTCAAATACATTATGTTTGTCCAAGCTAATGTATTTCAAACTCAGCTGATATATTTGTTAATTTTGTTATATATACGATTATACAGATAATATAATATTATTTGTATTTAGTATTTTCATTTCGTGTTTCATACAAGTTTTGGTTATACTACTTTAAAACCATTGGCTTCTCATTGAAAAAATAACAAGCTTTTGAAAAGCTTAGAAAAGTTCCTGTGGGCGTATTTTGCTATATGATATGTTGTTACTTTAAATAATGAACATTGTGTAAATCGCCGTATTTTAATGTCAAGTATTCAAGACAATTATAATTTGTCTTGTTGAAGCTACAGTTGTGCCAAAACTGGTTATAAAACAAAGTAGTATCCACAAAATAAAATTGCTCAGCCAATGCCCAATAAAGGGGTGACAGGGTTTGCTACCGGCTCAAGATTTCAACACTTTTGTCTCCGAGTCCTTTTCGAGATAATAAACTATAGATTCTATAAACAAAAGCTATAGCTGATAGTAGATGCGTTGACCTTGAAATTCCAGACAGAAAAGGCTATGCATATTCATGATTATTATTCACAGTTCACTGGCAAATAGATTACATGCTTTACAGATAAAATACGTTAAAAATTTGAGACTGCTCAAGTCTTATTTGAGATTGCATCCTCACGTGGATTTTATCTTCGAATCAAATAACCTAATCTAATAATTTTCAAATATAAATGAAAAGCCTGTAATTCAAGGTACAATGCCGTTAATGCAAAATAAATCGAACAATTTTTACATAAATAATGCTAAGCCTGATTAAAAAGATAAATACCATAAATTCTTAAGCACCCGCATACATAATCTCTACCGATTTGTAACAAGTTTCTCGTTAACTCTTTAAGTTTTTAAGTTACAAAAAAATTTTTTAAGATTTTTTTATGAAGGCCTCAGCACGGGCAAGCCACCCAGTGAGGCCAATATTACTGGAAAACTTTGAAATGTAAAAAATATTGTACCAAATAAAAAAAAAATAATAATAATATCTATACATTTGTTATGCCGAAAGGTTAATTATATCAAATTCCCTCGATAGAAAAAAATCCCAATGTAAGCTCCGTAATTATTAAAAACACGTTTTGTTCTGTTATTTAATATATAATTGTCATTAAAAAATTCAGAGTATCATTAAATGTAACCAAAGCATTTTTCGAGAGATTTTTGCTCTATTTCAAACGAGTCTATAAAACCAGTTCCGAATTCCAAGCATCTCTCTCATTTATTTATTCCGTAGTCAGCTGCGACGTCGCGTCGTTGTCCTAGGGTCCCGGGTCACACGTCTTACATCATTGGTCTGTCACAATCAAGTTTGTCCCGAGCTCTCAAAATCATATCCCAATTTTTGTTTCCCTTACTCATGAAATCAAACCATTTATGTCTTTTTTCAGCTGTGACCTCACAAATCCGAGGATCCAGTCTGTCCTCTGTCCGCAAAGTTGAATAATTTCAGAATGTTATAGGTCAAAACACTATTCAAAAGTTACTGATTTATTCCTTAATGCCCGCCGCGAATCCGATCGGCAGTCCTTTCGCTCCAAAGACTTCAAATCTGAACTACAACTATGCATAATAGACGGTGACCGGATAAATCATCACAATGATAATTCATCACATCTTTAAAAAGTTATATAAAGTCATGGAAAGTGATGAACCAAAAACTTTATTAACTGGGTTAGGTAGGTTAGGTTAAAAAAAAAATTTCATCGCTTCTAATGACTTTATATCACTTTTTAAAAGTGTGTTGAATTGTCACTGTGTTGAGTTATCATGGAACCATAATTAACAATACGATGATTATACATATTATTATCGTTTTCTACGTACCTACCCACTTTTAGACATAGATCTTGGGAAGATATAATGTGTAGATTTGCTGATAAGAAATAAGATTAGTCTGCTATCATAAAATATCAATATAAAATGTAAAAATTTATGTTCATATTAGACCACATGAAGTGAAACTATTAGTTAAATATATAAATTAAATTTAGTTTTACTTAACTTTATGGGTGAAACAAAAATCTGTTTAATTTAATGTTAAATCGTAGACCTATTACATGGCAATTTTTTTTAATGCAATTGTGCTAGCTTAATATAAATATATTTTTCTATCGAATTGCGTGTCGTGATATACACTTTTATAACAATTTTATTATTTTTTTGTCAAAATATCATACATTAAATTACATACCGTCTTCGAGCGACGAGTCTTTCAGAAAGACAATAATAGGGCTATTTTTATGAATGTCTGTTTGATAATTTCCTTAACAGTCACCAATAAAAATAAATATAAACAGTAAATTTGTAATCAAAATTTATAGTAAATTTATTATTAAGGTTCACCTCAGGTGCGATTTACACTAAATAACCTCATTTTTTGGTGAATTATAGGAACGCATAAAACGAATCAATTCAAAAGGCCAGGAGAATCGATTCACTACTCTGAATAAATCTACACATGTCTACTGATTAATGTATTTCTACGAAAGTGCATGCTTACAAGTCAGGATTCAGATGTATACACTGGTTAAAGTATTTACAGTTGTGACAGGCGTAGATACTATTCGCGCCTAATGAGTCCACATGAAATTGACTGTATGCTTTCTAAGGTCATTTCCGTTTTCCTCCAACCTCGATCACAACCCCGCTGACGAGTTCTAAGCCTAGTTTTGAAACCCTCTAGCGCTACTCAAGGGCTGTAATCGATGAGACATGATTACAGGTAAAGTAATACCTTAAAAACACCTTTCAGTATTGAATATTATAACGATATCGCGTTTCTGCCTGGTTATTTATAGTAAAAAGAAGAACCATGCTATTGACACTTTAGCATGCTATTTTATTTGATATATTACATTGAACTCGTAGGTTTGCCCAACTTTCTTTGAAATTTGAATTAACAATAACCAAGTATTTATTGGATTCCCCCTAGAATTTTCCACAGAGTAGGTATATCTTCTGATTTGATAATAAGAAACAAAAATAATTGCTTAAACAGGCGCTTTACGAAAAAAACGTACCAGGCCGCTCGCAAGCTCGTGACGTACGACCTCATTCACTTTCACTAGGTATATAAGTAATATATATTTTTTGTAAATCTAAGTTAATTTCCTCGCACTTGTTTTCGTAGATACGAGTCGAAATAAAATCGAAAAAATGTCGTTTTTTGACACTAACAATGTGGTATACAGTAGACAATGGTAGAAAAAATCAAGGACGCCGAAAAAGACATGGCGCTATCAAGTAAAACAAATACTTATGTATAGTAAAATTAGGCGTTTGTGATGAACGATAAAAGGGGTGCAAGGAAAATGTAAACATGAAAGTGAATGGTAGAAAACGTTGAGGACGTCAAAAGAAGACATGGCGCGATTAAGTGAAAGAAACTTTTTAATATAATAAGCCTTTTCAATTCTTTACGATAATATTATTTCCTTCTTAAAACTACATCCAGTTTTCAGGTACACTAGAATTTACAACTCAAAGAATTTGTCTACTTTAAACCATTTAAAAGCTCGCCTTACTCAGGTTTGTACATTCTTTGAAAACATCACAATTACATATCTTTAATCACTATTGAATTTGGCAGCCACCTCTGGTCTGGAGTTCCAAAATAATTGAGAAAACCCTTGACCCGGTGACGGTCCGTTTGATAGATTCCCCTGTCTTAACAACCGGATTGCAATCTTTGGTGCACAGGCGTCAAGTGGGAATGATAACCGTATACTATCGGTATTTATTTGGCACCGGTACGTAGTCGGTAAACACGCCATATGCGCGCTTAAAGTTTGTATTTGATATTTATCTTAATTTCTACGACGCTTTCTTGAGTTAAACAGTTCAGCCGTGGAAAGATTTTCGTGTTTCCTGTCTCCTACAACATGGGTCTCTTCAAGACCCGTGTTCACAACTTCATATTCTCAAAAAACCCCTCTACACAGCATCCCCAAAGATGACATAGGCCTTGAGAAAAATATTTTTCTCGGGGCCTGGTGTGCGGAGTTAAGCTTTAAAAAAATACTTCTATCTTTATCCTTGTTAAAATTTGGCTTGTTTCGGTATAATTATGTTGTATCATAAATAAATTTTATTTTTTTATCCTATGATGGAAAAAATTTGGGCTATTTCGGTAAGGGGAGGGGAAGGATGTGGGGAAAATAAAGTGGGGAAGGTGTATTTATATACGGTGATAAACATGGCTAAAGAAATTTCAGGCAACGCGTTGCAACGTTTCGATTCCAAATGTTGTCTTTCATGACCTTCACTTAGGTGATACTGAGAGTATCTATCACCCTGTGCAATTCGTTGGATGAATAAAATTATTCTCAACACTTTCCTGTCATATCCTTTTCATGTTGGTTTGCTAAATGAGACTTTCAATTCGAATATCTACAAAGTCAACATAAAAACCTCGATTCTGCATCACCAGTGTAAAAGCAACATTGCAAATATTCCTGTGATTTTTTCTTTCATTCCGAACATTACTTTTAACATAATATTACTAACGTATTATAAATAAATCATTTGCATTAAGAGTCGCTTGACGCCACTTGTATTGGAGTAATTTCATATTTTCCGGTGGAAAACGAACTGCAACCACGTCACGACTTTCTAACCAATCACCGCTCTTCCCTCTCGATGAACAAATCTTTTAGTATACAGAGTGTACGAGGGTAAAGTGCACTAACTTCGGGAGGTGATTCTACATGATGGTAGGAGTAAAAAGTAACTTTTCCGAAATTACAACTTTTTTTTTCCAAACAAAAAGACAAACCTACTAAAAATCCTTAGTGTGAGGTACAAACTTACCCGATAAATTCGCTGTGAGCTCACCGTGGCAACGTCGCATATTTTTGATTAGCCCATATGCATGGAAACCGCTTGTAAAAAATACAATAAAACCGAGATTTTGACATTTACAATAAGCTACAAAATCGTTGTTTATCATAAACCAAATTAAAAAAGAGAACTGCATTTAAATAACAAAATGTAGTAACACTTTTAACGTAACATTATTTATAATTATTAATCACTTCACTATGTAATGTTATTGCTTTTGACTATTTAACAAATGTGCACCTCCGGCTTGTAGGCAAGAATGTAAACGTAAAGTAATACTATTTACAATTCGTACGTTGTGGCGTATCTCAATCGTGAATACGTAACCGAAGTTCTTCGATGGTAACTTATTTGGGGTATACTTTGTCCTTCATCTTACCCCAAAAATAAATCTAACGGCGTCAAGTCTGGAGACCTCACCGGCCATAGAGAATGACCCCACGTCCAATGCAACGATCAGGGAGTTGCTCGTTTACGTATCGACAAAAGTCCGAAATATGGTTGAGATCCATCCTGTAGAAACCACATTTCACGTCTTCTACGTAAATTAACTTCTTCCAAAAGTAAGAAAGGTCGTTCATCAAGAAATGGAAGTAATACCTTGAATTAAGTCTAGATGGCATCACATATGGGCCTATCATTTGATTCACAAATAATTCCCGTTCACAGAGAACTGAACCTGATGTTTATCACACAGCAGGTTTTTCAGTTCTGTTGAACTGGGCCTTGTCCGTCCAAAGGATGCTCCCAAAGAAGTTCAACGAAGTTGCATACGAGTAGCCACTGACAATATGCAATCCTTGCATGGGTTCGCATTTCACAAGGCTCTGCACGCAACGATAATGGAACGGGTGCTGGTTCTATTTCTTGAAGAGATCCCAGATATAAATTTTCGGAACACCAGTCATTGCAGAAATTCTGCGAAGTGACAATGTAGGGTCATTCAAAATCGTAGCCAAGATGAAGTTTTCGTCCACCAGTGGTAAATTAGCAGCAAAGTTATTTTGAAGTTTTCGGCCTATGCCTTGTTTACCAATAAAACACGAGTGTTGGGCAAATTTCGATATGGAAAACGAAGTGCATATTCCCGGCGGGAGGCGTTTGCGTTTCTATCATGAAGCCCGTACACATAATGAATCTCCGCCCTTTCTTCGTTGGTAAATCCAGGCATTGTCGCACTAATTAAATAACAAAATTACGCTAAAAAAATCACAATTTTAACAGTCAGGTAGTGTGAAACTAAATTAATACAATCGCAAAAATTAATAAGTCTGGAAAAAACACGCACTGAATAAAGATGTTTTTAAAGTAATTCTTAATAAATACACACTAGATACTACGATAACAAGTTTTGATTATGACAATATTTTTTAAAGTCAAACACCGCTAGATACTGTTATGAATTACCTATATCCTCCATTAATCAAACATTCTTACGACTACAAATCATAGAAGATACACCATCACATCCAGCACGCATCAATATAGTGTAAAAATGCCTTGGTCACGTGCAATCAGAAGGATCACCTTATATTGTGATCGACGATAAACAACAGCAAACGCTAACGTCAAAATCATTCCCATAAAAGGAATGCTAAACTACGGACAAGGCGGAAATAAGAGAGGGAGAAACGATAGAGTAGGGGGAGCGGGAACACACAGCGGGACTGCACTTGAGATGGAGAACTCCTCACTGCAGTACAAAGAGACATGAACTTCAGTTGTGGGAGTCGGGAGACGGCCCATTGGTCACTCATACATAGCGGCAAGGGCGAATGCGATTTTATTCTAAACTTGAATCTCGAGAGAAGAGACCCAAACGTCCCACAGCAGAAAGCGCTTTTAAGTATATGGTGCACAGCAGAAAACGCTTTTAAAAATATGGTACCTCTAACAAACATAAAGAAACAGATCCAGTAACTTCCAGCGTATAATTGTTCCATGCAATAGTTGATTATTTAATAATAATATGGATAACTTTTGTTGCCAAATAAATTGTATACAAGTATAACTTCATAAAGTATTTTCATTTTGATGGTTCCTTGAGAGATGGCCTGAACTCGAGATCCCTGAGATTGTTATTAATAAAACAGGGTTAGGTGTTAAATTCTTTTTTAACAGTAAATTAAATTATCGGATCACTTAGATATTTTTATTAACACAACGCTCGGAATTCATTGAATTCAAGCCTGATTGAGGGAATCCAGCAGTAGGCGCGGGACGGTAGTTTTGCAACGACGCAAAATAATAATGCCTGACGCACAAGTGGAACCAATTTTTCCTTTTTACATGAAAAGCGCTCCTAAAAGTTGGAATTTCCAAAAAAATAATTTAATATTTTACTTATACTATGACGTAGAATCACCTCCCGAAGTAAGTGCACTATACTTCCGGACACAGTATATTTTCTACTAACCTTGGCCAGCACCTAGACTAATTTAAACAGGAAATCACAAAATATTAAACAATATATCGAAATAAAATGTATTTATTTGGTAGGTGTATTAATAATATAACTGCATATTTGAGAACATAATACCTATCGTAAAAGTAAAGAACCCTTTAGTATGACGATACTATGACAACTTCTAGTCAGCTGGATATGTGGATATTATTATTTCTGCGGTACGTACCCACTTAAAATTCACTTCTTAACATCATTAAATTCAGTATTGATTTCATACACTATGAAACCGTGCTACTGCATGTACCTATTCTACAGTTGATTCAAAAACGATTAATTTTATAAACAACTTTTTTATAGAGTTTATGGAAAAAATATTAAAAGTGATTAATTTATTTTATTACATTAATAGTATGATCTCGAGTATTCCGATCTTATAAAATAACGTAATTTTAGTTATTAATAGAAAAAAAAAGTAATTCATTAGTAGGCACTAATAAAAAAATTAATTTTCCGTACCAACGAAGCAGATTTTCCACGAATCTGAGATCATTGCTCACATTTTCCGTAATAACTAAATCTTCTCTTCAATCCCGCAGCCGAACTTATACTATATTAAGCTTTTATAGCGATACAGATATGAAGAAGGCTGCTTCGGCAGCAGCTTTCAGAGTCACTATCAATAAGGCTAAGATGACAAATTGGGAAGGGTGCATGTTAATGCGAAAACTCCAGATGAATCTACTTCAGAAATTTTATTTTGACTGATTTTAAGAGATACGCTACTGACCGTGCCTTGTCTTACCTGATTATTACCCACTTGACTTTTTATTTTCAAAGCTTTTATTTTTTATTTCATATATCGAAAGTATTTTGATATTTTTTTTTATTCAGTGTGTTAAAGGATCATCATGGAACACCGTTCGTTTTCCGGAAGCAATTTAACCCACAATTGTCTCAAGCTTATATTGCGGAATGTTGACTTTTAATTTTCATCCTTTTAACTTAAAATAATACTAGCTTTGTTTCAAACAATATCATTGCATTAATAATTTCACTTGGATGGTGGACCAATATAGTTGGATCAATGAAATCCGATTGCGACATTGAACCTTCATTGTTCTTAAAATAATTGACTTTTAAAAGCGTATTTTTATAAGTCATGTTATATGAATATTATAATTAATACTTTATGAAATTTAACTCTACAACCTGATTTATTAATAATAATCTCAAGGATCTCTTGTTCAGGCCATCTCTCAAGGAACCATCAAAATGAAAACACTTTTTACTGATATACATTTTATATGGCAAAGTTATGTATAATATAAAGAAATTATCTAAAATCTATTGCAAGGAAAAATTGTATGCTGGAAGTTACTGACTCTGTGTCATCAAGTTTGTTAAAGGTGATATAAATTTTAAGCGCTTACGGCTGTGAACCGATGTGGGACGTTTGAGCTGCTTCTCTGGTCCCCATCGCGTGGTTCAACCCTACATAGTTTAAAGTAAAAATGTATTCGGCCTCGCGGCTATGTGTGGGTGTTTCCTGGGTCATCTCCCGACTCTCACAACTGAAGTCCACGGTTCTCTGAACTGAAGTGACGGGTTTTCCGAACTGAAGTCTCCGTCCCGCCGTTATGTGTGTTCCCGCTTCTCCTCCCGTTCGTCTCTCCCCCTCTTATTTTTCCCTCGTCCGTAGTTAACCATTCCTTTTATGGGGATGATTTTTGCGTTAGCGCTTATTGCCTATCCGTCGATCACATGAAAGTGTACCAATTGTTGTTGTGCTACGACCAAACTGTAAAGACTATCAAAATGGCATGGCGCAGGAGGGCCAATGAAAATTATGTTTTTGTCGTGTGTGAAGGAAAAAAGGCGGGGCGCTGCGCCGTTGTACGAGATGTGATTTGCAGTAGTACGGGTGAAGAATGTTGGCGATACTTTTGTATCTGTATTCATACTACTAATGGTTCATCACCTATGTCCGATGTTTCTACCATATATTGTTAACTTTTTTTTATTTATTTTTTTTATTTATTTATTCAGTGAGTTTTATGAATTACAATTTTAGTGTACTTAATAACTCCCACACTAGGCTTATGCCCGTGTTGTGGTAGTCATAATACTATAAATTACAATAAAACCATATGTTGTAGTAATAAAAAATAAAACATAATATAGAAGAAAAAAAAAAAAAAAACATATTTAAGGAAAATATAAAACAAAATATATGTTTTTTATACATGCAAACATACATACATACACATATATAGATGCTCAGATATATATACATATACATACATACATAGACATACATACATACATACATAAATACATTCATATACAAAAAAATATATATATATATATACACATACATATATATACATACACAGACATACATGCTTGCATATATAAATACATTCATACACATCTATATATGAACACACACAAACTTAATGTGTATTCACATATATACATAAATATACAGATATATGGTTAATTTTATTATAATGGTTTAAAAGTTACGAACTCATGTATTCTTTAAAAAAGGCTCGTCCCCTTTCAAATATCCAGTTTTGGACACGTATAATAAAAAGGGATATAGTATTAGTTGATTTTATGTCCCTGTCCAACGCGTTGTATATTTTAGGGGCGATAAACCAGAATTGTCGTTGAGCGAATGTGGTTCTAGTTTTTGGGACCACGCATCCCAGATTTGATGAAAAGCGGGTGTTTACTTGGTGTTGAGGAGCCACTAGTAAGTCATTTTTTCGTATGTAGCATAAGCTTGTCTTAATGAATAGCTGGCGAATATCTAAGACCCTAATTTTAGTAAATAGTATTTTGGAGGGATAGGTAGGATGACATTTAAATATAATTCTGAGAACTAGTTTTTGTACTGTAATTATTGGATTAATGACGGATTCTGCACAGCCACCCCATCCCAGAATACCATATGTTGCTATCGATTGAAAAGGGGCAAAATATACGCATTTTAGAGTCGTTAGGTCTAAGATGGATCTAAGAGAGCAGAATATGTGGGAGAGTTTACGAAGTCTTTTTGTTGTTTCTTTTATATGGGTTTCCCAGCGTAGTTGGTCATCGATTATTATTCCCGAGTATTTAACTTCCTTTGAAGATTTAAGAGTTGAACACGTGCATTGAATATTAGGTGAGGTTTCAGGAGTCTGTATGTTGAGTGAACACGAGTGGATGGTAGGTTTGGGGCAGTTATTGGGAAAGCTATGTTTGGGTATGGAAAACGTCATGTATTGTGTCTTGTCGATAATAAGTGTGAGGAGGTTTGTGTCTAGCCAATGTTTAACTTTTGTTAGGCCAATATTAGTTTTGTTTGTAACTGATTCCCATGTTTCATCATCAAATGTTAGGACTGTATCATCGGCAAATGAAATTATCTTGCCTCCAATATTCATAGTGCATAGCGTGTTGATATATATGAGAAATAGAATTGGCCCTAGTACACTACCTTGAGGGACCCCATAAGACATGGATAATTTTTTGCTCATATACATTTTGTCTGAGTGGATAAGGGTTTGGTGTGTACGATTTGCTAAGTAGTTTTTAAACCATGTGTAGGCTATCCCTGTAATGCCGATCTGTTGAAGTTTTTTAAGTAGTAAGGGATGGGAAACCGTATCAAATGCTTTTGCGAGGTCAAGGAAAACAGCAAGTGGTTTGCGACCTTTGTCAAGATTTTGGGAAACAATTTTTGTGAGAGCAGCTATTGCATCAGAGGTATTTCTCCCTTTTCGGAAGCCATATTGGTTATCCGATAATATTTTATTATTTTCAAGGAACTTACAGAGTCTATGTTTCACCGCCTTTTCTATAATTTTAGAAATTGTGCTGAGTAATGATATCGGTCGATAATTATTAACAGATAATTTATCACCTGTTTTGAAGATAGGGATTATTGTGGCCTGTTTTAAAGAGTTAGGGAATATTCCAGTTTTAAAGCTTAAGTTGATAATGTGTTTAAGAGGTGGGGCTATAAATTTTTGAATGTGTTTAAGAATTTTTGTTGAAATTTGATCTTTCCCGGCAGAGTTACTGTTTTTAAGAGATGAGATAAGTTGTATTATTTCTATTTCAGTGGTGGGAGTTAAGTGAAAAGGGTTATAGCTGAGATTATTGACATGTATATTTTTTGCAAGATCTTTCTCCGAGACGGTGTTTTGGTCTAGAATATTTTTTGCTAATTTATGTCCGATATTGGAGAAAAATTGATTGAAATGGTCGGATATTTTTCCAGGTTCGGAATTGATATGAGTTGTTTGGTCTTCTATGTTAATTTTAACAATGGGTGAGTCGATTTTATGAATATTGGCTATATCTTTTATGATATTCCAATTTTTTTTTTGTCATCAGTAGCTTCACTGATTTGTTTTTTGTAGTAATCTCTTTTAACACTGTTAATAATTTTTTTGCAGTTGTTTCTATAATGTTTATAAAATATGAGTGAATCATAACCGTTGGGATTTTTTCTACAGAAGTTATGAATCTTGTCACGCTTTCTGATACAGTGGAGAATACCTGCAGTGATCCATGGTTTGAGTTTTGTGTCGGATTGTTTTTTTTTACTTTTTGTGTATGATGTTGCATCGGCCAAGTGGTTTTGTAAAGTATTTGTAAATATTTCGCATGCAGAAGTTGTATCGGTACAAGAATAGACAAGTTCCCAGTTTTCTTTAGAGACAGTATTTAGGAGAATGTTATAGGAAATTTTTTTTTGAGGGAGAGTATTTTGAGGTAGTTTGTAAATATTTTGGTTGATGGAAGTGATGGTTGCATAGTGATCTGTGACAGTTGATTGATATATAATGGATTTGCTGCCTAGTTTACTCTTAACAAAGACGTGATCTATACAACTACTGCTTGAATCTGATTCTCTGGTTGCGGCTGTGACGGCTGGCAAATATAGAATTTACATCTTTAAAATTCATTCAGTACCCAATCCAGGGTAATAATAAATCGGTGTGATGCTACTTGAGAATTCGCACCGATTTATTATTACAAATTCTCTAGTAGCATCGCACCGATTTATTATTACCCTGGATTGTGTACTTAATGGATTTTAAAGGTGTAAATTCTATTCAGTTAGAATTAACATCTTTAAAATCCATTCAGTACACAATCCAGGGTAATAATACATTTTCTAGTAGCATCGCACCGATTCGCCAGCTGAAATTCGGTAAGTAATAATAGTGGTTTAACTCACCCGGACTTGGCGAAATTGGTGATGTACTCGATGAGCGTCTTGGAAGTGCCCTGATCCTGCGTTGTGTAGTTGTGGGGGAAAAAGGGTTGACCGCCAACAAGCGGCAGGCCGAAGCAATAGGGGATGTCTTCACCATGTACTGATCCGGAACGCTGAAGGGGAGGAGAATGACAACTTTATGGTATGGTTTAGTAATAGATTCAGGATTTTGTGAATAAACACTTTATGAATAATTCGTAACGATTTTATAGTTTTGCTCTGTATGTAAAAGCGATATATAACTGCAATAAATTTAGTTTTAGTTATTTTTATGGTTTGGTAATTTTCATTAGGATGTATTAATTTTTACCTGCATTGCTTACTGCGTTTGGTTCGGATATTTTCTGTAGAAAGCCGCCGTTTAAACCATAAGATGAACAGGACGATATGTATTTGTTCTTTTCGTGTTGTATTTGATTCAAGCACGTCATGTAAATCATTTAAAACTCTTTATTACATATATATTATAGTAAAGAGTTTCAAAACATTAATTCTGAAAATCTCTAACTTTGACTGTTTTTGAAAGAATACCGATGATATGTTCATGCATTGGCTAAATAATGTAATATGTATGTAGATATATATAAAAAAATGGCATAAACGAATTAATATATGTCTAAATGTATGAAAGAGACATTCGTGTATGTAATAGATAGCATGCCTAGGCAGACTGGTTTAAATAGGTATGTCTTTTGTTATTTCTTATATTTTTGCCAGTAGCTTCTTTCTAAGTAACATGATGCAGTAGTTCGACAATAAGCGTGTAATGGGTGGACCAAGGAAGAGGACCGTCAAAACACCACATTGGGCAACCGTAGAAGAAAATCAAGGAGCTAGTTTAAGACTACAAATTGGCGGCCGAAAAAGCTGAGCACCACGGAAAATCGTGGTATCCTGAAGTCGTCGAGCCAAGGTCATCCAAGGGGACGATCGTGGAACCGGGAGCCTCATTAGCGGAAAGACATTAAAATAGAGCCATATTCAAGAAGGACGAAAAAATAACAGACCAGAGTCAGGAGACGGTCCGCGTGATAAGTCAGCAAGTCGAGATTAAAGCGATGATTTCTGGTTGTATCTTTGTGGAAATGAAATCGATGGCATTGCCAAGGTTTTGTCACTTAGCAGACAAGTTGGAGACGTTTGCTCTTCAGTTTGAACAACTCATAGTTGTATCATAAATGATGATAACTGATTACATAATTGAGAAGAAAACTGACTTGTCACGTTAATTAACCCTGACACAATTAATTTATTAAAATTAGATAAAGGGAAACGAATTATAAATTGCAAATGAATGTATTTTTTGGACTCGTAAATTAATTGTACAGTTAAGTTTAAGAGATAAGGTTTTAAATGTATTATTTAGGTCACATTAGTTGGGGCTATTTTTAGTGGCCAGGTATAGATAAAAAATGAAAAAAAATCAAAAGATTTTCAACCATATCAACCGAAAATTCAATTAACGTCATGGCCTATAAGTGAGGAAGTTTGGAGTAGAACTCACATAGGCCTCTTCGGTCCAATATGTAATAAGTATTTTTTAGTCATCATAGACTCAATGTCATAATGGTTAGATTGTGTTTACCAAATTAAAATAATATAAATAAAAAATAAAAGGAATTATTCTGTGATTTCGGAACCAGTCAATTACAAAGTCACCCAGTCAGAATTCTTCACGCCAAACAAGCCATAACGCCAATTTCTAAATATGAAGACAAACGAGTCGTTCAAATCTGTATCAGAATTCACACATGGGAAGAGCGATCCGCTATCGGATCAGTATTTAGGTGATGAAAAATTCGACGTATTCTTTGAAACCTACAGGGATTGTTTATTAATTAATTTATTTTTATTGAGTTTTTAAAGACGATCTCACTTACGTGAGAACAATCTAGTTATAGAAACTAATTAAAATAAAAAAAAAATATAAAATTAGATGAAAGCTTACTCAAATGACAAATAGTACAAAAAAGTAAGAGACAAAAGAGAAACATATAGAGACACAAGAGACACAAATAAAGACGCAAGTAATAAACAATATAATCAGAGCAACATATTTTATTAGCAATAACAGAATTTTTTTTCTGAATCCGTACAAATTATCGACGAAAGTGTCTACTTTATTACACTCTACTTATTATGTAGTCGACACATTAAGGTCAGAGGGCTAAAATAGGCGATATTATTTTTTAATGTATTCAGGTGAAACATTCTATGGCGTCTTAAGCAATGAGAATTGGAAGCATTTATTTCAATATTGCTTAGTCATAATGCAGTATTAAGATTGCCGTTAATTATTTTCAGTCAGTTGCCTTCTAATTTTAAGTGTATTATTCTTGAAGTATTCAAGATTGTAAAAAATATTTATCGATATACACTAAATATATAAACAGCATTTTTATAACAATTTATAAATGTCATTATACATCCGGTAATGTTGTAATATTATGTACCTAGATTAATAAAATAAATTAAAAAAGTATAAAGTAAATTTTTTCAAATAAGTGATTCATGTAAGCTTTTAGCATTATCGATTGAAAAAAAACTTGCATTAAGTGATCAAAATATATACAAAACAACATCACGTACTTTTTAATTATCGTAAGTCATCACTATCATCTTTAAATGGAGCATAGCTAGATATTCCGCTAAAACAAATAAAACCATCTAAACTTGGCACAATGCGAGAGCTCATCTATTCACACTCTTAGAAAGTAATATTGTTCTAGTATACTCCGTTGAGCTTGAATTACAGTTCGTTTGCTTTCACATACGCAACTATTTACTGAATAAGTATATCTACAATTTAACGAGAACCCTTAAAATAAATGGAATAATTATGCCTTCCAAAGTAAACAGAAGCTCTCAGAGAATCTTGAGAGAATGAAAGCACAACGTATATAGGTAGTTATTGGGTTTTGGTAAGGCATTCTGGCATGGCGTATATTACGTATTATTTAGTTCACCATTAAGATTTTAAGAGGGTTATAATATGCTCGTTTCTAATAGCAGCCGGGTGGCTTTCCTGTATTTTTCGATGAATATAATACGAAATCTATTAAACTGCAAATGAGAATACTTGAGCATCTGTCAATGATTGAAAAGGTTAAATTACTCTTCTCTTTACTTAAATCTTTGAAAATATTTAATATTTTATATGCATGGTCCTTTGCAAGGAATAATATTTTTTAGCCGTTGATTATTAAAAATGATTAAACTGACGTATTTCCTAATAAATCCGATAAGTTATGTTTATTATGTAACCAAATTTAATACAATATTGACAGGCCATCTGTGTGTAAGGTCTAGAAAAGTTAACACCCTTGCCAATGTCTAGCAAAACAAACTTGGAGTTAGTTTTGGAAAATTTATCGAAGCTATCAAATTTCAACGTCAACCTCTGTTCCAATTTCTCATTTCTACGACCTCTTGCTATTTTACTATTTTGTTTTATATTGTTACTTAACTATTTTGGAATATAGGCAAACAACACTGTACTATAACAACTGTGTACGTTTTATTTCGTTTTTATTTTCAAATAATTTGGCTTATAAAGTCAAACGGTATAAAGACAAAATCTAAAGCTTTTTCAAGGAGACTCGTGAAGTGAAAAAAAAGATTGCAAAGACACTCCATTTTCTAAGGAAATTCCGTTGTAATTTCCTATTACAGCCAAATGGCACAATAAATTAAGATTGGATAAGTCCTTTGGCCATTACAATAATAGCACTCGACGGAGGAGCTGACTGGCCGCCAGTCCGGCTAGGGATGGAAGGGGGGTGGGGGGAGGGAGTTGGAGATAGTCGATGGTGTTACTTCATGGACAGGGGAAGAGTACGGGCATGTCCACTTTATTATGGTCATCAGGACACAATCGAAGCTCATAGAAGTCGGAGCGATTTTGAGTGTTAGAAACTACTGAAATGGGAAGTCTGCAACTTGTTTGATTTATCCTCGACTCACGTCGCCATCAATGGTGAGAAGTGGGAACTGTGAACTCCAATAAGACTGCATGCTAATTAGGTCATTAGAGTGTAAATACATATTTTTATTACATTCATTAGGCATATGTTAATAGTAACTTTTTTACTTTGACGAATGAAGACCTGGATCTTATTATCTATTAAATACATAAAGCGATGCATTACTTAAGTCATCATTACCATGAAGAAACATAGTAATAAACCGATTAAAAAAAATATATCTACCCAAAATCAATAACTTTTTCCTCAACATCGTAAAATTAAAAAAAAAACTACTGACTTATGTCATTGTATTTTGTTGACGAATTTTCCATGTCGGCCATCTCTTGGGCCGGCTAATGGCCTATTTCAAAGTTTTTTTTTGGTTCGACTGAGGATTAAACCTTCCTCCAAAAGACTGAAGTCAACCGCGATAACAACTTCGCCAAAACACGATTGGGTATGACGGATATTTATTTCGTACATTGACTGTTGTAATGTCATCCAATTTCAGAGAAATGTGTATATGTCCGCTTGTATATTCGTGATTGCCATCGATGCACACGACATCAAGTATATCTAGGTTAATTTCCACTTCCAAGATTTCTATCCAGTCATTCACGAAAACAAAATTGAAATTGAAATTGATGTATCTAAATAGAGAATATTCTATAAAACGAATTATTGTAAAAAAACATGAAATTTAATAATTTATACACCGTAAGTCTGATTTTATTTGGTGTATTGCCAAACAACATTTTTTCCGTGAGCAGCAAAACAAAAGGCAGCGATAATTAGTTTAATTTGTTAATTCGTTTGACAAAGTCCGACGTTCCATAATTAAAGAAGGGAGGAGGGAGATAAGACGGAGATAAGAAACCATTTAAAATTAAATTGTTCTAAACTTCTCTTAAGAACAATAAAACTCACTTTGGTTTAACCGTACATTAGTGGAAATTTAATGAATCCTTAATACGGCAGTCGCTAAGAAGCCTCGGACTTTCACAATGGCACGAGGAATGTGTTCACAGAGAAAGGCAAACAATGTTTTAAGGACGAATTGCAAAATTAATAGTAAAATTTCATTACGATTAAAGATGCGCGAATAACACAGTACAATTTCTTTAAATAAATAATAAAATAATCTGTTTTAACACATTACTGGAATCAACTCATTTCGATCAAAATATTTTTTTTAACAAAATCAATAATTACTGTTTTTATACTTCCTGCAAAATCTGTGACGAAATAAAATAAATTTTATCTTTCAACCTAAAAAAATATTTTCTTTTCATTATTCCCATTTTTGGTCAGAACTAGATTCAAAGAAGAAGGAAAGAATTTTAAAAAGATAAATAAAGCTTTTGTATAGTTCCGCCAGGCGTGGAGGAAATTCTGGAGTTTATTTCAGCACACAAAAGTAATTTAGCTAGAATTCGCTTCAAGAAACCCGAGATATTGACTACTGACTTTAAGCTGGAGGTCTTTTATCTTTGAGCGTTGCGAGACTTTTTATTTTAACTTTTTATTCTTAAATTTTATACATAAACTTTCAAAATTGTTCCAAAACTTTTTTCAATGCATTTGTTATTTTAGCGAATCAAACAAATGTACTCCAAGTAACTTTATTCATTACTTAAGTCGCCCTCTTCTACTTTCAACTTTATCCCGGGATGTCTCACTCGTTTTTCAGGTCCACCTTGTACAATTTACTATTTTTCTCAGTGAGTAATTTAAATATTCCTTAGCACAAATCCAATCATTTGCATATATTGCCAATTTAAGTCGAAAAGGAAGATAAATAGTTTTCCGATAATTTACGTGATAATTTATTTTTTACTTATCTCTATCGCAAAATTCATGATTATCTCTCTTGTTATATATTATTATTTGCCTGCGCGTCCTTTATGAACTTTTAGTATGCCGTATATCAAATCAGTACACTTGAAAGATTTTCAAATGTGTGAAACATAATTTATTATAATATAGATTGTTTAAAGTTTAAGTGTCAGTGACAATGAATATATATTGTATTATTAATTGAATTTAACGAGCAATAAAAAAATGTATGTTTTATTTTTTTTCCACAAAATATTTGATATTTCCTAATGTAATTTAGAAATATGTAACCTATTAGTGGATCACATCTGCAAATTATACAGTAACTTTGGGTATGATTTACTTTAAAATATACTAATTTTAGTATTCGGTACACTGAAAAATTCTTACGTGTGCCCGCGTAATGCGTAAAATTATTCATGTTTAGTTAATTTTTTATTTTCAAAATTGAATAACTAAAAAATCATTTCAGACAAGCGATAAAAATAAAATAATTAAAATACTTAATTAATAATTTTTCATTCGAAAAGTGGCTTTGTTTTAATGTTTAACAGTTGCGTAGATGAATTATCAATCGCGTAAATATACGTTACTAAAACAATGCGCTTGTTTTCATTGAATTAGGATCCAGTGGACGTACTTTAGCGGGCCATTCATATAGCTATATCATTCATTAACACATATTATTTGAATGGCTATACTTTTTGTAAGCGGTAATAAAATTTTCTTTTGTGAATGTTACGTGTCTTGTATTTTTATAATTCAATTAGATAGATGTCGTAATTTTAAGTTTAATATCATTAAGCATTTTTTTTTTAGAATTGCTTTTATCTTTATAAATCCTACAGTTTTTTTAACGGGTCTAGGCAAATCCCGAGGCAATTCTTAAAATTTTTTTAGCTTCACAAACCCTTTTTGAAAAGTTTAAACATCACTAATAAATGTGTAGTTACGTGCCTTCCTTGGAGGTAAAAACGTAGTAACTATCCGTTACGTATCACAAATAAAAGGAATGTATGTACACAATGTTACGATGTTTCAATTTCAGTTGGTGCTGCAAAAATAAGTCATAGGGTCATTATTCTTACCTGTGGGAAATCTCTGTCACTGGACAGATGTTGGAAGTGTGCGAAGAAAGTCTTTCCTCCCCGCATGGCATGCAAGTAACCCAGACGAATGAGGGGGGCGGCCGTGTGTCCGTCACTGAGCACCTGGTGACACAGAAAATTTCTCAGTTAGTGTATATTCCGCCTGTCATATAGCAGTGTTTTTTTTTTACATTTACCCCACTATGTCATCTTTGAGGATGCTTTAAGATCTTTTTAAGAAAAGGAAGGAGAGGAAGTTATGTGAAGGATAAACCAATTTGGGGTGATTAAGAATCTAGGGATCAGTGTGTACAGAAGTGACGGACTTATGAATTTAGAGACCAGTTGGAAAGGTCAAATGATCTCCACAAACCAGCCTCTTCTGATCTGGCACGCCACGCAGCTATTTGGCGCATCCTGAACACACCTCACCCGATGAACCCTCGCACTCCTGCTAAATCACCAAACGCAGCTAACCACTTGTAGTGACTTATGGCAGAGGTGTTGGTTCTAAATTTACTCTACGCTCTAAATTTAAGCTTATATTTTTATTGGAAGGTTTGCGATTTGCACATCAAAACACTCCTAAATTCCTAAAAAAAAGTAATAATTATTATTGGTTTGACACAATTTGTATGATTTCTTTTAAAAAACATATAAAAACAATGATCGACCGACATAAAAAATCCCCTTGTACGTGGTAGGAAAGATTTGTTTCTTATTATTAAACATTTTATTTCGACCTCCTTAAAATATTATAAGACTCTGGTATGACGACATCCATAAAACTGTTTGATGGCCCGGGATGGTATTTGATACTAAAATGCTCTTATTAAACAACGACTTATTTACAGAATATAAAATGCGAACATTTTAGGGGCAATTGACAGGAGTGACACAAGGACGAAAATCGTCAAAATCTTTTCCCTTCAATAATGTTATAAAAACGAGGAGATTGAATACCTTTTAAGAAAGGCAACGGAGAAAAGTTTTATATTGTTAAGTTAAACTAGCTAAACTCTCTGTGAGTGATCTAAAAGTAACGAATTGACCCGACAGTTAAATTGGCGAAAGGTAACCTTTTTTCAGGCCATCTAAATGAAGGCATTGTTAATCAATTGATGCGTAACCAACATCAGGAAACGAAATTCGAATACAATGCTCGCTTCGGATTAGGAACGTTTTAACTTGATATTACATGGTTTACCTTTAATTTTTGTTTGTTTATGGCAACTGATCTAAAAATAACATAAAAATCCATGTTTCGGCGAAGGGTGGACCTTTCTTTAGAATAGGACTTATTATATATTCGCATTCTTCTGAATTTTATGAATGATTGACTTATGATATCGTATTACATTACTTCTAAGAAAAAAAAACGAATCAAAAGCTCGTTTATGTATTAAGGTTAAAGTAAACTTTGAATCGAATAAGGTCGGATCTAGCCAATCTGGTTGGGTGAGACATTGTGACCTCTCCAGCAGTACTCTTTCAGAGCATCGCCTTGCATCGCATTGGGAGGGATGGATTCATACGTCCGTCACTCCTGGAGACACTAACTCCCAGATTCCAATCCACCCCTCATACCGTTTTCCCTCCCAGAACTTCCTTCCCTTTCTTTCCTAAAAAGACCCTCCACACAGCTACCCCAAAGATAACATGGGCCCTGAGGAGAATTATTTTCCCTGAGCCTCCTGTGCGGAGCCAATGTAAAAAAATTGAATAATGTATTATATTTATTAATTTTCGGGATTATTTTGTTAAAATAAAGTTTTTTTATTTTTTTTTAAATATTTTTTTATATTATAAGATCAAACAGTACATGATTTACAGAGATGAAACAATATACAGGAACAAGATACTTCATGTGGGTACCTACCTATGATATGTCTCTTTGTAATGTCTGCTAAGTGGTATGTGTGTGTGCGCGTGTGTGTGTGTGTATGTGTGTGAGGGTGTGTGTGTATGTGTGTATGTTTGTGTATGTGTGTATGTTTGTGTGTTTGTGTGTGTGTGTGTGTTTGTGTGTGAGGTGTATGTGTGTGTGTGTGGTGTGTGTGTGTGAGTGTGTGTGTGTGTGTGTGTGTGATGTGTGTGTGTGTGTGTGTGTGTGAATCCGAAAAAATGTCAATGTTAGAGTTTAGATAAATATTATTAGAGTTTGAATAGCTCGGTTAATTGGAGAATTAGATGGTGCATTTGTTTTATAATTAAGGGTGAGGAAGAGCACTGTATGTCGTGTACGTCTCAAAGTTATGTTAAAATTAATAGGGACAGAAGTTTGGTACAGTCGATGTTATTGTTTAAAATTCTGTGTATAAATATTGAGTCAGCTACAGGGTTTTCCAATAAGAGGTGTTATTTTGAATAGCCTGCTATTTCGGTAGATGTTACATTTGAAGCTGCCATTTTTTAACATTTGAAAAGTAGAAACTACGCCATCAATAAAAATGGAACGATATACGCTTCAACAATGCATTGAAATTATTAAAATTCACTTGAGTGAATCAAATGCAAATCATCTTGAGTGATGAGGCCCATTTCCACCTCGGTGGCTTCGTCAACAAGCAAAATTGTTGCATCTGGGGCTCGGAAAATCTAAGAGTTATTGTTGAAAAGCCTCTCTTTTCTCAACGTCTGACTGTTTAGTGCGGTTTATGGTCCGGCGGAGTCATTGGACCTTACTTCTTTGAAAATGAGGCTGGAGCAACAGTTACGGTGATGATTAATGATTTTTTATGGCCTAAATTGGATAGTATTGATTTGGACAACGTTTATTTTCAACAAGACGGCGCTACGTGCCACATAAGCATTGAAACCATTGATCTTTTACGATTAAATATCAAAATAACACCTCTTATTGGAAAACCCTGATCACTCGTGTTTGCTGCAAAGTTTTCAAATATACATTCAAAGTTATTTTTGAATTTGGAAGTAATATATTTTTAAAATTTGTTTTGGATACGTTCTATACTATCTATGTAATGTATATATTGTGGATTTCAAATTGGCGATGCACATTCCAGTGAACTTCTGACTAATGCGAAATATAACATTACGATTTTACGCGGATTACTGAATACTTTACTTAAACGTAGCACGAAACCAAGCATTTTATAGGACCTATTAACGATTGAGTCAATGTGCTTATTAAATATAAGTTTGCTATCAAGGTAAACGCCGAGGTTTTTACATTCTGTTTTAAAGATTACATGTTAATTGTTGAGTGAATAGGAGTACTTAATTATGTTTTTATTTCTTGTAAATGTCATAGTGTGACATTTAGAAACTTTGAGATCTAGACAGTTAACTTTGCAATACTTGCAAAGCCTATCTAGGTCACCTTGTAACGCTTAAATAAATAATAAACTTTGTTTTGCTTTATACTTTTGTAGTATAAAGCAAATTGGCTGTCGGCGATGTTGATTTGGCCTCTCGATGGGTATGTCAAAAAGTGCAGGTTGAAATAATTATTTTGAGCCGCATTCCATGATGATTGCAGAATGTGGCGTTGACATTATTTGTTTATATTCAACACCAGTATACCTAAAAATACGGTAATAGTAACATAAGTTATATCTAAAACGATCAAAATACATTTGGAGAATGTCTCTGAATAGCGTCTTAAAATACCTTAATAAATTATCTTGCTATCTTCAGACAGAACCACTCCATAATATGTCTAATGTCCATTTGAACAGAATTCAATGGGTGTTAAGCATTGTAGTCCGACTAACAAGCGGTGTCACGAAATCTCTCCTCTTACTCTTACTTGATTGCTTACATTGGTTTCGAGTCGATTTGTCTTAACATAAAGCATTGACGAAGTGCACAATCGCACATAACTGATCTTCGTGCGAGAGACGTTGCCCAATGGAATAGAATATACAAACGATTAGAAAATGTGAGCAATTTACAAATTTGGTCCACCTTGAAATCCATATTACACCTAGAAATATATAAATTTAAAAATGGTTGAACAGTGAGAGTGTCTTTGAGATCATTTAATTACCAAACAGCTCTGTTTAAGTCTACTCAACAAAACTATAATTAATTATTTAAGCAATAATTAGTCGCCCGAAATATCAATACAAATTGAAAATATCTCCCAAGTAAAAATAAATGCCACCGACGGGAATTGAACCCGCACCTTCTGATGTCCGGTCAGGTGCTCTGGACCACTGAGCTACGTCGGCTTATTTTAACACAACACGCCAAATTACATGTTGATTGAAGTACTAGTACACGTACTAGTACTTCAATCAACAATTACGGTTTATTTTTATTTTTTTACCTGTAAACAACCAACTTTTTATTTGTGTAGGAAAGGCTTTGTTATTTCGGGCGGCTAATTATTGCTCATTATATTTTTTTATCCTTTGTGCTGTGCATAAAACCTTGTCTTATAAACATTAGTTTATCATTATAAAAAAAAATAAAAAAACCATAATTGTTTAATAGTGTAGCGAATTGATGTTTTACCTCTAACGTGGCGTCTCTGACATTGAGTGGATTCTGCACAGGTCGATCCCAATCTGTGTACTCGTTCTTCAGAGTGGAGAAGATCTCATTAAGGTGGAAGTAGTAAGCGTTGCGGACGTAGGTGCGGAGGATGCGATCTCGCCTTGTTTCGTTGAAGCCAAACTCCAGATCCTGAGCGCTGAGGTCCAAATACGATTCTGGGTAATAAAAATAAAACGATAGGTGAGCATAAGTGAAAAGAGATTTCAGCCATGATGCTGTTTGACTTTGAAATATTGCACTTTGACCTACTTCTTGAAACAGACAAGACAGCTTATGTTTTGTCTTGAGGGGAACGGCTGCGCGGCCTTTTTCATGCAAACTTTAAATTTGGATTTGAGGTCAAAACACTTGACATAACTGAATATTTATTTTTTTAATCAAAGGGTGTAGCGATTTTCTTGAACGGATATGTACCACATTATTTATTTGTATTTCAAATTACAAAATATATGCCATAATCGAAATCAAGTTTTCATGATTTTAGAGGAAACTTTGGTAATTATTTTTCTTATAAAGTAGAAAATATCCGTACTAGAAATTAGCTATACCTTTTGGTTAAAAAAAACCAATTTTTCAGTTTAGTCAAGTATTTTGACTTTAAATCCAAAATATGGTTTTGTACGAAAAAGGTCGCGCAGCTGATTTATGAACGTCATATTGGGAATTCTCAATAATATAATAAAATCAGTTAAAAACAACAACAAAACATAAATAAATAAGAAAAAATAGAGCATGTAAAACAATTACCATAAAAGTTTTACCACATAATGAATAATTAAATGTTTTTCTCGAATATTCACCGATTGACTCCAACAACATATTTAGATGAGACATGAAGAGAAAAAAATAGTTCCAATTTTGTCCGTACAATTCTCGGAGGAATATAATCAGTTCGATTTGGCCTCCAACTCTCCCAACGCAGACCGACCAAAAACTACAAAATTCGATCTACGCGTAGTGCGCGACGATTATCGCTAGTGGAACTCGATTCATCGAGGTTTTTTTATTAAAGCTCAGTACAGCAAAAATATATTTTTAAAGCGTTGTGTAACTCATTAAAACGGTGTAAGGTTTTGAGGCCACGCAGTTTCCCATCAGAATACGTAAAATAGTTGCCGATCTCAATTTCCATGGGGTCTTAAGCAAATTCTATGACGTCAGAGCCGGTACATCTGTATTAAAAATTAACTTTGTGCCTACTCAGAATCTATTTTTTTTGTATCTACAATTTCAGAAGAATGCATTTATATATATTGGTCACAATATTTTTCCTCATTCCACTGACTGGCAATTTTAAATCATACCGGGTACAATAGACACTTTTACTATCGTCCTGGTGAAAGACCACCATTCAAAATCGAAACGTTGCTTGAAATGGCTTTAGCCGTGGTTGGTGGCTAGATCTGAATAGCTAGATAATAAGGAGATTGAGTGAAAAATATGATTTAATATATTTACACGTAAAATTAACAAATTGTCTTTTAAAAATGATTAAAACCGTGAGACACTAAAAACCCCTATGATTGGTCGGCGGGTTCTGACAGCACTCCTTGTGATACCTCGTGGGTTGGCCGGCCGCGTGCATTAAGAATGTGGACAATTTTGTGCTAACTTGCGCTGCGTATATTCGCACACGGGTCACTACTTTGGTTTACAAATTATTTTAAAAGAATTCATGTTTTTTAGAAATGTTCCTAAATATTTCATTGGGTTTTTTTGACTTCACACCTTCCGAGTATGAATGACCATACTGTTTACCGACAAAACCGAGGTGCGTATGACGTCACGTGCATCCCGTCAGATTTCGATCGTTTATGAAAAATGTCAATATTTAAAATTTATTTTAACTACAGCATTAAAGTCAGAATATAAACAATTACTGGAATTCATCATTCCCACCTTCCTCTTCCCAATCTCATTATTGCCGTAATCTTGCTGGCTTCAGACGGTTGGGAGCACTTGGAACCCTTTTGCGATACTAACTTTAAATGGTAGCTGGTGATTACTGATGATTTTTTTCGATGCACAAAGAGATATTTGGTCTAAACTCGAGGACCCATGAATTAGATTAACACAACTCGAGATTTTTGGCGTTCTTAAGTTGGACACACAGCAGAGCTAACGAGCCAAATGGCCTCGTGCCGCGCAAAAATTAATCGTATGTGGGAAACTCAGATGCCTTGGCTTGGCTCGGCTGCATCCGCTTGATATCAGCCAGCACAAAACGCACTGAGCAGAGCTAAAAAGCCGTGGATTTACTCGGCCGTACGAGTCAAATCCCGTGCCGATGGCTAGCCGGCTCCCCCGTGTGTGTAAGATCCCCGAGCCAAAATCCGTTCAGTATGAATTCAGACCTCGAGTCGTTAGTACGGCCTTTTCAAGGGGACGTGATTTTGTTCTGAATAATAGAAAAAATACATAGCCATTTTATGTACCTACCTATATTATTTCTTACTACTTATTTAAAGAAAAACCTTCGTTGCAATATTTGTAAAATTACAGTGACGATGAGCGTTTAGTTCACATGTTTGAGTTGTTCACTGGATAGTGAATAGACATAGATCAAAGTGGACAGGCTCGGCATGACACGGCTTGGTCGTGTTTGTCCCCCTTATTTGGATTAGATCAACCTAAATGTCTAAATGGATTCAACTAAATGGCTCCAAACCAACTGCCTCTGCCGTGAATATCCAGCTTTAGAAGTACTAACATTTGTATGTCTTAAGTTGCGTTAATTGTTTGTCATAGGGACTACGCATTGCAGGCAATTAACAGAATATGCTGTGAAAATATCAAGCACTCTCAGAAATTAAAGGTGCGAGAACATCCTGAGGATATTGATGTGTTTATTAACTTCCTTGGCAGAGAAGCAAGATCCATAACACATAGCCCGCTGTACTAATGGTAGTCGTCGAGGGTTCAAAATCTAGAGTGTCCGGCAGCATAATAATCAAAAGATATTTGAAATTTATATCGGTGTTTTCGGAAAGAGATATAAACGTAATAAATTATCGACTGTATATGAGCACTAGTTAAAATACTACTGTGTCAATCTGGCGAGAAATCATAATTCTCGAGGAAGATTATTGTTTTTAGTTAACAAAAAATCATCGAAAATGACACCAGAAACCAATTTTTTTTACTCCAAAATAAAAGTATGCCAAGTACATCGTTTAATACCTTTAACTCTAAACCTTGGATCCTAATAAAGTACTCTAACCACTGCACCATAGACCTGAAGTATAAAAACTACATTGACTTGCGATACAATATAAATTACTGGAAACAAATTGCTGGAAATAGGAATTCTGTTGATTAAATAATTTCGGTTTCGATATAGAAATTCTTCGCAGGCAAATATTTCCCCGTTAATGGTTTTCTTGGGCTGTTCATAATATTATATCCACCGCCGCAAATTGTTTTACTCGTGCGCATTCTTAGAGCATTTTAAGACTAAGTTCGTCGGTAATATAAGCAGACAGCTCACAAATTTCAACTTGAGATTTCTGATTAATGAACCATTAAAACACGACGATGAAAAATATATTAACCAAAGTGGAACGCCTTGGTTAATTCCAGGAAAATTATTTCAAGGTTTTTGGAAATCTATTTAAAGAGTAGGTACACACGTTTTACGCAGGCAGTGGGTGCAATGACTTTTTCTTTGAATTTCCCAAAACGTCAATAACAGGATGTTTTCAGGTTGGTTTTTTTCCCGGAAAAGATTTTTCTTTGGTATCTAGAGATTAATGTTTTAAGATTCCTTTTAATAAAAAATCTATAAAGAAATAAGAAAAAAGAAAAAAAGTAACGTTTTTTACTCGGCGGGGCGTAATAATTCTTAGTCGGCAAACTTGGTAGAAAATTTTCTTAGACCATGACAAGCTTTCGTGCTACAAATTCCTAGCCGAGGCTTCATAATCCTGTCATGTGGTCGACCGAGAAGAAAAAAATCTTAAAAAGCCTCCCCGAAGTGTTCACCCAAAAAAAATCAGTGAGGTATTGAATACATCCAATAATTGCATCTTCAAAGAAAATATGTATCAGAAAGTCAGGACTGCTCCACGAAAATAACCAGAGTATTGTTGAATTATAAACAGTGAAAACATACATTATAACCATGGCGTTTGTTTGGTTAAAACCAAAGATAATATTATGTTAAAATGAGCCACCAACGTTGAATATGCGTGTAAGAATCTAATTAGCAAGACAGTTAGTCTGTAAACATAGTTTAAATGATTTTTTCTTTCAATGGTGGTTATATCTTTATATGCTGAAATACATAGTTTGCCTCATTTACAGGAATCCTGTTCAATAATTGAATTGTTCCTGAATAATTGTCGCTCTAAGTTTTGATCCAAAGTAGGTTGAAATCCGTTAGGCAAACTGCGGTTGTATAAGCAAGAATTAACCTGCCAATAATGATGCTCCGGGCGAATCCCCGGAAAGCTTGGATTACTGCGTCCAAAGGACCAACTACCGGCTCTAAGGATGATCATAAAATACCTATATAGCTCAGAACTAAATTACCACATACTATCAGTTAAACTTATTAATTTTGTGGACAATTCGCGGTGGCGTTTAGAGATTTCTTCTTATCGGTAGGCACATGATAGGATCATGACTCCTTTGCTAGGAATTTGTGACACGAAAGCTCGCCATGGTCTAAAAAAATATTAAGTTGTGTTTGCTGATATTTATTTATTTAAGAATTAGGGTATTTTTAGTCATTGTTATGCCTCACCGAGTAAAAAACATAACTTTTTATCTTTTCGTAGTTCTATGAAGTTTTATTTTAACAAAACAATATAAAATCAAAGTGTGAAATGCCAATTACTATTAATGATTTGATGGTAGTTACCTAATCATAATGGAACATTTTTTATATTGGGTGGTTAATTTTTTTTTAATGTGGTTTTAACTGTAATTAATCAAATTAATGTAATTTAATGTAACAGAAAACTTATTCATAACTGAAATTTTTTGCTTTATCAATAGTCTGTATGATGCATTATTTAATTTTATTTTGTCTGAACTAATACATACAAGTAAAAATATCATACAAGATAAAATATATCATCTGGATTGGAACCCACGATCTTTTGGTCCGGACCAAAGAAGCCAACCGGTAATTCTCTTTTCTAAACCACACAAGGACACGGTCAGAAGGTTTGATTCCTATCTAAGAGTAAAAGTTTATTTCTCTCCTTAATGAGCTGGTCGGAATGCCGGTTTTTTATTTGGAACCATCAAATTCAGTTCACGCACGGACCCTAGTGGTAATAAACATTCCTGACCCCAAGAAAGCCCTCATTCCCATGGATCTCACATCCTATGCTTTGAAGTAAGATGAAATAACCCTGGAAAAATATCCGCAAAGATGTATAAGAGTTTGGCACTAGTATAAGTTGAAAACGGAGCTTTTACAATCATAACCAGTTCGCAGACCGATTTTACTAAAATCTCGATTTTAGCAAAATTAATCAAATTCACAATTTAGTTTTGATTATTCTATTTTAATCACCACAATTGTTCTGGAAAGACTAGCGTCTAGAGTTCTACAGAAAAAAATAAGAGGAACGGCTGCATGGCCTTTTTCATACAAAACGTAATTTTGGTTTTAAGGCCAAAATACATAACAAAACCTTTGAAAACAACAGCTTTTAAAAAAATCAAAAGTATAGAAATTATCTTTTGGTTGCTGTCAATTTTAACCGTGTCGTAGTCACGCATTTTGCTAAATACTTTGCATTTTATGCAATGCATCGATATTGAGTAATTTAGTAGGGCACATTATCCATTGGTAGTGCATGGGTTGAGTTTAATATTTATTTGTGCGCGGTGCGTGAAGTGAAGCGACAGGAATTGGAAAATTTGTCTCACAAAGACACGGGAAATCACCACATCGGATTTTTTTACACGGTATCCCAATCGGAGTACCTATATGGTGCGGGTGAAGGGAGTGGAATATGAATTATTACATTCACAAGGACAAGAAAAAAGTACGACAGGCGAAAATTTTTCTAGGTCGAAGGGCAAACAAATGCTTTTTTTCGGAAAGTCAGAATTCCAGACAGAACCCTTCGATTATTTTATTAAATGGAATTTTTTTGTAAACCGAAACCTTTAAAACGTATCAGCTTAGCCAGCTAGTAGCTGAGTGGACAAATTCGATGTATTGCCACCCTAGTGTCGTGAGTTCAATCCAATACTAGCTATGAATCCTCTATCAGCGCACAAGCAACATCCGCTCATTTAGAAATGTGAAATATTTTTTTCTAGTTCTGTGTCCTCAATGTCTATAATTAAGGTAGGTAACTAACCAGGGCCTCCTCCGAGGTTACGGCCCTATGGACGATTTGAAAATCATCTTCAGGGTGCTTTAAAATATTAGTAAAATACTACGATTGCTAGGGCACCGGGCTACTCTGGGCCTTGTTTAGGGGCATGAGTTTCGGCCCCCCTCCAGGCCAGGGGCCCTAGGCTCGTGTCCCGCATGCCCATAGGGTAAGGGCGGAACCGCATGGGGGCCCAGAGGGACCAGAAGGGGGGTCAGTCATTTGCTGAAATGCTGACCGTTAGATCCGCCCCTGAATACCTTAATATAAATAGGTGGCAATGATGTTGACAAGTCGAATAAGGCCCGTTCGTTAATGGACTAATAAATAGAAATCTATTTATATAACTACAATCGTGTATTAAAACATTTAATATGATGCTACCTCTGTAATCGGAAATTGAAAATAATTTGTTAAAAAATGTTGTTTAATTTTAAATTAGTTCTACACAGGAGGCCGTGAGGAAAATAAGTTCTCTCGGGGTCTATATAATTTTTGGAGATGCTGTGTGGAGGGTCTTTTTATGGAAAGGATGTAGAGGAAGTTCTGGGTTTGTAAAAGGTATGAGGGTTGGGTAGGAATTTAGGAATCAGTGTGTCCAGGAGTAAAACACATATAAATATATCCATCCCACTACCGCACAAGGCGATGGGTTGAGAGACCAGTTGGAGAGGTCAACTGGTCTCCCCAAACCAGCCTCTCTCGATCTGGTGGACAGGCGCATCCTGAACACATCTCACCCGATGAATCCTGTCACCCCTATAAATCACCAAACGTGGCCCTCCACAACAACCGTCCACACTACATCCCCAAAGGTGACATAGGCCCTTAGGAAAATTATTTTAATCGAGTCCTCCTGTGTGCGGTTAATGTAAAAAAAAAAATGTGGTTAAATGATGGGTAATATGGCATAAGCCGTTGATTTTTTTCCATTTGTTGTTGTTATATGGAGGATTTAGAACTTTCTTTATTCAAAATGCAATTTAACAGATATATTTTGAACTTGCGACCACATGACTATAAGCACACGCCCGTCTTAATAATATAAAGAGTGAAAATTAATGCTTTTACTTCGTTACGAAGTTATATTTTGCTTTTTACATCATTTGGGAATTGTTTTGTGGCTTAATAGTAGTAATTTATGGGATAGACATAACGAATTCCCATAATTGAATTGAAAATGTGTGATAATGCGCCCACAACGCCTCAATATTTGTAACAATTATTGAAAATGGTAATGCCAGAGGGAAGATTATTAAATTGAAAACTAACTGAATACCAATATGAAATTAATTCAGTTGAAACAAACCATTGGAGCTTAGTTGCGATATCGGATTAACTTTAAATATTATTATTTTTATTGATACCACGTTAAAATTATGTGTGATACCACGCAAGAGCACACAACCGGGCCACTGGGATTAAGGCACCAAAACATTAGGCATTAAGGTCAATAGAGTTTTTTTGATTTTTCTGATATTTTTTTTTTTACATGTAACTTATAAAATGTATTTTATACGAGAATCGTTTTTGAATTTTTTCGTTTTTTTCTGTGTATATTATTTTAGTATTTTTAATCGTACTAAACCGTTTTTCAACTATACCTTTAGCTAAAGCTATTACAAGAAAGGCACACGGAGAAAAATGAACATTGGTGATGTATTAAAATCTTGTTAAAAGCGGGACAGCATGCTGTGTCCTAATAAATGTTTGCCCTGTTAATATATAATCACGAAATATTAAAATATAATTATTTTTATCAACACTTGTTGCGATGTCGCGTCGCTATAATAAATTCCTTTTTTATATTAAAAGTTCATCATGAAACCTAACAATTCATTAGTTTATGGCCTGCAGTCCCGTTTTTAACAGGATTACGTAAGTTTTCTCCGAGCAACATCTCGATACTATTATATTCTGAAACGCGGTAACTAGCCAGGTCGGCACTGAGAGTATCTTCCAATGGAACACAATTATTTTAAATATTTATATTTTCTAAACTCATGAAAGTTAAGTCTGTTTTAAATTAAGATAAATTTTTTGTTGAAAAGTATAGAATATAGGTGTAAAATATCATGATTATCTGGTGAAAATATAGTTTTTTAATAAAATAATTTATATTTCGTCTATTCCAGGCTTAGAACCCGCGAACTCTGGCCAAAAAAGCATTTGAAGCACTCTTTTGTTCGAAGTCGCTTTACATTTATTTCTCGAGAGATTTCTTACCTGTCGATGTGAGGCCGAATAATAAAGTTCTATCGGGAAAGTCCGCCAGTTCGTATCCCGCCGCAGTGGCCACGGTACTGGCGCTCGATGGATTCTGGGCCACGTTAAAGCTCGGGGGTTGAACCTTTACAAGAAAAAAAAACCTTTTTTAGTGCTACTCATAAAATAAAAAAGGGTTTATTCACATTAAGACACAATAAGTATGATTTTGAAATAAAAATCATGAAAAAAAGACTTTAAATCAAAAGAACGTTTTTAATTTGCTGTTGTATGAAGATCCGTCATCTCCTGAAATGGTTGTTCGCAAAATGGTAATATAATATAAAAGAAAAAAACATCGTCCTTAGTTTTGCCGGTGTATTTTTGTACGTGTATATTATTTTAGTAAAAAAAATAAACAATTCTTTCTTCTTAATCAAATTAATATAATGAACTCATTCAAATTTTATTTTAAATCATTGATTTTAGGAATTTGAATGAAAGATGAAGCTGAAAATTAAAGGGTTTTTTTACACATGGTAAAACAACTTTGACAACTAAAATATATTCATAAAGACATATTTGAAAATTGACGTAATCAACCAAGTTACAAAACGAAGCGAAATGTTACTAAACAGTGAAACAACGAAAATGTTGATAAAAAATAACAAACTTTAAAAAAATATTGTTTTAAAATCAACGTTGAAAGTCAAAAGGTCACATTCATTACCAAAGATTTCATAAAAATTTGTAAAGCCTTAATTTGATTGAGTCCAAAACCGGAAATTGGTTACAAATCACTTCCAGCTAGGGGTTAATGGGGACAGTGGCTTCTACAAAAGAAACAAACCCGAAAAGGACAAATTAAATTGCCAAATTATAAAAAATGCTACATTTGAGTCTAAGGTGTTGAATAAAAATGCTTTTTTTAACTGCTTAGTTAACAAAAATAAAAAACTAAGAATTTTTATAGTGAAAACGGTTTCATAATGGCTTTGGAACCGCTGTCACAATCATAATAAATAAAGAAATAAACCTAAAATTTTTCTATTTATTTTGATATTATTGCGAAGCGGAAATACACCCAAATTCTCAGACTTTCTGACAGCGTCTTTATGAAATATAACGGTCAATATGCCAGAGTCCTCAGGGGTCAACAATAAATCAAAAATAGTTGGTTGAAACATAAAACACAGCGAGATGTATTTTTTGTGTTAAAAGACGATACTCGCTGTTAGTAAAAGAGTTGCAATTGCAACTTTTTAAGTATTAAATTGTAGGTAAAAATAATGTTTTTTTTAATATGTTATTTTAATTTCGGGTAAGTATCTAAGCTTGTTCGCATAAAATCAATACTTTGTGTGAAATGCTAAATGGAGATTCTCGATTCTGGCGAATGACTCCGACCAGTTGAGAAATGTGTTACCTGTGAAGGGTTGAGAAGAACGGTGCCGTCCACAAAGGGGGCGAAGCCGGGCAGGAAGCGCGGGGGGTCTATGCGCACAGCCAGCAGCTCGTTAAGAGATTTGGTCCGGAGACAAGGCGCTATGTCATCTTCCAAGAGGTCACCGTGACATCCTGTTTGTTCCGCTACCTGCAAATTTCAAAACAGAAGGTTTATAACAATTTCTGTTATCTCATTGATAATTTACTTCCCTATATTTTACATATTCTTGATGAGTGAGAGGGATAGTGTTGGTAACCTGCTTCTCGTACTCAGATAGAGGTGTATATATTAATTACATGTGTGAGGAAGAACATGTATGTAAGTATGTATGTTGTGTGTATTCATGTATATGTATATCCATATATGCATCGATGTTTGTATATATATATATTTGTGTATGCATGTATATGTATGTATGTACATATGTGTACTACTTTATATATTTGTGTTTATTTTATAGAAAACTTTGGCAATTTTTGTGAGTTATTGAAAACATCTTTTTAACAATTTTCATTTTTTTTTATAATTCTACCAAAATATGTTTACACTAGACTTAAATTCAAACTAACCATTCCTCCATTGGGCACCATGTAACAGGCAGCTGCATAGTATGGTGCTCTGATGTATCTTCTCGAAATAAATGTATTAATCATGTAACATGCACTTAAATAAAAAAAAAAATAATAATAAAAAAAAAAAAAATAAATAAAAAAAAATAAATAAATAAATAAAATAAATAAAATAAATAAAATAAATAAAATAAATAAAATAAATAAAATAAATAAAATAAATAAAATAAATAAAATAAATAAAATAAATAAAATAAATAAAATAAATAAAATAAATAAAATAAATAAAATAAATTAAATAAATAAAATAAATAAAATAAATAAAATAAATAAAATAAATTAAATAAATAAAATAAATAAAATAAATAAAATAAATAAAATTAATAAAATTAATAAAATAAATTAAATAAATAAATAAATGTATTCAATGGTGATTGCTTTTTATCATATGCTTTTGAAATTTTTGACTTTCTAAATGTTGCTTTGCGCTATCTCCTTCTTTAGCCAATGTTTGGGACAGCATTATATCACACATATGACCTGATGGACACTGTAATGCTATTCGAAACTTTGAATAACTCGGCATAATATCCCAAAAATAAATCACTTTAATCCTTTTGGCCGTCAAAATCTCAAACACATCTATTAACATGTCATTTAAAATTGCAGCTTTCAAAATGAGATACTATATCTCGGTTTGATAAATCTAATTTACCCATCGATTCATCCTGCGAACAACTTCGAACACATAAGGATTACTGAACAACGTAAGACAACCTAAGATGTTCCTTCCAAATTTCCGACTGAGTGATTTCATCAATTTATCAAAGGATTCGCGCAATTGTGGAGTTGTTATTCCCCTCGTGTGGTAAGGGAGAAACGAACTTTTTAAGCTCACAATACCGCAAGCTTATTTACGTATATTAAAATGACAAACGACCGCGCGACGAATGCGCAAAAGGTTCATTTTTCAGTTTCATTTACGCTTCATTTCATAATCACGTAAATCCGTCGTGTGCTTTGTGCTTTCTGCTTTATTTTCACCCCAAATTGAGACCAGTCGATGCGGGAAGTGAGGTACGTTATTGAGAGCGCCGGAAACAAATAATTAATTTTACGTTAACTTAATAACTCCCTAAATTCTTCTTTAACCTATTTTTTTATTGCAATTAAATAAAACAAACAACACCGTACACACTGCGGTAATTTATAAAATATGCTTTAGAGAAACATGTTTTTTTTTTTATTTTAAGTTAAAAGAAATATACACATTTCACTTTCAAAATTAAAATAAAAATCTAATTACAATTGTTTACTACATCTCCTTAACTACATGTTACTTACATAAGTACAGCTGATCTTAAGAGAAAAAAGTTTTTTCTTAAATATATTCATTCTATTTACTGATGTCAGGCTATTGGGACACCCTCGTGGCCTATGTTTCTTTAACCACTTTCAGTATTTGCTGAATGTGTGAATAGTTTATTGTGTTGTCTTGTGTAGTGTTCACGTACTTGTGATGTTTTTAAAAATGTTTTGTTCCTTGATTATAAATCCATTTTGGATTTTGTGGATTAATAAGCGTTTCGTACAGTTTCTCTGATTTATAGAACAAAAATCATTTTTTTATAGTTTATCTGATTTATAGAACAAAAATCATTTTTTTTACAGTTTATCTGATTTATAGAACAAAAATCTAAAGTTTTACAGTTTATCCGATTTATAGAACAAAAATCTAAATTTTTACACTTCATCTGATTAATAGAACAAAAATTCTAATTTTTACAGTTGATCTGATTTATAGAAGAAAAATCAAAATTTTTACAGTTTATCTTATTTATAGAACAAAAATCAAAATTTTTACAGTTTATCTGATTTAAAGAACAAAAATTATTTTTTTTACATTTTATCTGATTCATACAACAGAAATCTAAAAGCATCATTAAAACACGATGATTTAGAGTACACAACAAAGAAGCCTGTAAAAATCTGATTAATAGAATACAATTCAGATAAGCATATTTAGTTCTTGGATTGGCTCGCAATATGAGAAGATACTAAAGAAATTTAATGTATGTGTGGACAGAACTGAATACGTCATGTTGAAATTAATGATTCACTGCGGAGCAATTTAAATATTGAATATAGAATTTACCTTTTTTTTAACTGTCAGTGGTTCTCTCTGCAACGCCCACGAACTAAGTCCGGATCCACTGAATAAAATAACTCGTTGAAGTAATTCTGTAACAAAGAAAATCACACATTAGTCGAGAAAGTTTTTCGAGGACTCGAGCTACAAGTATTACTATTAAACATAAAGGTTAAGAACGCTAAACCTTAGAATTATTAAAGATAATTTAAAAATAAAAATTCGTAATTATATGAAAACCGCGTTGCCCCAATGTTGAAAGAAACTTTCTTCGAACCATCTCAAATATGTGTAGTGACCGTAAAATAACATTATCTTATTTATCGTAAAATTTTCAAGAGAAAAGTGCTAAATTTATTCAGATTCAAGACCCGTTGGACATCAGTGAGATTCATATTAAATTATGGATATTAAAATTATACGACATATGTACACAACTCGTATAACTCAGCTGAATAATCATAGAATTAATAACATGGGAGTGACTGGTGATTAGGGTTCGTCTAGACATTAAGAATTCTCATGAATAAACTTGTGTCCGCTTTATTCTTTTGTTGTAAAATAAAATTTGGATGTACATTGCCAAAGTTCTCGCAAAATCATCTTAACTTGAACCGTAAATTCAACTTTGCGAATAAATAATTCTGTTGTAGTTATGAATTTTAAAAGAAAACCAAAACCCGATGAGAAACAGATTAGACTCGAGGAATGTATAAAATATACGCTCCGGATGGTTGAAATTCAAATTCATGCATAATTCTGAAATATATCGAGTTATAGCTGAAAGAAAGGGGACAATTATTAAAGTAAGGTCGTTCACTTTCTTGAAAGCGATTCAATTTAATCAAGTTAGAATGCACTACGCTCAGCTTCAGTGGGAACCAGCCATAATATATTATCTCAAGGAATATTTGAAGATTTTCAAGAAGCAGCCTCTAGACTAAGAAGCTGGAAATTTTTTAATAATGTTATATTTCGTTGTTTACAATGAAACTCTGTGTATTTAGTATTTATATTTTCACCGAAGACTTTTGGTACCTACTTTGTTTAGAATAAATGAAATAAACAGAGCAGATTGTTAACTAAAAATATTGATTATTCTTGAACTGGGGGTTCAGTGAAATCGATAACTTTACAATATCGGATAAATAAGCGTAACTACCGATGATTTTAGATAGCCTGAACGATATTGAAATAAGAAATCAATGTACGCTGGCAATATTTGCGAATCTGTTTATGAATTGCCATTCCTACACTTCAGACGGCTACGTAAAAGTTAAATATATTAATAAATTGACGATGTCGAACTAAAGTAATAACTTATTTACATTTGCAGACAACATGTACTTTTTGACACTAAAAAGGGAGGTTGTATCGAACATGAAAAATTATTTTATTGCATTTAATATATCAATTGCTGCTAAAGTTGCACACCTGCAAGTTTGATGACCCCTTTTCCAAATCATTATATTTACCAGTTGAAAAATGCATCAATCTGTTACCAGGCGGCAAAAATACAGGATCGAACATGAAACAGTTCGATAACCCTATTTTCTAAAACGAAAATATTGACAAAGCCAGTTGCTGGGCGAAATATTATTCGCACCACAATACCTGCCTTTTGAAAACTTAAACATGTTTTTGCAAGGTGACGTCACACAAACGCTTGTAGGAAATATTTTAAATAGCCGATTAAAACAAAATATTGGCGGATTAAAGTTCTAAAACTAGGAGTAGCGACAACGCGATCTGTTCTTGAAATTTCTGAGTGTCAACTGAAATAAGTATTCGCTTCTGTTCCTCCATCACGGCACAATCATTTTAAAGATTACAACTATGTGCAACGAGCTGTTTAATGCCGGCACTCTGTCATCATTACAATAATGGGGCGTCTCCGTGTGCCGGCCCTTATAATCAAATGACCATGCCGCCGCTGAATTCCCGCGACTGAACCAGCCACAGATGCTGATAAGCTACAGGCTGACGAATATCTGCTGGTTACCGACTGAATTAGCCATTGCCGCTGACAACCTAGAGGCCGGCCAATTCTTCCTGGCTACCAACTGATGCTGAGCACTGATGCTGAGCACTGATGCTGAGCACTGATGCTGACCACCTAGAGCTGGCCAATTATTCCTGGCTACCGTCTGAATTAACCATTGATGCTGATAACCTAGAGGCTGTCCAATTCTTCCTGGCTACCGACTGAATTAGCCATTGATGCTGACAACCTAGATGCTGGCCAATTATTCCTAGCTACCAACTGAATTAGGCACTGATGCTGAGCACTGATGCTGAGCACTGATGCTGAGCACTGATGCTGACTACCTAGAGGCTGGCTAATTATTCCTGGCTACCGACTGAATTAGCCAATGATGCTGATCACCTAAAGGCTGGCCAATTTCTGCTGGCTACCAATTGAACTGGCCACTGCTGCAACAGTCGCCTACGCCATTTGTTGTATAGTATGGCGCGATGATACACAATGTGCTCCAATCTGAAATTATCGCTAAAAAAATTCCGATTGTCTCAGTTTCTATCTGTGTATTAAAACCCAGTTGTATTAAAATACATATAACTTTTTCTTGTGAATTGGGTTGGCTGTAAGAAATAGGAAGTATCTATAAGCTACACCCCTTTATACGTTCTGTATACCAGCACAATACTTACAATTAAAATGTGAATTTTGATTTGAATATTCTTTCTTTTATGATGGTTTGGATAGAATACCTCACGGTGTTTTACTTAAATCATTACCCAGGTTGAGAACTGATGTGTGCCGGTGCTTATTATTTACAGTCTTTTCTTGTACAGGCAAACACGTCCCGTACAGAGGTAATTAGTTCATGACGTCTTAAGTCATAAATAACAACTTTTGTTTCTCCTATGTGGAACAGAATCAATTGATAACGTCTTAGATGAAGTAATTAAGTCTATGGATCGTGTATACGATTTCTTTAAATTCTAAGATCTAATAGTTCACCTTCATTTATTCATAAGCTAGTTATTTTGCATAGCGAACGACACATTTAAAAAGGTCTGCATATTGACAGCTTATCTAACTCCAATGACTTTTGCCTACCGACCGTCGGAATCACATTCTATCCCTGCTCGCAAAAATCGCTGACTGACCATAGATGACGGATTTCGTCAATATAGTATTGATGTAAAGTCTTACCGATCTACTGTGCTAGATACCCTTTTTACGCGAATTCCGCACAAGATTCCTAAATGCTCCCAACCGTCTGGAGCCAGTGAGACTGTTGCATCTCCAATCGGGGTATGTGAGGATAAAGGTAGTGGGGAGGTGAAGGATATGGTGAAGAGGAAAGTGGGGGAGAACCTGACTATTCAGATCTGGTCACTAAACACGGCTTAAGTCATTTCAAGCAACGTTTTAATTCGAATGGTGATCGATACTGAAATTATCTTCCACTATCGAACGTGCCGCAAGTTTACAATACATTATTTTAAATTAATAATTTTTTAAATAACACAAATTAATCAAATAAATTTTACTTGCGCACGCCACGATTTGAATCCGCGATCTTCGCATTGTTAGCAAAGTGCCGTACCCCTCGACCACGGAGGCCGTTAAATAAGTATACATATCTAAAACCGTTGCTAAACTAGTTACATTTTACGACTTTTGCTTCTGTTAAACGAGTATTGTTCTTTTAAGGAAAAACAAATTTAACACACCTTTATGCGCGAGGAAGGTACAAACATTCCATGTTTATTTGTATTTCCGTAGTTCCAATAGTAGCGTTGAAATTTAAATATTGGGAAAATGTTTTGGCAGTCGATTCCTAGTTGATGGAAAAAAGAAAAACTAACGAAAGTAAATTGCTTTAAAAAAATATATGTATCGACTTTGAAAAAAAATGTGTTCATAGTGTGAAAAAGTAATAAAACCTTCAGTACAAATACATCGCTTTCATGGCCAAAGGACAATTTTCCTTAAAAAAAAATCATCAGAATTGCCTTCTTGTGTTCTCAAACGATAAAGGAACCAATCTGTCGGGTAGTTATGTAAAAAGAAAAGACATTAGCATTCACTTAAAGAACTTGTTAGTATTTTTCTTCCAGGGGGGATTCTATTAGGCCGCGAAGAAGCCGGTATAAGGATTATAATGTATTGTGTTTCAGATACCCAGACGGAAAAGGCAACACTTTATCTTAAATTTACGCATCAAAAAGAAGAATTTCAGAATATATTCATGAATTATGTATTATGTATTTGGTACATACCTGAAGATTGCATAACTCTTTATTACATAGTAATCTAATTTGTTAAATGAAAGTGTAGATGGGAAGAAAAAGGAATTCTGCTTAGAGGGAGATTAAGATTGTCTGCTGTTGCGATTTGGAACATGGAATGATAAGCGTTGCAGAAGATCAGGACAATCAAATAAGTTATTTTAGATTTTAAATAACATTAATAAATCCACTTTATTTCTTCGGTAAGTTAGTATGTTGAAGAACTTTGGAAAGTCTTCAGTGCTAACATAAGAAAGAAAAAAGCGGACGTTAGGGTAACTTAATTTTTTTTTTGGACGCTTTCAATTCTGTTTTTGTAAACTGAATAGCCCGGGTTCCACACATGAGATGCAAATTCGAAAATACTGCGAACATACGAGAAATATAGCGTTTCGAAAGTGGCACGGATGACAAAACTAAGCATAGATGATGCGTTAGTGATTAAGTGGTCGATATGTTTATTGAAACTTAATTTACAATTAAGTTTTTTTATTTTATTGAAACTTAATTTACAATTAAGTTTTTTTATTTTATTTGTTTATTACATTTTTTATTTTTTTATTTTTTTATTTTTTAAGTAAATAGAAACCATTTTTGTACAAAATTAAGGTAGTCCCACAAAGCTGTCATGTGGCAGCTTGTCTGTAGATTCTACCAATTAAAAACTCTACTAAAAACAAGTTATACATATAGGTAGATACATCAAAAAAAATTCAAGGATACATGAAATTTTCATACATTAGCCACAGCTTTACCATTTTGGACATAGTCTCTCATTTTTTTCAAATTTAAGATTTTTATTGATTTTATTTAAAATCACTGAAATTACATATTGAAGAGTACGGCTTCCATATTTATTTAATATTCGAGGAGTTATTAGACCCTTTCCTTCTTTAAATCTTGTGGTATGTTTGTGTACCAGTGGGTGTTTGTATGAGCTTTCCCCCATGTTATCCATAATAATAGTGAACCATAAGAGACCTTTTATTGTAAGCAGGCTCTCTGATCCATATAGTACTTTTAAGTTATGTCTCTGATTGTAAATATTAGATGTGACAATGTTTTTTACTATGGCAGTTTGTAAATTTTGAATATATTTAATGTAAATAGTGCTTGCGTGTCCCCAAGTTCGAATTCCGTATCTTAGGATGGATTCGACCATAGAAAAATATAAGAGTTTAAGAGTGCAATGAGGTAAAATAAATTTTAAATTGTAAAAGTTACAAGCCAAGGATCTGAGCTGGTTACAAATTTTTGCCACTTGTTTATCCCACTTAAAACTACTATCAACAATTATTCCCAGATAAGTATATTCATTTATGAAATCAATTTTTCCACAGTCGCAAATATTGACAATTTCTCTATGTATACAGTCAAAACTATGAGCGGTTGTTTTAGGTATATTCCACATTTTCAAACTCGGTGATCTTATATACATGCATGTATATAGCAAAAATGACGAGATAATAATATTGCAATAACTGTAAAAGTATATTAAAAATAAGTACAAGTATTATTTTCAATTGTAGGTCGATATTAGTTCCTATTGTTAAAAATTTATTCTGTAAAATTAAAGTATTGTTTTTATAAGTATAACCCTATCTACTGAACAAAGTCTCCTTAGAAGTAGAAATATTTTATTATATTGAAATTATGTGTTAACATGGTAGTTAGTGAGAAGGCAGATCCTTTTAATATAAAAAAAAACTTTAAACTTACCATAGTTTAACATTTTATCCGCTTTATTCTTATCGGTAGATTTTTCATCTTTGGCTTTCACCATTGAAATAATCATGTATTGTTTCATAGTGCTTTCACATAAACGAAGAATTGAATACATAAACTATTGAATGCTATAACATCATACCTGCTGTAACAAATTCTTAATTTTTATTTAACCTGTTTTTTTATTATAATTTTTATAAATACGGAATTATTTGTTTAAAAGATAGTTTTCTTAATATTTTAAAACATAAAGTTATAATTTATAATCTTAACTGCATAATAAAATATAAGTATACCAATGAACTGGCGATGCCTATGTGGGATTTTTGATATTACACATATATGCATACTATTGTATTATATTTTTTCTTGTATATTGTATACTTTTTTATTTTTTATTTTTCATCTTATATCTAAATATAAGATAAAAAAATAACAGTTCTTTCTTTCTTACATAATATAAAATTTATATATTGTTATGTATGTAACAAAAAATTAATTAAAAAATATATATTTTTTTAAAACAATAATTTTAGAAAATTGTAGACTTGCACATAAATTGTTATTTATTAAAATCCATCTTGTTAAAAAAAACGTTGGTTGTTCGAAATGTTACTAGGATGATTTTAAAAAAAATAGTGGATTTAAATTGTAAGAAAATATATAAACAATGTTTTTATGCTTTTGGCGATCTGTTCTGTTTATGTGAGGCATTTCACAAGATGTCGATAAGCTGACCCACTGAAAAAAATGTCCATAATATGTCTATTATCGATAAAAAGTTTTCGGGAAGCATGTTGTCACTGCATTAATTTTTATTAAAAACCGTTATTGTGTCATAGCCCTAAAAAATCTCTGACCTCTGAAGTTTATCACCAAAATCGCTGGCAAAAAAGCCAATAACCGTTATCATTTGGGATATGTGTACACATTGAAGTCAGATTCGAATGGGGTAGTAAGGGATTTGTTCACCCGTTTTTTAACCCGCTTTTATTTTAACTGATCCGGAAAAGGAATGATTTTTTTGTAATGGTGTATTTACGCCATATTATTCGCTGTTTATACATTTTCAAAGGATTCTGACAGCGTTGCGTGTAGGAAATCATATCTACGTAATAAATTCAAACTCCTCTCAAAATATCTAACATAAAATACTGTACAACGTTACGACGTAACTTCACAGTGAATTATCCAATACAAATACAGTACGAATTATTTATTTCTCATAATAGGTTTCAGTAATTATGTTTAAGTACGTGCGTATCAAGACAAAGTAATTTAAACAAAGAAATCTTCCCGCAGCATAAAGGATAGGGGGAGGGGGGGGGGATTTTGGACTAATTCTTAATTCGAATAAAAATGAACAAATACTCTAAGAAGGATTACTTAATGAAGAAATACAGTAAAACATTTTAATCACCGAGTGTAAATTAAATTAAATAAAACAAACGACAGGCTGTAACAGGCTATGGTTGTAAAAAAACAATAATGCGTTTAAAGATTGTTCTTAATACCTGTTTTGCTAAGCAGTATTGTTTTGTTTCATTTGTTTCTTGTAAAGTATTATTTTCTTAAAATGTTTATCTAAATATAGATATGCCATTTTGTTTTTTCTCCAACGAAAGCTCGCATTTCAGTTACCGCCGTATAATGGTTTATTCCGACAATCCGGAATACGCTGGGACAGTTTTGCCAGGGCACATTAATTTACACTCATAAAACTCTGTTTGTATTGCATTACGGAAGATCTAAGTGGTTTGGGATGCTGGTTCTGTTTTTGAGACTAAGCACACCCATGAGTACCTATAAAGTGAGTATAAAGTGAGTTTAACGATTCCTTATATTATATACACACCAAGAAACAAAAGTCATATAGTAATCTCGGGTCTCATTTCTATAGCTAATCGAACTTATAATCTCGGTATATCTAATTTATTACGTTATTTGTAATTCTTATAAGTAAATATATTAATACATTTTCCAGCGAAATAATCAAGAACGGCACAACCTTCCGAACGGTGAGCTTAGCTGCCATTGCATTTTCACAGATTGTTTTTCTTTTGTGACTGTCTCATCAGTCCAATTTTTTTGATCTAGAAATATCAGTTCCATTTAGTGCCGTATAACACTGAAGTGTCTAACTAATAATCAATAAGACATATTATTTGTTACGTGCAAAAAAATATCAATTAAAATTATTGTTAGTGGTACAATATTTTTGTATATATTTTTTATTTTAAAAAGAAGAAGATGAAGATGTTTTGAAAAGGAGTCATGTAAATACGAATGTTCGTAGGAGCGCGCTAATAAAAAACTGCTATGATTAATAGGCGTAAGCGACTGTTGTGTAAATATTTAATTAAACACAACTTATTTAAAATAGAACAAAAATCTGTCGACACGTGAGTTAAATAGCATTTAAAGAAACAATGTGAAATTTTTCATTACTAAAAGATATATAGCTGTGTTTTTTCATTAAGAAGTTTCGGAGCATATTTTGCGTTTTTTCTCTATCAAGGGAATGTCATATAAATACTTTATAAACTTTTTAATATATTTCAAGATAATATATTTTGAAAGGCTTAAAAACTAAGTGTTCTAGGGAAGTAACGATTTAGACATATTCAGTAAAGAATATTTTTTAAAGATCGACAAACATTGCCGGGTTACGAATAAAATGACATTTTTAAATTGCTCCTTCATCATTATATGTTATAGATATTGCAAGTGCAATGATGGAGGACTTAGCTAGGAGATGAATGGAACACACGACGCCTTAGTGAGAAACATTCGCAATTGTCAACCCAGCCATTAACTATTAAATAATGCAACAATATAATGGGCCGAAAAAGAATAGGTACCAGCAAGCCTGGGTTGGGAGTTTGAAAGTAAATGAAGCGGAGAGTATTTGCCATGACAGGTTTGGATATCGGTTCAACTCTTCTTTCTATGAAAATGTGCAATGTTTAGTTCTATGGCTTAATCAAAATTTACAATGTAAAAATATCCTCCAAGATTTTTTGTCTCTGTAAAAGAACGGACAATAAAATATTTTTTCAAGACTTTCAAATAAACAAACTCTCTTAGTATATATGTAGTAGAAGATGACAAAACGTAATACTCTCCTTAAATAAATGTTGGTTACCCGAAATTTTTTCTGTTCTAATATTAGATTTATTACGCTTTTGGAAGTACCGCAGGCAATATTAAAATTAGCTCTCTTTATTGTTCAAGTTCCTCAAATTAACGTTTTATTAACTGCTCTGCTAATGTCCGTGGTAATTAGTTAAAAAAATATTCGTCACTGCCAAGAAATTGCCATTTTTTTAAACGTTTCGTTATCTGTCTTTGTGAATTCTGATAATTAATAAATTAAAGGACAAATCGTTGTGCAAATATCATATCCAACAAGAGAGATTAAAGAAAATTCAAGTTTCACTAAAAAAAATGAAATTACACTTAATTAATGGGTCGAGGAAGGAGGAAAATTCGTCTAGGTCATTTTCAAAATATATTCAACATAGTTTATCTACTTCAATTCAAAGGTCCCTTAGCTCTGGACCTGGAGGTCACGGTTCTGATACCAGGAATGACCGTTTTTTTATGCGAGTGCGGCACAAGAGAAGAGCTCACCTACTTTCAACCGTCTGGAGCCAGTGGGACTATTACCTCCTTAATTGGTTAAGTTGTGAGGCTGAAAGTAGTGGAGAGAGGAAGGAAACGGGAATGTGGAAGGTGAAGAAGTACCTGGCTATTCAGATCTCGTCACCAAACACTGCTAAAATTATTTTAAGCAACGTTTTGATTCTGAATGATGTCTTTCACCAGGACAATACTGAAAGTTTTTGCCACTCTGGAAATTGCAGTAATTTTAAACTAATAAATTTCGAAATAATACTTTTTTTTAAAATTATTTGTTCACGCCAGGATTTTAACCCGCGACTTCCGGATTCGTAGCCAAATATCGAACTACTTATACCTTAGTCAATACGGTTTCAGAGAAAAATTGAGCACGCAAGACGCAATAGCGGAATTAACTAGAGTTATTTATAAAGCATAAAGGGAAAAAATGCTTAAGTATATTCATTGACCTCCGTAAAGCTTTTGACAGTGTTTTACACCCAAAATTAATCAACAATCTAAGTAATTTAGGAATAACTGACAAAGCTAAATCGTGGAGAAATAGTTATCTATATCAAAGAACCCAGCAAGTGAAAGTAAACAACGAGTTAAGTGAGATAGAAAAAAATAATTTTGAAATCCCACAAGGCACTGTGTTGGGCCCAATACTATTCATATTATATGTAAATGAACTTTTTGAACTCCCAATCATCGGAAAGATTATATCTTATGCGGATGATACAGTATTAACGATTGAAGAAAACTCTCGGAAAGAGGCCGAAATATCGGCAAATAATGCAATAAATATCATTAAACAATGGTTTAACAAAAACTTACTCTCTTTAAATGTTGAAAAAACTCATTTTCTACCTCTGAGCCTAACAGAGAATATTTCAAATATAAATGTAAACATTAAAGTTTACGAGAGAAATTGTCTACTTAAAATCACACCCTGTAACTCAAATTGTATACATATTAGTAGTAAAGAACAAATAAAATATCTCGGAATAATTATCGACAATGAAATCAAATGGAAAAATCAAATAAACAGAATGAGGAAACTAATATAAATATTCTTCAGACTTAAAAATACTATCTCATTAAAAATATTAAAAGAAATTTACTTTGCCCTTGCGCACTCTGTACTATAATGTGGAATCATAGCTTGGGTGGTGCATATAAATCATCCCTTCTCCCACTCGAAACAATTCAAAAAATTATTATAAAAATTATCCTAAAAAAACCGTATTACTACCCAACAATAAATGTATTCCAAGAATTTGCTGTTACCCCACTTACAAAAATTTACGACAAAATTACACTACTTCAGCTACACAAAGATATTTTTAATGAAAATAATACCCCACTGCTAAATATTAGCATAAGGAATACTTTTGTTGGTGGACATGTTGGTTTTGTTATGTATATAAAGGAATAAAATTATTTAATCAATTACCCGCTGATATGCGAACAGAAAAAAAATACGACAAATATAAAAAAAAAATTAAATCAAATTTTTGTAGTACCACCATATAATTTTAACTTCCTCTTTGATATATTGTTTACTGTTTTGTTATTCCTAATGTTTTATGTACATCCCATATACATTTCTTGTTTTAATTACGAGTACCTTTATAATCTTAAAAAATATTATGTCTAAATCTCTTATATGTTAAATTCTTAAGTTTTTAAGTTATTAATAAGTTGTCCTCTCCTAACCACAAGCGTCAGTCTTTTGTAGGAGAGTGTATAAAATATGCTTTAATATTTCTGTCAACACAGAACTATTTTTAAGAAATATTTATATCTACCTTGTACAACAGTGAAGATATCCGCATCACTCTGGTTAGGTTAGGTTAACCGTTGCTTGTTTCCTCCATCCCCACCACTTTCCCAATAGAGGGATTCCATACAGATTTTTAACTTCGAGCACTAAAAGGGGTTGCGTGATAAACATTCCGTAAAAAAAACAACACTCTAGCCATGTGGCATGGTCTATACTATCATGACCCTGTTAACCTAATACCATGACAGGGACATCCAACACAGGCTGGTTCTATCATAGCCAGCAGGTACTGGCCCACCATGAAATATGTGGAAACATGAGGTTTTGTGAGGTCCCTGTGAGGTTCACGATTATACAGATTTGCGATTCTCACCTCTAGCTACAGGTGACACAGCGATGAAATTGGTGAGCGCCGCCCCGGTGCCGTGACCCATGAGCGTGACGCGGTCAGGGTCTCCCCCGAAGGCTGGCAGGTTCTCCCGCAGCCAGTGGAGACCTGCCACCAGGTCCATGAGTCCGAAATTACCCTGGGCGGAACTTTTAGCGCCGGTCTTCAGGAAACCTAAGAAACAGAAAAAGATTATTAATAGCTATAGATTGGCTGCCAGCATTGCTGAGAGCCGTACAAAATCTCTGGCGGGCAGTTCACGTCAGGCAGACGCGCAGAAAGAGGGGGGTTATAACTCCGATCGAAAATTGGAACCGTAAATATTGTCACGTCATATTGTTGCATAACCATATCCACCAATGAAAAGTCTCTGAAAGTCTATGGAATAAACTTTAAGAGTTTTTCATTGGCATATAGTATAATAAGTAGGCTCCGAATGAGAATTGTACTGCCTTTATATTGGCATATCTATGGATTTTTAGGACCAATTTGTTTCATACAAAATTCCGAAGATATTGATCTTGTGAGTGGTTTATTTATGTGCAAAGAGGTTGTATGACGAATTTGCCGAATAATGTCAGAACTTAACAATACATATATGTTTAATATTTTATATTATTTTATTTCTAATAATGCTAAATATATGTATATATATGTGTATTACCCTCCACACAGCATCCCCAAAGATGACATAGGCCCTGAGGGAAATTATTTTCTTCAGGGCCTCCTGTGTGGAGTTAATATAAAAAAAAAAAAAAAAAATATATATATATATATATATATATATGTATATAGTTCCACGTAGGGCGCCAGTGTTGAGTTTGGGAAGTACAGAAGGTACACTTTACCTGGGCTAGCTCATCAACCAGTAGAGTGGGACAGCATATTTCCGTGCGTGGACTGAACTTTTGCTGTAAAGGATTCATGGATTGGCCTCAGTTACCGAATGAAAGAGGGAGTGATGTATAACAATGATTAATGCATTAGATGGCACAAGGCGTCACAGCGTGGGACAAGGCATTGTAATAAATTAATATTTTATTTTTTACACTAACTCCACACACGAGGTCCTGATAAAAATATTTTCTTTCAGGTACTATGTCATCTTTGGGGATGATGTGTGTAGGGTCTTTTTGAGGAGAGGAAGTAGTGAAAATGGGTCTTGAAGAGTTTCGTGTTGTAAAAGGGAGTAGATTGTCATTTCGATTCCTTTTAGACGTCATCAGACATAATTACGTATAAAAGGGATCCATAAAAAAGTTCATAATCACAACATAATGTGCAAGTTTGGCAACAAGAATGAACTTATTTTATGAATCAGACAGATATAGGTACTAATATTTACTATAATGTTTAAAGAACTAGGAAAAAATGTAAAATAAAAAAAACCAATAAGACGACAATATCTAACTTTATAAACTTCTGTCACAAAAATAAAATAATTACTTTGATGCGTTTTGAAAACATTTGGAGAACATTTATTTAGCAGGGCTTTAATGCAAAAACTTATTGTAATATTAAACTTTATGACTCCGTCACTGGCTGTCTTATGTATTTTTGATTTCTACGACGGGATTCAAAACCAATACCTCTCGACTCAAGGTCAAAAGTGTAAAACATTAACTTGGAAGATCATCCGCACCAAGACGGTGCATCCATCCCTTTTCAATTTTACTTTTAATTTAATTAAAGGTCGGGTACGAAGTGCACATACAACTCTCCTGTTTTTTTTTTACCAATACAGCTTTGAACTGATAGAACAAGATGGTTGTGATGTTCCGACTGTACCAATTTTGTAGTAATCTGCTGCACTAACTTGTAGAGGATTGGGTCCTCTTTGTATATGTTTAGAAGATCATGGTAGAGATCAGTGATGATCTCGGTAATAAAGTGATGGTTGGTTTGTAATAATACTCGAGTGTAATACGTTTAACACTTTACTGTCGCATTACTGGTGTACGTTACAAAGAAGGAAGTTACTGGTAAAAATAAATGTTGGCGCAACTACGCATATCCCACTAACATATGTTCCTGCATTCCCTCCACTCATTCCCTTACCCAATTACCTATCCTGTTCTGACAACAATAATCTAAAAACTGTGGAATACCTACCTCAGTGACAATTTATATATACCTTGCCACTCTTTTAAGACGAACAGTGCATAATCCACCTTTAAGTGACCCTCGGAGTGTACTAATATAGAGTCTGCTAAGAAACCAATAAGGTTTATATGCGCTCTACTAAGACAAGTCGTGCAGTGTTCACTTTTAAGTGACCCTCGGAGTGTATTCATATCGAGTCTGCTAAAAGAACCTGGAAAGTTTACACATGTGCTTACACAAGATGTGTTACAAATGACCAGAGTTAAGTCAGTTCCCAATTGTAACTAAATGTTAATCCATTTCCCAAATAGCTGAGTCCACTTGAAAGGTTACCAAAACATATTGATTACAGTCCACAAAATTGATTCGCATGCGATGTGCGACTACAAGACGTAAAAGAAAATTAGACCTACAAATTTATACTAATCGGCTAAATCATGCTGTCTCTTTTATACACGAATGTCTATTTCATATATTTAGGGTGTCCGGTGGTAAAGTGCAGTAACTTCGGGAGGTGATTCTACGTGATCGTAGGAGTAAAAAAGATAAATAACTTTTTCTGAAATTCCAACTTTTAGATGTACTTTTAAGCTAATAACGAAAAATTTCTCCGACGTACCTAGACGGCATTATTTTTTTCGTCGTTGCCAAATCTACATCCCGCGCCCCCCCGGTAACTAATCCCCGCTACCCCCGGCACCCGAATTCAGTCGGTCAGCTGGTAAACTGTCCCCCGCACCCCCTCCTGCACCCCCCGCTATTAGTAAATTGTGCTTTAAATGTAATGTGTCACAAAATTTGACGGGCGGAGTAAACAACTTTGAAAATTTAATTTATCTAAGAATTTTTGAATTCGTTCACTAGATTTATTGTTTGTTCTCTGCGAACTTTTCATTTGGTTTGAATTTTTGACAGATGTGAAGAGAACCCCGTACAATTTAGATGTCGGTACGTGTTTTAGAGGTATAATGGTTATGGTGCTGATTTTATCAAAATCAAATTTTATAATATTCTTATTATTATTATAATTTACAAGTACAAGTATATTACATTGGATTTATTAATATAGACGTTGTACATTATAATGATTTATGATCAATAAGATGGATCAAGGAAAAAAATATTTATGAGATGTAATATTTTTGGTATGCCTCGTTATTCTGCTGTGTCATTCGTGTGGAAAACGTTCTTTTTTTTTAAATGATTTTCGGCTATGTAATCATTGTTTTTTCTCACCTATAAAATTATGTCCCGTCTTTCCGGTTTATAAAAAAAGGTCTGATTTTTATGATTGAAATTTTCAAAAAATCCCCAGGGTTTCAAAAATACGATTAAAAAATAATAATAATACAGAATGTCTTAGAATATTTTCCTTAACCGAAAAAAAAAATTAAAAAATATGATGCAAGTGGTCTATTAGTAAAAAGCGATGAAATTAGTTAAGTGTTCAATGAGTTATTAATATTTTTTATAATAAAAAGTGTAACGTGATTTTAGTGCAGTTCTCTTTTTGAATTTGGTAAAATATCAAAACATACGGCGAACTCTGTGTTGTTATTGTTTACAATTCACATGCGGTTTCCATGGATACGCGCCACTCACAAATATGCAACGTTGCCACGTTCACACTTGCGAATTTATCGGGTAAGTTTGCACCTACACTATGGCTTTTTAGCAGGTATGTCTTTTTGTATGAAAAATAAAAAATTGGAATTTCGGAAAAAGTTATTTATCTTTTTTACTCCTACGATCATGTAGAATCCCCCCACGAAGTTACTGCACTTTACCCCCGGACACCCTGTATATTTATCATTTCAATAATACAACCAGGTAAGCAGGCAACGACAATTAAGTTTCTAAGTTACACGAGCTTTAAATTCCGAAAAAAACAGCGGAAAAGAAAAACAGGAGCGTTGTAAAAGCACGTGAAAGGTCTCGGACCGTTTTAGAATGAGAGGTGAAAAGAAAATATTATTATTATTCAATCGTCTGCAAAAATGAAAAAAAAACAAAAATTTACGAAGCAGGGTAGAAAATTTACAAAATTTATTATTGTCATTTTTACAAAAAGGGTTAAAATTTGGGGTTGAAAAATATAAAGAATGTGCAGACACTGATGAACAAGGGAAAATGTGGAAAACTTGGGAGATATTCAATTAATTATAGCCGGAAACCCTTTTGTTGCCGGTATGTAGCGGAAATTAGGAGCGTTATAAAACTCTAACGTTTCCGAGTGTGGGGAAATCTTTTTCATCGGGGCTTTTAGGCGCTGTCAGCTTCTAATTGATTATGCTAAAGGGTAATATCCATTGGACAAAAGAAAATATATTAATTCAAAATTGTGCATTGTGTTCAGTGTTTGATTGGAGTACATACAACTTTTTTCAGTGAATATTTGTTTTGTGAAGATTTGTTTGAAGATAGAATTCAATCACTAACTGAAGTTTAAAATTTATTGCGTTGGCCTAAAATTCCCTACTATAAAGTTTGCTCATACTTTCATATCACTGGAATTCAGACCTTCAAGGGTTTTTGTTGCCCACATAGACAAATACGATGCTAGAAAACAATTAATAGTTAATCTTGAATGTAAGAAATTTGAAAATTATAACTAAAAATATATTAAGTGTACATTTGTTTACAAATTTGGTAAGTAAATAATTTTAACCAAATAGAATAATAATATATGAAGAGTAGGTAGTATGTAACAAATAGAAATTTATGGTTATATATTTATGGAATTTACTGCCATAAATTTAGTAAGTAACCATAAAAAAATGTTTTGAAATAGGTGTTAATCTTCTCTTAGAAATATATATCACATGTTATGTTTGTAATATTTTAGGTATTTTGTTGAAATTTTTCAATATAAACGGATTTTTAAAACATTTTGTAAACAGAAACAATGAATTTAATATGTCTTCAATGTCTTGTTATATTTGTCAACATTTCATGTATGTAGGGTTTTCTAAAAATAATTTAGTTCTTTGTATTCCACCACTATCTGATTTCGATTTGTCGATCACAAAAAAACATGTTCAGTGAAAATTCTTTAAAATGCTATTTCCACACCGTTTTCAAAATAAATCAAATAAATTTATGCGCGAGTGTTGGTTTTCTGTCAGGGATATTTATTGAAAGGTAAGGTAAATCCGTACCCTGGGCCCCAGGGCAGATAATCGTGAGCGATGTTTACCCTCGGAATAGCCCTTTCATTAAAATTTATTATTATAATTGACAATCTCTTTTTCACCAACTTTTACTGAGAGCTTCGCAGTATTTTCATGAAAAATAAGTGTTTTAAGAGAGGACTTCAGTATTAGTTTTATGGTGAGTTCGTTTCAATATAATACAAAGAAGTTATGCGTTTAACCACAAAAAGGAGGCCTAAAGGAAAATAATTTCCCTCAGGTCGAATGTCATTTTTGGAGATGCTGTTTGGAGGGTCTTTTTAGGAAAAGAAAGAAGGGGAAATTCTAGGTAGGTAAAAGGTATGAGTGTTGGGTAGGGATCAGTGTTTCCAGGACTGACACACATATGAATATATCCCTCCCTCTGCTGCGCAAGGTGATGGGTCGAGAGACCAGCTGGAGAGGTCGAATGGTCTCCCCAAACCAGCCTCTTCTGATCTAGCCCGCCATACAACTGGTGGACAGGCGCATCTAGACCACACATCACCCGATGAACCCGGGCATCCCTGGTAAATCACCAAACGTAGCGAAGCACTTAAAACCTGTCAGGGGCTAATGGAAATACAAAAAAGTTTTCGGTAACCAAAATTGAACTTTGTTGAAATATCTTTTTTACTTAACTTTTTAAATGAACAAGCATTATAGGTAATATAGCAGACATTATAACCATGAAGAAAACATATTACTAAGATTTCTTTAAATGTAAATTTTAAGGAATGTCACTCACTCACGTACCTAAGTTGAAACGCGAATCACAATACCCACAAGAAATATTTTGAATTTGATGAAAGTAATTTTATTCAATTAAATTAGCACTCCGGTACTTTTCCATTCCCTTATTGGCTTTTACTCTTAATGATAATTGAAATAATCGTCTTCAGGAAGAATTTCTTACCTGTTCTACGGCTGGTGGAAATGTTTTTAGCAAAATGAGCAGTATTCCGCAAGTCAGTTATTTGCGGAAACTCGAGCATCAGGAAGTCAGCTCAGGTATTTGAAAAGGGGCAAAAGTGGAGTGACAGGAAAAACATTGACCTTAATTGCTGAAAAGCAAATACTTTTAGGTCAATAAACGTGATCTGTGTATCCAAGACGTCGGAACACGGCGAGGAGGGTTCGAGGGCTCAGGTAAACGCTGCAGGACGTGATGACACGCCAGGAGGAAAATGAAAAATTACGAAAGAATTTTCGTTTAGGTATCTGGGAAATGGAAATTGAATGGCTGCTTTATAATGGACCTCTACATAAAAAGCGGTGTTATTGATTTATTCTCGGCTGAATTTATCTCATACTTCTCAGTTCATGATACTGTAAAATTTTCCAAAAAAAATTTTAAGGAAAAACATAAACGCAATTTGAAATGTTTTCGCGTTGAATTTTGTTTTAAATTTCAGGACTTAGCGATGTAATTCGAATTTTCAAAATATAATATTGAATAAAAGGAAATATCGTAGTCCAAAATAAAACAGGGAAAATACCTTAAGAATCATTAAAACCGACTCACCTAAAATCCCGAGCCTGAAGTTGATGGTGACCACGATGAGATGTCCTTGAGAAGCCAGGACCGTGCCATCGTAAGGGTTGCCCGAGTTCCACTCGTAAGACTCGCCATGTACGTACACCAGGCAGGGCAAGGACACGTTTTCACCTGGAATAAAGAAATGTCATCGTAGATATAAATTTTCTTAAGTTGAGATAAAAGATTTACGGTCAGTAATTGCTTTCGTGAGTTAAAACATATTTTCTTCCCGGTTTTATTCTAAATTGAAATATACTGATAACTATTATAGAGCCAGCACTATTAAACATTGTGCAACTTTTGACAAACTTTATGTGAAATTTCAACACTTCCAATAACTTCCTTGTTTATGATCGAAATAATGTTGCTAGTTGAAAATTGTTGCCATCACCAAGAAATTCCTGACGAAAAAAAATGTGCAAATTTATTGACGCCTTTTTGAACTTTTGCGGCTTCGCGCAATCAAACCGATATCGGATGAATAATAAAGTTTACAAAATATTTTGCAATCCGAGTGATAAAATTTTTTTAATCTATTTTAATTTAAGTATTATTACTGTTAAACGGGAAAGGAAAAAAGGTATAACAAACTATTATATATCAATCAGCTCTTTTTATACGACTATTACTTCGAACACTGAATGAGATTATTTTTCCAATTGAATGACAGTAAGTAAATATTCAAAGTAAACGCTGAAGGGTAGTTTTAGCGTTTCAGTATCGTAAACGTTAATATGACGGTAGAGGCTATAAAGGGAAGCTCTCATAACAGGTTCAGTTTCTTTAACACAAACAAACTGTTTTATTTGTTATCTGTATAGACTTCATAATCAAAATATTGAATGTTATATGTTATACTATTTCCGAGGCAGAAAGTCAACAGATATTTATTATGTGTTATTAATAACAAAATTCCAACTGGTTTGAGAACAATCATGGCTTCATATTAATAAATAAAATGTTTTTGCCGAAAGCAGTTTGTATCTTGTTGTAATTGAAGTGATTTAAACTAAATTTAAGGACGGGTCGTTTCGCAATATTTGAACAGTTCATCAAATTTCAAAGTAAATTTTCATGGTTTGTGAAGGTTCTATTCAAGTTTTGTAATTGTTTCATTATGGGCCAGTTGTTTCTCAGAACTGATGCGAAACTAAACAATTGTTTCATTTGAAAATTATTTTTTTGTGTTTTGCAATAATTTTTAATCAGATATTCAATTAATTTAAGCTGTATTTTTTAAGTATATTGGTTCTCTACGAGGAAACTTTATCTCACATCATTATTTACTCGAGGCCTTTCTGTTGGATTAACTCTGCAAACCTTTACAAGAAAACTTATATCCCCCTTGTTGAGAATAAAAACCAACAGACTGTATAACCGTACATACATATATAGGTAGGCGCGCATCCCAAAGTAGGTGACTACCAACTACCCACCGACTACTCGGGTATTTTCAATAGTCGCTAAAGTGCGCAAATGGAAGAAGGGGTGATTAAAAGCTCAACTCTTAGTGAGCCAACACATTAATATGAGACAATGGAAAGGTTGCGATGTTTAATTCAGGACCTCATTAAGCATGATGTTTTTGCCAACCATGATTCCCCTCCCTTTCTACGAACAGAAATTCGCTGCGGATAACACTCGACGCCTTTATTCCAAATGTTGGCAGTTGTGAACTGGGTGTGGCATTTCAATGTTTTTATTCAAATTTAATAAGACACAAATGTTCACTGGGTTGCCCGCAATGCCGCAATGACACACCGAGTATTTTATAGTAACTATAGCTATACCTAGCCGGATTATTGTTTCATAGGCCATTACTGTCGAAATGTACCATTTCTGACGATTTAGTGTTATTGTAACAAATTGAGTTGTAAATACCCTCCCATTGCCCTGATAATATACCATCATTCAGAATCGAAACGTTGCTTGAAATGGATTTAGCTGTGTTTGGTGATCAGATCTAAATAGCCAGGTACATATCAACCTTTCTCTTTGCCATCATCTTCCATTCCCCATACACTCCAGCCTCATGACAGAACCCGATTGAGGATGGGATTTTTCTGAGGAATTCACAAAAAAATGTAGTGAATTCGAAAAACGTCGACTTATGTTAAAAAAAACTTTTTATTATTGATATAACAAACTAGTGCACAAGCAATATTAAACTTGACAACTCCGCGCTGTGTCTGAAATAAGGGAATGTTTTTTTAACCCTTTTCAATCAAACGTTTTATATCGGCGTTCGGAAATTAATCAAGAAATTTAATAACTCCTTTGAAGCGCGAACAAATAAGTGCTTAATTGAAAAGTATTGAAACGTGCTGAATCGAGTGACAAATCAAAGAGGCACAATAAATTATTACACTCAGCAAAATAATTCATGATGAAGTTGAGTGCGCGTCCTAAAAATAATTGATCGCAGGCAGGTGTACATTAAGTTACATAAAAGCCTTATGTGTATCGAGGGAATGAATGTCTACAAGTCCAACAGGTAGGAGGCAAACAAATTAAAATCAACAGGGACTAAAAATAAACTAACCCAATAAAGTGTACTACTCTCATTCAAGCCAATAAAATTTTAGTTACGTTCGTTACGCTATGGTACTAAAATAAACACATAAAAGTAGTTATTTTATTTTCAATTTAATTAATTTTCGAAATATCAAATGTATAAATAAAACTCCTACAGGATTTTTATCTTGTGCAAACACGTTGCTGAAGTAAAAAAAACGTTGTTCGTGATTTCAAAATAGTGGGTGTTAAAACCTATTTGTATAAAGTAGAGCAAAATCTAGGAGCTAGCGGATAATTTGTCTGTACCAGACTTTTCAGATTTAAACTAAACCTAGGTAAAACCATTTCAAGTAATGTTTGCATACGAAAAAGTGATCACCCACCTTATAGTTAGTATCTTCCACTCTTAAGAGGAAGGACTATTCGCCCATTTTCATGCAAATTTTAAATTTGGATTTGAATCCAAAATACCAATTCGAACCGCATAATTATTTTTTTATCAAAAAGAAGGGACTTAGTCATAATCTGTATATATATATATATTGATGTTTTAAGACATAAATAGGCCATTAAATAACTTTGACAATTTTTTGTGAGTTAATTGTAATTATTATTAAAAAATATACATGCACTGTCCACTGTTATAATATAATGAAACATAAAGCATTGTAAAACGGGCGTTTTTTGGGCAGAAACATTAATTTATGCACGACTAATTTGTGTTTCAACCTTAATTGGTCATTTGCAATTTGTTTGGTAATTTCAATACGCTTATCAAAATGCTTTTTTCAATTATTTTAAATTTTAAATTTCGTTATTATAACCAAATATACTTCTGAAATCACGGAAAATGCAGTTCTTTAATCGTTATTTATTTATTTCATTTAAAATGAAATAAATAAAAAAAATGTTTTCAGTTTGGAGATTTTGGCCTTTAACCTAAATTTAAGTTTTGTATGAAAAAGGGCGAGTAGCCTTTCCTCTTAAACGATCAGTTAACATTTATGCCTACTGTATTTTAATTTATTTTATTTCTATACACACATATATGTGTGTGTAAAAATCGTTCATATGAAAGTGGGACAAGTAAATTTTACCGGATTAATTTGTGTTATTTCAAAATTAATTAATTAAAAATAATTTATATAGCATTTGTACAACACGTCAAAAGTGGAAGATACTATCAGTATTGCCCTTTTTTAATATTAACCCAATACCCATGAGGAAAATAATTTTTCTCAGGGCCTATTTCATCTCTTGGGGTGCTGCGTGGAGGGTTTTTTTGAAGGAAAGGAAGGAAATAAAGTTCTTGGGAGGTAAAACGAAGGTAATATGGTTGGGTAGACAATTAAAGATCAGTGTGTCCAGGAGTGACAGACATATGAATAAATCCCTCCCACTGCGGCGCAAGGCGGTTGGTCGACAGACTAGTTGGAAAGGTCAAAGGGTCTCCTCAAACCGGCCTCTCCCGATCTGGCACGCCACGCAGTGGGCAGGCGCATCTTGAATACATGAACAACAACATTGAAGTGTTGTTATCCAATAAATTGTTCCCAAATTGGTGTAAACCCTCCATTCAGAATTGAAACGTTGCTTGAAATGGCTTTAATCCAAATCTGCCTAACCATGTACTTCCTCACCTTCCTATTCCCCATCTCCTTCCTGTCCCCACTACCTTCACCCTCACAACATAACCAAATTGGCAATTCCTTAGTTTCACTGGCTCCTAATGATTGGAATCAGTTCCGAACAAATGTAAAATTCTCGTATAGACGTAAATTTTAAATATCCTACTAACTATAATACTCGAGTATAGTATAACTTATAACGTATAACTTAACTCAAGTACACTCACGTATCTGCCTGGCCTATGTGTTTAAATATCCTACTAACTATAATACTCGAGTATAGTATAACTTATAACGTATAACTTAAATCAAACACACTCACGGATCTGCCTGGCCTATGTGTTTAAATATCCTACTAACTATAATACTCAAGTATAGTATAACTTATAACGTATAACTTAACTCAAGCACACTCACGCATCTGCCTGGCCTATGTGTTTTTTCGTAATAATACAGGGTTTTCCAATAAGAGGTGTTATTTTGAATAGCCCGCTATTTCGGTAGATGTTACTTTTAAAGCTGTTATTTTTTGACATTTGACAAATAGAAACTACGTCATTAATAAAAATGGAACGATAAACGCTTCAACAATGCATTGAAATTATTAAAATTCACTTGAGTGAATCAATTGCAAATCATATTGAGTGATGAGGCCCATTTCCACCTCGGTTGCTTCGTTAACAAGCAAAATTGTCGCATCTGGGGCTCGAAAAACCCAAGAGTTATTGTCGAAAAGCTTCTTTATTCTCAACGTGTGACTTTTTGGTGCCGTTTATGGTCCGGCGGAGTCATTGGACCTTACTTTTTCAAAAATGAGGCTGGAGCAACAGTTACGGTGAATGGATTGCGCTATCGATAAATGATTAATGATTTTTGATGGCCGAAATTGGATGGTATTGATCTGGACAACGTTTATTATCAAAAAAACGGCGCTACGTGCCACACAAGCAATGAAACCATTGATCTTTTACGATTGAATATCAAATTAAAACCCATATTGGAAAACCCTGTAAATATTTTACTTACATATTATTATGTATATTTTTTTCATATCTTTCTTTCTTAGTTATCTATATTTTTATTATTGTTTTCCCGCACAATGTTTTTTGACGGTTTATCAATAAAGCTTGTTTATATAAAGTGTAAAAACTAACAAAAAAATCATTCCCAAATTAAAACAAAAAAATATAAAATTCTTATATATTACGTAACTTTTGTTCTAAATGTTAATATCACCTTAGCATCATTGATTTTACAAGAATTTCAAAAACATTCACAAAATACGATCGTGATTGCATTTGTAACTACTCTTATTTAAGAGAAGATTTTATTTATTTTAATACCCTTCCGTGTACTACTTAATCCCCAGTCACACCCCGTATTTTATAAAGAGGCATTCTATTTCCAACAATTTAATTCTGCTCAAAGAAGCACTTAGAAGAAGTAACATCAGAATTGGCCGAGTATAATTATAAGGAAGTTTCTTTTGTAAAATATGTTTCGCAACATTAAGCCCAGAGCGCAACGACCCAACAGAGGACCGTGACTTCAGTAACGAAGACTTTTTTACCCTCAGCTAAGCAGTTTATTTTGTTTATTTTGTATGGTTAGACGTGATGTCATAAAGTTGAAAAATATTGGATCGAAGCAACCTCTATCCACGAACATTATCTTAGAATAAAAGTCTGCCAGAGAATATCACTTTCAGTTTGCAAACATATCTTACATGGCCATTATTATTATGTGATATTATGATAATAATGACATATTGTTAATTGTAAATTTAGAGTTAACAAAGTTAAATTTAGAGTTAACCACTAAACTACTTTCACTACTCGTATGTAACATTATTTTTTTACTAATATGTTATGTAATATTATATTTTTCATTTTCATTACGATAGGTATAAAAGATACAATTAATAAGTTAACATCTAAATCAACGCATTAATGATTCCAAACTCTGATGGAATCGGTTAGTTTCAATGCAATTAAATCTTGGGTTATTTGAGCGTGTTGTTTATAAATATTAACATTTAGGACGGATTGTTTGGGAGAATTTGAACAATTCTTCTAATTTCAAAGTTAAAAATCAAAAAGTTCTTTGAACGTTTTTTCAAGTTCTGTTATTATTTCAGTTCTGTCAAGCAACTAGCCAATAATGATTAATAAAAGAACTTGAATAGGATTTTCACAAAACCTGAAAATGAACGTTGAAATATGATGAATTGTTCAAATTCTGTGAAACAACCCGACCTTAGTATTTTTCAACAGAAATCGATCGTACTTTAAGCCGATCGGAATTGGTATCAATAGTTGCGGAAATTGCATTTTTAATCTAATATTTTGTAGTTTATTCTCGTCTGGCGAGTTCAATTACGATGACGTGAACAATTTTAAGCTTTGTGTAATGTGTGTATACCCCAATATAATCACAAATTTTCTTTCGAGTTTTGCGATTTCCGATATTCAACTGAAAATAATATATAAAATATTTGCCAAAACGTCGCGCCTTTTTCCATGTCGTTAAAATCACATCTGCCTCGCCGCCGTTACATTTCCACAGTTGCACTTGTAACTCGGAATGTCCTTTTGTGAGTCTGCGAGACGCGTTGAGGCGTGAACGGTGCGCTCCTTTGTTGGGGAATGCGGCGGTCCCAGGGACTGCGGCGGTTCCAGAGACTGTCACGGTTTCTAAACGCCCGTGAAAATCTGCCGGACACGAGGTTTTGTGTCACGTGATATATGTTATTTGGGGGAAATAAATACGGTGACCCGCGATGCAGAACGTAATTGGACTCAATGTAGACAATTCTCGCCTATTTTCTTGGGAGAAATCTTGGTAAAGATTTGGGGATTGGGTTCTTTCATAAGGGTGCTACAAAAGAGAGAATAGTATTTTATAGAGTTGTCGTCACATCACTTTGAATAAAGCAAAAATTTAAGATGGAAATAAAATTTTTAACAATAATTATTTCAAATCCCGACAATTTATATTTAAACAATATTCTTAATAGATAAACGTTATGACAAGATGAACTGTCCAAAATTTAAATATCTTTCAGGTAAAATAATAACTTTTTATTCAGTAATCATTTTCAGTTGTTTTTTTTAAGTTTAACAAGTTTTTATAAGTAGTTCATCGGAACTTAATTATTAATTTAATTCAACATGACCTTTCTAAAATTGAAGGAGTTTCTAATTAATAACGCCGTCAATAGACATATAAATACAGATTGTCAATATTATCGCTTTAAAACAATTTTTCAAACACTTGTTTTATCGCTTTCGTTAGAAAATCTCTTATTCGATTTGTTCCTACAAGTTTCCAAATTATCTTGACAAAATAGGAAACAAACGATCATAAAATCCTGCGATGTCCAATATAAATTAATGTTTCTGTTCGCAATAAAAAATCCATGAAACTATTACGTACAATACGTTTCGCCCTATATAATGACCGTGTTTGGGAAACATTTCCCTTTCGGAATGTTCAAAAACGTGATTACGGGAACGAAACGGTCATCTCTGATAGTTGTCGTTCGGGGTGATAAAGTTCCGGGGTGTTTCTGGCAGGAGCTATATCACTAAACTGACAGGGGATGAGATGGAGGTGGGAAGGCGGTAGAGGGTAGGGGCCAGGGCTGTTTATGGTGCGTGACATACCGAGCCAAGGGCGACGGAGACAGACCCAGAACCAGGGAGAATACCCACTGAGCACTGGGCACTGGGCGTGTCTACGGAACCAAGAACCAAGAACCTTCCGAGAAGATACCTTTGTATGAATAGACAACGTTTTCTACTTCGACGGAGTCGTCTGCGATAGAACCCGATTTATTGCCGGTTGACGATGATTTGCTACAGTCTTGTAGGTATATGATGAATTTCTGAAAATTGAGCATTGGGCAAGAGCACGTGACCAAACTAGGGTTGAGTAGATACTATGATACTAAATAGTTAACCTAGATAATATAAGTTTTTCGACTCCCTCCAGGGGAGAGACGTGGCAGTGTTAGAGAATCATAATATATTTCAAGTAAGTATATTGGTTTTTTTAATTTATTAGAAATACCATGCTATAAAACATAGCATGCGAGTATTTTCAGATCACTTCATAATGGGAGATATGGTCAGTTGCTTCCCTGATGATAGACCGCTCATCGAAAGAGTTTAGTGTCTAGCTCTGAAAGTCTTCTAAATACCTCTTAACCTTCCCCTTCTGACACCCCTTTGTGTAGTCTCACAACCATCACCAAATTTGGGTTGCCATAGTCTCAAAGTTACTAGACATAAATTATTAAATCATTAATTAGACCTTTTTTGCTAGTTCATATAAATTATTCCTTTCTGATAAATAGGGCAGTTGGTGATTTCATACAACTCCGCCTACAATTAAATTCTGATTTAATAAATATTGGCCCAATCGACTTAACGTCGAGAAAACGACTTAAAAATGTAATGGAACAAATAATAATTTTAAAGTTAATTAAGTATCTTTGTCCGTTTTCATTCTACCATCAAAGCTTTACGATTCGCTTCAGGGTAACTGGGACTAAAAGAAAACAAACTCAATACGGTTATAGCTAAAGATAGACTAACTACTGACTACGGGCCATCCCGCGATACGAGGGATTCTTGTTAACTTAAATAGATCCCCGTCGTATCGTGTCGTCGACCAACTTTATAAAGCCAATATCATTACGACTAAGCTTGTTGCGATATGCCTCAATATCGTAATTTAACGACTCTAAAATTTCATGCGACATTAATAATACCAATCGGCAGGAATTCTGTGGTAATTTGGAACTTAACTATTGGATAGGTTCAGGATCGAATGTTATTATTAGTAATAAATATTAAATACTATTTATTATTCAATTAAAAAAGTATTGTAATATTTTAAATTGCCAAAAATTTAGATCGACTAAGTATTGTTGTTGGAAAAATATTATTTTTTGTAATTCTATTAACATGATAATTTATATGCCATTTACAAATATTTTCCATCTTTAACATCAATTGGTAACTAAATAATAACACCAAATTTATATACTTTCGGTATTTTCAATATCTATATCATTTTTTAAATTTAAATTATCATCTGGTAAAAAGAGAATTTCTGTTGAGGGTAAAAAATTTCAAGGAATTATTTTGTCATGTTAACAGGATTTGTAGAAAGTATAATAACATTTTCTTGATTCCATCAATCAAATGCAAAAGTTTTCCATCTCTCCTTTTGACGAAAATCTGAAAATTTTAGCGGTCTTTTGCAAAATTTAATTTATGAAATTATTACAACTTTGCAAGAACGCGAGCTTCTACGTTTCGACAGCATGCGGTTGAACAAAACTCTAAGCAGATGTTCACGCTCGGAAAACTATTCAAACCCATATATGTCTATACATAAACTTCGCCAAATTGTTAAATTGAATGCAAAATTTATCTTTTGTGTTATGGTTTTGAAATTGCCATGACAACCATGGGAAATAAAAAAATATATTCTTGAAATCTCTCTACGAGAATAAATGTTTATCTAAGTGATAAAAACACACAAATTAAAATATCCCTATGATGACACACTTACCATACCAATCTTTTAAAACACATTCTCTATTAAATCCTTACCTGGAAGCATAGAGCTGTACAATTAGAGGCACTATTGCATAATAATATCTTATCGAAACGTGTTCCACTAACAATAATCGGTACGCACTGCACGTAGACGGGTTGGGACGTTTTGTAGTTACCTTTCGGTCGGTAAAGCGTTGGGAGCGTTGGAGGCCAAATTGGACGGACAAAAGTGGAACATATTTTTTCATGTTTCATCTAAATATAATACAGAAAAATTAATCGAATATTACCATATGGGTTGTACACCTGCCACGGCGTGAATACGATTTTAAAGAGAAAAAATAATTTTTTGCTAAAACTTATTGAATCTAGTTTTTTTTTGGGTTTTTTTTTTAATTGACTGGTTTCATTAATGGAAAATTATTAAAAATGATTCAGAACTCAATAGTAAAAATAATACATTTTGTAATTAACAACATAACATTCAGTATTGAAATATATTAAGCCGAAAGATATGCGAAATAGGAATAACATGAAAGTTACAAAATCCGAGTGTGTTGAGTGCGTTACAGTGTTGATATTGTTGGCTTAACTTTTTGACCTTTTACCATTTCATAAAGACGTGTTGAAAGTTTTTTGTAACGTTTTGTAGCACCGCGCCGTAAGACCGTACAAAATGCCGTCGTCCTCCCTCTGTAAATGAAGACGACACAATCCGGGAAGGGAGCATTTGCCCTGAACACACCCGATGGCAACTTTGCCAATATCTAAAAAATTTGCATTTTACTCTTCTCTGCGACACAAATATACTTTGTAGAACAATTTTTGGTTCACAGTTTTCTCATAACACTTTAGCGAAATCTCGGAGACTACATAAAATCGCGGTGTTACTGCCAAAAGTTCGCAAGCTCAAATATTAAATATGTAAATTGAGTGGCGATTAATTGTATATCCTTACGTGAATATCTTGATCAGAAAAAAGATTTTACGTCCCCGACCATGGTTAAGGAATTTCAGTAACAAAATTGCATGAACAATTTTCATTAAATCTGAACTAAGAGAGAATGTCAAATTGTCGTTGCATCTCAGAGATCTGAACTTGTTTTGAATGAAAATGTAACTACAATTCGTTGATTCCAATAATTTATGCCAATGCCCGTATTATGGTGGTGAAACATAATAATAACATACTAAAAATAGCAATAATAATAAATAATTAAATTATTATTATTCAAAATTTCCGTTCCATTATTTTTTATGCAGCTGTCCAGTTATTAGTTGCTGACTTATATGTGTGCTTATGTGTAGTTAATTGATTTTCATTTAATTACTTTATAACGTAATGCATATTATACAAAATGATTGATGTTATACAACTAGCATAAACATGCATAATGCTGGATTCAACAAGAGATATGTTAAAAAAGGACAGTATGAACATGCATAATTGTTGATAAAAAGACTATGCAAAAGTGAACAAAGCAAAATACCAAAATCTACCTTGAACAGATAATACTTAATTGAGATAGAGCTGTGCGCTTACAAACTCCGAATAACGGCAGCGTTCTCTATAATAATGAAACGTGAGTGTGCATTCAAATCTATGCAGACGATTTATTCCTAAATTAATTCTACGTTCGTTTTCGTATCGTTGCATTGGTAAGGTATTTTGCGGTGAATAGATAAGCTATATAGTACTTGGTGTGTGATAGTTTACCAACGTTAACAGATTAGTGGTTATTATTATTTTCTGATTTGTTAATAAAAATGTATTTATTTAAATTATTACATTCTTACAATAATCATCACTATACAATGGCGTAACAAAATAGTGGAATATACATTTTAAAGTATTTCTACGTCAATTAAGAGAATTATATCTTGGCACAGGATTTACGTGAAAATAATATAGTATAGTGTAACAAAATAAATCTTAAGTAGGTACTGGAATGTTATATTTATAAGTTTTTTTAATGAAGTTACTGCATTAAGGTGGTTGTTACGGGGATCAGTTTTATAAAAATAATTATTTTTTTCTGGAATAATACAAAATCTGTTTATTTCTTCATGAAGATTATTAAAATATTTTATCCATTTGTAAATATAATTATTGTGCATTTGCTGTGTAGAAAAAATATAGTATACATAGGTTCAATATTATAATCATGCTGAATTCTATAGAGCGATCAGCTGTTTTTTAAGAAGGTATTTAATTTAATGTCGTGCCCTAATATATACAATGTTTTGATAAACTAACGAAAGTCGTCAGCAATTCTTGCATATTTTAAACAAAAATGTAAAAAAAACGGTGTAATTTATAATAACTACATTATTTAATTCATGTCCTCAAAATATTTCATATTTTTTGTAAATTCGGTTTAACCCTTCCAGCGTTTTAAGGTCATGCATGATCGGGCGTCCATATTTTATAAATGTATTTTTTATCTTTTTTGTATCAGGCGAAAATACATATTTTTTTGACGTTAGAAATAAAAATAATAATTCTTTCCAGTTTGCCTCAAATATTTATACTGGAATCCATTAATAAAATCCTATAAATATCCATAATGAATAATTCGTGTTTTGCGCCGCTCAGGTTATATGAACGAGATAAATGTGAAGGTACAGTTTTCTTATAAATCAAGTTCTGTCCATTTTTCTACGATTGGAGTAAAAAATTAAGCAAAAATGTGGCTAGCGTTTTGACATTTTTCACGTTTGATATTAAAATTTTATTATGTAGAAATAGTAATATTTATTTTAAATGCATATACTAGAAAAATAATTTTATCTAGTTTCTAAAACAGTATTTTTTTTACGGAAAAACAAAAAATAAGATTTATATAGAGCATTTAAAATACACAGAAAACATTGCAAACTGAACAAATGTGATGAGAGTACTGACGGTTTTAGTTTTTTTGTTTAATTAATTAGTTTTACAACTAATTGATTTTTCCTAGTCAAAAGGCAACTCAAAAAATAAATAAGTACTAATATTTTCACTTGATATTGAAAAAAATCTCGTATGATTATATGGGTATCAAGTTAAAAATATCGGTAAATGGTGACATGTTTCGCATTCAATATATATCTTTTTACAAATAAATTCCAGGTAATCTTGTGTAATCATTTTCTTTTCTTGATAAAATTTGAAAAATCACAAATATTTTTATTCTATTTAAAAATTATATGAGCTCTTCAAATTTCAGTAACTAAATTATTTAATGAACCTCGAAATCTCGATGAATATTTTAAACATATTTGAAAAAACTTTCTGATAACATTAAATTAATATTAGTCAAGATTCAGTATTTCCAACAAAATTTCCTTCTATGTAAACAATCCATGTTATTCAAATAATGGCGTAATGAGACGTAATTCACCTTACCCAATAGCGACATAAAGATCAATTTCAATTTAGTTTCTTAAAAGATCAAAAAATAAACTTAAATATAGGATTGTGAGAAACAGTATCAATAATTCATTGAATTGAACCAGTCTAAACATGACATAGTTAGAATAAATTTTAAATATACAATATGTACCTACTGTAGGTAAATTATGGTAATTATGTAGTCGTTCATGAGCGAGATGAGCCTCTTTTTGATGAGTCGCATTCGTACGACTCCCGGCAAAGCCGAACCACAGCTCAATTGAACGGTAACTCTTTTTATCAGGAGATATTTTAGAAAAATAGCGCCATTAAAATGATCCTAGTTTTCATTTTTATTACATACTCAGAACGTGAACGGACGTGAACGGCATCTAACAGTCCGACATCTCAACTTGGACACACGTACCTACACCTACTAACTACCTAGCATCTTAATCAATCATCGGTTCAATTGGATCTGTTGATCACTCTCGTATATTTTGCTATCAAATCACATTTCAAATAAGATAACATAATACGATAAACATGATATGCAAATATTTTACCGAGATTCCTAATTGCTGCTGAATTTAAAAGTGAAAATGTGCCCAATTTGGTTGAATTGTTCGTCATCAACTTGAGTCTCCAGCAGAATAAACCGCATTTCACCCGTCATGTTGGAATTCTAGCTGTGTATATAGTTACATAATATAATATACCCAGAGGGTTTTTAATGGACTTTACGAAAGTTTAAGTTAACCTCAAAATGGTAAATGAAATCTAAATGGAAAACGGGCAAATGTGGTTTTCAAAACGATCGATAGCTCTTTTGCCAACCAGACAAAAACATTATAAGGAATTATTATATATTTATATCACCCGGATAAATACCTACACATTTACTCTGAGAGGTTTTGATATTCAGAAAGCAGAATTTTACACAAAAAAATACTCGAAAAAATGGATTAATGACGTGGCCAGGCAACAAACCAAAATACTAATGTTATAGTAAATTCTGATTTATAAGTACTATTGGGCGCTTTTAAAATTCCCACGGCAACAAAACGACATGGTGACTGCAACGGTGTTTAATAACATAACATAACATAACATTTATTTAATACTAGTGAGGGAGATGTTTGATACTGATTACATTTTTCCTATGGGGAAAGCAGACATATGTACATCGTTTGTCTCTTTATCATAAAGAGTGTAAGAAAGAGCTGCAGCAGCATATGATAAAGAACGTATGTTTTATGCTTTTTTTTGTCGTTGCCATACATGGACCTTAAAAATCTTGGTCAGAGCATTAGTGCGATTTTGTATGAATGGCATTGAAGCTAAATCTAGGATGAGGGTCAATTTCCTGTCAGCCATCTTGAATGATTAACTTTTGAACTGGTTTGTATGCAAAGTGGTGCATAATGAACTATTACTATTTTATTTTTGTGTTGTTAACGCAGTTATAATGGCTTTTGCTATTGAGTATTTGATGAGACGAGGAATGGGATTAAAAAATTTAAGTAGGTTTCGACATTTTTCATACATCTTTCTTCGACCCTACGGGCTTCAAATTTTTCTCGAATTGCTCCACCCGGAGCTTTTAGGTCCTTGTTGCCGTAGGAATTTAAAAAGCGCCCATTGGATAAAGCTATCGCTTGTTATCTATTGTTACTAACGCCGACCGGTTTCGGAACAACCACTACTTCCTCAGGGAAGAACACATATTTTTTTACTACCTATTATGATATAAATTTTACCCGAGGAACAAAAGGTTGTTCCGAAATCGGCCGGCGATAATACAAAAAATGTGGTTTGATCAAAGTACGAGTAGTTATATAGATTTTTTCAAATATAAGGAGCTAGTTTAGAATAGTCGAGTATTTCTATTTATTCACGTCTCATTTGGACTAGTTAGCAAATAGTAGCCGAGTAAAAGTTACGGTCGCATCAATAACTATTGTGACTTTTTTTTGATTTTCTGTTGAATTTCAAGAATTATTGAGACAAAGATTTTGTTGTGAATTCAGTACAAATATTTTCGTGCCTTAGAAAAATTTCGTGTTCAATTATTCAAAATAAATATGCAATTAGCATCAAGGTAACAACGATATATGGTTTCCCATTTTACACACATAAGAAACCATATATCTATTTACCCATCTACTTTGGTCATTTGAGGTCAGGTTTTGGGTTGTCCAATGAGGGATTCAAGTGGAGGTTTTATCAATTTATTTAATTATTCTTTAAAATTATCATTTTAATTTAAAAATAATCCGTTCATAAATGGTGTAATTTCTAATGTTGTAAACAATCTCGCATTTAACTGTTATATGATAAATCTTTATATTAATGTAAGCAATAAGGTACTTTTTTCTTCCTTTTATTAATAATATTATATTTCTCAGTAAAACATAATCGGAAACTTTGACTAGCCAACTAGGAATGGATCCTGTTTTAGGACAGTCAAATTGACAAATTTAGTTCATATCATAATTTCATATTACATTGTTTAATTGTAGAACATATTATTTTGTAGAAGGAAAAAAATGTTAATATTGAATTCCTGTTAGAAGCTTTAGTTAAATATACAATTTAGTACTTATAAGAATAAGCGAAAAGAAAAAATAATATCTTAAAATTCAAAATTATTATCGAATGCTTATGTTCAACAATAGAAGTGTGTTTGGTTATTTAAATCGCTTTCAAAAATCGAAAAACAAAACATTATTAAAGTGAGTGACGTGTCCCCCAGCTTTAGGAGCCGGCAATGAAACTCAAAAGGATGCTACTCGAAAAGGATGCAGCAAATGATCAATAACAGATCGTTAAGTAATAACAGATTAGTATTTATCTTGGGTATGTGTATAAACAGCGACATGAGAAAATGGTTAAAAAAAAAACAAAATTAGAATCGAATGCTTATGTTTAACAATAGATATATATTTGGTTATTTAAATCGCTTGCAAAAATCGAGAATTAAAACATTCTTCAAGCGTGATAACAAAATATAATAATTAACTTGAATGAAGCGTCCCCCAGATTTAGGAGCCGGCAAAGAAACTCAAAAAGTTATTGAAGTTATGTATATCACGTTTAAAAACCCATTGGGGCATTAATAAAATAAAATAAATTAAATGTAAGTACACAAATAACAATATTCAAAAATGTTGTTATTATCTCCATGAACTTTATTATTTAACTTTTCAGTATGTTCATTAATTTCATCAGATTAATGTTAACAATCCTTTTTAATCGCTCCATAATCCATTTTATCCAATTAAAGCATTCTCAGGTATAAAAAGAAGACTCGATGTTGTAGGTTGTAGAATTTCATTATAGTCTTTATTGAAAACCATTATATTCTTTACAGAAAGAAATTTGTAGTTTTATAATTACAAGACAACTAAATAATTTTCACAAAAATAACCGGGTGAATATGCTTTGATCAAAAATATGGCTTAATAATTTACTTCTCAATGGTATATCCCATTAATTTCACAAACTTTTCCAATTATTAACTGAAGTGTAAATTGAATTACTAAAAGCACAAATTGTTTTTTTCTCTACCTATCGCTTGATCTTTTTTTTGTAATTAACGGGAAGGACATTTTGAAAGAAAAACATTTCCGAAATAATTAGTATTTTTAAAAGTCTCATTATTTTTTTGATCAAGTTTTAAAACAAAATTAAGACAGTATACTTTACATCCAAAAAAGAAGAAGGTCAGTAGGTTAAACAGTCTCCTTTATTGACTGGGGGTGGTTATCATTACCCCTATACAGGATGTTAAAGAATTTTTTTCTTTTGATTTTGACATTAGCAACGTTTGTAATCACAGACAATAGAAGCAAGGGACATGTGCCATGAATCATCATTAGTATTATTAACGCACGACGAAACGGGGGTAGTCGAACATCGTTCACCCATATTACTGCAAAACGCATCAGCACGGAGAAAACTTCTTGATAAAAAATATTGCTTATTTAATAAAAAATCTCTTTAAATTATTCGTATTCCTGTCTAAAACAGGATTGTAGGCAACTAAGGATGAAATGATGGGTATCCTAAAAAACTTAAAAAAAAATACCAATGATGTCCAAACACGTGTTCAAACAAGTCTTAACATTTTGCATTTCGTCCTAATATATTATTAAGACCAACGCAGGGTGGATGAATACGTGTTTAATATTGAAACACATTTTTATGGTTACTCCAACAACAGGTTCCTACCTAAATTTCCCTCTCCCTTGTAGTTATTCCATTTTCCTAAAAGTCCTACCTTTCAAAAAAAGAAGTAAGAAGATTTGAAAAATAGAAGGCCAAAAGCAAGTGTCTTTTGTAAATTGATGTTATTTTCGTCGTTGCATATCATTGCATATTTGTCACCCCCTCTTAATAATTGTCGGAAAACAGTTTAGTTTATCAGCCCCAATCATCATACATTAAATAAATATTTTAAATTATCGAGAGTGATCAAAAAACCCTTGATGTTGTGAAACAATAAATATTTGTGATACAAAAACCGTTCATGTGGTGAAACAACATTAAATGTACATTTATAAAACATAGTGCCCATAGAACATTCAAGACCAACGTCAGAACTTGAAGCCACAACATTTGCAAGGTAAAGGCCTCCTTCCCACTCCTTATGATATACACGATTGTTCATTCTTATTTTCTTGTTAAAAATTACAGTCCATTCGTCGAGTACCAATCGATTCGGTACGCAATAACGCCAACAACACGTGTTCCGATATTATTACGAATTTACCAACACTTTATAAAATTTATATTGTTTACATAGCGCTATTGTTTGGAGATATAATCTAAATGTTAGTCACAATTTCATAACTGACGACGTTATCTAATCTGACTTCATTTAGTGAAGGTAAAGCCCCAATAAGAAATCGACTATTTACTATTGTCCCGGGGAGACTTTACAAATAAGTAAACCGCTTACCACGGTGTCCGGTAAGCGCCGGCAAACTGTGGTTCGCTTGGCTCGGCCAAACAGATGGCTTAAATACGATTACTCCAGGTGGAAATAGCCACAATCTGATAATATCATACATATCAAAGGATTACTCATTTCCTCGTTGTCGATAGAGATATCGATTGGTCTTTACGATTGTGAAATTTTTGCGTGATTATCTTTACTAAAAAAAGTAGTCTAATGTCTATCAAAGAACTCCCAAACAGTCTGGTGACATAAAATTGGCACATATTTTTCTGTTGGTCTTTCAGTTTGTTTAATTGTTTATCTTTTATAAAAAATCATGTAAGTGGTAAGTAATAATGTAAGTAGTTATCTTTGTGATATACATGTAAGTAGTAACTTGTATCTCATGCGTAAAGAGATTATATATCATTAAACTGAGTTTTTGTAACTTGATTCACTGATGTGTTTCTCAAGAAACAAACTCAATTAATAAATATATCCGGCAATACTATTTTCATCACTTTGTTTTTGAATCAATAACGATAGCCAACCGGGTTTGGCTTGTCCCAAGCTTCATCAGGGCTAAATATCAACTAAAGCTAATTAGAATAGAATAGTTTTTATAATATTTTGCTTTTTTGGCAGATCGTTATTGATTCAAAAATAAAGTGGTGTCTTACTAAGTGTATGTTTTTTCATTCAATATGTCACACCCCAAAGTATTTGCTTCCTTCGAAAATACTATTTTCATCGTTAACTGTAGAGCTTCACGATGGAAAAATGTCAAAATACCGCAGATTCAATTTTTTTTATTGTTCAATTGGAAGACAGAGTGAAAGATATTAGGGGGGTGTAATTGACGCGTGTTATTTCGTGATTATGCTGATGAAACCAGAAAATTTGTCAACCTTATCTCTAGTGTACATTAATTTTATCGGATTATGGAAAATTGTATATTGGTTACTAGGCTACGACCTTTAACATTTCACAAAATTATCTAAATAATATAGCCCCGAATCCCACAAAGTACCACCTTTAATATTTGGGTTGACATAAAAATTCTTTGAAGGTTATTTCCATGCTCGATTATTAAAAATCTAAATCTCTGCCTGCCTATTCAAATTTTTGTTTTTAGTATGTATCTACATTATTTTAGAAAAATATTTTCATTTTGCCAACTACTCTTTGATTCTTGTACGCGAAATAAGTTTATTTTATCTGAAATAATCTGATTACTAAAGTTTGTTGAAAAACAAAATAAAAGCTCACGCGTAATGTACATGTCGCGCCGCGAGTTACTCATATTTAAAGCATACATAAATTATGTATTGATAAAATATTTTGAAACTTTAGCCTTAAAATGGGAATATAATAGTATTCTTCAAAGCAATGTGTCTACGCGATCAGCAATCATAAATCTGAATCAAAGATAATTCAAAACAGTGAACACATTTCAGTTGAAAATCATATAAGTAGACTGTGTAAGAAAAAAATGGCAAATAATCATTTTAACCATAGAGCAAAAATCTAATAGTTTGATTACTGATAACATAAACAAAACTAATACACGTCTGGCGTTATGGATATGTATCCTGCCCAGCTTTTGCTGTCTGATTGTTCAGCTCGCAACATCTTTCAATCATAAATTAATTTTTTCCGACCATACAAATATATAAACTGTTTATACTAGTCCTAGCGAGAGATCCCAGGTACGTCATCGATGATCGTCCACTTTCTTTTTACGCGTCTTGTGTAAAAACCAAAAAGACAGATGATAATAGAACGATGACGTCATGTGATACCTCTCTCTGTGACTGATATTGCAGTTAAGATAGCCCGTAGGGTTTTGAAATTGTAAATATGTACAGTGAATGTAAGGCAGTGAACAAATTAATTAATTAAAGCAACCACGGACACTTATACTCCAAGTTGGTACAATTTATAATTCGGCTGTTCGTATTACCAGCTGCCACAACAGTTGAATAAATTATAAAGTTTACTGGTACTGTGTGAAAATATTATCCAGAAAACATAATAAATACTCACATAATGATACTCCATTTCAGTTAAAATTCTGTTTCAAACATTTTACACACAGTTATATATATTATAATAATGTCAGACACTATCAACAAATTTAACTGGCGTTAAATGTTAAATGCCCCATTCGAATAAAAAAATTCGTTCACTCTTAAACGCTGATTTTCGGTCCGTTTCCGAATTTAATCGAATTCGAATGCAATTTAATTAATTGCTAAAAGAGGTCAAGAATCCGCTCAGATGTAAACAAGTTGTAATAACAATTAAATTGTAAAAATAATCGAAATGACACCATTCAAGATTTGATCGTTGATCAAATATGAATAGGGTTCAAACAATACTAATACCTTTTCATTTTTTAGTTTTATTTATTAAGTTAAAAGAAACACTTCTACAAATTTCGTTTTCTTAACTTAAGTACACATTTATTCTTAAAAACCCATTAAATAGGTTTTGAAAAACTAACCCCGAATTTTTTTTTCAATCGAAACGAATCTTTCAATTTTATTTTAGAAGCTTTGTTGTAACCGTAAACATTATTAAAAAATATTTTACACTTACTACTAAAACCTGTTAAAACATGGGATTTTATATCGTAATTGTCTCAGAATCATTGCCTAGCAAAAAAAATAATTAGTTACCTTTCGAATGAACACCGTTGTTAAACTTTAAAAATTATTATCGATTCAGATTTAGATTTGTAAATTTTTAACAGATATAGTCTATCAAAAATTTTAATATAAGAAATGTACTTTTTACATAAATTTCAAAATTAATATTAAAATAAAAAATTTCGTACCTATTTTATCGCTTGGTTTCCTCAATCAGTTCCAATTTTCAATATTTGTTATTCATGAGATCATTGATCGGAAATAATTTTATATAATTTCATTTCACGCATACTACCACAACTAAAATTAGAATGTGTGATGATGTTGAAGACTTTGGAATAATTTTATTTGTTCATGTAATGTAAACTAGAATGTTTGATGATGTTGAAGACTTTGGAATAATTTATTTTTTCATGTAATGTAAACTAGAATGTTTGATGATGTTGAAGACTTTGGAATAATTTATTTGTTCATGTAATGTAAACTAGAATATTTGATGATGTTGAAGACTTTGGAATAATTTATTTGTTCTTGTAATGTAAATGCTTGTGTATGTTTTGTAAAAATAAAATGAAAACTACCCTTCTGAACAAGAATTGCGCCATTGTAAGTAGACCTGCGGCAGTTTAGATATACCTACCTATCTACGGGGCACGGCGGTCGACTCGTGTTCCTGCATTCTCTCGCAATGATAAAGAAAGAATACTAGGTCAAGTCTTCCAAACCTGTTTAATGTTAGGAGAAAGCCGGAGTTCACAAGGCACCACACACAAGTAATTCCCGGTGAGAAGGTGACCAAAGAATTTAATATTTTTCCAGCAGAAACTCTATTGTCATTTTAAAAGCGGTTTTGAATGTAATTTTAACGTACAATAGGTAGTTGATACCAACCCTGGTGTATGGAAAAAGTAAAAAAAAACATGTTTAAGGGGTAAAACAATAAAAATTTAACCGCTTGGGCAATTTTGAGAGATATTCTTCACATGCAACAAGCCGTCGTTTGTTTAAGTCTTTTTGAGAGATATATATCCCAGCGTGACACGGTCTCATATAAGTTATGCTATCTCATCATTTTAAATCACAATGAGAAATACGATTTTAACAGTGTTGTTAGAAAGAGACAGTTTTTATTAAAAAAACTGAAACACTCCCAAAAAAATTCATATAACAACATTTAGCATGTAAAAAATATTTGTCAAGGCTTACAATTTTTTTAGTAAATATTTTTAAGCTAAACGAAAAAAGTTACAGTAACTTTTACAGTACCTTTCTGTAATAAAATGTTTTTTTCCTATAAACGTACTTTTAACCCGATAAAAACCATCGGTAAGCAACTTCATAGCGTTCAGAATTTTTTTTTAATTGCATACGATGATTTGTAATACTAAAATCTAACATAATCTTTCATCTGCTTTCAAACACAGAATTTTATATTGAAATACGTTCAAAAATTTCAAATTTATCTGAAATCGAATGTAATGTGCAAATACTTTTCGCGCAATCAGCATTCTGACCGTTCTCTTGTGAGACGTACATTTTAGAGAGAGGAAAATGTCATTGGCTTTAGGGGTTAAATAACAAAACAACGTTTATAAGTAAATAATCTTTAGCGCTCAAAATTGTGAAAACTTTATTAAAAAAGAATAAAAACATTTACATATATATTTTTTTAAACTTTTAAGTTTAGCAAGGATGAAAGTAAACCAAAAGCAACCCCTGACGCGTGAGTGTGCTGAAACCATATTATAAGACCCTGTTAAAAATGTGAAGATCTGGAGTACGGCTAATATAAGCGCAATGAAATGAGAGATTCATACCGATTGACAAAAAACTGATGTCGCTTATTTACATAAGACCCTTTCATCCCCAGACCCCAGACAGGACAAATAAATAGATTATTTGTTTAGGAAAGAATAGATATTTGAAGATATTTCTTAAATTTCAACGGAAGCAAGATAAAAGACATGCCCACAACACACTTCCATCGGGATGTCTCTTCAGTGGTTTTGAGTAGTTTCTGTACAGGTTTGTTCATTTTCTCCAAGGTGGTTTCTATACAACAAAAGTTAAGAACGTTTTTCAGTTTATTTACAGTTACGATTTCCACGAAGCTGGAAAACATTAAGATTTTTTATTGACTTTCTACAACAAAACAGACAGGTATATAGTTTTTATTATGCAGGTAAAGTTAAATCAACCCCCTTTTCATACGGTTTTATAATTGTTTTTTTTTTATTCTAGAAAAATATTAAGAAAAAATAATGATATTATGAAATTTTTATTTTATTTTCATGTTTTTGTGAATAAATTTTCTATGACGATTTAAAATGTGCCACTTTTGATTTTTCGCCCAAACGATTTGATCGTGTTTGTTCGTGAATACGGTGTTGTTGACGTCACATTTGCCAACGATGGTGACAGTCGTCTTACCAGCCAGTAACGTTTTTTACGTCATATTGACGTTATAACGGAATATATAATATAATAGTTGGAACCGTTTCGGAATTTGCGGTTTTAAAATCGAAAAATTAAAATTATTTATCTTAATGTACTGTTATCAGAATGATCTTGATTCTCTTATCAAATGGTCGGAACTGAACAACTTACACTTCAACATCCAGAAATGCAGCGTCGTCACATTTACAAAATCGAATGATACATTCCTGTTTCCTAACCACATTAAAAAATATTAACAGGCAAAAAAAATAAGATTCGAATCCTTGGCGTGATTTTCGAAGCATATCTCAATTTCAAATCCCACATATCTGAGATTGTCTCCCGCGCCAAATAAATGCTTGGATTTGTTATTCGTAATGAGAAATCATTTACTAACGGAATCGCAATACGGAGAACATATAAAGCCCTTGTTCGCAGTATCCTGGAATATCGCTCTATTATTTCAGCCCCTTCTGAACAAAAACAAAAACAAAGGAAAAAAAACACCAATCTTGTGTGGGTTCATGTAAACTTTCTCAACTGATGAGGCACGTGTCGTATTCTGGAATTGGGGAATATTGAAGGAGGTAACTTGCGAGTTACGCAAACGAAAATATCCTGTTCATATTATAAAGTGAAACATTTGACAACCAGTACGAGATTTTGTTAAAAAATATGAATATAAGTCATACTCCGCGTACCCCCGCAGCGGTACGCGGAGTGGACAGACCGCCAAACAACTCGGTCTTGACACACATTATTTGCCTCATTCACACGCTTACATCGTCTTATTCATACTCTTCTATTATTCTGTCTCTTGACATGGCCCTACTCAAGTATCTAATTCACTTGATCGAACCATGACGTCCTCGGCAGTCCCCGACATCTTTTACCTCTTTGATAACTACTGATTTTTGAAAAGTTGAAAATTAAAAATAACAAGTTAAATTTCGTCTTATATTTAATAGAGATTATTTTCATGTACTACCAAAAGCAGATGTTATACATTTAAATATCACTTACTACGCTTTTACACTGCGTTATACATAAGCGATATTAAATATTTTTTTGTAGATATCTAAACCCATGTATTTAGTAAGGTAGACGTAAAGACCATTTTATGGCGGTACGACCACATATTACAATCTTTTATTTGTACTTGTTGGGGAGACCAATATTACATTTCACACTAAGAAAGTATATTTTCCGAGTGACATAAATTTGGCAGGTTTCTTGCATCTTGAAATGAGTTGATTTACTTGCGAAAGAGAGAAAACTGACTTTATTTCTTTCAGAATATCTTGTTTAGTAGAAAAACTCAGGGCTAAAAACAAATAATCGTAACAATAATTTTAACGTGAAATTTTACGCCGCATGCTCTCCCCACGGGGCCAGATAAGTAGCGGGTATCGCTGCCAAGTCACGCCCCTGGCCCGGCAAGATTATATCTGGAGTGGAGCCGTGAGCCTCTCTACTGTAGGGCATTTCTTCGGCCTTCTGTATTTACTTACGCCGAATAGGTACCTACCACGGGGCACGGAGACACATGTCCCGGGTCTTGAATACCGCTGTCCCTTGCTGCGGCCCGGACGGTGTGGCAAACCAGGGTCAAGATAGCTTACTCAGCAACAAGTCAAATAGTACGCTTTTCTTGTAAATATTGATCTTATTTATTACAGGAATTAAAGAAACATGCATTGTATATTATTCTTTGGCCTCCGTATTTACTTGCGCCGACTACGATGGAGCACGAATCATTCAAAATAAATACACATAAAATTTTCATTTAAGCTAAGGAAACACGATTTGTATATTATCCTACAACGTCATTTAAGAGCAACAACTTTTAATTAGAGCACTTTTAAATTAACCTTCTTTGATTGTATAAATCTAGTCAATCTAGTGAAATGACTTGTATATTGAGCAATGGTGGTGATAAAACCACATAATTCATGAAGGTAAACCGAGTTAGTTCTTTGAAAACCGGTAGAATAGAGGGTGGAAATAGATGTTGTTGTTTATTTTATTCAAATAATGGCAAGCCACAATTTAACTGCCTTTTACGAACAAAATTTACGTATGCCGGAGCAAACAAAAAAAAATATGGAACTGTGAAAAATGGAGTCATGAAACTTGCACGGTTTTTTTGCATGTTTCTGGGGCAACTATCTACAGCAATTTCACCGTAAAATAAGATCAAATCATTTTTAATAAGATTTCTAAAATAATGTAAAAGCTTGAAAAAAGCCGAGAAGGAAAACTAGTACCTACATACCTAGGTACCAGTTGCATAATAAATTATTGCGGTTATAGTAACATGACTGAAAGGTAAAATCACGAAAGAATTTATAAAGTAATTTCCAACCAATACCAATGCATAATTTCGCAGTTGAATTATTTCAAAATCTGTAAGCTTAATATCATCAATTGTTGCTCACGCTCAGTAAGGGTATATCCATATATTGGCACTTGTAGGTTGGAGGGTTGTTTCTGGGGGCTGATTGGTTCAATAAGCTAGATTTGCTGTGAAGAGGTCTTATGATATTAGATATTGCGGGAGAACGAGTATTGATAATAAGCCATCGTAAAATACCCACACCCAACACGTTATTAACTAAAATTCCATTATAATGTAGAGAGCAAGAAGGTAATCAAAACCGTTATGTGGTTTTTCAAGAGTAAACAGAAAAAGGTTTGGCGATTATTAATGTACTTGAGGCACCATCCGTTGCTGTGTATATCAAACGCAAACCATAAACCGTAACTGAGCAAATAGTGTTATTATTTCAGGTATTTAGAGAAATTAATATTGCCAGCGTTCGGTATTCTGTACGGCAGAAATAGTTTGTACATCACTTGCTTTTCTCGGAAATCTTTTGTTGCTTAAGGATTAAGTAAACTATTAAATTTAATTTTCCTCAGCCCACCTCTACAAATATTAATTATGAATACTCCTGCCTTGCACGGAAAAGGTTCGTGTTGATATGGCAGATTTTCCGCTGCTAAATATTCTCAGGCCCTATCTGCGTTTGACCTTCCATTAAGATTATCTTAGAACCAGAGAGATTATTCGGGACAGAATTATTTCATGGAACAATTTCCCGCCGGTTAATGCCCCACTAATTAAAAAAACATTTTTCGATAAAAAAACGGTATTTTTTTGGCAGGTTTGTTAAAGATATGAATTATTTGAGATACGAGTTTATTTGACTAGATCTCGATCTATTTTGAGGGTAAATATGGAATATTATCTTGATGTTTTAGTGGGAATATGATGTTTTCTCAGATGAGTAAGTTAGAAATGAATATTTTCACATTGAACCTTTGTGCTAATGTGTATGACAGAAGAAGATGTTTAACGATGGGGCAACATCACGTACGCTTTAAATGTTGCCAAAAATGCGTGGCACGTCTTCGTTGGGCCGCAAGTACCGTTTAATATCTCATTTTAAATAATATGTGGCGGGGTTTGTTGTTAGCCTTCATTGGATTTCTCTGGTGTTGTAATGATTATGAGAACAAAAAATACCATTATATATATTAGCAAAACAAAACTTGTCTCATAATTGTTAATTCCAAGAAAATTCTTCTTGACCGTATGAAAATAATATCGAATTACGAAAACAAACTCGTCAGGTGAAAATATCCGTGAATCTTCTTATAAGGGCTCCAGAAGTAAGCGTACCCTGGGGTGCTTTACCAACAAGGGGGTGCGGAAGGGAGATGCGACTGGGGGATGGTTGGGTAGAAGGCAAGGAAGGGTGGCCACGTGCGATAAATATAAATTACGTCCGCGGTCCACGGGTGTCACTTCCCCTGTTTTGCTTTTCACAAAAAAAAAAAAATTTATAACACCATTTCCCCAAAGGACGACGGTGACAGTGTCTGCGGTATATAATATTATTTGGCAGACAATGAGATGATATATTGGTTTTCTGGTATCTTAAAGTAACCTTTATAATATTTCATTCCTCATCATACTCACTTATACCTTCATTCATTCATAAGTCACCTACATTTTTAGAAACAAACTTTTATTATTTACATTTCAAAACACTCTTCTCGGTTGCTCTTTAATATATCTCATATAATATGAATCTGTTAAAGTAAATTCTTTTCACATATTAAATAAATCCCTATCAAATATACGGACGAATATTTCGAAAACCAATGGTCTAACTAAAGAACAGACAGCTGAAACAGGTAATGGTTATTGAATACGATGTAGATATTTCCGCATTTTTGACACGCGCTTATTTAAATTCAGGAAAGATGAGACAGACAGTTCTGGCAATTCGTTTCCTATTTTATGGTAATTTGTTAATTGCTTTCGAAAATGAAAGCTTGTATTTTATGCACATTATGTTCTATACCACTAAGTACTTAAATAATATATAATATATACAGTTCACTGACTGTATATAATATGTATGTTTATTGACAGAGTAGTGGCAGAGCTAATTTACAAATTGTGTACAAATTTCAGTTATCCAGTTTAGCCTTAGCATTTTTGACGTTTAGACTGTTTTCAATAATGGATGAAGAAACACTTAGTTTAATTTTTTATATTTCATTTTTACTTTAGGATTTTCTTTTGAATATTTACTAAAGCTATTATTCAAATTATAAAAGAAGTTTATTTATTAACTAGCTGACGTATACCCAGCATTGCTCGACTTTTTCATATTTATGTCTATTCTTGAATACACATTTTACAAATGATTACAGTGGTTAATATAGAGAAAAAAATACAGAAAAAAGGTATAATAAATAAAAAAACATAGGTTGATATAGGTAAAACTGTGTGTGGGTGATATTGTATGTTACGTGAACACCTCACTAGGAGAACCTGTGCTGAGGTGTTAACGTGTTTGTGATTAAGTGTGACAGGTATTTATATATATAAACCTTTTGGAAATAAATTTCTAAGCGATGGTGAAAACCCTATCAAAATCCGTTTCGTAGTTTAGAACAATTAAGCGTACAAAAAGACAGACGCGGATAGCGAATTTATTTGAGTAATAAAATAGTATAAATAAAGTCCCTATCCGCGTCTGTCTTTTTGTACGCTTAATTCTTCTAAACTACGAAACGGATTTTGATAGGGTTTTCACTATCATTTGGATGTTTTTTTCCGCAAGTTTTATGTATATAATACATGCATATTATATTTATAGAAAGTAGAATCATGTCGTAAATAAAATATGTTCGCGCGCTTAAATTGCTAACCCTAGATAAACCTTATGAGATGCATCTAAATAAAATACTACGGAATTGTATAGTACAGGGTTTTCCAATAAGAAGTGTTATTTTGATATTCAATCGTAAAAGATCAATGGTTTCGTTGCTTGTGTGGCACGTAGCGCCGTTTTGTTGAAATTAAACGTTGTCCAGATCAATTCCATCCAATTTCGGCCATAAAAAATCATTAATCATCTCTCGATAGCGCAATCCATTCACCGTAACTGTTGCTCCAGCCTCATTTTCGAAAAAGTAAGGTCCAATGACTCCGCCGGACTATAAACCGCACCAAACAGTCACACGTTGAGGATAGAGAGGCTTTTCAACAATAAATCTTGGGTTTTTTTAGCCCCAGATGCGACAATTTTGCTTGTTGACGAAGCCACCGAGGAGAAAATGGGACTCATTACTCAAGATGATTTGCATTTGATTCACTCAAGTGAACTTTAATAATTTCAATGCGTTGTTGAAGCGTGTATCGTTCCATTTTTATTAATGGCGTAGTTTTTACTTGTCAAATGTCAAAAAATGACAGCTTCAAAAGTAACATCTACCGAAATAGCAGGCTATTCAAAATAACACCTCTTATTGGAAAACCCTGTATAATTGAAAAGTCCGCGAAGTTATATGTATATCTGCTAAGAATAACTCCCGGCAACGCCGGGTACACGTCAGCTATTTTTAGTATAATAGAGACAAGTTCTGTGGTGTAATTATTACTACCCGTGACAGCGGTTTAGCCTTTTGAAGGCATTATCACAATGTTTGATAATGTCTTCAGAAGGCGAAACATCTGTCACGCATAGTAATAATAATTATACAACAGAACTTTGTTTATACATAAATGATTTTTATCAATTAAATAAAATATTATTGAATATGTAAAAGGAAAACCAAAATTTTGTTTTCAATGTTTATTTCCGAAAAACGATTGAGAGAAATAAGTAATATGTACTTATATTACTATTATTATTATAGTAATATATACTTATTTCCCTCAATCGTTTTTCCGAAATAAACATTGAAAACAAAATTTTGGTTTTCCTTTTACATATTTATAAATATAGGTTCATCTATATATATTTTTTATTGTAATATAAGAAATTAAAATACATAAATATTTAACGATATTACATTTTAGATCATCATTGGTGATCATACATATATACCTTATCAGAAAAGTGGAGTTCTTATGCCTATATGGCACTTAACGTTTAAGGGCAGTCTATGAAGTTATTCAGTAATTCAAAAAGTATAAGAATATCATTGTTCTTCGGGTAGAAAATAGTTATATTTGAGATTAGACATTCATTATGTCAGTTTGATGAATCAATTGCATCTAACAACGCCTGTCTGACATGAGAATTGTGTCAGACCTGGTTGTGTTACACAGAGTCATCAACAACTTAATTGACAGCCCTGCCATCGTTGCCACTATTAAATTCCATATGCCGACTAAGAACACGAGAAAAAATGTACAATTCTTCTGCAATACACACACAACCAACTATCAGACACACTCACCAATCAATAGAATGCATGACGGATAGGATGCAAATTACGCATTCGAAACAAGGGCTCAACAATGCCACGGGGCCAGTGGAATCCCACCTCATATTATTATCAAGTTGGAAGATCAATTATTCAATGCAATATGTTTTATCTTCAACCTCAGTTTTTCCACTTCCCTATTTCATCAATCCTGGAAACTTACTAAGGTAAACCCGATTCACAAATCAGGGAATAAGATGGGTGTCCAGGACTAATAATACTTAGAAAAATATTTCAAACAATAATATGTGAAAATCTGAACAAACTAATTAAACCGTATCTCTGGGGGAATCAACATGGATTTTTACAGAAGAAGTCCACCGTCTCTAATCTTCTCGAATTCTCGCAGAGGATTGGCAAGAGGATTAGACGCGCAACATTAAATCGATGGGATCTACACGGACTTCTCCAAGGCGTTTGACCGAGTTAATCGCGACGTACTGTTACAAAAACAAGAATGCATAAAATATGCCACTTGCCTGTTTTTGCTGATGATCTCAAATTACTTATAAAGATTTGTGACTGGCAAGATTGTGTCAAATTACAAATCAATTTGGATTCAATTTCATCATGGGCTGATGAAAATAAATTATGTTATAATATAAAGAAATACATCATATACACGTTCGAGAAACCCAATCATATTTGATTATTGTGTTAAAAAAAGATATATTGTCACCAGTAAAAACCAAAAAAGACCTAGGGGTGGTCTTTGATCCCAAACATATGTTTTCAGACCATATATTGCAGTTGACGTCATCATGATACAAGCTTCTAGGATTTTTGATAAGATGTTTTCTAATCCCGAAGCAAAGATGGCTAAGTATAATTGCATTGTGAGGTCTAAAACTGACCTCAGATGTATGAGCCCCAAACCAGAAAAAATACATTGATCAACAAATTATAAAAGATTCAAAAAGGTTCCCTAGATACCGGTATATGAGAATGCACGGAGAGTACTCGCGATTCACACATCACGAAGATTTGCTCGATAAAACGCGCTACCAAAGTGTCCAGTCGAGGAGGACTGGGTCCCCCGCAGTAACGGCGTATAAAATTATGAATAATTTAATAGATAGCCCATACCACCTGGAATGCTATACGTTATTTGTGCCAAACAACTACAGCCAGAGACGGCACGTACTGGCTCGGCATAGTATGAATATATTTTTAACATATTTTTAACAATTGCCTTGAAGAATTTTTACATGCCCCATGTTTTTTATGTTCTTCTTTTTTTGTTTAAATGTGTTGTTTATGTTAAAATGGCCATCGTCTATTTTGCACAGAACAAAAAAATTAAATATATTACTATTGATATATTTACTGAATCCATTGATAGAATTAGTCTATATCAGCAATTTGTTGAATCCTACAAATTTTAATAGTGTTACTAATATAGTTTTAGTGATTTGTCTTATATGTAGTATTGTTCTAGTTTTATATTATTTCATGTTACTGTTACATGCTTTTCTAATATAGTTTCATATTCAATTTATCAGTTAAACGTTATTTCATGCTTTAAAAGCTTGTGTATAATATTCGACAGCTCCCTAGGTATATTCTGTTATTAAAATCCAAGTAAAAGCCGGGATGAGCGTAAAACCAAATAAAATAAAAATATTTTTTTATAGCAGCTATCAATCACAGGTTGTTTCAACTTATATTCAGCATATCTAAGAAGCTCCTTTGTACTTACTTTCTCCAATCGGTGTAAGTTACAAGTATAAATAAAATACCATAAAGGAGATATATACCTACTCTAACTGCGATCTTACAAGGGAGCAGTAAAGTAGATTCATTAACTCAACGTTATGAAAAGCCCTCGTGTTACGTATTACAAAATCTAAAATTTGCGTGGCCTTATTGAAAATTGTTTCGCAGCGAAGATCAAAGGTAAGTTTCCCGTCGAAAATAATTCCAGGGTCTGCGATGAACGGTACTAATATAATTTAGTTATTATTAATTGAATACTTATAAATATTAAGTAATTAATTACTTTCGATTGTTTGCATACATTTTCATCGTCGTTATAATATATTCCTTTGAATTTTAAGAAATAAATTGAGATAAAGTTCACCCATGAACTCTCCTTAGCTTCTATCATAAGTATACAAGTATTTCAGTGTAATGTAGTATGCTTTGAATTTTTAAAAATATATTTTCTTTTTGAACAACTTTTTTCTTTAAGTTTTTTTTAAGATTGTACCCACCAGTTGAATTACAGTGCGCTGAATCCAGTGAAATTCTTGATATATTCATAAGACTAACTCAATCAAACAATGTGTCTAAGTCTAATAATCGAATGTTAGATTTAAAAATAATGGTTGAGAAATCTGACGAATTATTATTGTCTCTAGATAAACACCATCCACCATTAGATATTATCAAAACAAATATGTCTGGAAGATCTCCAAACCTAACTATCACATCGTATAATTTCTCCAAAGCCGAATACCATAATATTATTGAGTACCTTACCTCGGTAGATTGGTCATTTTTAGACGACGAAGATAATTTAAATAATCAATTAGAACAATTTTAAATACCTCGATAGAGCGCTTTGTTCCTAGGGTCAACTTCACACCATCTAACTATCCCAAATGGTTTACGAGGGAATTAAAAAAATATATTAATTATAAAAAACATATCCATAGAATATATAAACATACCATAAATCCTAATGATTACATAACTTTTACTAAATTACGAAATCAGTGTAAAGAATTATCAATAAAATGCTATAGTGATTATGTAAGCCTAATAGAAAAAGAGGTACAGCAAAATGTTAAAAAATTATGGAGTTTTTTTAAAAGTCAACAGAAAAATGATTGTGGATTTCCCAATAACATGTACTTAAAAGATAAATGTGCCGACAGTATCGAAGGTATAGTTAATCTCTTTGCTGATTCATTTAAAGTGTTTACGACACCGATATTCATGTCAATACGATTCCCGATATTTCAGTGGAAGAGTTATTAAATCTAAGCCAATGTTTCATCAAAAAAGAATCTATAGAAAAAGCCATAAGATAATTAGATAGCAATAAATCTGCAGGACCGGATGGTATTCCTCCAATATTTTTCAAATCCTGTGTTAGTAGTCTGATATATCCTCTTTATAAACTCTTTAACAATTCTTTAAGTGCTGGGTCTTTTCCAGCTCAGTGGAAAAAGAGTTATTTAACCCTTATTCATATAAAAGGCGAAAAAAGCGATATATCAAACTATAGACTAATTTGTATAATGTCTGCTTTACCGAAAATTTTTGAGAAATTAGTCCTAGATATCATTGTAAAACCTATCAACAACATTATTGTTCCTAACCAACATAGCTGGCTTCATCACAGGTCGCTCTACCTTGAGTAATTTAATGATGAAAATTACATATCTGAATCTCTGGGTCTCAAACAACAAGTGGACAGTATATACACTGATTTAAGTAAAGCTTTTGATAAGGTTCGACATCACATACTTATATATAAACTTCGATTGTTGGGCATCAAAGGTAAATTATTGAGTTGGATTGTTAGTTATCTTAGCCATAGGGTGCTTAGTGTAAAGATTATTTCTGTTCAATCTTATATATTCGAGGCCACAAGTGGGGTTCCTCAAGGCTCCCACCTCGGCCAAATATTTTTATTACTATTCATCAATGACATTGTTGACCAATTCAATGATGTAGAAGTTCTGCTATTTGCTGACGACTTAAAAATATATAAAAAGAATACGAAATGTATACGATTGTCAAATTTTACAGACAAACTTAGAACAGCTTCATCAATGGTGTGAACAAAATGCTTTATTTTTGAACATTCAGAAATGTCAAGTAATACGATTTTCCAAAACTCGTTATAATATCTTACATAAATATACATTAAATAATATTAAATCAATACCGGTGTCACAAATTCATGACTTGGGTGTAATATTTGATGAAAACTTGTCATTCATTGCACACATCAACTATATAATTAATAAGGCTTTAACGATGCTTGGCTTCCTTTGCAGAACTTTAACTGATATTAAGTCCATAGATTGTATGAGATTATATTTCATTAGTCAGGAGTCAATTGGAGTATAATTCACCTATTTGGTCCCCTTTATATAAAGTTCACTCCAATAATATAGAAAGAGTTCAGCACAAATTTCTTAAGTTCGTAAATTTTAAGCTCAGAATTCCTATTGATTACATTAATTATGTCTGTTTGATGAATCAATTGCATCTAATAACACTGTCCGACAGGAGAAATATTTCAGTCTTGGTTGTGTTACACAGAGTCATTAACAACTTAATTGATAGTCCTGCCATCCTTGCCACTAATAAACTCCATGTGCCGACTAGGAATACATGACAAAATATAACATTCTTCTGCAATACATACACGACCAACTATCAGACACACTCACTGAACAATAATCACTTCTATGTAAAAGCCTTTTTAGGCGTATATACAAATAAATAAATAAATGTAAGAAGAAGATAATGCTAAAGTAAACGAATTCAAAATATTAAATTCTGTTTCATGTTTCGTTTAGATTTATTAGTATTATCTTCGTATTCAATGTTATTTTTTCTCTTTGATGTCGGTTACCTATCTGGATTTTCGGCAAAATATTTGATAAATTTTTATTTTGTTAAAAAAAACAGTGTGAGATGTACTCAATTTTTTGTATATTTTTTATTTTATCAATAAGTGTTAATACTATCAATACTATCAATACTATCTTCCTTTTTTATCAACAAACATGATAATGATATCCTCACTGGGATCTCTTGTGCTGAGGTTTTTACTAATATACTCGTATTATTAATGATTCCATGATAACTCAACACAATTTTAAAAAGTTATATAAAGTCATTAGAAAAGATGAAATTTTTTTTTCTAACCTAACCTAACCTAACCTACATAATCCAGTTAATAATGTTTTTGTTTCATCACTTTCCATGACTTTATATAACTTTTTATAGATGTGATGAATTATCATTGTGATGATTTACCCGGTTACCATTATTTATATGTAGTAGTATTTACATATGTAGTATTTTTTAATATATTATGTAGTTTTTTTCTGAAATAATAATAAATATTTTAGATAGTGTTTTTAGTGCTGTTGATTGGTTTTGGTTTCAGTATGTATTTGGTGTCAGTATATTTTCTATTTCTGATCTCCCTATATTTTGCATCCAGCTTTATATTTGATATTTAAATGTAATAATATTGATCAAATTTTGTTGGTAAGCTTTTCCTAAGGTGATGCGCACACATGCTTTATTCAAAGTTTATTATTGAATTTGAATTTAACAATATCGTTCGATTGAGTGTTGAACACTTGACACTATTAAATTAATTCGTTTTCTTTTCTAGAAAATAGTTACAATAATGTTCAGATTTTTAATAAATTTTGCACAAATCGATGATTAAATATGCTTGTAATTTATAGTTAATCTTTAAATAATTACTGATTATGAATGTAGATGAATTCTTATTACTCATTGGAAGTTTCTTAGAAAATGCGACAGTGGCATTGGCAATAACAAAAAACCGAAAAAATTTTTTTTCTCTTATTATGTATTTTCATAGAAAAGATATTCTGGCAGAATCTTCTCCATAGTTTAACAATAACTTAAGGTGAGGAGACAGGTGCTAAAGGAAATTTTCAGGACATATTTTAATAAACCTAGAATAGTGAAAGTTTTATATTTTATCATACGACAATAATTCAAACAATATTTAAATACTAAAAAATGTGTATTATGCTCTTGTCCACTCCCTGCTTATCTACGGAATCATAGGTTGGGGAGGATCTTATAAAAACAACCTAAACTTGGTAAAAGTCTCGCAAAAAATTATTATAAAGGTAATACTTAAAAAAAACTGTACTTTTCTAACAAAATTGTTTCCAGTACCAAATATTGATGATATATTTAAGCAAACTTCCATTATAAAAATGTGTAAAGAAAAAAATAACACAGAATATCAAGAATTTTACAAACTGATGAGAAATGGAAATCAATTTATTACGCCAATCTTTAAAACAACTCAAATGAAAAACCATTATATTTACCAAGCCATAAAAAACTACAATAATCTCCCTTCCGAATTGCGCTGTATTACGAACCAACAAGAACAAATGAATAAAATCAAACTTTTTTTCCAAAAAAATTTATAGAAAAAAAATATTATAGTAAAAAATTTATAAAAAAAAAATATATATATATATATTATTATATATAGTTTACATTTAAGAATCTAAGTAAGAATCGTGGCTCCCTTATCAGGCACAAGAGCTCCTCTTTTCTGATAAGGTATACATGACCAATTTTGAACCTAAATATTATATTTTGCAAAATATGTATGTATTAATGTAACCCATATGATCTATATTAAAATAATAAAAAAAAAACTTTTTTGAAACTTTGATTTATTCGACTAGGAATTTAAATCCGTCACAAATATTATTAGTAATAATTTTTCGATAAATATTTTCAATATGTGGAAATAATAATAATAATAAATAATAATAATATTTTCAATATGTAATATTTTCAATATTTTCAATATAAGGGTGAAGTTGTTATCTTATTATCAGGTCGAAAATTTTAGTTTTTTTTTTAATTTCCCAGGCATCAATCTTCGACGATACAACGGGAGGTAGAACTTTTTATTGGGGTAGAGGACGTTGCCCTTACAAATTTATCTTATTTATGAGATTTTTTATAACTTTTCGCAAATTTTCCATGGCAGCTAGAAAAACAGTTGGTAAAGGTTTTTCGCAAATTTAAATAACGAACCAATTTATGAAAAAGTTCACCGTCGTTATTCAAGACCCCGTTTCAAGGATAAATTAATGTTGTTAGAGGAAAAGTACAATGATATTATTTATCAAAATAAATACTGCTGTGTGCGGCGGATCAACTTCAGACGTCTGGTATATTTTATTATTATAATGAGGTTATCAGCATCACAGCAAAACAAAACAAATATTTGAAAGATTACGATTGTAATAGAACTTAAAAATTCAAAAGGGCTAATTCGGTAAAAAAATATATAAAATAACTGATTATTGTGTGTTTTTATTTCAATAGAAAGTCAACATTGATGGTGCTATTTTATATATGCCGTTTATATTTATTGAATCATTGCTAATCATTTCGCCTTTATCTCTAATATCTACAAACATTACTATATGATTTGAGATTTTCACGGCCAAAAGTATTTTTGTTATTTGTTTTTGGGGTGTTATGCCGTGTTGCGCTAACTCCTTCTTTAGCCAACGTGTCGGACAACTTTGCTGTGTCCATCATCAGGGCAGATGTGTCCTGATGTGTCTACACATCTGCCCTGATGATGGTCACTGCAATGTTGTCCGAAACGTTGGCTAAAGAAGGAGTTAGCGCAACACGGCATAACACCCCAAAAACAAATAACAACAAAAAAAACATAACTATGTACATCCCGAAATAATGTTATTTAATGTCAAAAGGAATGGCGTCAATGGCGAAAGGAAAAGCCACGAGAAGCTTACAAACGTCGCGTAGTAAACTACCGTTTCAAAACGAGGTCAGCGGAATGAATTTCATGGCTGCCAACACGGACGTCATGAATTTGACTGACTAGACAAGTGAAAATCAACAACTTTTCCACACCGGATGCGAAATCTGCTTAGGTTTGAACAGCGAGAATACCGCGTACCCACTACCCACAGCGCCAGCGAATATCGCTTACGTGTGAATAAGCCTTTTTGTCCATGAGAAATTTACATATTATTTCGATACGAAAATCAAAAATGAAAATTTTTATCTCCCTGGAAATAGTAAAAACATTGAATGAAAAGTTATTACTACAGAGAGTGTATGACTAATAATAACAAAATGTTAAATAAAATATTTGGTATCTAGGTACAACACAACCGTCTTACTGCCGTAGATTTTTATACCCCGGTTTAGCATTGGTATAGTTAAGTCGGTATTTCACCCGATTTAATGTCGTTTTTTCTTATACATATACACCGTGGTAAAAAGTCGTATTGCGAATCGCATAACATATACAATGCGTTGTATGAGTATAACATGTATTTATGTTCAATAATGAACATGAAATTTTCTTCGAAAGGAATTAATTTTGTAAAAAAACACAATTTAAACCGTTATCTGATTTAATTCGCAGTAATTTTAATTTGCAAAACATTTTAATAACAGTGTAGCAATAATCCTAAACATAAATACACAGAAACCCGCATTATATCATCTTCGGACGTGCCGAGACTTGCGAGTGAAGCATTACCCCGAAACTCCTTCAGCGATTCACTAAGGGATTTTCTGTGGCTTTATTACGAATACTACTTTAGTATCGAATGAAATAAAATAATATTCTCATATATTTTTGGGGTATTACGCCGTGTTAAAGAAGGAGGAAGCGCAACACGCCTTATATTACTTTTGGCCGTGAAAATCTCAAATCATATCTGACATAAAATAGTTCATGGAAAGATATATACATCGAGGGTTAAGTCTTTCGACTAGTAAGCAGGAGGTCGCGGGTTCTCGGGAATCTCGGTGTGCGCAAGTAAATTTTATTTGATTTATTTGTGTTAATTCACATTTTACTCATTATTTTATTCATTATTATATATAGTATACTTGCGGCACGTTCTAGAGTGGAAGATACTCTCAGTATCACCCTGGTGTAAGATCACCATTCAGAATTGAAAGGTTGCTTGAAATGGCTTTGACAGTGTTTGGTGACCAGATCTGAATAGCCAGGTACTTCCCAACCTTCCTTAACTCCTCCCCCCCCAATACCTTCAGCATCACAACATACGCCAATTGGGGATGCCATAGTCCCACTGGTTCCAGACGGCTGGGAGCAGTTTTGTGCGGTTTCTCACACACAAAAAAAAATAACAAAAAATTTGCAATGTATTTTAAATGTGCTATATATTTCTTTTTTTTGAAAATGTCGCAAAAATTGATAACATTTTATATACCACGGTAAACTTGTCAAATTCTTCTACATGCAAAGACTCTTAAAAAAAAAACAATACTTTCTTTTAACTCAAATATCTAATGGAGACTACTATTTATGTCGAGCGTTTAATAAATATACATTAAATAGGTTTATAGGGTTTAGTTAGGGTTATTTCAATAATTTATTCGTATTTCCTAACCTTCAAAATTAACTTTGAAAAAAATTGAGTTTTAATACATTTTTTACCATTTCCCACCATTTTTTTTAGTAATTAAGTTGAAATCGAGTGCTAATTATATACTTTTTTGCGTTAGCTTGCAGCGGAATTCGACAAGTTTATCTAAATTAGATAAAATTAGTGTTCTGATTTTTCATACATAAATCGCACACAAAAGACGCTGAGGAAAATAATTTCCCTCGGGGCCTTTTTCACCTTTTGGGATGCTATGTGGTCTTATTTAATACATAGAAGAAGATAAAGGGTATGAGGTTTGGGTAAGAATCTAGGAATCAGCATGTCCAAGAATGAAAGACATATGAATATATCCCTCCCTCTGCGGCGCAATGCGATGGATCGAGAGACCAGATGTCAAAGGGTCTCCTCAAACCAGCCTCTCCCGATCTGGCACGCCACGCGTCTAGTGGGCAGGCGCATATGAACAGACCCCACCCGATTAACCCGGCCCCCCCTACTAAATAACCAAACGTAGCGAAACACTTCGGATGAACTATGGCAGAGGTGTTGGTTACCCAATAAATGGTTCCAGGGGAAGCGGTACCCAAACCCGCCTCTCAAATTAGATTGTTTTATTTTAAATGCAATTAAGTTTTTATGAAACAGAAATATTTTATTTAATTTCAAAAACGAAAAATGGTGAAAAAAAAACCACATCTATTTTTACTCCGAACGTTTAAAAATGTAAGAAAATACGAAATTTAGAAAACATCTTCCTTTTATTTAGGAAATCTGCAAGAAAACAGACCCTTCACTTTTTATCTACACAATAATGTTTTTTAATAATAATTCCTAGAAAATAACGAAAAGTGACGTTTTGGAATAATTTTTGGTGCACTATTCACGTTCATTTACCCACCCTTGCATAAGACATAAAAAAAAAAAAAAAAAAAAAAAAAAAAAAAAAAAAAAAAAAAAAAAAAAAAACTAAAAAAACATCATTTACATAGAATTTTCATTAAATTCAAGTGGTAAAAGTCAATTGTAAAATAAAATGTGTGAAATAACATCACTTTTTCAAGACTAAAATTTCAGGTGTCAGTCTGCTGAAATGCAACATTGCCAGCTCTTTCAGAACACAGTTAAAGACATTTTTACTAGCATCAAATCGAATCTGGGTATGAATAGTCTTTATTCCCTCGTAGGGCCTTCAGGAAACCGAGGGGGAGTGGACTCTTCCGTCATGGGGCCTTCAGGCAACCAAGAAGGAGTAGACTCCTCCGTCGCGGGGTCTTTAGGGAACCAAGGAAGAGTGGAGAGAAGAAACGAAGTCCTTTTCCACCGTGGGGCCTTTAAGGAACCAAGGAAGAGTTGATTCCTCCGTCGCGGGGCCTACAGGGAACCAAGGAGAAGTGGAGAGAAGAAATGAGACCCTCTTCTCTGGTGGGACCTTTAGGGAATCATTAAGGAGAGGAGAGGAGAGATGAGGCCGCCTCCGTAAACTCTTCCCTTTTGGGGCATTCAGGGAACCAAAGGGGAGTGGAGAGAAGAGATGAGACCCGGGAAGACACATTGTGGAACCAGAAGACAAAGCCACATTTCTAATGACAACCCTTGTGAACTTTATAAAAGGGACCGGGTGACTGTTAAAGGAATGGGGTAAAATGCGAGATTACACAACGGGCCTATGGTCTAAGTGCTCACGGGAACTATACATAATCCATCTCTGCTTTATAAATAAATAAATATTCAACGTGCATCTAAAACACCGGTTTAACGGTTGGATTCGTTTATGTTTAATTTTAAAAAAATTGCTTTAGAAACAGTACAAAATAATTTCAATAGAGGGGACAGGGGGAATAGAGGTTATTATTCAAGGGCCTCATGTCATTCGTACCTAGAACTCCATCAAATAGATAAATATGACAATAAAACGTTATGACCCACTAAACCTGAGATCTGTGGGAAGTTCTCCTCCCTCACCTTCGCTTTTAGGTATATTGATATATTAAATTTTTATAGGCTTTTCCTTCTGCATATAAAAAAGCAAACAAATGATGAATTTTTCTGAAGATGAATTCGATTTTACGAGGATGTTGTGCATCGATATTTATGACGTAGTATGTAGGACAAAATATGATCTTATAATTAAAAAAAATACACAAATAATATATCGCGTATTAGTCTGAAAATGGTCATGACAGGCTGAAACTGATTTGTTTGATATTAAATCATTTCACTGGAATGCCATCATGATGTTCCACATTGCATTAAAAATAGATATATTTATCAAAACACAAATATTTTTTTCGTAAGTTTTGTAATCAATTACAAAATTACCACTATTGTAAGCAAAAACATTATGTTTTTAGCAGTCAAAACACAAACACAAGAGAAATATTCGCCCCTTGACTTCCTGTAAAAACCCAGAGAAGCAATCGTGTGCGTTCCGACCAAAACACTACGATTTATACACTACGTAAATACAAGGTCCGATACGTTTATAAAGAGTTATCAATTTTAGTAAAACTAGTATTTAGACATACTGCTTTTCCAGAGTTTCAGTACCCTTTTTTAGTATTATATTGTTATTATTGAACGGTTGAAAATATTTGAATGGCGTCTTGTATTTTTTCCACTTGCATGAGATCACGTCATATATGAAAATGATGCTGCGAGATGAAGACGGTTGCAGTGGCCTAGAAAGCACAAACAGCAGATATTCCTCTTTATGCTGAACCATTCGATGAGCAACAAGGTCTGGCCAGACCTTTTCGATATTAAAAGTTGTATAACTTTTTTTCTGGCTTGTTGCAGAAAAAGCCAGATGTAGTATATTTCATAATGAGAACACTACAAGGTCTGTTCAGACGTAACAAATATTTTGCAGGTTGGTGTATGTTCTCTTTATTAGATGCTTGTTGGAACGTGTTTTGGAGGTAGTTTTTTTGGTCGAAAATAAAATTTAATTGAGTTTACAGTTCCAAGCGGAAGACTGACAAGAGACGTTTGATCATAGCCGCTCTGGCCCAAAATGGAAAAACGGGCCACCAATCCAATGTTTTGTATGCGCATATCAAACAACAAACTTTGGCTGTCTTCAATGTTCTGGTAAGTATTCGAAATAAAACCACATATCTCATAGACACTAAATACTTATCATATTTTTTATAGTAATTAAATTATGTATAAAGATTCCACAGACCTTGTTGCACCATTTATCGCAACCCATGACAAAAGAAAGATGATGTTGCTCATCAGAGAGTTAACACATTTATTCGTCATTTTCAATTCATTTGGAATGTTCAAAACAACGTTTTAGACCCTCAATCAACATTTGCATAAGTGGAAAAACAACGAAATGGTGAGAAAAATGCAAACATTTTTCTTACCATTTGAGAAAGAAAATATTGAATAGAGTTTTTGGTAATGTTAAGGTAATTTTTTTCTTCAAATAGGTATTCAAATTAATTGTTTTTTTTTATGGAAATAACGCACACAAGTACCATTTGTTCCCAGCGGTGTGGAGCCAGTGAGACTATGGTATCCCCAATCGGGGTATGTTGTGAGGAGATAGGGAAGAGGGAGGTGGGAAAGTAGCTAGATATTTAGATCTGGTCACCAAATACAGCAATAACAATTTCAAGTAAATTTTCAATTCCTAAAGGTGGTCTCACACCAGAGCGAAACTCAGAGTATCTTTCACGCTGGAACGTGCCGCAAATATATAAACGATAGGTACATTATTCATCCGTCACTCCTGGGCACATTGACCCCCAGATTCCTACCCACTTGTATTTAATAATATCCAATACATTTTTCCTTCCAAGATCTTCCTCTCTTTTCTCTTCTTTCTTTCTTTAAAAAACTTTCCACCTACTATCCCTAAACATGACATAGGCCCTGAGGGAAATTATTTTCCTTAGTTTCTCATTTGTGGATCTAATGTAAAAAAATAATTGAATTGCTAAATGACATAATTTAATCAAATGAAATTGACATGAGTGAGCTAGGATTTGAACCCGTGACGTCTGGATTGCTGGTCGAGAGCATTGCCCTCGACCATAAAAGCCGTCACGATTCACATTTTTGTCACAATTCAATTTGAGAGGGGCCTCAGCACGGGTAAATCACCCAGTGAGGCCCACATTATCAAATGATGATTTAAAATAAAGATGTGTGAAATTATTTAAAAAACACAAAAAATATATATTAACCTCACTGGGACTAAGCCTGTATCATGGAACAAGTGAGTGAAATTAATAAAATATATATTAACCTCACTGGGACTAAACCTGTATCATGGAACAAGTGAGTGAAATTAATAAAATATATATTTTCCTCACTGGGACTAAGCCTGTATCATGGAACAAGTGAGTGAAATTAATAAAATATATATTAACCTCACTGAGACTAAGCCTGTATCATGGAACAAGTGAGTGAAATTAATAAAATATATACCAACCTCACTGGGACTAAGCCCGCATAATGGAACAAGTAAGTGAAATTAATAAAATATATGTCAATATTTTTATGTCCTAGAAGATAACTCACAAATAGATGTTCTATATACCGACATCTCTAAAGCTTTCGACAAAGTAAACCACTCAATCCTAATGGCTAAACTATATGCTATCGGTATTAGAAACCCCTTGCTATCATTCTTTAATTTTTATTTAAGCAATACAAAACAAAGATTTAAATTAAACAACTTTGTGTCTACTATTATTGAAGTAACGCCCGGCGTACCTCAAGGAGCACATCTAGCGCAGCTTCTTTTTAACTTGTTTATAAACGACATTATTAGTATTTTCTATCATACACGCTTTTGGCTTTTTGCGGACGATAATAAGATTCTAAAAATAATACAAAATCACGATGACTGCCTTCTTTTTCAATCGGATATCGACTCTTTCTATGATTGGTGTAAAATTAATTGTTTGAAACTAAATGTCGATAAATACAAAATTATGTCCTTCTATAGATCAAAAAAACCGATTGTCTTCGAATACAAACTTAACAATATTTGCTTAACAACTATTGAAGACCTTGGTGTCTCTCTTGAGAGCAAGCTTTCTTTTCGGGATCACATAACTGCAATCGTTAAAAAATCCCTCAAATTATTTGGTTTCATCAATAGAATCACTTCGGACTTCAAAAACGTAAATACCCTTAGAACTCTTTACTGCTCCTTGGTTCGCCCCCATCTTGAATATGCTTGTGTTATCTGAAATAAATTCTGACTAATTCTGACTAAAGTATTACATTATGGAATCTCAATTTTTTTAATAAACAATGCACTGAATAAAAAAATATTCATCAATTATTGAAGCTTCAACCCTGACATCTCATTTACATCAGCGCTTTCCACCATTTCATGCTACTCTCCGGCTTAACACATCTGTCTATACCGTTTGCCATACTCAATTCTACACTTCAATCTATACCCTGCCATAGTCTAGGCTCAAGTCTACTCCATCCTGCACACAACTGGGTACTTTTCGAAGTGAATTCCTCCCGTGATGCTCGTCGCATTCTTTAAAGCGCCCCAACGCTGAAATCATGTATGGGAAATTGAATTCGTGTTCACATGCCTCGGCTTAGAAAGTTTCACCCCATTCGTTATGTGCTATAGAAGGTGGCTCCCGGACTTACATTGACTGTGCCACTGAAACCGGAAAGGCGACATCAAAAGAACACGGTGGAGTAAAATATTTCTACAACTCCTGATAAACATTGAATCATGGTAGATCATTGCTTTCAAAGCACGGAGAGCAGGATATTTCAACAGAATACGTGAAGTGAAACGTACAATTTTAGTTTTTCTATAAACTATCCACATCGTTATCTGTATATCAAGTACATGAAAGTTGTCCGGGGATAAATTCCACTAACTTGGGAGGTAAATCTACATGACAGTACAAGTAAAATAGATTTTTTTTTTAAATTTCGATGTTTTAAGGTTAGATTTAGGTAAAGAAAGTTGAATTGTTTGTGTGGAAAAGAAATGGAAAAATATTTTTTGTATTGAAAAAAAAAAAAATTTCCGTAAAAGTTATATACCTTTTTTACTTCAAAGAAACCTCCTGAAGTTGAGCACTTTACGCCCAGGCACCCTGTAAAATTAGGACGTTTTGGACGTCTTTGAAGGGACATGTAGTACAAGGAATACGTTTTATGTTGCATTGTATAAAAAACTTAATATTTCTCCATTCGTGCATATAGGTAATAATTAACTAATTTATTATTATTTTTTATTATAGCGACTATCGTACATACAAAATATGATGTTAAATCATTGTATTGTAAATTGTATTTCTTAGTCCTCCTCACTAGGGTGAGGAGTTAATTCATTTCTGTTTTATTAGTTTTCTATGTCAAATTAATTATTTAACTATATGAACTCAATTATTTTAGAATATGGATACACCAGACCACGAGTAGGAAATCAAATTAATTATTTTTGAATATAGATACAATAGACCACACGTAGGAAATAAACTTAATTATTTTAAAGTATGTATACAACAGATCATACGTAGAAAATAAACTTAATTATGTTAAAGTATGTATACAACAGACCACGAGTAGAAAATCAATTATTTTTTTTACTCGAGTTCAAATTGATTCTAGCTGTAACTTTTATATCATTTACCTACAAAGAACATACTCATTTAAAACATCGTACGGCAAATACTTGACGTAAGTAAATCAACAAATTATAAAACTTGATCGTATCGCGCTCAGAACTACTCATCAATAGAGCAATATGAAAACCTGATCGTATCCCGTTTAGAACTACTCGTCAATAGGGCAATACGAAAACCTGATCGTATCCCGCTTAGAACTACTTATCAATAGGGCAATATGAAAACCTGATCGTATCCCGCTTAGAAATACTCGTCAATAGGGCAATATGAAAACGTGATCGTATCCCGCTTAGAAATACTCGTCAATAGGGCAATATGAAAACGTGATCGTATCCCGCTTAGAAATACTCGTCAATAGGGCAATATGAAAACATGATTGTATCCCGCTGAGAACTACTCATCAATAGGGCAACGTGAAAAACAAAATACCGAAAAATGTGTTAAATTCTGCTGAGAGAATAAAGATATCATGGGCAATTCCAGTTATTCGATTCTAATATAGAGAAGAAAACGCATGAGAACATCATCTTATTTAGCTTTGTGTGTAACGTAAATAGATTTTTAATTAATTCATTTTTTTTATTTATTTTTGTACCCTCCACCATCAAAGACTGGCCATAATTAAAGCAGTCTCTCCTTGCAGACTAAATATCTCCATATCCGCCGAAATTCTCTTACCAGTTTTGCAATATTGAAGTCGTGAGGTGGTACGTATTTTTTGCTATTTATAAATAACGTGTAACATTATTTTTTCAAATGATAAACTAATGTTTATGAGATAAGACAATGTTTTTTATGCATAGCACAAAAAATAAAAATTATTATAAGCAATAATTAGTGAACCTGAAATATCAATACAAATTGAAAATATCTCCCGAGTGAAAATAAATGCCGCCGACTATATTTTTAATCGGGAGATGTTTTGTATTGATATTTCAGGCGACTTCTTATAATAATTTTTTAATGTTGGTGTACGCAGAGTTTATTGTTAAGTACCGTCGTACGACCTGCAGCTGGTGAAATCTTAAAATAAATCAACTTAAACCGTATTTTTTCTTTCACAAAACAACAAATTCATTTGAAAATTGTTTTTGCACGAATTCTGTCTGGTGAAAATGAATTTTAATATTGAATGCATAATAAGTTTGTCACAAAAATGCGACGCAACTTAAGTTAAGAGTGGTAAAATGAAAAACAAAATACAGAAACGTTAAATTGCCGAGACCTGTAAAGCTGTTAAGGGAACGTATTTATTTTCAAAAATATTTTACCGTCTACCTACAGGCCCAGCAGTAACTTTAAGCCCGGCCCCAATTCACAAATTTCAGGCGCCGCGCCTTGCGTGACATTTTGCAAAATGTTAAGGTAATTTCTTGCCTAATATTACACACACTTAAGTAAAAAGTGTGAATGTATGTAGAAATATTAACAATAATAATCTGTTTTGACAAGTCACCCAATTTACAGAAAATTACAAATAGGTTTTTGCATTTGATGAAAAAGGTACTAGTTTTCTATTATGATCAAACTCGTTACGTTATCTTCTGGACGACTATGAAATGTTTTTAAGACTAAAACTTTATACGAATCGTGAATTTATTAATATATTCCTCATCTTAGTATTTTCATTATGTTTATATACAAGTTTTCTTAGGACAATATATTTGCAACATATAAATATCACAGATGTTGTAAATATTTATACGGAATACATTTACTTTAATAAAAGAATGAGACAGAACACCAATGGACGGGGGTGTGTTTAGGGTTGGTTAGTAACGGAAAGGAAATTCAGAGGGGTTTCCGGGAAGAAATGAAATAAGGGCTGCAGGTTCGTTATTAATTTTTTATTATATTATTATTATTATTAAAGGCCTTTATATTACTTGTTTTATTGTATTCAGTAAAGAATTTTCTTATTATATTATTTGTCAGTTGATTATATTATACTGACCTGAGGGGGAGCGTTGGTATGAATCCAACATAAAAGCGAAGCGGTAGTTGAATTTTTATTTTTAGTATTTGTTGTTTTTTATTTATTTCCACTAAACATGCATGTACTGTAGGTAAAAGATAATATATAATGTCCTCAACGCTGGGAGTTCACGTGTGTTTATCAATCGTTATGGTTTGAAAACGGCTAGGTACGAAATAAATAAATTGAATAAAGTTTTGTGTTGGTTTCTAGAACCTACACATTTTTTAAATTTTTTTATTAGGTACAATATTTTTACAAGTTTTTCAGTAATGTAGGCCTCACTGGGTGGCTTGCCCGAGCTGAGGCCTTCATTTTATAATATAAAAAAACTACATAATACATTTAATGAGAAAAATTATACATTTAAAATTAAAAATACATAATAATATATTTAAAATTAAAAAAATAAAATAGTACATTGAAAATAATCTTGTGTCTTTGTGAGTGATGTGTGTTTATATTGGTTTTGTGTGTTACGTGTAGGTTTTATTTTTATTTTATGCTATGATATTTTGTTAATATTGTCTTTTTTGTTCTTTAATCCATTTTGTAATTTTGTGTGTGAATTTATTTTTATTTTCCTCAATTTTAATTTCAAGTTTTACACTGTTGAAAGCTTTTATAGCATGGTATTGGTAGTGTCTTTGTCCAAATCTTGAATTTACTGTCGGAGTTTTTATGTTTTCTTTGTACGCTTGTCTAACTGGTCTGTTAGTGTTATTTTGTGTATGTTGAAATTTTTTTTTTTTGTCGAAAATGTAGTTTATAGTGTTTTAACGTATAATTGGCGTATATCTAGTTCGTAATTAACATTGTATTTACCACTTTTACCAAAGAAATGTAATGCGTCTTTTGCTCTTTCTACTAAAATTGAAAATACAAAATAAACTTATGAATACTCTTACTCTTACATTATTTGATGTTTTCGACAGAAAAATGCCAAAAAACAATGATTATTCATAGTATTTTCAAGGAAACCAATTTTCATTTAGAACGCTTTGGAGGTTTATTTTTCCGGCGAAAAGAAACTAGAAGTAAAATGTATAAATAAGATTTTCCCGGAGAAAAATAAGCCTTAAATCTGCGCAATGGAATAAAAGCTATATTTTATGTCTCGCCGTAAGGATTTGTTGCGTACGCAATTATTTTTTTTGAAATGTTTTGTGTTATTTATCAAGTGACTCATAAATACATTTCCACAAATTCATCCTTACAAGTGAAAATATTAATTTGTCAGATCATATTCAAGAGAATTGAAATTTGGGTTTATATTTCAGGACCGTGAAAAGTAAATTAAAAGCTGGTTTCCTAGAAGCGTCAGGAGAAAGCGAACGACCATTTATAACGGCAGCAGAATATTTTTCACAGACGGAAAATGGCGAGTCATAACAGCGCGCGTTCTTACGTGACCTGACGGATGAAAGCGCCAAGGAAATGTGATATAAGAAGACGTAGATGGGAAGGGTTCTAAGAATGAGTAATTCTGGAAAATTTGAGCGCGCCCATGTCCCGTATTACATTATCATACGATTATTATACGACGGCAAACAGGCGGACCGCAAGTGACTGGGAGGAAAGAAAGCTGCATATTAAAAACATTCTATTTAACGAGCACCTGCAAATAATGATACAACAAATGTGGTCCGACGGTGATAGAAATGAGAAAGCATATTTTAACAAATTTCTGCAAATATAATTTCGCGTCTTCAGCAATTTGTTTTTTTTTGTTTCATTATATTATCAATCAAGTTATGTTAATGCGGAGTGAAAGGAGGCACGTAATGACTTGGGTGTTATTTTAAGATGGATACAATCGAAGAGCGTTAAAATACTTGATTCTGGGTCCAGAGGTCACGAGAAAGGCTCCAGAAAAAACAACTTGTTTGAATTCCTACCGATTTAATAATCAAAATGAACGTTTTTTGCTGACTCTAACAACAATACATTGAATGAGAATTTACTGTTATGTTTGACTAGTTTTGCCCTCGCCTAGTGTCCAAAATGTGTGTAAATGACGTGTGACGTGAGCATAAAACACAATTCAGCCATATTTTCATTCTGATGCAAGGGACGAGTCCCATAAAGAAAGAAAAAAAAAACACAAACGAAAATTAGGGATGAAATTGATACAAATGTGGATCTGCAGGTACGTTTTTATTTTGCTTTTCCGTATCATCTCAGTCTTATTTTCTACCCCCTTAGCCACCCCCTTCAGCCATCAAATCTGAAAACTGACTCCCATCAATCTCCCCCTAGTTCTTCCCAATCTTTTCTCTTCGGACAAATTTTCAGCCACACCTGCTTACAATACAGATACATCACCGTAAGCTTTTAAACGTGATGTAAAATAATAGCTATCGTCGAATTATACGCTTAATACTTTGAAACAAATTGGTAATAAAAATGAAAGCAAAACAGTCAATAATAAAATAAGCCTTTAAATAACGTTTGCATGAAAAAATTCTCAGTAACATAATTTTTTTGTGGAAACAACAGGAGAAGCTTAAACGAAAAATCACAACACAGAAAATATGACATAATAATGCGATAATCACCTTAGCGTTCAGGATTTAAAGTGAATATACAAAAACTGAACTGGATCTGGAAGTCCTAAACGTTCTGATGTTTGAAAAATACTTGGCCCGGACAGGCCAAAACCAAAACCAAATTTCGAGCAAATTACAGAGGTGAGTACAATTGAGTCGGATATTAACAAATGTCGGGTTAACTTTGTTAACCGGCGATGTAAGCCTTTTCCAAGATGCGACTATTGAAGAATTGTCTTTGACACAATATCAGTGCTACCCGAATAAACGTTCAACAAAGAATACATTACCACAATTACCTTGATTCAGTGAGTAATGAGCAATCCGTACAGTGGCTCAAAGAATTGAACCACAAAGAAAAACAAATTCTAGATAAATCATAAATCATGCAATACTTTATTTTTGGAAAATCAACTTAGAATATTATTTTAGTACGTTGTTCAAAGATTAAATAATAACGGTTGGTTGTGTACTTATTACATATCTTAAATTAACAACTTTTCTGTTTTTCGTATATTTTATTGCCTTTCTGGCATTGCTGCAATGGTTTTGTTATCAACTTGCACTGTGTGGGATGAAAATTTTAGCTTTGAGACCATTTTTTTATTTATTTCATATATATCCCGCTAAACTACAGTTAAGTAGTTTGTCAAACAGGATTTTTATTACAACTTTTTACAGATTACAACTTAGACCTTAATTTATTCAATAACAATAAACTTACACATTAAATCGCCTAATACAAATTATTTCTACCTAGTAGCCATGTTTTCAGCAAATATCTGACTCTATTTGGAAATTCGCATTTCTTAATATTACCAGGTAGCATATTATATATTTTAGGCAAATTATACTCAAGGGTTCGTTGTCCGTATTTATTATTATGTTTAGGTACAAGCATGCCTTCATTCTTTGTGAACCTAGTATTGAAAAGAACTTTCACATAACTTGAAAATTAACTTTAAACAATTATTCACATTTCAAAGTTAATTTTTAAGTTTTCTGAACATTTTTTTCAAGTTTTGTCATTATTTTTATCATATATATAATAACAGAACTCGAATAGGACTTTTACAGAACCCGAAAATGAACGTTTAAATTTGATAAATTATTGAAATTCTGTGAAACAACCCAAATAAAACATTTGAAATGGCAAATAAATCTATTTCTATATCCACTGGATTTCAGAACATGAAGAATTTATAGTAATATCGAAGTAATTATAATCATCTCGCTTTTTTATCAACGCAAATGAAGCATATTATTATGTTAAACATCTCGACAAAAGATACATTGTGTTTGAAATAATAGTTTTAAATGTTAGAACGGATTTCAAAAGATGAAGTTTTAGATAAGCTACGACTGAAAGATGTAACAACGTGGCCGTAATCATAAAAACACGTAACACGTATATGAAATCGGAAAGTAATTATAACTAACCCGTAAAATGGAGACAATAGTGACACGCGGGGTTTAGTGATGAGAAAATTTTCATGTAGGTATTTACTTATATTTATTTACAGTCTGAAATCTTAACAATTGCGGAGACTGTAAAAAGGGAAAAACACTAAAATTACACCCTATCGTTTAGGAAAAATTGATTTCCAGGACGCGATTTTAGATTGGCTAGTAGTCCGCCGAGCAACCTTGAATATCTATCGAATAAAATTTTATTAAAAACAATAGTTTTTAAGTTTGAGTAAAGATGGGTTGTTTCACAGAATTTCAACAATTTATCAAATTTAAACTTTCATTTTCGGGTTTTGTAAAAGTCCTATTCGAGTTCTGTTATTATATATATGATAAAAATAATGACAGAACTTGAAAAAAATGTTCAGAAAACTTAAAAATCAACTTTGAAATGTGAATAATTGTTTAAAGTTAATTTTCAAGTTATGTGAAAGTTCTTTTCAGGTTATGTTATTATTTCAGTTCTGTCAAGTAACTGGCCTATAATGATATAATAACAGAACTTGAATAGAACTTTCACGGAACCCGAAATTGAACGTTGAATTTGATTACATACATGTATAAATATAAATTTATAACTAGGTTAACAAGAAATTTCAACAAAATTAAGTATATTAAACTGTTATATTTTGCCTTTGTTAGAAGCCAACTATAGTACAGTTCTCCCGTCTGGAACGCACATTACAATATTCGTGTACAAGCTATTGAAATAATGGAAAATAAATTCTTACGTTTTCTCTGTTTTAAATGGGTATTCCAGCAATTTTGTTGAAATACAACACTCTTTTAAATTAAATGAATATGCTTAAATTGTCTGGCAGAAGGATTTTCAATGACTTAGTATTTCTATATAAAATTCTAAATTATGCATTTGATAGTCCAGAATTGCTTGCATTGATAAGCTTTCGGATTCCACTACGTAATACGAATATAAGTCAGGATTTATTTCAGTGCTGGAATTCTGGTACTTACCACTCAATCAAGTGGTAAGTTTAATTTTATTTTATTCGAAATTGTATTCCTCATTGGGCAGAACACTTATGGAGGGAAATAATTATACCGAGTCAGTGGAGATCTTTAATTTATCACTTAACAAATTCAAAGTATTGTTACTGAGGCAGTTTAGTTATGTAATATATATATATATGAAATTTTACTGTTCATATGTAAAAGCCTGTAAAAAGGGCGCTAGTAAAGTAAGAAATATATGCATAAAAAACAGATAAATTATTCTTAAACAAAATATGTCAATATTTGGCAGTAAAGCTTTTATTTGCCATTATGTGTCATCTCTGTAACGTTATTTAATATTTATAAATAAACATAATACACACCCTTTCAGATATACGATACTTGTTTATATCTTTATAGTTTTGGTGTGAAACTCGTCTTACTTGTTCCAAGAGCGGCGGCGCAAACGACGTCATAGTTAAGTAATAATTAAAACTTTCTCGCGTTTTCTACGGGGCGAACCACGGAGCCATTTGGGTTTCTAAAATCGTCTCATCCCCTAACAGAACAGTGGAACCTTTTGTATTTCCAACAAACAATTGGGCGTCTGAACAAAAGGGCCCGGCCGGGAGGTACTGGAAGACTCGCCCGCTCGCACAACATACTCGGCTTGGCCTGTTATATAATTAAGGAAAGTGAAGTACTCTGTATTCAGAGTGGCGAGAGATCCATTGTTGGCTAATCCCGCCTGATCGGTACACGTTCTCGCTGATCTTTGATAAACCTCTGTTGTGGTAGCGTTTAGCGATCATTTTGTAATCTATATATATATATATATTTTTTTTTTTATATATTAACTCCACACAGGAGGCCCTGAAGAAAATAATTTCCCTCAGGGCCTATGTCATCTTTGGGGATGCTGTGTGGAGGGTCTTTTTGTGGAGAGGAAGGAGTGAACATGGGTCTTGAAGAGTCCCATGTTGTAGGAGGGAGGAAACACAGATGCCGGCAGTTCGTTCCACAGCCGAGCTGTTGAACTTAAGAACGAATCGTAGAAGCGACCCGTTCTCATGTGACAAATGTCAACCGTGTACAAATGTTGGGCGCGCGTTTGGCGTGTATCCCGACTATGCACCGGTGCCGAAGGGATCAATGACGCTAGTTCCTCAGAGCATCTTCCATTGTAATACCTATATATATTAGAACTCCATCTTCTGACGATAAATGTAAAGCTATTTTATAACCAGTGGAGGAGTTTTTGGCTAAAATTGCACGAAAAGCACATTCGGTTTTTTAGCTGGGTCTATTTGTACCACTCGTCGCTTTTCGTAATTTGTTCTTATCTATCGGAGTCGACCTGATTTTGGGCGATGGGCATACTTGTGCGAATTTATTATAACCTCTAGATTCAGGTAGAAATTCAGCGGAGTTCTTTTGTTGTTGTGGAGATCTACATTTAATGCAATTTAGATTTCGTTTTTACATATTTACAAAAGATTTCATTTTTTCTTTGAAATGTGACTTTTCGAATGATAAGCTTTTTTATGATTCCACAAAAGATTCCCAATCATTGCCGCAGTATTAATTATTAGACGGTTTTCGAAAACTCTTTATGCAAGCGGGAAACTGATGAATCCACATCACATTTGAAGTCGATTTAGTTTTATAACTTTTTTGATTTTAGCTTTCGTTTTCGAGTATATTTAGTCCGAAAGGTCAAATATGAAAAAAAAAATCAGTCGCAAATGGGTTAATATTAGCTATACATCTAATGTGAAATGAGTCGAAGCGTAGACCCTGCTCCAAAAGCTTAAAACCTAACTTAACCTAACCTAATCTAAACTAACCTCCTAACCTAACCTTACCTTACCTAACCCTACGGTTGCTGAAAAAAAAAGAAAAGTTTAAAAAAAATCACAGCCACCCTTGGATTCAGAGCTAAGCAAGTTAAAAAATTACATGATATTTTACACAATTATTGTTACAGATACCGTTTTCTTGTTGATGCAAAGATCGTATAAACGTGAATTTGAAACTCATTAATAATCTTTCTAAACATTTGGTTATAAATAACTGCGAATGTTTTAATACTCCTGATATTTCCAAATCATGTTATCACTTTGTAATAATTTCAATCTGTAATTTTCCAGTTTTTCCAAATTGCGCAAGAGTTCTTCTTGAGAGCACGAATACAAATAAAAGCTTTCAATATATTGGCATAACGGTATCAGTAACCTAGGCGTAAAAACTCCCCAAAACAAAACCTAAATATTATATTATTGAAATGTTGCTGAATATTGCGCGAATGCATTCACAAAGAAAAAAATATTTATGAAACCGCAAATTTTACACAGCAAAAAGTGGAATAAGCATCGTTTTTACCCGTGTTGTGTAGTACTCCCATGGGGCCGGTAGCAAATCACCACTCCTGAATACAATACATCACAAGACGAGATAGAGCCTGAAAATAGCCTGAAATGCACATGAATATTTTCCATTCGTTTCGTGGATTAGTCGGGATTTTTTTGCGGGAGACTTTGAATTCGCACAGCTTCCGTTCACAAAGACTGAGTAGTTCCAACTCCCAGTTCCAGCTCCCAGTTACAGTTCCAGCCGGTAGTGTGTGAAATAATGCGGATAAACCGTAAAACGATTCTGCGGAGTGCCGAGCGCGATATCAATTCTGCCGCGATGAAGTATGAAAAACAATTTTATTTCTGAACGGATAGCGTTAACGCTCGCGGCCTTTTATCGTATGAAAATCAGCTTATTCTAGATGCTTGGTATTTTTGTGCGATTACGTGCCAGATGATTTAAATTGTTACGTCCATGTTCGTACGTGAAATGATGGGGTTGGTTTGTTCAAAACTTTAATTAAATTACATAAACCGAGATGCGATGAAAAGTAGTACATTATAATGTATTAATATTCCTGCCCACTCTCTCCTATAGCTAGCTTCCTTATATAATATAAACATTAACCGAATTCGTGTTTTAATGGGTATTTATTTTGGTGTTTGCCAAAATAATTATCACGCCATAAATACTTCGATGAGTCCAATTTCCTTTTACAAAAATATTTAGCCGCAATTTGAGGTAAAAATGAATATAATCTGACAAGATTTGAGTGAGTTTTTATTATAATTTAAAATCTGTAGAAACGCGCGCCATTGCCAGTTGAATTCGAACAGACCAGACCTGGCAATCGAAACATTTTCCCGCTAATTCAATAAGAATATATTTATTTTTTACAACTTAATAAATCATTACAGAAAACATATGGCATTCAAATGTGAACATCATATTTAAACTGAAATATATTCATAAAAAAATAATTTACAGGCATTTTTATTTTCTAGGTTAGTATATTTGTACCCATCACCGTTGGTTATATTTTGTTAGCGCCCTTGAGGTGATTTTGCACAAAAACTGCGCTATATAAATCAACCAAATATTATTATTGACCCACCGGAGTCGACGTGTTAATATGATTTTAGGCGATAAGCATACTATGAACACTAAAGATAATTCAGCAGTTTTTTGCAATGTGACTTTCCAAACGATAAGAACGATTACCTTTTATTGGTTTCTCTCTGAGCCTAGTAAAATGGGCTATGTGGCGCTTTTTTTGAAGGCGGTATCATTAATTTTTTGAATGCATTCCGTTTTATAGGTGTATGGGATGAAATGTGGTTTATGTAATAAATAAAGAAGGAGGAAGAGAATGAGAAAGATTAGGAGAGAGAGGGAGGATTGTAATAGAAAAAAATACTTGAAAAGTGGGAACGGGCCCTTAAAGGTTTTTGAAACCTCTGTTTACAATATTAGCCAAATATATGTTAATATTTCAAAAAAATTATTTAATGTACGCTCAATGTCATATTGGCATAATACTTTGTGCAAGTATTTTTTACGATTTTCCCTTATTTCATTGTAAAAGTATAGTTAACGTAGATTAATTAAATCAATGAAAAGAAAATACCACGTGTAGTCTACAGAATGAGTGTTAATCAGTTCCAACTCTTTCTGTAAGAAAATATGAAGCTCTAAGGTAAAGCAACACAGCACACCTTTGTGCTGTGTTTTATGAGATAAATTCATAGAGTTATTCCCAACCTTATACAGCTCGTGACATAAATAAACAAAAACAGCATTGCCGCACCAAAGAAGTGTCTTTGCCTCCGCTGTAGCTCATACGGTCTTGTCCAAACACTGCTAGATAAAGGAAAAGTTATAGTTGCCCGAACAACGTTAATGGAACATATGAAAGCTTACAACAAAATTGTTTGAATACATTGCAAGTTATACAAACCATAACGCTTACTCAGGTGGAGTTATATAAAACCACTTTTTGAACCGCTACACAAGTAGGAGTTTGTGCTTGTTAAACTAAAGCTAGTTGTAGAGGAGTTTTCACAACTCAAATTTAACAGTGATATAAGTTGGGATAGTTGTTTAATATCAATGGGTCAACTTGTAACGGGATAAATCAAGTACCCCGTTAATTTATTATTTTGTGTGGACGTCCTACAACTGGCGACAGTATTAGAAGAGCTGTTCGGAGTTGGCTGACGGAACGACAAGAGCTTCAACTCAGTATTCGCCTGGAGAAGCTGACAATAAGACGTACGGAGAAGAAAGTACTCTTTGCGGATGGCGTTCAACACGGAACAGAGAAGCTTAAGTTTTTATCAAGATGCATATCCATATTCAATCTGTAGTTTATCTTTCTATTTTAAATATTGATTTACTATAGTTTATAAATTTTGTTCCATCATTTCTATATGGAACTGGCGCCCTAATTATTATTCGTAATGATATTTAAAATTACAATTCATTATTTTACTAACCACAATTCTTCAAACCACCATGTTAATTATTTTGACGTAAAATAAGACCAACCAACTAACGCTTCTTCGAGGTTAGTCACACCATGGGATTATTTTTATTTTATTGAATCATAGAGTCTTGCAACATTGTAATACAATAAATTACATTTCTATAATATGAATCTTTTATTTAAGATATTCATCCTTTTTATTCTTACACTTAATAGCATAAATTCATCTTTGTTACATTGCACAACATGGTTTTGTTTGCCATCATTTATAATATTGCATAGTAATATTAAATTGCCTTTCTACGCTACAAACTGATGTAATCCTATATTCGATATACTTTTTGATGAGAATGAATCCAACTCTTTGCTGCGTTGCCGTATTGTTCACTTCAGTTTCTATTATTAACTTTGAAGCCCATGCAGTTTCCGAAAGCTATTTTGTTTTCCGATACCAAGGTAATTAAGTGAAACTACTATTAATAAACCATATTCTAATAAGTACAAGAGCAACGTTTAAAAATGCTAGCACGACTTGATATTAAAACTAATAACGTTTTTTTATTACCTACGTAAGTATTTATTTGTTTTCATGAAACAATGAATAATTTAGTTTAGTTAGCAATATCACAAAAAACACTTCAGAAATGTTTATTAAAAATGATCACAGATTATTTTATAGCAACTGCAAGTAAGGATAAACGAGTGAAATATTCTTTAGTTTCCAATTCCCAATTCATTTAAAGTTTATCACCCCAAATTCATTTATAAATATTTCTGTCAATATTAATTATAGGAATACACAATACACAGAACCAGAAATATATTTTAGGAGCCAAAAAACTATTAACAGCTCTCTGTACCCCTCGACTAATATACGATTGATATATATGATCACTTGGACTTGCAGTGTTAGTATATCGCGCTTACGTAACCTCAAAATATAATTCCTCAAACTCGCGAGAAACCTCCAAAATTTCGTTCTTTGACTCGAATTCTGGAAGTGAAACCAAATCTGATAATTCACATCGAATTGTTCAAATTCATCATATGAATATTCGACATTTTTTCCATAATTGCAAACAATTCTTGCCGTTCTTACTTTAACAAACTAATCTTAGTAGCTATTTTATTCACTGCAATTTACTAATGACTGATAATTGAATATTTAACTATTTGAAATGTATGTATCTACTAAATCAACTAGATACCTGCCTAGCAATCGAAAATAATCTATTATTATATTATAATAATCATTATTGAAAACTATTCAAAATCATTGAATGTATCCAGTGAGTACAATTTACAATTGTTTCAAGGACCAGTTTTTTGATAGCTCTTGGAATATTTCCGGCCGTGAGTTTCTTGTGTACGAAATATAGAAAGGGGAACGGAATGGAACCCTGAGAGCATGCCACCATAATATTGAAAGCCCTACCTTGTATTTAGTGTTCTCGGTGTTCCCTCTCTCTGGCAATACAAAAACTCCACGGCGAATTACACGTAACCGAGAATTGAACCTCGACCTGTAATCAGTTGCGCGGTTGAAAAGGTACTGTTTTGGTACATTCCGTCTCCTGTTGACAAAGTTAATAGGACGGGAAGGTAAGGAGTAAACTATTAGAGATAACAATCGGCTAGACAGACCCCCGAACAGACCAATCACGCAACTATTACAGGACCGATTTGTAAGTTAAAGGTTTGTTAAAAGCTTTACAAAAGTTCGGTGTATTCCGAATGATCAAACAAAGCTCTTTTCAGATTTGTGGTTAAACCATATATTTTTTGGAAATAAAAATGAAAAGGGTAATTATTTAATATTTTTTTTATTTATTTTAAGACAAACCAACTTTGTCACAACCGGTGAAATTGACGTAACGTAGTAATATTTGTCGACTGTGGGTTATATTATGTAGACGGTTGAACCTTGCTTTGACGAATTGACTTGAAAAATAAATGTCGCAACAAACAAAGCGCTTTGTAAACAACTGTATTTTTTCGTCGGAAACAGAAACAAAATACATTGGCCGCTATTGAATATCTAGCCTTGGTAACGCAAAAACAACTCTTAGAATTCGAAAGTTTATAATGTCCAAACGGAGTTTGTTGATTTTAGCTTTATTTTTCTTCGTATTCGTCTTTAGTCGAAGATGGTATGACATGTAAGGACTTATGTAATATCTACTTCCTACCTCGTACTTACAAATCTTCTGCGATAGTGGTAATACGTTTTCTCCGTACACTCGGAGTTTTCCAGGAGTGCAAAAGTCACAAAAAACGCACATAATCTGTAATGTATTATTAAAACGTGCAGTTTCATAAATTTAAGTTTTTTTGCATAAGCTATCTAGTGTTTTTTTTTTAAATTTATAAAATATATTAATTAAGTATGGGAATTTTATTATCAGGTTACAGTACATTTTTGTATTTAATTTATACTTGTATGCAAGCCTTTCTCGTCTTGCACAGTACTCAAATGAGTAGTTACCTGCTTATACTTCACAATCACGAGATAACTTAAAGCAGTATAAAAAAAACTATTAAATAATGTTGAATAACACTTGCAGGCTGATTCGTAAAACCTAATTGACTCATACCATATTATTGTAGCAATTCTATGTCAACGTCCCAATATCATACTCCTATGCGACGGATTCAACAACTAGGAAACAAATACTCAGATGTTGTTGATATATTTAGTACATCAATTTCAATATATAAGCATACCCTATTGAAGTTTTTTTTTTCATCGAGTAGTGGAATATTTTAATAAAGGTATTTAATTCGATTTGACTAACATTTAATAATTTTGTCAACTGAAACAGAAAAAATATTTTGGATTTTTTATATGTTGTGCCTGCATTCTGTGTAGATCAAGTTGAGTGATATTTTGACTTTATATTTATTTTTCTGCAATTGTATTAATAGTCGTTTCCTGCACTATTTTCATGTATAATTTCGTAAATATTTTTTATATATATGTATGTAAAAGCCTTAATAGGCGTGAAATAAATAAATAAATAAATAAATAAATAAATATTAAACAAACAGAACAGACACATTTTTAAAATTAATTTCACTTTCTTAATTTTCCTGATTTCAAACGCAGTTTCCCGGGACGACCAGGCGAGGAGAAGATGCAGCGGACGAAGTGAAGTTTGACAGCAAGGTAGCCCTCACTCCCGCACTGCTTGCAGTAGACAATACACACTGCAATGCACTACGGAATTGACGACTACCCACTGATCCCAAGTCTACTCGTTACGTCTTCATTGTATACTCTCCTGGCAATGAAGATTGTCCAAGGCGCTGACTCTGCACAACGTCGCTTCTTTTCCAAAGGATAATTAAAATACTTCACTTCAGTGTTGTTTATTATAAGTATGTAACGTCTGTTTTGATATATTGTTGATTTTTTTTTTTATACCAGGTTAATTAATATTTTTCACGTGAATTAATGTTATTATTATATTATTAGATTGCCCTCCTCTAGAAAAAACAGAACAAATAAAGTATCTAGGAATCGTTATTGACCATAACCTTAGATGGATACCTCACATCAAACAAATCACAAATAAACTTCTCAAAACAATATACATTTTCCTAAACATAAGAAACATATATAAAATAAAACAATTGAAAACAATATATTTTGCACTCTGCCAATCAAGAATAGAATATGGAATTGTTGCTTGGGGAGGAGCAACAAACTCGGCTATCAATTACATAGAAACCGCACAGAAAACGATCTTAAAGGTAATACTAAAAAAACATAGACTGACTGATACAGACCAAATATTCAACAGCTGTGACGTAGGTACTAGATATACGCCAATTATACGTTAAAACACTATAAACTACATTTTCGGCAAAAAAAAATTTCAACATACACAAAATAACACTAACAGACCAGTTAGACAAGCGTACAAAGAAAACATAAAAACTCTGACAGTAAATTCAAGATTTGGACAAAGACACTACCAATACCATGCTATAAAAGCTTTCAACAGTGTAAAACTTGAAATTAAAATTGAGGAAAATAAAAATAAATTCACACACAAAATTACAAAATGGATTAAAGAACAAAAAAGACAACATTAACAAAATATCATAGCATAAAATAAAAATAAAACCTACACGTAACACACAAAACCAATATAAACACAAATCACTCACAAACACACAAGATTATATATTAAATGTATTATTTTATCTTATATTGTAGATTGTATTTAGATTATATTATAAAATGAAGGCCTCAGCACGGGCAAGCCACCCAGTGAGGCCTACATTACGGGAAAACTTTGAAATGTAAAAAAAATATTGTACCAAACAAAAATAAAAATATTCTTCATCCATTAAGATACCATCAGAGGGTCTCCAAGTGAACGAACTCCATAAAAGTTGACTTTGAGATTATTAGCCTTAAAGATTTGTCTTTTCATATAGATACACAGAGCATGACAACTAAGTGCTGATAGATATGCTAAAATGGTTAAAAATCGTTATTACTATGTTTTAAAGGTTTGAAACGAGATATCACCAATAATTTATTTTTTTAAAACGCTGAATTTTATGCGGTGTTTTGATAAATGAAAAAAAAAAACTGTAACTACCGCTGTAAGCTGATGATCTGCTAGTAGGTACGTATATTAATTATTATTTTGATAAACATGTACAAGGTGTAATAGCAAGAACCCGAAGCATATTATAAGTAAAAAAACGTAAAAACAAACAGAAATACGTTTCCATCACACATGGCAACTAAGTAGTTGGGTACAGCCTAGCGGGTCAGATGGTGCGAATATTGTCTCATTCCAGCAACGCGTCACGCATGTAAGGGGCGAGATGGAGTCTCACATGATCCCGTCGCGACATGTAACAGTGTGATCAGTGGCGACGTATAAAAGAAAAAAAAACGGTTTTAATTGAAAAAAAATATCATCGGAGAGCAAAATGATATCTACATGTTTCACTCCAAATTTGCTAAGCACTGATTAAAATCCTTCGGGTTCGTGCTGTTACACCCTCTATATTTGCACGTTGCGTCATGGCATTTTTTGAAATCGATGATTAAAAGATCCAGTGCCTTTCCTTCCTAAAAATATGGAAAATAGCCATGTTGTGCTCCAAAAATATAGAATATCGTATACAACAATATGATTAATATTGGTCTCAGAAAACAGCTTGCTAAACAAGCAATCATCCGATCAATAAAACCCTAATCCAGGATAAACCCATAAAGAAAAGCTTCCGCAACAAAGCAGTAAAGTTGTTTTATTGCATTTCAAAGAAAACACAGACTAACAATGAAAAGCGAAACAAAAACTGAGAACACAGCTTAACCGTCCACCTGGGACTAGTGGGAATCAGACAAACGTAACACTTAAAAATAAGATCGCGAGAGTGTGCTCCAGCGGTACAACCAAAGGCGGCTTTTGTTAAATTCAAATTAATATTCTAAACCTTGCCAGTGTATTCTATTAAAACATTGGCGGGCTTAGCCCACACTTAGGCCCTCGCAAGTCTAGGTAAACTTAAGTAATCTCAGTTCAAATTAAGATTAACAGCTCAATGCTTGAGATAAGTTGAGCCCACACACTCTGCGCGGAACAGATATCTCTAATGATCTCAGGTGACTTGTTTCATCTCGGCGCTCCGTTTGGTTTATTTGTTTGTTTGTTCGTTAATAAGATAAACTTTACGCGGAAAACAACACACATTTGATACAATTTGCGTGTGATAAACCAGATCCGTGTAATCATATTTTTCCTGCGCCACCCCTTCGTTTTAGCGTATATTCAAATTACTAACACTGATTTACGCGGAACGAAATGGTATTAAGTCGACGCGTAAACTTCGTTCTTCTCTATTTCATCACGTGAAACCATTGATATTGAAAAGTCTGGATTTGTCCTCCGCTTGTAAGTAATCAAATAATATTATATTTATATAATTAATAAATAAGGCCATTTATTAATAACTCAGCGTTTTTCATATGGATTGGGGTGTCGATAACATCTTTTATTATTTATTTTAACACAGTTCCTACCTAAACCGTTAAATGGGATGTTATGTGCTTTCTATGAATCACGTAGTGAGTAAGATAATGAAACATAAGTTATATATAACAATTCAACAGGCGGTGAATTTTTATTCGTCCGAGACTTAAAGAGTGTTAGTGCTTTTAATCTCGTGAAAAAAAAACTTAAAGCACATAATAAATGTAATATGTATTTTTATAATTATTTAAATTAACCCCTCACCTAATTTCACTCAGTGCATATGTCATATTTTATAATGTTGTGTGGAGGGTCTTTAATAAAGAAAAGAAGGAGAATAGTTCTGGAAAGGTAAAATATCTGTGGTTTGGGTAGGAATTTAGTGATCAGTGTGTCCAGAAGTGATGGACATATGAATGCATATATCCCCCCAAATGCGGCGCAAGGAAATGGGTCGAGAGACCAGTTGGAGAGGTCAAAGGGTATCCCCGAATCAGCCACTCCTGATCTGGCACGCCTCGCAGCTGGTGGGCAGGCACATCCTGAACACATATCACCCGATGAACCCGGGCAACCCTGCTGAATCACCATACGTAGCCAACCACTTGGGGTGACCTATGGCAGAGATGTAGGTAGAGAGGTAGGGTGGCGGTAGCAAAACTTGCCTCCCGAATTGAAATATATGAACACATAAGAAAAACTCTGCATGCAATCCTCTGCATGACACCCGCACTTCTCACCGCTGAGCTTCTCCCAACTTGCAAGAAAACTAATAAATACTTGAACATTGAAGCAAGGGGTGCTTACATTATATTTTGTCCTTTTGCTAGTTGGGAACGACTAAGCGCATCGTGCGGTCCTCCTGTAGAAGGAACCATCAATAAAATGGTATTTTATTACTAAACAATATCCTCCATCGAGATGTTTTTTCGAAAGCATAATATGACCCTTTTAAAGTGCCCAATAACAGTATTAACCGTCAACTCAACCTCTTTGGCAGCATTCATTATACACTGGAGTGGTTGGTGTTAAATATACATACATTTACCATGTTAATAAATTAATACCATTCCTTAAAATATTAATATGAAAACATATAAAACAGCTTACTGCGGCTTAAAGCCAATGAATCCACCTCGATTTCGCCGTCCAGCCTACATTTTTAGGCTCTATAGATATGGCACATTATGACAAGCGATCTCTCAAAACGTTTTTGCAAAATGCCAAAAATTTGCCAAAAAATCTTATGGATTGTTTTATATATGTAGAATCTAACTGACTTACTAATAAACACGTTTTAAATTTTAGCCAACTGATAAATAACCATTAATTTATGGTAAATGGTTATTTATCAGTCTAAAATAAGACATGTTTATTATTAAGACCTATATTATTGTATGCCGTAAACTGTTCAAAAACTCAAAGGAAAATCCTTCGACTATAACTCAACCAAGTCACATTTTAAGTAGCATTTCTGAGATTCTTGATTTTCAATACCATTGACAACAGCTAGAAATCCCATCAAATGGAGAAGAAGAAGGAAGAGTGTCCTGTGAAGTTTTCCAACATAATCTCTGGCTCAGTTTGCGTTCAGTATTAATAAGGAACAGTTTAATATCACTCATCCGTTCAGCATTTCATTATCCACGGTACATCAACTCACCCACTTTGCCCTTAGCCTCACTACTAAGTTAGTTACTGAAAAAAGCCGTTGTAAAGAATCTTCAGTCAGGTTACACGGAAATTTTACGGATACTTTTTCGCTTAATTATTTTATGACGAGCTTATCCAGATAAGCTAATCGCCTCTGCATACAAAAATGTATCCCCGACGAGGAATATTCAATGCAAAATATATTTAGTGTCACGTTAGCACATTTTCAGCTCAATTTGCATTTTAAGCATTTGGGTCGACTATATTAAAAATTCCGTGTACCGAAAGCATAACAGGGAAATCGTTTTATTTATTCAATTCAATTCCTCCTTCAGTCCACACTTTTTGTTTGCTATCTAAGCTCAAAGCTTTTCAGTATTCCACAAAGGGATTATATTATACTTTTTCTATTTACGAAGAAATTAAAAATACAAATTCTATTTTTACCATCGAACTTTTACGTAAATCTATTGTCGAATACGGAATAGCTGAGACTAAGGACGGGTTGCTGGACAGAATTCGAACATTTCATCAAATTTCAAAGTCGAATTTTATTAGAGTTCCTTTCGAGTTTTGTTATATGATTCGTCAATTGTTCCCAAAACTGAAATATTAACAGAACTTGAATAGCACCTTTGCAGAACTCTAAAACCAACTTTTAAATTTAACGAATTGTCCAAATTCTGTGAAACAACCCGCCCTAAATTTATCAGCGTTAAACATGCCAAACTAACGTATTGAGAATTCAGTAAAACGTACACTTGGAACAAAAAAGTTCCGCCTGCATTGGTATGAAGGTGAGATATGTCAATGTTTTAATCCCGAATAAAATATTAATACTTGAAATTTGTGAAATATTAATATGCAGAACGTATGTACAGGGTTATCCAATAAGAGGTGTTATTTTGATATTTTTACCGTAAAAGATCAATGGTTTCGTTGCTTGTGTGGCATGTAGCGCCGTCTTGTTGAAAGTAAACGTTGTCCAGATGAATACCATTCAATTTCGGCCATAAAAAATCATTAATCATCTCTCGAAAGCGCAATCCATTCACCGTAACTGTTGCTCCAGTTTCGAAAAAGTAAGGTCCAATGACTCTGCCGGACAATAAACCGCACCAAGCAGTCACACGTTGAGGATAGAGAGGCTTTTCAACAATAACTCTTGGGTTTTCCGAGCCCCAGATTCGACAATTTTGCTTGTTGACGAAGCCACCGAGGTGGAAATGGGCCTCATCACTCAAGATGATTTTTCGATGGAATTCCGGATCATTTTCACGCATTTCAAGGACCCAATCAGCAAAAACACGGCGTTGTTGATGATCGGCCGCCTTGAGTACTTGTGTTAATTGAACTTTATAAGCCTTAAGACACAAATCTTTATGCAAAATACGGTGTAATGTCGTTTGTGGAATGCCTAATTCCAAAGAACGACGAGGAATGGACAAACCTGGGTTTTCTTCAACACTTTCGGCTACAGTAGCAATATTCTCGGCTGTTCTTGAGCGACGTGCACGGGTTTTATTCTTCACATCACTAAGTTGTCCCAACAGCTCAAATTTTTCCACCAATTTCTGTATTGCGGTCCGACAAGGTGCTTCACGACGACCCAAAAATGTTCGAGTTTTACGAACCGTCTCTGCCAAATTTTCACCATTTTTATAGTGAATTTTAATAATTTCAATGCGTTGTTGAAGCGTGTATCGTTCCATTTTTATGAATTCCAAATGTCAAAAAATGACAGCTTCAAAAGTAACATCTACCAAAATAGCGGGCTATTCAAAATAAGACCTCTTATTAAAAACCTCTTTATTATAATTGTTGCATTACAAGAATCTTATTTCTCTGAAAATCAGCTGAACTCAGAGCGACAGAGTTCTATCTATCATATTATATTATTATTTTAATTAGTTTTTTTGTTAGCACCTTCTGAAACGTAAAGATTATAAAATTACAATACTTTTTGTATACTCAATTTTTCATAAATTTTGATTTATCATTTATTTTCGCAGTTTCTCGCTATTGGCAAATGGAACCTCGTCTCAAGAATAAAAAAAGATATTTTATCTACTGCAGAAATAAGTAAGTGGCCCGTGAGCACGATTTAATAGATTTTAAATTGCAAATGGAGCCCGGTTATCCTAAAAAATAAATATAAAGTTTAATGTAAAATATTAAAACTTTATAAGAAAAAAAACTTTCGTTTAAGTTGGACTTATGTTAGATGGGGTTTTAAAGAGAAAACAATTGTAGAAAACTTGGTGCAAAAAATTCGATTTTGGCCAAAATTTCAGATAGAACCTTGTTGTCCCAGGGGCACGAAATAGCAACCTTAATGGTGATAATACGCTACCAGCTGGTAGGTAGTAACTCCCAACTCCCACCCAAGGGTAGCTCTGGGAAGTTTTCCGATGTGTAACATAGTGTTGAACCACCGCACATTCTAATCGTCATACACGTTAATTAAAACAATAATTTATCAGCTAACATTCCTTGCTACCCGCCGCAGACACTAAGCCCCCGGCGGTACACGGTATGAAATATTACTACTAGAATTGTGCAGAGATGCAAAACCGGCTTAGCAAACTCAGCTTCCCAGATCAGTATTCGTCGTATGTGTTTGCAATTAGAAAAGTTCGATAAGCAACGCGATTACCGAGTAATAAAATAACTTCTGTTAACTTTTGTATGAAGGTTACTTATATCACTTTGTTGACTTTACTTGCCAAAAAATAAATACATTTCAATTAATAAGCGTTCGAACTGTTGCATGACAAATATCTTAATTTGGAAGATGGCGAATAAATTGTCAAAAATTCAAGAGTATTTTAAAATAAAATTAATATAAGTAGAGGTTTCTGATAATTTACGTTTTTTTACATTTTATCCACACAAGAGACTCAGAGGAAACAAATTCCTTCGGGGCCTTGTCATTTTGGGGATGCTATGTGAAGAGAAATGAAAAATATAAATACGTTATTGGTTAAGTTTATTAAATTTAAGTCAATTAAAAAGTCAGGTTGTTTCATGGGGTTGATGCAGGGCCAGCCTTGAGCCAAACGGCGCCCAGTTCGAGTAGAATTTTCAAGTCAAAACCAGTAGACGCCTAAGTAGGTGATCACTGTAATCAATAATATTCGGATGATTTGTATTTTTGTGTAGCGCCGTTTCTTATAAAAAATAATCTCAAGGACGATGTGGACTGTTAGGTGTTAAGTATTATCGTTTCATTCATTGTTACCCTGTTTTGTTTCCGTAATAATTGCTTCAATGGAAGAGCAGCACTGTATTTAAATGATTTTCCTGTGAGAAAGAATAGACATCGAAAAATATGGAAATCTGATGAAGAAAGATGGGGTAAATACCTCGTAGAGAGTACATATAATTAATCTGGTGACGTCTGATGCTTTCACTTTAGTTAAAATCAAACGAAAATACCTTGCAATAAAATCATATCTTGTCAAAATATATCCATCCTGTAAATCAAAGATGAACTTTGCTTCGATGGCAAAATCAACTTCATTATGTTCTGACCAATAATATGGGAAAAATTTCTAGGATAAGGACTACGTGTCGGTATATTATTGATTTCTGGTTCACAGGACACTCGTATTCTTACTCGTGTTGATGGTATTTCAGATATTAAGAGGAAATGAATTGGTTTCCGTGCGTAATTTTATCCTCGGAAGCCTTCGTGAAAAGCATTCCAGCAGACCTTTAATTACCGATTCCGTGTGTGTGTTAATTATTCGTACCTCTGGGAATTCGGAAATAATGAAAATCGTTATAATTAAATTAATTTTGTGATTGTTCATTTTATGAGAGGAAGAATATTGATTCTGGTGTTTTATCATGATTAGTTATTTACATTTATGTACTACCATTTATGTATTAAACAGTGGTATTCATTATCACCCGAATCAAATTATTTCCAAATATTTAAAAATAATTTATTTAATTATATACCAGCAGAATAGGGTAGGTACATAGTGAAACTCTATATGTTATATGTGTTGAACTAAAATATTTACAAAGAAATAAAAATGAAACATAGCAATAATAAAATATCTAAAATAAATCAGAATGGTCGCCGCATTATCTGCATCCATCGCATTGAGTAGAATGCTGAGCCACTCAGATGCAGCCACGATAATGATGTTGGTTAAATTCCGTGTCCTGCTCCAAAAGCTAGCTTGTTGTTGGCGAATTAAGGCATTGAATGAGTGCACCCTCCCCTCGGTGAATATCGTAGAGGCAGTAACATTGAAAATTGCCTGAAAGCCTTAGCTTGTCCCATTACGCTACTGGGTATTGTGTCCACAACTCTCATGTGTATAGGGCATCCCAAAATATTTTAAAAGGCAGTTTTCTGACAATATAACCGCCGTTATAGCATTCCGGCATGTACAGGGTTTTCCAATAAGAGGTGTTATTTTGAATAGCCCGCTATTTCGGTAGATATTACTTTTGAAACTGTCATTTTTTGACATTTGACAAGTAAAAACTACGTCATTAATAAAAATGGAACGTTACACGCCTCCACAACGCATTGAAATTATTAAAACCAAATTCACTTGAGTGAATCAAATTCAAATCATCTTGAGTGATGAGGCCCATTTCCACCTCGGTGGCTTCGTCAACAAGCAAAATTGTAACATCTGGGGCTCGGAAAACCCAAGAGTTATTGTTGAAAAGCCTCTCTATCTTCAACGTGTGACTGTTTGGTGCGGTTTATGGTCTGGCGAAGTCATTGGACCTTACTTTTTCGAAAATGAGGCTGGAGCAACAGTTAAGGTGAATGGATTGCGTTTTCGAGAGATGATTTATGATTTTTTATGGCCGGAATTGGATGGTATTGATCTGGACAACGTTTACTTTCAACAATACGTGACACACAAGCAACGAAACCATTGATCTTTTACGATTGAATATCAAAATAACACCTATTATTGGAAAACCCTGTATATCAATGGCTCTTTGTCGTTCCATATTTTCTACATCTTTCATATTGCATCTTCTTTACGTAAAGATACGCGACAAGTATTTAACTTATGAGGTCACAATTTATTTAGTCTTCTGTAGTTCTTCTAGTCCGACTGGTGGGATGTTTAGTGGCTCCGTGTTGTGCTTGAATACGATTATGACTGATTTTTTAAAGAATTGTGCAACAAGTTGTGTGAGATTGCGTACTCTTCGAATATTCACATAAGTCAGCGTTGTGTCAGAAGCAGCATATTGTAATCTGGATATTTGATGTTGTTACTTCTGTATCGGCAGATATGGCAACCAATCCGTGAATCGAATAAGGTCTAAAAGAAGCTCCTGCCCATTGGATGTAATTTTTTTGTTTCCCTTAGCAAATCTCCTGCGTATTGACGGCTGCTGTTGGGATATCTTGTTTTATGAGTTATTCACATAATACGCGTTGGGAAACAAGATAAAAATTATTGCTAAGGTCGAGAAAACGCCTATAAAAGGTGGTTTTCTTTTTTCGTAGTAGGCTATCGCTTGTGTAACTCCTGAAATGGCCATATTGTTTGAGAAAGCGCTCTTGAAGTCAACTTGGTTATTCGGGGTAAAGGTAAAATGGTTAAAAATATATATCCCTTTACATATTTACATGTAAAGGGATATATACTGTATAAAGCGAGAGAAAAAGTTTATCGTTTAAATGCCAACAAGTTGTCATGCATACCAATGTGTTAACAATTCGAATTTTTTTATTTTATTATGAAAATGTATAGATCCTTTTGTATTTCTTGAAAATTACTGTACAACCAATGTTTAGATATAAAGATATGGGATGTGTGGGATTGCACTAACCTCCCCACATCGAATAAAAAATATTTTAAACAATTATCATGTCTTTGTGAACGAAAAACGTCACCTGCTTTGAAAGCTGAAATAATATAAATATTGCAATCATTTTATTTAAAACTTATTTACTTCTGGAAATCGTCAAAAATAAAATAACATGTGTATAAAGCTATCAAATAACCTCCACATTAAAAAAATTTTTCGATATCAGATTAGAGTTAGTTTTGGTTAACACAAAGTAATATTACAATTTTAATTTAAATGCTTTTTTCCACTGTTTAAGTAAAGCTAGTCAGGATGTGACGAAATGAATGTGAATATGACATATTTTGAGTGAAGAAATGCTGGTATTTTTTAATTATAAAATCTGAAGAAATTTTATGTACGATAAATCCTTTCGTTTCCTTTTTATGCTTAAATAAAAGTAAATATATAACGGAATTTCTGTGCTTCTATTACACTTAGATGTCTGAAACAATTATCATGTTGGTTGACGCTAAAAGTTTCATATGACGCAGATATAGAAAAGTACCTACCTTCACAGTTCTGAAACGGAATCGAAAGTCTGTCACAAAATGACAGGTGGCTTCAAAACTTTCTTAATTCCTCCCTTGCGCTCAAATAATGAAATTTAATATAAATAATTTTACCTTCAGAACTAATTTTATGTTACCTTGACTAAGTCCCACTGAATTATAAAACGTTATGAAACATTTTTTAGACAGAACCGGTAATGCGATGCCGACTAATTTAGAAATTGACTATTCTCTTTTGAATCAATTCAATCATTCCTACCTAAAGAGAATCTTCTACTTTTCCCAATTTTCTATTTATTTGTGCCAGCTAATTTTATCTCAAAATAGAATTTAAAAAAAAATATATTTTCATAAATAATTTACACAAAAAGGCTCATCAATTTCAGTAAAATTACAAGAACTACATTTTATTTTCGTAAAACATCGACAGTCGCTTTTATGTTTACGGAGTAAATTTGTTATTAGTTATTTCAAAGAGGGGTAGTTCAAAGAACGATATTCTCCGTTGGAACTCGTTAAAACTCTTCGTTTAAACCGAAAAGCAATATTATTTAAGGATGATATTTTCTGGTTTATTAAACTGGAGGCAGAAAAAATAATAAATTTAGATTCGTAATAAAATACTGGAACGCTAAAGAAAAATCTATTCGTCTTTAATCTTCGGTTCTTGAATCTCCAAGGCACCGGATTGATTGGTTGAGATTATGTTACCCAATAAAAAATGGAGAGACTGAAAGAAATGGAGAAGGCTAAATGTAATTTCCATGAACTTCGATGTTTATTTTTCATTTCAATGCCTTTCAGTGCCTTCACATTTAGTCTATGATCCATTTTTATTATTAAATATTACTCTTTGATCTAACACAAAGAAATCATGTTTTGTTATAGCCACACATCATCTGAAAATAAATAGTATCTCCGTATGAAAAATACGGAGATACCTTGTTCAAAGATACGTTATCATAGCTCAGGTGATGAACCGGAGGACAAAGGGAAGCGCGAGAAGATATTGTGAAAGAGAGGAAAGAATGTTGGCAATAACGTATTCTAGGGTATGATTGATCACACGTGTCATGTGGATAAACTTTGGCGATATCAGTGACGTATTCACGGCGGTATTTACTTCCCAACCATTATTTTCACTTTTTTAAGCTTTTGTGCTCAGTTTGAGCATTTTTGGATAAAACTATAAATAATAACTACTTCAGCAATAGTTACTCCATCAATGTCGTCTAAATTAATGTGGGTGTTTTCAATAGAACACAGCAACGCAATAAAAGTTAGTTGTTGCAGAATTCGCACGTTTTTTTGTCTAAAATTTGTATGTCATTGTAATCATGTTTATGGAAACGCCAAATTTATTCTGCGTAATTGTGAAACAGGTATCATTTGAACTATTACAGAGTGCTAGGGTGTTTCACGAAAATTCAAATAATATAACATTATCGTCAAATGCCCAATTAGCGCAATTTTTTTTAAATTCGATCCTCTGCCACTGAGATGACTTTTTTATTTATTTTTTTCATTCTGCTATTACTACTGTCCGACAGACGTGAATTTAATGTAATATTATTTTAGAAAGTGTGAGTTTTTTGTTGTTGAATTGTGGTTTTTTTATAAATCTTCTTCTTAATTTATAAAATTTCCGTGTCACTGTTACCGCGTACACGCTAATCTCCGCAACCGCCAAACCGATTTTAATAAAATTATGTGTAATTGGTTTCAGATCAAACATAAGATAGTTTTGGACCCGATAGGTGGCGCTGTTGTCGAGATCAAATTCTTTTTTTCAGCTTTATCATCCAAAAACACATACAACCACACATGTTAACTTCTCTAGCACCCCCCCCCACCTTTATATTTTTAATGCGATTTTTTATAGGAAAAAAGGGTCGTTATTTATTTTTAAGTTGTGTAAGCTTTGTCTTATCATATTGGTAAAAGACGGATTGACAAAAAATATAGTTCAGCAAATCGCACTATATTAAAATAAAATTCAAGACTAAAACAATATTGTCTAGACTTAAAAATCAAACGTAATTTACCTCAATTATATCATTTAATTTTTATCCATTATCAATTCAGAATTTTCATTTGATTTATTTTACTTTGAATATGAGATGAATAAAAAATGAAATAAAAAATGTACATCGAAAGTGTTTTTTTCTGGATCGTATTCGTACGGCAATCTGTCACATTGTTAAAGACATATATTTCAAGCCATTTTTAAGAGTATATAACGGTACCGCTCGCATTTTTACTTATTCTTTATCATACTACGCCCTACTGTCGAATTTGGCAGCCATCTCTGGTCCGAAGCCCCAAAATACCTGAAAAAACCCTTGACTCTGTGCAGAAACGGGCGGTCCGTTTGATAGATTCCCCAATTTTAACAAACGGACTGCAATCTTTAGAGCACAGGCGTCAGGTAGGTATGCTGTCCTTGTTCTATCGGTATTACAATGGAAGATGCTCTGAGGAACTAGCGTCATTGATCCCTACGGCACCGGTGCGTAATCGGGATACACTCCAAACGCGCGCCCAACATTTGTACATGGTTGACATTTGTCACATGAGAACGGGTCGCTTCTACGATTCGTTCTTAGGTTCAACAGCTCGGCTGTGGAACGAACTGCCGGCCTCTGTGTTTCCTCCCTCCTACAACTTGGGACTCTTCAAGACCCATGTTCACTCCTTCCTCTCCGCAAAAAGACCCTCCACACAGCATCCCCAAAGATGACATAGGCCCTGAGGGAAATTATTTTCTTCAGGGCCTCCTGTGTGGAGTTAATATAAAAATTAAAAAATAAAGAAATCATACTGAACAATAATCACAATCTGCTGAAATTATCGATATCAAATGAAACGTCAAAACAATATCTACGATGAATGTGACCTGCGCATGTATTCTATGTATGCCAAATGTATAAAATAACCGATAACAGACAAAAGGCGGTCTACATGAAATGAGGTCTATATAAAATGCGTTCTACATAGAAGGCGGTCTGTGGCAGGACAACGTCTTCCAGGCCCACTAGTATTTTATATGTTATAGAATAATTATTCCAAAAAAAGGTATTTACTAAAGTTTACACAATTATGAACATTTTGGAACAACTATATTTAAAAATTAAAATTGAAAAATATAACAAAATAAACATAACTTTGCTTTCACCTGGCTTAAAATAGAACGTTTAAAAATATTCACGGAACAGTTTTAAATTTGATGGGCAGACTTATTGTGGACACCTAAGGGCTGCTAACTTCCCCCGTGCGATATCCGCGGCTGCCGTCGCCGTGCTGTTTGTTGGCGGAGCTGGCTCAGTAAGGACTGAGTGATGCAACAATTCGCCGCGATATGGCAACGTAGCAACGGCACATAGATGTTGCGGTGTCTGACAAACGTGTCATCAGCGGTAGAGGTTTAAAGGGTCCCCGTTTTAGATTTTTAATTGACAGTTCAGAAAGGACAACTTTCATATTATTATGACAGACTGATAGAACGGACCTAGAATCGGCGTTTAAATATTTAAAATAAAATTCTTTGGCTATTTGCTGACAAGGATAAAGGTCAAATATTAATTTTAGAAAACATTCTTTATTAAAAAAGATTCCCTTTTCTGTTCAGTTTCATAGATTGATAGCATTATCTCAGCGAAAAAGGCTTTAAATTATTGAATAAAAAACACAAGCTTGATAATGGTGCAGACCAATATGTTCAGGATGGTCTTCAACACACTGCACATAATTGTACACTTTCCACACGTGTACACTTGCAGCCTTCTGAGAGTAGAAGCAAACACGAACTTATCTAATAGTAACTCGACCGGTAACCGAAGTACGACCTCCGCAAAGCGCACCGCATCTTGAACCCTTCGGGGAGAAGCAGGACTATTGAGAAGTGCAAAAATAGTTTTCCAATTGAAACGGTATTTTGTCTATACAAATGTAAGGTACTCCAGTAAGAATATTGTAGCTTAGTTTAACATATCTTTGTATCTTATGGGTATTTTAAAAACTTGAGGTGATTTTTTACGAAAACGGCGATATAGAAATAAGCCAAATATTATGAATATTATTATGTATTGGCAACCCTAGTCCACATTCACATTAGAACCGATGAAATGTTGAAATTCAGGTTTTTAAATACCGGTAAATTGTTTATCAGGTGAGGTCATGGGTGAATTTTGGCACATTAGTTCAAATAATATTAGTGACGAGATGCCAACATTTTACCTAGTGTTCTTCAATGTTAAATGCGGATAATCTTATGAATAAAAAAAAGTCTCGAGTCCTATTCTATTATTAAAGTTAGTCCTATTATTAAAAGGTTCTAACTTAAATTCCAGTATATAAGGTTAAGTAAAAAAATGGACTGGGCACAAGTAAGGTTTAAATACAAAAAAAAACTAGTAGTATATTGGTGATAAGTTAACGTTTTACGTTTTTTTTAAATTTAGAATATTTTTAAAAGAGTGATGAACCCAAATAAATCGTTTAATATTTACTATTAAAAATAGTTACGTAAGCGAAGTTATCAAAAAATATATCGATAGTAATCTAGCTTCGGTGCTCCTTGAAAAATCACACTTTTCTCGATATTCTTTGCGGGCGCATTGTTTTTTTTTTTTAATTAATGTTTCATCACTAAAAAAGTTTTAATTTTCTAAATGTTTTCTTTTCATCTAGAGTCTACAGCAATTCAATCGCTCCAATCTTTACCAATGTGCACAAACTCTAAAAATAAAGTAGTTTTTCTCTAAAGAATAAATCCATGAAAACGAGAACGAATGGATAGCAGAGACAAACATCTGAGAAAAAGAAAATTCGATCACAATACTTCATTCTGTCTGAAAATCATTTAAGTAATGAACTTTCGCCTACAAAAATAAAATTATAATTGTTCTGAACAACTGACTGGAAAAAGACACTCTCTCATTTCCACCTAGAACCACCCACCACCCACCCAAGACATATGTTTTCGTTATGGCCTGAGTGAGGGGGAGATTTTTTTTGTGATACTCACCAACCAAATTTCAGAATGCTGTCCAATTCCTCAACATGAGGTATCCTAGTGAAGAAATTACGACAAAAAAGTGTGTTGAAAGCTTAATAATAAATATATATAAGTTTGAAGTTTCAACTGCCAGAAGATTTATCGGAAGGGTGGTGAAGGCGACATTGATTTTTAGGGAAGTAACTCGGTACTCTAATCTGGTTACTGAACTTAAGTACAATCATTTCAAGCAATGCTTGGTTTATAATAATTATAGTTTATTCCAGAATGTATGCAGGGGTAGTGCAATACAATACATTCCATATTACGAACAATAATGAAAAAAAACATAAAAAATAACAATACACACAGAATAAAAGTACAAAATAAGTAAAAATAATTATATACAAAAATGTATGCAAATAACCGTTTATGGAGGATATTTGACTGTTCCCAGAAGTGCTCTAAATGAGTGCACTTGTCCATCCAGGAATGATTCCGCAGCTTTATTTATTTACTGATCTATTCGGATTTTACATAACGGTTATAAATTTAATTGAAAACTGCAGTATTAACACAATTAAAAAGATTTGAAAATAAGTACTTGTTAAGTACATATTTATTTGTCACACTAACTTTGAAGAACCCTTGCATTTATATACGAGTAGTAAAAAATTAAAAAGTGCTGAACCAATTTGGCTTTGAATGTGTTCAAATTTATATTGAAAATATCAGCAACATTAGTTCATTGCCCAGTCTATGTATTTTTTCTATATCGGAATTATGAATATGAACACGAAGTTATTATTGTGAAATAATAAGTTTCAGAAGTATATGTAGTGACAGCAAATTTAAAGTGTTAGGACAGTCAAATCTTTAATTGACAATTGTATATAATAAAAGGAGGTGAAAAGTTATCAAATTCCACCTCATGCCAAAGTTCGATAAAAAACAACACTTGATAACGACTTAAATGTCTATTGGAGACAACTATTTATGACGGAAGAGAAGTAGGTGGGTAAACATGCACAAAATAGTTTATAGGTTGTTAGTTTGGGTTATTCATTAAACATAACTTTAAAAAAAAGAACTTTAATGCGTCTTTTACCAACTCTCCCAATATAAATAGTTGTTTCTTGTAGTAATTAAGTTGAAACCTTGTGCTGTTTATATTTTTTTGCATATTAAACGTGAGGCGGAATTGAAAAAAGTTTTTCAAATTTACAAATCAAATGTTTTTCGATTTTCAGATAATTTTGATTGCATTTATAAGAATAATAATTTTAAAATACATTAAGCGTAAAAAATATTTTTTTTTTTTCGGTTTGTAAGCAATGAGGAGACCAAGTGCATGAATTATATTCTACCTGACTAGCGAAGCCAGTCAGGTAGAATATAATAACCAGAGAAGCGCATAATAATTTTGTGTTTTTTAAGTTATTAAATTACACAGGCCTGCGACCAAATTGCTTTCTTTAAAATAATGGGTGATTCTTATGTATTTTAGTACGCTGAGTTCAGAAATGCCCCCAGTTTTTTTCCAGCACGTAAGCATTTTCCGCAATATGCATTTTTCTGCCTTACCTTAAGCCGTATATTTATGAATATGCCGAAAAAAGTTGTTTTCCTATTTGGCTTTATAGTTTTATATCAGAAACTATGAAATATGATAAAAATTAATATATTTAACAGTATTAGTCAGCGTATGAATCATGGAAACCCAGTAGAAAGGTGTCTTGCTTAGTGACTAAGATGGTAAAACCTGGAAAACTTGTATATTGTTCTGATGTTCCCAAGTTGATGTCAATGTTTAACATTCAACATGTGTCAGATGATTGGAGGCTTTTTATTGACTCATCAAAAAGAAGTTTAAAAGCAGTGTTGCTAAACAACGGCAATAAATACGCTTCTGTACCCGTGGGGCACTCTGTGCATCTAAAAGAAAAGTATGACAACATGGCTTTTATACTTGATAAATTGAAATATAATGAGTTTGGATGGCCTATCTGTGGTGATGTCAAAGTCATCTCTATGGTGTTTGGACAACAAGGTGGCTATACGAAATTCCCCTGTTTCCTATGTGAGTGGAATAACCGGACAAAAGCACAGCACTGGAGCCAAAAAGTGTGGCCAACGAGATCTTTGAAGGTTGAAGAAAAAAATGTTCACTTTGAGTCTTTGGTTGATCCCAAAAAAGTGCCTTTACCCCCACTTCACATCAAGCTTGGACTGATGAAGCAGTTTGTCAAGGCATTGCCAAAAGATGGCGAAACGTTCAAGTACCTTGAAAAGAAATTCCCGGGACTGTCTGAGGCAAAGTTAGGAGCGTGGGTTAAGGAGGGTGTGTTTGTTGGTCTGGACATTCGGAAACTAATGAAAGACAATCAGTTTGAAAAGGTGATGAAAAAAGCTGAGAAAGAGGCGTGGATATCATTTAAAGAAGTTGTGACTAAGTTTTTGGGGAACAATAAGGGAACCGGATTATGAAGAAATTGTAAATAAAATGTTGAAATGTTTTAAAACCTTGGGGTGCTCCTTGAGCTTGAAACTTCACTTTTTGAACTCCCATTCGAATTATTTCCCAGAAAACCTTGGTGCCGTAAGTGAAGAGCAGGGCGAGTAGTTCCACCAATACATCAAAGAAATGGAACGGAGGTACCCAGGACGATGGGATGTGAATATGATGGGAGACTACTGTTGGATGCTCCATAGAGAACTTCCAGACATCCCACACAAACGGAAAAGCTCAAAACGGAGTTTTGAGGGAAAAAGATGTAGATATTATAAAGAATTATAAATCCTTATTGTATATACATATTATTTTTATCAAATTGTATTTAAAAATGTAAATAAACCACTAGTAATATATATTTATTTTTAATTTCAAAATGCATTTTTACCTATATGTACTGCGGGTTTTGCATAACTTTCATTTTCATGTTGCGGAAAATCCCTACGTGCTGGAGAAAAACTGAGGGCATATTTGGACTCAGCGCACCAAAATACACACGATTCGACCATTACGGTGAAAAAAACTATCAAAAAGTGTCAATTTGCAGGCCTGTGTTATTTAAGACTTTCGCGATTCTGAGAATAAATATAAGCATGTTTTATCCTTTACTGTTATAGTTGTTGTTATGTAATGAAGAAGCTTTATTTGTAGTCGAAAATAAAGCCAAGGTCGTTGAATTCATGGACTCCTTTAAGATTGATATTAGTAATTGAGTAGTAGAATAATAATGAGGTTTTTGATCTGTGGAAACTGATCGATTAGCATTTGCATGCATTTAGATTTAATTTATGTACGAGGAACCATTAACATATATCTATTAATTATATTTATAATATATGTGATACCTATAACCTAAAATATTGGTCCTAAAATATCCACGCCAGGCTCTGAACCCCTAACCTCGGAATCTAGAGCCGAGGAGTTTACCATTATATCGGAAATTTTTCTTTTATTATTTTGACACGAATTTTAGAGCATTTAATCCGTTATTAATTAAAGTGGCAGAATAAACCTTATTAGGTAGGTGGGTACACAAAACCACGAGGTGCATAAACGGAGCTGTTTAAATAAAATTTGTAATAAATTATTGACGTCCAAAAAAATTTACATCTTTGTTGAACTAATATTTATGTAGGCTTAATAAATTTTATTACAAATAAAGCATAATGTGCGCTTAATTAACACCTACACGAATTTACAAATATCATTAATTTACCATAATTTTACGATTAGTTCATCTCAATTTAATGAATAAATCATGCTAGCATCATAATGAATAAATTTCATTACATCTGTTTAACTGGACACAAACATGAGTGGTAGGTACGCATTCGAACAGACTTGTGGATATGAAATCTCAAATCCTGCAATTGTCCCACCTATCCAATGTAACTATGCTGAAATGTCACCATGACCGGTTTAATTGTTGCAAGATGTCAATAAAGTGACATTAATAATAATTACAATAAAGTGCTCAAAAAATATTGTGAATAATATTTTAATAATCATATTTCGAGTGCATCCAGAATTTGGCAGACTGCGGCCCCAACTACAAGGGGTGAGTTTCTTTTATCCGATACTCCAATCTAGGTTTGTCTTGTATTCCAGAAGCCCAGGATTAAACATTGAGGAATACAGTCTATCAAGTTTAGCGGATGCATTAAAAGTAAATTTTTCCATTTAACATTGCAATTATCACAGTTTTGTGACTGGTCCTTTGAGTGTGTTGTGTAGGGCTTATTCCAGCAGCACCTAACACCAACACATACAGTGGAGTCGCAGTTTCGCGGCACTAATTACTAACGAACGACGTAATGGAACAAATAGTTAAACCCGCATTGTGATATTAAAATCGAGTCTCCAGCAACCAAATCTTTTCAATACATCGGACAAAAACTAAAACGGTCGGGGCAACACGTTTTTTTTTTCCATCGGCCACGGAAAACAAAAATATATTGCGGTCCTCTCCCAGTGTTTCATGTTTGCACAAGAATTTGGTTCATTGTTTGTGGTAATATTGTCGCTGGAGACCCGCCTTAACTATTCAATTAGGAAGGCGGGAATAGGTACCGCTGCCCTGGGAACCATTTTATGTAGGATAACCATAGGTTACCCCAAGTGCTCCGCTACCTTTGGTGACAGGGGTGCCCGGGTTCATGGTGAGGTTTGTCTACGTCTTGACAGTGGATGCGTTTACCCACCTACTTCGTGGCGGGTAGGATCAGGAGAGACTGGTTGAGGGAGACCTTTTGACCTCTTCAGCCGGACTCCTTCGATCCACCGCCTTGCACCGAAGTGGGATGGATGGACTCCCAGATTCCTACCCACCCCTCATACCTTTTTCCTTCCCACAACTTTGTCTCCTTCCTTTCTCAAATACCCTCCACACAGCATCCCCAAAGACATAGACCCTCAGGGTCTACTGTGTGGAAAAACACAGTTGTTATTGTTACTGCTCGGCTTCATCCGAGGTTCGATTTTTTTTTTTAAATATTTTTGAGCAACTGAATAACACGCCCATATTTAACTGTGGCACAATGGCTCTTCGTTCGAGAATTTTGACGATTCTGAAAAAATAATTTCTGCTGATTATATTTTTGATATTTCGATTCTGACATTTCTCATAATTCTTAAGATTTTAAGTGGTTTGAGGTTTATAATACATGGGTACCTACTAGGGCTGAGTAAAATAACGTGAAACAGTCTTTTGAACTTAAACGCTTACGTTTAAGTACAAAAAGCGGTTGCCACAGTTTTGTGGATTTTGGCAGAACTGTTTAAAAAAATTTTAACTAGGCCTGCAATAAACCTGCGTGAAATGATTCCAATAGAGCACAATACGATTGCAATGCAACGCTTACTCATTAAACGCTTCCAACTTGAACACTTATTCGCCCGTAAACCAATGTAAAAACACACTTTCTCATTAAACGCTTTCTCACTAAACTGTTATCCGCCCGTTCTCTATTGGCCGCCCGTAAAACGTTCAAAGAAACGCTTCCACCCGCCCGCGATAGACCGACCGTAAACCGATGCAAAGAAACGCTTTCTCGATCCCGTCCGCAATTGGCGACTGCGAAACCGTTGCCGAAACGCTTCCACATGTCCATTATTCGCTGCCTGTAAACCGATGCACAGAAACGCTTGTTTAAATTCTTTCTCGCCAAACGCTTTGATCTTAACGCTTATGCCGCAACCGTTCACCGATAGATTTAAGAATTATATTTCAATAGAAGGTTTCCCAACATTATTGAGTTTGGGGTATACATTTTACCTTAATTTTCACAGGGATTGAGTTATAATAACAATCTCGTAAGAATGTTTACTGTTGTTTTTATAAGTTTTTCAGATTTTGATCAACAAATCGATTCATTCAGATAAGGACGAATCTAGCAAAACCGATTTGTCCTACAACAAGGATTTTATGTCTATCACCCATGAAAGAAAATTTATAATGTGGAAATAATAATTATTTTCAAAATTCACATTCGTAACATTCGAAAATGATTGAATACCTTATCTTGAAGTGTTAACAGAATTCCTCGAAAACGCAAAAATGTTGAACAAACCGCCAAAAATCATAAAACAGAAGTGAGTTGAAATAATATTATTTAAAAATAATATCATTTTTACTCCTCTTTGTTTTGTATGTCGTTCTTTTAATATTGTAAATTGGCTGCCCGAAAATTCTGACTATAAGAATATAGAGGCTTTGGTTTAGAAGAAACAAAATCAGTATAATGTATACAAATGGTAGGCACACTAGCGATTACAAAAAGATACTAAAGCAAACATCAGTCGAGTGTAATCCATCTCTGAAATACAACATAATGCCCCTAATTTTTGAAACGTATAAAAAGGGTGAACCCTTTACCGTAGTGGATTGTAACCCGTGAATCAAAAAGTTCCTATATTTAGTACGTGTCTTTACGCTGATAATTCAAAATAGAATATTTACATTAATGTTGGATTTATTTTATGACTCGTCTCAAGACTCAAGTAAGATTATAATAATAAAATGTCACCAATTTTTATTATCTCTCCGAAAAGGGTTCAATCAATTTGGTTATAAAAATTTACCACAGTGCAAACAAAAAAGCTTTTAGTTTTTTCAGCGCCACCTTGAGAATAATGGATACACAAGAACAATTGCTTTTAGAATTATAATTAGTAAGTGGAATCATTCGGGAAGATTCATTTTTTTTAAATATGTACCTAACTACTTGCAGTCATAAAGAATATTATTGTTTGAGGCGATATAATATTTCAGTGTTTTGTGAAGATTTTTTCTTAACATTAGCCAGTGTCTTCGTTTTTCGTTCCGTATTATAATGTTGTTGTCATTCTTATTATCAAAAACCTTTAGGGCGCTGTGTTACATGTAAGTATTATCAGCGCCCTGGCACCTTTGAGGTCAGCGCCCGGAGTAAGCTGCTCTAACTGCGCCCGCACAGGACTGGTACTGAAAGTACTGTAACACATTTGAAAACGCACTTAAATAAAAATACCTAGTTGCATCTTTAACGTTTTTCATTTTTAAAACTTCCGGTCGGCAAACCATGATTTTTCCGCTGGTAGGTCAAACCATGCAAACTGTTGATTAAAACTTTCTGGGGCCAATGGGAGTACGCCATCCACATTTTTTAATATCATTTTCTCCACATAGGACTGAAAAAAAACTCAGGGCTTAAGTCATCTTTGGGGATTCTGTGTGGGGGGGTATTTTTAAGGAAAAGAAGTAGAGGAAGCTCTGGAAAAGAAAAGGGTATGAGGGGTAGGTAGGTATCTGGGGTCAATGTGTCGAGTAGTCATCCCCAATTTTTTCTCTTCACATAGGAGTTACTGAGGAGAGAGTTGGGTAGAAATTTATGAGTCAGTGTTTCCAGACGTGACGGACGTATTAATCCACCCCTCACACTGCGGTGCAAAGGATCAAGATGGACAAAGTTAAATCCATTTAAGCAAAAAAAAAATATAATTGTATAATGTTCAAGCGGTTTCTAGTAACCGTATATTTTAGAAAAATGGAATGCTTGAGATTTTTTGAAAAAAAAAACGAAACGCCCACCTCTAGTACCTACTACTGCTTTTTTACAACAAAAATCAAAATTCTATATTTCAATTTTATTAACAATTCACATTAAAAAATGCAAAAAATTCATAAAAAAATTGTGTATTACGTAAAATAATAGCAAGATGTGGCATTTTATTAAGAAATCACATATAAAAACAAAGGGCAACGTTGGACAGTAATTTTTAAACAAATAAAAGAAAGGGAGAATAAAATAAGAATACCAACTATTCAAATTAAAATAAAAGAGCAACGTGAATGTTATAAAATTCATGAACAAAATAAAAGGGTTAACTTACATACTAAGAATTCAAATTCTAGAGAAAAAGTAATTGATTTATAAAATGTAAAAAAAGAACGCTTCCGCTCCTAATCCCCCCGGGCAAGCGCATGTCCGGCTGGAGGTTTGCTGTAATATTTCAAAGGAAAATCCCAACTCAAAGTAATGTTGATTTGTTGGTTTTAAAGCCCGACGGAACAATGTGATGCACAAGCACAATCCTCGGCTTCTTTGCGGAAATTTGATAAACAACTGAGCTTTATGCTGTAGTCGTATGGGAGTGAAAATATGATTGCAATATTACGGAAAATTTCTTTAATACTCTTTTTTAATGCGATTAACGTACAACCTTCTCAAGTTCTCGCTGCCGATGGGACTACAAATGAAAATAGAGGGGAGAGGAAGGATACATGAAAGAAAAATGGTAGAAAGTTCTTGTCACTAAACAGGATTAAAATATCTCAAATTGAAACTAGATTTTATTATTTTTAGTTGTTTTACGTATCACGTGTTTTTAAAAAGTTATTTACACTATACAAAAAAAACCCAAAAACTTCTCAGTTAATATTATAGAACTGTTCACGAAAATACAGTACAAAGTTTCAAAGGAAAGTTCCAATTGTTTCCAGTATTTACTAACTCTACAAACACCCCTTAAAAATGTGAACTCTTATCCGCAATACCGTTTAACTTCTCAAAAAGTCCTCACTCCTTATTTTCTAAGGCAGCAACTTTTTTTGTAAATAAAAAATATTATTTTTTAAAAAATGTTCCGCATTTTTTAGAAGTATACAGGGTGTATATTTTTTAGAAGTATACAGGAGGTGATTCTACACTGTGCTAGAAGTAAAAAAAAAAAAAAAAAAATTTTTTTCGAAATTCCAACCTTTTTTTCCCATACTAAAATATTTTTCCATAGAAGAATATATATTTTCCCATACAAACAATTCAACTTTTTAACCTAAAAACTACCTTAAAACGTACATTACCCTCGAACATCCTGTATTTTGCTTCTGTTTACTTCACATGTGTCGAAGACGTGATGACGTAAGAACATCTGTAAAAATGGAAACATCTTCCGATTGGGTTAATGATTTTTAGGTCACCTGATACTAACAGTTACACGATTCAAAATCGAAATTCATACCACATATTGTTAATGTTTTAGCAGTCAATGTTGGCATTTCTATATCGATTTTGGTATTGTTTGGATTATTCCACAATTATAATTTGTGTCCATTCGTAGTTCGTGTGTTTGGATGTACCATGGCAATAAACAAGGATAAACAAAAAGCTGTCAGATGAACGGAAAATGTATATAGTCCCAATTGAGCAAAATAAATTCAATAAATATTCAAATTTTCCGTACGATTTGGAAATTCCGAAATGTGATAATTCATCGTTTTCAGAAAGTTTAAGGCATTCGAAGATCAATGTCAATTTGCACTTATAAAGTTTGAAGGATTACTTTAAAATAAATTTTAAAAACCTTCACTAGAATTTGGCAAAATAAATTATTATGAAAAGAAATGTGCCACAATACATTGGAGTTATATTTCAACAGTGAGATTATACTTTAAATTAGGTCTGAACCATGTTAAATATCACAGGGTTTCACAAAGTAAACCGGTAAACACACATAAAAATATTAACTCAACACGCTCATATAATAACGCGCTCAGCATCCATCCCACGAGATTATGGCCGCTTTGGCAGTGAGAATCCGAGCAACTTTATTTACAAAAGTAGCTATTTCAAAGAACCATTGCATTACCTTATTTTTGATACAACTTAATCCAATTATGGTGCACTATTGTTCGCACACGTGCTGAAAGCAGCACGTTTTGCAGATCGACTAACTTTTGCAGGGATTTCAAATTTTAGTTTGCAACTTATTTTTACGGTTAGAGTTAGTTTGGTCAATTATGGCATTCGATTAAACTCGAAAATGCGCAAAAATAAACACTACAATTATTTGTTTTGAATTGTTTTGTTACTTGAAATAAAAAAAGAGATATTCCAATCTCATTTATATTTGCAAGTGAATTAAAATTGTTTGCGAATTAAACGATCGATACTTTTGATCATGATATTTGCAAATGTATTAACATTGTCTGTGAATTAAACGATCGATACGATTGATCATGAAATTTTCAAGTTTATTAATATTGTCTGCGAATTATACGTAATCGTGATCGATACGTTTGATCACGATATTTGAAAGTGTGTTAACATTGTCTGCAAATTAAAAGATCGATACGTTTGATCATATTTTCAAGTGTATTAACATTTTCTGCGAATTAAACGGTCGATACGTTTGATCATGATATTTGCAAGTGTGTTAACACTGTCTGCGAATTAAATGATCAATGCGATTGACCATGATATTATGACAATTATTTAAAAAACATCATCATCATCAATACCTGTTGCCGAACTTCTCGATCAATTGCTTCGGGCTTCTTATCTCGACGATCCACTTTATTTATGTTAATACCTAGCCTGTGTGACAATGGCATCCCCAATCAGTGTATGTTGTGAGGCTGAAGGTAGTGCGGAGGAAAGAAGATGGGAAAGAGCACAGACATAGGAATTAATAGACGAGAAGATATGGGCGAGGGGTAAAATCAACTGTTGAAGAACGAAGGGAGTGAAGCTGACTGTGATTCGTCAATAAATCAATCTGACAGTAAATAGGCATCTCGCATTATAATATCACCATTTACTTCTTAAAAGTAAAATCTGCTTTGAATGAATAGACATTTTTACATGGGAGCGCAAATTACTCGCCACGTTATGAACAAATTTGCGAAGTCCAAATTCGGCAAAGTAAGGCAGCTTCTATTTTCAGAGTCGTAGTTAGTTTCAGAGTATTTAGTTAAGACACTTTTATAAATGTTTATAATTTACTTCCCAGCAACCAACCAGCTTTGTGTTTCGCGTCCAGACGTTTCTCGATGTGATAGTAACAACTGATTCATATTATACGATGTGAATATGCTTAAAATAAAGTAAAATAATGCTTATATATGGAATGTAATACGACAATTGGGTTTATTCTCTTTTTTCACATCTATTTTTACCAGTTTTCATAGTACAAGTCAAAATTTTGCCGTGTTATTTAGTAAAATGAACCGATGATGCCTCGACCATAGTTCGCACAAGAATGATGACGTCACGTTTTCAAATTTAATTTGAGGCCATACGCGAGCCCAGCCGGCTCAATGGAACCGGTATGGGGAGTGGGGATAATACGCTTTTAATCACTTAGGGCAGGTCTACTAATATTCATATGTCTATGGGAAAGAGGAAGGTGGGGGAGTATCTGGCTATTCAGATCTGGTCACTAGATACGGCTAAAGCCATTTCAAGAAACGTTTCAATTCTGAATTGTGGTCTTACACCAGGGCGATACTGAGAATATTTTACACTTTTGACACATGTCACCAAACAGTAAGAATGCTCTCATGACCTTTTTATACTTCTACTGTGTTCTATGTCCACAAGGGTAATTCGCGTCAAAAAGTGGAAAACTTTGGACCGATATCCATCCTCTCGGCGATCCCTAAACTCTCGGAAAGACTTGTCCATGACAATATATATCCCCAGCTGGAATATGCCGAAAGTATACTCAGTATTATATTAAAATAATAAATTGTGTAATAGCACAAATTCTTCAAATAAAGTTTATTTGAACCCGTGACGTTCGGTTCACTAGTCGAGAGCCTTAACCCTCAGCCATGGAGGCCGTTGCTCTTAGAGCGATCATTTCCTCCTTCGCTCCACTCAATGTATATATGTTTAAATATTAAATACATGTTAAAGTCAATTTTTATAGAAAAGATAATTCGCCTTCGACCTTGTAAATATAAGTTTCAATAATGCATCGTCCTTTACTAGTAATATTATATTACATTATACTTGCAACAGGTCGCGGTTCGCATAATTTAGACACATCAACGTGTGAAATGGCTGAAAAAGTTGAAAAGTTAGACACCAGTAAAAACAACATTATTTGACGAATGAAGAAACCAAGAGTTCCGAAACCAAATTCTTCATTCAGGACTTATTCATAGGAGTGGAGTTTAAACCATCTCCGAAACACAGCGGGGAATGCTTAATTACGTTGTCATAACTTATTTTCATTAAGGGAAAATTAAGAAAACTTTCTCGCCGGGAATATTTTTGCCGCCTTTTTCAGCTGATTATCCAGCGGAGGGGTGCTTTGCCAAATGCCTCCGCTGTAATTATAAGAACCCTTCTCGGGACACTTCCCGTCATTCAAAAATCTTCATAAAATACTGGGGAAGTTAACAAGAGACACGCACTTAATTATTACGCCACCATTAAAGCATTACGCTCAAGAGTGCTGGTCAGGAGGTCGAGAAGACGCTCTCAAAACTGATTTTTTATATTTTAAAAAAATATACGCTTTCTTAGAACACAGCACTGAAATGTTTCATTTATTTACCAAACGTATTTAAAAGGTTTCGGCTTACATAATTGCAAGATCCGCACATTTTTCGGGCAAATTGTAAATCAGTAGTCCGAATAGTTGCTAACAATATGAAGTTCGTGTAGCAAGATACGCTTACAAACCGCAGCTAGTAGATGCTGACAAACTGGAGTTACCGATGTACAGATTCATGAATACACAGTAGAAGTGGCACACGAACAAAAACAAGCGGAATTTATACATTAGTAAGTTGCTAATAGCAACTCCAGAGCATTATTATTCCATAAATCTTGAAACGGAGCAAAGATATTATTTGGACTGGAAAAGAATTATTTTATCCTGTTGCGTCGAAATGCGCTGCGTTTAATATTTTCCGAGAATGTAAACAGAATACTTGAGAATACAAGTTGAAGATTTAAAATCAAATAAATTAAAAGAATATAGGAAATGTAAAAACCTTGTACTTAGAAACTTCTTTAGATTGAGAATAATAAATTAAATTTGTGAAGCAGTTTTAATATAAGCAGCGTGTATTTTAAGTATGCTTACAAAAAAATATGCAACAAAGGTTCCAACTACCAATTCATTTATTGTAATTCAAGCTGAAGATGAAAAAATAATCCTTTTCTTGAATTTTTGAATTTAATTATTAATTTCCGGGAAGAGTGTTTCTATGATGTAAGAAAATACTAAACATAAAATAAAATATGAACTGTATGTATTTGGTAACTTTGGTAAAAATCACCTGTGGGTAAATTTTGTCTCCCAATCCCAATGAATCATCTAGCAAAGCATCAAAGTACAAATTAAATGATGAGGTTATTAATAAAGCGTTTGACAAGATTGATAACTCAAGCTTGTTAAGTAAGTTTTTAAAGACTGCTAGTTTTTTTTCAATTAGGCAATTCACCATAAAAGAGTGATTTGTGAAGACAGGCATTCATGGCAACTCATATCGCCAACCGTAGGCAAATAGTAGTGGTTGCTGAATTTAAATCCGACACCGTTTCCGTCACATCTGGAGTTCCACAAGGCAGCTTGTTTGGACCCTTATTTTTAACTTATTAACTCTTTTTTTTAATCACAAACCACCCTGTACGCAGATGACATAAACTTTTTCATCTATAAACTCGATGATTTGCAACGTTTGAATACTGTTACGGGTGTTATATAGTTCTTCAATAGGAAGATATTAATTTGCCGAAGAAATATAGCGGATTCAGCAATGTTGTTTAAATTCGCACATTAATTAGTTGATGTCCTGATTTTCTTCATGTTAATCATTCCATTTTCCAAATCGCAACAGCAGACAGTCATTTACTTTTCATCTCCCTCATACCAATTCTAAACAAAACTTCATTATCTACAGATCCACAAATTATCAGCAAATTGATATATTTGATTTCATTGATCTACCTTGAACATATCGCAACTAAAAGAAATTAATTATTTTACACTTCATGTTAATTTGGAGATTTTTTGTCAATTATCCCAAAAATGAATAAGTAAATAAGTAAGAAAGTAATTTTAAATAATTAAATAAGCAAATTAATTAAGTAAACATGTAAATAAATAAACAAAAATTAACAAATAAATAAATGAATAAACCTCCGATAGAAGACGGCGTTCGAAAAAAATAGATTTAGACATATTATTATTTCTAAGGATATATCTGGTATTGTCTTCCTTCATAGAAACATAATACGTCCTCCAACGTCGAGTGGTTACGATCCTCGCTACGATTCCGGAGGTTGCGGTTCAATTAAATTTTATTTGATTAATTTGTGTTATTCATAAAAAAAAAATTAAGTTTATTTGCGGCATGTTCCGGAGTGGTAGATACTTTCAGTAGTCTTGGTGAAAGAAGACCGTTTAGAATCGAAACGTTGCTTGAAATGGCTTTGGCCGTAATTGGTGATATGATCTGAATAGCCGGGTACTTATTTGCCTTCCTCTCCTCCATCTCCTATCGCTCTCCACTACCTTCAGCTTCACAAAATACCCCAAATGGGGATTCCAGGGTCTCCCTAGTGTCACGTAGTGTCGTCTAAAAGCATTCACTATGAAAAGTCATTTACAGCTACGCATTGTTCTTATTTTTAAATTTCGTGATAAAATAATACGTGCATTAAACGAGATGCCTTATTGCTTTGGTACCTACAGCATATATTTACATTGCGCTCTGCATAAAAAGCAATTAATTTGTCAATCAAATTTGATTGACAAATTAATTGCTTTGTGTACGCGAAAATAACAGGTAAGTCTTCCCAGACTAAGGAAGATCGTATGTAGTTCCTAATTGACATTTCGAAAGGCAAGCACAGGAATATTCCTAGATGACAGCACCTGAAGATTGCTCCATAATTAAATGTAATGACATTACAGCCACTTTCCATCAGTAAGAAGGTACGTGTTCTACTTCTGAGATGTAATTAATCTTCCCAAAGGCGTTAGTAAATAAATGAATGATGATTATGATAATGCCGTTTCCATGGCTTTTCATAAAGAAAAACATAATATTTTTCAATGTTATTTTTTATAACATGGGCAAGCAGAACGTGAAGGATAAGCTCTGTGTGGTGGGGATTTTTCCCCGAGAAGTTATTTATTGTGAAGGACAAATAATAAGGAACTGAAGAGGAAATGATTTATCGTTTGCGCACAAGATTTACTTGTATATGATGTGTTTTTTGCTGTGATAAAGTTGGTTAAAAATAATATTAATTATTTAACATAATACGAGAAGGATTTTGACTCACGATTATTTTATAAACGCTGATAGGAAGAATCTACACATAATTTGTAGAATCGAGATCCCCAAGGTGTATGTGAGATAGAACTGCTTTCGAGCATAATAATATTAATGACAACGTGGAGATTAAAAAAATTGCTTGGCTAACGTAATAGTCTTGTCTGCAGTATGGAACGCCTGAGGATGATAACCCACTAAGAAATCAATCAAATTTTGGTCGGGTTATACATGGATTTTATTTAATCATTAGGGTGAGTCGAGTTAACAGGGTGAGACGATGACTGAATGCGAATAAAACAAGAAGTGTATTATGCCAAAAAAAAAGTTACATGACCCTATATCCTGTTTGCCTACCTCTGCCCAGAAATGGCGTGATTGTAAGTTGGTCTGGTAATTAAATGAGTCAATTTCAGCATTGGTGATAACATTTTTGTTTATCTATTTTAATTCAGTCCTTGAAAACAAAACTTCAAATTTTCACCGTTATTAAAACCATCGCGATTGGCTGACTAAAAATATACGAGTGGTGAAAATTAAAAAAGCGAAAAATGTTATTATTTTGGAACAGTTCGCAATACTTTTATTCGAACAGTTTGATAATGGTCTGACAATAAATTGAACAATCATTACTTGCAATATAAGATCTCTATGGGAAGAGATTGGACCGATAACGTCACGGAAATGGTTTCGGAATGACGCTTTCCTGTCAATTGCACGGAATATTTCCCATTTTATGTGGAACTGTCAACATGTGGATATAAAGTATTGAACATAACAAAATAAATAGTTCCGCTAAGAATAGATTTGTCTTTCAGTAACGTTATTGATATTTGAAAACGAAATATATATTTTTGTATTTCTATATTATAAGAAAGAATGTTAAGTTTTATTAGACAGATATTATTTGGGATCTACACGGAGAAAAATGACAATTGCTAATTTATTTAAAATCTCGTAAAAATAATAAGTGATTCCAGTTAAAACGGAATTGCAGGCCTTAAGAATGAATTAACAGGTTTGTCGGAACACGTGTTCATGAAAATCCAAATATTTATGCATTACAACGAAATTTCTTTATTTCGTCAAAACATATTACCAAAGCAAATCGATAAAACATTCTTAAATAGATGTTTTATTAGCCAGCGTCCTTGAGGTGATTTTGCACAAAAACTGCGCTATCAAAATCATCCCGATATTATTATTAATAAGGACTATCAATTTCCCGCTAGGGCAAAAATCGATTATTAATAGTGTAGTTAAAAGGTAAAAAAAATATGTAAATTTACATTGTACATGTACAAACAGGAAAATTGGTAAGACATTGTATGTTATAAATTATATTTTGCCGAGTGCTTACCCAGTATAACTGTATCATACGTGTCCAGAATTATGCCATAATTTTCAATAAAATTCATATTTACGTAAAAAAAATATTTTTTTTATGAATTCTTTCGTAATCCTCTAACTAGCTGGGGCTTATAGCAATACCCTTTCATGTTTCTAACTGACTAGTACTGCGGCTCATTTGGCCTTATTACTATTACCATCTGATGGTTGTATTTACTTGACTGATTTTACATTACATTATTTCGTAAAATTGAAAGTACACTCTCACTCCGAAATCTTTAGATACCGTGCCACCGACACAAAAAAGAAATTTAATTCAAATAACTCCATCTGTAATTAGTAAAGAGGATTACATGCTGATATAGTAACACATCTAAATAAACATCTATTTCTTCACCCGGAGTACCAGACGAGGAAATGACCGCCGGCAAGGAACTGCCTCAGTATTTACGTTGTCCCCGTTCACTGTTCACCGGATGGAATTTGAATTTTCAATGGCCGAAACCTACGGCCAATCACAGCAAAGGAGCATGAGTTCAAAATAACTATTTCTGATAATGTTGGACTAAATTACGGGAAACTGGTCGTAATTTTCACTGGGAAATAAATATCAACATCAAAAATACGCTAAAATAATAACCTGAAAGCTTACACCTAACTGTATTTTTTGCACTTTGAAAAAATGTCAAGCATCAAAGCCAGTATGTAAAAGTGTATATTTTATTGTAAAATAAATAAACGAGATTTGGGGTGATGGTTTAGGTGAGTTGAACTGATCTAGTTAGAGGTATTGACCCATAACGTTGCATCCTCATCGGCCGACCAACAGCCGAAAGGAAAAATTCCCAACTAATTCACTTCCCATGAAAGGGGAATTTCACGTCAGTGAATAGCTAGATTCGATGTGAAGTCAGTTCAACAACTACCTCTGACGAAGAAACAACTCATCTGAAAAACCAAAACCAAGTCTCCAAGTAACCTATTATAGTGTTTGATTAAGTACTTCACTCCATTTTTCACCACGCTCCCCGAGGCTGATTTCGTGACAAGCTGTGTCCAGCCCCCTATTGTATACAATATCTGTTCAGACTTATAACTTTCTGGTACAATAACTAATATATAAGATCGATGTTTATCAGTTTAAATATATATATTTATACTGATAAACTTCGAGCACGTTCCTAACAACTATAAAACATTAAGAAAAATAATTTATGCATATTGTATTCCCCGTTCCTATTAGTTTATTTATGTTTTTAAACATTATTTACAAAATGTAAGATACACATTCTACGAAACGATCCACAGTATAAAATTCTAATCATCGCGTTGACTGAAAAAACAATATCGTAGGTTTGGGTCCATTTTAATAGTTGTCACTTTACTGCATTTGTATTACTACTACGGCAGGCTCTATATTTAGGTCCCAGCCTGCATCTCTTAATAATTATCTCTAAGTCATTAAATATAAGACAACTATAACCATATCATAAAGAGAGAAATGTAAACAGATGTTATGCTTCATTTATCTTTACTGTATTACTTTAGTATCCATAACCATAAAGCCATAATATTATTACCTTCATTTATTGAGTTCCTGGTAGCTAAGTTTCTAATGAGTAATTTTACCCTTTGAACAAGTTTGAGGCCAGCCCGTTCTTCAAAGCAATGTGTACATGCAAAGCAGGTCATCTTTATCGTCGCCGAACTTGAGTTGGTAAACTACAAACTTGATAACGTTAACCAAACTGAAGCGTTTGTCTATAGATCAAACTAATTTAAATTACAGAATAGCCTTGGAACAAAGCACCTTCTGACTGAATTTATTAAGCCCACCAAACTAAACCAAGAATGGAACATATAAAATCATCTAACCCTTGTATTGGCGTGTTGGAATCTTCACATTGCGTGGGTTTGTATCTCGTATCGTGTGTATTAAGCCTAACACTAATGTTTTGGTAATACTTCATTTTGAACCACACATAATTCAGCTTGAATGGGTTATTTGACACTTCATATTCCCATTAAATAGATTTACGTAACCACGTATATTTAGCAAGTAAATATTTAAATACGTTAACTCTTTACCTGTTGTAAATATTTAGTAACTGAAAACCATCGTACAGAATTCAGAATACAAGTTAAAAAACAGAATGAGAAACAGGGGTGGCTTAAAATATTATGTGTGACTTCAAATAATGTTTGTATTGTTCAAACAATAAAAGGAAGGAGACCGAACTTTTTTTATATCTAAAGAAACCCTTCCTTTTGTCGAAACAGAGAAAACAAATTATACCTTATTTCCTCAAGTAAGAAAGGTTTTTCACATAAGCATATCTTTTTTGATACAAATTATCTCTACATACCTGACTAATGGAATACGTAATTCAAATCAAAGAGATCTTTGAAGGGTAGTTCTAAAATAAACAAACGATACTCGTGTAGAGAGTTACAAGACAAATGTAAATATTCCGTAATACATATCTTATACCCAAGGTTTGGGTTCTAGTAATGTGTCTTGGATAACGAATCCGCGGATAGTGACACTAGAAGTCAATTTTAAATCTAATTATGGGCTCAGTACACATTAGTCGAAGAGTGGGGTAGCAACCAGATGAATTTTTACATTAGGATTTTTGTATTAAAAATTAATACACTTATATATTTTAATCCACTTATTATACATTAATATTGTTTGATTATTGATATCTGATACCACTAAACCTAATACGGTTCACATGTTGTCTTAATAAATTCACATGCGCGTACCGCAGAGTAAGTGTTCGTACTCCGCTTTCAATTTGCCATTGGGTGCAAATTGACCTAACCGGTGCTTTCTCACTCGTAGAATATTTCACTATAAGAATTATACAGGAAATGAAATATGTATACGCTTTAAAATCGTTTTTACAGAAAAGTGTAAGTGTACGCACCTAAATAACTGCGCACACTACCACCCGCACATTTACCACACCACACAAAAATAAAAAAAAAATAAAAAAAAATAGGTGAATTGTTGTATGTATGAGAAATTCCACATTACCTCTGAATAACTACCAATATTTTACTAAAAATTGTCATGTAATTAACATGTTTCAATAAAAATTTGTTACACAATAGCGCACATCGGTAACAAAGGCGAAATGAATAAGAAAACGTGATAAAATAGTCATTTAAAAGGTTTTTTGCAAGGTAGGGCTCATTGTACTATGTATACAATGAGCCATCTTCTACCAATACAAGTAAAGAGGGGATTATACTTTAGTTTAATTCAATCCCACCTAAATTATCTCATAGAAATATGGGGAAACACAAACATCACATATCTAAACGAAATTCAAATAATACAAAACAAAGTTATAAAAAAACTTTTTAACTTTAGACCAGATACCCCCACCAAAAGAGTATACCAAGAAACTAACTTACTTAAAATTAGAAAACTGTACGAATACAACATATGCCTATTAATTCACAAAATCCAAAATGGCCTCATACACACAAATACCTCATTTATGAAAACATCACAAGTACATGACCACCACACAAGACAACACAATAAATTATACACAAATTCAGCAAAGACAGAGTGTGGTAAAAGAAACATAGGCCATGAGGGTGTACACATATATAATCTCCTTCCTGATAGCCTGACAACCGTAAATAGAATAAATATATTTAAGAAAAAACTGTTTGCCCTCAAGATCAATGAGCAAAACCAAAATGCTCTTACTTAAGAAAAATATGTTACTTAGGTAGTAAACCATAATTATTTATATAAATATTATTTTTGTTTTTAATCAATGTACACTTAAGTTAACAAAGCGAAATATGTATTTCTTTTAACTTAATAAATAACTAAAAAAATACAAACACAGAACCAAATTCAAGGAATTCCCAAAGCACTATAGACATGAGGAATAAGAGCGTGGGAATCGTGCACGAATTTTTCGCAAACATAGCCGCGTATACTTATCCACTGCATGCGGTCACTCCACGGACTCTACACATAGGTATTTAAAATTTCCTTTTCAAAGTGTATAATGAAATACTGTAAAAAGTATAGTAAAACTTTTGGGAAATTTCCAATTAAATTTAACAAGAATTTATTGAACAACGTTTAGCAACGGTTATCGTGGAGAAACTTATAGAGCTTCGTTTTCTCTTTCTTTCAAGGTCTTTTCGCACTTCTTCATAGAGCTCCAATAAACTTTGAATCCCTCTTTTAAACTTAAATCTTCTTTCGATGAGAGGGTTCAACTTAGAAAGTCAGTTAGCTGTCCTGCCAAACTGTGGCAAATTTACTAAACTTCTTCGTACCAATAAAATTATATAATAGGTATATATCATGTTTTTACCTACCTTGAAACCGTTGTTTGTGGATACCGCGCATGAGTCTCTTCTATCTAGAGCCAGTGGGACTATGACATCCCCAATTGAGGTATGTTGTGCTGGTGAAGGAAGAAGGTAACGAGATGGGTAAGAAGAAGGTTGGGAAGTACCTGGCTATTTCTTCTTCCTGCCTGAAGGACTAACCTGCCAATTCCGGTGGGGGGAAGCATGGTGCTCCAAAACCAAAATCTTTTCGGATATCGATATATCGTCAGTGAAGAAATATTCAAAAAGGAAAATCGAATTGATTCTTGTAAGAGTCTCGTTGACACAATCTTCGACAGTGCCTGAATTTTCTTTTTGGTTTTGTCTTTTAATCTCTCTTTTAGCAAATGTAATATGTATTAATTTCTAGTGCTATTGTAAAAGGAATTTAATAAAAATACTTAATTATTAAAATTGTAACCAGCTCCAACATGCGTGATCTTGGTGTGATTCTGGATGATAAGTTACAATATAAATTAAATACTAATCAAATCACAAACAAAGCAGCTAAAGTGCTTGGTTTTAAAATAAGAAGTACAAAAGATTTCACTAATATTTTCAATATCAAAAAAACTGTACTTTACGTACGTACGAAGCTATCTATAGTTTGCGTCAACTGTGTGGTGTCTACTTTATGTATTACATTTAACAAAATTGAATCGGTTCAGAAAAAATCATAAAAAAACATTTCTTACAAATAGCACAATCGATTTAATATTTACCTGGACGCAAATTTATTTTTCAAAATAGATTCATAAAGTGTACGTAGACAATTTTCAGATGCGATGTTGTTATATAAAATTGTAATCAACATTACCGACTGTCCTGATTTATTAAACAGAATTGAATTGAAAGTACCTACACGTCTCACACGTTCGTACAATATGTTTAAGGTAAAATACTGTAAAACTAATTCAAATCAAAATGTTTGCCTTGAGGGACTGTGTTCAACATATTATAAAATTATCTCAGATGTAGATATCTTCAAATTGCAATAAAAATATATGTAATAACATTTGTTATGGAGTATCTCTTGTTTTCAGAATTTATTTCATATGTAATATCGGTTAATTTTATAAATATACTGTTTAATTTTTTTCACAATGTAAATTAATCACGTATAAACCAACCATTTTGTAAACTGTTGATTTCCCTACTATAAAATAAACAAATAAAATTATTCAGAAGGTCACCAAAATTGCTAAGGGTATTTCAATCAATGTTTCGCTTCTGAATGGTGGTTTTCCACCAGGGCGATACTAAGAGTTTACACCACGCTGGAATATTTTGAAGGGTCACTTTATATGTATTATGTTGTGGGTAGTTTAGTTTGTGACATATCCCTAGGGAAGGGGTATTCACGTGTGTGTTCTTGAATATGTAAAGAACCATCGTGTATAAGTAGTGGTCATCTATGTTAATAATTCCCTTTAGATTGAATTCCTTTTGTATCGATATAATAATACCTTGCTTGCGTGTATTACGCCAGAATTGCGAGCGCTTCCACAAAGCTAAGCCAGGATAACAAGAAGATGATGTTGACTGTTGGGTCCTAGTCCCCTGATGCTGGCTTTACAAATCTGAGTATCGAATATTCATAAAATGTCGGAACACCGCAGTGCTGCCGCCCGGGGCTTGTTAACCGACACAAATCGTCTTCAATTTCGAACCCGCCTCATCCCTAGCCTTATTCCCACATCCAATATAAATCCAAATCTATATCGCTCCTAGCGCAATAATCTGAAAAATCTAATTGTCTTTGAAAATTCTAAATTTAGATCTGACAAATGAAGGATGTAAGGGAATCTGTGATTAACTAGACGCTATTTCGGAATTCAAATTTAAATTTCGAGTTATGGACGAAATAATTCGGATCATTCTGATTTCAATAGACAATTATTTGTATGTAAACAGAACGGTATTTCTAAATCCAAATTTAACTTGGGTGAAATGTTTTCTTTTTACTATGCAAATTATCTCTTATGCATTTCAACTGCCCAGAAGCCCTAAGTGTCAGAGGAACTTTTGACCTCTCCAGCCGGACTCTCTTGACCCATCGCCTTGCACCGAAATGGGAGGGATGGATTATAAGATAGGTATCTGCTATATCTAAGTATATATAACCTGAATACAGTCCATAAAGGAATCATAAAGACCATACTGTAAGAACCCATAAGAACGCCTTCGAATGAATTTGTCAACCAAAATCATATTAAAATAGAATACAATAAAATTTTATACCAAATCTACAAAAAATACACTATTGAAACTATTCAAAAATACAGAATCCTCTACTATACTGCGTATCTACATCACACTAGTTCAAATCACAATGGCACAAAAAAATATTCCAATTTATAAAACAACATGTGGACAAATAAATTACATCTATTTTTCGACAAAACTCCATAATATTTTTCCCCTAGATATAAAGCTAATAGAAATGTTTAATGATTACAAATTAAGAATAAAAATCTGACTGAAAAACATAAAAAACTACGTAGAAAACAAACAAATAGAACTGAATAACTTTAGTCCGCCTCAGCACAGGTCCCTAGTGAGGACGACTAAGAAATACAAATATTTCATTACTGTACTCGTACATATCATATTTTGTATGTACGATGTTAAAATAGTCACTTTAATAAAAATGATTTAAAAATTCATACATCCGTCATTCCTGGACACTTTGACCCCCAGAGTCACCCACCACCCATATATTTTTCCTTACCAGAATTTTGTCTCATTCCTTTCCATAAAAATACCCACCACACAGCATCCCCAAAGATGACATAGGTCCAAAGGGTTTTTTTTTCTCAGGGCCTCCAGTTTGGAGCTAATGTGAAATGATAACTATTATGAGGCTGGAGGGAGTGGAGAGAAGAAAGAGATGAGAGTGGAAAGTAGAAAAGTATCCGACTCTGACTCACTAAACATAAATGAAACCATTTACAGAAAATTATGAATGGTCATCATTTACCAGCTCAATAACTGAGTGTATCTAAGATGACTCGAAACAAATCATATTGTATTTATTTATTTAGAATTTACGGCACAAGAGCCATTTACATACAAAGTTTTTATTTTTTTTTTTCATATACGTAGTGCAGTATTAAATTTTGATGAGAAAAATTAAAGAATTAAATTAAGTTAAAACATAACAAATAAAATAACAGTAAAAAAAGAAGCAATGACAATAGCCTGTTATGTAGTGACCTCATTAAAATAAGTGGCGTTAAAATGTGTTATTAGTGCAGCTTTATACTTTACAAGGGGAAAATTAAAAGTATCTGCGAATTTAGCATAAATGTTCCCAAGTGTGTGCAATCTATTTATAACTGAGTTATATCCTGAGACTGTGGTATAATTGTCACAATAATACATACTAGAGGACCTTGTTCTAATGGTAGGTAAATGAAATTGAATCAACATTAATATGTCAGGGCTATCCAACTGATAATTTATAATTTTGTATAAAACTATAAGATCAAAAATTTTTCTTCTATCACTTAACTTAAGCAATTTCAATGAATGTAATAAGAAATCATAATCTATTGTTTCTAAAGGAATTCCAAGCCTAAAATTAATACACCTCAAAAATTTGCGATGGACTCTTTCAATGGTATTAATGTAATTATTAAAGACAGGTGACCAAATTGTAGAGTTGTATTCTAGAATACTTCTAACGAGAGATGTGAACAGAATTTTTAATGTGTTGATATTTTTAAAATCCTTAGAAATTCTTACTATAAAACCTAACATTTTCATAGCCCTGTTAGCGATGGAAGTTATGTGAGATACAAAGCAGAGTTTCTGATCAAACATTATGCCTAGGTCAAGTATTTCGATTACATTGATTAAGTCAACATTACACAATGAATAATTATAGATTATTGGGTGTTTGATTTTGTGGAACCTCATAACTTGGCATTTGTTAATATTTAGTTGCAGTTTATTACTAGAACACCATTTGAAAAAGTTGTTAAGGTTATCTTGCAAGATTATTTTGATATCACTTGGAAAATATTTGTGCAACTGTACCGTGGGTAAAAATTAATGGATTGACCAATATTTTTAAATAAGTTATCACTGTGTGTCCACTTGGTTTCTTACTGCTTCCGCAATCCCTAAACAAAATCCCTTGCGACGCTTCTTCGGACAACTAATCAGTGAGTTGGAAAATAGTAAACAAACCTCCCCACCTTGATGGCGTGTAACAGATTATATTCTTTTATAACATCGCAGTTACGGCGCTTTACGCGATAAGAATGAGAACCCAATGAAAAAGTACATACTTATTACAAAAATGATATGTGATTATAGTGAAACGTAACTAGAGATAATTAATTTATGTTAAGTACCTACACACATTTTATGTGATTAATAATAATAGTAATTTAGTAATAACATTTTTTATTCAATTTCTCGTACATTACAAATATGTGTAAACTTTTTTTTTAAAATGTATTTAAAAAATATATTACTAATAAGAAAATGCGTTACAATCTATGATATATTTATTTATTTATTTGTTTAGACATACAGAGTACAATAATATACAGTTAGATATTTTTAGTTATTACATAGTTGTAGTACCTATTACGAAAATATCATTACGTAATTTCACCTGAGATTGTTATGAAAGGAAGGAAGTGTGTGGATAGATAATAATAAATGAATTGAAAACAAGAATTATAATAAGCTCACGAATTGTAATTGACTGTTAATACATAGAAGTTTTGAAAAATGAGGTGAAAATATTTTTGAAATATGTCACGCTAAGAAATTTAATAAGTTAGTTTTGTATGTTAGAAAGGAATCATGAAAGATGTCTAAATGTAGTAATTTTTCGTAATGGGTGTATGTTGTGATTGCGCGAGTAATTACTGAGTTGTTTGCTGCATTGGTATTGTAGATATTACTTACATTGTATATTATATGTAATATATAATATGTAACATAAATAATATACCTAAATAATTAATCTCAGCTTGTTTGTATGGGGTGTGTTATTTTATTTATTTATGAATGAGTCATCAACGCCCTAATGGGATTTTACATGTGTTTACAGTTTACTTGATTTAGTGCATCCATAGTACAATTTTTTTAATATAGATTTTTTTTAAATGGACATAAGACATTGTAGTTATCTATTTTATTGTATACTAGAAAGAGAAAGAAAAGAAAAACCTTTGGACTGCAGGTGGCATAAATAATAATATAATTTAGGTTCAAAGTACATAATTTAAAAGCGCATAATACATGATGACGAAAGGGAAAGAGAGAAACAAGTAGTTCTTACCTTGTGGATAAATAGAAATAACTCAGAACTCACGTAACTTTTGCACATTTGTTTGTTTTTGTTTTTTTCTTTTACCAAAAATAGTTCATGATACCATCATCTTATTTTTCGTTCATACGTGTTTTCTAAAAGTTTTGTGGCGGCCCTCTCAGCCCACCCCTACGGAAATGCGGCGCGCCTGTTAGTTAGTTAGCTAGTTCTATGAAATAATAATAAAAAAAGTATTAAAATGTTTTAAAAAGTCTTTTAACGTTCCGAGTACCAAATCATAACAGGAGACTTCCTGGGTTGTTCTTTGTTCATTCATCTAAAACCAACTATTTTATTAATTCCGTAGTCTAAAGGCTACACAGACTTGGAAATAAATTCAGTTCGGTTAATATTTTCATTTATTCCATATTAAAACTTAAATCAGACATTCTAAAATTTTGTTTCGCTAAGATTATTACATTAAATAATCTTTAACTTATTTTTTTATGGAAATTTTTAACTTATAATTTACTTTTTCATTTACTTCTCTTATGCTATACATATACATTTCGATGCTATAAATATATTATTTATTTCATTATCATTATGTTAATTTGAGTGCACTATGTTGTTTAATCAATTTATACTTGTTTAATGTAAAAACCAGACGGGTGTAAATGAGTGAATGAATGAATAAATAAATATAACTGGGGCTTAGTTATAAATAGTGGTAAAATATATTATAATTGCTGACTGAGTAATGAAATGTCTGAACAGGCCATATCATATCACATAGTAAGATGACAGCCATAAACCAACATGCCCCGGAGGATCGGAGTATCGTATTCCACAATTATTCACATCAAGATACTTGTGTTTTGAATTATTGGTAGAAAGGTTATTCCGCTACGTCAAAATTAATCTTATTGTGGCATTCCATATGCAAGAAGTACCACTTATACGAGTATAAGTACATTTATAGAACTATACTACACCTATACGAGTGTAAGAGGTCTACAGATGAGGTATTTTGGTAGTAGATAATATGCTGATAGCATTACACCACTTTTCGAAACATGGAATACGTTCCGTGATAATATTATCAAGTTATACATTAGTATGTCTGCTCATATTTTGGCGGCTGAAGTTGAAATGAAGATGTTATGATGACACAATTTACACATTAACGAGTAAAAGGTCAAATGGTTACGGCGTCTATTTATTTCTAAACATATATTGCGATTTTGAATTTTTTTTTAAATACTCCCAAAGATATATATAAGCTGATGAATGTCACTTTATATCAATGTACCCACGTTCGATTTTTATTACGCGTCATTACAATAACAAACATTCATTGATCTTCCATTTTTATACAGAACGAATTAAAGAAAGAGACGCTGGTATGGTTTGTAAATTGAGAGCGGATGGACTAACAAAGGGGTGTCAGAAAAATGTACGATGCACATGATAGAAAAAGAGGTCAGGTTCGCTCTTCAAAGATATGGCGTGACAATGAATAAAAAACTTTAGCTGGGGCGCGTCAAGGATCTGAATTATGTTTGTTTAGAATGAAATATGCAGTGCACGTTAATTTCTAGGTACGTAGCGTTCAATTATTACTGCATTTTCCTACAGTAAACCAAGTGACACAAAGATAGTTTGCTATTAAATTAAATAAATGTTCTAATGGTACATAGAATCTGAAGTGCATATAATTCAATTGATCACTTAAGTCAATCAAAAAACTCAAAAGGAGCACTAAAACGACGTAGAAGACGCACCTAAATAAATGTAAATAAATAACATTAGTCCACCTCAGCACCGGACCCCTTAGTGAGGAGTCAGGACTAATAAATGCCATTGATATACTTAAATTCACCATAATCTTTTGTATGTTAACATGTTTTATTATAATAAAGGGTTTTCCAATAAGAGGTGTTATTTTGAATAGCTCGCTATTTCGGTACATGTTACTTTTGAAGCTGTCTTTTTTTGACATTTGACAAGTAGAAACTACGCCATTAATAAAATGTAACGATACGTTACACGCTTCAACAACGCATTGAAATTATTAAAATTCACTATAAAAATGGTGAAAATCTGGCAGAGACGGTTCGTAAAACTCGAACATGTTTGGGTCGTCGTGAAGCACCTTGTCGGACCGCAATACAGAAATTGGTGGAAAAATTCGAGCTGTTGGGACAACTTAGTGATGTGAAGAATAAAACCCGTGCACGTCGCTCTAGAACAGCTGAAAATATTGCTGCTGTAGCCGAAAGTGTTGAAGAAAACCCAGGTTTGTCCATTCCTCGTCGTTCTTTGGAATTAAGCATTCCACAAACGGCATTACACCGTATTTTGCATAGAGATTTGTGTCTTAAGGCTTATAAAGTTGAGTTAACACAAGAAATCAAGGCGGCCGATCATCAAAAACGTCGTGTCTTTGCTGATTGAGTCCTTGAAATGCGTGAAAATGATCCGGAATTCCATCGAAAAATCATCTTGAGTGATTAGGCCCATTTCCACCTCGGTGGCTTCGTCAACAAGCAAAATTGTCGCATCTGGGGCTCGGAAAACCCAAGAATCATTGTTGAAAAGCCTCTCTATCCTCAACGTGTGACTGTTTGGTGCGGTTTATGGTCCGGCGGAGTCATTGGACCTTACTTTTTCGAAAATGAGGCTGGAGCAACAGTTACGGTGAATGGATTGCGTTATCGAGAGATGATTAATGATTTTTTATGGCCGGAATTGGATGGTATTGATCTGGACAACGATTACTTTCAACAAAACGGCGCTACGTGTCACACAAGCAAATGAAACCATTGATCTTTTACGATTTAATATCAAAATAACACCTCTTATTAGAAAACCCTGTATTATTGCCGTCCTCTCTTATTGACTTATTTTGATTTTCATTTTAAATCTGACGTATACAAACGCAACAAAACCAACAATCGCAAATATTGGAATAAAGGGTCTATTGTATTTAGCAAATAACATGACATAGAAGCGATTATCTGGATATTTACATGCATGGCATTCTGCGGGCTGTGTGCGAGTCCAATCTCTCTGACCGCAAAAAATACAGACTTCCTAATTCCAGGGGACACCGACGGACCCAACACCAGACGGGTGCGGACGGATCTGTACCCTTCATTACCGCCCTAACAAAGGTTCTGCCGCTGAAAAACAACCCCAAAAGCTACACAGTTAATTCGCTGGCTTAAAAGAAAGGACGTTTAAACAAACGTCGGCAGAGTGCGAGGGGACGATCAGCTTAAACAATTCTACATTTTAACTATTTTACGGGCCTTAAAAACGACAATGTGTTTCGATTGATTATTCTCTTATTTTTTGTGACTCATGGCTACAAATGGCTTCCTAACACGTTTTTATTTATTTTTTCAGACGTTTTTCATGATTTTTTGTATTTGGTTTGTTTAACTTAAGGCTGGCCGCATACATACGTTTTTCGTATTCGATTTCCGAATTCGTTTTCCGTATTCGGACATCCGAATGCACGGAATCAGTAGAAAATACATTAACTGCCGCACACGTTCGTTTTAGTTCCGAACGGAACAAATTCCTTACGCACGTTCCGAATGCGAGCCGGCGCGTTCGGAGAAACCGAATGGAAAAAACCTAATGACGTCATGTGGAACGCAGCTATTGCATACAGTTTGTTTGTGCCGACGCAAACGTACGGAAATTTCCGTTCGTAATTCAGTGTTGCCAACGGATCTTGACCTAATATCGCCGTTTCTCATACATAAGGTAGCGTAAAGTAGCCGAATTTGCTGTTAGGTGGGACATGTTTAAAATTGATGTTTTTACGTGAAAATTTCGTGGGGGGGGGGGGGGTGGCTAGAGAATTTCAAAAAAATAAAATTTGTCCCCAGAAAATAAAAAAAATTCATGGGGAATTAGGGAATTTCAAGAAAATATAAAATTTGTCCCCAGAAAAATAAATTTCATCTTTAAAATTGATGTTTTTGAAGTAGCTTAATTGGCGACCAGTCGCCTTTTAGATTTTTTCGGCGCCGATTCTAGCCAATTTTTTCGCCGAGAAAACGAATTCGGAAATCGAATACGGAAAACGTATGTATGCGGCCAGCCTAAAACTCATGAATGAAGTGAGTCTACTCTTGTTCTGAGATTTTTATACAGAATTTTATTTTGAGTAACGTAAAAATTTTCAATTTATTTTTAAAATATATGTCGGAGACAATCGAATGAAAAAAATAACTTTTTCTTGGTGGATGCCGTGATGCCGGGCTATGCCGTCTATAAAAGATATTTATGTAATATTTTTTTAGCATATGTAGGTATATTTTTTGAACAGTTTTGAATTTTGGGATAAATTTAAAAGAACATTATAGTTTCAAAAGTACGTACTTTACGAACTCGATTTTTACATTACACAATTTATAAGTAATAAAACATAAAATAAACACAAACATGATTGATGTTTGTGGATTGGCAAAAAAAAAAATTACTAACGTGGGTAGATAGTTTCATCACTGATACAATAATGGAACCACTGCAAATTTGTTTTAAATTATCTGATTAGTTTCGCTAGATTGGTTGCTTTGATAAAATAATTAATCCAGCAGTTCATTAGTCATGCGTGACAAATTAAAGCTCGAAATGCAAATCAAAATGGCAATCATGATAGTGTCCTTTTAGGCTGGCCGCATACATACGTTTTCCGTATTCGATTTACGAATTCGTTTTCCGTATTCGGAATTCCGTGAGACTAGCGCAAACGTTCGTTTTTTCTTCATTCGGAATGTATAAACGTCAGAACCAGTGTTGCCAACAAGGGCGATATATCGCCATTTAGGCTACTCAGAGCGAGAATCGGCGCCGAAAAAATCTAAAAGGCGACTGGTCGCCAATTAAGCTACTTCAAAAACATCAATTTTAAACATGTCCCGAAATTCTCTAGCCACCCCCCCCCCCCCCACGAAATTTTTATTTTCACGTAAAAACATCAATTTTAAACATGTCCCACCTAACAGCAAATTCGGCTACTTTACGCTACCTTATGTATGAGAAACGGCGATATTAGGTCAAGATCCGTTGGCAACACTGAATTACGAACGGAAATTTCCGTGCGTTTGCGTCGGCACAAACAAACTGTATGCAATAGCTGCGTTCCACATGACGTCATTAGGTTTTTTCCATTCGTTTTCTCCGAATGCGCGGCTCGCATTCGGAACGTGCGTACGGAATTTGTTCCGTTCGGAACTAAAACGAAACGTGTGCGGCAGTTAATGTATTTTCTACTGATTCCGTGCATTCGGATGTCCGAATACGGAAAACGAATTCGTAAATCGAATACGGAAAACGTATGTATGCGGCCAGCCTTAAGCGTATTCCTGCCAATTCGAACAGTTATTTCTAGAATCTGGATGAACTGATTAATATGTCATTACATTAATCAAATCGTTAAGTCAATCCATATTAGAAACCATTTGACGGTCTCCGTGGGTGAGGAAAAAGGCCCTGGACTAGCAATCCGGAGGTCACATTGTAACGGGATAAATCAAGTACGCCTTTAATCTTATTATTTGGTGTGGACGTCTTACATCTGGCGACACTGTTGAACAGCGGTTCGGGAATTGGCTACGAAACGACACGAGTCTTCGTTTCAGTATTCGGCGTGGTATTCGGGTAGCGGCGGTTGTAGTCAGACCGACGGGAAGAGAAACTCAGCCGGTTGGCGTCGACACAAATTAGTGAGATTCTTTCATCATGCATTAATTCCTTTAGATTCATTTTAAATATTGGTTTAACTATAATTTATAAATTTTTTTCCATCGTTATTATATACAACTGGCGCCCAAATTAATAATCTTATAATGATGTGCAATTTTAGAATTCATTGTTTTACTACCTACAATTTTTAACTTAACATCCAATCTTATATTTAATATAAAAATTAAACTGACCCACTAATTCTTTTCAGAGGTTAGTCACACCCTATTATAATTAATAATTGTTATTTATATAATTGCTATTTGTTAATCTTGAGTATCATGCTATATAGTTATAAAATAAATTACATTTCTATTTTATGAATCTTTTATATAAGATTTACATAATTATTCTTAAACCTTAAATTCCTTTAAATTAATGTTACGACGTGTTCAAATCCCCACGTGCACAAGTTAATTTTAATTGATTATATTGTATTAATTAACAATTTATTTATTAACAATAATATACAGTATATTTTGGCACGTTCCTGGAGTGGAAGATAATCTCAGTATCGCCCTGGAGGAAGACCACCGTTCAAAACATGAAATGGATTTAGCCATGTTTGGTTCCACACCTTCCTCCTCCCAATCTCTTTTCTCTCCCGATTACCTTCAGCCTCACAACGTTCCCCATTTGTGGATGCCATAGTCTCACTGGTTGCAGACGGTTGGGAACAGATGGGACTCTTGTACATCTCAATCTCAAACATCCCATACATTTATCAATCGCTTTGTTTTGTTAATTCATTCTTCATTTAAAAAAATTTCGTGGACATTTGTTTTGTCTCGTAAAATATACGACGTCTTTCGTGCTTTTGTCAATTTATCAATTCTTGTCTTCACTAGAATCTTTAAAGCGATTTGGTAAATTACAAAACTTTGAGAAAAAAAGAAAATAGCACCTTTTTTAAATACAAACTAAAATTTTCAATCAAATCGCAGTGTGCAAAACTTTGCAAAAAAAGTAATTGGTTTTATTCCGTTTCCAAATAATAGAAACTGTCACACCCCTACCACTGTCATATAATGTAAAATATAAGATGGGCGATGGGCGTATGTTGGTATTAGTTTTCGTTATAATGCGACAGTTTTCAGGCACCATCCCATCCAGCCGTCTACCGGCAGCCATTGCATATTGCAGTGAAATGAAAGTTCTGGCGGGATACCATGTGCAAATGCACTTACTCTAATGGATAACACACCACGCAAACACAAAATCATGTGAGAAGTAATAAAATTACGCCGTTAAATTATTGTCCTCGGCTCCGCGTGTTATAATAAAAGCCATTGTTATTGCTTCAAAATGGCACATACATAGGCACTCGTGTAGGTTGAGAATGGCCATTTCACCAACGACCTAATAGTTTAGGCAAATATTAGCTATTTGGGCTTAGTTAAATATGTACTTGCTATCTTCTAATGTAAATGATTATAGGTGGTTCGGTTAATACTAAAGCGTTGTGTACCCTTTTTTAAATCTGTAATAAAGAGTGTAATTTGTGTGTGTGAAGCAGCTGAAGCAAAAACAGAGAGCTCTGCCATCATGAAATTATAACAGCTTTTCCATCTATTATTTTTACAGATAATTTCAGCTCGCAACGTCGTTTTCATTATTATAGTATGCTTATATAGTAAGTCATATTTTTTTACATGTTCAGTTGATAATATGTTTCAGTAACTATTAAAAAAATTCTGAAGGCATTATCAAACTGTAAAGCGGGAAATGGAAGGCGAAACAGCTGTCACATCTAATAATAATTGCACGGCAGAACTTGTTCGTAAGTTAGCTGTCATTTAATAAATTAAATGATGATTTGATCAAATTCCAAAAATACTTTTAAAAAACTTATAAACCGCTGGTTATTATAGAACAAACGCGGAGTAAACTAACTGATATAAAATATTGATATTTTTTTAAGAATACTTGTAATCCAGTTAAAAACGGGTCTGCAGGCTTTTCACAATTTAAAAAAAAATATTTTTTATTTGTTACAATAAATATACAACGTTTATATGTTGTACAGTATTATAATATAAAACAATAAACAGCCTTTCTTCACCATAAAGAAACAAGGCGCTGTGTTTGGTGAGGGAATTCTAGCTCAATTATAAAAAAATCAAATTAGTAAACAGTAAAATATTGTTAATATAACAAAAAGATAAGTAAGAAAAACACAATATTAGATAAATTAATATAATGGCATGAATACGTGTTACGTTATATTCGGAATGTACTAAAAGATTAACAGAAAACAACCAGTAATCCTGTTTTTAACCGGATCAGTAATAAAAATAGAAAAAATACTAATTTTTCTCAATTTTGCAAAGCAAAACGTATCGATGTGCCTTTCTTTAGAGCTTTTATTAACAGTATATTGCTAAGTATATATTTTTTAAGAAAACAAGCATATTTCTTTCCTTGATGCAAGATGAATAGTATACCGAAATCCTCAATCAGTCTCGCGCGGGCGTCTTGATCCGCCTCTGTTTCATGATTATACTAGAACTGGCATGGGCTCATCGTTCGTTTTACTAGATTAAATTTTTCTCCACTACCCAACAGGTATTTTTCTGTTCTTACAAAATATTGAACTTTTTTTAATGAAAGGATTTTTCGTAAAAGTCGATGATAGTGTTATTTAACATTACTTGTCCGATATAACGTCCTTCGGCATTCTGATATCTATATTACTTTGAAAAAATAAAATAAATCTCTTCACACAATAATATTTTCCATGTCAATATCACTGGATTTGTAAAAACATTCGTATATAAATCATTTTTTAGCCCATTAATTTATGATATTTATTGTGTGATGTATTTTGAATTAATACGCACATATATAATCATTTGGGCACTGTTTAAAATTGATGTCGAAAGATTATTTTTGATATTGAAACAGTATGAAAACCTTGAGAGAAAAATGCTTCACGGGGCAATATCCTTTGCCACTCCAATTTTGAAAGATAAAATTTCTATTTTTAAGAAGCTGTGCTGGAATCAAAACCGGAATTGAAAGGATCTCATGAGAATGTTTTTAATAAGAATTCTAACATTCATTTTATATAATAAATGGTATCCTATGTATTTGTATACATAATAAAGTAGTCGCGTGAAATTTAACTTAAATTATTGAACATTGTTATTATAATATGCAGATACTTAATAACGGTGGTTTTATGTTTTTTTATTAGCGTTTTTTTATTAAATTGTGCATTTGAGATCCTTTTTTTGGATAATTTCTCACGTGAAAACTAATACTAATTTTGCATGCTTCCTAAAAACCAAAACGAAGGAAAATTATTAAAAATCGAAAAACTTTTCATTATAAAAAAGAGAAATACAAAAAAAAACAGAATTAATGTTATAAAAAGCGAAAACCGGCCAAAAATATTACTGTGCGCCACTACTGAAGTACATTTATGTTATTTTCTGGCATTTGCGGAAAACCTTTACGTTTTTTTAGTCCCTACATATTTTATTTATATTAAAAGGGGTTTTACCTAATAAACGTGAAAGAGTTTGTTAAAGAATTGAATACAATAAATGTACTGGTAGAAATTTTGTTAGCAACTTTTAAAGCTTTTTCCCACCATATTAAATTCAGTGTGAAGAAAAATATTTTTCAAATAAATATATGCTAAACGTTTACGGAGTAACTTTGCGCTTTCAACCTTATAAAAGTTAATACGTTCAACTCCTGAAATTCACCATTTTCTTTCTCAATTATGCCAGTAAGTTTTCCAGTTCACAGTGTTTAAGTAGGTTCGTTGATACCAAGCTCTTTGTGAAATTGAATTCACTTTTTTATTCTTATATCAATTGGAAGGCTGAGAGGATACTGGAATAAATTATGGAATTAATTAAAATGTTCAATTGTTTGTATCGGAAAATAAAAATTCGACTTTAGAAAAAAGTTATTTGTCTTTTTTACTTCTGCCATTAAGTAGAATACCTCCCGAATCAGTGCATTTTACCCCCGGACACCCTTTATAATCTTCAGTAGTAATTTATTGTTTATCCTGATCAAGTGGAATTTCAACTTCCCAAAGTCAGTTGAACTATGTCATCTCTAGTATACTGTAAGGCTAAACGAAGTTGGAAAAAGGAAGGAAAATGAAAAGCGTGTAAAGAATGTTATAAAGCACTTAATAATTCAGATCTTATTAAAAAAAAACGTAGATAATCAGATAATCAATTTCGATTCTGCAAAACTTGAAATTATTTAATTATTTTTATTTATTCTATAGACAACCCAAAGCATTATTAATTAAGATTATAATGTATAATTATAAGATATTTGAACCTCCAACAACCCCTTCAAATGCTAAGGAACTTATCGCTCTTATGTTAAAATCGATTTCAAAATTGAAGTACCTACCTATTTAATAATTTCATTTTTGTTGTTGTTCTGGACCACATGGATAAATGAATAGCAATGTTAAAGGTATGCTAAAAGTGTAATATATTCAAGACCATAGCTAAGAATATACGTGGCCGTATTATTTTTAAGTTTTCGGGTAAAGATTCTGGTCGATGTGAAAGTTTTAACGAAGGTCCTAGATGTAATTCAAGTTTCGCATTGTGCAATGTACCTGCCCCCCTACACGCCGCAAAGCTACGGTCCCCTCCGGCCGCGGAGCAACTCTACAACTACCATGAAGGATCTACGTCCTACCTAGGTCTATAACCTAGAACTAGTATGTACGTAGTACGTACCTAATATCTAGCTAACCCAGTAGGTAGCTGCCTAATACGGTTCCTTCTCCAACAGGGGCTCGTACGTACCACGGTCCAAACTACTTCTCTTTACCAAGATGATATTCTATTAGGGATCTCGCTGCAGGTGGCGAGAGAGGTATTCAGAAGTGGAATAACGAGGCAGAGGGAGAAAGAGAATTCCATTAATTTTCACACCGCTTAATTTCTATTCCAGGCATCATACTTTACAAAAGCGTCGTAACGAAGAGGCTAAAGACTGACCCACTTGCTTCCATAATTGACGATTCTTGATAGGAGTAAAAAAACATACATCTACCTTCAATTTGCAGTTTGCGGAAATTGTTTTGCCTACCGTTACATTTACATTTTGTTGATTCTTTGTTTTACCTGCTTACCTCCGGAGATTATTTTGTAATTAATTTTACTTAATTTCTAAGATTTTTTCCAAACATATTGTCAAATACCTGTATTATGGATACCAATATCTGCCGAGTTTAAAGAAGACCAATGTCACCAATTTACTTTATTTAATACCGTGCACCAGTCAAGCCAATTAAATCGATTAAGAATGCATTTCTATATTTTGATCGATTTCACCCAAATAAGAGACAAATTCTTTTACTTTGGGTATACTAGATATGCCAAAAACCCACTTATACTGGATTATCTTTTTCAATTTGTATTAACACAATAATCCAATAACAGTTACGTGAAATACAAAGTTTCTTTAACAAATTATTAACGGACTTAAAGATGTATCACATTACCCAAAACAAATTATTACATAATTGTTTTGCAATCGCCGTTTTTCATATTGCGTGAGTCACACTCAGATCATCCGACGTAAGATTCTTTAACCGCACAATCAAATTATATTAAATAAGGCTGTCTGATCCATACTTATGAAAAAAACCGTGACGTAAAATCAATTTTCTAGCAAAAAATATTGGCGAATCTTCCAGAAGCTTAATCTAAGAAATTGAACATTTGGATGAGAAGTTTTGAGGGAAATGTTCGACAGAAAGAATTCTAGCAAACTGCTTTCGATTGTTTGCTACAAGATTACATTGATTTGACGGGGTAGATAACCTTTTTTGCCTTTTTCCTTTAAAACTTCGCACCTCTGTCTTCCACGGGATTATAAGATTTGTTCCTCCCTGACAGTTAGTGTAAAAGTTTCCTTTGCGTTGAAGCACATTCACCATAGCTTAGATCTAAAAAGTACGCACAACTGTACTGAAAACACCGTTATAAATTGATCCGTTTCTTGTTTTAAAATTTTTATCTTCCGATCGGAAAAAACTATGCTCTTTCAAAAACATTATTTGAACACTAACAATGTATTTGAGAAAAAAATATTTTTACTTTAATATCCTACTGAAAAGTCGTTAACAGTTTTGTCTTTTCAACACTCTTTCGAATTCTCACGCGCTATTTTTGGTAGTAGTTTTATCATTCAGTATTTTTTTCCTTTTTTTACTATCGTATCTCTCAATTATAAATAAATAACCTGCCAGTAATACGTAACATCACTATATTTTGAATAATAGAGTGCAATAATGCTTGTTAACTCACTACTTAAGCCATTAGCCGTTACTTTGGCGGTTATTTTATGTGTGTTTTATAAACTTAACACAAGCTTAAAAAAGTAAATAGTTTTCCTTGAATATCTTTTTCACTTGCGTTATGTTATCGTTTATCGTTATTATTTTCACAAATTATTTTGATTGAAAGCTTCAGCATAATTTCTTTTCCAAATAAAGTACAGCACAAATAATTTACACGTGGCATAAGTGAAAAGTTGACAAATCGTCACATCTCCACAGAAATCAGATAAAAAGCTATGATAAAATTCCTTTGACTGATGTACAGTTTCATATATTATATATATGGTAATATAACTCACTTAAATTTCCAGCCCACTGTGAGGGAACATTTCGAATCCCAAAAGAAAATGTGTCAACATTTCTCACACGTCATCAAAAGTGCTATAAAACGTAACAATGCTTTTAAACTAAATGTTCGCGTTTCCATTTTCGACATTTATTTGGTTCCATAATTACTGGGAGCTTTTTGCGAAAGAAAAAGCGCTACCTATATCAGGATGGAGCGCTTTAATTTAGGGGATGGAGAAAGATTTCAGTACGAGTGAAGTAGGACACGGTATGAATTTTAGTTCGCTTGTTTTTCCAAAGAAAATACGATTTTAAAAATTACGTTTTCAATAAAGCGTGAAAATTTAATTTTAACTTTAAGAGGTGGTTTGAATGACCACGAAGCATTCAAAAATTACTTTATACTTACTGTTATATTTTGGTGCACGTGTTTCCAGTTTTCTCAATTCCACAACCGGTAATTGGAGTTTTTAGTAATTTTCTATTAAAATTGTCGTGAATTATTAGAATCTTTGATTATTAATTGTCAGTTGAAAATAATTTCGTCTACATTTTTAATAGCTTCATATGTAATCACTTTACTTCGATAGTTGATTGGTCACAGTACACTCTAATCGGATAAATTACACGCTTAGCGAATATTAAGCTGGAAGTTAAGTGTTGACATTGGAAGAACAACATAAATATTTATATTGATTTACAAAATTTACCTTTTTGTGAGTTTAAAACAATATCAAAAATACAATTTTGTAATTGAATAATCCGTTTCAGCAGTTGTTGGTCACCTTTTCCATCAATTTTACAAAATAATATTTTCGTAACGATTTTACAAAAACCAATATTTCTCGCGGGGGGGGCGAACAAATAGTCCGTAAAACAGCAGAGTAAAAATACAGGCGATGAAAAAAGTCCAAAGCTTTCATCGAAGTGATTACCCGAACCGCTTCGGGACTTTCAATTTATTTCAAAGAAAAAGTATTTCGTGTAAAATAATGTAAATTTTCCTATTCAATTTGAGGTGGAGTGATATGAATTTACTCTTTTCAAAGTCAAAAGGATCACCACCTTACGAAAACCCAAGATGCCTTTACTTAGACGAATCACATTTTTTACGGTGTTATCAACTTTTTAAAATTAAATTAATTTAAATGACTCCTGTCTAGTGAATTAAATATTAAGGTCGTGCGGCTTCATCTTTTATAGTTAGTCATACAGTTCAGCAAAAATATAATATTTTTAACATTTTTCTAATATTTAATACTGCCATAAGCTGAAACTTCTAACCAATGCAAATAATAGTTTCACAGTTTGGCCAAACCATGGCTAAAAGATGACACAACCTGACCTAAGTGGATTTTTTTATAGCACACAAGTTAACACTTTTAACGTCTTAGTCCAGTTTTTTTCTAGTGAAGTTTTGCTGCAAAAAACACTTTACAATACTTGGAAATTTTACAGCAATGGATACTATTATTTTAATACGTAAGCAGATAACTGTTACAGTAACCACGTGTAAACCCTTATACCTATAGTTATTTCAATTCGTAACTGGGCAGGGCAGTGGTAATTCCACACAATTGATATGAAAAGTCATGAAAAAAACTGGGTTAAATACTCGTAGGTTCTATAATAACATAAGTTACTAAGTTAAGTTTGATGGCTAGGTTTTTTTCATCACTTCAAAATTAAAATTTTTAGCAGGTAGGTACTGAATGATTTTTTAGTTTTAAAAATGATTAGCAAAAATGTAACAGTATATATTTTTACTGTTATGTAGATCTTTGCTATCCAGCAATATTTACACAAAAAATGTTTTAACCATTTTAGTGAGAGTTGGCTAAATTTCATATTTGAATCTGTGTGGGAAATTACTTTGGCCAATCTTGAAAACTCTCTATAAACCAACACATATTTTTATCAGCTGTGGCATTTTTTCAACATTTTAAAAATGTTCAATACAAAATCTTATTTTCGTTATTGGTGAATCCCCACACTTTATTTATTTTATTTATTATGTGCATCTTTTATAAAAAAGGTTTACATATATTTTATTGGCTTTGCCTGTCTCACTAGGACATTCTGTGCCGAGACAGACTAGTTTACAAATATTTTATAATATTAAAATAAAGTACATTATTCAATAAAGCAATAACTTTTGACAAAAATTTGCAGGTTGGTATGTAGTGGTAACAATAATGAGATAGAGGATTATATTTGGGTGAGGTGACTAATTATTGCACGACCTTTTTAGATGATCTATTGTTTGATCAGGATTTTGTATTTGTTAATATTATTCGATTTTCTTGTATATTTTAGACGCAATGTATTTGAAATTTCTTTGACCAAATGTTATGTTTGTTTTAGGTGTTTGTATAAGTTCTTTGGTTTGGTGCCTCGTGTTTGCAATATTTTGGGTATTTTCATAAAATGTATGTGTTTTATTTTTAAAAAGATGAGTTAAGATAACGAATGAAAGTAACACAATGATAAGACCAAATAAATATATATATAATATAATGTAATAACATACTGAATGCTGCAGAAATAAGATCCGTCAGGCGAATGACTGAATGTAATTCTGATATAAGCGACGCTCAGATGGTTTGTACATATAGAGTGAATGTATGACGCAAATGTGAATTTTAGAAGAAGTACACCAGATACTTAAGTCGGCTCATGTCAAGAGTCAGAATAATAGAAAAGTATGTATGAGAGGATCTACGTTTGGCGTAAAAAAAGAGTTCCAATTTTTCCCAGCCGTCTGGAGGCAGCGAACTGTGGCGTTCCCCATTGGGGTAGTTTTGGGGTGGAAGGTAGTGGAATGGGGAAGGCTATTGGGAAGAGGAAGGTGAGGAAGTACCTGGCTTTTCAGATTTGGTCACCAAAAACGGCAAAAGCCATTTCAAGCAAGGTTTCAATTTTGAATGGTAGCCTTACATTTAATGAGAATTTCTGCTACTATGCAACGTTCTGCAAATATACTTTATATTATTCTAAATTAGTAATTTGTGAAATAACACAAATCAAACAAATAAAATTTTCTCGCGCATGCCGTGATTTGAACCCGCGACCTCCGGCTTGCTAGTCGAGAGTCTTACCTCTTGACCACGGAGGCCTACTAAAAAAATACACTTTAAAATGAAAAATTTCAGAAATTCAATGTTTCGGAATTTTTTCAGCATCTAAACTTTGATTTCGGGGACAATATTTATTACCTCTTGATGCATAAAAAAATTATTATTGGTTTTTTTAAAACACCTTTTCGAGGCAATGTGCGACGCTGTCCAAAGCAGACGACAGAATAATTTAGCAAAATTAATAATCGCTCCCTCTTATTTATGTAGCGCTATACATTACAAACTTTGTGACGGCTTAAATATTCGTCCCTAACAATGAAATTGAACTCTGACCTAAGGATACCGCCTACGTAGGTAAGGCCTTAGCTGGCCATAGGAGCGGGCAGAAGTAGTACCGGTACTTAATCCTGCATTAGTCGAGTAATAATATGAAGTACGTTGATTAAAAAAATCGATTACTTAGCTTTTTTTTTGCGAATGATTATTAATTCTTTCTCATTTCAAGAAGAAATTAAAAACTTTTTCCATAACCAAGTTTTCATTTCAACATACCTATTTTGTTTTACCTCTTTTTCTTTGAACCTTGATCCATTGTGAGAAGAAGCTCACTGACCTAGCTTTCGTTCAACCCTTGAATACAAAGTTAGTGTTTTGTCGGACGTAAACATGACGAGGAGAGTTAAGTTAGGTTAGGTTACCCGTGCGTAAGGCTTCATTGCCTTTTTGGGATATAAATATTCTAGCATGACATCATGAATCTGACAAGTGTGAATCATCATAAATCTGACATGGGTCAACAATGTACAATATTTTGTTTAATTACGTTTCTGTAGTTGATAGTTTTGCCTATAACTTTCGTTAAATCTAACTTATTAGACATGTTTATTTATTGTTATCAAGTTTAATTTGCAAAACTCTATTTTAATGTAAACTTTTTCTTTTATATGTCAATTATATAATTATTTAATATATATATAAAAAACAGTTATCAGAACTTGTTTTTTTTATAAATTGAATAATAATTTTATTGAAAATGTAAGAGAATAACTTTAAAAAAATTAAAATATTTAACATCGTCTGGAAAAAATTATCATCTTTTATGAGAAGAATATAATACTGATATATGTAAAAAAAAAAGTTGGATGTCAACTTAATCATGCTTATTTTATCATCCTTAAGATTTAAAACATGTAGATATATAAATTACGCAAACAATGGGGTCCTCACATCAACCAGAATTTATGAGTTTTTAAGTTCTGGGAGGAATATGCTGATATTATAAGTGGTACAAAGTGCCCATAAATCCAATGTGGAACTGAAGACTTATGTCCTGAAAAGGTACCGTCATGAATCCCTCTATGGTAAAATGGTCAGTTACTATAGCAAAACTAGTTTAGGCAATCCTATGGCCATAACTTTAGAGAAAACGGACGAGATGTCGACGACATTGAGGAGCATAGAATGTTTAGGATTCGTGTACACATGCTTTTTTTATGAAGTACGCAAGTTAAAAGTTCATTATTTTGATCATTTATAAAAAAAATTATTACTATTAGTACCCTACAATAACCCACGTGGATAACTGAAAATAATTCTGTCTGATCTTCCGCACTGAACGCTTCGCAGGATATTTGCCTAAAGCAACATTCAGAGCTTTACCTTTCTTTTGAAGCATCGGGTCACCGTAGATTCAGATCAGTCTCATTGAAAACCTCTCGAATAACAATTCCAAAGTTCAAACATTATCTAATAAGATGGATCTATAAGTAAGGAATGTTACGATGTAGTCATGTTCTAGTATATTATGTACAATGATTCTCTTTTAAAATGGCTGATTGTGTATTGCATGGGTACACCGAAGAAGACATGCTATTAATATCATAATATGTACATTTAAATATCCACTAATATCACCACAGTGAGTATTTAGCGGAGCGTTGGAAATAAAATTAACGACCAAAGTCAGGTTGGATTCCACTGTGGATAAGGGGTTTAAAAGGGGTCTTTAGTCCATATGTTAACAAAGTTAAAACGCAGACAACGGTCTTTTTGATATCCTCTGTTTTAAATATCTCCGATGCTGTTATATTGTTAAGTCACCTATCTGCCTCAGATGAGAGGTGTGCATTTCTTGTAGATATATAAGCACTGCCTACAGTGCCTATCTTACATAAAAACTAACTAAATAAATAATATTAAAATGTATAAACTTACTGTATGTATAATCTCCATCTACGAATTGCAGCGCCTCGCGTACCATACTGACTTCACTATAACGTCAAAATCACAAACTAAGAATGCCAAATAACTGTCTTGTCAAAGTATTATTTTACTAGCAGTTAAAAACCAGCTCCGCGGGTTTTTTGCCCTGCGGGCGGTACTTGCTTGGGCTTTGCCCAGTTTAAGCGATCCTAACAACAGTTACATTTAATAGGTAGATATTAGGTCATTTACAGAGAGAGGGTGAGTATATATTGTAAATAGATATCTCACAAAAGCGGCGCTATACAAATTGTCCAATGAATAAATTAATGTAATGTTTACATTTTATTGCGTACATATGCATTGATAAACAACGAAAATATATAAAAAGGAGTTAATGATTAATAACATATTCAATTTAGGCATAATAAGAATGAAAGTTATTTAAATAAATGAAATTTTACGTATTTGTGATGGATTATTTCAAATGAAACACTATTATTGACTACATGTCTACAACTGATATTAACTGTTATCGTATCTAATATAATTTGCTCATAGGAGACTTGAAGTGCTTAAATATGTGTTACAACCGTATATAAGTAGAATCAATATCGTATAGTTTGTCACAACAATTAAAGATAGTTATAACAAAGTTGACTGAAATAATAGATTATTACATATTGATTAATTGTACCCGTGTTTATGAATAAAACGAGGGTAATTGTGTGATGAGATTAGCAGTCGGTTTAATTAAAAGGTGTTAATTTTAATTCAACTGATGGTAATTCTTTACCTACAACTGTTACTGTATCTAAAGTTTAAGTTTAAAGTTAGATTATAAATACACCTTCATCAGGAGAGTAAAAATCTATAAAATGGTAGATTATTACAATATAGCACCCTTGAGGTGATATCTCACAAAAGCGGCGCTATGCAAATTGTCCAATAAATATAATGTTTACATTTTATTGTGTTTATATGCATCGATATACAGCGGAAGTAGATAAAATAATGTAATCTTATTAAACTTTATTTTATTAAAAAACAAATAACTTTGTTTACCTCACTTTATTATATACAACCAATACATGTTTCATGGACGAAGTTCACCTCATCAGGAGTAAGACTACACCGAAGTCAAAAATTAAATATAGATTACAATTGGAAAGAAGAAGTGGAAGGAGGGGGGAGGGGGAAGAGTAGGTTGGTTTTATATCAATTAGGAATTACAATATCGTTAGACGGGAAAGAACAGTTGAGTGGGAAAATATTTAAAAGAGAGTTTATAAAAAAAAATCTTGTTGATTATATCTGCTTTTATATTAACATGTTTTCTAATTTCTAAAATTTCTGAATTGTTTATTTGCGATGCTTTATATCCTGTGTGAAGTATTTTAAGACCTGAAAAAAACAAATAGCCCATAACCATAAAACAAATAGCATTTAATATCGGTTTCAGTGTATACTCCTGAGGAGGTGAAATTCGTTCATGAAACATGTAGAGGTTGTATATAATAAAGTGATTTAAACAAAATTATTTGTGTTTTAATATAATAAATAATGCCATTACAAAGTGATAAGCTTCCAGAAGAAATCTTCTTATTAAACGCTTGTTAATAGTCAAGTGATTTTGCATAACTATGTGTATTGTTAACTGCATATTTAAATATTCGCGCCAGTCATTCGGTTTGTTCTTATACCACCAGAGGTGTGCTCTGTCGGCCATTTATAGCCGCCGTGCGTATCGGCCATATTCAAGGAAAGCGTGATTTTTTATAAACGTCAAATATAATCACATAATTGTGGATAATTTTCATTGTAATGTAATTAATCCAATAGATTATGAACTTTCTAAACATATTTTCTTCGATATTATCCAAAAATTGTATGAGCCGAAACGATGTTTTGAAGAAATCTCGTATTACATGTGGGGATCCTATTTCAGTATGAAATCGGGTCTTTTAAAGTCTTTTTTTTTTGGATCCGGTCGCCTGCAAACCGAAATTAACCTTACGGTCGGTTAAAATTGAGGGGCAGAGTGGTCGAATTTGGCCTGCAGACCCCCTATGCGGGATTTACCCGAAGCATACGATTTGAATTCGACCAATCAGAGGGCCTGGATCGTCCAGACGCTAGCGTAATAATACGATAGAATATTTAAATATTTTGAATAGTATATATATATATATATATATATATATATATATATATATATATATATATATAATAATACTATATATATATACTATTCAAAATATATACATGTGTTCTCTGTGCGTATTCAAGAGATTACTCGTTTTTGTTGGTGTCTAAATAGTCAGTTATTTAGAAAAAATTGACACGACCACAAAATATATCAGTGCCATCTGTCGGTACGTCTATTAATTAATACAGCTTCACTGACGAAATATATATTATCCGTGGTATAAATATACACAATAATTGCACGTCACAGTACACAAGCATAAATACAATTGAAACTGAATGGCCGTGATCTTTCAGAATATTTTTTAAAACGTTGAAAAGTTATTTTTTAAAACGTATTAATATGTTGAATAACTCATGAATATTTTTTCATTGCCATTAATCTTCTTTTTTACTAACGTCCGAAACGCGTCGTCAGATATACTTAAACAAACATCACTTAGTTAAAATAATTAATAGGATTAATTAATTAATTAAAAGCAAGCACATGCATAATTACAATTATTACAGAGACACGTCACAGCATTATTGGTTGAGGTATTCTATCAAATAATGCAGCTAAAGCATACTATTTTGAGATTTTCAACATTACTTCTACATAATCTCAATTCAATGTTCTGAGTTTGAGTCTTGTCACGCATAGGAACACCAAACCACGGTGATTGCTACGCTACGCATCGATACACAATAAATATCGATACTACAGCTGTCAGCATTGATGAGAGCGGGACATTATCCATGACTTCAGTCTTGAACGCACGGTAACAAAGGAAGGTTTAGCGAGTGGATTTTCCGGGAGTGGGCGAAATGGCGACCGTAACAGAATATGCGGACTTGGCTGGTTTTATTTTATAACTTTTCGCGTGGTTTACCTCTTGTTTTAATCCATATCATTTTTATCACCATGTTTAAAAATGATATGTCGCTCCACACAATGATTCACATTAAAGAGGTTTAATTTACTTACCTACATGTACCTATATCATAATAATAACGCAGGTGAATTTACATGTAAACTTATTTCAATATGTTGTGAACTCGTCGAGTTTCATCTACGAGATATCTATTCAATCAAATTCAGAGTCATTCAATCTAAAATTAAAAATATGAAACTTTAAAACTGGTAGCTTCTTCCTTTTCCAACAAATTTTGTCATTAACGATTTAAAAAATATAAATATATTAATTTTAATTTTTGCTAGAACAATCCCGATGAGTAACAAAACTCCTTGTAGGACAAGGGAAACTTACAAAAGAGAGGTGGGAGTTATTTGGTACAATTTTACATCGGTATTTTGATATAAAAATTATTAGTTTCACATACAAAACAGTACAAAAATAGAAAAGGGGGGCTAAGTAGAACGAACAAGAATAAACCAAAAAGCAAACAGACAGGGGTATACATGTAAGCACAAAGCTAAAGTAGAAATACAAAAATATACTTACCCACGTAAAAATAGATTATGCTCGATTACAAATAGGTACAGGGGATAGAAAAGGAGAGAAAGGAGCAAGATAAAATACAACGCGACAAGAATTACGTCTTTTCGTTTTTATGTTTTTAAAAAATATTCTTTAAAAACATTACTTTGAATTTTTTATATGCTGGCTGTCTTTATGCATATCTGGAAGAGAGTTATAGAGTGTGTAGGCAATATAGATTTAATTCCATATTTTTAGTGCATGTTAGAGGAATGCCGATTTTATTGTTATTCCGTGTATTGTGCTTGTGGATGTCTTGATTGTAAAGTAGCTTGATGTTAGTGTGGGTTGATTTTTGGTTAATTTGTAGGATGACGCTCGTGATTTCTTGTATGGGAAGGACTGTGATTGGAAGGATACCGGAAATTGAATAGATTTTCTTAACATGTGTGTCCCATGGAAAACCAAGAACATTTCTGAGAGTTCGGTTTTGAACCACCTGCAGGTCAGCTATCAGTAACTTTTAGGCAAAGCCCCAGATACAGCAGAGATAGGGTAGGTGTGAATGTATCGTGGCATAATAAAACGAAGTTAGTAAATGAATCGGTAGTAATCCTTGAAACCTATATAGTACATCAGTTATGAATACAAATCCAAGTGTTAGAGTCTGTCGCGACCGTACTTTTTAACGTGTCTTCTTTTGTTTCATATCCATTGATATTTATTAAGATCATATGCAATTTTTTTTAATGGTTATGACTAACCCGATAATATTTGAAAATATCCTACTACCACCACGGTAAGAGGAAGATGTTGCTTGTGTCATGATGGAGGACTTAACCAGTCGAGGAATTGAACTCACTACGCCTGGGTGAAACGCGATGCCAACTCAGCCACTGACTGTCAACAGTTAAATTGTTTATCGTAACTACACCATCATCTCAACGTCAGCCACAACGTAACACACAATAATATGCCGAATATTTTCCATATCAGATTTTGAAAGGTGTTGCCATAGACATAAGAAATCCTGCTGACTGGCGTCTAACTTTGAAAGTTCTGGGCAAGAATTGACTCAGATGTACAAGGTACATACTCGTATTTGCACACAAGTACGGCGAAACGTGGGCCGAGAACAGAGTTCCGGTCAAACGGTGGTGGTGTACGATACAAGTACCTACAATATAAAATTATACATGCCGTGAGGGTTGGTGTGTGCACAATACCACTGTAGAGAGGTGGAGGGGGCTTGACAACTACTCCAAGATCTACTGAAATGCTAAATATTGTACGCCCGCTTGATTCGAAAGCTTCAGATAGAGGACACTCGCCGCGACATTAAAAATATAAATTCATCGTTTATTCGGGTACCAGTATCACGTCGTGAATGAAATTTATTTATTTGCTGTGATTTATTGACAATGCTGCCATCTGACAATCTGTCATCGTATGGTTTTTACTAAGAGCATCCGTCTCGCCTCGAGAGCGAGCGCTATTTTCAATGTGGATGACATTTTATATAAAACGGAAGCTGTTCAAAAAGCAATATAAGTTTTCTTTTCGTAACAAGTAATTTAAAATATTGGTAAGTGGCCAAGAGCTACATAGGTAGGTACTATCGAAGCATTTATTTATTTTTAAAATAAATAATTTTTAGATACATCACTTCAATAATATATTTATATTATAGGTTTATCATAAACACGCTTTTTTATAAACAGCAGAAAAGAAATTGATATAAAGAATTTAATGAACCAAAAAATATATTTATCTTAAGGAACCTGAAATCAATTTTTTTGAAAGCTTATACGCAGAAATTCTTAAGCATCATAAAACACCAACATGTTTTGTTGTTATAGCAATATCTAAACATAAACAAACATCCAACGAGCAGTGGGATTGTTTATACACAAAAAAGTGTTTACTCAATTTTAAATTCGTATTTAAAAAAATGAGTATAAAGGATAGTATACTTGAGGCGATTCAAATTCATTATAAAATTGTTATTACTAACCGACGTGTACCTCTACTTTCTGTTAATATAATATGCATGTATTATATGTATAGTTAAATATGTCAAGTTGTAAAAAAGATTAGAAAACTAATATATATATTCTTAAGAATCAGAAATTTTTTGTCGACAAAAAACCTATATTTAATATACTATGCTTTGGTTCAATCAACTTTACAATATGCCATAATTAGTTGGGGATAGGCATATAAAACTAACCTCCTTCCAATAGAAGTCGCGCGGAGAATAATTATTAAAATCATATTAAAAAACCTTCTGACTACCCAAAAGACCGCTTATTCGAAGAATTTTAAGTACCTCCTTTTAAAGATCTGTACATCAAAAATCAATTATTTCAAATCATAAAAGAAAAAGTAAAGTAACAATTTCTAACTGAAAACCGTACTCGACTTAAATAGATTTTTCCTTGTCCAAAATTAAACACTTCCTTTGCACAAAATTACTATACACACCAAGAAAGAACCTTTTTCAATCAACTCTCTGAGGAAATCAGAATCATAAACAAAAAAAGCCAAGCTTTGAGCATTTTGAAAAAATATTTTAAATATAAATTATCAAAATAATTAATAAGCTTAATAAACTTAAGAAGCAACTTCTTCTCCAAATATAGTATACATATTAAAACAAATAATAATAATAATAATGGTCTTTATTCCAGAAACTAATTACATCATGTTTATATATATATATTATAGTACATTTTACTTACATTTTTTTTTTCTACTTCTCTTGATTCTATATATTTATATATCTACAAAAATATAATGTACACTCCTCTTCCAACCACAAGCTAATTCTTCTATGAAAGAGTAGTATTGAATATTGTCATTGTAAACCTTATTACTTATATAAATATAAACCTTCTCCAAATGATCGTAAAAACCCTATCAACATCTGTTTCGTAGTTTGGAAGAACTAAGTGCGCAAACAGACAGACACAAATAGCGCCTTTGTTTTATACTATTTCGAGATTAAAAGAGACCTTTTTTTTTTAAAGAAAGACAAACATTCCCGGGTTATGAATAACCTGACAATATTTGAAATTCTCCTACTACCACCACCACAATAAGCTGAAAATGTTGCCTGTGTTGTGATGGAGGACTTAGCCAGCCGAGGAATTGAACACACTACGCCTGGGTGAGACCCAAACGCGATGTCAACTCGGCCACCGACCGTTATTACCCATAAATTAATTAACTTACAATATCTGAAAACTTCGACGAATATAGCTTTAGAGACTTCCCGTCCCGTTGGCAGAGTGTGTGGATAGTACCTAAGGCAGTGTATTAGGTTGTATAATAAAGGCTGTGCCTATACGGCGGCGGTGTGTGCCAAATTCTCTTACATCCCATCTGCCCGAGTGTTTACCTGCGGCCAACAGCACAACAGTTATCGACTAACGGAAGGTATCACTTCATGTTCAGGCGGCCCGGCGTAAAATCAGCGAGAGCGTGAATTAATTACACAACCTGCCAATTAACTGGTTACCCCACACGGGCTCCCACCCCTTTGTGTGGGGGTGGGAAGATGGACAGTGACAGGGGAACCATTACAACGTCATCATACCCGCCATTGATTTACGACAATGGTCCCAGCGCGTAACCGGATACTTTGATAAACACGATCCGCGGAAATACTTGCCAAACGTCTACGTACATAGTCGTCGAGAACTACACGTACACCTTTACCAGACAGAAAACAACATTTTTACTTTATCATGGGAGCATGGTACTAATAATGATACAAAAATTATAATACGTATGTGTACGTAGGTATTGTTGGTGAAAAACATGATAATTTTCACGAATGCCATATTTCGTTCGTTTTCAATTGACAGATTAGTTGTTTTGGAAAGGCCACATTTGTCTAAAAGTCGCTACATTTTAATAACGCATTGGAAATAGGTCGAACATGAAAGATCATATGTCATATAATTTTATTCAAAAAACCTACTAAAATAAAATCTCAAAAAAAAGTAATCGCTTAAATGTAGGCACTGTCATGGCAGACATGGCTGCCTACCAAAGTGGATTTTTTTTAATGGTTTTGATCGATATCAAGATTTTTATCATAGTTTCCCAAAGTGCAAAATAAATGTAAATAAACCGGATTTTTTTGGGGTTCTGGATGTAAAATACATTGAGAGAGTTGGTTTGTTAGATTTCAAGTGAAAAAGGCAGAGAAAATATTTGTGTTATATATTTACAATTTATTCAAATAACTAAATGCTAAAACATGGCGTGGGTGTTTTTTTCACCAAACTATTTCTAGAACCATGCCCCTACTAGCTTGTATTACGCTAAACATTTCTAAAATGCTTTACATTTTAATCTATTTCGACCTTCTCCGTTACTGTGGGCACTAAAGTTTTAAAGTTTTCCTGTAACTATTTCGACTTTCCATAGTTTCTTAATTTCCAAAGTTCGGAAAAGTGTTGTAAGTACTCATTATGAAAATAGTTAACACAGTTTAAAATGTTATAGTGTACCACTTACAGAAAATACGCAACGCTTATTTAGTCGACACGCGATATAATTTGCTCAAGTTTTGCGAACGGATATAATTTGAATATTTTTCAAGTAAAGATTGCAATGATTGTCGTTGGATTTTTTTATAAATCACATTGTATGCATATTGGCCATATTATTTTAATTCGTTTTGTGTGTTTGTTCTTCTTTAGATTCATTATAACCTATGTGAATTTCAAAAGCAAAGACCATAGCTATTTGTTTTAGAAAGAATATTATTTTTAATTTTTTTTCCAAGTTATTATGATTTATGTTATGCCACTACAACAATACACATTTTTTTTGTACCTTTATAGATTTTTTTTGGACAATTTTCTTGCGTTGTTTTTCTAATGATAAATACATATTTTTGTTCGGTCTTCAATATAGTAATAACATTAGAAATAAATTCATTTACTACATACAAATGCAAATGAATAATCATAGTAAGTTCTAAAGAAATACACCAAAATAATTAATCGTTCTTTGCGAATTCGTTATTATTACGTATTTAATAAAACAATTTTCTTTTTTTACTCATTTCAATAATTTTGTAAACGTTCGTCTACCATCGCGTAGAAAATGTCACAAAACAAAATGATCAACTATAATGAACGTCTTTGTTCAATGAAATGAATGATTAGTTCTACCGCAACAAATGTTTCAATTAGTTTCTTAACTTATTTTGCCGTAATAGAAAACACACTTTGCCCGGCATACCCGAAAAGAGTGATTTCCTTCTTTTCCCCGCTTACTTAATACGTTGTAACTATTTTTTTCTTATTTTTTGTATTAGATTATTTTAATGAATGGCTAATAAAATATGGTTATTATTAATAAAGGTAGATTTTCTCTATCCAAAACTTAATCTACTCACTTTGCCCAAGTCTCATGCATGTACCTTAATTTATTTTATAAGATAATTCAAGTGATAACTTTTTCATTAGTTCAAGTGATCGTTCGAGTTCACACCACGGGCGGCGTTGCGGATTCAATCCTCTCCTAGCTAAGTCATCCACCATCAACTTTTGAACTTATCACGATGATAATAGGATATATTCAAATATTGTCAGGTTATTCGTTACGAGAATGTTTGCCCTTCTTTTTTAATAAACACTCTAACGGCACTATTTTATATACTTAACAAATAAATAAATAAAATACTTATTATACTACGTTTCTACCAGAAACTTTAATCAAATCATAATTGTAATGTTTTATTATTTCCACGATTTATCAATAATCATCACAATTTATCAATTAGCACTACCGTTGCATTGCTTTCAATTTTCACATTCTCTATACATGGTCCAACGCAGCAGTCAGAAATAGGAGACCAACAAATCATCCGTAGATTTCACGATAGTAATCTTCGACGGGTACTAATGTACAGTTTGTAATTGAGTGATGTAAAGCCAAATTCCCACTTCCGGGAAGGTCAGTGCAGGGCCGGCCCTATGTAGGCGCAATTGCAGTAGTCCGCTCCGGGCGCCAAATTGCCACGGCACTGATTATTATACCTAACATCTAACGACTAACAGTCCGAACACATCACGATTCAGATTATTTTTCATTATAATCGGGGCTATACAAAAATACAAATCGTCCTTATATTATTGATTACTTGCTTGATCACCTACCTAGTTGTCTACTGGATTTGACAGTGGGCGCCAAAATTTTACTTGCGCCAGGCGCCGTTTGGCTCAAGGCCGGCCCTGGGTCAGTGTGTTGGTAAAGCGTGTTCCGGCTAGGCGGGAATACCCAGCTTCCAGCTTCCAGGTAGCCGGTAATTGGGAACAGGTAAGCGAGAAGCGAGAGGACTGGTAATTCAATAGAAAGTGGTGTATAAGGATATTCAATGCAACGGTTAAACCGATTGAATTTTGAATCTTTTTACATCAACAATCTATTTTTTTTTTCATAAGATGTATTGAGATTATTTTAGCATGTAAAGTACTTAGTAGTTAGGTAGTACCCGGCATGACCCGAGCACCCCAACACCCTCCTCGAAGTTATATAATAATATTATAAGAGAGAAGAATTTTAAAAAGAAGAAATATAATATAAGCTATAACTGTAGAAAAACTGACACGAATTAGTAATTTACTAATACCGTAATTAATACCGAATTTTAATAATAGGACTGGAAACAGTAAATGAATCAAAGTATAATATATAAAGCCAGTATGTTCACACATAATCATTACAATATGAGTTAAAAACTAATAAAACTAAAAAAGAGAATCTCATGTACTCAGGTACGGTAGATACTATTATAAGAGAAAGATATTTTTTTTAAATTCGAAAAATAACAAAAGCTCTTAATTAGCAAAGAGGTGTGAAATTGGTTGACTTATGAAACCCACAAAATTGTGGACAACAAATATATCCATAAGTTCACAAAATTTATTTGCAACGCGATGAATAATTCTAAAATTAGTGAATAAAGATAAGAATATGTATTGAGGTTATTGTCAAGTGTCCTAGCAGGTGTATCAATGCCAATAATTCAGGGCTGTCAATTAGAGATTTTATAATATAATATAGATGTGTCAAGCTAACCACATTTGCATTTAGCAATACTTTTGAATATTGAAAAGGTTATGTAAATTTAAAGTTGAGCCTCAAGACTTCGAAAATAAATTTTCCGCTAAAACTTAAGGTTTAAGGTTTAAGGCGTATAAACACAATAGTAAAACGATGTTATGTGATAAAAGCGACGTAAACTTGCTATTATTGCGACGTTGAACCGGCGTCACCTGAGATTCCCACCCTATTTCCACGGTTGACTGACACTCAAGTAAGTCATGGTAAATACTACTCACTTAGCTACGAGGGCAGCACGAGACGGACCTGAACGGAGAAAATGTTTTCCCGGCAGATATCAGTCTGGGATAATCACGACTCTCAGCCACGAGAAAAATAAAAATAAGGCTAAAGGTTCATGTTCATCTTTGATCCATAGGAAATAGTAAAACATTCTCTCGGTATCGTTCTGATGCTCACACCGCCGACCAGAATCGCATTATTTCGTTGCGTTGTTTAAATATTTATAGCCTTACTGATAAACATAGTGACAATCGTATTCAATTGAAAAACCGTGTAGCTGAAAACCTTACTAATATACTTAGATGAATTAAAAGAGAGGGTAAGTTACTGACGCAACGCGCGTGATTTCACTGAACTAGGTCCGGTGGACATATTTGAGATTTACCGCGTTTAGTATCGCACACAAGTTTGTTGGCCAGACAAGCCGTCACCAGTTGCCATGAAAACGTCGCTCTAGGCTCTTTTTGTGGAAAAAATGCCTACCTGTGCTGTTGAGAGGTGCACAAATCATTCTCGAGCAAAATCCAAATCTGATGGAATTTCTTTCCATTTGTAGGTGCTCAAAAATCACTTATTATTTTAATAAATACAATTATTCACAAAGATTTTTATTACATGCTCGTCCATTAGTGGGCCGCCACCTACAGAAATGACGGGCGTTCTTAATAATATAGCTGTTTCACCCGTACACACATACTCTCTGAATGGCTATCCCTTTCTAATGCGTTCCGTTGCATGCTATGTAGGCTGTTATATGTTGATATTTCATCTATTCACACATCGTTATTGGCTCTTCTTTTTTTACGCGTTTCGTTATTTCACTCCGCATCTCAAAACTGGAACGCGCTATATTTTTTGTTCGATTAGTATGAACGTAACGCATTTTTGATATTGTCAATGCTAATTTAGAAACTGACGTTAAATAGTTCACGGAAAGATAAGTACAAAAAATTAAACACTTAGGCATTATATAAACGTTGATTTTAAAATATACTTTTTAAGGCATTTAAGTTATTAAAAATATTATTTTCAAGGAGTTAAAATTAATTTTATAAAAAAAATTTACGAAAAAACTTCGCTTTTCCGATAACATGAAACTATATTCACAGTATGACATTAGTAATGGGTTAAAACTGACAAAAAATAACACAAGAGTAAATCATATGTTTTTGACGTATTACCTAACCCATCGGGGACGATAAAGGTTTTTCTGTGCGATTTTCGTATGACCGAAAGCTGAGTTTGATGATCCTCCCCAAACAATGATTCCATATTCTATTGTGGATTGAAAAAATGAAAAATATATTGTTTTCATTTATTTAAGTTTGTATATGTTTCTCATGTTTAAGAAAATATATATTGTTTTGAGAAGTATATTCGCGATTTGTTTGATATGATGTGTCCATCTGAGGTCAATTATAATTCGTAATTATTTTATTTGGTCTTTGAAGGGCAACAGCAGATGTTGGTGTATTTTTATGGTGTTTGTATTGTTTTTGTCTGCTCCTTGCTAATTATACTATACGTAGTGATTTTTTTTCGATATGTTTAATGTAAGTATGTTTATGTCTAATTCTGCTATATAATACACATTATTCCAGTCTTTACATTTAAAAAGTAAAATGGTATCGTCCGCATAACTAACTATTTCTCCGTCTATTCCATACAGGAGAGTTTAAAAAATCTAAATAGTCCAGAGAATGGGCCCTAGTACCTATGCCTCCTTCTGGAACTCCATATGTAATTGGCTGTGGCTTGCTAGTATGGTGATTAATATTGACTTTTTCAGTTCTGTTACTCATATAACTTTTTCATTAGTTGGAGCTCCTTGCCTTTGATATCGATGTTTTCTATTTTTTTTTATCTATTAACCTATCATCTGCCACGATTTCTTTCCCTTCCCATACCATTCATTATTTTTTATTTTTTATTTTTATATTAACTCCACACAGGAGGTCCTGAAGAAAATAATTTCCCTCAGGGCCTGTGTCATCTTTCGGGATGCTGTGTGGAGGGTCTTTTTGTGGAGAGGAAGGAGTGAACATGGGTCTTGAAGAGTCCCATGTTGTAGGAGGGAGGAAACACAGAGGCCGGCAGTTCGTTCCACAGCCGAGCTGTTGAACTTAAGAACGAATCGTAGAAGCGACCCGTTCTCATGTGACAAATGTCAACCGTGTACAAATGTTGGGCGCGCGTTTGGCGTGTATCCCGACTACGCACCGGTGCCGAAGGGATCAATGACGCTAGTTCCTCAGAGCATCTTCCATTGTAATACCGATAGAACAAGGACAGCATACCTACCTGACGCCTGTGCTCTAAAGATAGCAGTTCGTTTGTTAATATTGGGGAATCTATCAAACGGACCGCCCGTTTTTGCACAGAGTCAAGGGTTTTTTTCAGGTATTTAGGGGCTCCGGACCAGAGATGGCTGCCAAATTCGACAGTAGGGCGCACTTGCGATTTGTACAGGGTCAGCAGTTGTGTACTATTAAAGTATCTGCGGGCCCTGTACAGTACGCTCAGCTTCTGAGAGGCCAGCTTTACTCTGGCTTCGATGGAGCCCCCATACCTGAGCTGGTCACTTATAGTTACACCAAGCATATCAATGGAAGGCCTGTTCGGAAGATTGTTTCCGTTGAAGGAGACTAGGTTATCATTTAGATCCCTTTTAGACGTAATCAGACAGGATTGGGTCTTTGAAACATTAAATTCTACGAGATTATTTTTACCCCAGGAGGAAATACTCTCGACATAACCGTCCATTCTCTGCTTCAAAGCCCTCCGAGCCGTTGGAGTTTGTGTGCCCTTTGGGGGCTTGTCAAACAAAAAGCTATCATGAACTGTACTGTCATCCGCGTAACAATGAATCGGTGCAAATGTCAAAAGGTCATTGATGTGCAACAAAAACAAAGTCGGAGACAGAACCGATCCCTGTGGGACGCCAGCATTTATAGAGTGTGAGGATGAGGTGAAACCGTCAGCAACTGCCTGAATCGACCTATCCCTTAAAAAGTCAGCAATCCACGTACACAGGGATGCGGGAAGTCCGTAAGAAGGCAATTTGTTGACAAGTCCTCGGTGCCAGACCCGGTCAAAGGCCTTGGATATGTCTAGTGCGACCGTTTGGGTCTCACCGTGATGTTCCAGGAACCGCCCCCAAACATGCGACACATACGCGAGAAGATCACCGCACGAGCGGTTCCGCCGGAATCCGTATTGACGGTCGTTGATAATTTTGTTCTTCTCGAGGTATGTGAGCAGTTTGTCGTTGATCACACGTTCCATCACTTTGGACAGAACTGATGTGATCGCTATGGGGCGGTAGTTGGCCGGGTTGGAGCGGTCACCTTTCTTGGGAATAAGGTGAATGACCGCTTTTTTCCAACCAGAGGGCACAGTGCCACACTTCAGGGACATTTTGAAGAGCTTTGTCAAAACTGGAACTATTTCCGCAGCACACCTCTGCAATACCAGGGCAGGTATTCCATCAGGTTCACTAGCTTTGTTAACATCGAGCCCCCGTATAACGTGGAGTACATCCCGATGCCGGATCCTCAGCTTTTTCATATAGAAGCCGCAGTGAGGAACCGACGGCGGAACAGCACCTCCGTCATCGAGGGTCGAGTTTTCCGCAAACATTTTCCCTAATAAGTTAGCCTTTTCGGTGGCGGTGTTTGCTAGTGAGCCGTCAGGTCTGGTAAGAGGTGGCAAACTGGGTTTGCAAAAATTCCGACCTATTGAGCCTGCAAGGGACCAGAATGCTCTGCTGCCATGCGGGCAGGCAGCCAGCTTTTTGCTGATCTGCAGGTCGTGTTCGAATTTTGACCTATTAATGATTCTCTTGCATTCCTTTGCCGATTTGTTGTATGCTGATCTGCTTTCGGGCGTTCGATATGTGTTGTAGGCTCGGTAAGCCGCGTTTTTTCGTCGAACTGCTTCGGAGCATTGTCGACTGAACCACGGCTTTGAGCCCACACCAGTTTCTTTAGTAGTCGATTGTATGAAGCCATCCATCGCCGATTTGATGACTTCACCAATCTCCTGGGCACATCTTGAAGGGTCTAACAGATCTAACAGATAGATAGGTCTAACAGATTGGAACGGTGAGTCTGGACATCAGGAACCCTTGTAGGCTCCTAAACCAGTTGCTCTAATCCGTAGCAAATGGCAAAGGATTCCGCCTGTCGGCCAGCCGAGTCCGTTGGGCCTGAGAACTTCAACCATGGTTCGTTATGAACATTGAAGTCCCCCAGAACAATAAACTCGGCCGAAGGGTAGCGGTGCAAGAGATCATCAATAGTATCTCTCAAATGTTTGAAGAGCTCGGAAGTGTCTGATTCGCTATGGTTTGGTGAGCGGTATAGACATGCGTAGAATCTTGCCGTACTGGCAAGATTGACGCGCACCCACATTACGTCGAATCTGGAGTTTTCCAGACTCAATAATCGTACACAGTTGACGTCAGTTCGACTATAGAGGCAGACTCCTCCTTTGAGTCGGAACTTGCTTGCAAGGGTAAAGCCCGGGCAGTCCAGATAGGAGGAGTCTGGCGGCTCGGTTATCTGAGTTTCGGATAGGAAAAGAAGGTTGGGACGTTGGGACAAAAGATGGAGATGAACAGAATTTAAATGAACAGAATGTTGGCAAAATTTACCAACAGTTTTGGCCCGCACCGGGGACGCCTGCTACTCGCCGTTGTAATGATGTTAAGTTTGTTTTTATGTATATTCATGATTTTAATTTTTTTTTTTAAAGGTTATGAAGTGAAAGGAAGGTCTGGAATGGAAAGGTATGCAGTGAGTGGGTTCCAGCCCACTCACTGCGGTGCTAGGCGATAGGCTGGGAGAGTCCGGCTGGAGAGGGCATCCAATGCGCCCCAAACGCTGCTGCTGGGTCCCCTCCGGTCACGAACCGGCACAACAGCAGTGGCAGGGTTTTTTCACTCGCTGATGGGGCAGCCCACCCTTAGTCGTGAGCCTGAGGGTCGGGCCCCTGTACTATCGAGCGGCCCGGACAGCGATAACCGGTTGTAAAGGGTCTCCCTCAACCAGCATCTCCCAACCGGCCCGCCACGCAGAAGGTGGGCCGACGCACCCGCCACCAAGACCTGGGCAAACCTTAACCCATGAACCCGGGCACCCCTGCTAAGTCACCAAACGTAGCGAACCACTTGGGGTGACCTGTGGCAGAGGTGTTGGTCATCCAATAAATGGTTCCCAGGGCGGCGGTACCCATTCCCGCCTACCAAATTAAAATTAAAATTGCAACGTTATCAAATGGAGATGACATCTAGCTGGGAATCCAGGGACCAGATCCAGGTATTTCTCAACCTTAATCTTTACTCTCTCCTTCCCAACCCCATTTCCTTCAGCCTAATAAAGCCCATTTGGGAATTTCTAAGTCTTACGGACAACAAAATTTGGTGGAAATACAGCTATTAATATATTTATAAAAGTTAAAGCATCCTTCCGGCAAGTGAAGATTCCGAGTTCGAATACCCGACCCACCATTTATTTTTCAATATTTAAGAAAAATTGTGATTAACAGTCTATCCAGTGTACTAAGTATCCACGTTGAGTTGCAACTTTACACCCCTCCCGTCTACACAGTTATACAGTACACAGTCCTGGCCGCGGTTGATTGCCGGCAGCCAACTAAACGGGACCCGGTGCGGTGCGGTGCACTGACGACAAATTGTTGCAATTAATTAATATGCACACACATCTTGGGCACCACGGCCCCGATGTGGGCAACAGAACTGTGGGTGTCTACTTCAGGTATGACTGTAACACACTCCGGTCGGCCAAATGCAAGCTCTGCGGTAAATGGTAGTCTACACAATGGACTTTCTAAACAGTCCCCACACTAATAATTTCCAAGTGAAGTACAAAGTATAGTACGTTGAAGTGTAACACTGTGAAGATAATCATTTGTTTAAGAATTCAGAATAACTGAAACAGAACTATGGGTATCTATTTTAGGTGTGACTGTAAGAGCCCGTTCCCATGGCATTAGAAAGTTGTTTCCTAATGTTATAAAGAAACGTATTTTTATCGTGAAAAATGACGAATACGTAAACATTTGAACATATATGATCGAATAGATGCAGAATAAATGAACAACAGAACTTCGGGTGTCTCCTTCAGGTGTGACTGTAACACACTCCGGTCGGCCAAATGCAAACTCTGCGGTAAATGATAGACTACACAATGGACTTTCTAAACACTCCTTACATTCATTAATTCCAAGTTAAGTAAATAAAATAATATATTTATATATCTTACATAAATCTAAAACGATTTTTTAATATAGTTTTTAAATATCGCGCAAAAGTCGGAATTGCTCAGAACTTGTGGGATTGTGGCAGCTTCAATATTTAGAAATTGTTGTGATTAGAGAGAAGAAGGAGTTGGGAAAATGGAAAGTTGGGATACATCTGGCTATTTTACTACTCCAATCGCAATACAAATTGCTTTATCAGCATCATGCAAAGTAAAAATTTTTAATCGTCTTATGCTGTGGAACAAAGCAAAACAAATATTAGCGCAGTGCCACGGAGATCGTCTAGGAAACTTACTGTCCAGATATATTCTTCAGCATATATTTTATTTACTTTTATTTATCAACGACTATTTAAAAGATATTCATTACGTAAATATTATTGTTTAGTAAGTATAGTATAACAAAAAAAAATATATATTCTGAATCCTCCTCAATACGGATTTCTGTTTCGAGGCGGACTTTAGATTGATGTGTTTTTTTTTCACTAACTCCACACAAATGGCCCTGAGGAAATTAATTTCCCTAATGGCAATTAGGACAGAGGGCAATGCCATCTTTGGAGATGCTGTGAGGGGGTCTTTTTTAATTTTTAATTATTTATTGAGTTAGTTTATACAACATTTGAATATAAACTAATATAAAAAAGATAATATTTCATTTTGAAACTTTAAATATTTTTACAATAAACATAACATTTCTTTTTAAATACATTCATTCTTCAGACTTTCAGGCATTTCATCATACATCTTTAGTCCTTTGTACATTAGGCAGTTCTGTGATTTTGATTTCTTCATATGTGGCAATCTAATTCTATTTTCATTTCTGGTTTCGTTATTATGAACATCTATATTAAAAACAATTTCATCTTTAAAATATTTTGGCATTTGGTTGTTCGTGACTTTATGCACAAAAATTAACCCATTAAATAACAGTCTCTTTTTTATTGGAATCCAATTTAGCTGCTCTCTGATTTGATTAATGCTTTCGTATGTGCCTTTTCCCAGTTACATTTCATAGCTTTATTCTGTATAATATCTAGTTTGTTCAAATTTCCTTCATTGGCCAAATATAACATAGAAAAGCAATAATCTAACTGTGGAGCAATTATAGTTTTATAAATGAGCTCTATAGTTTTTCCATTTAGTTTATTTCTTAATCGTCTAATAGGAGAGGAAGGAGTGAACATTAGTCTTTAAGAGACCCAAGTTGTTCCTACAACTTGGGTCTCTTCAAAATAGGGAAGAAAGGCACAGGCTGGCTAATTGTTCCACAGCCGAGCTGTCAAACTCAAGAACGAGTCGCAGAAACGACCCGTTCTCATGTGACAGATTTCAAACGGGTGCGAGTTTGGTGTGTTACCCGACTACTCATTGGTGCCGAGACGTACTTTTTTTTTAAAATTTTTATATGGTTTACGCCCAGCCGGGCTTTTACATGAATTTTAAAAACAAAATTTACCTAGTAAGCTATCAAAAATTAAACACAAATTATAAATGATGGTAGTTCCTTGGAGCACCTTCCATTTTAATACCAGTAGAACAAGTTCTGGTAATATACTTAGGTATGCCTAGGGGCGGCTCGTGACTTTTCAGGGAGCTGGAGTGGTAACATTTAAAACTTCGACTTTCTGGGCTTTGTTGTACTTGAAAAATTATTTTTTTTCAAAATTACTCTTTAACTGTATGACGATTTGTCATTTATGTGGTGCAGCACCCCACCTATCTTAAAGAATCGTGAAAATTACCGTTAACAGAAGATTTCAGCTCTCGAGGGGTGCGTTAAGCCAGGATAATATTGGGGTCTTATATTACGACAGGTGAAAGATACGGTTATTATTCATTCACACCAGCCACATCAATTATAAAAAATAATGTTTATTTTAAAATTATGAAGTTTGGTTCTAAATATTCAAATTTCGGTGGTGACCTTACCATTTCATAAGAGGACATTTTTTTACATTAGCTCCACACAGGAGGCCCTGTATGGTTACATGTCTACATCTTTGGGGATGCTGTGTCTTTTTAGGGAAAGGGAAAAGAGAAGGTAAGAGGGGTGGGTAGTAATCTGGGTCAATGCATCTAGGAGTGACGGACATATGAATTCATCTCTCTAACAGCGGTGCAAGGTGATAAGTCGAGAGAGAGTTACGCTGAAAAGGTCGAATGGTCTCCCTCAACCAGTCTCGCCCGATCCAACCTTCGTTCTATAAACCCGGGCACCCCTGCTACATCACCAAACGTAGCAAACCACTTCATGTGGCCTACGACAGGGGTGTTGGTTATCCAATAAATGCTTCCCTGGCGGCGGTACTCATACCCGCCTCCCAAATTGTAATTGCAATTAATTTGAACTCGAAGTGTTAATAAACTACAAATAAGCCTTCCTGGACAAGAACTTATTACATAAACTTTATAGATTTATGACGATAATATCATTATATTTCTATGGTAAAATCGAAATTAATTATTTTACTAATAATTATGTAATTGAGTCGTCGACTTGGAAAACCCACTATGGAATTTTTCGAAAAACTGCTTGGTACACTTTGAATATAAAAAATATATACCTTTTAAGCTAAATATCAACAACGAAAAATACTTATTCTAATTTACTTTAAGCGCTTTTTGTGAATGTATCAGAATGAGCAGAAATTTTTACTAGCATTTTGTGTGTTTTATGAAATCATTTAAATTTATTTGCTTGTTTTTATAACTGGCAATACTACAATAGTTTTACAGGATATCCAAAAAGGGTAGCGCGTATTTGATATTTGGATAAAACAAAACATATAAATAATAAAATTCGTTGTTTATTCTTTATTTATAGAAACTGGTCCAGATTATGTTGTCAAGATGTCACCCTTCGCACTGCTGGCACTCCTCTAATCTTGAACAAAGATTGGCAACAGCGCGTTGACACATCGCTCTTGAGATGGCTGCCATTTCTGATCTGATTTTTTGCTTCAATATTGTTAATTCTTCGGTTTAGTCTAGTATACCTTACTCTCCAGGTATCCCCATAAACACAATCCAGTCGACTGAGGTCAGGGCTCCTGAGTGGCCAGTCGATGGTTCCTCTACGAGAAATCACTTTATTCGGGAACAGTTCGTTAACAGCTCCAATTGATTCATTATTCACTTCTAATGCACAAACTATAATAAACATGTTATTTTATAAGGCATATAAATATTTGGCAAATTGTCATGGGTAGCTATAATTATGTCATACTGGACGCATTTTAAATAAGTACCTTCTTGATGTTAAACTTCAACTTATCATAATTCATTACTAGCACCTAAACGCAATTATTACCCCCAACAGGGCAGAAAGCGAAGCTAAGTGATATTTTTTATGTTTCCTTGGAAAAGCTTATTTTGATACATCAACTGTCATTTTACATGATTTATTATGTTTCTAAGTTGGGTAGTTCTGACTGTCGCCATGTAGAGATGTTCCTAGTTCTTATGCAGAACTTTCAGATGATCGTTATTCTCCCAAATGCTCAAAAGATGAAATATCTTCATTCACTGATTTCTTTTACGGAATAAATAATGTGTTTAGGCAACAATGTTCGCATTTTCTGGCATACTATTTACAGGGGTGATGGGATTCTACGCGATACGTTGTAAATCATTCTGTTTTTATCTACATTTTAGCTCCATCGATATTTTATCATGGATCAATCTTTCAATTACATGACACATTGCAATTTACAAAGGAAGCATTTTGAAAAAGAACATACACGAATGAAAGCTTTTTTCGTAAACAGCTAACAATTTGATTGTTTTGTAATGTTGATTTATTCCACATGTTTATATGACATATATGAAACATTAATATGTTTGGGATGGATCATTATACTACGAACCGTAACTTTTCGTACTTTACTGAAGACCGTTGACTTTATCAAAGTGATGTGCACAAAGTTACATGTTGTTTATGATAAACTGAACTATATACGCTCCTAACTCACATCACAGAATTATAATTTAAATGAATTAAGAGTGCTCCTCTTCTGAACCTTATTTCCGCATACGCCATCGTACTTTTCCATATCTGTCACTTGAGTTGCCTAAAACGAGGTGAAACTTATAACATAAAGACTGGAACGTGAAGTTGGAGTCAGAAATAAGGCCTCTCTTGGAGCTACGTCTTCCTTAACCCAATTTGCGAAGTCAAACAGGCGCCCGCCAGCCAATTATAAAGTTAAATCGTAGTAAGTTGCTTGCTAAAAATATTAGACGTCGCATTGGTGCAAAGCTGCGGAACCGGGCGTCTAGGCTCGCCTGCTGACAAGGAGACGAGGGACGCGGTACGCTCATATTATGGTAGCGGTTGGCAGTCGAGAAATCCATCTTAAACCTTACTAGAAAGGCACTTGCTCCCCACTCCTTTTCCTTCAATTAAAATTCTCGAGTACACGGAATTGGAGATCATTGATTCGGAGAAGGAACTCCAGAAAGATTTTTTTAACCCATTCGTGACATACACATATTTATTTGCGAGTAGTACGTTGAATTTATAGTAAGAAAGCCTTAACACCTGCAGGCCTCGGAAGGACATTACTAGCCACAAACATCATATTCCATTAGAGCCTCTGAAGGAGAGATCCGACCGGGGAGTCCATACATTAAAAAAGTACTATATTTTTTTTCTATAATGCGTAGATAAGTGATTTGTTCGTTATTGGAAAGATAAATAATTATTCTTTTCAGTTTGTATTAAATATTTATACCGAATTACATGGATAAAATAAATTTAAAATGTCAAAATACATGGTTACGATGGCAGGATTTTTTAACTGACAGTTGAAAGTTAAAATATATTTTTCTTATTATATAAACGGCATAAAAAGTGAAGTGACCGTTTTTTTACTAATTACCCACACAAAAGGAATGTGTTCTATAAATATTGAATGCCTACAAAATTATGGACGTTGCGAGTCAAAATGTCTCGGTAAGCTTTTTTGCTAATATTTTCATGTTTGATATAAAAAAATATTTTTTCTAACTATCAATGATTATTTTAAATAAAAATAAGCAATATATAGCACATTATAGATAACTTGCGAGCATTTCTAAATTTCGTGAAATTTAACCATGTCGTTGTAAGTTGTTGGGAAAATTATTTTTAAACCTAAAGCTTTAAGTTTTACCTATTATATTGATTGTGATGCATAACTTTTGTATAAATATAACAACATACTAAATCAGATCTCAAAACTCAGAAGAACCCATTAAAAAATAGTTACTACATTGATTTTTTAAGACTATTATATTCGAAAAATCTCACCCCTACTCTAAGAAAGAAATGAGTTACTGAAAATATAGAGAAAAATATTATGGCTATTTTAATCAGGTCAATTAAGAAATCCTTCCCAGTCCCGGCGTACGCGTGCTTAAAAGGGGTTCTGCGGGATTTAGGCCGATTACGTCAACAATTCACTTTTTCCCTTACTTTTCCAAGGCCGCAAAATTGTATTCTCATTATTTCTTCTTGGAATACATGGATTTTTATGGATTCCAAGAGATTATCATTTTTTATAAGCTTTAATAAAACTGCGCCCGATTATTCCAAGAAAAGATCTTAGTGCTTATTTTCTGTACGTATCGAAACGATATGATAATAAAATGATGCTAAAATACTAGTGGGCACATAAATATTACAATTGAAGTTATAAAAGTTACTTGAAAATCATTCAGATTTGTTACTTCATGGTTAAATTATTCCTATTTAAGTTTTATGAGTAAAGGCTTTGAAAAAAATATCTGATTGTTTTGACATGAGTAGATTGTAAACATTTAGTGTATTTAAAAAATCTATTACACAGAAATCCACATTAGGAGTTTTCTCATTTGTCAATAAGAATTTAGTTGAATGTTCCATTTGAAAAATTAAATCACTGTGAATTTTAAATGTCAGCTACAATGGCCGACAGAAATCAAGTTAGTAAAATGTTTTCGGCTGTAACAAAAAGTGTGTAAAATCACTCCGGTTATATCAGTTTATTCAAGCCTGCAATGGGGTGGATGGTAGAGAGGATTGGCGGAATAAATGAAAATTCGCAACCTGTGGTGATTGGCCGTACAGATTTAAAGTCCAACTCTGAATGCGTTTCATCACTACATCGGGAACTAAATCATCGGTTGTATGTGCAACGTTTCGAGCTTTTTCAAGCACCGCGAATACAATTTATATCAGCCAGCGTCACTGCTATTGATAAAATATCCACCAAATGGTAGAATTTTAAATTAATTATGATTTTTGTTTGTAAATAAAATCAATTGGGCATTTTAGTATCCATCTGGGATGCTTTCATTAACTGGAATCATCGTTAAAACGTCCATACGATAAAAGTGAAAAAGCTACCCGTATCCGTGAGTATCAGGGGTGATCGCGTTGCAAGAGTGTTTTTTTTTCAGCTATAAAGTGTTTGATACAATTTATGATAAAAAAGCATCCGCTTGATAAGCCGCGGTAAAATTGAGTATAAAGTTTAATGGAAATGTTCATTAAACCTCGAATTATTAAAATAGGATTGTCCTCCAAGAACATAAAAAAGTTGTAAGCGTTTATTACTCCAAACATATTTTTTTACCATTCATATTATCAGCAGTTATACGAGAGCTATTAAATAAAAAGGCTCACTTAAATATATGATTTTGGAAAAAAAAAGAAAATAAAGGTTTTTTTCATATTCTGCAAAGCTTACTAACCAAAAGAATTTTGTTCGCTAACAACAGCTATGTGCATAATTAAACCCCTGATACACGCAATATTTTTAAAACTTGTCAGCAGGTGTGTACTAGTATATTTACAAAGGTCGGTTTCATGAAAAGTTTTGGAACCTTGAAAAGTCTGTAGGGAAGACAATAACGAATTTTTTACACTATAAAAGTTCAAACGGATGAAACTGTACTAACTTTATTATCATTTTGCGTTGATTTAAATCAAGTTAAACCAAAATGTATATCACTGTACGCATAAAATTAATTATGTTCCAATTATTTAACTCCTAATAATGGCACAATTATCTATTTAAAATATTGAAGACAATATTAGTGATTTCTAAACGAAAATCTGAAACAGAAAAATCAGAAAAGGAAACGGTCACATCTGGGACCAGATGTGACCGTTTCCTTTTCTGATTTTTCTGTTTCAGATTTTCGTTTAGAAATCACTAATATTGTCTTCAATATTTTAATATTACAATTTGAGGTTTTACTCAATTAAGTTATTCCGAAAAATAAATTATCTATTTGCTAGAGTACCGATATACTTAATTGAAATGAACTTCAATTAGAGCATTTTTAGTTTCTCTTTTTGTACAAAAATAAAATGATTTAAAAAAAATCACACGTAAAATAATGGTGTCACTTTTATAATGTAAATTAACAGTACTATCGGTAGGAATCTCTGATTCTTTGTATTGTGGGTGATATAATTTTGTGTAAACAAAAACTACAATCAAAACGTTGTCTTTTAAAAATAGAAAGAAGAATAAATCTTTATATTCTTCGGTGACTGGATAACTCATCAGAATTACAATTCAACACACCTTTAAAAAGTGATATAAAGTCATGAAAAGTGGTGAAATAAAAGCTTGGTTAAATAGATTATATAGGTTAAGTTAATAAATTAGTTTTTTCATCGCTTTTTACATGTGTTTTAATTGCACTTGTGTCTTATTATCGTGGAACCATATTCTTCCAAGAAAACTATCCAAATTCAATAAATTAATTTTGCGAAAAAAAAGCTTTTTTTGTGTCTCCCTAAACAGGGACTGAAACAAAAAGGTAAAACCAAATAAGCTCTGAGTGACTATTTCCAGCTTAGTTCATGTTTTTCCACAATGCATGTTTATTATTCTAACTGTGTAGTATTATCCGTATCTATAGGCACGTTGTTTATTTGTTTGCAATCAAATCCAATTAAGAGTTGTTGAGTTTATATTCTATTTGGGTTTACGTTTTCCATAGTGTGCTAAGTTAGGTGATACTTCTTGCGATAGAGAGAAACACAACTTCTCATTGAATCTCGGTGTGGAACCAATAAACTATTGTTTAATCGTGACCCTATTTATTTTTATGTTTTTCTGTGGTTTTGATGCAGTAGGTACTTTGTTATACTAGCGATTGAAATTTAGCAATATTAAGTTGGTGCTACCAACCATAATAATCTTCAGACTTTTTCATTATCGTTATTGACTTTTACCCTTCAAGGGTGTGAAGTGCGGAGAAAAGGGAAGGAGAAATCGCGCAAATCTTCCAAATACGTGAAAGAAAAAGGTCGATATTATTATCAACTTATCTTTTTTTGTATATCCTATTTTGTTCAAAAAATACCAAAACTTTTACTGGTTCAAACACACGATTTACATTTAAAAATAGGATTCAAACCATTGCAAAAGTATTACTGAGAAGAACGATGAATGTTTAAAATTGAATGAATTCAATAATTATTCGTACAATTTACCATAAAGTGAAGCTTGAAATTTTTTTACTGGTTCGATGGTGTATATTGATAATCCTTGTCTTAAATTGGCAAAATCCAAACACAAAAAGTTTTAAAACTATACCTGTAAAACCCTCGAAGAACAGGTACTATTTTTGAGAAAATTTTGGGCGAGAAGACTTACAGAGGTTAAGTAATTTTTCAGACCCATGAGTAAATATAAAAAATGCTAAGTATGAAAAAAAAAAAGAGATACGCATTCCAGGCAAAATAAAGCATGTCAGGCAATGATTCACTGCTTTATCCAAGAGCCTAGAAATGCCTTTTCAAAATAACGAAGAATTCTTATCTCGGACAACTTTAATCCAAAACCGTATTTCGAAAGTTCTAACGGAAAATTTATATATTTATTACAGATGATAATAAAATCAATATTTATAACCTGAATATATCTTCTCATCCATATCGGAAAACTTTTTTTATTTTTTGATAGTAGATACGGACTTCTAAAAATTGGAAATCTAAAATTTTGTAGTCAACTTGCAAAATGATATTTAAATTTGGAAACAGTCCGTGAAATTGGGAAACCTTTAATGTAATTTTCTTCTCTAAAGTTTGGAAGTAGGTAGTGATTATTATCTATATCAATGATCTTCGTGATCTACTTATTGAAGACAACATTGTGACATATCCTGACGATACCGTAATACTTTATCACGCTGATACGTGACTCAAGACATTCCTTAAAGCTGAGAAAAGTCTTACTATTATCAAACAATAGCTCAATGAAAACAGACTGACACTGAATTAACAACAAAAAAATGCATTTATCACACAGTATAACACCACAGTATAGTACCATACGACACAAACTCTCACAAAATGTATAACCTGCACAACGTTTTGTCAATTAGACAACCTGATGCCAAAGGGTCGATACTTCACCTCTTCAAATACAAACTACATATTCTCTTACAATTTAAGACCTCAATAATAATAAGTCCAGGTCTTCACTAATAAAACACTCCACCCATTGACAAAGATCGTTCGATTCCAAAGTACTATTCCATTAAACTGTTTAACTGCTTGCCACCTAATCTAAAACAATCTGCTGATAATTCACCGATAGATAAATTGAGAAAACAGATTACAAAATGGATAAAAATGAAAGGTACATAATTTTTCTAAAACGAAAGACATACTCTCCCCAAACCAAACATAACACAATTTAATTAAAACGTACATTTAAAAAAAATTTACTAAATAGATTATTGTTGTATACAAAATTCAAATACTAAATTACCTATCTGACAGCTTCTCATTTGTGCCTGCAAAATTATCTAACTGCCATTTTAACTTGAGAGATTTCACGCATTGTGTTGCGCTGCATTCAAACTCCGAAATTGTAATTTTAAATAGAATTGACCATGCAAAGTGAACTATGACAAATATATAAGGTATTTATAAATCCATTTTATACATGAAATACACTTATAACTAGTCAGTTATGTTTAAATATAACAATTTATTGAACTTGTCTGTTATAGATTTTTGCAAGTTAGAATATTTTTGTTACCGCCATTTTTTTTAGCAGTTATCAAATTTTGCATCATACATAATGAATGAGAATAACTTGTCTGCCGTTGATATTGAGCAACTTCTGCTGATGGATGATATTATTACATTTCCTTACGATGATCCTGGGAATGAATTAAATACTAATGAAATGATTATCACTGAGGAAAAAGTGTCTGAAAATCTAGATCCGTATAACGAAGCTGTACCAGAATGCAACATTTCATATAATTCTGAAAATAATAGAGAAAGATGTATCTGTTAACCTAGATTCTGATTACAAGGCTGCATTAGAATGCAGTAGCTCAGATGATTCAAATTCTGATGGCGATGTCCCAAGGAAAACAATTTCCTCAGAGTACGAGTGTTGACAATATTGAAGATGTTAATTTGGAAAATTATGCTAACATAGTAACAATATCTACAAGAGAAACTAACAAAAGAAGGAGAATGCAGGGAAAGGATTATATGGGTTTAAAAAACAAAATGATGGAAAATACTTGTCGAGTGAATCCCAGGCACCTATTTGTTCTTCAAAGAAATGCCTGACTTCTAAAAACAAACATTGTCATGAAGTTAATGATATTCAGAGGCAACAAATGTTTACTTATTTCTGGTAAAATATGAACCGGGATATGAAAAAAATATATATCAGCTCTAACAGATAGTTTTCCTACAAAGCGGCCTTCTGCCTGTGAGAGTCAAGAAGGCAATATTCTCACCTTTACTACTTGAAAAATGGTGAAGAAAAAAAGCAAGTTTGTAAGAAAACATTTGACAGTATTTTTGATTTAGATCCAGCTACTATCACAAATTGGATTACAGCCTTCAAAAGTGGTATGCACACACACAAATCCAATTCGAAAGTCCCACTACGCAGACGCAATAATAATACAATTATGGAAGAAGGGCGAAATGTAATAATAATTTTTTTTTAAAGAATCTACCGAATCTTCCGTCACATTATTGCAGGGCATACGTTCACTATTGATATGCAAGCTGTAAAACTTGCCCCCTGTTTTGAAAGCAAGTGCACTTTATTATAAAACAAAACTTTGTGTCCACAATTATACGATTTATAACATGGTAACAAAGGATTGCTATTGCTACCTATGGGATAAGTGTGAAGGGGGTTTGATTGCCAATATATTTTCTACAATACTTGTGAAAGTTTTAGAATCATACATAGCAGCAAACACCCAAACAAAAAAATATTTTTGTACACAGATGGTTGTTGTTATCAAAACAAAAACACAACTCTTTCAAACGCACTACTTAGATTAAGTTTAACTCACATTAATATAGAAATAGAGCATAACTATTTAGAAAAGGGTCATACCCAAATGGAACTACATAGTGGAATTACATAGCTGCCATAGTTTAATCGAACGAAAACTTAAAATTAACTAAATCTACTTCCCAACCGATTATCTGGGAGTATGCAGAGAAGCTAGAATTTCTCAACCCACTTCAGTATTTAAGTTACGAATATTTTTTGAATTATGACGATGTTAATGTCTATAGTTCAATTCGTCCAGGACATAGAAGAGGTGACCCAACAGTAGCAGATTTAAGATGCTTGCAATATTAAGCTGGTAGACTTAACTTTAAACTTAATTATAATGATTCGTGGAAGCCATTATTAAAGCCACCAGTATCAACCTTAAACGACTACGCTCAACCAGCACAGCTGTATAAGAGACAGATAAAAATTAAACAAAATTGAAAAATTCGACCACTTCCAGGACTTGAAAAGTGTCCTTCCGAAATTCTGTTGGGAGTTTTATGATAAACTTTTTCATTAATTATTATTTTAAGTGTCATAGAACAGTGTTATTTTTTATATTATTTAAACAAAAATCATTATTATTTGTTAGACCGAAGACGTCTAATTTCTTAATTTTTTGTTCATCTTGTTGTTGATTTATTTTATTTTCGTCACTTTAGTGTTATAACACGAATATTATGTGAATATTCTGTTCTGGAAGTACTACTAGGTAGTAAATTTTACGTGCAAAATTCCATAAGTGAACAAATTTTTCAAAGCAAAATTACTTATCTAACACTGCCACGGTTTAAAAAAATATATTTTTTCCAAATTAAATATAATGGAAAAACATTTTACATTTTTGCAGTTAGGTAATTTTGCGGTGGAAGCAACGATATACTCCTTAAATATCTCGAGGACGATGGTGTGTTTTTCCTTATGATGGTATAATAACACTTTCCTAAAACATGCGAACACCTCAGCACAGGTTCTCCTAGTGAGGTTTTCACAAAACCTTCCTACTAACTCATACAGATACTGACTTCTAATTTACTTGTTTAACTGCTATTAATAGTGAATACCGCATGTAAATGAATAAATAAATAAATAATAAGTGAAAAACATAGCATATTTTGGATATAAGGTATCATTAATCTTGTTTGTAACAATACTATGTCATCCTAAAACAACCTCGAGAAATTGCTCTGTTATAATTTTTGCATTCTAAGTTTCAAAAGTGACTAAAAAACACCGTTGCAGTACACAAATTGTCAGAGAACACTGTGCAATTATTAGCTACTAGTACTCTAGTTCTGTGATTTAATACATCATAAGTTTATAAACCTGAAACAGTGTTGTGACTCCTTACATATACACAGTGTGAAACATATAAACAAAATGAACTGTGAAGGCTGTCTTATCACGCTATCCAAAAACGACAATGGACTCACCTGCGCCAACTGTAACATCTCGTTCCACAATCACTGTGTCAACATCTCGGATTCAAATTTCAAACGAATGGCAGTTAAAAATAAATTATCTTGGAACTGTCCGAAATGCAAAAGTCGACCGAGCTCACCCTCTTCATATTCCGGTACAGATACTGATGTCTTATATGAACGAATCACCAAACGTTTTGACAGAAAAATAACTGAAATGAAAAAAAAGTTTGAAGAAGAAATAAGCGACTTAAAGAGAACCAATTTTACCTTTCATCGGTAACCAATGTAAAGACCTAGTCTCAAGCTTCAAACAAATGCAGGATCTTCACAAAGAAACTAAATTCTTACGTGAGGAGAATGACAAGAAAAACATAAAAATCTCGAGCCTTGAATCCAGACTTGCAGAACTGGAACAGGATAAGTTGTCCGACAGTGTGGAGATGGCGGGTAAGGGGCTGCAGCCGGGCGAACATCCCAAGGAAGCTGTACTTCGGGTAGCCAGCTCGCTGGAACTGCCCCTGCCACAACAGGACATTCGCCTGGTGACCAGGACTCGAGACCGCAGGCGGAACACCCCGGATAAATTGCACATCTTTTTTAACAATCTAAAATCTAGGGAATCGATTCTCTCACTAAAAAATGCGGCTAAAACACAAAACTCGAACTCGCCAATATACATTAGTGAACTGCTCACACCCTATAATAAAGAACTGCTGTGGAAAACAAAGCAAACGGCTAAAAAAATGCTCTACCAATTTGTGTGGTTTAAAGCCAACAGACCACTTGTACGCAAAGGACCCGGGGAAAAAACAATGCAAATTAAACACGAAAACGATCTAAAAAATGGAGACACATTCGTAAATCACTAAAGCTTCAAATTTACATTTTCTAACTTACATACTATGAATATGGCTGATCTACTGAAAATGAATCTTAATAACTCGCACCACCATTACACTACTGCTGATGCGAAATTATATTACGAAATTATTTTACTAAATTAAATTAAATTAAAAATGGCTAGACTGATTTTAGATAATGAAACAGTATCTTCTGAAAAAATTAATAATTATGTATCTTCAGATATAAAAATTGTAATTTACTAATGAAAGACTACACGAACCTAAAAATTTTTCACCATAATGTTCGATCCATAAATAAAAATTGGGAAGAAATTCTCACATTACTGAATTATCTAAAGGTTAAATTTGATAATCAGAATGTTGGATTAACGAACTATATGTACCAAAACACCTTCCTTATTATACTAACTTCTCCACAGAAACCCATCACAACCAAAAAGACGGCATTATTATATACGTAAATAATTTACTGATTGTTCAGACTTTGGAATTAATAATCACGGGTGCTAATTGTCCATAAATATCGTACGGTGACACATGCATACTAGCAATGTATAGATCTCCCTCCTACCACAATATAACCCCGTTCCTACAAAACCTAAATGAAAAATTATAAACCTTTTTATATAGATGAACATAATAATAATAATAATTAACATTGATTTCCTAACGGAGGAGAAAACAAAACATAGCCATGCACTCAAAGACAACAAACCTCAAATAATTGTCGACTGTGAAAATATGTAGGTAACATTTTTCCTTTTATTTATGCTGCTAATAAGAATGTTATTTTTTGTGAGAATGTATTCGTAATAAAAGTGATTAAAATATTAAGGGAGAAAAAATGAACTATCACCACAGTATATCAGCAAAGAAAACCGCACGATGAGCAAACAACCTGGAAAGTTTTACAAAGACGACAAATACAACAAAACAATGTCAAGGCACCACAGCAAAGGGTCAGATGGTGACTTCATCGTAGCTTCGAGATGCTTTCAATTATGACCCAGACAAAGGCCATGAATCAGCAAATTAATATACCCGTAGTTATACAAGAGCTGTTGAGAGACAACGCGATTCAACTTCTTACTTATTTATTTTATATCCAACGTATAAATATACCATAAACACTAATTGCACATAACAGTTAAATACAAGCATTAGAAAATAATAGAATTTTTTTACTGTTAAATGTGTCATTAGAAAGTATAAAATGAATACAAGCTCATGGATGTAAAAGAACGAGATACAAATAAATACAAAATATATAAGTAGACTATGGTTAATTAATATTAATTGAAAAGATAAAAGTATAGCATTCTTGTACCTACCTTCCGTGTGGTTAAATACCACCGCATCTGCGTAACTTTTACTAACTGTTATTTTGGTATATTCGAGTAAGCCAGTATTTGAAATGCTCACTTTTGGTATTGTTACATTTAGAAAGGATTTTGGAACGAGTAGCACTCATAAGTATACGCAATTTAATATGGTTAAATAAATCATAGCTGTCTATACTACTACATATACTGTTTCAAGCAATATCATTCATTGTACACCATAATTCACTCGATATCTAGCCTTCTTGTCTCTGAAAAATTTAAAACTTATTTTATTGGAAAGTCCACAAAAGTAACGATGATACACCAGAACTGAGATTATTTTTTGACTGGTTAAAAAGAATCGAAATGTAGATACATAATAACATCGGTAAATATAGCACTGGCACAAATGCGACCAATACCAAAAACAGAGTCGGCACTGAAGCTGAGAATCAAATAATGTACCTATGCAGTCGACTCGGCCTCCCAGTCTATGCTGTCTATTGCATAGTCCAATTGCACGCATACCTATGTGATTATGTAAATAAAATTGCACAATAATATAATGTATACTCTACTAGGTGTCTTCATAAAAGTATAGTTTTTTTAACACGTATAGATGATAACACTACCACGGTTGTACAATTATAACAACCTGATATGAGGCCTATTTCAAAGCGACGCATGTAACACAAAAAAGAACTTGCGCAAGACCATACTTACATTCTACTATAATATAATCGCGTTTGTTCATGCTTAAAATACTTAAAATAAACTACTTAATTCAATAGGAGCAATCCGAAAAGATTCTGTTTTTCTGTTCATAAGTATTCTCTTAACGTGTTTTTTTCCTGCTTGTGTTTTTATTCGAAAAATAATATTTAGAATAAAAACCTTTACATTTTTAATAAAAATCTCAGAAATTTCGTTAGACTCAAAATCAACAAAATCAAACAAGAGATTTTTAATAAAAAGGCAGTCGTTTGTTCTACATCTTAAAAATAATTTAAAGTGATTTTCCAGGTTGGATAGAATTCAAGTTTCTTTAATAAAAAAGGCTGCGCTCACTGCAAAAATGTTGGAAATGTGTTCGGAAAAAAAGGTTTAGTTATTCGAAAAATTTAAATACACAAGGTGCGTAGTTGCAATATTTTTTATTATGGGTTGTTTAGAGTTCTTGGGTTTTTTTTTGGTATTGTGAATGTCAATGGACTCTTTTTTAAGTACCTAAGGAATACGAATTCAGGCAACTCTTTTTAGAAACACATTCTACATAAGGTCGACATTACTCATCTCATGCTGCCGATATAATGATTAATTGGACAAGGAAAGAATTAGATGGTCCATCGAATAATTAACATGTATATATTTATAAAGAAAAGTGTCCCGGTGAGGGTTGGTGGGTTTGTTTTTTAAACAAAGCTATTATTTTATTCCGATAAAGGAAATGTTGCACGCTTGATCTTTAAGACAGGAGGTATGTTACTATTTACATGAGATTTCAAAAGCCTACTACTCTTTGCAGAATTAAAGTAGAATTTTGCACAAAAAAGAGGTACATTACTTTCTATATTGGATTTTGGAACATTTATATAAATCCCAATACAACTACTAATTTTAAATACAATTATATTTAACAACTTGTAGTAAGATTAGTCCCATATCTCAATACGTAATTTGCCACCATAATATTGATATATAATTTTATGTATTTCAGAAGCTAACCGTTGATACTATTACATATGTTTGCCACAACCCAGAAGGGGAGTAGGAGGCACCGTCTACAAATAGAAGTATATACGGATACGAATTGACTCCGCTGTAGAATGCCGCGCGACCCAGAGCTCCCCACCATAAATTCTCGACAGAGTTGAAAGGTCGCGTCTCTTCCTCCAAAATATCCCCCTGTGTGTTTATAATCAAGCGGGGTTAAAGGGGTCACATCTGCACACATCTTCACACGGCTTTTATATAAACTTTAATTTCCTCGTCGATGTATGTATTTACCTACCAACCAATTAAAAACAAGATTTATTAGTACTAACTTGGCGGGTTCATCGTCGCTTGCCGCAATGCCGTCGTTAATGTGATGTCTTTAACGGATTTTGTTAGTTAAAATGGCATTTTTACTAAGATAATCAAAAGTGAGACGAAATATAGAGTGGTTGATTCCAAGTACTATAGGTACAGTTTAATCCAAATGATAATAGAATTTTATATTGTAACATTTGCACTGAAACGGTTCGTTGAAAACGTCACTTGTCGAATAGCAATCTGATTTGGTAAATTTGTAACAATGACCTGATCCTGAACTGACCCTGATTTAATGACCTGATTAATCTATCCATTAATCTCAAGTAAAGTAAAATTGTTCTAAAGAGATTCTTGCTTCTATTAAAGCGGGAACTGCGGTGTAGTTCTCTAATCTATCGGTGTTCACAAATATATTCAAAGCGCGCTCTTTAAAATAATTTACCTAAAGGTTGATCTAGAACTAAACATTTTACTCTTAAAATTACTATTTTCTTTAATAATAAATCAATATGGCATCAATGACGAGAAGGGAAGCAGAAATATTATTGATTTAAACTTACCAAATTTAAAACAACTACTGTACCAACTAAAAATAAAAGCGGGTAAGTTTTGTGCAGGCATTAAATCTCTATTTTTAAGTGTGTTTCAATCAAAGATATACGCAAAATCTGAATAATTTAAGTCAATAATAAGTCCTTTTTACAATAGAAGAGATTCAGTTTAAATTTATTTTTTTTTTAAATTTTGAAACCCTTAATTTTTACGGTGGAATTCCATTTTAATGTGATTTTTTTATGGACTAAAATACCATTTTAACTGCCTTCCACTTTTTTCTTATTTATCGCCTGACCGGTTTCACATTATAACTAGCATCATCAGATTGCTGAAGGTGAAACCTCTCCAATCACAAATAAAAAAAGGAAGAAGATTACAAATGTGTACTCCATAAAAAAGTCATAATATTTAGCTAGATATACGTTTAACCTGGTGAAGAAAACATTGGTTTTGAAACATGTCGAACTTTTTTGATTAAATAGTGGTGTCATCAAAGTTATTTATTTGAATAAATTGAATAAAGGCCACAAAATGAATTTGCAATTATTGAACAAATAATTTTAAGTTTTGATTAAAACTGTGCTTCTTTGTTAGTTCGTCAGGTAAAAATGTCATCTTCTATTGTTTTCAATTAGTATTCATGGAATGTGACACAAAGTAACACCGCCTTATTTGTTCTGGAAACTCATATCAAATACGCGGAAATATTTCGCAAGGTTTGTAGAATGAGTGGATAAAGTGCACAAAAATTGCGTGCATTTTTTAGAAAAAAGCTTATAAGTTGTATAAGCTCAAAGGAGTAATCAATAATATCGAAGAAATGGGGAAACAGTTGATTAACAGCGTCTTTTCATACTTTCCTGCTTTTTGTCATTATTGCCGCAGTGTCAGTGTGTAATATTTCAGAAACATTGATTCGCCATTATTCCCAGCTACCTATTGAATATTCCGACAAGCACCTTACAGTGAATTCTCACGAAAGATCTTCAACTGCATGCCAATGAGGAATCATGCTACTCTATTAATTTCTATGTGATTGTCATTGCACGTTACGAAAAATGATCGTAGGAGAACTTTTCAAATTTAAAAATTGACTGTCCCGATTTATTAGCTTTGATTTATTTAAATACACCTACCTACATATTTGACTTAACGATCGCGATCGGTTGAAATCAATATTTTTGTTTCTCGTTAATTTTAATTTTTGTATATGTTAACATTCTTACCTCTCTTCAGCTTCTTATATAATTTCGAATGTTATTATTTGTGTAAATAGCAACCATATTTACCGTAAAAAAATTAATTAAAAAGTAACGAATTTTAAATTTTAGTAATAAAAAAATGATATTAATTTACATGTTCTGTGGAAAGTGCTTCAAAATGTCAGCATCAGAAAGCAAAGATTTTATTGTCAAATAAAATCGTTTTTGAAAGGAAATAATAATTGACTGAGCGTAGATGAGCGTAGAAACTAGATGATTTTGCATTTCGTCTGTCTGTAAAAAAATTTTTCGTTCCTTTTCAATCTCAAGACGGTGGCCTTTCAAACGGTTCGGTAATTTTTTTTAATTTCAAACGTTAAATCGTTATCAAATTATTTGGATTTTCCATACGCAATTTTTCAATGTGTTGGTACCTACCTGTCTGAAGAAAGTTTTAAAATGAATTTTCATTGAGATTGTAACGTTTCTTTGGATAAATTTAAAATTTATTTTAAATGGATTATAACTTAAGTACGTAGGTATTTAGTAGGTACCTTCTTGAAAATCTTATGATTTCAGAAGAAATTATGATTTCGATTTATTAAATAAGAAAAAAGTATAAAAATACTCTTTTGGACGGGGGATCTACTGTTCACATAACTACTGGTAAAAACTAATCGCGGCGACTAAATTGTCCAAGTCCTTCGAGTGAGGCTTGCGGTTTCAGCCGCAGACACCCCTGACGAGTGAAATCTCGCGTTAACTGGAAGTTGTATCGCAATCAAAGGAATTAACTTTAAATTATAAGTTGTAATTACTCGCCTCCAAAGCCCGTGGGATTATCATTGCGGAATAAGTGTGTCCGGGGACCGATAAGGCCTCCGGGCGGCTCTGCAACTTAGTGGACCGCGATTACTAAGCCCCGCCCCGCGCCCCACGTCCCGGGCCCGGGGGATGCCGGTTGAGGACTATTCTGCTAAACGAATTATTATACAATCACCGCCGTTTATCTCAAATAATTCATTAAAATAAACATTTTTTCGATTGCCAGCATTTTAGAAAAAGGGACTTAGTACAAATTTAAGGTAAAATACAATTTTTTTTAATTGAGAATATCGTCCCAAACAGTACTTCATAATATAGTGGTTTTAGCCTGGGTAGCATAAGGGTAACATCCTGAAATAAAAATATTTTTTTTTTGGAGATATGCCACAATGTTTCTTTATAGAATTGCATTTCGTTTTTTCGACAAAAGTTTTCTGCAGTCTTTATTGGTATAAAATCGTTCTCACTATGATATTTTGCTTCCTATGTTTACATTCCTAAAGACGAAAGCAGCTATATTGCCATCTCGTTTTGGATCTAGATTTGTGTGACCTTTGCGACAATGGCTTCCGGGTAAACATTGAACCAATGATATTTTTTGTGGGACAAGAATATTTAACGACTCTTTACCGAACGATGCAGTTTTTCATAACACATTATCTGGTGACTGAACTCTACTACATTTTTTTAAAAATAAAAACGATTTATTTTGTGAGATTTTGGAGCATGTGTAATAACATGATCACCTTTTATTGCTTTCGACATTCATGTTTCATAATTTCATTCCGAAAATCTTTTTGGCAATTGTTAAAGGCATGGTATCATTAGATGATGCAAATACTTGAGTCCGCTCAATTCAAGAGTCAGAATAACCAAACAGTATTGATAAAATATTGTAAGAATAATGAAGATAGGATCGATAATGTGTTTTTTAAAAGTATATGTCAGGTGAGATTGCTGTATTTTTTTCTACAAGTATTTCAATATCTATCCAAGATCTATCATTACTGATCCTCTTCAACACCGATAATTTTTATTTCTTTTGAGAATCTTTAAAACTCTGGCTCACTCCTTTTTATGACATTTAAAAATACCCTCCATATCTACAGTATTACCAAAGATGCAGAAGTGTGCAGAAAAAAATTAAGAAGTACCAAGCCTATTAATTTATATAGCTTTCGACCTCCCAGCCCACGCCTGAAGAACAAACTGCCAAATGGCTAGCTAAATAAAGAATCAAAAACGTAACGCCTTATAATTAAATGAAAAAACAAGTTATAAATTTACATTTTTTCAAAACAGAATAGACCTTTCATTTCTTATTGCCACCCAACTAAAAATATACCATCGAGTCAAGAAGCCAGCTCAGGCCAAGAGAAGCTCGGATATTCCACGCCAATACGAAGTCACTGCGAAGAAGCCGTGATACAAATTGCATGACCCACCATTTGAATAGGAATGACCGTACTTCGAGTGACCTTTACGGAAGGCTACGGCTACGAAGACTCGTAGACTCGTAGAGGCGGCGGTCAATCCCTACGCGAGATTTGTACTTTTGGACACATTCACCGGGCGGTAAAAATTTATCGACTGCGAATGTAAAGGAGATTGTGCAAGGCCTTCTTTGCAAAATCCAGGCTATTTGAATAAACATGTAAGATTTTCTCACTCCACGTATGAATAGAAAAATGTTTCATCATACTTTTAAAACTTACTTTTGTTCCATATACTTTGCATATATTTTTGAGACTTTTTCTTACGAGTATTTTATGCATAAAGTTCAGAAAACACAACATAAAGACAAGATCATAGTAAAAATAAATCTTCAAAATACAAAAAAAACAATGGTTAACATAATTACTTAAAAAAATGTAATATAAGGCTTTCCGGTTGTCTTAAGATATTTCTTTAGAGAGTCGAGATATTCTGCAATGGCCAGCATATTGAATTGAAAATTATTGAATGTGTTTATTACAAAGTTTGGTCGATTTAAAACCAAAGTACAGAATTGAAAAACCTTACATATTTCTATAAATTAATCTGAAAGTAAATTAGCTGGTTTCATTTCTTCATACAACTTCATTTCATAACCTATATCGGGATTAACACTTAGAAATCTAACAAAGGATAACAGAGATTCTAGAGAAGTTCCTCTAAACTTGAAAGCAAACTGAATTAAAAGCTGAAAAACCAGTTTCCTCAATTCAAAAACCTCGTTAAAAGCTACGAACATCAAAATTGACTTTTATTAATCGGATATTCTAAGTTAGTAAATTTCCTAACGTAGTTTGACCGCGTAAAAACATGCTTTTCTCAAAAGGCATGATTGGCGAATTTTAATCCATTCTTTGAAATTTTATTTCATTTTGGTTTTAGTAAAAAGTATCAAGAAATAACAAGCAATTTACTTAGAGTTGTGGTCTTTATTTGGCCAGAGGTGGAAAGTAGATTAATGTTTTCCCCTTTTTAGATAGAACTCCACAAACCAATAAATAATGACTTTTATTGGATCGGATTGGATATATGTGGATTTATGAGAGTCAGTTTTATTTCCTAGACATTCATAACTGCCACCTGTCTGAATAGAAATATTACCAATACTTCTTTCATAATATATGTTGGCACGTGGATACTTCTATAAACACATTTAATACGTCAAAGGGATGAACTATTGCCCGTTGCTCGCCGATGAAAAGGATTATTTTTTCAGCACAGAATTCACCAAAAATAAGCCCTGTGAAATCCAAGATCTTTTGTCACTGAGCGAGGTATATAATATTAGGCTCACATATGGAAAATAGATTTCTATTTCAACATTTAAACACGACAAAATTCGCTTTCCTGTTACCTTTTTTAACAACACAATAGTTTCGTTCGATCCCAAAAGTGGGTCCATCAAAAGTTTTATTGAAATGTCACCGTCTCGTTAAAGGATTTTGGGTTTACCGAATACTTAAACCGTTGATTCATTTCGACCTCTTGTATGCCTTACAACTTTTGACGAATCTCCGAGTGGATTCATGTCAAAGCGGGCCTACATTACATTTACTTATACTTGTGAATACCGAAGCTTTTAACTTGAGGAAGGGGGTGATCGTGAGGCGAGGGAAGTGGGAGGGCTAAAAGTGGAATAAAGCTGACTGCGCACGTTCGTCTCCCCCTCCAGGCAGCGCGGCGCTCCTCTGGGCGCGCAGTGGTTGGGATGCTGTGTCGTCAGCGTAATCGCCATTCACTTATGGACTTGTGAGGAAAATTCAATTCACTATACATTTTTTTGTTATTTGATTTATGTAAATTTTACAACTCATTAACGACACGCTCACTTTTAAATCCACAACGCCTTCGTAAATTATACATTTTATGTAAAAAACTTTTTCAATGATTTGAATACTTGTAGAGCCAAGATTCTGATACCAGTACTAGTAAATGACAATTGGTTATATATCTGCCTTTGGAGAATATTTTCTGAAACTGGAATGTCATAAAACAGCATCTCTAACCTTTTACTACCTCATAGACGACGTTGCCTCATGTAAAAAAATGCGAAGTGTCATTATCGCCGACATTTCATATTATTTGTCGAAAGCAAACATACAATAAATAAATAACTCGACCTCGCGGCGGCAGATTGCGAGGCGTATGAATAATGTGTCACGGCGCTCCCCCAATGTCCCCGGTCACAGACATGTCACGGCCTCAGTGCCGACTTGCGGGCGTCGCGGTGCCGACCACTGACAGCGTTGCATCCTAACATAGCCCTGGCATAATTGCTTCTCTTATTGAATTGGTTTCATGTCGGTAAACGTCATTAGTGTTGCACTTTCGTTATAAGTGTCCCAACTATGGCTGCTAAACGAATACTTCATTAAGCCTAAATTTTAGCTTTATTTTGTTTGCTAAATGGTGTATTCAGAATTGAAACGTTGCTTGAAATGGCCTCAGCCGTGTTTAGTGACCAGATCTGAATAGCCAGGCACTCGCCCACCTTCCTCTTTCTCATCTCGTTCCCTTCACAGCTATCTTTCAGCCTCACAATATACCCCATGGGGTGCCATAGTCCCACTAGCTAAAGACGGTTGGTAGCAGTTGAGACGCTTGTATTGTATTCACATTTAAAAAAAAAAAATACAATCCATGTTTTGACGGCTGCTTAAATATTTAATAAGGAGTCTGCGTCACTCAAAGATTCATTTGAATCACATGGAATATCTTCTTCTTAATATATAAAAATCACATGTCACTGTGTTCGTACACCCTAATCTCCGAAACCGCCCAACCGATTTCAATGAAATTTTGCGAATGTGTATGGTTGGTTCCAATTTAGCCACTAAGGCTAAGGACTCACGGAGCGATTTTTACCCGCGCCCGCCGCGGTTGCGGGCCCGCAGCCTTTGTAGAATGCAGATATTTATGTAAAAAATTAAAGCACATTTCACGACGCGTTTTAAAGCCCGCGGCGTGTGCGATTGTTTGCGGGGCCCGCTGCACCCGCGGTTATCTTGTACCGGCGGGCGCGGGCGCGGTCCCGCAGCCGCGGCGGGTTGCTCCCGCGCGCTCTGCGATCGGTTGGCGGGCGAGTTAGTGGAACTCAACTGCCCGTCTTGCAACCGCCCGTCTTGCGATAATCAACCGTTAAGATTGCGGGCGATAACCGCAACCGCGGCGGCTGCGTCACCGCAAAAAAGAGCGGTCTCGTGAGTTTTGAAAATAAAACTCCATTCCGCCACCGCAGCGGGCGCGGGTAAAAATCGCTCGGTGAGTCCTTAGCCTTACTGCTTTTGAACGATCGGTGCTCGCGGACGGCGCGTATATCGTACCGCGACAATCCGAACACTGCTCGCGTCTTTTGACTTGTTTGCGTTATACAAGATAAACAAACGAACTGCGCTCGCCAGATTTTTTTATTGTTTTTATTTTTTTATTATAGTAAATCTTGTTTTATTTTTTTGAATTTGGTTAAGTTTTTTTACATTTTTTATTGCTTCTGTTTTGTTTTTTTTTTTGAACTGGTCAATTTTAAATTATTTGAACTCTTTATAAAAAATAGAATAACCTGTTGTTTTTAGTTTCATTTTTGTAAAAAAAAAACCCGTGTACCTATTAAGTAGTTAAAATAAAGGATAGTTTTGGACCCGATAGGTGGTGCTTTTGTCAAGATCTAAAAAAAAAAAAAACATTTATACTATTCCGATTTCTCATCCAAAAATACATGCAACCATAAATTTTAATTTCCCCGCGTAGAAAGCGGTCTGTGGAATGACAACTTCTTATACTACAAAAGGCATTCCAAATGGTTGAGTTTAATTCTAACTGGTTTATAATTTTAAAATATAAAAATTCAGCCTGCGTATTTTTGTGCTCGCAAAACTCTAAAAGTAGTCAACTGATATCGCTGAAAATTTCAAGGTGTGTTGTTATTAGTGCCAGGAGTGTTTAGAGATATGTAAATAGTAGAAGATGTTGGTGACACCCTAGGAATACTTAACGCACTATCTCTGCGCTTAAAGTCGATGCATTGTAGTTTTTTGACAGTACTATAATCATATGCAGTTGTAATGGTGGAAAAGTCAGAGGCGCTTGAGAAAGATATTAACAATAGCGAAGCATTGCGGAGGATCCACTGATGTTTTGATTGCGAATTTCGTGATGCCACAGTCGCCGTTCGAGAGTGCATGCAGCTTTAGACAAGCAAACAGATATTTTATTTGCATGTAATGAAAATCTCGTTATTTTTGCGCTTCCGTAAATTTAGGTATTGATAATAATGCTGTAATCGAATTTAATTTTTAAAAACGACACAACCTCGTATTTAATTAACGTTTTTCTAACGCCGTTTCTCCGTTTCGCTGCATTTAAATAATATGAAAAGCTTTTTTTCCAAAAGGCCTAGTCATATTTGATTTTGGTTTTTTTATTAATTGTTGATCTGATCACCGCAAAGCAAGGCGGAAATCCGGTAGCAATCCACATCATGCAGAACTCTAACTACCCTTTAATCGCCGGGGCCCGCCGCCCTGAAGCCAGCTATATGTAATCTACATAGGGTACCTTCTCCACATAAACATACCTATATTGTGAGTGAAATCCTACATTGTACAGACGGGTATAATATGTGAAGCCAGGAACGATTAAGCGTTTGATGTTTCAAGTTTCAACCCTTTGTCTTTGTTGGAGACATTAAACATTTTATTTAACTTTGCATTTTACTTGGTGAACATTGTTTTTATTACAAAGCGAAATACATACATATTAAATTACAAGACTATTGAAGCACTTTTATGCTATTTTTAATCAGGTACTTCATTCGTTTCATGTTTTTGGGTAAGAAATAAATAAAAATTTAAATTACAAACTGGCAAGCACAGTTTTGAAAGTGACTAACTAACTAACTAACTAACCATCACGCCGTTTCCCCGCAGAGGTAGGCAGAGAGGACGGACCGCCAAACAACTCGGTCTTGGCACACACTCCTTGCCTCATTCACATTCATACATCGTCTCATACATACTCTTCTATTGTTCTGACTCTTGACATGGCCCGACTCAAGTTTCTAATTCACTTGGTCATGCCATGTCTTCCTCGGGCGTCCCCGACTTCTGCTACCATTCACATTTGCATCGTATATTCTCCTTACACTCCTTTCTTCGCTCATTCGCTCTACATGCCCAAACCATCTAAGCGTCCCTTTCTTGATCTTACTCACTACGCTTACATCAGCCTTGCACTCTTTGCGGATATCCACATTCCTCACACGATCATACATGGTTTTACCACACATACGCCTCAGGGATCTCATTTCAACAGCATTCAATCTACTTTCATCCTTTCTTTGCCAGTTCCATGCCTCACTTCCATACATCAGGGTAGGTACCAGCACTCCATTGTGGACTGCTAACTTCGCTTCTTTGGCCAATTTTTTTTAGCGCCAACTGCGTTCAGTCTTCCATTAATGGAGTTACCTGCATTTACTCTTCTTTCAATATCTCTGTCAGCCTTCCCATTTCTCGTAAACATGCTTCCTAAATACACAAATTCATCCACCTGCTCCAAGTATTCCTCATTCATAGCTATATTGCACACTGTTTTCGTACTTTCTCTTTCAAACACCATTACTTTAGACTTACTTACATTCATCATTAACTCATTCTTCACGCATACTTCGTTCATCCTAGACACGAGAGACTGCAGTGACTTGAAAGTGACAATTAAAATAAATTAAAAATATAATGTAAAAGGTAGGTAATTTATCGCTTATCTGAATTTGTTAAAACAAAAAAGATCCAATTTTGCAAACGACGCTTAAAATAAAAGAAAATCTGACTTATTTCTAGTTCAATATATTATTATTTAAAAAATATATCATTTTAAACATTTTTTTCATTGATTCAAATTTTCAGTTTTTTGAGTAACGTATTTGAAAATTGAAATGTATTTTTTTTTCTCTTAACGATTTTTTAAAATTACATATAGAGTTGATCTTAATGATTTGCGAAATTTATCAGCAAAGATTTTATTCTTGAAATTCAGTTCTTTTTTTATTGTTTGAAGTGAGTGAAGAAACCAGCACAATCAATCGATTATGTTGGTTTCACAGTTAAATAAATCAATTCATTAACATTTGCACACTGAGGCGGTGTTAACTACGACTATTTTTCATTGAATTATAGTCACTCACCCCAAACATTAAAAAAAAAAAACAGAGTTAAAAATTATGCCTTTGACAGAAATCGAATCTGAATTTTTTTTTCCTTTATTTGTAAAATATATTTTTATTCAGTTTTTTACATGGTTTTCGACTACCACACTAGACACATGTCCGTATTATGGTAGTCGAATCGAAAACTCAATTCAAGACAAAAACGTGTTACAAAAATTATAACGCAATAACAAGCGCACTCCGATGTACCTACTTCGACACCGGACAATAAGTTAATTTTCTTTGAATTTGGTTAAAACTAATTTCAAATCTAAAAAATGTTTTTCTGAACAGTCTTTGGTTCATTTTCATGTAGGGTGTGAAGGAATACAGTATATTGTAACTAAATGAGGTTGATAAAATTCATCAAAATTTGCGTTAAGAAAAGATAAGAAATAAGTTAAGACAAGTCGAAACTTATTTAATGGTAATGACAATACTCTCAGCGGGATTACCTGTGGGAGATTCTGGTTCAATTAAAGGATAATAATTATCCTTAACATTAAAATTATCAACAATTCTTGCTTTAACTGTGATTCCAGTTCTCTTGTATGGCAGTAGAGTTGTCATTAACCTTAAAGTTAATGATTTTTTTGTTAACTGCGATTCCAGTTCTCTCGGATACCAGTGAAAAGGTTGTTAATTTTAAGGTTAAAGACATTTCCTTATCCTTGAGTAGAACCAGAATCGCCCCTCTGTTGTTGTAGTAATCAACACTCACCGCCAGCCATGTGGGCTTAAAGTTTAAAATGAAATCTGCCAGTTTCTACAATTTCCCATACAACGGAGTTTCTCCATTTCGGTTGGTCGCCAAAACTTTGTGAAATTTGAAAAGAAAAACTTTTTAACTTACTTATATTATTTGAAATTGACTGAACTTGTATTTACAACTTTCGAAAGCGAAGAAACCGATTTGTTTGCAAACTAAAAGTACCTAATTGTATTCTGAAAGAGTAAGATCGCACAAAAAATAATATTATGAAAAATAATTATTTTGCTAATGCCCATTTGTCTTTTTTTAATCAAGTATACTCGTAGATAGGTGACTTATTATAAATGTGTGCAACGCTTAAATTTGTTTATAAAGTGTAGGTACTTATTTCTTCAGCGTTAGATGAAGAAAATGATTACGAAGATAAATAATATTTTACGCCTTTATTACGTTCATTAAATCCAGGTGGGTTGGAATTCAAAACTTTTATGATCTTTAAAGTGGGTCACGGTTCTTGAAAAATGAAAATCCGTGAAATTTACTATTTGCGAATTCGATTTCAAATAGGGTGTGTGGATATTGGGTGTCTAACGGAATTTCCCAAATCTCTCTCAGTATATATATACTGGGTGCCCTACGTAGGTACCCACCTACTAAAACATGAATATAATATACATTGTCTGTATCATCTATAATAATACTAATAAGTGACACAGTACTGAGTTATAAATACGAGGAATACTTTGCGATTTTGTATTGTGAACCATATTTCAGAGGGTAGGACACTTGGCTAACAGTCGGATGGTTCGAGTGCAATTTGCACAGTGGGTGGCCTACATACTTCACACTTCTAAAAAAATCATGCTCAGAGAAAACAAAAAATTTATACGTATACTCAGTGATAAAATACGGAATAGTTTTTTGGGGAAACTCAGTAAACGCCAAAGATGTTTTTATCATCCAAAAGAGGTGCCTACGAAAAATTACAAACTCTGATCACCGGGATTCATGTAGACCAATTTTTAAAAATCTTAAACTTCTGACAGTGACGGACATATATATAATGGAGTTATGCCTGTTAATACGATCATCTCCAGAAAAGTTCCCACAAAAAAACTCAACACATAAACACGCTACAAGGTTCACAGAAAACCTATTAATCCCAAAAGCAAACAAAACATACATGGCCATTAAAGTATATAACAACCTTTCACGTAGCATCAAACAAATAACAGACACACTTAAATTTAAATCAACACTAAAAACATTTCTTTTAAACAAATGTCACTACACCTTAAATGAAGGGAATGGGACGTTTCTACGCCGCCGGTTCTTCGCCGCCGTTTCTACGCCGGGACGGTTCTGCACTGACCGTTTCTACGCCAGCCGATTCTACGCCGCATTCAAATTAAATTAACAATTACAATTAAACTTTATTGTTTAAACACATACCTACATACAGTCATAAAAAATAAAGTAGACAATACAAAAATTATCGAATCATTTAAAAAGTAGCATTAACATTTATTTTAATTTAAAAGAATAAAAGAATTTCCGAATGGAAATTTTGAACATGCAAGTTACAATCGCCGGGATTATCTTAATGACCCATTGACAGAGCAGGTAAGCATGACAAAGCAGGTAATCAGAAGTTTTAATCCGGGTTATCTTAATGATGTTATGGTTAGGTTAGGTTAGGTTAGGTTTGGTTTTAACAATAAAGTTTAATTGTAATTGTTAATTTAATTTGAATGCGGCGTAGAATCGGCTGGCGTAGAAACGGCCAGTGCAGACTGCAGAACCGTCCCGGCGTAGAAACGGCGGCGATGAACTGGCGGCGAAGAACCGGCGGCGTAGAAACGTCCTAGACCCTTAAATGAATACCTTACATGAATTAAATACCTTTGTTTTTGTTTTTATTTACTGTTATTTATTTTTATTTATTTGTTAACATGTAATTGTTGGGTTATGTAATATAATGTGCATTTGTTGAGTTAGCTGGAAGAAATAGGATGTAACCTATAAGCTATACCCTTTGTACTCTTTTTGTGCAATAAATATTTTTTGAATTTTGAATTTTTGAATTTTATTAATCTTTATTGTCATAACATCAGTTTTCAAATACCAAAATGTGTGCTTCTCAAAGACTTTTTTCACTATTTATTTTTTTAAACGAAAATTCCTTCGAGGAATTAATCTGGCATAATATTAGTTTTAAATTTGATATTGATACTTGTTTTTTCAACGTACAAACGGGTAATTGAAAAATCAAGTACTGATTATAATTTCTTTAATAAAAAATAACGAAAAAAATATTATTTTTTTGCCAAAAAGCAATTTAATTCAGGCGTCACGCGGAGCTTAGTCAATTCGGGCGAGAACGTTAAAATTTGTACCGATTTTCAGACAATCATCACAATTAGTTGGCTTTATTGTTCGGGAACAGTGGCGCATGGCGGTCGCTGGTGAATGGCTGCTCTGTTTACCCTGTCACACATTAAACAATTAATTTGAAGTAATACAGTGAAGTGCCCCTGTGAACCTGCCCTTTGCAACCTAATAGATATCAACATGGCGCGGCGGGGAGTGCGATAGAATCGACGGCATTGAAAGTTGATATTCAATGAGAATTCCAGAACTTAAATTAATTACCTAGAATTGTTATGCCCGTAGCTATACTTATTTCATGAACATAATATATCCACATATAAAATTTCTGTTTATTTGATAAATACACTTTGACCAAGTTTTAAGGCTCTCTTTTCAATTTCAATTATTACTGTATAATTCATGAAAATACGGACAGAAAAATCTCAGCACTTTTTGTGACGCTTACGATAAGTTATAAGTATTTATTTACGTTAGCCCCATCCAAAAATGTTCTAAAATATTTATTTTTGAGACAATTTTTTTGATAAGAAATTACATTCATGATACTTTAAGAAACAACTCGAAACCTCTTAAAAACCTTTCTGAAACTCGTGTTCATTTTCCGATGTAATCATATTTCATGAAACGTATAGTACATGAAAAAATTCCATTTTCGTTTTCAATCGTTTAATGAAATTATTTTTGAAATAATCTTTTAATTACAATGATCTGGTACTTTCAATAATTTTTCTTTTCACAAAGCTAATATTTGATTGGACCAGACTTACATGAGAAATATGACTAGAAATTACCCAAGAACATGTTTTATTCAAGCACAATGTGTATGTGACTTATTTTATTTTTATTTGGAAACAACTAGATTTTTTGAAAGTATATGTTTTTAATGAAAGGTTTTAGCAAGTATACAATACGGATATGTTCTAGTTTATTTATTTGGGTATCAAATTTTAACGTAGAGCCCCATAAAAGGCCGTTTTTTTATGATTTTAGAGGCAACTTTGGTAATTATTGTGAGCTAATATTATTTAAAAAACAGCATTTTGATGGGCTTAAATTTAATTTACAAATAGCCAATTTTCGTAGGAACATATTTTTTTCAAATATAGACTAAAATATTAGACCCAAAAAATTATTTTTAAATATTTTTTTTTTTTTACTATATTAAATTATATTGTTATAGTAGGTTGGGCAAGATTACTGTTTAATATTTACCACAAAAAGTGACAAGTTGCCTCATTAAAATCAAACAAAATGATGCCTGTGTTTTAGAATTAAAAACATAAATAAATTTAAAAAATAGCACATATTCGTTGCCATACATTTTTGGTAAAAAATTATTTTTCAGTTTGGTTCAGTATTTTTGGCCTAAAATCCAAAGAGGAAATACTTCTTTTTAGAGGTATGTTTCACGCAAGAATTTTAATTTACAAAAACCTTTAGGCAGGAAGTGGCTATAAAGGTTCCTAAGTGCTCTATATTCTTTGACAAAGGTGCCTCATAAAAGTTTTTAAAAAACACACACACCAAAGTTTTAAAGGCAAAACTTTGCTGTTTTAGTTGGGGAATTAAGTAAGGTTTCAAAGAAAATACGAAAGTTAAGATTGTATTATTTAGTGTTTACCCAAAATACGCTATACATCTCCTTCCCTTTATTTAAGATGAATTCTTGCTCATGTTTGATGTTTTATACTGGAGTTTAAAAAACAATAGCACCCAACTACGAAAGATTCTGCCTTTATTTGGAAATAAGATTTCACTATTAACTGAAAGCGTACTCAACAAAACATCCATCTTTATCGATTTGCAAGAAAACTGAGGTCAACAAATTACACAACACCTTTCGACTCCCAAGCCCTAAACATGGTATTGAAATTATTAATTTTCTCGTGAAAAAAATTCGGTATTTGAACATTTTTAGCATTTTCATCAAAAGTGAGAGAAAAAAGATTACTTCGAGTTCTTTTACCGGTTAATCTATTTATCCTCTTACTTCAATTTAATCACGGTGTATATATTACTACTGTAATACTGAATATTAATACTGAATAGTAATACTGAATAACTTGACTTATTACGACGGCGAAGGTATGGTTAAAACTACCATAAGCCCGGCGTAACTATACTAACGATACCAAGCCCGTGAAAATGTACTTAGTAAAACGGTCAGTATTTCGCCTCGTCATCCAGTGCAGTGGTATTAAGTTTAATATCCTACTTTTTGTTGAAATCGAATTCGGGTCTTACAGGGCAGACGAACAGATTCAGTAATTATTTTTTTATTTTTTTATATATTCAATAATATTATTATTGGGTTTATAAAAACAGTTTATTTTTAAACAAGTTCTGCTGTGTAATTATTATTACGCGTGACAGCTGTTTCGCCCTCTGAAGGCATTATCAAACTGTGGGTAGCCCACTTACAGACGATACATTTATATTATTTCTAGGTAGGTATTTTAATTTCAATTACTGATTTCTTAATTGATTTTTGAGTAAGATATTAGAAATTATTAATGGTTATTACCCCAGCAAAGTTTCCCCAATTAGTGTAATGTTAAAAATTTGACTGAATGTCTTAATGTTAGTTATTCCCAAACGATGACTCATAGGGTTATTTTAATAGCATAATTAAGTACTTCATAGTGCACTCATATTTGAACTAGGTTTGAAGATATCTAGTAGGGGTGAACGAATTATATTTGTTTGTTCATTAATTAGAATAGCTTTCGGATTATTAGAGTTTTTGTTAATTTCTAACTGTTCTAAAAGGTTCAATTTACGGCCTTTATTTTGTACGTGTAACGGAGTTGGTTTATTATTATCATTAAGTGAGTGATTTTCATCTAGGAGATGTTTGGCAAATTGAGATTGCATTTTATTATTATTTTTAAAAGATCTTATATGTTCTTTGAACCTAGTGTTAAAGGACCGGCCCGTTTGTCCACCCGTTTGTCTTTAACACTAGGTTCAAAGACCGGCCCGTTTGTCTTTAACACTAGGTTCAAAGAACATATAAGATCTTTTAAAAATAATAATAAAATGCAATCTCAATTTGCCAAACATCTCCTAGATGAAAATCACTCACTTAATGATAATAATAAACCAACTCCGTTACACGTACAAAATAAAGGCCGTAAATTGAACCTTTTAGAACAGTTAGAAATTAACAAAAACTCTAATAATCCGAAAGCTATTCTAATTAATGAACAAACAAATATAATTCGTTCACCCCTACTAGATATCTTCAAACCTAGTTCAAATATGAGTGCACTATGAAGTACTTAATTATGCTATTAAAATAACCCTATGAGTCATCGTTTGGGAATAACTAACATTAAGACATTCAGTCAAATTTTTAACATTACACTAATTGGGGAAACTTTGCTGGGGTAATAACCATTAATAATTTCTAATATCTTACTCAAAAATCAATTAAGAAATCAGTAATTGAAATTAAAATACCTACCTAGAAATAATATAAATGTATCGTCTGTAAGTGGGCTACCCACAGTTTGATAATGCCTTCAGAGGGCGAAACAGCTGTCACGCGTAATAATAATTACACAGCAGAACTTGTTTAAAAATAAACTGTTTTTATAAACCCAATAATAATATTATTGAATATATAAAAAAATAAAAAATAAAATGGAGTTCTACAAATTAAACTTAATAACAATAAAAAAAAAAAAAAAAAAAAATTCAGTAATTAACTTAACCTTTACCATGAACAGCGAGAAGAGCTACGAATATTTCATTTAATTAGATTTTTCAACATCCAGATGTCTTCATTTATTTTGACACTACCGTAGACTGTGGCCTCTTTAGAATAAACCGTATTCAAAGGTCCATGAATGGCAAATTCAAGGCACTATAGAAGGGTATCATAAAATCTCGCTTTGTAAAACATCTTCTCTCGAGTGCTAGCTGGATGTACGTAATTGTTTTAAAAAAAACAGGTTTGTCAAAAAAATATATATTTTTTCGATTTTCAGTACATTGGAGTTAAATAGTACAAATCAAATTGTTGTAAGTGTTATTTTAGTCACAAATACGCATATTTCACGCTAAGAAAATTTTTTAACAAATTTAAATTAAAAATTTAATAAATAATTACAAAGAATAATTTGAAAACGATGGCAAGCACAGAGAATATTCTCACGTGGTGAATAATGATTACCAACGCAACGTTTTCAAATTAAACCACACGAATTTAAATTGAAACAAATTTTATCGACATTTACCTTCAAAATCACGAAAACTTGGACCACAAATGCATGGACCACAAATGCATGGACCACAAATGCAATCTTGTAAGGTCAGGAAAATCATCAAACATAACAAATTTTATTAACTAAGCAACTAAATAGTACAAACATACAAAATTCTAAACAAGACTTTACTTTTCATAACGAATAATCCCTTCCAAATTATGGTCTAAATGAGACACTTATATAAACTTCATACAATTTCAAGGTAATGAAACATATATTTTGTCGAGTCATCTCTTCCATTATAATACGATATTCAAATGACAGAGAATTGTGAAGATAAATTACGTTAAGTTTGGAACATTTTGATGGTTTTTTTATTTGAAACTTTTGCTGTGGTCCAAATTCAATAATTTCACGTTTATTGGAAGTTTACTGAGAAATATAGTGGGCAGGGGGCAGGTTATAATGTATAGCTTGATCCTTCTGCCTTTGATAGTTTTAATGCTTATCAAAATTAATTGCCCTTGACAAACGGCTCTCAGTAGTCGGTAGGCACCTTCATTATTCATTTGGGAAACCTATTTCGTTGATGGTATCTTCTTATAATGAAATATATTATACAAATAAATTGATTACCTACGAAATACAATTGATGAGAATTTAATGTTTTATTCATGTCGTCATGTGGGGAAACTAGAAGCTTAATCCAACGGTAAAGTGAGAAAATTGAAATCTTTTTGTGAAAATAAATGATGTCACGTATTTCTTTCATGAAAAATTGGCCAATTAACTACACAGGGCATTGATTAATACTCGCCGTAATGCTTCAGTGGCTGTAATGAAAATTGATGATAATTAAGTCACATGGCACTTTGAAAACCCGTTTACATGAAGTACCTAGGTAATAAGTGTCTTTCGGTTTCAGTTCTGCGTATTTATCTCAATTAAAATTATAAACAGATTCATTAAGTTCACGACAAAGCTACTCCGTCTAAACTACATCATAATAGAGTAACTACTAAGTTAAATTATAACATCTAACCAACATCAAAGTCTTCCAGTTAAGCGCAAAATATTGTCAAGCCCGTCAGCTTGCTAGGGAAGTTTGGTAGATTTTACGGCAGATAAATGATCAAGCTGAACACGGACAAACTTTGGGATTTCGTACTAAGAAGGTCTTAATTCTTAATATGACCCACAAAAATACGTCTATTTGCTAACCTTTTAACCTATTTTAACGTATCATAAAATTAGGTTTAATTATACATAATATATACATACAAACTTAAAACAGAAAATTGCGTGCTCTTTGAATATAGTGTTTTTAAAAAAGGGCCGTCGGACAATAATTTTGAGAAATAATTGATTTTCTTTAGTTGGATTATCATGTAAAATGGTTCTAAAACAAATGTGGAAAATCACACGTTAGATTTATTTTCTTAAACTAGTCGTTAACCTTACCTTAACAGTAAACCTTTGGACCCCTAAGATTCTACAAGCGTCTTTTGTTTTAAATTCTACAGCCTGAAAGTCCTTATCAGCAGAGTTTTATTTTTTTTTCATTTGAAAAAAGCTTTTACCCACTAGTATAAACACCTTCGTGACAGTGCTTCTCCGTTTTCTTTTTTCTAATCCTTCTTTTTTACTAAACAGCCAATGGTGTGCCAACCTCTCATCACTTTGGTACCCATGTTTAATATATTAGTAACCTTTCTGTGTGACATATGAGGCACAAATTCTACTCCATGAAAACATAAATAATACCCACATCTTTTCGTTCATGTTATTCCGCATACTACATTCACTGTGATATAAAATTTCACGGTCAATTTCCGTAAAGGTGATATAAGTTTGGAAGTTGCAGCGGAAATGGCCCAACTTTATTCAATGCTTTGTCCAACGACATCGGTAATGCTCTGTGACACTTGTAAGAATTTTACACTTGTTCTTTTGGAACTTTCATTCACAAATCGTCCGTTTTATTTCTAAATTAGGCCACAGTCAAAATAAAAAATAAACCATAAGCTTTAGCTTGTGAATGGGTAGTAATATGATTAGGACGTTTACGGTTTTTCATTCATATCACTATTATAGATTGGATGATATTCTTAGGATGAGTTGTTTCAAAGAATTTGAACTAATCATCTAATTTCAATCCAGTTATGTTATTGTATCATCCTGTTATTGTATCACAGAAACGAAGTAATATCAGAATTTGAATAAAACTGGAAAACTAACTTTGAAGTTGGATGAATTGTTCGAATTCTGTGAAAAAACTGGTCCTTAGTCTTGCCCTTGCCATAGCAATTGGGACTCGTGTGCGTAATGAATTTAAATTCTATTGTAATTTTATATGAGGGTGGTTGATGTTTGTATGTAATCATTTGAGTACCATCGACAATTTGTATTCCTAGATTTATCGTGCGATGGACAAGTTGATTTATGATTGGTTCACTCTAACATCGTGACCGTTATTATGTTAACAATATCACATGGGATATTCGCTAATCGTATGGTAAGCTTAATGATTTCATAAGGCGGGCGCTGCAAAGGGGGAGCACCAGATTGTCCGCGCAACCTTACCCGAGAATGGGGGCGGAATAATTAGGTCATGCAACCGCCAAAAGGACCATGCCACAATGACTTGACAAAATTCCGGCAAGCCAAGAAACAAAAAAGAATTGAACATCCCCACATAGCCCTTTCTTGAACTTTTCTTTGATCCTTGCCTTTTCCCCATCCTGGGGGGATAGAGGATAGTAAGTAGAGAATTTAAAATGCTTGAATGCTGGGGATGGGATCTTAAACTGTCACAAAGAGGAGGACGATGTTCACAATGGGTGAATAAAGCTCGTAAGCAGTGAAGACGCTAAAGGCCGAAATATTATTATCTCGTATCTCTTATAGGTTATGAATCTTGTGACTAGCTTCCTGTAAATATTGCCTTGACAAAAGGGAGACTGTCCTCTGGAAACGTCTTTTAATTTGATATGTCACGAGATAAGGTGATAAATGGGTCTACGGAGAAGTCTTTGACGGTTTTTTCGTGTTAAGGATGTTTACTGTTTACGATGTCGATATACTGAATAATTTCTTTTGTACCAAAACGTGTCAAAATATAAACAAGTATCGTTTAGGGGTTTTTCCTCTGTTTATTATGATAGCAAAATAGAATATGTGAATGACAGAATAAATAATGTTTCCTCACCTTTTTGCCACCTAAAAGTTACATTATAAATGTACATATTTAAATAAATGAGTAACAAAGTAAATAAAAAAAAACATGACACTTGTAAAAAATGCACCATTTCACTCATCCCTTTCCCATAGAAAAAAAACGTTGGGGTGGAACTCACAATAATCACATAAAACCCTTAGAAATGGCCCAAAAATCAATTATTAAGATTTTGTATAATAAAATCCAAACTTACTCCTACAAACAATTGTTCCAGGATAGTTATATTTTGGACCTAAAATAAGTCTAAAATTTATTCACATGCGATCTTAAAATTACACAAAAAAATTATAACTGTTCTATCCATATATACATGGCACTGGTATATTTGCAGTACCCCGATGCATAACTAGATCAGCGCAACGACATATCAATTTTATTGCCTCTAAAATGTTCAACACACTAATTACAACCTTCGATAAGACAATACATTACATTACGTCAAAACATTAATAATTATTTTTTATAAAAAAACACATCAAATCTTGGCTAAAATACACCGAAAGAAATATATTAAAACTCATCTGTAAAAGTATTTACTTAAATCAGTTTTGTTTTTAATTGTACAAATAGCACAATTTACTTTTACAAAAATTCTTCTTTTTGAAAATAAATTGTAGGTACTTTAGTATGTCCGGATTAAAACTTTTGCTGATAATGTCAAATTTTATTTTATTTTTTGTTTTCATTTCATCTATTGTTTCTCTTTTCATAACTTATTTTATATTATTTATCATCAAAAAACTGTACACCTTAATTTCACGTTTTATTTTTAGAATAAAATTCATAGAATTGTGATAATAATTATTATACCCACGCACAGGCTTCGTGGGATTTTCTGCTACAGAATATACTGTAATTTTATCTGCATAACTGTTCATTATGTAATTATGTATGAAAACTTTCAATAAAAAAAAACGAGGTTTTCGGCGGAGCAGTAAGTTTCATAGGTCCAAACACTAAGATTATGGATTCAAATCCAGACGTGCGATAGTAGATTGCAATTGAATTAAACGGTTTTGTTCACATATGTATATTTGCGGAAACGCTTAAGTAATAACTAATCACAGATTTTATCAAATTGACTTAGCTATTGACCAGATCTGAATAACCCAATATTTCTCAACCATTTTCTACCTCTTCTCCTCGACCTCCCCTTCCAATATTCTCTAAAAACTAATAGTAATTAACTCCAGGCATTTAGTAAAACTGGTGGGGTATCACATAAAGTATAAATACGAAATAATATAAAATAAATATTTTAATTATTCTAAGGGCACCTAATTCTTAAAATATAAAACAAATTTTATAACACCCATTTTTAAAGTTTATCAATAAGTTTAAATCGTTCTTAAGATGATTGTATCAGTAAAAGGCCTTCCCTAAAATTGACAATTTAAGCATTCTTTATAAGAATAGTGATTATATTATGACACAGATTTATTTCATAATTTGTGATATAAAGAGGTAACCCATAAACCTTAAATTTCCCTCGATCTAAAACGCTTAGTCATGCAACACTGCACGGAGCAAAGACAAGCATAGCAGAGTACAGATAGCCGAGCAGAGACGAATACGGTCGAGCAGATTCAGGGTACCGAGCAAGGACGAGGAGCGAGGAGCTAGGAGCAGCGCGCTCCGGGATATTACGCTGCCGATAGCGAGCCGCTTGGGATCGCTCGCCGTAATACGGAAACGCTTACCTCTATCACTATAAATATAACTTTATTTGCTTCCGCATGCCTTTACACCTGACGAAACTTTAGCCCTGTTTCTGCGGCACGAGATAAAACTCTATTTGGTTATCGTTACGAACAAAATGTATTGACTTTCAAAAAGAAAACCGCCTTCCTTGCGGTCGGTTTAATATCAACTCCACTTCTTCGCAGTGCGTACCGATGAAATAATTTAAGCTGATTTTAAGTAAATGGATCCGCAAATAATTTGACATCAAAGGACTGAGAACGAAAGTCATAAAATTTATGGCAAATTCAAATCCGGAGCTGAGGGAGTTACGAATTTCAAAATTCCATAAGCCTCCCTACGTCTTTTGTTAATGTTAGCTATTTGACGTCAAAGTTGATTTCTGTACCATTATTTATTTTCTGTTCTGACAGAATCAAACCTATTGTTTCTTACAAACACGATTTTCAAAGAAATTTACAGAATTTTACTAATTCCATCTCTCTTCATAAAATGAGAACATGGAAACAATTTTCATAAATTTGAATTTTCTTTAACAATCATATTTATAAATAATCCAAAATTGATAGGCGAGAATGAGGAAAATTTCGATTTAATTCGAAAATGTAATATCCCTTTGAACCATTGATGAAATGCCCGATATTTAGTCCTGAAAGAATCAATGAATGTGGAAAATTTTTCATCATCCAATAATTGTAGATGTGGATAGTGGAAATCTATTATTTGCTCGATTGGTACTACATTCGGGTTTCATCCGCATGAACTAGACTCCCCCATCCCACCCGAAGAGCTTCACCGCTTGAAACCCGACCCCACCCCACGGAAATCAACCGCTCCGCTGGATTTCCGTTTTTGCACTCCGCCCTCCTACACAACTCTGCCATACTCGCTGCACTGTCTGTCCACACTGTACTTATATGTATTTTCCAACATACATAAATACACTCGTGTTGTGTTGTCGCTTTTAAATCCAAACTGTAAAGTACCAAATTTATTATGCAGAATTTTCATACCATCATCGCCCGTTATGTTTCTGGTAAACAGATTTCTGAATTGAAAATCTAAATAGAAAAGGCTGCTACATGGGAAAGAGTAAGGATGTTTCCGTGTATCAGGTGCATGCCCTATTGGAGCGGTCCTCTCTGGGCGCTGACTTAGTAAGGCGCCAAGAAGACATCGAGCTAAGGTGCCGATAATACCTGACACCTATCATAGCGCCCTTGAGGTTTTTGCTAGCGCCAGGCGCCGTTTGGTTCAGGGCCGGCCCTCCTATAGTATAAAATCAACGTTTTTAGATATTATTATAAGTTTGAAGAGTTTTAGATCATCAGCGGAAAGGAACACATTAGCAGTGATGATATTGTTTTAATTAATTAATTAAAAATTTGTGGCTATTTTCGTAAATAATAGCGCAGACCCGTGAAAACTCACAGGAATTTCTGATTTCTTAACGAATGAGATCCGATTTTGAAAATTAAATGAAAAATATTTATTTATCGCATGTCTAAATTCTTCACATAATCAGTTTCTATATTTAAAATGACACTGATTTGAGTTCATTGCACCAAGTTTCACGCAGGGTTAACGCACGTACAGCCGAAATTAGTATTTTTTTATAATTATGCACCTTATATAATAAACTATGAATTAAATACATTAGCTTTGGCAACTACGTAAAACTCTACAGCCTGGGTCACATTGAGCGATATTGACGCTGCAATGTTGCCGCTATTATTTCTAGTGATAGCTAGTACTCGCAGCGAATATCTTGTCACTCGTAGCGATATTAACGAGACTATTTTTTAATAATTGCATCGAAATCACTCCGTGTGACCGACGCCCAAGCCGTCGCATACCCAATGTGATTTATACCAAGTTTCTCATTAACTCTTTAAGTTTTTAAGTTCCGTAAAATTATGATAAATAAGATAAAATATATACATTTGTTATGCCGAAACGTTAATCATTTGAAATTCCCTAGATAAAAAAAATCGCAAAGTAAGTTCCGACAATTATTTAAAACACGTTTTGTTATGTTATTTAATATGTTACATGCATGAAAAATTCACAGTGTATCTTTAAGTAAAACTAAATCATTTGTAGAGAGATTTTTGCTCTATTTCAAATGAGTCGTGTTTTATTAAATATTATTATCGTATTTTAATATAAGCCAGCTCCTTCTAACATTTGTATTTACATATCTCTCTTTCAAACTATATTTGAATGCTTACTAAGGGGCCTTAAACATTTCGTGTCGAAGATTGCTAACAATTTTTTCGGCTACATTCCTCTTTAAGTATTAAAATAATTGAGCCATAAATAAGCACAGTGTGCAAAAAATACTCCGATATCTAGAATATGAAAGCAAACACTTAAAATTTCGAGTTTGCAAGACGTAATGAAACCATAAATAATTAACCCTCGGATGTTTGTCCACCGCATTACGCGTGAAATCACCTCCTTACGGAAATTTGAAATCAGCGAAAAATTAATTCACCCTTTGTTTGCGGTGTTCACTTTCTCTATTTTTTAATCAGCGAGCAGCCGGAAACGAGGAAAATGCAGTAGCATTTTCAGGGCTTCATTAAGACAAGGCTCGGAGGTCGCCAGACCCACGGGGTGTAAAGGGGGGAGGGAGGAGACACAGCGCCAACACTCCGACAACCCAATGATCTTTTCATCAACTAAGTAGACTTTCAAAAGACATTGGAATAGCTGTGGAAAGATGTGTCTGTCTTAGAAATACAGAGACGGTTTCAAAAGGTTTTCTTTCTATTTATTTAAAACTCTCTTTGGTTTCATTTTGATAAACTATCCATTCATGGTCTTCTATAGAAGATTTATAAAGTTAAGTGTTGATTTTATCACTGTTCATCTTGCATGATATAATATTTAAAGTTCATGTTGTGAAATTTTCTCGAAAATTGATATAAAATGAAAAAGGAATGGGCGTTTTCACATGCAAAAGTAATAGTGTTGGGAAAGCTTTTCAGTTGTGTCCTTCGTATAAATAAATAATTAAATACATTTATCTATTTGTAATATCATTGAAATGATGATTATAAAAGTTTATAGTTTGATTCTTCATTATAATCTCTATTATACTAAAATAAAGACGCTATCCTCGTCTGTCTGTTTGTGCGTTTACTTCTTCTAAACAACGCAACAGATTTTGATGGGGTTTCACCATCGCTTGGAAAATTTCTTCCGAAAGGGTAATATACATAACACATGCATATTATATTTTTATAAATTAGAGAAAAGTCGAGCAACGCCGGGTACACGTCAGCTAGTATAATATAAAATACACACAAATAATTGAAACATTTTTTTTCTTACAAATTCCGTTAAATATTGAAAATCTAAGAAATAATAATGAGCAAAGAAAATCTGCTTTAAGAGGTGTACTGTACGATTTCATTGGTTACATAATTTAAGTCTTGAATAATGCGAAAATTATTTTATCAACAGTTTCATATTAATGATCCGTGTTATAGCCTGGAATAAGCACATATTTTAAGGATTTCAACAAAGTGTACCGACAAATAATTTCCTTCTCGTACCATAAAAAATATTAAGCACCGGTTATTTTTCTATTTTACGGGCATTTAAACATAACAGTTTTATTTCATCTTTTAACAGTTTTTTTATTTGTTTCTTGACATTATTACTGGCGATTGTGAGCTTGAGTTTGAGAAGTTTTTTATGGCCACCACAACGTGTTTAGATAATAACTCCAAATTATGAAGTAATTATTTTATAAAAACAAAATGACTGCAACAAAATTACAATGACATAAATTTAACGGTAAGCTAGTTGCGTTCATATGTCATGTAATTATACACCAAGATGAATCCTAACAATAATCCATACATTAGAATCACATATATTTATTACCAAGTAATTAAGTAAGAGAAAAACACAAGGGAACTTTTGGTACCGAAATATAGGAAAACGTTTGCTTAAATTCTTTATAAATTAAATCAACAAACAAACCATAGAAATAACTAATTTCTTCGACAAAAACATGACCGAATGACTAAGGAGAAAAGATCACAAGTGTTCTGCATTTTCACAACATTTTATTTAAATACATTTCATATTTTTCTTATTTTTTTCTGAAAATGTTAGCTTTTTCTTATTCTTTTACATACTTCTTACTTTATTAGTTCTTCTCCTTCATATTTCTATTTGATTTTAACACTTCCTAAACTGTCAATAGCACTGTACATTCCCGTCACCTACTTCAAAACAGGTTACACCAATGAGGTAAGTAATGTAAAACATGTAATTAAATTTGTAGAAAATTAACTATCGTACTTTATTCTTTTTGAGTGAAACTGTTAAAATTATATATTTCAATAAATTCAGATTTATTGGCAGTGAAAGTGAAATATAGGTTTGAATTACTTTTAGCATTAAACAACCTTTAGATAAATTCAGTCCGCCGTTGAATAGACGCAGGAGATCACGTTAGCATTACCCAGCATCTCAGTGGGATTTCATCTAGCTACTCTGATAACTTTCATTTTGTTTGTTAAATTATATGTCTCTCAACTAAGAACACTAACATATCATCCACGAGAGATGGGAAGCCCCAACAAATCTCCTTTCTTGACACACGATCCGTTTGCTAAATATGAATTCATTGCTCACTTTTAAAATATTCTCAGTGTGTTCTTTTAAATATTTTATCCCGGCTTCAAATCTCACATTGGGATAAATAAAAACATTTGATAAGTTTGCTTCATTTTTTCAAAATGCGTGTTTTTATATTAATTTGTAAGTTTTGGAAATAAATAAAAATTATGATGGCACTTTGCTTGTTCTACTGGAAAATGTATACCCGTGTGTAACAGTTTAACCTCTTCCATTTCTTATAAATGGCGCATGTAATAGAATAAGATGTGACAATGAATATCTTGGCGTGAGGATCGTAAATACTTATTTTTTTGTAAGAAAGACATGTGATGACACATTTGCCTTGATGTGATTTTTTTAAAAGAAAAACAAACATTCCCTTGATACAAAAAACCTAATAATATTTGAGAATCTCCTAGTATCATCACAGAAAGCGGAAAATGTTACTTGTGTTGTGATGTTGGACTTATCCAACCGAGGAATTGAACACACTACGCCTGGGTGGGACCTAAACGCGGTGCTAACTCAGCCACTGACTGGATAAATAAGGTAATTGTTGCCAACAGCCACTGTCAGTTGACGTTTTCTTAGTTTTAGAAAGGTAATAATGAAGATTTTTTTAAAAATTCATATGCTGTGGCTGAAATAGATATCTTTCATAAAAGGTAGAAACAGATTTAATTATATGAGATTGAAATATATGTATTTCTTTTGTCTATAGATATTAAACGATATTTTCAGACTGCCTTGTCAAAAGGGTAAGTTCTTTGAATTTTGCTGTTGATTCCCGAAAAGGAAAAAAAAATCGCAACATCTTCATTGTAAAATACATAAAAAATTTACGTGTTAGAGTTTTGGTATGGGTCGTTTGATTATCAAATAAGTTAACCCTAATAAGCTGTGTGATATGTGAAGAAAAATGGAAAAATATTCGGGACGCTTTAACTTTTCCAATAGATTGAGTAGATACAGTTGATACAATCTAGAGAATATCAGTGACATCATTATGATGAAAACAAATCTATTTACCAGTACGCAAAATCACAAGTTCCAATAAAGACAACCGGGAATACAAAATAAGTTTTTGATAAAAAATACTTTTGGAGGGTAAGGTAATTAAAAAAAGGAATTTTAAGCAGCGTTGAGAATCTGGTAGACATACAGTTCAGAACTGCAGTTTCAGAAAGTTGGATTTTCGGTGTTCGATTTTTTTTCTCAATTGATCTCATGAATTTTGCTAGACTCCCCGGTTATAAAGCTTTATCTTATAAAGTACATCGCAATAGTGTGTACCGTAATGGTGTATGATACTCAAAATTTATAATTTTATCTCTTAATAGATTCGACTGTCTTAACCAACGGAAATCATCTACAATTCTGTTTAACTTGCAAACATTATATGAGCCCAATATGGGTAGTGTTTTTTCTACGGATATTTTAATAAAGTGCTGAGAAAGTGACAAGGGACGTGTGATCTGTACACCGTTGACATTTTCCGCTTAAGAAAAGATCGGCTTGATCGGAATAATTTGCAACTTTTTTCTTTTTCAACACTCTCAACATAGATCTTTTCAAACTCCATCTCTTACAATTAATACACGTGCTTTTCGTACTACATTCCCAAAGATGATATTTGCACAGGTTGCACTTAAATCAACGCTTCAGGATATCGTTACAATTCATCAGAGCAGATGTGGAAACAGTAACTCTGTCCGTAACATTGGCTAAAGATGGTGGAAGCGCAACACGGCATAAAATTAACCGCGCTAATACTTTTGTCTGTGAAAATCTCAAATAATGTCCGTTTGAGCGAATTACACAACTAATATTTAATTTGTGTTATTTGATTATGCCAGACTACCACAAATTGGTCTAGGTACCGATATAGTACATAGCATCCTTTGATGACATAGGGGCTCTGAGAGAAACCTAATTGGCTTCTATATGGAGTCAAGGTATATTTGTAAACACTTCGCAATATAATAATATTATCATGTAGTAACTCACCGATCTTCGGCACGTAGAGATTTAGATATAGGCAGTCCTCGCTGAAGTTCTTGAGCAGGGGCAGCAGCTTCTCGAGGTGTGCGACACGCGCCCGCGGGTGCTGCAGTAGCGCCTCCTGGTGTGTAGGCAGCGTGGGCGGCAGCTGCGGGCACGCGGGCGCGAAACGGTCTGCCAGCCGCGTGTTACGCCACTGGCTGGGCGTCACAGGAGGCATGTACCTGAACACGCAATTTGATTCAATTCAGTTTATTATCTTAGAAACATTACGAAATGGTACATTATAATGTTTTTTTTTAAATTAATATAAATAGTGGGCATCAACTATGCTAGTAGTATCAGAGCTTGGCTTTTAAAGGCAGCTTCATTGAAATATGTCGAATTGATTCTTTTCAACAGCAAGGTTGCTCTCCCCACCGGCATGACCATAAGAAAGTTAGATCTGCAGGTTGAGAGAACAGTAACTTAGATAATCATCGGGAACATCAAAATTAATGCTCTCCATGATAGACGAGATTTCAAACCATCCACGAATCAGTCAGTAGCAATGTGTCCATTGTATATTCCGTTTGACTCGTAGATGGTTCAATCTCAGCATACCTAAAAGAATGTCGGTAGGACAGAACCACAGGTTGGAAGCCATACTCCCCCATGTGGTTAAATATAAGTTAAATCTAATATGGAGAACAAATCCAACAAGATGCTTAGATTCGTTTTTGGTAATGGGAGATCATTTACCAAAGGAATAGTAATACGAAGAACGTACATGAAGCACTTGCTCGCCATAGACGTTGCTCGCGGCATTCTAAAGATTTCTAGAGGCAGTTGAAAAGTAATTGGCCTAGGCAAAACAGCACCACCAGTATCAAAGATATACTGTTTTTCGTAAAACCTAACCTTCAAACGACTACCGTAAACTTTTCAACATGCAATATCATTATTTGTGTTTGTCAGTCACTTAAAGAGAACAACCTTTGCATGTTTACAAAAATGAATGAAATCGAATATCTTGCAGTGTTCGATACTTGTTTTTGAAAGAGTAAACGAACGATGAGATCATCACCAAATTGTACGATGTTTAAGGCGTTATCAACAATTAAATATTGGACAGCTTATTTAAACGTCACCGTAAGAGCATTTTTTTATAATCGACGTTCAGGTTAATTAATTTGAGAGGCGGGTATGGGTACCGCCGCCTCAAGAACCATTCTTTGGATAACCAACACCACTGTCGTAGGTGACCCCAAGTGATTTGCTACGTTTGGTGACTTAGCAGGGGTGTCCAGGTTCATGGAAGTGTGTTTGATCCAGTTCTTGGCGGTGGACGCGGGAGAGGGATCCTGATCCCCACATTCCTTCCCACCCCTCGTGTGTTTTCCTTCCCAGAAATGCCACTCCTTCCTTTCCTTAACAGACCCTCCATACAGCATCCTCAAAGATAACATAGATCTCGAGGAAAATTATTTTCTTCAAAACCTCTTGTATGGTAATGTAAAAAAAATCGTAAAGAAATATATTAATGTAAAGAAATATTCCATAAAATCCATTCAATTCTCAGTGAAACCAAAAAAAATGTTTGAATCCATTTTTTTAAATTATTATTTCATTTTACATTTATTAATATAAATAGATGTGTTTTGGTAAAAAAAAACTTTGTTCTTTAAGGGTTGATTTTTTCAGTGGTTGTGCTCCGAAGTTGTTATGCTCCGAAAGCGTGAACTCCTGCTGCCTACCAGCACATGCCAATCAACAGAACGACTCAACTACTAAACTATACCGCTTTGACCGTTGACATTTTCAACGTCACTTACGGATAGTTTACGGACTTTTTAACGTGAATACCACAAAGAGTCTCAACCGCTCCCATCCGCCTAGAACAAGTCAAACTATAGCATCCCCAATTGGAGTATGTTTTGAGGCTGAAGGTAGTGCTTAAACCATTTCAAGCCACATTTCAATTCTGAAAGATCATCTTACACCAGGGCAATACTAAGAGTATCTTCCACTTTTGACGCATGTCACAAAACAGTAAAACTGCTCCCACACCTTTTTATACTTCTACTCTGCCCCACGTCCTATCCTATATCCACAAGGGTGATTAGCGTCAAAAAGTGGAAAACTATAGACCGATATCCATTCTCTCGGCGATCCCTAAACTCCTGGAAAGACTTGTCCATGACAATATATAACCCCAGCTAGCCGCTCATCATATGCAGAAGTCAAAAGAGCCGCACAAGACAAGGAAGAATGGAAGAGGAGATTAGATGAAATTGCTGCAAACCAATCCCAGGATTGAAACCAGAGAGAGAGAGCCGCTAAAATTATACACCAACAACACGGATGCGTCAAAAGCAAATCTACCATGAGTAATTTACTAATTTATTCAAATTTCTTATTTACTAGCATGGATCGAGGCCACCATGTAGAGGCGGTATACTGCGATTTCAAAAAATCTTTTGATAAGGTTGACTAGTTAATTCTTGTAAAAAAAATTATATATATATAACGGAATTAGGGGTAACTGGTGTGTATCATACTTAACAAAACGACAACAAGCTGTTTCATTTCGAGGACATACTTCTATGTGGCAACCGGTGACCGGATAAATCATCAAAATGATAATTCATCACATCTTTAAAAAGTTATATAAAGTCATGGAAAGTGATGAAACAAAAACTTTATTAAATGGGTTAAGTAGGTTAGGTTAGGTTAAAAAAAAATTTCATCGTTTTTAATGACTTTATATAACTTTTTAAAAATGTGTTGAATAGTCACTGTGTTGAGTTAGCATGGAACCGCGGCAACCAGTTACCTCTGGCGTGCCACAGGGATCATCCTGGGTCCGCTGTTATTATTTTTATTAATACCATTACTGAATGTTTCATGCACTGTTTGTTTCTCTTGTATACCGACGATATAAAAATAAATGTCATTGTTAAGAGCTTTAATGGTTGTCAGCTAATCGAAAGAGATTTAGTCAGGTTTGAAGCAATTTGCAATGAAAATAAAATTTACCTAAGTCACAATAAACGAAAACAAATAAGGTTTACCAAAAATTACAACGCCGTTATATACAATTATTATATTTGAAACTATTCACTCGAACGCGGATACTGTATAAGAGACCTAGGCGTACTTTTTGATTCAAAATTTCATTTCGATGCGCATATTGAGAATATTGTGAATAAAGCTTATTGCATGCTCAGGCTTTGTTATCAGAAACAGCCGAAAAATATTTCGAAATCCTGAAACCTACCTTCTCCTTTATTACCGTTCTCAACATGAATATTGCTCCTCTATATGGACTCCACTTTACGGTATTTATAAAGACAGTATTGAAAGCATCAAAAAGAAATTTCTGCAGTGCCTCAATTTCACAGTGAGCGTACCTAAACGGGGATAAATAATATGCTATTGAAATATAATGTCTCCACTCTAATATGATTTAAGATTTTCACGGCCAAAAGCATTTTTGCTATTTGTTTTTGGGGTGTTATGCCGTGTTGCGCTAACTCCTTATTTAGCCAACGTTTCGGACAGCATTGCAGTGTCCATCATCAGGGCAGATAACACAACTGTCCGAAACGTTGGCTAAAGAAGGAGTTAGCGTAACACGGCATAACGACCCAAAAACAAATATCTCCACTGACCTCCACTCTCTCTAACCGGCGAACATACCTTGATCTCATAACCTGTATAATGTTTGCAATAACGTTATCGACTGTCCTCACTCAAACTAATAAACTTTAAAATGCCACCCACAACAACTGGGTTTAGCGACTTATTCCACATTAGCCGGTCGCGCACAAATGCTGGTGTCAGGGATCTAATCAGAAGAACGTGTAAATTGTTTAATCAAAATCAAAACCTGAAGGATTCCGAAGTATTTTTTGATACATGCAGTACCTTAAGGAAAGAACTGATATTTTCCTGTAAAAACACATTTTAGAATTAATTAACTATACACTCTATTCTCTAAAAACAATTCGTTAATGGATATTGTGCACTTTCTCCTATTTTTTAATTAACAATTGTTAATATATCGTACTTTGTAAAATTATATTTGTAAAGGCTTATTATTTTTATTTTTAAATGCTGCCATGTTAATATGTTAGAAATAGTTAGAATGCAGACAAGTTCTCCAATTAATGTTTTTTTTTACTGGAATGTTTATTACTGTCTGTATCTGTGTTTTCTTCACTAAAAAAACCTTTTCTAGTTGTACCATCGAAATTTAACTCCACTAATGTCACCTCTTGCGTGTTTTTTTATGCAGATTGTGTTCTGTAGTATTGATTTAAATCTTTTAATCATTTTTTTGCACTTTTTATGTCACTTTTGTGAGTTGTTATTACTACTACTTATTTATATTCTTATTTACTGTAATTTCATTTCATTTTTTTTAATTACCGGCAACCCGGGCGGATATTGCAATAACATAATCATATACAAACAAGTAAGTAACCCGCCTCACTAGAAGATTTCTGTTCTGAGGCGGGTAAAAATGTTCACATTTTATGTAACTTCTATATTACTACTACTTGTTTATGTACTCATTTACTGTAATATAAATGTTATTATTTTATGTAACTTGTATATTACTACTACTTATTTATATTCTCATTTTCTGTTATGTCAATATTTACATTTTATGTCACTTATATTAGTTGTTATTACTGAATCTTATTTTTTTTACTCATTTACTGTAACTTTGTGTGTTCTAAATCTGTAATCTGTATAATAATACAACTGTAATAATAATTTGAATACAACTGTTTGATGGAAACTATGAAAAAAGTTATTTACGTTGTTTTTACTCATACCAATACATAATGTAAATTATAACGGTATATACTCATACTGCGAAACATCAATGGTGAAAACTCAGCGTTTGTACAACCTAGATAAAAATTTTAATTTTGTTGAAAAATTCTAGTTACACCTTGCGCAGCTATGTGCATTGATGTATTGTATATAGAGGAGATATGAAGTGAAAAAAATAAGTTTCACTTTGTTACCTCCAACTGTCCTCCAACTCTCCCAATGTTCTAAGTAAAACTACTGAATCCAGTTTACGCACACCGCTAATCGCGTTCTAATATTAGAACAAGTTTCGACGAGATATTAGTCTGCAGTAGCGCCTCTAATTGTAGCTCTATGGCTATGTATATTATTTGCTAACTTATGTTATGAGCGGGAATCGTTTTAGCTAGGGTCCTAATCCTAACAGGTCCGTTGTAACAACTTTTCCATTGAGTTTTTTTTTGTACGAAACACTGTATATTTACATAACTCTTGAGTATTGGATTAGTATAAAGAGCGTAGCTATAAAATAATGAATTCGGGCAGCTGGTCTAATTATCATAAAGTAATTTCAAATATGCAGTTACATTGGGGCAATTTCGAGTGAATCTTAGCCGCATGCTGCGCCACTGACCGAGCGTGTGGCGTCAAAGGGGACTAGTATCTGGACAGGCAATTTGGTGCGAGTCATTTCTCATAATCTTTGTTATCTCTGTTCATAGATACAAAAGTACCCACGTAAAATGGTCTTATACTTTAATGTATCGGGAGCAAGAAATAATTTCAATAATGAAAATTATATGAAGCAGCAAAAAATATAAAAGAATGTACTCTGGCGTCATAAAATTTTCGCAAATATTTTTCATTATATTTTTTGTAACTTGTCAAATTTATTCAATAAAACAAATGATTTCTAATTATCTAAATAACTATTTAACTAAATAACTAATTAACCAACATGCCGTTTCTCTGAAGGGGTAGGCAGAGAGATTAGACCGCCTCTAAGCTCTGTCCGTGACGTAAACTCCATGCTTAATTCATATCCGTGCATCGTATCATAGGTACACGCTTTTTATTATGAGTCTTAACATTTTATCTAATTACTCAGGTAGGTAAGTAGTAGTTGTGGAGATTATCAGTTTATATTTAATATACTAGTAGTTAGTACAAAATACCCATTTTACATATCCATGGGTGAAACTGAGGTTAGTATGTCGTTCTTATAGTTCCATGACATACTAAAGTCGTTTGCTGTAAGATCCATTTCAGGCAACTATATTTTCAACAATGAAACATAACTTGGAATATTAATTTCCTGAAATAGTTTTTATTAATAAGCACAATAGCTCACTTCAATTTGCCATTATAAAAACCTCGATAAAATCTTCCATGGAGATGAATTATTGTAGTATCGATTGGGAATACCACAAAGCCTTTTCATACACCCGAACGATATGAAAGTTGAAATGTTTGAGGGATTAAAAAAATACGTTTTATTGTGAATACATAAAATGGAAGGCCAATAAAAATATATTTACAAAGGTCTTCATGAAATGAATATTTGCCAACGGAATATTATTCCGATGTTGACTATTAGGGGGGTTCTAAATTGGGCTTATAGTGGTAAAGTGGAGTAATTTAAACACTCGAGAATGTTCGGTAAAACAACATTTACTGTTCTTGAGAACGTACAAAATTTGTTTTCTGGACTGAGTTATTTTAGGCGCTTTTAAAATTAAATTACGTATCTACTACAATTACCCCTCCTGTTAAATAAATATTTATAAACTATCGGACAGAAAAACACACCAATACACAAAAAAAATTTCAATATTAGACCGACTGACTATCCTGCCATGCGTAGTTAAATATACATACCTAAGAGAATTTATCAAAAACGAAAACTACAATTTTAAGTAAATAACAATGAAAAATATTCCCATTAGATATCAAATCTTCTATCCACCAACAAATGACTCTTCACTTCAAATAATGTGTAATATTACGCATTATTATATACTTTTTTTTCATTTCAAAAAAAAATATTGCACCTACGGATCACATTTAATTAGGGTTAAGTTAATTAATTTTGTGCGAAGAATTAATTTAAAAGTATTATAATTTCGACACAAAATATTTTTATTTGTTTAAAAAATAATATGGAAAAAATATGTAATTAGAAGAATTGCAACCTGATCCATATGTGTATTTTGTTTTGTGCAAGTATAGATGTTTCGAATTTTGTTTTACATGAACATTTTTGTTATTGCTGTTGCTTATTTCCGAAGTCACTATTCCAACGAAGATATATACTACCACGGATGACTTCTTCATTTTTTTCGGCAAAAAATTGAATCCATTCGTGCCTTCACATCTCACACCCCTCCGCCAATATTCACTGTTAATTCTTTAGGAATTTTGTCTTCCTTCAATCCCACAACGCTGAAAGTAGTAAAAAAATCATTTCATGTTCGCTTAAGGCGATGCCATACGTAGTAATGCAAAATCATGTGTTTTTGTTTTGAAAGTTTGGTCGCCTAGAAATGTTTCAGATGCTTTAATTAAATACTGCGAGTAGAATACATCTAGGCCTTTGAAATAATCGAGTATTTTTTAGATTAGTCCTTTTATAAGCCCAGAAAAAAATAATGTAAAAGCCTATAATCTCTTACTTACCAACCCATCTTCGGTTATGATTTTATTGTATAATGTGGAAAATTAAGTTATTTATAAAATGATAAAAAAAATATATATATTTATTCCTGAACATCCACAAAATAAAACAGAAGGCACTTTTTGGCCATGTTTTTTTCTTGCATAAATCAAAACAGGCGGATGGTGTTAAGCGGGAATTTAAACCTTATCGCCATCTACGTAAGGGTTGTTATTGATAGTGGCTCAATTAAAAAAAATTACACGACGTAGTGCATCGCCTTAATAAGCAGTGCAGTCTTGATCTATGTTTCATTGTGTTAGCGCCCTGAAAGAACCTAATGTAATGGCCCCACCCTACATCTATGCGTCCTGGAAAACACTGATCTGAGTCAGTCGATTCTTAGATCAGAAACATCACCAGCAGGCAGACTGATGGAACCTAAGAGCAAGCAATACTAAGTTTTTTGATCGCGCTTTCGGAGCATCCGAGCTGAAGGCTTGGAATAAACTCCCTCTGAAACTAAAGTCCAACAGAATTCAGGTCTAAATAAAAAAAAATTACCTTTTTAAGCTCTCATACCCTTAAATTAAATATATATGCCTGAGAGTAGCATCCATGTATTGCCCATAATACATCCTAATCACACTTTTCTCATTGTATTTACACTATTTGAAATCTGTTATTATACCGATTGACGATTCACATTTAGGACGATGAATTCTGTTCAAAACCTTGTACCGCCCAGCATAAATTTTCTTTTCCTTTCCTAAGCACGCTCATTAAATAACATCAATACATATTATTAAAATAAATACCGGAAAGCTGAATTATGTCCTTTGTGTGCGAACCGTATCTAAATTTCTCAAATAATTAATAAACACCATTAATCTCAAGTGACCTACCAGGTAAGTATGGTACTATATGTATGCCTGCATAAAAATATAAATAAATAATAATAATAACGTATGTACATTCTACCATCACGTTCATCAATCAAATGCATTGAACACATATGCAATATGTATAAAATTGTATTAGTGATAGACAAACCGGTGGATTCAATCTGTTAGCCATAAATTGATAATTGTTTGATTTGTCCATAGTTAGTATTAACACAGATCATTGCAGAAATGTACTATATATGTATACAATACCCTTGAGGTAATTTTGTATATTATCAAATTTCATATATCCTTTATTACACAGCTATTTTGGATTTTTTTCATTGTTATATTGTTGATGCCCAGTAAGGCTCATATTACAAAATAATATTTTATTAAAAAAAACATTTCTAATGTATCAATAATTTTTTTTAAATGGTCAAATTGTCCATAAAAGTACTCACCGGTAGCAATAATTTTCCTATCGTTACATGTTTCTATAATGTAATTTTACACTTAATATCCCACAAATGGCATTTTCATAAATGAACCACCGCTACTCGTATCGTTCTAGCGAAGGATGATCCGATTAAACGTTAAAACCAAGACTCGGTGATTTTCCTGAAATGAACGCTGTCCATCATAATATATATCCCAGGGGCTTGCAATAACGCCGTGGTTTTAATATTGGGGACAACGCATCACCCTTGGCCCAGCGCAGCCGCGGTAGCCTATTAAATTAATCTTATCACGTGAATAAATTATCCTTCCGAATTTTTACACGCCGTAGAATTTCCATTATAACTGCAGAATACATGTCTTGGTATAATTTATGACATTCTTCACAAAAAGCCGGTTTTATCCGAAAAGTGGGCGGTGAATAAAGCCGAAAACTTGTCTTGTATTCACGAAAAAGGCTGAGAAAGAATGAGCCCCGAGTAAAGCTATATATTTTTAACAGCAAATGCGTCATAAATATGTGGCGCTATTTCATCCCAGTGAAATATTATAAAACGCTAGGAATTTGGTGAATTAAAAACTATAAAATCTGTTGTTATATTCCGACGTTATTTCGTATCCGTGGTGCCGGCATCCAAACGATTTTTGTAAGCCCTACATCCATTTCTATATTTCCTTGAAAGCTTATAATTTTTCTGAAGGCGATTCCATTCCTTGGACACTAAAATAGTAATTCCATGATTTGGGTTTAATATTATTCTGGGTTGGTTACATCTAAAAAATGTCGAGAATAATCCCACCACTCAATGGAACAAGTTGAGATTTTACATGAGCTGAAATTGAATTATTATAATATTATCTATAGTATTGGGATTTAAGAAATGGTGCATAATATTATCTAGATATTATATTGTGATTTGGGATATAGTGCATGAATTTCTTCTGAATAGAAAACGCTTCGAACATTTAAAATTTCAATATTTTTATATTAGAATAACTTATTGGGTAAAAAACAAAATTGAATCATTGAATCTTTTTCTGATTCACATTTTTCATTTGGGAGCTTTCTTATCTCCAATGATTAAATTTTAAAATTCAATACATGTTTTCCTTTGTGATAAAATGGTTTTTTCCAGTTTTATGTGAAATATGTGCGGTTTTCGTCGCTTATTAAATTCAGCGTCTATTGAAAAAAAAGCATAGTAATTTATCAACAAACCTGAGACTTCCCAGTGGCGGGGTGGCATACGGCACGCCAAGGAAGGCCTCGACAGGCGGGTGCGCGTGGACTATGATACCACGCAGTGGGCCGTACTTGGTGCGCACGACGCGCGTGGAGTACTTGTGCAGGGGCAGCGAGGTGCCTCCTGCGCAGACAGTCATCGACAGCGACAGCAAGAGAGCCCACCACCCCGACCAGCGGCGGTACCATGGTCTTCGATGGCCCCGATCCTTCTTTCTGCCATCCTGATGGTATCTTCTTCTATGATCCTTCCTCCACTCATCCATGCTTTCATTGTTTTTGACTCCAACGTGCAATTCCGAATTTCCATATCTTCCAACTCTGCTATATCCTGCCAGCCTGTCAGATATATCACAACTACTTCGAATACTTCCAACGGTCCCCTCTGATAGTTTAGGCAGTATATCTCTATCATCTCGCCTCGCAATATCACTGAGCAAGTTTACGGGTATGTTTGCGTGAATGTCTCCATAAGAGAAAACACGGGTGCAACTGTTTTTAGATATGTTCAAATAGTTGTTTTCGTTTGTTTGAAGTTTACGTTGGAACGAACACACAAACACATTTCTAGTTCTTGAAATAACGTTCTCACTATTCAAATATGTTATTTGAAAGTCGTGCTCGGAATTTTTCATGCGCCTTTTATGTACGAACCGATTTTGCGTATCACAGAAATTTAAAGAAAGAATACACTTTCCGCCTTCCTTAGTATTGTTACCGCTCTTCGAAAACGCTCCGTAATTATGGCAATCACGTAAAATTTTACTATCGATCCTTCTATTGTGTTCGCGAGGCGGGAATAAAGAAAGGGTTTTAAGATGATTCACTGTGAAACTTATATTTTTCCTAGAATGTTTGATGTATCTATCGGAATTGAGGTATCTGAATTTCCGATCGAAATTTTGAAATACATAGTTTATATTGCACAAAAATTTGGCATCCGGTGTATTTATGATGCGATTATGATATACTAGCGTTATAACTTCGTTCCACTCCTCGAAGATATCAGAAACTTTTTTAGCGGAATACAGAGATTGATTTTTTGGATGTTCTATTTTATTGGGAGTGAGTTGGCTGCGGAAGTAATTTATTGGAGAAATAGAACGATCGTTTGAAAAGACCTTGAGAATTCTACGTACTCGTCTGTGCACTATTGTTGGATATCTCGTTCTATTGTATGGAGAATGAATGAAAGCGTTTGCCCGACTTGTTTTAGGGATTCGATTCTTTTGTTGCGAACGTTTTCCGCTTTTGTGGATGATCGAGCGCTGGCGTGTGTACTCTCCATGCCTGTTTATAGAGTAGCGGGTTCCATTTGATGCAATAGGAAGAGTGTCCGGGAGTAGTGTCCCACCATGCAAGGGCTTGAGAGGCTGCGAGGGGGCCCGGACTGGCCACCGGCTCCATGGGGGCGAGGGCGCGCGCGGCTTGGGCGGCTGGAGTGGATGGGCGCGCATGTCGAGACACGCGCGGTGGGGGCCGCAGCCCTAGAGCAGCGCTCTCCTGCAGTCCCCATGCTCGCCTCCACTCCTGGCCCAAACTGCACATCGAGGCTGAATCATTTCCGCGTTGATACTTTCAGACTCATTTGACGTTTCTGAAATAAACAAAAAAAAGAATATTTATTATGTGTTGTTAAATAAAAATTAACATAATGATTTTATTGAAGACAGTTAAAACTAAACATAATAAACAAAGAAATGCGCTATGCAGAAACAGGTTTACTATGTAGAAATTACCAGAAATTTGATGATAATAAATTTTTACAGCCAAAACACGCTCTGCATATTAATCAAATATAATATAATATAGCAAACACACTTTTAACCCCGTGGAAAGTTTGTTGGTCGGTGGCTGAGTAGACATCGCGTTTGGGCGTAGTGTGTTTAATTCCTCGGCTGGCTAAATCCTCCATCACAACACAAGCAACATTTTCCGCTTACTGTGGTGTTTGTAGGAGATTTTCAAATATTCGTTACCCGAGATTGTTTGTCTTTTATTTTTTTATATATTTCTATTTAATATGAAAGTCTTTCAGGTTATTCGTAACCCGAGAATGTTTGTTTTTATATTTTTTTATATATTTTTATTTAATCTGAAAGTTTTCCTGTGTGTAGGTTATCATATTCGTATAGCCTCCGTATTAACTATAATTTAGTCAGCCAGGGCAAAAAGCTCGCTTGGCATCAATTTATTACCAGATTCAATTAATCCAACCATTCTGCGACCAGCATACGAGAATAAGGATGCTGAGGTCCCTCTAACAAGCCTAGTTCAGTTCATGCCCGCATTTACATAATATTACCCTCTCTGTTCAAAACTAAAAGTAAACTTCTACCAAACTAATGATATCATTATAACATTTTATTCAGTATTAATATCACCAGAGTATTAAACTTCGGCTTAAATAATTTGCTTCTGATTAACTTTAATAAACAATTTCAAGCATATTACGGCAAAAGTTATTGTTATTGTTTTTATTTATTTTTATTTATTTTAATAGATGTACATATATATTACAATACATTTCAAAATGATCCTTTGTCTGTCCAACTGGGAATGATACCCGTTTCAGGACAGCCAAATTGTATATTCAGTTCATAATATTTTTAACAAGGAAATAGTAAAAAGGTACAGTGAGATATGTTCTATCAAATAATTAAGATGAGAAAGAATACATACATAATTTAAAAATATATACAACAAAGAAAAAATAAGTAAGGTGATCATATGTTTCCAAAATTGCAATAATAACCTCAATAACACGAGTACGTTTAATCACAGTGCCCATAAATATACCAAACCACTCATACAGTGCCAAACTGCCGAAGCGCTGTGGTACGAGTCGAGTACCTATGTACATTAGGTACCTCTCGCTACCTTCCTGTAGTTGCAGGGGTTCGGAACTGTGGATTTTAATATTTTAGATAAGGAGTTAAGTCCTTTTTTTTTTTTCAAAGAATTACTACATTTAATTACATCGATAATTGCATTCAGAAGACGATCACAATTTTGAAATTCTTTTCAGGTCTTTTTGTAGAACATAACAATTGCATTTTAGAAATTACACAATTATTATTAACAATTGCATAATAGAGTTTCCACATTTTTAAATCAATATATGACATATTAGTTCACATTGTATTTATGACTATTTAATTTTTAGTAAGTACCATAAGTAAGTTATAGAAAAAAACCCATTTATAAACCAGAATAAATTTATGACATATGAATATCCAATGTATTTGTATAGAGCATTTCAAGGGAATTTCAAAATTTATATTTGAAATGGCTAGTCGTTATTTTACAAGAATCAAAGAACACTCGTTATATCACAAGGATAATAAAAAAAAAAAATTGTAATTCAACAGTTTCACGTAAATGCAAATAAATTTGTTAATTAACTCTTATTTATTTTTCGGAATAACTTTATTGAGTAAAACCTCAAATTGTAATATTTAAATAATGAAGACAATATTAGTGATTTCTAAACGAAAATCTGAAACAGAAAAATCAGAAAAGGAAACGGTCACATCTGGGACTCGAACCCAGGACCCCTGTCTTTCCGGGACAGTGCTCTACCAACTGCGCTAATGGGACCCTATCCCCCTCGGTCACTTTTAACTGTATCATACTTCGAATAAGAACTACTAACATTGTCTTAATTTTTTCACCGCACATTTTTATTGGCAACTATCTTTATGTATGATCGCAAGATTCAACCCGAACTAAATGCAATCCAGACAGCGTCTTTTAGATAAACCTATCTTATTTTTTTATTTAATGTGCGACATGTGCTGTGAAAAAATTAAGACAATGTTAGTAGTTCTTATACAGACAGGGGTCCTGGGTTCGAGTCCCAGATGTGACCGTTTCCTTTTCTGATTTTTCTGTTTCAGATTTTCGTTTAGAAATCACTAATATTGTCTTCTTTATTTAAATTAACTCTTAATTAATTTGCAATATCGTATTCACGCTTTTTGTCGACAGTAATTGTATACTGCATTATAATTACTTATTTTTTCTTTGTAGTGTGTATTATAAAAATAAAACGAACATTGAATATAACATTTTATTGAAGTAGAAATTTTGATCCCACAGTCAAAGAAAGAAAAGACCATTAAAATCAATACTTATATCTGAGATCGCAAAAAACTTTGCAGCAACTTACTCAGGTAAAACCTCAACTTCGTTAAAAACACAAGGGTCATTATTATACAAACCAATAACAAAGCAAAAAGATTTCGAATTCTCTGAGCACTTGAAATGAAGAAATCCCGCAATTATAACTATAGAATCAATAGTCAATTAAACTTAACGTATCTATGGCCCCTCACATACATTTCTATCTGATATTGATATTTTTGAACAGAGAAGATATGTAGTCACACAACTCTATCATTGATTTATCATTTCCTAAATATTCTTCAGTTATATATCGATTCAATTATTTGTGCTATATCCCTGACTTATTCTACCATCGACTTGCATAACATATTATGCTCTCCGTGCTCTGCTTTCTCCACCTATCCGCTGTACATATTCAAACTAATACACACCAGATTTATTAGATACGTTTGGTGAGAAAACCAGTTTGTTGGGCAAAAAAAAAGTGGCTGAAGAATCTCGTGTTTTTGGGAAGAGAGTCACGTCCATGATATATGTTTTTACGAAGAACTTTATTTCAGTAGTCGATGAATGGCCTGGGCTTAATTCAAAGACTTTTTCATTTCTGTTTCAGCGTTAAAGCTTTATCTTGCACCGTTACCACTTCGAAGGCAATCACTATTTACTTTTAATTAAGTTTCCAATGTTCAGAGGAGAAACAAAGAGCTTATTTAGCAGGAGAAATTTATAACGTAAACGAGATTTATTTGGTAATCTGATTTGACTACTACGATGGACAAATTCTGTAGACTTACCGATTGCCTGTTGTTTAAATTAATTTTGTATATCCATCTCCCCTTTATAATTCCAAAAGATACCAATTTTAAGTTAATAATTTAATAAGATCTTAAGTACCTAATCTTTTTACATCTCTAATATGCTTTTCTGAATCATTTCATCCCCGAATCCTTACACCAACAGGAGCAAGATAATAAAACTACCTTTAATGTAGATTTGATGGGTTCTGATTTTTTTTCTATTGGGGCGCAGTCTATACGCTTTTCTAAATCATTTTCTAGGAATTTATATAAATATATATATACTTCAAAATCCTTATCCGACTTCTTTATTGTAAGCTTTCTAAATTAAAGTAACCTTTTGTTGAATCAAGAATAAAATCGATTGGAAATAAACTTAAATGTACCTACTTCTACGTATTATTTTACCTATAAGTATCATTGCGTAGAGTTTATTTTCCGAGAACTCTCAAGTAGAATTTTCTTACAAAAGGTATTAATAGATGCTTCTTTGACTTTCAATTAATTAAATTTTGAATTGGATCAAAACAAAAAAAAAATATTCAAATTACTCTTAGCATGTTGTTTAATGAAACAATGTATAATATTCTTTCGGGAAAAACGATTTTTATTGTGAAATCCGTTTGCCAAACATAAGTTTTTTCCGCGAACCACGATTATACGAACGTTTTAGGATTTCTACGTCCATAATGTATGAAATTAAATGTATAAATTAACAAAATTCAGTGTTAAAACACAAATTCCAAATTTAAACGATTTATAAAAAACAAATAACTTTTAAATATAAATAAAGTCATACATAGCTTAAGATAAAATATTATATTTGAAAATAAATATATGTAAGTCCAAAAAAAAGCTTGAAAAACGCACTCTGGTAAGTAATTGGTGCAAAATTTCAATCAATGTCTACGACACGTTTGGTTTATAAGGCAGTCATTGCATGAATGTTTTATTATTGTGATTCTTTTTTACATTAACTCCATACAGGTGGCCATCTGGAAAATAATTTTCCTCAGGGCATATTTCATCTTTGGGGATGCTGTGTGGAGAGTTTTCTTAAGTAAATTAATGATATGAAGATCTGGGTGGGGTGGGAGGAATCTAAGGATCTGTGTGTCCAGGAGTGACGGACTTACGAACCTATCCCTTAAGCTGCGGCGAAAGGCGATGAGTCGAGAGACCAGTTGGAGAGGTCAAATGGTCTCCCCAAACCAGTCTCTTCCGATCTAGCATGGCACGCAGATCGTGGGCAGACACATCCTGAACACAACTCACCCAAAGATATTAGAAGAACGAGATGTGCTATGAGCAGTTCATACTGTGTGGAATGGCTTTGCCGAGTGTCGCCGGTTTTGTTCACCAATACTACTGCACACCTTTGCTTACGCTAAGGCATCGCTAAGGTATCCGCACTAATACATAGAACAGATTTCTGTGCGTACACGTCCCGATACCGTTCAAAGTACCCTAATTAGTTAGTACTCCGCCTACGGTCCGGCGGCCAACATAGCATATCTCGTTCTTCTAATTTCTTTGCAACTCACCCGATGGACCCGGGTACCCCTGTTAAATCAACAAACGTAGCGGACTACTTGAGGTGACCTATGGCAGAGGTGTTGGTTATCCAATAAATGGTTCCCGGGGCGGCGGTACCCAAAACTGCATCCCAAATTGAATAAAGAAAAATATTTACCCTCATTTTGTATTTTCATTGTTCCAAATTTAATCCGAAAAAAATTTACACAGAAGACTTTTTACTATTAACGCCTAATAGCCGGGTGAACTTAGTCAATATTATAATAAATATATTATACCATATTTAAAACATGAAACGTTCTACATGGCTTCATCGCACAGGTCCTGTACCTCCAGTCTTCAGCCCTTATCTCGCATATTGTCACACCCTCTCCCCTCGGAGGCTGCGACATCTGCTCTTTGTTTGGAACGTATGAACCAGACCCACACGGCGCGGCGTGTTTCTACCTGCTATGTTTGCTGTAAAATAAATAGACATCTCACGCACACATTAAGGTTAAAATTCAAGCGAAATAAAACTTAAAGATGAAATATTTCGTATTAAATAAAATACTACGATTACAAGGCATAGCCTTGCGGGAAAGTTGGGTAACGTTACGAGTCTGGATAATAAACTTTTATCAGAATGTCTATTGGTTTTATTATCATTCGGTGCTTTTAACAGCTACTCGTATCATCGAGTCTATCCAAAGTAATAACGATCTGGAAAAGTTATGTTTATTCTACAGAGGTTAACTTCATTCCTCATTTCAATTATTGAACTTCCAATTAATGAAGGTTCAATTAAATTCTACGCTTTAATTCATCGTTATGAATTCACAACGGTTTTTATTCCGACGCTAGAAAATAGTTACAAGGTTTAGAAACGTTTTTCCTTGCTGCTTGCTTAAGGCGGTCATTTATTGAGACATTTTAGTTTGCAAAAAACAAAATTCTTTTTTAATTAAAAATAAAAAAAACACGAATAAATGTAAATTTTATTAAGACCGACCGGTTTCGCTTGGTAGAAGCATCTTCAGGGTTCAAAATTTAACTAATGAAAAACACAATGGGTGTGTTTATAATATATATATATATATATATCATAGAGTGAGTCAAAAAAATATAATAATAGAACAGTGATATAGCATTGACTTAAAATTTAACATAGTAATAAAGCGTCAACTGAACAGGTGATTAAGGTATAATAGGACATTTATGAGTTTATGGGGAAAGTCCCTAATATTGAGCTATTAGACACATTTAATTGATTATTGATAATTTGGATTCTAAATTATTTAGTCTGTTGCCATGTCCGTTTTAGTGTAAAATATTAGCACCGGTGTTTTGATTGAAAGTGTGATTAGTAAATTCAGAAAAGCAACTATTGTTTAAGCATCTAAATGTTCTTTAATGCTAATTTGGACATTTCGAGTTGTTTTACCAATATAGAATGCTGGAAATCATTACAATTTATTTTATACATTCCCGAATGAAAAAAAATTGTCATAAGTCAAACAATAGTGGCTTTTCTGAATTTTCCAATCACCGTATCGATAAGGATTACACTTATTTTATTTAATAATATGTCAAACCACAAAGGGACTGCTTTTTACCAAAATACAAACTTATTTGTAACAAGCATGTTTTTAAATGATTTAGAAAAGCCTTTGTAATGCAACAGAAAATTTGCTTTCGATGTAAATTATAGTTACTGCTCTTAATTAAAACAATGAACTTAATACCATCACGAAAACTTAAAAATTATTTAAGATAGCACTTATGTGTTTTGTGTGTCATTTTAAAAAACATGTGGACGATATTTGAATCGAAAGGTCGAATCTTTCCGTCCACAAAACATGAAAGTTTCCCAGAGTTACTTTGAGGGAGTTTATTGGCACTGTCGTAGATGTGAGCTCATCTCTTCTTAATTCCTCTCATATTATTGGCCAAGTTAGAGGACAGTTAGATAGTGGTGGTATATCGGGCAAAAACGGGTTTGGTGACATTATTGAAGAGAATATGTTTCCGCCAACTACTCGTTGGTGACCAAATTGAATACTTTGTTTTCCCTCGTGATGGGGATCGTTGTTTTCCTATAATTGCGCGACTTCATGTTGAGCATTTCTTCGGGATAGTATTTTTTTATTCGTATCCGATATTGAAAAGGAAATCCTAAGGACGCTTCCGTTTCTCACTAAGAAATAACGCGGGTGGAATTCATAATGAACTTTTAATTAATCTTTTAATCGTGCAAATAAAGATTTTTCGCTCGGCCTTTTATACCCTTGGGTTTTTTTATATGTTCAAGAGATGAACAGAAAAAATAAAAGCCCGATATTCGATCAAGGTGATTGCCAGATTCCTTAAATACATTATGTATTTATTATTATAGATTATATTTGATCAAACTGCGTAAGTAAAGTATCTCGAAAATTAAAAACATTTTTTGTTGAAAAAATCTGTTATACCCGATATTCAGCATAAAATCACAACTTTCCCAAGTGATTTATTCTAAACGATGTATGTGAATGAGACAAGAAGTGTGTACAAAGACGAAAATTTTGCTTAATCGGGTTTTCTCTAGTTTCGCAAACTAAATTATTAGTTTGTGGATTTAAAGTGTGTCTGCGTAAGTACGTATAATTAAAATTAATAAGTATAGATTCTGCATGTGAAGATTTAATGTAATATTTCATTTTCTGTTTAGTAAAATAATTTAATAAAATAACGATTTGAACACTGTTTACCAATTTACCCCAAACATCCTCCAATTCTCCCATCAAACCCCTTTCTCACTTACTTTCAATCGATTCCAGAATTATTACAAAAACCAGAAAGGTTTCGGACGCCGCACCGCATTTACTTTATTTTATTTCTTTTTGTATTGGAAAAATCTTTAAACGTTTTTGAAATACGTGGATAGAATGAAACACATTTTTTGTAGAGATATTTTCCATTTTGTAGGTAGGTATCCTTACATTGTCTACAAACCGTGTTCCCCGTATAAGAGTAGATACAATACAAATATTTTTTTATATCTTTATTCATTGTCCATCTGTGCGTGCGGCTTATGAAACGAAAATATTTATGCGTATAAGAAAAATACTTTGTCCTTTTCATACTCACATAATTTTATCCGACAAAAATAAAGCACTATTATGGTAAATTAATACGTTTCCAGCGGTGATGTTTTTGAAACATGTATTAAAGATACCGAACTTCGTGAATGTGATGTTTTTACATTTCTAAAAAGGCATTGTTTCATAGTATTATAGTCGTAGTGCTACCACCGTTCGTTATTAAGTGACGTGAGTTATGTTTTGAATCGCCAAGTATTTTTCAAAATTTCTTCTCTTCTTTCCCTCCTCACTGCTTTCAGTCACACAACATTTACCAAATTGGGATGCCATAAATCGTCTGGCGTCAGGAAATTGGGATTTTGGTGAGAAAACAGAAAAATGGATTTTTTGCGATTTTTCGTTCATTCATAATTATTAGTTTCTAACTTAAATAATTTAATTCACTTGTTCATTGGCCAAAAATATATTATGTTTATAGTACATTTTCAGAGCGAATAAAACAAGACTAGATTGGATCATGGACGTAACATATAATGAAACTATACAGTAGCATGTTTCTAGTATCTCAAATAAGAACATTGAATTTGTGAACAGAACCACACAACTGGTATGGAGAACTTGCATTTCACACAATATCTTTATCTTTCTTCTAGTGCTCGTTTCCATTTCAAAATGAAACCGCGTAGGGACTGCTAAGGAGAAACTTGTCAACTTTAAATTTTTAGTATTTCAAAGAGCTACCTTTATTAAATTCTCTGCCGTCTATAGATTTACGCTTTAATATTAAAGGGAAAGGTAGCATTTATTTCATTCACGAACTCAATTTGTTAAGCATTAGCATACTCATATCAATAAGAATATTTAGACCACCAAGCTAGGTACGTGCCCGTGTTTTATCGAGTATATACCTACATAAAATCAATTATCACTCATTCGGATTTTCTAAAATTCAATTTGGATTGGTAATATTAGGCAGTAAGTAACTATTTAGAAATTAATGTTTCATTTCTTTAACCGATTTTTAACGAACTTTTTTTTGATCTGTTCCTAGCTTTATCACTAATAGTAATAGTTATATGCGTCACTTTCAAATGTTTCAATTTATTTTTTGTTAACATTTAAACCTACTAAACTACTGACGTAGTTTGTTAGCAGTCATTTATCGATTTTTTAACGAATTAATTCTTAAACATTTAAATACTATGTAATTATTTTTGCTTTTAAACTGAACACATTCGTTGCCAGGAATGTGTTAAGTTTAACCGGTAAAATAAGTGTATTTACTGCAATGACCACCTAAGAGTTGAAACACAAGGCCAGTGGATTAAATGTCGGTTATCCGTCTACAGTGCAAGACGTCAGTTGACGTCTAAGTAACGTCCATACTTTCGGAACAGTTAGGAATGGTAGGTTCTCCAAATGTTGAAAAAAGTCAAGAATAAGTGAATATGTTAGAAATAGTTGAAAATCTACCAAATATTAAATAATATAAACTGTAGTAGTTCCTTAAAAAAATAATTCTTCAGAGACACTAGCAAAATGATTCTTAGGGCGAATTGTTTCGTAGAATTCAAACAAGTTTTCAAATTTTAAAGATAATTTTCAAGTTCTGTGAAAGACTGTTGAAATTTGATGAATATTTCAAATTCTCCGAAACAACCTGTCCTTAGTCTTCTTTAAAAAATTACCTTCCAAATAGGAGGATAAACAGAAAATAGTGATTATGTAGGTATGCCTATGATAAATAAGACTGTTGAAAATAATTATTTTAAATAGAAATGCGACAATCAAGAATCCCTTTTAAAAGAAAGAATACTGTCGAGAATAATCATTTTTAAGATAAATAAGACTATCGAGAATCACTTTTAGTAGAAAAAAGATTGTCGAGAATCCCTTTTAGTAGAAATAAGACTTTCGAGAATAATCATTTTTAAGATAAATAACACTATCGAGAATCCCTTTTAGTAAAAATAAGACTGTAGAGAATAATCATTTTTAAGATAAATAAGACTATCGAGAATCCCTTTTTAGTAGAAATAAGACTGTCGAGAATAATCCCCTTTAAGACAAATGTGTTTTGTGTTCCGTTCTAAACAGGTCCACAATAGGACTAAATTTCAAACTATTATACACAACACGCACAAGAAAACCAAGTTATTTTGAAACTTTCTCGTGATATTCTTTAACAATACAATATTTCCTATTACAAAGAGTAATTGAATATTATTTCAAAGAGGCAACTTTTCTATTAAATTAGTTTAAAAATACATGTTTTGATATCATTTAAAACAAGGAGACTATTTTAATAAGCGATTTTAAATAAAACTTTTGATGATATTTAAAAGGACGAACATAAAATATATTTATGGAACTGGAGGAAACTCATTATTGATAAGTTGTCTTCTACAAAGAGTTACACAAGGAAATACTGCGAAGAGTAACTATTTTCTCTTCAAAATAATTGATTATAATATCTTTTTAATAAGATTTGAAAAAAGGAGCGATGTTATTTGGACCCTTTTATGATATTTTCTGTTCGAGGACAAGCAAAAAATGTGGCTCATATTGAATATTATTACATTAGGCACGTGCGTCTTTATACTTTTTGTAAAGGACATCCTTTACAAAAAATAACTGAGGAATAAAAATGATTATTTATTTTGGCAAACCCTTCTTTTAAATAAAATAAAAGACATATTTAGGTAGAAAAAGAAGGTGTGTTATAATTTTTTCGTCATATGTTTTAACTTCTTAATTTTTTTCAATGTGAAACCGCAAAAGGGTCACAACTGCTCCTGACCGTCTGGAACCCGTGAGACTATGGCAACCCCAATAGGGGTATAGTTGTGAGACTGAAGGTAGTGGGGAGGGGAAAGAGATGGTGAAGAGGAAGTTGGGGAAAGATTTGGTCACCAAAACGGCCAAAGCTATTTTAAGCAACGTTTCAATTCTGAAAGGTGATCTTACACCAGGTCGATACTGAGAATATCTTCTATAATCAAATAAAATTTTCTTTAAGAACTTGAACCCACGACTTCCGGCTTACTACTCGAGAGCCTTATCCCTCGACCACCGAGGCCGTTGAGCTCATATGTAAATTTCTGATAGAATAAATTTGCAATTTTCATGAAGCAAAGCTCACAATATACTAATTTCGATTATCGGTGCACGGGTAATATGAAAAATGTTCCTCCGTATTCCTGGGTAATGCGTAATACTTATTCTCTTTCAATTAAGTTTTTAATTTCAAAATCGGAACCGATAAGTGTGAATCATAGCAGATAAGCAATAAAGAAGGTAACAAAATTATTTTATTTATTAATAATTCTTTATTCGAAATAATATGTATTCATTTTATTCAAGTTCTTCACATATGCTTGTCATAATTTTTCAAGTTTTTCAGTTTTCGAAAAATATTCATAAGACAATGATGTTGAGAAAAATATATTTTTTCAATTTTTTTCATAACTAAACAAATCCTACAGATATAATAACCCGAGATATTTCACTGGCCTGCGCTTGTATATTATAATAACTCTCCTAAATTTAAGTGAAATGGGATTTCTGTTTTATTGTTCAAATGTGTATTTCGGGTCTTGCTGTAAAAATTTACGCATTTTATCATAAATGCGCAGAGTAGATTTAAATATGTTTTTAATTTGTTATTTTTTTCTACACTTCACGTCATCCCATGAAGTGACAATAAAATAAGAATGTAAAACAAAAATTATTTTCTAGCATCCAGTAAATTACGACGATGTTAGAAACCCATTCATTGGTCATTATTCCGTATCACGTGTGGAGGAGTGGAACATTCCCCACCACCCCCTACCTAAGGACACTACCTACAGCTTGCAGCCCCTGCCGCGGGGAGGCGTCCTTCAGCCATCCACTCGAGTCAAAACACCTTCATTACTAGAGCCGCTCGTTATATTGGATTGACGGTCTGACCAACGCGACGGGGAGGTTTTACTGTCGACGTAATACGGTTAAAAATACGTGGGAAGTTACTAATTGCTTCAAAATGCCAATAGATATGTCGCTCCAATATATATTTCGACTTGATTTCAGATATTACGACCTGTCTTAGTGTCAGCAATAAGGATTAGTACTTTTCAGTGCGCATTTTTACTATAAAATTCTACAAAAGAATAACGGTTAGAAATACTGAGAGAAAAAAAACTATACCGTTTTTTAAACATAACGAATAAACCTATAAATATTTTATTATTATAAGCAAAAATTATTAGCCAGAAACACCCATACAAATTGAATAAACCCGCCTGCCGTGTACGAGAATTAATCCCGCAGCCTGCTTATTGCCAATCAGCTGATCTAAAAACTAGTTTATTATTAAAAATAAGTATAAGCATATAAACACATTTTTTTAAACAATATTTAATCTTGATTTCATTTCCGCGTTCCTCCAATTCTTAGTGTATGAATTTATACCTGTATAACAGATGCAATGTAGGCATATTGAGTCTGTTCTACAGGTATTCGAATGGAGCCTACTCTAAGGAGCTATCAGCTTAATCCGGACCTCTTCAAGACCCGCATTAATAAATCCCTTCTTACAACCCCTATCGTAACCCTACGATGATATAGTTCCCGTCTTTACGCTGTACAGACACTCTTGTGAGAAGTCACGTTAAAAAAATGATGAAATTAAAAATAAATACCTCTTTTAAAATTTGGTACAGTAGTTATGGCAGTAATCCGAATATCGGAAGAACCCAGCGTTATTTTTTGTTTTTTTTTTAATTTAATCAAATGGAGTTCTACGAATTAAACACAAAAACAATAAATAGTTAAAATCTTTTTTTATGAATCCTTTTTATGTGATTTTCTAATGCAATAAAGATTATTTTTGTTTTAATGTGTATTACCAATACGCTTTCCAAAATACTGTTCGTACACCTGTTTTCACAATTCAAAAATATTTAATCTAATTTATTTATTTACTAGGCACACCTATATAAGTGAGGTTTACACATATTTTCAATAGGTATATCCTGTGTCGAGGCAGGCTCGTTTCCATTTTTTTTTAAATACTATTTATTTATAAATCTTTTGAAGATAACATTATTTATTTTTAGGTTTTATAGTGTGTTTTTTTTAATCTTACGATTTATACTTCTTTTCCATTAAAATCATTTGTTGTGGATGAAAAAGGAGTGTTTGTTTAGAAAAAATATCAGTTTAATAATATATTATGGTGTAAGCGTAAATTTGCTCGTAGTACATTAAGTGAAAATTACTGTTTGAATTAAGGATTATTTTTAAATTGAGGAACTTTGAATTCTTCGAATTCGCGTTCAGTGAGAATGTCTGCAGATTTTTTTAGTTCAATTTTTTTGAGTTTTTGCACAAATTCTATAGGGATTAGACTAGTTTTGTTAGCAGTTCTCCAACTAATAATTGCACATTGTAAAATAGACTGTATTAATGCGTAATATATTGAGAATCGATTTTTTGTTGATAATAAATTTCTAATTTGTAAGAATCTATAAACAAATTTACTAATTTTCATTAGTGTATGGCAGATGTGATCTTTCCATTTTAGATTTTTGTTAATGATTATTCCTAGATTTCTAATTTAATCCGCTGTTTTCAGAATTGAACACTTTGTTCGACAGTGATTAGTATAGTTTTGTGTGAGAAAATGATCATGTAAAATTATTTGAAGATTTGGAGGTATATTCTTAGTATTAATATAGAATAGGATAACTTATGTTTCATCACTATTTAACGAAAGGAAATTATCGTCAAACCATAATTTTAGATTATTTATATCTTTTGTGGCTTTCAAATCATTTATTCAGATGTTTTATCTTTTACCATATGGACTGTCTCATCGGCATAAGCGATATTTTGTCAATGTAACAGCTGAACAATTATGTCATTTACACAAATAAATAATATTGGTCCTAGTACGGAGCCTTGTGGAATACCAAAATTTGATGTTTTTTTTCATTATTTTAACAAATCGAATGCTTTGTTAAACAACTTCTATCTTTTTTGCTATTTGTTTTTAAGGTGTTATGCTGTGTTTCGCTAACTCCTTCTTTAGCCAACGTTTCGGACAGCATTGCAGTGTCCATCATCAGGGCAGATGTGTTATTTGAGATTGTTTTTTTTTTTTTTTATTATTTTCTAGATTCTTATATTCCATGAAGTGGTGAATCATTTAAATTTACTGAATTTAAAGTTAATGTTCTTTATACAAATAGAACGGCGTCATATGCGCCTCATAATTTTTACCTCATATGGGTTTATTCAAATATTACCTGGCTTTTATAGACTTAGAGGCCTTGTATTTTCTCGGTAGGGAAAAAATTTGTTACCTAAAAACCCTACTAAAATTGCATGTGTCATTCAGCATCAGCACCAGCAGCGACCTACAGCGGCCATATACTACATACGTGTCTGTTTGTGTTATGTTGGGATCGGGGAGGAAATTTCGGCTGCGACCTATTGTTGGAATCCTTCCGTATTTGCCGTTGGGAGTAAGGAAAATCGCAGAAAACCTTACCCAGGAAGGAGCGGCCGAACGTCAACTTGAAACGTATGCGGCCTTCAGTAACATCGGTATATGATGTCCTGCATTTTTGAGATGTGTGTGTGTGTCTGTCTGTTTTTATGTTAATATATACTTATGGGAAGATAGAAAATAAACATACATATACATACAAATTATAAAATATTATATAAATATATAAATAGATGTATAAACATTATATATTTAGGAAGGAAGTCGGGAGTTTAGGAAATACCTACTGCTCGCTATTCGTCCGCGTCTAATTCTGGTATGTACCATATGTGGTCATGGTCCATGAGGATGTGTTTAGGTAGTCTGTGTGAATATTTGAATGTCAGGTCGCTCGGAGCATTGTATTGTCCTATGTCTCGTATGAGTGGATTTTTACTAAGTCTGAGTGATTTGTAAAAGCGTTCAGTCAGTCTGTGTGTGAATTTGTATAGAGTTGGAAATTGTTCTCGTTCGTGTAATCTCTTCAAGTTTGTTCTGAGTCTCGTGTTGTATGTGATTTTAATGCAGAGATTTTGAAGTGTTTGTAGTTTCGTGTGGTCTGTGTGTGAGATGCTGCTCCATACGGGAATCGCATAAGAGAGTACCGGGCGAATGAGCGAGTAGTAGACGAGGAGTTTGGTTGGGAAGTAGCGGACTCCGTCTGTTGAAAATTGGCTTCATCATGCCGATCACTTGTCGCGTGCGCGTGTGCATCTTGGCTTGGTGAGATTTCCAGTTGAGGCGGGAGTCCATGGTCAGGCCGAGATATGTCACTTCATCTTTCCATTCAATGCTGTGTCCTCCCATTTCGATGTTGAAGTCAGGTGTTTTATTTACACGTTTTCTCGTGAACATGATGTCTTCGGTTTTCGCCTCGTTCAGTTTCAGGCGCCATTTTTTGTAGTACTCTACGAGCGCGTCGAGCGCCCTCTGTAGGTAAATAGCGGCCATGTTCGCTTTCAGCGAGGAAACGTATAGTTTGACGTCATCTGCGTAGATAGACAGATTGCATCTCTCGTCTCGGGGGATATCGTAGGTGAACAGAATGAAGAGAAATGGTCCCAGTTAACTTCCTTGCGGCACGCCTTTTGGAATCTCACGCATTGAAGATAGCACGTTCCTTATGAACACTCTGAACGATATATTCTTTAGGTATTCCTGTATCAGCCTCGTTAGGTATATGGGCGTGTTAGTGCGGTGCAGCTTATGCACGAGCCCGTCTATCCATACGGTGTCGAATGCCTTCTCTAGGTCGATGAGCGCAGCAGCGGTGAAGCGATGTTCGTTAAATTTTCTTGCGATGTATTCCGCTACTCTGGTGAGTTGATGGGTCGTGGAGTGCCTCTTTCTGAAGCCGAACTGCTTGTCTGGCAAAGTCTTGTTGTCGTCGTGGTGTGGGACAAGCCTGTTGAGTATAATTTGTTCAAATACCTTGCTCAACGTAGATAATAGGCTAATCGGCCGGTAACTTGTCGGCTGCGTTCTATCTTTATTCGACTTTGCGAAGGGCAGCACGGTCGCCGATTTCCAAATCTGGGGAAAATGCCCGGTCATGAGGCAGGCATTGAACAATTTTGTTGTGTAGATGATGGCTTTTTGAGGGAGATGTTTGAGTAAAATGTTGTGAATTTGATCGCTTCCCGGCGCCTTGTTTGTTCTCAATCGCCTGATTGTGACTGCGATCTCGCTCGGTGTAGCAAAATGAATATCTTCAGCGTTTGTCTGCTCTGCTTCGCTCAGGTCTCGTAGAGAATCAGCTACGATCCGGTCCGTAGCCGGGTCGGAAAGGCCGTCTGTAGCGGCGTAGGCTCTCTCAAACCCGTCGGCGAGTGTTTCTGCTTTTTCTTGTAGCGAAAGCGCCGTCCCAGGGCCGTTCAATTTCTGTAGCGGGGGGATTGTGAAATCTTTATGTCTCAGCGCGCTAGCCATTTTCCATAGGGAATTATCCTTCGGCGTGAGCGACGTGACTTTTTTCTTCCAAAGTTCGCGCTTGAGTTCTACGATCTTGGTCTTGATTTCCCTCTGCAGGCAGTTGTACGCTGTCTTGAAATATTCGTCGCGTGTGCGGTGAAACATGCGTCGCAGGCGATTTTTCTCCTTGATGAGCGATAGGACGTACTCGGGAAGCTTGATCGTGTATGGGTGTATTTCTTTTAGAGGTATGTGTGCGTCTTGTGCTGTTTGAAGTATCTCCGTGAGAGTGCTTGTAGCTGCGTCGATTTCTTGTGGCGAGCGCAGAGTTTCCGAATCCTTCCCAGTCCGCATTCTTATAATTGCGTTGTTTTCTGGGGCTCCTTGAAGTTGTGCCTCCTATGGAGAAGCTCACGGGCAGGTGGTCCGATGACAGTTCGTCTAGTGTGCGCAGTGGAGATATATTCTTTACATTTTTCTCGAGTACGATATCCAGTGTACTCGGATATCTAGAGCGTTTCGAGTAGTGCGTAGGTTTGTCGGGCGCCATAATCGAGTAGGTATTTGTCTGCATGTGTGTGAAGAGCGTATTAGATTGTGGTGAAATGTGAGCTTATGTATGAGGATGTGATACCGTGTTGCCAGCTCCAACCCTCTGAGCTAACATTAACGTATAATTTCCCCAGAACTTCAGGAACAAATCCAAAACTTATAGAGCACGGCTGATTACGGAAGCCATTGAAATTCATAAAAATCCCGTAAAAATTAATAGAGACGATGGAGCTAAGCTCAATAGCTCTTGGTATCCGGTAATTGACGGTTACACCAGAGCTAAACGAAGAAAACCACTTTAAAAATTATACGTTAATGTTATCTCAGAGGGTTGGAGCTGGCAACACGGTATCACATCCTCATACATAAGCTCACATTTCACCACAATCTCAAATAACACATCTGCCCGGATGATGGACACTGCAATGCTATCCGAAACGTTGGCTAAAGAAGGAGTTAGCGAAACACGGCATAACACCCCAAAAACAAATAGCAAAAATACTTTTGGCCGTGAAAATCTTAAATCATATATTACATTACTATCCATTGGATGGTTTCATCGTTGATGTTTTTAGATTTTAGTTTTTTTTTAATAGGCTTTACGTTAAAGATACTATCAAATGCCTTTCATAGGTCTATGAATACTCCTGCGCATTTATTGCCTTCATCAATTTATTTATTTATTTATATATATATATATATATATATATATACGCCTAAAAAGTCTTTATAGTCTTTATATGTATTATACAGGAGATATTGACAGCAAATAGATATAATCCATTTTAAAGAAGGTACAAAATTGTGATTACAAGTATAATGAGAAAATATGAAGCAATATTAGTTAAACGTAAGAGTAACATAAAGTAAAAAAGAAATTAATTGTTAAAAAATTATTTTTTAATTAAATCAATTGCTCATATATAAGAGATGTTTCATTTGCTATTGCGTCTTGTATGTTTTTTGTTTTTATGAGGCCAAATTGATTACAGTGTAATATTTTACTGCCCTTTAAAAAAACAGAATCCGTATTTTTAAAATATTTTTGACAATATTAGATTTTAAGGCTATTGGTCGATAGTTTTTAGACCTGTTGTTGGTTACTGGTTTTAAAGATCGGTGATATTTTAGATTTTTTATAAATTTTTGAAAAAGCCTTTAGTCAGACTGAGATTGATAAGGTGGCAAAGTGGTGTTGGTGAGTACATTTTCATTGTTTTGAGAATTTTTTACAGGAATGTGGTCAAAACCTGGAGAAGAACCGCCCATAATTTTTTTAATGGATAGTGTATTTTGGTTTTGTTTATAACTGGTCGCAGGTTTTGGCTTGTGTTAAGGTTTAGAGATTTTTTCAGCTAAGTTATTTCCTACTTTATGTTATTTTAAGGTCTTTGAATACATCTACAATATTATTTACATGTTTTGCGTAATTTATAATATTATTTTTTATTGCAAAATTTCCGTTTTCCAAATATGATGTACCCCCGTACACACAGGGCCTGCTTATTTATGGGGTTACATCAAACACATATATTATGTAATTAATAACTGTATTACATTGTGTAATATAATTCGTGTATCTTTTTGTTATTAATAAAAAATAAAATAAAAACTTTCTGATTGTTTTCGGAAGTGGTACATTTTTTTAAGTCATCTTTATTTTTTTTAATTAATTAGGTTAATTTATTTCTATATTTTCTGAGAACGGTCTTGGCTTTTTCATCGTCTGCATATTTAATTGGAGTGTTATAAAGTTTTTGAATATTTGGTCACTGTCAGTCATTCTGTTTTTTCAGAATTATTCTTATTATTGTTTTCTGTGTAATTTCCACATGACCGATAGCTGAGTTGGTTGGAAATTGGCTCTTCACCAATCAATTATACCGTATTCTATAATGGATCGGCGAATTTCATTATATATTGTTTTCATTTATTTTAGTTGAAATATGTTCCTTATGTTCAGGAAAATGTGTGTTATTTTTTATTATTTGTTATGTATTTAATATGATGCCTATGTCTATGGTCTATAACGATTCATTATGATTCCTAGATATTTTATCTGGTCAGATTTTCTAGAGTTGTTGGAGTCTATACATTGACGTGTTCTTATGGTGTTATGTTCAAAATAATACATAATGTACATAATATGTAATATTATACATAATAAATTATTTTAAAGAGGCTAATTTACAATTGTGTTATTAAGGTACAATTTTTGATAATGATTAAAATAACGTTGGTATTGGAATTCATCACATTTTTTTAATCATTTTTAGTCGTAAAAAAAATATCCATTAGTTTGAGAAAGTTGTTCATTGCTGTGTAGCACGGAGTCATATATTCCGTAATTTAGCTGGTTCAGGAAATGTGTCCCGTGAGAAAATGTGAAAATTCCTCGATGAAACGGCGCATAAAGTAATAAACTAGTCTCAGGCCAGCTTGCTGCCGGTATAATTAAGCTTTCTTAATCTCATCGTGGTCCATTTGCATGCAAGATGCCACTATCGGATGACGATAGATTACGTAATATGTAATAAAGTGGAAATCTTCTCACCGTTCCACATTTTCAACGATAATGTGTGAAAGCATTAACGTGATAATTTATTACTTTGAGGTATTCTGTTTATACAGAGCGACTTGCACATTAACATAATGTATCAAAACTTAACCTGACATAACCAAACCTATGTTGATCTTACCTACTCTAACATAACCTAACTTAACCTTGCCTAATCTAACCTCACATAACCCAAAGCAATCGCACTACTTCAAATTACTTACCAAACAACTTGTTTTAATTGTTATGCCTTTGTTGTTTCCCTATTCGCAAATAGTATACTGTACTTAATTAACATGTTTAACTATTTGTTTTTTGGATCCTTACATAAATACAAATACGCAATCTTTTAATAAATACATTTTATTAAAACCTTTATTTCGAGACCGAATTATCTTGAAACTTATAAAGTTGATTTGTATAAAAAATAGAAATTTAAAACATGTTTACTGATTAACTAACTCAATCCACGTGGCATCATAACTACTCCACGATAATTACTTAAGTGTGTAAGTTTCAATCAGTTTTCAATGAAGTTTTTGAATGTATTTTTCATCAAAGCTGGAAAAATATTAGTTACCCGGCGTCAGTAATGTAACTGTCAGATTTTAAATACACAAAATCTTCCCAAGGCTCGGCTTCAGTGGGTAATGTTGTTAAATAAATACGAATTTCAAGAACACACAGACATTTTTACATGTAAAATCTCAACGGAAAGTTACCGAAGTGGAGCAATTTTTCCCGCGAATGGAGATACATATTTTGTATCAGAAGCCTTTTGAACTTTTTTCACGAGAAATATTAGAATGGTCTTTCTTTAAGAGCTCCGTCCCCCCTCCTACCACCCTGCCGGCCCTGTACCGCCTCACAAAGACAAGCGTAGGACAAAAGACGAAAACATTCTCTTCTGGAAAGTATGTTTCACGTTACAAAAGAAAACAAAAAAGTTTCGGGAACTGTGATAGCCTACACCACCGAGTTCCTAGCAAAAGAAGAGCTTTATTATAACGAAAAGCGGTGAATAGTCCTTTTTGTAGCGAAATTAACTTTGCCACGTCATAAGTACATCGAATGATACGTTCCACTGGTCAACAGCGGCCCAAAAAAGCTGTAAGAATCGTTTCTACCATGTCTCGTTCCTCTTCAATGTGGTTCTTCATCTCAAAAAAATCTCTCACTAAAAGAATAAAAGCTATACTTTATTTTTATTTACATCTAAGATGTGTAAACTTGTGTGTCTTTATATTATAATAAAGTACACCGGGTGAGACTGATGACCACGAACCATGTTTAACAAAACCAAGCGGCACTTCCGGTTCATTAAACTTATTTATTTAATTCTTTAAATTCAAGGTAGAGGGGAAAAGCTCTCGACCAGCAATCCAAAAGTCGCAGGTTCAAATCCCGGCGTGCGCAAGTATTTTTATTTGGTTTTATTTGTATTATTTCACAACTTAGTCATTTAAAATAATATATAATAAATTTTCAGCACGTTCCAGGGTGCAATACATACTCTCAATATCGCCCTAATGTAAGACCACCATTCTGTATTGAAACGTTTTTGGTGACCAGCTTTGAATATCCAGGTACTCCCCACCTTTGTCTTCCCCATTTCATTTCCCTCCCTACTATCTACAACCTCACAACATATCCCAATTAAGGATGCTATTATCTCACTGGTTCCAAACGGTTGGGAGGCTGCTGTGCGTATTCTAATATTTTTTGTTTGTTTTTAAAACCTTTACTTTGTGGCGTCATTTTAAGGCTCTATGTTAAACTTTCAAAAAGTCTAAAAAGATGATTTAAAAAGGAATATGAAAAAAACAATCGTTAGAGAGCTTATTTAAAAAAACTAAACGCTTATTTAAAAAAAAATATATAATTAATAGAATTTAGCGAAAATATTTAACAAAAAATGACTTATTTAAAATAGATCAAAAAACTCTCGACAAACGTCTTAAGTAGCATTTAAATTAATACTTTTCATTTGTATAAGATGTTAAATAACAGAACCTGATGTGTTTTTAATGATTATGATTTATTTATTTCGATTTTTTTCTATCAAGGAAACTAGGCAATGAACCGACCTTTTTCTATCAAGGGAACTAGGCAATGTACCGACCTTTTTCTATCAAGGGAACTAGGCAATGTACCGACCTTTTTCTTAAAAAATGACTTTTTTTTAAACTTAAAAACTTGAATGTTTGGTAGAAAGCAGTAACTAAGTGGTTTGACATATCGATGAAAATAAAACAATTACTTTGTACGAGTATGTAACCACGAAATTTCCTGATTTTGAACAAATGATTATTTTCTTTTCATTAAAATCTTGTGTTCAAGCGATTATTTTATAATTGGTACGCCGGGTCTTAATTTAATGAAAATAAAACACTTTGAATACGCCACTATTTAATCAAAATAATCGACACGTTTCGAAGCTAATTTTTTATTCGTCACGATAAAGGTATAATGAAAATAAAATTAAATTATGTCAAAAATTAAAATTACTTGTCAATTATATTGATTAAATACTGTGTTTCAGATATTTTGTTATTGTGCGTTCACGTTTATATGAACCTTCTCTACAAATCAGTTCTGATTTTGAAAAAGGCAATTAAAATAATTTTATGTTTAAAATATTATTACAAGTACTTTATCGCTTGTCTAAATTCTTCAAAGAAACACTTTCAACCTATACTTAAATTCAAAGCAAAAGTTCATTGAGCCAGAGTTGCAGACAGACGAAGTCACAACCGAAATTAGTATTGTTAACAATAACTATTTTACTATTAACATTATTTTAACGATAACTATAAACGTTATTTAAACAATAACTATAAACACTGTAGTTCCATTATGTAATCAATGTAAAATAGAATGATGGTTGGGGTTCTATTTCTATCGGTTCTCACTGACCTCATCTTTCGTTTGATTGAAATATTTAGTTTGTTTGAAATTTTTCTAACTAACTAACCATCACGCCGTTTCCCCGCAGGAGTAGGCAGAGAAGACGGTCCGCCAAACAACTCGGTCTTGACACATACTTCTTGCCTCATTCACATTCATACATTCTCTTCTAATAGAAATTTTGCGACGATCGAAAAAACTTATTTTTTTATGAAAACATAATGTTAATGTGATCACGATTAAGGTTAAACATGTATAGAGAAAGCCAGAAGATACTATAATCTCAGATGTAAGCAATAAATCGTCTCTTCCTTGGGAAATCTCTGCCTGTGTTTTGAAGCAAGCCAGCGGGTAAACAACCGTAAGGCAGATCCTTGAACTCCCCTTATTGTTTTTTTTTTTTTATTTCGTTTATGATAAACAGCCGAACCCTTTAAAATAATTGTTGTCTGTTGTTGTTTTGTTAATATTAATAAGTTTCATGAATAAAGGATTAAACGTTATATTTCCAAGTAATTATTCGTGTAATGTTTTTTTCGGTGACCGGATAAATCATCAAAATCATCAAACAAAAGGTAAGTAGGTTAGGTTAATTTTTTTTCATCGTTTTTAATGTACCATTTTTCATAAACAAACCAAATACGCCGCATGAAATAAACATTCGAATTCACTCTGCACCAAACACTCAACAACACCACTGTAACTTACTATGTACTAATATTGAAATTAAAACTTCAACCAAATATCTAGGGATCACTATTGACCAATGCCTAAAATGGATACCACATATAACCATTCTCAAAAACAGAGTACGAAAATTAACCTTAATTTTTAGCTGCTTGAGACATATTCTAAATAAAGAACTACTGAGAATGACGTACTTCGCATTCTGTCAATCCATAATCCAATATGGCATAATAGGATGGGGGGGCGCCTATAAAACTCACACACAACCTCTTTACATTGCGCAAAAACTAATGATTAAAATAATATTAAAGAAATCATTTTTATATTCATCTGAACTCATTTTCAAAGAATTTAAAGTCAGAAAATTAAATACTCTTTTCCTGTATCACGCAACCTTACAAGTTTACAAAGATGATATCCTAAACAAAACCGTACCATTCAAAAACATAGCAAATCTCAGGCAAAAATACATGTTACCAATTCCGATTTGTAAAAAAACTTTGGGTCAGCAAAACTACAAATACTTAGGAACAAATTTCTTCAATAAATTGCCAGAAAATATAAGATCACTAAATGATAGTTTCAAAGAATTCAAAACACAATTAAAAAAATATACTGAAAACCTAAACTAAATTAAAAAAATAAATAAATAAAAGAAAAACAAAAACAAAAAATTAAAAAATTAAATAAAAATCTAAGAAACTAAACAAATAATACCTCATCCCATACACACAAGCAATTGCTTTTTATGGGAGAACATTGAAAAATAATAAATATTAATCATATCATAATATCTTATCTTATTACTAGTGAAATATATATATGTATATCACAAATTGTAATTTTGTTTATTAAATAAATTGAATTTGTTAAAAAAAAAAAAAAAAAAAATGTATTATATATCACTTTTTAAAAGTGTGTTGAATAGTCACTGTGTTGAGTTAGCATGGAACCGTTTTTTTCATATATGTTTTTTTTAAATGTACTAATTATTTATGTTAAGTGTCTGATTACTTTGACCAATTATTTGATTCCAGATTCAATGAATAATAACCGCTTGTTAATCCCATCACTGTACTATATTAATTGAATTATTGGCACGAAGCATTACAGAAGCTATTGGCTCGGACAGATTTATGGCAAATTTTATGATTACATGATTAGATAATCTCTTTGAAATTCAATTTAATTCTGTTACGGTATGAATTATGGATGCAATATATCATCTGGACAGCTCAGTAATGCATTGGTTGTCCTTTATTGACTTCAAAATAATTTAGTTTTCGATTTTAACCTTTTACCTAGGTTTTTCCAGTGATATTTCCAAAATACTGAAATTTGTATTTACTTATTATTATTATTTGGAATTCAATAGAAAACATTAACATTTAAAGTTTAAAATAAAGATTTGCACGTCTAAATATGAACTGTAGCTGTTTTTTTTTAACTACCCGGAGCCAGTGCCGGAACTACGGCATCCCAATTTAGGGAACACTGTGTAGCCGAAGGAAGTTGGGAATGAAAAGATTGTGATTTCTATAAATCTAATCTTTAATTCTGACTACTAGTCATCGGGGCAGTACTGAGGGTACCGCTCACTCTTTTATTATTTTTTTATTTCTATAATCGGGGATACTTGCTGTGGTGAAAAACTGTATTAATTTATCTGGACGTTTAGATGTAGTGGACAGATTTATACAACCAGATAATACCCATCCCTTCAATTCTCAGGTATTTTCTTTTGCTTTCCCCGTGCTTTTTCACAAAAATTATTAAAGCCACTTGAAGCGAAAAAACTTATACCTTTCAAAAGCAAAAACCAATTAACCATACTTTTTGGTTTTCTAGTAAAAAAAGTAAAATGACATACCACGTGCACATCACCTCAGATAAAATTTAATATCTCCACAAAATTGAATGCCTCATAAAACATGAAACATGGAAGCCGTCTTATGAAATAGAGCACCTACCCACGGAGCGACTCTTCCAATTGACTACTTTTTGGAGTACAAGATTTTTAGTTTGGGAATTCTATATCCAGCCAAGATATTGAATTTCTTCCATTCCCTCAGCCTAGATTATGCACCTCTATTCGCTGAATGAATTTAAATATCTCGAATGAACATCTGATGCAAATGTAAAACTACGTGCTTCCGCACTTTGTGTAAAATGCAATTTTAAAATCCAAGATACATCAATGTTTGCTTACCGAGAATTTGCTACATTTCTAGTGAATTTATCTATACTGTAAGTTCAGAAGGCATTTTTTATCTTGTTTCGTTCAGGTATAATTTTAAATGTCTAGAGAATGGGAAAAAAAATCATTGGAAATTTAAACACAATTCTTTAAAGGTGTTTTTAGGAAGGGTGACTTTACTAGCAAGTAAAGTCACTCTTCCTAAAAACACCCTAGCAAATATTTTACGAAATAGCAATTTTGTAAAATAGTGTTGTTGGAAATGAATTTTAAACCCATTTAAGCATTCGCTTTCAAATTTAAACCATGAAGGAATTTGAAAATATATTTAGATCTTGAGAAAAATCTTTATTTGCTTTTGAATAATTCCAAAAATAACTTTGTGCGGATAAAATCTATTGGAAATTTATATTAAATAGTTTAACGAGGAATTATTATTTTACACTCATTTCCGATACTTTAAAAGCTATTGATAATTAAAATGTAGCTTTTTCTCTATTATCTCATTGTTTGCAATATTCAACAGACCTTGCAAATGGCTTTCAATTATCTCAAAGTATATCTCGGCACAGGAAACAATTATCACCACCAACCGGCAAAGCGACAGTACAAAAAGCACCCCTTTAAGCGGCGCAATTATTTTCTTATTCAAAAATACGGAAAAAAACATATATTCCATCTAGTCATATTCATAAAACACTCAATTTTTACTGAGGAAAAATACCAATTTTAATACAGTGTTACTGCGGTACTTTGACGCGTTCATTTCGTTCTGCGAATTAGAGAGATAAGAAGACACTTTTCTAAATTATATGTAATCTTCATCAAGTAATGCAAATCATATTTTTTTTCCTAGTGTAAGACCACCATTCAGAATCATTGAAAACGTTGACTAAAATGATTTAGCTATAGTTAGTGACCATACCTTCCTCTTACTCGTCCTATTTCTATCACTACCTTCAAGTTCTCGACATACCCCAGTGCATATTCGTAAATACCTGACGTGTTATCCATTCGAGATATTTCGATAGCGCTCGAGCACTGGGTTTTATAACTGACGTCTCGTGAAACTAAACTACAGCTTTTACCTCTCTCTCAATTAGCATTATATTCAATTCATTATATTCTCTCTCAATTAGCATTATATAAAACAATGGCTCAACAAAAATCTACTAACACTGAACAACACTTCTAAAACCAAATACATGAGATTCAGCTCAACCATAAAGGGACAACCTAGTACAACACACACAATAAAAACACATAATCATGACTGTAACTCCTATAATACTGAACCTCACTGCAATTGTGAAGATCTTGAATGTGTGAAAAACATCAAGTACCTAGGTGTTATAATAGACAATCATCTTAAGTGGAATTATCACATTTACAATCTTACAACTAGGGTAAGAAAACTTACTCACATTTTCTTTGCAGTGCGAAACATAATTAGACAAGTAGATCTTAGAAAAATATATTTCGGACTGCGCAACCCCCTCTTAATGTATGGTTGCATTGGCTGGGGAGCATCAGGAATATCAATTCTAGATCCGCTTATGAAGGCCCAGAAATCAATAATTAAAGTCATAATGCGCAAACCATATAGGTTCTCTAGCGATGAGCTCTTTAAACAATTTAATGTACTTGATGTTCGTCAAAACTATATAAAAAAGGTTATTATCCATGTACATAAAAATCTAGACAATATTAATAAAATTGACCATAAACACATCACAAGAAGCCACACCAGAAATGACCTTATGATCCCAACGAGCAATACGGCAAAGTACCAAAAGACACACACATACTTGGGACCTAAATTGTACAACAAAATCCCCCCTAAATTAAACATTAAAACTTGTAATATTTCATACATAGGCCCAATAATAACTAAATGGTTGATTGGACTGGGCAGAGGGGAATCTGAAAAAATGTTAAAAAACGTCACGTAATAAATAGACATAGACTAATCACACACTATATATATCTTCCATTATTCTAATTATTGTTCATACACAATTGAAACATACACAACAGCTCAAGTTCAACTCTATCATAAGATTGTAACGATTAAACATCACAAATTAAAACATTAATGAGATATATTATAGACATAGACAAATCACACACTTACTTTCACATATTTTTTGGTTTCTTGGAACGGGCAATTTGCCTAGTTAGGAACCAATAATTTCGACCTGATAAGGTACAATAACCAATAATCACAAAATATTTTAATTATATCTTGTATCATATTGTACTGTGTGTAAATTTAAATGAATAAATAAATAAATAAATAAAGGAAAATAAATTCAAGTTCAAAGGTCGTGCATTGTTTTTAACGGAAAAAGTAAGTAAAAATTATTTATTATTTGCCTATTATTAAAATTGAAAATCTGTTTTAATATAAATAATATGTTTTAATGAATGTATCTACGTTAATCACTTACTTTCGTCAATTGACCGCAGTCACTTATCTATTATGATGTATATTATCTCATGTTGTATTCTAAAATATATAACATACCCTCAATTTTATAGAACCACCACTGTAAGTAACGTTACTGTATATTGTATAAGAAAACTTAATCCCTAAATAGTATAAAACGTCCTCGTCTAAAGTATAAAATAAAGTCGCTATCCGCGTTTGTCTGGATGTGAGCTTAGTTCTTCCAAACTAATCAACGGATTTTATAGGATTGATAGGGTTTTCATTATCATTTAGAAAATTTCTTCCGAAAGGTTTATGTGTAATGCATGCATTATATATTTGTGTGAAGAAGAGAGAAGTCGATGTTTTGTGAACGAATCGTGAAAAATATATTTTCGGGCGCTTACGAGTACATTGCTAACGCTGACTAAACCTTGAGATATATCAAAATAATGTACTACGGAATTGTATATTTTAAAAAGGCCTGACAACCTCAAAACTATCACAAACCGTCCCCAAGAAATATCAATTAATTTAATGTGCTGTTTAGCTACAATAACAATTCCTTTAATGTGCTGTTAAGCTGAAATAACAATTCATTTTATGTGCTGTTGAGCTCCAATAATTATTCTTTTAGTTTGCTGTTTAGCTCTAAATACAATTTTTTTAATTTGCTGTTTAGCTCCAATAACAATTCATTTAATGTGCCGTTCAGCTCCAGTAACAATTCTTTTAGTGGACTATATAGCTCCAATAACAATTCTTTTCATGTGCTGTTTAGCTCCAATAACAATTCGATATTCTTCTTAACTTATCTTCTTCTTCCTAGCACTATCCCAACTCATTGCTTAGGTAGGCTGTTGGGGTCGGCTCTTCTCGTTCTCAGGTTATAGCTTCTTCGGTTCTGAGTGTCGCTTTCATCTAGGCCGTTTCTTTGTAGGATTTTGGAACATTGGGTTATCCAGGAGTTCTTTGGTCTACCTCTGGATGACTGTCTTTGAAGCTCTATAGACATTGCCTGCTTCACTGTGTGGTCTGGTGGTCTCCGTCTTATGTGCCCATACCATCTGAACTGTCGTTCCTCTAGCTTACTGTTTATGTCAGTGACACCCAGGCTACCACGAATGCGTGAACTTTTAATTTTATCTTTTAATGATACTCCTGCCGTCCATCTAAGCATTCGCATTTCTGCTGATTCGAGTTGCCTAGAGTAGGAGTTGTACATAGTCCAGCATTCGGAGCCATACATTATCGCGGGTCTAACAATAGTCTGGTATGTCCTTCCTTTAAGTTTTATTGGCATTTTCGTGTCGCACAAAATTCCTGTTACGGATCTAAATTTCATCCATCCCACTCCTATCTTATGGTGGACATCCGCTGCACATCCTCCGTCTCTGTGGATGAGTGAGCCCAGATACTTAAATGAGTCACAGTTGGCTAATGTTACTCCATCCAATTGCATCGAAGGAGTTACAGCATTTGGGTCTTCAAATGGTAAATACAAATATTCCGTCTTTTTCCTGCTAATTTTTAGTCCATTATCCTCCAGGATCTTTCTCCACCTTTCCAGGCTATTTTGTAGATCACAATGATTTTCTTCTATCAGTACTACATCATCTGCAAAAAGCATAGTCTTGAGAATACTGTTCATTTCTTGACTCGTTAGGTAATTCATGACCATTATGAATAGCAATGGGCTGAGGACAGATCCTTGGTGTACCCCCACTTTAATTGGAAATGTTGGTGACATCCCTGATGTGCATCTTACTTGTGTTTCTACGTCTGTATACATATCTTGTATGGAGAGCACATATCCTTCTGGTACGTTATGAGATCTCAATGCCGCCCATATCAGGCTTCGGGGTACCCTGTCAAATGCTTTTTCCAAGTCTATAAATACCATGTGTAAATCTTTTTTTGCATCTCGATATTTTTCAACTATGATTCTGACTGTTTGAAAAGCATCTATTGTTGATTTCCCCGATACAAAGCCGCATTGATCGTCGTGTATTTTTACAATATTCCTAATTCGTGTGTTTATAATCCTCTCATATATTTTCATGGTGTGAGACATAAGCTTTATCCCTCTATAATTGTCGCACTTCCTAGAGTCTCCCTTATTTTTGTAAAATGGAAGAAGGTAGCTTTTCCTAAAGCTTTCTGGCATTTGTTCTCCGGTCAGTACTTTATTATACAGGTTGCACAGCCATTTATGTCCCACTTCCCCACACTCTTTCCATAATTCGGCTGGAATATTGTCTGGCCCCACTGCTTTCCCCTTTTTCATTTGTGATATGGCTACTTTAACTTCTCTCGGAGTGATTTCTTCAACTGGCCCCAGCACTGGTTTCTCTGACACATGAATTGTTCTTGGAAATTCTTCGTTCAGTAATGTAGAATAATAATCTTTCCATCTTTCACATATTTTGATTTCGTCTGTGATCAACTCACCGTCAGTGTTTTCTATGTATTTGGGTGTTCTAATAGGTTTGGCCCTTTCTCTCCTGTGTGTTGCAATTTTGTATATTCTTTGCACTCCGTTGGGTGTTTCTAGGTCATCATACAGCTCTCTCAATGCCTCATGTTGTGCAGAGGCAACGTTTTTCTTTACTGTCTTTTTGATTTGCTTATACACTATCCGGAGTTGCTCTTTCTCGTTATCGCACTTACATTGTGACCAGTTTCTGAAAGCAGTTTTCTTCTCTTTTACACATTTTTGCACCTCGTTTGTCCACCACCATGATTCCTTCTTTATTTTCAGTTTACCTTTGGAGACTCCCAGATGTTGTTTGGCTTCCTGTAAACATACCTGTTCAAATGCTTTCCACATTTCAGTTGGGTTTTTTATCTCTTCATTTTGGAGATTTTCAAGCATCCAGTTTTGGAGTTTTGACGTTAATTGTTTTCCGTTTTCTTTAGAGATATTGAACCACTTAATTTTAGTTGTTGGTTTTATCTTGTTCTTATACAATTTATGTATAGTTAAATGTAATTCCAGCAATAGTAGGCGATGTTGTGTTGCAAGGGGTTCACCAGGGATAACTTTACAGTCTCTGAGCATTTTCTCATTATCATTAACCAATAATCTATTTGTGTTGCAGCATTTCCACTTTTGTAGGTTATGAGATGTTCTGGTTTCTTTTGGTAGAATGTGTTCACGATAGTGAAACCGTATGCATCTGAGAAATTTAGTAGCTCATCTCCTAGTTCGTTTCGTGCTCCATATCCAAAGCCGCCATGGCTAGTATCATGGCCACTATTTGACATCCCCACATGCACATTGTAATGTTTTCGCCTTTTCACCATTTTCTTTTACTTGTTTAAAACAATATAAAATTTTCTTCTCTCTTGGCTATGATCGATACTTCTTTTTTTTTTTTCTAAGGCTTTGCATATGTGTTCGCAGGGATGGAAAATTCCTCCCCTACAACACATAAGCCTCCATGAAAATTGGACCCTTAATTTCTTTGATAACTTCAGAAAGCTACTTAAAGCTCTCTTGTACTATATATCTTTATAGACATATGTACTTAACTAATTAATACGTTATTTACGATCTTGAACGCAAATATACCCGTATTTATATTGTAATTAAATTCCATCAAACGTTGTGTAATTTTTTTGATTTATGATATAGGATTTTAATTACTTTCATTTTGTGGTAACCCTCTCGGTTCTGATCGAGGTGTTGAGTTTTACAATTTTAATTGGTCTTTCCATTGCAAACCTAGACTTAAAATGAATTCTCTGGATGAGCTAACTTTCCTATTGTAACTATTCTGATTCCCTGCACCCTAACAAAGTTGTAGTTAAACGCTGATAAAAAATATTATACATGTTTATTTGAACAGGTGATTAAATATAACTCAAATGGTTAATTGTTAGTAAATTTGGCAATGATTAATTATTGTGTCTGGTTGGCGCCACTCCTTTTGATTCTGCTGCTATAAGGTACATGTAAAGATTGATTTAGTAGGTTAATGTAATTAGTTAATTGCATATTTGACGAACTCGGAATAGCCCATTTGCTGGCATAATTTGGCTCCAAATCCTCCTGCAAGTAAACGAGATGATCGTGAGTCAACAAGAAATTTGCACAATCCTTTGACACGGTCCTTTGATTGATACCTAAGTTATCGCGTCCCAAAGAACCTTCCACGTCATCATGTACTGCCTTCAAGTTTCCCCTCGGGTCTCGATACCTCCAAATTCCATCTCCTCCAAGGTCTACTATTTACTTAGGGCGAACCGGTTTCGTCCTATATACAATCATATACTCACGGTTGGTGTGGACTTACGGGTCGTGAATCCTCATTCCACGTTTAAAAGAGAATGCGAGAGTGGTCTACCGACCTAAATGCAAGCTGTATGCAGGTCCGCATTCTCCAGTAAACAGTACATACGAATAAATATATGTATACATACAGTTTGGGAAAGGTTTATAACTCGCAATACGAGGCTATCTACCTCGCATTCCGAGCTCGGATCTCGCACGAAGAGTTCTGCGAAACTCTAGGATTGGTAACCGAATATATACGTAAGAATAAGGTTATACTAATAAATACTAGTAGAATAAGAAATTATTTGATAGTTTGTTTTGGAGAGCTATCGAACTCCAGGCTTTTTGTTTGGTTTTGACGTTTTTATTTAAGAGAATCGTCATCTCTATTTGGTTTGGTCAATGGTCTTGTTGTAGGAGCGACCACTGCCTCCTGTTTGATGAACTGTATTTGTTTTAAATTTTACCTCCAGGGTTCAACATTAATTTTTGTTCATCCTATCCCGTGATTTCTCAATTGTTTCAAGTAATTGATTGCCACATAAGAGGGTACACGACTCTCAACTGTCTCTGGCAACTGATGGGATCTATGCGAACACTCCATCAATAATGTTCAAATGTTTCGTATAATATTTCTATATAAATCTTACTAACCCGTGATTTTTCAATTGTAGATTGTGAATGGTAGGTAATTGTAAGCACGCAGCTTCTAGCTGTTTCAGGTAACTAATAAAATCTATGCGACCATCTAATCAATGGTATTCAAATGTTTCATGTAATATTCGATATAAATCTTGCTAACCCATGATTTTTCAATTGTAGATTGTGAATGATAGGTATTTGTAAATGACCCATATCGCTGCACATTGCACAATGACATCCTGATGGTTATCCTTATAACCCTGATAAATTATCTAGTTACGGCCAAGGTCGTTTTCAAACCATGCGGTTGACCCAGATCTTTGGTGTCTCTATTTGTAAACAAATCGAATAATATAAACACCTTCTTTGACACACTAACCTAGATGCGAGATTGTTTATTTAAGGAATATTTCTACCTCTCCCTATAATTCAGTTATGTTACCTTTTATTGTGCATAATTAATTTAAATATTTTTAATTCCTTTTGCAGTTAAACTATTTTTCATTTTCCGAATTTAGTAAATTTACTAGAAGTTAGGTGAAAATTAAATATAAATATATATATATATATATAAGTACACATATCTCGATTGTCAAAATATGTTAAAAAAAGAGTACATATATTAATAAATAAATATAAAATATATGATTCTACATAGTCTGGAATATTAATAAATACATATTTTCTTTTTCAATAATATAGATATGTCCTCGGGTAGGTATTAAAAATCGCTACCATTTCGATGCTTCGATTAATAAGTAAAATACATATATATAAATACATTACTCATATATTTATTCTTTATATACAATATATTACTTTATTTTATATAAATAAATACATAATATACATATATTAATGTGTAATGCTTTGTTTTGTTGTTTTTAATAATTTAATTGATATACCATAATCAGCTGTATCTCCTCACTCCTAGGTCCTGAAAATTATTTATAAAAAGAAAACTTACCCCCCGTCAAGGTATTTCCGGTCGGGTGTACACAACAACCTTGATGAAGAAATCCTACCTAATTAATTGTATTTTTCAACTAATTTCAAAATAAATCTTTTCGACTATTTATTCCTATTTAATATTTTATTCTCGCTTGAATCGTATAAATTAGTTGATATTTAATTTTTCTTCCGAACGAAATCCTAATTCAGAAAACCCGTTGATTTAATAACACTTTTCTAGTTTAGGCTTTTGAATGATAGCTGTTTCAAATTCCTTTTCGAAATGATAGACTGATGATTAAAATTCCGGTTAAAACGACAAACACTTTTAACACTGTCGCTATACGCACGATGGATTTTAATTGAACAATTTATTAATTCTAAATTTCATTTTATATAAATTGATAAGAAAATTTATTCCGAATTGTGCAAACTTTTAATTAAACTCGACTCTTAATAAATTAATTTTTTTTTCTAACTGTTAATTTTAGAACAAAGGTTTAAACGTTTATTATTATCGAATCCTTTTTTTTGTTTTTGTGTTTCTTTTAACCTAAGATGAAGTATTTACTATTAATAATTTTAAACAAAATTATAATCTATTTTTAAATATCAATTCACGAGCACATCCACTTTAATTTAACGATAACAAACTCTTAAATTTAATTCGAATGTTTTCACTTTGAATGAAATAATTATTTTTAAATTTTTAATAATTCACTTTTAACACTTTTCGCACTATTCACTTTTAACACTTTTAAGCACTTCGTTTAAATTATATTTATTTTCACTGTTTAATTTAATTTAACTGACTTATTAAATTTCACTGACTCTAGCACTTGTATTTTCCACAAAATTTTCCTAAGTCAGGGACTTATTTAAAATTTAACACTTAAAGAATTTTCACTGTTAATCCTACCAAAGAACGTAGTACCGCCACGTAACAACTTTTCGAATCCTCGGCGCGACTGCCTCCTGACTGATGTGTTCCATCTTTTATATCCCTCTCAGGTCCCAAAAGACGTATCTGAATTTCTCTTGATGCTTAATTCTATTTCCTATCAACTCGTAAATCCGAACACCCCTTCCCCTAATTTCGATCGTTCTTCCATAAGATGTTCTGCTTTCCGGCTCAAGGCGGTGGCCAGTTTCCATCTCACAAATCTAAATCGATAGGGTCCGAATCGGGTAAGTCTGTGTTAATCGCCCAAGCTTCCTTTGTCCTGTGTTCATACAAAATGTAGTTAAATTCTCATGATTTTGTGTTCCTTTTTTTCTCAATTTGCGATAGGTCCGTCCTCAATAATATATATATACATCTCAATTTTATGCATCTCGTGCGAAAATTGTTTAAATCCATGTCGAAATCTTTACTACGCATTTTTGAATTTCGATTTGTTTAAATTCTACTTAATTTTATTGTTACTTATATGAGCTTTTCCATTTCCACCCGTACTCTCTATCTCCCTGTCGCAGATTTGAGTTTTTCCTTTATCTTTGAATTTTATATTTATCCGCGACGTTTTCTTGCACAATTTCTTCTTGATTCTTATGTCATTTCTCATAACTCTTATAATTACTCATTTTCCAAGTCGTATTTATTAATTTCACGGATAAATTCGAATTGTATCGCTTTTCTCCACATGGATCATTTCCTATCTCCGTTCTTTACCCTTCCTTTTATCTTTTCTTCACTTTTCCCGATGTGTGTGGTCTCCAGGAAAATTTCATACTTCATTTATTATTAATTAATATATAGTTTTCCACACTTCTACGGGAGATATACCTAATTAGACTCTGGGATATCTGTCATTTTTATTGTTTTACCCAATCTCCGCCCATTCTCCATCCCTCACTTACAAGATTTCACATAAATTATACGTCTGGACATATGTTTACGTCTCAGATTTTATGTACTACGGCCGTAAATTTAGTTTAATTTTAGAGCCATTAGTTTTAATCTCTTTTCCTAATCTAAATACTTCATAAGCCCAACGTTAAAGTTAATCGCTTTTCTAATCATTTATTACCTTAACGTAAATAAAAACCATGTTCGGATTTCGATTGTTTACCCTTCAAAATATACATGAGACCGCCAACCTTTTATCTTGTTTCGATCCCTCCGTAATATTGGGTAACTCCAATATATATCTAACCTAATAATTATGTAAAATGTCTACTTTTCCTGAATCTAATCTATCGCTATATGTTTTAGTTTTTCTGTCTTCTTCTGATACTCGATTTTCACGTCCCTAGGACCTTCGTAGCAGTCCAAAATCTCTATATTATCCTTCCATCCGGTCGCCGCACTTTTCTAAAATGTCTATTTTTTTTGCGAGATTTTCATTCAAGATTGATTTACCAATATGTCCGTTTCATCTTAAATTGATAACGATTAATTTCCATTGTTTCCAACACTCACTCCTCTCTTTAGTACGATTTTTATCGAACATGACACCCTCCTTCTATCATAAATAATTGCACTACAGTTGAAATTCCGCCAGTAACTTTCCTTTGCTTTTCCCGTCCTTTTTTTATACTATCACGTTTATAATTTTTTTCATTGCATTTTTGTGTGTGCGCTTTACAACCTGTAAAACTTCCAAGCACCCGATTTCAATGGTTCGATACCCCATAAATGTCTCAGTTATTGTAAACATTCCCAGGAGTTTGTCACCTTGAAAGTCGATGTTGACCCTAAAGTGCGTTCACCTCCAATTTCTGTGAGAATCGAAATGTCGTTAATTATCTTTTTTATTGCCTGATCCACAGTTCATTCCTTTGTCTGCATTTGATGTACGCCTCTTCGTTCACTGATTGGTTACTCAAAATTTTATAGCTCTTTGTTCAGATCTATTGGTTGACAAAATTCAATGTTTATTTTGAAGCCTCAAAAGGGGGTTCCTAGTCGTTCCTAGACGATTTTAATGACCTCTGTGTTTATACTATAGAATCTCAACATAATTCCAACTATTACAGGGGCCTACTGAAAAACAAACTGAATCAATTTTAACCTCAACAGATGTCGCTAGAATGACGGTTTTCATTAATAATTTGTATATTTTTAGCAGCTATGGTTTATCTGTTTTTCACTGTGATTTAAGCCTTTCATCACAGTTCCCCCCTCTGAACTCAATTTGCTGTGGCTAACGTTGTATACTACTTTAGACATCGAAATTGTGTTCAAATGTAGTCTAGCTATTCTCCCCCCCTCGTTCTGTTATTCCTTTTCCTACATCACTTCCTGTTATTTCCTTTCTCTACCTCACTCTATCATTCCCTATCTCTCTCTCCATTCTGTTATTTCCTTTCTCCCCCCCCCTCATTCTGTTATTCCCTATCTCTCTTTCCATTCTGTTATTTCCTTTCTCCCCCCCCCTCATTCTGTTATTCCCTATCTCTCTTTCCATTCTGTTTTTTCCTTTCTCCCCCCCCTCATTCTGTTTTTCCCTATCTCTCTTTCCATTTTGTTTGGATTGTTAACAACCTTGACTCTGAATCTCATTGTATTTTCTATTTTCTTTCCGCGTAGATTTTATTTTATGGAATTTCTCTAATTTTGATAAACTCAAAATTAATCTCTTTTTTTTTTCTGGGAAATACACGCCCCTCGACTCGCGTGTTTAGGTGGTCCTCAACCTGGTTGGACTAAGACCTCCCTTACAATGATTCAGATAAAGATTGTTTGCAATCTCGCGGTCTATTGACCAACTGAAAAGTGGATGGTCTCTTGGTGTGCAAATAATTTTTCGTTTTGTTTTTGTTTTGTAAGTATGATAATTTTTGTGAAATATGTATCTTTGCACGACCTCACCCAATCCAAAAATCAGTGGTATACATGTTTCATTTAAACTTTTCCAGCATTTTTTTTTTTTCTTATTCGCAAATTTTTTTTTTTTTTGTGTAATTTCTAATTGTCTTTTCATAGATCATTCAAACAAGTTGTTCTAGCCTAGGTGTTACCCATCCTAATTTTTAAATTTCATAAATGTTCTTAACTAAACTCCAATTTTCTCATCGTTCCTGTTTCCTTTTAAATTTTTTTTTTTTTTTTTTTGAAAATTTAACCTAACCATATCGTAATTCTAATGTTCCCTTTTTATCTTTACCTAATGTCTACTCTAAATCTATAGATAGCCTTATTTCAAGTTTTCAAAAAAAAAAAATCTAACTCTATGCATTGCCAACTTAAAATCTTGTTTTATAAAACGTACCCTATCCTATTTATAATATATGTATTTTTTTTTGTTCCTTTTGTGGGTATATAACTCCCATACGCTTTCCTTCTGTGTTCTTACTTATCTAACAAAATTTTCCTACACACTAACACACAATTTTTTTTCCTAAACTAGAAAATCAATATTATCGAAAAATTTTTTCTCTTACTCTATTAGTAAATTAGAATATGATTGTCGCTTATTAAGAGATTTGTTCACTCAACCTTAAAGACTTAAGGACGACCCGCCCCTCGCAAACGAACTGATAGTCTAATATTTTAGTAATTTTCTTTCTCCTTAAATTATATCGTATCCTAACAGATTTTAAATTTTTCTCAATCGTTTATTTATTTAAAGTTTCAAATATTGTAAATTTCGCATTTTATTCGTTGATTTCCACTATCTCTAAACTCGGTTTTTGTTCCTTATTACATGTATAATATTTCGCTAAATGAATTGCGCTATAATCTCCTTTTATTTCCCGAGTTACCGGATCAATTAGCGTATACGTGTTACTATAAACTTCTGACCCAATTACATAAGGTCCATCGTAAAGCAGATTGAATTTTTTTATTTCTTTTTTGAGTAGGTTTGATTGTGTAAATTTTTTCAACTTGACCAGGGTCCCAATCTCATAAGTTATTAATCTTTTGTTGAGATTATAGTATTTCTGTCGATTTGCAGCGCTTTTCTCTAAATTTTTCCGTGCTGCTAATCTTATTTCATCTATTGTTTTCGTAGATTTTCCGCAGCCTTGAGTATACCTGTCTAAACTATAAGTTGGTGATTTCCCAAAAGCTATTTCATTAGGTGAGAATCCTGTTGAACAGTGTATCGAATTATTGTAGGTTTGTTCTATTTCTTTAAGGAAAGCCGCCCACTTGGTATGTTTTTCGTGACAATAAATACGGAAAATTCTACCTAGTTCTTTATTCACGCGCTCTGTTATGTTCGGTCCGGGATTTCGTATTGAAGTATGTACGATTCGTATGCCCATCCTATTTAAGCTGCTTTCCCATTTCTTCGATGTAAATTGAGATCCGTTGTCAGTTAACAAAGCATCTATTTGTATTGTTTTATTAAAATCCTCTACACAATTTAACACGGTCTTAGTACTTGCTATCCTCAATTTATATAATTTTACAAATCTACTGAATGAATCTTGGATCACGAAAATGAATTTAACCCCTCCTATTCCTCTCGGTAAAGGTCCGTATAAATCTGCCATAGCTAATTGTCCTACTTCTTTGGTAATTATGGATTTACTCGGCCCTACAGTTGGTCGAATTTCGCGCTTCGCCAGCTGACAAAGGTGACACCCTCTCACTATGCGTTTTATCTCTCGGTGCATGCCTGGCCAATAATACCTATCTCCCAAAGCTATCCCTGTTTTAAAAACTCCTCCGTGTCCGATTTCTAAATGTATCATTTTTATTAGTTCTTCAGTCAACTCTTGTGGTACTGCTAACACCGTTTTGTTTAGCCCTGTTGTGTAATATAAAGTCTTGCCTATTTTTTTATAATTTTTTAAATACCTATTAACATTTTTTGTCGGCGGCCCAAATTTTCCCTTGCGCAAATATCCGAAAATTTCTCCCAAAAATGTGTCTTGTTTCTGTAGTTCAGTTATATTTTCTAAGTGTTTCCGAATCTGTTGTCTACCTTTAACTGCAAAAGCTGCTATCTCTGGGCACGTGTTTTTCTCCTCCTGTACATTTTTTGCATCACAAGAATAACGAGATAAAATATCAGGCCCTATATTTTCCTTCCCTTTGACGTACTCTACAGTGAAGTTAAATTGATTTAAATATAAAATCCACCGTGTTAGTCGGCCACTGTACATCTTCCAGCTCTTTAAAAATGTCAATGCTTGATGATCCGTCCTAATTATTAAGTGTACTCCTCTTAAGTATGTCTCAAATTTGTGTAAAGCATATATTATCGCCCATAACTCTTGTTCTGACGTGGTCCATTTCAACTCCGGTCCTCTTAAAGCTTTGCTAATAAATCCAATAACGTGGTGATTTCCTTCCTCATCCAACTGATATAATTCTCCTCCTATGGCGAACCCCGAACTATCTGTCTGTAAATAATAAGTACTATTTGGGTCATGATGATGTAAAATAACTGTCTCTAAAAATAATGTTTTCACCCTCTCGAATGCGCGCTGTTCTGAGTCACCCCATCGCCAGGTTCTATTTTTCTGAAGTAAATCGCACAAAACCCGTGTTGTTTCCCCATATTTATTCGCGAATCTACGGTAATAATTACAAAGTCCTAGAAAAGCTCTAACTTGTTTTATTTTCTTGGGTACCGGAAAATTTTTAATAGCATCAATCTTTTCCGGATCCATTTGAACTCCCAAAGGCGTTATAATATGTCCTAACATACGTACTTCTGTGAATAAAAATTGACATTTTTCAAGTTTACAAGTCATGTTTGCTTCCTTTAACCTCTCAAGTACCGCGTTTACATGTTCAAAATGATCTTCTTGACTACCACACGTATATATTATTAAATCATCTAAGTAATTAGCGCAGAATTCCCTCACCCCTGGTCCTAGAATTTTGTCCATTCCTCTTGAAAAACTCCCTACTGATGTTTTTAACCCCTGCGGTAATACCTTGTATACGTAAGATTTTCCATTGTATACAAACCCAGTATACTTGCGACTTTCTGGACTGATAGGTATTTGAAAGTAAGCTGAATTTAGATCTATTGTGGTTATGAATTTTACACCATGAAAACGCTGTATAATTTCTGAAGTTAATGGTGGTTTTTCTACTTCCGCCTGCATTCTGGTGTTTAAGAATCTAGCATCTAAGAGTATCCTAACCGTCCCATCTTTTTTCAAGGTAAATGTTAGAGGACTAGAAAACTGCGTGGCCTCTCTACTGATGATTCCTAATGACTCCAATTCTCTAATCTTTTCATCAATCTTATCCCTGTAAGCAAAAGGTACTGGGTAGGATCGCTTAACGAAAGGCGTCTCGTCCGTCATTCTTATTTCGTGAGTGTACAAAGTAGTTAGGCCCGGTTTGTCTATAAATACATTCTTATGTTTAATTAAAATCTTTTCTAACCCTTCTTTTCCTTTTGAATCTAAATTTAACTCGGACACAAAGGTCGTTATTCTACTCTCGAGGCACGCCGTATTATTTATTTCAGGGTTTACTTCAATATTAATTATTTTTCCACTTGTGCAATTTTGATTTCTAATCTCGTGTTTAGGTTTCCTATGAATTACGGTTGAATTTACTAACTCTATTTCCTTCTTCCCATTTCCTGTTTTTATTTTTAACTTTCTGTTTTCTCCACATTTAAATTCAGCTGTATATTCGTCTAACCAGTTGATACCCAATATAATTGGCCTAATTAACTTTGGTATTATTAAACACGGCGTATTTATTATAACATCTCCAAATCGCAATGGTACTAAAACCAACCTAGATATTCTCTGACTTTTATGTCCTATCGCTACTTTAATTTGTATAGTGGTTACAGGCATAATAGGATAAAGTGTTTGGTCATTTAAATAACTTTCATAAAATTCTTGAGAAACGCACGTGATTTGACTCCCGGTATCTATTAGACAATGAACTTCCGTGTTATCTATCTGTGCTTTGGCTTCCGGTAATAACGGTAAAGTGCTACCCTTTTCTACTTCCTCATAATCTCTGTCTTCGAAAATGTTGTTGAACCCACTAATTTCCCTTCTTGTTTTCTCTTCGTTCACTTTCAATTGATTCCATTCATCCGTTATTTGTTGTAAAGAATTGACACATACTTCCACATCTATTTCCGCTTCCGTTCTCGTTTCTTCCGCTCCATCCTTTCGTCTTCTCACATTCCTTTCTGCTTTTATTGGAACAGTCATCCCTTGTTCATTTCTTCCCAATCCTTTCATTGGATTCCACCCCCATTTCATCATAATCTTCAATGCAGTGTTGTGTTTTGGTGCCGGCGTCCCTCTCCCTGTGTGAGTCGTATTCATGAGGGCTAATGAATCAACCCTCGGCCGTTTCCCGAATTGTTTGCGATTACTAACTCCTTGCCGCTTGTAGTTTTTGTAGAACCTCCCTGTGAAGATGTCGTAGCTTCTGCACACTTACTGCAGCTAGCGCCTCCTTCCACACTCTCTATTGCGTGAATTCTCTTCTTTATAGCGTGATAACGGTCACGGTATTTGTCCTTCTTGTTGATCTCCTCCCCACTCCTTTTCTTTGTGTTCCGTTCTTCCGGTGTGCAAACCATTGTATCTAGTTTTCGAAGAAACTCAGCAGCGACAATCTCATCTCCTGACTGCCCTGAAAACCATAGCGATTGAACTTCTTTAGGGTAATGTCTCATAATCTCGTCAACTACGCCCAACGGTGTCTCGGTAATTTTTAATGCTTTCGCTAAATCCCAATAATTTGCGAAATGAGTGAGCATGGATATATCTCTCTTGGAATCATATACCCCTTCCGCAAGACGACGGCGAACCTCATTCTTCTTTATATCTCCCCAATAGGTAGCTAAAAAATCTCTTTCGAAATCCAACATTGTTTCCCATCGCTTGTTGTATAACTTGGCCCACGTTTTTGCTTCTCCCTTCAAATTTTCCCGTACGACAATTAATGGATCTGTACGTTTAACTTTTCTAGTGTATTCTTTTAAATCTTCTAAGAAACTTATGGGGTTTTGGTTTCCACCGGAAAATGAAGGTCGTTCCTGCTGCGGTAGCATTTCCACTACTTGGAGAACGTTTTTCGGCGCACTATCCTCTCCTGTCACCGCCACTGTTGTTGGTCTTCCTAATTGTTTCTCAAGTTCCTGCATTTTATCAACAAGCGGTGCTAAAGCTGCTTGAATTATTGTAGTAATATCTCCGATGTTCACTGTTGACGTCCCAGCTGTAGCATTTTCCTCGATTGCCGTCACTAAAGCTTCTGTTTGCCTCCCCATTCCACGTTTTCCCACCATTTTCTTAGATCTTCCGAATGTTACCGGCTTATGTATCTATTTTTTTTCTTACTAAGCGACAACCTCAATATTCCTATTTTAATTTTCTTAATTATTTTATATATATGTTGCCTTTTTTATTCTATATATTTTTTTTTTCAAATTTTTCTCGTTTTTCTTATTTTTTTTTGTTTTTCTAGATTTTTCTTGTATTTTATCACCTGGCTGTTCCTGTAAAATTTCAAGTTCGTTTATGATTTTCACATCATCCTCTTGTATACACTTGCCTTGTTCGATATCCGACCTATTTTAAATTTTTTTACAATACCTATCAAGATGTTCCGTTTATCTATTTTCAATTTACAAAATCTATTAGGATTTTTTCAATGCCTAAAATGAATTTCCTTTTAATAGGTATATATACACATATATATAATCCCATCATAAACATTCGTCAACGACATTAAAAGTCTCGAGCCGACTCTGGATTGTATTTTTTTCTTTGAGATTGAAAGTCGAATTCTCAACTAACACTTTGTCTTTTCAAAACAACGTTTATTTGTTTGGCCCATACTTGAATTCCTTATCGAATCCATTGACTGGGTTCTTTGTGTCTTAAAATATGCCTCAATAGTCAACAACCTAACCTGAATGTCAACAAACTTATCATGAGTAAATCTTACGTTATTTCAACTTACCCGTTTATATGGTAAATTATATTATGTAAGATTAATCTTACCTCACAAAACAAAACATCAAATGTTTCACCCTCATTAATGACTCTGTCGATTATCGAGATTTGTGATCCTGACTAAATCTATCTACTCGTGCATTGGCGGCACGTAGAGCGATCATTTGAATTTAACACGTGGTCCTAATGATTAACTATGATTTAATACAATTACACTTTTCTATTTTGATATTATTGTTTTCATAGATCTACCTATCACACGATATGGGTGTAATATTTCCGTTATTTATTATGTTACAGATGGTCATAATAGATAACACCCCAACATGTCATAATAATTGTTTTTTCTTTTGTTTTATAATGATATTAATGTTAATCAAAAAAAAAAATATTTTTTTTTTGTTAATCAATTGCTATCAATCAATTTTATATTTTAAGTAATCATTATTTTTGTAAAACCAATGATATCTAGTAAGGTACATTGGGTGTTGTAATACATTAATCAATTTAATTTCTCTAAACCTTTCTATTCTTCTAATAAATCTGTCGAATGTCTAGTGATAAAAATAATAATATCTTTTCCTGACTTTGTGAATAATTTGTTAAGTACCACGGCCCGCCGCTGGTCTGTATTTTTGAATATAAGATAAACAATAATTGTTTACGTTAATACTCCACGATATCCGAATGCAATGTTTATGTTATATTTGTTCCAGCTATCTCGTTTTTGTGTCATTGTTTATTTAATCTCGACGTTTGTTATTTAATTTTTTGTTCCTCGGAGTGATACGTATTACTTAACGATGTTTCCGACTTTTAAGATATATAGATGTTTTTACGCCCGATGTTTATCTTATCAATTTTTTCGATGTTCTTTGTTTTCACAATAAGTTCGATGTTTTTCGGGCTTGTCTGTTTATTAAACTTGCTTCATATCAACATTCCGATCTGTTCGGTGAACCCAAAACATAAACAATGTTTTTGTTTACAGAACGCATTCCTTTTGACTGAATGACATCATTAACCTACATATCCTTTGTTTTTGTTTACATTATCGTATGAAAGGAATTTTTTATTGACTCTTAAGTTCACGGTCATTTGAATGAACACATTTTTATTTATAAGGACACTTTTTGTGTTATAAGTTTATTCGTTAACACATTCTTTTTGGATTTATTGTTTATTTACGTTAATCTATTATTATTTTTTTTTATTTCACTGTGTATTTATGTAATGTCGCACTTTTCTGATTTTTTTTTTTTTGTTAATTCTTTAATTAATTACGTCCTATTTATTATTATTATTTTCTCCGTTTTTGCAATAGATTGACCAATAAAACCTTTTTTTTTCCAATCTTATAAAACCTGAACCTCCTGGACACGGCTATGCAGTTGTAATGTTTTCATGGTTCAACATTTTCTTTTACTTGTTTAAAACAATATAAAATTTTCTTCTCTCTTGGCTATGATCGATACTTCTTTTTTTTTTTTCTAAGGCTTTGCATATGTGTTCGCAGGGATGGAAAATTCCTCCCCTACAACACATAAGCCTCCATGAAAATTGGACCCTTAATTTCTTTGATAACTTCAGAAAGCTACTTAAAGCTCTCTTGTACTATATATCTTTATAGACATATGTACTTAACTAATTAATACGTTATTTACGATCTTGAACGCAAATATACCCGTATTTATATTGTAATTAAATTCCATCAAACGTTGTGTAATTTTTTTGATTTATGATATAGGATTTTAATTACTTTCATTTTGTGGTAACCCTCTCGGTTCTGATCGAGGTGTTGAGTTTTACAATTTTAATTGGTCTTTCCATTGCAAACCTAGACTTAAAATGAATTCTCTGGATGAGCTAACTTTCCTATTGTAACTATTCTGATTCCCTGCACCCTAACAAAGTTGTAGTTAAACGCTGATAAAAAATATTATACATGTTTATTTGAACAGGTGATTAAATATAACTCAAATGGTTAATTGTTAGTAAATTTGGCAATGATTAATTATTGTGTCTGGTTGGCGCCACTCCTTTTGATTCTGCTGCTATAAGGTACATGTAAAGATTGATTTAGTAGGTTAATGTAATTAGTTAATTGCATATTTGACGAACTCGGAATAGCCCATTTGCTGGCATAATTTGGCTCCAAATCCTCCTGCAAGTAAACGAGATGATCGTGCGTCAACAAGAAATTTGCACAATCCTTTGACACGGTCCTTTGATTGATACCTAAGTTATCGCGTCCCAAAGAACCTTCCACGTCATCATGTACTGCCTTCAAGTTTCCCCTCGGGTCTCGATACCTCCAAATTCCATCTCCTCCAAGGTCTACTATTTACTTAGGGCGAACCGGTTTCGTCCTATATACAATCATATACTCACGGTTGGTGTGGACTTACGGGTCGTGAATCCTCATTCCACGTTTAAAAGAGAATGCGAGAGTGGTCTACCGACCTAAATGCAAGCTGTATGCAGGTCCGCATTCTCCAGTAAACAGTACATACGAATAAATATATGTATACATACAGTTTGGGAAAGGTTTATAACTCGCAATACGAGGCTATCTACCTCGCATTCCGAGCTCGGATCTCGCACGAAGAGTTCTGCGAAACTCTAGGATTGGTAACCGAATATATACGTAAGAATAAGGTTATACTAATAAATACTAGTAGAATAAGAAATTATTTGATAGTTTGTTTTGGAGAGCTATCGAACTCCAGGCTTTTTGTTTGGTTTTGACGTTTTTATTTAAGAGAATCGTCATCTCTATTTGGTTTGGTCAATGGTCTTGTTGTAGGAGCGACCACTGCCTCCTGTTTGATGAACTGTATTTGTTTTAAATTTTACCTCCAGGGTTCAACATTAATTTTTGTTCATCCTATCCCGTGATTTCTCAATTGTTTCAAGTAATTGATTGCCACATAAGAGGGTACACGACTCTCAACTGTCTCTGGCAACTGATGGGATCTATGCGAACACTCCATCAATAATGTTCAAATGTTTCGTATAATATTTCTATATAAATCTTACTAACCCGTGATTTTTCAATTGTAGATTGTGAATGGTAGGTAATTGTAAGCACGCAGCTTCTAGCTGTTTCAGGTAACTAATAAAATCTATGCGACCATCTAATCAATGGTATTCAAATGTTTCATGTAATATTCGATATAAATCTTGCTAACCCATGATTTTTCAATTGTAGATTGTGAATGATAGGTATTTGTAAATGACCCATATCGCTGCACATTGCACAATGACATCCTGATGGTTATCCTTATAACCCTGATAAATTATCTAGTTACGGCCAAGGTCGTTTTCAAACCATGCGGTTGACCCAGATCTTTGGTGTCTCTATTTGTAAACAAATCGAATAATATAAACACCTTCTTTGACACACTAACCTAGATGCGAGATTGTTTATTTAAGGAATATTTCTACCTCTCCCTATAATTCAGTTATGTTACCTTTTATTGTGCATAATTAATTTAAATATTTTTAATTCCTTTTGCAGTTAAACTATTTTTCATTTTCCGAATTTAGTAAATTTACTAGAAGTTAGGTGAAAATTAAATATAAATATATATATATATATATATAAGTACACATATCTCGATTGTCAAAATATGTTAAAAAAAGAGTACATATATTAATAAATAAATATAAAATATATGATTCTACATAGTCTGGAATATTAATAAATACATATTTTCTTTTTCAATAATATAGATATGTCCTCGGGTAGGTATTAAAAATCGCTACCATTTCGATGCTTCGATTAATAAGTAAAATACATATATATAAATACATTACTCATATATTTATTCTTTATATACAATATATTACTTTATTTTATATAAATAAATACATAATATACATATATTAATGTGTAATGCTTTGTTTTGTTGTTTTTAATAATTTAATTGATATACCATAATCAGCTGTATCTCCTCACTCCTAGGTCCTGAAAATTATTTATAAAAAGAAAACTTACCCCCCGTCAAGGTATTTCCGGTCGGGTGTACACAACAACCTTGATGAAGAAATCCTACCTAATTAATTGTATTTTTCAACTAATTTCAAAATAAATCTTTTCGACTATTTATTCCTATTTAATATTTTATTCTCGCTTGAATCGTATAAATTAGTTGATATTTAATTTTTCTTCCGAACGAAATCCTAATTCAGAAAACCCGTTGATTTAATAACACTTTTCTAGTTTAGGCTTTTGAATGATAGCTGTTTCAAATTCCTTTTCGAAATGATAGACTGATGATTAAAATTCCGGTTAAAACGACAAACACTTTTAACACTGTCGCTATACGCACGATGGATTTTAATTGAACAATTTATTAATTCTAAATTTCATTTTATATAAATTGATAAGAAAATTTATTCCGAATTGTGCAAACTTTTAATTAAACTCGACTCTTAATAAATTAATTTTTTTTTCTAACTGTTAATTTTAGAACAAAGGTTTAAACGTTTATTATTATCGAATCCTTTTTTTTGTTTTTGTGTTTCTTTTAACCTAAGATGAAGTATTTACTATTAATAATTTTAAACAAAATTATAATCTATTTTTAAATATCAATTCACGAGCACATCCACTTTAATTTAACGATAACAAACTCTTAAATTTAATTCGAATGTTTTCACTTTGAATGAAATAATTATTTTTAAATTTTTAATAATTCACTTTTAACACTTTTCGCACTATTCACTTTTAACACTTTTAAGCACTTCGTTTAAATTATATTTATTTTCACTGTTTAATTTAATTTAACTGACTTATTAAATTTCACTGACTCTAGCACTTGTATTTTCCACAAAATTTTCCTAAGTCAGGGACTTATTTAAAATTTAACACTTAAAGAATTTTCACTGTTAATCCTACCAAAGAACGTAGTACCGCCACGTAACAACTTTTCGAATCCTCGGCGCGACTGCCTCCTGACTGATGTGTTCCATCTTTTATATCCCTCTCAGGTCCCAAAAGACGTATCTGAATTTCTCTTGATGCTTAATTCTATTTCCTATCAACTCGTAAATCCGAACACCCCTTCCCCTAATTTCGATCGTTCTTCCATAAGATGTTCTGCTTTCCGGCTCAAGGCGGTGGCCAGTTTCCATCTCACAAATCTAAATCGATAGGGTCCGAATCGGGTAAGTCTGTGTTAATCGCCCAAGCTTCCTTTGTCCTGTGTTCATACAAAATGTAGTTAAATTCTCATGATTTTGTGTTCCTTTTTTTCTCAATTTGCGATAGGTCCGTCCTCAATAATATATATATACATCTCAATTTTATGCATCTCGTGCGAAAATTGTTTAAATCCATGTCGAAATCTTTACTACGCATTTTTGAATTTCGATTTGTTTAAATTCTACTTAATTTTATTGTTACTTATATGAGCTTTTCCATTTCCACCCGTACTCTCTATCTCCCTGTCGCAGATTTGAGTTTTTCCTTTATCTTTGAATTTTATATTTATCCGCGACGTTTTCTTGCACAATTTCTTCTTGATTCTTATGTCATTTCTCATAACTCTTATAATTACTCATTTTCCAAGTCGTATTTATTAATTTCACGGATAAATTCGAATTGTATCGCTTTTCTCCACATGGATCATTTCCTATCTCCGTTCTTTACCCTTCCTTTTATCTTTTCTTCACTTTTCCCGATGTGTGTGGTCTCCAGGAAAATTTCATACTTCATTTATTATTAATTAATATATAGTTTTCCACACTTCTACGGGAGATATACCTAATTAGACTCTGGGATATCTGTCATTTTTATTGTTTTACCCAATCTCCGCCCATTCTCCATCCCTCACTTACAAGATTTCACATAAATTATACGTCTGGACATATGTTTACGTCTCAGATTTTATGTACTACGGCCGTAAATTTAGTTTAATTTTAGAGCCATTAGTTTTAATCTCTTTTCCTAATCTAAATACTTCATAAGCCCAACGTTAAAGTTAATCGCTTTTCTAATCATTTATTACCTTAACGTAAATAAAAACCATGTTCGGATTTCGATTGTTTACCCTTCAAAATATACATGAGACCGCCAACCTTTTATCTTGTTTCGATCCCTCCGTAATATTGGGTAACTCCAATATATATCTAACCTAATAATTATGTAAAATGTCTACTTTTCCTGAATCTAATCTATCGCTATATGTTTTAGTTTTTCTGTCTTCTTCTGATACTCGATTTTCACGTCCCTAGGACCTTCGTAGCAGTCCAAAATCTCTATATTATCCTTCCATCCGGTCGCCGCACTTTTCTAAAATGTCTATTTTTTTTGCGAGATTTTCATTCAAGATTGATTTACCAATATGTCCGTTTCATCTTAAATTGATAACGATTAATTTCCATTGTTTCCAACACTCACTCCTCTCTTTAGTACGATTTTTATCGAACATGACACCCTCCTTCTATCATAAATAATTGCACTACAGTTGAAATTCCGCCAGTAACTTTCCTTTGCTTTTCCCGTCCTTTTTTTATACTATCACGTTTATAATTTTTTTCATTGCATTTTTGTGTGTGCGCTTTACAACCTGTAAAACTTCCAAGCACCCGATTTCAATGGTTCGATACCCCATAAATGTCTCAGTTATTGTAAACATTCCCAGGAGTTTGTCACCTTGAAAGTCGATGTTGACCCTAAAGTGCGTTCACCTCCAATTTCTGTGAGAATCGAAATGTCGTTAATTATCTTTTTTATTGCCTGATCCACAGTTCATTCCTTTGTCTGCATTTGATGTACGCCTCTTCGTTCACTGATTGGTTACTCAAAATTTTATAGCTCTTTGTTCAGATCTATTGGTTGACAAAATTCAATGTTTATTTTGAAGCCTCAAAAGGGGGTTCCTAGTCGTTCCTAGACGATTTTAATGACCTCTGTGTTTATACTATAGAATCTCAACATAATTCCAACTATTACAGGGGCCTACTGAAAAACAAACTGAATCAATTTTAACCTCAACAGATGTCGCTAGAATGACGGTTTTCATTAATAATTTGTATATTTTTAGCAGCTATGGTTTATCTGTTTTTCACTGTGATTTAAGCCTTTCATCACAACATTCATATCTGCCCCCATCATGATAGCTTCATTTTCTGGAATGTTTTGGATTAATTCTTCCAGCTTGTCCCAAAAACTGTCTCTTTCTTCTCTATCACATCCCATTTGTGGTGCATATGCACAAATGATATTGTAAATAGCGTTACATATTACCAGTTTTAACATTATAATTCTATCATTGGGTGCTATTACTTTTATCACATTTTCATGGAACCTTTGCTGTAGTACTATGGCTACTCCATTTCTGGTACTACTCTCTCCGTAGTAATACAGTTTGTAATCATTTGTCTGTGTTTCTAGGTAGCGGCACTTGTCTATATGTGTATTTTTCCATTTGGTTTCTTGAATGCATGCAATATCATTCTTACGTCTTCTCATCAATTCGGCCAATTCTTTGCCTTTTGCTGTAAGCGTTCCCAGATTCCAAGTAATGGCTCTTATCTTTTCAAACCAAGAACGACTGGCTTTCCTCCGCTTCATTTTGCTTGCCCCTGGAGTCCTGCAAGCTGACCCTAATATAATGTCAGTCTCTGGATCACCGAGGAGAGATTCCCCCTCGCTGCCAGACAGGGTAGTGCATCTTTGCGTATGTTTTTCCATGAAGCTTTGGTTGATTGACTATGGTTTTTATCCACCGATGGTCGTCAGACGTGGAATCAGAGTGACCCAACTAACTAGGGCTGGATCCGCTATCATTGCCCGTTTATGGTCAATTATCGGATTAAACTAATGAGCCTGGATACCCATTAGATACCCATTCTTCTTAACTTATCTAAAGCATTTAAAATATCTAATTTGTTATAATGCATACGCTGTTTCGTAAACAACTGAAATTGTAGTCTGACACGTACTTACAAAGCTATTTCTAGGGGATAGCGTTAAGTTAGGTTACGCTATCCCAATAGGAGATACCGTATACCTCATGACTAGGGGCGCCTTCGTATAGTATTCGCGTATACAAAGGTCCAGACATAGTTCACAAAAATAAAACTTATCTATGGTTTTCCCTAAGGTTGGATTCCAATCGATTTTTATTTTTTCATTTAGCTGGTAAAAAGCAATAAGTGATACATTTAATAAAAATATATTGAAAGTAAATAAAAACGAAGAATCTGTTTATTGTTTATTATTTCCATTAGATTGCTTTTTAATTTTAAAACAATCATGACTACCTCAATACAAGGTCTACCCGTTGGTTGAAGCGACTGGTAAGATTAATTATTCACAAACAAGACGCAATTACCGCCCGAAGGTGACAACAGTTTGCGAACAGAATTAAGGGTAAGTGGTTGCGGTTTCTCCTCGTTTGAGGGCGTGAAGTGGATTGAATTGAATAATGTACGTGCCCCCAAAATTTGCATCAGTTGAAGAATTTTTTTTCGGTATTTTCCTTTAGGTTTCCCTAAAAAATACTATCATTAACTGATTTGTAGAAATACGTCTTTCATAGATTTTCAAAAGATGCATAAATAATTTATTGTATGTGTTTTCTTACAATTGACAGATTATCACCATATTAAATTATGGTCTGATTACCTTGATCATTTTTTATTATTTTTCATATTTTCATCATTTTATATCATTTTAAGTAAACAGATTTAGAAAAAATTTTCACATATTAGCAATTTTTATGTAATTGGCGCTATTATGTCAGTAGCTTCTACTATATATTCAAAATAAATATACAAAGCTTATTTCTGACGTGCTAAGGAGCACTCATAAATATTAAATATTTTATCTTTATAACAAAACATGTGTTAATTGATATAATTGTCTACGCTTACTATGACCATTTTTGAGTAATAAGCAGAGCCTTCAATAGTTATGGTTCACTTTTTATTTATTAAATATTTTTCTAGCATTTGCTTTGATTCTCAAAATTAGATCTGATGGTGTTTATCTATAAATACTGCAATAGATTAACAATGGGTAGATGGCAGATAGTACAAGAATATAACTATAATATATAATAATGGATAATCACGATACTTAAATAATTCGTTCAGTTTTGTTTTGCTCTTCTAAAAGTAAGCTTTTCATCATAGGTAGTTACACTCGGAAGTAACAAAGAATTATATTTCTAGATTGGCTGGACGAAAGTTCTTTGGTATTCTAAAAATAAAATTATGTAACAGTAGCTATTTTTCCAATAATTTGCTTCTTGAATTATTAAGTAATTACCTGCTTAACTACTCAAAATAAAAAAATTACTAGGAATTGTGGCAATTATTTTACAAGCAATAATTATTCGCCTGAAACACTCATCCACATTGAAAAATCTCCTGATAAAAGATACATGACGCCAACGGGACTCGAACCCGTGTCCCTTCGATTTCCGGTCGACAGCTCTGACCACTGAGCTATGGCGGCTTTAAAATAATTAAATAATTGTTACTCTTTGTGCTATGCATAAAAAAACTTGTCTAAAACATTAGTTTACCAAAAAAAAAAATAATTAATGGGAATTGTGGCAATTTAAAATGTAGTCAAGTGATAAAATACTGCAAGTTGAATACTCTTGGTACTTAGTACCTGCGATGTGAGGAATTTAATCAAAAAATTAAGTAAAGGAATTCAATTAGAAATAAGTTGTATAACAATTTCCGTGTTCTGATTATATACAATGAAAGAGTATTAAACTTTTCAATACGCGTACAGCACACTACCGAGAACTCGTAATACCAACTTTGTTGAACTTGGAAAAAAATATGTTGTGACTGTGATTCTCAGAAGCAGAAGACTTTCAAAACAGTTCTTAGATTTTCTAAATAAAATGTGAGGTTTTAGGAATTATACTCGACGACTCCATTGTATTGTTTAAAGAGAGATTTTTTCTGAAAAATGTGAGCCGTAAATAGCCGTAAAAGCATTCTGGTGAAATGTTAATTTATTTATTTGTATTCTCCCTAAAACGGTTACGCATATATATGTTATGGAGATTTACAAATTTGAGGTACATGTAAATGTAAAAGAGTAAAACAGTTAAAGGTTATGGGGCAGTTTTTTTGTGACATATTTGAAAAGACAGTAGCTGAACGTTAAAAATGTCCATAGTCAATGCAGAATCGTTCAGCAGTTAAGTCACTCTGTTGATTGACATGTTCTGATAGGCTGAAGTCCCCACTTCGGAGAGTATAAAAGTGAATGGAATGGTGAAATCTCCCACGGGTATACTTGTTAACACATAATTAATTTTATTTCAATACAAGTAGATTTTTGTTTAAGTATAGTTCCAGAAATCAACTCAAATCAAAAAAAATTCATAAACCTTTATGTACTTTTCTATTTCTATTTTGTTCAGAAGGGACTCAAAAAATGGAGTTATATATTTCATATTGAGATTCCGTAAGTAAATGATCTCGATTTATGAAGAAAAAATTATGTTATTTGAAAGAAAAATTTGCTTTAAAAATCACGCCAATGTCTCGAATCTAATTTTTGAGTAATTAGATATTTTTTACTGTGGTAGTGAAACAGGAATGTATCTTTGGATCTTGATATGTGACGATACTGCCTTTCTGGTTGCTGATTGGTAAGTTGTTCAGTTCCGACCATTTGACAAGAGAAGCAAGATCATTCTGCCGAAGAATGAAATCGATGTTACTTATAATAACTTGAGTTTATATAAAGAACTTGGATGTGAAATAGATAGAGACGGATAAATTTAAAATATAATATTTGAAGTGGGTAGATTTATCGAATTCGATTAATATTTAATGATTTTTGTACAAAATTCACCACCGTCACCAAAATATCGTGGAAATGTTTATGTATTGCATTTTCAAAGCTTTAATTCCGATAGCAGGTCCTTAAAATTCTGTTTCAAGGCGCCTTCGTTTCCATTAAGAAACTTGCTTAATTGAACTTCATGCTCAAACAGCACTTTTAATGAAATAAAATCTTTACCTACTCGCAGCTTGCGAAAAAAATAATCTTTCAACCCAAACGAGAAGTGAAATTAGCTTTCGAAACATTATTTTTCTTCCTTTTTTCGTTATCGGTTTAAAATGAAAGCTTTCCGAAAAATAATAAATTGGGTTAATTTCATGTAATTGAAAATTTACGAAAACCATAAATTCTGCGGTGACTCCTTATATTTAAAAAAAAATCATTCTCACTCTGTATGGTAGTAGTTTTAAACTGGTTAGCTTAAGTTGAAATTAGATAAAATACCCTTTTCAAGATTTAGAAATATGGAACGGAGCAATCTAAAATTCATTTTTTATACACATTGGATTTCTCAAAGTTCAATAGCTCATGATGGAAATGACGCTGCGAGTTTCAAATAGTTGCATTTACAAAACTGTCAAAATTGCATGGATCCGAGAGAAACAGTTAGCAGGTACATTACAGTTAATCAGAGTTAATATAATGCGAACGTCAAAGTGATTTCTAAAGTATCTATCGGTAAAATTTAACATCTCCCTCATTTAACATATAATTTCAATTGTGAAAACTATTCAGAAAATACATAAAGGGTGCTATATAAAATATTACATTAACTAAATAATGGAGTTATGTGTATTAGTCAGTATGTGTAAAGCGGGTTGCTTGAATCTTAAATCTATAAGGAACACCAATTTTCCTTGATATCTTTATATTCTCAAAGGTTGTTAAGGTACATAGCGCGACCTCTTCCATGAACGGCAAATCCAAAAAAGCATAAAATGGTCGTAAACAGGTATTATAATATTCTCGTGGGGATATATTCCTCTGTTTGCTTTTATAAATCACCAAAAATGCTGCATGCTTTATGCCCCCCGGGTGTGATGGTGTAAAGATTATATGCGTTTTTTGCCAACAAAAAATACGTTCACGGAAATAAAATATGAAAAATATTATCTATATGTAGATATGTTTATGTTCCTTTGAATTATCAAGTGTTGTTTATTTCAAGCCTTGAATTATTGTTGTACTAAAATAGCTTCCTCCGGCTAGAAACAGGAATGGTATAATTTATTTCCATGTAGCTACCTGAAAATATGTTATATAAACTTAAGTGTACTTAGTTGTTTTTCGTACGAGTCACAACAGTCTTAATAATACCCAAAATAATCTCTATTTTAAATGATTTATGATTTTTAATGAGCTACCGACATATGTTAAAGAAGCTAAAAGCCTTGCTACTTTTCGTGGGTTATGCCTAAATACTATAAAGAATAAGTTTTATATATAGTGTAAAGTGTCCTTAATGTCATAGAAATACGTTTTTCAAAGGTTTATAATAGATATAAAAATGTATTTTTATATAACCAAATTACACCATTTAAAAAATACGTAATAAATTTGTAAATCTGAAACACTCCTTTGTTCCCACTGCTTTTTTCAGTTATTCGTTGTTTTCGTATTATTTCTACATAAGTAGGTACCTGCCGAAATCTATTTTTATCTTTTGGCCAAATATGTATCTTAAAATGCACAATCATAGCGAAATTTTAACAACTAAATCTTAAAACAAGTAGAATGTTAATTATTAAATTTTACAGCTCTTGGTTCTTTGCCACTCTAGATGGATTTGTATGCAGTGGAAAAATGCTCCTTTGTCTGTTAGTCTTGTCTTTGGGTGTATAAATTTATATTCTGTGTTTTTTTTAATTAATATGCCCTTCAAAATATAAAGTAAGTAAACACAAATAATTTTTGAAAATTCAGTGAAAAATCTAGGAATATTGTTTGCATATAAAAATATACCTGCATATGTTTAATATAAGCATTGCATCCAACAATATTCCACATACTAAACTTGCTAAAATAAACGGAAAAATACACTTAGTTATCTCTCAAGTGGGGAAGGTATTTATCTCGGTGTAGATTTTGTATTTAAGGTTCGCGGGCGAAATTCTGCGCTAAATGCTTTTAAATATTCCCGTGGCAGCCGACAAAGTTTAAAAGCCCTCGCTGCGCCCTCACCTCGCGGCTTCACCCGCTTCCCCGCTATATCGACTATGAGGCTCTATGGCTGGAGAGTGCAGCCAATTCACAATAATTTACGGCACCATAAATAGCGGCATTAATTCCTCGGTGGCACTATTTTATTTAAGAAGGCCACACAAAGGTCCATCAAAGGGCGGAGAATGGACCGTCAGCATCGCTGAACTGCAACATTACATTATCGCCTTGACTGTGAGGCGTTAAATCGACACTTAATGGCAAAGATGTGAAACTTTATAACACTATTAACGCTTTTCAAGATAGAATCGTAAAACAATGTAACATTTTCTGAATGAATCATACAGTAGCGACATGAGAACGTGTTGTTTGTACGACTCGTTCTCATACTCAATTGCTTGGCTGTGAAATGTTTTGCTACTTCTGTATTTCACCGGACTTTTCGTAGGTCTCTTAAATACTCAGGTTCACTCCTTTCTGGGCGGATCTGAGAGAAAAATTTTTCCTAAATGCCTATTGTGTGGAATTTTCATAATAGTACCCTTTGGCAAAGCTTAATTTAAAGTACGATTAAAGTTACGGAGGGTTACGTAGACTTGAAATTAATTTTCCATTTCCGTAAAGCCATGTATCATACACAAATACATCTAAATATCCTTTTCATTTGGTTTCCTATAGACAACTGACATAAAATAACAAAAAAACACAAAAAAATTTTAAAAACCTCTTTTCACTAATATATCTCACAATATATATATATTAATAAGCAACACACGTTTTTAATAAAACGTGTGTTGCTTATTGCGAACTCAAATAAAATCATGAAGTTCCCAAGCGCAGTATTTGGCATGCGTGTGAAATTTATTTGCATTAAAAAATAATCTTAATTTCAATATGGTGTAACCTTGCTTGTACTTTGTAATTCACCTAGCTTTCTTTATGATGTCATCAAGGTTTATTAAAAGATTTACTTATCATGTTATGTTGCATCATACGACACGGGGTAAAAGTTTATCGCTGACTCCATGATTTTTACAACTTGCACCAAGATATACCAAGTTTATTTCCTATAAAAGTTTCCCAGCGAAGTTACTAAAACCCGCAGTGTGCACAGTGCACACTGTGAGCTGAGAAGAGAAATTTCGCCAAGTTAACAACACTCAAGCTGCTGTGGACTTATTGATATTTCATTTGTTCCCTCATTTCTTCTAAAGCTTTCATTCTCCGAAGTCCGGTCCGTTCTTTTTTTTAAATTTTTTCTACTCAGTTTTTACTTAATTAAATTTGCAAATACTTCATTAATAATATCGATTACATTTCATCGTAATTAGGTGAAGAAGGTTTTAAATAAAATTATTTAGTGAAAGATACTTTCAGACGGCCTCCGTGGTCGAGGGGTAGGGCTCTCGACTAGCAAGCTGTAGGTTTAGGGTTCAAATCCCGGTTTGCGCAAGGAAATTTTAATTGATTATTGTGTTATTTCACAAATAATTCATTTAAAATTAAACAATAACTTTGTAAACATCACTTATAAGTAAATACTTAATGCCGACCGGGTTTCGCTATAACACGTAGCCTCATCAGGGCAGTATAATACAGTATTATACTGCCCTGATGAGGCTACGTGTTGTAGCGAAACCCGGTCGGCATTAAGTATTTACCTATAAGTGATGTTTACAAAGTTATTGTTTAATTTTAAATTATAATGTCACATCACAAAGTAACCGCTTCATATGAAGAAATAATTCATTTAAAATGACATATAGTATATTTGCGGCACTTTCGAGAGTAAAAGATACTTTCAGTATTACCCAAGGCCATGTTTTCATTGCAAAATTTTTTTCCCAAAAATAATTTTCCAGCAACCAATTTAAACTCATGATGAAAGAGAAAGGGGACTTATTGGCCTGGAGCTCTCTATGCCAGTTATACAAAAAGTATTACCCTGGTGTAATATCACTATTCAGAATTGAAAGGTTGCTTGAAATGCCTTTAGCCGTATTTGGTGACCAAATTTGAATAGCCAGGTACTTCCCCACCTTTCTTTTTTCACACTTTTCTACCTTCAGCCTCACAACATACCCCGATTGGGGATACCATAGTCTCACTGTCTTCAGACAGTTTGGAGCAGTTGAGACTCTTGTTCGCTTTCAGATTAAAAAAATATTCAAAAAACTATAGCCCTCGTGTAGGAACACTATCCAGAATTAAAGCTTTGCTTGCTATGGCTTTGACCTGTTTGGTGACCAGATCTGAATAGCTAGGTTCTTCACCGCCTTCCTCTTCCCCATCTCTTTCTCTTTCCTATTACCTTCAGCCTCACAATATACCCCAATTGGTTATGCCATAGTCTCGCTGGCTCCAGGCGGTTGGGAGCAGTTGCTTTCAGATATATTTTTTTAATATTTAAACTTGATGACATAACTAATTTACCCAAACGTAATTCTTGGATGGAGTCTCTAGTTTTCAAGATTGCGACTGGGTTTTGTGCACCGAACGACCTGCATGTGAACAACAGCTCGACGTTTTTTCGACGAACATAAAGGAATTTTCGGTTCACATTGGGTCGGCTTCGTGCGTGGTTTGTTGTTTTTATTTGTTTGCTAACCTCCAAGCTTTATTGTCTACTTTATTTTTATTTAATCATGTAGTAGTCAAATTGAGTGAATCTGGTTGATATTAGTTGATACACATAAAGAACTAATAAAACAATAAAGATGATGCCTAGAGAGCTATAGGTGCTGAGATGAATATATCTGTGGACCAATGTAAGAAGAATATAATAATTGTTGCTGGCTTCTAACCGGGGGGAAGAAAAACATGATTGCAAGTATAAGCACAGTCGAATAGGACACTGATAGATGACTACTGGGGTTCGTCTTTGGTTTCTTCCTTTCTCATGAATTGCTGGAAGTCCGTTAGATTTCATCAAATGTTTCACGACCGGATCGCGAACGGTTCGACTGGAAAAGTCCAATTCGACTCGACTCAATTTAACATTCGTACGTCAGTTTATTCGTTCATTTATTTAAATGCACTTCGATGGTTCCAATGAACAATGTCAAATATGCAAATTGATAACTTTGCATAAGAACTGTTTAAAGTTGCCATAATAATTAATAATTAATCTCGGTTTTTACAAAATATCTAATAACGTTTCTTGAGTCTTCAATCGCGTTTATTGTAGATACAAAGCTTTAAGCAGTTATAATGCAATGTTTTCAATTTGCACATTTTTCGTTGAAATCACCGACTTCTCGAAAACTTGAGAAAAAATAATGAGAAAATTAATTGACTCTTACCAGTTAGAATTAAGTATTTTTTTAAGTTTTCTTTGTATTTAGGTGAAATTCCATAAGTATTCAATGCGTTCGAGCATTATTATTAATCCTAACATTACATGCCGAACACAAAATCCCCATAATTGCCAGTTTTAGCTGAGCTTTTAGCTCAGGCAAAGCATGTACTTGGTACCTCTCTGAACGTCGTTTAGGCTTCAAATAAATATCGATGAATTTAATAAATCGTTCCGATGAAGACTTAATGATGCCTTTGCCCCGTTTCATCTTTCGCTCTGTCGATAAAAATCGTAAGAAGTACTTATCCACAAAAATCGAGAATCAATTACAGTTCAGTGAAACGGCTCAACTTTATTTAATGACAAACCTTCTGGCTACCCGGCTTTGAACGATCAATACACTTTTTTAATCTTTTTCTATTTGAACATTTTGATAAATTATCTAACAAACAATTTATCGGCTTGTCTAATCGTACAAAGCTTCAAAGATGAAGGAAATTATGTTGCGATCGGTCCAAAAATTCCACCCAAAAAAACTGACAAATTCCATGACACCGTTTTCGATGTGAATTTTCCCCAATCAGAAATTACCTTTTTTGTTTAAAAGGTAAGAATTGTGCCGTAACCGTTCTCTTGCTTCTTAATATTCTTCTATAACATTTTCATCCAGTAAGAAACAAAAAGTTATAAATTCCCTGCATTTTATGAATATGTGAAACGTAAAAACCCCCAAAAGCCAATTTTTTTTATAAACGCCAAGGGAAATTCAGTAAATTTTCCATTCGGTTTTTTTCCCTATTCCTGTTTCTGACATTTTATTTCCATCAACTTCACATCAAAGCCGCAGGTATTCATGTTTTATTTCAAAATTACCGCCATTTCAGGGAAATATATAAACGGAAGCACATCTGTCCCAATCCAAGTTAAACAAAATAACAACCCTCTTTCCCTAATTCGAACTGAATTTGTTCAAAACAATTACATTTATTCAACACATTAGGCTTTCACACTTTATAGGAGTTTAAATAAAAGTTTTAATTAAAAGCAATGTATACGGAAATTATTCTCGGGTTGTTGCAATTAGCCGAGTCGGATAAATGCAAATTCATAATAATTAGATTCTGCCTAAGTGCAATGTCCACAATGTCCACTAGGGTGGGCCGTCAACGCTTTTTTCAAATCCAAATACTACCAACTCAATAGTTGTGAATTCGAATGTTGATAACGTTCAATAATGCTCCATTTTATTTGAGTTCATTACCATGGACAAAAGTTTTTATTTAACTATCATATATTATTAAAAATTAAGCATTTAAAATCCCTGAGGGAACGAAAACCTCAAAAAAATCCTCCGCGAGTTGCCGGTCCACCCTATCACAAATTGGCCGTTTTCGTACCGCGTGCATTTTTATACATCCGTTCCCAGTGGTGCTGGCGTCCCATAAACCTATTCCAGTTTGCAGCCCGAATATATTCTTTACGATAAAGTTTCATTGTTACCGCCGAGAGCACTGACTCTTGGAAATAAAACTTCTGGCTTCCGTTCTACTAGAAACGACAACTAATGGCTGCTTAGCTTCGGGCTGACACGGTTTTCTTACAACCGATGACGTAGGTATTCATGATTGTGTACAAGTCTATGGAATTGAAACACACCAAATGATTTATCCGAAGAAAGAAATACTTACTCTGATGCATTATTTCAAAAATATTGATGACATTGTTTACTCAGAAATAAAACCTTAGAGATAAATAATAACGAATTCGAATGTACCATTTCTGCCGTGAAGTATATAAAAATAATACATTGGTTTGATGATGATAATATTAAGTACATAAACCGCCATAAAAACTATTTGAACGTCAAAACAAAAACAAAGTAATTTGAACGTCTATTGCATCCCTTACATGTCCCCAGACACACATTTTAACTCGAATTCTTTAAAAAGGGTATACTTCCAATGGCCCTTTTATTGCTTAAAATTCTAATTATGATAATTTGCTTCCAGCGATCCTTTTACACTTCTCAAGGTGAATCAGCCAATTGTCTATGAAACATTCTCTCGGTTTGTTTTTCATAGCCTCCATAGCCTTTTTCATAGCCTCCATAAAAAAAGTTGCATATTTAAGTATTACAGAGATTACAGATGTAGAACACATAAAGGTATAGTAAATGAGAAATGGTAAAATAATACACATAAACAAGTATTGGTAATAGCAATTAGTGAACTTAGGTATATAACATGTGTAGATATATTACTGCTTTAAAACAATACTAGAGATAATAATCCGCTCTTATCAAACAAACATGTAAGATGTGAGAAGAGGTTTAGGTTTGCACGAGATATTAACGACAATGTCCTCCGCTTGCGTAATATATGACCAATCTCTGCTAGTCAACTGGCTCTTGAGCTACTATTTTGAGGGGTTGACAGGTCAGCGTATTTTTCGGTTTCTCGTATTTCTAACGTTTCTATTACAATTTCTTGCTCGAACTTAAAGAACCCTTCTTAAGAATCTCAAGAGCTTGAATCGTGAAAACATATTCCAAAAGGGGCCGAGAATCAAGAATAGTAAAATAGTAAGGAAAATATGGATAAAATATATTTGGGATCTGGATTAAATAAATATACTTAGTTTTTACACATACATCAAGTTAGTTTATATTAGTAAGTCTGGTCATTAAAATACATTAATTATTTTAAAAATCTCATTATGTGAATGTCAAGCATTGAAAACTGACGTGTAAGAAATAGTAAGTTTTGAAAACAATCATCAACTTATAAATACATTATATTTAGTGGCTTAAGACTACATTAACCCTTGAAAGAAAGGCAGAAATTTTTAATGACATCGTTAACGTGCTTCGTAACATATACACAATTTTATTCTGGACAAATATAAAGTAAAGCATTCAGCGTCAGTGAAAGCGCGATATTGTCTTAAGCTCGAGTTTGTCCCGCCCGCAACACAGAACACTGTGTCGAACAAACCAGCTCGACAAAAGTCATGAAACGATATTAACACATCGGTTATTGGAACAGGGGAAAAAATTGTACAGTACCGTGAGTCAAAATGTTGTTATGGATATTATTACAATGGGTATGAACATATTTTTAAGGACAATCTTATCAGTGAATTTTTTTTAGAATATTAAATATTCAACTTTATAAGATGACATGGCATTTATCTTGATAATTTATTTAGTAAGTGAATATTCAATTTTATGATAACATGGTATTTATCTTGATAATTTATTTAGTGAATTAAATATTCATCTTTATAAGATGACGTGTCTTTAATCTTGATAATTTATTTGGAAAATGAAATATTCAACTTTATAAAATAATATGGCATTTATCTTGAAAATTAAAAAAAAAATTAATTAAATAGACATTTACTATATTTACACCAGTAGATCCTAGCTGAATTTTGTGTTCGAATGAAAGAATACCTCATCGTTTACTATTATTCATATACCGCGAGTTGCACCGGAATGAACCGGAATGCACCCATGAGTTTTGTATAAGTTTATTATATTTTTAAAATATTTGAAATGTTCTTATTCCCGCTCTTTTACGTTTTAACTAATTTCTAATAATGTGCACATGTTAAATGTGGAAATCTATTGTTGGTATTTGTGTTTTTAAATTCAATTTATATGTAAGTGCAATAATAATAGATTAATATTGAATATTTCAGTTGGATACCGTTACAAACGAAGTAAATTAGTGCGCATGCATGTTGATTTGGGAGACGGGAGAGGAACTGCCCCATCGGGAACCATTTATTAGATAACCAACAACCCTGCCATAGGTCACTCCAAGTCGTTCGCTACATTTGATAACTTAGCAGGGGTTCATGGGGTGAGGTTTGTCTAGGTCTTGGCGGAGGATGCATTTGCCCACTTACCTATGGAGACCTTTTGACCTCTCGACCCATCGCCATATGATCTTCATAAGTGCCAGGAGTGGTTTGAATGGTAGAAAAAGTCGGGAACGCCCGATGAATACTTAACGCTATATATCTGTACCAGAATGATATACGGAGTCGAATTAAAGTCGATTTAATTTAATGTATTTATAGGAATTGGTAGTGAGACAATAAAATATGATGTTGTTGTTGTCACAGCGTTTATTGTGAGTCAGAATAACACATCAGTTGAGTTACGCAGTTGGGAGATGGCTCTCGATCGATGATGATGATGACACCAGGCGTAGACGGCGATGACTGCGGTAGAATGGTCGAGATGCGGGTTAGTGGGTCGACACCGCGTTGATGGAGATCGGACTCGTGGACTTTTTCAGCACTGATGAAGGCGAGGAGTCTTCCGGGTACTTCAGCGTGAACGAGGTAGCCGAAGGTGCGATGGACCTAGTCGGCAGATGAGCGGGAGGTACAGGCTAGCGACGATGGTCGCGGAGCCGAGTCGCAGACGGCGATGAGCTGGTCGCAGGGTCTAGGCGCGTGAGGTTAGCGCTGGCCAGGAATGATAGCCTGGGCCAGGGCGTTGAGGTGAAGAAGGATCGAAGCGTGACGCGGGGGGAACCAGCCATAATGGCCGATTCCTCCGCTACGCCGAGTCGGACTTCTCGAGTGGGATGATGTCGCGTCGAACTTGTTAAGTGGAACGATGTGGAATGATCATGTACTTCGGTCCTCTTATATACACCGCTTATATACCTGCTGATTCCTTTGTTATTGTCTGCCACGGGTTGGAATAGCCTCTGGACTTCGAACCCGCAGGATTGCTGACTTGGTTCATTGTATAAACGTTTGCATCACCCTGTATGCAAACATCCTATTATCAGCAGTTTACGTATTGCGGTCCCGATATTTCAATTTAAGTTTCGCAAGACTGATTGCTGTCTTAGCTGTTTAACTCGTGCAGTCTGCTTATGATATGATGACCCTAGGAGCGGTGACGTAACCGCTACATATTTAATGTTTTTCAACAGTAAAATTGTGGAATACAGTAGAGAATGGTGGAAGAAGTCGGAGACTTTAGCAATAGCGAAGCATTTCGGGTTCCACTTGTATGCTATAAAAGAAAATTAAATACTTTTGTCACGTTCGCTTGTTCTAGACGATCCACTGTGCGCCAGTACCAGGCACTGAAGCATTGAGGCGGTAAGGCGGTCAGGCGGTCTGGCGGACAGGCAGTCAGGCATTCAGACAGTCGGGCAAGTCACGACGAGCTTTATTACCTGCAAATGCCCGGATCAGGTGCGCCGCGTGCCGACCCGCAAGGCTTTCCCTCGCAGTCTCACAGTCGTATTGCCATCGACAAAAGGTTCCATTGAGAGAATTTGTCAAAGCATTATGTTATATTATATTTAAGTTGTTCCTCCTTTACTGAGACATCATGAAACGAGATAATTAATTTAAACGAATGCCAATTTAATTCCACGGGATGACAAAATCATCGGGCTATCTTTTTTGGCAGGCTTTACTTTGATAGTCACTTCAAATTCGTTGTGCTTTAATTGAAAGTTGAGAATTTATACTTTAATAGGTCAATTATATCAGTGAAACATCTATCTACAGGTAATGTTAAAAGTGTTCAAGTTATGTATAATTTGAAAATGAGTAATGAGTGAACGCGAGTTTTTAATTAAACCACGCTTAATCGATGGTACAGAGTGGGTAATATAACGTTCGCTTTAACAGGGTATTTTAAAAAGCGCTTGTGGCCTTTTTAACAAGTTAACTTGTATCACCTGTTTAAGTTGTTTTGCTACTCACTTGCAGCTTGAAGGAACAGCTTTAACTTCTGTGTGCATTATCAAAATGATTTATTTCTGTGGTTTCGATTTAAATTTCACTTCACTACATATTTTAAATTGATGTGTGGCGAACGCTGCCAAAGGTGGGATTTTACTTTGTAAATGTCAAATGCAAGATTTATAAAATGAAAGTTGCCTGAAGGAAGGAGCGAAGTCACGTTTTACATGGGCCGCAGAAAGGAAACCGGTAGCACACAATAAACTGCCATTCATTACTCCCTTGTGAACGATCTTTTGGAGTAACACATCGCATGCAATTCTGAGACTGGTCAATGTAAAATGTACTCACGTGCAAGTCATGTAGAAAATATACACAATGATGGCTCTTTTAACTTAAGGTGACCGATATGTACCAGTATATAACAAAGCAAGCTTTCAGAAGTGCTTTTTAGAAAAATATTTTTCCCAACTTGATCGTTAAAATATTGCTGATTTAGAATTTTCTTATCATAATGGTTTAGCCCTAAATCGATGTTTTTTTGAGAACAGAAGTAAAATAAAATTATTTTCCGGACTTCAAATAAATAAAAGAACATTCCAATAAAACGTATGGTTTCCTAGGCTCGAGTTTGAATTATATTAGGAATCATTAAAAAGAAGTAGGAATATCGCCAGTCGAAAAATATTCGAACGTGTAAGCGTCACATCAACGTAACACTCATCCAATTTGCCTACAATACATTAACACGTCGTTTAAAATTTACCGCCCCACAATATGTCACTTAGCGCGAGTAGAATCCGCATCAGAGATTAGCGGCGGGATGTCTGCCGCCTATCCGCGGGAGCGGGAGAGCAATCGAGGGCTGGGGTCGTTTCACCTGCAGCCCATGAATAATGTATCCGCTTCTACTGAAAAAATCCCCAGGCGATAATAGGCCGAGCAGTAAAACCGCCCCAGCGTCATACCTTGATTCGCCCCTAAAATAACCCCTATAATGATGTGTTTTTCCGTGTCATTGTACGGGAGATTAACAAAGATTTCACCCGTACATAATCTGACAGAATGCGGAAACATATTCTACAATGTGCTAAGCACGTATTATATTTTCCTAATGGACAAAAAATCTACTATAAAGACGCTTGAGTAAATTAATCAGTATTCTGAAATAAGTGTAGATATCTATCTTAATAAGATGTTAAAACATTTTATTTAAAACGCGTTTGAACAGAATCAGAAATAGGGTTATGGATGGGTTATTTCATAGAATTTTAACAATTCATCAAATGCCCTATTCAAGTTTTGTTATTATATCTTTATAGGCCAATTATTTGATAGAACTGAAAATATGACAGAACTTTAAAAGAACTTTTACAGAACTTGGAAAATAACTTTGAAATTTGAAGAATTATTCAATTTCTCTGAAACAACCCTTCCTCAGTCTTTACAATGTTTCGTTAACTTATCTATATATATAATTACTTGACATTACTATGGACGGATTGTCTCACACAATTTTATCAATTCATCAAAGTTCAAAGTTAAAAACCAAGTTCCGTGGAAGTTCTATTCAAGTTTTGTTATTATTCAAGAGCTGTGAAGCAACCGGCCCGTGATGAAAAAATAACAAACTTGAATTACATCATTGAAATTTGATTCAAGTTCTGTGAAAAGACCCATCCTAAGTATGCTTTATAATATTTAAATTATTTTAAAAAGCTCCTATCATAACTGATAAGTATCTCGTGTGTTCTCTTTCAGATGTTCTTACAATTTTTCACGATAAAACCAGATTTTTTAAAGTTTCACAAAGAGGTACACGATTAATATTCCACTCAATGGCCGTAAAGGTTTTCTTCAGTTTTTTAAGTATCTTATCAAGAAAATAATTTCAAAACACTTTGTTCAAAAGTTGGAAAAAAATGGCATAGAATTTTTTTCCCGTCAAAGCCCTTTAAATTTCTTTTATGACTGTGTTTTTTATTTGATTCTCTGTTGTTTCGGTGAAAAATAATTTTCTTTTGCCGTCGTTGCTGCTGCGTCAGAGATAATATTGTGAATTTATAATGAAATCGACATATAAATTGAAAACCACATGTTTTGTAAGTGTGTTAAGTGGGCACACGTTTTTTTCTGAAGGTTACAAGTTACAAGTTTAAATATGATATTTCTTTCCATGTCTTTGGAACATTATTGTAATTCGATAATCAATTCAAAACGCTCAGCATTTCATGTCACATGTTGGAATAAATCAAACCAAAAAGTTGGAATCATTGTATCTTGTAAGATGACAATGTGATAACATTTGAATGGTCGCATTGGCTGTTGCCCGTAAAAAAACATGGGAATGCCTTAAATATTAATCTCAATTTATCAATTAAGTAATTCGCATTGGGGTAATTTTCAAAACAAAATTGTTTGTGTGATTACTTATACGATGTAGTAAAAATACGACAACAGCAAAGCTTTTGTGTTTGAAATTTCTAAAATTTTTTTTTAAATAGGATGAGCCACCATATTCTTTATTCTATTATGTTCAAATCCAATTCTCGGTCGAAGGCGGGCAGTAAAGACAGTAGCACATAAATTATTGTAATAATATCATGCAATATCAAACGTCTGAATATATACATATTACGGCGCACAGGTGTGAGACTTGAACTGAAGAGCAAACTGCTGCGTCTATAACTTGAGGCAAAGCAATACAGATACCGTGGTACGTATTAATGCATGTGTTACGGTAGGCAGTAGTCAGACACACGAGTGAATTGATTTAGTCATCTTAAGTCACGCCTTGTCAGTAGCCATGAGTGCCGGTGATAACTCGGTATGCTTCGTGCTGTATCTTGTCCTGACAAGACCAATCATTCAAATGTCATCTGCGCAATCAACTAGTTTACTAACAGAATGAAACATCAGTTGTTCTATGAATATAATTCCATATTTGTCATAAACTTATATAAAATATATTCGATTAAATCGCACAGTAATTACTTTCCGTGGTTGGTTTATGTGTAATATGGATGAAAATATTACAACAATTAGGATTCTGATGAAACGCTGGCATCGTGATAAACTTGCAACACAAAAGAAAATTATCGCGAAGTCCTTTTTCAGTTTTGTTCGTAACAACTGAATTAAAATTTATTATATTTTAAACAATTCAGATCCTGGAGTTAGCTCATAAAATAAAATAAATAAATAAACTTTACAGGTTATCTATCGCGCTTTGATTTTAGAAAGACTATAAATATCAATATTTAAGTTTACCGTAAAACAGTTCAATATTTGATTTATTTTCCTCTTCACAAAATGCAGGATTTTCAAGGTACGGCTCTCTGAATCTGAAAATTAGTAACTTGAGGTCATAAAATTTTTCGAAAGGCAATTTGAAAACTTAAACGCATAACATAAAATTATGGGTAGGTACAAAAAAGTGTTTTATAGAGAAAGTATATCGTTATTTTTTTGTACAGACAGGTAGAAAAAGATGTCTAGAAATCATTATTTTTTTATAATAAAATAGCCTCTTTTTAATGTTATTAACTCACAAAATTATAATTTTTCTAAAAGATACAAGTCCCTTTTGTCGAGAAATTTACAAAAAACCGAATAAGCAGCAACGTTTTTCAAGATGGCGGCGGGCGTTTCCCCAGAGGCCCGAAAATTTTGTTCCCTTAATCTTCTTCCTTCTTCCTTGACTAATCCTTCACTAAGTCTTCAGTTCAGGATATATATTGTTACTTAATAAACATATTATTTATTTTCAATTTCTTTTGATAATAGCGGCCACTAAGATAGCAGAATGCATTTCCCGTAATTAATAATAAATGTATGCCTCATATTATTATTACCAAAATTCATACTACCAATCCTTCATATATGAGAATCTGAAATGCTTAATCACTTAAAAAATATGTAAAATTTAATTTAAGCTACAACTTTAATTTATTTCCAACCCTATTACACCCAAGTTCAGAAGTATAATATCCTTTAAGTCAATTTGAAAGTTGTTGAAAATATTTGTGTCACGTTCTCCGGTCCGGCAAACAATACGGACGGAGCGCTAATACGGAATCATTCATCATTGTCTGGCCGCAGATTTATGTACACTGGGGACTGGGTACAGGACTCCGGCCATCCGACCATCAGACCGTCAGACCACCCTGCCACCCGACCACCCGACTATCAGACCACCCTGCCACCCGACCATCCTACCAACACATCATCTCTTTGCTCAGGGAAAAGAATTATTGAATAATTTATCGAGGAAGTTAGACGACATGCGCCAAATACAAATAAGGGGATTACACCCTTGCTGCGCGGCCGCTGGAGGAGTTATTAATCCTACATTCATTTGTGTTGTGTATCTGTAATATTCTTCCTGAATTATAAATAGATATTATATTACGGTGCGGTAAGCTCCTTGGGTCTTGACCCAGATATAAAAAATTAGCGTGCACAAATAAAACTGTTATTTAGCATACGTTTTGTTCAAAATGGAATAACGGTTAATTTAGTACCAATACCAAAGTGAAAGATAGTTTCAGTATCAGATTTGAAACTACATACTATTATGCTTAAATAGCTTCAGCTATCAATGTTTATTGAAAATGTATTGACACATATTTCGTTGTAATGCATATGCAATACGTTTAAAACTAATCTAACCTAACTTTCTCCTTCACGTCTCATTCGTCTCCCCGGCTTCTTTTAGACTCACAATATTCCCCAAATCAGTGTTGACGTAGTCTCACTAACTCTGGACAGTTGGGACTATTAAGATATTAAAAAAAATAAATCATTAGTCAAAAATATAGATCAACGTTATACCAAATATTTCCTTTTTTTGAACAAACAGCACTAAAAAAATTAAATATGCATATGTATACCATAAAAAAATGTACATGAAAGGGGGTTACACGTAAGTAGCAACTTTAAGCACGAAGTATCTTTTAATTAATAGTTAAAGGATACTTCTTGCTCAAAGTTGCTGAAGGACACGTGTAAAATATCTACATTTCCTGCGAGGTAGTTGATTAACCTAGTAAGTCTTCCCAGGAGCATCAACATTGGTAAGTAAATTCTGCACCTGGGAAGTATCAGAAGCCTGTGTTGGCGGCCTGGCGTGAAATTATCCGGGAAATAGAATTCTATTTTAGCCAGATTGTCTGGCATTGATAAAAAACCATTCAGAAGCTTATAAGTCATCAGTAGTAATGCGACGTCCCTCCAGTAAAAAGATGCAGATAAGCAGCATTCATTCGAGATAAATGCTTTTGAAAAGATCCTTGGGTAAAAACCGAACTTTCTCATGTAGAAGTATTGTGAAATTTTTTTTTTATTTAATCGACCATTAGTACACAGACGGTGTCCTCTGGCCCCTGAGATATCTGAGATCCACCCTCGAGAATGCTAAGCACTAAGCTAAGGTAAAGCAGCCGTATAACTGTAAGTTTGGTCATTACATGTGTGTGTCTAAATAAAACATACTATATTCTTTTTACTCATGTGGCAGGAATTTTACGTTTTTGTGTCCATTTTTAGAAATTTCCAAATGTATATAAGACCAAAAGTACTTCCGAAATAATTAATTATCTCTAATACTCGTTCTGAAATTAAATACTCGTTTCTATATTTTAGATTAATTCAAAGTAATATTCCAATTTAATTTCCTTTGGCAAAAGAAAATACACGTTTCGCTTGGAAACCAAATCCAGTAACATTTTCGTTTTCCTATTGAGATAACATACAAATTCATTTTCTGTGGCTTTAAAACATATATCTATGGTTAACATTCATAATATGATATCTACACGAACACATATATTCTAAGAATTCATAACGTTTATATCTGAATATTATTCAGAAACCAATTTTGATAAAATGACGAATTAAGAGACGAGTTTGCGTAATATACCTCCTTTGATGTATCAGCAAAATGCACGGATCTAAAATAAGACTTTTTATTTTTAAATATAATAGAAAGTTCGGGGAAAATATTTCCTTACAAAATATATCTCGTTTGTGGTACGTTGCTTCCTTGCAAGCGAAATATATGTTCTTTAAATTCCAAAATACATTTTCTTCCGGAAGCTTTGGAAAGGAAAATTTTCATCATACAATATTTAAAGTTTTAGGTATTTTGTGTTATCCGAAACGACATAAAAAGGGGAATAGATACATAAAATTAACGAATTTGTGTGATGTTTAGCAAGGCAGGCGTGTGATGGACCAAGGTCTTTCCCAAGAAAAATGGCATAAACCGTCATGGTAGAGACATCTATCGGAACAGGCGCGTATGAATTAAATGGAACTGCATACTTGGTTAGGAATTTTCTATCAGGGATTATCAGAAGAATTGAATTGCCCAATCGGATTACAGGGAGAAAGAAGGAGGTACGACTTTTGACAGGACAAATGATATCTTAAGAGAGGGGCGTTTTTTAAATGGAAACCTTTTTACTCGAGAAAAAAGTTTCCGTTTTCTTTAAAATTCAAGTGGAAAGAATTTTTGTCTAAAGTACCCACTAGACTTTACATGGTGGGTATAGGAGTAAGAAAATCCATTAAAATTAATGGCCAGAGATAAAATAAATTTAAAGATTTTTTTGTTAAAATTTTCAAATTATGTTTGGCACATTATAACTTATTTATGTCTTTTTCGTGAATGAAAGAGACAAAACAAAGGTACAGCACCGAATAAATGAAAAAAAGCACGCCCAAAAGAAGGAGCGTACTAGAATATTTGGCAATAAAATTACGTACAATCAGGGAAAAAAATCAGAAGTTGGAGACTAAAAAAAAAAGAAGAGTGATGGGTTCACGTAGAAAAGGGAGGGGAAAGTGAGTCATCAGAGGCAAATTGAAGATGATCAAAGCTGGGCGTGTGAAAGCGTTAAAAACAAAGCGTACCACATCATAAACAACTGTAGATGGTAGGGGATACTGCTGCAGGTCTACGTTAGATTGTGACCTCAGTCAAGGATGGTTGCAGTGGGCATTTCTCGGGTTGGACTGGTTAACGACAGTCATTAAAGCAATTTTGCGGACACAATAGCATTTTAAAATAAAAAGTCCGGAATTCACACTTCAAAAAGCAGCGTTCACTAAAGCATTATATTGAAAGCGCCCTATGGTAATCGGAACTCGCTTTTCCAGTCCGCGCCTGATCATTTGAGACAGATTTCTGGGAGTGAACCTTTTGAAATAACCAGAATGGCCTAATTAACATGATGCGACTATGAGCTGAATAGAAAAGAACATACGAGTCGATAAAGGTTAGAATAGCATATTTTTAACGTGATTAATGGGAAAATACAGTTATAAATAGTTTGGATTTAGAAAAATGGGTACAGTTTTTTGACATTTTTTGGGGAGTTAGTTGCAGAGTAAGTGCGTCGCGAGATTTTAAACAAAAGTGCTCAAATTAAACAGTTTTCGAAAGTTTCGGCAGTTTTGAGAAGCGAATTCGCAGAGTAAATACGTCGCGGTATTTTAAATAATTAAATTCAGACTTGGGAGAGTTGGAACTCAGTGCTAGATACCTCAAGATAAAAATCTCAAATCAAAGTAGTAAAGTGTTCTGTTTAAATTTAAAGAGTTTTAACAGTTTCGCGGAGTTTTGATCAGAACGTGTAATTACGACGCGTATTTTCGAGCACGAATTGTTGTTTAATAAAATACAGTCCCGCAGGGTTTTTTTGATTTTGATAAAGTCACGGGTTAAGAATAAAATTGTAATTAAAAATAATAAACCCTAAAAATTCCTTCTCGAATAAAATAAAATGCAATTGTTGTGATTTTAATAAAGTCACGGATTATAAATTAATTTATAATTAAAATGATATACATAAAAGTCTTTCTCGGAAAAATAATACGCAATTGTTATGATTTTAATAAAGTCACGGATTATAAATAAATTTATAATTAAAATAATATAAATAAAAGTCTTTCTCGAACAATATAAAACGCAAATGTTAAGATCTCCTTTTAAGATTTTAATAAAGTCTCGGATTATAAATAAATTTATAATTGAAAATTTATATACCTAAATGTCTTCTTGAACTGTACAGGAACGCAAGTGTTAGGCTCGATCAAAGTTGCGCATTATAAATATATTTATGATAAACAAAATAATATCCCTGAAGTCTTCTTAAAACATAATCAAAGACATAGCTGTTAGATTTCAATAATTGCTGGGTTAGGGAGGGGTGTTGATTTTACAATTATGGGGTTGACTCTATAGGCAATTCAAATATAGATTGGTAGAAGATAGAAGGTTCGAAGTATATTCATTACGGTGGGTAGTGTGGATAACACAACCAAATTAGGAAAATAAAATTGTAGATATCTCGGATTAAGATATAAAATTTTAGGTTACCATCTCAGGATAAATCTAGTAGTAATTACGGGACGCTCCACCCAAGAGCAATGGTCGTGTGTTTCCCGACAGGATTTTGCTATTAGCGGGTAGGAGCTTGTTAAGTGTTTTCATTTCCAATTGAGGTGTTCCAGTTTAACTTAGATGTCAGCATCGCTTTTTAACGAGCGATGCTGACATTTGTTGACTAACAATTACCACTAATCCATTTTAAAATGTATATAAAAACAACATTTCAATTTTTCAGGATTCCTCAACAAATCCGATATTACCTCGGTAGTATCATTCACAAGGCTTTATCTCATCCCTAAATTTGAACCTCGATTAAACTTCATAGTTGGTTGATGACAGATAGTGACACTGTAAAACCGTATACCACAAATACGGGCCAATCAGAAGGATTTTTTTTCTCACGCTACCATGTGATAGGGGTTGCCAACGTGGACGGAGCGGACGAACGGGATGTTGAAAACTATTCCCTCTGACGGGACCATGTTGCGTGAGGGGCGTGAGAGAGGAATGAAAAATTGTGATGCCGCCTTGTAATGAACGGGGACATGGTTCGCTATCGGTGCGTCTAGAATGAAGATACCTCGGGGCGTCTGTGAAATCCACGTGGAGGGGGCGATGACGTGATATCACGTGAGAATTAGTCCGCAGCGCTATTACATTATCCAATGGTGTCGACCTGCAAGCTGATGTAAGCCAACTGGAACGCTCCCTTCGCGGAATTACAACAGCTTCTTTGAGGTGGGGTGTAGGTCTGACAGCGCGTGGAAGGTGAGTTTCATCAGACGAAACCTACATGAAACACTTTCCGCGTTAGCATCATGATATGGGATGCAATTAACTTCCCCATCTAGAGCCAGTACAGTATATTTTCCGGAGGTATGGGCGTTGGAGCGATTTCGGAAATAGCGTGATGACTTAATTCGTTTTCTCTCGGACGTGAACGGATCCGCGTAGGTCAGGGTACCTTTATGAAATTGGTTGCCAGCTATGGGGGACAGTCCAGCCACGTCGGATTCAATGTTTGATTTCTGATCACCATTCACCGTTATTGTATTGGTTAGTGGAGGTGCCAACGTAGTTTGAAAAAGATTTCATTCATATAGTTTACCCCTTCTCCTTCCTCCTCTTCTCCTCCCCCCCCCTCTCATTCCTTCCCTTTAATAAGACTATGTGTCGAGTAACAAAACTAATATATATTAGACCAGATGGAGGCGACCCCGGAGCTGAGATGGCCGGGAATTCCCCCCCTACCTATGCATGTCGGTACTATACTATACTAATTTGTGCAATAACGAAACTATTTCATGTTTTCGGATTTATTTAAGGTCGGAAAAATTTAAAAAAATACAAGTGACGACTACTGTATTAGAGTTAGGCGTACTGTAGGGGACGAGAGTAGGTTAAGCGCACAGTTTTATTAGAAAAGTTTTAAAATTTCAATAGTGAAGAGATCACTCACTCTAATTTAAACGAAACTGGATTACCACAAACATATGCATTAATAGCTCGTTCATATAGGGGAAGTCTTCTTCATATGAATTTCAAAACCAAAAAAGATAACACAACGCTGAAAAAGAGCATTTTTGGGAAGATAACTCTTAAGATCTTGTTACTGTATACTCCATACAGGGATCGAAAGGTTTAGCTAGGGTTTCCTTTTAAGATATGCCTCCTAAGGGGTGCCACCACTAGCATAGGAAAATCGAAGGACAAAGACCTGGGTGCTACATTTTACAAATCAGACAGAAGAAATCATCATTAATTTTACGTAGGTAGAAAGTTAGGACCATCACAGGCGCAAGTACTCATATTATTTTTAAAACGTGTTCCTTTTTTGTAAGAGCTTCTCTGATTAGTGTCTTTCGTGAAAATAAACTATTTTCATACGGTTATTCAAGGCTATTTCTTTGTAATGTAACGTAACAAAATTTTTAAATTTTATTCTTATATTATTAATCATATATTGACCAAACTAATGCACCCCGCTAACAATAAAAATATTATTTCTTCATATGAAGCGGTTACTTTGTGATGTGACTATAAGTGATGTTTACAAAGTTATTGTTTAATTTTAAAAAATAAAAATATTTATTACATTTTTATAAAAATTCTAATATTTTGAAAAATTTCTTTACAACTGTAAAGAAAATCGATACATAAAAATAATCCAGTAATTTCATCTACTTAGAAAAACAATCAATTTTATCAAATGTATCCGGATTTCTTCAAGTATAACAAAGAAATGACTTATTTACAAATCAAAAATATTTCTAAAAGTTGGAAATTACTTTCACACTTAACTTGACGAAGGAACTTTGAAGAGTTAATTAGGAAAATAGTGCTCTAAGGCGAAAATTTTATATAATTTCCTCCAATCAAATTCACTTTTTATTTATACAGCACTTATCAAATAATATTAGGTTTCCACTTTGCGCTGTTTACTGTCGTTCGTGTAGATCCAACGCTAAGAAAGTAATTAACGAGAAAATTATTTGTCAATCTTTGAAACCTCCGGCGAAAAGAACTACAGCTTTTTTGAACATCAACAGAAAGGGAAGTATTCCAGTATTTTAGCAGAGTAAATACTCCCTTACCTAGATTATTCCATTTCTTTAAATATTTTGTAGGCAACAATGTAAACGTTAACAAAGAATTTATTCTGTCTGCCATATTGAGATAAGACTCATACTGCAGAGGCGGAAGCTCACCAAGCGTCGGCGTCTCTAGAAAACACTTGATCTGAAACTGGGACACTGCTCGCTACTGAATATAGATAATATTTCTTAATCTTAGATTTTACACATTATGTTCACTGGGGAAATTTACGAAATTATGTTTATTTTTTATGAGGAAGATATAGTGATTTAACAACTAATACATAACTATTGATAAAAGTAAAGGTAATAAATGGATTTATTTATTCACGCCATGGAGGCTTTTACATTTATACAATGTTTAAGGTAAGCTGGTCAGGAGTACAATAATGTGTGTATATTACAAGACATAATAGGCCAAGTACCGACAATATAAGGAGTTACAATACTAGTTATAGTTGAGAGTTGTTGTACATTCAAGTAATAGTTGGTCAATAAATAAATATAGTAATAACAGTACAAGGTAGGTACTTAAGGTACTATGCAAGTAGTAGCGTAACAATATTTAATAACCATGTTGATGTTAGTCAAATAAATATAAAATGTTTATTGTTAAGCGTGTTAATATTTAGCAAACCTAATAATGCCAGATTGGGTATTATCATACAGAACTTAGCTTAATATTAGAACAGGAATAAACAATACCGGTTTATTGTAAATGAACACATATTTATTACGCCCGATTAGGTGTTTTATGGAACATAGAAAAAAATTATGTAAATATAAAGTGTGCATTTAAGAAAAAAGAAAAAAATTGTGGATCAGTTACAAATATTCTAGTATATTGTTTTTTAGTTTGTTCGCTAAGTGGTGGTAAATTTACAAAATGTTCTCATCGTGAGTTGAGTATTGGATAAAAAATAAATAATTGATTATACTTTTTAGTAGAGAAGAAAATACAAATTTAAGTTACAAATGCAAAATCAAGAACGAATCATTTTTTAAGGAAATATGCCTTTAAAGATTTTTTTAAGGCAATGGCAACGAAGTCGGTAGCTTGACGCGTAGGGGGTGGAGTCCAGGATAAGTGGTAATGTACATCAATGGTGGTGAAGATCACGGGTTTTACTGATGCTCCAGTGAGACGATTTCGAGCTTCGACGTCATGCGGGCGGAGGCTAGATGGAAGAGCCAAAGATTCTGTGTACGTTGCAAGCGCGGTGTGCTCGCAGTGTCAACGCGCGTATCGCTTGCAGCTGTTGTAGCACATCGCTATTGCGACTGAGCGAATGCGTACTAGCAGATGAGGCGGATGAGGCGAATGTACCACCAGCATTAAGAAAACGAAAATGATTAAAAATGCTTTTATATAATATATTTGTAGGCAATTAAAAAAAATAAAATTGAAGGTTGTAAGTTATTAAAAAAAATCCGATGCACCAAAGAATTGACCGGTCGGTGGCCGAGTTGACATCGCGCTTGGGTCCCACTCAGGCGTAGTGTGTTCAATTCCTCGGCTGGCTAAGTCCTCACAACACAAACAAAATTTTCAGCTTACTGTGGTGGTAGTAGGAGATTTTCAATTATTGTCAGGTTATTCGTAACCCGGGAATATTTGTCTTTCTTTAAAAAAAAAAAAAAGAATACGCGACTTTAATAACCCAAAATTAATCAAGATAATAATTTTGGCATAGAAAATCTGAAATCATATCTGAGTGTCAGTTTTTTTAAAATATATACATCAAAATTATGTTTCAAAATGATTGAATAATAAAAACAAGATTAAAGTAATAAAAATTATTAGTGATTTCAAAAAACTGCACCAGCTCTAATGGTTGTACTCTTTAATCAGTAATCAGTATGGTATATTTTTGAATAAAACTTAACTAACAACTTAATTTTTTTCCACTCTGCTGGTCAAAACAACGTCTAAATAATCACACAGATGGCATTAAAATGTTGACCATGTTCTTCGAGAAAATCGAAACTCAAACAAGTTAATGTTTTCAATTATAGCAGAGACGACATGTACTTCCAAATTCTAATAAATTATCGATAAACATTATCTATTAATCCCGGAAACTCGCTGGGCACGGATTAGTTTTGCGTCTTACAAACAACATCTGATTTCCAGCGAGACACGGTCCCGAGAGAGATGAACGTTGGGTAGGGAAACCAGGAGAGCGAATGCTAAATATTATAACGCAAATGGACCTAACCAGTGGCAACAAATGATAATTTCGAGCTAAGATTTAATTTCATTTATCCTTATTATTTATCTGCTACAAAATAAATATATTAGTTTCGACCTGAAAACGTTTACAAAATCGAAGAAGAATATTGCGCTTGAATGGACAATAGTTTCTGTTGGGGAAATTTCAAACTTCGGTTAAAAATAGACGTATTGACGCCATATTTAATGAAGAAGGATGAAAAATTGTGGAAGTTTAGCTCCGACCTTCGTGGCGGCCGGAATGCGCGGACTGCGCACGCGCAGAGTGAACCCACGATTTTTTTGACTGCCGGATTCGACACGTGTCCATAAATGGGTCCTTATCTCAGAGACTAATTCTATCCGATCGCAGTAATTCAAGTGTTATTTTGAAGAAGAGTGCTTATTATATTTCATCTCAGATTGAGTTTTGAGTGTGTTTATTAAAAAGTCAAAAGATACGAGGATGTGAATTTGAAAAAGTTTAAGAATATCGCAGTTTCCTTAAAATGTCGCGATGTGTGAGGACAAAGTATAACAATAAAAAAATAAACCATTTATATAATCTTCAATAATCGCATATCCACTTCATGGCGTCATTTCAATTTCATGAAAATAAACAATTTTGTATACATCGACGCGTTTAGAAACCAACGGTTTCTTCGTCAGGATAAAGTACGATAGGTTATTAGTTTACTTTTAACCTGACGAAAAAACTATTGGTTTCTAAACATTTCGATAATTTTAATTAAATAGTGGTGAGTACAAAGTAATTTATTTTTGCATTTTTTTTATTGAATTACAGTACGCACGATTGACGGTTTCACACACTGCTTATCTACATGTGTTTTAAGAATCTTCAAACTTAGATTTATAGTACAGATCTTTCCACTTGTTTTTTACATAATATGCCGTTTACTCGCTATGAGTTCATAATTCGACCATTCTGATTGCTAGTTAGGCGTCCTACCCAATATATGGTTTCCTTCAAACAGATTTAAGTTTTTTACAAATATTTTCATGAGTCTTATACAGTACTAAAATGCCTCAAATCACTATCTGTTTCAAGCAGTAATAATATACTTATTACATTTATATTATATTTTTGCCCTCTGGCATGAAAAGCTTACCAAGGCTTGCGCCAACAAACATAATTCATATTTTCGTAAAACGCAATTGCTTTTTAGATTGACGTTTTAAATTAAAGAAAAACTTGGTTTAAAACTAATTTATTTTAAACTATGCCAACTAGTTTTTACCGATCTGGCTTCATCGGGGTAGAATGTTAACCGCCACGAAACGTTGTTTGCAGCAAAAAGTAGTTTTTTTAAAAACATATACCTAGGGTGTTTTCATCTCTTTACCATAAAAGTGTTACATCAAAATTATTTTTTAGCAAATATTTTCGTTTAACAGTGATCATATAAGAGTAGGGATCATTTCTTCCGTTCCAAAATTTTCAAATGTTATCATTGAACGCTTACCTAGGCTTACTGTAGGCCTAAAATAAAATGTATTCTTGATAAATAAAGTATTGCTATTCATGCTCACATTATTTATTTCATGAATTAAGATGCTCTAACCAACTAATATGTCACAATATACAATTTTTATTTTTAAGGTTTCTTCTAAATTTTAACATAGTATTGTATTATATTTACACAAGGAAAATAAGTGGAGCTAGATCGTATATCCTATCGGATAGTTATTGTATCAAACACAAGGATCTGAGAGTCACATGTCAAAGGTTATTAAGCGAGCATCTGATTCCAGAATTCCAACTGAATGAAGCTGCTAATGCTAGATCTATGCACAGAGAACAGCTATAAAGTGTACGCCATGTCGCTATCATCTCTAACACCCAATATAATTCCTCTGCACCGCACTTAGGGTGGACAGTGGACACCAAACACAACCATATAACCAACGCAATATAGACATAATCTTAAATGTGATGTATGCTGTTGCCGTTACAGAAGGAAGTTATGAAACTTTATACTATGACGGCCTTAGTGGTCGACCAGCAAGCCGAAAGACGCAGGTTCCATTCCCAGTAAGTAAATTTTGTTTGATTAACTGGTGTTATTTTCCCAATTATTCAATAAGAATTATATAAAGTACACTTGGTGCACGTTCCAGAGTGGAAGATACTCTCAGTATCGCCCTGGTGTAAGACCACCATTCAGAATTGAAGCATTGCTTAAAATGGCTTTAGCCGTGTTTGGTGACTAGATCTGAAAAGCCAGGTACTCCCTCACGTTCCTCCTCCCCGTCTCATCACCCCAATTGAGGATGCCATAGTCTCACTGGCTCCAAACGGTTGAGTACAGTTGGGACTCTTGTGCCGTACTCACATTTTAAAAAATACTTACGTGGGACGATACGTTTGTGGTCTAGATAAACAACGCATTTGTAATTTTCGTAATTACTCACGAAAGTAAATGATCATATTTGATATAACAGCCAGCGAGACTTAATTATACCTAATTAGGGGAATGTTATGAGGCGGAAGGAATTTTTACAGAGAAAGAGATGAGGATGCGGATGGAAGGTAAGATGTAACTGGTTGTTAGCAAAATCCGTAGAGTTTCCAAGAGGTGGTATCCAACTTTTATTGAAGTAGGAGAACTGGAGTAATAGAATGTGTTGATAAGGTACCTGTATAAAGTTTGAAAGAAATTTAAAAAAGCTTTTTTTTCTTCAAACTGTTTGTTAGTTTTACTCCTAGGTACATACATTATATTAATATTAAAAGACAAAAAATAAATAGTGAAAAGAACTCATGGCTTTATTCTAAGCAAAATCTTCTTATCAAAATTAAGTGCGTATGGCATGTTTAAATAAGATTATTTAAATAATATAAGTTACTCAATAAAATATTTGGATTTCTCTATGAAAATAATATGTTTTAGAGTTTTTTCGTGTATGGGGGAAAGAGCGCACGAAGTATGAACCTATCATTGTATCCAGAATAATTAATTTTGGCCTAGTATGCTGTAACGATCCAATTACTTCGTTACATTAGCAAATTGATTGAAGTCCAAACCGATAAATCCATCCGAATATCTAATAAATTAATTTCTTAATCGTAGAGTGGCATGGCGTAGTTGATTTTCAAACACAAAGAGCGTGTATACGGTATGGTAACTGCGGGTACTGTCCGCAGTTTTTCGATATTTTTTTTTTATTTAGCACTGAGAAAAAAATCCGCCGATTGTGTGGAAAATTTTTACTTGAGTTTCACGGTTTTGATCAGTTGCCAAGTTTTGCTAGCGTAATATGTCAAACACCAGTCAGGCCCCATGCCCTGAATTCGCCTAGCGCTAGATGCTGACCGTGCCGGTGCTAGACGCTGACAATGGCGCTGGCCGCCGGACCTTGGCGCAAGGCTGTAGTTGGCTCTGGGAACAGTAATGGTGAATATTTCAACAAATATAATCACTGATCGGGATGGTATTCAAGTGTGCGAAAAAACTATGTACGCCAGATTCTATATAAGGAGTCGCACGGGACAATTTACAGCCTGTCCTTAGCTGAACCGTCCTTTGAAATTCATTAAAGCGTGGCGAACCCTCGTCCCACCTTTCATTTTGTCGGATTCTGGAGCGAAGCTTCCCAATAGAGAATTCCGCTCCGCTGCGTGGCACAAGATGTGAACAAATCTCCGGCGTCGAAAGCGTTCCGATGGGATTCGGATTCTCTACTCTTCACAAGGAATGCTTCACGAGATGTTCAGTAGCGTTTTATATTAATATTACTCTGATGCATATCAAATCGGATTTTATTTGATAGAAGCAAATCGAAAATCCCTCGAGCTGTGACGCATTACGATTCACCTTTCCAATTCATGATTTTATAGTAATTCAACAAAATATTATATCAAAAATTTTCAGGCATAAAACAACCTTAGCTTCAATATTTGAATTTATTATTTCAAATAAAATTTCCGAAAGACTCCGGTTAAAAAGGATACCGAACCCCTTGCAAAGTTTTTGCAATTTCTCATACAGAATTACATAAACTGAAGTACCAACTTACGAGTTTATAAAAATAGTTTCAAGTAATTTAGGTTTCAATTATATTTGACGAGCTGTCTGCAAAAAAAAACATCATTAGTTCATCGTTCCATCAGAGTGAGCCGTTGCAAACAAAAAAACCTATTTGCTTTATGGAAAAAAATATTTTGAAACATTAAAGAGATACGAGTTTTAAACCCTTCATGAGTGAGCAAGAATCAATTTTTCAGAAATTGATGTAACGTCCGTAGCAATATATTTTTTTCTCCGTTGCATGGCTTTTCCCAGGTATTTATATGGGGTAAAAGAATAGATAATATAAACAATCAATGTTTGTATTACAGCCTGGCTCGTGGCCACGACTTTAAAAGAAATAATCTACCGCTTAATTGTTTTTCATGAAAAAATGTTCCAATATGGAAAATTAATTACAAACTGACAATGGATTGCAATAAACTAGAGCTCTTGTTTCAGAAAACTCTTCCTAAATTGTATAAAATTAAAATTTCTCTCAGGTAATGTCATCTTTGGAGACACTGTGTGGAGGGTCGTTTTGAGGAGAAGAAGGAAGATTTAGAAACGAACTGTACACATAAGGTACATTTTGCACATTTGGTATGCTTCACGACTATGCTCCGGTGCCGAAGGGATCGATGACGCTTGTTTATGGGAGCATCTTCGATTGAAATTCCAGTAGAACAAGAACAGAATTCCCACCTGACGCTTGTGTACTAAAGATTGCAATCCGTGTGTTAGGATAGAAGAAACTACTAAACGGACCGACATCCTATCAAATGTGGATCTAGATTAATTATTTCATTAAACGCGAGAAGTTACTGACATTATTATTACAGAATTTATTTCTTTATTTAACATTATTTTTCATGAAGAAGTAACTTATCTGAATTATTTCGTAGCGTTTTTTACTACCGCCAAATTCTTTGACCCTATTTTTCTTAAGACTTTATTTATCCCATTATTTTCACTGAGTCATCTCTCACCAAACCAAACTTATTTGGTTATTTAGTCCTCAGAGAATGATTTTTATTTATTTTTCATTTTTTTACTTTTGAAATGAGTAACCCAAAGGAATATGGAAAACTTGAATGAATTATAATATTTTGAGATGCCTATTGTACATACTTCATTAAATACATGTTATGTTATTTGGAAGGTAAGGGTAATTCTAGGTTAAATTATTTCGACGAGGGAGAATCGCGACAAATAAATTTCCATTGCAGGTGTTGACACAAGGTGTGAAGTTGGGTTCAGTCCGTAGTTTGTTATTATTTATTAGCTCGGTAATAATTCTGTAATTTGACTAACACATAATAATTTTGTCAACTGAAACAGAAAAAAAATATTTTTTCACTTGTTTTAATTATTAGAAAAAAATATTTTGGATTTTTTTATGTTTTGTGCCTACATACTGTGTGGATCAAGTTCAGTAATATTTTGACTTTATAATTGACTTTCTGCAATTGTTTTAAATAGTCGTTTCCTGCACTATTTTCGTGTATAATTTCGTAAATATTTTTTATATATATGTATGTAAAAGCCTTAATAGGCGTGAAATAAATAAATAAACAAAAACATGACTAAGGTTGTTAGTTTCGTACCTATTCACTGTTGAAGGTGTACACAGTGGAGCTCAGTAGTTCAAGGAATGACTTCGGACGAGCGACGTTAGTGACTTTATATAACCAATCATTTAATTTGTATCGGATTGTGTGCGGATTCAGGTTAAGACGAGACAATACCCTTTAATAAAGCCAGAATCTTAACAACGTAAGTGGAGCAGCCGTGTACAAAAATATGCGACGCCCGGCCCTGATGTACTGAGAGACCTGCAGTTAAATTTTCCCTATTAAATCTCTAAAATAATGTGGGATTCTTAACGACGTAAGTGATGAAGTCGAGTAAAATAATATTCGGCGAGCAGCCCGGCGTATTAAACGGACCTACGGTCGACTTTGTCCTAGCAGGCCTAGAAAATCGATCTTTTCGTGTGGTTTATTTGAATCATTTCTAATGAACGTATTACTTAAATCTCAAATGTTTCTAAAGTGATCCCTCAGGAAGTTACTAATTTATTCTCTAGAAATATAAAATCTGGTGCATACCGCTAATTGTATTGAAAAACGTTTTATAAAATTTTCATATCGTTTTACATAAAATATTTCAATGGTAAGGTCCTGTTTTTATTAATCTTAAATATAAGTAACCTACGTTCATGGGGATTCCACAGAAATATTTGAATTTTTAGTAATACGTTCATCGGAAATAATTAATTAATTTAAATATGAATATGTGCATCGAGCAAACTATTGTTATTAGAGTCCAATGTCGCCTTAAAGTGCGCGTACATAATTTTATTCTCGACGACGAGCGAGGACGACGACGACCGGCGAGCAAGAACATTTCACATGTATTGTACATTGAGATACCTCTAATCAAAATTGAGACGAATGCGGTGCTTGAATTCCCTAAAGAAATTTTTTTGTGTACAACAGACCGTCTGTGTCCATTTACACAACATCACCTAGATATTTTTAGTTACATTCTTTGGAAATCAAGAAAAGAAATAATAAGAAGTGACGTAAAAACATTCTATAACGTATAACGTGTTGCATTCACATGCCCTTTGAATCCGTAAAGGCTACTGTTAAAAATGTCAACAGTCTTGGAAACGTTAATTAACATCGCCATACCTCGTGTCATGCTATTCCGAGCCAGTACATCGGTTCTGCCAAGTGGAATACATGGGAGATGTATCGGCACTGTGCCACCATTGGCAGTAGTTGTTCGGTATTAACAACTTATAGCTTTCCAGGTGGCAAAGGCTCTCTATTAAATAATTAGAAACCACATCTGAATAGCTACCGACCATATTCTTCCGATTTTCCTTTCATGTCAATGTAACAACGCAACAACAGATGCATGAATTATTCGGCTTTTGGAGACAATCTGACTGAAAACATGGCTGAGATACGAGATACATTTCTCAAAATATTTTATGTTTAATTCTGACAGTAAAATTTCACAGGAAGACCAAAATGTGAAGAATCATTTAAAGATGTTAATATCTGACAAGTCGTACGAAGATTTGACCCATTTAAATTTGAAATTTGAATGAATTTTCCGATCTGACCTCGTCTTTCTGTGACTATATAAAGTTCACGGTGTTAAACTCATGAACTTCGGCAGTCAGTTTATAAATTCAAAAGAAGCTAAAACAATTCCCAGCTTCACTCAATTTGCTAATTTTAATAAAATCCGCTCCAGTGTTCCTTCCACGACTGAAGATACCAATAATATCCCAAAGGAATTTATTCTAAAACTTCCCTACGTTTCAATAATAATATTCGTTATTCGCAAGCAGCCAATCGGTTATAATCTGGATTACATTTTTTGCAATCGCTGAGTTACGTATAATGGCGTAATTAGGAAATTGATGTTGAGTTTATGAAATTTTCGCAAGGTTGCTAGATGTTTTGCATATTTTAAAAAAATATAAAGGTTATTGGTAGATGTAATGAATCACATAATTTAGTTTAAAAATTTTACCAACTAATGCTCAAGAATGTGGATTTTTTTATTAGTTAAATTATTCAGTGGCAAAAAGCCATGGTAAACTCATCCTTAGTAAGTTGAAGATATATTTTCGTTATATTTTTAGATATTTACATGTTAAAAAAAATTATTGATTTAACGGTACACCGATATCTTTCCCGGTGTTCACGAGGAAAAGAAAAAATGGGTATGTATGTCTTTAATTTGTTTTTAATATCCCTAACCAATGAACGTTTGTATTGTGAAATTATTAATTTTATCGCTGAAAACGTTCTGCCTATCATTAGTAAATATTTTTTTAGAGCGTGATCTTTCAGTTACCTAAAGTCTCTGTTCGATATTTTTTATGAACATCCGTGGGAAATAGGAGATTATAGGCGCTAAATATTGCAACTACAGTTGTTATATACAGAAATATAAATACTATTTTAATATTCTAAATTGCTAAATAAACGGACCGCACTCTTTTCAATACATTACGTGCTAAACTGCACGTTAAGCAACGTTAAACGCCCGATATAGTTGTTTCGGCTTTACGGTAACATATTTCTAAAGACCGAATCACAGGTGGGCTGCATAAAACCAACCCGCGGGACCGATGCCGTTTTCGGGTCAAGCGCTGAACAGCGTCGATTAATTAAATATTATTAGTTACCTTTTTTTAATAACGGATTAATACCTTCTATATTCATTATAATCTCTGCATTAAATTTTTTCCAGATTCAAGTACAATAATTATATTTGAATTACGTGTTATTGTTATAACTGAACGGAGCATTGTTTACATAATATCGATTTGCAAGTTAAGAAGTGATGCCAATTTGATGAGTGAGAGTGAATCAGAGTGAGTTCCAGATCTTTTCACTATCACCCCGGTGAAAAACCACCGAAACCGAAACGTTCCTCACCTTTCTTTTCCTCACCTCACTACCTTCAACCTCACAAGGTATCCCAATTAGGAATGTCATAGTCTGACTGGCTCTAGACGATTGGGAGTAGTTAGAACTATTTTGAGGCATTCACAAAAAGTACAATAAAGTTCGTCATTCCTCTGTTAGTAGATGTTTTGTATATTTTGTTTCAGCTAGTGATTTATTGGGTGGGATGTTTTTTTAATTAAACGCACATTAAAAAATAAAGGCTTATGAAATTGATGAATTTCAACATTTTAAAATAAAATAGTCGATCAATTTGAATTACAACGGAAGTCAGGAAAATTCTAACTTTCTTCGGGCATAGGATATGCCCACAACATACTTATTTGGTTAATCTCTTCTGTGCTCGTGATGATCACGATGCTCGGCCATGAATCAATGATATGGAAGAATGATATGATTTATTCGATTTTCACAGATCAAGAAGCCTTAGCGAGTTTTAATTATTTAACAGATCATCGTACTAAATGATAAAACTTGATGACTAAACGAATGTTGATGAAATTCGATAACCTCCGTCGAGCGGCAGGAGAAAAGTGAGGTTACCATGCAACGATTGCTTCAGCAATATTAGAATACCCACAAAAAATACCATAAATAACTTATCAAACACGGGTGGTGTTGGTGTTTTTTTGTCATTAGAAAAATCGCGTTTCTTTTTAATTAAATTACACATATTACCAGCATTTTCAGCTCTCCGGGATGTATTCCTAAAATAATCCCCTCATTGTTGTGGTGTATTTTTAAATTTATGCCTCAGGCACCTTATTATCTTGTTCTATACAATGTCAGCTTTAAAGCAATTTTTTGTGTAGAAAAAAATATATATCAGCTGGAGTAGCATTTTTGATCGGTTAATAATTGAAGCATAATATGAAAATATTGAGAGACTCACTATTATTTTTTTATTAATTCCTATCTTTTACTTGAACTTAACATTGAATGCGCTCAAATAAATTCGAAGTGCGGGTACCCAAAACTTTAGTACCGACACAAAAAACACTTGTTGGTACACTATTGATTCCTTCTTATATACAGGGTTTTCCAATAAGAGGTGTTATTTTGATATTCAATCATAAAAGATCAATGGTTTCGTTGCTTGTGTGGCACGTAGCGCCGTTTTGTTGAAAGTAAACGTTGTCCAAATCAATACCATCCAATTTGGCCATAAAAAATCATTAATCATTTTTCGATAGCGCAATCCATTCACCGTAACTGTTGCTCCAGCTTCATTTTCGAAAAAGTAAGGTCCAATGACTCCGCCGGACCATAAACCGCACCAAACAGTCACAAGTTGAGGATAAAGAGGCTTTTCAACAATAATTCTTGGGTTTTCCGAGCCCCAGATGCGACAATTTTGCTTGTTGACGAAGCCACCGAGGTGGAAATGGGCCTCATCACTCAAGATGATTTGCATTTGATTCACTCAAGTGAATTTTAATAACTTTAATGCGTTGTTGAAGCGTTTATAGTTCCATTTTTATTAATGGCATAGTTTCTACTTGTCAAATGTCAAAAAATGACAGCTTCAAAAGTAACATTACCGAAATAGCGGGCTATTCAAAATAACACCTCTTATTGGAAAATCCTGTATGTACGAATAAGCTATCCCAATAGTAGATGCTGTATACCTAATGACTAGGGGCGCCTTCGTGTAGTATTCGCGTATACAAAGTTCGAGACATAGTTCACAAAAATAAAACTTATCTATGGTTTTCCCTAAGGTTGGATTCCAATCGATTTTTATTTTTTCATTTAGCTGGTAAACAGCAATAAGTGATACATTTTATAAAAATATATTGAAAGTAAATGAAAACGAAGAATCTGTTTATTGTTTATTATTTCCATTGGATTGCTTTTTTTTATTTTAAAACAATCATGACTACCTCAATACAAAGTCTACCCGTTGGTTGGAGCGACTGGTAAGATTAATTATTCACGAACAAGACGCAATTACCGCCCGAAGGTGACAACAGTTTGCGAACAGAATTAAGGGTAAGTGGTTGCAGTTTCTCCTCGTTCCACATTTGAGGGCGTGAAGTGGAATTATCATTAATTAAAAGTGGTGTAATCAAAGTGTTATTTAAAAATGTTTGCTGAGATAAGTAATATTAAGGAAATTCAATTTATCCACAATAAAGTGCATTTCAAAATGTCTGTGCCACATCGCTTAGTTGATTAGTCAGTTAAGTGTATTTTGTTCAAAATCTATAGAGTCAAAATATCGTGAGCCGAATTTGTAAGCGTGGATCATCGTTCGTGGCAGCAATGGCTGGGAATTCTGAAGCACGCGTATGTCATAAGCATCTATCTATCGTAGGTTAAAATCAAGCTTCGCATTCATCCATTATTTATATTCACCTTTATAACTATTGTTATTTGTGTTCCTGATTGAACCATTTACTTATGGCTCCTTTCAGAATAGTTGAAAGGTAGTAAACCTACTAACAAAGTTCCAAAAATACAAAATATATTTTATCGTCGAAGACAATATTAGCGACTCTCAAACGAAAATCAGATAAAGATTCGGTCGCCTATAGAAATTGATCCCACGACCTCAACCTTGCTGGGGCTTTGCTCTACCACTGAGCTAATTCAACCCTATTCCATTCGGTCATATTTTACTGTATCATCATACTTCGACTAAGAACCACCAACATTATCTTCATTTTCTGGGTTCAATTCCCAATTGAGACCATAAACTTTTATTTTTTCTGTGATTTGTTCTGTTTCATGTTTCAATTAGATTTATGAAGATAATCTTCTTCAATAATATATTACAGGCCAGTTGTTTCACGGAATTTAAACAAATCATCAAATTACTGAGTGCGGGTTTTTTCATGGAATTTGAACAATTCAGCAAATTAAAATTTATTTTTCAAGTTCTGTGGATGTTTTATTCGAGTTATGTAATTCTTTCAGTTTTGTGAAGCAATTGACCCATAATGGTATAATAAACCAACTTGAATAGGACTTTCACAGAACTTGAATACTAACGTTGACATTTGATGAATTTTTCAAATTCTGTGAGACAACCAGTCCTAAGTTAATTTGCAAATTCTATTCAAGTTCTGTTATTATATCACTACGGGCTAGTTGCTTCACAGAACTCAAATAACAGAACTTGAAAATTACGATTTTACACTTAGTTTTAAAAAAAATATTTACCAAATACTTATTGATCGTATTTGTAATATTTATACATTGTGTTCAAATAAACCGGTTATTTTGACTATCACTTCATTCATTGAAAGTAACTGGGTCAATTAAATATATCTACGCAATCTCAGGCATCACAGATACATTGTTTATTTACTAAAAGTTTTTTAGTAATTTATTGTTTATGTCATGACACCGACCATTTCACAATTTAATTCAAAGGAGGCAAAATACATTACAAATCGGAGTAAGTTTTTCATATCAGGATGCGTGTCATAAAGGTTCCAGGGAAGGCTTACGTGTATAACAGTATAACACGGAATTCACTCAACACACTATCCTCACATATCTCATGCAAATGAGAAGTCAGGGTAGCTGGGGCGGGCCCGCGGGGCGGTGCACAGGGCGGGGACATGAAGGGGTGCGCAGGGCCGGCGTGACAAAGATGTACAAATAGTCGCGCGAGCCGAAAAGAGACAACTAGTCTTGTGTTTACAGAAAACGCCATGTAACTTTATTATTTCAATACTGAAAGGCATGTTAACCGCGGAATAGGAAATGTATGTGAAGTTGGGACTTTCTTGTCGTTCTTCCTTCCGCACGCAGAAGCCGAAAAATATTTGAATCCGGTTTTATCGAAGAAGTTTTAAATTTATTTCTTAAATTTTGGTATTTTACCATAATTAAAAAAAATGTATTCAAACAATGCTCTTCCATTATCTTCGTGCCAAATAAGAAAAAAAACTTTTCAATAATCACTCTTTCAATCACTCAATCAATCTTTCTAAATATACAAACAATAGTTACATATTACCAGCAATTAACTATCTAAACATCACACAAAAAACTCTGTCTTGGTCTTGGCACACACCCCTTGCCTCATCCACATTCATACATCACCTTATATATACTCTTCAGTTATTCTGACTCTTGACATAGCCCGACACATGAGCGACTTCCACAGATCATATAAAGTTCAATAACTAGTCAATAAAGTTTATTGCCAGCAATCATTGCTTTATGTTGTAAATAAATAGTTAGTTTGGGCTTTGAAGTACTACGTGAGCTAGCCTAATCTAATAGACCATAACTAGCTAGCTCAACCTAACCTAACCAAAATTTATTTTCATAATCCGGGTGTATACGTAAGTACCTTGCATACCTACTTATGCAACCCAATAAAAAATATATTTTATAAATACGTATATGTTTGTGTAAAATAAAAATTAAAAATATTGGGTAAAATACTTATTTCATATTTATGTTCATATTATGAAAATTCCGCTGTTTATCTTTGATCTCAGTAGGCCATCGCTTGTTTGTTGCATATTAGTTGAATGTTTTTATTTCAACTCATAAATTACATCCACGTCACTTATCAGATGGCAGATAGCAGGGCACCCTTCTTTGCACAAAGGACGTCCCGGCGGGCGTGGCGAACGGTTCGGCGGTGGTGCGGAGAAACGTTCCCATTTATATGGGCGCAAGATCGCACGTGGAGTATGGACCACGGAGGCTGGAGGCTCTATGTAATTCAGCGTTACAGAGCATTTCGGCTGCTCGGCGGTGCGAGGCGGCTTGAATTCTAATTGAAAGCGGAACGTGTTCGAAGCTGATTCTGCCTCTTTATTAGTGAACTAAAAAACAGGCAGATGGCGGCCCATTTAGACAATCTTTTTTTGTGAAATGTTTCACTACTTTTAAAACCCGTGAAGTTTTGTCATATATGTTTATTTACTAAGAAACATAATTTTTCCGGTGCCCTCAATATGCAATAAACAATAGAAACATAGTTTAGTGGATAGCAATGGCGACTGAAACGGAAAATCAATGTCTGCTGAAATTAAATCTTTTTTTTTTCAAAATGATTGTAAATTGAAATTATCACATAGCACCATCGTTGAGTAGATTTATAATTACCTATACCGATCTTGTTTTTTTTTAAAGAAATAAAATATTAAGTTAAACAACGTTCCATCGTTTAAGAAACTTCGTTTCGAGGAAGAGAAAATTTTATTCAAGATTGTTTTTTTATAAAAGTTCCAATTAATTTCACATGTGAACATAATCATCATGACGTTAAGTACCTACTCCCCAAAGGTACTTATTTGAGTTTGCTATTCATGCTTTTTTCCCAGCTTAAAAAAGTACAAATGTATTCATTAATTTATTCGAAGATTCTCTTTCATATAAAATTGTCAAACGTGAGACGTGTGATAATATACCTACTCGTTTGTTAGAAAATATTAATATTCACTCAATTTCAATTTGATGTCACAAATTTCCATAGCATTCCGGTTTTATGAGTTGGTAAATATGACGGGATTACTCTCCCGAACATTCCCAAGGCGCGTGTCGTCCCGGCCGTGACTATATCGTCCTACATTAAATGTACGGGTTTTTTAACTTGGAAAGTGACATCTCGGCAAAGGGTGACTGGGAGCACACGGCCTACGAAATCTAATTAAAAGGTGACTCCACCTCACCCCGGAGGACCTTCAATTTTATTTAAGGGATATGAAAATTCTTTTTCATTCAAATTGCGACGTCCGTACCGCCGTGGTTAGTAATTGGGGATTCACTCGAAAATATCTTCAAAAGGTTATGTTCGCCGGGTGCCTTCCTCCCAGCGCGCCGTGTAAAAGTCATGGTAATTAAGTTTTTAATTTCCCCGTTCTTTTCGGGAGATGTCTTCTTGATGTATGGGGTACTTTAGGAAAGTTAATTTGGCATGTTTAATTAGTCTGTCAAGTGACACGCTTTTGCTAGGGGTTAATGCAGGTATAGATTTTTTCATTGTATGAAGTTCTTATTATTTATAACTTTAAGGCCCCGTAGTAAGCGTCCACAGATGGTTTGAAAGGGAGATATGTAAATACATATGTTGGTAGAAGCGCGCTAATATTAAAAAAACGATAATAATTAAGGGAAAATGAAGAAAATATTCAATAAAACATGACTCACTTGAAATAGAGCAAAACCTCTCGACATATGCTTAAGTAGCATTTAAAGATAACACTGTGAATTTTTCCATGCTTATAACACATTATACAACAGAATAAAATTTGTTTTTAATAATTTTCAGAGCTTATTTTGCGTTTTTTTTGCGATCGAGGGAATTTCACATAATTAACGTTTCGGCATAACAAATGTATACATATTATCTTTAAAAACAACATATATTTTTTTGGAACTTAAAAACTTTGAATTTATTTTATTATTTTTTTTTTATTTGTGAAACTTGATATAAATCGGTAGAAATTGGATATGCGGCGGAAGAAAGTTCCACTAATACTAAAGGTTTCCTACTCTAGTCCTAACTACTCCCAACCGCCTGTAGCCAGTGAGACTATGCATCCCCAATGTTGTGAGGTTGAGATAAGGCAGTGGAGGGGAGGAGAGAGGAGGGAAAGATGAATGCAGGAAAGTACCTGATAATTCTGATCGGGTCACCAAACTCGGCTAAAGCCATTTCAAGCATTTTTCAATTCTAAATGGTGATCTTACACAAAGGCGATACTGAAAGTACCTTTCACACTGAAACGTGTTCAAATTTACCTTATATTATTTTAAATTATTAATTTGTAAAATAATACAATTGAACCCGCGACTTCCGGATTTGCTAGTCAAGAGCCTAACACCTCGACCACGGAGGTCATCGAAAGGCGAAGGTTCGGAAATAATTAGGAGGTTTACCAATATTTTCGCGTTATTCGTACCCAGTACATGTTAGTCGATCTGTAAAATAAAAATTTAGCACGCAACAAAATACACACTCCAAATTGAATGTTTGTGATCGAACGAAAAAATGTTTATTCGTCACTATTTAAAATTTTATTACGCGTCTGTGTTTTTCAATGATTTGTTTTCTTCAATGAGTGTATGAATGAAGTGAAAATTAACCTCCGATCGCGCTAAAACTCGGCAAATAGATGTTATTGATGACAATGCATTCTATCATTTTGGTGGCGCATACCCACGCGGACACGCACGCATTTCTCTGAATTTGTATGAATTTACTGCAGTTAATATTTAAAAATAAATGTCGATCCCACCCAATCGGGATTTGTTAGCGCGGTTGACTCCTGTCTCTGATGAGGTAGGTACAATCTCAGTCAAGCCAAAACAATATTTTTTTTAAAAGGTCACAGCAGCTAAAAGCCATTCCTTGGGGAGAAGAGTTCAATCCTTAATAAAACCAAAAAATATTTTGGTTTTTCCAAAGACTTCTATTAATAAAAATAGATGTATTATAGTAAAAAAAATATGGAATCATTTTTTTAAATTTAGATATAAACTTACTCAGTTTGAAAGACTAATAAATTCAATTAATTATCAATTTATTTTAATTAGACTTAGTACTATCCCTTTGTATTTATTTTATAATGTTTTCCATTGCTTAATTAATAAATTAAAACTCTTGGTAAATGAAAGATCATATTATTATAAGAGTTAATATTTATTTAAAAAAACTAAGTGCCCTTGGACTGATATTTCGCAAAAATTGCATGGAAATTAGCCAAGTATTATTATTACTAAGTTCTGAATGCTTAAGTACTTTCTGACTGTCTTCTTACCCTTCTCTTTTTTACTCCTTTTCCTCCCCTTTTTACCCAGGCTTCACAAATTCCCCAATTGGTGTGCTATAACACCACTAGTTCCAGCTGGTGTGAAAAAAAGATTTTCGGCAGCCTTTGTTTTCATGAAGTAATTAGTTAAAAGAATGAACAAACCATTTTCTCCAGTGGCTATTATGAAAACCATCACCACCAAATCGTTCACCGTAATCAAATTCTCAAAGGCCTTGTAAAATTATGTTATTACAATAAATTAGGTTCTCTTATACACCACTTAAATGCCTAATTTCCTAATAGTCTCCTCCGTAGTTTCGGGATAATTTAATCAGGCCAAAGATATTAAAAATAGTTAATATTGCAACTAATATTAAGTGAACTAATTTGATAGTTCAGTTTTCCAAAAAACTCGTAAAATAAATTGTAAATTTTATTTGAAAGCAAGTTTTTTTTATATGGAGCAATCTACCTACAATGAACCTACATACCCATTTTCTGGGCCAGCGTTTCAAGAAGGTTTAAAAACAGTAACTATAGGTTTTGTTTTGCGAATTTTGGTTACTTTATTTTGCGACAATTATTGCATATAGTATACGAAATATGATGTTCTTATTTCTAAAATTGATCATAGAATATAACCATTTTAGATACTGTTGAACGTTTTGCTACATTATTGTAGGAACCTTAATAATTATAATTTTAAGCATAATAATATGTAAGGAGAGATAGCTAAAATATTATCCCTTTATGCAAATTTATGAAATTTATTTCTCTCCAATTATTTTTTTACATTACTCCACACAGGAGGCCAAGAAAGATAATTTCCTTCAAGGATTACATCATCTTTGGAGATGACAGCATCTCCAAAGATAGGTGCGTTTTAAATATATTTATTTTTTTTACATAAAAACAGTCACTACAATAAGACAGTCGTTAAAACAGTTCAACTTGAAATTTTGGTACTTAAGTCATAGCGTATACATATTTTTATTAAAATTAGATCCATAAATGTTAATGTATTTAAAATATTATTTGTTCTGTTCATTTAAATAAACGTAATTATAATCTGATTATGTAATATAACTTCATGAAGGAAATTAAATTAATCGATTTTGGCAACCCTGCATACAACACACACGAGCTTGTACAACCCACGACCATTCCCTGCCCAGTGTCAAACATTACCTTTAAAATGGATTCAATAAGAATCTCTCCTTATGTATATTTCCTCCAAGGTTGTCACATTTTTATATATCGATAATATTACTAAATTCGGTTCATTGAATATATATTTTTATTTTATGTTTTTTCATCCAACCTAATGTTCAACATTTTATGTTATGTTTTCCTATGCTATATATTTTTGTTCTAATTTATTATTTGAGAATGCCCATATATATTTTATAGGCCTCTGAATATGTCTAAGTCTGTATATGCCTACGAGTATATAAAGATTGAGAGAAGTATGCCTATGTTATTGTATTTGTTATTATATTGTATAATTATTCTTCTACCTCAAATTTATATATTGTAATTTGTCGTTTGCATATTTAACATATGTTTTTTCTTATGAAATGAACAATGATCATAGTTCATTTCAAAGTTCTGTTGTGTAATTATTATTACGCGTGACAGCTATATCGCATTTTTTATACATGTATTTATTTACAATGTCACGGACTATGGAGATGTAATTATTGTTGTTAAATTTGTTATCATTTGGCAGTTTAGTGGGTTTTACACTAAAGAATAAAAAAAACTAAAACAATTTTATACAATTTAAAAACACACTAAGAACGGATTGTTTCATAGAATTTGAACAATTCTTAATATTTCAAGGTTAATTTCCAAGTTTTGTGAATGTTTTATTCGAGTTATGTTATTGCGTTATTATGGGACAGTTTCTTGACATAACAGAATTGATTAGAACATTCACAGAACTTATAAATTAACTCAAAAATTTGGTGAATTTTTCAAATTCTGTGAAACAGCTGGCCCTTAATTTCTCATACTAAACACAATTATTTCAATCAATATAGTATTACACTAACAAAGTTTATCTAAAAAAGCTAATTATTTGTGTTTTATAATCAAGTAATTAGATAGCACGCATGATAATAATACTAGACTTATTTAAATGCTGCTATTTTTTAAAAAAATATCACTTTTAGGCCACTTCCGATGATATTATACAATAATCTCATTTCATATTGAATAAAAAAGCAATATAGCAGCTAGTAGTAAGTACTCAATGTAGCCATGGCAACCCACGGACCTTAATAACTTTTTATTAGCCATGTATATAAGTATAACATTGTTATATACCACCCAAGATAGCACCGTATTTATAGAAGGAACCGTTTCCAGTAAGGCTAAATTGCGTTTGTAATTAGAGTTCCTTCTGCTGAGAGCAAAAAGCGTATCCTTTTTAGGAGGTTCCGAAAAAATAAAGACGGAACATTCATCTCTTAGATTGCAGTAAACAGAAAATGCTGTTTCATTTTAAATTATGTAAATGCGTTCTAAATTCATGGTGTTGTGTTTTGAGCTTAAGTAGATTCTCGTCTCGTTCGTCCATACCTACGTAATAGTACGAATAGTAATACATTAAACTCGTGTACCTACTACTTACCAGTGACGTGCAGTCCATTTTGATGATGCCGAACAGGTTGTCACATTAACAATAATTAATTTGCACACTGGAACAATTTAATACTTAAAATACTATATTTGATTTATTTTTAATTAATTAATTGATTTCAACGAATTTAACCAAAAAATTACAACCTCCGCTAGCCAAAAGAAAAATAAATTTACTTTTAATTGTGATAATTTAAAGGTAAATTTATATAGAGCGGTTTTCGTTACTCTCCAACTTTGAGACTACTTGAGTAAACAGAACAAAAATATAAGAGCTGTCCTGCCTTTGCACATAGAGATAATCTAGTCAATTTAGTTCTACTGTGTTATTACTAAAATCGATCATTTTACACACAAACTAATTTTACAGTGCAATTTGATTGTTCACAAATATATCAGATTTATAATGTATTTTCGCAACTAATTAAAACAGCCTAATTATTGACTGCGAAATAAATTTCTAATTCACACCAGTTACTTGAAAGACATAGCTAATGTTTGGTGAAAGAGTACTGAACGTCACTGCTTCCTACGTGATTCATATGTATGTGTACTTGCGTCAACCTATCATAAAGTTTTACTAAAACCTTTTCCTGGCGCTTTTCAATATCATTTCTCTGGTTTCAAACACGCCATGATAATTATTTATTAAATAACTGGTTACAACATCAAAAAAAAAAAAAGCGCCACCGGATTAATTATTTTACCAAAAGCATTTTTGGGGAAAATGAGAACTGATTTATGAGGTGTACCTTATTTAATTCCCTCAAATCTCTTTTTAATTCCACCGCCTTTGCCTTCCCGCACAGAAAATACATTGCGTGAACCATCTTGAGTGCCTTCAGGTGAAAACGAATTCCGAAAAATGATCCGATGTCGTCTTTGTCCTTATTTTTGTTGGGAATTTTTCAGTTGGGCGCAGACGTCACCCCTTTTCAAGTATTGCCCCACTTGTCAGGGATAATGATGCCCTTCCCCCGCCTCCTACCCATCCCGCCACCCTGCTCCCGCCTCTCCTGCCCTACTTTCTCGCCCATCCCTAAGAAAGAGAACACCCCTTGATCCCTATTTCATTGGTGCTGTGATTCAATCAGGGCATTTGATGAACGCAAAAGAACCGGTTTAAATGGATAACATTTTTCAGCTGAAAGCTATTTGAGGGAATTTTAATCCGGTGAAATTTTGCTCAAACCCAATTCAATATAATCGTGTTTCGAATTTCTGTCTTGTGCTCGATATCAAAAACTGTTTTATCCCAGTTTTATCGTTAGAAAGTACCAACTTCTAGTTAATTATTACGTAATTCGACAGATAGCAGTTAACATTCTTAAAAGGCTGTCCTCTGGGTGAAAATATTGATGTTTCTATTTCTTAGACGTTTTGTCAATTTCACCGATCATAATTCACGTTTCAACATACCGTATTTATGTATTGAAACTATTTGCCGTGAACAAATACGAAGTGAATAATTTTATGACATATGATTAAAATCACTTTGTGTTTAAATGTTTATTTAACCTGATTTTAACATGCGGATTTTTGATTAGAAAGTTTTATTCTGGGTAATAATATTTAGCAAATATTTTACTTTCTTTATTGACATTTTTGAATCAACTTATCAACTCTTCTACATCTCCTTCCCCTTCTCACTACCTTCAGCCTCATAACATACCCAATTAAGGATGCTATAGTCTCACTGGTTCCAGATTGTTGGGAGCAGTTAGGACTCTTGTGCGGTATTCACATAAAAAAAAACAATCTGGAAATGCCTTGACATGAGACATTACAAAGTAATGCAAAATTACGTGTTTTTGCATTACTACTGTAATATGTACATATTTATTTTTATTGTTCGTAGTGCATAAGAAAAAAAAAAATTTAACATCAAATGTCGGTACTCAGAAATAGCCATAAATATACTCTTTACAATGAGGGTTTTTGTCGTTTATGTAATGATCAGGAAACACAGTCGTTTTTTCTCCGGATAATGTGCGAGGAGCATGCGTGAAATGTCCCCGAGAAAAGTTGCCGGCAGGAAGGTAAATGACACGAAAGGAATCAGTCTAATTTACAACCACTCTTTCGATTGCTAACATTTACGCGTGTCGTTTTGTTATATAAAAATATATTTTTTGATACATCAGGTTACAGATTTTGTATTTAGCACATTGACGAAAGCTTTTCGCTTCGGAGAAGTGATTAGAAACCCGTTAAAATTATTTCCCTTTAAGATTAGTCAACAAAAGCCAGATAGATTAAAATTTGTAAATACAGTAGCGGCTCTTCTACGGGGATCTTTTGGTCAACGACCTCCCAAAATATGCTGTAAAAGTATTATAAAAAAAAGGAAAAACTACTGATTATTAATTTAGTTTTAATATCCGTGCATATTCGTATAGTAATAGCGGATTCCAGTGCCATATATCGTCCAAATAAGAAGCTACTGTATGTACCTACTGTGAGTCACTTTAAGTTTTGCCCCAAAGCTCCTTTCTTTCTCTATGCCACACAGAAAAAGGAGGTAAGCACTATTATGTCTGACGTATGCTTAGCATCATACAAAATATAATTTAAAAGGACATTACCGCGGTGAGATAGAATTATCTACTACCTAAGATCATTAAGGTATTAGGGGGAGATGTGAAAAAAGTTTTTTTGTTTGATAAATGATAGCTATCTTGAACTTGATTATTAGTTCCCGATATTATGTTTATCATTGTTGACGTAATTTACATGGAACAATTTAAAATGTCAAATTGTGTGGATATCATAACGAAAGAAATCGCAAACAATTCATTGAATCATCACAAAAATTCATAAACACATTCAAACATATTAATGTGACAATTAGTATATGTTACAAGACAAAAACAAAGAGGTAAAAAAGAAAATTTATAATTTTTATCAGTACGTTACTATTTAATGTACGTAGAGATACTTTTGCTTTCACTTAAGTCTACGGACAAACAATGGACTGAGTTTGGAGTGATTAAAAAAGTTAATAGGAAAAGGTTTTTTTTTAAATTAAAAAAAAACAATAATTAGATAATAATGTTAAATAAAACAATATTGTACCACCGGCTTCAGAATAGGTTGTCACCGGCAAATTAATTATATACATTGGCGTTTTTATAATATTCACTACGCATTAGCAATATGTTTTAACATTTCATATTCATTTTTTTGTTCAATTGTCCTTCCACTTCTGGATCTTCTAGAGCCGCCTTTGTGTAAATATAATGTAATATATTATTATCATTATCTTATACTGATATTGTATATAAATATATTAGTATCTATTGATTGTGTGAATGTAATTGTATAAATATGCCTATAATAGTATTTTAAATGTGCTGTGTGCCTTTGAGTGTGTGAATGCTTATGAGTATGTTGACTGTGTTATATCTATCTGCCGATGTATTTTTTTGAATTTGTATTATAGTCAGTTGAATTTTATTCTTCTGTGTCTAATTTCTATTTTATGGCTTCTCGTTATATGTATTCTTTTGTTTTATAATTAATATTGTGATCATGACCTGCTGACAAACTGCTTTGTCAGTTTAGCGAGTGTTTTTATTGAATAAAAAAAAATTACTAAAAATGTCTTTGTCATTTTTATCATAATGATGTTATACTAGGTACTCGCGCCAGTTACATTGACATTAAATCGCCCGCTTCCTCTACGTAAGGTAGGGGTACCTACCTGGGGTAAGAATTTGCAAATGAATTAGGCCAGTCGCTTACTTTATTTATTGTTTACAGTTTCTACACTTGATAAATTGTAAATAATAATTCTTATCTCCAGAAATGCATGATAGTCTGGAGGAATAAATAAATTTTAATGCGTAATGGGGCCAAACATTAAGTGCTCAATCCCACTAGTCGACAACACTTGGGATTGGTGATTTAACATAAACAATTGAGAAAAAAACGTCGTCAAAAGAATGTTTGTGAACGGATTGGTATAAATTTTCTTCATTATTTCAAATGTAATATGTTAGGTTGGTAGGTATGTGTAAATTCCAGCAGGCTGCCCATACATTGTAGTATTTATTATTTCAATTAATTCTTCAATTAAGACTTCAAACAACAACATGAAAAAACAAAAATTATTTTGCATAAACAAACACCAAAAAACTTCACTTTTTCAATTAGATAAATCGAAGCCTAATTACATGTAAACAAAATTGTTGTAAAATGGATGTTTTAAAAATAAATATTTTGAATATGTTTCAAAATTACTTATAGTGGTATTTTTTTCATATTTAATATTTTTTAGCTTTAGCGAAATAAAATGTGACAACTAGTCACTTTCCATAATTTTATATACTTTCTCATATGACAAACAGAAAGCCAACACTTGATTTTAACTTCCAAACTTAATAATTCGTTGATGAATAGTTTGAATCGGGCTAGCACAGTAAAAGTCGAATCACAAAGCGAAATATTTCATATTTAAGTTGAGTAAAAGTTCCAGGGCCACATGAGGGTTGACATACGCTGATTCTTATGCCCGAGAATGTTTGAATAATTCAAGCGACGCCTACGGAATACACTCCCTGGCTCCCACCTTAACTTTGGCCAAACAAATATTGAATTAAATACCTTCCTCTTGACTACAAGGATGGAAATTTCTCTCTCGGCAAATTTGATTTTTTTTTATTAATTACAATTACTGTAAGCACATTTTGCAGAATTTCCTCACTCCTCGCAAGGGTAAGACTAACATTCACAGCATTAATGTCATTTAGTAATACGATTTTCCAGAACTCATTCTCATATCTTACATGAATATAATTTAAATAATGTTAAATTAACACCAGTATCACAAATTCGTGACTTGGGAGTTATATTCGAATCAAACTTAACATTCACAGCGCATATAGATGATATAACTAATAAGGCTTTAAAGATTCTTGGCTTCCTTTGTAGAACCCTAACTGATTTTAAGTCCTTGGATTGCATGAAAACACTCTACATTTCACTAGTTAGAAGCCAAGTGGAATATAATTCACCTATTTGGTCTCCTTTCTATAAAGTACACTCTAACAAATTAGAACGGGTTCAACACAAATTTCTTAGGTACTTAAATTTCAAGCTTAAAATTCCAATAGAAAACATTAATTATGTAAATTTGATGAATGAACTTAATTTAATTACGCTGTCTGACAGAAGAACCATTTCAGACCTAATTTTATTATACAGAGTCATGAACAACCTTATTGACAGCCCTGCCATCGTTGCTGCTATTAAACTCTATGTACCGACAAGAAATACTAGACAAAATACAACATTCTTTTGCGACACATATAAAACCAACTATCAGTCAAACTCACTTACCAATAGGATGCATGATTTGGGCAACAAGTTTGGTGGTATTATAGATATATTCCATGATTCCCTTTATAATCTTAAATTCAAATTAAACCAACACTTTGTGGAATCATACAAATTATTGTAATAGATTTAACGATTAGATATGTTATTGTAATGTTTTATATTATATTTTGTTCTTTGTTATTGTTAAATATTATGTTGTTTAAAATGTTTCTTTACGCCATATTCTTCAAAAACTACTTGTATATTTTTTTTAAAAATTCTTCACTTTTATAACTCTTAGTATAAATTCAAACTCGATAACTTATGTAAAACTTATTTATAATCTATGTAAAAGCCCCTATGGGCGTATAACAACAATAAATAAATTTAACATAAAATTTATATAACATCAAAATAACAATCTGTACTGGTAATATGTGTTTTTAGACCATTAAACCTAACCAAAAATTTCATCAATAAGTCGTATTTATACCTTTAAAACTTACCTAACCAAAAAATTCATCAATAAATCGTATTTATACCTTTAAACCTAACCTAACCAAACAATTTATCAATAAATCGTATTTATACTTTTAAACCTAACCTAACCAAACAATATAAATCGAATTTATATCTTTAAACCTTACCTAACCAAACAATTCATCAATAAATCGTATTTATACCTTTAAACCTAACCTAACCAAACAATTTATCAATAAATCGTATTTATACCTTTAAACCTAACCTAACCAAACAATATAAATCGAATTTATATCTTTAAACCTAACCTAACCAAATAATGTATCAATAAATCTTATTTATACCTTTAAACCTAACCTAACCAAACAATGTATCAATTTAATCGTATTTAAACCTTTAAACCCAAACCTTTCAAATATACTAATTTTTAAATGTAGATATACAGGGTGTCCGGGGGTAAAGTGCAGTAACTTCGTGGGGGGATTCTACATGATCGTAGGAGTAAAAAAGATAAATAACTTTTTCCGAAATTCCAATTTTTTCTTTTTCATACAAAAAGACATACCTGCTAAAATGCCATAGTGTAGGTGCAAACTTACCCGATAAATTCGCAAGTGTGAACGTGGCAACGTTGCATATTGTGAGTGGCGCGTATCCATGGAAACCGATATTGTGAGTGGCGCGTATCCATGGAAACCGCATGTGAATTGTAAACAATAACAACACAGAGTTCGCCGTATGTTTTGATATTTTACCAAATTCAAAAGAGAACTGCACTAAGATCACGTTACACTTTTTATTATAAAAAATATTAATAACTCATTGAACACTTAACTAATTTCATCGCTTTTTACTAATTTAAAATATTTTCAAAATGTCCACCTTCTGCTTGTAGGCAAGTATGTAAACGTACAGTAATATTATTTATAATTCGTACATTGTGGCGTATTTCATCTGCGGCTTCGTGAATACGTAACCGGAGATCTTCGACGTTATTTACTTCTTTGGCGTAAACTTTATCCTTCATCGCACCCCAAAAGAAAAAATCTAACGGTGTCAAGTCTGGAGAACGCGCCGGCCATGGCGAAGTACTCCCTCGTCCAATCCAATGATCTGGGAATTGTTCGTCTAGGTAGCGACGAACGGCAAGTCCGAAATGTGGTGGAGCTCCATCCTGTTGAAACCACATTTCACGTCTTCTATTTAAATCAACTTCTTCCAAAAGAACGGGAAGGTCATTCTTCAAGAAATCCAGGTAATTTATTGAATTAAGCCTAGGTGGCAACACATGCGGTCCTATAATTTGATTGTTAATAATTCCAGCCCAAACGTTAACGGAGAATTGAACTTGATGGTGCAACTGCCTTACGGAGCGCGGGTTTTCTTCCGCCCATTCATGCAAGTTATGCAGGTTTATCACACCAGTTCTGTTGAACTGGGCCTCGTCCGTCCAAAGGATGTTCCCAATGAAGTTCGGGTTATTAAGTTGCTTACGAAGTAGCCACTGACAATATGCAATCCTTGATACGGGGTCACGTTCCAGAAGGCCTTGCACGCACCGATAATGGAACGGGTGCATTCCGTACGTCTTGAAGAGATCCCAGATAGAACTCTTAGGAACACCAGTCATTGCGGAAATTCTACGAAGCGACAATGTAGGATCATTTACAATTGTAGCCATGATGAAGTCTTCGTCCGCTATTGGTAAATTAATAGCATTGTTGTTTCGGGGTCTTCGGCCAATTCCTTGTTCGCGAATAAGTGCATGCGTTTGAACAAAAACACGAGCGTTGGGCACATTACGATTCGGAAAACGACGTGCATATTCCCGGCGCGCCGCTTCGGAATTTCCACCATGTAGTCCATAAAAATAATGAATATCTGCCCGTTCTTCGTTGGTAAAGCGAGGCATTGTCACAATAATTCTGTATTAAAATTACGCACAAAAGAAACACATTTTTAACAGTTAGGTTACTCTTAAACTAAATAAAACTCGATGTTTAAGGAAAACACGCACCGAATAAAGATGTACTTTTTAGTAAGACTTAAACACTAGATAAAGACACTAAATTAACAAGTTTTTATTTAAATGAGACTTTTAACACTAGATAAATTAAATTTTCAAAGTTGTTTACTCCGCGCGTCAAATACATTACATTCAAAGCACAGACGTTTGCTTACTGAAGGGGCGCGGGATGTAGATTTGGCAACGACGAAAAAAAGAATGCCGTCTAGGCACGTCGGAGAAATTTTTCGTTATTAGCTTAAAAGTACATCTAAAAGTTGGAATTTCAGAAAAAGTTATTTATCTTTTTTACTCCTACGATCACGTAGAATCACCTCCCGAAGTTACTGCACTTTACCACCGGACACCCTGTATAGTTTTATGTTTCGATATTATCTCTATAGTTCTATAACATTTCTAGTTTGGTGTTAGATTAATTTTTATCAGATACTACTTTCCTAAACAAATAATATTATTGATCTGTGAACAGTTAAATTTGTTTCAATTTTTGTATATAATTTCGGCTAGCTTCTTGCAGCGATAATAATTTACAGGCAAATAATATACATAATTTTATTGACCAAGTACTTGGGGAATTATTTGTTTAACAAATGTATTATGCCGGTACAAATTAAATGCTGCCATATTATTGTCGTATTCATAGCAAATTCAAAAAATCTATTTTGTATTATTGACGGATAATCCCGTTGGGATGGTATTAATAATAGTAATGGAGTGCGGTTCTTTTGTCCCATTGTGATAATTTGCTTTCGAATAAATGTGTATTATTATTTGTGTCCTATGAATATTTTATTAAAACAGCTATATATGGCTAAAATGTACAATGCTTGTTTTAGCGGCGCTTTCAGAAAACTCGGTTCATTTTTACAGCCTAATAGGTCAGGGGTGAAATCCTCTCACCCATCGTGCATTAAATTGATTTAAAAATAAATCTAATTTACTGTTAAATTTTCTACATTACAAAATTCAAATGAATTTTTTTAAACCGTATTCATTTAATCGCGAATAAATTAGTAGCCTATATCAATATACTTTAACGAACACGGTCAGATTTAACAACCACCGGAGTTCTAAATCGGAGGGGTCAATTTTTTACTCTTTTTGTGGAAAATGTTTAGTATATTTCGTGTGTGTACTCTTTCCAAATCTGTGTATTTTAGACGTTCCGATATCAATTCGTTTATGCCATTTGATAACACCACTCGTGAAGAGATTGATAGGAAATTACTCTTATTACTAAATTAAAGCAGTTTCGTATATACTACCAAGTACTAAATAGGCAAGAAATTGCATAGGTCTACCTAGAGTACCTCATCAGAATTCTGCCTAGAAACATACCATGAACCCTTCAATTGCAATAATAATGATTGTTGTTCTTGTCTTTCATCTAACTCAAAAAACTTATTAACTTCTACGTGAAAAAACCCCACTACAATGTTGATAATTTGGATATCTCACTTGAGAAAGAAGTTGGCAATCATCAATGCTTACTTTTCAGATATCTCCAAAGAAGATGAGTAAGATAAAAGTGGTTTGTAATGAAGAATCATAATAAGAAATGTGTTTTCCGCATTTGATAAACTTTTGCACCGAGGAAAAACTCCTTACAAAGAAATTCATCTCTTAAACACAAGAAGTTTTGCTGAAAGAAAAGTCACGTTTCCCGTCACAGGCACTGTTATTTATCTGTTCTGAGATTATACGTTTTTGAAAGATTGTAATCGTAGCCCTCAACTTTGGATAAACTCCATTTCTTTACTTAATATCTCTGAAATTAATTCTTGATCTTAAACATAGGATTGAGTTTCAAACATCGAGAAGCAGATTCTCATAGACCGAGATATAACGTTTTCTAAGGATTCAGTCTGAGAATTATGAACAAAGACCAACAATATCGGGGTATCCATTTTCAGATTTGCTGCAACGTTCAAATACGACTTCTAATGTTGCATCCATAGAATATCACCGGTCCCTCTGCGCAATAGTATTGTTATGAAACTTGCTACACATTACATAGTACAGCGAGTTGGTACAAACTCTTTCTGTTCGGAAACATTCGGAAGACCAGATAACTTAAAGGAGTCGAGAAATCGGGGAAGTGCATCTCAGTTAAAGATTAAAACATACTTAAGTCCCTTGGTAGCAGTTGGTTCTCTAATTCAAGCGATTCTGATATGTCGGTTTAAGTCAGACAAAGATAACTTATATTGTAACCTACTTCAATAGTGTTAGATCATTGTTGGCATTCTTTTTTAATGTTGATAATTACTTTGAAACTACACCAGTTCCAACTGCCATGTTTAACCATAACTTTACTAATGAGGTGATATCATAATTATGAAAGAAATAAGGAAGGGAAAGAGGCAGCAGAAAGTTATGCAGTATCTGGCCATTCAAATCTAGTAGCTAAATCCATTTGAATCAAGATTTTATATTTCTTTGCAGTGTTAGTAATATATACATTTTATTGTTCAAATTTTAAGAACGTTTGAATTCGTTTTAGTTGGGTTTATTATTTGAACTGTCCTGAAAGTTAGTGTTAGAATCTATGTGCCTTTAGATGGGGACCAAATCGGAGGGGGGTTTAGCAACGCCCGGCCAGATATGCAGCCGGAGAACTTTTTCTAACAAAGTCCATTAGAAACGTAAAAGTGTACGAGGCTATTCAGGAAGTTCCAAGCACTAGCTGGAAGTGGTGTTGCCTTTGCAGCCAGAGGGGTTTTACTTTTAGATCTAACAACCTAACTGGACTAAGTTGATCTTCATCTCTGTGCGCACCATATTGAATCCGATTGCTATTGTTATCCCGTTACATACGTCTGCTCTATTACACTTAACGACATTCCAATATACTGGAGAAATAGGAGTTTGTGTAAAACGTTTTTAACATTTTGTAATTTTTATAATACCCTTAAAGTTTGTGAAAATTTGTAAATGTGTGTTATTTTTTATAAATTTTCGTTAATGTTCGTAAAATTTTGTTATTTTTCGTGAATGCTTGTTATTTCAAATGCTCATAAATATATTTGGTTTTAAAATGGTTCAAAATTTAAAGCTCTACTTGTCGATAGATTCTTGTGAGAAAGTCAATTATAAGAAAAATAGCACTTTGTAAACATGAAATAATTCATAATTAGATGGCGCTAATACTCGTAAAAGTTGTGCTTTAAAATATAGTATATGAACATGAATAAATAGTTTTGTTTTAATAAAAACTCAATTCTTTCAAGAAAGGCATACAAATACAATATTGAATTGAATACCGATACCATATTGCATTTCTTTAAAAAAATTGAGGTTTTATACGGACAAAAATAATTATTAGTATACCGTACACATTCAGGCCCACACTGAAAATAATGAATCTTAATATTTTAAAATATAATATTATATATTTTATAACTTGCTGAAAGTGTTCTATCCTAAAATAATTAAATTAGTGCCATCTATGAATGAGCGCTTAATGAATGATTTTAAGTTTTCCCTTAAGAGCAAAAACTTTCACTCTCTACTTAATCTCTCTAACAGTAACTTCTGGCGTTGTGAAATTTGCACCGCTTTTAGGGTCTAGAACTTCTCGGTCGATCATTCAGCTTATTCTGTAAATGCCACCACTCTGAAATATCCATTTAACAGACCAAAAATTATATGACTCGCCATCTTGTCTGTCTTTATAATTTATTCAATTCTTAAGAAAATAGGTTAGAACTTATGCGAAACCCAGAAACTTCTGGTAGGTACTATCATAAAATTCAATTAGTAAAATAAACCACGTACGAGTTTGTTTGCCTTCACGACGTAACAAAAGTATAACATTTTCCGTTATGCGCTTGAATTTGAAAAGTATAAATGAATGTTTTAATGAGGTTCATTAAAATTGAATCGGATGAAAAAATCTTTCAGGAAATTTTATCAGAATTTTCATTACAAAAGCCATTGAGAGATTTTTTTAGAACGTGAAATGAGCACACATTTATATTCTACGCACAAACGATTACATCATGCCGTACAAACAAAAAACTGCAATTCATATAACAATGTAAGAATGGGAAATGGTCAAGAAGAGGTTAAATTATATTCCCTTCAAAAATACTAACTTTTATTTATAATCAATATATGTACCAGGTGTAGTTACCCGGTTTCATCCGTTACGTGATTTATTTACCTACCAAAATTTATCTCATAATATTCTCCTGAAGCCACCGAAAAATATATCATGCTGTCAATAGTAATAAGTTTAAGTTTAGACTTACGGAATTCAATACTTCGTTTGTGTGAAAGCACTATGAAACAATATTGCCAATAATGCCAATATTGTGGCACCTTGACTTATTATTTTACTATGAAATTGACATTCAATAATTTCACAAGTGCGTTTACTTATAAATTTAATGCATGTAAACACGTGGAATTTCCAAGACGCTAGAGCTCACCATTCGCGATTTTTAATGAGACACATAGATTTCTGCATTATTTTAAAGTACCTACCTACGCACGGTCAAATAAATACGACTTCGTGAACGATAATGGTTGACCGTATTTTTTCATAATAAACAAAGGTAAAAAAGGGATTTACTGTTTCTATAGCTGCGTACCAACTTTTTCATATCAGGTTCGGCCTAAACAATCTCTTGACAAAACACGAACGTGGTTTACTGCTTTACATAAACTCACATTGCGTATAATTTGAGTAAATTAGGACTGGCCTTTAACCTACCCACCTTACCCCCTACCGTCCCCTGGGAAGTGTTATTTGTGCATGTACCCAGGGAGCTTTGGTCAAACATCCATAAAATCAACGCGTTCAATCAACATACATTACAAAGTTTGTAATAAAATTAATTAAAGCACTGTAAAGTTACGGTTTTAGACCCAAATAGAATCTATGTACTAGTCTAGGCCGTCAATGGATGGTGTATATGATTATTTTTAGGGATATCGTTCAACAATCCCTTTGATCCTGAACCGAAGCATTAACATGAGACAATAGGGTAATTAACTTATATTAATTAATATAAGTAATACACTTATTAATAAATGACTAATTTTAAGTAGATATGTATCTGTAATATTCATTTTTCACCGGTATGATGACTTGAATCTTCTTTCAAAAGTCACAATTAAAAACTCGTTGAAATATTCTCAAAAATACAAAGAACTAAGAACGAATGAGAGGTTATTGCTGGTTGTGTAGGATATTGCATAATATGTTATGGTAACATAGTTATAAATGCAGTTTTGTCATTTAATAGTTATTGAACTAAAGGTAGTCTAATGACAAAAACTATTATTTGAAAGGCCTTAGCCTCTTTCACAGGATTAAAGTCACAGTAAAATTATAATATTCAGTATGACAACGCACAACTTTTGAGACGAATCCAAAATAGAATAAAAATACTGTAACGGCTAAGTGCAATATACTAGTGGGTATAATCCTTTTGGTGGGAGTTTTGTGATACGCCATAAGAAAGTTCGTGAAAATGATGAAACTGATATATCGGATATTGAGATTCGTCTCGATAGTTCCACTCTAAGGGGGTGATCTAGTTTCTCCGAATAACAAGTTACTTGAGATCATGGTTTGAAGAAGAAAGCAAGAAATGCCATGTGATCGTGAAGAACCGGGAAGAAGTTTTATATTAAAAATTCAACTAGAATAAATTTTGCTTTGGTTTAACACAATGTTCCAAATACTTTGGTTTTGATTAAAATATATCGAATTCATTGTAAAAGACAAATCAGCTTGTGTTTGTCAATTATATTTCAAATGGATAAATTATAAAATTTTAAGAAAATTCAATGAGACCCGAATACGGAGCAAGTATTGTTTTTGTTTATACACCGCAGGAACTGAGAGAAAACTTTCGTTTTATTTTAAAGTGATTCAAATAAACATCTGAATAGAATCTTAATCCAAACTCTACAAACAAATTAATATTGATTCGAGTTCGGTTGGTTTGCAGATGTCGCGGTGAGAATTTAGCATTTCAGGTAGACTAAGCGCAAAGCCCGTCTACCTTCTGAGATCAATATTTAATTCCCCTGAGAATGAGTTAAGTCAAAGAGCCTTTATTTGTTACAGTCCCTTTCAAATGGTCATTGTCTATATCTCAGAGGTAATTACTGAGAGCAGTAATTACTTACTCCATTCCCTTACACTTAATGATGAAATAACAAATTATCTTATATTTTTTTAACAGCCTTACATTATTACATTACTTATTTTCGCATATTATAATGTTTGGCTCTCAATCTTTGATTATTACTACAAATAATCAGCCATCAGAGCTAGTGAGCTCGCGGTCATACTGCTGTAAACATTTTTTTTATTACTACAAATAATCAGCTGTTAGGGCTAGTGAACTGGCGCTCATGCTAGCGGTCAATCTTTGTCTATTACTACAAATAATCAGCCGTTAGAGCTAGTGAGCTGGCGGTCATGCTAGCGGTCAATTTTTGTCTATTACTACAAATAATCAGCCGTTAGAGCTAGTGAGCGGGCGGTCATGCTAGCGGTCAATCTTTGTTTATTACTACAAATAATCAGCCGTTAGAGCTAGTGAGCTGACGGCCATGCTAACTGTCAATCTTTGTTTATTACTACAAATAATCAGCCATTAGAGCTAGTGAGCTGGCAGTTATGCTAGCTGTCCATATTTGTTTATTTCTACAAATAATTATCCGTTAGAGCTGGTGAGCTGGCGGTCATGCTAGCTGTCAATATTTTTTTTATTACTACAAATAATCAGCTGTTAGGGCTAGTGAACTGGCGCTCATGCTAGCGGTCAATCACTACAAATATTTTTTTAAAAAGTTTATCTTATCTCTAAATTGTATAAAATAAAGTCTCTATCCGCATCTGTCTCGTAGTACGCTTAGTTCTTCTAAACTATGCAACAGATTTTGATAGGGGTTTCCATATCATTTAGGGAATTTCTTCTGACGTAATTACAAAAACCTCAATAGGTACATGTACATCATTAGAAACATTCGTAATATAGTAATATCCTAAACATAAATGACTCTGTTTATATACGTATTATGGCTTTATGTCAATCACAAACAGAGTACGGGATAACTAGTTAACACAGAGCAGCTCAACGTAGCCCAAAAAGGAGTACTTGAGACAATTCTGAAATGTCTTGTTGTATTTACAAACTTTCAAGTTTTGAACGTACAAAAACCATACTAAAAAACGATTTATTTTAATTTTGAAAAGGGCATATCTGAATACTCCACTGCCCAACATAAATACTCAACTAGACCAATTAACCAAAATATACTGGTAATTCCCAGTTTGAATACATTTTTTGGAAAGAGAAATATTAAATTTCGTACCACGAAACTACATAATGCTCTACCAAGCTAAACAAAATTAATTACTTTTAAACTAAAGTTTAAAAAAATGTCATCATCAAAGTAATAATCAACATGCAAAACATCATGAGACAACTTGAGACCGAATTTAAAAGTAACATTATTATTATAATTTGATTTATAATGCTAAATCATGTACAAACATTTTTGTTAAAACTATGTGAAAATCCATTTTATATTTTAATTTTTATTGTTTATTTGTGTAACTAACTCCACTGTATTGTTTACTATTATATAAATTTACAATTGAAAAAGTCATCCACAACACAGATGAACTCATAGCGGAGGACAATATACTATACCTTTGCAATACTAATATATTTTAGAATAAATAAAATAAAAACATTGCCATAGAAACTATTTAAAAAAATGTGGAAAAGCTTAAAAGATCCATAGTATACCAATTACATACCTAGTGGTACAAAGGTATTTAAACTATTTCAGATATTTTTTATATTAATAACATTATTTTTAAAATAATAAATAAACGCAGTTTATTTATAAAAAAGCTTTGTTGTGTACTTGTTCTAATGGTCAGAATTTCAGCAAATGACCATGTAAAAAATGTGTAAAGCATTTCTGTGCGTTTATGAGAGTTATAACACATTTTCCACTTACACCATCCAGTAGGAGATACCATAGTTTACACAATTACACAGCAGAACTTGTGAAATAAACTGTTTTATTATAAAATATTTTTTATTATTATTAAATATTAAAAACACAAAATAAAAATGGAGTTCTACAAATTAATCGTGTTAACAATAAAAAATAGTTATTCATTATTAATGCGTAAATCGATTAGCTAATAGCAATAAAGATAAGTTGCTTTAGTAATGATAAAGATGGAACCACGTATCAGTTCTAAACATATTTTAAATGGTGACCGGATAAATCATCAAAATGATAATTCATCTTTAAAAAGTTATATAAAGTCATGGAAAGTGATGAAACAAAAACTTTATTAACTGGGTTAAGTAGGTTGGGATAGGTTAGGTTAGGTTAGGTTAAAAAAAAAACATCGTTTTTAATGACTTTATATCACTTTTTAAAAGTGTGTTGAATAGTCACTGTGTTGAGTTAGCATGGAACCATTTTAAACGTATACGCATATTGAATGAACGGGTTTCCTGTGTATCCTCGTTATAGCCTAGGCAAGAAATACAGCAAAATGTTTCCTTTTTTTCCATCCTCCATTCCACCCGTTCTCTAATGGTGTGTTATATTTCTCCGGATCCTTTGATGAATGATACAACTAAAAATGTTTTACAATTTTATAAAAAGTGCGACACACCTCCTGTACCGTTAAATTCCCATATTTCAACGCGAACGCTTCGCGGGCGAGCGCTACGGCCTAGACAAATAGTGCTGGGAAACAAATACATTCATTGGCATGGCTGCGAGATATCTTTTTCTCTGAATCTTTTATTCGCTTACATTTTATCTAATAGTCGAGAGACTTGCTGTGGGCGGGGTCGAACAACCTTGTTGCGAAGGACCGGCCTTTCTCCGACCACAATTTTAATCACGCTTTATTATTTTTAAGGCTGGGGCGGTGTACCAACAAGATTCTGGCTTTCAATATTATTTCTCATTTTGTATAATTTCCCTTTGTAGTGTTTTTGTTGAAAGAAAGCTCATTGCCAAAGCTTACCTTGGATATTTTACTGCTCCCTTGCAAATAGTGGGAAAACTGGGTTGTAAATTCCAATTAGATAACTACATAAATACAAATTCAGCCGATAAACCATTTTCGTGGAGTTTATAAATTCCAACCAAACCTAACATTTGTGTTGGTAATAATAAGGCTAGCGCCTGGAGCTTAAATTACTTTTACACGGAGCTGAAAAACATTCACTTCAAAATAATACAAAAAAAAACAGTCACTTTTTTTTCACCAATGCATACAAACTTTGTACCTACATTTTTTTTTGTATTTGTTTTGTTTATTAATTGTGTTTTTTACAATAAATATACAAGTGTATGTTTACAAGTCATACTGTATTAATTTATACTACATTTCCATTAAAAGCATTTGCTTGTGGATGGAAGAGGAGTGTACATTTGCGAAAAAATAATATAACTAGGTTACAAAGTAAAAAAAAAATACAAAATTAAAATCCATACAAATTATTCTATTTGGAAGGAAGAAAAAATATATATTATGGAGGATAAATAGAGTATAGTAGGATAATTTGTGAGATTTTCAAGTGAAACTAGGGGAATCAGTTTTATTGTTAACGATTTCCCTAAAATATTTTTTTATATGGTTCAATATTTGTTTTTTATCATTAATGCTTCTAATTTCTTCTGGTAATTTATTAAAGAAATGTTCTCCTTGGTGGGTATAATGGTGCTGGGCAAAAGAAGTGTGTAGTTTAGGGCATGCAAATATATATTTAAGTCTGGTTCAATTTTCAGCTATGAATGAGTATTTATCTTTTTCTTTTATAATTTGAATAATTGAATTTTTCATAAATAAGTGTTTAAATGTAAGAACTTTGAAATCTTCGAATACGCGTTTAGTGGGGAAGTCTGGAGGTTTTTTTTATTATGACTTTTTGAACAATTTCTATGGGGGTCAGGCTAGTTTTCTAAGCTGCTCCCCAACTGATAATGGCATATTGCAGAAAAGACTGTACTAATGCAAAACATATTGAGTATAGATTTTTCAGTGATAAGAAATTTCTGATTCGTAAGAATATATAAATTAATTTCCTAATTTTCTTTATTGTATGGCAGATGTGATCATTCCATTTTAGGTTTTTGTCAATGTTTATTCCTAGATATGTAATTTTATCCATTGTTTTCAGAAATGAGCATGTTTGTCAACAGAGGCTAGCGTCGTTTTGTGTGAGAGAATGATCATGTAGGATTATTTGAAAATTTGGAGGTATACTGTTGGTATTTATTTCAAAGGGAGTGACAAATGTTTTTTTACTATTTAACGACAGAAGGTTATCGTCAAACCATATTTTTAGATTGTTTATACCTCCTGTGGCTTTTAAATTAATATTTACCCATGTTTTTTCTTTAACTATAAGGACTGTATCATCAGCATAAGAGACAATTTTTTCATGTAAGGGTTGAAAAAATATGTCATTTACATATAAAATGAAAAGTACATTATTCGTAAGTATCTATAACGTGTCCAGTAATATTGTGTGTTTACTGTTTTAAATATAATTCCTACTTCAGGGCGATACTGTATTTCCGAAATAAATTTATTATTGTATTTTCTAACATCTAACATCTAAAATATTTTTAATATTGTCACCAGTCGCTTTTTAATATGAATATCGCACAAGAGTCACAACTGCTCCCAACTGTCTAGAGCCAATGAGACTATGGCATCCCCTATTCAAACACAAATTATTCAATATAAAATTTACTTGCGCACGCCCGCGACCTTCAGCTTTCTAGTTACCCCTCGACCACGGAGGCCGTCATAAATACATAAGTATTAATAACAATTCTACTACTTTATGTAAATGTAAAATCATACAAAAAAAACAATTAATTTTTGAGAAACTAGTTTCTTTACCAATTTATGCCGATTTTAGAGCAGAAATCAATTTATGAGGCAGCAAAAATCCTAACGGCATGAAATGCGTCCATCAGTTTTTTTTTATCTTGAATTGAGCAATAGAGCATAAAAATATTACATTTAACTGTCAAAATAGACAAAATTACAAATTTAAGGTTTCATTTTTAATGATTTAATCAGAATATTATTAAATATTAAGAAAAAATTGTGTTTCCTACCGTATTTATAAGTGCTGGTAGAACCATAATATTAGATCTAGATTTCATTAAAAATTTCATTTGAAAATGTCAAACTGGAATAAGTTACTGAGAAAAAGTTTTATGTACCGAGGCGAAATACGAAGCAGAACATATCGCTCATTGGCAGTTGACTGATGCTGAGCCAAGAGCGTGCTCAGTGCAACACTATCGTTTCGTTCACCCCTCAACAGTAACCGCACAGCTGACGTGACTGGGTGGGTGGTCTAACTAGACCGCCCCACCCCCCAACCACCTCCTCCAGCGTCCACCCATTTAACTAGTACCCACGTCGCGATGTTCATTTAGGTAAGTCTGCGAACGTCTTGACTACACGAAGAAAACTTAACGATATGAAATATTGTTAATTTATTAAAAATCAGGTCAAATTATTCGTTTTCCTTTTAAAAGTGAGACTGGATGCGTATTACGAATGATTTGACAAATTTCATAACCAACTATAATTAAAGCATGAATATTTCGTGAGGAAAATATTAATAGTTTCGAATCTCGTCCATTATATGTATTCGGACAATTCTGAACACGTGTTCAGAAATATTCTGAATGACCTATATTATATTGGGAAATGATCACGCAGTCACATTTATAACAGAATCGTGATAAAAAAAACGTACTCATTTTTCTCCGTGTTCCCCCGTAATGAACCGTTGTGTTCCGTGGTAAATGAGGTAAAATTTTTAATATTTTCGTAGAAAGCAATCACTTTGTGGTTTAACATTTTAATGAAATAAAAACAATATTTTTTGTTTAAAACCACGAATTTTTATTAATTTTAAGACCGACCGGTTTCGCTACACTCGAGCATCGTCAGGGTACAAAATTAAACTAATCAATAATACAAAATGTGTCATTATATATACATACAGAGGGAGATAGAAAGTAAAACCAAAATGAAACAACAATATATTAAAAGAAAACAATTAGTGTATATAAATATTATAATAATAGAGAATAGGCATTAATAATTGTAAGGTGATTAAGGGATACTGGGAATTTTACAGTTTACAGGGAATATTCCCAGAATTGGGCTTTTTGACAAATCTAATTGATTATTCAGAATTAAACTTTTGGTTTTAATGGCTTTCTTAATTTCTAGTGCTTCTAGGTTATTCAATTTGTTACTATGGTCTTTTCTATGGAGAATCTTAGCACCGGTGCTTTTGTTGAATGTATGATCTTTTTCAATAAGATGATTGGCAAACTCTGAAAAGCCATTGCTATTTAGGCATCTAAGATGTTCTTTAATCCTAATGTTGACATTGCGCGTTGTCTTCCCGATATAAAACGCTGGACAATTGTTACAATTTAATTTATAAATTCCTGCATGACTAAGTGTGTCATCTTTATCTTTAGAATTGACTAAAAATTTACCTAGATTGTTGTTAGTATAAAACGCCGGTTTGACTTCAGAAGGAAGGTTAACTATACTGCAGGAAGAAAAATTATTGATGAATAGAATACGGCGCCATTGGAAAGGAAGATTATTATTATTAATATTATGTGGACTCGCGAATAAGAAGTTTTTAACTGCTAATTGTTTTAGTTTTTTACTTAAAATTCTATCAATAAAATCTGGATCGATAGAATAATAACGATAGAATTGATAGAATTTTAAGTAAAAAACTAAAACAATTAGCAGTTAAAAACTTCTTATTCGCGAGTCCACATAATATTAATAATAATAATCTTCCTTTCCAATGGCGCCGTATTCTATTCATCAATAATTTTTCTTCCTGCAGTATAGTTAACCTTCCTTCTGAAGTCAAACCGGCGTTTTATACTAACAACAATCTAGGTAAATTTTTAGTCAATTCTAAAGATAAAGATGACACACTTAGTCATGCAGGAATTTATAAATTAAATTGTAACAATTGTCCAGCGTTTCATATCGGGAAGACAACGCGCAATGTCAACATTAGGATTAAAGAACATCTTAGATGCCTAAATAGCAATGGCTTTTCAGAGTTTGCCAATCATCTTATTGAAAAAGATCATACATTCAACAAAAGCACCGGTGCTAAGATTCTCCATAGAAAAGACCATAGTAACAAATTGAATAACCTAGAAGCACTAGAAATTAAGAAAGCCATTAAAACCAAAAGTTTAATTCTGAATAATCAATTAGATTTGTCAAAAAGCCCAATTCTGGGAATATTCCCTGTAAACTGTAAAATTCCCAGTATCCCTTAATCACCTTACAATTATTAATGCCTATTCTCTATTATTATAATATTTATATACACTAATTGTTTTCTTTTAATATATTGTTGTTTCATTTTGGTTTTACTTTCTATCTCCCTCTGTATGTATATATAATGACACATTTTTTTATTATTGATTAGTTTAATTTTGTACCCTGACGATGCTCGAGTGTAGCGAAACCGGTCGGTCTTAAAATTAATAAAAATTCGTGGTTTTAAAAAAAAAATATTGTTTTTATTTCATTAAAATGTTAAACCACAAAGTGATTGCTTTCTACGAAAATATAAAATTGGCGAGTACAGCCATAAAAGCAAAAATGTATAAAAACTTTTCAATTAAGTATAAAGTGATGTGTATTAATATATATTTTTTAAAACAGTGCTTAAAAAGGAAAGTTTTTCCGAACTACTTAAATGCCCATTTTAATAATGCCACAAGTAGTACTTCAATCCACAAAACGTCCATTCATCAAGCGAAGTTTGCATGGTTAAAAAAGGATTTAAAATATACATACAAACAACGTAACAATGTAAAATTAAATTTAAAACTTTTACACACAGAACTTGTATACGAGTTGCACCCTATCGAATGGGACTTATTTGATGACAAAGTGAGATACTTGGTTTCTGTTAAAGCTTTTAATAAGCTTAATACAATTAATAAAAAACTTGAAAATTTGTGTTCCTCAAACAAAACCAACAATAAGAGTGATAACCTACAACCAGCCCATACATTTTTCGAACGTGTACAGAACCTGTCAAATGTACATTTTCTACCTGAAGAAACAACCCTACTATCCAAAGGATTAAAATATAACCTGAAGTATTCTAATAATCAGTTTAATGCTGCAATAGAACAAGTTGCAGTGGATATAGATTCAGCTTTACATAATCATCCACAAAAATTCTTCTACAAGAGCGCTGAAACAATAAAAGAACTCATACCCAAATTCAAACCTATGCCAAATCCTGAGACAACTATATTGAAAAATATTCGTAAAAAATTAGCCGATGAAGATTTGATACTGACGAAAGCTGACAAGGGTAATACAGTTTTAATCATCCCACGAAATGTATATAATGAAAAAGTGAAAGACTTCATTAATAGTGATAATTTTGTAATTCTGAATAAAGACCCCACTAACAAGTACCTAGAAAATGTTAAACAAACACTTAAGGCATGTAAAACTAAAAAATTCCAAGATGATTCATATCACCAAGTAAAATTTTTAACTAAAAACCCCAAATCTCCAAAATTATATGGTTTTATTAAAATTCATAAAATTGACAACCCAATTAGACCAGTAGTATCATGTTGTAATGCCCCAAATTTTATAATATCGTCATTTATCACTAAAGTGTTTAATAATACCAATGTTTTCACTCCTAAATACACAATTAAAAATTCATTTACATTAGTGGAAGAATTGAAAGATTTGGTTCTCCCTAATAATTGTAAACTCATTTCGTTTGACGTGGTTAATTTGTTCCCTAATGTTCCCATTGGGGAAAGTAAATGTTTAATATCAGACTTATTAAATACTTCTAATTTATCTAAAGACTTTATAAATGATCTCACGTCGTTATTTAATATGTGCCTAAGTCAAAACTATTTCCAATTTAATAATGTAATATATCAACAAAAAGAAGGTTTACCTATGGGTGCTCCCACTAGCCCTTTGATTGCCGATATATTCATGAATAACTTGGAGAGTAAAATACTTACCGGTAACTCACCACTTATAAAAAATGTCTTTCTGTGGAAAAGATATGTCGATGACATATTTTGTATATGGACAGGCACGGAACGGCAACTAAATTCCTTCCTCAACCTTATAAATTCTTATCATAAAAATATTAAATTTACATTAGAGATAGGCATTAATTCATCCTTAAACTTCCTAGACCTATCCTTATCTCTCATAAATAATAAAATCGATTTTAACATCTTTCGGAAACCTACCTACACCGATATTGTCATACATAATACATCCAATCATCCTTTTTCACACAAACACTCAGCATTTCACTCAATGGTCCATCGCTTGGTCACGATTCCATTAACTAATATTAATTTCTCTAACGAATTATCAATAATTAAAAAATAGCGTCTAATAATGGATACGATCCAGATTTTATTGATAGAATTTTAAGTAAAAAACTAAAACAATTAGCAGTTAAAAACTTCTTATTCGCGAGTCCACATAATATTAATAATAATAATCTTCCTTTCCAATGGCGCCGTATTCTATTCATCAATAATTTTTCTTCCTGCAGTATAGTTAACCTTCCTTCTGAAGTCAAACCGGCGTTTTATACTAACAACAATCTAGGTAAATTTTTAGTCAATTCTAAAGATAAAGATGACACACTTAGTCATGCAGGAATTTATAAATTAAATTGTAACAATTGTCCAGCGTTTTATATCGGGAAGACAACGCGCAATGTCAACATTAGGATTAAAGAACATCTTAGATGCCTAAATAGCAATGGCTTTTCAGAGTTTGCCAATCATCTTATTGAAAAAGATCATACATTCAACAAAAGCACCGGTGCTAAGATTCTCCATAGAAAAGACCATAGTAACAAATTGAATAACCTAGAAGCACTAGAAATTAAGAAAGCCATTAAAACCAAAAGTTTAATTCTGAATAATCAATTAGATTTGTCAAAAAGCCCAATTCTGGGAATATTCCCTGTAAACTGTAAAATTCCCAGTATCCCTTAATCACCTTACAATTATTAATGCCTATTCTCTATTATTATAATATTTATATACACTAATTGTTTTCTTTTAATATATTGTTGTTTCATTTTGGTTTTACTTTCTATCTCCCTCTGTATGTATATATAATGACACATTTTGTATTATTGATTAGTTTAATTTTGTACCCTGACGATGCTCGAGTGTAGCGAAACCGGTCGGTCTTAAAATTAATAAAAATTCGTGGTTTTAAACAAAAAATATTGTTTTTATTTCATTAAAATTTTTAAACTGGAATTTTATCTCGTATTATACGCAATACCTCCGAGGAAACTCAGGATATAAAAGGAGGATTGATGGATAAAATAACTTAAAACACCTGAGAACGATCGCCTTTCAGATTAAGAAGGAGTGGGTTGTGTATGTTCGGTACCATGCTTGTGTGCTTTTCCACCTTTTCACTGGTATTTCATATCAAAACTGGAATTTCGGGCCTTGTTTTAGCAATACTTTCGGGCACCGGGAGGACCAAAAGTACTTACACAGGAATCCGACAATTTTATATATACTTCCAACTTGATAGCCAAATACAATAGGTACATATATTTAAAAGATTTCCCTGTAAAAATAAACTGTACGTTGAAAAAATTCAGCAAAATTTCTAAGATATATTAACTATTGACTCGGTCTACGAACAGAAACTATAAATTACAACCACTTATGAAGGAATAAAAATTATTAAAACTCTCTGAAGACTCGTTACTGACTTGACTTTTATTGTTTAGATTGTTAATGGAATTATTTATTTATTTATTGTAAGAAACAAACAGCAATTTTATACAGGATGAGTTATACAAGAGGTTAAATATGAGGTAAGCCAAAATAGTTTCTTATGCTAATGTTGGTTAATATGATATAATACAAAATTGTAATTGGTTATAACCATTAACTGAAAATGAAATTAACAAAAAAAAAATCATATAAATATATTAGAAGGAAGAAGGAATAGGAAAGGGCAAGAGGCAGAGGAAGATGGGATGGGTACAGGAGATGCTCATGTTGTACCTTTTCTATAACTGTGCATTAATTTAATTAACATTTGTGGTCGTACGCTTGACTTCGTTTCGGTATTTCACAAGAGTATTATTAAGAATATCGATATTGTTAAATTGCGTGTTATATTGCGCGCATATACGGGGGATTGGAGAATTTTTTCTAAGGTTGGTTCTGCACGCGGGCAAATGAAAAAAAAATGGTTTTGTCTGGTTGGCCTTGTAGGTATGTGAATTCTTAAATAATTTACGAGATTTATTTAAATTATATTTATTTAAATTATATACAACCCTGATTAATTGAGCCTAATCACCTTCAACATACCAACTAGAACTACTCTGAACTACCGGAATGATTTTTTTTTTAATTACAACAACAATATCATACTAAGACTGAGTTATTTAGATACTCACTTGTACCTAGATTAGATACAGTTGGCAATAATTTCGCAGAATCTTAAGATGTGTTCAACTGCTCGGAATATAGTTAAATGAAGAATTTAGAAACATCAATAATAATATTAATACCTAGCACACTATTATTCTGCATGGAATTTCTATACATATAACTAATTGCAAACTTTCGTTTCTTGATTACTGAAGCACTAAACTATCATGTATATCAAATGTTTGAAAAAGCCCGTATGGGTGTAGAATATATAAATAAATAAATGAAGACATAAGTTCTACCGATATAAGTTATCGTAATATTATCTTAACCAATCCGAAAAAAGATCACGGAGAGCTGAGGTATCCAATCGAGGAGATAGTTCTAGCATATGTAAAACTAGTGTTAGGAATCTAGTCTGTGATCTTTACCGCGCTTAACTTAAGTATTTGCAGTTTATTTTAAGCTTTAAATCGAATTTTGTTTCAGTGCTCATGCATCGGCGTTTATTCGCAACATTTAGTGACGTCTCTCACAATAATATTACGAGAGAGGCGTTAAATATTTTTATTTATTTATTTATTAACGCCCTATCGGGCTTTTACATAGTAAGTTGACAGTATATGTATGTAGGTGTAACATGTACATGGATAAAATAGCTAAATATAATTTACTCATAAGGTAATTAGAAAATAATATGGTGAAGTAAATCAAAGTATGAAAGCAAGACCTTTTTTTAAAGCTAATAAATAATACATGTTAATAACTAGAAAAAAAATAAATTTAATTTAACTTCTATTATTTTTATTGTGGGTAGATATTCCAACAAACGTAAAAGGTATTATACAAGAATGTTCTAGGTAGGTACATAAAAAAGTCTATAGTATAGTTCATACAAAATGACATGATTTCTTCAAAACTATTACAAGTTGACAGTATCCACCTCACTTAGTAAATAATAACCTTTTCCAAGGTAGGCTTGTTAGTGTCAGTTCCAGAAGCTGTTTGCCTATGTGCCTAAACATAATGTGTTTCTGCCTTCCATAGAAAATATATTTTTAAATGTACGGCGAAGCATTTCAAACATGCTTAAATCAATTAACCTATTCAATACGTTATTTATATATTACGGCCGATAATTATGTTCGATTTAACGTCAAAGCGTGTTTCAGATTTCATTTTAAGCAAGAGGGCAAACATATCGCGAGTTTTGTTTCTAGTAAAACACTCTAACTGACTCACGTCAAAATCGTATCATTTACATTTTATACAATCCCGTAATAAAAACCTTTGTTATATGTAAAAATGTTTTAAGTGAAAATAAAATATGAGGTGGAAGTTTTGTAAATATGTTTTATTAAAAATGAAGAGGGAAATCAAAATTTCAAGCGAAAAAGTCCTGTATTGGATGATTTATACATCAATATGTATTTCATCCTTTACATGGATATTAAATAACGCAATAAATACAGTAGGCACAAATAAACAAGTACAAAATATATAAATAAAATAAAATAACTTTGTTTGAATACCACTTTATTGTATATATTTATAACCAACCGGTTTCAGTTCAACCCGAACCTTCATCAGGGCTAATAAAAACATATTAAATTAATTACAGAGGTGTATGGGTACTTATAGTTAAGCTGGAAAAGGGAGCGAGAACATCAACTTTGGTGGGGGTGGAAGACTTAGGTAGGAGAGAGGGGGTAAACATAGGTGCAGGGAATGGAAATATATTTAAAATGGGGCTGTTTGTTAAATCTAATTGTTTATTTAATAAATTGATTTTATCGACTTTAAGGGATTTTTTATCTCGAGTGCTTCTAAATTGTTGAGGCGTAGACCTATCCCGTTTCTATGTAATACTTCTATACCTGAAGGCTTATCAAATGAGTGATCTTTATCTATTAAATGTGTTGCAAATTCCGAAAAACCTATGTTGTTTAAGCATCTCAAGTGCTCAACTACCCGCGTTTGAACATTTTTTGCAGTTTTACCAATGTAAAATGCTTCGCAATCATTACATTTGAGTTTATAGATGCCAGAATGGCTTAAATTATTTTCTTTACCTTTTGAGTTAATTAAAAGTTTACCTAGGTTATTATTGGTATAAAAAGCGGCTTTAATTTCTGTTGGAAATTTTAAAACACATGAGGACGAGAAATTATTAATGTATAAAATTCTACGCCAACCGTGGTTTTTATTTACTGCGATGTTGGGGATACTATTGTACAGGAATTTATTACAAAATATGAGTCGTTGTTTTTTTGCAAGGATTTTATCAATTAAAGTATGAGGATATCCATTATTTATAGCGATAGATTTGATTATAGAGAGTTCAATATTAAAGTTAACTTGAGATAGCGGAATAGTGACAAGTCTGTGGACCATAGAATGGAAGGCAGAATGTTTATGGGAAATGGGATGGTTTGAAGTACTATGAAGTTATTTTATGAAGTTAAGTTATTTTATTTTAATTATTATAATTATGTATACCCACAAAGTGTTTGCTACAAGTGAAAAATTAAAAAATATATGTTTTCATAACATTAAGTAGAATTCTCATTAAAAGAATTAGGATTTTGTGGTTGCATCATAGGTACCTACCATGTAACCACAAAATGTGAAAGATGCTTTCCAGCAAAACCGAGTGGAAATTTTATGAAATGGTCAATTTGTATGTATTTGTGTGAAATGTAAAATATTACAAATTTCAGCAAATAAACCAAATACTCTGAGGAATGTAGGCATTTAAGAGCATGTTTCTTTTTTCTGGTTATAAATACAGAATTTCCGGACTACCTATCAAAAATGATCATTTGATTTAAATTCTATATTATTCTCATGTAATTATGCCAAAAGTATTGGTAGTTGACTGTGACATTAATTAAACGGAATAGTTCACTCAATTTATTAGATTAATTTATTATTTTGGGAAATTTTTACATTATAATTATAATTGCAATATTTTGTTAAATTCCTTTTTTTTAGTAAAAATATTAGTGATTTAAAGAATTTTTATAATTTTATTCTTAATTCATCCTGATGATGTCACGCTGATGATAAAACAAGAAAGCAATATAATTACATGTTTATTTTAAGCGAAATAAACAGAGAATTTTAATTATAATTGGGTTTTTTTCTTTCATTGGAATACAGGTTGGTACAACAAATTGAATTATTTGAGAACATTTCAACAATGGTTTCAATATGACAGTTGTTGTAAGGGATTCATATTAAGTAATATATGTATTTAGTTTTTGACTGCCAAACGTAGAAATAATTTATAAAGTTGTTATGGTTTTTAACACAAAACAAGCAAATTAACCATTTTTGGTACATCTGTTATACGATTCATAAAAGAAAGTTTTCCATCAAACAAATGACTAAATAATATTGACAGATTCAAGAGTTTAGTACCACGTAGATCTGTCATATAAATCGTTTAAATAGTAGAAGTAATATTAAGAAAATGAATAAGTATCAAAAAGAATATAAATAAATTCCATCAAAAGTTAATTCTAAGGGACGGACACGCTTTGAAAACGGTACATGTTTTATTGGCATTGGTTGGGAAAATGCCTATTTTGGAATGTACCCTCAATATTCAGGTAGTTACATGACATATTGCTGAAATTATTTTTTTACTTAGACATCACCTGAAGAAGGACAAACTGGTTTAAGCCGCACTCTAACTTTTACATGAATATTTCAAGTAAAATGTTAGAAAGTTAAAACATTGAGTGTAAAAAGAAAAGTTGAAAACATTTTTCTGCTAAGGCGGCGCTTAAAACATTTTCTCATGAAAAGCAATCACTTCGTGTTTAGACATTATAAAATTAATCAAACATACACTTTTTACTAAATCATAAAATGTGTTGTGTTTAACATCAACCGGTTTCGCTTGGACCAAGCTTCATCAGGACAGTTATTATAATATCATTTATCATTAATGTACTAATTATTATATAATTAATAATTATTGTTCTGATAAAGCTTGGTCCAAGCAAAACTAGTTAACGTTAAATATATATAATAATTTCATGGTTTAATAAAAAACGGTTTGTTTGATTTAACATTTATTATTAATCACTAAAGTGCAAAAATTTTGCTTTCGACATGTTTGAAAACTTATAGTGACACATTAAATCCATACAGTCCTACATACAAAGACTTGGGGAAAATTAGTGGTGCATTGCAGTGAAGTTATGAAATCATTGTATACAACACAGTGAATAGTTTGAATTGCTTAGCTGTATAAATATTGACAAAATACTGAATATTGGTATAATTTGGATGGTCCAGCGCACGTTTTACAATATATTATAGCAAAATGTTTGAAGCCCTCATTGCCGTTCCACCATTTCATCAGCCCGAGGCGCGGCTTGAATTTATGGGCTGAAGTGGTGATTTTCATTTCAACTTAGGTATGCCTTTTATCGTTCCGCTATATCCTATCTTACCTTCCATAGCATTAGCTTTAATTTATTAGCTCTCCCTACGGACTCATAACGTGAGTTGAAATATTACGTTATTTACAGATAGAGAAATAAATTTAATCTACGAGATAAATCAATTAATAAAAATATATTACGTTAATACGCGATCAGTTCAAAGGGATTTGAATTATTCCCAACGAAACAAATAAAGTACGGCTGCGTCACCGAATTAGGAAGAACCGGACACTTTTGAAACAGATCTTATTAAAAGGTTTGCTTGGAAATTTTGCTAGCTTTTGAAGCAAATACAGGATTTTAAGGCAAATACAGGCTGTTAAAATTTATTGTAATTACCTGAAACTGAAATGGTAGTTTTAACCTTAAGTTGGTTGTACAAATTCTTATTTCATATTTGTTTTGATTGATGAAACATAACATCACAAACGATTTCTAATAATACTAATCAACCTGAAACTAATCATAAGCGTACATCTCAATACAGAACAAAAAAATTAAGATACACTGAACTAAGACATAATTAAACTTTATTCAAATATTAATACCACAGAAGCATATTACTGTTGTAATCCCAATCGTAAGGTTAAACGCGATGTTCGTTATACTCTACGTCTTCATAGATGGCGTTTATTAATTTATTTTATTAAAATTCGCTTTGTTGCGATTTTGATGGATTGAATTATACAATCCAATATCTACAATTTACAATATTTTATTTGTATGCCTTTCTCGAAAGAATTGTGTTTTAAAAAAAAACAAAACTATTTATTCATTTTCATATTATGTATGTACGGGCGCAAACAAATAATTTATTTTAATATTGTAAAACAATACCTTGCAAAAAGCGTATTTTAATCAAATAAATTAATTAACGCCATCTGTGAATACGTATAATATAACGAACGTCGCTTTTAACCTTAAATAACAAAAGCTTATTATTCTAACGGTTCTAAATTTTGAGATAAATAATATTTTTTTTATACCTTTTTTTTGATTCAACTATTTACGTACTTAGCCATTTATCACTTACATGATATTAAATGAGTTAATACATTTTTAATTATATCCGTCGATTCAGTCAATTAAAATCGAAGATTCAGTTGAAGATGTGTTTATATTTTTTAAAACAATGTCTTCAATCCACGGTGGCAATGGCTCACTTTTAATAAATTTCCAATAATTGTGAAAATTGTGAATAACCCTCGCACTCTGGACTGGTTCCACGACTAAATCAGGTAATGGTTCTTCAAAATCTGAGCACTTGAACGAATCTTCAATTGATTGGTTGAACTTGCGTTTCCTAAAAAAGATTTATTTTATTAGAACTAATATAATAGTCAACAGAGAGTTTTTTGCGACGCGACGGTTCCGAAGAACAATTTCGGATGTGCAAATTTTTATATTCGCAGTACAGTTGATTAATGTTTCGTTTCTGCATTTTTACTGTTTTTGAGATCAACAAATCAAATTTTATGTTTGATATTTTGCAATAACCCCTATTTATTTAATTGGAGAAATACATTATCCAACACAGTAAAAATGCGGAAACGAAACTGTAAACAGCTCAACTGAAAACTATAAATGTGCACATCCGACATTGATATTCGGAACCGTCGATTTATGTATTAAACTTAAGTGTTAGATCATGTCGTAGTTTGCTATAATGTAAACCATAAAAACAATAATTATTAAAATAATATTGATAATTTAAATGTTATTATTTGCTTTCATAACAACTGTATATAACAAAGGTATATTTTAAAAAAATAGTATTAATAATTTCCGTTTTATTTTTAACATGTTTATTGGATTGACATTTAGATAAGTTTTATTAAAATAGAGGTTAAAATATTGCTTAAACAAAGATAATTGCTTGCATTTCATTCAAATTATATGTTATTACTGCAATATACCTAAATATTATTAACACACGTAGCCGTTATGTCAGTTGAGTATATTTTGTAAGCCTGACGTGACAAAATGGTTCCGTTTCATTTCACATATGTCACAGTTGTTGTCCTGACAGTTGTGACACCTAGAACCAAGTACCACCTTGTGTTCATGAAATGCGGTGAGATGCTTTATATCTAATAGCAATCTGTTGCTTGAAATTAACCTCTGATGTGTGCGGTTTGAAAATGTTTCAAATAAGTTGTTTTTGGTCGACAGAAAACAATTTTCGATAAACTTAATACGCAATAAAAATAAAAATACCACTTGGTTTCAACTTAATTACTACAAAAAATAACTATTAATGTGGTGGGAGATGGTAAAAGAAGGTAAGTTTGTAGGTTAGGAAAACCGCATCAAATTTTAAAATAACCCAAACAAAACCATAAAAACCTATTTTGTGCATGTGCGACTTAAATAATTGTCTTCATTAGATATTTAAGTTGAAGTCAAGTGTTGTTTTTTTAAATAGCCTTTTGCATGTGGCGGAATTCGACAAGTTTACCCAATTTTCATTTTATATTTTTACACAACACAAATACTTTTAAGCATGATAATAAAACTATGACAGTATTTATCAGACTGTACGTATATATACGATATTGCATAACTTTGAAAATGGAAGCAAGATTTGACATTAACATAATAGCATGATTTAAACGGCATGATTGGGCATGATAACTTTCACTTATAAAACTAACCTTGAGCGCTTCCTACTTTTAGTACTAACAGATGTTCCGTCATTTGTACTTCCTTCAGCGATAGTTTTCGTTGACGTATTCATCTTTATAACTTTTTACAATATTACGTAAGGTATAGTTAATTTATATTCTCCGCTGCTATTGTTTAGCCCGCTAACAAGTTTTCTGGTTACTGGCTGATGAATCCACTCGATATAAATACTCTATGGACGACTACGGACACTCCAAAATGCGCGAATACTCTTTGTAAATAATTTAATAATAACAGTGCGAACTGCTATGTAAACATGATTACACTCAGCCAAATTAACTTCTCGAGTCAGATTTTCAAGTGCTGCGATATTATACCCACTTATAAATATTTTCAAATGATATTAATTTCACAATATAAAGCATACGTATTATAATTGATCATACTGTTCAATGCGAATTTTTTGTTTGTAAGTAAAATAGTGAACCAGCCTCCGTGGTCGAGGGATAAGGTTCTCGACTAGAAATCCGGAGGTCGCGGGTTCAATTACCGGCATGCGCAAGTAATTTTTATTTGATTAATTTACTAATCAAAACAATGTACAGATTATTTGCAGCTCGCTTTTGAGTTGAAGATACTCTCAGTATCGCCCTTTTGTAAGACCACCTTTCAGAATTGAAAAGTTGCTTGAAATGGCTTTGGCCGTATTTTGTGACCAGATCTGAATATCCAAGTACTTCCCTACCTTGTTCTTCTCCATCTCCTTACCGTACCCACTACCTTCAGCCTCACAACATTCCCCAATCAGGGATGCCAAAGTCTCAGACGTTTATTTTTTTTGTATTTGGTCTACAGTGGATTTGTTAGCTTTTCCAATGTTCTTTTAACGCTTTTTTTCATCTGACAAATATTTCAAACCTGCACATAATGGTTAACACCAGTCGGAAGTAAGCACTAAATCCAGCTGCGGAGGAAAGTGCTGCAGAGGTCTGAGAAGAAACTAAGAGGAAACAGGATATGAGCACTTAAACACTTGCCAGCCAGATACGACTATATTCAATGTATACCCATAACGAACAATGACTTTTTTCCCCAAAATTCACGTATTTTCTGAACCAAAAATGTTGATTGATATTTTTAATGTAGGTTTTTTTTAAACTTCGTTTTTATGTTAAAAAAAAAATGAAAATAGCAATCTCCATCTTGAAACATACAAACATAATCACTAGTTGAAAAGCCAATAGTGTTGGTTAATTAACCATTTTAAAATATTCTCGTTTAAGTTTGTCTATTCCTCATTATCCACGTTAGTTACTGAGAAACTCTGCGCTGAAATTGGCTGCTAACTATTATGTTAAACCTGGCTGTTAGCTATTATGTTAAAACTGGCTGTTAGCTTTTATGTTGAAATTGGCTGCTAACTATTATTTTGAAATTGGCTGATAGTTATTATGTTGCTAATTTCTACTCCTTACACTTTAAATTATTTAATTTTGAACTAACTTCTATGAAAATAATGTAAAAATTATAAACGTATTGGTAGAGATGCCTGAGTATATTTATTTTTCATTTTTGTTTTTTTTTTAATGTCTGTTTAAATGTCCTAGACTTTTTATGTTTATACCACACAAGAGTACCAACTGTTCCCAACCATCTAGAGCCAGTGAGATTATGATATCGCCAAGTGGGGTATGTTATGGAGCTGAAGGTAGTGAGAAGGGGAAAGAGATGGGAAAAACGAAGGTGGGGAAGTATCCCTATCCAAGCGCCCCTGAGGTGATATCTCACAAAAGCAGCGCTATACAAATTGTCCATTATTATATTATTATAATCTAGCTATTCAGATCTGGTCAACAAACACGACTAAATCCATCTGAAGCAACGTTTCAATTCTTAATGGTGATCTTACACCAGGGCGATACTGGAAGTATCTTCCACTCTGGAACGTGCAGCAAATGTACTACATTTATGATAGAGAATGCGAGTTACTAATGGATTCTTGAACAACAAAAGAATGATGATAAGAGATGTTATTTTAATTATAAATACGTACGATTACAGAACACATGTTCAAAATTTTCAGGGTCAGTAGTATTATTACGGGTATTGAAACTGCTGAGCCGTGCTACATTTTAATCTCCGAGGTAATATAATTTTACGTGATTTGGACAAAGATGTAGGCAAATTACTCGCAAAGTTGTAGGTTGACCCGAATTACCATTCACCCATTATGATTACAGTTTGGATCACCAAGCAAACTAACGGCCCTACAACCTTTCAACTTTTATGACCTCCTGCGATTTCTGCTATTTACTGTCGCCGCTTTCTTTGTCGGTTTATTACAGGTAAACCGCCAAATAACATTTTAAGGTTCATAAATCTAACAGTTTAAACGCATTTTTAGGGTAAGTCGATGTAACTACCGTTCAATAAATAATATTCCCGTATCAGTTCCGTTTGGCATGATATGAAAGTGGTTTACATTTCGTACACAAGCCTTTATTTCATGCTTATAAAATATATGGAGGTTATCGATTCAAAGTGATAAGTTACCTATGTAGAAATTGCGGAATTTGTTGCCAAATCACAATGAATTTACCGCATTTTGGGGAAATTTGTTAGAAAAGGGTTTCCATTATCCATTTCAGGAATATTAGAAGTATTCGTTTTGAAGCGTGATGGTTTCCATGTTCCAAGAGTTCCAATTGCTCCCAACTGTCTGGAGCCAGTGGGACTATGGCAACCTTGATTGGGTTATGTTGTGAGACTAGAGGTAATGGTGGGGGAAGGAGATGAGAAAGAGGAATGTGGGGAACTACCTGGCTATTCAGATATGATCACAAAACACGGCCAAAGCCATTTCAAGCAACGGCTCGATTCAGAATAGTGTTATTTCACCAGGGTGATACTGAAGGAATCTACTACATAGTTTAAGTGAAAACTTAAAAAAAAACACCACTTCAAATTTATATATTATAATACTGTTTTATGGAGGTTTTTCATATTATTTTATAAGGTTACCGTATAACCGGTGTAGATGGACTTTAATGCCAAGAATTACAATGAAAAACAGAATTCAAGTGGCCGAAAGACAGAGACGTCATTAAGCCGAATTTACAATCAATCAAATCGCTGAGTCAAGTATGAGCAAACGGACTTAATGGGGAAGAAGAAGTTATCGGAAAGGGTACAAAATTTAATTTGCGGTTAAAAAGAATTTCGTATCACAAGGGGAAATCTCAATTAAGATTTGGTCCATTTAATATGCAATGGGCTGATGGCGCGGGCCACTGAGCTTTAAATATAAAATGTCTATACAGGGTGTCTGGGGGTAAAGTGCGCTTACTTCGGGGAATGATTCTACACGATAGTACAAATAAAAAAGATAATTATTTTTTTTCGAAATTCCAACGTTGAAACAAAAAAGTTGAATTATTTTTATGGGAAAATATTTTTTCTTCTATAGAAAAATATGTTTGAATAGGAAAATGAACAATGGAATTTCTGATAAAGTTATTAATCTTCTTTACTTCTACCAACATATAGAATCAACTCCCGAAGTTAGCGCACTTTATCTCTGGACACCTTGTGTAAGATTTTGGGGATTTATATAAAATGACACAAAGTTTTGACATTTATAATTGCTATATAATAAATTTGCACGAATAATGATACTTTCATTGAAGGAAAAACTTACATTAATTTGGAAACCCAAACTCTTTGATAAATTTTAGTCGCTAAAAAATTGAATTAAATACATACGCCTACAGTTTTAACACTATCCATTCATTTATAGTATGAAAATTGTATTAATCTGAGTGTTAAGATCAATAAATAGTAAAAGTATAAATTAGTGTAAATATATTACACTATTATGGTACATTATTTCCAATGAGTGACAAAATTATACAATTAAAAGGAAATTATTAATGCTTAGGAATACGAATTTTAAAAGAAGTTCAATCGAGAGTTTACATAGACTTATAACAGACTAGACAGGCTTAACACAGTTGACTGAAAATATTATGACCGGTCGGTGGCTGAGATGACATCGCTTTTGGGTGTTCAATTCTTCGGATAGCTCCCCTCGGCTAGCTAGTCCTCCATTTTCCGCTTACTGTGGTGGTAGTAGGAGATTTTCAAACATTGTCAGGTTATTCGTAATCCGGGAAAGTTTGTCTTTCCAAACAAAAGAATCCACTGCCACATGTCTTCCAATTTCCACGGTCTCACTTTTTAAGAAATAAAAAGAAGACGGGATAACATTAATAACATAACATTAACAATTCATGAAGCTTCTGAGAAAAATATCTAATAGATAATACATAGTTATATTACACCATTTTGTGTTCTAAATACTATACATAATTGTTGAAATAAATAACTATTGAAAAGGGTAAAATAACTAAGATATTTCTAATATTTCTAATATTTATTTCTATATATAATTTACAGTTTCACATAATTATTTATATTTATATATGATACATTTCAAACTTATAACTATAATATGTTGTGTGTAAGGTAGGTTTGAGAAGGTGATACTGTATGTGAGTAATATTGTATGTTTCGTGAACACCTCACTAGGAGAACCTGTGCTGAGGTGTTTACGTGGTTATGTACCTATAAGTGTGACAAGTATTTATGTGTTGTTGAAGTTTTTATTTTTTATAAGTTTTAATTTTAATTTTTTAATTTTTTGTTTTTTTGTAAATTGAATATTCATAAAATTTTAATGGTTTTTGTAAATTGAATATTCATAATAAATATGTAAAAAAAATATATTAATATATATTAACATATATGTAAGTGCATATATTTGTATTGTAAGTGTGAGTATAGTTGGTAAAATCTCGAAAAACGTGTTTATTTATTATACACTTTTTATGGTTTAGTTATGTTTGGTTTGGAGTTATTATGTTTTGAAAAAATAAAATATCTTGGTTTTTGATCCAGGCTGTGATATGTTTTTTGTGATTTTTTGCGGATGTATTTGCAGTTAGTAGTTGCTTCAGAGTAATGGGCATACAATTAAACAGTTTTGTAGCGTAGTATTGGAAGTGTCTTTGTCCGTGTGTGGTGTGTGTTATCGGTATGTTTAGTGTTTTATTTGTTAAGGATCTGGTTTTTAACGAGGTTTTTGGTTGAATTGGAATATGGAGTTTGTGTTGGAGGAGGTGTAGTAATGCAGATTTGGCGTAAAGTTGTCTTATTGATAAGACTTCTAATGTTTTGTAAATTTCGCTTGATTCTGTGTCGAATGGTACTTTTAGGATTATTTTAATTATTAGATGGATCAAACGTTTTAATTTCTTAAATATTTTAGTAACACATCTGTCTTGAACCTTGTTAAAATTGCTGTTCGTTAGATTAAAACAATTATGCGTGCAATTAAACCACTCAAGGTTACGTCCTAATAATGACATAAATGGACACAACTCAGTCAATTTCAGCGGTAGTTCAAGTGTTTTTTTCTCCAATACATTTGATCTGAGAAATGCGGCCTCAAATGGTTTTAACTTATTTGAGCCCTTAATAGGTCACCCTACGGATGTAGTGAAAAGCCTGGGAACAGGGAGGGGTAAATTGATCCCCTCTCCCACCCCCCGTGGTCACCCTCTTTCAAGAACCATTTTTGTTATTCCCAAATCGTACGTTTATATTTCCAAGTTAAACCTGAAATTCAATATCGGCGGGTTTATACAAAAATACTTTCGCACGATATTTCGATTACATATTTCGTTATTTCAGCTATCGTTTTTAATAATTTTGGTTACATCCACTTTCAGGATTATAATCCTGAAAGCGTTATGGGAGCTTTCGTTGAAACAAATATTCCAAGAGCTACGAATTCGTAGAACTTGACATGTTATTTTATACAGTACCCTCTTCATCGGAGGTCAGCCATCAGTAGTGCTATATTTGCCACGGTGATTATTAGGATGCGTCAAGTGGTAGTTTCCTTTTACCTCCCACATCGAAGTCCACAGCGACTACTCTAATACCGACGCCGATTCCCAAAAATTCTACGTTTTGATACTAAAAAATAATTTTTATAACATTCTTAAATCTATTAATATAACAAAATTCTCCGCAGTCATTCACTTTTTACAATATCTAATTTAATCAAAAGAATAATCGTTTTCCCAAATAAATTGAATTACATTAATAAACATTTCTTTGATATAACAAAATCTCAGCTATCGCATTATTTTATTTTCCGCTTCTAGATTTTACCTATCTGGGTTTTTTCTATTGTTCTTGAAAATTTGTACCCGGGAAAATATATATCACATTGTACTTTTGCGAAAAATACTTTTCGTTAATATTTTACAGAAAAAAGGTTTAATCATAGAACGAACAAAACTAAAGTTTTGATTGACTGGTTTTACCTTAAAAACTGTAACTTAAAACAATTTTGAAACTTACCAACAAAATTGCAAAGCAAATATTTTTAATTTGGGAGGCGGGTTTGAGCACCACTGCTCTATTTATTCGCAACCATTTATTTGATAACCAAAACTTCTGCCATAGATCACTCCAAGTGGATCGCTTTGTTTGGTGATTTAGAAGGGGTACCCGGGTTTATCGAGTGAGGTGCGTTCAGGATGCGCCTGACCACCAGCTGCGTGGCGTTCCAGATCGGAAAAGACTGGTTTGGGGAAACCCTTTAACCTTTCCAGCTGGTCTCCCGAGCCATCGCCTTGGGCCTCAGTTAAAAGGATATATTCATATGTCCGTCACTCCTGGACATACTTATCCCTAGATTCCTACCCATCCTTCATATATTTTACCTTCCCATAACTTCCCCTCCTTCATTTCTTTAAAAAATACCCTCCAAATAGCATCCCATGATATAGGAAATTATTTTCATCAAGTTAATGATAAAAATAAACATAATTAAGTAGGCAGAACACCGATTCACACCAAACTAACCCGAGGATTTCTGTTCAGGCTTTATGGCCAAATGGCTGTTTTGTGAAACATTTCGAATTAACGGGTTCCGTAACTTTATTTGATTTTCAAAAATACTTGAAATGACGTGAATAAATTGGAATCTATCTAACGGAACCCGAAAATGAACGTTAAAATTTGATGAACTGTTCAAATTCTGTGAAACAACCAATCCTAAGTACGAGACGGAATTTGAACAATTTATCAAATTTCAAAGTGTATTTTCAAGTTCTGTGTACCAACTGGCCAATAATTACATAATAACAGAACTTGAGTATAACCATCACAGAACTTGAAAATCAACTTTGAAATTTGATCAATTGTTCTAATTCGGTGAATCAACCCGTCCTAAGTGCGTTAAATATGAACAACAGAGATTGACGATTTAGTTGACCTCAATCTATCGGAAATTCAAAATGTAATCTTTAACTATGTTCTATGCCAGGGGTTCCCAACCTTTTTGTACTCTAGAGCACATTCTAAAATATCGGTAGGGTGGCGGGCATCACCTATTTTTAATCGACAAAATTTTCAAAACATTGAAAACAATGATTCGCATAAATATTTCGAATCGAAAAATGATTTCATTTTATATGACGCTTTTTTAAAAAATGGGAACTTTTCTCTGTCCACTGTATTCCAAAAGTCCTCTGATATTAAAGATTTTAGCAAAATATCATTCTTAAGGTCCAAAAATTCTAACTCTAATTCTTCTGTCTTACCTTGAACAAAATCTGCAATACATGCGGCCATTTACATTACATTTATCTTTGTGAAATGTCAGTCTGGCTGTCGAGGCCATGCTTATTGCTTTCACTGACAGACAGAGCTGTCAGAATCATGTGCCATGTTTTTTGGCGACTTCGGCGTTCGCTCACTTCGGGTTTTCTGCGTGTACAAGGAGTGATGTGCAAATATAACTCGCCGCTCCAGGCTAGCGTGAAGACTGCAGTCTGGCTCGCCGTTAGACAAGTTGCGACAAGTACTGTCAGCAAAGAAACCACTCATTCATACAATATTGCAAACATACGAACGTATTTAATAAACCTAGGCACTCAAAAAAATTAAAACTCTAACAAATAAATAAAAATAATTCATATTTTTAATTAATGTTTGTCCAAAAATTCTTTCACTGTCGAATAGTGGCGGGCACATACGAATAGTTCCGCGGGCGCCATGGTGCCCGCGTGCACGGGGTTGGGAACCGCTGTACTATGCAATATCAAAAATCTTGAAGTTTGTGGAAAATATGTGGCAGTGGATTCTTTTGTTTGGATAGAAAAACATAACCTGACAATATTTGAAAATCTCCTACTACCACCACAGTAAGCGGAAAATGTTGCTAGTGTTGTGATGGAGGACTTAGCCAGCCGAGGAATTGAATACACTACGCCCGGGTGGGACATACCGAAAGTCTGTGTTTATGTTTTTTTTTTTTTTAAAAGAAAGACAAACATTCCCGGGTTACGAATAACCTGACAATATTTGAAAATCTCCTACTACCACCACAGTAAGCTGAAAATGTTGCTTGTGTTGTGATGGAGGACTTAGTCAGCCGAGGAACTGAACACACTACGCCCGAGTGGTGGTGTATGTTTGTTTTTATGTTTATGTTTGTTTTTTTTTCTTTTATTTTGACAATTTTCCTGACATACTCCCCAATATCCCTCTAAAACCAGTCCATTATTCGAATAAATTTAATGATAAAAAAATTGACCCATAAAAAATATTTTTTTTTATACAACCTTTTTAAAATGTCTTTTAAAACGTAAAAAAATAATAATAATATTTGATTTCATTTGGCTGAGAATTGAACGTTCCTTCCCAGCGACAGGAGTCAACCGGGTTAGACCTTTCCAGAGGTCGATCATATAGGACTTACATTTATTTCGTTTATTATCTGTCGATCGAAATTTACATTAATTCATTTTTTATGTGAAACTTTTTTATCTGGAACCAGTGCGACTATGGCATCTCAAATTGAGTAAGTTGTGAGGTTAAAGGTAGCAGGAAGGGGTAGAAGATGAGAAAGAGAAAGTTGGGGAATTACCTGGCTTTTCAGATCTGGTCACAACAAACACGGTCAAATCCATTTTAAGTAACGTTTCAATTCTTAATGGTGATCTTATACAAGAGCGATAATAAGAGTATCATCCACTCCGGAACGATCTGCAAATAAACCATATACTATTTTTAGTGAGTAAATTGTGATAACCATACATACCAGTGCAACAAAATTGAAATTCTAAAAGATGTATTTAAATAGTATTACTTTACAAGAACATACCCTCAAAAAAATCAAGGGGTCGACATACGAACCCATAATACAAACAGTTGTACAAGATAACATGTATAAAAGTACATAGCAGAGTATTTAAACGTTTGCGCTTAATTGTGGCAATCCGTAAAGCGTAATGGACGTTTAATGCAAACTATATGTGTGGCACGGTTATTTCGGTTGTACCTAATAAGGGTAGCTTTTCCAAACGTATTATGGCGGCGACGTGACCGGGAATAAAAACTGCTAATTATGTAAATGGATAAAGACAAACCTATCTTAACCTTCATCGCTGTTGATTGTTGTTAGTTTATATAATCATTTATACCACTATAATTGTTGGTAATTTACACGCATTAATGATTTAATAATAAAAATCTTATTAAATGTAATACGCTTTAGTATACGTACACGTAGTAAACAGAACTTAGAAAGAGAAATTAGAACATAAATACAGCACTAGATTCACGAGCAATGAAGGGTTAATAGTTCCGAAATTTAATAATATGTACGGACAGAGAACGTTTGAATACAACATACCGAAGATATTTAATTTATTACCTGACACTATAAAGAAATGTAAGTCTTTGAATAAGGTTAAATATATGGTGAAAAATTGGCTATCGGAATTTTTTTTTTTACTTTAATATGTATGAAAAATTGTATGAAAAAATGTTGAATCTGTTGATATAAGATGTAAACTATAACTTCTAAAATGTATATGTAACTTAACTTTAAACACCTGTTGACAAACCAATTCAATTGGCTTAGCAGGACTTGCTTGTTGATGTGTATTAACTATTCGTTCAATAAAAAATAAAAATAAAATAAACCTCAGAAAAAAAAATTCTCAGTGGATAAAGAAGATTTGTAATATTTTCCTCAGAAACGAGAATATTCATTATGGAAATCAGTTTATTGAGAATTTAAATTCCCTTTGAGATTTCTGGTCAGAAAATTTAAATAACGGTGTAGGTACTTTTTATTTAATTTTCTATCAAATTTAGCATTTAATTATTTTTTTCGCAATAAAATTAGAATATTTACGGTCCAATTTTCATACATTATATTTACTAAGTCGGATAACTAAGATACATATAACAGAAATAATGAATAATTTTGACTAGTACAGTTTTACTGGAATAATTAGCCTTCAACTGGGCACGTGTTAGTTCTCCAGCTCGGTACAATGTATCACTGTAACTAGCTGCAATACTGGAACGCAAGTAGCGTAGATTCATGGGATTACACGTTCTTGCATGTTACAGGGTTGTTTTATAGCAGATGTGATGCTAACTTTCCAGGGCATGATAAAGTGGGCGTCGGTTAACGTTGTATTGCTTTATTTGTTAAATTTTTCCAAGGGAATAAAATTTGTTATCCTTTTGTTAGTAGAAGTTAGTTAATTGGTTCAGTGAGTGATTTATTGGGTGTGATCTAGTCGTTATTTAATTCAACTTTAAGTTCAGTTTTGTCACAGAATGAAAAACGGAATTTAGATATTTCTTTTTGATTAAAATTTAAGGAGAGTTTCATGTCTATGTGCGTGAATATACAATCTTGTACGTTCTTTCATCATTGTGTGATATCAAATTAGACAAATTTCAATTTCGAGCTGAATAAATACTCATATAAGAACTCGATTAAATGATGTTTTATTACAGGTCATAAGTAACTGTTTTGTTATTGTTTTATGTGATTCCGCTAGGAATTTAATATTACTTATTTCCTGTCTTATTATTATTCATTTTACGATACCGAGTCTTAACCTCTCAGAAAAGGACTTTTATTTACTTTGTGTTCCTTTGCGAACTGTCAAAACGCGAAAATTTTTGTGTTATTCACGAGTTTTGTTAAAAGCTTCATAACTCACGTTTTGGGAAACGTAGCCTCATTCTAAAAAATGTTTTGGAAAGATTATGAAATTCACTATCGTATTGTTTTGTTATACGTAAATATTTGCGTGTCTAAATATACATTTTCTGAAAACGTAAAAAAAATGTAAAAATCGCTGACCATTATTTCAAAGCTGTGAAAAATGTACTTTTTTCTGAGTATCATAAAGAAATAACACTTTATATATTGAAGAAATATAATTAAAAACTATTAGTCACCTCAAAATATTAACCGTCCAAACAAAAATATTTTTAATAAATTATTTAAAAACGCAATAAATTATGAACGAACAAGATTACAGATTCAATCGACTCAGATAATGCACCTCAACATTCCATAGATATTCTTGAATGCAGACGCGTAGCGTTATTCATTATCGATACTCTGTTTTTTAAATCATGGCAATCCGTATACTAGTGATGGAAATAAATCGATTTTTGTAAAATCTCGCGCGTTTACGTGAAAAGACGTACTAATGTCTTGACCGCTATTATCATATTTACGTCTTTTGACGTTCTAATGTTCCGAGTGGTTAATATTATATTTCGCCGACCTTCAATTACCATCCATTGATGTATTATATTTAGATGAGACATGAAGCAAAAAATAGGTTCCTCTTTTTGACCTCCAACTTTCCCAACGCTCTACCTAAAACCACTGATTCCGGTCTATGCGCACAGTTTATCGCGTTCTAATAGTAGAGTAAGTTTTGACGAGACATATGTACGCAGTTGCACCTCTATACAGTATAGCTCTTTGTTACCATGCGAAAAAAAAAAGTTTTTTTTTTGTTTTATTATAATTCAATATAAAAATTAGGAAGTATGAATGTATGTATCATTATTACGCATTATCTCAGCACTGTACTTTTTTAACAGTAAAAAAATGGACGCCGCAAAACGAAAAAAACTGCGTGAAAAGTACTGGGAATAAAAATTAAACACTATTTAACTTTAGTCAGAAAAGGTTCAAACTTCGATCTCTGTCTTACAAATTTCTAATATAGATGTTATTTTATTTTTTTTACGACGCACGTCGATTATTTTCTCAAAAACCATTTTCGTGGCCGCATAAATTACATATTTTCTTAAAAATAATTGTTCACTTTGCATTTCGATTTTCTGTAAATTTTTTTGTGCGTTCCGGGCAAGATGGTAGCGGTGTTTGATAGTACCATTTTATTCTTCCAAAGCGCATTAACGTTGCTTTCTGTCAAATCGGAGCAATCAACATTACGCCAAGTCTACTGTTTATAAAACTACTAGTTCGTGAAAATTAAATCAGTGTGAGTACTTATAAATTCTTGAAGCAAGTGGGTGAGTTTATGTATTTAAGAAGTATGTTTGCGAGGCGCGGAAAGGCTGGAATAAATTATGAATGCAGTTAACTTCATTAACAAAGAACTGAACCCGTGTTGGCTATATTAAAAAAAAATTCTTTACATATTTTCCGTGTTACAATTTACACACAGCTTCAGAATTCACAAACTCAAAACTGTACCCCGAATCATCCATTACCCCGAGCAACGCCGACTGAAACAGATTTTCCGCTGAAACCGAAACCCGATTTCGGCTCCTGTTCTAGTTTCAGCCGAATCCGAAACGAATTTTTTTTTAACAAGACACTGTCCCCCTTACTAAAAAATATGTTTAAAATTTTACACAACTAATAAACAACTATTTATCATGCATTAATGGTATATTAATCCCGAAGGCGTTTTTATTGTTGAACTTTTTAGAGATAGTTAAAGTTGGTGTCAGATAAAATGGCATCAATTTAACGATTAAATTGGTTTACGATTAATGTCTTTTAACAATTCTCTAATGTACGCTATAGATATATTAGATTTAAAAGAATTTAAAAATATATAATAAATCTATGAACCATTTACTATAGCAAACAAATCAAAATAATTATTTTTTTAATATTCGACAATAGCAATATAATAACTAATTTTATTATTCGTCACGATAAAATAATAAAAAATATTTTAAAATTACAAACTATTTAAGCTAAAAGTCTTGCAGCTATTCGCGCATTTTGTCTCAATGTTGTGAACTCCAAATATTAGTGCGCAAATAATAGAATATTATTATAGTAGTTTTAGAATAGTTATACACTCGATATAATATTTTATAGCTTAATAAAATATACGAGAAAAACCGAATGTGATCCGACACACCATACACACCAATACCGAAACAGCGCGGCGGCTCATTTATAATTCATTTATCGGCTGAACTAGCCGAAACTGAAACTTCGGTCGGTCAATAAAATGCTAGTTTTGATATTTTTAAGGTAAATTCACAAGGAGGAAATCCATAAATGCTTTTATTGTTGATGCACATGTAAAAAAATATTAAATGTATACTCTTAATTTCTCTAAAATGAATAAATAAATTAACTACTTATTTTCGCATAGCAAAATAGTAAAGCAGAAAATTATTTGTCATTTCGATCTGTTAAATAAATCAGATTCGAGGCCACGAAAAAGTATAAGAAAGATTTTTTTGGAAGGTGCCAAAAAACATACCTAGACAATCTATACATGCAGAATAAATAAATTTGAGTGTAAATCTAAAATATTTGCATTAACAACGAAATTTAAAAATTCGTGAAAAGAAGTAGGCTGTTTGAAAGTTTAATATAAATGTTGGAACATCTGCATGTTCCTCACGTCTAGTCAAATGATTAAAACAACGCCGATAATGAAGGATTATCAAAGTTCAAATATTTAAACGGCGCGTCGGAAGCTCTCGATCGAGTCACGCCAAAGTTTGATCGCTTCGGAGCAATAACACGAGTGTTTGGGAACTTGGGGCGTGTATAACGCAAAGTTGGTATACACCATCCTATACACCGTACATGTTCACTGTTCACTATTCAGTGTTCAGTTGTACATGTCCCTAATACTCTACTTAGTGAACTGTCGTTTACAGTTTAGACCAAACCTTTGTTGATCTTTATGCTAACAAGCAAGCAACGTTTGTCTCCAGTTTGATAACGTTAATAATGTAACGAGGGATGCAACACAGAATTCATAAACAAATCTCTTCTAAAGCAATCGTCTTATCTTTTTCGACAAATATTTAAATTAACCTGATTATCTTGAATGTAATTTGTTGGCCCAAATCAATAAACGATTTGTTTAAAATCGTCGAATTTAATGTAATTTTTTATTCAATTACCGAGGGATAAACTGAGATAATAATTCTTACACGTAATTGTAAATTATTTACAATAAATATTTTCATAATTTTTTTACTTTATTTGACCAATGAAAATTGTAACCAACTTACTAACCACTACTCCGCTTCTCCGCAGGGGTAGGCAGAGAGGCTATATAATTCGGTCTTGGCTCAAACTTCCTGCTTCACTCACATTCTTACATCGCCTCCGTACACTGCCCTCACTTGATCCCTCACTTAGTAAGATGTTATGCCAGTCGCTAACAGACATAACTATTAACCATGCTTTCTTTTCTCTGAGACGTATGCTTTAATTTTTAAATACGACCATCAAGCAGCTTTACATCTCTGTTTAATTTATTATTAAGCAAATGATATTGTATTTTTAGTTTTTTTTAAAATAGATAAAGGTTTGATTTAAACAGACAAATTCTCAAGATACGAGTACAATGTGCTACTATATATATAATTGCGACGTACCTTTATCGATATCTATGGTCATTTTTGGAGGGGTGATTTTGGCACACTTGTTTTGAATATCTCTGTAGAAGGATGCGGTATAATCACAGCAAAACGTACCTGAAAAAATGAGAAAATAATTATTACTTACGGAATCAGTTCTTACCCGTGAATAGGAAAATTAAGTCAAATAATACTCACAAATAGGGTTTTTAAATAATTTCAAATTTATCTATTTATTGTATTATGACCTATTAAAGTGAATTTGAATAATGCTCTTTTCTGTAACGAATGGTGATGAAGTAGCCACCCAGCATAATAACCAGCTTGGCTAAGCATAATTCCTAAATTAATTGGAATTTAAGTGTATTAGCTTTTGGATTGTATGCAACATTGTTGATAGCCCAAGAAATGCTCTAATCGCATTACCTGGTGAGTTTCTGGGCTCCCTCATATCCACTTTCCACCATAATATTATGTAAATACGTTTGCATAGGAGATACAATCATCCAATTACGTTATACGAATAACCGACGCGGTAATATTTATTACGGAGAACTTGTCATTGTTGTAAATGTGCGGTATATTTCTATTTAATCGAGACTTTATTTTGTTTTAGTCGGTCCTAATAAAAATATTCGAATAACAAGGCAAAACATCTCAAGGCTGAAATGCCTGAAAAATACTTTTTCCTCTGATTGTTTTAAGCAATATAAATTGATCGATAACATTTTCATTAATATAATAATTATGACCAAAAGTTTTTTTTTTATTTGTTTTTGAGGTGTTATGCCGTTTTGCGCTAACTCCTTCTTTAGCCAACGTTTCCACTGTCAATTAACATCTGCCCTGATGATGGACATTGTAAAGTGAAAACAAATAACAAAAAAAATATCATAATAGTTGTTGAACAAAATAATACTTATGTTTCTTCTTGTTCACTTCTGTTCCGGCAAAAGAGATAGATACCGATTTAATAAAAACTTTATGTATATTTGTACTTTTTATGAACTTCGATCAAGCACTCTTCACTAAATAATCACTAAACACGCGCGATCTGAAATCAGCAGCTATTCTTAGAGACTGTTAACACACTGATAAAACTTATTAATATAAGATATTGCTGTTTTATTAAGAATCTCTTCAAATTATTCGCAATCCGGTGAAAAACGGGATGGCAGGCCTTTAACGAATGTACTGATAGGTTTCCTAAAAACTTTCAGTAAAACATGAATGTCTTATGGCGATATTCATAAAAATACACGTGTTCATAAACATTCTAATATTTTTGTATTTGGTCATTGTATATTATCAAAACAAATACAGGTGCATGAACATGTGTTCCGATTTATTGGGAATGTACTAAAAGTTTAACAGGAACGGCCTGAAATCCCGTTTGTAACTGGGTTTCGATAAATCAGAAATACCCATTTTTCTCCGTGTACCTTGTATTTATTTTTCCAAAAAATTTATGAGAATTCTATCATTTCATTTGCCATACAATTATCACAGTCCACCTTTTTCTCCATATTACTTGAGGTACGGAGAAATCATATTACGGGACGATAACGTTCGTTAAATGTTGCATGATAAAAATGCTAATGATCACTGAAAGTTTAAATTTTTTCTTAGAATATCCTTCCTTCAAAGTTATCCTTTCTTTGAAACTTCTGAAGTTATTTGCATGTGTGCTGTTGAACAGTTTTGGGTCAAATCGGGCGTTTACCCTTTCGGCAGACTCTCCGTCTCGTTAGGGCGGCTTCTAATATTGTACACAGTTATACTACAGGGGTGTAGGAACACCTCCGTGTAACGATCGATTCACATACTACATTATGGGTTAAACAAATTACTAATGCTCTAAAGGGATGGAAAAACAATTAAATGAAGTCTCTTATAAGGATCTCGAATTTATATATTATTAATAATGCAAAGATGGGTTTCATTTATGTTAAATCCCATTGTAGTAAAGAGAACCATTTAACATTCAGCTTTTTTCAATTGATGAGCTCCAAATGGCTATTTTCTTACAAGTTTGGTGTGCATGGTATTAATTTGGCTGTCTCATCCGTAGATTTGACACCTTTTTTAATGAAAAATATCTTACAATCATCGTGGCGCGAGTTTCTTGTTTTACGTTTTAAAAAAGGGTGTGTAATCTACCTGTTTAAATAACCTAACTACATATTTTTTAATACAAAAATGTGTTAAGAACGGCATTCTTACTGACGCAACGTTGACCAATGGTGAACTTGTTTAAGTAAGAAAAAAAATTATTTGATGGTGCTTATTTCGTGTATGTGTGTGTAAGATGTTATATTAAGACAAAATATCATATTATCGGTATTCCCGGTCTGAGTGAGCATCGCGTTCTGATCCCACCCTGGCAAGATGTGTTTAATTCCTGAGCTGGCTAAGTCTTCTATCACAACACAAGTTACATTTTCGGCTTACTGTGGTGGTAGTAGGAAATTTTTCTAAAAATGTCAGGTTATTCGTAAGCCAGAAATGTATGTCGTTCTTTTTAAAAAAATAAAAATAAGACGGGATATAACATGAACAACATAAACTCACTCATGATAATAATGATTCAGAAAAACATGTTTTCAGTGTGGCGATTGTCACTTCTTGGTTATCATAAAAAGACGGGATGTACATAAAACAAATTCAATTCATAACAGAATTATTAACATTAACAACAGAAAAGTTACAGTTTACTCATGAAATATCAGAGAAAAACACTTTAATAGACTTTTTTACATTTGTTAAGCTCACAATTAAAAATGTCCGCTTTTGATTTATGTTACTGTAAGTATTACATAGCTCGTTCAAACAAGAATTTTGCATGTATTTTGTTTTGCATGATCCACTTTGAACAGTACAGAAAAACGTGTGTAGCGCGCAGGTACATTAAATTGATTTTTATTTAGCAATTCTGGGGAAGAATATTGTTTTTATACAGGAATAATATATATAGGCTGTGCCTTCGTACTCTTAGTGGATCAGTTTTAAAGGATGAAGCTGCCTCGGTATAACAAAGATATGATATGAATTAATGTGAATTTTATAAAATGAAGACCAAACAACTGATGCAAACTCTAGATGACTCTCTACGTAGATAAAGTAAAGTTGGTTAATAATATTGATTCCATTAAAAGAAATTGTATGTACTCGTGTATGATGAAAACTAACATTTTTCAAAGTTTTATTCTTAATTTTTTGTTTGTTATGTGTGTTATGTTCATAGAACTATAGTTAGTCGCTACTGCGTACTAATATCTCGTCCAAAGTTGTTCCACTATTAGAACGCGATATCCGGTGTGCGTAGATCGGTTTCGGTAGTTTTAGTTAGGAGAGTTGGAGGTCATTTATAAGTTAAATATGTTTTTTTGCTTCATGTCTCATCTAAATATAATACATCAATGGTTATATTCTAATTTACTGTCAAGAGTTGTTCCAAGATCACGTAGATCTGTTGCAATGTTGTTGTTATTTAAAGAATAATTAAATAATATTATATTTTGATTTCTTGAAAATTACATTTAGGAATATATTTTTTTTTTATAATAGTTCTAATCATGTTTTAAATTGACACAATCGTTTATACTTGTGTTTGTCGTGTATAACTTAAAGTCATCAGCAAATAATTATGTTAGAGAATATTTTACAATACCGACCAAATCATTAATATATAAAATTAAAAACAATGGCCCGAGATCACACCCTCGTGATCTGTCTCGTCTGCTTAATATTAAATATATTAATCGAATAATAATAAATATTAATAATAATATTAATCGAATATTCAGAAATGTCGAAAAAACTATTTTTATTTACCCATGACTACTTAAATTATTTCATACTATTTGTCGTCTTAATAAAAAGACTTTTTCGTGTCTGAAAAAGTTCAAAGAGAGCAGAAAGTTCACAAAAAATTGCGTATATTTATTAATATCTATAATATTAACAACTTTTTATTTACTCGGCAAACTACTTCTTGATTTTACGAGAAATTTCATGATATTTGCACGGAATACAATTTTCACCAGTTCCGAACAAATAAGGAAACATCAGATGTTGGCCAAAAAAATTCACTTAAATGATTCATGTATCGTTTACCCTCCTCGTATTACTCAATTACAAATATCCCCTTTTCCAATGTTTCATGGGTAAATATATTTAGCCGAATTCTGTGAATCTATCAGACATATTTTTTTCGGTAATCCAACTGTGATAGATTGGATTTCAGTATATTGTGTCAGTCCCTTTGAAATTATGATTATTCTCATAAAATGCGTTATAAAATGTATGAACTTTTAAACTGATTATGGTTAGGGATAAATTGTATTAAGTAGGATTAGGTGAAATTTGTATTAACTCTGCTGTGTAATTTCTGTTCGCGCTCTATATATGGGAGTGAGTGGGTATTTATTCGCAAACTCTTGATGTATAGAAAGCGTCAGTATTAAATCCTCCAATTTTCCTACCTACCCCAATGACCGGAATAATTGTTACAAGAAGATGTCTAAAACTACCTTTCAAACCCATAGTGTAAACTGGGACCTCGGACGGGACAGATTGATGTGTAATATAAAGGAGACTTCAGTATTCTTCACATTCATCATACCAGTGAAAAAGTTTGAAGCACCAAGCCTGTGGCCAAACTGCAACCGGTGAGTCCTTTTTCTTCTATCTTGGCTCACCTTATGTTCCAGAAGACCAGCTTTAATAAATTCAGGAATACTGACTATCGAGTTTTTCGGATGCTTAGTAATTAATTTTCAGATTAATTATAAATGCATTTGATTTATTTTGGGACTGTTCCTTCGAGTTTGTTTCAAATGACTTATTCCAACAACGCCTTCAAACACCAACTTATACAGTGGGGTTGCAAAATTGGGACAAACATTTGTTCTTCTGCTGATATCCTCTTCTTTAGTAGATTGGCAATCATCGGGCGATTCTTCATCCAGCAGAGTTCACTTCACAATAACTTTCGGAACGGAATTTCACCTGTCAGTCTAGTGCGTTTCAAATCCAACAGTTATGACCGTTTCCGCTAATGTATCTTCCACAAAACTTTGCTTAAATTATCGGTTGAGTTTCTGATGTTAAGTTATTTAAAGTTTTTCTTTTATAAATTCAATGATATTATTGTTCAATTTATTAAAAAAACAGTTTAATTATCTTAAGTTCTACTGTTTAATTATTACTAAGCGTGACAGCTATTTCGCCTTCTGAAGTCATAATGCAACTGTTTAATAATGCCATTAACATATAAATGCTTTCAGAAGGCGAAAAAGCTGTCACGCATAATAAACCGTTTTTTTTTTAATTGAATAATAATGTTATTGAATGTACTTAAAAATATATATATTTTATTTGTCGCTCCTCATCAAATATTGGAAGTTATCTTTTTAAGTTGAGCATAATTTTGTATCTTTTGAGATGAACTTCTAAAATAATTAATAAATAACAAATGCGCCTTGAGGAAGCGCTCATATATCTTTATTTATTTATTGCTTCTCACAGAATGTAAAGAATAGCCTGTATCAAAGTTAACAATTTACATATTTGAGTCAAGCAATATAAATTAATGACTACACACATGAATACAAACTATTTCAAGAATAAAGATGAAAAGGAAAAAGCATAGTTGCCAGTTGGGTACTTTGAGATCTTTATTTCTAAAGTTTGGATATCTAGCTTGGTCAGTATACCGGTTTTTGTGCCTTACAAAAAGAATAGAGAAAACAAAACAACGAACCATCCTGCTTCTACGTAATTTAAAGATGTAATAAGTTTACTAGTTTTCAACTAACTTTTGGTATCAACTTTCAGTATCTGCTTACGCACTTTCACAAAAGAGCTCCTTCAAGAACAATACAATAAGTGCGAGTGTTGTATTATATCGTGCGTTATTAAGATAAATTATCTTTAACAAAACTCTAAAACTTAGAACCCAAAACTTCACCCATAATTTCTGAGCTCCTTTCCGTCGTTAGCACGAAAATTATATGGCAAGTGGATTTATGTAAAATATCTTTCTCTGAACTCAAATGATGAAGCATGATCCGACCACGAAATGAAAACTAGACACAATAAAAACATCGAAACAACCAAACGCCTTCACAAAACTATAAAAGTGAGTTATGCTTTAGCTATCTCCAGAGAGTTAGCTGGTGGCAATTCATTAATGTATAGAACATCCGAACGAGCTTTACCAGAAACCATTTCGCCAAGCGTCGTAAATATTATATATTATCTAGTAGGTATTTATTAAATAGACGACTAGTTATTATCCGGCTTCGTTCAAACTCATCACTTTTTTGTGAAATCTTTTTCTTACCGAACAATCGAAAACTATATGGCGTTGTGTCTTGTATTTTGGCAGATCAATTCATCTTTTTTGTAACGCTGATGACGCGACGATACGAGCTCACAAACTTGCGTTTCCGTTATATTCCAAACAAAACAAGAAGTGCAAAATTCATGGCGCATGAGCTTACCGCATAACAGTTTCTATTGCTTCAGCAAAAAGGTATTCTTGTCCATAATTAAAATTAGTACAAATTTTGCTAATTATCGTTTATAATTAGAATTAAATTCTACGAGTCGGTATTGAGTTTGTCCAAAAACATTTATATTTTTACGCTGTGGAAGCCCTGCTGCAGGCTAGCAGCTTTGCGGCAACCCTGCAACTGGGCGGTGAATCATCGCCCGACTACATACGAGACGATATAGCATCGTATTACGCGAACCGGACGTAATCCTCTGGTCGTTCAAGAACCTGAAGACTTTTCGGGAACATTCTACAAGACACCGCACTATGGTCCCCTTTGAGGAAACTAGCTAGACAAAAAGATTTCAACGATGTTTTTATTTATGTACAAAAATATTCTCACAACATTGAAAAATGTCAAAAGTATTATGTTCACATCGATAAAAAAATTAAAACAATATGCGCGATACGTGGCAACGTTGTAAACACGACACTTCGGATGTGCCAATCGTTCGCCCAGCGGTCGGATGCTTTCGGGTGTGCACGCTGTTCGAGTGTTGTTATTTGAAATCGGAGAGAAATTAAGAAAATAAAAAAAATTAAGTCTATGGTATGTTCTTTCAAATTAATTTAATTATTTTATAATTTGCCTATTCAACATTACTTCAATTATTAATTAAAAATAGTGAAAAAAGAAACGTAAAAACTTTCAAAATCGTGTACCGATTTTTACCACCAAACGAAACTAGTTTCATATAAAACCATTCTTTATGTATAATATCTTATAAAATTTGTTTGCTCAAACTTGCTCTTTTGTCTTTTATAGAGCCTCTACCTACAATCTATCGTTTGGATATTTTGGAGATTCTAGAAGTAAAGGGCACGTTCAAGTTGAATTGTGCTGCAATACGGCAGTGTGTTTATGAACATATAAAATATTTATTGAAGAAAAACAGTTTTAAAAGTCTCGAAGATAGTTTACATAGGAAAAAAATTGCTTCGTTTTTATTAATATTTCATAGAAAAAGGGTTTGTCGTTTAAGTCGGAAGAAGTACTTTAAAATTTATGTTTAAACACGTAAAATGGCTTAACACAGTTTTTATTCTTCCTATAGTGACGCGTGGTAAAGAACTACATGGTAGACCAGAAAAATAATTTGGTTTATGCTCGTCAAAAAGCAAAACAAGAAAAAATAAATGTCTTCCGAACTCTCGAAGTCCACAAGAACTATCTCATGCTACTCAAATCAGCTTGAAGTCACATGGAAAACGCGATGCTGCCAAAATATCAACAAAATATTCCAAATCGATAATAAACTACAGTTCCAGCGAAGAAAATACAGAAGTCTATTAACAAAGCCACTGTTGGAACATTAGCATTTAATGAGAGTGACGATAGCTACTCGGCCAGTAGTTCATTAACAAAAAATGTCATTCGGCTTTGTTCTTATATTATGTTAAAAAAATATTTTTAACTAATAACTTTAAATAAGTACTTCGTTATGACTTAACTGAACCATTTTACTATACGCATTTTATTAGTAATTAATTTTGTCTTAAAAATTCCGTAACAAAGGCTAAAATAAATGTATATTTTTGTAAGTATTTGTTTTATTACATTGTGACCCTTTTGCGTCAAATGCCATGAAAAAATATTTTTGTCTAGCTAGATCGGGATTTGGGACCACTGTGCACCGCACCGTAGGAGCGCCTATATAAACGCTGCGTCTACAATCTGCAAAACAGATCGTAGATAGTACTGCGCGACTACTTTTCTTTCCGAGCAACACTTCGCGTACGAACTCAGTGATTAACAAGATCTGCTATTTGTGTAACTTAATTAATTTGTGTAACTTGCGTAACTTGTGTAATAGTGAAAAAATAATAACGTTTAATAACAATTTAATATTAACGTTTATTCTGTCGATTAATAACGTTTATTTATCTCTCTACCACCTTCACTCCAGCAGCATCCACAGCGGAGCAATATCCATAACGCGAATACATCCATTTATATTCCCTCACACACTGTTTTCCTGATGTCAATCAATTCTATGAAAGCGAATAATGAAACAAACAAAAAATCAATTTAAAATTTATCCTGTTTACCTATTCGTACAAATATTGTAGGGTTAAATTCGTTCAGCCACAATCTAATTTAATTATTTTTTTTTAGCTGGTGATCAAATAGTTTTACAAACTGTATTTAACACTGCATTTCTAAACCATATTTTAGATATTAACTACCTCCTGCACTATTCTTACTTTTTATTAATGAAAAAACATCGTGAATCAATCATGTTTAATTTATGCTATTTTCTGATGACATAAAAATTTACAAATAAATTACACACATTAATGAATACCGAGAGCTTCATTCAAATTTAAATTAATTGTGTAATTGGTGAACTAACGATTTATTCCTTTGAACAAGTGTAAATTAATAATTTTACATCGAAAAAAATCTTCAATGCTATCTCTAATTTTAGCTAATGCTGAGATATTAACTAAAATTAGAGACCGCGGAGTTTTATTTGGTGATAAAATAGAATTTATTCACCACGTAAATCACATTACAAATCACGTCACAATGAATAGTATCAATATAGGGACGTAAATATATTTTAAACCACTTCAACATATTGATCGACCGATTTTGAAAGTGCCTACCCTTCCGTCATCATCGAAAATTTTACTGTAAAATGTTTTAATATCGCACTGGTGATGCAAGGGTACTTCCGAAACCGGTCGATCAATGCGTTATAACAAATGTATTTGCTTTTGTTGTAATTATGGCAAACCACAAATTAATTGCTTTGTAAAAATACAGTTTATTGATTTCATTTGCCCTTTGGCTGTTATATTTGTTTTGTTGGGAACTGGGCAATTGATATTTTTTACATAAAAAAACTTAAGCTTACTTTTTGTACTTCGAGTATAAGTTACGAATTGTAAGGATTCGTTTTTGCTTTATGTGTGTTACCTAATATTTCACACGCCACCTTACTCTATTTGGGATGATACTCAACCGCTTGGTCTAGACACCGCGCAGCGTCGCATAAGCTGGACAAGCATCAAGCAATGGTTGAACATTAATGGAAATGTCAGAATATTCAATTATAGTAAAAATTGATCTCATAAACTTTTCTTTGATCTTTTGACATAACAAATTATCAAACTGTTTCCTTGCACCGTCGTTGAGAAAGTGGTGGGATACCTTGACTATCCTTTTACCTGCTAAAAAATATTTGCTAGGAAACTATGCTAGCCACACTGCGATTGAACAAGACTGATAACGCATTAGCCGTAAAGATTCAATTTTCTCGAATTATCGTAAAGCTCTGACATATTCAGAGATATTGACTGATTTCACGATATAAACTGAAGTGTTTGTGAGATAAATGTTTGTTTTGTGTTAGAATAACTGTTACCAACAAATTTCAAAGATAAAATTTAATTTCTGTGAAAATTTTATTCAAGTTCTGTTAATATTTCATCATGGGCTAGTTGTTTTACAATACTTGGATTATAACAGAACTTGAATAGGACATTCACAGGACTTGAAGAATCAAGTTTTTTATTTGATGAATTGTTCGAATTCTATGAAACAACTTGTCTTTACTTTTGTTTTAAAGAGCACAATCACAAGAGAGTATCTTCAAAAACGGGTATTTTTTGGAATGGTTTGAAAACAATAAGTGCCTGTAGGAACACAAAAGTCATTCTAAGAAACGTGTCAAATATTAAATACTGAACAATTATTATGTCAGAATGAAAATTCTCATTTAATATTTCTTAAATTAGATTCGCTAGACTTTTTTTTTACTGTTATTAAATATTACACACATTCTTTCATTAGAGACAGAGTAATGAAAATTTACTCGAAAATTTGGAAATTGTTCTTGCGTTCAGTAAAAGGTGTTATTTCGTTCGAGGATCGCATAACTATGAAAGTATCTTCTGGACCTAGAGGTCACCGCAAACTATGTTAACGCAGGTTCTCCAACTAAATCGTGTTGGTATTGTTTACGTAACAAATGTGCGGTATTTTAATTGAGCAAAGGGGGCTGAATTAAAAAAAATTACTTTTCAAGTTAGTTTTGTTTCGAATATTAATATTTATTTTGGACCGATTTTTTTACCTATAACTCTGGTTATTTTAATCATATGTCTAGAATGTCTCGATCATACAACGATATTGCTAAAACACATGCTTGCATAGATATTTTCGGTAATAATATAACTTGTTTCAAGAGATATCTCCATGATTTCTGTACCTAAAAAAAAATAATAAAAAACAAATATTGTTTTTTGATTTTTGATGGTTTGATATTTTCTATTATATACCTAATTTAAAATTATGTCTTGTAATTTTTGTAATTTTAAGCTTTGTACAAAAAAATACTGATATTGTTGTGATAGTGAACGTGCAAATGTGATTGCTGCAGACACATTAGTCTAGGGACATTTCATTTATATTTGTATGTAAATTTATTTTATACTAATCACAAGAATGTACTTTAAATGTCCTGTTTGTGTCTCAAATAAAAAAAAATAAAATAGAAACCTCACGATTTGATACATTGAATAAATAGGATTGGGAGACATAAAACCAGTGCAAATTCATGATCTGATCAGGTTCACGTGTCTTAAAGAGACCCATGTCCACTACGAATAATTAGGGTGATATATAATAATTAGGGTGATTCGCTAACATCTTCGTCACCTTCGACGCTTCACCCTCGTCGGCAAGTTCAGACCCGAAAAAGGTGTAGGTCTCTACGGCCTAGCTGACGTCAACTGTGTTCGACTGTTGAATCTGGAAAACTCCAGGTTCAACAGTCGAACATGATATAATGTGGGTGCGCGTCAGTCTTGCCAGTCGGGCAAGATTATACGCGTGTCTATACCGCTCACCGAACTTTAGCGAATCAGCCCTCACGGAGTATTGCTGATTTATTAAAAATCTCTTTAAATTACTTGTAATCCTATTAAAAACGGGACAGCAAGCTGCTTCCTAATTACGTATTCATTGGAATTCATAATAACACGTGTCAACGCACCTGCGTTTATCTTAATAATATATCATGACGAAATGCACTAATGTTAGACTTTTATTAACACGTGTTCGGACATCGTGACAAAACATTGGTATTTTACTTAAAGTTTATCAGGATACCTATCAATTTATTCGTTAATAGCCTAAATACGAATAATTTGAAGAGATTCTTAATAAATTAGCAATATCTTTTTATCAGGAAGTTTTATCCATGCGGGCCAGAGTGTCTAAAAGCTCGGCTATCTAGTTTTCGAAAACAAAAAGAAAGTTGAGTCCATTTTTGTTATCAATTAGTCTCCATTTATTGTATGTATGTATAATATAATCCTATGAGTGTGTTTAATTATGGTATGTGCCTTTTGAGTGTGTGTATGCCTATTTTTTTTATTCCAGATCTCGGGGAGGGTGGTGCAATCCCACGAGCTCTACAATCCTATGAGAATGTTGACTGTATTATATCTATCCATGTATGTATTTTATGCCTTCGTATTGTACTCATTTAAAATGTTAATCTTCTAGTATATTATCATTCTTCTAAATTATGGCTACTGGTTATAATTGATATTGTGAAATTGACCTGGTGACTAACTGCTTAGGCAGCTTAGCGGGTGCTTATAATAATGAATAAAATTAAATTAAATAAATTTAAATAAGCATTAAATATGGTACAAAGTATTAGTTCATAATAAATTATTAAACTTACGAATTATTGCAGTACAAAAAAATATATTTTTGAATGTTTATTTTTTATATGAATTTTTATTTTAAATATTATGAAACACATTAAAGCGTAATTCAAATAAGAAAAAATTAACAACGAATTCCCCGAATGGAAAATTCTCTCCTATGTTACCTACGAAATACCAAAGAAATGCAGTATATTTTCATAAATGCGACAGTAATTTAATGTATTTTCTTCGGAGTGGTGCCTGTAGCAAGGGTGTACACTGTTCAGCCCTTGGAGGTTGTACGCTCCTAAAACGAAGAAGGAAAACAAATTCCTAAAATTTTGAGAAAAAGATGTTCACTTATCGTAAATTGTTTTCGTGGTGCGTTCACAGATTTTCAGTCTCGTGACTACGTTTCCAAGTGATATATTGATAGAAACTTTAAAATATTGTCTTTAAAATATTTTCAAAAATGGTTCTCTTGTGAAAAATAGATTATCTTTTCTGACAGTATTATAAGCTTTCTCATAATTCCAGAATACTTACAAAAATTATTATTTCAAGGCCTTAAATATCACTCGCTTAGTCAAAAATAAAGTAAGCCAAGCTGTAAAAATAATGTTGGCCTTAAAAGTAGAATAATATTGACAGTATAAAAATACCAATTCTGAATGATAAGTTACACGAAATGTATGATTACTGAATCCGGAATAAATCCGTAATCAAACTTGTCATAAAGCGATTGTTCCAAGGATGAATTTGTTCATCCCACGCATTAATTTGAATGTCCATTTCTCCCAACAACCCGTTTCTCCCTACCAGCCCTTCCTCCCGACAGCCCTAGCTCCCGACAGCGGTACCTCGCGTTCAACCCTCTCCAGGGCCTACGCCAATCAAATTTAGGAGTTTGATGTGGTTTTATGTATCCGGTAGCGTTTCCCAATTAACAATTTGGCCGTGGTTATATTTTTCGCAGCCCTCCTGGCGAGGGCGAATCTAACTCATTGATAATTGGAACATGGCGGGTGTGTTATGACACCTTCGGTTTACTAAATCATTCGCGGCAGTTAAACAAAGCAGAAAGTTATCTCGGATCTTGTATGTTATATGATTCCACCCCATATCCGTGTATTTATGTTCAATATTTATTTTCAACACAATTATTCTTTGTGTTCCCTTTCCGATTTTTTTAAACTTTTAAGTACACATTTGTGTATATCTGTATGTATGCATGAATACAATGATTGCTTTGACTATCTGTATATCAACTGTGGAAACTTCGTTCCTGAATGCAGCGGAAACATTGCGAACAATCCACGAGTAAAATCTCATATTTGGGGATATTCTGCGGATAATCTTTTAAAGAAAACGATGAACCTGGGACTTGAAGAGATACATATTATAGATAAGGGAAACACAAATGTAAGTTATAAAAGTCGTACATTATTACGTTATTCTATCTCAGTAATGCCAATAAATTGGTACAGTACCAAAGTTGCTAACGCATTTCATGGCTCTTAGCTGTGCACTGACCCCAAAGAGATCAATAAAAGACCTTCGGAGCACTTTAAATAGCGAGTCAACAAACATGAAATACTTGTTGCATTTTCATTTACAAGGGCAATATTAAATCGTCTTCACAAATTAACGTCTTTTATCTAATGTGTACGTCGAATAATAGCACATTGTTGAGACGGAATAATTCAGTAATGTTTCGAAGCAACAACATCGTTCAATTATGCAAATTGGGGAATCATATAATAACGTCTCCTTCCGACTTCCGAGATGCGAGAGTTCAGAACGTGCTGATATTCAGTTCGCTGACGCCAAAAAACACATCGCAACTGCATTGTATTCCAACCACACAGTTCTCAGTAGAAATAACAAGAACCCCGCTACATCTCAACAATGGTTTCGCTCTCAAAACTAAATCTCCAGTCATATTGATTTTTGAATTGTACCAACGTGCCGGCAACATACCTATCACTTTCATCGCAGCTTCGTCGTCGTAATGATTCTGTTATTGAAACTGGATGTTAGGTCTATTAAGACAAACAAAACTAATTTAATATAAAAAACACATTTAAAATATAAATATTATGTAGTTATACTTGCAGCACGCTCCAGAATAAGAGATACTCTTAGTATCGCCCTGGTATAAGTCCATTATTCAGAATTTAAAAATTGCTTGAAATTGCTTTACCCGTATTTAGTGACTTAATTACTGAATTCTTTATTTTTTAAAAGTCATTCAAATTATTAACTTATTCCATTTATGTAACTTAACTCATTTTTACGATGAGGACCTTAATATTAACCGGTGGAGGTTTTCTCTGAAGTTCCATTGTGCAGTGAACCCCCTTAAAAAGATGATATTATGAGACGTTTAATTTAACTTGCATTTAATTAATATTAGCAGATTATAAACAGCGTGCCATTAAAATTCTTACTTTAAAATCAACGCGACCAAAAAATACTGTGAAAGAGCAACCCAATATTCCCATGGTGTGCGTTACAAAATCAGCACAAAATACTTCATACAAAAAAACACAAAACAACACAATGCCCTTGAAGGTGAAATCTTATAACCTACGCCAAAACAAGATGATCTTTGTGCGCCGCGATAGAGAATTTTCGATGCCACGTGACCTCCTAAATTTGACGAAATTGGACGAGCCACCACCGCTCGCGTCGGCAGCTGAACTTTTCACTACTAAGATGCAAGTTAGATGTTATTTTTATTTTATCACTTCATAGTAAATTTGTACATTTTATTTTTTTGTTCCTGCATTTCTGTTATTGTTTGCTTTTAATTGCATTTATCAATCAACTAATAAAACAGAGTTTGTCTCAGTTATCTTAAGTCGATAGTAATGCAATATAATATCTTCTCTTAATTCTAATCCCCCAGTGAAAAAGTCCACGAACCGCAACTAATAATAAAAATATTTTCTTACACCTGGGTAAATTTAATTTATTTTTCTTGTGCGTTAATGGTTTTCACTTTCATCACTGGTTTTCTTTATTTTATGTAATGATGACGTATTCGATAGCTCGATAGCAAGGCAGTCTGACGAGCCAAAATACCCTCATAGAGGGTAATCGACCCCCTTTTTCTACACAATCTACGCTTAGTTAGAATTTGAACAAATTATCAAATTTCGTTAGTTTAGCGTAATTTTCATGTTCTGTAAAGTTACTATTCATTTTCTGTTATTATATCATTATGGGCCATTTGCTTCACGTATTTGAAACGATAACAGAATTTGAATAAAACTTTCATAGAATTTGAATTATTACATTGAAATTTGATAAAATGATCAAATTCTGGAAAACAACCTGTCCTTCGTGAGAGGGTCTACCTGCTAACAATCTAAGGGTTTATTATTTAAAAAAATATATATACACAAGGTGTGCGCAGCTAAAGTGCACTTACTTCGGGAGGTGTTTCGAAAAGTAAAAAAGATAGTTTACAATTCAGAAATTCCATTGTTTTATAATAGTTTTCAGGTTAAACAGTTGAATTGTTTTAAGTAAATAAAAAATTCTTCCGCTAAAAAGGTTTTCTTATGGGAAAAACAGCTGGATTTCGATAAAAGTTATTAATATATATTTTTTTCTTTAATCGACATGTGGAATCATCTGCAGAAGATCCCGAACAACCTGTATACGTATTTTTACGCTCTTACAAATATTCCCATTAAACTTTCTTATGCTACTTATACATACGCGAGCCGAACTGCCGAACTAAACCTCAACTTATGGGAAAGGAACAAAGCAACCGCAAAGGGCGCGAAACGCCGCCTGCAGTTCCTTCGTTCCTTTCCCGTAATTTGTGGCTCGGTTCGCGTTAAGTTTCGCAAATGTATACGTACCATTATAGATTGAAACATATGTTTAATATTAAAAAGTTAAAGCCTTATCATTTTTTTTTAATCTATCAAAAGTAAAATTAAAATAGACTTACACCTTAAGGCCTTTAAAATTCAAAATAATACCGGATGTATTTTTATGTGAATATTGTACAAGAGTGAATTTCTCCCGACTTTCCAGAGACAGTGGTACTAAAGCGTCCACAATTGGGGTGTTATGGAAGGTGATGTGTGGCTTAAGGGTGGGGAGGAAGGAAAGGAGATGGGGAAGACAAAGATTGGGAAGTACCCCTATCTGGTTACCAAACATAGTTATAGCTATTTCAATAAAGATTCGATAGGGCGATATGAGCATTTACATTAATTATCCGATAATGTAGTAAATACAGCTGAATATACTGCGAATATCGTGGGCGTGGTATACTGTATAGTGGCGTGTCAGACCGCCACCCCCTACCCCCGGACAAAGTATATCAATGGCCGACATTCGCCACTGCTCGCGGGGTGTGGAGAGTTGGAGAGCCGCGGTCCGCTAGGTGTAAAAACGTTCCAGTAGGTGTAAGATGAATGTGCCATTGGAGTGTGAGGAAACGGTCCGTAGCGGCTACCAAAACTGGAAAACGGTCTATTTAAAATGTCTCACTCGTTTCGGATATTCAATTATACTCGTATTATGAACATGACAAGGATCAGAATGGCGCTAAATATTTAAATTATTTATTTTCTACTTGTACCTGTTTTTACGATATTCAAAAATAAAAGAACCTAGAACAATGCTTTTATAGGGGAAAAAGTTCATTGAAAATACCAAATAAAATGTTGACTGTTGGCCATAGAAATAAACCTGATTCATAAGAGATTTTTTCTGGCTGCTTAGTCATCCAATGGGTCGATAAGGAAACAAGCTTGAATCTTACAGCAATCGGTTTATGTCGATTACTTACCGACTCATGAGACCATGATTCCTCACCCATTAGAACTGTCAATATTTACGTAATCAATATCACTGTAATGGTGGGTTCCCACCTGATCTATTATATGAGAATGTATTGTTAATTTATTGAACGATAGTTGAAGTCGAGTTTCTATTCCATAGAATAACCTATCTATAAATAATAAACATATCATAGAATAGATCAGGTAAGATCCCGCCTTAACGCGCATACAGCATGGATTATCTTCCCCAAGTTAGTTATAGGCTTAAGTTATATTTTTGTGGTAGGTTCCAACACATCACACACCCACCATAATGCGATAACCATGACATAATTATGGTAAGTAATTTTGCTCTAAATCCCGTGTTCTCTTGGATGAAGCCAGATGACGAAGAGGCTAGAGCCGTTTGAACATTATAGTTTCCTTTCGAATGGTTTCAAACCAGTCGTTGAAATGAACGCAATGATTTATTACTGCGTACATGCTTGAGAAAAAAAATGTGGCTGGTTCAAGAGTGAGGCTTTTTCGGCAATCGTCCGAAACCCAAGATAGACGACCGGTTCATTATACAGGGTGTCAGTGGGTAAAGTGCACTAACTTCGGTAGGTGATTCTACATGATGATAGAAATAAAATAAAATAATCTTTTTTCGAAATTCTAAAGATTTTTCCCATACTAAAATATTTTTCCGAATAAGAATACTTATTCTCCCATACAAACAATTCAACTTTGTACTTAAAAAAACCACCTTAAAATATTGGAATTTGAAAATTTTTATTTATCTTTTCTACTTCTAAAGTCATGTAAAATCACCCTCCAGTTAGTGCACTTTACCCCCCCGACGCCCTGCAAAGATCCAATAAACAGTTACAATAATTTTGTGGTTTGCTTCTAAAATTAAGACTTAATAAAAAGAGCAAATTTTATATAATACAAACCTCACGAAATTTAAAAAACTGACATTTGCCCCTTTAAAAGCATGTCACAGAATTGATATAATTGGTATCATGCGCACTGCGTAGCGCTGGAAAACGTGTGTGATTTACGTAAAGTGATACCATGCAACGAGCGGCGCCATCCACGAGACGGATGTAAAAGATTTTGCATGTATTCTCGAAGCCTAATGAAGGCTTAATTATCACCTATTATCATACCCAATAAAGGCGAGATTCGTACCACGTCCCCTCCCAGGGTCCAGAGCATCCCTTTTAGCCCCATATATAAACCATATTACTTATACAATATTCAATTACAAATTTACCTCCGTCCCTCGTGAGCAAATTTCAGAAATTATAATTACATTAGCCCGTGCCATCAGGGGCGCATTACTGCCGCCATTGTCCCAGGCTCTTATCGACAAGCGATTCTATCTTTGTACAATGGCTGCACCATTAATTAGCGGCAGAATGTGTCCCGTGTGTGAAGAGCGTTTAGTGAAGCACTTAACTGCTTGCCGCCTACAGACTGCAGACTACAGCCACAGTCTATGGACCCCACCTACCAGTGAACGCTGAACGCTGAATGTTGAATTCTGAACACTGAATACTGAAAACTCTACACCTGCTCGGTTGTACACCTCAGAGTAGTAGAGTGTTCTGCCGCATGCCAGATTTACCGGTGACAGGTTTGTCATACATCCATTTTTTTATTTGTAGCAAGCGCCAAATGTCCTGAAAATTATTATTACTATCGTTGGGATAATCAAATACCAGGATATACTCGTAAACTGATTCAATAACATTAAATATATTTTGTCACTTAATTTTCTCTTGTTTTATTCTTCCTCCTTCTTTTTTGTTTGTGTTAATTTGTCATTTCCTCATTTTCTTACATTGTTAGTTATTGTTATACTTCCCCGGAGATCCCCACTGAACAAATTATCATTTTCCCTCATAGCCGAGAATAGGTAATCCAAAAGTATAATTATAAAAGTTAATTTAATTATAATTTGAAAATTATACTTAGAGTCCCCATCGGAACCCCAACATACTATGTTTTTAATTCCCTGAATTTAATTTCTCTGAAACACTTATACACAAAAAATGTTTTAATTTATGCAATCGAAAATCAGGATAACTTTGCATATACAAACTCGAGTTAATTTACAAGATCCTCATTACAACATACATTTTACTAACCTATAACTAAAACGACTTGTGGGCAAAAAATGCAATATTTCTCTATAAAACTATTAAAAATTGATTTAAAAAAAGTATTAATTGATGGATTATGGACACGGGAAGGAAAAATATAGATAAAATATTGCAACCTAATAAAAAGTAACGTTATGTTATGTTATTCCAATATACATTTTTCTTGAATAATGTTTTGTTGTTCTTCTATTATTTCGCTTTATAATTTACCTCTTGTATATTTTGAACGTTTACAAAATTACTTACTTAAAAATTAACGTACTATAAAAAACTTGACCAAATCAACAATTTATAATTCACCCAAATTACCATGTACAATTTGACCTTAGAACAGGATACCCCAGTAAGGTCACATTCTATTCAATAATTGTAAAAAAATATTTAAAAAAAAAAACAAACAAAAAGCTTATCGAATAACGCGAGTTGGACTGCATATTCAAAATAAGCAGTTTACATGAGCTAACAATTGAATGCAATTAATCAAACGTGTTTGTCAAGGACTTCGTTTCAAATTTACTACAAAACCAGAGTAAAATTTTAATTTTATACTCGTTACTGAAATCGCACGTAAACTGAGCTTACTGTTGGCTAAATAAGGATTTCGTGGAAAGTTATTCGTTGGGAGACTAGCCTTGCTTCGCACGCCGTAGCGAAACACGATGCACAACAATGAACTATCAGAACATTATGAAATAAGCACGATATGGATGTGTTTTTGTACAGCTCTCTAAATAAGTTACAATTAAGCATTGTGTGTTTACACTAAAACCAGTTGAGTAATATTAACCAAAATAATGCGTGCTACGGTATCGGTATTAGGAATCAGTGACACATTACAATCCCTCTTATCCACATAACTTCAGAAGTGATTTATGTATGAGGTTTAAAGCTCAGAGGAATTAAGTACAATAATACCACTTTTATACGCGATACGGTGGGTGAATAGGTAGCTATTATTGGGTTACCAATTACCCCTCCACCTCCACTTGATGTTGTGGATTGATCAATTCATCATTTGAAGAGAGATAACGTCAACAATAACGGCTGGTGTAATGGTGTTAAAATGATGAATAAGCGATTAGTGTGCAGATTGGATTCTTTTATTCCAGACGTGGAGCGAGATATTGCAGAAATCATGGCAGGCTTGATACGTGTTAAGTGGATATTTTTTCGTGAAACAAAACGAATGTTTGAGAACATTAGCGAGTGTCTACAATAAAAGTCTTATTCTTTTACGTCCTCCACCCTAACACAATGGAATGAAACAATAAAAACATGTCGTTTCAATTATTTTATGTTCCGCCGTTTCTCGTCCTTCTCCACTGGGAACTGAGAAGGAGAAATGGGATCTGGGCACATATCAAACTGGCTAGTTAGGGCCTCCTACGGAAGAACGGCGGGCGGGCTTATCACCGGTGATTTATCTTGAATTACGGATTGTTTGGGACAGAAGATCCGTGATGAAGTGCACACAGATAGATATCGTTGTCCCTCGCGGGCTCCGTGACGTGAGTTGATCCCTGGCGTCCCTGTACGACGTCCCAGCGGCCGGCGCGGCGGCGCCCCACACGAGCGTCCCATCTCCCATCCCGACTTCCCGGCCGGAAGGTTCACACGCCGGCGCCGGGGGCCTTTCCGTTATTAACGGCGGTAATTAACCTGAGAGACGGCCGGCCTCATAATATAACGTGACCTTAACTAATTTCGACCCTTTTGCCGTACTTACTGCCAAGGATTTACTTTATTCAATTATTATGAAGTCTCAGAAATTCGAACGCCAAACTTTTTCAAACTTAACTTACTGCGAAAATTGTACAAATTCTTACCCCTTACAATAAACTTGTTGTTAATTTTACGCAACTAATAAAGAACCATTTACCATGTACTGTTTACCAATTGTGTAAATTTTAAAACACGTTTGTTAGTAACGCCCTTAGTATTTTTTTCCGTTAGCATGCATATTTATCTTTATTTGAAAAAATCGCCACGCTACTCTGAAATCCTACACAGTTGGGTATCTACTGTAACCGTTTTAAAAAATCGATATTTCCTTGTTATCATATATATTAAATAAAAGATTAAGTACGGCTATTCATCAAAATGAAATATTATTTTCTCCGCGTTTTTCAACCGAGTTCTTTGAGATCTCGATAAAAATGGCTAGGGTTGCTTCGCAATAATATATAAAATATTTTACGTAATCCAATATAGATAACGTAAATAGGTAGATACAAAAGAGAATAGAACTTTCTAAAAGGTTTTATTTGATGTTAAGAAAAGTTAAAGGTATTTCGACAACTAATAATATAATAGACGACCCTCAGCCCAGGAATTCAGGGAAATTATTCAAATCATAATTTATTGACCGCTTCGCAGGGAAGTTTGTTTGAAAGAACAAGAAGAAGTATTACCAAACCATCGAGAAGCATTTCACGACGGCGAGAAGCAGCGAGCTGAAGCCCGGAGCTAGAGAACAAGAAATGCAAAGATTCTAGTATGTGTACGACAGTGTTCACTTTGCAAAAGTCAACAAAGAGCATTTTATGCCTTTGTGTCAGTGCGGAGCCCCGGTCCTAAGCAAACCAGCCCCCGCCCCCGCCCCCGCCCTCACTGCTCTCTTCCGCAGCGCCTCTTGGGCGGCTGCTTCGGTAATCGGCGGGCAGATGGTGCCACGAGATAATTTACATTCCATTTTGCGACCGCGTCATACTATTATTCTTCTTAGACTACTTCTGCGGGTGAATCAAAAGAATATCTGTCGGCTGCCGAACCAAAAAAGGCCGAATATTCTCTTTACGATTATCCGCTTTTACATTTCCCCTTTGCGTCCGAATACAAATGTTCAATTACGAAAGAGGCTTAACGCAAATTATTTCCATAGCATGAATTTGTATTATTGAGATAAAAAAGGGATATTAAACATATAGAGTCCTTATGATATAAGTAAGTTACACGCTATCCATGTATCCAATATATATATATATATACATACTTTTATTCCAGACGTGGAGCGAGATATTGCAGGAAGCAGATAGGCTAAATGGATATTTTTTCATTAAACAAAACGAATGAATTGTTGTTATATATATATATATATATATATATATATATATATATATATATATATACAATAATACACTCAATATATATATATATATCTTTTTACATAATATTCATATAAGATACTCTATTTGTTTTTACTTTTTTTTTAATAACGCGTTTATTTAAATTTTAATACAAAAAGTAGGAAGATAAAATTAAAAGTAAAATATTTTTAGGATAAAAATTGGCTTTATTTGTAAAAATAGACTTTTTTGTAATGAAATTAAGAAAAAAATTAAATAAACTTTTTTTTCAACTCACTTTAAGTACTAATTTATATAATAAAAATTGTATAAAAAGTGATTATAAAATAGTAAATAAGTTATATTTTCTAAAAAATGATTATTCAATGAATGCACATTGGCTACGAGTGTTCTCTAGACATCATTCATTAGCAAACTGCGCCACAGCTTAAAGTTTTCTATCCTTTCCTGGAGGAAAAAACCTTGCTCGTTTCCCAAAGATGTGCGACACAAGTATTTTCTGCATTAATTATTTGCGGTTTTTTTTTAATTAAAAATACACTCAAAATTGGATCATCATGCATTTTTTGTCAAATATTTCATTTTCGTTCAACTCTTGTTCGACTTATCGTGAAAAAAGAGGTCGATATAAATTCACTGTTGAACTTATTTGTTACACAAACACTAAAACATATTTGTTATACAAACACTAAAATATATTTGTTACACAAACACTAAAACATATTTGTTACACAAACACTAAAACATATTTGTTATACAAACACTAAAATATATTTGTTACACAAACACTAAAACATATTTGTTACACAAACACTAAAACATATTTGTTATACAAACACTAAAATATATTTGTTACACAAACACTAAAATATATTTGTTACACAAACACTAAAACATATTTGTTACACAAACACTAAAACATATTTGTTATACAAACACTAAAATATATTTGTTACACAAACACTAAAACATTTTTGTTATACAAACACTAAAATATATTTGTTACACAAACACTAAAATATATTTGTTACACAAACACTAAAACATATTTGTTACACAAACACTAAAACATATTTGTTATACAAACACTAAAATATATTTGTTACACAAACACTAAAATATATTTGTTACACAAACACTAAAACATATTTGTTACACAAATACTAAAACATATTTGTTATACAAACACTAAAATATATTTGTTACACAAACACTAAAATATATTTGTTACACAAACACTAAAACATATTTGTTATACAAACACTAAAATATATTTGTTACACAAACACTAAAACATATTTGTTATACAAACACTAAAATATATTTGTTACACAAACACTAAAACATATTTGTTACATAAACATTAAAACATATTTGTTATACAAACGCTACACATATAATAATCGTTGTGATTATACGTAGAAAATTATACCATCACAAATAAGTTTTTACACAGCAGAATTTATCATAAATTGAATCTTATTATATTCATGCTGACATGATTTTACTAAATACGGATACTCAATTTTTTAAAATCCATTTGAAGTCTTGCTAAGTTCAAGATTCGTAATTGGTGGAAATCCCGAACAACCCATCGCACCCTCACCCACCGCCTCCACCCTCCACGCCTTTAAACGCCGGCGACACCTGATTGTGACGTTACATTGTTATGTTACGTGACGAAAACTTTAGTACCCGTGTTTTTCGGAATGACTATTCATTCCTAATAAACGTGACTTTTTGGACAATACTAGTTGAATGAAAAACTGTTTATGAACGTCTTAAAACTCGCGACTACTTAATTTGTATTTTAAAAGCCGTAAACCAATATTTTAATTCAATATGAAATCTTGCAGATCATATTGACAAGTGTACTGTTCCGATACTGGTAATCATTTCCACATCTAAGGACAGTAATTAATTAAAGTAATGATAAACTTATTGAATACATTATACCTTTATCGAGTGATATTAAATTAGGTTGAAACACTATTTCTTAATACAAAATTATTTCATCATCAACATTTTGATTACAATGAGTATAAATCGATGAAAAAACCTATATAATATAGTTCCACTTATTTATTTACGTTCAAACCGGTTTCACTCTATAACGGGCTTCTCTTTATTGTACCAATAATGAAGGTTTTCATAATGAATTAATGATTTAGACGATTAGTGATTAGAACGATTAGCAAACCACGTCAATTCTTACACTACTTGTAAAATATGAAATGTTTTCTTTTTATAAAACCTCAACACTTCCAAAGCAGGAGCCTAAAGAGAAAACCTATAACACACTCCCTTTTCGCGTAACACATCTCATCCATCTGTCCTGAGTAGGTCGGCCTACATAATATGTAATACTTACAGTAAAAGTCCGAACACACCGCGTACCCTGAAGATTTTCCTTAAATGCATCTCATCAGGTCAAATAAACATTATACGGGGAAAATCGTTACGGCGTTTATGTGTTTTATATTTATAAGAGCGGGGCGTGGAGCGATTGGAAGGGGCAATAAAAGAAAAAAAATCGGCCCGTAAAATGTGTCATAGGAATTGGGCTAAGTTAAAATACAATCCCTACGGTGAAGTTAGGATCCATCCCACGCCCCGGCCTCGAGCGCGTGTCCACCCCTGCGCCCTCCTGTCTACGCCGCCCCGGGCCCCGCTGCCGTTCTCTCCCGATACGAAAGTAACGCCGGTTCGAGACGAGGGATTTTACTGCCGGATGGATATTTAAAAGTCGTTAAGCTCAGTTTCAAGGTCGACTCTCCATGCTTCTTATATTAGCTATTTTCTCCTGAAAAATATGTCACCGATGTGCGTGGAATATATTTACGGCAACAGAACCACATACTTTACTCTCGCTCAATGTTCCAAATTTATTATATTCGCTCCAGCTTCTTTATGTTAAGCACTTTACTGAAGAACCTTTTTCCTGTTATTCAATTTGTTTGTGGAAATTTGCCAACTTGCGAAATGTTTATATGAAATGCGGAGGAATTATTCGAGGGTAGGTATTTTTTTATTTCATTCTAAAAATGTCACAAAATCCTTAGATTAGCATTAATCTTATATCTAAAAAAGGCTAACTAGGCATTACGCCATTATTTCTCCACGTCAGTAGGCAGATACGATGGGATTCCTCATAGAACTCCATATTCGTACATACTCCCTGTTTCATTCTCATTCACACTTCACACTGACTCTTCAAGTGACTTATCTTACTTACTTACTTACTATTTCTCCATTTCTTCTTCCATTCACTTCACTGGACACTATTTCCATGTACTCATTTCCACACCATCCAAGCGCTCTACAGCCCGCAATAAATATGGTATCATTACTTCTACATTTAACATGTATGAAATCTCAATTTATGTATGAGAAATGAGTTCATACAATGTAAAACCCGGCTGAGGGTAAAACCAAATGAAATAACGACACAATCAAAACAAAAAAATAAAAAGAAAACAAATCCTCAAAAACATATAACCTCGAGAAATCTCCGAAAAGAAAGTGTAGAGGGAAATGCAAGATTTTCTGGACTCTGAATAAATACACCAACTCACCAAGACGGAGAACGCCCTGTTGTATAATATATTATGATACATCTGCTTTACTTTATGCTTAAACTGTCGCATGGCTCATCTTTATATTCCGAAATATTTTATATGCGAAATAAAACAGTACTAGGGCTTGAGAGTTGATTCATATGAATCTGGTAGACACCTACCCGGCGTGTGACACGCAGTATATAAGGATTATTCAAATATATTTCTTCATCTCATACGTGCCACTCGTAAAGTGGTCGTAGTGAAACACTTAGAGGCTGTATATCGCATATTCGCTGAATCCGCCATAACCTGAGATTATATTATTATAATGCCACAGAGAGCGAGAGCTTCCATTATTCTAGTTCGTAGTTCGTCAAGCCCGCTGGATGCCGATCTTGTATACTAATTAATTCATTTTGTTAAGTTTAGCTTCATATTATAACGCCTGAAAGGTCGTTTACAGAAAACATCGAATATTTTATAGATACACTATCTGAATGACGCCAAAAAACGTGCCAAATTATTATAAATTTTTCTGAAATATATTTATTCTCCAATCGATACATTCAATTGTGTGGGGTAAAATATAATTTGGTTGACCTTGGGATGAGCGGAATAGTAGGTTTTATCAAGTTTTATGAGAATGAAGTCAAAACTTTATGAGTTCTAGTTTCTGAACCAATCGTAACAATCGAATTCAAAATTCATAATTTCCAATTTATATTGTTGATCATTAATTTTGTATTTGTTTTCATTAATTTGAAAAGTAAAGTGAACATAATAGAACAAGACTTTTCGTGAATCGATTTAGTTAAAACAAAAAATAAAAAGTTATTAACGAAACGTGTTTTAAATGGGTAAGTTTTTAGATTCTCACGGCCAAAAGCATTTTTGTTGTTTGTTTTTGGGGTATTATGCCGTGTTGCGCTAACTCCTTCTTTAGCCGACGTTTCGGACAGCGTTGCAGTGTCCATCATCAGGGCAGATCCGGTAGATCCGAAGATGTGTAAATTTTTTAAAAATTTACACATCTTCGGATCTACCGGATCTGCCCTGATGATGGACACTGCAACGCTGTCCGAAACGTCGGCTAAAGAAGGAGTTAGCGCAACACGGCATAATACCCCAAAAACAAACAACAAAAACGTGTTTTAAATGTATAAATTAAGAATCTGTAGAGAAGTTTAGTATGCATATTTGTGGAACCAAGATGATCACGAATGGGTTCGAATCTAATTGATATTTTTTTTTTTAGAAACTTTTTAATTTTTATTAAATGGAACCTATCAATAAGGATTCGATACTATAAATTTAAGGCGGATATTATTCGATAGTAGATCTAAGACCGACTCCCCGCCCTCTCTTTCTCTCTCAGATATTTGCTCATTCTATTTATGACTAACCAGAATAACATCATACGATATTTTATTTACAAAACTACTATTTAAGAATTTTTAATCCATGATATAGTACAAGTAAGCATTATCAGAAGGTCTTCGATGGTCCTGTGGATATGAAGCTCGACTAGGAGTCGGACAAGTTGATTTTGATACTCAGAGTGGGTAGCCGCATATTTCATTTTCATAGCAAGTTATTATACTATAGATTTCACGGCTAATATCACTTTTATGCGTATATAATATATTTTATAAAATTATTTTTTTAAAAGCGTTAAATGTACCTGAAAGAGTACTACGTATTTTATTTGTTACTGTCAAAGGTGTACGCATTTGGGCTTTTCGTCCTCTCAAGTTTGTATTAGATTTCCAACAGCATTAAGAGCAGCGCACTTTCATTGTATGAGAAGATTGGAAAAGTTGAGTCCAATGGTGGTCTCGAAGAGTGATGATTGTATCGTGAGGAGAATGGGGCATATCAGTGTCAAAACAGGCGCGCGGGGGAAGTTTGGGCAGACCGTCCGCTGGACGTTGATATCCACGGATTGACAGAGTTGCCCCACACCCCAGGTGCTAGAGCCAGTGCTAGAGGCTAGGGGCCGCGGCTAGGTGGACCCCCTCACTCCTCCGTCCTCAGTCTCTTGCAAAACCCTCATCAACGTGACGTGGGTCAGTCCGCGTGGAGCGTCCTCTCCCCTCTTTCCTCCCTGTGAATGTCGCTTCGCTTTTATTAACTCTACCACAAGTAGGTACTGAAAGATTTTCACAAAAAGTTTACAATCATGACGATGTCTTCTCTCACGGAACGCTTCACATAAATATATTTTGGAAATTTCCGATAAAGTGTCACTGGATTAATTTAACTTTTTTTTGTTATTTTAGTTTCTGCTCTTTTCCATCGCATTCGCATTAATAATGATAAAAAATATATTTCCACCATTTTTTTGTGAAATTGCTGTATCGATGTGTCATGACGTCACTACACGGCGTGAAGTGCATGGGGGTGATACCCCGATTGTGTGATATGACTTTTTTTTCCCCCTAGATTTGTTATTTATTTAATTTTCACGTAGCGTCATATATCTCACCGTTCTAAACTCAAACAACTCGCACCGTTTTTGTTTACGCTGGATTTTAAGATAAAATGATTTTTACGTCAATGTTGAATAGAAAAGTTATAAACCTCTCGGTGTGGTATTTTCCACCAGTGTGGCTTTTTCAAAAATATGTTTCTATTTTATTCTTCAAATAAAAACAAACTGAAACCTGCACTAAGACTCTTGAACCAACAGTTGTATCGGTGGTATGCAAAATTTCTTGAAAGAAATTGATTTTGTAATTTTTTCTTTTTACCGAGTATTTTTATTTGTGTATTCGTTCATATGTAATGAAAAATCTTAATTGAAACAAAAAAAAATATATGTAAGCCCGCACTTCATAAGTAAATGTACCTGTCTTCGGAACTATTCCATAATGTAATGCCAGATATATGTTAGCCTTAAACATGATCAAAAATCCCATTAAACTTTGCCGATTCCTTTCCAATTTGATGGCCGTAAAATACAAAAGCCGAAAAACGTTTATGCCCGTTATAAAAGCCCGCAAAGCCCCCAATTCAAACACTCGAGAAAAAGCGTTCAGGCGCAAATGTCGAGCAAACCGCCCAATAACAACAACTGGCGCAAAAAATCACATAAAACTGAAAACCTGCCTAAAAGTTTTAAGAAGCAGTTAGGAAAAGCGGAACGATCGCATGCTCTCGATAAATTTGCCTCTGGCACACGAAACTGGCGACAACTTTTTCTGCCCTATCAAGATTGCTCCCAGCGCTTCCCGGACCATCTCACCCCAGTCTCCTCTTCGCCCTTCGTACCGTCACTCTCCCCCAACCAACCGCCGGCGTGATGGATTCCCGCCTCTCCTCTCTCCCCTCTCCCGTCAGCCCTCTTCCCCGCATTCCACACTCCGATATTCTGCGATAACCGAACACCATCTTCACGTCCCACTTCAAACAGTTTTGAAATGTTTCCATTGTCCTTATAGTTAGTTAATAAGTACAATAGATCGGGAACAAAACATCCGCGTGTAATATTGAACGCATATTTGATGCACATTAAAGATCGATCAGCGAATAGCAACTTATTTAGGGCGCTGACAATGTGGCGTATAATAAGCCTGTCCAAAATCAAAGTCATGCCAGGAAGAAATTCGTAAATTGATACTGTTTTGGGGATGAAATTCAATGAATCTTTTGTTTCGGGCAAATATAATTATTACCTTGTTACTACGTCAGAAACTCCGATGATTATCTAAGTGGAATTTCTCGTTTAGCGTACGGGAATATAGTCATATAAACGTTTCAGAGATGGAAATACTTCTAATTTATACGCAAAGAAATAAAATGTATTAGTTTCAGAGAAGCGTGTTTTCTTACTCCCTAAGCTAGACTTTACTTGACTACTGTCAGCGAATTCCGTCTAAACTTCGTGCAGCAAATTCAAATAACTCCAACTCCCTAGGAAGAATCCGGCCTTTGCTTTAATTATATTAAATTAATTTCCATTTACATATTAATGGATTGTCAACAAAACCTTTGCTAAAAAAGGTAAAGAAAATAGAGATACTTTGGTTGGTTTTTTTAAGCTTCGCTTCTTCTCAGCACAGTAAAAGCTGAAAAAAATCACAAGACAAAATGTACCAGCATCGTGTTCTCCAAGTTATTTTTTTTATCAAAGTTTACGAACTTTTATAATTAATGTTTTTTTTGTAATATTCCATCCCTATTTTGATCCGCTAAAGTCTGTTTTAAGGCCAATTAAGAATAATAAAGACATGCCTAAGAATAATTATTTTTATTCCTGAATGAATCAATTTACCAAAAAATTATACCCGGGGAATGTTGAAATTATACCCTGAGGTCTGAAGTACACAGAGTTCGTGGAACTTATAAAGATGGCTCATTCCATTTCATAATCCTATTTTATCTGTTTGATATAAATTGCAGACCTGTCACATCTGGCTCTTCTAAATATTTTACTTTAATTAATAATTTTAATATAATTTAAGAATTTTTTTAAATGTCATTAAAGTACAATCGATAAATAATAAGCAATTAAAACATTTAATAGACAGGTACAAACATTTCACAGTAGATATAAATTTTCGATCTGTGATTTTTCAGTGAGCCAGAATGGTAAAATTGAAAAAATGGACATTTATCATTTTGCAATTGAAAATACTATTTTTTTGTATTAAAATTTTAGTATTTGTATTAAAATTCTATTTTTTCTATTAAAATTTTCAAGATTCCTGAAGCGCAGCATCCGGAAAACGGAAAAATCTTCATACAAATATCTGAAATTTTGAAAAAAAAAAAATTCAGCTACAACAACATCATTAATGCAGTATTTTTTGTATTTTACGCTCTAGCTCACGAACTGCCACTGTTATGTATATGTATATACATTTAAATTGAGTCGAATCACGGCAATGCTTATGAAATGAAAATGTTTAAGTACGTAAATTGAGAAACGAGAAGACCTGAATCCGGGAAGAGTACAGAGTACAAGAGAAATCTGACTACAATTCAATGTGTTCCTAAAACTTTATGCGTCTACCGTATTCCTAGAATTGTTTTCGGTTGTTCGTGGATTAAATTTGTACCCAGCAAATCACTGTGGATTTACTATGCTAAACATTCTGTATTCACTTTTGAAGACATCCTTTCTTTGTGTTCCCTTTATCAAAGAAACCTTTCGAATTAATCTTATAGTTCCAAACACGTGAGTTTTTGCAATACATAATATTCTGTGAATCTATGCAACTATATATTATAGGTATATATTTCTGCAATTATATTTAACTATTATTGATCCCTGAAATGTATACCTTGGAAGAAATGGTAGATTTTTGAGGAATTAGAATGAATTTCTTGATGTCGGTTGTATTATTTCGTCATCTGAGAAGCTTGAAATATGCATTCCTGCTGTTATAGACAGAATTCTGTAATGTAATGCATTGAAAACAGAAAATTTGTTGTAATGAGCAAAAAAAATTGATCTCGAGTTTCTATGTCGAAAACTCTTACTTTAGTTTTAACTAAGTTGGCATTTAGATAAATATAGGTTTTTACCATTTCTTCATTGTCTATAACTTCTGATTTCATATAAATAGTCGGTCTTTACTGCATAATACAAAATACATTAGCAATTATGTTTTCTCAGATACTCATATTTCAACTGAAGTCCATTTCTTCAACTCATTTGCATAAATGTCTTGGGCATACTCGTATCTTAAATAGCACAAAGAAAAATTAGTTAAAATCCTGTTAAAAACGTGATGGCAATCCATTTCAAGATAAAAAATTGGTCCATTAAAAAAATATCGGAACACGTGTTCATACAGGTGTTCTTTTCCTGATAAATATAATGATGAAAAACGACAATATTAGTATTTTTATAAACACGTGTTATAAAAATACTAATAATTTGACCACATTTTTAATAAACTAGCATTATTTTATATCAGTAAGTTGTCACCGTGTGCACCGTAGTCAACTATTAGTATGTACGTACTCGCTGCTCCTATGGCGGGTAACAGAAACGACGAATTTGCAATAGGTATCTATAGTTTCCTTTCTTATTTTATTCTCCCTGTTGTATGTACTATGGAAATGTGTAACTGTTATTAATGTTTGTAACTAACTAACTAACCATCACGCCGTTTCCTCGCAGAGGTAGGCAGAGAAGACTTACCGCCAAACAACTCTGTCTTGGCACACACTCCTTGCTTCATTTACGCATGCTCTTGACGTGGCCCAACGCTAGCATCTGATCCACTTGATCGTCCATGTCTTCCACGGCCTCCCTGAGTTCTTTGTGGATCTCCACATTCTCACATGATCATACATGGCTTTACCACACTTACGGCTCAGAGATCTCATTTCTACAGCATTTAGTCTACTTTCATCCTTCCTCTGCCAGTTCCATGCCTCACTGACATACATCAGGGGAGGTACCAGCACTCGATTGTGGACTTCTAGCTTCGTTAAGTCCTCCATTAAAGGAGTTACCCGCATTTACCCCTCTATCAATATCTCTATAAGCCTTCCCATCTCTCGTAAACATACTTCCCAAATTCAGAAACTCATCTACCTGCTCCTAGTATTCATAAAAATTGCACACTGTTTTCGTACTCTCTCTTTCAAACACCATGACTTTAGACTTACTTACATTCATCATTAACTCGTACATACTTCGTTCATCCTAGACAAGAGAGACCTAGATCTTCCATACTGTTAAAAATTAGCACTGCTTCATCAGCGTCAACAGGCAACATACTTTCAGGGTATACTCGGCGCTCTTCGGGGCTGCCGGCTGCTTTTTGGAAGCGCTCCGAGTTTATTTTTGAAATCCTGGGAAGTCCTCAATTTTCCAGGTGTAAATTTAGCATAAAATAACCGCATTAAGTTTTAGTTTACGTGTATAAAAGTAAAATAATTTTTCTGTAGCCCCTTCGGGCTTAATTCAAGTTTTAATATAAAGTTTTACATATTTTTAGTTCAAATCTGCCACGTTATCCAAAAAGTGCACAGTGAAAGGCAAAGCATCGGTCGTCGGTTTTAAATGCTTACCACATGTGCACGGTGATAGACTAGTGAAAAGTTTCAAGTGCGTGTAAGTGATTTATGAGGGTATCCTTTGGGCTATGATGGTTGTAAACAATGTCGGATATGACCGGGCCACACTACTCAGACTTAATAGTGATAGTGTTTATTTGGACCCTGCAATAGCTGCAAAGATATCGCTGTATAACCTTGGACACGTTATTACTAAAACAACTACCCGTAAAATTAGGTTTCGTGGTTGCAGAGCTGGACGCAGTAGGAAAAAACATCTGGAACACAGCATCGAAATAGTTACGTCACCGCTAACAGAAGAACAGGGAAAAGTAGCAACTCAAATTCTCCCGAATCCGTAGAGAGAATATAACACAGTTAATACTTGTATACAACGGCATGCCAACTTTAAGAGCCGTCAACTAGGTATAGGATCCTGGAATGTTAGATCTCTCAATAACAAGATAGAGGAGGTAGAGGAGGTTTTCAACGAACAGAATCTTCATGTCCTGGCCATAACTGAGACTTGGCACGAAAATAGTGACTCTTTTTCAATAAAGAGACTCCGAGCTTTAGGTTATGTCGTGCTAGAAGAAGCCCGACCTAAAGCAACAATTTCTCGGGATGACAACATCGCTAGCGTAAATCACGGGGGTATTGTGATTTTAGGTCGCCAGGGCTTGCGTTTAACAAGGGTGTCAATTGGTGCATACCGAACCTTTGAGCACTTGGGATGCCGAGTTTCGTCTGCAGGAGCATCATTCATTTTATGTACCCTTTACCGGCCTGGTTCAAAACAAATCACTTTGGACTTTTTTAATGAATTTTCGTGTTTTCTCGAGCGGGTTGTGGGACTTTCCGATAATATTTTCATAACAGGCGACATTAACATTCACTTAGAGCGTCTAGAATCACCAAATACTCTTAAATTCACTGATTTATTAGACTGCTTCGGATGCCGTCAATGGGTTAATTCCCCAACTCACGATGCTGGCGGAACTTTGGACATTTTTATCTCAAAGTCAAGCGGTCCGTTTCTGGTAGCGGATAGTGTGGATGTGGGACTATCAGACCATCGACTTATTCGTGCAAAAATCGATTTTAACCCACCGAAAATTCCTTACGTTACTATCACATCAAGAGCATGGCGCGGTTTTAACTTTGACGACTTCCTGTCAGAACTAAAAGCTTCTCCGCTCTGTACACATAGCGCATGGGAAACAGAGTCGCCAACCAAACTAGCAGCAGATTATAACACCATCCTTTCAACCCTTTTAAATACATATGCTCCAATTTCTACAAAAACTCGGCGTCTACGAAAATCTGATGCCTGGTTTGACGAAGAATGTCGGAGCCAGAAGAGATTGATGCGTAAATTGGAGAGGTCCTACAGACACTCGGGGGTTACATCACGGAACGATTGGATACAGGCTCAAAAAGAGTACATGATCTTAATCCGTTCAAAAAGGTCTGAATATTGGACAAATAGGATCACTTCAGAGCGTCAAAATCCACGTAGTCTTTGGAACTCGGTTAAGACAGTCATTGCTGATGTCCATGCACCAAATACAATCGACATAGCTCCGGAAATCTTCTCCAAGTTTTTCCTTGACAAAATTGAGTCAATACGAGCCCTAACAACCTACGCTCCACCACCGTATTTTACTAAATGCAATAGAGAAAACCTTTCTGCCTTCAAACCTACATCCCTAGAAGAAGTAAGGAAATTAATTCTTACTTCACCGAACAAGCAGTGTTCGCTCGACCCTATTCCAACGTGGCTACTGAAAAAGTGTTGCAATGAAATTGCTCCCTTTTTAGTTCATCTTTTCAATACGACACTTAGCACGGGTGACTTTCCAAAATCCCTTAAATCAGCTATCGTAACTCCATCATTAAAAAAACCACAACTGGACGCTGAAGATCTTTCAAATTACCGACCCGTTTCAAATCTGCCTTTTATATCAAAAATATTAGAAAAAATCGCTGCCTCACAGGTCATATGTCACTTAAATTCAAATGAATTATTAACTAAATACCAGTCTGCATATAGACGGTTCCACTCCACAGAAACCGGGTTACTACGTGTTTTGTCGGACATAACTACTGCCATTGAGTCGGGTAAACTGGCACTTCTTTCAGTCTTGGACATGAGTGCTGCATTTGACACGATTGACCATGACTTTCTTATTAAACGATTAGATGAATCATTTGGTTTAAACTGTGATGTTAAGACCTGGCTGACATCGTACCTGGCCAACCGTTTACAAGCCGTAAAAGTGGGAAAAAACCAATCAAATTATGCAACCCTTTCATCTGGAGTACCCCAAGGGTCCGTTCTGGGCCCACTACTCTTCATCCTCTTCACAAATGATGTCGCTAAAATAATAGAATCATTCGGCCTTCTGTCTCACTGCTACGCTGATGACCAGCAAGTTTATTTTTACTGCTTACCAGAAGAAATAAACAGTCTAAAAATTCGTATAACTGAGTGTATAGAAGAAATTACTCGCTGTATGACCTCAAATAGATTGAAACTGAATCCCACAAAGACTGAGTTTCTGTGGACTGCTACAAGCAGACGTCAGCATAACATTGAAAACTCCCCAATAACCATTTCCGGAAGTGACATCACTCCAAAAACGTGCATCAAATTACTGGGTGTCAATGTGGACGATAATTTTTCCCTTAAAACTCAGGTGAACAGAACTGTAAGCACGGGGTTCTTTCAATTAAGGCAAATTAAAGCAGTGCAAAGAAACCTGCCAACAGAGGCGACTAAATTGCTAGTCAATTCCTATGTTGTTTCACGTCTAGATTATTGCAACGGAATATATGCAAGTCTCCCTAAATGTCAAATCAACAAATTACAATCCGTTTTCAACGCCGCGGTAAGGCTTATCACCGGAGTATCTAAATACTCTCACATTTCAGAGCATCTCAAAAATCTGCACTGGCTCAAATGTCCTGAAAGAATCCAGTTCAAGGTATGCTGGATGGTATTTAAGTCACTTAACGGAATGGCTCCGGCTTATTTATCAGAATTGTGTATTCCAGAAGATTCCAATTCCCGACAGTCAACCCTTAGGTCAGCAACGTCATCAGCTATCGGAAGGTTGAAGGAACCAAAGCGCACACCAGATACTAAGTTCGGTGAGCGTGCTTTTGCCGTGTCAGGACCTAAAGCCTGGAATGGACTGCCACATGATTTGAGAATGATCGCAGACTCAACAGAATTTAGGTCTAAACTTAAAACGCACCTTTTCAGACAGTCGTATCCATAATTTCAGAAACCTCCACTTTCACAGTTGACGGCAATTTAAATTTAAATTAACAAAATGTAAGAAATACTAAAAATAAAATAAAATAAATAAAAATAATAATTAAAAATAAATAAATAAAAATGGTAACAACTAAGAATTTGTAGGCTTTTAAGACAGTTAAAATACATTTAAATTAAAATAAAAACTATAGCAGACTTAAGATCATGCGACGACCAGTGTTTTTTGATATAGTGTCCTCTGCGTGCAGTTCTATCTTTTATAAGCATAAACTTTTTTAATATAAGTGTGTTTGTTGGAAGTGACTTGCCAGGTAAGTATGTTTTGGTATCTTTTCTAAATAACAAATGTAGATCCTAGGAAATAAATTGTACAGCGCCCTTGAGGTGATTTTTCACAAAAACGGCGCTCTACAAATTATACAATTATTATTATTATTATTATTATTATACGATTAGCGCAGTTGGAAGAGTGGCGCACTGGTCATGTGAATGTTCTGGATTCAAGTCTTAGATACGACCGTATCTTTTTCTGATTTTTGTTTCAAATTCTTGTTTAAAAATTTCTAATAGTAGGTATATTCAATAATTAAAAATCTTTTTAAATTGCTTAATTCCGCGCCTAATCCCACCATTTTCAATTCTTGCATGCAATTATTCATGTATTGATTGAATGACCACGGTGACGTTACGCAGCCTTGCTTAACATCTTTAATAACGTAATAAATTAATATAGTAAAATATTGCTTAACACCTTCGTATTTGATAAAAAAAATCTTAAACTTAGTTGTACTTTTCCGTACAAACATATTTATGTTAACATTTTATGCAATAATTTTAGCACGGTTGATCGATAATGGATTTATCGTTAATATCGATAACTTGTCATCGTTCAAGAGCACTAATCCAGATTGCTAACGTACAAACAATTGTTTATGTCGAATAAATTAAGAACCCTTTGTCGTTGTGAACCATTTTTCGTTCGTTGGCTATCTGCAGTTACGCTCATAAACGATTACAAGTTACCGACACTGTCGATAAAACCCTTATCGATCTACCGTGCTAGACACCCTGTACAGAACATTGAATTAATATTTTTCAATCTACATTGTCTACAAGCTGTAAATTTCTCAAATTTAATAATAAATTATACCTACTCAATAATCTTATGAACGTGAACCGCACGATCACTGTTTCCGAGTTCATTTATTTGAGGTGTTCATAAAAGTTATAGCAACATTGTCGTTATAAGAAATTACATATGTTAATATAATAAGTAATTGGTTTTCGTTGTTCGTTTTTAGCTAGTGGTTATTTGATACATATTTTGGTATACCAGTTATTTGGTTTGGTTTGATTATTTGGAACATTGATTAAAAGTTGTTTTCCAGGCGATTTTGGAGATTTTTTTCCAAAAATTGTCCTTTACGGATAAGAAACAATTATGAAAGAAAGCCTGTTTTAAAATTTCATCCGAATTCTTTTGGAACGATAACAAAAAGGAAAATTATTATTAATTATACCGTTTTGGGCTTCTTTGTGTCGGTATCACACGAGAACAATACATAATACAATACAATATTGTCCTGTCCCAGCTCCGTTAACAGCCTCGACCGCGTAGGGTAGAAAAATGGGACAATACAACAATTCTACCCCAGTTCAAACGCGGAACGCTGCGAAAATGGATACACGACGACGCGCGTTACGAACGAAAAATATTAGGTCTTTTATAGCAAGATGTACTGTGGTGTTCTATTTACGCGATATTTTTAAGGCAAAATACGAGATCCGAGCGCGGAGTGCCGAGATACGTACGCGTGGAGCAACTAGCTATTGTCCTACTGTCTCGTCAAAACGCGTTTACACGCGGACAGCACGGCCGGACGCGGTGATGGGGGTAAGACGCTATCTTGCGGAGATAGCTCTCCCGTCTATCTCTGGAACAATATTCTTGTACATTGTCCTATACTCCAAACTACTTTAGATGTTTTTACTAGTTTGAAGGTAAAACAGATTCTAAAGGACTCTCAATATCAGAAGGTTGTTTTTAATAAAAGAATATTGAAATTCACGGAGTTTATTTGAACACATTGTTATACGCGACAATAAATTTTACATGGACGATTCTAGAATGTAGACGGTATCCCAAAGGGCACAACCAGTCGGGACAAGGGAGAAATCAAGAATGAAATCATAATGAAATGATCAGCGGACTGACGGACCGTTGTGTTGTGAACGTAATGTTGCCATAATAAGGAAATTAACTTTATGGCTTTATCGCTGGTAGGTACCGTCTACATACTTCACCCCCAGTTGTTAAACGATATTAAAAGAAAGAAACATATAGTAGTATACAGTTTAAAAAAAATTATGTTATGTAGGGCACACACCACATAAACATGTTGCTCACTGAGTTGCAGTCTACTTATATATACAGAAAGCAGTAAAATTTCAAACTAAATAGTTTATTCATACAATATCGCTGCATGTCGCATGAATTTTTAATTTAAAAGAAAAATTTATATAGTTGAGAACTTGTAAGTGATTGAACAATGCATATAAAATTATTAAAATAGATTTCAATGTGGCAAACGAGAAGAATTTTTACTATAAATATCTATATTATTTTAAGTTATAAAAATAAAGTTATATCTAGGAGTATGCTTCGACTAGATGTTTAAGCTACCTATATTTAAAAATTTTGCTTCCAGAAACATTTTTGGTTTGGAGCAAGTGCTGAAAACAGTTGTGACTATAACACAAAATTGTATATTTCATGATATCAGAGTTCGATATAAACGTACATTAAGATTACTTAAGACTAAGATACATGTTTGCATAATGTTATAAAATTAACAATGTTATTAAATACAGTTCTGGAACATGTTGAGAAATATTACATGAATGTGATCTAAAAATGACGTTATTTGTACTACTATGGTAGCGTATCATGTTTCAACACTATATTAAATATCTCCTATTACAGAAATATGGAAAATACTTCACATCATTCAGAATGTGGAAAAGTTACATTATGAAGCTGAATATTACTTAATATTTTGTAGTAAATTTAAGATAATTGTAAAAACTACTCTTTATGGAGTGTGTTAAATATTTTTAAATTTGATATAACAAGACAATTGTCATATGTGTATAGGAGCTGATCGATTTGTATTGGTTGTATGTTTTATGTTAAGATACAATAAACTTCCATACACAAACAAGAATTTTTACATATGTGCATTTGATATTAAAAAATAGCCTAAAAATGCTTAAAACTATAGCTTAAAATTATACAAGGATTCAACGCGTAAAGCGTAATTATTTTAAATGCAAGTTGCAATTTCTTCGCTATTTGCGGAATGGTGAAAGTATAAAAAAAAACTTAAAAACTATTATCGCTTGCGGAATATTTTTAAAATTATAAAAAACATGTTTGTACAGTTATATATTTTGGTAATATGTGATACATTGTTTTGCATGAACAATATAAGACATATTATTAAGCTATAATATATTTAAGACATTAGCGTAGTGTGACATTTCTAAGTATAGGTATATAAGATTTGCTTATACATATCTAAGTATATAGGTTAGATCATTTATTTATTTTAGGAAAAGAAATGCCTTTTTATGCTTTAAACTGTCCTAATCTGTCTGGGAAATGAACTCTTCGACCAGATTTTGTGGTTCTGATTATTTCTGGTAATACTGGAACAGATGTAGGAACAGATACATTTTCTTCTGCAGGAACAAAAGCAGGTTTTAGGCGGTCTATTGTGACACGCTTAGGTTTTCCTTTTACAGTAATTAGGAATGTTTTTTCATTCCGTTCTTCCACTTTGTACGGGCCTTCGTACGGATTCTGCAGTGGTCTTCTTCCACCGTCAGTTCTGAGGAACACATGTGTCGCGCTAGGTAGGTCTTTGTGGACAAAAAACTTTCCTGTACCATGAACACTGGCAGGAGTTGGTTTAATGGCTTCGAACGTATTTTGTAGCCGTCCGATATATGTGTCTGGTTCCTCGCGTGGTGTTGCTGTGAAGAAATCACAGGGTAATTTAAGGGTTCTACCATAGGTTAATTCAGCTGGTGAACACTTCAGATCTTCTCGTACCGTTGCTCTCAAACCAAGTAGAACTAATGGGAGGCTTTCAACCCAATTTCGATCGCCACAAGCCATGAGAGAGGCTTTTAAGGTGCGGTGCCATCTCTCGATCATACCGTTAGCTTGTGGATGGTACGCGGTGGTCCTAGAATGCTTTATTCCAAACTTTTCGGTTAGTTTTTTGAAGAGGCAAGACTCGAATTGTCTGCCCTGATCCGAACTGATGGTATCTGGGGTTCCGTGACGGGCAATCCAATGTGTCGTCAGTGCAGTAGCGACGGTTTCTGCAGTCATATCTTTCAGCGGGATTGCTTCGGGCCATCGTGTGTACCTGTCAATCATAGTGAGTATATACTGGTACTCGTTACACGCTGGGAGAGGTCCAACCAGGTCGATATGAATATTACGGAATCGATCCTCTGGTAGTAAATACGTTGCTAATGGTGCAGCCGTATGTCGAGAGACCTTAGCTTTTTGGCAAGCTATGCACTGTTTGACAAAGTTTTTTATGTCTGTCGCCATGTTAGGCCAAACAAATCTTTGTTTTATGGTCTTTGTCGTTCCCAGGATGCCAGGATGGCAAACATTGTGTACACTTTCGATTACCTGCATTCGCATGCAAGCGGGTACGAATGGTCTGATGTGGCCCGTTGATACGTCACACCATATTGAAACTTCAGAGCCAGGAATCACCATTTGACGTAAGGCGAGGGCGGTGTCATCTTTTACCTTAATAAGTCCGTCATCTTGACACTGCGCTTTCTCCATCTGCCTGTAGTCAATAGAAGTAGGGCTGTTAATCTCTTCGATTCGAGATAGTGCGTCCGCTACTATATTTTGTTCTCCAGAGATATGCCTGATGTCCGTTGAAAATTGGGCAATGTAATCCAACTGTCTGTCTTGACGTGGAGAGCTAGAGGCTCGCTTCTTGCAAAAAGCAAAGGTGATTGGCTTGTGATCTGTATAGATGGTGAAATTTCGACCTTCAATATGACTTCTAAAATATTTTACCGCTTCGAAAACACCAGTAAGTTCTCGATCGAAGGTACTGTATTTTCGCTGTGCTGGTGAAAATTTCTTGGAAAAGAATGCTAAAGGTTCCCAAGAATTACCATTTGACTGTTGTAATGACGCACCCATAGCTATGTCGCTAGCATCAACCATTATAGCTATTTTTGCATTGGTATTTGGGTGTGCGAGTAATGCTGCGTCAGCTAAGTGTTGTTTGCATTCCTTAAATGCATCCGTCAGTTCTTGATTCCAAGTTATTTCCCTCTTGTCATTTTTCTTATAACCGGCAATGCAATCAAATAATTTAGTTTGAGTGTTAATGGCCTTAGGGAGGAATCTTCTATAATAATTCAACATGCCTAAAAAACGTCGCAAGTCTTTAGCTGTTTTAGGTAATGGAAAATTTATGACGGCATTTACCTTTTCTTTGATAGGCGACATTCCTTTTTGTGTAATTGTGTGGCCCAGGAAGTTGACTGTAGGTACGCCAAATTGGCATTTGTTAATGTTGATTACTAGATCATATTCAGCCAGGCGTTTGAGTAATATTTCCAAATGTTTTCTATGTTCTTCTTCATTTTTAGAAGCAATCAGGATGTCATCCAGGTACACAAAACAAAAGTCCAAATCTCTTGTCACAGCATACATGAAACGTTGAAAGCTTTGTGCTGCGTTTGATAAACCAAATTGCATGGATGTGAATTCGAATAATCCAAATGGTGTGATGATGGCAGTCTTCGGAATGTCTTCAGGTTCCACTGGTATTTGATGATAAGCCCTGGTCAAGTCAATTGTGCTGAATATGGTTGCATCTGCAAGTTTGTGTGCAAAATCATGAAGTTGAGGTATTGGAAATTTGTCCGGAATCGTTTTAGCATTAAGACGACGATAATCGCCGCAAGGACGCCACTCGCCGTTGGGTTTTTTTACCATATGTAACGGGCTGGCCCAATTGCTTTTGGAAGGCCTGCAGATCCCTTGTTCCATCAGATATTTGAACTCTTTCTTCGCCGCTTCCAGTAGGGCTGGAGCTAGTCTGCGGGCTCGTTCGGTAACGGGTGGTCCTCTGGTTTCGATGCAGTGGGTCACTGAGTGTTTTTTGGCATCTGATATCTTCATGATAGGTCTCGTTAAGTTTGGGAATTTGTTTAGAATATCGCGGTATTTTTGCGATGAAGAGATTGTAGAAATACCGGATGTAGGTCCCTTATGAGTTATTCCTTTTATGACTAATCCTGTTGACTTGTCTGCGATTGTTGACTTTTTTAAATTCACCGTCAGGTTGAAATGATGAAGAAAGTCTGCACCTAGGATTGGTCTTGATACATCAGCTACAATAAATCGCTATTTCAGTGCTCGACGTAGGCCAAAATCGAGTTCTACAGTTCTTGTGCCGTATGTCTTGATGGGATTTCCGTTTGCACCATATAGTGTAGCTGGACAGTTGTCAGAAGTGATGTTATTTTTGTTGTATGACGGGTTTCTAGGAATGACAGAAACGTCCGCCCCAGTGTCCACTAGGAATTTTTGTCTAGTTTGTAGATCATAAACAAAGAGACGACATGTGTTACTCGGAATCTCGCAAGTTCCTACTGAGAGGTTGTCGTTGTCGTTTCTCGAATTTTTGTTTTTGAAATTACATGGTTGGTAACATCTGAAGGATTTTTCGCCATAACGTCTATGGAAATGACATAATCCATCAGGATTCCTCTTGGGTGATCTACCGCGAGACCTGGACCTCGGTCTTCCAGCGGGATTCTGTTGTGATGAATTGTTGTGAGAATAATTTCGACGTGGGCTCTGATTTTGTCGTCCACGGAAGTTTGTAAAGTTGTTATTTTGAGACATTTTTAAACGTGACACTTCATGTGTAAGGTCGGAAATTTGCTGTTGAAGTTGTAATAATATAGAATTTTCCGTATTTTCCTTTCTTGAGGTACCCGGTTTATTTTGATGGTCTACAGCACTGCATTCGGATGACTGGTAGACGTCTATTATTTTATCAGCTGCCAACGCGAGCTGATTCGTGTCATTGTCGGTTAAAGCTGACAGGATTGCTTGGACATGCTGCGGTAAACGCTGCAACCAGAGTGTTCTCACTATAGCACTGTCCGCTAAAGCTGGTCCGGCAAGTTCCATCATGTGTCGGAGGAGTCCGGTTGGTTTCCGATCTTCCAGCTGGATTCCAGTAAGTAGTCGGGTGAGTCGCTTCTCAGACGAATCTTGCAGTCTGTCAATAAGTGCCGCTTTGAGGCTTAAATATTTGTCAGTTGCGGGTGGTTTTGTGACAATATCGCTAACGCATTGTAAAGTTTGAGAATCTAGCGCTGCAATAATTATGTTATATTTAGTAAAGTCGTCCTTAACACGTGAGTTAGCAAATTGCGCTTCCGCCTGTACTAGCCAAAGCGATATACTTTCTCTCCAGCATGGTGGTAACCTGACTGATACATAATTAATATTTGAATCGGGATTAGTTCCGCTTGACGATTCCATGTTTTCGGTTTTCTTTGTATCCAGTTTATTCGTAGTTGGTTCAAATGTTTTCTTCAAATTGGGAATTTCTTCATCCGATATCATTCTGTCATTTTCGTAGTATTTAAATGGACAAGTTTAATGCATGTAAGGCTTAAGATTTAAATACGTATTTAAGCAAAATGTAATTAGTTAACATAAGATTATCTTGAACCATTCACTATCAAGTAAAAAAATCAGAAAAACTTTAATACATATGTTTAGAACCATCTATGTATTTATGTTGAAAATATTTGTAAATACTGCGTGGGTAACCGAAGACGCAAACCAAAAATTTAAATGTAGGTAGTCCACACTAATTAGTTTTCAAAGATTTCGAATAATAATGTTAAATCAATAATGTCAAATAATTAATAATATAATGAGATTCAAGAATCATACATGTTTTTGTTAAAATGTTTTTCAGATTCATGCACATTATTTAAAATTGATAACTGATTTGTTAAAATTGCAAGAATTGTAAAATCATTAGGAATATTTGCAAAATATGAATTTATTTTTAAAAAACATTCAACATTAATCATAAAATATTTTTTGGAACTGCATAAAATTATTAAAATCTTTTATATTATTATGTAGTTTCATGTTAATCAACTGTAGGTATGACTCTAATATTGTAGTTACAATATTTCAAAAGTTCTAGAAGATTTTTTATTCAAACATGTGCTGATTTGCAACATATTATTTAAAATGCATTATTATTTACGTCAAATCAATGCAACATAATTATTAACATTAATTTAAAAAATGTGGAAATGAAGAATATGTAAAAAACTGTTTAAACATTTACGTGACGTGAATATGGTTTCTTCTTTCTTTCTGGAACTTGTAATCCCAGGATGACTCAGGAAAACTGGAATTCGTCCAGCAAATCGTCTTTCTGCATATAGACGGATGAAATGCGGTGGAACTTCGCCCCGCTGATGAAATGTATTGTGACGTCGTGTTTCGTCGTGCTGACGCAGTCCGTCTTCCACTGGATGTAGTTGGTCGATCTTTCCTGGAATTAAGTTTAAAACGCACTTAATGCTCGAAGAAACAAGTATATTTGCATGATTAGTTGGGACATTTTATTAAAAAAATGTTAAAAGACTTTAATCATTTGTAGGTATTTCGTAAAATTGACAACTCGTACTGCATATTAATGCTTGTAAACACCATGGTTTTGGGCTGCTATTAATAGCAGGTCGCGCGATGCGCTTTATCTTAAACGATACTGAGAACATTTATTTTCGTTAATTATGAGAAAATAATAATAGTTAAAGTTACTTACGGAGGGGTATGCTATCTCAGGATTCTTGATTTCACGCTGTCCCCGACTGGATGGCAGTAAAATGACGCGTAAAATGTCGGTAAAAGTTTAAAATTTGTTACGTGTAAATTCGGCGGTCACCAATTTAGATGTTTTTACTAGTTTGAAGGTAAAACAGATTCTAAAGGACTCTCAATATCAGAAGGTTGTTTTTAATAAAAGAATATTGAAATTCACGGAGTTTATTTGAACACATTGTTATACGCGACAATAAATTTTACATGGACGATTCTAGAATGTAGACGGTATCCCAAAGGGCACAACCAGTCGGGACAAGGGAGAAATCAAGAATGAAATCATAATGAAATGATCAGCGGACTGACGGACCGTTGTGTTGTGAACGTAATGTTGCCATAATAAGGAAATTAACTTTATGGCTTTATCGCTGGTAGGTACCGTCTACACTACGGTTCATCCTGGGACAATGGGTACGGAGCGGGTACATGACAGTATTGTACTGTCCTCGTGTGATCCCTGCATAAGCCTACGTTTCCGACAGAGCCCAACAGGGCAGATGCGTACAGGTATACATGCATGCAACACGGCATAATAACCCAAAATATAATAACGATAACTTTTGGCCGTGAAAATCTCAAATTGTACCTAACAAAAAGGTTGATCGTACCTATAATAATGATAAGGTGGTTCGTATTAAGTACCTACTTGGATGATTGTTCTATTTAAAAAATCGTCCGTTTTATGTAGGTGCCTTTGCAAATGGACGATAGACGGATGCCTTATTACGTCAGATTGTTAAATGAAACAATTCCTAGATTTTCAAGATTAAATTTATGGGAACAGATTCTCGAATATTTCTCCTTCTAACCTCGAATTAATTTCAAGGCATCTGTCGAATGGCTTTTCAGACGTTAAATAGTTTCACCGGCAATAATTTTAATAATAATTGACGGATTAAAAACAATTCCAGAACCGTCAAAAACATATTAAACGTGAAGAAACAATTTCGAAATTCGCCGACCTGGTAATTTGGTGATCGCTGTTTCGATCGTACCTGAATTTACTTAGCGTTGTCAATACGTTGAACAAAATGACGGATGAAACCTATTACATTTCGCACTGCCAAAACATGCTATTCAGCAAAGGCGGGTGATGACACTATTTATTTTTATTACATCAATTTTCAAGACGAATGTTTCAAGGCTTCATGTTAATGGTCGATTTTTTTTTCAGTGCAAATCTTTTTTTCTTAAATACTTAAAAATTGCTTGTCAGCGTTTGCAGTTTTTTCAATAATTTGTATTTTGAAAAACTACGTTATTGCCTGTAAAACACAAATCACTATGTTGTGGAAACACGAAATATTCGGATAAACACCACTGCTGTTAAGTGATGGGTAATAATCTAAATCGGGGCAAAACATCATTGTGATATACATCCAACCTGCGTTATTCTACCTTTTTGGAATGGTATGAAAAGAATAATCAGGAACTGCACCACCTACCTCTGTAACTTGTAACTGTATCGAAATATCTTTGATATTCTCTCTTATTCTATTCTTTACTTCAACTACACATTTTTACTTTTTTTTTTTATTTGACCTATATCATCTTTGGGGATCCTGTGTCGAAGGTCTTTACGAGGAAAGAAAGGAGTAAACATGGGTCTTAAAGAGACCCATGTTGTAGGAAGGAGGAAAAACAGCGGCCGGTAAACGAACAAACAGTTCTCATGTCATAAATTTCAACAGTACAAATTTTGGGCGCGTGTTTGGCGTGTTTTCCGACGATGCACCGTTGCCGAAGGAATCATTGTCTCTAGTTCCTTGGAGCATCTTGAGTAGGACAAGTCATATACAATTAACTATGAACGTATTCTCTTAAATTGAGGTATGCTAAAGTATATTGATCAGACACCACGTATATTCTGACTTTAACGAAATTTACATGTATTGTTCGGAGATTTGTCTTAGAAAATACTGTAGCGCTTTATTCAGTTTAAGAGTTGATTATTTTTTCTAACCAAGAGATTGAAGTGTTTTAAGAGGTGAAGGGCATATGCACAGCAAAAATATGAAAGTATATTAAAACAACACAAAAACATATTACGAGTAGGAAAATGTATAGTATTCGAGCAGGTACGTTTGTTTCGCGACCTAACATACACACTTTGATAATAACACTCAAAGCATGTCTAGAAATGCTGTAACCTAAATCTGTGTAAAAAGGGTCTTACCTTAATGCTATAGCACTCTTTCGTGTGGCTTGAAAACCGAGATTCCTGTGCGATCCTTCGACCGCAGTACCGTATTTACAAGTAGACGTAATCCTTTAAAACAGGTACAAACCTTGCGTAGTGATTACTTGTATGTAGACACGTCGACCGAACCGAAACACTGGCCTAGAGCTTACAGTGATAATTTAACTAAAATAACAGAAAAAAATAATAATTTCCCTTTTATCACGTAATAATGTTATTAATTAATTATACTATAAGAAGTATAATGCATGGCAGTGATTCTATATTTTTTTGGAACTGGTAGAGGAAGAATGAAAATAAACTACATACTCTAGAAATGAGAATCCTGAGGCGTTTGCATGAAAAGAAAAAGGATGCAAACCTAATGTAAGCTTATCGATAATAATGAAAGGGACGATCAGATGGTTTGAGCATGTGGAGATTGTGGAGATTGTGGAGCGGATAAACTATGAAAGGGTTCTTATGAAAATACATGCAGTAAAGATAAGGCATGATCGAGTCAGTCAAATACTTGAGTCGGATCGTGTCAAGAGTCAGAATAACAGAACTATAATCATGTATAGAACTGGGAAAGCAAGTAGTCTTATGTGGCGGTCTATCCTCTCTGCTTTTCCCTGCGGGAAAACGGCTTGGTGGTTAGTTAATTAGATGATAAGCTATCGTCTATACACTGCTGTGTAAAGGTCACTCTCTTCGGATCCATGCTTAGCTCTGCCACGTGTCCCTCCTAACATGATTATCACATCGATTCGTAGAGTTTTAGGGCGTCCTTGGACCGTACTAGCCCTTTTGGGTGACGCAATTGACTGAAAAATGAATCACGGCATTTTTCATATGTTTTTCGTCTTTTGAGTCTATCCCTCCTTGCTTTTGGAAATTTTTTTTTTTCAAGGAGACAAATATTTTCAGGGTGTGCTGAATTATAAATTAAGAACCATAAATGTAGACAAACTTTATGGAATAATAATATACAGAAAACATCGGGAAAGAGATGTTTGTGGACAATACCTCCAACACCTCAATTAATTTATTTTATTTTATTTGGTTTTACGCCCAGCTGGGCTATTGCATGAATGTGACTTTTTAGTGAAAATGTTTAGATAAATCATGATTAAAGGAGGTTAAATGAACAAGCCACTTAAACTTGTTTTGTGCTAATTTTGATTCTCCATTTTTAAATTAATTTGGAACAGAATATTATTCTGAGAATGATAGTATTATCTTCGAAATAGTTATTCCGGGAAGCGGTCGATGGTGGAACATCGGCTACTGTATTATAAGGTCGTCCTAAGAGACCACTTTCGGAACACGAAGCGAATCTAATCAATTTATATTAGAACACGGTCTATGGGAATTTACAAATTTGAGGCAAATCGAATAAAAATTGCATAGATTACCGATTAGCCGTTTAACCCCCGTTTAAACCCTTACTATTTTAAACTAAAAAATGGTCCTGCAACTGTTTGCGACTTATTCTATGTTAATATACCTTTAGTTTACATGTACAATTATATCATTTCGATTTCTACTGTTTCTTTGTTAGTTATTTCGACAGTGAGCTTAGGGCTTTGAAAAGGTTATATAAGCTTCCTCGGCTTAAAAGCTTTTACTTTATAAATGATTACAAAGTTGTACATTTTATTGAGTAACTCGCTCGAATCAGCCCAGCATTAAATTTAACACCATTGAATAAGGCTTATCAAGCGACTAGGCAATCAAGCAGTTATACCATTAAGCAACCGAAAGAATTTAAGAACGGATAAATACTTTAGCAATACGTGTTCTTTTTAGCAAATAAAGTGATTATTTGGCAGATAACATTTAAACTTATTGTATGTGTGTACATACAGACGCAAAAAGTTTCTAGACACCCTCACCGCCGTACGTTCATAAGAAACTTACTAATGAATAATTTTCAAATAGAGTGGGCAGGTATTGAATTTTTTATTCAATTTTTTTAAATGAGCAAATGTCAGGCAAATCAACTAATTTGCTTTTACTTTTATGAAAATGTTCCAAGAAATAAATTTAGGTTTGTTTAATAAGTAGATCCGGAGAACTTCTCCAAACTAATTTCACCCCTTAGCTCCTTCCCCTCCCTAATGTACTTGCTGCCTCAAAGTGGTCGCCACTATCGAGGTACTACAAATGTAGCCATTGAAAAAGGTCAGCTAACTAATAGGCCACTTGCATCATATTTTTTAAATTTTTTTTCCGGTTAAGGAAAATATTCTAAGACATTCTGTATCATTATTATTTTTTTAATCGTATTTTTGAAACCCTGGGGATTTTTTGAAAATTTCAATCCGAAAAATCAGACCTTTTTTTATAAACCGGAAAGACGGGACATAATTTTATAGGTGAGAAAAAACAATGATTACATAGCCGAAAATCATTTTTAAAAAAAAGAACGTTTTCCACACGAATGACACAGTAGAATAACGAGGCATACCAAAAATATTACATCTCATAAATATTTTTTTCCTTGATCCATCTTATTGATCATAAATCATTATAATGTACAACGTCTATATTAATAAATCCAATGTAATATACTTGTACTTGTAAATTATAATAATAATAAGAATATTATAAAATTTGATTTTGATAGAATCAGCACCATAACCATTATACCTCTAAAACACGTACCGACATCTAAATTTTACGGGGTTCTCTTCACATCTGTCAAAAATTCAAACCAAATGAAAAGTTCGCAGAGAACAAACAATAAATCTAGTGAACGAATTCAAAAATTCGCCTGAAATCAAAGTGATGCCATATAAAAAAATTAAATCAGTGTGGAATTTTACAAAATTAATAGGAACATTAGACTATAATATTAATATATATTTTCTATGATAATATTATTTTCAGTAGACGGGACATTTTCATGTAGTGACGACACGAGCCCAAATAATGGCTTTATTTATTTAAAAATAAAAATAAATGTACATTTCTACAAAATTTTACTAACATTTTCGTAATCTTAGTAAAAAGATCTATCCACAAGATTTTTTCCAAGTCGTTATGAAATCCATGCAAGTGGCCTATTAACTAGCTTTTTTAAATATTCATGCCTATTCAATAGTAACAAGAACTTGAGTGATATTAAAAATAAAATAAATCAACATGAAAGAAATTTTGACCATCTTGGTTTTGTGTCTCGGTTTTTTTTAATGTGATATAGTACCACCCCCACGGACAGTGGTGTTAAAAACACTGCCGGATATTTGACCTTACGCTCCATGAACTGATTTTGAGATTTTCAATAAATTACTCCAAAACATCGATTACCTATGATATAAATTCTCTTTTTTATCCTAAACAAAATTATGTTAAAAATTACAAAACACCAATCCACCGAGATAATTATTTTCGCGGACCATCGCTGACCTTGAGCCGCATAATTTACAATTCCTACGCGAAATTTACCATAGAATAATTTAAATACGAAAAGCGGATATGCGGAGTAAGGCGGATCACGTGCCGCCAGAGATAGGAGGTAGCCAGGGCGGCCGTCACGCGCCCCTAGTCATCCGCAACATACCATCCGCCTTCCACCAGCCGCCTACCACCAGACAGCCTAGCCTGGCCTGGCCACCTCCACCAAGACCTGCGGGTACAGCAGGCACATACGGAGAGCACACGTATTAATATGGTTCACCCTACATCATTTTGTGTGTTTTTCCAGGACAAATAGGCGCATTACCGGCCACATTCTTACATTTGGCTGTTTGGAAAATAGCAACAGCTTAAGCGTGCACCGTCAAGCCATGTTTGAATGTCTATATTACAAATGTTTTATGTAACCGTGCACGAGGCTATTTTTCACAGTTCCGATTATAAATGATTTTACTAGTGCTTTCCGGTACGTAAAAGATGTAAAACTGTGTATACTATAACTACCACATTATTTTCCAAGAATCTTTTTGATATTTGTGGTATTTATAATGCCTACAGGGAGGTTCCATGATTTTTATCAGTATTCTATTTATACCCGTAAAAATAATATTAATATTAAAATGAAAACATTTCTTATAGTTGACAAGTTAAAAATGTGAAATCAACAATTTTACCCAGTTTTCAGAGCGCGCAGGGTTATTGTAGGCCCTTAAGAAAATTAAATATTAGTATTGTGCATGAAAAAAACATTCATTTTGAATATGTACCAAGAAAATTGTTTCCAATTGCCTGTATTTTAGTCAAGAGGTAAGCATGGTTTGATTTATTTTATGCGCCGTAATCGCGACAATGGAGAGTCATATAATCAGTGTACAATAAAATAGGATATTTTTGAATGTAGCTATAACTGCGTGGTTATCCTTTTTAAATATATAAAATGATATACTTTGTTTGAACCACTATATTTTTTTAATATGTGGGTGAAGGTAGGCAGATACGAATGAAATATATGAGTGGTATGACAGAGTCTTTATTGAGTAGTCAGTGTTGTTGTTTTTTTGTTGCTGATTATGCATTCCTCCAGACCGACGCTCTACGGTTTAGTGGAGATGATTGGTGGCGAACCCTCCAGGCTGACTGCTCGACACCGCGGTAGTGGAGATAATCATAAGATTGTGGTCACGGCGGTGGCTTGAAGCGCTGCAGGCGGAGACCAGCCTGAGTGGCGATGTACAATCACTGGTGGAGAAAACCACGGATCTCCGTGATGCTCCAGTGTGATGAAAGAGCTGGAGATGCTATGGACCTCGACGGCGGACATGGCGAGCGCGGCGGGCGCGGTGTGCCCGTGGCCCTGCGTGGAGTCGGTGGGTTGTTAGACTGAGTTCTAAGACTAACCGCAGAGACTATAGGGCGGCGTTTATATAGAAATATACGGGTCTACTAGAGCCGGGAATGTTCCAGTGGTCGTAGATAGACTGGCGCGCCTTCGTCGCTCTTCCCGAAACTTCCAGGTGTATTGCGCGCTGCCCATACTGATATTTTCGAACTTTATAGTAGCCATAGACATATGAATATTAGTAGACCTGCCCTAAGTGATTAAAAGCGTATTATCCCCACTCCCCATACCGGTTCCATTGAGCCGGCTGGGCTCGCGTACGGCCTCAAGTAAAATTTGAAAACGTGACGTCATCATTCTTGTGCGAACTATGGTCGAGGCATCATCGGTTCATTTTACGAAATAACACGGCAAAATGTTTACTTGTACTATGAAAACTGGTAAAAATAGATGTGAAAAAAGAGAATAAACCCAATTGTCGTATTACATTCCATATATAAGCATTATTTTATTTTATTTTAAGCATATTCACATCGTATAATATGAATCAGTTGTTACTATCACATCGAGAAACGTCTGGACGCGAAACACAAAGCTGGTTGGTTGCTGGGAAGTAAATTATGAACATTTATAAAAGTGTCTTAACTAAATACTCTGAAACTAACTACGACTCTGAATATAGAAGCTGCCTTACTTTGCCGAATTTGGACTTCGCAAATTTGTTCATAACGTGGCGAGTAATTTGCGCTCCCATGTAAAAATGTCTATTCATTCAAAGCAGATTTTACTTTTAAGAAGTAAATGGTGATATTATAATGCGAGATGCCTATTTACTGTCAGATTGATTTATTGACGAATCACAGTCAGCTTCCCTCCCTTCGTTCTTCAACAGTTGATTTTACCCCTCGCCTTTATCTTCTCGTCTATTAATTCCTATGTCTGTGATAGTAGCATACCGCTACACATATATACTAGTTTCAGAACAACCTTTTCTTCCTAAGGGCAAAATATAATGTTTGCCTTGAGGAGGGAACAGTTGTTCCGAAACCGTCCTGTGGTAGTTCAAACAAACTTACATTATTTAATTTATTAATCAAATAGACATTTGCTTTTAAAATCTTATACAGATAATTAGAGGATGGCAAAAACGATGCTTTCTCTAAAACATTATTTATACCCTTTTTAAATTGTTCATCGGCTTACTTAAACATTAATTTATATAAATTACGAAAGCTATTTCGAGAAATGAGTTTCAATTGAAATGATATACTCTCACATTGGTAAGTTTAACGGTACATTTAATGTATATTTTATAGAATGTAAAGCTAAAATCATTACGGATAAAACCATTAGCGACGATTAATTTCCACAATGCTTCCGCACATTGCTAATCGAGTGATCTATTACCTCATGTCATGTTAAATAACGTTTCAGGAATGTTACAAACATATAAACTAAAGCTTTGCTGTCCCACCTGATGTAAACTACTGAAGCAGCCGACGCAAGGTGCGACGGGCGGAGGAAATCGCCTCAATTTATTAACCGCCCATTCCGAAACCCCTTCCCACTTCCCCCCAACCAACCGCTCCTTCGCCAGATCAGTCAGGATGACAGGCCAATAGGCGATACGTACCTGGGAAAGAGAGGATTTGGTTATACGCTTCATGCAAATCTCAACTCGAAATTGGGGAAAAATGGGAGCAGATGGCTCAAATTAGATCGTATTGTTTTGTTCATTCTATATCTATCTTAATTGCCAATGACCTTGCGTAAATTATTTTCAAAATTGCGTTGGATTTTCAAATTCAATTCGTAAAATAATTAAACTTCTAATTTAGGTTGTCGGCGCATGCATGCGTGTTGTGAATTATTCAAGTTCAATGAGCTTTTTAATTTTTAAAATTGGAATTAATGAGTGTAGTAAAATCATATCAGATAAGCGAAAAGTATGCCCCATTTTTTATGATAAACTATAAAAATAGTTCCATATTTCAAATGAGTATTTCTTTTGTCAATATTTTGATAGATCTAAGGACGGGTTGTTTCGAAGAATTTGAACAATTCATCAAATTTCAACGTTCATTTTCGGGTTCTGTGAAAGACTTATTCAAGTTCTGTTTTTATATCATTGTAGGCTAGTTGCTTGACAAAACTGAAATTAAAACAGAACTTGAAAAAATCTTTCACAGAACTTAAAATGAACGTTGAAATTTGATGAATTGTTCAGATTCTCCGAAACAACCCGTCCTAAATCTTTGACGGATCGAAATCTTTGACGGATGTAAATCTTTGACCTATGTAAATCTGAATAATGATTTTTAAAGTTCACGAACGGTATTCATTCGATTGGTAAATTTCTGATCGTCTCCTATTATTTTTCTGATTGGCGGTCATGAGGCAATTATTTTTTTATAAATACTAAGCAAAAATAAAAATAATGTGATATATATATTTTTTTAATTATATTTATTCATTAAAAAAATTTACAATGTGTGATATACATATATATATTTCACTAGTAATAAGATGAAAGATATTATGATATGATTAATATTTATTATTTTTCAATGTTCTAAATGTTAATGTTCTTTTTATTTTTGTGATATAAATCAATAATTTGAATACTCAACCAATTATAAATTACTGAGAAAAATCACATAATTTTTTCTCTAGTTCCTGGATTAGCGAGTAATATTTTCTTCCACGGTGAAATGTGACTTGCAGAATTTGTCCGACTAAAAATGTATTTAGGGTCAGGTGGTCCAAAAGCCTCCCTAATCCCATCTTTTTCCTATTATTTCGAATTTAAACATTTGCGTCACAACCGCTCACTTTAAAATCATCTCATGAATACATTTTATTACGCATTCATGAAACTATTTCGTTCGTGAAGATTCATAAGACGTAATGCTCTTATCCGTAAATAACGAGTTACCGTGTTGGAAATGTACATAAGTCCTTGCGTGTAGAAATTTCGAATGCTCATATTTTTGTTTGGGTTTTTTTTATATATTATAATAGTTTATTTTACTTGTTCTTGTGAATATATTATTGTGATAACTGTTAAGTGCTTGATCAACAATTTTGTTTATTTTAAACTGTTTTTCGAATAATTATCAAAACATTCTAAAAATATTTTTTGTATAAAATACTATTTTTATATAATTTCGGTATATAAAATACCAACCGGTTTTGATTCAGCCTGAATCTTACCTAGAGCTATATGTTCAAATACATACTAAAATTAATTCAGAATTACGATAAATTAAGATACTTTCTAAATAACTAAATGCTGTTTTGCAAAACGACTCAAATGGTTGAAATACGCAAAAATCCAATTTTCTCGGCAAAACTTCTAACGAACGGAAAAATAACAAACCTTGTTTTGGACTCGGGAGTTGTTAGTAAATTACTAGTTTGCCGAGATGAATTTTTTAAAAGGTCGAACATATAATGACACTTTGGCATACCGGAATTGTATTAAAGAAAAAAGGGATTGCGATACAAAAGGGAAATTTGTACACTATGCTCAGCCACTTTTTATTTGCCGTCTTATGGACCTGGGAGACCAAAGATTCTAAAAGTTGTCGTTATCGCCCCCTGAGGTCACCAAAGATCCAGTGGGGCGGTGGTAGCCTCAGGGATAACAAGGGGGCGTTTAAAGTGCACTTGAGATGTTATATTACTAATGGCGCAAAACCAATGTAACGCTATTATTAAATGCAGCGGAAGTAAAAAAGTTGTTAGGGTAAAATATTTTAATATACACTATTATATACAGCGTACAGTCGTACATCTTCAGGTCAATTAACTGGTCATAAACCTTATATGCCTCAACATGATTATTTATCTTCCAAAGGAATTAACAAATGCACATTACAACCGACTGATTTTCGAGATGGAAAGTCTTTATAAATTTACGTTCGCCAATTGATGTAAGGATTGATTGTTTGAAATTTCCAATACCTAAGTCTAACTAATAATAACACTGTCAGTATTTTCTATTAGCGAAAGATTTTCTTCATATAAAGAGTTGTGTTGAAAGTTCATATTAGCCTAAGTCTAAATTAAAGTAAGTCTTGAAAACTCGTTCGATTATCTGCCAGTTTATGCAATGTTAGATTTATTTATTTAAAATATCATCTCCTTTACATTTTATTGATAAATAGCTGTACCCCGCCACGAGTTGCTATGGCTCAGTCTGTGCAGATAAATAAAAAAGAGCGTTTTGTTTTTACGTCCAACAGATGGTACTGTTTTTCAGAAAAGGCATGTCTGTCCAACAGATTTTCAAAAAAGCGTGTTCCTGTCACAGGTGTACTTATAGGTATATAAGTACACAAGCATATTCGAATGCAACGTTATGTCAAAATTTCAAAGCAATCGTTGAAGAACTTTCGGAGATTTAAGATTTTAAACAAACGAACTTTTTTTTAATATAGATAGATAGATAACACAGTCAATGCTTTTAACTAGCCCAAATCCACGAGGTTTCTGAGAAGAGGTCGTAATTTCAAGGGCAAAAAAATGTATTGTAAAAATTTGACAAATAAGTTTGAGAAACTTTATTATAGACTATCTCAGCTCTGTACAGGGTATGCAGGGCAGTGGTAGACAAATACACGCAGAAGGCCCTGGGAATTCGCTGGGAGGTAGGTGATGGGTGCTGAGCAAACTAGGTACAGTGCGTCAAATAATAGTAGACGAAAATGGAAGGCACTGAGATATAAAATGGTGAACACCAAGATGGTTGAAAAGAAAAATAATGTAACTTTAAAAAGCACTGTGGTACCAGTAAATGTTTTGCCCATCAATATCAAACGGTCACGCGGTTCAAAAATTAGTGGTCCTTCTTGAAATGAGAATTCTTAGAAAATTTTGTATTCAAACTTGTTATTTTTTGGATCTTTGTATTTTTAACACTTACCGAGAATTGTGTAGATCTTTGTATTTTTAACACTCACCAAGAATTGTGTGGATCTTTGTATTTTTAACACTTACCGAGAATTGTGTGGATCTTTGTATTTTTGAAATGTACATATTATTCACAGAATAAAGTACAACACACAAATTGCATTGTAGGCGTGTTTCATGATCGAAATATTTTCCCAATCGAGGGTTAAATTTTTAAAACAAAACTTTGTTTATGAAATTAAAATCAGATGGAGATCTACGATGATAGATGAGTGTAAGTGAGAGCTGGGTTATTGAGCTAAATGGAACATTTGTTTCCATTCAATATTGAATGAAAGGCACTTCTAGTTTTCTTTTTTATTCTATGATATTATCAAATAAGACATTTATTAAATGTTAACTCAAAATGAAAAAAAAAAAATTAGTTTAAATGAAAACTTTAATCGAAATTGAGTTATGCCATTTTTTCCATCCAGTAGATATGTATTTTATTACTATGGCAACCCTGAATGTTGAAAAAATTGGTTACAATTTATTACATTTCGACATTTTGTTGGCAGTCTGTACTGGGTAGATAGGAACTGGATAGATACTAGATAGGTACCGAGTGTGGGCTGGGCACTGTGTAGTTGGGTAGGCCCGCTAAACATCACTTACAGACAACGGTCCTCGGTCTCACGACCGGACAAAGGGTTCGGAGCACGTATTCCCTGAAAAATACTCTGAGTAAAAAACGACCTTGGCGTTAAGAGATAGTCGCCCGACACGGGGAAGCTACTGTAAACCAGTGTTCTCAGAGGAAATGTTTTAGACAACAGGACTAATGGGCTTTCCTGGAACATGCTAGACTCGAAAATATAATATTTATGTGTTTGAACCCGTGAACAAAACCCGGGAAAACTACTTATATTCTCTGAAAGTTGAGATCGAAATATTATTTGGAGGTAAACATTTCTATTCATTTAAAAATAAGCTATGTTGTAAAAATCTAAGTGGAATGGTAAGAATTACTTGCTTTAAAAAAATGGAGTTCAGCGAATTAATCACAATAACAATCAATTAACATCAAACCCCTGATATACACCTACTCTTGATAGAAAATTCGCAATTGAGGTAGATGGCTTGGTCGTGTATTGAGAATGCCCGAAGAACGAACTCCGCTGAAAATTTTGAGTGCTATTCCAGAAGAAAGACGTTCAGTTTGCTGCCCCAGACACAGTCGGGAGAAATATTTCCAGAGACTGTGCAAGGAGAGGCCGGACCTACTTTGAATGCAGGCCAATGAAGTAGCGGAGGACAAGGGCACCTGGATGCGTCTTGTCAATGCGATTGGCTTCCTACCCGATTAGGACAAGGGGAAGATGAACAGTAGACGTATGATGTATTATTTAACATTGTAAACAGGCAGAAGTTAGTAAGAAATTACTCGCTGTTGTTTTATTCAATAAACGTTTAGACAAGCTTTCCTGAAAAGAGAACCGTAATATTGTAATTGAATTATGTAATGTATGTTATCAATTACCGTGTGCTTTAAAAACTTCTCTGTATTATTTTCGATAGCTCATTACAATCTATGTAAAAGCCTAACTGAGCGTAAAATCAAAAATAGTTAGTAAAAATATGTACCCAAGTACTATTTATAATAACACATATATAATTTATTTTATCCACCTACGACAACCATCTAATAAGTGTTGTATAACTCAGATAATAAAATAATACATTTAAGATAAAATAGTTTAGCGTGCATTGGATTCGAGCACTTGATTAAAAACTGATGCAAAAGTTAACAGCGGAAACTTGAATATCCCCGATACAGCGGCAATCTGGTCTGTAGACCGCCCACATCTCCCGGGACCTTTAAAATCTTCACTAATCCCAACTGATACCTCGGGTAGCCAATGGCGAGCCCGACTTAAGGAAAAGGGTCTACAGATCACAATACAATACATATACGCTCAGTACGGCCTGTATCGGGAAATCTACACAATACATTCTCAATACGGCCTGTACTAGAATTGAGAAAATCTATAGAATCGAGGCCAGTCTAGATTTGATTGCGCGGACCCGACTGTACAGTGTACACTGAACCCTCTCTCGCCTCTCTCAATGTCGGAGATACTGACAATATTTCAAGCGTTTTATTGTATCCCTTTATTTTTTTGTATTCGGGTACTACTTTTCAAGCGTTTCTTTTACGGCTCCATGTGTTTTTATGACATGCTTTACATGCCTGGTTTAGTCAACATCCGAAGTTACTTAAAACCTACGTACACTTGTTATCGGTTGTATAAACTTGTGTATAAACTTCTGCGAAATTAAGAGCGTGGATTTACTTCAGAAATAGTAGTGTTTATTTGGATTTAAAGAATTACACTGAACATTATATGAGATTTAAAAATGTATAAAATAGATTAAAGAAAGTAAAATTAAGATTAAATAATTTTTCTCTTTTAACGATTAAAGAACAAAAAAGACAATATTTCCAAAATTTCATAGCATAAAATAAAAATAAAACATACACGTAACAAACAAAACCAATATAAACACACATAACTCACAAACACACAAGATTATTTTCAATGTACTATTTTTTTTTTTTTTTTAATTTTAAATATATTATTATGTATTTTTAATTTTAAATGTATAATTTTTCTCATAAAATGTATTATGTAGTTTTTTTTATATTATAAAATGAAGGCCTCAGCACGGGCAAGCCACCCAGTGAGGCCTACATTACTGAAAACCTTGAATTGTAAAAAATATTGTACCTAATAAAAAAAAATAAAAAAAAAGTTTAAGAAATATATAAACTATAATCAACGTCACAATACTATTTTTTATACTGCTATGAGAATCAATAACCTAACCTTCCATTTTTACGACAATACCGTTCCTCTAGGAAATCTGTATATCCACTTGAGCCACCAAGTGCTTTATTCGTCACGAAAAAAAAATCAGCAAACTAACATGGTGCTATTTCTGTCACCAAATGACACTCATTCAATTTCAATTTCTACCGTGCTCAGAAATATAATTTTAATAGTTTTAGAAAGAGAGAACACCGAGCTTTAGTTTTAACGATCTCTAATTATTTGAAATAATTTTATAAAACCAAAAACCGCCGAACAGTTCCCCCAAGGTCAAGGTTTGCCATTTTTTTTTAATTATTATCGATATAAAAAATTTAAAAAAAGTAAAGTGACATTAATCTTTCATAATACGTTTTACACCAAAGATTCCAAACGCAATTTTAAAAAAATGACACTTAATTAAAAAAAAAATATATATATATATGAACAACAACAAAAAAGGGAGGTGACAGAAACGTTGTGATGAAATTTCATGTTGGGAAACGTTCAAAACTACAATTCTATTTTAAATTTCATGTCCGGCGGAAATATTTCATGTTGGGATACGTTCAAAACTGCAATTCTCTTTGAAATTTCGGTAATTATTCGGAATCGCTGGACAAGGATTATATGAAATATTTTTAAATAAAACCTTCTGATTTACGTTAATTACTATAAAAGGAATCTGACTGCATTTGGGATATTTTTAATTTTAGCATTTTAATTTTTAATTGAGTAAATCGAAAATTCACTTTCGTTGTATGGGATGACAGCTGGAATGATTTCTGTTGATAAAATTTTCTTTTGTTGATTTGCTGATACGAGTGGCTATATTTTTTACCATGTGCAAATACTAGGTAGGTACTATTTAAGCCAAACCCGAAAAATAAAATAAAGATATTTAGGTATGTTTTATAAAATAGAAAAATTAAAAAAAGGTGAGGTTATTATAAGTTAGGTTGGTTTATTATTAGGATTTAGGGTATATGCTGACTACGAGTGCCCAGTAAAATTTAACACTTTCCCGACATAATTACTAATTCCTGATGATCTCAAACTGTGCCCGTGGTATTGTTCTCAGGTGCAAAGCTTTCACTTAGAAAAAATTTCACTTCGTTTCATTTTTACACTCAAAATAAATATGACATATTTATCAAAATATCCCACTGCGCGGCCATTTTACATCGTACTTTTTGCCGGGAACTTGATGGGAGTCGCTATATGCACAGCGACTAATCGACAGGGGGCGTGGCCAACATATCCGAGCATACCCGAAGTGAAGTATAGGTATAAAAGGGACACTTTCTTTTGAATCACAAACCATGTTACACAAACCTAGCGTAGCCGCTAAACTAATTGAAAACTGGGATGTTTTTCTTGCCTGGACGCGAGCAGGCGGTATTAAGGGGACACTTTCTTTTAAATCACAAACCATGTTACACAAACCTAGCGTAGCCGCTAAACTAATTGAAAACTGGGATGTTTTTCTTGCCTGGACGCGAGCAGGCGGTATTAAGGGGACACTTTCTTTTGAATCACAAACCATGTTACACAAACCTAGCGTAGCCGCTAAACTAATTGAAAACTGGGATGTTTTTCTTGCCTTGAAGCGAGCAGGCGGTATTAAGGGGACACTTTCTTTTGAATCACAAACCATGTTACACAAACCTAGCGTAGCCGCTAAACTAATTGAAAACTGGGATGTTTTTCTTGCCTTGACGCGAGCAGGCGGTATTAAGGGGACACTTTCTTTTGAATCACAAACCATGTTACACAAACCTAGCGTAGCCGCTAAACTACTTGAAAACTGGGATGTTTTTCTTGCCTTGACGCGAGCAGGCGCTATAAAGGGGGCACTTTCTTTTGTATCACAAACCATGTTACACAAACCTAGCGTAGTTCTAAAAAGGTTTGTTTACATTATATTATTACAACGCCATTTCTGACGTTTCGTTTCACCGCCCACCGCGTTTCACTGATTTTGCAACTCGGAACATCTCGGGTATGCTCGGATATGATGGCCACGCCCCCTGTCGACTAGTCGCTGTGGATATAGCGAAATCAACATGGCCGCTTATAATTTTGTTAATAAATGTCGATCTCAAACTATTTTCTGTTTTTTTCCATGTTTTTCCTTTATTATTTCAACTAAAATGAAGCATAATACGTTTGCCCCAAGGTAAGTTCATAATTACTTCTCATACCGTCAAGATTTGGCTTAATTTGACAATTTTAGCGCAAAAACAGTGAGGGCACTGATAGACAGCAAGTTCCGGATTTAGGTTAGGTTAGGATAGATTGGATATTATAGGTTAGGTTGGATTATTATAGGTTAGGTTCGATTATTATAGGTTAGGTAGGATTATTATTAGGATTTAGGTTAGGTTAGGTTAGGTTGGATTATTATAGGTTAGGTTAGGTTGGATTATTGTAGGTTAGGTTCGATTATTATAGGTTGGGTTGGATTATTATTAGGATATAGGTTAGGTTAGGTTGGATTATTATTACAATATAGGTTAGGTTAGGTTAGGTTGGATTATTATTAGGATATAGGTTAGGTTGGATTATTATAGGTTAGGTAGGATTGTTATTAGGATATAGGTTAGGTTAGGTTAGGTTGGATTATTGTAGGTTAGGTTCGATTATTATAGGTTAGGTTCGATTATTATTAGGATATAGGTTAGGTTAGGTAAGGTTGGATTATTATAGGTTAGGTTAGGTTGGATTATTATCGGTTAAGTTAGGTGTGTTGGGTAAGGTTTGGATATAGGTTAGGTTAGGATTTAGGTTAGGTTAGTTTAGGTTTGGTTATTATAGGTTAGGTTACTATAGTTTAGGTTAAATAAAACAATAATTATAATAATACCTAAATATAAATAATTTAAGTTTTTTAAGTAACATAGAAATATTTTATTTTTCGAGTTTGGCCAAAACAGTACCTAACTAGAATTTGCATTCTGAAATGATTCAAATTCTAGCTACTCGTATGTATTCTAGCTACTACTACCAGAGAAAATGTCATCAACAGAAATCATTCCAGCTGTCATCCCATACAAGGAAAGTGAATTTTCGATTTACGTAATTAAAAATTAAAATGCTAAAATTAAAAATATCCCAAATGCAGTCAGATTCCTTTTATAGTAATTAAGGTAAATCAGAAGGTTTTATTTAAAAATATGGTAAAGGTTACGAATTCCGCCTCACGGGAAATACGCAATATTTCACTTTCAAATAAATGGATTTAGCTTTATTAATTCAAAAAATGATTTATTATGTCGGGGGAGACGGAAAAATACGCACTTTTAATTTTAATTTCGTTTATTAAGTCACTTACGCGATATGTCACACGAGATTTCAAAGAAACAAAATAATGTGACATTGTATTCTTGATACAACTAGTTATTTACCTAGCCAGTGCGCGGGTTAGGTACAGTACCTACCTACGAACTAATTCAGTTAAAGAAAATAAAATCTTGAAAATATTAAATTAATATATATATATATAACCTAACCTAATCTAACTGTGATTTTCTATAGCAAAAAAATGCCCCTTTAATAACGCCTGCTCGCGTCCCCTTTAGAGTTACATCCCAGTTTTCAAATAGTATGTGGGCTACGCTAGGTTTGTATAGACTTGTTTGTGATTTAATTCTAATACCTATTTTCCATGTTCTAACCTAACCTAACCTAAACTACCTAAACGGAATACGTTTAATCACATTTTATTCTATTTGTTTGTCATTCGGGTTATTTTATTTAATTATATGTTGATTATTTGTTAGAAATAATACATTGACTTACATATAATATGGATTAATTATACACGATGATATTATTTATTTTATATGGCAATACTAATTTTTTTTTGGTTAGCAGCAGTGTCTATGAAATATTTTGTAGGTATGAATTACGATATTATGAATATAATCCAACTCTTGATATGAACATAGTCGCTTTCGGCGGCGCCGCATACTAATTGACATATCGCGTAAGTGACTTAATAAACGAAATTAAAATTAAAAGTGCGTATTTTTCCGTCTCCCCCGACATGATAAATCATGTTTTGAATTAATAAAGCTAAATCCATTTATTTGAAAGTGAAATATTGCGTATTAAGAGTGAGGCGGAATAGGAGAAAATTAATAAAAATATTTCATATAATCCTTGTCCAGCGATTCCGAATATTTACCGAAATTTCATGTCCGGCAATTTCATGTTGGGTTACTTTCAAAACTGAAATTCTATTTTAAATTTCATGTCCAGCTAAATCTATAATGTTTATAACTGACGTGATACTACACTGTCCAGACCCGAGGATTTAGTTAACGCTGTTTCACTTCACTTAAAGAGTCTTATCTCCCAAGGTTATAAATCATAAACAATAGCCGTTACGATAAAAGTGACAAAAATTATAATCGGTGATAATAAGTCAAGAGAATCTAACGGCCTTGATATTACATTTGGTGTAATTTCAATAAAATACCTTTACCACACAACCCTGAAACTTTATGTAATCATCCCATAAATTAATAATGTTTATAGAAGTTTCAATATTATTTTCCAGTTAGCTTTGCTACTATGTTATAAATTACACAAATTAAATTTCAACAAGCTTATTTAAATTATAAAGATAATATACATTATGTCAACTTTCAACAACATTGATTTGTGTTACCTTGGCAACATGAAATAAGTAGGTACTTACCTTGAGAAAAATCATGTCGTATATATAATTATTGTGTTATTTCAAGCTTTATTGGGTAGGAATATCTGCGAAACAGGATACTTTATTTTAATGTGTTTTATAAAAATATTGTATAACATTAAAAAACATTTATTTCTAAAAATAAATCTTCTCTAAAAATACCGATTTAAAAATATTAATTGTGATCTACATTGCTGTAATAACGGTCCAAATAAAAATATATCGTTGACAAAGAATGTAATTGCTCGGTTCGCGTGTAGAAGTATAAACACGTAATGGCGTCATAAATTGCCATTTGCTTAAAAAAGCTTAAAAAATAAATCGTCCAGCCGCAATGGCGTACGATGCTCTGCCGATTACAAATCATGAAAAATCGAATGCATGAGAGCGTTATCAACGAGCGTCGCAAAAATATGATATACGGTGAGAGCTTCCATCCAATATGGCCCAGCGGTGAGATGGGATATCTAGTACTCGTACCTACAACTATATGATATCTTGGGTTCACCCTCCGCGTCAAGGGTACTTGGTACTTGCCCCTTTCTCCTTTATGTACATAGTACGTGTGCGTGGGGACCGGTCATCATAAATAATTTGCCATATTATTTTATAGGCGATAATGTTTCTATAGGTACATCCTAACTTTGTATTATTAGCTATAGGGTTTAGGGTGCGAGCATTTATTATATGTACCTACGATCTGATTCTGCCTATCCATCTCTTTCTTTACACATCCTTCTTCGAGCTTTGAAGGAGTTACGTCATCCGTCATGCCAGGTTACCGGTAGGGTTTTTTTACCATCTATATTACTCTTATTTTTTTCCTGGAAGGTGAGCAATCCGTGTTCCACTTACATATTATTATTCATATTCTCATTTTCGTGCAAGCTTACCGTTTCCTGAATATGAGCAGTACTGGATTATTGCATTATCACGAATTAATATGGTCAGTTTGTGTGCCATCACGCTCATTTCCCTACAGAGGTGAAGGATTATCCGTGATCTCATAACAGCTGACATCTCCATTACGGTTGAAGCTAATTATGTGAAACTTAATCGTATCTACGCAGTATTGAGGAATACAGAAATGCGAAGGAGTCAAGACTTCCCTTGAACACTTAGGACGGGTTATTTTACAGAATTTAAACAAATTAGTTTAGTTGAGTTAATTTTCAAGATCTGTGAAAGTTCTATTCAAGTTCTATTATTATATCATTATGGGTCAATTGTTTCACATAACTGAAACAAAAGCAGAACTGGAATAGCACCTTCATAAAATTGGCCTTTAACTTTAAAATTTGATAAATTGTTTATATTTAGTGAAACAACCCATCCTTAGTTTTAAAGCTCTTAAAAAATATATGTTAATTTTAAAGATTATCTCTATTCATTAACCATATTGAAAGAGTAATTATATGAAATTTTCTCGATGGAAAAAAATCGCAAAACATGTTCCAAAGATTATTAAAAATACTTTGGGCGCTCTTAATATTCCCACTGCGACGGTAAAACATACGCTTCACAAAAAATACTGCAGCTCTTTCTAATATTATTAATCTTCTTATAATAGTGAGACAAACAATGTACGCATATCTGCTTCTTCCACCTCTCTCGCGAAACACTAAACTTCTGGCGCACTAATGGTGTGTTTTGATGCTTATTTTCAGTATTTTACGTAATATAAAATTCTATTAACGAATATAAAATAGCTAATCAAATAATGACCGGTCGGTGGCCGAGTTGACATCGCGTTTGGGTCCCACCCAGGCGTAGTGTGTTCAATTCCTCCGCTGGCTAAGTCCTCCATCACAACACAAGCAACATTTTCAGCTTACTGTGGTGGTAGTAGGAGATTTTCAAATATTGTCAGGTTATTCGTAACCCGGGAATGCTTGTCTTTCTTTAAAAAAAATAAAAATAAAAAAATAATATGTAAAATTAGCCTTCTTAAAATTTGTCTTTTTTGCGTTTTATATATGTTACAGTTAAAACCCCGCTTTAGTTAGAACGCGTTCTTACTAGTAATAACGAGATTATACTGAACGTATTACTACTAGAATATACTGCTGGTCAAAAATGAATGTCAGTTAAAACTGGTTTTAACTATAAAAAACGCATAATGAGTAGTTTTCTCTAAAAGTTTACACTTTTTTTATCTAAAATTCAAACATGTATGGCAGAAAATTTCAGTTATAGCTAGGAAATTCTAGTTGTAACAAAGGCATTCAGTATAAACTAGTTTTAACTGGAGAAAACGCGTTCTAGCTAGAAACCGATTTGACTGCAACATATACAACAAATCTTAAAGATGTATTCGTTGTTTAGAGGCCATGACGTCCGCAATCAGACGTAACACTTTAAGATTTTTATATAAAACGTACAGTCTTAAGTATATACGGTCTTACTAGAAAAAGTCGTGAAAAATTTATTCAATTGATAAAGTAATTGATATTTGAAAATCTAATTCAAACGTGAAATAGAAACTGACATAAACTAGTTTAGGGAAATATTATTAAAATATTTACATGCTTATCCAGTCAAAGGGGGTTGTATGTTGAAAAAACTTGAAAATTTAATTATATAATTTCGGAATTTTTCCAATATCTATATGTTTCTTCGTTTTAAAAATGTCGTAAAAAATACTGTTTTAGAAACTAGATATAAATTACCTTTTTTATTGTTGTGTTTGAAATATGCTATAATTTTTAATTTCAAACATGAAAAAAGTTTGAAAAATTAAGCTTAACCCAAACATTTTTAATCAAAACATCGAAAAATTACAGGAATAAAAAATTGAAAGATCATAATCTTTTTATCGTATCTGGTTCATACAATTTAAAATGATAAAATAAAATTATTATTATAATTCCCGTAGTAATCGAAGTACCAAAATATCAGACATTTTGGATCCATTTTGTCTATTATCATTTTATTCATCAATTAAAAAGTTTTTTTTACTTTGTATTTACCTAAACATGCATAAGGCTTTCATCTTATTAAACAGCATCACTTTCATGCAAGAATAAAAATGTCACTTAAGAAATAACAAGTAAGAAATAACCTGACTTTTTCCGATAAGATAAAATTATATTATTCCCAATATGACATTATTAATGGATTAAACCCAAAAAAAGTAACCCAACTGATGGTAAATATATTGAATTATACTAATATAATAGTGAGTTGTTTATTAGAATAGAAATTATCATTAAAAACATGATTTTAGTCACACATGACAAACACGCGGGGAAACTGACGTGCATGGCGTGTACGTTAAAGTAACATTTCTACTAGTAATAATTCTGTATAAACAGTGTACGATATTTGTACAATGTGTAGCAAAAATACCGTTTAACGGTTGTGCATTGATTTTTTTACTAGTCAGACCGTTAATGCTGCAACTCTTTCTTACATACCTACTAAATAACAGTAGTTGAAAATCAACCAAATAATGTACGTAGCATCGTCTGCTTCCCCCAAAGTAAATATGCTGTTATTTATATAACAACGGTATAAATATACCATAAATCATATACAATGATATCAGAAAGTATAAAATGAACAGGAACTCGTAGAAAGTCGGATATAAAAGTAAGAGATACCAGTACGTGTAAAACATATTAGTAAATTGAATTGAATTGAATTCCGTAAGTCTAAACTTAAACTTTAGGGTGCACAGCTTACACCCGCGCTGTGCAAGCGGGTTCCCTATAGAGCATCGGACCATCCCTTAATAAATAATTAATAAATTAATATTGAATGAAAAGATATGATAGTATGCCTTCTTGTAGTTACATTCCAAGCTGTTAAATAGATCCGCTACATCTGCGTATCTATTAGTAACTTCATGTGATCTAGGTACAACCGAGCTAATCTGGGTACAAGTTTTAAATGCTCAGTCCTGGTATTGTTAAATTTAAACATGATTTTGCAACGCTATCTTCATCGAAGGAATTATAAAAGCGATCAAACTGCATGCCGTCCACGGCATTGCCGTGACGTAGCGTACCATCGCCGTACCGTCACTGTGAGAATTATAAAAGCGATCAAACTGCATGCCGTCCACGGCATTGCCGTGACGTAGCGTGCCATCGCCGTACCGTCACTGTGAGAATTATAAAAGCGATAAAACTGCATGCCGTTCACGGCATTGCCGTGACGTAGCGTGCCATCGCCGTACCGTCGCTGTGAGAATTATAAAAGCGATCAAACTGCATGCCGTCCACGGCATTGCTGTGACGTAGTGTGCCATCGCCGTACCGTCGCTGTGAGAATTATAAAAGCGATCAAACTGCATGCCGTCCACGGCATTGCCGTGACGTAGTGTGCCATCGCCGTACCGTCGCTGTGAGAATTATAAAAGCGATCAAACTGCATGCCGTCCACGGCATTGCCGTGACGTAGCGTGCCATCGCCGTACCGTCGCTGTGAGAATTATAAAAGCGATCAAACTGCATGCCGTTCACGGCATTGCCGTGACGTAGCGTGCCATCGCCGTACCGTCACTGTGAGAATTATAAAAGCGATCAAACTGCATGCCGTTCACGGCATTGCCGTGACGTAGCGTGCCATAGCCGTACCGTCGCAGGTGAGAATTATAAAAGCGATCAAACTGCATGCCGTCCACGGCATTGCCGTGACGTAGCGTGCCATCGCCGTACCGTCACTGTGAGAATTATAAAAGCGATCAAACTGCATGCCGTTCACGGCATTGCCGTGACGTAGCGTGCCATCGCCGTACCGTCACTGTGAGAATTATAAAAGCGATCAAACTGCATGCCGTTCACGGCATTGCCGTGACGTAGCGTGCCATCGCCGTACCGTCGCAGGTGAGAATTATAAAAGCGATCAAACTGCATGCCGTCCACGGCATTGCCGTGACGTAGCGTGCCATCGCCGTACCGTCACTGTGAGAATTATAAAAGCGATCAAACTGCATGCCGTTCACGGCATTGCCGTGACGTAGCGTGCCATCGCCGTACCGTCGCAGGTGAGAATTATAAAAGCGATCAAACTGCATGCCGTCCACGGCATTGCCGTGACGTAGCGTGCCATCGCCGTACCGTCACTGTGCGAATTATAAAAGCGATCAAACTGCATGCCGTTCACGGCATTGCCGTGACGTAGCGTGCCATCGCCGTACCGTCGCTGTGAGAATTATAAAAGCGATCAAACTGCATGCCGTCCACGGCATTGCCGTGACGTAGCCGTGCCATCGCCGTACCGTCACTGTGAGAATTATAAAAGCGATCAAACTGCATGCCGTCCACGGCATTGCCGTGACGTAGCGTGCCATCGCCGTACCATCGCTGTGAGAATTATATAAAAGCGATCAAACTGCATGCCGTCCACGGCATTGCCGTGACCTAGCCGTGCCATCACCGTACCTTCGCTGTGAGAATTTTAAAAGCTCCCATTTGGGTTTGTATTTTAACATTTTATAGGTATGAAAAAATTCATGATGTTTTTTTAAATGGTAGTTTGTTTACAAATTTTTGCTCTATTTTGAATAAGTCATGCTTCATCACATATTTTCGCTTGCGCCTATTAATTATAATTGTTATTTTTTTTATACTAGCGCGCTCCCTCTTACATTCGTATTTACATCTCCCTTTCAAACTATCTTCAGTAATTTAATTCTTATTTCTGAACGCTTACTACGGAGCCATCAAAGATCATCAATGGTGTATTTATCCTCGAATTAAGTTGAAAAAATATTTTATTTCAATCTAAAGTAGAACATCAATTCGACGCTGACTATTAGAGGCTGAAACAATTTGCGTCCAATTTCGAAGAACAACAAAGCTTGCCCGACCGAGCGTTGCATTTGTTTGCGTAATACATTTGATAGTGAAAACACTTTTCGCAACTAGTTCCGCAGTGAATTGCGAGCACGCGATTTGGTTAAGCGATGCTTTCGGATGCTGCACGAATTCTTGTAACGTTTTGCTTCAGTGTAATGCTCGAGCGTGTAAGTAGATACAAAGTGTATCTCATATTGTTTGACGTGGAAGTATTTGGTGAGATTGATATTGTGCATTTCTCATTGCCTCAATGCTAAAAAGGATTTCATGTTTCGCTTGAACTCTACCAAAACAGATTTTGTCAGTATGCCAGATTCGCGGATAAGCCAGATTGTCTTCATACTTAAAATAATGAAACTTTTGCACTTTAACAAGTAGATTTACAAATGTGCTGTTAATTTTCCTTGTGAAATTGTTCCTTTGAGTGCTTAAAATATGCAATATCTGTTGATTGTATGTTGAAAGGAAGCAGAAGCAAGCAGAATGAAATAATGAATCACCTCCCATTATTGTAACATCAGGCGTACCCCAGGGGTCCAATCTTGGCCCACTGCTTTTCTTAATCTTTATTAACGACCTTGGCCCCATGTTACGCTGTGATTTTGTTCTATTTGCCGATGATCTCAAGATTTACCGCAAAATTTCCACTGATTGTGATCATGTTAAGCTTCAAGAAGACCTTTACACACTAAATAGCTGGTGCATTCAAAACGATATGTTTTTAAATATTGAAAAATGTTACATTATTACTTTTACTCGTAACAGAAAACGAAAGGATTTTGCATATTCCATTAATAATGTACGATTAAATGCAGTCACCACTATAAGAGATCTAGGAATCACTCTTGATTCAAAGTTTATGTTTGATGTACACATAAATGATATTATAAGTAAATCAATGAAAATGATTGGATTCATTCATAGAATATCGAAACCATTTAAATACCCCCAATCCATTATAACATTATACAAATCGTTGGTCAGAAGCAAATTGGAATATGGGAGTGTTATCTGGAACCCACATTATATAAAATATTCTAAAAGTATTGAATCTGTGCAACAAAAATTCCTAAGACTGTTATCATATAAACTTGGATTAAATGCCTCACTCAAATCTTATGAAGAACGTCTACTAAACTTCAAATTTACGACATTAGAAAAAAGAAGACAATTTGCGGACTTAATATGTTTATATAAAATTATTCATGATAAACTTCTTACCACTAATTGTCTGAGCAATATTCATATTAAGGTCCCTAATAGACATAATTTAAGGAGCCAAAATATATTCCATATTGATATATTTAATAACAATATTGCATATTTCAATCCATTATCTAGAATGTGTCGTCTGTACAATACAGTTGAATGCGATCTTATAGATATATTCGCAAACAGTCTCGCATATTTTAAAAAACAAATCAACCATCTTCTACCATGATATGTTATGGAGAGATATAATTGCTTTATTATTTTCTTTACTTTTCTTCCTTATCCTTTCTCTGTACATTTACTATATTTTATATTTCATACTTAATATTCATGTTTTATATTTCTTTTTAATTATTATTATTATATTTGTATTTTTTTTTCTTTCACTACGAGCATCTCCGCCTAATATCGACTAAACCTTGTTTACGCATGCTAGGAACATTTTTAATTGGGGTGTTAATATCTGTGCACATTCCCACCGAAATAATATAAATGTAATGATTGTTAACACTCTGTAAATGTTTCAAACAATAAATAAATAAATGCATATTTAAAATCCATGACAAACGTTTCATTTGACGAGAGAAGTGAGAGAAATGTAAATCACACTCTGCCGGCTTCCATCGGGTTTTACACTGGCGGGGGGCGGTTTGCACCAGGAAAGGTCCGTTCTCACCACGAAAGTTCCAAACAAATATGTGCCCGACCGCACTGTGTACGTTACTGCGGCTCACTTCAGAGGAAACATCGGTGAATATTTCAAAAACATGTGTTCTTGCTTGAATTTTAATTCTAGAGGACGCCGCACCGCCCACCAGAGTTATCAGTTCCATATAATTCAGCTTGGACTCGTTACTTCTGACTCTGTCTAAAACCAAAAATATGTATCAATTAACTCAACTTCTCAAAAAAAAAATTGCATAAAAAACAACCTTACAAATATCGAAAATCATGCCAGCTCAATTTGAAAAAAAAATGCTATTAGTACGTAAGTAGGTACTCACCTAAACTTTTTTTAATATCTTATCTATCTACCTGTAAGTTTTATGCCAGATCTCTTACTACGTGTATTCGATACATTATAGTCAGAACCAGCGTTTTTATGGCTTACTGCGTCACAGTTAATTGATTTTTTTTACAGTAAGACCACACAGGAAGCACTGAGTAAAATAATTCCGCTCGGGGTCTATGTCATCTTTGGGGATAGTGTATGGAGGGTATTTTTAGTTAAAGGAAGAGAGGAAGTTCTGAGAAGAATGGAGGTATGAAAAAGTGTTCGATGGGTCCAGGAATGAGAGACGAATGAATCTATACACTGCGGTGCGCGGCGTTGACTCGATTGAGTCCGGCTGGAGAAGTCAAAGGGTGTCCCTCAATCGGTCTCTCCCAATCCAGCCCCCCACGCAGTTGGTGTGCAGACGCATGTGCCACCAAGACCTGATCAATCTTCACCCCGTGAACCCGGGCACCCCTGATAAGTCAGCAAACCACTTGGGGTGACCTATGGCAGAGATAATTGAGAAATATTAACAATGCACAGCGAGAATCTAAATTAGAAATGAATTACTTACAAAAATGCACCCAGTGAATCAATTCAAGAAAAAAACATTGTCACCACCCATGAATAAAATTCTTCGCGGATTCCTTACAAAAATATGAGTTTGTGGGAATATTTTCCAAGACACCATTTTATATTTCAATGAATATTTGATATAACGTTGTGGTCATGAAAACACTAATTAATGGATTCATATTTTTAATTTCCTGATCATGAAAACACTAATTAATGGAATCATATTTTTAATTTCCTGATCATGAAAACACTAATTAATGGATTCATATTTTTAATTTCCTGATCATGAAAACACTAATTAATGGAATCATATTTTTAATTTCCTGATCATGAAAACACTAATTAATGGATTCATATTTTTAATTTCCTGATCATGAAAACACTAATTAATGGAATCATATTTTTAATTTCCTGATCATGAAAACACTAATTAATGGATTCATATTTTTAATTTCCTGATCATGAAAACACTAATTAATGGAATCATATTTTTAATTTCCTGATCATGAAAACACTAATTAATGGATTCATATTTTTAATTTCCTGATCATGAAAACACTAATTAATGGAATCATATTTTTAATTTCCTGATCATGAAAACACTAATTAATGGATTCATATTTTTAATTTCCTGATCATGAAAACACTCAGTAATGGATTCATATTTTCGCATACGAAATGTTTTTTCTGAGACGTCTCCACTTAAATTTAAAGGAAGAGAGGCAGAATGTGTCTTCTATGTAAATATAAAAGCCGGATGCTTTGTCAGACGGGGTATTCAAAAGCGAACTAGATTTATTCACCCGAGTATGGGAAAAAGAGAAAAGGCACATCTTCGAAGAAGGAAGATGTTTGTATGTCGTAAGTGCTATGACATTTTTACATTGGAAAATGTTCCGTGCACACATAAAACGGAACAGAAAATATATCATTTTGTTACTTCAAGACGTGCCAAGTCGCAGTTTACTCGTTTTCTAAAATAAATTGCATTTTCACACCCAACAAAAAGATGGTGTATTTTCCTTTTTTTCAAGAAAATGCCCAACCTCTTGCTGCATATCCTCAGAGTAATAAAATGTTCATGATTCAAAGGAAGTTTATTGCCACGAAACAATTTCGTCCATTCCGATAGCGCGAGCGGTACAAGCGAAGTATACTAGAACTGATCTGGAGTATTACTTATTCACGACAAATCACTAGAACTCGCCCGGGAGATTGATCCGATATGCGATAGATGAAATAGTGGCCACTCCCCTCTGGTCGGGTTGCGAACCATAAATTCTCTACGAGTCGTAAACAGACTGCGGTGTGTTTATCAGCTGCAAGTTTTCTGTTAACACCTTCTCTGTCATGACGGGACGGGCACCGAGACACACCGATTACTGGTTTCACGCGAAGATGCTCGAAACTTTAATAATACGACTGTATCATTCAAGTATGAACTAAATCAATTCAAAAATACGGGTGAGAGCTTTTAAAAAATCCGAAGTAAGAATGTTATTTGTTCATGTAACAGCTTAACGAAACTTGTGTTACAGTTTACTTTCAGTTTATAAAAACACTCTTCCCTGAAGAGTCTGCCTTTGTTAGCAGCGAGGAATAATATTTCCAAGATGTTTCAACCGCCGGCGATTGTGTTGTTTCTTCAGGAAGTTTAGTGACCAACTAGCAACTTGACTGGCAAGTAGCGCAGATCCTCGTACCTTTGTTTAGCAATTCACAGGCGGATCTTATTCATCAAGGAAAACAAAGGCAATTCATTGAAGCCCCAAATAATAAATAAGGTATAAAAAAGGGTGTTCGGTTTACCTCCGAAGTACGTATATATTGTATAATGCCGGGCCGACCATTTGCCGAAGGCTGTAAGTATCTCTATGAAGGGTTTATTCGGAAAATTAATATTTTATGTCCCTTGCCTTTATCTTTTCATCAGGCCGTAAATATTATATAACCTTAGTGAGTAGGTTCCCGGTCCTGTTCCTGGGCGAGCCATGGACTATGTGAAGATTTAACAACCACGCTTACTTACAGTTGATGAATAAAAATCAATATGGGTATGAATTTTCTATCGGAATGAATTGATAAAATGTGTGTTCAAAATAAATATTTGAATTGCTATCATTCACTTGGAGGATAATTAGTTCCTTGTTTAAAGATGTCTATTATAGACGAAGCATAATAGAACATACTAATTACAGTTCGAGGAAGATGGCAAGCAAGGGCTGAAAGTGACGTCCACATCGACAAGTGGCGGATATACGTGTGTTGTGTGTTGTGTGGGTAGTGTATTCACTATCCCCGCTCGTGTCCAGTGTGTAGAGAGTAGGGTGTAGGGTGTAGAATGGATAGAATAGTATAGAAGAACAATATGGTATATGGTTTCAGCTTCCCGCGATTGTTCGGCGTCTTGCGCGTATAATGGCCACCATTTGCCGGCCGAGTGCTCTCGCTGCAGCTACCCAAAGAAGGGCATCTTCCCGCTTTCACTGCCGCTTCCTCTTCCCTCCCTCTTCCTGTTAGCACTGGTCGTCACGTGACTTATACTTCCTGATAACGGTCCTTGTTTTCGTGTGAGTGTATAGCAGCACGCAATGGCGTGTCATTATATTTTTTCCGAAATTCTCCGTAACAAATGTTTTCGGCTGAAATTTCTGTAACGCTCAATCTATTTTTACAATACTACAACTCTCGGGTGGATCGAGCTGAAACATTTTCTCCGTTCCTAATTTGAATTTTGATAATTTTTTCGATGTAGAAATGACGACAGCCATGCATTGTGCAGCGCGACACGATTTTACATTGTGATAATTACTTCGCACCTTGTTTGATATTTTGACAGCTTTGAAGTGATTTTTTGAACTGAGTCCTTCCATCGATACGTCACCCGTAAAAATTGAAATCCTTCATTTTGCGAGCGACTTCGATTTTAATGAATACTTTGGTATACCAGAACTTTGATTTTATTGGACACCGTTTTGAATATTTTTGATAACTTCGATGCGAATTCGCTAATTTTTTGAGATTTAAAATAGCATTATATTCAAAATAGAATAGATTAGATTTTTACTAAAACAAAGCTTATTTGATATAGTGTGTTTTTGACTTTGAGCTATACAGGAGCTGAAAAGTACCATAAAATGTAAAAACCATTATTTTTTTCAATTTTCGTTTTACGGAACTCGTATTAACACACAACATATGTTTTTTACATCAGCTTTAGGTGCTATACATACGAAATGTTCGATAAAATTGTGTATTATCTTTTATTAATTAATTTAAACTACAGCTGTCTTAAACATGAAATCAGTATATCTCAGAATTCTTAAGGGCCCGCTTTCCGCGTAAAGAATTTAGATTTGGCAACACCCACAAAATTTAGTGTTAAAAGAATCCGACAGAGGTGTCTGAATTCGTATTAGGAATAATTTTGGGGATTATGAAATTAAATTACCGACATCTATTGCAATTTTAGAAAAACAGAACCATTTTTAGTTAGCACCGACCTTAGAGTAATAATGCACCGACCAAATGAGAAGGAAGTCGAAATGAAGATGGTTCTCAAAATATGGGTTTTATTACGGATTTAATTAATTATTTTTTTTTTTAATTTTACAAAAAACATTTACGAAAGTTATTTGTATAGGTATAAAAATTACTTTACTTTACTAAAATACTATTCTCACTTTTATAAAAGTAATTTATAACTTTTATAAAATCAATAAATATATTTTTACATCAATAAGGTTTTAAACTTTTTTACTCGAAAACTATCTTAAAACGTTGGAATTCCAAAAAAAGTTTTTTTTTCTTTTTTACTTGTACTATCAATTAGAATCACCTCCCGAAGTTTGTGCACTTTACCCCCGACATCTTGTATAATATGCGCAATATAATATTTATACACGTGTAATATCTACTTTTGTACATTTATATAAATTATATACACGTTTACATTTTTATGCTCATCAAATTTATTATATTATAAAGATAGATAGAAAGATCCTTAGTGCTTCCTGAGGACTTACAAATCAGAAGACTTTTTTGTAATTATTTATTTATTCATTTAAACAATTCAATAATTATAAAGAGTAATAAAACATGTAAGCAACATAAAATTACATTCTAAAATGTGAAAGGGGCTCTATTTATTTACATTTTTATGAAATTACTACTTTTAATAGTTTTAAGCTTTCAGTGAACTTTCAATTTTATTTTTAACTTCTCTAAATATTATTTGTTTAAATCGTCAAATATAATTTAATCACAAACACAAGATTCACTCAAAATGAAAGATTGGTGGTTCTGAAATGTTCCCATAAATACGGTGAAAGAACCCTAAACTATAAACTTATTACCCTAAACATGCTTCGAGCGAAATGCGGATCTGGAAACCTTATCGTCAATCTGAGCAAAACATACCATGAACGTCAATATAGCAACAGCCTTTGTTCTGCTGCAGTTTCATTAAATGCCGAGAGATCCGTTTACAGTCTCCAAAAAGCAATACTGGGGCACAACCCTAGAAGCAAAGCTAAATGATTGGAATACAGAAAGATAAAAACACACCATTGTCAAAAATATCTTGGCCGTAAATGATTAAATAAAATTAGATTTATTCAGGAAGGCAAGCTATCGATCAAATGATTTGCGAATTCGGAAAAACCGTTATTATTGAGGTTTTATTGATGTTTTGTTTCTCCCGATTTATTCGTATAACCCATTAGTCTACATAATTATCTAGCGGGTTTTCCATTACTTGTGCACTTATGTTAATGTATTTTATGACCGTCTTTGTGTTGCTTATATTTGTATCATGTTGTCTCCCTCTATATTTTGTTATATATATGCACACATTATGTACTTCTTGTTTAGTATTAATTTGTACCCTGATGATGCTTAAGTAAAGCGAAACCGGTCGGTTCTTAAATTAATAAATATCGTGGTTTTAAAACAAAAAAGTATTTTATTTTATTAAATTATATTCCCCACAGTTTCAGAACTTTCAATAGCTTCTTTCGCTCGCATGTTCATTATTATTCTGAATTCCACGTTCGAGTATTGTTATTTGAAACAGATGGCCCGTATATTATTATTACATATTATATTATATTTCGGACATCGTTGCATTGTGAATTAATAAGAACTTGCCCTGTAATTTCTAATGTTTTGGAATTAGTTTTATTTCCCAAAGTACGTATTCTGAAAAAAATAAAATAAAATTTTTTATAACTTTTTACTACACAATACATAAATAAAAATAATAATTAATTTTTATAATAAATTATCGTTTATCGTATTCTGAAAAAAATAAAATAATAATTTTTATAACTTTTTACTACACAATACATAAATAAAAATATGAATTATTAATTTTTATAGTAAATTATCGTTTATAATAAATATAAGCTTATAAATCAAAAATTGTATTTTTTTCTTCTCACCTATTAGATAGGATATAATTTTATGAGATATCATTTTTTCTTTGAAATACGGGATATCTTTCGTGTATTTCCCATCTTTGAAAAAACAATATTTATTAACTCATAAACTTTACACGCGTAAAAATTATCTTTATAGATTCAAATATTTGCACGTAATCGCACGTCTGTAGATCATAGAACGTTGAACGACATGTCTGCCCCCAAAGCCCTCGAGTTGGCGAATGAACTTTTCAAAGAAGATAGGTTAATCTTCAAGTCGGAGCGAGCGCGCTATAATAAATATGATTTAAAAGCAATAGGCGTAAGCGACAGTTGTGAAAATGTTTAATAAATCACGGCGTATTTCAAAAATAGCAAAAATCACTTTTGGGGTCTATTGAGTAGCATTAAAAGAAGCATTGTGATTTTTTTCATACATATAACTTGTAAAATAACAGAAATAAACGTGTTAATAATATTTTTCGGAGCATACTTTGCGATTTATTTCTATCGAGGGAATTTCAAATAATTACCGTTTCGGCTTTTGGAACAAATAGATACTATCTTAAAGAATAACATATATTTTTTTAAGAGCTTAAAAACTTCAAAATTTTAAGGAAAGTATGTCGGAAATTGGATGAAATTCGAATAGTGGGCCCTTAACCGCGTGGCGAATTGTGAAGTAATACCAGCATTGTAGGTAGCTACATGTTCTTACATATGTACCAACATACGAGAATGGCTAAATTATATTACACCACGATTCGAGCGAGCTAAATTACGTATTTTAAATCACGTGTCAAACTCAACTTTTGTAACGAATTTTGAACACCAAAATTATTCCAAATCCCCTCCTAGACTGCTCGATAAGTTCGGCAAACATCAAGATTAATTAAAAAGTGTATCGCTCAGGTTGCCATTATCTGTACTCTATTTGTGAAGTTGGTTTTGTGGAAGAGGCTGGGGAAGATGGAGGGGGTGGATTTGTCATGTTTCCATTTGACGGGCGCGCGTCAGGGAAACGCCTACGTCCCCGGAGGCCTCAAATATTCGCCCGAAAATTTTCATTCGTCTAAAGTTAGTCGTAAATGTCCCAACTTTACATCGTTAAATATGAATCACAACTTATTGCCGCTGGAAGCTTGAAAAACCGCTCGTAAATATTGTACGTTCTGCCTACAGCGTCTGGATTCGAGATATCTTTAAAAGATGGGTATTTTACGGAATTTAATGATGCATTGAAAATATTTGGCTTAAATGCTCGGCGTGAACAGAAAACATGAAAGTATGGTACACGTTTACCGGTAGTTTAGTTTTACGTTAATTTTTCTAAAGCTTAATTGAAATTATATGGAATGAAAGGTGTGCTTTTTTTCTTAGCCACAGACAGATTTTATTTCACAGAAACTTTTTACTGCCTTTTTTATTTCAAGGACGCGCAACTACATAATGTACAGTGGAGTATATTACTCTTCGATTAATTTAAGATATACATGTTGGGCGCGAAATTATTAAATCTTCTGAATTTACTTTAACAAAAGTTGGTTCCTTGAAAAACCGTTTTTATTGACAAATTAATTGGTAGGGTAGATAAATGGGGAGATAAATAATCTTTCTCTCAAATAATAAATTAAAAATTAGATGCAAAACATCACATATAAGTTGTTTAATAGTCTTCAAAGAAGCTTTTTTCAGTAATTGTTGTTTGAGAGCGTTCACCATTTTTAATAATTCATAAATGTAATCAAAAACTTACGTCAATACCATTTAATCATACAATTTGACCACAACAATAGCTCAAAATAACTTGTACACCTACTAAACACATTTAAAAATATATATTTATTTAAAACTATGGAATGGGGCAATACGTCCGAGAAACGACAGAAAAGTTTTATTTCAAATTTTCTCAAGTTCTCGTAACTCTGTAGACAATAACTTGTATTCATATATTATTTGCGTATATATTCACCATATTCATAGGTAGATAAATGCAATATGTATATTTTAATTCACTCGGAGGGTATTTCAAGATTCTCCTGATAGTTTTTGTTTTCTTTTTGTTTATGTTTGTCAACAGTGATTCATATCAAAGCTATCGCAAATACAATTACATTTAACATAGTTGATACTGTCACTAATTGCAGACAAACACAATATTGATGACATAATGATATATTACAACAAGAACACTGTAAGTAAAGAATAATGTACATGCATGCACCTACATACATACATGTATACACACATACATGCACACACACATACATACACACATACACATACATACATACACACATACACATACATATGCATTACATTAATACATACACTTACATATACATTACATAACAGTAATAAGTTTTTAGAACAACACGATAGGGAGCTTTAAGTCTTGTTAACGGATGATTTGAGGGTGGCCAATGATGACATTGTCAAATCAATGGAATGACTTTTATACGTCTCGTTAAAATTAGGGCACATTCTCGGTAAAGCTGAATCATACCCCAGCTTAGTTTGATATATTTTTTAAATATTTAACGGAATATAATTTAAAAGTCGGGAACCAATGCTACGAACGTTGAACCTGATTTGATGGAGTAGAAAAGGGCAGTTTATTAAAGCATTAACAATTTTGAAAAGAAAATTTAGATCAATATTTAGTCTTCTCTGTTCGAGGAACGTACATTGTAGAAATTTATAAATTAACTACTAAATTACTCGGAAATATCTAGAAAAATCGGCTAGCCTTATCAAATGCACAGTCACTACTCGTAAGTTCGTGTACAGAATAGTAAACAAGGACTTTATAAATAATTAAATCGAAAATATACGTTATCTTATGGATAAGATATCAAGACGATTGTTAATTACCCGTTCAATCCGAAATCAAAATAAAAAATTCAGGATCTTCTAAATTTCGTTTATTTATAAGTCTCTTAATTTTTTTACCTCTTTGCCTCATGTGTAGCCCAATAAAAAAGTAGAAAAGGGCATAATATTATGGAACAAAGCGAATAGTACGAGTACCGTGGAGAGCAATGAATAAGGCAGCCCGCTTGCTCCCAACGAGCGGAGACAGAAGCAATGCACGTTGTACGTTGTACAGTACTCGTATATCCGGTGGGGCGCGGACTCCGGGTCGGTCGATGAACTGTTATAAAAGCGGATTAGACTATAATGATAGTCATCTTGCTATGAAGCTAGAGAATTAATGGTATTTTAGTTACAATTTGCTGGCACTTCATCACATTAGATATTCCTCAATAGGCGTCCTCTAAATACAAAAAAAGCCCTCTCTAAAATGAAAAGAAACTCACTGAAGCTCTGGCTTCTGACGTTGGTTGATAATTCAATGATCCCGTAGCGTAGTATCTAACGCAGTTAATTTTTGAGTCGAGAGGTTGTGATTTCAAATGGGGCGCAGCAAAAAAAAGTAATAATATACTATTTTAGGTTCTAACAGGTCTGGATCATGAATGTTAATTTTAATGAATCTTGGATAAATAACATTTTATCAGCCGGAGGAAACATAATAACACAATTAAATAAGTATACTTAAAGAGTAGTTCGTTAATCGGTTTAATCAAATAACAATTTATAATTTTACGTAGGTATCTACCTAGTGATTTTGTGTATTTAGGAATTATGTTTACGAGAGATGGAATAGCTGACAGAGATTGAAAGAAAGGTAAATGCAAATAACTTCATGAATGGATGACTAAACGCAATTGGCTCGAGCAAAAAAATGTCCGAAGAAGCGAAGGTAGCAGTCCTCAATGAAGTGCTGGTACCTACCCTGATGTGTGGCAGTGAGGCGTGGAACTGGCAGAGGAAGGATGAAAGTAGACTGAATGCTGTAGAAATGAGATCTCTGGGCGTATGAGTGGTAAAACCATTTATGATCGTGTCAGAAATGTGGAGATCCGCTAAGAATGCAAGACTGATGTAAGCGTAGTGATAAGATTAAGAAAGGGACGCTTAAATGGATTTGGCATGTAGAGCGAATGAGCAAAAAAATAGGGTAAAGAGAATATATTACGCAAATTCAATAGTAGCAGAAGTCGAGGACGCCCGAGAAAGACATAGCACGATCAAGTAGGGATATCAAAATAAGGATGGGTTGTTTCACAGAATTTGAACATTTCGTCAAATTTTTATTAAGTTAATTTTCAAGTTTTGTGAAAGTTCTATTTAAGGCCTGATATTATATCATCGTGGGCCAGTTGATTCACAGAACTGAAATAATAACAGAACTTCAAAATTCACCACGATTTTGAATAATTCACAACCCGTCTTTCAAAGCCTTTTCTCAAATGATAATAGATTAAAATAAAAAAAATCGGTTGCAAAAAATCACCACTAAGTCATTTAATAGCCTTTAAAAAAGGCATTTTCAATTCATTGTGTCTATCAGTGACTTCACACAATAAAGTAATATAATGAAATTAGTACGCTAAATGTGAATCAAAAGAAATCTACAAGAAAATGAATTTTATCAACAAGCTGGCGAAAAAAGATAACAATATAGTTTCTAAAACAGTATCTACGTTTACCGAGAAATCTGTTTAAAATCCAGTTTAGGTAGATACTTTTAAAGTAATTGTTTTCCTTATTTTTGCTCGGCGTCCAACTCTGATAATGATAAATTGGCGCTAAAACTGATCTGGTGGAAGCATCAATCACGTTTTCGACATCAAACTTGAAAAAATTATGAATTTTTAATAAATTCCAATTTTATAAGTTGAAATTTATCAAGTGAAATTTAAATATCGTTAGTTTGAGCAAAATATAATGAGCTTTTCCTCCCCAAAAGTTAAAGGGAGGAATTCTCAAAGTTTTTTTATAATTTTATGTTCTTTAATTAAATACAACTTTTATTTGAGATTTAGATCTCAATTGAGATTTTAAAAATGAGATGTTAAATGAGAAAAAATTGTTTAAGAATGAAAGCAGTTCTCCAACGTAAACAGATGTCAAATCTTCAATATTGTCTATCTTATATCTTTATGTTACTATTCTTCAAAGTCATGAGTCATGAGTATCTGAAAATTTAGTCGAACTGTCAAATATTTTACGCAGCACTTCGGTAAATCAGATGAGTATATCAGAAAATATCTTTGTAACTTCTTTTGGTTTTTCCATTTAACGATTTTCTTGGGAAGATATTATGTTGTGCAATGTATTATGCAGTGGCTTGGCGACCATTAGGATAGTTTGGGCAGCTGCCTAGGGGCTCAGACCTCGCGAGGGCTTGCCTGGGAAATTCAAATTCACTAGCCTTAATCCTTAATTTCTAGCTTAGTGGCTAACTTTCTCAGTCGCTTAGCTGGGATATAGGATGCACCGGTGCTTGAATACATTTCGTCGAGGAACTACGCATAAAATATCTGACTATTAAGTAACTAGATAACCTACCTCTCTTCATTTTATGACTGACGAACGTATTCTTGAAAAGTTTTGTTTCATGATTTTTCAATTATTATTGAAAAACCTAAGAATAAAAATAAAATAAATTTTTATATTCAAAGTTATTTCTGCACATAGTTACAATTCGAGTTTTTTAAACATTAATGTGATGCGTTTGTAATAATTATTAAGTTTTTAGAAATCTTTTTTTTTACACTGAATTCCTTTACTACTATTATAATACGTGCGTGGTTTTAAATGTTTAAAATAAATAATATCAATTTCTTGATAATGAACTATTTCTATTAATTTCGCTGGTATAAGCACTTACAGCCTTGCCAAAAAAAAGTTGTATAAATATTACGCGGCGTAAGGTCAAAATTACCATTGCGTTTATTTTGTTAATTAAAACGGTCTTAAACCACGCTCGAGGCCGGCTTAACCGCACCTATGTTGAACGAGCGTGTAAAACTCCGTATTAGTAAGACGGTAAATAATTAAAGAACATAAATTATATCAATTACTGCCAATGAAAATATGAAAAAAAAAAACTAAAGAAACAGAAAATAAAAAGGTAACAAACGGTTTTAAAGATCTCAATAGCAAAATTGGTCGAGCGATAAAGAATTTATCGATCGTGTCGATAACTTGTCATCTTTTGCGAGCACGACTCTGGAGTCGATTTTTATGTTAGCGATCTGGATCGCTAACATAAAAACAACAGATCAATCGAATAAATTAAGAACACTTATTTATTTAGTCATGCCGGGGATCAATGACAAGTTAATTGAAAAAAACTTTATCGATCTACCGCGCTAGATACCCAGACCCAATAGGCTTGGATGTTCTGGATTCGAGTTTCAGTTCCGACTGTCTGTTGCATTTTTATTTTGATATTCGAGTTGTCTATATTATTATCTTCTTCGATGATTAAATATTACAACGAAGTTTATAAGCTTCAATAATTTATCACTAATAAATTACATATTTATAATAATAGGTAGGAATTTTGTAGGATAACTAATTTATGGCAAATTACGATTCACGTGGGCACCGTTTAGGTGCTCACCGGGGGCTGTGAGTTTATCGCAGCGCCACTGGCAGTTTCATATTTCCTTGTAAACTTATAAAGAAGGGACATAACTCGTCCAATCTACATAATATATCTACTGAGAATGTCACTATTTTTAGCCGATATTTTATTTCGCGAGAGAGTTAGAGTATTTTTTCGGTATCGCTAGAACGAGGTATCACAAAATTGATAGCTTTGAATCTAAGGATATGAGCTGTGAGAAAAGTTTTCTCATAAATATAAACATACTCTGTATCTTTATATTTCGAGGCCAGCATTTATTTTTCTGTAGAAAAATATATTCTTACTCAATTTATCTCGACATTTACATTTACTTTTTTTCTAGACTGAAATACTATTAAAAATGAATGTTTTATTATTATTCAACCTACGCCTTTAGGAAAATTGGCGTATTTTTAAATAATAGCAAGACGATTAATGTTTACAGGGCGATCACTGAGATAAGTCTCATTGGAACCACCAATAAAACAAAACAAAAAAATACAGTCACAAAAACACTGGACTTCTATTATTAGTTCGCATTATTATTTCTTTCACCCTCCCAGCCTCAAGCGATCTCGCAGAAAAATAATTATAATACCTACTACTAAATATTGTGATGTTTAGAATAATCCATTTTCTGTATGGAATAACACTTTCTTTTCAAATTCGAACGGAATCCGATAGGAGAGAATAATTATTATTGGGGTGATTTCCGTCTATTGATCAGTGGCTGAGTTGGCAAAAATGAGTAGGCTGATTTATTAAATACCTGTTAAAAACGTGATGGAAAGCCATTTCTTAATAAAATATTAGTCCATTCAGAATATATCGGAACGTACATGCAGCTACGCTTTTCCTGATTCCCTGTTTTTTATGAACACTTGTTCCGACATCCTCATAACACATTAGTGTTTTATTGATAATTTGTTAGTAAATCTGTCAATTTATTAGTTAAAGGCCTGCAGTGCCGTTTTTAACAGAAATACGAATAAATTGACTAGATTTTTAAATAAATTAGAAATATTTTATATCAGTAAATTTTCTCCGTGTAGACGTCCTCCATCACGACACAGGCAACATTACATCTTAATGTGATGGTTGGAGATTGTCAAATATTGTCAGGTTACTCGTGACTAAGGAATAATTTTCTTTCTTTTAAAATATAATTATTACTACCATTACAATAAATAAATTGTGATTTGGTTCATCTAACTATCGCAAGAAATTTATATTTATTTTTCAATAAAAATATATATTTACAGATTTTTGTATTATTAAAGCACGCAGCTCGTATTGCTGCATGTCCATCGTATTTGACCCTTAACGCTCATTTTCATGCGTACCTTTTGGGAAAACTACCTTTCCGAATTTATTTTGAATGCCTTTGAGGTTGTAAAGCTCCGTCAAAACCAAAACCATAATCTCATTTCAATTCACATGAATAATTGTATACATTAATTTATAAAAAACAGTTGTAGTAAGTAGGTACCACAATAATTTATCACACCTATGTGTAAAATTTTTGTTTACCTCTTATTTCAAACAAATCTTAAATCAGTGCTTGCCTAATTATTTTCAAAATGTGTTCCAAAATTTTAATTGCATTTTTTTACAGTAAGCTAACAAAGAATTAAAATAATACGAGTGGGTACAATGGGTATTTTGAGGTTATGTGTGAACGTCACTACGTATTTTACAGTTCACCCGGAAAAAAGTGAAAGGTTACTTTGCATTATACTTTGTATGGGTATGTATGGTACTGATTTCTCAAAAAAGTTTCTTAGAAGAATAGAACAGTTTTTTTTCCATTTTAACACTTTTTTATCAAGAATCCATATTATGTTGTTTCGATGCTCATAGTGGTAATAGGAACAGTTTATGAAACTTATATTATATCGTGTTATGCTACACATTATATATAAAAAAATGTGGGATTCGAAGGCTCTTCCAAGGTGCTACGAAAATTATAACCTAAACACAACCATTGTAATAATAGGGGTAGGTTTACATACTGAAGTTTGATGACGATGCTGGGGTTGCACAATGAACACATGGTTAAAGCGATTTAAATAATAATAATTATTATTAAAACAGTAATACAATTACCTATTTTTGATACACCTATACCTAGACAAACCAAGAAAAACTAAAAATGTGAACGTTTTTAACGCAAAAATGACAACAATGGGCAAAGTAATTAAGGATGCTTAAAGAAAGCACCCATGCAAAATTTCACTTAATTAATAATTTAACATTCAAGATTCAGATCCCCCGTTGAGACCCAAGACGTACGTTACTATTTGATTTGCATAATTTGTATTTTCTCACAAATATTTCATTACTTTTATTTCAAATATCCATTGTTGGCAAGCGGACAAGAGTGGAACACCCGTTCGTAGTCGACGCTGGCTTCAGAAATTGGTTGTTATTCAGACCCGTTCTTATGCAAAATGGTACGCATGTAGAATGCGCTATATGCACCCATCTTACATTCTTCGTTTAATTAAGATCCTTGTTAGCAAATTCCTGTCTACATATAGCCTCTTCCTTAACATAGTAAGGACTTTATAAGGTCTGTCTCAAAAATAAACATAAATGCCTGAATTCATTCCTAGTTTCCGGAAACCCATTTAGATATTATATTTAACTTGTGGACACCGTAATGCTTTGCTATTGTTAATCTATTTGTTGGACGTCTCCGATTTTTCCACCTTCAACTACTGCATTTCACAATGTTACTGTTAAAAACTACATTTCATCGACTTTAATTTTACTACGTATCTTATTCCGATGCAGAGATATTGCGTTGAGTATTCCTCGGTCGTCCCCGACTCCTTCTACCATTTAAACCTCTCTCTAAACACTCCTGGTACTTGTAAGAAAAAACTTTGAAATTTTCAGCGATATCGGTCGACTACTTTTCGAATTTTGTGAGCGCTAACATACGCCGGCTAAATTTTTATATATTACGCAGATATACTGCATAAAAATGTCTACCAGTTGGTTGACGATGTAATTTGAGTGAAAATTAAATATCTTTGTAGCAATTAAAGATGTGTATTAAACGCACCCCATCCACGTTGACTATTCAGATCTCTCGCCCACCCTCTTCTCCCCCTCCGCCACCGAACCACCCCTTACCATGCAGAGTACAGCTCTATGGAGAAATGCCTTTTGACCGTCTTTATTCCGTTAGATCTCGCCCATATCCCCTTGAAAGCTCGTGATATTTAAATGAGATTTTTTCGGCATTTTGTAAAATAGAATTGAAATATAGCCCAAAGGAATGACCCCAAAAGAAGATAAGAGGCTTTGGTATAAGGACAGATTTATAAAACGTACAGGCGGAAATAAAAGGTACTTCAAAATAACCATTTAAATCATATCAAAAGTTTTAATTCATTCCGGGGCTTCCTATAATTAGTTTGTAACAAAACTTTAATTAGTTTAATGTTCCTTTTGATAAAAAATATTCGAATCATAGTTACTAGAATTATCTAGAATTGGGAAAGATTATATACCCGTCCGAGGAAAATTATTTCCATAAATTGGGTTGGCAGTCGTAATTTTTATTGATGTTCTGAAAATTATGATGACTCAATGAATAATTTGAACATTTTCAGCACTGGAATAATTTCCTAACAATAAGTTAAATCAAATCACTTACAGGTAGGAAATTAAAATAGATTGCCCTATTAGCTTTAGGTCAGTGAACTGAATGAAGAGGTAAAATGTATTTAATCTGAAATTGTTCCAATTATTCCGATGGCGATTTCTGCTATTTGATATATATTAAAAAAATACATTTTCAAATAAAATCAAATGACTCTTTGAAAATTATTTAATCCTTATCTATGGTACTTTGGCCAAAACGGACAGATAAACATTCTTGTCTGGCACCACGCCATAAGGGGAAGGGTTGCAAATGTCCCACGAAGTCCCCTATAAATAGTAAATACTTTGCGGAAAGCACTCTTTCTGGGTTCGGATTTGTTTATTTAGGCGTTGTCACCGCCGTACTTTGGAACTTGGCATGCAAATCGAACTGCAATACTACTTTAGTACAAAGCGGCAATGTAAGAAAGTACTAAAATACACGGCTGATAACGTATGCGGTCTTAAAAATAGAATTATATGCATTATTTTATATCTCGTGTTTATTATGTCTTAATTAAGTGGTATATGCATGCATATACACATTCACGTTCATTCGCTTCGACTTGGGTGGTGTCTTCTCCTAGCGGAGATTGACTCTCATCGAAGCAATGTTTACCGAAATTACTCAATTCTCGTTCTATTCCACGTTATTTTCTTAGCGATACACCAACAAGGAAATTAATTGGGCTATCCACTTTCAATTTCACATTTTATTTATTCCGTTGGTATAACACAAGGATACGAAACTAATGGTGGCCTTACAAAATCATTCAGCCTTTCATAAATTAGAAGTAATGATTGAATTTAAGATGGGATGTAAATTTTTATGTGTGAATTCGCCCATTCGGCGTAAAATTCCAATTTGTTACGAGATAACGTCCTACGATAAGGTTTTTTATCGCATTCTGCGCTGAGTAGCCCGGGAGTGTGGGCTCGGGGCTCGAGCTCCTACGGCCCATGGGGGCTGGATCTACACTCGGCCCTTGACTGGGCTAGGAGCTAAGGCCGCCATAATTATTGAGCGAAGCGAATCATCACAGTAGGATTATCTCAATGACGGAAGAAATGTAGAGGTTAGTTTAAGCTCTTGCCGCTGGGAGAACCGTTGTAACGTTTATTTTTTATTTGCGTTGTTTATTTGAAAGATGCGGACATTATCTTCTTCCGCGAAACTTAAGGGGATTATTGATTCCTGAAAAGCAGTAAAATTAAGACAAAATATTTTTTTTTATAATCTTTGCCAATATTACAAAATAAAACGCATTAATACCAAAGAAGGGGCCTCATAAAAACGTTTCTGTTTTCCTATATAATGTTTTTCTTATGTGACATAACTCAAGTAATTTTTTTAAAGAATTAGACAGCAAAAATGAAATTTGAATACCTTTGTGGGTATCCTTATATTATAAAGGTTAATCTTGTATTTCAGTTTCAGAAAATAAATTTGTATGTTTTCTTAACGCGTAACCGAAAATTTTGCTAAATTTGATTTCAAGCCTACGTGTTTCTCTTTAATTGATAGTAAAAATTAAAACGATCCGTCGAATATATCCTAAATTGGTGAAACGTAATTTCAGTAGGAGTATTCTATTAATAAATTGATCTATGTGGGATTTTATTTGGATTAATATTGTAAAGGTACAAAATATGAAGGTGGTAGCATTTACCTTTACGACTCGAGTGCCGCCATAGAGACGGCATGCATGGTTTGCCGTATTACTTGAGTGCCGCCGCTATGGCGACAAGAAAATAAATTCTTACTTCTCAATATTTTTAATATGTTGTTTTTTTTTTATTTTTAACATAATTTAACTAAAATCAAATTATTACAATTAAATAGTTATAAGTTTAATTCTGTTTCTAATTAATCGGAATTCTATTTTATCAAACCAATTTTTTTTTTAAAGTTTGTTAGAATTATTAACTTGTTTCTAGTAAAAAGTGGAACAGTGTTAAAAATTTGTTCATCAAAAGCATTCATATGCATTTTTAAAGAAAATTTTGTCATAAATGAGTCCCGGAGCAAGTGAACCATATTTATAATCCGCATGTTTGCGGAACATTGCCCATGAAAGTTTTGGAGAGGAATGCGAAGAGAATGAGGTAGGTTGAGAATTAACCCTATGTTCACTGGACACTTAATATATCATGAACCATTTGAGGTACTGTTTCAATTTTCAACGGTTGTATCTAACCAGGACGGTACTATGATATATTCAGAGTAACATAAGATGGTATGCTTATTTTTTCGGACTCTTTTGGGTGGAGCTAAGAATAAATTTTTTTTAAAAGTGTTTTTTTTTTTTTTAACCTAAAATAGTAGGTATGTACAATTGTTATATATGTGCTAATATATAGAAAACAATTTGTGAATTTCAGGCAAATTTTTGAAATAAATTTCGTTATTTCTTTCTTAAATTTGAATACAGTTTTCTCTTCTTTTAAATTTTTTGGTATTATTATTATCAGATTCTAGGTTTCTATTTAATTAAAGAATCAACTCTCACCAAAATAATGCATACATTTTATTGAAGCATTTGCAACGAAAATTTTGAAACATCATATTTCTACATCTAGCAGTTCCACAATCAAAGGATTATCTTATACATTTACGGGCGGGCGGAATTTAGGGCGGCAAATATTCCCGCCTTCCGCCCGCGCGCATAAAAGGCGGCCAGGGCGGGAAATGCATATTTCTATATTATTTATATGGTACCTTGCAAAACTAAAAATTACGATTTATATGCAAATGTGCAGAAGTTGAAAGTTGTGCAGTCTAGCCGAAGTCAATTTGTTTTCTCAAAACCATTTACATAATAATTGTTACAGGGTAAGAGATGCATTTAAATTTGCCCTTATGTGAAAAGGATTCTCATTCGCACAGACTAAATATTTTAAATAATAACAGGAAAATGGAAAAGAAAGGAATATTAAAGCTTCTAGAATTTCCGTGCAAATTGTTGTTTTCTTTCAATGTTAATGAAAAGTTAAAAGTAAACCCTTGAATTATGGACACAAGTTTTTATAATTTCAAGTAATATGTATAAATATGAATCAGATACTTGAGTCAGTCATTTCAAGAGTCAGAATAATAGAAGAGTATGTACGAGACAATGTATGAATTTCAATGAGGCAAGAAGTGTGTGCCAAGACCGAGTTGTTTGGCGGTCCGTGCTCTCTGCCTACCCCTGCGAGGAAACGGCGTAAAGGTTAGTTAGTTAGTTTAAGTAGGTAAATATATTATGTTCTTAAGAGACGGGAAAGCTTTAAGAATTCTGATTGAGGGAAGAAAGTAAGAAATTCAATTATTAGAAGACTGAGTGCACTAGTTGCTTGCAAAAAATATTGTAGAAGAAAGCGAATCAGTTTATAATGTAGTTATGTTATCAACCCTAATGCAAGACGATGTAAGCCTAATAATGTATGGATAGCGTGACGTCATACCCCAGTCAAGAAGGCCTGACAAGTGCAGGCCTGGGCGCTCGATGTTTTTTTAAGAGTCACATGATCAAGTCAGTGCCTTCGAGCAACTACGGTTTACAAATGGCGGATTGTAGTTAATATTTTTGGTAATGATTTAATGCCAGCATTTTAAATATACAGAGTCATTAGAACAGTTACTTAGCGACTTTTGGTGGTCGCGTGCCAGGACTGTACTCTAGTCGGCCTTGCCAGTCAGCAACCCAGAGCAAACTTCTCAATATATTTTTAACTTTGCCAATTATTTATGTCAATAATAGATACGTAACACGTTTGGCTGAGGATTCTTTAATCAATCTGTCACCGTCAAAAACGATGTGAAATATTTCTGTAGGATAAAACCTCATCGATTATCCCAGAATTATTACTATGGCTTTAAATAAAACACATATTATCGATAGATATGACGCAACGCGAAGAAAATCGGCGCAGATTAATAACAAGGTAATATCCTATGGTGAGGAAATATCATATATTATTATGTACCTTTTTTAAATTTTATTCTTTATTTTTACACAAGATAAACATTATTTTTTACATGCGTGTAAAATATAATGATATATAAAATAAAATAAACAAATGTAAGTAATAGAACCCACACACGCACTTTCTCCGAGTGGGTAATATAATAAAAAACAAAAAATTTATCAATTTACTCGTATGTATCTACTGCCCGGCTTTGAGTTTTCTACTGCTTCTACTGAGTTTTCATGTTACTGTAGACAACGCACTGAAAGTTATTTATAGGGACTCTATTTTTATTTTGTTGTCGAGTTGTCATTTTTTTAAATTAAAGTTGAATAAAAATTATTAAATGTACAAATAAACTTTAATGAAAATAAATAAAAAATGCAAATAAACAAAATGGGTGATATATTATTTTTTAGATTTCAATGAATACTTCAAAACTCTATCGCTCCATCGTGGAAATGATGTTCTGAACTGACAATAGTTTTTTATTGTAAATACCGCACAAGAGTCCCAACTTCTCCTTATGGCATACCCAATAGTGATATGTTGTGATACTGAAGATAGAGGGAAGGGGAGGGAAATGGGGTCTTCCTCAGAATCGAATCTCTTGAAAGGTTGGGAAATATCTGGCTATTCAGATCTGGTCACAAAACACGGCTAGAGCCAATTCAGGTCACACTTTGATTCTGAATGGTTGTCTTTCACCAGGGTTATACTGAAAGTACCTACCACTTTTTAAATATTATTTCTTCGCGCTCGGTCAGCTGTTCTATTTAAGATTTGCAATGTGAAGGTGGTCATTTTGCTATCCGAACACGTTCACTGAGACTCGTAATGTAAAAGATCAATATCCCGACGACATTTTATTCGTACTTGGAGACTTCAATATGCCCACCATCATATGGGAAATGCATGATTCACACTTAACACCTGGAAACTTAAATACACTTAGTTCCTCACTTACTGACACAATTTATTACTCCGAATTAAAACAATATAATCACATAAAAAATTCCAATAACCGAATCCTAGATTTAATAATCTGTAATGAGGAATGCCATGTATCTCGTGCATGCAATCCTCTTGTCAGTGAAGACTCACACCACCCATCGCTTAAAATTATATTACAAATCGATACACTCCCAATTATCAACGCTCCTCTTAAAGTACTTTGCCTGTTTGAAAGAGCCGACTATGAGTTAATCAACCGACATCTGTCGATGATAGACTGGTCATTACTCAGAAAAATGCAAACGTTGACGATGTAGTTGATTCCTTTTATAACATTATAAATAATACCATCAACCAATTTGTCCCCAAACGCCTCGTCAAAAAGAAAAAACTTCCAAACTGGTAACTGGTATTAGCTCCTCTAATCAAAATCATCAAAGAAAAACAAACACTTCATAAAAAATGGAAATCCTATAATAATCCAATAGATTACATAGAGTTCGCTATGAAACGTACACAACAAAAACACCTACAGAAGCATTGCTATAATAAATATATATGTTCAGTTGAATCTAATATTCAGAACAATAATAAACAACTCTGGAATTAGGCTAAAAACAAAAGTAAAACAACTGGCATCCCACAAATCATGCACCTTAAAGACGAATCAGGCACCGGCGCTCATCAAGTATGTCAATTATTCTCTAAACACTTTCAGTGCACCTACGTAAGCGATATGGGTACGAACAATATCAGGACAATCGATAGTTCTACTTATGTAAATAATGATTCCTCGATTGCTTACATAAATATTGACAATCTAATGATCAATAAATACCTGAAAAATTTAGATTTTAGTAAGGATGCTGGTAGTGACGGTATCTCGCCATATTTCATCAAAAAATGTGCCAAAAATCTTTCTTACCCTTTAAATAACATATTTATAATGTCACTAAAAGAAGGTAAATTTCCCACAAAGTTTAAAGAAGCTATTATAATCCCTATTCACAAAACAGGGTCAAAAATTAACATTAATTAATTAAAAAAATTACCGCCCAATCTCAATACTAACGGTATTTAGTAAACTTTTTGAGCGCATTGTCTACGATCAAATTTACACAACAATTGTTCGTAATATACAAAACCAACAACACGGATTTCTTCAAAAAAGATCAGTACTAACAAACTTGGTAAATTTTACGGAATATTTAACGTGCAATATGGACAATAGAAACCAAGTAGATGTAATCTACACTGATTACTCTAAGGCCTTCGATAAGGCAAACCATTTCATTCTAATTTAAAAATTAAAACAATTAGGCATCCATGGTGACTTACTCTGGTGGCTCACTTCATACCTTTGGAGTAGACTTCAAAGTGTCTTAGTTGAGGGAACAAAGTCCAGCTTCTTCTTTGTGCCCTCCGGTGTACCTCAAGGTTCTCATTTAGGCCCATTATTATTTAATGTGTATATATACGATATTCACAAATGTTTTTTACATGCTGATTACGTAGCATATGCAGATGATAAAAAAATATACTTAGTTATTAAATCAATCAACGACTGCATTAAACTTCGAGAGGACCTCAATCGTCTTTTTGTCTATTGCGAATTAAAAAAACTTGTTATTAACATCGCAAAATGCAATAAATTAACATTTACACGTAATAAAAATAAAATATCCTTTGTATACACACTAAACGGCACACACATCAATGAAGTAAAATATGTCAGGGACCTTGGGGTAACACTGGATGTTACATTAAACTTTATCTAACACACTGATGACATCATTAACAAAGCCAATAAAATGTTGGGATTTATAATTCGCATAGCAAAACCCTTCCACAAACACTCTATATTCCCTTTCCACCTCATATATTCGCCCGCACCTGGAATACTGTACACCGATCTGGACTCCTTTATACCAAGCCCATATCGAAAGAATAGAAAGAATTCAAAAAAAATATTTTAAACACATAAATTATAAACTAATCTTACACTTCTCAAATTATACCGAATCCATTAAATTTTATAATTTTAACTCCATCCAAACACGACGTCTATTTTTTGATCAAATCTTATTGTTTAAAATCCTAAATAATGGTCTGGACTCACCAGAACTTACCAATTTAATAAATCTTCATATTCCGTCTAGATCAACCCGACAATCTGATTTATTTTATGTACCCTCGTGTAGAACAAAAATTCGAAAAAATTCCCCAATTCCTCCTATATGTGCACAATATAATACAAAATTTTACAGCATTGACATTTTTGGTAATAACCTAAAGAAATATCGATATGAAGTAATGCGTACGATCGATTATTAATATGAGAGTATGGAATGTATCGGGAGCATCTCCTATCCTCTTCCTATTTTCCTCTTCATCTCCCCTTCCTTTAACACCAAATTAATTTTAAGATATTAAAACTTCATTTTCAATGAACTTTAGCATAAGAAACTTCTGTGGCTTGACTTCAGTTAATTCAGTTTGTATATTTATATCTATCATTGTATATTATGTAAAAGCTGTTTGTTTCTTACAAAATAAATAAACATCCTAACAAATACTGAAGACACTATAACATAAACTATTTGTTTTTTAAAATATTTGTAATCTCATAAGACTATTCAACGAAGTTAGAAAAAGTTAAATATTCAAATTCATTAAATCTCCAAACATTTTCATATCACGCAAATCAAGTAATTTATTTATGGTTACGGCCGGTCCTGGGTCTGCGGTAAATGCCCCGAAAGGAAATTTTGCCTAATTAGATTTGTCGATTTCTGACCATCCCAATTAATGGGGTTACTTGATTACCCCCAAAAAATCGTCAGCTTAACGAGCACTTATTCCTGGTGGAAAGGTTCCATACATTTTTGAGGGCCAATCTTTATTTATTACACCAACTTATTATTTGTGAGAAAGCTTTTATTGGAACGGCTCACTGAGTATCTCAGAAAACTTGCTATTTTCGTACGAAGTTTTTAACCTTTTAACCTTCAGTTGAGAAAAAGTTTTTTGTCTATTAACTGTTTGTCATGATTTTCATATTACCCACGTTCAAAGGTGAGTCCGAAATAGAGTTATTACTTAGAATTAGGCTGAACTTCGTTTTAATTTGGATCTTAAATTTGACGAAAAAAAATGTATTAAAACCCCGCAATGACAATTCTACACACCTTAAAAAAATAATATAAAGTAGTAGTATAATAGTTATCCACGTGATCTATTTAACTTGGTTTTTGTTTCATTACTTTTCATGACTTTATATCACTTTTTAAAAGTGTGTTGATTTGTCATTTTGATTAGTTATTCGGTCACCAATAAATAACACCATCTCGTTTAATAAAAACAAGGCTAATTTTTGTAAAATAAAATTTAAAACATATATATATTTACTTCAATAAATAAATCGATTATTTATAAACTGTAGTCAGTGCACACAATATTAATGTTTGACTCATTACCAAGGCGTTTGTTTGGTTAAAACGGTCTTAAACCAGGCTCAGGGCCGGCTTTACCGCATCAACGTTAAACGGACATGTAAGAATCTATTTAGTAAGACGGTTAGACGGATAAGGTCATAAATTATGGCTAAAAATGATAAATTAATGTAAACGTATTTATAAACCAATACATAAATCTCTATAACTTAGTGCAACTAGTTAGTGTTTTACAGTCATCAGTTAATGCACAAGCGAAATTAAAATCCTGGAATAAAGTGGGACTTGCGTTGTTTGAGTTTCCTTTAATAATACTGTATTTATTATAAAGCGTGAAATTATGAAATAAGATGACTTGTTGGGCTCTTAAAATTTTCAGCTGCTCCCGAAAGAATAGATTATTCTTTCATCAGTCTTCATCATAATCTCCCTCCATTTTCATCCGATGAAAACGACCCCGATGGTATTATTAAAAAACAACAAGAAATGTTTTGAAACAATTTAATTCACTTGTGAAATAACACTGATATTATTTCGCGTGGGGGCTTCCTTCATCTAAGTAAACAGAAGGAGCATTTTATTTCATTTTGCACAACCGACAGAACCGGATGAAAACAAATAAAGGCACGTAATGTTTCCAGTTTTACTTTACCATTTTTTGCTCAAATTACTCCGCGTGCTGGCCATCTCGGTTTTCCTCGACCAAATATCTATTTTCTAGTATTCATCCATATTTTCGCAACTATGTTACATAAAGGATTAGTAACAAGGTGTGTGGTTCCTTCTTATTGTTTCGGTGTGTGGCACCTCCAGTATTTACTCAATTAACCATTGTGTTTGGTTAGATTGTCAAGCCTGTAATATTTTTGATATTTCGGTTGCCACAACTGCACCCTGAAGACAACACCTGACCATTTTTTGATCGACATCCGAGAGCTTGGCCACCTTAGTACTGACGGACGACGGATCCGATAACTCGTTAAATCTAACATTACTTGATTTTTCATTGTTGCCTGCTAAGCTGTTCATCAATTACGCTTCAAGAAGCAGTCGGTATCACACCATATTAATATTCTAAGTAAACCCTTTTATGTTTCTCTTGATGGATTATGTGAGCACTGGATGTTAAATCATTTATCATATAAAATCAATTACAATAGAAGTACTTACCTTATGTTCATTCATTTGTTAGTTTTAATTTGTTCTCTCCATTATTAAAGCCACTAAAGAAGGTATTTTTAAATGTTCTCATTTCAAGTTTAGTTATCCACCCAGCTCTTATATTACAGTGAAAAGCTATTACGTAATCCGATTACTAGAATTTAAATCTTGTAAACATACATACTGCAAAATCATATGCAAATTGTTTTTAGTGTATTATAATATTATGTTTCTCTTGATAAATTATGTGATCACTGGATGTTAAATCATTTATCATATAAAATCAATTCCAATAGAAGTACTTACCTTATGTTTATTCATTTGTTAGTTTTTAATTTGTTCTCTCCATTATTAAAGCTACTAAAGAAGGTATTTTTAAATGTTCTCATTTCAAGTTTAGTTATCCACTCAGCTCTTATATTACAGTGAAAAGTTATTACGTCATTCCTATTTTAATAGAATTTAAATCTTGTAAACATACATAATGCAAAATCATATGCACATTGTTTTTTAGTGTTATTATATGTTCTCTTGATAAATTATGTAAGCACTGGATGTTAATTCATTTAATTTTCAGAAATTTTAATTTTGTAATCATAATTTCCTTTCTTGGCTTTTTCACGAGTCACGCCACTATTTTCAATATGTCACTACATCGTCTTTTAATTTTTTTGGTTTTAATTTTCTTTAATAAGGAAAATTTTGTAATAGTAATTTCATTTCCGGGCTTTTTCACTAGTCGTAACAATTTTTTCGACAGGATACTACATCGTCAAAAAAATTATTTCTCATTTTTTATTATTATTATTATGGTATGAAATTATATTTAATCCCATACTCTCAGTAAAGCTATACATATCTGATAAAAAAATAATATCTTATACTCATTTTTATGTATTTTACTTTCATTTTGCAATAGCAACTGTCTTTATCATAAGTCATTTGTCAATGGGTAACAATATACTTATATAAATTTTCATAGATTAGAAAGAAAACCTCACTCCAAATACCCACACAAGATCAAAATCATATCTCTATATATTCATTATGTAATTGATCTTATAAATTTGCTTTTTCTTCATTTTTTCATTGTAACTTATTTTCAGCATCAACCTCTCTCCATCATAAGTTCTTACCATGATATAGGCCATTTTATTGTTTTTAGTATATTTATAGCATTCAAGATTCTCACCATACAAATAACTTTCAGAACGTACAATAATACGTGTTTCATACATCAATCATTGACACAAACATCACAAAAAATTCCTACACATCATTCAGAACTCACTAACTCTTATATTTATATATTATATTAATTAAATTATAACTTTGATTCAGCTGCATGTGACTAAGTACAGTCAATACACTATAAGAATAAGAAGAACTATAAGAACTAAGTAAAGTTAATACACTGGACTAAACAAGAGTCGCTTTTGATGGATCTACCTATTTCTGTAAAACGGGTGATATCCTAGTTGGACAGCCAAGGATCGCTGTAACAATGTATTACGTCATGTTTTTTTTTTAAATTAAATAAATAAATAAAACCCTTTTACCGGACAGTCTAATTTTTGGATGATTTTGATTTTCATATACCCTATAAAATCTTTCAAAGCTTGAGTAGACATTTCTTTTTAAAAGGCAGCTTATTCAAATATCTAATTTATAGAATTTAACCACATTTTTTGGCCACAAATTATAGAAGCCTCTTCTAAATTTCTTTATGAAATCTTTTAAAGCAAAAGTATACATTTCTTTTTACAATATGGCTTACTCAGTCCAACATTTTGAATAACCCTGTTTGAGGCAAAACGAACGTGTACCTTATTAAAAAAAAACCCTCTTCCGTCAAAATAAAGATGTGACGAAATAAAACCAAATGATTTTGAACCGCTTTCCACAGATAAATCAAGATCTGTTTTTTTATAAATTTATACACTTTTTTTCGGTTTTTTATCGAAAACTTAATGAAATAAAATGAAATTTTATATCTAAAAGCGCTCCAACGTTCTCAGTTGTTTGACTGGATGTAGCAGAAGATCCAAAGATAAAAACCCGATCGCGACATAAACATTTTTTAATTCTTTTTCTTCACTCGTATGTGTGAAATAATGTTTTTTTACAATATATCAGTGTTTAACCACACTAAATTAAACAAGACAATAAGACAAAAGACTTCGTAAAAGATTGCAGTAATTAAAAAGTTTCTTATGATTATTAATTGGTGAAACTAGGTGGTAAAAATTAAACATAGTTGGACTCAAAGTGAGACTAGTTTTAACGATTATTTACATAATAAAGTGGTGGAAAATAAAGTTGAACAGAAATAACTGTTTCTTATGTGAGCACTGAGATATTCCAGTTGACTTTTCACTGCAAGCGTGGTTATACTACTCGTCGAGATGTTGCACCCCCCCCCCCCCCCCCCCACCCAACCACACACATCAACACCACCTGTGCTTTCAGATATGAATACATTTAGCCATTTTACTAGCTCACTTATATTCAAGCGTATTTTACAGTTTAGATCTTCTTGCTCTATTGCTTCTCAAATGAGATTCAGCAGAAATTTAGTAATGTATCCTTGGGATAAATTAATTAATTATACAGAAAAAATTCTGAACATTCATGAACCAAAACAGTTATACTGAAATGCATATTCTTACCATTTTATTTTATGTTCAGTTTATTATCATGTAATATATTTAAATCTATGCTTTTATATGGCAGAGACAGTATTGCGCTTACCACTCTGATCTGAAATAAACAAACATTATTATTATAAACCACTCGGCTCCAGACAGTATAGTATCATGTCAGTTATATACATTATATTAAAGATTTATTTCGAAATGTTCCCGCTGACATTCAGGGCAAAATAAAATTGATATTTTTGAAAGTATTAAATACTTTTTTAAAGCAGATTATAGACTCTTTTAAATTTTTAGTTAATTTACAAACGGACATACTCGTACACAATTTTTAAAATTATTTTTTTTTTTACATAGCTAATGTTTTAAAATCGCTTGCCTGTTTTTTTTTGTTAACTTTATTTACTAATTTAAATGAAACTGAAAAACACATTTAATTAGACAAACGTACTATAAATGTTATTGTCACCTCTGTTTTGTCGTTTTATTTAAAATAAATAATAACTTACAAAAATTGGTAAACCTCGACCGGGTGGCGTTTAGCGGTTTTCTGTTTTCTTTTTACTAGAATTATTTCAATTTTTTTAGGAGCGTCTAAGGTTAAACTTTAATTGCAAACATATAAACCGATGTTCTCTCTTTCTAAAACTATAGATCATATTTCTGAGCATAATAGAAAAATAAATAGAACGACTCTTATGAGGACGTGTCAATTGGTTGCATAAATAGTACTGCGTGGCTCCACTGATTGTCGATATTTTGTGACAAATCACTACGTGGTCAGAACTGGTTTATATTTTTAGTCATGGCACTGAACAATTGCAGTCTATATTTTCACTAGATTTAAAATATACCTACGTACAGAGTTTTCCAATAAGAGGTGTTATTTTGATATTCAATCGTAAAAGATCAATGGTTTCATTGCTTGTGTGGCACGTAGCGCCATTTTGTTGAAAGTAAACGTTGTTCAAATCAACACCATCCAATTCCGGCCATAAAAAATTATTAATCATCTCTCGTTAGCGCAATCTATTCACCGTAACTGTTGCTCCAGCCTCATTTTCGAAAAAATAAGGTCCAATGACTCCGCTGGACCATAAACCGCACCAAACAGTCACACGTTGAGGATAGAGAGGCTTTTTAATAATAATTCTTGGGTTTTCCGAGCCCCAGATGCGACAATTTTGCTTGTCGACGAAGCCACTGAGGTGGAAATGGGCCTCATCACTCAAAATGATTTGCATTTGATTCACTCAAGTGAATTTTAAAAATTTCAATGTGTTGTTGAAGCGTGTATCGTTCCATTTTTATTAATGGCGTAGTTTCTACTTGTCAAATGTCAAAAAATGACAGCTTTAAAAGTAATATCTACCGAAATAGCGGGCTATTCAAAATAACACCTCTTATTGGAAAAACCTGTATATATCATTAATTTTCAACATAAAAAGCATATTACGAAAGCGTTCTCTAATCTGCGTTAATCAGGCGTCGCCAAGGGACAAAACGTTCTATTGGTAGAATACGTACATTTTTTTCTCTGGAGTACGAAGCAATCGCTCGACTTCTTATCTTTCTCGCATATGTAATACTCGCAAATACATGCAGTCGCGTTCTTCGGTGTACTACACATTGATAATGTGGCATGAGTAACAAAAGTAAATGTAAAGGAATGTTATGGACATATATTATACTATCTGCTGGCACTACAGAGTTTATTTTCAGAAAAATAAAATTAATGTTACATTATTATAATTTTTTTATTTATTTATTAACAGTCTTTTAATAGTATTTTTCTATTAATATTGTATTTATCATTGACCCATAAAATAACGACATTATAAATTTAAGAGCATATAAAAAAAACATAATATACTAACTGATGAGTACCAGGTATCGCTGGGGGTCATCCTTAAGAGATAGACACATACCATCGCAAACTAACTGACGTGTACCCGGTATCGCTGGGGGTCATCCTTAAGAGATAGACATATACCATCGTAAACTAACTGACGTGTACCCGGTATCGCTGGGGGTCATCCTTAAGAGATAGACATATACCATCGTAAACTAAGTGACGTGTACCCGGTATCGCTGGGGGTCATCCTTAAGAGATAGACATATACCATCGTAAACTAACTGACGTGTACCCGGTATCGCTGGGGGTCATCCTCAAGAGATAGACATATACCATCGCAAACTTTTCTGTACGCCTTTTTAAGATATACAATTTTGTAGTTCATTATTTATATGTATCTTATACCGTTTAGCCAGCGTTAGCAATGGAAGCGTCGGAAAAAATATTTTTTACGACATGATTACAATACATTGAGTTTTCTCTACTTTCTATAAACATAATATGCATGTTTTATGTATATAAATCTTCCGAGAGAAATTTTCTAAATGATAGTGAAAACCCTATTAATATCCATTGCATAGTTTAGAAGAACTAAGCGCCTAAACAGAGAGACGAGGATATGGACTTTGTTTTATACTATTTAGCGATAATCAGTTCTGATAAAGTACATTTTTTTATATCTTCTAGGTTTTTTAAACTTGGAGTGGGTATCAATAATGGCAATGAGGTAAAGTATTACGAGTGTTATGTTATTCAATTAAAACTGCTGTTATTAAGTTGTGCTGTTATTCAGCTATTGAAACTTATTTAAGTTAAGTATATAATGCAATAAAGATTAAGCCCAGCGTCTGAGAGGCTTTGTCAAATTTTAAATTTTCAGGACTTTTCTTGTTATTTTTATATTAGAAAAAATACCTGAAAAAAGCCACCACAATGTTTTTTTAATCTAAGAAATTGGTATATCCACGAACAATGGCTCAATTATTTTCCAGCTGGTGCTATAATAGGCAGGTGTTACTCGTGTTTCTGATCGATATACACAAGCAATACAGATAATATATTTTTCGATTTATTAAAAGTCGTGTACTTTCTGTATCCTTGAAATATTGTATCTTAGTTGATTTTAGGAAAATCTTTTTATAACACAATAATTAAATATACTAATTTCGGTCGTAGATGGATGGGTGGATGTGTGATTTAGAATTGTATTCCAGCGTAATTCGTAAAATTATTCAAGATCAATGGACTTTATTTTCAAAATTAGAATCGATAATAATTAATCATATCAGTCAAGCGATAAATTATTTAATGAACTTTAATTCTTTATTTAAAATGTGTATTTCTTTTGTTTAAGTGTTGTTTAGTTTAGATCTAAATCTGGACCACTAATGTTATATTATGTTTATTAACGGTGTTCATCCGAAAGGTAATTCTGGTCGTCTCTCCAATTATTTGTCAACAAAAAAATATGCTCATTTTATACAGGAAATTGACAATTTAATCGTTTTTGATAGACAATGATGCTGAGGCAAACGTTTTAGCTTTATGAATCCTACAACTAACATCCCGTAATGTTTCAAGGGTTCGTGCTGTTATTATAATAGTTTTATGAATTTTTTAGTGCTATTTAGTATGAACATAACCTCAATAATTGTTTTGCTTATTTATCTGCTTTACTTTGGTACTCTGTAATTGAATTGAGACAGAAAGCATTATTTGAAAAATTGTTTTCCACCAAAACAGCAATAAATCACAAAGCTTTTAACAATTGTGACACAATCCATAAATGAATTCACGTATGCAACATATTGTCACTATTTTTAACTTTAGCCAATAACAGCGAAAAAAACTGCGGAGCTTACAAAAACACGTCATACCGCTACAATGCGCATAGAAAATGTTTTTACTGCTTTTCTAAATTTTTGGATAATTAAATCATCCCAAATATTGACGGTAGATACATTCACAGTGATGCAAAGGTCTCACAAATATATTAGTTTCTATTCAAATACCCGGCGCCGCCCGGTTAAACCAATTAAAAAATAATGTACCAGTATCATGACTTTTTTTTCTTTTTTATTGACAGTTAAATATATATTTAAAAGTTTTGTAGCCATTTAATAATAATAACAAATAAACACGGATATCCTCACTGGGATCTCCCGCACTGAGGATATCATTTTCATATTATTAAAATATAGTATTAAGGAAAATGTGAAGTAATTTTTAAAAAAATGCGGTTTGTACTGAAATAAATATTCAAGATTTAAATGTTATAATACTAATGTGAGTTTTGAATGAGAGTGGGATTTTGTTGTAGAGTTTAGTATCGTAGTATATATATTTTAATTATTTTTTTATTTCTTGCTAGAGCAATCCCGATGAATTAGAGAACTCATTTTAGAACACGGGTAACTTGAAATACAAGGGTGGGAGTTAATAGGTATAATTTTACGTTGGTATTTTGATATCAAAATTATAAGTTTCACACACACCCTTGAGGTGATTTTTCACAAAAACGGGGCTATATATAATTATTATTATTATGATTATTACATAACAGTAAAAAATAGTAAAAGGGAGGTTAAGTAGAACAAACAAGAAAAAACAACACAAAAGAAACAAACAAGGACATACACACAAGCACAAAGCCAAGGTATTCCTATAGGAATTTTCAAAAAGGTACTTATCCACTAAGACATTGGTAAGAGTAAATTATTCTTGATTACAAATACAGGGGATATATCTTATAAATAATTTTGTAAAATACAACCGAAAATGCATTAAATGGATGATTTCTTAAGTAACGAATTAGAGTTAAATATTAAAATTCATGAATATGAATGTATATGTACCGATTCGTGTAACAAAATTATTTCTAAAAACATCAATGATATAAATAAACATCCGTAGCATTCAAAAAAATTTAGATGAATTAATTCTAAAAATAAATAATTTAATTAAAAAACCGGACTTTATAGTGTTATCCGAAACATTTACGAACGCTGAGTCACCGTCTTATCACTTACCTGAGTACAACTATATTTCTACCAAAGTAGACATCAATAAAAATTCGGGAATAATAATATTTGCAAACAATAAATTTAGTATTGTTAACAAAATAGAACATCCAATACACTTAGTAAACTGCATCGAAGTACATTTCAAACTCGGCAAATCAATATACCATCTAATAGCTATTTATAGAACGCATGGCTCGAGTATTATTACATTTATTAATGACCTCAAATACATATTATTAAAATTAAAAAATAAACTTTGCTTCGTCGTAGGAGATTTTAACGTTAATATTAATGAAAAAATAGAAAATAATAACAAAAATGAATACATCAATTGTATGACTGAACAAAATTTTATATATTGCATAAATAAAAATACTAGGGAAATAAAAGAACATACTCCATCTTGTTTAGACCACATTTGGACAAATGTAAACATTAAAGATCTTCACAAAATAAAATCAATTGTTTGGAAAACTAACATAACTGATTATCACTCACGCTTACTTCTGTATAATAATAATATTAAACATAAAAAACATAATTTTATAACCAAAAAATCAACAATAGATATGACTATTCTCTCTGAAAAATTAAAAAAGGAGGATTGGAATAATGTTTTAAACAGTGATGATACTGAAATTTGTTCGATTAACTTCGAAAATATTATGTCACAACACATTAAAAATTCGACAACTGAGATGACAACACACATAAAATCAAAATTAAGATGTTTAAAGCCTTGGATTACCAAAGGACTTATTATATCTATCAGAAATAAAGAAAAACTTTACAAAATAACTTACAAAATAAAAATCCCCAAGATGAAAAAGCATATATTTTCTATAAAAAATATAAAAATAAATTAACATCTTATATTAAAAAAAGTAAAGAAGAGTATTTTAAAAATAAAATATTATCTTCAGAAAATAACCATAAACAAATGTGGAAAACTGTTAATTTCGCCATAGAAAATACAAAAAAAACACAAAACATTAAGTACATTGAACATGATAAAAAAATTATAGATGCCAATATACAGCCTAAACAATGTGCAAACATATTTAATTCCTTCTTTGCAAATGTTGGGAAAAATCTTGCGAAAAATATCCATAAGCCTTCAAACCAAGAAAACCATAAAAATAAAAATATACAGAAACGTAATATACTTTCAATGTTTGAAACAACAACAGAATGTGAAATCTCGAAAACAATAGAAAATATGAAAGGAGGTTCGTCTCCCGGTTTTGATTCTATTACGACACACATGTTAAAAACTATGAAACCTCGCTTAATAAAACCTATCACTCATTTAATAAACTTAAGTTTAACAAATGGAATTTTTCCAATGAACTACAAAACCACAATAATCTCACCTATTTACAAATCTGGAGATCCACATCAAGCAACGAATTATCGCCCAATATGTCTAATTTCTAATATAGGAAAGATCTTTGAAAAAATAGTAAAAAAACAATTGGTAAATTTTCTAGATAATAATAAAATATTACACAAAAACCAGTTTGGCTTTATAAAATCACTTAGCACACAAGATGCTATTGCTAACGTAACCTCATACATTCACGAATCATTAGATAAAGGTAAAAAATGTGCGGGTATATTTATTGACCTTAGAAAGGCATTCGATAGCATATCCCATGAGATGCTATTAAAAAAATTGAATAATATCGGCATAAAAGGCAACGCGATTAAATGGATCACCGACTACTTAAAAAACAGTCCTCAAGTGGTAAAAATCATCGTGTTAATAGTGATCAAGAGATAACAAGCTTTGGAATCCCCCAAGGTACAGTGTTTGGACCAATTCTATTTACTATATATGTAAACGATATTTTTTTTCAACCTTTACATGGTCAAATTACGTCATACGCCGATGATACTGTATTAATAATAAGTGATAAGACTTGGGAAAAAGTAGAATTAAAGGCCACAGAAGACATCAACACGCTCAAGAATTTTTTCGACACTAATTTACTGTCACTTAATAATGAAAAGACATTTGTAATTCCATTTGCAATCCATACAAATGATACTCCTAAAAATTTTAACATTGTCATACATAATAATACTAAAATTCACAGCCAAAACTATTGCAAATCAAACTGTACAGTACTAAAAACAACAAATAAAATTAAATATCTAGGAGTAATTATTATTAAAAATCTGAAATGGAAGGAACAAATATGTCAAGTTCAACAAAATTAGAAAATTAATATATATATTTTTAAGAATTAGAAACTTTCTGTCGATAAAAAATCTATATTTAATTTACTATGCCTTAGTTCAATCCACTTTACAATACGCTATTATTAGTTGGGGATCCGCGTATAAATTTAACCTTCTTCCAATTGAAATTATACAAAGAACAATTATTAAAATTATATTAAAAAAATCCTTTTGACTACCCAACAGAACGCCTGTTTGAAGAATTTCAAGTACCTACATTTAAAGACCTATATATTAAAAACTCATTAATCCAAATTATAAAAGAAAAAGATAAATATCAACTTTTAAATGAAAACAGAACGCGACTTAGACATGTTTTTCTATGCCCAAAACTAAATACGTCTTTTGCACAACATCATTATACTTACCAGGAAAGAACTTTTTTCAATCGTCTACCAGAAGAAATCAGAAGCATTAATGATAAAACCCGAATACTACTCTCTGTCAAGAGACACTTTAAAAATATTCTGAAAAAAAAACTACTGTCACTTAATTAGTCTCACAAATATCCTTAGTTTGCCATAACTTCCTTTCTTTTTTAAATTTATTATATTAATATATTATCCTTCACTACTATCAAAAAAAATACTACAGCAAACATACATTTATGTACAATGAATTATTTAAGTACTAACTAACAACAACATTTATGTACACTCCTCTTCCATACACAAGCAAATGCTTTCAATGGAAGAGTAGTAAAAAGACACAAGATGTAAAATGAATTATGTACCATGTTTTTTTTTATTTTTTTTTTTTATAGTGAATACCTCACAAGAGTCCCAACTGCTCCCGTCTGGAGCCAGTGAGACTATGGCATCCCCGATTGGGGGATGTTGTGAGGCTTAAGGTAAGTGGGTAAGGGAAAGAGGAAGGTGGGGAAGTACCTGGCTATTCAGATCTAGTCACTAAACACGGCTAAAGCCATTTGGAGCAACGTTTCAATTCTGAACGGTGGTCTTACACCAGGGCGATACTGGTAGTATCTTCCACTCTGGAACGTGCCGCAAATATACTATATATTATTTTAATTAATTAATTGTGAAATAACACAAATTAATCAAATAAAATTTATTTGCGCACGCCGGGTTCGAACCCGCGACCTTCGGAATGGCAGTCCAATGCGTTACCACTGGACTATGCTGGCCGTCAAACATATTATTAAAAATAAAAAATAATTACAAAAAAAAAAAAAAATTCTTACGAATTAAAAATTTCTTATCAACGAAAAATTAAAAATATTACGCGTTAACAGTCTATTCTACAATGTGCCATTACCAGTTGGGGAGCAACTTAAAAAACTAGTCCCCATGGAAATTGTCCAAAAATCCGTAATAAAAATTATTCAAAAAAAAACTCCAGATTTCCCCACTGAACGCGTATTCGAAGAATTTAAAATTCTTACATTTAAAAAAATAATTTGTGAAATATTAATTATTCAAATTATAAAAGATAAAACTCATTCGTAAATGAAAATCGTTATAGACACAAACATATATTTGAACACCCTAAACTAAACACTTCTTTTGCCCAACACCAAGAAAAATGGTTCTTTAATATATTACCTGATAAAATCAGCAGTATTTTTGATAAAATAGAAATACTTTAAAAATATTTTAGAGAAAACATTAACCAAAAAAACTGCTTCCCTTATTCCAACCTAAAAATCGTGCAAAAAATCCTGTAATTGTTTGTCTATTAATCCTTCACGATATTTTTTTTCTTTCTAAATACGTAAACATATTTGTCTATTAATTTCACAATAATGATAACGATGTAACTATAACTATATACATTTTTATTAAATGTATACTATGTCACAAAATTATGCTTGCATCGTAATATATTATTAAACTTATATTTTTTTCCAAATGTAAACTCTTCTTCCAACGAAAAGCAAATGCTTTTAATAGAAGAGCCGTACAAATATTAAGATACAAATTAACCTATTGTAAAACTTAATTATTATGTTATGTTCAAAAGTTTTATTGATAAAATATAAATTTAATAAAAATAAAATTTTAAATATCTGGAAGAGAGTAATAGAGTGTGTAGGCAATATAGTTCAGAGATTTTTCCCATATTTTGTAGTGTGTTATAGGAATGCGGATTTTATTGTCATTGCGTTGTACCTACTGTTGTTGTGGATGTTTTGATTGTGAAGTGACTTGATGTTATTGTGGATTGATCGTTGGATAATTTGTCGGATGGTGCTCATGATTTTATGTTTGGGAAGGATTGCAATTGAAAGGAAATCGGAACCTGAATAGATTTCATTGACGTGTGTGTCCCATGGAAGACCAAGAACATTTCTGAGAGCTCGGTTTAGGAACACCCGTAGGTCCGCTATCAGTATCTTTGAGGCAAATCCCCAGATACAGCGGAGATAGGATAGGTGCGAATGCACCATGGCAATTTGTGTGGAGGTCCCACGATCGCTTGGAATCTACAATCAAACCCAAATATTTTATTTTCATTTTCTTCTCGAAACAGTTGTCACCAATTTTGATATTGAGGCTGGATTTTTTCTTGTTTCCGGAAAGTATGTAATTCATTTACGTCAAGGGTCAGTTTTTTATTCTTAACCAGCTTGTGAGATTGGAAAAATTAACATTCATTTCCGATTCAAGCTCCGTTAGATTCAGTTTGTTATAAAAAAAAACGGTATCGTCCGCATAAAGCTATAGAGTTTCTACAATACCCAACTTTGTTGTGTCATTAGCATAACTTAGGAACTTATTATTTTTTGTTTTCCAGGTTCGTTATGGCTTATCAATGTTCTCTTTAGGTACTTTGGTAAAATATTAATTTAATATATCTTTTATAATTGGTTACAGTATTCCAAACTTTCTTTTTTCTGTTGTCAACGGAATACTTCCTTAATTTTGTTTCTAATGTTAAAATATGCTATCTCCTTTTTTTAGTGAGTGCATCAAATTTAGGCGTCTAACCAGTATTGATCAGTATTTTGTGTCCTTTATTAGTTTTTACTTGTTTTTCGAGAATTTATATCATTTATAACGTTAGTGTGCGAAATTATTATAATTAATTTTACATCTTCAGACGAATGGGTAAATTTGCAAGTTTTAAGTGAGGTATTTATTATGTTATAAGTTATTTTGTAAGCATTTGAGATTTTCCTTGCGGATCTGTTATTGGGGAGGTTTTTCGGGGAATTTTTATAATCCAATATGAGTATGTTATGGTCGCTAAGGGGAACATCAATATTTGAGAATTTGCCGAAAAAAATTCTTATATTTGTAATAATGTGATCTATCAACAAGCTGGTGCCGTTAGTTACCCTCGTGGAAAACATTGTGTTACATAATAAAAGTTTTACGATTTCAAGATGTGAATATATCTCTGTATCAGTTTCTTTTGATATATCGATATAGAAATCTCCAAAAATTTGCGTATCTTGCTTGTTTTAATTTAATATCAATTCTAAAGAGTTAGAGAAATTTGTTATATTTGAGATATTGAACAATATTAAACCTCTAAATTTTGTTAATTTTTCGTCGTAATCTTAACTCCTAGGAAGGTATATTGCAGCATTTTTTGATTTTATTATTGTTGAGTGTATTGTGCATGTAGATAGCGACTTTTTCTCCTCTGTCCATCTCACGGGAAGCAAAAATTCCCGAGTAGTAAACAAGGTTTTCGTAATCACGAGAACTGTTTCTGTAATTTTTTCAATTTTTGTGGTGTATTTTTGTATTTTGAAACATTTTGTCCTTTAATTTGCTTTTAACAGTATCCCACATTGTCCACCCTTTCTCTGAAGCTTCATCCATGAGCTTGCAGAGTGAGCAACCCGAATTTGTTGCCCGGTGGTTTCTCGTACCTCCACTGCAATTTTAACACGTTGGTTCTTTCGTCTTGTTAGAATATGTATCTTATACCTACAAAAATGTTGGATGTGACCAAAAACCCGGCATTCGTATCATTACATCAAGGGTGATTGATCTTCGACCACAAGACGTTGATATAACAAACTATTTTTAGTTACTTATTGTTTTGATGAAAGTGACGTTCTTAACTGAAAATATTTGCTTTTACCTAAAAATTCTAGAGAAGTAATCAAATGGTTGGCCATTTAATATTGAGTTAGCAAAAAGAAACATCAATTAAATCATTTGGACATCGTAATACGTTTTTATCAGCAGTGAAAAAATAGCAGGTTCAAAACGTGGTTAAGTTAGGTTAGGTTAGGGGTTGACATTATTTGCTGATCAATCTTGTCTTAATTGCTGACTATAAGTGGCTGCCTAACTCAATATATTTGCCGGCAGAAAACATTTTAGAGCTGACCAAAACCTCAATATTATGCTGACTATTTAAATTATTTGAACCCGTTCAAATTCAATGATTTAAAAAATGTTTGGAGTACCAAATGTATAAATCCAGTTCGTTAATTACCATGAAGTGGTCTAACTATAATGATATCGTATAAAGGTTTTCGGAAAAAAGCAGGTACAACTGCCTTTTATTTCTTCTCAACGTTAACGACCCTTACGCTGGGAAAGATTTATTGTGGGCATATTTCAATCCCTTTAAAAGACCTAATCACGATTATAAATGACCTTGCTTTATTACTTCGTGACTTAACTTCCTTAACTATTATAATTACGAACAATAAAAACTTTATAATTATTGACAAATTTCAATCTTTTCTTGAATTATTTTAACTGATACTGCTTAAGTGTTCCATCTGCTCATAGTCAGTAAATCTACAGCCATCACAGGAAGGAAAGGATCAAGTGCGGATACCTTTTGACTCGGGTCAGATAATTAGACATTTTTATTTCAACTAAACATGTTTGAGTGTATAAAAGAAAATGTTTATAATGTCATCAACGCTCACCTGTTCACCTACGGTGTAGAGAACATTTTGCAAGTGTAATTCGATGAATTTTACAGGAAGATTTAAATTAATAATAGGTATTATAGGTATAAACAGTTTAATATTTAAAACATTACGGCAATACAAATAAATCTGTTAAAAAATTAATATGAAAAAATAATTACATTTATTTATTTAAGGAACTTAAATAGTCTTTATACTAATTAATAGTACTGAAGAGTATGAGACCAATTATTATGAATATATACAGATTGGTTAATTTTTAAATATAGTACGTTAAATGTAAATTATGTATAGTAAAAACTATGATAAATGTATCTAAGAAAAAAATCCTAGTAGATTTTTTAAACAAAGCAGTACAATTTACCAAAAAAATATAAATATGCATATAATTGTATCGTTATGTGCTATATGATTGCTGCACGCTATATGCAATATTTACATTTATTTGTTTATTTTATTTTAGAGACAGAACGTTCCCGGGTCACGAATAAACTGATCATATTTTAAAATCTCCTAATACCTCCACAGTAGGCGTAAAATGTTGGTTGTGTCGTGATGGAGAAAGTCCTTGGTGGAAGTAGCTAGCCATGGCATTGAACTCACAATGGCTGGGTACACGGAGAAAACTAAATATCGCAAATATTATTAAAGAATCTTTTTAAATTAATCGCATTCCTGTTAAGAGCGGGACTGCAGGCTTTTATCGATTGAATTGACTGATTTCCTAATAAACTATCAGTAAAACACGAATGTGTTTATGGCGATGTCGGTATACGTGTTTATAAAAATTATAATATTTTCGCATTTAGTCATTATATAATAACAGGATAAATGCAGCTGCATTAACACATGTTCCGATATATTATGAAAGTACTAATAGTTTATTAGGAAATGGCCTGCTATCACCTTTGTAACAGGATTTTAATAAATCAATAATACTCTTTTTTCTCCGTGTGGGACTCAAACGCGATGTCAACTCAGCTACTAACGGTATGGTAATTTCAAGCCACAACGTCCCTATTTGAAATAGCGATCTCTCACCATGGCGGTACTTAGTGGTACTAAGTACCTCAGTTAGTACCCATATCTTCCACTATGAAAAGAGGTGCAAAATTCTATGGCTTATCTACTCTATGATTCATCATTATATTTATAAAAAATTTAATAACCCATTTAGGGTATTAATCCATTATCAGTAGAGGAACCTCTGATCCAAGAAGGTTACCGTCTGGCACTGAAGACAACGTAGACTAACATTTAATCACCATCGTATATCGCCCATTTGGTCGAAACGAAAATTTAAAAAATATCATGATGGAACACAGTTCTCTTTTGAAATTTACTTTTGAAATTTAAGCAAAGAATGGTCTGTCTTCTGGATCACCAAATACACCCACTCCCATCGTATTTCTTATATTCTTTATCCTATGGTAGACATGGATGTTTACTATTAGAAGATTCGGGAGATTAAGACATGTTTCGGTAGTCCCTTAGTATCTTGTTTAACATTGAACGGGCAGTTTTAATTTGAAGAAGCTATTATTATCCCTTTAAAACGAACCGTTCCTCGAAACTAATATTATCAATCAGGTGTAACGCTCTACACGGAGCTGTTCAGGCGACGAAACGATTTTCTCAGATAGAATTGTTAGCAATAAAAACTTAAAGCCCTCTCCCAGGAGGGCAGGTAAAACTTTAAGCTTCTACGAGGCGTCATCAAATGCAAAGCCCTTAAGTCTCTAGTACGAGGTCTTAGGTAGCAAGAGCGGACCACCTTGTCGTTTCCACGGAAGGTCTTAGCAACTAATATGTACACTTTCACTAAGTAGCGATACAACAACAAAAAACGTTCGTTCTGCGACTTGGCTTTTCCACCTCCGTTAATGATTCTATAAAAATATATTACGGTAGCATATTGAATTAAAACGAATCATACTCTATTTAAGTTTTTACGCGATCATGACTAAGTACGCATTTTGTTGATGGCAGCGTTTAGCTTTTTTTATTTTAGGAAAAATTTTAATCCACTTCGTTTCCCATTGTTTTAAGTACTTTATTCACGTTCCAATATTCATCGCAAACCTGAGAGAGTTCTTAATGAATTGGTCAAACCATAAAACATAATATACTGGTACTATTATGCAGGGCTTCATTCTATCCATTGGTCATAACGTAACTCAATAAAATTAATAGTACTCTCAACAAATATTGCTTAATAATTTAGCAACTCCGAGAAAATTAATACCTTTTAAGTAAGACTCGATCGATTTTCCATAAAATACAGAAACTCATTACATTTTCAATGTTCTTCATTACTTTAACACTTCTATTTGAAATGTTTCCACCATCATTGGAGGTCCTGAAACATAAAAGCAATTAAAAGATTGTTCTTAGTTAATTAAACTACGTGATATATATTTTGAAGGCTTAACTGAGATGCTCATTAACTTTCGACTTTGATCCTCAACACGCAGAAAGTTTGCCCAGAATAATCAAATCACTTCGCAGATACGATGTCTGAAGGGGAAGCACATTTATATACAGGTGTAAGATCCAATCACAATACGTTGTTCCGTATTGCGACAAAACTACAAGAAAATTGTAGCGTAGCAACAAGAAAATTGGGAACACCGACTTACTTTAACCCGGAATCTATGTTCACTGTTAAAAGTCTTATAGCAGACCGAACTAGTTTTATAAAGTACTAGTTGACCTCCCTGGCGTTGCTCGGGCTTCACACAGATTTTTTTCATAATCAGACTAATACAGTGACCTTCCTCTTGTTTTGAAGGTCAAATGTGCAAATTTTCATCAACCTCAGAATAAAACTTTAGATTTTTATACATATCAAATCCACACCGCCCGCCCGTGACAATCAACTTGAACTAGTTGAAAGTTTCTAAAATTGTATATTTTTTATGCGACAGCCATTTTTCGAAGACAAAATGTATGCACGTATTTTCTGAAAGTGTCTGTATTCTTTTAATGGGCAGGATTCTTTCTTCAATAGTATAATATATATACCTACATATATACCTACATATAGTCAAAAGTTCCCTAAAACACAATTAAAAAATGTATTTTCACGATTGGTTTTATATAAATATGAAATGAAAAATAACAGAATGGTATTTTTTGTCCTATTATTTGAAAGTTTAAAATATTTTTAAAAGTTCCATAGCTTATGATAGAAATGTATATAAATACATATTTCAGGGAAATATAAATATATATCACAGATTTTTGGGTTTTATTAAATTTATTTAATTTTAAGAAAACAATGTATGTTTATTCTAGTTTCTACTGAAATCACGATCAACTAAAATTGAAACATAATTTCAATACCTACCTAAAATTTAGGATATTCCAACGTATAATTACTTCTACAAGTTAGGGATAGGACCGCTTGATCTTCAACCTTGTCTGCTCGCCCAAGTTTCTGTTCGGGGCACGCCTTGCAGAAGTTAGCAATGCAGAGTCTCGAACGCAAATTAACATAAACTCATTTGTTAAACACGGGGGACCGGGGTATTTAGGGATACACCCCGTACCATCCCTCAGGGGGTTGGTCAGTGTAAGCAAACCAACCATATTAGCCTGGACAGAAGGTGCTGACTTCGCAATAGCACAGCTTGCTAACTATCCCGCTGTCTGGCTGTTAAATTGTTTACACAATATGATTCTAATACCTTCGTACCACATTATTCCGATACGTAAAATACAGTATTTGGAAAATGAGTTTTGTTTTATTGCCGGTGCTCGTTTTACATATTATAATTCTAAAACCTTTTTGTACGATAATAATTTTATATCAGCCTAATTAGAGGTATTGATTGTGAATATTATTTTTACCCTATTATACGATTCGGATTTTGCTTGGAGTTATGTGTATTTTACGATTTACGACTCTAATATCCTTTTCACCAAACAAAATAAATGGGAACGTTCCATGTATTTGTATTTGTGGAAAAATTTGATTAAAATGTTATTCTTTCTAAACTATGTCATTTCTTTCACGTTTATTTATTTTTACAAATAAAAAAGTTTCCTGTTTCAACACCACTTTATTTGAGTTATACAGTTCGAATATATATGTCAAGGTTAAAGGGTTAAGATTTTATTCCACCTGCACTGGGTGAGTGGTGAAATTCATTAAAATGACGAAAACGAATAAATTATAAGAGAGGGAAATTAATGGTAGCTTTCAATCACTTATGACGTTGTGAAAAATCAAAAATTCAAGGAATATATTTCTTAATAAATTTTCATATAATTTTCACAGTTGTTTCACTGTTGCTCCGTACTGTTTGTACGGAGCAGCATAATTTCTTGAACGGTGGGCTTTGGTATTTCAAAATTTACACAGCTCTCTGCTCTCGAATGTATAGATCCACGCAAGTATTATCAGCTCGCAACGCCGTTGGCATCATGAGCTATAGATCTTATTTATACTACTTGTTTATGCATATCTTACCATGGTACCAAATACATATGCATTTGTCTTTTTTCTGTATTTATGCTCTACTCTTTTAATGCATTTAAAAATTTATCGAACAACAGTCTTATTTAGAACATGATAAATAAATAAATTAAGCATTAGTCCTGTGAACAGATATTAGATTTCCCGTATTATTTACTCCGACTCATGCGCTCTGGCGAAATGAAAAGGCATTTGCAAAACACGGCTACCATCTTTACAGTATTAACCAGACAAGGAACAAAAAATCAAATTTACAGACCGATGAAATGCAAAGTGGTCTAGTCAAAACAGAATTTTTGTTACAGATTTGCCATCTATTAAGTGAGACCTCCCAGAAGGCCCGCCATCCATCCCATGCACAAAAATGCACAGTTTGGTGCGGTTTACACGCTGGTGGCACCATTTGGGCTTAAGTCCCAACTGCTGGAGCCAGTGAGACTATGGTATCCCTAATTGGGGTTACGGTGTCAGGTCGAAGGTAGTGGAGAGGGTTAGGAGATGGAGAAGAGGAAGTTGGGGGAGTACCTGGCTAACCAAACACGGCTAAATCCAGGGCGATACTGAGAGTATCTTTTACTCCAGAACGTGCCGCAAGTTTAATATCTATTTTTTTAATTACTTCATTGTGAAATAACACAAATTTACTTGCTCACGCCGGGACATAAACTCGCGACCTTCGGTTTATTAGTCGAGAGCCTTACCCCTCGACCACGGAGGCCATGTTATTTCTTCAAAAGTGAGGCTGGAGATCGCGTTACGGTCAACAGAGAGCGTTACGAGATCATGATTATTTTTTTTAATTATTTGAATATATGAATGAATTTATCCGGATTTGGTTTCAACAAAATTGTTTTTACATGACATCAACCATCAGCCCCAACCATCGACTTTTCGAAATCAAAGTTAATTTCGAAAAATGGGTCTGTCAACATTGGCCTCCGAGAAGGCTGTTTGACATTTCTCGTTTATTTTCTTTGAGGTTAAGTGAAACCTTTGGATTATGTTGATAAACCAGGAACAATTGAAGTCTTGGAAATCAAAATTGGTCGCGTTATTCGTGACATACGACCAGCAGTGCTCAATAAAGTAAATTGGGTTGATTAGGGAAGGTTGTTTACAACGCCCATTTAGTACAGGATAATTCACATATTTATACATTTCTAAAATAATTTGACTGCCCAACTAGAAGTAATTCCCGTTTTAGGACAGTAAATAGCCTTAATTTTTTTAAACTTTGAAACTGATGAAAAATATAACAGATCTGTTATATTGTGTGTTGTTTTCGTATAAACAGGTCTCCAACTCGTCTTGAAAGGAGTTAATAAATAAGTGGTTCTTTTAGATTAATCAGGGATTTATTAATACCCCCGTATTATAAAGGTGACTCGATAGTCGACCTAACTAGAAGCTGGCTAATTGGAATCTGAAACAGTAAGTTTCTCTGAGAGCCTTCCCAATGCCCCTGGCGACTACTGACCACTGGCTCCATCATGCGGACTTCCACGCAAACTCTATACACTGCCATCTATGAAGCTCTTACTTCCCAACGATTGTGTTTAAAATATCTTTAATCCAACTGATATCCAATCGAAAAAGTAACAACATAGACTGTTCGTTAACATGCTACGTTCGAATTAAATTATATTCGCCTAAATCTGCGGTTGGTATGGGGTCTTGTATTTACTTTTCAACATTTGTTGAGATTCTCGAAATTAATGAAATCGGTTGAGCGGAAAATTAACGGTTCCTTTCAGGTTTCGTTTTCCATATTAATGGCGAAACAAACACAAGTAATTAAAATACCTAAACCTAAGTTGGCAGTTGGGATTGTGTCGCTAGATGGAAAATTTTGAAGAGGAAAACTCATGAATAAGTTATAAAATACATTATCTTTGAGAAGTAATGAGAACACAGCTTGTTACTTATTTTATACCCGGGGCGAATGATATATATTCCATACTAAAGTGCTTTATCGCAGACCAAACAAATTTAAAACCTATAAATGCTAATGTTGATACTCGAACAGCTGAATGTTTGAACGCTTTCTCTGCCCTATATACTATTGTGCTTATTTTAAGTTGCGGAAATAATTTATTCATCTATGTTTTCTTTTTGTAAGTTTCAATGTTAAGCTTTGCATATTTCATCAGAGAGGAAACGCTGAAATTCCATTTGCATCTATTTATTCAAATCTTTCTGAATGAAAAACAAAGCTCATCTGCCCACGGTTGACTTTTCTGGAATTTAGTCGGGGTTCATTGTGACGATTCAGACGCATAAGATTTTTTACTTCTAATTGTCACGATTATACAATAATAAATACTAAAATATTTATTTGTTTATTGATCATTACACATTACCCAATCCCGCCTCATACATGGCTTTACAACATTGACAAAAAGTTCACTGCTTAGCAAAATTTCAGAAATCAATTACAATTTCAATGTACGACAAGGTAACATTTAATGATTTTTTATCATACTATCTCTATGCCTAAGGGTCTCTTTCTAAATGTATAAATGTTTATGTTTTTACGAGGGGAGCAACATATTACGAGGGGAGCAACATATATAATTGCCTCCCAGACAAATTTAAAAATGAATAAAGTTTTCATGCTCTATTAAAAAAACAATGAAAGTGAATAATATCACTACGTAATGTATTTATGTGTAATGTATTAGTTATTATATACTAGTTAAATAAGTGAAAATGTAATTTTCTTTTATCTAGAATAAAAACCAAAAAAACAATGTATTTTATTTTGTAGGCTGTTTCTGTACCTTATGTTTCAATTTTATATGCCTTTGTAATAATATGTTTTCTTCTCAATTTAAAATTTTATCCATCTCGGAATGAATGTTGAATGAATGAACTCATATGGAATAATTATAGAAATACCAATTTCGGTTGTGCCTCTGTCTGTAACTCCGGTTCAATAAACCTAAAACATTGCTTTAGATTTTATTTCATTTTCAAAATTGAAAGTATTTGTTTATAAAATGCAGACAAGTGATAAATTATCTACTTTTAATATGAAATTTTAACACAAAATTACTTTAATTGTATTATTCAAAGTTGGAACAGATTATTCAAGAATTCCAACTATCCCTTAGATGAGACAAGAAGTGAAAAATTGTTTCCACTTTTTCACTTTCAATTAGTCCAATTCGACCTACAACGCTCCCAGCGCTGTAACGCCGAACGACTGGAAACTACCTAATCTGGTCTCCGCGCACTTTTACTCGCCTGATAATAATGGAACACGTTTCGACGAGATATTAGTACGCAATAACGCCTCTCTGACTATCGCGTTATTTTTATAAAAAAATGCTTAACTTTTTTCGCAATATGTAGAATTTATATCGGAAAGCAGAACAAAATCTAATTACGATTATATAAACTGCCTAACTGCTCTACTTCGACTTATTTCTATCTATACTATTTTAGGGATCTATTGAGGAAGGCACGGAATGAAAGACGTGTCGTGAAGGTCAGAGTGTTTATTTGTGAGTCAGGTAGCCGTGATTTGAGTTGACGTAGGACAGATGTAGTATTCTCCGGATGCAGGCGGTGATGGCAGGTCAAGCGCGGGTCTGTGAGTCGACGCCGGGCGCTGGTGACCGGACTCGTTATCTGTCAGGCACTGGCGATCTTGGCAATCAGTACTCCAGTGCTGACGGGAAGGCCGAAGGTGCGGTGGACCTTGTAGGCGGTTGAACGGGAGCTGAGTAGACCAGTGAGGATGCTGCGTGTCCTCGTGGTGGTCATGGTGAGTGGATGAAGCGCTGGTCAGAAACGCTGGAACCAGGGCGCTGTAATCCATGTAGCGTTGGCCAGGGACGGCGATCTGGGCCAAAGCGCTACGATGATATCCCAATGGAGTCCATGAGCTGAGCCGGGAAGAATGTCCTTCGCGCAAGTGAGGTGCGCGGATTATCACTAGTTGTGCACTTTGTTAACTGATGGCGGATTGATGACTGACTGACTAGATTATTCATGCTGTCGCTTTTAAAAGGTGAAGAAGCTTCTCGAACAATTTGGTTGCTATGTAGAATTTTCCAAACAAATAAATAAAAAATAAAAGAACATCCAAGAAACTTGTTTGGAAAAACCGAAACTTCTAGAATTCCGTTCGAATGAAGTAGTGGCGTACCACTACACTATTATGTACGTATACCTATCTATTTTTATAACGTGTGTTCCCGATTTACTATTTTCCATCTTGCGTAGTAGAGTATTTTGTTTCTGTGATGTTCAGATGTTCTTTGTGTAAAAAAATATGCTGGGCGCGAAAATCAAAAAAATAAATTTCATCAATGAAATTTTAGTCTAAACATCAACATCAGTTGTGATTGAACAGTATTCTAATATAATTTACAAATAAATCACATAAAATATTGATATCTGAAGTATTATTTGAAATAGACCACTGATTAGATAACAAAGGGAATTAATACAGAAACGATCTAACTACTGCCGCATCTGATATCAGGAAAGTATTTCCGCAGCGAGTCTGTTTTATGTTTCCGCAGATCAAGAAGCTTTCTTAATGCATTTAATTAACTGGAAATTTCGAAGGTTTGATATTTTGATTTCCATTACTTTCATTTTTTTGATCGTCACCGTGGTACTGCGCCTCCCCTCCCCTCCACCCACTTAACTGCCTACTGTCTGCTAGCATCTCGCCTTAGAAACAACCCCAGTAGATTGAATACGAACACGCTACGGTAAAACAAAGTGAAGATATAAAAGGGGCACATTTTTATGGCGTCTTGGCAGGAAAATGTCCGGCAAAAAATATATATTTCCGCTACATGGTGTTTGCTAGCCGTTGGATGTTTGTGCAGGTTTAGGTTTGCCAGGATCTTAGACGGACACCTGCCATCGTTTCTTATTTCCTATCTCGGCAACAGCCCAGCACCTCCACGCCCGGCCGAGGCGTATTGTTTTTAGGCGCCGAGTGGAAGCTGAGTACCAGACAGTACGTAGAGTAACGATCCGCCCATTTACTTTGATGCGGAATGGAAAACGGAATCTGATGTAGGATATACATTAGTCTAAATGTTGGTGGAAGCAATTAGCAAAAGTGGTGATTAGTTATGGCCCATTAGGTGTGATACGATGGACACAACGGAATGATATGTGCCGCGCAATAAGCCTACGGATATGGGAAGACAGATGTACGTTATTCAAGTGACAAAGGCTCAGTCATTTTAAGCCTCAGCCCAACGTTTCAGTACGCAATTAATACAAATGAATATTATATAATTACCACATCATAACTGCCGCAGTTGTCGTCTTTTCATTAATGATAAGGAGGTTTTCTACCGCTGCGTTGAATTGTATTTTTCAATCTCCGTGACAGTGTAATGGTTGCCAAATCTTAAAAACTTCGCTACAGTGTACTCGTAAGGTAGAACAAGAGAAATAAAATGCTTTGGATTTTTATTTTCCGGGAAAACAATTTAAAATGTTGTGTCTCTATCTGTGAACGTAGCTGCACTTTCTTTGAGATTTATAACGAGGTGTATAAAATGAACTTTCGAGACCTCAAAGAGTTACTCGTGAGTTTTTTCGGTTTAGCTTTGAATATCATTGCTCTGCATTTATAACATATATTCTATTCATAGGCAAACAAAGGCTAGTCGTAAAACCCCACATCCACCCTCCATAGTATTGAAATTATTTGAAATCTATTATACAAAATTCTCAGTTGTTTGTCTATTCTCTTTGATAAATTCCTACATACGGTTTCGCCCTAACAGGCAGCGATAGTATTCAGCATGCAGTTGTTTCAAAGGATGTTTTAAAGAGATGACAGAGTATGCTGAGTGACTGTTGCATCTACAGTTTGCAGGTTATTGCGAGGGTCACTCGGGGGTGGGGGCTGGCGGTGGTGGAAGTGGTTGGCATTAATGATCGGAGGAGAGGGGAAGGATTGGTACAAAGTTTCCTGGCACCGCCTGCAAAACGAGGTTGCATTAGAGAATTATTTACTTATTGTTTTCCATCGAAATTTTTATAAAAATTTCATTAGGGGAAAACTGTTTGTTTTTTAATGAAACGGAAACTTGGTTTGAGTTTTGAAAATTTAAAGATAAGCATAACTTATTCTGAAAATTAAATAATTCCGTATCTGCTGTGAATATAAAACTAAATCGATCCCACTACCAGCTCACTAGGTAGACCTACCCAACGGGTAACAACCTATCACAATATATCCCAACCTATCACAACATTGCATTAACCGTAACCTGTGGTCTTAAATAGCAAGTTTACGGTTAATGTAGAAATAAAACAAATTTTAAATACCTTCCTACGGTACCACTCCCAAAATCAAAGACGCAATAATAAAATTTTGCCGAGACCTCTGGTTAGAGGTCATTGACGGTATACGATTAACTACATGTAGGTACTAGTAACGATTGGACGTGGTAAGAAATTATCTAGATTGTTATTTCATTTTACAACTACAAATAAAACACAATGTTTTCACACAGCCGACTCTATTTCAATAAATTCATTCTGTAATTCCATTCAATTTTCTCTTTTGAGCTGAGAAATTAAAATGTGAATTCCTATAAAGTCATCATAATATTATAACGCAACTTTATTTGTAAACTGAAAATAAAATTCACCTTTCTTAACATCTTTCAATCATCGTTCTATTTTAAGCTCATAATCAATTTGGGAGGCGGGTATGGGTACCGCCGCCCCGGGAATCATTTATTGGATAACCAACCTTGCCATAGGTCACCCCAAGTGGTTAGCCAAGTTTGGTGACTTAGTAGGGGTGCCCGGGTTCATGGGGTGAGGTTTGTCTAGATCTACCGTTTGCCCACTTACTGCGTGGCGGGTCAGATCAGGAGAGACTGGTTGAGGGAGAACTTTTGACCTTCCCAGCCGGACTCATCTCTCGACCCATCGCCCTCCACTGCAGTGGGAGGGATGTCACTCCTAGACACATTAACCCCCAAATTCCTACCCACCCCTCATTTTTCCTTCCCAGAACTTCCTCTTCTTCCTTTCCAAAAAAACGCTCCACACAGCATCCCCAAAGATGATATAGGCCCTGAGGGATTTTTTTTCCTTAGGGCATCCTGTGCGGAGCAAATATTAAAAAAAAATCAAAATATATATTAAGACTATTTCAAAACTCTTTCCTTAGTAATATACATAATATCAAAATGATAATATTCATTTGTCTCTGAAAAACAATAGTATGGTAAGAATAATAGTAAGAATGAACTTATAAGAATGTCTGCACTGTGCAAATTCTGTAGAAAACACAAAGGAATATATTTTTCGATTTCGACAGTGTATTTTACGCGAACCGCAATAGCTCAACTGTTCATTAAAAGTTTTATGAACACAGATACGCCATTGCATTATGTACCCATAAGTGTTCTACAAAAGTCATATTAAGGAACGAGTTCCCGGAAGTAGAGAATATACGAAAATAAAATTATAAATTTTGCTCTCGACGCCACAACACTAGATAGCTGCGCTGTGTTTTCTTTGAAACGGTCTTATATTAAGAAGTAAGTACCTACTTGGTTATTTCCTCGCCGAGATACGCGACAAAGGTATGTACTTTATGCAACTCCTGGAACCTGACTTAGTATAAACTCAATATAAGCATTTTGATGAAAGAACGTTTCAAGATTAATTTTATGTCATTATTTTACAAAGTACTTTTCATTGTGAAGTTGTTCTTCAGTTTTAATACACATTGCACAGTTTTATTTTTCATTTCCGTGCAAAACAAGCATTTTGTGGTTTTTAAATCAAACTTTTTTTTAATTTTGGGGAAGTGGTAAAGAAACGAATGAAAGAGGTTGTGAGGTCACAGCATTTATTGAGTCAGTGTAGTTGAAAGATGACTCCGGGTCGATGCTCACGCAGTTGGTGGATGCTGTGAAACAGTAAATTCCCCAGGCCGAAGGTCGACACCACGTCGGTGGATGTAGTCAGCAGCGAATATTCTATGTCGAAGTTCGACACCAGATGTAAGCGGAGATGAACGGAGTGGAGTGGTCGAGGCGATGATGTCGGTGGCTCGACACCGCGTTAGTGGAGACCGGAATTGTAGATGATGTTCAGCACTAGGGATGACGTTAAGTCTTCCTGGTACTCCAGTGTGAAGTAAGAGAGCCGAAGGTAAGGTCGACCTGATCTGCAGATGACTGTGCGGATGAGCTCGCTGCGCGGGAGATGCAGAACGGCGAAGATGTCGCAGGGCCAAGGCGTAGACCAGCGAAGATGTCGCACGGCCTAGGCGCGTGGGGAGCGCAGGCCAGGGATAATATTACAATTAAAAATTAAAAGGTTTGGAGATGAAATCGAATTTGTAGATTTTTAAAGTTACCTAGATGATACTTTAAAACGTAGAAATTTTAAAACAAAATTACTAAACATTCAAATCTCGTTTTATTTCAATATCCTTAATAAGATATATCTAAATGTCATAGTAAAAATAATTATTCCGGTACGTAACATTAATACAGAATAATAATTATTTTAACGTAACTAAGTAAAACAAATGCCATCTGAATTACTAATCACATAAACAATCAAGACTAAGAAATGTATTCTATGCAAATATTATTTTCTCACGTTTGAAACAATATATTTATATTTCGTTATCAATTTATATACATTGTAAATTGCCGGAATAAATCAAATTCACCGCATTAGCGCGAAGTTAACGAAGGTAGACTGAAACTCAACAAGAGGGAATTATAGGACTGATGACATATTGCCTAAACGTGCGAAGGAATAATTTCATTACGACTCCCACGATATTTGGGGAAAACGTGGCTTGTTCTGTACTTATATTTGTACTTCTACCTATGTACTTGTATTTGTTCTACCTACTTTCACGTTTCTACTTGTCCTTGTTCTACCAACCTCGCGACTTGAATCCCAGAATACTTCTGGGGACGGACGTACAAGTCAAACGTTTGCACAAAGGAAATTCTTTGAAATTGCAAATGAGTCAACCTAATCAGAGATTTTTCTCAGGATTATTATTTTATTTCGTAAACCAAAATGTTTGTTTTTGCTTATTTCAATAAACAAATATCTTTAGGAAATTTCATTTATTTCTTAGCACCCTATTGAGCTTTTACAAAGAATTTTACATTTGGTCAGAGTATGTAAGATATGAACTCATTGTTAGCTTTGCGTAGAGATAACACAAAAAAAGCATTGTCTTTAGAAGTATTCATTTCCTAGCCTTATTTTTGTTCTGTGATAACTCAGAACACTTTTGAAAAATGATACAAAGTCATTAAAAGTGAAAAAAAAACATTACTTACTTTGGCACTTTTCGTGACTTTATTTCATTTTTCAAAGTGTTCTGATCTGTCCGGTTACGCTAATTTTGATATCATAATACCTATAACTTTGTTTGAAAGAAGAACTCTCTAGCGGCGAGCTGTGACGTTATGAAATTAGCACATTTTTGTACGGAACTTCTAAATCATCAGAGCATTTCAACTTTAGCAACTTCTTTTTTCTGTCAAAAAGTAAGGTTAAGACCATAAAACTGTATGTCTCATTAATTGGCCTACAAGAAAAAAGAGTTCTAAAACTCGGGCAAAACCGGGTATTAATTGAAAATGAATAATATTCTTAAAATGAAAATGCGGTAAAAAATGTATTTTTCTGACACGATCTGATTCGCTTAATGTTTCTGTTCTACCAAGGAACCTATTAAAATGTCTGCTCGGGTATCAGAAATATTAGCCATTAGCAATTCTTCCATCCCCCCTCCCTCTTCAACCATTCTAGGTATCTCAAATATTGGCTGCAAAACCCTCGAGACTTTTGTTTTGTAATCTGTATCTAAGTCTTACTTAGCAAACTAACTTTTGCTTCGCTCAATACGAAGGGATTGTCTGCCCAATGAGCCCAGATGAATTCTTGGAATATATATTGCTCACTAAAAAGTATTTTTAGTTCACATGAATAAGCAAGTACTTTAAATTTTTCCCTGTCAATATATATACATATTTTGTTAAATTAAAAAATTTATTAAGCCAGTAAATTTTTTAGGTAGATTTCTTCCATCTTCGGAGTACGAAAATTACTCTCAAAATATTTAAGAATATATAAAAAGAAAATAACAACTTTGACTTTTCCCATGTAAAACGTTTTACTATTAAGAAGTGAAAATAAAACTAAAAAATGTATTTGAAGTTCCATGATTATAATTATATTTTGATTACTAGTTATTGGACTCTATCCGACTACTAACTATAGATAATCTAACAAATTATTACTTAAGATAAACAAATTGCATCTTCCAGCTCATCAGTCAATAATTTGGTACACAATATATCACCAATGAGCGTGAAGTTTAGGTTTCTTTAAGGAAACTTGGACAATTTTTTTTATCTCTTCTTATTTACAAACAAAACATTTTTTTTAACTTAATTACAAGAACAACCCCTTAAAACATTCCAATAAAGTTTTTTCTGTTAGCACGATTAAAAACTACCGCTACCTCCATCCCCATGTATCCACTGTTAAAGGTTTTCAAATATAATAATATACTTTAATATCTTTCCACTTCTTTAAATTCAAATTCTCGCATTCCAAATTTTTCATTTACTTTTCATGTTCCGATAAACACACAAGTACAAGTACAGGGCAAGTTTAAACAGAACATGCGGCTTGTATATTTGCTGAAACAAATATTGGTATTATCGTCTAGCTTATATTTTATATATAAAACACGTTAATCTAACGTAAGACTCTATTTGCTGGTTTTATCGACCTAGCGAAGGCAAACGAGTTGGTACGTCGCCAGCTACTAACTGTGGGGTGTGCTGAAAAAATACTGAGTTCAAGGTGGATAGCTAAGAAATCTTTAATCCCTATATGAAAAAATAGTAGTAGGGGATGTATTAATGGTAAGATTTCAGAAGATAGTCGGTCTCAAGGGATGTCCTATCTCTTGCAGCAAATCAACCAAAATAACAAATGTTGGCATACAGGTTGTTATTTAGTATATTCAAAACTACCTCCAACCAGCGGATAAACCGCTCAAACGAAGAGTGTACAGAGGCAGAATTAGGCTAATCACTATTAAAATGGATATAATGGTTAAAAAATAGAGACCAAATAGAGTGTAAGTAGCTACCAGTGTAACCAGCAAGGACCAGTGTAAGTATTGATGTTGAATTCGATTGGTGATAAATTAAAGAGAGGTCGTTTTAGGGTCCAAGCCCAAAATGTGATGCTTGAGGCGAGTGGATAAAACCGTTGTATTGGCGAATTTAAAGCTCTACTATTTGAAATACGCGATCTCCTACAACTTTTAATATAAAAATCCTATGGGAATACCACAGCTTGGACCTGTGCTCAGATTGTTAACAGAATGGCGACCAAACAAAATTCTTTTTGCAAATCAGGAGGGAATACAAAGCTCCGGAAAACAAACGCAGAAGCTATACGAGAAACTGAATTTACAATATATCGAGACCATTTCTTCTGCTTCATCATTTCTTTATTCATAAATGGTCTCAATGCTACGGTTATACACCAAAACCACAATAAGATAAATGATAATAATTGGTTTTCCTAGATGTGTTTGGATGCGCTCTTTCGAAGCAATTAGTTCCATGCTGAATTCAATAAGAGGAAAAAAATTATAAAAACATATATGTCGGTACATTCTTCAAACCTGTTTTTTCATATTTGCAGATATATCTTCCCTTATTTATTATTTATTTATTTATTGGACAATTTTTATATCATTCATCTCCATGTAATCCTGTTCCTGGTGATTGTTGAAGCAGTACATTCTGCCCGAAATAAAAAGCGGCGGTTGGGATAATAAATTACCCTGAGCTTTGCGAAACACTTGCTAGAGCCTTCAGAGTTTCCGAGGATTCCGTTGAAAACATTTGGGGTGCGTTTACCGATCGCCGTTCGTTTCGAATGTCGAATATTTTAAGCAAAATTTCCAAATATTCACTTTTAACACACTGTCCTCAAATCACATATTATAAAGTTCTAACTGGTTGTTAAGTTTATTTAAAATGTTGATTAATTGATTTTAAAAATAATTTCAAAGGGATGTTGCCTCATTTTCCTTGAAAATACTAAAAAAAACACAAAGCGGTTGGAGGACGCGTTAGGCGCCCGGCTGCCACGATGGGCGCTACATTATCTTCCTAATCACCGCGAGATTATAGTACGCCATCATCACGTCAAGTCACGTTTAAAAGCTTATAAAGAGTGATCTGAGCTTTTTTATCGATAACGAAAAAATGAAAATATCCTAAGGCATTTTAAATTCCTCTTGTGTATATTTCTAATAGTTGAGTTTTTTCGCGATCGCGTAGTGTATGGGAAAATGCTTAGTCATAAAAAACAGCTTAGCTAGCGATCAAAGCGTTTAACCACTATATCGCTGGAAGGTATGGCAACCTAATCTAGGGACAAGGCATAAAACAAAAAACGTACTTGTCAAGGGAAATTTACATACATTTTACCGATCCGAATTTTACATTTTTTGTTTAAATTCTTGATCTTCATAGTTAAGCCTCAGCAGCGAACAAAGAAGGATAAAAAATTCTAAAATAGAATTAAAAGTGGTTTTCCTTTCACTTTGACACTTTTCATATTATGTTAAAAGTTTTAGCTACAGCTTGACATAGTTAATTTTGCAGGTGTCCAGAAGTGAAACTTAAGACAACATATTTTTGTTAGTCTGCTGTCAAAATATATTCAATTGATAAGATATTCAGATAATTTAACTGGTAATTATGTAATACGTCTGGAGATTTATTTTGAAATGAATTTTCATTTTCCTTTCACTTCGACAGTTTTTCATAAAAAGTCACTTTCATTAAAAAGAAAAATAATTTAATCTTTAAGTGAAAGGTGTGGATATGTATTTATGTCAGATATTTAACTACAATCCTTCACTTAGTGTGGATATGTATTTATGTCAGATATTTAACTACAATCCTTCACTTAGTGTGGATATGTATTTATGTCAGATATTTAACTACAATCCTTCACTTAGTGTGGATATGTATTTATGTCAGATATTTAACTACAATCCTTCACTTAGTGTGGATATGTATTTATGTCAGATATTTAACTACAATCCTTCACTTAGTGTGGATATGTATTTATGTCAGATATTTAACTACAATCCTTCACTTAGTGTGGATATGTATTTATGTCAGATATTTAACTACAATCCTTCACTTAGTTAGGTATTTATACATTCGCAGATTTTAACTCCACGGAACACATATTTCAGCTTTCAGCTTCCAGTGAAATACTGGGCAACTGGGGAACCCGCTTACATCCGCCATGGAGGAAGTAATTGATTTATTCAAAGCCTGTAATAACTGCGCTTGACCGCTTCCCGAGAACGACAAAGCGCCTATCTACATAATAACTCACTACCCCCAAATTTTAATAATAATTGAGCTCTGCCCCAACCCTACATTTACGAATATTATATCACCAATAATTTATTTCGGCTTAAAAACTGAATAATTTTGGCATACTATTATTTATCTGCTTTTCCAATTGGCACATGTAAAAAACAGCCCTCCGATATCAGATATTCTTTCTCATATAACACTTAATCCTTCTTATATACCTTCCAGATTGTAAATATATAGTTATATCCAGATATATATATATATATATATACGTCTGGATATAACTATATATATATATACTATCTGGAAGGTATTTTAGAAAAAAAAAAGAAAAATATCTTTGTTGAAGAGAGGAAGAAACCTGAATATGTACAGTGGTTACATAAATATGTTCTAATATGAAATTTTTATTTAACAAAAAGGAGTACATACTAGTATCAGTATAACTATATCTATATATCTGGATATAACTATATATTTACAATCTGGAAGGTATTTTAGAGAAAAAGAAAGATTTCTATATTGAAGAGAGGAAGAAACCTGAACATGTACAGTGGTTACATAAATATGTGCTAATAGAAAATTATTATTTAACATAAAGGAGTACATATTTCATGTACAGTGGTTACATAAATATGTCCTAGTATATAATTACTATTTATTATAAAGGAGTACATATTACACATAAGTTAGAGTGGTTACCTAAATGTGTGCTAATATAAAATCACAATATTATTTAGCAATAAAGTTAATCTAAGTCCTATAGGCATTTAATTAATTTTCTTCTTCTTTTACATTGGTCGGTATTTCTTGGAAGATCTTCAATTATTCTATACCGTTACTACTGTTCACAAGATCAAGTCCTAAAAACTGTGATACTAAGTACGATCCATACCCGTGTGGTAGATCTCAACCATGTACTAATGTAGCGCACGTGTTTTCTATGTGATTTCAGCACAAGAGTTACAACTACAAAAGCTATTTGTACCATGGCATTCTCAATTATCTTTTGGCATGTGAAGATTTTTTAAGGTATTTAGAGGTGGCTGCCAAACCCAACAGTGCGCCGATTGTTTGAAGCTTCGAGGAAATTGCGAACACATTTGGCTATATTCAATGAGATATTTTTTATTATAGCCATCATATTTTTTTTTATTTCTTATGGCTTAAAAATAGTTACAAAAACGAAAAGTTTCTGCTATTTATCATATGGCATAGATATGTTACAAACCGTCAACATTTTAAAATGTAGTTTACGTTTATCCTAATTTATTCATCAAGAATGTAAATTATAATTCGAAAACTTAATTATATGATTCATGAATTTCCTTTGCGAAGCGAAGTTGAGGAACCGTGTTATGGTTTAAAATTAATTGCAAAGAAGCAAAATTTTAAAGTAAAAACAGCTTCAGTATAAGATACAAGATTAAACTTATTTGACCTTCATCTCGTTAGACGCGAACTTTCAAGAAATTAAAGTGCTTTAACAGAGTATAACTAGTAAAGTTTTATTTTGTTATTCTTTACTTATTTGACTAGTATCATTTTTCTTAACCAATAAATTATAAACATAATAATTTAAATAAAAACTACAAGGAACCAGCAATAGGGAAGAAACAATGACCTTAAAAGAAAAGATGAGTTAAAATGATACCTATACTTAGGCAAAAACAGGGATCACTGGAAGTACAGGAAAATGGCCAAGCTCGTCATTGGGCGAACTTAGAGTAAAGAAGAATACCGCAAATGTGATTATATTTAAAACCACCAGTTTCCCTCTGAATAACAATTTCTTACCGTCTCGAGAACCATTCTCCGTGAAGGTTCAAAGTTACATTTATACCTTAGGTCTACACATTACGTTGGTATTTACTTATGAAGTAGAATAAAGTTAAAGGTTTCTTTAAGAGATGCTATGCCGTAAGATAATACAGAACTTTTCACTAAGCACAACTTGTGTTGAAAAATGTTTGGATCGGCAACTGCTGGAAGTACCAAATTTAATCCGACAGATTGCTACCCAATCTACCCGTAGGGTTAACGAACTCTTCAAATGCATTCTTCGAGTTGCGTCTTTCATAGGCGACATAAGACTCTAATAACGGGGGTTTACTCGACGGTCACATTTTAATTAATTCTGATGAACGAATTACTAAAATCCCAATTTTTTTCTATAGGGATCTCTATGGATGTAAGTTATTTGTATTTAAAATCAATAAAAACATGACCTTACCATTAAAATATTTTATTGAAAATGGTTTTAAAGTTTTATAAAACGTTTTTCAATCATAAAATTAGCGGTAAGCACCTGATTTTATTTTCCTGGGCGGCGAATAAGTAACTTCCCGAGGGATCCCTTCAGACACACTTTTTCTTAAGAAATAATTAAAATAAACCCTACGGAAAGAATGATCTATCGATCGATCGATTTTCTAGTCCTGCTAAGACAAAGTCGACCGTAGGTCCGTCCATTACGCCGGGCCGCGCACCGAAAATTGTTTTTACACGACTTCATCATTAACGTTCATCGCTAAGATTCCCACTTTATTTTAGAGATTTTTAAGGGCAAATTCAACCACATGTCTTTCCAATACATCAGGGCCGCGCGTCACATATTTTTGTGCACGGCTGCTTCACTTACGTCATTAAGATTTTGGCTTTATTTTATGGTATTATTTCGTCGTAAAACAACTTGAATTAGCTGGTACTAATACGCGGCGATAATCACAATCGGAAATCATGTTGAAATGCGTAGGTTAGATTCAAAGGTAGACGTTTTTTAGTATGTCATTGAACCCGAACTGAACTTTTCAATATGTTTCCGGATACGTGCGACTATAAACCTTATTACGTGCCCTGATCAAAATATTTCTAAAATATTAAGAATAATTCGCAATTGCCCACTATTTATCTTGACTGATTGTCCAACATAACTCAACTATGTACGTTTTTCCAGTACATAAACGCTCAAATTCATTTGAAGTCACGTGTACACCGTTCTAGTACATGAATATTTCACCCATTTTCTTTACAACCGCAAGATGTATTGGCCATCCCATTCCCAGTGCTTGGGTCTTCAGTGCCCATCGATTTGATTGAATTCCTGTGCTGAGTGCATTAGTAGGGAGAATTACGTAAGCGGGGTCCTCGGTGATAATTCAAGCGGCCCTCGACCCCCTCCTTACCCCCACCCTCCCAGCCCGCCTCCGCTGAATCAAGAAAACCTTCTATCTTTTTCCCACTCGGGAGTCCGCCGAATGGGGGACAAGGGTAGAATTATTTAACATCCTATTTACAAACGAGAGGAGAATCATTTCATTTACTAGCCAACCTTCATGAATCTTTCCATAGACTGGTTCTTTACAAATCTTCAAATACATTGAAGACGGTTTTCAGTAAAACGGTATTGAAATTTTCATTCGTTGTTTTCATTATCTCTGACAAGGTATAAGAATGATATTGATATTGAAGAATAATCATTTTCAAAAGCGCTGCTTTTTCTCAAAAATTTCGTTCAAACTCATTTAAGGAGGTGGAACAACTTTTTGCTTCTGGCACTTTGCAGGAGAGATAGAATGATTTCAACTTATGTAGATTCTACATGCTAGAAAACCATCTATTTATGCTATGCATTTAAGCTATAGCAACAAAATTCAAAAAGAATGCGTAAACAATAATACCGAATGATGCAAATAATATAACAATTTAAAAAACAAAAGCATTTTTTTATATAGTTTCAGATGGACGATGGAAAAGACCTCGACACCGGCCGCTTTTAATCAATCGGCTACGAGCAGCTCTTGTAATGCAGTGGTGTGTAATGAATATTTAGATTTTAATATGAACTGTATTTTATTGTGGTAATAGTTATGAGCATTCCGCATAAATAAAATATGCGTCCAAAGTGTGATTATTTCGAAACCGTAGCACAGGAAAATTCTTACTAGATATATAAGCGATAACTGATAAGCAACCAAAACTTCATTAATTGTAATAATTCAATAATTTTAAGAGTAATTACTAAACTGTATATATAATTATAATAATGAATTATATCAATATATTAATACACAATTGATTAATTACTTTTTTTAACTATGTATACTTTTCCTATATATTATTGCTATCTTTTTTTAAATACTTACGCCAAGATTCCAATATAACTAAACCATTTTATTCAAATTTTATTTCTCATTGATTTTTGTATATTGAGCTCCTTCAAGGCAACAGGGTAAGGAATAAACATAGCTGCTCATAAGGGCGAAGGTAACAAACCAATTTTCAAGGAGCACGGGGAATGGCGTGGACCTGTTCCTCTCAGTGATTTGAAAATAAATGAATCTGATAGTATACAGGCACCTCGCATTGTAATATCACCATTTAGTGCGCGAAATTAAAATCTGCTTTTGTGGTTTGTTTGTTGGTTTTTTCATCGAAATGATTCCCGAATTTCATGTTAGGGCAAGTGTAGTTCTTCTGACGTCAGTGAACCATGGAATAAAAATCTTTATTCTAATTTCTGGGTAGTATAATACTCAAAACAATACAAATAAAAGTGATGTTAACAAATTTATAAGTTATAAGTTTTAAATTATAATGTCATATCACAAAGTATATGCTTCCTATGAAAAACCATATTTTTTATTGTGATTTTTTACGGCAACTTTCTCTATTATTGTCGTAATATAGACCTGGACCTTGATTAGGTACTCGAAGGTTTTAAAAATAAAAATAAATTGACTTTTAATATTTCGCCTCGTTAAATTTGAAAAGTTTTTCGCACCCTTTTTGGAATGACTGAAAATTATTTATGTATTAGTTGGGGTTGCACGGAGCTGTTGGAGAGGTATTAAAAACAAAACTAAAGCCATCATTCATTTCAGTAGCAGACAAAAAAACAGTACATAAATTCCTTGATAGACCAATAATATTAATTTCACTAAACCAATTATTTTTTTAATATGAACTGTTTTCAATGTTTTCCAACATTTCGTAAAACGAATTGTAAAAGATGATTTTTAATTACCCTTTATTATGATAATAATAACGTCATATTTTGGAATGTGGGCAGGTAAGCGCAATAACACACATCCCAAAGAGAGCTATCTAGGGGAAAACATACTTCAACAGCCTACCTGGAAACATCAGTTAAATCCATTACGATAAACATCTACTAAAAGCGATTAAAGAGAAGTTCAGTGTAAAAATAACACAATGATGAAACAATCCTCTTAATTAATTATAAATTTTATTTTCTTTGTTTATTAACATATATTATTTAATATTCAAATTAATATTAATCATGATTTTAAACATTAAATATTCTTCATCCTGATGCTCAACACTCTTTTAAACACAAGCGCCAGATTCTATAGAAGAGAAACATTTAAAAAAAAGCAGTAAAAACTAGTTTTTTGGATTATCTTAACTAACGTACATTATTATTCTTTGTAAATTGATTAATGATTAAATAAAGAAAATAAATTATATAATTACAAACATAAATAAAAGAACAAGTTTTTCATTTAACTGATTTTATTTCTGTTACATCGGAAAAAATTTAAAATAGTGGGTAACAAACTATTAGTTTAAGAGAAACTTATATAATATCTATACAAAATACAAATCTATTGGCACGATTTGTATTAAAAATCACACAATTTGTAATATCTTCATGGTTTTCTTACATTCGTTTGAGTTGCGATTTAAAAAGTTACAAAAAAAACGAAAAAATATTAGGAAAAAATTTGCTTTCGCCTTTTCTATAGAATTTAATACGTATCAATAATATTTGGGGACTCCAATGAATACATGAATGCGAGATGAAATGACTTCTGACATATTCAAACTACACAATATTTTTTACGTCTCCGCCAGAAAGCGGGTCCTTTAGGAATCCTTGAGGGCGCTTACTTTTATCCGAAGCTCGAAGTTGCCTTTCTATTACGTGAACCTCAAGGACGACAAATAAATAAATTATTTTTCGAAGGGATTCTTTTTTACTTTTCCAATGCGGCTTTTGTCATCGTTTTGATTCTATTCCAATTGAAAGATTTTCTTTTCCGACGCCACAAGAAAGGTGGGATTTGATAGTAAAATAACGTTATAATGATTAATAACAACTCCACTTGAAAAATCTTGATACATTTGAGCCAGTTGTATTAGCGAAAAGGTTTATATTGTTGCAGTTTTCATCAAATTATTCCCGCCGCGCGGCCTTTTCGTAAAAAACTTAAATTTGGATTTGCGACCAAAATACCCAACCAAACTAAATATTTTATTTTATTATATATTATATATTCAAGGGTATAGCAAATATCTAGTTCGGTTACGGGCTATTTTGTTTATTTGTGTTTTAAATTATGATCTGACGGCCGGCATAGTCCAGTGGTAACGCATTGGACTGCCATTCCGAAGGTCGCGGGTTCGAACCCGGCGTGCGCAAATAAATTTTATTTGATTAATTTGTGTTATTTCACAATTAATTAATTAAAATTAAAATAATATATAGTATATTTGCGTCACGTTCCAGAGTGGAAGATACTACCAGTATCGCCCTGGTGTAAGACCACCATTCAGAATTGAAACGTTGCTCCAAATGGCTTTAGCCGTGTTTAGTGACTAGATCTGAATAGCTAGGTACTTCCCCACCTTCCTCTTTCCCTTCCCCACTTACCTTCAGCCTCACAACATCCCCCAATTGGGGATGCCATAGTCTCACTGGCTCCAGACGGGAGCAGCTGGGACTCTTGTGAGGTATTCACTATAAAAAAAAATTAAAAAAACATAGGCCATAAAAGAATTTAATTTTGCTCCATTTTTGAGGCAACTTTGGTATTTTTTATTGTAATTATTAAAAAATAATCTCCACCTACCTACTGTTCAAATATAATAAAAAATCGTAAAAGGGGTTTTTTGGAAAATTTAATTTATTAATAGAAATTTTAATATATGCACTTCAAATTAATACTTAATTTATACAAATTTGTGTTGCAACGTAAATCGATCGTTTGTTATTTAAATTTACGACCACCAAAATGTTTTTTAAAAATCATCTTTATTTTTTATTTTATATTTCATTATATTCGTATAGTAAATAGAGCAAAAGTAATTTTATAAATAATTATTATCAACTTACAAATAATTGTCAAAAGGCTACTAAATATTTTTAAATTTTTATTTCCCAATAGCGTGTATTTGAAAGACAAATAAATTAAGTACCTACACCGTATTCGTACAAGATTTTCCTTTTATATTATTATGATTGTACCTTTGGATTAATAATTTCAGTTAGGTAGGGTATTTTGGCCCCAAATTCACATTTAAGTTTGGTTGAAAAAGTTGAATATTTTTTTATTTCCTTTCGTGATCATTTTCCAATGTGTAGGTAAAGCAGAATAAAGAGATTCTTGCTTGCGTAGTGGTGAATGGATTTATCAAAAACAATTATTTCCTTCCTTTTTTAATGCTTGGCGCTTCGATAACCATTTAATTTATTTTTATTTTAACTAACTGTACTAACTATAAGTATAAACTAACTAACCACCGTATTTAAATAAATTTTATATTGTATGTCCTTCCGGAATTTTTTTTAATTTCTGACACTACTCCGAGCAGGTCCTATAAAATGATAGTTGATTTGGAATATGACTGCGCTTGAGAAGAAATTGTACATTTTTTTTAAGACTCAAAGCATCTATAAATATTTTATACGAGTCCCAGCGAGAGATCGTACGTAGATCGTACATGGATCGTTGTCATTCTAGTATCTTTTGTCTTTTTCGTTTTCATACAAGACGGGTGAGAAGGAAGATGACGAACGTCGATGACGTCCCTACTAGCTCTGGCTGGGACGGGTTTATAAAACTTCTTTTGTTTGGCTGAGTAATGATTTACCATGACCAGATTTTATTTTTTACTCCATTTTATCACAAACTAATTTCATGTAGAAAATACTAACTACCTCGACATAATCAAATTACAACGGCGATATTCAAAGATTATGAAAAAGACGTTCTTACACAGGTATGGTTACTAATGGGTAAGAGGGGACTTAGGGGCGAGTGTTCCAAACTAATTCAAAGGAGTCTCGCTTTAATCACGTTGCGGTAAAACCGATGTGCACACAAAGTATTCAAACATGCTCTCTCGTATTCCAATTTATTATGATTCACATTTCCTTGTGTATTGTGTGTTCTCTTCTATACAAATTTGAGTTGTGTGTGTGAGCGTAGTTTAAAATGTTCATCTTCGTTGTATTTTGTACTGCACAGATACTCATGTATGGTGTGTCCCCAGGGCCGGCCCTGAGCCAAACGGCGCCTGGCGCGAGTAAAATTATGGCGCCCCTTTTCAAAATCAGTAGATGCATAAGTAGATGATTACTGTAATCAATAATATTCAGGTGATTTGTATTTTTGTGTAGCGCCGTTTTTATGAAAAATAATCTCAGGAGCGATGTATTAAGACTGTTCAGAGTGATTGAATTCGGCGTCCGGAGCGGACTGCTCCAATTGCGCGCACATGCTGCCGGCCCTGTATGGCCTAACCCTATATTCATAATTATTACATATTTCAAAACTGAATCTGAGTCAAACATTCAAATGCGCTTTCCTTAAAACCAACCACTATGGACATACAATAAGTGTGTTTTATACCATCGATTAGATGACATTATTCAAATTTATTTAATTTTTAGCTTTCATCCTTTTTTATACCACGTGGCGGAAAAGTGATCACCCTATCGGAACATGCTCTCAATTTTGCAAATGGACTTTTCATTCCGACTTTGACATTTTTTAAGTAAACAGAAGCAGAATACATATTGACAAATCACGAATCGCTATAGGTACTCCTCAAGAACGTGGAATAATTCATTTTTATTTATAAACAAAGTGAAAAAATAAAAATCGAGTGAAGTCACCTTGTATTAACTCTATCCAGGAGAGTCAAACACCTTGACATTTTTGGTAATGCTGTGTGGATGGTATTTTGAGGAAAGAATGAAGTTAACCATGTTTTATAAGGGAGGCAACACAATACCGTCAAATATATCTACAGCCGAGCTATCGAACACAAGACCGAGTCACAGAAGCGACCGGTTCTTTTGTGGCGATAGGTATTTTCCTGTCGTGCAACTACACTGGGGAAATCAATGACAAGTTACTCGTAGCGTCTTCAATTGAAATGCCGATATGCAGTGCTATCTAAGGAGTTGATAATCACCAGTTTGAAGATGTCCATAGTCATGGTAAGTCAGGGTGATAGCGGTCCGGTCTAAATAAATAAGTGAAATAAGCTTTTAAAGTTTTTAATTAAAATATTAATACTGACTGCGATCATAATCATCGTTACTAATAATAACAGTATTATGTATATGTTGGACAAAATTTTCCCCTTTATGTGTATTCGACAGTAAGATTAATAGATATATTGATATGACAATATGATTTAAAATTTGGATGGGCATTGCATCGATCCTACAATCATACAATCAAGACCTTACACAAGAAAAAAGCTGACTTTATAACCATAGCGACAATTTGTAACCAATTTTCCTTCAAAAAAACTTTTGACAGAGAACGTTGTTAAATATAATAATACTTGGTTTTTATTAACTCTGTCCTGAATCTTATTCCTAATTGATAGGGCCAATATGGTATCAGTCGGTTTATCTTGTCAGGGCTCCTACTACAGAGCAATTTTAAAAGCTAACTTTAACACTCTTAGCGAGCTTAAAGAACTGAAATTTAAGAGCATAGCGTCTTGATTGTAAAAGTAGAACCTTGTGTTTCAGGGATTCCCCGCGTGGATTTTCAAACTACCGAATGACTCAAAACAATGAAGCCTTACAACAGATGTTTTTTGGAGTGCCCTCAATGAAGAAATAAGAAGAATGTTAAATCATTAAGGTTGTTGTGAATCTGAAAATAGTACACACAATAACATCGGAATGAAAAAATGCGCAATTGAAAATTATAAACATCCTACCTTTTATTTAACATCCACACCAGCACAAATGTTCAGGTCGCTCAGGTTTATCCTCGGTTATGGTTTGCAATCGAAGCCCAAGTTTGCGGGTTTTTACCGTATTATAACCAGTGGTGGGAATATTGTAAAACTTTCACTAGCGACGTGTTCCGATCGGTTCACTGCTGAACAGTTCACAAAATTTTCACTGCCGTCATGAACTTTTCCGAAGTAAACAGAACTTTACACAACTCCGCATAACATACACTACTGGGAGCATTAACTTTTGTGTTCTGCTTCAAAACAATAACTATTTTTTAGGTTATACACTTTATTGAACAATGATTTTATGATACATTTATTAAATTTCTAACAAGACATATAATATATATTTACTTTAGACTATTTTAAAAATACATATTAAATATGTATTGTAAGTGGGTGTAAATATAAAATTTAAACAGATCGTTGGTTACACCTACGTATATGTTTATTTTCAAAGTACCTACCTAAAAACAAATAACATTGTATGCATCAACCGGCCAAAATTCGCACTAATAATTGTCGTTATTAGGTTCAATTCATTTTCGGGTTATTTTATTTAGTGATACAGTTCAATTCCGTTTAAGATATTTTATAGAGAACCACCGTATAAATTCCATATTTTTTATTTCAAAGTGTTTATTTTTATAGGAGTAAAATGAAACATCACAGTTGTTTGTATATAAATAAAATTATCACTGTCAGTAGTACGAAATCATTTATTTAATGTTTTGGATCGTAAATATTATTATGAAAATAAATAATGTTTTTTTAAAAAACGTGACATGTCAGATCGTGTGACGTGTTTAGTGCGGGGTTCGCGGCTCTCAGCGCTCGGGTCACGCTACGCGTGGAGCTGCTGTCGGAGCGGGCGTGCTTGACTGAGGACTTGACGGAGTGAGGAGTGGAGCGGGTGTGCTTGCGGCGTGCTGTCGGAGCGGCGGTCGGGCGAGCACTCGACTGACGGGACGACGGGTTGACGGCGCTCGGGCCGCGTCGGGCGCCGCCGCGCGTCGGCCGAGCGTCGAGGCGCCGCCCGCGCCGGTCGATCGGCGACGCGCGCATCCGCGGGGGCGCCGTGATTGAAAGCCTTTCGGATACGGGCGCTTCAAAACTTAAATCGCGACTCCCGGACGACCTTATCCCGATTGCCTATGAATCGTAAATTAATGTAAACAGAGCCTTACGGTACACCGCCACTCGATGTGAATTGAAACAAACGACTGTCTCATTTCGCCGTCATTGAATATGCCCCGCCAGAAAGCGCGGGAAATGCTTCCCCTTTCACCGGGATAATGAACTTCTATTCTCTCTTCTTTGCAAAGTTGGTATTGAAAGAAATGCCTTACTCGGACGAATAAACAAACCTGTTACCGCCGAAGCTTTATTTCCTTTTTTTCCAAAACAGCCGGACTAAAGAACACGTCAATAATAAATGACTCTATTACGAAAAGAAAGATGTTGTTAATTGTTCTGTGTTTACTTGGTGCACATGAAAGGTTTGAATGAAAGTGTCGGATGTGGGCATGGTTCAGGGTTCTCCCCCCATGCCAATTCTATAGAAGACCTTAAGAGAATCTCTGATGACTCCTAGTTTGTCAATATCAACCTTTATTATGCTCCAACAGGGCTCGACAAACGATTAAAGCCCGGTTTTAGTTCATAGCTCTAGGGATATATATGTAACTAACTAACTAACTAACCATCACGCCGTTTCCCCGCAGGGGTAGGCAGAGAGGACGGACCGCCAAACAACTCGGTCTTGGCACACATTCCTTGCCTCATTCACATTCATACATCGTCTCATACATACTCTTCTATTGTTCTGACTCTTGACATGGCCCGACTCAAGTATCTGATTCACTTGGTCGTGCCATGTCTTCCTCGGGCGTCCCCGACTTCTGCTACCATTCACATTTGCATCGTATATTCTCCTTACACTCCTTTCTTCGCTCATTCGCTCTACATGCCCAAACCATCTAAGCGTCCCTTTCTTAATCTTACTCATTACGCTTACATCAGCCTTGCACTCTTTGCGGATATCCACATTCCTCACACGATCATACATGGTTTTACCACACATACGCCTCAGGGATCTCATTTCAACAGCATTCAATCTACTTTCATCCTTTTTTTGCCAGTTCCATGCCTCACTTCCATACATCAGGGTAGGTACCAGCACTCCATTGTGGACTGCTAACTTCGCTTCTTTGGACAATTTTTTGTTAGCGCCAACTGCGTTCAGTCCTCCATTAATGGAGTTACCTGCATTTACTCTTCTTTCAATATCTCTGTCAGCCTACCCATCTCTCGTAAACATGCTTCCTAAATACACAAATTCATCCACCTGCTCCAAGTATTCCTCATTCACAGCTATATTGCACACTGTTTTCGTACTTTCTCTTTCAAACACCATTACTTTAGACTTACTTACATTCATCATTAACTCATTCTTCATGCATACTTCGTTCATCCTAGACACGAGAGACTGCAGATCATCCATACTATTAGCAATCAGCACCGCATCATCAGCGTACAACAGGCAACATACTTTCAGATTACTCAAATTCGCGCCCAATCCCACCTCTTTCAATTCTTGCATACAATTATCCATGTATAGATAGATATATATGTATCTACCTAAATTGTGAAAAAATCAACAACTATCAAGATTTCATCAGTACTACATTATAATTTCAGAAAATAGTTTTTAAATAAGCAGAACACCATAATATTGAAGGATTTCAATAAGATACATTTTTTTTTTTTTTAAAAAAAACAGTCAATCATCTTACCTCAATATTATATAATTTTTAACATTGTCATTTATAATACACTATGAATTTTACAGCAGTGAGTGAACGGAGCTTAATGATCCTACATTGTACATGTGACTTCATATAGGAATCCCAGCATAGAGAAGGCTGTTTCAATTCAGATCGAATACACACGATGCATAAATTAACAAAGTCAATTGCATTGCGTCAAATGTTTGTAATCGATAAATAATTAGCAATTCATGTAGACTGTTGATTGAAAAACTATGTTAATGATTCATTTGGGAAAAGACCACATGCCACCATTTCCAACAACAATATTTTTATACTTGCGCAGACCGGTGAAAAATCACGGGATATTCTAATTGGAGGATTTGTGAAGCAGGAAGTATTTATAAAACATTTGCTTATAAATTTGCTTGTAAAATATGTTATAAGAACAACGAGGGATCTATGCTTAAAAATCGCTTGCCGAAAATAATTAATCGAATGGAAGATGAGAAATAGGGAAGTACGGCCAAATATTTAATTTCCGAAGATGCTTGAGCAATTGTCAATAGACTCGAGACCCGAAAATTTGTCAGCCTGATTCAGAGTTTTAGGAATATCTTCTGTCGATTCTTCAAAAGTTATACGGAAAATTCCTTACAAAAAAGAAGACAATTGGACAGAAACCTTCACATCTCTACTATATAAGTCAAGTAAAACTAACATTTCGTCAAAATTATAACAAAAGAAATACGCATTTCAAATGGTATTATTATTATTATAATTCATAAAAAAAAAAAATTATTTTGTCGCTTGCTCAAACAATCAGTTCCAATTTTGAAAACGAAAATTAAATTCGAATCAAAAGTTCTAGATTACATTCAACTGTATCAGACTTGCAACCGTTATTAGTATTTTGATGATTAATGTTATTAAGTTTACACTGGGGGTAAACATTGTCAAATTCATTATTTCAATAAGTCGTATAAGTCAGGGGTGGATCTCCTAATATAAAATTGAAAAATGATGTATTATTGTTTCTTTTCTCAAGATTTTGTTTCATCTAAGTCCGTTTAAAAAGACGTATTGCCCCATGACAACCTATTTTCTTTTATTTAACTGCTAACCACTTTTATTACTGAATTGCTGGGTAATGATGACATAACATAATGAGGAGCATGTCGATAGTTGTGTACATATAAATATGAATTCGGGACGTCTATGGCAAATTGAGAAGGCGAAAAATCTAGACCTTCGCATGTGTGAAAACGTTATTGTTTAAGCACTCGATGTATTGGAGATGGGTTAGGGCCTAAAAATGGTTAAGTCCACCCCTGCATGTGGGTACATTATTCAGGGCCGGACTGTCCCCGCGAGTAACCGGAAATTTCCCAGCGGGCGGATCTCCGCCGAGGCCCAAACTTTAGATTTTATTTATCCGTTGGATCAGGACCGTTTTATCCGATTAGAATTACATCAGATTCCACCCACCTGGCGAAGAAAGCGTTAAACCCCGACACCCAAAATAATTCCTGTGGTGATAACACCCCGAAATTGTGCTCAAAATAATCTACGAATATTTAGAAAATATCCACCAAAGATGACAATAGCTGCCAAGTCCTAACGCTTTAGTTCTGTGTTGTAGAGGTGGGAGATATCCCAGTCAGAGGTATCGCGTTCGAAAAAGACATCGTGCACCGACTTATAAATCGTTTATATATGTAATTATGCATGATACAGATATCTATAATTAAAAACTTTAATCAAAGAGATCTTCAACGCTCTCAAATACTCTCCTTTTAATTATTTAAATTAGACTAATCCTTGAAATAACGAACACCGCTTATTGTGAATTTGAGCAATATTTCAGTACTCTGCACAATCCGGCATGATCTGGTTTGAATTTAAAGTTTTAAAATAACACACTTCCAAACACTGCAGACGAATAATTATTGTTTATCTAGTGGTAAATATTGTATTATTTACATTGTGATCCTGAGTGAAACCTGCGTAATAAGGTGAAAGGGGTAGATTCCCCAATTTTTAAACGTTTTACAAAATCTATGGGAAAAAATTTATTAATACTTATCTGGATTTATTTTTTAAATTTTGTGTGTCCTCAAACAAATATTTTTTAAATTCTCGACTTCAGCTTTTATTTTAATATGGATACTCGTTTGCCAAATCTAACGTACGGATGATTTTCTCCACTGTCTAATGAACAAAAATCACGTGTCCGTCTATTAATAAACTATTAAATTTACTAATTCACCTGTTAGGTATAATATAACGTCATTCAACAAATGGTAACACCTAAAATAATGTTAACCATTAAGCGAAGTGGTGAACAAAACTTACGTAAGTGACGTCTTGGGTCCGGGAACCCACAATTTTCAAAAACTACTTAAAATAAAAGTTATTTGTTGTATATACTTTTTAAAACTTTAAGATTTCAATTACAATTCTTTACGACAAATCAGAGACAGTGCAAAATTAAATAAACAGTGTTGTTTTCACTGTTGAATTTAAGCTAAAATTCCTTCCACGAAAACATACCCACTAAAAATAATCAACATCTACAAAAATACGGTATCTTAGTTACTAAAAACTGATGTTTCCGCATAATAAATGACACATTTTTAAAACTGTGTACACAAAACAACAATAACGTGACTTCGTGGGTCAAATAACTCTCATGATTAGTCTTGGTACTTCCGTGAGGGAGTTGTCTATGTCTATATTGTCTATCCTCCTGGGCGATCTCAGTCCGAATGTATTCAGTCAGGAAGGTTGTTATGATGCAGGGCTAGACTCCTTTTGTTTTAATATTTTATTCATTTATTCTGCATCATCACATTTATCCTCGCCGATTCTCTAACCTAGTTAGGAACTGGGCGATTGTCGCTGGTATTGGTTTTAGTAAAATTTCGAATTTTAATTTAAAATTTAACATCTGAACCGGGCGGAAACAAAAACACTTCTTAGCTGGGCAGTCAACGGGTGGGATCGTGAACTGCACAGCTGACAGTCACGGTGATTTTTATTTTGGAGTAATTAGTTGTATGGATGGATTCCATTCTTTCTTTTGTACCGTAAAATGCGAGTTTGCTTCGGGCACGACGGGATTCTTTTCCGCAACCTGTTAAACAACCATTCCCGATGTGGGTAATGGTGATTTCTTTGAAAGAAATGGTGTACGAGCGAACCACGCGACAATCGTAATCCGGTAATCAGCCGACAGCGGTAATCCGTAAATAATTGTCCCATCCGGCGTGAGATGAAATTATATTCAATCCTAAATTCGGCTTACGCAAAACCGTCAAGCGGGAGCCTCGTTATTTTGGACGTGTGATGTTTGGGAATACTAACCGCACGTGGCCGGCGGCCGAGAGAAAGCTACTGGCCTAAGTTGCAGCATCCTCAGAACCCGGATACATCCGCGTTATTAGCTGGAGATCGTGGATGTGGCCGGGAGATATATTCCTGCCCCTTTCGGAGGCCCGATCCACGCTTCACGGGGTCACGTCAGCCGCTGGATGGAGTCCGGGGGACGTTCCGTCGCTTCGCCAATAAGAAGTCACAGTGTTCAGTAATAGGAGACGTAGTGATTCGCTCTCGTAGAGTAGATTATGATTACGGATACAGGTCGGTCTTGGGGTAAGTCCAAAATGTATAATTTTATAAATGTTTCAGTCATACTAGGGCTCACAGGTTAAATTTCATGTTTCTCAATACATGTAATAACATACTATGCACCGTTTTTTATTTTATTTACTATGTAAGACCATCCCTAAGAACAAAACAGGATTCCGACACGCGACCTTGGTTGCGAACCTTCACACCTGAGATCATTAAGTATAAACATTCTAGATGATTAATTCTAACCTAGATTGGCGCGTTCTACCGAACAAAGTTTATACAATTATTATTTGTACCCTAGGTCAAACCTACTTAACAATTGGCTACCCGCGTTTTTAATAAAAAAACGGCGTAAGTCGTGTGTCAGGATTATGTTTTTTTTGGATGGTTTAGGGTTTTGTTCTCTTGTTATTTTGTTCTCTTGGAGCTCTGATACATAACCTAAAATGTTAACCTTGTTTGTTAAATGTTAACCCGATAACTGTAAAAGTGACAGCAGTGAAATTGTTATCGCATGATTGTATGAATTTCTTATGTGCGTTGTTTTAAGGAATTGTGTGAATGTTAGGGATCATTCCTCCTTTATGGTACCGTTAAATAATAAATTGAAACATGTTTATTTATTAATGCAGTTGACAACTGAATATTATTATACACAAATAACAACGCATATCGAAGTAACGGGAGTCGGTTCATTGCCATTAGTTCATAGCATGGGTTGCGTCTTCGCTAATAATTTCAAATGTATATTCTAATTAGGTAATTGTTTTCATTTTGAAAAGTGATTCTTTTTTTTTCTCGTGTGGATTTAATACGAGAATAAATAATATTCTACGGAAAAATATAATAATAGTACGGAAAAACCAGGGCTGGCAAAAGAAATAAATATTTTATCAAGGTTGCCACATATATTTTATCAAGGTTGCCACAAATTTTTTCAAGGTTGCCAAAAAAATTTTTTTTTTTTACCTTATTTATCAAGGTTGCCACAAATATTTTTCAGGGTTGTGAAATTTATTTTTATTAATTTTTAATTGGATTAAGGTACGCACTATACTGATGTGTTTCTACTTAATATACTTCTTTTGAGTTTTTGCTTTCTAGTATTGTCATAATATGTTATAGACAAATTCTTTCGGATTTTTGAAACTAACGGTCATCTTCTTTTTCTATTTTTTATCAAGAATAACTTCTGACGTCATCATGTCTACTCCAATTCCGAATGTGAACAACGCTTCCAAGGAGGAGCTAATTAAGGAACTAACGGCGCGGTCAATCAAACCAGATAATACATTCCAAGCGTTACGCGCACAAGCGCGCGCTTTTAATAAAAGACAAAAACAAATTTCTAACGCGGATTCAGAGATTAATGATTCAGATTGTGACTCCGAAGTTGAAACGTCGGGTAATAATTCGGACGAGGAAATAAATAGTGAAGTTAAGGGGAAGGTTACCCTAATTAAAGAAAAAAAAATAATTTATAAGGAATCTTCGTCGCGTGGGCTTGGTAACTGGGATTACAAGTTCGATGGTAAAACCTGTGTGCGGGACTTTTTGAGTTTGTTAGATGAACGTTGCAGATCACGGGGCATTACGCACAAAGAAATAGTGAAATCTTTTAATGAAATTCTAGATGGTCTTGCCTTGCTGTGGTATAGGTCTATTTACACCCCAGATTTAAAGTGGGATGACCTATCCAAGCTATTAATCAACCAGTTCGAGGGAGAGGGTAAACAGATTGAATTAAAAACAGAACTTTTTAATTTGAAACAGCCTAAGGGTATGTCTGTTTTTGAGTTTACTTTGAGAATGAAGGCCCTCAATAATAAACTTGATGCCAAACTGCCAGAGGCAGAACTGCTGCAACTAGCAATGAAGGCACTGCTACCATCATATGCAAACTTACTAGCAGCAAGAGATTTTATCTCTTTCGAAGATCTCTCTAAGGCAGCAAAAAAATTAGAATCACTAACTGAAGCTTCAACGTCTTCTTCTTCTAATCAAAAAGTGGTTGAACTACCAGAAAAATATAGTAACTTTAGAAAGTATTCGTCTTTCAATAACAAGGCTAGTTTCAATAATAGCAACAACACTTCGACTTTTCATCAAAAACAACAAAGTCATCAGAATATGTACAAGAATGATGTTTTCACGCGTAAGACGTCTTCTCTTCCAAATAATAAGATTATTTGTGACTTTTGTAAGAAAAGTGGGCATAAGGTAACGGAATGCTGGAAGAAAGCCTCCAATTCTAAAAATGCTAACGTTGGTACCGTAAATACTAGTACAAAGAATCACAGTCAAAAAAACTAGCTTGGAGTCAATCTGGACACGCCCCTCCCTGTGCGCAAAGGGAACGGGAGTGGCAGAGTTGGCTCCGACTGGTTCGTCAGTTTTTGTCAACACCGTCTTCTGGGGTGGTGGGCCCGCTACCACAGAAGCCGGAGGTTGTGGGAGATAATCGTCCATTCGTTAATATATATATATTAGATAATAAGTTTTCTGCTCTCTTAGACAGTGGAGCAACAGTATCTTGTTTAGGGGGAGATAGTTTTAAGCAATTTGTAGATTTAGGCGTAGAATTAGAAAAAGTGGATTTTAAAGTTAAAACAGCTGACGGTTCGAGTCAGTCTGTTCTGGGTACTTTAACCTTGCCGGTGACGTACAGGACAATCACGAAGGAGGTTGTCTTTTACGTCATCCCATCATTATCACCTGATTTTATCTTAGGAGTCAACTTTTGGAGGCAGTTTCGAATCGCACCGGAAATGTTTCCAGAAGTTCACGAACCTGACCATGAAGGTCACCTTAATGAATTAAGAGCAATACGGCCGGCTTCTTCATTATCTGTTTCTGAGAGTAAAGCTCTTTCGAAAATAATTAATAAATTCGAATCTATTTCTTACGAAAGGAAAGGTCTGGGTTTAACTCATTTAGTAAAACATAAAATCGTTACCAATGGTCCGCCGATTAAGCAGCGCTACTATCCTCTGTCTCCGGCAAGACAAAGGCAACTTGACGCGGAAGTGGATGAGATGCTAAATTTGGGAGTAATGCGTCCCTCTCGTTCACCGTGGTCTAGCCCAGTTGTTATTGTACAGAAGAAGGATGGGACAGGGAGATTTTGCCTGGATTCAAGGAAGATTAATAATGTCACGGTCAGAGATAGTTATCCACTACCTCATATCGCACGTATCTTGGACAAACTTGGTGGCGCAAGATATGTGTCTTCGATAGACTTGAGTAAGGCCTTTTGGCAGGTAGCGCTGGATAAAGACTCTTGCGATAAAACGGCATTCGTCGTCCCAGGTCGGGGACTCTTCGAAATTACTCGTATGCCGTTTGGGTTAAAAAATGCACCCTCTGAACTCCAAAGACTGGCTGACGCTCTTTTTGGACCTGAATTTGATGATAACGCTTTCTGTTATCTGGACGATTTAATTTTAATCTCGGAAGATTTTAATTCACATATGAGACTACTTAATAAAGTTTTCGAAAGACTGAGAGACGCGGGTCTCACAATAAATCAAAAAAAATCAGAGTTCTGTAGATCGGAGCTTAAGTACTTGGGGTACATAGTAGATTCACAGGGGCTTCGCACGGACCCGGTAAAAATTGAAAGCATTAAGGATTTCCCTATTCCAAAAAACCTGAAAGGAATTCGAGCTTTTATTGGCCTTTCAGGGTATTTTAGACGTTTTATCAAAGGCTTCTCCAGTATAGCCGCTCCGTTAACAAAGCTTACTGGATCAAAGAATGGAGTTAGTAAATTTAAGTGGACTCCAGAAGCTGATAAAGCGTTTAATGATCTAAAACAAGCTCTTATTAGTGCTCCAGTTCTAAGCTGCCCAAATTTTTCTGAACCGTTCGCGATTCATTGCGATGCAAGCTCCGTTGGAATTGGTGGTGTTCTAATTCAAAATATAGACGGTGCCGAACACCCGATCGCGTACTATTCACGTTGTCTTAATACCCACGAACGTAATTATGGCATCACGGAAAGAGAGCTTTTAGCGGTATTAGATTCTGTCACCCATTTTAGACCCTACATAGAAGGGGCTCATTTCACGGTAATTACAGACCATTCGAGCCTGAAATGGCTTGGATCCTTGTCTAACCCAAGTGGTCGTCTGGCGCGTTGGAGCACTCGTCTTTCTCAGTTTTCCTTTGACGTCATCCATCGTAAAGGTACGCAGCATATTGTACCAGACGTACTTTCTCGCATGGATCTCGCGCTAATTTCGGGTCTTGACTCTCAACCTACGTCGGACAAATGGTACCAAAATGCATGGCAAGGTTGCCAGGATTTTCCTCAAAGATTTTCTAACTTCCAAATTAAAGACAACGAATTGTATCGCCATACGAAAACTCAATTAGTCTTACGGGAGGACACTGCTTGGAAGAAGGTGATTCCTCAGGAAAATAGGAAAGCTATTATTTCAGACTCCCACGAGTCGACTCGTTCATGTCATCTAGGAGTTTTTAAAACATATAAAAAGTTACAACTTCGATATTTTTGGCCTAACATGTACAAAGATGTCAAAGAATTTATTAGTCATTGTGCTGTTTGCAAAGCGCATAAAATCAGCACGGCACCACCGAACGGTTTATCTTCTAACCCGAAAAAAGTAACAAGGCCTATGCAGATGCTATCTTTAGATTTGGTAGGACCTTTGCCTCGTAGTTATTCAGGACATACGGTAATTTTAACTTGCGTTGATGTTTTCTCTAAATTCACGTGGTTATTTCCGCTGCGCAAAGGCACCGCGGGAAGCATAGTAAAGAATTTAGAGGAAAATATTTTCCTAGTACACGGTGTACCGAAAACTATTATTTGTGACAACGGGCCCCAATTCATCTCAAAAGAATTTAAGGACCTCCTTAAGAGTTATAATGTTCCACCCCCATTTTATAACTCGTATTATACTCCTCAGAATAATGTCGTCGAAAGATACAACCAAACTCTTGGAACCGCGTTGTCAATCTTGGTGGAATCAGACCACCGTAACTGGGCTAAATTTCTGCCACAGGTTCAGTCCGCAATGAACAACACTGTTAATTGCGCGACAAATTATACACCGTACTTCCTTATGAACGGCAGGGAGCAAATTCTCAACGGAGATTTGCACCGTATACCTATAGATAATGGGGAAATTAACTCGGAAAGAGGAGCTTCGCCCTCCGCTTATGCTCAAAGGCTACAGGGTCTAGCAAACACATACAAGCAGGTTTCAGACGCTTTGTTCAAAGCCTACAAGACGGGAGCAAATCGTTATAACTTACGCAGAAGAAACGTCACATTTCAAGTAGGGGACGTCGTGTGGAGACGAAACTTTGTTCAGTCAAACGCATTAAATTACTTCTCTCAAAAATTGTCCCCACGCTTCGTGCAAAATGTTATAATAAAGAAGAAATCGGATTTAGTGTATACCCTGGCAGACCTTACAGGAAAAGTATCTGGCGATTTCCATGTAAAGGATATCGTCAAGACGGACAATGTTCCGGTATAAATTCTTTTCGAACATCAGTGCCTCCGAAGGTCTGGCCAACTTTCGTGAGGATTGATATTATTAATAATTAGGAACTTCGGTTCCTTATTAGAATTTCTAAGCACGGAAAACTTCACCGGCCTGATCAACCGAGTTGAAGAATTCCCATGCCATCTGACAGACTTTGGTCCTGTCATAATTTCATTTCGGAAGAAATGTTTAAATACCTCGCGAGGGCGTTTTTTTTTTATATATCTGTTATTGTTAATTATAAGCTACTTGCTTAAAACAATTAACCATCAACCCCGGTATGAATGCTCGAACTGAATGGACTAGAAATAAAAAATTTTTAGAATTAGTAATAATTAAAGTAGTATTTATTTATTAGTAATAATTTATTTATTTACTTAAACTTAAGTACACAAAAGACTCCAAGTGAACAAATGAACACTCATTTAAAAATATTATGAATTTTGTGTAATGAAATTGGCTAACATACCTTAACATGTAGTATGTGTTAGGATATAACATCTTGAAATGTAAAGAGTTACATTCCCACTGTCTCTTTCGTTTCATGATGGTGAAAACAAAGAAGCATTGTCTACAAATTACGTGCTTGAACACTGGTTGTTCTCGTTTCATCATTAATATGTAAACGGATATTTTTGTCATTGTTTTACAGTAAATGTCTTGATGGGTCATGAAAATATATTAAAGACTGCACCAAGCGGTGCACTGAACATTTAATCTCCTAGTGATAAAATGGAGCTGTTCGCTTTATTGCTGATGAAACGAGACATAACTTACTTGTTTTCCTTTATAAGTACGGTTCTGACTTATAATGTGGAACGATATCCCACCACCGATCCTTCCACATTTTAAGCCACTTTGTTGATATGTTGATCCTTGAATCATATTTTCTTATATTTAACCTTAAGACCAGAACATGGGGAGATGTACTGAGACCTTTCCTTATGTTCTGAGTCAAATTTTTCTCGATAAACGTTAATTTTATTTATTGTTGATCCATTTACTTCTCATCAGTTATGTCTGTAAATACACTGGTGATGTTCTGGGATGTTCCTTTCCTATTGTTATAGAATTCATATTATGAATATTATAAGTTTGTATTACATACTTGTTGGTATTGTCCTGCGAGAATTACTATTATCAACTTTGTTGAACAACGGTTTACAGAGAAAACCATAAGTTGTTTCATAACAATATCGATTACGCCTTCGTTACTGTTGGACGTATACCTAGATCACTGCACTAATAATAGTTGCATATCACTTAACACGATTGCACCTTCTATATTGATGGCTGTATACTATATTACTTTGGCTCCATTCTTATGCGATGGTTGTTGACTGCTTAACACTCTTTGTTGAAATAAGATTGTGTATTTTCATTAACTGCTCTGTTCTTTTGTGTGCACCCCCATACGACCTAGTTAGGTAGATTAGGTAGAAACATCGACAAAGTGTTTTCTTATCTCCTATGGAGAAGTAGAGTCAGTGATAAGTGAGGGTTGCTATGCTCCCTAAAAAGTGTTGCCTGACGGGCTTATAACCCTATTTTTGGACAGTGATGCATTTTTGCATTTGGTTGTGTAAAATGAATGTGATAGACATTAAGGTATTACGTTAGTTATAAATGTAACGTCAACGGTTGTCCATGACGCTAAGTCAATTAGTCTTCACCCAGCATATTCAAGCTGTGGGTGTTGGCGGATCCCGTTCACGTAACATTGGTTGTTATGTTTAGATTAAGTTTTTAAGTTTAGTTCCTACAATATTATAGTTATTTAAGTAAGAATGGCTGCACCGCAAACCTGTTCATCCTGCCTTACGTTCGATGAAGTGCGACCGGAGTTGCGGCACGTCCATTCGCTATTCTCAATTTGGTTTAATTTTTGTTCTTTGAATACTTCCTATTGATGATTATTATCTACTGTTGATATTTATTGTTAACTTTGTTCTTCTGTTGTAGTAGACCCTTGGACTAACCTGGAAAGAATAGGGTTAGGTTATTTCGACAATTTTATATGTTTGAGGGCAAACATTTGGTGGCTAGGGGGTAATGTTATGATGCAGGGCTAGACTCCTTTTGTTTTAATATTTTATTCATTAATTTATTCTGCATCATCACATTTATCCTCGCCGATTCTCTAACCTAGTTAGGAACTGGGCGATTGTCGCTGGTATTGGTTTTAGTAAAATTTCGAATTGTAATTTAAAATTTAACATCTGAACCGGGCGGAAACAAAAACACTTCTTAGCTGGGCAGTCAACGGGTGGGATCGTGAACTGCACAGCTGACAGTCACGGTGATTTTTATTTTGGAGTAATTAGTTGTATGGATGGATTCCATTCTTTCTTTTGTACCGTAAAATGCGAGTTTGCTTCGGGCACGACGGGATTCTTTTCCGCAACCTGTTAAACAACCATTCCCGATGTGGGTAATGGTGATTTCTTTGAAAGAAATGGTGTACGAGCGAACCACGCGACAATCGTAATCCGGTAATCAGCCGACAGCGGTAATCCGTAAATAATTGTCCCATCCGGCGTGAGATGAAATTATATTCAATCCTAAATTCGGCTTACGCAAAACCGTCAAGCGGGAGCCTCGTTATTTTGGACGTGTGATGTTTGGGAATACTAACCGCACGTGGCCGGCGGCCGAGAGAAAGCTACTGGCCTAAGTTGCAGCATCCTCAGAACCCGGATACATCCGCGTTATTAGCTGGAGATCGTGGATGTGGCCGGGAGATATATTCCTGCCCCTTTCGGAGGCCCGATCCACGCTTCACGGGGTCACGTCAGCCGCTGGATGGAGTCCGGGGGACGTTCCGTCGCTTCGCCAATAAGAAGTCACAGTGTTCAGTAATAGGAGACGTAGTGATTCGCTCTCGTAGAGTAGATTATGATTACGGATACAGGTCGGTCTTGGGGTAAGTCCAAAATGTATAATTTTATAAATGTTTCAGTCATACTAGGGCTCACAGGTTAAATTTCATGTTTCTCAATACATGTAATAACATACTATGCACCGTTTTTTATTTTATTTACTATGTAAGACCATCCCTAAGAACAAAACAGGATTCCGACACGCGACCTTGGTTGCGAACCTTCACACCTGAGATCATTAAGTATAAACATTCTAGATGATTAATTCTAACCTAGATTGGCGCGTTCTACCGAACAAAGTTTATACAATTATTATTTGTACCCTAGGTCAAACCTACTTAACAAGGTATCAAGACGCGCGGATGTCAGTAGTAATTATGATGACAGAGACAGAGTGGAAAGTATCGATGTAGGTCCCATGAACCCACGACGTCGGTTAAGGGTTAAACTTACCGAACATAAAATTATAATCCAACAAGCGTGGTCCATACTTTGGCTATGCAGTGTGTACACAAAAACATAAATGTATAAAAATAAATTAAAAGCGTCCAAAATAGGTTAGCAATGAAGATTCCGCGCGGTGCTTCAATATAACAATATTAACTTTCCAAAGAAATGTAGCGGATTTGGTAATGTTATTTAAAATTGCATACAACCTGGTTGATAGCCTTCTTGAACTCCTAAGTTTCCATATTCAAAATCGCAACAGCAGACAGTCGCTTATGTTTCATCTCCTTCGTTGCAAGACCTCAAAAAATAATTAAAAAACAAAAATACAAAAAAGAAAACAAAACTAAAACAAATACAAAAAAAAAAATATTGAAAACTCCTTTATCTATAGATCCACATAAAATTCCACATTCGCATTTTTAACTCACCTTTACAGGACATCCATTGCACAGTCTTAATCACTCAATCTACTTCGCATTTATTTCGGTCATTTATCCTTTTATCCTATCGTATGTTCACCCTTCCCCACATTTTATAACGTAAATATTTAAAATTGTCTAGTTATTAGCTATCTAATGAAATTAATATTTATAATTTACCCTATTTAATTTGCTAAGTTATATTTATCATAATTTACAATTTGGTTATCATAATTCATGCATGTTGAAAATTTCCCCAAAAAACTAATTAAGTAAATATCTATTTGAAAGGAAACTGATATCGCCAGGTTGCATAAGACGCATTTAGGCTCAAACAGATCAATTCATATTGACTCAAGAAAGAATTAGAAAATGTTGGATAAATTTCACCCGAAGTAAGATAAAATTTTCCCTACTTAGGGCATACAGACTTTCCCACGACACACTTATATTGGTTAATCTGTGGTCAAATCAGAAGGAACCTCACAAACTCCATATTTATCCTTCTAATTCGTGAACCTTAAATACTCACGTTTTTCTGAAGAATTTCTAGTTAACCATTACTATTTCCAGCTTGAATGGAAATTTTCACCAAGTGCTATGGAGCTTCGAAAAAACCCTTTAAGCGTTAAAAAAGACATTTCATTTCCTTCTCATTGTTCGTGACTTAGAAAAAAAGAGTGCGAAAATGTCGTGCAAAACCGAGTAATAAATAATAGCACCTGTATATCATTATATAAAGTATTACAGTATTTTGCACGTTAACAGTATTTTGTCGGCTGAAAGACAAAAATTATTTTGGATTTTTTATTTTGTACCTACATACTGTGTAGATCAAATTCAACAATATTAGTAAATATTTTTACATATGTATTTAAATGCCTTAATAGGCGTAAAATAAATAAATAATTCTTTAAATATGATAACCGACCTAAAGTTAATATAGCCTTTCTGGTAATATAATAAACAACACATGAAATGAAATGAAATCCTTCCTAGAAGTGAGATTTCACCTGGTTGTCCTGTGAAGCTGTAACATCGCCGTGATGGGTGTCGAAGCTATTCTAGTGTCTCAATAAGACTAAGCCCAGCATTTAGGAACACGCCATATTGAATGAAATATTTTATTAAAAAAGGTTTGTAGCAAACCTGAAATGTATTCCGCACAGCCCAAGTGTGTCGTTATATTTTAGCATTGCACATAAATTTCTGGATTTTCTGAGAAAGGTTTTCGGGGAAGCACATAATATGTGTGTACATATGTCTCTTTACCCATGTGGGATGATTTTTATTCACATGTGCTACACTCTAACTCTACACTGGGTGTAGACTGTAGAACAGACAACGAGAAATATCTAGAACAGCGCCGAGCATAAGTCTCATTTGAGACAAGAATAAATGCGAATCCGCGAGAGCGTGGTATTAAAATCGGGACAAAAGTGGGAAGATCCCAAACCGGGACCACACTCCCTCCGAGGGTGGGTTTTTTAATCAGCGCTGCTTGGGAATTTCCGGGGAATTAATTATATGAAATATATTTTATTATGTAACTTGGAAAACAATACACTAGGAAACACCAAATCGTTTATTTCATTACAACTTATGTTTTATTTAAAGAGAGTTTCTGAGAAGTTTCTAATAAAATCATTGTTGCGGAAATAACAATATCATATTGAAAATCACCCTCAGTTACAGAGTTTACATAATTTTGGACTCAGGGTTTGCTGGTTATCTTTAAAAATTTATAAATAATTCATTGATTTTAATTGAGATCTGGAGTGAAATGTCCTCTATGTCCACTACGGTCCTGATGACCAAATACAATTGAATATTTAAACGTCACATGAAAAAGAGATTTAATATTAGATTTATAATTAGACTACATAACTTTGTACACGTTTATCTTTTTCGTTGTGGTACATAAAATAAAATTAATTAACTCATTAAAACCACCGTTTATTCATACAATAACGGGAACACCTAATTTTAGAAGTAATCATTAACACGACTAAAGTGAAAATTTTGGGTTTCCTAATTTGAACCACAGTCGCCTTATATGGACTACTGCGGCACTGGGTTGTTATGATCGGACCAAAGCATTTTGGTAGCAGGGTTTATTTTAACAACTTTATTGAGTACATATTAAGATTTTCAAAAAACAATAATAATAATCATCAAGCCGTAATTCAAATTAGAAAACAAACATAGCTGTAACAATTAGATGAAAATACTTCTTAGGTTATAGTAGTCTTCGTCAGGTAGTAAAAATATACCAATATGTTTAGGAATTTTGCCATTTTTGACAGTCACAAGAAACAAAATAAACATTAAACCTAGAAACACAATGAACATTATTTGTACTATTTTAATTTGAAACTTATTTTTGTATAATTATTATCAGTTTCTGACTTCTTACAGCTAATTCAAAAAATTTAATTTGTGTGATTTGTGCATTAATGTGCCAATCTTAAAACTAAAACGAAATTTAAAAAAAACATTTTCGTACATATTTCACTTTTTGCAGGCAGGGCACAAATATTTCTTAGACTCATTTTTAACACTGGCGCACTTTTCATGAACCCATAATTTGCACATTTATTAGACACTGTAATAATAAATATCTTCAATGAAATAATGGAAACAAATTTTGCAGATCCAATTAGTTTCCGCTCCTCTATCGCTTTTTGGTTGTTTCTTCGTCGAGTCTTCGTTGTAGAGTCGCCGTTGGTACTCTGTACATCCTTCTGATGCCTTCAGACTAACTTTGTTATAAGGCAAGGCTTGCAATTCCAGAAGCATGCTGGTTTCATTCCACTCATAATAGTGACCTTCAAAGCACAAAAAATCCATCACTGGACCGGTTCAATAGTGGAGCCAGTATGACGGTCCATTCATCACGACTAGGTGGTATTTTCAAAAATTGTTTGTTATTAGATAAATTAAATTACTTATCGTTTACATTTTAAAATAAACGACAACAGTAATAAATACACAATGCTCACAAAAAATGCAAAAAAGATAATTTAAAAAATAACATAATATTTACTTGTGCAAATCCACAGCGTAAATTTTGTATCCGGAGCTCTGGCAACATACTGATATATGTCACACTCCGATGGAAATCATGAAGGACGCGTAGACACTGAGAGTGGAGAAACGAGATAGGACGGGGTATTGCTTGCATTTTGGCGTGGCCTTGGATTTAAAAAAACGGTTAGTTACTGAAATAATTTAGTGGCCTGTTGGTCGCAACCCTCTCTTATCTAACTATCCCTTTTCTTCCCATAATAATAATAAACACCTACAGTAAGTATTGTAGGTGTTGTCACTAATTCCTTCAACTAGGACTCAATCTTTCTTTACATTAAAAAAAATATATAATTTGTTTAAATGGCTGTGATTTATGAATACTTTAATTTCGATGGATTCGTGAATCAATGTGACATGCGATCATGAAGCTATACAATTTGAGGCAACATTGTTTACTAATATCACATCGAAACGCGTTCCACTATAGTGCGATAGTTGGTGCGCACTGCGCGAAGACCGTAGTTTGTAGTTTTCGGCCGGTCTGCGTTAGAGCTTTGGGACCGTTGGAGGCCAAATCGAAATTTTTTTTCACTTCATCTCTCATCTAAATATAATACGTCAATGCATGCGATACCCGACTGCGAAAGTTTACTTTTGGTGCTACCACATTTCCCCACGCCTCTGGACCAAAATTTCCGTGATATTTCGACACGTTTACTAAAGTTCTATTTGAGCGGAGGTGAGGGGGATGTTTCCTCTCGTGGATGGATTACACCAATAAAAGTGTCACACAAGAGCCGATAATGAAATGTTTTAGCATCGCAAGTCGCTTCCCCCCCTCCCTGCCCCTCCCCACCCAACCCACACCACCCATCCCCCATCCAACCTCCAAGAGAATTTTGGTATATTGGAGAGTTTTCCTAGAGGCCCCGGGGAGCGTGGAATGTATTATGACGTTTGATTCTATCCCATACCTTGTCATATTCTACGCCTATTTCTTTGGTTTCACTTTTTCTATGTGTATATTTCATAAACATCATCACATATTTATATCGCCTAGGAATGATTCAATTGAATATAATATGATTCAAAACAACAATATGAGAATTGTTTTCTTTTAGTTTATTGGGAAACCAGAAACTTAGTTTGAGAAACAATGGAAATATTATTTTATATCGAGAAGCTAAGGTAAGTGTGGAAAACTTATGAATTTGAAATAATTATGTAAATAACTTTGACCTAAGCTAAAATTCAAATAAGTGATAAAACTAACATAGAACAGGCTAATATATGTATAGTTAGGAAACAATAGAGGCAACAATAGAATGACATTCACATGCAGTTAATTTTATGTTATGTATATTACCTATGTGAAATTTTATGTCGAAAAAAGTTATAATTAAATAAAGCTTTCATGCTATTACTTTTTTTCTATGGGACACCTCACAAGAGCGCCTCTGTATGAACAGTGTAAAAGAAGGGGAGCTACGTCGCCAACCGGTTTGGCAGCGTTGTGAGGCGGGTTAAAGTAGGGGCTCTATTAATGTGGGTATTGAAGAGGCCAGGATTATATGAAGGAGGAAAATAATAATAATAACATACGAACCGTCTTACACGTGCACTGTTGCACCGGGGATCAATGCTGCTAGCTCCTAGCTCCATTAAAATACCTTTGGAACAGACGCAGCATGCCCATATTGCGTATTTGCATTGGAGATGGCAATCGGCACAAGTATTGTGGGGCTCCAGCCCAGAGGTGGCTCCCAAATTCAATGTTTGGACTTTAGACATGTACAGGGTTAGCAGCTGGTTACTATTGAAGAATCTGCTGGCCCTATATAAGACGCCCAGTTTCTCGGAAACCAGATTTACTCGGGCTTCTATGGAGCGCCGATGCTTGAGCCGGTCTGATATACGTCTCGTACTTACTCCATTCATTTCAATGGAGTCTTTATTGGGGAGGGTGCTTCCAACGAATTTCACCAGGCAACCATTAATATCCCTCTTTGCCGAAATCAGAAACGCTTGGGTTTTTGAGACGTTTTTTTAAATCTTTGTTCCAGATAAAAGAAAATTACATTTTCACTTATTTAACTAGAAATAATTAAAATTGATACCTTTTTTTAATTACATTGTACGTAAATGCATAACATAACAATATTATTCACTTTTAGTGTTTTGCTGACCGAGTATAAAAGTAAACAATTTTTTTTTTAATGTAGCCAAACTTTTCATTTTGTTGTCTGGAAGGCAATTTTATATGTTGCCTCCCTCGTAACTAATGGATTGTTTGCCATAGTGAGTATGTATGGTGTTTAAATGTATATTATCGTATTGCCGTGTGTGTATGTTACTTGGGACTTTTTAATTAATTCTGTATTTGTATGTATGCGTTTATTATTTATTTTGTATATAAGGAGAAATTTATTATATTCATATGGTTTTCTGGTTGCATGATAACTCAACACAGTGACAATTCAACACGCTTTTAAAAAGTGATATAAAGTCATTGGAAACGATGAAAAAAAAATTTAACCTAACCTACTTAACCCAGCTAATAAAGTTTTTGTTTCATCATTTTCCATAACTTTATATTACTTTTTAAAGATATGATGAATTATTATTGTGATGATTTATCCGGTCACCGGTTTTCTTAATGTTAACAGTTTTGTTTCCATATATATAATTTTTTTGGATTTTCTGGGTTTAAAGTGAAATAGCTTTCTGATTACTTTGTTATGTGTTACCTGTAGTTCATGTATGTATGTTTCATGTACGTTTCCCCAGATTTCAATCAAGTAATTTAAATATGAATGTACGAGGCCATAATGTACATCTTTTCTAATTTTATTTGGTAACATATGATAACAAGCTAAATACCCTAATTAAGATGTCTTAATTAGGGTATATATCAATATCTTGAATATGTTGTTTAAATGTTAAGTGCTTATCAATGCACAGCCCCAAGATATTTCTCCTGTATCAGGATTTGCAGGTTGTTTTTTTTAATTTTCAGGGGTACGTGAGTAGGAATGATTTTACGGGTTGAGCTTAAAATCATGTATCCTGTTTTTTTACATTCATAATTGGAGCCGACTGTTATTTTTTTCTATGTCTATTTGTGCTTACAGAAAAATAAAGGTAACGTAACATATAAATAAAAATCGGAAATGTTTATCCATGACATTTTCTAATTCTTTAGAATTTTGTAATAATTCAAAAAGAAATCAGCCACAAATAATGGAAAAATTAGTTGAGGATAATATTGATCATTCTGAATTTGAAATATGAGATCGACAAAAATGACATACAACAATTAGATCCCAATGGCCGAGTGGTTAGAGGCATGTCCTAGTAAGACAAAGATCCCGGGTTCGATTCCCAGTTGAGATGATTCCCTTTTTATTTTTCTTTGTCTTGTTCTGTTTCATGTTTCGTTTAGATTTATTATTTTCTTCTTCAATGATATATTACGTTGATGGTTGATATTAACCTTCTAAAGTTTTAAGGTAAAGTTTTTTAAATAATAAACAAATTTTTACACCTATTTTAAGAGTAAATGTTTCTTGAAAATTAATCGTACTGATAAAATATAAATCGCTTTATTATTATAATTTCGTATTAAAGTATTATTGAAATTAAGTATCATTTTGTGTATTTTTATTAAAATATTAATATATACTTACCTATAGAATAATGGTATCCTATTTTTCTGATAATTAGTGTAACTTGCCCACCAAGTACAAGAACCAGTTTCTTCATTGGTGAGATTGCGAACATAAATATATTTTGTAACCATATGTACTTATATAACATCCTGTACCCACTATATATATATATATATATATATATATATATATATTAAAAAAAAATAATAAAAAATCATTGATTGGTTTAAATTATTTTTTCCGACTTTATGTCCGGGTTAAATCTTCCCCACAGGAAAATCTAGAAAAACTAGTCAATCCACATTATGCAAGTGAATTATATAATCATTATAAATACAAAACAATACAAGAACAACTCGTCAACTCACCAGAGATCAAATGGGAAAATAATTCACCGACTCCAGATATTTTCATATCAGAGGGTTCGGCTCGATAGAACTCCTAACTGGACCTGTCCTACTGATCCCTCAATATAAATATTTAAAAAATCTTTCGTAATCCTACATGTATTTAAAATGACTGATTTTTGCATTTTTATATATAATTTCTTTGACAGATCTAATACGCCGAAATTTTTAATGAAAGAGCTAGGTATAATGCCAGTAGCCGAAATAACAAATGGTATCTAATATTTTTATAGTCTGAGAATCCCAAATTCTTTTAATCTCATTTCCTAAATCTGTGTATTTTCTATTTTTTTCAGAAACAGATTTTTGAATATTACAGGAATTTGGAATAGCGACATCAATGATATAAGTTTTTTTTTAGTTTAATTTTTCATGTAAAACTATATCCGGTCTATTATGACTAATCGTTCGGTCTGTTAGTATAGTTTTATCATAATATATTTTCTAAAAATGAATTTGGTTCGTATTCATAATATGGAATTATATTACGGCAGGCAAGTTATATTTATTTATTTATTTATTTTATTAGGTACAATATATTTTTTTACAATTCAAGGTTTTCAGTAATGTAGGCCTCACTGGGTGGCTTAATTTAATTACCAAACTTTGGTGAATTATTTTTAAAACTTGATTGTGACTAAATGAATACTCGGACGGCGCAAATACAGAACATCCCGATATAATATGTTCTATAGTTTCCGGAAAAGTCAAACATTTTCTACATAAATCATCAATTTGATTTGTATCTTTGATTATTTGCTTCCTATAAGTTTTATTGTTAATGACTCTATCCTGAATGGCAAGCATAAATCCTTCTATTTCTGCGCTCAACTCTCCAATACTCAACCATTTCATTGACGAAAATTTGTCAACATACGTTTGGTTGAGATAATTGAAGTGTTTTACGTGAATAAATTTATTTCACCAGGAATCTAATAATTCCTGGTTGGGATTTATAAAAATTTTGGCATTCTCGTCGTATAAATTTAAAGGTGTAATGTTTCTATTTGCTTTGCAAAATATTTTGTGCATTTCTAAACTATTAGCTTTCCTATGGAAAAAAAGTTCTTAGCATTTCTACCTGATTGTGTTTCAAAAAAGTTATTTTGACTATACCTCTACCACCTAAATTTCTAAGTAAATTAATTCGTTCTATAGCTGAATTTGGATTATGGCAATTAAAATTTGCTAGCGTAGTTCTAATTAATCCTTCTAAGTTATCTAAATCTGTATTGGACCATTTTATTACGCCAAATAAGTACGTTAATAGAGGTATTGCCCAAGTATTTAATAATAATAATATTTGGCTAATTTATATAGCGCCGTTTTCGTGAGAAATCACCTCAAGGGCGCTGTACAAATATATTTCTTAAATAGTTAATACTAGAACTACTGACTTATCTCTAGACTTATTTCTAGTGACTTACGACTAAGGCCTATAACTACTATCTTAATGACATATATACGAGTATTTACATATTTAGCAACTTATAACTGAAATTAATATTAACAATCTAATCTTACTAACGCCAGAAGAAGAAGGAAGTTCCATTATATTAGGGTGTTTTTATTGTTAGCTGGATATATATGTTAAATGAATGAAATTAATGAATAAAATCATTCGTCAATCTTCAATCTTCAATTTATTGCTTTTACAAAATTTTTAGCAGATAGATTGCATTTTAAAAATTTTCTGATCCTAGTTTGAAATTTAATCATTTTGAATACTAGTATGGTCTAATCTATTTGATTGTGGGTATCCTAAATATATATAAACCTCATCCCTTTTCATACTAGTAATTTGGAAATTTTTAAATATACTCTCGTCCCCATCTACAATTTTGTCTTCCTGTATATGGATCGTTCTACATTTATCTAAATCAAAAGTCATTTTAATATCATCTGAAAAGTTTTTAACTACCTTGATCATGTTCTCTGAATTTTGTTCAGAATTCGAAAATAATTTTATATCATCCATAAATAATAAATGCGAAATTGTACTACTCTCCCTTATATTACCCTTAATTTTTATTCCAAACTTGCTTTTAATTATCATTTAGATAGAGGATTCAATGCTAAGCAAAACCAAAGAGGACTCAATGAGTCTCCTTGAAAAATCCCTCTTTTAAATGAAATGCCCGGTACTACTATTTTCTTACCATTTAAATCGATAATTAAATTGGTTTTCCAAAAGCATATAATATTTTCCAAAAAGCTAATAATAATGGGGTCAATTTTATATATATTTAATACTGTGATCATCCACAAGTGCGGGACACTATCGAAAGCAGTTTGGTAGTCTATATAGCAAGTATGTAAATTACGCTTTCGATTTTGAATCTGTTTTAGAATTACAGAATCAATAACTAATTTTCTGTACATCCCATATATTTTCTGCGATAACCTTTTTGCTGTTCAGATAAAATATTTTTTTCATCTAAATGAGTATATATTAAATCTGTCAAGCAAGAGGTTAAAATTTTGTATATTGTCGGTAAACATGTAACAACATATAAGTAATGCCCTTAGTTAGAAAATTTGTAAAATTAATATTATTATTTTTTATAACTCTTATAATATTATTTTATAGTTCATAAGTCATAACTTACTATTTTCATTATTATAACAAATGATGTCGCCAAAATAATCGAGTCATGTGGTCTCTTGTCTCACTGCTACGCTAACGATCAGCAAGTTTATTTTTACTGCGCTCCAAGTGAAATCAATAGTCTCAAGATCCGTATAACTGAATGTCTAGAAGCAATAACTCGTTGGATGTCTTCAAACAAGCTGAAGCTGAATCCATCTAAGACTGAGCTTTTCTGGGCGGCCACAAACAAACGTCAACATTTCATAGACGATTCACCTATTTCTATTTCCGGCAGCAATATCATCCCAAAAACAACAGTCAAATTTCTCGGTGTCAATTTAGATTCGGACTTTTCGTTTAAAAGTCAAATAAATAGGTTGGTTTTTTTCACCTAAGAAAACTCAAGTCTGTCCGAAGAAACCTTCCTACAGAAGCAACAAAACTACTTATCAAATCTTACGTCTCGATTACTGCAACTGTATTTATGCCAGCCTACCAAAATATCAAATTGAGAAATTTGAATCAGAGTTTAATGCAGCAGCACGGCTCATAACCGAGGTTTCTAAATATTCGCACATTTCAGAACACCTACACTGGCTGAAGTGCCTTGAAAGAATCCAGTACAAATTGTGCTGGATGGTGTTTAAATCCATCAATGAAATGGCCCCACTCTACATCTCTGAACTATTGCATCCCGGAAAACACTGGTCTGAGGCAGGCAACTCTTAGATCAGTAACATCATCAGCTGTATGTAGACTGATGGAACCTAAGCGCAAGCCAAATACTAAGTTTGGTGATCGCGCTTTCGGAGCATCTGGGCCGAAGGCTTGGAATAAACTCCCTCCGGAACTAAGATCCATAAGAAGTCCAACAGAATTCAGGTCTAAACAAAAAAACTTACCTTTTTAAGGTGTCATACCCTTAAATTAAATATACCATTCCTGAGAGAAAGTCCAATTATATCCAATTATGGCCTAAATCCTGTATCTAAATTTCGCTAGTAAACCATTAGTTAATATTAATTAAGTGTTAATCTCAAGTGACCTACCAGGTACGTATGGACTGTATATTATCTCCATATATATTTAGTAGATCATTGCAAAAGTGTATTATATATTTGTACAGCGCCCTTGTGGTGATTTTGCACAAAAACGGCGCTGTATAAATCATCCAAATATTATTATTTATTTTATTTTCGCTTTTATGTAAATGGTCCTCCCATAATCACGAGCTGTTAGCTCAAACTATGGTGAGTAAAATAATATTTAAAAACAAATAAAGAGAAATTCATCAGGATAATGAATGTCTCTTTTCTTACCTATCTATGTTAAAATAAATACAATACAATACAGACTTACTAAAATTATGATATAATAAAAATATGCTTCATTTTCTATTATGAAATATTAGTCCGATTATTAGACAGTAAAAATTCTATCCGATACACCACCAAATGAGGGCTGGGAATTTACACAAAATAAGATTAGTAAAATAAAAGCGTTCTGCCAGATTTCTACATGCGAAGAATCCTGGAAACGGACGACTTCCGGTGTCACTTTTGGATAGATAATATCTGACGCGCCACTTTACTAAAACTCACGTCAAAATTTCACGGCTAATGTATGAAAAAAAAAAGTTTTGCCAACTTTTACAAGTTACAAGTACCTGGCAGACGAAATTCTCAAGTAATCCTTTGCCTGTTTTCGGTATTCCGAAAGTTGGGTTATAAGCCGTGTTGTTGAATCTGACCGCTACAGCACAGCGATGGCCAAACCACGGCTTTGTGCCCGCTCCAGAGGATAATGGAGGAGGGAATGTAGCAATCCATCTCAGATGTGATTACCTCTCCTACCTCGTGTGCACAGATTGATGGATCCTCTGAACTAAAGCAGACCGCATTCCAAGGAAAGGCGCTGAAGAACGACTGCGTGCCGTCCAATTTGCTGCTTTGTAGTGCAATACCTTCCTCTTTACATGATTCTCAAATTGTCTTCGGTATTTTATTCTTTTAAGTGAAAAATGATATTGTGTTCAGTGATTTCTTGTTGCAGCAAAAGCAATAAAAAATCTAAACCGCGTAGTTGTATTTTCATTTAATAATCGAGTATCTTCTATATATATTTTGTAATTTATTACAGTGTTTGCATTTTAATACATTCTGTTTCAGATATTACCGGCACAACATTATTATAAAAACGATATTTTTGTTATACGCGATTGATAATGGAAACTAGTCAATAATTATTAGTATAATTTCTGCATCAAAAAGTTGATAAAATTCATTGTCATCGACAACGGGCTATCTGCCAAGTTTCAGCTCGATCGGGTCGGAAATTCAAATAGATGTATTCAAAAAGTGAGGTTTTCAGACATATTATTAATAATTCCATTATAGTGACGTTTTTTAATAACACAAATGCCTTATGCTTGTGTAGGTAAATATAAATCCAAGAAATAAACGTGTACATATTTGTGCAAACAATGAATCCAAAACGTCAATTTTATTTGGTTATTCTCTGGGAATTATTATAATATATTTTTATTGTATAATCGAGATAAAAAGTGAAGAGACAGTTTTCTCGCAGATTCCTTAAATATAAGGAATGTTTTATCTAAATTTTGAATTTTTTACAAATTTTTCGACGTTTGGAGTAAAAATTAATACATGGTTTAATTATTCAACTTTTTTAATGTTTAAAATTAAAATATTCCAATATATAAACGTTACTTCAAATGTCAAAAGCTAAGCCGTAATCTGTTTTTTTTAAATGGTAATTGTTTTATGACATCTTCAAAAAGAAGAAATACACATTTAAAATACCTTGGAAATGTTCCGAAATACGATGAGAAATTTCAAGTTCATACAGCAGATAGAACTGGCACAGAAACTCTTGAAATGTTAAAAACGACCTACAATGATGATGCATGGGGAAAACTCAAATGAAGAACAAACTCTGAATGGACGACTCCTCTCACATCGAAAAAACAAATCAGTATTGTCTTGATGTTTGATCTCACTTGACAAGCTTTTTTGGTGGGAGGTGAATTTGGAGTATTCCATTGGATTGTCGCTTTGTTTCAGGGTCTTATCCATAGCACCATGATTCGCCATCTGTGACGGACGTTGGATAAAAATTTTGGGTCATTTTGAACTCTGTTCACGAAAATCAGTTAACTCAAAAACGACAAGCGCACAAAACAACAGTCACCAAAAAATTCACACCATCCGAAAGGACGACTTCACCAGCACAGTGCTTTGCATGCTGAATGGGGGAAAGGTAGCTGTACACGGTTTTACCGGCAGAACCCGGTACTACAAAAACTCAATTTGTGCAGCGGGTTTGGGTACCGCCGCCCCAGGAACCATTTATTAGATAAACAACACCTCTGCCAAAAGTCACCCCAAATGGTTCGCTACATTTGGTTATTTAGCAGGTGTGTCTGGGTTCATCGGGCGAGGTGTGTTCAGGATGCCCACCAGCTGCGTGGTCTCTCGAATGGGGAGACTGGTTTGGGGAGACCCTTTGACCTCTCTAACTGGTCTCTCTCGACCCATCGCCTTGCGCCGCAGCGGGAGGGATAGATCATTCGTCCGTTACTCCTGAATACACTGATCCCTAGATTCCTACCCACCCCTCATATTTTTTTCCTTTCCAGAACTTCCTCTCCTTCCGTTCCTTATAAATAACAATAATATTATTTGGCTAATTTATATAGCGCCGTTTTCGTGATCACCTCAAGGGCGCTGACATACATACCCTCCACACCACAGCATGCCCAAAGACATTTTCTTCGGGGCCTCGTGTGTGGGGTTAATGTAAAAAATAAATAAAATAATAAATAAAGTCCCCCACAGCATCAATTCGGTTTCTTTTGGTTACCCCTTTGTATCCTTCCATGAAACTATTTTATGGCTGTTAAATGTCAATTTCTGTTTCACATTTCTATTGTTAATAAAATCTTTAATTATTTGATCCTATATTTACTTACCTTTTACCAGATTCCTACATTCCTGCAATACAAATGGGTTTAATGTCGGGACCAATCAACGGGAGAAAAAAAGGATTCATTTAAAAAATATTTGTTTTATTAAAATATTTTATTCAGTGTCCAATATTGTTCACTTTAATATTTCTATAGATCCCTCTGTTGCGGAATAAAATAAATTCTCATCTTTTCCAAGTATGCAGTAATCAAGTAAATACTTTCACAAACAAAACATATCCAATAAAACAAATAAATAAGTATGTTTGTACTTTGTCAATGCAAAAGTACAACAGTCTAATGTCCTTCACATGCCGGAACTAGACATGGCACTATAGTGGCTCCAGCAGCATACATTGGCACTCCGTAGGGTTATTTTATTAATCATTATACGTTTTTCAATCATCGATTACACAATAACAGTGGATGAATTGTGATTTCTCCCAATATAATGATTTTACAGAAGGTGTACTAGGACAACACTGACCCCCTCACTCTGGATTATGATGACAAGGGATAATTTCTCAGAAATGATTCAAAATGAGTGAAGCAGTTAAAGGTTAAATAGTTTTTGAGAACAAATTTGTTAACAGTTAATATTTTAAAACGCTAATAAATTTTCGCTTTGTATTTTTGAGTATGTAAAGCATATCAAACTGAATTAATTACAATGGCGGGTAATCTGGAAAGCTCGAAGCAGATAGCGCCGGTGTGGTTGGATATCATTTGCAAGATAACAGCTGTGTGATATGGTAAAAGGTATTGTTTTATTGTTGGATTTAAAGCCATTTTGTTTTCAAGTATTGATAAATACGGTGGTTGAAGTGTCAAGAAGTTATTAAAAAATTAATTAAGAAATATAAATGCAAAAGTAATTGGAAAAGGGAAGACTTGGTTCGTTTATAACTGCAACCTATTTCAGATTTTTCTTAGGAACACGAACATACGTATCTACACAAACAGAAAAGCTTTGCTGTTTTTTTCAGATTGACAGAAATAACAATTTTCACACGATTTTCTAAACTAAGATGTTGAAAAGTGAGGTTAACTCACTCAAGTTTTAAAATGGTGCTGATTTATATCACTGTTAAAATAGCTTTTCATTCAAATTAAATTAATTAATTTTTTTTAAAGTCACAATCCACTTTTTCATCACTTAGAAACCTATGTACAGACGTTCTCGAGGAGCATAAAGGCACAATACAACATTGAGACATTTTAATTACTATTACTTTTGTAAAAAAAAACTTTTACCGCCAATGGCTGATTCGAGCGTTTCAGATTACTTGACATTAGAAGTATCCATGAATTTGAATGTTCACAATACTTTATAAAAGCAAAGTACACATTAAAAATAAATAAAACATTTCAATATAATATTTTTATGCACCTACATAATATTATAGTTGAAGAAGCACTGAAGGCAATAATTCGATAATTTACAATATGTATTTTCACTTATACCTACACAACAAGATTATTATATACATAAGGCACTTTAGAGAGAATTCCAAATAAATTTTGATGACAACTTGCTGGAGAAAAGCAATTCTACTTTTGCTAATTATATTATTTTTTATTTACATCAGCCAAGAATATACGTACATAATTGAAATTATTAAAAATAACTATTAAATAGTCTATATGTATAGAATCACAAGATTAAGATGACAGAGATAAAATTTTTTTTGCAATCTTAAACTTATTTAAATAAATGAAAATAATAATATTAAACCAGTTTGTGTGTTCTGAAGCGGCAGAAACGCTAGAACGGTTAACTCTGGCGTTAAGAAATTGGCAAAGCTTTTTATATGGGAAAATTTCTAGGTCAACAAAACTATTTTCAACCAAAACGTTACATTCACCTTGGAGCTATGGAACACTGAAATATCCATTCAACTTTGGAAAAAAATCAACAAAGTTTTTTTAGCATAAATTTAAAAAAAAAAATGGTTCAAACCAGTTAACTGAGGATTGTACCTTTTTACCCAGGAAATGGAGTCAACAACTCTACCTCGCCAAATTCCGATTGGATAGGACCGACATTTATTTTGTATATTAACTACTGTAATGTCATCCGATTTCAGAGAAATGTGAATATGTCTGCGTGTGTGTGCGCGATTGCCACAAAAGTTGATAAAATGTCAACGAGCATTGACAGCAGTCGAGTTTTTATTTCTCACTTGAATTTTATAAAATCAAACAAAAGTAATGAGTTTATCAAGTGATTAAGTTGAGTGTTGTTATATTACAAGTATGATTACTTACATTCCATACCAATATGACTACATGGGCTGCAAAGACTGCAGTCAATACAGATAATCTACTCTTCCAATTACTCGACATCAATTTAAGGAATTCAAAATACAATTTCCGGAAATTGTCAGAAAAAGTACAAAGAAGAAATAGAATATCTAACAAATAAAAAAATTTATTTAAATACAAATTTTGCTGGGTGTCAAAATCTAAGTGAGAACTCAAAACATTTTTGCATAAACTCTTAAAACGATCTTGTAAAACTAAATAAATACGATACTTCTATCGACTAAGCTTAGAACATAATAGGAAGTAACTTTTTATATAACAACATAATATTTTAAGATGGAATCTTTAACATTATACTATCAGAACTTAAGAGGTCTCAGAACTAAAAATACCTTTCTGCAAAATGTTCTATTAAATTACTATGACATTATATGTCTAAATGAAACATAGCTCAATAACTCAATCGTTAATGAGGAACTTTTCGATTCACTGTACCATATTTATAGACGAGATATTGATTATTCTAACCTCAATCAGAATTACAGTGGTGGAGTTCAAATCGCTGTCAAAATAAATTAATTTTGGAACAAAAAATAGAATGGGGTTCTGAAGTGGAGGATGTATAGGTAACCATTTCACTTCCTGGTAAAAAAAAAAAACAAAACATTGTACATATCTCATGTATTTCGCCTGATAATAAATATTTTATGAATCTTTCGTTACGCATAAACAAAGTATCACACATTATGACATATACATTACGGTAACCAACTAAGATCTAACTCGCTTACTTTGGTTACCAATAAAAATGTCAACTGTAATCTATGTATATTCTATAAAAAAAGGTTTTCTGAATATTACTGTCGTTTTTTGTTGTTTTATTAAATTCTGAACTGAACTTTTATGGTTATATTTCAATCATCACCAGAATAAGATCTATAAAGGTTTTTCTTACTAGTCATGAGCTTCTTTTGTTTTATATAATTTTCTTATAAATTTGATCATTTTTATTTTTTGTATGTGTTAGTCTTATTAGATCAAAATGTAAACTGTCCATTTTCCTCTGCCGGGTTTCAGCTCTATTGAATGTTGGAAAGTGGGTAAATTTCCGGTTCCAAGATTAGCATTCATTCATTCATTCATATACGAAAACAAAAGTGAAATTCAAATAGATGTATTTAATAAGACAATATGTCATATTGTGTGTTCCGTATTTTCAATTGTGATAAGTAAGAGTGTTGAAACTCAGGAGAAACTGAGAACAGCTAGAAAAATATTTTTTTAAATTGTAGATGGTGAATTTATAAGGCGTTTATAGCAGCATTGCTTTCCTAAGAGAATATTGAGTTTAATATAATATTTTTTTTAATTAAAAACCATTATAACATTTTTGCTTGGTTACATAAACAAGTTTTAAAGACATTAATATGGAATTCCACCATAAAAATATTTAAAATTAGAAATAACATTGTGATTGTTTTATTTTGTAAAGTTAAGAAGTATCTTAAAATACCATAATATTCAAGAGAGTTTCTTTTGAATGTAAGCTGATCTACTTATGTATCAATATCTAATATCTTATGTATTTTAACAATTTATTCTTTGGAATAAATTATTATCAATGCGTAATTCTACATTTCCTCGCAAAATCAGGAACAATTTCATGCAGCCAGTCGGCCTGTATGACAGAGATAACGCTGATATATGTTCTCTGCGTACTGATGAGCTCCGTGTAGAGCAAGCACTGGTGGAGCGGGGAATGTCCGTGGAGCACGGAGGAGGGATGTATCGCGGCCGTGGTGCCCGAGGCGGTCATGTAGCGCCCACCACCACCAGACACGCTACCGTTGCGCACCCACGCCGTGTTCACAAACAAACCTGATATGAGACACTTTAGAACCTGCAAATAAATTTATGTCAATTTTCTTCCTCTTCTTATGAAGGAGGTCAAAGTGGGAGACTGCATCATCAAAGGAGGACAGACACTTAAGAAACTTGGAATAAATTCACAAAGAGTGGTAAATACTTTCAGTATCGCCCTGGTGAAAAACCACCATTCGGAATCGAAACTTTGCTTGAATTGTTTTTAGCTGTGTTTGGTGACCAGATCTGAATAGCCAGGTACTTCCCCACCTTCCCAGTAGTCAGGAAACAACATTAAATAAGTGTAGAAGACGTTATAAGTACCTTTTCAACGGCCTGCCCGCAAGACTGCATTTGCATTTTGTACTTTTGACAAAGTTCTACAAGTTGTTGCCTCACATTTTTGGCATATCCTAAGTTGTTATATTTTAAGTAATGTTCACGGCACCATTTCTATAAATAAAATTAAAACAATACAATATCAGTTTATCAATTTACGACTTATTATTACAAATTGTGCTGTATCATTACTTCAATAATATATACAAGTCATGAAAGCAGAACCTTGTTAAAGATAAGATTAAAAAACCAATGACAAACCATATATATATATATATATAACATGTTACCTTTTGTGATTGTGAATTCATGAATTCTTTATACACATTAAGAAGAGTTATGTGATCTCCGTGTGGAGAAATAAACTTGGTTTTAGCTCTCAGTGCTTCCTCGCGTTTGCTCAGGGAAGAATGAAATATTCCATCGGTAGACAGCAAAGCAACAATACTCAAAACCTGAAAGAAGAAGTAGAGTTTGAATTATAATTTAGATTTTGATAGACGCACGATGCACATGGGTTCATTGAGAAAAACTAATAATTTTACTGACCTCATCTAGACAGCCAAATTCATTAGCACTCAAAATGACTTTGGAGAGTCGAGGGTCTATAGGAAAAGCAGCCATTTTCTTTCCAACTGGTGTCAGGGACGGATTCTCTGTTGTCGATATTGCTCCTGAAAATATTTTAATTTGTTTTAATAAAAGAGATGTTTTATTTACCTCAATTTGTCAAACAAAATCAAAGAAACAAAACCTAATTACGAAATAATGCCACTTAAGTGGTAAAAGCACCGCTGCATCAGTAACCCGTAACCCTGGCAACATTTCTACGCAAGCTAGATCTCTTTAAAAAAACATTAAAATTAGACAAATTTCTTTGATCTTTCTCAGTATAGCCTTCTTGTAGAATCTACCAATCATACGAGGCGTATCCAGAAAGTAAGTGTACTGAGGCTCTCACGATCGAATGAATTTTATTTTCGACATGTTGGCTACACTTACGTCTAGCCTGAGTCTTCCCCTCTGCAACGAGACCGGTTCAAGGTCAGTATGTTGAGAAGTGTCGACGCGACAACACGTTTCGTGAAAAATGTCAATCCAATCTCCCGCCAAGTGCGAAATACGCGGCGTCATCCGTTATCTCGTTTGGAAGGGAAACCTCCGTTTGAGGTTTATAATGAGGTGAAAACTGCACATGGTGATAAAGCTATGAATCGTACCAGTGTGTACAAGTGGTATTGCGAGTTTTTTTATTTTTTTTTTATTTTTTATTATCAATATAAAGTTTTTTTACAGGTTCTTTTTTTTCGATGTCTGTCTCACTAGGATAAACCTGTGTCGAGACAGACGTATTTGATACATTAATTAATCTTTACATATTTTTTGATACATATAATTTCATTACATTAAATGACATTGTGAAAATGATAAAAAATAATAATAATAAATGATAAATTTGTTAAATATGATTTAAGATATTCACGGCCAAAAGTATTTTTGCTATTTGTATTTGGGGTGTTATGCCGTGTTACGTTTACTTACGTTCCCCGCGAGCACTTAGGCCATAGGCCCATTGTACTATCTCCCATTTTACCTCATTCCCTTGCCAGTAACCCGGTCCCTATTATGAAGTTCACCAGGGCTGTCATTGGATATGTGGCGATGGCTTCTGGTTCCACACTGTGTCTTCCCAGGTATCTGAGCCTTATTCCCAGCAGAGCGGGACATTGGCACCATAGGTGAATTGGAGTCTCTTCCTCCTCTTCACATTTCCTACAGATGTTGGTATTTTCCACTCCCAATAGTTGCGTGTGTCTCCTGAGATGGCAGTGTCCCGTTAATAGTCCTACCAGTTCCCTCAGTGAGTTTCTGTCCATATCGAGTAGTTGCCTGGTTCGGTTAGGGTCCGGTCCGTTTATGAGTACTTTAGATTGCCTCATTCCGGGTGCCTTCTTCCATTCCTTCCAGTGTTGGGATTTGACCCACCTCTTGATATGTAGTTTGGTGTGGCAAGCTGCTACTCCTACGGCCGGCTCGGATCCCACAAGTAGTGCTTTCGCCCCTTTCCTTGCTAGTTCGTCAGCCCGCTCGTTGCACTCAATACCTTTATGTCCTGGTACCCAGAGCAGGGTTACTTTATTGATGATCGCCAGTTCTATAAGGATAGTCCTGCATTCCATCACCAGTCTGGAGTCGCATCGGTTACTTTCCAGTGCCATTAAGGCCGCCTGGCTATCCGAACATATATTTATGTTCTTATTTCTGTACCCGATACTCATATTCTCCTGTGCGCAGGCTAAGATGGCTTTCATCTCAGCTTGAAACACAGTGCAGTGCATTCCTAGAGGTATACTGAGTTCCCTCTTAGATCCCTGTAGACAGACCCCGGCCCCTGTTCCTTGCTCCATCTTGGACCCGTCTGTGGACCAGATTAGTTCCTGTTTGGAGTTTGGACCTGGGACCGTGTCCCATTCCTCCCTTGTGGGGTACGTCACTTTAAACAGCTGTCCGAAGAAGTATTCGGCTTGTTTGCCGTCCTGCTTCATCCCAGCCGTCGGACTAATTGCCCTCAGTCTTATTCCTATCTCCGTGTGACTGTTTCTAGGCAACTCTCCTCTCCATTGGCCATTGCAATGTAACCTGTAGGCTGCCGCCATCGCCGCCCCCTCTATTTCTATGTTTAGTGGGGGTAGGTTCAGCAGCACTCCCATGGCTAGTATTGGAGTGGTTCTCATGGCTCCTGTGATGCTTCTGCATGCAAGTCCCTGTATGTGATTGAGTGTGACCATCACTGTTTTCAGTGTTGTTCTCCTCCACCAGACCAGGGCTGCGTGCATGATCCTTGGTTTTACAACGGCTGTGTAAAGCCATTGCATCATTTTAGGTTTGAGACCCCATGTTCTGCCGCAGATTCGCCTAGTTGCCCACATTAGAGCACAGGCCTTTCTGCCTACAGTTTCCACCTGGTTTTTCCAGCTCAGTTTGGCATCTATGATGACTCCGAGGTACTTAACCGTGTCAGAGGGTTCTAATTCCTTTCCATAGAAGGTTGGATTGCTCCATCCTTCTAGTTTCCTTTTACGTGTAAAGATTACTAGTTCTGTCTTGTCTGGGTTGACTGACAGTCCTGTTTCTTCACACCATTCTTCCACTGTTGCCAGTGTTGACTGTATAAGGCCTCGGGTTGTGTCTGCATCCCAACACCTTATTATGGTTGCAATGTCATCCGCATACCCTTGCGTATATAGGCCCCTGTTGTTGAGTTTCCGGATGAGGTTGTCCACCACCAGGCTCCACAGCAAGGGTGATAAGACCCCTCCCTGTGGACACCCTCGTGTCACCAGCACTTTGATGCTTACCTCACCCCTTGTCACCGTAAGTATCCGGCCTGAGAGCATGTTCCTCAGCCACCTTCTGGTCGTTTTGTTGAGTCCATGTCTTTCTGCCGCTTCATTAATGGATTTAATAGTGGTGCAGTTAAATGCTCCCTCTATATCTAGGAATAACCTTACCGCCAGTTCCCCAGTCGCTTGTGCCTGCTCCAGTTTGTACACCAACCTGTGCAGTGCCGCGTCGACTGACTTACCTGCTTGGTAAGCAAACTGTAACTCATGGAGGGGCTTCTCTTTCAGTGCCCCGTCCCTTATGTGCCTGTCCATTAGCCTCTCCATTGTCTGAGAAATGAGGTGAGACTAATTGGGCGGAATGCACCTGGTTGGTCGTAGTCAGCTCTCCCCAGTTTGGGTATGAACACTACCCTTGTCTTCCGCCATGGTATGGGGATGTATCCGAGGGCACAGCATGCCCTCAGGATCTTCGTCACCGGAAGTAGGATTGTATCTAGGCCCCTCTGTAGAAGTGCCGGAAAGATTCCATCCTCTCCTGCGCTTTTAAAAGGGTCAAACCCTCTGATTGCCCATTTAACTCTGGAGGGAGTAACTATTTTAGCCGCAGTGTCCCAGTCCATACCTTCCCGTGTAACTCGGGCTGGTGGTGGACCGGTGTCATCTGCTTCTAACTTTTTGTAGCCGGGAAAATGTTTCCCCAGCAGTACCTCCAACTCCTCCTCCCAACTGTTGGTAAATCCTCTATCAGCTTTTTTTAATGGGCCTTTTGCTGCCCCTGGGTCTTTTGCAAGAATTTTTTGGATTCTTGCAGTCTGTGGGATGGTTTCCACCTCCCCACAGTATGTCTCCCAGGAGCATGTTTTGGCTTTCTGGATTGCCACCTTGTACTCTTCCTGGTATTGCTTGTGGGCATCCCAGTTTCCTGACTTTTTGGCCTTGTTGAAAGCTTGCCTTACTATTTTCCGTAGCTCCTGCAGTCTTCTGCTCCACCACAGTGTTTTGTCCCTGGTATTTGTCTTCAGAGGGCAGCTATTTTCATATGCCCTTATCATTGAGTCCCTCAGTACTTCTACTGCGTCCTCAATTTCTTCGGGGCAGTCGTATTTAGCTGGGAATCTTATCATTCCTATATTTAGTTCCTCCGAGTATCTAGTCCAGTCGGTTGCTTTTGGGTTCCTATATGTATCGATCCCCGTTTTGCTTGTTTCTCCCTCTAGTTTAAATTCTATGTGTCGGTGGTCCGACAGGGATGGTTCGTCCGATACTCTCCATCCTGAGACTCTCAATGTTCCTAGGATCAGGTCTATCACCTCCTGTCTGTTACTTATAACGAAGGTGGGTTCCCTACCTCTATTAAGAATCTCAAGGTTCACTGTCATCTGGTATTCCAGGAGGTCCTGTCCTCGTTTGTTGATGTCCGTACTCCCCCACACAGTGTGGTGCGAGTTAGCATCTGCTCCGAGTATCAGTTCCCTACCCTTCTCCCTGCAGTCCTGGACGAGTCTTGTTATTTCCCTTGAGGGTGGTGGTTCCACAGAGTCATAGGGCATGTATGCTGATGCCACAACTACTTCCCTGCTTCTTTGGTCCAGCGTGACCTGTAGCTTCACAGCCACTAAGTCCCTACTGCAGTGTTCGGGTAGCAGTGTGCCATCTCTACTACACGAAACCATCACAGAAACCCTCGGATATCGGAAACTGTCCGCGAGGTGGGTCCCAAAACAGCTGACAGACCAACACGAGTTGAATCGAGTGGAAGCCGGACAAGAGTTTTTGAGGCGCTGCAAACTCCATGGAGATGAATTTCTCCGCTCAATCGTTACTCGAGATGAAAGTTGGGTTGCACACTAGACGCCTGAAACCAAAAGGCAGTCTCAACAGTGGCGTCACACTTCTTCACCCTCTGCCAAAAAGTTCAAAACCACAATTTCAGCCAAGAAAATCATGGCATCCGTGTTATGGGACTGTCAAGGCATAATTTTGATTGAATATCTGCCTCAAGGGGAGACCATCAACTCTGCAAGATACTGTGAGACCCTAAAAAAATTGCGGAAGGCGATTCAAAACAAGAGGAGAGGCATGCTGACAAAGGGAGTCAGCCTGCTGCACGACAATGCCAGACCACACACGGCCAACGCCACGAAGGAACTGCTTGCCTCATTTAAATGGGATGTCCTGAACCACCCCGCGTATTCCCCTGACCTATCACCTTCAGATTATTATCTCTTTATCTCCCTGAAGCTGTACATGGGTGGAAAAAGGGTTTCAACCGACGAGGAGGTAAAGGAGGAGGTGGAGAAGTGGACGAAGGGGTTGGCGGGAAACTACTTTGAGGAAGGCATCAAAAAGTTGATACCCCGCTTCACCACCTGCATTGAGAGGAATGGCGACTGTCGAAAAATAGCTTACATATGTACTACGGTAACCATGTAATTTTTTTGTTTCAATAAAAAATTTTGTAACCTACAAAAATTCAGTACACTTACTTTCTGGATACGCCTCGTAATTGAATTGAATTGAATTGAATTGAATTGCTTGAAACGGCTTTAGCTTTAGTATGCTTATGAAACAGACAAGAAGGATTCCTAGTTGTTTGAGTGGCAATAACTGAATTCGTATTATGAATACCTATGACATAAGTCAGATATATTACAGCAGCTGATAGCTTCGTTATAAACTCCCCATATGTCTCATATAAAATGCATGTAACAAATAAAGAGCGGAGACATTGTCCATTGAAACCTTTGTTTCTGTTACATTGTTACGAAAAAACACCCTGCGCCCTTGTTAAAGATTTATTTTTAATTTATTTTTTAATTTTATTTATTTATTTATACGCCCATTGGGCTTTTACATACATAGTTAATAAAAAAATAATATTCTGAAGATTGCAAGTTCACAAAAGTAATAGTAAAAATACATATAACCATATCCGTTTGACATATTATAACAGCAAGTAAATATTACAAAAATAAGAATATTCCTACTCCTAAGTTATACAGACTTAAATTAGTTAATAAGAAACGTAAAGTTTATATGTAAATGCTAGGTAGTGGCAGCAGTAACATGATACAATACGACACATAGTGTATGAGGCCTTTGAGTTAGAAAGCTAACGAAATAATTATTGGCAGTATTGTTAACAAATATACTGCGTTTGACTGGTTGTAGTGGCCTGCTAAATCGAGGGCGATCGGTCAGCCATTTTACATAGTTTATATAAAAAAATATTGTGCAGATTATAAATATAGAATAGTAAAGCAATAATATAACATTCACCATTAGACATATAAAACCAAGAAAAAAGCAAATCTTAACATTGTTACGTAATACGATCACTCTGTAGCAACACGTGTTACCCCTTCCACCAAATAAATGCTCAAACGGAACTACCGCTTCCGGCCTTTGACTCGCCGTGTGCACGCGCTCTCGTCATCTTGCCTCGGCTCGACGGCCCGCAGTCACGATCTGAGCCCAGCCTCGGACGCACGCAGGTCACAGTACAATTTGAACGCTCGCAACAATGACGCGTAGAATTACGCATTGTTAGTATCGGTCTCGTTCTTGAATGTAACTAAGTATTCCGCGCTGCCAATTCACAATCATGTCTCGAAATCTTGAGTTAAGCTTTGTTCGTTGGGACCACGCTCTCGCTGAAATTCTTAAGTGCGTCGCAAAACCAAACCAACTGCAGCTCCCCTCGGAGCGCGGGCCACTATCAGCTCGGCGTGTCATGGCCCCTCATCAAGGAGAACCTGAGAACCTGTAAGCACCGCCATTATAATCCATTTCCGTGTTCAAGATAGTAAACTTCCATCGTAAAATTCCCCGTTTCACCCGGACGTTCCTATAGAGAGGAAGAGAGAGCTTAGATTCTGTTCTACCATGTGTTTCTTTAGAAAGTGTTAAATAAACCTCTGTTCGTTATATTGAAGAGTATTAATTGAATTGACCTTCCCATTCCCTGACCGATGGACAAAGAAATGAGCTGGAAAGTTCCCCACCCCTGATGGATTCGAGTTCTCATCTGCCTACCTTTTTTACACTGAGCTACCAAATTACACTACACCCTGGTTCGATTCCAGATGGGTTTTAACCAATACTTAGCAACATGATAGTTTGTAGGTATAAGCCTGTTTTGTCGATCTTGAGGAAATAATTATATATACAAGCATGACATATATTAAGTATGTACAAAATTTGCAAACCTCTATCATTAAAAAAATTGTATCACCTAATATGTATAGACAAAGACACAATGTGCAACTCTTATATTGTGCTGAGGGCCTGCTCCCTATAAAAGGTTTATTTTGGTTCCTTACCATTAAAGATAACTGGGACGATAGTACTTATAAAAAAACCACTGGTACATAGTCACAGCACACGTCTTACAGAAAAAAAAGGGCTGAAAATACCTAAAATAACAAATAAGTATGGAAGCTGAACGCTAGAGTACTGTGTACCAGTGATTTTTAATGAGCTCAAAAATAAATTTGTTTTTTCAGAAAATAAGAGTTTAAGCATGAAAACTGTAAAGATGTGGCTTATTAATGAAAAATCTGTATATCTATAAAAAAAATAGAGCAAACAAAGAAGAAAAGGAAAGACATTATTTGAAAGTTTTAATTCTAATATAAATGAATATATATATATTTTTTTTTTTTTTCACTACAAGCTTTTTATTTCCAGAAAAAAAATATTAAAATAACATTTTTCACTTAGTTAAATAGAATTTTAATTCTATTACATTGTGCTACAGTACGATGTTATTCACTTTCAATGTGTGTTATTGTATATGTCTTACTTTTGAATGTGTGTTATCTGTGTGCTATATTGTCTTGTACTTTTGAATGTACGTTATCGTATTGTCATTCAAAGTGTTAGTGTATTTGGGACGCTTTAGTGAGTTCTATGATTGTATGTAAGAGTCTGTTATTTATTTTATATAACGGGAGACTTATATTGTGTTATAATTGTATATTGAGATAGAACCTGCAGACAAGCAGCCATGTGGCAGCTTCGTGGGACTATCTATACATTGTCTAAAAAAAAAAAAAAATGTAAAATTTTCAGTCAATAAAGATCAGCTTAAAAAAAAAAAAAAATTCAATAAGAGGTGCAATAGCTAAATGTTTATTGTTTTATTTTAAAAGTTCTAATATTTTGGTTTTAAATTTGGAAACCGATTGGAAATGATAGACATCGATTGAACTATATTTGTTTCCAAGTGTATGAAGCCTTTGAATTGGAGAGTTTACGAAGTAATTATTGGCAGATTTGGTAACAAAATATAGAGCATTTAAACGGGTATCACGGGTAGGTATACGCAAATTAATTAAGCTCGTTAAATCGAGGGCGTCCAGGTTGCCATTTGATATATTGAAAAGGCAAACTAAGTCACTCACTGTGCGTCTTGTAGTTAAATCGCTTAGGTTTAGTAATTCCATTAGACATGTATAATTAAGTTCTTCGATTGGTATTCCAAGTTTGTAATTAATAAACCTTAGAAATTTATGTTGTACTCTTTCGATTTTTTGCTGATGAGTCTTATAAAATGGAGCCCAGATTGTTGAGTTGTACCCCAAATTAGTTCTTACCAACCCAGTATAAAGATAAAAACAACTTGGATTCACATGATTTACTCAGATTAAAACACCTCCATGGTGAGTGACTAATTTCCGAACAGCCAGCCCAACGCTGTCCGGGAGGAAGTGACCATAAACAAAAAACAATTTGTCTTCCCCAAAAAAATTGCCAAACTCCCAAAAAAAAACACCATAGACAAAATATCCAAATAGGCAAGAACTGCACTAGTCACATAATATTTATGTGACAAAATTTATCGTTTTCTCTCTCTCTCTCTGTGTCCTGTGTGAAAGAATATTGTGACCTCTCTGTGTTGGTTACTTGCTTCACTCGTGAAAGGATGCCAACTGTCGCCAAGCTACAACCAAATTACATAGACTATCTATGAGGAGCCACTGAAATTTATGCTATTAGTATGTAGGTAGAAACAAAAACAAAAAAGCGAGTTACCGCTGTGCTTAGGTGAACGATATTGCAATGTGGTTTCATACAAACAATGGCTCATGGTCCAACTCTCTCGTTACTATTAGACGTTTTCAAATAGTTACCTAATTGTTTAAGCAGTCTCAGTGCTTCCTGCACCGCTTCCACAGGCGGCCTATCAATCAGATCAAAGGTGAGTGGGTCCGCCCCGAGGGTGAGCAGGTGCAGTACAGTGGGGGCGAGGGGGGAGCGCAGGATGGGTGGTGAGGTATGAGCGGGGCGCGCCTTGAGGCTGGCCGCGCTATACAGGCGGTAGCAGCTGCCAGGACCCACGCGGCCCGCCCTCCCTGCGCGCTGCCAGCATGCCGCTTGCGAGCACTTCTCCACGCGGAGCACTTCGGCGCACCCGATGCACCATCTGTTCATTTTTAAATGTGAAATTAATTACTAAGGATTGGTGTCACAGAAATTCAAATGTAACATAGCCAATCAAAGCCATTTTATTTTTTGACTCTTCATTTCAACTTTTGAATGTGCTCAGCAAAAAAGTATTGCTATGCTTGTAAGCTGATCCTAATTTGATAGACAACTGAGACAGACCTAGAATCGGCGTTTAATCCAGGTTTCAAGAAAACAAAATGGCGCTGATTGGTGATTTGATGACAATGTTACATTAATTTGAATTTCCTAGAAAGACCCCAATCTAAGACATAATTAAAATTAATTCAAACGAACATTACATTACATAAAAATCATGAGGACAACTATTCTAATAAAGGGGTTAATATAAACATAAATAATGTTTTACCTATTTAAAATAATAATAATTTAGCACATTTTCATTCTAGGGATTTCTCCATAAACGAGGCAACACTGATTGAACATCACAGACCTCTGTCCTGGTACACATCAACATTCAAACATCTTCTTACATCAGCTGGTGCCTTTTTTGTGCTTTACATATTTCATATCAGAAATTATTAGTGCACGGTAAGTCATTCAAATGTAAATAAACAAAAAGATAAAGGTAATTTACCGTGTTTTAACAACTCCTGTGTCAATGACGAACTTGATGTTAGGAATAGTGACGGAGGTTTCAGCGATGTTGGTAGCGAGGATAACCTTGCGGATGGTGGGGGGGAGCGGCTGCCAGACTTCCAACTGCTGGTTCTGCGGCAGACTTGCAAACAGAGGGCATACTCGAATGGCACCGCCTATTTCCTAGAATTTAATTCAAAGAAACTGTAAAAGAAAAAAATTCTAAAAGACAACATACACTGCTTAAAAATTAGTTAATCTTTGTATTGTACCTAACTACAAGTCTGTATGGCGTAAATCAAAAATGGGAATGCGCAGCATTATTTTACTGTCAACCACTTTCTTTATTGGAGAGGCATAGCAGTTATTAGTTTAAAAATGCCATGCTTTCGAAGGATTTGGGGATAGCATCATACCTCGTTCAAAATTATCATTCCATGTACACATATCAGTGTAGATAGAATATGCAACATAGCCTTCAAAGAGTTGGGAAGTTGCTTGAAACATCTCAAAAATAGGATTGTCATTCGATTGTTTCCACTTTTTCCACAGATTTTTTAAATCTTGTGTAACGCCCATTTATTTTTACTTCGCTAGCAATGGGGCGCAATTAGAAGCCTAGCAGAAATCAAGACGAGGAAGGGTTTTTCGGTTGCAATGACAGTACTACTTCCATTGCAAATATCCATGAGAAATATTGATAGACGGTGAAGTTTTGAAAGAAGTGATTGGATTTAAATATTTTGGACTAATACTCGAGGACTCCAAGCAGACTTTTTCACAAAACAAAAAGAAGAAAAATTTTAAATTTCCAAAAAGTCACACTGTTTGGAAGAATACGAAGATTCCTAAACACTGTATCCAGACAAAAAGGTATACAATGCAATCATTGTACCACACCTTAATTACTGTAGCAGCATTACATATATGTATTCTTTGCCAATGATAGATAAATTAATGAAACAAATGACAATACTACAAAATGGATATGTGATAATTATGCTGAAAAGAAATAGAAACCAAAATGAATGAAATGTTGAAGGAGTTAAATATCCTGTCATTTAAGCAAATTATTAACTCGAATGCTTTATTTTAATCTGCAAAATAATTAATGGCCATAGATGAATTGAAATTCTAAGAAAAATTAAAAACATACAGACGAAGAAAATATATGCAAGAGACGCCACAATGAATCAAGTAAATTTTATAAGAACTTGCAGAACCTAACAAAATCTTATCAACCCAGACTGAGTGCTTGTAGAGATGGCGATGGAAATTTGCTGGCAGGAAAGACGGGTATTATAGAAAGATGGGAGAATTATTTCCGAATTTACTTTTACGTTAAATTACTTTTAAACCGTACCGATAATGAACACGAAAATAGGAGTAAATGGTTCACCACTCCTGAGGAGTTTGTAGAGAAGCCTACTGTGCTTGATATGGTAAAGATATGGTGAAGATATGGTAGGTAAACGTCATTGCAGCTTCAGGTCCCAAAAGATCCGCCATTGACCACAATTTTATGAGGCAAAAAATGTAAACGGTATATGAATATAATATGACTTTACCACCTATTCATAGACTTCAAATAAGGTTTATATTAGATTTGAATTGCTGGTCGCGAGCCTTTCCCCTAACCACGGAGGCCGTCGTTGTGTTTGTATGCTTCTAGAATTATTTATTTATTTCACATATACGGCACAACATGTGCCATTCACATACTAATTTACAGAGAATAGTACAGCAACATAAGGAATGCAACAATATAAATGTAAGTATAATGGTATAATCAGTAAATAGTAAGTAAGGTTAAAAGTATGAAAAAACAAAGAGATATAAATATAATATAAGTAGCAATCTGTAGTATAGTAATAAGTCAAAGTAAGAAATTATATGTAATAATATATGTACAATAAAGTAGTACAAGTAAGTGTTCGAATTTGCTCCGAGTTTCAAACCAATTATAATTTATATAAAGTAACTAATTTAGAATACAGATGGCGCTAGTTTACACCTTCTTTAAAGGCAGCCAAATTATGTTATTTAAGTCCCAATTTTGATTAGGGAATTCACTTCTCTTCGATAGTTTCTAGCGAAAGGAACCCAAAGTGACAATTATATTTCGCTCTCTGTTGGTGGAGTGATCTCCACAGAGTGTCGGAAGCAGTATAAACGTTGGAAAAAACAACAATAAAATCGGTGTAATTTCAACTACTACAAAGTGTTTCATTTATAAAAAAAGAGGAATCTAGCCTTTTGTTTCTAAAGTCCTAATTTAAACACTTGATCCGTCGAGCCGAATGGCAAAATACAATCGGAGTGCGCGATTTTTAAAGAAAAATCAATCAACGGAATCGTGTCGAAGCCATATCAAGAACCAGCATCCAGGAACAAGAGGACCAGAGGATTCATCAAGAAAACAAGTAAACCACGGGCAAGTTGACCATCCCTTTACACCTTATTATCCTTTTAGAAAGAACGAATTCAATCAAATCACATTTTGGTATTTTATTGTTCTGAAAAAAAAAACGGGCTAATTGTTACAAATAATATTCGGAGTTAAGTCAAAACATTAATTATTAAAAAGGTTTTGTTGTGACGAACTATATGATTATAGTACCGCAATAAACATTTATGTTGATTATATTCAAAAAATTGTTACATTGTTTTGAATAGAAGTCGATAAAATATACAGTAGGTACAAAGTATTGCTGTATAGATAAATCCAAAACCCTCGTAAATACCAAAACCGTCGGTAAAGTAGAAAGTGACAATAGATCGCAATAACAAACTAAATGACAGTTGATGGACAGTTGGCATTAGGCATTACTAGAACATTGTATTATTAATTAATTTTTGTTGAAATATTTTTTTTTTTTTTTTTATATTAACTCCACACAGGAGGCCCTGAAGAAAATAATTTCCCTCAGGGCCTATGTCATCTTTGGGGATGCTGTGTGGAGGGTCTTTTTGTGGAAAGGAAGGAGTGAACATGGGTCTTGAAGAGTCCCATGTTGTAGGAGGGAGGAAACACAGAGGCCGGCAGTTCGTTCCACAGCCGAGCTGTTGAACTTAAGAACGAATCGTAGAAGCGACCCGTTCTCATGTGACAAATGTCAACCGTGTACAAATGTTGGGCGCGCGTTTGGCGTGTATCCCGACTACGCACCGGTGCCGAAGGGATCAATGACGCTAGTTCCTCAGAGCATCTTCCATTGTAATACCGATAGAACAAGGACAGCATACCTACCTGACGCCTGTGCTCTAAAGATTGCAGTCCGTTTGTTAAGATCGGGGAATCTATCAAACGGACCGCCCGTTTTTGCACAGAGTCAAGGGTTTTTTTCAGGTATTTTGGGGCTCCGGACCAGAGATGGCTGCCAAATTCGACAGTAGGGCGCACTTGCGATTTGTACAGGGTCAGCAGTTGTGTACTATTAAAGTATCTGCGGGCCCTGTACAGTACGCCTAGCTTCTGAGAGGCCAGCTTTACTCTGGCTTCGATGGAGCCCCCATACCTGAGCTGGTCACTTATAGTTACACCAAGCATATCAATGGAAGGCCTGTTCGGAAGATTGCTTCCGTTGAAGGAGACTAGGTTATCATTTAGATACCTTTTAGACGTAATCAGACAGGATTGGGTCTTTGAAACATTAAATTCGACGAGATTATTTTTACGCCAGGAGGAAATACTCTCGAGATAACCGTCCATTCTCTGCTTCAAAGCCCTCCGAGCCGTTGGAGTTTGTGTGCCCTTTGGGGGCTTGTCAAACAAAAAGCTATCATGAACTGTACTGTCATCCGCGTAACAATGAATCGGTGCACATGTCAAAAGGTCATTGATGTGCAACAAAAACAAAGTCGGAGACAGAACCGATCCCTGTGGGACGCCAGCATTTATAGAGTGTGAGGATGAGGTGAAACCGTCAGCAACTGCCTGAATCGACCTATCCCTTAAAAAGTCAGCAATCCACGTACACAGGGATGCGGGAAGTCCGTAAGAAGGCAATTTGTTGACAAGTCCTCGGTGCCAGACCCGGTCAAAGGCCATGGATATGTCTAGTGCGACCGTTTGGGTCTCACCGTGACGTTCCAGGCACCGCCCCCAAACATGCGACACATACGCGAGAAGATCACCGCACGAGCGGTTCCGCCGGAATCGGTATTGACGGTCGTTGATAATTTTGTTCTTCTCGAGGTATGTGAGCAGTTTGTCGTTGATCACACGTTCCATCACTTTGGACAGAACTGATGTGATCGCTATGGGGCGGTAGTTGGCCGGGTTGGAGCGGTCACCTTTCTTGGGAATAGGGTGAATGACCGCTTTTTTCCAACCAGAGGGCACAGTGCCACACTTCAGGGACATTTTGAAGAGCTTTGTCAAAACTGGAACTATTTCCGCAGCACACCTCTGCAATACCAGGGCAGGTATTCCATCAGGTCCACTAGCTTTGTTAACATCGAGCCCCCGTATAACGTGGAGTACATCCCGATGCCGGATCCTCAGCTTTTTCATATAGAAGCCGCAGTGAGGAACCGACGGCGGAACAGCACCTCTGTCATCGAGGGTCGAGTTTTCCGCAAACATTTTCCCTAATAAGTTAGCCTTTTCGGTGGCAGTGTTTGCTAGTGAGCCGTCAGGTCTGGTAAGAGGTGGCAAACTGGGTTTGCAAAAATTCCGACCTATTGAGCCTGCAAGGGACCAGAATGCTCTGCTGCCATGCGGGCAGGCAGCCAGCTTTTTGCTGATCTGCAGGTCGTGTTTGTTGATCCGATTTGTTGTATGCTGATCTGCTTTCGGGTATGGGCATTTGATTCTGTTAGTGAATTCTATTATATACTGTGTTTAAAAGGTGACCTTAAAAGGCAATACAAGTGTAGTGATTATAATCTAATTCCTGTAAGTACTCGTCAAATTATTGTTGATTCAATTTTATAAAAATGGAATTAAAAACTTTGATAACTCAGCGCGGAGTTTGCAAAGCAAAATTAACAAGATTTAAAGACTACCTGGATAGTGATCAGCTATTAATTACTGAGGTCGAATTGCGTATAAAAAGGATAGAGCCAATATTAGATACTTTTGAAGCATTGCAAGAAAAAATAGAGTCACTATCTCCCGATGAACTTGAAAAGGACATCGAAAGAGAAACATTTGAAAATACCTACTACAACCTGTTAGCTATAGCAAAAGATAAATTTAAAGAAAATAAAACCGTCAATTCTAAGAGCGTTAAACTTCCAATCATAGAATTACCTAAATTCGACGGTAATTATGCAGAATGGTTAACTTTCAGAGATGCCTTTGTTTCGTTAATCGACAGCAATGAAGAATTAGATGTCATTCAGAAGTTTTATTATTTAAAATCATGTTTACTCGATAATGCAGCAAAATTAATATCGTCTTTGCCTACAAATCGGGATAATTACTTTATAGCGTGGGAAATGTTGACAGATCGTTTCCAAAATGAGAGAATAATAATAAATAAACATATTAATTCATTATTTCAATTGCAGGGAATAAAAACTGAAAATCATATAGCATTGAGAAAATTATTAGATGAAGCACAGTTACATTTAAAGGCTTTGAAATCTACCCACTGAAAGTTGGGACATATTGTTAATCTATATCTTATCAAACAAATTGGATAGTGAAACCAGAATGCACTGGGAACAATATCCGATAAAAAATAAAATTCCTACCTACGAAGAGTTTCTGAAATGTTTGTACGACAGAGTACAGGTTTTAGAATTTTCAACGCCAAGCGATAAGCGACATACACAAGTCAAAGGATTTTCTCATAATTTTAAAAAGGAAGCTATGGTTTCTTTATCCTCGCAAAAATTAAAATGTATAAATTGTAGTCAAAGTCATAAAATTTATAATTGCCAAAAATTTTTAAATTTAGAAACAACAGACAGAATCACAACAATACGCCGGTTAAAAGCTTGCCAAAAATGCTTATCGGTAGGTCATAGATTTACTGATTGTAAAAACAAATATAACTGTCGCAAGTGTGGTATGAATTCACACAATACTTGTTACATTTGCAGAATGAGGATAAAATGCCAAATCATCCAGAAAGTAGCACTTCATTTAAGGAGCCTTTAGTTAGTAATCATGCATCGAAAGCATCCAACAATTTTACTTTATTATCCACGGCGGTAATTAATGTACGAAATAAAAAGGGAAATTTAATTAAGGCTAGAATTCTGTTGGATTCAGGTGCGCAATCTAATTTTGTTAGCAAAGAGTTTGCCACTAAATTACAATTAAAAATTAGGAAGGCGGATATACCTATAACAGGTATTCATAAGAAAGTTCTACATATCAAAAACATTACAGATTTAGAAATATCTTCCAATTATTATTATTATTATTATATTAATTATTATATCCTACGTGAAACGAAATGTTCAGGCGACTGTTGAGGAAATTGTTTTCCCTGGAGCAAACTGCTTAAGAATGCAGATATCGAATAATATATGTTTAATAGCCATTTACAGATCTCCGTCCCAGACTCATATAGATAGTTTCCTTGAATCACTGAGTGTCCTACTTGATTCTACATCTATACAAAATAAGGAAATCATTTTATGTGGTGATATAAATATTAATACATTAGATCTGAACAGTATAAAAACTCAAAAATACCTCTCACTTTTGGCTTTTCACGGCTTAAAGCCAATTATAATTTCACCTACAAGAGTTTCGTCTACTGTTTCAAGTTGCATCGATCACATTATGGTAAAATCTAAATTTGAACCACAGGGAGCTGTCTTCACTACTGACATAACAGATCATGATGCGGTATTACTGAGATTTATGAGCTTTAGACAAAAGAAAATAGCAAAGGAAAATGAAAAAATCAAAACCGTCATAAATAACAATCTTTTGAAGGCTAAATTAAAGGAAGAATCATGGCAGTCAGTCCTGTCATCGCAAGATGTTAATTCAGCTACTGAAAACTTCGTAAAATGTTTAAAAATTCACGTGGAAAGTTGCTCGTCGGTACAAAGTGTAAAACATAACATCAAATACTTAAAACCTTGGATAAATGATGGAATTATCAAATGCCTTAGAACCCGTGACAAACTGCACAACAAATGTCGAGGAGAGTTTAATAATATTCAACTGCTGGCTTATTATAAGAGATACAGAAACTGGTGTACAAAAATTATAAAATATACAAAGCAAACGTATTACAGAAGGAAACTGGATAAAGTCAACGGTAATAACAAGCAACAGTGGAAGATTATAAAGGAAGCCATAAATATTCAAAAGGAGCAAGTGTCCATAAAAAAATTATTAATCAATAACAAAATTATCTCATTTGAGGAGGATCCACATATAATTACCAACCATGTTAATAACTTCTTCAGTGATATTGGTCCTACATACGCAAAAAACTTGTGCAGTGCTAATAAAACCAACGAAATGTATCTTGTTAACAATTTTATACCTGGTACTCAAGTTACAGGAGATATTTTTGAATTTAAAACTACTAGCATTTTTGAAGTTACTAATGTTATAAATGAATTAAAAATGTCTTTTTCCTGTGGTATCGATGGCTTAAGTATAATGGTGTATAAACAGCATGTTTATGAGTTAGCTGGTCCTATAACTCATATTGTTAATCTTAGTTTTAAGAATGGCATATTTCCTTCCCATTGTAAAAATGCCAAGATTATACCTCTTTTCAAAGGTGGAGATCACAAAAATGTTAATAATTACAGACCAGAGATAATATCTTTGCTCAATACTCTCTCAAAAATAATAGAAAGACTGGCTAAGTCAAGATTAGTATCATTTTTAGAAAAATACAAAATACTCTCCGACAGCCAATTTGGTTTCAGAGAGAACAGAAGTACGAGTGATGCTATATTAAAGGTATTGACCAAAGTTATAAACGCACTGGACTATGGCAACAAAGCTATAGCGGTATTTTTAGATTTATCAAAGGCCTTCGATACGGTTTCCCACGAGTTGCTTCTTAAGAAATTATTATCTTTAGGCATTAATAATACAGCTATGGGTTGGTTCAGATCTTACCTTAGTGATAGAACACAGCAAGTAGAAATAAATAAAATGTTAAGCGATAGTAAATCCATCTCATTTGGAGTACCACAAGGTAGTGTACTCGGGCCAATATTATTTCTTATTTATATAAACGATTTATGCAGTCTAAAAATTCCAGGTAACATTGTTAGTTTTGCAGATGACACTGCCTTAATATTTGAGGGTAAAAATTGGAGTGAAACTTTTGAAAAATGTGATACAGGTTTAGGAGTAGTTAATAATTATCTGAGTAATAATATTTTAACTTTAAATTCACAAAAAACCAAATACATCACTTTTAGCATTTCTTATAAAAGTCAGCCGTCTACCTCTTATAATTTGATTATTCACAATTGTGTGCAAACGTGTAACTGCAACCCCTTGGAAAGTGTAGACAGCCTCAAATACCTGGGGGTAAAAATTGATAAATTTTTGAGGTGGAATGATCATGTCGAAATGTTAGTAAATAAAGTTAGGAGACTTATCTATATTTTTAAAGATCTCAGACATGTACTAGACAAGGAAAAATTAAAAACAGTGTATTTTGCTATAATTCAGTGCCTACTTTCGTATAATATAGTGTGCTGGGGTTCCTGCCTGAAGACTGTAATAGAACCACTTAATATTGCCCAAAAACTGATTCTCAAAGTTATATACAAGAAAAAATTTACATATCCTACACAGTTACTTTATAAGGAATGTAATATCATGAATTTAAAACAACTATTTATCCTACAAACGCTATGCAGATTTTTTAACAATATTAGTTCTGCGAAAAGAACGCAACAAATTCGTACTACAAGAATTGGCTCTGGTCTGAACTTTATGGCAATTCACCCTAAATCCTCATTTGGGCAGAGACATTATTTGTACCAGGCTCCACTTCTATTTAATAGCCTTCCAGATCACATTAAATCGTCAAATTCCTTGTGTACATTTAAAAAGAATGTTAAATTATTTCTGCCATCAGAGGATTTCCAACATATTCTTTCATCTTTGTCCTTTTAAATTGTGGCATTATATTTTGAATAAGTTAATTTTTTCATCCTTTTCTTTTTAATGTAATTTTTTTATCTCTCTTTCTTCTCTGTTTTAAAAAAAAATAATAGTTTGTTTCATTTTTATTCCAATTAAATATCATGGTCACCCTACATGTTTACAGCATTATATTGTAATGAATAGGCTAATAGGTACCATGTAGGTATCCAATTCGCAGAAACGTCAATGTAACAATATTGTTATCTTAATATTTCTTTTTTTTTTAAATATTGTACTATCTTAAATATATGTTATAATCTTGGTACTATTTTTTTTAATATTTTGTAAAATTATTAACCTCAACACAGGCTTGTCCTAGTGAGGTTAAAAATTATAACTTTATGAAAAAGATACAATGTAAAGAATCAATAAATAAATAAATAAATAAAATAAAAATAAATTCATCTTACACAAAGAGGATTGAATGCCTAGTATTGGAGGAAGTGACCAGTAACCTACCACAAATCTCATTTCAGAAAAAGGACGCCAGCATTCCTCAAGGATTGCAGATGGCAGATCCTACATTTAATGAAACCGGCCCGATAGACATGCTGATCGGGGCTGACACCTTCTGGGAGATTTTACATTCTGACCGGATGAAGATTCAGGATTCCGGACCAATACTGCAACGAACTGAATTCGGATGGCTAGTATCCGGACCAATCCTCACTCCAGAAAAAAGGCCAGTAAAAACATGTAATCTTTCACTCAGCTTAATACACAAGCAAATTGAAAATTTTTGGAAATTAGAGGAACTAAGTCCTACTAAGCATAGAAGTCACGAGGAGCGTGTATGTGAAGAAAATTTCAAGGACACGCTGTTACGTAATACAAGTCACCCTATAAAAAAAGATGCATAATTTAGCCTCGCTTTCCCCATGCAAACGATCGTGGCGTACGTGACAAAACGCAGCTAGCCGCCGCGTGATGGCACAGACCACCCAGGGAGCGTTCTCGGCTCAACACTGCCCGCCACCGCCGAGCCCCGCAGTCGAGAGCGGACCTCGGGCATTGCAACAGTGTGTTTCTCGCAGAGCGAACCACAAACGCTCACAATGTTCGAGCGCGCGGAATTACGTAATAATAGAAACAGACGCGATCTCGTGCCAGTTTCCTACTAGATGCATTTCGCCATCAAACTTACAATCATGTTTATTATTACGGTTCGGGCTTACTCAATGGAGTCCCGTTCCCGCGTAAAATCCCGAGTGCACTTCACCGCCTCAACTGACCCGCCGCCTGTGAGCGCGGGTACCTCTGGCTCAACATGATGCCCCTTACCTCATCGAGACGATTCGTAAGCTTTCAACCTTCCCCTTTTTCTTGTGTTCAATTCTCGTAAATTTCATGTAGAATCCACGCTTTATCTGGTCGTCATAAATTAGTAGAGAGAGTTAGTAGGGAGATCCATGTTAACCTGTATTTCTCGAGACATTTAATATACCTTGTGCCTTTATTGTGTTATGTATTGTTATATCTTAGCACTGGCGCAAACGTGGTTTTTTCTCTGATTATTAATCGTCCATCGGGAGGTCAAATTGGAAATAATCTTGAACTCTTTCACTGTGTTTTATGTCTTGCTTTGTATTAACAATTGAATAACTATGTTTTCTTCCAATAAATCATAGCTGTTCTACAAACCATCGCGTCAAATCTAAAACAACCGTGTCACATTAAAACTATTCTGTGTTAAATTACAAGTTCTACGAATCGTCACTCGACAAAATTTAATTACCGGTATTCTATCACAAGGTGCGCAACCAACATTTACTTCTTTTCGGACATCTCAAACATCACATAGTGATCTTTAACCATGAAGGTTTACTTTCCGAGTACAACTATTAGAGGAAACGAGCTACATTAAACTACAATTCAACAATTTCAAATCTTGTACATGATACAAAATAAATTCCTTGTTAGTGGAGCCATAAGCCAGCATCGTTCTGCAAAATTCATAGACAAGGAAAATTAACGCCCTTCTGTCATCTGATAATTTCGCTTTATATGTAATAAAGGTGGGTAGAGTATCCTTTTTGAAAGAAAAGTCTTGAAAGCCGACTTACCCTTTACATATAATTGAGATTCGCGATTGACGTAAATCCCCGACTCTCGGCCCTTCTCCGCCTCGAGCCTGTCGTGTCCAGGGAAAGGGATGCTTGCGTGTAAATAACCAAAAGCTGGTTCTGCCTAAATTCAGACAATTGGTCACGAATCACAAACAACCCTCCATTAATTGTTGAAAGAAAAAACAATACTTCCTCGAAATCTGTATTCGGAAATTTTTCGGAATTTTGAAAATTTTTTCGGAAATTTGGTTTTTTCGGAAATTTTTCAAAAACGCACAATCTCAGGGACTTTTCCATCAAAATCCCAGGGTAACCCCTGGCCATTTTTTTCAAAAATCAAGGACTTCGAAATTTTTCGGAAATTTGGTTTTTCGGAAATTTTTCAAAAACGCACAATCTCAGGAACTTTTCCATCAAAATCCCAGGACAACCCCTGGCCGTTTTTTTCAAAAAATCAAGGACTTTGGAAATTTTTCGGAATTTTGAAAATTTTTTCGGAAATTTGGTTTTTTCGGAAATTTTTCAAAAACGCACAATCTCAGGAACTTTTCCATCAAAATCCCAGGACAACCCCTGGCCGTTTTTTTCAAAAAATCAAGGACTTTGAAAATTTTTCGGAAATTTTAATTTTTTCGGAAATTTGGTTTTTCGGAAATTTTTCAAAAACGCACAATCTCAGGAACTTTTCCATCAAAATCCCAGGACAACCCCTGGCCGTTTTTTTTCAAAAATCAAGGACTTTGAAAATTTTTTCGGAAATTTGGTTTTTTCGAAAATTTTTTTCAAAACGCACAATCTCAGGGACTTTTCCACTAAAATTGCAAGGAGACCCCTGGCCGTTTTTTTTTTCAAATCAAAGACTTGGAAATTTTTCAAAAAATTTCCTTCACTCATCTAGGACTTTGAAATTTTTCGAATTTTTTTTTCAAAACGCACAATCTCAGGGACCTTCCCATTAAAAACACAAGGAGACCGCTGGCCATTTTTTTTTCCATACTGGGACTTCAAAAATTTCACAAAATTCTTCACCTACCATCACAAGTAAACCCCTGGTTTTTTTTTGAAAAACAACCAGCCACAACACTCTGACAATTCTTTTTTCTTTTCACAATGTCTAACTCAACTAGCCACAAAATGAATCCTCGAAACAACACCTTAGGCATAATAGCCAACATCTGCTCTCGAAGTACTCAAAGCTTAGAAAAGGAATTGAAAGACAGGAATATTTCTCCTTTCAACAAAACCAAAAACGTCCTGATCAAACACGCAACATTTTACAACAGGAAATACATAAAAGGGCTGCAATTTCAACCCGGCAGTATAATCTCTGTCGCAAACAGACACAATTTACGCAGGAAACATGTTACCTTTAAGGAAAACGACATAGTTTGGAGACGCAACAACACACTCTCACAAGGTGCTCTGTATTTCTCTGCAAAACTAGCTCCTCGCTTTGTTAAAGCAAAAGTCCTGAGAAAAATCTCCGATGTAGTGTACACCCTATCGGATGCCTCTGGGAAACACATCGGCAACTATCACGTGAAAGATATTGTCAAACTAGGAAGTGTGGACACAACAGACACCACCTTCACTAGGTCACACTCACATAACTAACAAACTTTTGGCTCTACCTTTGTCCCACGAGACTTGGCCCTCGTGCAGACAAATAGCATGTCTTAATGCGTTAGTTTCATATAAAAACTCGCATTTTCGACCTCTGCAAGGTAACCTTTTTTTTCTAAAACACAGAAGTGTCAACTGTGGTTTTAAATCATTTCTCACCAATACTTGTACTATTATGCTCTTTTGTATAAACCCTTTGTTATTTTTGTTTCTTTGTCACACCTCACCGTGTAATGTTTATAAATTGTACTAATATTTTGTACGTATCTTCTCTGGAACTGATATCATTCCAGTCAAGAGACTTTTTCCACTTCCCGAACAATTTATGCTCCCGGAGTCATGACCCTGGACATCATTTGTTAGTCGTCACCATTCTGACACTTACGACAATAAATACATAACTATTTTTTGTCATAAATACCACAAAAGTCACGTACAACATTGTTTTGTAAATATTTTTTTTTCTCTTTTGTTCTTCACATTGTTCTTTCACTTTGTTCTTCACATTGTTCTTTACATTGTTCTTTCACATTTGTTCTTCACATTTGTTCCAATGGGTTCCATCGTACATAAAACAATGGCCCCTTTGCAACATACACCCAATTGAGGTGAATATTCTACCCCCTGTAACTTGTAATCATAATGCGTGTGTAAATTCCAGTTTGGTATCGTCATTTGATTCAAGTTTACATAGGTGTAACAAATAAAAAGTTACAATTACTTTGTTTTAAAGTTTTTTCAGTTTTTTCTAAAAAATTGAATGGCGCTCAACATTCCCATTTGCTCTAATTGGTTGTTTTTTCAGAATTTGATATTGACACGTCAATTCTGAAAAAGGTTGTTGTAAAGGAGAACAAACACCGATTTGTCCTCCTCATCAATAACATTGTATAATACATAACACCTTTCGGTCACATTGAGTTTGTAAAATCTTAAGATCTCAACTTCCTGACCCCAATTTGTTATATTATGTACTACTATTTTGACTTAAATAAGCATTAATTTGCCTTGTCAAATACACCGAGCCAGGTCACTCATATTAAATGATCCTGTGTCTCTAGGTGCCTTCTGTATCAAATTTGTAACATAAAGTTCACAACATTTGTGTTTGTTTTTGGCAATTTTGGCAACACCAAGTGTGTTTCCTTGTTTTGTTTGGTCATTTTAAGTAAGTAAAACCCTAAAAGGTCTTAAATAAACCACTACAAACCTTTTTTGTAAGCAAAGAGTAAGTAAAACCGATTAGGTCTCTTTTGCTATATGTGTGTCTTGTTTAAGACATCCTTGTAGGCATATGTTTTGTATTATTGCCAACTTAAAGCATAAACCCAACCAAAGGTTATGCCATCACAACATTTTGTGAGCAAAGAGTTAGTAAAACCAAATAGGTCTCTTTTGCTATATTGGTGTCTTGTTTAAGACATCCTTGTTGGCATATGTCTTGTATTATTGCCAACTTAACGCATAAACCCAACCAAAGGTTATGCCGTCGTCATTTTTTGATAATACCAATAGCCACTACTTGATTGTTGTTGACATTGTGTATGTATCTTTTTTCCGGTATTGAAATGGTACTTTTTTTTTATTATTGAACGTTGATATATTATTTTCATGATACATGAGAATGTTACAATATCCACCATGAGACGAGGGATCGTTATAAAATCTAACACTATACATGAGAATGTTATAATATCTACCATGATACGAGAAGTTCGTTATAATTACTTTTTTTACTGGCTTACATACACTGTGGCCAAAGAGATAATTTGTTCCATTAAATGGTTATAAATATCTATGTTGTACCTTTCCTTTCAATACTAGGGTTCTTTCGTAATTCGTTCAATTTCTACATGAGACGTGAAGACGTTATAATACTAACCATGATTCGTGCGAACGATACAATATCTTGTTGTTGTTTTCTTTAAATAAGTTGACACTATGTACTTGTTCTACATGAGACGTGAAGACGTTATAATACTAACCATGATTCGTGCGAACGATACAATATCTTGTTGTTGTTTTCTTTAAATAAGTTGACACTATGTATTTGTTCTACATGAGACGTGAAGACGTTATAATACTAACCATGATTCGTGCGAACGATACAATATCTTGTTGTTGTTTTCTTTAAATAAGTTGACACTATGTACTTGTTCTACCGGACGTAGATCATTTTACCCTGACTTGTCACCCTTAATTGGGGCCCTTTTTTGTATAACTCATGACACTGAGGGAAATGTCCTTCACTGTAGTGAGAATTTTTTTTGTTCTATTCAAACAAACATGAAGCTGTGCATTCAGCAATTTTTTACGCTAACTGATACCTGTGGACTTCTTGTCAGCAGACCCAAGAACCATCCACTATCCATTGACCATGGACTAGCCATCAGCTTCACTGTTGGTTATGAGGTATCGTGTCGTGGGAGTTAATTGAGACAGTGACACAAAACCACCTAACTCGTTGTCTGGGAGACGAATAAGAAAAACTCCCAGGTTTGTGAAACTTGAGCAAGGGTCTGTCATGTTCTCACAAACTGTAGAAGATTAAATACGACCCCTAATCTTTCACCAAATACACGTGAAAGATTAGATTGTTATTACTGTGTATTCTCCTTCACCTTTTCATCAAATTCATGTATATTTGTGTAAAGAGTTAGGAAATTTGCTGGTTGATATATTTCGTCCTCACATAGAGATCGAATTGGGAATTAGCTCAGTCACTATCAATTTTCGCTACTCAATCCTCCATCCTTCACCCTTCCATCAAATTCATGTATATTTGTGTAAAGAGTTAGGAAATTTGCTGGTTGATATATTTCGTCCTCACATAGAGATCGAATTGAGAATTAGCTCAGTCACTATCAATTTTCGCTACTCAATCCTCCATCCTTCACCCTTCCATCAAATTCTTGTACATTTGTAAAAGTTAGGAAATCTGCTGGTTGACCACATTTCGTTCTCTGAAAGAGATCGAACGGAGAATCAGCTCCATCACCAGCAGACCTTCTCACTCATCGCCATTTTTTTTTCTCCCTCATTATCCTTGAGGTTAATTTCATGAATCTGGAAGGTGTACCCTACGCACATAGCGTATCGTCTGTCTATAAGACAATCTTTATCCATGAAATTTGCTTCAAATCTCTCCTTTTCACCCCATACCTAGGTAATCAACACATTTCTTGTAATTTTGAAAGTCGTAAGTTGTTATCGCTCAAGCGCTAACACCGGCCATGGAAGGCCAACTTCTTTCAGAAACTTGGTGTTACTACTGTACAACCACCTACCTATACCTTGTATATCAAATAGGTAACCTCACGCCAGTCGTGATAGTTTTTTTGTCTCCCCAATCTCGGGATACTCATGGTATAGTCAGCATATTGGATCTCTCTCTACTCTCTCTCTCACTCCTCTCTAACCAACGACATTTTTTTTGTCTTTTTGTCTTTTCTCTTGAACACAATTTGTTTCTCTCCAAACGTTTTGCATCATTGGTCTACTAGGCAGGTAAACTTCAAGAATTTTGGCTCTAATAATAACCTGTCCCTGGATTAAAAAGAAGACCAGCAGCCCTTCTCATCACCTGCAAGCTGAGCTTCTCTTCTTTGCCGCCTTCACTTCCATCACTCACATCCCTCCAATCTCTGCGTACCAAAAACACCCGACCGCACCCAAATTAGGTGTGAGTCGTGCGTGCAGTTGCAAATCAAGTTGTCTCATCATTCAAACCACATTCAAAAGAACCAACCTCAGAGCATGCCAGCTCAAGGTTAATTATGTTCCTGCAATCAACCACTTGCCGTTTGTACAAATCAACCACTTGCCGTTTGTGCAAATCAACCACTTGCCGTTTGTGCAAATCAACCACTTGCCGTTTGTGCAAATCAACCACTTGCCGTTTGTGCAAATCAACCACTTGCCGTTTGTGCAAATCAACCACTTGCCGTTTGTGCAAATCAACCACTTGCCGTTTTTGCAAATCAACCACTTGCCGTTTGTGCAAATCAACTACTGGCAGTCATACAAATCAACCACTTGCCATTTGTACAAACCAACCACTTGCCGATGCGCAAACTCAACATAATAACCATTACACGCATCAACCATCAATCAACTTATTGGTATTACTCCATGTTATTACCAACTTCATTTCACCTTGACAACCACTGCTCCACCGCATCAGCATAATGGAATTCACGCTGGTACAACAACAAAAACCCGGATACTTCTGGCCCTCCGCATCACCATCCCTCAACCACAACCAAGAAGCACAGTTCAATTTCTATGGCCCTAGTGATACTTGAGTGCAATCTCAAATGGGTCAAGTTACAGTGAAAATGTAACTTTATAACTTCAGTGAAATTACGTCTACTTGGTACTCTACGAAAACACTACGCTCTTCAAACTTAGCTTACAGACCAATGAAATTTTAGAGTCCTTTTTGTTCTTTTCATCACTGCATAACCTTGTATGTTGTTCTTTTCATCACTGCATAACCTTGTATGTTGTTCTTTTCATCACTGCATAACCTTGTATGTTTGTTCTTTTCATCACTGCATAACCTTGTATGTTGTTCTTTTCATCACTGCATAACCTTGTATGTTATCTTTTCATCACTGCATAACCTTGTGTGTTGTTCTTTTCATCACTGCATAAACTTGTATGTTGTTCTTGTCATCACTGCATAACCTTGTATGTTGTCTTTTCACCATTGCATAACCATGTATTTTTTTTTCTTTGTTTTTTTGTAAATCAACACTGTTTTTTCTTCTCTCTCTACTTCCCTCACGACAAGGTGAAGAGGATTTTTAGCGCCTAAAGCTTCATTACCACGTCGCCTTTTACTGGCGGAGGGGGAATGTGTTACGTAATACAAGTCACCCTATAAAAAAAGATGCATAATTTAGCCTCGCTTTCCCCATGCAAACGATCGTGGCGTACGTGACAAAACGCAGCTAGCCGCCGCGTGATGGCACAGACCACCCAGGGAGCGTTCTCGGCTCAACACTGCCCGCCACCGCCGAGCCCCGCAGTCGAGAGCGGACCTCGGGCATTGCAACAGTGTGTTTCTCGCAGAGCGAACCACAAACGCTCACAATGTTCGAGCGCGCGGAATTACGTAATAATAGAAACAGACGCGATCTCGTGCCAGTTTCCTACTAGATGCATTTCGCCATCAAACTTACAATCATGTTTATTATTACGGTTCGGGCTTACTCAATGGAGTCCCGTTCCCGCGTAAAATCCCGAGTGCACTTCACCGCCTCAACTGACCCGCCGCCTGTGAGCGCGGGTACCTCTGGCTCAACATGATGCCCCTTACCTCATCGAGACGATTCGTAAGCTTTCAACCTTCCCCTTTTTCTTGTGTTCAATTCTCGTAAATTTCATGTAGAATCCACGCTTTATCTGGTCGTCATAAATTAGTAGAGAGAGTTAGTAGGGAGATCCATGTTAACCTGTATTTCTCGAGACATTTAATATACCTTGTGCCTTTTACTTATGTGTTATTATTGTGATGTCCTTTTCCAACCTCCTGACCGATGGACGAGCTGCTGATCAAAGAACTGCCCACCCCTGATTGTACACGAGTCGCCTGCTCTACCATTTTATCTGAGCTTAGCCAATTTAATAACCAGGTTCGAGTCCCGGTTTATCCATATCTTAGCAACGCATAAAAGAAATGACGAGGGTCGTTTCACAGTAAGATTACCGCAGCGCCCCTGTATTAAACAGTTGGGCGAAACACTGCCTATGGCAGAAAAAAGACTCTGTAATCTGCAGAGGAAGTTTTCTATAAACCCTAAAATGATTTTTTTTTTTTTTAATTTTTATTGAAACATATAAACAAGGTTACAATTTTAAAACAATATAAACACCAATATTTCAATCACTCTCCTAATAAAGCAGCTGCTTGTGTTTAGGAGAGGACAACAAAAATATTTTAACATTTGTTTAAATTAAACAAAAAATATTAGTAATTTAACAAAAAATAACAATAAAAGTAATAAAAATATAGGTTAGTTAATAAATGATTCAAAGAATTGAAAAGGCAAAAACATATTTCTAAACAATAAGAAAAGTTATGAGGTGGTACAAGAGTATTTTAATTTAATTTTTTTTTATATTTTTCGTAGTTTTCTTCCGATCGTATATCAAGGGGTAATTTATTAAATAATTTTACACCCTTGAATATATAGTGATGCTGTGCTGTTGTGGTTCGTGCTAGTGGCACGGTGAGTCCTCCAACAGATATTATTCTTTTGCTAATATTTAATTGTGGTAAATTATTTTTACTAAAGAAATCTTTATGTATTTGTAGAAGTGCAATTTTGTCATAATTTTTTGTAAGTGGGGGAACCGGGAAATCTTGAAAAACATTTATAGTTGGGTAGTAATATGGCTTTTTTAAGATGATTTTTATTAATATTTTTTGAATAGTTTCCAATGGGAGTAGGGATGATTTATATGCACCCCCCCAAGCCACGATTCCATATTGTAGTACAGAGTGCGCCAGTGCATAATAAATATCTTTTAGTATTTTTAATGATACAATATTTCTTAGTCTAAAAAATATATAGATCAGTTTTCTCATTCTGTCTACTGTGGAATTTATTTGACTTTTCCATTTGATGTTATTATCAATAATTATTCCAAGATATTTTATTTCTTTTTTACTACCAATGTGTATACAGTTTGAATTACAGGGTGCGAATCTAAGGAGGCAATTTCTTTCGTGAATTTTTATGTTTAGATTTACATTTGAGTTATTCCCTGTTAGGCTATAAGGTATAAAATGGGTTTTTTCGACATTCAGTGTCAATAAGTTTTCGTCAAACCATAGTTTAACGATATTTATTGCATTATTAGCTGATACTTCGACCTCATTCCAAGAATTTCCTTCAATAGTTATCACTGTATCATCTGCGTAAGATATAATGTTTCCAATGATTGGGAGTTGAAAAAGTTCATTTACATATAATATAAATAGTAAAGGTCCCAAAACAGTTCCTTGTGGAATTCCAAAATCTATATTTTCTATTTCACTTAATTCGTTGTTTACTTTAACCTGTTGAGTTCTTTGATAGAGATAACTTTTTAACCATGTTTTAGCTTTGCCAGTAATTCCTATATTATTTAGTTTATTAATTAATTTTGAATGTGAGACACTATCAAAAGCTTTACGGAGGTCAATGAATATACTTAAGCATTTTTTGCCTCTATCTAATGTTTTGTAAATAAGCTTAGTTAATTCTGCAATTGCGTCTTGTGTGCTAAGTTTATCTCTGAAACCGTATTGACTAGGGTTAATACTTTTTTGGTTATCTGTATAATCAGTAATTTGTTTTTTTATTACTTTTTCGTGTATTTTTGCAATGTTGGATAATAAGGATATTGGGCGGTAATTGTTTACTTCTTTTGAATCTCCGGATTTATATACTGGGATTATAATGGCTTTTTTGTAGTTAGACGGGAATATTCAGTGTTTAGTACTTACATTAATTATATGCGTAATCGGTTTGGTTAGAAAATTGCAGTATTTTTTCCAAGATTTCTGTAGTTATACCGTTGTATCCTGGCGCACTACCATTTTTAAGTGATTGTATTATGTTTTCAATATTTTTTTCTGTAGTCAGTTTAAAAATTGAAAGATTGCTATTTGTTATTTTATCTTCATGTATGTCATCAGGTTGATAATTTTGGTCAATTTTATAAGCAAGTTTTTGACCGACGGTAGCGAAAAATTTGTTGAAAATATTTGCGCACATTTTTGGTTCACGGATAGCATTTATTTTAGTTCCATTATTGTTTATGACATTTATTGTAGACTTATTTTTATTCATTATTTCATTTATAGTGTTCCATGTTTTCTTAGGGTTTTCCTTTGTGAGGATTATTTTCTCCCTGTAATATTTTTCTTTTGTGTCTTTGATAATTTTAATGAGTTTGTTCCGGAATATTTTGTATTCGTTTTTTACTTGGCTATTGGTAGGGTTTTTTTTTTGTATCTATGAAAAGTTTTTCTTTTTTCCGGATAGATATGAGTAATCCTTGCGTAATCCATGGTTTGATTTTCCTTAATTTAGAACTAGGTTGATTATTTATAAAGGTTGTACAGTCTGCGATATGAGCATTTAAAGTTTCTTCAAAGAAGTTTGCGCACATGTCTGGGTTTTGGCAATTTAGTATTGAGGACCAAGATTCGTTACTTAATTTATTATTTAATTTTACATTGTTCAATTTGGAAATTATGTTAATATTTTTTCTAGAGTCATTTAATCCTAAGTTTTTATTTAAATCATAAATAAAAAATATTTGTATGGTGATCTGTTATATCATTTTTCCATATAATTTTTCTGTGTGTTTAATATTGCTCCATATGTGGTCCAGGCATGATGGCGATTGCTTTGCAAATTCTCTTGTGAAATTATTTACACATGATATAAAGTTCATTTCATTCATAGCATTTATATAATCTATTTTATTTTTACAGTGGTTGATGGAAAAGTACAAAAAATTTATGCAAGAATATCATGATTTAGGTCACATGACACGGTGTGAAGCGCCGTCACTGGATAAAATTTATTGTTATTTACCGCATCATGCGGTGTTGAAGGAGTCCAGTACAACCACCAAAACTCGGGTAGTATTTGATGGATCATCAAAATCATCTACTGGAGTATCTTTAAATGATGCCCTCATGGTAGGACCAATCTTACAAGAGGATTTATGCGCGCAATTACTATTTTTCAGAAAGCACCAGTACGCATTAACAGCTGATATCGAGAAAATGTACAGGCAGATATTGGTGCAACCTGAAGATAGGGATCTGCAACGCATAGTATGGAGAAACTCTCCCGATGAAGAAATTCAACATTATCAACTCAATACCGTCACCTATGGTTTGGGGCCTTCATCAACAATTTTTGGCAACCAAATGCCTGGAGCAGTTGGCAAATGAAAATCTCGAAACAAATCATAAGGTCAGTCAAATTATAAAACATAACTTTTATATGGATGATTTGATAACTGGCGATGAAAGTGAACAAAATTGCCTATTAATTAAAGAACAATTAATATCCATCTTGGCATCCGCTGGAATGAATTTGCGGAAATGGCGATCAAATATACCCTCATTATGTTCAAAACAAGAGGATATGTCAAGTATGATTATTAGTGACGAATCGAATGACGGAAAAATATTAGGTCTGTCATGGAATAATCAACAGGACAATTTTTTATACACAGTGAATCCAATAAATAAGCAAATTAAAAGCAAGCGTGAAATGCTGTCGGCCATAGCATCTGTATCTGATCCTTTAGGATTAATAGGACCAGTTACGTTGGTCGCAAAATTAATAATGCAGAGACTGTGGCAGACAAATATTCAATGGGACGAAAATATTCCAATTGACATGATGAATTCATGGGAATCTTATACAAACGAATTACCGCTATTAAATAACTTGCAAATTTCTAGAAAAATAATTTGTCAGAATCAAGTAAACTTGCAATTGCATGGATTTTGTGATTCTTCAGAAAAGGCATACTCGGCTTGCATTTATATGATATCTACTGATGATTTGGGTAAAAAATATTCCAATTTAATAATATCAAAGTCGCGAGTAGCGCCTCTGAAAACCATATCTCTTCCCAAATTGGAACTCTGTGGAGCTGTTTTACTATCAAGATTAATGAATTATGTTAAGGTGGCTATATGTATACATGATATAGTTTTACCATATATAGAGCCTTGCAGGCGAGCAGGGATGTTTGGAGGGGTAGTAATCTACGTTCACTAAATCCTTATTTGCATAATGATTTACTTCGCGTAGGCGGCAGGCTTTCCAAAGGAAAATTGTTATCAATAAATCAACAACACCCCATCTTGTTACCATCACATCACTGTTTAACTGAGCTGATTATAAAAAATTATCATTATTTGCATTTGCACGCAGGCACTCAGACCTTATTGGCAATAGTCGGATTGAAATTCTGGCCAATAAATGGAAAAAATATTGTAAAAAAGATAATCAAAAAATGTGTAATATGTTATAGATCAAATCCCAGGACGATGCAGCAAATAATGGCAGACCTTCCAGCAGAAAGGGTTACCGAATGTAAACCTTTTAAGATGACTGGTATAGACTATTGTGGACCATTTATGATAAAGTCGGGTATTCACAGGAAAACTAGTAACGTAAAAGCTTATATATGTTTATTTGTATGCATGGTATCAAAGGCCATACACTTAGAACTTGTACTGTCTTTGAACACAGAAAGTCTTTTAAACGCTCTAAAACGCTTTATAGCACATCGTGGAAGGCCAAATAAATTATTCTCCGACAACGCTACTAACTTCAAGGGCGCGAACAATGATTTGAAAGAAATTTATAATTTTTTATCTAGCTCTAGCGATGAAATCGAAAATTCATTATCGAAACTTGCAATACAATGGCAGTTCATTCCCCCAAGAGCGCCTCATTTTGGAGGACTTTGGGAAGCCGGAATAAAATCTGTCAAATATCATTTGAAACGAATAGCGAGTAGCTCCTCACTAACATTTGAGGAATTTAATACCGTTTTATGCCAGATTGAATCAGTTCTAAATTCTAGACCTCTCACTCCTCTATCCACTGATCCAAATGACCTTAATCCACTCAGTCCTGGTCATTTTCTCGTTGGTGAAAACTTGGCAGCTATTCCAGAGCAAAATCTGAAAAATATATCATTCAACAGATTGAATAATTATCAAAAACTGTCTTTGCTAATACAATCCTTTTGGTCGAGATGGAGCAAGGAGTACCTGGCTCAACTCCAAGGCAGAACGAAGTGGACCAGCGGACTTCACAAGCAGCTGAAGCCTGGCGACATGGTAGTCCTGAAGGAGGACAACCTACCACCCTGTGTATAGAAACTCGGGCGTGTAACAGCAGTACATCCTGGAGCCGACGGAAGGATCCGTGTGGCTACTCTGAAAACAGCTCATGGAACTACGCAGAGGGCAATTTCGAAGCTATGTCTATTACCAATAGACGACAACGATGAACTGAGGATGACAACATACCCACCCAACGGAGCAGGCGCAGTCTAAGCGCCAAACGCGACAGAAAAATTAAACACAAGGCTTGAAAGAGTCTTTTGAAGTTTTTAAAAAGTAAAAAAACATTTTTTTGTTTTAAAAAAAAAAAAAAAAAAAACATTATGAATTTAAAATGGTGAAAAGCGATAAAAACATGTGATTAGAACGTGAAATAAAAAAAAAGGAAGATAATTAAAAATTCATGAAAATGTATAAAAAACACTTAGGGCGACTTGCACCAACTATCGCAAATTTTATCTTAAATTGTATTTAACTAAACGTATTTAAGACCCTAAATACATTTAACTTAAATGCGTTTAGTTGCGTCCTGCACCACGCAGTTCGGTGGCAATTTTAGTTAAACGTGTTTAACGCGTCGGTAAAACAGTTACCGCGTGGTTACCGCCATTAACGCGTAAATAAAACAGCTACGATGTTTCATTTTACTTGAAGTGTCAAAATATTTTGTGATTGTGTGTGTGGTTTAATAGTGTTTTCATTTATTTTATGAAGAAAAAGTTAAAGCAAATAGACATAATGATGAAATAAGACAAAAATAGCTTCTGTTGTTGGAATTAAAAATAGAACAATTATCCGAGTAATTTTGTTTTTTATTTCTTTTACATACTATATTGTTTTAAAGTATTATAAGAATGCTGTAGGTATGATTAGAAGTTTACAACCTTGCAAAGTACTCTTCGATAAGGAGCTTTAGCTCCAAGTGACGAGCACCTCGCTGATGTTTTTATTGGCGTTGAATTTTAACTGAGGTTCAATTTATTGCATTAATAATGATGTCGTTTCTTTACTGAGACGAAATCTTATTTGAAACTTCTTGGCACTGAGTGTTTCAAATAAATTTGTTCTTGTGTTTACTTCTCTGACTATAAACGGTCTACTTATATAATTTATTTATAATTTCCATAATTTCTTCATCATCGTGAGAATACAAATCCCAAATGTTCATTGTGAATACAAATTAAAATGAGATAGATTTTGACTATATTATAATTTCTATAATATAATTTCTTCATGATCGTCAGAATACAAATCCCAAATGTTCATTGTGAATACAAATTAAAATGAGATAGATTTTAACCACAATCAGAAATCGAAGACATAACCTAAAAAAATTTTGACAGTACTTCTTAGAGTGGGGCTAAACACGTTTAACTCGGTTAAACGGCCGCTTTTGGGTATTTAACTTTGACAGTTCTTTAAACGCATTTAACGACTTAAATTTTGTGGTGCAAGACGCCAAGTCGACTTAAATCAAATAATGTGTTTAAAATTATATTTAAATCAAATTTAACTTATGGTGCAAGCCGCCCTTAGTCTATAACACAATCATTTTGAACTTAATTAATTGAAAACTAAAAACTTTTCAAAATGCAGAAATGAGCAATATGAAGAAGAAGGATGACCTGGAATCTATTAACCCTTGTTGTGTTGTCCATACTATATGTTTTTATATATGATTATTTTTTTTATATAAGATTTCTGTTGAGATTTAGTTGTTACTACAAAATTTTTGTATTCTAGAATGAATTTGTTTTAACAGCAGTAATTTTCTAAATTATTATTTCATAATTGGTTTTGTATAATTCTTTGGTTGTTTAATTGAAAAATAGAATTCGATATTTTTTGTTTTCAAAAATATCTGCTCTATTTTGGCCCGGAGGATGTTCGAATTTTCTCCGAGTTTCAAACCAATTATAATTTATATAAAGTAACTGATTTAGAATACAGATGGCGCTAGTTTACACCTTCTTTAAAGGCAGCCAAATTATGTTATTTAAGTCCCAATTTTGACTAGGGAATTCACTTCTCCGAAAGGAACCCAAAGTGACAATTATATTTCGCTCTCCGTTGGTGGAGTGATCTCCACAGAGTGTCGGAAGCAGTATAAACGTTGGAAAAAACAACAATAAAATCGGTGTAATTTCAACTACTACAAAGTGTTTCATTTATAAAAAAAGAGGAATCTAGCCTTTTGTTTCTCAAGTCCATAGACATATGAATATTAGTAGACCTGCCCTAAGTGATTAAAAGCGTATTATCCCCACTCCCCATACCGGTTCCATTGAGCCGGCTGGGCTCGCGTATGGCCTCAAATGAAATTTGAAAACGTGACGTCATCATTCTTGTGCGAACTATGGTCGAGGCATCATCGGTTCATTTTACTAAATAACACGGCAAAATTTTGACTTGTACTATGAAAACTGGTAAAAATAGATGTGAAAAAAGAGAATAAACCCAATTGTCGTATTACATTCCATATATAAGCATTATTTTACTTTATTTTAAGCATATTCACATCGTATAATATGAATCAGTTGTTACTATCACATCGAGAAACGTCTGGACGCGAAACACAAAGCTGGTTGGTTGCTGGGAAGTAAATTATGAACATTTATAAAAGTGTCTTAACTAAATACTCTGAAACTAACTACGACTCTGAAAATAGAAGCTGCCTTACTTTGCCGAATTTGGACTTCGCAAATTTGTTCATAACGTGGCGAGTAATTTGCGCTCCCATGTAAAAATGTCTATTCATTCAAAGCAGATTTTACTTTTAAGAAGTAAATGGTGATATTATAATGCGAGATGCCTATTTACTGTCAGATTGATTTATTGACGAATCACAGTCAGCTTCACTCCCTTCGTTCTTCAACAGTTGATTTTACCCCTCGCCCATATCTTCTCGTCTATTAATTCCTATGTCTGTGCTCAAGTCCTAATTTAAACAGTAAGAATGAAGTGCTTATAAAATGTCTAAAAGGCATTAAGAGTTTGTAAAAAATAAAATAAAAGATATTAGAAAGGCATATACTATTAGAAAATGAAAGGAATAAAATATATACTATTATAATATGAAAAGGAAACAAAAGTAATAAATTACGTAAATCTACCGGGAGAATCGCGTGTATAATAATAATGTGCGACACTGCTTGACAGTCTGATAAAGTTTTACATAGTACCTATGATGACTATGATATATAATGCACTGATATCAGCTTCTACCTATCGAGTACTAGTAGTTTTTAATCTGAAGTACATAATCATTATGATGGTATGGTATTAATCGACAATTTTTGTTTTATGCATCTTTTATATGATAATAGACAATCAGCGTGATCGATGTTGGAATATTCATTGCCTAATCTGTGCAAGTGATGGATTATTGAATTTTGTTCTGCGTTAGTTCCAGTATTGTTGCAATAATAAGGTGACTTGAGTCTAGTTGGTCTACAGGGAACATGGTAATTTATCAACGAAGTTAATTCAGGGGAGTCAAACCGGTGATTGTTTATTTTAAATAAAAAAATTAGATCATTAAGTATTCTTCTATATTTTAACGATAAGAGATGCATTAATTGTAATAATGAATCGTAATCAATGTCATCAGAGGGAATTCCTAATTTGAAGTTAATTGTTCTGAGAAATTTGTGTTGGATTCTTTCAATGGAGTTTGCATGATTTTTCTAGGAAGGGTTCCATATAGACGAATTATATTCTAATTGACTTCTGACTAGAGTTGTATAAAGTAATTTTAATGTATGGATATTTTTGAAATCTTTAGATATTCTAGTAATGAAGCCCAACATATTCATTGCTTTACTAGTAATGACATTAATGTGATTAGTAAATGATAATTTACTATCAAAGATTATACCGAGGTCCCTAATTTCAGGTACAGATAATAAAATGTGGTTGTTCAGTGTATAACTATATTTGATGGGGTTTTTTATTCTGAAAAAACTCATAATTTGACATTTTTTAATATTAAGTGTAAGTTTGTTAATGGAACACCACTCTGAAAATTTTTTGAAATTGGATTGTAGGGACAAACAGTAATGGATATTTTTAATGATTTTAAATATTTTCATACCATCAGCAAATAATAATATGTGAACATCAGAGAAAATAGAAGTGACATCGTTTATAAACAGTATAAATAATATTGGACCTAAGTGTGAACCCTGAGGCACACCGCTAGTGGCTTCGAATTCGTAAGACAAGTGTTCTTTGATACATACAGTCAGTATACGTTTTGATAAGTAATCCTTAATCCAGTGTAATAGTTTACCACTTATTCCAAGTTTTGACAATTATGATGGTAAAGAGAGGGAAAACCGCGAGGACACGACTACTGGTCAGGATTAACGAGTGTAATGCCCATTTATTTTTACACGGCCAGCAATGAGGTGCAATTAGCAGCTTAGCAGAAATATAAGAGGAGGAAGAGTTTCCGGTTGCAATGGCAACACTACTTCCGCCTATCCATTGAGGCAGAAAACGTATACAGAACTGCTAGTTACTCAACTTATATTATAATCATCAATAAACAGTCATATACAGATTTATATCCTCCTGCAAAATAGATACCAAGTGTTACACTTGAATGCATTTCTGACATGATTTTGACTTTGATCTTACTCAAAGTACTCAGTAATTGCATATTACAGGAGCTAATTTAGGATTTATGTAAAACTAGTAAATAAATAACAACAATTATTTTTCAGAAAGTAACGTATTTGGAGAGAGAATTTCACATAAGGCATTTAAAATTTAAAGTTGTTTAGAATGTATGAACATTATTAAATTCATCTGCAAGAAGAGGGTCAAAACCATGGTGTATAAAAACAGTCTCTCTATGCATGCTACTATTCCTTATTAAAAACAAGATACATTTTGACACGCTTTTTTCTAGTTATCCCACCACGCATTTCTGTGGCTTATAGAGAAACAATAGCATTTGTTGCGTTTACGTCCCACAGAGAGCGCTGTTTTTAAAAAAAAGCATGTTTTTACCTGTCACAGGTGACATCTGTATATTATAGGTATATAAAAACACACATATTCTAATGCAACGTTATGTCAAAATTTCAAAGCAATCGGTGATGAACTTTCGGAGATTTAACATTTTGAACAAACAAACATTTACATTTTTATTTATATAGATTTCAAATTTATTGGTTGAAACTTACCTTAGCTATTTGTCTTATATTGTATGCAAGTGTTTCGATTTCCTCTTGTCCAGTCAAAAATACTAAAATGTCTTCACTGTAACAAAGAACAATAAAAAATAAGTATGTACATACATACAATGATTACTTAAACATTTAACCTTTTGTAAGCGATAAACAATAGTTGATATAGCAAAAAATCAACATTGGTAAGCAGTCGTATCAATCCTTGATACGACAACTTTATTGCTGATAGTCTTCAGCATGCAGATTCAAAAACTAGAGGTAGTTAACACGGCCAAAAGGTTGTAAAGATCATCATAAAAACTGCTTAATAAAAAAGAGATTTATTAATACATGCTTACTTAATTGGGGAATCTTTATGAAGTTGAAAAACAGTACATAAGGCAGCTTGTTGGTAGTCATTCGGTTGATTCTTGGTATGATAAATGGTTACAGGGAATGTGCGACCCTCGAGGTAAATGACAGGGCAACCATTTAGATATTTACTGAATACATCCACATCCATCGTGGCTGACATTACTATTATCTGTAAATAAATAAATAAAATGTTTTAATTTAGCAACTCTGCAAATATTGTGCTTGCAACACAGACTGAAACTGAAACCACTCAACTGAACAAAAAAACAACTTGTACATAATATATTTATAATTCTTTGAGAAAAAATACTATTCAATATATTTATAATTACTTTTTATTATCCATACTACTAAATTTAAATCATATGTAAATGAAATCCTCAACACGGGAGATCCCAGTGAGGATATCATCATATCTATTTGTTACAAAAAAAAACACACTTTTTTTTTATTTATTCAATATATTTGTATTACAATGGTATAGTATATTTTCCTCCACGCTAGGAGTTCACCTGTGTTGTGGAGGACTTTATTATTATTATAATATGATTCAGTGTGTTTTTTACAATGGTGCAATAATTGCCATGATCAGAAGGCTGTTCTGGATGTCTGTATGTATATTATGTTAATATGTACTTCATTATATCATAATACAATCTAAAAAATTTGAAGAGCAGAAAGATTTGAAATATATTATCTTATTCAATAACAAAACACTCAATTCATATTATATATTGAAAAAAGGCAGATTTATCATTGCCTTCGTGGAAATTTCCTGCGTTGAAAAGGTTAACACTCATTGTTATATGACAATTTCTCTAATAGCATGCAAACTAACTAACCATCACGCCGTTTCAACGCAGGGGTAGGGAGGAAGGACCGCCAAACAACTCGGTCTTGGCACATTCTCTTTACCTCATTCACATTCATATATACTCTTCTGTTAATCTTGACTCTTACATGGCCCTACTCAAGTTTTGGTTCACTTGATTGTGCCATGTATTCCTCGGGCATCCCTGACTTCTTCTACCATTCACATTCGTGTCATATATTCTCCTCCTTTCTGTGTTCTTTCGCTCTATTTGCCCAAACCATCTAAGCGTCCCTTTCTTAATCTTACTCACTATGCTTACATCAGCCATGCATTATTTGCGAATCTACGTATTTCTCACACGGTCATACATGGTTTTACCACTCATACGCCTCAGGGATCTCATTTCCTCAGGATTCAGTCACCTTTAAACCTTCCTCTGCCAATAATCATGCCTCACTCCCACACATCAAGGTAGGTATCAGCAGTAGGTAAGTAGGTGCTTATTGTAGATCTACAAAGGCACAGAAAAGTTCCTGGTTTTTTGCAAGAAACTTCTCAGTGAGCTATTTAATTAGAAAATTTGGTCCATGCACCCCCTTCAACTAATGAAAGCCCTTACCCTTACCTTACCATTTCAATCAAAATTCTACCATACAGCTTGCCAACTGAACTCAGGAGGCTAAGCCCTATGATCCCCACATTCCATAAGTAACCCTTTACCTTTGTTTAACGGCATGATCACAACCCTTTCCAATCTAATGGCGAGTAACCATCCTCTAAACATGGGTGAAAAAAAGTTTTCACAACCGTGTGAGAATTATCTATATCTTCCAACAGCCTTACCATACTTCACACATTTGATCGATCTTTTTATCTCATTCATGCTGATTTCGGTAACATTCACCCCATCATCATTCATACCTGATTCGCCGCCGGATTCACTATCACTCAAAATATTTCATCCATCTCTCTTTTATTTATACCTCATTCGTCAACATTTTTCCATCTTTCAATTTTATCACATTCATGCTTCCGTTTTCTGGACCACTCCGGGACCTTTTGTCCACCTTCCAGAACAATTTTATGTTTTCTTGAAAGTGGTCTGTCATTTTGATTCCCTCTTCCTCTTCAGGCGTTTCTTTCATTATTTCACTCCAACTCTTACTCTTTTCTTGCATCTCTTCTTGCAGTGTATAAACACTTCTTAAAAAAATCTTATCATGGGCACTTACAATCAATTTAGAAATGGGAGTGAGGGTAAAGACGTACCGCTGATAGCTCCTTTGCAACCTCTCCTTCATTCTCATAAAAAATGCATGTAACAGGAGGTTATAAGGGTCCTCTCAGCAGAAAGATCGTATTTGTTAAGTTTTGCTAACATTAAATTTGCTGGTTCCCAGCAATAATAAATTAAATACCACAGGGGAAAACAAGGAATGTCAGTTAAAATCCCAAATTGACGTAACAATGTATCTACTATGCATCTTTCTCACTGCAAAATTATTTTAGTTTAACAACAGTTGCTGTCAAAAACTATGGCGGTTTATTTGGTGGCAGGCAAGAATCATGAGCGTCCATTTTTTTTATCTGCAAATAGACTTTTATTTCCTACTAAAAAGCATTAGCATTGAGTTTCAGTGGCAAAATACAAACATTCAAACTATAAATTAAGGACAGGTTGTTTCAGAGAATATGAACAATTCTTCAAATTTCAAAGTTAATTTTCAAGTTCTGTGACAGTTATTTTGAAGTTCTGCTATTATTTCAGTTCTGTCAAGTAACTGGCCTATAATGATATGATATCAGAACTTGAATAGGACTTTCACGGAACCCGAAAATGAACGTTGAAATTAGATGAATTGTTCAAATTCTATGAAACAACCATTCCTAAGTAAATTTGTCTTGACTTGAAATTCCTTGTTTTTTCCATTGTGGTCTTCAATTGTGTTTTGCATTACACTGTACATATTAAAATTAAATTACTTACACAAAAAACACACCAAAAATCAGATATATGTCAGCAAGTATTACAAAAAATAAATATTTTATAGTAAGACAAACATTCCTATGTTAAGATAACGTGACTCTGATTCCTACTACTTATAAAAATCATAATAAGCAGAAAATTTAGCTATAGTATTGAACCTAAAACCCCTGGGAGGTGGGAACCCGTCGCTTTGGACTGATTTACCTTTAAAATATTAGTTTTCTTCATCTTTCTATCTTTCTGGGCCTGTTTAATAATGCCAAATAAAACATCGGTGCAAACAGTGCGCTCATGAGCCTCGTCCAATATCAGAATGGAATATTTCATAAGGAGAGGATCCAGCATGGCCTCCCTGAGCAACATGCCATCCGTCATGTATTTTACTTTAGTTCTCTGCGAAGTCAAATCTTCAAAACGCACAGTGTATCTGGAAATATAAACAAATGCATAAACTAAATTTATACCGTCTTTCTAATTAGATTCTTACATGTCCGTTCAACGTTGGTGTGGTAAAGCCGGCCTTGAGCCTGGTTTCAGACCATTTTAACCAAACAAATTTTTGTGGTTTTGCGAACAAACTACCTCTAGAGTCAATTTGTTTGCAACTCATAATATAATCTCATAGAAATCGTGTCACCCTTACTGTCATGGTGAGAAATATGATCTAAACAATATTAGAAAGAAAAATTACCACCCTTTATATTCAAATCTAGAAGTTAACCACAGAAGAATTAAAATGTACACCTTCATGAAACCAAAGGTTCCATTTGAGAAAAAAATTAGGAAACTTTGTGAATGCTAGTCTTTTTTGTGAAAAAAATTCCTTCCTGTGTTTTTGAGATGTGCACAAATCATTCTCGAGCAAAAACCAAATCTGATGGAGTTTTTTTCTATTCGCAAGTACTCAAAAATTACTTATTATTTCAATAAATACAATTATTCACATTGCTTTTTGCTACCCGAAAATGTTAAACGATAAAAACAATAAAGTGAGACGGCGAACGCAGAAACACATAAATGAATGAAGGACAACCTCGTGACAGTACATACGAGGCGTATCCAGAAAGTAAGTGTACTGAGGCTCTCACGACTGAATGAATTTTATTTTCGACATGTTGGCTACACTTACGTGTAGCCTGACTCTTCCCCTCCGCAACAAGACCAGTTCAAGGTGAGTACGTTGAGAAGTGTCGACGCGACAACACGTTTTGTGAAAAATGTCAATCCAATCTCGCGCCAAGTGCGAAATACGCGGCGTCATCCGTTATCTCGTTTGGAAGGGAAAACCTCTGTTTGAGGTTTATAATAAGGTGAAAACTGCACATGGTGATAAAGCTATAAATCGTACGAGTGTGTACAAGTGGTATCGCGAGTTTAAAAACGGTTGTACGTCTGTGCATGATGATCAGAGGAGCAGAAGACCTTCAATTGTGACTGACGAAATTGTGGAAAAAATCGAAAAAACGCTCCGTGACGATCGCAGATTGACTGTGCAAGAACTTTCTGCAATGTTTCCGCAAATCTCCAGATCTCTACTACACGAAACCATCACAGAAACCTTCGGATATCGGAAACTGTCAAGTTGAATCGAGTGGAAGCCGGACAAGAGTTTTTGAGGCGCTGCAAACTCCATGGAGATGAATTTCTCCGCTCCAACGTTACTGGAGATGAAACTTGGGTTGCACACTGCACGCCTGAAACCAAAAGGCAGTCTCAACAGTGGCGTCACATCTCTTCACCCTCCGCCAAAAAGTTCAAAACCACAATTTCAGCCAAGAAAATCATGTCATTGGGACTGTCAAGGCATAATTTTGATTAAATATCTGCCTCAAGGGGAGACCATCAACTCTGCAAGATACTGTGAGACCCTAAAAAAATTGCGGAAGGTGATCCAAAACAAGAGCAGAGGCATGCTGACAAAGGGAGTCAGCCTGCTGCACGACAATGCCAGACCACACACGGCCAACGCCACGAAGGAACTGCTTGCCTCGTTTAAATGGGATGTCCTGAACCACCCCGCGCATTCCCCTGACCTATCTCCTTCAGAATATTATCTCTTTATCTCCCTGAAGCTGTACATGGGTGGAAAAAGGTTTTCAACCGACGAGGAGGTAAAGGAGGAGGTGGAGAAGTGGACGAAGGGGTTGGCGGGAAACCACTTCGAGGAAGGCATCAAAAAGTTGATACCCCGCATCACCACCTGCATTGAGAGGAATGGCGACTATGTCGAAAAACAGCTTACATATGTACTACGGAAACCATGTAATTTTTTATTTCAATAAAAAAATTTGTAACCTACAAAAATTCAGTACACTTATTTTCTGGATACGCCTCGTACATTGTATTCTACTACGCTGCTCGCTTGTTTGTTCGTCGAGAAGTAGAGGAAAAGCAGCCCACTGACAGTGAACATATCCGCCGCGAGCAGTCTGAGCATGACGTCACGCGATTTATCCGGTGGACAGCCATACAAAAATGCTAGTCGCTCGTCTGACTTTATGCTTGCCGCGGACGTGCTCGCTCGTCAGTGGGTTCGCAACTGGTGTCACGATATACAAATGAAGGGCTTTCATAACAATATAGCTGTTTCACCGATGCAGATATTCTTTGAATGGCGGTCTCTTTCTAATGCGTTCCTTTCTATTTAGCTATGAATGATGTTATTTGTATCCATTTCACTCTTTCACACATGTTCGTTGGGCCTATTTTTTTCTTATGCATTTCTTTATTTGATTTCCATCTGGAAACAGCAACGCGCTATTTTTTTTTTTCAATTAGTATGAACATACTAATATTTTTGACAATTCATCACCTTTCCAAAACTGATTTTAGTTTGTGAATAAATTTATAAATATTCAATTTTTTTGGATTTTATTGCAAAGTAGAAATACAGGGTGCGGCAGAGAGGACGGACGGTTTTACAAAAATCATAAAATAGTTAATTTTTACTCAAAAACAAATTTATTGATGGAATCAGGTTCGCGAGGAAATAGCATTTGAGACAGTCAAGTGTGGAAAATCACATCAGGCATGTGGTGGCCGAAATCGTTGATGCAGTGCTGGAGGCGTTCTTGGAAGTTCGCGTAGACTCTCTCCAACATCTCTCTCAACTTGGGCGACTTCCACGCGGATTGCGTTCTTCAATTCGTCCAGAGTTCGGGGCTTGTTCTCGTATACTCTAGCCTTGAGGTGTCCCCATAAGAAAAAATCGCATATGGATAAATCTGGGGACCGAGGAGGCCAATGAACATTGCCAAACCTGGAAATAAGGCGACCAGGGAAGAGAGGGTGAATAACGTCCATTGTTGCTCTGGCTGTGTGGGCGGTCGCCCCATCCTGCTGGAACCACACACGTCGGATTGGAACACGTCGCCGTCGTAATTCAGGGAAAAAGAAGTTGGTGATCATTTCGACGTAGCGCTCTGAGTTCACGGTAACAGCACGACCATTACCGTCTTCGAAGAAGTAAGGAACAATGATGCAAGTTTGCGATACAGCGCACCAAACCGTTACTTTTGGGCTGTGCAGCGGTCTTTCGTGTAACTGTTGCGGATTTTCATTAGCCCAATAACGGATATTCTGCTTGTTAACCATGTTGTTACCATAGGTGAAAGTGGGCTTCGTCACTCATGAACAAAACGAGGTTCTCATTTTGATCGATCAGTGCTTCCATCTCACGTGCGAAGTTCATTCGTTGTGCATAATCTCCGGGCTGTAACTGTTGCACAATGGCCAATTTATAGGGGTGAAAGCGGAGATTCATATGCAAAATTTGCCTTACCGAACGATCACTGAGGCGAAGTGCAGCAGCATGTTTCCGAGCAGATCGAGTCGGACTGCGAAGGCTTGTCGAACGCGTTCAACATTTTCAGGATTTCGAACTGTTCGGAGCTCCTCTTGGTCTTCTGTTGATCAGTTCACCACGCCTGTGAAGTGATTCAACCAACGAAGGATGGTGTTTCGAGAGGGAACAGCTCTATTCCGATGAATGTTGAAGTGGCGACGAAACTCACGCTGTACGACGGTGACTGACTCATTATTTCGGACGAAACAATCATAGGCGAAAACACGGTGCTCCACCTTCCACGGCTCCATGATGACAACTGGTAAAACAATGCTAGGAACTAACGAGTCAAGCGGCACCCCCCCCACCTCTCTCGTAGACGGAGGGGGAGAGTACTACCCATCTCAAAAACGTCCGTCCTCTCTGCCGCACCCTGTATATACAAATTCTCCGACCTTCTGAAGTCTCTTTAAGAAATATAACGATCAATATGCCAGAGGCCTGAGTGGTTAGGGTATGTACCTAACACTCCCAGATTGTAAATACATACACAGAAAAACTTTAAAATCTAAAAATGTGTAGAATTTATATACCCAACAAATTCTCCAAGGGTGGTGTTCATCTCCTGGGCCACCCTCATGGCCACAGTGATGGCGGCCACCCGGCGGGGCTGCGTGATGCCCACCATGCCGGGGCCCTCCATGCGGGCCTCGTGGATCAACTGCGGGATCTGGGTAGTCTTGCCGCTACCCGTCTCCCCAATTATAATTACCGTGTCATTTTTCTTTATTTCTTCTAATAACCTGAAATAAAAACGATAGATACAGAAATAGTGACCTTTTGCACAAATGAAATAATGCACAGGCATATTTTGCAAGCAAAACACAAGTATTTGTATCATATTTTCTTGTGCAACCCTGTTAGCTCAGGCCCTGATGCCCTGATTTAAGCCCCCGCATTCCGAATTTCTATCGATTTATAACATATTTCTCTTTACAACCTGTTTTTAAGTTCCTAAAAAAATATGTTCTTTTTTTCGATAATATCTATACATGTGTAAAGCCGAAACGGTAATTATATGAAATTATCTCGATAGAAAAAAATAGGAAAGTAAGCTCCTAAAATTATTACTCACACATTTTGTTCCATTATTTAATCTTTTATAAGTATGAAAAAATTTACAGTATATCTTTAAAAGCAACTTAAGCAATTGTCGAGAGATTTTTTCTCTATTTCGAACGAGTCGTGTTTTATTAAATACTAGCTGACGTGTACACGGCGTTGCTCGACTTTTCTCTACTTTCAATAAATACAATATCCATGTTTTATATATATAAACCTCCCGGAAGAAATTCTCTACATGATAGTGAAAACCCTATCAAAGTTAGTTGCATAGTTTATAAGAACTAAGAGAACAAACAGACAGACGCGGATAGTGACTTTGTTTTGTACTACTTAGAGAATTTCACCATTTTCACTTTATTATTATCGTTTTTCAATATTAGGGCGCTCCTTCTAAGATTTGTATTTACATATCTCCCTTTCAAACCATCTTTGACGCTTACTACAGGACCTTAACAATACTAACATGTGATGGCATCACCATCACACACAAGTATATCAACGGTTCCAACCAACAATGTCAGATGTGCAAATTGGTAACTTTGTGTTGGAGCTGTTTAAAGCTTTGTTTCTATGTGGTAGAAGTTTCGTGTAGGTATTCATTTCGAGTGTTTTAGAGAGAAAGAAATATAATGTTGTTTTGATTCAAATTTAATCAAAAATATGGACCACAACTACTGTGAACACCTCTTATGTAAAGCTGTCAATTTGAACATCCAATATTGTTCATTGGGACAGTTGATATATTTTAATTAGAATTAGTTTGCGTTGTCTTCTGAATAATTCCAAAGAGGTAAAGGTTAAAAAAAAATTATCTTACCTTCCCCTTACAGCATAAACTGGAAGACTTCGCCTGTGGTCGAGAAGTGATACGGTAGTGGTATTATTGTTGGGTAAACATTTTTGTTTTGTATTGGAATTAGAGGTTTTATCCAACTTCACCCGTTTAGTTTGAAAAAATAGTGCTTTTTCTGCTTTTTTAGGTTCAAATTTTCTTTTATTGCTGTTGTTGTCAACGGAAGCGTATTTTGAATCCATCTTCAAAACACATCTGAAAACATTAAGATTTGTCTGCTGGGATGTAACGTTCTATAATCACTTTTATAAGATGACAAGTGTGCACTCACGTTAAATTTGAAAAATATCAATAAAAACAGAAGCTCAAGTTTTATACAGAGCACGTGAGAAAGGGCTTTTTCGCGTATCTGACATTTGACGAAGCTTTTGACAAGTAATTTTTCTAGACCATGCTTGTTCTTCCTCTTCGTTCTTCGCAAATTGTTACTAATCTCACACCAAACAGAGATACACTATTTATCTGTGAACTTAGGCTAAATTGTTGTGATGTTCGATTTGGCATAAAAGACCTTTGTTCAATGTGAAGTGAGATACGTGTTATATAAATAATAGAGATAGATCGCAAGCTGTCAAAATAAACTGATAACTGGCAGTTCTTCTACGAAGTACAGAACCAAAAAGAAAATACTGATAAGAAAAATTAAGTTGATATCACGTTAATAAAACAATAAACTAATAAGACCACCGTATCAGATCAGATTCGTCTACTCCTTGCTAAACATAGGACGTATTTTAAGTACCGGATACATTCACATCTTCAGTAAGTGAGTGCTTTATCTTAAAATAAATTTTGTACAGAATCTTTAATGATTTATTAATATATACTGTAAACTGGTCGAATTACGCTGCATGAAAAGGCTCTCTAAAAAACTACACTCGATTTCAACTTAAATATCTAATGTAGACAACTATTTCAGTCGGGTGTTCGAGTAAACATGCACAAAATAGGTTTTAGGGTGTTAGTTTGGGTTGTTTTAATAATTTATGCGTATTTCCTAACCTTCAAACTTAACTTTGATAGAGAAAACTGGAACTTTAATGCACCTTTTACCATCTCCCATGACATAAATAGTTTTTTCTTGTAGTAATTAAGTTGAAACCAAGTGCTATTTATATTTTTTTGCGTATTAAGCGTGCAGCGGAATTCGAGAAGTTTATCAATACTTTTAAATTTAGTGAATTTTCGAGCACCTGCGAATGACTTTTTAAAATTATTTTTTTTACTTTTAAAAACACTACTAAGGCCAGGCTGTTTCATCCTAAATTCTTGATCTAGCCAAATTTTGTTTTTCCTCTTGCCTATAATTTAAGCCTCTTATTTTTCTCTGTCTGGAATATTTAACCTATGCTTAGAAGTTAGAATTTGGGTTAAAACTATGAGTTTATATACAGGGTGTATCGGCACTAACCCGACAAACTTTAACCAGCTATTCCTTAGCACATTTGGAGTAAAAATTGTTATGTACACTTTGCTGTCCGGTAGCATTTTTTTTTCAATTAAAAACAAAAAAATTAAAAATTTCCACACTACATCACTGTCATTGGCATTGCTTTTCATGTTCAACAGCTGTTATAAGCAAGTATGTCGAAAAGCGTCTTCGCTCTTTCGCACACACTAAATAATAATAGTTAAAAATGAGACGAATGGTGCCGTGCCATTTCGCTGTGATTGTAAAATAGGTAACGCGCCAATATAGGTACACACGTACATTATTCAACGGAATTCGAATAAAATATTGCCAGATGGGTTTTCAAACTTTGACAAAGGATAAAACAGTGGTGACATGTGGTGAAAATATGAATAATAAATTTTTTATCAAAAAAAAACCTTACCGGACACAAAGTGCACATAAGATTTTTTACTCCAAATATGCTAAGGAATAGCTGGTTAAAGTTTGTCGGGTACGTGCCGATACACCCTGTATAATATGTATATATAATTAATTTATATAAACTCATAGTTTTAACCCACATTCTAATTATATATATATATTTATAGAAAGTGTTCAAATAAAAATGTAGCATTAAGTCTAAAGATAAACTGAGATTGAATATTTATGCTTATACTCCAATGTCTCCTGAGAGTAGCAATAGTTATAACATTGACACTCAATCAAACCTATTGAAAACTCGGAGAGCGAGGTTCTCTTCTATTAAATTATTGCACTGTCAACATGATCTACATGGTTAACTGCCCTTTCCATTTACCTCAATTTATAACATACTGTAATTATTGTGGTACCAGCATTATAACTTTCTCAGAAATATTAACAATAATAAGCCTAATTAAGTCCATTGTTTATCTTTACCCATGTTTGTTTGTACAGCAATCATTGTGATGAGAATTGATAGTGATAATGTACAACATAAAGATAAATATATAATCGTAAGCACTACGTAATGTTTACTTACTGATAAAATCATAAATCAGCAACACATTTTCGAAATTCAACTTCTCTCTCTCTTCTCTCTCTCTTCTCTCAAGAGTTCTCTTTGTTCAAAATCAACAATAGTTTTCTGAAATATATCAAGTGCACATATTCTCACTGCTTACATACCAATCTGTACGAATAGGTATTTAATGTTAAAACAGTAATAATTATGATAATGCATTAGCAAAACAAGTGTGAAAAAAGGTTTTGGCGAAACCGGAATTTGAATTTTGCGCCAATTGACTGTTATCAATTGCTTTCAATTGTGAGATTCTGTTTTTAAATTTCTTATGGCGTTACTGGGCATGACTTTGTTATTATTAAAATTCTAGTAATTTGAATGTTTTATAATAAAATTAATTCATAAAAAATTTTAAATGTGAAAAATTGTACAAACAATGGCCGTTCATGCTCTTTTTCACTGGGGGTTCAGAATTCGAGGAAAGGTATTATATTTATATACCTATTTCATAAAAAATTTCCCTCTTTTCCATTTTCCATCATGAGTTCCCTCATTTTTATTTTCAAGACCTTTTCATGCAAACACACATTATTTTTTTAAGTAAACAACCATGGACCTAAAAGGGCTTATTAGTTTCACGGTAAACAACACAATATTTCGCCACTGTACAAATAGTAAGTATACCTAACAAGAATAACTGACAAATCAATAAATGCAACTGCTTTCTAGTCGAAAGCCGAAACCAAACTAGGGAAAGCACAACACAATATTGCATAACTTGAGTTGCAAGGTCCAGCTGCCAGCGCGGGCGTAGGTCTCGGCCAGTCTCGGTGACACTCGTCAAACTCTGGAAGCCTCGTGGCATCAAACATTCTACTATCACTGCCATTGATATACCGATCGCGACGCGCAAAGATAGTCTAATTTTAGCATAAGTTATTGGATTTCCCCGTCAGGGGGATTGTGTTGTTTTGGTTTTTTGTATGAAGTATATTAGCTAATTCTATAACGCACAAGACGAGAATATCGGGGTGCTCTACAACCATATTTTTCATAAGATTGCCTTATTTTCTCATCTTTGTAATGAGGGTTCACTGCACAAATGCACTTTAGAGAAAACCGTGTACAAATAATATCACCATTTGAATTTTATCTTACTGTTTTATTTTTATAAGTTGATTCACTTTTCTTTATAAAATTATAATATTTTTTTGTCATCTAGATTTTTCCGGGATTATTTTGGCAATTTTAAAACTGTAATAAGTCTTTTTTGTTGTTTGTTTTTGGGGTGTTATGCCGTGTTGCGCTAACTCCTTCTTTAGCCGACGTTTCGGACAGCGTTGCAGTGTCCATCATCAGGGCAGATCCGGTAGATCCGAAGATGTGTAAATTTTTGGTTGTCGAGTTTGTGCTTATTTATTTGTGGCCTGGGCCCGTCCAAGTGCGACCACCACCACCAAAATCCAAGACCTACTGAGGTCTGCAAAGACTAAGTTTCCTCTGAAAGCAGATGGAGTGTACAAACTCAGCTGCTCTGGCTGTGACAAGGTTTATATAGGCCAGACAGAGCGGACGATTTCCAAAAGGATAGCAGAACATTTTCGTGCTTGTAAACTTGGCCACCCTGATAAATCGGCAATCGCCGAACACTTAATTGAAACCGGCCATTACTTTGGATTTGCTCCCGAGGTCCTGGGAAGACCCAAAACTTATAGATCACGCCTGATTATGGAGGCAATTGAAATCTACAAAAATCCATTTAATATCAATAGAGACGACGGAGCTAAGCTCAACAGCTCTTGGTATCCGGTAATTGACAGCTACACCAAAGCTAAACGCAAATAACATGTCTAAGTATACTCCAATACCATATAATAATACAATATAAAACCATTGCATTTATACCTTGATACTGGGTACATCTACTCTAACCGCTGTCAATCGGTTTTCTAATTCTAGAATTCGCCACAAGATGGCGCCACTTCCGTTGGCATTTCGCACTTGGACGGGCCGCAGGCTAACATAAATACTGTGCTTTCAGAATTCGACACAAGATGTCGCCACTTCCGTTGGCATTTCGCACTTGGACGGGCCCAGGCCACAAATAAATAAGCACAAACTTGACAACCAAAAATTTACACATCTTCGGATCTACCGGATCTGCCCTGATGATGGACACTGCAACGCTGTCTGAAACGTCGGCTAAAGAAGGAGTTAGCGCAACACGGCATAACACCCCAAAAACAAACAACAAAAATGCTTTTGGCCGTGAGAATCTAAAAACTTACCTGTAATAAGTCTGTTTAAGGCGAAATAGGTAGACTCGACCTGAAATTTGTCATTTTTTAGGCCAATTTTAGACGTTTGGACACTTCAAAACTACAAAAAAACATACATTGATTTCGAAAGATCGTTATTTTATCTACTAAAGCAAGACGTTAAATTTTGAAAAATAATATTATTTTCTTATCATAATAAAGGGTTACCGTTGATGCGCAGATTTGTAACATTTTCAAGGGTGAATTTGTATTATAAAACAAATATTTCAAATCATATAATGATACAGTATGAAAATCGATAAATTATCTACGTATCGTATGTATAATAATTTTGTTTTTACTTCAAATAAAATTACTAATAAAAAATTCGAGCACGCGTTTTGTGACGAAAATCCCTCAATTTGACTATGTATTTATGGTCTTACAAATTGGTATAATTCAGATTTTTTTGCAAAAATAAGACATTATTGAAGCATTAGAAATCATTTATGACCAAAAAATATATTTTTAAAGCATATAACAGTAATTAATTTCGATTCGCGTTTGTGCATTTTTACTAACTCGGCGCATGCCGAAATTTTGTCAGTCTCCGCGGCGACTTTTTTTTTTCTTATTAACTCCACACAGGAGGCCCTGAAGAAAATAATTTCCCTCAGGGCCTATGTCATCTTTGGGGATGCTGTGTGGGGGTCTTTTTGTGGAGAGGAAGGAGTGAACATGGGTCTTGAAGAGTCCCATGTTGTAGGAGGGAGGAAACACAGAGGCCGGTAGCTCGTTCCACAGCCGAGCTGTTGAACTTAAGAACGAATCGTAGAAGCGACCCGTTCTCATGTGACAAATGTCAACCGTGTACAAATGTTGAGCGCGCGTTTGGCGTGTATCCCGACTACGCACCGGTGCCGAAGGGATCAATGACGCTAGTTCCTCGGAGCATCTTCCATTGTAATACCGATAGAACAAGGACAGCATACCTACCTGACGCCTGTGCTCTAAAGATTGCAGTCCGTTTGTTAAGATGGGGGAATCTATCAAACGGACCGCCCGTTTTTGCACAGAGTCAAGGGTTTTTTTCAGGTATTTAGGGGCTCCGGACCAGAGATGGCTGCCAAATTCGACAGTAGGGCGCACTTGCGATTTGTACAGGGTCAGCAGTTGTGTACTATTAAAGTATCTGCGGGCCCTGTACAGTACGCCCAGCTTCTGAGAGACCAACTTTACTCTGTCTTCGATGGAGCCCCCGTACCTGAGCTGGTCACTTATAGTTACACCAAGCATATCAATGGAAGGCCTGTTCGGAAGATTGCTTCCGTTGAAGGAGACTAGATTATCATTTGGATCCCTTTTAGACGTAATCAGACAGGATTGGGTCTTTGAAACATTAAATTCGTCGAGATTATTTTTACCCCAGGAGGGCGGCGAACGGACGTTTTGTCTGCGCCAGTCTAGTTAATAACATTTTAAAGAAATTCCTCGCTTAAAAATGGGGAGGAAAATACCCTTGGAAAAAAGGGGATTTGGGGATCTGGTGAGAGGCACGAAATGAAAGTCGGTCGTGAAGGTCATAGTGTTTTATTGATGAGTCAGGTGGCCGTAATGAGAGTGGACGTAGGACGGATGTAGTATTCTCCGGATGCTGGCGGTGATGGCTGGTCAAGCGCGGGTCAGTGAGTCAACGCCGGGCGCTGGTGACCGGACTCGTTGACTGTCAGGCACTGGCGATCTTGGCAATCAGCACTCCAGTGCTGACGGGAAGGCCGAAGGTGCGGTGGACCTTGTAGGCGGTTGAGCGGGAGCTGCGTAGACCAGTGAGGATGCTGCATGTCCTCGTGGTGGTCATAGTGCGTGGATGAAGTGCTGGTCAGAGGCGCTGGAACCAAGCCGCTGTAATCCGTTGTAGCGCTGGCCAAGGCGCTAGGATGATGTCCCGATGGAGTCCATGATTAAGTACGGGCGGAGCCGGGAATATTGTTCTTCGCGGGGGCGCGGGGCGCGCCGTTTGTCACTCGCGAGATTTGTCAACTGACGGCAGATTGATGACTGACTGCTCGCTGCGTCGGGCTTATTTATACTGTGCAGCCGACGGCGACAGTAGGTAGATGAATTGCAGATAAATCGGAGACACTCGCTCAGTCTGAGCCTTTCGGGAACTTTCGGTCGGCGCTGCAATTACGCATAGGCGATCGGCTAGAACCTTCTAGCGAGTTGGCGTAATGCGCCAGACCGATTTGCAATCGTATTGTCGTAGGTAGGCAAGCAGGTGCTCGGAGACAGGTAGGTTGTGTTGTTTACGATTTAACTGTCAGTAGTAACTCGCAAGTAGGTACCTAAGTAGGTCGAGCTGCTTATTATTAATGAGACAATTCTGGATTGCTCTCTCGACGCTACAGTTTTATTAGAAAACACAAATTACGAAATCAAAAACGTACGTGGGAGATATATTTTCAGAAAAAACAAAGGTTAGTAATATTTAATTATCCGTGTACATTGGACGTACTTTATATGCTACAGAGTTTTTCGAACGAATCAGTCAGAATACGGATATATTTTTTTAATATTTAGCGATAATTTTGTGTTGTTTAATTTCCAGGGAAAAGAATGAACTACGGACTATCGAGTTTGTCTGTCATCGATGTTCCATGTATAAATGTTAAAACTTATGCCAAAGTACATGAAACTGTTTGTGATTGGTGGTCAAAAAGTGCCACGAACCAAATGAATTTTGATTCCTGATGTGCGATTCAAATCATGTTTTTGTTCATAATTTCTATTATATTGTCCAATTCACTATTACATTGGTATAATTCAACATATTTAATATTTTTTGTGTTACTTTTTGTCAGTTTCATAATGTCATATTGTGAATTGACCCTCTTGTTTTGGGAAAAAAAAACTAGGTTATTTTTGTCATACTTACCTATGATTTTTCAATTGATATTTACCTTGTGAATTTAATAACATTTCGAAAATTAAACAATAGTCAGGTATTTCTACCTCCTTTAACCATGAAAACAAATACATGAATGTGTTACAATATTATGCAATCACTTAACTACATATGTAGGTAGGTACCGTAGAAAATAGTTGGAAATAAAACCTAGTTTTAACCCATTGGCCTCAAACGACGCCGTCCCGGCGTGTGTACGGCGATGTGTCTTAAAATCAAACGACGCCGTCCCGGCGGGTCTGATGTCTGTCGGCTTAAAAACGAAAAAGGGATACATTATTGACATCTGTGTTTAAAATTTTAAATGCCAATCGCTCTGTAGATAATTAAGCATTCATTTCGTAGTAATTGTCAGGACTCCGTTGGTACAGTTTTTTCCTGATATTTACGATTGAAATATTGTTATATTTCAGCGTCATTGAATTTTTTCAAAATGGCGTGTGGTTCGGGAATTGACAAGCTTGTTCGTAAAACGCGTGGTGGGTGGCTAACATCAGCCCAAATTGAAAAAATATATATTATGGTAATAAGTATGATTAATGTACAACTTTTCTTAATCCAATTATTAAAAAATGAAGAAAAAAAATTGTTATTATAAAAAAAATATTTTTATATCCTCGTTTAATCATATTATTATTATTTTTCTAAACACTGCATATATTTTTTACATACCTTGATTAAATGCACAAGTAAATGAAAAAAAAATTGTTTCGTTTTCATGTTTAGTTTAAAAGTTATGTAAGATTTAGAACACCACTGCAGATTTAAAACTTTTAGTACAAAATTAATTCGGATGGGAAGGACAATTTTTTAGCTAAAGAATTCGGAGGCCAATGGGTTAATACATATACTACTTCAGTTGTAAGGAATAAAACCTATTTTTAATATCATACTTATCAAATCAAGTATACATTTACTTTAATATTTATGAAAAAATGTTGATTCTGTAGATATAAGATGTAAATTATAACTTATAAATATGTACATAAAACTAAACTTTAAGCACCTGTTGACAAGCCAATTCAATTGGCTTAGCAGGACTTGTTTGTTGATATGTATTAAGTATTTATTCAATAAAAAAAATAATAATTTTAAAAAAGTAATACTTTATAGATAAATATTAGAAATAAAACTTACTGGTAATACCTATCATCCAAACGAATAAATATGTAAAACGAGAGTTTTTTTACTCACTTTCGTAAAACCTATGTAAAATAAATAAAAAAATGAATAACAATATTTGAAAAATAGAAATCAAATTTATATTTATATACCTACCTATTTTGTATCTACTATGTCAACGCACTGCATTTGTATTTATTTATGTTTACGCACTCCGACGTATAATTTACAAATAACCTTGAGGTGTTTTTGCACAAAAACGGCGCTATACAAGTCATCCAAGTATTATTATTATTATTATTTATGTAACTACTTATTAGGAAGAAAGCTACAACCGAGAATTCAACAACAACAATTGCTGATAATTTTTTTAATGAATTCAGGTCTCTCCTAGAATGCACCTCCAACTACAACTGCGATGTTATCATTTTAGGAGATGTAAATATTCACTTAGAAAAGAAAGCTGATTCCATGTCCAAAAAATTCACCAAAATCCTGTGTGACTTCAGCTCCAAGCAGTGGATGAACTCAGCTACTCATGATGCAGGAGGTACACTTGATGTAATCATTTCCCGGGTCGGGTCTCCACCGAATAGAACTCACGTGACTGACATTGGACTATCGGATCATCGTCTCGTCACATCCGTGTTTGCCTTCGATCCTCCAAAATTGGAGTTCAAATCCGTTATCTCTAGAAATTGGAGAGAATTCGACTTCGAGGCATTTTGCAAAGAACTGAAAACCTCGCCGCTCTGTGATAAGGAAAAGTTTTGTGAAAACCTGGTAGAAGGGTTAGTAATTCTTTATAATTCTACGCTACTGGCATTACTTGACAAAAATGCGCCTTTCACAGAGAAGGTCTGCCGCATTCGGCAAATGGTTCGATGCTGAATGTCTCAAGAAGAAAAGGGAATTGCGGAAATTTGAGAGGTTTTACAGACGAAACCCGACTTTCATCAATCGGCAACTTTGGATTGCGAAACAAAATGCTTACAAGGAAGAAGTAACGCAGAAAAAATCAAACTTTTGGTGTGAGCAAATTGAGGCAGAAAAGGACCCTCGAAAACTGTGGCAAAATATAAAAACTTTATGTGGAGAGAGCAACATCAATATTGATTCCTCTCTTTAAGCGGATAGTCTTGCGACATATTTTAGGAGTAAAGTTGAAAAAATTCGGGCCCTTGGTGGGGTAGGATTGCCTTCTGTCGCAGGAACAAGTCCGCTCTCTGGTAACTTCACTACTTTTGCAGCAGTAACGGAAGAAGATGTCATACATGCTGTGAAGTATTGCCCAAACAAGCAATGCGCTCAAGACCCCATACCGATCTTGCTCTTAAAAAAATGTCTGCCGGATATAGCACCTGTAATTACCGCAATTATCCGGAAGTCTCTAGTAAATTCACTTGTACCGGGAACACTTAAACAATCAATTATAACTCCAATACTAAAAAAACAAAATCTTTTACTGATAATACAGATAATTACAGGCCAATATCCAACCTACCATTCCTATCAAAACTGCTTGAGAAAATCGTTGCCAAACAATTAGTGGGGTACTTGAACTCCGCTGGTCTGTTTGCCAAAAATCAATCCTCTTATCGACGGTTTCATTCAACGGAAACTCTTCTTTTGCAGGTTGTTTCAGACTTGATCATCGGGATGAAAGCAGATAAGTTGGGTTTGATATCTGTTCTTGACATGAGTGCGGCATTTCACACAGTAGATCATAGTATTTTACTAAATGTGCTTGAAACCGAATTCGGCGTTCGAGGTGATGCACTCCAATGGATGACATCGTACCTGTCTGGACGAGTAGCCTCAGTAACTTTCAATAAATGTACATCACCTGAAACTCCCATCGAATTTGGAGTTCCCCTGGGTTCTGTCCTAGGCCCCATTCTCTTCATTCTCTATACGAATCGTCTTGAACAACTAATTCACTCAGCTGGCTTTGAATCACAAGGCTACGCAGATGACCGTTTGATTTTCAAGTTTTGTTCTCCGGACGAAAAAGACGTCCTTAACCGCTTCTGTGCCAAGAGCGAGATATCTCGCATTCTTGGCCGTGCCCAGCAGGCCAGCCATAGAAAAATAGCGAGTTTTCTCGCTCTTCTTTGAGCCTCTGTATCATGCATATGTCCCGTTTTTTTTTAAATATGTTTATCTAAGTGAAGGGAAGCAAAAACGTCGAATATTGAATAAATTTGGTAAGTCATTTAAATATCCTTTCAAGGTGTAATGTTTTTAATTTATAAAAATAAGATTTAAAAATGATTTATTTTGATTAAAAATTCACGGCCTGCTGTGCACAGCTACACTTCTACCTACTGGCATTTAAAAGGTTAAAAACGAGGTGGTTAGCCTCATTAACACAGTCTCAAGTTGGATGTCTGTCAATAAACTTAAACTAAATCCGACAAAGACAGAATTTATGTGGATAGCTTCCCCCGGAAGGCAAGCTCTCATTGACTTCAGTCCAATCCGTATTCAGGATACAGATATAATCCCTTCTGCAGAAATAAAATTTCTGGGTTTCACTATGGACAATAGTCTTTTTCTTGAATCGCAAATTTCAAAAGCTGTGAGTTCTGGTTTTTTCCATCTAAGGCAGATAAAATCAATCAGGAGATGCCTTCCCTCTGATAGAGCAAAGTCACTCATAAATTCGTTTGTCATCTCACGTATGAACTATTGCAATAGTGCATATGCCGGCCTACCTCAGAAACAAATCAATAGAATCCAGTCAGTTTTTAATGCTGCGGCGAGAATGATTTTTGGTGAATCTAAGTATTGTCGTATAACCCCACTTCTAAGGGATCGCTTTCACTGGCTTCGATGCCCTGAAAGAATAGAGTTTAAGATCTGCTTAATGACCTTCAAAGCATTGCAAGGAATGGCGCCAGCCTATATATCGGAACTATGTGTCTGACAAAACTTAAGCAATAGACAGCTTACTCTAAGGTCAACTGATCTAGATGTTAGTAATCGTCTAATCGAACTTTCTAGGTCAAATCGAGCCGTTTACTATGATCGTTCTTTTAGTGTAACAGGCCCGCTCATCTGGAATAGACTTCCCTCAGCTCTTACTAATCTCCAGAATTTAGCAGAATTTAAACGGGCTTTAAAAACAAAATTATTTAAAAAATCTTACCAGTCATAAATCTTAACTTCTTTTCAATATTTTATAATAAGCCATATTCTAAAACTTCCGATAATTGTTTGGTTTCGGTTGTCTCCTTATTGTACCTTTTTAAAATGTCTGCTCAGAAAATTCTCATTTCTGAGCACAAACTGCCTCCTGTTTTATATTATGTTTTAGTTTTAATATTCTTGTTTTGTCCTGTCCTGCTGTTATTGTTATTCTAAGCTTTGTCATCACTTTGTATAAACAGTGTATTTAGTGTTATAATATTAGATCTGTATTGGGTAAGGCACAATGTAGGAATAATTTTAAAAACCACTAATACTGAATTACCATTTTTAAGTTTGTTATAGTTAAGCGCACTTGAAGTGAAATAACACTAAACTGCGCTATATAAATGCCATGTTATTATTATTATTATTGTTATTTCATCGGAACCATGCTGTAGGCTTCTTCAGCTGCGCGAGGTATACGGCTCGCAGTGGAATAAATTTGGTATTTCTATCTCATTCTAAAATAACGTCCGATCGCGAGACTGTCTTTTGACGAAATTTGAATTCTCTGCCGCTGGTTAAGAAGCCTTAATTACACGATTTTTAACACTCATTAGTAGTGATGTTCGTTGATCTACATATTTTTATAAGATAATCGAAATGAAAATTAATGGATTATAAACCTTTTATTTCCGATTTTCATCAAAGTAATGTGGATGTTTTTTTTTCTATTTCTACAGGACAATGTTAAGAAAATTACTAAAGCAGATCAGAAGTTGTCAAAGATGTTTCTCAGATTACCCTCCAGAAAACCCAGTGTCGAGAGTCTTTAGAATATTGGGAAATGATTTAAAGAAGGCCGCAGGCAAACTGACAAACAAGGAACCCAATCTTGAACACTACGAACACGGCAATACAGATTTGGATAACTTCCCAACTCATACGGATGTGGTTGTTATTGGAGGGGGGGTCATGGGGTCCTCCATAGCCTACTGGCTGAGAGAGATGTCTGCTGGAGCTCTGGATGTGGCTGTCATTGAAAAAGACCCAACCGTGAGTATACAAAATACGACTTGTGTTATTCCAATTGATGTTGTTTCCTACTTACACCCTTTCATGTTATTAGTACAATTTCAAAAAAGTTATCTATCTTTTTTACTTCTACCATCATGTAGAATCACCTCCCAAAATTGGCGCACTTTACCCCCGGACACCTGTATTATTAAGTGTTGAAGGAGTGAAGGTGGAGGTGGAGGTGGAGGCGTGACTAAGGATTAGTGAAGATTGGGGGAGGAGATAGAACGGACGGTGAATGTGAACATGTCCAAAGATGAGACTTTGTTTTATGTCGATTCCTTACCCTTATGAACCCAATGAGACAACGGGCTTATTTTACATTCGGTTAATTAAGCACGACAAAGATAGCAGTTATCGCTGGAATTTCGCAGGCGGCGAGCCCTCAAAACCGACTCAAACCCGTGATATCTTAAAGATGGCAATTATCTCCAACAATGTTGCCCATATTTCAAATGCTCATGATTGCTCCTAACTTATATAGCTCAATGTGAACAACCTCTACTCACAATCATGACGTCATGCAGTGTGTTATACGCTTTTAACGAATACATATAAACAATATGACATGGCACGAGCCTGGCACATGATAATTATTGATGTGTTGGTTAAAATCACGCGTTTGTACTTGATACGCGCAAAAAACTTTAGAATTATGGGTTATTTTTTAGTCTTGTCTCTAATTCAGTGTATTAAGTCCACAATTATTTGCGTGTTAAATTATATGAAAAAATCGCGTCGATGAGTAATTTATTTTGTGTTTACCATTTTTCTTTTCATTGAAAAAATATATATTACAAAGAACAGGGTTTTCCAATAAGAGGTGTTATTCTGATAGTCGATCGTAAAAGTTTTTTTTCTTTTTTTAATATTAACTTATTTTTTAATCTTCTATCTATTTCTACTCTTCCTTTCAATTTATTTTCTTTTTTATATATTTTTGATTCTCTGGCGCATTAATTTCACCAAATTAAAAGTAAGATTTCATGGAATGGTTGAAAAGCTTACATGCTTCATGCTTCTTTTTTTATTTTATATTTATTTATACATATACTTTTTTCTTTTTGCATATTTTTTAATTCCCTATTTGTATTTTTTTGGCTTATTTTTATTCTCTATTTTCTTCTAATCTCCTTTCTTTCTTTTATCTATTTTTGATTCTCTAGCTTATTAATTTCATCTAAATAAAAAGTAAAATTTCAATTTGATAAACTCACATGTCAATAATTTTTTACTATATTGCTATTTTTGAATTATCATATTTGAATATTCTTTTAGTCTATTCTCTATGTTTATATTATTTAAAATATATATTTAGCAACTTCTTATATCAACCAAGAAAACTTATCATATTATTTATAAAGTGCAATAACTAAGTAAAAGTCAATACACTAGACTAAACAAGAATCGCATTTAATAAATCTGCCTATTTATGACTGTCCTAAAACAGGTAATCTCCTAGTTGGACAGCCAATGATCTCTGTAATATGTAATATGTCATGTTTTTAAAAAATTAATAAATAAATAAAAGATCAATGGTTTCGTTGCTTGTGTGTCACGTAGCGCCGTCTTGTTCCAAAAAAAGAAATTTTTCGACACCAATAACTCAAAAGCTCCATTTTTGCATAAATGCCGGTTTGATTTAACAGCGACGATATATAAATACAGTGTTTTCCAATAAGAGGTGTTATTTTGAATAGCCCGCTATCACTCGCTTTATTTTAATATTATATTTTATACATTATTAATGTTTGTACCTAGACTAGTTTTTTATAGTGCTGTCTTATAAACCTAACAAAGCGGTTAAAAACAAAATAACTTTTCATTTGTTTAAAGTGTCAAGCCACAAAGTAAACGCTTTCTTTGATAATTATATACTATTTTATATAAATAATTTTGTAAATTCATAAAACTTCTACTCAATAGTAAATATGTGTACGTTTCCCGTTTTGGTTCAATATGTAGTGTACAGAATCCAAAACTTAAAATGTGAAAATAAAAATCATTTTGTGTTATTTATTAGTCCTTTCCCTGATTCAGACCTGGTTTAGCAAAAAAATGTAAGTTTGGTGACGGATTTGTATTCAAATTACAACAACTCGGTAACAAAATGAACGCTGTTCCTTGGTTTCGCTTATGAGTTTGAACGCTTGTACAAGGAGTTTAAACAGAGTTGGGTTGTTAAGTTCATCTCCATATTTGTGACGTACGCTATGTGGTGTCATTTTTAAAATGGATTTAACTAGACAGGGCCAATCTAGTATAATACATCAATGCTTTTTGCACAGTTTTGACATAACATGGTCAACAAAACCTAATGGAAATATCCATTCTTATTAGAAATCTTCCAATTTCCCTAATGTAATGAAAATTTTAAACACAATTTTCTATGGAAAGTATCCATGTGTAAAAACAAAATTTTAACTAATTGCCTTAAGAATTGAATTCTGTTTTAATTTTCATCTTGTTTTCCAGTACTGCGAATCATCTACTGTCTTGTCGGTTGGGGGAATAAGACAGCAATTCTCTCTTCCGGAAAACATTGAAATGTCTCAATATGGTGCAGAATTTTTTAGAACAATAAAAAAACGATTGGGCATCGACATACAATTCACTCCAAGAGGTTATTTGTTGCTTGCCAATGAAAACAGTATTTCCATTTTAGAGGAAAACTTTAAGACCCAGAAGAAATACAATGTTAAGAATGAAATGCTAAGTAAAGAAAAAATAAAAGAAAAGTTTCCTTGGTTGAATTTAGACGATATTGTTGGAGGTATGTAGATTGTTTAAAAATATCCAAATACATAAATAAAGTGCAAATAATTAAACACAGTTGGGTTGATACAAAACTTTTATTCCTATGTGAAGACTTTTTTGTAAGATTACTGTTTTTATTTCATTAAGCCGGGTTTCCCGGTTCCGGGGTTTGAGGCGTGAAACACTAGCATGGAACACTACCCATCTTGTGTCGTGGGTTTTCCGTTGTCGTTACAATCAGCGTGGTGGCTCACGCCTCAGATCAAACATATTCATTTTTACCATGAGTTCACCTCTACCGTTGCAAGTGTGGTTTCTAAAATTGTTTGCCATTGAACACGTGTTGGTTGATGTTATTGATGTATTTATTAATTTTATATACATATTAATTATATTTTTTAATCTCTCATATTTATACGGTAGAATATAATAGAATAAAATAATATCTAGTAGAATTTTAATAATAATAAAAAGTTTACGCTATTCTCAAAGTTGCACCCTCCTCATTTTTCAAAACCCGTTCTCTGGTTTGGGGGTTGGTGTTTTAGTTATGGTTCTGAGATGAGGTGATAAAAGCAATTCAAAATAAAATAAAAAATTCTGCCAGATATGTTCTATTTTCGTAGTTGGATAATTTTTCAAAATCTTTATCATTTTCTCTGCTTTAGGAGTGGCGGTTGGTGTTTTATTGTAATATAAAAAATAACAATAATAATTACATATTAAATCAAATAATAATCGGATGATTGTATAGTGCCTTTTTTTGTGAAAAATCACCTCGCGGGCACTGTACCTATGATCAATTGAATCACGTTTTCATTGACACTTCAGTCCGTGTGAACTGTCCACGACCCATGACTAGTAGGGTCTCTCCAGCAGATGCACGACAACAAGTATGAAAGCATAGCATGCACTCATTTTCACGCCCCATGAGAACCTGGCTTTGTTCTGGGTTAGTTAGAAGAAATTGTCAGTTTATTAACTCCCTTTTTAGGGGCTTTTACATATGAATAGTAAAAATTATATATTAATACAGTACATATTTATTATACATACATAACTAAACTGCCTCAGTATCAATCTTTTGTGTTTGTTAAGTGTTAAATTTAAGATGTCCACTGACTCGGTATAATTATTTCCCTCCATAAGTGTTCTGGGCAATGACGAATACATATGGTAGTTAGTCACAGAATTTCTGCACTTAAATAAATCCCAACTTCTAGTGTTACGTAGTGGAATCCGAAAGCTTATCAATGTAAGCAATTCTAGACTATCAAATGCATCATTTAGAATTTCTATATAGAAATACTAAGTCAGTAAAAATCCTTCCGACAATTTAAGCATATTCATTTCATTTAAAAAAATGTTGTTAATTCAACAAAATTGCTGGAATACCCATTTTAAAACTTAGAAAATGTAAGAATTTATTTTGTGTTCTTTCAATAGCTTATACATGAATATTGTAATGTGGGTTCCAGACGGGAGAATTGTACTCAAGTTACTTCTAACAATGGCAAAATATTATAATATATTAAACAGTTTAATGCACTTAATATTTTATGGGAAACTGTATCACAGGATCTACTTTTTTTTTTCTTTAATAGCATGGGTTATAAAATTTTCATAGATAATTAAATTTGTCCCAAGTTTAGCAAGTTTATGTTTTATGATAAACTTTGTCAAATCATTTTATTACCTTTTCATTTCAGGTTGCCTCGGGCTAGAAAATGAAGGTTGGTTTGATCCCTGGTCATTATTGGCTGGCTTCAAACAAAAGGCTGTCAGACTAGGCGCTAATTATGTGGAAGCTGAAGCTAATCGCTTTGAATTTGAAGAAAATCGTAACGTCATAGTACCAGGAGTTGAAGGCACTTTCAAAAGAGCCAAAACATTGTACGTTACAACAAAAGACGGAAAAGTCAGACCAATAACCTTCTCTATTTGTGTTATCGCGGCTGGCGCTCAGTCGGGTAAAGTTGCACAAATGGCTGATATCGGGACAGGTCAAGGTCTCCTAAGTATTGCGCTACCAGTTGAACCAAGGTAATCTATCTCTTCTCTATTAAATTTAATGGAAACAAATGTGCCACTGACTGGTAGCATGATCTAGTACCTTTTGGTTCTAGATCATGCTACCATGCGGTCTGTCTCTCTTAAAGTTGCCTGACATTGTATATATATCGCCATCCAATTTGAATTTCGTAATCATGGTGAAATAAAATTTTGTATGGAAATATAGGCCCAAATTGGGCTGATATTTGGATCACGAAACACGCCCATAAGGCACTTCTTGTGTTATTCTTTATTCTATGTATCTATCCTTCGTCAATTATATTAAGTGCTAGTATGGAACTTCATTCAATTTGTGTTTAATGTTATACACTTTCTCAAAAATTAAATCTAATCTTTATACATAACTAGCGGCGTTGCCCGAGCTTTATGTAGATTTTTTCAAAATCATCAAGTCATAAAGTCAAGTGTGCAAAATTTCATCAAGTATCAAAATTCTGCTTTAAGGGGTGGGAAAAGGGTATGGGGATGGTTTTTCGAAATTTCATGTAGACAGTGACTTCCTCTTGTTTTGAAGGTGAACTGTGAAAAATTTCATCAATCTCAGAATATATAAAACTGTACATATGTATAAAAATCAAAAAATCACCCACCCGTGTGCCCGCCACAGACACTCTTATTTATAATTTAAAAATAGATATGTATCTACTTCATTTGTAATTTAAATATTTTTTAACACATTATTTCATTCTATATCTTCTAACAACTGAAAATTAAATTAAATTATTTATATCTCATAAAATTTTCTTAACATAAATTATGGAAATACTTATGCCGGGATCACACGAGGAGAATGCTGTGAAAATGGTAAATGGTTGTTTATCAATTGTGTAAAATTTAAAACACATTTATTAGTAAGGGGGCTAGTAGTTACTTTTCCAACTAAGCCATAGTTTTATTACTTCAAAAATATGGAACAAATGAATCTTGTCATTTTTCCAGATACTTTTTTTACAAATAACCTTTAAATATTTGAAAAACTTCTACTACCATAATAAACAGAAGATGTGGCTTGTGCATTGATGGAGGGCTTAGCCAGTGGAGGAATTGAACCCATGACCCTTAGTTGAGAACCAGACGCTGTTATCAACTCAGCCACTAATTGGTCGATGAATAAGTTCCACAGTTCATGGTGGAAATAATGTTGCGAGTCATATATTTCAGACAGAAAAGGCACTGCATATTATTTTGTGATTAACTCGCCATTGAACAGATATTTTGCATATTATAAAATTTGATTTCAGAAAAAGATTTGTGTACTGCTTCAACAGCCAAGATCCGAACATCCCCGGCTTGAACACACCAATGGTCATTGATCCGTCTGGGACATATTTCCGTCGAGAGGGACTCGGCACTAGTTTTATTGCGGGAAGATGTCCTTTGCTAGAAAATGAGCCCCCCGTTGACAACTTGGAGGTGGATCATGAGTTTTTCCACACTGATGTTTGGCCTCAATTAGGGTTTCGAGTACCAGCCTTTGAAGGAGTTAAGGTATGAGTTTATTTGTATTGTAGTTCATGACTTTTAAATGAGTGGTGCACAAAGTTTTGTGCACCACTCATTTTAATAACTCATTTTATGCACAACTAATTTGCGCTTGCGCGAGAGTCTTGTGCTAGAAGAATGACCTGGCGGGAATTATGACTGGGGCTTACTTTCATATATTGATGAGTGGGGCACAGATGTGGTTGTAAGTTATGTGAAGACTGAAGACGAGCAGTGCAATGCACAAATGCACATACCAAAGAACCACTTCTGGTCTCAGGGATCTTATTTCATCACTTCCTAGCGCACAATATACATATCTGTGAATAATGTCTTGCATTATTGGTTTTCAAAGGTAACCGGATCGTGGGCTGGATATTACGACTACAACACATATGATGAAAATGGAATTATTGGAGCTCACCCATACCACGGAAATATTTTCTTCGCAACTGGCTTCAGTGGGCATGGTTTGTACCTCTTACCTTCTCATGTTTCCCCCAAGTACATAAAAAATATTATCATGACTTTACTAAGGCATAGTTGTTAGAGGCCCTGTTACAGTTGACATTTTGATTATTCCCCATTAACTGCCGATCCTCGGCCCTTCAGTGTTTGATCAAATTTCAATCATGTTGTTCGATCAGCCTTAACCACTGGAAACCATTTGTGCACCAGTGAAAAAAAAATTTCCCGCCGACAAACCGTTTATGCGCTTCTGGCAATGTTATTACGCCCTAGCTGGAATTTTTTGATATGCGATTTAAACCTGTATGCCATGAGAAAGTGTATAAAAAAAATTTATGTCGCTTTAAACACTTTACAGTTCATTTTTTATTCCATTTTTGATTTCCCTCAAAAAGAATCTGGTGTTCCAAAGGTTAAAGAATGAAAACTGACAAGAAAATTAGATTAGATTAAATAGAGAATAGGCAATTAACAAAGACCTTTTTTATGGTAAATGTCAGAAAATTCAAAATGGCGTTGATTGCCGATTTTGATTACGTCAAATGTGGTAGGGGTTCAAACAACTAGGAATTAATTGTTTTAAATTGACGAAACTCAAGTTTGTCTCGATGGTGTACAAATTAAGTAGCAAATGAATAATGATAAATGTTTCCAGGTATCCAACAAGCGCCCGCCGTCGGCCTGGCAATAGCGGAATTGATCATCCTGGGCGCGTACCACACCACTGACCTAACAAGATTGGGATTTGACAGATTTGTAATGAAACTTCCCATGTATGAAACAAATATATATTAAAAGATAATAATAAATTATAGTTTTTAACAAAATTGTCTAAAATAGTTTAAAAATGTAGTTTTAATAAAGACAACCTTGCAAAGATCGATTAGGGTTTATTTGAATGCTCCCGGTGAAGTGCCGAACAAGGCCCCTCCCTGCTTGGATGCTGCACGAGACGGAGCAAATCCTAATAACTTCTGGATATTTTGCCTGAAAATAATTTTTTTTGAAGATGTATTAGTAATTTTATTCAATTCATCTATGGTAAAAAAATAAAAATATATATATACAGGGTGTATCAGCACGTACCCGACAAACTTTAACCAGGTATTCCTTAGCACATTTGGAGTAAAAAATGTTATGGACACTTTGCTGTCCGGTAACATTTTTTTTCAATTAAAAACAAAAAATGATAAAAAAATCCACACTCCGTCACTGTCATTGGCATTGTTTCTCGTGTTCAACAGCTGTTATTAGCAAGTGTGTCAAAAAGCGTGTTCGCTCTTTCATACACACTAAATAATAATAGCTAAAAATGAGACGAATGGTGCCATGCCATTTCGTTGTGATCGTAAAAGCGCGCTAATGTAGGTACGTACGTATATTATTCAACGAAACTCGAATAAAATATTGTCAGGTGGGTTTTCAAACTTTGACAAAGGATAAAACAGTGGTGACATGTGGTGAAAATATGAATAGTAAATTTTTTATTAAAAAAAAATGTTACCGGACAGCAAAGTGCCCATAACATTTTTTACTCCAAATGTGCTAAGGAATAGCTGGTTAAAGTTTGTCAGGTACGTGCCGATACACCCTGTATATATATGTGCAGACAATTCTTAATCATCTTTTTTTTCTCTTAAAAATTTTTACACATGAGAATTGTTCAGAATAACTTTGTATCATTAAAGCGCCAGACAGCGTTAATGGAAGCTGAAGGAATGCAACAGAAATTTGGTAAAGGCTGAGGAAATGATTTTGTCAACACAATTTCTGATTACATAAATGGGTCGTTGGTCTGAAAAAATAGTTGGGCATTATTCAAGAATTTCCTAATCCGTTAGGGATACATATTTTTATGGCACTACCTGTGTAAGATTGTCGGCTATGTGAACCATTGCTATCCATCGGGCACAATGTAAAATTGTCATAAAATCTGCGAAAGTCGTGCAAAATTTAAGCTTCGCAAACATGAAAGCGAAATCTTTAAAACAATCATTGATAATAAATTTGAGTAGTAAAAGTGTATTTTTTTAGGAAAACCTCAGGGCCCATGGGAGGTGTTCAAAAACATGTTATAATATTGCAATGAAGATGTTTGGTATTACCTAATGGACATGGTGCACAAGATGTAGAGGAAAATGAAGGAGCACTCAGTGTAGTCGTCTCCGGGCAAGTTGCGGTGGCTGAGACCCTGGATCCAGGAGATTGGGGAAAAGGGAAGTTTTGCTACTACACGACCGTCAAATCTGCCAAATGAAAGTCATACTGATAATATTATTTTGTAATAAATTGTTAGTTCAGTTGCAAAGTATGAAATGAAAATTATTAAAATTGTAACTAAAATTCAACAATTTGTGACCACAGCTGTAACACCACCATTGTATCATAAGTTCATCACTCGGAACATCACAACATGCAGATCTAGTAGTAGCGCTTACTTATTATGTATTCAAATGTGTAGTTAATATAGTTTTGCGCTACCCGGGAATGGAACCCCCAAACCCCCACTCAACTTGAAGGCAATGAATAGACCACTAGACTTATAGTCGAAAGTTATTAACTCCGGTTCAATGAACTCTAGAACTTGGATTTGTTTTATTTTCAAAATGTCAATTCAATGACATCTCAGAAAACAAAAAAACCTCTCTCAAAATTCAATCACTCGTTATTAATGGGAAAAATATCCAAATCCATGATGACCCAAAAACCCTAGCCGATCATTCCAATCATTTTTTCAATAACATCGGTACGAACTTAGCCAACAAAATCCTGAAAGTGACCAACAAAACACAAAAACTCTTTTCCCCACGGGTAAGACAACAGAACTCTCTTCACTCCGAATTCACTCTAGCCCCAACCTCCACTAAAGAAATCGTTGACACAATCCTCACCATTAAAACAAACAGTGCTGCTGGTAATGACAATATTTCTCCCTACATAATAAAACACATAGTTCACTTGATTACCAAGCCGTTAAAACATATCGTTAATCTAAGCTTTAAAAGCGGTTCCTTCCCTCACCAACTTAAACATGCAATGGTTATCCCAATACATAAAGGTGGTGATAAAACAAATATAGAAAACTATAGACTCATTTCCTTGCTAAGTGTCTTGTCAAAAATCATTGAAAAAATCGTTAAAAGTAGGCTTGTCTCCCATCTAGAAACCCAGAAGATTCTCTCGCCTAATCAGTTTGGATTTCAAAACAACCTAAACACAGAATCTGCAATCTTAGACTTGACTGATAAGATCACTAACAGCCTGGATGAAGGCGATTCCGGCTTAGACATATTCTTAGACTTAGCCAAAGCTTTTGACACGGTTTCCCACCCCATACTTCTAGAAAGGCTAACTCAAATAGGTATTCGAGGTAGAACTCTTAACTGGTTCTCATCATACCTAACTGATAGATCGCAAACGGTGAAAATTAACAACATATTCGACACAAAAACTGGAAAGGAGCATTCGACATAGCTCAAAACGACATAGACCTTATAAAAAAATGGTTGGATGATAATCTCCTTACCCTTAATGCTGGAAAAACAAAATTCTTAACCTTCAGTCTGTCAGCTACAACCCAACCTACCAACAACCAGAAGATAATAATTCACTCCTATCTGAGAACTTGCTCTTCCTGTAATTGCCCAGTTCTGGAACAAGTCACCCACATAAAATACCTGGGGGTCATCATTGATCAACATCTTCGTTAGGATCAGCACTTGACCAGTCTAAGGGCCCATTTCCACTTCCGTTTTCAAATCGGAGGCGGATCCCGTTTTAAAAACGGATGCTTTACGGCCCTGTTCACACCTCTGTTTTAAAAACGGATCCGTTTTAAAACCGGATCGATCATACTCTACGAAAACAAATAATTGTCGATTCAACCAAAACATTTTATTTGTTCATTCTTCAGTAATGGTGCGCAATGGACGACGATGAAGCTCTTCTTGTCATGTGGTACTTATTAAAAAGAAAAAAAAAGAGAAAAGAAAATTTTGGGTACACCCAATCATAGCTGAAAGATTTTCTGTAGGAATTTTCCAAGTGTTAATTGGTGAGTTGAGAAGTGATGAACTAAAGTTCTTTAATTATTTTAGAATAATAATGATTGGATTATTTATATAGCCCCGTTTTCACCGTGAGAAAATCACCTCAAGGGCGCTTAATGGCTTAAGAGAATGTCTATCTCTTCCTTTAACCATCTACTGGAATGAGTTTCAGAGAGCTTAACATATCAAAATACAAAATTGAGAGAGTGCATTTGTCCTGAAGAAAGGCTATCGATATTTTAAAGTAAGAAAACAATAACAACTCAAATATTTTTTATTATGTGTTTATTAAACTAATACGCTCTTCCGTGCATCGTGCATCTCATTAAAGCTTTAAAATTTAAAAAAAAGTAAACTTTAAAAAATTAAAATATAAATTTTGATATACAAAAGTTGTGTACACCAAGTGTTTTGTTTTTATTTAGTTAAATAAAATATTACTATACTCTTTCTTCGACCAGAGGTATTAAATTTTCGGGATTTATTTCCTTATCCATTATTGTAGTTTTGATTTATTTACTTAACAAAATAACCAAATACAAGCACGCAGCGTGCCTGCTTCCTTGCGACTGGGAGCGGGCGGGGAGGGGTCGGGGTGTGGCGGGGACTCTGCCGGAACGACTAGACGACAAGTGTGAACAGCTCCATACAAAACTATGAGCGAGCGTGTTCCGACACGATTTGAAAACGGACGCGCTGCGCTGGCGATCCATCCGACAAAAAATGTCGGATCCGTTTTCAAATCGTGTCGGACAAGTGTGAACAGCTCCATACATCTACTACAGCCACTAGGGCATCCGTTTTTAAAACGGGACCCGCCTCGGGCCCTAACCCCACGCATCCGCAAGCTCTCTTATGCTTTTCGAAATCTAAGAAATATCCTTACTACCTCAATTCTTAAAACTGTATACTACGCTCTCTGCCAATCCCTACTAGCTTACGGCATTATAATCTGGGGTGGCTGTGCACAATCTACCATTGAACCTCTTCTAAAAGCACAAAAAATGGTAATACGTGTCATTAACAAGCGACTGACAAGATACCCCTCCACTCAACTCCTCATAGAGTATAAGGTCTTAAACATACGACAACTCCACCTAAAATTTTCGCTAATACATTTCCTGTTCAAATATAAAAACAAAACTCTTTTACAACACAACTACACCACCAGAACAATAACCAACGGTCACTACAAAGTACCTTCACTACATACCACGTCAGCTCAAAGACAATTTTTCTTCCTAGCTCCTAAAATCTTTAACCTTATCCCTGAAAACCTAAAAACCGTGAGTCAACCCCATTCCTAAAAAACAAATTACGAAATGGATCCTTACACACAGAATACATTACAACTACAATACCCATTCATTCTACACTCTATCAATTTAATCACCTTTCAGACAAAACATAATATATCCTTATTCCCTAACTTAGCGGTATAGTATTTACATAATTAATTAGTGTGATCTATTTACTAATAATTTCTCAAATTTTTCATCTTCTTATAATTCTCTAACTTCTCCATTCTCTTCTTGCAACCCTTTGTTCTTATTTTTATAACCCTTCATTTTTCTTTTTCATATTATAGTAATGTATAGATTCTGTACAAACTGTAAAATTCACCCGCCATAACTCAGGGTCATCCCTAGCATGAAGGGTGAAATATCACAAAAATCATATGTACCCTCTAAATCAGTGTTCCGCAAACTTTTTGTGTTCAAGGTACACCTTTCAAATCAAGAAATTTTAGAGGTACACCAAAGAAAAAAGCAATATTTATTTATTACTAAAATCAATATACCTAATATGAAAAGATGTTTAGTGAGAAATTTGAGCCTGTTTAACTGAGCACAGGCGATCAAAATTTGGAGCAATCGTTGATAAGGATGCTTTCATCTCTTCATTGATCGTCCTCAGGCGTTCTCTTTTTTTCGATATAAAAGTAGTGAGAGTTGAAAATCCCAATTCGCAAGTAGGCTGTGGCAAATGGTAATATATTTTCAACAGCATGCTTTAAAGCATTGGATACTCATTTTTTATATGCTGCCAAAAATGTGCTGGCTCTACTTTTTTTTATGTTTTAAAATTTATGTTTTAATGTCCGATCAGTTTTTAACTCCATGAATTCTTCCTGCTCGTTTATCGGCAAGTGTTCAAGGTAAATGTTATCCGAGAGTGGATTTCGTACCCAGTCCATAGGTTGTAGGTCACACTTAGGAAAATAACAGTTCATTTTTTTTGCTAATAGCTCCTAGTGTTTCACTATCAAAGCCTGCACTTTTTTCTGAATCGGCAGCCATGACATTTGGAAACAATTCATTACTACCATTGACAGCGTGGCTGATCCATAATACCAACTTAGCGAGAAAGCTTTCAATTTTGACTGAAGACGTTAAAATATAAGAATTCTTGGCTTGCATTTTTCTGTTGAGCTCATTATAAATGCAAATTTTACTACCTATTCTTCTTTTTTAAAATCAGAAGCAAAATCTGAACCCTGGGCCTCTAAAAACGTCTGGGACTCATTTTTTAGCTCGTAAATCCGAAATAGCACTTTTCCGCGAGAAAGCCATCGTACTTCTGTATGAACAGAAGTGACTGGTGATCTGGTCCCATTTGCTTTCTTATTATCTTCAAAATACCTTGATTTTTTTCCGCGGCACACCAACTGATGACCACGGTACACCAGTGTGCCGCGGCACACGCTTTGCGGAACACTGCTCTAAATCATGTATTAATAAAATAAATAAATAAAAAATTGAAACTGACTGTGAAAACAATTCAAGCAAGTGTTAAAGTAGGTAGTTACCAAAATTATTTTATTTGAATCAATAATTCTATTTTAAATAAAATAAATTACTTTGTAAACACCACTATTTAAAGAAAAAGGATCGACATGTTTCTAAACCAATGGTTTCTTCGTCAGAATAAATAACAATTTACAAAGTAATTTTGTTTTTTTTAAATTAAAACGACGCCGCAAAGTGATTTTGCAATTATTGAAGAAGTAATAATTCTATACTTGATATGGGTATTTCTTTTGTTTAAATATTGACGTAGGTCGTAATTTACTAATGTTCATTCGAAAGGTAAATTTCTGACCGTTTATAAAATTGAAAATGTTTGTTTCTAATAGGCATATTAGAAGTATTTATTGATTCGAAGTTTATAAATACTTCTAATCCTACAATTATAATTTCCTGTTTTTATGTGTATGGGTACCGCCGCCCCGGGGACCATTTATTTGATAACCAACACCACTGCCATAGGTCACCCCAAGTGGTTCGCTACGTTTGGTGACTTAGCAGAGGTGCCCAGGTTTATGGGGCGACGTTTGCTCGGTTCTTGGTGGGCGGCGGTTGCGTCTGCCCTCTTACTGCGTGACAAGCCAGATTGGGAGGTTCTGATTCTGGGAGACTTTTTGACCTCTACAGCAGGACTCTCGGAACATCGCTTGGAACCGCAGTGGGAGGGATGGATAGATTCATACGTCCGTCACTCCTGGACACACTGACCCCCATATTCCTATCCATCCTTCGTACCTTTTTCTTTTCCATAACTTTCTATCCTTCCTTTCCTAAAAAGACCCCACCACTTAGCATCCCCAAAGATGACATCGGCCCTGAGGGGAATTATTTTCCTCGGGGCCTACTGTGTGGAGCTAATGTAAAAATAAAAATAAAATTATCTATTAATTTACTTACATATTGTTGAACATGCTCAGCAGAGCAGTAAATGCAAATCCAATAGCAAACATGGATTTCATCTTGACTAGAGAAAGATCCCTGTTATTATTTTTTAATCTTTCTTCTTCCCTTTCTATTTTTTTCTTATGTTGCTTATCTAAGGAGTCGCCATGTGCCTCTTTACGTCTTTCCACTGCAAACAAATAATAGAGGTAAAAGTCAAAATAATATTCCTTACTTATAGAGGTTCAAAGTATATGTAAATGCCATTGCATCACCGTTTAGGTAAAAGTCTCCAACCTTGAAACAAAGTTTTATTATGTAACAATTTCAATATTTGGAGATGAACTTCGATTTGTGAAATGTTATGTAAGTGTAAGTAAATGTTATAATGTGGAAATATGATTTTGCCCTTACACATTCTAAACTTTTAAAATGCATTATCATAAAAGTTTGTCTATGAATTTCAGTTGGCGATATATATTGTACCTGCGCTGTCTCTGCCATGATGCAGCTGTTCAAATACAAGCGTACGAGGACAATTAAAGAGTGTTTTTAAATGTTTTTTTCATTCTATGAATACAAATAACACAACATAGTATCAAGGCAAATTTGCCTAAATGTAAGTCATATTTGGGTACTTCCCAAGAGAGACCTGCGGAGCAGTGGCAGTCGGTGACTTTTTGTAGAAGGGATGCTGGACACCAAATGTTTATACTCGTACTTACTACGTACTTGATATCAAATATGCACATCTAGATGCTAGCCCACGAACAAGATACAATTAAGCTCCAGAACTCAATATTTCCAGTATCCAGAAAAAGTTTTTTTTCCGCAAATGGCAGAACACAAAACTTTTTCGCATTAATGATTCAATTATACAACCACACAATTCACTATTATCATTTAGAACACGTTGGCGAAGTATCCATCTTATTTTGGGTATTAATTTTTATTTATTTAAATTATGATTAAAAAGTAAATCGGAGGTTAATAATATACCATAAGAATTCGACTTCAGTATTCAAGTTCAAACCAAACTGTCAAAGCAGCGCGCGCATACAATCCAATGGATTAGTAATAGAGTATACGATTCTGTGCATTATACATATGAGCATTAAAGACGGTTCTTGTACGTTGGATGCTGTCATTAATATTGTATAAAGTTGACGAAGATATTGGCTTGCGGGTCTCAGTGCGCATGCGCGGAAAGAACGTAGGTTCTAGCAGTTTGGATACGGTTTACAGATCGCTTCCACACCACAGTATTATTGCTTGTATGTGTATTTATTACACGCCCTAGTGGGCTTTTCTTTAAAAAAATTACAAGCTTTTTTTATCAAAGTAAACATCTAAAAATTAATACAATAAAGAAAATTGTAAAAATAATGACAAAAAAGGTTGCAAAAAAAAAAAACACAGAACAAAATACATATGAATAATGAAAAACACAACAGAATAATGACAAAAAAGGTTGCAAAAAAACACAGAACAAAATTCATAGTTAAAAATGTGAACAGGAACTAAGAATCCTCATGCATATAATAATTGAATTTAAAAGATTCAACAAAACAAAATAGTAGAAGCGAAGAAGTTATATGAGTTATTTAGACTCGCCTGCACTGTTTGTATCGTGTCATTCGTTGTGCGTACACAGAAACGGAACGATAATATACACAATGTCTTATAATAATAATATTTGTATGATTTGTTACAGCGCCGGTTTTGTAAAAAACATCACATTAAGGTCGCTGTAGAAATATTTAAATTGCACTATTGCTGTTTACGGCTAGAAGTTCAAATCTTTTTACTCTAAAATGCAAGGGATACGGAGCATCCACAGCATGTATGGACAGACCGTGCCTGCTGCTGAGATGTCATGAAATTGAATGAATTTCAAGAATATTGCCGCTGCCAAATAGCATTAAAAGATTTCTTTCCAAGCGAAGTAGTAAACGGGATGATGCTTTGATGATGGCCTATTTGTAATATGGACAGGAGAGCAGACATTTTCATGGTGTAAAAATTCCATTAAAATGTTTGTGTTATCTAAGCATGAGAAAAGTGTAGGTAGGTACTGTAAACTTACATCTTTTGCTTTGTCTCTCTACTTCTGATTTAAGTTTTTGGTATTTTTCTGTTCTATATACCATAATCCATGTTAGACCTATAAAAGAATAAATATTTTAGAATAACCTTGAAAGTTGCACAGATTTCGGACTACCACTACAGAAGGCTGAAAATATCCTTCTACTGGAGTTCCTCTACTTAATTGTGTAATTGACTAATGATAAAGCTTTTATATCATATAGATACATTCAATTGGAAGCCATACATGAGACAGCCAATAACAACCCTGTTCAGGAAGCTTTGGTATGTGATTCTACGTTAGGTTTTCAAATTTCGGTAATCATTAGTAAAAACTTCAGTTAGTAACGTTTAAATTCATTTGATCAGTTGAGTCTTACGAAACTCATAGAGGAGATAATATCAAGACTCGATAGTTCGAGTACCAAATTATGAATTATGTATTTCATTAGGAAGTTTATATTTGGCAAATCAAACCGTAGATTTAATATTTTTTTACTTTTTTGTCAAACAAATTCTCGACTTACCCTCGCCTAAAAATGCAGTGCAAATAGATATGAATACGATCAAAAGAGTGTCACTCCACATCTTGCTGAAGTAGAATTATCACTTATATCAAAAAATATACTCTACAAGAACAAAAACATGTAGAATAAGGGGGGTTAAAGAAAGTAAAATACTATCTAAATCGAAGAAAGACTGTTTAATTAACGAGAAATTAAATAATAGAACCAGGAATCAGCCACTAAACATAATTGTACATAATTTTACGCGCAATCCAATCTGAAGATAGTCATTTGACAACTCGACCAGAATCAAAGACAAATAGTAAAGCAGACGTAACGAATTGAGGAACATTTAACATGATTTTATTTCATAGGCGCACTTCAGTATTTCTCGGTTTATCATTTTAGCGATTCAGACGTTGCGATTTTAGTTGATTAACTCTCTGATGCTGTATATTGTGATGGGCAGCATCGAAACATTTACATGATCGAAATATTTGAGCTGAGACATCAAAATTGATTGAATAATTAATCGATTTAATTGCTCGGAGTTCATCGAGAACATAGCTGCTGACAGAGGCATCATTTTTTGTATCGGGGGATGGGGGGGGTACATTGTTGAGGCAACATTTTGGTAGGTAAGTATTTGCAATAAATGGGCCAAACCAATGTTTTCGTACTGGCAATGATTCCCAACAAAAATAAATACATAACCTTAAAATACATTTATTTATTTATTTAGTACAGGTGATGATACAATGACACATGTACATATACATAAAAAATACTTTGACTGCCCAACTGCCCAACTTATTTATTTAGTACAGGTGATGATACAATGACACATGTACATATACATAAAAAATACTTTGACTGCCCAACTTATTTATTTAGTACAGGTGATGATACAATGACACATGTACATATACATAAAAAATTCTTTGACTGCCCAACTAGGAGGAATTCCCGTTTTAGGACAGTCAAGCCTTAGATTATTAATACAGCGATTTCGATGTGCTTTTTCTCAAAAACAGCGCAACAAAAATTATCAATTTAGTATCAACCTTCCCAACTTATAAGTCAAAATGCCATTTTTACACACACTAAATAATGTACTGGCGTCGTAAATAGTAACCTAAAATCAATGAATTGTTCACATACTCATAGCTTCTTCGGTTAGTAGATAATATCGTAATTAAACTAAAATATCTAATACCTAACATTCCAACATTTGACAATTTACCAAAGAATAATTACGTAATCCAAATGCATAACAAATCACATTAGGTAGTACGTAACATAATGTACCCACGGGAATATTTAGTTTGTCAAGCAATCCGAGATATTTGTACGTATCTCAGATTTGGAAATCGATGAATTATGACCAATGACGTGACTGCTTTACATCGATTAATTCTGACCAATAACGTGACTGCTTTAAAATCGATGTATTATGAACAATTACTTGGTGGCTGTGGTTTCGAATGATTCCTTGTTCGATGACGTTTCGTTTCAAAACGATTGTCTCGGGCTGTGTGATAATTTGTGACTATTGTTTTTCCTTATTTGTTAACAAACTGTCAAGGCATTGTCAAGGAGTCGAGCTCCAAAATTTTAAAGACGTGCGAAGAGAAGACGCGAATTGCTCGGTGTTGTCATACGTAGTAATGAAAAAAATGGTACCAATGACAGGTAATCTGGAGGGGTTGCCAGCTATGTGATACGGCTTAAAATATATATTTTTAGGATTTTATGGCATTTTTCTTATGGTTGATAAATATGGTAGTCGGAGTGTCATGGAGTTCAACTTATTTCAGATTGTTTTCCTATTAACGTACGTACACATGCTTAAAATACTAAGTAAAATGAGAAATAAGTTTTGCGGTTATATTTCAGATAAAAAACAGAAGTGACAGTTTTCATATGATTTTCTCAGAGATACAAAGTTGAAAAGTGAAGTTAACTCAAGATGTGAGACATATAATATAGCGTGTCTAAGGACGGGTTGTTTCGGAGAATTTGAACAATTCATCAAATTTCAACGTTCATTTACGGGTTCTGTGAAAGTCCTATTCAAATTCTGTTACTATATCATTATAGGCTAGTTGCTTGACAAAACTGAAATAAAAACAGAACTTAAAAATATCTTTCACAGAACTTGAAAATTAACTTTGAAATTTGAAGAATTGTTCAAGTTCTCCGAAACAACCCGTCCTAAGTCCTTACGCTATATTATGCGCGCATAATTTAGGAGTGACACATGCGTATTATATATTGTATACCGAACTTGCTCGATGGAACGACTCCGAATTCAATATAATGACGCCTGTAGAATCATATTTGGATACCAAAGATACAGCAGCGCATCGACAATGTTCACAGAATTAGGACTAAATGGATTTTCCGGCCTGATGAGGCACCGGGTCACTGGAGCCAGGATGCGGCTAATGGCCTCCGCCAACACGTTGGTGACTGCAGCCTACCAGCACCAAACGCCACTACTGAGTGAGCGCTGGGCCCAAGTTCACTCAAGACCACGCCCTGCATAGTTGTTAATTACTTTGTTGTTAATTTATTCTTCGTCATATATTTTTTCAATCTCACATACCTTCTGTACAAAAAATATGTATTAATATATGGGACGTGTGGGATTGCACTAACCTCCCCACATCCTGGAATAAAAATTATTATTATTATATGTTGGGGTGATACACTACTCTACAATCTTCTTCGGGAGAGGGTGCCACATCAATTGGGAAACCGCCGCGGAATATCATTTCTTCGTACTGGATTTGTTTATTTGATTGATGACAGCAGAGGTAACGAGTTAAGTATTCCTCGGGCGTCCCCGACATCTTCTACTAATCAAACCACTCTCTAAATACTTCTGGCGCTAATTAGAACAAACTGTGAAATTTTCAGCGAAATCGATCGTGTAGTTTTTTAGTCTAAGGGTACACACGAATATTGCCTCATTTATAGATAAATGTAATTCAATGGGAGAGGCCCCGACCTATGGTGCAAACCTCGGGAGAGGGGGGACGGCCAGGGACCGATATTTTTTTTATAACCTTAACTCCACACAGGAGACCCCGATAAGAAATACGTTCCTTGAGGCACAATGTGTCAGCTTTGGGGATGCTGTGAAAATGATACACGGATACAGGACTCGGAAATCAATATTTCAAATTTTCATAACTGTAAATTTAATTTAACCTTTCCAAATGTATTTTCATACTACAATTCAAAACAATAGTAGTTTTTTTTTTTAATTTTTACGTTTTGGGCTAATATATCTCCAAATCACGATTAAGAGTCGTAGCACTATCTTACATGAATCCCTTAAATAAACATTTTATGAGGTTTACTGTTTTGTAGGTTTACGGCATTCAAAATGTGCCCCCAAAATTAGTGTGCCCATAGGTATTTTGGTCTCTAATCCAAAATTAAGTTTGGTATGAAAAAGGCTGCGCTACCGTTCCTCTTAAGCAGGGTCGGTTCTGAGCCAAACTTCTGAGGCTTCTGTTTCCAAGGTTCTGAGCTGTATTAAGTGGTAATATCAGCGGTGAATGGTTTATGTATGTATCAGCGCCTTGGCTTCTTAGCTCGGGCCCTGGCAAGTCGGCGGCCGGCCCTGCTCTTAAGTGTAATTTTTTAGTTATTTTTAGTTATGTTTGCTGACTTCCTTTTGAATCTTACTTAGATCCGCCCCCGCCATTGGTGGTAGAAATAAACCAACCATAAAAAATATCATTAATACCGAAGAGAATCAAAAGGTATTACATTTACATTATATAACATTTTTAACATAAAGTATGCTCGTTTCTTTACTTTATTATTTTGTTACTATTTGACCACCGCCACTGCCGTAGTGCCCGCACCAGGCGCCACCATCACTGGTATAACTGCTCGTTCGACCAATCAAAATACTCGTTGCGGATTATTCACCTGAGTCAGGTGTGGTAGGTTGTGGGCGTGTCAAAAAGTTACCTGTCGTCGTTATGTTTATAACACGTACGCAAGTGGTTTTTAACATGTTTTCTGAGGGCGGCTTTTCATAAAAATAAACTATCGGATATACGAAATAAATATGAGTGTACCAACATCAAATGGTACGGGGCCAGATCCCCTCAGGGCCGCTGTAACTCCAGATCCGCTTTCCTCGAATCGAACACCTCAGACATCAACTCCAACCTCACCTGATATTTCCAAATCAATTTCAACGAAGAGTCCGGCCTGGGTACAGTTTGATGATGATCAACCGGAATCTCAGCGACCGGCCGTGTTAAAAACTGAGACGGTAAATGTCAACATTGAAAGATCAGTCGAAATACCCACTAGTGAACCCACCACTACTCCTCAGAGAAGTGTCAATCTAGTGGCAACGCGACAAGGTTTCGGTATGTATTCATTTCATATTTACGAATAGTTAATCCTTGTAAAATTGGGATTGAAATAATTACCACTACTCATTTTTTACCTGTAATTTCTAGTGTTTACCTGTCATCTGCGGTGAGCTGTCAAAATGTAAACGAATGATTAATTAGTTGATAAATACAGTCATATTATTTCAGTTTTCGGTTTCACTGGAAAATTCCAAGCATTTGTTAAGTTAATCGTTCATTAGCAAATTGTCGTTTTTGTTTACTAGGTAGGTACCTATTTCTATAAATTCTATAGAAATTGACCCCATTTTGTTCTGCGCACCTACAACAATGGTAATTAATTGTACTTTTATTTTAGCCAATGGTGATGTGGTGGTCACACTACTCCCCGTCAATGCCAACTGGCCATGGATTACTGCAGCTCAGTTTCGACCCGAATTAGTGCCAGAGGAATTAATGGCCCAGGGTTTGACGGTAATAATTTTTATAAATTATTATTTTTCTATCAATGTTCTACGCTGAAAATAATCATACCAATGCTTTCACTGTCAAAATAAAACTCACCATAAGTACTCTTGTTATCATTTCAATAACTATTATTAATACTTCATGGTGTAGGTACAATAAATTAAATTGAATTTAATAATGTATTTGGATGATTTGTACAGCGCCGTTTTTGTGAAAAATCACCTTAAGAGTGATTTATTCAAAATATGGGTTAATTAAATAATGAATTAATAAAAAATGTTATTATTTTCCAGCTCACAGTGGAAGAATATGTTCAAGCAATGGAGCTGTTAGTGAATGATTATAGATTCACCCTTTACAATGTGTGTTATAAACGTGTCCTCGTTTGCTGGATCCTGTTGGCTTTTATTGTTCTCATGGCATTATTATTTTCTGGCTTGACAGGGCTGACTCTGTTCTCGTTGGGTGTGGTTTGGCTGCTCCTTAATGCTGCTGCAATCTTCATTTGCATGTGGCTTAAACTACAACTATCAAAGGGCTTAGAAAAATGCCTGGGAAGAGTCAATAAACAGCTAATGAAGCACAAACTTCTGCTGGCCCTGGATGATAGGGGTAAAATGTCCTGTCATAAAGTGAACCTTTGCTTCATGTATTTCGATTCTACGCCGTGTGTTACGCAGCTAAAGCAAGTAATTGAAAGAGATGAGGGTGGAACCATTCCCGTTGGTTGGGAGCGGAGGCTCGATGTTACAGCTAACGATATTGTCATTCAAGGTAGCCAAACAACCAGACTTTCACAGAAACAGGTATGCTTCTAATTTCTTTTATTATTATTCATTACCTTAGTTTTTTATTAATGTGAGTAATGTTTGACTGTAGATACAATATAATAACAAAATGCACAAAGTAACTTTCACCAATTTATTTAGACTATTTTTAAACAAATAATATTGTAATTGGGTCAGTTATAAAATGATGAAATAATGTCGTGGTATGTGGAAAAGCGAATTGATGTAGTGGGTGGTTTGCATATGCAGGGGTTAGCGGAGCAGGCATTCCTACGATACCTGCAGCGCTGGGGCAAAGACTTCCTGCGCCACCGCCTGGACTGGACGCTGGACGAGGAGGGCGGCAACCCCGCCTCGCCGCGCCATCTGTCGCAGGCGCTGTGCCCGTGCCAGTACATGGAGGAGCTGCTGCGCAACAAGCCGCGCCGAGACCCCCGCGCCTGCTTCCCCCACTGCACCAATTGGCTGAAGCGCCGCGGAGTGGACTGACTTGCGCCTGCTACCTGCTTACAGGAGAGGGCGGCGCACCTGTACCTGAGGTATGCAGCTCGCTGGGGAAACCGGGCGCAAAGCGGCAAGCTGCACGTCACCCCCCTGCGGCCCGGCCTCCACTGCGAGCCCTTTGTGTGTCCCTGCCAGTTCATACAGGAGCACCTCCTCTGCAAGCCTCCGGGAGGCATCTTAAACTTCTGTCCGACTGACCAAAACATTCCTGGATATATATACTAATCATTTACATAGTGCCTTATTCTATGAAACTTATTATACTGTACTTAATATTAATATTACTTTTAGGCCATGCCATATTTTATTTTTTAGCACTTTGATGTGTACTCCGTCCACAAATAATATTTCTATTTCATTATTATAATATGTATTTACCATTTACACATACATACGAATATTTATTGTACATATCCATTAATTTATTTATGAAATGCATATACCTGCATCATAGTTCGTAGTGCATAAGGTAAGTGGTTTTTAAATAATGTTTTTTAAGTTTTCTGCCAGAACAGGGACCATAATATAAACATGCACATAGCCATGTAATAATGCGTATACACTTGCGAGCCGAACCATGAATCATGTGAAAGGAACAAACCAATTTTAGCAGCTTGTTTGTTCCTTTTCCATAATTCGTGGTTCGGCTCGCAATTGTATTCGCAGAACAAGATACCTTGAATCTAAAAATAAAATATTTTACCATGTTTTAATGAGAGAATCTCAAGAAAATTTTAATACTCTCAACTTTTAATGTTAAACTGAACTATCCAAAATCCATTCATGAAATATGTGTTAGTGATGTAACATATCAACTACGTGTTCAAAATCTTTACATTTGAAACGAAAAAGGAAGGAATATTTTGTAATCATTATTTTGAAAGTTTTTCACGGGTACAAAGAAAAACACACATTATTATTTAACGTGATCAGTGATCACCCATGGTGTCAGTTTGTAAAATAGTCACATTAGCACTAGAAAAATATGTAGCAGAAAAGTATAAAATCCGGTTTAACACCAATAATATATTTTTTAGTCGTAAGTTCCATGTCTAGTTATGTTTATTAGATCAATAGAATTTATGTACTTAACCCAATTTTTAAAAAACTCCTTTTGAGTAATTGGGATTAATTTTGGAAAAACATGATTCAATTAATTTTGTTTGTGCTCAGGGAGATTTTCACCCGAATATTATGATGTATGTTAATGAAATACCCAAGACTTAATACCTATTGGTTAACAGCACGATGGAACTATAAAAGACTCTGTATTCTACATGCATTTTTTATCAGCATTTAATGACCCCATTGTATTTTTTTATGAAGACATTGTGTTTTTTTCCTATTGCTTTGCAACTCAAAACAAAACAATGAATTAATTTAAATGGATTGGATCCTTTACTGTGGTAATATTATTTAAAAACATTGAATCTCTCCTTGATTTCAGATTTTAATTAACTTAGATATTTTATTATTTATTTTCTAGTGTCTGCAATAGACTATAATGTTATTCAAATTGTTTGTGATGTTTTAAACAATTTACAATAAAAATAATTGTAAACGCAGCTTTTAGTGTTTTTTTTTTTGATAATCAATGTATTGAGCCGGTGGTTAACTTACCAAATCGGAAATTCCAATATTTATCAAGAGTAGTCTAGCACAATTTGTGCCTTAGCGTGAATATAGTAGCGGTTTGACTTGTACTTATCCGAATATAAATCATCCGTCCATGAATGAAATGTACTTAAATTGTTATTCATATAATATATAATCATGTTGTGTATATACATAAAATAAATATATTTTAAATATGTATGCATTATTTTATTTCATAAGAACTTTCCAAAGTCTTTCTTGTATTTCCCTGAACCCTCAAAAACTGCTCCATACGGCCTAGGATGACATTTTTCCCAAATTCTAAAGACTTTATAGTTTCCATATTTTGCACAAAATTATTTAAAGAAAGGAATTATTTGAAGGAACGGAACAATATCCGATCCTCATTCGAATAAGTGAAGAAATTTCGTTTTAGGAAAAATGGGGGAATTGTTGAAACCACGGTTTTGATGGAATGGTCCTTTGTATTGAGGCATAGCAGGCTCCCTTTAATTGACTAGCAATGTGCATGCGGTCATTCTTCTGCTCCTTTCCTTGGAGTGCGGTCTGTTTTAGCTTAAGAGGTAATCACATCTGTGATGGATTGCTACATTCCCTTCTCCATCAAATCTCGGAGCGGGCAAAAAGCCTTGGCTTGACCATCGCTGTGCTGAAGCGGTCAGACTCAAAACCAAGGCTTATAATGCACTCTGAAAAATTAACTAACAAAATAATAAATGCTTAAAATTTCGAAGACTTCAGACCAATAAATGGATTACCTAAATATGAACAATTACTAGAATGCATTGTGAAAGAACAGATGAGTAAATTTATAGAAAAAAATAACATTCTAGTAAAAGAACAATCTGGGTGTAGAAATAAATATTCCTGTGAAACAGCAATAAATTATGTGATAAATAAATGGAAAACAGCTATGGATCAGAAGAAAATCACAATAGCAGTGTTCTTGGATTTTAGACGTGCTTTTGAAACGATAGATAGAGAAAGACTAATAATGAAATTGAAGGACATAGGAATTCGTGCTAATGAATTGCAGTGGTTTATTGATTACTTAAAAAATAGAAAACAAAGAACCAAAATTGGAGAGGCTATCTCTGAAGAACAAGAAATCAACCTTGGAGTTCCTCAAAGATCTGTTTTGGGACCGCTCTTATTTATTTTATATATTAATGATATAGTGAAGTGCCTAAAGTACTGTTCCATCAAACTTTTTGCAGATGACACACTTTTATATATTATAGCAAATAATATTGAAGATGCATTGTCAAAAATACAAAATGAACTTAATGAATTATCTAAGTCAGTGTTTTCAATCTTTTTGAATATGCGACCCCTTTACAGGTTGAAAAATTCTGGCGACCCCATTAGACCATGATACAGACAAAAAGTTAGTAATTTAAAAAAGTTCATTATTTTCTCTATTTTGGTACCTATATTCATTATTACGGCCTACACTCTGCAAGGAAGCCGCGAGAGCTTTGAAATTAAATACGAGGTAAGTTGGTAAGTAAGGCTGTGTGCGACTTTGACTTGAACGCCCCAAGGCATTGACGTGTTTTGGCTGAAAACAAAAGAAGTCTATCCAGAGCTGGCAAGGGAAGCTCTAAAATTATTAGTGCCATTTTCCACTTCATAATTATGTGAACTGACATTCTCTTCAATAGTGGACATTATAACTAAAAAGAGAAACAGACTAAACTTAGAAAATGATTTGATTATTAACATATGAAAAATAGGACAACAATTTGAAAAATAAACAAGCTCATCCTTCTCATTGAAATGGTTTTTTTATTGTAGTTAGAACCTCTTTTTCCTTTTGCCGCCGACGCCCCGAGGAAGGCTTCGCGACCCCCCTAAGGGTCGCGACCCACAGATTGAAAAACATTGATCTAAGTGGTTAAACATAAATAAATTGAAATTAAATGTAACTAAAAGTAAATTCATGGTATTAGGGAAAAAACTAAACGTACATACTGTCCTAAATATAGACAACCAAAATATTGAAGAAGTAAAAGAAATTAAATACTTGGGAATCATAATCGATAACAAGTTAAAATATAACATTAACTTTGAATATTAAATTAAAAAATTGCGAAAAAAGTTAATTTCTTGTAGGATAAAGGGAAAATTGGACATTAAAACAAGGATATTGGTCTACAATACCACTGTAGCATCCCATCTGAATTACTGCACAAGTGTAATCTTTCTGAGTAACAAAACCCAAATTAAGGCGAATATAAACGCCAAACATATTTGGGTTTCTACCCCTTCCAACAGAATATAAAATGTGCACATTTTTTGGTCTTATCTGCACGAGACAAGTAATTACAGTAGCCGCGTACTATGTACCTGCAATACGTAGGAAGCGCCCGACCAGGCCTCCCCGTTCGCCAATGCTTCCGTATACCTACTAATACCTTTTTAACTGGTGGACGATTATTATCAATCTTATTTTGACAACAGCGGCAGAGCTGTGACTGCCGGATGGACTCAAACTGTGGGGATATTAGTGATTAATATAATAATAACTGTATATTTTTTTATTGATTTTATTTGTATGCATTATTAATACATATAAAATATTTGTTAATAATACGATACAATGAAATGTCACTTACATATATTATTTTAAAAAAATTAGATACACTTTTATCAAATTTATGTTGCTAATATATTTTTAAAATTCAATTTACAAATAATTTTTAATCAAATTACCAAACAAATATCCAGTATTAGAAATTATCAAGGAACAATTCTTAAGTTCTTTTTTCTAAAAAATAGTGCATGAGTATATAATTCTACATGCATGTTAATTGTAGCAACTATTAAATATATAATGTAATATCAACTTGTGATAGTACTCCATCTCTAATCACGATAATTTCTCAACTAGGGAGGTATTATTACCACTAATTAAAACATATTAGCTTTACATGTATTTAAAAAAATGTACTTATACCTGCTTTTATTATAATGTAAAAAAATTGGAAAAACAAAAAATACTTATACTGTGAATTTATGTAGCATATTCATAAACCTAAAATTTCTCAAATGATATAACATTCTCAATATCAATAGAGTTGAAATCAGGAACAATTGTTGATAACACATCGTCTGTAATTATGCCATTTTGAAACTCCATTGATGATGATTGCGTTATAGGCGTAACTTCTACATCATCACACGGATCTGGTATTTTTTTCTGAATATGTTAATTTACGCTTTGTTGGAGGTTGAGAGAGTGTTTTTTTTAGTTTGTCATTGATTGCATCGACTATAAAAGGAGGATTCCTAATTGGCATATTCCTGTTATTTCTTGGATCAATAATTTCAGGAAGTAAGCAATGTAAATAAAATCGGACAAATTTGGTTTCTATTTTTATTTTCCAGAAATCGTCGTTTTTATAAATGTATTCAGTTTTTAAAGGATATTTTCGTCCACTCCATACAACAAATAAACAGACATTTTTTTCCGTAATGTGAAGTTGCCCTTGAACCTGAAAATACCAATCATGATTTGTATTTATGCTCATACTTCCATCTTTGTTTGTCCTCCAAAAAGTAACTTTCTTCTCTTGAATAGCTCTTTCTAAGCCAAGTTTGAAGGAGGTTAAAGGACATTTTACTTCTACTAGCATATCGCCGCTAAGACCGTCCGGAGAAGCTCCTAGAAATGGAAATTTCTTGTCAATAAATAGCCCACACGGTTGAATTTCAATATCGTGTTTAACGCTAGCCTGATGTAAAGCTTCTTTCTCATATTTTCTTCCGTGACTTATTGAAGATACATGAGAGATATTTACTTTGTACAGCAACGATTTTACAAGAGCTGCACAGCTTATATTGTCTCTTCTACGTACAACTTTTCCAAATGAATATGCTGTGATCATTTTACGCCGCAACTCCTTCCATTCACTGCAGTTACTCTGTAAAATTGTTTCCCGTTCTATTTTATTCCTACCTTTTTGTTTTTCTCTCAACTCATCCAAAAGTAGTTCTTTCTCCGCCTCGAAAATAGATTCAGGAATATCTGGTTTTATGCAGAACTCTCCATACTCAGCATCTTTTCGATTCATGTGTCGCTGAATTCGATTTTTCTTCCGAAAATATCGCAAAGTAAGACGGCATTTCGATAGTCTGTTTTCTTCTGATTTTTTTTAGTCTGCCTCCAGGAGTTTTCCCTAAAAGCTGTTTATGTAATGTATACAGTGGTTTTCGAGAGTTGTGGGATAAAACCGCTGCATAATTTAAGTCATTAATTTTGTTAAATAATGAATAAAACAATACATTCAAAAGTATTTTGAGATAAAAAAGTATAATATGTTGGTCATAAATAATAACAATTTCACACAAAACTCCCTCACCGTTTGAGAACTAATAATACTCGTAACCAAAATAATGCCGACAAGAAAAAACCGTCGAAAAAACTGTCACAAACCGACTTCCGTTCCGTGCCACGTTCCGCGGACTTCTGTACAGATCCTAGAATGTTTGCGTCTTATATCACCACGAATAGAGGCGACAGTTGCTTAACCAGCGGAGTCTGGATATATTTGACGTAAGCGCCAAAGTGAGTTTTATTTATTTGTTGAATATTTTTATATGAATGAAAAAAAGTTAGTCAATAATAATTATAAAAAATAATCTTAGCCATAAAACGGTATTTTTTTAAAGGTGTTTCTTATATGAGTTCTTAGTTACCTCAAGAAAAAACAAAATTATCAGTGGTTTACGTTTATATTTTTTGTAACGCAACCAATAATTTTATTCCAATTCCGATCAATAATAAAGAAAGAAAAAGCTTCAATTTATGCATAGTATATTTTTGGTATTCATAATGTATACCGATTCGTAGCAAAGATTAATCTAAATAATGACTTAGCATTTACCTTCGCCTTAAGAGAATGGAAATAATCCAGAACAGAGGCATGAGGTCAATACCGTGTTGTCGCAGGTACACCAGGGTAAAAACCATGCAACGTTAACTCAATCTTTTAAGCGTGTGGCAACGATTAGTTTATAATACCTTAGTGTTTATTTATAAGTTAAAAAATAAAATGTTACCTGACTATGTGTCAAAGAATGTTAGAATTAATAGTACAGTTCATTTATATCCTACGAGAAACTGCAACGATTTTAGGCTTCCTAAAACAAATTTATCGGGAACACAAAACAATATTAATTATAATTAAAATTATTAATTGGGAGACCATTACATGTTCCCATTGCGGATGAAAGAAAACGAAAAATGAAGGAGTTCAAAATAGCTCTTAAACACTGCCAAAGCTCTTTTGACAAACAAAAATGGATGATATCGTAAAATCACTTGACACAAAGCAGTTTGCCCAATTCTGGAAGAAAAGCAATAACCTGATCAAACCAAAAAATCGAATCGTTAGCCAAATTGATGGGTCCACAAACATGGAGGAAATTGCTAATTCTTTTAGAAGAACCTTTGCAGATATTTCCGGAAATGAAGTACCGTCTGTCCCTGATATTATGGAATATGATGGACAAAACGTTTACCTCTCTGAAAGTAGTATAATGAAGGCCATAACCAGTGCCGTCTTAAACTAGGCTGGGGCCCTTGGGCACACAAGAATTTGGGGCCCTTTTGGAAAGTAAAAAAGCAAATTATAATACGATTTTTTTACTAAGTATGACCATTTATTATAGGTAATCAAATACAGTATGATATAATATGTCATTAATGAAATTAGAATGCTGCTGGTTTTTTGGTTACGATTACGATAACGGTTTCTTTCGGGATTTCTGTTGAGCAAAATCTTCTATTATATCCTCACAGTCAATTTTTTGAAGGATATCACTTTCTATGCACATAATTGACAAATTACTCAGACGTTCTTGTAACATTGTTGTTCGCAATTCATTTTTTATTCTCTTAAGCTGCGAAAATGACCGCTCTTCACTACAATTGGAAACCATTAGGCAAAGGAATATTCTTGTAGCAATTTCTACGTTTGGAAAAGTTTCTTCCAATTTATCTGATTTTATTAGGTTGTGTAAGGTTGAGATATTTAAATCTGCTGATTGCTTTGCTATGTTTTTTAAATATTGGCTTAAATGACAACATTCTGTTTTGAGCTCATCTCCATTAATGTCTTCATGATAAAATTCTGCAAATTCTTTGCATTTTTTGGTCAACTCACCAAATTCGATTGTTGTTAACTGACAAAGAAAACTAAATCGACTATCAATTTCTTGGTATGCTGCCGAACGTTTTTTTAAATGTATATTTAATGTGTCAATTATGGGAATGAAAGTATCTACACGAAACTTTTCCTTGCCTCTCAACTGTGCAGTCTCTGATGATCCTTCAAAAAAAGTGATGCGTGTGCTGCGAAATCTTGTTCTTTCAAATTTATCTTTGTAGTCAGCATATGGATTTTTTTCTTTAGCAGCCGTTTCGTACCGATCAAAATTATTACGTGCGGTATTGACATAACTGATCAGAGATTCGTAAAGTTTCGTTACAAAGTCCATGGTCATAGTGCTATTCTGTAAACTTAGACTTGTTTTGAAGAGCAGTCTCAAATTTTTCCATTTTTTTTGCTAGGCTTTGGGCTTCCTTTCTAGTATCTCCTGGTTGATTGATGTCACTTGCGATTGAAGACAATGCTCCAGAAATATTAAAATGACCATTTTGCAAAGCATAAATAGCATTGGCGCGTGCAGACCATCTAGTTTCCGAAAGAGACTTCAAAACTCTATTTGCACCTAAATGCTCTGTCAAAATTTTCCATCGTTTTGTCGAAGCCGAGAAAAAATTTAACATTTTTTGTACAAATTGAAAGAATGTCACTGCTTCAGTAACACACTCAACAGCCTGAACACCCACTAAATTTAGCGAATGTGCCGCACATGGAACGTAAATCGCAAATTCGCAAACTTCTTTATTCTTGACTGAACACAGTACTTTCCAGACATATTTGATGCATTGTCGTAGCTCTGCCCGCGACAATCTTTTATAGGAATATCAAGGCTTTCAAAAAAGTTTAAAATGGTATCTGCTATATATTGCGCATTATGTTCATCCATAGGCAAAAATTGCAAAAATCTCTCAAAAGGCTGTCCGTCTTTTACGTATCTAACTATGAAAGTCAGTTGGTCAACATGGGACAGATCTGGCGTAGAATCTACGCTAATAGAGTAGTACTTTGCTGATTTAAGTTCTTTGACAATGGTTTTCAAAACTTGCTGTCCCATTAAATTAATAAATTCATTACAAATATTTGCCGATAAATATGATGTACTTCCTTTTCCACGATTTCCGAAGATTTGTATGTGGTTAGCAAGAAAAGGATCAAATTCACTAATCAGTTCTAAGCATCCCAAATAATTCCCATTATTTTGCGATCCTAATGTCTCATCATCACCACGAAAAGCAAGACCTCTTGAAGCCAAAAATTTCACTACTGCAACAATCCTCCTAAGCACATTCTTCCAATAGTTAATTTCTGTATTATATTGGGACAGCAACTCAGTATCAATTCGTCCAGTAGTTTTCATTCTTGCACAATAATTCGTCATAAATTCCCTGTGCTGTAAACTGTTCTCATGCTCTATCAATAAGTTACTTATATGCTTCCAATCTTTATATCCATTGGGAGAACTTAAATTATGTCCAGTACCAGTAGTGGTATTAAATAGACGGCAGCAATAACAGTATACAGATTTCTTTGCTGGTGAACAAAGGAGCCATTTTCTTTCTAAAGACTCACCATTCGTCAATTTACGAATAAAAATATTTTTAGTCAAGTATCTAGTTTTCGTTTTACCATTTGAATCTGGAAAACTTGTAGAAGTTTCGGAGAAGTCACTATTTTTATTTTGGAAAAACTCTGGCCCTTTTCGAATCCAAATATCACGGACTTCTTCCGGTGAAATGTCGTCACAGTAAGTACCAGGGTCAGGAGACACAGATACATTCTCTAAGCTTGCAGTTATTAATTCACAGTAGCTTGAAGTCGATGGTTCAGCATCTAATGTGTGTTTATCATTTTCGTCACACGTAACCTCTTTTTCCTGGTGACATTCAGAGGTAATTTTGTCTTGCGGTGATGAGAATGAATAATCCCTCTGCTTATTTGTTTCTTCAACCGTAAAAAACGAAGTGAGCTTTGGAAGTTTTTCCGTTATTTCTTTTTGAGCTATAACTTTTTTTTCTTTTTTGTGAACCACTTAAATATGTTCTTTTCGACATAATTATAAACTGTTGATTTCCCTAAAATAAAATAAATAAATAATGAAATAATGTACGAACAAATCAAAACTTCTGTTTATCTTACTCAATTTTAAATAACAAACGAAACAAAATAACGCCACTCACTCCTATCAGACTGAAAGTTTAACCTGTCATGGGTCGGGCCTGATGGGGCCCCCTTCCCTTCCCTTTCCCTAACAAAGCACCACTTTGAATTTTAAATTGAATGTTTTGTGGATTAATAAAACACATTCCTAGAACAATAAAATATGTACCAAAACAACATTAATTACGTTAATTTGATAAATTGGTTTTACGATGTTTTCGTCAAGTATCACGCATCAGATTTGCATCGCGGCAAATTTGAAATTTCGATTCCAAAGATAAATTATTTAAAAATATTCTGGTGTTGCCAGGTGAAAGAAACTAGTGGCTATATCATCAATGATGTTGGCGCAAGCGATTCTGACCTTGTTTTTTGTACAAATTCTGTACACAGAAGGGTCAAAGTCGCAATCAAAATTTTTTCCGCGCGCATTATTGCGTTTCGCGAGAGAAATTGTCAGTCCTTCGGGGCCCCCTGAGAATGGGGGCCCTGGGCACGGGCCCCGTGTGCCCTTATGGTGAAGACGGTATTGGCCATAACAGGCACTAAGGCTGGTAAGTCTCCGGGACATGATAATCTAAGTATTGAACACATAAAATATGGAGGTAGATACATACCCAAACTACTGAACATACTGTTCAACGCAATACTTAAACACAACCATATACCGGGTGCAATGACGAAAACGATTATAACTCCAATCCTGAAATCGGGACAGCCTGACATGACTAAATCCAGCAATTACCGGCCAATATCTTTAGCAACTATAACTGCAAGATTATTTGAAATGAGATACATGATAAACTAATGTCTAAAGATAACCAGATGGGATTTAAATGTAGATTATCCACTAATATGGCAATATATACTGCAAAGCAAATAATAGAATTCTAGAAGAAACGAAAAACTACCGTATACGGGTGCTTCTTAGACCTAAGTAAAGCCTTCGACGGGGTCTGTCATAAAACACTATGGGATAAATTGAAAGCTAGGAATATACCTACCTTATTTATAAACACACTGTCCCGATGGCACTCCCAACAGGAAAATGTTGTACGGTGGGCAAGTACATACTCCCAGCCGATATATTTGCGGTCAGGAGTAAGGCAAGGAGGGTGTATGTCCCCCATTCTATTTAATGTATACATGGATGAGTTGTCAAGTCGCCTGGACATCAGAGCGGGTTGTCGTGTTAACAGTATATGTATGAATCATATAAGCTACGCGGACGACATGATCCTCCTAGCTCCGTCGATCAAGGGATTAAGATTACTGTTAAACACTTGTGAAGAATATGGAAAACAGCATAATATAATGTACAACCCGAAGAAGACGGAATTGATTGCGTTCCACCACGGAAAAAGTCAAGATACAAGTAAGATGCTCCCCGTATACCTTAACGAGGCAAAAATAAATACATGTTCGAGCGTGAAATACTTGGGGCACATTATTAATCAAGACCTATCGGACGATGGCGGTATCGATCGACAAAGGAGAAGCCTAAGCATAGTGTCTAATATGATTGCCCGCAGATTTTGGAAATGCAGCAATACCGTTAAAAAAATACTGTTCAACGCATTCTGTACTGGCCTGTATACGTGTGAGACATGGTGTCACTACCAAACTTGCTCGATGGAACGACTCCGAATTTAATATAATGACGCCTGTAGAATAATATTTGGATACCGAAGATACAGCAGCGCATCGACAATGTTCACGGAACTAGGACTTTTAAAGGCACCCACCACTGTCCCATCCCGGTATAGGTGACTTATTGTCACCCCTTCGGGACTCTCGCAAGAAGCTAATTTTTTATATTAAAAGATTCGAATTTTCAATAAAAGACTCTAGACCTTTAAATGTCCCTGCATGAGGGGTTAGCGAGCACTATGCAGGATGCTCATGTTAATAATATTAGACATGCACATGCGGTGTTAGTAGCACAAAACAAAATATAAATAAACTAAGATACATTTGGAGTGCTCAGGTCCTCGGCAGTCCCAAAGGGGTGCAGCCGGTCGCCGATCAGCCCACAGATGGATTTCCGTCACCCACCGCGGTGACGGAACTAGGACTGAATGGATTTGCCGGCCTGATGAGACACCGGGTCACTGGAGCCAGGATGCGGTTAATGGCCTCCGCCCACACGTTGGTGACCGCAGCCTACCAGCACCAAGCGCCACTCCTGAGTGAGCGCTGGGCCCAAGCGCACTCAAGACCACACCCTGCATAGTTGTCCTTATTTGTTAATTTATTATATCTATTATACAAAAAAAAAATGTCTATCTATATGGACGTGTGGGATTGAACTAACCTCCCCACATTCTGGAATTAAAAAAATATTAATTATTATTATTATAAAGGTTTTAAAATGTTCAATGAACTCCCGGTAATTGTTAAGGAAGCTAAAAGTCTTGCAGTTTTTCGTGGATTATGTTTCAATATTGTGAAGTCCAAATTTTAGTATGTAAGTAGTAAATAATATTTTAGTAGTCCTAGAAAATAATATATTAGTTATAAGATGTAAAATTTTCTAACTAAATAAAATATACATAAATTTTTTTTTTTTTAAAACCATAGATTCTTCAATAGTAACCAGAGGCTAACCCTATACATGTCTCAAGTAAGTCCAACAATTGAATTTGGGAGCCACCTCTGGGCTGGAGCCTCACAATACTTGTGCCGATTGCCATTTCCAATTCAAAGACCCAATGTGGGCATGCTGCGTCTGTTCTACAGATTTTTTAACGCAGCCTGCTTGAAGGGCTAGCAGCATTGATCCCGGTGCACTTGCATGAAACTCGACGTACACAAGCGGGACACCCATTCACAGTTGATTTTGACTTCGTGAGAACGGGCCGCATCTTAGACTCGTTTTTGTGTAAGACAATTTGTATGTGGTACGAGCTACCGGCATCTGTTTTTCCTCCTTCATATAATCCGCAAGGCCCGTATGAATAAATTTCTTCCTACAGCTCCTACCTTAAACCGCCTCACAACGCTGCCTAACAGGGTGGCGACATAGCTCCCCTGCCTTTGTACAGACAGGGATGCTCTTGTGAAGTGTCACATAAAAAAAATACAAAGAAGTTCACTCCATATATTTTTTTTATTTTAATGATACTCATATTTTATGATGATACATAAATATTATAATAGAGAAACAGGAGTAAATATGGATTGGCTCATACGAACAGAACCAATGAATGATATAGTAGAAAATGTTTACATTGGAATTTATTGAAGAGGTATGCTACTATAGTCGTCCATTAGGCAGATCATCTTGCTTGTAGGGTATGAATGAGGACAAACATTTGAAAAGCTCTGGAAACATGTAACATTCGATTAACATTTGACCTTGAATCAAGAAAATTTCATTCTGTAGCGGGGAGGGGCAGAATTTTACTGCCTGGTCTGGCTGGAAACCTAAACACAGCCCTGCTTACAAAAATTAAATTTATACATGTGTATGTATTACTTACATACCAGTTTCACTTACAGAAGAACGAATAAGGCCGCCACTAAATAAATAACACATGATAAGATTAACATTATCTTGTTGTACAGGGTCTGTCACGGAAACTGCAATTTTTTAAAGGAACACAAACATTCCCAGGTTACGAATAACTTGACAATATTTGAAAATCTCCTACTATGCACCACCACAGTGAGCGTAAAAAATGTTGCTTGAGTTACACGAGTCCCCTCTAGACAGCCCAAAAGTAACAGTATGGTGTGCTGTTGGAGAGAAGGTCATTATTCGCTTCAACAAGATGGTGCAACTGCACACAGCTCGTAATTCAATGGCTGTCTTACGGGATCAGTTCTTATCTCCAGATATGGCAATATTCAATGGCCTCCTCGCATCTAAACTTTAGTGACTTATTTTTTGGGGATATCTCCTGAGTATATGTTGACAAGCCAGAGTGCCTTGAAGATTTCAAGATGAAAATACAGGAGGAAATCATTCAGATTCCACGTCAGATGTTAACCGGTTCTTTGCCGCTGCCATGTACGGCAGGCCGGCCATACAAGATTAGCGCGTTTACTCGCCCTTCTTTATGCCTTCGTTGCTTGGTTATATCATGCATAGAGACATCTATTTGGATGATCGAGAAACACTTTAATGTAAGTTTATTAATATTACTGACTTTCATGTTAACTACCCAAAAGTTTCACATGACAGTCATTAGGCTCTGCCACATGTACAATTCAGAGCGGCGGTACAAAGGGCCACTCCAGGCCGCAGCGCAGAAAAGTCTTACAATGGACTGCGCTGTAAACCGTTACCTTACTTTCAGATTTTAATTTTCTGTGCGGCGTTCTGGAGTGGCGCGTGGTACTGCCACTCCAAGTGTAGGTGTGGCTGAGCCTAGTATGTGTCTAGCCTGTGGGGTTGTCACATTTCGTCGTTGAAATATTATAATTTTATTGGCATTTTTTTACTTTTCGTGATTTATAAGTTATAAATTCTGATACTTGTGCAAATAAGTCGTTATTTTTAGATTACAGAGTGTGTTTACTGTTTGTCGTTGTAAGATTTTTGAGTATTTTTGATTTTTTATTTATGAAAATTATTGTAAAATTTCTTTGACCGACAATGGAGAGTAGTGAACAAAATATATCTGATGATGGCCAACTGGAGGAAGATTTCAGGATGAAGCTGGCCTATGGCCTGTTGAATCGGATGACAAGTGATATTGATTTTGAAGATGGTGAAGAAGAGCAAAAGCAAAAGCAAGTTCACATATTTTTCTGTGATAAGTTATGACAACCCTGATATTTTAATAAAATTTGACTTGTGTTTTTCTAAGTGAACGGCAGAATAAACGATATATGGTACATATTTGGTAAGTCTTTAAATATATACAAAAAAATGAATTATTAAGGTTATTTTTGCTAAAAATTTCACTGCCAGCCGTGCACAGCCATACTAATACTGCCATTAAAAAGGTTAATTAAAGCTACTGAAAGTTTTCAGGACCGCCTGCTATCACACATAAATTAATGTAAATGGCCAACATCTGAGCGACGGCGACGTGATATTCAAAACATAAATAAACTGCCAACAAAAATTCCCAACTTACACTATGTTTTGTCATAAATAAAAATATTTTTTAAACAAACCTGACCGAGTACATCTTATTTGAAAACCTTGCAATTCCCGTGACAGACCCGGTACAATAAATTTTTCTTTTCATTGATTACATTGATTGAAGAAATATACTAACTTTATTAGATTTATAAATAAGCATCAAGACAAACTTTTACACACATCAAAAGTTCAAAATCTTAAATCTGAAAGAACAATACATTTACGCACATTAAAAATATACCTTCTATCATAAAAAACACAATTTTTGTACATTATTGTCTAAATTCAATAACTTAAAAAAAATAAAATAAATAGGATATTAACCTTCATTGTCAGTGTCACTTCTATTATTTGTGGCCTTTTAATGTTTGTGGCCATAAACATTTGAACATGTTTTATAATATCTTCTATCATTACCTACTTGTTTAGATTAGGGTGAAAGGGTTTTGTAAATTATCACAGTCTGTCTCCCTGGCCATATTCAATATTGTCTTCATTGTCTAGTAATTTGTTGTGGTTATCTCGAGCTTCAATCTTAAAGATGCTTTCCTGTTTTGAAAGAGCAAAAATATATATGAACATATAAAATAATACACAGGGGAGGAGAGATTTCCATAAAACATAATATATTTTTAATAGTGAATGTGTTAAGTATTATGATAAAAAGATATAATAAAAATTACCTTTACTTCTTTGGTTGAATACTGATCCATTTTATCAAAGATGACTCCATGCAGTCCCAATTGTTTCAGATGACGAATAGTGTCTTTACTATTGTTATCATTGCCCCAACAAAAGATTATTAATCCTGCATCAATTACCCACTTTACCTATAAATGGAAAAAATATTATGTTAGTAAATATGGATCTCAGAAGGCCATATAATGTGGGGGGGTGGTGTGGCCAGAGAAATTCTGAGATAAAAACAAAGATCTCATCACAGAAATAACCAGTTCCTAAAGCTAAATCTCCATATCTGAAAAAATCGAGATGAGTTGGCAACACTACTACTAAGCTTCTCCGCCACCACATGGGAAGCTTATAGCAGACTACGCCAATCAAATAACACAATCATCACTGCCATGGTTGCCTGGATGGAGTCCCTCCTGATGGCCCTCTGGAGACGGGAGATGTCCAAATATCCTCCATAAACGGCTGCTTACTAACATTTTTGTATTTATAATTTTATATATTATTTCAAAATATGGAATGTATTGCATTACACTACCCCTGGATACATTCTGGAATAAATTCTTATTATTATTATAAGACTGGTTAAATGGAGGGGAAATTGGAGTTGATGTCTGATTAGCCATAAACGCTTACGCAAAGAGCTGCTGTCTGGGACACTGAATAACTAATTTAAATTAAGAGGCTACGAAAAACTTGATGGTCATGTAATTTAATATAGGGTGCCCCAATAAGAGCACCGGTTTTAAATATGTGCCATTTTTTTATTATAAAAATGGCAGCTCAGCAATCGAACTAATTTCCTCAATTTTTTTAATAAATTATCGAATTTTTTTATATATTCAATAATATTGTTATTGGGTTTATAAAAACAGTTTATTTTTAAACAAGTTCTGCTGTGTAATTATTATTACGCGTGACAGCTGTTTCGCCCTCTGAAGGCATTATCAAACTGTGGGTAGCCCACTTACAGACGATACATTTATATTATTTCTAGGTAGGTATTTTAATTTCAATTACTGATTTCTGAGTAAAATATTAGAAATTATTAATGGTTATTACCTCAGTAAAGTTTCCCCAATTAGTGTAATGTTTAAAGTTGACTGAATGTCTTTATGTTAGTTATTCCCAAACGATGACTCATAGGGTTATTTTAATAGCATAATTAAGTACTTCATAGTGCACTCATATTTGCACTAGGTTTGAAGATATCTAGTAGGGGTGAACGAATTATATTTGTTTGTTCATTAATTAGAATAGCTTTGGGATTATTAGAGTTTTTGTTAATTTCTAACTGCTCTAAAAGATTCAGTTTACGGCCTTTATTTTGTACGTGTAACGGAGTTGGTTTATTATTATCATTAAGTGAGTGATTTTCATCTAGGAGATGTTTGGCAAATTGAGATTGGATTTTATTATTATTTTTAAAAGATCTTATATGTTCTTTGAACCTAGTGTTAAAGGACCGGCCCGTTTGTCAAACATAAACAGTGTTGCATTCGTCACACTGGAGTTTATAAATGCCACTATTTTGTAATTTGAGTACCTTACTTTTTGAGTTTTTAAGAGATGATCCTAAGTTGTTATTTGTGCGGAATGCAATATCTAAGCCACACTTTTTGAGGACTTTGGCAATTTTATTAGATGTCTGTCCGATGAATTCTAAACACCCGAATTTATTATTCGTCTTATTATTAGTCGCTGGGTAAATTAATTTAAGGTTATTTTTGTGTTTGTTATTATTAATTATTTTTTCGATGTCTCTACCCTTGAAGCCATTATTTTTAGCAATAGTTAGGATTGTATTTTTTTCCTTCTCGTAAGCTTTCTTGTCGAGTGGGATGTTATTAAGCCTATGTACCATTGAGTGGTAGGCAGATAATTTATGTGACCATGGGTGTAAAGATTTGTCAAGATTTGTCATTAATTATAAATCTTTACACCCATGGTCACATAAATTATCTGCCTACCACTCAATGGTACATAGGCTTAATATAAAAAAATAAAATGGAGTTCTACAAATTAAACTTAACAATAATTATCGAATTTTTGACTCACTTCGACCGCAAAATTCACGAAGTTTACAAAGTGTTTCAGCACAACTTTCTCCATTTTTATAATAAGTTTTATCAATATTAACGCATTGTTCTATCACGTAGCATTCAAAATTTACTAATGGCAAGGTTGACAAATGACGACTCATGAAATTTTTAGATCTGCCAACCTTATAATTAAAAAATGGTGCGAAATTTGTTCCGCCGCTCATGTTGGGACGCCCTGTAATAAAAACGTATTCTATAAAGTTCCAAAAAAATAAACCTATTAACAAGTTAATTTTGATCCATAACAAAAATTCATTGAAATGTGTTGCAACTTACACTGATCAATTAAAAAATAATTACCTTCCTACATTAAGGGGCACAAGAGGCAAATTGCACCTCACATCAAGACATCCTCAACTTAGGGAGTATAGAGAAGCTGAAAGAATTGGAGAGGTAAAGAAGAAGAGAAGAGAAAGGTTTGGAAGTATCTGGCTATTGGTATCTCATCACTAAATAATACAAATGCATTTCTAGTCATGTTTAGATTGTGTACGGTAGTCTCTCACCAAGGTGATACTTGGTGTAGATACCTACCTACCTACCATTCTAATTTTTAGGTTGGGACGGCCGACGATACAATGTGTTGTATAAATAATACAACCTGTGTGGGATCTCTCAGCAAATCTTCAGAGTGCACCACTACCCCCAGGAGACCAGCGTTGATAGCGTGGAATGCAGCATCCTGAATGGTGTTACACCTCGGGTCCAGCAGCTTTGGGTAGCGCCGCGTAACTCCTTGCGTCAGGAACATGGTCGGATACTTGTTCTGCTTCAACCTTAACATTGTGCACACATCGGGGTGGAAGCACGAGAAAACAATCCTTCGCTGATCTGATTTCAAGACTACTTCTAAAATCTGAAATAAAAACGTACCTCATTATTTTTTTTATATTCAAAATGCTACTTTTTTTTCCTATATGGAAAATTCTAAAAATAACATCGGTCCCTTAAGACTTGCTCACATTCAAACCTTTCTTTGAGTTTTGTTATCTAGATCATACACAGTATTTTCATTAAACCACTAGAGATAAGTATGTGCTAGCTAAAACCGACAGTTTTAAATACAGCACATCAAATTTAAAGGCCGACCCAGTTTGACACCACAAAAAAAAATCTGTGTAGAGTTGAGTAGATTTGTGGAATACTCGTTTATGATGTTGGCTTCATGAGAAAGGGTCATGCTTCGACTCATTTTATGTAAATCGGCTCGTACGTGGAATGTGCTACTGGCATTTGTATTTCCTTCTTATAATTCGGGACTCTTCAAACCTGCAATTAATAGATCTCTTTCTAGGGTCCTTGCCTTAACCTGCTTCACATTCCCATTGAGAATGTAGGGCGATATGGTGATTTAGGTCAAGCCCACATATATTATGAGGTTACATCCGTCGTCTGTGACTGACTTTAGATAAACACTAAATACTTAATCTCACCTTATCAATATAAATGTTCATATCTATAGGGTCCTTGAGATCTGCTGTTCCATCCTCCTGTTTAAGGCTCCATTTGATTTCAATATTGAAACCTACACTCGGGTCTATAGCTTTGAATGCTTCTGATAACAAAGGAAAGGGCTGGTGATCTGCTAAATCTTCATCGAAGAATCTCTGCTGCTTTTCACGGCCCTCCATTACATGATAAACCTAAAATGTTTACCATCAGTATTAAAAACATGCATATAATTAACCCATATGTTGTTTTTTATGTGCAATACTTAAAATGCAATACCTGATTTATGTCCAGTAAATTATACAATTGAAAGAAATTTAAGGTCAAGACAGAGGGGAGGGGGTATAGAAACATGTGCAATAATTTTATTATTTCTTCATATGAAGCGGTTACTTTGTGATGTGACATTATAATTTAAAATTAAACAATAACTTTGTAAACATCACTTATAGGTAAATACTTAATGCCGACCGGGTTTCGCTACAACACGTAGCCTCATCAGGGCAGTATAATACTAACAATCTAAAAATTTTAAAATTGTAGCTCAGACTGTCCACTTACTGTGAAATCCACACATGTTAATTTTAAAATTTTTAGATTGTTAGTATTATACTGCCCTGATGAGGCTACGTGTTGTAGCGAAACCCGGTCGGCATTAAGTATTTACCTATAAGTGATGTTTACAAAGTTATTGTTTAATTTTAAATTTTATTATTGTTGTCTTGCATATAAGTAACTTAATGAGCATGTGCCTTTGCTAACATATAGAAGTCCTAGAGAGAGGTCGTATGTCACGTCATCATTCTACTATTTGGTCTTTTTCGTTTTCATACAATTCATGCGAGAAGGAAGATTTTTTTGTATATGATGAACAAACAAACTTTTTCTAGGATTACTATTATAGCAGTAATTGTTTAGCAAGTCAACAAGAAAATTATAAAATCCTAAATAACTGCTTTTGTAGAACCTATGTTTCGCTTAAATTGAGGAATGGGTATACAGTAATACTCAAATATCTAAGACTGATGGTGAAGAACTGCTGAGAATTAAATTTAAATTAGCATTCAAAAACAATTCAAATGGATGATAATAATTAATAATATATTATGTACTACGTACTGGTAGAGTAAATCTACATTTTTAAAGGCAGAAATATAGTATAAAGAAAAGTAAAGAAAACCTTTAATTTTTGTAATTGTTCCAGAGTGAGGTCCATCAAGGGTATTTGTAGCATGTCAGAAGAATCATCGCCCTGTTTGCCTCTAGGTTCAACACACACATGGAAGTCATGATAAATAATGGGAATGAGATCCTTGCTGAGCTGAACATCAAACTCTACCATGTCTGCCCCACTTTCTCCTGCCTGCCTGAGAGAAGCAATTGTGTTTTCTCTTATTGCAGCACTTCTATAAAATAAATTAAAAATAAACCTTTAATTTACACAATTGACACTTTTTACTGAATTTGTACCTGCAACAGTCAAGTAATATATTTTTTTCTTGTTTATTCCAGATCTTGAGGATGGTGGTGCAAGAAGAAGAAGAAGAAGAAGCTGAATTATTTATTAAACTAATTAAGGTTTCCATAACTCTTAAGATTTGAGTTTTGGAAGGAAATTATGTAGCCAAGCAGGGACAAAGATACCATTAAATTTTTTGTTTGCAACACTAATTCGTCACCTTTCCTTGTTAAGTATGCATACATGCTAAATGTATGCAAAGGTTTTATTACAAAAAAATTCATCTGCAACTTTAGGGCTGTTCAGTTTGAATACATTTTACATACGGTGAAATCGACAACAATTCCCTGTATTTAAAAAATTCCTTTCTTCTTGTGAACGTATTAATTTAATTCATTCTTTTAATTTATTTAATTCACCAAAAAAAAGGTTTATCCGCAAGAGCGGGAGCCACGGTACCAACTCAATTTTTTTGTACGGCAAAAAGTTGACTCAATTAAACGAAGGTTCGACGAGAGCCGTCAGTTCGGAGCCTATGAGCAATGAGAATACTGTGCTAGCTCGTTATGGCTCGCTCGATACGGCTTCCCCGGTACGGCTTCCCCGCTACGGCTCCCCAAATACGGCTCCCCCAATACGGTTCCCAGCGTAAGTGTTTAAATGATCATACGACTCTTGTATATATATTGAATATATCGGTACGCCACCTTGTACAAGAAAAATATGATGTTAGGTAATTAGTAAGTGTAGGTAAATATGTCCAAGTCCAGATGTCGGACTCTCACAGACCGTTCTCTAAGGAAATAATAAGTACTTGATAACTTTAAGCTCAATTAGATAGATAAGCTCAATTGTGCGACGCGTTCATGAACGACTCTTTGCTTTACTCAACTACTTACTCAGATAATAAATAATACGATAAATCGATGTAAAGTTGACCAAATATTTACCGAACAGAGACACCGTTCCTTCCACTTGCTCAAAAAGTTCACCCTGGAAAAAGTTCATCCTGGAAGATTTGTGTAGGCCAGAGAGAAATGACGATCTCCGAAAGGTTATCAGAACACTTTCGAGCATGTAAACTCGGCCACCAGGACAATTCGGCAATTGCCGAGCATTTAATTGAAACCAACCATTACTTTCGATTTGTTCCTGAAGTGCTGGGAAGACCCAAAATACATAGAGCATGCCTAATTAGGGAGGCGATCGAAATTCATAAAAATTCCATTATTATTAATTAAATTATTAGCTCAATAGTTCTTGGTATCCGGTAATTGACAGCTACACCAAAACTAAATGCAGAAAACCATCATAAACAAAAGATTTTTTTTAAATTTTACCATAATGCCAGCTCTTAGAGCATTGGAGTTGGTAACAAGGTATCACATCTACATACATAAGCACACACTTCACCACAATCTTTACACATGTGACCTGATGATGGAACTGTAATGCTGTCCGAAACGTTGGCTAAAGAAAGAGGTAGAAAAAAAGTTGAATTATTGGAAAATAAACATTATAATTTATTGTATGTTTTTAATTTATCTTTTTTACTTCTACCGTCATGTAGAATCACCTACCAAAGTTAGCGCACTTTACCTATGGATACCCTTTATATGGTTTTAAGTTTAATTTGTAAAACTCCTTTTAAAAGTTTTTATTTTTAATGGAAAATTTATGTAGTTCTATTATTTAAGATTAAAAAAAAGGTTTCTTATAAAAAACCATTTTTTTATCTTAAATAATAGAATTACATAAATTTTCCATTAAAAATAAAAACTTTTAAAAGGAGTTTTACATTGTTTTACACATAAATATTTTTAGCCATTTAACACAGGGATAGGCAGAGAGGATAGACCGCCACACAACTTTGCCTTGAACACACTCCTTGCTTCACATACATCATACAGTCTCATACAAACGTCTTTGGTTATTCTAACTCTTAATTGGACTCAAGTATTAGAACATAATCATGCCATGTCTTCCTCATGCGCCCCTAGTTCTACCATTAACACCCGCGGCATATATCTTAACGTTTTTCACAAATTTTTCAATACTATATTATTTTTCAAAATACTTAATTTCCAAGCGAATAAAATAAAATTGTATGCTAGGAGCATTTTTAAAGATTCAAAATACCATAAAATCGAGGCAAGTGCAGTGAGCTACTAGGGAATCCATGATGAATGTCTTGGCAAACTAAAATTTAGGGGTGTAGTTTAGATTTTCACTTACAAACTATAGTGGATTATCATTAAAAAACATACTCTTTAGTTTTGAAGCTGGATCCCGAACCTCGATGACCAACATCCAGTCCAGTCCATGATTCCCTCCAGTAGCTTGCATTAGAGCCCTTCATGTCACAAAAGGAGACCGCCATGGGACGCACTACCAAATACTCTACATTCATCACCCCTAGGGGCTGGTGTCTAGAGCTACATGTTATTGGGAGCTGAAGACATCCCTCTGAATTATGTATGAAACTTGATAAAATATAACTATACCCAACGTGTATAGCTTCATTTGGATTACTATGTTTGTACAGGTCAACCAAGTAAGAAACTTTGTTCTCACAAGGCAAGGTAACATTGAAAATAAAGAATTCATCTGTTGTAGCGATAATACCAAATTGGATTTGCGCTTTGAATTCAGAATCAAGACTGTTCACCGCGGCCACCTCAATAATTGTATCAGGGGGCTGTGAGTCATTCTGTTCCTCAGTCAAAATTGGACATTGAATGTTCAATTGAGTTAATTTAACAGAAAATGTATCATCTGGTCTTCTTGCTTTAAAGCTAATAGAGTTCTTAGAAAATTTGAATTGTACAACTGAACCTGTTGTCAACCAGCCCTTTTCTATCTTTTCTTTACCATCATATTTTCCAAAAATGTCAAATTCTTCTGAAAGCTGTAAGTTTTCCTTCACTATTCTGCGCAGAATAACATGTGTTTCCCACCGACGAATGAGTACTTGAGTATTATCAGCAGTTCGCATACAGATACAGTAGCGATAGTGAACATTCGATTTAAATGGTATTTTTAGTGTAACTGACCAATAAGGGGTGTTTTCCTCTTGTTTTAAATGTATAAGCTTATCTTGGTTCCAATTTCCTAGCTCAACGCAATCACCAGTTACGCAAACAGATTCAAATTCATGCAAGTTAGGCACGGAAACCATAAACTTCCAAATTCTTTGACAAACAGTTTGCTTGGACAAGTTTCTGGTTGAATCAGAGCAATGCTTCATGTTTTCATCGGGTCCTTCCATTGTATTGTAATAGTAAAGAGAGTTATTTTTATAAGAAATCACGAAACACCAAAAAACCTTATCAGATCTTGGACATCACGGGATATTAGAATTAAGAAAGTAATTACACTCGACCGCAAAAACAGACAAATCTATTAGTAGTTTTTAAGCTACACTTTTTTCGTTAGTTTATCTAACACATCTAGCAACTTGTGATAAACATGGCAATATAGTATTATTTAATAAATGAGAATGATGCAATTAAACAATTAGACTGGTCCTGACGTTGTATGACGTTTAGCCATAAATAAACCAATCAGTTTAGCTGTCACCATGCTGTCACCTGTCATTTTGTTGCTGTGATGGTGTTGGATAGTGTGCTTAAAAATAATTTTCCCGGGGGGAGGGTGGCGGACTTGAAATAAAGGACGGCAAAATAAATAGTATGCTTTATTACCAATAACATAAAATTAATTTTTAAAAATAAATTTTATCTACCTTGAAAATTTACATTCAAGATCAAAAAATAAATTTGTTGCAGTAAGTACCTTCTAACAATTTTTTTCTCGAAATATTACAAATGGAAAAATTTCCAAATCAGTTTGCACAAGTAGGTACATTATAAACAAATATCCAGACGCACCGAAAGCATCCAACATTTGTTTTATTTTAATGTCATAGAAAAAAAGGAAAGTAAAACGTAAATATGAAGTTAACAGGCTTTTTAGGTTCACGAGTAAAAATATTATTTGTTGGAAGTAGGTAGATACCCACATAATATTTTGGCAAATAATAGATGCATAATAAGTAAACCACTCACAATAGATAAATCCGCAGGGTGAGGGGAAAGATATCAGAAAGTGCTTAATTTTTTTAATGACATATCCCATTCCCCGTCTCATCAAATACCCAAACAAAAATCAGACGTCATAAATGCATTAGCAATACAAAAATAAAATAAAAATAGTGTAATGTATACCACTTTGCATACATATCATTTCAAAAGTTTGTCATACAAGATCTGCCAGGTAATTTGCCCTCACCCTAGATTTGGCTTCAATGCCGCATACAAAATCTCACGAATGCTCTGTCCAGGGCTTTTTAGGTTCATGGACAGTAGACATACCATAGTGCATGACCCATGCAGTGGTTTATTTATGGCATGACCGCACGCCTTGGGCATGCCTTGGGTGCCTATGGATTTTGTCATTAATGCGTAATGGCTGGGTGTAAACCTAATAAAATAAATATTACAATGTAAAGAAAAAATAAAAATTAAGAAAGCTTTTCCTTGGTAAATATAATAGTTTTGGGAAAAAAATATTGAAGTAGAGTTCGGTTTTCAGTTCAAAATTGGTATCCTTTCTTTTGTGATTTGAATTTTTAATGAAAAATAAATCCTACTTAGAATAAAGGTTTTGTTTGGTGGGTAGTCGCTGGGTTTTTTTTGTAATATGATTTTAATTATTGTTCTCTATACAACTCCTATTGGGAGAAGGAGAGTGGTTTATTTATGTGGAGAAGGTTAGTTTTATATTCGGAACCCAAACTAATGATATCGTATTGATAAGTTGATTGGACTAAGGAGTAGTATATTAAATATACGTTTTTCGACAAGATTCTTAAAAATATGAAAATTAATTTTCTAATTTTTTTTCAAATTGGTCTATTTGGTTCTTCTATTTCAGATTTTTATTAATAATTACTCATAGTTATTTGATTGTGTTTGTTGTGTTTTATATTGTGGAGTTTTGGAATTGTATGTATGATAATGTCAAAGTTTTTAGGTTTATCGTTTATGTGTATTGCAAATGGAACTACAAATGTTTTTTTTCACTATTTAGAGATAGTAAGTTAATGTCGAAGAAAGTCTTTAGTGTGTTTATGTCTTCGGTGGCTTTTAAAGTCACGGTTTCCATTATTTGTTAACTAGCTGACGTGTACCCGGCGTTGCTCGGAGACTTTTCTCTACTTTCTATAAATATAATATGCAGGTGTTATATATATATATAAAACCTTCATGAAAAAATTCTCTAAATGATAGTGAAAACCCCATCAAAATCCGTTGCGTAATTTAGAAGAACTAACGCACAAACAGACCGACGCGGAAAGCGACTTATTTTTATACTTTTTAGAGATTAAAAGAGTTTATTTAACTAATTCTTGGTTTAAAAAAATCAGTGGAAAACATAATTCAATGGTGGTTGGTGTTATTTTTTTAATTCATAGTCTTTCTTTTTCAATTCAGTTACCTATGATTATTAAATAATAGTATTAGGGAAAAAAATACTGTACAAAGAATTTTCCCATAGGAATGAAATTTTTTTTCCGGGGTGAAAAGTACCCACGAAAAAAGAAACCCACATCACTCCCAGTCCGTGATTGGTTTATTTATGCCCAGTCCCCAACTATCCCCTGCAAAAAATCACGTCGATCGGTCGCTCCGTTGGGACGTAAAGAAGAACGAACAAACCCACGTTCGCATTATAATATCAGTTAGTTTGAATTAAGAGTGCACTTTCCCTATCAGAATTTGAGAATTGCCTCTACGGCAACTTTTAAACCTTTGTAAGATTGCCTATAGGGTCTCTGTCGTCACTTCAAGAAAAATAATTATATTATTATTATGTCCTGAATTTGAGACATCTATTAACACGACTCCAAACTAAATCTACTTTTACAAATGTGAAATAATATCAACACGTGTCAGCTGCCAACAGCAGAGCTTTGCTGGCACAATACAAAGGAAGTCAAACTGTGGGGTATTTCAGAATCCATAAATTATTTATTTTTTTAATTTTATAATAATATGTAATTTGTTAAAAAATATGATTTTATAAAATCAATATATATAAGTTTATCTATACAGGGTGTCCGGGGGTAAAGTTCAAAAACTTCAGGAGGTTTCAAGGAGGAGAAATTTCATTTTTTTTTTCCTTAAAAAAACATTTTTTCATAGACCAATATACTTTTTTCTGTACAATCAATTAATTTTTTTTATCCGAAAACTAGCTTAAAACGTTAAAATTTCAAAAAATCGTCTTTTTTAATTGTACTATCATGTAGAATCACCTTCCTTGCACATTTAACCCCCGGACATATTGTATAAAAAATATATATGTATTATCTACTTTTGTACATTTATATAAATTATATAGATGTATACGTTTTTTATACTTATCATATTTTGTATTATGAAGATAATTTATACATTTTTAAGCTTTTTTATCAGGGTGTGGGCCATTAGTGTCTCAAGGATTTAAATATAAATCAGAAGACAGTTTTGTAATGATTTATTTATTCATTTAAACAATTCAATAATTATGAGAGTAATATAACATGTATGAATCATAAAATTACATTCCAACATATATTTTTAATGATGTACCTACTCTCACAAAAAAGCTTCTGTATTTTTGTTTGGAGGGTGCTTTATTTATTCACAAAGGTAAGAAATTTTTGTAACTACTATTTTTAATAGTTTAAGTTCATGTGAACTTACAATTTAATTTTGAACTTTATTGGTTATAACATACGATATACTTTTAAATACTCTAAATCTTGTTTGTTTAAATTGTCAAATGTAATTTAATCACAAACATAATACAATGAAGAATTGGTGGTTCTGAGATATACCAATAAATACGGTGAAAGAACCTTAAACTATGTTGTACCCAAAAAATACAATAAACTAAAAACAATCAAAAATAATACCATTTGTATTGCAAGTCAAATATAATAAAAGGAAATTACTATAAGATACAGATATTTATATTGATGCCCTATTGAAGCACTTGTATTTGTAATTAGAATTGACATTGTTAGGAAAAGGAATATCATTATGATATGTTTGTAATACTTCATATACCTACCTATATAATATATGAAACTATTGATGTGACCATTCATTTGTACTTGTTTAGTGTATAAGTTTTTTACTGCTGTTTACATATTTATATTTATACTATTCTGTTAATTTAACCAATTGATCTAGTTGGTAATTTATCATCATCTTTATTTATACATATACCTTCTTTGAAAATTTACCAATTGCATAAAATGTTGTCACTACGTACCTGCTGACAATCTTCATAAGTAGTGTAGCATGTTTAAATATTAATAAATAAAAATAAAACTCGTCAGGTATAATAAATAATAGACGTCAGCGACAACAGGTACATAATCGGGTTCATTCAACGTGAAATTGGGTGTGATGAATGAAAGTGGGTTATATGAAAAGAGACAACCTGGTAACAACGTTTGACGCTGGTGCCATATGATGAAGACCGTAATACAATACAAACATTAAAAAACTATAACAGTTATACTGGCACTCAAATCAATGTTATTGTTTTCATAGATCGATATCCATTTTAAGGCAGCTTTTTATTTTCTAGGTTGGATACAAATGACACGGTCGGAATAAGGAGAATAGAGATGCACCATCGACACCTTCTTTTTTTATCAACCAACTGCAATCCATATCGGACCATTCTCCATTTAGACGCGGATTTGGAAAAGTTATTGTCAAATCTGAGCCCAGATCTGACCTAAAGTCCAAAATAAAATTTGAATGTAAAATGTGGCGACAAATTTATAGTCAACACATGCGACCAAAAGCCTAAAAATACCATGGACATCAATGTAGCAGCAGCATCGGGGATGACTGAAGGAATTGGGCTTGCTCAACTGTCTGAGTTTTTTACGGCTGTCGACTTATCCCTGGTGTACCAAAAACATTATAATAAAGCAAATATATGTCAAGAGAGTGAAAGAAATGTGCATTACTCGCAGTGGAAGTCACAGTGGAGCGAGAGCGTCAATCTGCTATTGAAGAAGGTTTTCTGCAGGATAGAGTGGCGGTGATCGCGAAGTGATCATACATATAGATTAAATTATACAGCCCTCTTATGTGCAGCAGCAATTATTGACAGAAAATTTGGAGAATTTTTAAACCTACAAGTAAATATTGTTGCATTTGTGCAACTGAGAACCAATGTGCTTTGCCTAAAGACCACGGATGGTACAAAAATTAATGAAATTGATCAAAACTTCCGTTGAATCGTATGATTTGATACATGCAACTTATATTGGTTGGCGACAGTAGTACTTATAAGTTAATCCAAAAGAAACCACATCCGAAGTAAATCATCGAAAAAGTGTCGCAATTATTTACTTCCAAAGAATGTGCACCAAATTATCCGCTCCAAAAGATTATTCGCTGATGTGAACGACCAAGTATCCTTTACATCAGCGAAAGATGATAACCACACAAAGGATACTGCTCATCAGAAAGGTGATTTGTCACCTATTCGATCGCATAAACAAGATACTGAGAACATGTCAAACAGAGTCAATACACTGTATGTAGATTTACACTTCAGCAACAGTTACAATGAAGTGTTCAATCAACAATTCAAAAGCTATTATTGTCAGAGTTATAAAGTGATAACTTCGTCCAAAGGTTTTTTGCTTCTTCTACCTTATGGCGTAGAATGCAGCTTATTAACTAGACCTTTGCATCAAACGCAAGAAGTTTGATTCATGATGTTTGAAAATATAATCTTTGAAAACCCTTAATCGTATAATAGCGATATTTAATAGATTAGAAACGGCGAATTACGCTCTTCAGCAAACTTACGAGAGCCGTTATTCTGCCTCAGTTTCATTCGATGCCGAGATCCATTTACAGTCTCCAAAAAGCATTACTGGGGTAAAACTCTAGAAGCGAAGCTAAATGATTGGAAGACAGAAAGACAAAAACACCCCACTATCAAAAATATCTTTGCCGTAAATGATTAAATAATACCTGTGCTGTTCAGGAGGGCAAACATTGCGGTGATAATTGTTAAATACCTAACGTGACCGCAGAACAACTCCAGTATCATAAAGAAAAGTTCCTGTACAACCTTAAAAAAAACTGAATAAAAAAGAAAAGAAGGCAGATATATACCATCCTATAACAAGACCGCGATCGGCTAGAGTTGTAAAGCCCCTCATAACCGCCTAAAACTTTGAAAATATTGTAAAAAAAAAATCTGGACTTTCAATCGTTAAAATTTCACAACAAAAACAAGACCTTTTTAATGTACAATCCATCAGACATGGTTTCAATAGTGACAGGAAAGCTCTAAATCAGTTGTCATCGCAATTTAATATTACCACACGGCCGTGCTTATTTATAGATTGTGATATTCCATATTTGGCTTAGTTGACGACGATAAAAAATGTTAAAATTAAGTGTCGATTTATAGAATTCGAGATCAATGAAAAAGTTAGTAAAAAAAAAAACTTTTGTAAACTGAAAGGAGAAGAATTGGTTATTAACAAGAATCGCGATTGGTAACAAGCAACGTTTCAATTCTGAATGGTGGTCTTACACCAGGGCGATACTGGTAGTATCTTCCACTCTGGAACGTGCCGCAATATACTATATATTAATTTTAATTAATTAATTGTGAAATAACACAAATTAATCAAATAAAATTTATTTACGCGCGCCGGGTTCGAACCCGCGACCTTCGGAATGGCAGTCCAAAGCGTTACCACTGGACTACGCCGGCCGTCAATGTGGTGAACGTATGTCTGTCGGTATGAAAGAGACAGGCATATCTGAGTGAGACAGCATGACCGAGACGTATAAAAAGGCGTGTCTGTTGTAACTCGTCCTCTCTTAACAACAACATCTCGAATACTGTACATTAGTAATAACACTAAATAAACCAAATAGTATGGAGTATCCAAACGACTATTATTTACATCTTATCTGAGTGATCGACACGGCAGATCACCACAGTTGGCGCAGCCGAAAAAGGAAGCTGAACGGCCGCAAAATTCTTCCTGGAGGAAGAACCGTAGCCGCAGCTGAAAGAACTACAGTTGGAGCAGCCGAAAAAGGAATCTGAACAGCTATTAAATTCTTCCTGGAGGAAGAACTACAGTTGGAGCAGCCGAAAAAGGAAGCTGATCAGCCATTAAATTCTTCCTGGAGGAAGAACCACAGTAGGCGCAGCTGAAAGAACCATAGTTTGGTTATAATCCCACCGAGCACCGCGGAAGGGATTATTGTCGCATAAAAAAATAAAATAATTTGGGGGCAGCTTCACGGACAGTATCGGACATTGAAGGAGCATCAAGGCAAGGAACTGGTGAGGAGATTCAAGGCGCTGAGCTCAAGGAATCAGCAGCCGAGAAACCGGATGAAAAACGGATCCAGGCAGCTTGTACGGGGACCCGACACGGGAAGGCGTGGCGGTGGTGACCGGACGAGAAGGACGACCAGGAATCCGGACGGAGCCAGAAGACGGTCGGACGCGGAAGGGCGGCGATCGGCGGCAGCATCAATCATCAGATTCGTGAGTTGAGTGCTGTTTGTTGTTGTTTTTTCTGATTATTGGTAATCTGTGTGGAAATGGAGGGAGTGGGTTTACCCAGGTTTTGTCACCTTAGGGACGGGCTGGAGACGTTCGTGCTACAGTTTGAGCAGTTGATCCTCGTCAATGATGACAAATTTAAATCCGAGGATAAAAAGAGGGCGGTTCTAATATCCCACCTACACACAGACACGATTAATCTACTGATAGATTTATGTTTTCCAAAAAAAATAACAGAATTATCGGTTGAAAATATATTTTTGTTATTAGGAAACCACATTGGTGTTTCAAAGAATGTGTTTAAGGAACGTGGAAATTTTTTTGCGGCGAAACAAAAAGTTGGGGAATCTATAAATGATTATATAGCTAGGTTACGTTGTCTAACAAGATTCTGCAAATTTGAAAGCAGACTGGAAGAAAACTTAAAAGATATTTTTGTGACTGGTTTATTAGAAGGTCGTATTAAAGAAAAAATGTTTTTAGATGCAGAGAAGCTGACTTTAAAAAGTACATTAGAGTGCGCATCGGGAATGGATTCATTTCATAAAAATATTACGTGTATTAAATCCGAGAGTGTCGGGCTCATTTCTAGAAGTAAGAAAAATTTTAATAGTAGTGCAGGTAGGAATTATTCTACTTCACCGGCGCGGGCGAAAGACAAAAATGTTACAATTCCCAGAAAGAAATCAGTAGAACGTATACAACAGTTGAAGTGCAAATATTGTAATTTAAATAATCATGATTCCAGTAATTGTAGATTAAAAAACGTGACGTGTTTTAATTGCAAAAACAAGGGACATTTTAGTAAAAATTGTCGCGAAAAAAAACGGGAGGAAGTTTCATCTGTGTTTGTGAATTCAAGTGAAATAAATTCAAGGTTAACAAGAAATACCGATCCCATTTATTTATCGTTAAATGTTAATAACGGTATCATCATAAAAGGATTATTTGACACGGGTGCAGGAATATCGATCCTATCGGATAAAGATTATTGGGAACATTTTAAAGATGTACAATTGAAGCCGAAGAATTTAACCCTGAAGGGTTACAATAATTGTAAGTTACAGTTACTTGGATGTTTAATTTTGTCAATTAATTTCAATGGTATTACTAAAATAATGGAATTTTGTGTTGTAAAGGATGGTTCAACCACTGTGCTAGGTAGAGACTTCGTAAAAGAATTTAACATTGGTTTTACGGGTTTCGAGACGGTTTCTTCACAGTTGAAAAGTGAAATACTCACGCATAATATTCACGACGTAAACAATAATAGTGTCGATACGTTAGTGCGTAAATATCCGGAGGTATTTTCAAGTAAACTAGGTAGATTCAATAAATTTAAAGTTCATTTAAAATTGAAAGAAAATGCAGAACCGAAATTCTGCAATCCGAGAAGTATTCCTTTCGCTTTGAAAGCGAAAGTTGAAACGGAATTGAACCGTTTACAGGAAGAGGGAATTTTAGTTCCGATTAGTTATAGCAAGTTTGCATCTCCTATCGTGCCCGTAGTTAAAAGCGATGGAAGCATTAGAATTTGCGGGGATTATAAATGTACTGTGAACCCACAATTGATTGTTGACAAATATCCCATGCCGAAGATAGAAGTTTTATTATCACAAATTTCGGGCGGAATAATATTTTCAAAAATTGATTTACGTCAAGCTTATTTACAGTTGGAACTAGACGAAGAAAGTATGGAATATACTACGATTTCTACACATTTAGGATTATTTAAATTCACTAGGCTAGTGTTTGGGATTAACAGTGCACCGGCAATATTTTGTAGAACTATAGCTTCATGTCTACAAGGTTTGAAGAAAACAGCGGTTTTCCTGGATGATATTATGGTTACAGGAGAAACGATAGAGGAACATAATGCTAATTTAAATGCAGTTCTTAATAGGTTAAAAGATTGCGGTTTGTGCGTAAATATTCAAAAGTGCAATTTTAACGCTTCATCGGTATGTTTCTTAGGGTTTGAAATCTCGAAGGAAGGGATTAAACCTATGGAAGATAAAACGAACGCAATTAGTAAAGTCGCGCAACCAAAAGATTTATCAGAGCTACGCAGTTTTTTAGGAATGGTAAATTTTTACCGATCTTTTGTGCCAAATATGTCTATGTTATTAGATCCTTTGCACAAATTATTGAAAAAAAATACGAATTTTGATTTTAATCAAGATTGCGTAAAAGTTTTTAATAAAATAAAATTAATTTTATGTGATAATCGAGTGTTAGCACATTACGATCCAAATGTTACTTTGAAGGTAGTTACGGACGCCTCAACGAAAGGTTTGGGTGCAACATTGTTACATGTGTATGAAAATAATTTACAAAGACCTATTTCTTTTGTTTCTCGTAAACTGACAGAAGCGGAAAAGAAATATTCAATTTTAGACCTCGAGGCTTGTGCAATTGTGTTTGCTTTTAAGAAGTTTTTCGAGTACATTTACGGAAGGGAATTCATTCTAGAAATAGATAATGAACCTTTATGTAGAATTTTTGGTGAAAAAAAAGGAATTCCTGTTTTAACTTGTAATAGATTACAACGTTATGGTGTAATTCTCTCATCTTTCAATTATAAAGTTCAATACGTAAAATCAACATTAAATTGTTCGGATTACTTATCTCGCGTACCTGTAGGAGATCCTGTTGAGGAAAATAATAACTTTGATTCAAGAATTTTGTGTTTATTCAAAAATAATAGCGAGATGCCAATAGATGTTGAGGAAGTTAAAGCAGAATCTAATACGGATAAATTATTATTAGAGATAAAAAATTATCTTAGAACAGGGTGGCCAAATAAAGTCAATAAGGATGATTGCAAATGGATTTATTGGATAAAAAGGAACGATTTATCAATAATTGATGATTGTATTTTCTGGAACCATAGGTTAGTAATTCCAATAAGTTTAAGGGATGAGATATTAAGCTTATTGCATAGATCTCATCTAGGGATTGCCAAGATGAAAGGGCTAGCTAGAGGCTATTTTTGGTGGCCAGGGATTGACAGTCAAATTGAATTTTTAGTTAGAGAGTGCGGAATTTGTGCGGAAATTCAACCATCACAACCCAAGAGTGAGTTAACTCCATGGCCGATAACGGAAGAAATTTGGAGTAGGGTTCATATAGATTACGTAGGGCCTATCGGAAATAAATATTTTTTGGTAATCATAGATTCAACCTCAAAATGGTTGGATTGCGTGGAAGTAAATTCACCTAACTCAGATAATACCATTAAAATCTTAAAGAGATTATTCAGTTATTTCGGTAGTGTACAAACCTTAGTTTCTGATAATGGAGCAGCATTCATGTCAGCAGACTTTAAACAGTTTTGCGAGAGAAATGGCATTAAACATTTAACAACACCTATAAATCATCCTCAATCAAATGGATTGGCAGAGAATGCAGTCAAAACGTGTAAAAATTTTTTAAAGAAAATATTGTTAGAAAAAAAATTTCAGTCAGGTTATAATGAGAAGTTAGAATGTTTTCTCATAGATTATAGGAATGCACCACACTGTACAACAGGGTTAGAGCCAGCAGTTGTAATGTTTGGTAGAAGGTTAAGGTCAAATTTGAATAATTTTATACCTAGAGGGGGGAAGGTAAAGGAAAATGTGATTGATAAAGATACCAAAATGAAAATGTCAAAATGTCAGGAAAATCAGAAATTCTATTATAGAAGGAATAACAAAGTATCTACGAATTTTAAGATTAATCAGAAAGTTATGGTTAGGGATTTTAGAGACCAAAACAATGATAAGTGGGTACCAGGGAAAGTACATAAACGTTTGGGAAATAAACTATATTTAATTGAGGTTAAATTGAATGATAAAATCATGTACTGGAAAAGACATTTTGATCAATTATCCAAACTGTGTGTATCATGGGAAAAGAACCCTAGTATTTTAATCCCTGAGTCTGAGACGAGGAGGCTATCGTTCGATGAGTACGATGTCTCCGACTTTGTTTCGGATGACAATCTAACGGGTGACCCTCTTTTTCCTTCCAGCTCCAGTGAACCCGTGGCGTCAACGTCGGGGAACTGGAAGGAGCGCCTTCGACCAAGGACAGAGAAATCAAAATAAGCAGCAGTCATATTTGGCTTAGTTGACGACGATAAAAAATGTTAAAATTAAGTGTCGATTTATAGAATTCGAGATCAATGAAAAAGTTAGTAAAAAAAAAAACTTTTGTAAACTGAAAGGAGAAGAATTGGTTATTAACAAGAATCGCGATTGGTAACAAGCAACGTTTCAATTCTGAATGGTGGTCTTACACCAGGGCGATACTGGTAGTATCTTCCACTCTGGAACGTGCCGCAATATACTATATATTAATTTTAATTAATTAATTGTGAAATAACACAAATTAATCAAATAAAATTTATTTACGCGCGCCGGGTTCGAACCCGCGACCTTCGGAATGGCAGTCCAAAGCGTTACCACTGGACTACGCCGGCCGTCAATTAGTTTGATAATGCCTTCAGAGGACGAAACAGCTGTCACGCATAATAATAATTACACAGCAGAACTTGTTTAAAAATAAACTGTTTTTATAAATCTAATAATTATATTATTGAATATATAAAAAAAAATATAAAAAAATTTAAAAAGTACTAAATCAGGCACGCTGAAATAGGGTTAAATACAAAACGAATGGTAAAAATTACAAGCCAAATGGCATTGAAAGAATAGAGTTGTACCAATTAGTGACTGATTCCAGAACGTCTCTGATTTGAACACAATATGCAAAACCAATCGTACCTTTTAATGTCATTAGCTTTAAATTTGTTCAAATGTAAGAATACAATCAGTCACTCCTGAAATTTGAGATGATGTCGTAGGTTTACTACTTTTATTTGTACTTTCTGATATAACTGTAGTAGAATGTTCAGATGTTTTTTTTTCTATGATTGGTGGTTCGCGAATTTGTAAATTCCTCGTGAGGCGAGGGTCTACCAACTCGGGCAAAACATAATTCAAATAAAAAACTTTGAGCTTATCAACCATAGTTGTTCTCCAAAATTCATCGTCGCGTTGAATCATGTCTACTTTGAGATGGTTATTCTCACCTATCCATATTCCAAAAATACAAATGTCTTTTTGGGTAATATGAAGTTGACCTTGGACCTGAAAATACCAATCATGATTCTTGTTGATAACTAATTCTTCTCCTTTGAGCTTAAAGAAGTTAAATTTCTTTTGATGCACCAATTCTTTTATTGATCTCGAATTGAATGCTATAAATGGACACTTAATTTCAACAATTTGGTTGTCGTCAACTAAGCCATCAGGCGTAGCACCTAAATATGGGATATCACAATCAATAAATAAGCCACACGGCCGTATAGTAATACCAAGTTGCGACGACAACTGGTTTAATGCTATCATTTCATTATTGATTCCATGCCTGATGGATTGTACATTAGAAAGGTCTTGTTTGTACAGTAAAGTTTTAACGATTGAAGGTCCAGTTGTTTCTCTTTTTTTAATAATCTTTCCAAAGTTTGAGGCAGTTATGAGATTTCTTCGCAATTCCAGCCATTCACTACAGTCGCGTTGTAGAATAGTTCCTCTTTCTGTTATTTTCCTTTCTTCTTCAGTTTTTTTTAGATTTTTGAGAAACGTTTCTTTTAACTGCTGGAGTTGTTCTGGATCCAAGTCAGGTTTTTGACATTGGTCGCCATAATGTTTGTCTTCTTGAACAGGCCGTGATTTGTTGAATAATTTACGACGAAGACGTTTTCGGTCCAGGATTTTTTTTCTTATCCTTCTGTCTGTAAATTCTTTAGCTTTGCTATTAGGACTGTGCCCCAGCATAGCTTTGTGGAGACTGTAAATGGGTCTCTCGGTATTGAACGAAACGACTGCGGCTGAACAACGGCTCTGGTAAGCCTGTCGAAGACTATAATTCACCCTTTTCCCTCCAACAAATTTCGCTATTATACTGTTAAAGGATTCGACACGATTACTATCAACATCATGGATCAAACTTCTTGCATTTGATGCAACGGTCCCAACAATAAGCTGTAGTCTAGACCATAAGGCAGAAGCAACAAGCTTTTTGACGAGATTTTCATTTTTTTTACCACTCTGACAATAATGACTTTTGCAATCTTCATGTTCACTGAACGCGTGATTGTAACTGTTGCTGACGTCTACGTACAATTTATTAATTCTATTTGACAAGTTCTCAGATCCTTGTTTATGCTCTCGAATGGCGTGACAAATGACCTTTCTTATAGCCATTATCCGTTGTGTGGTGATCATCTTTCGCTGATATAAGGGATATTTTGTGTCTTTCGATAGAGCGGATAACTTGTTGCACATATTTCTAAGCAAATGATTGCGACACTCGATTTTTTCGATGGTGTAGTTCGGATACGGTCTCGTTTTGATAAGTTTATGATAAGTACTACTGTCTCCGTCTGCTATTAGCCGCCCATATATCAAATTATGAGATTCAACTGAAGTTTTGAACCCTTCTACAAGAATTTCTGCTTCCATTCCAGTTGAAGGTCCAGTGTAATTTTTGTAGCAAACATGTTCTTTAGGCAATACTCCTCGGTTTTCAGCTCTTGCACAAATGCAACAATATTTATTTTTAACTCCGAGGTATAAAACTTCTCCAAATCTTCTGCCAACAATTGCTGCCGCACCGGAGAGGGCTGTATAATTTGTTCTATATGATCGTTTCGACCAACACCCATCCGCGATCACGTCAATCACCGCCACTCCGTCCTGTAGACAACCTTCTTCGATAGCTGCTTGACGCTCTCGTTTCGCTGCGACTTCCATGGCGACTAACGCGCATTTCTCCCATTCTCTTGACACTAATACATTTGTCTTGTGGAAAAATTTTACGGACATCGGGGGTATGTTGACAGCCGTCAAAAACTCGGACAGTTGAGCAAGCCCAATTCCTGCAGGAGTCATCCCCGATACTGCTGCTACATTGACGTCCATGGTATGTTTAGGTTTTGGGTCGCATGTGTTGACTGTAAATTTGGCGCAACACATGTTACATTCAAATAGTATTTTGGACATTAGACCAACTCTTTGCTCAGATTTAAGAATAAGATTTCGAAATCCGCATCCAAAAGGAGAATGGTCCGATATGGATTGCAGCTGGTTAATAAAAAAGAAAATGTCGACGATGCGTCTTTCTTCTCCTCCTTCGACTGCATCATTTTTATCCAACCTAGAAAAGCAAAATTGATTTATGAAAAACTACAAATAAAAGTGGATATTGATAATGATTTGGATACCAATAAAAGTATTATAAATTTTTGAATGTTTGTATTACTGAAGATTAATTTTTTCGAATGAAGCGGATGTTCTTTCACATAAAGCAGATAGTTTGTATATTAATAATTCATCTCTTTAGAACTTATGTTTTACCGTTAGTAAAATAAAATACATAAATGTTAGTAAAGTAAATCACTATAACATACCAATTGTCAATGCTTTGAGAAAGACCTCTCCGGCCGATGGGTTTCTTGTTTACAATTTTACGTTTTTTGTTGTAGTACACACGTACATCAGATTTACTGTAATAAAAAAAAAAGTTAACGGTATATATTTTTTTCACAACACGATAGTTTAATCGAAATTCTGAAATCCATTTTACCTTCCTCCATTATCTATATTCTCCTTAGGTATGTCGTTATATGTATTCTCAACAGGTATGCTTTCCCGTTGTTCGTGGAAGCTGGAACAAAATAAAAACATTGATTATAACTACATTTCAAGAACTTTCTAAATAAATGTGAAGGGCGTAAATGATTTTATTGTTACCTCAGTGCTTCAACATCTTTACAAGATGTGGACAAAACGTTCTTCAGTTGAGTATAGTCACATCTGAAATATAATTAAAGAACAAAATGAAATAAATATTTTGTTTTAACTACTTTATTTTAATTTATATTCGTCGACCGGTTTCGGTTGAACTCAACCTTCTTCAGGACAATAAACATTTATATATATCGACGAATATAAATTAAAGTTAAGTGGTTTTTGTATGAGACGATGTATGAATGTGAGTAAGGCAAAGAGTGCGTGCCAAGACCGAGTTGTTTGGCGGTCCGTCCTCTCTGACTACCTCTGCGGGGAAACGGCCTGATGGTTAGTTAGTTAGTTATTTAAAACAGATCGCCTAAAAAATTAGACTATTTTCAAATGGACGAATTCTGGAATAAATAAGTACGTAACTATAAAATAATAGAAAACCTAATTTTTATTGGAAGAAAAACAAAATAATTATTTATTATATATCCAATCAATAATTAACTTCCTCAAATTAAATTCCCTAAAGTTTGAGAACTAGTATGAAGATCTTTATGTTCTTGGATACATTATCGAAAATGCCGGTAGTTTGCCCCACCGTAAAAGTGTCTTATTATTGTACGAAATCATTGGCAGAGATGCAAATCTGACCGGGTCGCTTTCTACATATTCCAGGTACCTACAGTGTTATTATACATATTACTTGCCTCGATCCAGAAAGCTTAGAATTTGTATCAAGCCTTAGTTGGAACGCGTTCTAACATCAGATATACAGTTCTATGATATGAGATGTCAAAGTTTGCAAAGACGATTTATATATTTACCAATTTCTGATTTGAGTTTTTTGTAAAGTTTTTAAGTTTAATATTTTTAAAATGAAAAATATTTAAATAGGACATATAATTACCATTTTAGAACATACCTAAATATGCATATGGAATATTATGCAATTAGCTAGGGCATAATTATTCATTGTACAAGATTCTAACGAATGCAATTCTGTGCTCTGGCAACGTACTTTATAAATATTTTCCATTAAAATATGACGAACTAAAATAATTTGCACAAGATTGAACCTCAAATTCAAAAATTGTTAAATGGATTACGAAAACTTGTCTTTGCAAACTTTCTCTCCTCAGAACATGGAAAAGCGAAGTTAAAACTATATCCAATCAAAATGAACAACTACAAAACGCCTCAGAAACAGACAAATACAATAGGACAAAAAAAAAACAAACGTAATGCTGTTAGAACGTTGTAAATTAAGTGCGGCTTGATTTTAGAATTTCTTCGCGCAATATATACAGTAGCCATACTACGTGACCCGTTCAGAGAGGGGGAGGGGATCTTCAACATACCACGCGTTTGGTCACAATGGGTTAGGTTTATATACTACACGTGGTCACTGAGGGGGGAGGAGTGGGTCACGTAGTATGGGTACATTCCCTACCTACTAACTAAAATATATAGTTTTACATTCAAGGGTCATTTTTGAAGAAAAAATGTAAATTTAAAAAAAACTTACCCGGCAATTTCAGTTTCAGAGGCCTTGGCAATAGATTTATCTCCCAAAGTACGCATTCTGAAAAATAAAACAATACCTGTCACCTTTGTTACACAATATATACATAATTTATTTTTATAATAAATATTACCTACGTAATAGTAAATAATAATATATTCATCAAATCAAAATTTATATTTTTCTTCTTACCTTACAATGTCCACCATGCGTTTTTGTTTCGAACGAAATAGTCTTTTCTTAGAAATACGAGCACTTTTTAGTTTATTTCCCATTTTCGGAATACAATATTATTATTTACGATAAATATTATTTAGTAGAAATCACGAAACGGAGAACAACACGATCGTCCGCGAAGCTCTCTAAGCAGTGACTGAAAGGCAGATAGCGTACGCGCGTGAGGAAGTGAGAGGGGCTGCAATAATCATGCTTAGAATCATAAGACGTAAGCGACTGTTGTGAAAATGTTTAATAAATCACGGCGTATTTCAAAAATAGCAAAAATCACTTTTGGGGTCTATTGAGTAGCATTAAAAGAAGCATTGTGATTTTTTTCATACATATACATAACTTGTAAAATAACAGAAATAAACGTGTTAATAATATTTTTCGGAGCATACTTTGCGATTTATTTCTATCGAGGGAATTTCAAATAATTACCGTTTCGGCTTTTGGAACAAATAGATACTATCTTAAAGAATAACATATATTTTTTTAAGAGCTTAAAAACTTCAAACTTTTAAGGAAAATATGTCGGAAATTGGATGAAATTCGAATAGTGGGCCCTTAATACAATGTCGAAGAAAGTTTCGATGCATCTATAATATTTTTAAAAATTCGCGCCACGTTTTCATATCACATTGTTTGTTTCAATAAACAAAAGTATTTGTCGATTATATGAATTTTGTGGTACATCTCTGCGAATTATAGATTTTCTCAGAATTATTAGTTAAGTACTCAATGGCTTGCTTCATATAAATTTAATCGCGTAATATATTTATACTATGTGGCAAGTTAAGGTTTAACTAGAAAGTAAAAAATCGAAATATTCTTCATATTTTTAATTTCAATATTTACACTACAAATCAATGTACAAAAGTTAAATCGACGCAAGAATTATAATAAAAAATACCTTATATATACAGACATACATACATTAGCAGAGTTCTCAATTAGCTTACATATCTCAATAACATTAAAAACTACTTAATTTACAAAAATCCATTATCACAGGTATTTTTATTATGGTACTAAAAATAAATCACATTATCACTAATAGGGACAGTTCACACCAGGGTGCATGAATAAGCATTTTTCAGCTTGACGACAGAAACCCTTTTTTTGGAAATGGATGCAGAGTCTGCCGTTGCCTCTGTGATTGCTACCTCCTCTTGGTGGACCGTTCCAATTATTATTAGGCCCTTTACCGCGCCAGTGGGATCCACCTCTATGACTTGGTCGCACACCTCCTCTATTCCCATTAAAGTTATTGAAAGAACCTGGAGGACCACCGCCAGAAGCGCCCATCGGTCCTGATGGGCCCATTGGTCCTGACGGGCCCATCGGCCCAGATTGTCCCATTGGACCAGATTGGCCCATTGGACCAGATTGGCCCATTGGACCAGATTGGCCCATTGGCCCTAGACCTTGTACGTTGGGGGGGATTGGACCCATTTGTCCTGGAAATCCCGGCGGAAACATAGGACCATTCATGTTATCCAACATTTGGAATTCGGGCATTTGTCCTGGGAACATGGGACCCGGTCCGGGCCCGGGGTTCATAAACATGTCGGGAGGCATATTCATGCCTTCTGGCATCATCATATTAGGACCATTCATAGGCCATTCTGGAGGCATCACTCCCGGCCCAGGGGGAAATACTGGCATCCCCTTTGGAGGATTTCCAAAGCCTGCCCCGAATGGCGGTAAGGGATTGAACATGTGCGGCACGGCGTTCATTCCAGGGTTGATTATCGGCACTGGGGTGAGTTTAGGCTCCGGCCAAGGCGTGTGTTGATAGTCCACAACATTGTCACTGCCAGCATTGACGTCTTCTAAAGGTATAACGATGGGATCGGTAGTAGGATGATTTTCAGTATCTGGTTCTGTGGCGGTATCGGGAATCATAGATTTATTGAAATAAAGGGATTGTAAAACAGACTTTTCGCGGGCTAATTGAATATCTTTCTCTGTGCTATTTTTGCCATATTCTATAAAAGGACTTTCGATAGGTATTAATGGACGCCAGGACGTTCGTTCTTCCATAATATCATCATTAGGCAGATTTCTAGCCTTTTGAAAGGACTCTCTTTCGCTAACTCGTTCCATGTGCTTCATATCAAGGAATGTCTTGGTGACATTGACCCGTTCGGTTTCATCCAATTCGAAATACTGGATTTCTTCCAAATTGCTTTCACGCCATCTTAATGATTTCTTGGGACCCTTTTTCTTATGCACGCAAAGGACCCCCTTCAGACCGACAAAGGGGGGTATTACATCCATTTTTATATCATCCAGTAAAGTATCTGCAGTTGTAGGTTCATCTTCACTGAAAGACAGCCTTCTAGGAGGAGACAGAAGAGGACTTTTCATGTGCAAAGAGTCAGAGTCATCTTCCTTATCTTTTGTGTTAGCAACTTTTTCCGGAATTGGCTTTAGGGGAATAGGTTTATCTTTATCTTTTTCTTTATCTTCCTCTTCAACGGTATCTAAAGTATCTTGGTAAAATCTGGGAGGAGTCGGCTTTGATTCGGAGGCGGGGGGAGTTGTAGGTTGATCTCTATTAGCCGGTGGAGAAGTGGGTGGCGACCCATCATTCGATGTGGGATCTTTGGACGTGCTCGTTCTTCTTTTACGTTTTCTACTATCTTTTTTATTTGTGGCAGAAGCTGTTAACGCATCCATAAACATATCGCTTTCTAAAAGAACAGCTGCTGAAACAAACAACAAAATATACAATTAGGAACACATTCTAATTAATTCATAGGAAATTACCGTTACACAACAATTTGCAAAAATAGGTTAAGTCTAATTACTAAGTACGAAAGCAATAAAATTTGTAGTTATAACATAAATAAATAGTATTACTAATAATGTGCTCCTGGTTCCTATGTGATGCATCATTTTAAGTACCTATAAAATTTTACTAATAAAATAAAATCTGACAGACCGTTGGATACTGGGATTGAGTTACGCATGTTACCAATTTTACATACAAACAATACACGCACAATAGGGATTACCGGAAAAAAATGGAAATCCTAACCAATTATTTTTTTTTTTAAATATGCTTTTATTTCATCTTTTGTTTAAAGTTTTAATTTCTTCATTTTTTATTCATATTTATTACGCGTGACAACTGTTTTGCCTTCTGAAGACATTGTCAAAGCTGTCACGCGTAATATAAACATATCAGAATTTACAAATAAACTTTTTTTTATAAATAGAATAATAATATGAAAATCTAAAATGGAGTTCTACAAATTAAACTCGATAACAATAAATAAAAATCAATTATATTCTGGTTTTTCATTTTGTTTCGTTTTCATGAATAACTTCTTCTCTATATGTATTATACTGAAATAAAGTAGCTATCCGCGTCTGTCTGTTTGTGCGCTTAGTTTTTCTTAGCTACGCAGCGGATTTTGGTAGCGTTTTCACTATCATATAGAGAATTACTTCTGCAAGGTTTATGTATATAATACGTGCATATTATACAGGGTGTATCGGCACGTACCCGACAAACTTTAACCAGCTATTCCTTAGCATTATTTTATTTTCACCACATGTCACCACTGTTTTATCCTTTGTCAAAGTTTGAAAACCCATCTGGCAATATTTTATTCGAATTCCGTTGAATAATGTACGTGTGTACCTATATTGGCGCACTTTTACAATCACAACGAAATGGCACGGCACCATTCGTCTCATTTTTAACTATTATTATTTAGTGTGTGCGAAAGAGCGAAGACGCTTTTCGACATACTTGCTTATAACAGCTGTTGAACACGAAAAGAAATGCCAATGATAGTGATGTAGTGTGGAAATTTTTAATTTTTTTGTTTTTAATTGAAAAAAAATGCTACCGGACAGCAAAGTGCCCATAACATTTTTTACTCCAAATGTGCTAAGGAATAGCTGGTTAAAGTTTGTCGGGTTAGTGCCGATACACCCTGTATTTATAAAAAGTAGAGAAAAGTCAAGCGACGCCGGGTACACGTCAGCTAGTATTAGATATGAGACGTCGACGATGAAGAATGACCATTATGTCGAAAGGTTCGTTCCAAAGCGGTGGGACAGGGTGAAACTACGTGTATTCATTCGAACAAATAATATTAAAGTTCTAATAAAAAAAACGTTACGCAATCTACAATATTGTTACGATAATTATGTTCACCTGAAGTTAGATAGAGATCGAACGCTTTGGTGATATTAAAAAGGTATTTTGATTACAATAAAAATGTTCTCGGTCATCTCATATTGTATACAACTAGAATATTATGCGTCTGTAATTAATCTTTTTTTTCAGATCGGTGATATGATTAATTTATAAATGAAATGCCTTGCGTCGTGTGCGATATTAATATCAACAAATGAGATAATATCCTCATCATAACAAAGTGAATATGGCACATTATCGCAAGGCAGATTGAAAACAAATTTAACACACGCGCTGACTTAAATTGGTATATAATAGAAATCAAGGTACTAATAATTATTGTATTTTCTGATAAGGTGTAATAATAAACCTGAACACACTTAACAAGTTTGTATTGAAATAAAATATACGATGTGCTCATGTTTTCCACCACGGAGTCTCGTTCTAAAAATTAATAAGTAGGTACATTTATGCGATGCAATTTTGGCTAACTTGATTTTTTATTAAATCTGAGAAGTGTTCCATCAAAATCACATTCCGTATGGGAATTTGGTCTGATCTTTATTACTCCCAATATGCATCGAGAATTACAGCATCAAATAGCTAAGAGCACTTCGTACAAACGGCTGGATGCAGATCCCGCATCACAAACCTTCAGCATTTGGACCTTTTATCGCCTTTCCAAACGCTACATGTCCTTAGTAGTGGTCGTGAGAAAAATACGCCAACTGCGTTTTTTTATTCCCAGTCTAAACAAAGCGTCACTGTGCCTTCAGCATATTTCATCTCGCCAGGTATCCCGTGTGCATACAAACAAGGAATAATATTATTCAGAATGCTAAAGATGTTGAAATTGACACGGTCATCCTGCGGGACTAAAGGTGGTACCAAATGACCGATCCGTGGCTGAGCTGGTATCGCGTTTGAGTCCCACCCAGGCGTAGTGTGTTCAATTCCTCGGCTGGCCAAGTCCTTTATCACAACACAAGCAACATTTTTCTCTTGCTGAAGTGGTAGTAGATTTTCAAATATTGTCAGGTTATTCGTAACCCAGGAATGTATTTCTTTAAAAAAAAAATCAAAAATTCGAATAATTGCCTCCAGAATCGTTTCCGAAGCGGAAGAGGGGATAATTTGAAGTATTCAATTTAATAAAGGCGTTGGTTAAATCGCAGTAGTGCGTAATGTGCATTATCAACCTATAAATCGGAAGCCGGCATCGATGCAAGATTGATTTCATCGGGAGTTTTGTTGCACATATGGAATGAGACAAAGACGGGCTTGACTGATATTATTCAGGTGCATATTATGGCGTATGGGCGCTCGGGGTGGTTTTAGTGGCTCGTTGGTCATATTTACTAGTGACTCGGAAGCTATCACTTTAAATATTGTTTACATGATAAAAATAAATATATATACGAAATTCAATAAATCATGGCACAATTGGTTATTAGTAGAAACATAAAAGAAAATAAATTACAATCTGCATTTTTTTATTGAATAATAGTACCTGTACTTTTACTTGTAATAACAATAATTTGTATAGCGCCGTTTTTGTGAAATATCACCTGGAGGGCGCTGACTGGTGATATTATTTTTTGAGCCAATATACCAATTACTATTTTTTTATTATCAAGAAAAAATATACATGCATTTTTATTTATATATATATATGAACTTTAAAAAAGTAAAGCGATTTTTAAATTAAACTAATGGTAAATGTATAATATACTCTTTCTTGATGTTAGTTAATTGAGAGCTCATGTTTACGGAGGGAATATATTACATCGTTGGGGTTTTTTGTATCGTGTCAAAATAAAATAAAGTATTAAAATCAAAGACGTACTTGTCGAATTAGAATTTTTTCGTGTTTATCGATATTATTGTGTTAAAACTTTTCATTTAAAAGATTTTCACTGCATTTGTAAGTTTGTGAAAATCAGTTGCGACCGCTATGAATCGTTTTACAAATTAGGAAAAATGATGCGACCAACAATGTTACAAGGTTTTTTTTGGGTATTAAAAAAACCTCGAAATCAACGATTTGATAAAATAATGTGCGTCGCAAAATTGACGCATTCTCTTGTTCCGTACGCAGAAAGCAAATTCGCACTTAAAAATGTATCTTTGCATTTGATGTTGTCCACTTATAATTAAACTTTTCTATTTTTACTATAAAATATCGTTTTAGTACCTACAACTAGCACCATCGCAGGCGGACACCCAATTAAAGAGACGGGTCTCTGAGAATTTGCGTCGCAAACACCGGTGGATTTTATATTCATTCCATCATTTCAATGCGAAATATGATAGGAAAATGGCTCATAATATAACGGCTCCATAATAATTTGGTACACAGTATGCAGCAAATTTAAGATAAACCTGTATTCTGTATTGATAAATAACGTGTGTAAATAAATGACGCCAGCAGTGCGGGTGAGCGTAGATTTCGCTCAGCCAATCAAAGTCAATCAACCAATTCAAAGTTTGGCTTTGATATCTTTTAGATAAGAATAGAGCACAAAGTTTAAAAAAAATGGTGAAAGGGAATCGAGATGGATAATCCATCGCAAAATATTCTAAATTTATAATGCCTTGAACTAACCCACGCACTGGGCCTTGCACCCATGTAGGATTTTTGTTAACTCCTCAGGCTAATTTGTTCGTTTTTTGAACAGCTATCCGTAGTCAATTTGTTCGCTTTTCGGAACAGCACATATATTCTCATAGAAATCGTTGGGTCTACCTTACAGTTATAAATATGAACTAAAAATGTTGTAAAGAAACAATTCCAAGTTTTACATTCAAATATAGAAGTTAACCACATAATAATCCAAATGTACACCTCTATGAAACCAAAGGTTCCGACCGCAATTTGAGAAAAAAATATGGAACTTTTTTTCAATTATTTTTATATAAAAAAACAAAAAGTGAGGTGGCGGTAACGTTTATAGTAAATTTATCTAATAAAATATGTGTATTATATCGTAATTAAAATATCAGTAATTTTAGTTCAGTGGGCCATTTTGAAAACTTTTTTGTTTGATTTTAAAAGTTCAATATTTGAAAAAATTATATTTTTATTTCTAATAATAATATTTGAAGGCGTATTTCATAACCTTTCAAAAGTTTTTTCAGTTTTCCGATATATTTATAAATATTCCATTTGTTTGTAATTTATTGAGAAGCAGAAGTACACACAAATTATCCGAGTTTCGTACAGCATCTTTAACTCCTCAGGCCTTAGCCATATTCTGTCGTCGGAGTATTTCCCTCCACACAGCATCCCCAAAGATGACATAGGCCCTGAGGGAAATTATTTTCTTCAGGGCCTCCTGTGTGGAGTTAATATAAAAAAAATCCGCTTTGCATTAAAATCCAAATCAATGGAATATTTCTGAACGTATCCGAAAACTAAAAACTGTTATTAGAAATACATATATATATTGTTTGAAATATTAATATTTTGCATGCAAACATTAAAAAAAAAATTTAAAAAGTGGATCATTTTACGTTCTTTGAAACTAAAATTACTGATAACGAAAAAATATATAAAAAACACCCTTATTTTATTAGATAAATGTTAAACAAACGTTAATGTCACCCACTCTCATGAGGTTTCATATAAACTCACAAGTTTTTTCAAATTACGGTCGGAATCTTGGGTTTCATAAAGGAGCACATTTTAATGCTGCTGTAGTTGACTTCTAGATTTTAATATAAAGCGCGGTATTTTCTCTTTCTAACACAACTTAGCTCATATTTCTCACCACAATAGAAAAGGAGACAACGATTTCTAAATTATCGCGAAGGGGTAACTCATCAGTACTTTCAACAGCTGTAGTTGACTTCTAGATTTTAATATAAAGCGTGGTGTTTTCTCTTTCTAACACAGCTTAGCTCATATTTCTCACCACAATAGAAAAGGAGACAACGATTTCTAAATTATCCCGAAGGGGTAACTCGTCAGTACTTTCAACACTTTTGTTCAGTTTGCAATGTTTTCTGTGGTGAGCGGATAACTCATCAAAATGACAATTCAACACACCTATAAAAAGTACTATAAAATTATAAAAAATGATGAAACAAAAACTAGGTTAAATATATGTAACCTATTTAATAAAGTTTTTTTCATAACTTTTCAGAACTTTATAGCACTTTTTATAGGTGTGTTGAATTGTAATTTTGAGGAGTTATCATGGAACCGTTTTCTGCGTATTTCAAATGCACTATAAACATTTTATTTTTTAATTTTCCGTAAAATTAAATACTGTTTGAAAAACTAGATAAAAGTATCTTTCCAGTGTACGCATTTAAAATAAACATTACTATTTCTAAATAATACAATTTTAATATCAAACGTGAAATGTGTTGTCTAAAACGGTAACCACATTTTTACTTCATTTTTTATCCCAATCGTAGAAAAAATTTTTGAACTCGATATTTCGAAAACATTAGGGAATCTGTAATAAAACTGTAAATTCACTTTCTTCTCGAACATTTAATACAAAATAAATGTTAAAGTTAAACCGATTGTTACGATAGCGGCGCGAAATATTATGAATAATTGATTTTGGCTATTTTTAGGATTTTATTAATGGCATCCCGTATAAATATTTAAGACAAACTGAAAAGAATTATTATTTCTCTTTCTAACGTCAAAAACGTTACGTTATTACCGCATGATAGAAAAAAGATAAAAAATACTTTTATAAGATATGGACACACGGTCATATGTGACCCTAAAACGCTGGAGGGGTTAAGAAATGTAACGTTCAATATGCGAGGCCTGAACGTAAACGTTAGCGCCAACGTGTGAATGTCGTTGGGCCAACATGTACTTAGGGTTTTACATACATGTAAATTATGCACGGTGTCCGGAAACTCGTACTACAAGCGGGAAACTGGTGAATCTACATCACATTTGTCGATTTTGTGGCATAACTTTTGATTTATTCGAGCTTTGTTTTCAAGTAAATTGAGTCCGAAACTTGATTTATTAAAGTCGATTTTGAAAAAATAAACGGTCGCTATGGGGTTAATATCAGCTGTTTTGCGTTTTAAAATGCATCAAACAAATAAAAGCCAAGACTCGGCTCTAAAGTTATTTTTAAACCTTAAGTCGCCAGCAAGTTTATTAAAAAAAAATAATTGAATTGCTCAGATCGAAACGTTTATTTGGGGTCCCCTTTGATGTAGATTCACAAGTTTTTATACATACATTTATTTTTCTCTGTATTATGTTGAGGCTTTATAATTTAGAAACGAACGTATGTAACTAAAAATTATCAATAAAAATAAAATAAAAACTAACCGCGTCCATTGTTTTATTGCAGAATGCAGCGGTATTTCACTGACCTAGTAAAATGTATTGTAGTAACGGGCATTGAATCAACATGCAAATTAAGATCCGCATTATTTTAGCAATCGAAATGATTTTCATTAGCGCCGACCGCATTCAGACCACCATTAATGGAGTTTCCTACATTTACCCTTGACTGGATGTTGTAGAAATGAGATCGCTGAGGCGTATTTATGGTAAAACCATGTATGATCGTGCGAGAAATGTGGAGATTCGCAAAGAATGCAAGGCCCCAAGGCTTGTGGTGTAAGCGTAATGAGTAAGATGAAGAAATGGGATGCTAAGATGATTTGGACATGTAGAGCGAATGTATGAAGAAAGGCGTGCAAGTAGAATGTATGACACGGATGTGAATGACAGAAGTCGGGGTCGCCCAACGAAGACGTAGCTCGATCAAGTGAAGCAGATACTTGAGTCGGGCAATCAGAAGTGTATGTATGAATGTGAATGAGGCAAGGAGTGTGCCTAGACCGAGTTTGGCGGACCGTCCTCTCTGCCCACACATGCGCGAAATGGCATGATATTTAGTTTGAAATGATTTGATTCTTAAAACGACGATTTTATGGTAACCGAATGTCACCCGGAAGCTCTAAAAAAAATAAGAATCCCATTCTTAACTTCCTGCTATATTTTTATTCCGAGATCATCCGGAATTTTTCGAATTTCGATTATACCTACTTTATATAAGGATTAAAAATAATAATAAATTAATTATTGGATAATTTACATAGCGCCGTTTTCGTGAGAAAATCACCTCAGATTGTATCAGGCAACTATTTATCTATTTAAAACCATAAATATTATTTAATTTTAAAAGATTACCATTTTTTTTCAACTACCATATTAATGGCTCATGCCCGTATTATGGTAGTCATTGATCGTGATTGAAGTTTAAATCACTGATCAACGAAGAAAAAATTCTTCATCTTCAGGCGATGTTGATCTTTGTATAGCGATGCACCACGAAGTGTAACATTTGAAATCGGGTCCTGAACTCCTTATGTAGACGGTAATAAGGTTTAAATTATTAAAGCAACAGCCGTCTCTTTTAATTTATGCAAAGAAAAAACATCGCCAAAAAGCGTGCTTTTATTTTATTTTGCGAATTTCAGGAGCAAATATTTAAATGTTTTATGGTAATTTTCGAAAGAATTTAATTTGCCATTAATACGTATTTAATAAAAGTAACTAAAATAATTCTAAGCGATCAAATTTTCAAACGAAAAACACACGATTTGCATTTTTTTCATAAAAAACCTAAATTTGGATAAGGGGCCAAAATACTCGACCAAACTGAAAAATACTTTTTTAATCAATAGGTATAGCAAATACCTTATGGACGGATATATTTATTTGTTTTAAATTATAAAATATAGACCATTAAAGAATTAAATTTTTCACGATTTGTGGATGTAGAGCAATATTTTTTTTTTTAATTATCATTAATTAACTCACGAATAATTTCCAAAATTACCTCTAAATTTATGAAAAATAGAATTCTTTAATGGCTCACATTTTATAATTTACAACAAAATAAATAATAAAAAAGCAGATATATACATACTAGATATTTTGTTTCTTTGATTGAAAAAATATTATTCAGTTCGGTTGGCTAGTTTGGCCTCAAATCGAAATTTAAGTTTTGCATTAAAAAAGGCCACGCAGCCAGTACTTGACTTGTTTGAATGTACACGGTGACCAGGTAATAATATTAATAATATTTTATTTTGGGTGTTTCGGCATCAAATTTAGCGAACGATCTCCGCGCTTTTTATACCAAAAAGCAAAAATAGATAAATAAGTTTTGAAAATAACTATTCAAACAAATTGGATTAACATTATATTATTTTCGAAAGCTTTACACAAACTGCCATAAGTTAAATAATAAGGCAGATACCTTTATCCGGTTATTAAATGTTTTTGAGTAACAGGGCCGGACCTGTGCAGGCGCAATTGGAGCAGTCCGCTTCGGACGCCGACTTACCAAATAGACAAGGCGTTGATAATACCTAATACAATATAGCGCCCTTGAAATTTTTACTAGCAGCAAGCGCCGTTTTGCTAGGGATCGGCCCTGAGTAACAAATGCCAATTTTATATTCTTAGTGTACTATCACGACCGAACCGTAATTTACTACTCTAACGGCCGGTTTTGCAATATACTCAGATGTTACGAGTCGGATTGGGTTATCAGGAGTCATACCCAATAACAACTTGTCGAATTCGAATATCTCTTAAGTGAAGTACCGGCCCAGGGCCACCAAAATCGCACCCTTTTGCTTTTCGAAGACGTTGTTTGACGATGGATGTCATATTAAACCTCAACACAGGCTTGTCCTAGTGAGGTTAAAAATTATAACTTTAAAAAAAGATACAATGTAAAGAAACGATAAATAAATAAATATTGGGAGTGAAAACCTCCCGACGAGTTTGTACTGTGCAATGACACTTATTATGGTAAGTATACATTCGCGAACCGAGCCTCGAATTACAGGAAAGGAACAAAAGTAACTGCAAGCGGAGTTTCGCGCCATTTGCGATTGCTTAGTTCTTTTCCCATATGTTGAGGTTCAGTCCGGCAGTTCGACCCGCGTATGTATAGGTAGCATTAGGCGTCGCCAATGGCCTTAACATGGACTATTTACCCATATCCCCACCTGATGTGAAATAATTTCTACATTTTCTGCCGTGCATGCTCTTCGTAAATCACCATATACTTTCCTGTTGCCAATCTTTGTCTTTTGGATGATAAGTTTGGACGGTGTTATGCAGTATAAATTACTTAAATTCTATGAAAGTTTGAAATTCGTTGTGTTTTTCACACAACTCTATTTTGGAGTTTAACTGGCATAACCTTGTACAAAACGACCCGAGAAGCGGTGCGCGAATGAGTCGGTCAGGGCCGGATTCGCGAGTAGTTAAAATGTATTTGTTTTTATTTCTCGGGTGAATTAAGGGCAACGCCCAGATGGTAAGTAAGATTCACTCAGCGATTGATTGATGAGTTACCAAATTTCGTAGCTGTACACTGGGCACAATTTCGAACGCATTTTTCATTAATCTTAGCATTATCATGGAGGTCAGGAAGCGATTTTCCGGTAGGTTAAGTTTCGATCGTGCAAATGTCTAAAATAAAAAGAAAGCTCTGTTGGCACAATTTGGAGATATCGTTTCCAGAAATTAACTTATCAAAGTGGTCGGCCTTCATTTTGCAAAACCACGTTTAATCGCAACAATAAAAGCTCCTTCAAGGATCAGCAACACAGGGCGATTTTGTTGCTGCGGCGAGTGATTAGTATCCGATAGTAAAAGGTCACATATAGGTACTGAAACTGCGAGTATATAACGCTACGGTCTATACCAGCCATACTCAACCTGCGGCCCGCGGGCCGCATGCGGCCCGCCAAGCTATTTTGTGCGGCCCTCAATACATTTAATATCAGGAACATGATTTTCAAAAACTGGCATTCTATATCACGTTAATTTGAAATTAATTGCGACTTTGACGTACAGACATTGAAACCCGAAGAGGATAGTCGTTGTCGTGTCAACATCAGATCTGGTAAAAGAGTGTTGCTACTGCACACGCTAGATCTATCTCCAAAAAACAAAGATTTGACGGACAAATATGCGCGCAAATAATTTTGCTCGTGGCAACACATAAATTTTTGACAGCTCCAAAGTTAAATGGTTACCAGTGTTGCCAACGAAGGCGATTTATCGCCATTTAGGCTAATCAGAACGAGAATCAGCGACGAAGAAATCTAAAAGGCGACAGGTCAGCAAGTTATTTAAATCAGCCAAATCACAAATAATAATTTAAAACAAAACGTAACAAAAACCTCTTGAACTTACCTTTTAAACATAAATACACCGGTATTTGATGTAATATTTTTTGCGACCGGAAAAATGTGAGGAATTTTTCGAAATGGAATTTCGTATCTACCCCCCCCCCCCTTCCCCATGGATTTCGAAAAATTGTTGTGGGGAATAATGTTTTACAGAAATTCTCTAACAACCCCCCCTCCCCATGGTTTTCGAATAATAAAAGGGGGAATCAAGCTCACGTAGAATATTTGTGGGGAATATGTGGGCAGAACTTATGTGAGTTCATTAGAATTATTAAGTAGCCTAATGTAGCCGAATTTCAGTTTGAAAAACGGTGACATTAGGCCAAGATCCGCAACACTGATGGTTACTCAAATGGTTTTCCAAAAAAACGGGGGTGGTGGGTTGCATGATATATTTTGTCATACCAGTATAGTGTTGCGGCCCGCGTAGCTTTACAAACATATGAATGTGGCCCGCAGAAGAAAAAGGTTGAGTATAATTGGTCTATACTGAATACCGATAACAACTTATTAAAGCGACTACTTATTTGAGATGCCAAGCGAGGCGACAGTACCGCCAAATCCGCGCATTTCTAGCGACCAGAATTGAATGCGTTCTAAGTCCCCGCTACGTTTATTAGCCACTAATTGAGTTACTCACAGCGAGTACCGGTATTACACAAGTCTATTTCGTCTCTACTCCTCAAAAGGTAGCGCGAAATCGCTAAGAGCCTTAACATAATTTTTAGTACCGTGAGGGAAAGGTTCAACAGGTGGGCGAAGTTAATAATACATGTACACTCCTCTTCCAGCCACAAGCTAATGCTTCTATGGAAGAGGGGTCCTGAAATAGTGATCATATATTGTAATAAATAAACAAAAATGTACTTATATAATAAATAAATAAATAAAAAAAAAAATAAAAAAAATATATATATATATATCTATCACAATAGCCTGACTATACCGAAAAGTTTGAGAATTGTGATGACCGCGAAGTTAATTTGTGAAGAGCTGGCCAATTAACTGCAATTACACACCAAGTTCATTTGTTGACAGCTACATGCGTATAAGAGTGTACAGTTTTATATCCGTAATATTAAACTGCGTTATTACGAAACTATTTTACATCCAAATAAAAATAACTATTTACTAATAAAGAAGGAAATAATACCACAATTAAAGTGTCACATCAGGTTGAATGTACGAAATAAAAAGAAAACTTTAGCATTAACTTGGGTTCAGATTCAACTTTGGGGACAAATTTATTTTCTATCCCATCGCAGACGATAATGTATTAACCCATTATCGCCCGCAGATACCGTATGGTATCCATTATTTCAGTGAAAAATAATAAAATTAATATTTTCACTTTGGTTACACCAAAAAAATAGAGGAATTCAATGAAAAAATAATTTGGGCAATCATGGTTTAAGGCAATGTGGGTCCGAATACGTATGTATTTAGAATTTTGAACGATGGGTAATCTCCCAAATTGAATTGTCCGAAAAACTATCTAGTCACGCAATTCGACGTCGAATGCGCATTTGTGCATCCATCGCCATCTTTATTAACTCCTCAGGCTCAATAGTAATCTCCCAAATTGAATTGTCCGAAAAACTATCTAGTCACGCAATTCGACGTCGAATGCGCATTTGTGCATCCATCGCCATCTTTATTAACTCCTCAGGCTCAATAGTAATCTCCCAAATTGAATTGTCCGAAAAACTATCTAGTCACGCAATTCGACGTCGAATGCGCATTTGTGCATCCATCGCCATCTTTATTAACTCCTCAGGCTCAATAAACAGCTATTATCCGTAGTCAATTTGTTCGCTTTTCGGAACAGCTCATATGGTATCATAGAAATCGCTGTCTCCCTTACCGTCAGTTAGAAATATGAACTAAAAGTGTTGGAAAGAAACAATATCAAGGTTAACATTCAAATGTAGACGTTAACCGCAGAATAATTAAAATATACACTTACATGAAACCCAATGTTCCGACCAAAATTTGAGACAAAACTTATAAAACCGTCATCCCACCTTCTTGTCGTTTCATATTTTTATAAACGACAAAAAGTGGATGACAGTAATATTTATAATACATTTGTGTAATGAATTTATTTTTTAAAATTTTATTTCGGTCTTTAGAAGAAAAACGTAAGGTGAGCCATTTTTAAAACTTTTTGTTTGATTTTAATATTAAAAAAATGATGAGTTTATTTCTAATAATGAAATCAGAAAGCAAATTTCATCACCTGTCAAAAACAGTTATTCGTTTTCGGATGCGTTCAGAAATATCACATTTATTTGGATTTTATTGAGAATCAGAAATACGCACAAATTCTCCTACTTTCCGACAGCAACTTTAGCAAACGTCAATATGACACCTGAAGGGTTGATCACGGCCTGTATTAATAAAAGATGGCGGTGGTGCATGGCAAAATCGATAATTTTATGGCGTTCGGTCTACACTCGATGATATTCCGATGTCTTTTCGCCTAGGATTCCTTAGATTACGAGTACTCTCCAACGCAGGTAATAATTTATGCGGCGATAGAAATGTTTTCGTTGGCACCACTTCGCATTTGTTTGCCACGTATATACGCTGTACCAATGAAGAATTCCAGGAATTGGCTTATCGCACAGTAGGAACGATGACAAAGGCATACCAATGACAAGCTCTGTTATAACCACTCCCTCTTTCTCATAAACGACGCTATGACATAAAGAGATAACGGAATTATCAGCGGCAATATCATATTATCGAACTTGGAACAATCATTTTTAATAGCTCCTAAACTACGTAAACGTTTCCCAGTTAAATTTAGTTTATACTAATGATTTGATCTACCCTAATCCGAATTCATGCCAGCAGAGCAAAAACGTAATTAGAATCATAATTCCACATCGATGCCAAGTTATTGTGCTACCTACATCGTGGGTTTATTCTCGGTGCGGCCTAATAATGTACGTTTGCGAAGGCAACATCGAAAAAAAGGTCTGATGTATCATGTGTACGAACACAATCGGAATTGCAGTTATCCCTTAACACTATACACAGACCGTTTCGCATATGGAAAATCAGAACAGATTATATAATGCTACGTATACATTACGCGAGCCGAACTGCCGAGCTGAACCTCAACTTATGGGAAAGGAACAAAGCAAGAGCGAATGGCGCGAAACGCCGTTTGCAGTTGCTTTGTCCCTTCCCGTAATTCGTGGCTCGGCTCGCGTTTCGGTCCGCAAATGTATACGTACCATAAAACAGCGCCTTCGAGGTTTTCACTAGCGCCAGGCCCTGTGAACCGTTATCACGGCGTATTCGTGGAATGGACTGTCAAACTGCGCTGGTAAAGCCATAGTAGTTCAGTTTCTATTTGATGTATACGAATACAAAAATAAATCATTTTGTCCTCCAATGGGACCAAGATTGCGCACGTTAAGTAGGTGGGCAATGATCAGATATAACGTGAGCCCGACAGGAGAATGCCAATCATAATAGAGCTCACAACCGCCCCTTCCAAAATGAATTTAGTAAACGATTACTATCATATTCCTAAACCTACCCTTCACGTCTACAAGCTTGAATATTCTCAAATACAACATTTTTGGACCAAAATTGACAAAACGTGAGTACAATATGTACCAATAACAAAACTTTCTTTGCGGCCCGATTAAAATAACTTTCTCCAATTCTTATGCAATCGTGAAAAGGAATGCCAATGTTGGTTCTTAACAGAAAACGTTGGGTTTGACTGTCTCCTAGGGATAATTATCTACCAAACTTTAATAATTTTGAACAGGGTATTCAAAAATGACCAGCTAAAAAACCGGGAACAGGAGGATATGTAGTAGAAACAAAATAAGACAGGTCAATATTTTAAATTCTTTCTCTATTAATCAGTGAAACCATTTATTTTTTTTACAAATGTTTATACTTTTGATAATCGAATAATAAACGACCACTTGATCTGAACATACAATGAAATTAATCATTTAGTTGCCTGCCATATTTTTTTATGCATTTATATCAATTAACTTTTCGACCAAAACTGTTCAGAAAAGTTCAAAATCATAGGAATTAAATTTGGTTTTTAAAAAGCTCCTATATCTTTAGTAAGTCATTTCGGAACCACCCTGTTTGCAAGATATAAAAATAACTAAGTAACTCTTTTATATGTCAAGAGTTTTAATATTCATCGTTTATAAATATTTCTTCATAAATACATCACAACCACCCATTGTATCTAGGGATTGTAGTCTGAGCGCCATGCATTCATCGAGAAAAAATCATAGTAAAAAACCTTTTGACACACGCTCGATTATAACGGAGTCTCATCGTCATACGTTTCAGCCAGGACATTGGTCTCGGGCTCATAGCAGCAAGTGTCAAATATCATAGTTCAAGGTTTAACTCCGCTTTGATGATTCAGTTGCAGAAATGGTAGGATAGGTGTTCAAGTGAATGATGTTAAGACGGGGGGGGGAGTGGAAGCATCTAGAAGGCCGACGCACATTATTTTTCATGAAATAAATTAAATCCCTCGAATAAAGAAGTTCATTAGAAAGATGACTGATAAAAAGAAAACCCACTGATAGAGGTAAATGTATTAAAATAAAAACCCTGCCCTTAAGATACTGTGGGAGGATTTGGGTGGCGGGAAATAATTATTTTATCCATATCCAACTCTTCACATTTTACATAGAGTAGAGTGAAATACTACTCTTCATCGACACTCCAAATGCAGCCAGTAAAACTCTTGGTAAAACAAAAAAAAAAACACATTATTCCATCCAGATTTAACTCAATATCAATAACTTATTCACTGTAACTTTTGGTTGGTTCATAATATTACTAATTCAATCATTCGAGATTGTTCACCATCAACTAGGCTTTCAAATAATTTATTCTAAGCCCAACCAAAGTTATTTAAATTTCAATAAAAATAGTAAATCCTACTTGGCACAATAAATCAATATTAAAATCTCAAAATCACTCCCATCTTTCAGTCAAAACCCATATCTTTAGCATTCGTATTAATAATAAGTATACTGTACTCTCTCAGTAACCCGCCGCTCAATTATCCGATAACTAGTATAATCTGCCGTTATTTTACTAGTTGGAAGAACAGAATCAAGTTCTGTAATTAAGAAGTCCACCACATGTGTTTTTTGTTTAAGTTTACAAAATAAAGGCGTAAACATGACATCTTTGACTTTTAAGAATGATTTTAATAGCTATGTCTGCATTTTTACGAAATATCTATGTTAATTTTTAGCATATCTTATATATACGCACCATAATCCAACGCTTTCACTAATTTCACTTGCCCGGTTTTTAGGGTGGCAGGATTAGTGAGAAAGTATTTAGTACTCATATGCATTCAATAAAGGAAATTTAATAAAACAAACTTATCATTTGTAAATAAACAGAAAAAAACAATGTTTACCTAATTTGCATCAATTTTAAGGTAGATTACAGTAATCAGTGTTAATTAATTTTATATCTGATATTGGGGTAGCTATCATGATGTTTTTAAAGAATATAAGTTCAAAATAATAATGATGGCTTAGATTGTTGTTTTTCTTGTAAACTTAGCAGATGTAATGCTGATTTCACCAAGAACATTAAAAATTTAACTTCCGACTCGTAAGACTGGCATGAACAGAGTTTTTTTCTGTAATTTTGTTATTTTATTTATTAATCTCAATGGAGTTCTGCAATGAGCCTGTCAAATAGAATAACTCTAATCTAGAAAAAATAACTTTTTTTCATTCTGGGAATGATAAGATAATATTGTAAGTTTTGCTCATTCAGTAAAATTTCCAACGCACTCTAATATTCATTCATAGACAATTTACTCACTTGGTAGATGGTGAAACGCTTGACCCCACGCCCATTCAAGTAATAAAAATAATTCATAGGCTAACTATACTATCTTATGACAGTTAGCCTACATTTATTTTCCCTGAATAATTGAATATTTATAAATACATATTATACATTTGAATGTTAAAAATATTGTATTTCTTATTGTAGACTTTGAATTCCAATATGTTCACCTAACATCGTAAGTGTAAAAAAATGTTTACCACTGGTTTTCTTTTTATATGTTCAACACGACTTAGCGCTGCATCTTGTGTGTCTACAAGAAATCTCCATTCCTTCATACTGTGGAAAAAGATTATTAGGACAAAAAATACACAGTAGGGGTAAAGTTATATTGAGTAATGTTATTGCTTTCGTACTATTTCATTAGACTTACCGACTCTCAATTAGCATTGAGGATTTACTGTTCCAATAATGTTTGGCAGACTGATTTTGAAGATCATCTGAAACCAAATAATAAGTTAGTCTCGTCCACAAAGTGTGATAACATATTTGAATATACTTACGTTTTGGTTTAGCGGGAATTAGTTTAATAGCTCCGGGTTTTTCAATAGCCTCTAGCACTTTCGCTTTCTTCTCTGGTGGTGCATCAAGGCTTCGTGTGGGGGAAGGTCTCTTAGTGGTAGATGGTTGGATTACTGGCGAAGTTGACTTCTTTACAGACCCTCGAGGTGGAGGAGGTCTCGCTTCTTCTTCCAAGCCGTGAGACCTAAACTTGGAGTGGAACATCTTCACAGTCTTTGGCCTATTGGGATCGTTGGGTTTCCTAACTTCAATTGAAATGGATGGTTTGTCTTTTTTCTCACCTTTATCATTATGCTCTGATGAAGATTTTTTTGGAATTTTTCCAAGTTTACTAATTGATGGCGAACTACTTTTTACAATAATATCTTTTGAATCTTTATTTTTGTTAGCAATATCTTTACTTTTATCACTATCTCGGCTATCCTTAGATTTGTCCCTACTGCTAGAAGATTTACTCTTGTTTTCACTAGATCTGTGCCTGTCCTTCTCTCTGTGTTTTCTTGATGAATCCTTATCATCTCTTTTAGAATCACTATCTCGCCTGTGGTGTTCACTGGATTTAGAAGAACTTCTAGAGTGTGAAGAACTTTTACTTGAACTAGACCTGCTAGAACTACCGCTTCTGCTTTTGCTGGAATCTTTATCTTTTGCATCTTTCAGACCATCGTGACTTTTGTCAGAGTTTGATTTCTTGTCTGATTTCTTCACCGATTTCGAAAGGTGTTTGGAAGAGTCTGAAGATTTTTCATCGGCTTCTACTAAGTCTGAATCAGAAGACTGTTTTTCAATATCAACAATTTTGTTATCTTTATTAACATATTTACTTTCAATTTTCGATACAACTTGTTTACCATTCCTAAAACAAATTTTTAAAGGAGGAATCAGTCCATTTTTTACTTCACTCTCGATTTCTGGCATTTCATCCACTACTTCATCTATTAATTCTTCACTTAATTGTTTAGATAAATACTTGGAGCTATTTTCTATTGCATCTGTTATTGAAGTCTCACTGTGGACTTCAACTAAATCAGATATGATATCAGAAATGAGAACTTCCTCTGCAAACGCGGGTAGAGCAGGTATTTGGGAAGCTACTAAAGGAGGGACCTCTTCACCCTTAACCACTTTCAACCAACGTTCTACCAATTTAGAAGCCAAGAATTGAACACCTGCAAAACACATATTTGTATTAGAATTTATTTCTGCAAAATTATCATTATTTGTATATATTGTCACTAAACTTTTTTTTTTTAAATACAATACACAATTTTTCATAACTGGTTAAGGACTTCAAATATAAATAAGTATTTATTAGCATACCTTGATGATTACCCTCTTTGGAGAGACCTTTTACCCTTTTGGGAAATGTATTAGTTTTCAATCTCTCCACATCGACAGGGCACAGAAACAAGAGCTCAAGAATTTCTTGAACAAGAGCCCAGTTTTTGGCTACAATGCTTTCATCTATCCATCCTAGAGTTAAGGACCATCCTCCGGCCCCCATAAATGAACCCAGCACATCTGTGTCTGTGTTTTTTAATATTTGAATATAGATGCATTTGGATACCAATTTCTTGGAGAATCTTAACATTAACCTGCAATAAATAAAAATTGTTACAAAAAACTCCTAATAAACACAATTTGACATTCAAATACATGGGCAGTGGCAGTACAATATAAAGTACATGAGAAAAGGGTGAACTTGTAAATAAAAAAAAACCTATCACCTGTAAACTATTAACTAGATTTCTTAATGTCATGTAGCCATTCAATGCCAAAAATATATAAAGAAATGTCTATATGTCTAAAAGCTACAGAATTTCGAAGTGGCAGAAGTAATATCGTAATATAAACCCGGTAATATTCTGCGACCTAAAATAAATTTCCCTAAGTCAGGTTTATTTATTAAGAAAGTTATTTTAAATGAGGTTGTCTCCTTTTTTTTGATGATGAAAATTTAATAAAATATTTTAAAAGTTAATGCAGAGAGTAAAATTATCACTTCGATATCTTCAAAAATGTTTTTGTTACTCGAGTAGATTGTGTCACACGAGACACAATTCATAATCCGCCGAATGGCAGTGCTGCAGTACTGCTGCGCCAGTCATTGAATGTACTGTGACATTACATGCTCATCGGCTGGCCGCAAATGTTAACATTTTGACGGCTTATATCGTCAGTACTTTTCGGTATTTTCCAAAAATTCAAAAAAGTCTATAGCATGCTATAATTAATATGATACATTTGTAAATAACATTTTTTGTGTTATTTTAAAACTATTACATATTTCATGCTTTAGTTTCTTGTATTGCATCTCTACAGTAACTCTTTTAAAATAACTTAAATTTAAATTTGATATTGTATCTCCACTTAACCATAGAAATAAGATAAAAATACTTATAATACCCACACTCAGGCTTCGCCTTCGTGGGATTTTTTTTTAATTACGTACATTTATTACAATATTTTTAATACAGTTTTCAATATTTTATGTAACTATCCACGTATGTATAAAAAAATTCAATAATAAAAAATAAAAAAAACATGAAATTTCGTTATAGGAGAAAACCTCATTGGTTAGTCTGGGGATTTCACCACTTAGATGAAAATTCCCTATTTCAGGAATATTCCCCAAAACTAAATTCCAGGGAATTTATAAAGGTAGAAGTAAAATTAATTAAGTGGTCATGGGTTGGATAAAATCCGCTAATCGAAGAAAACAAATGGGACAGATGAGCAAATATAGAAGAAAACAATATAAGACATGCAGCCGGTACAGCATGGAATTGAGATTGCCTCAGACAAGAATTATTGGTCCACAAAGAACCCTTATACAGCTCTAGACCCAACACATCTTGATGGTGATTATAGCAACAAAACATGATGTTAATGACAAATGTAAATAAAGTCACTTACGTTGCTAGACGTTTTACTTCATCTGTGCTCCGAATTCCGCCATTAGGAGATAACAACACACTAAGGCACCGGAGCAGCTGGATTGGATCTATGCGAGGCTGAAACAAGACAAGCAAATAGATAAGATAGTTGCTCATCTTGACGGTGGGATTGATAAAAGAAAAGGGTTATACATTTTCAGGATTTCACCAACAAGAAATAGAACTCGAGTGCAACACTTGAGATGCAACATGAGTATGAACGAAGCACTGCATTCTTTTATGCATTTTATAATGATACTTACCCATTCTGTAGAACATAAGAAATACACACAGTAAAGGTATTGTCGTAATTGTTGTAATTAAGGACCTGTACATTTTTTTCAAGAAGTAGTGTTATAAATAATTCTTATCACCAATGAATATAAAAATATAGTTTGTGGACAAAAGACATCACAACCTACGGTATTTTGATGATCTAAATAAGGCGAATTGCCATTTAACCGATCGGCATACCTGCCGCTAAGATTAGGGGGCTGCACTTTTTTCGCATCGGCATATTGCCCGCCCCGTTGGTGCGACTAAAACTTTTCCTACATACCTAGATAGTTCACAATAAAATTATAATCTATTTAAAATAAAATTAAAAAATTACCTAAAACTACTATAAAAGTCCATATCTTACTCTTATTATTATTTTCTTCAAATCTTGAAACTGTATTATTGATAAATCTTGCCTATTTCTTACTTATCCCTTTGGTTTTGCAAATATATTATTTTCTTACTTACATGATTCCATATAATTGAGCTAGGATTCACTCACCAAACACAAGAGCCTCGTCTCTTTATGGTGAGGAAAAGCTATTATTATTTACCTTTGTAACACTGTATAATATGTATAAATTGTATATAATTATTGTAAAAAACATACAAATATTAAATAAAAATAAAAAATAAATAAATAAAAAAATAAAAAATAAAAAGCATTAACAGTGTTTAATTTGGGTAAATATGGGGTGCAATACTGCACAATAATAATCCTTCTCAAGTATGCACAGATGTCACAAATAAAAATTAGTATGCCGATGGGTTAAAAAAGAAGAAAAAAAGGTTTCTTGCAAGAATTTAATTATTGCGCCACATTTATAATATGTGAAATCTAAATTAATTTTGGTGACAGTGGCCGTCAGGGATAAAAATTAAGAAATAAAACAAAACCTTACACTTTATTAGTTTCAGAATCGAATAGGCATAATAGTCCTAGAGAGGTGTCGTATGTGTCCTCATCATCCTAGTATCTTCTGTCTTTTCCGTTTTCATACAAGACATGTGAGAATGACGAGGAAGATCGTTGATGATGGATGTAGGATCTCTCTCTAGGGACTACTTTATGAAACAAGTTTCGTAGTTAAGTTGTTAAGTTTTCAAGTGTCACTGTAACCTCACCAAAAGAGTCTGGCTCTTGTGTTTGTGCATTGGACTTCCAATTGATTTGGAAATATTTTCGTCACTTAGGTACAATACTTAATCACGATTGAACGACATTTAGATAATAGCACAATCTTATTTTATGTGAAAAATCACTTCCATTAAAAAGTATATATATCGTCTCATACATACCCTTCTGTTATTCTGACTCTTGACATGGCCAGAATCAAGAAGCTTAACTTGATCATACCTTGTCTTCCTCGGACGTCCCCGACTTATTCTACCATTCACATTCGCGTCAAGTATTCTCCTTACCTGTCTTCGTTCATTCGCTCTACGCGTCATAAAATAGTCAGTCATACATTGCAATTAAAAATGGAGGAGAATTTTGTTTTGTAAAAGTAATTTTTGTTCAACTTAATATTGTGCTATTTAACTGATCGCACAGCCACACGTCGCAACATATAATGTGATACACGCTCTGTCTCCTCTGTGCAGTGCTGCTGGAACGAGATGGAGTGATAGGTTGTATCCGATGGCGACGTGTGATAGAAAAATATTTTATTGGGTAATTATTTCCCTAACCATCAGCCGCACTTTTAGGCACAGATTATGGAAATTACAGTTTGTTTCAAAAATTACTACAAGAAAAAACTATTTACATACATAGAATAGTTTATTAGGTTCTTAGTTTGGGTTAATTAGGTAATTTATGCATATTTAAATTGAAACGAAACTACATACAAAAAAGTCCAAAATGGAAGCAAATTACAGAGCCCTTGAGGTGATTTTGCACAAAAACGGCGCTACACAAATCATCCAAATTATTATTATTATAGGTAAATGTTGATGTTTCAATATAAAATGATTTATAATGCATCTTTTACCATCTATCCCGACGTAAATAGCTGTTTCTTGTAGTTATTAAGTTGAAACAAAGTGAATTTCCTCAACCAGTGCCTATTAAACGTGAGGCAGTTAAGGCAGAAATAAAATATCATCAGACAGCTAAATCATGATTTTTGATTGATACATTATTAGTATTTAAAAACAAAAAACATTCTTTGGTAATGGGGGCCTCACTGGGTGCTTACCACTCTGAGGCCTCCATTTTTGAATTTTATAAGATACCATGTAATATATTTTATTTACATACATATTATGTAAGTAAATAAAATAGGACTGTATTGAAATTAAATTAAAAACGCAATTTAAATTTAATTACTCCAAATATGCTCAGAAATCGCTGGATAAAATCTGGGTAATATCCAGAAATCATGGACATCCTTATAGGCAAAAAATATTTTTAAAACACTGTATTAGTTTAAGAACAATGTGTATCTATTTTAGTCTCTGGAGAAGCAAAATAATGAATTGAAATAGCTATTTCATTCATATATGGATAATTTAACATCTTTTGTTTACACCGTGTTTTGAGATACATACGAGTTAAAAACTACATGTTATTTTGCTGTCCTATTTTTTTCAATAAAAAATATATTTTTACTCTGCATGTCACCTCTGGGTGTTTGGGTACAGCCTTGCGGGTCATGTGTTACGCACTCCATTTCTTCCGGAAGTACCGTAAAATACGAGCCGGAGCGTGTATTGCGAAGTATGGCAATGTAATAGAAAAAAATATCTGACAGCAAAATAACATCTTCACTTGTTACTTCAAACGCTTTGTTACGCTCAGGAATCGCTGGTTAAGATCCTCCGGATACTTTCCGTTATCCTGAATATAAAACTAAACTTAAAACTTATTTTCGTTTAGAACATTAAACCAACTAACATTAAATCAACTCGGCAAACTTGTCAATGTTAACGAAAAAAATGCATTTAGTTTGCTGCTCCTCTAGATAATAATAATAAATTCTTCTTATTGTATTTTAAAATAATTTGTTCATATTGGTTGTTCAACGTATCTGAATATTTACCAAAATTGGTAAATATACAGAAAATAGACACACAATTAATACGAACTTTTAATAGAAAAACCACTACAACAATGAGAAGTAAATATTTCATTTTCTGAAATGGAAAATAAAACATTCTAGTAGATATTTCGTAAAAAAAGAAACGTTTTTTCTTCATGTCATGTTTTGACATAATAATTTAAATTGTTTTTTTTTTGGCATATTCATTTATGTTTTAATTAAACACAGACAACTCTAGAACCTATTTTAGGGTCGTAGGTTCATATTTTGGTAATAAGAGAATAAAAAAAAATTAACCTTTAGACTTTTACTTCGATAACGATGACCGCCAAATAACAATCGGTTTTAATTTGAATGAAATATCTATTAAAATGCTTCATTTTCCATTTCCGGAAACTGAAATACTTAGAACAAGTTGTTTAGGAGAATTTGAACAATTCGTCAAATTTCAATGTTCATTTTCGGGTTCTGTGAAAGTCCTATTCAAGTTGTTATTATACATAGACATATGAATATTTTATATCATTATAGGCTAGTTGCTCGACAGAACTGAAACTACTACAAAGTATTTTAAAAATAAAATGTGCTTATTAAGCGTGTCCCTAATTTCTGTATAGTAGATAATTATAATGGTTCTCACATTCTGTCACTTAAAAACTATATGTACCTAAATGAGCTAAGTCTGCATACATTGGACAATTGGTGAACATGTTGTAAACCGGTTTGCACCACTTGCTTGACGTAGCCACTGAACACACCATTATGGGGGAGAGGGGGGGGGGCAGACAGATAACGCTATACGAATCATAGCTTGGCCTATTTCAGCATATCGCTCGCCATACAATCCCAATGGGAATGTATGGCGAGCGATATGCTGAAATAGGCCAAGCCACGAGAATAGAGTGCTCTTGTAGCGCGGTTTGTCAAAGTCTTTATTTATTACGCAAAATATTTATTTAGAATGATTTCTCTATTATTTTTCTACAAAAGATCCCTGCTTTCCTAATTTGTCGGTTCCGGAGTTTTGAGCAAAAAAATCATCATGGCGAAGAAGTAGACAACGGGACCACACGATGAATCATTTGATTGGTTTATACCCAATGCATATACGAATGTGGAAGTTGCGAGGGAAGCAACTCGGTCGAGGGAATAGAACGTCGTTCTAGCCACTGATTCGTTCGTACTCGGCTGTTGCCAACCTGCCACAAGTATAATAGATGACTCATCTATCGTTTCAGATTTTCTAAATCACGTGACGCACACAAAATATTATATAAAAGAATGTTTATGAAAATCGTTTAACGTATGACTACGAACTTACCATTTTACCGAGCAGATGTCTGTCCTGATAAAAATTACGAAGAGTTAGCGGAATTCATGTTCATAATTCACGCTGCAATTTCCATGTATTTAGCTTCCACATAAATAAGACCGATGACCGAAGCCTGGAGAGTGGACGACGATGGCCTCGTAACAAAATGGCGGTTCTTGGCGAATAGTTTTTACAACAGAACACGAAAAATCGCTGTAATAGTTCACTAACACGTTGATAATATTGCGATTTAATATCTTCTCAGTGAGAAGGAAAAGTACAATCTTGGTGTCACTGAGTCAATAATTTTGGATAGAAAAAAACACAATAAAGAAACTAGGGCGGGACAAGCCTCGATGAAATGTTTCATATTATTTTGTTGCCATTCAAAAGTATAATACCTTTACTCAAAATTATAAAATAAGGACTACGATTTGAATAGCCTTTTAAAAGACCTAAATAATCAATATATATGTAGCAGTATGTCCCAATTTGCAGAAATGTAGTCTTCACGTTTTCTTGCGTTTTTACAACACGTCTTATCGCCCCGTAAGGTTTCCGGAAGTTCGCACAATTTTGCGGAACCAGAAATACCCATAGATTTTTTATCATACCAGAGAGAATAATGAGAAGGCAAAAAATGTATTATGTACAACGTAATTACTTACAATTTTATTTATGTGCATGTACATGAAATTATTATAAAAATTTTCCAACAAAAAAATAATAATTTTACCAAGGGCAAAGAGTGCCAATCTGGAAGAGCACATAATAATAGTCAAGCAGTGACTATATTTAAAAGGCATTGTTTCTTTTTTTTACTTTAGATTTGACGATAAGTAAGAAAAAACATTTAAATACTTTATTTCGGCATATAACTGACCGCACCAAACTGAAATTAAACTTCACAAAAAAGTATTTTTGTGGTGTTTTCATTATTATCCACAATCGATCATCGATCTTTTTAACAATTGAAACATTACGATTCATTTGACAAATATGCTGCGTTCTGACGTTTTTAATCAACTTATATTGAACGAAAAAATTTTTACAAGATTTCTAACTGAAAACTTTGTTGAAAGAAGGTTCACACTTGTTGTTATCAAGCGTAATTCAACAGAGAGTTGATCAACTGAAACTGAAACGTCTGAAAGAGGAAATAGATTCTTTCGAGACTATAGTTTTGACACGTCATCGAAAGTAGAATCGAGACAATCGTTCTGAAACGTCAGAATTCATCGAAACTTTCAACGAAATTAACGAGAGGTATAATTTCTAGATAGCCACGTCAAAAATATCTCTGATGGCTACAATCGAAATATTTCATAAATACATTCAGAGCCTGGCCTCCGAAATAGACCCAAAAGACCTGGGTCTACGCCCCCAAGTCAGAGACAGGGCGACAGGAACTCTTTTTAGGGTCCCCACTTGAAGGGGGCCCCGTTTAGGAGTCAAAATGGTACCTATTGAGGACAAACCCGAAAGATAATTTGTCATTTTTTTCAAGTGCCTCAACCTGGAAGGAGGCTTTGGCTAGATTCCAGAATATTACACATTGAGGAAAATAAGACTTCCATTCCCGAAAGAAATTAAAATCTTAGAAATCATTCCTATCATTTCTTATAATATCTTTCAAGATTTACCAATGTAAAAAAAAAAATTGAAAGAAATTAGGAAATGGATATTTATAAGAAGTGCAAGTTTTTACCAAACTATTACTGATAATTATTTCTTGATATGGTTCTAATATTAGAAAAAACGTATATGGAATCATCGTACATAGTAATAATATTTATTGTTTTGTAATAAATAAATAAAAAATGAAAGAATAAAACTATCTTATGTCTCTAATGTATTATTTCATTGACGGCCACCGACTCTCTGACCGAAGGTTCTCGACTAGCAAGCCGAAGGTCGCGGGTTCAAATCCCGGCGTGCGCAAGTAATTTTTATTTGGTTAATTTGTGTTATTTCACAATTTACTCGTTTAAAATAAGATGTAGTATATTAATGGCACATTCCAGAGTGGAAGATACTGGCAGTATCGCCGCCCTGGGGTAAGACCACCATTCAGATAGTAAACCTCGCTTGAAATGGCTTTGGCCGTGTTTAGTGACCAGATTTGAATAGCCAGGTACTTTCCCACCTTCCTATTTCCCATCTCCTTCCCCTCCCCACTACCTTCAGCCTCACAACATACACAATTAGGGATGCCATAGGCTCACTGGCCCCAAACGGTTGGTATTTAAGTATAAACCATTTCTTTGTCCTCCTCACTAGGGGTCTTGTGCAGAGGCGGACTAAAGTTATTTAATTAAATGTGTCTTCTATGTCGTTTTCACTGCCATTGCTACTTTTTTTTTCACTGACCAATTTCAGCCAGATTTTATTTTTTGAATTATTGAAGTCATTAAACTTTTCTCATCGTTTTATATCTGCGGGAAGGTGTTGTTGAGTTATTTCGAAAGCGCCTAGGCCCCTCCGTGCTTCAAAGTCCGTGCCTAGGAACATTATTGCTAGCAATTACATATTACATAAGCATATAAAATCGCACTAATGCTCTCCAGGACTTTTCAGGTCTATCTTCGAAGGTCCATGCCATAAATAAACCACTCACGTCAGTGGCATAAATAAATCACCCACGTCCATGCTGCAAGTAAACCGTAAACATATCATTGCCAGAACGAAAACATTGGTTTTTGCAAATGCAGTACCTATTAAAATGTTGCTCCCCGCGTGATAAAAAGACGCTGCGTCTGTCTTCAGATTTTGCTCCCGATGAACTCCCGAGCGATTATTTCGATTCTTTTTGTTTCCATTCAAATATTTCGATCATGTAAATGTATCGATCATGCCCATCACTGATATGTATATCCATCTATACGTATCTATGACCGAAACGAGAGTGGTATATGTGGGGAGTCGCTATATGCACAGCGACTAGTCGACAGGGGGCGTGGCCAACATATCCGAGCAGGGGGGGGGGGGTAGGATTCGAAAATAGAAACTCGAATATCAAGACTATTCCTATCGTAAAAAAAATTGTTTGCATATTCCGGTTGTAATTTATTTTCATTAGTATGGCAATATTTTTGGTAAGCAGGTACTAGCGAAATTTCAATCACTAATTTTCATTCCTGGCAATGATTCCCTTGTTGTCTGCTAGCAACATACATATATTAATACACAGTTTCTTTGTTTTATTTGGTCGCTTAAAATTAGGCGAAAATCGACCACTTGACCCCTTAGTCACATAGGACACTAGGTTCGTTTTGGCGTGCTTGAAAAAAAGTCCCATTCAATTGTTTTTTTGCCGATTTCCTGGCGAGCGAAAATCGACCGCCGCTCTCACGGAGCCGCTTCGACTCGAGGTTCACTATGGCGGGACGCGTTTTGGGCGAAATTCAACCAGAGTTTGTATCGAAATAATTCCCGGAAACTCGAGAGGTTTCGTTCGGGAATCGATGTCGTCAAAATCGTCCCGGAACTCTGCCGGCGGAAACTGGAAGCGCTCGAGGCGCGCCATACGAGAGCGCTGATTTTCTCGCTCTTCGGCGGCCGGGACGGCAACACTCCAATAAGTTAATTCGCGGCCGGTCAATCGGCAGAGCTTCCCGGCGACAAATCAACTTTTCACCGCGAGTGTTGCAACACGCACGGTTTCGAAACGGCCAAATTTTGGTGCATTTTCTCAATGTTTCGTTTTCATCGATCGCCATCGATCTGTAAAACTGTTTTTCCTTCACCGTTTATATTTTTATTCAATTTCGAGCGCACCCCGAACGCGAAATCATTAAAAAAAAATTCTTGCGCCTTTTTGCTCGAAAATTTTGCGTTTTTCGCATTACTCGAACGCAAATTAAAAAGACGACTATTTTTGATCGAGCGTCGTGTCTGATTTAATCAGGTATCGTTGATTTTTTTTTTAAATATCACGAAAAAAAATTTTTAATTTCACGATAAATATTACAAATTTCCTCATTTATCGGGAAAGATTTTTAATTTAAGTGAAATTGTTTTTCTTTGCATAGTGGTATCATTGGACAAAATTTAGTCACGTGGTCAACACGAAACCACGTGGTACGATTTTTTTATAAAATCTACATGGTCATCCTAATGATTAAATTCCGTCGCAAACACGCAGTCTGCAGGTGAAATTATCGAAAAAAATCATCGTCCGAAGGTTAAGGAACGTTTTTCGGCCGTCCTACAGATGGCGCTCGGTTCAAAATGTCTTACAATAAGCGGCTTAAGTTTTGACATTTGCAATTTGAACCGAAAAATGCCAACAGGCGGGCTTTTGTATAATCAGAAATCAGCCAATCATAGACAAGCACCGAAGAGATGTTTTATTACATAGTGATGTTACTTCAAAGAAACGATAAAATCTGTGTAGGTACTTACTTTGGCAGTATATTTTTAAAAATCGATAGTGCTTTTGAACGAAATAAAATAAATGGAAAGTTTTTAGATTCTCACGGCCAAAAGCATTTTTGTTGTTTGTTTTTGGGGTGTTATGCCGTGTTGCGCTAACTCCTCTTTTAGCCGACGTTTCGGACAGCGTTGCAGTGTCCATCATCAGGGCAGATCCGGTAGATCCGAAACGTCGGCTAAAGAAGGAGTTAGCGCAACACGGCATAACACCCCAAAAACAAACAACAAAAAAAATAAAAAAAATAAAGTTTGGTAAAAATAATTTGACACGGATACCGTCGCCCCGTAGTGAAAAACTACATCAATAGCGTCACGCAAATTTATAAATTGTACCAAGTAGTAGTAGTAGTAGTAGTAGGGTAGTGGTAGTGGTAGTGGTATGGTAGTGGTAGTGGTAGTGGTATGGAAGTGGTAGTGGTAGTGGTATGGTAGTGGTATGGTAGTGGTAATGGTATTGTAGTGGTATGGTAGTGGTAGTGGTATGGAAGTGGTAGTGGTAGTGGTAGTGGTTGTGGTAGTGGTAGTGGTATGGAAGTGGTAGTGGTAGTGGTATGGTAGTGGTAGTGGTACTGGTAGTGGTACTGGAAGTGTGAGTGGTAGTGGTAGTGGTAGTGGTACTGGTACTGGTAGTGGTAGTGGTATGGTAGTGGTAGTGGTAGTGGTAGTGGTATGGTAGTGGTAGTGGTAGTTGTAGTGGTATGGTAGTGGTAGTGGTAGTGGTATGGTAGTGTTAGTGGTACGGGTAGTGGTAGTGGTATGGTAGTGGTAGTCGTAGTGGTAGTGGTAGTGGTAGTGGTAGTGGTATGGTAGTGGTAGTGGTAGTGGTAGTGGTAGTGGTAGTGGTAGTGGTAGTGGTAGTGGTAGTGGTAGTGGTAGTGGTAGTTGTAGTGGGAGTGGTAGTGGTACTGGTAGTGGTAGTGGTAGTGGTATGGTAGTGGTATGGTAGTGGTAGTGGTAGTGGTATGGTAGTGGTATGGTAGTGGTAGTGGTAGTGGTATGGTAGTGGTAGTGGTAGTGGTAGTGGTAGTGGTAGTGGTAGTGGTAGTGGTAGTGGTAGTGGTAGTGGTAGTGGTACGGGTAGTGGTAGTGGTAGTGGTATGGTAGTGGTAGTGGTAGTGGTAGTGGTAGTGGTATGGTAGTGGTTGTGGAAGTGGTAGTAGCAATATTTTTTTCCAAAATAAAACTCGCTGGGACTTTTGACGAGTGTCGGTGACAAAAACCGTACATACGATATGGGTATCAAATTACGCGTCTCGACTTACAAAATCCGAATGGCTCAGTGAAAAAAGGATCAGAAAGCTCCTTGGCACTTTTTTTTCTCAAAATATCCATTTCTTTCTATCCATACATATATTTTAATATATTTGTGGTCACACACTCATTGTTTCATTTATATGCCAAAATAAATATTACATTTTTAAATTTTGCGTGTTAATTGAGCAATTCTTTTTCAAAATAACAACTTTTGAAGAATGGCGGTGACAAAAACCGTACATACGATATGGGTATCAAATTACGCGTCTCGACTTACAAAATCCGAATGGCTCAGTGAAAAAATGATCAGAAAGCTCCTTGGCACTTTTTTTTCTCAAAATATCCATTTCTTTCTATCCATACATATATTTTATTATATTTGTGGTCACACACTCATAGTTTCATTTATATGCCAAAATACATATTACATTTTTAAAAGTTTTTAAATTTTGCGTGTTAATTGAGCAATTCTTTTTCCAAAATAACAACTTTTGAAGAATGTCGGTGACAAAACCGTACATACGATATGGGTATCAAATTACGCGTCTCGACCTACACAACCCGAACGGATCGGTGAAAAAAAGATATTAAGCTCCTTGGCACTTTTTTGTCTCCAAATATACATTTATTTTTTTAAATTTTTAGTAGACCCACACTCCTTGCTTAATTTTTACCCATTAGTTGCCTGCAACGGGCAAAAAGCTAGTTAGTATTATTACTGTTAGCCACGAATTTCAAATATGTATGCATATGCAATTAACATTTTTATAAATAATTATTAAGATTCGAATATCTACATACGTACAATTAAAATAAATTATTATACAAGTTTTTTAAGTACAAAGAAAAATATTTTTACGTACATTATTATTGTGCTGTAATTTCCATTTGCTGTACTTTGATATCTGTTTTATATAATATTGTAAGCTCCTGCTGAATAGCTACTTAGTGTAGCCAGTGGGTACAAATTCCCATTAATAATATTTATAATGTACCTCTTAATAATAAGACAGTAATTATATGCCGTTTTGTTAAAAATAACCTCTAAATCTCATGTACGTTGTAGGCGCCTACTAGAACTCAAAACAAACCATTCATTCATTTGTAATTTGTATGCAATTCACAAATTATTATTAAGTAAATAAAGTTATTTTACTACAGAAAGCGTTTCATTTTAATTACTAACTAAGAGACACCGATGTTAATTTCATTCATGTTAATTTCAAATAAATTAAATATAGTTGTTCATAGCATAGGTAGCAGATATATTATGTTTATATGAACGAACACATGTCACTTGATGAGTTTAATATACCTATACTGAATATTGTACACTGCCCGAAGAAGCTACGGTTGTAGTGAAACCCGATCAGCATTAAATATAAAAATGGTGTTTGCTAAGTTATTGGTTTATTTTATTTTTAATATACACTACCCGAATGTCCCGAATAGATGATACATAACCTAAAAATAACATAGGTAGGTAACCTTCAATTGTGAAAAACTATCACCATGAAAATCTTTTACACATAAACTATACCTACTGGAAACGTAAATCGTCACCTAAAAGTATTAATTCATAATTTACAATTCACACACGAGGTTGTTTATAACATCAACATGCTTCAGTAGGCAGCCAACAATGTACTTCGTTTGTCAAGCAATCTGAGATATTTTGACATCTCGAAATATAACCTCTCGAATTTGAGAATCGATTTGCGTTTTCGGACGAATTCTGACAGTTTGAAAACGATTATCTCGGACTGAACATTCGAATGATTTCTGACATTTCAGAGCGATTCTCTCGATTCCACTTTCGATGACATTTGAAAACGATAATTTCGGACCGTGCATTCGAATTAATTTTGACCAATCACAACGCTTGGCTGGCATCGATTATTTCTGACCAATCACAGCGACGACTTTCGATGACGTTTCAAAACGATTGTCTCGGAGTTGCATTCGAATTAATTCTGACCAATCACAACGCTTGGCTGGCATCGATTATTTCTGACCAATCACAGCGACGACTTTCGATGACGTTTCAAAACGATTGTCTCGGAGTTGCATTCGAATTAATTCTGACAATGAATCGAGATATTTAGAATGGTAAAAAAGATCGAGTAAAACATCGATGATTCATCGATTCCGCCCATCGCTAGAGCATACCCGAGTGTGTTCCGAGTAAATTGTTTCTCACGTCACGTCACGAAACGTCAGAAATCATCAGAAATGGCGTCTTTGTGTGCCGGCTTAGACCGTCTTTTAGACGTTTAGTTAAGTAATTTCAAAAAGAATTCAAAGACGGGTGTTATCAGTGGAAACATTGACAATGAAGTAAATTATGAAGCATGTCTGTGTTCTGTGAACGCGTTGGGGCACTCTTTTTCAACGAGAGACAGTATGAAAAAGAAGTTGGGAGGTAAGTTCTAAACCTTGGGGCCTAGGTCTAGGGTAGGCCTTCCCATTTCTTCAGTTCATAAGCAGCTGCTGATATTTACGAGTTATTCGAAATTAACATTTCCAATCTTTCAGATGCAGTATACACGTTCTGCCCGCCTACAGTGGAGTTCTTTGGGATTCCATTTTTTTTGGGATGCCATTTACATTCGGTATGAATGCGTACAGAGAGTGCGCCCAAGGCCCCCGACTACACCGCCCAAATAACAAGAAGAAAAGAGAGTTGAAAATGGTATGTTAATACACCCTTGAACCACATCAGCTAGGCCTAACCCCCTCGTCTTTCAATAGTAGCATTGACAGAGCACCGAGGACTCTCTGGTCCAAGATTAATGTCTATAACCCCAAAATGATCACCGTATCGTCGGTGATGTGTTTAAAATATAAAAAAGCGATGGGCCTGGGCCTAGGTAAGCTAGGACTAGATTACACCAGGGGCCTTCCTAATATGGCAGTTGGAGCTCCGTCTCATTAAGATTAACACGACAATCACATCAATCACAATTCATCTTTGTGTGTTAAAAAGTGTGCCGTGGCTCGTAACACATCCTTATGTCGTGTTAGTCTAAAGAAGACCATGCTCAAAGTGCCAAATTAATTAAAGCCCCTGCAGCTATATCTCATTTCACAATTTTAATTCATATCACACTGGATTATAACCACACTTGTAATTTTATACTAATGTCAACATTGCATAGGCCCTAACAACTTTTGTAAAAGTTAATCATCTGCGTCAAATAAGTAAACCATGGGCAATTTATTTGCCGCATAAATAATAGGCGTCTTATGCGTATAAGCCTATTAGACCATATACCTTGAATTGTTCTTTCAGGCTGATCACCCAAACCATAAGAAGAAGAGGTTCCGGGTTTTGGACTCCAAGAAGCTTGGTTGTCCCGCAATGATGAGTGTGAAACAAATAAAATATTTTCCAGAATTTCCTGTTCCACCTCAAATTGCAGAAAGAGCAAGAACGAAGGTATGATAGTTTCTTTTCTCTGCTTATCCCTACATGGGCAATCACTTTATTACATTATTATAATGTTTTCACTATAGTTAGATGCAGTGTTGTGTCAGATACTTTTTAAAAGTATCTAGATACAGATACAGATACTTGGCAAAATTTGTAGCTAGATACAGATACAAGATACATTGTAAAATTGTATCTGTATGTAGATACATATACTTTTTTAAAAGTAACTCACAGATACTCGGATACTTTTCTTCTTTTTTGGGGAAAACTTAAAAATATATATATATATATATATTATCGAAAACAGCGATTACTTTAATTTATTAAAGACGGTAGACGTAAACGCTTGTGATTATTTTACATATTTACACTTGCTGGTTTTATTCGTTGCCCAAAAAGATATTGGCAAATTGGCCTGCAAGCGGTGATAACATAAATGCATTAGGGGTCCTCGCGAGTACCCGGGTAGCATATTACTACCCGGGTACCCGACGCCCCTTGGATAAATAAAAAATACGTGAACTCTGTGCAACTTGATTACTTTGGGTTATGGAAAATTTAAAAAAAAATTAATTATTCATTATTTTTATTTTATTTTTTAAATTCATTTTTTTTTTTATATACGGGGGTACCCGGGTACTCGGTTACTCGGGTTAGGACCCCTAAAATGCATGTATATAAACTGCTTTAAAATATTATACACTAGATGGACAAAGGTACCCACTAGCTGAATCTGTGAGAAAACTTTAAAATTAACTAGAGAACATCGGTAAAGAAGTTCACTTCGAAAATAAAGTATCTGAAAGTATCTGAGTATCTGAGGTGTCAAATACTAGTAAAAATGTATCTAGATACAGATACAGTTATAGAAATATAGCTAGATACAGATACACAAAAATGTATCTAGATACTACACAACACTAGTTAGATGCAAGGTTATACAAATACCGTTTTGGACAACACACATTTGTTTAGAAGGAAATGTGGTGGGAATACGCAACTTCCCTTCGCTTACTTAAACACATTTTCAACATTCTTATCTATTGAATTTGACTGTGCTGCCATGGTAGATGTCAGCACAGTACCATGGCCGGAAATATGATTCCCAGGGCCTCAACACAGCAAAATAGAAGGTGTGAAGCATACTTTCCTGTGCCCTTCAGGAAATCGGATATTTTTTTGTTGAAAATATTATTTTATATTTTTTACTGCCTACCAAACCAATAATTACTGTTTTTGTAGGGTTCTGTTATTTTTATTTATAGTAAAACATTGTGGCTTGTTTTCAGATTCTGAAACAAGTGAAGACAGCCCTTCAATCCACCAGCCCACCTAAATGTGTGGCTACGTTATTACGTCTCGGCAACCGGAGAAGCGAGCCACAACCACAGCAGAGACGCGGCCAAGATGACCCAACAAATTCATCCTGACCTGATACAGGAGATCAACAGGCTTGTTGAAGCTGGAGTTTCCTCAGTACACGAGATGTGTCTCTATTGTTGGAGCAATTTATTAAACATAAATTTCAGGATGGGGCAGAACCTGATCGGCTCAATTCAGGATTTATCTGTCATGTTTTTAAAGGGGTTTGTTCCCTCAATGTTTATATTTCCTTTGTGTGGTGTAATGTATTATTTTCCATTAATAAAATAATATTATTTTTTTTATTGGTTTTCAAGCTACAATCCCGTTAAACTGCAATAAAGCAGTTTGTCAACAGGATGTTAATGATCAATTACATACATACACACATACTATTATTACTATAACTATACAATTAACACACCTAAATTAATATAAACTATCTCTATTTAGTAACCATTGTTTCAGCATATATCTCAATCTATTTGTAGAATCGCAATTTTTTATATGGGTAACATGTTAAGCATTTTTGGCACGTTAAATTCTAGGGTTCGCCGTCCGTATTTATTATTATATTTTGGAACAAGCATTCCTTCATTCTTTGTAAACCTTGTATTATATTCATGTTCCACTTTCTTTTTATAATCAGACTCAGATATATGTTGAATCAATATTTTGTACCATAATAAGGCCTGCCCCGGTAATATTGTTAAATTCCGATACAACAATGGTATGTTTCGTCTCTATGAAAAAATATGTTTTTGAGCTAATAACTTAACCATAGAATTTTGTACTGATTGCAGGTGGTTTAAATTAGTTTTACAAGAGTGACCCCAAGTAGTTAAACCATACCGTAAAGTTGATTCTGCGAGTGATAGGTAAATAATTTTTAAAATATTCACCGGAACGAAACATTTCAGTTTGTATATCCTACCCACTATCGCTCTCAGCCGCTTGCAAGTTTTGTTTATTTGTGTATCCCATTTGAAATGACAATCAACAGTCACCCCCAAATAAACGTATTCATTTACCAGTTCAATACTTTCACACATACAGGGCTGTAAAATGTTTTGATGACTACATATAAAGTTATGTGAAATTATTTTAGGCATGATCTGAAATGAAGCATGTGGAGACCGTATGTACATCAATTTAGTTTTCTTGGTATTAACCGGTCAGCAACGTAAGCAGATATACACGATAAAATAACGATAGCAGTCAAGTACAATAAGCGTGTTTACACGTCAACGCGTGTGTTTCCACAAAAATCGTCATAACTCCGTTATTCTTCTAGTGACATCCCTAAAACAAAAAGTAGAATATTCGTATTGAATGAAGCTTCACATCTCTATTCAAAGTTATCCATAGAAACCCGTAAAAAGACCTACTCAGTGGAAGCAAATTTTACCCGCCAAATCGTAAAACCCGCCTCCCACATATCCCAGTTTTAATTATTTTAAAAAAAATATATTTTGTATGAAATGGTCAAAAAGTGAAGTGACAGAATTGTTTATTGTACATTTGTACGATGAAATAAGTGTTTTTTTTACATTATCCGTGATTTTAGTATCGTTTTTACATAAAACATTACAGGTGAGTCATTTTTACAATTTTTTCATGTTTCCATTCTAAATTTAAATATTTACAAATGTTAATATTTATTTATGATACAACAATTTGAAAGCCTATTTTGTAACCTTTCTAAAACAGTTTTTACTATTCGGCTCCGTTCAGTAATGTTTCATTTATAGAGCTTTGATTGTGAGGCGGTAATAACACAACGTTTTCGTGAAATTGACATTTCGATAAAGACATTTTAGCTTCAAGTTCGCGAAAAGTCGGAGGGGTTAATGTTAGACCTGCGTCATGTAACCATTTTATCAGGGACGTAAAGTCATGTTGCATATATTTAATTGCAATGGATAATTGTTCATCGGATATGACAAGAGCAGTGTCGTCAGCATATACAAAGTGTCTTACATATTTAAATATTTTTTTCATTATTGATACAAATATAATATAAAGGGTTGGACCCAAAATCGACCCCTGCGGGACTACAGCATAGATTTTTTTCCTCCTGCTCATTTTTTCTAATATTTTTACACAGATATGTCTATTAAATAAATAATTTTTAAACAAATTAAGTAGGTTACCTCTAATTCCAAATTGCTTCTAAGATTTTTAATAATTTCTGTGGGTCAATTGTATCAAACGCTTTGGAGTTATCTATAAATAGTACTAAAACATGTCTTTTATGGTTTAATTCATTATTAATATAATTTTAAAAATCCTGTAATAAATTCTCTGTGCTTTTTTCTTTTGAAAGCCATATTGTTTTTGGTCTATAATGCTAAATTTTTCTAAGTAAGTATATGAATCAATGAATTGCCCAACTTCCTTCATTGCTCACTTATCCTCCAACATACTATATGGCATCCAAATTTTCACATAGACTCCAAATAATGCTAGTTTTACTTTCCCATAGGTGTACTGTTTTGTAATGTAAAAAGATTAGATACTTTGAGTATATATAGGCCTAGTACGAATCTGTAAAAAAGTTGAACATAGGGCCTACCACAAGTCTTTATTGTCCAAAAGTTAATTATATTTGCAGGAATTAGAATGTGGTTGCCATACCAAACAGTCTTTATTAAGGCTTTGGAATTGACTGTATGATATTGGCCCTATAGTAATGTAATCTAACCAAATGAAATCAAGGTGCAAGAATTGTATGAAACTAAAGATGAAAATTAGCTATCGGCTGCTCGGCAATATTCGGAAATGCTCGGCCGTGACGTCACAAAAAAAATCTGAGCGGAAAACCAATTTCAAATAAAGCGCCGAAACACTTCACTTCGGGTATGCTCGGATATGTTGGCCACGCCCCCTGTCGACTAGTCGCTGTGCATATAGCGACTCCCGTATATTATGTGAGTGGTTCTGTGGTTTATTTATGAAACTGACACTTGATTGGTTTATTTATGCTGACACTTGACAGTTCGGTCCCCGTGATATTTATTTTAACTGAAACAAATGGTTAGTATTTTTTATCTACGTTTACTTATACTATCCTTCGCCTCTCTAAAATTTGAATAATATTCTAGTCCCGTAATTATGATAATAATAGTAAAATAATTATTATTATTTACCTGACAGGTACTTTTAGGCACAGATTATGGAAATTTCGTTTTTTGTTCTTTACTATTTACATATACAAAATAGATTATTAGGTTCTTAGTTCGGGTTAATTTGAGCTTATTAAAAGTACGGCGGTTAGGTAAATATTTACCGGTTATTTAAATAATTTGTGTGTATTTAGAACGCGGAACCTTAAAGCAAACGTCACATCATAGCCATATCATAGCTAATAAAATCAAACATGGCGAATATAATTTTATCTTATTTGTAAATTTTGAACTTGGAAAAAATTAATCTTTACTGCATCTTTTACCATCTCCCCCAACGTAAATAGTTGTTTAACATAAATAGTTTTTTCTTGTGGTTATTTTTTTAAAACCTAGTAATTATGTTGAAACAAAGAGTTAATTAAATAATTTGTGTGTATATTGAGAAGTAAGTGGAGTATAGAAATTTTACCCCTTTTATAATTTCCATTCACAAATATATTACATTGTTTCAGGATGTCAGCTCGATTTGGATTTGATTTTGCAGAGGTGGAAAATGAGAATTTGGTAATATTGCCTTCATTGAAAGATAACACAACATAGATTAATATGTCAGCTACTTTTGTAGTAGTGGGCGGTGGAATTGCTGGAGTAACATGTATTGAAAATCTAAGTTTCTACGCCCCCAGTGAAAAGGTTATTTTGTTAACTGCCTCACCTTTAATTAAAACAATAACAGAGTTAGTTCCAATAAGCAGAATGGTTACTTCGTTTTCTGTTACTGAATGTGATGTTGAGTCACTTAGAAAAAAACATTTAAATTTAAACATAGTGTATGATAAATTAAAGAAAGTTATTTCAACAAAGAACATAATATTAACAGAAAGTGGGCTCTCAATTGAATACAAATACCTTTGCATCTGTACCGGCGGAGTACCAAATATTATACCACAAGCCTTTAATAATTCGAAAGTTTTAGGAATAAGAGATACTGATTCAGTAGAAAATTATCGAGAGAAACTGAAACAATCTAAAAGAATACTAATTGTTGGGAATGGAGGCATTGCATCAGAGTTGGTATACGCTACTGAAGATGTAGAGATAATTTGGGTAATAAAAGATAATTATATATCCTCCACTTTTATCGACCCAGGAGCAGCAGAATTTTTTAGAACGAGTTCAAATTTTTCCAAAAATGATGTCGATGAAAAGATCAAAGGAAGTCTTAAAAGAATTAAATATACAGAAGACCACATAAATCCAACACATTCGACTACGGAGTGCAGGGCCGCAGCACTTGGACCTGATTGGCTAAAGGATAAACATGTGTCTGGAGATAGTAAATTCTCTCTTCAAATTATGTATGAAGCACAAATCGCAAATATAATTGATACTGAAGGAGAGTGGCCTTTGAGAGTGGAGCTCTCTAACGGAAACATATGCAATTGTGATTTGGTTATTTCTGCAACAGGTGTAAAACCTCTGACACAATTTGAAAGCGACGGTGATCTTAAGCTAGGAACCGATGGAGGAATAGCCGTGGACTGGCGCATGGAGACGTCCATTAGGAACGTGTTTGCAGCGGGAGATGTTGCATCTGCTGAATGGAGTCCAGCTCCGCACTGGTTCCAGATGAGGCTGTGGACGCAAGCGTACCACATGGGCGCCATGGCTGCCAAGAGTATGCACGCTTACTTGACAAGGGAGACAATTTTGCAAGATTTTTGTTTTGAACTCTTTTCCCACACTACAAAACTATTTGGATATCAAATTGTACTGCTAGGTAATTTTAATGGCCAAGGTCTTGGTACTAATTATGAGATTTTAATTCGATCAACTCCTAACGTTGAATATATTAAGTTTGTTCTAGTCGATAACAAATTGCAAGGAGCTATTCTTATTGGTGAAACAGGTCTAGAGGAAACCTGCGAAAACCTGATTCTGAATCAGTTGGATTTGTCTCCTTATGGAGACGATATTTTAAATCCAGATATAGATATCGAAGATTATTTTGACTGACATGCCTGCCAACATAATAGAACTTTTAACGTGTATTCCATTAAACCCCTGAGATATATTGTTGGTTTTAATATCGATGTGTACTCCCTTTCCTCGTATTATTTTACTTACATTTTTATTTTACAAATAATATTCTAATAAAAATACAGAAAGATTGTTATAGTTTTAACTAAAATAAAATTATTATAAAATATAGTTTTATTGATAAATACTTTACATCAAACCTGGGATGCGTGGTCCCTAAAACTAGAACCACAATTGCTCAATGACAATTCTGGTTCATCGATCCTAAAATCTACTATGCATTGAGTACCGATATAAGTCAAATAACACTATATCCCTTTTTACTATCCTTGTGTGGCGAACCCATCGCTCAGGGAGTGGAAACATGACCTGCAATAGCCATCCCAAGCTAAGGTGTGAGCTACCATGCTCAGGCTGAATGACCTGGGGAACAGTGTCACGAACGGTGCCTCCGAGAAACAGGGTCGCATCTCGGTGTATTTAGACCTTACCCCAGCACTTGGGACTCTGCTGGAGTAGACCTTCTATTTCCCTAGATACTCGTGGGACGAAAATTGGATCATTCGAAAACTCCCTCTTCCCTCGTGGGGCCTTCAGTAGTGTGGGCCAATTTTTTTTTCTTCAGAATTCCATTTGACGCTACTTATAAAAAGTTGTCTTTGTATCTAAAACATCAAAATAATATACTTAAAAAAAAATCAAAAAATATCTTAAGGCTCCACTTTGCCTTTAAAGTTGGAGAAAATAAGCTAAAAATTAGTTTTTTTCAGTCTCATTATAAAGTATTTTGGATCAGTTTAATCATGTGCATTTATGAAATCTTCTTTAATAAAGTATGTAGCTTTACTGTATATAACTAGAATCTATTATTTTTGTAGTAACACGACACAAAAAAGTTCGCTTAACTCGCCGTTCTGTATTTGCCCTAGGCATTAGTCGACCAACTGCTTTCGAAGGGATAGGTCACGCGTATTTTTTTGGTAACAGTGTAAAAATGAGCAAAATTAATACTAGGCAGTTAACCATGTGCCCTATTATTGGTACTTTTAAGGTGCTTAAAGACAATGTGTTGCCCACGTACGAAGACGTATTGAAGTGTTGTGAGTGGGAGCGATCGGAGTGGAAATCGATCCATGGCCCCAAAGACCCTCCGTTACGTGATATTGTTTTGAATGTAATTTCAAGTATTTTAGAAATATGGGAAAAAGCTTCTTTGCCAACTATTTCGAAAGAAAGAATTGCGAAAATTATTAAGGTTTATCATCTTAAGTATAAATTCCTGTTGAAGACAGAAAAGAACAAAAGAAATACAGTTTGTTTCAAAAAAAAAGTATCTCAATTTAAGGAAACAAGCTCCCGACTGTTCGATATTTGTTCTTGTAAATGTAAAGACAATTATTGTACTTGTTCGAAAGCAAGAAAAGTTTCCCTTAAAGAAAAACAGTTTTTGGAAGACCAAAGAGGTGAGAGAAAAATGTTCATCGGCAGTGTTGATACACCGACTACGAAACAAATGGAAAAAATCTATGAAGAGAAAGAGAAAAGATCTCACTAAAATAAAAGACCAGGTGTGCGAAGAAAAAGAATTTGTAGACACTGTATCATTATCTTCCACTTCAACATCAAAATCATCTTCTCCGATCGCAAAATCAAGTACGCTACTTAAGACTAATACCACTGCTTTTCCGACGACTAGCAAATCTCCATCTTTTACAGTTCTCTCCAAGATCTGTGACAGGTTCAGGATATCGGATCGAGCTGGTGCAGCAATCGCTTCTGCCGTCTTAAATGATTGCAACATAATAACGCAGGATAATACTAATAAAGTAATAGATAAAAATAGACTGCGTCGCGCACGTCTGCGTACCAGATCTATACTCATGAAATCAAAGACTTGGGATAAAGTAAGTGGATTATTTTTTGATGGTCGAAAGGACAAGACTTTGGTTAATATAAAAAAGGACAGAAATATTATAAAAGCACGGTACTTGAAGAACACGTATCGTTAATTGTAGAACCAGGATCTCATTTCTTGACCCATATTACCCCCTGATCAGGCACTGCCATTAATTAAACCAAAGAAATTATAGAATACTTTGCTTGTCAAAACATTTCACTTGACCATTTAAAAGCAATTGGTTGTGATGGTACAAATGTTAACACGGGAACAACTGGTGGTGTGATTCGAACGATGGAGAGACACTTAAATCGTCCAGTACAGTGGCTGATCTGTCTTTTTCATTGCAACGAGCTGCTTCTACGTCATTTGATTATTAAGTTGGATGGCACAACTACTGGACCTCGTGCTTTTTCCGGCCCCGTAGGTTCGGCTCTTCATAATTGTCATAATTTGCCAGTTCAATCTTTTTTAAATATTGATGTGGAGTACTCGACCGATGTCCTGCATGCTGATTTAAGCACCGATCAAAAATACTTGCTCGATATTTTCAAAACAGTTTCCAGCGGACGTTGTCATCCTGATATTGCCAGAAGAAACCCAGGAGTGATGTCACATGCACGATGGCTTACTACAGCGAGTCGTATCCTACGACTGTATATTGGATGCGCAACGCCATCAGAAAATCTGGTCATATTAACCACATTTATCATGAGAGTATATGTTCCCATGTGGTTTGATATAAAACTACATGGGTCGTGCAAAGATGGTGCGAGGCATATTTATAATATGATAAACTATTCGCGGTATCTTCCGGACGAATTAAAAGCCATCATTTATCCCGTAATACAGCGAAATGATTACTACGCTCATCCGGAAAATTTACTCTTATCAATGATAACCGATGAATCGCCTATCATCAAAGAACTTGGGATAAGACGTTTGTTGAAAGCCAGAGAGTTTTCCCAGACAGAGCTCCGAACATTTAAAGTACCAACATTGAATTTTAATACACAATGCTATATTGATATGATATCTTGGCAAGATACGCCGATCACATATCCTCCCATTTTAGAAGGTGTAACAAAACAAGACCTGGAGGATCTTAACCTAACTTCAGAAATCTGTTCCATTTTCATAAAATTTGAGAGATTCCCCTGTCACACACAATCGGTAGAACGCTGTGTGAAGGTTGTAACTGAAGCATCTTCGAAAGTGTGTGGCAAGAAGAACAGGGAAGGCCTTATTACTACCACCATAATCTCCAGAAAAAATATGCCAAAAATTGAAACTAAGCGTGATTTCATACCGGAATAATTAATTACGTTTATTTCTATACAATATCTGTAATATTTATGAGTTAAATTCTTAATGTTGAAACAGCATTTAATACTAAATAAATTATTGTGAAAATTGTAATTATAACTCTTTCATTACCTTATCATTTAGGAATAATTCACAAAAAATGTATTTTAATCAATTTTCGATCGCAAAATGGAACCTAAAAATGATAAAATTCTATGACTTTTTTATTTTTTATTAACAATAAAGACCTAAGACAACTTTTTATCGGTAGCGCTTATTGAAATAAGTCAATTTTTTTTTCGCCATACAGTGGCGGCCCAGGCTAGCCTTCAGGGAACCAAGGAGGAGTGGAGACGAGATCCTCTTCCCTCGCGGGGCCTTCTGGGAACCAAGGGAGAGTAGACCCTCCGTCGTGGGGCCTTCAGGGAACCAAGGAGGAGTGGAGGAAAGAGACGAGACCTTCTCCCCTCGCGGGGCCTACAGAGAACCGAGGAGGAGAGACGAAACCCTCTTCCATTGTGGGGCCTTTAGGGAACCAAGGAACAGTGGAGAGGAGAAACGAAGTTTTCTTACATCGTGAGGCCTTCAGGGTACCTAAGACACATTGTGGAACCAGAAGACATAGCCACATATACAATTATTCCAAGAGTTCCTAATACTGTTTAACCCTAGAATACTAATGATCGCCTGAGAGGCCGCACGAAATCGTTTATTTCTAACACTTGCGCTAGTATCGGGTCGTTCTCTCGTGCCAACTCAGTGCTAAGCAGGACTCATTGAAGCGCTGTGACCTACTGTTATGGCATCTGTTCTAATGACCTTGGTTCAAAATTAAACTGTGATTATGCTTGTTTTGCCGATGATCTTAAAAATTTTCGTAAAATTAGGTGTATTTCCGATAATCAACTGCTTCAAAATGACCTCGTCACACTCAATAAATGACTAAAGAAAAAAGAGCACTCAATAACTAGTGTACTCTCAATGATATGCACTTAAATGTTACACTTTAAACTGATTTTTCATATGTTTATAATTATATTCTTAAAAAAGTGTCTTCCATAAACGATTTAGGAATCACTCGATTCTTAATTCATATTTTATGTGCATATTAATGACATTTACGATGGGTTGTTTCACACAATTTGAACAATTCATCAAATTTCAACGTTTATTTACGGGTTCTGAGAAAGTCCTATTTAAGTTCTGTTATTATATCATTATAGGCTAGTTTGACAGAATTGAAATAATATCAGAACTTGAAAAAATCTTTCACAGAACATGAACACAAAAAATTAACTTTGATAATTGAAGAATTGTTCAAATTCTCTGAAACAACCCGTCCTTAGTGCAAATCACTTAGGATGGGTGGTTTCACGGAATTTAAACAATTTATCAGATTTCAAAGTCGATTTTCAAGTTCTGTGAAGGTTCTATTCAAGATCTATTATTATATCATTATTGACCAGTTGCTTCTCAAAACTGAAACATCAGTTATAAACATAGTACAAACCTATAAACATCATCATAAGTAAAAAAAACATTAAAAACTCAGCTCAATCAAATAATGTAGAATTTAACAAAATTATTGAAAATAACTGGCCAAATTATATAAAAATTTTCACAGATGGTATCAAACTCAGTCAGGACTTCCATTTTCCAGTGTCTATGTGCCTCACAGAAACTTTTGTTTCCCACACAAACTTCCCAAAAAAGCTCCATTTTCTCTGCTGATTACGTAGCTATCATAGAAGCTCTTCAACTCGTCAAATCATTAAATATTAAAAATGCACTCATCCTTTCAGACTCGTTTAGCTCACTACAAAAAATAAGCGCATCCCCACTCAATTCCAGTAGCCACTCTCTAATCTGCTTTATATGCTCGGGGACCTACTGCATTCCATGTCGCTGGCTCATGCATCAGTGGTCATGGCCTGGATTCCAGTACACCTCAGTATTACTGGAAACGACATGGCTGATTATATTGCTAAGGAAGCCACTGCCCATCGTCCGTTAAGTGATTGTCCTATTCCGGTTAGAGACCATTTCCCTATTCTAAAAATTAAATTTAACTAAGACCACTGGAGGTGGTACTCCAATGGTCCTCTGATTGGAAAATATCCTCTCTAATAAAAGGTCACCAATACTCTTTAATTCAACCTTCTATTCCTGTTAAGCCTTGGTTTCATAAATACACTGCCATGCCTAAAAATATATATTTCTTCCATAACTGGGTCAGTGGATACTCTGGGCCATAATTTTTTTGAGTGTCTTATCAATGACCAATTTCCAAACTTCATGCATGAATTTGTAAAACTGCGTTCTTAATCTAAATACTCCTGAAATTTACCATTTGTTGGAGATTTTTTTTTTCATGAAAATGGCCTTAATATCCGACTGTTAAATCACATTTCTTTCACTTTCATTTGTATTCATTTGTTCAGTTATTCAGGTTCTTATTTTCATTTGATAACTAATCCCATCTCTGTTTATTTTGACTGTTTGAATTAAATCACTATCTATAATCATCTGTATATTTTACTTTACTAATTTGTTGTATTTATTTATAAGTATATCTATTTCATAGTTCTGTTTTTAAAAAAATGGTACTAATTTCGGTAAAATCTGTTCTTTTAAATATTGAAAAACGCCCACTATTATTGTACACAGGTTACTATTTTTATAATTTTGTAATTACCTATTTTTATCAGCTCTTTATTGTTTTTATTTAGTGTGTTATGTTTATGTTATGCTTATTTTTATGGTATGTTTGTGTTATATTATGTTTATCTTTATGTTTTATAATCATATTTATTTATTTATTATTTATTAACGCCCTATCGGGCTTTTACATAGTAAGTTGACAGTATATGTATATAAGTGTAACATGTACATGGATAAAATAGCTAAATATAATTTACTCATAAGGTAATTAAAAATAATATGGTAAAGTAAATCAAAGTATGAAGGCCAGACCTTTTTTTAAAGCTAATAAATATTACAAGTTAATAACTAGCAAATAGGTCTAAAATTAGTTGTCTTTTGAAACTCTCAAAGTTATTAACACCAAATATATCGATAAGTTTACAATATTTGTTTGCAAGGTGATGAATTCTTGGAATTGGTGAATACATAGAGTAGTTAGTATTGAGGTTATTGTTATATTTAAAAGTGTCTATGCTTCGAGTTTGTCTGGCAGGTACATTCATATAAATTAATTCCAATAATTCAGGGCTGTCAATGAGAGATTTGATAATTTTGAATAAAAATAATATATCAGTTAGAACTCTTCTATCCGATAGTTTGAGAAGTCTGGTTCGGTACGTAAGTTATTATAATTTATAAATTCGATGGAAATATTCATTTTAAAATTGATGTACCGAAGAAATTTATTTTGTACCTTTTCTAAGGCTTGAGAATGGACTTTGTAGAACGGTGACCATACTGTTGAATTATATTCTAATTTACTTCGTACTAATGAGCAATATAAATGTTTTAAAGTTAACACATTTTTAAACTTTGCCCCCATTCTCAAAATAAAACCGAGCATTCTCATTGCATCGCTAGTAGTTTCATCGATGTGTAAGTTAAACTGTAGACTTTCGTGGAATAAGATACCGAGATCTAGAATCTGTGAAACTCGAAGAAAAATGAAGAGGATTTTTACCTTTGTAAAAACTAATAATCTGGCATTTACTAATATTTAGTTGCAAATCATTTTCTGAACACCAAGCAAATAGTTTATTCAGATTCGACTGCAAAATAGCGCGATCATTATCATCTTTAATTATTCTGTAGATCTTCAAATCATCGGCAAATAACAGAACTTTGACTTTGCTAAAAATATTTACTATGTCATTGATGAACAAACAAAATAATATTGGGCCCAGATGAGATCCCTGCGGTACTCCACTTGATGCCGCAAATTTGTAAGAAGTGAATGAATCAACCTTTACCGCTAAGTACCTTCCAAGCAGATAACTCTTAAACCATTCAAACATGCTCCCTCTCACTCCCAACAATTTTAATTTACGTATTAAGATTCTGTGGTTAACTTGATCAAATGCTTTACTGAAGTCAGTATATATGGAGTCAGTTTGATATGAAGTGATAAAGCCATTAACGATATCATTAGTGTATAATATTAAATTGGAAAGCGTTGATCTTCCTTTAATAAATCCATGTTGAATTGGTGAGATTACTCGTTTAAATTGAGATATCAACTTGTCCAGTACTAGGCTTTCGAAAAGTTTGGGTAAAGAAGACATTATGCATATTGGCCTATAATTTGTTACTTCGCTCTTATTTCCTTTTTTGAAAATAGGCGTCAAATGACTAAACTTTCAAAGGTCAGGAAACACACCTGATGATAGTGACTTCATAAATAACTTATGTATGGGATGTGACAATGAATGCATACAATTAACTAGGAATCTAGGTGGAACTTTATCGGGTCCTGCGGATTTGCGGGAATCGAGACTCTTCAGCTTAGATATAACGTCCTCTATAGTTACTGTACAGTCAGATATATCAAGGTTTTCAACCAAATTAGAAAAAGAGTACTTACTGTCTACACTTTTACTAATATATACACCACCAAAAAACTCAGCAAACAGATTAACAGTTTCTTGTAGATTTTGTGATTGTTTACAATCGAATGACATAGTACTAGGTATATAAGTTCCATTTTCTTTTTGGGATTTAAAATATTTCCAAAAGAAATTTGAGTCTTCTATGAGAGAGCCTTCGACAACACACATGTAACTGTTATAACATTTAGTAGAGAGCTTATTACATTCTGCCCTAATTTTTTTAAAGGCAATATAATCGATAGCCAGGCGACTTTGTTTGAACCTCTTGTGCGATATTTTTTTGACGTAAATTAAGTCAATCAGTTCTTTTGAGAACCATTTCGGAAATTCAGTTTCCCTATAAACTGTCAAAGGTACAAAATTATATGCTCTCATTTGCTGTATTTGTTTATGAGTTTGTCTATTTCATAGTTCTGTGTAAAAAAATAAAAAATGCTACTAATTTTGTAAAAATCTGTTTGGTTAAAAGAACGAAAAACCCCCACTATTATTGTACACAGGTTCCTATTTTTATAATTACCTACTGTTACCAGCTGTATACCGTTTATGTTAAATATGTTGTTATGTTTATTTATGTTACGTTATGTTGTGTATATGTTGTATAATTGTGATGTATGGTAATAAGGTTGAGTATTTTGAGGTGCTAAACGGCGCTATGAGAGTGGTTTATTTATGGGCGCTATACAGGGGGGTATAACTCCGATACTTTTTTTGGTTTTTGATGACGTCGCTAGAGCCCGACCAATGAAAAGCCGTCGTGGTTTGATCTCTCACTCTCTCTAGCATAAGACCCGTGTAACAGAAAGAGAGGCTACGTTCCACCTCCCCGGAAATGCCTGAAACCATGTGACGGATGTGAATGTGACGCCATCTTGACAGTTCATATTGTTGTTTTGAGTTGTTTGTTATGTGAAAATGTCTGAAGGTAAAGTTTTTTTTTTTTTGTATTAGGCAATTCACCCTAAAAAGAGTGCTATGTGCCGTTAAAGTTAGGGGAGATGGTTATAATTTTATGGGAAATCTATACGGGAATAGGAAATCTCAAATATTGAAGTCATTCAAGTCTATGAACTTGAATAGAACTGAGAAAATGCGAGAATTGTTGAGAGAAAGTAAATAAGGAATACTAAGGGGAGATTGGTGGGTGATTTTTATAAGTAAACGATAAATGCCTTTGAAAGATGAATGATTTTTACAATTAAAGAAAACATGATCAAGAGTCTCATTTTCCATGCCGCACTGGCAGAGTGGACTATCTATCTATCTATCTACCCGGATTTTAAACAAATGGGATGCAATGGAGCAATGACCAATTCTCATTCTCGAGATACAGGAAATAAATCTTTTGGATTTTTTCTTGCCGTGGAACCAAGGTTTACTTGGTATATGATTTTGTATTCCAGCATAAAAAGCACCAGTTCGGGTTTTCGTATTAGTCCAATTTTCTTCCCAGGAGCGAATCATGTTGGATTTAAGAATTGGGATGACGTCAGAGATAGGAATTCTAAAATCTAAAGGATTAGAGCCAGAAATTGTTCCAAGTTTAGCTAGAGAATCGGCTTTCTCGTTACCCTCAGTTCCTAAATGGCCAGGGACCCAAACCAATATTGTCTCGAAATTTAATTCATTTAAAGATTTAAGGGTGTTTCTGATATTATAAATAATATAGTCTTCTGGTTTATGGATATTTGAGGAAATTTTCAACACTGCGCTTAGTGAGTCAGTGCACAGTAAGGCTCGTCGAATATTGAAAAGCTGGATTTGACTCAAAGCTTGTTCAATTGCGAAGCATTCTGCAGTAAATATAGAAATTTCTTTAGGCAATTTATAAGACAAATCTAAATCGAATTCGGGAATGTGTACCGCAGCTCCACAATCTTTGTTATCAGACTTAGAACCATCTGTGTAAATGAGTGAAAATTCTGGAAACTTAGAAGATGTAATGTTTTTAAATTTTTCCTCAACATTTTGATTAGATGAGGTTAAAATATCAGTTCGGAAGTCTGAAGTTATAAAGTTGGGGATATAATTGATAGAATCAAATGGGATAGTGAAAATAGGAAGGATAGGATCTTTTTGTAGATTTTGGAGGGAAGAAGACAGAGATTTGAATGAAAGAAAACTTTTTAGAAGGAGAGGAAGTCGATTTTTATCTGTCGATCTCTTTTCGTTATTTAAGTTATTGAACAAATATTCAAGGCTTTGTTCTAAAGGGTGACGCGATACAGAAAAAGATTTAAAAATATATTTATCAGCCAGGAATTGTCTCCTCAAAATTAAGGGGAGATCAACACATTCTACCTGGAGAGTATTAATTGGAGGAGATTTCATCGCTCCAATAATTATTCTGAGCGCTTTGGACTGAATTCTTTCAAGTTTTTTGTCCAAATATTTAGGTAGAGGATCGAAAAGAAATGTTCCATAATCCAAATGGCTTCGCACTAGAGCACCATACATTAATTTAAGAGTAGTAGGACGAGATCCCCGCCACACTCTGGAAACAGCTCGCATAATATTTAGCCCCTTTTCACACTTAGCCGAAATGTTCTGAATATGCGGGAGCCAGGAAAGTTTATGATCCAAAAGTAGTCCAAGAAATTTAATTTGCTTAACGATTTGAAGAGGGACATTATCAAAGCAGACAGAAAAGGGGGGTATTTTTCTTTTGCGCGTAAAAGCCACTACTTTGGTTTTAGACGTAGCTAAATTCATCCCATTAGTCAACAACCAAACTTTAATATTATGTAAAGCCAAATTCAATTCCTTCGCAGCGCGCGATAGATTTTTGTGTGATAAATATATAAGGAAATCATCAGCAAAATAAAGTCGCTTGATAGATGAAGGAATTACATTGTCTAAATCACTTATATATATATTAAATAATAATGGACTGATTACGGATCCCTGAGGTAACCCCTTCCATAGTTTGCGATTTATCGTTTTTGAGGAAAAGTGGATAATAATGGATCTGTCTGTTAGTAAATTAATAATAAATTGAACTAGTTTTAAGGGAATTTTTATTTTAATTAATTTTTCTTTCAAAATGTTAATCAATACATCATCGTAAGCTGACGAAAGATCAAGAAATGTGGCCAGAGTGCAAGAATTAAGGGACTGAGATATACGGATGTCTGTTGTTAACACACTTAAATTATCTATGGTTGATTTCTTTTTCCGGAAGCCATATTGATTAGGAGAGATAATTCTGTTATTTTCAACAACCCATTCCAATCTGTTCTTTATCAAGTGTTCTGCTACTTTCATTAAACATGACGAAAGAGCAATAGGACGATAGGATGAGATTTCAGATGGATTTTTGCCTGGTTTTAAAATCGGAAGGATTTTTTGAACTTTCCAGACTTCCGGTATAAATCCTGTTTCGAACATGTAATTAATTAGGGATAAAAAATATTCAACCGACATATCTGAGAATGCTTTAATGAAACTATATAAGATTCCATCAGGGCCAGGAGAAGAGTCTGGAAGGGAATTGATTACTCGATTTAATTCACTTACTGAGAAAGAAGAGTCCAGCCAGCTAGAGTGAGATGGATAAGAAATAAAGGAAGGCATTTCCTCACATCTGGCAACTGACGGAGGAGCTATCTTATCAGCAAAACCTATAATAATTTCTTCTGGAATATGTTTGGAACGCTGGGGAGTATATGACGAACCGAATTTTTTTAAATTGGACCATACGGATGACTGGGGAGATTCAGGAGACAAGCGTTCACTGGATGGCGAATTTTCGCCATCCAGACCGCTTTTTGTTTTTCAAAACTCGTTTCGCTTCTGCCTGGGCGCGTTTCACAGAAAGGTAATTTTCTAAAGACATACATTTACGGAAAATGGAAATTGCTTCTCTTCTGGATTTAACAACACTAGTGCATTCTTCATCCCACCATGGGGTGGAATGTTTTATCTTAATGTTTACATTACGTTTTTTAAGTGTTTTTTCTGCAGCTTTTATTATCATGTTAGGAAATAATTCACATTGTAAACTAGTGTTGACAAGAGAAGACTTAGATGCTTGAACAATGGAGTCTAATTCTGAAGAAAAAATTCTCCAATTCGCGTCTTTCGTTTCAAATTTAAAACTATTGTTTATCGAAAAGGAATGCGTGGAAGATAGATGGTGGAAGGTAATTATTATAGGAAAATGGTCACTGGAAAGTGGATCTTTAAGAATGTTCCAAGAACATATGGGAATCACCGAAGATGAGCAAAGAGATAAATCGACTGCACTTTTCCGATGTTGAGGGGCAGTGAAACGAGTTGGAGATTCGTCATTTAGAATACATAAATTATAGGTATCCATAAATTCTAATAGATTATGGCCAGAACGGTTTGTTAACTCACTGCCCCAAGAAGGAGAATGAGCATTGAAGTCCCCAAGTATCATATACGGGGGACGAATCTGGGATATAAATGTTGACCAATCGTTTTCAACAAAAATTGTAGAGGGAGGGATATATATTGATAGTAATGTAATATCAGATACAACAGCTGCTACTATCTGAAAATTATTGGGGAGAGTGTGGAAAATAATTTGTTTAAACAGGATAGAATTATGTATAATAAGAGCAGTGCCACCTTTGCCATCCAGTCTATCATGTCTTAGACAATGATATCCAGGAATTTTAAATTGGTATGAGGGTTTTAACCACGTTTCGGAGATGGCAGCAACTGAAATATTATGTTCATCAAGTAACTGTACAAGATCAATTTTGTTGGCGAATAGACTTCTACTATTCCATTGAAGTATTTTTCTCAGTTGCGGATACATCTGGAAGGCTAGAGAGTAAAGATTTCATATAATCGGCAGCGTTGGACGGTACTTTATTGTTATTTGAAAGGATCGTAATTAATAGGGTAATTAAAGTTTGAATAAAAGAAGAATTTTCAATCATTACTTTAGGTAAGATATCGGAAGTGGAACAGTTTTTTAAGGCAGTCCCATTGGGAGCCTGGGATTTATTATTCCCATTCGGGTTAAGTAAAAGATCATTATGTAGTTTTTTATCGAAAGAAGGAATAAATTTTGGATTAGATTTTATCGGTTTGAAAATTGTTTCTTTGTGGGAAGATGATAGAGGGGATTTAGGGGAAGAAAAATGAAAGATAGAAGCGTTAGACGTTATCTCTGCAAAAGATATTTTCGTAGGAGAGAATAATTTAGAAGCCTGAAAGTAGGAAATGTTGTCTGCAGCCATTGACTGTTTGATATTTCTCTGTCTAGATAACTCTGGACAGGCCACACTAACAGCAGTATGGTTGCCCTTACAATTAATACAAATAGGGTTATCCGTTGTATTTTGACACTGTTCAAAGGGATGATCCTCTCCGCAATGGAAGCAACGAGGAGGGGAACGACAAATAGGTTTTGAATGACCAAAACGGCAACAGTTGAAACATTGGATCGTCGGGAATCTGTATACTTCAACGGGAAGAGCGTTATAATAAATAAATACACGGGATGGTAATGTTTGACCTTCAAAAGTAATAACAACGGATTGGGAAGGTTTCCATATAGTGGTGCCGGTGGAAGTATCCTTGAAATTCAAACGACGTGCTTTAAAAACTTTTGCAGTTAATTGAGAGTCATTAAGAGCGTCTACTATTTCTGTTTCTGATAGATCGGTTGGGATACCTCTTACTCTGCCCATTCTGGTTAAATTGAAAGTAGGTATGAAAGATTTAACTTTATTATTTGAAAGAGAACCTATTTTTTTAACAAAATCATTAGCTAATGTGGCAGATTTAAATTCTATGGATAGTTTGTATCGACCTTCCGGTTTTATTGATCCATTTATAATACCGAGGTTATTGAGTTTTGAGCTAAAAATAAATTTACCAAAATCCAGGGGATGAATTATTTTCCCCTGTTCAGTCCTTTGGACATTAACAATAAATGGAGCTGAAGATGAAATAGAATACATAAGCTCAATGGCTTTTGCTCCTGTAGGAATGGTATTATTATAACTTCCATGAGAGATTGGGGATTCGTTTGTTTGTGAAAGAGATTTAATTTTAGGAGGTACATTAAGGCAAAGCGGAGGTCCTCGTTTTCGGGAAGGAATGGTTACAGAAGCTTGGGAATCATCAGAATCGTATACGTCTGCAATATTAGAAATGGACTCAGGGTCAGGAGGTCGATTTTCATCCTCCTCCATTTCAACAAATTAAAAAAAAAATTAAACAATAAATATTATTTAAGAAATAATAAATTATAGAAATAATACACGCAGCTGCGTCGCAAACCAATAATAGAAACAAAAATAATGAATACGAAAAGGTAACAATAAATAAATCTTTACTGTACGCCGCGCCGCCGTCAGTAAGCCGTCAAACAGAGAGCACTGGAAGTAAACACGACTGCACACTACCGAGGTTCGGTGACTACTCGAAGGTAAAGTTATCAAGCCGTGTTGTGTGAAGGGCTGTACTGACCGACAATCGACTCGACATAAATATCCAAAACACGGAAGCTTTGAGGAGCGCAGGTTCGGCGAATGGGCCTGTAGAATCGACAGAATCGAATTCGTATCTTAACCTATATTCGTTTGTGGCTGCCATTTCTCCATCAGAAACAAAAAGCCGAATGGATCACTTCGAAGTTCCGCACTGCCGACTTTAAATCTTCCCGGCATTGATAGTTATCCGGATTTACGACAATATCGGACCCGTTGTGACGAAAATACAGGTGTCACCAAAGACCATATTACGTCTTGCGAGATATGAATCCTTCTTCCAAAAGGATTAAGGAAGATTATGAAGGTAAACATCTGTTCTATGTTACTTGAAAATATTCGAAAATGTCTTCATCCATTATGCAGATCTTTTAATTCCTTTCCTCGATCTAAAAGATAATTTTTTTTCAGATTCAAGTGTTCCTGTAGGACCCAGCGGTAGTAATTCAGTCGCCACACGAAAAAACGATGCTCCCTTGTGTAAGAATATTTATAGTTTCTTGTTTGATAATCATTATTTTTTTCATTTGTTCTGAATAATGTAATCATTGGCTTGAAATATTCTAAATCATCTTGCATTGGTGATCCATATGATCCCATGAATTCTTAAATTTTATCGCTTGAATACAGTGTTACATTACAGAGAGACTACCTTAATTACTTGACTAAAAACTTTTCTATCAATGCTCTGGAAATTCATTATGTTGTTGAGTATAATTGTGAAAAATTAAATCTTATCCGCTTAACGAAACTATTGCCAAATATGTGTGTTTTGATTGGATTAATTGTAGGACACAAAACAAAAATTGGTCGATGCAGTTATTAAGTTCACTGTGCCCGTCATCAGTAATTCTTGGTGTGTAGATATCAATAAAAAAAATTGCGGCAAAAACACAAGACCGTATAATGGACCGGACCCAATGAGGATAATGGCCATTCTACGTCATTTAAAATACCCTAAATATAGAAAGAAATGGTTGTCTTAATTATTTTGTTTGACATAATTATAATAGTCTGCAAGTGTCTATAAGTGTGTTCAGAAAATTCTCATTTCTGAGCATAAACTGCCTCCTGTTTTATGTTATGTTTTAGTTTTAATATTCGTGATTTGTCCTGTCCTGCTGTTATTGTTATTCTAAGTTTTGTCATCACTTTGTATAAACAGTGTATTTAATGTTATAATATTAGATCTGTAGGAATTACCCAAATAACCCAAATCCTATTTGGGTAAGGCACACTGTAGGAATAATTTTAAGAACCATTAATACTGAATTACCATTTTTTTAAAGTTTATTATACGAGTAGTTAAGCGCACTTGAAGTGAAATGACACTAAACTGCGCTATATAAATGCCATGTTATTATTATTATTATATTGTTTTTTTTTTGTATTAATTACTCAACGTCCTAATGAATGTCTTTCAACGCCTTCTTTAAAATGTATTTTGTTCTTCAATATTATTGTATTTCTTGTTCTGTGTTCTATATTGTCTTGGCACACATTTGAAATGTGTTTTGTGCTTATATATCCCAGCATTTCCTGTTTCTGTGATATCCACATTATTTTTAGATTAAATTATTGACTAAAACCTCAAATTGAAATATTTAATCATTTAAAACAATATTAGCGACTCGAATGAATATTTAAACCAGAAATAGATTCGGTCGTAGACTTGGTACACACTTAAAATGTGTTTTGTGCTCATTAATGCTGTATTCATATTATTTTTTGAATAACTTTATGACTAAAACCTCAAATTGAAATATTTAATCATTTAAAACAATATTAGCGACTCGAATGAATATTTAAACCAGAAATAGATTCGGTCGTAGACTTGGTACACACTTAAAATATGTTTTGTGCTCATGAATGCTGTATTCATATTATTTTTTGAATAACTTTATGACTAAAACCTCAAAATGAAATATTTAATCATTTAAAACAATATTAGCGACTCGAATGAATATTTAAACCAGAAATAGATTCGGTCGTAGACTTGGTACACACTTAAAATATGTTTTGTGCTCATGAATGCTGTATTCATATTATTTTTTGAATAACTTTATGACTAAAACCTCAAATTGAAATATTTAATCATTTAGAACAATATTAGCGAGTCAAATGAATATTTAAAACAACAAAAAGATTCAGTCGCAGACTTGGTTTACATTTAAAATGTGTTTTGTGCTTATAAATTTATTTGTGTTTCTTGTTTCTGTCATATTAGTGAAATAAAATAAAAATACTTCACATGTAACAAAGTTTTTCATTTTTCTGATAAACAGAGAAATGTTAACATTCAACACTGTCGTAGAAAAGCACAGTAATTGTTTGAAAATGTTTTTCCTTTTAAAGTAAAGGAATTCAAATTTCAAGTAATTTGAAGCTCTTTTTACGACGGCCTCGGGACGACAGATTTTCAACTTACAAAGCGCCGTCCTGAGAAAATGTGCCGTAAGGAAAGATACCTTATAGCTCATTTTTGCAGGACCGCACTCTGTGAGTTGGAACCTTGTCGTCCTGAGAGAATTTGTTAACATTTCTAACATTTATTTTTAAAATAATATTTTAGGCTGATAAATGGCAATATGATCTTTCCTAGGTAGGCACCTAGGAAAGATCATATTGTCTATGGCCGCGCCTTTTTTTTATTGTTTCGGCTACCTTGTCTATGAAATCAAAGGCTGTAATGACGTCATCGGTTAAAAAATAGTGGACAAAATTTCCCCCTACAAAAGCTCAGAGAAATGGGACTGGGACACGGTCAAGCGGCTTGATCGCAAGCACGTAGTTTATTGTCTGTGGCACTTTGTGACAAGCATTTTGACCGTGTACCGAAGCTGGCTTGCAAGCATTGCGCAATTCTACGTGCTTGCGGCGGGGCTTGATGCGAATTTATATTTTTGTGGGAATAGACAAACGACAATAGACAAATAAATATCACGTATCATAAACAATGATATAAATTGAATAAAATAGGTACTTAGTTAATGTTTTTATGTTCAATTTGTAGAAATCCATCTAATTTAAAACTTCTGGAAGTATTTTAGTATTTTTTAATAATTATGACAGCGGTTTTCAAGGTCATTAATAATCAAACTGTAGAATAAATAATTTTCTGAATTTTCAATGGAGAAAACATATTTTTTGTTTGAATACCGCACAAGATATTCATACAAAAAATAGCTGTAGCCTGTAATACACTTTGCAAATGCTCATGGGTAAAGCGGTACCTTAACTTGTACCATTCTTGACACCAAATTCGTTTCTTTTTATTATTTTTATTCAAACATAAAGCTAACACGCTTTGTCTTTGACAGATTCCATTTTGCCGCGAGTCACGAAATGACAGGAAGGCATAGAAGTACATATACATAGACCACCACGAAATCACAGGAAGGCGTGGCCATGCTTGACGGAGAGGCTTGATGCGGGCTGTCAAGCCGCTAAGCATAGACAATAATAGACAACAATAGACAACAATAGACAAAAAAACTACGTGCTTGCGATCAAGCCGCTTGACCGTGTCCCAGTCCCTTTAAGGGACTGGGACACGGTCAAGCGGCTTGATCGCAAGCACGTAGTTTTTTGTCTATGGCACTTTGTGACAAGCATTTTGACCGTGTACCAAAGCTGGCTTGCAAGCATTGCGCAATACTACGTGCTGGCGGCGAGGCTTGATGCGAATTTATATTTTTGTGGGAATAGATAAACGAAAATAGACAAATAAATATCACGTATAATAAACAATGATATAAATTGAATAAAATTATTATAAAATAGGTACTTAGTTATTGTTTTTGTGTTCAATTTGTAGAAATCCATCTAATTTAAAAATTCTGGAAGTATTTTAGTATTTTTTAATAATTATGACAGCGGTTTTCAAGGTCATTAATAATCAAACTGTAGAATAAATAATTTTCTGAATTTTCAATGGAGAAAACATATTTTTTGTATGAATACCGCACAAGATATTCATACAAAAAATAGCTGTAGCCTGTAATACACTTTGCAAATGCTCATGGGTAAAGCGTTACCTTAACTTGTACCATTCTTGACACCAAATTCGTTTCTTTTTATTATTTTTATTCAAACATAAAGCTAACGTAAGAGCCAAGAACGCTTTGTCTTTGACAGATTCCATTTTGCCGCGAGTCACGAAATGACAGGAAGGCGTGGCCATGCTTGACGGAGAGGCTTGATGCGGGCTGGCAAGCCGCTAAGCATAGACAATAATAGACAACAATAGACAACAATAGACAAAAAAACTACGTGCTTGCTGTCATTTCGTGACTCGCGGCAAAATGGAATCTGTCAAAGACAAAGCGTTCTTGGCTCTTACGTTAGCTTTATGTTTGAATAAAAATAATAAAAAGAAACGAATTTGGTGTCAAGAATGGTACAAGTTAAGGTACCGCTTTACCCATGAGCATTTGCAAAGTGTATTACAGGCTACAGCTATTTTTTGTATGAATATCTTGTGCGGTATTCATACAAAAAATATGTTTTCTCCATTGAAAATTCAGAAAATTATTTATTCTACAGTTTGATTATTAATGACCTTGAAAACCGCTGTCATAATTATTAAAAAATACTAAAATACTTCCAGAATTTTTAAATTAGATGGATTTCTACAAATTTAACACAAAAACATTAACTAAGTACCTATTTTATAATAATTTTATTCAATTTATATCATTGTTTATGATACGTGATATTTATTTGTCTATTTTCGTTTGTCTATTCCCACAAAAATATAAATTCGCATCAAGCCCCGCCGCTAGCACGTAGTATTGCGCAATGCTTGCAAGCCAGCTTTGGTACACGGTCAAAATGCTTGTCACAAAGTGCCATAGACAAAAAACTACGTGCTTGCGATCAAGCCGCTTGACCGTGTCCCAGTCCCTTAATGAACAGTGTAGTTATATCCAGACCTATGTATTGTAACGTAAATAAACACAAAACCTTTTACTTTTTACAAAGAGTTCCCAATACCAAAATCTGCAAAGTAAGGCAGATATATCAATAATCACCTGCGTATTTAATTCTGTCTTTTGCTCTATTTATTTATAAGTAAAAATGTGAATTGTGTATGGCCAAGATTACCCTTCATGGGTGAAAGTCAAAATAAATAATAATAAAAATGTTAACAATTATTTTTATAAGCAATAATTGTTCGCCTGAAACACTCATCCACATTGAAAAAATCTCCTGATAAAAAATACATGACGCCAACGGGACTCGAACCCGTGTCCATTCGATTTCCGGTCGAAAGCTCTGACCACTGAGCTATGGAGGCTTATTTCTTACCCGCGAAATTATTCAATATATGCTAGTGTTTCATTCAACAATTAGGGTTCGAGTCCCGTTGGCGTCATGTATTTTTTATCAGGAGATTTTTTCAATGTGGATGAGTGTTTCAGGCGAACAATTATTGCTTATAAAAATAATTGTTATCCTTTGTGCTATGCATAAATAAAATCTTGTCTTAAAAACATTAATTTATCAAAAAAATAATAATTAATAAAAAATGTATTAATTTTTATTCTTAAAATTAATTAATTGGTTAAAAGGCTATAAAATAATTACGCTTCACGATTGGTCGAAATAACTCCGACGTCAACTGTACGCCGGTATGTCGGTTTTATACAATAAATAAACCACTCACGTTTGTACGATGTAATACCGTGAGTGGGTTTATTTATGACTCGGAACTCTGTTTATGGTGCATCTCTTTCTGTATGCCCCATTCAGTCAGAGCGATTTTAGTTGAACGACTTTTATTGAACGACAAAAATTGAACAAGATATCATTCAGACGTTTCAATTTAACTCCAACCGATATTATTAATCAAGACGGCGTCATGTGAAGTTATCGCTGCGTGCGTCCCTATGATTTCGGACCTTTTACGGAATGAACTTTAGAATATGAAAAAGCGCAAAAAACTTCGTATGTGGGCTAGAAAATGGATTATAAGGAGAAAAAAATTGGGTGCTTCTAACAGTATATTGAGAGAGATGGCGTTAGAAGATACCGAAGGCTATCGCAATCATTAGCAAATTTCATGTACTGTTGTCTAAGATTCAAGAAAAAATCCAAAAACAGGACACAGTTATGCGCGCTGCTGTCCCGGCAAAAACTAAGTTACAAATTACGCTAAGACACCTGGCAACGGGGAATTCTTTTTCATATATTGTATTTTTTGGAACTCTGCATATAAGTCGGGCTTAATAGTTGATGCCCTAAAATTTGTTATGAAGATAAAAAACATTCAGAGACGTGTTATTTAAAAATAATAACTACTAAGTTACAGTGAAATTTCATTACAGGGCATTCTTATTTTTGTAAGCTTCTTGTTTCTGATCCCAAAGATAAGGATGGCTTTGATCCATAAATCTAAACATCATATAATCCAACCACTTAATACATTTTTTCATTGAAGTAGATGCCATGATGGTAGGGAACTAGGTACGCGTAAATAAATCACTCAGTAGAGACGTCTAACGTCTACTTTCGACCCATAAGTAATTTCGACCGCAGGGAACTAAAAATCGCAAGCGATTTGAAACATATGTTCACACGTTTTAATTCGACGGGAAAATCGTACGATGACTCATACTTGAACAACAAAAGTAGACGGGCTTTCAACTTTCGTCGTTCAACTAAAAACTTGATCAACTCTGTTGAAAGGCTGTTCACACTTGTCGCTTAGCTTTCAAGTGTCATTCAACACAGACTTGGTCAATTAAAATCGCCCTGTGTGAACCCCTTTCACAATGTATCCGCGGGAAGAGTATCTCGTTTGTCAAGAAATCCGAGTCCGATATATTTTTGACGTATATCGGTTTGGGAATCGATTTGATTCTGATGACGTGACTGATTTTATATCGATTAATACTGGCCAATGACGTGACGACCGTGGTTTCGAATGATTTTTGACAGAATCGATTCCTTGTTCGATGACGTTTCAAAACGATTGTCTTGGACAGTGTGCGTAAATCAACTGTGGAACTGTGTGATGATTTTCGACATAATCGATTTGTCCATGACAATATAATATAATCGAAATATTTCTATAGTTAAAAATGGCCAGGTACTCCAGGTATTAAAAAAACGATCATTTTTATGGTGCCGTTTTGATGAAGAACCTAAAAAATTGAAGAATTTAGGGTTGACATGTATTTTAAGGTCATGTATGTAATTTTTGTAAAAAAACCCAATTAGCCCGATATATTATTTTAATATTTGGTTTTCGTTTAGTGTCCAATTTTTAATGTCCGTGGGGATGAAATATTGTATTATTTCTTCTATCGAAGAAAAACATCACGTAAGTATGAGCATTCAAATTAGTATTAAGGGCCAACTATTCGAATTTCATCCAATTTCCGACATATTTTCCTTAAAAGTTTGAAGTTTTTAAGCTCTTAAAAAAATATATGTTATTCTTTAAGATAGTATCTATTTGTTCCAAAAGCTGAAACGGTAATTATTTGAAATTCCCTCGATAGAAATAAATCGCAAAGTATGCTCCGAAAAATATTATTAACACGTTTATTTCTGTTATTTTACAAGTTATGTGTATGAAAAAAATAACAATGCTTCTTTTAATGCTACTCAATAGACCCCAAAAGTGATTTTTGCTTTTTTTGAAATACGCCGTGATTTATTAAACATTTTCACAACAGTCGCTTACGTCTTATGATTCTAAGCATGATTATTGCAGCCCCTCTCACTTCCTCACGCGCGTACGCTATCTGCCTTTCAGTCACTGCTTAGAGAGCTTCGCGGACGGTCGTGTTGTTCTCCGTTTCGTGATTTCTACTAAATAATATTTATCGTAAATAATAATATTGTATTCCGAAAATGGGAAATAAACGAAAAAGTGCTCGTATTTCTAAGAAAAGACTATTTCGTTCGAAACAAAACCGCATGGTGGACATTGTAAGGTAAGAAGAAAAATATAAATTTTGATTTGATGAATATATTATTATTTACTATTACGTGGGTAATATTTATTATAAAAATAAATTATTTATATATTGTATAACAAAGGTGACAGGTATTGTTTTATTTTTCAGAATGCGTACTTTTGGAGATAAATCTATTGCCTATTTATAGATAATTTTAAGCGTATATCAGTTCATAAATATTGTTTTTTCAAAGATGGGAAATAAGCGAAAGACATCTCGTATTCCAAAGAAAACAATATATCTCCAAAGATATACAAAAAAGCTTATATTTATTATAAACATTTGTAATTCATATTTTTATTTATGTATTGTGTAGTAAAAAGTTATAAAAATTATTATTTTATTTTTTTCAGAATACGATAAACGATAATTTATTATAAAAATTAATTATTATTTTTATTTATGTATTGTGTAGTAAAAAGTTATAAAAATTATTATTTTATTTTTTTCAGAATACGTACTTTGGGAAATAAAACTAATTCCAAACATTAGAAATTACAGGGCAAGTTCTTATTAATTCTGCTCCTTAGAGTAATATTACTCTAATGATAAAGATCTGCTCTAATGATTCACAATGCAACGATGTCCGAAATATAATATAATATGTAATAATAATATACGGGCCATCTGTTTCAAATAACAATACTCGAACGTGGAATTCATAATAATAATGAACTTGCGAGCGAAAGAAGCTATTGAAAGTTCTGAAACTGTGGGGAATATAATTTAATAAAATAAAATACTTTTTTGTTTTAAAACCACGATATTTATTAATTTAAGAACCGACCGGTTTCGCTTTACTGAAGCATCATCAGGGTACAAATTAATACTAAACAAGAAGTACATAATGTGTGCATATATATAACAAAATATAGAGGGAGACAACATGATACAAATATAAGCAACACAAAGACGGTCATAAAATACATTAACATAAGTGCACAAGTAATGGAAAACCGCTAGATAATTATGTAGACTAATGGGTTATACGAATAAATCGGGAGAAACAAAACATCAATAAAACCTCAATAATAACGGTTTTTCCGAATTCGCAAATCATTTGATCGATAGCTTGCCTTCCTGAATAAATCTAATTTTATTTAATCATTTACGGCCAAGATATTTTTGACAATGGTGTGTTTTTATCTTTCTGTATTCCAATCATTTAGCTTTGCTTCTAGGGTTGTGCCCCAGTATTGCTTTTTGGAGACTGTAAACGGATCTCTCGGCATTTAATGAAACTGCAGCAGAACAAAGGCTGTTGCTATATTGACGTTCATGGTATGTTTTGCTCAGATTGACGATAAGGTTTCCAGATCTGCATTTCGCTCGAAGCATGTTTAGGGTAATAAGTTTATAGTTTAGGGTTCTTTCACCGTATTTATGGGAACATTTCAGAACCACCAATCTTTCATTTTGAGTGAATCTTGTGTTTGTGATTAAATTATATTTGACAATTTAAACAAATAATATTTAGAGAAGTTAAAAATAAAATTGAAAGTTCACTGAAAGCTTAAACTATTAAAAGTAGTAATTTCATAAAAATGTAAATAAATAGAGCCCCTTTCACATTTTAGAATGTAATTTTATGTTGCTTACATGTTTTATTACTCTTTATAATTATTGAATTGTTTAAATGAATAAATAAATAATTACAAAAAAGTCTTCTGATTTGTAAGTCCTCAGGAAGCACTAAGGATCTTTCTATCTATCTTTATAATATAATAAATTTGATGAGCATAAAAATGTAAACGTGTATATAATTTATATAAATGTACAAAAGTAGATATTACACGTGTATAAATATTATATTGCGCATATTATACAAGATGTCGGGGGTAAAGTGCACAAACTTCGGGAGGTGATTCTAATTGATAGTACAAGTAAAAAAGAAATAAAACTTTTTTTGGAATTCCAACGTTTTAAGATAGTTTTCGAGTAAAAAAGTTTAATTTTTTATATAGAAAAAAAAACAATTTCTTCTACGGAAAATAAATTTTTGTGGAAAAAATTTGGAAATTCGAATAATTTCCATTTCTTTTTTACTTCTTCTAGCATTTAGAATAACCTCCTGAAGTTTGAGCACTTTACCCCCGGACACCCTATAAAGATAACCATATAAGAAAAACCTCATTGATGTAAAAATATATTTATTGATTTTATAAAAGTTATAAATTACTTTTATAAAAGTGATAATAGTATTTTAGTAAAGTAAAGTAATTTGTATACCTTTACAAATAACTTTCGTAAATGTTTTTTGTAAAATTTAAAAAAAAAATTAATTAATTAAATCCGTAATAAAACCCATATTTTGAGAACCATCTTCATTTCGACTTCGTTCCTTAGAGTAATAATATACTAGAGACCGCACTAATATTTGTACAAATCGTTGACATACTCGCAAAATAAAGCTCTCCCTTTCAGCTCGGTTCCATTAACGTACAAAAAACAGAGACAAACAATTTCTGTTAAAAACATACTGTGTAAACGGGAAGCGACTTTTTGGAGCGGGCGAAGTTCACGCCAGTGTGATTTGCTCGGTGCTAACTAAAAATGGGTCTGTTTTTCTAAAATTGCAATAGATGTCGGTAATTTAATTTCGTAAATCCCCAAATTTATTCCTAATACGAATTCAGACACCTCTGTCGGATTCTTTTAACACTAAATATTGTTTATTTTGTGAGTGTTGCCCAAATCTAAATTCTTTACGCGGAAAGCGGGCCCTTAAAATAATGGACCATTATGAAAACATTGGTTTTGCCCATTTATTGCAAATTAATGAAGTACTTACCCACCAAAATGTTGCCATACGAATGTACCATATTTATATAATCCCCCCCCCCAGATAAAAACGTTGTCTCCGTCACAGTAGTGGTTTATTTAGGCTCCGTATGGGCTCCGTCCGCAGCTACCGCTCCCGCTAAACTCCGAGCGAAAAAATCGATTAATAACTCGATTCTTTTGATGCTTCGATCCTGCCCATCACTACTAGTGAGTGGTTTATTTATGGATATATCTATCCACTAATTTCTGGTTATCTCATTTATTTATGGGTTATCTGTTGTCAGAGCGGTTGTCAGTGATAAACATATTTCTAGACGTGGCATTTTGGCTGTGTAGCGGACAGTGTTAGTGGTTTATTTATGCGCACAGTTTACCGGTTACTGTGATGAATTAAATTTAGGTATTTCAATCGTCTGAAAACATTAGATCAGATTTCGGTTATATTTGCGGACAGTTATCATGGCGAATATCAAAATAATTTGTTGCTCATTGATTCTGATTTCGATGCTAGCTTGTTATTCGCACGGTCACTCTCATGCTGACTCCCATGGTCACTCTCACGATGAAGCACCAAGTTTTAAATATTCAAAGCAGGCTAACGAGCCCACCAAACACGACCACCATGGTCATGAACATGGCAGTCACACACATGAACAAGATAGTCATGAACATGATCATGATGACCACGACCACGAAGCCCCTCCAAAAACAGACGTGTATGACCTGTGGATTCAGGCAATGGGGTCAACACTATTGATTAGCGCAGCGCCCTACTTTATTTTGTACCTGGTCCCAGTGGACGGATCTGCTGAAAGGCAACCCCTCTTGAAAGTTTTGCTTGCGTTCGCCTCTGGTGGACTTCTCGGAGATGCATTCTTACACTTAATCCCTCATGCCCTTACACCCCACAGCCATGGAGATCATTCACATAGTCATTCACATGACGCCACCGGCGACCCTCATTCACATGATATGGGTGTTGGATTAGCTGTTTTGGCTGGCATAATCACTTTTCTAGTAGTGGAAAAGATTGTTCGGCTGCTCAACGCCGGCCACGGGCACAGTCATGGGAAGAAAAATAAGAAAGAAGCCAAAAATGATCAAATCAAGGTGGCCGGTTACTTAAATTTAGCAGCTGACTTTACCCACAACTTCACAGATGGACTGGCCATCGGGGCTTCATACATTGCTGGGAAAAATATCGGCATTATTACAACTATAACAATTCTTTTACACGAAGTTCCTCATGAAATTGGAGACTTTGCCATTCTATTACAATCTGGATGTTCAAGAAAGAAGGCCATGTATCTGCAGTTGCTGACGGCGTTAGGAGCCGTGGCAGGGACGGCCTTTTCCCTGTTTCTCCAAGGGACCTCTGATTCCTTCACTTCCTCCTGGGTGCTGCCCTTCACTGCCGGGGGCTTCATCTACATCGCCACAGTTTCAGTCATCCCCGAGTTGTTGGAGGATTCAAATACTAAATATCTTCAGTCATTGAAAGAAATCGTTGCATTGTTGTGCGGTGTTTTAATGATGGTGTTTATAGCTAAATTTGAATAATGTAGTACAATTAATTATTTTGAAGAGTTTTACTTAAAATTAAATATAGTTTCTACTAACTATTTTTTTTACATTTTTATCCCATTCATGTAGCTGTGATTTTTACCATCCAATTTTACAGTAAAAATGTCACAATTTACACATCAAATATTTTGGTTTAAATGTGACTTGTGTGTTTGTGCCGCTGTTGTGAGAAAGATAAACACATATATGCAACTAGGTATTTTTAGATTATTTATTTGGAAAATAATTTTAGTAGATGTATTACATTTTTATTTTGTATTTAACTATTTTATATGGCTGGTAAGTGAGTTCTCTCCCAGATATCAAGGTTTCTTCTTTCAGTGTTTCGTCGACCACCACGGTGCTTTCGTGAATTACCTACTAAAATAAAACCTAACCTAGTATACTTAAATGTGAGATTAGTGTCCAAATAGACTAATCTATGTCACTCAACAGATTCATAATATTTATCAGAGCTCATTGGTCCACAACCTTTCCTGAAATAGTTAAAAATCAACCAACCAAATAATGAATCAATGAATGCAGTTATTCTACCTTTGCCAATGGTTTTGGAACACCAATCTCAATATTATTGTGAGTTTGTTTTCTAAACCAAAGCTGAAAGAAATAAACATTTATTTGGTTAACAATAAGTGAAGTAAAATACTGAAACAAGGAATCTGCTCTGTTTGAAGTGGTTTTATCCTTCAACACTAATAACCATTAATTACAAGCGTTGAAGTGGTTTACCCCTCACTGCGTGGAGCAGGTATCCAAAGATCAGAGATGTGCTTTATTTCAAATAAATCCATTTGAAATGGAAATGCAAAATGCAAAATGGGTATTTTCCATTTTGCATTTTAAATGCTTTTCTAAAAACCATTTTGCATTTTAAATGCTTTTCTCAATGCATTTTCCATTTTAAATGTTTTTTTGCAACATTCTTCCTACTAACTCCACTCATCTTTTTTTCATAAGCCCCAAATATCAATCGGTCCTCAACCTCGCTATGAGAGATAATTTACATTTGTCAAGTTGCTCCCTGGTAGGAGCCCTGGCAATTGAGAGATACCATTACAAAAAATACTGATTCAAATACTGAACATGGGGCCATGACGCTGTAATATTAAATGTTAGATAGCAGTTTCTATGTTTTTTACATTAGTCCCGCGCAAAAATTTTGTGGTTTCATAATTTGTAGTCGTGGTGTTTTTGGATTTACCATCATGTAATATGTTTGTTCTACATTGATGTCCATTATTAAGTGACAAAGTTGTTTTTACACAGTACATATTAGTATGCATGATTTGTTATTCCACAAGTTGTTTGTTCTTCATTGATGTCCATTATTAAATGACAAAATTGTTTAAAAATTCTATAATTATTTTAATTTTTTGACCTGAGAAACCATTTTGCATTTTCAATGCATTTTGAAAATAGGTATTTTGCATTTTGCATTTGAAATGCTTTTCTAAAAACCATTTTGCATTTTGCATTTTCAAATGGAAAAGTTTTGACCCATTTCCATTTTGCATTTCAAATGGTTTTGGGTACCCATTTTGCACATCTCTGCCAAAGATGCATTTCTTTTGGTGTCACTTAAAACTCTTCAATATTTGTACAAAATATTATAAGATCACATTGTTCTCGGAGGTGAATTGCACAAAAAAACAATAATTTCAAGATTGAAAACTGAATCTATTTATTGAAATGTGCATTCTGACATTTTTGTTAGCTTGATTGAACCTAATCTAACACAGTTATTCACAAAAAAAAACAGGTCGACGAAACACCTCAAACCATGATCCGGTCGCCACAAAATCTGTTTGATATTTTGTTATTAAGTTGTAAAAAATAATTTTCTAGCACTTACATTGCTAACGCTGGCTAAACCTTATGTGATGTGGGCAACAGTTACGTCACTGAATCAAAATCTATTACGGTATAGAAGTCCTTAAATATATTTGCACTTGAATGGAACCAACTAAACATTATGAAAGTACAGTCATTGTTTTTAAGGTGCGTCTCATGCTGCAAAATGTTTTCAAAACATTGGGTCAGGGTCACAATGTTTTTGTCGCTAGAGACCCCACTTTAGTTACACAAAAATAAAGTCGGTAAAAATACACCTGCAAAAAATTTGGTTATTTATTCAGGTCTGCCTTATAAATAATTTAAAACAAACAATAAATAAGATGTATTTTACAACCGGTATAATGTATTTTCATATTAAATTTGTACAAAAATAATGCTCTTCAATATTTTTTTCATCTTTTATTCTTTTGTTTAATATGGAGTGCTACAGCATCATCTAAACATAATTGAGCTTCACTCTTCAAGGCATCATTGCCATGATCTATGGATAATTTCCATCCATAACCACAACACTTTCTTGCGTTGTCAAGCAATTCTTTTCTTAAATAGATTCGTCCCAAGTTCACGTACATTGCTCCCAGTTCCTCCATGTCTTTGAGTAAATTTCCGTACTTAATCGCTTTCTTTAAATATATTTCAGCATTGTCAATATCGTCTAGCTGTGAAATAAAATAAATAATTAATTAGTAGGGTACCTAGCCATATAAATATTTATTTGACACCGTTAAATAAGGGTATGGGAAAGCAAAAGAAGGTTGGGAAGTACCTGACTACTTTTTCAATTTTGAGTCTAGAGCAAAGGGGCTCACCACTCTGCCACAGAGATTGTCATATACACAGCACAATGATTCATGGGGGAGATCCAGCACATATTTATTATGTTCGCGAGATACGGGAAGGCTGACAAGGACATTGGCAGAAGTGTGAATACAGAAAATTCAATTAATGGAGGGCTGAATATAATAAGTTGTCATGCGAGCGAAGCTAACTGTATAAAAAGAGAACGGACCGACCCCCGTCTATGGAATTGGCAGAGGAAGGACGAAAGCATACAATAAAAGTGGTAAAACCCTGCATAACCAAAAAATATTGTAAATGAGGAAATCCAAAGATGTAAGAATACTGAACAAGATTAAGGAAAGGACACTTAGGTGGTTTAGACAAGTAGAAAAAGATAATAGCAATTTTAATTCAAAATTTGAATCAAATTACCTTTTCATATATTATTGCCATATCATTTAATAAAATGGCACTTTGCTCCTCGTTGCCTTCTGGAAATTTATCTAAAATCTCATGTGAAATCTGCATCATTCTGAGTGCTTCAGCATAATTACCGGCTTCCATACTTATACGTGCGTACCTGGAAATAAATAATAATACTTTTTACAGACGAGAAGAAAAATCATAGGTTTGGAATATACTTTTATGATAAAATATTATGTTATCCGAACAATAATGTAGGCTTACCAGTCAGTGGCAATGGCGAGAAGAACATTGTATTCTGATTCTACATCGCCGTCAATAAATTTTTGTAAATGCTCAATAGACCACCTGTAACCAATTCCAGCTTTCTCCTTATCTCCTTTCATGTGACAAATCCGAGCTAGTTTGATGCTTATGTGGATATTCTAAAAAATAAGTATTAAATTAACAATGAGTAGATGCAAAAGAAATTGTAAAAAGGGAACAAAATTGCAAAGTCCAATTTGAGTATGATTTTACAATGCACTTTTACATGGTGCCCGAAAGTACTAGAAAGGAATGTTTCACAGAGTGGATGGCTCAGGTAGTGTAAAAATATTAATCTGTTACTAAGACTAAGATTAAGGCCCGTAGTAAACGTTCAAAGATGGTTTGAAAGGGAGATTTGTAACACTAATATTAAAAAACGATAACAATTAAGTGAAAATTGTGAAAATATTTAATAAAACACGTCTGAAAATAGAGCAAAAACCTCTCGAAAAATGCTTTAGTTGCATTTAAAGATACACAGTGAATTTTTTCACGCCTATAACATATTAAATAACAGAACAAAACGTGTTTTTAATAATTTTCAGAGCTTAATGAATTTTTTCTGTCAAGGGAATTTCATTTATTGCTAATTTCGAGATTTGTGTTTTAACAATTTAAACAAATTGTAGATTAAACATGTAGATTCTGATGTAATAAAAAATTGTGAAAACAAAATTATTTGTCCGTAATATTAATGAAGCATTCTCGTTTCAACAACAAAAAATTGTACGAAAATAAGCCAGAAATAAAATATCTTCGGGTAATTATTTACTGCTCGAACTGAACTCGAGATAAAATATCTTCAGGTAATTTATTGCGCAACGTGAACTCGCTATTGCTATTTTGATATAATATATTATTTTCCATAAATAAATAAATTTGACAACCTTGATATCAGTCTCAGGAACGCCTTTTGATAGAAGTCTTTGCATAACGTCAACAAATAGCTTCTCAGCTTTGTCAAACTGCCCCAAAGAAAATGCTAGATTGGCCATCACATCGAAGATATATACTATTCCATCCTCATTTTGAATTTGCTGAGCTGTGCGAAGAGCCAGATGTAACATTTGCTCAGCCTGAAATAATATTAGGAAAAAAGTCATGACAAAAATAAAGGAATTTAAATGTTTGAATGAATGCCCTTAGTTGAAATGAAAAAGCGTGTGCAATCGATGGAGAGCATCATAAAATCGTTTCTTGAAAATTCGCTACCTGTATCTTCGTTTTATTTTATCATTTGGTTTAAGACTGGTTTAATTTTGACCGGTCGGTGGCCGAGTTGACATAGCGTTTGGATTCCACCCAGGCGTAGTGTGTTCAATTCCTCTGCTGGCTAAGTTCTCCATCACAACACAAGCAACATTTTCCGCTTACTGTGGTGGTAGTAGGAGATTTTTAAATATTGTCAGGTTATTCGTAACCCGGGAATGTTTGTCTTTCTTTTTAAAATTTAAAAAAAAAAAGATTGCAGAGTAGATCATGTTTTGTACGTGCCTTGGCAAACTCTTTTCTCTGGATAAGAAGAATTGACCGCTTTATATCTAGAATAAGTTCATTTTCGATAGATGTTTCTTCTTCCAACGGATAAAAGCTGAATAATGACCAGGTTATTGCGCCCTTGATGAATGGAGAGTTTTTATTGTAAGTTAGACGCATAAAATTCGCACTGAGAGTATGAGCAGAGTACTTGATATGAGATGCAGCACATGCAGATGAATACTTGAATAAGTCTTTCATCTTCTTTATGGCGAAAAAACTTCTCCTGAACATTTTGATTAGATAATAATGATTATGAAATTTCTTCAATAAAAACTTATACTTAAAGCACACTGACATTGACAGATGTGTACCATAGAAAACATCAAAATCCAAATATGATTGAGAAATCTAATAAGAAGACAAATCACAAAAATTACATCATTTTTTAAAACTCTTCTTCTTCGATGGTTGGTCTACCACATCGACCTAATAAACCCTGGAAAGAGCATTAGTACGTTTGTATGAATGGCATTGAAGCCAATTATAGGTTGAGGGGAAATTGCATGGACCTAAAAAGCCTTAGACAGAGCATTTGTGCGATTTTGTATGAATGGCACTGACGCCATGGGGTGAGGGGAAATTGCCTGGCAGCCATCTTGTATGACTAACTTTTGAACGGATTTGTTATTATTTTATTTCATGTTGTTAATGCAATTATAACTTAAGGCTTATGATTTTTTTGGCATATTTGATGAGACAAGGAATGGGATAAGTCATTAAAAAAATTTCGTTGGTTTTTGCATTTTTCATACACCTTTCCCCTCACCCCGCGGCTTCAAATTATTATCGAATTGTTCCATCCAGGGCTTTTTAGGTCCATGGGAAATTGCCTGGCAGCTTTTGAAATGTTGTATGACTAACTTTTAACTGATTTGTATGCAAAGTGGTGCATAATAAAGTATTATTATTTTATTTTTGCGTTGTTAATCCAGTTATAACGGCTTATGATTTTTTTTGGTATTTGAGGAGATAAGTAATGGATACGTCATAAAGAAATTTAAATAGGTTTTGGCATTTTTCATACATCTTCCCCCTCACACCGCGGCTTTAAATTTTTCTCAAATTGCTCCGTCGGAGGCTTTTTAGGTCCATGGTCTACCCAGACATAGTGTGTACTAAAACATAATTACTCTCTCAATATTAGCGATGGGCACTATCGATGAATCATCATCAATGATTTACTCGATCTTTTTGACCATCGAAATATTTCGATTCATTGTTTTGGACAAATCAATTCTGTCAAAAACCAATGTCAGAGACAATCGTTAAGAAACGCAACCGAACAATGAATCGATTCTGTCACTATTAATCGATATCAAAGCAGTCACGTCATTGGTCAGAATTCATTCGTAAATCAAATCCCATCTCCGAGAAACGTCTAAAATATCGAGTGCTTGACAAACGAGTTATAATGCCCGTGGGTACATTGTGTTACGTAATACAAAACTTGATTTGATATGTATTTGGGATTATGCAATTTGTGAAATTTTGGATTGTTAGATATTAGTTGTTCATTTAGAAATTTATCTACCAACCGAAGAAGCGAGTATTTGAACAATTAATTAATATTACAGGTTGGGATTTACTATGCCTGTAAATGTACTAAATGTAGTGTGAGTAAAAATTGCATTCTGACTTATAATAAATAGAGAAGTTTATTTTAAAAAAATACATAGAAAAGAATCACCTCGAGGGCGCTTCATAAAGAATGTAAGGTAGAATGTATTTTAAGGTTATTTATGTATTTGTTGTAAGAGATGCAATCGGCCCGATGTATAAATTTAATATTATTTTCGGTATTGTTGTTTGAATGTTTGATGTTTCTATTAAAATATTTCGATCATGTAAATGTTGCGATCCTGCCCAGCACTAGTTTCGACATAAATATTTCGATAATGTAAATTTTTCGATCATACCCATCACCACACTGTCGTCTGTGTTCTGTGGTGTACTGCAATTTTATCCATGGTCGGAAAACTGTTGAATCTATGAATGTATTCAAAAAATCCCAACTGTCAATAGTGTCAATACATATAGTGGTATATTTATGTGTCAATACATGTCAATAGTACGATCAAGTACGATTTTTATACACAACATAAGATGAACCAGAACGTTGAGGAAAATGTTTTATCAAAGAAACGACCAGTTTTTGAAATGCACAATATACGTGAAAAATGTCGAAGTGAATACTTGACACCTGTGAAAACTTTAAAGGGAACTCCTTCAAATTCAAAAAATGTAACTCCAAGTGTAATACGGAACACCCCAAAAGATAAATCGTTTGCCAAGTTGGAAACTGTCAACAATATATATAAGAAGGACTTATGTACCCCAACCCGCCAACGATTAAAAAACGTCGATAGTTCTACTGACGTTAGAAAAATTTGTGTTGCTGTTAGGATACGTCCCATGAATTCTAAAGAAATTATATCTGGAAGTGCGTGTCCATTAAAAGTTACAGATAATGAAATTATTGTCAATAACGGCTCCTCTACAGATATCGCTGGTGCTTTGGCTACAACTTATGCTTATGATCACGTGTTCTGGTCGTCGGAAGATAGCGTTCATAAATTTTCAACTCAAAAGCAAGTTTTTGAGGAGTTAGCGCTGCCACTTTTAGATGCGGCGCTAGAAGGATATAATGCGTGTTTGTTCACTTATGGACAAACTGGTTCCGGCAAAACATACAGCATGATGGGCTGCGATTACACTTTATGTGGAGAAGGCTCTGGAATAATTCCAAGATTTTGTAATGAACTTTTGATCCAGAAACAGAAAAAAGACTTCCAAGTATCCATGAGCTATTATGAAATTTATAATGAAAAGATCCACGACTTATTGAGTATCTCAAGAACAGTGGAAAGCAAAGAATGCTTAAGAGTCAGGGAACATCCTGCAAGTGGTCCTTATGTCGAAAATCTAAGCCGGCACAGGGTGGATTCTTTAAATGAACTGAATGTATTACTATCACACGGAAACAGTCGACGGGCAACCAGTGCTACTGTGCACCACAATCATTCTTCCCGCTCCCACGCTATCTTAGAGGTTTGCATCACTTCTGCCCGTAGCGGAGTGGCAGTTCTCTCCAAAGTTAGCCTCGTGGACCTGGCGGGCAGTGAGAGGGTGGCCAGTACCTTTGTCAGCGAAGAGCGCTTCAAGGAAGGTCTTAGTATTAACAAGTCTCTGCTCACTTTGGGAAAAGTCATCACCGCCTTATCAGATATAAAACGAGGAAGCTTTATTCCATACAGAGAGTCTGTGTTGACTTGGCTGCTTAAGGTAACTATTCAAAATCAATTAACTCCTATAAAAATATAAATAAAGTACATCCCTCATTCAGTGTTTTCAGGTGAATCATTGTAGTATTATAATGTACTATCTTCCCTAATTTAATCTTTTATTATTAAAATGTCCATATTGTTTGTTAATCGTATCTTCTTATAAATGTACTGTTCAAAATCAATAACGTAATACTGTCCAATGTAATTTCCCAGGAGAGTTTGGGAGGCAACTCCCGCACGGTGATGCTGGCCACGGTGTCTCCCAGTGGGCTGGCCACGGAGGAGACCCTGTCAACCCTGAGGTACGCCTGCCAAGCTCGCCATATACTCAACCGGGTTGCGGTCAATGAAGATCCTCAACTTAAACTAATACGCGAATTACGTCAAGAGGTAATTTATTTTTATTCATTATTTATGGTTTACAAAGGTCTTTTGAAATTAAGATATTATTTGTTTTCTTCTGGAAAACCGGGGTTTGTTAGGGACTAGGAACCTTGAATTATCTGGGAATTTCTTTGAACTGGAAATTATCGGGAATATGTTTGGGCCAAGAGTTATCAGGGGGTGTACTTGAACCAGGAATTATCAGCAATATGTTTGGGCTAAGTTTTATCAGGGAATTTGTTTGAATTAGGAGTAAGGAATTTGAGTAAAAAATATTTAGACTTTCAAAAAATATATTCACCCAGATCAAAAAACACCGTTATTGAATATACAGTAGAACCTCGTTGATTTGAAATCCACGGGACATCAAAAATCAAATTTCGAATTAACAAATTCCCACGTAATTCGAAATTTTAGGAAAAAAAAAAAATTAAATAAGTTGCCGAAAATCGAGTCCCTCGGACGCCCCTTCAAATTCAGATATTCAAAATAAATTCGTAAAAATACGATACATTTTCGCGTAAATCGAAATTTCATGGTCGATTTATGTCGCGGCTGGCCCTATATTCGGAAATTCGACGTAAATTCGTAAAAATACGATATATTTCTGCGTAAATATAGGATTCGTGGCTGATTACTGTCGCGGCCGGCCCTTTAAATTCAGATAATTGGTGAAAATTCGTAAAAATGCGACATATTTACGCGTAAAACGAATTTTGTCGGCCCTTCAAACATGGATATTCGAAACAAATCGGAAAAATATGACATCCAGTGTAAATCGATTCAGATTTACAAACTAATAGTACTAATTAGGACGATGTATAACCACGCAAAAATACATTTTTTGCCGTTTTACTGCCACGGCTGTCTTTTAGATTCAGATTTTAGAAATTTTATGATTTATATTAGCAAAAATCTAATTTTTTCGAATTACACCAACAAATTTTCGTGTACGGACAAAAATAAATTTCGAATTATAAATCAATTAGTATGAAAATTTTTTATTTTTTTTGGTGAAAATTTTGAATTACGCTTATTTATCGAATTATCGGGGTTCGAATTAACTGGGTTCTACTGTACTTATATATTTTTACTCTCAGAATTAATAAATCGTTCTTGAAAAATAGTTAAAAAGCTTTACTGTGTATACACACCATGATTAGTCGAACGTAATCTGATGTCAAAAATCCATGTTAAGTTTGTACAACGTAATAATTAAACATCTCTTTCTGTAACTTGCTTACTTTGATAATAAGAGGTTGAGATCGCTATACAGTTTTGTATTGTGTGTATGTTGATCTGAGTTTTTAAGATGATTTGTGGTTGTCTTTTTAGTTTTATCGATTGTTTTAACTTACATCAGGGGTTCCCAACCTTTTTGTACTCTAGAGCACATTCTAAAATATCGGGTGGCAGGCACCACCTATTTTTAATCGACAAACTCCTTCCATAACTTCTCATTTTCCCAAAATTTATTTTCTTATATTCATAATTTACTAATAAATAATAAACAAAAATGGTTAAAACTAATAAAATTACTATTCAAATTGCATACACACATACGTACACGAGTATGACGATAATCCTGTTAGCAAACAATCATAAATATGCTCATCGGTGAGTCGAGATATAGCTTGATTTTATTAAGTTCATGTTTGAAAACAATGATTCGCGTAAATATGTCGAGCCGAAAAATGATTCAATTTTATATGCCGTTTTTTTCAAAAGTGTTAATTTTTCTCTGTATTCACTGTATTCCAAAAGTCCTCTGACATTAAGGATTTTAGCAAAATATCATTCTTAAGGTCCAAAATTTCTAACTCTAGTTCTTCTATCTTACCTTGAACAAAATCTGCAATACATGCGGCCATTTCCATTACATTTATTTGGCAAGTAAAAGGATTGATACAGAAGGAACCAATTGGATCGATATGTGTAAACTGCAAAAATCTCTTTTCAAACTGTTTTTTTAACACTTGAAGATGCTTAATAAATAATGACCCGTTTAATTCATTGTTACCTAGCATTTTCTTCATATGTGGGAAATGCACGAGAGAATTGATCTGCAGATTTGATCAACAAATCCAATTTAGCTTTAAATGACTTTACAGAGCTTATCATTTCAGCTATGTTTTTGTCTTTCCCCTGCAACTCCAAATTTAAAGAATTCAATTTTTCCATGATGTCTGTGATAAATCCCAAATCAATCAGCCAGCGAGAGTCAGCTAGTTCATCATAATTTTCCTCTTTATCGTTTATATTTCTTTAATTAAACTCACAAATCTTGTAAGAACCTTTCCTTTACTGAGCCAACATACTTCAGTATGCAAAATAAGATCATGTTCTTTATCTTCATTATCTTCTAACAGGGCCTTGAAAAGTCGGTGTTGCAAAGGAGCTGCTCGAATAGAATTGATTATTTTTGTAACTATTTTCATAACGTGTTCAAATGGCAATATTTTACAACACAGAGCTTCCTAGTGGATAATACAGTGGTAGGACATAAAGTTTGAAAATGAATCATCCTTCTTGCAGAGGACAATAAATCCTTTGTTTTTACCTACCATTGCTGGTGCCCCATCGGTGGTTATCGCAGACAGCTTGTGCAAAGGCATATTTATTGACTTGGCATATGTTCTGAATGTATTATAAATATCCTCACCCCTTGTCTGTCCTTTCGTAGGTAATATTTGCAACATATACCCTTTTACTGTGATGTTACTAACTCCCCATAACTGCTAACTGTGCGGTGTCTGATATATCTGTTGACTCGTCAAATTGTAGCGAGAACCAGACACATATTTCCAAGTCAGTCTTTAACTGAGTTTGTATGTCTATTGCATGTATTCTTCTTGTGATGGTGTTATTTGACAAATGTAAGTCTTGTATTGCTGAGACAATCTCACGTTTGTTAGAAAATCCATCAAACAAACAATCGGCACAAGTCAAAAATAGTTCTTTAAACAACTCACCATCAATGAAAGGTTTCTTCTTTTTTGCGAGCATGTGAGAAATTTTGAAAGAAGCAATAGTGGCCTTTTTAGAATTTTCCACATGTCTAGTGAAAACAGTCTGTTGTACAGTTAGACTTGATTTTAGTTGACATATTTCTAAGTGGATAATTCACATTAAAAGTGTCATGAATTGTCTGAAAGTGTCGTTCAACATTATGTTTTTTCGGCACTGCAATACTACTACCACACAACAAACAAACGCATTTATTTTTCAAATTAACAAAACAATATGATTCCTCACAGTCAATGTTAAAATATGTTTGTTGTCTTTTACTCGGTCCACTCATTTTAGGACTAAAAAAATATTATAGTAATTGAACTACAATATAATATCAACGTTATAGCGCACGTCTGTTCTACATTATATGCAAACATGTATTATAATATGGACTATAACTATCCCCACAATCATAATAGATTATCGCTTATTAATATAATCATTATAATAGATTACGCACCTCGCTTTTAGCCCGTTAAAATTTTTCAGAAGGAATATCAAAACTCCTAATTCCTGTTTCGTCAGACGAAGATGTCTCCTAGCTAACTGTTGCGACCCGAACAGGGCAGCAATCGCAATCACTATGACAACAACACGGTTCCAGGCGGGGAATACTATTTGCACATCACTCCTTGTACACGCCGAAAACCCGAAGTGAGCCGATGATCGCCGAAGCAATTGGGACGGTACGAGAACGTAACTACTGTCAGTTTGGCTGTCGGGGCCATGCTTATTGCTTTCACTGACAGACAGAGCTGTCAGAGTCATGTGCCATGTGTTTTGGCGCCTTCGGCGTTCATCGCCTCAGTTCGTGGCGTTCAATCACTTCGGGTTTTCTGCGTGTACAAGGAGTGATGTGCAAATAGAACTCCCCGTTCCAGGCTAGCGTGAAGAGTGCAGTCTGGCTAGCCAGTCCGCTAGACAAGTTGCGACAAGTACTGTCAGCAAAGGAACCACTCATACATACAATATCGCAAACATACGAACGTATTTAATAAACCTAGGCACTCAAAAAAATTATAACTCTAACAAATAAATAAAAATTATTCACATTTTTAATTAATGTTTATGAAAAAATTCTTTCACTGTCGCGGGCATATGCAAATCGTTCGCGGGCACCATGGCGCCCGCGGGCAGGGGGTTAGGAACCCCTGCCTTACATCATAGTATCTCCTGACATTTTAGAAGGTTTTGTTAAATTCAAAGTGGTAAAATTGAAGCCATTCCACAATATAATACAACTCAAACAACTAGCGTGACCGTGGCTAAAATCACCTACATGCCAATTTAATGTTTTTGTAAAAGTGAGTCAGTAGAAACTCATTTCAAATTTACGTAAAAGCAGTAACCCCACTGTTTGGGTCATGATCAGGGTAATATTAATGGATTTTTGGTTTTTAAAAAGTTCCTAGGGAAACCTTATTTTAATTTGTGTATCCCCCCGTACTTTATTTTGGATTCTTCTTCTTTTGTCCTCTCCTATCGGGGGTTGGCTATCATCGGGACGATCTTCACCCAAAAGGCTGTAGCTAATAATACAACTCTGTGGAAATGCACTTGTGCATTTTGAAGCCATGAACTGCGGGTCTTCCTCTGCTAAGTCGTGTGAGGTCCCCAGCCCATGGCAGCTGCCTCTGCTACGTCGTATTTAATATTATGCGGTTGTGAATGTTTCAAGCATGAGGTCCCCAGCCCATGGCAGCTGCCTCTGCTACGTAGTATTTAATATTATGCGGTTGTGAATGTTTCAAGTATGAGGTCCCCATCCCATGGCAGCTGCCTCTGCTACGTCGTATTTAATATTATGCGGTGTTGAATTTTTCATGTATGAGATCCCCAGCCCATGGCAGTATGGGCTTGTTTTATATAATTACAATAATAAAGTACTAATTTATATGTATATGTATTTGCCCACAGGTGGAGCGTCTCAAGTCGTTACGAGAAGATCACGAGAAGAATGAACCCCAAAGAAATGATAAAACTAGTGAATCAAAGAAGTTCCTAATCAAAGCTGAAAGGATTAAATATGAGAATGTTTTAATGAACATAGAAATTAAACAAAAAGCCGTGGAAGAGGAATTGCAAACAGAACTGTCTAGGATAGGGATGAATTTAGAAGCTGCAGAGAAAAGGAAAAACGAATTAGAATCTCAGAAAGACGAGTTCTTGAAAAAAATGAAATGTGAAGATGTTCCTGTTTTTGAAAGTAATTTTTTTGAAAACTTACAGGATATTTTAAATGTCCCAAATAGTAACGTAGATCACACTCTTGATGATAATGATGGTGAAAATGAATCTGTTGTACACTTGCAGCAAATTAATAAATCTTTACAAGGCTTGAAAAGTTTGTGTCACAAAAAATACTCTGATTGCCGAATTTTGCCTCTCTTAGAAAACATGAATAAATGTTGTAAGGAACTAAGCCAAATATTGGAACATCCTTCAATTTAATCTTAAAAAGAGCCATTTATTTCTGCATATTACCTTGCCTCTTTTTTGTAAGTAATTTATTTTTTAGTGTAATATATACATGTATTTTAAGGTACATATTTATTTAGAAACCAACGATAATTATTATTTTTCTTAGTTAAGTTTTATGACTTTGCAATAAATATTTAACCATGATGATAATTTGATTTGCCAATGCTTTATACTAATACAATTTACAAAAACACTAATATTTATGCTGTTAGTTGTAGTGGAGTGGAAAAAAAATCCTTCTAAAAAAAGCAACTATACTAAAATCTTTCTCAAAAGGACCGCATAATATTTTACTTTCATGAATTTAAAAATTATCAATAATTTTTGAACATTTAAAAAACTTGCATATGTTAAAGTTAAACAACTCGATTATCTCGTCACAAAATCTGATAATATTATTAACTTAATGACTGTACAGTTTAGGATTATTGTAAATGGAAGTGGCGCCCTCTGTTATTTTTGAAAAGAACCGTTGATGTTTTGAAACCTCTGTAGCAGGTTTTTACATTACTAAGTCACTAATCCGCCACCTCATAAACCGGGCAAGTGTCCAATTAGTGAAAGCAGCCGATTATAGTCCATACATACTAAATATGCTCAAAATTAACCCAGGTATTTTGTAAAGCAAACAAATAAACACCGCTATCGATCTTTCCAAAAATTTCCATATTTAGGTTTAAAATGAAGTTGTCATGTTTACGCGTGCAAGAAAACTCCATTTTGTACAACTATTCAAAGAAAAACCGCTTGCAGCAGACTACTGAATTTGAAATGCTAATACCGGTGAATTATAGATCTTGATTTTCTGCTTTCAAGTAGTAAAAATAATGAAATATAGTATGTGGCGGATAGTCGAATGGCGTATTACTGAGATAGAACCGCATTTGTAAAAATTTGAAAATTTAGCATCTGGGGACAGAAAGTTTGTGAGCAAGAAACATTACATTATAGAAGTTATTGTATTATTCACAGTTAAAGAAATTGAACAAATTATGTAATGTTCAATAATAACAATAATGCAACATTCACACGCATGTAACCAAATTGCACATTTTAATGCAGCTGACCAAATGAACACTTTTGTGACAATAATGCTCAATGCAATAATGTGATTTTTTTTTGTTCTCGTATAAAGTTGGTTACGACGAACGCTAATGTTGTGTGAATTCGATGCCAGAGGTGTATTGTAGTCATTTTGCGGCTGTTATTATGCTATTTTAAGACACGGTTATTAATCACCAATATCATCAATGTTACCTAAATGTCAATGAAAATAATTTATTAGCATTATGTTCTAAAATGCAACTATGTATTAGTTATTTTTCTGTAAAGTGATAATTGGTGAATCCTTTTTATTTAATTTTTTTTAACGCTTGGTTCTTTTAACTCTAACCAATAGTTTATGTATATTTATTTTTTATACCTGAACAGACTTAATTAAATTACTTATTTTATCAATTTATGTTATTATTTACCTTGCTCCAAAGATAATTTTTTATTTTAATGTGATACTGAACCAGAGCCCCAAGTACCCGGATTGAACGGAACTATTTGGGAAGAATGTAGTAAGGTTGAAGGAGGTTTTGGAAGGGAAGGAAACAGGGAAGATGAGGCTTGGAAACTACAGCCTGCCCTAACTATAGATTTAGCTGTAGTGACACAGCTTAAGAACAAGGCACAGGCAAGGGCAAGGGCCTTCTGAATGCTGCTGTCATTTCGTTGTTTGTTATTCATTGTATTTTGTTATGTACAGTGGGTGGCAAAATTATTAGTTTTTCTTATTATTTAAGAATTAATAGTTTTTAATGCACATATTAATTTATTGCTAACTATCTGTACCCCGCCGCAGCAGTCTGTCGGTGCAGATAGGGAAACAATAACAATGGTGCTGTTTTAAAAAAAAAACATCTTTTGACCTGTCACAGGTATACAGGTGACCTGTCACATCTATGTAATATAGCTATACTAGTGGATCTCCCGCAATGATTCGCTATTGATAATGTATTTCTCGGGCACCTCCAAATTCTTCCATCATGCACTACTGTATACCACAATGTTACTGTTAAAAAACTACATTACAATGACTTTAATTCGACTGTGTATCTCATTTTTTTTTTAAACTTTGTATACACATGATTCAATTTTTATTTTTTATTATATATTACACATTTTACAAATATAAGGCAAAAAAGTCCCGATAAACTGCTTTTTAGCAGTTTGTCTAACAGAGCAGAGATATTGTTTTAAGTATTCCTCGGGCACCCCCAACTTCTTCTACCATTTAAACACTCCTGGCACTAATAACAAGCTTTGAAATTTTCAGCGATATCGGTCAACTACAGGGTTTTCCACTAAGAGGTGTTATTTAGAATAGCCCGCTATTTCGGTAGATGTTACTTTTGAAGCTGTCATTTTTTGACATTTGACAAGTAGAAACTACGCCATTAATAAAAATGGAACGATAGACGCTTCAACAACGCATTGAAATTATTAAAATTTACTTGAGTGAATCAAATGCAAATCATCTTGAGTGATGAGGCCCATTTCCACCTCGGTGGCTTCGTCAACAAGCAAAATTGTCACATCTGGGGCTCGGAAAACCCAAGAGTTATTGTTGAAAAGTCTCTCTATCCTCAACGTGTGACTGTTTGGTGCGGTTTATGGTCCGGCGGAGTCATTGGACCTTACTTTTTCGAAAATGAGGCTGGAGCAACAGTTACGATGAATGGATTGCGCTATCGAGAGATGATTAATGATTTTTTATGGCCGGAATTGGATGGTATTGTTGGTCTGGACAACGTTTACTTTCAACAAGACGGCGCTACGTGCCACACAAGCAACGAAACCATTGATCTTTTACGATTGAATATCAAAATAACACCTCTTATTGGAAAACCCTGTACTTTTCGAGTTTTGCAAGCACAAACATACGCAGGCTGAATTTTTATATATTACTTGCGGACATGTACCCTGCATTGCTGGGGGTTAGCCTTAGGAGATAGACATATACCATTGGAGACTTTTCTGTAGGCCTTTTTAAGATATACAATTCCTTAGTATATTATTTTGATGTATCTCATAAGGTTTAGCCAGGGTTAGCAACGTAAGCGCCTGAAAATATTATTTTTACGACTTGATTACAAAACATTGACTTTTCTCTACTTTCTATATATTATATAATATGCATGTATTATACATATAAACCTTCCGGAAGAAATTCTTTAAATGATAGTGAAAACCCTATCAAAATCCATTGCGTAGTTTAGAAGAACTAAGCTCACAAACAAACAGATGCAGATAGCGACTTTATTTAGAGAAGATTAGAAACCAGTTAGAATTTAACTCAACCATTTGGAATGCATTTTATAATATAAGACGTTTTCCTGCCACAGACCGCCTTCTGTGTAGGGAAGTTAAATTTTGTGGTTGTATGTATTTTTTTGATGAGAAGTCTGAAATAATAATGAATTTATTAACTTATTATAGCTATTAATTTATTTACCTGTATAATAAATAATTTAACTACAAAAGAAGAACAAATAAAAGCATAAAATCCTCAATTTAAAAAAAAATTATAACGAAATTAACGAAACTGCCCAACTCAATTGAGATTAACAGATTACTAGAGATTCAGAGATGTGCCTTGTGATCTTTAATAAAATACACAGATAATTCTTTCTTTTTCTTTCGTAATCTTATGTATTCCTCCGTGGTATTATATTTTTTTTGTTAATATTTATTTAATTATTCACGGAAAAATTAATGTACCCTTCAAGAAATATAACTTTTTTCAAGTCTATTCAAAAATACATATCAATTTATTCTTGTATAAAATTATGAGTAAGCACTTGGGTGTTTATATTTAAGAGGTTGCTTTAGTCGGCAACCTCACCACTCCCGGCTATGTTGCGTGACTGGAGGTAGTGATGACAAGTACCTGGCTAAGCAGATCTGGTCACTAAACACGACTGAAGTCATTTCAAGCAACCAGAGCAATTCTGAAAGTATCTACTACACCTTGGCGCAAATGATAATGGACCTGCTATGTATTTTTTTAGTTAAAATATTTATGCGTGAAATAATTAACATAAAATAATTCAAATTCAATGAGATGACTGTATCATTTTTATAGTATGAGCTTTTGTGTGACAACCCTAAATATATGATATCATGAGCGTTTAATTGGTGTCCACTTGTTTGGTATTGCGGTAAGTAAATTACAACTAATTTGTAAAAGTGTCTAACTAAATACTATAACAAAATATTCGATTTCGAAAACAAGTAGAATTTTTTTGTGGGATTTGGAATTTGCATTAACGTTTGATACTGCTGCTAGCAATTCGCGCGCTATTGTTAAAAGGACTAGTAATTCGTAAGCAGATTTTATTTTCGAAGTCTTAATATAGTGATAGAAGGTGAGTTGCCTCAAAACTGTTGGATTAGTTTATTGACCATTCATTGAAAGGGTGACGCCACTTCCCCCCCGCAAAACATGGTTTGTTCTCCTCACCCTTATCTGACTGTCTACTGTTTCTCACATCTACGTATTGTACTTAATAATATAATTGTCATTCAGATAAATTAATTATAATTTAATCGATCAGTGGCTGAGTTGACATCGCGTTTGGACCCCACCCAGGCGTAGTGTGTTCAATTCTTCGGCTGGCTAAGTCCTCCATCACAACACAAGCAACATTTTCCGCTTACTGTGGTGGTAGTAGGAGATTTTCAAATGTTGTAGGTTATCGTTAACTCGGGAATATTTATCTTTCTTAAAAAAAAAAAATAAAGAAAAAAACTATGAATGAAATAATTAAAAATACTTTGTTTTTACCACGATAATCTTTATTTTTTAAAAATCAACATGTTTCGAGAACGATTTTTCTCTTCATCAGGACATTAAATGTTGAGTACATTTAGGACGGGTTGTTTCGGAGAATTTGAACAATTCATCAAATTTCAACGTTCATTTTCAAGTTCTGTGAAAGATTTTTTCAAGTTCTGTTTTTATTTCAGTTTTGTCAAGCAACTAGCCTACAATGATATAATAACAGAACTTGAATAGGACTTTCACAGAACCCGAAAATGTACGTTGAAATTTGATGAATTGTTCAAATTCTCCGAAACAACCCGTCCGTAATGTCCTGATGAAGAGACAATCGTTCTGGAAACATGTTGATTTTTTAAAAATAAAGATTATCGTGGTAAAAAAAAAGTTTTTTTTAATTATTTCATTAATAAAATGGTGCCACAAAGTGAATTTGAAGAAAAAACTATACCCGGCCTTGACAGGTGCTGCTAACAGTTGTATGGTTTCCATTTGACCAATCGCAGATAAACCAAATCGAAAAGGAAAACTCATTTAATGTGATGTTCGTACAATTAATTTAATTGGTGCATGTATACAATATTGCATTATTTTGTTTAAATCAGATAAAAAATAAATAGTAACATATCAATTGATATTAAGAAAGGGATATGTCAGCAGTTTAATTCCTATTTTCCTGGTGTATCAATAATGCATAAATGTTTTTTTGTATGTTCCACCTCCTAGTGATTATTCCTGCAATTGTGTCAGGCTGCAATATAAATTCAGATACGTTAACGGATATGCCTTCACACAACATCTTCTACATGAACATTCAATTACATAATATTATAGTAGGGCCCATTGCCTGGTGGTAACTTCTTGCAACCAACCCGCATTCTTAACAGAATAATATTGCAGTGTTTCACGCATGCTGTGAATTACACAAATGTACTTATAAAGGTATGAAAATAAAAACAATCTTAAAATTAAATATAATTAATTCAGTAAAACCTAATTGTTACTAAAATTATTTTAACAAAAAGCGAATTAACATATATATAGTGTGAAACTATTTTCTAGCATTCCTGTAAATTTTGGTTCACTGCTGTATTTAAGTAGGTGGTGTGCGATTCAAAAATTTGCTTTAACTATTTTATTTTGTGATACGTTTACCTCCTGATTTTCCTTAGTGCCATTATTTCTGCACTATGCCCTGTTATGTAGGTCACAAACATAATGAGGCCTAAAGAGACTAGAGTAGAAGTTACTAAAATTGTATCTGGTGATGCCATGGCGTCAAAAACACCCGCTAAATCTGGCAAATCCGCTTTAAGCTGAAAAATAAATGTACCAAAATTAGCATATCTTTTAGTAAAATTCTATAAAAAAAGCAATGAATATTTGCTCGACATTGATTCCCAGGATTTTGGCGGACATTCCAGAGGGAAGACGTTCAGTTAGTTTTCCCAGACTAAGTTGGGGAAAGCAGAGCTGCAGAGGCTGTACTAGAAGGAAATGAGATTACGGCCTGGTCTGGAGTCTGCAGAAGCCTTGCCAAAGCGATGGGTCCCCCACACGACACATGGATAAATTACATTGATGTTAATCATCTTAAATTCAAAGGCGTTTTCTAATAAACTTGCCTTACTTTAGTTAACATTTATTGTTTGTCATTAGTCATTACCGTTAATGGATATTCCATTAGCCATTTCAGTCCATCTTTGAACGCTATGTAAACAGTTCGCATTATGATATCGACGAGAATGGCTGGTACCACTACCTATAAAAAAGGTATTAAAGATATTATTTAATTTGGTAGATATTATTGAAATATATTCCGGCTCATTCTGTCACTCCTTCCCGTTGCTGTGTGCTGATTTGACATATCTATAATTATTATTTCTATATCTTTGTAAATATACTAAATACAGAGTTAATATTTTAGGGTTTGCTTAGCATTACATTTATGTATCGGATAACATAATTAAAATGTATTTATCGATTGCAAGCAGAAAAAATGTTTTGTCAAAAAATCGGGGAAAAAATGATGTCTGCGTGTGTTTAACTTTCCCAGTGGTGCGGTCATGGTGCGGAAGTGAACGGTAGGGGTACGGTGTTTCACTCACCAATCACCATGCCACAAAGCGCGGTTGTCAGTTACTACTGCCGGCGGTTTGCCGGCTGTAATAGACGTATCATGTTTGGCCTTTTTACCCTCGTTTTATTACTAATACAATTTAAAATGACAAATTTCTAACTCTCTTAATAATAAACGTGTTTAAAATTTTACACAACCATAGGTAAATTGTTGTTTATCAATTGTGCAAACATAGAGAACGACTGAGTACACGGCACCGGAGATCAAGGGATTTTTTAGTTCCGTCAAAACGGGTTAAAAACTATGGTGATCGGATAACTCATCAAAATGAATATTCAACACACTTTAAAAGTGATAAAAAGTAATTAAAAGTGATGGAATAAGTTAGGTTAGGTTTGTATGTTAGTTTTTTTTAATCGCTGTGACATCACATTTTAAGTGATATTTTAAGAAAAAGATTATTCGTAGAGCGCCAAATTGCTACAATTTATCATTAAAAATCGTTTTGTATACCTAATACTTATCAAGATAAATAGCAAAAAAATTCAAAAGTTCCGGAAAAATATAGTTTTTCACTTTAATGGTTTATCAAGTCTTTTACTGCAAGTCCTGGCGCGACTAACATTTTACACCTCATTCCCAAATATAAATTTATTTCCCCCAGGGCGTCGAGTTAATTAAAAATATGTATAAATAAGAAAGTATGATAAGCACGTCGAATTCCGCTGCACGCTTAATACGCAAAAAATATATAAATAACACTTGGTTTCAATTTAATTACTACAACAAATAACTATTTATGAGGTACGAGATGGTAAAAGATGCATTAAAGTTCCATTTTTCTCAATCAAAGTTAACTTTGAAGGTTTGGAAATAAGCATATATTATTAAAATAACCCAAATTAAAACCATAAAACTAATTAAATTAAAAGTACTTAAATAGTTGTCTCCTTAGATATGTTGAAATCAAGTATTTTTTTAAAGAGTCTGCATGCAGCGGAATTCGACTAGTCTACTGAAAGTATTTACTCTGAACACTTTTGTGGCCATCTTCGGGCGTTTTCGGAGTGATGCGGGCCACCAGCTGAAGTCTGCAATGAGAATGCAAAGAGCAAAGCAAAAAAACATCGAGGGTCCATCTGGCTTAGGAGTCTCTAAACACAACCCTGCGACGCAAATTTGCAACACGTGCGTCAACAAGCCCGCGCTCACCATAGACAGCCATTCAAACTTCATTGTTTCTCTTCAGAATCCACCAAAATTTTTACACAAATCTTTACTTAGCGACTAGCGAAATCTTTACTTAGCGAAAAAAGTCGGAAGCCGAACAAATGATTCACTTTAAATCTATTTTTAAATTTTAGGATGGTTTCGGAGCAGGTTTCGTAGTACCTGGTTACCTAGCTATTTGAAAACGGTCGAATAAAATTGAATATTTAAGTTTTTTTTTTTTTTTTTTTTTCTAGATTCTTATATTCCATGAAGTGGTGAATCATTTAAATTTACTGAATTTAAAGTTAATGTTCTTTATACAAATAGAACGGCGTCATATGCGCCTCACAATTTTTACCTCATATGGGTTTATTAAAATATTACCTGGCTTTTATAGACTTAGAGGCCTTGTATTTTCTCGGTAGGGAAAAAATTTGTTACCTAAAAACCCTACTAAAATTGCATGTTTTCATCCAGCATCAGCACCACCAGCGACCGACAGCGGCCATATACTACATACGTGTTTGTGTTGTGTTGGGAATGGGGGGAGGAAATTTCGGCTGCGCCCTATTGTTGGGGTCCTTCCGCATTTGCCGTTGGGAGTAAGGAAAATCGCAGAAAACCTTACCCGGAAGGAGCGGCCGAACGTCAACTTGAAACGTATACGGCCTTCAGTAACATCGGTATATGATGTCCTGCATTTTTTGAGATGTGTGTGTGTGTGTCTGTTTTTATGTTAATATATACTTATGGGAGGATAGAAAATAAACATACATATACATACAAATTATAAAAATATTATATAAATATATAAATAGATATATAAACATTATATATTTAGGAGGAAAGTCGGGAGTTTAGGAAATACCTACTGCTCGCTATTCGTCCGCGTCTGATTCTGGTATGTACCATATGTGGTCATGGTCCATGAGGATGTGTTTAGGTAGTCTGTGTGTGTATTTGAATGTCAGGTCGCTCGGAGCGTTGTATTGTCCTATGTCTCGTATGAGTGGATTTTTACTAAGTGTGAGTGATTTGTAAAAGCGTGTAGTGAGTCTGTGTGTGAATTCGAATAGAGTTGGAATTTGTTCTCGTTCGTGTAATCTCTTCAAGTTTGTTCTGAGTCTCGTGTTGTATGTGATTTTAATGCAGAGATTTTGAAGTGTCTGTAGTTTCTTGTGGTCTGTGTGTGAGATGCTGCTCCATACGGGAATCGCATACGAGAGTACCGGACGAATGAGCGAGTAGTAGACGAGGAGTTTGGTTTTGGGAAGTAGCGGACTCCGTCTATTGAAAATTGGCTTCATCATGCCGATCGCTTTTCGCGTGCGCGCGTGCATCTTTGCTTGGTGAGATTTCCAGTTGAGGCGGGAGTCCATGGTCAGGCCGAGATATGTAACTTCATCTTTCCATTCAATGCTGTGTCCTCCCATTTCGATGTTGAAGTCAGGTGTTCTATTTATACGTTTTCTCGTGAACATGATGGCTTCGGTTTTCGCCTCGTTCAGTTTCAGGCGCCATTTCTTGTAGTACTCTACGAGCGCGTCGAGCGCCCTCTGTAGGTAAATTGCGGCCATGTTCGCTTTCAGCGAGGAAACGTATAGTTTGACGTCATCTGCGTAGATAGACAGATTGCATCTCTCGTCTCGGGGGATGTCGTAGGTGAACAGAATGAAGAGAAATGGTCCCAGTAAACTTCCTTGCGGCACGCCTTTTGGAATCTCACGCATTGAAGATAACACGTTCCTTATGAACACTCTGAACGATCTATTCTTTAGGTATTCCTGTATCAGTCTCGTGAGGTATATGGGCGTGTTGGTGCGGTGCAACTTATGCACGAGCCCGTCTATCCATACGGTGTCGAATGCCTTCTCTAGGTCGATGAGCGCAGCAGCGGTGAAGCGATGTTCGTTAAATTTTCTTGCGATGTATTCCGCTACTCTGGTGAGTTGATGGGTCGTGGAGTGCCTCTTTCTGAAGCCGAACTGCTCGTCTGGCAAAGTCTTGTGTTCGTCGTGGTGTGGGACAAGCCTGTTTAGTATAATTTGTTCAAATACCTTGCTCAACGTAGATAGTAGGCTAATCGGCCGGTAACTTGTCGGCTGCGTTCTATCTTTATTCGGCTTTGCGAATGGCAGCACGGTCGCCGATTTCCAAATCTGGGGAAAATGCCCAGTCATGAGGCAGACATTGAACAATTTTGTAGTGTAGATGATGGCTTTTTGAGGGAGATGTTTGAGTAAAATGTTGTGAATTTGATCGCTTCCCGGCGCCTTGTTCGTTCTGAGTCGCCTGATTGTGACCGCAATCTCGCTCGGCGTTGTGAAATGAATATCTTCAGCGTTTGTCTGCTCTGCTTCGTTCAAATCTCGTAGAGAGTCAGCTACGATCCGGTCCGTAGCCGGGTCGGAAAGGCCGTCTGTAGCGGCGTAGGCTCTCTCGAAGCCGTCGGCGAGTGTGTCAGCTTTTTCTTGTAGCGACAAAGCCGTCCCGGGGCCGTTCAATTTCTGTAGCGGGGGGATTGTGAAATCTTTATGTCTCAGCGCGCTAGCCATTTTCCATAATGAATTATCCTTCGGCGTGAGCGACGCGACTTTTTTGTCCCAAAGTTCGCGCTTGCGTTCTGCGATTTCGGTCTTGATTTCCCTCTGCAGGCTGTTGTACGCTGTCTTGAAGTATTCGTCACGCGTGCGGTGGTACATGCGTCGCAGGCGATTTTTGTCCTTGATGAGCGATAAAACGTGCTCGGGAAGCTTGATCGTGTATGAATGTACTTCTTTGAGAGGAATGTGTGTATCTTGTGCTGTTTGAAGAATCTCTGTGAGAGTGCTTGTAGCTGCGTCGATTTCTTGTGGCGAGCGCAGAGTTCCCGAAGTGAGATGAATTCGTTCGTTGACTTCCTTTTTAAATCCTTCCCAGTCCGCATCCTTATAATTGCGCTGTTTTCTGGGGGTCCTTGAAGTTGTGCCGCCTATAGTAAAGCACACGGGCAGGTGGTCCGAAGACAGCTCGTCTAATGTGCGCAGTGGAGATATTGTCTTAACATTTTTCTCGAGTACTATATCCAGTGTACTCGGATATCTAGAGCGTTGCGAGTAGTACGTGGGTCTGTCGGGCGCCATTATCGAATAGGTATTTGTCTGCATGTGTGTAAAGAGCGTATTTCCGTTCGCATTACCTCTGTAGTTATTCCAGTAGTTGTGTTTGGCGTTCAAATCGCCTCCCATCACAACGATTGGTCCCAGATTGAGCAATTTATTGAGATCTTCTCTCACTAGGTTACTTTGGGTGCAGTATACGGAGATGATGGTATGCGCTCTACCCTCTATGGTGACTTCGATAATCGTGGCTTCAGCGTGCTTCAACTTCGGAGTGGGAATTCTTGTGGACGTCATTGATTGTCGAACGAATATTGCGGTTCCTCCGCCTGATCTTCCCTGTCGGTCGTCTCGGTGAATCTCGAAACCTTGCACTCTCAGCGGTACGCTTGGATTCAAGTGGGATTCTGATAAGAGAATAATGTCGGTGTTTAATTCATTTGCCAAAGCGAGCAGTTCGTCTGTCTTGTTGCGCACGCTAAATGCGTTCCATACGAGGACTCTCACCTTCTCGGGATTAGACATCGAGGGTGGTCGTGAGGAGCTCCATCAGGACGACGAGCTTCTCTGCTCTTGATGTGCAGCGGGCGAGCTGCGATCGCATCCTCAGGAGGCCTTGGAGCAGGGCCATGATGTCCAGGTCGTCCTCTGTAGTGGTGGGCGCGCGCACGGGCTCCTGCTGTGAGCGGGGCTGGGGGCGGGGCTGTGGGGGCGGCGCGGTCTCGCGCTGCTCTTGGGCGGGGGCGGTGCCTCCGGCTACGTTGGCCCATGTGCGTCCATCCGTCCTCGGCTGAGGAGGTGGCCTGCTCGGGTTCTGTTCTGCCGGTGGGGGTTGGGGCCTTCTGGCAGGTCGCTGCTGTATTGAGGCGACGTACGCTACCCGCTTGGGGCAGCCTCTGTAGTTGGCGGGATGCGGGCCTGAGCAGTTACAGCATGCGGCGGGCTCGTCTCTCGTCTTCTTGGGGCATTCTGCCGAAGCATGCTCCAGTAAGCATTTTACACACCTTGCTGTGTGCGAACAGTTTCGGGACCCATGTCCGAAGTCTTGACATCTGTAGCACTGGGTGCCGTGCTGAAGGTGATTACTCCTGTGCTTCTGGAGTCGAATGCGGCAGTGGCACAGGTATTTGACGGCCGCGCGCAGCTGTCCCATGTTGACTTCCTTATTGAAGTGAGCTAAGTATATGGGATACTCATTTGAGGCAGTCATCTTGACCACCTTCACAGCTGGGAATCCTTGCGATTCCAGATCCGCCGCGATGTCTTGTACTTCTACTAGTGGCAGGCCCTTGATCACGGCCTTCTTCATTTTTTCGGCTTCAGCCGTGAATGTGTGGAAGCCGCGCGCCTCCGCTCGCAGTCCATTGGTGAGGGCGCGATGGTCCTCCATCGTGCGCACGAAGATGTTGGCCGTGCCGCCCCTGTTGTACCTAAAAGTAAAGAGCTTACCCGCCCCCAGATGTCCTTGGACCGCAGCTGTGATCTGCGCGTGTGTCATGTTCCCCAGGGTCATCACAACCGGGGGAACACGGTCTCTCCTTCCGGTACCTGCGGGGGAGAAAGAATTATTAGTATTGGCACGCTTATTACGCGGCGCGCCGGCGCCTTCGCTTACCTCGGGCAACTCTTCAAATCGGTTGCCACACTGGAGCGGTTGTGGTCCCCGTGGGGACATGGGCCTCTTTGTGGGGTTGGACGGCCTCGTCCAGCCTCCATCCTGGGGGGCAGCCGTCTCCATCGGCTGCTGGGGCCTCGGGGGCGCCACGTAGGCCGACGCTGGGCCTATCGGGGGCGCCTGGGGGCAGGACTGGGTCCTGTTGCCCAGGAGGGGCCTGCTATGGGCTCCGTCATCTCGGTTACGTCGGGCGTGGTGGCAGTCGTGGTGGTGGATGGTCTCCGGGTCCTTGGGTCCTCGGAGCGGGGCTGTGGTGCGGGGACCGTAAGGCGCATGGTCCCTGTCTTCCTTCGAAGCGCTATCTGATGGGCGCCGGGCGGTACCACGACCGGGGAGTCCTCGTGGTCAGCGGGGAGCATCCTCGTCGGGAACATCTTGACTGGCGGTAGTCGGTGCCTCCTCTTAAAGAGGGAGCACGTCTCTGGAGCTTGCGGGCGGTTTGCGGGGGCCAGCGTGAATCTGCGAGTATTGAGTATTGCGCGAAAGTGTTGCCTTGATAAAGGCAGTTGGGTGGGCGCGAGCGCCTGCTCGGTGGGCCGGCGGGATTCCTCCGGCCGGCAAAAGTAGCGGGGCCTGGCTGATTACTCAAGCCAGACAAAAAAGACTTTTGTGGTTATATCGCAAACCACAAAAAACACTTCTCCTTTTCGGCTCTATCTCTATCTATCTCTCGTGGCTCTGGCCTATCTCTGAATATTTAAGGAATGCTAATTAAACTCCCCACACAAAGTCTATACCGTATTCCACTACGACACTACGCTATCAATAATGACGTGTCTCGTACTTATTTAAATCTATATAAATAAAAATGTTAATTCGTTTGTTCAAAATCTCAAATCTCCGAAAGTTTTTCACCGATTGCAAAGTTGAAAATCATACTTTTTGAAAAACAGTGCGATCTGTCGGAAGTAAAAGTAACTCGCGCTATTGTTTCTCTGTCTGCACAGACTGGCTGAGCCACAGCAACGCGTGGCGGGGTATAGCTAGTTATCTAATAAAAAAATATCTGTGATGATTTTACTGTAGGTAGGTACCTAATGTCCATTATAGAAGGAGAAGGCAGTAGGAACCTGATAAAATAAATTTAGAGGAAATAAATCGCGAAGAAACCATTTTCAGGAAATCTGCTTGGGAATAAAACCTTTTATACTTCATTCATTCGATCTAAAAGGGTCAACTATTCGCCCTAGCCCGTTGGTAGGTATATGTGTAGTGTAGGAGCTATAGGCATTTAAAAATTGAGTTATTTAGATTTGTAATTGTCCGGCTTCGCAATTAGCAGTTTAGTTTACAATCAAAATGTTATGGTTTGTGAAAAGGGTAAATTCCCACGTTTTTTACTGTCGAAAAAAGATTAAAAAAATAATTACGGTACTGATGGTATTTTTATGTTGACGAATAAATTTCCTATAACGATTTAAAATGTGTCATTTTTGAATTGCCGCCAAAATGACAAGCTAGTGAATCTGACGTTGGCAATGATTAGGTACGTCATTGATGATCGTTTACTGAGGCAATTGAAGCGAATGACAATTTAGACTCCATAGACAAGCGTGATCGTTTCGCTATGCGATTGGCAATCGTTAGTTCAATTGCTTCTATCTATTGAGCTCTGTGGAATTCGGTTTCACTGAGAAATTAGATGTTTAAAAATTTATAATTGGATTATATCACGATTGTCCAGAGTTATGAAAAGTAAAATTAAAAGATTATCACTATATTCGCGCACTTTAGGTACTATTTCCGCAGATGTCAACAAAGTAACTAGGGTGAAAATATTGAAGTGTCGACTGCAGTTCCGTCAAATGCACTTCAATGCCGTTAACCTAAAAGGCCATAATTTTTTTTCCGGTTTTACTTAAGGGGTAAAAGTTGGTATAAACGGAGAAAATGAGTATGGCTGATTTATTGAACTCCTGTTAAAAACGTGACGAAATCCATTTCCTAGTAAAATATTGGCCCATTCAGAATACATCAAAATTCAAAAAACATTTATTGCACAAAAATACAGAGTACAAAGGGTATAGCTTATAGGTTACATCCATATCCTATTTCTTCCAGCTAACCCAACAAATACACATTATATTACATAACCTAACAAATGTATGTAAATAAAAAAGACAGAGGTATTTAATTTATGTGTGGCGTCGAGAAGAATCAAGATTAATTCATTAATAATAAGCAGCTCGACGCTACTTAGGTACGTACTTGCTACTTGCTACTTAGGTACGTACTCGCAGTCGAAATCAAAACAGATCGACCTACGTACTACAAGCACCTACTTGTCTACCAGGTGACAATACGTCACCGGCCGTCTTTTCACATTACGAGAACTCGCCAGAAGGTTCGAGTCTACCGCCTAGGCATAATTGCCGCGCCGTCGAAACTTCGCGAAGGGGCCAGACCGAGCGAGTGGCTTCGATTTAGTTGCCATTTAACTACCTGTTGTTGCCACCGGCCCAACAGTATAAATAAGCCCGACGCAGCGAGTCAGTCAGTCAGTCATCATTCCGCCGTCAGTTTACAAGGATCAACGAGTGTTAACCCGCGCTCCTCTTACTAGCGCGAAGGACAATTTACCCGGCTTCGCCCGTACCATCATGGACTTTATCGGGACATCATCTCAGCGCTCTGGCCCAGATCGCCGTCCCTGGCCAGCGCTACTCGGATTACAAGCGCCCTGGTTCCAGTGTCTCTGACCAGCGCTTCTTCCACGCCACCATGTGCACCACGAGGACACGCAGCATCCTCACTGGTCTACGCCGCTCCCGTTCAACTGCCTACAAGGTCCGCCGCACCTTCGGCCTTCCGTCAGCACTGGAGTATTGATTCCCCAGATCGCCAGTGCCTGACAGTCATCGAGTCCCGGTCACCAGCGCCCGGCGTCGACTCACTGACCCGCGCTTGACCACCACACCATCGCAGCAACCGGAGTATTCTACATCTGACCTAAATCATCTCCTCGTCACGGCAACTGACTCATCAATAAACACAGCGACCTTCACCACTCGCCTTTTATTCCGTGCCTTCACCATTGATCCCCAATATGTAAGGTATTCATTTAAAGTGTAGTGTTGTTCAAAAGAAATGTTTTTAGTGATGATTTAAATTTGAGTATGTCGGTTATTTGTTTGATGCTACGTGGAAGGTTGTTATATACTTTAATGGCCATGTAGTGTGGTCCTTTTTGAAATATAGTTTTGTTTGCTTTTGGGATTAATTGCAAACTGATTTAGATTCAATTTCATCATGGGCTGACGAAAATAAATTATTTTTTAATACAAAAAAATGTGTCACTATGTCGTATACACGTTCGAGAAACCCTATCAATTTCGATTATTGCATCAAAAATGATATATTGTCAAAAGTAAAATCCATCAAGGACCTTGGGGTAGTCTTTGATCCCAAACTTACGTTTTCGGACCATATATTGCAGTTGACGACATCATGCTACAAGCTTCTCGGATTTGTCATAAGACTCTGCAAACAATTTTCCAATCCCGAGGCAATGATGACTTTGTACAACTGCATTATAAGGTCTAAAATTGAATACGCCTTTGCTGTATGGGCCCCATACCAACAAAAATACATTGAAAAATTAGAACAGATACAAAAAAAGTTACAAAAATAGTTAAGATACATGTATTTGAGAATCCACGGAGAGTACCCGCGATTCATGCATCACGAAGATTTGCTTGCCGAAACGCGCTACCAAAATCTCCACTCGAGGAGGAGTGGGGCCCTTGCAGTAACGGCGTACAAAATTCTTAAAAATTTAATAGATAGCCCATACCTTATGGAATGCTATAAGTTTTTCGTACCGAACAACTACAGCCAGGGACGGCACCATGATCTGCTATGTATCCCACGTGGCAGAACGGACGTACTGGCTCGGCATAGCATGACACGAGGTATGGCGCTGTTAAACAACGCCTCCAAGAAAAAAAAAAAAAAAAAGACTATCGATATTTTTAATAGTAGCCTTGAAGAATTCAAGAGGCATGTCAATGCCAAAAATCACTATTTTATAACTTGTTATTTCTATTATTTTTTCTTTCATTGTTTCGTATCATCTATATGTAGTTAATGTTACATGTGTATTGTAAATGGACACACAGTCTGTAATACACAAAAAAAAAAGTTTTCTTTGTACCTTGTAGCGTGTTTATGTGTTGAGTTTTTTTGTGGGAACTTTTCTGGAGATAATCGAACTAACAGGCATAACTCCATTATATATATGTCCGTCACTGTCAGAAGTTTGAGATTTTTAAAAATTGGTCTACATGAATCCAGGTGATCAGAGTTTGTAATTTATCGTAGGCACCTCTTTTGGATGATAAAAAAATCTTTGGCGTTTACTGAGTTTCCCCAAAAAACTATTCCGTATTTTATCATTGAGTTTACTTATAAATAGTATGCGGTGATTACTGACTCGATGTTTAAGATAAGGGTGCCTAGAACAAACGAAAAGCTACTGATTTTTGCTACAAATATCGGAACACGTATTCATACAGGTGTTCTTTTTCAGATAAATACGAGTATAATAACATGTTTCCGCCGTCCTCATAACACATTTTTTTTAGTAAATCTGTCTATTGAATTTGACCAGATTTTTAATAAATTTGCAATATTTTATATCAGTAAGTTTTCTCATTGTACTAACCGTATCAAACTGAACATAAATAAAAAATATCGCGACGCGTTCCTCATATTGATGTAATGACCCCCCGTACTCGGAACGCGATTGAAGATCAATAAATAAATGAAATTTTTTTCTAAAAATATAAATTTGTTCCGTAATATAAATGTAGGATTATTTGTGATGCCGCTGTTAATGCGATGGAACGCCATTCTTAACAAATAGAGCTAATAATGCAGAAGCTTTCACGGGCGATAAAGGCGATTGTACAGGAGGAAGGAAGTGGGTGGTTGGGAGAGGGTGGGAAGGGGTCCACTTAACTCAAGTGCTGAGTGCTGCTACTTGTTGCCGGAGATGGAGGGCGGTTTCCATGGTGACGGCATACAGCCACCCCCTATCGATCCCGTTTCAGTGCAGGCAGCTTCTAAAGGCGAATCTCTCCTAGTCGTTGTTTCAATGATTTACGATGTGATTTTAAGAGTCGGTGACGCAACTCTATTATTTCGTGGCCGTACCTAGTTACATACCTACCTTGCTTTTGTGCTCTCGGCTGAAGTGACTCGCAATAAATAATATATTGTAACCTTTCTGAATAAACTGTTTTCATTTCTTGGGTACCGAATACTGTAGAAATGAGATTCCTGAGGTGTACGTGTGGTGAAACCATGTAGGTATGAGCTTGTAGAAAATGGGGATATGCGAAAATAATGCAAGGCTAATGTAAGCGTAATGAGTAAGATTAAGAAAGGGAGGCTTATGTGGTTTGGCACGTTTAGCGGATGAATATCTATGTATATATATAATTTTTTTTACATCAACTAGGAAATTAACCCAGGACCTCTTCCTTGCCTGGGAAATGCTCTCGCTTAATGAGCTAATTCGACCATATCAACATGCGTAATTTTTAACTGTACATCATTTTTTATTGGAATAACTTAATAACTTTAATAACTTTTGAAGGTTATGCCCATCAATATAATATATCATGGAAGGCGAAGATAATTTTAATAAATCTAAACATGAATCAGAACAAGACACAGCAAAATAATAAAAAAGCTAACAAAAGATTCCCATGTTACGAATAACCTGACAATATTTGAAAATCTAATATTGTCAGGTCATAAATCCGTCAGGTCAGGTCAGGTCAAGTCAGGTCCTATATATATATATTTTTTTATTTTATTTTATTTTTTTTTTATTTCTATATAATATTTACAGTGTTCACATAATTCTTTATATTTTTACATGATATATTTCAAACTTATAACTATAATATGTTGTGTGTAAGGTAGGTTTGAGAAGGTGAAACTGTGGTGGGTAATGTTATATGTTTCGTGAACACCTCACTAGGAGAACCTGTGCTGAGGTGTTTACGTGGTTATGGTTAAATGGTACATGTATTTATGTGTATTGGTTAAATTTTCTTATATAAATTGTGAATTGTGATTTTTTTTTTTTTGTGATTTTAAATATATATATATATATATATATATTACGTGAACTCCACACTAAGAAAAATGGTTATTTCATCTTTGGGGGTGCTATGTGGAGGGTCTTTTGTAGAAAGGAAGTAGTGAACCTGGTTCTTGAAGATGTTGTACTAAGGAGGAAACACGGATGCCTGAAAATCGTTCCACAGCTGAGATGTTAAACTCAAGAACGAGTCGAATAAACGACCCGTCCTCATGTGACAAATGTCAACTGGGTACAAATGTTGGGCGCGCGTTTGGTGTGTGACGCCCGATCAAATGAACCAAATACTTGAGTCGGGTCATAGTCAGAATAACATAAGAGTGCGTATGAGACAATGCATGAATATGACTGAAGCAAGGAGTGTGTACCAAGGCCGAGTTGTTTGGTGGTCCGTCCTCTCTGCCTACCTCTGCGCGAAACGGCATGTTGGTTAAGTTAAGTTATTTTTGTGTGTGATTTTTTTTTTTTTAATGGGCACTAGTTTTAGTTATAAATAATAAAAATCTCGTTTTTTTTCTATTTCCACTAGTTTGAAACATTTTCATTCATTTTACTATAATGCATTATGTGTCCTAATTTAAAACTGTAACATACCATTTTAAATAGGGACTTTTCTGTGCAGAGTTTTACAGCACTCAGTTTATGTTGATTCCTAATCGACCCATGGGACAACGGGCTAAGGCGATAACCGCCCGCAGGCGGCACCCGGTGCAACCTCCTTGAAATAACCGGCCGGTTGCATCCCGGTACCCGGCTCAGAGGCATTCCGGAGGATATCTCCTCCGAGGAAATCAAGGAGGAACTAATTAGAAAATTTCCGATAATTGCCGTTCATAGAATGAAAGACGGCCGTACAAAAAAGCCCATTCCTCTAGTTCTTGTCACGCTCACAAAGAATGAAGCGGGCAAAGAAATATTCAACAAGCTAACGTCGCTATTCAGACATAAAATCCAAGTAGAGTCCCTTCGCAACAAGGGAAGGATATGGCAATGTTACCGTTGCCAAGCTCATGGCCATTCGGCAACTTGCTGCCATGGCAGCGAAAGATGCGTTAAATGCGGAGGAACACACAGGTCCTCAGTCTGCAAAAAGCCGAGGGATACCCCGGCTAAATGTGCCCTGTGCGAAGGAGCGCACACGGCAAATTACGGTGGGTGCCCCGCCAGGCCACAAAAAAATCTTAACTTCAACATTGAAGTGACCCACCGCTGTCCCACCCCGGTATAGGTGACTTATGGTCACCCCTTCGGAGCTCTCGCAAGAATCTAATTTTTTTGTGTAAACGACTCTACATAATATAAGAAAGAATCTAGACCTTCAATGTCCCCGCATACAGTGTTAGGAAGCGGTATGCGAGCGCTTACAGGTAAGTAACTACAGAGCAATAAATGCTTCTCAACTAAGAAAGACAACAACAAAATAGAAAAAAGATGGACGTTTTGGAGAACGTGGAATTCGTAATCATTTGACAAAACCAATAGAAAAAAAAATGAAAAGACTATAAAGTGTAGATGTACCACCAACCTGGAATGAAAAAAAGAGATGAGAAGCATATTGTTAGAGTGTAAAAAAAATAAAAAGATAGTGATAATAGAAAAGTAAAAAAGGACATATTCAGCAACCATCACGAATATCGTGTGGTCACTGAGTAGCAGATGACCTGTAAGCATACGAATATAAGAAGAAAAAAGAAAAGGAAGGTGGTTCAGCGCCTCGCAGCTGGCTGTCCTGTGGGGGGATTAGTGGTGGTTGGGAAGACTGAGATGGGTCCGGATGCCGCGCCCCTAAGCCGACCTCCTGGTGGTGCCCCGAAGAAGTGTGTGGGATGGTAGGGATTATACCCTAAAGACCCTAGGGAAGAAAAGCGTCGGGTAGTCGGAGTCTATTATATCTGCTGAGCATATTAATGATCAGCAGAATCCATTTCTAGCCAAAAAAAATACACTTGAAAATTCAAGTCTCTATGTCTATGAAAGGCGATTTTCAGCCCACTGTGCACAGTGTTTTGGCTTGCAGTGTAAATAAAATATTGTAAACTAGACAAAGCATACTCATATGTAAGCATTTAAGCATTAAAATGAATCATCAACAAAAAAAAGATTTTTTTTCCACTTTAGGATTTAAAAAAAAAAAATCGCACCTTGCGCCACAATATGAAGTATGTCAAATAAATACAAATAAATAGTAGTATTATCTGTGTGTAAGGATAGAACGGCCAACCTTATGATTCCAGAGATAGCCTCATTTTTAATGTCAGCGCCATACAAATTTTTCTTAAAAAAATTATAACTCCTTCATTTGTACACGCAATTGCTTCGTACGACATTTTATAGCATAGTAATGATCAGCAGAATCTATTTCTAGCCAAAAAAAATACCCTTGAAAATTCAAGTCTCTATGTCTATGAAAGGCGATTTTCAGCCCACTGTGCGCCGCTCCAAGTCTCATACAAAAGATTCAACTCTTTCAAAATAAAGCCATTAGACTTGCTTTAAACGCGCCTAAATGGATTAGAATTTCTTCTATCCATAATGACACCAACATTCCGTTGATAAAGGACTTAATTGTTTCCCAAGCAACCAAATTTTATGCCGGCCTTCCCAGCCATACTAATCCTACAATAAATTCCCTTTCAAAATATAGCGAAAACGATAAATTTAAATATAAAAAAAACCAAGATTGTCCTCCGGAAGGAATAATAACCTGCCTACAGCCGCAGTATAGTTTTTAAGCTCTTGTTCAACACCAATATAATAATAAAGAAGACTTAAAATACAATTTCTTATTAAATACTCTAAAAATACATACATTAGAAGATAGACGTAAAATAAACGATTTAACGTTCTTATTCAAAATACTTAACTCTAAATTCGACTGTTGTGAACTCCTGCAACTTATAAACATACATACACCCACAGTAACAACACGACAAAATACAATATTCTACAGCAGCACACATAAGCGTAACTACTGCTAAGATATGGATAAACCGGGACTCGAACCTGGTTATTAAATTGGCTAAGCTCAGATAAAATGGTAGAGCAGGCGACTCGTGTACAATCAGGGGTGGGCAGTTCTTTGATCAGCAGCTCGTCCATCGGTCAGGAGGTTGGAAAAGGACATCACAATAATAACACATAAGTAAAAGGCACAAGGTATATTAAATGTCTCGAGAAATACAGGTTAACATGGATCTCCCTACTAACTCTCTCTACTAATTTATGACGACCAGATAAAGCGTGGATTCTACATGAAATTTACGAGAATTTGAACACAAGAAAAAGGGGAAGGTTGAAAGCTTACGAATCGTCTCGATGAGGTAAGGGGCATCATGTTGAGCCAGAGGTACCCGCGCTCACAGGCGGCGGGTCAGTTGAGGCGGTGAAGTGCACTCGGGATTTTACGCGGGAACGGGACTCCATTGAGTAAGCCCGAACCGTAATAATAAACATGATTGTAAGTTTGATGGCGAAATGCATCTAGTAGGAAACTGGCACGAGATCGCGTCTGTTTCTATTATTACGTAATTCCGCGCGCTCGAACATTGTGAGCGTTTGTGGTTCGCTCTGCGAGAAACACACTGTTGCAATGCCCGAGGTCCGCTCTCGACTGCGGGGCTCGGCGGTGGCGGGCAGTGTTGAGCCGAGAACGCTCCCTGGGTGGTCTGTGCCATCACGCGGCGGCTAGCTGCGTTTTGTCACGTACGCCACGATCGTTTGCATGGGGAAAGCGAGGCTAAATTATGCATCTTTTTTATAGGGTGACTTGTATTACGTAACACATTCCCCCTCCGCCAGTAAAAGGCGACGTGGTAATGAAGCTTTAGGCGCTAAAAATCCTCTTCACCTTGTCGTGAGGGAAGTAGAGAGAGAAGAAAAAACAGTGTTGATTTACAAAAAAAACAAAGAAAAAAATACATGGTTATGCAATGGTGAAAAAACAACATACAAGGTTATGCAGTGATGACAAGAACAACATACAAGGTTATGCAGTGATGACAAGAACAACATACAAGGTTATGCAGTGATGACAAGAACAACATACAAGGTTATGCAGTGATGAAAAGAACAACCTACAAGGTTATGCAGTGATGAAAAGAACAAACATACAAGGTTATGCAGTGATGAAAAGAACAACATACAAGGTTATGCAGTGATGAAAAGAACAAACATACAAGGTTATGCAGTGATGAAAAGAACAAAAAGGACTCTAAAATTTCATTGGTCTGTAAGCTAAGTTTGAAGAGCGTAGTGTTTTCGTAGAGTACCAAGTAGACGTAATTTCACTGAAGTTATAAAGTTACATTTTCACTGTAACTTGACCCATTTGAGATTGCACTCAAGTATCACTAGGGCCATAGAAATTGAACTGTGCTTCTTGGTTGTGGTTGAGGGATGGTGATGCGGAGGGCCAGAAGTATCCGGGTTTTTGTTGTTGTACCAGCGTGAATTCCATTATGCTGATGCGGTGGAGCAGTGGTTGTCAAGGTGAAATGAAGTTGGTAATAACATGGAGTAATAACAATAAGTTGATTGATGGTTGATGCGTGTAATGGTTATTATGTTGAGTTTGCGCATCGGCAAGTGGTTGGTTTGTACAAATGGCAAGTGGTTGATTTGTATGACTGCCAGTAGTTGATTTCCACAAACGGCAAGTGGTTGATTGCACAACGGCAAGTGGTTGATTGCACAACGGCAAGTGGTTGATTTGCACAAACGGCAAGTGGTTGATTTGCACAAACGGCAGGTGGTTGATTTGCACAAACGGCAAGTGGTTGATTTGCACAAACGGCAAGTGGTTGATTTGCACAAACGGCAAGTGGTTGATTGCAGGAACATAATTAACCTTGAGCTGGCATGCTCTGAGGTTGGTTCTTTTGAATGTGGTTTGAATGATGAGACAACTTGATTTGCAACTGCACGCACGACTCACACCTAATTTGGGTGCGGTCGGGTGTTTTTGGTACGCAGAGATTGGAGGGATGTGAGTGATGGAAGTGAAGGCGGCAAAGAAGAGAAGCTCAGCTTGCAGGTGATGAGAAGGGCTGCTGGTCTTCTTTTTAATCCAGGGACAGGTTATTATTAGAGCCAAAATTCTTGAAGTTTACCTGCCTAGTAGACCAATGATGCAAAACGTTTGGAGAGAAACAAATTGTGTTCAAGAGAAAAGACAAAAAGACAAAAAAACGTCGTTGGTTAGAGAGAGTAGAGAGAGAGTAGAGAGAGAGTAGAGAGAGATGCAATATGCTGACTATACCATGAGTATCCCGAGATTGGGGAGACAAAAAACTATCACGACTGGCGTGAGGTTACCTATTTGATATACAAGGTATAGGTAGGTGGTTGTACAGTAGTAACACCAAGTTTCTGAAAGAAGTTGGCCTTCCATGGCCGGTGTTAGCGCTTGAGCGATAACAACTTACGACTTTCAAAATTACAAGAAATGTGTTGATTACCTAGGTATGGGGTGAAAAGGAGAGATTTGAAGCAAATTTCATGGATAAAGATTGTCTTATAGACAGACGATACGCTATGTGCGTAGGGTACACCTTCCAGATTCATGAAATTAACCTCAAGGATAATGAGGGATGAGAAAAAAAATGGCGATGAGCGAGAAGGTCTGCTGGTGATGGAGCTGATTCTCCGTTCGATCTCTTTCAGAGAACGAAATGTGGTCAACCAGCAGATTTCCTAACTTTTACAAATGTACAAGAGTTTGATGGAAGGGTGAAGGATGGAGGATTGAGTAGCGAAAATTGATAGTGACTGAGCTAATTCCCAATTCGATCTCTATGTGAGGACGAAATATATCAACCAGCAAATTTCCTAACTCTTTACACAAATATACATGAATTTGATGAAAAGGTGAAGGAGAATACACAGTAATAACAATCTAATCTTTCACGTGTATTTGGTGAAAGATTAGGGGTCGTATTTAATCCTCTACAGTTTGTGAGAACATGACAGACCCTTGCTCAAGCTTCACAAACCTGGGAGTTTTTCTTATTCGTCTCCCAGACAACGAGTTAGGTGGTTTTGTGTCACTGTCTCAATTAACTCCCACGACACGATACCTCATAACCAACAGTGAAGCTGATGGTTAGTCCATGGTCAATGGATAGTGGATGGTTCTTGGGTCCGTTTGACAAGAAGTCCACAGGTATCAGTTAGCGTAAAAAAATTGCTGAATGCACAGCTTCATGTTTGTTTGAAGAGAACAAAAAAAATTCTCACTACAGTGAAGGACATTTCCCTCAGTGTCATGAGTAATACAAAAGGGTCCCAATTAAGGGCGACAAGTCAGGGTAAAATGATCTACGTCCGGTAGAACAAGTACATAGTGTCAACTTATTTAAAGAAGACAACAACAAGATATTGTATCGTTCGCACGAATCATGGTAAGTATTATAACGTCTCCACGTCTCATGTAGAAATTGAACGAATTACGAAAGAACCCTAGTATTGAAAGGAAAGGTACAACATAGATATTTATAACCATTTAATGGAACAAATTATCTCTTTGGCCACAGTGTATGTAAGCCAGTAAAAAAAAGTACTTATAACGAACTTCTCGTATCATGGTAGATATTATAACATTCTCATGTATAGTGTTAGATTTTATAACGATCCCTCGTCTCATGGTGGATATTGTAACATTCTCATGTATCATGAAAATAATATATCAACGTTCAATAATAAAAAAGGACCATTTCAATACCGGAAAAAAGATACATACACAATGTCAAAAACAATCAAGTAGTGGCTATTGGTATTATCAAAAAATGACAACGGCATAACCTTTGGTTGGGTTTATGCGTTAAGTTGGCAATAATACAAAACATATGCCTACAAGGATGTCTTAAACAAGACACAAATATAGCAAAAGAGACCTATTTGGTTTTACTAACTCTTTGCTTACAAAATGTTGTGATGGCATAACCTTTGGTTGGGTTTATGCGTTAAGTTGGCAATAATACAAGACATATGCCAACAAGGATGTCTTAAACAAGACACACATATAGCAAAAGAGACCTAATCGGTTTTACTTACTCTTTGCTTACAAAAAAGGTTTGTAGTGGTTTATTTAAGACCTGATTGGGTTTTACTTACTTAAAATGACCAAACAAAAACAAGGAAACACACTTGGTGTTACCAAAATTGCCACAAACACGAATGTTGTGAACTTTATGTTACAAATTTGATACAGAAGGCACCTAGAGACACAGGATGACTTAATATGAGTGACCTGGCTCGGTGTATTTGACAAGGCAAATTAATGCTTATTTAAGTCAAAATATAGTACATAATATAACAAATTGGGGTCAGGAAGTTGAGATCTTAAGATTTTACATACTCAATGTGACCGAAAGGTGTTATGTATGTAACATTGTTATTGATGAGGAGGACAAATCGGCGTTTGTTCTCCTTTACAACAACCTTTTTCAGAATTGACGTGTCAATATCAAATTCTGAAAAAACAACAAATTAGAGCAAATGGGAATGTTGAGCGCCATTCAATTTTTTAGAAAAAACTGAAAAAACTTTAAAACAAAGTTATTGTAACTTTTTATTTGTTACACCTATGTAAACTTGAATCAAATGACGATACCAAACTGGAATTTACACACGCATTATGATTACAAGTTACAGGGGTAGAATATTCACCTCAATTGGGTGTATGTTGCAAAGGGGCCATTGTTTTATGTACGATGGAACCCATTGGAACAAATGTGAAGAACAAATGTGAAAGAACAATGTGAAGAACAAAGTGAAAGAACAATGTGAAGAACAAAGAACAGAAAAAATATTTACAAAACAATGTTGTACGTGACTTTTTGTGGTATTTATGACAAAAAATAGTTATGTATTTAGTGTCGTAAATGTCAGAATGGTAACGACTAACAAATGATGTCCAGGGTCGACTCCGGGAGCATAAATTGTTCGGGAAGTGGAAAAAGTCTCTTGACTGGAATGATATCAGTTCCAGAGAAGATACGTACAAAATATTAGTACAATTTATAAACATTACACGGTGAGGTGTGACAAAGAAACAAAAATAACAAAGGGTTTATACAAAAGAGCATAATAGTACAAGTATTGGTGAGAAATGATTTAAAACCACAGTTGACACTTCTGTGTTTTAGAAAAAAAAGGTTACCTTGCAGAGGTCGAAAATGCGAGTTTTTATATGAAACTAACGCATTAAGACATGCTATTTGTCTGCACGAGGGCCAAGTCTCGTGGGACAAAGGTAGAGCCAAAAGTTTGTTAGTTATGTGAGTGTGACCTAGTGAAGGTGGTGTCTGTTGTGTCCACACTTCCTAGTTTGACAATATCTTTCACGTGATAGTTGCCGATGTGTTTCCCAGAGGCATCCGATAGGGTGTACACTACATCGGAGATTTTTCTCAGGACTTTTGCTTTAACAAAGCGAGGAGCTAGTTTTGCAGAGAAATACAGAGCACCTTGTGAGAGTGTGTTGTTGCGTCTCCAAACTATGTCGTTTTCCTTAAAGGTAACATGTTTCCTGCGTAAATTGTGTCTGTTTGTGACAGAGATTATACTGCCGGGTTGAAATTGCAGCCCTTTTATGTATTTCCTGTTGTAAAATGTTGCGTGTTTGATCAGGACGTTTTTGGTTTTGTTGAAAGGAGAAATATTCCTGTCTTTCAATTCCTTTTCTAAACTTTGCGTACTTCGAGAGCAGATGTTGGCTATTATGCCTAAGGTGTTGTTTCGAGGATTCATTTTGTGGCTAGTTGAGTTAGACATTGTGAAAAGAAAAAAGAATTGTCAGAGTGTTGTGGCTGGTTGTTTTTCAAAAAAAACCAGGGGTTTACTTGTGATGGTAGGTGAAGAATTTTGTGAAATTTTTGAAGTCCCAGTATGGAAAAAAAAATGGCCAGCGGTCTCCTTGTGTTTTTAATGGGAAGGTCCCTGAGATTGTGCGTTTTGAAAAAAGAATTTCGAAAAATTTCAAAGTCCTAGATGAGTGAAGGAAATTTTTTGAAAAATTTCCAAGTCTTTGATTTGAGAAAAAAAACGGCCAGGGGTCTCCTTGCAATTTTAGTGGAAAAGTCCCTGAGATTGTGCGTTTCGAAAAAAAATTTTCGAAAAATTTCAAAGTCCTAGATGAGTGAAGGAAATTTTTGAAAAATTTCCAAGTCTTTGATTTGAAAAAAAAAAAAACGGCCAGGGGTCTCCTTGCAATTTTAGTGGAAAAGTCCCTGAGATTGTGCGTTTTGAAAAAAATTTTCGAAAAATTTCAAAGTCCTAGATGAGTGAAGGAAATTTTTGAAAAATTTCCAAGTCTTTGATTTGAAAAAAAAAACGGCCAGGGGTCTCCTTGCAATTTTAGTGGAAAAGTCCCCGAGATTGTGCGTTTTGAAAAAAATTTTCGAAAAATTTCAAAGTCCTAGATGAGTGAAGGAAATTTTTTGAAAAATTTCCAAGTCTTTGATTTGAGAAAAAAAAACGGCCAGGGGTTGTCCTGGGATTTTGATGGAAAAGTCCCTGAGATTGTGCGTTTTTGAAAAATTTCCGAAAAAACCAAATTTCCGAAAAAAAAATTTCAAAATTCCGAAAAATTTCCGAATACAGATTTCGAGGAAGTATTGTTTTTTCTTTCAACAATTAATGGAGGGTTGTTTGTGATTCGTGACCAATTGTCTGAATTTAGGCAGAACCAGCTTTTGGTTATTTACACGCAAGCATCCCTTTCCCTGGACACGACAGGCTCGAGGCGGAGAAGGGCCGAGAGTCGGGGATTTACGTCAATCGCGAATCTCAATTATATGTAAAGGGTAAGTCGGCTTTCAAGACTTTTCTTTCAAAAAGGATACTCTACCCACCTTTATTACATATAAAGCGAAATTATCAGATGACAGAAGGGCGTTAATTTTCCTTGTCTATGAATTTTGCAGAACGATGCTGGCTTATGGCTCCACTAACAAGGAATTTATTTTGTATCATGTACAAGATTTGAAATTGTTGAATTGTAGTTTAATGTAGCTCGTTTCCTCTAATAGTTGTACTCGGAAAGTAAACCTTCATGGTTAAAGATCACTATGTGATGTTTGAGATGTCCGAAAAGAAGTAAATGTTGGTTGCGCACCTTGTGATAGAATACCGGTAATTAAATTTTGTCGAGTGACGATTCGTAGAACTTGTAATTTAACACAGAATGGCTTTAATGTGACACAGTTGTTTTAGATTTGACGCGATGGTTTGTAGAACAGCTATGATTTATTGGAAGAAAACATTGTTATTCAATTGTTAATACAAAGCAAGACATGAAAAACAGTGAAAGGGTACAAGATTATTTCCAATTTGACCTCCCGATGGACGATTAATAATCAGAGAAAAAACCACGTTTGCGCCAGTGCTAACTTGATAAACACAATACATAAAGGCACAAGGTATATTAAATGTCTCGAGAAATACAGGTTAACATGGATCTCCCTACTAACTCTCTCTACTAATTTATGACGACCAGATAAAGCGTGGATTCTACATGAAATTTACGAGAATTTGAACACAAGAAAAAGGGGAAGGTTGAAAGCTTACGAATCGTCTCGATGAGGTAAGGGGCATCATGTTGAGCCAGAGGTACCCGCGCTCACAGGCGGCGGGTCAGTTGAGGCGGTGAAGTGCACTCGGGATTTTACGCGGGAACGGGACTCCATTGAGTAAGCCCGAACCGTAATAATAAACATGATTGTAAGTTTGATGGCGAAATGCATCTAGTAGGAAACTGGCACGAGATCGCGTCTGTTTCTATTATTACGTAATTCTGCGCGCTCGAACATTGTGAGCGTTTGTGGTTCGCTCTGCGAGAAACACACTGTTGCAATGCCCGAGGTCCGCTCTCGACTGCGGGGCTCGGCGGTGGCGGGCAGTGTTGAGCCGAGAACGCTCCCTGGGTGGTCTGTGCCATCACGCGGCGGCTAGCTGCGTTTTGTCACGTACGCCACGATCGTTTGCATGGGGAAAGCGAGGCTAAATTATGCATCTTTTTTATAGGGTGACTTGTATTACGTAACACTACATTGCCCACTCTCTGATACAACGACTTCACACCATGGGAAATCATTACTTGGGTGATGTTGACATATTCAATACCAACTTGGCAATTTTTGTGGATCATTTAAAACATTTATTTCAACAATACTCCTAAACACATCATGTAAACCTACAAATAGCTGTAATTTTCTGTTTTTGTTTCTTGTGTTTGTATGACTTGTTGCATAGCTTTTATCAAATGTAATTTTATTCTTATTTTTTATGTTTCAAAATATCTGTCAAATTAAAATTATACTACCAACCATGTAAAAGCCCTCTGGGCGTTAAATAAATAAAGAAATAAATAAAAATAACTGTGAAGAATCTAAAAATAATCAAATATAATTATGTTGGAGTCAGTAAACTCATGTTTAGGAACTATGTAAAATTAAGTAAATCTAAAGTCAAAAGTCCTGGTACCCGGGACCCGGCACCCGGCACCAGTCTTGCAGATGAGATATTATTATGTTTTAAGTAGGTATTGTACTAGTATGTAGACCATTCAACAGTTTGTTTAATTTTATGCGAAATAAAACCTTCCGGCTTAAGAATTGGTTTTGCAATTAATTTATGATTGTTTGAACTACTTGCTCCACTTTCGAGTTCATAATAATTAGCCATTTCTCAATCATTCTCAATATAAGTTCTTAAATAAATATTGAAATATACTCGGTGTACGGAAACTCGCAATACAAGCGAGAAACTGGTGAATTTACATTACATGGAGAAACCAAAAAATATATTTATTTATCGATCTGATCATTTCGATGTTTCTTTTATTGATTTTTTAAAACTTTTTACCTTTTTTTCGGCAGTAAAAGGTGTAAAAGATCTTTTGGAGCCAGGTCTACGCTTCGAAGCATTTGAAATATATTATCCGGTTCAGTGCCAATCATTCTCATGGGCGGACCAATCATATGTAATTTTAATGAAGCTCCTGGCAGTGAATGTGTTAGAGAGCTGACATTAAATCCCTAGTGACGGATTTTTTTTTTAAAAATAGCATGAAAATGCCAAATTTGGACTTGATTTACTAAAAAAACTTGGACTGTTAAAATAAAAAAAGTTATATAACAAAATCATATTCTATGAACAAAATTGGACAAGCACACATAAAAAAGCGGAGCAAGGTCTGACTGAACTCCAAAACTGGTTAAAAGCAAACTCCCTTACATTAGTGAGTAAAACTAAATATCTAACATTCTCTAAAAACAAAAGAGGTCAACCAACGAATGAGCATACACTCAAATTACATGAATGTCTAAACAAATATCCGCAATGTTCTTGCCCGCATATAGTCCAAACTCAAACAATTAAATATCTTGGGATCGTAATTGACGACAAACTTCATTGGGATGCACACATCGAAGGAACCTCGAAAAAGCTAACAAAACTCATCTATTTCTTCAAAAAATTACGAAATATCTTGTCAACTACAGATCTAAAGAGAGTATATTATGTTCTATGCCACTCTCTATTGGAATATGGAATAATAGGATGGGGCTCAGCATCATCAAACCATCTTAAACAACTAAAGAAAACTCAAAATTGTGTAAAATCGTAATAAATGTATTGCTACTTCTTGTAGAAAGCTATTAATCATATTATGCCTACTATAGAATCAACCATATTGTTATACTGCTATATTATGCTACCTATCGATATTATGCACTCACCTTTATTGCGCATGTACATTGTACATAGGGCCCGAGGGCGTCTACGAATGTCTCACAATGGACTGCGCTGTTAACCGTTACCTCGCTTTCGGACATTACTTTTCTGCGCGGCGGCCAGGAGTGGCGCGTGATACCGCCGCACCGAAGTGTACGTGTGACAGTGCCTATGTTTTAATACAATGATACTAACCTTTTTCTTCTGCGGGCCACATTCATATGTTTGTAAAGCTACGCGGGCCGCAACACTATTCTGGTGTGACAAAAAATATCATGAAACCCACCACCTCCGTTTTTTTGGAAAACCATTTGAGATTTATAAAAATATAACCAAAACAGAATAATAATAGTACATATCACTTATCAGCAGACCCATCGTTAAAAATTACAACAGTGAAAAAAATAAAACTCAAAAGTAACGTGTATCCGAGCGTTTATTTTGAAATTAGTGTGATTTTTGACATTGGGATAAATTTTCAACAATTTTAGACAAATCGGGTTTATAATTGCTGCATGCTACCCTCAATACGTCATCAAGGTGAGAATCAGTAAGTCGATTCCTGTATATACGTTTTTTGCATATTTCATTTTGGAATATGATGACTCACAAAGATATGTTGATGCAAACAATGTGAGGAGCAGGCAGGCACAATTTTTGACAGTCTTGTATTTTTCAGGAACTAATTCCCAAAAATGGATGAACTCCTTCCCCTCTCTTTTTTCTTCAAACATAGCTTTCAGATTTATTTCAGTTATTGTTCTTAAATTCGTTAAATTCCTCAACAAGCACTGCATAATCATATCCCAATGTGGCTAAGTGTGTTAAAGTTGCTGTTTTAGGTGCCAGCGATTTTCTATAAGTAACAAACAATTCTTGATACTACGTAAGTCCTGAAATCTGCTCTTAAATTCCTTAGATAAGGCAGCTAAATAATTTTAAAATATCTTATAGTTTTCTCCAGAAACATGTATACCATCTTGTTTAGCTTTTATAACAGTTGGAAAGTTATGCAATACTTGGTTCTCTATTTCTTCATGGTAGATGTAAAACACTTTATTCGCCATCTGCGAAATTTTATTTTCGCCCTGTAGGCCGCGATTGAGTCCATTAAGTTTTTCTGTGATATCACACAGAAAAGCTAAAAGACACCACCATTCGTCATTATTAAGTTCGCTGTAAATTTTATTGTTTTGTTGTAAAAACAAAATAATTTCATGCCTCAAAGAATAAAACCGTGCTACGTACAGTAGTTGTTATGGGTAAATTGCTACGTGTAGCCTACAATACTCACCAGACAATGTTCAAACCAAATTTTCAGTATTTTAGGTTATATTAATAGATGTGGAATCACAAACTTTATCCTGTACTGGAAGCGCCAATTCTTGAGGGTTAGTTACCCACAAGAATGTTTGTGATCCCAGGGTTCTCAGGGGGTTGGGTACGAAACCAGAACATGTGTCAGATTACAATGTGTAGGTTCTTTAGAGTCAAAGAAAGGAGATTTAGAGTAACATGAATGTATATTATTTCAAATACAATATAAGTCTACACACTCTACAGTATGATTTACAACGAAAACAACATAATACCAGTTAGATATAATCTTACCCCCAAGGTTCCGACCACACTTTATCTATCTAGCTAACTAGGAAACATCCGACTTGAGCTGTAGCGGCACCTCCTCAGGCTGAGCTCCTAGGGGCTCCAGCCGGAGCAAGAGGAAGAATCAGTTCCGCCTCCTGGCGACTGACCGTGGCAGGAAACTGTGTATTCTGGCGACAGAGGAAGAGGTATCAGGTGCCCGCGACCGCGTCCATGTATCCTGGCGAGGATTCCCTTTATGTAAGCAGCTCCATCAGGAAAAATAGGCCACCCCACGGCCCTGGTGAACATGCGGTCGGCGTAGTGCAACTACCGCGACACAGAATACTATCATTATGTTTCCGGGAACAGGGCACAATATTTAAGCCACTGGCTTCTTCATCCAATAAAGGATGGGTCAGATTTAAGGCAGATTACACCCGATAACACGTCTGAGTCCGTTCGCGATTCATGTTTGCCGCGTGGTTACAATACTCAAACGATCCACGGAACTAAAATTCCACTATGGAACTTCGTATTTACACATTTATACGATATTATTATACAATCTCCGCGTATAAAATTAAACTTCGCCTTTAAAGGGAAACCATTCCTAAACAATTTCACTACAAAAAACTGTGACTATCGTCTGCCGAGAAATCAGGGCCCACCATCTGATTTCTCCGCAGGCAAGGAAGTGATTTCTCCCGGAACTCACCCAGATGTCACCCTAAAATCAATAGAAAAAAACTAGAAGTTGCACTCAACAATACTAGGCCAGTTCCTACTTTATAAACATTGAGACGGGTGGAGATGTCATGATGCAGTACTACATGGAAAAAGTATTAATAATTATGTAAAAAGAATATGAACTAGAACCGCATCATAACAACCGTTCCAGAACTTTACCTCGGCTTAGCCATCTCACCGAGGTATTTAAAAGAATGTCAGTATAGTTACTGTTTTATTCTTCCAAAAGACTTTTAAACTTCCTGTGGTTCAGTTCTTGGGCTCTAATATAATTAACTATACTTATTGCAGTCTTCATCACCGCGGCGTCTATTTCGGCAATGGAGATACGTGCTGATAAGTTCTCTTGGTGTATGATACAGTGGAAAGATAAGAGATTTGTTAATTTATATTTCTCTTTCAATAAAGCAACAAATCATTTTTTGGATCCGATCATTGAAGGGCATCCATCCGTGCATACACAAACCAATTTTTTAATATCAATTTCATTGTTTTCCAGAAATGTACTGATAGTATTGAGAGTCCGTGCCTCTGGTTTGATTTTTCATAGGAATAAGTTTCAAAAAATCTTCATGAACTGAATTGTGTCCTTTACAATATCTAACAAAAACGGAACATTGTGATGTTGATGAAATATCGGTGCAAGAATCAAAAGCCAAACTAAAATATTTGCATTTTTTCAGATCTTCTATGATGCGATTAAATATGTGATTTGCAATATTTTCAATGCGTCTAGCAAAGGTAGAATCAGAGAGCTGCATACTTTTGATCTGAGATATTATTTGATTTTATTACTAAATTTATCAATAATACGTTGGAAGCACTGAGGAAACATTCTTTCACAACCTCTGCGGCGGTAAATGGTTACATATATTTACCAAGTACCTACGTAACAAATTTCATACGACGTTCTTGTCACTACTGCGTCATGTGATACCGCCATTGATATAATATTTTGTTGACGTTGAAAGGACTTCTTGAAGAATGTTAACTTTTCACGTCTTATTAAAGTGTATATTTGCGGCACGTTCCAGAGTGGAAGATACTACCAGTATCGCCCTGGTGTAAGACCACCATTTAGAATTGAAACGTTGCTCCAAATGGCTTTAGCCGTGTTTAGTGACTAGATCTGAATAGCCAGGTACTTCCCCACCTTCCTCTTTCCCTTCCCCACTTACCTTCAGCCTCACAACATCCCCCAATTGGGGATGCCATAGTCTCACTGGCTCCAGACGGGAGCAGTTGGGACTCTTGTGAGCTATTCTCTATAAAAAAAAAAATAAAAAAAAAGAGCCACGAGGATAGGTATCACCAAATGTTTTGTGCTTCGTGGTATAATGACGACGAATGTTATATTTTTTCAATATAACACTCTCATAACATATCAAGCATGTGGTCGAACCATGTTTATTTGACACAACGAACTATTCTTCTTCCCATTTGTCTTGAAACACTCTTTTTTTCGGACATTTTTCGATTCCCTTTTATAAGACACTTCCGCCATTATGGGTGGGTAATTAAATTATAACAAAACAATATTTTATAAGACAGCAAAAAAAGCTATCGTATCCGTGACGCATTTGTCTGACAAATCTTTGTTTTTTGGAGATAGATCTAGCGTGTGCAGTAGCAACACTCTTATACCAGATCTGATGTTGACACGACAACGACTATCCTCTTCGGGTTTCAATGTCTGTACGTCAAAGTCGCAATCAATCTCAAATTAACGTGATATAGAATGCCAGATTTTTTAAATCATGTTCCTGATATTAAATGTATTGAGGGCCGCACAAAATAGCTTGGCAGGTTGAGTATGACTGTTCTAATACAATTATTATCTCCACACTTCGAAGCAAGGGCGCTATTTGAATTATCATAAGTTTCTACTAAATTCCATTACATTCAAATGTACTTTTTTATCATAATAAGTTGATAAACATGAAAGCTGACGTATATCAGAATGTGTTGCAAAATCCTAACTGCCTTTTTGTTTATGACGATAGTACTTATGCAAAAAAATAAATTGTATTTTTTATATTATTTTCTTTTATCACTCATTTCTTGATTTAATTTGTGATATCCATCTTTTACGTGTATGTTAACTGAGTGAATTAATCTTATTTAATTATTGAAGACAATATTTACGACTCTCAAATGAAAAATGTGAAAAGGAAATTAGAAAAAGATTCTGTCGCATCTAGGAAATGAACCAAGGACCTCTTCCTTTCCGGGAAGTGCTCTGTCCTAATGAGCTAATTCGACCATACCAACATGCATCATTTTTAACTGTAGGTACTTCGTTTTTTATTGGAATAACATAATAACTTTGACAACTTTTGTATGTTATACCCATCAATATAATATATCTTAGAAGAAGAAGATAATACTAATAAATCTAAACGAAACGTGAAACAAGACACAGAAAAAATATAAAGAAGGTAACTGTGTCAACAGTGGGTAGGTGATATCACTGATGTGTTAGGTGTTAGGTATTATTGGCGCCTTGGAAATTCAGCGCCGGGAGCTGCTCCAATTGTGCCCGAATATGGCCGCCCCTGGCTGCCCCTCCATGCCCCTATTGCCCCCGCCCCCTGCCGACGCCCACGACCTTCCACTTTAAAAATTAAAATACTGATTCTGAAAGTAAAGTTGATCTTAATAAGTACTGTGTAAATAAGTATTTCGTAAACACTACAATTAGTTCAAGAGACCACAGAGGCCGCAACAAACCACAATGAAATAAATAAATTGGAGGTGAGATTCATTTGAAATCTAAACAGTAAAATGCCTACACCAAATAATCATTCAACATACTAAATTCGGTTGACTGTGCGTCCCCGTAAAATCTCATATTTGCTATGAATTTAATTTGGAATAAAATTGGAACTGATTGTGATGTGAAGTATGTAGGTACCTACCATAATACACAGAATAAAGAAGATCACAATAAATGCCCTGTTAGCCTGTTCTAAAAGGAACATTTATTTTCATTAAAATTTTATATGGAAGCGCTACTAGTTTTCTTCTTCATTCTTTCTACGATGTAATATTTTCAGAATATAATTTTAATTGGATTTATAATTTCTCTGCGGTAGAATCTATGTTAACTATTGAGTTAGCTAAGTGTCTATAAGCTTCAATAAGTTAATACTAATAAATTGAGTATTATGGAGATTATCATTTAATTTAATAAAACATCACTCTGATCTATCCCTACTCTATGAAGCCACAATTCACCCTAGATTGTAGCCACTTAATCACAACTGACAGCGAGCGGGTACTCGGCACGCAATTCAATAGACATTTATTGAGGCTTCAGTTGAAAGCTGAAATCAGGCCAGATTTTCATCCCATCTTAAAACCTACTACGCAAGCTATGATACTAGGCGGTTCGCTACGAAATGAAGCAGAAGTCGTCACTCGTAGCAGTTACTGGGTAGAAAGTAGGTAGGTAGTACAGGTACATACATAAACTAGTCCCAACGAGAGCTCGTACGGACGTCATCGACATTTGTCTTCTTCCTTCTTATGCTCGAACGAAAAAGAGCGAAGGCACCAGAATGATGACGTCACTTAAAAAAATATATTAATTTCACTGTGCACTGAACTAGAATGCATGGCTATATTTTTTAAGACTTTATTTTGAATTGTCATGCTTAAGTAAATGTACCTAATTCTGAAAATGATTATATCATTATAATACCTTGAAACATGTTTATTAATTTTGTTCAAAGAATCAGCTGGTTAGATTATTAGACTGGCCTGCTTTTTTTATGCGAGTACCACACACGAGTCCCAACTGCTCCCAAACTTTTAGAGCCAATCAGACTATCAATTGCATCTTCAATTGGGGTATGTTGAGAGGCTGAAGGTAGTAGTGAGGGTGGGGAGGTGATGGGGAAGAGTGAGGTGGGAAAGTACCTGGCTATTCAGAGCTGTTTCCAAACACGGCCTAAAGTATTTCAGAATGATCGGGGTGATTCTGACAGTATCTACGACTCTGTATTATTACAAAATAAAGCACACGTAATAAATTATTAATTGACTAAATAATTGAACTGTTAACTCATTAAATAGCTTTATAAACCAGGGAAGGCGGAAATTAAATAATTCAAAAAAGTGAACACCACATAAGAGTCACAACTGCCCTAAGCCAGTGGGGCTATGACATCCTTAATTGGGGGAGGGGAATGAGACTGGGAAGAGGAAGGTAGATATCAGTAGTGGTCCATGACTTTTCGGTAAACAGACTGGTAAGATTGAAAATTCGACATTAATGATAAATATTTTTCTTCTTTGGGATGCTGTTCTTCCTCAAATTGAAAGAATCCCGAGAATCTTGAATTGACACGAAATTTAAATAAAATATATTTTCAGCTGCAACAACATCAATAATGTCGTATTTTTCATTATTACCACTCACTGAAAAGTCACGGACCGCCACTGGTGGATATATGTCAATCTGTCGGTTCCTCGAGTTTTGAACACGGTATACAACAGTTTTCTGAAATGATAAAGAACTTTAAGAATAAAGTTGTTTCTCACGAATTTCCGATCTCCCATTATCATTTGACCGGTCGGTGGCCGAGTTGACATCGCGTTTGGGTCTCACCCAGGCGTAGTGTGTTCAATTCCTCGACTGGCTAAGTCCTCCATCACAACACAAGCAACATTTTCAGCTTACTGTGGTGGTAGTAGGAGATTTTCAAATATTGTCAGGTTATTCGTAACCCGGGAATGTTTGTCTTTCTTTTAAAAAAAATAAAAAAAAAAAAAAAAAAAAAAAAAAAGGGAATAAGGTTGTTTCCTCGATTCTTCAAGAAAATATTCTTGTCCATAAATTTGAGAAAATCGGATTCTGTCCATCTCTCATTGATTACGCATCTTGGTACATCGCTTCAAACTGAAGTTCAGAATAGTTATCAGCATGCTGATTACCTGGCAAAAATATTGATATCATAATTGACCTACTTAATGATTAATTTAAAATATTACATTTATAAAGTTTACAATTACAGCAGCGATATTTTATGTAGGTTATACATAATTTTAAGCATTCTAAACGAGTGCTGTTTTCACAAGCTTTTACGATTTTTACAAGATATATATGTAATTTTCAAAACAAACGATCGACTGCTCTGGGCTATTATGAGATGAAAATGGCTATTTGAGACAGAAAAAATGGGGTTCTAAAATTATAATATAGGTACGTACCTAATTCTTGTGGGTAGCTACTCGTATAATATGCGCAATTATTATTTAATTAAAAATATAACAAATTGCAAAACTTTTGACATGTTTTTTTTGCTAAGGAATTAGAACAATAACGTTAAACGATAAACACGCTACCAATTAATATCGTGTATCTACATTTATTTCACTATTCATGTTCGATTCCTGCTGGTGTCAGTGGCAGGACATTGATTCTGTCCGGCCCCTCACTCGTCCTTGCCCCCACCCCCACACACGCCTCTGGAAAATGATTGCTAGGTACCGAAGTGAAGCTGAACCGAATCAAAGCGGGTTTATTGCACGGTGATAGTGGCAGAGAGCGCTCGTGTCCGCCGCTGATTTCTGATCTCCCGATACAACCTTTCAGTTGACACTTAAACTCAGTGGACGCAGAAACTCGCTGCCTTTATTTGACACTTTCACAAAGTCGTTAGTGAAATACTCAGGTATGTACAAACTATTTTATTAATTTAATAACACCGACAGTATAAAATTTACCATAGAAACTTTCTGAAACGTACTTATACTTAAAATCGTAATTTTGTAGGCATTTAAATAGTTAATTCATTGTATGGGTTAGTTTTCAAAGTAATTTGTTTTATTAAATTATTAGTGCTTATATAACATATTGAACAAATTAAAAGATATTTCTACAAAGCACTAATAAACGAAAAATAAATACTCACATTTTACAAAAATTATCGTTCAGAAAAATATATTTCGATTAAGATTTTTTTTACATTGATACAATAATATATAGGTTGAAAATGGTTATGAGTAGAGTAGGTTGTTCACGAGTAGAGTAGTACATTAAATATTATTACTTTTAATATTAAACTTATACCAAATAGCTTTCACAACACACCACGATTGATTGATAAGAAAAATACACATCTTCTATAATACGTAGGTACACGTGTGTATGTACATTTAAATTTGTATAAATTAAACATTCGCAATTATGCATATAATTATAATGCTTTAAAATTAATAATAACTCTTTGATTATCGTCGATTTATTATACGATTTCATCGCCGTCAAATACTATATTTTTCTTTTCAACAAGCAATAATATCTAATCTCGGATAAATATTATATCATAACAGTCAGTCAAAGGCCATTCTTTATAACAATTAATGCGTGTTCTTTTGGTTGGAAACACTCAGTATGTAAATTTTCTGCGAATTTTTAATGATTCGGTTGAATTTAATAAGGAAAGTACAAGGAATTGGCACGGACCGAAAGGAAATTACGGGAATTTCCCATTCTGATTCTAGTCAATTTCGGGTTTACCTCATACCAATATCAGCTATGACGCTGTACGAAACACGTTTGGCGTATAATTTTACTAGTGGGGAACTTTGCAAGTAAAAACCACATTTGAATTTCAAACTCATTGGGCAAGATTGGTCGAACATTTTATGCAGGTAGTTTTTTGTGAGACGTTTACTGGTGCATATTATGTACCAGTTGTTTTTATATCAGAACCCTACAAACCAGTTTCAATATTTAAAAATAACTGCTTCTCAACTTAAATTTGTAAGGTAGTTTCCTGATAAGCGTTTAGTAAATTCTTAATATATCGGAACACGAGTTCATCAGGGTTTTTAACCGGATTAGCAATAATTTGAAGAGATTGTTAATAAATTAGTAATTGTAAATTAAATTAGCAATATGTACTCATTTTTCTTCATGTACGAAACTCAATATCGTAATTAACACCTAAAATATTATTAAAATATTCTTCTTTAAAAAATTACTAAGAAGTATATACTATTAACTGATGTAAAATAATTTACTACACCGTAATGTTATTTATCAAGCGAAATATTTAAGACAGATTGGCAGAATTATAAGATTAATGGTTTAGTAATCAGTAATCACTCTAATCAGCATACAAATAATATTTTAACTAAGCCCGAAAGTAATCGTGATTATATAAATTGTACCTTTACTATTATCGTATTTAATAATTTGATGAAAGATAGTTATGAAATTATTTTTAATGATTATTCAAATTATATTATATATAATTTATTTTGGATCACAAAGAATTATAATTATTAATAAGTAAAGATAATTGGTAGTACCAACTTATTTAATCTTATTACATTTACTCCGAATGTATAATAGTATTTATACGATATACAATTTACTAGACTTACTTTATTAAATAGTGATTAAAAAATGTAGGCGAAATTTTAACCAATCAAAAAAGGAATAACTGGTTAAAGTAAGTCAACAAGTCCTTTAACACCCTGTATTTCGTTATGTTGTAAAGGTATATATATATTAATATGTATATTAGTGTATTTGTTTAATTTTCAGCATGTCAAAACCAGAACACGTGTATTTAAACTTTGGTACGTTTTTATAATATGTGATATAAAGGGGGTGACAGATTACGTTATAAGTTCAAAGCGTTTTATGTAACTCCATATTGCTTGCCATACAATCCTATATAGACCTGTCACACCTAAAAAGATGATGTGCTATAAGTGTGAGCATGGCGAGGATATGCGCTGTGATCTGCTAGCCAGGCTATATTTCTAGGTCAGAAAAATTTACGGAGTGCAGTAATTACGCGGCTGTCATCCGTCAAAGTGACAGATCCTATGCAAAGAAATGATATTCAGCGGCAGTTTCCCAATTGATCTGACGCTCTCTCCTGAGGAAGATTATAACGTAATGTGTCACCCCAACATATAATACATATATGCCGTGATGTAATGTGTCTTAGCCTTAATACTCGTACATAACGCATTGAGTTACTAAGGACGGGTTGTTTCGCAGAATTTGAACAATTCATCAAATTACAAAGATGATATTCAAGTTCTGTGAAGGTTATATTCAAGTTATGTTATTATTTAAGTTTTGTAAAGCTACAGGCTAATAATTTTACAATAATAGAGCTTGAATAGAACCTTCACAGAACTTGAAAATCAACGTTGAAATTTGATAAATTGTTTAAATTCCGTGAAACAACCCGTCCAAAGTGTTTTCAGCTTTTTTGTTTTATATTATTATAATCGTTGAATTCTAAAATGGGCTATATCACTCATTCATTTGTTTTATTTATTTATTATTCTAAGATTAGATTACATAGTTGTGCGCTTTGTTATATAAACTTAATTTTAAAGCGGTTTTTAAATTTTTGTAGCGCTCTATTGGCATCTGAATAACATGTGTAATTCGTTTTCCGCAGCGGATTGTAAAATATTGATCACTTTGAATAATCAAAAGTTATAAAGTGATAAATTTGATTTAGTTTTGCTGCCAAAAGTAGGCACGCTATTATAAAGTAAGTACCTCAAGCTTAAAGAACATTCTGTCGTAGATAAATACCTAATTTATGTAACTTTGCTGTAGTCATTTGAAGCACGTGTTAATTAATCATATATGACATTTATTTGTCGTTTTCCCTGATCTACTTTTTGTGTATATGTTGGTTTCAGAACTGTTTTGTGTAATGTAATTCATTTATTCAGTTCGTTTGATGTTTTGAATTAAAATAATAAACATGATTAACGTGTTTATAAATGTTGTTAAGACCCCGCGTTACGAATTTCTACCGAAATAAAACACTTCTCTTGAACATAAGTTTTTAAGCTTACAAAAAGTGTGTTACTTTCTAAGATAATCTCCATACATTTGCCTAGTTGAAGAAGTATTAACGCGAAACTTCCTCGATAGAAAAAAAACATTGCAAAGAGTGCTAAGAAAATTATAAAAATACATCTGGTTTTGTTATTTAACCTGTTATAGGAATGGAAAAATTCACAGTGCTTCTTTAAATGCTAATTTAGACAATTGTGGAGAGTTTTTTGGTCTATTTTAAATAAGTCATGCTTTATTAAATATTTTCTCGTACGCCTAATTATAATAGTTTTTTTTTTTAATATTAGCGCGCTCCCTCTAACATTCGTATTTACATATCTCCCTTTCTAACTATTTTCTTCTTCTTTTTAAACGCTTACTACGAAATCTTAAGTGTGCATAATGTAAAAACTCGTTTACAATTCACATTATCAAGTTAACTCCTTGTACTCAGAGGGAATTTCACCATCTTTCAATAAGCGCTATTAGTAAATAAATAAGCTTTTAGTAAATAAAAATGAAAGGTATCCAAATACCCCCTAAAAAGTTATTTATCACTCATTGCAAATAGTTTTGTATAATGTCCAATATTAATATGAGAACTGCTTTAAAGACATGCATGCTTGAAAAAGAAAGAAGATACTAACCTCATCTCATTGTTTATTAGTAATTATTTATTTGCGAATCAATTACGATTTTATTTATTTATTAGTACACTGAAAACGTCAATTAATGTAATTGATTTCTTTCAGTGAATGATCTAGATATTTTTTTGGTCTGCGAAGTTGGCTTTGACCCCTGTGATATTATTGTGAATTTTAACGAAGGGTTTGAAATAATTAATTTTAGTTGCAAAGTCATTTATGCCACCTCAAATGTATCGCCAGGGGCGTTTCCCCCCTGGTTAGATCCGGCACTGCAAGCAATGCGGTATAAAGTTTCAATAAAATTATATTTAACAAATTCAGAAAAATATTGTGTGGAAATTAAAGTAAAGCTTTTTAATTGCTTCCTGAAGTATATTTCATGATGTAATCACGAACTTTAGGTCAAAGAGCTTTGACAAAAGCCCCTCTATCTCAGACCGGAACTACGTGTTCATGACAGAGCCTTCATAGAAATGTATGAGTGAAGTATGTATTAAGGTTCTCATAAGGTCGTGACAACCGTCCACAGTCGGGTACAACCCTCCGAGCGCCACTTTAGATTTTTATATGAAATCATGCGAATTAAATATTTATTGTTATTTAATCCCCTTAAGTTTGATTCAAAAGAAGTAAGTTTTTATTTTTAAGTTTCAGTTCGATGATGGGGAACAGTATGAAAGTGATTCCATCACACCATTTGAATAGGGAGGATGAGCTTCAAATTACGGGGAGGGAAAAAAAACTTTACCTTATTTATTAACGTACCTGCGTGCTCTATGAGTTTTGGTTATCGTATTATCGATCGTTAAGTTAGTTTGACTATTTTGTTTTTAATAATAATTGTGGTATGGAACATTGATCAAATTGTGGTTCTAAATTGAATGCTCAAAGATTTTGGTATCGACAGTCCATGGAAATAGTAATGTTTGCACAAGTTCGAAGATTTTGGTATCGACAGTCCATGGAAATAGTAATGTTTGCAAAAAGTTCTGAAAAATAATCAGTGAAAATTTTTACTACTTTGATTTACATTATTTTTACTGATTATGCTTATGTGTGTAAATGTTATGTGATTTTTGTAATGTAAATCAAAGTAGTAAAAATTGTCACTGATTATTTTTCAGAACTTTTTGCAAACATTACTATTTCCATGGACTGTCGATACCAAAATCTTCGAGCATTTAATTTAGAACCATAATTTTTAAATTGATTTTTAATGTTTGCAAAAGTTCTGAAAAATAATCAGTGACAATTTTTACCTCTTTGATTTACATTATTTTTACTGATTATGCTTATGTGTGTAAATGTTATGTGATTTTTATAATGTTCTTTTAATAGTTTTATTGCCCTCTATGTGTTTAATAATACATTGCTCTTATTTTTTATTTATTATTATTAATATGTTAACTATATATTAATTTTCTTATACCGTACATGTGCTTGTGATGTTCAGTGTATTAGGATTTTAAAATATATTTTTTTGTGTTGTGTTGTGCTTTGTTTTATGTTTGTAATTATAAAACTATTGTTTTAATGGCTAATAGTGCAGGAAGAAATTACATGTTTTCTGAAATTTTCAGACGTTATGGAGGCTCCAGAATTTACACTGTTTGCTAAGGAGATGGTGGATTATATCTCTAACTATTTGGAGAACATTCGCGAAAGGTAAATATATCAACAAACTGATATTATTTGAACGGTTTTAAATTTAAAATTGTTTAGTGATAGTAACACAGAATAATATGTAGTAGGTACGGTTTTATTCAATTGGTTCTAGAAAACTGGTTCTTATTTTGTGCATTGTTATTTTATTTTATTTTTTATTTTATACATATATAAATTACAAACAATACAAAACAAAATGAACCTTTGTCTGTCCAACTGGGAAGGATTCCCGATTCAGGACAGTCAAATTGTGTATTTAGTACATAATATTCTTACAATGGAATGGCGATGCTGTCAAAACAAATTTTGAGAACATTGTTGATTGCATTCGAAGTGACAGGATGGTTTCTTTATCTTTGAAAGAATCGCAAAGATGTAATTTATTACCAGGGTCAATTTGGATAAAATTAGTAATTGCTTTCAGAACAGATGAATGGTTTCTTTCGGAACATCACAAGTCTGAGATTCTTTCATTTTTATTTTTTAATTTTTTATATATCCATTATTTAAATTATATGAATAAAAACAAAAAGTTAACGTATCTATGTTAAATCAAATTTGAAGTGTACTCTATATTCTATTGCCACATTAGGATTATGAAACAGTTTTAGTTTGAATAGTTCCTAGGCACTATATTTTTAGGGCGACGATTTTGGAAATACTAAGCGATACACTATCATAGACTACAGTATATCTTTAAAAAATCTTAACCTTATAACTGTTCACGTATTGTAGTTTGCAAATAGTACAAAAAGTAATGTTATATTTTAGTTTTGAGGTAGGTGCGGTCTGTATCTGAAATCAGTGAATCATGAGTCAACATTAAATTCCTATTGTTCATATTGATATTGATTAAAGTTGCATCCAGAATACTGAATATTACCTAGTTATCTGTTTTTATTAATCGATTTCATTCGTTTTCGAAAACACTAAGCTCACGGCCGCAGAATTTCACGAATATTAATAAACCTTGCTGTTAAAAACTATACCGATTCTGCATTAGCCATCGACATTTTCAATGTCACCTACAGACAATTCAGTAACTATCTTTTAACATATGTCACAAAATAGTAAAACTGCCTCTGTAAACTTTTTAATTTGTAATGATATATTGGTGTATAACCGTTTTATGGAGAACATGAAAAAAAAAGATTATATTGATTATTATATAAGGTCTTTATCAAATATTAATACGTAATCAAATCATTTGAAGGAATTTCTATAGTCGGTAAAAGTCCAGTTTCCACATTGCTCCCAAGGCTAACTGACCAGGTGCATGGAATATTGCGGTTGATTGTTTGATTTTTTGAAGAATGAATTATGCTTTTCAAATTTCAGTGAGTTGTTTTTGAAACAAGAAAACATATTGTCTACTTAACAGAATTAACGTAGTGTAATAAAAATAGGTATTTAAGTAGAAGGTGATTTGGGTGTAAGAATTAATATCAACATCAACGTGTGCAGGTTCGCTGTAGCACGTAAATTCAAACTGCAACGATTTACAAAATATATAACTGGGTCATGGTACTCCGCTGGTATGACCAAGAGCTAAGAGGTGGAACGCTTTCGCGATTTAATTCATGTAACATTTTATAATTAATGTTGAATCCTGTCAGATTTCAGGTATCAATACATTTTTAAACAATTGGTGTCCTCGAGATTAGATTCAATTTTATTAAATTGGCATCTTGGTTTGTTGCTTGAATATACATACTTACCTATAAATATACTTGATGTAAACGTACTGGCAATGCGTTCTGAATTACATATCAGTAAATGTTTACGTAATCAATATATTGCCAACTGAGGTTATTATTTACACTTACGTACAAGAAAATAAGCTTAGTTTACATTCATTATTATTATAAGTTAAGTTATTTGTAGGATTAATTAAAGCAGTAGCTCTGAATTGTTATTACATAAGTAAATATTTTATACAATGTAAGTTGTGCGAAACATTCAAATTCTATAATTAATATTACAAAACGTTCCGTTACCAACCTTTGTTTCAAGCCACGTTCCTTTGAAATTGTAAACTGGTTATTTGTTTACCAACGAATATTTATGAATTTATAAAATATGTCGATTTAAATTTTTTTTTTGGTTTTTAAGAATATTATTAAGCGTTCTTGGGTAATAATTGTGATTAGTTACTCTTGGAAGATACACCTTCTGGCATCGATACATAATAATACTTAGTCGATGCCTCCTTGTAATTACTAATTATGCTAATTACTTCTAACATTCAGGATACAAAATAACGTCGACGAAAGAATTTAAAATATATTTTTTGAAAAGCAGTCGTTTCTTGAGAAATATTTAACTTATGCTTTGGAAGAAATATATATATAATGTTTGTTGTTTAATTTTTGGCATTCTTACGTCAATTTTGCCTTCTATGTAGATACTCGTAATATTTTACGTAATTGGAAACCATATATTTTCCGTAGATAAATACATAATGTATTATCTAGCGATTGTTACCTAGATACGTTTCACAGTACAATGTGTCATATTATTGAAGTCGATTTCTTATTAATAATTTATGAAGCAACAAAAAAGTGTATCAAGGAATTCACCTTGAACTAGCTACAAATTGTGTGGACTTATATTGTGATGTAATATGGCGACCTTGATAATTATAAATTGGGTACTTCCATTTTGAACATGTGGAAGTGAGAGTGAACACCGGATAGCATTGTCGTTTTTGAAAGTTATAAGACATTGAGAATATTTCGTAATATGGATAGTGCGCCCGTTCCATTATTCAAAATCGGGTGAATTTGAAAGCAACTGTTATGTATTAAACGCTAGGTATTTAATATATCTACATCATTATTAGCCGAGTGGAAAAATGCCTCAGGTTCAATGGGTTGAGGGTTTAATCATCTGTTAGTTAATTCCCCCACCAATGCAAAAGCAACTTTACTGTAATGCTGGAAGTAGCAAGAACTAAAATATTATCAGATCAGTCGTAAGAACAGAATCGAGATCTTTTTTTAAAGAAAATATCTAAACTTGTTGCTCCGGAGGGGTAGACAGTAGACAGAGAGAATAGACAGACACACAATTCTGTCTTGAAAAACACTGCTTCATTCGAAATTCTTTTGTTATTCTGACTCTTGACATGACCCGATTCAAGTATTACGTTCACTTGTCATGTTCGGACGTCTCCTTCTCGACTTGTTCTACCGACCACTTTCGCGTCATATAATATTATATTATCCTGATGCTCTTCTGCTTTAATTGTCCAAATCATCTAAGTGGCTCTTTCTTAGTCTTTTTCATCATTTATTTAAATTTAATTTGAAAAGGGACAGTTCTATAAACATATTTTATATAAAAATACATGTTTACTGTGTTGCCTAAACCGGTACAGTTTCCGCACAAAATACGTTTTTACAAAAAAAAATGATAAAAGAAAAACATTATTATGCTCATAAGGCTCTTTTGTATTATTTTTTTAAATTTTTTTATTTCTGTACATTCATTATACGGTAATCATTTTACGTAGTTATTACATAATAATATTTATGGTAATTGGCATGAGTTTTTATAAAGTGAAATATACTTAAAAACTACACATTATGGAATTCATATAAAACCCACATTTTAAATTATTTCACACAACTGCACAAGAGGAATAAGGTGGGGAATTACCTGGCTATTAAAATCTGGTCACCAAATACTACTAAATCCATTTCAATCAAATTTTTAATTCTGAATGGGTTGTCTTACACCAGGGCGATACTGAAAGTATCCAACACTCTGGAATGTAAAATATTCATAGTAATTCTAAAGGGTGTAAATAAATTTGAAACAGAAAATGAAAAAAAAATATTTTAGCTTTAGAACATTGCAAAAAATGACTGTTCCTTATTGTTCAGGCGAGTGCTTCCTACCGTGCAGCCCGGCTACCTGCGGCCGTTGGTGCCCGAGACTGCCCCAGAGCAGCCCGAGACCTGGCAGGACGTCATGGCAGACCTGGAGCGCGTCATCATGCCCGGCGTCACCCACTGGCACTCGCCCCGCTTCCATTCCTACTTCCCCACTGCCAACAGCTACCCCTCCATCGTTGCTGATATGCTCAGTGGAGCCATCGCCTGTATCGGATTTACCTGGGTAACTATAATAACAGCATAATACTTTTGTCACACGTTTACTTTGTGGTCGAGCTTTAAAATCTACGACCTCTGTTTCATTTTGACAACCAAAGAAGCCATTCAATATTATCAGACATCCAAATGGGTTTTAGTCGTACCACCTGTCCTGTAAAGTAGCGATGGGTTATGACTCATTTTACTAAGAGCGGGAGCCATGGTACTAGCTCAATATTTTCGTACGACTCAAAGACTTGACTCAATTGAACGGGAGCTGTGAACTCATAGCAATGAGAATACTGCGCTCCCCTGATACGGCTCCTCCGATACGATATGAATTATCGTACGACTCTTGGTACCGGATAAGATGATAAGATGCTAGGTAGTAGGTGTTGGTACACACGTCGTCTGTCGAAGTCCAGATGTCGGAATGTCAGAAGCCGTTCACCTCTCCGAGTATTTAATAACAATTCATACGTGAATAATTTGAATTGCGCTATTTTCCTAAAGTATTTCCTGATAAAAAAAAAGTAATCGTTCAATTGAACCGTGGTACGGTTTACCGATACGTACGTACGAATACGAGTCATCAAAAAGAGCTAGCTCAATTGTGCGGCTCGTTCATGAACGACTCAGTACTACAGCACAGTCTAATTTTTCTGTATTACACTTTTGAAAAGCTGATTTGTTTGTGGGGACCCTTTTTATTAAATTCGAATATTTTATAACCTGGACGTGTAAAAAATATCTAAATACCTCCCAAGGTTCGTTTTCGTTTGGGTTATTTGAAACATTGATAAATAGACGTGTAAATGTATTTAAAAAAATGTACATATTTTATAATAAATACGAGAACTTATTACATAGCCTGAAAATTTGCACTACCCACACTAATTTAAGGCTGATATATATTTTTAATTTTTGAAGGCTAGGATTAAAAAAGTGGTATAATTATTTATTATTTGTTTTTGAAAATAAGAATGTAAGCAGAAAAAAACCATAATCTACGTACCTAGGCATTTAGTTTTGATATTCGATATTCCGGTTTAGCCTCTAAATACTTTATGAATTCAATTCCCGGTCAAAGCAGCAAGTTTTTATTCTCGTGTATTTATTAAATTGCGTACATTTTTGGTTTCACATTATAAAAAAATAACATTAGAAATCCAGAATTTAAGTCAAACGGCTCATATTCGTAGATTAGAACTTCACCAATTAGAATAAGAATAATTTATTAATTATCCGGTCGATACCTGCTTACCTAACCAATTGACACGTATGAATGTAATACTTGGAGAAGTTATCAAAATGCTGATGTTATCGGTATCGCTAAGCTATACATTATACGAAACAATGCAAGTAATTTATACGCGGACGCCATGAATAGTGAATCTGATACAGAATTACAAGGTAAAAAGAAATGCCTAAGGAAACAAAAATATTCTTATTCTATCTCTCTTTTAGCTTTCTCTTTCTGTATATATTCTCATACCATACATTAATTACACAAGTCAACACACAATTTGGTACATTAATATTATTGTTTTCTTTTCCTGGGTTTTACGTATATATTTTATATTAGCTGTACCCCGCCACGTATTGCTGTATCTTAGTCTGTCTGTCAGATAGAGAAACAATAGCGCATGTTGCGTTTACGTTCAAAAGAGGGCGCTGTTTTTCAAAAAAGTATGTTTGTCCAACAAATGGTGCTGATTTTCAAAAAATGCATGTTTGTACTGGTGTGAAAAAATTTCAAAGCAATCGCTGAAGAACTTTAGGAAATTTAATCCTGTGACAGACCACGCTATATTTTCGTGGCTTGGCCTATTTCAGCATATCGCTCACCATACATTCCCATTGTTTGTGTATGGCGAGCGATATGCTGAAATTTACCAAACAGTTAGTCGTCTACCTTAAGATTTTGAAGGAACAAAAATTAACATTTTTATTTATATAAAAAAAAGTAGATTGGTTACAGTGATGAAACAATATGCAGATATTACATATTGTGTGTGTGTGTGTGTGTGTGTGAGGGTGTGTGTGTGTGTGTGTGTGTGTGTGTGTGTGTAGAGCGTAGGTGTATATGTTTATAATATTACTGGCATGATGCCACTTTTAAATTTGGGCATTTTATTATTGTTTATTTAGAGATGTTACTTGAAAAATGATGTTATTACCATTTTCGGAATCAGGATAACAAATGCATAATGTATTATTTTTTACACTTTTTCTTATATCTTTCTTTTCCCAAGTACCAATTTTAAAAGGATACCACGAAATCGATATAGCTATATATATATATTTGATGAACTTCTTTGCCTTCTCTCATCTCTGAATTCTTGATTAATAATTTAATAGGATTGACATAGGAAATCTCTTCTCCCTTGGGATAGTGAATTTTCTCGTTACGTATCGTCGGTAGGGATAAAGTTTTACGATATCGACAAAATCAATTTTCATTTATTTAGACATTAAGAATATTTTAAATTAATTCATTAAAATGCTCGTTGACAGTTGGACTGTTGTTAATTTTAGGCACTTGTTTTTGTCCATCACTGTCACAAGTTTAATTCGTGAAAATTGTGTAGGTACTTTTACATAATTATTTTAACTTCTGTGTTCGAGTGCAGTCTTAATGTTTTGACTTTATTCTTAATTTATTTTTAATATATTTTTAATAAATTTTTTTAATATATTAAAAATAATATAAATAAATATATATATTTTTAATATATTTTTTTAATATATTAAAAATAATATAAATAAATAATATATTTATTAATATATATTTTTAATATATTTTTTAATAATTTATTCTTAATATATTTTTTAATCTAATTTTTCTGTACAAAACTCTTTTTTTAATTTTTTTACTTTTCTATTTGAAAACTACCAATTGGCGATCCCTTAATGAGTTTAATAACTCATGGGAATACAACATCGTTTGTTGTATGTTAAAAAAAAAAAAAATCGCTTTATTTTGACTCAATATTCCCTAAATTGATCCACTTCCTCGGAGTTGATATTCTTCTTCATCACGATTATTCTTGCATATAGACACATTTCTTACATTTACGCGAAATTATTTACAAGTCGTCGCGTCTGCCCATCTCACCGCGTGCGCGTGATCACATAAATACATCAAATACATAGTCAACAAGAGCAGGAGATTCTACAAACTCCCGTCGTCTGTCGACCAATAATATTGAAGTTTTTTTTTTAATTTTGTTGAATTATTTATTTTTCTTAGATTGCCAGCCCCGCCTGCACCGAGCTGGAGGTCGTCATGTTGGACTGGCTCGGCAAGATGCTGGAGTTGCCCGCCGAGTTCCTTGCGTGCTCGGGCGGTAAGGGCGGCGGAGTAATCCAGGGCACGGCCAGTGAGGCCACGTTGGTCGCGTTGCTGGGAGCCAAGGCGCGTGTGCTCAAGCAGCTCAAGGAACAAACACCCACCTTGGTGGACGACGACATCATCCCCAAGCTGGTCGGATACTGCTCTAGTAAGTTTTAAAGAAAATCTAAGTTTATTTAATTGGTATCTGGAACCCGTTTAGGCGGGGTCGTATTTTGGCCTATCCTTGGCAGCTGCCTAGGGGGCCAAATTTTAGTTCTAAAGGTTTCGTAGTTTCCATGTTTTTGCAAATAACTATTCAAATTGAAAATAATTAGTTAGTTGTGACGATTATAAGCAAAATTGGTAAAATTAAAAAAAAAATATATCCTTTATTGAAATATCCACATTAAGTCTCGCTTTCAAAACTGCTAAAAAATCCTACAGAAAACATGCTTGACAGTGTCATTTCTGTTTTTTGCTAGAGTCTCAAAAGGTATATTTGATACTAAAAATCCCAATTATAAACTTCAAAAGGATCCTGGGACATTTTGTTACTACATTCATATGAACATGCTAGCTAGGGTAATTAGGTTAAAGTATTATTTTTGAAGACAAACTGCTAAAAAGCAGTTTATCGGATCTTTTTGCTTTATATTTGTAAAGGTTGTAAAATATAATATAAAAAAAAAACTTGTAGTCTACGTCTATCGTCTACCGCATGGAAAACGAATATGATATTAAATTTTCTCAAACTTACTGCTATTCATTAAATCTATCCTCCATCACTAGTTTCTACAAATTATTTTAATTTGAACTGCCAAAACAACTTCTTTAGTAATTTATAATGCATCTATGTAGACATTTATTTTTTTTTTAAATTTCTTTATTTTAATTTTACATTTAATCACAGTCATGACTTATGCCCATCTCACTAGGTGACAGTGGTTGTTACATCAAGGTTGTAAGCTAGGTTTTATTTAGACATTTAAAATCAATATCATTTTTTAACTATACAATTCAAGTATGAATGTAGAAGATTAAGACGAAGCGAGAATAATTTTGAAGTAATTAAATTCATTTTGACAAAAAGGCATAGTGATAAATGATAAGAAAAAAACAGGTGAAACTTTAGTCAAATGTACGTACATGTAGTACATAGTATACATATGTGTACACAGTAGGCACAAATATAAATAGGTTATGAAATACTCCTAATGGATATGTATATTGGAGGTAATCAATGATTTTACTTTTAAAGGAACTTTTGGAATTACAGTCGACTCTCGATAATTCGAAACTCGAGGGACTCTTAAAATATTACGAATTATCGAGTGTTTGAAATATCAAATGGTTCGAAATTTGTGAGAGTAAATAAATAAAACTTCGAATTCTTAAGTGTTGATCAATTATTATTTATTAACTCCTATTCTATAACAATGACAAAAGTTTATAGGTACATTCGTGTACATACATGTAATCATAATGTGAATTAATTAATCTTTCGAAAGGAAGAACTCTGTTATACTGGTTTGCTTCAAAGCACATTGCTGCTGCTCAGACTTCTCAATATTTTTTTTTAAGAGAAAAAGTGCCTGAAATGCTTTTTCATCACTTTCGTTTTGTAGATAGAAGGTTTGTAAGGTATCGAATGAGAGTGTGTGTCACAAACTAATCATCACAAAAACAATACACGTTTGAACTTAACGCAAAATTGTATTTGTACTAAAGTATGTGTAACAATCTTTCCGCCTCTTTCTCTCTGCAACTTTGAATTGTCGAATGTTGAACGCCGATGAGTTCGAATTAACGCGTCGTTTTGTTATATAGCAATGATTTTTTTCGTTTGAATAACCAAGTGTACAAAAATGTATGGATTTAGTTCGACATATAAAGAGATTTCGTAGGGAACTCGTGATAACTTTGAATTATAGAGAGGTTCGAATTATCGCAGGTTTGAATTAACGAGAGTCGACTGTATTAACTTATCGAATTAGAATAACGATTTTCGCAAATCTGCTTATGTGTAAATAATTTTCTCCTGTGTCAAACTATCGTGTTCTAGCGAAAATGGATAAACAAATATGCAAGAAGGAATTTAGGAAAGTTAAAAACGCAGTTTAACTGTACACTGTAGTATTGGTACTTGCTCATCTATGTATAAACTACACTTGATCGATGTACTAGTTACAACGCTGTTCAGCCGGCCGGGCGCCTCGCTTTACATCTAATTGAATCAAAGCGCGCTGCTAAACACATTACTGTTTCTCAACAAGGTACCTACTGATTAAAGTTGAATCGCTCGCGCTCCAAACTAGAGAGATCGCTATTACTGGTTGAAAGAAATTTAGAACGTTTTCGTGTCAAAATAATTGCATTCTGTTGAAACGAAAAAGAGCATCCTTTAATAGTATTTGTTGTACTGCAATGCATCTAAAACGTAGTCGTTGTTGTAGTAAGATTATAAAAATGATATGAATAAAATAAAAACGTCATCAGTTATGCGGTTTTTGTCATTGGTTTTACAATAAAATAGTATTTACGTGAGTGGTAGCATCCTATTGGCCACGTATTCTATTTCGTTTTCTTGGTGGCTAATGTCAATCACAATACGTACATTTATGTCACAATGCTCTTCTTAGTACCGAGACATTTATGTTACTTTTCTGTTCACAGAACAAGCCCATTCGTCTGTAGAACGTGCTGGCCTTCTTGGAGGAATAAAACTACGTCTTCTGGCAACAGATGAAAAGAACAGGATGGGAGGTGAAGTACTCGAAGAAGCAATTCGCAAAGATAAGGAAGCCGGCCTAATACCATTCTATGTAAGCCAAACATTTTATACCTATGTGGCGAATGTCATATTTAAAGATGAGTATGTCAATTTAAAAAAAAATGTATTTGGCTTTACCCGTCTTCGGTTTTCTTTATCATCGATCCTAGAAAAGAGAATTTAAAATTTAGTTGTTGAAGTAATTGCATACGAATACACGTTTATTAAACAATTGAATATTTTGATAACCAGGTGGTCGCAACTTTGGGAACTACAAGTTCTTGCGCCTTCGATCTCTTGGAAGAGGTGGGAGTCGTGTGCAACCGAGAGGGTTTATGGCTCCACGTAGACGCCGCCTATGCAGGTTCAGCCTTCATCTGCCCCGAGTACCGCTACCTCATGAAGGGAATAGAGACCGCCGACTCCTTCAATTTCAACCCCCACAAGTGGATGCTGGTGAACTTCGACTGCTCCGCCATGTGGCTGAAAGACCCCAGCTGGGTGGTTAACGCATTCAATGTGGACCCGCTATACCTGAAGCATGACATGCAAGGATCAGCTCCCGACTACCGTCACTGGCAGATTCCTCTCGGCAGACGATTCCGTGCCTTAAAGCTGTGGTTCGTCCTCAGGCTGTATGGGGTCACCAACCTCCAGAACCATATTCGCAAGCAGATCGCTCTCGCCCACCAGTTCGAAGCAGACTGCAAAGCTGACGGACGTTTTGAAATTTTTGATGAGGTTTTAATGGGACTGGTTTGCTTTAGACTGAAGGGATCTAATGAAAATAATGAAGCCTTGTACAAAAAAATAAATGCGCGTGGTTTGATTCATCTCGTGCCTTCCAAAATCAACGATACATATTTCCTCCGCATGGCCGTGTGCTCTAGGTTTAGTGAAGCTGAAGACTTGACTATTTCCTGGAAGGAGGTCGCCGCCAGCGCGGACGAAGTGTTGGCAGCCGTTGGCGGTGCCAAACAATAAACCTTATCAGTCCTTCTTACACTTGATAACGACCAAAATAGATGTAGGTATATTTTAAGACAGTTGCGAATATTATGTAAAATATTATTATCGTTGTGTAGATCCAATTTTGGTGGCGCGTTGAATGAACATTTATTATTTAAAATATATTTATGTAAAGTTTCCTTCCGGTGCTTTCATTTTAATGATCGCTCAGAAATCTTTATTGCAAACGAATCTTTAATAGATTTATAATAATCTGCTTTTAAGCTCACTTGTGTTAATTTAAAAATTGCATGAAATGCAATACTATAACATGCATTGTTAGGCAAAATGCGTAGGTATATTCGTTTATTTATTAATAGGTACTCACTATAATTAAAATAAATATTTTTTTGGATTTGAAATGCAAATGAATCTCCGTGTAAACTGTTAAAATGGTGAAAATTGTATGAATATACTTATGGAATAATATTGTTATAAAGTTTCACTTGAAAAATTCAATTTTAATTTTAAGGTTTTTTTAAATACATTTAATAATATTATCATTCATTTCATAAAAAAACAGTTTATTTATTAATTGGATAATAATATTATTGAATTTATAAAAGAAAAACTTAAAATCCCATGTTACTTAAAAAATTAAATTAAATCAACAAAATACATAATTCATTCAGTCTATCCATAATAGTTTGTAAAAAATGAAATGTCTCCATTTACAGGTCAAAGGTTTAATAAAAGCTTTTAGCAAGGCTTTTAAAAATTGTTAAGCTTTACTCCTCCTGATATTTATTAATAATAAAGTTGTCAGTATGTTAATTTTGGTTTTATTACTACTTATACTAATATGATATATGGATGGTTAAATTTTGAGTTCACCACTATTTATATAAAACATGAAAGTGACATTAAAAAAATGGTATTGTAGATTTTTAATCCTAGAGAAAACCCTTATTGTAATGGATATTATTAAAAATGGACTGTAATACCAATTATAGGACGTCAAATCCTATATTCTGTAAAAATGTACTACAAACACACTTGTACTGGACACCTACGCCAGTGACATTGACTGTAAATGCCGGTTTCCTCTAGGGGGTACCTTGGGTAAGGATTTGAAAAGAAACACAACTTGCGAAAGTCGTCGGACAACTGACTGGTTGAGCCAGTTGTTTGCGTATTTATTGGGTTCGAATTCAATAATTTCTACACGTGTTAATGTGGAGCAATTATTCTTAAATCTAAACAGAAATATGATAAGCGTCACAGCGCCGAATTAATTACTAAGGTCCCACGGTGTGTCGTGCGAGTAATTCATCCTTGAACTGGCGATATGACACTTGTGCAGTGATTAAAAATCTTATCATCGTACGAGACAAGCCTCAAAGGAGTCGGCATCGTAAAATGTGTGACATGAGACAAACATTTATTTTCTTGGTTATTCAATAATTATTTAGGTATATCCATCTGCTGTCCGGTACACCCCCAACGTGAAAAAGTATTTTTCTCCTAATAGTTTCCTCGGACAGTAAGGTAACATCTTCAGGCTTGAAGAACTATGGTTTTCACAGCAGGCCTAATGTACTCTCCGGTAGCTGTTTTGACACGAACGCTTCGCACCTGTCCATCTGCTGCGGCCTTGTCCTCGGTGACGATTCCCTTTGGCCAGCTATTCCTTGGTGTAGTTGGATGCATTATTAATACCAAGTCTCCTTCTTTAATGGGGCTTTGGCTGGCGTCTGCAACTTGGGTCTCTGGGCCAAAGTTGGTAGATATTCTTTAAACCACCGCCTCCAGAACATGTCTGCTAGTTTTTGAGCTACGCGCCATTGTTTACGCAAGCATATTTCATCATCTTCTTTTTTTATAGAAGGCAAGATGAGGGCTTGTTCCGGAAGAACCAATGAGGAAGTGATTCGGCGTCAGTGCCTCTTCATCTCGTGGATCCACCGATACGTGCGTAAGTGGCCTGCTATTTACTGAAAATTCTGCTTCCGCTAGCGCGGTGATGAGAGTTTCCTCCCGTGGCGATTGCTCCCTCAGAACCGCGTTTAGGGCCTTTTTAACAGAGCGTACTAGGCGTTCCCATGCTCCGCCCATATGTGGTGACGCTGGAGGAATGAAGTGCCATTCAATTCTGTTCTTTGTTAATTCGTCATGTAATTTCGAATTTTTCGTCACATGTTTTATTGCTTCTCGCTTCTCTTTATCTGCACCATGGAAATTGGTTGCATTATCTGAGTAAAATACAGTAGGGTATCCTCGACGTGCAGACATACGTCTGATAGCCAAAATCGCTGAATCACCAATGAGAGATCCTGCCAGTTCAAGATGTACTGCTCTAGTGGTCATACATGTAAATAATACACCATAACGTTTTTCTCGGCGTCGACCAATCGTTATTTGCAAGGGCCCAAAATAATCAATACCACAATGAGTGAATGGTCGATTGTTATGTGACAGGCGCCCTTCAGGCAGCTGACCCATTAACGGAGTTTGTGACATACATTTCAAGTGTTTACAGGTCTGGCATTTGTTTATAATATTCCTGGTGTTCGTGCGTACTCTTAATATAAACAAACTGCTTCGTAAGTCATTCAATGTTCTTTCTGAACTACAGTGGTGCCCCTTTACGTGATAATATTTTATCAACAGTTTTGTATATGTTTGGGCACCATCTAGTATAATGGGAGCTTTCATACTTGGTGTAATGGCTTGGCTAGTTGATCTTTGCAAGCGCGTGTTCATTCTAACAATTCCTTCCGTGTCTAGCATTGGTGTCAAAGGGTGACGCCTACTGCTTGTAGCGGGTTTCTCCCCCCGTTTCAAAGTCTCGATATCCTCACCGAATGATTCTGCCTGGGAAGCTTTTACCCACATTTGTTCGGCCTTGTTGAGTTCTTCTGTCGATAGTTCGTTTGGTAATTTGTCAGTTATATTACGGCATCTTTTAATAAACCTTTACATCCATCCTGTGGCTCGTATTAATCGCGTCCACGATGAGAATCGTTGTATATCGGGCAACGCATTTATACTGCTGTTTGTTGAAGCTGCTACAAATTTAGATTTTACTTCCAACAGTGCTTCATCTGGTTTTATTTGTTTTTCCTTTGGCCAGTGATTTTCCTGCTATGTGATAAATTTAGGCCCTTTGAACCAGGCTCCTTCCAGTGAGAGTTCCGGTGGCTCGCCATCTCTGGTCCCAGCATCAGCGGGGTTTTCTTTAGTCGGTACCCATTTCCATGCTGCGATTTCCGTTAGTTCGTCTATTTCTCCCAGCCTATGGGCGACAAACACCGAATACGTTCTTGGGTCATTTCTCAGCCAACACAATACAGTGGACGAATCTGTCCAATATATGGTTCGTCGAATTGTGCAGTTTGATTCTGCTCGGATTGTGGCCGCTAATCTCGCCGCCATTAATGCTGCCTGGAGTTCGAGACGTGGAATTGACAGCGCCCTTAACGGGCTTACTTTGCATTTACTGCTAATAAATGAAGGTTTTAATTCTCCATTTTCATGTTGCTCCACGAAGTACGCCACTGCACAGCAAGCCAACTCCGACGCATCGCAAAACACATGTAATGTTATGTTGTTCTGTTTATTTATTACACAGCATCTCGGTATGTTTATTTCGCATCTTTTCATGAGTGTTATCCAAATTTTCCACTTTTCTTGGTGTTCTAGGTGTACTTTGTCGTCCCACCCGATGTTAGAGCGCCAGACTTCTTGTAGGAGTATTTTTGACCTTATTAGAAGACATGATAGAAATCCCACCGGGTCGAATGTTTGCATTACGGCACTTAACATTTCAAACTCCTCAAAGGAGTCGGCATCGTAAAATGCGTGACATGAGACAAACATTTATTTTCTTGGTTATTCAATAATTATTTAGGTATATCCATCGGCTGTCCGGTACAACACTCATCCTCTCTTCAAATCTTACAGCAAAATATTAGATCAATTTCCAAGAATTTTGACGAATTCTTGCTACAACTTGATAATATTGGAACCTCTTTTCATATAATTATTTTTACCGAATGCTGGATACCAAAAAATTATGCTCCTAAAATTTTGAAAGGGCATGATCACTACAGCACTTCAATACATACTAAACAAAATGATGGAGTTGTTGTCTATACCAGAACTGACCTGATTGGTTTCTCTATCAAGGAAATCCAAGTCAGCGGTGCAAACTGTTTGCAAATAACTCTCAATAATGACACATGTATCTTAGCAATATACAGTTCTCCATCCTCTTATAATATTTCACCATTCCTAAAATCAATTAATAACTGTTTAACTGAATTATGTAATATTAAAAATTGTATTATTGCTGGTGACCTCAACATAAATATTCTGCCCACAAACGAACATTCTCAGTGCCAAGAATACTTTAATACGCTCACATACCATGTATTCCATAGCACCATAAACACTCCCACACGTGCTACATTAGACTCCATTTCATGCATTGACCACATCATGGTCAAATCCAACTGCCCAGTAATATCTATTGTATATGAATCTACACTTACCGACCACTACACCACTATTCTTTCCTTACAAACATGCAACAGAAAAGACAAACATAAAAACACAACAAATAAGAAAAAAATCATTCAAATCAATTATGATTGTGTTCGTCAATCTCTGATGAGTAAATCGTGGTCAGAATTACTTAACACCATAAATCCAGAAGACGCCTGGACGTACTTTATCAATTACTTACAGACCACCATTAACGAACATGCAAAAATATCTAATTATAAAACATATACCAAATAATATTTTACCAATTAAGCCATGGATTAACCACACTATTATTAAATCTATCCGTAAACGTAACAAACTCCACAAAAACGTTATTAACAATCCTTATGATATACAACTTCGAAACTTTTATAAAAGATATAGAAACATTTGTACTCAAATAATAAGAAAGGCTAAAGAGATATATTACAAACAGAAAATAGAAAACTGTAATAATGATCCTAAAAAACTTTGGAAAACATTTCAAGAAGCCACCCACTCTCAACCTAATCCTACGAATGACTTAAAACAACTAAAAGTAAATGATAAAATATTTAGTTTTTCTAGTAATCCCGATATTATTGTTAATCATGCAAATAAATACTTCTCAAAAATAGGTGAACAACTCGCAAAAAATATCGATGTAAACCATACCAACTCACTAAGCTGTAATACAAATTTGCCCAACAACTTGCATTTAAGTCTAAAACAAATTTCAAATGAAGATACTAGATTGATCATAAACTCATTAAAAAACTCGTTTTCAACTGGCTTGGACGATATATCAAATATTGCCTTAAAAAACTTGTATCAGAAATAACCACTCCCTTAACAAATCTTATTAACCTAAGCATCCTAAAAGGCCGATTCCCCGACAAACTAAAACACGGAATCATAATCCCAATGCATAAAAGAGGCTCTAGAGCGGACATAACTAACTATCGTCCAATTACATTACTAAATTCACTATCTAAAGTCTTTGAAAAATCTATTAATAATCAACTAATTGAATACCCTGAAAAAAATAACATACTATCACTCAACCAGTTTGGATTCAGGAAAAATAAAGGCACCTCTGAAGCCCTGGCAACAGTTACCGATTTTCTAAATGAAAACTTAGACAAGGGATCAAAATGCATATCAATATTCTTAGACCTGTGCAAAGCATTCGATACTATCTCTCACTCTAAACTTTTACAAAAACTATCTAATATTGGTATAAATGGTGATGAACTTACTATTATTAGCGATTACCTGTCAAACCGAAAGCAAAGTGTGAAAATCAAAAACTGCAATAGCAATCAATTACTAATTAGCTACGGCGTGCCTCCAGGAAGTGTTTTAGGTCCTACCTTGTTCTTAATATGCATAAATGAATTAAGTAATCTTCAAATAGATGCCAAAATTGTAAGTTTCGCTGATGATACGATTTTCCTCTTCAAATCAATCAATTGGAATGATGTATACATAAAAGCTAACAGGGGCATAATTGTGGTTAAAAGATGGTTAAACAATAATACACTAACAATGAATGTGACCAAAACTAAATACATTGAATTTAGTATTAATCCTTCCTTAAGAAACCCAGAAAATCAAATTAAAATATGTGCTTGCAACCTGACAAATACGATAATATGTGATTGCCCTTATTTAGAACATGTAACTAAAATTAAATACTTAGGTATTATTTTTGATAGCAATTTGAAGTGGAAACAACATATAACCACTACAGCAAACAAACTTAGAAAATTCATTTACTTTTTTAGACAAACTCGCAACTTTCTCAACCTAAGCCAGCTCAAAACAATCTACTATGCACTTTGTCAATCTTTAATAGAGTATGGTATCGTAGCATGGGGAGGAGCAAACGCTGCCGCCATTGATCCAATATCTAAAGCTCAGAAACTTATAGTAAAGATTATCCTCAAACTACCAATCACAAGCAGTTCGGATGAAATCTTTAGGAAACTCTGTGTTTTGGACATTAGGCAACTTTATGCCAAAAACATACTAGCATACCTCTTCAAACACAAAACTACTTTTGACAATATCCAAACTGCTCGTGATACTAGAACTAAAGGACATCATTTCTTACAAATCCCTTTCGCTAAAACAACTTTTGGCCAGAGAAATTTTAGATATTTTGCAACAAGGCTATATAATGCTCTCCCACTAGCCATTAGACTGAACGAATTTTTTTTGAAATATAAAACAGACATCAAGTCTTGGATCATCAGCCAAGACAGATCCAAGATCAAAAATTTTATAAAAATCCCTTCATAAGTATGTACTCCAACTAGATGCTGATTAACAAATTTATCATTTATTATTATTATTTATTATTTTTTATCATTTTCACAATGTCATTTAATGTAATGAAATATTATATGTAAACATTAATTTATGTATCAAATACGTCTGTCTCGACACAGGTTTATCCTAGTGAGACAGACATCGAAAAAAAAACCTGTAAAAAAACTTTATATTGATAATAAAAAAAAAATAATAAAAAAAAAAAAACCCGTTATGATACATAGGTACATCTTAGATTATTCACCTCATAAAATGCTGTCGATAGCTTTTTAAATTCTAACATCTCCATCGTGCCCTACATTTTGTACTATACTAAAACAAAACTTTATGGGTACCTACCAAATGCAAGAAAAAACTCAAAATATGTTTGAATATGATGATAAAAAGCGACCAAAATTGTTAAAGATTTACATACTTCTGTGTACAGATCGTTAAAAAAGAACCAAATAACCAGAGCATTATTTTTACTGGCCCTCCACAATAGCGACCAAATTCTTGTAAAAGTATTCCGAATTACATAATTTATTCAACGATTACCAAAATAAGAATCGTGGCTCCCTTTGTCAGGCACAAGAGATCCTCTTTTCTGATAAGGTATACATTATACCTGACCAAGAATGTAATATTTTTTTAAATATATGTGTAAAATGTTAATCATAAAAAAATCTATCAACCGCAAGTAATGCACCTATGCTATTTTTTAATGTAAAATTAATATTCGGTTCATATTTTATAATGAATCTTATCCGACTGAATTAGATAAATTATATTTAAGTTTTGGATGATGATTTTAAATATTTTGTTTTAAAATTTTACTTAATTTCATGGAAAATATGGCAATCACCAGTGAGAAACACGAACCATTGAAGGAAGTAAAATAATTTTTCATCTTTTTATGAAATATTTTTTTCCACAAATTTGTGACTATTTTTTTTATCTCATAATTTTCTTCACTGCTTCCAACCTTTATTTGACCCTTTAAACAGTTCAGCGCCCTTGAGCTGATTTTTCACAGAAACGGCGCTATATTAATTATCTAATTATTATTATTAGTGAACCCCTAGAATTTGCCGCCCTAGGCAGCTGCCAAAGTTCCCTGCGCCCAAATATGGTCCGGAAAATGTTGATAAAAGTTCGCGTTGTTGTCCGCTGCTGATTTGTGATTTCCAGTACAACCTTTCAGTTGTTACCTACACTCAGTGGACGCAGAAGCTAGCTCCAGCTTAGACGCTTTAAACAGTTGTTGGTGAAACCCTCAAGTAGGTATGTGCATATTATTTTGTTAACTCATTTTATATTACTTATTTCAAAATAGCTCTACTTTACATACCGTATTTAAAAAAAATAATTTTGAGATACAGATTAGAAAACATGATTAAATTATTTCTTTAGTTAAATTAACAGGTATATTATTTCTGTAAAAATATTGAAGTGGTGATCTTCAAAAGAAATGGTAATGAATTCACTAGGTAGGTGGGGAGTGTTATAAATTCGGTTTAAATTATATTAATTTTGACTGAATTTCTTAACAAATCTGTTTATTTCAATATTATTTCCAAATCTTTTTAAAACGTTGGATTGAACAAATATATTTTTACTATATGTATATTATATATATACAATAATCAAGCAAATAATAATTACAACATGTAGATGATGATTTATTTAAAATTACCAAACCAACAATATAGAAGTTTTGGAAATTGGTAGGCTTTTTTCATAAAGGTAAACAGTTTCCGAAAATAAATTTGCTAACTAATTTATACTAATGATACAAATGTTACATGCAAAATAACAAAAAGTATCAGGATATCTGAAAAGACATGTCTTAAAATATAACGTATTTGCCCCAATTTGCCTCAATTATTTTATAGATTATTAAACCGAATACATTTACGAAATAATAAATAATGTTTGTCATTGTATTTATAAATTAAAGTTCAGAGCTATTTATTATTATTATTTATCTCTTCAAATAACAAATAACAGTTCCACGATTAAAAATGCCAATTAAAATAATATTCCATTAAAAACATTTCCTTATAGGAAGGTACCTACTTAATCATTTGATAATAAATAATAATAATATTTGGGTGATTTGTATAGCGTCGTTTTTGTGCAAAATCACCCGAAGGGCGCTGTACAAATATACATATAATACAGTTCTACAATGATCTATGTTATTCCAACTAAATATGGAGATAATAATATACAGTACCATACTTACCTGGTAGGTCACTTAAGATTAACACTTAATTAAAATTAACTAATTGTTTATTAGCGAAATTTAGATACAGGATTTAGGACATAATTGGAAAATTGGATATAATTGGACATTCTCTCAGGAATGATACCTATATTTAATTTAAGGGTATGTGTTGGACTTGCTATGGATCTTGGTTCCGGAGGCAGTTTATTCCAAGCCTTCGGCCCTGATGCTCCGAAGGCGCGATCACCAAACTTAGTATTTCGCTTACAGCTGATAATGTGATGATGTAGGGTGGGGCCATTTCTTTGATGGATTAATTAAACATCATCTAGCACAATTTGTATAGGATTCTTTCAGGGCACTTGAGCCAGTGAAGGTTACGAAGGTGTTCTGAAATGTGCGAATATTTAGAAACCCAGGTTATGAGCTGTGCTGCTGCATTAAACAATGATTGAAGTTTGTCAATTTGATATTTTGGAAGGCTGGCATAAATTCCGTTGCAGTAATCGAGACTTAACTCTACGTAAGAGTTTGTTAAGTAGTTTTGTTGCTTCTGTAGGAAGGTTGCTTAGACCAGACCAGTCTGTCTTAGGTGAAGAAAACGGTGCTTACAGTCCTATTTATTTGACTTTTAAACGAAAAATTGACACCGAGAAGTTTGGCCGTTGTTCATGTCGTGGGGCCTACACGCAAGGGGGCGCAGGCCGGCGCGGGGGAAGTAGTCTCCAAGCCTAGGTGCAACTCCCGCGGTGTACACTGAGTGCTAAGGACTAACTGACAGGGTGACTAAAATTATACTGCTCATGTCCCGCGTGTTACCAGTGGCGTGTCGCCACATCATCATGCTACTTTGAATATTTGTGACTGTAAAAATATATCGTTACTAGTCCCCGGCGTTGCGCGGGCAGTACACATATTTTAGAAATCTGATATAAACTGGTTGATGAAATTCTCTGGCCACCCTCTCGGAAATAAAATTTTGCGACACCTCTTCTCATTTGACACCTCAACACAAAAAAAAAAAAAAAAAATTCTGATATCGTGTTCTACCCAACACTACAGTGGGAAAACATAGTTCGACGGCCGTCGAAGTCAAATAGCTTTTAGTTGTGTCAATTTTAGTGTTACATATCTGCCTAACTCTTTGTAGTTTTCATTTTTTTGTGATTTCATTTAATTCTGATGACCTCCGTGGTCGAAGAGTAAGACTTTCGAAGCAATCTGGAGGTTGCGGGTTCAAATCCCGTAAAGTAAAAACCATTTAATTAACTATTTTTTATAAGCAACTAATTGAAAATAACATGTAGGATAAAAATCAGCATTAGAATTGAAATATTGCATGAAATGGCTTTAGCCGTGTTTGGATCTGAATAGTCAGGTACTTCCCCACATTTCTGTTCCTCATCTGCTTCCCCTCCACACTACCCCGAGCCTCCCAACATACACCAATTAGGGGTGCCGTAGACTCACTGGCTCCAGAAGATCGGGAGAAGATGGGACTCGTGTGCGGTATACACATAAAAAAACTGATATTTGGAAAATATTGGTAGGGAGAGTTTTTCATAGAAACATTACTTGGTGAGAATGACCCATAAAATTAAATAACACATTTATGAAAATATCAACAAGATTTTGTGCAATTTTCAGAAGTCATGGAGGCACCAGAATTCAAATTGTTTGCCAAGGAGATGTTGGATTATATCTCCAACTATTTGGAGAACATTCGCGAAAGGTAAATACACAAACAGCTGATATTAGTCGTTCAATTTTACGAATTTTAGGCATGTTACATTATTATTATTGTGAATGAACACTCAACATGTTTATAAACTCCTGACCACTGAACAGATGTATGATATCATAAACTATATAACACATACCTATATCTTCGTTATCAGTGGACAAAACAACACTAATCACACATAAAAAAAAACATTTTACTCTGCCAAGGTGACTGACTGATAATATAGATACTTATATAATATAAATATATTTGTTTTTATATTATTGTTTTTTATTGATACATTAGAAGAATTTTTTTATAAAATATGATTTGGTAATGTGAGCCTCACTGGGTGCTTTACTCCTACTGAGGCCCCTTATATTGTTTGTAAATGTAGGTCAGTCGTTGAGTAATAGAAAATTAAGCCGTAGGCACTTAAAGTTTGCGCAGTTGAGATAAAATGAGATAAAAGTTAAATCCGAATGCGATGAATATATTATAATTTATTCCTATCATTGGTACTATCCTCCATAGTTTTTCCAGTTTTCAGTTCAAAGATAGTTCAGTGAAAACGGTATTTCTGGTCACCAAACTGTTAGCGATAATTTAGTTAATCGGTTCCCCGCATATAATTTGGATATAAAATAATATATAAGCAATCAAAAATCACGGAATTTAAAATTAAATTAGCGTAACGTACGATACAATCTACGCATTCATAGATGGTGTAAATTTAATTATTTTACGAGAGTAAATTTTAAGACGACTTATTTGTTTGCGTACACGTAATATGAATAAATAGTTTTGTCCGTATAAAAACTCAATTCTTTCAAGAAAGGCATACAAATAGAATATTAGATTGAATCACCGATAAAATTCGGGTGACATCGGTAGCCGCCACAACCCCCTTCATTTAACACTGACTTTGTAAGAAATATAGCCACTATCTATTTACCTTAATGGTTTACAATGGATTCCAGCTCATGTGAGTACTGGACGTCAGATGCTGAAGATTACTCATAAATTAATTTGCTGTGTACTGTGTAATTATATATGGAAATTTGTATGTCATTTAAATGATTCGTATTTTTAAAATAATCTCAAGCGTGATGTGTTAGGATTATTAAGTATTAGGTATTATCAGCGCCTTGCAGAGCGGACTGCTCCAATTGCGCCCACATAGAACCGGCCCTGGATAAGAAGTCTAGAATTAATAGTTTTAACTAAGTTATACTCCATATCAAGAATCTTAAAATTTGTTAGATCATGTAAATTGGAAATTGATAGTGAATTCTTATTTAAAGGACTAAGTACCTTTTACATACTTATATTAAAATTGTCATTTAAAATCAGATGTGTCAAGAAATGACAACATGGCGTGAGACAGAAACCTAAATACGAGAACATGACAAAAAAGAATTTTATTTTAAAAAGCCAAAGTAAGGCATTTTTAAATTTATTATTTGTTAAAGAAAAAAAGGAAGTACATTTAAAATAGTGAACGGATAACTCATCAAAATGATAATTCGACACAACTATAAAAAGTGCTATAATGTTATAAAAATTAATGACACAAAAATTAGGTTAAATATGTTATATATGTAACTATTTAACCTAGTATTTATTTCATTACTTTGCATAACTTTATAGCACTTTTTGTAGGTGTGTTGAAATGTCATTTTGAGGAGTTATCATGGAACCGTTTATATGGTTTCTAAAAAATTCTGACTAAAAATATTATTATTTTAACTACTACGAAAATTAGTTTTGTTATGTGTTTGTAAAAAATATTTAAAAAAACCAATCACTAATTGTTTGATGTTTTTATTCAGGCGGGTGCTGCCCACAGTGCAGCCCGGCTACCTGCGGCCGCTGGTGCCTGAGACAGCTCCTGAGCAGCCCGAGACTTGGCAGGATGTCATGGCAGACCTGGAGCGCGTCATCATGCCCGGCTACACCCACTGGCAATCACCTCAATTCCATGCCTACTTCCCCACGGCCAGTAGCTACCCTTCCATCGTCGCTGATATGCTCAGTGGAGCCATCGCTTGCACCGGAATCACCTGGGTAATTACAACATGATTGTGTTTTTCATGTTTTAACTATGCTTCACTAATGTCCACCGACCCAATTGACTAAAACCAGTGAAATAGAACCCTCGACAAATACATTTCAAACCCGCGAGCCTTTATCAGTAGTAGCCGTATTGGGAGGTGCAATTACTTCTCCTGATGTTCATACTGAAATTCTGTTTTTTTTAAATTTTATATTATAGAAACAGTACATGATTTACAGAGATAAAACAATATACAGGAATAAGATACTTTGTTGGGTACCTATGATATGTTTCCTTATAATGTCTGCTAAGCGGTATATTAATTCCTTAATTACCAGGTGACGTGTGTAGTATATAGGTGTGTGTGTGTAATGTATGTGTTCGTGTTTGAATGTGTGTGTCTGTATGTATGCGCATTGAACACTTTAAATTATTGACATGATGAATTTGAGCAGTGAATCCGAAAAGATGTCAATGTTAGAGTTTAGACAAATATTATTTAGAGTATGAAGAGCTCGGTTAATTGGCGAATTAGATTCTGCATTTGTTTTATAATTAAGCGTGAGGAATAGCACCGTATGTCGTGTCCGTCTAAAGGTATGTTAAAATGAATAAGGGACAGAAGTTCGGTACAGTCGATGTTATTGTTTAAAATGCTGTGTATACATATTGAGTCGGCTACTACTCGTCTTTGCTGCAAAGATTCAAATGTAAATTAAAAGTTTTTGTTGAATTTGGAGGTAATATATATTAAAAATTTGTTTTGGATACGTTCTATACAATCTATACTATCTATGTAAAGTTTATACTGTAGATTCCAAATTGGCGATGCATATTCCAGTGTACTTCTGACTAATGCGAAATATAACATTACGATTGTACGCGGATTACTGAATACTTACACGTAGCACGAAACCAAGCATTTTATACGACCTATTAACGATTGAGTTAATGTATTAAATATAAGTTTGCTATCAAGGTAAACGCCGAAGTCTTTACATTCCGTTTTAGAGATGACAAGTTCATTGTTGAGTGAATAGGAGTACTTAATGACGTGTTTTTTTTTCTGGTGAATGTCAAAGTGTGACTTTTAGAAACGTTGATATCTAGAAAGTTAACTTTGCAATTCTTGAAAAGCCTATCTAGGTCACTTTGTAACGCTTTGCAGCCAGAAAGAGAACGAATAACTTTGAATATATTCATGTCATCGGCATAAATTTCATATTTGGAATTTTGAAAACATGATCCAATGTCATTTATATAAATTTTGAACATTAGCGGACCTAGGTGGGACCCTTGGGGGACACCAGATTTTACCTCGATAGATTCTGTGTAATGATTGTGGAAATAGCCGAGTATAATTGATCAAAGACAATTTTTTCTAGAACTTTGCTTAAAATAGGAAGTTGGGAAATTGAACGGTAGTTTTTAACTAACTTTATTACGGTATCAAGCCAAAATTGAGTTAAAATAAACATGACCGCATCGAACATAATAATCACGAGGTCCCCAGGGCTCTCCATTAGGACCATTATAATTTATTTTCTATTTTTATGGATGATTTAATACCTGTGTTCGGAGACGTATAGAATATTATAATTCGCAGACAATCTAATATTATAATTAAAAAAAAAATCATTAATGGCTAAAGAATACAGATTAAATTAGTTAATATCAGTGGTTTGCAGAGATCCCAGGGATCAGGTATATATTTATATTTTAAATGCATATTTACAGAATAAAAAATTCCAATAACAAAGAAACATTATACAAATACACAATCATAATTGCCTAATTAGCGATTTAAATTTATAAATGCTCAGGTGGAAAATGTCGATGTCAGAGGCTAGTGAGTTTAGAAGGACTATCATTCTTCCGAGAGGCATTGCTAATTGTAAGTTAGTCCTACATCTCGGAAGAATTAATGGTTTGTGCCTACGCGCTCTTGCGAAGTTATCAGGAACGTAAAATAAAATTATATTCAAAATTTCTGGATTGTTGATGTGACCGTTCAACAAGTTATAGGCCATCATCAGTAACGCAGCTTTCCACCTGTTGACAAGACTATCGATACCCAGCATTCCGGAAAGGATGGATGATTTGTATAACCAGGGATAGTACCCGAAGTCTCTAAGATAAAGATAACGTAGAAACTTCTTTTGTACTTTCTCCACCATTGTAGTGTACGTAGCATCCCCGGGTCCCCATATTATTGAGCCACTTTCCAAAATACTACGTACTAAGCTAAAATATAGCAAGCGAACCACGGCATAGCTGCAGAAATGCCTGGAGTTACATAGCACAAATCCAAACATTCTCAAATCCCTGCTGCATATCGTTTCAATATGAACGTGAAATGTTAAGTGTGGGTCAAAGGTTATTCCCAGATCTTTCGATTCAGAAATATGTTTAAGAAAACATTGGGGCATCCTATAGTTGAAATAAATCACAATGTTTGCTCTAGTATAGCACATTATGGCGCATTTCTTAAAGTTAAAACCTAATTTGTTAATTTGACTCCATACGACGATAGCATTTATGTCTCTCTGGAGCTGTGCGCAGTTTTCTAAGGTCCGGATTCTTAAAAATAGCTTCAAGTCATCTGCAAATAACAAAAATTTCGCAAACTTTATGGCATGATGAATGTCATTAATAAAAAGGGAAAAAAGTAAAGGACCCAGATTAGACCCTTGAGGAACCCCAAAGTTTGTGGGAAAGTACGTCGACTTAGAAAAACCATACGTTACGTATTGCGGTCCTGAGAATCCAAAACGGTCTAATTTATTTAAGAGTGTCAGCGGGTCTACGGTATCTAAAGCCTTTGCGAAGTTGTTGTATGATACGTCCACATGGTTTTTACTGGAAAGAACTTGAGATACATCAGATTTGACACAGTCGATCTGCCAGATCTAAAACCGTGTTGTTCGTCTATTAAATAAGGTTCTACTTGGGCGTAGATATATTTATGAATTATTAGTTCGAACAATTTAGCCGGAGAGGAGAGGATCGCTTCTGGTCTGTAGTTAGAGACCAAATATTCATCCTCATCCTTATACAGTGGTGTAACTTTAGAGATTTTTCCACAAATAAGGAAATGTTCCCGTGCCAAGAGAAAAATTAAAGTAGGGGTATTAATAAAGGCTCTATACAACCCTTTGATAAAAATGACGGAATAAAAGCAGGTTAAGATGATGTTTTCGCTTTGAGTTTTTTAACAGCAGCTAACATATCAGATTTTGTGATGTTAGGAATATCAACATTCTGCGCTGCTGATGATGTATAATTCCCCGGTATAAATGAATTCAAATCCGTAACTTGCTGACTGTAAACCGATTTAAAATAGTCCGCGAATGCTTTGGGAATATCAATTACCGAGTGTGATTGTCCATTCCAAGTGACATGGTCGACAAACCCACCATCATTTCTTTTGGATGAGACATATTTCCAGAACGACCTGGGATCAGATTTGATGTTTTTTTCAATTTTTTATTTTATTTTTTTTATTTTTTTATTTTTTTATTTTTTTTATGTGACACCTCACAAGAGTGTCCCTGCCTGTGCAGTGCATAGACAGGGGAACTATGTCACCACCCGGTTGGGCGGCGTTGTGAGGCGGAGTAAGGTAGGGGCTGTAGGAAGGGATTTGTTAATGCGGGCCTTGAAGAGGCTCGGATTATAGGAGGGAGGAAAAACAGATGCCGGTAGCTCGTTCCACATACGAGCCGACTTACACAAAAACGAGTCGTAAAAACGGCCCGTTCTCATGAAGCCAACGTCAACCGTGAACGGGTGTTCAGTTCGTGTCCGTCGAGTTTCGCGCACGTGCACCGGTGCATCAGAAATCAATGCTCCTTGGAGCAGGCTCCATTGAAATACCTGTAGAACAGACACAGCATGCCTACATTGCGTCTATGCATTAGAGAAGGCAATCGGTCTGTTAACAACGGATTGTCAATCAGACGGATCGCTCTCCTTTGCACAGATTCAAGCAGGTTTATCAAGTATTTTGGGGCACCAGCCCAAAGGTGGCTCCCAAATTCAAAGTTGGGCGGACTTGAGACTTGTACAGGGTCAGCAGCTGGTCACTGTTGAAGAATCTCCTAGCCCTGTACAAGACGCCCAACTTTTTGGAGGCCTGATTTACTCGGGCTTCTATGGATCCCCGATACTTGAGCTGGTCTGATATAGTAACTCCAAGCATTTCAATGGAGTCTTTATTGGGGAGAGTGCTCCCATCAAATTGCACCAGACAGTCATTGATCTCCCTCTTTGCCGAAATCAGACACGCTTGGGTTTTTGAGACGTTGAAACTGACCAAGTTGGCCTTACCCCAGGCACGAACCATCTCTAGGTGGTGGTCAATTTTTTGCTTCAAAACTTCCCGAGCTGTTCGGACATCATAGGTGGAAGGGGGCCTGTCAAAAAGATAACCCTCGTGAACGGTGCTGTCATCAGCGTAGCAGTGAATTGGTGCACATTCAACGAGATCGTTGATGTGCAATAAAAACAGCGTCGGAGACAGCACAGATCCTTGTGGCACCCCCGCATTGATTTGGTGCGGTGAGGAAGAAGAGCCGTCAACCACGGCCACGGTTTGAATTGTTCTTCCCCTCAGAAAGTCCGCAATCCAACTATGCAGGGTTGGGTGGATCCCATACGATGGTAACTTCCCGATAAGCGCCCGGTGCCAGACTCTGTCAAAGGCTTTGGAGATATCCAACCCAACGGTTTGGGTTTCACCAAAACGTTCCATGTACCGCCCCCAAATATGCGTTACATATCCGAGTAGATCGCCACACGATCGGTTTCGACGAAATCCATATTGCCGATCGCTTAGGATATTGTTATTCTCGAGATATGTGAGCAATTTGTTGTTAACCACCCTTTCTAATACCTTCGAGAGTATGGAAGTGATGGCTATGGGGCGGTAGTTAGAAGGGTCGGAGCGGTCCCCCTTTTTTGGGATTGGGTGGACGATTGCCTTTTTCCAAAGATCTGGCACCTTTCCACCTTTGAGAGAGAGCCTAAATAATTTCGCGAGCACTGGAGTCATTTCTGCAGAACACCTCTTGAGGACCAGTGCAGGTATTCCGTCCGGCCCACTGGCTTTGTCGACTTTCAGCTCGTTCAAGACTCGGAGAACCTCTCTGTTCCGGATCTTCGGTTCCTCCATTTGAAAACCGCAGTGCGGAATGGAAGGGGGAGTCTCTCCGTTACCTTGAAGAGTTGAGTTTTCCGCGAAAATTTTGCCTAATAATTCAGCTTTCTCGCGGGCCGAGTTAGCCAGCCGACCATCAGGCTTGGATCAATGAAGTTAATGTAATTTGTATGGGCCAATTGCATACTGCGTTTAACTTTAGCTCTAAAACAACAAAACATTTCACGTTCTCTTACTAGTCCAGTTTTCTTCCATTTACTAAAATGTCTGAACTTTAGCTTTATATTGCTAATAATTTCATTGGAAAACCATTGAGAATATTTTCTTTCATTCTTCGGAATGCGTTCCCTTTTGAAGTACATATTGAAGTTATTATAAATAGTAGAATAGAAATAGTCTATGGCTAAATTAACGTTATTAAAATTCATAAAAAGTTGCCAATCGTGCGATTGTAAGTAATTATAAATCTGTTTAAAATTGCCATTTTCGAATTTCCACCCGTGCATATTACTCACAAATTTATTATTATCATTAACTGGTTAATTTATTTTCATATATAGAAACTCAACGTCCAGTGATGGATGGTAACGATCTTCTCTAATTAGCGAAGAAATAGACTTGCACACATTCAAATCAAAGTTACCCACAATTAGAAGTAGTTATCACACAAAACAATATTTATGTCTTAGAGTGCCGGCCCCGCCTGCACGGAGCTGGAAGTCGTTATGATGGATTGGCTCGGAAAGATGCTGGACCTACCCGCAGAATTCTTGGCGTGCTCGGGCGGCAAGGGCGGCGGCGTCATCCAGGGCACGGCCAGCGAGGCCACGCTGATTGCGCTGCTGGGAGCAAAAGCCAAGATGCTTAAGCAGCTCAAGGAACAAACACCCACCTTGGTGGACGGAGACATCACCCCTAAACTGGTTGGGTACTGCTCTAGTGAGTAAGAGATTCTCTACCACAGCTACTTTCTGAATTGACGGTGTTTAGCTATGGTAGTCTTGCTTTTATCGTATGTTAGATCAGGATTCACACGATTTGGAGTCGAGAGCTGGAGGGTGCAGCAACGTTAATTTATTTCGGGATATGATTTTTCTCAATCTTCCGTCAATTCAATAAAAAAAATCTGGGTGCTACATGATAAAAATTCTTGTGATTAGTATTTTTAATGAGTCAACCAAAATAAAGAGCCACTTTTTTGTTAAAATTAAGAGTAGATATTTGTAAGACCAACTTCATGTAATGTTTATTTTCATGGTAAATGATATAAAAAATAAACAATACAAAATTTTGCGTCTTCGATAACATTGAATTGTTTTTAAGAACTTTTGTACCGCACAAAGACATCACTCTTAACATTCTGTTCACAGAGCAAGCCCATTCGTCCGTAGAACGTGCTGGACTTCTAGGAGGAGTCAAGCTTCGTCTTTTGGACACAGATGACAAGAATAGGATGGGAGGTGCAGTACTCGAAGAAGCCATCCGTAATGATAAAGATGCCGGCCTAATCCCATGCTACGTAAGTTGAATATCTGATTAGATATAATAGGTTTTATCTATTATGTGAATGAAAAACATGTCATTAAGGGTGACTTAGTCCATATTTTAAAAATGTCATTACATATTGCCTTCAGCCTTCATCGATTTTCTTTAAATTCTAATTGTGAAAGGAGAGTTTATAAATTTAGTATTTTTAAGTCCACCTTCTTTTTTATCAGGTGGTCGCAACCCTGGGGACTACAAGTTCTTGCGCTTTCGATCTCCTGGATGAGTTGGGATCCATATGCAACCGCGAGGGTCTGTGGCTCCACGTGGACGCCGCCTACGCCGGCTCTGCCTTTATCTGCCCCGAGTACCGCTACCTGATGAAGGGAATAGAGACCGTTGACTCCTTTAACTTCAACCCTCACAAGTGGATGCTGGTCAACTTCGACTGCTCAGCTATGTGGCTTAAAGACCCTAGCTGGTTAGTCGACGCGTATAATGTGGACCCAATGTACCTGAAGCAAGACTTGCAAGCATCTGTTCCCGTCTTACGCCACTTGCAGATTCCTTTCGGCAGACGATTCCGTGCCCTGAAGTTGTGGTTCGTGCTCAGGCTGTATGGAGTCACCAATCTGCAGAACTACATCCGTAAGCAGATCACCCTCGCCCACCAGTTCGAAGCAGACTGCAAAGCTGACGAACGTTTTGAAATTTTTGATGAGGTTTTAATGGGACTGGTTTGCTTTAGACTGAAGGGATCTAATGAAAATAATGAAGCCTTGTACAAAAAAATAAATGCGCGCGGTTTGATTCATCTAGTGCCTTCCAAAATCAACGACACATACTTCCTCCGCATGGCCGTATGCTCTAGGTTTAGTGAAGCTGAAGACTTGACTATTTCTTGGAAGGAGGTCGCCGCCAGCGCGGACGAAGTGTTGGCAGCCGTTGCCGGTGCCAAACAATAAACCTTATCAGTCCTTCTTACACTTTATAAAAAAAACATATATGTCATGTGCGTAGGTATATCTGGAGGTAGTTGCGAGTATTGTGTAGGTTTGTATCATAATACATCGAATAAAATAATGATCTGTTTGACTAATTTGTCGAATAAAAATAAGAATTCGATGTGCACACCAAATTATTATTTAAAAAAAGTTTAAGGCACGAAAAGATCACCCTATAAATTGTTAAAATGCTAAATTTATTATGACTTTTAGATGTTCAGAGCGGTACTGGCTTGATTATATTTCTGAATCCGTTTTTGTGAAAAAGGGCGCTGTACAATTTATTATTAAATCCTAGTAAATATCTAATTTTATTATTTGCGAACAGATTCAGAGAAACAAGTATTATTTACAAAGAGATACAAAAAACATACTTACCTGGCTGATCACTTCAGTAAGAGGAAAACACTTGTATTAAAAAGTTTCGCATGCAGAGGTAAAAACACTGAACATTAATTTTGCATTTGCTATTTTACCCTCCATTACTATTGATATTACATTTATTAGAAGATTAGTGGCAAAAGTAGAGTTGATATTTCTTTTTAAAAGACTGGAGAATATTCCTTAGGACAGAATAATTGTAATTAAATGACGTTAAAAAGTTTACAAAAAACATTTTTTTACATGTTTAGTTATTTACAATGTCGCGGACTGTGAAGGTGAAAATTTTCTGAGGCAATACTTATTTAGATTTTACAAGGTCACTTTCAAGGTTTTTTTGTCGGTTTAAAAATGGCTAAAATTTCTAAGGTGTGCAGTATTAAAAAAAACCCTTGAGCGGTATTAAAACACAAAATTTAAAAAAAATATTACATTCGCAATTTTTGTATTGTATGGCTTGGCATAATATTTTAAAAATTTATTCAATTGGTACAATTTTTACCATTACTATGGCAACACTTAGCTACTCCTTTTCAAAAAACAGAAGCAAACAAGGGTAAACAACGTTTAATTAATTAATAATTTTGAATCGGTGAATTAGTTTTTTGTTTTGTTATTTTGATCGAAACATTTTAGACATAGTCTTTTCGTGCAGGTTATTAATTATCTTCCTTGCGAAGAGTTAAATAATAAATATGTAAATCATCTTAGAATATGAGGCATGTAGAATATGACGTATGTAGAATAACCTTCTTTCGGAAAGTATCACTAATTTCGGAACAACGTTTGGGCAATAAACTGTTTTTATCTTGGTGATATACGACCATTTAAACGAACGCAGCGCCATCTATTTTTGTGTACTATTAAATGTCAGACTGTACCTGCGAAATTCAAATTTGAAAGATTTTTCACAATCAAAATAAAATAGAGATTTTAATTGTCGAAAGGACAAAAAACCAACTAACATTACCTACAAACGGTGTATACAGGGACACTGGAGGGTCTAGAGTCGTTAATAAGATGTAAATGTAGCTTTGATTTATTTAAAAAAAAGAGTCTTGAAACTTTTCGTTTGAACAAATTAAATAAAGCAATAAATTACCTACCTATAATTTAATGTTTTGTTTGTCTCTTTCACAATTGGATTTATAATATCCCATAATTTTTAACGGGTCTGATGCGCCAGGAATAAATAAAATGGTTTTCAGTGAACTATCAACTAATACCGGCTATCTCGTATGTGTACGAAAACTATTTTATTAAATTAGAATAACATAAAGGCAACTTCTTCACGTAGTTGGGAATCAAACCATTTCTTCATGTTCGAGACTTCGATGTTTCGGTTGATAGATGTCATTGACGATATTTTTTTCACGGGTATATATCATTTTGCAAATTAATCATACCCGAAATTTTGAAAAATCAGTTTTACTGTAACTAAAATAAGTACACATTTTCGCATTATTTGTTTCAATTCTAAACCATCGATACATATAATTTTATGGAAACCTATAGTTTTCGCAAAACAATGAGATTAATTAAGAAATACGACATATAAAAACGAAAATACGTAATTATTGTCGAGTTGTAATTGGGTGCTTATGTGGATATCCTGTCTGTTTCCTCTTTTGTTTCTTCTTGTTTGTTCTTCTTAACCTTCCTTTTTTCTATTTGTGTACTCTATGTATGTGATACTTATAATTTTGATATCAAAATACCAATGTAAATTGTAAATTGTAATTGTACCTATTAACTCCCACCCATGTATTGTAAGTTCCTCTCGTCCTACAATGAGTTTTGTAACTCACCGGAATTGCTCTAGCAAGAAAAAAAAAATCGAAAAAAGGTAGTATCACGAAACAGTATTTACGCAAAATAAATAATTATAGAAATTCAGATGAGACTATTTAGGCAAATGCCCGTAGGTATAGGTACTGATTTGGAAAAGTTTTTCAAATAACCATAGTATATCTCGGTTCTAGATATAACTTTGTCATTGTCAACAATTGAAAAGTTTTCTTTCCCGGAAAGGCCTTAAATGTTCGTTTTCCAAAGAATGGTACTAAACTTCTTTGACCTTTAGAGAAGTAGAAGAACTTTTACCTTCTAAAGACCTTTTGGACTTTTTAGTCTTGAGAATTATTATTATGGCCGCGGAGGTTGCGGGTAAAAATCCCAACGTGCGCAAGTAAATTTTACTTGATTTTTTATATCGCCATTTCAAAAATTACTAATTAAAAATAATATATAGTATATTTGCAGCACGTTTCATAGTGGAAAATAGTCTCAGTGTCACTCTGTTTTAAGATCACCATTCAGAATTGAAACGATGCTTGAAATGGCTTTGGACGTATTTGGGGACCAGATCTGAATAATAATATAATAATTATTATTATTATTTATTGTCTTCTTTTCTTAGTAACATATAGAGATAATGATATCCTCACTGGGATCTCCCGTGCTGAGGATTTTATTTACATATTATAATTTAATTATAAGAAATTAATATTACAACAAAGTAACATATGAATTTAATTACAAAACATATATCATGTAGTATAATATATATTTTTTTAAATAATTTTAAAATAAGTAAGATAGTGTTTTTTTGTATAGTTCAGTTTAGTAGATTCAGTTTTAGTATGTGTTTGATATCAGTATATTTTCTTTTTCAGATCTCCCTATATTAAAAATCCAGTTTTTTATTTGAGATTTAAATGTTATAATGTTGAGGTTTTTGAGTGAGAGTGGTATTTTATTGTAGAGTTTAATACTATGATATAAGAAACTTTTTTGCCCAAAAGTTGTATTAGTAGTTATTTGTTGGATAAGTTTTTGACCATGAGATCTAGTGTTTCTATTGTACGTGTTTGTTGTTATTTCTTGGGTTTTGTACTTATGAATGTAATTGAGTATAGTTTTAGAATATAGTTGTTTAATTGGTATGATGTTAAGATTGGTGAAGATTTCGTCAGTGCTAGTTCTTACAGGAACTTTCAGTATAATTTTCATTATGGCTTTTTGAGTTTTAATTAGTGGATTTAGTATATTTTTATGTGCACTGCCCAGTGATTGGCAGAGAGCCATGTAAATTTTGATTAAGTCTTTTTTAATGAGCACATTCCTGATAGTTTTGAAAAAATAACTTAGTTTTTTTAATTTTATTATCTAAATAGCTAATGTGTTTGGTCCATTTTAAATTTCCATCAATTTTTAAGATACGTTATATGGTCAACGTTTTCTAATGAGGGACAATTACAATGCTCATTTAAATGATGCGGGCTATGAATTTTCAAGTTAAGGTTTTATTCAGAGTTTTTTGTATTTTTTATTTTGAAAGTGATGAATTTGGTTTTATTAGCATTTAGTGTAAGTGAATGGTAGTCTAGACATTTTTAATCCTGTTTAGTGTGTATTCTGTTTTCTTAAATGTTTCTGTCCAATTTTTCCCATTTATAAGAAGAACAGTATCATCAGTAAAACTGATGATTTCTCCGTCACATTCTATGTGGCATAGGTCATTAATGTAAATTAGGAACAGAATCGGACCCAGAATACTTCCTTGAGGAACCCCGAATTTGAAATCAATACACTCACTGGTTATGTTGTTAAGTTTCACAGTTTGCTTTCTATTTCCCATGTAGCTTTTAAAACATATCAGTTCATTATCAGTGATCCTTATGTTCTCTAGTTTTTCAAAAAGATGTGAGTGATTTATTGTGTCGAAGGCTTTAGAAAGGTCGAGAAATACTCCAATCCATTTTTTATGTGAATCTAGAGAATTTTTAATATATTCAATTACTAAGGCTATGGCGTTGGATGTTCCTAGATTTTTTCTGAAACCAAACTGTTTTGGTGATAATAGTTTATTTGATTCTAGGTAATCGACAAGTTGAGTTTTAACTGTTATTTCTAAGATTTTAGATAATGTGTTCAGAATTGTGATTGGTCTGTAGTTATTGATATCTGTACGTTTTCCTGATTTAAAGATTGGTGTAATAGTCCCTATATTGAGTTGGTATGGAAATCTGCTTTCCGTAATAGATTTGTTTACTAGAAAGAGTATCGGTTCGGTAATTTCATCTTGTATGAATTTTAATATTTTCATTGTGATTTCATCACTACCAGATGAAGATGTTGGTTTGAATTTAGAAAATATTAGTGTTAGTTCTTGTTTAGTGATTTGTTTTAGAGCAAATTTAAACCTTTGTTGATTTGGGCCAGGTACTTCCCCACCTTTCTCTACCCCATCTCCTGCCCCACCTTCATCTTCTCCATCTCCTTCCCTACCCCACTACTTTCAGCCTCACAACGAATCCCAATTAGGTATGCCATAATCTGACAGGCTATAGACGGTTGGGAGCAGTTGGGACTCTTGTTTGGTTCCAGATAAAAAACATTATGTATCTGTCTCCCTGTATGGTATATAATATACTTTACTGTAGAATCACCGTCTTCTTCACCCAATTTATTTATTTATCATAGTCTTAATAAGACGGTTATTATTTTTTTAAGCTGTTGCAAGGGAAGAGCAAAAAAGCTCAGAAAAAGAAAAGTGTAACAAGATATAGCGGAACGGGGTACCGGGTGGAATGGGAAATGGGCACTATGGCGACAGACTAGTTAAGTGACTTTCGACCACAACGTTCAGTATATGGAGTTGCTGCTGTTATTATAAGAGTGCGCTTAGTTTGTATTTTACCGAAGGTTGGAGAAAAAGCTCGCAAATACTAATTTTTATTTCGCTACATAAAGGTTATTACACTATACACTATTCTTTATTTGGGAATTAACATTACAGGTTGGCTTTCTTTTGACTTATATACTTGAGAAAAATCTGGTGAAATCTCTAGGCCAAGAAATATAACGGCCATAATACTGGTGTTTTAAGTGACGTTAAATCGGGGCACAATCAGTGGGGCACAGTGGGGTATACCTCGTTCACATGCACTTTTATTACATCTGCAGATAGTGCGTAAATATAATACAGCCGGCAGTCCTGGTCTACGGATGCTTTGAAACAAGTTATTGAAGTAGTCGTATGTAGAGATATGGGATACGTGGCGGCATCTAATCGGTACGAAGGGCCTTAATCAATTTTAGAGAGGTATATTAAACGAGAAAATCCAGAAGCTGCTGGTGATACAACGCCAGGGAAGTAACACACCACATGGATGTGCTGGTCCAAAATGTGATGAGGATGACAGTTAGTATTCTCTTTTGTGACATGTACCAATATTTAGTATCCCATTGTGCCCCAAGTTCATTTCTTGAATGAAACTTTTTCATTTTTTTCAGACACAATCCTCTGATAATAATTATTAATTTAGATAAGTTAAGCTTTAGTTTTTTTATAGAAGAATTAGTAAATAAACTTACAAATTGACAAACAATGGTGTTAATACTTTCAAACCTCTCTAATGGCCAATTGTGGTATCGACCACTTGTTGCTCCGTAGCATGTGTTCGAGATATGTTGATTTTCTTTTCTGTACATTTTTCAAGATCGAACTGTCCTTGCGGATTTCCCTTCGTGTCTCATTTGTGACCTCTTTGTGACTTCTTAGCCACCTTTCCTAAACCTTGGTACTTCAGATAATGGTCTGCGCAAAATAAGATTTTTTTATCATACATAACTAAGCAGAAAATTGTTTTTCCGCATGTCTTGTCACGACATCAGCTCATGAGCTGTGGGCACTACCTATTATTTATAATAAGTGTGAAAAGAAATAGTGAGTTTTTTTTATGTGTGGTTGAGAACATAAAGTTTATTAACCGAACCATCTTTATGCAAAATCATCGTTACGGGACGCGTTATTCATGCCGTTAAATTAAGTGAGAAAGTGCGTAGTTAATTGTCGCTCTGCATTTAAAAGCAAAAATGTGGTTACCGCTAGTTTAAACATAAAACTAGTTACTTCTTAACACACGACACAGGTTTGTTGTGTTAAGTTACGTTGACAAAAATTAATATAATGTGGAATGTGGTAATTGTGGTAAAATAACATAAATACTAAAAACATTTTATTATTTGGTCATAAATACATCATTGGATACATCACTCGATATATGTAGTGTACATAATTCACATCAATTTTATTACACGGAAGTGAATATGATGACTCCTTTGACAAGCAGTGGTCAACACCCTTCGAAGAAATTGCAATAAACTTTAATATAAGTGTGCGTATAAACACGCGAGCCAAAATGCCGGGCCGGACTTATGAGAACGAAAGAACCAACCGCAAAAGGCGCGAAATGACGCTTTTCACAATGACAATTAAAAAAAATAGAGTCTACCATAGAGTGATATTCTTTATATTATAAGAAAATAAGTAGATATTATTCTTTATTTCTTTTAATTTAATACATATTACCTTCTGCATATTTTGATATTTATTTTTGAAAATAACGAAAATATTTCATGACTCAATATTTTTCGAATATTGAAACCATTAAGTTAATATTACATAATATATTAGTTACAGATATTCATTATGATACTATTATGATTTTTCTCACATGGTATGGGATTTATGAAGATCCTTCTGCTTGAATTGTTCAAAAACAATAAAAAAATTAACGTATGAAAACAATGATTTTCAATTTATATCAGGATATTTACTAGATACCGCATTAAGTGTGCTAATAATTATCAGAAATTGTTGCGTACATACTTACCCAAATCACCATTCATTCAACTCATTTATGTAGGTACACATACATTCTATATACATTTTACTTATTTGATCATAAACGCTAATACTTATATAAATATTTCACTATCTATTGGATGTCGCAATATGTACAGTTTTGATTTGTTTATTTGCTTTGGATGTTACTTAGACCTCTCTTCTAGAGCCGATGCTATGACAAATTCGTTGATGGGACTTGCTTTGTCACAAAGTATAATTTTCTCCAAATTTGTACCGAGCACCTCCATGTCATTGGCGATATCTAAAATTGTTGTAGCTTGACTTTGTATTTCCTTCCAAGCAAAATCTATGTCATGTATCTCTGACAATCGGCTGCACACAACAAATCTGAGAATGAAGTTATTCTTATAGGAGCACGATACTAAGAAAATATTTTTCCGTTCCATGAGCCGGCTAAGAAGTGTCTTGGTCAATGTATTTTTGCCTTTAATTCTGAAGCACACCACTCCTAAAATAGGGTTAGAGACTATTTCAAATCTGTTATCAGCTTTAACCAAGGACTTGAAATGGTCAGCCAGGGAACAGTGCTTCCTAATGTGCTTTCTGATACCGGAGGCTCCATAGAGTCGGAGAACCGCCCAGAGCTTTAAAGCCCGGAACCGACGGCCTAGAGAAATTTGCCAGTGTCTGTAGTCTGGGGTCTTCTCCGATTCGTTGTCTTTCAAATAAGCTCGTTGGACGTCGAAAGTGTTAATCAGGTCGTGTGAATCTTTGACCCAAAAGGCCGAGCAATCTGCGTTCACCAGCATCCACTTGTGGGGGTTAAAGTTGAATGAATCTGCGTAGTGAACTCCTTCCATAAGATATCTGTATTCAGGACAAATAAAGGCAGCACCCGCATAGGCAGCATCGATGTGCATCCACATTCCTTCCCTCTGGCAAATGGCTCCGAGTTCGTCAAGGCGGTCGAATGCGCAGGTTCCAGTGGTTCCTAGAGTGGCAACCAAGTAGCAAGGAATAAGTCCTTTCTTCTTGTCTTCGGCAATTGCTTTCTCGAGGGTTTCGCCCCGCAGCCTACAGTCTTCGTCAGAAGGAAGGAGGCGCATTGGAACTGTTCCTAAGAGTCCAGCCTTTTCAACCGAGGAATTCGAGTCCTCAGATGTGTAGGCGACGAGTTTTGTTCTTATATCATTCACGTCCATTTCTGGATTGGCGGTCGTCAGTCGAGTGACAATTCTCTCCTTGGCGGCGAGTAATCCAATCAGTGTGCTTTCACTAGCTGAACCCTGAAAAAACATTCTGATTAAAGGTATGTTAATGTTTTCAAATAGATGAGGAGCGAATTATGAAACTCGAATGTATGCCATGGTTTTTGACGGTAAAGATGATTTTTTTATTAAATAGAGAGAAACTTCTAAAAAACGGAATATTAACATGAGCCTCTTTGGAAAAACTGACATACCGTACCTACAACAAAAATAACGACTACAAGACACGTTGCTAAAAATTATTGTAACGTGGCCGTTATTTTGTCATATCTAAATTGATAGTAAAGAAGTACAATAGTGATAGTTCAAAAAAATAACACCTTGACTTGAACTAACTCTTACCAGCGAGCCAACCCCGAAGAGTAGAAAAGAGCAAAATGAAAAAAGTGGAAGTAACTCAGTTCACCCATAAAACTAATATAAACTCCGGTTTTTTCAATTAAGTTTTCAAAATGATTTTTGAAAAACACCCAACAAAAAAAATGGGAGCAGAAAATGAAGAGTTCAAAAAAACAAATGCAATTTTTCAATTTTGCCCCCAAAAATGAGATCAGATGTGCGTACCTGTATAATTCCTCCGCCACGGCCTGTCGAAGAGTTCAGGAACTCTTCTGGTAAATGCAGCAATTTGCCCAACCAGTTCATCATTTCGACCTCAAGCTCCGTACAAGCGGGGCTTGAAAGCTGGAAACAAAAAAAAGATTAGTCAACATTCCACAATAATTATTCTTACATGAATTAATTATTTGTGTACCAACAATATTTAAACATTAAACGAATCAAAAAGCAAATTTTGTGTTCTTAATCGCACTATGCCTTGAGCCATGCTTATTTTATATAATAAGAGTGGTTATATAATATTGCCGAGAATAACATTTGAATGAGAGTTTTGGGGCGATGCGACGTGCTCGCCGGGGGGCACGATTGCATCGAGCGAAGGAAAGTTCCGGTGTTGGACTAACAAGGCATATCATAAAGCCTGTCTTTATAGGCCCATTTCTGTCCAGCGGCTCTCAACAGCTAAATAGTTTTATTTTATTTTTTTAATCAGAGTGTTGTAACCATTTTATGAATGGAACAATATTAGTAATATTGTAATTTTTAATGAATCAACTATTTAATATATTTACTTCTATTCGCCTTTAGTTATAATATCTATAAAAATAAATTAATATAAGATAATAAAAATATTACAATTTTATATTACGTACCAAACAACAAAAATTAAAGTCATGATTAGTTACTTAAATCACGCACTGCCTTAGAAAATGTTGACTGAACCATAATGTATTCACACCTGTATTGCAGCTTATCCTCTAAGTACATTGTAAATATCGTTGTGCATATATATTTAATACGTAACTTTTTTACTATATTTCCAACAAGTCGTGTTTTATTTAATATTTTCACCATTTTCATTTTTTTAAATTAGCGCGCTCCCTCTAACATTCGAATTTACATATCTCCCTTTCATACCATCTTTGAACGCTTACACACGAGGTATGGAAACCTAACAAATACTTAATGAATATGACATATTTTTATTATTCGTACAAAGTTTAGGGATAACTGAATTGGCTCATTATGCTACCGGCCGATACAATCTCACATCCCATCTCCCCGGTGATTGATTTTGGTTATGGAATTTAAATTAGGATTGTACTAAACTTTCCCTCTCTAAGTTAAAGTACTCATTTTGAACTAGACACATTACATCCTATTTTAAATTATTTTTATGTGAATTCCACAAAAGAGACTCTCAACCATTTGCAGATAATGAGACTATGGCATCCCACATAGGGGTATGTTGTGGGGAAGGGTAGGAGATGGGGAATAAGAAGGTGGTAAAGTATCTGGCAAGTAACGTTTCAATTCTAAATGATGGTCTTTCACCAGGGCGATACTGAGAGAATCTTCCACTTAATATTATTATGTAATTATTTTATTGTGAAACAACACGAATAAATTGAATACAAGTTTCTTGCGCACGCTAGGATTTGAACCTGCAACCTTCTGATCTGTAGTCAAGAGCCTTAACGCTCGATCGCGGAGGATTTATTACCCTGTAATAATGAGATTATAGTTGTACCCGTCAATTCATGCACTGTTATTAGAATCGATGTGCAATATTAGATATTATTATTGAATATAGTTAAATATAAATTACAATTAAATATAATTTATTTATTATCTATTTTTTTTTATATAGGCGAAGCTTTATTTTATGACGAAGGTTATACGATGAATTTAACATTTTATTCAGCATTTTCTGTAGATATGCGTTTTGTGTAAAAAATTACAGGTAATAAATAGTGGCTAATACAAGAAATTAGTCTGGATTCAATGCAATACAAAAGTATGTAATATTTTGCCATATATTTAGATAAACCAGTCGTTCCGTGAAAAGTCCAAAAAATAATGTTTCTAATTTTCTCTTATTTAATAAATCAGAACCAAAATTTGCTCCGAAATCACAAGATTTGTAAGTACTTTCTGAAATACACACTTGCTTAACTATAAAACATTTATTTCGCAAAAGATTTTTTAATTTTTATTTCAAATAAGGAATTATTTACTTTGACAAAAAAACGTCACTATCTCAATGACAATCCTTTTTTCAAAATTTCTTCAGGGAGGTAGGTACCATACTATTTAAAAAAAATGCGAATAAGAATGTCTAAATAAACACAACAATTTTACATTTGAAAAAATAATCTTCACTGAACGTACAAACAAATTAATAGACAGACGAAATACAAAACGGTTGAGATATACGAATTTATTTAATTGCAATCGCGATAATTTCATCTATAAATTATGAAGTGTTACTTACATGTAAATAACCGCTGTAATGTTTCTGCATAAAATACTGGATAAAACTGGTAAATCCAACATTTTTTTACATTCTTAATCTTTATTTAAAAATGCAATTATTTTTCTTAATATTATTTGATCTATTGCTATTCTCTAGTTGTTTAATTTCTATGCAAAAGGCTTAATGTTCCATAAATAAATGACAATTTAAAAATAAAAACGCCTTACTTTTATGACCTATTAGTTTTTCGAAATTAGATTTAGGCAGGAATTATTATTTTAAACGTCGAATGTGTAAAATTTCATCATGAGGTATCAAAATTGTGCCTCAAGGGGAGGGACAACGGGTGGGGGGTGGTTTTTCGAAATGTTGTGTAAACATTGACCTTCTTCCTGTTATGAAGGTCGTGTGTGCAAATTTTCATCAATCTCGGAATAAAACTGTAGATTTGTATAGATATCAAGCCCGCTGATAAATAGTTATGTACACTCTTCTTTATATAAATAGATGGATAGATACAGGGTCGTCCTTGAGCTAAACGGCCCCTGGCGGGAGTAAAATTTTGGCGCCCTTTTTCAAAACTAGTAGACGCAAACCTTTTTCAAAACTAGTAGGAGGTGATCACTGTAATCAATAATATTCGGACGATTTCCATTTGTGTAGCGCCATTTTTATGAAAAATAATATCAAGGGCGATATTAGGTTCCCGGAGCGGACTGCTCCAATTGCGCCCGCATAGGGCTGGCCTTGGAGAGAAATAGATTATCACGAGTGTAATACGTTCAACTTATTCTCAATTATTACTCAACTGATGTCATTGTTTATTGCGTCATAAAAGTTATGTACAATATAAAATCTATTCCGAATGTATGAATAAGAAAAAACAAACTAAATCAGTTATAGTTATTGATTTTGGGTACGTGCTTAAAGAGCAGTAACTTGCAATGGGGCGGATATTATGTAATCAATCTGGGCTTTAAACTGTGTCACGTTAATGATTCAATTATTGATGTAAGGTTATAACCGTATTACGTGTTGCTTCGTCTGAAGGAAGTGAAAGAGGAAAGAGGAAGGAAGCGGGCTGAATAAGAGTGTTTGTTAATCGGTTATTTATGCTGAACTCGAGATGAGCGTCTTTACCGACTGCGCAACAGGTGAATGAAATACAACCGTAAATTGCATCACTTAAGAAAGTCAATCAAATAATAATGTGTTAGACCGAAGAGAAAATATACTATCATTAAGAAACCTTAAATCACTTCGCCGGTCGAAAACATAACATTGACACACTTCGAAAAGAACAGATAATATATTTTTTGGTTGAAATAAAATTTGTTCTTCTATCCGGCTTAGCTCAAAAAATATTTTTTCTATAAGTTGGTTTCAACACATTTTTGTTCTTATTTCAAATTTTAAATGCAGGGATCACATGAAGTGGAGTGCTGTCGTAATTTTTGACAGTTAAGTTAAAATGATACTACAAAGCCGGGAGGTATAACTCCATTCGAAAAATGAACCGAAATATTCTGCTGTTATAGTCTATGGAATAAACTGCTGGTTGAGTGGAACATTTATGGTTGTTTGATATTTTGATCTTGAACTACTCCGTTCTCGTGTAGTTTTGACGGATTTTAATATATTGTTTATCCAATTTTTACTTTTAAATTTTTTTAGCATAATAAGTAGGCTCAGAATTAGAAGTGTACTATCAAAATAAACCCTAAAAACATATTTTGTGAATGTTTACTTAAACCTCCGACTTGAATAGTTATCTCCTTAAGTTGAAATCAAGTGTTGTTTTTTTAAAGAGCCTTTGCATGCCGCGGAATTCGAAGAGTTTACCATCTTTATTTTTAACATTATTCTGTAATATTTTTAAGCAAAAGAATCTTGATTGTTTTATTTACAGTTAATTTTAATACTTCCAAAGCAGTTGAATGAATTTTACGTGGACTCGTACACGCACACCGTGTGTAAACAACGTTAGTACACAATACAGTGAAAGTGAAATTGAAGAGCTTTAGAGAAGATTTTGTACCGGAGTTGATGGAAAGATTTTTAGAGTATATGAACAGATGCACAAAAGATAGACGGTCGAAAATGATTAGGAAATAAATAAAATAAGGTCAACGAACCCAGCTAAAGCCAACACAGCCCAGGCCAGCGCTGAGCAGTTCCCCAATAACTGCGGGGTAACTGTTGGCCGTAGGGTAGAAAGCATGGAATTGAGGTGAATGCCAGTGGGTCATCTGAAATAAACAATACATCAATTAACATTCTCAATCCGTAACTGAGAGTTGCACCATTGGAGGCATCACTTAAGCCCGTATTAAGAGTTATTGTATAACATCATGCCGGCAGGAAAAACCGGTCTGTGTCGGTGGAAGATCAGGTACTTGCCTTCCTGCCTAACAAATGATTGTATATGGCAATCAAATATTTCCATATACGAGTAAGTATGCCAATTTCAAATCTATATTATGTTAATAAAGGCAGGTATGTTTCACCTCTCTATCTGGGTTACCTATTTTTATAAGAAGTAAGATTGGTTCAAAAAGATGTTGATGAACTTACCCCAGGCATGATGATGGTTTCCATGTCCTTCATGAACTCCTGCCAGGTCTCGGGTTCCTCAGGAGCCTCTCCGGGAATTAGATCTCTCATGTATCCTGGCTGAACTGATGGTAGCACAGGCCTGCAAGTTTATTTTCCTTTATTAATTCACCACTTTTTAAACACAACATTTTCACATTTATCTAATGGTAAAAAACATCCCTGTGGAAGCGCTAGCAACAAAATTGCCGGTGAAACTCAATGCTGGTATGATCAAGTAAGCGTAGACTGTGATAAAATAAATATTTTCTTTTAAAAGTTTCTATTACCGCTTTCCTTTCTGTTTAGTGTTATTCGTGGTAGTACGAAAAATAATTATGTTAATTTATTATTATAATTTATTGTAGCTTGTTGCATACACGTGTATATGATAATTAATTGCAGTTAAAATAAATAAAAAATTGCTTGAGATTCTCTTGTATTGCGGTACGATTAGTACAACATTTTTTAAGAACACTTTCATTAGGCATACAAAAAACATTTACTAAACAATTGTTTTGTTATATTATGTAATTGTATTCATGGAATTTTTTGGAGTAAATATATTTTATTGAAAAGTAACGTAAGAAACCTATTGTATATTGCTCGTGATATTCTAAATAATAGTAAAATAATATCGATAAAAAATTTCTTTAATATTGAATTCCACTGGTCACTTTTTTTCTTTTTGATGTCTTTTTATATTGCAACTTAGTTCGTTAAACTCTTATTTATTTACGAATGAATTCATATTTTTAAATATGAACAGCAGACCGTGGACACCCTCAGAAAAAATAATAAATAATATGCTTTAGTAAGGTCATATCTAAAGTCCTAACAGAAGGATACAATTAATGTTTATTATAACGGGTGTGTTTCAGGACGAAGAGTTTCATCATCTATTCTACAAGCTTTACTATTTTTTTCAGGTACATCATTTTAAAAATACTCTTGCTTTTGTACTCCGGTGTACCAGATTTTATTTTAATTTTTTGTTTACGTTTTGTTGGGATGCTGAAGAATTGAAAAAACATAAAATTTAAATTGTCGAATTGAACCGAATGAAGTCGCTACGCATCTTCATGGGCTTGTGGGAGAGTGTTCCAAAGTGGATTGAATTTCTTTGATACTTTCGGTATTATCGGTGTGCAAAAATATTTGCCTGAACCTATCAATTATTACACTCAGGAGCTAAGTTTTAGACCTATTTTAGTGGTATTTGTGTGAAATTAATAATCTCCATCGTATAGCTAACGTTCGAAATAATTGAAAATTAATTTCTCCGTTTAAATAATAAAATGACTGAATCGATCACTGTACTCACTGTTCACGAATATTGTCCATGTAATCGATAATAAAATCCACGGCGGCCTTCCCGAATTCCCGGAACTGTTCGCTATCCATATCGATATGGATGGTCACAAGACTACAGAGGAAGGAGCTACCAAGCGGGAGATGAGATGTCACAGCGCGCCCGTAAAAGCGAATGAAGGTTTATTTGGTTCCGACCACGTTATATCAGGTCGCTTTCATGTAACTTTCACGTAATCGTTCCGGCCGCATGAGATATTTCGGTGTTGTAGCACTTACTTGTTATACCACTGTCATAGCGTAATGATACTTGCACACCACAAAGGAAAATAATAAAAAACACTACGACACAAATACAGGTACATTACAGGGTATGCTTTGTTCTCCAGGCAAGTTTATGATTAAACCGGCTTCAGAATATTTGATTATGTTAGTGATTGATTTCTCAAATCCGTGATTTTTTTCGATTTGTTATAAAATGTATTTACTATTACAGCGACTTCAAAATAAGATAACAACAATCTTCATAGTTAACATTATTTTATTTCATCTCAAATATGCACGTGCCACGTACTCCAAAAATATGAATAGTCCCAACACCCTACCGCCTGGGGCCAGTGGGACTACATCATACCCAATAATCTAATATCTAATGTACCGAAACAAATAATCTAATATACCGAAACTTACTAAATAGACTGATACGAAACTGCAAAAAGAAATACTATTGTGAACAAATTGAAAATGCTAAAAATAATACTAAAAAAACTTGGAATATTATAAATGAAATTGCCAACAAAAAAATTATGTCTTGAAATATTGTAAATGAGGTTAAAATAAATAATGAAATAATAACTAGCAAATCGACCATTGCAGAATGTTTTAATAACTTTTTTACAAATATAGTAGACGAGGTCCTTGAATCTTCCGGCATTAATGTTAATGATGATTATATGGAGACATCTCCTCAATTAGATTCTAATAACGATTCAATTAACTCTATAGAATATTTTTCTCCCATTACATTTAATGAAATTGAAAAATATATTGATAGCCTTAAACCATCCAACTCTAAGGGAAATGATGGACTATCATGTGATACATTAAAAAAAATAAAACAACATGTATTAACGCCATTACAACATATTTTTAATATATGCCTCAAAGATGGTCATTTTCCAGAACAATTTAAAATCTCCTCTATAATACCTACTCATAAATCTGGGGATACGCATAAATTAGACAATTACAGACCAATACCCCTTGTTTCAAACCTATCAAAAATATTCGAAAAATGCACCAAATTTAGAGTCATTGAACACTTAGAAAAATATAAAATTCAATCGGAAAACCAATACGGCTTTCGTAACGATCTAAGCACTGAGGATGCCATATGTGAATTGACAAAAAATATTTATACATCTATCGATAAAAAAATAAATGTCTTTCCATATTCCTAGATTTAAGAAAAGCTTTCGACACCGTTAATCATAATTTACTCATTAAAAAATAACTCGACTGGGCTTCAAAAAATACACACTAAAATTACTATCAAACTATCTTAAAGACAGAACACAAAAAACTAAAATTGGGAATAATTATAGTTCAGAGACACAGATAAAAAACGAAGTTCCGTAGGGAACTGTTCTTGGCCCGATTTTATTCTTAATTTGTATTAATGATTTATGTAATTTTGTAATCCCTGGTAAAATTGTTTCTTACCCCGACGACACGGCAATAATAGTGGATGGTAATAATTGGACAGAAACTTTTTCGAAAGCAACTGTATGTATTTCACTTGTTTCAAAATGGTTAAAATACAACAAACTTGTCTTAAACTACAGCAAAACATTTTACTTACCTTTTTATAAAAAACATAAGAAACAAACCAAAAGAAAACCTTAAAATTAGAATCCATAATACAACTTGCAATCAAGAAATAAGCTTCCTGTGCAACGAACTCGCTAATGTCAAAAATATAAAATATTTAGGAGTATCAATAGATATTAATCTTAATTGGAAATCACATATTAATCAAACCACTTCTAAACTAAGATATCTTACCTACATATTTTATAGACTCAAGGAAATTTTAAACGCTGAAAAATTGAAAATGATCTACTTCTCCCTGGTGCAATCTGCAATCACTTATGGCATAATAGGATGGGGTGGTGCACCTGATACATTTATTAAGCCTCTACAAATAATTCAAAAACACATAATTAAAGTCATATATAACAAAAATAAAACATTCTCGACCGACCTATTATACAAGGAATCTAAATTATTTAACATTCGTAAATTATTTATATTACAAACTATGAAATATTTATTTAAAAACAAAAATAATTTCAAAATAAATGAAAACAGAATGAGCAAAAGAACAAATAATATATTTTACACCCCCCAAACCAATACTAAATTAATGCAGACACATAGCAGTTTCATTGGTCCTCGTACATTTAACCTTCTACCACTACAAACTCAAATGATAAATAAAAAGATAGAATATATTAAAGAGGTAAAATTATGGCTGAATGACGCAGATATTGAAACGCTTTTACTATAAATTTATTGATCCTTTCTACAACTCACTTGCTGAAACTTTATAAACTATTGTACATAATGTTTTCTCTTTACTTTTTATAATAACTATAAACAAAAAAAAAACTTTTTCTACTAATGTATATTATGCTTTAGGTACTTGAAATATAGTAATCGTTTTATATTACCCACACTCAGGCAGTGCCTTTGTGGGTTTTCATTTCTTGTGTATACTATTTGGTATTATATATTATGTTATTATATACTATCTATTAATATGTATAATATATGTAAAGAAATGAAAATAAATAAAGTAAAAAAAAATCGCCGTATCGTCTCTGCTGAAAGAAGTGAGGAGGGGATATTCAGATTTCGTCACCAAACCCGGCTAAAGCCATTTCCATCAACGTTTCGAGTTCAAATAGCGGTATTTCACCAGAGTATTCTCTATATCCGACAATTGGATCTGTCTTCATTGAAGTTATAGGTTATAGAGCGAGGGAGGGGAGGAGGGCGAGTAAAATTTTTCGTAAATAGCAGGCTCTAACGAATATTAGATTAAAAATTATCATACTCTTTTGTTTCGGTCAACGACCCAACAAAGACCCTTCGCGGCCCCATTTGAGGTAGCCAGCTATCAGATGGGAACTTATGATAAAGAGTATAGAGCATATGGGATTCTTGCTATCTCAACATACTGAATCAGGGATATATCCCTCAGTAGTGCAAACATCATACCATTAGAGTGAGTTTCTTTCAAGGTAAAATTAATGTCAAACACACACTTTTAGTTGTCACCCGCTTTACCTACCTACCCCACACATCCGTAAAATCATTTCATTTCTCAGTTAAAAGTAAATTTATTTTTATCTAAAAAACATTGAAACCATCACAGTAATTATGGAATTTTGGTTATTTTTTCCACACTTCACTCTACGCAACTGTGTAAAAACTGGAATCATATAATATAAGAAGTAGGTACCTACTTATAAGGTTGCTATTAAACACTAGTTAAGGTTATTATTTAAATGAGCTACTTGCATGAATTGTTTTTTTTTAAATTATTTTCTTCGACTCCTTGATCTGAGCCAAACGGCGCCTGGTGCAGGTAGGATTTTGGCTCCCCTTGTTAGTTTTCACCAAACGTTTAAAAATACATTTTTTTCTTTTAAAAAAATAATAACTTATCAAATATGGGATTAATATTTCAATCCAGTTTCCTTTCAAAATTGTTTATTGTGTAATTATTGAAATAATACATTCTTTAGCTTACCACATGGACCCTCTAGCTTTTACCAGTGGTGACGTTTGCAAACTGAATGATAATCCCTTAATTTGTGTACCCTTTATGAAATCGCACGTAGGTAATATTAAAAAAAAATTCATCATTGCTAACCACCCGTATTTATCAGGTTTCCTCTTGGAAATTAACTAAATCCATACTGACAGATCCGTACATTTATGTCCTTACAGTGATTGTAGAGTACTCCACGATATATAGATGATTAGAAATGTTTATTCGGTGGCTTAACAGTTGATCCCTCGACAGTTTGCTCCCCCGACAGTTGACCCCCCAGATAGTTGATCCCCCGAACGATTATTTCTTCTGTACGTCCTGATTGGTAAAGTAAAAATACAGATTTTTTATACGGCAGTACCTACATTTCCCTAAACAGACTGAATATATATGCATATATAAGTAGATCGTATTTTGTTATTCGGCCGTATATCCTCACTGCATACTCCTTCGGGTACACAGTAAGTTAGTAAAAATATTTGTAGAGCGGATTTCCTCTCAATACGCCTTATGGCCGTATATCCTCTCTGTATACTTACTTCTCCGATGAGGAAGTGCAGAAAATATAATCCTTGGTCCGAGTAATCAACTGGCAGAGGGGTCTACCGTCCGGGGAATCAACTGTCCGGGAGGTAAACTGTTCGGGGGATCAACTGTCGACGGGCCAACTATCGGGGGGCCAACTGTCGAAGGATCAACAGTCATGGAATCGTTTATTTTTGAGCTCATGGCATTTAAAATCTCTGCAACTAGTGCAGGTAAAACAGGGTTAGATAAAAATCACAAAATTCGTGAATTCAGTAAACTTTACACGTACATTCGTCCACCCAAAAAATTGACGAAACAACCCTCTAGGGGGAGGGGGAGGGAGAGGGGGAGAATATTAGAAAAATACACGGTAACATAGAAGGTCGAGTGAGGTATCGTGCACTAAGTTTTAATTCGTGCTTAATCTAAGGAAACTGTATTTTTTATAATAATATTTATTATTGCAAAATAAAATTGATACAAATTAATAAAAAGAATAGGCACCTTGAGACACAGTGGTTAACAGACGCCTAGATAGTGATCTTTGTAATTAATAAATAACATTTGGATGATTTGTGCTTTTTTGCAAAAAATATATAATAAGGGAAATGTTTATGTGCGATTAGTTTTCGAAGATTTGCTGAATAAAGATCTGTTCAAAAAAAAATATTTTCAAAAACTTGTTGCTGTTTTAAAAAGCCTAAACAATAAATAAAGTTGCTCATTTTGTGTCATCTGGAAGTATGTAGGTACTCATGCCATAAAAAAGCGATATACACCCATCCTATTATTTTGTATTACACATAAATTGAATTATTGCATTTAAGGCATTTTGAAAAAAAGTACGGCTTTTTTTTGCAAAATTTATTATTTGTATTAAGATTTATTCAAAAGGTTATTAGGTCTTCCGTTTTGGAATACACATGTTTTTTTAAAAATTATTATATATAGTTAGGTCAAACAAAACTTTAAAAAAAATCCAGTTAGAAAGTTCTCCTGCGCCACACATTGGTATTATTTCAAAACGTCATGCGTCATCTCGCTAACGAATAACTTTATACTAGCAGTGTAAGCATCAAAACAAAGATGTCACTAGTATCTGATTACATATGCGTCGGTATGAATTGAATTATAATACCTATGGGCTTTTTTATAGTTTGTGGGTAAGTTAGGTACAATATTAGGTGTTTCATAAATTTCAGATGAATCGATGTTGTGATTTTTTGTTGTTGTTGATTTCAACAGATTAATGTTATTATATACTGCCACCTATGAAACCTAATCCAAATCAAATGCATACTGCGTTGTGTGTCCTAGACAATACTAATATTATATAGAGGAAAACTACTGTTCCTTGCACTGAAATAAATACTAAAAAGTATTTAGCACTTAATTACAATAATTTGAAAAAAAAAGAATTTGATACGTATAAGTATGTTTATGCTTTTACTTATCTCAGAAATGGATAATTTGTTTGCTCACAATCTTGCTAAAAAGACTTTTGACGATAATTGTGATTAGTTACTCTTGAAGGATACACACTAGGGTGGTTACAAGGTATAAGGTGAAAAAATATTTTCGTCCTAATGCCGGCCTGACCCCCCTAAAATTTGCCATTTGAATAGAAAATAAGATTTGGAAAGTTTTAGCTCAATTGGATAATGTTAATCCGTGCCTCATCGAGATTAAATATGAAAAAACGATTTTTTGCAAAAAAAATACATAATAATATAATTTTACTAAAACTAATAACTAAATTTAACTTTAATAACTTTTGATCAAATTTTGTTTCCTATGAACATTAAACATTATTAAACAATATAATAAACAACATCATATTTAATAAAATAATATAATATATAATAAAACATAAAACAAACATTTTTTTCAAGCTTCCTTTGAAGGTTGAAAAAAGGAAGTTGTAATTTTTTGGGAGAAAGCTAAGATACCAACCAAACACTTTCAAGATTGTGTTATAAAGCTTGAAAAACTGTACGAAGAGTGGAGAAAACTACAAAAAACGCTAACAGATCTAAAAGCACAGCACTCAAAATAAAAAAAAGTAGAAGCTTTCAAGTCAGCCCTTGATGACCTTTTTGATATTGCTCATCAGGATGCATTAAAAACACTGTTGAAGAAGAAAAGCAGTTTTCGTTACTCCAGAGAAAAAAAGGGCGTCCTGGTTGCATGGGAGGCGTTGACATGAATTTAGTAAAAGCACAACGACGAAGAGAAAAAAGACAGGCAGCTGAGATGGCGAGATTGGAAAAATCACAAAAAAAGTAGGTTAGTAGAGTTTTTCTCTCTTTTTTCACGTTTTCCCTAGCCTTTTTCTCTTGAGATTATTTGACTTGATGCCTATTCCGTGATTGCTTTGCTGCTTGTTACCGCTTAATGGGTTTTTTCCTTTTTTTTAGAAGATATAAATTTAATTGCACAACTGGAATCTTCAACAAGCAGCACATCAGAAGAAGAGGAACAAGAAGAGATGGAGGTGAATTTTCCCGACACAGAGGAAGGAGAACCAGAAATAAAGAAAAATAAGTACGCTAGAGGAAGTGTAGAGATTATTACCGAAAAATTGGCTTTATTGTTAGATAGATGTAGTATTTCAGATAGAGACGCAGTTCGAATAATATCAGCTACTGCAGAGGCGTTAGGTTTTGACTCACAGAATTTAATTGTATGTAGAAGTGTAATACGACTTCGCAGATAGCTATTCCGAAAACAAAAGACTGAGCTTATCAAACATAGATTCAAAAATTCCGATTTATAAGGAGCTGCTGTGCATTGGGACGGAAAATTACTTCCATATATTTTGAGTAAAGAAAATATAGAAAGGGTAGCGGTTTTGATTAGTTTTGGGGATGAAGAACAGTTGATAGGAGTTCCTCAGCTTGAAAATGGTACGGGAATTACTCAGGCAAAAGCTGTATTTTCAGCAGTTGAAGAGTGGGGGGCAGTTGAGAAAATCAAGGCAATGTGTTTTGATACCACTGCGGTAAATACTGGTCGCTTCAACGGAACCTGCATTTTTTGGAGCAATTATTAGAGAAAAATCTTCTTTATTTAGCATATCGCCACCATATTTTAGAAATTATTCTCAAATCAGTTTTTGATTTAAAAATGGGCACAACTACTGGACCCCACTCAAATATTTTTAAAAACTTTCAGACTGGGTGGTCGAAGCTAGACAAGACAAAATACAAAACTGCTTTGAAGATAAAAATATTAGACGTAAAATAGGGAATTCAGATGAAATATCAATTTTTCTTACAGAAAAATTAAAAAACCAACAGCCAAGGGATGATTACAAAGAATTAATTCAACTTTCGTTAGTTGTGTTAGGACGTACTCCCTCAAAAGATACTGAGTTCCTGGTCAAGTTCCTGGTGCCATTCATCACGCTAGATGGATGGCAAAGGCCATTTATTGTATCAAAATATATCTTTTCAGGGATCAATTTACATTAACAAATTTAGAAAAAAAAGCTATCACTGACATTTGTTTATTTTTAATAAACATTTATGTAAAAGCGTTGTTTAACGCCCCCAAACCCACTTTGGCCCCCAACCAAGACCTACAATTTTGATAATCTCTTGTAAAATATAGAGTTCGATAAAAAACTTGCAGGCAAGGCACTGTCTAAAATGATAAATCATCTGTGGTACTTCGATTCTGAGCAAGTCGCATTTTCTTTCTTCGATGAAAATTTTAAAAAAGTCTAAAAACAAGCATGGCTGTAAAAAGTCTACAATTAATTCCAATTGAAGAACAAATATGTGAGAGGGATGTGAAAGCAAAACTCAGTCTCCAAAAATATCGATTTTTTTGTTTCTCATCAAACTCTAAATTTTTTCAAAAGATTTGCAATTGATACAGAATTTTTAAATGCGGATCCTGATATATGGTGTGAAAATGCACATTATTTAAAAGCTAAACAAAGTGAACGGTTTTAAGGTTGTCAATAACACAGCTGAAAGAGGGGTAAAATTAATCCAAGACTTCAATTCCTGTTTGACAAAAGACGAAGAACAACGACAGTTTCTGTTACAAGCTGTATCGGAATGTCGAAAATTTTTTCCTGACTCTTCAAAAACCACGTTATCTAAGCCATTACCACCTTAATCTGATAATTAATTGTAAATGTAAATAATAATAATAATAACTTCTTTCTTTCATAATGCTTTCTTTTGTATATTTTAAATAATAAAACTTTGAACATTATTTCTTCTTGTTTTTTATACCTTTTTGCATTTCTTTTCTCGTAAATCCATAATTTTCAATTTGGATTGTGCTGTATTTACTTTGAAAACAGTTTTAACTACACCCTTTTTATGTACCAATTGAGAAAATAAATAAAGCAAAATCTGGACAGCACGTGTAATTAAATCTTGCAATATTGTTAGGTATTTTATATAAAAAAAAAATTTATATAAAGTTAAACTTCAACCTTGATGAGGCACGGGTTAACCTTATCCAATTGAGCTGAAACTTCACCAATCTCATTTTTTAGCCAATTGGCAGCTTTTAGGGGGGTCAGCACAGAAAAATTCCAACATTGATTTTTTGTAACCACCCTAATACACACCCTTGCATCGATACATAATAATACTTGGTCGATGCGTCCTTGTAATTACTAATTATGCTAATTACTACTAACATTCATCTTAACTTATGCTTTGGAAGAAATATATACGACACACACATATTGATATTGATTTATATAAAAACGAAATTTTAAATTTTTTCACACAACCTCACAAGAGTCCCAACTGTTCCCAGCCCTCTGATCCAGTGAGAATATGGCATCCCCAATAATTGGGTTTTATTGTGAGGCTGAAAGTAGTGGGGAGCAAAAGGAGATGGGTAAAAGGGTGGGGAAGTACCTGACTATTCAAATCTGGTCACCAAACACTACTAAAGCCATTTCAATCAATTTTTTAATTCCGAATGGTGGTCTTACACCATGGCGATACCAAAGTATCCAACACTCTGGAATGTAAAATATTCATAGTAATTTTTAAGGGTGTAAATAAATTTGAACTTATCTTATTTTACACCGAAAACGGGAAAAATTATATTTTAGCTGGTGAACATTGCAAAAAATGACTTTTCCTTATTGTTCAGGCGAGTGCTTCCCACCGTGCAGCCCGGCTACCTGCGGCCGTTGGTGCCCGAGACTGCCCCAGAGCAGCCCGAGACCTGGCAGGACGTCATGGCAGACCTGGAGCGCGTCATCATGCCCGGCGTCACCCACTGGCACTCGCCCCGCTTCCATTCCTACTTCCCCACGGCCAACAGCTACCCCTCCATCGTTGCTGATATGCTCAGTGGAGCCATCGCCTGTATCGAATTTACCTGGGTAACTATAATAACAGCATAATACTTTTGTTACACGTTTACTTTCCATAACTCGGGACAATTGCGATATACCTACCTAATACAATTATAAGTAAAACAAAACTAGATTCCCGATCAAACTGTTAATCAGTTGCATCAGTCGCATCAGTAAATTGACGTTACTATTAATAATTGACATTGATTGTCTCCGGGTCGCTTTGCTTATGTTCCACCGACGTCCATCAATCCAAATGGTAAAAGCCAGTGACGTCACATTTTAAAGACTTCTGTGGTCGAGCTTTAAAATCTATAACCTCTGTTTCATTTTGACAACCAAAGAAGCCATTAAATATTAACAGAGAAATCAAAATGGTCTTTAGTCGTACCACCTGTTCTGTACAGTAGCGATGGGTTATAACTCACTTTATTAAGAGCGCGAGCCACGGTACCAGCTCAATATTTTCGTACGACTCAAAGACTCAACTCAATTGAACGGGAGCTGTGAGCTCATAGCAATGAGAATACTGCGCTCCCCCGCTACGGCACCCCCGCTACGGCTTCCCCGATACGGTTCGCAGCTCCCAGCGTGAGCGTATGAATTATCGTACGACTCTTGGTACCGGATAAGAAGATAAGATGCTAGGTAGGTAGTAAACTAATAAACCTAAAAAACTTATTACATAGCCTTAAAATTTGTCCTACCCACACTAATTTAAGGCTGATATATTTTTTCATTTTTGAAAGCTAGGATTTAAAAAGTTATATAATTATTTATGTTTTGTTTTTGAAAATATGTGACAAAATTTCAAAACAATTGAAACTGAACAACTTGATTGAACAACTGAAGAACTTTCGGAGATTTAAGATTTTGAACAAATGAAAATTATTTTTTTTATTTATATAGATTAAAATATATTATATAGATTATAAAAAAGATCTTTGGCTACAGTGATGAAACAATTTACAGATATTAAATATTTTAAGGAGGCCCTGAAGAAAATAATTTCCCTCAGGGCCTATGTCATCTTTGGGGATGCTGTGTGGAGGGTCTTTTTGTGGAGAGGAAGGAGTGAACATGGGTCTTGAAGAGTCCCATGTTGTAGGAGGGAGGAAACACAGGGGCCGGCAGTTCGTTCCACAGCCGAGCTGTTGAACTTAAGAACGAATCGTAGAAGCGACCCGTTTTCATGTGACAAATGTCAACTGTGTACAAATGTTGGGCGCGCGTTTGGCGTGTATCCCGACTACGCACCGGTGCCGAAGGGATCAATGACGCTAGTTCCTCAGAGCATCTTCCATTGTAATACCGATAGAACAAGGACAGCATACCTACCTGACGCCTGTGCTCTAAAGATTGCAGTCCGTTTGTTAAGATTGGGGAATCTATCAAACGGACCGCCCGTTTTTGCACAGAGTCAAGGGTTTTTTTCAGGTATTTAGGGGCTCCGGACCAGAGATGGCTGCCAAATTCGACAGTAGGGCGCACTTGCGATTTGTACAGGGTCAGCAGTTGTGTATTATTTAAGAGTGCACTTTCCCTATCAGAATTTGAGAATTGCCTCTACGGCAACTTTTAAACCTTTGTAAGATTGCCTATAGGGTCTCTGTCGTCACTTCAAGAAAATAATTATATTATTATTATGTCCTGAATTTGAGACATCTATTAACACTACTCCAAACTAAATCTACTTTTACAAATGTGAAATAATATCAACACGTGTCAGCTGCCAACAGCAGAGCTCTGCTGGCACAATACAAAGGAAGTCAAACTGTGGGGTATTTCAGAATCCATAAATTATTTATTTTTTTAATTTTATAATAATATGTAATTTGTAAAAAAATATGACTTTATAAAATCAATATATATAAGTTTATCTATACAGGGTGTCCGGGGGTAAAGTTCAAAAACTTCAGGAGGTTTCAAGGAGGAGAAATTTCATTTTTTTTTTCCTTAAAAAAACATTTTTTCATAGACCAATATACTTTTTTCTGTACAATCAATTAATTTTTTTTATCCGAAAACTAGCTTAAAACGTTAAAATTTCAAAAAATCGTCTTTTTTAATTGTACTATCATGTAGAATCACCTTCCTTGCACATTTAACCCCCGGACATATTGTATAAAAAATATATATGTATTATCTACTTTTGTACATTTATATAAATTATATAGATGTATACGTTTTTTATACTTATCATATTTTGTATTATGAAGATAATTTATACATTTTTAAGCTTTTTTATCAGGGTGTGGGCCATTAGTGTCTCAAGGATTTAAATATAAATCAGAAGACAGTTTTGTAATGATTTATTTATTCATTTAAACAATTCAATAATTATGAGAGTAATATAACATGTATGAATCATAAAATTACATTCCAACATATATTTTTAATGATGTACCTACTCTCACAAAAAAGCTTCTGTATTTTTGTTTGGAGGGTGCTTTATTTATTCACAAAGGTAAGAAATTTTTGTAACTACTATTTTTAATAGTTTAAGTTCATGTGAACTTACAATTTAATTTTGAACTTTATTGGTTATAACATACGATATACTTTTAAATACTCTAAATCTTGTTTGTTTAAATTGTCAAATGTAATTTAATCACAAACATAATACAATGAAGAATTGGTGGTTCTGAGATATACCAATAAATACGGTGAAAGAACCTTAAACTATGTTGTACCCAAAAAATACAATAAACTAAAAACAATCAAAAATAATACCATTTGTATTGCAAGTCAAATATAATAAAAGGAAATTACTATAAGATACAGATATTTATATTGATGCCCTATTGAAGCACTTGTATTTGTAATTAGAATTGACATTGTTAGGAAAAGGAATATCATTATATGTTTGTAATACTTCATATACCTACCTATATAATATATGAAACTATTGATGTGACCATTCATTTGTACTTGTTTAGTGTATAAGTTTTTTACTGCTGTTTACATATTTATATTTATACTATTCTGTTAATTTAACCAATTGATCTAGTTGGTAATTTATCATCATCTTTATTTATACATATACCTTCTTTGAAAATTTACCAATTGCATAAAATGTTGTCACTACGTACCTGCTGACAATCTTCATAAGTAGTGTAGCATGTTTAAATATTAATAAATAAAAATAAAACTCGTCAGGTATAATAAATAATAGACGTCAGCGACAACAGGTACATAATCGGGTTCATTCAACGTGAAATTGGGTGTGATGAATGAAAGTGGGTTATATGAAAAGAGACAACCTGGTAACAACGTTTGACGCTGGTGCCATATGATGAAGACCGTAATACAATACAAACATTAAAAAACTATAACAGTTATACTGGCACTCAAATCAATGTTATTGTTTTCATAGATCGATATCCATTTTAAGGCAGCTTTTTATTTTCTAGGTTGGATACAAATGACACGGTCGGAATAAGGAGAATAGAGATGCACCATCGACAACTTCTTTTTTTATCAACCAACTGCAATCCATATCGGACCATTCTCCATTTAGACGCGGATTTGGAAAAGTTATTGTCAAATCTGAGCCCAGATCTGACCTAAAGTCCAAAATAAAATTTGAATGTAAAATGTGGCGACAAATTTATAGTCAACACATGCGACCAAAAGCCTAAAAATACCATGGACATCAATGTAGCAGCAGCATCGGGGATGACTGAAGGAATTGGGCTTGCTCAACTGTCTGAGTTTTTTACGGCTGTCGACTTATCCCTGGTGTACCAAAAACATTATAATAAAGCAAATATATGTCAAGAGAGTGAAAGAAATGTGCATTACTCGCAGTGGAAGTCACAGTGGAGCGAGAGCGTCAATCTGCTATTGAAGAAGGTTTTCTGCAGGTTTTCTGGTCTCGTTTTGATAAGTTTATGATAAGTACTACTGTCTCCGTCTGCTATTAGCCGCCCATATATCAAATTATGAGATTCAACTGAAGTTTTGAACCCTTCTACAAGAATTTCTGCTTCCATTCCAGTTGAAGGTCCAGTGTAATTTTTGTAGCAAACATGTTCTTTAGGCAATACTCCTCGGTTTTCAGCTCTTGCACAAATGCAACAATATTTATTTTTAACTCCGAGGTATAAAACTTCTCCAAATCTTCTGCCAACAATTGCTGCCGCACCGGAGAGGGCTGTATAATTTGTTCTATATGATCGTTTCGACCAACACCCATCCGCGATCACGTCAATCACCGCCACTCCGTCCTGTAGACAACCTTCTTCGATAGCTGCTTGACGCTCTCGTTTCGCTGCGACTTCCATGGCGACTAACGCGCATTTCTCCCATTCTCTTGACACTAATACATTTGTCTTGTGGAAAAATTTTACGGACATCGGGGGTATGTTGACAGCCGTCAAAAACTCGGACAGTTGAGCAAGCCCAATTCCTGCAGGAGTCATCCCCGATACTGCTGCTACATTGACGTCCATGGTATGTTTAGGTTTTGGGTCGCATGTGTTGACTGTAAATTTGGCGCAACACATGTTACATTCAAATAGTATTTTGGACATTAGACCAACTCTTTGCTCAGATTTAAGAATAAGATTTCGAAATCCGCATCCAAAAGGAGAATGGTCCGATATGGATTGCAGCTGGTTAATAAAAAAGAAAATGTCGACGATGCGTCTTTCTTCTCCTCCTTCGACTGCATCATTTTTATCCAACCTAGAAAAGCAAAATTGATTTATGAAAAACTACAAATAAAAGTGGATATTGATAATGATTTGGATACCAATAAAAGTATTATAAATTTTTGAATGTTTGTATTACTGAAGATTAATTTTTTCGAATGAAGCGGATGTTCTTTCACATAAAGCAGATAGTTTGTATATTAATAATTCATCTCTTTAGAACTTATGTTTTACCGTTAGTAAAATAAAATACATAAATGTTAGTAAAGTAAATCACTATAACATACCAATTGTCAATGCTTTGAGAAAGACCTCTCCGGCCGATGGGTTTCTTGTTTACAATTTTACGTTTTTTGTTGTAGTACACACGTACATCAGATTTACTGTAATAAAAAAAAAAGTTAACGGTATATATTTTTTTCACAACACGATAGTTTAATCGAAATTCTGAAATCCATTTTACCTTCCTCCATTATCTATATTCTCCTTAGGTATGTCGTTATATGTATTCTCAACAGGTATGCTTTCCCGTTGTTCGTGGAAGCTGGAACAAAATAAAAACATTGATTATAACTACATTTCAAGAACTTTCTAAATAAATGTGAAGGGCGTAAATGATTTTATTGTTACCTCAGTGCTTCAACATCTTTACAAGATGTGGACAAAACGTTCTTCAGTTGAGTATAGTCACATCTGAAATATAATTAAAGAACAAAATGAAATAAATATTTTGTTTTAACTACTTTATTTTAATTTATATTCGTCGACCGGTTTCGGTTGAACTCAACCTTCTTCAGGACAATAAACATTTATATATATCGACGAATATAAATTAAAGTTAAGTGGTTTTTGTATGAGACGATGTATGAATGTGAGTAAGGCAAAGAGTGCGTGCCAAGACCGAGTTGTTTGGCGGTCCGTCCTCTCTGACTACCTCTGCGGGGAAACGGCCTGATGGTTAGTTAGTTAGTTATTTAAAACAGATCGCCTAAAAAATTAGACTATTTTCAAATGGACGAATTCTGGAATAAATAAGTACGTAACTATAAAATAATAGAAAACCTAATTTTTATTGGAAGAAAAACAAAATAATTATTTATTATATATCCAATCAATAATTAACTTCCTCAAATTAAATTCCCTAAAGTTTGAGAACTAGTATGAAGATCTTTATGTTCTTGGATACATTATCGAAAATGCCGGTAGTTTGCCCCACCGTAAAAGTGTCTTATTATTGTACGAAATCATTGGCAGAGATGCAAATCTGACCGGGTCGCTTTCTACATATTCCAGGTACCTACAGTGTTATTATACATATTACTTGCCTCGATCCAGAAAGCTTAGAATTTGTATCAAGCCTTAGTTGGAACGCGTTCTAACATCAGATATACAGTTCTATGATATGAGATGTCAAAGTTTGCAAAGACGATTTATATATTTACCAATTTCTGATTTGAGTTTTTTGTAAAGTTTTTAAGTTTAATATTTTTAAAATGAAAAATATTTAAATAGGACATATAATTACCATTTTAGAACATACCTAAATATGCATATGGAATATTATGCAATTAGCTAGGGCATAATTATTCATTGTACAAGATTCTAACGAATGCAATTCTGTGCTCTGGCAACGTACTTTATAAATATTTTCCATTAAAATATGACGAACTAAAATAATTTGCACAAGATTGAACCTCAAATTCAAAAATTGTTAAATGGATTACGAAAACTTGTCTTTGCAAACTTTCTCTCCTCAGAACATGGAAAAGCGAAGTTAAAACTATATCCAATCAAAATGAACAACTACAAAACGCCTCAGAAACAGACAAATACAATAGGACAAAAAAAAAACAAACGTAATGCTGTTAGAACGTTGTAAATTAAGTGCGGCTTGATTTTAGAATTTCTTCGCGCAATATATACAGTAGCCATACTACGTGACCCGTTCAGAGAGGGGGAGGGGATCTTCAACATACCACGCCATACCAATATTATTATTTACGATAAATATTATTTAGGAGAAATCACGAAATGTAGAACAACACGACCATCCGCGAAGCTCTCTAAGCAGTGACTGAAAGGCAGATAGCGAACGCGCGTGAGGAAGTGAGAGGGGATGCAATAATCATGCTTAGAATCATAAGACGTAAGCGACTGTTGTGAAAATGTTTAATAAATCACGGCGTATTTCAAAAATAGCAAAAATCACTTTCGGGGTCTATTGAGTAGCATTAAAAAAAGCATTGTGATTTTTTTCATACATATAACTTAAGTAAAATAACAGAAATAAAAGTGTTAATAATATTTTTCGGAGCATACTTTGCGATTTATTTCTATCGAGGGAATTTCAAATAATTACCGTTTCGGCTTTTGGAACAAATAGATACTATCTTAAAGAATAACATATATTTTTTTAAGAGCTTAAAAACTTCAAACTTTTAAGGAAAATATCTCGGAAATTGGATGAAATTCGAATAGTGGGCCCTTAAGTATCTGCGGGCCTTTACAGTACGCCCAGCTTCTGACAGGCCAACTTTACTCTGGCTTCGATGGAGACCCCGTACCTGAGCTGGTCACTTATAGTTATACCAAGCATATCAATGGAAGATAGCAGTTATTCCAAGCATATCATATTCAAAATGACCGACTTTTGCATCTTTATATTTATTTTTTTGATAGATCTAATATGACTAAATTTTTAATGAGAGAGCTAGGTATAATGCCAGTAGCCGAAATAACGAATGGTAATATTTTTATAGTCTGAGAATGCCAAATTCTTTTTATTTCATTTCCTAAATCTGTGTATTTTCTTATTTTTTCATTAGCAGATTTTTGAATATTACAGGAATTTGGAATAGCGACATCAATAATATAAGTTAATTTTTTTAATTTTGTCATGTAAAACTATATCGGGTCTATTATGACTAATCGTTCGGTCTGTTTGTATAGTTTTATCATAATATATTTTATAAAATTCGTTTTCTAAAAATGAATTTAGTTCGTATTCATAATATGGTACTATATTACGGCAGTCAATCAAGTTATGTTTAATTACCAAACTTTGGTGAATTATTTTTAAAACTTGATTGTGCCTAAATGTATACTCGGACGGTGTTAATATAGAACATCCCGATATAATATGTTCTATAGTTTCCGGAAAAGCCAAACATTTTCTACACAAATCATCAATTTGATTTGTATCTTTGATTATATGCTTTCTATAATTTTTAGTATTAATGACTGTATCCTGAATGGCAAGCATAAATCCTTCTATTTCTGCGCTCAACTCTCCAATACTCAACCATTTGTTTGACGAAAATTTGTCAACATACGTTTGGTTGAGATAATTGAAGTATTTTGCGTGTAAAATTTTATTTGACCAGGAATCTAATAGTTCCTGGTTGGGATTTATAAAAATGTTGGCATTCTCATCGTATAAATTTAAAGGTGTAATATTTCTATCTGCCTTGCAAATTATTTTGTGCATTTCTGAGCTATGAGCTTTCCTATGGAAAAAAGTTCTTAGCATTTCTACCTGATTATGTTTCAAAGAAGTTATTTTGATTATACCTCTACCTCCTAAATTTCTAGGTAAATTAACTCGTTATATAGCTGAATTTGGATGATGGCAATTAAACTTTGTTAGCGTAGTTCTAATTAATCTTTCTAAGTTATCTAAATCTGTTTTAGACCATTTAACTGTGCCAAATGAGTACGTTAATAGAGGTGTTGCCCAAGTATTTATTGCTTTTACTAAATTTTTAGGAGATTTGAAATTTAATCCTAATATCATTTTTAATACTAGTATGGTCTAATCTATTTGATTGTGGGTAGGGAATGCAATCCCGCAAGAAAATGTCAATCCAGGTATTTGCGGGATCCAGCAGAGTGAACTTAGATATCTAATCAATCGTATAATAAAGACCTCGATCTACCAACCTTGTTTATAGACTTTTAAATTTGTACCTATAGTTCTTTGGGACATTTTAAATGATTTATTAATAGGTATACCTTTAGTTAGACATAGATAAGGTTTAAGTCATAAATTGGGAAAGAATAAGATAAGACATAACATACCCGCCTCGGAACAGACTTTGTCTAGTGAGGTGGGTAAAAAAAATCTGAAAAAACTGAAACTGAACTGAAACTTAAATAATAACGTTCATACGATAAACAATATTCTTGTACAATGAGCATCATAAGTTTAATTAAACATTATTTTGGAAATAGCTTCGTAAAAAAGTTAAAGTATTAATTGTGTCATCTGATAAACGGCTTCTGATATTGGACACAAGGTAGCCAGCGGCTGAAAAAGCTCGTTCAGCTTCCACGCTGGTTGGCACAATAGTCATTAGCGCATTGTAAGTAAATTGAAGGTATTGTCATTTTAATCCACCGGACTCGAAGTAATTCATTTTCTTCTTTATCAAAACCTCAAGGTTTCTCTCTTCATACTAATCAAAGTAAGTTCGAGTTCGTCTTGAAGTGACATTGGTGCTTCTGCTGCTGCTGCGTTTGTCTCCAGATTAGCGATATAAGTGTCGTCATCGTCATCGTAAGGATCATCAGCGTCAGCAGGAGCAGTGGCTATTGCTTTGTTACCCGTGTCCGTGTACTCTAGCCTTTCGACTATAGTTTTGATTGCCTTGCGTATTACACTTTTTGAAGGTAGACTAAATGTGTCATCAACATTAATAAATTGACTTCTGTCTTCTTCGTACTTATATGGATCATGTAAGTATAATAAAACCGCTGTCAAGTTAGATCGCCGCGGCGATATTTCAGAGCGGCGCGCCGCTCTGAAATCCGTTTCCTCAAAGAATCAAGAAATTTTTGGGCTAATGGTTTATTAATATTTTTCAGTTTGCTAATAACATATTTTAAAGTGGTTTCCGCAGTAATCAAGTTTGACTCTCGCCTAATTTTAACGGCTATAATATTCCTTCCAGATCATTTAGCACACCATATTTCTCTTCAGTGAAAAAGTAGTCAAGATTTGCACCGAGCCCTAAGTCAATCAGACTTTTCGATACGCCCAATCTTACTTTGTTAAATATTGATATCATTTCGCACAGGCTTGACCACCTTGTTTTACAGTCCAATAATAAAACAATATTTTTTCCCATGTCTTTTGTCATGTAAGTCTACAGCAGGTCGTTCTTTTTGGGCGAATTTGTAAATAGTTTTACTACCTTTTTTACTTTATTAATAACGTCTGCGTACTCTATAGCCAGGTTTACTTCGCTTGTTGTAGGTGTAGGAAACGTCAAATCAAAATTGTCATTTTCAGAGTCATTCTTACGATTCTCATGGGCTTCAGGGCCACTAGGTAAAGAAGTTTGTTTTTTGTAAATAATATCCACAACAGCCAATTGGATCCCATGAGCATAACAAAGTTGTTGATCGGGTTTGATCAGCTTTCCAACTTTAACCATTACTTTGGCACCATCTGTGGTGATACAGATTATATCCTCATCCAAGGATCGCTTGTATTCTGATTCTTTTAGGATTGTAATACAGGCTTCTGCAGTCAAACTGCCACAAATCCGCACTAGCCCTAAGTTCCAGAAAACACGTAACACGTATGAACTCTGTAATCCCGCCAGTCCAGCGGGATCCCGCAAAATTTTCGACCGAGATTAGTCTCGCAAAATGTTTGCGGGATCTCGGTATTTCGGGATCCCGGTATACCGGGATTGCATTCCCTAATTGTGGGTATCCTAAATACTTATAAACCTCATCCCTTTTCATCCTAGTAATTTGGAAATTTCTAAATATATTCTCGTCCCCATCTACAATTTTGCCTTTCTCTATATGGATCGTTCTACAATTATCTAAACCAAAAGTCATTTTGATATCATCTGAAAAGTTTTTAACTAGGTACCTCGATCATTTTCTCTAAATTTTGTTTTTTTTTTTATTATTATATTATTATTAATATTATTTACTTACCTATCGGTTATTATTTACCTATTTTTATTTAGTTATTTTATTTTTTCTTATAATTTGTTATTCATACTATCCATGTTGTAATTGTTAGTATGGTTATCCTATGCTTGTGTCTGATAAGCCAGCACAGGTACCCTGTACTTTAGTTAACAGAAGAATATTATTGTTGCTAACTTACTTACTAATGCTTCTTTTGTTTTTATTTTTGTTTTTATTTTTCGCACATTTTTTACTAAAATGTTGTTTATTTTTGTCTACCGGTCTCGAAACGACCGTGTCATAAACTTTTCCTTTTTGGGTTTAAATTTAATGTTATTAATATTTTAAGTTTACATATATGTATTTTTTAAAATTATATAATAAGGAAGTTTAGTGAAAAATATTTTGACTGATAAAAAATATGTTCATGGAGATCAAAAAATATCGATTCTAAATATATAAATATATTTCTATATTATTATTCTTAGAATTAGTTAAATGTTCTTGAAAAACCATTAAATAGCAATAAACTGAATACTCTCCACGATTGGTCGAAAGAATTCTGACGTCACATGTGTCGTTGCTTGTAGAACGGGTCACCGCTGTGTGTATAGTGCATCTCTTTCTATTACATGAGAGATGGTCGGTTTAGATGAGAGAGGTGTATAGGCCAAACGTTTATTTGGGCCAAATCACAGCTGGTCGTGGAGTTCAATCTTCCAAGTAAGTATATCAAATTATTAATTGTGTTCATTTGTACGTTACGATAAATATAATACATTTTTACAGTATAATAATCATTGCGTATCTACCCATCTGACATTTCGCCATAACCACTAGTTTTGTGCAGGTATATTTATTGATTTCGCATGACATGATAATTATTCTCTACTCATTATAATATATATTATAATGTGGTGATGGCTTTTAAATATTTCATCTTTTGTTTACCATATAATAAGGCACTGCTGAAAACCAGCTGCATTCCCGGAGAAACCGCTTTATCAATAGGATCTATGTGAAAAAAATAGTTCCCATCTATTGTCAAATATATGTAGGTATTTGTTGTTATTATTATATGATATGGATTTCTAAAGATACATATTCGTATAGTGCTTTATAATAATATGTTGTTTATTGCATCGCTTAGAAGTTTTTATTATTATACATGTCACATTACATGTGATTACACTTCAGGCCGCCGCGCAGATAAGTATCACAGTGAACTGGGCTGTAAACCGTTATTTTTCTGCGCGGCGGTCAACAAATAGCGTCTTCAATACCGTGCTGGGCGGGAAAAGCAAATATTCTAACTTAAAATATTAATTTAACTATGAAATATAATCAATTTTCTTTTTTTTTTAATAACATCAATTCTAATAGACGGTTAACATTGGTAAAAAATTACTGGAATTCGTTATTGAAGAATTAAATTTTTTTTCCATACAAAATGTTTAAGCGACGTGGTTCTCACAGTTTGAATGACGTCACACCCACACCCCGCCTCTTACCGCTCGGATTCCGCTCGTTTTGGCGGGCTTGAAAAAAGTTAAACTTTGAGAATTAATTTAATTATGAAAACAGACTTTAAAAAAAAAAAAAAAATACCAGTATTTTAAGTTTGAATGCGAACATTGATAAAAAAATAAAAAAAATGGACTCAACTTCCTTATTGTAAAGCTGCACATCTTGATACAGGAATGCCCTAGTGAGATGTGCAGAGTATGTTTTTTAAGTTAAAAACTGTTATTTTTGAATAAATAAATAAATAAAATTTGCATCCAAGCGTCAAGTGTCAAAGCAAGGATCGATTTAAAATGATATAGATGCAACTAAGGACGGTTTGTTTCGGAGAATTTGAACAATTCATCAAATTTCAACGTTCATTTTAAAGTTATGTGAAAGATTTTTCAAGATCTGCCTTTATTTCAGTTCTGTCAAGCAACTAGCCTATAATGATAATAACAGAACTTGAACAGGACTTTCATAGAACCCGAAAATGAACGTTGAAATTTGATGGATGGTTCAAATTCTCCGAAACAACCCGTCCTAAGTATTTTTTTTATGAAAATAAGAAACCAATACAGACAATTAAGAGAGTGACAGATTACGCTGTAAGTTCAAAGCGTTTTATGTAACTCCGTATTACTCACCATACAATCCCATACAGACCTATCACACTTAAAAAGATGATGGGTTATAAGTCTGGTCGTGGCGGCGATATGCGCTGCGATCTGCTAGCCAGGCTATATTTGAAAATTATGCGACCCCCTCTCCTACATAGGGGCGTTACCGTCAACTGTGAAATTGTCAACAAAATTCACTGCTATATCTCAGGGCCCGTTCCCACTTCCGTTTTCAAATCGGAGGCGGGTCCCGTTTTAAAAACGGATGCCCTAGTGGCTGTAGTGGATGTATGGAGCTGTTCACACTTGTCCGACACGATTTGAAAACGGATCCGACATTTTTTGTCGGATGGCTCGCCTACGCAGCGCGTCCGTTTTCAAATCGTGTCGGAACACGCTCGCTCATAGTGTTGTATGGAGCTGTTCACACTTGTCGTCTAGTAGTTCCGGCAGAGTCCCCGCCACACCCCAACCCCCCCAACCACTCGCAAGGAAGCAAGCACGCTGCGTGCTTCTATTTGGTTATTTTGTTAAGTAAATAAATCAAAACTACAATAATGGATAAGGAAATAAATCCCGAAAATTTAATACCACTGGTCGAAGAAAGAGTATGGTAATATTTTATCTTTAACTAAATAAAAACAAAACACTTGGTGTACACAACTTTTGTACATCAAAATTTTTATTTTTATTTTTTTAAGTTTACTTTTTTTAATTTTAAAGCTTTAATGAGATGCACGGAAGAGCGTATTAGTTAAATAAACACATAATAAAAAAATATTTGAGTGTTTATTGTTTTCTTACTTTAAAATATCGATAGCCTTTCTTCAGGACAAATGCACTTTCTCAATTTTGTATTTTGATATGTTAAGCTCTCTGAAACTCATTCCAGTAGATGGTTAAAGGAAGTGATAGACATTCTCTTAAGCCATTAAGCGCCCTTGAGGTGATTTTTCCAATCCAATCATTATTATTCTAAAATAATTAAAGAACTTTAGTTCATCACTTCTCAACTCACCAATTAACACTTGGAAAATTCCTACAGAAAATCATTCTGCTATGATTGGGTGTACCCAAAATTATCTTTTCACTTTTTTCCTTCTATTTAATAAGTACCACATGAAAACAACAGCTTCATCGTCGTCCATTGCGCACCATTACTGAATAATTAGCAAATAAAATGTTTTTGTTGAATCGACAATTATTTTTTTTCGTAGAGTATGGTCCGTTTTTAAAACGGATCCGTTTTTAAAACGGTAGTGTGAACAGGGCCATTGGCCGTCCGTTTTTAAAACGGGACCCGCCTCCGATTTGAAAACGGAAGTGGGAACGGGCCCTTAGGCTCAGGTTTGTAAGCATTTGCAGAGATGTTATATTTTTTAAATCATTTATAATACATTTGGTTAATCAACATTTACGCAAAATAAGACGAATTAAATGCACTGTTTATCAAAAAAAAAATGCGCTTTCACGTTTTGAATTTCTCAAATAACTATAATGTTTTACTAGGTATAGTTTTGTTAAGTTTTATGGGCACAGATTAGCTACGACCATTACGAAGATACGAATGAATTATTGCTGATACACTTCATTTATCAGGCAGAAACGATAACCGACCTGTTGGACCGCTTAACAGAAGCCGTGTTATTTGCTTCACATAATATGTACCATTATAGCATGTTAAAACCCGAGGTCTTTTTAGATGCTATTAAAAACATAAATAGGCGACAGATTCCTTCAGAAGATTTTAAATTTTAATTTTAATTAGCGCTTATTGCAAGTAAAATCAATTCTCAGCTTGGAGTCAAAATAACCATGTCATCTGTGTATTGTGACAATCACGTTAACATATCCTCCGGCAACTAGCTCAGAATAATAATTAAATATACGGCCGGCGTGGTCTAGTGGTATACGCTTTTGACTACAGATCCGAAGGTCGCGGGTTCGAACCCGGCGTGCGCAAATAAATTTTATTTGATTAATTTGTGTTATTTCACAATTAATTAATTTAAAATAATATATAGTATATTTGCGGCACGTTCCAGAGTGGAAGATACTCTCAGTATCGCCCTGGTGTAAGACCACCATTCAGAATTGAAACGTTGCTTGAAATGGCTTTAGCCGTGTTTGGTGACCAGATCTGAATAGCCAGGTACTTCCCCACCTTCCTCTTCCACATCTCCCTCCCCTCCCCAATACCCTCAGCCTCACAACATACCCCAATTGGGGATGCCATAGTCTCACTGGCTCCAGACGGGAGCAGTTGGGACTCTTGTGCGGTATTACTGTAAAAAAAAAAAAAAAAAATTGCTGTTTTATACTTACCTCTTCAGTCGTATGTTCTGCTTTCTCGCCAATTCGTGTAGCTTGTGTGGGGACAAGGGAGGTGAATTTAATTATGAACATCTATTAATTATGAGTCTCGATTTTAACTGGGTTTGTCAAGTTTTAATACTAAATCTAAATTGTACTTAGATCTACTTACATCTATAACTTAACTAGTTGTCATGTGGTTCGGGTTGCTTCGCCACTATTCACATCGTCATTGTTCACTGTAACTACACTGTTGTCGCTGAGTTGGTTCTGTTCGTTGGCCTTAGTAAGGCCGGAGTCCTAGGTGGCGGCTTCTGCAGTTCTGCAGCTCAGGCCCTCCCTGCCGCGTCTGGTCCCCGCGCTTTCTTCGCCTCCCGGCCTCGTCCTGTCACCGCACTTTCTTCGCCTCCCGGCTGCGTTTGATCACCGCACTTTCTTTGCCTCACGCCCAGCATTACGTGGCTGGGCGGAGGATAACATATCTTCAAAATCGCTTTCTCTAACTCGACTGTAACTTCTTCATCCACCGCCTAGCATCACATCGCTGGACGGGGAACGCGTGCTTCACCACCACTCCTGTCTCGGTCTCCTCTCTCTCCCGCCTCGATATTGACTGTCTCCCTTCCGGAGCTCGTAGGACCTGTCGCTCTACACCGCACTTCTCGCTTCTTTCTTTCCCCGTCTGTCAACACTTGTCTGTGGGCGCACACCGCGGGACACACTCAGTTTATATTTCAAATTTATTTGTGACGAAATTTGATTCGTCACAGTACGCAATGTTATTTACGCAAATGTTTCCAAGGTAACAACCTACATTCGCCGAGGTGAGTTTATTGCTTAAATCATTCATATAGACTTTAAATGAAATTGGTGATAAGCATCCCCCTTGTCTGACGCCGCATTCCGTATTCACTGGTACTGACATTTTATTTTTCCAGACAACTTGGTTCTCTTGTTGATGATGCTAGATCGCCAGAATGTTAATTATTGAACTGGGTACATTCCTTTCTTTCAGATTTTACCAAAGCAGTGCATGAGATACTCGGTCGAAAGCTTTACTTAGGTCTAGAAAGCAAGCATACACTGTTGTTTTTCTTGCCTTATAATATTAGATACTTTGTTTCAAACTGAATATTGCCATATCTGTTGACAATTTAGATTTGAAACCAAACTGGTTGTCGGACGTAAATAGTTTGGCTTCTATGTGAATTTGTAAAACCCTTTCAAATATTCTGGATATTATTGTGGCTAGAGATATCGGTCTATAGTTGGAAGCACAAGATATGTCTTCTTGTCTGGATTTAACTAACGGTACTATAATTGTACGTGAGAAGTTTCTTGGCATATGCATATGTTGAGGTATCTGTGTGAATAGCGTTGCTAGAAGCGTGTATATTTTTTCACCTGCATTTCTAACTTGTTCAATGCTCAGGCTATCATAACCGGGCGATTTTCCAGCTTTCATTCGTTTTACAGCTGTTTTGACCATATCTTTCGTAACGATTATGTTTTCGTCCTCATCTTCGCATGGTTTTTCTAAGATGGTGGATTCGTTTCTTTCCGATATTTTTGAAAAGTTGGTTATGAAAATATTAGCAATCTTTTCTGCGTCCGATTCTCCTTCAATATGGGTGGATATCTGTGCTTTAGCTTTTAAAACGTTGCCTGTTTTTTGCCAAAATTCTTTAAAGTCTTTGTTCTCTATTGCACCTGATATTTTGTCCATTTTTATTTGTTCCGCTGTTTTTTTGACATTTTCTTAATTCATGTTTAAATTTTCTTCTCAGTATTTTTCTATTTTCTGCCAAGGGACCCGACCGGGGTTTTCCAATTCCAATCCATTTCATAAGTTCATTTCGTGATGCTTCATAATGAATCGATACATTGTCGTTGATATGCTACGCGGGCCACAAGTAGACACCCAGCGGGCCGCGGGTTGGCTACCCTTGTCTTAGATTATTCACTTTATAAAATGATGTCGATAGCTTTGTAGATGCTCTTCAAACATTTATGTAAGTCTCGTCTGTGATCGGAACTGGTTTAAATACTCTTTTTGATGCGTAAAAACATCTTGACCGCGTCCTACATTTTGTACCATAGTGAAACAAAACTTTGTGGGTACCTACCAAAAAAACCAAAAAAACCTTCTTACCTTGTTCTTCTTTACCTCCAAAATTAATGATTCGTATGCGGGTGAGGGGTGGTTGAAAAGACACCGTTAAAAAAATATGAATAATTTATTGCTATTGTTAACCACATTTAAATTTTTTTTTTCCGAAAATCACGTCTGTAAGTTTCGGCAAACGTTTATGAAATATTTCTCAAATTGCGAAGCGTAGAATTTTTGGGTTTTTCGATACATTTATCATTATGAATAAAGATTTATTACAAAAATAGTAGCGTCGTTCGTGAATTCAAAAGATGGACGCTTGATTGATGTCATTTTCAGAAAAATAATTTAAAAAAGACGATAAAAAAAAAGGTTTATATATTTAATTGGTTTAAAAAATAAATAAATTTGGCAGGCGGACATGGGTACCGTCGCCCCGGGAGCCATTTATACATAGTATGATACCTTTATTTTTTTAACTAGTAGGTACCTAATTGCGTTTTGTATATATTTTTGTTTCGTTTTGCAAATTTTTTTTATGAAAATAAATTAAGTTTGAAATGACAATTTTTTTCCTCCATAATGATAATTTTGATAAAGCAATTTCTGCGAAAAATTACCTAGAGGACGCTGTAATCTACCAGGAGCACAGAGGTTTGGGAAAGTAATTTTATCTTTAAAAACGAATTATTTAATTGGATTTTTTTTATTAAAAGTTATTACATTTTGCGTGTTTATAAAGTAAAGTTTTTTCCAAAATAAAACTGAAAGCTTTGATCAGCAGAAAGTGTGCTGAATAAAGCGGTAAACTCCCTGGCACTTTTCAAGAATGTCGGTAACAAAAACCGTACCAACGATATGGGTATCAAACTACGCGTCTCAACCAACACAACTCGAATAGCTCTGTGAAAAAATGGTCAGTAAGCTCCTTGGCACCTTTTTTTCACCAAATATTCATGTCTTTTTTTAAATTTTGTAGCCCCACACTCATTGCTTCATTCACATTCAAACATCAAATCGCTTAGCACTTTTACCAATTAGTTGTCTGCAACGGGCAAAACAGCTTATTTACAAGTATGCACTTCATGCTTCATCTACATTCAAACACCAAATCATACATATGAAATTTGGCATACACACATATTACTTCATCCACATTCAAACATTTCATCACACACCACATTTTTACCCATTAGTTTCAGGCAAAAAGCATAGTATTAAAAAAAACTCTTTACTTCATTCACATTCAACACAAATATATATATATACATATATTTTTTTTTTACATCCATTTAATTAAATATTTTTTACCCATTAGTTGCCTGCAACGGGCAAAAAACTAGTAAATTGTTAAAATGCTGATAATTTATTATGTCTTTTAGGTGTTCAGAGCGGTACTGGCTTGATTATATTCTTATAATATTTATATTTTTTGGAATATTATAATATTTAATGAAAAAAAACATACACTTAGTAAGACACCACTTTATTTTTGAATCAATAACGTTAGCCAACCGGGTTTCGCTTGTCCCAAGCTTAACCCGAATAAACTAAGCCACTCGGGCATATATAAACTTAATTGTAATGATTGTTCTGCTTTTTATATCGGAAAAACGGCCCGGAATGTCAACTTAAGAGTAAAATAACATATACGATGTTTAAACAATAATGCCTTTTCAGAATTCGCGAATCATTTAATAGAATCTAATAATTCATTCGATAAAATCTCTGGAACTAAAATATTGCATAAAAATTGATCTGGAATTAGATTAAACAACTTAGAAGCCCTTGAAATAAAAAAGCAGTTAATAATAATTTAAATATAATAAATAACCAAATTAATTTATCTGATAGTCCCATATTAAATTTATTCCGCCGCTGAAACTGTTGTTTCCCCCCCCCTCCCTCGTCCTTAATAATTTGTCACCACCTTTTCTATTTTGCATCTCTTTCTATCTGTTTTGTATCTCTTTTACTCATTGTTTTCATTTACCTATATATATGTGCCTGTATCTAATTAGCTTTAGTTGATATTTAGCCCTGATGAAGCTTGGGGCAAGCGAAACCCGGTTGGCTATCGTTATTGATTCAAAAATAAAGTGGTGTCTTACTAAGTGTATGTTTTTTTTCATTCAATATGTCACACCCCAAAGTATTTGCTTCCTTCGAAAATATTATAATATTTGATTGGAAGCCGTTGTGGTGAAAAATCACCTCAAGCGCGCAGTACAATTTATTACGAATTCCTAGTAGTCCAGTCAGTGGGGAGTTTTACCTTGCAAAAGGTTAGGTAGTAGCGATTTTGATATACATATGTTGTTAAGATTGGGACTCTAAGGAAAAAAAAAAGTTTTCGTCCTTGGGAGGGTCGAGCTCGACCCGCCATCTTGGATTGAAGGTGCCAAAATTTGTTTTTATCAAAATAATTGTGAAGTGGTCGTTTTTACAACGAAATTGTTTAATTCAAACTTAAAGAAAACTAAATTACCTACATTTTTTGTAGAAAGTTTCTTTTTGTAAGTCTAATAGGTAACGAGTTAAAGTGGCGGAAATGTGAATATTTTTCTAAAAAATGATGAAATTCCCAACTTTGTAATTTTTTCAGGTTATTCATTAAATACATAATTATAATAATTTTGTTAACTCATTTCCACACCACCATGAGGTAGAGAACATGGCGCATTTTTTTATTGTGGTATCCCCAGTAGGTCTACTCCACAAATATACCAGCGATGGTAGATTTCGAAATTATGTTACATTACTATGAATTATGTTACTATAAATTATGTTACTTAATAACAGTCTTCGTCATCAATGTCATCATCTAACTCGTTGCCTGTGATACTGAGATTCTGGGCTTCCATTGACAAAATCTCTTCTTCTTCGTCCTCGACATCGATGTGAACCTCTGGCGAATTTCGGCATGTTTGACCATTACAGCACCCACATACAATAGAACACTTCAATCCAGCTTTCCTGCAGCTACATGCAACGCCGCATCCTTTTTTACAATTGCATGAAATAAATTTTAATAAAGTCTCGGGTGCTGGTTTCTTTGTCATTCTTACTGGAACAAGCCCGTTGGTGTCACGTTTCCAGCCCCAGTTTTCTGGATTTTTTTGGATTCAATACCATTTTTGGACTTGATGGTACGTTCTAAATGCATGGTACCGTGCAGCGTCGTTCGTTGGTGGCAAAGGGGCAAGATTGAATTTGCTTTTTGTTTTCGACTTTGCGAAATGTTTGTAGCGGACTTCTTCCAAGGTTTCCTTATCCATGTCACCCCCGTACAAAGCAACAAGAAAGCGTGTTCCTGCAACTGCTGTGTCTTCTGGTGTTGCATCATGTTGTTTGAAGATTCCTATCATGGCATTGAGTCTTGTGTCGTTTTGCACAAGCGAACAAAGTTTTGTTTTTCCTTGGTTGAAGAAGGACGATGTTGTATCGCAGCCGCTAAAAGCATGAAGAAACAGAATATTCTCAGCCGCCTCTTTGTATTTCACACTATTCGCGGAATACAGTCTTTCAAAAGTTTTGCCTCTCCCGGGCTTGCGAAGATATATACTACTTTTGGGTGGTGCTAATGCTGTCAGCAGAACTAGGAGATCAACGTCTTTGCCAATAATGAAAACAGCGTCATATGATGAACACAAGGAAATCACAGTATTGACAATCAACTCATCAGCATCTTCTTCAGCCTGCTTAACTGTAAAATCATCCTGTATAAATTGCTTTGTAAGCATCGAAATCATCAGGGATTCGCCATAGCAAGACACAAAGTAAGCACGTGCAACCGGACCGCTAGCCACGAGCATAAATCAACTATCTATAGATTGATAACTCCGCCCTCTTTCCATACGTTTGGTTTGGTCAAGTTTTAACCATAGATCTGGCAAATTTGTATATACCACGCATCGCCGACGTCACACCACACCATCGACAAAGGATAGAGGAAATTTAAAAAAAAGGCGCAACCATAGACAATTTAATTCTGCTTCGGAACCTACCTAAAACCCAATTCATTAGCCTAAAACATAAGTAAAATGTCACCGAAGACCACAAGGTCCTATCTGACAAAGCCCTGTCCTAAGAAAGAAATGACATTTAAAGTATCTTTCTTTACAGCTCATTTTCTCAGGACAGCGTTTTATCAGAAGGAAGCTGAAAAACAAACTCATAATTACATGTACAATAATTTTATTTTTTAAATATAAACATGAAATACAATAATATAAGCACAAAACACATTTATAAGGTGAATTTAGAAGAAATTACTGTATCAATATAAAACTAGCTGTTGGAAATGATAGTTATTTTTTTTCAACATCCAACGGCTATTGAAAAAAATATTGTCAATAAGGCAGTCAACGATTCAACCTACTGTTTTAGCTGTATTAGCGTCTAATTACATTATTATTATTTTTGTTTTCCTCCTACATAAAGAATTTAACAGTGTAAACAGAAAAGTAAATTTAACAATAGGTTATTGTTTTAACAATACATATTGGCACCTGATAAATAAATAGGGTATAATAATAACAAATAAAAACACCAAATACAACTATATATAAACCAGACATATAAAATAAACTAATTCGACTATTTTTTTATTAACACTAGTCGGTGACTGAAAAGGGCTGCAGACTAATACAGCCAAACTGAATAATGTAAACTCCGCATCAGAAAATATGTGGCTTAACATTACAAACGATAACAATATTTGACTTGTATATTTATTTTTTCGTTATTATTCTACTACTCATATAGAGATGTCAATAGAAAATGAATTGGCAAGGATACACCACAACCATACAATGGACCTGATTTAATTAGGAGCATGGCAGTACTACGATATTTAAAAGACGCTTATAGGAACAAATTGTGGTCCTAATTGGTTTTAACTTATTAAAATAAATTAGTTATGACAACCATTTCTTCCTATATTTAGCATATTTTAAATGTCGCAGTACTGCCATTTTTTTCATGGAGTCAGGTCCATTGTATGGTAGTGTATCCTTGCCAATTAATTTTCTATTGACATCGGTACACCGTGCATTGATTATAAATGGTACAGTAATTTTGATAATGAATTGAATAAATTTTTTATGTTCGTTACAATTAAGCCAATCAAAACATATATATTTGGCAATGGTTTCTTCGGGCTTATAACGGGCACAAGATATAAATTTTCGCAATTATAATTCAGTACATACTCGACGACATAATGAATTTCAAGAGCGTTGATAGCAAATTTCTTAGTGGGATAATTTAAGCAAAACCTCTCTGTGGGACGGTACTCGCTTGCTAGGATTGATGAATTTATGGGATCATATGGGTCACCTATGCAAGATATTTTACATCTATGTTCTGCCATCCCCTATGCAGCAAGAGCAACGCTGCTGGTTGCAGAGAAGACATGACTGGGTCCTGCACTTATTTCTGGAAAAAAATATATCATAGTTCTTGAAGAAATTGAAGTAAAGATTGACATATTAGAGGAACAAAACTAACAATACTATTCCATTTTAAGTAATATAAAACAGATATGTCCCTCCATGTTCTACTGCCATCCCCTGTGCAGCAAGAGCATCACTGCTGTTTGCAAAGAAGACATGACAGGGTCCTGCACTTATTTCTGGAAAAAATATATCATAGTTCTTGAGAAATTGAAGTAAAGATTGACATATTAGACGAAAAAAACTATTCCCTTTTAAGTAATATAAAACAGATATGTACCTTCATTTTCTACAAGCATCCCCTGTGCAGCAACGGGTACGCTGCTGGTTGAGATGTTACGCTCTGAAATAAATATAATTATTACATTAACCGAATTAACAAAACATATTATTATTATTATAGGCTGATGCAGTATAGAATACCTTTTAGGATGTAGTCATGATACGTGCTGAACACCATTCTCGAAATGGACTCTCAGAGGTTATGGTTGGAAACTTGTGTCGAATAGTCTCTGTCCGTACATCCTTTCACACAACACGTTTTAAGGACTTTATCGGTAGGCATTTTCACACATAAATCAACTGTTTCACACAACTAGATATTTAAAAATGTTTGACAATGTTATGATGACAAACAACGGCTTCCGTCAAACTTTGTTAAGTGAAATGGCGGGAAGCATGAGTCGGCCACCTAGCGGCGAGAACACGCATTACACCGTTTCCGAACCCTCTCTTTCTGGCGCACGAGTCTTATGGTAAAGTGAGCGAGAAACAAAAAAAAAGCATCGCTACGTCACAAACATAGATTTTCAAAATGGCTACAGTTTGTGTTGACGTTTTTAAGCGGAGTTATACCCCCCTGGCCACGAGCACACTGAGTGACCGAGCATCCAGCTAACGTCCTGTAACCAGGACTCAATCAGTGTTGCCAAGTCAGCTGTAGACTAGGATCCCACTATAACAAATCAACGTCATCGAGCACACGGATGATGCTATATAAGTATATTGTAACGTAGAAATACGTTAAAATGAAATTGTGTAATATGTTCGTACAAAATTTATCAAGAAAACTGGAGTCTTACAATTTTTTGTCAAAATTTTCTTCTTTCAACCGCTGTAACTCGTTACCTATTAGATTTACAAAAAAAAACTTTCTACAAAAAATGTAGGTAATTTAGTTGTCTTTAAGTTTGCCCTGAACAATTTGGTTGTAAAATCAACCACTTCATAATTATTTTGAAAAAACCAAATTTTGGCACCTTCAATCCAAGATGGCGGGTCGAGCTCGACCCCCCCAAGGTCGAAAACTTTTTTTTTTCTTTAGAGTCCCAATCGCTACTACCTAACCTTTTGCAAGGTGGAGCCCTTTTTTATCCCCCACTGACTGGACTATAGTAAATATCTAATTTTATTATTTGCAAACATATTCAGAGAAACATACTTTATATTTACTAACAGAAACAGAAAAACATACTTACCTGGCTGGTCACTTCAGTAGGAGGAAAACACTTGTATTAAAAAGTTTACGACTTTGCACGCAGAGGACACTATGGTAAAAACACTGGACATTGATTTTGCATTTGCTATTTTACCCTAAATTACTATTTATATTACATTTATTAGAAGATTAGTGGCAAGAGTTGATATTTCTTTTTAAAAGGCTGGAGAATTTAGTGCTCTTTAGGACTGGAGAATTTGAATTAATTGACTTTAAAAAGTTTACAAAAAATATTTTGTTAATACGTTTAGTTATTTACAATGTGAAATTGAAGATTACGAGGTAATAATACTTATTTAGATTTATCTTGCCACATTCAAGGTTTTTTGTCGGTTTGAAAATGGCTAAAATTTCTAAGGTGTTAGTATAAAAACAAACGTTTTAGCCGTACTAAAACAAATCATTTAAAAAATATTACACTCCCAATTTTTCTACTGTATAGCTTGGCATAATTAATTCTCCACTAACCGGGAATTGTAATTAGTTAATTAAGATTGTTATGTATTATTTTATTATATTATCTTCTATTATTAAAATAAAAAAAATAATATTTTAAAGTTTTATTCAATTGTTAGAATATTTTTTATTACTATGGAAACACCTAGCTACTCCTATTAAAAAAACGGAAGCAAACAAGGGGAAACAACATAACTTGATTTTTTAAACTTTTTATTAATTTATAATTTTGAATCGGTGAATTAGTTTTTTGATTTGTTATTTTGATACAAACACTTTAGATATTACAAAAATCGTCTTTTCGTGCAGGTCTTCCTTGAGAAGAGTTAAATAATACATATGTAAAATTATCTTAGAATATGATTATAGTGATTTGTTTTTGGGGTATTATGCAGGTATTATATATGCAGCGCCATCTATTTTTGTCTACTATTAAATGTCAGACTGTCAGTTTTAATCAGTTTTATTGTAAGTAAAATAAACATATATTTTTCAATTTTCGCATTATTTGTTTTATTTCTAAACCATCAATACATAATTTTGTGGAAATCTATATTTTTCCCAAAACTTATCGTAAACTATCTTAATGAGGTTAATTAAGAAATATAATATATTTTTGAAAAAAGGTAGTATCAGGAAACAGTATTTACGCAAAATAAATAATAATTATCGCAGTTATGAGTTAGAATAACGAGAGTAAAAAATATAAAACAACAAGGGAGTCATCATCTTTACTGCCAGCAGTCAAGAGCAGGAGCTGCTCTTAAATGCCCCTATTCTGACCAGCTCCGCTATGTTGAGTGCTCGACTTTTTTTAACGTGCCGCGTGAGATATCAAATGATAACTTCCTGAAGAAGGCCCTCTCCGGAATCTCTGTAGGTGATGACCTTAATGAGTGTGCATCCAAGGGCAAAGTAAGTCATATGGCTGGAGATCCAACCGGACCGTCTTGCCACAGAGTGTACTCGGTGCCCGCTAACATTCGTCATGCGTTGGTTCAACAAGGACGGGTATTTGTGGACTGGACCGTTTGCGGTGTGCGTGACTTTGCGGGACTTACCGTGTGTCTGAATTTCCAAAGAAAAAGATAAAGAAATGCAAAGATACAAAAAGATGTTCCCACTGCGGTGTAGAAGGACACGTACGCGAGGCCTGCCCCGCTGCTGCTGCAGCACCCAGTTGTGCCACGTGCGCCCTTTTCGGAAAGCCCGCAGCTTCCCGTGCCCACCCCACCAGATTGCCCGGATTACAAGGCTGCGCTATTAAAGGACCTCTCTACCATGGCGTCTAATCATACAGAAAAAGATGACGAGTTACTTACTGTTGGTGCATTCAATATATTTTATCAAAATATGAGAGGGTGTTCGAACAAAGACTGTCAGTGTACGTAATGAAATTTTAATTAATAACTACGATATCATTTGTTTTACCGAAACATGGTTGAACTCAACAGTATTCAGTGAAGAATTGTTTGAATACAGATGTATAGTATTTAGAAGAGATTGCCAGTCCACCAAATCTGTATCTAGAGAACGTGTTGGAGTTCTAACCGCCGTTTCTAAAAAAAATTCTCTTTTCAAGAAAAACTTAATGGGAAAGTGACAATGAAGATTTGTGGCTCCTGATCAAGTCCAATACTCATTCAAACTTGTTAATTTTTATTTCTGTCATCTACATTCCTCCTAATGTACCTAACTGTTGATAATTATTGCAGTCAGACCGTAAAATTACAGGGTCTATATTTAAAGCATTCAAATTCCAATTAAAAGTTTATTATTATTGGTGATTTCAATTTGCCAGAAATTAAATGGTAACTTGACAATTCATTTAAAAATAATGTACTTTCTCCTTCTGAATAATCAATAATAATAATAATAATAATAATAATAATAAAATATATTATTTTCGAATTCTGAACAAAATTTAGAGAAAATGATCGAGGTAGTTAAAAACTTTTCAGATGATATCAAAATGACTTTTGGCTTAGATAAATGTAGATCGATCCATAAGGCAAAATTGTAGATGGGGACGAGAGTATATTTAGAAATTTCCAAATTACTAGTATGAAAAGGGATGAGGTTTATAAGTATTTAGGATACCCACAATCAAATAGATTAGACCATACTAGTATTAAAAATGATATTAGGATTAAATTTCACTAGGATCAGGAAAATTTTAAAATGCAATCTATCTGCTAAAAATTTAGTAAAAGCAATAAATACTTGGGCAATACCTCTATTAACGTACTCATTTGGCATAATTAAATGGTCTAATAAAGATTTAGATAACTTTGAAAGATTAATTAGAACTACGCTAACAAAATTTAATTGCCGTCATCCAAATTCAGCTATAGAACGAGTTAATTTACCTAGAAATTTCGGAGGTAGAGGCATAGTCAAAATAACTTCTTTGAAACATAATCAGGTAGAAATGCTAAGAACTTTTTTCCATAGGAAAGCTCATAGCTCAGAAATGCACAAAATAATTTGCAAGGCAGATAGAAATATTACACCTTTAAATTTATACGATGAGAATGCCAACATTTTTATAAATCCCAACCAGGAACTATTAGATTCCTGGTCAAATAAAATTTTACACGCAAAATACTTCAATTATCTCAACCAAACGTATGTTGACAAATTTTCGTCAAACAAATGGTTGAGTATTGGAGAGTTGAGCGCAGAAATAGAAGGATTTATGTTTGCCATTCAGGATACAGTCATTAATACTAAAAATTATAGAAAGCATATAATCAAAGATACAAATCAAATTGATGATTTGTGTAGAAAATGTTTGGCTTTTCCGGAAACTATAGAACATATTATATCGGGATGTTCTATATTAGCACCGTCCGAGTATACATTTAGGCACAATCAAGTTATAAAAATAATTCACCAAAATTTGGTAATTAAACATAACTTGATTGACTGCCGTAATTTAGTACCATATTATGAATAAGAACCAAATTCATTTTTAGAAAACGAATTTTATAAAATATATTATGATAAAACTATACTAACAGACCGAACGATTAGTCATAATAGACCCGATATAGTTTTACATGACAAAATTAAAAAAAATAACTTATATCATTGATGTCGCTATTCCAAATTCCTGTAACATTCAAAAATCTGTTAATGAAAAAATAAGAAAATACACAGATTTAGGAAACGAAATAAAAATAATTTGGCATTCTCAGACTATAAAAATATTACCATTCGTTATTTCGGCTACTGGCATTATACCTAGCTCTCTCATTAAAAATTTAGGCGTATTAGATCTATCAACAAATTTATATATAAAGATGCAAAAGTCGGTCATTTTGAATACATGTAGGATAACGAAAGATTTTTTAAATATTTATGTTGAGGGATCAGTAGGATTTATAGGCCCTGTTAGAAGTTCTACCGAGCCGAACCCTCTGATATGAAAATATCTGGAGTCGGTGAATTTTTTTTCCCATTTGATCTCTGGTGAGTTGACGTGTAGTTGTTCTTGTATTGTTTTGTATTTATTTTACTTATATAATGCACTTGCATAGTGTTGATTGACTAGCTGATCATTTGTGGAAAAGTGAGTGGAAGGGTTTAGTTTTTCCTATGGGGAAGATTTAACCCGGACAACAAAATCGGAAGCAAAAAAAAAAAAAAGTAATAATAATAAAGATAATAATAATAATAGAAGTTCTACCGAGCCGAACCCTCTGATATGAAAATATCTGGAGTCGGTGAATTATTTTCCCATTTGATCTCTGGTGAGTTGACGTGTTTTTCTTGTATTGTTTTGTATTTATTTTGCTTATATAATGCACCCACATAGTGTTGATTGACTAGATGATCATTTGTGGAAAAGTGTGTGGAAGGGTTTAGTTTTTCCTTTGGGGAAGATTTAACCCGGACAACAAAATCGGAAGTTTATAAAAATAAGCCAGAAAGCACACAGTCTTGTCAACCTTTTATCAATTTGTAATTTGTATCGATGTATTGAAGAAATAATAAATAAATAATAAATCAAATAATAATAAATAATAAATCACTGACGAAATCTTCACCAATCTTAACATCATGTCATTTAAACAACTATATTCTAAAACTATACTCAATTACATTCATAAGTACAAAACCCAAGAAATAACAACAAACACGCACAATAGAAACACTAGATCTCATGGTCAAAAACTTATCCAACAAATAACTACTAATACAACTTTTGGGCAAAAAAGCTTCTTATATCATAGTATTAAATTCTACAATAAAATACCACTCTCACTTAAAAAACCTCAACATTATAACATTTAAATCTCAAATAAAAAGCTGCATACTTAATATAGGGAGATCTGAAATAGAAAATATACTGATATCAAACACATTCTAAAACCGAATCTACTAAACTGAACCATACAAAAAAACACTATCTTACTTATTTTAAAATTTATACTAACTTATTTATAAAACTTATTTAAAATTATAATATGTAAATGACATCCTCAGCAAGGGAGATCCCAATGAGGATATCATTATCTCTATATATTACTAAGAAAAGAAGACAATAAATCATTATTATTATTATTCAATAGAAATGAAAATTTATTAGTCCTTATTTTGTCTGATAAAGTTAACATAGATATTCATATAGCACCAGGCTTAACCAAATTAGATCATTATCACCCTTCTTTTGAAATTAAGGTAAAACAAAATACAAATCATTTCTTAAAAAATAACAAAAATGATTCAAAGTATAAATTTAGGAAAGAAAACTATAAGAAATGTCAACAAGATACATTGTCGTTTAATTGGATAACACTTTTTAAAAATAAAAATGTGAATAACATGGTTCTCTTGTTTTATTAAAAATTGTGGGAAATAATTGACGAAAATTAAAAAAAAAATGTTATCAAATCAAAACATCAATATCTTGTGTGGTTTAATCAGCAATTCATGCTCTTCTTAAGAAAAAAAACAAGGTTAGCCTTAAGGTAAAAAAAACATAATAATTCATCAGATTATACAGAATCCTATAATTTAAGAAAAATGGCAAAAAATATGCAAAGTGAATGTTATAAATCATACATTAACTCTGTTGAAAGTGGTCTGCATGATAACATAAAGGTATTCTGGTCATACTCAAAATCATTACGAAAAACCAATTGCATTGCTAAAATAATTCACCTTGATGATATTTCCGCAAATGATGGAGAACACATAGCAAACATATTCACTAAATATTTTTCATCTGTTTACACTAAGTCAAAATCATCTACTGATTCAATGCCAAACATTACTGAGCACAACCAAAGCAACCTAGGTATAATACATATTAGTGCAGATGAAATAAAATGTTTTTTGTGTAAAATAGACTCGAGTAAAGGTCCTGGACCTGATGAAATTCCTCCATTCTTTGTCAGTTGCTGTGCAGATTCTTTATGTTTACCGCTGTTCATTATCTTTAATGCATCTTTAACTACGGGAACTTTTCCTGACTTGAAGAAAGAAGCACATGTGGTACCAGTTTTCAAATCAGGTGACCAATCTTTGATAAAAAACTACAGACCAATTAGTATACTGTCATGTTTTGCCAAGGTTTTTGAATCGTTGATATACAAAAATATTTTTTCACATTTTAAGCCTATTCTCTGCACTAGGCAACATGGGTTTATTCCTCATAGATCTACTCAAATCTTTTGGAATTTTGTAATTATGCGTGTAATTCTTTTAATGAAAGATTACAAGTAGATGTAATTTATACTGATTTCCAAAAGCTATTGATAAAGTTCACCATTCCATCTTAATAAAGAAACTAGAAAAAAATTAGGAATACATGGAGACCTATTGCGCTGGATGAAATCATATTTATATAATCGAACACAACTAGTACTTATTAACGGATACAAATCATCCCCTATAACTAACTAACTCCTAACTTCTGGAGTACCACAGGGGTCAAATCTTAACCCCTTGCTTTATCTTATATTCATAAACGACCTTGGCTCGAAATTTAACTGTGATTATGCTTTTTTCGCCGATGATTTTAAATTTTTTCGTAAAATTAAGTCTGTTACCGATCATCTCCTGCTTCAAAAGGATCTAGATACACTAAATAACTGGTGTACTGTCAATGATATGTACTTAAATGTTACATTTTAAACTTCACTCGAAATGAGGTCATAACGAATTTTTCCTATGTCATTAATAAGATTATTCTTAAAAAAGTGTCTTCTATAAGAAAATTCCTAAACACTTTACTTGGTATAGTGGTCTGTGCACAGTAAGGTTTTTTTTATCATACATAACCTAGCAGAAAATTGCTTTTCCACATGTCTTGTCATGAGCTGTAGGCAGTATCTATTATTTATAATAAGTGATAAAAGAAATAGTTACTTTTTTATGTGTGGTAAAGGTCATAAAGTTTCTAAACCGAACCATCTTTATTGTTATTCAGTTGTAGCTCTGTATTTTAAAGCAAAATATGGTTACCGCTAGTTTAAACATAAAATTAATTACTTCATAGCACACGGCGTAGGTTTTTTGTGGCAAGTTACGTTGACAAAAAATAATATTATGTGGATGTGGTAATTGTGGTAAAATAACATAAACCCTGAAATTTTTTTATTATTTGGTCATAAATACATCATAAGATACATCATTCGATATACTTTGTATGTAGTGTGCATAATGCAGTGAATATGATGACTCATTTGACAAGCAGTGGTCAACGCCCTTCGAAGAATTTGCAATAAACCTTAGTATAAGTGGGCGTATTTACACGCGAGCCAAACTGCCGGGCTAAACCACGACTCATAAGTCTCGCTTCGCTCCTTTCTCATAAGAAAGGAACGAAGCAACCGCAAAAGGTGCGAAACGCCGCTTTCATATTACGTTCTGCATATTTCAATAATATTTATTTTTTTAAACAACGAAAATATTTCACGACCCAATATTTTTCGAATATTGAAACCATTAAGTTAATACTACATAATATTTTAGTTACAGATAATCGTTATGATACCATTATGATTTTTCTCACATGGTATGGCATTTATGAAGAACCTTCTCATAGAATTGTGCAAAAACAATAAAAAACAACGTATGAAAACAATATTTTTCAATTTATATCACCATATTTACTAGTTACCGCTTTAAGTGTGCTAATATTTATCAGAAATTGTTGCCTACATACTTACCCACATCACCATTTATTTATGTAAGTGCGCATACATTCTATATACATATTACCTATTTGATCATTAACGCTAATACTTATATAAATAATTTACTATCTATATTTGCTGTCGGAATATGTATAATTTTGATTTGTTTATTTGCTTTGGATGTTACTTAGACCATTCTTCTAGAGCCGATGCTGTGACAAATTTGTTGATGGGGCATGCTTTGTCAGAAAGTATATTTTTCTACCTCCATGTCATTAGCGATATCTAAAATTATTGTAGTTTGACTTTGTATTTCCTTCCAAGCAAAATCTATGTCACGTATCTCTGACAATTGGCTGCATACAACAAATCTGAGAATGAAGTTATTCTTATAGAAGGACGATACTAAGAAAATATTTTTCCGTTCCATGAGCCGACTAAGAAGTGTCTCAGTCAATGTATTTTTGCCTCTAATTCTGAAGCAAACCACTCCTAAAATAGGGTTAGAGACTATTTCAAATCTGTTATCAGCTTTAACCAAGGACTTGAAATGATCAGCCAGGGAACAGTGCTTCCTAATGTGCTTCCTGATACCGGAGGCTCCATAGAGTCGGAGAACCGCCCAGAGCTTTAAAGCCCGGAACCGACGGCCTAGAGAAATTTGCCAGTGTCTGTAGTCGGGGGTCTTCTCCGATTCGTTGTCTTTTAAATAAGTTCGTTGGACGTTGAAAGTGTTAATCAGGTCGTGTGAATCTTTGACCCAAAAGGCCGAGCAATCTGCGTTCACCAGCATCCACTTGTGGGGGTTAAAATTGAATGAATCTGCGTAGTGAACTCCTTCCATAAGATATCTGTATTCAGGACAAATAAAGGCAGCACCCGCATAGGCAGCATCAATGTGCATCCACATTCCTTCCCTCTGGCAAATGGCTCCGAGTTCGTCAATGCGGTCGAATGCGCAGGTTTCAGTGGTTCCTAGAGTGGCCACCAAGTAGCAGGGAATAAATCCTTTCTTCTTGTCTTCGGAAATTGCTTTCTCGAGGGCTTCACCCCGCAGCCTACAGTCTTCGTTAGAAGGAAGGAGGCGCAATGGAATTGTTCCCAAGAGTCCAGCCTTTTCAACCGAGACATTCGAGTCCTCAGATGTGTAGGCGACGAGTTTTGTTCTTATATCATTCACGTCCATTTCTGGATTGGCGGTCGTCAGTCGAGTGACAATTCTCTCCTTGGCGGCGAGTAATCCAATCAGTGTGCTCTCACTAGCTGAACCCTGAAAGAATATTCTGATTAAAGGTATGTTTTTGTTTTCGAGTGACAATAAGGAAGTTGAGTGAAAAATATTTTGACTTATAAAAAATATGTTCATGTAGATCTAAAAATATCGATTCTAAATATATAAATATATTTCTATATTATTATTCTTAGAATTAGTTAAACGTTCTTGAAAAAGCATTAAATAGCAATAAACTGAATACGCTCCACGATTGGTCGAAAGAATTCTGACGTCACATGTGTCGTGGCTTGTATATCACCGCAATGTCTATGGTGCATCTCTTTCTATTACATGAGAGATGGTCGGTTTAGATGAGAGAGGTGTATAGGCCAAACGTTTATTTGGGCCAAATCACAGCCGGTCGTGGAGTTAAAGCTTCCAAGTAAGTATATCAAATTATTAATTGTGTTCATTTGTACGTTACGATAAATATAATACATTTTTACAGTATAATAATCATTGCGTATCTACCCATCTGACATTTCGCCATAACCACTAGTTTTGTGCAGGTATATTTATTGATTTCGCATGACATGATAATTATTCTCTACTCATTATAATATATATTATAATGTGGTGATGGCTTTTAAATATTTCATCTTTTGTTTACCATATAATAAGGCACTGCTGAAAACCAGCTGCATTCCCGGAGAAACCCCATTGTCAATAGGATCTATGTGAAAAAAATAGCTCCCATCAATTGTCAAATATTTATGTAGGCATTTGTTGTTATTATTATATAAAATGGATTTCTAAAGATACATATTCGTATAGTGCTTTATAATAATATGTTGTTTATTGCATCGCTTAGAAGTTTTTATTATTATACATGTCACATTACATGTGATTACACTTCAGGCCCCCGCGCAGAAGTCTCACAGTGAACTGGGCTGTAAACCGTTATTTTACTTTTGGTCTAACTTTTCTGCGCGGCGGTCAACAAATAGCGTCTTCAATACCGTGCCCGGCGGGAGAAGGAAATATTCTAACTTAAAATATTAATTTAACTATGAAATCTTAATCAAATTTCTTTTTTTTTTTTAATAACATCAATTCTAATAGACGGTTAACATTGGTAAAAAAATTACTGGAATTCCTTATTGAAGAATTATTTTTTTTCCATACAAAATGTTTAAGCGACGTGGTTCTCACAGTTTCAATGACGTCACACCCACACCCCGCCTCTTACCGCTAGGATTCCGCTCGTTTTGGCGGGCTTAATAAAATTCAAACTTTGAGAATTAATTTAATTATGAAAACAGACTTTAAAAAAAAAAATACCAGTATTTAAGTTTGAATGCGAACATTGATAAAAAAAAATAAAAAATGGACTCAACTTCCTTATTCTCTCCTTGGCTGCGAGTAATCCAATCAGTGTGCTTTCACTAGCTGAACCCTGAAAGAACATTCTGATTCTGATTCGGAATATTAATATCAGCCCTTTTTGAAAATCTGATACACCGTACAACAAAAATAACGGCTACATGACACGTTGCTAAAATTTTTACAGTGGCCCTCATTTTCTAAAACACTAATCTAAATTGATAGTAAAGAAGTACAATAGTAACAGTTCAAAAAAATAAATTTGAGCTTAGTTAAAGTCTTGGGGAAAACTATTGATTAAATAACCTTGACTTGAACTAACTCTTACTAACGAGCCAACCCCGATGAGTAGAAAAGAGCAAAAGAAAAAAGTGTAAGTAATTCAGTTCACCCATAATACTTATATCAACTGTGTTTTTTTCAATTAAGTTTTCAAAATGATTTTTTCAAAACACCCAACAAAAAGAAATTATAATCCTAAAAATGGGAGAAGAAAACGAAGAGTTCAAAAAACAGATGCAATTTTTCAATAAATTGCCTCCTACAAATAGGATCACATGTGCGTACCTGTATAATTCCTCCGCCAGGGCCTGTCGAAGAGTTCAGGAACTCTTCTGGTAAATGCAGCAATTTGCCCAACCAGTTCATCATTCCGACCTCAAGCTCCGTACAAGCGGGGCTTGAAAGCTGGAAACAAAATAAAAGATTATTCAACATTCCTCAATAATTATTCTTACATAAATCAATTATTAGTGTATCCACAATATTTAAACATTAAACGAATCAAAAAGCAAATTTTCTGTTCTTAATCGCAATAAGCTTTGAGCCATGCTTATTTTATGTGTATAATAAGAGTGGTTATATAATATTGCCGAACTGGACTGACAAGGCATATCATATGAATTATGATATGCCTTGATAATATATATATATATATATTTTTTTTTTAATTTTTTTTTAATTATTACTTGTAAATTATTTAACATTATAAATGATAACAATATGCAGACTTATATATATATTTTTTTCGTTTTTTTATTCTACTACTCCATAAGTTGAGCTCAAGGAGCTCGTGTTTATGGGAGGAGTATTTACATTTAGTTCTAATGATTTTTTAAACAATAATCAAAAACTTTTGATATAAATACAAAAATAATATTAACATAGGTACACAAATTAAAAAAGTGTGTTTTTAAAGATAATTAACATAATATATCTTCTTACAGATTAAGTAAGCGTGAGGAAATTAAGGGTACAATATATCAGGTAAACAAATTAGAAAAATAGTTTTTTAAAGACAATTAAATTAATATATAAATATTTTACAAATTGAGTAAGTGTAAGAAAATTAGGGGTACAATATATCAGTATCCAATTTTAGGGACTTAATTAACTTTTTGAATTGTTCATAATTCACAGTTTCGGTTACACTAATTTTATTTTTGGACAATAATATATTGTACCATCTTACACCTAAATACGAATAGTGGTGCTGAGCCGTGGTCGTTCTAAGCATAGGAATGGCTATTAAGCCATTAGTTTTGAATCTATTGCTTATGCTATCTGAGGGGTGAATTTTACAAATAAAATATTCTTTATAAATTTGATATAAGGCGATTCTCTTATACAATTCTGTGAGAGATGGTACATTAAATTCCCGAAATATCTCTAAAGTAGGGGAGTCATATGGTTTCCTAAGGATGATTTTTATAATTATTCTTTGAATTGTAATTATGGGATGTAAAGAATCCTTAAAAGCCCCTCCCCACCCAATAATCCCGTACTGCAATATGGACTGAATAAATGCATAATAGACAATTTTGATTGTTTTCTTATTTAAAATATTTGGTATATTATAGAAAATATAGATAAGTTTTCTTATTCTTTCAACAGTGAGATTAATATGGTCTTACCATTAACATTTTTATCTATTAAGATACCAAGATATTTTATATTAGATTTATGATTTAGTTTCGCGCAGTCCGTATTACATGTACCGTCATTTACACAATTTTTAGAATGAATTGTTATGTTAATTAGGTTATTTGGCACATCTTCTTGTAGAGTGAAAGGAATACAATATGTTTTTTCTGTGTTGAGTGATAATAAATTGCCATCGAACCAATTTTTTATAACCTTCATATCTTGATTGGCTGCATTGGTAATTTCGTTCCATGTCTTTTTTTCGATAATTATTGCAGTGTCATCAGCAAAGGATATAAGTTTACCATTAAGTGATAATTTAAACATATGGTTAACGTAAATTATAAATAAAATTGGTCCAATAACAGTCCCTTGGGGAATTCCAAATTCTAAAGTTTCATCCACGCTTAGTGAGTTATTTAATTTTACTTTTTGGTTTCTTTGAGTTAGATAGCTTTGCAGCCAATACCTTACCTTACCAATAATACCGATATCATTTAATTTATTTATTAGTTTTGTATGGGAGATACTATCAAAAGCCTTACGCAAATCAATGAAAATGCCAAGGCATTTATTTTTTTTATCTAATGCACGGTATATAGTTGAAGTTAGTTCTGCAATGGCATCATGAGTGCCTAGTTTCACTCTAAATCGAAATTGGCCAGGACTAATTATTTTATTATTTTCAATATTTTACTAAAGTTGCTTTTTTACGATCTTTTCGAAATTTTTTGCAATATTTGAGACAAGAGATATTGGTCGATAATTCGATATTTCTTCAGGGTTGCCAGATTTAAAAACAGGTGTTACAATAGATTTTTTATAAACGGAGGGGAATATTCCACTATTTAAACTAATATTTACAATGGGTGTAATTGGAATGCTTAATAATTCATTATAATATTTCTACTGTGACTCCATCAAACCCTGGTGCAGATGCACCTTTTAATTCACTAATAATATTTTTTATGTCATCTGTTGTTACCGGTTTGAAAACTGACAGATTATTTTGTTTAAAACAGTCCTTTTCGAAATTATCTATTTTATAATTTTCATCGTTCCGTGTAGCTAAATTTTGACCGACGTTAGCGAAATATTTATTAAAGACATTAGCACATTTTGTCGGTTCCATTAAGGCATTAATAGATTTTTTTCCGATATTAATTTTTTTAATTTGAGTTTTTTTGTTTTTTCTACTACTTATTTCATTTATTGTTTTCCATATATGTTTTACATTTTGTTTAGCCACATCAATATCATTTTTGTAAAAGTTTTCTTTAGTTGTTTTTAGTAAACAGGTTAAAATGTTCCTAAATTTTTTATAATATGTGTATATTTTTTTTTCTAAGGGAAATTTTTTTGTCAAGCGATATAGCTCTTCTTTTTTTTAATAGACACGATTAAGCCATGTGGAATCCATGGTTTTATTTTTTTGAATATTGATTTAATTTTTATAGTTTTAACATCTGTTGATGCTGTAATATAATTGCATAGAATATTATCAAAAATATTTGCACATGTTTCAGCACAGGTTGATTCTAATACGGAACGCCATGTTTCTGTTTTTATTTTTAGGCTTAATTTCTGATGGTTTAGTGACTTTTTTGTAAAAGTATTGCATTTTGAATCAATATGATTATTAATATTAAGTTTTTGTATATATATGCAAGTGTGATGATCAGTAATATTATTTTTTAATATTATCGTGTGTAATTTGTCGGTATCTTTAGTGTTACTCCATATGTGATCTATACAAGATGGACGTTGACCCTTAATTTCTCTAGTATATTTTTTTATACACAATATAAAATTCATTTCCGACATAAAATTGATAAATTCAGTTTTTATTTTGTTACTATTTTCGTTTGAAACATCTATGTTGAAATCGCCGATTATTGTTATGTTGTGTTTATTTTTTTTGATAATATAATGCTTCTTAATTCATCCATAAATGTATACTCGTTTGATCCGTGTGTTCGGTAAATTGCAATAATATTAAAACATATTTTATTTACATTAAGATTAATATCTAAGCAATTAACTCGCTGCATAGGTACTTCTTCCACTGCGATGTTTGAATAGCAAGATTTAATAAATACAACAATACCACTATTTCTATTAATAGCACTTGTGCGAAGTGCTATTAATGTGCGTAATACGAAGTAGCTATATTCTGGTATGCAAAATTTATTGTATTCGTTGGTGAATGCTTCAGTTAACACTATGACATCCGGTTTATGATTTAGTAAATTAATTGAGAGTAAAAATTCATTGAAATTTTGTTTCATCGATCTGATATTTAAATGGAGTACTGAGAATGAATTTGATATTTTATCCACGATTTTATTACAATCATTTAAAGTGTGACAAATATATTCCGTAATATTAAGGGTTTTATCTAATTCCTCAGTGAAGAAATTATTCATTTTTAAAGAAATAAGTATACAAAATACAACTCACTCATATTCAATCCGCATTTGGGCATTTTGTATCATTTTTTTGCGGAATTCACAAAAGTGACTGTTGGCTGCGTGATCATTTTGATAGCCCTTTCTGTTAGTGCAGTTGTGGCATTTGGCAGGTTCTTGTTTTTTGGTGCAGTTTTGTATTTTGTGCTCTTCTGCACAGTGGAGGCATCTGGGATTATTCATGTTTTCGAGGCATCTCAGTGAGGTGTGTCCGTATCCAAGGCAATGATAGCATTGCATCAGTGGATCACAGTCTTCTACGTGCGCTCTTGTATATCCAATATTAATGCTTTCTTTAGATATTATTATTTTTCTCAGTTTTGCAGTTGTTTGAATGATGAAATTTGCTAATTTTTCCGATTTTTTATTCTTCAGCTTTTTTTTAACAACGATTGGTTCATTGTCTGTTTCCGAGTTCATGGCATTTTTTAGGTCTTCATTTTGATTTATCAAATCTGTTAGGAGTTCTTCTTCCTTGTAGCCAGCGTCAACACCCTTAATGATAATGCATGATTTTTTTTCTTCTTTATTTCATTAGCGTGTATTCCAATATCCGGGTTTTTGTTGATTTCGTTTATTATTTTTTCGGTGTCATTTTGTTTCTCACATGTTAGTATTATTTTGTTTTGATATGTTTTTTTTAGTCCAGAAATTCCTATTCCTAGTTTGGATACTTTTATTTTGTCTTTTAATATTTTTTCGATTTCATCTGCAGGTTTGTCTTCTTTTGAAGTAATTAATAAAGCAAAACTTGCTTTCGGTATTGGGTGAAATTTTTCCTTTACCACCATTGCATAGCTTTTAACTTCAATTTTATTTTCTTCATTTGTTCCTTTTTTTATCAATTTTTCTAATTTTCTGATATAATCATCTTGATCTTGAATCACTTTATTTTGTAGACAAATTATTGTGTTTTGTAGTGACTTTATCTCAAGCTTCCATGAATCTTCGATGTTGATTAATATAGCTTCAATTTCAGTTTTAGCTTCTTTGGCAGCTTTTGTACTGCCAATTTTGTTGAGTTCTGAAAGTATTTTTTCAATTTGTATTTCGAGTTCCATGTTGGAACATGGTCCCGAAGGTGTTAATTTTATATTTGTAGACAGTTTTACAGAGTCCGTCTCGTTAGGCGACCGCTCGCCGCAAGACATGCGACAATTTTATCTATGTATATATATATATATATATATATATATATATATATATAAATAAAAATAATCTCGTTGAATTTAATGTTTCAAAGACCCAATCCTGTCTGATTACGTCTAAAAAGGGATCTAAATGATAACCTAGTCTCCTTCAACGGAAGCAATCTTCCGAACAGGCCTTCCATTGATATGCTTGGTGTAACTATAAGTGACCAGCTCAGGTATGGGGGCTCCATCGAAGCCAGAGTAAAGCTGGCCTCTCAGAAGCTGGGCGTACTGTACAGGGCCCGCAGATACTTTAATAGTACACAACTGCTGACCCTGTACAAATCGCAAGTGCGCCCTACTGTCGAATTTGGCAGCCATCTCTGGTCCGGAGCCCCTAAATACCTGAAAAAAACCCTTGACTCTGTGCGAAAACGGGCGGTCCGTTTGATAGATTCCCTAATCTTAACAAACGGACTGCAATCTTTAGAGCACAGGCGTTAGGTAGGTATGCTGTCCTTGTTCTATCGGTATTACAATGGAAGATGCTCTGAGGAACTAGCGTCATGATCCCTTCGGCACCGGTGCGTAGTCGGGATAAGCGCCAAACGCGCGGCCAACATTTGTACACAGTTGACATTTGTCACATGAGAACGGGTCGCTTCTACGATTCGTTCTTAAGTTCAACAGCTCGGTTGTGGAACGAACTGCCGGCCTCTGTGTTTCCTCCCTCCTACAACATGGGACTCTTCAAGACCCATGTTCACTCCTTCCTCTCCACAAAAAGACCCTCCACACAGCATCCCCAAAGATGACATAGGCCCTGAGGGAAATTATTTTCTTCAGGGCCTCCTGTGTGGAGTTAATATATAAAAAAAAATATATATATATATCCTATTATCCATGTATTATGTTACACTTACATACATAAATTGTCAATTTCCTCTGTAAAAGCCCGATATGGCGTTAATGAATAATAAATAAATAAAGCCTGTCTTTATCGGCCCATTACTGTCTAGCGGCTCTCAACAGCTAAATAGTTTTATTTTATATTTTTAATCAGAGTGTTGTCCCCACTTTATGAATGGAACAATATTAGTCATATTGTAATGTGTAATGAATCAACCATTTAATGTGTTTACTTCTATTCGCCTTTAGTTATAATATCTATAGAAATAAATTAATATATAATAATTTAAATAAAAAAAATATATTACGTACCAAACAACAAAAATTAAAGTCATGATTAGTTTCTTAACCCTTTCAGCCCCAGTGTTAATTCAAATTAACATGATCTTTGTGAATTTTTTAGCAACAGTAGCGATTTAGAAAAGCCATGATTTGTTTTCTTATAGCTTGTAATCTTTTCCGTGGCGTCTATTTTTTCCGCTCTGTTGAAATCCTTATTCCCGCCACAACAACGATAAATATTTTGACATCTGCTGATTGTGAGTTTAATCGAATTTTTGCCGTCATTGATTACTTAATTTAAGGTGAGATATCAATATTTTCTACTCGAATTATAAATATTTTAACGCATTAAGAAGTGTTCTATAATAATAACATCAGTTCAATTCACTGTTCACAGTAATTTGCCAGAATATTGTAAATGAATTTCAATGTTCATTCAAATAAACATTGGTAGTGATGGACATGTTCTCGACTAGTACGGAAAATTTTTAATGATTTATTATCCTTGATTATTTCTTTATTTCTTAATGAATTTGAGTTAAAATGTTTTTTGTTTGTACCTTAGAGATAATCACTACATTGTAAATGTGCATTTTTGACATGAAACAGTTATTTGTATTACTTTTAGGTTATGTTTATTTTACCTTACTATTTAAAAAATACCCTCTGACGTCCAACGTTAATTCAAATTAGAACAATTAAAAAAAAAAATTAAATACCAAAAATTTTCAAATTAATTTCTGAGGTATTATTAAGCATTACATATTTTATATTTGTGGAAACAATAATGCGGGTGTGAAAAGGTTAAAACACACACTGGCTTATAAAATGTTGACTGAACCGTAATGTATTTACGCCTGTATTGCAGCTTATCCTCGAAGTACATTGTACTTATTGTGGTGAACGTATGTCTGTCGGTATGAAAGAGACGGGCATATCGGAGAGGGACAGCATGACCGAGACTTATAAAAAGGCATGTCTGTTGTAACTCGTCCTCTCTTCATTAGCAACTCGCTAACTCTTATATTGTCTATTGTATCAATACTTATAGCTACCCTGAATAAAACCAAATAGCAACGGAGTACGTACATCCTTTTTGGATGGAAATCCTTCATCCTGTTGGCGCAGCCTAAAAAAGAAGCTGAATAGCCTTTAATTCTTCCTGGAGTTGACCAGGAAGAATTAAAGGTTAACCACAGTAGGCGCAGCTGAAAGAACCATAGTTTGGTTATAATCCCACCGACCACTGCGGAAGGGATTATTGTCGCAGAGATTTGGGGCAGCTTCACGGGCAGTAGCTGGCATTGAAGGAGCATCAAGGCAAGAAACTGGCAAGGAGATTCAAGGCGCTGAGCTCAAGGAATCAGCAGCCGAGAAACCGGGAGAAAAACGGATCCAGGCAGCTTGTACTGGGAGCCGACACGGAAAGTCGTGGCGGTGGTGACCGGGCAAGAAGGTCGACCAGGAATCCGGACGGAGCAAGGAAGACGGTCGAATGCAGAAGGGCGGCGATCGGCAGGCAGAATCAGTCGTCAGATTCGTGAGTTGAGTGCTGTTGTTTTTTCTGATTATTGGTTTCATCTGTGTGGAAATGGAAGGAGTGGGTTTACCCAGGTTTTGTCACCTTAAAGACGGGCTGGAGACGTTCGTGCTACAGTTCGAACAGTTGATCCTCGTCAATGATGAGAAATTTAAATCAGAGGAAAAAAAAAGAGCGGTTCTAATATCTTACCTACACACAGACACGATTAATTTACTGATTGATTTATGTTTTCCAAAGAAAATAACAGATCTATCGGTAGAAAATATTTTTTTGTTATTAGAAAACCACGTTGGTGTTTCAAAGAATGTTTTTAAGGAACGTGGAAAATTTTTTGCGGCGAAACAAAAAGTTGGGGAATTCATAAATGATTATATAGCTAAGTTACGTTGTCTAACAAGATTCTGCAAATTTGAAAGTAGACTGGAAGAAAACTTAAAATATATTTTTGTGACTGGTTTATTAGAAGGTCGTATTAAAGAAAAATATGTTTTTAGATGCAGAGAAGTTGACTTTAAAAAGTACGTTAGAATGTGCATCAGGAATGGATTCATTTGATAAAAATATTACGTGTATTAAATCCGAGAATGTCGGGCTAATTTCTAGAGGTAAACAAAAATTTAATAGCAGTGCAGGTAGGAATTATTCTTGTTCATCGGCGCGGGCGAAAGACAAAAATGTTACAATTCCGAGAAGGAAATCAGTAACGTATATAACAGTTGAAATGCAGATATTGTAATTTAAATAAGCATGATTCCAGTAATTGTAGATTAAAAAACGTGACGTTTTTTTAATTGCAAAAATAAGGGGCATTTTAGAAAAAAATGGGAGAAGTTTCATCTGTGTTTGTGAAATCAAGTGAAATAAATTCAAGGTTAACAAGAAATACCGATCCCATTTATTTGTCGTTAAAAGTTAATAACGGTATTATCATAAACGGACTATTTGACACTGGTGCAGGAATATCGATCCTATCGGATAAATATTATTGGGAACACTTTAAAGACGTACAATTAAAGCCGAAGGATTTAACCCTGAAGGGTTACAATAATTGTATGTTACAGTTACTTTGATGTTTTTTTTGTCAATTTATTTCAATGGTATAATTAAAGTAATGGAATTTTCTCCTGTAAAGGATGGTTCAACCACTGTGCTGAGTGGAGATTTCGTAAAAGAATTTAACATTGGTTTTACGGTTTTCAGTACGGTTTCTTCACAGTTGGGAAGTGAAATACTCACGCATAATATTCACGACGCAAACAATAATAGTGTCGATACGTTAGTGCGTAAATTTCCGGATGTATTTTCGAGTAAATTAGGTAGATTTAATAAATATAAAGTTCATTTAAAATTGAAAGAAAATGCAGAACCAAAATTCTGCAATCCGAGAAGTATTCCTTTCGCTTTGAAAGCGAAAGTTGAAACGGAATTGAACCGTTTATAGGAAGAGGGAATTTTATTTCCTATTATTTATAGAAAATTCGCATCTCCAATTGGGCCTGTAGTTAAAAGCGACGGAAGCATTAGAATTTGCGAGTATTATAAATGTATTGTGAATCCACAGCTGATTGTTGACAAATACCGTATGCCAAAGATAGAAGTTTTACTATCACAAATTTTGGGCGGAATAATATTTTCAAAAATTCATTTACGACAAGCTTATTTACAGTTGGAACTAGACGAAGAAAGTGTGGAATATACTACGATTTCTACGCATTTGGGGTTATTTAAATTCACTAGGCTAGATAAACAGTGCACCGGCAATATTCTGTAGAACTACAGTGTATCGAACATGAAAAATGATTTTATTGCATTTAATATCAGTTGCGGCTAAAGTTGCACACCTGCAAGTTTGATGACCCCTTGTTCCAAATCATAATATTTACCAGTTGAAAAATGCATCAATCTGTTACCAGGCCGCAAAACGACCCAATTTTCTAAAAAAGCCGTTACTGGGCGAAATATTGTAAGTTTTTAGATTTTCACAGCCAAAAGCATTTTTGTTGTTTGTTTTTAGGGTGTTATGCCGTGTTGCGCTAACTCCTTCTTTAGCCGACGTTTCGGACATCGTTGCAGTGTCCATCATCAGGGCAGATCCGGTAGATCCGAAGATGTGTCACACATCTTCGGATCTACTGGATCTGCCCTGATGATGGACACTGCAACGATGTCCGAAACGTCGGCTAAAGAAGGAGTTAGCGCAACACGGCATAACACCCTAAAAACAAACAACAAAAAAGGGCGAAATATTATTCGCACCACAATTCCTGGATTTGAAAAACGTAAACATGTTTTTGCAAGCTGACGTCACACAAACGCTTGTAGGAGATATTATAAATAGCCCATTAAAACAAAATGTTGGAGGATTCAAGTTTTAAAACTACGCCGGTAACAACGCGATATGTTCTTGCAATTTCCGAGTGTCAACTGAAAGCTGTATTTGCTTCTGTTCCTCCATCACTACATAAAGATAACAAATATGTGCAACGAGCTGTTTACTGCCGGCACTCTATCAGCTGAGCCAGACGCATCTGTCATTATTACAATATTGGGGCGTCTTCGTGTGCTGGCCCTTATAATCAAATGACCATGCCGCCGCTGAATTCCTTCAGGCTACCTGGCATTCCTGGCTACCGACTGAATTAACCATTGATGCTGACAACCTAGAGACCGGCCAATTCTTCCTGGCTACCAACTGAATTAGCCATTGATGCTGAGTACTGATGCTGAGCACTGATGCTGAGCACTGATGCTGACAACCTAGAGTCTGGCCAATTATTCCTGGCTACCGACTGAATCAACCACGGATGCTGACAACATAGAGGCTGGTCACCTAAAGGATGGCCAATTTCTGCTGGCTACCAATTGAACTGGCCACTGCTGCAGCAGTCGCCTACGCCATTTGCTGTATCGTATGGCGCGATGATACACAATGTGCTTCAATCTGAAATTATCGCTGAAAGAATTCCGATTGTCTCAGTTTCTATCTGTATATTAAAACCCATTTGTATTGAAATACATATAACTATTTCTTGTGAATTGGGTTGGTTGTAAGAAATAGGAAGTACCTATAAGCTACACCCCTTTGTACGTTCTGTATACCAGTACAATACTTATAATTAAAATGTGAATTTTGATTTGAATCGTCTTTCTTTAACGATGGTTTGGATAGAACACCTCAAGGTGTTTTACTTAAATCATTACCCAGGTCGAGGACTGATGTGTGCCTGTGCTTATTATTTACAGTATTTTCTTGTACAGGCAAACACGTCCCTTACTTATAGCTTCATTTCTACAAGGTTTGAAGAAAACAACGGTTTTCATGGATGATATTATGGTTACGGGAGAAACGATAAAAGAACATAATGCTAATTTAAATGCAGTTCTTAATGGGTTAAAAGATGGCGGTTTTTGTGTAAATATTCAAAAGTGCATTTTTAATGCACCATCGGTATGTTTTTTAGGGTTTGAAATTTCGAAAGAAGGGATTAAACCTATGGAAGATAAAACGAGTGCAATTAGTAAAGTCGCGCAACCAAAAGATTTATCAGAGCTACCCAGTTTTTTAGGAATGGTAAATTTTTACCGATCCTTGGTGCCGAATATGTCTATGTTATTAGATTCTTTGCACAAATTATTGAAAAAAAATACGAATTTTGTTTTTAATCAATATTGCGCAAAAGTTTTTGATAAAATTAAATCAATTTTATGTGATAATAGAGTGTTAGCACGTTACGATCCAAATTTTACTTTGAAGGTAGTTACGGACGCCTCAACGAAAGGTTTGGGTACAACATTGTTACATGTGTACAAAAATAATTTACAAAGACCTATTTCTTTTGATCCTGTAAACTGACAGAAGGGGAAAAGAAATATTCAATTTTAGACCTTGAGGCTTGCGCAATTGTGTTTGCTTTTAAGAAGTTTTTCGAGTACATTTACAGAAGGGAATTCATTCTAGAAATAGATAATGAACCTTTATGTAGAATTTTTGGAGAAAAAAAGGAATTCCGGTTTTAACTTTTAATAGATTACAACGTTATGGTGTAATTCTCTAGTCTTTCAATTATAAAGTACAATACGTGAAATCAACATTAAATTGTTGGGATTACTTATCGATTTCACTTCGATTCAAAAATTTTGTGTTTATTCAAAAATAATAGCGAGATACCGATAGATGTTAAGGAAGTTAAAGCCCAATCTAATACGGATAAATTATTATTAGAAATAAAAAATTATCTTAGAATAGGGTGGCCAAATAAAGTCAATAAGGATTATTCAAAATTGATATATTGGATAAAAAGGAACGATTTATCAATAATAATAATATTTGGCTAATTTATATAGCGCCGTTTTCGTGAGAAATCACCTCAATAATTGATGATTGTATTTTCTGGAACCATAGGTTATTAATTCCAACAAGTTTAAGGGGTAAGATATTAATTTTATTGCATAGATCTCATCTAGGGATTTGCAAGATGAAAGGGAAAGCTAGAGGATATTTTTGGTGGCCGGGTATAGAGAGTCAAATTGAACTTTTAGTTAGATATTGTGAAAGTTGTGCGGAGATCCAACCGTCACAACTTAAGAGTGAATTAACTCCATGGCCGATAACGGAAGAAATTTGGAGTAGGGTCCATATAGTATACGTAGGGCCTATCGGAAATAAATATTTTTTGGTAATTATAGATTCAACCTCAAAATGGTTGGATTGCGTGGAAGTAAATTCACCTAACTCAGATATTACAATTAAAATCTTAAAGAGATTATTCAGTTATTTCGGTAGTGTACAAATTTTGTTACTGATTTTGGAGCAGCCTTCATGTCAGCAGAATTTAAACAGTTTTGTAAGTTAAATGGCATTAAACATTTAACAACACCTATTAACCATCCTCAATGTAATGGGTTGGCAGAGAATGCAGTAAAAACGTGTAAAAAAAATTTAAAGAAAATATTGCTAGGAAAAAAATTTCAGTCAGGTTATAATGAGAAGTTAGAATTTTTTCTCATAGATTATAAGAATGCACTACACTGTACAACAGGGTTAGAGCCAGCAGTTGTAATGTTTGATAGAAGGTTAAGAGGAATCCCGGTAATTCAGAAACTTATTTAATAGGTAATTTAGCCCAATTATTGCTATTCCGCTCTGTGCTACGGTCAGTCATCGTGCTGTAGATGTGTGAGTGTGCGAAGCTCTTATGCGCGTTGGTTGCGCACTCCGCCGAGAAAGCCCGCCAAATAATTATTCCTTTGCCGCTTTTACTTTATTTATTATTTATTAAGTTAAAAGAAATTTACATTTCGCTTTCTTAACTTAAATATGTAACATTAAATAAATAGTTTTCTAATTATTGTTCTAATAACTTAAGATTAAAAAGTTGTTTTTTAAACACATTTATACTCTCAGTTTTAAGTTTATCTGGAAGGAGATTGTATATTTGTACACCCTCGTGGCCAATGCCTCTTTTGCCACTTTCAGTTCTTACAGTATGTGTGTACAATTTGTTATGTTGCCTAGTATAATGTTCGTGTACTTGTGACGTTTGTTTAAATGTTGTGTTTGTGTGTATAACTCCATTTTGGATTTTGTAGATTAGGAGGCATATGTTGTATTCGTACAATTTCCTTATTTTCAAGAGTTTCATTTCCTGATACAGTTTTTTTGTGGGAGTGTCCGGGTTATAATTGAAGAGTTTTTTAATAACTTTGTTCTGTATTGTTTGTAAATCATTTAGGTATGTAATGTATGTGTTTCCCCATATTTCTATTAAATAATTCAGATGGGACTGGATTAAACTGAAGTATAAGCCCCTCTTAACCTCCGTTGGTAGGAGATGGGCAATTCTACCAAATACACCAATTAGTGGGATGATTTTTGCTTTTAATTTTTCTACGTGTTGTTTAAATGTCAGATGTTTATCAATATATAAGCCAAGGTATTTTTCGCTGTCTAGAATAAGCAAGTCCCTTTCTTCTATTTGTAGAGGTTAATGCGACGGTATTATTATTTTAGGTGAGCTTAGGATCATGTAGCCGGATTTATTAATATTTATTGTTAATATATTTTTTATTAGCCAACTGCTTAGAATATTAAGATCCTCTTGAGATTGTTCTAATAGAGTTTCTAAGTTTTTTCCGAAGTAAAATATTGCAGTGTCATCTGCGTATAGAAATATTTCACCATGTAGTTTCAACTGGCAGATGTCATTTATGTATATTTGGAATAGGAGGGGCCCCAGTATAGATCCTTGCGGAACTCCATAGTTTATACTCTCTAACTGACTGTTATTATCTTCTATGCTAACATATTGTTTTCTGTTTGATAGATATGATTTAATTAATTTGATAGCTGGACCGGTTACTCCTGTTTTTTCTATTTTTTTAATCAGTATTTCATGACTTACGGTGTCGAAGACTTTTTGAAGGTCTAAAGTTAAAGTCTAAAGTCTATATCTATACAATATCAAAGCTTCGCTTTGCCGGTATCATATTACATCGATGTTTGCCGGCCGGCGGCTAGTCGCAAGTCACAAGTCGCTACTTGAGCGTGCGTTTAGACTGGTGGCTGCCTGCTGCGAGTCCATCATCTCCAGCACCAAATAAGTCAAGACGAGTCGGGACTTGTGCGTGCGTATTCCTATATGATACATGTCTTCAGCGCTCATCATTCATTAATCTTCTTACTATCGGTAAAGCATCCCGTATGCTGTTTTGGTTCAGTAAACAGTTTGGTTCAGTGGGACAAGTGGAATAACAAAGTTGCGAGGATATCGGGTAGATAAATATCGGTTTTGTCCTAATCCCGATGTTTGTGGTTGTATAGAGTTTCGATTTCTCCGTTAGCTGCATCACTCTAATACTTGGTTACGAATTACACATATAGGATATCGGTGAGTACCTACTAAACAACTAAACTATTCATAAACACAACCAACTCAAATAATTTATAATGAATGTCGGTGTGAAAACTATATCTAACTGAACTTACCCACCCATATAGGGTCTAACTAAAATAATTTATAATATAATAGGTGGGTTACCGTCATACCTACATATTACGATTTATTTTACTAGAACTCTATGTAGGGAAGTATTTATAAAGTTTTTATTGTATTTGCGTTTATAATAAATATATGTACAGTCAAAACCCACTATTACAAATTGCTACGTTGAGTAGTTGCTATGGTTACTTGCTACGTGCAGCCTACAATACTCACCAGACATTTTAGGTTATAATAATGAATGTGGAATCACAAACTTTATCCAGTACTGGAAGCGCCAATTCTTGAGGGTTAGATACCCACAAGAATGTTTGTGATCCCAGGGTTCTCAGGGGGTTGGGTTCGAAACCAGAAATGTGTCAGGTTACAATGTGTACTTTAGAGTCAAGGAAAGAAGATTTAAAGAAACATTAATGTATATTATTTCGAATACAATATAAGTCTATACACTCTACCGTGTGAGTTATAACGAAAACAATATAATAAAAGTTAGATATAAGCTTACCCCCAAGGTTCCGACCACGCTTTAACTATCTAGCTAATTAAGTAACATCCTACTCGAGCTGGAGCAGCACCTCCTCAGGCTGAGCTCCTAGGGACTCCAGCCGGAGCAAGAGGAAGATTCAGTTCCGCCTCCTGGCGACTGTCCGTGGCAGGAAAATGTGTAATCTGGCGACTGAGGAAGAGGTATCTGGTGCCCGCGGTCGCATCCGTGTATCCTGGCGAGGATTCCCTTTATGTAAGGAAAAATAGGCCTCAATACGGCCCTGGTGAAAATGCGGTCGACGTAGTGCCAAACCGCGAGAAAGAATACTATCCTTAGGTTTCCGGGAACCGGGCACAATATTTTAAGCCACTGGCTTCTTCATCCCATAAAGGATGGGTCGGATTCAATCAGATCACACCCGATAACACTTCTGACTCCGTTTGCGATTCATGATGCCGCGTGGTTACAATATTCGAACGAGCCACCGAACTAATTCCACTATGGAACTTCGTATTTTACGCCATTTATACGATTTTATTATGCAATCTCCGAGTATAAAATTAGACTTCGCCACTCCGATTAAAGGGAAACCAATCCCAAACAATTTCACTCCGGAAAACTGTGACTGTCGTCTGCCGAGAGATCAGGCCCACTCTCTGGTTTCTCTGCAGGCAAGGAAGTGTTTTGTTTTTTTTTCTGTTTCCGCCCGGTACAGATTTTAAATTTTAAATTATGATTCGAAATTTTACCAAAACCAATACCAGCGACAATCGCCCAGTTCCTAACTAGGTTAGAGAATCGGCGAGGATAAATGTGATGATGCAGAATAAATTAATGAATAAAATATTAAAACAAAAGGAGTCTAGCCCTGCATCATAACAAAATCTCAATATTACGATAAACTTGACAATGAATGGTTCGGCTTGCCACATATTACATATTATATTGATTATTCGCTACGACACATTGGCTTTTATTTAAAATTAGTATTAACCCTCAGGCCTTGGTCTTGTTTTGTCGAAAGGTCAAAATATTTCCGCTTTGCAATAAAATCCAAATAAATGGAATATTTCTGAACGCATCCGAAAACTATGAACTGTTTTTGAAAGGTGATGAAATACGCTTTAAAATTCTATAATTCGAAATAAACTAATTTAGAAAAAAAATAATGAAACATAAAATGTTTTAAAAATAACTCACCTTACGTTTTTTCTAATTAAAATTACTGATATAAAAACACGAACATATTTTGTAAGGCAATTGAATGTAAATGGTATTTATTGTATTGTGTGGATTATATGTTTGAATTGACATGTTTCTAAATAAAAATGTTTGAAAACAGACATGTGTATTAAAAATGTCTGCAAAAGCCCTACGGGCGTGAAATAAGATATAAACATACATAAATAAATAAACGTTGTTCCCAACTTTTTTGTCGTTTCATGTAAAAATAAGTAATAAAAAAATCCCGGTTTTATTACTTTTTTTTTCAAATGCGATCGGAAACTTTGTTTTTTACGATGAATCATTTTCTCCAAATATTGAAAAAAACGCAAGTTCTTCATCATCAATAACGCTTGATGATTTTCTGATGGAACCACACCATATTGATGAAACCCATATATTCAAGAGGGTCGCAGAATTGTTGATATAAAATATTTGTTTTCAGAGATTTCAAATATAAAGCACGAACACACCAACTGCACATTTTCAGATTTAAAATTTGTGAAGGAACGACGAAATGGTTTTCTAAGCCAATGTGTTTTCGAGTGCAAAATGTGCAAGAAAATAGAATAGTTTCACTCCGAAGATCCGAAACTGATAGTGTCCGTAAATACTGCTGTCGTCGAAGGTGTAGTATGTACAGGAAATGGATATTCACAATGGAACAAAATTTGTGGTGTCTTAAATATGCCAAATATGGATCGTTCAACTTACACGAACATAGAACAAAATTTAGCGCCAACAATTTAAGAATGTGCCTTAGTAGAAATGATCAAAGCTGATGAAGAAGAAAAAAGGCTAGCCATTTTAAATGGTGACGTAGACGAGGGTGGGTATCCTCTGGTGATGGTAGTTGCTGATGGCTCTTGTGCAAAGAGGTCATATAAAAGTGGATTTAGCTCCTCATCTGATGTGGGGTGCATAATTGGACTGCGAACTAAAAAGGTTTTATTTGTGGGAGTGCGAAACTCATACTGCTGCATATGTGCTAGAGCTACAAAACTACATGTAGAAGCATCTGACCACAGGTGCTTCAAAAACTGGAGTGACAGTGCTAATGCCATTGTTATGATTGCTCAAAGCAGCTAACAATCTACTACGCACTTACAAATATATCAGCATGTGACCGGATACGAAACACGTGATAATAGCATGTCAACACACCAATACATACGCGCAAGTTCGCGTTATCGCTGCATGGTACACGCACAAACGGCCAATCAGATGGCCGAATGAAGAAACGTGTCCTTATAAGGAGCGATGCGACCCCTTCTACTCGCCTCGAGTAGCAACGGCAGAAGTGCTTGCCGGAGGATTTTCTACTTCAGTCATCGACGGATTCGGTTGAGATGAACACTGTGTAATTGTTCCCAGTTCGCGGGGTGCCGCTAATTCCCGGCGGAATTACGTTTTATAACTGTGCCGTATCACCAAGTCCAGTTCACAACTTCAGGACTATCACCAGCCAACCACAAAGACATGGTTATATAGTTGGGTCATGTCTCCATCGTCCTCATCAGATGGAGGCAGCAAACTGTATTCCCGCCCAGCCCTGATGCCGGCTCAGCCAATACGCTATGCTGTCCTGTCACGGTCGCCAGCTCGGCCGCCGCGCTGTCACTGCCTGCCGCCGCCCTGTAGGCGTCGTATTGTCCATGCCGTCCGCCGCCCTGTAGGCGCCCGTCTACGGCCCGCCCTTGCCGCCAGCGGTGAGCTGAAGCTCCCCGCCCTCGTCCGCACCAGCCTAGGCCTCTCGCCTATGGCATCCTCCGTTAATTCACACGTGAGCTATTAATGTACTTAATTCTAACAGAGCCTTAAATTCCGTAGTTTGCCATAGTAAAATATAGGCCTTAAATCGCCATGTATCTATTATAGAACTGTCTGACCTCCCGTTGTATGTAAACTAGTAAACATGTCATCTCAAAGTAACCTGTTTCATTGGAAATTGTCTAGTCCCTCCCTGTATAGATAGAGATTCAAGCTCTACTGGCCGTCTAGTACGGCGGGTGTTATTTACACGGTAACACACATGTATAACACGTTCACTTGATAACTTTAACTGTCCTAAGATAACTGACATATAATACTTTATAACTTTAACGGTTATAACACCATGGAAGCCCACATTATAGCAGAAGGATTCTCGAAAAGCATGGAAATGCATGGTTTGAAATTCAACAAACTAGTTGGTGATGGCGACTCCAGCATCATGAAAAAAATAATGCAGCAAATGCCATATGGGTCTAACCTCATAGTACAAAAAATTGAGTGCAAAAATCACTTGCTTCGCAATTTTTACAACAAAATTAAAGCACTTGGAAAAAAAACCAACAACGCTAAAGGCTTTGTACCAGTTTACATAAGGAAAAAGGTTGAAGCAAACGTTTTACGCATGCGAAAAGCTATAGTTGGAGCAGTAAATTACAGAAAAGAGCAAGAAAACACGCCACACTGTGATAAAGTAAAACATCTGAAAATGGACATAAAAAATGCCGCAAACCATGTGTTTGGTGACCATAAAAAATGTTCATCATACTATTGCAAGTCGGAGAAGTATGCTAATGATCCGAATTTAGTAGGCGATCTTCAAGATTGTGGAATATGGACTGATATCTAAAAATTGTTGTTGACTCTAGTAGGAAATGCAGAAAGTCTTATTATTGACGTGACAAATAATACTGTGGAGCAATTCAATAACGTTATTGCCAAACTTATAGGTGGAAAAAGAGTTGATTTTACCAAACGGGGATCTTACCAAGCAAGATGTTTTGGAGCAGTAACTTCATGGAATAGTGAATTGGCAACCCATTCACGAATTCAAAAAAAAATCAAAGGCCACAGTCCTGGCAAATACACGAAGCACTTTATAGAAAGAAATCGACGTTCGAATGAGAAAACACAGAGGTGTCGAAAAAGAAAACTAAGGTTTAACGAAAACACGACAGAAAAGAGAAAAAAAGTTACAGGGCCCGATGAAAATTATGGTCAATTGGAATTAGAACCAGATATGCCACCTGAATTGTTGGAAATGAAAAAAGAGGAATTTCTCAAAGAATTATCTCCATCGAATAAGAAAGAATTCGAATGGAATACGGTGGGCCAAAGCAATAAAAATTTGTGGGCAATTGAAAGGCGTAAGAGGTTAACAGCATCTAACTTTGGAAAAATGTGTAAGCTGCGGCCAAAAACTTCAGTAGCGAGAGTATTAAACTCGTTACTGTACTCGCCGTTTAAAGGAAATATGGCCACATATTACGGGAAAGAAAATGAAAACCAAGCAATAAAACAATTTACAAAAGAAACGAAATTACAGGTATCCGCATGTGGACTATTTATCGATGAAAACAAAAACTTTTTAGCGGCAAGTCCGGATGGCCTCATCGGTGAGGATTCTATAATTGAAGTTAAATGCCCTTATAATATAGCACATATGTCACCAGAAGAGGGAATTGAACAAAATAAAATTGATTACTGTAGAGTTGAAGATAATGCTTTAACATTAAAACGGAATCACAATTACTTCTACCAAGTACAAGGCCAGTTACATATTACTCGTCGTAATTACTGTTATTTTGTTGTGTGGAGTCCTAAAGGTTTACTGTATGAAAAAAATGAGAGGGACGATTCAATCTGGAAAAAAATCGAACCATTGTTGGACGACTTCTGCCACCAATGCCTTTTACCAGAAATAATTGACGGTCGCATACCAAGAAATTCACCGGCGAGAGAAAGATCTAAACCATAAATTGTTTTAATTTCATTATCTCTTTGTAAAACATTTAAAATTTTGTACAATAAAACCTTTAACAAACAAAAAATCTCATTTAATCACTGAAGACAATATAAGCGAATCTCATTTGAAACATTTTTAATTAATTAATTGTGAAATAAGACCAATTAATCAAATAAAATTTATGTGCGAAGGCCGGTTCTTACTCGCGAATTTCGGATTGGGAGTCGAGTCTTACCACTCGACCACGCCGGAACGAATCTTATTATTGTGTAATTATTCTTATTTTGTATAAGTCCTGGCGAGGGATGCCTTTGCCCACCTAATGCGTGGCTGGCCAGATTAGGAGAGACTGGTTGAGGGAGACTTTTTGATCACTCCAGCCTGCCTCTCGAACCATCGCCTTGCACCACAATGGTAGGGATGGAATACGCTATATCTACTTATAGATAATATAGCTTAGTGTTCTCAAAGGGAGAGAGGATATACGGCCGACCCTGAGGGAAAAAAATCCCCTCAGGGCCTGTGTCATCCTTAGGGATACTGTGTGGAGGGTATTTTGAGGAAAGAAAGGAAAGGAAGTCCTGGGAAGGAAAAAGGCATCAGGGGTGGGTAGGAATCTGGGTGTCAATGTCTTCATGAATGACCATCATATGAATCCATACCTCCCACTGCGGTCCAAGGCGATGTTCCGGAATAGTCCGGCTGGAGAGATCAAAAAGTCTCCCTCATCCAGTCTCTCCCGATCCGGCCTGCCACGCATTTGGCGGACCGATGCATATATCGCCAAGACCCGGACAATCCTCACCCCCATGAACCCGGGCACCCCTGCTCAAGTCACCAAACGTATCGAACCACTTGGGGTGACCTACGACAGAGGTTATCCAATAAATGGTTCCCGGGGCGGCGGTACCCATAACCACCTCCCAAATTGAAAATTATTATAGTACTTGACGTATACAAATTGAATTTGGTCCAATTTTAGTAAGATCAGCAAGTATGGTATACTCGAAATAAGTCACTAAACAAAAAAAAAACTAATAAAATATATCAATAACTCGGGAAAAGACAACACTAGTGCACCGACACAATTCGATATACTACGCTACATCACTTTGCTGTATATTTATTTGCCAGAAGTTAAATAAATAAAATAACAATATACATTATAGGTTATTGAAGAATTATAATATTATGCTAGTTACCCAAAAGTTTTTTTTAAAAAATTATCCATTTGAGTGTTTTGTATCCATATTGGCAATACGGAACGAAATCACCTCGGAGTCGGTCTGGCCGTAACGGATGTTTTTTTTACAGATATTATTTTACGTAAACATATGAAATTACAGTAAGAATATCGGAATACTTCACCAAACAAACACAAAAGTGACCAAACGGAAAAAATAATAAAAAAACATCGATTACTCGGGACAACACAACACTAGAATATCGAATATCGATTTATGACTACGTGACATCACTTCGCACAAATACATACGTATTTATCTAAACCCTGTCCCCCCGACCCTTACCTCCCGAATACTGAGTGAAAGGGACACATGCAGCTCGGGCTACTAATACCTAAATGAAATCTTCAAAATCGAGGTTTTGTATTCCCCATTTTTCTCCTCCAAAAGTTAACCGATTTTCAATTTTTTTTACCAACTACATAAGAAGAAACTATTCTATGTCGGACCGTTTTGTTTTTTTTTTTCAAAATATATTGCCTAGTTTGTAGACTGAACGTCTTTTGACTGCGTTTAAATCAGGCAATTTTATTGATTTTTGGAAGGTCATAACTTCTATAAGAAGCAATTTATCAAAAAAAAAAAACAAAACGTACCAATGCGCAAGTCGCCGATATCTATTTTATGTTAAAAAAATATTTGCTCTAGGGTTAAAATCCAGAAAGATAAATGGGGACTACGTTTGTATGGAAAAATCAACGCCCGGTAACGTCTTAAGGTCAAATTTGAATAACTTTATACGTAGAGGGGGGAAGGTAAAGGAAAATATGATTGATAAGGATACCAGAATAAGAATGTCAAAATGTCAGAAAAATCAGAAATTCTATTATAAAAGAAATAACAACGTATCTAAGAATTTTAAGATTAATCAGAAAGTTATGGTCAGGGATTTTAGAGACCAAAACAATGATAAGTGGGTACCAGGGAAAGTACATAACCGATTGGGAAATAAACTATACTTAATTGAAGTTAAATTAAATGATAAAATCATGTATTGGAAAATACATTTTGATCAGTTGTCAAAACTGTGTGTATCATGGGAAAAGAAGCCTAGTATTTTAATCCGTGAGTCTGAGACGAAGAGGCTATCGTTCGATGAGTACGATGTCTCCAACTTTGTTTCGGATGACAATCTAACGGGTGACTCTCTTTTTCCTTCTAGCTCTAGTGAACCCATGGCTTCAACGTCGGGGAACTGGAAAGAGCGCCTTCGACCAAGGACACAGAAATCATAATAAGCAGCTGTCAACTCCCGAATCAACATGATTATGGAAAAATTGTTTTGTAAAATAATAATGAAACAAGTGTATGTATGTTTTATAATTATTATTAGGATAATCATGCTGTGTTACTGTCTGCTGATTTAAGTGTGGAGGGATGTGGTGAACGTATGTCTGTCGGTATGAAAGAGACAGGCATATCTGAGTGGGACAGCATGACCGAGACGTATAAAAAGGCATGTCTGTTGTAACTCGTCCTCTCTTCATTAGCAAACTCTTATATTGTCTATTGTATCAATACTTGTAGCTACCCTGAATAAAACCAAATAAGAAATCTGGATGATCAGCATGGAAGATCACCACACTTATTACATATCGTTGTGCATATATCCAATATCCATGTATACATTATTTGGCCTAATATGTAACTTTTTTGCGATATTTCAAACGATTCATGTTTCATTTAATATTTTCACCACTTTCGCCTAAGAGGAATATGAAAGCCAAAAGTATTTTTGTTCTTACCCCTTCCATAATAATAATCGCGAAACTCAGATTGTATGTCTTGTCTGCGCGAGGCAAGGAATTGTTAAATAATACATTATTTGCCGTGCACTGCGAACCTGGAATAGGTAAGAAGCGCCCGGAAAGATAAAACCCTTTTCAACTGGTGGACGCATACTACCAGGGTTTTTTTGTCAACTCAACAACTTTTGTAAACAGCCAACAATTCTCTATCTTTAAAGATTACTGATTAATATAATTACACAGTTTTCTTTTAAAGCTGCATTTAATTTTTTTAGATATGTTTTATGTATTTATAATCATTAAAAATAACAGGAGCCTTATTAACACGTAATATGTGTAAGTCAATTTTTAGTAATTTAGTGATGTTTTATTTGTAAAAAATGTATGTATTTACAATTTTTTTTTATGCACAAATCATTACAAAACAAACAAAAACTGCCGCATCTCCGGTGCAACAAGTGGGAGGACGTCTTACTCTACGGGTTTATACACAGTTTCCTTTTGATAAAATATTCTTACACACAAAAGACAAGAAATTGAAGAGTTGGTTCAAATTCATTAAATACATATACATATAGTTTCAAGTTGGAACACTTACAAAGAGATTGTTATAAAAAATGAGTATAAAATTATCGGACAGCAATGCATACCTCGCCATTCAAATAAGACCGGCGTAAGAGGTTAAACTACCCTTCCCGCGGGAAGTGTTAATTATAATACTTTAAAAAAAGACAAACATTCCCGAATTACAAAAATAACCCGACAATATTTGAAAATATCCTATTACCATCACAGTAAGCGGAAAATGTTGCTTGTATCACGATGAAGGACTTACCCAGGCTATAAATTGAACTCACGACGCCGGGGTGGGACCCAGCCGCAAAGCCAATTTAGCCATTGACCGGTCATACCTGTGTTAAATATATTTTACTATAACTATTATATTATATTTTCATGTTTTTTTTTTATAAAAAGATGTGCTGCAGAAGAAGACCTTACATAATCTTAGTGTGTAAAAAACACGTGTTACTGTGTTCGTACACGCTAATCTCCGAAACCGCCAAACAGATTTCAATGAAAGTGTATGGTTGGTTCCAGCTTGAAATATAGGATAGTTTTAGACCCAATATGTGGCGTTGTTGTCAAGATCTAAAAATATTTTTTCAACGACAATTTTGTTTTTCAGATTTCTCATCCAAAAATAAATACAAACCCAAAATTTAACTTCCCTTCATAAAGGCGGTCTGCGGCAGAACAAGGTCTGCCTCGGCCCACTAGAATCATTTTAAAAACCATTTTACAAATGTAATTTAAAAAAAACAATTTAATCTAACAAATCTCAGAATTAGAAATTATCGAGGAATTGTAGAGCTATAAAAACGAATTATTAGTCATTATAAATACAAATGGAAAGCATTTTTTCCATGGTACATAAATCATTAATTCAGGTAAATAAGGAATAAAACCATCGAATAACAAGTAGTATTTTGAGATGTAAAAAATCAAACTGTCAAGTTTTTTTTCGCTATTAATACATCTGTTTTTTTTTAATAAAAATGTTTAAAAAATGGTTTTACAGAGGATTAAACCTTCCTCCCCTGGGACTGGAGTCAACCGCGCTGACAACTGAGCCAGATCCCAATTTGGAAGGACTGACATTTATTGCTTATATTAACTGTTGTAATGTCATACAATGTCAAATAAATGCGTATATGTCTACGTGTGTATATTTTCACTAAAATGTTTGGGGATCTTGTGAGGAGACACGAAATGAAAGAGGTTGTGAAGGTCATAGTGTTTTTATTGAGTCAAGATGCCGTGCATGAGATGACTTCAGGACCGATGATGAAGACTTCGGATGTAGGCGGTGAGGTATTGGTCAAGCGCGGGCCTTTGAGTCGACGCCGCTGCTGTTGACCGGACTCGTGGAAGTGTCAGGTACTTGTGAAGACAATGGGTCTTCCAGGTGCTCCAGTGCTGAACAGGGAAGCCGAACGTGCGGTGGATCTGGTCGGCGGTTGTGCGGGAGATGCATAGACCGGCGAGGATGCCGCGTGGTTTAGATTCGTGGATGTAGCGCTGGTCAGATGTGCTAGAACCTGGGCGCTGTGATGGTCCCGTTGGAGTCCGTGGATGAACCGTGAAAAGCCGGGTATATCGTCCTGCGCGGGGTGCCAGGGGCGCTGGTTGTCACTCGCGAGACTTGAAAATTGTTGAACGACTAATGATTGACTGACTGCTCGCTGCGTCGGGCCTATTTATATAGTCCAGTCGACAGCGGTAGTAACTACGCGAGACCGCTGGTAAACTGGAGACAACTCGCTCAGTCTGGATACTTCTGGTAGTTTCGATGGCGCTGGAATTATGCCTAGGTGATTGTCTAGACCCTTCTTGCGAATGCGCGAAATGTTCCTAGCCAAACTCGCAACGTATTGACGTAGGTAGTTCGCTCAGCGGCAAGTACTCGTAGGCCGCAGATAGGAACGTAGAAATGCCGACCGCTTCTCATTGAGTCGGGAGCGTTCTAGATAAACCTCGTAGCATCGCTACAAATGTATTATCATCGACAACGAGTCTTTCTGAAGAGTTTCAGCTAGTTTGGGTGTCGGGTAGTGGGTTAATTTCAAGATCTCTTCCAAGATTCCTAATTACAAAATAACTGTTTTACCGAGGATTAAACCTTCCTCCCCGGAGACTGGAGTCAATCGCGCTGACGACTGAGCCAAATCCCAGTTTGGTCGAATTGTCATTTATTGCGTTTATTAACTGTTGTAATGTCATCCAATTTCAGATAAATGCGTATATGCCCACTTATGTGCCACCAAAATGCATTATCTTCGACAACGAGTCTATCTGCCGAGTTTCAGCTCGATTGGATGTCGGGTAGTGGGTTAATTTCCACTTCCAAGAATCCACTTCATTGATACATTCTTTCAAGAAAACGAAAGTGAATTTCAAAAGATGTATTGAGACGGTATAATATTTAGGTCAAGAAAAATAATAATATCAAAAAAACACAAGCTTACACCCTCACGGTTTGAGAACTAAAAATGCTGCTAGCAAATGTTATTTAAACACGGAAAAAAACGTTAAAAAACTCTGTCTGTTCGTTGCCGCTCTCCGTGGTCTTTTGAAGAAATATTAGAAGTCAATACAATGTTTCACTTAAGTTACCTAAGCGCCAAAGTGGATTTAAATTTTTTGTGAATAATTTAATAAAAACGGAAAAAAATAATCAAATCAAGTGGTAGCAGATAAACATGGCCATAAAACAGTATTTTTTAAAAGTTGTTTCTTATACGAGTTCATAGTAAACTCTTGAAAAAGAAATCTATTTAGTAGTTTACGCTTATATTTTTCATGACGAAATAACTAAATAAATTGACAATTTTATTTTAATTCTGATCAAGCCAAACGATACAACCAGCTTCAATGTATCCATAGTATATTGGTATTGATAACCTATACTGATTCGCAGCAAAGATTAATCCAAATAGTAATCCAAAGATTAATCCAAATATTATCGTTTTTTAATATTAGTGCGCTCCCTTTATCATTCGTAGTTACATATCTCCCTCTCGTACCATCTTCAAACGCTTATACACGAGGTATGGAAACCTAAAAAATACTAAATGAATATAATATATTTTTACAGTTCAAGTTAAAGTTTAGGGATAACTGAATTGGCTCATTATGCTACCGGCCGATACAATCTCATTTTACATCCCATCTCCCCGGTGATTGATTTTGGTTATGGAATTTCAATTAGGTTTGTACTAAACTTTCCTTCTCCAAGTTAAAATACACATTTTGAACTAGACACATTACATCCTATTTTAGATTATTTTTTATGTGAATTCCACAAAAGAGACTCGAGCGCTTTCAAACGTTTGGAGATAATGAGACTGTGGCATCCCACATAGGGGTATATTGTGGGGAAGGGTAGGAGATAGGGAATAAGAAGGTGGAAAAGTATCTGGTAAGTAACGTTTCAGTTCTAAATTATGGTTTTTCACCAGGGCGATACTGAGAGTATCTTCCACCATATATTATTTTGTAATTATTTTAATAAATTGAATAAAATTTACTTGCGCATTCTAGGATTTGAACCTGCGACCTTCTGATCTGTTGTCAGGAGCCTTAACACTCGATCGCGGAGGACTTATTACCCGGTTGTAATGAGGTAATGGTTGTACCCGTCAATTCATGTTATTAGAATCGATGTGCAATATTAGAAATTATTGTAGGTAGTTAAAAAGAAATCACAATTAAATATAATTTATTTGTAATCTAATTTGATAAAGGCGAAGCTATATTTTATGACTAAGGTTTTGCGATAAATTTAACATTTTATTCAGCTTTTTCTGTATAATAAATAGTGGCTAACGCAAGAAAAGTATCTGGATTGAATGCAATATAAAAGTAAGTAATATTTTGCCATCTATTTAGATGGCTTTCAATAAGCCAGGAAGGGACACCGCTCTACCCTTTTTTTGTCAAAACTTCTCTAATTTCCAAGCTAATCGACAGTGTACCGGCCAGAACCGGTAATGCATCATTAGCCACAATCCTATATGCGCCCGAAAGCGCCAACAGGAGAATCAGTTGGCCCCGCTTGAGGGCCAAGTGGATTAATGCATTATCCTAGGCTAGAAACGCTCTTGACATGCGCTAGGAACGAAGAAGATCTATCTAAAGTGACGCCTAAATACCTGGTGCTTTCAACGAAACGAATAGTAGAGCCTCCCATTCTGATGGAAGGGTTTCTGGCACGACTGAGCATACCCTTCATCAAGAGTCCCACGGTCTTATGGGGAGCGAAATTCACCCTGTTTCTCTTACCCCATTCAAGAATTTCACGCAGTCCCTTTTCTGCTTTACTCTCCACTTCCATTCTGCTGTCCCCTGAGACTAAAAGAAAATTATCATCTGCGTAGTCGACCAATATGCATCCTTTAGGCAAGGGTAACAGAGGAGTCGTCAAAAAGGATGTTCCACAGGTCAGGCCCTAGGACTGACCCTTGTGGACAGCCCATGTTAACGTCACGTATGATGAAAAAATCACCATATATCACAATAACCTTTCGTTTACGTAAATAATCACTAACAATATTGAATAGTAAAGGCGGGCATTTACGACTTTTCAACTTAGTTAAAATCATCGGCCACCACGGATGATCGAAGGTACCCGAGATGTCCAAAAAGATTCCAATTACATACTTCTTGGTACAAACCCTCACCCATTCAAGCGCATACTTAATGGCGTGCTCAGTGGATTTACCGGGGACGAAGCCAAATTGGCGGTCGCAGGGCGGAGACAGGGTGAGGCGGAGCCTATGTTTGATGATTTTTCCAGTATTTTACCTAAGATTGGAAGTAAAGTAATGGGTCTGTAGGCTCCGATATCTGTTCTCGGCTTGTTGTTCCCCTTTGGTATTGGATCCCCCGGATTAGGAGCACGCCTTTCTTCCATTCTGTAGGGAATACTCCTCTACGCAAGCACGTTTCCAACACTTGATAAAACTCCTTTTGTAAAAAACTGATTAGCGTGGATCCAAACATTCTTCGCTATTATGCCGTTCAATCTGTCAAATCCCGGTGCCTTTTTTGGATCCAAACCCTTAATTATGATTTCATTATTATTGTAAATTTATTATCTGTTCGTGCTATATTGTGGCTTAAAATTGCGAGTCAGTATACATCTCAATCTGAATTTAATAAAATAGTGACACATGTTCATAATACAAGACTAATTACAAACGATGGACTTGTAGTTCCCAGATACCTGAATAAATACGGTCAAAGAACTCTAGAATACCTCGTTCCAATAATTTACAACATGTTACCAAACTCAATAAAAAAACTGTGAATTGACTCACAGAAGGAAATGTATGTTAAAAAAATGGTTATGTGAAAGAATTTTTTCTGTACTAATGTAATTATGTGTATATTTTATGTACTTGTTAAAATTTTATATGTATTTAAAAAGTAATTGTTAAAAGAACCCGTTGACAAACTGTAGACTTAATAGTAAAAAAACTGTATTTATGAAAGTTAATAAATAAAAAAAATCCTCTGCTCAACTTAATGGTGACTCGCCGTCTCCCTGGATGAGGTCTCTAGGTGGAAGCTGTGACAGGTTTTTTACCTGTTGATGGTGAACACTTTCCCCATTAACTCATATATGAGCAGATGCACAAAAGATAGACGATCGAAATATTAATAGGAAATAAATAAAGTAAGTTCAACGAACCCAGCTAAAGCCAACACAGCCCAGGCCAGCGCTGAGCAGTTCCCCAATAACTGCGGGGTAACTGTTGGCCGTAGGGTAGAAAGCATGGAATTGAGGTGAATGCCAGTGGGTCATCTGAAATAAACAATACATCAATTAACATTCCCAATCCGTAACTGAGAGTTGCACCATTGGAGGCATTACTTAAGCCCGTATTAAGAGTTATTGGATAACATCATGCCGGCAGGAAAATCCGGTCTGTGTCGGTGGAAGATCAGGTACTTGCCTTCCTGCCTAACAAATGATTGAATATGGCAATCAAATATTTCCATATAAGTGTGCCAATTTCAAATCTATATTATGTTAATAAAGGCAGGTATGTTTCACCTCTCTATCTGGGTTACCTATTTTTATAAGAAGTAAGATTGGTTCAAAAAGATGTTGATGAACTTACCCCAGGCATGATAATGGTTTCCATGTCCTTCATGAACTCCTGCCAGGTCTCGGGTTCCTCAGGAGCCTCTCCGGGAATTAGATCTCTCATGTATCCTGGCTGAACTGATGGTAGCACAGGCCTGCAAGTTTATTTTCCTTGATTAATTAACCACTTTTTAAACACAACAACATTTTCACATTTATCTAATGGTAAAAAACATCCATGTGGAAGCGCTAGCAACAAAATTGCCCATGAAACTCAATGCTGGTATGATCAAGTAAACGTAGACAGTGATAAAATAAACTTATATTATTATGTATTTTTAATTTTAAATGTATGATTTTTCTCATTAAATGTATTATGTAGTTTTTTTATATTATAAAATGAAGGCCTCAGCACGGGCAAGCCACCCAGTGAGGCCTACATTACTGAAAACCTTGAATTGTAAAAAATATTGTACCTAATAAAAAAAAATAAAACAAATAAATAAAAAAACATTTTTTTTTAAAGTTGATATTACCGCTTTCCTTTCTATTTAGTCTTTTTAATTAATTTAATTAATTAATGTTAATTTATTATTATAATTTACTGTGGCTTGTTGCATACACATGTGTATGATAATTAATTGCAGATAAAATAAATAAAAATTGCTTGAGATTCTCTTGTTTTAATAATAATAATTATTTATTCCAGAATACGATTAGTATAACATTTTTTAAGAACACTTTCATTAGGCATACAAAAAACATTTACTAAACAATTCTTTTGTCATATGATGTAAGTGTATTCATGGAATTTGTCGGAGTAAATTTATTGTATTGAAAAGTAATGTAAGAAACCTATCACTTTTTTCTTATTGATGTCTTTTTATATTGCAACTTAGTTAGTTAAACTCTTATTAATTTAGCGAATTAATTCATATTTTTAAATATGAACAGCAGACCGTGGACACCCTCAGAAAAAATAATAAATAATATGCTTTAGTAAGGTCATATGTAAAGTCTTAACAGAAGTATACAATTAATGTTTATTATAACGGGTGTGTTTCAGGACGAAGAGTTTCATCATCTATTCCACAAGCGTTACTATTTTTTTAAGGTACATCATTTTAAAAATACTCTTGCTTTTTTACTCTGGTATACCAGATTTTATTTTAATTTTTTGTTTATGTTTTGTTAGGATGCTGAAGAATTGAAAAACATAAAAGTTAAATTGTCGAATTGAATCGAATTTTTTTATTTTTTTTTATAGTGAATACCTCACAAGAGTCCCAACTGCTCCCGTCTGGAGCCAGTGAGACTATGGCATCCCCAATTGGGGGATGTTGTGAGGCTGAAGGTAAGTGGGGAAGGGAAAGAGGAAGGTGGGGAAGTACCTGGCTATTCAGATCTAGTCACTAAACACGGCTAAAGCCATTTGGAGCAACGTTTCAATTCTGAATGGTGGTCTTACACCAGGGCGATACTGGTAGTATCTTCCACTCTGGAACGTGCCGCAAATATACTATATATACTATATATTATTTTAATTAATTAATTGTGAAATAGTACAAATTAATCAAATAAAATTTATTTGCGCACGCCGGGTTCGAACCCGCGACCTTCGGAATGGCAGTCCAATGCGTTACCACTGGACTATGCCGGCCGTCAAATGAAGTCGCTACGCATCTTCGTGGGCTTGTGGGAGAGTGTTCAAAAGTGGATTGAACTTCTTTGATACTTTCGGTAAAATCGGTGTGCAAAAATATTTGCCTGAACCTATCAATCATTAAACTCGGGAGCTAGGTTTGGTGCTTTGGTGGTATTTATGTGAAAATTTGAAAATGAATATCTAATTTCGTTTAAATAATAAAATGACTGAATAGATCACTGTACTCACTGTTTACGAATATTGTCCATGTAATCGATAATAAAATCCAAGGCGGCCTTCCCAAATTCCCGGAACTGTTCACTATCCATATCGATATGGATCACAAGACTACAGAGGAAAGAGCTACCAAGCGGGAGATGAGATGTCACAGCGCGCCCGTAATAGCGAATGAAGGTTTCGGTGTTGTAGCACTTACTTTTTATATCACTGTCAAAGCGTAATGATACTTGCACACCACATAGGAAAATAAAATACACTACGACACAAATACAGGTACATTACAGGGTATGCTGTGTTCTCCAGGCTGTACCGACTCTGTTAGTGATTGATTTCTCAAATCCGTGATTTTTTTCGATTTGTTATAAAATGTATTTAATACTACAGCGACTTCAAAATAAGATACCAACAATCTTCATAGGTAACATTATTTTATTTCATCTAAAATAGGCACGTGCCTACCGCATGGGGCCAGTGGGACTACATCATACCCAATAATCGCGGTATGGGGTATTGCTAAAAGTAGTGAGGAGCGGGTATTCAGATGTCATCACCAAACATGGATAAAGCCATTACGCTCAGAATAATCTCTATATCCGATCATTGGATTTCCACTCAAGACGCCGTATGGCCGTATATCCTCTCTGCATACTTACTTTACCGATGAGAAAGTACAGAAAATATAATCCTTTGTCCGAGTAAACAACTGGCAGAGGGATCTACTGTCCGGGGAATCGATTGGCCAGTGGGGTAAACTGTTTGAGGGATCAACTGTCGGCCGGCCAACTGTCAGGGGCCAACTGTCGGGGGGTCTACTGTGAAGGAATCGTTTATTTGTGCGCTCATGGCATTTAAAATCTCTGCAACTAGTGCAGGTAAAACAGGGTTCGATAAAAATCACAAAATTCGTAAATTCAGTCAACTTTACTAGTACATTCGTCCGCCCAAAAAAATTGACGAAACACCCCTCTAGGGGGAGGGGAGGGGAGGGAAAGGGGGAGAATATTATAGAAAAATAATAATATCATAGAAAAATAAACGTTTAAATAGTAGGTCGAATGAGGTATCGTGTACTAAGTTTTAATTCGTGCTTAATCTAACGAAACTGTATTTTTTATAAATTTTATAATAATATTTATTATTGCAAAATAAAATTGATGCCAATCAATAAAAAGAATAGGCACCTTGAGACATAGTGATTAACAGACGCCTAGATCAGTGTTCCGCAACCTTTTTGTGTTCAAGGTACACCTCTCAAATAAATCAAAGAAAAAAGCAATATTTATTTATTACTAATATCAATATACCTAATATGAAAATATGTTTAGTGAGAAATGTGAGCCCGTTTAACTGAGCACAGGCGATCGAAATTTGGAGCAATCGTTGATAAGGCTGCTCTCATCTCTTCATTGGTCGTCCTCAGGCGTTCTCTTTTTTCCATTTAATAGTAGTGAGAGTTGAAAATCCAAATTTGCATTAGTAGGTTGTGGCAAACGGTAATATATTTTCAACAGCATGCTTTGAAATCAGTGGATACTCATTTTTTTATATGCAGCCAAAAAATGTGCTAGCTCTACTTTGAAAAATTTTAGTTTTAGTGTCCGATCTGTTTTTAACTGTAAGAATTCTTCCTGCTTGTTTATCGGTAAGTGTCCAAGGGAAACGTTATCCGAGAGTGGATTTCGTACCCAGTCCATTGGTTGTAGGTCACGCTTAGGAAAATAACAGTTCATTTTTTCTGATAATAGCTCCAAGTGTTTCACTATCAAAGCATGCACTTTGTTTCTAAATCGGCAGCCATGACATTTGGAAACAATTCATTACTACCATTGACAGCGTGGCTGATTCATAATACCAACTTAGCGCGAAAGCCTTCAATTTAGTCCGATTATGTTAAAATATAAGAATTCCTGCCTTACATTTTTCTGTTGAGCTCATTTAAATGACCAAATATGTCCGCTAGATATGCAAGTTTAACTACCCATTCTTCTTTTTTAAACACAGAAGCAAAATCTGAACCCTGGGCCTCTAAAAACGTCTGAGACTCATTTTTTAGCTCGTAAATCCGAAATAGTAATTTTCCGCCAGAAAGCTATCGTACTTCTGTATGAAACAGAAGTGACTTTACAATACCTTGATTTTTTCCGCGGCACATCAACTGATGACCACGGTACACCAGTGTGCCGCGGCACACGCTTTTCGGAACACTGGCCTAGATAGTGATCACTGTAATTAATAACATTTGGATGATTTGTGCTTTTTTTGCGAAAAATATATAATAAGGGAAATGTTTATGTGCGATGATTTACGTGAATAAAAATGCTTAATTTTTAAAGAAGCTATTAAAAACAAAATATTTTCAAAAAATTGTTGCTGTTTTAAAAAGCCTAAACAAAAAATAAATAAAGTGGGTCGTTTTGTGTCATCTGGAAGTATGTAGTTACTCATCACATAAAAAAGCGATTTACACCCATCCTATTATTTTGTATTACACATTGCATTTAAGGCATTTTGAAATAAAGTACATCATTTATTTTGCAAAATTTATTGAATTTATTATTTCTATTCAATTTTTTTCAAAATGTTAGAAGGTCTTCCGTTTCAGAAAAAAACGGTTTTCTTTAAAAAATAATTACATAGTTAGGAAAAACAAAACTTTAAAAAAATCCAGTTAGAAAGTTTTTCTGCGACACACATAGGTATTGTTTCAAAATTCATCTCATTAACGGATATTAACGATATTGAATGTAGCGCCCTTCGTGGCAGCCGGACGCGTCGTCCAACCGCTTTGTGTTTTTTTTTTGTATTTTCAAGGGAAATGAGGCAACATCCCTTGGACATAATTTTTAAAATCAATCAATCAATATTTTAAATTAAATAAAAATAAACTTAACAACCAGTTATTAGAACTTTATAATATGTGATTTGAGTGCAGTATTTTAAAAGTGTAAATTAGGAAATTTTGTTCGAAAATATTCGAAACGAACGTCGATCGGTAAATGCACCCCAGATGTTTTCAATGGAATTCTAGGAAACTCTTAAGGCCCAAGTAACAAGTGTTTTGCTAAGCCCAGCGTAATTTATTATCCCGACTGATGCTTTTTATTGTGGGCAGAATGCACCACTTCAACAATCACCAGGAACAGGATTACATGGAGATGAATGATGGACTTGCCGAACGTCACAGCAGTGCTGCCAGGGTCTCTTATCTGTGTGAGGTGTCAGCGCTTTATTAGCAGCAGACACATACCTGGACGGATGACGAACCTCGTGCCGGCACTGTTGGTGGACTCTCTCGCTACAGCAGCTGGTCCAGTTTCTTCACCACCTTTGCTGCAGAGTCTCCATCTTCTATCTTTGTCGAACGTCACAGCGGTGCTGCCAAGGTCTGAGATCTCTGAGAGGATATTGTGCCAGCGCTTTATTAGCAGCAGACATCCTGGACGGATGACGAACCTCGTGCTGGCAATGTTGGCGGACGCGGTGGACCCTTTCGCTGCAGCAGCTGGTCCAGTTTATTCACAACCTAGGATTCTTGCTGCAGAGTATCCATCTTTCATCTTTTATCTTCGTGTAACCTGTTCCTGTACTTTATTTTTCTTAACTTAACTTAAACTTTTTTACTTAACTTAACTTCACCTTATTTAGGTAATATTTATTTTTTTTGTAATACCTGCATCAACTGTAATGCGCCCCTGAGTGATATCTCACAAAAGCGGCGTTATACAAATTGTCCAATAAATAAAAATAACTTTATACTAGCAGTATACAATGGACATTAAAACAAAGATGTCACTAGTATCTGATTCCAAATGCGTCGGTACGAATTGAATTATAATACATATAGGCTTTTTATGATTTGTGGGTTAGATTAAAGGTACAATAATCGGTGTTGCATTATTTTCCCAAGCGTCAATCTTGAGATTTTTAGTTGTTGTTGATTTCAACAGATTAATATAATTAAATACTGCCACCTATGAAACCTAATCCAAATCAAATGCATACTGCGTTGTGATACGAGCGGTTTGCGTCCTAGACAATACTAAATATTATACAGAGGAAAACTACTGTTCCTTGCACTGAAATAAATACTAAAAAGTATTTAGCGCTTAATTACAATATTATGAAGAAAAAAATATATGAAATTGATGTAAGAATGTATTTTTTTTTACTTTTCCACTATATATGCTTTTCCTAATTTCAGAAATAGTTAATTTGTTTCCTCACATTCTAGCTAAAAATATTTTTGACGATTTTTCTGAAGCACGAAGTATCAAAATGATAAATAATATATTGCTTAAACAAAATTAAAACGTTATGGCAAACGAACCATTATAATAATCTAATGCTTTTCAAAAAAAAATATTACGTGTGCTTAGACAGATCTTGGAAATAGCAATTACGTTTAAGGCACAAAACGACGAAAGAATCTCTTCGTCTAATTTGTTCGCTTTTAGGAACAACTCATATAAATCGAATTAAAAAAATATATATATTATCTAAACGGTAACAAAAAAGATATAATAATTCAAATCTAAAAGTTAACCACAGATATAGTATATATATATATATTAATACAAATAATAATGGTATTTATTCCAGACACTAATTACATCATGTTTTATATATATTATAGCTACTAGTAGTACATTTTACTTACAATATATATAAAATATATATAAAATCCATAAAAATATATATATATATATATATTTTTCCTAATTATCTTGATTCTGCGTAAATATAATGTAATATCTACAATAATATAATGTACACTCCTCTTCCAACCACAAGCTAATGCTTTTCTGGAAGAGTAGTATTAAATATTGTCATTGTTAATTGTAAACCTTATTACTAATTTGTACTTTTTCCTTTGATAAATAAATAAAAATATAATAAAATATACAAATATATATATATTAAAATCTACACCTCTATAAACATTTGTGAATTTTTTAATAATTATTTTATTTTTTAATAATGACAAAAAGTGAAGTGGCAGTAATGTTGATACTATTCGTATAATTTGACTAATAAAGTATGTACTCGTTTATTATTTTTTCGGTACTGATGTATTTTTAGTTAGTTATAATTAGAAAAAACGAAAGGTGAGCAATTTTCACAACATTTTTTATAAAATTATATGTTATAAAAAATATTTCTAATTATTATTAATTATTGCTAATAATCAAATTTGAAAGCGTATTTCACCACCTATCAGAAACAGTTTTAAAGTTTTCGGATGGTTTTAGACATATTCCATTTATTTGGATTTTATTTCAAAGCTGAAATGAAATTGACAGAATATGCCAGAGACCTGAGGTGTTAAATTTTTTTATTTTTATTTTATTTTATTTATTTATTTATTTAACGCCCAGAGGGCTTTTACATGGTTGGTAGTATAATTTTAATTTGACAGATATTTTGAAACATAAAAAATAAGAATAAAATTACATTTGATAAAAGCTATGCAACAAGTCATACAAACACAAGAAACAAAAACAGAAAATTACAGCTATTTGTTGGTTTACATGATGTGTTTAGGAGTATTGTTGAAATAAATGTTTTAAATGATCCACAAAACTTGCCAAGTTGGTATTGAATATGTCAACATCACCCAAGTAATGATTTCCCATGGTGTGAAGTCGTTGTATTGGAGTGTGGGCAATGTAGTTACGCTTATGTGTGCTGCTGTAGAATATTGTATTTTGTCGTGTTGTTACTGTGGGTGTGTGTATGTTTATAAGTTGCAGGAGTTCACAACAGTCGAATTTAGAGTTAAGTATTTTGAATAAGAACGTTAAATCGTTTATTTTACGTCTATCTTCTAATGAATGTATTTTTAGAGTATTTAATAAAAAATTGTATTTTAAGTCTTCGACAGGGATATTTAATTTAAAATTTATAAAACGTAGAAATTTTTTTTGTATTCGCTCAATGTTGTTAATGTGAATTTTGTAAGATGGAGACCAAACTACTGAGTTATATTCAATTAGACTTCTTACTAGAGATACGTATAATAGTTTAATGGCTTGTAAGGAATTAAAGTTTTTAGTTGTTCTTAATACGAAGCCTAGTGTTTTCATACCTTTGTTCACAATTTGATGGATATGATTGGTGAAACTTAGTTTTTCGTCCAAAATAATTCCAAGATCTCTCATTTCCGTGACTCTTTCTAAAGCTATGTTATTGATGGAATATTCGAATAAAACAGGATTTTTGTTTCTGAAGAAAGTCAAGGTTTTGCACTTTACTACATTTAAAAATAAATTATTTTGAACGCACCAATCTCTAAGCTTACTAATATTTGATTGTAGTAAATGGAAATGATTTATGTCAGTTATTTTCTTGTATAGTTTGATGTCATCTGCAAAGAGCAATACCTCGACATCGTTGAAGCAATTGGTTATATCATTGATGAAAATGAGGAACAAAACCGGGCCAAGGTGACTACCTTGCGGTAGGCCACTGGTAGCCTGGAAAGCTTTCGACATCCAAGATTTTATTTTAACGAACAGTTTACGATTTGACAAATAGCTACTAAACCATTTTAACATGTTATCCCTTATTCCTAGAGCAAATAGTTTTTGGATTAGTAGTTTATGGGATACTTTGTCGAATGCCTTCGAAAAGTCTGTATATATACAGTCGACTTGTTTATTTTCTGCAAATGATTGTATAATGAAGTTTTTAAATACCGTTAAGTTAGTTGCGGTGGATCTTCCTTTGATAAAACCGTGCTGTTTTTGATTTATTAATTTTATTAATTTGGGATAGATTTCATCAAGGACCAATGATTCAAAAAGCTTTGGCAGTACTGACTGTATACAAATGGGGCGATAATTAGCTATGTCAGTATCGTCTCCTTTTTTGTAGATCGGTGTAATGAAGCTAGATTTCCAGCGGTCTGGAAAATGCCCAAGGGATAAGAGACGGTTAAATAGTAATGTGAGTGGTTTAGATAATGTATTAGAGCATTTTTTGAGGAATATTGGTGGAATGTTGTCTGGGCCAGCGGATTTGTCAGTGTCTAAGGAAAGTAATTTTTGTTCGCAGCACTTTTGTGTGATTTGGCAGTTTGTTAAGTTTGTGGTCATATTAAATTTGTATTCGGGTATTTTATCATCTGGAGTGTCTTCATCATATACATTTTTGAAGAAGTCCGAAAAAAGGTTTACAATATCCTGTGTATTGTTTGCACTGATTCCATTCATTTGCATTATTGGCGGGTAGTCTGTGTTTTCATTGTTCATTTTTTTAAGAAATTTCCAAAGGTTTTTGGATTTAAAGACAGTGTCCTCGACAGAGGTTATGTACATTTTGTAACATTGTTTGGAAAGATCTGACTAACTTAATTGTGTTTTATTGTTTTGCGTATGCTAGGTACCCTATAAATAAACTTTTTTAATTTAACATAACTGATAAACAACCATTAATGTATGGCAAATGGTTGTTTATCAGTTGTGTAAAAGGCAAAACAAGTTTATTAGTAAGGAGGTAGGCCTATAGATAACTTCAACCCTAGCGAATATTATCAGCGCTCTGCAAGTGCTCTGCGATCATTTCTTCCTGGTTCCACACAAAATTAGGCAGTAATATTGTATCCCACTACAAGACTCTAAGGACGGATTGTTTCACAAAATTAGAAAAATCAAATTTCAAAGTTAGTTATTATTGGCAAGTTGTTTCACTTAACTAAAATAAAAATAGAATAATAAATAAATTTCGAATTTGATGAATTGTTAAAATTCTGTGAAATAACTGACCGTATGTAGTTTCGCAGAAATTCATGTGTGACAAAGTGATCAAATGGCCATTTACATCCATTTTGTTTTTTTGCTTTCTGTCAAATTTGATAAACTGAGAAAGCTTAACAATCTGATAGTTGTCCTCTTCAGCTGATGGCAATTTGTTCAAAACCTGAAACGGATCTAGAATTGGCATTTAACCTAACCATTTGATGACAATGTTTCAACAAAAACTATGGAATTCAAACTTGCTTTCGATTTATGTGCCATTTTCAAAATTGGAACGGATTGTGTCAAGAATTCAGACAAGTGAATTTCAGAAATTACATTTGAATATAAATTACAATTGAATATGAATTACAATTTTTACGGTACCAAATATATTTTAACTGTCATTTTCAACTGATTTCTCAGGAATTTAGACTATGCCGTGATTATTCACGGGTCTGCGCTAAATTTAAATAAAATACAATGTTTTTCTTTATATTGATATTATTAAAATATAACGACATATAAAATAGGCATGATATAATACAACTCCTCCATACATACGTATATGTCTAGGAAATTCGCAACATTAATATCATCTGTAGAAAATAGTAATAATTCGCTGCGTGTACAGGTTTTTATTGTCTTAATTTAATTACAAATTATATAATATTGTATTACTAAATATCTATTTAGACTTCTCGTTCATATTGCTGTTAACTGCAAATCCGTTTGTTGGTTGGAACGTGTCGGCAGCATCCATTTTTTCTTGAACGCTGTTTTCCGTTTTTGTACCTAGAGCGAAGTCCGCCTGTGACTGTATTTCTTTCCACGCATATTCGATGTCTCTAACTTCACAAAGTCGACTGCAAACCACGAAACGAATAATGAATTTAGTTTTGTAGTGACAAGATACAACGAATATATTTTTCCTTTCCATTAACTTGTCCACCAATGCCTTTGATGAACTATTGTCACCTTTAAGTCGGAAACATACGAGACCCATACTGACAGTGAGTATTTCAAATCTGCTGTCCTTAAGAACAAGAGATGCAAAGTTTTCTGCCAAGGAAATCTGTTTCCGGATATGATTTCTTAATCCACTCGCTCCATACAACCTAAGAACGGCCCACAACTTGATAGATCGGAATCTGCGCCCAAGAGGAATCTGCCAATGTCGGTAGTCAGGGATTTTCTGTGACTTGTTGTCTTTCAGGTATGACCTCTGGACATCGAAAGCATCCACCAAATAAGTGGCATCTTTGACCCACATGGCGGAGCAATCGAAGTTAACGAGCATCCACTTATGCGGATTGAAGTTGAATGAGTCAGCGTGCTCAACACCTGCCATAAGGTGTCTATATTCCGGGCAAATGAAAGCCGCTCCTGCGTAAGCAGCATCAATGTGAATCCACACGCCATATTTCTGGCACACTGGAACTATTTCTTCCAGGCAATCGAAAGCACATGTCCCTGTTGTTCCGAGATTAACAACGACGTAGCACGGTATAAGTCCCTTCTTAATATCTTCTTCCATAGCGCTTTCTAGTGCGTCTCCTCTCAATCTGCAGCCATCATCTGTCGGAAGAAGTCTCATAGGAACTGCTGCGATAATTCCAGCCTTCTCCACTGAAGAGTTGGCGCCCTCCGATGTGTAGGCGACCAATTTTGCCCGCACAACGCCAAGGTCAATATCAGGGTTCTCATTTTTCATTCGGTTGAGCATCCTTTCCTTTGCGGCCAGGAGACCAACAAGCGTGCTTTCACTGGCAGATCCCTAAAACAAGAAGAAATAAATATTTATGTGATATTGATCAACTTTAATTTTATAACCAGTTGCAAATATTCACACAAAAGAGAGTCAATATTCACTTGAATAATTCCTCCTCCTGGACCGTCGGAGCAGTTGAGGAAGTCTTCAGGAAGGTCTAACAATTTTCCAAGCCAATTCATCATCTCAACTTCTAATTCTGTGCAAGCTGGTCCCGAAAGCTGCAAAGAAAAAAGACGATTCGAATTATTAATTTTTCCAATTTTGATGTAGAAATGAGCAATTAATATTTTTTTTGCTTGCTTTAATCGTTACCAAAGTTCAAGTTACCGTTTTGTGTAATTTCGTGACTAACCTTAGGTGAGATAAGTCTTAGCTACAATAGTAACTAAATAAAAGTTCGTAAAATATGTTGTGGGATCTTACCCAACTGAAGCCAATGGAGCCGAGACCAGCACTCAGCATCTCTCCTACAATTCCAGGGTAGCTGTTAGCCGTGGGATAGAAGGCATGAAACTGCGGGGAATGCCAATGAGTCATCTGGAAAAACAGAAACAAAATTATTAGTACACCTTTGACTCGTTTAAGGGAATTAATCTGGGAGAGGTAAAGGTTAAAGATATAAATACGTAGTGTGATAAATACAGTAGCTAGTGGAATACATTATGCCCTTCACCTGAAAATTATAGTTCAAGGAAGATGATATCTCGTTAGGTGAGATTGAAAAGGTTCCAAATGGTGTTGTCAAGTTCCAACTGCGCCTAAATTTAGATTACGTTTGGATTGATAAAGATTCAACAACAGTCGAAACCTTATTTGGATCAAATAATCTAATGTCTAGTTCGATAAGGTTCCAACTAACTTCATTCAAAACTTAATTTTGTTTTTAAGGCAAAAATTATTGATCTTTTATAAAATTAGAAGTACATGGAATTTTATATTACGTCTTGCAAGCTATTTTGTATTTTTTGTTTTATCCATTTCAAAAGAGATCAGTGGCACAAGTTTTTTTTTACATTAGCTCCACACAGGAGGCCCTGGGGAAAATAATTTCCCTCAGGGCCTATGTCATCTTTAGGGAAGCTGTTAGGAGGCTCTTTTAAGGAAAAGGAAGGATAGGAGGTTCTGGGATGGATAAAGGTATGAGGATGATACCATCCCTCCCACTGCAGTGCAAGGCAATGGGTCGAGAGAATCTGACTGGAGAGGTGAAATGGTCTCCCGCAGCTGGCAACTCCCAATCCGGGCAGTTGGTGGGCAAACGCATTCCTCGCCAAGATCTGGACAAACTTCACCCCATGAAACAGGGTACCCCTACTAATGGTTCCCGTATCGGCGGTACCCATACGGCGGGTATGAAGTGCAATTGAAATTTATAGGCGATCATAATTTTGTTCTCTTTGTGCAACTTGAATTTTTTTAATTTTAATAATAGAAGATACAATCTAATAAAATATTACATAACAATCTTAATTAACAAATTACAATTCCCGGTTAGTGATATTCACCGACTTAAGTTATCACCGTACGAGTACGCATAAATTATTATGTTTAATTACAAATAATTAATCCTGGAAAAAAATAATTTGGAACCAGGGACACTTTCACCCTCAAACCTAGAAAAAATTAACAGATAATATTTTTATTACAATTTTTATTATAAACCATCGGAAATTGCCTCCGTAAAATGCACCTGATAATCTTGATTTGATCAAAATCTAACGGGATGAAGGACAACGTTTCATGTAGAATTTAGAGTTATTTCTGATTCAAAAAAGATCATTAATGTTGGTTGCATACTCAGAAATATCATTTTATCTCATTCAGATCTTTATCCTCTTCCAATATTGATAATTATACTCTTCCAATGCGAATGCAGAGGAATTCCTAAGAATAGGCCACAGCCGACTCCTTCCTACTCTCAACACAACACAAACAGACATGTACGTAATATATGACCCGATGATGCAAAAACGTGCAATTTTAGTAGGGTTTTTTAGGAAACAATTTTTTCCCTACCGAGAAAACACAAGGCCTCTAAGTCTATAATAGCCAAGTAACATTTCAAACACCCATATGAGGTAAAAATTGCGAGGCGCATATGACGCCGTTCTAATTGTAGAACAGTAACATTAAATTCACTAAATTTAAATGATTCACCACTTCATGGAAAATAAGAATTTAGAAAATGAAAAACAAACAACTAGATTAAAAAAATATTTTTTCACAGAGACGTTTTATTGTTGTATCGAATATTAAATATGTTGCCTGTGCAGGCCTTACTAAGGGACAAAATATTGATTCGGCATATATCTGACTCTGAATTTAAAAATAAATTGGAACATGAACATGATACTAGGTTCACAAAGAATGGAGGCATGCTTGTTCGAAAATATAACAATACATAGGACCAAAATGTTCAACATGTTGCCAAGTAACATAAAAAAATGTAAATTCCCGAATAGATTCAGATAAATGCTGAAAACATGGCTCATAAGTAGAAATACTTTATACTAATCATCACTGTCAATCAGTAGTTATTATTTATTAGTATGTAGATTAAGTGTTATTTTAGATTATGTGTGCCAATAATAATAATCTGAATATCTTATAACTAGCAACAATATTATATAAATTTATAATTAGTAATAATATTATTAATACATATTTACATTGTAACTGAACATGTATATACCGACTTATATTCTATATACCGACTTCTCTAAAGCTTTCGACGAAGTAAACCACTCAATCCTTATGGCCAAACTATATGCTATCGGTATTAGAAACCCCTTACTATCATTCTATAATTCTTATTTAAGCAATAGAAAACAAAGAGTTAAATTGAACAACTTTGTGTCTACTATTATTGAAGTAACGTCCTGCGTACCTCCAGGAGCACATCTAGCGCCGCTTCTTTTTAACTTGTTTATAAACCACATTATTAGTATTTTCTCTCATACACGCTTTTGGCTTTTTGCGGACGACAATAAGATTCTAAAAATAATAAGAAATCACGATGACTGCCTTCTTTTCCAATTGAATATCGACTCTTTCAATGATTGGTGTAAAATTAATTGTTTGAAACTAAATGTCGATAAATGCAAAATTATGTCCTTCTATAGATCAAAAAAACCGATTGTCTTCCAATACAAACTTAATAATATTTGCTTAACAACTGTTACATCTATTAAAGACCTTGTTGTCTCTCTTGATAGCAAGCTTTCTTTTCGGGATCACATAACTGCAATCGTTAATAAATCCCTCAAACTACATGGTTTCATCACTTGAATCACTTCGGACTTCTAAAACGTAAATACCCTTAGAACTTTTTACTGCTCCTTGGTTCGCCCCCATCTTGAATATAATTGTGTTATCTGGTCTCCTTTTTATGCTGTCCACATTCGACGCATTAAATCTGTTCAACATCGGTTCTTAAGAGGGATTGCTAGGAGGCTAGGATTAGAAAAAGGAAAATACTCATATGATGAAATTGAACTAACTCTAAACCTCTCTCCTTTGGAAGTCCGTCGGGAAAGAAATGACCTCATTTGCTTCTTCAAAATTATAAATGGTATTATTGATTAACCTACTCTACTGCAACTCATTCCCTTCAATATCCCCTCGCAAAGACTCAGAAATAATGAACTGCTCTTCCTCAACCATAATTCGACAAATTATGGATATTATTCACCATTGTCCAGAATGTGTAGACTGGTCAACTCAAGTCAAAACCTTAACTTTTTTGGGATAAGTCTGAATGAGTCGCTAAACAAGTGACGGAATATTATAAGTGTCCTGTGGTCCTGACCCACGGCGTAGTCTTGAATTGATTCGACTTGTCACTTTATTTTCTTATATTATATCTGCCATATGTCTTTGCTTTCATGTACATTTGTCTACTCCTGTATTTTTCATTTTACTGTATTCGTGTTATTATTTTGTAATTTGGACGATGTACGTTAATAAATAAATAAATAAAAGTACATCCTGTTGACAAACTGCTTAATTGTAGTTTAACGGTATAAAACTCTGAAGAACAATAAAACGAATTAATAAAAAAAATAATAAATCTCGAAACATGACTGATATTTTTGAATTTTCCCGAAAGAAATGGATTAAAAAATAGATACATATGTAGAAATATATAATTTTTTTGCAAAAAAAAACACGACAAAGAGAATGATAGTAAATTAACAATTTCTGCACAAAAGATAGCAAAGTCGATCTTGATACCTTTTGTGGTGTAATAATTTATAATTACTTACTATGGTATGGTTAATGTCATGTCATTACCGAGATAACTACCCGTACCCATCTCATTGAAATGTCAATAAAACTACGACCTTAGCACGAACAGGCAAACTAATTAGATAGGTAATCTGTTGCCATTATTACCGAGGCAATCATATTTTTTATAATTATTACGGCATACTTATTATTTCATTCTTGCATTGTGTAATTTACACCTATATGTAGATCGATAATTTATTCTATTTTATGCAAATTTCTTGAAAAATTGTTTAATAAGAGTTAATATTTTTAACTTTCGGCAGATAATGTTTTATAGATGCTCTAATTACAATTTTCTCAAATCACATCTCATTGAAATAAAAGATGTTTAGATTCTATGATATTCTATGGTACATTCCCGTGCTAAGTTAGCTACTACCAACCAGCTTTGTAAGTACTAGTAAACAAAATCCACTGCGAGTAATGTTAGGGGGTATTTCACCATCCTCTCGATAAGCACTATCCTTTGGATAACGTATTTTTATGTTTTATTTATAACAAAAAGATAAACGAATTACAAATAAATATAATTACATAATATATGTATTTGATGTGCCCCCATAAATAAGTAGGGCTTGGCTTATATTTTTGAATTTCGATTTAACCGTTTATTTATGTACAAGGTTCGAATTTACAATTCGGTATGTAGCTATACTAGTATATATCGGCTAAGTTAGTTAGTTCTACCTTTTGCGAATATTTATTTATTACAATGGATAGCTATCGAGAAGATGGTGATGTACTCACTTAATCTACTTATAAAATAGTAAGTAACATATTAGGTTAAAAATAATAATAATATATAAAATATTCAAAGATTTCTCAAATATTGAAACATTGAACGAAATGATACACTTTTATTGTTGTTTCTGGAAGTTTAACAACTTATGTCTATCGTGTCAAGTGATTTAACAAAACGACGGTCACCTCTACAGAAAGCTCCAAAAACCTAGCAAAGTAATTTCATTCTTCGAAATAGATTTATCAACGACTATCCCTTATAGTGCCAATTAAAATGTTATTTATAAACATACCCCAGGCATGATGACTCTGTCCATGTCCTTCATGAAGTCTTGCCAAGTTTCTGGTTCCTCAGGCACTTCATCAGGGATGAGCTCCTTCATGTAGCCAGGCTCCACAGCGGGTAACACGGATCTTCAAACATTAAATTATCAACGTGAATTTTATTAGTTTAATCGTTTCGACTTTTACCTCGAAAAAAAACATATGTTTGAGTAAACAAAATTATTTTTTCATGCGCTTAATAACAGTTGTAACTTTTTTGTACAATATAGATTTGAATTTCACATACGAAATGTGTTTTCAAACATACCTGTCTCTCAAACTATCCATATAATCTGCGATGTAATCCACAGCCGCCTTACCGAACTCACGAAACTGTTCACTTTCCATTTTTAAGGGCAGAAATCCCAGAAAAAAATAAGTCACTGGAAAAACACTTGCTATGAAACTATGCAGATCAATTTACAAAGAATAATAATATAAGATGTCGGTGGGCCAGTTAGTCACCTCTGCGGAGAGCTTCTAACAGGTTGCCATTGAAGAACTTAAGGAGAATGCCTCTCCTCCGCTCCGGGAGGCCTTTATATGGGCGCGAATAAATCGCAACGCACGTCTCAGACTGATCTAATGCTTGTTCATCTGTGACCATTGTTTACGTTCTCAACTAAAACGCTTCGACATTTCCGGATGGCGATTCGTTTATTATATAACAATATTTTTTTGTCACCCTGACCGCCGTCACTGCTAAGGTCTTGGCATCTGATTCTCGCTAGTGTTAACGCAATGAAAAAAAAGTTCGTGAAGATATTTTTGTAACGTTTTAAAACAATGTTATAGTATTTGTGAGATAATCTGCAATAACGAGTCGTTAGGCGTTTTTATATTTTTATAATGCTACCGCATTGTTTATTTTTGATGGTGTACAATGATTGTGTTTTGATTAATGTAAATATATTGTATTTATCCTAAGATAACTTTGTAAAATAAAATGTGTTCTGGTTTCAACCGCTTAGTAAAAAGTGCCAATGGGTATCAGGAGGGTAGCAGTAGTTGATATTATGCAGTTAATTGCTGAAATATAAGACAAGACACCATAATATTGTGTCATAATTATTACAATCTCGAGCAAAGCCTATAAGTTTGCCAGTCAGTTGATGAAAAGTTGATAATTTTTCCGAAAAAAAAAGGTAAAACAAGATTACCGCCAAAGGGTCAAAGTAAAAACATTTTACGATTGTAGTAGAATAAGTTAATTACTTAAAATGGGATGATTTTGAAGGGAAAATCATTTCTACACAAGTTACAAGAACAGGAGGTATTCATCGATGAACAATTTAAAAAAAAATAATCGTAATAACGTAAATTAATTTATAAAGCTATTTTCAGGAAAAAAATTATGCCGTCAGAATATTATAGCTATTTCATATTAATTATTTTTTATTTATGTACATAATATTACAACATTAAAGGTTATGTAACATTATCTAATTGGTTGTAAAAGTACCGTTGATATATGTTTACTCCATTACTTATAAACGTGTTTTAAATTTTACACAACTGATAAACAACACTTTATATTACATTAATGATTGTTTATAATTTGCGTAAAATTTAAAACACGTTTATTAGTAAGGCCCTTAGTCTTTTCTTCTCTTTGTAGTTTTCAAAGAATACGTCGAATTTGTCATCTAACATGTTTGGAAAGCTGGTCACTCTTCCCTTGGGTGAATTTTGGTACAGGTTTGAACAACTCGCTTTACAATACAATACAAGTTTTGGCGAAGTCCCCGAATGTGAGACTCCGGCACAAATAGGTCGATTTGTGCCAGAATTCTACTGTTTGATATGTGGATGATGATTTAAATATGTGTATATTTTAACGAAGCAAAAGATCTACATGTTTCCAGTGACTGGTAGTTTGTCACACATGGAGGTATGAAAAATACAAGAAGGAAAATTTTACGAATTATTTCAACGATTAAAATGTAAGATGATTCGTACATTCATGGGTATGTGTACACATTTAGTTAATTGATTCGTACATTCAGAAAGTAGTAGGTGAGTACATCCGATAATGAATAACAAAGTCACGTGAGACTCTGTTAACCAACGTTAAATTAAACACGGCTTAGTTTTTCGCAATGAAGCTAGCGCGTACATCGGCATTTAAGTGCTAAAAAAGTACTATTTCAAAAATAGTTTCTGTTGTCGGTTTAGCAAAAGTATGAAACAAACTAAAACACCTGTAATAGACAAAGATTCGAGACATTTTAGGAAGGTCAATCATTAAATATTCAATGTTGAACAGAAGTAGCGCAAATGATTGGAAAAAAACAATTATGCTTACCAAGAGAAGGGACTTTTCATTTAGCTTTAAAAAACAAAGCATTATATATTATGCTGTACGATTGGGAGACACGGATGTTGATCAACTATGCAAGATAAAGACATTAGTGGATAAATTTTATATACTACGAAGATTTCAAAAAATACCATTTCTGCCCATATTGTTAGGAATTTTTAATAATAGTACCAGTACACAATTCAAAAGCCAATAATATTGTTGCATTCGTGTTTTTATCCAATTGGTTGGCCTTTTGTACTAAGTCACAGAAACAGTTGGAGTGCTACTATTATTGGAGGGCTCTTGGGGGTAATTTGGTAGCCACCTCTCACCCCTCGGAACACTTATACTCACCCGCTTCTAGCTTTTTGTCTCCTTTGATGGATGCAGCTCTGGTCTAATGTCGGGTCTAATTATACAAGACACAGCGTACGATATATATGAAGATTATTTTTAGAAGATTGAAATATTTTTTTAAAACGGTACCAAACCTGTAAAAAACCAATTCACCTAAAAGTTTAGTGAGATGTAATGTAAACATTTCATATTTTATTATTCATATTTCAAACAACAGTTGGTAAATTATGTTTCATCTTGGCAAAAAATACAAAATTCATAGAAAGTGCTAGTAAATTTCTCTCTAACTTTCACTGTAAATCTGTCGAGAAATCCGTGCGAACCCAGAAATAAGCGATACGTTCAACTCTGATCGTTATTACAACATAGACACATGTCATTATCACGAGGCTTCCTCGCGAGTTTGTCTTCCGCTGCATATATGTACGCGTATGAACCGAAACGCGGCCGAGCAACGGATTAAACAAACGAAATAATCGCAAGCGGCGTTTCGCCCGTTTGCGATTGCTTCGTTCCTTTCCCATAATTCATTACTCGGCTCGTGTTTTGGTTCATACATGTACACGCAGCTTTATTGAAGCACATTTTACGAAGAACAAAACGATGCACACATACACTAAGTACAGTTTTAAGTAAAAACAATATCGTGTTTTGAAAAGCATTTATCTAGATAACTTATTTTGTAAATATATATTTTTTTCGAAATTTAAATGACTTATTTCATCTAGAATGGATAAAAAATAGATATTTATTTTGTCATATTTATCATGTCATAATTATTTTGTAGCTTTAATTAACTGGAGTATTGTTATAAAATGAATTTTCAAATTGCACTTAACACATGTGTTGGTTAGGCCATCGATAATATTATATAGTATGTAAAGCATTTATTCCCGGATCTTAACGTTCTCCCAATAGATTACAATGGAAATTGTGTTGACTTGTAAATTAATAAAGGCAATATACAATTGTTACGTCTCTTTATAAAATGTCGTGATACATTTATTATCACATTAAAAATGAATAATCTGCAATCTATGAATATTTATTATAATAAAATCGTTATTCATTTATTTAGTTCGTTATAATTATAATAATTGAACAGGTAACAAAAACTCATAATATTATATAAAGCTACATCCTGTTAGATGTCTAGGCGTAGGTTTTTAAAAGTAACATAATGAGTAATATTATACATATTATGACTATGGAGAAGAAAAATCCCGTTTCGAGTCAAGGATTCTTAGTCGAAAAACCCTTCGCAAACAATTTTATTTAATGCCTTGAAAAACTGCATTTATGTTCAGGAGAACCACCCCAGATATCTTAGAAATGTGTGTAGCCATTCGCAGGGCATTTAACGCCGACAGACTACAGACTTAGTACAGGCTATAGAGGTTAGTTCTCACGCCCGCTCTCCTTGCCGGTGATTAAATTACTAATTCACAAGGGCGTCGTTTATCTTCCGGATCACAGGGGCCCTCCCCTGGCTGGGAGCAAGAAACTCAATTCAGGCTTATTTAATAAGCCGTTTCTGCCTGCTATCAACGCGCTGCGTCGTAAGCAAATTGTATTTTTGGCAATATTGTAATTTAAAATAAGAAAATGATAAATACGTTTTTCCATTGTTATTTACTTGAAATAGACGCTTAGTTAACATCAAATATGTTTTCTAGTTGCCATTTATACATAAATTAAAGATATTCAGTCTAAAACTACTGGTAGGTATCCGCTCGAATAGTGTGAGTGGAAACGAGTGCCGCGAGTATGAGAAGAAAATAAACACTTTTTCTGCCTTATTTTTCAATAATTTTAATGCCTGCTTATAACACAGAAATCTAAATCACGGAGAAAATCTTTAATAATTCAACAAAATTCAATGTGGTGGAAAGCTTGACATACTTATCTCTGAATTTGGACAACAGAGGACTATCGAAGAATCAAACTATTTTATAAAACAGTTTTAATTGCAGGTGAAAATATATTTCATTAATCCAATTTCTGGAAACATTCCAAAAACAACTTTATTTTTTTTTGGTAGAAAGCAGTCACTTGGTGGTTTTACACATGAATTAAATAAACAATAATAACTTTGTTTATAACCACGAATTTATTTAATTTACTAAATTGGAAAGCAAAAATGTATACAAACTTTTGGATCAAATATAAAGTGTTATGTAATAATATTTATTGATTAGTTTAATTTTATACCGCGATGATGCTTGTGTTAGGGAAAACTGATCGGTCGTAATAAATTAATTAAATTCAAGGTCATAAACAGAGTAACAAATTATTGTTTTAATTCATTAAAACCTTTTCCTTTAAGGAAAAATGTAAGGCGCAGAAATTAAACCGGGTAAGTCTGCTAAATAACGTCTAAAAATTATGAATACTCGGAACTCGGGCGTTAGTTACTCGTTCCAAAACCATTATGTTATATAAGCGTATTATATATAGCGAAGGCTCGTAAAAAATCACGGGACATTATAATTTCATGATTTGTGAAGTTGAAAGTTTTTATAAAATATTTGCCTTTCAAAAACAATTTTCTTTATATTATCTATAATTATATTTCTATGTTGACAAATTATAGTCATCTAAAATTAACCTTTCGAAAGAACACCGAAAACCGTAATAAAGTAAATAAAAATATTATTCGCCAAATACACTTAGTTTTTAAAGACATCTTTTTGAATCTCACTTTCCTTTTTTGGGAATGAATGAATCAATGAAAACAACTCTTGAAAGCGAAAATTAGCTCACTTTCCGAAACTCGGCATATATATACTCGTTGTCGATATCAAAGCATTATATCACGCATACCTACACGGACGTGTACGGCGTACGCATTTCTCTGGAATTGAATGAGATTGCAGCATTTAATAAACTAAATAAATGTCGGTCTTATCCAATCAGGATTTGGCGCAGTTGTCAGCGCAGTTGACTCTAGTCCCTCGAGAGGAAGGTTCAATCCTCAGTCAAACCATTTTTTTTCTCTTTGAAATTTGCTACTAGTCGGCCCAAGAGATGGCGCAACTAGCCGGCCGAAGAGATGGCGCAACTATGTCGAAAATTGAAAATACATGTATTATAGTAAAAAAAACTTATCACATAGTCTGATGTTAAATGATGACATATATACATTTTTGTATGATGTACCTGTGAACAAAGCTTCTTCTATGGGTTTACATTTCCAAAGTAATGGCTGTATAAGGTATAAGGTATGGGGTGGAAAGGGTGTGGTTTATTCAGCCAGGCTATGGGGCGAGGAGGAGAGTTTTCAGGGGTTTCCCTAGGGTGGGAAGGGAGGGTGGTTTCCATGGCAACCAGCGTTATCCAGCTCTAAGCCGGATCGGCGGGTGGGTATGGCTTTATATGCTCATATGTACAAGGTATGTTTAGTTTGTATAGATGGGTACTAGTATTACTGCGTTTTACTCTTAAAAGTATTTATCTGAAATTGATCAAATAACATCACATTAGAAAATCGTTTAGATCAGGCTGAAAATTTTTGGTCTGTCAAATTGGATCTAATGCAACAGTTTCATAGATTGTAAAATTTGTTGGATTGATCATTACATAAAATTATAACGTTTATTTAACAGACGAAATTTGTGGCTGAGATAATTCTTCATTTATTGCCTATCAAGTAATGTAATTGTCATTTATTGCCGTAATAAGAAATCGACAGAAGATCACTTTGTTAAAAATGCATTGTCTCACATTAATCTTTCATGTTTGTAATACGAAAGACAAGGTCAAAGTAGGTAAGACCTATGACGAGATAATATTTAGTGTTTAATACACTTAATGGTTGGTTATTCAAGTTACACGCCCGCATTTTATGATACCTACGTTAATGCAAATTGCAAAATACTTTATAGTTTAAGATTTGATGCATGTTGTATATGTAGGTATAATAATATTACTCGAAAACATGGAAATATTACCACGTGAAACAAACGCTCTCAATCTATTTGCTGTAACAGTACCTTTTCAAGAACAATTTGCTACTGTACCTAATAGGGAAGAGACACATAATATACAGAATTGTAATACTTCTACATTTTCCGTTTATATTAAATTATTAATTGTTTCAATGTTAATAATTTGATTTATTGATACTTACAATGGTTGTTCTAATGTCATTGTTGTGAAAACCATTTAAGTTAATCTTCAATAATAGGAAAAAAAAATTATAAATAAAATAAAATAAACAAACATAAAACGGGCATTGCAGTAAGATTTTGAAAGAATATCGGGAAACAATTCCTAAAAATACCATTAAAATGTAACTGAAATTAAAATCATAAGGGAGTCAGTCTATAAGGGGGATTGCAGAAAATAATGAACTCCACCAAATGATACTCTTCCAAATACATACAAGAAAACTTACTAGTCAAACAAATTCCACGATGGTTTCAGCTTTGCACAATTCATTCCCAGCGTGTTGAAAATGAATAAATGAAGATGAGATATTATCAAAGATTTCTGTTGGGTTCGGGTTACAATGGTGGGCGGGGCGGCCAGGGCGGGGCGGGGCCTCAGGGCGGGTGGCAGGGCGGGTGGGCGAAGGGCGGGATGCGGAGGCGGCGACCCGGCGCTACACTGCCCCGAACTGTCACCATGGCCGCATAGACCGAGCGTCGTGTTTTTCCACATTTTTCTTTCGACTTAGCTTTTTTAGAAACCGCCGCATTGTTTTGAATGTTTAGACACGGTGACCGCTTAACCTCAATAATGTGATTAAATGTCGGTAACCTGCCGTAGTGTAGTATGTAACTTATGCCTGCACATATTGAAGAAGAAAATTAATAATTACGTACATAATTATCAAAACATATTTAGTTAAAGTTAGTGAGAAATAAGAAAAAAACAACATATTTAAAAATAATTAAATTACCCCTGACATAAGTTGGGACAAAATTGTCAATTTGGTACAAAACCTTAAATCGATATATAATCAGAAAGTGAATCAAATAACAGAGTGTAAACGATAATCGTCGCAATTAGAGTTGATTTAATGGAAAACTTACATTTTTTGTGATTGAAAACGTTTTATTGACTAAAGTGACAAATAGTGAAAAGATCAATTAAAATTCCACACCGTGTCAAAAAAAGCCTCAACCATTTTAGGCTCAGCGTATCCCTTGTCGGGGGCGGATGTGATAGGCGGCATCTATCGCTACAGCGTGCGGGGGCCCGAGTGCGCGACGTGCGGGGGCCTGGGCGGCTGCGGGGCGTGCGGCCCGGGCTCCACGGGTCCCCCACCGCCCCCTCCGCCCGGTCCGCCGCCCCCACAGGGCGACCACCCTGACCCGGACCTGCTGCTGGCACTCATTGCGAGGAACAAAGCTTTAGAAGGTAAATTATTATGGATAAATTATTGACAGAGTTGTAAAAATTATTGTAATTATTTATTTATTCACGTCTTGAAGGATTTTACATGTATACGCTGTTATAGGTAAGTTGTTAAGGAGTACAATAATGAGTGAATAGTACATAACAAATTAAACTGTGAATGAAAGATATAAGCATGTACAATACAAGTTATAATAGAGAGTTGTGTTGGACAAAGAAGTTCTACAATTACATATAATAACAAGAGTACAAAATTCAATAATTGCATTTAATAACAAGAGTACATAATTCAATAATTGCATTTAATAACAAGACTACATAATTCAATAATTGCATTTAATAACAAGACTACATAATTCAATAAATGCAATTAATAACAAGAGTACATAATTCAAAAATTGCATTTAATAACAAGAGTACATAATTCAATAATTGCATTTAATAACAAGACTACATAATTCAATAATTGCACTTAATAACAAGAGTACATAATTCAATAAATGCATTTAATAACAAGAGTACATAATTCAATAATTGTAAATAAAAACAAGAGTACAAAATCGGTATTTAAGGGACTATGAAATAGTAGTAGTTACAGAGCAATGTGTACTAACTTTGCTGATATTTATAAAAATGAACATGAACAGTTTGTTGTGTATCATGTTTCTATTCAGTAATCCTTCATTACGCCAGATTGGGTGTTTTACAGAACGTAGCTAAATTAATACAGCGATCAAAGGTGCGTATGAAAAGTATGAAAAATATATTGAAAGTTAAAGAAAGGAGTTAAGCATGTGTATTATAGTAATATAACAGGTAAGTTTAATAGTTTATTTAAGTTGTGTTGTAAAGCATTACAATTAAGTGAACTTTGTGGAGATTTAAAATGACACTGAAATATTACTGTTAGGTACTATAATTTTAAGCCTAATCATAATATAAATGGTATTATTTTAAAATGCATTAAATATAATGCTAGTTTAAGATTTTCTGTTTGATGATGGAAGATATAAATGCTGTCTGGATTGCGAAAACTTATTGGCAATGTTTGATATACAGACTTATCGTGCAAATAATTATTTATGAAACGACCGATAAGGTTTCTTGAACTGATATTTGAAATACAGAAAAATATCTAGATTCTCGTACACACGAACGAGCAAGCGTATTATAAGGTTTGTTTTGCTTGTAAAAAAAAACACTGAACTATAATCTCATGTGACGTATATAAACACTGAAGTATAATGTCAAGCTGTTTGTTTGACTTACACGCCTAAAGAGTTGTATTTTGTGCTGTGACTGATTTTTCACTTTTTTGGTAACCAGGAATCTACTTCTTTTTTGTGCCTAAGAAGTATTATGTGTTGTGCTGTTAAGGATTATTTCACTTTATGGCAACCGGGAGTCACTTTCTTTTGTGCATTACTTTAGTGCAATGTTTTTTTTTGTGGTTTTGCGAATATCTTCAGTGAGTAACGATTTTCTTTATTGAGGAAGTTGTATTTTGTGCTGTGCAAGGACTTAAGTTATACAAATGCTGAAGGAAATGATTCTGGAATTTAAGGAACTCCAAAAAGGTATAACGGTTTTTTAAAATTAATTGAGTGGTTATTGAACTAATTAAAAACATAAGTTGACGACCAAATTCATGGTAGATAATTTATGCTACATGTAATTTTGGTAAATATTGGCGCGCCTCATCCAATACGCGCAAATTATATAAAAAAACACACACACACACAAAAGTTTGATAGGCCCTTAAAAAAAATAACCAAAATTAACAACCTAAGAATATACCTTCCAAAATAGGTTCTAAGCACAGACATAGGAATTAATAGACGAGAAGATAAGGGCGAGGGGTAAAATCAACTGTTGAAGAACGAGGGGAGTAAGGCTGACTGTGATTCGTCAATAAATCAATCTGACAGTAAATAGGCATCTCGCATTATAATATCACCATTTACTTCTTAAAAGTAAAATCTGCGTTTGAATGAATAGACATTTTTACATGGGAGCGCAAATTACTCGCCACGTTATGAACTAATTTGCGAAGTCCAAATTCGGCAAAGTAAGGCAGCTTCTATTTCAGAGTCGTAGTTAGTTTCAGAGTATTTAGTTAAGACACTTTTACAAATGTCTCATAATTTACTTACCCCAGTAAACAACGATGAGCACACTTGAGAATCGCTACATTGTGATGTGATAGTATATGTTTCTAAAACTGATCCATATAATACGGTGTGAATAAGCTTAAAATAAAGTAAAATAATGCTTACTTATGGAATGTAATACGACAATTGGGTTTATTCTCTTTTTCACATCTATTTTTACAAGTTTTCATATCAAAAGTCAACATTTTGCCGTGTTATTTCGTAAAATGAACCGATGATGCCTCGACCATAGTTCGCACAAGAATGATGACGTCACGTTTTCAAATTTCACTTGAAGCCATATGCGAGCCCAGCCGGCTCAATGGAACCGGTATGGGGAGTGGGGATAATACGCTTTTAATCACTTAGGGCAGGTCTACTAATATTCATATGTCTATGGTTCTAAGGTAAGTTAAAAAAAAACTAAAATGTAATAACGAAGTAAAGGTGGCCGCAGAGTGAACACAAATAAGGAAATATATTATTTTGCTTGTCAGCACGAAGATATCTTACTGATAAAAAATATCTCGAATTTATGAAGAATCTCTTCAAATTATTCGTTATCCGGTTAAAATGAGATTGCAGGCCCTTAACAAATGGATTGATAAGTTTCCTGATAAATTATTAGTAAAATACCAATGATTTGTCACGATGCCTAAACACATCTACATAAAATATTATTATTATTTATTTTTTATTAGGTACAATATTTTTTACAATTCAAGGTTTTCAGTAATGTAGGCCTCACTGGGTGGCTTGCCCGTGCTGAGGCCTTCATTTTATAATATAAAAAAAACTACATAATACATTTAATGAGAAAAATTATACATTTAAATTTAAAAATACATAGTAATATATTTAAAATTTAAAAAAAAATAGTACATTGAAAATAATCTTGTGTGTTTGTGAGTGATGTGTGTTTATATTGGTTTTGTGTGTTACGTGTAGGTTTTATTTTTATTTTATGCTATGAAATTTTGGTAATATTGTCTTTTTTGTTCTTTAATCCATTTTGTAATTTTGTGTGTGAATTTATTTTTATTTTCCTCAATTTTAATATCAAGTTTTAAACTGTTGAAAGCTTTTATTGCGTGGTATTGGTAGTGTCTTTGTCCAAAGCTTGAATTTACTGTCGGAGTTTTTATGTTTTCTTTGTACGCTTGTCTAACTGGTCTGTTAGTGTTATTTTGTGTATGTTGAAATTTATTTTTTTTTGTCAAAAATGTAGTTTAGTAGTGTTTTAACGTATAATTGGCGTATATCTACTACGTCACAGCTGTTGAATATTTGGTCTGTATCAGTCAGTCTATGTTTTTTTAGTATTACCTTTAAGATCGTTTTCTGTGCGGTTTCTATGTAATTGATTGCCGAGTTTGTTGCTCCTCCCCAAGCAATAATTCCATATTCTATTATTGATTGGCAAAGTGCAAAATATAATGTTTTCAATTGTTTCATTTTATATATGTTTCTTATGTTTAGGAAAATGTGTATTGTTTTGAGAAGTTTATTTGTGATTTGTTTGATGTGAGGTGTCCATCTAAGGTTATGGTCAATTACGATTCCTAGATACTTTATTTGTTCTGTTTTTTCTAGAGGAGGGCAATCGCAGATGTTGGTGTTTAAACATTCGTGTATTTTTATGGTGTTTGTGTTGTTTTTTGGCTGTCCCGTGCTATTTATACTGTATGTTGTGAATTTTGTCTTTGATATGTTAAGTGTAAGTATGTTTGAGTCTAGCCATGTTTTCACTTGTGAGATTCCCAAATTCGCTATGTTATATACACTATTCCAATCCTTAGATTTGAAGAGTAAAACTGTGTCATCAGCATAGCTAACTATTTCACCGTCTATTTTAATGCTGCAAAGTTCATTTATGTAAATAGTAAAAAGAACGGGCCCTAGTATGCTTCCTTGTGGAACTCCATATGTAATCGGCAGTGGTTTACTAGTATGGTTGTTAATTTTGACTTGTTGTGTTCTGTTACTCATATAACTTTTTAATAGTTGAAGTTCCTTGCCTTTGATACCCAAGTATTCTAATTTTTTTAAAAGTGAATTGTGGCAGTTATTATTTTACAAGCAATAATTATTCGCCTGAAACATTCATCCACATTGAAAAATCTCCTGATAAAGGATACATGACGCCAACGGGACTCGAACCCGTGTCCCTTCGATTTCCGGTCGACAGCTCTGACCACTGAGCTATGGCGGCTTATCTCTTATCCGCGAAATAATTTAATATATACTAGTGTTTCATTCAACAATTACTGCTTGTTACATTTTTTCACCTGAAAACAACCAACTTTATTTTATATGAGAAAGGCATTGTAAGTGCTAACTCTTTCACTAGATGGCGTCGAGACAAATTGTTTACATTTTTAGGTGAAATACTTGAACTTGTCAAATATTAATTATTATTTTTTTGGTAAATTAATGTTTAAGACAAGATTTTTTATGCATAGCACAAAGGATAACAATTATTTTACAAGCAATAATTATTCGCCTGAAACACTCATCCACATTGAAAAATCTCCTGATAAAATATACATGAAGCCAACGGGACTCGAACCCGTGTCCCTTCGATTTCCGGTCGACAGCTCTGAGTGTTTCAGGCGAATAATTATTGCTTTTAAAATAATTGTTATCCTTTGTGCTATGCATAAAAAATCTTGTCTTAAGCATTAGTTTACCAAAAAAAAAATAATAAAATATTATCTTCATCTGTCCTAACTATTGTTAAGACAAACTCAGGTGCATGGGTATGTGCTCCGATATTCTTACGAAATTACTAAAAGTTTATCAGGAAGCGGCCTGCAGTCCCGTTTTTAACTAAATTACAAATAATTTAGGCTTTTTTTAAATATATCAGCAATACTCATTTTCTCCTTGTGTGAACTGAAATATCCAGTGTTTTTATTTTAATAAACAGATATGAATTTATGATTTGACATTTTCACGGAAAACGTTTTATTGAAATTTATTTTTGGCTATAATGCCGTATTGCACTACCTCCTACTTTAGCCAAAGTTTCGGACAACATTACAGTGTCCATTATTCCATCACATACTGATACCATTTTTGATAACAATCAGACGAAATTGAGGATATTTTATCTCTATGAAACCTACAAACTTATATGAAAGATAGATGCATTTATTGGTTATAAACGACAGTTAACAGTTTATCTGTTTTCTTATCAATATTCGGAGGTATGATTTTTTTAATTAGCGCGTAAGATTTTAAAACCAAACGTATAAAAATCTCCAGCGCTCAACGCATTTTATCGTAAATATCCAAAGGAAGCTATTGAAATATTCATTAACTTTAATGAATTTAGGAATGATTTTTTTCTTTTAACAAATATCTTTTATTCAAAAAAACATCTACGTACAAAATAATGTAGATTTCTCAATTATTTTCTAGTTAATAATTTCCTATTTTCCGCGTAAAGTAGGATATATGACACTTGTCTTCTTTTGCGTTGTTGTTTTTTTACTTACTTTATCTTTCGTTTGTATGTAAGTTCTCTTATATCAAATTAAAATGTTTTTAGGATTCAATTAAAATAACAAACTAAAACCATAGCTTTATTGTTATTATAAAAACGATTAAAGATTGCAGTAAACATTTTCATCTCCTTAAAAAAAATCACAAGGAAATATTTAAATAAATCTTCGCTCTCACACATTAAAATAATTAAAATTTGTATAAAATAATACTTTTCAAATTTCGTTTTTCGGTTTACCAATATTATAAAAGATATGATAAAAAAGGAAATTCTTGAGGATTTGTGTTAAACACTAATTGCTATTAAACCACTCCAAAAATGTCCAAATTCAAGCATCGCAGCACACTGGAGAAAGGTATTGGCCCCGTCAAACTAATGTTTAATTTGTTAATTCTTATTATTTTCGTCACATTTCGTCATATTATTGTTTTATGGGTTGTATGGAATTGCACAAACCTCCCCACATTCCGAAATAAACTCGTTATTATTATTATCATAATCTATTAAACAAGGAAAAATAATTTGAAATATATAGTATTATTTAAAAAAAAATATTTTTACTACTTTACAAATATAAGGCAAAAAGTCCCGATATACTACTGTTTAGCAATTTATCGAGACTTTATTGCTCTATAATCTATGAAAAAATATAAGGATAAAACATCACATTGGAGAAAATATTTTTAATCAAATCCTTGCTCACTCATTCTACTGTCACTATACAAAAATGGTATCAAATAACATCTTTGAGGAACTATGTTTATTGATGATCAGAAAAATAAGATTAAAAAAACAGCATCTTCACGTTACATAAAATTTTAGCTGACCATCTCATCTCTAAAAGAATAAATACTATTAAATAATACATAATGTCACATTCTAATACATCAAGGACGGGTTGTTAGAGAGAATTAGAACAATTCTTCAAATTTTAAAGTTGATTTTCAAGTTCTGTGAAAGTTCTTTTCAAGTTCTGTTATTATTTCAGTTCTCTCATGTAACTGGTCTATGATGATATAATGACAGAACTTAAATAGAATTCATTCACAGAACTCGCAAATGAATGTTGAAACTTGATGAATTGTTCGAATTGTATGAAACAACCCATCCTTAGTGTAGGTATGTAATTTATCTGATAGTATTATTACGCCAGCGTCTGGACGATCTAGGCCCTCTGATTGGTCGAATTAAAATTGTCTGTTTCGGGTAAATTCAGCTAACTTGAAAATTAAGACACGATTTCATACTAAAATAGGATCGCCTCATAATAATACGAGATTTCTTCAAAAGCATCGTTTTTGCTCATATAATTTTTGGATAATATCGAAGAAAATATGTTTTAGAAAGTTCATAATCCATTGGATTAATTACATTACAATGAAAATTATCCACAGTTACGTGATTATGTTTGACGTTTATAAAAAATTACGCGTTCCTTATTCAATATGGCCGACAGAGCGCGCCTCTGGCGGTTTAAAAACGAACCAATTGAATGGCGCGAATATTTAAATATGCAGCTCACAATATTTGACTACTTATGATTAACAAGCATTTAATAAGAAGATTTCTTCTGGAAGCTTATCACTTTGTAATGGCATTTTTCATTATTATTTATATATTTTTGCTTATTAATTATATCTGATTTTATATTGACATGTTTTCTAATTTGTAAAATTTCAAAAATTATTTATTTGCGATGCTTTATATCCTGAGTGAAGTATTTTAAGACCTGAATTTTTATCGAAAGTGTTATCATTATTCAAAAGATGATTTGCAAACTCAAATTCACTATTTCCATTTAGAGCCCTGCGATATTCTTTAGTTCTGACTTCAAAGTTTCTATTGGTTCTACCTTTGTAAAAGAAATTACAATCATCCCAATTGAGTTTTTAGACTCCTGATTTTTTTGTTTGAATTTTGCTATCTTTATTATTAAGAATATATTTCTTCATTGTTATTAGTGTAAAACGCCAGTTGAATAGTAAAAAGAATTGTTTTTATATATAATTTTAGAAGTATCGTTATCCACAAGCAGAATTCTACGCCATTGTTTATTTCTATCTTTAGAAAGACCGTTTGAAGAGAATATGTTTAATTTTTTTTATTTAGTATTTCAACTATCAATTTATTAGAATAACCTTTATTAAATGCTATTTGTCTTATGAATATATTGTTTTATGGTTATATTCTATTTGTTTTTTTCAGGTCTTAAAATACTTCACTATAAATAATTTTGAAATTTTAGAAATGAGGAAACATGTTAATATAAAAGCAGATATAATTAACAAGAATTTTTTTATAAACTCTCTTTTAAATATTTTCCTACTTAACTGGTCTTTTCCGTCTAACGATATTGTAATTCCTAATTATTATAAACCCAGCCTACTCTTACCCCTCCCCCCTCCTTCCACTTCTTCTTTCCCAATTGCAATCTATATTTAATTTTTGACTTCGGTGTATACACAATAAAATGTAAACATTATATTTATTTATTTATTGGACAATTTGCATAGCGCCGCTTTTGTGAGATATCACCTCAGGGGCGCTATATTGTAATAATCTACCTTTATATATAGATTTTTACTCTCCTGATGAAGGTGTATATAAATATAATCTAACTTTAAACTTTATTAGATACAGTAACAGTTGTAGGTAAAGAATTACCAAATGATTACCGAAAATGATTACCCTCCTTTTATTCATAAACACGGGTACAATTAATCAATATGTAATAATCTATTATTTCAGTCAACTTTGTTATAACTATCTTTAATTGTGACAAACTAAACGATATTGATTAAGCTTATAGACATTGACGGTTGTAACACATATTTAAGCACTACAAGTCTCCTATGAGCTAAATATATTAGGTACGATAACAGTTAATATCAGTTGTAGATATGTAGTCAATAATAGTGTTTCAATTAAAATAATCCATCACAAATACGTAAAATTTCATTTATTCAAACAACTGTCATTCTTATTATGCGTAAATTTAGCATGTTATTATTAATTAACTCCTTCCTGTTCCGTGTTTTAACAATATATATACTCACCCTCTCTCTGTGAATGTCCTATCTATCTATCCATTAAATGTAACTGTTGTTAATATCACTTAAAATGAGCGAAGCCCAACTAAGAGCCGCCCGCAGGGCCTAGCAGAAAAAAACCCTCGGAGCGGGTTTTTAACTGCTACTCATTACTATTATACAAGCTTGAACTAAGGCCTTGACATTAAGGACAAGTTGTTTCGGAGAATTTAAACAATTCATCAAATTTCAACGTCTTTAATTAACGTCGTTACTTTAACTATTGAATTGAAATTTTCAATTATTTATTATTTCAGTGCTATCAATGTTTTATGGTGACTAGCGAATTTCCGGAGATTTAATTTCCCAACAGAATCCCCAGCAAATGTGAAATTTCAAAAATTTCAGTACTTTCTCTATGAATATCGGTAGAGTTTAGCTGATTTCGTTAGATTTTTGGTAGATTTGGTAGAAAATTTCGATTTTAGCTAAAATCGGTAGATCTAGAGAAATTTCAGAAGGATCGATATCACAAGTGTCACTTGCGAATGACGCACGACCAATGTAAAAACGAACATATTAACATGTCCGTATATACGTGGCTTTATTTAAAAAAGCATATTTGTTCGTTTTTACGTCTGTTTTTTAGACTAAAAAAAGAATAAATATTTTTTTAATTTTGTATTGCGCAGAAGAGTATGTCAAATGCATTGGTGGAAAAAAGACAAAAATGCATTTTCGTTAGATGATCAAGTTTACTTAGGGACCGTCGATATGTACATGCAGCATTTGGTTTCATGGATTTCTTTCTTAGAAATGTTTCCATATAATTCATAAAAAGTTTTGACATATTTTCTACTATAGTTAATTTTAAGCAAAACAATTTATTGAATTGCCTTTTTTACAGATATTTACTTGATATGATCACCTCAAGATAAGATAAATCATGCTTGTAAAAGACTTCGTTGTAATGACCTATCGTTTCACTGATAACGTTATAATATCAATGGGATTAACGATTTATTGATGCTACTGATTATTTATTATAGAGGCTTTGTAAAAGTGTTAGTATCTAAATAATTCTTTCATTACTGTGCATTTTTTAATATTTTTTATTACCTGCATATATTTAAGTTTATACTCTCAACAATTAAATATATTTTTGTACCTACACGGTGTCTATTGAATTGTATGTCTATGTAGATTTATTTAATCTTTGGGTTTCATTGATTTTCATGTTAATTTCTGTGGGTTTATGGTGATGATTTATTTATATTTATTTTACTACGAATCTTTATTGAGATTTTCAGATAACCGTCAACAGTTATCTTTCTGATTTGAAAAAATCCAAATTAAAAAATATAATAAAAATAATTCCTATCACAGTCGTAAAATTCGGATAATGTAGGTACTTATTATTATGATGGCAAATAAAAAAATATATTTTGAACATGCCGAAGAGAAATAAAACAAATCAGAATTTTGACATAAATAAGTGCAGAGATGCGTGCATATTAAAACATAAATATCGTATTGTAAAAAAATATTACATATTACTAGGGAACATTTCTCCCTCTCCCTGTGTCAACTGGGGGTGGAGATGAATAAATGAGGATGTAATATTTCCAACCGGTGAGCGGGCTGCCTTTTGCTAAGGCTTTTTTTACCATAATGATTATAGCGAATAGTACTGTCATTTGTCAATCATTTATATAAACCCGCTTACTGTGGTAACTGTAGGTATAAGATGGAACTTGGGTGAGGCGGAGAAGCTGGGGTTCCAGCGGCAGAGGTCGGAAACGGAGAGATTCGGGTTCGATTCTAATTTGGAGAAACAAGTTTTGGCTAAATCTATTAAATGTTTTCAAAGTGGAGGATTTTTTCTAAGAGATAATGTATTAAGTAAATATGATTCACATGTTTTAAACAAAATAAAAATATGTTTTAAAATAAATAAAAATCTAAATTGAAAGAAACAAATCAAAGAAACAGACTTATTGCAAAATTTATTGATAAATCAATGTTGTAATAGTATTTACACTTCCGACACGGTCTTTCCTAAATGATCTGGAGAATAACATACGTAAATTGCAGATATGCTAACTATATTTGAAAGTGTTTTAAAATAATCAATTATTCATTTCAAATAAGAAATCTAATTGATAAATAATAATGCCGACCTTCACAATTGTTTATACACCACACTTTATAAATCACAATTTTCTTCCATAAAAGTATTTTTTTAAGCAATCTCAAAGACTGACCATAACTTAACAACACACGTTCATTGGTCATGGGCGTCGGCATCCAACATGATAGCCGCGAACACTTTCTTCACAAGAATACATGAATATCATGCGCAATGCAAATGACTATCAGATTGTTCAAGAGACAGTTGATGACAACACTTAAGTAATAAATTCATTAGCTACTGGGCTTTTGCGAAAGGTTCTGTATGACATGTGGTTTAGCAGCCGGCTTAAGTTAATACTTAATTCGGGTTATTCATGAAAGAATACTTATAATTAGATTCGACTCTCTGCCAAATGATAATAAGATGCAATAAAAAAATAAAGGCCATAAAAAGACTGCACAGTTTCCGAAGAACCGTGATAAAACCACAAAAAACACTGGTCTCCATAATCTTGAACCAGATAAGGAGCATTCATGGGTAATCAATCGGTTTGCCCAATGACGTCTTCTAGCCACTGATAATTTCTATCTGGAAATCTTTATCCATGTTTAGTAGCGCGTAAATTTTGTGTTGTGATTAAACACGATGTAATTTATTGTTTATATTTATTTATCAATTCAATAAATTTCTTTCGCTGGACGTTGTGTACACAGGGAAAATTGTCGATTCGCCAAAACTTTAAAAGATATTTTTGTTAATCGAAGAACGTTCTCGAATGGTGTACATTTTTTAGAGGTGGAGTATTGGATTTGTTGAGTTAAAGTGTTTTGTGAACATTCGAGTAATTAAAAGGCTGAAGAATTGCATTCCACTAAAACGTGTCTTAATGTTAAGTGATAGATAACGATTACAAAATGATTAAAAAACTTCAAGTTAAGCTTTTGAGGATCGAAGAAGACACATTGAATAATAGAAATCCAGGTGAGTTTCGTTAATTTATTAATTAGACTAATTGAAATGTGATGTTTTATAAATAATTTACAAAATTTCCAAATGCTTGAATTTGATGTTGAGGAAAGTTTTTTTCTTCAAGTGTATTAAAAAAATGTTTAGGTATTTACTGAAAATATAACAACGAATGATTAAGGTTTAGGTATTTAACATAAAATTATTGATAATCTTCACGCACGGCATTATAGTATTACGAAGGGAGTTACTTATTTAAGCGTTATATTATAATCTTAGTGAAGGTGTCAGATTTAAGAAATCTAGGTGGGTAATAGAGAAGGTGTATTACCTAGAAAACATAATTAAAATCACCGGTGATTTTTTTTTATTTATTTTTTTTATTTTTTATAGTGAATACCTCACAAGAGTCCCAACTGCTCCCGTCTGGAGCCAGTGAGACTATGGCATCCCCAATTAGGGGATGTTGTGAGGCTGAAGGTAAGTGGGGAAGGGAAAGAGGAAGGTGGGGAAGTACCTGGCTATTCAGATCTAGTCACTAAACACGGCTAAAGCCATTTGGAGCAACGTTTCAATTCTGAATGGTGGTCTTACACCAGGGCGATACTGGTAGTATCTTCCACTCTGGAACGTGCCGCAAATATACTATATATTATTTTAATAAATTAATTGTGAAATAACACAAATTAATCAAATAAAATTTATTTGCGCACGCCGGGTTCGAACCCGCGACCTTCGGAATGGCAGTCCAATGCGTTACCACTGGACTATGCCGGCCGTCGAATACAAACTTTCTTTGGAACTCTCTTAGCTTATGGACACCTTTTTTAATGTATTTATGAAATCTTTGAAATCACACCGTGTGTATTCAAAATTTATAAAATAATAATTCGCTTTCTACTGATGAACAGTTCGATACGAATTATATGTTAACATAATGAATCTTTTTATATCTTTTCCACGAAGTTGGTGTAATGCCAAACACCTTAATATTATTAAAGAAGACTAAAAAGATTTTATTTTTGTGTATTGGGGAATAAAACAGTTTTAAAATTTTAAATAAATACTTACATTTTACATGTTGCATTAACCAGTAAAATTCATGTTACATACAGAAAAAAACATAAATAAACAGAAAAACATAAAAAAACAAGTTAATGTAAATTAAACTGAGATATCTTCGATATTTTACACACCTTAATGAAAACACCTCAATGAAAATAACTGAGATATCTTATACAACTTAATGAAAACGATAATTACCGAGATATCTTGGATCTCTTACACACAGCAGGAGAAGAGGGTACGTAATTAACAATTTGATTTAATTTTCTCCAATATGCATTTAGTAAACTGAACCAAGGACAAGTGGAAAATATAGGAGTCTGAAAATATATTATTGTATTTTGTGCATGTTCTTCTGGAAAATGAATGTTGTGTGTAGTTAGTTTTTGAGTTTGGGATGTGGAATAGTTTGTTTGACCACTGGACCGTAGAAATGAAAATTTTCCAGAAAATAGTCGTTGTCAACGTTACGGATAATTTAGAATAAAATTTTTGAGATAAACAGATTACATTATTTCTTAAATATGTATACTATATTAGACCGTTAAATTAAAAACCGTTCGCTCTTCATTATTTCCCGAAGGCACCGCTCAAGTTTTACTTTTGGTAGTAACGTAATTCCAAGAGCCTAGATTTTGTCTTGACGCCATATTGTCGGAAACGTTTTCACGGGAAATAAACAGCCATTCCCCGTCTGAGTTACGGCGCAGCCGGGAGGGGCGGAAATCTTTATACAGTCCCGGGAATAAAGTGCACGAACGCAATTATTTAAAGAATGTACTCTACAACTTATAGCAGTTCAAAATAACAAGAGACACACATTTCTCGAAAAGTTATACAAAACCTTACCCATTCGAAATACGTAGATACAACAATTTACAATATTCTGCTGCTTATATTTACATATAAATTCGATAAACACAATAAATTCATCTGTAATATTTAACGCTTTTTTAACAACGATCAATCAGAATATGAATTATGAAGAAGTAAGTGAAATCAGCCCGAGCAAGGTTACACTACTATTATGAATAATGAAGTGTCTATAAAATGTAAATTAACACATATTCATGTGGTTTTGACTGAAATAAATATTTAAACAAAATGCCAAATGAATGTAGAGATAGGACCGCAGCGAAGACCGTGATTAAGGTATTGATTGAGATGAATATGAGGTTCGTTCAAGCTCTAATCTCCTCCGTAATATTTAATGGTGTGGAAGTATGGATATAATATCCTGCAGGAGGAAAATGTTTCGCCCTTGAAGGTTTGATGCTGATGAACAATATTTTAGTTGAAGTTGGTTAATCTATTGGACTGATATTCTTATAACCTGTGCACATGACACCTGTATAATCACTTGTAAAGTGGTGGGAAAAACTACGGAAGATCGTTGAAATGATGTACACAATCTATATTAACAATCTTTCGGAACATCATGTATTGGGGTAGCCTGGGTCATTAGAGAGAGAGTAACACAGTGATCACTAGCCTGAAGAATGATAGAATTAACAGGCATTTTTTCAACAAAAATCACGCAAAAATATATACAGAAAAAAGGTTATTTTGTTGATCGTTTCAAACCACCGGAGCAGAAAGGGGCGAGTAACCTCGAGGTATTATTTTACCATTAAATAAACTGTTGTCGCCGCGTGTCAAGCGTCGCGGCCTCCCCTCTTGCTTCAGGCGGTCGCGTGCCTCTAAAAAGCACTCGAGTCGGTACCAAATTATTGGAACTTATCATAAAAACCCACCATCATTGCGAGGACGTCCTCATACGTATCATATTTCCCGATAATATTTGTCTATATTACGGACTAAAAATGTATGGGAAAGTAAGCTTTGATAGTGCAGCAGATGACTTAAGTGCCTTAGTAGGTAATGTATATATATTATAGATTATATTCGACCGTAGTATGTTGTGTGTATCAAATTTATTTAAAAAAAACCATTTAAAATTTCGCATCTTGGACGCAATCAAAATCATTATAAATCACCGTCCTTCTTGCTCAAATGTGCCGACTATTATAAAACATGATATCCACCGTAGTATTCCGGATATATTTAGCGATAACCAACAGAACTTAACACTAAATTTCTCAAATCTCTTGTTCTCTCTTGACCCAAACTTTATTGTATCTTAAGGCAATGCACTACGTCGTGTAATATTTTAAATTGAGCCGCTATCAATAATAACCCTTACGTAGATGGCGATAAGGTTTAAATTCCCGCTTAACATCATCCGCCTGTTTTGATTTATGCAAGAAAAAAACGTGGCCAAATAGTGCCTTTTATTTTATTTTGTGGATGTTCAGACAGAAATATTTAATTTTTTTTCCATCATTTTATAAATAACTTATTTGTCACATTATACAATAAAATCATAACCGAAAATGGGTTCGTAAGTGGGAGATTTTGAACTTTAAAGCAGTTTTCATAGGCCTTATACATTATTTTTTTCTGGGCTTATAAAAAGACTTATCTAAAAAATACTCCAATATTTGAAAGGTCAAGATGTATTCTACTCGCAGTATTTAATTAAAGCATCTGAAACATTTCTAGGCGACCAAATTTTCAAACCAAAAACACATGATTTTGCATTACTACCAATGGCATCACCTTAAACAACTATTTAAATTTCGATTTTTTTCTCTCTCCAATGAATGAATAAATTAACTAACAAAAAAATTATAAAATTAAATCTTGGAAGTGCTAATTAACCCACTTCCCGACTCGTTGTCGATGGCAATGCATTCAATCAACTTTAGGTGGCACTCCCTCATATACACGCGTACACACATGCTTTTCTCTGAAATATGACATTATATAAATATATAGCAGTTAATATGTGAAATAAATCACGATACCATCCAATTAGGATTTGGCGAATGTGATAGCGCGGTTTACTTATTTTAGTCAGTTCCTAGAAAGGAAGGTTCAACCTTTAGTCAAATCTATATATATATATATATATATATATATTTAAAGTTTTAAAATACATTTAAAAAGTTCACATCAGTCTCTGAGAATGAAAGATCAATCCTCAGTCAAACTAAAATTACTATTATTTTTATATTTATTATTTAAAAAATATGTATTACAGTAAAAAACTTATAATGTGATATTTTTTTTTTCGTTTTGATATTTTTGTTGTTGTTTTATTTTTCAATATTGTTTTGCACTGTTATTGGATTGTTAGTATTTATTCTTTGTCAATTATTGACAATACTTAGACGGCCGGCATAGTCCAGTGGTAACGCATTGGACTGCCATTCTGAAGGTCGCGGGTTCGAACCCGGCGTGCGCAAATAAATTTTATTTGATTAAATTGTGTTATTTCACAATTAATTAATTAAAATAATATATAGTATATTTGCGGCACGTTCCAGAGTGGAAGATACTACCAGTATCGCCCTGGTGTAAGACCACCATTCAGAATTGAAACGTTGCTCCAAATGGCTTTAGCCGTGTTTAGTGACTAGATCTGAATAGCCAGGTACTTCCCCACCTTCCTCTTTCCCTTCCCCACTTACCTTCAGCCTCACAACATCCCCCAATTGGGGATGCCATAGTCTCACTGGCTCCAGACGGGAGCAGTTGGGACTCTTGTGAGGTATTCACTATAAAAAAAAAAAAAATACTTAAATGCGAATCCTCTTGTCTATTGTGTACCCTTAAAAAATACATATATTTAAATTTCTTAATCTGAACCTTTCAAAACGACAAACAAAATGCGGTCTGTGGTCTATCAGTTTAAGAATACATATGTCCTTTTTTCTTAATTTCGTGACACTTACTGTGCGTTCGCATGTATATCCAGGAATTAAAATTTATTGGCTCTCTGTAAAAACTATTATTCCTAGCCCCTAATGTTCTCTTAGTAACTACATTCGTATGATAACAAGAGGGCTGTTTATAAATGGTAACTAAATATTTTTTAATCTGCGGAAGATCTGGGCCACGCCATGTCTGAAAACAATAATCAAATTTCTGGGTCACGTGGCCGCCTCTGGGATGCTGCGCCCTCCCAAATTACAGGGCGCTCCTCCCCGGACACGGGGTGGCCTTTGTTACTACTTGTTATATTCCATATCTGCTTTTAGACAAATAATGTCGCGTGAGAATATTTTACCAATAACAGTGTTTATTATTTTATTTATTTTGAAAATTTTTTTTTATTATATAAGTATATTTTTGTTTATTTGTTACAATATATGATCAAATATTTAAAGACCCCTCTTCCATAGAAGCATTAGCTTGTGGCTGGAAGAGTAGTGTACATTGTTTTATTACAGTAAGTAAGTAATTAAAAATAAAATGATTTTAAACTTATTTGAAGAATGGAATGTTACTTAAGGAAACTAATTCAGATGAATTATTCTTAAGATTAATTCAATTGGAAACATTTTTAGTTTTTGCAAGTTTGTCTTTAAAATATTTTTTCACAGTGTTTATTATTTGGATGTTATAATTTCTTCAGGTAGTGGATTGAAAAAAATTCTTGCCCGGTAAGTGTAATAATTTTGTGCAAAGGAAGTGTTTAATTTTGGGCATGGAAAAATATATTAAAGCCGAGTACGGTTTTCAGTTAGAAATTGATACTTGTCTTTTTCTTTTTTGATTTGAATTAATGCATTTTTAGTATAAAGTTCTTTAAATGAAGGCACTTGAAATAATCGATCCGTTGGGTAATCGGAAGGTTTTCTTAATATTATTTTAATTATTAACCTTTGTACCACTTCTATTGGAGTAAGGTTAGTTTTGTGTGTGGATCCCCAACTAATGATACCATATTGTAGAGTTGATTATGTCCCTATATTATGCATAGAATAAATAAGAAAACTAGAAGTGCCTTGAATAAAAATTTAAATGAAAACAAATGTGCCACTGACTTCGTACCTTGGGGTTCTAGACCACTTAGCAAAAGGGTTGAAAAAAAAAAAAAAGTGGGTTATTGAAATGTTTCAGAAATCTATTGATGGAGAAATCAAGATAGATAGTACACCTTATATCTGAACATATAGCCACTTGAGCCATTGGTTGTACATATATATATGTACAACCAATTTACCATATTATTTAATTAATATCGTTCCTCGAAAACCTTGGTTTAAAGGCAATGAATCTATCTAAAGTCATTTATCTCAAAATTTTAGGTTATATTAATTTGGTACATTATGACAAGCGATCGCTCAAAAACGTTTTTGCAAACATGCCAAAAATCGCTCGATTGAGACTCTTGAGAGTTCTAGAGATTCAAAGGTAGGAGATCTAGAGAATACGTGTTCTAGAAATTCAAATATGTAAAGATCCATTGATGTAGAGATCTGAAGATAGAGTTCTGTATTTCCAGAGATGTAGAGATCAGAGTTAATTTTTCAGGAGATTCCTTGCATTATTATGCGTTTCAAAATAGGCTGAAGATTCTGAATAGATCTTTAGATAAATACTATCAACGATCAAAAAACATTTGAAATAATATCAAAGCTATAATATAATCAGAGAGATTGTAATAAAAACATATTTTAAACCTAGCTACCGATGCGATGGAGCGATCAATAAACCGAACAGTTATTTTTGTGGATTCAGTAATAGCACAATCAATCAAATGTAATCTCGTTGATTATCTCAAGTGTATACTAAGTTTGTTAAAAGTTATGTTTTACTAGTTTTACAAATAGACGATGTTTTTTTATTATTGTAATGTATTTTATTAAATTAAAAAGCCACATAGATACCTTAATATAATCAGTAGTTAGATCGATGACTACAGATCAGTTTAGTGAAAGCATATTTTTTTCTATTTTTGATGCTCACACTTAGTTATGAATTTGTATTATAAAACAATTTGGAAACTTTCAACCATTTTATTTTTATGAGTATTTTCGACCATTCACGATTTCACATAAAATTTATATTACGTATGATGTTTAAAATGTCAAATCGTGTCACAGTTGTTGCCTGGCAGTTAAAACCAAAGTTTTCAAGATAATCATATTATGCTGCTTGGAGATCCATAGATATTATATATCTCCAAGCAAACAAAATTCTTCGATACAGAAAGTTTGTGAACCATATTTATTACTACCACAGACCCGTGAAAAACACGCGATTAGCAAGTGAAAAAATGTCACCCTAATTACGGCATTATTATTATTTTTGGGTGCCTTAAATGCCATAAAATTGAATAAAAAAAAACAATTAATTTTGTTTACCTACATCGTTGTTGTACGAAACTTGTATTAGGTACTTTTGCCAACAGATGGGGTTGTAGTGATCAGTGATCACTGATCAGGGCCCTTGAAGCCCAAACCCTTTGTGGAACTTAGCTCTATGCATAAGGCACTCAACGGGCGGATCCCTTTGTAATTCTCAAGAGTCTTGAAAAACAGAAGCTTACTGTAAATAGTCAATATTATGTTGAGTCGAATCAACGCCGATGTGATTTCGGGATAACAAATTATGATGGTGGTTCATATTTACATTCTTTGTATGTTATGTTAAATCAATATTCTACCTATTGTGTTTCACCTTCGAGTTATATTCGGGGAAAAGCTTTCAGATGACACGTGGCTATTGTTGTCGAAAGAAAACAATTTTTTTTACATTCACCTTTAAATGCTTAAAAAAAGTGAAAACTACCGCCCTAATTTTCACGGGAGGATTTTTAGGCTAAAGTAACGGGCCATTCAGAACCAGTCACCAAAGGAGGTTAAAGCCTTTTCGATTTCGAATAATCCAGGATGATTCTTTATATGTTTTACTCTACCTAGATTATTTGTTAACTTTAAAAATAAAGGATGAATAGAATTGTTTTCAAATAATTTTCGAAGTTCGTAGTTTTTGTTCTCAAAGATGAACTACAAAAACATAAATTTTGGGTAGGTATTTGGTGCACATCAGTTTTCCGAACTTAACGCTATCCTACTTACATAATATGATACATACCTTCTTGAAAAATGTACGTATTATTTAAATTTAAAAAAAAAATCACTTTTTTTGATAATGACAATTGCATAGTTTAGGTAGGTACTTACGCTTATTGAAAAATTTAGATTATGAGAGTATCTTCTTGGGATGAATTCCATGATTGATTTCCAATTAGAGTTGTATGTGTATAAATAGTTATAGCTTAGAAACCATGGGCGGTGTGGAAACTCTCCGGAACTCATCAACCTCAACGTGATCAATGAGCCCCCAAAAGCCGCTAAGCGAAAAGGTTTCCTGCCACGTGGCGGCACGTGGACCGCTGATTGTGGTTTCCGAATAATAAGTTCCGCAGCGCCGAATGTAAACACGGTGCTTATTAACTGAAAACGGTCGATTTATGGTTAATAAGCAGATTTTTTCAGGAAATAAAAGGCTATTTAAAAAAAAATACTATCATAACTCGAAAACAATTGCTTTTGGAATTTAAAAAAACGTGGCATGGTTCTTGATAACAATCATTTTACTCCGGAGAACAAGAATATCAATAACATTTTATGTCTGTGAGATATTGTACACAGTTCAAGTAGGAGGATACTGGAGGTTTAAAAAAGTAGGTAATCGCTATTTTGTGAAAACCCTTTTAATAGGATTTGAATTACTAAACACTGATCTTTATTTTATTCCTATTTTTAGTTTTTACTTACTACAAAAATCTAATCGCTACACTGGGCCTCGATTCACGACCAAGTCATTCCACTCGAACAACGAGTGGTTAGACCCACTGTTGACGTTTTGCGTATGTAAGTATGTAACTTCGAAGAGACTCAAGAATGACAATGTCGACCAACGTATGTACTTTCGACGGCGATTGCGAGCGGCCTGGATTGGAGAATCGATACGCTGGATGCATGTACACATTTCTTTACGTAGTTATTGAGTTTTAGAAACATGATTTTAGGGACATAAAATAAATAAAAATAATAAAATGTACCTAAATTTAACCATGGTGGTCTCACGGTCGTAATAAAATTATGAATTACTTAGAGATACATATAAATAAATGTGAACATATTGAATGGTGTTTTTTCTGAAATAATTATAAATACATTACATGGTGATTTTTTGTTCAGTTGAGTGGTTTCAGCTTCAGTCCGTATTTGGTGTCTGTTATCTTTTTCTGGTTTTCCTATGTTTTGAATCCAGCTTTTTATTTGAGATTTAAATGTTAAAACATTGTTGTGAGTTTTGAATGAGAGTTGGATTTTGTTGTAGAGCTTAGTACCATAGTATAGGAAGCGTTTTTGCCCAAATGTATTTGTAGTTGCTTGTTGGATATATGTTTGACCCTGAGATCTGGTGTATCTGATATATGTGTAAGTTGTTATTTCTTGTGTTTTGTATTTATGAATGTCAAGCAGTATTGTTTTAGTATAGAGTTGCTTAAGTGACGTAATGTTAAGTTTGTTGAAGATTTCGTCAATAACTTTTAATATGGCTTTTTGGGTTTTAGTGAGTGATTATACGATATTGTCATTTGCACTTCCCCATCCGATAAAACCGCCGGGGGTGAATGCAGCGGGCATTCGTTGATCACATGATCAAGGCCCTACCTGTACATCATGTGGGCACAGCGGCTGTGGGAGGACCTTATCCTATTGATGGCGGACCAGGGTTTACGAAGCAGTGATAATGCACGAGATGGGCATTTCTAACGTCAGTCGATTGCCACTCGGAGTGAGAGGTAATCGGAGTAGTCTTTCTCCTTCCATCCAGAAGGGACTTCAATTAGCATTCAGGGTGAGAGACGACATCATCGTGTAAATATATTACGCTTGTAGATAGATACTAAATACAACATCCACGCACTTACTAATAATTACCAATTCAATAAACGAGTAATCGTTTGTTTTTATTAAAAGTAGCTTTAAGGTAGTCTCCTATTAAATAATAAATGACCAATATTTCCATCATTAATAAATCACACGAAGCATGCTTCAATCAGAATACAACAATACATGGATTCGCCATGGGGTTCGGAACAACAATAACTTCCTGCCGGCAGATGACTCCCTAGTATTCCAAATTGCTCCAACAAAAGGCACCTTTCCACGCAAATAGGGGTGTGAACGGCGAATCAAATATTTATTAACTTCCGGTTGCAACCGATTTCGTTGTGCTTCATATGAACATGATAATCACTGGCTTTTGATTGAATGATAAACAGATTTAAATGCACGGTGGTAAAAATTTAATTGGTGGGTAGTGGGGTAGTGGGTAGGTTATACTCAAAATCACAAGCCTTGCAAAAAGCTCTCGACGTTTTTTTCTGTGTTGTGATAATGCTAGTATAATATATATTACTAGCACAGACGTGTGAAAAATAACGGGATATTATAATTCTAGGAATTGTTGAAGATTGAAAGGGAGGCGGGTTTGGCCGCCCGGTAACCATTTATTGGATATCTAACACCTCTGCCATAGGTCACCTCAAGTTTGGTGATTTAGCAAGGGTGTCCAGGTTCAATTCCCACCAGCTGCTCTGCATGCCAGATCGGAAGAGCCTGGTTTGAGAGCCAGTATCCACTCTGGAATGTGCCGCAAATAAACCGATTTCAAATGATTTTATCGTGAAATAACACAAATTATTTGATTTGAACCCGCGACATCCGGATTTCCAGTCGAGAGTCATACCCCTAAAATACGGAGTTACTAACTACTATTGGCAGTTTTTAAATTTATAAATATTTGTGGGTAAGGGATGACTAGGCAACATCAAATTTGATCTATTCCAACCAAAGATAATAGAATATAATAATTATATTATCTTATATCATACTAGAATATCTTTGATTCCAACCTTTTTAGTAGAATTTCTAATTCTGTCACGTGGTTCATTGGTAGACTGAATTGAACCCGCAACCCTGGGCGCCAACAAGGAGTTTTGTTTTTCAAACCGTTTGATCACCGATCGTTAAACCGATCATTAAAAGTGATCCAGGTGCCCAGGTGGAGTTTTTGCCAGACGTAACGCGATCTGATTTATTTTACAATATTGCACCCAACTTGAGAGCTATTTTTACATTACGCACATGGTGTTTGTAAATTAAAAGTTATGCTACCTAAGAAATATAAATGTACTATAAACCATATAAGAAACATCTTTCAACTAAAACTTTTAAAAAATCACCCCATAAGTACGTTTAATACATATTTATTTATTAAAACTACCTTTAAATACAAAGAATAAATCAGTTTTTTTATAAAAAGGATTACCATACAAATTATACAGTAACCAATAATAAAATTCTAACTTATGTATTATAAATGCGAAAGTGTGTCTGTTTGTTTGTCCTTCTTTCACGTCGCATCACATCGGACCGACCGATCGCCGTGATCTTTTGTACAGGGGTAGTTTGTTAGAGGACTGGGAATTAACATATGCTTCTCCTCATCCCGGAAAAAAATTAGATTTGGTGGTAAATTTCTTTGTAGAATAATTTCTTCCTAATATCAATAATAATAACAATACAGGGTGCGGCAAAACAGGCAGTGCAAAAACAGGTAGTGCTGTTTTGAATGGCTATTAAAAAACAGAGCAACTTACAGAAATGGGGTATACTTTGTTTTAAGTCTTGAAGAAGACTTCCGAAAGCCTTGATGGATTTCTGAAGTTTTCTGCCGCATTTTGGCTCATCTCGACGGGTATAGCGGCGACTTCCTCCCGAATTTTATTCTTAAGTTCTTCCATGGTGTGAGGCTGATGTTTAAAAACATTTACCTTAAGGCGGGCTGGGTGGCGACGAAAGGGTTCCAGGTTCCCACCCTTACCGTTCGCCCTTCAAAATTACACTGTCTGTTTTGCTGCACCCTGTATAATTATCCTACAAAAGAAATAAATCTTTCGGCGAGCCTTCATTTTTGTAGGAAATTTATAGCTGATGTTTTGTTCCCAACGTCATTACAACCATTATTTATGCAGCTTTCCAATATCTATATTGGTAATTGTATAGGAGACTTGTTTTTTAAACAAATCTACGGTTTTATTCCGACATTGATGAAATCTTGTACACTTGACCTTCAAAACCAGAGGAAGATTACTTTCTACATGAGAATTTGAAAAGCCACGGCATTAGGAAGATATTGAATATGTGTGGTGCCAGGTAATATTGATGTTTCTTGCGAAAGTTGATTTGATGTAGTGCTACCATCTTAAACTGGGATAAAATATTAAACATCCATTTTTAACAACAATGTTCGCGTTTATTACCCCCATTCTACCTTAAAAATCCTTCTTGTGGGTTGGTACATATCTGTCTATTTGATATGTTAACTTATAAAAACAAATTCTAGCACCCTGTGCGACACAAACGGGCATATGGGTGTATGACTGGATGACCCTCAATTCGCCGTAACGCGTTACACGGAGTCAGTGGACGCCGATCGCATCTATTGTTTTTAGGGCCCCATAATGATTGCGGAGTAATTTGTTTAAAGTCATTCTGCTGCAATATATCTACAACAGCTGCAGGGGGAGGGATCGATCCTGGTGATGAGCAAGGATGGATGACGCAATCGATTTGTTGATCGCCACGCAAGATATTTATGATTTTTTTTTGTAAAAAATTACAATTTACCGTCAAAAGAAAGAAAAGTTTGATTCACCCTTTGATTTGATGGATAAGAAAAAAATTTCAGGAATTTTTTTCGAAGCACGATAGTTAATATAATCTTAGCTCTAGACGTAGTTTCTAATTCACATGAAATATAATTTAAATAACTGTTTTATAATCAATATCGTATACATTGATAATTACAGCATTTATTTTGCCTACTTAGCCTATTCCAGTACATTAATAAATTATTACCAAAAGATTTTGGTGTAGATTCTCAGTTATCAGTCAAATATTTTTATTAATTAAACGAAAAAATATACAATATTCTTTTAACACGCCACTTTTAATTTTAAATCAACAAAAAAATGTCACGTGTCCTTCGCGTGTATTTTTCATAATAAAAGTACTTCGGTGTACTTGTTAAATTTGAGAATAATACGTTTCTACGTCTGGTTCTTGTGCTCAAAAGTTCGGCTCCTACAAGTGGGTCTCGTCAATACCCAGATTCACTCCTTCCTTTCCTCAGAAAGACCCTCCTCACAGCATCCCCAAATAAATTATTTCTCCCGTAAGGAGATAAATAATATTAAAAAAATTAAATCTTTTCGATGTTTTAGTGTTGAAAAAGTTGTAGATAAGTGCAAAGTTTTAATCACGAACTTTTGATACTAAAATACCTAATTGTGATTAATTTAATTTAATTTAATGAGAATATCAGTGACAAATATTTATTGTCCTTCAAAACATTATTTTATTGATTTTATAAATCATTTGTCTTAATTCCTTGGAGAGTTGGTCCATGTTTATGAATCATATAAAACATAGCCGTAGATCGGCATCACAAATTAAATAAAAAGAGGGTGACCGCGCCCCCAGGGCATGATATATCTTAGCGTGAGCATATTTTCAAATCACCATGGCATAACAATACGATGCATTTTTTGAAATAAGTTATACTTTTTAAATTACAAATATATACATGCATTTAATATAATATAATTGAAAATATATAAATTAGCGTTTTTTTTTTTAATTATACCACAATAAAAATATATTTTTTAATGGTCGTCAGAAAAAAACTGATAATATTTCGCCCACATAATATTTTCCAAATTAAACTTTGTGTCATAATAATAAATGTTTTACTACCTTCCTTTTTTGTAACAAATAGAGATAACGATATTCTTACTGGGATCTCCCGTGCTGAGGATTTCATCTACATGTTATTAAAATTTAGTGGTATGAATAATATCAAGTAATTATAAATATATTTTGTGTGGCTTTTTCTGTTATATATTACATATAGTTTTTTTTTTGTGGTTTCGGTTTCAGACTGTTTATTTGGTTTGGTAGTAGTATTTTTTTCTATTTGTGATTTAAATGTATAATATTCCTGTGATTTTTGAATAAGAGTGGGATTTTGTTGTAGAGTTTAGTACCATTATAGGATAGGAAGCTTTTTTGTCCAAATTTAATATTTGTAGTTAATCGTTGGCTGTGTTTTTGGCCGTGAGATCTAGTGTTTCTAATGGTGACCGGATAAATCATCACAATGATAATTCATCACATCTTTAAAAAGTTATATAAAGTCATGGAAAGTGACGAAACAAAAACTTTATTAACTGGGTTAAGTAGGGTAGGTTAGGTTAGGTTAAAAAAAATTGTTTTTCATCGTTCTAATGTTGAATTGTCACTTTGTTGAGTTATCATGGAACCGTTTCTAATATACGCGTTAGTTTGTATTTCTTGTGTTTTGTATTTATGAATATTAAGGAGTAATTTTACAGAATAGAGTTTGTTTCATTGACATGATTACTGAAGATTTCGTCAGTGCTAGTTCTTACAGGGACTTTCAGAATAATTTTCATTCTAAAAAGAGTGCATTTGGGTTTATAGCCAATTAGCACAGCAATCTACCACGCAGGTATAAAATTTTCAATTATTTTTATATTTAAGATTTTTGACTCTGACCGAACATTAATATCAGTATGTAAGCAAGTTTTCAGTATCTGATTACAAACAATAACTTTACCGTTCATTTGGTCTGCTCAGTTGTAATCACCTACTGTTTTTGTTTGCAAAATGGAACACTTGTTACCGCGATGAAAGGATTCGAACAGTTGTACGGGCCCATTGACGTGACTTTAGGTGATCAGCGGAGCGTGTTGTGGAGTGCCCCATTAGGAGCCGACCCTCCGCCCAGACCGGCCAGCCCCGGCCCCAAACCGCCCCTATTTCATCTGCGGCGCGGCGGGGGGCCCCATCTGCACCCGGCAATGCGAGGCACAGGATGATCAAATTAAATTACTCGTATACTTATTGAATTAGTATTCTTCATTTGGTCTCTGGTAAAATACGAAGTTGAATTTAGACTTTGGAAATATGTGAGCAATCTGTGACAATGCTTTTAAATGACATTGTTATTGTTTGTACTTATATTTTAATGCATACTTTAGCCGCGTTAACTTATAAGATAAGACTCACAAATATTTTATTAAGATATCTTTTTTATTTGACTAAATAAGTAAGTAACCATCACGCCATTTATCTGCGGAGGTAGGTAGAGCGGATATACCGTCACGCAACGTTTACTTGCTCACACTCATTTATATTCATAATCGGCTCATGCATATTCTTCAGTTAATCGGACATCGACCGACTCAAGTATTTTAATTCACTTATTTTTATTTAATATAACAAAATCAGTGATGGAGATTTGTGCAAGTGAATTGTTATATTCATTTCCCAAACAAAATTTCGAGTGTGCATAAAGTTTGCAAAGAAAATTCGAGAAATCTATATTGTATTTACAAAATGTATTCTTGGGTGGCTCCCTTTTTTAAAGTTTCTGAATATAGCCTTCTTCTTCAAAAATTCATAAATAAAAAAGTAAAACGTCATGATTTCAAAATATCTCTTTTTTATATAGAGTAACGTGGTTATCGTGAATTTGAGGAACACACTGTGCGCTTGTTCAATAATCAACCCTTGTCCCAAAACACCCAGCTGAAATATAATTATTTATTGGCGTGCGCTATGATACAGTTATCTGTGTCCGGATGTGTATTGTAATGTTTCAAGCATCCTCTTCACCAGTCCATTGTTGATTTAGATCACAAATAGTATCGAATAGATTAATGTTATACTGCATTGCTGAGATCAAAAAGGCGATACATGTTGGTGGTCATTAATTTTGAAATATACACACTCAATGTGTAAGTTTCTTATGTTATGCCTAATTAATTTATTTTTCTTTTTATTGACATTTAATAAATAGTAACTATTTTTTTTACTTATCAGTAGGTGTGTATTAACAACATTATATACACACCGCATTCCACGCTCTTACGGCGAATCTTTGAGTGTACTTATTTATGATAATCTAAGAAAAAAAATTTAGTAAAGTAAAAAAATATATTTAATTACGAAAAAAAATGTAATAGAAATTGTCAAGGTAAACTAAGCTTTCATCTGAGCATACGCACATGTCTAGTAAAAGCGGCAATTCATTTGTAAACATGTTACATTTATCACAAGATAAATAAAAGAGTATATCTTCAACAGAACAGCTGAAAATAATAATAAGAAAGGTATGTTTATACGGACGCTTATAAGTCCCCTCTCTTATGACTCTTATAAAACGCAGAAAAATAAGAAATTTTTCTAAATAAAAAAAAATAATGGATTATCACCCCCACTCAAAGTTTCATCAACGAAACTTGTAATGAATTCACCAACGAAATAGAGTTGTTCAATAGGTGGTCGTTAAAAATTGTTTCGTTTTGAAAAAAAATATTTTAGTTCATGGGGTTAGTTTTGTTTAAACAAACCCAACCTCGTGAACTCGGACACCCCTGCTAAGTCACAAAACGTAGCGAACCTCTCAGAGTGACTATCGCAGATGTGGTGGTTGTCCAATAAATGGTTACCGGGGCGGCGGCTATCTTCAACCATGTAATCTCATCAAAACATCAAATAACAAGATTACACGATAAACACGAAGCTCGATTTAAATATCTACAGATTTCAGTCTTGCGCATAACTTAATACATTTCATTTTCCCGGAATTTAATGCTGTATTATTTATTCTATTTTATTCTCTTACAAACATGATTACAGTTTTCATAGATGATATGCAGAAAATGTTAATAATCGAAAACTGCACGCCAATAGGTTTTTTTGTGTAAATTTTTAAATTTGGTTTCAATGTTAAAGTGTGTACATGATGTAGGTATTAAGAATAATTTAAGTATAAATTCTTTTTTTTCACAGTCCCCTCAGTGGGGTTTCTTGTTTCTAGGCGTTTTGTAGTTTTATAAACTTTTGTATTTAGTTTCAAGTTATCTTTACACGTCTTCATAATGTCTGTAAGTTGATTTTCACTTTGCTCTCTCAGCCATGTTTTTACTTGTGTTTTAAATATATTAATTTTCAAAAGATGTATTCAAACTGGGAGTAACGAGCATATTTTGGCATTGATCTAGTTGAGTGTTTATGTTAAGCTGTGGAGTATTCAAATAATTTTTTTATGTTTAAAGTAAATATTTTTTGAATAAAGTTATTGTACACTGTAGACATTAAAGTTTTTAAATATTTATTCTGTAGGAGTTCTAATCGGAACTTTCTGAATTGTCTTTAGAACTCATTTTTGGGCTGTGTTAAGCCGCTCTGTGTGAGTGCTCAAGGCAGACCCCCATGCAGTTATTCCGTACTCTATTAGTGATTGACACAAATCTTAGCATATTTTATAGTGTAATTTATGTTGTGGATATAACGGATGTTTCTAAAGAAGTAAATGTACCTGATGAGTTTTTTGTAATTGTTTCAATGTGTGAGTTCCATCGGAGATAATCATCAATTTTATTTCCAAGATATTTGATGCTTTTGGAGTGTGTTATAGTGATGATATGATGATAAATAATATATGATAAAACTTGATTATGTTGATTTAGATTCCTTGGAATGTATGTAATTTGAAATTAAAGTCATCCGACGGCTGTTTATTGACATTAAGTGTGGAGAGTTTTTCAACCAGTTTTACAGGTGACCAAGTCCATGTAACGGTTTTTTATAGGTACTTATCCTCTTTCTTCAAATAAATTTACTGTTTCGTAAACAAAATAAATGGTTTTTCCCCATCGTTCCTAGATTAAAGATATCATTGATATATATTAGAAAAAATATCGGTCCTATTACGCTTCCTTGCGGAACTCCATGGTTAGGAGAGGTTTACTTATTCTCTGGTTAATTTGAATGCTCTGTGTGCGCTCCATCATACTATAGCTGTTTAGTAAGAAACAGTTGTATTTGACATACCATTTTTTTAATGTTTTTGAAAAAGAATTTTGTGATCTATTTTATCAAAAGCATTTTGTAAGTCTACGAAGATTACCATCAATGTTTTTTCTCCACTGTCTAAACTTTTGGTGATCATATCTGTAATAGTTTCTATGGCATCACCAGTACTTAAGGAGGATATAGGAATTATTTTTGTTAGAACTCCCTCCAATGTTTATGAAAATGTATTGAGTAGACTTATTGGTAGATGGTTGTTTATGTCATTTTACATCCGTTTAAATATTGGTATAATAATGGCATTTTAGAGAGCGGTGGGTGAAAACGCTTTCAGATTTAGACAGATTGACTAGGCATGTTAGAGGTACGATAAGTTAACAGATATATTTCATTGTATTGGTTGTGATTAAATCCCAAAGATACCTTTCATTTTAGAGAAGAAATTGTGTTTTTGATTTCACAATTGTGATTTGTTTAAACTCCAACTTCTTTCCTTGCTCAGGTGGTTCAATTATTTATATTGCTTCATCACATTGCGTAGCTTACATGGCTAAATTCGATCAATTCTATCTATTCAAGAATTTGGTCAAGATTATCAGCGTATGTTCTGGAAACATTGTTTATATTCAGCTCGTCAATTGATGTAACGTCGGTAGATTTGGAACTGATTATTTAATTTTTTTATTTTCCACATTTGCACGGGATTTTGTTAACAATCTTCTATTATTATCTCATTGTAGGTTTCTTTTATTAGCTGTAATATCTTTTTTGCATATATTTCTATATCTTTTGTAGTATCTCGACATGTGAGATACATTTTCTTTACAGTTTTTATGGTATTAGAGAAAATGTTATGCTGAATGAGTTCTATGAAATAATTCCATGCCTAATTTGTATTATTCTAACTTGCTAGTTTTTTTCAATCGGTACATTGTAGATTATGTTTAATGGCATTCAAGATGACTTCTGTTGTTAGTGGTTTCTTCATATTTTTATTTGGTTTGCTTATTTTTATTGAAAACAGTTCAAGTTGCGTAATGGTCGGTTATAGTTGAGTAAAATACAACAGTTTGAATAATTTATTTTGTTTTACTCATAAAATGGTCTATGCAACTTTCAGAGTCGTCAACTTTTCTGGCAGGAACATTTATTAGGCTCTTCATGGGAAGCTAGCATCAGTAATTTCCAAATTCAAGTATATATGGTTTATCCAACCTTCGTTAGAATTTTTATATGTACATTAACTTTAAAATATTTCATTAAAATTTTCATATCATCAGAAAAATTTGTGATATTTTTATAATTAAAATTTTTTAAATAACTTTTTTTTGTACAATACATTGAAATACTTATTGTATAACTTTGATAGGTCACTGGGTTTCAAGGTTAGTATAGTGTCCGTTATTACTATTTTATTTTTGTAATTGTTATTACGGGGTGATTTTTTATTTACTGTACCGAGATGTACGCATATTTTTGATAAAATTATTTTCTGCAATCATAAGTAAAAACACAGCATTCTCCTTGAGAATCTCAAGGGTGACACTGTTGTTCCATCCATTTAAGTATTTTAGCCAGTGTTTTAAAAAAATACCCCATAATTACGCAATAATAAGCTCTTAGTAAGATTATCTAATTATTCAAACATAAATACTAATTAAATTGTGTTATATTTGAAAAATAGTGTACCAAATAGAAATCCAGTCTGTGATCTATTTTTTTTTAGTTTTTGTATTGGATAATTATCAGCAGGTTGATTCAAAGTAGGAGGCATACAGTTGTACAGTGGAATTAGTACTCAAATGATCTTTGTCCAAGGGTGGGGTGCTTTAGTGGAATGACAAGGGTTAGGTTTGATGAAGATCTGGTTAAAATCGTGAAATATACAAATATGATAATATATTTTGTAAAAAAAGAAATATAATAAAATCTTATTATCTTGTTTATAATTCGATAGAACATGTTGATATTCCACAATGTTTGATCTTTAATATTTCCGGTACCATCATTCGATAACTTTATTAGCTGAAAATATTAGCTTTGAAAGAGGGCACTCGAGCATTTATTACAATCACAAATATTTGTTGTTTACTCTGTGGGGTTCCTCCCCCCTTCCCACCTCTTATTGCCCTTCCACAGCAGTCCTGTATCCCGCGGTGTCCCGCAGGAATACCATTACAAATAATAATATTGTTTACCATGACGGCAATCGGTACCATGGAGATCCCTCTGTTAAAAAATGTACTTGCATTTTTATAATTTTAATTAATCTACATAACTTAATAACTGCCTGCCCACAACACATTTTTTTTTATATAAGCTTAGGTGGCTTTTCGCAGGTCATTGTCAAATTAATTCTATTCAATTCAATTTGGGATCTCTGCCAAAATTCACCCCAAGTGGTTCCCTACGTTTGGTGATTTAGCAGGGGTGCCCGGGTTCATCTGGTGAGGAGTGTTCGGGATGCGCCTGCCCACCAGCTTTGTGGCGTGCCAGAAGGCTGGTTTGGGGAGTTCCTTTGTCCGCAGTGGAAGGGATATATTAATTTGTCCGTCACTCCCACCTTTTATTTATCAGGGGGATAATTGAATCCATGCCATGACTCCAAATGCTCCTTTTTTCCAGAACACATTTTTTTAGTTGAAAATTTGGAGCAAACAAAGCAGGCTTCATTCGCACTGTCTGTATCATCATTTTTAGGAAATCGGGAATTTATTACCCAGTGACCAGGTACATTTACCTTGTAAAATGTTATGTAGTTCTGGTCTTCTAGTATGTTTTCTGACAAATGGCGCATGCGCGCGGGTTGGTAGGTACAACCAGATTTTTAACACAAGTATAGATTTTCGCTAAATAGCTCTAACAACAATTATTTAAAAAAAAAATTATTGAGTTTAAAATTTGCTACAACTATTAAGGACTTATTTTTGTATACCTAATACTAATCGAGATACTTATCTGCAAAGAACTAAATTTTTTTAAAGTTCCGGAAAACCAACAAAAAACTCCAACTTTTATTTATTTACTCTTTTTATACGCCCATGGGGCTCTTACATTGGTTACATTGAAACGATTACAATTTTTAACATAAATTATATAAGTTATTAACCCTTCTCAGCAAAAATAGTAATGTTTGTAATGTGATCTATGTGGTCTATAAATTTTAGTTTTTCATCAAATATACCTCCGAGGTCTCTAATTTTAGTTAAGGCCTCCGTTTGAAAGGAAGATATGTAAATACGAATGTTAGAGGGAGCGCGCTAATATTAAAAAACGATACTAATTAAGCGAAAATGTTGAAAATATTTAATTAAACACGACTCGTTTGAAATAGAGCAAAAATCTCTCTAAAAAATCTACAAATGCTTTAGTGACTTTTAAAGATACACTGTGATTTTTTTTTGCCTATAACACGTTAAATAACAAAAAAATGGTATTTTTAATAATTTTCTGAGCTAACTTTGCGATTTTTTTCTATAGAGGCATTTTCATATAATTAACGTTTCGGCATAACAAATGTATAGATATTTTATTCAAAAATAACATACATTTTTTTAAACTTAAAAACTTAAAGAGTTAACGAGAAATTTATTATAAAACGGTAGAAATTGGATATGAGGGGATTAATACCTTCAGTTGTATATTGAATAGTATAAGTGATTCGTTTCGACAGAAAGTTATTGATTTACATTTGTAAATATTTAGAAATAGATTGTTATTTACGCACTGGTTATATAATTCATTAAAATTTGATTGAAGTTAAAGGTTTATCAAATGTACATCGTACATTGCCGCAATTGAAGACAAAATAATACATACTTTGTATCCCAATCCAATTGAATCAATAAGAATGAAGTAGTACATATTTTAAAAAGTAGGTAAAATGGAGAAAAAATATTATGTTCATCCTCTTCCATAACAAGGAAACACTCAATGTCTTCATTATCTTGGGTAATCATCTGATCAATTATTTACATTGCTTCTTCAATGTCATCGTCGTGCGGAACATTTTCGTGTGATTGACCAGAGCAATTCTTACAAACGATAGAGATAGATAAAATATAAAACCAAAAGGTCAAACGTCTAATCTTCCTGAAAAAACTTTTGTTAATGATGTATGTGCAACTCTTTTAAAATTGTAAGTACCATAATAAAAATAAGTTGATGAAATAAATTGTACAAAATTTAGTGCTCTACAAAAAAAGTTAACGATGTTTTTTAGGACAAACTTTTTAAGAGTTATTTAGCGAAAACTTTAAAAAGTGACACAAATCTGATTGAGACGACCAGCACGAGCGCGCATGCGCGATTGCCAGAAAAATTGGACAACATACCAAAAAAACTAGAACCACATAACCTTTTGCAAGTTAATCCCCTTTTTATACTTCATTATAATGAAACCATTTGCTAAGCTTATGCTTAAGTTATTTTAGCCATTTAAATCAATGTTTCGATTCTAAACGATGGTCTCTCACTCGGACGACATTGACACTGAGGGTGTATCATCCACTTTAATAGTTATATTTTACACAAATTATCTACAAGTAATTTGGGATGCGGGTATGGGTAACGTCGCCTCGGGAACCATTTATTGAATAACCAACACTCCTTTTATAGGTCACTCCAAGTGGTTCGCTGCGTTTGGTGACTTAGCAGGGGTGCCCGGGTTCATGGGGTGATATAAGGGGTTTGTATAAGTTTTTGCAGCGGATGTGAGTGCCCACCTACTGCGCGGCGGGTCGGGGTCGAGACTGATTTAGGGAGACCTTTTGACTTATCCAGCCGGACTCTCTCTCGACCCATCGCCTTGCACTGAAGTGGAAGGGACGGATTCATATATCCATCACTTCTGGACACATTGACCCCCAGATTCCTACCCATTCCTCATACCTTTTTTTCTTCCCAGAACTTCCTTTCCCTCCTTTCCCTAAAAAGACCCCCCCACACAGCATCCCCAAAGATGAATAGGCACTGAGGGATTTGTTTTCCTCTAGGCTTCCTGTAAGCTAATATAAAAAAATCACGAAATCTTCTTACCAAAAAATTAAAACGTTCATAAAGGGTTTTTTCGGTGTTAATTTGAAATCGCACTGTTGTAATTCTCTACACGTGTAATTCCGTCCATATGCATTTCTGGCAGTGTTATTTGCAGTTTTATCGATATGTGAAAATCACGACTCTGTAATTTCGTCATGGAACCGTTTAATCGTGTACACTTGTTAAAAATTACGAGAAACAGCTGTTTCGTCTATTGTATTGTTGTAAATATATATTTTTAATCAGGTACCAACATTAATGTACCGTCTTCCTGCTTTCTTTTTCCAAAATAGGCTTACCCAATAAAAGATTATATCCATTGTAAATTCAATTATTATATTTGCGTTCGAGATGTCAGTATTTCCATGAATGAAAAGAGCCAAACGGATTCTTTGTTGCATAAAGTGATAGTGGCTCTTCCATTAATAATAACATTGACGAGGGTTTATTTCAGCTCATTCAGATATATTTTCACCAGTCATCGATTTAATGCCATAATTGGTTGTTGAAATTATTTGATAATATTTCGTGGGTGCTGATGATCTGATGATCAAAATCTAGGCCAAATTAGTAATTATTTTATAAGCATTTCCATATTATACAGCATCAAACACAATAATGCATACTTTTATTAAAAATGTTAGATAATATTTAAACCGAAAGAAAATTAATTCTCTTGGCACTGCGTCCATTATAAATGTATATTCATACTAAATGTATATTCATACGAAATGTATATTCATACTAAATGTATATTCATACTAAATGTTTATTCATACTAAATGTATATTCATACTAAATGTATATTCATGCTAAATGTATATTCATACTAAATGTATATTCATACTAAATGTATATTCATACTAAATGTATATTCATACTAAATGTATATTCATACTAAATGTATATTCATACTAAATGTATATTCGTACTAAATATATATTCATACTAAATGTATATTCATACTAAATGTATATTCATACTAAATGTATATTCATAATAAATGTATATTCATACTGTAGGTATTATTAGTCTACAGTATACTTTATACATTATAATTTATACTGTATTATTAGTGAATTTTTTTTATTACTTTTATACTTACCTTTATATATTATTTAATACTTTTTTTACTTACAGGAATACTTATATTTTTATACATTACACATTATACTTGTAACTTATTTTATGTGTATATAAGATACAACTGTGTTAAACCAATAAATACATCGGATGTATTGTAAACTTTTGTAAAATTTTTGCCATTAAAATTAAAATAAATATAACAATAATCAAATATTATGTTTGCAATCAAATGAAATGGGGCAGTGATAAGATTTTTTTTTCCGTTTCTGTTATATTTTCTTTAAAAAATTAATGTTTTTAAGGACTAGGGAACATGGTAGTCGAAAATTCACTGCAGTGAGAAAACGACTTCAAATCTGACTTATTTTTGGACAGGATTTGTTTGACCTTGGGCATCTAGATACAGTCTGGATAGTCGGATAGTACATTTCTTATTCCAGATATTTTCACGAACTTCACGAAAACCCACGGCGAGATCAACCTGCTATGTAGGATTACCCTACCCAGTGCCAGCAGCCCTGTATGTATTCAGTACAGAAGTACATAAAACGCACCCCCAGTAACGCCGGTTTCCCCGCGCCCCTCGTTTTTTAATCAATCACAATGTTGGATTAAGGACCTCCATTGGAGGGTATTCGCCGGAGAAACATCCGCAACTTTCTGTTCTTCGGAAACAATTATTATTTGTTCCTCGTAAACGTCATAAATTTTAAGATACTTCGACATCTTAAGGTTTCATTTTATTGCGAAGCTTAAAAATATTTTTCCGAGATATCTTTCAATGGGAATTTAATATGCCTGTGATGAGTTTGCGACCTTATGAATAAAATGAATATTAGAATTTAATAATCAGCTGGGCCCGTGGAAGGTGTGGGCAATCGTTAATGATAATTATAAATAAATAAATAGTGTCATCAGAATACTTAGTAGATGAGCGGATGTAATTTTTATTAATTTTTTTGTCCACGTGCGGTCACTGTCTGCCCGGGTTAGGTTTTTATTCATTTGCGCTGTTTATGTTAAAGCAGCAGAATGATACTTATATTTACTTATTTATTTATTTAAACGCCATAAAATGGCTTTTGCGATAAGGTGATACATTGGAGTATAAGCATACAGTGGTACACAGGAGAATATTAGTAATAAATTACAGAACAAGTAATGTGTACAAAATTTTTATTGCAAGTGATACAGTTGTTAATAGAAGTGCAGTGAGATAATACATAATTAAAATAAATATCTACTAGTGTAGTTATAGTTGAATGAATACTAGGTTTATTATATGTTATATAATATTATGTCCGATCAGTGGCTGAGTTAATATTGAGTTGGAGTCCCACACAATCATAATGAATTCAATTCCTCGGATGGCTAAGTTTTCCATCACGACACAAGCAACATTTTCCGCTAACTGTTTTTGGTAATTCCATCAATTCCATTCAATTCCATTCTATTCCATTCAAATCCATTAATTTCCATTCAATTCCATTTTGTTACATTAAATTCCATTCAATTCCACTTAATTCCATTCAATTCCACCCAATTTCACTCAACTATACTACTCATGTGTATGTAGTTATTCTACCTTTTTGCAAATAGACACCCGGTCTATATATATAGTGCCTGTATGCAGAATAATATTGTAGGTATAGATTCTAATTGAAGTCATAAAAAAATTGCTATGCATTTTAGTTTGTTTACAGAATGACAACAAGCTTGTCTAATAGACATGCAGGAATCTGTTAATTTTTTGCCTGAAAAGTGCCACAAGGTTAACGTGTACCTGTGTCTTTGTTGTTTCACGTGTGCATTAGAGACTTTCAAAGTTTATTTTTCACAGCAAAAAATACTGACTCTTTTCGGTAAACTACGAAAACGACAAAATATACAATTTTTTTTATTACTGTTTATTTCACAGCAAGTTACCCTGCAATTCACTGAAGCGTGAAACTATTGTGTTTGATAAGATAAGATTGCACTCAGTACATTTAAGAGGTGGTGGCTGAGCTTAAAAAAAATATTGAATACGTAATCAATGAAAAGATTTGTTTATTTTTAAATTACTGTAGTTTTTAAAAGGTCGAATTTGTATATTTTTACCTATTGCAAAAATAACGACGTTAAAAATATATTTACAATTTTTTTTTTATTTGTAAAAATTTTATTAAAGCATTTTCTCGCCCGAGCTGCGCGTGTATTATTTACGCGTTCGCTACATACTATATCTTACACGTTTTTACACAGGAAACCGCTTAAAAACAATAAAATAAAGAAAAAAATCTGCAAGTCATTAGTTTTTCTGCAACTAAGCGAATGCACCTTCATTTTATTTAATTTACTGAATACCAGTAAAATAAAAACCTTTTATAGTTTTTACAGAATGTAAGGAAAAATATTTAACTATATGTTCGTACTTTCCATATCCTTGGGCCCACGCTCAACCGCCCACCTATTGAGTTTTTTTTTTTCTAAAAGCTTATATTCTAGTTCAGGAACAACAGAGGCAGTTGGTTGTCTAGCGAGCGTTTGTATTTTGGCATATTAGCGTTTGATTACTTGGCTCCCCTCTCAGAATCTACTTTTCACGGTCGGGACATCAGGATAAAGGCAGTGGTAGTTGTTAGGGCTGGAGTTGATTACTCCGAATTCATTCAATCAGATAACTCTTCAATGTACCTGCTGGTGCTTGATTAACGTTATATCTTCTGTGCTATGGTTCTAATTTGTGTTTATGGCTGTTCTATTTTTTTTTTAATTCTATTATTCTTTTACATGTATTTAGAAAATAAAAATTTACGCATGAATCCTTAAAAAAAACTCCAATTAAATAATTTTTTTACTTTAATATACGGGAATCTAGGAAATGGGAATCGTTGGGATTAAAAAATAATATTAATCAAGAAACTTATTTTACAGAGGTGGGTAATTATTTCATTCTCGTTTTCCATGAAAAAACTTTTCTGAATAAAGTCTTATTTGGTCCAGAATATTTATAAAAACCAAATAATATATAAGGACATTCTCTAAAGTGACGGCGAATGTTCTTCTTGTGATCAATGTTATATCACATTGTCAAGAGTAGATAAAATGCCCTACAAAATACTACTAATACATAGTGATATTCTGGCAATATTTTCTGTTGGCTTAAAATAAATATTTTAAAAGAAAAAAGTGTAGATAAACTACAAATAACATGAATAAAATTCAGATGTCATAAATACATTTTGATTTAACTTTTGACTTTAAAACGCATAAACTGGTGAACCCACACTTGCACTTTGGCATTGTTTAGCTTAAGTTCGGCCGTTAAAATTTAAGAGAGCATTGTGATGTATATTTGATGCTGTAAGAAATCTGTGCGAGGCTTGGCTGGCAAGGGCGGGCATGGCTGGTGGGGGGCGGTAATGGTGGCCATTCCCGCCCAAGCTCAGGCGCAGGTGTGTTAGTCACTGGGACGGTAGAGGGTGAGGATTTGGTAAAAATATGTATTTTGGTTTCGTTTCACAACTAGACAAAATCCCGATAGTCTTTTAAATGAATGAAAATATAGTGGCCTTTTTTTATTGCAAGCGGTTCTCACTAATAAAGCATAAGCCGTAATAAGATTTAATATAGTAATGGATTTGACATTGTAATGGGTTCTTGTTATTACTAATTTGAATAAGCAATTTGGTAAAGAATATATTGGAATTCAGCAATGGAAAATAAAACAACATGGATTAAATCATTGCAATATAATATATTGTGTGATGTGCACAGTCAATAGAATATTTAAATCATTGTAATATAATATAATGTGTGCTGTGCACAATCAAATGAAGATTTAAATCATTTTAATTTAATATGTCGTGTGAAATGTACAATCAATCGAAGATTTAAATCATTTTATTATAATATGTCGTATGATGTGCACAATCAATCGAATATTTAAATCATTGTAATATAATATATTGTGTGATGTGTCCAATCAAACGAAGATTTAAATCTTTGTAATACAATATATTGTGTGATTTGCACAGTCAATCGAAGATTTAAATCATTATAATATAATATATTGTGAGATGTGCACATTTATTCACATCAATTTTTTTTTATTCTCAAGCTTATAAACGCAAAAAGTTAATTGAATTGCACTTAGTTTTATTCTATTAACAGTTCTGAATATCCGACCAACTTAAACACATTCTCCTTCAGTTAAACAATATATCGGATCTGCGTTACACTTTTTAATTACACATCACATTTTGATTTTCATTTTATCATATCAATCAACTACCTAAATCCAACCATCACATAAAACGAGTAGTATTGATAATTACATTATCATATCATAAACTACCTAAATTTAACCGTCACATAAAATGAGTAGTATTGATAATTATTATATTATTATATTAATCCAATCGTCACTTAAAATAAACTACCTAAATAACCACAACATAAAATGAGTAGTAAGGTCCAAGGAATAATACAAATGGAAAATTAGTTTAAGTAAACGTTAAAAAAGCTTACTCATTTTCGTTAGAGCTTTTATATTCAGGGCTTATCATAGTACTCGTATCTATGTATTTAGAGTAATAGCCGGATGTTTTTCATCACTTTCCTTTTATCGATAGGATGCTAGTTTAGGTACAAATAAGTACATAAGAACATTAGTAAAACTAAGAAAATTAACCAAAATGTAATAATCATAAGCAAAAGCAAGATTTAATTAACCAAAAATTCAAACTTTGTTTGGGTAACTCTAGTTCAATGAACTCAGAAAGCGTTATTATTTACTAACTAAATAGATTGGCTAGTATAATATCCCGAGATCTTTCAAGGATTTGCGCTAGTAATAAATTGAAACTTTTATGAAATCAGAAGATACTTTACACTTTACACGGAGTTCAGGTACATTTTAGGCACGTTCAAAGTTTCGCAAAGGTGATAAATTGATTAGATAAGATTCTTCGCAAATAAGGCATTTTTTAATTTTGGTTTTAAATAAACAATTTGAAACTTTAAAAGTATCAGACAATGCAGTAATTAACTACAAGAGATATTTCAATAACTAAACATGATTTTGAGGGGGTTTCGGGGTGCCGACTTACACGAAGGAAGAACCGCTGTTATTATTTTAAAACACCTTTTATTAGTGACTGTTAGGCAGTACCGGTGAATTTGTCATATTAAAATATCGTTTTCCTGATTTTTTGCTTAAACGTGTAATAATTTCAAATTTTCATATAACAGTACAAAGCGAAACATTATTTTCAATTTATTAAAGCCCAACCTGCAGACTATCAATTATGCCTTGAAACGATAATAAAGGAGGACGAGTCGGTCTTTGATTACAGAAATAAGAATCCTTATGGATGCAAGAGAGGGCCTGTTGGAACTTTGAGAACAGAGAAGGACGGCGAAAGGAAAGCAGAGATAAAGAGGAAAAGGGAGGAAAATAAAGAGACGAGGGAAAACGGGCTTACGGGGAATAGAGGTTTGGTTTGGGTGGTTGGGGCAGAATGGGGGGTGTAATCAAGTAGAGTGCGGATCCACGCACCCCCGCTTCACTTTCCGAGAAACGCACGAATATTACTGTCTTATGTGCTACGCTATATTCACTACAGTTGGTCTACAATTCTACCTTCGTAGTATACTCATGTTCAGTGTTTTAGCTTGTAGGTTGCAGACCCAAGAAAGATGTAGAGTTAAGTATGTTAAGGTCATTTCATTTAGCTACCCATCAAAATGAAAGAATATAATTTTAGCAGTATTATATTAAAGTTATATATTTAAGCTTCAATGATTTTATTTACGGACTAATATTTAAAAAAGGGAATTCAATGCTAATTTCCGGAGCAACTATTTAATTTGAATATTTATGAAGAAGCACACAGGGTAAAAATCTCCTATATATACATTATTATGGTACTTGAAAGCTAATCGAACGATATTTTTGAAGTTATAACTCCAAGATTTGTACAGCCCTTTTGACTGAACATAATTTGTTCAGATGAGGGTGTAAGTCACAGTGCATACTACTAATATCGAATTTGATCCGTCCTACTGCTAGCCGAGCGTCCTACCCATCTGGGTATCAACCAACTATCAATAAATAAAATTTAACTAGGCATCTGAAAATTTGAATGCACTAAGCGAGACGAAATTAGAATCAATCGCGCACCCCCAATAGAAATCATCTGAGGATATTCATCCGCTAATGTATTAAATCAACTCTTTCAGGATTTATTTGCCATATTAGGGTGGAATGACAAACACGTTACCCTCCGTTTGGCGGGGACACTTACTCTAAGGGTTTATTTCGGTCGGCCGAACCTGTTATACGCACCTTCATTCTATTCCCAGTAAATTTTGTTATTGATTGGCACATTCAGTAAGTGGTGATGGGATCGATTTATCGCCTGTTCCACTGACTAAAAATGATCGATCTTATAAGTATTGTACCGAAATAATAATCATACCGGCTTGACACATTACTGGATTATAAATCGCAGTGATTGAATATATTTGAAAAGATGTCCACCTTGAAGCCATTTCATGAAATCCACGAGGGAATCGATTGATAAAATATCTTATACACATATCTAAAATAAAAGTATTCTGATCGAGGAAAGCCATCTACATTTAATGAGTGTTCTCTCGGTTGCTGATAATATTATACATTCCATCACGTAAATTTAATTTATCCTCCAGTGATTGGTGTCATATATATAAATTTACCATATTATTTAATTATTACCATTCCTCAAAATATTAATAAAAAAATATATAAAAATGCATATTGCGGTTTAAAGCTAATGAATCCACCTAGATTGTGCTGTTTATCCCATATTTTTAGGTCATATAAATGTGGCACATTATGACAAGCAATCTGTCAAAACGTTTTAGAAAAATGAAAAAATTTGCCATAAAAAGTGATTACTCCATTGGTTATTGTTTCTTTATTAGTCTGGACTGTAATAATAAGTATTTACATATTTTTTATATACTCTCCTTTTTCAATTTTTTTATTTTTATAATTATATTCAAATTAATTAGATAATTAGCCATTCATTTAATTAGTTAAAATCTCTAGATATAACGAACCGCAGAAAAATAATTTTTACCATTTCTTAAATTTTATTTACCTGTATTGTTTTTTTATTTATTCAAAATTATTTTTGTATAGATAATAATTATTATAAAACGCATGTTTAATTTTTTTATCATATCAGCTAAATGAAGTCGAATGCTTGCTACAACACAGCCCAAGCTTGCATGGCAAGTAGGGAAGATCAGTAAAATGAAACAAAAAATATAATGAAAGAATTAAATAAAAATGTAAATACCTCAGAACAGGTTATACCTGACGGAAATTTAATTATGGAGCAAATTATTATAGATACTTATGTTGAATTTTTTTACATTAACAGCACTCAGGAGGCCCCAAGGCAAAGGGCCCTCAGGGCCTATCTCATCTTTGGGGATGCTGTGTGGGGGGTCTGTTTGAGGAGTGGAAGTTTTGCTCCCGCTACGGTGCAAGACAATGGTTAGAGAGATCAGTTTTAGACGCAGTTATACTTGTGTTGCATGAAACCGTTAAAACAATATTTCCATAAACGCCAATGTATTGGTCCTGAAAATGAAAAAATATTAATGTACTTCTTAAATATTTGTTTGAATAGAAAACCTTAATTCTGTATGACATGCTTAAACGATTTGTACTTTTAAAATAAATATGCCCGTGTTCCTTTGATCGCACGGGGGATGATAAACAATATACTGTCATTAGAGTGTACTTAGTATAATGAAACTCAATTTCTTTTATCAAAATACCCACCCGTTTTAAACACTCGAAAGCCATTTGCCGATTAAAGGTATACAAATAATTCCCCACCCTCGGCAGTAGGTGAGCATGGCTGGTAACAGAACGGTCTGGATTACCGTGACCATCGCGAGTTTTGTCGCCATGTGGGGAGGCGCATTACCCGAACCATTTCAATTCATTACCCCACCTCCCCCCGGCGTGGCCAACCCTCGGAGTCAGCTTTGTCACCCTCCAATCCCTATAATGTCGCGTGGTACATCCATCATGGTATAACACTTCTCCGATACAGTCATAATGTCAGTGCCGTTTCAAGGCGTACAACCGACTCTGAAAAACCCTCCTGAAGTTAGATATTGATTTCAAATATAAGCAATATTCGTACTTGAGTGAGACATCTAGCAAGCTTTACAGATCTGGCGACAGTACGTGGACGTTATACAGGCCATGTGAAAGGTATACACATTTTATGAAATTTGAAAAAAAATCCTATTTTGCCTTTCTTAATCGTGATCAGTAAACCAAGTCTACCTTGCGTTGAAATTGTTTGGTTCCATTTCATCTTGATTCGGTCGTAGATGATTTTACCATACAAACGCCTAAGTAAACCAATTCATATTGGGGTTTTTCAAGTACCTAAAGGTTATCTATATGTTGCCGCATTAACTTTTTCTTGCATTCTGATAGATTTAAAATTTATGATTCGTATTTAGGCCATAAATATTTTCACCGTTTTCACCTCAGGGCGCTCATTTTTATATTTATTTTTAAATACAAATAAATATTTCCGATACTCATTCTTATTTCGGCTATAAATGTTAATACTATTCACATACCTTAGTGCGATCTTTATATAATTATTTTAAAATTCAAATAAGCAACCCCCTAATTTTGGCCGCCCGTTTGCGTAGCACACGTAGCATATGATGATACAGCGCCCCTGATGTTCAACGTACAGTACTTACCCTGTTCAATGGGACACTGGCACTTGTTCCGCAAGATCGACTCGGCAGGTCAGCACCATTTCACGCTCCGCTCCTAAAAGGCTTTGGCCATATGGCGTGCCAACATTACCAACATTGCCAACAGAAGAAATGTCATCACGTTAATACGTCATTGTCTGCCGGAGAAATGTTTTTGCTCCCCGCGGCGACATAATGGACTGTAAGCGATAACAATAAGTTTTAATCTCTCCCATTCATGGCGTTTTTTATTTATTAGTTTTTTTATCCACCTGTTTTTATTTGCAAACAATTCAAAGTGGGGGAGATGAATGAAGTGATGAAAAGTGATTTGTGATGGACATATCGTCTTTTTTACTGCTGAAATACGGCAATTATATACTTATAACTTATTATATCAATATTTCACTGATATTTATGCAAATATTTAAATGCCTTCGAAAACAAATGCTATTTTTCTATCCTACGTAGACGGCTTAATGTAATGAATGTAATAAATAATTAACCTTCTAGTATTTATTACTTTCACAGCAGAAACAAAAAAAATCTTATGCAAAGTTAACCCACAAACAATCTAATTACTTACATCAAAACAGTTAGGTAGAGTTAACCCAGAAGCAATCTAATTACTTACATTAAAACAGAATACGTGTAATATTTTTACTACTTAATATTTATAAACAATCATTCCACAAAATGTGTACTTATTTAATTGCAAGCTTACGCTTTAATCTGCCGCGACCTAAAGCCATTGCCGTTAATAATTAATATGAGTACCATCCGGGTCTCCAGAAATTGTCAATAAATATGCTAGTGAGGACGTTAAAAGCTCTTAGAGAATTTTACGCCAATTGCCAGCAAGTGGGCTGTTAAGGCGGCTATACGAACTGCTAATCCGGGCTAAAGCTCTCGAGCGGTGTGAGGGTAGTTTCCACCCCCAGCCCCCATCCCCCATCCCTTCCGCCAATACAATTCCACCAGCGCCGCAAACCTTATGAATAAATTATTTGCCCATACCGCATCGCCTGTTTGCGCACACATTCATACAATGTTAATGGATTGTGGCTATGAGGGTAAAAGGGGCTAAGATTTTAGTGACTGCTTAAAACATTCACCTTTTTAACTGCTAGTTAACGTTTACGGCGTACTGAGCCTAGATTTAATAAAGCGCACCGTATTTCCGTGAATAAATAATCAATGTGGCCCAATATTGCGGTTTAATCAGAGCGTTTGTTGATAAAGGAAGTAAGTTGAATGGATTAAATCACGTCTTTTATTTCATTGCGATAAAGATTAGATATTAACTGGCATTGTCTTTTATGCATATTATTTCCTTCATCTGAGTCATGAAATTATTACTTGGAGCAAACTCATTACATAACATTATCGGATAATAATTTTGCACAGACCTTTGTAATGTTTAGCAACATAATGCAATGATTGAAGGAGTGTAAATATAAATGGTATTGTTTAATCTACCCCTCAGTTAACTGCTCTTTGATTTGTGTTAGGCATTTATCATGACCGGCAAAACTTCACTTTAATATTATTATTAGTGGAGGCAGCAAGTTATAAAGTTTTATTGATTTGTATTCTCCTCCTAAGGGAGCTGCAATGAATTAAAATCAAAGGGGTGCATTTAAATATTACTAGCAGAGTTTCCCAATCGGTTTAATATGTCGACTTAACTATTTCGTATTTATAAATAATTTAACCTCTAAAGCCTCTGACATTTTGCAATGTACTTCTCATATCTGAGGAGGCAATCACCTTTGTGAACAATTATTTTGCAGAGAAAAACGCTGGATGGGTTAGAGAGATGGGAGCATCGCTGGGAGAAGTGTGTAGAGTTACAAGGAGACAATGTAGAAAAATCAATAAAAGACTTAAGAAAAAAATTCTTGTTTCATTGTTAGGTCGGAAACTTTTCAGACCACTCTCGTAAACTGTCAGAATCATAAACATATGAATATTAGTAGACGTGCCCTAAGTGATTAAAAGCGTATTATCCCCACTCCCCATACCGGTTCCATTGAGCCGGCTGGGCTCGCGTATGGCCTCAAATGAAATTTGAAAACGTGACGTCATCATTCTTGTGGGAACTATGGTCGAGGCATCATCGTTTCATTTTACTAAATAACACGGCAAAATTTTGACTTGTACTATGAAAACTGGTAAAAATAGATGTGAAAAAAGAGAATAAACCCAATTGTCGTATTACATTCCATATATAAGCATTATTTTACTTTATTTTAAGCATATTCACATCGTATAATATGAATCAGTTGTTACTATCACATCGAGAAACGTCTGGACGCGAAACACAAAGCTGGGTTGCTGGGAAGTAAATTATGAACATTTATAAAAGTGTCTTAACTAAATACTCTGAAACTAACTACGACTCTGAAAATAGAAGCTGCCTTACTTTGCCGAATTTGGACTTCTCCAATTTGTTCATAACGTGGCGAGTAATTTGCGCTCCCATGTAAAAATGTCTATTCATTCAAAGCAGATTTTACTTTTAAGAAGTAAATGGTGATATTATAATGCGAGATGCCTATTTACTGTCAGATTGATTTATTGACGAATCACAGTCAGCTTCACTCCCTTCGTTCTTCAACAGTTGATTTTACCCCTCGCCCATATCTTCTCGTCTATTAATTCCTATGTCTGTGGTCAGAATGCTGATTGCCGAAAAATATTTTCGCATTCCTTTCGATTCCAGTTAAATACGCTGTATTCCAAAATAAAATACAATTTTTTAAAGCAGACGAAAGACTCATTCAGATTTTAGTATTACAAATAGGCATATGTAAGTATCTTTTTAACGCACACATAGATAAAGTGATCAAAGTTGCTTACCGATGGATTTATCGTGTAAAATGTAATTGCCACTTTACAAGAAAAAAAAAATACTTAGATAAAGCTATTATACAAGTTATCGTGAATTTGGTTAATTTTGGTATGCCCACTGTAAGCGTGTTATAGACGCGAGATATATCTCCCAAATACTCTACGGCTGTTTGTTGACTGTGAAGAATATCTGACAAAATTACCCAAGGAGTTGAGGTGTAATACTTACTTACTGCCGATGGCCACATAGCTCTTGAAAAGTATCAGTCTCCTGTCTGTCATGATACCATTTCACTCCTTTTTGCCACAAGAAAACGTCTTACCTGAACTTCTCCAGGTCAGCCAGCATTTTGTCCACGTTTTAGTCTGTCTTAAGGACTTACACCAAGTACCCTGGCTTTTTACAACATTTTTCGAAATCAAACTCTTCTCCTTTCGACATATATGATCTACGATAACCAACTGGCTCTCACACCGCTAGTTTTATGGGCCAAGAAATATATTTGGATGCTCCTACGTTCCTTCGAAAATTCATATTTAATCTCGGGGCAAGGATCATACTTTACATTGCGATGTTTTCAATCTAGAATTTTCTCTGTTGCTGTTTTAGAATCATAGTCCAAAATTCTGCATCATAGTGTATGGTTATTATTTGACGTGTGACGTATGTGATGTTTGACGACTATGGTATTTTGTATTATGCTTCCGAAATGATAAATTGTACAGATGAAAAGTATATTTTTTATAACAGTGAATGTTTTGGAACCTTCTCAGTGAAGCTGGTGAATGCTAAATAGATTTTCCGCCGAAGCCGGATAGTTTTTTCGGTCCGGCTGCGCCCCTACCGAGATGAATGCAATTATCACGGTGTATTTACAGCAATCTGCTTCCATCAGCGTTGGCCAGGGGTGTAAGCGATACTTGTGAGATATCGCTTTATTGTTTTTTCTCGTGCAACTTTTTGGTTGACTGGTTGTTTGCGTTACTTTTTGACTCCGATGGGGCTACTAAGTGGATCACTTTATGACGAAGTAAATATTGGGAGAAAAAACCGAGACTTTAGATGTGTTGTATCTTGTATCCTTTAGTCAAGTACTTGATTATTTACATAATAAAACATTTTACTGTATATCCATCCACAATTATATTACTGATATATACTAATTTATAAAATTATAATAAATCGTGATCCATTCTTGGAAATTTCCACGGAACTACGGTATTTATACGCTTCGCCCATAATAAAAATGAGTTTAATCTTAAAAATCATAACAGACTAGCAGTAACAGTAGATTATATAGGCGTCATAATACATAACCTACACAATTAATTACGAACCTAGAAAGGAATATCTAAGTTGTTCTTGAAAATATAATCCCTACAATGGTCAAGTGGATTGGAGGAAAATCGTAAAGTAAAGCAATTTATTAGTTTGTTTCATCTAGAAACAGCGGTGAAACATGCAAATTAAAATTTGATTATTTTTTAGGGAGAAATCATTTAACAGCAGGTTTTACGAAGTTTTATAGTACAATTAAGGCGGCTTCCTTATGGGCCGGTAAGGAATCGACATAGACTTCTACCCATCTAGGGTATTCTAGGCTGATAGCACTGGATACATTATAGTACGTACTTTCTTCACACATAACAATATGTATTTATAGTATGGGTAAAAAAATAATAACTGATAAAAATACAAAAAGTAATCCTGCGAATGTAATCCTTCATGCATCCAACAAGTCCGCCTTTCCAGTATTTAAGAATTTTCAATGTCAGGAAATTATACCTCAAGGTGTAATCAATGTACCTATATTGCCCATAATTACGACACAAGAGCAAAAATACAAGTTAAATTTTTGGTACTGAAGTATAGGACAACTTTGCTCAAATGCACCATATATACATATGTTTAGTGTATACAACGCCTCACACATACAACAAACTGCCAATACAGTCATAGCAATAACTAATACGACGTATTCCTTTAACAAAAACATTACTGAATGGCTAATAAGAAAAGTTCACAAGTAAATTGAAGACCTTATGAAATAGAACATTTAATTCTTTATGTATTGCTAATAATACTGTCTTACATTTTCACTTTATGAAATATATGTCTTTTGTTTTTTCTCTAAATATTATCTAATTTTTATATTTTTAACCATATTAAAAATGAACTCAATTTTCTTCTTCTTTTAAATACTACATGTCTACCTTATTAATACTTCTTCACAAATCTAAATTAACACTAGGTAATCTGTCAATAAAATTGCAATGAAATATTTTTACTGTACATTTCTATAACCTAACTCGGTATGTAATATAAAGCATGCAATTAAATTACATATAAAATTAAGTATGGTACCTAATAATATTGTCGTTTGAAACTGTATAATTATATTTCAATATAAGTCGACTTATCGGCACTGAGCTGAGCTGAACTGAATGAACTTCATAAAATCTTCAAATGAAATACATGAAACTATTCATCGGGAATAACCTTATATTCCATTGGAATAAATCAATAATTGATATAAAACATTTGCAGAAAGAAACACGTTTATGGTTTGTTGTAGTTAAGTATTACGTCTATTTAAATCGCCCTTCAGCATTTGTAGGAATTTGCGACTGCAATAATTACAGTTGATAGAGTATAATGATTGTGCTCTATTGCACGAAATTTTGCGTCATCTATAATTGCATTGTTCTTCATCTGAATTTCTTGGACAATGGGAGGAAAGAGGAGACGAATTAATGTGTGAATCATGTAAAAATAACTGTTATGTTACAATCTTATTACAAAAATATAAACTCCCGTGATTTATTCAATTTAATTAGCAAAGTTTTGTAAAGGTTCACCTAAAGTGCGTGTTAGCCCGTGAGTCGTCCCGCTGGTTCGGTAACGGTAAGGAATCTTCAAAAACCAAAACCCTGCACAGAAAAGTAAAGATCACTGCGGTTTGTCAGCGCAGCCATTGTCGGACTTTTTAGCGCAGTCTCCGGTTTTTGTTGATTCCTTACCGTTACCGAGCCAATGGACGGCCTTACAATAATAACATAACATTTTTCGTATTATACAGTTTCGTGTTATTTCGCTTCAAATGCGCAAAGTAAGGTAGGCGAGATGATCTTGGTGGCTGAGCATTAAGTTCCTTGGCTTTGGACCAGAGGGCACGGTATTTGAATCCGGCACTAGCAAAGGTTTTTTGAAACATTTATGGCTTCTTTCATAGGCTTAGGTAGAATTGAAATTACTAATTTCATGTACCTATATTTGCATGTGGTCCCGAAGTGAAAGACAATTTCAGAATTGCCCCTGTGAGAGACCACCATTCATATTTAAAGTGTTGCTTAAACTACGTTTAAATATCTATACTGAACAGACATATACTTTAAGCCATTCTTCCACCTCTCCTCTCAGTACTCCAGATTCTCTTTCCAATGAGAAATCATATCAAATCTATTAGCCGCTATTTAGTCTTATTGGACATTTCCGTCGAATGGGCAATAGGCAATAGGCATAGTCTATCATAAATCTAGTTAGATGTCGTGTGAATTGTTTATCTGGATTATTTCACTATTCTGACAATCTTATAGATAAGAAATCTTCAGTAAACTTTAGCAATGAAGAAAAAAACGTGTCGGTAAATATTAACACCTAAATAAATATTTATTTATGAAAAGCAAACAGCAGAAATTCGAATGCATTTGTATTTGTAACAAGTAGTGCGAAATCAATATACTTGCTCGTAGTATCGCAAACAACTTATCCAATACAGAAAAGCACATTTATTATTAGTCACTCCTTTTTTCCTCAAATGTTACAAAAGAATAGAAAACATACAAAAATGGTGCTTTTCCTATTATTGAGGAAACATTAAAAGATTTTAAAAAGCTCATGGTATAAATTTTGATACCAGCTAAATAAATTTATATTTGTCTAGAAATTTCACAATGTAAAATCCACACAAAGTTCAAGACGTCAGAGCTCACGTTCCAGAGTTTGCGCTTCCTTAGATATTGCACAAATCGACTTTCTGCTGGAAATATTATCAAAATACTGAAGGTAAATTAAATATATATACATATTAATATGTAAATTTCATATCCAGAATTTAGATACCTACCCACATGTTGAGAAGGGAATCGGATGATACACGAAGAAAACTTACTTATACGAAATATTGTTAATTTATGTGAGTATAAAACGTATACCCGGTGTGAGTATAAAACTTGACCCATTCGACTGCTAGCATAGCGTCCTACCCACCTGACTATCGACCACCTCAAATTTAACCCATTTGCACGAATTTTGGGCAGCGGCTACTAACCCAGTTCGAAATAATAGTCTACATACTTGAAAATTCTGACTTTTGGCGCACCTGTAAAACCAACCAGGCTAATAAATAAGGCCATTGATTGCCGCAACACTCCCAGGAAGTGATCACTGTCAGGCGACCTAGCTGCCCAGTACTAGCCATTATCATCTACCAGCCATTGTATCTGGCCATCCGTTGTTATCATCCGGCCGCAGCGATTATCCAGCAAGGTGCGATGGGAAATGGGACAAACATTGTATATTAATGACGCGACTCAATGATGGACCGATGGTTCTATGGACTCTATGAAGGACATGGTATCTAGGTAAACTGATTAATTCATCGTTTTATTGTCAATGTTTTGAAGGTGACCTAGGTTTAAAAGTTGCATCCTACACACCTAGGAAATCGCAAAGCATTCTGTTTGAAGAAAAATGCATTTCGTTAAATAATATTTACACGACGAATTTCGAATTCCGGTATTATTTATTGTTTTGCATGCCTATATTGCTCAACATCAACAGATGCGACTGAATATTATTTGAAGGTGGGACATGTTTTCACAATCAGCTCCTAGGATATTATTAGTATTACTGCTGTAAGTGAAGGTTTCTTCAAATTATTTCATATCTAGTTTCGTCGTAAAACTATTATCCACTGTTCCGCCTCCAGATCTGAATGAATATTTTGGCTTTCACACAAGCGATCTTTCCCATGTATAATCTCAGTTATTATTAATCTACCTATAGTGTTTTTATGGTGTGTCCCATTTGTAAGTATAACTGGTGTGGTACGTGTTAAGACGCATGGTGACCTGCCCAGTGCCCATGGTAACAAGTACAGATAAATGGTACAGATGGCGAACCTGATTGAAAGGCATTATTCAACAGCCTGCGGTTTAGGATTTTTCTCGGTCATGCCTAGTTGCAACTCACGTGTAAAAATTATTACTATTTATTTGTCATTACATTGAGAACGGTTTCAAACACGATAGGTACAAGCAAGATACAAAGGTGAACTCGTAAAAAGAATCCCATTTCAGTCTTTTTGCCGCTAGCCTAACGCGTTACGAGTTACTATCTGTTACACAAAAAACACACGCAAACAAGACCATCTCGCCTTTGAAGACTAGGCGAGCAGATAAAAACACAAAAACAAAATGACTGTTCTCTTTCCCGGTATTTCCCAGGCAATGTACTCGTAAGATATAAATATGTTGTCGAAGTAGCCATAATAAAAAGATTTTGTTATGGCCTAATTAACTTTAACTGGAAAAGCCTAGGTACAAATAGTTGATTCAGTAAAAAGAGTTATGTGTCCTGTATTAAATGGGTGAGGTCACTTATGTTCATTTGTTATTGTTGGTATTCCCAAATTGTTTTTTTTTCTACAAACTAAACACTTAAATATTTTATTCGCAAACTACTTCAGGTATCTTTTTTAATGTTGTTGTCTTGTCCTGTCTAAATAAATCGCATTCATCGTTCAGCAATGTACGAGTATATTCTCTATACGGAAGCCAGATGGAGCACCACCCGCAGAAGTTTAGGGCAATAAATATTGCTTCCGTTCTTCCCGTGATCTAATTTGCACAGATTTGCCCCAAGGTTCCCTTCCCATCGAGCCTCGGCCGGGCCAATAATTCTTCTCAATCTAGAAAAAGGTTACGCCGGCTCAGTAGTTGAGAGTTGATGTCATTATCAGAGTTCATCCTTTTGTCGCTATTCCGCACTGTTTTTATTTTAACCTCAGTCAGTTGGCTGTCATGGAAAGTTACTCTCGGAGTTATTCATTTTGTGGCCCTGTATCTGAAAAAGTCCACATATTTTTGGAACGGAATACTTTTTACCAGAAGATATTATTTCCTAATTTCATTTGCATCTGAATTTGCTGTAGTGGTTTATAGTGGAAGATTTATTAACATTTTTAAAACGTGCGTGGCTTTCGATTGTCTAAAACCTAAAGATCTTTTTCAGTAGTCAAAGTCAGTAGTTTCAGATCTGTATACATCCTAAAAATATTATGATAGTATTTTTTTTCTACAAGTCATACTAAAATGTTCATGTTGTATTATGTGTTGATTCCGATTCTCGATCTTTAGATCTGTCCTTTTGTCAAACAGGTTTTTTATAAAAGGTACTTTTAGATCTATCGTCATCGTTATAAATAATAGGCTATTATGGCTTATGGTAGTATTTATTTCTGCAAATCGTTAATTCGTTGGTCTCGAATCTCGCCGACTAAAAATCAATTATTTTTTCAGGCAGTTAAATACTTTTTACGACTCTGCAAATCATATTTTATTACTTCTTTTTAAACAGTAGACGCGGTTTTTGTAGATGTTTCGTTTTGATTTTTCTGTTAAAATGGTATCTTACAAAAGTGATAACTGACCGAACGAGTGTGGGGGCTGAATAAATGATTTTGTTTATAAACACGTTTTTACACATAAACACCATAAAACATAGGCATGATAGTTTGAACTTTACTAACAAGGCACTTTTTTACCTGTTCATTACACTGAAATGGTTCCGTAAATAACCACATGATTTAAACGATACGCGGTAGTAAGCGAGGAGGGTACGGGGTTTCGCTCACCGCGCCACGATGCACGGTTTTGTCGGTAGTAGCCGGCGGTCGGCGCTCTGCCGGGTGTAATGGACGATCATGCGTTTTATGCACGGTCGATGTTTTACCTCGTTTTCAGCACTAATACATTTTTTTCTTTTTTTCGTAATTTTTTTTTATGCACTACACGTTTTTAAGATAAAAAATCAAATACTTTATTTTATTTTATTTCAGTACATAAAACAGGCATGATGCCCAAACATTATTTTTATTTTTGAATAACTTAATGAGTAAAACCTCAAATTGTAATATTGAAGAAAATATTAGCGATTTCTAAACGAAAATTTGAAAAAGAAAAATCAGAAAAGGATACGGTCACATCTAGGAAACGAACACTTACTACGTGAGCTAATAGACAAACATATGTTATTGACTAAAATAACTTTCCTATGCAGTCAAGTTTAGAGATGGGTCTATATTTTTTTTACATGCCTACACATTTTGAAAAAAAGGTGGAATACTATCAGGACCTGTACCCGATTGGTTCTCAAATTCTTACATTTACTAAATATCTTAGTATTATATCCTTCTGACGCGCGGGTGTTGTCGTTTGTTTGCTGTAGGATATGTCCTTAATTTAATAACAATAACATCTAAATATTGTGTGAAATTAACTAAATAATGTAATTTAATAACAGTGCGTGATCATGTAATAAATTAACACGTAAAAACCAATAATAATCACCATTTTGTGATATTGTATCCCACATACAATATATCAATGACAGTGACTTATTCTTACCCACCCTCCGAAATAAATTAATATGTCATTCGAATCATATGAATGATTTCGAGAAACGTCTTAATAAAGCAACAAATAAACCCGGCCACTCTCAACCTGATCTTAAACTTCTCGGAGGCGAATTTGCCGCTTTTAAGACTAAAATGACGACGGAATTATGTGCCCTTCAAGAGGAGGTGGCTCGTCTGGAGCTCCGAGTGGACTCCATCGACGCCGCTTCAAGAAACCATCTACTCTTACTTCACGGCGTCAAAGAAGAATCTTCAGAAGACACAAGATCCCTGGCGACCACCATGCTGTCCGGCCTAGGATGCCCCGAAGAAACCATCAAGGACGTGGAATGCAGGAGGTTAGGTCGCCCGAAGCCTAATAAGAGCAGACCTATTTTACTCCAATTTCAACGCTTGACTGATCGTAGATCCGTTTGGGAGAGGAAGAGAGGTCTGAAAGGATCATCTCTCCTCCTTACACAGTCCCTAACCGTGAAAGGGCAAAAAACTCTTCACATCAGTCCGCGCTATTTTTACTAACAATAAATGCTGGACCAGCGACTGCACAATTCTGGTGTTGCTTCCTGACGGCACCAAGCGCGCCGTCAACATACAGAAGCAGTTAGAAGTCGCGGCCACCCTGATGAACAAACCTCCGAAGCCATATACCAGCACAAACACCGGCTCCAGCTCAACCGGTCCTGATCTACAACATAACAGCTCCAGAATCGACCTACGTTCAAGAATAAATGCAAAGAAATAGTGTTATTAAGTGATAAATAATTTTTTTTTTCCCGTAGATGAACAATTTTAACTTTATTGTCAATTTTACTGGCTTGATGGATAATTTGTAATAATCTTCTTCCAACAAAATAATAACATATAAGGTAGGTAGGTACTCGTACTTTATCAGTGATTCTATTTCTAAATAATTAATCTAACAGTCTGCCTTCAAAATCACTTTAAATTATCGAGGTATGATATAATTTATTATAACAATGGATACAGACACACGTATGTAGTTTTTTTTTTATATAGATATACTGTTACTAATAATAATTTGGCCTACTTATTTCGATAATTTGAACTCACACTAAAGTTTCTGTACTGCTTCAATTTAAATCATGTGCTTTCATTATTTCATTATTTTATTTATATATACGTGGTTACTAGGGTGGTTACAAAAAATCAATGTTGGAATTTTTTGTGCTGACCCCCCTAAAATCTGCCAATTGGCTAAAAAATGAGATTGGTGAAGTTTCAGCTCAATTGGATAAGGTTAACCCGTGCCTCATCAAGGTTGAAGTTTAACTTTCTATAAAAATTTTTTTTTTATAAAATACCTAACAATATTGCAAGATTTAATTACATGTGCTGTCCAGATTTGGCTTTATTTATTTCCTCAATTGGTACATAAAAAAGGGTGTAGTTAAAACTGTTTTCAAAGTAAATACAGCACAATCCAAATTGAAAATGATGGATTTACGAGAAAAGAAATGCAAAAAGATATAAAAAACAAGAAGAAATAATGTTCAAAGTTTTATTATTTAAAATATACAAAAGAAAGCATTATTAAAGAAAGAAATTATTCTTATTATTATTAACATTTTCAATTAATTATCAGATTAAGGTGGTAATGGCTTAGATAACGTGGCTTTTGAAGAGTCAGGAAAAAAATTTCGACCTTCCGATACAACTTGTAACAGAAACTGTCGTTGTTCTTCGTCTTTTGTGAAACAGGAATTGAAGTCTTGGATTAATTTCAATCCTCTTTCAGCTGTGTCATTGACAACCTTGAAACCGTTCACTTTTTTTTTGCTTTTAAATAATGTGCATTTTCACACCATATATCAGGATCCGTATTTAAAAATTCTGTATCAATTTCAAATCTTTTGAAAAAACTTAGAGTTTGATGAGAAACAAAAAAATCGATATCTTTGTCCAATAAATTATTCACTTGATGGAGACTGAGTTTTGCTTTCACATGTTTGTTCTTCAATTGGAATTAATTGTAGACTTTTTACAGCCATGCTTGTTTTGACACTTTTTTCTAAATTTTCATCGAAGAAAGAAAATGCGACTTGCTCCGAATTGAGGTACCACAGATGATTTATCTTTTTAGACAGTGCCTTATCTGCAAGTTCTTTATCGATTTCTCTATATTTTACAAGAGATTTTAAAAATTGTAGGTCTTGGTTGGGGGCCAAAGTGGGTTTGGGGGCGTTAAACCACGCTTTTACATAATTGTATATTAAAAATAAACAAATGTCAGTGATAGCTTTTTTTCTAAATTTGTTAATGTTAATTGATCCCTGAAAAGATATATTTTGATACAATACATGGCCTTTGCCATCCATCTAGCGTGATGAATGGCACCAGGAACTTTGAAAAAAGTATCTTTTGGGGGAGTACGTCCTAACACAACTAACGAAAGTTGAATTAATTCTTTGTAATCATCCCTTGGCTGTTGGTTTTTTAATTGTTATATTTTATCTGAATTCCCTATTTTACGTCTAATATTTTTATCTTCAATAGCAGTTTTGTATTTTGTCTTGTCTAGCTTCGACCACCCAGTCTGAAAGTTTTTAAAAATATTTGAGTGGGGTCTAGTAGTTGTGCCCCTTTGTAAATCAACAACTGATTTGAGAATAATTTCTAAAATATGGTGGCGACATGCTAAATAAATAAGATTTTACTCTAATAATTGCTCCAACAAAACGCAGGTTCCGTTGAAGCTACCAGTATTCACCGCAGTGGTATCAAAACACATTGCCTGGATTTTCTCAACTGCCCCCCACTCTTCAAATGCTGAAAATACCTTTCAAGGGATATAACTATAAACCAGATAATAACCATTAACTTGCAATTCCTAAAAACATTTAAAAAGTTGAAAAAATGTTTGTTTTATGTTTTATTGTAAATTATATTATTTTATTAAATATGATGTTGTTTATTATATTGTTTAATAATGTATAATGTTCAAAGGAAACAACATTTGATCAAAAGTGATTAAATTAAGTATTTTTTTTTGCAAAAAATCGTTTTTTCATATTTAACCTCGATGAGGCACGGGTTAACATTATCCAATTGAGCTAAAACTTTTCAAATCTTATTTTCTAGACAAATGGCAAATATTAGGGGGGTCAGGCCGGCATTAAGACGAAAATATTTTTTCACCTTATACCTTGTAACCACCCTAGACTGGTTACATTACTCATAAAATCATCTTCATAGCTTAACCTATTGAATTATACATTATTATTATGTGCTCGTAAATTTAATCTATATAGTACTTACCACTGCTCTGTATATTAAACTATTGTGCAAAATAGTGATACTAAACAATAACATACCTATGTATACTATTATATAAATACTCAACTAGAAATAAAACAACATCACGCACAGCACCTTCAGATTTTAAATTTATGTGACGTTTACATTTCTGTTATAATATGTGCTTGGATGTACGTATATATTTATGTGTATATGCTTGTACATGCGCATGCGTGTATTTGTTTTAAATACGATTTCACCCTCAACTAACATCATAGATGCCTTTTTTAATCTATAATTGCTTTGAACAATGTCTGTAGCTATAACATATTGAATATTGCACATAGTCAAATTTTGTATTACTACACTTCCTTCATTTTGTCATTATATCAACAATCTCACTTTTAGACTTAATTACATATATACCTCATAAATAATTTGCTGAAACTAGCTATATCACTTGTTAACTTGAAACTGCTTTCATTTCTATCTTTTTCTTTTTTATTATTATTTTTTTATTGCTTTTAATTAACCTTCCGTTAAATAATGTTATTTCTTCTTTTTCCCTCACATCCTGTGTTATTGTTTATAGTAGTCGAATTTAATCTCGATATGGATTGTATAATTCGTCGAATAATCAATGTATTCATTATTCAAAACATTCCACCCTTCCTTCCTCATACTCTCCTTACCCCCCTTTATCCCAATTTGCTGCTCACCTTTCTACTACAGTATCGTATGTATATAATATATTTATTAATATATTTACCTTATGTATTTATCAAAATAACAATACACATAAAAAACTTATATAATTTACAATAATGACTACTTTGTATCAAAACTGTAGAGGATTACGAAATGACAGAAATATTTCACAATAATATTTTATTGAATGACGATTGTTACATATTCGGTATTTCTGAAACTTGGCTTAATAATTCTACTTTCGATCCTGAACTATCATCAATAGAATTTTATAGCATTTTCAGACGGGATAGATCAAATAAAATTCCAATGAATAGCATTGATAACCAAGAAGATTCTCGTCGAGGCGGTGGAGTGATGATCATAACACATAACAATCTTAACGCATACCCTCGAGAAGACTTAGGACGGGTTGTTTCGGAGAATTTGAACAATTCATCGAATTTCAACGTTCATTTTCAAGTTCCTCTTCCTCTCCCCTTCCTTTAACACCAACTTAATTTTAAGATATTAAAACATCATTTCCAATGAACTTTAGCATAAGAAACTTCTGTGGCTTGACTTCAGTTAACTTGTATATTTATATCTATCATTGTATATTATGTAAAAGCTGTTTGTTTCTTACAAAATAAATCTTTAAAGGCGATACATTGAACCTTCCGAGTCTTCCGTTAAAGATATCTGTGGTAAATAGTTTGCATTGTATGATTTGTAAACACATCGAAAGTGCCTATAAAAAAGCCCACAGATAACTTGACCTTGGGTAGTCATTATATCATTTAGGTGCACATACGTCTTTTGTTAAATAAAGGTATGTTAAGGGAACCCACAAAGGCACTGCCTGTTTTTGAATATATTAGATCACTAATTACCTCGGTATTAAGTGGTTTGTTAAGTAGACTATTAGTTTTTATTATTGACTGATAAAAGTGAAACGCACCTAACAACGTTGTTAACATAAAAAAACGATTTTCATTTTTTTTAAAATAACATTTCTATGGATTTCGTAAAGTTACTTAGTGTTTGAGAAGACTAAAAAAACTTGAAAACTGTGGTAGCAGTTGTTTGGCGTTTGTGGTGGTGGTTATAGTGGTGATTGTGAAGAGGTATTGTGTTTGTTGTTGTGGTGGTTGTTCTGCAGGTTTGGTGATTGTAAGCTCAAAAATCTAGTATTGATAATTAATTGATAATTAATACTGCGATAAAACACAAATTATTTTAGACGTAGAGTAAAATATAATGCAGCGTCAGTATGTATTTCAAATTGGTAGATGAAAGCATAATGTGCACAATACGTCGAGTAATTTCAGCACAGGAACTGTCTATTTACTTACAGAAACAGGAATACTGCAACTTTACCTACCAAGAGAGCCATAATTTCGATAACATAAAAAACAATACAACTTGTTTTACAACAAAAACCGAGATATTCATAAACTTTTTTTGTAAAAGATAAAAAAAAATTGATACTTAATAACTTAATCATACTCAACTCATTTTTGATAATTTTGGTAATAACTGCGTTTTTAGTTACGGCGGCAGTACATGGTTATTAAGTAAAATTATAAGTATTACAAAGCGTAGGCTCTCATGAGAAGTTTATTAGGAAAATTAATTAATTAAAAACTAATGAAGTAAGAAAAAGTTTTGATTCTCAATTTTATGTATTTTCAAATAATTGGTTCCTTCATCAATTTGACTAATGTTGACAGGACACGAGTATAAATCATAGTACACATAACATGTAATGTGACGAATAGAAAAACAATTTAATAAAAAAATATATATATATATATATATATATATCTTTTCTTCACACGCCTCTGTAAAATTCAAAGGCAATATATTGTGTTTTATATATGGTGCTTATTCACTTAGTATAACAGCCAATCTAGTAGTTAATAAGGAGTCTATGCCCCAACTACTGGCCGCTAAGTGCCACCTACAGACCAGGTGGGCAGGGGCGGATAGAGCTGGATAGCGGGTAGGTGCGGCCCGCGGCCCCTGGCGCCCGGGTTGTTGCTCTGATGATACCCATTGACATGCGATCAATACCGCGGCAAAGCTCATCATCTACCGAAGCATGGACATGGACAGCGGGTGGTATAGAAAAGGCTAAAGTCACAAATAATATGCTAAAAAAATACATTTTGTAATGCACCATACAAGTATCCCACTGCTCGATAATGAATAACTGTGGCATCGGGGGTATTGCGGAGCAAAATGATATTTTAAAAGTACGTACGTGTTTGAATTAAGAATATTTTTTTTGCCGAAGTTGGTTTTTTACAACTTTTAGATGTTATCTTTTTACGTGTAGATACACAGACATTCAAATTAATAGACTTGCCCTAACATGAAATCTGGGTATCATTTCGGCAAACCACATGACCACATTTTGTTTATGTTTTAAATAAACTATGAAATCAACCATTGACCACCGAAGAAAATTGAAATAAACAGACCATGCTCATAAAAGTAATGTTCGCTAAAGTAAGCAAAAGTTTACAGCGCTGTCCATTATGGGACATTTCAGCGCAGGATCAGAATTTTGGTTTTTAAAAGAATCGCTTGGCGTAGAGACGCTAGAATTGAGTGATGTGGGTAAATTATAATGCATTTGTAAAAGTGTCTAACTTAGCAGTGTAACAAAATATTAAATTTTGGGAACAAGCCTGAACTTTTGTTTACCTAGTTAATTTTTTTACCCAGCTGGAAATTTACGCACCATTGTAAAAATGAATAGTAATTTAAAGCAGATTTTATTTTCGAGGACAGAATGGTGATATTTCAATGCGAGTTCCCTGTATACTGTCAGATTCATTTATTGACAAATCACCGTAAGTAAGTAAGACGGCCGGCATAGTCCAGTGGTAACGCATTGGACTGCCATTCCGAAGGTCGCGGGATTGAACCCGGCGTGCGCAAATAAATTTTATTTGATTAATTTGTGTTATTTCACAATTAATTAATTAAAATAATATATAGTATATTTGCGGCACGTTCCAGAGTGGAAGATACTACCAGTATCGCCCTGGTGTAAGACCACCATTCAGAATTGAAACGTTGCTCCAAATGGCTTTAGCCGTGTTTAATGACTAGATCTGAATAGCCAGGTACTTCCCCACCTTCCTCTTTCCCTTCCCCACTTACCTTCAGCCTCACAACATCCCCCAATTGGGGATGCCATAGTCTCACTGGCTCCAGACGGGAGCAGTTGGGACTCTTGTGAGGTATTCACTATAAAAAAAAAGGACGGTCGCTCCATGCAAGTTGTTTTTTCCCCTTTCCCTGATTGACTCGTCTATTAATTTTAATGTCTATGTGTATGTACATAAAAAATAGACCAAGATTATATAACTAATCTGTTAGAAGAACGAATTTTTTGCACGAGAATATAGTAGCTTTTACTGTACCCAAGTGCCAAGAACATAGATTGATATGTTCTTGGCACTTGGGAATACTAAGAAGTATATATACCAGAATACTAAAATACATTAACAAATGCTTTCATACAGTGGATACACAGTGTCGTAGCGAAAGCCCGTTCAGCCAGGCTGCGACAGCCCGGAAAACCGGTCTTTGGAAGAGCCCATGCTAAAACGCATTCGTAATTAATTATTATAATACTCACAAAGACATAATATGAAAAGAAAACCTATAATCTCCCTGTTCCTTGACCTTCAAGGTTGACATACCATCCCAAAATCTTTTTTTTTTATGATGAGCAATATGCTTGCAGCGGTGACTGGATAAATCATCAAAATGATAATTTAAAAAGTTAAATAAAGTCATGGAAAGTGATGAAACAAAAACTTTATTAACTGGGTTAAGTAGGTTAGGTTAGATTTAATTTTTTTTTTCATCGTTTCTAATGACTTTATATCACTTTTTAAAAGTGTGTTCAATTGTCACTGTGTTGAGTTATCATGGAACCGCTTGCAACATATTCTATAAGTGGGGACTTTCCTTTATTTTTAAATTTTTATTTTTATTATTGATACCCTATAATATTATTTTTTTGCTAATGTGAGCCTCACTGGGTGCTTTGCCTGTGCTGAGCCCCCCATTTTACAATTGTATTTTACAAATTATATAGGTAAATAAAAATGTACTGTATTGAAATTATGTTAATTAAACGAATTTAAATGAAATATCAAGCTTAAAATAAAATAAAATAAATACGGCAGTTATAAACACTAACTAACTAACTAACTAACTAACTAACCATCACGCCGTTTCCCCGCAGGGGTAGGCAGAGAGGACGGACCGCCAAACAACTCGGTCTTGGCACACATTCCTTGCCTCATTCACATTCATACATACTCTTCTATTGTTCTGACTCTTGACATGGCCCGACTCAAGTATCTGATTCACTTGGTCGTGCCATGTCTTCCTCGAGCGTCCCCGACTTCTACTACCATTCACATTTGCATCGTATATTCTCCTTACACTCCTTTCTTCGCTCATTCGCTCTACATGCCCAAACCATCTAAGCGTCCCTTTCTTGATCTTACTCATTACGCTTACATCAGCCTTGCACTCTTTGCGGATATCCACATTCCTCACACGATCATACATGGTTTTACCACACATACGCCTCAGGGATCTCATTTTAACAGCATTCAATCTACTTTCATCCTTTCTTTGCCAGTTCCATGCCTCACTTCCATACATCAGGGTAGGTACCAGCACTCCATTGTGGACTGCTAACTTCGCTTCTTTTGGCAATTTTTTGTTAGCGCCAACTGCGTTCAGTCCTCCATTAATGGAGTTACCTGCATTTACTCTTCTTTCAATATCTCTGTCAGCCTTCCCATCTCTCGTAAACATGCTTCCTAAATACACAAATTCATCCACCTGCTCCAAGTATTCCTCATTCACAGCTATATTGCACACTGTTTTCGTACTTTCTCTTTCAAACACCATTACTTTAGACTTACTTACATTCATCATTAACTCATTCTTCATGCATACTTCGTTCATCCTAGACACGAGAGACTGCAGATCATCCATACTATTAGCAATCAGCACCGCATCATCAGCGTACAACAGGCAACATACTTTCAGATTACTCAAATTCGCGCCCAATCCCACCTCTTTCAATTCTTGCATACAATTATCCATGTATAGATTGAATAACCACGGTGACATTACGCAGCCTTGTTTAACACCTTTTGTGATATCAAACCACCCCGTAAAACCACCGTTCACCCTAACACATGCAACGCTTCCCTCATATAGAGACGCAATTGCCTGAGTCAGATTCGCATTCACTCCATACTTGGACAACACCTTCCATAGCTTTTTCCTATAAACAGTTATAAACACTATGCGACAATATGTAAATTGATGGTCGGTTTTGTAAAACACGGTATAACTATATAACTAGGTTCAATGAAGCATTGTTTGTTTGGCGGGTGACCTACATAATAAATCATCATTTTCAGCTGTTTCTCTTTCTTTTCACTTTATATACAAAACGAATAATTTTTCCTTTTACACACAAGTGGTTATACTCTCGTGAAGGTAAAAATATTTTACACTGAGACAATTTCTTGATAAAAAACATTGCTAATTTATTAAAAATCTCTTCAAATTATTCGCACTCCTGTTAAAAACGGTATTGTAGGCTACTAACGAATGAATTGATAGGTATCCTAAAATATTTAAATAAAATACCAATGATTTGTCACGATGTCCGAACATGTGTTCTTAAGAGTCGTCACATTTTTACATTTCGTCCTGATATTTAATTATATATATATTAATTATAATATTGTCATGCATTTTTAATATGTCGTATAATAAAATCACTCACCTTTTCCCATGTGATAAATGTAACGAGAGCAAAGAGAAAATTAGATTCATAGATTTTATTGGATTCGTTGGACAAGACGATACTGTTTTGCGTCAGAGAGATTTTTGATAAAATAAGAACAACATTCTTTTAATAATCAATATATTTTGCATATAAAGCCAGGGAGAGAAAAAAATGTGAATTTTACGAACGCGAGTTCTTCTGGACTGCAGGAAGCACTCTCTTTCAAACGTGTTCTTATTGGATTTTTTCTGGAACCATGGCAACGAGGTCCATCCCTCATGTCCTGGAATCAAGTGGCAAACCGTCTCCGATCTTTTCTCTGCCGAATGCATACGTATGAGCGGGACCATGACAGTGTGGCTCTCGGCACGATTTCAGGGCTTGTTTTCAACACCGATCGCGCATCCAACACAAGAAACCCTGGCACCAACCATGGCAGCCATTTTTTCTAATTTCAGTAGACAATGGACTCAGGAGAACACTCCGTCAGTGGGAGGAACGACGAACTTGTCTGAAAAGTCCTTTAAATGCCATCACTAGGTAGAAATGAAAACACTCCTTTTAAAACTGCATCGATATTCCAGGCAAAATCTGGCTTCAATCTCGCCAAAAACCTGAGCCAGACCGCAAAAACTCAAATTCACGTCCATCGCCATTTTGCCCCTCTTCCGCTGTTCCCTCTTCGCCGATAAACTTGCCATGGCACAAAAACAAGGTGCATCCACATTTCTTGAAGTAACATTACAATAAATTAAAACAAACGCAGGTGGATGAACACATGTTCCGATATAATTACGAATTTACTAAAAATCTATGAGGAAGCGGCCTACAGTCCCGTTTTTAAAAGGATGACTAATAATTTGAATTGATTTTAATAAATTATCGTTACCCATTTTTCTCCGTGTATAGAAATATATAGAAATACTGTATTATTGTGTTATTGTGTTATTGTAAAAAATGACCTAGTAAATATTGATGAAAATAATAAAAAAAAGACATTTTTTATCTATTTAAAAATAATAATATTCAGCATTATTGAAATAAGTTGTAAAAATTGGAATTCTTTTTCGGGTTTGCCAGGGGGTTCCGTTGTCGCTACCGCACTTGTGCACCGGTGTTATTAATATAAAACCTACTCTGGTTTTTATAATATATAACATCCATTGGTTTTTTCTTGAGTTCCATGAAAAAGCGGTTAAACTCACGTGGATATGACAGATCTATATATTTTATTAATCATGGATGAAAACACCTGCCTGTCTATAAAAAGTTCTAGTAAATTGAAGGTGAACCACATTTGAATCCGCGTGCAAATCAGTAGTTACTAGCTAGGTATCATTAGTAGTCTCGCTGCTGTGTTTTATTTTTAGTTTTACATTGTAAATCTTCGTGCTCGAACAACACGTATTAACATATAAAAGTAGATGAATACTGTATTAATATCTTGGAAAAGAGAACTCAAATCTTTTTTTTTTCTCTTGGCATCTGATTTGAAATGCTATTTTATTGGTTAATCGGGTATAAAAAGCAATTAACTTAGAATTAATATGGTTTCATACATACATTTTTAAAGATGTTAGCTTTTATGTTCCTAACAAGTACACTCCGAAAGGGAGGATTTCTGCTTTTCACAATACACCAATCAACAGAGCAACTTAATTGATTAACGATTCTGTATTGACCATCGACATTTTCCACGTCACTTACAGACTGCTCAGCAACTACGAGTATCTTTTGACGAATGTCACAAATTATTAAAACCGCCCCCATGACCTTTTTTTCGGTTATATGCACCTCAAATTTTTAATATATTGGTGTATTATCGTTTGATAGAGAACACGAAGAAATATATTATGATACCATATAACTAACGCCAATTCCCCTGAACTTAAGTATGCCTATGGTTGTTACTAACTGAACATTTGGTATTATAACTTGGACAAACCTGGAGAAATCTTACTGATATGAAATATTGTTCATTTACAAAAATCTCCAAATTATTCGTATTCCTGTTAAAAACGGGACTGCAAGCCTTTAACGAATGAATTGAGAGATTTCCTAATAAATCAGAAAAACACAAATGTGTTATGGCGAAAACGTATTCGTAAAAATTCTAATATTATCGCATTTAATCATTATAGTCACTACACGTGTTTCGATATATTATGAAAATACTTATAATTTGTTAGGAAATGGCCTGCTGTCATCTTCTTAACAGGATTTTAACAAATCAGCAATACTCATTTTTCTCCGTGTAGTTATATTTTTATGCATTTCGAAATCATCAATTTGATAAATCTAAGCATTTCGAAATTGAGTAATTAGCTATTAAAGTAAGTTAAAACATTTAGTTTTTAAGTAATTAGACATTAAAATAAATAGAACGTTTATATTTAAAAAACAATCTATGTTATATATTTGCGTAAATTCGGAACATTTTGATTCGTTGCAATAAATAATCGATTATTCGAAGACAAGTCTACTACAATACATCGCAATATTGGTTTCATCGATTTTTAGAGAAATAATGCAGTATGAAATCTGCCGTTCAGAATTCTTGGTTTTTAGTAAACAAAAATAGGCAATGTCGTCCTAATCCGAGCTTTCCATTTTAAAGATCATTCGACAATCTAGTATTCAAATGTTTCATTTACCTTTGTATATCACTTGTTATAAGTACCAACTACCAATCTTTGTTCCTGGCAGATTTCAATGGTCAAGGCCAATACGTTTTTAATTAATGTAGTGGATCAAGAGACTGTCACTCAGAGTCCAATTTTGATCGAATTGATTTTATTTACATCTAAATGTACTACTACTAATGTCACTAATGACCAGATTTTAATAGACTTCCCCTCCTCGTCCTTCTCAGCTTTTCACATAATATAATTTAGATTCAGTCTTCACAATTTTTAAAGTATGTATTAGTGCAATCATTGGCATATTTTGGAGGAGCAACGTTATAACTTTATGACGTATATAATTTATTTAATTAATTTATTTATAAAATACATTGAATCACCATTCTAGAAAAATACCTGTTTCACGGTGACCAATACAATTAAGTTATTTTGAATAAAGGGTAAACAATATAGAGTAAGATTTTGGGACTTACTAATAAACTTGTTTCACACCCTGTACAAATGATAACCAACCCTTAATGTAGAGTAAATGGTTGTTTATCAGTTTCAAAAAATCTAAAACACGCCCATTAGTAAAGGGGTAAAATATTTAAAAAATTGGGAATGGATATAGTTTTGAATTAAAATTTTAATATTTTCATAAAAACGCCTTTGTCCAAAACTAAACGGGTGAAATATTGCCTACTAAATAAAATTTAAAAAAAAGTAATTTCCCTTTTTTTAATTAAACTGCTAAAATAAAAATTAGCATTTATAAGGAGAATATGTGAATGTAATAATAAGATACGAACAAGATAAGTAATCCTGCTGGAAAGAGAAGAATGGAATTAATGTGTTTAAACAAAATAAACAAATATAATGAAATATGACGTATACAGTACGATATAAGTATACAATTTTTAATATTTTTTTTGGAAAAGACATCATAAACATTTCGATTTGAGTCAATTCTTCAGAAAATAATATCTTGTTTGTACAACAGGCTTAGATCTTAGTCAGATTGGATAAAATAAGGTCTTAAGTTTTCTTCTGCGATACATTTTTCAATAGAATTCTTCTCAAAAATAAAGCTTAGCTATTGGTGAAATTTACTGGTGTCATCAAAAAACCACACTTTCCTTTGGTAAGAAGAGATGATAGCTGCCTATAGATTCTATACTATAGCATTTTATCCCTGCACGGAGTTTGTTTGAGCTTGTAGGACTTAGAGAAATAAAACCAATAATAATATTCAAATTGTACCTACTGACAAATTTATGAGCAAAGTGTAAGAATAATATCTATAATAGCATTCGAAAAAATCAGTTCCAATTAAATTCAGTCAACCGGTTAGCTCCTGTAAGATTACTATTAGATTAGGTATTAAATGATACTACGAATGAAAAAAACGTTGTCATTCCAATCCTACCACAACATGTTGTTATTGAATCTCACAAAATCGACAACCTTGACCGTGACTAGGTAGCACGAGATGTGTTGTTGCCGCAGGCCCTTTGGTATAGAGATGGCTAATTATCAGGTAGGCAATCAGGCGTCAGAAGTGAGTCAGAGGGCCATCTGGTGAGGGCAGATGGGCTTATTCTGGGAACCTTTGCCCTTGCTCCAGGGGTAGGGCACGCGCCGAAGCCCCGGAATATCGCGTGGGGCTTCTGACTCGACCCGGATACAATAAATTATATTATCTTATTTTATTATCTCAGAATATTTTAATCTATGTTTAACTTTACACCCTTTGGTCACTAAACAGAAAATCAACATTTGATTTAAAATATAGGAATAAACATAAATGACTGAGCATAGTGAAATCCTGATTTAACCCGATAGTTTGTCATTGTATCTGTCTGAAAATTTGTTGGTACTAAAATCAGCCACATCCACTATTATTCAAGCAAGCCTTTCTTTGACTAGTTAACTGCTACTTTGGCAAACTTTGAATAGATAGTTGACTGATTAGGGTTTTCTAAAATCTGCTGTATCCACTTTACTATCTCAGAAAGCCTCACTTTTACTAGATGGCTAACATTGACTAGGTGGCAAACTTTTTTTGGGCTATTACGGTACCCACCTTCCCGACGAAAGTTTGAAAAAAGAATTGTCATTGAGATATAAACGTTTTTTTGGACAAATTGTAGGTATAAATACTTATTTGAAAATTTAAAAAAAATATGTGATGCATGAAATATATGGTTTATTATTAAGGAGGTAGGAATTTAAGTACCGACTTACAAATTTTATGATTTCAGAGGAAAACTAGAAACATAAACTTTTTTGGACGCGATATCTACTGCTCAGTGTTCACAGAACTACTAGTATATTGTGATGTACTCAGCCAAAGAAGGTACACTGAGAAATACAACACAAGTTTTAATGCAATAATAGTTATTGTTTCCTCTAATATTTTGATTCAATAATTTTAAATTATCTTCAAAGCATTTTCCGCATGCACCTCGCTCGATTTTTTGTGGTCACTGATAATTGTATTAGTTTATTTCAATTTGATGGTATCTCTTTTACTTGCGCTGATTGCATTAGGAGCAAAAATATTTTGTTCTGTATTTTAATCAAAAGTAGAAAATATATATTTTCGTTTACTGATAAATTCTCTAGAACAGTAAGTTCTTGCTTTATTAATTTTTAACAGCTATTTCGTCTTGAAGCTTTAAAATTACAATTTGACAGCCAGTCAAGTTACTGTATTATTTTTCCACCTGATTGAAAAAATAATAGCGATGTTGAAGAAATAATAGCGATAAAAAGTGGATCAATTAAATCTGTGAGTATTTCATGCATAGGTATACTAGTTAATTTTAATGAAAATTATCCACAATCACGTTATTATGTTTGACGTTTATAAAAAATTACGCGTTCCTTGAATATGGCCGATACGCACGGCGGTCATAGATGGCCGACAGAGTGCACCTCTGGCGGTATAAGAACGAACCAAATGACTGGCGCGAATATTTAAATATGCACTAACAATACACGTAGTTAGGCAAAATTACTTGACCAATTAACAAGCGTTTAATAAGAAGATTTCTTCTGGCAGCTTATCACTTTGTGATGGCATTATTTATTTTATTAAAACACAAATAACTTTGTTTACATTTAATTATAAGCAATAATTAGTCATCCGAAATACTAATACAAATTGAAAATATCTCCCGAGTAAAAATAAATGCCGCCAACGGGAATTGAACCCATTTATTTTTACTCGGCAGATATTTTCAATTTGTATTAGTATTTCGGATGACTAATTATTGCTTATAATTATTTATTATCCTTTATGCTATGCATAAAACCTTGACTTATAAACGTTAGTTTATCAGTAAAAAATAATAATTTGTTTACATTACTTTATTATTTACAACCTCTACATGTTTCATGAACGAAGTTCACCTCATCAGGAGTATACACTGAAGTAACAAATTAGATATACATAGATTACAATTGAAAAAAACAAATGGAAGGAGGGGGGAGGGGTAAGAGTGGGCGGAGTTTATCAGAATTAAGAATTACAATATCGTTAGACGGGAAAGACCAGTTGAGTGGGAAAATATTTAAAATAGGGTTTATATATTTTTTTTGCTTTTTAATTATATCTGATTTTATATTGACAAGTTTTCTAATTTCTAAAATTTCAAAATTATTTATTTGCGATGCTTTATATCCTGAGTGAAGTATTTTAAGACCTGAAAAAAACAAATAGCATGTAACCATAAAACAATATATTCATAAAACAAATTAGCAAAGCATTAAATAACGGTTATTCTAATAAATTGGTAGTTGAAATACTAAATAATTTTTTTTTTTCAATATAAATGTATGAACGCGTAAAGGAAACAATTTTTTTAAAATACAGTATTATAGCTAAGATTATCTTTGACAGTTTCACTTGGTTAATTTTTTTGCTTTCTTATAAAATTATTTACAAAATAAGTAAAAACCAGTTTTATGATTGAAATCCAAAGAGTATGGGAATCCTAGTTCCATGTTGAAATCGAACGTTTCTAAACTCCGTTTGTCAAGCGATTTTAATGCCTATTACCTACAATTTAAGGTATACCAAGAATGTACACATTTTTGGCTTGTAGCTTCCTCTTAAGGAACAGATATAGATTATAAACTTAAAACGTGCTCCTTTGTTGCTGTAAGCACAAGAACCAAGCAATAGCTTTTTTTTAAAGAGATCATTGATGCAAAAATAGTCATGAATCTAAGTTGGTATGTTTATAAAATAAAATCGAATAAATGTGTGTGTTTTTTAACGCGGAACAGACGGTTTATGTTTTATTTCATTTACTAATCTTATTAAACTGCTTTATCAGGTATATAACCACATAATATCTCCTATTGTCATTGCAATATTGTCTCGATTTAATTTTTGCACTTTAAAGTAATAAATTAATATGATGTGCAATTTCGGGATATAAACTCAAGTTCGTTTGCATGTGCATAATCGACTATATCTATACTTCATATTCCTGTGCCTTCTTCTATCAAAGATTGGCTAACATTTTCTTAGAATTTTAATTTTACTATATTTAAGAAACAAACAGTTTTATACATATAATTTACTGGGTTGTTTATTGGGTTGGATAAACCAGTAAAGTTTCCGTATAAATCACATTTTTACAAAAAAATATAAATGAAATAATAAAATATAATATTATTGTGTAGTGTAGTAATTTAGAGGAAAAATTAAAAAAAAAAAAACAGATAAAAATACAAGTGCATAGATAAGGTAAAATTATCCTTTTATAAAATAATGTGAACACAATGAAAAAATTTAAACAAAATAAAGAAAGATAATCAACACAAAGAAAGTCAGAAAAATAACTTTAGGATTTGCACAAAGCAATTTTTTTTTAGTATGCATTTACAAAATTGACCGGAGTATAAATAGAAAATATCATCGTCTGAAAAGACATTATTTTATTTTGTGCATGTTTATCTGAAAAATTAGTGCTCTGTGTAAGTAGTTGGTTTTTGTAATGTGGGATTTGGAATTTAAAAAAAAAAATGTGAATACCGCACAAGAGTCTCAACCGTCTGGAGCCAGTGAGACTACAGCATCCCAAAATTGGGTATTTTGTGAGGCTTAAGGTTGAGGGGAGGGGAAGGAAACAGAGAAGATTAAGGTCTGAGAGTACCTGGCTATTCAGATCTGGTCACCAAACAGAGCTAAAGCCAATTCAAGCAACGTTTCAATTCCGATTGGCGGTCTTATACCAGGGCGATACTGAGAGTATCTTCCACATTGAATAGTTGGTTTGGGCGTGTGCTGGACAGTGGCAATTTTTATCTTGCAAACAACCTGGAACATTCTAGCAGAGTAAATGAACGTAAGTTTCGAGACCGCGAAGTGATATTTCTCGTTGTATCGTCAAATAAATTGATTGTGTTGCTCCGTGAATATACACGTTCATCGATTATTGAATAGTTGTGCCGTAATGCTTGAAGGTGAATTCGCTTCCCTTCGAATCAATACACCACAAGTGTATGGTATCGAGTATTTATTTGTCTTTAGGTCGTACACAGCTGGAGAACATTTGCGGTCGTTAATACAGAAACAATGGTCCAGAAGCAACATAATCAATTCGCCACAGATACACCGAGTTTTCTGAAATAACCAGAGGTGGATTCTGGCTACACACTGTAATGTATTGATGTTGTACAGGAATAGAATACTGGGCCCTTAATCTCCAGTATTCTAACGAGGATAGGGATCTGGTATTACCTCTATTAATACTCGTAGATTCTGATATACGGAGGTTGTTTAATTCGGAATATAATAAATTGACAATACAAATAACAAGTTATCTAAAGGCCGTCTGGCGACAGAATGAATCCTCGCTATCCGGCAATGTAATACGAGACGGTTGGTAGCGTTCGGTTATCTTCGGTAGAACCCGAAGCTGCCCGAACGCAAACAGCATACTCTACACTTTCCCTCCTTCAACTCTGAAGCTACTTACAAACCAACAAAATATTTTACAAACCTATATAAATCATAACATGAACATTTTATATTACATTTGGTTTTAACAATGATTTTAAAAAGATAGACAACTTAGAAATTTTAAATATTAAGTACAAAACACGATTAAATCAATTGTGCAGAGATCCACAAAAGTTTCTAACAGAGCTGCGCTATTCAGTTATTACAACAAGTGAAGTTATTACATTTTGCTAACAAATAATCCTAAGACTAACAACCGCGGTGCCTGGGTCAAGTTGCCCCGTTTCCTCTGGAAGATGTGGGTGACTCGCGTCTTGGCCGCAATCTCCCCGACCATGGTCTCTGTTGCCGGGCCTGTGTCTGCTCCGACACCACCTCCTCTGCCGCCAATCTGAAATCAGGAGGAAAACCAGTGAATCCACGCAATAAGGTTGAAGTCTCTAACTCCTGAGGCTCATTCCTCGAAATTTCAGACGCGGGATGCTGTGCACTATTGCCATCTTCCTTCCAGCTCACTGACATTTCCCTCATTTGGTCGACATGTCTCTTCCATGTCACATCTGTGTTCTCTATCTTAATAATATAAACTTTTTTACCTAGCTTTCTAGAGACTACTCCCTTAGTCCAAACTACTTTATTATCCTGACGATAATCTTTTGTTAAACACTTTTGTCCAACTTTAAAAACCCTGGTTTTAACCCCTTTGTAAAACTTCACCTGATCAGATTGAGTTTTAGAAATGTTAACGTTTGCTTGTTTGACTTTTTCCGAAAACTCATCACCATTTTTCACTGGAATTAAATTGTCGAAAGTAGAACGCAGCCTCCTTCCTAATAACAGTACCGCTGGTTCAATACCTGTCGAGCAATGCAAAGAATTTCTATAGTCCATTAAAAAATTTAATAACTTGACATTAAAATTTAGTGGGAATTTACCGTTTACTAACAGTTTCTTGAGGAACGTTTTCGAAGTTTTAACAGCGTTTTCCGCCAATCCGTTTGACTGGGGGTGTTTCACAGGAGAAGTCATAAGTTTAATATTGTTCTCCTTTAAGAACCCTCTAAATTCCTCACTTGTAAAAACTGAGCCATTGTCAGACACAATTAAGTCAGGGTTGCCAAAATAAGAAAAAATTTTCCTCAATTCCAAAATCGTATGAGTTGAATCTGCCTTCTGTACTTCAATACAGTCCAACCATTTCGAGAATGAGTCACACACCACAAGGAACATCTTCCCCGCTAAAGGCCCACAGTAATCTACGTGTACCCTACTCCAAGCTTTACCTGGATTTGGCCAAACCGTCAATTGACTTTTCGGTGGTGACTGTTTTGACAACGCACAATCTGAACATGATTGAACGACTTCCTCCAAGTCTTTGTTCAGAGCTGTCCACCAAAAATATGCTCTAGCTATTCCCTTCATTTTAACAATACCAAGATGTGACCTGTGTAATGAACCTAACACTTGCTTTTGGAGAGAAAAAGGTATAACTATTCTGTGTTGCCAAAACAAACAATCTTCTATGATAGAAAGTTCGTTCCTTTTTAGCCAATATTTCCATATACTGCTGTCACGATTTACTCATTTGGGCCAGCCCTGCCGCAAATATCTAAGCACTAGCTGTAATTCGCTATCTGCTGCGGTGGCTACCACAACTGCTTGAAAATTTACATGTTCACAATTTTCAATAAAACAGATTTTGTCCTTGATTGATGAAACCGAATTTATCATCACTGGAACTATCTTCAGATTAAAAATCTCCATAAAATCCCTACCCACTATCAATTCCGTGCCATTAACCACAACAGTAAATAATAAATTATTTTTAAGATTATTGTATTCTACGGTAAAACAGGCACTACCTACAAGGTTAAGTGGTTTGCCATCGTATCCTGATAAAGTACGCTTATCTGGTGACAATGTTACATTTCTAAAATAACGATTGAAAATAAAATCCGGCATGACCGACATGCTTGCCCCTGAATCAATCATAGCAGCACATTTTACTTCGTTAATTACCACATTAGCCCTAAACGGATTAATGTATGAAATACTATTATTCTGGGATTGTTCAAAAATCGGATTAACCTTGTGATTCCTACAAAATTTCTTCAAATGCCCTACCTTGTGACAATTAAAACATTTTGCGTTCTTGAATTTACAATATTTTTCTACATGATATTCACCGCAAATCGTACATTTTTTATTCCTCGGTTCGGGGCTCTTTGAACGAGATAACCTTGAAAAACCTTGAGTTTCTCTTGACCGCGACGAATGTCTCCCGGGCGAATTTGAACGATTCGAAATGGCGTTCACATCCGAATTCTCTGCGGAAAATTCAGATTTAATTTCCGGAACCAGATTGTCTAACGCTGAAACCGTTATTGCTAACTCTTCCATCTCGTTAAATGTTAATTTAGTTCCCTCTAGAAAAATTTTCTCCTTAGCCCGGCCTGGTAAAATACCGATTGCAAAGGCATCCGCTTAGCTTTCTGGCAAGCGCGTTCCAAATTCACAAAAGGAAGATAATCCCCTTAGACGAACTGCGAAATCTCTGACCGATTCCACATGCGATTGCTTTGCTTGATAAAATTTTTCTCGTTCCTTGAACACCGATCGCGGTCTGGAACAATGTTTCTCAATTAATTCTATTAACTGATCGAATGCCACGTCTGTAACTTTAGCAGGGAAACACAAGTTGATCAAAAGAGTTAATGTCTCCGCTTCCAGAAGATTCAGCAAATAAGCGCGTTTCTGTGAAGCATCTAACTTAGTCGTTTTTATGTCATCACGAATTAGAAGGAATTGTTCTAACCTCAAGCGGAATAGACTCCAATCTCCATTAACATGGGAGAACCTGGAAATTCCGCCCGATTCCATGATTGTAACGACAACAACAAAAAAAAAAAACAAACCCACCCGGCAACAATAACACCTTCCAGAAACAAACAAGAAACAAGACAACCTGACTCCAGGAACCGGCGCCGATGCAGTCCAGCGCCCAGCCGCTTCCCGGAATTCCAAGTCTTCTTCTTCTGTGAAATTTGTCTGGTCTTTGTTACCCAGAGCCACCGATCTGGTCTTTGTTACCCAGAACCACGTGACTATTTATTCTTCGCTGGATTCTTCGTCTGGTCTTTGTTACCCAGAACCACGAAATTATTGATTCTTCGCTGGATTCTTGGTCTGGTCTTTGTTACCCAGAGCCACGTAATTATTTACTTCCAATTGTCCTTATTATGCCCAGTTTATCTCCATTTATTGTCACCTTGACAATAAAATCCCGGAGATTTTTTTTTCTGCAAGTCACTGGTGTGAAACAGATCCACTTGCCGGCAATCCGCAATTCCGTATACTCCTTTTAAGCTGCGCCACTGTGATGTATTGATGTTGTACAGGAATAGAATACTGGGCCCTTAATCTCCAGTATTCTAACGAGGATAGGGATCTGGTATTACCTCTATTAATACTCGTAGATTCTGATATACGGAGGTTGTTTAATTCGGAATATAATAAATTGACAATACAAATAACAAGTTTTCTAAAGGCCGTCTGGCGACAGAATGAATCCTCGCTATCCGGCAATGTAATACGAGACGGTTGGTAGCGTTCGGTTATCTTCGGTAGAACCCGAAGCTGCCCGAACGCAAACAGCATACTCTACATTGGTGGTATATGAATTTGAACTTATGAAATTAAATGTAGGTACTGCCTGCATTTTTAAAATATAATTGAATCCCTGAAGGTAATTATTTTGGGCCTCCTATGTGGAGTTAACGTAATTTTTTTTTAAACGTTTGAAGGTTATAATCATTGAAGAAGTAGATAATACTAATAACTCTAAACGAAATATGAAACAGAACAGGACACATAAAATAAAAAAGGGAATGATCGCAACTGGGATTCGAACCCAGGAAATCTGTCTTACCGAGACAACGCCTCAATCCACTAGGTCAGTGTAACCTATTTTTTTTACGTCGTTTTTGTCGATCTCATATTTCAAATTCAGAATTGACAGTATTATCTTTAATTTTTTTCACATACACAATAACAGTCCACGAAAGACAATATCCTTGGTTCGATTCCCATTTGCAACTTTATTTTCAAGTTTTCTTTAGATTTATTAGTATTATCTTCTTCTTCAATGATTAAAATAAATAAAAAATAATTGTTTGTCATTCCAAGAACGTCAGTAATTAGTCAGGTACCTACCTCCCATTACATATCTTACTTTTCTCTTTTCCCACCCCTTCACTTCTGCCGGCTTCTAAGCAATAATAAATTGAGGTTGGATTAGTAGATATCAACAAATACCTTAGAATACTCCAACTCCATTAATATACTTGTATTGGTTGGCTATTCTGACCGTCAGAAAGGCTAGTGTAGCGTGGCACAATCATTTATAAAATCCTTTAAAATATATGAAAGTAAACCAAGCCTCTCAACTCGTACCGCTATGAGGCGCTAATGTAGCGAACTGCCATCAACGTATGAGAATTGTCATATGTTACAAATCAGTATATGTTGGAGGTATAACTACCATTTTGCTCAAAGCTCTTCAAAATGTCCCTGAAGTGTGGCACTGAGCCCTCTGGTTGGAAAAAAGCGGTCATTCACCCTATTCCCAAGAAAGGTGACCGCTCCAACCCGGCCAACTACCGCCCCATAGCGATCACATCAGTTCTGTCCAAAGTGATGGAACGTGTGATCAACGACATACTGCTCACATACCTCGAGAAGAACAAAATTATCAACGACCGTCAATACGGATTCCGGCGGAACCGCTCGTGCGGTGATCTTCTCGCGTATGTGACGCATGTTTGGGGGCGGTGCCTGGAACGTCACGGTGAGACCCAAACGGTCGCACTAGACATATCCAAGGCCTTTGACCGGGTCTGGCACCGAGGACTTGTCAACATATTGCCTTCTTACGGACTTCCGGCATCCCTGTGTACGTGGATTGCTGACTTTTTAAGGGATAGGTCGATTTAGGCGGTTGCTGATGGTTTCACCTCTTCCCCGCACTCCATAAATGCTGGCGTCCCACAGGGATCGGTTCTGTCTCCGACTTTGTTTTTGTTGCACATCAATGACCTTTTGACATGTGCACCGATTCATTGTTACGCGGATGACAGTACAGTTCATGATTGCTTTTTGTTTGACAAGCCCCCAAAGGGCACACAAACTCCAACGGCTCGGAGGGCTTTGAAGCAGAGAATGGACGGTTATCTTGAGAGTATTTCCTCCTGGGGTAAAAATAATCTCGTCGAATTTAATGTTTCAAAGACCCAATCCTGTCTGATTACGTCTAAAAGGGATCCAAATGATAATCTAGTCTCCTTCAACGGAAGCAATCTTCCGAACAGGCCTTCCATTGATATGCTTGGTATAACTATAAGTGACCAGCTCAGGTACAGGGGCTCCATCGAAGCCAGAGTAAAGTTGGCCTCTCAGAAGCTGGTCGTACTGTAGAGGGCCAGCAGATACTTTAATAATACACAACTGCTGACCCTGTACAAATCGCAAGTGCGCCCTACTGTCGAATTTGGCAGCCATCTCTGGTACGGAGCCCCTAAATACCTGAAAAAAAAGTGGGTGTGTCAAGCCTACGCAAGACAGAAGTGAAACTTCTAGTATTCCTCTCTCTCTATTTTCATTTCATCATCTCTATTTTCTCTCTTAGGTTAGTTTGAAAATTAGAGGTTAAAATGAAATTACGCGCCTAAAGAAGTTTCACTTCAACAATATTTATATACTGGAATACGAATGGAACGGCAAAGCGCGCGACGCGAGCGCTCTCGACGGACGACTAAACCAGACTGAACGGCGGACGGACGGTACAGGAAAGCCCTGTCCACGTCTGTACCACAGCTAAGGCATGCGCCAAACAAAATTATACTACCGAGTAAAAAAGTACTTAAATAAAACACATAAAAACTTTTATGCGCATGCTAATGATTTGTTGCTTTTACTGAAAACAGTGAACGGTGAACGGTGAGCGGTGGTGGGGGTACCCGCATTTTCGTGTCGATCCTGACTCGGTTTTACTCTGTCCCCGAAAATCCATTACGCGCCTAAAGAAGTTTCACTTCAAAAACCCTAGACTCTGTGCAAAAACGGGCGGTCCGTTTGATAGATTCCCCAATCTTAACAAACGGACTGCAATCTTTAGAGCACAGGCGTCAGGTAGGTTTGCTGTCCTTGTTCTATTGGTATTACAATGGACGATGCTCTGAGGAACTAGCGTCATTGATCCCTTCGGCACCGGTGCGTAGTCGGGATACACGCCAAACGCGTGCCCAACATTTGTACACAGTTGACACTTGTCACATGAGAACGGGTCGCTTCTACGATTCGTTCTTAAGTTCAACAGCTCGGCTGTGGAACGAACTGCCGGCCTCTGTGTTTCCTCCCTCCTACAACATGGGACTCTTCAAGACCCATGTTCACTCCTTCCTCTCCACAAAAAGACCCTCCACACAGCATCCCCAAATATGACATAGGCCCTGAGGGAAATTATTTTCTTCAGGGCCTCCTGTGTGGAGTTAATATAAAAAAAAAATAAAAAAAAATTACAGTATTTATTAGCTCTTACCCCGAGAAATTATGCAAAAAAATATTAAGGCAGGTATATCTAGTGAGTTACATTGTAAGTTTTTCGATATCTGGATAATAATTATTATAAATAGATAATGAACACAACTTTATGATGAATATTTTTTTATCAAATTGACACAATGTGTGCTTAACGATAAGAAAATCAACATTCAGGTTTTGGTTGAATGAGCTTAACACTCAAGAAACAATAAAATACTTCGAAAGCATATTTTATTTATCCTTTATTAAATAAAACAAAGTGATTAGAGACGCATTGCATTGAAATACTACTAAACAATGGTGACATGGCGAATTTATTTTTATTCTCACGCTGCGGTTAAAATTATGCAACGTTGACACAGGGAAATAACAATATTTATGTTCGATTTGTGTTTTTGCGTTATGATCTGTGGCATTACTGAAGCAAAAAAACCACAAAGAATTAAGAGGTACACTTGACCTTGGCTTTCAGAGCACCTTGGTTTGTCAGACCAGGGGGAGAGGGTATAATACAGATGTTTTACAAATTAATGGTGGTGAGTGGTGCATGTTTTGTTGCCTTCTTTAGCGCATAGATGCAAAAAGAACTCTTGCTCAATTGTTTTTGACCAGAAACATTCGAATTTCATGGTCAATTGTGTATTATAGTCAATAGTGTACAAGAGGCGATGCACCACGTCGTGTAACGCTTGGAATCGGGCGGCTAAGAATAACACTCCTTATGTAGATGGCGATAAGGTTTATATTCACGCTTAATACAAGCCGCCTGTTTTGATCTATGCAAGAAAAAAACATCGCCAAAAAGTGGTGTTATTTCCTACACAACTTAATTTGCCACATTATACAACAAAACCATAGCGAAAAGGGGCTAGTTAGTAGGAGATTTTTAACATTATAGAATTTTTTTAGGCCTGATGCATAATTTTTTTCCGACCATGATGATGTATTTTATTCGCAGTATTTAATTAGAGCATCTAAAATATTTTATCTAAACTTTTTCAAACCAAGAGCACATGATTTAGAATGACTACGTAGTGCTTCGCCTTAAGCAATATTACCGCATTAACCAAGAGTGGAGGATTCTGTTAGTATCGTCATGGTAAGAAACCACTATTCACAATATTGAAATTATGCTTTTAAAAATGTTTTTGTGATACTGCACAAAAGACTAACTTTCTGGAATAATTAGAATTAAGGCATTTTAATTTTAAAAATGTTGTAATCTTGAAGATAGTGGGACAGCGGAAGAGAAGGTAAAAATTTCAAGAATTTCTGAAACAGGGAGCGGTTGGCTTCCCTGAAAAATTGTCCTCGATTGGCATTATAAAACATAAAACTTTAGAAAGGACGTGCATGAGCTTGTTTTAGATTTTTTAAAATTTTATGATAAGACTTTTGAACATTTTTCGTGTATTTTTTCGCCCTTGCCTCTTGAACATGGCGGACGAAAAATAAAATACGCTTTATTAGAGAATGTAGGCTATAAAAATATTATCGTTAAATAAAGTAGATTAACCAGTATTGAATTGCAAAAAACTATCCAATCATGGTGTTTCCAAATTGAATTGATTCTTCTTTGTATGAAAAAGGATTGTGCTAATCAATATCAAATCTTCATTCCTTCCTACGGGTAAGTGGGTAAAAAATGTATATTTTATTTTAGTTTATTAAGTCCGCCACAGTGTTATTATTAATGCATTAGCGCAATGACCTTCTTAAAAGGTAAGTACTTACTTAGTGAATCAACAAAATTCGTTAATCGTAAAGATTTATTAGAATGTTAAAAAACAAGCACGGAACACTAAGGATTTCAACAATAATGACTTATATGAGTTGGTGGTAGTCGAGCCAGAACAAATGGTCGCCACGTGTCATGCACCTGACAGGCAGACTGCCGCTAAATGGAAAGGCTCGTCTACAATCACCTCCCCTAGCCAGCACCATGCACGCTACCCGCTACCCGCTACCCGCTATATACGCGCATCGCCATACGTGGCTTCGCGCAGGATTTCACTCCATATTTATGGCTTTCCAACCCCTTTCCAACGCCACATGTGAAAAGTCATGCTCTCAGATGAATTGGTGTTCTCCTTATTCACACATACGTATGCAGTATTCACATTCGTCTTACTGAAAGCTTACCATTACTTGCAGTCTGGCACTATAGTATCCTAATGCATTATTCAAAACAGTTTAGATTTATCGGATATTTACGGTAATATAAATTTTAACTGCACTTGTGGAATAATTTTTTTCAATTCATTTTAATATTTGTGTTAAGAGAATTTCTGGGCAGCCTTATTTGCGTTGATTATGAATGAATTGAAATGAATTGAAATGAATGTAATTATTTAATCATAATTTGAAATGAATCCTGAACTTCTGAAAAACTGATAATTCATAACTAACGATTCCTTTAGTGTATTGTTTAATGTGATTCCGCCGAGTTGAAACAGCCCAGAGACAGTGGATCTAGGGCACCCCATTTTTACTGATGATAAAGGATGCGGGAGGTGTAGAATAGAGAGAAGAAGGTAGAACAATTCTTGAATATTCTGATCTGGTTACTAAACGTAGCTAAAGTCAATTTAGGAAATGCTTCGACTTTGAATAGCAGTCTCTTTCTACAGCGATATCAAGTATTTTTCATTCCGAAACAAGTTGCAAACATAAAATAAATCTTATTTGCTTACACCGCGCTGGGAAAATCCGAAACATCTGGGTTCAAAGCATATGTGCTTACCGCTCTTAACAAAAATCTTTTAAAAAACCCATTTAAGTAGAGATTTCCTACATTTAAATCTCATTTGAATTAACAAGCACCATCCCTCTCATGAATGTTCACATCAAAATGATGACGTGGGCACGCGTCACCCGTTTCATATTCTGTTATTGCAACAGTTCTATAAGTTCGCCGCCGTCCGCAGCCAGATTATCTTTGTATCTGTCGTGTGATCACGAAGCCATTAAAACCTTATTTCTCCTTTGTTCTCCTTCCAAACCTCCCTGAGCCCAATTCCACCCCAACCCCCTCCCCAACCCCTCGCAGCTCGCAGCCGACACGCGCCGCCGTGCGGCCACACTAATTGAAGTGCTTTTGCGGAATTACTGTTATTATATGTAAAGAGACTGGTGCCGTACAGCGGACGTGTAATTCTTTATCAGATAAACACACAAAACTGTGTGCCTTTGTGATTAGAACTCGAGTCAAAGAATGTTTTTGTATGCGACATAAAGGGACACATTAGGGCCAGATGTGTTTACTCGCTGAAGGAACGCGTGTCAAGTTTTGTTTATGATGATTGTCGTGGGATCTAGAGAACACTTGAAGCTTTCAAATAGGTACATATTAAATATTTAAAAACTCTTATTATTGATGAATTGTCAAAAACAGGACAAAGACCCGCAATATTTTTAATACATTTTTCTTATTCTAGATACTTAATCAAACTTTTTAAACGATTACATTTTGCAACATGTGGGTATGTGCTATTGGTGCGAGTATCATAGTTACAGCAACAAAACAACGATTAAAGATTATCGTTCACATTTAACATTGCACTATTTTCAAGGCCTTAATAAAAATAAATGCATTATCTCTGTGTGGAGCCATAATTATGATTATTGTATCAAGATTTAAGATTTCCGTGAGATAATACTCTTATATAAACATTGCCTTGTAATAATTTGCGCTCATGCGATTTTTTTAGGGCCTAATAATGTCCTATATACATATTTTGTATTTTTATTATTATATTTTTTAACAATAATTATAACAAATAATTGACGTGGTGAGGGATAAGACAATATTAATAATTTTAATACTAATTTAGCAATCCCGGATACAAATCTCAGCGTGCGTAAATAAATTTTATTTGATTGATTTGGATTGTCCCAGGGTGGAAGTTACTTTCATTATCGCCCTGATGTAAGACCACCATTTAGAATTGAAACGTTGCTTGAAATGGCTTTAGCGATGTTTGATGACCAGATCTGAATAGCAAAGTACTTCTCCACCTTCTTTCCATCTCTTTCTCCTCCTCCCTACTTCTAGTCTCATAACATACCTCATTTGGGAATAACATAGTCTCACTGGCTGCAGACGATTGGGAGCAGTTGGGACTCGTGTGCGTTGTTCACATAAAAAAATAAAAAAAATTACAAAAAGGGATGATTTAAAAAAATATGTATTTTGGTTTCTTGATTTTAGTAATGTGGAAACGCTAAGTTTCGCAAAAGGAGTTGTTTGCCTTTGTGTGAACGAATTTTTAATAGACATCAAAAAATCAATTAATCGATTAACATATTTTAAAAGATTGCACACATTATAAATAAATGTTTTTTTTTTAATTATCTGGTATAAAGGTTGATAAAAAATCACCTCGGTGGTCTCATTATAAAATTGTAAAACTATCTAAAGAAAACCTGAGAAATTAAACCAAAACGTAATCTGTCTTAACAATCTTTTTCATGATGAGTATTGCTAATTTATTGAGTATCTCTTCAAATTATTCGTAATCCTGTTGCAAACGGAATTGCAGTCCCTTAACGAATTAATTGATAGATTAGATAGATCATAAAAATCATAATCGGATTACGAATACTTTGAAGAGAATTTTAATAAATCAGCAATACTCATTTTTCTCCGTGTAAAGAGAACCAGAGTTAAAACAACTTAGACCTCACTTTTAACAATTAAATACCAGTTAGGGGTTGATTTATACAAAAAGCACTGGATATAAGGACATCTAATGAATGTGTTACTGACTGATGAAACAATCATGCGTATCTTCAATGGTTGTTTACGTATCGTAAATATTTGGTTTTAATAATTGTGTAACATTTTAAACACGTGTATTAGTAGGATAAGGAGGTGAACCTTTATCGATGGCAAAAATATCCTTCAATAATGTTATAAGGATTTTCGAAAGCTATACAATTCCTAAAAAAGCAGTTCGCATAACAAAATACTAGGTATATTTTGGTACGTACCCATACAACACGTACGAAAACGTACCCTCGTCTCCTACGGCCCATTAATGCCCCAACCCACTATCAATATTTTTATTTGCACTTGACTTAGCGGATCACTTGTATTGGTATTTTTATTTCATTGATCACTACTTGCGCGTAGGATTTTATTGCAGCGCGGAATGGCGCATTGGGCATAAATCATTATAATTTTATTACTGCATTGTGCCATTTATTGCTCTCTCGTATGTGACGTTTAACGTGTTATTTCGTCTGTATTTGAATATAGACTTTTATCATTTATGAGGAATAAATTTATATATTTGTGATTGAGATAAATTCAATTGCAAGTAAAAGGCATAATGATAGCTTATATGCAGAGATTCTCGAAGCTCTACATACACGTATTTATTAAGAATCTCTTCAAATTATTAGTAATCCGGTTGAAAACGGGATTGTGGCCCTTTAACGAACGAATTAACAGGTTTCCTGATAAACTTTTAGTGAATATCGTATATATTATCACGACGAAATAATACTTATTTATTAATTTAAATGTCCTGATAGGCTTTTACATGATTTACTGCATATTACAGTGCCAACAAAAGGTTTTTATTTTATGAATGAACTAAAATCCAGTTTTTTAACAGTATTACCAATAATTGTAAGAGGTTCATAATAAATTAGCAATACTCCTGTATCTCCATATACAAAAGATAATCAGAGTGAATGATAGGTAGGTACTTTAAGTATTGCTTCGGTGAAAAACCCCATTTAGAATCAAAACATTGATAGAAATTGCATTAGCCGTGTTAAATGACCAGATCTGAAATCCTAGTACTTTCTAAACATACCCTTTACCCCTTTCCCTCATCACTCTATTTAGCCGCACAATATATTGTGGTATACCCCAATTGAGGTTGCGGTAGTCAAACTCTTTCCGGGCAGTTGGACCTCACAGAAAAGTAAAAACATAACAATAACTTAGAATTTCAAACATTAATTTATGTGCTACTTCTGTATACGAGTATATGACACAAGTTGAACTGTCCAAAGTTAGTGGGATTGTGTCAACCCCTATCTGGAAAAGAAATTGGTCGAAAAGGAGAAGTACAAAGTAAAGCATTACTTTATTTAATCTTTTCGCTTAACAAAGCAACGGTTAGATACTGACTTATGATCTCTCACTGAGAAAGTATATACATAAATATTATTTCTGTAACTAAAAAGAGACCAGTGAGTTGACAACGCGTTTGGGTCCCACTGTTTGTGCGTATTCAATTCTTCGGCTGGCTAAGTTCTTCATCACAACACAAGCAACATTTTCCATCCTCTATGGTGGTAGTAGGAGATTTTCAAATATTGTCAGGTTATTCGTAACCAGAGAATGTTTGTCTTTCTAAAAAAAATACTTATTTTGTTTATTAAAATTGTGTATGCGAAGAAAAATTTGAACAAGGTTTTACTAAATATGATTTGTTATCGGGTTATGAATCTGCGGCCTCGAGGCTCAGATAATTATAAAGAGAATTATAAGGCTCATGAAAGGTCATTTTAATCAGGGATTTAATTATCATATTAGATAATTAGCTACGTAGCTACTTTAAGTGCATTATTCGGAAATATGAATCTTTTACCATCACATACCCCGAAAGTACTTGCAATTTGCTCCTTTACCTTTATGTTGTACTTTCCCTAGAAAGAAAAATACCGCGATATCGGGGGCGCATAAAGCCATATGATGCACTTGCTACGCGGCAGCGGTGGTGACCGTGAGCGGCGCGGGCGGGGCGTCGCGGCGGCGGCCAATAGCAGCGTCCCGGCCACGGCGCCGCCCACTGCGGAAGGGATGAACTCGGGCGCCGCGATCAGTAGGGGACGCGCACGCGCCGCAGTAACCGACGTTCACAACGTCACGTCACCATTCGTGCTAAGCTTTAACGTGACATTGACGACGATGTTAAATTTTAAAAGCTGACCTAGCTGTCAGATAGGTGTTACAATATAATAAATGCGTTTTGAAAGCAGTATTTCTTTAGTATAATTAACCCCTCTTTGAAAAAAATGTTTTATATAATAAGTAATTTAGAAAAGGTATTTTGAATTAAAAAATTCTTTGTGATATCGGAACCAATAAAATTATGTGCGACGGGAGTGTTAATCATCAAATAAATTAACAATTTTGTTAGCTTTTTTAATGTTAATGTTCGTATTTCTAAGAGTTGTTATTACCAAAAATGACAACATTGGCGATGTATCGTGGAGAAAGTCTATCTTATTCGGATGATTTCCGGGTTCCACCGATCCAACTGGAACACATACCGGAAGTATTGCTTTGTAAGAATATTTTAAAAAAAATTAATTTTTGTTTTCATTTTTAACATTATATCCTGATGCTAATTGTTAATCCACGACTGCAAGATATTTATTCTAAAAGAGTAAAGGATTTTATTCCATTTAGTGACATACCCATACAAAACTCAAAGTTTTGTTATCTCTGAAAATATACAGGTACGAGTATATATGGGTTACAAGACACGCAATTGGTTGCAAACTTTGTGCTTTGGTGTAAACTGAAAGTTTTCAATAAAGCAATCTTTATAATTATCGGTGTTTGTTTTTTTCTACATATAACAGATTCAAAGTCAAGTTTATTTCCTTTGGGTAGTTTTACAAGATCAGTGCGCTAAAAAAAAGCATTAATTTAAATGCTTTAAAACCCGTAATGTAACACCAACTTTTGACAGATATGGCATGTTACAATTAAAAATACAAAAATTAGTTAGAATATCATCAAACATACTAATTTCGGTTGTACGTATTTCTTTGATGTAAAACTGATTCAATGAACCAAACAAATCAGAACAAATCCTAATTTGTTTTGATTTTAAGTGTCAATTAAAACTGAAAATGATGTATAAAGAATCCAAACGAACTAGTGCCTAGATATAATGGAATATTTTTTTTACTGGAAAATTATTTTAATTCTATATTTGAAATATTTTTTTTTTAATTACATTTCTTAAGGTTAATTTTGACAAGTAAAGTCAGATTTTGTGATTTTTCAAGGGTCAGCGCCTTTTCCATTTTCAGGAAAACCTTATTATTTGCTGACAAAGAACATTTACCAAATAATTATATTTATATGCCATGATTTTTTCTGGGTCTGCGCTAGTTTTAAAATAAAATAATAAAATTATTTTTAAATCGAAAATTCGTGTGATTTTCTCGTGTGACTCGGTCATTAATATGAGATTCCAGGATTAAGATAACAAAATATTTTTTCTATATAAATCTCAAAAATTTTCCTCACCCTTGTCATTTTATTTGGCTTGACCTTGACCTTTTTGGAATTATGAAGTTTCAAAGAAATTAACCAAAATGTTCTTTTGCTATTTCAGCGAGTATACCAAAATGCGGAGGCTGTCAGGAACTCATCTTAGACCGATTCATCCTGAAAGTTCTGGAAAGAACCTGGCACGCCAAATGCCTTCAGTGTGCAGAGTGCAGAGCGCAGTTGGCTGATAAGTGCTTTGCAAGAAACGGCCAGTTATACTGCAAAGACGACTTCTTTAAGTAAGTAGCATCCGTAATAGAGGATTTAGTTCTGTCCTCGTTTTTAGTATTGTGTTTATTTAGTATATTTATTTTAATTACATAATATTATAGTTTATCCTAAAATAAACCTCAAATATTTGATAGAATAAAATGTTTTTTATGTATGTTAGATTTCGTGATTTTTCAAGGGTGAGCGCCTTTTCCATTTTCAGGAAAACCTAATTATTTGATAAGAAACAATATTTACTAACATAATTATATTTATATCCAGTGATTTTTTGTGGGCCAGCGCTAGTTTTAAAATAAAATCATAAAGTGTACTTTTAACAACCAACCAACACGCCCTTTTTCCGCGGGGGTAGACAGAGATGATATACCGCCACACGACTCTGTTTTGGCACACACTTCTTGCTTCATTCACCATTTTTCTTACATCTTCTCTTGCATTCTCTTATGTTATTATGACTCTTGTCACGACTCAACACAAGGATTTGATTCACTTGATTGTGCCATACTATGTTAAGCGTAACTTAATTTCTTTTTAACATAATTTTAATCATCTTGCAATTCTCCAATTATATTCACAACTCACTTACATTAATAAGTTGTCATTTTGTGATTTTTGATATTATCTCTATTACTTCATTCCTTACCTCATCTTACTGACAGTTGTTCTAAAAATACTGTTTAAACAATATTTGTGGACATTAAGTCATTTTGAGAATATACCACACTTAAATAGATCAATTAAGATGTCGGGGACGCCTCTAATAAGACATGGCACGATTAAAAAAACTTGCCAAAAATAAATCTTCGCCAATATGGCTTTGTATGGAATAAATTTATTCTTTGAAATGATTAAACTCGTAAGTACTTATCTCTATGCAAATGTAGATGGTTGTTTATTGTTAAGTTAACAATGGGTTGACCCGCCTGATTAATCAGGGTCAAAGTTTCCGCCATGTTACCTAACACTTTACTTCCATTTCGATGAAGTAAATTTATTTAAACTCGAAAGTAACATTCGATAGTTGGAATATATCTAAATATGTATACATATTATATTATATCTGAAGTTTGATTGCCTTGCTAGCAGATGAGGTTTACGAGAAAACATAAATGCATCTATGAAAGCTTATTAAACATAATTAAAGTTGCTTGTTTTAAGTGTTTACGGGTCAGTTGTTTCATAGAACTTGAACAATACTCCATAATTTTTTTAATTTAATATTCAAGTTCTGTGAAACAACTGACCCACAATACAACAGTAAAATAACTTGAATAGAACTTTAACAGAAGATTAATTTTATCTTTGAAATTTGATGAATTGTTCATGTTCTGAGAAAATACCAGACCTAAGTTATTCAGGTGGCGTATTGAGATTCTGATAGAGCTTACCTTATCAATAAAAAAATCCTATGTAAAGTGAAAAAAAATCATCCCGTCAAAAGCAAAGATATTTTTTACTATAATACGTCTACTTTATATGTATATTTTTTGTTGTTTGGTTGAGGATTCGACCCCTAGGGACTGGCTCTTAACTGCTGTGAACTTTAAAAACATTTTAAAAGTATAAATTTTTTGTTTGACTGCGGATTGTACCTTCTTCCACAGGCAACCGCACTAACAACTGAGCCAAATCCCGATTGGTTTGAATCGACATTTATTTCGTATATTACCTGCTGTGTCATCCAATTTCAGAGAAATGCGTGTGTAAGCGTGATGGCACCAAAAGTTCAGCTCGATCGCATGTCGAAAACTGAGTTTATTTCCACTTCCAAGATTAAATTTCAGCCATATTTTTAATCATGAAAACAAAATCAAATTCAAATAGATATATTAAAAAATAAATTAAAATGTTCTCTGAACACTTAATAAGCCCATCTCTGGTAACAACTCACATTTTCCCCAATTCCTCTATTTTCAAAGCATATATTATACATGTAACAATATAAATAAAGTGCTATTGTGTGGTTGCGCTGTGGGTGCAGGCGGTTCGGCAGCAAGTGCGCCGGCTGCGCGCAGGGCATCCCGCCCACGCAGGTCGTGCGGCGCGCGCAGGACCACGTCTACCACCTGCCCTGCTTCGCCTGCGCCGTGTGCGCGCGCCAACTTAATACCGGGGACGAGTTCTACCTTATGGAGGACCGCAAGCTGGTCTGCAAGACGGACTACGAGGCTGCTCGGGCTAAAGGTAGGATCTCCTTTATGTGATGAGCTGCTTTAGTAGTATCCCGCCCTCAAAATATTTTATGTAAAAAAAATCTTTTTGTAAACTTTATACAACGTTTTACAACTATAAAATTACAGGTAAGCACCAGATTTTATTTTTTTAGATGATGAATTAGTAACTTCCCGAGGGATCCCTATAGAAACAACTTAGATTTTAGTAATACGTTAATCAGAAATAATTAAAATAGTCCCCACGGAAAGTTCAATTCGAAAGTGCAAATTCGACCATAGGTCCATCCATTGCCCCGAGTTGCGCACCGAATATTGTTTTTACACGACTTCGTCACTTATGTCGTTATGATTCCCACTTTATTTTAGAGATTTGTAAGAGCAAATTGCACAGGTCAATGCACAGGGCCGAGCGTCTCATATTTGTGTGCATGGCTTCCTCACTTACATCGTTAAGATTATAAAAGTTATTTCAGGGTATTGTCTCATCTGAAGAAATTCAGAGATCAACAGATGTTTTAATTCAATTGAGTACCAAAAGATTACCGAATAATTCTGACAAAATACAAACCAAACTGTGCCTACTATTGAAAATAATACTAACAGCTCGCAATGAAAATATGAAAAAATATATTTTCATATAGATTAAAGCACTGATCTCAGAGAAGAAGAAAGCATGGTTATGTTTGATTGCGGCTGGCAGTGCTTCCAGCAAAGAGAAGGATCGAGCGAAAGAAGTATATAAGAAATGTAAGATAAAAGTAAGAGTTGGAGTAAAAGAACGAAAGAAACGCCTGGAAGAGGAAGAAGGAATCAAAATGACAAACCATTTCCAAGAAAAAAATAAGTTGTTTTGGAAGGAAGTCAAAAGGTCCCGGAGTGGCCCAGAAAACGGAAGCATGAAAGTGATAAAATCGAAAGATGGAAAAATGTTGACGAATGAGGAAAAAATAAAAGATGGATTAAGTATTTCAAGGAAGTCTTCGAAAGTGAAGTGAGTGACAGTGATTCCAGCTGCGAATCAGATATGAATGATGATGGAGTGAATGTTACCGAAATTAGCATGGATGAGATAGAAATCGATAAAATGTATGAAAAATGTTAAGGCTGTCGGTTTCGACAATATTGCTGCAGAATATTTTAAAGGAGGTCGAGGTTGACCGGTCGGTGGCCGAGTTGACATCGCGTTTGGGTCCCACCCAGGCATAGTGTGTTCAATTCCTCGGCTGGCTAAGTCCTCCATCACAACACAAGCAACATTTTCAGCTTACTGTGGTGGTAGTAGGAGATTTTAAAATATTGTTAGGTTATTCGTAACCCAGGAATGATTGACTTTATTTAAAAAAATATATACAAAAGGTAGCCGTATAATTTTTAACCAATGTTTAATGGAGGGTTACACGACATTTGATTGGAGAAGGGCTGTGATCATGCCATTATACAAAGGTAAAGGGCCGCGTATGGAATGTGGGAATCATAGGGCTATTAGCCTGCTAAATTCAGTTTTTTATTTAATTTTTTTTGGGTAACAAACAGTTATACAAATATATTTTAATACAAATCATTTTTACCAAGTTGCATAAACCATTAAAGTTTCCACAGAAGATTCATTTTATATATAGGTAGAAAAACATATGAATATAAATAATACAATACAATATAAATACTAACTACTATAAAAGGAATATCTCCAAAAAAATAAAAATAAAAAGACTACAGATTCAACCCATACAAAAACAATACACACACTAACATTACTAAGTTTCCCGCAACGATCGAACGCTACTCTCTTAGGAATGCTATGAATCCTGCGAGGCTCGTATTGAACACGTCGATATTTCTGGTATTAAAGGTGCTACAGCTTCTTCTTATAAATACATTTTCAAGATAATTAGTATTGCTTTTAGGAATATAAAATGTGTCCAGAGATCGAGTTACTCTTAATGGTCATCTGAAATAAATATTTTGTAAAAGGTATGTGCTATCAATAAAATAGTGGATTATCTTATATGTATATCATTACTAGGTCTCTGATATCTCGGCGTTGATCAAGAGTTTTAAGGTTCATGGGCACATTGTTTTCATTATTTCGCATGCGATAAGGGACATATTTCAAAAACTTTTTCTGAACTCTTTCTATGTTTGATTTATATGTAGAACTATGAGGGTGTTACTACACACTGTTGATGCATACTCTAGGTGGCTTCTGACGTAAGATATGTAAAGAATATTAAATATTTGTGGATTTTTGAAAACTGAACATACTCTAAGTATAAATCCCAGCATTTTCAAAGCCTTCGACGTGATATGCTCGATATGAGATTGAAAAAGAAGCTTACTGTCCATTAGGACTCCAAGATCTCTAATCACATTTACCCTGTTTAAGAGTTTGTTTTTAATTTTGTAGGGATATAATATTGTGTGTTTCTTTCGAGAGTAAGATATGACGCTGCATTTGTCTGCATTCAAAAGAACGTGATTTTTTAAACAATATTCATTCACCATAAAGTCAAGGTCATGCTGGAGTTCTATGCAATCCATCTCAGACTTTATGATTTTGACTATCTTTTTGACATCAGCATATAAGTATAGCTGAGAATTACGGATAATTTTGCTAACGTCATTCATAAAAATATTAAATAAAAGGGGGCCACGGTGAGATCCCTGGGGTACTCCTCAGGTTAAGGGCACGAAACTAGAGCAAAACCCTTGAACAGTTACAGCTTGTGTACGATTGTAAAGGTAAGAGGCTAACCAACGAAGGAGGTCACCGTGTATACCCATTTCTTCGACTTTCTCAATTAAAATGCTGTGTTGGATTTTATCAAAGGCTTTGGAATAGTCTGTGTAGACTACATCTATTTCATATCTGCTATCCATAGCAACAAGGACTGTATCAACAAACTCAAAAAGGTTAGTTTCTGTTGATTTTTTGGTCATGAAGCCGTGTTGATTCGGAATAATGTGTGGCCGTATACAAGGAAAAATTTTATCATAAACAATTTTTTCAAAAAGCTTACCCATTACATTTAGTTTAGAGATCGGTCTGTAATTTTCAATATTGTGCTTGTCTCCTTTTTTTTAATATAGGTACAACATATGAGCTTTTCCATTGCTGCGGAAAAATGCCAGAAGATAGTGAGGTTTTAAATATTTGACTTAGCGGATAACATAAAACACCAGCGCAATTCTTTAAAAACACTGGTGTATACCATCAGGCCCACTGCCTTTGGTAGGGTCTAGTGATTTAAGATATTTAGTTGGAAAGCTGTATGGTAGAATTTTGATTGAAAGGGTAAGAAAGGAAACAAAGGATAAAATATGGGATGTGCAAGGTGCTTTTATGAGTGGAAGGGGGTGCATGACCAGATCTTCTCATTGCGTATGCTTACTGAGAAGTTTCTGGCAAAAAAAACAGAAACTTTTCTGTGCCTTTGTACATCTACAAAAAGCATACGACCGAGTCCACAGGAAAAAGGTATGGAAGGTGTTGTTAAAGTATGGAGTGAATATGAATCTGACTCCAGCAATTGGGTCTCTGTATGAGGGAAGCGTTGCATGTGTTAGGATGAACGGTGATTTTACGGGGTGGTTTGATATCACAAAAGGTGTTAAACAAGGCTGCGTAATGTCACCGTGGTTATTCAATCCATACATTGATTATTATAATATATGCAAGAATTGAAAGAGGTGGGATTAGGCGCGAATTTAAGTAATCTGAAAGTATGTTTCCTGTTGTATGCTGATGATGCGGTGCTGATTGCTAATAGTATGGATGATCTACAATCTCTCGTGTCTAGGAAGAACGAAGTATGCATGAATAATGAGTTAATGATGAATGAAAGTAAGTCTAAAGTAATGGTGTTTGAAAGAGAGAGTACGAAAACAGTGTGAAATATAGTGGTGAATGAGGAATACTTGGAGCAGGAGGATGAGTTTGTCTATTTAGGAAGTATGTTTAAAGGAGTGTAAGGAGGATATATGATGCAAATGCGAATGGTAGCAGAAGTCGGGGATGCCCGAAGAAGACATGGCACGATCAAGTGAATCAGATACTCGAGTCGGGCCATGTCAAGAGTCAGAATAATTTTTTTTTTTTTTTTATAGTGAATACCTCACACGAGTCCCAACTGCTCCCGTCTGGAGCCAGTGAGACTATGGCATCCCCAATTGGGGGATGTTGTGAGGCTGAAGGTAAGTGGGGAAGGGAAAGAGGAAGGTGGGGAAGTACCTGGCTATTCAGATCTAGTCACTAAACACGGCTAAAGCCATTTGGAGCAACGTTTCAATTCTGAATGGTGGTCTTACACCAGGGCGATACTGGTAGTATCTTCCACTCTGAAAAAAAAAGGCCAACGGCACGCGGTGTTCCCAAGCGGTCACCCATCCAAGTACTGACCGCGCCCAATGTTGCTTAACTTCGGTGATCGGACGAGAACCGGTGTGTTCAACATGGTATGGTCAATAGAAGAGTATGTATGAATGTTAATGAGGCAAGGAGTGTATGCCAAGACCGAGTTGTTTAGCGGTCCGTCCTCTATGCCTACCCCTGCGGGGAAACGGTGTGATGGTTAATCTCGGATAACCTAACCGACTTGTATTTCATTGGAAATTCTTTACTGAAGTATTTAGACGTCGAAATTTATATTCTGATAGATGTTGTACCTATTGATAAACATAATTAGATTCCACAAATGTACATCAAGAACATTGGTATCATGGTGGTCCACATGTGTACTCATCTTCGAAATATTACGGTTTTGATTCCCAATGACAATGTAGTTAGGTATCTTGGTGTTTAATTTATTTAATATAATATAAATAATGCCAAGTCTAGATTTAGAAAAGATAATAAATTTAACCACGTCAAACATTTAAAAGTGTACCCACATAAATAAATATTATTAAAAAATTATTATATGCATATAATTTTGCCAATCTTCTTCTTATGAGCCTTCTGGCATCATGCTTTCGATAAAAACAACCCTCTATAAACCTATATCATCCACCCAAAGCCGGCAATTTTTTTCCAATGGTAAGCCCAATTTCGACAAAATGAAATTAATAGTAACGCATACTACAGTTATGTCATAATTACAAATGATATATGCACGGTGTCTGGAAACTCGTAGTACAAGCGGGAAACTGATGAATCCACAACACATTTGGAGTCGTTTTTTTTTGTTTAAACTTTATTTGATATGAACTTTCGTTTTCAAGTAAATTGAGTCTCGGAAGTTTGAATAGATATAAAATTTGAAAAAAAAATCTGTTGCTAGGGAGTTAATATCAGCTGTTTTTCAAAATGTCTTAAAATGCGTCGATGCATTGACCCGGTTAGAAAAGTTTTTTTCTTTACCATTTATTTATTTTATTACCAATTAGAACTATTTGAATAATCACAACGGGGTACTTTCCCAAACTATGAATATCGTTAAAATGTGCCGAAGACTTAGGATGGGTTGTTTCGGAGAATTTGAATAATTCATCAAATTTCAACGTTCATTTTCAAGTTCTGTGAAAGATTTTTTCAAGTTCTGTTTTTATTTCAGTTCTGTCAAGTAACTAGCCTATAATTAAATAATAACAGAACTTGAAAAGGACTTTCAAAGAACCCGAAAATGAACGTTGAAGTTTGATGAATTATTCAAATTCTCCGAAACAACCCGTCCTTAAAGTTTTTTTTTCAGATTCTATATAATAATAATATGAATGATTTAAAAAACCATATAAAACAGCACATTCTGAAACAATACCAACTTGTTAGAACGTCATTATGACGTAAAAATACCATTGGCTGGTATGACGATTGTCACGGACGTTAGCCGGTGTGACGTTAACAACGCCATATTCACGAACAAATCCGACGGCAAATCAAAAATGGAACATTTTAAATCTTTATGGAAAGTTAATTCGTCAACAAAAAACTTAAATAAAAGTTTCTTAATTTTTCGAGACTAAAAGAAAACAGTGAAAAAATTTTATTGAAATCTCCCCGTTTTTGAGTAACTTTGAGAATCAGACTGCATTAATGTAATGTGTAAGGTGTTCTGATGCTAGATGGCGGCTCCCTGGACGGTGACTCGCCCAACAAGAGGCCGCGCACCACCATCACGGCCAAACAGCTGGAGACGCTCAAGAGTGCGTACAACAACAGCCCCAAGCCGGCGAGGCACGTGCGCGAGCAGCTCTCGCAGGACACGGGCCTGGACATGCGGGTGGTGCAGGTCTGGTTTCAAAACAGGTCAGTCTCAAATATACACTAGTACACTAGAAAAATGATGCTGTTAAAAAAGTGATAGCATGAATATTTCCAGATAAAATACTAGTCATTCAGAATACATCGAGAACACGTGTTCTTTTCCTAATAAATATCATGACGGAATGCGACAATAACGGTATTTCAATATCAATATTTGTATGAACACGTGTTCCGCCGTCCTCATAAAGCAATCGCTTTTAACTGATTCTTAAGTAAGTATGCTAAACAAAACATCAGTTAACTTTATGTTTTAATTAATTTTTTCTTTTAGTTCTCCTCTTTTTTTTCTGTTTTTCTTTTCTCTCCTTCTTTGTATACATATGTAATTTGTAAATATGTATGCTAATTCGTTCAAATTTGACTGTCCTAAAACGGGAATTCATCATAGTTGGACAGTCAAAACATTTTATAAATGTATAATATGTATTTCCTGTACTAAATAAATAAAAATATTCCGAAATCAATTTTTTTTTAAGTAGGTAATTAAATACCTACAATTTTATATGAGACGCACAAAGTCCCAACTGCTCCCAACCGTCTGGAGCCAGTGAGACTATGGCACCCCAATTGTGGTATTTTTGAGGATTAAGGTAGTGTGGAGAAGAAGGAGATGGGGAAGAAGAAGGAGATGGGGGAAGAAGAAGGTGGGGATGTACCTATTCAGATCTGGTCACCAAATAAGAACGTTTCAATTTTGAATGGTTGTCTTACACCAGGTAAGACCACCATTCGGTAGGCAGGTACTAGTTACCATATTATTTAAAAAAGTCGAATAGGAAAGTGCAAATAAAAACGACGATTTTACAATTTAAAAAAATAACTCTAACCTGACAATAGTCAAAGTTAACAACCTAGTTAGCCATGACGCAATTTTTGCGCCGTTCGAGCCGTTTGCGGTTTCTTCGTTCCTTTACCATAATAAGGAAGTTGAGTCCATTTTTTTTATTTTTTTTTATCAATGTTCGCATTCAAACATAAATACTGGTATTTTTTTTTTTAAGTCTGTTTTCATAATTAAATTAATTATCAAAGTTTAAATTTTATTAAGCCCGCCAAAACGAGCGGAATCCGAGCGGTAAGAGGCGAGGTGTGGGTGTGACGTCATTCAAACTGTGAGAACCACGTCGCTTAAACATTTTGTATGGAAAAAAATTAATTCTTCAATAAGGAATTCCAGTAATTTTTTTACCAATGTTAACCGTCTATTAGAATTGATGTTATTAAAAAAAAGAAAATTGATTATCTTTCATAGTTAAATTGATATTTTAAGTTAGAATATTTGCTTCTCCCGCCGGGGAGGTATTGAAGACGCTTTTTGTTGACCGCCGCGCAGAAAAGTAAGACCAAAAGTAAAATAACGGTTTACAGCCCAGTTCACTGTGAGACTTTTCTGCGCGGAGGCCTGAAGTGTAATCACATGTAATGTGACATGTATAATAATAAAAACATCTAAGCGATGCAATAAACAACATATTATTATAAAGCACTATACGAATATGTATCTTTAGAAATCCATTTTATATAATAATAACAACAAATACCTACATAAATATTTGACAATAGATGGGAGCTATTTTTTTCACATAGATCTTATTGACAAAGAGTTTTCTCCGGGAATGCAGCTGGTTTTCAGCAGTGCCTTATTATATGGTAAACAAAAGATGAAATATTTAAAAGCCATCACCACATTATAATATATATTATAATGAGTAGAGAATAATTATCATGTCATGCGAAATCAATAAATATACCTGCACAAAACTAGTGGTTATGGCGAAATGTCAGATGGGTAGATACGCAATGATTATTATACTGTAAAAATGTATTATATTTATCGTAACGTACAAATGAACACAATTAATAATTTGATATACTTACTTGGAAGCTTTAACTCCACGACCGGCTGTGATTTGACCCAAATAAACGTTTCGCCTATACACCTCTCTCATCTAAACCGACCATCTCTCATGTAATAGAAAGAGATGCACCATAGACATTGCGGTGATATACAAGCCACGACACATGTGACGTCAGAATTCTTTCGACCAATCGTGGAGCGTATTCAGTTTATTGCTATTTAATGCTTTTTCAAGAACGTTTAACTAATTCTAAGAATAATAATATAGAAATATATTTATATATTTAGAATCGATATTTTTTGATCTACATGAACATATTTTTTATAAGTCAAAATATTTTTCACTCAAATTCCTTATTTTAAAATATATATATGAAATATAAATATAAAAGAAATGTATAATATTTTTCTAGTCCTTCTCACTAAGAGCGCTGAGGCTGACTATGTTTTGAATAGTTTTCATTAGCTTTCATGACAATGTCCTCAAAATACTAGCCATCTACATCTACAGTCAAAATCATAAAATATAATCAAATTAAATTATAAAAAAATAAATAAAATCTCTTTTTCCGATAATTCCTTAAGCCAAGATTTGATGTACCCACTTAATGTAGTTATTTTTTATGGGTGGTAGTTTTTATGTAACTTTACCCAAAGAGATATTGATATTTTCCACAGTACCTTTAAACCTTTAAAATTTAATTAACCTTATGTACAATGTATTTAAATCAAAACTATTATTCGTTTATTGTTAATTTATTCTTTTTTTTTGCTTAAACTATGTTAAATTATAACTTTTAATATCTATATGGTTCCTAATGTTTAACCAAAACACAAATTATTGTTATCTTTTTTATTTTATATTTCTCATTAAATGCAAAATTATTTACATATAACTGTATATTTTATGAATACACTTAAATAATAATATTAACAAATTCACAGCTAAAAATTCCGAACTTCTTTGTTCAAATGTAGCATTAAACTTAAATATGTTTAGCACATCTCACGAGATAATGTGAAGTGATTGCTTCTCTGTCTTTTTTGAGGTGACAAACCGTAATATTTTTGGGAAAGATTTTTCCTATACTTGAAACAACTGTTTAAATATTTTTGCTTAACAACGAAATTTCTTTGTATCGTCATGATATAATCAAAGCAAATCGATAAAACATTCTAAAATAATTTATTTTAATCAAATAATTTAAGAAGATGTAAACAAACAGTTAATCGTAGGCTAAGAAAAACTCCTATGAGGAGCCGAAGATTTTCGATCTCCCGGCTGATATATCCACAAATCTATCAAACAATACAAATTGTTCCAGATCTATTTGTACGAATGGTATTAGTGGTATACTTAAATAAATCATATTCTGCTCTTTCATAGACGTCAAATAAAAATACAATATTGGATTGAATCACCTATAAAACATTGTACACATATTATGCCTTCCTTGAGAGAATTGAGTTTTTATGCATACAAAACTATGTATTCATATATATATTGCGTATGTACGTACGCCAACAAATAATTCGTCTTAATATAGCATAACTTGCAAAAAAAAATATTTTCATAAAATAATTAAATTTACGCCATCTATGAATGCGTAGATTATAAAGAACGGTACGTATAAAATTATTTTTCCCAAAATATTTTGTATGCAAGTTGAGCAGCATGAGAATGCAGGTGAATAATATTATGCTGATACATAAATTTATCCTTAAATGTATAACAAAGATATTATACCAAATCCTAACACCCACAATCAAACAGCGAGATTAACATAATATTACTATTGCTTTCATCAATGCATTTCACCAATATTGCGTTGCACATCCAACAAAGCATAAATTGGCGCATTGTCTTGCATAAAATTCTGAAAATTCTTCCTTTGTGTTGGAAGCTCAGGTTTCTATAAAGATTTCCCTCTACGCTGCCTTAAGGCGAACTCAGCCACCCACTCCTCCCCCCTTACAACCCCAACCTCTTCTCTCGTCCTGCAGACAACGCAATAAAAGCAGACGGAAGAAATGAAATGGGAGGGTTTATCGGGTACCAAACCAAACCGAAATGACAAAATGGCGGCTGATATTGATTTTCCTACGTGGAAGCGCGTAAGGTTCTATGTATCATGTACATTATTGTGGACCTGAATACAGAGGTGGCTCGTAAAGACTTTTCGGTGCAATTTTCAGAATATTATCACAAAAGTTACCATGAACATTTCTCGTACATAAGTTTTTCTTAGTACTGAAATTACGAGCAGTTTTAATATACCTACATGCTATTCTAATAACGTCCATTTCGACCGTTCAAAGTTAAAATAATGAACAAAGCACTTCCATTAATGATAGGAGTAGCATAATAGTGTGCTAAATGGATCGCCTAGGCCCTAGGCGATCCATTTAGGCCCTAGGGTATTTAAAAAAAATAGATGTGTGTTTTTAAGATAAGATAAGTTATAAAAATCGACAGTTTTAAGTGAAAGCAATCGCTATCGAGTTTCCTCATATAAGTTGGACAAATAACTATTATGTTATCTGTTCACTTATTGCCACTCTGTGATCTGTTTTTGTAGAATAAGTTATAATATATTATTATTAATTACGGCTTCTCTTAATTGTTGTATTTCTTTCTTCGACAGACGAGCAAAAGAAAAGCGGTTAAAAAAAGACGCTGGCCGCACAAGGTGGAGTCAATACTTTAGGTCTATGAAGGGAGGGTCCTCACCCAGACATGATAAACTCCTGGATAAGGATGAACTCAAGGTGGACCTGGATAGTTATAGTCATCATGGTGAGTACAGGATTTTATTATTCACTATGCGGAATTCATTGATGAAAACTTGGAACCATCATTTATACTCGCATTTATAACGGTATAGGCAAAAATACTATTTCTACAAATACATGCAACGTGTGTTCTCGAAGAAAATCATGAGATATATAGTAGATCCGTGTGCCTTGATATATCTATATTACCATGGGCCACGGTCAAATCGATAACTTAACAATATCGGATCGACAGGCTTAACTTCCGACGATATTATATCGATATCGCGAAATAAATAAGAAATCCTTTTACGCTAGCAACACTGCCTAATCTCTACATGGACTGACATTCCTAAACATCAAACGTCAAAAGGTTATGTAAAAAAATGACAATGTCGAATTGAAAAAGTAACTTTAACAAACATTGGTAGTCCGTATGTAATTTTGACACTTAAAAGGGGGTTAATTAGTTAGTAAGGTATTTAGCCATAACTTGTAATATTTAAACAACTTTCGTAACTCCAAGCACGAACGGACAACACGAAAAGTTGTGTATATTGACAGTTAACCGAAGTTTATCTGACACCTCGGAAGCCGCGCTAAAAGCGGGGGCTTTTGTCTACCGACTATCGGTATCATGTGCTGATCGTGCTGCAAATATCGCCAACTGACCATAGTTAGCAAAAGCGTGACTTGACAGAGACAAGACACTGGCAATTATTAGGTAGATACTACAAGAAATGACTTTGAAAATCTGAAATTATAGTCCGACCTTTGTGCAACATTGATTAAGATTTAATAACTGATTTAAGTTTTGTTTATAATATTCGGTAGAAGTTAGAGTATAGATAGTACACATATTAAAAGCTATTGGTACAACGACAAACTGTGATTTCCGTCTCCTTTGCAGCATAAGTGATTCATTAACTTGTCATGTATAGTTTTGGAAAAACATTACTAATGCAGATACTTTTTTATGTCCAGATCTCAGTAACGACAGTTACAGCACCGTTCACATGGGCCTGGACGAAGGCGCGTCCCCGCACGCGCGCTACCTGCCCGGGGGCGCTCACTCCCCGCCCTACGCGATGGGCGGCGCGCACTCCCCGCCCCTCCCGCTGGGAGGACACCCCTACGCCTACAGCGACCAGATCGTATACACGTCTATCGGTAAACAGCGCTTTATAACCATTATTAAATTTATACCTATTTATTAGGATATATTATTATAGTATGCATAGATGTAATAATAATAATAGTTTAGATACTGTTTTAAATATAAATTGTGGAAGCAGAGCTCTTGAAAGATTGATTTTTGAATCGATTGGAGTGAAAAGCATCTATCGCGATCTTCCTTGAACCGTATTTCATACATACGTCTTTTGTTAGATATCTTCTTCTCGTACCTACGTTTGGAGAGTCTGTGCTAGAAATTAAGCTTTATTATAATGACGTACCATCAGCCCTAATCATTGTATATTTTTATAAAATTCCGAAATTTTGTCTGTTTTCATACCTATCTAAACACCGTTAAACATGAATGACTGCATTGAAGTTGATTAATTTTGACTGTTTTGTATTTTACTGATTCAACCAAAATATTGAATTCCGAGTTAATATCATTGAACATACACAAATATGTACTTTGGGAAAGCACCAAAACAAACTTTCTTGACCTACATTGTAAATTAATATAAAATATTTCGATTTCTGATTAGGGTTTTACTTAAAAATATTACCTAATACAAAATTAAGCTCGTACAAAAATGTTAACTAATTATATTCCTACTAATAAAATAATATCCCTACCTACTAAATAATATAGAATAAATTATCGTCCTACTAAATTACATTCTCACAATATTAAATTTCTACTAAATTATGCTCCCACCAAATCATATTCCTACTAAATTAGATACCAAGTAAATCATATTCTTACTAAGATTATAATTTGTTCCAGGTCACTCCGGCGCCGGTGTCCACGGAATGGGCGGCGGCTCTGACCTGAGCAGCGGCTCCAGCCCCCCGCACTACCCCGACTTTCCTCCCTCGCCAGACTCCTGGCTGGGCGAGGCCCCCGCGCCGCGCTACTGACCCCGCCCTGGGCTCCCCGGCCCGCCCAACTTCTACAGATAGTGCGCCACTGAACTCGATCCTGAATTTTCGTAGTTAACCGGGCGGCCCTCGAGCTCGTGCAGACAGTGCGCTACTGAACTCAAACCTATGGCTGGAATTTTACAATGATGAATAGTTACTCAAGTAATGAATGCACAATAGAATAAATATTAAAATAATGTTTTAAATGTCATACAATTATCATTGCTGTCAATCAAACACTATTGTTAGAAAAGTGACTTTATTATTTTATTTTTTTAATTGCTACAGAAAATTGCGTTCTCGGAGAGTTAAATAAAAAAAATAATCAACGTTTAGTTTGCAGATGCATATTTTTAATTCTATTTTAAACATTCTAAAATTGTGAACTGATTTAGGCGCTGCCGTGCTGTCGTCTTTTTTACCAACCTTATTTTATTTATTAGCTGACGAAGGTACAGTTTTGCTGAAATTGGTTGGTGTAATGATATAAAATAAAGTTATGTGGAAAAAGTAACTAATTTATAATTCTACGTAATCTTATCGACATAAGGTTTTAACCAAAAGTATATATTTTTCTCACATATTTTGTAAAAATTAAACGAAGATTCAATTTATAAGCACGTGTTTAAACAAATTACACAATTGGATGATATCTAGTCATTATTTGAAATTATGTTTGTTGTGTAATTATAACTTTTAATTATTATTCACAATACTAAACAGCTAATAAATCAAATTATTTATATTTAAATATTATTTTTCCGTTATTGTAAAACAACCTATCGAAAATTCTTGATAGCGTATAAGCATGAGAAAACAAATTTACCACAAACATCCTTCAGATTTAAAAAAAGTATTATATCATGTATCTGAATAAATTGTAGATCCGCGGATTTTAAAACAACTCATTATTCCCAAAGAAAAAAAACATCATTTGTATTGTATAAATAAGATCAAATTCGTACGTGACTATTTGTAATCAAATAATCTTTGACTTTAGTCTGAAGAAAATAAATAGGTCGGTTTAAAAATAAATGTTATACAATAGTACAAAAACGAAATTTTATCCAAGTCGGATGTACGAGTAATGTAGGTGTATAATCCATATTTCCGTCTTGATTACATCATAAAAATAGATTTTAACAATATTATTATATAAGTATTTATTTGTCACTCTCCTAGTCTAAGATGTGATTCTTAAAATATTTGTCGTCTGAGTGCTCGTCATATTATGAATGTTTGTACATGTAAATATTTTGCCATGTTATTGTTTTTAGGCTTATCTGTTACATAAATTGACATTCACCTTTACCTTGCAAACTATATGTATGAGTTTCATAATGTACATACAATAATTTATTGCTGTTTATAAAATATAATATATTGGTTGGTAGACATAATGATTTAGCACCAAACTTAACATAACTACTTATGTTTGTGAAAAGAGTGTCGAGAGTCAAAGAATTAAACCTCACTACGCACAGTATTGCATAAAATGTTTTCACTGTGTTAATGTAGATATAATATGTCCAAAGATTAAGTATCACAGCATAGACATTCAAGTTTTATTTGAACTTATCTAGTCGTATGAATAAAGAAAGGTTTCAATTCTAAAATATGTTTTATTTACATTATATTCACATGTTCATTATATACTAATCTACAAAATAACACTTTAGCAAATACATCACGAAGGTGTCTGTTTATAATTCCGTAGTAGCAACGCCCCAATATTGCTGCATTCTGCCATCTTGATCCAAGGAGTCTTGGGCCCCGCGTTCCTGAATAACTGCGAAGTCGTACTCCAAGTTGTAAGGCATCAGTCGCTGCAGAGATCCAAAGTAAGCAGCGTGTGGTCCACCGTTCAGCTGAGATCTTCCAGAACCAAAGCGCATCTCTGGCTTGAAAGCCATGGGGTTGTAAGATCTCGCGCTCCCGAAATGCCTGGACAGCAATGGAGGCTGAGGAGGTGGCGGTGGCATAGTCAACTGCGGACTACTCGTTGACAGATTACGCAGGTTTCGCAGATTGGCGTTAGGGTTCCTTGTAAATCCTTTAGATAGCGTGTTTAGTTCCTTATCGAATAATAGCTGCGTGTTTTGTTCTAGCATGTATTCCCAGCATTTGAATTGTTCCTCCGAGACTGCTGAATCTGATTCTTCCCTTTCATTTTCTCTCTGTTCTTCTATACGCGCCCTTATGGCCCTGGCGACCCCTCTGTAGCTGCGCCGTTCGCTAGATATTTTACGCATGCTATTGTCTTGAATAAATAATGGAGGCGGAGGAGCTTTGGGGATTCCGGAAAGCTTTACTGTGCTCAAGTAGTGGTTCAGGTTTTTGGCATTCCCGTTGATTTGTTTGTCCGGCTGCACCGATTTAATGGTCCCTTCCGCTGTTTGATCACTTTGACCGCTTGGTGACGATCTGTCACTTCCTTGGAGTTTCGTCGGTGTTTGGTTCAAACTGTGACAGCAGTTATTTTGATATTCGCAACAGCATCCGTTTTGACAAAGTGGTGGAGGGACACTATTGGCAAGTGACTTACTTTTCTTTATCGTGTGCCTTAATTCTCTCATCAGCTGATCTACGTCAGAACCGGGTCCGTTAAACTTCAAAACCATTATTGATAAATTCTCTTCCATCCCATAACCTTGAGCTAAGTCTTGAAGTCTCTTAGCGGCTAAAATGACATTGCTTTCAGATTTAACTTCTTCGATGGCTGATTCTACATCGATAACGTCCCATAACTTTTTGTTAGCTAAAATTAAAAATTCATCTGATTCCTGTAAAATAACTTGAATGATTTCTGGGTTCGGAACAACGTGAGGGTATCTGTCGGCATATCCCACACGCTGGTAGGTGTGCTGAGGGGTAAGCTTGACTGGCCCCGATGGGCGGGATAATACTGCTGTGGCTTCCCCAACGCTTGCCACGCGGAGGACATAGCGCCTCGGTGTAGGTGCAAAACCCAATTCTTGTTGTGGTTTCAACCTCGAAATATGACAAAGCGTAACACACGCACCACTTCGTTGACCCTTTTCCTTCAACTCTCTATGTGCAGATAGAATTGTGTATTTCATGTAATCGTTCGCAGTTTCTTTTACCGCTCTTTCTTCAAGAATGATTCTTGGAATCGATTTCGCAACAATCAAAGGAACCTCGTTATCATCACCACCATCAAAAAGGCCAAAGAGTCCTTCGGTGTTGCAAAATGCAGGAAGTCGCAGCTGAGATACACATAAATGTGATTTACTTCCAGAGGTTTCGGAAAATCCAACTTTCCAAGGTGGTTCTAGGCTCACTTCACCTCCTTCGTAGTTAGGCCAAGGTTGGGTTGGCAATGACGGCCTATTCTGACCTGAAACATCAACTAAACTCATAGGTCTTTGAGATCGATACATATGAAATTGTTTCGGATCAACCCTTAGTTTAATGTTGCATGATAAATCTAGAAATTTGAGTTGTTTGGGTACAAGCGATACTAAGTTTATCACATCTAATTCATTATGTGCTAAATCTAAAACTTTCAACGACGAACTGTACGCAAACGTTGGAGTACTCTGTAGTCTATTGGAATGTATCCTTAAAACTTTTAGATGTTGTAGTCCAGCTAAATTATTTGGTAGATGTTTAATATTATTTCCAGATAAAACTAATTCTTCCATTTCCGACCACGCTGCTATACAATGCTCTGCCAGGACTGTGAGGTTATTGTATGCAATATGCAGTACTCTCAGGCAGTGAAAGCTTCCTAAAGTTTCCATTACATTGTCATTCAAACAATTCGCTGTCAGATATAATTTCTCTATTTCTAAAGGTTCAACAATTCCCGGCAAGTGAGTGAGGCGATTGTTAGAAAGATTTAAAGACTTCAACTGATCGCACGCGGCAAAAAAATTTGCGGGCAACGATTGTAGACAGTTGCTTTGTAAAAAGATCTCTTGAAGCGGTATTCGTAGTCTGGGAACGGAAGGTAATGTATGAAGTTTGTTGTATCCGAGGCGAAGCGTGTGGAGAGAACTGAGTTCGCTGCAAAATAAATGTTCGGGCAAGCTGGTGAGCTTGTTATGATTGGCAAACAGAATCCTTAATTCATGACAGCTTCCTAACCAATCAGGGAGGGTCGTGAATTCGTTATGAGACAAATCCATGTGCTGCAGTCTTGATGGGGCAGGCTTCACGTGTAACCTCTCAATACCTAGAAATATACAACAAATAAATAAAATAATAATCTTCCCATTTTATTGCTTATTAGGGGATAACAGTATATGGATTCTCAAAATAAAATAGAGTCTTACGATTGCAGTCAGCAACGAGTGATATCAAGCAGCGTCCATTAAGGAAGATTTCTTGTAACTGGTTTTTCGTGCACTGAACAACTTCCAAGTTTCCCAAGGCACTGAGGTCAAGCTTTTCAATGCAGTTTTCACTTACATCGAGTTGAGTTAGATTCTAAAACAGAAACACGTCAATTTTACAAACTCATCGAAATACAGACTTTTTGGCTTCCACACTAAATGGAAATAAATATTTTTATCAATTACAGAAAGATCTCCACTGTTACCCCGTAGTTGCCTAGAATGATGCTTCCTTTGAGCTGGTTGTCCCTGAGGTTGATCCTGCTGAGGGGTCGCGAATCCTCACTGTTGAGATTGTTCCCGGGATTGATTCCATTCTGGGAGTAATTATTATTGTTATTGATGTGTTTGGCGCCATCCACCCTAGCGTTGTGGATATCCTAGAATGTGTAGAAAGATTATTTTAGTATTTTATTTTAAATTATCTTCCAATGGCGTTATGTGATCTTTATTGCTCCAATTATATTATCGTGGCCTAAAACTCTTCCGCAATAACACACATTAATAAAAAAGGGAAGCAGAGAGAGAATTTTTACAATTGTAGATAGAAGTTCGCCATTTCAGGCAGAATGTGAACAGTGAACTTGCTGAAGGAGAATTGGAATGGACTTGTATATTACTAGCTGAATTCCATTTCATTCTGACCCACTTCGATGAAGATTAATGAAAATGCAATTATATTGGTTATAAACGTAGTACCTGTTCATTCATATTATTAGACATGTTCAATTACTATGTCCTTAGGACAGAAATATTGATTGTTTTCACTTTTCTGTATGGTGGGCGGAATAATTTAAGGGTTAGCTGGAAGCGTTAAGAAGGTCCGATGTACTGACCAGTAAGCCTAAGGTTCTCATATCTGTTTTGAAATACACTGGCAGCTTCTGAAGACGGTTGTGGGAAAGGTCCAGCGCCCTCAGACAGCCCAGCTGCTGGATCTGCTCCGGGATGCGAGTTATCTCATTTCTGGAGAGATGCAGTTCTTCAAGACTGGAAGTCAAGGTTAAAAAATTATGTTTCAAGTGATCGATATTTAAATTAATTTAATTGAAATAAGCCCACAATACCTATTTTTGTGCACTTTTAAATTTTATCTTTAATAGTGATTTAAGTATATTATGGCAATCATCCTCAATCATCTTTAACTTTTGTTGAAATGATAATAGTTTTCGAAAATTTATATAATTTTTTATCGATTTTTATGTCAAAATAATGTAGTTTGATAACCTTGTAATCCTAGATAAGTGATCATGAAACCTTCATGGTGTCTAATAATAATGTCCGAGAAAATGACGTACTGAAACGTTCACCAAAATTCAACATCCGAAATAACATACACGGGATTGTGTAGTAATCCTAATAATATATAAGTGTCCGGAAGTATACATCCTTGTACTAGTGAGCACGAACTTGACAAGCGTTTTCTGAGATGTAATCAAAAAGACCTTGCATTTTCTTTTATTACTTTCCAGACATTCTTGTCTGCACACGCAGACAATAGTCAAGTGATTTGTGCAGTATTGTGATAATTATAAATATTATCATAAATTAATCAAAATTTACATATTAATTCGTAACCAAGGAGATATTATGCTTTCAAAGATTATGTTGATAAATTGGAAACAAAATTCCTAGAAAATATCAAGAACGTGAGAAAATGTTTGCATGTTTGATGTTTGAGAAATGCATGCAAACATCCAATGGCAAAATAATTTGTGTATTTTGGCAGGGATTTTGTAAACACCGTATCTGTTATCAGAACAACGGCAATATTTCATTGTCTCTCTACGTAATAATTATACATCCCTAGTTAGGTTAAGTGCAAGATATTGCAGTTAATTATTAGGTAATCATTCTTGACGTATGAACGGAATGGCCTTTTACGTAATGACGAAAACGAAAGTGGAAGTAAATGGAAGTAATTGGAAGAATAGGCGATATGAGCGGCGAACAATAGAATCAGAGATAGTGGATGATCCAAGCCTTAGTGTCGTAAGGAACCGTCGCAACGGTCAGTGCGCATGCGGGCCGCGGGCCGCCGCTTGGCTAACACCCGCACCTACTGATTACCATCGCCAGCAATGGCTAGCTATGTGCTTGTACTTTACCTTACGTCTGCTTTTCATTTATAATACTCGGAGTCTCCGTTTTTACTCTTAGCTAAATACACTCCATATTGTAACCAATTCGCAAAAAAACATTCGGAAAATGCAGTTGCATTATTTTGTCAAAACGTGTGGTGGAGTTGTTTTTTTGAGTTTAAAAACATAGAGATGGGACACATTTAAAAAACTTGAAGTAGCCTTGTTTGTAGTATTTTGGTACATATTTCAAACATTTGGAACTTACTTTATTAATTCCCTCCTGATTACCATTGTCGATTTCAGCCGTACTTTGATAGTACTCGTATATGTGTTTACCTCACCTTACATCTGCTTTTCTTTTACCATACCATACAGAGATGCTCGTATTTTCCGTTCTTATAAAAGTAGGTACACGGACGAAACAGATAATGGACAGAAATTAAAGGTACGTGTTACTCATTTTTTTTAACAAAACATGTATCTAGGATTATATTATGCAATGCAAACACCAGTAACCTACCTTTATGTTTTAATACTTCATTATTAAGTATATGTACCTATTATTTTATTTTTATTATTATTTTAATAAATATGCTAAACAAACATTAGTTAGCTTTATGTTTTAATCAATTTTTAAATTTTTTATTCTTTCTTTTATTCTCTTCTTTTTTTTTCAATTTTAGTTTTGTACAAAATATGTATGCTAATTCATTCAAATTTGACTGTCCTAAAACGGGAACTCCTCTTAGTTAGACAGTCAAAACATTTTACAAATGTATAATATGTATATCCTTTACGTAAAAGCCCTCTGGGCGTAAAATGAAAAAAAAAAATAAAAACAATTTTCAGAAAACCACCGCCAAACACAACACAAATTAATTGGCACGTATTTTATGTTTCTAGTTCAAATAAATAGATTATTGTTGTATAATTAATTATTTGATATTGTTAAAAAATACTTTTACTAATGTTGATAATCGTAATCGTAAAACCTGTGGTGGAGTTGGGACTTTGTTTTTAGTGTGTAAACATTAACATATTATTATTAATTAAAATACAAAACAAAACACAAATTGAAATACTCCTATTTTTCTGGTACAGCTATGAGTCTACGTTCTTAGATCTTACGTAACTAGGTACTTAGTGCCTACTCAATGCTAATACCAAATTGACGCAGTTAAAAACTTTTCTGAAAATAAGTTGCCATGTTCTTTTGTGAAAACAAGTGTGTGGAGTAGGGATATTTGTCTTTAGTTTACAATAACCGTGATACGACAACAAACTATGTTTAGTAATGAACTTGTAACTGTATTCCAGTGAAAAGAATTTTTAGTAAAAATTTTAATTTAAAATTAAACAATAACTTTGTAAACATCACTTATAGGTAAATACTTAATGTCGACCGGGTTTCACAACAACCATAGCTTCATCAGGACTGTATAAGACTGTATTATACAGTCCTGATGAAGCTACGGTTGTAGTGAAACCCGGTCGACATTAAGTATTTACCTATAAGTGATGTTTACAAAGTTATTGTTTAATTTTAAATTATAATGTCACATTACAAAGTAACCGCTTCATATGAAGACATTTTTTTTTAATATTTGGTTCAACGTATTTCGTTAGATTTTCGTGATTCTCGATTTCAGCCGTGCCCTAAGAGCAGTGCTGTCTGGCGCTAGAAAAAAACTCAATGGAGCTGTATTAAGTATTGGGTATTATCATCTCCTTGGCTCCATAGCGCCTTGGCAAGTCGGCGCCCGGAGCAGACTGCTCCAATTGCGCCTGCACTGGGCCGGCCCTGCCTAAAAGTGATGGCTAGCTATGTGCTTTGTACCGTAACTTACGTTTACTTTTGATTTACAAAGCCCTACAGAAATGCTCGTAATGTAGTTCTTACATAAGAATCTTCTACCTAAACTCAATGCTGATATTTAAATATGTTTTGCCAAACTAATTTCAAAAAACACCGTAAATAATACATATACCAATTATTAGAAAAATACTGCAAATTACATTTTTGGAATTCTTAATTTTAAAGTGGTATAACATATATATAATAATATGTTATAGAATAATATCCATATGTTAATAATAAGTAAAATATGGTGGAGTACTTTGTGATAAAGGGAATATTTAATAAAAAAAAAAATTTATGCGTAGGTACCTACATTTCTTTGGTTATTTCGAAAAATTTTAGATGAAATTTCTAAACCCTCAAATTCCTCATAATAATAAATAAAATTTGTAATATTTTAAGTCAACATTTTGAAAATTAATGAATAATTTCTTATGAACTTCTAAATTCAAAATTAGTTTAACGAATCTCATGTGATTTTCAGTTAGAGATACCAGCTAGCTAAAGGTGCCGAGACAAATCTCGATAGATTTTATCGTGAATTTTTCATGATAATATGTTTATTTTTGAATTTTTTAAATATTTATTATTCTGACAAAAAATTGATTGTTATCAAACTAGAATAAACATCAAGGAAAATGAAGGCTTTTTTCAATGTTTTTTGCATGTTCATGAATAATCTTTGATGTACATAACATTTTTACAAACAGCCAATTCCTTGTAATTATCATTAAAGTTCCACGTTTCATGGTATGTGACAAAAAATTGTTTTCCACGAAATTCCAAAGTTCGTGCTGCAAAAATATGAAATATAGCCATAAATACTAACAAAAAGTGCTCAAAAATAACAAAAGCTGTGCAGTCATGCTCGAAAGTCTCACACATTCAAACTTCGTATAATAGCCGAATAAATAAAAATAAAAACCAAAGCAGGTATCTACCTAACTGTTCAATTTTACCGTTTGTTATGATTCCATAAGGCACTCTGGCAATATGATGTGCGAATATCACGTCACTGGCTTATAAATAATAATAACTCCCATATTACATTAGTGTTTATAACCAAATCTAAACAAAATGTTGCACTGGATTTGCGAATTGCAACCCTTCAATTGTCACACGTCTTTGATCATAAATATGAATGGTTAGAAAATATATATTTTTGAACCTTTGTGTTAACTTTTCAAGTTTTTGGATTTAAAGAGGATTCTTGTTTATTTATTTTTTTATTTTTCCACTATGTTCAAAGTTCTTTTTACGTTGTCCAATGGTCGACTCTTTGGACTGGACTGTTACGCCGATAGCCAGTGCTTCCGTCGCGGGTCTACGCTCCCACCAGTCGCTTTAACGCAATATAAGCGGTAATAACTTGAAAACCGCCGGGCTTTGAGACAAAAGGCTTCCACAAGGACGGGGAGAGAAAGAGGTGAAGGGCTGGTTAATTAGGACCTTTGAATGCAGTGTCTGCTTCTGGATGGTGGTCATCGTTCCACTCGATGCGCTCTGATTTAATCCGACGGACGCTGCCCGCCTAATAGGATCTTCTTCTCCAGGCGATGCTTATGAAAACATGCTCGTTATATTTTCACCGGTTTATGATAAAAAGGGGTTTGTATATTCAATCATGTACTTCTACATTTGGAAAGGAATTCATTAAAAAAAATATTGTTTCCAGCTACCACCCCTTAAAGATAACCATACAGAAATGTTGGATCCCTATTGGTACTTGTACACATTTGACGGCTATATAATATAATAATATTTATATACAACACTATAATCATAATTCTATTATTTATATTGGCCATGTATTTACCACCTAGCAACGGTAGCTACTTACAGCTTTCTAATTAAAAAAAAACACTTCCCAGCCCTTAAGGCGAAGCTTCATGCTAAATCACTATTTTGATTAATCTTTATAACGAATTGGTGTACATTATGAATACCAAAAAATATACTTTAGATAAATTGAAGGTTTTCCTATCGTTTCGCTTGAGTAGAATACAAATAAAAAAATAAATTACTCAATGAAAAATATAAATGTAAACTACTAAAAAAATTATTCTTTCAATATAAATGTATGAACGCGTAAAGTAAACAACTTTTAAATATACAGTATAATAGCTAAGATTATCTGTGACAGTATCACTTGATTAAATTTTTTGCTTTCTTATAAAATTATTTACAAAATAAATAAAAACCAGTTTTGTGCTTGAAATCGAACGTTTCTAGATTCAGTTTGTAAAGCGATTTTAACGCCTATTACCAACAATATAAGGTATACCAAGAATATACACATTTTGACTTTAGCTTCCTCTTAAACGATGAATAGTTACGCATTGAATAAATGCTGTAAAAGCTCTGTTTTGAATTCTTACTAATAAAAATGCGAAAGAGCATTTTATTTTATTTACCGCATGAATTTAGCGAGAATTCCATGAAAGTGGTTTGTTTTTTTATATCATAAATGCCTAAGCATGTGTTGGTATATATCAAATCACAATCCATTTTCATTTCTAAGTATTGCTAATAGCGCAAGTTGTCGGGACGTGTAGGCACGGGAATATGTTCTAGTATTAGTACCAACGAAATTGAGACGTTTCATGTGTGTGTTTGGAAAGGGCGGACACTTTAGCGTAAGCGAAGACGTGCAGTAGTATTGGTAACAATATCGGCGACATAATATATAGTTCCATAGAAAAAATACTTGACATCATATCTTCTTGTATTCTAATATCTTTGATAAATATAAACCAGAACCCATTTATATTTTTAAAGCAATGAATTTCTTATTGTATTTACGGGATAAAATGAGAAATGACAGTTTTCTTGCAGATTCACTAAATGAAAGAAATGCGTTTTACAATTTGGTGTTCTTTTTCATTTTTCGTTTATTTAGTTAAAAGTTAAAATATACGAGGATTTGTGTTTCATCTTTTTTAGGTTAAAAATATATATTTCTTCATTCATACGAGTATAGTTCAAATAAAACGTTCTAAAGGATAATTTTGTCTAGTTTCTAAAATGGTATTTGTTTTTTCTACATCAAGAAGAAGAAATATATAGCAAATTCAAAATACCTTGGAAATATTCTGAAATTCACTGAAAAATTTCACAACAAATAAAATTCCATTTACAGCTCTATACACAATAGGTAAAACTTTGTAAGACGGTTAAATATCAGTTAAGTCAATTTTAGTTCATCGGTAAAGTTTTTACATACACGGTTGTTCATTAATTGCATAACATTTATTAGTAAAGCTATCAGTAATTAAAGTTTTTTGGGAATTTCATCAGGGTATCTAGCACGGTTGATCGATAATTTCGATATCTTATCATCGTTCCCGAGCCCGATTGCAGATCATTAAGGTAGAAACAACATTCTATTCGAAACGATGATAAGTTACCGACAAGATCGATAAAACCTTTTTCGTCCGATCCTGAAATACTTAAAAAAAACAGCTTCAAAGGCAACAACACATAGACAGTAAAACAATCTTTTTTTCTGTTTTTTAACATTTTTATGTCAACTTTGATTAAAAGTTGCAAGGGGATTCGTTCGATATTGGGTAGGCACTAAAATATTATACAACATGTTATAACATTATTTATTCACTCTTTCAGCACGTTAAGGCGAAGCTTAGTGCTAAATCACTCTTTTGATTAATCTTTATACCGAATTGGTTTAAATTATGAATACCAAAAATATGCTTTAGATAAATTGAAGGTTTTCATATCGTTTCGATTGTGTAGAATGCAAATAAAAAAATAAATTACTCAATGAAATATACAAATGTAAACTACTAAAAAATATATTTTTTAATAGAAATGTATGAACGAGTAAAGATAAAATACAATATAATAGCTAAGATTATCTGTGACAGTTTCATTTGATTATTATTTTTGCTTTCTTATAAAATTATTTACAAAATAAATAAAAACCAGTTTTGTGCTTGAAATCGAACGTTTCTACACTCCGTTTGTCAAGCGATTTTAATGCCTATTACCTACAATATAAGGTATACCAAGAATATACACTTTTTGGCTTGTAGCTTCCTGTTAATGGTCGTTCAAATAAAAAAAAACATTATTTATTTATTAAACCGCAAAAATATAAATTAATAAATAACCGCAAACCCAAACAAACCATATAAAAGACTGCAAGTAATTATTACAGCAATTTCCTTATTAGACGACTAGATCCAAATCATAATAATTTGTGGAAATGAAGTGCCATAATTTTGAAGAACATCAATGACTGAAAACAGGTGTGGGGAAACATCTCGGAGGATGTTTTGCAAACTTTTGAGTGATTTCTTTTTTTTAATACCCACCACATCCGGCTAATTTAGAGAATTCAATAACATGATGGTTACGCAAGAAAGGATAAATTTTACGACGGTTGTTGATATTTTCTTCAATCAGCGTTTTATAATCTACTGTGTAGGTATTATATTAAAATTTAACTATTTATAAGAATTTTTTGCCGATATAAGAATAAAAGTGTTTTTTTTCGTTAAGGCTGTTAATAGATGCAGATCATAGGTTCTCAACTAATTGGTCGCGACCCCAAATGGGGTCGCTAAGGGATTTCTGCGGGGTCGCCGCCCGAAACAGTAAAAAATAATTACGATATTAAATTATTATAAGCAATAATTATAAGTCTGAAACACCCATACAAATTGAAAAAACTCTCTAGAGAAAAATACATGCCGTTAAAGCCGCAACATTCTGACTGCCGGTCAGCAGCTTTACCATTACGCTACGTCGGCTTATTCGAAACCCGCTATATATCAAAATCTACTCGGTGAAAATGGTTTAGGATGTATAATATTAGGTGTGACTCGGGATGAAATATTGAATGGAAAAAATGTTAAATCATGTATTGATCATATTACAAAACGTAACCGATATTACACTGTATTTTAACTAATAAAATATCCGACTATTATGTAACAGGAATAGCAATAGGGAAAGAGGAACTCAAAAAAGATTAAAATCAAATTAAAATTAATTTAGTTAAAAAAATAATGATAATACCTTTGTATATTAAAACATTGTGAAAATGAGATATTTCTTACAATCAAACTGATCAGGTACTACTCAGTTTTGTAAGACACTGTAAAATACAAAAGTAAAAAACAAGTGAATAAAAAAATCATAAAAAAAATAAGTGTTAACTAGTATTTTTCATTCAACAAATTTTTGCTTATTAGATTTTTTCGCTTGAAAACAACCATCTTTATTTTTGTAGGAAAGGCATTACTAATGCTAAATCTCCTACTTGATGGCGTCGAGACATATTATAGCTTCATTATATATCAAATAATAGGATAGGTTAAATAGATAATAAAAAACTACCTCTTGTAAACATTGGTTTATCAATAAAAATAATTATAATAATATTCGTTTTTAATCAGTGAGTGCTTTGTAGTTTGAACAGCATAATCTAGCTAGTTTTATCTTTGCAGAAAATATTGTGTTTATTCCGATGAAGGTGATGTAATCAGCAAAACTGATCAATATTTACGCATGAAAAGACGCATCTACACCTTTATTATCATTCATGTCATCGCGTATAGCCGCAAGGAGATAAACCATCCTACTAAAACAGTAAACAACAATTAAAACACAAAACTATGCATGTCCAGATCATGCGGACGAGCGTAATTACTCGGTACCTACAGGCTATAAAGTTTTAGTAAGAAAACCATGATTTTTCTGTATCTAGTTAGACTATTAGTTCTCTGTCCAAAATGCGTCCAAGAAGTATTTGAATGAAGTTAGTAAATGAAAACCAAAATTTCCTCTGAAATCAAGATTGTAGATGTTTAGGTAAATACATACATACTTAATTATATACCATTAATATTTTACGTAACATTTTTAAAAATTATAAACGCATTACACACTTTTTCCGGCTGGTAGGTACCATAGTATTGATTATTACGATTTGACAGCTCGTAGTAGAAGCCACGATCAAGCGATATGTGGCGGGATAAAAGGGTCGTATCCAACAAGACCACCATCTTGAATCGGAAACAAAACGTAACAATATTTCATCATCAATTCATCAGCTGTTTACTCTGTAAATTTCTTTGAGATATCTCTAGGCTACATGCTTAAAATTCGTTCGAAAGTTTGACAAGTCCAAAATACCTATTGAAAACTGTGAGCTAAGTAAAACACAATAATAACTGTCATTATTATTACACTTTGGCATTTTACATTTTTTATGGCGCAATGGTATCAGATCTGCTGACAATTATTTTTGTTTCTACAAGCCATACTATTCATCTAATTTAAAAAAAATCAAGCATGAATCTCAATAATTCAAGTCTCTGTGACCAATAATCTCTTAAAAGTAAGTAAAAGTTTCACAAAAAAAACGAAAAAAAAATCATATAATCAAATACTCGAAAACCACAAAAAATCACAGAACACATGATTTGGATAGCCCTAGGGGTGCTCTACCTCTGGACTTTCACTTGACACTATATTTTGGGACATCCTGTAAATTTACACGGTTTCCGGGGGTAAGACGCACAAACTTCGGGGGTGAATCTACATAATGGTAGAAATAAAAAAGAAAAATATTTTTTTCCGAAATTCCGTTGTTCTTTTTACCACACAAAAATATTTTCTCCATCCAAACAATTCAACCTTTCTAACTGAAAACTACCTTAAAACGTTGAAGTATTGTAAAATGTTCTTTTTTCTGTTTTACTTGTACTATCACGTAGAATTACTTCCTTCGGGAAAATAAAATTACTTCTTTCGTTTGTGCGTCTTACCCTCGGACACCGTGTAAATATATATACAGAGTGTTCCAGAAATAGTGTCACGCCACCACTTTACCACTTTAGTTTATATGTAATATACAGGTTTTTGGGAGGTAAAGTGCAATACAAATTGTGCATAACTATCCTATGTAGTTTCCCCAAGACCGCTAAATATATTCATAGAAATGTTATTTTTCTCTAGAACGTTATTGAAAAAAAAACGCAATGAATAAATACTGAATAATTGCTTTTAAAATTAAGTACACAGAAATCTCACTGTATCAGATTCTCTTTTTAACCACAGGAGTGCTTGGCGTCATATATACGAGTACATATACATTTACCATATTATTTAATTAATACCATTCATAAAATATTAATATGAAAATATATGAAACAGCTTACTGCGGTTTAAAGCAAGTGATTCCTCCTAGATTACGCCGTTTATACCATATTTTTAGATTCTATAAATATGGAACATTATGACAAGCGATCTCTCAAAACGTTTTGCAAATTCACTCCAATGGATAAGGATGAAGATTACCTCCCTAAAAATGTATGGTCCTAAGTGAATTCGTTTATTGCTTTTAATTGCCATGAACAGATAAAGGAAGATTTAGAATTCTTTGGAATCCACTGATCATAATTAGACGACTGCTCGCTGGAGGCTGGATAGCGGTGGTGGGCGGCGGTGGGCCGCGGTGGGCGCGGTGGGCGGCGCGGCTTTGCAGCCTTGTCACGCGGTCGCGCTAGGGCGGCCGACCGGCACGGAAACGGAAATTATTATTGGCGGCACAAGCCTGGCGAATGGCGAGTGGCAAGTGTAGGGACTTATATTTCGCAACATTGTTCTTATTCTATAATTAATTATTTGTTTACCCCAGGGGGAAAGGGCCAATATGTTAACACTTTACAGCTATTCATTCTGCACAGCAAACTTCTATTTAAGTAAATACCTTTCTCAACAAGATCTAAATGGAACGTCCTGATTCCGTAACAAAACTGTAAATAACAACTAGTCTAGCCTTAGCCTAATTTTTTGTCTATGATATAGACAAGTAAAAAAAAGGGAAAATTAAAAAAATATATATATGTATTTACATATACATACAGGTTGGGGCAAAAGTAATCACCCTATTGGAAAACGCTAAACTTTTGCAAATGGCGCCAAATGTCCATTAGGTTTTGACATTTGTGCAGTAAACAGACGCAGAATACAAATCGATAAGACATGAATCAGTTTACTCCGAAAGAACGCGGAATAAGGAAAAGTTTATCATAAAAAAATTACAGCAAAAGAACATCGGTGAATTACTTTTGCCCCATCCTGTATTACTGATTTTAACAACTAGTTTCATATTGATTAATAAGAACCAAATGAAAATACCCATTCATACTTTTGGTAGTCTATTTTTGTAGGCAGGTTAATTTTTTTTATATATTATTATTTATTATGTATGACATTGGCGAAACTGCGAAAATTAACTCAACCCTGTGACATTTCTATGCTCCTGGTATTTTGTTCCTATCGACATGATCACCTTTTGGCGTTTTATTTATTTAAAATACCTAGTGCTAACCCGTGAAAATCACGGTATATTACAATTGTGGGATTAGTGAAGCTGAAAGAATTTATAAAATATCTTTAAGAGCATTGTCTTTCAAAAACAAAGGTTGGCAACTTTATTTAGCAGAAATTAACCTTTCGAATGAACACCGTTAGAAAACTTGATAAATAACAAAATCTGATTTTTTATTAAATTTTTTACAGAAGAAACACGTATTTTAAAAATAGAATTAATGAAAATAAAATAATTTTCTGTTTATAGGTAGGTACCTACTCGTTGACCTTTGAGCTTTGAGCTTTGGGATCTGAACTCTAGCGAAAGAAAACATCTGAATTTGTTACAAACATTTTTACGTCGTGGACATTGACTTTTTATTAAATTCAGCATTTTGTACCAGAGACACAAAATGTTGAAGTAGTATGTTATTTAAATTCCTACTGACATTGACATTGGTTAATTTGGAAAAGTACAAAATATACCAGGATCTAAATTATTATTGGAATCCATTGTCATGTTTCTATACTAATAATACTTAAATATTATATCTAATAATAATTACATCACTTGTATCAGAAACATAAAAAAGTTGACATCGATATTGTTGTTTAAGCGGCAACGCTTGACTAATATAATCTAATGTTTTTAGTCTGCTGTCTTGAGTTGCCATGAAAATTATTCGTAATACTTTGCCAAATAGTTTACTTGTGGTACCTCTAGCGGGAGTTTGTTGAAACTGAGTATGCTGGTCGATACAGAAGGAAGCCACGAAAATTTTTACTCTTTTCCCAGTTTGGTTAAAAAAGTATTTTTATGGTCGCTTAAGCCACGTGTTATTAATTTCGGGGGTGACAAATGATTTTCACCCAGTTACCCATGGACCATTTATTTGGATTTGTCTTTACTCAAAAATATCGGTAGGTAACATTTGAAGTACCTAACCCTTTGTTCATAAAGACATTTACCATCAAGTTTTATAAACTCTTAATAGAGGTGATGTGAACGTCAGGCTGTCACCATACTAGACCAAGATTGCTATGTGGCCGTGATTGAGAATTTATTGTTTCTCTAATGATATGTGAAAGGGAATACGCAATATGCTATCTGCTCAAGCGTTCAGTTGTGTGAAATAAATTTTAGCTTGTGGTTTGAAATGAATACGGATGTTTCACGCTGCATGGTGGTGGTTTCTGATTTCCCTAATTATATCTTCCCGAAGAAAACGGTATAATTGATGAATCAAACATGTAAGTCATAACATAAGCCCGGTATATCAGTTGATCTATGTTTTTAATGTTTGGTTGGAATGTCGAGCTTAGCGTGGCTTGGAACTTAAGCTGTAATTGGACGCAAGATATCACCAATATTTTAATAGATTTTAATGGAGGATCGTGTTTCTTTTTTCCTCGATAAACCAAATTTCTGTCAACTCGAGTGGTATATCTATGCTTTCTACTATCACCGCGACATCGCAATCTTTCAAAATGTAAACGATAGTTATTTACCTTCATGCAGGTTCAATTTACGAGTTGATTTTTGATAAAGTTCAGCACTTCTACCAGCATGGGACTATTTGCGAGGATACTAATTTTAAATAGTGTTTGTTTTGCTGGATTCAGTGCATTCTTAGTGAAATTACGATGAACTACCAGCGAAAACAAACTGTCCTGAAGTTGAAATTTTTAAAATCCCTTACATTTTGGTGAAATGGAAGTATGCATTTATTTACGTAAAACTCAGATTCGACATGTGACTGTTAGCGTCGCGATGTCTAAAAAGGAACATTTCTGCCGTTTACCAAAGCTTGAGCAGCCAATTTAGCCCGCTAAAAATTGAGCGAGGAATGTCTTATCCACATAGCGAGGTTACGGACTGACCTATATATCGGGCCTTAATGTTCAAATTAAATGATAGTGGAAGGAACTTACTTTTTCAGAAGTCCAATTCCATCCGGGATCTTTCTTATCTGGTTATCCGCTAGGTTCAGGATTCTCAGGCAAGCCATGGTAATAAAAACTTCGGGAACTTTGGTGAAATTGTTGGCGTTCAGCTCGACAACTTTCAGTCTCTTTAGGTTTCGTAGATTGTCCAAGGAAGCTTGACCCAAGGAGTTGTGGCCTGCAATGAACTCCTCCAGGTCCTGGTGTAGCAAGGATTCGTCTGGTAACTCCTCGAAGCCAGCTTTGGTGATGTCCAGCTTTTGAGAACTGGACATGTGCTGGGTGGACTGTGAAATGTTAAATATAATTAAAATTTCTGTAAAGTATAAATACCGTTTAGATTTTTTTATAGGTACCTAGGTACTGCCAAATTGTTTCTTATAAATTCTTCTAATCTTGTTAGGAGTGTTTAAAAATCCTACTCTTCCTTCCTACTCTATCCTGCTCTAACCTTCCAATTTTCCTTCTAATCCATTTGCGATCCCAAGCTTACCCGATATACCGATCCTAATATATGTTAGGTTTTAATAAAACCTTATTAATTAAAAAATAATAATTTTAAATGAATTTTGTGCATTTATTTATATTGTATATGGGAATTTTTACTCGCTAAGCTACAAGAGAAAATGAATAAAATACAAAATGTTTGACCGGTCGGTGGCTGAGTGGACATCGCGTTTGGGTCCTACCCAGGCTTAGTGTTTCCAATTCCTCGGCTGGCTTCAAGTCCTCCACCACAACACAAGCAACACTTTCCGCTAACTGTGGTTGTAGTATGAGATTGTCAAATATTGTCAGGTTATTCGTAACCCTAGAATGATTGGCTTACTTTAAACTAAAAATCTTCACCTCGTAGTCAATTTGTTGGCTTTTCGGAACATTTCATATGGTCTCTTGTGAAATCGTTGTGCCTCCCTTACCGTTATAGTTAGAACAATTAACTAAACGGTGTTAGAAAGAAAAACACAAATGTAGAAGTTAACCACAGAATAATTTGAATGTTCCTTTACGAAACCAAAGGTTCCGACCGCAATTTGAGAAAAATTTAGGAAACTTTGTGATTTTTTTATATGAAACGGCAAAAAAGTGAGGTGGCAGTAATGTTTCTAATACATACCTATGTATAATGTTTCTAATACATAGGTAAGTATTAGAAACATTACTGCCGTGTCTAATAAAATATGTGTTTTTTGTGTTTTTATGTGTTTGTGTTTTTTTGTTATCAGTAATTTTCAGTTCAGTGTTTAGACGAAAAAAACGAGAGGTGAGCTTTTTAATATTTGATTTAAAAAAAATTATATTAAAAATGATATGTTTATTTCTAACGATGAAATATGAAATAGTATTATATCACCATTTAAAAACGTTTTTAGTTTGTGATAAGTTCAAAAATATCCCATTTATTGAAAAGCAGAAATACACAGAAATTCTCCACCTTTCTGTTTGGGAGCAGTTTGAACTCTTGTGCTGTTGCACATTTAAAAAAGATTTTTTCAAAAATATTCCAGAGGCCTGAAGGGTCAAAAACAAAACATTTCCCGGTGTTGCCCGAGCTTGAACGTCAAGTGTGCAAAATTTCATCAATTAGTATCAAAATTCTGCTTTATTGGTAGTTTTTCAAAATCTCATGTAGACATTGTAGACAGCCACCTTCCTTTTGTTTTGAAAGTCGTGTTTGCAAAATGTCTTCAATCTCGGAATAAAACTACAATAAAAAAAACACAACAACGCCGCCCGCCACAGACACACCCTTATACACTCTATATAATATATATAAGGGTGTATGTATATATAAACCATAGGTTTAGATTAATATGTTCAATATTACATCGTCTCCTCAACCGAAACCTGACTAACGTATCACCCTACTGGCAAGCATCGAGCAGTGGTGTAATGTATAAAGTACGCACCTTGTTCGACATGACGATGGGTTCGAGGGAGTCCTGCTCCAAGCCAGAGGTGATGCTGAGGTCATCACACTCCAAGAACGTCACACGCGACTTCATCTTCACTCGCTCGACATGCACCGCGCAAACGGATAATAGCATATCCACCGACACCGACACTTTTTGTGTGATTTTACTGTTCTACCACATTTTACCACTAACTATTATCACACCTCATACCCACTAAATATACATTATATCTAAATATGTAGGATTATTCAACTAAACGCTGCTTTATGTTCATTTTTAAGATTATCCGACCGATATACACAGCCCATGGTGTAAATTTTCCAACATATTTATCTTATTTACATCCATATTTGTGATTTAAGATTCCCGTAATATTTGTAGAATGCTTAAAAATATAACGTTTGTGTTGTTTGCCCAAGTCGTTGAACCTAAGAGTTCACTTCTACAAACAATAATAACTTCTGACTTATCTTCGGTAGATATCAATGTTTCCGGTTCGCATACAATAGCCCACATTATTCATTTCCAATCTAACCGAGTTTTGGTTAGTTAACAATCATTTTCACAGTTTAAGTAGCATGAATCATATTTTTTACTGTTTGCATTTTTAAAGTTACATCAGATTTACAAACACCTTTTATCACGTCCTATCCAACTTTGATAATGAATCACAATCACAGAACTTTAATCAAAAGACAAAAACAACACGTGAAATTTACTAATTGTGAAAATTTAAGTTTTTTTTTGCAAGTCGACCAATCTTTGACGGAAAATACCTCAAAACTAATTTTATACTATTGAACACGACACATTGAATAATATTCGGAGAGAAAATTGATTTTCAATTTGCAATACATTTATTTTATTAGTTGTAAAATATATCATTATTATTTGTCGTCTTTGCTTAGTTAACTGAGGAAGTTTGGTTACAGTCGGTTGTATCTTCGCTACTGACTCAACCGTCCTCAGCTGTCACTGAAGGCGAATGTCACTGTTTATAATGACATCTCTGAACAATGCACATCTTCATATAAGTATGATGATCATAATATATGGGCTGGAATCTAATAGTCTCTACCGGGTGTATTCTATAATTCTAAATACTTGGTTTTATCGTCTAATACGATTTGCTTTTACTTTTGCGCAATATGAAATTATCAGTATAATGCTCTATTGTTTCGTGAAACGTTCAATAAATTGTAGTTAGATAAATACTTATTGTTGAACATCAATCTTAATTTAAAAATGTAAGAGAATGTGATTCGTTATCAAGACAAGATTAATTTACTTTTGCACGATAGATAAATTTCTGTTTTGGAATGTTAGCACTGTCATTAGATTTAAAAAAACCTTAAAAAATATAACAATATTCAATAAATTAGCCGAATTCTGCTGCACGCTTAGTACTCAAAACAAATATAAAATGTACTTGGTTTCAACTTTAGTACTACAAGACACAACTATTTATGTCGTGGAAAAGAGATACATTAAAGCGCATTTTTTCAATCAAAGTTATGTTTGAAGGTTGGGAAATAACCTAAGCTAATATCCTGAAAACTTATTTATGGATGGTTACTAAAACCTCCGACTTAAATAGTCATCTCCATTATATATTTAAGTTGAAATCAAGTGTTGTTTTTTTTAAATTGCTTTTGTATGCAGCGGAATTCGACAAGTTTACCCAATATTCTTTGAAATTTGTAAGTCACGAACAAATTAAAACTTGCACAAACAAGAAATCTATTTAGGCAAAAGAAATACATTAGAAATTTATGATCACGGTCGTTTTTTTGTCCCCAAAATTATAGATATTCTAATATTACTCATCTCTGAAGTATATGTCCTCACCGCGGGAAATAGGTAGATATAGAGCTGCAGGCGATAATCAGATATATTGAAGGTTCTTCAGGTAAGAAAAGTTCGTCGACTTTAGAAAATAATTGTTTTTGTGGTGAATATTATAGCCAATACATCAAAGACAAATTAATTTGTTGCAAAATGGCCATCATTGCGATTTGGGATCTTACCGATGTATGACTAAAAACGTTGGAAAATATAAAATCAAAAAATAAAAACAAACAAAATACTATTTATCGCTCGATAAATTTAAATATAATTATTCATTAATCAAATTAATCCTCTCCACAAAAAAAAATCTGGAAGTTTTTACAGTCCTCAAACTGTTTACAACTCCATCACTGTAATCTGTAACATAGTTTTGCAAAGGAAGATGAAACCTAGATCTAGCAAAGTACCCACTTAACTTTAACATCTAGAATGTATGCCGGGTAAAATGCATAACTATGAATCAATTTCATTTGCAAAATCTTGATCAATATGGAACAATAATCTGTAGTCACCCAATTGGAACTTATTACTAATATTATAATGGTATGAAGAGGAAAATGGATAGAAAAAAATTTCTTTTCAAATTACCTACTTCTTTTTTGACCTTACGTTAAATTGGCAGAAAAATATAAATTGGCATGGGTACTCTCCTAACTGTATGGCGAATTCAAAATCTGGAGCAAAGCAATGATGACATTTGACGCGCGTCACTGGCCAAAAATCACAATAATATGTAGGTACAGTAAATAATATTATGTAAATGTTGGATGTTGTATGGTAGCTGATGTGAAACGGGAAAAAACGTATTTGTTTATTATTTATCAAAGTTCTTCACGATATCTCATAGTCAGCTCATGCAGCTATGAGGCATAGCTGTATTTTATGTATGATCCAAAAACTATAAAACAAAACAAAAATGAGAAGTTTGAATCTGTTTTAGTGCTGCGCCGAAAATAATTTTAAACTACCCTCGAAACCACAAAGATTTAGTTTAATGTGATGTTTTTTTTGTGTGAAGAATAAATAAAAACCTGCAGAGATGAAGGTCTGAACTCGGACAGTACATTTCGTTATAAGACTAATTATTATAAATGTAAAAAAAATGGTCAACCTATATAATTGAAGACATTCGTGTTGAAAGTTAAATATACATGTCGGTGAACTAAAATGAAAACTATAAAAAATATATTGTCGAATATTTTTCATTATCTTTCGCATATCCCAAATGTACAATATAATATAAGCCTGAAGGGTTATGTTAGGAAAAATATTTATGTAGCATAATTCTAATTTATTTATTTTTTATAACAAGATCGATAATGACAATATTAATTTGACAATATTATTAATATTTATATAAACATGTCGATGACAGAGATGCTTAATGTGCTACAATAACAACAAAAACAAAATAAAATAAAATATTAAAAAAAAATTTAAAGTGTGAAACCGCACAAGAGTCCCAACTGCTCCCAACCGCCTGGAGCCAGTGAGACTATGGCATCTCCAATTGGGGTATGTTGTGAGGCTAAAGATAGTGGGGAGGGGAAGGAGATGGGAGAGATGAAGGTGGGAAAGTACCTGGCTATTCAGATCTGGTCACCAAACACGGCCAGAGCCATTTCAAGCAACGTTTCAATTCTGAATGATGGTCTTACACCAGGGCAATACTGAGAGTATCTTCCACTCTGGAACGTGCCACAAATATACACGTAGAAAAATTATCATGTTAACAAAGTGATAGCATGCCAATTGCCTGATAAAATATTAGTAATTCAGAATACATCGAGAACACGTGTTATTTTCCTAATAAATATCTTGACGGAATGCGACAATATCAGTACGTCAATATAAATATCAATTTTTGAATGAACACGTGTTCCGCCGTCCTCATAAAACATTTACTTTTAAATGATACTTTGTTAGTAAGTCTTTAAATTCATTCGTTAAAGGCCTGCAGTCCCGTTTTTAACAGGAAAATTAATAATTTTAACCAGATTTTTAATAAATTAGCAATATAACAAAGCAATGATGTGATGAAGACGGCGGAACACGCGTTCCTAAAAATACTAATATTGTCGCATTTCCTCATAATATTTATCAGGAAGAGGACATCTCCATGAATAGGTTTTCCTAAATATTCTGAATGGAGTCATATTTTACAAGGAAATGAATTGTCATCACGTCTTTATCAGGATTTCAATAAATCATTTTTCTTCGTGTACAGACGATTTATTTATTATTACTTCTATGTAGGTACTTAAAATGAAAATCAATTTGATTATATTTTTATAACGATCTTGTAAACCGAATCCAGAGTGGAATATACCCTCAGTATATTCCTGGTGAAAGACCACCACTCAGAATCGAAACGTCGAATATCTGATGCACCTTGTCCTTTTTTCTTTAATTTTTAATTGATTTGCTTATAGTCAACGACATCTATGAAAATATTACTAAGCTAAACCATGTTATTAACGGACTCTAGCGGAATTATTCATAACTACATTACTAATTGCAAATGTTTTCTACTTTAATTCACAGATGGCACTAGTGAATGTTCTTCACAATATTTTCAAATAATCCGAGTAACTAAACAAAAATTTACAGTCTGTTCTAAAAAATACGTAAGTTTATATATTTATTATTTTAGACCAACTACTGAGATGCTTAATAAAGATAAATTATCGATAAATCTATTTTTAAAAATTGTACAGTGTGCGAATATTTTATCCGACCCAAAAACAAACTAATTCGACAAAAACGATTATAACACTGGCAGATTTGACGGAAGCCCATGAGGTCATGAATTCACATTTAAGAATGAATGTAAATGAATTATTATTACAATACCAACTTACCAACCAGATAACGCCGGGTTTGCGAAACTTTTTTTGTTTGACTGAGGATTCAACATTCCTCCCCAGGGATTGGAGTCAACCGCACTAACAACTGAGACAAATCCCAGTTGTGAAGGACCTACATTTATTTCTGTGTAATTTCATCCAATTTTAGAGAAATAAGTATATGTCCGAGTATGTATGTGTGATTGCCATGATAGAATGCATTGTCATCGACAACGAGTCTATCTGTCGAGTTTCAGCTCAGTCAAAGTGGGTTCATTTCCATTGATTCATTCACGAAAACTAAATCGAAATTCAAATACATGTATTTAAAGATGAATAAAAGTCACCTCTTTAATCCAAGCGAACCAGAGGTTCCTCTCCCAGTAGTGGTCGAACCCCAGAAAAACGTGCCTGTCCTTCTGGTTTAGGGGGGAGTTGGGGGCTGGCGGGGGTGCGGGGGGCGTGAGGCGCAGCACCAGGCGACTCGAGCGGGGGCCCCGGAGCTCCACCTCCCCCCCGCCAAGCTCCACCACCTCGGGGGGGCCGTCTAGGCTGCCTGGAAAATGGGTAAATAAATGGTAATGAGGTGATTGATTTTTTTGTGAACAGTTTTGATTCAGAATAATATGAATTTTCTCTATTCAATGGTTTATAAAGAATTTTAGATAATTATCTTCTTAAATTATTTTGTGAAATTCAGCGAGTAGAACACATCTTTACAACCCAACTATATGGCATTCCCAACTCAAGGCAACCCAACTATATGGCATATTAGAAGAGATTGCAAAAAAATGACAAAAAGATGTTATAAAAATTACATTGATTCAGTTGATAACACGATACTTCATGATGTAAAATACTTTTGGAAATACACAAAATCAATGAAAAACAATGATGCTGGTATTTCTGGTAATATACGTTACAGACAAAACAGCTCCAGTAAAATTAATGAAATTTTAACATGTTTGCTGATTACTTTAAAGGACGTATATGAACCTGATATTCCAGATGATTTAATTCCGTACTTCAATTCGGATATAAATTTACACTTTTCGACGGCCGGCGTGGTCTAGTGGTATACGCTTTTGACTACAGATCCGAAGGTCGCGGGTTCGAACCCGGCGTGCGCAAATAAATTTTATTTGATCAATTTGTGTTATTTCACAATTAATTGTTTAAAAAAAAAGAAAATAAAACGTAAAAGAAAATTATGGGTACATCCAATTATATCCAGCAGACAGGGAAAAGGGATTTTTCATACTGTTTTTAATGATCTATTGGAAGACGAAAAAAAATTTTTCAATTACTTTCGAATGTCAATTTCATCATTTTTTGAACTGTATGAGAAATTAAGGATTCCGCTGACATTTCAAGATACAAATATGAGAAAATGTATCCCTGGAAAAGAGAGACTAGCTGTGACTATTCGGTAAGTAAAAAAACAAATACTTGTTTAATTTAAAAACTTATATTTTTATAAAATAATAAACAAATAGAATACTAGATACATAAGTATTGAAAACTGTGCATTAATTAAGTAGGGAAATTATAGAATCATCAGACTCAGCAGTCATTGGTGAGGGTGTACATGTAGACTGAAGAGATCTGTTATCACCAGTCTGTGAGTAGTGAACCATATTTCCAGTTTCATTAGAATAACCAAAAGGCGCAACTTGCGATTGATGAGGCACTCTTGCAGGATAATGAAAATTTGGAGGTGAATTCATAGGAAAAGATGGAAAATGTGTTTGTGTGGGAGGGAGGGGGGGACTAGGTGCGTTATATTTTGCCAAAGTTGAAGGAGATCAGACTTAGCAAAAATTTTTTTATGTTCTGGAACAGATTTCAAATGGGCATGAAGTGAGAGCAAAAATAATTTATCATCATCTTCCTCGTCTTTCCGCAAACGTTAATTCATTGACTCCCTCAAAGTTTTGTTGAGAGCTGCTAATTGATCCTCGCTCTCAACCACATTTTGTTTCCTTTTTCTACTTTTACTTCCTGCAGAAGAGCTTTCGGGCTTATCTGTAGACGTCCCTGCCTGAGGATTAGTTGCAGCGTCGTCCTGAAGAAATTGTGTCGACTGCTCATCAGTTCCTTCGTCAACTGGTTCCAAACTTGATTCAGTACTACTTTTCTGAATGGCAGGTTTTAAAAAGCTTAGAATATCGAAATATACATAAGTTTTTCGGCTCGATGCTGCATCACCTGACTTACTTTGTTTTTGTTTTGCTAGTTCCCTTGAATAACTATTTCTCAGACTCTTCCACTTTCTTTGTATTTCAGCACCTAAAAAATATTGAATTTTGTTTACAATTATAATTAAGACATGTTTATACAAAGTTTAAACAAAATACTGCGTTTTGACGCAATCAATTCTTTTGTTTCAGATATTTGGCTGTCGGGTGTTACTTTTCGGACATGTTCTACACCTACAGAATTGGCTTATCAACAATTTCCAAAATTGTGCACCACACTTGTCTACTGATCTGGAATTTAAGATCTGAATGGATTCCTTTACCAACTGAAGAAAAGTTTAGGAAAATCGCAGAGGGGTTCAAGCGAAATGCCAACTATCCAAATTGTATAGGAGCACTAGATGGTAAACACGTTAGGATAATTAAACCCGCTAATTCAGGGTCTCTGTATTATAATTATAAAAAATATTGTTCAATTGTTTTACTCGCAGCTTGTGACAGCAACTATCTTTTTACTTATGTCGACATTGGATCGTATGGAAAGGATTCGGACTCAGGTATATTTCAAGAATCCCATCTTTGGCGAGAAATACAATCAAATACATTGAATATTCCTGCATCAGTAGCTATAGGAAGTAATCAAAATGAAAAAATTCCATTTGTTTTTGTAGGAGATGAGGCATTTGGTTTATCTAAACATGTTATGAGACCTTATCCTGGAAAATGCCTAAGTGTGAAGAAAAGGGTGTTTAATTACCGTTTAAGTAGAGCACGAAGACATATTGAATGTGCCTTCGGAATACTTTCCAATAAATGGCACATTTTTCACCGGCCGATAAACGTAGAAGTAGATTTCGCTAATTATATAATTAAAGCATGCGTTGTTTTACACAATTTTATAAGAACAAGAGATGGGTTTAACTTTGATGATACCCTAACCTGCCCAGGGTTATTAGATATTCCAGATGAACCCGACAATGGTAACCGCCGGGTGCAACCAATGAAAATCAGAGAATCGTTTGCTGACTATTTTGTTGGTGAAGGGAGTTCGCCATGGCAGAACAACAGAATTTGACTATTTTTGTGTATTTTTATATATTTACTTCAAAATGTTGCATTTATTTAGCCCACATAATTTCACTAAGTAGTAAATTAATTTATGCACATAATTAATTTAAAAAAATATTTCTTTCTTTACTTATAATATTCCTGATGTAATTTTCATTTTATTATTAAAGTTTATTTACTTATATTGAAATAAAAAATCAACAAAAAAGTGTACAATTATTATTACTTACTTTTTTCCACTTTCTTGTCTTGTGGGAGTTCCTCAAAACCTTCTTCCATCTCAACAAAAACTTCCAGCCAGCACTTTTGCTTAACTATTTTATTGCTGTATTCAGCTAAGTTATTATCCCAGATCGCTGGTCTTTCCCGAACCATTTCAATGAACTTTTCTATATCGAAACTCGCCATAATGTAGAAATAAAATAAATAAAATGAAAAAAAATAAATATATAACAGAGAAGCGAATGAAGAGTTGTGTCCCGTGTGAATGCTCTCATAGAACTGAATGTAGGAGAGGGGCCGAGAGAATCAGACAGTGTCCCAGCCACCGCCAATCGGGACACCGACGGGACACTGCCGGGACACAGAATTCAGCGCCACCACACGCTGAATTCTGTCTGAACGCTCCCATCTACTTCTATATCGAGACGGTGGCTTGGGACACAGAATCCGGACACAGAGTGTCCCGTGTGAAGGAAGCCTAATATACTGATTAACAAGTCACTCTCCGCAAGACACTTTCCACAAATATGGAAACTTAGCTACCTAACTCCTGTATTTAAAAGTGATGATAAATCCTTTGTTGACAATTATCGGCCTATCTGTATTCAATTTTCTATACCTAAACTTTTTGAGAAATTGATTCTTAAGAAAATCAGCTTCTTTGTAAACTCTTGTATCGCAACTTGTCAACACGGCTTTATCTCCGGCAGATCAACTTTGACTAACCCAACATTATATGAAAATTTCATTTCTAATGCACTTGCCAACAAGTTGATTCTATATATACCAACTTCAGTAAGGCGTTTGATAAGGTCTGTCATAAAATCCTCATTAATAAACTTTTGAAACTCGGCATTAATGGAAACCTTTTATCTTGGTTTAAGAGTTACTTACTTAGGCGTCAGTTAACTGTCTGTATTAATGATCACTTATCCTACATGTTCGAAGCTACCAGTGGCGTACCCCAGGGTTCGCATCTTAGTCCTTTACTTTATAATTTATTCATTGACGACGTAACAAACATATTCACCCGTGTTCTCATTCTAATGTTCGCTGATGATATGAAGATATATAGAATTATTGACAATATCGAGGACTGTCTAACACTTCAATCTAATATTAATAGCTTTTACGATTGGTGTCTTAAAAACAAATTAACTCTTAATGTAAAAAAATGTCAACTTATGAGATTCCACAGAAAAAAAACCCATTGTTGTTCACCTACTTTCTCAATAATCACACCTTATTATCTGTTGATGAAATAAGAGACCTTGGTATAACCTTTGACACTAAATTAACATTCATTAAACATATTAATAATATAACCAGTAAAGCAATGCAAATTTTAGGATTTGTCTTACGGATTTCAAAGGATTTTAAAAATTTAAAAACTGTCAAATTACTTTACACTTCACTTGTTAGAAGCCAACTAGAATTTAACACCACCATTTGGAGTCCTTACTACAGTGTACATGAGAATTCCCTTGATCGAGTCCAACATAATTTTTTACGTTATATTAATTTTAAATTGGGAATATTCATCGAAAACATTAATTACCCCTCTCTGTTACAATTATTGGGACTCGATACATTAAAAGAAAGAAGAATTTGTTCAGACCTATTTTATTTATTTAAAATCGTTACCAACCTGTTGAACTCCCCTGAACTTCTTTCGTTAATATGTTTCCATGTACCTAGTCGATCAGTTCGTTTCAAATTACCCTATCATTGCAACAATACAGGATCTAACGCTGAACTCAATTCCATAATGAATCGCTTCCATGTACTTGGAAATAAATATGTTTTGGATGAACCTATAAACATTGCTAGTTTAACCTCATACAAACACTACTCAATTAAAACTGTCGCTTCTCAGCGCTTCTCAGACTGACTATAATTAAATACAGTTTTAAAGTATTAATTTCTTAACACTCATTACATAATATCCGGGATTTATAATATGTTGTATTGTATTTATAATAACCTACTCATTGTACTTTTTATGTTGATACTACTATTACTATTGTTCTCTTTAATGTATTTTATATTTATTTATTTTTTTATCTATGTATATTCTCTATTCATATGTAAAACAATTGTTGTTCTTTTGTAAAAGCAGCTATAATCGGCGTTAGTGAATAAATAAATAAATTATATCAGGTTTTAAAAATTAGATATTTTTTATAAGCCTTCGAAAATCAAATCAGGCCAACAAAAATGCCAACAACCGTTGGATTTTCAACTAAGCCCATCGTCCCGCACAGGTCCGGCCTTATGTGGGCGCAATTGGAGCAGTCCGCTCCGGGCGCCGATTGTCAAGGCGCTGATAACCTAACCCAGTGGTGGGCAAAGTGCGGCTCCGGAGCCGCATGCGACTCTTTTGTTCCTTGAGTGCTGCTCTGGCACAAATGCTAAGGTCGCACTACTGTTTTTAAACTCCTGAAATAATTCCTCTATTGACAAATACCATTTCAAAACAACAATTTTAAATATGAGGTAAGAATTTCTCACCAGGAGTTTAAAAATAGCAGAGCGACCTTAACATTCGTCAAAAATCCTCTTATTGACATTAGTAACATTGAAATACATTTGCAGGATTTAAAAAACAAGGAAATATTGAGCTCTAAATTTCAACTTCTTTGTATTGATTTGGAAATATTGAAGAAGAATAAATGTGATCTTAGTTCACAACACAAGTGGTCTGTTTTGAAAGACCTGGAAAAGGAAGACATGATCATTTTTAACGTCTAGAATAGTATTCCTGACTCTTACGATCAGTTGAAAAAACTCGCGTTTGCTGTTCTTTCCCTTTTTGATTCTACATTTTCATGCGAACAATCTTTTTCAAGCATGAACTTTATGAAGAGTAAACTGAGAAGTAGTCTTATTGACGAGAACCTGGAATCATGCTTAAAATTAAAAAACAACAACATTAAAACCTGACTTAAATTTTCCATGAAGATGCAAGGACATTGTTCGCATTAAGTGTTTGTCAGTCATTGTCATGATTTAAATTTATGGATACCTTACTTTCATATTATTGTCTATCAACGAATAAATTTTTATTAAGTGTGAAATCTAGTTTTATTCAGTAGACCCGTAATTTAATGAAGGTCTAAAAATACAATAAAGTCTTACTAAATAAAATAAAAAACAGATTTGGCTCTCAGAATTTTTTTGAATCGTTGTATGTACATATTTGGCTCTTTGGCCAATACGTTTGCCGACCACTGACCTAACCTAACCTAACAGTCCTAAAACATCGCGCTCTTGAGATTATTTTTCAGAAAAACGGCGCTACACAAAAATACAAATCATCCGAATATTAATGAAAAGAGTGATCACCTACCTAGGCGTCTACCGGTTTTGACTAGCGGCGCCAAAATTTTACTCGTGGCCGGTCCTGGTCGCACGGGTCCGTAAGCAATCGACATAAGCCGATTAGCCGATTAGGCAGCGCAGTTCAGTGTGGAACTTTTCTGCGCAGTGTAACAGCACGGTTAATGCCGATTCCTTACCGACACGTGGGATTTGTCGTCGGTAGACCATAGTACGGTAGGCTTTTTTGCCCAAATGTTGTATTGCTAGTTGTTTTTGGATATGTTTTTGACTCTGAGATCTTGTGTTTCTAATGGCGTGAATACATTTGCAAGCCAAAACGCGAGCTGAGCTTCGAACTATGGGAAATAAACGAAACAACAGTAGTTGTGCGCGAAACGCCGCTTGCGGTTGCTTTGTTCCTTTCCCACAATTCGTGGCTTTGCTTGCGTTTCGGCTCGCAAATGTATACGCAGAATAATATACGTGTTAGTTGTTATTTCTTGTGGTTTGTATTTATGAATATATAGGAGAATTGTTTTAGAATAGAGTTGTTTAATTGACATGATGGATTGTTGAAGATTTCGTCACTGCCAGTTCTCACAAGGACTTTCTGAATAATTTTCATTATGCCTTAGTGGTTATAGTATATTTTAATTTTCACTGCCCCATCCGATAATACTGTATTCGAACATCAATTTAACTATCGCCAGTAAGGAAAATACATAGTAGGTAGGTAGTGGTATTTTAGATGAATACAAAACAATATATTTTTTCAAAGCTTGACATTTGGACGCAAGTGAAAATACAAATTTGAAAATAATCTTAACTGTGCAAATAAAATATAAAGAATAGAAGAGCTCACATTTGAAATGGTTTCGTACGTACAAGAACTCATATTTAAAACGTCGAAAGTATTAAAAAAAAAAAATTGTGGAACTAAATAGTCTGGAACAACCTTCCCCAGTACCTTCTTACCCCGCAGTAGCTAAAAGATACTGAATCAGATAATTGAATAAAAAGCATTTATTTTATCAATATTAGCATCAGCACCTCTCGACAGCACAATTACACTCGCGATATACACACACACATATATACATATTTTTTCATACACCCCACAAAGGAGGCCCTGAGGAGAATAATTTCCCTCAGAGTCTATGACATCTTTGGAGTGCTGTGTGGAGGGTCTTTTTATGGAAAGGAAGGAGAGGAGTTTGTGGGAAGAAAAAGGGTGTGAGGAGTGGGTAGAAATCTAGGACGGACGTATGGATATATCCCTTCCCCTGCGATGCACAATAAACAATAATATCATTCTTAATGTTATGTTTTACCAATTATCAATTTAATTCATTCGCGGTATTCTCTTTTGTAAAATAGATTGGACCCCCTCAATTTTTTTAAGCCAAAAAAATTTCACGAGAGACAATTTTTCTTAGTTCAAGGCTTGAACCATTCAAGGACAAACTTAAATAAAACCTGCTAATTAATGGTGAACATAACTGTGAACATGTTTCCAGTTTAAAATATTCTACACTTTCTGTCCTCCTTCATGACCTATTCATAAAACGAACATTTTGTCGCGTCCTCCAGATCTTATTGTGCTTCGAAAAATTCTTAGAACTAAAAATGTAAATATTATTGAAACACACTACACGCTTCTCGCTTCCCCAAAACATTCAGGGCTGCCACAATAATGTATTATACCTTGCCAGGGCCGACCCTGAGCCAACGCGGTGCCTGGCGCGAGTAAAATTTTGACGCCCCGTGTCAAAACCAGTAGACGCCTAGGTAGGTGATCACGGTAAGCAATAATTTTCGGATGATTTTATTAAAAAATAGTCTCAATGGCGATATGTTCGGACTGTTAGGTGTTGGATATTATCAGCGCCTTGACGCTTTAAAAAGTCGGCGCCTGGAGCTGACTGCTCCATTTGCACCCGCATAGGTCCGGCCCTGTATCTTGGTCACGGTGACCGGATAAATCATCAAACTGATAATTCATCACATTTTTTAAAAGTTATATAAAGTCATGGAAAGTGATAAAACAGAAACTTTATTAACTGGGTTAAGTAGGTTAGGTTAGGTTAGGTTTAAATTTTAAAAAAATTTTCGTTTCTAATGACTTTATATCACTTTTTAAAAGTGTGTTGAATTGTCACTGTGTTGAGTTATCATGGAAACCTTGGTCACATGGACCTCCGATCGATTGATTTATTTATTGTATATAAATATATCCAGTTACGAAATATCAATCTTTATGGAAGAAGAAAAAAAAATCCGTTGAAGTGAGGTAAGAGAAACTGCGCTATATAAATGCCATGTTATTATTATTAAGAGTATTTTTGACGTTTCGCGCAAAAAAAATAAATCACGTGAAATAAATTAATAAATCGGCGCGTCCGTCCGTTCTGCTTATTATAATATTTTTTTACTAACAAAACATGTGGATACCTAATTACCATAATTTTGAAATTAGCTGAAAGTATGAAAATAATATGTCTTAGCATTAGCATGTGAAAACCCTGAATATCATCTAAATGTTGGTTAATAATAATTATAAACTAGTACCTCAATCAACAATTACTGCTTATTATAATTTTTCCATCTGTAAACAATTAACTTTATTTTTGTAGGAAAAGCTTTGTTAGTGCTAAATTTCTCACTAGATGGCGTCGAGACCTATAATATCTTCGTTTATTGGTGAAATATTTTTGGCTTGTCAAATATTATTATTTTTATAAAAATAATAATTATAATTGAATAACTTGTATAGCGCCGTTTTTTGTGAAAAATCACCTCAAGGGCGCTGTTTTATGTTCATTTTCAATTCAATTCAATTTTTTCTGTGTGAAAAAATCTGACAAGCGATAGAGCGGGTACCACAGATATTTGAATGACTATAGTGGGTACCTACCTACTACCTCTACCTACCTAACTGTAAAATAATATTTTAACAAATTTCTTTTTCATATTTGGAATTTTAATATCCCTTGATTTATCATTCTGCGCTAGATACAACCTACTAAAGTATTGATTTTATGTGAGCCCAATCACGTATAAAAAGATTATTTATTTTTGACCACATTTTATTGTAAGAGTGTATATACCTGGTGTTTACATTAACATAATAATCACGTTTTGTGTGAATATTGTTATTATCTTTATACTCTCACTTTCACGACGCGGTCAACTCTGTATCTGTGTTTCATTCGTGTGAAAGGAAACTCATTGCAAGTTGTTCGACTACATTAATGTATTCATCAGTGATTTGTTTTCATTGCCAAATGTTATAATTAATAGGGACAATTTACTTTGGTTTTTATATAATTTATTAATCTGTCTGAATCTGCGAGTAATGTGAGCAATCTGAGGTACTAATAGTTAAAAAAAAACACTTTAGCCAATGAAAATAAAATCGCTACCACGATGACCATTGTCGATACTTTTAAGAAGCGGTCATTGAATAGGCCTAGAGCTACTTATACAAAGATTTCGGGTACTTTTAATGGCCAACTAATAATATGGTTTTGTTCGAACATCTAAACATTCATATATTCTATGCAATAAAGTATAGGGAAAATGTGGTTTGTCCATAAATGGTCTCCATTTGGCAATTTACCGCTTTCCTCTGAAACTTACACACATTACTTGAACTTTTTTTATCAGAGCTATTATTTTGTTTTGTTATCTATACTTAAAAGATATATATATATATATATGCTCTTTAAACTGGTGCTTTTTTCTCCACATTTAAAAAAAGTGGCATTAAATACATTTATTCTGTACATATCTATTCTTAACTTATCGCATATTTTAAAGTAATGCGTACCTATTGTGTTACTAGGTACCTAGTATAAAAACTGTTTTCAGTTCTAATCAACTAATGTTTCCGGACCAAACAACCTTCCAATAATTATGCTTTATAGCTACTCGTGTTCTCATCTACATGGTCATCTTAAACTACAACATTCTTTAGACATTTAAATATGTGCCATATATTTCCATACAATTTATCTACTACCACCAATACACAATTACCTGGATATAAAAGGAGCTTTGATCCAACCAGAGCAACTGGTCTGCGTTTCCAGTTGGGGAAGACTAGCCCCTTCAAGACCTGTAAGGGTGCAGATCTTGGAGCTACTGGTAGACCAGGAGGTGGTGAGGCTGGTCCCCCATGGATCCGTATTAAGAAGCGAAGATCCGGATCGATCCCCATCCTTGACCTCCTGGACATGTCGTGGAATCCGAGCTTAATCAAGAATTCATCTTGCAACTTCAGAGGACACTCGTGATCTGGGAGCCGTCTGGAAATTCCACTCCCATACTGAATCCAAATAGTCAAATTAGACGGAAGGAGTAAACTTTTGGCTACGGATTTAATATCTGAATCCCGATTTAGGTAAAGAAGCTGACTTTTCATGTCCGCAAAGGGGTCTGGTCCTGCATATATCCTCACCCATCCAGACTGCTGAATTTCAGGCTCTGATAGTTTTTCTTTAATATCCTCATCGTAAGGAATTGATTTGAGTCCTCGCGTTGATGCTAATCTCCTTAAAGATTTCTTCCTCACTGGTAAGACACCTTCAACTGGCGCCACTCGTTCGTCCTTCATCACTGCGCTAGTAACTATTGTTATTGTATTGCACACCATTTCACCGGTCAGTTTACACAAGAATCTCGATACAAATTTCACTTTTCTCCGACAAGATTTACATCTAGCAGATGCATTCTTGTTATGGTGCAGTAAGCAGAAACACACATGTATTAAATAAGGCACTTATAACTTCGATGCATTTTTTCACATCTCAACTCAGAACTCTGATTTAAAAAATCACAAACCAGAATGTATTGCTTAAAACATTTTTGAAATGTAGTAACGCATTTAACAGTGTTACAAACAAGTGGTCTGAATGACGTAAGAGAAGCAATTGAACAATGGTAGAACTTGATCCAAAATTCCCATGCATTGAAGCAGAAGAGCAGTCAGGTTTGGCGGACTCAGACACGATATAAACAAAGCCATTCACAACTAGCAATGACCCCTCTCACACAGTCTACAGTCCACGGCGAGTCCAGTGGCAGGAGTGGTGTCTGTGCAGTGACGCGTGAGCAGAATACTGTTGCTGTTGGTGCTCTGACTCCAGGGGGGCGGAGGTGGGGAAAGGCAGGGGCTGCAGGTGCCTTGCTATTAGCGCCGGAAGTGGAAGAAGGTGCGGTGACTCAGTCTAAACCCTTCTATCACCCTCCTTCCGGTGGCCTTCAGAGAACTTTACAACGGAAGAAAGCTTCGTTCCCACACTATCAACATTGTGCTTTATGCTCGAAAGATGTACAACGCAATTATCATATGAACTGGTTTAGAAGCTTCCATCAACATTTTCTTCCAACGTCTAATGTATATGTACGATATATGATTTTTTAACATTGTCCTTAAAAATATATTAATTTTCGTAAATTACGTCGAAAATGCTTTTAATAAATTATTTAATAAAACGAAATATTATTTGTTGTAAATCTTAAAACGGGAACGTGTTTCACCCGTTTTAAGCTTTTTTAGATATAAAGTACCTACCTACTCTATTCGTGTTTTATTATTATGACCAACAACCTGTAGCTTTTGTTTTGTTAAAATAATACTTTCATTCATATAAGTAGGAATGTGGCACGCTATGAAGAGGAATAGTCCTTTCTACCAGTAGGTACCCCTTGATTCGAAATTGAATGCTTTTCATGTAGTTCGTATGGCTTGAATTACAAAAAGCGACGAGCATGATACTAGAAATAGAAAAGTACAATCGGAATCATACTTCATGTGTGTGTTTTGTTTTTTGAGTTCAGTCTTCCATCTAGGGTCCAATTGTCCAATATAATCCAGAATGGCGCTAAACCGAGCGGAACCCGTCGCGCTTTCCTGACCACCTCCTGTACTTGTCTACACCACCTGACCCAAACCAGACCTCAAACCATTTATAGCCGAAGGGTTCTTAGTTCTTAATTTAAATATTTACTCCAGGTGCGTTTCTCAAAGCCGCATAATTAAAAGCGTATAATATCACCGTTAAGTCCAAGTCGACGCTTCAAGTAGGAACTTCCTAAATGTTTTTATATTTCTTTAAAATGTGTGTTCCTCCAGCCGTGAAGAGTTTGTTTGATTCCTTTGAGGCTTGACTTGAAATAATTAAGATTAAAGATTAACGGGTGGGTTTTAGAAACGGTAATTTTATTTTCGTATATACTTGCGTACTACAATTATTATTGCTTTTTCAAGACGAATGCACAATATATACCTATAGAAAGATCCTTACATAATATTTTGAGCATTAGGGACAACCATCGGGACGTTTTTTTATTCCCGATTTGAGGAATGAGTGAGGCTGGAAGAAGTTGGGGAAGGAAAGGAGGCGTGGAATAGAAATGTTGGAAAGTACCTGTCTATTCAGAACTGGTAACCAAATCCCGCTAACGCCATTTTAAAAACGTATTCATTCTAAATGGTGGTTGTTCATCAGGTTATTACTGTAAGAAAATATTTCTTTTATTGAGACAACTCAAGTGAAAGCATTTAGTATTTTATACACTTTACAGGAGCTTCTATGTCTGTAAAGTGAAGAGACAGGGGAAATATATCGCCATCCTGTTGGACAGCGTTATTAAGAGGCCCGGATTATATGAAGGAGGAAAATAGATGCCGGTAGCTCGTTCCACATTCGAGCCGACTTACACAAAAAAGAGTCAGAGAAACAACCTGTTTTCATGATGCCGATATCAACACTTACCGTGAACGGGATTTCCGCGAGTTTCGCGTACGGTCACCGTTGCATAGGGAATCAAGGCTGCTAGCTCCTTCGAGCAGGCTCCATTGAAATACCTGTGGAACCGACTCAGCATACCTACATACTACATTTCGTCTGTGCATTAGAGATGGTAACAACAGATTGGCACAAAGTGCTGGTATAGATTACGCTTAGTTCTATAAATGAAGTCAATAAATAGATATATCAAGTAGTACCCCCAAACTTGTTGCCCAGATCTTTCATCCTATTTGTTAGTGAGTGTGTCTGATAGTTGGATGTGTATATATTGCAGAAGAATGTTATATTTTTTCTTGTATTCCTTGTCGGCACATGGAATTTAATAGTGGAAACAATGGCAGGACTGTCAATTAATTTGTTGATGACTTTGTGTAACACAACCAGGTTTGACCTGTCAGACAATGTTATTAGTTGCAATTGATACATTCTGAGCTTAAAATTGAGTCTCCTGTAAAAGTTCACCATTGTGGATAACGTTGTTTGGCTTTTAAGCCCTCGTATTATAGTGAAGGTTACCTAAGATATAAAAAGAGATTAAAAGCGTTATATAGTGACACAATAGCATAATTATTTTTGGGTTATAGGTGCAACCTTGGCCTCGTTTTTTGATAATTACATGAATTTTAATTTTTCAAAATATTGTCAAGATAATCACTCCTTCGTCGTTAGCGGCAACAGATTGAAGGAAACAATCCGGAGGTCACTGCAAATGGAGGATGTTTGATAACATCGTAAATCACAATGTTACCGAATAATAAATTCGTCACAAAGTATATTTTGTGCACGGGAGGCAATGAGGAAATTAATTTGTCTGATGGCCTCTGGGAAGGAGGAAGGAGAGGAAGATCTGGCATAGAAAATAATTGCAGCTCCCCAATACCGTTAATATCTTCAAAAATAGTACATGTATAAAAAATTTAGGAACAAAACAGAAATCTTTGAAAAAGAGATTTTTCTTACCTACATATAGTGCTTGAAAATATTTTCAGATCGCTTCGATCGTTGGAGCGTTGAAATGTCCATTTTATCGCTAACAACAAACAAAATACGGTTCCAAATTGTTTGCTCCCTATTTTTCATTTGATTAGTAAGTTTTAAAAAATCGATAAAGGGACTTTTTCGTGCTAAACTGGAAAGTAACCTCCCGTGATTTGTAATTACTATACGTTCCCATGAAAATATATATATGTATATTTCACAAATTGCGTCCGCACTTAAATATACCTACTTATTAAAGTCATATTATTTCCATTAGTTAATAATAATGTGTGAATTTAAGCATTTTGCATAAATAAAGTAAATTGAGTAAAACGTTTTACACTTATCGGAAATCTTCGAGCGTTTCGATCCATTACATTAAATTTTATTATATCCCACAAGCTAGATTCTCAGAAAAAGTGAGTTTAAAAATATCAGCAAAACCAGTAAGCGATAATTATTAATATTAATTCGAAAAACCACCTTCCCTATTAGAATCTTGTTTGCCAAGTAGCAGAATTAAGAAATGTAGTATCAGAGAGATATTTTAAAAGTCCTACCGCTGAGAGCTCCGTTGGATGTTCCTTTTGGGTACAAGCGTCGTTATTAAAAAATAATGAATGCCGGTACTAACTGTCCGGAGCCAATGAGTCTATGAGAACCCCGATCAGGGCATGGTAGTGAAAAGGGGAACACGATAAGGAAGAGGAAGGTAAGGAAGTACAGGAAAACAATATGACTATTTTTAAGAACTAGTCCCTCAGGGCCTATGACATCTTTGGGGAAGCTGTGTTGAGGGTCTTCTAGGAAAAGGTAGGAGAGAAAGTTCTGGGAAGGAAAACGGTATAAGGGGTGAGTAAGAATCTGGGGATCAGTGTGTCCAGAAGTGACGGACGTATGAATCCATCCCTCCAACTGCGGTGAAAAGTGATGGGTCGAGAGAGAATCCGGCTTGTTATCCAATAAATGGTTCCGGGGGTGGCGGTACCCATACCTGCCTCCCAAATTGATGAAATAAAATTATTACCATGCACACTTTACTTCAAATGTTTGTGATGTAGATACTTTATAATATAAAATATGTGCAAGTATTGAATAATATTGTACAATTTTGAAACTAAAAACGGTTTTTAGGCACGGTTTAGGTACAACGGAACTATCACCAACGTGCCTTTAAAATAATAACACGGTATAGTACCTAAGTACCTACCACAAAAAAAAGAGTTTCTCAGAACAAGATGAATTCTTAGATATAAGCTTCCTAATGTATTTTAAATTATCATTTCTCCATCACACTACTTACAGCTTACAATTCTCTCCTAATGGTTTCTGAACATCATCTTGTCTGAAAAGCACGCAGGATTGAAGCTAAACCGTAGAACGTCAACCAATGCTGTGAACAGTGAGACTGTTGACCCCAGTTACACGAATCTGAAATTACGGAATCGGAATTTAAATGAATCTGCACCTACTTTCGGTATGAAATTACCTATTCAAGAGTGTTCTGGGATCACCGTGTCGCGGCGTTAGGATTTTGAATCTAAAATTGTATTGTCCTTTAAGATCCTATTATTTGAAACCGCAATTATTATAAACATAAAAACATAAAAATAAATAAAATAAATATATAAATAAAACATACAAATATAACTCCCATAAACACGAGCTCCCGGAGCTCGACTTATGGAGTACATAGTAGAATAATAACGAAAAAAATATATATAAGTCTGCATATTGTTATCATTTGTAATGTTAAATAATTTACAAGTAATAAATAAAAAATAAAAATATATTTATTTCTGTAAAAACAGACAGAAGTGAGGCATGGTTAATAAAGCATTTAAAGAAAAAAAATATTGTTTGATAATAATGAGAACTAAGTATTTAAGACTTTTATTATTATTTCCGGAAATGGAATGTAATGAATTTAAAAAATAATTTCGTTAAAATTAAAATCGATTATTAACTTGACGGCCATTTTTATTGATGTGAAAGTTTTAAGGATAAAAAAATTCGTCTCTTTTTTAACCCAAAATAACCTTACAACCTTAAATAAGTTCTTGGGTTCGTAGTATGGATTATTAAAAAATAAATACAAAAACTCGCCTAAAAAACTATTTTAATATTAATATTTTCCATTTTCGAATACTGAAATAGTTCTTTCTCATTGTTATCTAACTGACATTTTTTAACTAAAATTTTTTTACTAAAAATGTACATATTATCCTAACCGCGTCACACTTTACTGTAGTTATTATTAGTATAAAAGTACAGATGGGAAATGAGCTATGTTCAGATTTTTTTAAGCAATTTCCAGTAGAGCTTAATCTCTGAGTTATATATGTATATATATAAAAAAATATATATATACATATTTTTTTAAATTTCAATGGTAACAAAGTAGTTATCCGCATTTATTCCATCTATCTACTAAATATTTACAGTGTCCATAATTGTATTTTTAATAATATAATTATCATTGTATTGACCATTCGTTATTAAATAAAAATCATTTCATTTTACACACATCTGTAGCTGTATTGTATTTTTTATTTTTTTGTGCTGACTGCCACGCTGCGTGGTCCACGACCAAGCAGGCGGCACTAGCGCGTACCTCACTGACTCTTTTCTAATTTCAAGTTTTCATAATGGTTTTTACACACGGCTTGCAAAAACGTCACCGCCGATAAAAAAATACCTCGTAGGCCTGCTTGGTTGATGGTACACATCGAAAATAGCGAAGGTATTATTACATTAGTGCAATTTAATTTACTTTTAAAATGCGCCAAAAATGCAAGCTGTTCCAGGTGCCATTTGCTTAAGGCCGAGATTGGTACACAATAATAATATAATCGATTGGAAATTACGACACGTACACAGTAACGTGCACGTCATGTACCAGCATCCTTTGAATGAATGGCAAAAAAGTTTTCCTGCATCCTGTAACAACCGCACACTTCTTTTAAATACGAATACCTTTACCCTATTTATTGGCATAAAAATGATAAATTAGGTTGTACGGGTATGTGAAGTGTGTAAATTAATTGATTCTATAAAGTGTTTTCATAATATGACGTGTTGCACATCCACACGCACGTCAGTGAATATCGAAACCTGCATGCAATAATCGACAGAAAAAGCCTATTAATTATTGAATTCTTGCACATTTTTGTCCGTTTTCAGTACTGCAGCAAGACTAGCAGCGAGAGTTTTCAAAGATTCTTGCATAGTACAAGACCTTCGAAACCTTCATTGGCTTCAAGGCCTTGAGTCTTGTGTAGATCCAAATCAAACTTGTAGATTGGTTTTCAAGGCGATTCATAAACATTAAAACTTTTCTATCCAAATATCATTAAGACTAGGTAAGTAACTTTTTAAATATCTTCATCAGTCGTACTTATGTAGACTCTCTGAACCCATACGGAAATCTTAACACAAAATTCGGAAACTGAGCTGTCGATCATTTTTCATATGAATACCGCACAAGCGTTCCAACTGCTCCCAACCGTCTGTAGCCAGTGGGACTATGGCATTCCCAATTATGAAGCTAAAAGTAGCGGGGAGGGGAAGGAGAAGAGAAAGAGGAAGTTAGGGAAGGAGCTACATAGCTTTTCAGATCTGGTCACCAAACACGACTAAAGCCATTTCAAGCCATTTTTCAATTCTGCGCAGAGAAAAATGAATAATGCTGATTTATTAAAAACATCTTCAAGTTATTGGTAATCTTGTTTAAAACGAGACTGCAAGCCGCTTCCTGATAAAGTGTTCTTCCACTTGCGTCTGTCTTAATAATATAAAATGACGAAATGCAAAAAAAAATATGCAACGTGCGAACACGTGAAAAACATTAATTGGTTGATGGCCTGCAATCCCATAGCAAATAAATTAGCAATATTTTTTAACAGGAAGTTTTCTTCGTGTAAATAGTGGCCCTACACCAGGGCGTTACTGAGAATATCTTCCACTCTTTACTATATGTTATTTTAAATGAATAAATGGTGAAAAAACAAAATAATCAAATAAAATTTATTTATTTGAGGCCGTGACCTCCGGATTGCTAGTTGAGAGCCTCACCCCTCGATTACGGAGGCCATCAAATAGCAAGATATACATATATAACCTACATCACAAACAGTACATGGAAGTTTTAATTGTGATCAAGTTCTTAGCTCTCATTTTCAGTTTTTTTAATGAAGAATCGTAGCAGTTTTTATTTACCAATCCTCAAAAATGATTATTGCACGCCACTGCTAGATACTGACTTTTATCTTCTTCATTTTATAATGTTTTTTGTACAGTATTTTTACGTCCTGTTATGTCAGTTGTATGCGGATATTTTAATATTCCATATTATGATAAGTTGATTTATTTTTCATAAAATAATATTATTCAAGACAGGGCTGGCAATAAAGTATTTGCCTTCAATGCAGCAACAACATCGTCCTGGAAAACAAATAAAAAATAAATGGAAAAAAAATTTTTAGAAGTGATTATCAGAAATTTAATCCGTGAAACGAATGTGTTGTAAAAACAGAATATGTATCTGATTTGCAAATCCTTATTATCCGGTATCGGAAATAATATTGTGTAATTCCAAAAAAGATTCACAAAGTAAACTTTTGAATTTACCTTAGTGGAGACCAAAGTTAAGGCTGGCCGCATACATACGTTTTCCGTATTCGATTTTCGAATTCGTTTTCCGTATTCGGAATTCCGTGAGACTAGCGCAAACGTTCGTTTTTCTCCATTCGGAATGTATAAACGTCAGTACCAGTGTTGCCAACAAGGGCGATATATCGCCATTTAGGCTACTCAGAGCGAGAATCGGCGCCGAAAAAATCTAAAAGGTGACTGGTCGCCAATTAAGCTACTTCAAAAACATCAATTTTAAACATGTCCCGAAATTCTCTAGCCCACCCCCCCCCCCCATGAAATTTATTTTTCTGGGGACAAATTTTATATTTTCTTGAAACTCTCTAGCCACCCTCCCCATGATTTTTTTTTATTTTCTGGGGACAAATTTTATCTTTTTGAAATTCTCTAGCCACCCCCCCCCCCCCCCACGAAATTTTTATTTTCACGTAAAAACATCAATTTTAAACATGTCCCACCTAACAGCAAATTCGGCTACTTTACGCTACCTTATGTATGAGAAACGGCGATATTAGGTCAAGATCCGTTGGCAACACTGAATTACGAACGGAAATTTCCGTGCGTTTGCGTCGGCACAAACAAACTGTATGCAATAGCTGCGTTCCACATGACGTCATTACGTTTTTTCCATTCGGTTTCTCCGAACGCCCCGGCTCGCATTCGGAACGTGCGTACGGAATTTGTTCCGTTCGGAACTAAAACGAACGTGTGCGGCAGTTAATGTATTTTCTACTGATTCCGTGCATTCGGATGTCCGAATACGGAAAACGAATTCGGAAATCGAATACGAAAAACGTATGTATGCGGCCAGCCTAAGAATCGAAACATGGTTTGTTAAGGCGACATAAGATTTTAATAAAGGTGGTTTGCTCGACGCTCACATTTTAATTATCTCTGATAAATGTATTACTAAAATCTCCAATGTTTATAGAGGGATCCCTATCTATGTAAGTTATTTATATTTAGCATTAATAAAAACAGTACCTTACAATCAAAATGTTTTTATTTTAAACGGTTTGAAAATTTTATAAAATGTTTTTCAACTTTAATATTAGCGGTAAGCACCAGATTTAATTTTCTAGGCGATGAATGAGTAACTCGCCGAGGGATCCCTCTAGAAACATTTGAGATTTTCGTAATAAGTTCATCAGAAATAATTCAAATAAACCGATTTGTAAACCGAAATTTCGATGTTTCTGGGCCTTTTTGGGCAAAGGCCGCGCGCCGATTATTGTTTTTACGGGACTTTATCACTAATGTCGTTAAGATTTCCACTTAATTTTAGAGATTTGATTGGTAAAATTCAACAGCAGGTCTCTGCAATACACCAGGGCTGGGCGTCGCATATTTTTGTGCACGGCTGCTTCACTTACTTCGTTAAGATTCTGGCTTTATTTTAGGGTATTGTCTCGTCTTAATGGCTTTATCTGCTACTAGACTAGATTTAATAGACTGCTAGTTACTTGATTGGGCCTTTCCTTCCGGTCTCACACTTCCTTCAGACTCAAAATTTCACAAAAATTGAACTTTGATAGTTCCGCTGTCCGATGTGCATTGTGCATACTCTACTATCGTGCGTAATAAAAATATAATGGAGGAGAGTGTGAGAAAGAGGCCTACTCGTCGCGTCTGAGGTCACGAAATGTGCTTCAGACGAGTTGAGGACCTCAGCTTTGTTGAAGGGGCTAACGTCGAGTTCTCCTGATTTTAGATTACCGGTGGAGGATCGAGAGCAACCTAGTATTCAACCAAGACCATGGGACGGAAGACTCCGCTCAAGGCGTCCTGAAGGTCCCTTCCAGAGAAACAGAAATACTGAAGATGAAATATTTAAAATCATGTCTTTTGTTGTTAAATTTAGAATGTAAGATCGTGTTAAAATGAAGTATTTAGAATCCTATTTATTTTTTGCATAACATCAATTGTGATAATAATGTTTTGTAATTCATGTAGCCTAGGGTTTTAGATTAGGTCGGGGAGGGTGTGATGTATGGTAATAAGGTTGAGTATTTAATCGATAGATGGCGGTAGTCATAAAGCATACTCCAGAGTCTGTCAAATGTCGCTAGGGTGTAACAGGTACCTACTTGTGAGATTATATTTTCTGAGAGCAAGCTCCTCGGGAACCAGAGAATTATGGTGCTGCCACACGCAAAGCTCACATCAACAGATAATATAAAGCACAATAGCGCTCGCCATACAATCCCATACAGACCCGACACACGTAAAAAGATAACGCGCTATAAGTGTGGTTCTGAACTTCGCTAACCGAATTTATTTTACGTATCCGCTCCCGAAGCGATATTTGAAAAGTTATGCGTCCCCCTCTCCGCCGTAAAAAGGAGAGGGGGTCATTTTAATTACGGAGCTACCAACTAAGTTCTGTGTTCCCTTAGTAAAGTTGTCACTTTGACAGATGAAATTATGTTCCTCGGCCGCTCTCGAATTCAACTGACCCCCTCTCCTACCATAGGAAGAAATATTTGATAGCGTCGTGTGTCGGTAGAAAAGATGATGCGCTGTACAAAATATCTTGGAGTTACACTTGACAGACGACTCACATGGAAAAAACACATAAATATTACACTACAAAAAGCAAAAAACACATCCAACGCCCTTTACCCGTTGCTACACTCAAACTCAAAAACTTCCATACAAAACAAACTACTCATCTACAAAACACAAATACGCCCCATCATGTCATACGCCTCACCCATTTGGGGCACAGCAAACACAAAAAGTCTCGCCACATTCCAGAATGTCACACTTAGAAGATTCACCAAAAGCCCTTGGTTCGTCCGTAATAGTATAATTAATTCAGGCACGAAAATCCCCCCATTTAAAACTCATGTGGTAGAATTAGCCAAAACATTCTATGCGAAACTTCCTATGCACTCAAATCCCAGCATAGCATGTCTCGGGCGCTCAAGTCCCGACGACGAACCCACCTATCCATTCCCAGTCTCTATAACCTTCCCCCCTTGATGAGTGGACTTAAATAAAAAATTAAAATTGCAACCAAATATACAAAAAATATAGTATACATTTACAAACAATCAACTTTAAAAACGATTTTCTAATTAAAAAAACAAACACAAAATTTACAAAAAAATATATGTAAAAAAATTCCTATAATCAAAAAAAAAATTAATAAATAAAATACAAAAAATATAGTATTTTAGTCCTATAAGTTGCTATAGGCAGCCCACTCATCGGGTAGAAAAAAACCATCCCCCAGGTACTTTACACCCTCAGTTCACGAGACATGGAGAAAATATTCCCCGACACTCGTATTTTGCACAATAGGATACCTTAACTTTTGATGTGAGCTTTGCGTGTGGCAGCAGCTTAACCTACCCTCGGGTAATGAACACTGAACAGTGTAGCTTAATCCAGACCTTTTTATTGTAACGTAAATAAGAGAAGATAAAAAGAGTTTCCAACACCGAAGTCCGCATAGTAAAGGCAGATATAACAGTTAAGCTGCTGCCACACGCAAAGCTCACATCAAAAGTTAATGTACAGCGCATCATCTTTTCTACCGACACACGACGCTATCAAATATTTCTTCCTATGGTAGGAGAGGGGGTCAGTTGAATTCGAGAGCGGCCGAGGAACATAATTTCATCTGTCAAAGTGACAACTTTACTAAGGGAACACAGAACTTAGTTGGTAGCTCCGTAATTAAAATGACCCCCTCTCCTTTTTACGGCGGAGAGGGGGACGCATAACTTTTCAAATATCGCTTCGGGAGCGGATACGTAAAATAAATTCGGTTAGCGAAGTTCAGAACCACACTTATAGCGCGTTATCTTTTTACGTGTGTCGGGTCTGTATGGGATTGTATGGCGAGCGCTATTGTGCTTTATATTATCTGTTGATGTGAGCTTTGCGTGTGGCAGCACCATTATGTCGTTATATTAGTACTTCATTTTGTTCTCCAAATTATAAGCAGATTAAATGGCACGTGTTATAAACACATTATTATTATCATTATTAATAATTGAAAAACACAACAATGTTTAGATTTATAACCTCTTTATGATCGGAGGCATAATATGCAAAACTCTGATATTATAATATCCCCTGATTTTTTATATATACATATTTTTTACTGACCGGTCTTATTAACATGATGGCATACGTATGATTGTCTATAAAGCAAGAAGTTTAAGTCAGATTAAATTTACAAAGGTTTTCATTGTCTCTATTACCTACGTACCGTACGTACCTTCTGCGGGAAACAGCGTTTGTTAGTTAGGTGGGCCAAAATGCTTAGACATAATCATTGGTTTCTCGTCTCGTAAGCGATATAAAATGATAGGCTATTCTTTTAAAGTTTAATGGCAGTGTTCATTTCCTCTGAAGGTGGTTGCCTCACCGACTATTGATAACAAGTAAACCTACCTCTGAGTACGCACCAGCAGGAGTGCGGATACCCGGCTATAGTCGGTTCCACGCCGGACGCAATCCAGCCCTGCTTCAGCAAACCAACATTTAGCTGTCATGGTCCGCTTCTCCTGGTATTGTTAATGTTCAGTGTCCTTCGGTACAGCAATGGTTGTAATGGTTATTCGATTCGAGTAAGTGCTTTATTTGAGTGATGTTTGATAAATCAATGTGAAAAGATGCTTTCAAAAATCAATCAGTAAAAAACCTTTTTTTTAATATAATATACCTATCTATTTTCAATTTTCGACCTAGTACGCCATCTCTTGGGCCGTTTAGTAGCCAATTTCAAATATTTCAAAGGACCGACATTTATTTCGTATAGGTATTAACTGCTTTAATGTCTTCCAATTTCAGAGAAATGCGTTTTATGTCCGCATGCGTGCGTGCGTGCTTGCGAGTTGATAGAATGCATTGTCTTCGATAACGAGTCTATCTGCTTAGTTTTAGCTCGATCATATGTCGGGAAGTGGGTTAATTTCCACTAAGATTTGCATTCATTCATTCACGAAAACAAAAGTGAAATTCAAATAGATGTATTTAAAAGGGTGAAGTTTTGTTTATTAGTAGCCAGTGATCATGTTAGGTTAGGTTGGGGCTCAACATATTGTTAAAAAGATTAAATGCTTCTAAAATAAAAGGCCAACTCATATTACGCCAATTTTTATTATTGCAACCTAGTCACAGATCAAATAATCTAGTACTATTTGTATCTCTAAAAATGTACGGTTTGTGGATTATATTAATATTATCTTGATATATATGTAACAATTCTTGGATTTTTACATAAACCGATCAATTCGCTAATGATTTGTTTTAAACCTAATTATCTCAAACGAGTTTGCCGGGTTTTTTCTTATTAATTAATTTACATTACGTAGTAGTACCTACACTAATAATAATATTTTTAAAAAAACATAATGTAAAATTATAAATGTGTTTACTTACGCATTACATACGCAATTTATTTATTCAATTAAAACATCACATACATTAAATATAAGTTAGTACATATTCTCAAAACAGCATAGTTCTAATGTTTATTTAATTACAGCTGCAGGTTTGTGGCATATTCTTGGTGGATTAAAAAAATTACGAAAATTTTACATTTGCACTTCTTACACACCATCAACAACATGTTTAATATAGTTTTACAGTAACAAACGAATATATTTTTTGTTTCATTCGCAGTTTAAACTCTTTTGCAAAACAACTCAAAGTATATACTATAATTCATTTATCAAACTATCAAGTCAAAACAAAAAATATTAAGAACTTTCCTAGCTCAATTTTTAAATTTATATTTTAAATTAAATAAATAATAAAACCAACTTAGTGCTGGGACTAAAAACTAACGCAACAACGGAAATTATAATGTAGATACTAGATACCTATCCCTTGTGCTAAAGCCTAGGTAATCATCCGTGAAATAAAAAGTGCATTCCTACCGGTAGGTACGCATATCAGATGTTTTGCTAATATTTTCGGTTTCATGGTAACAATGTGTAAACTGAAACCATATTTTACAAATAAATTTTATTTGTATCTGTTTCAAAGTGTTAACGTACCTGGCAGAAAACTTAATATTTTTTCTTAATTATTAATACTGAATCAGTTTATAAAATATTACTGTATAAACTCATACATATCAACAAAAATGTAGATATATCATTTATACATAGATTTCGTTATTTAGTTAGTATGCTTAGGTACTAAAACCCCTCGATCAGTTGTAAGTGCCAAATTGGAAATAAATAATATTATTAGTGTTGCTTTGGTATTCTTTCAAAGCCGGATGATTAATAAATTACAGGTATTTTTGGAACATCCTTGGAAGTGATCGTCTCAACTTTTCCAATTTCCCCAAGGAAGCACAAACACATATTTGAAGGACAGCTTGAGGTTTCAGCCGAGAAATAAATGAATTTTTTTAGATGTAGTTAATTGAAATGATACTTTTTTTATTTAAATATTCTGCGATTTGCATATTTTCAATAAATATTGTCACTTGAATCCTTTCAGTATATTTTTTGCATAGACATTTTTATCCGATTGGTACCGGGTATTGATTCTGAGATATATTTTTACATATTAAGATGCCACAATACTCTAATAACGGGGGTTGCTCAAGGCTCACATTTTAATTGTTTCGGACGAATTTTGACGGACTATATTTTTTTCAGACGGTTGCCAAACCTTAATATTCAAATAAAAACCTTTTTGAAAATTTTGAAAAACGTTTTTCAATTTAAAATTAGCTGTAAGCATCAGATTTTATTTTTCTAGACGATGAATTAGTATCTTCCCGGGAGATTCAGTTAGAAAAATCTGAGATTTTAGTAATGCTTTTATCAGAATTAATTAAAATATGAACCATAGAAAGTTAAATTTTATATGACTGCTCTGGCAAATTCGACCATAGGTCTGTCCGATACTCGCCTTCTTCACTTACGTCGCTAAGATTCTGACTTTATTTTAGAGTATTGTGTCCTCTTAATGATACGTTAACCGCAGATAAGTCAAACCGTTTCTTTTTGCAAAAAAGGATAGTTAGATTATTATAATGTGTGGCTAAAATGTTTTTTTGTATCCGAGGCAATAAAGCATTGAAAAACAAAACTAACTGGTCATAATTTTTTTTTAATTCTCGGAGCTCATTTTAATTGTTAGTCTGACGCTGAACAAATTTGATAAAATAAAACTTATTTTCATTGCCAGTTCGCCTCTGCGCCAACTATTGCCATGTAATTAACCCTACCGCCACTCATGAATTTGATTTTTGCAGTTGCAAGTGGCCCTGCAATGGTTGAGTCGATCCTTGCCGCTCTGGGTTTTGGTGGCGCACAGCCAACCACGCCCGACGCGCATCAGCTCCTTGCAGTTGCTCCACTGGTCGGCGTATTTGCAAGGATTGGTGCACAGCTTGCCGACCTTGCAGGACTTGGGGCAGAGGCCGCACATCTTACCTCGCTTGTAGGGCCGCCCTAGCTTGTCGGCCCAATTTCCACTGCAAAAATATTCAAAAATTACATTACTTCAAACACAATTTTGATTGTTTTTTTTTTATATCACGTTTATTACTACAATATATTGTATTTACATTATCTTCATATATATAGGAATTGTATTATTAATGTTATATTATTAACAATTTTAAAAAAAACTCAATTATAATAAAATCACCAAACCCATCGTGATATATAATATTAGACATTCCAGTGAAAACAATGAAGAAAAAAATTCTTAAAATTCTAAAATTAAAAATAGATATATCTTATTTTCAGCACATACAAATAATGAATTAATGTTGCCATTCTTACAATAGTTGGTGGGTGATCAGGGTTCGATTCTCGGCCGTGCGATTTAACTTTTAATTTTATTTTATATCCCGTGATTTTTCACGGGCATGCGCTAGTAACTTATATAAATTTTGTCACTTTTTTATGAAACTATTGAACATGTTGAATGAAAAAAAAAAAGATTTTTGTATCGACTTCACTCCGGATTACGGTAGATAGGTACATAAAAAATACTCATTGAGAGAAATTACGAATTACAGTTTATTAGAAAACTTAGTTTAATTATATTTTTTTCGCGGGCAATCTGTTGACACAATACGCCATGCAAACATCACTTTTACAGTATCTGAAATAAAATAGGAGCTTCGAAATTCAGACGCCAGATGTCCAACATTTTCCTCACAAAGCCTCCATCAAGCTTCGCAAAAAAATCAACAGAGCACGGAAATAATAATTTTTCCTAAGATTTTTCCGGGGAATCACTTATCAACATCTATAGTTCTAGAATATCCTAAAATATGGAACTTACATGGGACAGTAGTTGCACACGTAGTTGAAGAAAGGTTTCCCACCTGGGCCCCCATAGGGACACTTGGTGAAGCCGCAGCCTACTTCATGTGTAGTAGCCCATACCATCTGTGTGTAGTGCCCCACAACATGTAGGTTGTTGTTTTGGGAACCGTAAGTGAAATTCTGGTGCTCTACAAACCAGGATTTAACGCCGAAAAGCCTGAAATAAACGTTAGAAAGCTGAATATAACGCGTATGGACCTTTATTTCATTATATATGAATGTTAACTTTGTGGCATATTTGATTTCCTTGAGAATGGAGGGGATTAAATAAAGGAAAAAAAATCCCGTTGAACTTGTTGATCGATAAAATGTGATTCCAAAAAAAAATATACCGATTATCTTGTTATAATAGTTATAAAAATAAAATAAAAATTAACTTTGATCTATATATTGGAGTATATTTTTTTAATTGTAAAAAATTGTCTCGAATCAAATGACACTAAAGAGCCCTGTTATTGTAGAGCTGTAATTTGCCAATTACAATAAATGTAATTTTCATATATACATTAATGTTAACATTAATAAATGCGATTCATATATACATTACAACGGACAAATGTTTCTTCCTAGAAAAGGGTGTGAGGGAATTAAGTTTATTTTATATCTCACTAGCTGCCACGTACCCGGCCTTGCTCGGGGTTGTGAATCATTTGGAGTAATGTTTTGAAGTTGTGAATACTAAGATAAACATCGACTTTTCTCTACTTTATACATATATAATATGCATGTATAATAAAATAAGCCTTCCGGAAAAAATCTATAAATTATGGTGAAAACCCTATCAATATCTGTTGCGTAGTTTAAAAGAACTATGCGCAAATTATGGTGAAAACCCTATCAATATCTGTTGCGTAGTTTAAAAGAACTATGCGCAAATTATGGTGAAAACCCTATCAATATCTGTTGCGTAGTTTAAAAGAACTATGCGTAAATTATGGTGAAAACCCTATCAATATCGGTTGCGTAGTTTAAAAGAACTATGCGCAAAAACAGACAGACGCGGATGGCGACTTTATTTTATACTATTTCGAGATATTCCACCTGCATAGAATAAGCACATATAGGGTGTTAGTAGAACACGTTTATTAATAAAGGGGATAATATTTATTTAAGAAGTTACAGGAATTATTTTTATTCTTAAAATCAAAACATCTACTTCGATGCTAGTCAAAGATAAAACATTATCCAGGTGAAAGTAGAGCGAATCTATTTTCAGTATTATTTGTTTATTTTACTAAATTGAATCTGCTCTCCGAGATGTTACACATAGATAAGGTATAAAAGTATGATTATATGGCCTTGACCATCTCAGCGGACGGAAAATAAACATTGTTAACACGGTTGGCTAATGTCCGATAAATTGGCTTCTAATTATTAGATTACTGTATGTTTTGCACAACTTAATAAATATATTATTTTATACGACACACTTGTGATTGTATGTTTTATACGACTCATAAGTAGTCTCATTCAATCTAAATCCATCCTAAACGAGTTTCGCAAAAAACCTCTCCATTCGTACTGCTGTTACATTTTTATAATATTATAATCGACATGATGTAGGTATTTATCAATTTATTTTACAATAATATTCACAAGTAGTTGTAATATATAACTTCTCCTCTCCTGAGCACAAGCATCAGCTTTATCAGGAATATCAGTCAATATTACCATGTTGTAATCAAATTTATTATGTTTGTAAGTAATAAAATTTTATGGAGAAATTAAAATCATATTACACATGTAAGTACGAATACTTTCAAAAATAAAATATTTGATATCAATTATTATTGATGGGTACAAGCTCTATTTTGTGCCTAATAAAGAAATAAATTTAAAAATAACTCATCGGGATTGTATAGAATTGGCTGTAGTGTAAATTGTTAGGAGCTAATAAATCAGTGAGGGAAGTGCGTGATCCAAATCCCCTACTGAGATTTAATAAAATCATGTTGTTTAAATGCCATTTATCTTTTCTCAATAATATTCTATTGCTTCCAAACATTCAATAACAAATTTCCAAAAAATATGTATTCAGAAACCCGCTGGATGACAACCCTGGGCATGATCATAGTAATATGATGACATTGATGTATCACATTTGGATGAGACATGAAGCGAAAAAATAGATTCCACTATTTGACCTCCAACTGACCTCCAACTCTCCCAACGCTCTAACTAAAACTACCGATTCCGGTCTACTTTCACAGCTTATCGCGTTCTAATAGTGGAACAAATTTCAACGAGATATTAGTATGCAGTAGCGCCACTAATTTTAGCTCTATGTATGATAACAGAATTATAATCAACATCTCTTATGTATAGATCGATCTTACATTTTGATACGAGCCTCCATTAATTCTATAATATTTTCAGTCGGTCGAGATGATTTTATTACTATTTTATCCTTCATCGTAATCATTACTCATCTCGATTTAAATAAGAACAATATATTACTTACCAAACAATTAACCATACGTGAGTAAATAGAATGTATGAATTGTATTCAGTCAATTTCCATACACTGGACGTTCGACAAATCTACGTCTATCAACACAATATACATGTACGATAGTGTAACGTATGTTAAATTGTCTAGAACGAGTGTTCGCGACATGACGGTGGTACACATTTGACATTTTAAATAAGAAGAATGACTTATATATGTATTCAATAGCCCCTCAGCTGTTCTTGACACGCAATTTTACTCTCCTAATTATATCAGCTCAATCTATTATCATTTCTGATTTCTATATTTAATCAACAATTTTATAAGACTGATGTGACACGGACACGACAGATATTGAATAGTATTTTTCCGAACATTTCGCTATTGTTTATATAACACATACAGAAAAGAAAACAAAAAAGAGTTTTTTCCTGTGAGTTCCTCAAAAATAATGAAACATAACGCATTTGGTTTTGTTTCAGGTGGTTGAAGATTGCAGGTTCAAAAGGTTGTTTTTTTGTTGTTAAAGATAGATCAATATTTTTGGATTACGTGACATTTTTAAAAATTCAGCCAACAGAAGAGTGAACCCATGACTCCTAGGTGGAAACCTGACACATTTGTCTACACAGCAACTAACCGGTCAAATTTAATTTCATATGCGGGCATTGTTAGGTCTAGGAGTTGTGATGTTGCGTTGGTTGAGTTTGATGAATCTTACAAATAACACTTAACTGGGATTTTCGACAAATAATTAATAGATAATATTTTTCCGTTTTTCCGTCAATTGATTCAAATATACCTATATAGAGATTGATAATGATAAAGCTTATGTTTGTAGGTTCGTCTCTAATAGTGTCGTTTGGAATCTATTGATTCAAATATACCTATATAGAGATTGATAATGATAAAGCTTATATTTATAGGTTCGTCTCTAATAGTATGGTTTAGAATCTATTTTACAGTACAGGCATGTAGAAATCAAATCTGTATTCAGTTGAATAATAAATCGCGACGTATGTCCGTGCGATGTTAGTCAATGCAAAGAACAGATAAAATGAAGATAAAAACTAATTATTTATATTTCTTTCAATCTTCTAACCAAAACGTCAGTTTTTGAACTTTATTTTACATCAAAGTTTTCAAATAAATAAATATTTGGATGTTTTGAGAGAGAATAGGATACGTAAAGCAATTTAATTGCTTGTTATTATACTAAATTCCACACTTGTTTCCTATAAAGGAATACAATTAATTAAATATCTCCTAATGAAACATTTTTGTGTATAAAGGGTTATTTAAATCTACTAAGAATTTATTAAGAATCTCTTCAAATTATTTGTAATCCTGTTAAAAGCGGAAAATTTGAAGAGATTTCGAACAAATTAGCAATACTCATTTTATTTTTTCTTCGTGCGCACGACGTAGAGTCTCATTATTTGTTTGCGGTTAAGTTTTCCTAAATATCACAAAATTTTTGCTGGAAAATTGACAAGATTTACTAAAAATAATAATAAGTATCCAATATAGAGCAATTAATCACCAGGATGTGCGTTATAGGGAAATAATCATCGGCTTAAAACACAATGTATGTGGTTGAGCTGTTTGTGGTAAAAACATAGGTAAATCAAAATTCTGTGTAAACATTAATTGTCAGACTATCGCCAACTATCGACTATCGTCATTAAAAAAAATATAATTTGGTCATATTTTATAATGTCAGATATTCCATTTGGTGTTTTCCTCAAAAATATCAAAAAGTTTATAATTATTTTTATAAGCAATAATTGTTCGCCTGAAACACTCATCCACATTGAAAAATCTCCTGATAAAAGATACATGACGCCAACGGGACTCGAACCCGTGTCCCTTCGATTTCCGGTCGACAGCTCTGACCACTGAGCTATGGAGGCTTATCTCTTACCCGCGAAATTATTCAATATATGCTAGTGTTTCATTCAACAATTACTGCTTGTTACATTTTTTCACCTGAAAACAACCAACTTTATTTTATATGAGAAAGGCATTGTAAGTGCTAACTCTCTCACTAGATGGCGTTGAGACAAATTGTCTACATTTTTAGGTGAAATACTTGAACTTGTCAAATATTAATTATTATTTTTTTTTGGTAAATTAATGTTTTTAAGACAAGATTTTTTTTATGCATAGCACAAAAGATAACAATTATTTTTATAAGCAATAATTGTTCGCCTGAAACACTCATCCACATTGAAAAATCTCCTGATAAAAGATACATGACGCCAACGGGACTCGAACCCGTGTCCCTTCGATTTCCGGTCGACAGCTCTGACCACTGAGCTATGGAGGCTTATCTCTTACCCGCGAAATTATTCAATATATGCTAGTGTTTCATTCAACAATTACTGCTTGTTACATTTTTTCACCTGAAAACAACCAACTTTATTTTATATGAGAAAGGCATTGTAAGTGCTAACTCTCTCACTAGATGGCGTTGAGACAAATTGTCTACATTTTTAGGTGAAATACTTGAACTTGTCAAATATTATTATTTTTTTTTTTTGGTAAATTAATGTTTTTAAGACAAGATTTTTTATATGCATAGCACAAAGGATAACAATTATTTTTATAAGCAATAATTGTTCGCCTGAAACACTCATCCACATTGAAAAATCTCCTGATAAAAGATACATGACGCCAACGGGACTCGAACCCGTGTAAATGAAAAAATGTAACAAGCAGTAATTGTTGAATGAAACACTAGCATATATTGAATAATTTCGCGGGTAAGAGATAAGCCTCCATAGCTCAGTGGTGAGAGCTGTCGACCGGAAATCGAAGGGACACGGGTTCGAGTCCCGTTGGCGTCATGTATCTTTTATCAGGAGATTTTTCAATGTGGATGAGTGTTTCAGGCGAACAATTATTGCTTATAAAAATAATTGTTATCCTTTGTGCTATGCATAAAAAAAATCTTGTCTTAAAAACATTAATTTACCAAAAAAAAAAAATAATAATATTTGACAAGTTCAAGTATTTCACCTAAAAATGTAGACAATTTGTCTCAACGCCATCTAGTGAGAGAGTTAGCACTTACAATGCCTTTCTCATATAAAATAAAGTTGGTTGTTTTCAGGTGAAAAAATGTAACAAGCAGTAATTGTTGAATGAAACACTAGCATATATTGAATAATTTCGCGGGTAAGAGATAAGCCTCCATAGCTCAGTGGTCAGAGCTGTCGACCGGAAATCGAAGGGACACGGGTTCGAGTCCCGTTGGCGTCATGTATCTTTTATCAGGAGATTTTTCAATGTGGATGAGTGTTTCAGGCGAACAATTATTGCTTATAAAAATAATTGTTATCCTTTGTGCTATGCATAAAAAAAATCTTGTCTTAAAAACATTAATTTACCAAAAAAAATAATAATTAAAAAGTTTATAGTTTTGAGATAGGTATTTAAGATTCAACAAAGTAAATAAAAATCTCCCAAATCAAAACGCTACAAAAAAGCGCCCATATTGTTATTTAAAAAAAACGGAGCTTTACAAATGATAAAAATATTAATTATCATTACATGATTTCTCATCTCGCATAATACCTCATCTGATAATTTATAACTATGGGATTATTAAATATCACACAAACAGTTAATGGGTAGTTTGTTATTGAAGGGATGAACATTTCCTTTAAATGGCATCTGGTTAAAGGAATTCTTACCATGGCACTTGGTGTGATGAGACGAAGATGTTCTGTCCGCAAGTTCCGTATTCTTCAACATGCCTACCGATGGGTGGGTCGTGGACCAAATACTGGCAAGCATCAGCCCACCTCTGGGCGGCACGTGCTGCTCCCTTATGCCACTTCTGGAAGAATTCATTATAAGAACAATGTGAATGCCTTGAAAACGGAAAGAAATGTGTATACGGGTTATATTTTCATGACTTGACTTATTTCACCACATCATAGATCGCGATATGGTGAAATAGGCCAAGCCATGATACTCGTAGTATTGCGCGTGTGAAACGGACATCATTAGTTATCTTATTACTCATATGTAAGATTCTGAAGTCTGGCAAGTGTCTAGCGATGATTATGTTATTTGGTTTGGATGAGTAATGGTAAGTACCTACTTATGCACAATAATTGGTTTAATAATACTTGACCAATTATAACTACACTGTCATTTTAGTCAAAGGCGCTTACAAAAGCAAATAAATTATATAATATTTTTTGTAAATGTAAAATATAAATCTTCCTGATTTACGATATTTTTTATTTAACGAAAACCTGTATTACCGATTATGCGAATATGATAATTAGTTTGTGTAAAGCTGTGGATAGAGACATATCTATCAACGAATATAGATAAAATTTGAGAAATAATAATTTAAATTTATATCGCGAAATGTTAAATTATAGGTCTTTTATGTTGTACCCAAAATCTGTGTAGATCATTTTTAAGAAAAAATTATTATTCAGCTAATTATTTTGTAGGAATTTTCCATCGCCCATAATAATAATAATAATAATAATAATGGTTGTAGAAACACAAAATATTATTCAGCAATTAATGCAAGTAATGAGATCTATTTAAATGACAATAAAATAGGAAATCATCATTGAAACAATTTACTTTAATAAAAAAATTATTATTACTCATTGTATCAGCGCATACGCAGAATGCCTGCGTATCATCGGCAGCCTTGCCCCTTGTATACACAATGGCATTATGTCCTACATTAATTATGACAATCTTTATAACAATCGCGGAAATTATTCGCCCCAGTGCTAACTGGGCTAGGGAGACGAGATGGCAAGATGACTGTCTCAGGTCTCAGGGCTGTGTGTTGGGTGGTCGCGGTCCATTAATGTGTTTGATTACGAAGATATTGAATGTGTCAGAGTAGAGCACAATAACCGCACATGATTTTTATTTTTATGGGTGGCGAATAGATCCTAAATAATAATATTTAATGAACGTGTACTTGCGTCCAGCTCCTCACATCAATCCTATCTGTCAAATTCCTAGATTTTTTTTGATGAAAAAAAACATCAAATAGTCACCAGAGATCAAAATTTCATTATATTTTCTACTCAAAATAATGCCAGGAATCACTGGTTAATGTAATTCAAGTACGTCCCTTTACACCCTGTATATTGTCAACCTATGGAATTATACTTATTGTATACTATGCTCTGGTGGGTTTGAATCGAGGTAACCCACTTCTCGTTGAGAGAATTGTATGATCAAGAGATACATTTACTGCCATGGAATAAAGTTGGTAGTGCTCAAATTTTACACTACATAAGACATTAGTCTCGGGTAGTATAGACACACTTAATAGTGTGTAAGAACAAATAATATGCAATATAAGCTGTGAGATGAGTGTAATTTGAAGAAGATACCTGTGTAAGTTTTATTGGATTAATTTCAAGAGATTGTTCCACTTGTTAAGTGGAGCATACCACAACAGAAAAATAGTTGGATTTGGATAACTTCCTAAACTCAATATCGTCATAGAAAAGTAATCATGGTTAACAGGAGAAATTGAATTGTCATCTTTGGGGATGCTGTGTAGGGGGTCTATTTAAGGAAATGAAGCAGAAGATATTCTGAGAAGGAAAAGGGTATGAGGGGTGGGTAGGAATCTAGTGATCAGTGTGTCCAGGAGTGACGGACAGATGAATATATCCCTCTCGCTGCGGCGCTGCGATGGGTCGAGAGGCCAGCAGGAAAGGTCAAAGGGTCTCTCCAAACCAGCCCCTCCCGATCTCGCACGTCATGCAGCTGGTAGGCAGGCGTATCAGCCCGGGCACCACTCGGGGTGATCTATGGCAGAGGTGTTGTTTATCGAGCTAGTAACATTTTTGTGCTTGCCTCAATTTTGATATACCTGCATACATAGTTTAGCAAATGAATATACCAATAATATCGACATTTTTAATGTAATAAATTCTAGGTTTGAAACATAAGAAATAATTTTTGTGGGAGCATAAAAAGAGAAAATAAATAAATTTAAAAATATCGGTCTTGGAAGGTTATAATATTAGACAGTGTATTTACGATGTGGTTACATTTCATTACTGACAAAATGTTGTATAAATGTCACAATACCTAGGTGTCTGTTATTATAATGATTTTATTGTTTTAGCAGCTTCAAGATCGCGATCAAGTAATATTATCACTTGCAACATTATGAAGTGACACTCTTCATTAGAATACTGTTTATTTTGGTCTTGGTAGTTGTAAAGCTTTAACTGGAAGTGATTGATGATTGCAGAAATATGGCTAATAGACTGGCGCTTCTACTTGAATATTTACACATGCTTAATTATTTCTAAACACTAGAAGCGCCAGATCAAACACCGAGATTCATAAATTACTACTTTGTAAATAAATAAAGTTGAAACTTAAAGTGTGCAAAAAATACACAAACGAAGTGGTAAATAAGGGGGTTGTGGTTAGTGTTAAAGTGTGAAAAAAAGTGTAGGATAAACATTATGCTATCATAATTATTTTCTATTTATCATCATGCAATGCTGTAGTGCAAGGCGAAATTTTTTTAAAGATATGTAAACTACAGCGTGGACTGTTGCGTTAATTTTAATTTTCAACTGCGAGATAAATTATCTGAAACATATATATTGTGTATACTAACCATTCTGAGCATGTTTGATGCCTTTAATTATATATATTGTTTATACTAACCATTGTGAGCATGTTTGATGCCTTTGGGCGCACTTTTGTCCTGAAGAAGTTGTGGTAGAGCACTAGTTTCTTGATGACTTTAGAAGTGTTTGGTATCAACGCAGTGTTTGGAATTTTATCACCATAAACCTTTGGCCCTAAGAGGATAATTAATAATTAATTCATATATTTATAAATATTAAGCAGACAATTTATAAAAAATTTAAAAAACTATTTAATGATTTGGCTTACTTCTGTCATACCGCCAATTTTTCATATCACTGAGTGCTACAACACAGAAGAGCACCAATAAGATGGGAATCGTCTTGGACATCATGGTTATTCTGAAAATGAATGTTTTTAAATTAATTATATCTGTAGACACCTATATTAATGTTTATTCTAATTTTACCAATGTTTCTTTTGACAGTACCTAGTTTATTAAAATATCATACGATTCACGTGTCTTTCAAGGCGGTGAGAAGTTATGCGTGGTTCATCAAATTCCACGATCTGCACAACACGATGAAATGATAAAACAACGTGTAAGTATACGATATTTTATTTTTGCGTGGCAATCGAGTCTGCAACCTCTAAAGAAAAAGCGTAGGTCGATGTTTTTTGAACCCGTTAAATCCACGCTTTTCTCAAAGCAAATCAGGTAGGTAGGTAAGTAAAAATCGCGTTTTATACATAATTACAAATTAGGTGGTACCTATGCATAATTACAAATTACTATTAATCGTTAATTAAAAAAGGGTACATAAATGCAGGTTTTATAAGTTAGAAAAAATAATTGGTGTGTATTGGCCTAATTTAGTTTTTAATTGGGGCATTAAAACCAGCGCATCAACTGATTCACCAATCACCAGACATTAAATATGAATCTGATTACCGTTAAAATTCATCCACAAAATCTCGGACAATATTCATGAATTTGATTGTGCCCAGTTTGCTGGAATCCAGTGATTGAAACGGAATCTGTGCCATTTTAATCTTACTAAACCCCTTCACCCTAAATAAATTACTCAACTGTATTTTGCATAAAAGACTTTGCTTAAGGTTAAACGCGACGCTCGTTATATTCTACGTGTTCACAGATGGCGTTAATTAATTTATTTTATTAAGATCCGCTTTTTGCAACGTATTGCTTTAAAATATTAACCAATTATTTGTTTGCACCCGTACATACGCCATATGAATATGAATAAATAGTTTTGTTCTTTTAAAAACGCAATTCTTTCGAGAGAGATACACAAATACAATATTGTTCCGATGATTCAATCCAATATTGTATTTGTATGCCTTTACTGAAAGAATTGAGTTTTTTTAGAGATCCTGGGTTCAATTCCTAGTTGTGATCGTTATCTTTTTTTATTTTTCGTTTAGATTTATCAGTATTATCTTCATCTTCAATGATTAATTGTATTGCTTTGTAAAACGCTCTTTTGGGAACTGTTCAACTAGTTGAACTTCTTGTGGGAACACTTCAAAACGTTACCAATGACAAGGTGAAATACAACAAGATGTACTACGTCGCGTGGCATTTGTAATCAGGCCGCTAACAATAGCCCTCCTTATGTAGATGGCCATAAGGTTTAAATTCCCGATTAACACCTGCCGTCTACTTTGATTTATGCAAAAAAAAAACAAGCCACAAAGTGTGTTTTATCTTGCGAAGTTCATGCCCAAATGTTTAATTTTCTAAAGAATTTCATTTGCCACTTTATACAATAAAACAATAACCAAACAAAGGATAGTAAGTGGGGCATTTTAAACTTGAAAACAGTTTTTATAGGCCTGATACTTTATAAAGTATATAAAAAGACTTATCGAAAAAAAGCTCGATTACTTCAAAGGGCAAAACAGGTTCTACTCGCAGTATTTAATGAAACCATCTAAATTATTTCTAACTGATCAAATTTTCAAAACAAAAACACATGATTTTGCAATACTACGTAGTGCTTCGCTCTAACATACTTGAGCCGCGCACGAAATATATAAACATCGTAATTTCACTTATTTTATCATTATTTTTCATGAATATTAATTACATTATTTTTTCAGAGTTTGAAACATAAAATAATCAGACTTAAATCCAAACCTAGTCAACTTCAGCACAGGACCGCCCAGTGAAGCCTAGTCGATTACTTTTGTTTTACTGTACGTGGAATTTACATTTTCGTTAAGGAAAAAAATCTGAATTTTTGTAATGTCAATAATCTTCTGGAATTTCAGTCTTTTTAAAGTTTTCGAGAAAGGTATGGCTCACGAAACACGGAAGCTTCTATTCAATATTGAAATGTATTAAGAAATCTAAATAAGACGCCATTTTTTAGTCTACAAACATTAAAACATTTTTTTTAAAATATCAATATCAGTATATACCTGTCTATTATTTGGCGTTTCATTTATGTACTGAGTGAGGTGCAAACGAAATACATAAAATGATAACAAATAAATAAAAGAATAAGATAAAAAATTACAACTACGTCCAACATCCCTCCACTTGCATCACTGGGTCCATATCGATGTAGTGGGTACTTTGTTGCAATCGAGAAACGAGTTTCGATATTTGAGTTATCAGGACATCGACAAAATATTTACAGTAAAATACATTTAAATAAAATTAATTACGAAGAAAGATTTTACGATGTGATTATATGACCCAAAATATTTCAAATCAATTCACAGTAGAACGGTTTACGACATATTCAAAATAGCAGATACTAGCGCAGACCAGTCAAAAATGCGGAATAGTCAGAGAAGCGCTATTGCGTGCTAATATATCGTCGAAACGTGTTCCACTATCATCACGCGAGTAGCAGTGCGCGGGGACAGGATTCGGTAGAGAACGCAAAAAAAAGGTATTTTAAATTAATATTCACATCGATTTTCTTTCTAAAAACACATTTGATAAATTATATTGCTTAACATTCCGGGAAAGGTTGACAACTTTTAGAATCAGTCTCTAAAAATTTTTAATTTGTAAATTATTTCATATTTTCTCTTCGTCGGCATGATTGATTATAAAATAAAATATTTGCAAAATTTCAGTATATTTAAAAAAAAAGTCACACATTGCAATTTTTTCTGTGGGAATAGATTGCATAATAAGGTTCCAATAAATCCCATTTAAAAACAGTATATGGTGCATTCACCTGATAGATTGTGAAAAATGTTAATTTCGCTAAAATTTAAATACCTGTTTTCAAAGCGTGAGATATAGGTACCTTCCAACATTTTGCACGATGGCATTAAATATAAATGTAAGCAAAAAATTTACTCTAGATTTCTGGCATTTATGGCAAGATTCAATTAGTACTTGTTTCAATAAAAAATGGTTTAGTGTAATAATTTTTTTGTTGTTGTTATTTCGCAGATTTGGTTGGGAAAAAAAAAGAAAACATATCCCTCTCCAAACACAAGAGCCTTGTCTCTTTATGGTGAGGAAATGTTATTTTTATTTTCCGTTATAACACTGCATAATATCGAAAAATTGTATATTTATTGTAAAAAATACAAATACACAATATTATAATGACGCAAAATATTTTAAATATATAATGTGAACTAAATGACAAAACATACCTACACATACGATAATAATATTACGTGAAGTATTTTTAATGTAATAATATTTTGTGAATTATTTTAAATATAATAACATTAAACTGATTTTTTTTTAAATATGAATAAATTATTTTAATAATAATAATATTAAGGGAATGAAGTTAATTAATGTTATGTGAACGAAATGAAAAAACATTAATTTATTTTATGTTTCAATATATAATAATATTATGTGAATGAAATTACAAAACAAACATATTTATACATGGTGTGTTTCTAAATAAAAAAAATATAACGTGAACAAAATGACAAACATACCTATACATGGAAGGAAAATAATTGAGAGGAAGGAGATTACCTTCAATTTTAGTTATCAAGAAGTTTTATATGAAATAAAGTAGCTTTTGGGTAGGTATAAAAAAAGAAGATTCTATAATTCTGAAATTTCTGGGTACATATATGACACTTTTCAGCTCGCAACATCATTTCCATCATTAGTTTTGAATATCCACCACACATTTTAATAAATTTAAAAAAAATAAGACGCCATAATGCTTGTTAAATTATTATTCAATAGAAAGAATTGGAGAAAAATAAAGTTGAAATTCTAAACTCGGTCGAAGCGGGTAGAAAAGCTCATATACCATACAAAGAATAATAATAATACTTACTAGTTACCCACCTTCTTTAGCAGTCGAAGTTCACAAAGCACAGTATTGATAAAACTTTATTATTTTGTCAAAGTTAAAATGTATAACACAAAAGCGTCCGCAGCAGTGGCAGTTGTTAACCCATTAGCAAATAGATATTCTCACAGTGATTCCAGGCTGATTACTGACTGACACTGATTACCTACTGGCCTTATTGATATGGCAATTTAATTTAGTGGCTCCGTTTGCCGCGCGCGCGAGTCTAACTCCATTTAGTGGCCCGATCGTCTGGTGCCTTCCCTTTTATACCGAAGAATGTATAAATGATGCATATTCATATGGTATGTATGATATAGGTGGTAGTCACAGCCGCGCTCCTCCGTTCATATTAAGATTCGGAGAGTAACGTTCCCACAGACCAAGAGAAGGAATCGTTCCCAATAAACACCTAAACATAAGATCGTGTTGTTTCACAGATTTTGAACAATTCATAAAAAGTTCATGTTCAAGTTCTGCAAAAGTCCTATTGAAGTTCTGTTATTATCCAAGTACGGTGAAACCGGCCCACGATGAAATAATAACAAAACTTGATTTTTTATTGCTATCAAGTTTAATTTGTAAAATTCCAGTTTGTTAATGCCTTCAAAAGGCGAAACGCTTGTCACGCGTAATAATAATTACTCATCAGAACTTGTTCATATTTTTTTAATAATTTTATGTATAAGTAAAAGAAAAACTTACAATTAAATAGAACTTTCACAAAATTTGAATTTTAACATTGAAATTTAATGAATTGTTCCAATTTCAAAGATAAAATTCAGGTTCTGTTAATGTTTTATTCATTATTTCATCGTAGGCCAGTCACAGAACTAAAATATTATTTGATAAATTATTCAAATTGCGTGAAATAACCCGTCCTAAGAAAGCTAACAGTTGAATTATTGCGAAGATTTTATTGGAAAATAAATCACGTTAGGTCAACGAGTAATTTGACACAAAAAAATAAAATTTAAAGTCGTTACCAATCATTAAAAATATAGTCTTAAAGAAAAAAGTATTAACCCTATTTTGGAGTTTACTGAGTTTACGGATAAAAATGTGTGTTGCTAATTTATGAAGAATCTAAAAAAATTACATAAAGATTACAAATTATTGGTATCCGGTTAAAAACGGGACTGCATAAACTCTTAGTAAATTCCTAATATATTGGAACACGTGTTCTTGCACCTGCATTTGCCTTGACAATATATAATGGCGAAATGCAAAAATATTATGATTTTTATGAATATTTCCGACATTGTTAGAAAACATTTGTATTTTACTAAAAACCTATCAATTCATTCGTAAAGGTCCTGCGTTTTAACCGTATTACGAATAGTTTGGAGAGATTCTCAATAAATTAGCAATACTCATTTTCCTCCATGTAGGCTATTTAAATTATTCTGGAAAATAATATTTATTTTTTAACTAGTGTGAAAATTAATATCTGCGACTTTATCAGTTTTTCCTTTCGACGTTTTATCCCACAAACTGAACCTTATCACAGTCCCCAACATTTGAAAACAAAAGATTTTTCATATTTTAATGTAATTAGCTGAGAATTAAAATACAGGTAGGTAATTCACATTTAGTTATAAATTAATTTACCGGCGATTTGGTGTAATTTTTCACAAACGTGGAGCTATGTAAAATGGAAATCATATTAGCAGGTAGTTAGGTACCTCTAAAATACAGGGTTTTCCAATAAGAGGTGTTATTTTGATATTCAATCGTAAAAGATCAATGGTTTCATTGCTTGTGTGGAACGTAGCGCCGTCTTGTTGAAAGTAAACGTTGTCCAGATCAATACCATCCAATTCCGGCCATAAAAAATCATTAATCATCTCTCGATGTCGCAATCCATTCACCGTAACTGTTGCTCCAGCCTCAATTACGAAAAAGTAAGGTCCAATGACTCCGCAGGACCATGAACAGCACCAAACAGTCTTGGGTTTTCCGAGCCCCAGATGCGACAATTTTGCTTGTTGACGAAGCCACCGAGGTGGAAATGGGCCTCATCACTCAAGATGATTTGCATTTGATTCACTCAAGTGAATTTTAATAATTTCAATGCGTTGTTGAAGCGTGTATCGTTCCATTTTATTAATGGCGTAGTTTTTACTTGTCAAATGTCAAAAAATGACAGCTTCAAAAGTAACATCTACCGAAATAGCGGGCTATTCAAAATAACACCTCTTATTGGAAAACCCTGTGGAATAGAATAGAATAATTTAGGGGGATTCATTTAAATGTATTTAATATTACACGCACAATAAATACTTGTAATATATAAACCGTTAATTAAATGTATCGAATATAACTGGAACGTAATAAATTTATCACAATTTGATTCTAATTAACTGGAAATAGTAGGTAGGTACAAACACAAAAGTAAAGTTCCTTTACATCATCACCGTTGATACGATTTTTCACCAAAACAGTCCTTCAAATATACCTACCTACCTTATACTATAGGTACCCTTTCTTTCAAAAACAAGTTTACCAAGGATGGGTCGTTTCACAGCATTTAAACAAATCATCAAATTTCAATTTAACATTTTAGTTCTGTTATTATTTCATGAAGAACTTGAATAGTAATCTTTATAATTTGATGATTTTAATTTTACATTTCATGGTTTTCCGCAGACAAAATTTTAAAAGAAATTCTGTAATAAACAAAAAATGTGATTAAAACAACTATAATTTGTAAATATGCTTGCATACTCAGAGGGGTTTATGTGATGCATTTAAAACTTTTGTTACAATTAACATAAAAATGATAGTTGGAATTAATAAATGGTACCTACCTTCTACGAATTTTGATTCGTACAAGACCTAGGCAATAGATAGGTATAGGTAAAAATAAAATAAATCAATTATTGTCATTTCCAAAACGGAAAACCCTGCGGGAGATTTTAAATTATTTAAAATACATAATCGGTATATTTATTATAATCGTTTCAAAAATTCGCTAACCTCGGCCAATCCAATTACATGTCGATTCCAAAGTTTTTTCAACAAAATTCTTACTTTTAGTTTCGTTTTATTTTGTATAAGAGTCATAATATTTTATAATGTATAGTAAAATATCTATAATTTTCACTGGTGTACGGCAGTGAAGTATGGCACTGACAGAGGAAGGATGAAAGTAGACTGAAAGCTGTAGAAATGAGATCCCTAAGGCGTAAGCGTGGTAAATAGACTGTTACAAATGTGGAGATGATGAATGCAAGACTTTTTTTATTTTTATTATTATTCATTATACACTTTACAAATATAAGGCAAAAAAGTCCCGGTAAACTGCTTTTTAGCAGTTTTTCTAACGGGTTCTTTCATTATAAATCTTATTATAGTTAATTTACAGTTACATTTTTAGAATTATATGTATATCACAAAAAAATAAAATTTTTACAGAAATATAGCAAGAGAAAAATTATGAAAAACATAAATAACAATTAAAAGTCTTTAGAATAATATATCACTGTACATGATTGTAAGCTAATACAAATTAATTCTTTCAGTAAGCCAAGTCTTCAGTAAGGTCACCAATTGTTTGTTTTGGCCACAGTTTTTAATTTCAGCAGGTAACATATTAAAACAACTGGGATGATGTAAGTTTAAGGACCATTAGATGATTTGGGATGAATAATTTAGAATTAACGAAGAAAGGAGTGTAAGGATAATATTATGACGCTAATGTGAATGGCAGAAGAGGTCGGGGACGCCCGAGGAAGACATGGCAAAATCAAGTGAAACAAATACAAGGTAGTGCAAAAGTAGTGTCATAGTGTGAATGTGCCATAATTTTTTGCAAATGGCGTCAAATGTCATTGTGCTTTAATATTTATGTTGTAGCCAGATAGAGAATTAGTTCACAACAAGCAATGGAGCGATACACACCTGAAGAACGCGGAATTATTGTTACTTCTTATTTGATCAATTTCCTGTCTGTTGTTTGTGCGCCGTTTGTGTCACCATGTGCGCGAACAATTAAGTGTTTGCCAGAAAAAAAAAAGTATAAATGTGAATGAAGCAAGTAGTATATGCCAAGGCCTGCGGTCCGTCCTCCCTGCCTAAACCTGCGGAGAAACGCGATGGTTTATCTCATTGGTTGGAACTGTTAGAAGGTTCGACTAAGACTAAACATTCGCGTTAAATTAATCTAAATGCCTACAGCGAATGTGCATACGTATGGAGTAACTTTTGACGACGGTAATATTTTATCTTGGTAATAACGTTGTTATTTGTTAGTAGCTTGTGGTGATTTTATTATTTTGACCAAGTTCATTAAAACATATATGGTCGTAACTTTGACGATTTTAACAAAAAAATCAATAAGAGATGTTAAACGTAATACATTCTAAAATGGTCAGTAGAAATACTCACAGTAGATACAAACATTCTAGGTATAAACCTACTTATAATTTTATTGATGGCACAAAATACTTTTACCTACTACAAAATTCAGCTGACAATTATTTAATCAAATTTGTAAAAAAATAAAAATACTAACCCATATTTATTTTTTGGCTTAACTTTTTTTAGGCTTCCAATCATAGACTAAATACGACTAGACACGACATAACCATTGAAAAATAACCCAAACTCAATTTTGGTTTGGTTCATGTGCACATTTATGAAAAGGCGCACGCATTGTGTCGCAATGCGAAATGAGCACTGTGCATTGCGTTTTACCTTTTGTTGGTCTAGAGTTAAGCTATTTTGCTTGTCATCTATTCTGGGCAAGTTCATTTTTTCAATCACAAAAATAACCCAGTTCCAAATATTTTAGATTGTACCTATCACGGACTTTATTTTAGAAAATGTAATCAGCTATCTGAATATAAAAAAATATAAGTACCTTACAGATAGCTTGAAGGCAGCGCATTAACAAATATCAGAAATTAATAGAATTTCACTATCGATAATTAAATTTTCTGACGTCATCTTTCAAACTAGTCACAATCAAGACTTCATGCAGTGTAAACAATGGTGGTGGCAATATCATTTTAATATCAATCTCAGCAACAGATGCCAAATCAGGAATTTGTGGCATTGTGAATTGGCTACCAGTGGTATTATGTTTTCTCAGGTAGCTTATCTCGAACTTATTGTCTTCGTCTTTTGAACGCAATATTTTGCCGATATAATAAAAAGTGGCTTTGGGATTCTTGAATTCAACCAGGACATAATCTCCTTCCAGGGGTGTTCGATCTAGTTCTTCGAAACCCGACGGCTTTACCTGTGGAATCCAGTCTTCGCAGTCCGAATGAGACGTATCACGCAAATTTTCTTCCTCTGACGTCTCTGAAATTTCAATGGTCGGTTCCTTTTTTTTAATGTTCTTATTTATTTTTTTAGCTAGTTTTATCTGTTTTTGTTCCTTTTCCTTAGCCATCATAATATCTTTCCATTTATCTGATGTTAACACCGAAGGAATATACTCTCTCTTTCGACTGGTAGTATTTGTCTTCTTTTCAGGCCATATGACGCATTTTTTCACTAATTCTGCGGCATTAGTCGGCATATTCAATTCTAAAACACTACAAAAAAGAAGAAACATAATAATTTATTAAGTTAAAATATAATATTAGCGGATATGTACATTTTTTTAGATAATGGCCAAAACTAGTACTGTATGGGAGCCACTTGTGGCCACCAACGTGGCCACAACCCATACATTTGTATAAATTCTTGTGTCAGTAATGGCCACATCGAAAAATCATGTTTAAACAACCAATTTACTAAAAATAACCTCAAAAACATATTACTTTACCCTTTTATAATGGGTACAACTTGTTTTCAAATAAAACATCAAAAGTATTACATATATATATTAAGATTACTTACAGTGGGTTCCTTAAGGTTTTGGATAACAATCTCAATAAAAAATTCCTCACTCACTGACCCTATATATGTATATATATATATATATATATATATATATATATATATATATATATATATATATATATATTACATTTACCTTTTTTATTATAACTATTGCTGTAGAGGTGATGAAGATGGTAGAAGATATGTTACATGAAAAGGAACGTTCATATAGGCTTAAAATGTTAGGTATAGGAATAAATATTGTCTATATACATTCCGATAATTATTCTTAAAATGTCTAATTTTCAATGTCTTATTTTCGCTTAGGTTTACCCACAAACCGAGAAAAAATTGAAAAATGGATATAAGCAATCCGGATTCAATTTTGTGAAAATAACTAACTAACTAACTAACTAACCATCACGCCGTTTCCCCGCAGGGGTAGGCAGAGAGGACGGACCGCCAAACAACTCGGTCTTGGCACACACTCCTTGCCTCATTCACATTCATACATCGTCTCATACATACTCTTCTATTGTTCTGACTCTTGACATGGCCCGACTCAAGTATCTGATTCACTTGGTCGTGCCATGTCTTCCTCGGGCGTCCCCGACTTCTGCTACCATTCACATTTGCATCGTATATTCTCCTTACACTCCTTTCTTCGCTCATTCGCTCTACATGCCCAAACCATCTAAGCGTCCCTTTCTTGATCTTACTCATTACGCTTACATCAGCCTTGCACTCTTTGCGGATATCCACATTCCTCACACGATCATACATGGTTTTACCACACATACGCCTCAGGGATCTCATTTCAACAGCATTCAATCTACTTTCATTCTTTCTTTGCCAGTTCCATGCCTCACTTCCATACATCAGGGTAGGTACCAGCACTCCATTGTGGACTGCTAACTTCGCTTCTTTGGACAATTTTTTGTTAGCGCCAACTGCGTTCAGTCCTCCATTAATGGAGTTACCTGCATTTACTCTTCTTTCAATATCTCTGTCCGCCTTCCCATCTCTCGTAAACATGCTTCCTAAATACACAAATTCATCCACCTGCTCCAAGTATTCCCCATTCACAGCTATATTGCACACTGTTTTCGTACTTTCTCTTTCAAACACCATTACTTTAGACTTACTTACATTCATCATTAACTCATTCTTCACGCATACTTCGTTCATCCTAGACACGAGAGACTGCAGATCATCCATACTATTAGCAATCAGCACCGCATCATCAGCATACAACAGGCAACATACTTTCAGATTACTAAAATTCGCGCCCAATCCCACATCTTTCAATTCTTGCATACAATTATCCATGTATAGATTGAATAACCACGGTGACATTACGCAGCCTTGTTTAACACCTTTTGTGATATCAAACCACCCCGTAAAACCACCGTTCACTCTAACACATGCAACGCTTCCCTCATATAATTGCCTGAGTCAGATTCGCATTCACTCCATACTTGGACAAAACCTTCCATAGCTTTTTCCTGTCGACTCGGTCGTATGCTTTTTGTAGATCTACAAAGGCACAGAAAAGTTTCTGGTTTTTTGCCAGAAACTTCTCGGTGAGCATACGCAATGAGAAGATCTGGTCCATGCACCCCCTTCCACTCATAAAAGCACCTTGCACATCCCATATTTTATCCTTTGTACCCTTTCAATCAAAATTCTACCATACAGCTTGCCAACTGAACTTAGCAGGCTAATAGCCCTATGATTCCCACATTCCATACGTGACCCTTTACCTTTGTATAATGGCATGATCACTGCCCTTCTCCAATCTAAGGGCGTGTAACCTTCCTTTAAACATTGGTTAAAAAGATTGCACAACCATATGAGAATTATATGGCTACCTCCTTTAAAATATTCAGCAGCAATATTGTCGAAACCGACAGCCTTACCATTCTTCATACACTTAATTGATCTTTCTATCTCATCCATGCTAATTATTATATATTGTATATTTACAAATACGGAAAAAAGAGTATTTGCTAATTTATTAAAAAAAGCGGATTGCAGGCCTTTAACGAATGAATGAACAGGTTTCTGGTTGAACTTTTAGTCAATTTCGAATACATTGATTATCACGATGTCGGAACAGAGTTTTTCTAATTTATTTAAAAAGGGGATTGCAGGCCCTTAACGAAATTTAACAGGTTTCCTGTTAAATTTTTAGTAAATTTCGAATACATTAATTATCACGATATCGGAAAACGTTGACCGTACCATCATCAGGAAACCATGTGTGCTCAATCCATTTTCATCCCAAACGTTTAGACTGCAATTTCCTTCAGGTCCTTTATAATATTTGAGCATGCTGTGTGGAGGAGAAAATGTAATATACCCACAAATTAGGTATCGTTGCTTAATCTGAGAAAGGTTATTTTAATTACTGGTTGTTATTGTCTAGCTTTGATTAAGCACCATCTATATTTTTCACAAAAATGGTACTACAAAAATAAACCGAATAGGCATTTCTCTGAAATCGTATGACATTACAGCAGTTAATATACGAAATAAATGTCGGTCCAATCGGCATGCATTTGGCTAGGTTGTTGGCGCGGTTCACTCCAATCCTTGGGAAGGAAGGTACAATCATAATTTTTTCCGTAGATATGTAAAGTTGTGCCTATATTCGAAAAAAGGAGACAAACACAATGTAAAAGCTTATATTACCATGTAACCCCCACTCTCCCTTGTCCCACCCCACCACACCCTCTCTGAAGCTCTGTCCTCGTCTAATATGATTTCTCTCGCTTTATTTTAATATTATATTTTATACATTATTAATGTTTGTACCAAGAATAGTTTTTTATAATGCTGTCTTATAAACCTAACAAAGCGGTTAAAAAAAAACTTTTCATTTGATTAAAGTGTCAAGCCACAAATTAAACGCTTTCTTTGATAATTATGTACTATTTTGAATAAATCATTTTGTAAATTCTCAAAACTTCTACTCAATAGTAAATATGTGTACGTTTCCCGTTTTGATTCAATATGTAGTGTACAGAATCCAAAACTTAAAATGTGAAAATAAAAATCACTTTGTGTTATTTATTAGTCCTTTACCTAATTCAGACCTGGTTTACAAAAAAATGTTAGTTTGGTGACGGCTTTGTATTCAAATTACAACAACAACTCGGTAACAAAATGAACGCTGTTCCTTGGTTTCGCTTACGAATTTGAACGCTTCTACAAGGAGTTTAAACAGAGTTGGGTTGTTAAGTTCATCTCCATATTTGTGACGTACGCTATGTGGTGTCATTTTTAAAAATAATTTAACTAAATAGGGCTAATCTAATATAATACATCAATGCTTCCAATGCTATTTCGTACCTTATGACGTGACGTTATATTTCACTTTGGCGTAATAATAATATGTATAGTAGGTCACAGGATGCGGAAGAAATAAGGAAATATTGGAAGGAAAAACATAAGCAAAAAATATTTTCCATTGTATATTTTAGTTACTGCAAAATTACTTTACTTTACTTTCTTAATAAAAAAAAAACCGAAGATTTTTTACTTGCCCCCAGAGAGATTTGAACTCTCGACCCCTGGTTTACAAGACCAGTGCTCTGCCCCTGAGCTATGGAGGCACGGCCAGGAAGCGTCAAAAGTTCGCACATACGTACGAGTATACTAAATTGGAAGAAAAAGCGATATTATTTCACAGGGGTTGGTTTTTTCATGAAAGCCTTTGAAAAGATAAAACTTCGTGTTTTTAAAAATGATATCGAATAAGATTAGATTATAAATTAGTACAGTTTCATTAGAAATGCGATAAAGAATTTATTTTATTGGCTAGGTTAGGTATACATATTGGGCATTGGGTACCTAATTGGCCTACACTAAAAATTCACATAGTCAAATTCTCTTGTCATTCGAAGAGTAAGTGAGAGTTTTTCATCATCTTGATTCCAGTTAGCTTTCGATAAATCAGGATCAATGGGGTGTGGAAGCTGTAAGAAGAGCTTGTGCGAAAATCCTGATAAATTGACGTTAGTTTTGGTCACATCTAATTCCAATGCGGTGAAGACTTCGCCGGGTAAATGAATGCTCAAAATCATGTCCTCACAACTGGCAGTTGCTGGGGTTTTGGCACCCATTTGCAAATAAATATCTTCAGGAGTGACGGCTTGCCTGTATTTTATTTCGTAGGTTGCTTCAGTTCTACCATCGAGAAGTGCTTGAGAAAATTCCCTTTCTTGTTGTAGTTCGTATTCCTCTATTGTTTTAGGCACTGGCGTTTGGTCAATTTTCAAATCCCTCCCTTGACGAGGGGGACTGGGTTTTTCGAGATGGTAGCCTAAAATGAAACGAACAAAAATGAAGTTGACAAATAAGCTTGCGAGTGCATTTAGTGATATTTTAGTAATGCGTACTTACCTGCTGTCGGCAAATCATCATTCTGTTGAATTATTACTTCTTCCTGTGTAGGTTTTAGTAACTCAGCAAGTTTAACTAGATCGATCCCACTTGAAAAGTCCATATTGAAACCGTACACAAATAAACCTTATGTACCATATTGTTATTTTATTTTCACTGAAAATCCATAATCAGTCAACAAATAATTATTTACCATGGAAACCTAACATCGAAGATTGCCTTGGTAATTTTTTGAATAAAACAAATTATACAGCACTGCCATCTACATACCATGCTTCGTAATAAAATGCAAGATCATTGGGTTTCGGGTAAGCACTCTTATAATACTTTCTCCCTCTGGCTTGCTCCCAAACTCCCAAGGTCAGGGGTCATAACCTTTACTTTTTTGCAGTTTTGGAGTATAACTACTAAACATCAATGTTATAATTTGTTTCGTAGATTATGAATGTGGAAGAAAGAAAACAACTTTCCAAAGAAGAAAGAGCACACTATTTTCCCAAATGTTGTTTTTTTTTAATTTAAGTTATTATAAACCGACATTTGAAAAAATTCCAAACCGAACATGCACAGCAGTCGTTTTTCTATTAAAATCAGCATTGATAATATTTTCATAAATGCATGAAGAAATCGACACAACATTGAATATAGGACATGTAAAACTTTGTTTTTATGACAAAGTTCAACATATTTTCAAAACTATAATAATATGCACATGTAAAATGTGACAAAGGATTTGCCCTAGTTCATGTCTATCATAAGGACGGGTTGTTTCACAGAATTTTAAAAATTCATTAAATTTCAAAATTAAAATTCTGTGAAAGTTGTTATTATTTCATCATGGGCGGGTTGTTTCATAGAACTTGGATAATAACAGAACCTGAATAAGACTTTCACAGAACTTCAATTTAACCTTTGAAATTTGACAAATTGTTCAAATTCTGTGAAACATCCCGCCCTTAATGTTAATACTGCACAAGAGTCTCAACTGTCCAGCGCAAGTGGGACTATGGCACCCCCAAATGGAGTATGTTGTGATACAGAAGGGTGAATTATTTTTTATATTTAACATTCGGAAAATTGGCCGAACCCGTGATGGTAAATACAAAGATACCACTTGAGCGAAGGCGCTTTAAAAAAACCTACTTGAGCAATAGATATTTCTGGGCATTTGGTTTTGGATTCGGCTTCGCTCAATCAAAAAATCATAACTCCGAATATTAGGTAAACGTAATGAATGTTATAATCTACATGTTCATATGGCATTAATTTAATTATTTTGTGAAATATGTACATTCTCAAAATGAATAAATAGTTTTGCCCATATTAAAAATCAATTCTTTCAAGAAAGGCATACAAATACAACATTAGATTGATAGTGTGATCTATTTACTAATAATTTCTCAAATTTTTCATCTTCATAATTCTCTAACTTCTCCATCCTCTTCTTGCAACACAAACTAGCTGTACATCATTTTTCTTTTTTATTTTATAGTAATGTATAGATTCTATGTCCCGCAAACTGTAAAATTCACCCACCATAACACGGGGTCATCCCTAGCATGGAGGGTGAAATATCACAAAAAACCACATGTACTCTCTAAGTCATGTATCAATAAAATAAATAAAAATCACTTATATTGTATGTATAGATAATAATAATAATTGGATGACTTGTATAGCGCCATTTTTGTGCAAAATCACCTCAAGGGCGCTATATCCATCTCTATCTCTTAACTTACCAAGTATATTGTATTTCCTGCTTTATTTTTTTTGTTTACTAATTGTACCCCCCTACGTGTTGCTGTGGCTCAGTCTGTCCGTGCAAATAGAGTAACAATAAATCGTTTTGTTTTATGTCCAACAGATGGCGCTGTTTTTTTAAAAAAACACATGTTTTTCCTTTTTTTGTTATTTGTTTTTGAGGTGTTATGCCGTGTTGCGCTAACTCCTTCTTTAGCCAACGTTTCGGACAGCATTGCAGTGTCCATCATCAGGGCAGATGTGTTATAATAAGATTTCAAGATATACAATTCTGTAATACGTTTGATGTATCTCGTAAGGTTTAGCCAGCGTTGGCAGTGTAAGCGCCATAAAATATATTTTTTACTATATATATAATATGTTATAATAACACATCTGCCCTGATGATGGACACTGCAATGCTGTCCGAAACGTTGGCTAAAGAAGGAGTTAGCGCAACACGGCATAACACCCCAAAAACAAATAACAAAAAAAGGAAAAAACATGTGTTTTTTTAAAAAAACAGCGCCATCTGTTGGACATAAAACAAAACGATTTATTGTTACTCTATTTACACAGACAGACTGAGCCACAGCAACACGTAGGGGGGTACAATTAGTAAACATAAAAAATAAAGCAGGAAATTCAATATACTCAAGTAAAACAAAAGATTTTTACTCACCTTTGGAAAACTCGTGTAAAATATTTAAAAAAAACAAATATTTGAATTTTTTTTAAATGCATATTCATATACCTACATATTTTATATCTACCATGTCAACAAACTGCATTTGTATTTATTTATGTTTACTCACTCCGACGTATAATTTACAAATATGTATGTAACTACTTATTAGGAAGAAAGCTACAACCAAGAATTTAACAACATCGCGAGACCGTCTTTTAACGAAATTTGAATTCTCGTCTGCTGGTTAAACCGCCTTAAAAAGAGAAAATCAACTTGACAATCTTGCACTTTATTTTCAATCCCAGAACACCAGGACAGGACTTTAAAATAACTTTGATTAAATAGAAAATTCCAAAATGAACACATCAATATATAAAACGTAACAGAAATTGAGTAAACGTTCACACAGGTATATTCAGGCAATTTTTTTTTTCAATTGCTGACATTGGCCAGTTTTTTGTTAAAAATTCAAACTATTCCAGTACAGGACATCTTTTAAAACTCTAAAGAAACTGAATCAAGCTAGCAACTAAACATTTTAGCCGTTTGCGGGAAATTCAATTTAATTCACAAAAACCATTTACATACCTGAATTTAGGTAGACATCGCTCAAGGGCTAGAGCGGTGTGACCTAATTTTAGGTAGCCATCGTTTGACTAGCCATGACAAAGAATTCTTCTCACAATATTCTTTAGAGAGAACCACTTTGATATGCACTAATTATATTATGGATACTCACCTAGCTCTTTTTGTGGACATTCAAGCCACACGCACATAGTGTTTTTTCATCCAGCATCTGCGACATCATCTGTAGGCCAAGGTTAAACTGTTATTTTGCAGTATTGCCCAATACTGATATATTGGTCTGCCGGTATTAAGAGGGTATTACAAGACACAGCTAAAAATTGGTAATTTTAAATCGAATTCTAGACGTATCGACTCTTTTCTACAAAAAAAAAAATTGATTTAGAAAGATTGTTATTTTATCTAGTACAGTCGCTTTTTAAATTTTGAAAAATAATGTGATTTTTTATTATAATAAAATTATACCGTTGGTCATTACGCTCTTTTTTAAATTTTAAATGTAATGTTGTATTAAAAAAATAATTCATGTCATATAATTATATTATATTTATTATATTATACAATATTATAAAATAACTAGCTGACGTGTTCCCGGCGTTGCTGGGAGATATCCTTAGAAGGTAGACATATACCATCGCGGACTTTTCTGTAGGCTTTTTCAAGATATACAATTCTGTAATACGTTTGATGTATCTCGTAAGGTTTAGCCAGCGTTGGCAGTGTAAGCGCCATAAAATATACTTTTTACTATTTGATTACAAAACATCGACTTTTCTCTACTTTCTATAAATATAATATGCATGTATTATATATACCAACCTTCCAAAAGAAATTCTATAAATAATAGTGAAAACCCTATCAAAATCCGGTACGTAGTTCAGATAAACTAAGCGCACAAACAAACAGATGCGAAAAGCAACTTTATTTTATACTAATTATTAGAGATAAATTATTTATCATTAGCATTTTTCAGAATTTTACTCTGAATAAAATTATTACTAATGAAATGACGCATTTTGCGATTAAAATCCCTCAAACTATCTATTTATTTACGCACTTACAAATTGATATAATTTAGATTTTTTTACTCACATATTTTATAAATAAAAAATTATTTTTAAAAGTATGTTATTCTAATGAATTTACAATTCACGTTTACGCATTTTTTATTTGTATTTGCCGTGAGCAACACACGCTCGAAACACGCCATTATCCGCCGGAATTCGGTGGCGACTGCTCGTGTTCGCGGCGCTCTTGTCAATCACATTTTAAAGATATTCCTTTGCTAAAAATGGGTAGAAATATACTTACGGATAAAACATTAATCGGAAAATACAATTCACGATATCAAAAACATTTCTGGAAGAAATATTATGATAAAAACAAACGTTAGTGATATTTAATTATCCATCAACAATGCATTTATGAAAACCCCCCCTTGTATTAACTCATACAAACTCATTCTGATATCACCCAACACTAATTCAATCAGATTTATTCAATACACATATACACACACATATATATAAATATATTATAACAATAATATCTTATCTTAACAATTATTCTACATTAAAGGTAATTATAATTTTGTTCACTTATCTTACGATTGAAGTTTTTTTATAAATTTATTAATTCGAATCTCCGTTTCGGGAAAGATATTCTGTCGGGAAGGAGATTGTAAATGAGTTTGTAATTTGTCGTAATCAATTTGCAGAATTGTTTTCCGGTAGGTTGTGGAGGTATTTTTCCGTTATTATTTCAAATATATAATTATTAAGTACTAATTTCAGTAATAATTATATATTTGAAATTATATATTTGTTTCGTTTAAATTTTCGTGAGTGGATTTCCAAGCGAGAAATGAAAATTTTTGACTTCTCTCTAATTTTTCGACAACAAAAAAATATCACTACAATATGTATCAAGTAAAACTTTAAAGGTAAGTATTAGAAATAAAATTTCCCAACAAAACTTATTATGTAAACAAATAAATATGTAAAAATTTATTTGTCTAATATCCCAGATATTAGGAAAATACATGAACGTGGTGGAAGCGTCCCCATGAGAGTCGCGGACTGAAGTGGTGTTTTTTGTCAACGCTTTCTACACAGTACGTAAATCAAAATGGTTAGTTAGGTGTCGTAGGTACTCGTAATGAATAAATATAATTGTTTTTTTAGACATGATTATTACTTTTTTAAGAGGTTTCTTGATCCCATAAAACTAATTGAATAAAAACTTTGAGTGGTGATTTTTTACAAAGACGGCGTTGCATAGATCATCCAATTATCATAGATTGACCAAAAACAGGTTAATTTTTCCAAAACTTCAAAAAGTTTCCTGTAATTATTATGATTATTCATAAATAATAACCTTATATTGTAAATTCCTTTAAATTACCTTTAGACTAACTAACTAACCATCACGCCAATCCGCGAGGGTAGGCAGAGGGGACGGACCGCCAAACAACTCAGTCTTGGCACACACTCCTTGCCTCATTCACATTCATACATCGTCTTATACATACTCTTCTATTACTCTGACTCTTGACATGGCCCGACTTAAGTATCTGATTTACTTGGTCGTGCCATGTCTTCCTCGGGCGTCCCCGACTTCTACTACCATTCACATTCACATTTACCTTTAGACTCAATATGAACATAACAGCCTGAGATATCAGAGCTAGTGTGCAGAAGAGGAGTTGGAACAATACAGCGCCGACAATCAATATAAAATATTACACCGATACTACCTACCTAATAACAGCGTAGGCAGTGTGGCGAACCCATTGCTCAGGGAGTGGAAAGACAACCTGCAATAGCCATCCCAAGCTAAGGTGTGAGCTGCCGTGCTCAGGCTGAATGACCTGGGGAACAGTGTCACGAACAGTGCCTCCGAAAAACAGGGTCGCATTTCGGAGTATTTAGACCTTACCCCAGCACTCGGGGCTCTGCTGGATTGGACTTTCTATTTCCCTAGATACTCGTGGAACGAAAACTGGCCCATTCGAAAACTCCCTCTTCCCTCGTGGGGCGTTCAGAGAACCAAGGGGGAGTGAACTCCTCCATCGGGGGGCCTTCAAGGAACCAAGGAGGAGTGGACTCCTCCGTCGCGGTGCCTACAGGGAGCTAAGGAGGAGTGGAGAGGAGAGACGAAGCCCTCTTCCATCGTGGGGCCTTTAGGGAACCGAGGAGTGGAGAGGAGAGACAAAGTCCTCTTCCCTCGTGGGGCCTTCAAGCAACTAAGGGGGAGTGGACTCCTTCGTCGCGGGGCCTACAGGGAGCCGTGTAGAGGATTAGTGGAGTGTGTAGAGGAAAGACGAAGCCCTCTTCCATCGTGGGACCTTCAGGGAACTAAGGAGGAGTGGAGAGGAGAGCTGAGGCCACCTCCGTGAACTTCTCTTGTGGGGCCCTCAGGGAACCAAAAGTGAATGGAGAGGAGAGATGAGGCCTTTAGGGAACCAAGGGGTAGTGGACTCTTCCATCGTAGGGCCTTCAGGGAACCAACGGGGAGTGGACTCTTCCCCCATGTGGCCTTGAGGAACCAAGGAGGAGTGGAGTGGAGAAATGAGGCCCTCTTCCCTTGTGGGACCTTCAAGAAACCAATGAGGAGTGGAGAAAGATGACGCCACCTCCAAGAACTCTTCTCTTGTGGGGCCTTCAGGGAACCAAAGGGGAGTGGAGAGGTGAGATGTGGCTTTCTTCCCTTGTGGGGCCTTCAGGGAACCAAGGGGGATTGGAGATGAGACCTGGGAAGACACATTGTGGAAACAGAAGACATAGCCACATATCCAGTGACAACCCTGTGGAACTTTACAAAATAGGACTGGGTGACTGTTAAAGGAATGAGGTAAAATGGGAGATTGCACAATGAACCTACGGCCTAAGTGCTCACGGGAACTATATGTAAACCGTCTCCACTCTATAAATAAAATTTAAAAAAAACCCTGAATGCTATCAATATCAGAACAGTGACAACCCTGTGGAACTTTACAAAATGGGACTGGGTGACTGTTAAAGGAATGACGTAAAATGGGAAATAGCACAATGAACCTATGGCCTAAGTGCTCACGGGAACTATATGTAAACCGTCTCCACTCTATAAATAAAATTAAAAAAAACCCTGAATGCTATCAATATCAGAACAGAATTCGTTAAGCAATAAAACATACTTTTCCTTTTAACCACCCTTGGACGTAGGACCCGTGGCAAGGAAGCATGGTTCTCCTACTCTCAGAAATCTTTCGCATACCACAAAATATGTTTGTCTCTTTCACTCCCGTGGCATTCGGCAGTGGAGCATCGGCTCTCCCACTTACACACTCGGAACGTATTCAGCAACTGATACCTGTGGATCCCGTATCCAGATATTCGATATTGTGATATTTTCACTGTTACAAATATATTAGGCCCAGGCCTAATCATTTGGGATGTTATTAAAATATGTATTGATGTTTCAAATATCATTTATTTATTTTTTTCTTCTTAAATAATGTGAAAGTAAAAGTTAATTATTTCGAACACACTCATTACAAGATAATTTACAAATATATCAATTTGATGAGTTAACTAGTATATATACCTGTATATACATATACAAACAATCACAAATAGCATTTATTATGAACTAAATTTGTATTATTTACATTGACTATGAGTGTGCAGCCAGTGACTGAAGTGGTTGGTTGGTTGGTTCCAGGTGTCCAGTGTCCGGTACACAACAGTGTGAATCTGATCAGTGCTGGCTGTTTAACGTAACTTAACCCTGAGAACATCACTCAAACACAAGGATGGCTAAAAGAATAAAGGCGCGGCGCTAATGGCTGCGTACGTCTATTGTTTAAAACGTGTACGAGTAGATAGAGTATGGTGAAATTCATGGCAAAACACTTATGTTACCTAAAAAAGTCACTATAAAAATGGGAATAGTAATTTAAGAATTAGATCATTAATATAATAGTTAGTAGCCGTGATGATAATCTCTCTTGCTTAGGAAAACATTCAGCTCCTTTCATTACCTACTCTATGAATAAATTTATTATAAAAACATAACTTACAAAGTATAAATTGATGTGTATATTGTATAAATAAGCATTTCTTGTTGTTGTTTAAATGGCTTCAAAAATAATAAATGCCCACACACAAAGCAAGTATTCTTCCAATTATCACCCTGATCATTAAGTCTTTGAGACATGAAAAATTTGATAACAAACATTAAAATATCTAAATCATCATTCCGCATTACGGTAGGTCCCATCGGCGATGGATAATATTCCGACGCAACTTATCTAATACATTTTGAACGATCAACAGGCAAAAATAAGATACATAACTAATAAAAACTTATTATTAACATTATTTGTCATTAGTATCCGGAGGGGCCGTACTGTAATCCAGCTGGTAGACGGTGGCCCGCGTCATGTCGTCGATGGAAGGCTCCTTGCAGTCCGCTCCAGAGTGGCCCGTAGCCCCGCAGTTCCAGCAGGACTTGGGCCGGGCATTCAGAGGCACGGGCAAGAAGCCCGGGGCGTAGGGCGGCGCCGGCAGGTAGCCTGTCTCCCCGTTGATCGGGAAGGGGGAGGGGGAGTAGCCGGGTCTGTAGGACGGGGGGAAGTTGGAACGCATGAAGGGTGGTGCTGGCGATGGCACCTGGCGGGGCGGGGAGTGCGAGCCCGTGCTAGAGCCAGAGTCGCTGCCCGAGGACTGGTGCGGCAGACTGGAGCGCAGCTGCTGGGTGCTGCAGTATGTGTTACCCCCGCCTGAGCCCCCTCCCCCTCCGCCCCTACTGCCCCCTCCCCCTCGCCGACCACTTAATCGCCTGATTCCGTTCTGGTTTTCTATGGACTGCAATTGCATTATTGCCTTCAACTGTAGCTCTGGATCCATGAGTGGTTTGTCTTCCTCCAAGTGCCTCTGAAATGAAAATATATCACATTTCAACTGTATTCCTTCACGGGATGTTTTCACCCATTGACTAAATCTGGATAAAAAATATGTAAATCTTTTGGATAACCTGACAATTAACATTCGTTAATATGTAATGAATGTATGGATTTTCTGAAATTTCTGGAAAAATTCGGTCTATGCCCTTCTGTTGTCTTGTGAGATCTGTTGTGTCACTAAGTTCACTTATTACTAAAGCCGGGTACTTTTCCAACATCCTCCTCTCATCTCCTTCCCCTCTCCACTACCTTCAGCCTCACAACAATTGGGGATAATACAGTCTCACTGGATCCAGACTCGCGTGCGGTATTCCCATTTTCAATTATTTTAAGAAAGGGTTTTTTTTCTGTTTACTTATCAGGTATATTGACAGGATTCAAACTCACAATTTCCTTGCATACATAAGGTATGCTTAAAAGCAAACATCAAAAACACACTGTGGTGAAGGAAATATTTGTAGCCCTGGATATAAAATGACTCAACTATTTGTTTTCCAAAAATGATCCGTTACAATGTACAAAAATTTATAAAGAACGGTGGAACTATCCCTAGGATGTATATATATCCACCACTCAATTAATAAGATCAAAATCATTTTACATATATATTTATCTCAAATCACGTGAGATATGCGTTCATAAATTAACAACCCCCATTCAAGCATAACTTTTTATGGGGTACTAGTTAAAATTAATATAGATACAAAAGTATGCAATTAAAATAATTTTATATTATAAATTGTATTTTTTTAATAAATAAATTTCTGATATATTTTTTACAACCCTGAAACCAGCGACCACTGAGTTTTACTGCTCTACCAGGTAGGTCATCATTCATGGTATAAGCAACACAGTAAGTTTACCTTGCCCTTAAACATTGTACGAAATACTCACAATATTGAAGGTTAACCCTAGAACGCTCATGCAATAATTTGTATGTTCTTGTTAGCGTTGTTTGATGTCAAGCCCTTGATTATAATAATTAGTATACAATGTAACTGCCTTAGAAAATCGATGAAGGACTTTTGCGCCACCTTGTACTTGTAAGTTGACTGACCTCGTTGATGGTCAGCGCGTTGAATCCGGTGACATAGTGGTGAGGGATGGGGTGTGGCTGGGGGTGCGAGTGCGGGGGCGGGGTGTCCAGCGAGGGGCGGCGGTGCGGCTGGTGCAGGTGGGGCGGAGCGGGGGGCGCGGGGCGCAGCACTGGAGGAGACGCGGGGCGGCTGTCGCAGGGCGAGGAGGGCTGCGACAGCACAGGCGAGGGTGGCTGGTACGTCAGCATCTGGAAGTTGAGCTGAATTGACAGGACTGCTGTTAATCTTGTGCTCGGTGAGTACAAGATGAAGCGTGTTCATTGTCCTCAAATAATAACAACAAATACTAGTAAATATGCAGCATTTAGACACATTCTTAACTAATTAATTAAGAATGTAATTTTTATTTTACACAAGCACAGGCAGTGTCTTTATTGGTTCCCTTAACTTAACGTTTTGACATTTCGTATGTATGTAATAAAGTCATGAAAAGTGATGAAAAAAAACTAGGTTACATAGATAACTATTAAACCTAGTTTTTGTTTCATCACTTTTGATAAATCTATATCACTTTTTAAAGGTGTGTTGAATTTTCATTTTGATATAATATCATGGAACCGTAAATTTTTGTCCTAAAATTATTGGGAAATAATAAAGGAAAGGAAAGGAAAGGAAAAAAAACTTCATAATTACAATAAGAAACACCACAAAACATTGATTATTTCGGAGTTTTAAAAATTTGAAAATAAAACTTTGAACTTAGTAAGTTTTTTAGTAATGCCACAACTTAAAGCCACTTATGCTTATAATATAGGAAATATTTAACATAAAAACACACGAGAACACTTTTTGACCTGCTCGGGGGAATGACCTTTATAATAAAAAAAATGTCTAATATACATACCTCAATGGGTTGATTTAATGGGGCCATCATGACATGCCCCGGGGGCGGCCAGTGGCCCTGCCCCACGGGGTTGTACTCTATGGAGTAGTGCTGCATGGCAGCCATGCCCTGCATGGTGTGAACCCCCTCCGTGATGATTGAGTACATGGGTTCTGGAGGCATGGGCTGGTTGGCCATGCCCACCACTGGGTTTATCAGCTCACCCATCTGCTCGGAGACAATGGGCTGGCCCAGGAATTTCAAATGTTATTAAGATAAAGATATCATCAATTTTAAGGGATGAACCTAAAATGTTTATATAATTATAATCACTACAGAGCTATAGGTAGAAATATGAATTGATGTTTTAATTGGTATTTCTGTCGCCCTAAGTACCTACTACAATAAAAATAATTTATTTCAATGTATGTCATTTTATTTCAATATCCCGGACAAAACCTTTTTGTAGTATCAAGATGACAATTCTGAAAAATATATTTTACTAGATAATAATATTTTTTATGATAATGAAATTTTATTTAATTGACATTACGAGTAAAATTGTTTCCACCTGAGGATCGGATTAGTGTGAGTCAAGGAAATTATACCTTATTTATTGTGGTCATTATTTATGTGTATTAGTGGTGGTTACATGCTGATTGGACAGTAGTTCAGATGGACGATAACTATTCAGTATACATATGTATACGTGGAAGAAGTCGGGGACGTCCAAGGAACACATGGCACGATCAAATGAATCAGATACTTGAGTCGGATCATGTCAAGAGTCAGAATAAAAGAGAGTATGTATAAAAGTGAATGAGGCAAGGAGTGTATGCCAAGACCGAGATGTTTGGCGGTCCGTCTTCTCTGGCTACTCCTGCGGGAAACGGCGTGATGGTTAGTTAGTTAGTTTGTTAAGCAGTTATAAGAGTCTGGATGAATAGAAGTTGCTTTTGAGTTGTCTTTCTTTATACCTAGCTTGATCATTTTTTAGTTTGCCTGGCCGAGATAGGCTAATTAATTATCTAGTAATAAAACATAGGTTGACATGCTGAAAAATTTGTTGTGATTATGGTACTGAACTACTGACTACATACTTGAGGTTTCATATATTCGGATAAGAAGCATATACCCCAATAAAAGTCTATTCATATAAATAAATATGTTGATATGGCAAAATGTTAATAGACACAAAAGATGGTAAAAAAATATTTTTGAACGTAAAACAGGAACACAAAATAAACTGCATTTAAATGAAATTTTTTATTGACGAAATTGCAAGATTTTTTGTCCTCCGTGAACATTTTGACGAAGGTTCTTTCGTGGTAAAATAATATTTAGATGATTTGTATAGCGCCATTTTTGTGCAAAATATCACAAGGGCGATATATATATATTTTTTTATCAATGCTTTTAGACACTTATATTTGCATCTTTTATTTTAGTTTCAAGATAGGAAAAACAAGACGATTTATTTGTGGTAACACAAGTATTATTGTTTACTTTATCGTCAATGAGAGATGTGGGTAATCTTTGCAGTTCAAGATAAAATTGAAATTCTAATGAAAAGATAATACACAGTTATTACTGCTTACAAAAAAAGATTATTAATAGTTTACTAAACAGAATAAATGGGGTTAGTCTTTTTGGACAAAGGAACAGTAATATTAGAATTGAAGACATGGGAATATCTTACCTGTAGAGGAGGCGTCTTGACGTAAACTAGAGTATTCATGGGAGCTAACCCTGACACACTGGGTGGAGGGATGGAAAGGTTTGGCGCTACACTGGTATGTAAAATACAGCTATTGGTAGATTGTGCTGTGTTGATGGTGACTGGTGGTGGATTGTATCGGTTCCTTTCATCTTCTAATTTGAGTTTTTCTAGGATTTCGCCAAAGTGAGTGTGCTGATCAAATGTAAATGCCGGATGGTGTAGAGCCATTGTGTATAATAATAAGAGTTCTTCCAAGGGATCCCCGTATACTCCTCCCAAAAGACCAGACTGTTCCAATCCAACCATCACATTATAGAGGGTAGATGCACAAGCGTAGTTACACGACCGGAGTAGAGAGACATACAGTGCCATTTTTCGACGTGTTCTGTGATCTGTATTAGCTCCGCCAATGTCAGCAGCAAGATCTGCGTTGCTGTTGGCCCTGACTTCTGCCCCACGTAACTCCTGGAAATCCCGCTTTCCCAGCTCTTCTAGGTATGTGCCAATGAACCTTAATTCAAACGGGAGGCACATGTTTAAAAGACTACACATTGCATCGATACGTTTATAGCTTTCTAACTCTTTAAACCATGATACCACGTCCTCTTTGCAAACCATTTCCAGAACACATTGATACTTCAGGGTGAAAGTCTATAAAATATCCGTCAGCTCAAATTGAGATGTACTGATATTATTTAATGTCTCGAATCATGCAATCCAATACACCAAAAGATTTCAGAATTATTTTTCACTAAACATCAGTAAATGAACGACTTCAGACTAGCAAATAATGCTTGCCAGTATTGGTTACGCTAGTTTACTAGGCAGGCTGCATTTGGCCTTCACTTCATACCTTTTAAAATAATTTATCTATGGAATTTCAAAAATTTTTTATTAACAATATGAACAGTTTAATATTTTATTTTGACAGAAGAAATATATAATCTATATCCTTTAAAAATATGTAACCTTTTTGCATGGCCTTAAGAACAATCAGTGCTGTACACCAAGATCCCTAGTTTTCGCAGTTATGAATCCCTAAAAATATAATATTTTACAACATGATTGTTTAATTTTTTTTAATTTATAGTATGTTCGTAGTACGTTTTAGTACGTTTTTTATGCTTATCCATAAATAAACCACTCGTGCTTATCTCAAAAACTCAATAATCGGGAATTTATTGAACTACACGATTTCAAAGTAAAATTGGATCAACTTTGTTAAATTAAGGTACACACTAAATTTGTTAATATGCTTTCAAGTGTCGAGATAATCAACTAAAATTGAAATGTCTGCACCGCTATTAGTAACCAGTAATTATTAAGAATGATGATAAAATTATTATTGTTACAAAAATACAAAATTGCATACTGTGCACACCTGAAAAAAATATTATCGAGTTTTTTTTACCTGTCCTCACAGGGCCTATGTCATTTTTAGGGATGTGGATGTGGATGTGGGAGTCTTTTTGGGAAGAGGAAGGAGATCCAGGAGTTACAGGTCAAAGGGTGTCTCTACCAACCTCTTCCGATCCTGCCCGCACGCAGTTGGTAGATACTTTGTGTAGTAGATAGTAAATATATTATACATTAACACTCCTGCTACTTCACCAAATGTGGCAAACTACTTGGGGTGGCCTATAGCAGAAGTGCTAGATATTAACAAATGGATTACGGGGCAGCGGTACGCATATACGCCCTCCAAATAATTAGCCTTTTCCAAATATTATGTTAATACTCGCCACAAAAAATAGCAAATTAATAAAACAATTAACTTAGTACGTAGATGGGGAACATTTTTTTTGAGCAGGTAGTAAAAATATACTTACAACAGGTGCTTTTATATTTTCTTGACATAATGTATGCTCGCATGCTCGCTAAGGGAAATATTTACGTATGTCAAGTTGCGCCCTGGTAAGATAAGCCGAGTTATACCATTACTAAAAGTTACTGCTATACCGGCTCAAAGATCATTGAGTAGGTACAGAACCCATATTTCAGTTGCGTACCCTTTACGCTTACGAGAAATATTTACGTCCGACAAGATAGGACTGGTAAAATACCGGGCAAGATATTATAAAGAAATCATAATATTACTGATATACCGGTCCATAGTGGTACTTTTCCTTTTATCGTATTTTTTTAGTCGAGAGAAACTATTCGTTAGAAAATATTTTTGTAAATGACGTTTATCCACGTACATCACTACCTTCCATAAAATATCATTGTCTATTACAACAAAAAATCTATGGATCTTACATTGCAGTTTTTGACGTGATAGTTGTTTGTCATTCATCTTTCTTTTTCGCTTCTAATTTCAAGTATAATCGACATTTTATGAATTTTTTTGTGGAAATTAAACATATTTAGTCGCTTGTAGTTCTCATATAATTCGAACAATATGGGTGGTACCGAGGTTCAGGACGTGGAGATGAAGAATGTCGACAGCCCGATTCCTGTCGAAGTTGATCCTGCGGACGTCAAGCGCGACGCCGATGTCGTGAGTGTTCAGGATCTCAGGGAACATTCCCGACAAATTGACAAGGCTGTAACATCCAAGGAGCCCAGGTTCATTCTCAGGGTGCTGCGCTCTCTGCCTAATACTAGAAGGAAATTGAACGGCGTGGTTCTTCGTGGGATCATCTCTCAGCTGTATCCTGCAGGTTCAGACAAGGAATCTCTCTTGGCCTTTGTTGAAGAATTGCCCGCTGGAACCGCTGAACCAGAAACACCGAGAGTGCGAAGTGCACCCAAGGTACCAGTACCAGAAGTGGATGCCTATATGCATTTACTCATTCTGTTGAGATTATTAGACACAAATAAATTGCAAGAAGCTGTTACATGTTCTCAGCAGTTGATGTCTAAAGTTACTTCTCAAAATCGAAGAACTCTCGACCTCGTGGCTGCCAAATGTTATTTCTACCATTCACGTGTTGCTGAACTCACTGAGAAGTTGGATGGAATAAGAGGATTCCTCCACGGGCGTCTGCGTACATCTACTCTGCGAAACGATTTCGAAGGACAGGCAGTGTTGATCAACTGCCTTCTGCGCAATTACTTGCATTACTCTCTCTATGATCAAGCAGATAAGTTAGTGAGCAAGTCCGTGTATCCTGAGACAGCCAGTAACAACGAGTGGGCTCGTTTCCTGTATTATTTGGGGCGTATTAAGGCAGCCAGGTTGGAGTACAGTGAGGCCCATAAGCACCTCGTGCAGGCCATGAGGAAGGCCCCACAGACAGCGGCTGTTGGTTTCCGTCAAACTGTACAGAAGTTGGCCATCGTGGTGGAGCTGCTGCTGGGAGATATCCCCGAGAGACAAATCTTCAGGCAAGCCGCTCTCCGTCGAGCCCTCGCTCCTTATTTCCAGTTGACCCAAGCCGTCAGGTTGGGCAACCTTCAGAGGTTCGGCGAAGTGCTGGAAAGCTTCGGTCCCCAGTTCAGGGTTGATCACACATTTACTCTAATCTTGAGGCTGCGTCATAATGTTATTAAGACGGCTATTCGGTCCATCGGATTGTCTTATTCTCGCATTTCGCCTCAAGACATTGCCCGCAAACTGGGACTTGATTCAGCTGAAGATGCAGAGTTTATTGTTGCTAAAGCCATCAGGGACGGAGTCATTGAGGCGACTCTGGACCCCGAGCGTGGTTATATGAGTAGCAAGGAGAGTTCCGACATCTATTGCACTCGAGAGCCACAGCTCGCTTTCCATCAGAGGATCTCTTTCTGCCTGGATCTTCACAAGCAGAGTGTGAAAGCCATGCGTTATCCTCCAAAGTCGTATGGCAAGGAGCTTGAGAGTGCTGAGGAGCGTAGGGAGAGGGAACAGCAAGATCTTGAGTTGGCCAAGGAAATGGCCGAAGAAGACGATGATGGCTTCCCTTAAACATGCACCTACTCAATACCGCTGGTACCTACTAATATTTAACTTGTCTCAATATAATGTAGTTTTTGTTGCAATTGTACTGGACTACTTCCTGATAAGTTTGTATTTTGAGCATTATCAAATAATAAACTAAGATTTTAATAAAAATTATTTTATTATTGAAAATTTTAATATTGCCTGTATTCTTTGACTTACATATACTTATTAAATATTTAAATTTTTAACCACCTTTCATGGTTGGTTCATTTCTTGCCTGTAATTAATTGTTCGGATCGCAAATGTATATGCAGCATTAAATGAGTAACTTAGGTTCATAAAATATTTATCTGGCTTCTGTCTGTATAGAATTAAAATATAGATCAATAAACGAAGTGATTGACTTTACAAATCAAGTTTTTTAAAGACTATTCATTACACATACATGATTTGATATTTTCACAGCCAAAAGTATTATTATCTAATTGGTTTTGTAACGAGGACTCCAGGACATTTTAATGTATGTATATTCTTTTTATTAACTTTGCAACATCCTCTGGCCTGGTGGAAATTTTTCTTTTTTTATATGGACGATTGTATGCGAGCATTTGTATGGATGTTTACATGTTGAGCATGTTTCGTCAGTACGAATGCATGTCTTGCACACTACTGCATCAAATGATAAATCCTGTTCAAATAATTTTTCTTAGATACTGGAAATAAATTTTATTACGATAAAACCATTGCTTGATATTGACAATGCTATTGTTCCATTATGACATTCTGCTCGTTTCTTATTGCAACAGTGGTTTGAAAAAGTGGCGGTTTGAGTAATGAGGAAAGGGAGTCTGTGCCTCCCCTAAAAATAGAGGATAAAGGAGAAAAAAGATATTTGCATACATACTTCCAAAATATGGCATACGCCTTAAAGTTACTTCAATTTAAATACTAATATTCTAATTCTAATCTATTAATAAATTGTGTAAACCTTTTAAGATTAATTCAATTTAAATACAACCAATTTATATTTTAGTATTTCACTAGGACTGTTTTGTCTTTATATTATTGTGCAATTCATCATGCCGGCCGGTTAAGCATGGATTTCCGCTCACCGAGTTGCACAATGCAGTACAAATGTAAGCAGTATTAAGTGAGGCATGTGTAGGGTACGCCTCCTAGAGCCTCTGATTTCAGGCAGGCGGAGGGAGGTGGGGAAGTTGCATGGAATCGAATTAAACGCTACCTGATATGGTTACGTGATGTTTAGTTTGAGGCATTCTTCACAACACTTGCGAAGTAGCACCGATCATTTACGATAATTTTCTTTTTCTTTATTCAATTGATAGTTTATTATTACATTGTTTTGAATTTAAACCTCCATACTATGCACATACCCGTGTTATGGCGGTTGGATTAGTTTGCCGTTTGATTAACCACTGGAGCGTTCCGCTATATATGTAATCAATTTCCGCCTTGAGCGCTCTGATATATATTATATCCTACCCTCTTTCAAAAAATCATACCTTCGAATTTTAATATGGCGACATAAACTTCCGTGTCAGAGAGCTATTGAATGTACCTATATTTGACCGTTGATCTCATATTTTTAGGATTTTTAAAAAACTAAAAAATCATCAAACTTATAGGGCGCGTGAATTCTGCGTATTATTTACTTAAACCTTTCAGGCCTCTGGCATATTGACCGTTATATTTCTTGATGCTGTCAGAAAGTTGTAGAATTTGTGTGTATTTCCACTTATCAATAAAATCCAAATAAATGAGATATTTCTGAAAGAATTAAATATGCTTTCAATTTTTATTAGTACAAAGAAACAAATACTTATTAAATATTTAAATTTTTAACCACCGCTCATGGTTGGTTCATTTCTTGCCTGTAATTAATAGTTCGGATCGCAAATGTATATGCAGCATTAAATGAGTAACTTAGGTTCATAAAAGATTTATCTGGCTTCTGTCTGTATAGAATTAAAATATAGATCAATAAACAAAGTGATTGACTTTACAAATCAAGTTTTTTAAAGACTATTCATTACACATAGTACATGATTTGATATTTTCACAGCCAAAAGTATTATGTATAGTGATTTATTTTTGGGGTGTTATGCCGTGTTGCACTACCTCCTTCTTTAGCCAATGTTTCAGACATTCACTACTTTTTCAATTAGGACTATTCATTGTGCTTTGTTTAATTGCTCCAAGTTTTCAATTTTTGCAACAATATAAGATATGGAGTTATTGAATGTAATGTAGTCATTAATTTTATGTTCTGCATTATGACAAATAAACTACCCGGTTACAAAGACAGAATGATAATTTTCAATTGGGATAAAATGATGGAATGCTTAACTTAAGAAAATGGAATTAAAAGATTATTAATTTAATTTTGATGACCTAATTAGGTTAGGAGTAACATGATTCAATCCGCGATGCTCAGGTCGCTTCGAGTTTCGGTGTGTGACTAAAGTTCAAAGCTTAGATAAAATTTTATCTAAGCGTGACTAAAGTTCAAAGCTTAGATAAAATTTTTTGGGTTTTTATTATTTTTCATCATGATTTATTAACTTTACAAATAACAATATGAAATATAATAAATCGAATTCTTAGAATCATTGTTTGTTGTTTTTTATAAAATTTATGGCATCTGGTTTATAGTCCTTTGTAAGTCACCGAACCACACCTCCCATAAAAATCTGTCTTGGCTGATTGAAGCCAAATATTCTCCTTCGTTTTATAATAAGAAAAATAAAAGCGTAGTGTCGAGTACTGAGTTGTGTTTCTGCCGGGGCTAGTGGCACAACCGTTGAATCCATTTAGAGCACTGTCTGTGTAGCAATCGGCTGACTATCGCATAGTGTGCCAGGATGCAGCCCAGTCCGATTGAACTATCGGCCGGTCATTGAATCTGCAGCCAGTGGCTACTCAAATGAGTGAAGAATTATTATTATGTAGGGTTTAATCAAATTTTAAATTAAATAAAAGACAATTCGGTACAATTAACATTATTTGCTTTATTTAATTCTTATTGTAAATGTATACGGCTAGAAAATCACAGTTCAAATAAAAAAATACAAACATTAAAACACTAAATAAAAAATGATGGTAGAAATCTCAAACTAGAAGCACATGTTCTTTCGGAAGCAAAAGTAACTTACAACCTGCATTAATGCTGATATTTTAAAGAAATTTTCATAATTTTAATAAAATGTTTTAAAGTAACCCTTGAATTCTTGAACTACTCATCTGAATCAACAAATTCCCCAACTACTAATCGGATATTATCTTTTGTGAAATACTTAGGCCTGTGTTCTAAAACTCTTTCCATTTTAATAGATGTTGCGTATGAGTAGGTGCTTGAGCGTATTTCTCACTCGAGATTTTCTTTTAAGTTTCACATTTTCAATGAATAATACTTGCCATAATTTCTTTAGTTCTTGAATTAAGAGTTACTACATTGTGAAACTATACGCTAGAAATGGTAGAATGAAATAATAAAGTAGTGATGCTGGAACGATTTATCTTAATATCCATTGAATTGGCAGTGTAGACAAATAACATAATAACTGACGTTAACATTTACACCTTTAGTAAAATATTGAGGTTTTTATTGACTATTTCAATCTCGAGCAATCGTTACAAATTAACATTACTATATAAATACAGTAATTAAGTTGACATTGTACAAAATCATCTCTTCGGGTGCAATAATTCACTTAGGTCTAAATTGTGTTTTCTACTACATGTATGGATTCAAGACTTATGACTTATTTTGATTTATTATGTATTAAAATGTGTTGATAAAATCTCGCAAAAACCAACTTATACAAACATCCACTTGATTATGATCAGTCAAATTGTATTATCATTCTAAAAAACCATTCACACAAAGGAAATAAATCAGGGAAAACACAATAATATAATTCTTTATTATTAATTACAACTTTACAATAATATTAGTCTTAGCTTACAGAATATCAATACGCAGATCATTGTTTAGATTCTATAATAAATATTTCCGAGTGCCATCTATCAGTGTATTCGATTACATATTATTATGAATAAATAATTGAATAGGTGCAAACACTTTCCATCTACTTTTAACATTACAATATTTATCTAAAATAGTTGGCACTGGCTCTCGCAACACAAACATAATGATTATCAAATGACTGGTTCATTTCTTCAAAGTCTCATTCAAAGTCAACTTTCACACTAGAGAGCGAACCATACTTGACCAGAATAATACAATTAGGTCTTAGTGCAATAGTACTCACACGCAACGTTACTGTTAAACATCTATATACATAACTACACGTTTACTTACTACATTGTGTCCTAAAGTAAATGAGAATTATTGAAAGTCATTACTAAGTATAGTGCGCTCCAGACGGTCGCGGTAGCGCTCCTTCTGGCTCACAGTGAGTAGTAAGTAGTAATTAGTAATGGTATTGGATCTCTTTCTCCATCTCCATTTCCATACAACTGACAACTGGCAACAATTCAATTAACTACAACTTTAAGTGAATAATGAGATGCACCGTTGATGTTTTGCAGTCTTAAGTGCTAAGTTTTATACTGGCCTATCATACAAGTACAAAGCAAAATGATTTATATTCAGCATTTAAGTGAAAAAATTGTCTATCAAGATGACTTTTACTAATATCAAAAGATCTTATAACATTGCAAGTTATGTACTTTGAAATGTATTATATATATACAAATGGATTGATTACATTAATATAATTAACTTAAGAAGATGTTTATTTGGTTGATGCGCAATGTGACGAATTGTCCATTTTCTACAGCTCCTCCTCAAGCTCTGTTTCCTGATGCGGGCCATACATGTCAGCCAGTTTGTCGAAACGCGGCCCCCACGCACCGAGGTAGTCGTACTCGTGTTGTTCATCGTCAGTTCCTGTGGATTGTACAATAATACTCGTTTATTGAGGGAAACCAATCTTACCAAGTACATATATACTTGCATCTCCAATCTACGTCAATCTTACCAGACGCCAGGGAACTCAGGGATCCTGCAGTGCTTCCGCCTCCTTCATAAGCGTAGTTGCGCAAGTCGTCAAATGGCGGAGCGTTGGGATCGCTGTCAGCTCTTTTCTTGTGCTCCTCGATGAACATGCCGACATTCGGTTCCTGGCCAACTCCCAGCATAGGGACTGAAAACAATAACAAGTTATTTAGACAAACCCTCGCAGAAAATAAAATACTGTAACAAATACATACTTAATTATTAATTTATTTATTGACAGCCCAGTTTAGATTTTAAAATTGAGCATGTAGTAAATTAATTAAGTAACACAATGGGTTGCTTTTGCACTTCATTAATGCATACCAGTTTTGCACAACACTACTACACATACACAGAGCTGAGATTAGAACTCGATTATAATAAATTTTCTAAAATTTAAAAATTATCTTAAGCAATTACTAATTGTTAGCAACATATAATATACCAGATTAGTTTTCATATACTATTATTCTGTATATTAGTTTGATATTATATTAACTTTATTATATTACATTAGTTTATTTTTCTTTTTTCTCTTTCTTTTCATTTTATATGCATAACTAATTATAATTTTTTTTCACATATGTATATTAAGTCATAATTTTATTTCCCCTTTACACGCGAGTGGTTTTCACTCGTAAAGGTAAATATGTTTTATTTATAATCTAATATACTGTATTATTATGTTATTGTATAAACTTACATTGCAAATATTAAAAAATAATTAAAAAAAAAAACAATCAAAACAAAAATTACTTGATTAATTACTGTAGAATAACAATCTTTAAGTTCTGACTATCTCTCATCTATGAACATAGCGATTCTAAGTTAATTCTTTGCACTCTATCACAGACATAGGAATTAATAGACGAGAAGATATGGGCGAGGGGTAAAATCAACTGTTGAAGAACGAGGGAACGAGGGAACGAGTGAAGCTGACTGTGATTCGTCAATAAATCAATCTGACAGTAAATAGGCATCTCGCATTATAATATCACCATTTACTTCTTTAAAGTAAAATCTGCTTTGAATGAATAGACATTTTTACATGGGAGCGCAAATTACTCGCCACGTTATGAACAAATTTGCGAAGTCCAAATTCGGCAAAGTAAGGCAGCTTTTATTTTCAGAGTCGTAGTTAGTTTCAGAGTATTTAGTTAAGACACTTTTATAAATGTTCATAATTTACTTCCCAGCAACCAACCAGCTTTGTGTTTCGCGTCCAGACGTTTCTCTATGTGATAGTAACAACTGATTCATATTATACGATGTGAATATGCTTAAAATAAAGTAAAATAATGCTTATATATGGAATGTAATACGACAATTGGGTTTATTCTCTTTTTTCACATCTATTTTTACCAGTTTTCATAGTACAAGTCAAAATTTTGCCGTGTTATTTAGTAAAATGAACCGATGATGCCTCGACCATAGTTCGCACAAGAATGATGACGTCACGTTTTCAAATTTCATTTGAGGCCAAACGCGAGCCCAGCCGGCTCAATGGAACCGGTATGGGGAGTGGGGATAATACGCTTTTAATCACTTAGGGCAGGTCTACTAATATTCATATGTCTATGCACTCTATGCATTTTTTTTAACCAGTCTTCAATAAACTCAGGATTTAAAAGATACAAGTTGTATACAATAATAGAAGAAGATTTAAAAGTACAAAATAGTAAAATAAGGTTGAAGGTATAACAGTGAATTCATTTTCAAACTGTATGTGATTGTATATGTACATACTCCTAATTAGGAGAATGTACATATAGAGAACAAGATGTTGAATCCAATTTGAGCGAGTTCTGGGGGTTAAATTTCATATTTTTTTAATTGACTGTCTTATTGAATACTAACATGGAATCTTTGTAGGTGGATGGTCAGGTAGAGGTCCTCCAATGGGTATTTGCAGCGGAGTTATATCGAAAGCAGTCATATCATCCTCGCCGCCTCCCTCGTCATCGTAGTTGATGATGTTTTCACGCACATCGTCATCCGGGCCTGGGTACTTGATGTGAGCCTCGCGTCGACGGTTGTACACAACAAACACGAGCACGAGAACTGGAAATTGGTATTGAAATTAATATTTACGTATAAAAAGGAACACGAAACTGTAATGGCTTATTTTTCAAAACGGTTTTTATGAGATCTAAAAATGATCATCAAAGCGGATATTGTTGACAGAGAATAAGACATTGTAAAAGTTTAGCAAGTTTGGAAATGAATTTAATTGTATAAAGAATAGATAATGCTGCTTGTTTTGCATTTGAATTTGTTCATTGGAATAATAATGAAAATATTTAACAATAAATTTGTGTATTCAAATTAATCTGTACTCTCTAACACATAGTACAACTAACATTAAGATTTTTTTCCTCTAAGAGGTTAAAACAAACGGTGGATATTTCAAAATCAACGGACTATCCCATTTATCTAGAAACTTTATTTTGAAAATAAACTTGCATTTGGGTAAAAGTTTTACAATGAAGATACATGGGATGGCCAGTAAATAATGTTTTGTGCAAACACTTCCATGCAAGTTTTTCTCAACACGGTTAGAAAATAGGTGTTTGTTAATGGCACCCTTTTTGCTATTTTCAAATATTTTTGTAAATATATTATCTACAATGTAGGTACTGTGTCAAAATATAACTAGCCGTTGAAAATAATAGCTATAATCCTTCAACACCCAACATTATTAAAAATAATAGCTTTATTCCTTCAACGTCCAACACTATTGAAAATAATAGCTATATTCCTTCAACACCCAACATTATTAAAAATAATAGCTTTATTCCTTCAACGCCCAACACTATTGAAAATAATAGCTATATTCCTTCAACACCCAACACTATTAAAAATAATAGCTTTATTCCTTCATCGCTATATTTCATGATGCCTAACACTAATGAAAATAATAGCTATATTCCCTCAACGCCCAATACTATTGAAAGAAATAGCTATATTCCTTAAACACCCAATACTATTGAAAATAATAGCTATATTTCATCAACGCCCAACAGTAATGAAAATAATATCTATACTACATCAACGCCCAACGCTAATGAAAAAAAATTGCGGCAACAGTTATAATATAATTCCTGTATCATACGTGTCTAGAATTATGCCAGCATTTTCAATAAAATTCACATTTATTTAAAATTGAAGGAACACTCTGACTCAGAAATCTTTAGATACCGTGTTACCGACACATAAAAGATATTTAATTCAATTAACTCTATCAAATAATATGCCATATGTAATTAATAAAGAGGATTACATGCTGATATAGTAACAGATCCTGAAACACATCTAAAGAAACATCTGTCTCTTCACCCGGAGCCACCAGACGAGGAAATGACCGCCGCCAAGGAACTGCATTTATGTCCCCCCTCCACTGTTCACCGGATGGAATTTGAACTCTCAATGGCCAAAATCTACAGCCAATCACAGCAAAGGAGCATAATTACGAGTTTAAAATAACCATTTCTGATAACGTCGGACTAAATTACGGGAAACTGGTAATAATTATGATCCGGAAATAAATATTAACATCAAAAAATGACTATAATGACGGCCTATAATAAAAGAATATTAATCACTAGAAATAAAATAACTCTATACTCTAAGTTATTTTTAAGTTACGGAATTATCTTCAACACCCAGTACTAGTAGTTATTATTGCACAATACATATTCATTGAATTTTAATTACAAAATAAAGATATGTTCTCCTTATGAGAAAAGAAATAAAAAAGAATTGTACATAGCAACAACTATGAATATTCTCCATTTAAAAATTGCAAAATGTTTGATGAAAAAAATGCATGGTTACCCTCACACAATGTGTTATCTTTATTAAATAATTTTGATGCAATTTCACTTTAAATTATATATTTAAGGAAACATGAAAAATAAATCATTGTGTGAAGTAGAAAGTGAACAATGTATCAGAAGTAGACCTGTCTAAGCCAAAAGAGGACAATCAGTATTCTTTGATTTACTCTTTATTTGGTAATAGCAAAGTCTACCTCTGAAATGTGATAGCTAAATCATACTGACCCAATAAAAGGAACAAGCAAACAATAATAGCTATGATGAAATCTCTAGAGGGTGTAATGACTCCAGAAGCTAGCAATTCTAGTTCACAGTTATGCCCCGTGAATCCTGTGGGACAGATGCACTCGTAGCGCATTGGGATGTTCAAGTCAACACATTTCCCTCCGTTTTGACATGGACGCCATTCGCATTCGTCTTCGTTGACGCAAGTTGCTCCCGAGCTTTTCAGTCCGGCCGGACATCTGTTTTGATGAAGTTGTAAACAATGCAACAGTTAATACATATATTTACTTACCAAGTAGGTCCGCACTGAGTTGTTAGAGATACATTGTTTATCATGCAGATGTTAGTTATATGAATACACATTACATTTTAGTGTTACTACGAATACAGAAAATTCAAGAATATTATGGATTACTTAAGATGAACGAGAAGATATTCCAAAATGTAGAGGAGACTTTCATTCAGCAAAGTGAAAATGTTTACTCTCAAATTATTCTTAAGGAATCTTTAGACTCTTGAAGTTCTGTACATCTAACATCAAGAATAAAATATAATTTACATAAATTTACATGAATAGATGATAATGTGCGTAAAAGTAATGGTTCATGCAATTTGATAATAAGAATGTATACCAATATTTTAAGCTATATTTAATAGGATTATATTGTTTTGTAAGTGCTTCTGACTAATCACACTTTATTATATAATATACATGTTGCAATACATAAATATATTGTGTATATATTTTTAATAAATATTGATTTGGAGTGTTCAGTATTTTAGAAATTGGTAAAACATAACTTTTTATAACCCTTGCATGAATGTGTATAGATGATTTTTCCATGTCTAGCTATGAGAAATGCAGTGCAATGAGAAATTAGTGAGTATTTAGTGGATGAAGTCATTATGTCATATGAAAAATGGTGGGAACTAATGATCTAGCACAGCACATGGACTAAGAGTGGTTGAGTTGGTTGGTTGGTCTAGGTAGGTCCTCACTAAGTATGATGAGAAGACAGACGAGTATTGCAGCCAGGGCACCCATGCTGAGCTTGAGGGTCTGCCCCTCCTGCACCAGCTCGCAGTTCTCCCCCCAGAACCCGTCGGGACAGATACAGCGGTATCGCAAGCGAGGATCTTGGTTGATACACGTTCCACCATTCAGACACGGTAGCTCCAAACACTCATTCTTATCGGTGCAACCTTTCCCGTCCGGTGCCATTATACGACCCTCTCCGCAGCTACATCAATATTGTTAGTTTTAAAGTACATATTATAATATATACGGAGCATGTTATGAAATGTAAAAAGTTTTAAATAAAATATATATAGATAAATAATTATTTTAAAATTAAAAATACAATACAAAATAATCAATCAGGACTCAGTGCGGTTGTAAAGGTTACATATACTTGAAAAGGGGGATTTAAAAACATTAATGACATTAATAAATTTACACAAAACAAAATGAAAAATTTGCTGATGGCAATAACATTGAAATGTTTTTAAAAGAGTGTTTTGCTTTGAATGAAATTTTATAGATAAAATTCAAGTAGAAAAGAGAATATAAAATAAACTTACGTGCACTCATACTCGTTCCACAGATCAACACATTCAAATGGTTCCGGGCAAATAACATTGATGCAAGGGCTGTTAGAAGCGCAGCCACGTTCTAGATTTCTAGCCATAGTTGCCTGACCCCACTGAGTACCATTCATGGCGGGTGGTAGAGGCAAGTGCTTTCCTTCCAAGCGAATGTCATCCAAACAACCCTTTTGGAAGTCGGCATAAACTTCAAATGTTCGAACTCCTGTGTATTCTGCCTTTCCACCAGCGTAGACACCTTCTTGCTTGTCTACCAACAGCCATTGATGTCCTTCAAAGCTGAATGTCTCGTTGAAACGTCTTCCTTCACCTCCATCTAGTTCCAGAGTGGCAGCACTTCCATGGCGGCTCACTTTAGCAACGTGCCACTGTCCGTCGTCTACTCCAACTGCGCTCAACCAAACATCACGCTCCTCAGTCCTCAATGAATTCAGATTGTATCGGAAGTGCAGGCGGGCGTCTTTAACTTCAAGTATTCCGTACTCCCTGTTGTGTTGGTCACTGACACGGAATAATTCACCATGTGGCTCGCGGGTACGAAACCGTAGCTGGATCTGGGTGCTGAATCTATCGGGTTCAAAGCTGAGAGCAAACTTGACGTAACTCTGTGGCCTAAAAGTAGTCGGTATCGTAGGAGTAGCGCAAGCTGGTCCAGTCCAACCAGGTCTGCATTGGCAACGGGCTTCCGAGAAGCTTCCCACGCAAGTTCCATGTTCCCAACAACGAGCTGTGTTTTCTCCCTGATTGCATACCTCCTCAGTCTGAGGACAGCCGGCTACTGAATTCCTCGACAGGCCTGGATGAGCCAAATCGTACAACTTGCTATTGTGAACTAAATTCTTTAGACAGCCATCAAATCCTTTTCCAACGGGCATGTATTGCCAATGGTAATGTGTTGGATCAAATTGTTCAACATACAGTCCTCCAAGTTGAAGTGGGGCATTAACATTAAGATATTCATTAAATGGTGGGATTGTTCCACGGGCTTGACAACTTGTGTCATCAAATTCAGGTGGTGTTCCATCTTCCAACTCCTGAATATCAGCTGATTTACAGTAGTCCACAATCATGCGAACATTTTCAGTATCCCAGAATATGTCAAGCCTATGCCATTCTCCATCATCCAAACTCTTCTTAGTTTTGACTCTCAGTTCTAATGTTCCAGAGCCAAAGTCAATCAGAAGTCTTGGATAACCACGCTCTAACTCCACTGATATGAAGTCAGAAACCATAGTTTCATCAGCCTCAGGTGGTACTATAGGACCGTTATACAATAAAATTCCATCAGATTTTCTTGTAATGAATTCAAAACTAAGATGTGAGTTGTCGCACATTTCTAGAGCAGGATACCAAGCCCACCCATTTCCTCGGAAGCTTCGGGAAGTTTGTTGACACCTTGGACCACTGTAGCCAGCAGGGCAAGAACATGATAGTCCATACTTGCCTTCGATACAACGACCTCCATTGTAGCATTGGTTTGTTCGGCATGATTCAAGCTTACTGAAGTTTCTAGCACCGCAAGTACATTCGGCCAGTACATCTACTCTTACTCCAACCAAAGCAGTTTTGTTTGCATTCACCATGTATGGAAGATTGCTGATATCCAGTACATTTGTACATGATCCTTCACACATTTGGTTTTCATAAAGGCATTCGTCGATTCCAACCATCGTAATATTAATTCCAACGTCTCTTTCAATTTCTTCACGGTGCATGAGGACAATACCATTGAGTCTTACTGGTTTGTAATAGGGAGAGCCATGAGCAGCGAACCTTATATCAGTAATTGGGGGATGTTTTCTTCTTAATTGTACACTGAAGACATCCACATTCTCTTTGTCAGTATTCAACAGATCAGCTAGCTTATCCCTAAATCGATCAGCCTTGCTACGAGTTAAGCTTTGCGTTCTATAGTTCCAAACTCTGATAAAGTCCTCATCTGTGATACCGGCGATTCTAATGGATCCTGAATTCAACACAGCATCATGAGGTATTTCACGTACGGTAACTGTAACATTGGCAGGAACATCAGTTTGGGTATGCTTACGGTCATAAACTTTAAACCGCAAATGATATTTGCCATCCTTGGTGCCTTGTTTCATCTGTATCATACCAGTTTCTTCATTTAGTTTGAATCGTGGATGCTCAGTACCTTCCCAATAGAACTTCTTGTCTGGAAGATCCCAATCATCCAAGTCATATACGTAAACTCTTCCTATTTCGGTATCCGGTGCTTGCCCTTGATAATTATATACAAATATTTCTTTGGATCCTGGCTGCATTTTATTGTCATTAACATCACCTATAACTACAGTCAGAGTACTAGTGCCTGTCATGGCAGGGTTTCCGTGATCTTTGATGATAATTGGAATAAGGTATTCCTTCTGCTGCTCCCTATCGAAGGACCGAAGTGATGCCACAATCGCCATACCATCGCCGTTAGCACCTTTCTGGTCTTGTTCTACTTTAAAGGAAGCTCTTATTATATCATCTGCTCCAGGATCGAGACGGAATTGGAAGGGAGGACCATTGCTCTTTGATCTATCATCATCATCAGTGGCTAATATTTCAACGACTTTCCTGGGAGGAACATGCTCTGGAAGAACAGGCCTATAGTCTTTAAGAAATGTGGGAGCATTGTCATTGATATCTTGGACTATCACAGTGAGGGTGGCCGTAGCAGTTTTGGGAGGAACACCATCATCAATAGCCAATATTTTAACTTGATGTCTTGGTGTTTCTTCACGATCCAAAGTTCGTTGTATGCTGACAGTTCCTTCTTGGTTGATTGAGAATTGGCGCTTCCTGTCAGAAGATCTGTCAATAGCGTAAGAAACTTTACTTTTTCCTCCCTGATCTGGATCAGTTGCTTTGAAGGTTTCCAAACTTTTTCCAACTTCAGAATTCTCATAAACGGACACTTCAATATTAGGCCTTTCAAATTGAGGCTTGTTGTCGTTAATATCACGAAGCTTGACAACGACCCAAGAGTATGCCACGTGATATTTATCATTGTCATTATCTTCCCCTTTGTCATTGACTTGAATCCTAAATCTAAACCCATTACTTTGAAGCTGATCTTCATAATCTAACGGCTGAACTATTTTGAGAGATCCAGTACCGTCATTATTGCGCACCATCGTAAATTTATCAGCTCCGTAACCACTATTCTCAATAACCTTGTACTGGAATTTGTTTGTTTCATCTTCGTCATGAACAGTTACTGTTAAAATGGGCATCTCTGGAAGATTGGTTCCATCAGTTTCATCAACTTCGGTGAACCATTCGTCTTTGGTAAACTGCGGTGGCATGTCATTGATATCTTTGACCCTTATAGATGCCGTCCCCGTGCCTTTTAACCCCCCTCCATCCATTGCAACAACTTGTATAGAGTAATCTGGAGTTCTCTCACGATCCAAGCAGCAGACAGCAGTTTTGATGACTCCTGTATCGGATTCAATTTCGAAAATTGGTGAGCCGGTTTCTTCTTCGATGACATTCTTTTCAATGGAATAAACTAATCTTGCATTTGTTCCTTCTGATGGGTCATCATAGTCGACAGCTGTCATTGTCATTACAACCATTCCAGCAGTACCATTTTCTGTGACGTTTCCAAAGTAGACTCCTTGAGGGAATATAGGAGCATTGTCATTGATATCCTTAAGGTTCACTTGAACATCAGCATAACCCACAAGGCCTTCTCCGCCTTCATCTTGAGCAAATACTGTAAATCTCCATTGTGGACGTCCATTGGGTTGATCTCTGTCAAGAGGCTGAAAACCAAATAAAGATAGAGTTAGCTCTTGGCAACATATGGTGATTATGATGTTCTAATGATTTATGTTGTTGTTTGTTAACAAGGTTCACAAACAACAACATAAATAATGAGTTATCAAGTTTTAGGTTGTTGAGGAGAAGTTGGCCCGTAAAATATTAAAAATCCAGACAACCTTACCTTCAACACAAATATTTCTCCTGTAGTCCTGTTGATATCGAATTTGCTATTGGCTGGGTTATCGGGATCTATTCCCTGACCTGTGAGGAAATAGACAATGTTTTGCGGTCTATCTTTGTCTCCGTCTGTGGCTGTGACCTATTTAAGTTCAAGTACAAATTCATTAGTACAGCAAAATGGATCATAAATCTCTAATTTTAAATATAATTTTCACAAAATTTGTTCTTCCAGAAAATATGCAAATGTTTGAATGCATTTTAAATGCAAATGAATTTATTTGTAAAAAAAAAACAATATGTAAGTTTTTTTTTAGATATTGAATGAGTAGAATATATAAATATTATACGGTTTGAAAAGAAAATAGGATTATGTAACATATTGAATTTTTAAATTCATTGTAGAAAAACAAAAAAAAAACGGCAAAAATACTACCTACGTACTCAAAATAATATGTAGTTAATCAATAATTAAAAAACGTGCTGAAATGTTAAATAAAACTGAAAGAAAGCATGCACACACTACGGCAGAGAGTTAATAAAATACCTACACAAATATACTATTTATATTCTAGGTTATTAATTATTCAAGTATACCTAAAGAAAATTGAACTTATTCTCGAACTTGAAAGAAGATAAGCTCCCCTGCTAGTTAGCTCAGATAATACTAGCTGTGGGTAAATTAATGTAGGTATGTAAGCATGTATCAGTGATGGTATGCCCAAAATTTTTATTTCCCTAGAATTTCCCCCACAATATTTTGGGGATGGCTGGATAATTTCAGGAAAAAATTATTCCCCAGCTTAGGCTTGGCTAGGGAATTTTGAAAATTCCCTAGAATGTTCGAAATTTTTGAATATGCCCTAATTTCATATTATATAAATTTAATATTTTTCTCCCCTAACTAAATTTACCTAGGCATCACATCACTGGCACGTATGGATGCATGTATTTTGTGTGTACAAAATGGAAGGCTTATTAAATGATTACTTTATTGGTTTACCCACCAAAACTGTATTTCGGATTATTTATTCATAAATGCGTATAAAATGAAAATTTTATTCAATTCATATTTCAGAATTGGCTAATGCTCTATTTAAAACATATCATCGAATTAAAAATATGATTTATTCAACAAGAATATAACCAATTTTTTGCTTTTCCCACATTTCACGCACAATTTAGTGAATTTTTGAATTTACAACTGAGTGAATTAAAAAAATAATATTTTGTTGCGATAGTTATATGATTACATTCTGAAAGGAGTAGATAATATTTTATTTTCCGATTGGTTAGTAGAGGATTTGAGGGTAAAATAAAAGAAAAGGACCTGCAGAAGACTATAGGGGTGCGGTCCTGGAAGTTCCTCCTGCACCAGGGTAGTGTAAGACTTCCGTTCGAATACTGGCGGGAGGTCGTTCACGTCGTCGATGTGTATTATCACCTTTGTGGAATTCTCGTTCAGGCTGTCCGACGCTACTAGGGTTAACTCGTACTGCCGTACAACACAAAATACTTAACTCAAAGAAATACCAAGCGGGACGAACAGGGTTAAACAATACTCAAAGAATAATGGGAAATTAAATCAAGGACAAAACAAGAACACAAATTAATATTGATCGAAAATAGCATACACAAACGATAAATTGTCAACTGCATTCTGCACTAGCCTAAGCCTAAACCTAGACTAAAACATACACAAAAATATAAAAAAAATAATCAGTGAGTTTTGATAAGTTTGAAGAGCGTGTTCTCGAGAGTGAAAGACTTTTTTTCTACTTGAAGTGATGTCCAGATTGTCCAGTGACAAAAGCATTTGGCGAAATTTGCACAAATAAGGGGAAACACTTTGGTAAAACAAGTACACGTGCTGCTCCACCAAAACGCTGATAAATCACTATTATGTAAGCGATTACTCTGGCAAATACTGTAATGGCTTGTTATAAGATAGCGGTCTACAGGCGTCGTGAATTTAAGACCATAATTCATTAGCCAAACAGCGGCGCGGCCGTGCCAATTCATCTGAGAATATTGTGTGATTTCCGAAAAGAAATTCTATTTATCATATCAAAGCCCCGACGAGAATACAAGCCTTGGCTTAGAAAACACGTTCCTCCCAGTCTAGAGTCGGGTGTGGAGGGACCGCGACTGGCAGGTGGGAGGGATTTCGTGGACACCCGCAAACAATCCCACTAAGATATCCAAGCTTTCACAAGTAAACAAAGCTTTTTATAGTTACTTTAAATTCTTACAGCCAGATTTGATAAAAATACCTTTAAACGAAATTTATGTATTTAGTTTTAATATTGGGGAAAAATAAGTGTCCACTCTGATCCAACCTTCAAAACAAACAATAATAATAACAAAAATAACGATTTAAAAATATCACTAACTACGAAATAAATAATTAAATATTAAAAACTGGAACCTAAAAATGAAATGGAAAAAATAGCAAAATCAACAAAAACAAGGCGGCTACTAAAAATGTAGAAAAGAAAAGTGTTATTTTCAGCGATCGTCAAGCGGTTGACCTGAAGGACCCGCTTGGGCAGGTTGCGGTCGTCCTCCTCGGTGATCTGCGTGCGGTAGGTGGGTCGCTCGAACACCGGAGGGTTGTCATTCACGTCTTTCACGTGGATCACCACCGTGGTGTAGTTCTCCTTCAGGTTGTCGGACGCAGCCAGCCGCAACTCGTACTACGAATACATTCTCGGACATTGAATTCCAACATAATAATGTGATTACACATAGGGGCACTAAATCCTCATATGCGATGATTGCGGCGCACATGCGAGGCCGAACTAAGGGATTTGTCTTTGCACCGGCCGCCATTTCATTCGGCAGGCTTATTATCATTCATTTCAGATCAAATGTTAAACAAAAGTCTACAGACATGTGTGTAAAACTATAAACAAATTTATATAACTATATACGATATTCACGTAGCGTACGTGCGGTAAATCCATTTATGACTGAAGTATGAATGTAAAGATTAAAAAAGACGTAATGATTCATGCAGATTAGAAAAGTCAAATTGGTCGTTCGCAGTTGAAGAAAATTCACAATGAACAAATTTTACAATGTTGCCAGATATTCAAAGCTTGCGATGGCTGTCTCTCTCCTACATTTACTTATCTTTATTTTTATCTTAGGGCGGCTCTCTCACAAATTACACCCCCAATTAGCTTTACATAACATTTTTTACATAGGTAAACATAAAATTTTCATAATTGTAAAAAGCATTCACTTTGTGAATGAAAAAAAAAAACTTTTAAACTATTGTGGTCAAAAACAAATTTATGTGTTTTTATTATAAAATTTTCAAGTTTTGACAATCATTGTTCAATCGTGGTTGTAGGTTGCAAACGTAAGACATTTTTGTGAGCAAAAACATTTCTGATTTCACCGATAATACCGCCTTTCCCGATTTCACGCCTACCGGAAAAAGGCATGGTAAGAACTGAAAATTATTGCGGTGATCGGAAGTGGCGAAATTGTCTTTGGCTACTAGCTAGTTAGTTTACAGTCCAATGGCACGGCAGAATACCACTTATTTGCGAAAATAATAATTGGCTTTAACGGCAACTGAATTGGTTAAGTCTCGGCGTCTAGACACGCAAGGGAATAGAGATATTAAATTGCATCAATCGGAAATATAGTGAATTAATGTTGTTCAATTTATTAATACGTACTATTTTCTATAAAGCACAAAATCTGTTAATGTTTCTGATGAAATTTGTTTAGTTTCAATACGCTACGTCTTTTTCATGAGAAAAAGAGAATTGAAATATTCATAAGTGTTAAAAAAATAGGTTGTATATAGGTTGTTCCATAATAGACAATATATCATATAGGTGGTTCAATAATAGACAAAACGTTATATGGGTTGTTTCATAATAGACGAGACGTCATATGGGTAGTTCCATAATAGACAAGACGTTCCATAATAGGTTGTTACATAATAGACAAGACTTCATATAGGTTGTTCAATAATAGAAAAGACATCATATTGGTTATTCCATAATAGATAAGACGTCATAAAGGTTGTTCAATAATAGACAAGAGGTCATATAGGTGGTTCCATAATAGACAAAACGTCATATAGGCTGTTCCATAATTTTTATTAGTTCTAAAGGAAAGAGAGTGATAAAACTGGGACAGTCAGGCAGCAACTGTTATTACTACATAAAAATACGTGAAATTGCTTCTAGTAAAATAATCAAGCTTTTTGTCATTTTTATAGAATGAAACCAAATATTTTAGGTATATTATCTAGTATTTTAAAATTCGTTGGGGTAGTCAAATAATAAAATAAGATGGCGGCAAAAGTTTTAAGTTCGACTAATGAGGACTGCCGCTCTGAAAATTTGGTATTGCAGTGGCGTAAAGACAAACCCCCCGGGTCCTTGGAGAGTTTGTTTGTAAACCAATATAATCATGAATGTAATTATACAGGGTGTCCGGAAACTCGTAGTACAAGCGGGAAACTGGTGAATCTACATCACATTTGGAGTCGATTTTGTAGTATATATTTTTTTGATTTGAGCTTTCGTTATCGAGTAAATCGAGTTAGAAGTTAATTTTTTTTTTTTTTTTTTTTAATCAAATTCTTATAAATTATTACTGAAGATCAAAGTACCCAACTAATTAAAACTATTTGAAAGTAAAACAAATGAAGAAACTCGGATTTGAAGCATTATTTTGAAATCACCCTTCATTTAATCCGGTGTAATCATAAAATATTTCTGCTCTGCAGGGTTAAAACATCTGTTGTTCAACCCTAAACACCAGAAAAAACTTTAACCCTAAAATAGCCGAAAAATATATTTTTTGTTTTTTTTTTTTTTTGTGAAAATGCTCAAATCAAAAAACTTTATGTTTATTTGGGTTCCCCATGTGGTGTAGATTCTCCAGTTTCCCGCTTGTACTACGAGTTTCCGGACACCGTGTATATAGAGAGTTCAATTTATAGAAGCCAAGGAAATGGTCGTCGTAAATCATCGTCATCATAGTAAATTCTTCATTATTTATTATCATCTCTACCACTTATTTTAAAGGAAAACGAAAAATATATGAATATCCATCGTGTTTAAAGTTTCCAAAGTACGTTATTTCTGATTCGTGATTTTTAAAAACAGTCCGTTTTGTGCAGCAGATAACCCTGTATCTGAAGCATCATCATAATATTTAAGAAATCAACCTGCTCGCAAAATTCGAAAAGTAATCGATCGATATCGCAGAAAATTTTGTTCTTATTTATGCCAGGAGTGTTTAGACAGTTTTGTGAATGATAGAAGAAGTCGGGGACGCCCGAGGAATACTTGACGTAATATCTCTGCACCGTAGTGAGATACGGAGTCGAATTAAAGTCGATGTAATGTAGTTTTTTAACAGTAACATTGTGGTATTTTGAATTGAGGTGCAATTTTTCAACAATCATCCGCCTTGGGGAAAAATAATGGGGCTCAGGCTGTCTAGAAAGTAGCTACGTCACTGTGACATTAAAATAAATGTGCCTAATCTTTTAATGACTTTGCTTTCGTAATTGCGTAGTAAATCTTGGAAATCTTCATGGCTACCAATTATCCCGGAAAATCTCTCAATAATTACGACACTTAATATAAGTATCTTGATAATAGATTGCAAAAAACCTTGATTTTAATAATTAATAGATAGAACGGGGGGTTATGATAGAAATGGAAAAAAGATTAAAACGTTGTGATTTCACCCCAAAGTTCAGATGGAATTCGTGCCCCAATTGGAGTGGAAAAATAATTGGTTGGGTGAATAGCACCGAAAATTGCACGTATTACAAGTTTCACCGAATTGGATAGGTAAACACTGTGATATGCGCGTGATTACTTGAACGTTTTTACAAATATTCGGCTAATAAACACGATTGAAGAAGAAAGTGAGAGCTTCGGAAAAGCTCTTTAATTCTCTTGATTTAAAAATATATTTCACGAATCGAAAAAGTTGTTCTTTTGGCTATTTTAACTCGTCTTTTAAGAAAGTCATATCCATAAATAGATGGGTATCTAATAGAGTTGAGTACCTTACATCAAAGCTAGATCGTGGTAAATTCACTAATATAGGTACATATCAAATATAATAGTTCTATTATCTTTGCTAAATATATATATATTTGTAATAAAATTACGCCTTTTTAAATTTCTCATTTTGACAGTTTATCTCATACATAGAATAAATAAGAACCCAAGAAATGCGACGTGGGCGAGCTTTGTGATCCAAAAGTCTGGCCAATATAAAATTGACAATACAAATTTGCGACTTTTCTTCATCATAGAATCAAAATGGGATGGAAATATACGATATCAGGCAAGTGTAAGTGGGACAGAGCGCGTGCTAAATGGACAGGCACCAAAAGGTAATAAATCAGTTGCGAGATTGGTTTCCATTCGAATCTATTGTCTATTCAGTGATCTCATAAGTCCGAACATTTTCTTAGTTCGCGTCATCATCTGTAGATATGTAATATTTGTAAATTCATCATATTGACTGACTGCCCTAATTCACAAATCCTCTAATTCATTATATTGACTGACTGTCCTAATTCACAAATCCTCTAATTCATTATATTGACTGACTGTCCTAATTCACAAATCCTCTAATTCATTATATTGACTGACTGTCCTAATTCACAAATCCTCTAATTCATTATATTGACTGACTGCCCTAATTCACAAATCCTCTAATTCATTATATTGACTGACTGTCCTAATTCACAAATCCTCTAATTCATTATATTGACTGACTGCCCTAATTTACAAATCCTCTAATTCATTATATTGACTGACTGCCCTAATTCACAAATCCTCCAATTCAATAAAAACTTGTAAGAACTTAAATCTGAAAGGTTGGACGTCACATTTGATAAATTATTGAGGAAGGGGTTAGAAGTTTTTAAATATTCAAATGTATCTCTAGAAGTAGAAGTTCAAATTTGAACAATATATATATATATATACATGGCGTTAAGGGATGCACCAGACTTACTTTAACCAGTGATTCCTGAAATTATTTGGAGCACAAAAATTTTAATTGAATTTTTTATCTCTGGTGACATTTTTCACGTTTTTTTTCAACTAGAAACATAGAAAATTGGGTCAATGTGAGGGTTTGGCGGTTACTCGGCTGAATGACCAGTGACGACATAAAAATACCATAAAAAATAGAAAACGTAAAACTTCTACAAGTTTCAACTTTCTTATACAAGTGTGTTTTTTCGAAGTGACCTGCTAGGTAAATATGTTTTCTAATTATGTTTGTAAATGATAAATATAACAAGATAGATTGCCCAGGGACAAAAAATAAGTTGTTCAGCGCCCTTGGGGTGATTTTTCACCAAAACGACGCTATACAAATTATCCAAGTATTAATATTATTATTATATGTTTAAGTGAATTACTAGTAGAGTACCAATGCGCTACATGAATATAGATTTAAATTTCGGAAAGTTGCCTAATTAATTGAGTAACATAAGAAGAGGAAAGGAAATCCTTGGAGGAAAAACCCTTACATCCAATTTATACGAACCAGTACACCGCTCTGAATTCCACCCAGATTTGTGTAATTTCTTGAAAATAATTTAATTGAACAGAATTTTGGTTTTAATTCGTGGCAGAAAAAATATGTCGAACACAATCAGGAACCATGATAATTTAATAAGTAGATTCATACGAGCGGATGATATTCCCGCTCGTATCAATCAGGTATTTGAAGTTATTTAAGCGCACTTGAGGTGAACCACCACAAAACTGTGCTATTTAAATTAACTGTTATTTTTTATCATTATTTCAAAGTTCATGTTGTCGTCCATGGAAACAAAAAATATTGGAATTAGTAACTAAATGGTTTATTTTCAGTATTGCCCTGGTAAAAGACAACGATTCAGAACCGAAATGTTGCTTGAAATGGCTTTATTCATGTTTTGTGATCAGATCTGAATTGCCAGTCCCCCGCCTCCCTGTGCCTCATCTCCTTCCTCTATCCACTACCTTCAGCCTCACAACATTCCACATTTGGGGATGCCATAGACCCATTGACACCAGATGGTTGGGAGCAGTTGAGACTCTTGTGCGATATTCAAATGAAAAGGCTTTTCGTGGGTATCGAACCCACAGTCCACACAACCAAAGATTAATCAGTACATCACAGTGTATGAATTTGCACTTGATATTTTTATTAGGACGGACCTGATAAGCCTCAAAACCGCCTACGCTAGACTGATGGTAAATATGATTTCGACATGTCATCATGCATTATACATCGTATCTTAAAAATGTTTTCAGTGGTTGGATAAGCGTGACGAGCTCATATGAAGTTCTTGAATAAATGTGAACTAGCCCTGCATGCATGCAAATATTAGCATCTCTGTTTGGGTGGGGAGATGGGGACTATGATATCTCTGGGAAAATAGAAACACACCAACTGAATGTTGGGGGGATGCGAGCGCGGAGTTTCGGGTATTTAAGAGTAAACTTTCCGATTCAAACTGTGGAGTACATATAAGGTCCCACCCACGTTATATTATGTGCTCCTGGTACAAATGACTGTGTATCAGGAATATATGAACTGTAATGACAGAAGTTACGCCAAGTTCGAGTATATTTTAATTAAATAATGCTGTTTGAAAATGTTGAGAGAGAATGAGCCAAAAAAATAGTTAAAAGCAAAATACAGATGGTAGTTAATAAAATTAGATATTATATTATTGTTACGGTGTAACTGATACGGCATCATTGGAGAAAACAAAATATTACTACCATCAGTTCTGTAAACGACGTAATTTTGATTATTCTGATTTGACAGCAAGTAAGCCAGAGTACATGAGCGCGCTCCGGCGGAATAAAAAGTACAACCAAACACGGCTACCACCTTGACAGGATTCACTAGACTCCTGCAAAGTGAAAGAGTTGAAACAGGACATCGTTACTCTCAGTCAATAACTAATTGGAGTTTTGAATTCGCTGATATGCAGGACCTATCTATTTTATTTCGACACGAAATGTTGATGCACGAACATATTGGAAAGCATAGAGTTAAGAAGAAAACCTTGTTTAGTCTATGTTACCTAGCGTATACTCCCATATTATTTTAACAGAGAAAATTGAAAAAGTAATGAAAAATAATCATACATTCTTACCGTTTATTTAATTCATTGCCCACGAGTATCAATGACATTCACATCCATAAGGGTTGTTAAAAATATTTTTTTTAATTTGTGGTAGCTAGGTACGTAAATGAATTAAAAACATATCAAAATAGTACGTGTCCATTGAAACACCAAGCAACCGTTACCTAAAAAAAAGACTAATAAAATTGTCAAAAATGAATGTTACGTTATATCTATATAGACACGCGATGTCTAAACATAACCATGACAATATAATATTTGGTATTCATATAATTTGTGAGGCGGGTTTGGGTACCGCCGTCCCGGGAACCATTTATTGGATAACAAATCCCTCTGCCATAGCTCACCCTAAAGTGGTCGCCACGTTTGATGATTTAGTAGGGGTGTCCGGGTTCATCGGGTGAGTTGTTCGTCACTCCTGGACACACTGGTCCCTAGATTCCTACCCAACCCTCATAACTTCCTCTATTCCTTTCCTTAAAAAGATCCTCCACACAGCATTCCATAAGATGACATAGGCCGAGAGGGAAATTATTTAATTTTTTACTATTGACGTATGCGGTTGACTCAATCTACCGGTTTAAACTATGCATTTTTATAATAATATGGAAAGTATCGTAGGTAATATATTATTATTTAATGAGCACGGAGCATTCCTCTGATGTGCTCATATCTGATTTCACAGTAATTTAAACAGTAATTAAGTTGTGACAGCTTGTATAAGTTTGTTCCATGCATCCACAACTGTGTTTTCTAGGATTGCATGGAAAAGGTGTTTTTTTGAGTGTCCACGGAGATTTGTATTTTTGTTGGTTGTGGAGATTTATTGGATGTCAGGGCAACTATAATGTCCAGATCAAATTTTAAAGGTCTCAACCATGTCACCGATGTAATTATGTACCCTCAAAGAATTTCTGGAATGATTTAAACATCAACCTCATATTACAAGGTGTCCGGGGGGTAAAGTAAAAAATATAAATAATTTTTTTCAACGGTTTAAGTTAGTTGTCAGGTAAAAAAGTTAAATTGTTTTTATAGAAAAAATAATAATCTTCTATGGAAAAATATTTTTGTGTGGGAAAAATACAACGGAATTTCAAAAAAGTTGATATTCTTTCTTACTTCTACCATCATGTAGAATCAACTTCCAATGTTTGTGCACTTTACCCCCGGACACCTTGTATATTGTGTTATTTCAGGAATTGTATTATTAACTGGCTTTTTACTTCCTAAAAGCTTGAAAAGTCCAGTCTGAGTGGAAATTAAATGCTTAATATCGCAAAATTTGCTGCATAAATGAAGGTTTATTAAAAGTTTCTGATAAAATAATAGGAATGCAGATTCTTGGTACAGAATTTGACTGAATATTAGCATTTCCAGCAATCGCTGAATATTACATGCAGAAAATAATATGTATAGCGGAAAACACCGCCGAGCTAATGAGGGGTTACTTGATCGGCGGCGACGGACTAAATGAAGCGCATAATTAGGGAAAGGGGTGAGATGGGGAGGGTGGAGGCTATGGTCCAGAGAGAACTGTACCAGATTAACCAAGAAACATGTACCGTTATAAACTTTACAGACCATTCTCCTGAAAAACTTATAGTAAGAAGTTTTTAAATAGAATTAAAATTGAGCATTAAGTTAGATAAAAGCCGGGCTCAGCAACTTTCCCCCATCGTTAATAAGTAAAACCAACAGTTAACTAAACAGATTACCGACACATATTTAACAAAAATTTTAATTTTAAATGAAAAACCTGGGAAAATATCACCGCTAAACAAACGAACCGCGAAGGAAGTGAATATTTAAGCAGCTAAAGTATCCAAAGATTCAACATCGCTAAGCAAAACCGAACTAAATTTCTTGAATATTGCTTTCACGTTTATCTCGACTGAATCAACACAAAATATTACAGTTTACATGCAAAATTGAACATTTTTATGGTGTAGGAAACAGCCATCCATTTGAGTATTAGAGGATGTATCTGGAAAAGGTATTGGACCGGCGCCCATTTTCGGGGATTAAACACCTGAAAGGATTAATGTTTTTACGATGATCGCTATCACCAGCCACCGGCGATGTCATAAAAAGCGATATGTATTTTCTCCTCAACGCACCGGGAAACTGGAAATGTAATTGAAAACCTTTAGCGAGGCTTTTCAAAAAATACTCGCAGGTCTGTCTTGATAAATGAGTACGGGGAACGTACATTCCTTTCGCAAAATGTTAATAATTTTCGCCGTTAAAAAAATGATAAAAGGGCGATCCCTACTCCCTACGCGATTACTGTAAATTTCTTTTTCAGGTGTTCAGGAAGAATTATGAAAAAAGTATACTGAAAGCTTTAGCGTGCATGCCTGAAGGCTACATATTATATCTTATGACAGAAGCAATTGAAATTGGCGAGGTTAACTGTAGAAAAGGAAACGATTGATCAAAATGTTTCCGAATAATACAAATTCATCTGTAGGATCTACGATTTGATTTATTCTTGAAAGCTTAGTTAAATTTTCCCAGGATGGGTCATTTAACTATAGTTGATCTAAACCAGTTACACGGTCAAGCCGAGGTTTATCAGAGCAATAATTCAGGAACAATCCTCTTATTCTGTACTTCCGGGAATATTAAACCAAATGTTGTTTGGTAATCGCGGCATGTGCGGTGCACTGAGAAGCCTTGTGCTAGACCACGTCAACTGCTGAACGGAACATGGAGGAACCGTATAAAAAGTTTTAAATTCTACCCCTAAAGGTTAAATTCTTAATTTAAGTAATGCAACCCTTTTTACTTTGGGCTGGCAACATGATCCTAGGATTAATGACTCAGGAACGAAGTTAAACGGAGCCACACTGTGCATTATTGGGCGTTTGTGGCGCCGAATGTAATTTTCGGGGTTTGTTGTTATATATGCAACGTGTAATTGAATACGTGCCCAAAAAAAATCAAATCATACTTTCATGAACACAGATTTTATTAAAGCGTTAGTACAACAGTTATAAATTATAACTCTGATGATGTTTACATGTTATATATGTTATATTAGCACACCTTCAAATTTATTCAATAACTTATGAAGATGGATTCTTATTGTTTCTTTATTCATTTCCTTTCTCTTACTTACAGTTTACATAATAAGTTTCACCAAAAAATGTAAATAATCAGTAACTGTATGGGTTATTAGTAGTGTTTTGTGTAACACTTACCTCACCAGAAAAACCTGTGCTGAGATGTTCGTCAAATTTATTTGTTATAGTTATTATGCCGTCATAAGTAAAAATACAGTATCGTCCTTGAGATTCTCAAGGAGGATACTGTGGTACCACCCATGGCGACAGTATTGTATATTAGGTTAGTAGCAGTGAATGTCATTGTTTAAATTATGATTTTTTATTTATTTAGGATTGTGCATTGACCGGATTTACAAGGAAGTGCTTAAATACTCGCAATCGTAGGGATGTGAAAAGACTACTTTAATTATACAACACACGGAGCGTTGCGGCTTTTCAAACGTATGCATATCTAATAAGGGTTAAAAAGAAAGTTTGGTGCTCAGGGGTACTGAATAACGCATAAAGTCACCATCGTAACGGTTTTAGGTAACTTTGTGGAAACAATTGAAAAAAACACTGTAATAGTATACCAGACTGTACCAGTACCATAATACGGCATTAATAATATTACATAATAGAACTACATTATATAATTCACGCGAAGTAGGCTCCCAATAAAATGTTAGTAGTACTGATAGAACACACCGAATACGATTATTTTACACAACATACGAAATATAAACGATTGGGCCATATATTTTATCGTGGGTAAATAAATACTCGTTAAGTTGTTACCCACAAAGTGTATTATTTAATTCACAATGTTGTTCACAACTCAACACACGAGTAGGAGTAGCAGCAGGCAGGTAATGTGGGTTCTTCCACTTCCTCGGCACTAATGGATGGGTCCTGCCCCATAACTTTGTTCTAAGTAGCAAGTATTATATTTGTATGTAGAATGGTACGCGGGAAAGCATTAAACTGGACGTAAATCAACTACGTGAGTTGGCAATGTAACTTACGATGATATTATTCAAATACGGAAAAAATAAAACACGGAAACATCCTCTAACATACAACCAAATTTAAATGAAACGATATAATGCATCTATAAAAAGTATTGTCTTATTCACGTATGAAAAAGGACAAGCGTGCTCAAAAAGGCAGCTTGCCGAGAGTAAATTTCTGCCAAATGTGGAAGGTAGAAAAAATCAGGAAATCTTAAAAAAGGCTGGAATTTTTTCTTCTTTTTACTATCACCGTATTTCCATCAAGACGTAATTGAGTAAAAAAAATAAAGAATGTATGGAACCCCACAAGTTTCTTGCTGAAAAAAATGTAAACGTAAATATGTATATTCGTACGTTCATTTAGGGGTAAGGAATTCTTGTTGTCAGCTGTCATATCTCGCTGTGACATTATGGAAAGCGTTAAAATGTATTCAACTCGAGGTTAACACTCTCTTTTTATTAAATTTTTAAGCACGCTGAAAACCTTCATTAATACGAATAAAGGTAACAACTTTGTCATCGTTTAGTTTAAAACTTTACTAATTTGAACATTTTTATTTACTCTCCGAAATTGAGAGCGGGTACGCACATGTAATATGAATACATCCCTTCATAAAAACACACTCACCCACTAATTATTTACATATTCTGTTTCCACGGGTTGTGGAAAGAACCGCAAAAAACCGAGCACTTTAAACGATTTGATGTTAAACACAAAAGCGTGTTGAGGCAAATTAGAAGGATTCCATTAAATTTCATTTCCATCTCCATGGACGGGTGAAATGGGAGAATGGAAACTGAAACAGAGCATCGACTATCTATAGGAAATCCCTTTAAAGTGGACAAAGTACGATTTTTTCCTCTGTGACTTGACCCGAGTTTACTCACAAGAACAGTAATTGACGCTAAACGACTTCAGCATACTTATTACCGAGCAGTGGCTTCATATTGACTTTCAGCATAACTTACCTAGTGCCGACTGCTAAGAATTAATTCGATAACATCATCGCGTTAGTAAGCAGATAGATAGATTAATTAATGCAAGTATTGAATTCAGTAACAAGTCAAAAACAAGGACTGATATTAAAATAGTGAGTTGTAAATCTCTTGTCAAAGTTGTGGCTGACGGTCGCTATGGCCTACTGGTCTACGCCGCCTATATATATTGATAATAGAGCAGGGTAGCCAGCAAGGTCGATTGATAAAGGCTTTATCGATAATGTCGGTAACTTGTCATCGTTCCTGAGCTTGATTACGGATCGCCAATGAAACAGAACACTTAACAACGACCAAGTGATCTAAACTCATTCGACTAGTACTGTTGTTTGTACGTTATCGATCTGTAGTCGTGCTTGGGCATGATGATAAGTTATTCCGATTATCGTTCGACGGTGCTACATACCCAGAAATTACGCGGATGCGATTCTCTTCGCACTGAAAGAGTATTATTTATTGAATTTGGCATAATATTTATAAATATTTGTTTATCGAATAGGTTCACCTAAAATAAACACAGGTCAACAGTTTTTTTTCTCTAAAAATAAATGACTTTATCATCAGAAAGTACCGGGTTTTGAGATCTGCTTGTATCTAGTACGAGTATATACTATCCAACCTACATTATATGGCTCTCTAGATTTTATATTTATGGATTGGCTTAGCCTAAGAGCCAAGCCAATAAATTCTTGATTAAATATGGATGTATGAGATAAGGAATAATAACCTCCCAAAAGTCTGTTAACGGAAGTTTTATGGGTTTACGTAGCTCGCAAGTTGATATCCTGCCAACATTTATATCTGTATTTAATTAAAAGCACAACAAGAAATATTTTCAATTGAAAAAGGAGTAACTTTATGATAACCCTAACTAATATTGTAAATGCGAAAGTGTGTTTGTTTGTCCTTCTTACGCATCGCAACTGAGCGACCGATCGACATGACTTTCTGCATAAGGATAGTTGGAGGGCTGAGAAGTGACAAAAGCTATTTTACATCCCTGAAAAGCATTTCATTCCCGTGGTAAAATTATATGAACAGTAATTTCTCCCTAATACCATCGTTACTGTAACGGACGTTGTTGGCCACATTATTTCATTTTGTCAAAATATGTTTACATTTATAAAATGTGCCAACTCAACGCCACTGGCAAAATCCTCACTCCCCGCCACTGCTCATTTTGTATCGACTCCGAAAAGCATCGGTACCGTATCGCGCACGTACCCCGGCCGAGCGGTACGATGTTTAGATTTTCCTGTGTACAAATTTACCAACAAATATTATATTATACTTTAGGTACTTGAAATATAGTAATCGTTTTATATTACCCACACTCAGGCAGTGCCTTAGTGGGTTTTCATTTCTTGTGTATACTATTTGGTATTATATGTATATTATGTTATTATATAATATCTATTAATATGTATAATATATGTAAAGAAATGAAAATAAATAAAGTAAAAAAAACAAAAAAAATAAAAATTTACTAAATGTTACCAATACCTATTTTTAACTTGTACATATCTCCTCGGCGGTAGTTAAATAAACACTATTTGCGATGTGCTACCACTGAGGAGATATTTAAAATGCCGTTTTTTAACGAATTTGTGTAACCATTTTTGTACAATTATTTTTACTTATTTTGCCTCTACACAAATCCAGGAACCTCGTAGCATAGTGAATCTTTTCTCTTTTTGAGCGCTATGTCACGGGGGACCTGCGAAAAATACTAACTTAACCATTTTACAAATTTGATCGCTTCAAGATCATTTTTACACTTTTATTTTACAAACATTTCTTATTTTTTGTCGTATCTTGACAAACTAAAAATCTAGTTGTCAAGATACACATTGTTATAACTGCTATGTAATAAAATTATGTAATTGTAATTCAGGCGAGCTTGCAAAATCTTTGCAAACTCCCAAATTCAAGCGTCTGCCTTCGGCTATACCACCGGCAAAATGAATATGCAACATTTTACGGTGGCCTATGTACGCGTTTGTGGCGCGGATAGAATCCCCACCCTTTTTCGGTCGACAGCCAAATGTCGGCTGCGAGTCAGCCTTATAGAATATAAGCAGCAAAATTAAAAATATTAAATCAGTTCAACTTTACCACCAATACAAGCGTTTTATTTCAACAAGTAACTCCTACCCACCAACTGCCTCACCTCGCCTAGTCTTCTGCTCCAAACCTTCTGGTGTTACCTCGTCAAGACCAGCCGGCCCTGCCTAGGAAAACCGCCAACACCAGAAGCGAGCAGAGACGACAGTACACCCAGTGCCCAACATTCACCGAGCACCGGGTGCGGGAGGGAGATTGAAATAATTTCAAACAACTATCATCATCATCGGCCGTAAAGGAGCATTCCCATCGGTTGAAGACACGGTTTGGAACCGGCGCCTAAATCTAGAGTCTTGTGCGGACTCCCGTCCAGTACAGTTACGAATAACCTGAAAATATTTGAAAATCTCCTACTACTACCACCACAGTAAGCGGAAAATGTTGCTTGTGTTGTGGTGGAGGACTTAGCCAGCCGAGGAATTGAACACACTACGCCTGGGTGGGACCCAAACGCGATGTCAACTCAGCCACTGACCGGTCTTATTCCAACCATATTCTTAAACCTTTTGTTTGCATTTCACACATGCATGTCTTTTTATCTATTGTAATTTTAATATGATTATTTCTTTCTCATGTTAAAGTTATACTACTATTGACGTAAAAGCCCTCTGGATGTTAAATAAATAAATAAGAATCCCCGACTTCTGCTACCATTCGCATTTGCATCATATATCCTCCTTACACTCCTTTCTTCGCTGATTCGCTCTATATGCCCAAACCATCTAAGCGTCCCTTTCTTAATCTTACTCATTACGCTTACATCAGCCTTGAACTCTTTGCGGATCTCCACATTCCTCACACGATCATACATGGTTTTACCATACATACGCCTCAGAGATCTCATTTCAACAGCATTCAATCTACTTTAATCCTATATTTGCCAGTTCCATGCCTCACTTCCATACATCAGGGTAGGTACCATTGTGGACTGCTAATTTCGCTTCTTTGGACAATTTTGTGTTCATAATATAAAAATATGTGTTCATTACAATTATTATAATAATTATTTAAGGAATTCCATAATTTACTAAAGTGTAAATCGTGCCAAAAGGAATCAGGTCACTTTTCTAAACGAAAAACAAAATGTAATTTTGTGATATATGGTATTAAAAATACGTCTCTGGCCCATTCGTATGCGATGCATGTTCGGTGCAAATTGCTGGAGGCAGTAAGGGAGCGGAACACGAGATTATATCCGTGATGGGTGAGCTCAAGAGAGCGATACACCCGTAAAGCTCGTGCGCGGAAATATGACATACCGTATTCGTTTCTTTCAGGGGCTTATATTAGTTTAAAAGACATAAAGTTATGAAATATTAACGTTTCAAATAAACAAATACTTTATGTAAACACCCCTTTATGGTCCTACCGCTGAGAGCTCTGTTGTCTGCTCTTTTCTGTTACAGGTGTGATATTTGTGGGAGAGAGAATGTCTCATATTAGATATTGTAGGAAGCGAACACAGCACCGATCAAATGGTAGGTATACGTTTGCGAACAAAAACGCGAGCCGAGCCACGAATTACGGGAAAGGAACGAAGCAACTGCAAGGGGCGTTTTAAACCATTTGCGATGTTTCGTTCCTTTCCCATAAGTTGAGGTTCAGTTCGGCTCGCGTATGTATACGTAGCATAACAATGGCACACCTTCTATTGGCGACTCGTCCACCAATAGCGGATGTGATAACTGACAGTCTGACATGGTCTCCAGCATCGCGACGGGACTTAATAGTTTATAACAATATTAAATTATGTGTGTTAATTGATCATAAATATACCCGTAAGTAACTTTGATGGCGTTCTTATTTGATGTAATATCACACAAACACCCATGTATTGTTTTTGTGTTTGTTTGTTTTTTTTTTAAATAAATAAAATAAAATCTTCAAATATTATATAAACGAGGTTTTAAGGGACGTAAGTGACTTATTTTAACCAGTGATTCCTGAAATTATTTGGAAAAAAGGTTAATTAAATTATGAAATGCGGTGACATTTTTGATTATTTGTTTTCATGTAAAACATTAAAAAAATCAGTAGTTAGACAGTAAAAAAGTAAAAAATTCAGAAGAAATTTTGATCAAAATTTATTTATTTATTTATTGACGCCCTATTGGGCTTTTAAGTACATAAAAAATTACAAATTTTAAATTACAACAGTATAAAACAAACAATAGAAAATCGAAATAAAATATAATGATTTCTCATACATTATTTACATTTAAAAAGTGGTGGACTAATTTGGCTTTAAATGTATTGAAATTTAAATTAAATATGTCAGCGACATCACTAAGTTCATTGCCCAACCTATGTATTCTTTCTAACACAGAATTCGTAGCGAAGTTATTGTTGTAGAATAAAATATTCCGTCTAGTATATTTTGGAGGTATATGTAAAGATAGCAAGTTTATAGTGTCAGGGCAGTCTAACCTTGAATGAACAATTTTATATAATAAAAGGAGATCAAATATTTTTCGCCTTTCAGATAATTTCGATAAGTTAAGTTTACTGCGTAAATTGACATAATTGATTTCAATAATAGGAATACCAATTTTGAAATTAATAAAACGTAAAAATTTATTTTGAATTTTTTCAATTTGTAAACAATGAGAGTTGAAATGAGGACACCAAATGGTTGCATTGTATTCAACCTGACTTCTAACCAGAGACGTGTATAATAATTTTATAGTTTTTATGTTATTAAAGTCTTTAGCAATTCTGAGAATAAATCCAAGCATTTGTAATCCCTTACTGGTAATGCTATTAATGTGATTCAAGAAGCGTAATTTGGAGTCAAAGATAACTCCAAGGTCATTGAATTCAAAAACTCTTTTTAGATTGGCATTGTTAATTGAGTAGTCGAATAATAAAGGGGTTTTAGATCTATGGAAACTGATCGTTTGGCATTTGTTGATATTAAGATGTAATTTGTTTACGATGCACCATTCATAAAGTTTATTTAAGTTAATTTGTAGAGTTAAACAATCAGAAGAATTACCGATCGATTTAAACATCTTTAGATCATCGGCGAATAGAAGAAAGTGAATATTATCGAAAATTAGTGAAATATCATTAATAAATAGTAGGAACAGAATTGGTCCTAGGTGGGAACCTTGGGGGACCCCACTTGAGGCAAAAAAAGTGTAAGAAGTTGTGGATGTAATTTTTACAGATAATTTTCTGTATGATAAGTAACTTCTAAGCCATTCAAGAAAGTTGCCGCCTATTCCCAAGTGTTCTAATTTTTCCATTAAAATGCGATGAGAAACAGTATCAAAGGCTTTGCTAAAGTCAGTATAAATTGTATCAACTTGAAAACCCTTGGACAGTGCATTAGAAATAAAATTTTCGTAAAGCAATAAGTTAGATGACGTAGATCTGTCTGGCATAAAACCATGTTGAAATGTTGATATAATTGGTTTAATTTGATGCATGATTTTACTTAATATAATCTTTTCTAAAAGTTTAGGTAGTGATGACATAATACATATGGGTCTATAATTTTCAATTTGGCATTTATCTCCTTTTTTAAAAATAGGTGTTATAAAGCTACTTTTCCAAATTTCAGGAAAACAACCTGTAGATAAGGATAAATTGAAAATTATAGTAATAGGAAGAGCTAGAACATGAACACAGTTTTTAAGTAATATTGAGGGAATCATATCTGGACCCGAATTCGACCTGGTATCCAGCTGTTTGATAAAAGTCACAACATCATTTACTACCACATGGATGTTATGCAAGTTGAGTGAGCTTTCGATAAATTGGGGTTTATCAGATAATATGTTGTCATTGTCTTCAACATATACACTCTTGAAGAAATCTGCAAATAAGTTTACAATATCGTTTTTGTCATGACCCACTTTTTTCCCGTAAAACATTGTACCGGGAAAGTTAGAGTTATTTTTCCGAAAGGAGTTAGCGTAATTCCAAAATTTATTAATGTTTGTTAAAATAGAATTTTCAACATTGTTGGTGTATTTCTTGAAACATACTTTCGATTTCCTAGTACAATCTTTACGCAGAATGGAGAATGCGATATAATTATCTAGCGTTCTATTTATTTTATAACGTTTGTGGGCAATTTTTTTATCGTACATTAGATTAATTAGTTCAGAATCGAACCATTTAGGGAATTTAGAAGTGTAATATTTTTGTAGGGGTACAAATCTATCGATTGCTTGATAAATTACATTGTAAAAGTATTCTAAGGCCTCATTTAAACTTGAGCTTTTACAAGTGAGATCATAAGCCCAATTATAAGTAGATAAAAATTCTATTATCTTTGGGTAATCTGCTTTTTCAAAATTACGCTTGACAATCGTGGGGTCAATTACCTTAACATAAGTATTGATGTAATTGATTATTAGAGGGGGGTGGTATTTATCGAATGGAAGAATCATTTCATCAGAGGCATACACATTAACACTAGAAGAATTTGTAAAGACAAGATCGAGAAGACGAGAATTGATGTTGTACACATGGTTTTTCTGATGCAGATTTAAAAAGTTCGACATTTCTATAATTTCATGGGAGCCATGATTGATGTTGTCCGGACTCGAGGACGCGATGTTCTCAATGTCCCATACAATATTTGGGAGGTTGTAGTCACCCATCAGAATAAATGTAGCATCAGGAAATTTTCTTCGCATAGTTTCAACTTCAAGGTGGTGCTCCTTATATGTTTGCAGGCTGGAGGATGGTGGTATATATGTGCAACCGATTATAAGTTTTTCATTTTTTAAGGAAACCATTACAAACACTTGTTCAAGATGTTTGTGAAGGCATTTCAGTTTCTTCGAATTCAGTTTGGTAGATACTGACAATAGTACGCCGCCACCTCTTGTTTTATTGCTGGAACTTTGACATCTGTCGTTTCTGTAAATGAAATGATCTAAAAACCCCAGTTCTTGATCGTTTATGCCAGCATTTAGCCATGTTTCAGTAAGGGCATAAATTTCGTAATTCATCGTTGGTAATGTACATTTTAGTTCTTGAAGTTTCGTTCTCAGTCCTCTTACATTTTGATAATATATTATTAGTTTGTGGGTCAGTTTTTTGGATTTAATTTTACAATTGATGGGTGATTATTAATGTACTTGATTGTAATGTCTTGCTCACCCGATGATTGCCTATTTTTTAGTTCGATTCGTAAATTATTTAGATAGTTCCTTTGAGCAACTGATTGATCAGGGTACATGCGGATGTTATTCTTCAGCAAGTGTTTTTTGCCGAGTAGGATTTTTGGCCATTTAGACTCAGCGAACTCGACTTTTACACCCCTCGGTTTATTAGTATCCCTTTTCCCGATTCTGTAAACTTTCAGGTCAAGAGAGTTGGTAGAGTTGTCCAGGTCGAAAATGATTTTTTTTATGCTGGTAGTGTCGTCTTTCATAATATCAGTCTGGGTTATTGCTTTGCTCTCGGGGAAGTTACATATTATAATATTTTTTTCCCTTAAGTTTTGGTCATTCATCTCAGCAATAATATCGCAGATGTTATTTGTTTGGAAATTAGTAGTGGTAACAGCAGGAGGAATATTTTTGTACACTGATAATTCGCCTTCTAGGGTAGCCATTCTTGCAGCCATTTGGCCTATGGACCCTAGGATATTATTAGTTTTGGGCATTATTTTGGCAATATGCTCCTTGGTAAATTTGTTATTGGGATCCATCACAATATTTGTTAGTGCATTGATGGCATCTTGTGCAAGGGATATGTATGTCTGCGCATCCATGATGAGTTCGGATTTAGGTTAATAAAAATTAAAAATGAATAGTAGGTTGAACTCCCCTGATTACTGATTGGAATCAGGTTCACTTACAGGTAGTATCAGTACCTACTACGGTCACAAGGCGTGCGGAAATGCAGGTTACCTGCTTTTGGTGCAACAATAATATTAAATATTGAATTTAAGTAAAGTTATTATTATTTGTTATTAAAACTTCGGGCTTTTATTTTGTTGTTGAGGACACAAAGAAATGAACAGATTCACAACTTTTACACTGGAACACAATGGCACAGGAATAGTGTGTTAAGTTTTATTTTAAATATTTTGTGGACAGAAATAATTCGTGACTGGTTTAGTTTACTGTTGTTGAGTTATTAAATGGAATAATTTTTTCGTTGATTTTGAAAAAAAAAATGAAAAAGTCACCGCATACCAAAATATTGTCAGGAATCACTAATTGAAGTAAGTCAAATACGTCCCCTTAAGAGGAAACCCGGGCGCTGAGAAATTTGAACAATAGGTATTTTAAAAATCACTTGCTATTTCACTCTGCTCAGCGAGCGCGCTATCGATGTGTAGGTACCCACCCAACTAAGAGTGTGTGTGCATGTTACGCTCGCCTATTATTATTACTCCCGCCCCGCATCTCCCGTCTTCCGTCCTTCGTCATGTGTCATGTATCTTTCCGACTTATTTCTCCGTTTTTGTTTCGGTGCGCCGATTATACGCCGCGGCGTATAATCTCGGCGAAATGGATTTTGATAGGATTTAACCAGAGAATGTTTGTGTTTCTTTTAAAAATAAAAAAAATCTTACTACCCATATAGGTACACCTACTAAAATATGTAGGTGCGTACATTTGAACTGCCTCCGTGGTTGAAGGGTAAGGCTCTTGGCTACGAATCCGCAGGTCGCGGCTTGCGCAAGTAAGTTTTGTTAAATTAATTTGTGTCGTTTTGCTAAATTAATCAATTAAAAATAATATAAAATACTTGTTTGGACAGATAGTTATCTTTTTTGTTTATCAAAACTTAACTAAACCATTCAAGTTGTTTGAGACAGGGAAAAGTATTAAAATAAAATATTTATTTTTTATTTTAGTAAAATTCCTGAAATCAACAGGTTTTAATTCCCTTGCGATGTTTATTTGGCCAAAATGACCAATTGTTACCACATTAAAATCGCAAGTGACCAATTTTCGATATAATATTGCAATTTTTTGTTCACTATTTTGTTTTACGAATCTTATTATTGTGTTCTGTTAATAGAGCCAACGCCAATGCCATTCGTTGAAATTTTGAAAATGACATGAAGCCATAACACCCTTGCCAAACACCACACTGCAAATCGGATGGTGTGGAGGAAACCTCCATTTTTTTCCACTCTACCTCCAGACATGTCGGGGTTCTGAAAATCGGATCATGAGTAAAAATGAACTAGTATTTAAATATCCATGTAACTCGAAAATAATAGAAAATGTAATGACTAAACGGCGCAACTTTTCCTAGTGTGTTTTGTTATAACAGATCACCACGCAAATGGCATCTTTTTAAAAATATATATTTAAAAAAAAATTCTTTATTCATTGTAAGTTGAGGATTTTTTGACTTTCATGCTAGGTACATGTCCGTGTTACGACCAAATTCTTTATCGGGTTGCTACAGGGTTTTGTTATAATACTCGTCCAAATAAGTCGCGTCTCAACTTGAGCGCGCACATACAATAGTCAGGTGGCTTCTTGCTTCTAACTCAACTCAGTCGCGTCGCGACTTGAGCGTGCGTTTAAACTGGTCTCCCGATCCGGCCTGCCACGCAACTGGCGGACCGATGCATATATCGCCAAGACCCGGACAATCCTCACCCCCATGAACCCGGGCACCCCTGCTCAAGTCACCAAACGTAGCGAATCACTTGGGGTGACCTATGACAGAGGTTATCCAATAAATGGTTCCCGGGGCGGCGGTACCCATAACCACCTCCCAAATTTAAAATTATTATAGTACTTGACGTATACAAATTGAATTTGGTCCAATTTTAGTAAGATCGGCAAGTATGGTATACTCGAAATAAGTCACTAAACCAAAAAAAAACTAATAAAATATATCAATAACTCGGGAAAAGACAACACTAGTGCACCGACACAATTCGATACTACGCTACATCACTTTGCTGTATATTTATTTGTCGAAATAGAAGTTAAATAAATAAAATAACAATATACATTATAGGTTATTGAAGAATTATAATATTATGCAAGTTACCCAAAAGTTATTTTTAAAAAAATTATCCATTTGAGTGTTTTGTATCCATATTGGCAATACGGAACGAAATCACCTCGGAGTCGGTCTGGCCGTAGCGGATGTTTTTTTTACAGATATTATTTTACGTAAACATATGAAATTTTTTTATTATTTTTTATGTGACACCTCACAAGAGTGTCCCTGCCTGTGCAGTGTACAGACAGGGGAACTATGTCACCACCCGGTTGGGCGGCGTTGTGAGGCGGAATAAGGTAGGGACTGTAGGAAGGGATTTGTTAATGCGGGCCTTGAAGAGGTTCGGATTATAAAACCGGATTATAGGAGGGAGGAAAAACAGATGCCGGTAGCTCGTTCCACATACGAGCCGACTTACACAAAAACGAGTCGTAAAAACGGTCCGTTCTCATGAAGCCAACGTCAACCGTGAACGGGTGTTCAGTTCGTGTCCGTGTTCGTGCACCGGTGCATCAGGAATCAATGCTGCTAGCTTCTTGGAGCAGGCTCCATTGAAATACCTGTAGAAAAGACACAGCATGCCTACATTGCGTCTATGCATTAGAGAAGGCAATCGGTCTGTTAACAACGGATTGTCAATCAGACGGATCGCTCTCCTTTGCACAGATTCAAGCAGGTTTATTAAGTATTTTGGGGCACCAGCCCAAAGGTGGCTCCCAAATTCAATAGTTGGGCGGACTTGAGACTTGTACAGGGTCAGCAGCTGGTCACTGTTGAAGAATCTCCTAGCCCTGTACAAGACGCCCAACTTTTTGGGGGCCTGATTTACTCGGGCTTCTATGGATCCCCGATACTTGAGCTGGTCTGATATAGTAACTCCAAGCATTTCAATGGAGTCTTTATTGGGGAGAGTGCTCCCATCAAATTGCACCAGACAGTCATTGATCTCCCTCTTTGCCGAAATCAGACACGCTTGGGTTTTTGAGACGTTGAAGCTGACCAAGTTGGCCTTACCCCAGGCACGAACCATCTCGAGGTGGTGGTCAATTAAAGTAAGAATATCGGAATACTTCACCAAACAAACACAAAAGTGACCAAACGGAAAAAATAATAAAAAAACATCGATTACTCGGGACAACACAACACTAGAATATCGAATATCGATTTATGACTACGTGACATCTTCTTCTTCTTCTTCTTCCTAGCACTATCCCAACTCATTGACTAGGTAGGCTGTTGGGGTCGGCTCTTCTCGTTCTCAGGTTATAGCTTCTTCGGTTCTGAGTGTCGCTTTCATCTAGGCCGTTTCTTTGAAGGATTTTGGAGCATTGGGTCATCCAGGAGTTTTTTGGTCTACCTCTGGATGACTGTCTTTGAAGCTCTATAGACATTGCCTGCTTCACTGTGTGGTCTGGTGGTCTCCGTCTTATGTGCCCATACCATCTTAACTGTCGTTCCTCTAGCTTACTGTTTATGTCAGTGACACCCAGGCTACCACGAATGCTTGAGCTTTTAATTTTATCTTTTAATGATACTCTTGCCGTCCATCTAAGCATTCGCATTTCTGCTGATTCGAGTTGCCTAGAGTAGGAGTTGTACATAGTCCAGCATTCGGAGCCATACATTATCGCGGGTCTAACAATAGTCTGGTATGTCTTTCCTTTAAGTTTTATTGGCATTTTCGTGTCGCACAACATTCCTGTTACGGATCTAAATTTCATCCATCCCACTCCTATCCTATGGTTGACATCCGCTGCACATCCTCCGTCTCTGTGGATGAGTGAGCCCAGATACTTAAATGAGTCACAGTTGGCTAATGTTACTCAATCCAATTGCATCGAAGGAGTTACAGCATTTGGGTCTTCAAATTGTAAATACAAATATTCCGTCTTTTTCCTGCTAATTTTTAGTCCATTATCCTCCAGGATCTTTCTCCACCTTTCCAGGCTACTCTGTAGATCACAATGATTTTCTTCTATCAGTACTACATCATCTGCAAAAAGCATAGTCTTGAGAATACTGTTCATTTCTTGACTCGTTAGGTAATTCATGACCATTATGAATAGCAATGGGCTGAGGACAGATCCTTGGTGTACCCCTACTTTAATTGGAAATGTTGGTGACATCCCTGATGTGCATCTTACTTGTGTTTCTACGTCTGTATACATATCTTGTATGGAGAGCACATATCCTTCTGGTACGTTATGAGATCTCAATGCCGCCCATATCAGGCTTCGGGGTACCATGTCAAATGCTTTTTCCAAGTCTATAAATACCATGTGTAAATCTTTTTTTGCATCTCGATATTTTTCAACTATGATTCTGACTGTTTGAATAGCATCTATTGTTGATTTCCCCGATACAAAGCCGCATTGATCGTCGTGTATTTTTACAATATTCCTAATTCGTGTGTTTATAATCCTCTCATATATTTTCATGGTGTGAGACATAAGCTTTATCCCTCTATAATTGTCGCACTTCCTAGAGTCTCCCTTATTTTTGTAAAATGGAAGAAGATAGCTTTTCCTAAAGCTTTCTGGCATTGGTTCTCCGGTCAGTACTTTATTATACAGGTTGCACAGACATTGTTGACTACGTGACATCACTTCGCACAAATACATACGTATTTATCTAAACCCTGTCCCCCCGACCATTACCTCCCGAATACTGAGCGAAAGGGACACATGCAGCTCGGGCTACAAATACCTAAATGAAATCTTCAAAATCGAGGTTTTGTATTCCCCATTTTTTTCCTCCAAAAGTTAACCGATTTTCAATTTTTTTTTACCTACTACATAAGAAGAAACTATTCTATGTCGGACCGTTTTGCTTTTTTTCAAAATATATTGTCTAGTTTGTAGACTGAACGTCTTTTGACTGCGTTTAAATCAGGCAATTTTATTGATTTTTGGAAGGTCATAACTTCTATAAGAAGCAATTTATAAAAAAAAAAAAAAAAACGTACCGACACGCAAGTCGCCGATATCTATTTTATGTTAAAAAAATATTTGCTCTAAGGTTAAAATCCAGAAAGATAAATGGGGACTACGTTTGAATGGAAAAATCAACGCCCGGTTACGTCTTAACACACAGAATTATTTATATTTCATCGACTTATTAATGTTTCCGATATCTGTTCTAAAGCGTTAATTATACAGAAGGGTTTGATTAATATTAATGAATGAAACACAATTATTGTAATTAGCTTATAATACCCATATAATGTGGACACAGCTGGGGAAGTAGTATTAAGTAAGGACACTCCTGAATAGATTCTCAGTTGATTTATAGTAAGTATGTATAGCTATAAGAATTCAGCGCGCTAGAGATGAAATATCACTAAATGCGCTACACGGGGAAGACTTACTCATACAAAATATTTCCAATTTATTAAAAACCTGTTCAAATTATTCGTATTTCTGTTAATAACGGGACTGCGGGCCTTTAACGAATGAATTAACATATTTCCTAACAAAATATGCACCTGCATGAACACGTGTTCCGATATATTCTGAATGGACCAATATTTTATCAGGAAATGGATTGCCATAATTTTTTTACCGGGATCAAATGAAATCAGCCATATCTACTTATTTTTTTCCGTGAAGGTATATGAAAATGTTGTTTTATTACAAATCCAAAAATTATTTTTGCCCTGAAGAATGTACGGTTTTTGTCCGAAACTAGTTGCCTTTGGGACATCAATAAAGTGGTGTGTTCGAAGATATAGATATTAATTTATTATATTTTTTATCAGCACAATTTTCCCCGATATTTTAAAACAAAGTAAAAAAAATGAAGTTGTTGAACGACGCCTTTCAATTTAAAGTAAATGTAATGAAGCGGTATGCTTATTGATCAACCGAATAAAACAACGGTGAGGTAAAAAAAAAACCTTTAAATTATAGGACACACAACCACAACTTTTGTAAAATGAACAGCCTTTTCATACAATTTATTTTATTGGAACCCGTAAATCGAATAAAGATTTGGCACAATATATTAAATTCAGCTTCCTGTATCTGAAAAGAAAATATCATGGGACAGGAGTAGAGAAAAGTCAGGTGGTTGTGCAGGAACATTACTGGCACCGAACAGCGGCACATTGGCATGGCGGAACATTGGCACAGTGGCAAGGGGAACATTGGCACAGTGGTACGACGGAAATGTTCAGTGCCTAACTCCTTTGGGCGGGTGACGCGCTCCACTGAAATAACAGATTGATTAATGATGTCAGTAAAATCATTCCCTCGTCGGAAGAACAAAAAGCGATATTTTAATATTCATGGCAGAAATGACGGGGGTTGAATAGGCCTAAGTTGATAGTTTTGACGAATATGTATTAATGTTACCAAAAGCAAAAGTGAAATTATCCGAAAGAGATTTTCTGTAAACGAGTTGGATATTCAGCTGAAACCATTTCCTTCCTTGTTTCGTAAGGTGTGGTACATCGTTTCAATAAGCCAACAACAAATTCTAAATTTTTATATTCCAAGAGCAAAACAAAACAATTTTTGAAACTTTTGGGGAGGTAAACCATGATGTTCTTCCTTATCGTTCTCGTGTTTGGGACAGCTTTGTAGTAGTCGTGATGAGAACTGATGTGATGCCAATGCGAAGCACAACATTTGCCTTTTGGGGAGGTAAGCCATGTTGTTCTTCCTTATCGTTCTCGTGTTTGGGACAGCTTTGAAGTAGTCGTGATGAGAACTGATGTGATGCCAATGCGAAGCACAACATTTGCCTTTTGGGGAGGTAAGCCATGTTGTTCTTCCTTATCGTTCTAGTGTTTGGGACAGCTTTGTAGTGGTCGTGATGAGAACTGATGTGATGCCAATGAGATGCACAACATTTGTCCTAATGATGGACAATGTTAGGCTTAGAAACGTGGGCTTAAAATTAAAAGGAAGATGAAAAGCAACACGTTTTTTTTTCAAATGATTCAGGCTTTCGCCCCTCAAGGGTGTTCTACGCCATCACTTCAAATTATAGAGAGAGGGAACGTGAAGTTATATAATAATTTTATTTAAATGTCAAATGTCAAAAAGACGAGAAGCACGGCTTAATACTCTAAAAGTTGAAGAACATAATATACTAACTTTTTCATGGAAAAAAATTATAACTTTATTAGACTTTTTTATTAATTTCCAGACCTGTTTCGCCTTATGACGGGCATCTTCACACCGCTCAATGATGCAAAAGTGGAATAAAGTTATAAAGGTGATTTAATCCGTGAAACGTCGTATTAAAATGTAATACTACCAAGAATTTTATTAAAGGTATGAAAATTTATTATTAATAACAAACAACATTGGCTGTGAGAATCTCAAACCATATGAATATGAAAAGCTTCGTTGTCACTTTTATTAGATGTAATAAAGCTGTGGGAAGGGTGTATATTGAAGAGAGGGAATTCATAAACTGACATCTTTGATAAAATTTCCAGAAATATTAATGTCACCATATCGGAGAACGAATACATTTAGTCGAATGCGAGTCTGCCGCACCTTCTGCTGTAAAATAATTCCAGTGAGTTTCTCGTGATTCAAGACTGTGCCGTACTCCCTTAGCAACTTAATCTTTGATATCATAAATTATGCCCAAATCATAAATCTGTTGGAGTTATCAAGAGCGCGCACATAATCAGAAATGTAAGATTATTTCTGGTTCAAAATGAATGAATGTTGTTTTACACAAAACAGTAATTGATTATTTTCGCTCGCGAGGAAAATCTTACAAAATCACAAAGATACACAAAAATAAATGTTCCTTTGGTAAAATTATCACAATGTTTTATTTATTAATATATTTTTCGTGCAAAAAGTTTAAGGCTCTCGTATATTATAAGATTTAAATAAAATTGTGATAAATTCGACCAACAAATATTATACTACACTGTAAATGACAGCTATTGATCTCAAATTGTTCGCTCAAACGACAAAGTGTCATTGTATCAAGCTGTCGAACTCGAGAGCAGTGGCTTAGCAGAAAAAGCTTCCCTTAATGATTTTATGATTTTGGATATAAATTATGAATCAATCAATCACGTAGTCATGAAGTCGGAGAAGAAAATTTACCGAATCATGTCAGGAAAATTGCTTCTGACTTCAGATCATATTATTTGTTGTGGCAATATTTTGCCTTCGGGGAGGTTAAAATGTAAGTTTGTTGTAAAGTTGCTTACCCTCTTTCTGGTTTCATAGTCGAGTGCTCCGGCCACATAGATAGCGCCTGTCATGTTTTTTACAGCGAAAGCTCCTCCTATGTTACCGCTCGTGATCTCGTATCGAATACGCGACGCTGAAATTAAACAATAATACCAAATAAGTTATATAATACAACATCAATTTTAAGTACCCAGAGTTACAATTTATTAAAATTTAGTAGGGAAAGGTGTAAGTATATCAAGATTGGAGTAAAAAGGTTTTGTGTACACAAAAATACTATGCGTTGTTTTATATAATATATTTGATTGATTTATTCTAAAAAATGTTTGTTTTTTAAGAACACATATATAAAGATTATATTAGGACATAGATAACTATATACCCATTTAAAATATCACAAATAAATAAATACATCATAGCATAGATTAAAGGTCTTAATATTTTTTAGTATAAGGTACCAACCCTGTGAAAACTTAGTCGATTTAATATGCTGGCAAGGGTCCAAATGTTATTCAATTAAAGTTAATTAAATATCGTTTAAAAAAATGACTTGCACAATGAAAACATAAGTAATTCGCTTAACATAAAGACCCTGTACTCCATTTACTGCATGTGATATTGCAGAATGTTTATAAAAAAACCATCACATGCTCAAGGGCCATATAAAGTTAAGACTTAAAATAAAATAAAAAAGTTCATGTTTGCTTAAGTATGATAAGTGTGATTTGTTATAATTTTGCCGAGCTCTTACGCAGATATTACACTATAATGAAAACATTCAGCCGCCGAGCCTGAGTGCAATTAAAGTTTGAAATTAAAGGCCACCGTGGAAGCCGCGATAGCAATGCTTTATGACAATGGGAAAAACAAAGTCCTCCGCAGCCGTATTTCATCTGACCCAGTCGTCATGAAATTCCAATGAAGTCCAGCGGGGAACTTGGAACCAGCATTCTGTCGGGCTGTAGCTTCGTGGATTAGTACCATTCCGACTTTCACAAGTCTCCCGGCTAAATTTCAGTTTTAAGACTATTGTCTCCGTGAGTTTTCAGGTCAAGAGACGATCCGAAAAAATCGAGATCAATGACAACGTGAGTAAATTATAGAAAAAATCTTGATCATTCTCCCGACTTTTCCATTGAAAATCTGCATATTTCAATGATATAAATTATTACGTAAATCGCGCAACTTTATCCGTTATGCGAGTCTAGCGGTGGGTAAATTCGATTAACTTTAGATAGCCAAATTACCTACCTACGTTGTTTTATTACGTGAAGTATATTGAATAAATGAATATACTCCATATCTAGGGTTCCGATAAAATGTTCTGCCCCAGAAATAATGCTATCATACATTAAATTTAATCGCGCGTGAATCCCAGAATGATGATGATAATGTTTTGAATATTTATATTAACACACAATATGAAAATTATCTGTCCTTTAAATACATAGAGGCAACTTAAAGGCGAAAAGTGGCAAAACGTAGAGCGTACCTGATTCCAAATAAGATAGAAGGATTAATCTGATATGGTTCGGCAAGCAACCTCACCGTAGGCAATTCCGGAGTGATTAGGCAAGGAATTAGGGTTTAGGAGCCAAAAGGCTGTGAGACCAATCTTAAACTCGGAGAAACCTTCCGTTCCACAGATTGCTATATGAGGGAATGTTTAATGTGACTTTTGAACGCAATTGCTTAGTACGAGTATTGGAGGCGGACCAGTTAATGTAATTTCGGAGTCTGCTCCACGGTTAAATGATTAATCCGTTTAGCGGATTGCTCCGTAAGAGAAATTCTATTTATATTCGATAACACACCTCAAAATAAGAGATAAAATTAACAAGTTTAGTTGAATTGAGACCACTAAAGCAGTATAATCTTCACATTTTTAAAAATCGAGTTAATTATTTACACCTTAAGGTTTACCTATTTATGACAAAATGGGAAAAAGACATAGTATCATAAACACTGCTTTTGTAATAGTGGTCTAGTAACCAAAATATGCTTGATATTTTTTTAGTTTTAAAAATTTTATTTAAAAAACATCTACAAAAAAACAGATTGACTACAAAGTAAGACTCCGATTAAAAAAAAGATTTCATTATCATGGGATTGAAAACATTAAATAAATTAAATCGATGAATGAACTATTTTGAACAATTTAAGATTTATTTTGGTCAATTTAAATTGATTGCTAGTCAACGACACGGTTATGTCGAAACTGGTAGCAAAGTAAAAAAAGTACATTGGAAAAAAAAACTCACTTAAACAAAAATGTCTAGAAATTGTTACATAGTTAATGCCCAGGAAATAAAAAAAATAAAACAATGAAACCTATGAATTCAACAAAATCAATTAAATCAGTGATCGCAAACTGCGGCTCGCGAACTACATGCAGCTCTTTGGCTACCAGGCTCTTCGACGAACGACGCGTATAAAATAATTAATTCATGTATTTTTATTTAATAGTAAACCAATAAATTTTTTAGTTTGTGAGTTAAAATAAAATTCTAGCAGTCTGCTCTGTAATACATGATGATTTTTAACACCTGGAAATTCCTGGCTCATACGATCAGTGAAAAACTAGCATTTCCTCTTCCTTTACTATTCGGCTTTACATATTTATGCGGACAATCGTTTTCATCGAGAAGTCGTCTTATTGATGAGAACCTGGAATCGTGACTGAAATTAAAAACATAAAAAAATAACCTGACTTATCCAAACTGTCCAAGGAAATGCAAGGCCATTGTTCACATTAATCATTAGATACAACGTTTTAACTTTAATAAAAAAGTATTTTTTATCAATTAATAAGATTATTATGAATCATGATTTACATATAGTTTTATTCAATACTAATAGTTTTATTCGACTTCTAAAAACAGGGTTCTTGTATAGTAATTTGACTCTAAAAGTTATATATCTAAAACGTTGCGCTGTTGACATTTGGCTCTTTTGACTAATGAGTTTGCCGACCACTGAATTAAATAAATTATATTAATTAAATACGTTACCCAGTAGATTCTTATACGCCGGTTCAACGTAGATATGGTAAAACCGGCCTGAAGCCTGGTTTAAAGCCATTTTAACCATACAAACGCCATGATAGTTCCGACCTCACGCGGAGCCTAATATTTACACCTCATTTATAAGTACGGGGTAAGTAAATTAAATGCGACATTTTATTTAAAATATGATTCATATTTCAATTGTCTGCTATAATAATTAATGTTATATTTGTAATTGAATATACTTTTATTTTTAAAATATTTTAGTTAAATGTCAACGTCTGTTAAATTATTGATAACGTGAGCAAACTCATGTTTAATAAATAAATATGTGATTAATAAATGTTCGATTATTTTTGCGACCACTCATATATTCAGTTGCTTGAAAACAATCGGACAATTGACTATGTTACAAAAGCGAATGAATAATAAACTAGAACGAGGAGTGTAGATCCATTTAGAATATAGATATCCCTAGTTATAAGGGCGTCGAAATCTCTTTGTGACATTATCAAAACGTTTTAACAATCGTAACAAGGCCGGCACGTTATTTGAATTATGGGAAAAAGGGAACGTAACGCAAAGTTCAAAGGGCCATTTGAGAATGTCGTGGCCAGACAGTCAGCCGTGGCGATAGCTGTATCACGCTGCGTGGAGTGAGCAGTGAAGAGGTTAAATAAATTAGGAATCGCTAATGAGAAGGTCTGGAGTTAATACTTAATTCCGACGAGTGTTCTGTTTGATGCGCCCTTCAAAGGGAATTATTATTACTATCGCAATCACCACGGTACTTCAGTAATATAATTAATGTTCGTATTTATTTATTCGCTTATTAAAATAACAATGTGTGAATAACGAGAAAATTGAAAAACCCTTGATTAAAAATAGGAGTGTAAATATTTTTAGCTTTGCCCTGTGGCAATTAGTTTGTTAGATTCAGTAGGACAGGTGGGAATACTGTTCAATCGGTATTTCAATGGAATATGCTCTGGAAAATTAGAGTAGGTAATTGATCGCTTCGACATCAGTGCACAGTCGAGTATCACACGCGCCCAAAATTCGTATTTAAAAATTTTATTGTGGCTATTCGTAAAAAAAAATTAACACTTATTTTTCAAAATCATGAATAAATTTGTCTTATAAAGCAGTAAATCTGTTTGCTGGAGCGCAAACAAAAAAATGCGCTCTGGCGTCATGAAATTGCCAGCAATTTCAGTCTGGAATATCTACATTAACTATTTATAGTCAGCCCTCGACGCTTTTTCCATCATGAGCTATAGAAATTGAAATATTCATTTTAATGTGAAAAAATAAGACGAAATTCTATATTGTTTGAAAGATGTTAGTCAATAAACAAAAAGCAATCTCTGGCGAAGCCAGGTAGTAAAACAAGTCATTTATAAAATGCAGAGCATGCTACTCGTATCATTAACATGAAAAGTGATTATCTCAACTCTCAACAACAATATACTCTGTATTCAATGGATTATCTAATGCAATAAATCTATGGAATAATTATTGAAAATGATAATTCAACTCAACATAAAAAGTGATAAGAAGTCATGAAAGTGATGAAACAATAAGTAAAGTAGGTAACTGAGTTACCGTATCATCACCGATCATGAAACCGTATGTAAATGGCAATTGTGCCGTTGATTACAAAATATAAAATGAATAAATAAATAAATTAATACAGGAATTACTATTTTTGTTTCCTATCCATTTTACTGACCATATTTATTGGTGCTCGTTATCTTAAATTTGGGAAAATGTATGTTTGTATGTTTTACTAAGAAATGGCTTTAATCGTGTTTGGTGACCATATCTGAATAGCCATTGACTTTCCAACCTTCATCTTATCCATCTCCTTCCCAACTCCTCCCAGTCTCACAACACACCCAATTAGGGATGCCATAGTTCCACCGGACAGTTACAGGGAGCAGTTGGGCTATTGTGCGGTGTTTACTTAAAAAATAAATATAAAATGGTAAGCTTTGGAGTGAATAAATTTCCAGAGTTTTTCTCGCAATTTTCTCTGATCGCAAGGGTTGAACGAGATATAAATTTTGCTGCAAACTGTAGACGAAGATGCCATATTGTGTACATTACGTATTTTTCATCTGTTTCTACTCCAAAGTATACTAGTCCCAGTGAGAGATCGTACATAACGTAACCGTTCTTATATCTGCTGTCTTTTTCGTTTTCAAACCAGACTTTGAGAAGAAAGAGGACGAACGTCGATATCGTCCGTACAGGCTTTCGCTGGGACTAGTTTACCAATTATAATTAATACAAAGTGACCCACCTATAATAGTAATCTCGCAAGATATTAGTAGAGTAAAGGAATATTTATCTTCTGATTTGATTAAAATAATTTTAATTACGTGGGTAGCATTGTGCATATTTTAAGAATTTGTTTTTTAAATTATTTTTCCCGCTGGATAGAGCGAGGGCATGTGGATAATATAAAACTTGACCAAAAATGCCTGTATTTTATAATAATAAATTTCCTACGAGTAAGTAATGTACGCCACGTAACTCGTTTAACTGTAGAGCAGGAAACAATTTTCCGTTGCAATTAGACCTGATCGATATAGGGGTAGATAATACTGGTTTAAACCAGAGCGCAAAATGTTTTGGCGGTTAAACATAAAATGGCAACACCTGCGCGGGAGCCGTGGGAAGGTGCCGAGGAGAGGGGGAGGTAGCCACCCCACTATTGCGTAATTGTTTTGTCGGATAATTGCGTTACAGCATATGTAAAACACATTATCCGGGAATCTTGTAACACTGTGTAGCCGTTTAATTTATTAGGGGAGCTCAGCGCTATATAACTGTGTACAAAACACTAAATGTCCCCTTTTAAAAATGTTAATCAGCTTGTTAGAAAATGCGAATTAAAGTACGGTAGGAACATTCCAGTTGAACAACTTAAATAAATAATTGCTCCGTAAAGTAAGATCGTTTGAAGTGTCTTGATAAACACCGAGAAAACCTACAAACTTGGCAAAATACTTCAATTGCCTAAGAACTCGTATTTAAGTGATCGCTCGATAAAAAAAACTATAAGTACATTGGTCGATAATATAGGTTCCCCATGCGAAGTCGTATGTAGTAAGGTTCCTTTCTAAAATATTACGTTCATTTTTTTACATTACCTCCTCACACGGGCCTACGTCATCTTCGGGGAAGCTGGATGGGGTGTCTTTTTAAGGAAATTAAGTTTTGGGAAGGAAAAATATAAGAGTTGGGTAGGAATCTGGGGGTCGATGTGTCCAGGGGTGATGGACATATCAATCCTTCCCTTCCACTGCGGTACAAGGCGACGGGTCAAGAGAGTCCTGCTGGAGAGGTCAAAAAGTCTCCCTTATCTCTCCCGATCCAGCCTGCCACGCAGTAGGTGGGCTGACGTTTTTGCCGCCAAGACCTAGACAAACCTGAACCGGGAACACTTGCTAAGTCACCAAACGTAGCGAGCCACAGGCGACCTACAAGAGAGGTGTTGGTTATCCAATAAATGGTTCGCGGGGCGGCGATACTGATACCCGCATCCCAAATTGTATAATAATTTGACAACAAGACCGGAATCCACATAACCCACAGTCGAAAGGTTAACAATTCATTTGCTCCCAATAGATAATTCCCAATAGGAAATGGAATGTTTTGAAACGGAGAGATTTATTCTGAACCTTTCCCAAACATCCTCCGCGGAGCACAATGCACAGTTTTTCTCTTCTCATCCGACCATTTATCCCAATTCTTCTGTGCGCTGCGGAATATATCATACTTTAACAGGCGAGATAATCACGGGAAACGGGGAACGTTTATTGCGTAGTGAATGGGCGGTTAGTCCCCCCCCCTCGGTCATATCCCTCAAGCTTTTAGTAATAGGGCTCAATTATTATTCTCTCTTCCCGTGAATTAAATATCACTTATCTAAGTGAAAACTGTAATGATTCAAGGGATGTAATAATCATCCTGCGGCGCATATTCAAACCCGCCGTTTAATTTGGGAGGCTGTTGCTTAGATTACTTTTAGTTGGTAATTAATGATTAAGCACTAAATACCTTGTTTGTTTAACATCCTGAACTCTTCCTTTATGATCCAAAATAGTACAGTACCAAATTTATTGTAAATTGAATTACTATTAAAGAGCTACAAAAGTAGAACATTATTCAGCGTTCTTATAAAACATGTTTTCGTGAGTACAGCAAATTTTATGTATACAAAATACTCCCAACGTTAATATTAATGAACCGTCAGTTTTGAAAATCAAGTCTTAATTGCTGAATGCTATACGTAGGAGGCAGCAGAGTTTGACTCGAAAGTCACGTCCATCAATCGTGAAAGGTTATTGGAGCCAGGGCATGCTCGAGTATAATGAAATTCAAGTCATATTGCAAGTAGGGCTCGAAGACATCACCGTTCATACTCGATTATCCTCGAAATCCAATAATTCTCGGAGCCGCTCCTCACTTACGAGGGCGTTTCGTACCAGTTCCGAATGTATAGACATTAACACAAGCAGTTGACTCCCTATTGCCTACTACTTATCTACCAACCAACCGATCGGGGGAATATTAAGAATACTATCATTATAGTTACCAGAACTTTGCTAATTACGTAACAGTCTACGAAATAGGTTACGAATAGTTTGCGGAAATTACGGGTTCAATTCTAGATGCAATACATTACTTTCCTTTTGGTATATGGGCAATATGAGCTATGCCAGTTAGGGTGAAACATTATTGATTCATGGAGCTAGTAAACATGATTTTACAGAAATGGACGTAAAAAAAATTATACGTAGGTACTATAGAGATTAACATGATTCCATAATACACTTTTTTTTTTGACCGTACAATGCACAAATTTGTACCATCGGTAAATATACTAGTGCTTTATTTCATAAAGCATTGCTTAATGTAAATAGTTTGTTTAGTGTTATAAAGCTTTGTAAAGCGCCTGTGAGGTGATATTTCACGAAAATTACTGTGTAAAAATTAGGTTGTATATTATTATTATCATAATTATACATATTTTTTAAAGCTGCGAATGAATTTGTTTTAATTAAAGTTTTGTTATTTCACATTTAATTCATAATAAATAATATACATATAGTACATATTATACTTGCGGTACATTCCAGAGTGGTAGATACTCTCAGTATCGCCCTGGTGAAAGACCACCATTCAAAATCAAAATTTTGCTTAAAATGGCTTTAGCCGTGTTTTGATGGCCAAATCTAAATAGCCAGGTTCTTCCCCACCTTCTTCTTCCCCAGTTCATTCCCATCCCTACAACCTTCAGCCTCACAACATACCCCAATTTTGGATTCCATAGTCTCACTGGCTCCGTTTAGAAGGCAGCAGTTGGCACATATGTGCGGTATTCATATTAAAAAAAACCTATATATAAAAAACAACATTATATACTCCAAGCATACAAGAAGAAGACAAATAGTATTACTTAACGTCTTGAGTGCTTTCGAGTGGAGTATGTTCATAACGAGAAAACCGTTTTAAATTTCGTGGAAAACGGATAAAATATGTTTTGCATACATAAAACAAGACACAGAAGACAAGCAGGAAATGTTTGTATCGCCCCAAGCCATCCAAACTACACATCTGCTACACGCGGGAAGAAAGTGCAGTGGGGCGGTGAAGCTCACTACAAGATTTACTTGGAACATTAAATTTTAAATTACCACTGAGAGTTTTCCAGGGAAAAGGCATATGAAAACACTAGCAAGCGCGAGAGGGAAAACATCCTCGATGTAAATAATAACTCAACAGAACTTATTGAGATTAACGTTCTTTTGTTTGTTAAGTACCTACCAACGGTTTTATTCAACATCCACATTTACGCTTCATAACTCGTAATCTAATGTTAATCGCAATTTTAAAAAGTAAAAGCGCTCTCATGATAAAAAAATATACATGGTAATTATTATGAAAAGAAAATAGGGACATTATTAAACGCAAATCCTAACTAAAGTACCCATTTAATTTTAACTAAGCTTACTTGAAAGCGAGTAACTTAAAAAAACGGGCTACTGGTAGTTGTAAAACGTAATGATAAAATACAAATTTAAAAAAAATGGACAAAAAATCTGTAATAATTTTTGTTCCTCCCTTTGTCTATTTAACAAAGGAAAATCGAAGTCAACGTTAAAAGGTTGACCGAATTAAAAAAAAAACGAACAATGTGGAGAATTTTAACGATTGCGCAAAATACCTGCATTCCATTTTCAAAATTAATATACTTTTTAACTTTTGTGTTAAAACAAAGTTTTGACGTTATTTAGCTGGAGCTTTAACCGAAAATTGTTATTATAGCAATGATCTATGGTATTGTATATAAAAAAAAACTTTTATACCCGGCTTTGCCCGTGTTTTATTCCCAGTTATAACCTGTCACTTAAAGCATAACGACCATATTGTTATATACGATTTATTTGTGTTGTAACTTATATTGCCAATTATTCTATTGTGTCGTTCACTATAGCACAAAGGAATTTGAATGCTCTATCCGTGACATAAAGATGACCATGGGAGAATAAATTTCTAATCTAGAAAATTGCAAGATAGGTTAAATAATTCATTCTTTTTTGGGGATCTAGTGAGAGGCACGAAATGAAAGACGGTCGTGAAGGTCACAGTGTTTTATTGATGAGTCAGGTGGCCGTAATGAGAGTGGACGTAGGACAGATGTAGTATTCTCCGGATGCTGGCGGTGATGGCTGGTCAAGCGCTGGTGGTCATGGTGTGTGGATGAAGCGCTGGTCAGAGGCGCTGGAACCAGGGCGCTGTAATCCGTTGTAGCGCTGGCCAAGGACGGTGGCCAAAGCGCTAGGATGATGTCTAGATGGAGTCCATGATTAAGTACGGGCGGAGCCGGGAATATTGTCCTTCGCGGGGGCGCGGGGCGCGCCGGTTGTCACTCGCGAGATTTGTCAACTGACGGCTGATTGATGACTGAGTGACTGCTCGCTGCGTCGCACTATGGTCCCCTTTGAGGAAACTAGCTAGACAAAAAGATTTCAACGATGTTTTTATTTATGTACAAAAATATTCTCACGACATTGAAAAATGTTCATAGTATTATGTTCGAATCGATAAAAAATTAAAACAATACGCGCGATACGTGGCAACGTTGTAAACACGACACTTTGGATGTGCCAATCGTACGCCCAGCGGTCAGTCGCTATCGGGTGTGCACCCTGTTCGATCGTTAGTGTTGTTATTTGAAATCGGAGAGAAATAACGCAAAGACAGAAATTGAAGTCTATAGTATGTTCTTTCAAATGAATTTAATCATTTTATAATTTGCCTATTCAACATTACTTTAATTATTAATTAAAAATCGTGAAAAAAGTATCAATATTTACAATTATTTGCCAAAGTTTAATTAGACTTTCAAAATCGTGTACCGATTTGTACCACCAAACGAAACTAGTTTCATATAAAACCATTCTTTATGTATAATATCTTATAAAATTTGTTTGCTCAAACTTGCTCTTTTGTCATTTACAGAGCCTGTACCTACAATCTATCGTTTGGATATTTTGGAGATTCTAGAAGTAAAGGGCACATCAAAGTTGAATTGTGCTGCAATAAGGCAGTGTGTTTATGAACTAATAAAATACTTATTGACGAAAAACAGTTTTAAAAGTCTCGAGAATAGTTTACTTAAGCAAAAAATCGCTTCGTTTCTATTAATATTTCATAGAAAATGGTTTGAAGTCGGAAGAAGTACTTTAATATTGATGTTTAAATACGCAAAATGGCTTAACACAGTTTTTATTTTTTCTGTAGTGACGCGTGATGAAGGACTACGTGGTAGACCAGAAAAAGAATTTGGTTTATGCTCGTCAAAAAGCAAAACAAGAAAAAATAAATGTCTTCAGAACTTTCGAAGACCACAAGAACTATCTCATGCTACTCAAATCAGCTTGAGGTCACATGGAAAACGGGATGCTGCCAAAATATCAACAAAATATTCCGAATCGATAATAAACTTCAGTTCCAGCGAAGAAAATACAGAAGTCTGTTAACAAAGCCACTGTTGGAACATTAGCATTTAATAAGAGTGATGATAGCGACTCGGCCAGTAGATCATTAACAAAAAATGTCATTCGGTTTTTTTCTTATATTATGTTAAAAAAGTATTTTTAACTAATAACTTTAAATAAGTACTTCGTTATGACGTAACTGAACCATTATACCATACGCATTTTATTAGTAATTAAGTTTGTTTTAAAAATTCCGTAACAATGGCTAAAATTAATGTATATTTTTTTAAGTATTTTTTTTATTACATTGTGACCCTTTTGCGTCAAATGCCATGAAAAAATATTTTTGTCTACCTAGATCGGGATTTGGGACCACTGTGCGTCGGGCTTATTTATACTTACAGCCGGCGGCAACAGTAGGTAGATGAATTGGAAAATAAATCGGAGCCACTCGCTCAGTCTGGGCCTTTCGGGAACTTTCTGCGGCGCTGCGATTATGCATAGGCGATAGGCTCGAACCTTCTGGCGAGTTTTCGTAATGTGCCAGACCGACTTGCAATCGTATTGTCGTAGGTAGGCAAGTAGGTGCTTGTAGACAGGTAGGTTGTGTTGTTTACGATAGTTCTTGGTATTTTGCAACTACCTAAGTAGGTCGAGCTGTTTATTATTATTGAGACAATTCTGGATTGTTCTCTCGACGCTACACTTTATTCTAAATAATACTTTTTGAATAATATTGAATTATTTTACTTCTGAAAAATTGGAAATTTTAAAATATCTGATAATATTAATCATCTATTAAGAAACTCAACGTCTGTACTAATACACTGTCTGATTTTTCCTATGAGAATTTCCAAGAAACTTAACTCGGAATGGAAAGCAAATTGTGCACAGAACACGTTGTAAAATCAAGAGTTTTTAGTGGGGTGGACAAACATTCATCTTAATACATACAAATTCAGCCGGCGTTTGTGTGCGCTCGTAAAACTCGAAAATCAGTCGACTGATATCGCTGAAAAATTCAATTTTCAAAATTCAAAGTTTGTTCTTATTACTGCGAGGAATGTTTAGAGAGTTTTTTGAATGCTAAAAAAGGTCGGGGACGCCCGAGGAATACTTTACGCAATAGATCTGCACCGGAATGAGATACGGAGTCGAATTAAAGTCGATCTAATGTAGTTTTTTAACAGTAAGATTGTGGTATGCAGAAGTGAATGGTGTAAAAAGTCGGAGACGCTCGAATAATACATTAGCAATAGCGAAGCATTGCGGGGTCCACTAGGATTAATAATATACCAGCTTCAATCGATAATATATGATGGTTTAATGTATTGAAACTGTTATATATCACATAGTTCACGATAGAAATTAAGTTTAAGGCAGAAAATTCGTTAATTTAAATATACTAAAAATTCATAAATAAATAAATAGTCATAGTTTTATGATGACAAAGGTCACTGATTTGAGAGTTTTTGCTGCTTCAGAAAACCGATTTTTACATTGAGTCGAGATCATAGGTTTTAATTCTTATATTAAGTATCAGAAGCATAATTCTGGTTGATAAAAACGTTTTAAACCCTGATAACAATAAAAAAATTCGACACGCAGTCGCATCTTAAATCTAAATTCCAAAGTTCGCTGACGATTAACGTATTTCCAGAAAATCTCTGCAGTTTCCCTTCCAAGGCGATTTCATTTAAATGCCGAGTTTGAAACATTAAGTTGGAGGCTGAAAAGATCGAAGATCGAACTTGAATTCGTGATTAAAACTATTAAAATGCGGCCAGAGTGCTTCACCAGCCAAAAACAACTCCTTAAAGGAAGATCAATAACGTTTTCCAATAACGTTTAAGGGCGGCTTGTGTAAGCACTTGCGTGTCTAGTTTTATGTGTATGAGCACTTGCTATCAATTTATTATTATGACTCCTAAAAAAACCTTACGGTAAAGCATTATTCTACCCTAAACACACAGAATCAAGGTAGCATTAACCGTGATAGAATCCATGATCACTATTGTTTTAAGTATCTAATTAAACTAAAAAAAGATGTGCGCATTTAAAACAAATCTCGCAACATTGTTCAGATAAATAGAATTTTTTAAATTATAAAAATGATACATTTTTAAAATAATAAACAGACAAGATGAAATAAATCATTTAGAGTGGTTCATTTTAAGAAAAAAAACATATACATGGGATTAAAATAAATAATGATGTAAGAAGCATTTTATTACTAAAGATACTAAAAAAAATATTATGCCTGTTGTGTACATTCCATTTTAAAAATGTTAGACTGACAATGTATTTGGAACAAACGTTTCAAAATAACATTACAAAAAAACTTAACTCAGTTGAAGGTTGTAAATGAGAAAACACGACGTACTTCATGACGTAAAAATATATATTTAATTAGCTTATCAGATATGCCTGTTAAAGATATGCCAGATATGCTTATGTTATCGCAGAAAGAATTCTGAAAAAAGTCTTGTTAAATTATAAAGGATTTAGCTGGAACGAATACATAAGTATTGTGCACTGATCAACGCGAATAGTAAATGTATATCATCACTCAATTTAACAACTCAAACCACATAATTTTTTTAGACTTCGTAATAAGAGAATGCCTATTTTTTATTGCGACATTATTTATCTTAAGTAATAAAGTTGCATTGAATATAATAATTGGGACTTAAGCAATCCAGTCTAACAGGAAGATAAATGAGTTCGGACAAAGAGAAAACTCCAGCTTGATAATTTAAGGCGGAAAATAAAAAGAAAAGTAAGTTCCCGTAGGCGGCCGATAAATTGAAACCACAATTTGCTCCAAAATAATGTTTGGCCACAGTTTGGAAGAAAACAAGATAAAGCTTATGTGATAAAATAATTTGATAAATTCACCTGCCGAAAACCCAAAGCTGTTTACAAAAGATTATTATACTAATCGAGAAATTATTGGGAACAATATTTTGTGAGGATTTAATATAAAAAAAATATAAAATATATATATTTACGTGAAATGATTAATGGACCGTTTTCAAGTCGATTTATTACCTGCTGGTATATTTTTGATAAATCATATTATTTAATGTCGCAATAGAATTTATTATAAATATTCTGCAAACACTTTCAAATAACAAAGAAAAATAATATTCTTCCGAAAAACCTCAATTCGTTCAGGCGATACAAACATTTTTCTCGGTGTAAGAATGTAATTTTTCCTTTCGTGTTTTGCTGATAAATCTTATAGAAAAAGTGGCAGAGACTGACAAAAGAGAAGTTGAATACAGATCGGGGAACAGAGGGGCCGACCTTTTCATACTTGACTTATGACGAAGAGAGGTCCCGTCCTTTTTTGTCGGGTTCCCACCAGGACACGTACGGTATAAATCTTAGGTAATGTCTAAAGGTCTTCGACTGTGTTCACTACTTCACATTGTGACCTCTCCAGCTATAACCTCCGTGTATCACAGTATATATATACGGCGTGTACCTCCAGTTGCCCTACCTGGTATCACCCCCCCCCCTCTCTCTATTCTATCTCTGCCCATCCGGATAAAAAACCCCGCAACCCGGGAATGTAATAAAGAATCTGCAATAAATTACCGAGCGAATGACGTTCGACTCGATACTGTTTTTGATTTATAAAACGGATACATTCGTACAGAGCTGATCCAATTTTAACAGTTCTGATTAAAATCGTCTGCTCCAGAAGTTTCAAACGTCAAAAATATAAATCACGTTGTTCATTTTACAACCATCTTTTTTATAGGACCTTTCACGGGATCGCAAAAACTCAGGTACAGGGATTATAAATGAGAACGAGAAAGAAATAAAGGCACAACAGAGCAACTAAACAATTCGCAAAAATGCATTTTCCAAATGCAATTCATACTTAAAGGTGAAATACACTTAACAGAGAGTCTTTTGTCGAGTGATGTATTTATGTAAACATCCATACATACATATTTCCGTCAATACGATTCCGAATGTTCATCCGAATAAAGCGAAGAAGAAACACAAAATACTAGGTAGTAAGTAGTGATGTCTGCGTAGAACAGGATATACATAGTACATCCAAAAGTCATTCAGGCGAGAGCTAAACAAGATTACCCCGAGACGTGAGGAACAGTACCAGCACCAGTTCTACTCGAACCCAGCTTTATCGAAAACATTTATTGGGTTCCACTGTAAATTTTGCACAGAAAACTTTTAAAATAAATCCTGGTAACATTAACATTTTTGGATTAAATTTTACACCACGCCAGCGAAAGAAAACTACGGCATTCCTCAATTACTTTTATGGATGACATTGCGTGTACAGTGGATAACAAGGCAACGATGATTTACGTTACATTTATTCCGAGATTTTAGCTTTACTGGACACAGGGGGAAGCTGAAACTAATATATTAATCATACATATGTAAAGTTACCCACATTACAAGCGTGCTCTAAAACTCTATACACTCATGGTTTTATTTGAGGGGTATTATTTTGGAATAAATGAAATGGGGGTAGCTGGAATTGCCAAAAACGAAATAACACAAATTTACAAAATCAAGTCTCTTCCCTCGGTCCACTGGCCATTTGCCTTGAACGGATGTAGTTTTTATATTTGAATTATACTTATTTAGTTATTAAATGATAGGAGTCTTCTCTTAAACCAAAAAACTATCAGTGATCAGCCAAGCATTGAAGTAAATACTCGCAATAGATGAACGCGTCGCGGGTTAAAAAGCGCAAATAATCAAATAATACGGTACAAAAAAACCAAAGAGGTTTTTGACAAAAGAAATGAGTGAAGGACATTAGGCTTAATAAAAACGTGATTTATAGGAGTACGGGGCTTTGGGCCCCTTTGCAATGGAAGGCCGTCAAGAAAACAAATCTTTTCTCAAGCCTTGCAATTATTTATTGTGTACAAAATTCCCCCAAGATCTCCGAAATGACAATTAAAGGAAAATCTAAGAGTGGAAAACGGTTAGATGGGCTATAACGAGAGACATTCAACTCGGGGGAATTATTGGTTTAACTTTGACGAGGCTTTTACCAAAAATAATCACAATTTATTGCGGTAACTTGTTATCCTCTAATATATTGTAAATTTATTAAAAACGTTTAACACACGTCGTACGGTAAAGTGATTTGTTTACGAAAGCCACACGCAGGAGAAAAGTAACAACGCAGTAGTAAAGTAGACAACTAATGACAAAACAGAATTATAAAAGTACTCGTAAATAGCATTTTGCTATAAAATATCGAACTACCCGATACCTGTACGTTTATTTATTTTCGGCGAGTTTGCTCTCAGGTTGTTTTGCAGCACTTGGATTCTAAAACCCGGTGTTCCAAAGTGCAAGGAAAGTGCGGTATTAAATGGTGGCGCGCGGAGCACAGTGACTTTGGGAACTTTATTGTCATGGACTTGCCACATAAAATTGTCGGCACTTGGCGCCAAAAGGTTTGGGCGGAACCATCTTATCCAGAAACATACCTTTCAAAGCGAACACACTAACAACCCGTTTCCTTTGATTCCCATATCAAAAGATCTCAAAATTAATAATATCGCGTTGAGAAAGCAAGTCACCTACATAATGAAAACGGAAAAGCAATGAATTAATCAGAAATTCTTTTGCCACTTTAGTAAGAGGTGTTTCTCAATAAAGAATCATGTTTCTTACTCATAATGTTGTTACGAAACATGGACGTAGGTAGGTACCCATTGTATGATTTTCTTTTCATTTAAATGTGTTCTATTTATCAACTACTAAACAAAAGGAAATGAGTTGATTCAACAGAAGGATCTTTGGAGGGAAAAAATACGAAAAGAGACGAATCTTACTTAAGAATACAATATGATGCTCGAAAATTACGCGAAAATTTTTTTCAGAAAAGAACAATAAATGTAGTAGAAACTTAAGCGCAGTATTTGGAGTTTCTAAGACTATTTATGAGCAATGTCTAATTTACTTTGAAATCATTTTGTACGCAAACCTACATTTGAGAGATAGTTTTCTTTTGTGGCACATGATTGGCCGAACGAAAAAATCGGAAGCAAATTATATGGCAGTCGAAAAGTAAAATTTCAAACAAAAATAATTTTTAATTTCTAGCACGATGAAAATTATAATATTACTCCTTTGGTAAACATGAATTACGTGGTAATTTATTAATCACGTAATTAAAATGACACATAAATATAGGAAGTATTATTTTAAGAATATTATATACCTGCAGTGATGATTACTCCCTTTAAACAAAGCTACCTAGAAGAAAAATACTGCGGTGTGTTAGTTCGCAGGTGTTTATTAAGCATACCTTGAGTAATTCCATTTTACAACTATAATTAGTAATCATTAATTTAGGAAAATTAATTACTTGAATAGGGAGGGCTGAAACATTCTCGGCACGATAACAAATACCCGAATATTATGAAAATGACTATCTGATCACAATATTTAGCAGTGAAAATAAACATTTCTTGCAACATTACCATGAAGAAATTATTTAGACTTTGGACCAATTTTAGTAAACGATTCTTTAATTACCGAAAGAGAAACTCTAATACAAATTTAACAATATATATTTATATATCCTTCCTTTCCTTAAAATGGACCCTTCACACATCATCCCAAAATATGAAAATAAGGATATGAAGTTCTGGGAAGGTAAAAAGTATGATGGTTGGGATCTAGGGATCGGTGTGTCCAGGAGTGACGGAAGTATGAATATATCCCTCCCACTGGGGCAGGCGCATCCTGAACACACCTCACCCGATGAACCCGGGCACCCCTGCTAAATCACCAAACGTAGCGAACCACTTGCGGTGACTTATGGCAGAGGTGTTCGTTATTCAATAAATAGTTCCCGGGGCGGCGGTTCCCAAAACGCCTCCCAAATTGGGTTAGGTTAATGTATACTACATGTAGATACTTACATTTAGGTTTAAGGTGGAAGCGTTTCACGAGTAAGTGTTTCTTTGCAACCGTATTGTGCTCTATTAGAACCATTTCGCGCGGGTTTATTACAGGCCTAGTTACACGTTTTTTTAAACGGCTATCACAAAATCCATAAAACTGTTGCAACCGTTTCTGAACTTTAACACTTGAAACAAAAAACTGTTTCACCTTATTTTACTCACCTCTAGTGATGAGGCAGATGTTATAGACACATTGCAATTGAAAGCTTTTGGCCAGTACATGAACACACTTAAGTGCATTAAAACAATGTGCAAAGGATAATTTTTGACCTCCATTGGTGTTGCAGCGCGTCGCGATGAATTTTCGCAGACACTAGGGTGCATGCCTTGACGTGACACTGAGCGGCCGGGATGAGACTTCGCTACAAGAAGTCAGAGAATACGCTTTTCCTGGCTGTCAGCCAATGGCGTAGTTCTCCCCTACACTAATGGTGGATAATGTCGCTCAAGCCACCATGATGTTTGAAGTCTAATTAATATTTTTTTTTTATTGTTGTGTTGTATATTGTGTGCATTGATATATATCAAGCGAACAAGGTATTACACCCATAAAGTAGTTTCTGTTGAAAAAAACGTTTTTTTGTTCGTTTATTTTTCGGGTCGATTGTCAGTCTTTATTTTTTACCGTAGTATTAAAATTTTTTTTGTAAAAATATTCATCACGAAGAAAATGTATATTCGTCTACATAAAGTAAAGTGAAAGGAGGCGTTGTTCCTAGACACAAATACAGTGTGTAGGCTTTCTTGCGCATTAGTAAACATCTTGCTTATTTGGCTTAGTGTACTATACACAAATAAAAACCATAAAACTTAGCACCTTCTACGTATGGGTGCGGTCCCTCAATGGACGTAGCTGCAGACAGCGTATCAACACTGTTAACAATATAATATTGGACGGTTTTCAACAGAAAACAATTATTTTTAATATTTCCGCGAGTTTTCCATTAAAGTTAATAGTCGGAGGGAGAAAATAAATTTTAAAAGAGATATAGATAAATTATTCTTCGGAACTCTACTGGGCACAATAAATTTATCTTATTCTGGACTAAGGAGGCGTAAGACAATGTGTCAACGTAATGTTTGGAACCGAAAAAAACAATACTAATCCCTTGATTTACGAGTTTACGGAAAAAATATCGTGTTCCGAAATAAATGGGTCTGCAAGTGTGTACATAGATATATACGATAGGCGGAATACACTTTTAAAAGGCTCCGATACTAAAGATTTGGTTTCATATCATTTTTCTTCGTCTTGTTCATTGAGGTCCTTTTCCTTGAACGAAAAGATTGGCTGTCAGGAGAATCTTCATCATACAGCTGCTATCCCTAATTGATATATATACATATAATGGCTCTAATAGAATAGATCTCAAGTAAAAAGTGCTCTCTTTCCAGTCACTTAAATTTTGGAGCCACGAGGGGCAGCGTTTTCCAACGTTTTTGTATTTTGTTCTGTTATATTTTTAAATACATCATTAAATAGGTACATCTTTTGGTATGAAACACCTCACTGGGCTAAGTCTGTTCCAAGGTGGTAGAAATTAAATTGTATTTGCTTATAAGGAAATTCGAGGAAAAAATAAATAAATTAAAGCAGTAGGAGAAACAGAAAAGAAATGAGAAGAATGAGAAAAAAGAGAAAAATGTAGGCGTGAAGTTCTTATATTTTAGAAGTTTTGTGTATTTGTCCGCAGTAGATAATGCCGTTGTTTGCTATCCATTTATGCATTACGTATTTAAGATTTACATTTAAGGCGATGCACTACGTCGTGTAATATTTTAAATTGACTCGCTATCAATAAAAACCCTTACGTAGATGGCGATAAGGTTTAAATTCCCGCTTAACACCTTCCGCCTGTTTTGATTTATGCAAGAAAAACACATGACCAAAAAGTGCTTTTTATTTTATTTTGTGGATGTTCAGGCATAAATATTTATTTTTTTTTCGATCATTTTATAAATAACTTAATTTGCCACATTATACAATAAAATAATAACCGAAAATGGGTTCGTAAGTAGGAGATTTTGAACTTTAAAGCAGTTTTCATAGGCTTATACATTATTTTTTTCTGGGCTAATAAAAAGACTTATGTAAAAAATACTCGATTATTTCAAAGGTAAAGATGCATTCTACTCGCAGTATTTAATTTAAAGCATCTGAAACATTCCTAGGCGACCAAATTTTCAAACCAAAAACACATGATTTTGCATTACTACGTATGGCATCGCCTTAATGTTTTCAATTAAATTACATATTTTGGATAAAGATTTTAATAATTTTTATGTTCATAGGTGGTATTTATCTTCTATGTATATATTTACGATCCAAAAATCCTATCTCCTGATCTTTCCATCTTTCTATCTTGCCAAAATTAAAATTTACGATTATTACGATTTGAGGTGTAATGACATTGATATAAGATTAAACATGGCAGGACTAGTGACGTGAAGTACAAAAATAATTAAATATTTCCTCAAAATTGATGCCTCCGTAGTATTTTCAATTTGCATTGTTTTAGGCGCAGCGTGTTGCACATTATGGAACGTCGTGGCATAGCTTTAAAACGCATTTTAATTATTCCCATGATTTTGCGATTCGGAGGAACAATGCTTTAGAACGGGAGCCCAGTGCAAGAGCTATGGCAGAACTATAGAGTGTATAGAAATGTAGAGTGAACGACAATCCGGGAACAAAAGCCGCCGGAATAATGAAAAGGCGCCATATTTGTAGGGTCGTCAACTCGACAACATTTTGTCCTACGGATAGGCATATGATATGCAGGTATGTATATAATATGCAATATTAAACCAGCTGCGAATAGGTGCTGAGGCTACCTACAACTGGATTATAGTGAAGGACGAAAATAACCACATACCTCTTTGTAAGTCTTATAATCTTACAGCCTTACTAATAAAAATGGTGTATATTTAATACAATTGATAAACAACCGTGTATGTGAAAACTTTACTAATAAAATAAAATTAGCTAAACTGATAATAAACAGCCATAAAAGTTATACACATTGTTTATACAGCGGAAGAAGGTAGTTTATTTGTTGTGTAAACTTGAAGTACTGGCAATGGAATATACGAGTATCTACAGTATTTTAAATGTGATATCTTACTTTTTTTGAATGTGTGGCATAATTTTAGAAACAACATAAAATTAGCTTTTCGATTTTTGTATTTGAAATATTCATTAATATTTATAAATTGGAATATTTCATTTTATATTATATTTGTATGTATTTCAAACAACAAAAGTTGAAAAAAACGGCTTAAGGCGATGCCATACGTAGTAATGCAAAATAATGTGTTTTTGGTTTGAAAATTTGGTCGTCTAGATTGCCTAGAATGTTTCAGATGGTTTATTTAAATACTGCGAGTAGAATACATCTTGGCCTTTGAAATAATCGAGTATTTTTTAGATAAGTCTTTTTATAAGCCCAGAAAAAAATAATGTATGAGGCCTATGAAAACTGCTTTATAGTTCAAAATCTCCTACTTACAAACCCATTTTCGGTTATGATTTTTTTGTATAATGCGGAAAATTAAGTTATCTACAAAATGATCGACAAAAAATTTAATATTTATGCCTGGAACATCCACAAAATAAAATAAAAGGCACTTTTTGGCCATGTTTTTTTCTTGCATAAATCAAAACAGGCGGATGATGTTAAGCGGGAATTTAAACCTTATCGCCATCTACGTAAGAGTTGTTATTGATAGCGGCTCAATTTAAAATATTACACGACGTAGTGCATGGCCTTAACGCGCATGTTTTTACGCAAAATTTAACACAATACGAAATTTAAAAAACACTTTCTTTTATTTAGAGAATCTGCAAGAGAACTGTCACTTCACTATTAAATAAGTTCATACAATAAATTTACTTTAGAATTCTCAAATAATAACAAAAAAAAACTAAGCACACGCGCATGCGTAAGTCCGGCAAAAGCGGTGTTGCTAGTTAATTCGCAACACAGTCAAAGAAAAAAAAATCTGTAAGAATTCAAAACAGAGTTTGTACAATATTTATTTGAAGCGTAACTAAAACACTGTTTAACGGTCAGGAAGTGCTTTTTTATTTATTTATTAGTAAGGCGTTTAATTTTTGTATACCTACCCATAAATATCAAACATTTACCATAGGTTGTCATAAATGAAAAATACAATATTATATAATATGCAATATAGTTGATTTGATTTGATTAAATAGTGTGATGTTGTAAAATTTATATACAGATCGATATTGTAAATATGTATGTACACCACATTTACATATAAAATATAAGAATACTGTTTAAAAAGGCAGAATATATACTAAAATAATTGATAACAGTAGAACAAGATTGAAGATATAATGCGCAATGTACATACGCGCCATTATATTTGATGATGATAATAGTCTGATTTAACAAACTGACTGAACTTTAATATGGCAGAATAGTTAAATAATGTCATATAAAACCGAAAATATGGAATACGATCAAAAGATACGAAGTTTTAGAAATTCTAATAATATTTGCCTTAGTTTCGACTTTTACTAAGGCGAACAAATATTTCATATTCCTGAATTACAGAAAACTAGAGTCCATGACAATAACAATTTACTTACTAGTCAAGAAAACTCCAGAAATTGGCATTACTTCTAGGAACACACTCTGTTCGTGGAAAGAGGAAATAATAATACCACGCAATTGTGCAGCGTTTCGTATTTATGTATGACATATTAGTGTAGATCTTTCTGCTCTCAAGAAACCTAGTTGAAAGTAGAACGGGTTCGTAGATAATTAAATAGCGTGAGACACAGCTGAAGCTACCGAGGAAGGTGGGTCGAGGGGGAGTGGGAAGGGGGGGGGGGGGTGAGAGAAAGATCCTGGAGTTGGGCAATATGTTGGCTGGACTCATCTCACGCTTGGGACGATTAACTACGAATCTAATGCTGTGTCGTCGTGTGAAAATGTTCATGAAAAGATCGCTGGCTGAAAATTTGAGAGCAACGGGAAATACGAATTTATTTGCAAAAAAATCCCAGGAAAAGAAATGGGACATAATATTCATAAGAAAATATCGTTGGCTGAACAATTGGAGAAAACTATGAGAAAAAGACATTTGTCTGGAATCTAAGGAAAGTGAAAATGCCCCTCAGGCAATTATTCACAAACGATGCGCTTCACAAATTATCCAAAAAATTGATAAAAAGGAATTGAATTTCATCATAAAGGTTATACCTTTTTGGTGCGTGCCGTAAAATAATATAAAATGCAAATTTAATGAAAGCTATGAGAAACAGACATTTGCCTGGAATCTAAGGCAAGCAAAAGTGCCCTTCAGGCAATTTTTCACAAACGCTGCGCTATACAAATTATCCAAAAAACGTGATAAAAAGGAATTTAATTCCTTCTTAAAGGTTATCCCTTTTTACTGCGTGCCATAAAATAATATAAAATGCAAAATTAATTTAATTGAAATATTACAAGTAAATTGCTCAATAAAACGTATAATGGTCTCTTCAGCAGGATTGTGGAGGACATAAAAAATGGTTAAAGATTCATAACAAATGACACTAAAATGAATGAAAAAAACGTTCTGTTTAAATAACAAACGCGTAAAAATAGAATTTAATACCGCTTACATTGCAATTTTTCATCGAGCACAGTGAGCAAAGTTTAATTCAAATATTGAGAATAAAATGCCGGTATTTGCCAACACTTTGCTAATACAGTTGTAAACGGCTGGGGATATGAAGGCGATGAAGGAAGCGCGATGGCCCTCGGGTGGCTATGAATATTCAGGATTCTCGTCAATTCTCACATTGCTTCACCATCAAATTGAACTGTCCTCTGTAGCCGTAGGTGGCTCCCACATTCCTACTCTCGATCGTGTTTTATCTCCGGTTACTGTTTAAACTTCCCCGATGATGTTCAAGTAATTCTCGGGGGGTTTTTTCATGAGTTGATTCAGCACAATTGAACGCCAGTCGCTTGTTGTCCAATTTTGAGGGGCGGAAATTCAAGTGGACATTTTAGTTTTGTTGTCAAAACACAAGTACCTACACAAATCTATCACTTTGATGAGATTATAATGAATAATTTTTATTTTTTTTTATTTTTTATTATCAATATAAAGTTTTTTTACAGGTTTTTTTTCGATGTCTGTCTCACTAGGATAAACCTGTGTCGAGACAGACGTATTTGATACATGAATTAATGTTTACATATTTTTTGATACATAAAATATTTCATTACATTAAATGACATTGTGAAAAAGATAAAAAATAATAACTAATAATAATAAATCATAAATTTGTTAATCAGCATCTAGTTGGAGTACATACTTATGTAGGGATTTTTATAAAATTTTTGATCATGGATCTGTCTTGGCTGATGATCCAAGACTTGATGTATGTTTTATATTTCAAAAAAAATTCGTTCAGTCTAATGGCTAGTGGGAGAGCATTATATAGCCTTGTTGCAAAGTATCTAAAATTTCTCTGGCCAAAAGTTGTTTTAGCGAAAGGGATTTGTAAGAAATTATGTCCTTTGGTTCTAGTATCACGAGCAGTTTGGATATTGTCAAAAGTAGTTTTGTGTTTGAAGAGGTATGTTAGTATGTTTTTGGTATAAAGTTGCCTAATGTCCATAACACATTAATTAATTATAATGGGGAGAGATTTGATGGCAGATTATTGAATTGAATCGAAAACACTAATAAAGAACCGTATTAAGGGAAATAAAAATAACCTAACGGTGCATAATTTTAATAATTGATCAGTAAACATGTACCTCAAAATAAAAAAAATAAAAAAACATTTTGTAAGGCAAAACCTTACCGAACATAATCAATAAAATTCTTATTTACCGTAACAAATTTGTATCATAGCTGTTGAAAATTATAACAATCCACAAAATATGGAGATAAAATATGCCCCATAAAATTTTATGATCTGAAAGCACGATCCCAAAAAATAGAGCTATTATTAAGCTATCTTTTTGTTATTGGATAGGAACGTCACGCGAATACTCCACCTAGGACGGGTGTGTGGAGTTCGCGCATAAAATTTCGATGGGAATTTTTTCAAAGTAATCATGAAAATATTCACCTAATTCTGAATATTTAAATCATGCCATACACTGAAAAAAGGATAAATGATAAAAGGTCCTAGGACCCTTAGTAAGTGAATCGTCACTCCTTTACGAAAGAGGAATGCTTTGATAAGTCTAATGTTAATATTAATACATTGACAAGTGTAGATTTCACAGGCGGAGTCCAAGGCGGAGGCGGAGTCCCAACTCAAAATTGAAAAAAACGTAAACCTTATTAAAAAAAGACTAACTAGTTTAAATTTCGAAGAAGAGTGAAAAACAATAAAGGATGAAGAGGACACTATTAACAACTCTCACTGAAACATAAATTAGACAAAGACACAAAAACAAACCAAAATACCTCTTTTACATCCCAGTTGCGACTATTTCAAACATCACTGAGAGTTTTAAATATTTTCTCCTTCACTGATTACATATTGTAATGAGGTTTATATAAGCTCTTTTAAAACCCATCAGTACTTTCAAAACTTTTGTTCAGTTTGCAATGTTTTCTGTGTGTTTCAAATGCGCTATATACATCGTATTTTTTAATATTTTCGTAAAAACAGATACTGTTTTACAAACAAGATAAAATTATGTTTCCGGTGTACCCATTTAAAATAAATATTATTATTTCTAAATAATAAAATTTTAATTTCAAACTTGAAAAACGAAAAAGCTAACCACGATTTTACTTATTTTTTTACTCTAATCGTAGAAAATAGAGGGAACTCGAAATTTCGAAAAAACGTTCGTTTTGTTTGTGGAATTTGTAAGAAAACTATATTTTAACTTTTTTAAATTATGAAAAAAAGTTTTTTTTAAAGTTAAACTGATTGTTACTATAGCAGCGCGAAATATTAATTATTAATTTTGCCTATTTTTAGGATTTTATTAATGGCATCCAGTATAAATATTTGAGGCAAACTGAAAAGAATTATAATTTTTCTTTTTAACGCCAATAAATTACGTATTCCGCAATAGAAAAAAAGATAAATACATTTTATAAAATATGGAAAACCGGTTATATATAACCCTTAAACGCCGGAGGTGTTAATAAATTGCATAATAAAAGAAATCTAATTTTATTGATGACTAAAAATATACTGAAGAAACAAGAACAAAACTAAATGCAAACATTTGAATAAGCCAAGAAATGGTAGACAATGGAACCAAAGTCATCACAAGGGCAGAACCTGCTTGAAAAATAATAGGCTACCTTATTGAGAAGCAATCGTAACAATCTCGAGCAAGACATGTTGCCTCCAGTTGGGAATATGCGAGGTCGAGGATTATTTGATACGAAATATGAATTTCAATATGTAATATTATTTTTTTTTTTAAACAACAATTTTTGAACACACGTCTTTTATTGACAAAGAAGACAATAAAACGTTTGTAAGCATATAAGATAAATTGGAATAAATTGCTTTACCCCTAAAGAAGCGATTTATCAAATTTAAGACAACATTTGCCACATACGCCCTAAGTTAAGGTAGTACATGGTATGAATTTGTCATCATCAGAAATAGAATCTCAAAGATATGTCAACGTAAACTTTGATGCTGAGAAAGTAATTATATCTGAGTCGCATTAGGAGGTCCTGTCGTGGATGGCGGGGGTAACGAACACAGTTCCTGTTGCCAAAGTTCCTTCAAGAGGAAATCACAATATGTTCGCGAGCCGACTTCGGGGAAGCAAAATTTCAATAAAATATCACTGCCTACTTTACGTGAATATTTTATGTAGGCTATAAAAACTTTACGCACGGATCATGATTTGAATTTGATAGAAATGTTTTATATTTAAACTTTCGATTTTCCGTAGATGCTTTGATATTATTTATGAAGGTTTTGTTTTGATATATAATGAGAATGTCTCAATGTTAAAAAATGTCTAGAATATTTTCTGGTTGTGCTTTTTCGCTTGATTGACTCTGTTAAGAGGGAACCGGAATCTATATGACACATCCCGATACGACGGAATAAGTAATGCCGGTCGAGGGTACGTTATATTGTAATGGAGTGTTTTCGAAAAACAACCCTGGGAAAGTAGATTTATATTTTGCGGATGATCGCCCAGAAAGTGTAAAGAGACTATAATTAAAATGTTACTTTAATTGTATAGGACTTGTACAAAACTCTTTGGTAAGGTATATGTAAGCATTTTGATAAAAAGTCTTGTTTTAGTAGCCAAGGGCGTCGTTGGACGATGGACGTTGGACAGCCCCACGGATGAATACCGCTCCGGGGTTAAGCCGACCCGAGCCGCCCCAACAAGCCCAGGGACAAGATTAAAAAACTACCCTGCCGGAATTTTAAATGCCAAGGAAATCCGCCTTTCCGCACCAAACGAGAACAAATTAATTTCTTTTGTAACAAGGGCCGCCTGCCCCAATACCCCACGACGAATTACTTTAGCTAAAATTATTAATCACAATTCACATCTTTTATAGGAATACTTTCGCTTGTGCCAAGGAGTGTTTTCTCCACCCGATTCACAAACATTAAATTACTTCCAAGAGGAATATTATAAAATTTAGATTCATTTAGATTTAGATCATTCTCTAGACCTACAGTACCTACAACTGCTTAAATATCTTTCTGAGAAATGCTTTAATTGAAGTTCACCGTTTCTTTTATCGGGGGTGACACGAAATGAACAACAAATATTATTTCAAAAGGTTACACGTTTTATCCTCCAAAGAACATGAACTACCCACTTGAAGAATTTCATAAAATGATATTAATACAAACAATTTTATCGAAAAATAAATTGAGAAATACATGGCACGATCAAGTTAATTAGATAATTTAGTCTTGTCAAAAGTCAGAATAACGAACGGAGAAATGGTATGATTATAGTGAAATAATAATTGTGATTACGTATTGATTGCGTCTTAAATTCACAAAGCTACTAAAGGTAACATTTTATTATATAAAGGTAAGAATTTTTTAATGAAATTACGTGCTGATATTATGGTATCTTTGTATAAAAATTTCGAAGACATACACATGAAGTAAGGCCTTCGAGGCGTGTGGCATATGTAAAAACGCAACGTTGTAACATTAGCGCAGTTGTTCTGGGCAGTAACACTATGTAAAGTGTAAGCTTAGGCTAAACCTATGTAGACTTTTTAACATGGCGACCCGACACCTCCGCATAGAGCCGTGCTTCTTGTTCATGCATATGCGATGGACCGCGTTACTTATACACTGCACTCGGGGAATTACAACACCGCCGCTGCCCCTCTCACGCAAATATATTACTCAAGATTCTCTTACCTCCGTCGACTGTAGACTGTAGACACTGAATTAGTTTAAGTGGAAAACTGTGTTAGAAAACTTGCTATTGCAATGGATGTGGCGTGAGTAGGAAAACTTGCTGATCGATTTTCTATTCAACACAAAACTGCACTTTTGACCTACAAAAGCAGGAAAGAAATAGTGTTTATTTAGTAAAATATACCTATTACTCTTTTTGGTATATCTTTCTTCATTTTTGTAATACTCGTACATAGATATTTTTGTAAAAACATTTAATTTTTTTTTAAATTAAAAAAATAATATAATATATACAAAAGAAGAATGGGAAAAGGTAAAATTCTCACAAATTTAAGAATAAATAAATAACTTTGTACATAAATAATTATTATTCTCAAAAGGAAAAAAAAATGAACATCCAAGTATAACTTATGTAGGTATAACTTATGTAGGTATATTAATGGATAGGTTAACAAATCTCTTTGAATGGGTTTCCACTGTCTATAATATTAAATAATATTATTATTAAGAATTCGCTGAGATTAAAGGCAAATGTGTATTTAGATACTTAATTAAAATCTTTCCGAATTTTGAATAATTGTGTCAACATGGAAGCAATGAAAGAAATGATTAAATTACGAAATTTGTATAGCTCAAAATTAAAACATCTTCACCAACTATATAAATAAAGAGTATCACCGTCATAATATATGAATTAATGTCACATGTAAAAAAAAGTTTTTCGACCACTTATAATTAACTAATGGATACACTATACAAAAAGTGCAGTACTACGATCATTTGCAAACTAGAGCCGAAAATATTAATTCACAGAGAGTGAGAAATATTAATGATATCCGTTGTATGTACCTATGTATTTGAAGGAAGGCTGTAAAACCTAATCTTACAGTTGAATACAAGTTATACAAATACCCACACATAAATAATGATTGCTTTGATTCGTCTTAGCAAACAAATAAATTTACAAGTTTGCAGCGAAACAGTGTAGTAAATGCAGTCGACAAATCCTCCAAGACAAATAATTTATTCGTGTTGAGCTCCGTTATTTTTGCTAAAACTTGGCAGTGCTATCGTTCGCCAGAACATGCCACCGAAATCCAGAACAAAGTAATATAAAATACCACGTAGCCCAATGCGCTCCGGTTGATAGCTACGGTAAAGGTACTACGTAGTACGTTCTACGAACTACAGAAGAGATTAGTAGTAGCTATACCCTTACACCAGAAGTAGTGCTACGGATGCGCTTAGATACCAACGATGGCCATATCTCTCTTAAACTATTGATATCAGAGCAGCTCTCAAATATGATGTAAAATTTAGTTTTCTATCTGAAAATACTGGAGCATAAAGTGGAAACTTGGTTTATTATTGCCTGATCAAAACAACTTACTTATCTGAACATACATCAGATAATGTATTTGTACAGCGAAAACATTATTTCTTCATTTCCGGTGTACACATTAAATGGTAAATTTAGAAATAAATAACGTGTTTGGAATTTGATAGCAGCAGTATTATTAGTAATTCGCAGAAAATTAAATGAACAATGTAACGCACTTTTTTGTCGTGAGAATTGATATGATAACATGAAGCCTTGTTAAACCTTCTCAGGTTTGCGTGGGAAGGCTGCTACTGTCTTCAACCAGTGGGAAGAGGATCTCAACTTCCTTGTTAAATAAAATATTTAATTAAAGAACAAACTTTTAATAAAATACTAAAGCGATGTAAATTTTTTAGTGAATCCCGAGTAGAGACTATCATTTTTACAGACAGCTAAAAGAGTTCCGAAAAAAACTGTACCATAAGATTGGAATGGGTTGTTGGTAGTAGGCATATTTAGGAAACTATTGGAGTGGAAGCCACACCTTAAAAAAGAGATTTCAATACGAGACATTTCATTATCAGTTGTTCAAAACTCGAAGGAAACTTTTCTATAACATGTAAAACAAAGTTCTGTGTTCACGTTTAGCGGGTGTGGATAGGTTGGTAGTAGCGTAAGGTGCCGAGTCTTTGGAACTTTGCAGGATAACAAACACTTTGCAAGAATTGGGTTTCGGGAATCTTACAAAACCGTTCGTACTTTAGACCTCCTGCAAATACTTCTCTTTGTATCTTTTCCTCAAATCTGAAGAAATATTTTTTTGGAGTGTGCAACTTCTTTGTTTGGAAGACAACTTAGATACATACATGTAAAATATAATACTACCATTTAAAATATTTATTGATTTCCATAAAATATGTCCTAGACCAATACATTGAAGATAGATTCACAAATTTAGAACATATAAAGGTAGTGTAAATGACAGGTGAAAAGTAGTAGGTACCAAATAGTTAACAATGGAAGTAAGCAAATGACATGTGTACATTGAAAATTTAAAAACACTAAAGACAAAAATATCAAGTGAATATGCAGAAGGTTACATGTGTATGTTACGTCGGCACAGCAAGAAAAGGTTATGCATACATAAAATCTCTGCTTTTTCATAAAAAAAACCGCGTTAAGATTTAATCTTTGCACACTGTGGACCTTGTCATCAATTATAACAAATCTTTATCTAAAAGAAATTTATATCTACGTGGGGGGAAATAAAAAAAAAACAGTCAAGTATGAAACAGAATACAAAATGAAAGCGTGAACTTGCTTAGGAAACTACTTTAGTACAGGATTTTAAAAAATGTATTTTTAAACACAAGTCCATATTTTGTTCAAAATTAAGAAGTCATACGTTAATAAAAGTGAGTAAAAGGAATATGCGAATCCTTCTACAAAAAAGACCGACACATAATCTGTAGTTTAGGCATGTTAACGGAGCACCTTCATTTATTATTTTAAATAAATTCGTAGCGAGGCAATCCTTTGCTTTCGCAGTTAGTGCGATACAAGTTGAGGATTTTATCGTTAAAAAAGGTGACACGAGGTTATAAATAATATACGTTTGGTATGGAGCCTTCGATCGTAACCTTTTTTAAATTTTGATGGGGAACTACATTTTTAATACGATCAGGAGCATCCCGTAAGATATTTATAAATGTATATGAATAAACACACCACGGTAATCCGACTGCTGATGAATTATACTATATTATGTGAAATCCTTAAACACGTTTTCAAAAACGGTAATGAATTTCGACAGAAGCCACTAAACTATGCAAGTACACTATACAGTATACATTATCCTAAAAATACAAACTGATTGAGGCCTTGTGTTAAGAAAGAAATATATGAGGTAAAAATATGAACATGTTAAGAGCTATTAGCAAGAATACCACAAAAAATATGTTATGTTATGTAAAATATCACGAGCTCCTTGCGACCCCCGATTAATCGATTCCAGTCAAACAGATCGATTTTGGGAAATCTCAATATGAAATTTGATAGATAATAAGATAATTTCACGTAGTCTTAAATATAATTAAACTATAACATGAAACAAACAAACCAAAAAACACGCGTCAGAAATACTTAGACACAGTTAGATAAGTTATACTTCAGTGAATTTAGACACAGAGATACGTTATAATTCAGTGAATTTAGACACAGAGATACGTTATACTTCGGTGAATTTAGACACTGAGATACGTTATAATTTGGTGAATTTAGACACAGAGATACGTTATACTTCAGTGAATTTAGAGCAGAAATCTATGTGGTTGATTGAGGTTATTATTTCAAATATGCTAAAAGCAATACTGATGAGAAGTGAAATGGATTTTCTTTACAAAGTTGATTTTTATTCAAGTAAAATATTCATTAAATAATGAAAACTCGATTTGGAAACTTAGAGAGAGATGTTTAAATTAAGTCAGCATAAAACTTTAGAGCAGAGCCCAGAAAACATGACCTTACTGGTATTAAAAGTTAAAAGTAAGAAGATTTTGTTTATACATATTTATTTAAAGTTGCGTCTGCGGAACTTAAAAGCGACTTAAATGAGCTTCAGAAAAGTATTCGCGAAAAGACTGCCGAACATTAGAAAGTCATGCTGGCGTTGTTATGAAAGAGAAGGATCCAAAGCGCGAAACGCTCTAGGAAAACAGTTACTTACACTTTCATGGAAAAGCTTTATGGCGGCGCATCTTTATTGTAAAAACACTTCCAGGGGTGTTTGGAATATTAAGAAATCTTAAACGTTACAGATTTTGATGTCATCAGGGAAAGGCAGCGTTAAAACGTAGTACTTAATTGAATTGCAATATGCGGCAAAGCTTACAGTGTTCAAGATTCATATAAAATTCTCTAGATTTAGGAATAAGCAAATTTTTATTTATCTAAGAATAAGCAAAATTCTATTATTATAAATTTAGCCAAGCGGTTTTTATTCGATTAGTCAAACAAACAGTTTGTTAACATTATATAGTTTATCAACGTAATATATATATACATAAATACAACGAACATTTTAACAATACTTAATTAAATTTTTGAAGTGCGTTGTTTGATAGTGTATCTGTAGGTGGCTTTAGTGGGGGAAATAAATTTCACATTTGCTGCTGACTTTAATATTATGAAGAACCGTCAATAGAAATAAATCACTTATCATAACAGATGCCATAAAATGAATAGGAAAGGAGAAAATCAATTTCCGAAGAAAACGAAATCAATTGAGTCCATAGTGGAGGTCAAAGAATTTAGTCGTCAGGCTAGCAAGGCGGAAAATCTCATATTAGTCGACCGCAGGGTCCAAGGGTTGCTTCCACTTTATTATGTCCTCTCCAAAGGGATCCATCAAAGCGAGACTACCAACCACAATGCTCCGCATTTTATTACAAGACTTTAAGCTTATGAAATTGTCTGTTATAAACATTCAGAACACATTTTTCTACTTTCTACTCTTTCTAACGCGAGTCTCGTGTACCTATTCGCACAGCGCATAGCATCTGTCTTTCTGGCAACGCTGATACGGTCAAAAGTGAATCAATTTTTCATCGTATTTTTTACGTCTTATCGAGAAAAAGGCTTGAGAAAATTGTGTTACGTGCCTCGGTCAGAATAATATATCGCTTTGATAGATGATTAATATAATTTACAGGGTATTTTTCATGGAATATCTCCGATACTGTCTTCTGAATTTAAGGCCTGTGATATCTGATTAATCTTACAAAACATGATACCGATGACGCAAGCTTTAGAAAAACCAGTATAATCAAATGTCATAATAAAGTTAGGGTAATATTAGAATAAAAACTTAATCATTAAGTCTCGATAAATTTCTATATTGTTCCGACCTTTCTGATAAAGTGATATAGGATGACAATGTGGGTGAAATTGGATAAGCATTATGATAAGAATCCAGCAGTAATTAATCACTCCATTAGCTCATTAATCAGTATTCTCCGAGGTTTGCCAGGCGACAGATATGCGTATCAGATATAGAAAGGAAATGATCATTTAGGAAGACGATCTTTGACGTGGAGATAAACGTACACAGAAGAAGATGATGAGGGGCCTATTAAATTTGAAAGATGCGAATTTAAATTAACTTCAAAGCATGAGCTTAGCATGCCTGTAAGGTGTTAATGGAAGGGAGATAATTTAATTTTTGAATTTGAGACCAAGTAATACATAATCGCAACGGTTCGAAACACGCATTGTATAATATTAAAAGCGGTTCTAAAAATGAATGTTCCCAGATATACAGATAAATTAAGATCCTTTCTGACTTTATAATATGAAGTGCGGCGTACTGGTTGTGCTTTAGGCGAAGCTTGAAATCTGATCATAGATCGCCGAACCTAATTATCTGAATTACATACGGTAATGATCAAATTTAAAATAAATATTGATGTTGGTTCATCATCCCCTGGAAAAATGTAAATTAAATTTTGCGTGAAAGAGCAGATTTTTTTAAAAAGAAATCTTTTAATAATAATATCTAAGATTTAATATTTAAAAATAACTTTGAAATCACCACCCGCCACTTTAAATCGTTCCAAAATTTCTACGTAGTTTTTACTGAATTGTAATGCCCATTTATTTATACGTGGCCAGCAGCAGAAAGCGCCATTAGCAGCCTAGCAGAAACGTAAGACGTGCAATGGTTTCCGGTTGCAATGGCAAAACTTCTACCGCCTATCCATCGAGGAAGTAAACTTAAACCGATTTGCTAGTTACGTCAATTTGTGTTTGAATCATCAATAAACAGTTTTATTCAAAAAGATTGCCATCTGTTGACGTAAAAGCAAAACGCGCTATTGTTACTCTATCTGCACATACAGACTGAGCCACATCAACGCGAGGCGGGGTGCCGCTAGTATTAATAATAAATACATAAATAAAGGAAAAGTAGGTTGTCGTAGGTATACGGGTTTCGTATTACTGCTAATGGGATTTTCTTAATAACCTATATTCCGTGCATTGCTAAAGTAACTAAAGATGATGTTTAATTAATCGAATAGAATATTGAAGGTGTTAGCTAATACATCGCATCTCTCTCGTGACATAAAAGCAAGCTTCCACTATTCAATATCTAAAATTTGATCAAATAATTCCCAGTAATGGTATTTATGTCTGTTCATGCGCTTAGGCGGCTGGCAATACGGCTGCATGCCGTATTATAATAACAATTGTAACGGACGTAGTTGACCATTTAATTTAATTTCATAAAAATTGTTTTACTTTTATAAAATGTCCCTACTCCACGCCACTGGCAAAATCACCACTCCCCGCCACTGGTCATTTTTGTCCAGTTTTCGGCCCAAGCGGCTTGAAAACTTTGACTCCGAATGGCTTCGATACCACATCGCCGGCTTACCTGCCGCGTGGATCAATGTCCAGCATTTTTTCTATGTAAAAATTACATAGAAAAATCAATTTTTAAACATTGCAAATATGTATATTTTACTTGTTCATCCCCTCGGCGGTAGTCAAATAAACACTATTTTCGATATACTACCGCTGAGGAGATATTAAAAAAGCTGTTTTTCACCCATATGTAAACCCATTTTTGAACAATATTTTTTACCCTTTTTGCGTGTACAAAAATCCAGGAACCTCGTAGCATAGTGAATCTTATCTCTTTCTGAGCGCTATGTTACGGGGGACCTCGGAAAAATACTAACTTAACATGTTTTACAAATTTGATCGCTTGAGATCATTTTTACACATTTATTTTACAAACATTTCTTATTTTTTGTCGTATCTTGACAAACAAAAAATCTAGTTGTCAAGATACACATTCCTATAACTACTATGCATTTAAACTATGTAATTATCATTCATGTAAGCGCTCAAAATCTTTTCTAACTCTCAAATTTAAGCGACTGCCTTCAAGTGTGCTACCGGCAAAATGAATATGCGACATTTTTCCGGGGCATATAAACACATATCTGGCGCGGGTACAATCCCCCACCACTTTTGGACTCAAAACCCAATGTCGGGTGCGAGTCAGGCTAATTAAATATAAGCAGCCACAAAATTGAAAATAAATTAGTTCATCTTTACCACCAAAACCAAGCGTTTTATTTATCAACAAGTGACTCCTGCTCAACACCTGCCTCACCTCGCCAAGTCTCTGCTCCAAGATCTTCTGGTGTTACCTCTTCAAGACAAGCCGGCCCTCCTCTGGAAAACCGCCAACACCAGAAGCGAGCAGAGACAACAGCACACCCAGGGCCCAACATTCACCAAGCCTGGGTGCGGGAGGCAGATTTCATCACCAATATCAACTACAATCATCATCATCGGCCGTAAAGGAGCATTTTCAACGGTTGAAGACACGGTTTGGACCCGGCGCCTAAATCTACAGTCTTGTGCGGACTCCCGTCCAGTACAAGTGGTCCTTCGAGCCGGGATTCTCACACGCCTTCAACCAGGATGTCTCCAACCTTACGGTCGAGCCGGATCCAAGACGATGGATCCTCAACACCATCTGCAGATGCCCTGGACGCTGGGTCTCAGGCCACGGCTGTGGTTCACGTCACGCCTGACGTAACCCCCATGCCCACGCCCAGCACTACTCCTGACATGGCACCACCTGCAGATCATGACTCACCGCCCTCCATATCTCAAGAGGATGCGATGGAGTCATTGCGACAACAGCTTCGCAGTCAAACCGAGCACATTGAGAGACTCAAAGCAGCTCTTCAATCAGCTTCAACAGCAGCAGCCCCTGCCCCTCTTGGACCTTCGAAGCTCCTGGAGAGGTCACCACCAGCATGGACGCAGCCCGGCCAATCGAGCCCGGTGCCTCTGGTGGACCAGAGGTACGAGGAACCAGCAGCAGCAGTGCCTGCCCGATCTGGACCCGTACTCCTGGAAGGGTACCCTGCTCAAGGAGGACCCTGGCGCTTCCAAGGGTACAGCCCTGGATGGGTGCAACCCGGCCAACCGAGCCCGGTGCCTCTGGTGGACCAGAGGTACACAGCAGCGGCGCAGCCAAGGCCAGCCGGTCCCCCGCCCTCGCCACCCTGGCCCAATGCAGGGTGGCCAAACATGATGCAGCCTGGACCCTCTGGCCCCGTACCGCCCGCCCCTCTGATAGAACAGAGGCAAGCCGTACCTGAAGTGCCAGCCGGACCTGTACCTCTGGTGGACCAGAGGTACGCATCACGAGCGCAGCAAGAGCCAGCAGGCCCTGCGCAACCAGCACCCTGGACCATTCAGGGATGCCCAGTACTGGTGCAGCCTGGACCTCATGGTCCTGTGCTGCCCGTACCTCTGCCCCACCCGGGGTACCCAGCGCCGACGCCAGGATCACCTGCCGGACTGCTGGAGCAGTGGGACGTGCCATGGACACAGCCTGGACCACCTGGACCATCTGGACCATCTGGACATGTGCCGCCCGTACCACTGCGCGAACAGGAGTATGGCGTGCCGGCACGGCCAGATGGCCCGCCCACAGCCAGTACCAGCTCCATGCCGAGATTCCCGCCCCAACCTACGGCGGATGAAACGGCCCAACATACCAGAGCCTGGGTTCAGCATGATGGCAGTCCCATGGCTCAGCTGGCCTCCGCCCTGACAGAAGCCATCAGAGCTTCAAGGGCTCAGGACAGCCCCCGTCCCACAATCGAGGACGATCCACGAATGGCGGCCCTTATTGCCAGACAATCAATGGCCAAGGACCTGCCTCCATTCTCTGGAGATCCACTGGAGTGGCCCACCTGGAGGGCACAGTTTAACCAGTCTACCTCCACATGTCGGATGACCTCCAGCGAAAACTTGATCCGCCTACAGCGGGCCCTCAAGGGGAAAGCCCGAGAAGCCGTCGGCCCCCTTCTGATGGACCCTGCTCAGGTTCCGGAGATCCTGGCAGTCCTGGAGCAGCGATTTGGAGGGACTACTTCACTCGCTGCTCTGATGCTGGACAAAGTCAAGAAGCTGCCCCACCTCACAATTGAAGCCTCTCTGGAGGAAATCGCAGACTTCTCTGGCACAGTTCAGAACCTGGTGGCATCACTCCGCTCCCTCAACAATGATGGCTACCTGACGAATCCAGCGCTGCTCAGTGACATCGCGGGGAAGATGCCGCCCACCTTGCGGTTGGCGTGGCTGATGGAAGTGCGGCACTACGAGGCCTCCGCTACCATTTGCCAGTTTGCCGCCTTCCTGAAAACCGTCGCGAACGCCATCCCAAAGTCCGGTTTGGTTGACCCCGCGAGGTCCCGCCCACGCCGTGAACATACGCTCGCCACAACGGAACAGTTTTCGCGCAAAAACGGTGCTAAAAAACGTGATACCTGTGAAAGTTTCCTAAATATGTCTGCCGCGTCAGAAAAGTTTTCGCGAAAAAACAATTCGAACAAAAGTGACACTTGTGACAACAGTTTAAACACGTCTGCCGCGTCAGAACGGTTTTTATCGCGGGAAAACAATGTTTACAACAACAATTCTAGTGAAAAACAACATTTCGCGCAAAATAATCGAAAGCCCCAAAATTTGTCTGGTAATAATCGAATGCCCCAAATTTTGTCTGGTAATAATCGAGAAAATAATCGAAGCGGGGAAAAAGTGCAAAACAGTTACAATGAAGTTCGCGAGTTCGACAACCGCGCCGGGTGTGTCGAGTGTGGTGAAAATGGCCACCAACTTAGCGAATGTCGCACTTTCGCCGCGAAAGACTTAAAATATCGTTTTGAAACAGTGAACGACGCCGGTTTGTGCCGATTGTGCCTCAATGGCAAACATTATACAAAACAGTGCAAAGTTAGTGAATGGTGCGGCGTGGGGGAGTGCAGATCCCCCCACCACCGACTTCTTCACAACCCGAACTATCGTGAAAATAACAATACAGTGGCAGACGTTCACAATATGTGACGCCACACCGAAAGTGCCGTGTTAAAAGTGGTGGGGGTCATATTGTCGGGCCCCAAGCGGCAGATCAAAACCTTTGCGCTTCTGGACGAAGGCTCCACTGTCACCCTTATTGACGCCACCACAGCACAGAAAATCGGCACAACCGGACCTACCCGTGAGCTACGACTACACGGAGCAAAAAACATGTGCTCAACAGACATAACGTCCCGCCGCGTGCCAATCACTCTACGCGGCGCCGGAATTGCTGATGAGTTTATCATCAGAGCAAATACCATCAAGCAGCTCAGCCTTCCTGTACAGAGGTACCACGGTCGCTACATCACCCCCACACTTCTCATCGGGCAAGACAATGCTCACCTTATTGTCTCGAGGGAAGTGCGCGACGTTCGTGATTCTACGCGAATATTATCACGAACGGCGTTGGGGTGGACCACCCATGGCGGAGGGACCTCTGAACATGTGGATGAAGCTACCACATTGGCCATACGAGCCACACTGTCACCCAGGCGCACTGCCGGGAGGCATTCTACCATGCCACATGGACCATCTGGCCCCGTACCGCGAGCACCTCTGATACAGGCGGCCGTACGAGGAGGACCAGCTGGACCTGTGCCAGCATTTTCGCAGAGAAGGCCAGTCGGCCCCGCGAAAGGGTCTCCCAGGCACATTGCCGAGAGACCTCATACAGTGCAACATGGACCATCTGGACCCGTACCGCGAGCACCTCTGATACAGGCGGCCGTACGAGGAGTACCAGCTGGATCTGTGCCAGCATCTTTGCAGAGAAGACCACCCAGGCACCATGCCCGGTGGCATTCTACCATGCCCCATGGACCATCTGGACCCGTACCGCGAGCACCTCTGATACAGGCGGCCGTACGAGGAGTACCAGCTGGATCTGTGCCAGCATCTTTGCAGAGAAGACCACCCAGGCACCATGCCCGGTGGCATTCTACCATGCCCCATGGACCATCTGGCCCCGTACCGCGAGCACCTCTGATACAGGCGGCCGTACGAGGAGTACCAGCTGGATCTGTGCCTGCAAATGGTACGAGAGGATCAGTCGGCCCCGCGAAAGGGTCTCCCAGGCACATTGAAGTAAGGCGCCAAAACGTTGGCCTTTCTTCAACTGTGGCAGAGACACTGCCCGACATCAAGAAATTTTCCTCATTCAATCATCTTATTCAAACTACCTGCCGGATACATCGTTCTATTAAAAGGTGTCGTGGAAAAAGCCACGAACAACCTGATAATCATTTAAGAACCGATGAAATCAAGGAAGCAGAGGCCCGATGGGCAAGAAAATGTCAAGAAGAGACATTTTATCATGACATAAATGCGCTCCAGAAAGGAGATCCACTACCAAGTGACAGTCGGCTCAAAGCCTTGAGCCCCTTCCTTGGACCTGACGGCCTACTGAGGATGAACTCAAGAATACGAGCCCTCAGTAACGTGCCCCAAGCAGTGCGGACACCAATAATTTTGGATGGTGATCATGCATATGCACGACTTCTGGTGAGACGTCATCACCAGGAAGCCGATCACCCAAATAATGAGAGAACAATGGCTGAGGTGCAAGGCAGCTACCATGTGCTGCGACTACGAACAAATATTCGCAAGATCGCCCACAACTGCCCCACCTGCAAGATGCGCAGGAGCAAGCCAGCCCCCCCTCTGATGGGGCCCTTGCCGCCATCAAGGCTAGCCCACCATGTTCCTCCATTCACCCCTGCTGCAGACGGCCGAGTGACGACCGCCAGGATCCAGACGAGCACCGGATTTTACGTCCACCCCGATGTGAAGCTCGCTGTAATCCTGCCGGCCCCGCCTACCGATGCAACATCAACAGTACCACCAGCCCAGCACCATCCCAGAGAGACTGGCCGCCGCGGGCTGCGACGTACCAATAAACGTCCTATTTTTTAGTTCAGCATAGCTAAACGGGGGGAGTGTAACGGACGTAGTTGACCATTTAATTTAATTTCATAAAAATTGTTTTACTTTTATAAAATGTCCCTACTCCACGCCACTGGCAAAATCACCACTCCCCGCCACTGGTCATTTTTGTCCAGTTTTCGGCCCAAGCGGCTTGAAAACTTTGACTCCGAATGGCTTCGATACCACATCGCCGGCTTACCTGCCGCGTGGATCAATGTCCAGCATTTTTTCTATGTAAAAATTACATAGAAAAATCAATTTTTAAACATTGCAAATATGTATATTTTACTTGTTCATCCCCTCGGCGGTAGTCAAATAAACACTATTTTCGATATACTACCGCTGAGGAGATATTAAAAAAGCTGTTTTTCACCCATATGTAAACCCATTTTTGAACAATATTTTTTACCCTTTTTGCGTGTACAAAAATCCAGGAACCTCGTAGCATAGTGAATCTTATCTCTTTCTGAGCGCTATGTTACGGGGGACCTCGGAAAAATACTAACTTAACATGTTTTACAAATTTGATCGCTTGAGATCATTTTTACACATTTATTTTACAAACATTTCTTATTTTTTGTCGTATCTTGACAAACAAAAAATCTAGTTGTCAAGATACACATTCCTATAACTACTATGCATTTAAACTATGTAATTATCATTCATGTAAGCGCTCAAAATCTTTTCTAACTCTCAAATTTAAGCGACTGCCTTCAAGTGTGCTACCGGCAAAATGAATATGCGACATTTTTCCGGGGCATATAAACACATATCTGGCGCGGGTACAATCCCCCACCACTTTTGGACTCAAAACCCAATGTCGGGTGCGAGTCAGGCTAATTAAATATAAGCAGCCACAAAATTGAAAATAAATTAGTTCATCTTTACCACCAAAACCAAGCGTTTTATTTATCAACAAGTGACTCCTGCTCAACACCTGCCTCACCTCGCCAAGTCTCTGCTCCAAGATCTTCTGGTGTTACCTCTTCAAGACAAGCCGGCCCTCCTCTGGAAAACCGCCAACACCAGAAGCGAGCAGAGACAACAGCACACCCAGGGCCCAACATTCACCAAGCCTGGGTGCGGGAGGCAGATTTCATCACCAATATCAACTACAATCATCATCATCGGCCGTAAAGGAGCATTTTCAACGGTTGAAGACACGGTTTGGACCCGGCGCCTAAATCTACAGTCTTGTGCGGACTCCCGTCCAGTACAACAATAATGTACGTAAAGTCTTAATCACCAGTCGGAGTAATGATCCAACTGTGAGAAGAGGATATCGGGGCAGGCTGGGGCCGTGAACCGTGCGCCTAATGCTACGTATACATCTGCGAGCCGAACTAAACATCAACTTATGGGAAAGAAAGGAAGCAACCGAAAATGGCATGAAACGTCGCTTGCAGTAGCTTCGTTCCTTTCCCGTAATTCGTGGAACGGTTCGCGTTTAGGTTCGCAAATGTATACGTACCCTAACAGATACCGCGCGGGGAGCACACATCTCATGCATCCCTTGCTTCTGGCTTCCCAGCCATGATTTATGTTCGAGAATAATGTTTATAGACAGTCTAACTTGTGGCCTGTTTTATAGAACGAAATAAAGTTTTTTAATAAAGATTTTTACAGTCTAATTTCGTAACTGATAACTTACTTGAACACTTGAATTTCTGTACTTTCCAAACAATTTGCATAAGCTGTTACTTTAGTAAAATAATAAAAAGCAATAATATATTATGTACCTCCAATGAGTTGGAATGTAATAAACCCGTTTCAGGAAGGAAAATATCAAAAGTATCATAAAATGGAAAAAAATATGCAAATAAATTTGAAGAAAAAAAACAGCAGTAAACCTTATTAAGTAGGATACCAATACATTTTGTATGAAAAAATCGTAAAGTGGGCATATTTTCGAATTTAAGTTTTTGATTACAACGATTTCAATTTATAATATAATGTAATATTATGTTGGGTGATCGTGTTTTATGTTCAAGAACTGGTTTAGTTTTAAGTTTTAAATATTATTATTTTATAAAAAGTGGTTTATTAATCGAACTTTGTTTTTCTGATCGTGATAAGGCTGATCTTAAAAAAATAATTTTAAAATTTGTGTTGGCCGGTAAGACTTATTTAAACAGTTTACTTATATAAGTACCATAATTTTCCACACTGAAATAAAACCTGACTTCTAGTATTATGTAGTTAATTTTATATAGAAATACCAAGTCAGTAATAATCCTTCTGTCGGACAATTTAAAATTTTTCACAAGACGCCTGTCCCGGTAAGACAAAAGATCCCGGGTTCGATTCCTAGTTGTAGCCAAATGTAGTTGTAATTTATTGAAATAATATACTGTACATGAATATTGTAATGAGGTTCCAGGCGGGAGAATTGTAGGTAGGTACTCAAGTGGACTTGAAAAGGCAAAATATAACTGTTAAATATATTTAATATTACAAAATTTCTAGTTAACCTAGTTATGAATACCAACATTTGCATGCCCTAGAAATTTACGTTTTGTGGTTAACAAATGAAAAATTAAAAATATTAAGTCGTCAAAAGAGTGAGAGACCATTTAACTAAAAAAACAGCACCCTTTTTGAAAATATCATATCACGGTAATATTGAATTAGTTTTTGTTAAAGTTTTATTTACAATCAGGTTTTAAGTAAAAATAATTACTAAATATAGACGTCTGAAAATAAAATAAAAACATATTTTTTTAGTCCTAACTAAAAGTAGGCAAATCAATTATATTTGAAAGATAACACATTTAATCAATAGGTAGGTAAATCAATTATATGTAAAAGATAACACATTTAATCAGAAAAAATGTGTACCGATCTAATGATAATATTTAGAAACAAAATATTAGACGAAGATTCAATGAAAATGTTATTTTAAAGACTAAATAATTATTATACTTGCGAGAGATTATTAACACTCCTTGGATTTTTAAAAGCAATTCTTTAAACAAAAACAAAATATAGATTTTTAAGGTCATAAATATCTAAAAAATATGCGTCAATTTGGATTGCCAAGAGTTTAAACTGAAACGCGTTTTAAGAATTTCACTTCATCGTAATATTATTTTGAAACGTGAAGGAATGAAAATCGACATAATATGTATTATAATTTTTACATTAAAGACATCGCGATGATCCAAAAGCCAAGGCTGACCGATTTTGATACGTGACGTACAGTGCTACAACTATGTCTAGAAATGTATTAAATTGGAACTAAATTTTTCATTACTATGGCAACACCGAATTAGTTGCTTTGTCTATGACGTTTCGTATGTCTGTCATGTTATGGTCATGTTGCTCCGATTTACTGTCTTAAATCCGTGTATGATCCGCTCATTTAATAATTATTTTTTCATTGTTTGCCTGTATATTGTTTGAATTTAAATAAAATGAACAAACCGATACGTAGTGGTGCAAGAGAAGTTATATACAGCGTTTTTCAACGCTGCCTAGCCGAATATCGCGCGAAGATGCTCCTATCTAATTTAGAAGATGTTTACAAACGAACTGCAGAAATGACTGGTACGTAGTATAGTTTTTTTAATAAATTTCATTAGTATTAGAAGATTTATGCCAATTTTCGAGCGATTATAACCGTTACAATCTGATTTGAGGTTATGCTTAACAATCCGAATTTGACATTTCCTTTTGACAGTTCATATGAGGCCACAGGAAAAAGGGAATAACTCAATTAAAAAAAAAAATTTGCAACTTCTTTAAACTCATAGAAAAGTAACTTTTTTCTTAATTTTATCTTTCTTTCTTTCTTTCTAAATGAATATTATCTAGTATGTGTTTTTTTAACTATAATTTTTTTCTATAATACTAATTTTAATGATGTTTTTCACACACAGGAAAATCTGAATCAACGGTAAGACGAATCGTCAAGGAAGGGGAAAAGGCAGACGGAAAATTTGAAACACCGGGAAAACGGAAAATAGGACGCCCTAAAAAAGAGTTGGATGATTTTGATATTTGTGCCATTCGACAAAAAATTCATTTTTTTTACATAGTGCGAAAAGAAGTCCCAACTTTAAGAACATTACTAACTGTACTCAAAGAAGACATTGGATTTGATGGTAGCCGGGAATATTTAAGAAGAATTTTGCATTCCATCGGCTTTGTTTATAAAAAGTGCAAAACAAACAGAAGTGCTCTTATTGAAAAAACAAATATTGCGGCGAAAAGAGAGCATTACTTAAAAATTATCATGGATAACCGAAATTTACCTGAAGAACTGCAAAAAAATATTATTTACTTGGATGAAAGTTATATCCATTCATCCTACAAGCTAAAGAAATGCTGGCAATCTATGGATGTGACAGGAGTTCAACACGATATTTCAAAAGGTAAGCGCTGGATCATTGTTCACGCTGGAAGTGAAATGGGTTTTGTCCCTAATGCCCTATTAATTTTTAGTGGAACAAACAAAAAAGAGGATTACCATTCTGAAATGAATGCACATAATTTTAAAAAGTGGGTTGTTGAGAAGCTCATACCCAATATAGCAGAGCCCTCCATTATTGTCATGGATAATGCGCCTTATCACAGTGTTGTGAGAAACAAGGCACCAACAACCTCAACGAGAGTTAATGACATAAAAGCATGGTTATTACATAACAACATTGTTTTTGACAATTCATTAAGGAAACCATCATTGTTGGCTCTGGTTAAAATGCATAAGCCAGAGCCTGTATATGATATTGATGAAGTATTAGGAGAGCATGGTCACACGGTTGTAAGGCTTCCCCCTTACCACTGCGACCTTAACCCGATTGAGCTAATTTGGGCACAGGCCAAACGAAAAGTTGCATCTCAGAATATTGGAAACACGGTCAATATAAAAGAGCTGACAGAAAATGCTTTTAATAGCATAAGTGCTGATGATTGGAAAAATTGTTGCAAACACGTGATGAAAATTGAGGCAGAATATTATGCACGAGGCAGTACTCTGTATGATGATATCGATGAACTGATAATACGTTTAGATGAAGATGAAGATACGGAAGAAGAAGAATCGCATGAGGACGAAGATAATAATTACATGTCAGGTGTTGAATTAATAGACTCAGATTTTTAAATACCTTTTGTACCTACGTTTTTATAGCGAAATAAACGCCCACTTAAGACTTGTTTTGTTTTATTTTATTTCCATTTAAATTACAGTTTTTTGTGCAAAATTTTTGAAAATACAACGTTTACTTTCCACAAGACGGCGCTACGTGCCACACAAGCAACGAAACCATTGATTTTTTACGATTGAATATCAAAATAACACCTCTTATTGGAAAACCCTGTATTATCTCGTGAATAAAAATTGTTTACAAGATGAACACACGTGTAGTCTGGGATAAAATGGATTGACCTCTACTACTATCAACATTCAGCACACATGACTGCATTAGTATAAAATATGCGTACTTCCATGTTTATGCAATTGACACCTATTACGCTTGATAAGTACCTGCATAATATATTTCAGTGAAACATTATAAATCGCCCTTCTACGTAATTATCTTCCTTGCAAAGCGTTACATCATAATAAAAGTTTCGACATCATCATTATCATATTCTAAGGGTGCGTACGCGAATTAGGAGAAAGGAACTAAGCAACCGCAAACGGCGCGAAACGCCACTAGGTTCGCGGAAATTTTTTCCTGTTGATATCCACTTTTAGAATTTGATGTAGAATCATCTGCTTTCCGAAAGTACCTACCGCTAATTTCTGAATACCGCAATTTTTTGTTTAAACTCAAAAATACGTTCTTGGATCATTCTTTTTTTAAACTTGCATTCAGTTTCCAATGAGCCATCTTGGTGCTGCCATTTAAAACCTTTTAAACGATCGCAGCGCCCTCAATTTTTGTCTACATTATATTGCCGAACTGTACGTACGTATAAATTGTGATACGTACGTCGTAAAGAGAGTAATACTCAAGTACTCAAGAATCGATTAAAAATCCGTCACCTAAATCCCCGTTTAACACTAGTCGTCTATGCCAGATATTTTTCGAAATCATCGTAGAGATTTTTTTCCATAAAATGAAGAGAAGCAAAATAATTTCACTGAACAAACGGAACAGACTTATAATAGATCTCTTAAGCCATTAAGAGGAACGGCTGCGCGACCTTTTTCATAAAAAGTTCAATTTTGGGTTTGAGGCTAAAATACTCATCCAAACTGAGTAATTTTTTTTAAATCAAAAAGTAAAGCATATATCTATTATTTGTGTTTTAAATTATAAAAGAATACCATTAAAGAATTCGATTTTTCATGCTTTGCAACTTTGGAAATTATTTACTAAATATTTAAAATGAATTATTTTGTCCTATCTACTATGAAAATATGACCAAATACATTGTAGTACAAAAATTAAAGGCATTAAAAAAATCATTTAGATGGGCTTAATTTTAAAATTCAATTACCGATTTGCGTAGGAATACAATTTTGACACAGATAAATTAAAATTGAAAAACCTCTTTATATATATACATATATTTTTATTTTTTCATTATTTTATCAATATAGGTTGGGCATTTTTTTTGAAAATTCCCATAACTCACAAAAATAGCTAAGTTGCCTCTAAAATCATGAAAAACGAATTATTTAATGGCTTATATTTTTTTATAATTTAAAACACAAATAAATACAATAGCTCATATCGGTACTAGATATTTGCCATATTAAATAATAAATTATTCAGTTCGATAGGGTATTTTGGTCTAACATCCAAAATGAAGTTTTAAGTAAAAGCCGCGCAGCCGTTCCTCTTAAGTCAAAGCCGGCCGCGGCCTAAAAGGTTGCGATAAACCGTTCAATTGTCCGGAACATCTATTGTATAGTACCGGGCGCCGGTATTGTTCTCCTAAATTGAAAATATTCTATAAACTCGCGTACATTATTTATGAACCATTTCGAAAATTGTTTGCTGAAAACTTTTGGAATAACGATATAAAGAGGCAGCGTAGTGCGAAAATTAATAATTACAGCTTTTCAATAAAGATGGGAAAACAAACAAATTGAGTGTAGCCATTGTTAATTAGTCAATTAGCTAAAAGGTGTTGTTTATTTAAAGATTTATGGTAGTTTGCTCAAACATGAAAGTTGTAACTATTTACAATGTCCTACATAACAGCAATAAGATAAAAGTTTAGCGGACTTTAACAAAAATATGCTGCATTGTATTGAATTGATCCAAACAAGATGGATATTGTTTTGGAAACTTAAAGCTATAGAAAAAATTATACCTTTTTATTTTATAAGAAACAGATAGCTTATATTATAATTCGAAGATGTACATGGGGTTTAATAAGATTTAGACAAAATAGTATATTACATATAATAAGTTGCTTAGATAAGTGAGTTTTATTATTCTTAAAAACTAATAAGTAGGTAAGGAGGAGAGAAATAGTATTAATGGATATGGGTAACCTAAAAAACTTACATATTACAGAGATAAATGTAGGTACTAACTTCAAGAGATATACAAATCTCTTAATTTATGTAAATAATTATTTAAAAAACGCAATGTCATACTGCATATCAATACGGTCTGAGAAGCCTTTCTGCTTCAATAAATTTTTAGGTCCCAATCGAAAAAACTTCACAATCATAGAAATGAGGAGACCATCCTTTGTGCAAACTAATCTGTTGGAGAATATACAAAAACATAAGAGACAACTTCAGACGATGGTGCATGAACGAATAATAATGCATCCTGGTTATACGAAACTTGTTTGTAGGCAGTATTCTATTGGTATTTTTTATTAAGTTTAAAAGAAATATACATTTTCACTTTCTTAACTTAAATACACACCAAAAATATCTTAAAATTGTTGTTTACTACCTAAGTAACATTTTATTCCGATATACGTACATTTTCATTTTGCTGACTAATTTTAAGGTTAAACAGTTTTTCTTAAATATGTTTATTCTTTTTTCTGTTTTCAGGATATCGGGAAGGAGATTGCATGACCTATGTTTCTTTAATTTTCAGTCTTTACTAATATAGTGGATAATTTAGTACATTGTTTTGTGTTTCGTTCATGTACTATGTTTTCATAAATGTTGTGTTCGTGATTATAAATCCTTTTTGGATTTTGTAGATTATTAGGCACATGTTATATTCGTACAGTTTTCTGTATTTGAGTTATAGGGTTTTTAAAGTAGGATTTTTTAATAGTTAAAAAGCATTTTAACTACTTTATTGTGTTATTATACGTGATGTGTGTTATTCCCCTTATTTCTATGAGACAATTTTGATGGGATTGGATTAAAATAAAGTTCATTGCCCTCTTCACTTATGCTGATAGTGGATGAGATATTTTACCAAATAAACGAATTAGTGGGATATTTTTTTCTGTTAGATTTTTTTCTATTCTTTTCCTTCTTATATGTGGTGTATAAATGATGAGTGTTTATCGGTGTGAAGGTCCAGGAATTTTTCATTATCTAAAAGGTGTAGGTTTTTTTCTATTTATAATGGTTTATGAGATGGCGTTAATAATACGAATAATTATCACTTACCTACTGTTTGGACGCTTCTTGCATCATCAACACTAACATCACAATTATTAGCGGTAAATATATCCCTTTGCGGTCTTGTATGTGCTGCTTAAACGACTCATGTTTGCCAAAGTAAAACATAGCAGTACCATCTGCATACAAGAAGATTTCGTCATTAAGGTTTGTTGACAGATTTCATTTACACACATTTGAAATAAGGGTGGCCCGAATATGGATCTTTGAAGAACTCCTTTGTATATACTATTGAGTTGACAATTTTTGTTATTTAAAATAGAATTCAGTTGTTTACCTATTATTTAATGAGTCGGAGAGCAAAGCCTTTTACACCGATTTTTCAAATGTTTTTTTAACAGTATCTCATGCATCGACCGCTTTTTGAAGGTCTTCGAGGATTGCTATAGCACAATTTTCATTGTCTATTGTGGTTCTCAGTTTATTTATCAGGTTCTCTCTGTAATAATTAATTAAATAAATATGATATTGGAGGAGCCATTAGTTTGGATAGATTAAGTAATGTTTTACGTTTTAGTGTTCAAATTCAGCATTTGCATTTGGTTTAAGAGATAAATAATTCTATTTATTTCGAGCTCCGTGGTGGGTTGAATGATATTATGCTCTAACGTTGTATCATTAGCTGTATTGTGTGTGGAGATTATTATTTATTTTATCAGCTAAGTAGGATAATGATCACAAGCTTCTATATTAAGATACGTTAAGCGGTAGCAGCGTGATTTTCACATAAAATTATTCAATTATTACGCTAATTATCGTTCCTTCTAATGCATAATATCGCCGGATAAAAAATGCCGTAAATCGATCGATCATCATTACCGAATTTTGGGAATAACTCAGACATTTTACAACTCCAATAAACCGATAACTTATTGGAAACCTGATAGACTCTTGCAGAAATGTGGTTAAGCTGGAGAAAAAAAATCAAGTATAATTACACCTCATGAATATAGAGTAAATGATTTTTTTCCTCACGTTCACATTACTTGGAAGGCGGTGCCGTTAACGAACCGCACCTCACAAAGGGAGAATTTCATTTTTATTAAAAATTTTCACCGTTACGATAAAAAAAAAAAATATTCGACATGCCTTAGTGGAAAGGATTTGAATATTGATCTTAGTAAAGTTATTAATAAACTTTAGTAAGGTTTCCAAGACTTATATGTGAAAGTACATTTGTAGGTTTAAAAACTAAACATTTTTTGTTTGCGAAAGTTATTAAAAATATTGTATAATTCATGGACTTGGAAATTAATGTTTGTGTATTTTTTTGTTCAATGCAGGTACGGCGTCTTTATATTTTAAAGGTTTGACGATAAAGCAGCTATAAAAGAAAATGACGTCTATATTGGCTATAATACCATAACATTATGTTAAAAAACCGAAACGAATGATACAGCTAGTTAACTTTTGACCGAATGGCATACCCGTCTAAGAAACTTTAACCCAGCAAAAGTACCATTTGATGAAAAGTACACCGCAAAGCGTAGAACGTTAAGCATTTTTACTTTTATTACGGTCATACTCGTGGAAATAACACGCCAGGAGCAATAATATCATATCATGTGAACAGAAAGAAGTCGCTAGACCTTATTCAAAACTTGGACAAGCTAAGTATGTAGGTAATGGTATTGGCAGCAATCCGGCGGGAAACGATTCTAAAGCTCAGTTTTATAGATCTGCTGAAGTTTAGAACGACTTCTAAAAATGAAAAGCACCCAATAGTTGCGGTTCCAAGTTTCAGATGAACATAGAATGAAATTCATGACTGATAATTAATTATATTGAAATAGACGTTTCTACAACTTCATTTTAATTTATCTCCTATAACACTGATAAAACCAATCAACCGAATGTTTTTGCTTCAACGGTAATCTATTTTTATGGCGGATTTAATTGCAAAAGCTATTGACTTTGATTATTTCGGAATTGTCTTCGCCGTAACTAATACATCTAATTTTATGGCTGGGCAAACATTTGGAAAGACGTTAAGCCAAATAAATTCACTTTCCGTGAAGGTTGAGGAAAAAGTGATTTTATTCATTGCATGTTGCTAATGTAATTTCTTACACGGTCGTTTCGCAGATGAGAATTTAGGAATAAATATTCTTCAGCGAGTCGTGAAATATTTTTTTAACGGGATTTAAGACTTGTTCGTTTCCTTTGTATAAAACTTGGTACCGGAAAATTCCGAGTAGCGGCTTGTTACCATTCTCCCTTTCTCTCCTATTTTCTCCCAGCGAAAACATTTCCTCTTCTTCCAGGTAACAAAATTCCCTTTTCATCCATCTATCTTGGAAGAAAGTAAGAACAAAAGGCCGCGGCGGTTCTTAGACCTGACTTTTGTAAACAGGCTTTGGTTTTATTATTATTTAACTTTGTGTGAACTGCTTTTAAAAACTTATATATTTAATAAATGTTCAGAAGCCCTTAATATAATGATATTTAATGGGTAGATTCGACAGTTAAATTCTCCGTCCTTATTATTTACACTAGAATTATAAGCCGTATTTATGTCTCTTCAACAACAAAAAGTGAACGCAACAATGTCCAGATTAAAATTATTTTAAACTGACGGGCTCGTTTCTACCCAAAAGTCTTTTTAAAAATCCTTGAAAAACAAATATTCGATATGTACATTAAATTTAAGGATAATGAATAACATGGGAGTACTCCACACAATACATCGATAAGTAGTTTTTAATCATTGAAGACAATATTTGCTAATCTCAAACGAAAATTTGAAACAGAAAAATCAGAAAAAGATTCGATGGCATCTAGGAATTGAACTCAGGACCTCAGCCTTGCCGGGCTTTACTCTAACACTGATCTAATTCGAACCTAGCCCTTTTAGTCATATTTATACTTCAACTAAGAACTATCAACATCATCTTCATTTTCTTAACCCATATTTTGTATTAGCTGCCATCTTTATGTATGATTGCAAGATTCCTCCCGAACTAAGCGCAATCTAGATAGTATCTTAGATAAATATAGCCACTTTAATTATAATGTGCGATATCTGTTGACTCCTATAAGTGCTGATATATTAAAATATGTATTAACAAAAACACTTTGTTAAAGGCTACGACATAGTTAGTAATTAGCGCTATAGAAACATATTGTATATTCGTACAGTACACTTGAGGTGATTTTTCACAAAAAACGGAGCTATACAAATCATCAAAATATTATTATTATTATTAACGATGTGATTTTGAACAAAATCAGTCAAAGTTGGAGACAATAACTAGTTTTAATATAATCTAAATGTAATTTAATAAACTAATTTGTCTGGAAGCATTTCCAAACAATATTTTTTCTTTAACCTTATATTTTGGAAACTGAAAGTATTTCCAGGAATGTACCTAATATTTTTTTAGGGGAATGATTAGTTCAAAGCAGAATTCCTATAGCAAAGATGTAATCACATTATAGAGTTCTAGAGCGCACAATGTCTTCATATAATAAATACAGGCTTCTTAAATTCTTGAGGCTCCAAATTAATTCACAATAAAGAGGTAATAAATGAAATTGATGAGAATTCTATGAAAATCAGAAGAAAACTCTGTTTCGCGAGTGTACTCGAAGAAGCTGAAGTATTGAAGCTTTCATTCGCCGAGGTAAGGCTTGTCTGATATGCCGGGAACACATGTTGTGGAGGAGCACTTGGACCCGCAAACGTTACAAGGCTACGTAAGGTCAGGACTCAGGACGAGGCATATTAAGTGGGGAAGCTATTCGGAGCCGGTGAAGAGCAAACTCAACATTGCTAACAAAGGGTATACATATATTTGACAACTGCTGTATTGTCTCTGATTCTTGAGAATGGGATAGATTTAAACCGAAAATATAAAATAATAAAAAAAAAAATCCTGTCAACGTTTGTTCAAGACAGATAATCGTCTCTTAAAAAAATAATATCCGTAAATACTTAAAATGGTTTAAACCATACTTCAGAGCTAACCTTCAGTACTTATTCTACCTATTATATAATTTTTTATTTTAAAATTGTGCGAATTTGAATTATTCGTCTTTTTAATTTTACAATTTATCTTAGGACGGGTTTGTATCGGAGAATTCGAACAATTCATCAAATTTCAACGTTCATTTTCGGGTTCTGTGAAAGTCCTATTCAAGTTCTGTTATTATATCATTATAGGATAGTTGCTTGAAATAACTGAAATAATAATAGAACTTGAAAAAATCTTTCACAGAACTTGATAATTAACTCAAATGCTTCAAAACAACCCGTGCTTAGAGTCATAAAAAGAATGAAAAGTATTTAAGTAATATTTTAACTACAGTTTTAAGCTTTATCTTTTAGCTTCGAGAAACGTCCTTGAAATGTTGAGGTCATACATAAAAGGCAAATATTAGTTTCATCTGTAATTCCAGGAATGAAATCATTTAATAAGAATAAACAAATGGATTATTATATTTGCATATTTTTGATGAATGATTTAATTTCTTCTCTGGAAGTGGCAAATACGGAAAATTCTCAATTCTAGAAACTACTATAAGAAGATCATGACTGTAATTTTTTTGATTATGAATATACTGAAAGATTTAGGCTTTTAATAAATGTTCTCCAAAATGCCCTGGAAAGAATCTCAGACTTGTGATGTCCCGAAAGAAACCACTCATCTGTTCTGAATGCAATTACTAATGTTATCCAAATTGACCATGGTAATAAATTACATGTTTGCGATTCTTTCAAGGATAAAGAAACCATCTTCTCACTTCGAATGCAATCAACAATGTTCTCAAAATTTGTTTTGACAGCATCGCCATTCCATTGTAAGAATATTATGTACTAAATACACAATTTGGCTGTCCTGAAACGGGAATCCTTCCCAGTTGGACAGACAAAGGTTAATTTTGTTTTGTATTGTTGGTAATTTATACATATATAAAATAAATAAATAGTTTGCTATCTTTTGTTAAAATTTTTGATAGAACTATTTATTGAGGCGTTTTTACGCGCATGAATTTTTACATAGAAATGATTAGTTAAATTAACGAACAATAACTTTTGCTAAACGGAAGGACTTCATAAGTTTTTTTTATTGATTTGGAACCTTTCCGTAGAAGGTGAAGATTTTATACACAACATCGAACGCAAAGACTAATAAAACTCAATCTCAAAACAAAATAAACATCTAAGTGCCTCAGCGGATCATTCTACAAAATTCTTAGGGGACAACAACAGCAAAACAGCTCTTATAAAGTACGCAGGAACCATGCTGAGTAACTTATAATAATAAACAAAGAGCAAGAACTTAGACCCTCCATAAAACATTTATAATTCAACACTTTAAGAGGAAAACGTTTATTTCGACAAACGTTAGTTAGTCCTCGTGTTTCAAAACTGTCTGGGGAACGCGATAAAATAAATGAAATTCGTGAAGAATCAAGGATTATAACGGTGTCGCAATAAACATCAAATTTTAGTGATCCGTTTAAACTGTTCAGATTAATATTATAAACTAATTAACTACAGATCGATAGAATTTAAACGCCATTAGAATTAATTTCTAATAAATTTAATTGATCACCGGAATTCCGATAAGGCTCCAAAATAGAAATTTTATCCCAGAACGAGAACATTCACTTTGAATGAATAGGTTTGGTTAGGTTCACACTTTTGTTTAAACAAACATAATAATTATATTACCTACATAAAGAATGGAATGTCTCAAACTCCTTCAACATTAAATTGATGATCCCCAAAACGACGATCGCAAACATTTTTAAATTTTGCGATTTTTACGGTTCCCGTTAGAGGCCAATATCCGGCTTATTTTACTTTTGCTCAATTGTGACATTTGCTGATGCTGAAAAATATAAAAACATGACCGTTGTGCTTGGGAACTGACTAGGAATTTGATAAATATATGGAAGGTGTTAGGATTCTATATTCAAATGCCAAAAAATGTAAATGGCGCGGGCGCTGGACATCAAATGTGATGCGTGTTTGAAGCACCTCAACCATTTTTTTCATAAAACAAAATTCCAGCAAGTTTCAATTCTTATTTGATTTTCTCCACCATGTTTTCCCACGTTCATAGATAAACCTTATTCATCCATTTTTAATTTGTTAAAATGTGTGGTGTCGTCTTGTAATTATCGGGTTGTCTTCGTCACAAAGGCCTAGCCTGAAGTATTAATAAGCGTAATAATGAGGCACAGGAATAGAAGGAACTTACATTCATCGTGATCCTTGGCGGTGACAGTGAGCACGGTGTGTTGGATATCCTCATTCTCGTCCACCTCCGCCTCGTACAGCGCCTTGTCGAAGTAGGGCGGGTTGTCGTTCTTGTCGGCGATGCCAATACGGATGAATTTCGTCACTGAAAACAAAAATTACAGCCATTTACCACAATGGTCAAAAAGGTACAACTTACGTTTATATATACATGTATCGATTTTATAATTCATTAGATATACATCTCCAATAACTGAAAAGTTTAGAGCAGAGGTTCCCAAACTTTTTTGCCCCGTAGACCACTTGCCATATATATATTTTTCCGTAGACCCCCTGCCTGCCGCATATTGAATTTTCCTAAAACTACTAACGTCCCATGTGATAATCATTTCTCTTTTTCGTAAGAAGATTCCCTTCCCTTGCCTGTCCAACAACCGGGGTGGGGGTATAGTTCTTCTGTCTTTATATTGTGCAGACAGGGGCGCCCCTGTGAGGTATTACACCAAATGAAAATGGAGCAGGATAAGCAACGGGAATTTCTTTCTATAGCTGGCCCTACAGAACTGCCCTTTAAGTTCTTTGTTAGCGCTTATTCCGATCAGTTCTTCTTGTCATATGATATCCGATTCTTCAACATTCCACTTCCACACTCAAAATGTCCTCAAACTTAGTTTTGAAGTCTGTGTGAAGAACATTTAAATGTTGAACGTCATTTTTACAATGGAGGTTTTTCCAAAAACAAGTTGGGAATCTAGGAAAATTCGCAGCTTCCGATGCGCAATGTTTTGCTTCAATATATTAATACTGACTAGAAAAAGAATGTGTAATTTTATTTATATACCTCAATAAACAACTTTACGAAATATAAAAAAAAAAATCAAATAAGTAATTTCTCAGTCTATTATTAGTATTACGTAAACTGTGTTATTTGTGTTAGGTGTATTGTATCATCTACGGAACTCCTAAATGTTGACTTTAGGTAAATGGGGATCCGCTCGTATGTACCCCCATTTGAATCTCGTGGACCCCCAAATTTTTTTCTCGCTGACATAGACCCCCAGCAAGGCGATATCGACCCCTGGGGGTCTATATAGACCACTTTGGGAACCTCTGGTTTAGAGATATCGAGGATAGCAATATTCTTATAGTCACAATAAATATATATTTTTACTGTTTTTACCTGTTATATTATTAGTGATTTTTTTCCATGAAATATTGAATAGTTGAAAATATTAAATATTAAGGTGTTACTATTGATACAAGTCTAAATTGGAAATCGCAAATAAATAAAACTATCTCTATTTTTTTTTTTTTATATATTCAATAATATTGTTCCACTTCCAAGTGGGCTACCCACAGTTTGATAATGCCTTCAGAGGGCGAAACAGCTGTCACGCGTAATAATAATTACACAGCAGAACTTGTTTAAAAATAAACTGTTTTTATAAACCCAATAACAATATTATTGAATATATAAAAAATAAAAATTAAAATGGAGTTCTACAAATTAAACTTAATAACAATAAACTATCTCTATATTCAGATATATTACGTACATATTTTATAGACTTAAAGAACTAATCAATATTGAAAAATTGAAAATGATCTATTTTTCTCTTTCACAATCTTCAATTATTTAGGATTTTTCAACGTTTTAGGATGGAGTGGTGCGCTTGATGCATTTTTAAGCCTTTACAAATAACTCAAAAGCACATTATTAAAGTTTTCTATAAATGAAATATAACCTTCTCTAGTGAATTTTTACACATAGATACTAAAATATTTAATATTTAATTAAAATCAAAAATAATTTCTAAATAAAAGAAAAATGACCAATAATGTACCTTACACCCCCTTGAAGTTTTATAGATCCGCATACATTTATTCTTCTACCAAAACAAATACAAAAGGCTAAAAAAATATCATACTATGTAAAATAATGAAAATTATGGTAGAATGATTTAGATGTTGAAACACTATTCATATAAATTCTTTGCGAATCTTCAAGTTTCATTTTTACTACAGCATTACCATAACTTCAAAATTTACATTATGTGTATACGTACTTGTTAAATGTTTAAAAAAACACGAAACTTTATGTTTCACTTCTTCAAAACAATATTACTATATTTATTAATATTACATTACTATGCCGTAACTTTAAAATTTACATTACAACTTCCTTGATGTTGTATTTTATTTTGTTTAAAAAAATCCATTCTTATTTGGTAAGTATTTTTATTTTATATTACTGAAGCACAGGCATTGCCTTTGTGGGTTCTTTTAACTTACCTATTTTAACATTTTATACTTATATTTTTTTTTTTATTCTAGAAATATGATACTTATATTACTTATAGAAATAATTGTTAAAATAATATTGGGAAAAAATAAATAAAAAATAACACTGGAGATATTCAACCAGTGTCCCAGACATGGAAATCTTTTTTAAAAGTTTATCGGCATTTTAAATTATTTGGATGCAGTTATGATTACAATCTGAGTATTGAACCAGATGGTGGGTACACTTTTACGTACAACTGCATATTATAGATTTTTGGTATTTATCTGACTAATGAACTAAATGATCGACATGGTGTCCAAACTAATTAAAATAAGTTAGTAGTTAAATAACCCGTACAATTACGCCTTGTTCGGATGAGACCGTGTAAAGGTTACGGATAAATCAATATGGCAACTAAATAACTCTATCAATCTATCAGGAATGATCTGGTATTTTTAAAGGGCCATTTTTGTGTCAAATCACTCCAAAGGCACTTCGCAAAGCTCGAAAACAGGGTAAAAATGAAGTTAAAATGATATTTACCATACTTTTGCCTTGCGTTTTGATTTAACGAGGCGTAATGAAATAAACAACATTTAGGATAAACTTTTTAGGAGGTGTCACTAACTGTGAAAAGTATAAAATAGGATAAACCAAAACAAAATATTATTCATGATTGGAAGGTACAACAAAATCATTTCGCAATTAATTTTCTCTTTTCTGATGGCTAGTTTCACTGGTCGCTTGTTCAAATCCCGGAGTGAAAAGGTTAATTTTAATTGACTAAATTGTGTTATTTATCAATTTAATAATTAAAAATTATACAAAGTGCGGCATGTTCCAGTGCGGAAGGTACTGTCAGTATCGCCTTGGTGTAAGACGACCGAACTGAACTGAACTGAAAAGTTGGTTGAAATGGCCTTAACAGTGTTTTGCGACCAGATCTGAATAGCCGTTCGGGTCTCACATACTCTACCAGGGAAACAAATGTTATTTTAAATGCAGATATAATTTTTTTAATTACCTTTTTATGGGTTTCTTATGCTTATTTAAATCGACTAAGTAACATTCCCATAATGTTTTTATTATTAATATATTGTAGCACCAAGATTACGAAGAAAACATAGAATTTTGTTCACGTTCATAAATGGTGATATAATTAACAAAAGACAATTTAGGATCAATTAAATACAACATTTAAAAAAAAATCTTCTGACCAATAAACTACCATTTGACTCAGAATTTATACAGCACCGTTGTGATATTTTACCTAAAACGGCGCGATAAAAACAGTCATTTTTTTGTTTTTCAATGGATGTCTTCTCCATGGATGTTTAAAATTATATAAAAGATAACTTCATTGCTTATCGTTACCTGATGAAAAAATATTGTAAAACATAAACAATAATCAATATTTCTACCAATGTTCCAATACATGCTGTATAAATGAACATGCCTCATAAATAAAAACCATGATATTCCAGATAAATAGTCTGCGGTGGATGTCAAATTGTCGAATGTAGATTCTAACTAATTAATTAATGTAGTTATGAATATTAAAATCAGTTCATTAGCGGAACTGTGTTTGGAAACGTTTGCATATTTCAAAAACAATAAGCACAATTATAAATGAGTTATTAAAAATTCTGAATGATCAGCAACGATGTTTGAATGAACTCGTAGGTGCGTGGTTGTTTTATATTGCAATTGAATTATTTGCGACTCGGCGAGGACTAACTAAATATAAAATCCCAACACTAATGCACAAAATTTTTGAAGGTTGATATTATTTATTCTCAACTTTTAGGTACCAGGGCTGCCACGAACGTTGGTACTTATTTGGTATTACTAACTACCTACTGCTCGAGTTGTAAATTAATAAAAAAAAACAACAAAAGCTTCCGGCTTCCAGGGAAATCCCGGAGTGTAAAAGTTAGCTCGTAAATAAAAAGACTTTCGGAAGAAACTCATGTTTTGATAAACTTGAATTTGCGTGGCATTATGAGTAGGCATCTACTGTATTTTATTAAAAATCTTCTTAAAGTAGAAAGACTGGGTGAATTCCGTGAACTTTTTGCGTTTCCGTGGTCGGGAGTCCAAAGAAATATTGCAACGTTCAGTGAAAAAATAACACGATTTAGAAATGAATGAAATAGGCTCATGTTTTTTGATTGATTTCAGATCTAACGGAAACAGAACTCGAAGGAAAAACTGAAAATAGAATGCCATAACAGATTAATATCCGCTTCTCCGCCACCTATAACCAACAAAAACACCATATAGCCTGAAATCGTAGCCCCGGTTGCATTACACAATATTTCCTGCAGATCGTGATATTCAAAGACAGTTCGCGAGAGCGGCCAGTTCTGTAGCACGCTAACCTTACCCCTATCGCTCTACACACAGGCAACACAATTACGTACACTTCAGTGAGTTCTTCATTTTTTATACTTCTAATCTTATTCCGATATATCCCCGCGCTGAAAAACCGTCAAATAAATTTCAAGAGAATTTCGTGGGAAATTGAAAGGGATCATTGAAAATAAAAAATCACCTGGATAGAAATTTATAAAGCTCGACGAAAAATGAATTGATGTGGTTCCTATAAACGTCGGGTGCCAGGAAGTGCTGTGAGAACCAATTGAGCGGGATATTCCCTGATAAAATAACACTTTTTTTCTCCACCTGATTCGCAGTAGTCATTTCATATTTTTTAGCAGGTAGACTTTTCGATTATTTTTCATTTCAGTATTTTTTCTGTACGCTAGTGGAATAAGCAATCCAATTTTTGGTAAAAGCGAAATGAAGAAAGTGTTTCTTGTTTTCGGAAAACCATTCGGATCGACCGAGAGTCAGAGAAATCCCATTTGAATAAGTTTTTCGATACACGGTAGAATATTCATTGACTTTTATTGAAAGAAATTAGAATAAAAATATTTTTTTTTGCATAATTCCAAGATAAAAAAAGCAATGTAATTTGATTAGTGAACAAAGTCACAAAATTTCATTTCAGATAATATTCGTTGATTATAGCAGTATGTTCTCAAATACAAAAAAAAAATCGGAAACATATATAATAATGATTTTAATAATCTAATGTTTCGGACCAAGTAACATTCCCAAGTATGTTTCCTTTGTGTTCGTATAAAAGCAATTAACTTTTGCCGATGGAAGAAAAAAATACTTTCAATGTACCCACCTACTTTAGCAGAGTAAAACCTTGGTGGCTTTGCGTTGAATATCTGACTTAAAATAGCCCTGGGCGGGCAGACCTAATTTGTTTAAGATAACGACGTCTGTTTTTCACAGACGGAAAACCGCAGAAAGGTCACAAAGTACCAAGGCGTTAGGATGGTGACTTTCCAGGAAAATTATCAGAGACCATTCTCCTGGATAAAAAGAATAGGTTATTTTTATGTTCGATTATTTGGAAAGCTAGCACTCTTTAATATAAATAGGAGTCACAAAGGTAGTGTTGAACATCCTGCTTGTGGAGACAGAGGTCGAAGACTTTCATATAACTAACAACCCACATAAATTTATTATATTAGGTATAATAGTCGGCCGCGCTTGACACACAGAGGCACTTTGCTGTGTGTGCTTCTGGGTAAAAATAGTGAACTAGAGACAATTACATAAGGTACAGAGACTGCTATCTTAATCGGATCACTCCTTCATTTATAGAAGGGAACCACCAATCATATTTTTATTAACTGCAAAGTTGTCATTTTGGTTCTATCTGAAAATAGAGCAATATTCCAGTGAATTTTAATGAATTACGAGTCAATACACAAAGATAGTTGTTTTTGACGATGCTTGGACGAAAATAATAATAAATGAAGTGAACTTACGCTTTATGTAACTAATTTAGTTTTTATTCTTTTTCTGTTTACAATGGAGGAGTATTGAAGAGTACATTATTTCTACGAGCAATCTGACCGAGAGAATTGAGTAATGCTTTAAAATGAGTACCCAAGTAAGAAAGATTGAACTTGGATTCGCTTTATTATCTACATTACTTCTAATGTACACAGTTAGAGCTGGTAACTTCTCAGGGTAATAAACAAGGAGGCCTGCCCTTCGACCTATCGACAAGTTAAACGTTAAAAAGTTTCTTAAAGCGTTAAATAAAATATATTGCCATTCTGCAAGGATAAAAAAATTAGGAAAACTCTTTTACCCCTCGACGTGATCTAGTTTGGAAGTTTTGGTTTCCGAAGGCCGTGAAGAGGTTGGTGGAAAGTTAGAGTTTCACCCGAGCGAAACGTCGACAGCAGGAAACAGTCAACGCCACAAACAGAATGTGTTGTCTATTGATAACATATTATTTATAGTTTTTAGGGGCTGTTTTAAAAGTATAAACTTATTTTATCTAAATTTGTGTTCAAAATCTTTGAGAAACCCATAAAATGTTTCTCGCTTGGATTTAGTACGCACACCCATATGGGTGGATAAGTTCCAAATAAAATAAAATAAATTCCATCGTTCACAAATAATAATGAACCAAAACTTGGTTCAAAATAAGGTATATGTATGCGTGTGTAAAGGAAAACTGTCCAAAGATTTCAATTTATATTAACTCCTCACGGTAGGTTATCTTTGTAAATCTTCGAAGGGTCTATGAAAGGAAAGGACGAGTGAACCTCGCAAAAACAGGCAGAACGTTCCACATTCCACAGTCGACTTGATGAGTAACTTGAAATAATACGGTATATCTCAGCCAATACTCGCCGCCAATAAGAGACTAGTTAAACGCACACAGAAATATGAATTAATTATATTTGCGACGAGTTTAAGTAGAGTATCTTAATTTTAACCTCTCAGTACTTAGATTCTGGCATACGGATTCCAAGTAGTGAGACGAACTGAAGCAGCGGAAAGTTTAAAGTAATGCTCAGCAGATTACCTGCTGGAAGTACCGCCGTGGCCGGGGCCTAATGCCTACAGACAACAAACATAACTCTAGAACATCGGTGCGGTGACGCACTTAACCAGGAATGGGGGTTTATTCTAAATTCACTACAAGTTTCTCCGCGAATACTCCTACAGTGTACACGGCGGTGTGATTTCTACCTGGATTCAAATTAATCATTTCTCATGCAATGGAGCAAACCTCATTTTAGTATGATGTCTGATATCATTTGAAGATTTTTACACAAAAAAACAACTCAAGAGGGTTTTACAACGAATACAATCAAACCAAATTATATAATTCATTAGTTACTCTAACTCATCTAGCACTAATATGAAATTTCATATAATACCTAATCATAACTATTGAAAATATATAATATATTTTGCACTTTGCCAATCAATAATAGAATATGGAATTATTGCTTGGGGAGGAGCAACAAACTCGGCTATCAATTACATAGAAACCGCACAGAAAACGATCTTAAAGGCAATACTAAAAAAACATAGACTGACTGATACAGACCAAATATTCAACAGCTGTGACGTACTAGATATACGCCAATTATACGTTAAAACACTACTAAACTACATTTTTGACAAAAAAAATAAATTTCAACATAGTGTTATTTTGTGTATGTTGAAATTTATTTTATTTATTTTAACAGACCAGTTAGACAAGCGTACAAAGAAAACATAAAAACTCCGACAGTAAATTCAAGCTTTGGACAAAGACACAACCAATACCATGCAATAAAAGCTTTCAACATTTTAAAACATGAAATTAAAATTGAGGAAAATAAAAATAAATTCACACACAAAATTACAAAATGGATTAAAGAACAAAAAAAGACAATATTACCAAAATTTCATAGCATAAAATACAAATAAAACCTTCACGTAACACACAAAACCAATATAAACACACATCACTCACAAACACACAAGATTATTTTCAATGTACTATTTTTTATAATTTTAAATATATTATTATGTATTTTTAATTTTAAATGTATAATTTTTCTCATTAATTGTATTATGTAGTTTATATTTCATATTATAAAATGAAGGCCTCAGCACGGGCAAGCCACCCAGTGAGGCCTACATTATTGGAAAACCTGAATTGTAAAAAATATTGTACCTAATAAAAAAAAAAAAAATAAAAAAAAAATTAAATAAAATTATAGCTGCCTTAACAACATGTTTAACTAAAGATTAATTAGTAACACATCGCTACCACGAACTAATCAATCATTAAATAAAGTTAGCTAGGCAATGTAGTAGTTGATTAATGATATTGTATGCAATAGAACTCATTGTTCATTTTTTTTTTTTTTTTTTTTTTTTAAATAAGCTTTATTGACTGAAAATTTTACATTTTTTTTTTTTAGACAATGTATAGATAGTCCCACGAAGCTGCCACATGGCTGCTTGTCTGCAGGTTCTATCTCAATTTACAATTATAATATAATATAAGTCTCCCGTTATATAAAATAAATAACAGACTCTTACATACAACTACACTAACACTTTGAATGACAATACGATAACGTACATTCATAAGTACAAGACAATATAGCACACAGATAACACACATTCAAAAATAATACAAATACGATAACACACATTGAAAGTGAATAACATCGTACTGTAACACAATGTAATAGAATTAAAATTCTAGTTAACTAATTGAAAAATGTTATTTTAATTTTTTTTTTCTGGAAATAAAAAGCTTGTTAGTGAAAAAAATAAAAAATAAAATAAATACATTAATTTATATTAGAATTAAAACTTTCAAGTAATGCTTTCCTTTTCTTCTTTGTTTGCTCTATTTTTTATAGATATACAGATTTTTCATTTATAAGCCACATCTTTACAGTTTTCATGCTTAAACTCTTATTTTCTGAAAAAAAAAATTTATTTTTGAGCTTATTAAAAATCAAAAATCACTGGTACACAGTACTCCAGCGTTCGGCTTCCATACTTATTTGTTATTTTAGGTATTTTCAACCCTTTTTTTTTTGTAAGACGTGTGCTGTGACTATGTACCAGTGGTTTATTCAGATTATTTAGGAAAACGATAAATCAGACAAATATCAATGGTCTACAATATCAAAAAACATAGAAAACTAAAAAAACGAGTCTTTGGAACAATTGCATCAGCTTGTACACTTGTCTTATGTTCGCGACGAACGGGAAAGCTAATATAGACATGACAGAAGAGTGAATACAGGACAAACAAGTCATGGATAAACGAATGCAGTATTCGCTTATATGCAAGTTATCAAAGCAAGGAAGCCAGTAGTCCACATCGGAGTTCAGATCGACCCTGATGCGGCAGTGAGGCGTGGCATTGACGGAGGAAGGACTAAAACGGATTGAAAGGAGTGCAAATTATTCATTTCGTGACCGTAGCACAAATGCGACATTCAGACAAAACTAATTAAAATTTGCAAAATAGAGGAGTTGGAAATAAATTTTCTGCGAGTGAGGATGAAGCATAAATATTATATTTAAAAAAAATGACAACCGTCCTTGGGTGACCCGGATAAGCTGACAATATTATTTAAAGAATGACAAACGTCCTTGGGTAACCCGTATAACCTGATAATATTATATAAATCTCACTACTCCCATAAATAAAATGAATGACAAACGTCTATGGGTAACCCGGATAACCTGACAATATTATTTAAACAATGAAAAACGTCCCTGGGTGACCCGGATAACCTGGAAATATTATTTACATCTCACTACTCTCATAAACAAAAAGTAATTGACTGAGCTCTTATCTCGAACATTTGGCATTTCAACTGTACGTAAATTTGTTCTTATGTTTCGTTTCCGGATTGACTAGATGGCTAACTTTGCAAACATTATGGTACCTACCTGCCTAAAAAACGTTTGAAAATAGTATTTTCATCGAGACAGTGAAGTTTCTTTGAAAAAAATTGTATAATTACCTAATTTTAAATAAAAATTGAAATGAAACAGTTGCATAAAATATTATATTTATGGTTCACATTAAGTAGGTGGGTATTTAAGTAACTACTTACAAATTGGAGGAAATTTTGGTTTTGGTTAATTAATTGAGAGTAAATTAGGATCGTAATATTTTGGATACACTATAGTTCTACCGTTGACAGAACTACTAGTTGTAGCTCGGGCTATGATGCAGAATTACTGGCGCAAGTAAACCATGATGTCAACAGTTATAGCTCCGGCTATGATGCAAGACTTACTGGCGCTAGTGGCGCTTGCACCAGTAAACATGATGTCTACCGTTATAGCTCGGGCTATGATGCAGGACTTACTGGCGATAGTGGCGCTTGCACCAGTAAACATGATGTCTACCGTTATAGCTCCGGCTATGATGCAGGACTTACTGGCGCTAGTGGCGCTTGCACCAGTAAATACGATGTCTACCGTTATAGCTCGGGCTATGATGCAGGACTTACTGGCGATAGTGGCGCTTGCACCAGTAAACATGATGTCTACCGTTATAGCTCGGGCTATGATGCAGGACTTACTGGCGCTAGTGGCGCTTGCACCAGTAAACATGATGTCTACCGTTATAGCTCCGGCTATGATGCAGGACTTACTGGCGCTAGTGGCGCTTGCACCAGTAAACATGATGTCTACCGTTATAGCTCCGGCTATGATGCAGGACTTACTGGCGCTAGTGGCGCTTGCACCAGTAAACATGATGTCAACCGTTATAGCTCGGGCTATGATGCAGGACTTACTGGCGCTAGTGGCGCTTGCACCAGTAAATACGATGTCTACCGTTATAGCTCGGGCTATGATGCAGGACTTACTGGCGCTAGTGGCGCTTGCACCAGTAAACATGATGTCAACCGTTATAGCTCGGGCTATGATGCAGGACTTACTGGCGCTAGTGGCGCTTGCACCAGTAAATACGATGTCTACCGTTATAGCTCGGGCTATGATGCAGGACTTACTGGCGCTAGTGGCGCTTGCACCAGTAAACATGATGTCTACCGTTATAGCTCGGGCTATGATGCAGGACTTACTGGCGCTAGTGGCGCTTGCACCAGTAAACATGATGTCAACCGTTATAGCTCGGGCTATGATGCAGGACTTACTGGCGCTAGTGGCGTTAGTGGCGCTTGCACCAGTAAACACGATGTCTACCGTTATAGCTCCGGCTATGATGCAGGACTTACTGGCGCTAGTGGCGCTTGCACCAGTAAATACGATGTCTACCGTTATAGCTCGGGCTATGATGCAGGACTTACTGGCGCAAGCGGCGCTTGCACCAGTAAATACGATGTCTACAATAAAGCTAATTACAATATATCCAAATATATTGACAAATACTATACATCTGTGAAGGAGCTAAATGCTAGTTAGGATAGTGATGAATATAAATTTTCACAAGTATCTATTTTTAATGTCTAAACACGAAATATATTAAATTCGAACGATTAAGTATAGGTGTTTTTCATATTACAGACTCGTGAAAATAACTATTTATTTTAATTATTTAAAGGGCTTGGCGAAATTGAATAATTCATCTCCGAAAATACGTGTTAGTAAAATATAAGATAATTCATTCGCCATGTCCGAAGTTATGGAAATTTTCTTCTAAACTAAGTGCTGGTGTGAAAGTAGAGTACCGTAGCAACAAAGGGTCAAAAGAGTTATTTGTTATTCTGCTCGAGTGCTCCGGTCTGTATCCGGACAGTATTTTCAATCAAATTAAAAGCGTCCATATTGTTTACTACAGTAGCCTAAAGAATTTGTAGATTCAAAATAGTAATAAAAAAAAATCGAAGTAATAAAGATAAACCATAGCTAGATGATTAAAGGTAAAACGTTTTCCTTAATTTGAAAAAAAAAAACATGAAGACTGGTTGGGAAAACTAAAGTTTTGTATTGAAATGCGTGATGAATTTTCATGAAACATGGATTAATAGAAAAACGTCAATTTAATGTTTTATCGAAATTGTGCAAATAATCTTTATAACAGAACGAACCTAATAATTTTATTAAAAAACTGAAATAAATTATCTTTTTAAGCGGTTAATTAAAATAAGTTTGCAAATTGTACGACTTGGAAAAAAGATATATGAATATCATAGGAAGCTGGATTCGCGTAATGGCGGTTTATGCGAACTGATAAACTGTAAAATTATATTCATATAGTGAAATTGTACAATAAGTCACTATGCGCTTTGTCCAGACAATCAGAAGCCATAAAGCAAGTCGCATTCAGAAACGAAAAGCAAACTCCTAGCCAAACTCGTGAATTATTTACTAACATCCTTTGTGTCATTGTTAGCTCTATGAAATATTTCAATATTTACTCAAGTCGATGGATATAGGTACTTGCTTAACAAATATTTTGAAAGTCGACAAAGGGCGGTAAATGATGAAGCAAATGTATCATTTTATTTCCAGGTAAACTTAATGTGAAGTTTTGACTTGAATCAAATAAACTTCGTCGGCTTTCCGTATAAATATAATCTCAATTTTCAATGAAGCAATGTATTATAAAGTGGTAAAATATAAATAATTTGATAATCGAGCACAGAATGTATTGAGGAAGAGATTTATCTGGGATGATGACGTACCTAATATTAAATAAAAAATGAAAGATTTAGAAAGAAATAAAGGTTTCTGTATTGACTTTTGTTGAAAAATATAATTTTATGTCCAAATGTGAAACAAAATATTAGAGGAAACCGCTCAGTTCAAATACATGCTAAGGATAATCGTGGGTCGGCAGAGAACAAACCAATCAGCACCTGACCTGTCCCGTAATCAGGCGCTTGAATAAAATAATTCCCAAGTCTTTTAGCTCCAGAATCAACTGCAAACCGGGTAAGCCAGAACAAAGAGACCTGTTTGCTGTTTGCCTTGACTCCGCGGGCGGCAGATGAAATAAAAGGCGATTGTGAGCGGCGCGAGACGGTGGCGGTGGATCGGGCGGGTGAAAAATGTGCGGAGAACGAATGTTTTTTCTTTTTTCAGTAAAAGTATTCCATTGCCAAAGAAATTTTAAATTCATAATAATAGGCCTTGCATGAATTCTGTACTTTTTTGAACGTTTGGGTTCGAATTAGTGGTACAACAGATTATTACCAGAGTCAAATAAACAAACCCTCCACCGAAATGGGGTACAAGGTAAAGCATTTTAAAAGAAAATGGAGCGAGCTGAAAGAGTGATTATTGTGTTTTTACAAGGATTAAATTAGGTAAACAGTAGTCGAAGGAGAGAAATAATGGTATAATAGTCAGCGCTGCAGGTCACGGAAGCAGTGAATAGAGTTTTAAATTAGAAACATTCCCACTTTTCGAGAATTCCCACTGTAACCTTCCGGTAAAATCGTTACTTTTTTAAATGTGGTACTTTTCGAAGGGCTAAGTATATTACACAATCGAGTCTTATATTATTGTGGATAGAAATGAAGGTTTAAGTTGATTGGGGTCCTATTGAATAAAATGGTACAAAGGTTTCTTAAGGGAACGTATGAATTTCTACGAGGTTAAAAAGAGATTTCACCAAAGGAACACGTTTAGTAGATTAGACTTTGATAATCACACGGGTATACAGAAACGCTTTATTTTATTTCGTGGAAGATTTCGGAAAACAAATAAAACCATTTTCCCCATAACACGCACCAGCAATCAAATCCAAAGCATAGTCACGTGGCCCCTCTAAGTTGAAGAAGAAAAATGCTATGTTTAAATTGAAAATATTTGCCAAACTAATGTTTACGTTTATATTCCGAAACAAATGTGCCTGGAATTCTAAACTAAAATACCTCTGAGAGGTTTAGAAAAACCAATTTATTTCAAATAACTACATAAAATCTACATAAGGAGATGGAATAATATATGTAATATTAATCAGAACGTTATTACAAGCGAAAGAAGTATGGGATAATTACACCATTTTTAGAATCTTCAAATAAGTAAATAAAAGGTAAACTTATTTAAAAGGGAATATTTCTTAATAATAATAGTAGTAGTATGATTTACGTGAAAAATCACCTCGGGACCAACGCACAATTTTTAAAAATTTTATTTGTTTTTTCAAAACCATAAATATTTATTTCACATTCGAGAACGCGTATCTAAGACTCAATTGAAAGTAATATGATAATAATAATTAACTTATCCAGAAATGATCAAAATGGGTAAGGTCAGTCTGCTTAATGTTTTTGGTAAAGAGCTTAAGCTGTTTCTAAACTATCAATAGTTTATTCAATTTGAAAGTTTCAAAACTGAAACTGAAAACAAAGCAGAGCACACATCGCGCGCAAGAGGAATAATTTTATATTAAAAAAGTTAAATGGGCCTTTATTTTTAGCAAAGCATTCACGTTTCATTGATGCTTTTATTATCCTACAACGGATAGTAACAAAAAGGTAGAATATTACGGAATATGATGCAGAAATAATGATAGAATCTGATGGCATTGGAAAACCAGTAAAAAAGTAAAATTAGTTCATTAAAGAGAAAAAAACTTTTACATTCGTGGTTCGTTCTGTATCCATGAAAATCAGGTCTGATTCCGTCTAACGATAGCAACATTCCACTGATTTCAGACTAGCTATCAGGAATCAGAGCAGATATAATTTAGCGATGGGATTGGCGATATGAAATTAATGTTTTGATTTGCGTTTTATTCGAATTAGATAAATATAATGCCAAATAGTGATGGAGCATAGATTGCAATTTATTGTAAATCAAAGCTAATGCTTATATTGATTATTTATCTACCGATTGGGAGCCGATACAGAGAATTCAATTAGTTTTTATAAACGAGAGGGAGGAAAATATTTATTCATTTTTTTCAATTTTTACGCGATAACTTTGGTGCAAAGATAAAAATAAAATATTCAATAAAATCCTAAGCTGTTACATTATTTAATGTACATGCAAAGGACCGGATATTACAGATATTTATGTAATGAGAAAAAATCATTTACAAAAAGTTGTAGAAAGGTTACGATTAAACAATGTTTATATATGCATAGTTTTCATCTTTCTTAGATTGTGGTAGTTTACGCCGATATTCGAAAGTGCAATCTTCAAACTTCGACTGTGCTTTTAATCTTTCATCCTTCTGACAGATAATATAACAATGTTAAACTGAGAAAATATTGAATTGATTTGAAAATAAAGTCTATAAAAGATTTATATTATGAAGATTAAAGATTATTAAAGGATTTATAACAGCTTTTTTACATATCCTCATTTTCATATTACTACAAAAATACATTATTCACTTTCCAAGTAGTACCGAAGCAAGGATGAACGAAGTGTGTATGAAGAATCAGCTAATGATGAATGTAAGTAAGTTCATCGTTCTACTGGCTAGGTAACGGTACGAGATTGACAAAAACTGGAGACCCTGCGTATAAAAATCACACAATGGCTGATTTGCAAAACGTGGTGAATTTTACTTTTCTGCGAACGGTCTCCGGTTTTTGTCGATTTCATACCGTTACCGACCCTGTAGGACGACGGGCTAAGACTAAAGTTATGGTGTTTGACAGAGAGAGTACGAAAACAGTGCGCAATTTAGTTGTGAATGAATACTCGGAGCAGGTGGATGAGTTCATGTATTTGGAAAGCATGTTTACGAAAGATGGAAAGGCTGATAGAGATATTGATAGAAGGCTAAATTCAGGCAACTCTATTAAGGTAGAACTGAACGCGGTTGGCGCTAACACAAAATTGTCCAAGGGAGCGAAGATTGCATCCACTAAGGAATGCTGGTACCTCATCTGATGTGTGGCAGAGAGGTATGAAAACTGGCTTATATTGTTGTCAGGACAATCTGATGGTTTGGATACGTAAAGCGAATGAACGAAGAAAATAGAGTAAGGAGAATATATGACGCAAATATGAACAATACAAGAAGCCTGGGCTTTCCGAGGAAGGAGGAAGACATGGCATGGTCAAGTAAATCAAATACTTGCGTCAAGCCATGTTAGGAGTCAGAATAATAAAAAAATATGTATGGATGTGAATGTGGCAAGGAGTGTGTGCCAAGACCGAGGTCCGTCATTTCTGCAGACCCCACGCTGAAACGGCGTGATGGTTAGACAGATAGTTTCAATTTATTTCATTATAAGAAAGAAAATAAACAAAAGATAAATAGGACAAACAAAATATATTAATAAAACAATTGAAATCTTTATAAGTGAGCGGGAGGGGGAGGGGCTCAATAAACAGAAGCTCAATGTTATTACGATAGACTATACAATATTAAACAAATGGTAAATTAATTGATGGAAAAGGTCTAAGAAAGTTATTAAGATAATATTTTCATTTTTTAAAACGTGTTTATTTTACCATTGAAGAAACTGGAGAGAAGGTTTTTTCAATTGCCCTTTTGGCAATATAATCATCTAAATGTATGTATACTAACTATATGCAAACATGTAAAAAATATTGTCAAATAAACGTTTTATTTTTATTATTATTATTATTATAAATAAATCTAATATTTTTATTTTTATCTTCCGGTGTCTTTTGCTTTGAAAAAAACAAAGAAACATCGTTAGACTTCTTTCAATTTTATTGTTTATTCAAATAATAATAAAATATAAGATGTCTAAGTAAAAAAATGTGGCACTTTTATCAGTTAAAAACATCATATTATAACACTTTAAAGAACACTATCATTTAAATTTTTTAATAAACAGGGAACTTAATTTTTACCAAAATAAAGAAGTTTTCAAGTTCCGTATTCACAGAACTATATTTATTACTCATGTGAAGTGGAACTCCTAGTATCGAATGTTTGTTATTATAAAAACGACGGGAATATGAATATCAGAATATGATAATATTAAGTCCCTTTGTAAATAAAATCACGCAGAAAGAATGCTAATGGTAGCAGTTTTTTCCTTTGTTCATTTTCTGCTTAGGAAGAAATGAAGCCTTATTATATGCCAATCAGAGGCTGATCAGCCTGATGAGTTCACTAGCGGAATATTAGTAATATCTTGATGAAGCAAATAATGAACAGTTCACTTTCCAGATTTTTCCAACGTGGTTTAAGTATGTACAGAATAATCTGAAATTGATTGAAATGTTTAAAAAATTACGAACCAATTTTTTTATTGTGTAATGTGGATAATTAATAGTTAAGATGTTAATGAGATAATTGACACAGAACGGGAAATGGAACAAACAATTTTATAAAAAAATATTTTTAAACTCACCTAAATAAGTACTATTGGTTAAAACCCAAAAGATTTTAAGCGGGTCAAGCATCACAACACTAGTATTTGCCCAGAAACTGAGCTAACATCACTTGTGATCATTTCAATCTCAAACTTTTTAAAGCGAATAACATTTGTTCAGTTACAAAAATAATAAATATTATTCCACATTTATGTAAACATTATTATTACATGCACTTCTTCGGGCTACACACATCATAAAAAACGAAAAACTTTTTTGTAACCGATTGTTTTGAAATTTCGGAGGAACAAAGAGACTGTTGCGATGGTCCCGGTGCTTGCACCACGCTGTCAACAAGGCCCGACGTGGAGTGACGATGGTTGGGAAGGAATGAAGGACGGCAGTGGCGTGGCGTGGTGTGGCAGGGCGCGTGGCGGGTGGCGGGCCGCCCGGCGGGAAGTGGCGGGCCAGTGCCACGGGCCCTGTGCCACGGGTTGTCCCGGCGTGGGAGTTGAGCGCCTGCGCCGCGACGCTATACACGTTCAACCAGCCACTATCCCGTCAGATATTTCAAATTAGATTCTTTTTTTCGTAGGAAGAGTACTTTGATGTTTCAAGAGTGAATGTAATATCATCATGATGTGCTGATAAGTGGAATTAAAAGGACTGTGCTTTCGTTACATTATTATTTTTTCGAAAATAAAACGAGTGACATTTTTGTTTCTAACAATATTCCTACCTATCTGTGGTTTTAAATTTGAGGTATTTCTTTACATAACACGGCAATAAATAATAAACAACTTATTAAAATGATTATTTTTTGATATAAAGAAGAAAATAATCAGTAAGGGTATCGTTTTATAAAACCTAGACGAAATGAAAATAAATAAATAAACATATCGTGATTTCCTTCGTTTACTTCGAGCCCATGTTTAACTTTTCCGAATCTCTCCAGGCACATCTTAGCCAACAATATTTCTTACAAACGCAGCGTTGATTTATCGATACGTATTAATTTTGCTTTCATAACATCGTGAAATCGGATAACGTATAATATATCTCAGTGTTCGTAATATTTTAGAGCATTTAATTAAATTAAATGTACACATCAATAACTGGGAATGCCATTTAGCCAAAGTGAATTTGGGGATTTTCAGCGCTAGCAGAACCTTATTGATGGATAGCGGTTGCTTGGATTTCTCGGCCTGAGTTTATGGTCCATGTTGACGTTTTGAATTATACCTACGATCCATTGTCGGAGCAGACAGCTCGAGACACTCTTCGCCAAGAAATCCGCAGAGTAAACCGAGATAACAACAAACACACGGAGAATTAACACACCTCTATCCGCAGGGCGGGTGCGGTGCGGGTGCGGGTGGGAGTAGTGTCTGTAACAGAGACATTCTCGTCCGCACGCAAACACCTACACACCTAAACACGCTACAAGACAATACACATACCTGCTTGTATTTGTTACTTGGAAAACTTCATTTATATGCCTACAACAGTTACAGTAATCCAAAACAAAACTTTAGTCCGACAAATAGAATCGTGCACGCAAACTAAAATTATAATTTGAATTGTTTAGGCATTTAAAGGATGAGGCGTAAAACCATCCCAGCAAATGTACATTATATTATAAAATATATTCTGTTCTTAGCAATTTCGAATATCTGTACAATCCATGTTTTCAACAATTTAACAAATGGCGTGTACCGTATTTACTCCGTGAAGATGTTACGAAAAAAACAATACTACACAAATGAAAGAATATCTTTGTTTTAAACCACTTTATTACATTTATATACGTCGACCGGTTTCGGTTGAACTCAACCTTCATCAGGACAGTACAAATATAAACTAAAATATAATACAGAGGAAGATTATTAAGTAAACAATAAAGAAAGAGAAAGTATATAAATGTGAGGGAGAGAGCATCAGGGCAGCGGAGTAGGTAGTGGGGTCGGGGAGGGGTGGGGATTACCCAGGGAGAAAGGAAACATCTTTAAAATAGGGCTTTTAGTTAGTTCTATCTGTTTGTTTAAAATTGGGTAATTATTTTTATTTTTATTTGCTTTTGAGATTTCCAATGATTCTAAATTATTGAGACGTATTCCTATTTTATTTTTATGTAGTATTTGAACTCCTGTCGTTCTATTGAATGTATGATTAGTATTAATTAGGTGTTCGGCAAATTCTGAAAAACCGGTATTTTTTAAACACCTGACATGTTCTTTTACTCGAATATTTACATTACGCGCGGTTTTACCAATATATATTGTGTAATAATGTCAAGCCACAAAGTGTTTGCTTCCTTCGATAAAAAAACAATATTTCATAAAACAACATCATACGTTTTCCATACCACGCCGTCATGTAAAATATATTATTACCTCACCCGAGAAGACAGATAGAAAAGAAAATGAGTAATGATAAAAATCTGTTTATTTTAGTTTAGAATACAATGATCCATATATTCAGATGTATAGAATAGAGGCCTAGCTGTGTAAATCGTTCCACATTAAAATTCAACAAACGTCCGTAATAAAACACCTGGATCGAATTCCGCTTAAGTAATGTTACAGAGATTTAATGGCAGCTATAGGCCATGAATCATTCCCGGATATTATTTTCTTTTCACACAGCGATTGAAGAGTTAAAGCGAGGCAAGGAAAGTAAACGATATTATGATTTTCATGACGGTCCGTAAAAAAGAGAAAAGTTTTTGTCTCTCTGTTTAAATAAAGACCGAAACTTTTTATCGCCGTAAAGCTGATGAATGTTGTTACGCATGATCAAGAAATATATTAATAACGGACCAAATCTCGGCAAAGAATTTAAGCCAGTACAAAATAATTATCGCCGGAACTTTACTAAACAGATTATTAAGTTTTAATAAGTGGCTGCGAGTTTTATACAGATAAAAATTCTTTATGAAACCAGAAACTTACTTTACGAGTCTCCGTGGATAAAAAGCGCGCTTCAAAACTTTCCAGATTGCCGCGGCGAGGAAAATTATTCTAGTTTGTTCCCACTTGTCGGGATGCACTACCCACGGTATATATCTGGACGAATTATACATTTCGGTGAACACGGAATTGAATCGAGGAATAAAGGAGGGCTTAAATGAAATCTCCGGTAAACCCCGCTGTACCTACGCGGAATTATCGGAGGCGAGTGGAAGTAGTTGGGCCAATTCCGCCGCGATGTATAACCAAACATAATCTCCGGAGATAATTTGCGAGCTAGTCCTGGTCTGGTAATAGAGCTGCACTCGTTTATTTCCTCGCAAGGATTAGGTTACTGAAAGAGGATCAAGAGATATGGCGCATTAGCTGTAAAACATTACCGTAATCCGCGGACCTATTTATTAAGAGACAGATTATGTTAACAAACGGAGTAAAGTGGGGACAGAATGTCAATTTAGAGGATAACCACTGGATTTTTGGTAAGTTTGCTAAAAGTTTTGAGCGATCGCTTGTCATAATGTACCATATTTATACAACCTAAAAATGTGGGATAAACGGATGATGTTTGCATAATAATTCTGAGAGGAATGATATTAATTAAATAATATGGTAAATGTATTTATATATTTATATATAACCAATTGCTGGAATGGCTATGAAGAAGTGATAAAATCCCATTTCCATAAATATTTAGATAAAATAGGAAGCGAAAAAAGCATTTCCATATTTAAATGAACTCGGTAGATTGAAATTGAAAGGTTTCAAAAAAATAAATAAGCATGTTATTACGCCGAAAGCACTCTACGTAAAATAAACACATTTATAGTAACAACGAAAACTCACAAACGATAAAACTAAATCTATCCCCATTGAATAATTAAATAATGGAGCGTTTGATAAGCGATCTATATCGCGTTTTTTCGTTCCGTTAGCGTCATTAGGTCTATTCTCCTCAAACGCTTGTCCCAAGGCGCTTATTCGTGCGAGGACTTAGGAGAACTCAATCTTATAAGAAGTCTCCATCATACGCACTGCTTATTGTGTTCTAGGAAGATATGTGCCAAAGAAGCGAGTAGCTGGCACAAATCAGGCCGCGGCCACTTACCATTGAAGAGTAGCTCTCCACTCCAAATTTTCAGTCTTTGAAATAAAACTTCGGTACCCAGATACGAGTATAACGAGCCAAGCATCAGTACGAATACTACTTTATAGCGGTCTTATTATTGAAGTACACGACAATGTTCCATATTTGATTTTTACGACGGCATCCGACTTTACGGCATCGTAAATAATAGGTATATGTGAAGTGAAAAAATGATAACAAAATATTCATTTTTCAAATGGCGAAATGATTTGATTTGCAGCATCCGAATGAAGAGTTGTTTATTCTGATTGAAATTTAACGTTTACGATTAATTTTTTATACAATGTAGTGCATAAAAAATCAACGACAAACATTTTCCGTCGTTATTCGTTCATGTTCTATACATGACACCTTATTATTCACTAGCTTCGATTTACGTAAAGAATCAAGTTTAAGCTTCGCTGAATGGTATTTCAAATAATTATGTGAACGGAATTTTTACATTAGCAAAATCGTCAGATAAGGTGAAGGAACCAAAGTCCAGATACTGAGTAAGGAGATCGCGCTTTCGAACTATCAAGCCGTAAATCTTGGAACAGAACACATGAACTAAGACCGATTAAACAGAATTCAAATAGAAACTTAAAACTAATCTTTATAGAAGTCGGTATACGTTGATAGACTATAGCAGAGTTAAATAACTAACTATCACGACGTTTCATCGCAGGGCTAAGCTCAAAGGACAAACCGCGCAACAACTCGGTCTTCACACACACTTTTTGTTTCATTCACTTTCATACATCAACTCAAGTATTTGGTTCAACTGATCGTGGCATGTCTTCGTCGGGCGTCCCCGACTTTTTTTACCATTTACAATCAGGTAATAAATATACTCCATTCTTCATTCATCGTTCTACATGCCGAAACTATCTAAGTTTCCCTTTCTTAATCTTACAATGTAATGATATTGTGGACTGCTAGCTTCGCCACTTTAGAAAAAAAGTCAATGAAAACAAAGATGAAAAGCTTATTTTCATTGCAAGCCCCTTGTATGTAGGTATTCTCTTTTTGCACACTTACGCAAATCCGTATCTTCAGTAAAATATTTTTTCAACGCATTTATGGTCACAAGTAGCCTTGACCAGTTTACAGCCTACGACATTCGTAAATACCTGTATTTGTTGACTTTATAAATCATCGATTAATTCAATTAAATTCACGGAGAATTGTAAACTATAGATTGTAAGAGACAATATATGTTTATAAATTAGACAAGCATTATTATTCCTATGAACCGTAATAATGAAGAGTTTGAACTCTCCCGCGGGAGATGAGGCTGCACAATTTGGATGGATAGCTGGAATTCCGTAAGGCCGGATCTGGTTGGCCAAGCATGATCGGAGGCAAAAGGCGCTCTATTGAGATGCAAATTATTGGCGTCCTATTTACCAGCGCTGTTTGTGGCATCATCTGACGCGACAGAGAAACGGACTGCAGCCCATGAATTGAAGATGAGGCGGGCGAGGTTCGAAGCGCAGTTTATCACGTAAGGTTACTTCTCTAGATGGAAATAAACCGGGCTAAGGGCGCGCATTGTTGGAAGGTGTCACGATCAGGTGTCTCAGCGTGATTTTTTGTCAAATTACCCCTTTTCGAAACCTTTCTATTCTTTCAAATTGTGGCGTTGATATAGTAATAATAATACTTATCTGATTTATATAGCGCCTTTTTCGTGAAAATAACCCCAAGTGCGCTCTACAAATATATGTATTGCATAATAAATAAAGCTGGCTTACCACTAGGATTCATTATAACTATTGACATACATTTAAGACTTAAATCTATTAACTTTTTTTTGTATTAGGCAATTAACCCTAAAAAGAGTGCTATGTGGACTAAGGCTTATAACTTCTTATTAAAACTAGCGACTTACATACAATACTTATATCTGGCGACTTACGACTATCCTTCTAATAGGTGATCTGTGTAAGAAACAAACACAGAATTTTCAAAGAGGAACACTAATATAAAGGTTTAAGTATATCTAAATATAGTTGTTTGATGAGTGACTTTATTGAATGACAAAAAAAAGTTAGCGTTTGCCTAACATATACACCTTATCTTTGTAGACAATCATAAGGAAAGAAACATTTGAAGGAACTAATTTGGGGTGAACGCTGAAACATTGAAACATTTAAGATTTTGATAATACGTACATCAGAAATAATTAAAATGTGAGCGTCGGGGCAAATCCCCGTTATCAGGGTATTGTGTCACCTTAAGGGATAATATATTTTATTGTTATGCGGGAACTTATCGGTAAAATACCAGCAAATTGGGCTATGTGAACGTAATTATTCCCATTGCGATATTGAGTAGGTAGCGGCCTTGTGAAATATCACAAAACTGCACTGTGCAAATATAATGTAATTATTATCGTAGTAATAAGTATCGTATGTAATAATTTTTTAATTTAATTTAATTTAATTTTTATTTTTTTATTGAATAAATAGTTAATACATATCAACAAACAAGTCCTGCTAAGCCAATTGAATTGGCTTGTCAACAGGTGCTTGAAGTTTAGTTACATATACATTTTTATAAGTTATAATTTAATTCTTATATCTACAGAATCAACAATTTTTTCATACCATTTTTCATACATATTAAAGTATATATTTTTTTTCCGATAGCCAATTTTTCACCATATATTTAACCTTATTCATAGACTTACATTGCTTTATAGTGTCAGGTAATAAAATAAATATCTTCGGTATGTTGTATTCAAACGTTCTCTGTCCGTATTTATTATTAAATTTCGGAACTATTAACCCGTCATTGCGCGTGAATCTAATACTGTATTTATGTTCTAATTTTTCTTTATGCTGCAGGGTAAATATATACTGAATTATGATTTTTTGCCATAGAATAGCCTTAACAGGTAAAATTTTGGCACTCTGAAACAGCAACGGTGTATTATGTCTCTGTTTAAAAATATTAGGGACGACTAGTAATTTTACAATTGCGTTTTGTACAACTTGGGCTTGTTTCAGATTGGTTATAGTAATATTTCCCCATATGGTTAATCCATATCTTATAATAGATTCTGCCATTGACATATAAATTATTTTAAGTGTTTCAATTAATAGGAAAAAAATTAATGTGTACATTCTGCCAGCAATTGATCTGAGTCTTTTACAGGTTTTTTTTAATATGTTTGTCCCATTTGAAAAAGCAATCTACTGTAACACCAAGATAGACATATTCCGTAACTAATTCTAAGCTTTCACATTTACAATTGGTGGGGATATTTTTATGGATGCAATTAAAGTTATGAGAAATAATATAAGGATTAAATTGAAATCTGGCATTAGGTGATCTTATATGCATAACTTTTGTTTTTTTAGCATTTATTAATAGTCCTGCATCATTTGACCAGTTACAAAGTTGATTAAAGTCAATTTGCATGAGTTCAATTGCAATTTTTAGATCTTTATGTGATATGACCAATGCCGTATCATCTGCGAATACAAAATATTTAACAAAAGAGAAAAGTTTTTTCATTATAGTTACATAAATTATATAGTATAGGTCCCAATATGGAACCTTGTGGAACTCCTGCAGATACATTCTTTGTTTTACTAAAAGTATTATTTATTTTGGTACGTATTTTTCTATTTCTAAGATAATCTTTAAATAAATTTAACACATTTCCTCTTATTCCAATTTTTTCTAAGGTTTCTAGCAGTTTTTTAGAGTTAATTGTGTCAAAAGCTTTAGAGTTATCGATAAATATCACAATAACATGTAATTTATTATTTAATTGATTATTTATGTAATTGGAAAAATCTTGCAGTAATTTTTCAGATTTTTTTTCCTTTGAAAGCCATATTGATTTGGATCTATGATAGCGAATTTTTCAATGTAATTATTTAATTTATTTGATAAAAAATTTTCGAGATTTTTTTCTAACGCAGGTAGTATACTAATAGGCCTATAATTTCCCAGTTCAATGTGTTTTCCACCTTTAAATATTGGTCTAGTAATGCTAAATTTAAATTATTGTGGAATTTTTGCTTGCTTTATTATCGTATTGATTAAATGAGTAATTATTGGCCCAAGAGTTTTTATATTTCTTTTTAAATCAAACATTCTTATATTGTCAATACCTGTGCTTTTAGATTTTTTCATTTTTTAACAATGTTTTCAATATCAGTTATAGTAACTCTTGGTATAAATAAACTGTGAGGCAGTTCTTCCAGTACAATATTAGTAGCTTTGTGATTGCATTAACGTAACATGTTGCTGATGCTATCCGAGAAGTAATTCACAATTAATGAAGCAACTCGGTCTTGGCACATACTCCTTGCCTTATTCATACTTAACATCGTTTCATACATACTCTTCTATTATTTTGACTGCCAAGATGGCCCGACACAAGTATCTGATTCACTTGATCGTGTCTTCCTCGGTCGTCTCCGACTTCTTCTACCATTCAAATTTGCGTCGTATATTCTCCTTACACTCCTTTCTTCGTTCATTCGCTTTACATGCCCAAACCTTCTGAGCGTCCCTTTCATAATCTTACTTAATAATACAGCAACAAAAAAGTTAAGTAAATTATAGATAAAATATTTAAAATTATTATTATTCCCAACCAAGTTTAAAAGAGACGAAAAACAAACATGTTTTTAGCCCAGTTGAAAAGAAAGCAATGAAATAGACCCGGAGAGGTCATCGTTACCGATTTACTCCCTTCTTTCCTGGAAGTAGGTAATTGGGATGATAGAAAACAACAAAGCTTTTTGACTTGAAAACTCGGAACAGAGGGACCTCACGAGACTTAAGTCTTTTGCGGAAGAACAAGCGGGATGCCACATGAAAATGTTATACTTTTTTAATTTGAAAAATTACAACGCCACACAGCCCATTACAGCGGGTGCACATTTATTATTTAGGATGGACGTTAATGACCGCTTGACTCGCAGAACGAGAAACTCGTAAAATTACCCGAAAGGGCAGGACCTTGTTAATATTATTATGATGAAATGTCACAGAAATTCTGTAATTTCCCCAAACGAAGCAAACAAAAATCATGCCTTTCCCCTTCTTTTTTCAAGCTTTGTTCACAACCGAATAAGAGAGATTCAAATTAAATAAATTATTTTTTAACCACGCTGTTGCTTAATCTAATATTTGTTACGTTCTTTGAAATAATTAGCTATTTGGCGGTGCATCCTTTCTGCATACCTCTACGGTAAAACGGCATGATTGTTAGTTAGTTAGTTTCTTAGTTAGAAATAAGGATTAAATAAAAAAAACTGATTTTTCAGTAGAGGTTTAACAAAGATATGCAACTCTTGATTCGCGCAGTACTTATAGTGGAATTAAATTAAAAATAAATATACGGGCTTAGTGAAATTAGGGGACGCTCTTTTAGACAGTTGATCACATACTTTTTACACCGTTTTAATTGTTTAGTTAAAAAATAACTAAAGTGAACCTATTTGACCCTACAATTAACCATTTAAACAAAGGAACAAGATATAATATAAAATAGCAATTGAAAATAAAGTAAGGAAGAAAATTAATTTAACAATCCTCGCCTTCACCAAACCGACTACTAAATAAATTTATGGAACACCCTTGGAGATAATTCGGACTTTTTTATGACTCAGACATATATAATTTATGTATCTATGTAATAGAGCACATGTTGTGCGTAAACAAGGGGGCCTTATATTATCACAACAAAGTCATATAAAACAGGCCATACAAACACTGCCGCAATGTGCAACCATGGAGATTATCACATGGAGATACCGTTGACATGGTTTAGTTTGTTAAATCAAATTTGCACACTCTACCGCAAATTTAATAAACAAAAACACTGTTTCCTAGATCCCTCGATTAAATTAGTAGGTACATTTTTATTTATTTATATTCGAACCTTTGTGTCATTAATTAATCTCTGTCTGAAATTAAACACCGATTAATATCGTACTTCAAGGTCCATCAATAATAAAGCATCCTTTGAGAATGATTAAATACATATTAATATTTTATAAATTAGTTACAGGCTAGAATTTAATTCATTTCAGTTATTAGTTTTATGTTCGATAAATTTAAGGTCCCTTTTAAAGAGATATCAGTAATTTTATAAGTACCTACATAATTAGCAACGATCTTTAGGTAAAGCATTACAAAATGACATTTTTTAAATAAACAAATAATTCGAATAAAGCACTATTTTGGATATTTTTGAGCGAATGCATTAAATAATATTTTAAGGAAGACCGGAAAAATAACAAATTCATTCCTCGAGCAAGGAAAAGTGGTAGTGAATCATTATAATAGGCTCCATTAGCTACTTCCCATGAACATATGCCAGCCATGAAAAGATTTTACGCATTCGGGAAGACATTATTTGCTGCTCCCGGAAGTGTTATCAACAAATAATATCTAGGTAGGAAGTATTCACAGACGAATTAAAATGGCTCGTGTTTTTCATGCAAACAACGGGTTCCCATTTTCAACTAGTACTTTTATTACCCAAAGGATAAACGTTGTTCATAGATTTTTTGTTGGTTTATTTTAACAACGTCTTCTTGGTGCCAAATTCTAGCGGATTACCAGCCACGTGCCGTGACTTTGTTTTTGCTATCTAGAACAAACAGTATTCGGTTGTTATTTTTATGTCAGCTTTCTTCATAGAAAAGATATTTTTGGTCATAAAAATACTTTCAGAAAATAGTTAGTTCTAGAAGATCTCAAGTAAGGTCCCAACTGCCACTTAGAGTACTTTGAAGATATCGTACTTTTAATAACAAAATAAGGAAAACAGTACAGTTTTTAGTATTTCTTTCAATAATAACATATCGATAGATTGAATTTTTAATTATGTGCTTTACTACATGTTTTAATTTACTTGTAAGTACTACTATTTTATCATTGCCCAAACAATAGCATGGAAGCATAAAAATTCACCAGCAAATTAATTTATGTTTTTTTAAAACAAATAATCCTTCATCCATAGGCATCGCCCTAATTGCATTTTCACGAAGTTCGCAATTTCGCACATCAAGAGGAATCGAAACCACATTCTGCAAATTCAGATTCATTTCCCTAACAAATTAACTAGAGGAGTCGAATTATTATTAGATTGACCCTTACGGGAGGTACTTTAAATGAAAAATAATCTACCTCAATTCCATGAATATGAACGCAGGAGGCAAACAAACTTGAGGTTAATAATATTATCATGTCGGGTTAAAAGTTACAAATGGGCGAAATAACCGTTGGAGGGGTTAATGAGGGCAAATATTTTTAATTTGGAAGGTGGTCAATGGGTACCGCCGCCCCGGGAACCATACTCTGGGTTACCAACACCTCTGCCACAGGTCACCTGAAGTGGTTCGCTACGTTTGGTGACTTAGCAGGGGTGCCCGGGCTCATGGAGGGTTGTGCGTTCTGGATCACACTGATGAATGGGTCGGCCTACTCACTGCGGGGCGGGCCGGGCTGGGAGAGGCCGGTTGAGGGAGATCCAGTAAACCGGTTATCGCTGTCCGGGCCGTTGGATAGTACAGGGGCCCGACCCTTGGGCTCACGACCAAGGGTGGGCTGCCCCATCAGCCAGCGAAAAAACCCTGCCGCTGATGTTGTGCCGGTTCGTGACCGGTGAGGACCCAGCATCTAGCGTTTGGGGCGCACTGGGCGACCTCCACAGCCGGACTCTCCTGCCCATTGCCTAGAACCGCAGTCAGAAGAACATACCTTACATTTGGTGTATCCAGTTGCTCCACTCTCCAACTCCCCACCCAACCTTTTTAACCTAATCCTTCCCAACCCATCCTAAATCCCACAAACAAATAAAACAAACTTAAAAACTATGAACTCACAACAAATTAATATAAACTCAGCGACAGCGAACAGTAGGAGTCCTCAGTGTGGACCGAGGATGAAGGTGAATTTCGCTAACATTCGCGGTCTGCACACCAACCTAACTCCCATCCACCACCACCTTCTCTCACAAAATCCCCATCTCCTCTTCCTTACGGAAACACAGATTGCCGAGCCCCCAGATACCTCCTATCTGAACTGCCCAGGATATCATCTGGAAAGCCTTTTCAGGCCCAAAGGAGGTGTCTGCCTTTACAGCCGTGCTGACATCAGCTGCGCTCGTCTCGCAAATATCGAGAGCGCAAAACACGAAGTGTTATGGGTACGTGTGGATCTCACCGGTATGATGAGAATTTATGCGTGCCTATATCGCTCACCAAACCTTGCCGAATCAGACACTGTTGAGTTGTTTAAATACTTGAGTGACACTGTAGATATTCTCTTGCCCCGTTACCCATCGGCCGAGTTTGTAATCCTGGGGGACTTCAATGTTCATAATGAACAATGGCTGAAGTTCTCGGGCCCAACAGACTCTGCCGGTAGATCAGCGGAATCCTTTGCCCTTATCCATGGACTAAGCCAACTCGTAGAATCTCCGACCAGAATACCAGACATCCCATCACATCGAGCCAACCTACTCGATTTGTTTCTCACTAGTGAGCCACTCGGGTACAGAGTGGAGGTGACAGCGCCCTTAGGATCCTCTGACCACTGCCTGATTACCACCTCTGTCCCATCCTCCATGAACCGTCAACCCGACAAACATGTAAAGAGGAAGGTATGGCACTACAGGGCAGCAAAATGGGACGGCATGCGGTCTTTCTTCGGCGCCTTTCCTTGGAGTACTGTATGCTTTAGCTCCGAGGACCCATCAATTTGTGCACGCGAGGTAGAAGAAGTAATCACATCAGCAATGGATTGCTACATTCCCTTCTCCGTCAAATCCTCTGGAGCGGGCACAAAACCGTGGTTTGACCATCGCTGTGCTGAAGCTGTCAGACTCAAAAATACGGCTTTTAATGCACTCCGGAAGATTAGCTCCATGAATAACCTTTCGGAATACCGAAAACGGGCAAGGGATTGTAAGAGAGTTCTAAATAGAGCTAAGAGCGATCACGACCAGAGAATTGCGAAAAAGCTGGCTGACTGCCCCACTGGTAGCCGTGCTTTCTGGTCACTCGCTAGCTCGATCGGAAGAAATTTCTGCAGAACCACTTTCCCACCTCTGACCAAGCCTGATGGTCGGCTGGCTAACTCGGCCCGCGAGAAAGCTGAATTATTAGGCAAAATTTTCGCGGAAAACTCAACTCTTCAAGATAACGGAGAGACTCCCCCTTCCATTCCGCACTGCGGTTTTCAAATGGAGGAACCGAAGATCCGGAACAGAGAGGTTCTCCGAGTCTTGAACGAGCTGAAAGTCGACAAAGCCAGTGGGCCAGACGGAATACCTGCCTTGGTCCTCAAGAGGTGTTCTGCAGAAATGACTCCAGTGCTCGCGAAATTATTTAGGCTCTCTCTCAAAGGTGGAAAGGTGCCAGATCTTTGGAAAAAAGGCAATCGTCCACCCAATCCCAAAAAAGGGGGACCGTTCCGACCCTTCTAACTACCGCCCCATAGCCATCACTTCCATACTCTCGAAGGTATTAGAAAGGGTGGTTAACAACAAATTGCTCACATATCTCGAGAATAACAATATCCTAAGCGATCGGCAATATGGATTTCGTCGAAACCGATCGTGTGGCGATCTACTCGGATATGTAACGCATATTTGGGGGCGGTACATGGAACGTTTTGGTGAAACCCAAACCGTTGGGTTAGATATCTCCAAAGCCTTTGACAGAGTCTGGCACCGGGCGCTTATCGGGAAATTACCATCGTATGGGATCCACCCAACCCTGCATAGTTGGATTGCGGACTTTCTGAGGGGAAGAACAATTCAAACCGTGGTTGACGGCTCTTCTTCCTCACCGCACCAAATCAATGCGGGGGTGCCACAAGGATCTGTGCTGTCTCCGACGCTGTTTTTATTGCACATCAACGATCTCGTTGAATGTGCACCAATTCACTGCTACGCTGATGACAGCACCGTTCACGAGGGTTATCTTTTTGACAGGCCCCCTTCCACCTATGATGTCCGAACAGCTCGGGAAGTTTTGAAGCGAAAAATCGACCACCACCTAGAGATGGTTCGTGCCTGGGGTAAGGCCAACTTGGTCAGTTTCAACGTCTCAAAAACCCAAGCGTGTCTGATTTCGGCAAAGAGGGAGATCAATGACTGTCTGGTGCAATTTGATGGGAGCACTCTCCCCAATAAAGACTCCATTGAAATGCTTGGAGTTACTATATCAGACCAGCTCAAGTATCGGGGATCCATAGAAGCCCGAGTAAATCAGGCCTCCAAAAAGTTGGGCGTCTTGTACAGGGCTAGGAGATTCTTCAACAGTGACCAGCTGCTGACCCTGTACAAGTCTCAAGTCCGCCCAACTATTGAATTTGGGAGCCACCTTTGGGCTGGTGCCCCAAAATACTTGATAAACCTGCTTGAGTCTGTGCAAAGGAGAGCGATCCGTCTGATTGACAATCCGTTGTTAACAGACCGATTGCCTTCTCTGATGCATAGACGCAATGTAGGCATGCTGTGTCTGTTCTACAGGTATTTCAATGGAGCCTGCTCCAAGGAGCTAGCAGCATTGATTCCTGATGCACCGGTGCACGTGCGCGATACTCGACGGACACGAGCTGAACACCCGTTCACGGTTGACGTTGGCTTCATGAGAACGGGCCGTTTTTACGACTCGTTTTTGTGTAAGTCGGCTCGTATGTGGAACGGGCTACCGGCGTCTGTTTTTCCTCCCTCCTATAATCCGAGCCTCTTCAAGGCCCGCATTAACAAGTCCCTTCCTACAGCCCCTGCCTTGTTCCGCCTCACAACGCCGCCCAATCGGGTGGTGACATAGTTCCCCTGTCTGTGCACTGCACGGGCAGGGACACTCTTGTAAGGTGTCACATAAAAAAAAAAAAAAAAAAAAAAAAAAAAAAAAAAAAAAAAAAAATACAGCAAATGTACTGAGATTAAATGATAATAGGACTTTCATGAAACCTGAAATTCACGGAACCATAACAATGACTGAAGGCAGCTTTCAGATGCAATGTGAGTTGTTTGTAATGTCAGCACTCGACATCTTGTCCAAATTCAGACGTTCTACGTTCATTGCACGTCTAGCAAGTAAAATTGTAGGTGAGTTTATGTTCACATTTCAGATGTATGAATATTATAATATGAACTATTGATTAAATTAAAAATAAATATTCGTGCGTAACAGCACAAAAGTCCGAACTGTCTCAGCCAGTAGAACTATGATATGAGGCAAAAGGATGTTGTGGAGAGAGGAAGGAGAAATGAAGGTATTGTAAATATCTGTTTAATCAAATATTATCAAATATAACATACATACTATATATAGTTGAGTAACATTTTTATTAAATGGTCTACTCTGAAACGAGTTGCAAATAAAAATATTTACCTACTATCGTTAAATGGGATTTACAAATTGCAAAATATGTTATTTACCTACTATAGTTATATGGGATTTACATATTGCAAAATATGTTATTTACCCACTATCGTTATAACTAATTTCCTCAATTTTATGGGATTTCCTCTCTCGAACCCTGGGACCAGTGTCAAGGAATTTGTCACTATAGTATACCTACAAGTCATCGCACTATAAAACCTTACACGTGATGTTAAATAATATAACGTTTTAACTGTATTTTTTTATAAGTAGAAAAAATGTTAACAGGAATTCGAATATAAAAAGAAAAAAAAATTGGAACAAACGTTCTAATAACATAAAAAACGTAAAGGGTTCTTTTGTGTGTGTCTCCTAGTAAACTGAATAGAGGGTGTTCAGCAGTAACATTAAATTTCGCAGGCTGATGGTTAGAGGGTGCGTGAAAATGACGAATAGTAATCCCTTGTTGTTGCGCACATTTGTGACCGACTTCTTTCGCCTGCGTGCATGCAAATGTCGTCATATTAATTTTAAGTGTCAAAATGTATGCCGTGTTTTAACGTTTCAGTTGAAGTGGTGGTTAACGGTGTTAACAGTCTATGGTAATTTTACTAAAATACATAAGACGGGAACTAAAATACGCGTGGAGTATCTGCGGAGTCTGCTGAAAAGCTTTACAAGGGGATTCTAGGGAATTCTAGGGATTCTGGTATATTTCTAGGGAATTCATATCAAAATTGGAACAATAGTAGACAATGAACAACAAATAAAAATAAAACACAAAAACGTATAAAAATATTGCAGCGACCGGGATTTGACGAGATCTCGTGGTAACTAATCTGACGACTGACTGTCTTAGCATTCTTCAGACCGGACAGTAAACGTACGTTGTTATGGTGTTTTAAAAATAAAGTTATTATTAATGTGAAACGAGAGGTTTTCAAACGGTTTTAAAATAATTTTGAATACCATACAACACGTTGAAAAATATTATGGCGAACAATAACATAAAAAAAAAATGGTACTTAAATAAGTAAAAACTACGACTATTCCGAATCAAAAATATAGTTTCTACGTTCTTAGATTAATGTAAAACGCAGCTAAGCATATAATGAACATTATATCTCCAACCTTCAACCGTAGGAAGCCTCAAATTCAACTCTTGATGGGCGAACGATATTATAATATTTAGCCGCTCGTATGTATGAATTTAAATTGAAATTTCGCGAGAAGTTCTATGAAATTTAATACTGAGGCAGTGCAGAAGATTATGCACTTCGTGTTACCGTGAATATTTCCAGAAGGTCGGACAGGGTCGAATGTACTCGGATTATGTTCATAAGATTGAATCTGGGATACGTAGAACGTAGTACGAAGCGTTTACCAGCTTGTCAAGGATAGTAACAGTAATATAAAAGCGTTCGCTGAGGAGAATAAATCTGTATTGGTAAGTTTTCGTAATAAAATACATAATTACTTAAGAATTAATTCCCATGAATTTGTAGAGTTGTATTAGTCTCGGGTAAAGTACCTAACTTCTGAATTATTTCAGTTTTCTATACTTTAATCACTTAAATCATTACACTGCTACATAAATTACTTCCGCATACTAATATTATATAACTATTATAAAGTTAAATCTTTCGGAAATTTGTGATGGAATATTATTAAATGAAACACAATTGCTTTATGCTCATAAGTTTAATCGCTATTAGGCGTGAATAACAAAATTATGGATGTTGGTACATATACAAAGTTCTGGTGTTTAATTTGAAATTAAATCGCTAAAATCTTTATTTTACCTATAATGTTGCATTATTCCAGCTTCTTTTCCGGGAAATTATTATTTAATATGTGAACATTATATATATATAAATTTCACAAATGTTTTTTAGATGTTGATTAACTAGATACTAACATACTTAGTTGTCAAATCAATCGAAGACTTTAACAGGACGTGAATCATTTTTTTGTTTTCTGTGCATTGAACAAACTTGTAAATATTTCAAAACACAATACACGTACCATTTTTTTGAGTATACATTAAACGGCACAAAAATCAGTGAGTTAGAATGTATCAGGGACCTTGGGGTAATACCAGATATTTAATTAAACTTTATCCAACACACCGATGAAGGAAACAACAAAGCCAAAAAAATGCTGGGATAAATCGTATATAAAATCCTTTTCGCGACATAAAGGAACTGTATTCCCCTTACACCGAATATTGCAAACAGATCTAAACTCCTTTCTACCAAACCTATATTAAAAAAATATATATGTACATATAAATTACAAACTAAACTTACACTTTTCAAATTACATCGAATCCATTAAATTTACTACTTCAACTCCCTTCATACACGACGTTTAATTTTGGATACAATCTCGTTATTAATTTTTTTTTAATAGTGGCTCGGTCTCGTCAGAGTTTACCAATTTAATATTAAATCATTTGCTGTGAAAATCAACACAATAAACCAATTTATTTTATTTGCCAACAAGTAGAACCAACATTAGAAAAATATCACCAACTCCCCCACATGTGTGCAATATAAAACAAAATAGATATTTTATAAATATTTCAGAAATATCGAATAGAAGTAGCGCTTGCGTTCGTTAATTAATAATAATAATAATTGGATAATTTGTAGAGCGCCGTTTTTGTGAAAAATCACCTCAAGGGCGCTGTACAATTTATTTCCTAGGATCTACATTTGTTATTTAGAAAAGATACCAAAACATACTTACCTGGCAAGTCACTTAATAGGTAATAACAGAATGTATTCGGAGCATCTCCTATCATATATTCCTCTTCCTCTGTCCCATACCAACAAAATATTTTAAGACACAATAAAACACTATCTCTAACACATTTTAGCATAATTTTTATTTTTTATTTCAATTAACTACACATTATATTTTCCCTTGTACTATTTATATGCAGTTGGTTCCACAAAATAAATTATTTGTTACCGCACAAGACAATCTACTGAAATAATCAATGATTCTGAACTAAAATTAAGCATAAGCACCTATAAACGATCCTCATTATGGTTAATATGTCTACAAAAGTTCGTTGCAATGTGTAGAATAAAATTTATCTAATAGTTTCGTTTTGATTTCGCTTCTAACAAAAAAATAAATGCCACCAAAAATGTAGCATGGAAAAATATGCCATTAAACTCGGGTGTATGAGCGTCGTGTCACTCTTGAGGTTTTGACTGCGTGAGTTATGCAGATTATTCGTGAGATACAGTACAAAGCTCTGGTAGACCGTACGTCCGGCAGACCAGGTGCCTGAGCAGGCAAGCTAATGCTAATCCGACACACAGGTCTGGCTTTTCTGTTCAAAAACGTGGCCTGACCATTCATTACGAATAATGACGGATGCTGGTCTCGACATAAAAACGGGTAAATAAAAAACCGTAGCTTTTCTTGGGTCACTTTTATTGTGCGAAGGTGTAAGCTGGTTTCGGTACAACTGCGCCAGTGTCAAAACAGATATAAACTGATATCTGAAGGTGAATATAATCTATTTTATATAAATAGTCAAAGTGTTTTTAGTAAAGTTTGATACTTGTTTCTGAATCAATAAAAAAATTATATCAACAAAAAAATGTTCTAATTACGAGATTAGATGTGTTAGGGTCAGCTTCACAGAATGTGAAAAATTCGTAAAATATCAAATTTCTATTCATGTTCTGTTATATCGTTAGGGGCCAGATATCTCACAGAACTGAAATTGTTCAAATTATCTGAAATAACTGTCCCTTAATAATAATGGCGGCCTCCGTGGTCGAAGGTGTTATGAAATACTTTATTTCGCATACATATAAATTATTTAACTTGTTATAACTCGCCCCGTCATGTAAATAATCAATCAAAAGACATACATTTTTATTTCCGATTAGCTTGCAATTCCGGTGAAAGCACTTTTTGAATGAGCACGATTTGGAAAACTGTGCGAGTTCGACTTGTCACAAGTAAAATCTTAAAAAAGGATGATTCGATGTCAATCGGAACGTCAAGGGCGATGTGATTCAAATATTGTGTACAGTTGCAAGTAATTTAAATGTTGATAAAGTCAGTAGTTTTTAGTCTGCGGTAGTATCATAATTGGAATGGTGGACGAGAAACGCCATAATGGATGGCCAAGTTGATCGCTATTAGCGAAGTTTATCTCATCCATCGGGCAACTGACTTGCCGTAACCGTGAGTTGATCGCCACCCTCGGATTTATGGGGTTACTTTTTATGGATTCTGGAGCAGATCTTTAGAAAACTACCAACATCTTATGCATTAGAAATGCCCAGTAGCTGACCTGTTTTGACAGTCATATGACTCATTTACGATGACGGGTTCCCTGTATTTTCATCGCCACCCAGAGCCTTGCTGTGGAAAGCAGCTCCTGGCACTTCATCACCTTATCGGTTTGCCTGACGGCATCGTTGAATGTTTTTATTATTATAATATACTTATAACTTGTTAAATGTGGCCCTGTACCCTCACCTTATCGTTGAATCTCATGCTTTACTACTAAAGGTTTAATCCTTATCAGGATTAGTGGCGCCATGTTTCTTTACTCTAAATTTTAACTAACTTAGTCTTCAGTCTAGTTCGGCTGTTTGGGGCCTATATCCACCTAACCTACTCACATGTCAAGTAGCGCAAAACATAAAATCTACCTATCAAGGGGTAAGGCTCTCGACTAGCAAACCGAAGGTCGTGGGTTCGAATTCCGGTGTGCGCAAGTAAATTTTATTTTTTCGTAGAAAGCAATCACTTTGTGGTTTAACATTTTAATGAAATAAAACAATATTTTTTGTTTAAAACCACGAATTTTTATTAATTTTAAGACCGACCGGTTTCGCTTCACTCGCGCATCGTCAGGGTACAAAATTAAACTAATCAATAATACAAAATGTGTCATTATATATACATACAGAGGGAGAGAGAAAGTAAAACCAAAATGAAACAACAATATATTACAAGAAAACGATTAGTGTATATAAATATTATAATAATAGAGAATAGGCATTAATACTTGTAAGGTGATTAAGGGATACTGGGAATTTTACAGTTTACAGGGAATATTCCAGTATTGGGCTTTTTGACAAATCTAATTGATTATTCAGAATTAAACTTTTGGTTTTAATGGCTTTCTTTATTTGTAGCGCTTCTAAGTTATTCAATTTGTTACTATGGTCTTTTTTATGGAGAATCTTAGCACCGGTGCTTTTATTGAAGGTATGATCTTTTTCAATAAGATGATTTCAATCATCTTAAATCATTTATTTATATAGACTAATCGTTTTCTTGTAATATATTAATTATAAATTCAAGTGCACGCTATTGTCAACAACTGCTGAGCTCTATTAAATTTATAAAAATTGCAGTAAAAAGTAATCAAACCTATATATTTAAGTGATCAAACGATAAAGACTTTAAAAATCCACAATCTACGTGATTAATAAGTTAAATTCTGCATTGCATTCCACTAAAAGTGTACGAATTTAAATAATACGGAACTGTCAAAATTAATTGTTTTCAAGATTACGTTCAAACTACATCAAAAGTGCTCAATTTTGTTTTTTGCTAAGTGTAACAGTGTTAAATCACCCAGTTTTAAATCCAATTCTATTTATATAAAAGTAAAACTATCAAATATTGAAAGTGAAAGATTTAGCAAAAACAGCACTGTCATCTCTCAGGCTGAATTACAATATATGAAGATCTATTATCTCGCCTACTCACAACTCGGAATTGGTTCAGTGGATAAATCGGTCACGCTGAAAGTTATATCAACGGCGTACGTTCGAGCCCCAACCAAACCAACTAGAAATCTTATATTTTATTTTTATTTTATTTAATCTCTAACGCACGACTGTTAAGTTGCGGGGCGCGTTCAAGGCCCAGAGAATCCATCGAAAATTGAATAAATTAAAAATATTAAAAATCTTCTAACTATGCCTAACTGCTTAGCATGTCCCGAATCGACGGGAACTACATTTGTATGCCTAGTATGTAAAGGAGCATACCATCTTCTCTGCGGTGGAATCACAGAAACCGCTTATCGACGACTGACAATGGAACGGCGCACTCAAATTAAATGCAAGAAGTGCGCAACCGTAGCGGTTGGCACTTCTTCCCAGGCGCAGTCACCGGTTTACGATATCAGTTGTGATAAACCCATTGGATCGGAGAACAGCGAAATCCTGAAAAGTCAAAATGCAAATACAATAAAAAATACTGGATACAATAACCTTCATGAGCAAGCAGTATGAAGATATTCTCCTCCGCGTGCGGGAGTTAGAAGATAAAAATATGGTGTTAACAAAACAAAATTCCTCTTTAGAATCCCGAATTGACCTACTAGAAGGCCAGCTTGAAAATATCGAAAGGTCGACAAGAGCCAAAAATATAGAGGTAAGGGGAATACCCGAAATAAAGGGAGAAAGTTTGAAAAATATATTCCACAATATATGCCAAACCATTCAATCAAAAGTAAATACTTCAAACATTGAAGCGTCCTACAGGACACAAAAACACAAAAATGGACCTATTGTTTTTAAACTGACCTCGAATCGCGATCGAGAACAATTACTATCGGATATAAAAGCCTTCCACAAACAAGCATCCAGTCCCGAGGAGAAGCTCAACACTCTGAACTTAGGGATTGCCGGACCAAGCTCACCAGTCTACGTTGCGGAACACCTGACATTTCGTGCTAACCACTTGTGGTACCTGGCCCGCAAAGCTACAAAGGAAAAATTTTTTAAGTATTCATGGATCAAATCAGGGCAGATCTACGTACGTAGAGATATCGGAACACCTGCAATTCTTGTTTCAAATGCGGAGACACTGGCACTACTCTCACCAAATTCATCACAACTATAGTTCTAAAATTATCATGTGTAAAACTTTTATTGTATCGTATTATTATTTTTTTATTGTACTTGTTTTGAGGTATCACATATATTGTACTAGTGTCAGAATTAAGAATCCGGTAAAAGATACTATTCCTATTTCTATTGCTTTGAAACATCAACATTATTTTCTAACATTTCCAACAGTAAAAACTCTACATACAACTTGTTTTCTAAATTGCTCGCCAAGTTTTATTCAGCTTCTAGTCTTCATCCAAAGTTTAGCTACCAACACCCTACACCAATTTAAAAAATGGAAGATAATATAAATAATATTTTAGACAATTTGTCGCAGATTCCATGTATCGAAACAAGTAGTTCTGTAGAAGTTCAAAAAACCCTAAATAAATCCAACCTAAAAATATTTTCCATGAATATCAGAAGCATGAACAAAAATTTCAATGAACTAATGATACTACTTACAGAACTTGACTCAGACTTTGACATGATTATTCTGAGCGAATGCTGGATCAGAGATAACTATATTCCTAAAAACATAAAAAACTATAATCAATACAGTACTCAGAATAACCAATTACAAAATGATGGCGTTATTATATACATAAAAAATCATATACAATACTCTATAAAGGAAATCACAATAACTCACTCAAATTGTCTTAAACTTGAAATAGAAAATAGCGTTACTGTTCTAACTATATACCGATCACCGAGCACTTCCAATATAACACCATTTTTAAACTCGCTTAATCAGTTTCTGGCATGTATTAGAAATCATGAAAATGTTCTAATTATTGGTGACCTAAATATTAATATTATAAATACAATGCATCCCCAAGCAAACGACTACATAAATTTATTAACTCTTCAAGGATTTATCCCAGCTATTACAGCCCCTACTCGTGTCTCAGAGTTATCCGCCAGTTGCATAGACCACGTCTTTGTCAAATGTAAGCTAAATATCAAATCTCTCATATATCAGTGCACTGTGACAGATCACTACGCTACTATCACCTCCATTTCTCATAAAATTCAAAAATTACCAGCATCCACTATACAACTAAAGAAAATTTCTTATGACACTCTCTTCAAACTGGTTTCGAATGAAAACTGGTCAAATTTCTACAAAATTAGCGATCCAAACTTAGCATGTGAATCTCTCATCAACATCCTACATAAGCATCTGAAAAATGCCACATCCCACACACACAACAATCAAAGTAGTCGTACAATTAAACTAAAACCTTGGATAACTACTGGTATTTTACACTGTATCCGCAAACGTGATAAACTTCATAAATATTGTAAAAATAACCCCACTGATTACGAATCTCTCTTATTCTATAAAAGATACAGAAATGCCTGTAAAAAAATAACCTGTACGGCCAGAGAAGATTATTATAGGAAACAGATAGAGGAAGCTGCGAATGATAATAAAAAAATCTGGAACATTGTCAAAGAAATATGCTACACCGACAAAATTACCACACCCATAAATAAAATAACCATCACAAATAAAACACTAAATGCAACTGAAAATTCAGAAACAATCGCAAATCACTTCAACCAATTCTTCTCTACAATCGGATCGGATCTAGCAAATAATATTTTAAAAAGAAATAGCAAGTCTGAAAATAATCTTGCAAATACTATTTTTCTCGATAATCTGAGTTATGACCCTTTCAATCTCACACTAACAACAGAACAAGAAATCACTGAAATCATCAATTCACTCAAAAATACACACTCCACGGGAGTTGACAATATATCCACTAAACTAATTAAACACCTTAAACCAATCATTGCTAAGCCCCTTGTATACATCACAAATCTAAGTTTTCGAACTGGCCTTTTCCCAAACACTCTAAAACATTCAACAATTATTCCTATCTTTAAATCAGGGGACAGATCAATCGTCAATAACTATAGACCAATATCTCTACTGAGTCCAATCTCTAAAATAATCGAAAAAACAGTAAAACAAAGGCTCTACAAGTTTCTCGAAGAAAATAAAATTCTGTCAAAAAACCAATACGGCTTCCGCAAAGATCTTAGTGCATCAGATGCAATTGCAGCTTTTACTAAATTAATTTCTGATAACCTCGATAAAAGTCGCAAGCCCCTCGCTGTATTCTTGGATCTGGCTAAAGCCTTTGACACTGTATCTCACCGCATACTTTTGAAAAAACTCTCACAGATAGGAATAAAAGATGTTCCTCTTAAATGGTTTGAGAGCTATCTAACAAATAGGTCCCAGTCAACTATTATTAACTCCGCTAAAGAGTATAGAAGTACAAGTTTGCCAATCACATATGGCGTGCCCCAAGGCAGTGTGTTGGGCCCACTTCTGTTTCTAATATACATTAACTCGTTATGCAATTTGGATACTGGTGGTACTATAATATCTTTTGCCGATGATACGGTTATCATATTTGCAGATGAAAATTTGAATTCAGCATTTGCAAAAAGCAAATCATGGTATAAATGAAATAAAACACTGGTTAGATTCCAACCTCCTCACTCTAAATATTGAGAAAACTAAATACTTACTTTTTTCCATACGCAAACATAATCTCCCTCAAAACTATCATAAACTTACCATACATTCATGTTCACAGAACTTCAACATGGCTACATCACCTCACAAAAATTGTTCATGCGATAACCTTATAATATCAAACGAAATTAAGTACTTGGGGGTCATTATAGACAATCAACTGCGATGGGAGGCCCATATAAATTCTACAACAAAAAGGCTTCGCAAATTATGCTACATTTTCTACTCTCTCAGATCTATCCTTAACCTACAAACACTAAGATGTGTATACTTTGCACTTTTTCAATCAATTACTACATATGGTATAGTAGGATGGGGAGGTTGTGCAAAAACGATTCTTCATCCCATGGTTTTAATTCAAAAACTGTTACTAAGGATAATATTCAAATGTAAACCAACAAACCCATCAGAACCACTTTTTAGAAAACTCAGAATATTAGATATTCGACAATTATATGTTAAGACCATTCTCATATACATACGGAAAAATGACTTGGTGAATAAAACACAACAAAAAATTAACACCCGTTACTCGTCACACCTAAAATGTAAAATTCCCCAAACGAAAACAGCTTTCGCCCAGCGGCAGTTTTCTTATATTGCTCCCAAAATATTCAACTCGCTGAGTATTGATATCAGAAAATCAAAAACTCACAATTTGTATGTCATAAGTGTTCAAAATTGGTTATTTATAAAGGGAAGGAACTTTTTCAAGGAATGCCTGCCATCATTAAATTAAGCTCATTTTCTTTATTAGTCATTTTTGTTTTTCATTCAATTCTGTAAAGAAAAAAGTTTAATAATTAATTAATTAATCTTTATTTTCATTATTTCAACAAGTTCATTTTCATAATTTCTACTTTATTTTCATTATTTTAACAAGTAAAGTAACCTATTTATTTGCTGATTGTGTTCATTTTATCTCATTAATATCAACAGTTTAAAATACGGTTGATGTACACTTGAGCAATCTACTGAACTGGGAACCAGTAAAAGTGTTACCTATTATACACATACATTGCATGTAAGAAAAAAAATACTTAGATTAACAAGTTATCAAATATTACATTTATATAATTATATAAACCTATGTATATAAATTTCGACTACCATAATACGGACATGTGTCTAGTGTGGTAGTCGAAAAGCATGTAAAAACTGTACACATTAATATTTCATGAATAAAGAAAAAAAAAAAAAAAAAAAAAAAAAAAAATATTGTTGTTTCATTTTCGTTTTACTTTCTCTCTCCCTCTGTATGTATATACAGGGTGTCCGGAAACTCGTAGTACAAGCGGGAAACTGGTGAATCTACATCACATTTGGAGTCGATTTTGTAGTATATTTTTTTTGATTTGAGCTTTCGTTATCGAGTAAATCGAGTTAGAAGTTCATTTTTTTTTTTTTTTTTTTTTTTTTTTTAATCAAATTCTTATAAATTATTACTGAAGATCAAAGTACCCAACTAATTAAAACTATTTGAAAGTAAAACAAATGAAGAAACTCTGATTTGAATCATTATTTTGAAATCACCCTTCATTTAATCCGGTGTAATCATAAAATATTTCTGCTCTGCAGGGTTAAAACATCTGTTGTTCAACCCTAAACACCAGAAAAAACTTTAACCCAAAAATAGCCGAAAAATATTTTTTTTTGGTTTTTTTTTTTTTTTTGTGAACAAGCTCAAATCAAAAAACTTTTTGTTTTTTTGGGTTCCCCTTGTGGTGTAGATTCTCCAGTTTCCCGCTTGTACTACGAGTTTCCGGACACCGTGTATAATGACACATTTTGTATTATTGATTAGTTTAATTTTGTACCCTGACGATGCTCGAGTGAAGCGAAACCGGTCGGTCTTAAAATTAATAAAAAATCGTGGTTTTAAACAAAAAATATTGTTTTATTTCATTAAATTTTATTTTATTATTTTTTTGTTATTTCACAATTTATTAATTAAAAATAATATACAGTATACTTGAGGCACGTTCCAGAGTGGAAGGTACTCTCAGCATTGCCCTGGTGTAAGACTCCGATTTTGAATTGAAACGTTGATTGAAATGGCTTTAGCTGTGTTTGGTGGCCAGATTTGAATAGCAAGCTACCCTACCCCACCTTCCTCTCCTCCGTCTCCTTCTCCTCCTCACTACCTTACAATGTACGCCAATTGGGGATGCCATAGTCTTTTGTTCTTCGCAACCAACTTATGAATGAAAAGAAATTTCGATTAATTTTTCGACGAATTTTTCGTTACTTAACTTGATTAAATTTTCACCGCCAATAATGGCAAAAATCACGATCGAAAAAGTTTGTCGGTGGGGTTTTAGAATAGGTATAACCAATATTCCCGATAACCAAACAAGCAGAGTCGGAAGTCGCGCGAGCACGCATAACCCGCCGCAGTTATTGGTCGTTGGGCGGCCAATCAGTATGCGGCTCACGGCGACCTGCGGCGACTGTCCGTGTCCCCTGCCTCCAGCCAGCCCTGGTATTTTTGTCGCAAGAGGCGCATTGGGGATTAACATCTGTATGATGCTAATACAATGCTGCAGCGAATTAGGGGTGCGCGAATGAATATGGAATTAGTAATGTGAAAGGGGTACAGGAACTTATTAGTTAACAATATAAAAAAAACAGTAAGCTGCATCAAAGCAGTAAGCTTATTGACTTTGCACACTGAGATTTAAAAACACGTGAGATTTAAATAGCCAGCATTTGCAAAAAAGATAGTAAAATATTCAATTATTTTATTTGGAATACAGTTATCAATAATTTTGCAACCGCTAATTCCTGGCGGAATGATTTTTTTATATGAAATTATGATAAAACCTTTATAACTAAAGTAGTTATAATTGTTGCGCGCCGTTTCATTTGGAGATATTTTTAAGATCGTATTGATGGGAGACGTTTCTAAAAATAATTTTATCATGTTTAGTTACTAAATTTGAACGGCAGATCAAACGTTTCCCAAATTTGTATTTCGCTTCTTCTTCATAAATATTTATAACAACAAACGCTCCTTAAATGGGAATGCCTTAGATCCAATGGCTCCAAACAGGACCATAGTGTGACTGCAAATATGTTTTTATTGTAATCATTTGGCAACCAAATTTGAACAAACGTTTCTTAGAAAAGATACAAGCACAATAAACAGAATAGATAAGAAAGACACTTCAAAAACATGCTATTATTAACATTTTATAAAATAAATACATAGTAGCATCTACCAAAGATTGAAAATGTAGCTTTTAACGCTAGTCCATAACATGAAGGTATCGATAGCATAACGTAGTTTTAGTATGGTAGTAATTCAATAGACATGATGAATAATGTCAACCTTCAAAAAAAATAATGAACGTCAGCAAACACAAGGTGACGCGATGGATAAAACTATAAAAAAGTTTACGTTTATTTTGCTTTGTTATATTTTTTGTTAATATTCAACGGCAAAGATGTGAAAAATACATAAGTTAAGAAGCTCCCCGACGCTGCACGTTGCCAGCGTTCGGCGGAAATTCTGGATTCTGACGTCCGGAATAGTAAGCGTCTTTTGACATGCTCAAATTAAAACGAAGTGCTGCGAGAATGTAATTAAAAAATAAAACAAAATGAGAACCAGGTCTAAGCGAGCGGTATTATGAATTAGTACGAGATGTCGGAACCAAAGAGCTTTATTACGATGCCTTTTAGAGTTTGTTTGGTGAAAAAATGTTAACTTCGCGTTTGTACAAAAAAGTCAACAAGGGCGTTTTCCTCAGAGGTTTTGCATTTATCTTGTTTTTAGTACGGATATTGTTAATTCATTCCGTGACTAATTGGCAGTATATTTATTTATTTCCGACTCTGAAATTAAATATCAACGCTGTTAAAATAGGAATTAAAAATTCGAACCCAACGTTAAAGGTTCTTTATTATTTTGAACCATATTTTTAATTGTTTACCTATCTGAGGTTGGCTATCATTAGGCGCATTGCATAATGCAACCAGAGAAAATTATCATTAACTGCACTCGTACCAGTCACGTAAGATTCGACGACGTGAGGTGCGGCGTCTTAAAGTAATCATTCATAAATCCTCACCTAGATTATCAGCTGGGTAATCTTATATTTATTTCTCTTCGTGATGTAACTTAATACACCATCGAAGTTTTCATAGTTTTATATCTAACGTAATTTCTTCATATCTGTCAAAGCTATTTTAAGGATGCATAGATGGGTCCAATTATTAAGATTATTGTCAAAGTTGAATAATTGACGTGTTGCGCATATAATGTGTACATTCAGCTCCTAACTGTGGATATCTCGTAATAAATCATATTTCATCTCCAAAAAATGTTTTGTTCACAACGTCAACTATTGTCATACTGATGAACTATCTTTATTTTCATTTTGTAAAAACTGTCGGGAATGTTTCGGCATTTCGGATATCCGCCTGCTGCAGTAATGAAGTGTCCGACACACAGGGACTAGCTAACTTCCAGTTCTGTGAAAGCGGAAGTCACTGGGCCTAGGCTACGATCAGCGCCGATACAAGCGGACAAACATGACCTTATGGCGCACAAGTGAGAAGGAAACAGCGCAGCGATGAAAATGCAATTAAATAATACAGAGATTATTAAGATGACTGTATTAATTGAAAAGAGTGTAACTATGAACATTAGTTTCAGAATCTGAAAAAAATAAAATGGGTTATTTTTTATTATTTTTATTTTAAATTTAAATAAAATCAAATTTAATAATATAATTATTAAGTTCTGCAAGTATTTTTTTGGTTTTTGTTATTGTTACACCTGTTTCGGCTTTCAAGGCCATTTTCAAAAATTAAAAAAAAAATACATGGAGTTCTACGAACTAAACACAAAAACAATAAATAAATGGGTTAAAGTTGAACATTGAAAAAAACCTTAACTTAGACACCAAAAAATATGTGAAATTTCTTATGTTTTATGAGAGTGGTGGGAGGCAAACTTTGTAGGCCAACGTGCTCGCAACAAATTATGAAATTATAAATTTATTAGTTCTGAATTGGAACAACGATCTCGCAAATAATATTATTGGGTTAAATTTGATAAAACTGGGAATATTATCAAAGGTATTAGAAAAAGGAAAAAAAAACTATGTTTCCATTGGTACGGAGCGGGAACACAAACAAACAAGTATTAAACTTACTAAACATTTAGGCTGAAAAGGCAGGCAGGATTGTTGATATTTAAAATTATTTAATTTTTTTTAAATAATGCAAAAACCAAAACTATAGCACAAATCTTTTTCTTAATTATTGTTCAAACCAATCCTGATCTTTCACAGGTCAGTTAGATTTTTTGCGTATTTCGGAAAAAAACGTTTGAATTTATCTGTCACGCGTAAAAACAAATATACGTAATGGAACTTTGAAATCTAAATAAAAAATAGTTTGATTCTGTTAAACAATTTTACAAGTGAAATGAAATTTTGCAATTCTGTGCAAATAAATGGATTTAAAAATCTACAATTGCCAGGATTAGCATATCAGAATCATTATGCCCACGCATTTACGATTCATCCTCTGCTCCTCTACGAACTTAATAGTTTTTCGATCGTTGCACAAAACGTTGTTGATATTTTCGAGGTTGTTTTTCGGCAAGCGGGATTAACGAGCAGTCCGCTGTTTACCGCAAATTAAGAGCATACGTGACAACGAAGCGGACCCTGCCTTCTGAAATCCGCACATATTTCACACGACTGAAATTAATATTCGACGAAAAAAAGAATCAGGGTGCGTTTTAGTGGGAAATTAGCATTTTATTTTTAGTATCAAAAAATATTTCCACATAAAAAACTAAAAAAAATATATGGATGGCGCAATCTGCCCGCGTACGGTTCTTGCTTTGTGGTTATATTTAGCCGCTTGTTAATTAAACTGTATATTTTCAATATTGATTTGAAAACCAGACATTGAATTAAGTGCCTACCTTGCTTGCTAAAACCTCGATGAAAAAGAGTGCAAGACCTATTTTAGTGTAATTAAAAAGATTCAGAAAACAAATCTTAAATAATTTGAAAATGAACAGTGACTTGACGAAGTAGGAATGCCAGAAGTACGTTTATTATCATAAGCAAATTGATGGAAGAGGTCGGGAATACCCGTGGAATACGTGGAGTCTGGTCATGTTAAGAGTCTTAATAACAGAAGATGAAGCAAGGGGTACGTAAGAGAAAATACCGTGACTTTCCATTCCATTTGCCTATTCCTTGAGAAATTGCGCGGTACTTAGTTTGTTAGCCTTTTCAAAATTTTTAAACTAAACGATAATGTTTTACGAGATTAATTCAGTACATTCAATGTGCTCACTGAATACATAATTCTCTATTCCACGAGCGTGCCCCATATTATTATATTATGATGTAATATTGAATATTATGACGTACTAAATTTGTTGCATCCGAAACTGCTTACGAATTACAGCTTCAGGTGAACATGAAAGTGGACTATAAATAATTTAAACGAAATGAAATGGTGGTTGTTGGAATTGGTGATAGGAATTAACAAGGTATGGAAGAAGGGAAAACGGGATTAAAAAATCACTTACCACTGTATCTCTGCGATGGAGCACACAACACAATAACAATATAGTGAGAATATACCGCGATACCTCGAGGTAAATTACCGCGACAACAGAACGAACGAGTACTTAAAACAATATTATGCACTATCAAGATAGTCAATTTCCTTATTTTTACTTTGAGATTATGTACACGAAAAACACCGTCCCAACCCTTCTGTTTTCAAAACAAAATGCACTCGAATACTCTATGTACTTGCCATTGTTCCAAATTTCAAAAAACTTTTCCAGCAAGGTGTGGTTAGAGATAGGTAGGAACTGGATAAATGACATCCCGGTAGGTACTACGCGTATTCTCATTTCAAAACCAAACTGAATTCTTAGTAAAATAATGTAATGTAATTCTGGTAATAATTTCCAGCAAGGTGATGGTTTGGGATAGGTAGGAACTTGATAAATGACATCCCGATAGGTAATAATAATAATATAATATCTTTATTGTGATCAATTTTCAAACTATAACTATAGAAATACATGAAAGACTGTTTTGTGTACATTGGTTTATAAATTAGATGAGTATATAATTTTATCAACGGAAAGTAATATATAAACAGTAGGTAAAATAAATGTAAATAATAGAAATGTTAATGTAGTTATGTGTTAAGGTTTATCATAGCCCGCCTCACTAGGCTTAGCCTGTGTTGAGGCAGCTATCTACCAAGTTTATTTATAGTACTATAACATACCTACAATTATATAAAAATACAAACACTCAATAGTTAGGTAGCATCAATATCAATACATCATTTACCAAGTTCGTACCGGTACCAAGTATACTCTCATTTCAAAACCTAACAGAATTCTTAGTAAAATAATGTAATGTAACTATAGTAGTTTACTCCCAATTAAACAACTTCTACTTAAACACAGCTGATGCATAAAACGAAATATTGAATTCAGAGAATCTGTAATCAATTTCATTAGAGCTTAGGAGGTTCGAAATACGCCGTGGGAGGGTAATTCCTCGTCTTGCGCATAAATTAGATAAGTCACAAATCAAACTTGTAGGCGGATTTTTTTCATAGGCAACTTTTAGTCTATGTCTAGGTCGCAGTGTATAAACCATAAAAGTAATATAAAAAAAAAATGAAACAGTGAATTTAAAATTAACTTTTTGTTGATTAGTAAACAAAGGTGTACTGTCTCAATGAAGAGTTGGTATATATAATTTAAAAATACTTATTGCTAGGAAATATATACAGGATTTTCCAATAAGAGGTGTTATTTTGATATTCAATCGTAAAAGATCAATGGTTTTGTTGCTTGTGTGGAACGTAGCGCCGTCTTGTTGAAAGTAAACGTTGTCCAAATCAATACTATCCAATTTCGGCCATAAAAAAATCATTAATCATCTCTCAATAGCGCAATCCATTCACTGTAACTGTTGCTCCAGCCTCATTTTCGAAAAAGTAAGGTCCAATGACTCCGCCAGACCATAAACCGCACCAAACAGTCACACGTTGAGGATAGAGAGGCTTTTCAACAATAATTCTTGGGTTTTCCGAGCCCCAGATGCGACAATTTTGCTTGTTGACGAAGCCACCGAGGTGGAAATGGGCCTCATCACTCAAGATGATTTGCATTTGATTCACTCAAGTGAATTTTAATAATTTCAGTGCGTTGTTGAAGCATGTATTGTTCCATTTTTATTAATGACGTAGTTTCTACTTGTTAAATGTCGAAAAATGACAGCTTCAAAAGTGACATCTACCGAAACAGCGGCCTATTCAAAATAACACCTCTTATTGGAAAACCCTGTATGTATACGTAATAAATATAGATAAAAATCAGTTTCTACTTTAGACACGTTCAAAATCTGTCGAATGCTGTCTTTTTATGTCTTTCACTGACTGACTCGGCTGTTCTAACTGACCGAGTGGAGAGCGAGTAAAGTGCCGAGTAGAGTATGCAGGTGGAGGGCTGCTTACTGGACCGAGTGCTTGAGCCTTGCTGCTTTCCACTATCTCGCCTGAATTACTCGTCTACTACTAGGCTGAGTATTGACCGTATTGATCACGCCAGCCGATCACCGAGTCGAATGCACTGTCTCGGCCGAGCACTCGGCAGGTGTAATTCAGGCATTATATCAGTGCAATATCTGTTTACATCTATATGTTCCATTATTTATTTAAAAAAAACTGAATTTTGTTTTCTAACTTCGTTTTAATCATATTTATTTTTAATAGGTATTATTTTTACCATATTTTGTACTTAAGGAAATATTATTATTTTTGTTCCTTTTTTGTTACTAGCAGATTATATTAATGGTGTTTATTTGATTCAAGGCTTTTCACAAAATGCTGGTTTTCTCGAAATTTACGTAACTGGAGTTACACAATTATATTCAAACTAAGCTGCCGCGGGTGGAACACCGTGACTTGTTACTTTAATAAAACTTCAAAACCACTTGAAAATCTCAAGGATTAACATAAATAATATTAAAATTGAAAATAGCTGTATGTGCCTATGTAAGTAACTAGAATATTATCTGAGTAGGTTTGTTTTGCTTTCACTTGCAAAGACAAAAAAGGATGAGTAGTATTAAAAACAAAACCCTAAAAAAAAATAGTTTATAAATAAATAATTATTATTTAGCTTTATAAATATTTATTTATGTGTATATAAACTTTGATAAGAAATTTTTAAAACACACAACATTAAGATTATTTCTAGATTAAGGCTTTTAGTGTCTAACATAGTTAGAGAAAAAAATAGGATATTTCAAGAAAAAAAGGGTTAAAAAACAAACAATGATTAGAAGTAATAAAGGTGTGTTAAATTTGTTCTGGCACAAACTGAACAAATAAATATGTTACAACTTCATTTTTTTGTTTTTAAAGTGAAAATTAGATCATGTCTTTGGAAAAAAATAATTTTTGCCCTTGTTTATGCCATCAGAAACAACAAAAAACTTTAATTTAAAATATAAATTTCGGTATAAAATGTAGTTCACAAATTTTCTACGAATGATTTTCGTTATTATATGTAGATAAGTCCATAAAAAGGCCAGGGAGTAATGTTACAGCTAAAGAAGGAAGGGTATTTTAAATCAAACTGTCAAACTATTTATTCCAGACCATTTGTTACAGATTGTCTTAACATTAGAAGAAGCTGAGTACTTCTCTGTATCCCATTCTTCCTTCCCTCCGTCTTCTGATTAGTACGGAGCGATAAAAAGGGTATTCGTCCAAAATTCGTAAAAAAACCTGAATAATATATGCTTTGAAGGGAAAATACATTGTGTTTATGAATTATGAATTCGCGAAATCTCTCGTGAATAAAAAGTCCCGCGAAAATATGTGAATTCTGTGCATGCAATATTTCACGTTAAAATATAAACAAAGAAACGTATCTTCAATGAAATAATTTTTAAAGATTTTTTTAAGGAATATATGCGTGGGTTTTTGTTTGAAATTTAAGACGGGAGTTGATATTATGTAGTTGATTTTTTGGATTTGAGGTAAACACGGTCATTGTGATTTAATCATTACCAGATTCGACTTTCAATAGTAGTTGGCATAATATTAGATAAAAATTATTAGTTTGTGTTTTTTCATAATACATTTTCAATGTTTGGTACAACTACCCTAACCTAAAAAAATCTTAAAAGCAGTAATACATATTTTCATTATTAATCCGTCGTTGGAACATTATTTTTTATTGTTTTTTAGCAAGAAAACAATGTATTTAATATTCTTTATATTCCTAGTTTAAAACTATTAGAGCCTTCAAATTTTAATGCATCAGATTTTATCGTCAGAGTATTATTGTATTATATCCCTTAGAGGAGAAGTTTTTTGATAGGTATTTTAGGAGACATTGGAAATTTGAAACATTTCCCCATAAATATCAACTCAAATTTATAACAAATGTTTAAGCAAAGCTGATAAACCATTTAAAATTTAATTTTAAGCGAAAATAAATCAAAGTAAAATACAATGGATTATAATGTTATACAGAAACTGTGTAAATTCCTGAACTGTGTAAATTCCTAACTGATCAGCTTACTAATAAAAAATGTCAACTGATTATATCTTCTATCAAACAATTACGACAATTTATTTTCAGCTGGTAGATTCTTTCAAAGTTACATCTCATTTTAAATTTTATGGTTTACTAGCGCAGACCCGAGAAAAGTCATAGGATAATCATAGAGGCGCTATTGCATACTAATATCTCGTCGAAGCAGTGGAACAATTTTTTTCATACATCAATGGGGAAAGTCTTGATTCTTCATAAATTAGATACAATTTTGAAAATGGCAATTGTCTGTTGGAATGTTAATTACGGCAAGGTATCTCTAAGTAAGGTATCTCTAACGTAAGTTATTTACCAGGTAGGAACTGTAGCGCTATCGAAAGGTATGTATCAGGTAGGTGTTGTATCACTATCGTATGGTATGAACCAGGTAGGTGCTGTACCTCTATCGCAAGTTATATACCAGGTAGGTACTGTATCTCTATCGTAAGGTATGTACCAGGTAGGAACTGTAGCGCTATCGTTAGTTATGTACCAGGTAGGTTCAGTATCGCTATCATTAGGTATGAACCAGGTAGGTACTGCTAACGCTTATCTGAATTATTCAAACAATCAATTCCAATTTTAGAAATGTGAAACATAATATATTCACAGCAAAAGTCCTTTATTTCAATAACCCATAGTTTGAGACAGAGGCACAAAAAATTTTAATTTCATAAGTCACGCACATAAAATAATGATAAAAGCAAAATTATTGTTATTTTATTATCTAAAAACTTCAGGCGTCTAAATTTTATCGTAAAATACACCAAAGAAAATATTGTCGGAACCAACCAAACCAATTTTGATATTGGGCTGAAACAATATGTTTGAAGTTTTGCAAGACGATGTTTCACTAACTTTAATTTATTACACCGGGTATCTACCTACTATTGAACTCTTGTTGAAAATTATGATAATTCACTTATGCTGTTTTTTAAGTTTTGTGCAATTCAAATTGACCAAAAGATAGCATAAAATTTAACGAAACTATAGATCTCCATGTGTGTGAACCGAACCCATTATGGTCTACTTCTTTGGTTTGTACCAAAACTTGGACTGTGCGCCAGCCGCGGTGAGCTAATAGTTCGCTAAGGAAACTACGCGGGATCTTTAGCATACTTTAGTATGGAGATAAAAGATGGCAAATTAAGCTGAAAGATCTAAGGAAAAAAAATGAATATTACTTTTTATGGTAAATCGGAGCAGTTGATAAATCAGTAACGTAAGCAAATATAAAAAAAATCTTTGGGAAAGATGCAATGTTCTAAATAGAACTAAGGCATTTTCAAGCAAGATTTTGATGTTAAATGATGAGGGCGATAAATACTACATTTATTCCACATTTTCCAGCTGTTCAATATGAAAAAATATAGTTGAAACTTAAGCATGTAGTGCTGGCTAGTATTCTTCAAAAATAAACGAAGTGAACACAAGTGATTTTTACAGCATAAAAAAGCTCACAATTCTATCAGCAGGTAGTGTGATAAGCGTTGTTTTCCTCGCGTAAATTGATTTATCACATTAAACTCCATTGTGCTGTAACAGTCGCAGAACTTCACAGTGATAAATTACATGTGTAATCATTGCGGTCTGTCAGAACTCGAAACAAACGACAAATACGGACACCCTTGACAGAAGTGCATTTGTTTACCGAGTGCCGACTGCTTTGAAGTCCCCTTGCGTTTGGCAATCCACGTTCACACCGCTACGGTGTTTGTTCCGGATAATGACGCCCATCAACGTTTCTGCGATCCCGGTCGCCGTACGTGACCTGACAAACTAATACCCAAAGTACTGATTGCTCGTGCGCTCTTCGAATTACCCCAATGTCTTGATCCACATTGAATACTTAGCAAGACACGCTATTAGCCAAATGGTATGTTAGCAGATAGAGATTTTTCTGTATAAAGGCCAAGATTTAATCTTTAGAAAAGAAAGACCAGCTACCGATATTCTTGTAGTAAAGTAAAATTGAGGGTGTTTTTTTATACGAGGTTGGTTTGAAATATTTTGTAAAAATGATGTTAAACAGTTTTTTTTAGGAATTCATATTTTTTTCTTAACTTTGTTTTTTTGAGGTCTCACTCTATGTCGAAGAACCCTACATATTTGCGACCCGTTAAAAAAGTATTAATTTTCTCCAGATTCGTCGACATCAATCTTTCAGTTTTTGGAACAAGGAAAGTTTCATGGGTCCGCAGAATATGGTGATTATCATTCCCATTTAAAAATAGTCGATCGTGATGATTCCTTGGAAATAAGTCCTACCTCTGGAACACAAGCGACGTGACCTTGTTTGTTAATGCAACCCCCTTAGCCTTCTTTGGCGCTGATTTACCTGTAGGTGAAGAAGTGGACTAAAATATATCAGTATAAGATATTTTGTTACATACATTTCCTAAATGCTTGCTGAACTGGTTAAATCATTATAGCAAGAAAATGTGTGTTCCGATCACCGACAACATGATTTAAACAAGGTACACCGTGTCGTGGAGTGCAAGACGTGCAGTCACTCGATGAAATGTGTTTGTCTCGATGCGTTCACTGAAAAAAAGTTAATCTTGCAAACACGTTTAACAAGACAAACAACTCCTAAATTAATCACTAACTAATAAAAACGAGCGGTTAATAAGTTTTTATGGCATTTGTAAGAAACGATTCACCAACTACTGATATTTCGGATAGCTGTTAAAGAGACATAAAATTATATGTTCTTGATGATCATCAATTAATAGAAAATACATAAAAAAGAGCAATTAAATTACTCAGAAACGAATACAATTGGGTTGTCGATTAGTTTTTATTACATTAGATAGATAATGAAACGAATGTGTGTAACAAAATGTTGGTAATTAATTAAGTGTCAATTATTTATTTATTTAGGGTCAATTTTCAAGATGAAAATGTAGATGAAGATAATTCCGAAAGCAATACCTACGTACTTTGGAAGATGTAAGTTATTTTTCTTACGTTCCTAATATAGATAGAGGAAAACAATATTATATCATACAACCTCCGTAGAGAACTTCGTGGAGGTTTTAGGTTTGAATCTCGTGTATGAAATATATAAACTGCCAGGTCTTAATATTGTGATTGACTGCCGAATAATATATCTGGTTTAGTAATTTTGTATAACCTACCAACGAAAAGCCTGTAAGTAGGTGGCCATCTTCTATAGAAATGGACATCGTAGCTTCATAATGATTAAATATAATGCCGTGAAGCGGAATTAGGTCTATCTGTCAAGTGAATGTAATATAATATTATACATGTTTCCTTAAGCATTTAGGGTAATTTGCACTATTGTGTAAATAGGTAATGATAATGGATATTCTCTGAAGTAAAGAACTTTGTGGAAGATGCCTTCATTGTGAATGTCAATGAAGTTTAAATTGTGCGTAAGGGCATTAAGATGGTACGAGTTCATGAGTCTTACTGTACAATAGGAAGGTATCGTTAGTTTATCTTTTAAATTGTACTCTTGACTCTGAAGATTCCCTATCTTAACGGACGGTTTATAGGTTTTAGAACATAGACGACAGGTGAGAATGTTATGCTTATTTTACTGGTATTTTAATGGAAGCTATTTTGGAGACTTAACGTCATTAAATAAATTATTTGCTTTCAACCTGAATAAACTATTTGCTTGGTGTTCAGAAAATAATTTGCAACTAAACATTAGTAAATGCCAGATTATTAGTTTTTGCAAAGGTAAAAATCCTCTTAATTTTTCTTATTTAATTAAAGGCGCAAATCTTCTTCGAGTTTCACAAATTTGAGATATCGGTGTCTTATTCCACGAATGTCTGCAGTTTAACTTACACATCGATGAGACTACAAGCGATGCGATGAGAATGCTCGATTTTATTTTGAGAATGGGGGCAATTTGAAAAATGTGTTAACCAACATCTACGAGTATGTTGCTTATTAGTATGAAGTAAATTAGATTATAATTCAACAGTATGGTCACCATACTACAAAGTCTATTCTTAAGCCTTAGAAAATGCACAAAATAAATTCCTTCGGTACATCAATTTTAAAACGAATATATCCATCGAATTTATAAATTATAATAACTTACGTACCGAAACCAGACTTCTCAAACTATCAGACATAAGTGTTTTAACTGATATACTATTTTTATTCAAAATTATCAAATCTCTAATTGACAGCCCTGAATGATTGGATAATTTATATGAATGTACCTGCCAGACGAACTTGAAGCATACACTTTTAAATATAACAATAACTTCAATACTAACTACTCTATTCACCAATTCCAAGAATTCATCACCTTGCAAACAAGCACTGTGAACTTATTGATATATTTTGTGTTAATAATTTTGTGAGTTTCAAAAGGCAACTAATTTCAGACATATTTGCTAATTATTAACTTTTATTATTTATTAACTTTAAAAAAGAGTCTTGTCTCTATATCTTACAACGTTTAAATCACATACTCCTTGGTTTATTTGTTTTTTTTACAGTAAACAATTTTCCTGTTTTCAGTTTAAGACGATGCACTACGTCGTGAAATATTTTAAATCGAGTCGTTATCAATAACACCCCTTATGTAAATGGCGATAAGGTTTAAATTCCCGCTTAACACCATCCGCCTGTTTTGATTTATGTAAGAAAAAACATGGCCAAAAAGTGCCTTTTATTTCATTTTGTGGATGTTCATGCATAAATAAATATTTTTTTTCCGATCATTTTATGAATAACTTAATTTGCCACATTAAACAATAAAATCATAACCGAAAATGTGTTTGTAAGTAGGAGATTTTGAACTTTAAAGCCGTTTTCATAGGCCTTATACATTATTTTTTTATGGGTTTATAAAAAGACTTATCTAAAAAATACTCGATTATTTCAAAGGCCAGGATGTATTCTACTCGCAGTATTTAATTAAAGATCTGAAACATTCAAGGAGACCAAATTTTCAAACCAGAAACACATGATTTTGCATTACTACGTAGTGCATCGCCTTAACTGGATTGCAACAAACAACAATAATTGCATGCATATATGAATGTACAATGTACATACTTTCTTTATATGTGAAACATTGCTTTATTTACAATATCAGGTTTTATTGTTTGGATTTGATTATCTTTTATTTGATTTGATTTATTTGTTATCTTAGTATTAGCATTTGATTTTTATTTTTTTGTATATAGTTACGCTATTATCCATGTATTATGTTACACTTTCATATATAAACTGTAAATTTTCTCTGTAAAAGCCCGATAGGGCCAAACGCTTGCCTAATATTTGACACGGTTGGTATTGCCAGCTGAGATTTTACGACTTCATTTTTCCCAATAAATGCTCGGCTGTGATTTACATGCTTTTATGTGTCCTCTCTCCTATAACATGATTCTCTTCAAGACCCAGATTAACGTCCCTTTCTTAAGACCTTCCACATAGCAACCACAATGATGAAAAAGGCCATACGATTGCCTTGAAGGAAATCACAAGGTGACTGTAGAGGTTTATTTATTACCCGAAAAAATCTGTAACACAAAATAAAAAATAAAATGCAAATTATAAAAGTAAATAATGGTAAAAATAGAATAAATAAAATAGCTGTCACGGGAGGCCTGGTATTTGAAACATCTAAATTGATTTTTAATTGACGGAAGTGAGAATAAACATGTCTTCATATTTTTGAAAATATATATATATTTTTTATTGTAATTAAAATATAGACAAAGATATATATATCTGTAAAAAATTAAAAATTCAACATCATTACCAATTTTAGCGAGGATAGAAGTAAATATACCCGCTCAGAGTTTATGCGGCCGGGCGAAAAAAGACAATGTGTTGCTAGGCTGAATTTGGGTCGTTCCATTTCTGTGCAAGAGCGTCGTCCCGTCTTGCCACGCTTGGTACGCAAGAGTCGGTATTATCTCTCAAGGCGCGCAAAAAGATGTCAATAATGATATTTAAATAATGAAAAGAAGGTTGCTGAGACCAGAAGATAAGCGAGTTAAGGAAGTTTGAAAATATAATTTTCATCGAGACGTTTATTTAGCCGTATCAAATTATTCGTTGTGTTTGTACTTACAGGATCAAGTACGTGCTGAACTGCCGGCGAACGCGATATGTCGTCGAGTTTTTCCTTTCATCTTTCACAATACGAAAGCGTGTGTTATAAGCCATTACGCCAAACGGGTTTGAGTTTTCAATGCGAAGCCATAAAGCCGGGATAGGCCGGGGTAGGCCGGGGTAGACCAGGGTAGGCCGGGGTAGGCCGGGCCAGCAAGGCATGGCTTCCTGAATAACACACGTCCGGAAAATGGATGAGGAATAAGATTGTAAAGGTTAATATATCGACAGTGACAGTAGACAGATATTTGACAAGCAGAAATGATATGGCTGTCGATAGAAGTGAAAATATTTTTTATTACATGAAAGAACCATTCGATATTGTTCTAAATTCAATAAAAATACATTCTAATAAAAATTTAATTTCTTCTAAAATATTCTCACATCACATAATCGATTTAATACTTCAAATCTTTGGCTAAGAAAACAAGCACGTTTACGGGTAGAGTTACAGGTGAATTGGTCTAGTAAGATTAATCTTACAATCTGGATATGTAATCGGATTCCAACTGCCATTTAGGAAATATTAAATGTTTTGTGCAGGAATTCTAGAAGAAAAACGTTCAAGATGAAATATTATAAAGATCCATCTAATGATTTAGGAGTATGTTCAACTAATATAACAACTGGTGGCATAAAATGACGGATTGGAATAAAACATTAATGTTTTATTTTGGATGTCACGAATCTTTTTAAGACTATGAAAGATGAATTATCGAGCGTTTTGCATATGCAATCCCATTGTTGACAGTAGATTTATCGCAGATAAAGTAAAATGTTGTCAGTTTGGGAGTATTTTAGCCAACGAAAAAATATTACTCTCATTTTCTCAAAGAAATGGGGAAGTCGTTGTTCCGGGCGACAGAGAAAGGAAAGACACAATACATGCCAAGCATTTCTTTTGTAAGTCTTTCAGTGATGACTTAGAATACAATGAGACTAGTTCAGCCTAATACTCGGAGGCCTGGGCTACTTACTTATTTATTAAATACAAAAATACTGAAAGGATTTACAGAAGAAATCTACTAAAATATTTTCATAAGAGATGTAATACGCCACGCGGGTTTTATTAGACCTAATGGAAAAAATTGACGACCTCCCAGGCTATGACAGCTAAATATCCGAAATAAATTAGTGTTCTCAATGAAAGTTTAAGGGATTCGGATAAATAATCACGTGACGCATGTGTTAAGTATTTACCTTCCTGTGTAGATATTATTATAGATTGTGTACCTGTATTAAACGAACGAATATGAATTTGTATGACTGGTGGAAAGGGTGAGGGTCCGTTAGCGAAACTGTGTTCCGGAATAAACACAAAAGAATGGAAATATCGACAATGGCATTTCCGCGGAAGGAAACAGAATGTAAACATTCACAGACTTTTATCAGTACTCAAATCCTCTTCTGCTCTTTAGCTGAGAGCAACACAAATAATGGCATACATTGAATGGTATTTGCATCTCGATCTCTTGTAACACGTCTGCAAACATGTACACAATTAATTTTTAAAAACACGACAAATATACATACGAGTACATTAAGTTATATTCAAGTATAATTAAACAATAAAAAAATATTTGAAAAAAATCACTGAACAATTCAGTAAAAAATATGACTTTAAAATATCAAAACGGAATCACATGTTTAAATTTTTTGTAGGGTCCCTCCGATAAACGAGAATAAAATTCGCACCTTATTCAATACTGTGATATATACTATATGTTTATACATCTTTTATTAGGTTCAATTTAAGCTAAATTTGAACTTGATTATTACTTAAGTGGTGATTACAATAAGTTTATTTTGTGCATAAGAATAATGTCACAGTTTTCACAGTCCTCCTCACTCCATCTAGGGTTTCCTGTTCTGAAGCGGCCAGTAGTAGTTTTTTTGTAAATAATTGTATTCATGATCTAGATGTCTTTACATTGTCTTCCTAATATTTGCAAGTTAATTATTACTCAGTTCTCTCAACCATGTTCTGATTTTAGTTTTTAATATAATATAAAATGTTGTTATTTTTTTGGTTGTTTTGGTGGTGCATTATATAGTTTCGCACCCCGCAATTCAACATTTTTCAGTCCAAAAGATATAAATTAAAAATTCGCTCAGTCTTAAAACATTTTTTAAGACAGAGCGAAGATGGTTCTAGTGACGATAATTATCTACAGTTGTCGGTAAGGTAGATTGCTGGTTCTTTAAGTAGTTTAAATATAGCATACAAAATTATACGTATAGTCTGTTCCAAGGGCAGAGAGATTTAAGACTACAATATAAAGGACGTTTGCCCCCCGGCTGTCTAAGCTCACCGTGATATTTCCGTCAAAATAAATTAGACAACGTTGTGAATAAGGAGTTTTATTTCTACATTAAAACCCAACAAATACATATGAGCACATAAAACAAACTCCCGTACAGCGTAAAAGCTTTGCCAGCGGAAAATGCATGCACGTACATTTTCACGGTAATCGCAGGAAAATGGTCCCGCTTTGGCAAAGCCGAGGGACTTTGAATAATCCAGTAAAACATTTTTGAAAGCGAAAAAGAAAACACACACGTGCCAACCTAAAATAATGCTTTAAAAACTTTACTTATTACTCGGGTGATGAAACTTATTGAATATGGCTCACTTTAAATTGTTTTGAACTTTCAGTCCAGAAGTGTAAGTGTGTCACCTTTTCAAAGCGTCATAAAAATCCCCTTGTTAAAATTTTATTTATAAACTCTCCAATCCCCAACGGCTCTGAAGTTAAATTTTTGGGCGTAACATTTGATGGGAAACTAAAGTGGTCTTCCCATATTCATAATATTGTTATTTAATGCGAAATTTTTGAAATATCATCAGATCGTTAACTGAAGTTTGGTGGGGTGCTCACCCTATTTGCATAAAGTTGCTTTACAGTGCACTTATTCAAAACCATCTCGACTATGCCTGACCACTCTTTACCATGCATCAAAAAATGTACTCAATAAATTAGACAATATTCAATTTAAATCTTTGCGAATAATAACTTGAATATCAATCGTAGCCCATAAATTTCTCTTCAAGTAGCATATTCTGATCCCCATCTTTGTATAAAGTGGCAACTATTTTTGAGACATATTTCTTCTTAACGCTTAAATTTAGATCTAGAGCTCGAACTAAACCTCCATTCGAAAAAAAATTCAGTCTCTCTCAGATCTTCAAATTATCCAAAATGATCTTCTCTTAGAAATTAAAATGTGGTCACGTAATTATAAAACCAATAATTTTAGAAGGGATCGGCATTCTTAAAAGCCATTCCAATCTCCCGGCCCGTACTGCCAATAATATTTTTAATGACTTTATTTCATCTAAATGGCACTCCTCCCTTTTATTTGCCGATGGCTGCAAATCTCCAGAACTTCCTAACTATGGTTTAAGTATTAACGTGTACTACAATAATTCCAATGACCGGATATTTCATTCAATTTCAAACCGATTTTTAATATTTTCAGCCGAGTCCATTGCAATAATCGACTCCCTCAAATATATGAATAAATATAATTTTGAACCTTTTCTAGTTCTCTCTGACTCTCTCAGTTCCCTCCAAAAATCTAAATCCAGTCCTCTTTTTCATCTTGATGATCACTTTGTATGCCATTTTTAAGTGCTGATAGCCTCCATTCAAATCTTTAGTAACACTGTAACTCTGATTTGGATTCTTGGATATGCTGGCAGCGTGGGTAATGATATAGCGAATGCTTTCACAAAACAAGGAGCATCCAACCCTATTGTTACCCTCGTAAATAAAATTCTTCTATCTGACATTTTTTCCACTCTCGACGATAGATCTCGCAAAGTTTGGTCAGATTATTGGCACATTGCTAGTCAATCCAAGGAAGCCTGCTATGCCTCAATACAAGGGACTATCCCATCAAATCCGTGGTTTCAACAATTCCCCTATTTAACCAAAAAAATTTCCTCAATTATTCGAATGATGATTGTTCCTTTCATGTGCTTGACTCCTCAGATTGAAAATTCTGTAGTCTATAAGTGGGAACTACTACATATTTCTACATACATCAAATTTTTTGGATCTCTAAACAAATATTCTCTGTGCTATCAAGTCTTATTTAAAATTGCCTCCCCTCCATTCTACATCTCATCTGTTCGAAGTCTGAATTCGACTCCAATATTCGATATAATTTTTAAATTTACCAATTTGAACAAAATTAATACATGAATTCACCTTCCCTCTCTCCATAGATTGAAATGATAGCCTAGAACACCTAGAAGAGTGAAAGACAGAAACATTTGAAATAAAAAAAAAAAACTTATTGAATATAGAAACTCGCACAATATCTTTACGTGCAGTTCAAATTTTATTTTTTTCAACTGCTTACCGCAAGAATGCAAAACCCTCCACTCCACTTATATAACATATACATTATTTTAATTACTTTATCTTTTATCAATTAATTTTACCGCAAATCATTCCTTAGCATTTACTAACTTCCTGGAAAAATAATAATCACTCGCCAAATAAATGTGATTTAAGATTTTCACGGCCAAAAGTATTTTTGTTATTTGTTTTTGGGGTGTTATGCCGTGTTGCGCTAACTCCTTCTTTAGCCAACGTTTCGGACAGCATTGCAGTGTCCATCATCATGATGGACAAACAAAAAAAAATAGCAAAAACTCGCCAAATATTTCATACAGACATGTCATCGGTACCGATCCTCGTAATAATTTCTAAAACCTTGTAAACTATTTACCACTCATTTTAATAATGTTCTATTCGTTTCTCAAATAATAAAATAAATGGGAGTATTTTTTCTAGTACAATGCGTTCGCATAGTAAAAAATTAAAATAGTGTAAAACCTTTTTTCACATACATGGGTGGTTTTCTGAAAATCAACAGTTACGAAATGAAGTGATATTTAAGTTAAACATTTATTAGTATTTTTAAAGTGTATTAAAATTATTAAATATATAAAATGAAATAAAAAAAGTTTCCACAAAATATAATAAGAAAACGATAAAAAATATAGTTTTAACACCACCATTAAATCAGCTCATAGTTAGGTTCACTCCGTTCAAGACGAATACATCCTTGGGGTGAAATTCCCCGCTGAGGGGTAAATTTGCAAGTTTTGCTAATGATGCAGAAGTGGCGACTCCGCCGCTCCGCATCCTCATTTAAGTTTTCGATTGCAAGAGAAAGGAGCCTGACACGTCATAAAGTTAGCGTTAATTTGCCACACTCCAGATTTGGGAGGAACTTCGCGATTCTACCCTCGTCCTATCTATCTACCTAAATTATTCTGACTTCTACCTACTGAAACAAACAAGTTGATCAAGTGAAAACAATTTACGCACAAATACAAATTGTTATTAATACTGAGCTTTTTAGAGCATATTTGTAATCACCACAAGGTCGATTTACAAAGCTAGAAAATTATTTAGGAATTATGCTATTCTTATATTCTACTTAGATTAATCGAGGCTTTCAATATTGAATGTAACTTACATATTTTCAGATATGCGATTATTAATAATTACAGAGTTTAACTGTCAAAACGAAACGTTAAGAAAAAATCATCAAAAAAGTTTTTATGTACCACAGTGCTCTGAAAAAATACTAAAACAACTTTATGGAATTGGGTAAAGCGAACAAATAAAAATAACATCAAACCTCGCCATACAAATTATTACTATTATAATAATTATAATTTGTTATTTTTTTTTGTAAAACCGCACAAGACTCCCAACTGCTCCCAATCGTCTGGAGCTAGTGAGACTAAGAATTTAAGAATGATGGTCTTACACCAGGGCGATACTGAGAGATCTTCCACTCTGAAACGTGCGCAAATATAATATATATTATTTAAAATGAGTAATTTGTGAAATAACACAATTTTATCAAAATAAAATTTACTTGCGCACACCGGGATTTGAATTCGCTGGTCGAGAGACTTACTCCTCCACCACGGAGGCTGACTGCCACGTAATAAAAACATACGTCATCAGCCTTATTTCGTGGTACTCTATTCATAGGTTTAGGTCCAAATACTCCGGAAACTCGGGCTGTGAACTCAACTTCTTGGTTATTATCATACATTTGGAAATACGTCCTGAAATAAATGTAATGTTTTTTGTATTAAAAAAGCAGTAGGTAAAAAAAACAACACCATGAAAACTTATTATTGCGTATTTACATTCATTTTATTTAAAAAATGAAATATTCACTCAAATAAGCTTGCGTATAATTTAATTTGCCTTCTTTATCTCCCAAACGGGTTACCCGAGTTCATTTTAAATGACACATTTGATAAAGTTTGAGGTATTTGTATGACAGACAGAAGGGGATTGTATAATACAAGCTGCCTATCCGCCTGACCCAACGTTTTGGGCTAATTCGAACGGCTGACTCTGCAAACTAATGCCAAGAGAACAGATACCCAGCTGATGGAAAAACCTGCACGGAGCAAGTAACATCAGTTTGAAAACTATTAAAGCCGTGTTTACAATTTTGATCTCTAAAATCTAGGTCCCCGTTGGTTTACGTGGCTTGAAGAGTTTCGATTTGAATAGTTTCGTTTTAGACAAGTGTAAAAAATACATCGGAAATACCATGGACATCCAAATTGAAGGACTTGACTTACATGAAATATATATATATATATATATATATATATCATTTCGACGAGCTGGAGGCAAACCACGTGATCTTAAATTAATCGCCTAAAGTAGCGACGCTAAAATTGAATTAGGTGGCTAAATTATAACACATTTGTAAAAGTGTACAACTAAATGGTGTAACAAAATATTAATTTTTGGAAACAAGCCCGAAATTTTGTTTAGCACTTTTGTTTGTTTTGTTTTGTGTCCCGATTCGGGATAAGTAGTTAAGTTTTTTAGGCAGCCAGCAATTTGCGGGCGTTGTAAAAAGGATTAGTTATTATTAGGCAGATTTTATTTTGAGGACCGAATGGTGATATTACAATGCGATTTTCTGTTTAATGTTTTATTTATTTTTATTAATACATGATTTAGAGGGTACATATGGTTTTTGTAATATTTCACTCTCCACGCTAGGGATGACCGTGTTATGGCTGATGAATTTTACGGTTTGCGGACATAGAATGTATACATTACTATATGAAAAATAAAAATGATATATAGCAAGTTTGGGTTGCAAGAAGAGAATGGAGAAGTTAGAGAATTGTAAGGAGATGAAAAATTTGAGAAATATATAAAAATAGATCACTCTAATTAATTATGTACATACCATACCGCTAAGTTAGGTAATAAGGATATTTTATGTTTTGTCTGAAAGGTGATTAAATTGATTGAGTGCATAATGAATGGGTATTGTAGTTGTAATGTATTCCGTGTGTAAGGATCCATTTCGTAATTTGGTTTTTAAAGGAATGGGGTTGATTCACGGTTTTTAGGTTTTCAGGGATAAGGTTAAAGATTTTAGGAACCAGGAAAAAAAATTGTCTTTGAGCTGACGTGGAATGTAGTGAAGGTACTTTGTAGTGACCTTTGGTAACTGTTCTGATGGTGTAGTTGTGTTGTAAAAGAGATTTGTTTTTATATTTGAACAGGAAATGTATTAGCGAAAATTTTAGGTGGAGTTGTCGTATGTTTAATACCTTATACTCTATGAGGAGTCGTGTGGAGGGGTATCTTGTCGGTCGCTTGTTAATGACACGTATTACTGTCAGATTAATATATTGATAAAGTGGAACGGTCACGCCACCTCCCGCGCTCCTCGCAAGTGGTTTGTTCCCCTTTCCTTGATTGGCTAGTCTATTAATTTGAATATCTGTAGAAAATTCTAAATTTAAATAAAATTTTGTTCGTAACCAAATTTGCAAAGCCTTCTCAGGTCATTTCCTGAGAAGTAAATTCCTAATATATCGGAACACGTGTTTATGCACGTGCATTTGCCTAAATAAGATATACTAACGAAATGCGAAAATATTAATATTTTCATATACACGTGTTCCGATATCGTGAAAATATATTCGTCATTTTCTAAAAGTTAATCAGGAAACCTATTAATTCCATTCGTTAAGGCCTGCAATCTGTTTTAAACCAAATTACCAATAATTTAAAGAGATTCTAAATAAATTATCAATACTTATTCTTCTCCGTGTATGTAAATAATTTAAAGGGGTTGGTTGGGTATCCCTAGCAGTTACATAATCATAATCTCAGCGATGGCCAGGAACATGTACAATGTACAGTGGTACGTAAAGGATAGACGCACATTCCCTTTCCCAGGATAACACAAAAGATAAGCGGTGAATCAAGTTTGACGCTCGTCTGTGGTTCTGGAAACCTAAGATAGTTTAAGAGCTTCAGGATTACTGATTCTCAAATTACATACTCGTACATATGTGGAAAGCTGCTAGCCTACTTTTGCTTTGGACTCGGAACAAAGTTAAATCGATCGGAACAATAACGTATGCACGAAGTTGCGGAAAAATATAACTATTATGGCTTCGAATTTGTTCAAAAGTGTGGTCCGCGTTAAGATACGGAAAATTTGAATGAAACTAAAAGGCTTTAGGGCTTTTGGTTTAAACAAAACAAACTTTCAAATTATACACGAGGAAGTTGCTCAACTCTTTCTAAAATTTTCGTAGGAAGTTAAAATACGAATGAGCAATATCGTAACTATTAAGCATGAAATCTGTGTTTACAAAGCAGAAAAAACCCCACGATTAGCGACCTCAGGCGTCACGAATTTGAAAAACTGAAATTTTTTGAAATTTATAAATAAACAAATATGATGGAAATAATGTTTTAAACTTTATGTTCATCATGAGCTTTGATATAATATAATTAAGTGATGAAAAAAAAGTTGAAAATTGTGCAAAGTCACTTATTCTCATCAACACTATTATTATAATAGTGCATTTGAATTGATATGAATAATATGCCAAAGACGGGAATATGTTGAGTCAGACAAAATAAATCGTATTTTTGACTGTCCAAAAAAAACAACACTGTCTAAAAACTTCTCAGTTCAAAGTTCTCAAGGGAACGGTGGCTTTTGAACGCCAGTGATTTATCTCCTAGTTCAGCTGAGACCGTAAATCCTCCCTTAGCCATGCCGATAGTGGAAAATAGGTTTGGTGATTGATCAGTTTCCAGAGCGGTTCTTGAGTCTGGGATAGACATCATCAAGCTATTCGGTAAGCTACGAATAAAACTTACTTACGTCAAAACAATGAGAATGTTATCATTTTAGGTAGGTGGCTGATGAAAATATATAGTAAAAAATATTTATCGTATTCTATCACATTCAAACTTTCATAAAACAGTATAGTTTTACCTTAGCTATACTATCTGGCTTCGTCAAATTTTCCCACTTTATTTTCCAAATATTTCTTATTAAAACGTCACTACCGGTGGTGGGTCGGGAATAACCCAGTCTTTGCAAAATTAATTATTACGCGTTAGATATTTCTTTAAGGCTAATTTCCTTTAATCTTATCCAATTTTCAAACAATTTTATTTAAAAATTAATACAATCGGATAAAGATCAAGTGAATTATTATTATAATCGGAATATTTTTGACGTACGAGGAACTGGACAAGATCGCATGGAAAATTAAAGATATGGATAAAAATTCCATGTAAAGCAGTTAAATTCGGTTTTTTAGGTATACCTGTACCCATCCCCCAGGTTTGGGTTTTGTTTTGAACAACCGAAGTCGACGTGTTTTAAACTGATATTGTCAATAATTTATTATCGAAAAACTGAAAGCGTAAAAAAACATCATTTGGCATCCTGCTTTATTTTGACAGTAGAACGAATATTTCAAATCTCCTTAGGTCCTAATTGAAATGAAGTTGTTAGCTCAAAAAAGTTGATCAACACATTTCAGACACCTTTTTTCTTAGTGAACAGTTAAAAATTATGGAACAAATAACAAGGCGACTAGTTTTATTTTTTGACTCTTCGACGACCATGATGGATATCATGTTGTTAGCCGAGTGGGGTGGTGAATGGTAGTACACATTTCCTGACTATCTCCGTCGAAGAGTTTTACAGAAAAAAAAATTGTAATTTAAGTATTCAGAAAAAAAAATGATACAAACTTTATTATTGAAATGAATTTATGTAGAGGGACTGATTTATTTTTTAAGGAACAGGATCTTTGTGAATTAAATTAATGGTAGTGTTTTCGTAATTTACCTTTGTATTAAAACGTGTCCTACAGTAAAGCAAAATGGAGGAAGCTGACATCTAATCTGAGAAGGAACTTTAACACTTACGAAAGGTATTTTCGATTATCCCGGACGGAAGTCAGCGAAGAAACATTAAGGATTCCTCTTAGTGAGAGCGGAGAGATGCAACAAGGGTAGTTGGTGGTGGTGGGGGAGTGGCAATATCAAATAGTGATTATCCCTCATTAGGGATAAAGTGCAATGGTATTAGTATACCTAATCTAATCTGGAACATCAAATTACTCCCTCCACCCTAGTTAGAAAATATATCGACATAATATAGAAGTTAGGAGAATATTGGGCGCAGTAAGGAAAAAAATAGGCTGAAGGCACTGAAAATGAGATGTCTGAGGGATATGTGTGATAAAACAATGTATGTCCAAAATACGAATGAGTAGTGTAATCGAAACGGTTGATTAAGGAAAGCGTCAATGGTTCGAACTAGTATATTGGGTAAAACATGAACGGTATATAAGAACAATAAATTATGCGGAAATACATATTTTGGACACTTAAGGAAGACATGACACGATTTAGGTAATCAAATGCTAGTGGGTCGTGCCAAAAGTCGGAATAACAGAAATATGTATGATTGTATGATACAAAATATGAATCCGTATGGAAGGAGTGTGTGACAGAGTTGTGTGCCGTTCCAATATCTCTGCCTACCTCTGCAGAAAATTGGAGTGAATATGACGAATTATTATAAAAAAAGATGCCAAAAAAATCAAGATTTATAGTATAGTACGCTTCACTAGACATATACCCACTACGAAAAGTTACTACACATGTCTACATCTTATTTCAACATTCTTTAAAACTTTTTATTATTATTACTCAGTTTTACACTTGCGGATAATGGCGGTTAAGAGACATATTCAGACAGCATATATAATTTTTATTTCAGAAAATATTAAGATATTGTACGTAACAGGATCCGTCCAACCATTATACCGATTAAGCTCCCGATCACTTCAATGATGGTTAGTTTGCTAGATAAAAAAAAATATTGAAAGTTTTTTCTTCGTACGACAATGATTGGGCTCGTAACTTTGTTATCTATTCGGTATTAAAAATAAATGGGTGAGAAAAATAAAAGTGTCATAATAAAGTTGAAACGCCACCCGACTTGAGGGCAAAGTTTCCAGATGTCATAATTCAAGTGCGGTGATCGTTCAAACAATTTTAGAAGTGACACTGCATCGTCTACGAACCGAAGAACGATTGAAATCGTCCACGGGGAACATTACTCCAGCCAAGTTTCGTCTTATAAATCCGCCCGGCGAGACAGGTGGAAAGTTACCGGGCGCAGAAAACACAACGCGCCGGGGAAATTCCCGAAGGATGGGCGACTGAAGTAGAAAAATTTAGACGAATTGCTAACGAAGTTCTGAATCAGCTAAAGAAAATTGATTCATCGGAAATTGGTGAAGGATCACCTCCTCTCACTTTAACCGGGATACTTTTAGATTTATTGCTAATTGGTAAATGTAAAACACAATGATGCGCATTATTTAACAGTTGCTTTATAATTTACCAGAAGTTTACTATTTTCCTATTAAACACCTAAAAATTAACAAAAAATTGTGATGTCTTGCTTTATCTGTCGACAGTTATATAGATATTTTTAAGCTCGTGATGGCAATAACTTCGCCAGCTGAAAAAAGTTGCGTTGTCCTAGAAACTTCAGATATAAAAAGCTGTGTACATGTTGTGACGTCAAGGTTCTCTGTCGGAGAGTTTTTGCTGCTTCAGCTTACAGATCTTATCTTTTACACAGTTCAGAAGAGTTTGTAATTAAATTTTGTCCTATTGGAGCTTTTATTAAGTCAGACATTTAAGATCTAATTTTCCAGAACCATTTTAGGATTTGGCGACTATAAGAAGTAATGCTTTCTGAAATATTTTTGAAATTTGAACAATAAAGGCGTAAAGGCGCCTTCTGCGCTTTATTATGGCTGTTTGACAACAAAATAGCAGTCGAACATCGAGAATATAAAAACGTTACCACTACGAAGAGCTAAACTTTTGCCATCTTGCATAATTATTTTACACGTTTGAAACACAAAATTAATAGTTGCACTAAGAAGTTATGTTAATTTATTCACTGTGATAAATTATTGCCAATTCGCTGAATAGTCTACGTTTTGAGTCTAGACAGTAATTTATATTTGAATTAAATATCATTTTCCCTGCCTTCTTCTAAGAAATATTTTAGAAATTTAAAAAACCAACATTAGTATTGTACTCCCGAGTCATTCAGGACTCATTATGGTGCGTTAATATAAGCAAATGAAGTAAAAAAACATGAAATATACAACTGTTTCCTAAAAAATATCAATATTTTTTCAGAACCAATGTATTCTTCATCAGGATATTTTGTAACAATTAATACTTACAATAATAGACCCACAGAGAAAAATGTTACAATAAGCCTAACATTTATAATTATAAATTATTGTAACATGCGTAAAATTATAAATGTAACGCTTATTGTAAACAAGTAATTAGTTAAAATTATAAAAATATTTATATGATTTAAATTTATTATTGTATAATAAACATTGAATTAAAAATAAAATATTTTAAAAAGTAAAATTTGAATGCAGAAATTTTTCTTTAATAATTTCATTTTATTTTTTAATGATAACTGATAAATTAACATAAGTAATAATTATAAGCCTGAAACACAAATATAAATTGAATAAATCTTCCGAGAAAAAATAAATGCCGCCTACGGGAATCGAACCCGCACCTTCCGATTGCCGGTCAGGTGCACAGAACCACTGGCCTTCGTCGGTTATTTTTTAACCGCCAAATAATTCAATAAACACTAGTATTTCATTTAACAATTACTGTTTTTTGATTTTTTTCACCTGAAAATAACCTGTTAACATAACAAGGTAAACAACTCTAATAAAAAATGATAAATCACCGCTCATCGTAATAATTTTGGTCAAGAGGCAATTATTTGTTCATTCTTATTTGTATTAAGCTTAAGTATAATTTGTATCCTGATGAAGAAACCATTGGTTTCGAAACATTTTAATCTTTTTTATTAAATAGCAGTGTTAACAAAGTTTGTAATTTTATCAAATTAAAATGACGCCACAAGCTGATTTTACTATTGTGGAAGAAGTCAAAATATATTAATTACGTAAGTAAAATATATGACTGACATGTACAAAATTATACATTAACTTTACATAAAAGGCCCCCGCATTTCCCTAGAGGCCTTCTTCATCTTTACACAAGAGATCCCCTCATTTCGCTAAAGGTCTTCTTCATCTTTACATAAGAGACCCCCTCATTTCCCTAGAGGTGTTCTTCACCTTTACACAAGAGATCCCCTCATTTCGCTAGAGGTCTTCTTCATCTTTACACAAGAGACCCCCTCATTTCCCTAGAGGTGTTCTTCATCTTTACACAAGAGACCCCCTCATTTCCCTAGAGGTGTTCTTCATCTTTACACAAGAGGCCCATGCATTTCCCCAGCCATCTTCATCTTCGGGAATGTGTAAAGAGAGAGTAAATTATTTATTTATTTTTATATGTAAAACACAATGTTTAAACGGTATCGGAAAGTTGAACTAAAAATCACTTATAACTTAAGCTTCTCACTTGGATTAGTCATTAAACGAGACGATATACGATACATTGTCTATATGTTGTAAACCTTTTATGAAATTACTAATTTTGCCGTTAAACTTTCTTTCATGCACTAACGAATAAAACATCTGCCAATAAAATTCTAAATAACATTATATCACTAATCTGATCGACTTTAAACAACAGGCAACAAATTAAATGTTAGAATACAAATTACAAGTTACCTACAAAGTAAAAGTTGGAATAATCCCTCACTCTAAATAGAGCAATAATCCAGAAAGCAAAGCTGTGGTTTAAAGTAAAATGCACCTCAGTGGAGGTTTAAATGATCGGTGGCGTAATTTATCCGGTCGTAGAAAGCTCTTCACAACTACTGCTACTGGTACTGGCGCAGCGTTCCACATAGAATGCGGCGCATCTCTAATCTACTCTCACCTCCTTGCTAGTACCTCATAGCTCGTAGCTGCTGCTCTGCGTAGCGTCGACGCTCTACGTTATGTGTACTCGGAACTTGAGCGAGATTTATTTTATTTAGTACTTCATAAGAAAAAAAAAAAAATTTTCAGTGGAATTCAAGAAATATTATGGCAAGTATATTGTGCAATGTGGTTTTGTAAATTTATTCGGTTTATACAAGCGGTTAAAGATTATGTTATTTACTTTCATTGTCAAGTGTGTTCAATTAAATTTTAGTAAGATAGATCTGCTTTTTTCGAGGAAATTCACAGTGCATGTTTCATGTCGATTGAGGAAATGTTTATATAGGTTGTTATCTTTTTTAATACAACAGCATTATCCTAAAAGCACGCATATTGTTTGCGCCGATATTTCAATTAAAAAGTGATATCTTGTAAATATATTTTTATGCTACGAAAAAAAAATAACCTCCAGACCAATATGTGGAGAACGGCCCCGGAAGGCAGTGCTCTCTTAAGTATTCGCATATCTAAGAAACAATTTCTCAAGAGCTTCAAATAAAGGTCAGAAGGAGTGTCATACCGTGACTTATAATATTTAATGATTAAGAGGAAAGAGCTGACAGATAAACAGCGGAAGCGGAGAGCGGATAAGGTCGCCGGATACTGGCGGGCATAAAAGGAAATCAGTTAGCAGCGCCAATGGGGGGGCAACGTTGCGTTTCACTGGATTCCAATTAACGGAAATACTAATGGGCAAATATCACCGGAATGCGGTAAACCAGATAAGCAACCATACAACTACATGCGAGGGATGGAATACAACCTGAAACAAAGATGCTGAAGAGTTTCGGACAATAAATCATTAATTGTTATTTCCTTACATAATCTGACTTCACATAACCAAAACCTTCCTAGTGATTTTACTACAAACGATGATGTTCTTGCGCGGCCTTTTCCAAAGAAAACATATTTATTTGGATTTAAGGCCAAAATAACCAACCAAACATTCAGTTTGGTCAAGTACTTGGCATCAAATTCAAATTTAAGTTTTGAATAAAAAAGGCAGCGCAGTCGTCCCTCTGAAGAGGGATGAAAAAACTCATATTATTCAAGTTCGCATATCTGATATCCTATTACTAAGGCCGGAAAATCAGACCCATTGACAAATATCTATTCTTTCTTCCGATATGAATTGAACCCACAATCTCTCGATCGGGAAATGAAATCTTTTCCACAACAACTATTCAAAAACAATACAACAAAGCATATAGTACTTACTCATACAATGATAACACAAGGAAAATTCACAAACTCTATGGACCGGTTGTTTCACAGATTTTGAATAATTCATCAATTCTGTAACTATTCAAGTACTGTGAAAGAACCGGCTCATGGTGAAACAATATCAGAACTTGAATAGAACATTCACAGAACTTGAATTTTAACTTTGAAGGATTGTTCAAACTCTGTGAAACAACCCGTCCTATTTTACTAGTGGTTGTATTTATATAATGTATTTAAAGATTCTTCCAGAGGATCTTAGGCAACCATTCCATTGGGTCGGTAAAGGTAAGGAATCGACATAAACCTAAGACTATGAGTAGAAAACTCTCACAATGGCTACGCAACAAACCATAGCGAACTTTACTTTTCTGAGCAGGGTCTTACGGCACTCGGTTTACGTGGATACCTTACCGTACCGTGGGACAACTGGTTTATTGGCATAAGATTTGCAGTACAAACCTGGATTAAGAACAACTTATGGCTTGGATCTATTCCAGTCTTTCATTCCTAATAGCGCAAAAGTCAATTCTGAAGTTGAGCATGATGACTTACAAGTCAATACAAAGGTAGGAACAGCCCAATGATTCCGTCTCCAGGACGTTTATAAAGACGTTTGATCCGGAAAACGTTATTCCATTGAAACGTGTTTTTATTTGTATCCCTACCCTAGCGGTACATTTTCCTAATTGCAGGATCTGAACATGAATGATGGACTTTATGATTAATTGCCAACTAAAGATTCGTAGCCACGAATTCATAATATTTCACATACAAGGGTCCGAAAATTCATTTAGTGACCATTTTTTTCAACACATTTTTAATCGGTGAAATATTATAATAATGATAATTATTACTATAAATAATTGTCGTAATAATGTTTCAATTAATATAAAACAGTTGCGTTTTCAGCTCACCGCTCCAAATAAATTAAAATAAACAGTAGTCAAAATTGTTATTTGATCATGAACGTTAATTGTATTTGCAATTAAAAACCCATCGCAAAATATTCAGAAATGGTTAGTTTCAGTAAATTAATATGTTGTTACAGAGTTGGTTTTGTGTTTAACAGAGAATTGGGATCGTGTTGACAAAAAGCTATGCATTCGGCATCAGAATCGGATTTGTGTTCCAACATAAATACTGATATAGGGTTTGACGGAGTTCCGCTGCAATCTATCGGTCGCAAAAACAAACAAACAGAAAGTAGGTAGCCGTTTGTTTCAGAAGTAGCTTAGGTTTGCAAAAAAACTGAAGGGGTCGATACGGATTACGAATACGAGTAGCGTAGTTGATATGGGATTAAAAGCTTTTTTCTTATAGTATTTACAAAGCACATGTTTGTTCAATAATTCATTTACGCAACTACTAAAATATATTTATTAACTGGAAGCTTGAACTACAAATGTATTTTTATATGTTAGTTATTACCTACCGTGAATATAGTATTGATGATAAAATATTGAAAAAAAACATAGGCTTAAATTTGAATTTTTCGCAGTTTGAATATTTACAAACATTAAATTATTCAAAAAGTAAATTTTTTAGACTCGGCAGAGAATTGTTTTACGTTAACTAGGAAATATTTAATTACTGAAAGCTTAAACTTGAAATATATTTTTAACGTGATTGTTTATTGTTTCTTTATATGGTTTCATTGTTTATATTTTAATTTTTAACCACACTGGACCCTGCCTGAGTTGAGATTAATAATTTTACAAAATAATAAAAATAACACAAAATAATATGTATACTGAACGAACAATTTTGCTTCTTGCAAATAATGCATACCTATTGAGCTGAAGGAAACTCAATAGGTTCAATAATAATAATTCGAAATTCAATAATGTAGCAAACATTTAGGAAGACAATGTGTTGATATTTGATTGGAAATAAAATATTTTGTTATTCATTTAAAAGAATAAAGATGAAAAGTAAAAAAAGTAATAATCTTTGCGATTAATTTAAAAAGGAAAAGGTTGAGAAAAAAAATACACAATAAATTTTGACGTAACTACCACGAACAACTTTCCACGCGCATTTTAAAACATTTTATAATTTGTTTGCAGCTGAATTAATATCTTGCGATGACAGGACTGACTGTCATGATTCCTCCTTTAATTTGACCTAAAAAATATTGTCATCTATGGTTTTTAATTTTTTCATTATCATTTGTTATTTTCGTTAGTCCAATATAGTATAAGAAGTATGTTTTATATTGGTGATAAAATACTGAGAACAAAGTACTCTTAAATTGTAATTTCTTTCAGATGAAATATTTACAAAAAATATCTAAAATAAAATATCAATTGAATATTCATCCTGAAAATATATGTGCGCTGCGCCAGAATTGTACCCGTAACTTCCTCACTCAAAGCAGTTTGTGTAAACGTAATTAACTGTTCTATGAATTTTAGGTTTTTGTTTTAAAAAGAACTGTAATAATGAAACGTATGTTCCATTGAGTTGTTTAATAGATTACAAGATTTTATGGTTTAAATCAAGGCCTAAAAAAATGCGCTCTGAGCAACGAGAATTGCTATTTTTACAGTAATTATAAATAAATGTACTTTCGCTGCCAAAATAGCTGTGTTATTTGCCTAAAATAAACTCCATTCAACAGCGCATCACGTGACTTATTGGTCTGCAGTTTTGAATTCGGGGCACGAGTATTTTGTTGTTGCACGACTTGTCAAAAAGGAAAAAAATGGATGATACCAGACTTGTTAAAATGTACATGTCAGCAATCTCCGAGGGTGGGACGTCAACGCGAGAGGTGGAGAGGGAGGCTGCTAGGGTGGTTGAAAAATTCACGGAACTTACCTGCAATGAAAAAAATACACAAATTAGAATGGGAAGACACTTACAGGAATCTCAATTTGATGAAATGAATTATGTTCATTGGAAAATTATTCAAAGAAGAAAAAGATTGTGACAGATTGTACGCAATTTATAAGATTTTTCAGCGAGAACATAAAATAAGATTTTCAGAGCTAGTGATGTAAAATCGCAAAGAAAACATATTTATGTGATACCCTATAAAATACCGCAATATTCAGAGCTAGAAGGCTATGGCACTCTCAATCAGATAAATGTAGTCTAACTGAAGGATAAATACTTGAAATTTTACTGGGAAATGTTTTGAGGATGGTGGGGTGGGTAAAGGAGGTAATTGTAAAGAGAAAGTGATTAAGAATGATCACATGGCTGTGAAAATTTTGTTACTAAAATACATACATATGGAGCCATTAACGCAAAGCTTCGAATTGGAACGTCGGACTCCAATCAGGTGGATACTGAGAGTACCTTCCACTACGCACTCGGGGAAGTTATGAGGCGGAAGGCAATGGACGTGATCACTCACTAGAGGGCTAGGGTGTGTGTCTCCTACTTTGGATTTTGTGGGTTCGAATTCGAGTGGGGCACATAATATAAACCTGTACATTTAAAAAAAACCAACAATGCCTAATAACGGTAAAACTTTTAGCTATTAGGCACCATAAAATGAGCTTATTGCGCTTCTAAAACAGAAAATCCATTTGCCTATTTTTGAAATGCACAAAGGTTTCAATTGTTCCATCCACAATATCCAGTGTTTCGTTAATAAGTTTTTTTCTATTGATATCATTAAATGTGCAGTGAGGCTTTCCTAAGTCATAGTCTGAATCACGTAAAAAATGTTTTGACGTATTTCAGACTATCTTAAGTAAATAATTTATTGCCATAAATTTGACACTAAAAGCATTTGGCCGAAAACACAATGATAATATTATTAATATTATAGAATTTTCAATTATTGAACGATAATATTTATTTATTTATACAAAAATTAAAGATAATTACTAATAACTGCCAAGGTACAACGATTAACGAACCTGAATATACTGTTGTCAAAATGTCAAAATAATTTGTTATGATTATCTTAGATCATCTTCCACTAAACAATCTTTGCCAAACTAATATTAGTAAGTCAATAAGTAATATCGTTCCCATTTTTAATTTGTACGCGGCAAATTTATAAAACCAACGAAGTCGTGAGTTTTGCCAAATAGCGAAATTTCAGGCAAATCATCCAGCTTGCAAAACATTAATATATGTATTTTTTATGTGAAGCCGCACAAGAGTCCCAGATGCTCCCAACCGTCTGGATCCAGTGAGATTATGGCATCCCCAAATGGGGTATGTTGCGAAGTTGAAGGTAATGGGAAGGAAAGGAGAGGGAAAAGGAAGGCGAGAAAGTACCTAGCTATTCATATCTAGTCACCAAACGTGGCCAACGTTTCAATTCTTAATGGTGGTCTTACACAAGGGTGATACTTTTGTGAGTCTTTTCCATTCTGGGATGTGCCGCAAATATTCTATTTATTATTTTAATTGGTAATTTGTGAAATGACACAATTAAAAATGTATTTGCGCAGGCCGGGGTGGAACCCGCGACCACCGGCTTGTTAGCAGAAAGCAGTAATTAATTACATATCACAAAACGGCTAATTACTTCGAGGCAACAATATGAACTCGATTGCTAATATTTGAAGTATGTTATCATTTTAAGATTAGGTATATCTTAAAATATTATCTACAAAATAAACGACGAAAACTTAATATTTTAGAGCAGTTGGAAATTAATAAAAAGTATAATAATTCTAAAGCTAGTTTGATAAATGAACAAAAAAATATAATTCGCTCGCCACCCCGAGATATATTTAAGCCGCGTTTAATTATTACAGAACACAAAAATACAAGTTAGTATAATAATGTAGGGGAGAAAGAAACCCCTGAGTAAAGCAACTGAAGGAATCAACAAGATAAAATATTGGTTAGATACTAAATATGGACTTTTTTTATTTAGCATAGATCCCAGACGACAACCAAGACTCGATGAAAACTTAACCACTCATGACTGCACTTCTAAACAAAACTGCCTATGCAACCCACTAACACGGACCCAGGTAATTAAATACTTAGGCATTTTTACATTGACAACTGTTTTAGATGGACAGAACAAATAAGTAAAACAGCGGTTAAAGTTAGAAAACTTATATACTTCTTCAAGAACATACGAAACATGCAAACGAATACTCTAAAAACAATACATTACGCATGAGCCCAATCATTTATAACTCACGGTATTGTTTGGGGTGGTGCTGCTAAAACTAATATGGACCCTCTTGACAAAACTCAAAAAGCCTTAGTTAAAGTTATCACAAAAAAACCTTGCAGATTCTCGACAATACAGTATATTTAAGGACTTACCGTACTGAACATACAGCAAATATACATAAAAATTATAACTCTATATTACCCAAAAGCCAAACTTAACCATCATACTGTACAACACAATTACGAAACAAGAAACAGACATCAACACATGACCCCGAAGATATACCACCTATAGACAAAGACATTTTCATAATCTAGCTCCAAAATTTTTCAATTTAATTGAAAAATATACTAAAGACCTAGCAACAAGTGTAAATCTAAGACACAAAATTCACACTTGAATAGTCAATAATGGCATTGTACACTGCGGACAGATAACATCTACAATATTGTAAAGTATAACACACTCCACGCCTGTATTTTTCTCTTTTGTTCTCATTCATTTATTTGTATTTTCATTTCTTTCGGTTTTTTTTTTATTTATATTCATCTACCTAATTATTTATCTTTTTCATTTACTTGTTTTATTTCTCTTTTTTAAATATCTTTTTATTTGTATCTCTGATTCTATGTACATTCTCGTTAACTAAAATTAGATTATTATTTTTATTTTATTGGTTAACAAATAATAATAAAAAAACTAAATCATTAGTTTGGAAACACCTTACTTTAACGACGTTTAGTCAATTTTAAACTTTACAATTACTGGAAAAACTTTAAAGGGAAATTAATAATCGTTAATGTTTTCCTATATTTTACCCGGAAATCAATGGTAAAGGTATAAAAATAAAATGATTATTTTTTATCATCAGAAGTACCTATATAGAAATAATATAAATAAATCATCTGTAAGTGGCTTCATAACACTATGAAAATGCTTTCAGAGGGCGAAACAGCTGTCGCAGCATTACACAGCAAACTTTTTTGTAAATAAAATCTTTTTTATAAATTGCATAATATATATAAAATTAACCAGTAAAGTTTCCGCATAAAATTAATAGCATATACAGAAAAACCTAAATAATTGAATAAAAATATAAAATGACGTTGACAGAAAATATTATTGAACATTGAAAATAATTAAAAAATATAATTAAAATGGAGTCCTCAAATCAAACTTGAAAACAATAACAATATTTAAACAGGTTGCTTGCCCACGAGACTTTGCTGAATAACCGCCCCTGGTATTGCAAATATGTTAATTTATCTTCAAATACATTTTATTTGCACATAACTAAATTTGAACTCACGAGCCCAACGCCGCGCCGCGCCGCTCTAACCAGTGTATCGCGAAGGTCGTAGAAGAAATACAAAGGTCTTTGATAATGCTTTGGAAATGAATGTTGTGAAAAACAATGCCATAAAAGGATGTGTGTTTCTGTTTGTTTACCCAGCCTACAATAATGATCATTAGAGTAGAAATAAATTGAGAGGCTAGGAACTTCAAAAGGTTTATATAACAAAGTGTTCCGAATTTACATACGAATGGATATGAGGGGCTTAATTAATTAACACTTAGATATGAATAAATTATCCCCGTTCATAAATCTCCTCGTTGAAAATTATAATTCAGCAGTGGTTTCTGCTGATATACCTACAAACTGTTATTGTCGTGAATAATTTCAAAGTTTGGAGACTTCATTACTCTGTGTTAAATAACTGAATGAATAAATGTCCACATTGATTACTATTAAAATATAAAACGCGGTACCTACACCTACATTATCGAAATACTAATTGGGTATCAGATGGTTTGAATTATATTTTTCATTCATAAAAAAATAGGAATTTCGCGATTTTTAAACCATTTATTTACTAGCTGTACCCCGCCACGCGTTACTGTGACTCAGTTTGTAAAAAAATGGCGCTGTTTATTAAAAAAGCATATTTTTACCCGTAAAAAGCGACATCTATATAATATAGGTATATAAAAACACACGGGTATTCGAATGCAACGTTGTGTCAAAATTTAAAAGCAATCGGTGAAGAACTTTCGGAGATTTAAGATTTTAAAACTAATAAAATTAACATTTTTATTTATATGGACTATCTGTACCACACTACGCGTTGCTGTGGCTCAGTCTGTCTGTGGAGATCGAAAAACAATAGCGCGCGTAGCTTTTACGTCCAACAGATAGCATTGTTTAAAAAATGTTTCAAGGCATTCGGTGAAGAACTTTCGGAGATTTAAGATAAAGAACAAACGAACATTTACATTATTATTTATATAGATATATTTTGAAACATTTACAGAGTGATAACAGTTATTATATCAGTGCAATTACCAATGGGATTTGCATAGATATTATTACACCCCAATTTAAAATGTTCACAGCATGCGTAAATTATGGTTTGTTGTTACTATGTAGAGATGCTACCAGTGAAATTATATAAATAATAAGTAAAATAAAATATAAAACACCGTAAGTATAGAGAAATAGATAAACGAAAGAAAGGAAATAATAACAAAGCATGTATAATGTATAATACAGCAATTACATCACATTGTTCAAGTAATTCTATTTACCATGACATCATATTAGCTTATAGCTAATACAATTAGCATATGTTTGTTTTTAAAAATACGAGGCTATTATTTATAAAGATGTCTATATAGTTACATTCTACAGAATTATACATTTTACACATTCGAGGTATTGGATAGAATTTTATAAATTCTCAGTGGTATGAGCCAGCTAAATTGGTTTTAAGAGTTACAAGTATATTAATTAACAATTCCACAATAGCTCATAAGCATATTCCTAATCAAATTAGCTGATTTCTCTATCGAGTTGGGCATTAAAGCTAAAAATACAATATTTTTATGTATTGTTAATTTATTAAAAAACTGGTCAAATTATCAGTTTCTTGTTAAAAATGGAACGAATGAATTGAAAGAATTCCTAATAAAGTCAAAAGCAAATGTATTGTTAGTGCGGCGAAAAACGTGTTTGTACAAATACTGATATTGATAACATATTTATATTGTACCATTCCGGCATGAAATCTATTAGAAAAAGAACACGTGTTCTCGATATATTCTGAATGACTAATATTTTATCAGAAAGTTTGCAAGCTGTGGGCTTTTTAATATGATCATTTTCCTTCGTGTAGGCAGTTAAAGCTGTGTCAAACTGTTAATGAGAAATTACGCTATATTGTTCCTTCCATATTTTGATGTGTTGTCCCCGGTTCAGGCAGGAGAGTAAAAATGAATACCCAATATAAATACAAGACAGAAATAATCTAATGATCGATACGTCATATAACATAATATATGTAGAACATAAAGTTTCTATTCTCTAGCATAGCTGCCATGATAAGGCGCTACGGTAGGAAATACCTACGTTCCGGAGCGCAATTCATCTTTGTCATTGAGATTTCTTCCCAAAACGTGATCAAAAAATATTCCTTGGAATATTGAGGCGATAACGTCACCGTATGTTAAATGATGAATCGGTTTACAGAGCAAACACTTTTATTCCGATATTTTCAAAACTGTCAAAAAGGTATTCATCGATCGTAATATTTTCTATGTGTACATTAAAATTTAATAAATATAAATAAAGCTACCACAGTCTTCTCAGAAATAACGTTACGTATCTATTGGTTTTTAAAGCAAGTTACAGTGAGAAAGTATGCCCTTTGTCTTGCAAGCTGTAGTAATATTACCTGGTGGATATTTTATACCCGACGCAAATGATTAGGCAAGTTGAAGGGTCTTTATTTAAAAAAAAAACTCATGGTAAAATCATCACTGCCACCTTTAGTTAGTTTTCCGAAATAAAATGCTATTTGAAAATGTTCTTTGAGACTCTATCGGTGAATGTTGAAACTACAGGAATGTTTTCAAGAAAACCATGCAGGATTTTCTCCCGAAGAAATTACAGCCCTCTATGAAAATTACAGAGCAACTAAGCTGAGCAATTTCTGGTGGTAGGATTCTTGGATAAATGGAAAATGAGGCACCCAAGACGCAAACCATCGAGTTGAAAAAATAATTCAATAGGGGAAATGAAAATATATTTTTTAAAGGGCTAAAAAACATCATCCAAAAATAGTACTTTACATCATATATATTCTAATATTTAGGTAAAGTAAAAAAATGGCAGCCGGAATTAAAAATATATCTTAAATCTAAGCTACGTCGAAAACAAAATCAACAAATCCTCGATTTTCTTTGATGTATTTAATTACGTAGGTCATTATGAGAAAAATATTTTCATATTAATTAGTTCTTTTTTTTTTCAGCTAAATATGATGTCTGTTATTACAATAAATTGTAGGTATGGTGTATATTGTCATCCACTCTATCAAAAAACGGCGCTGTTGGTGAACATTACTTTGAAAAACGGTCCTTAATGTTCGTGAATATAATCACATATTGTGTTGTATTTATATTTGATTTTTTTTTCATAGATCGGAGACGGTTTACATACAGTTCCCGTGATCACTTAGGCCATAGGTCCATTGTGATGTATCCCATTTTACCTCATTCCTTTAACAGTCACCAGGTCCCTTTTATAAAATTTACCAGGGTTTTCATTGGATATGCAGCCATGTCTTCTGGTTCTACAATGTGCCTTCCCAGGTCACATCTCTCCTTACCAATCACACTTAGTTCCCTGAAGGCCCCACAAGGGAAGAGAGTCTCATCTCTCCTCTTCACTCCTCCTTGGTTCCCTGTATATATATATATATATAGAGAGAGTTTATATGTATGTATGTATATATATATAAACTAACGAACTATCCATTACGCCGTTTCGTACATCGTCTCATACATACTCTTCTATTATTCTGACTCTTGAAATGGCCCGACTAAAGTATCTGATTCACTTAGTCGTGCCATGTCTTCCTCGGGCGTCCCCGACTTCTGCTACCATTCACATTTGCATCGTATATTCTCCTTACACTCCTTTCTTCGCTCATTTGCTCCACATGCCCAAACTATCTATGCGTCCCTTTCTTGATCTGACTCATGACGCTTACACTCTTGCACTCTTTGCGGATCTCCACTTTTCTCACACGATCACACATGGATTTACCACACATACGCCTCAAGGATCTCATTTCTACAGCGCATATATATATATACCAACATTGGTTGAAAATGTTAGTAAGATCTCCATAGGAATACTGACAAGCAATGTTTTAATCTTTGAATTTTTTCTTCCCTCATAAAAACACGTACCTAATTGCTTCGTAAACGCGCAGAAGAGCATTGCTCGTTGTGCTGCAGTAGGCACGTAACTAAGAGTACTAGAACTGATGTCTTCGGTATTACGACAAGTTGAGGGAATTCGAGAGCAAAGAGGAAAATTCCCGAGAAATGAATTGCGTGTACTCTAATTGCATTTCCGTACTTCAAGGCATTACAATATGACTCGGCAACAAACAACATTATTGTGAACCAAAACACATCATTATTCCGGAAAAATATTTCTAAGTAACCTGATTTCATGAAAGAAAAATAAAATATTTAAAAGAAACGAAAATTTAATAACGTTATTTTTAAGTTCAGCAAGTATTTAAGTTTTTTTATAACTGTAACAGCTGTTTCAAAGCCATTATCAAAGTGGTTATGCCATATTGTGTATTTTCATGATTTTATTTACACCTCCAACGTTTTTATTTTTAGTATGATGCTTAAAGTGATTTATTAACATTTTTGGTGAAAACCGATTTACTCAGAAAATCCATAATTGTGAGTCGTTTATCGTTTTGGTTTCTCCCTTTTACTGATGGCAGATTTGTCTTAATTGTTTTATAATTACGTAAAAACTGGCAGAACTTATCTTATAATAACATTATAAAATTTGTCCTACTTAAAATTAGTAAAATATTAAATGGTTTTCCGCGAATTGAACACAATAACAATAAATACAAATTTAAGAATATCTAACTATTAAGTATGAAACATAATTTATTTTCTTTGTCAAGTCACTGAATATTAGATACCCATATTTTATTTGCGCATTGCAATCAATCTAATCGAATCGCAAATTGTAGAGAGCTACTGACGAAAGTTTGGTTGCAAATTATTGACCCTCCTGATAAGCAGCAAGGATAAGGGCAGCAAATTGATCGATGATAAGCCCGTCAATAATGACTAATGAATATGAAGAAGCTATTAATATGTACAATATATTCAGCACATTAATGGTTAATGGGTTTGTCTTTCGTTAGCTAATATAATTTGTTTTATTAAAATTTTGTTTGATTTTACGCCCAATATACAAGAATATACTTAATGAGCTATCGAAAATTATACACAAAGTTTTTAAACCATGAAATAACAGTAAACTGATAAACTAAATATAAAAAAATATTTTCTTAGACTCCTTTCATAGTTCATTCGCTCTACATGCCCAAACCATCTGAGCGTCCCATTATTAATCTTATGCACTACGCTTACATCAGCCTTGCATTCCTTACGGATCTACACATTTTTCATGTGGTCATCTATGGTGTTACTATATATACGCCACTTCGACAGAATTCAGTCCACTTTCATCCTTCCTCAGGCAATTCCTTTCCTCACTGCCGTACATTAGGGCAAGTACCAGCACTCCATTGTGGACTGCTAGCTTCACTTTATAAGGCTTATTTTTGCTAGCGGTAACCGATTTCAGTCCTCCACTATTGGAGTTACCAGTATTTACTTTTCTTTCAACATCTCTATCAGCCTTCCCATCTCTAGTAAACATACTTACCAAGTACACAAAGTCATTCAGCTGCTCCAAGTATTCATCATTCACATCTATATTGCACACAGTTTTTTCAAAGAATTGACTTTTCACTTTATATTCACCATTAACTCATTCTTCATACATACTTCGTTTATCCTCAATTCATCGTCATACATAATCAATAGCATATTCAGCATGTACATCCGCCAACAAATAATTCAAAGCATAACGTGCAATAAGTGTTTTTTTTTTAATATTGTAAATTATAATGTCAAAGCCTTTTGAGTGATTGCGGAATACTCCAATGCACATTTCACCTCGTTATTTTTATATTTTTTTGTTGATGTATTCGATAACTAAAACAATGGTAAACTTTTATAAAAAATGTCTGCGTGACAAAATATGGATTAAACAATTTTTTAAATTCAAGTTTAGATGTCAATATTGGCAGTGTTCGCATTTTAAAATGTTTGCAAATTTGAGAATTTTTCGTACAGTTAAAGTGAAAGCTACCAAATAATCATGTTTTTGTCTCGTTATTGATTTTGCAGGTCAAGCTGTTATTTTTTAATGATTTTATGTTTTATCTATTTTCATAGTAATTTTAATTGGGGTTTTTGTGAATGTGTTAGAGATATTAAAAATAAATTATAAGGAAGACGCACATAATATTTTTTAGTACACGTTTGTATACGTTTCATATCAACGAAAAAGCACTGCGCCTAGTCGTAAAATTTTATAAAAAGAAATCGTTGATTTCGTGTGGCTTTAATATGCTACCACTATTTGCAAATCTACATTACGAGCCAACTAGTTTTGGAAAGTAGTACAAATTTCAAATGTCACAGCACTCCCATGAAATATAACCGTTATGTACCTACCAACATCGGATTGTAGAAAAAAAACGGTTATGCTCGTTGAACCCACCCGTGCGACACAGAAATCCTCTGGGAAAAGGTCCAGATGTAGCTACCCCTGAAAGTAGTTGGAGAATGCAGAGTTACGGCCGCTGAATGTTCGCGAGATTATAATATTAAGGAGAACTTTATAAGTTTACGAGAGCTTCGGCTGCGCTAAGTTTCTCGGCCGGCTCGGCAGAAGGCGCGCGGGCCTGGCTGGCTCTGCTCCCTGCTCTCTGCTTCGTGCTATCTGTTCTCGTGCCATTTGTACCCACTATTATCTGTATCCATCTCCACTGGAGCACAAACTTTTTGTGAAACAACCGGCGCCGGTTAACCGAGAAGATCAGCGGGGAATATCTATTTAACCATCACGCCGATTTTCTGCAGCGGTAGGGAGATTTGATGGAACGCCAAACAATTTTATCCAGCCGCATTCAAACTGCTCTATTCACATACATTGTTTCATACACTCTTTTCTGTTATTCTGTTGTAACTTATGTCTTACTGCGATATCCAAACTCAGTGATCTCCATATATTTTTATTAAACTACTGCAGATAACTTGAAAATAAATAATCAACTCGAAAGGCGTAAATATTATTAATACTAAACGCCATTCAGAGAGAAAGAACTAAAGATAATCATCATCTCCAGATTAGGTATGTTTCAAGCTGTAGTAGATATGAAAAACGAAATAAAATCAATTAACAGACAATTGCGTAATTATATAAATAATGTAATTTACCTTCCTCCTCAAAGCTGTTTTAAAGTGAGTTATGATAATTGGAAATGTTTATGCAGTGTAATAGAACATAAATTCTTATCTCACGGGACAACACCCTCATTATCTTACAATAAGCTAAACGCCAATATGATCGGTGTTTTTATTTGCTAAGTATACATATTACTAAATACCCTATAATATTTATAATACGTCCAACTCCAGTGAAATAGTGGCAATTTCAACAACTCTAGCCGCTAACGTAGCACGTTGACTTTGACATTCCTTTGAATGGCGGCAAATTGAATTTATTTACTATTTGGTGGCGAGGTTTTGAATGGTTTCTTTAAATCCTAGCAAATAAAATGTCCTTGATTACGTTAAACGTTAAATAGGCAATGAAAATATAACAATAAAATATTTCAAGGTTAATTCAGTAAAGCTGTGTTAGTTCCATGAAGCATTTTGAGTTCGAGTCGATGTTATAATCATCAGTTGATGTTAAAAAAAAACACAATTTGTTTTTTTTTTTATGTGATACCTCACAAGAACGCCCCTGTCTGTACAGTGTAAAGGCAGGGGAGCTATGTCACCACCCGGTTGGGCAGCCTTGTGATGCGGGTTAAGGTGGGGGCTGTAGGATAGGATTTATTAACGGGGGTCTTGAAGAGGCCCGGATTATATGAAGGAAAAAAAACAGAATTTTGTATGTGTTTTGCATTATCTAATATATATAATATATTCATATATAATATATTTTTTTAAATATATTGATATCTTTTTGTAAAATTTCTCACAATTAGGTATATAAGTATTTTATTACCTTTCTAAATCATCAAAGCCAAAGTTAATAGCCGTTTTAATATTTTTTTATGAATGAGCCAAAAAGCAGTAGGGTTGAATGTGGTAATTGAAATTTTGAAAATTTTTTTCGACTTCTATAATTTATTAACGTAAAATAAAGTATGTAATTTCACATCAAATCCATTAAAATGCATGAAAGCAAACCAAGGCGTACAACTTTTGCCGCTAGGAGGCCCTTGTGTAGCATGTTGCCATCTGAATGAATGGGAAACGTCAGAAGTCGGAGGTATTATTCATATTTTGGGTATTTGATATTACTTACGCGATAAATAAACAAACTTCTTTGAAACAGTTGACCTTTAATGATTTGCATTCAGAGCAGGTAATTTCATAATCTACAGTGGCACGTGGTCATGTTTCGTAGAAAATATTTAATGTGTTTAACAAGGTGAGCTCATCTAGGGGGGGTAGAGCGGTGATATATTTAAGGCCAGTGGTACTATGGAGTTTCTCCCAATTTGGCGAATATCACAAGAATATTTATATATAAATTTAGTAATAAACTTGCACTGTTTTACAAAATAAATTCACAAAATACAGTTTTTAGTATTAACAAAGTGTGAAGCTTTTAAGCTCTCGCTGTGACCATAAATTGTTGGTTCTAGTGTGGGAAGGTTCTGTCGTGGCCACTGGCCACTACACACTACACACTTCAGCGACGCGGGCCAATGATATATCGGATTACAAATCCTGGACTATTCCACTCTCACCACCCACCCATATTGTATTCTATGAAAATGGTCACATAGATTTCCCACCCATTTCGAGTGATCAATATATGTGAAAAACATTCATTTGAAAAATGCTCTGACGACTTTTTAATGAACTTACTTGTGATGTTAAAATAAAATAATAACTTGGTAAAAATACCACTTTTATTTTTATACGTAATACCGACCGGGTTTCGCTAGCTCTATTTACATTACTTTGATTGCTGATGACTATAACAATAAACAATCAAATCAACCCAAATAATAGTCCAATGCTTAAATTGTTGTCTATTGACAAAGACCTTACCTACTCCTTTTCTTGCAACCTTAAGTGTAGGCTTAATATGTTGATAACACGTGTTATTTATTGAATGTAGATTTAAAATGTAAAATTTAAGAATTCAAATCAACCCTGAAGAAGTTACGGTTGTAGCGAAACCCGGTCGGCACTAAGTATAAAAAATAAAAATTGTGTGTACTAAGTTATTGTTTTATTTTGAGTGAAATTAGGTACTTGCATTCGTGCGATTTGCGTACAAATATTCAATGGTTTGATGTTAAAAAAATCATTCAGCTAATAAAATATTTAACATATTTTAATTGCTTTATGTGATGCATGTGTCGCATAAAATTACTTGAAAGTGTTACATTGCCATTTAAGGAATGTTATGATGATAAAGAAAGTGATAGAGGGTAAGAAGAGGTGAAACAGGAAGGTAAGGAACAATCTGCCTATTCAGACCATTTCAAGTAGTGTTTCGATTTCAAATTATCATTTCTAACCAGGGCGGTAGTGAGGAGGTCTTCATCTCGAGATAATTCAATAAAGTGAACGGTGCAACAAAGATCAAAACAAAAACGACCAGAGAATGAGTCAATATTATTTTTTTTTATAATTCCTCCATCTTTGCTCTTAAAAACTTTTACTAAGAGATCGGTTGGAAAAGACGAAGAAAAATAATATTAAATTATTTTTAATCCAAGCAGTGCTTTCAGATAAAGTTCAGATGGTTGACTGACTATTTCGTTAATAAAAACTTTTCCATCACAAGAGAAAGCTGGAGAAAAAAACTATTAGACGTAACAAAATGAAAGCGAACCCAGAAATTCGATCCTCTCGTTTTAAAAGGACTCATCATATAAATAAAAACCGAGTCAAAATTATTACATATCCATCAAATTAGATTTTATTAAATTACTAGATAGAGACGAAACGCTGATAAGAACATTAATATAATGGTGAATGGAAAAAACACAACTATATTACATTTTTTCTGATGACATACCAAACATTCGGGCTGACATAGTAACATTGTGTAGGTGATTTTTTAAAAATAGTTGACAAAGGGTATTGAAGTAATCTAGGCAGTAGTCCATGACAGAGTTCTAAAACCAACCATTTCTGTTGCATTTATAATATGTGAATATATTACAAAAATATGGAAGTGAAGCATGCAAATACATAGGTGAAACTGGGGAAGGAGGACTACCTGTAATAAATATATATTTACTTACGCATAAATTGAGTTAATAATTTCCGAAAATTTAAGAAATTAATAAGGGCTATAGTAATAAGCATTTTATCAAATTTTTTTCTTTAAAAGCACATATATAGAAATAATATAAACATATCGTCTGTAGGTGGCTTCACCACAGTTTGAGAATTCCTTCGGAAGCCGTCACGAGTAATAATAATTAGATCTTGTTTATAAGTAGATCGTTTTATTTTTCGAATCCGAAAAAAGAGTAAAAAAATCGGAAGCATTTGAAATCAGAAAATCTCCTAATAATTATTCAAGTATTTTGAATAACCAATTAAATTTTTCTATCTTGACGTATTTACAGAAAGCCACTCCATTCTCCCCGCAATTCCTTTAACTACCCTTTACCTTTTTTGACCTCCCACTTTAACCCCGATATACTATATGTGTCAGTATTTTGTATCTTATTTTAGTTGATAGTGTGCTGATGAAGAAAGGGCAGAAAAATAGGAAGTCGATAGAGCAATGTATTTAAATAAAAATGTTTCGATCAAATTTATGTATTTCTATCGTTGTATTAAAATTTTTTATAATGACAATATATACTATTAAACATGATAAACTTTTTATATTCAATTATTATTATATTTAATTCTTGCCGATTTAACATACAGGATAATGAGAACATAATTTGTCGGTGCCAGTACGACGTGCGACGAGGTGAAAATTGTCCCCCAGCCTAATCTAATAGAAGATCGCTATCCGGAGCTCGCTGAATGAAACTGGGAATTTGACAGATTGAATTTTAAAACCTGTTATAGGTAAGTACAAATAAAATTCAATTTACCAAAATTCTCATCCTTTATAATCGATCAAATTATTTTTAGTTATTGTTATAAGCCCTCAGATTATTTATACAGCGGCCTTTTCCTAACGCCGTCGTGGGTAAAAACAACCTTATTGGAATTCAACATAACATGGGAGATTCATTCTAAATATGTCGAAGTTAAAAAATATTGTTTTTATTGTTGGTGAAATCTAGCTTAAAATCTCTCCAAAACTGTCTTAGAAATAAAAATTTCACCATTTTAGCGTATTTATCTGTTCGCACACAGATGTCTACTCCAGTTCGCTGAAAAGTCACAAGCCGCACGTGTTATTATGCATTATGCTGTCGTGATTTACAGTATTTGGTAGAAAAGATGAATCTTCAAGTCTCATTATCTCAAAATTAACTTTAATGGATTTGGTTCACTTTAGAACTGCGCCCCCACATTATAAAGAAATTTCATAAATCAGTAGTACATCCGGAACTAGCTCCAGAGTGGGGGAAATTTTGAGTGTCGCACTGTCACACTAATTTTAGTTGTAAGTTTCTACATATGTAAATATATATTTTATTAAGATAGTAGTTATAGGCCTTAGTCGTAAGTCACTAGTTTTAAGTCAGTAGTTTTAACTATTTAAGAAATATATTTGTAGAGCGCCCTTGAGGTGATTTCTCACGAAAACGGCGCTATATAAATAAGCCAAATATTTTTATTATCATTTTCGAAGCTATACCTGAATTGACTCAGTCATGTTATATGAGATTTTGACGGCCAAAAGTATTAAAGTGATTTATTTTTGGGGTATTATGCCGTGTTGCGCTATCTTCTTCTTTAGACAACGTTTCGAATAACATAACAGTGTCCATCATCATGCAGATGTGTGACTGCTTGATAATACAAGGCATAATATCCCAAAAATAAATCACTTTAATGACTAAGTAATGTTTACAGGAGAGACAACTATTTCACATACCTCTTTCATTTCACTTCCCCTATCCCACCGCTCTCATCTCCGGGATTCATCATCGGGATTTTTTTTCAAACGGATTTTAAACTAAAATGCTTGAATCAGCCGCTGGCGCTAGCGCTATCGGATGTCATGTCAACAATAAGTCCTATGTAATAGCGAATTATTTTTAACAAAAATGTAATAATAATAGTAATAAAAATTGAATTGAACGGTTTATTTTGATTTAATGCTCCTCGATAACGTCTCGACGGTGACCGGATAAATCATCACAATGATAATTCATCACATCATTCATGAAAAGTGATAAAACAAAAACTTTATTAACTGGGTTAAGTAGGTTAGGTTAGGTTAGGTTAAAAAACAATTTTTTATCGTTTCTAATGACTTTATATCATATTTTAAAAAGGTATTGAATTGTCACTGTGTTAAGTTATCATGGAACCCGTCTCGACATAGGTTTCCAAGTAGTAATGAACAATTAAGAAAAACATGTATTATGCCTTAAAAATACATAAATATAAAGCAATAAAAATTCTCGCTCTCCGTTTTCAATATTTTTTGTTATGTTTAATCTGATAGTATTATTACGCCAGCGTCTGGACGATCTAGGCACTATGATTGGTCGAATTAAAATTGTCTGTTTCGGGTAAATTCAGCTAACTTGAAAATTAAGACACGATTTCATACTAAAATAGGATCGCCTCATAATAATACGAGATTTCTTCAAAAGCATCGTTTCTGCTCATATAATTTTTGGATAATATCGAAGAAAATATGTTTTAGAAAGTTCATAATCCATTGGATTAATTACATTACAATGAAAAGTATTATTACGCCAGCGTCTGGACGATCTAGGCACTATGATTGGTCGAATTAAAATTGTCTGTTTCGGGTAAATTCAGCTAACTTGAAAATTAAGACACGATTTCATACTAAAATAGGATCGCCTCATAATAATACGAGATTTCTTCAAAAGCATCGTTTCTGCTCATATAATTTTTGGATAATATCGAAGAAAATATGTTTTAGAAAGTTCATAATCCATTGGATTAATTACATTACAATGAAAATTATCCACAGTTACGTGATTATGTTTGACGTTTATAAAAAATCACGCGTTCCTTATTCAATATGGCCGATACTCACGGCTATAGATGGCCGACAGAGCGCACCTCTGGCGGTTTAAAAGCGGCAGCTCACAATATTTGACTACTTACGATTAACAAGCATTTAATAAGAAGATTTCTTCTGAAAGCTTATCACTTTATAATGGCATTTTTCATTATTATTTATATTTTTTTTGCTTATTAATTATATATGATTTTATATTGACATGTTTTCTAATTTGTAAAATTTCAAAATTATTTATTTGCGATGCTTTATATCCTGAGTGAAGTATTTTAAAACCTGAATTTTTATCGAAAGTGTGATCATTATTCAAAAGATGATTTGCAAACTCAAATTCACTATTTCCATTTAGAGCCCTGCGATATTCTTTAGTTCTGACTTCAAAGTTTCTATTGGTTCTACCTTTGTAAAAGAAATTACAATCATCCCAATTGAGTTTTTAAACTCCTGATTTTTTTGTTTGAATTTTGCTATCTTTATTATTAAGAATATATTTCTTCATTGTTATTAGTGTAAAACGCCAGTTGAATAGTACCAGAATTGTTTTTATATATAATTTTAGAAGTATCGTTATCCACAAGCAGAATTCTACGCCATTGTTTATTTCTATCTTTAGAAAGACCGTTTGAAGAGAATATGTTTATATTTTTTTATTTAGTATTTCAACTATCAATTTATTAGAATAACCGTTATCAAATGCTATTTGTCTTATGAATATATTGTTTTATGGTTATATTCTATTTGTTTTTTTCAGGTCTTAAAATACTTCACTATAAATAATTTTGAAATTTTAGAAATGAGGAAACATGTTAATATAAAAGCAGATATAATTAACCAGAATTTTTTTATAAACTCTCTTTTAAATATTTTCCCACTTAACTGGTCTTTCCCGTCTAACGATATTGTAATTCCTAATTATTATAAACCCAGCCTACTCTTACCACTCCCCCCTCCTTCCACTTCTTCTTTCCCAATTGCAATCTATATTTAATTTTTGACTTCGGTGTATACACAATAAAATGTAAACATTATATTTATTTATTTATTGGACAATTTGCATAGCGCCGCTTTTGTGAGATATCACCTCAGGGGCGCTAACTAACTAACTAACTAACTAACCATCACGCCGTTTCCCCGCAGGGGTAGGCAGAGAGGACGGACCGCCAAACAACTCGGTCTTGGCACACATTCCTTGCCTCATTCACATTCATACATCGTCAGGGGCGCTATATTGTAATAATCTACCTTTAAATATAGATTTTTGCTCTCCTGATGAAGGTGTATATATAATCTAACTTTAAACTTTATTAGATACAGTAACAGTTGTAGGTAAAGAATTACCAAATGATTACCGAAAATGATTACCCTCCTTTTATTCATAAACACGGGTACAATAAATCAATATGTAATAATCTTTTATTTCAGTTAACTTTGTTATAACTATCTTTAATTGTGCAAACTAAACTATATTGATTAAACTTATAGACATTGACGGTTGTAACACATATTTAAGCACTGCAAGTCTCCTATGAGCTAATTATATTAGGTACGATAACAGTTAATATCAGTTGTAGACATGTAGTCAATAATAGTGTTTCATTTGAAATAATCCATCACAAATACGTAAAATTTCATTTATTCAAACAACTGTCATTCTTATTATGCGTAAATTAAGCATGTTATTATTAATTAACTCCTTCCTGTTCCGTGTTTTAACAATATATATACTCACCCTCTCTCTGTGAATGTCCTAATACGAGTATCTATCTATTAAATGTAACTGTTGTTAATATCACTTAAAATGGGGGAAGCCCAACTAAGCCGCAGGGCCCAGCAGAAAAAAGGGTTTTTATCTGCTAGTCTCTATGATTCTTCTGGAATCTGTTATAATGTTAATACGTGTTAATAAACCTAAGCATGGTCTAATGTGAGCAAAAAGCTATTTTAATAGCAATATAAACATAAAAAAAGCGCTATTTAACATCACTTATTCACTCATTTTGGCCCTAAAACTGGTCTAAAAATTGTTATTTCTGTCATAAGCCGCCAATCTGAAATTAAATAGTCAAACTTATAGGTTGCGGCTATAAAAACACCAAATTTATCTTTTTCCCAATTACTTTCGCATTTATATTTCAAAATTGTATTTTTATGAACTGCTCGACCCATCAAATACCATTTTTTTTAAATGCCTTTGATCTTTAAAACAATATATTTTAAAGCCTATCACTTGCTGTCATGTCACGCAAATGATATCCATCCACACCAGCGTCATCTGCTTCGAGCTTTCCAGGTTACCTTCCATTGAGATGCCCAAAACCAGTGAAACTACTATTTGACTGGTTCCGGGCAGTTGGGCCCGTTTCGTTTCCACTAAACTTAACTTGTTTTAGAAAGTAAGCCGGTATCTTTTACGGGATTCAAACTCGATCAATCTGATTGCTAACTGAGCGTCCTACCCACCGGGCCATCGATCTCTTCATTACGTTACTACTTCAATGTACTTTGACACATCAGAACTGTATTGACGGTAATTGAATATAAAGTTTATACCAAAATACATTCTCTGGTGAATCGTGCGACAACACGTATGGTGTCAAAGGTCTTTCTCTAATCACTGCTGAACGGAACTCCTCTCAGGATCCAATTTACTCATGGAACTCAAAACAACTTTCTTCCACATAGTTATTATAAGCATGTTAGTTTTGGTTTGTGACTAACCTCTAATCAGGATGAAAGTGTTTTAAATGTATCCCACATAAATAGTAATAAATTGTTTTAAAATCATCGAGGAGATATAAAGCTTTCATTTTATTTTATATGATTACCGAATAAGAGTCCCAACTGCTTCCAAACGTCTGGAGCCAGTGAGACTCCGGAATCTCTAATCGGGGTAAGTTTTGAGGCTGAAAGCAGTGGGATTTGCCTAAAAATGCTGTGTTGCGCCTACATACTAATCAGTAGTATATGTAGTTAACGCCTTGCACTATTCACTCTAAAAACGGCGAACGACTTCGTGTACATATTAGTCTATAAGTGATGAAGGATATTGAAACCGAAGCGGACACCTAGAGCCAGCGAAATAATGCGGATATACGTCCTCGAATTGTGGTGCTGGAGTAAAGTGCTCAGGAATTCATGGATAACCAGGCGCAGAAATCTATTCATTCTGGAAGAACTAGGCATCCACAGCAGGGTTTCAACTGTCTACCTACAACGTATTTTACGATGCTTTGAACATGTTACTCGCCAAACTGAGGACTCCAACTATGAGAAACTCATAGTCACTGGCAAAGTGGAAGGAGGAGAAGCAGAGGAAGGTTAACAATGCGCTGGAGTGACCAAGTATACTGGCGTCCGGTTCGTCGGTGCCTGCAGATCTACAAGTAACGCAGAACCGTGAGGAATGGAGGGACCGACACAATACCCTAAAATAAAGTCGGAATCAACGTAAGTTAAGAAATCATGCATAAATATATGCGACGCTCGGTCCTGTGTATTAGACAGACCTTCGATTGAATTCGCCCTATCAAATCTCTAAAATAAAGTAGGAATCTTAACGACATAAGAGACGAAGTCGTGTAAAAATAATATTCAGCGCGCGGAATGGCGTAATGGTCGAATTTTCCATAGCAGGCATAGAAAAATAATCTTTCCACGGGGTATATTTGAATTAATTTTGATGAATAAATTACTAAAATTTCAGATGTTTCTAGAAGAATACCTCGGGAAATTACTAATTCATTGTCTACAATAATAAAATCTAATAATTGCTAATTTTACTGTCGATAAACGATTTATAAATCTTTCAAGCCGTTTTACATATTTTAATGGTAAGGTGTTTTTATTAATCTTAAATAAACACAACTTACTTTCGTAGAGTTCGCTGTAAAAATATGTATTATCGTTACGAATTCGTCAGAATTAATTAAAATGTAAGCCTCAAGCAAACCCCCATTGTGTCACCTTCAGGCAATGCACCATGTGGTGTAACATTAGGAATCTAATAACACTTCTTATGTAGATGGCGGTAAGGTTTAAATTCCCGATTAACACCAGCCCCCTGTTTTCATTTATGTAAGAAATAAAAACATCAAGCGAAGTTCAAAAACCGATAATTTGCCATATTATACAATAAAACCATAACCGAAAATGGGTTCGTTAGACGGAGATTTTGAACTATAAATCAGTTTCTTGATACTTAATTTTTTTCTGGGCTTATAAAATTTTTAAAAAAATACGCTCGATTATTTCAAAGGCTAAAATATTTCTATGTGATCAAATTTTCGAAACAAAAACACACGATTTTGCAATACTTCGTAGTGCTTCGCTTTAAGAAGAATCTTCTATCCTTGCCACATGTCCTGCCCAGTTATATAACACTTTGTTCTTGACGGGTTTTTAAACAACAAAAGTAGAGCTAAGAGCACTAACCATACAAAAAGGCTTAGTTAAAATAAACTATGTTGCCTGTTGAGTAAGATAAATAATGTTTTTCAGGTGTGTTTTCTAAACATTTCCATTGCTTGCAGAAAAAGCAATTGGCGCGCTATGTTTGAATGATAAAGGTTGCGGTAAACAAATTGTATTTGGCTAGGAGGAAAATGTTTCCCGATGGGGATGCAGCGTAGAAATTGACGAATCAAGCCGTATGTTGAAGCGATTGTCACATTTAGAAGTCCTAAGGGATTTAGTCGACTAAGCGTAAAATGTAAGGTTTTCCTACAGATTATTTCATGGATACGGTTAAATGATTAAAGCACGTAACCACAAAAATAAATTATTTAAATACGTCCTTTAAAATTTGACATGATTTTAAATTACAATAAATATATTATTTTTAATTTTAGACAAGGTAACATCATTATTGTTTTAAATTATTGTACTGAAATCGGATTTAATATTTTCTGATATACGGTAGGTAAATTATGCAAGCTTGTATGATATATTTTTTGCGGTGTATGTTTATTTGAAAATACTTATACATAATCCCATTACATTCCACATAAATGAATAATTAAAATAATCTTACTTAAACCATTTTTATATTCATCAGAACTCGCATTGTAAGTTAAGAAATAAAATATTCTACAAAAATACTTGTTACCCCTGAATCGGTTATGAAAAAAAGAGTCAACAGCATTACAAAAATAGTGAAAATAAATAGAACGCCAATTGACCAAAATGTGGCCAAAAAATCTTCAGTGGAAATAAATATAAGATGAAATTAAAAAAAATAATGCATTATTACTCTGTATATTAACAAATATTTAAGCTTAACAGCACTTAAAATGTTAATAAGACCGAAAACAAAACAATTTGAACCGGCTAAATTAAAAAGTTTATATATATTTACTCGTATATTATGGAATTCTACCATTGAAAGAACAAGAAAAAAGTAAAAAAACACACCCTCTTTTAATCTTCCTACGTGAGTTTTTCCTATAAAACTGTTGGTTAAAAATTTACCGCATGGGACAACTGCATACAAAAAAACACGAGATTGAATTTTATTTCGAGCTGTATTTTCCCAGAGAAAAATATATCAATTAACTTTACGGAATACATTTGGTTTGATGGGAGATTTAAGCCGGATTTTTATTTAAAGTTCACTTCAATATAAAAAAAGCACATACAAAAAATGCACTGGATGTTAGCTTAGGTCCTCAAGATAGTGAAAAAAAGGAAAATGCCATTGCGTCAGAATCATACGACAGAAAAAAAACATGTGTAATCAAATAAATAACACTGATATTTGTAAAGCTTTTTTCAAAGTTAGTTTTATTAGTTAAAAGTGCGTATGCTTGTATGTGTAGGTACATAATACACCTGTATATGAGATGATTTTTTCTTCTTCTAAAGCCCTCAATGATCCATATAATGGCCATAATTGGACTGCATGGCAAATATAACTATTTTCCATTGCTTATTGCTGTTTTGGTAATTGAAACAATCAGTTTTATTCGTACTCTAATTTTTTAGTGATAAACTAATGTTTATAAGACAAGGTTTTTATGCAAACTAAAATATAATAAGCAGTAATTGTCGATTGAAGTAGGTACTTATACACATTGAATTATTTAACGGGTTGGGAATAAGCCGACGTAGCTCAGTGGTCCAGAACACCTGACCGGACACCAGAAGGTGCGGGTTCAATTCCCGTCGGCGGCATTTATTTTTATTTGGGAGATATTTTCAATTTGTGGATATCTCAGGCGAGTAATTAATAATAATAATAATAATTGGACAATTTATTTTATAGCGCCGCTTTTGTGAGTTATCACCTCAGGAGCGCTTTACAATTGATGCAGGTATTACAAAAATTATAAATATTACCAAAATAAAGCGAAGTTAAGTAAAGTAGAATGAAAAACAGGAACAGGTGACATGAAGATAGAAGATGGCTTGTAATAATTTGTTACTCATACTCATTTACAATAATAATAAAAAACGAGATCGAAAAGTAAGGTGGGCAGTCATTTTGGTCGTGTGAAGAATTTAAATATTTTAAAGTACCTGTTCATCAGAGAATCGTGCACAATGACATCAGTGTTGATAAAAAGGTCAATGTATTAATATTGCAAGGTGTTTTTCTACAAAACTACTCTATAAAAGAGATTATTATGAAAGTTCTTTACATAAAAGCAGATTATGATAGTCTTATTGTATCAAGTCCCGTTTAAAGTGAAAGTACTTTCTGTCTTCCGCTGGCTTTTTTAGTAGCCTTACTTTTTGAGTACAAAATATTTTGGTAATAAAGGTAAACTTCCCCTATTCTAAGCGTCTTTTGTACCGGTCGGTGTTGGCGTTTTTGGCATTTTTCCAAAGCTGTCTTTGTTACTTTAACAATACGCTTTGTTTAAAATAAATCAATATGACTCCCGATAAGAGCTTCAAATGATGTATAAAGCTCATGATCCTTATGTTTAATCATGCGTGTTTTTCGAATAAACACCATGAATTAATCAAAAATGGAATTACCAAGTATTTGTGGAATGGGGTTATTAATTTGTTCCTTCACCAAACATGTTAGATATATTATTTAGATTTTAAGAAAAATTCCATTCATGTTTACGTTGAATAAACGATAAAATTATTTTGAAAGATAAAATTTCACTGAAAAAACAAAAATTCATGGAAATTAAAATTGACGCATCTGTAACATGCTTTGATGAAAAATAGTTTTTAATTTGGAACACATTTTATCAGTTAAAAAATAATATTTGAGTAGGTACTGTAAAGATTATGAAAATTAAGTATGCTAATATTATTCTGATTAATTTCATATTCCGCTCTTGTTTCCTGGATAGATACATAATATGCGCATATGATTGTGTCTATGCATAAAGTTTGAAATGTTGACATACCTATAATTAGCCTGAGCAGGTTCGCCGCTAGCAGGCTGAGGTCCGGCGAGTGCCCCATGAGAGTGGTCAGGTCCCCTGAGATGGCCATCGGACCACGCCTATTCCTTGCGTCTCCATTACACATCCAACTACGTCATCGGACTGCGTCAAGAAGCACAGTGTCAGCGTTCACTATGTTCACTTTTAACCATTCACCACCCCAACATCATTCAGTTACGGAAGCGGGGAAACATGCTTTCCGGGAGTGCACGAGGCGCCAGTTACGAGCTTAAAGCTTGGAGCCTTGCACTACTGCTGCCAAACGGCACTTAGCATAATTAACAGAATACCGAGCAATTACGTTTTCGGAATGCGCTCGACAGTGTTATTAAATTATAATTAAATATCAAAAATTACACTTTGTTTAAATACTTGTTTGAAAACTTTCATGGATTTGAACGCAGATTTATAATTTTTGATTTAAATCACTGCAACTTTTATATTGGGTACGCTCGCTAACTGTGAATTATACATTAATGGTTATAAGTTACAAATTTCTTCCTTGAAAACAACGGTCATCATCTGTTATGAAATTGCATCTACTCTGCATTATTTCATTACTTACTTGAGAGCTCTCCGAGTTTTGTTTTCTATCTGTTGAATAAACGCAGTTCATTCTGCAAAACTTAATCCTTGCGGCACTGGCACTGTTTTAAGAGAAAAGGAAAAAAAGATCAAGCAAATTTAAATAAATATTATTTTTAATGGTTTTCAGTACACGCTAAATAGTAGGTATCTGTGTTTAAACGGTCCACATCTAATAGCTAATAGCGCACCGGTACACAAGCTAATAGCGCAATTTGAGTTTGTTTTAGCTTTCCTATTTAACGAAGATAGCTAAATCATTATGTAAGCTGTATAGTTTAATTTACCGGAAATATATGTAGCATGACGTTGGATAGTATTTCGACGTCTAGCATAAAGGAAATAAGTAAATTAACTTATTACTAAAACTAATAAATAAAAACATGTATTTATCTTTTTATTAATTTAGACAGCCTGGATTTAAAATCTTCAAACAAAAAAGATAAGACTTCTGTGTATTTTTTTTTCGCTTCAGTGTTGTCTTTTTAGCCATAATACTAAAACACCTACCTCATTTCAATCTTAATCCTAGATGAATAAAAGGTTATCGGTTGAAATTTTATCAGTATTACCTTCCAATACTAGCTAAAAATATAATCATTACAAGAAAATAAGATATGTTCAGAAACTTTAATGAAATTTTGGCTGATTTTGGAAAGGTTGTTGTAAAAAAATAGTTAGATGTTACTATCTCACTCATCACATAAGTCAGTAAACGGAGATATTACTTGGCAAAGATGTAGTGATATAACTATTGTTGTTAATTCAAGTATACGAAAACAGAGCTTGAAAGTATCAAGTTTCTTTGATTTGGAAGGTAATTAATGAGATTCGTGGAAAATGAATGCTATGGGTTGGTGTTAGAATCTCGCAATTAAGAAACCTGTTTTGAATTTGAATCGGTGGCAACCCAGCAGTTGCTCATTTGGAAAGAAAGTGTGTGAGGGGTAACTATTTTTCATATTCCCCTTTGATCGATTGAAGAATCAACTTACCTACACTTGTATAAAAACAATAATGAAGATAGATCATGATAGATCCGGCAACACTGCCAAAAAAATTCCAAAACAGCAACTAAATATTACAACAGAAAAAAAGTTTTTTTCATTGCTCTCAGCACGATACGAATTGCACCGCCATCCAATTATAATGCAAATTCTGACACGCTTGAAACTTGAATACCTCCGCATACTAAATTTTAACTTCTTAATGAGACTAATAAGTAGAATTCAACTACACAATAATCTCGTGAATATTCCTCCATAATTAGAAATAATAACATTTTATGCATAAAATCAAATTGTTCAAATGCATAAAAAATAACGGTATTATATTTTACGAAAGACCCAACAGTTTCTAAGTTGAATGCATTATTGTTCAAGTACGAGTTATTCATATAAACACATTTCAAGCATTCGAGACCTCAAATCTGTATCATTATTGTAGTTATCTATTACTTTTTATGAATGTATGTTATCCTAACGTTCATAGTAAATATAGCAGAGGAACGTTAGTAAATTACTAAAGGAACGTCGCGATAAATATATTTTAAATGTGAATGGCGACTGGGTTGGCGAACAGTTTACAAACTTTGATAACAAAAAATTATGAAATTTCAAATTTTACTACTTGGTTTTTATAGCAAAAGAACCAATTGAGCTCAACCTTACCCATCCGAACTGTGAATTCCTAAAAATATAAATTCACTACGGTGAACTCTTATGCTACGTATACATCCGCGAGCCGAACTGCCAAACTGAACCTCAACTTATGGGAAAGAAACGAAGCAACCGCAAATGGCGCGAAACGCCGCTTGGAGTTGATTCGTTCCTTTCCCGTAATTCGTGGTACGGTTCGCGTTACGGTTCGCAAATGTATACTTACCAATTTATGCAGCAACAGACTTATCAATACGGTTGTTAGCAATCAGTCTCCTCAGAAAGTCATGTTCGTTTTTTTACGGTTAATTACACATTTATCTTTTAATAAAGTTTTATATTATATGCTACCTCGTATAAAGCGTTATTGGAAAAAAGTAAGTAAAGGTATTAACAATTACATATTATAGTATTTGTCATTTTTTACAGTTGCGGGGCTTGGAAATGTGTTGTTACTATACTGACTATAGAGTAGTTTTGTCTTCGGCTAAAAATTATACCAATTATTTTTCCAATTGTCAAAGAGAACATCTGATGCTCCGGCTAATACTCGGATATGATTTAAGTACTCGGGTGTGATTAAAGACTGTGTAGGCGGACCTTCGGATGAACAGCTGCCCTATTAGATTACGCAGATATGACGCCCCATCAATCAAACGTTATTAACGGAGGAACAAGATAAGGAAAAATATTTCCGCCTCTGCAGTGATAATGAAACAATATTTTGTGTATCAAACGGGATCATGCCGTTTTCGACATGATTGTCAGATTAAATACACATCAATAATGAATCTGTTAGACACACGAATATCCATCAAACTAATTAAGGGGAAGACAGTCAGATTTCGTGAAGACAATATAAATAAAATAAATACTTATATTATGAAATTCATATCTTGTCCAAAGAAGCGAAGTTAGCAGTCCACAATGGAGTGCTGGTACCTACCCTGATGTATGGAAGTGAGGCATGGAACTGGCAAAGAAAGGATGAAAGTAGATTAAATGCTGTTGAAATGAGATCCCTTAAGCGTATGTGTGGTAAAACCATGTATGATCGTGTGAGGAATGTGGAAATCCGCAAAGAGTGCAAGGCTGATGTAAGCGTAATGAGTAAGATCAAGAAAGGGACGCTTAGATGGTTTGGGCATGTAGAGCGAATGAGCGAAGAAAGGAGTGTGAGGAGAATATACGATGCAAATGTGAATGGTAGCAGAAGTCGGGGACGCCCGAGGAAGACATGGCACGAACAAGTGAATCAGATACTTGAGTCGGGCCATGTCAAGAGTCAGAACAATAGAAGAGTATGTATGAGACGATGTATGAATGTGAATGAGGCAAGGAGTGTGTGCCAAGACCGAGTTGTTTGGCGGTCCGTCCTCTCTGCCTACCCCTGCGGGGAAACGGCGTGATGGTTAGTTAGTTAGTTAGTTATCTTCAGTGTTTTATTTTACAAATTTTAACGCCTTTTCTTATTGAGTAAGTATTTGAAAAGATGAAGGAAACAATATGGCGTAACTTTATATTTTTGGCAGAAATTGTTGGAAAGCTTGACGCTTATGAGTTATTGCTGTTTCAGCACACAGTTATAGTTAAGATTAGAAATATGTATTATTATTGTTAGTTGTTGCAACAATAATCCAGTTTGTTTTGTAAAATATTACCTAAACGGCAAGATAGAAAATAACAAAGCAATTCATTAAAAGTTAAGAGGGGACTTAATAAAAAAGAGTTGCGGTGTTTGAAAAAGTTCATATGTCTGTGATAGACTAGAATTAAAAATGTTCACTCAAGTTCAAGGGTTAAAGAAAAATTTCTTTATGTGTCAGGAAATCAATTGCTTAGTAGTGATTAGATTGTTAGTAATAAGACGGCTTCCGTGGTCGAGGGGTAAGGCTCTCGACTAGCAAGCGGAATGTCACGGGTTCAAATTCCGGCGTGCGCAAGATTTTATTTGAGTAATTCGCGATATTTCACAATTTATTAATTAAAAATAATATTTAGAATACTTGCGGCAACGTTCCAGTGTGGAAGATACTCTCAGATTCGCAGTATGGTGTATTCAGAGATAAATCATTGCTTAAAATGGCTTTAGCCGTGTTTGGTGATAAGATATGAATAGCCAGGTACTTCAAAACCTTCCTCCTCCCCATCTTCTTCCCCTCTCTTCTACTTTCAGCCTCAAAACATACCCCAATTGGGGATGCCATAGTCTTACTGTTTCCTGATGATTGGGAGCAGTTGTGACTTTTGTGCGATATTAACATAAAAAAATACTTCACTCTCTTGTGTCACAATATCTGTTATATCAAAATGCTTGGACCTTAAAGACAGTTTCATAAAAAAATAACAAAACCCTTTACAGCAAAATAAGAAAAGAGAATAGGTAAACCCAAATTGTCAAAAAAATGATGACGATACTTAATTGAGAAATTGATTCTGTCGGGAACTGTCTTTTATAAGCTGAAAATTTCCGTGTATTTTACGAAAACAGCAAAACTAATTGATTTATAAAATACATCCGATATTAGAAGCATGGGGTAGATGAGGCAAGAGTTATTTTTTAAAGATGTGAAACTATGTAACGAGAAACCCGGTGAAGTGAAATGATTTGATTTTTTGAATTTCGCTTATCGTTTTGGATATCGCGTGGTAATAAATTTAATCTACGGCAAAGAGTTTATGGGATTAAAAATGGTTACTTTACATGGAGTGATCTCTAAAATCCGAGAAAATAAGCAGGTAGATTAAAAACGATAATTGTGTTGACAACTTGTAAAATTAAAGAAAAGTGTGCCATTAATTTTGCCGGTAATAAAGGGTTCCAGGGGATCTAGCACAGTAAAATCGATAACTTTACAATATAGGATCCATAAGCGCACTTACCCATTTCAATCTTACTGTTGAATAGAATCAATTCGTATATAGACATTTTTAGCATCAACGAAGCTGCCTTTATAAGGCAAGTCATATTATTACTAGTATAGTTGATATACCAACTGTTTATATTTATGTAAGAATAGTTATTAACAAATCTTTTTAAAAAATGCATTAAAATGAATAATTTTATAATGTTTTTTAAATTAATAAACTGAATTGAATTGATTTTTCCGAACACGATCGCGCTGTTGATAGACAGACCGATATTGATAACGAAATACATGAAGGATCGATATACGCTTGCAAAATGTCTATGAATTGACATTTCATAACGTCAGACGGCCATGTAAAAGATAAAAAATACCAATAAATTGACAATTTCTAATTGTAATATTATCTTTAACATACATTGGGAGTACGCAAGTCCTTTTTATGCTGAAAATGGAGTTAATTAGTTCACGAGGTTATTAGTCATAACTAACAACGTTTGTTTCTCGAAGCTGGAATGCAAGCTAAACATATAGTAATTTATATTTGATGAAGTTGTTAAATAACCATGTTCCATATTGTCTAACAACCTCCACAAACCCACGGTACTCAATTTGTGGACTTTTGATAGAGTGGCGTGTGAGTTTGTTCGACACCCTGTTATGCTTTGCATCCCGTCGGCGTCGGCTTGAATAGCCTATGATCGATCATCCTGTATGATTGACGTTTCAAATACGTAATTTATGGATCACTCCTGGGATATTTATCGCACTTTAAAGCAGCTATTTCAGTTAAATATGCTATGGATATTGTGCAATTTTTTTCATAAATTGTGACGTAAAATAACATCAAGTACGTATAATTTATTATTATTTGATGGAACTAGCAGCGACTACTAGTTTTTGATAACTTATTGAGTATTTATTTAAAAACACATACATGTAATGCATATTTTTAAAACGGATGATGGTGGAAATAACCATTGTAGTGAAAGATATACCGTATAGGCAGCGGTTTTAAGAGTTATTTACGCCAGTAAAAATGAAATTACTGTAATAACGTCATCTCGAGTGTTTTTCTGATGCGTATAATTTGATTGTTTCATTTTAGGTTAAAATAAAAAAATCGCAATCAAATTAACTTCACATTTTTAACTTAACATCATAATAGTGTATCTAATTACTGTACAGCGTGACGTCAGTTACTTGTCAAGGTAAACCATGAAAAACCCAATGCATTATGATATGCATGTCCAAAAGCCATTATGTATTATTTGCATAGTGATATAGTAACGAAATACTTTGACCATGCTATAACCAATGGCAGCCAATGATAGTATCGTAAAAAATTAGCGGTATGTAAACATATCTAATATCTACCCCTCGTATTTACCCCAAATGGTAAGGTTGAACAAGAATAATGTAATAAAGATATCATCCTTAGAGCCGACTTAATCATTACTATCGGAGAATCGTTGGTGCCCGCTTGAGCCTTAAGTTTAAGTCATTTTGGAGCCAACCCTAAAGCCAATTAATGTAAAATTAGTGATAGCATAAAACGAAATGATGGCAAATTTAAAGCTCATAAAGTAAAAGACAAAGATACGTATAGCCGTTATTCAAGCGGGCTGAGGAGGCATTACGTGATCCTTAAAGGATTCCTTGGAATTAAGAGAATATTCCAAGAAACTCTTTGAAATCTCTTAATCAACAATTTACTTTTGTTCAGGGATTAAAACAGCCGTTCAGGTTCTAATACACTTAAATATTGAACATCAATTTAGCCATTTAGAAATGGTAATAATATTTTGATCTCAGGATAGATATTACGGGAGAGGGAATTCACCCCTTTCCCTCGCACAGGTGTAATTAGAGAGGGAGTCGGATTCAGTCTCGGCGGATTGCTCTATCTTAATTGGAAAGAAGGCTTTGGGCGGTGGAGGTTCGATGGAGGCCGCAACGGAGATCAGAACGTAGCCAACTTGTGAGAGCAATATTATATTTATAGATGAACCGCAAGGCACATCATTTACCCCAAAGTAATACGGGAAACCATTGAATTTCAGAGATTTTAAATAATAAGTGTACTTAGACACACCAATTTTGGTTTAAACCTAGACAGAGTAAATATTTAGAATTTCGTTACTCGGAGAATTGTTAAGGCACAACCGCAACAGATATATATTTTTTGAAATAAGATATTTATATAGATTGCTTGTAAGTAGATTACCGTAGTTTGATAATGCCTTTGGAAGGCGAAATTGCTGTAGTAATGATAATTACCCAGCAGAACTTTTTTATAAATAAACTATTTTATTTTTTTAAATAATAATATTATTAAAAAAATAAATTCCTGCGAAAGCGAAGTTCACAAAATTTTAATTAATTTGAAAACATTATTATTGAAATATTCACACCGATGGAAACAATTTAAAGTCGCGACGAAACTTTAGAAATGAGGAACTTTAGGTGGCAAACATTTGGAAATGAACCTATGCAAAGGTGGTTCCAATTAAAAAGCCCTCAAACCGCTGGGAAACAATGCCGTAGAATACGGCGAACCACGTAGAGCCCAAGTCTACACTGACACCTTGCGTGTGAATAATTACTCGCCCTAAGTGACAATAGAGCAAAGGCCATAACGCCGGAGTTTTCTAATTTATTATACTTGAGGTATTCTTCACTCGACTGGGTAGGTGGCGAACAGGAAAAATGGCAAAGAAAACGTTCCGGGTACGTCGCATTCCTTAGCGGGAACAATGACGCCCGTCTCCAACCGTACGACCAACTATGCCTAACTCAATAAAAGCTCTTATGGCGGTCCGTGAACCATTTGCCGATATTATGTACGAGTTCTAGCGGTTGGTGAGATGTTAACCGTGAGCTGTGGGCTGTGAGATGTTGGATGTTTACCCGTGGCAATAAAGCACAAACCAGGCGCCCTACAGCATTTAGTTTGTAGTCCTGCTTTAGCACTCGGAATAAAAGCGGCTCTTTTCAATTTCAATTCAAAAAACGCTTAACAAATGTTAAGACCTTTCTCCACAATGCTTCAAGCAGTGTACTTGTACGTTTCTATTGAAATTTATGTGTATGTATGGCGATTTGAAACGATACGACGGGTTCCTGAAATGTGAGGTGATTGACGAGGGGTGTGATTAGTTGCAGAAACGTTGGGTTTTATTGAGTAATAAGGAATTTATTTCAAACGTTGAGTTTAACTTTGAGAAGTTTGAAATGAAAAAAATCTGTGTAAAATTACACGATAAAGGAGTGAAGTGTTTACTTACTAGTTTTTTACTCGGAGTTTTTTGAAATTAGATTTCCAACACAGTAATTTTCCTCTCATTTTGAACATCAAGTATCATGAAGGATGGAGGGTGGTTTTTGGAAATTTCATGTAGACAGAGAACCTTCTTCTTAGTTTGAAAGTCATGTTTGCAAATAATCTTCAATCAAAGTAGAGTAATTAGAGTGAAATAACTTCTTAAATGTAAATATCAGTTTTCTGCTATACCAATGCAATAAAACCTGTAAGAGTGAACATGGAGCGTTCACAAAATAAACATTAAATTAAATTGTCGTTAACTTAGTTTTACAAGACTCGCAGTTCGGAAAGCAGGAAGATAAAACTGCATGGCATCACTTTTTCAAGCAAATTAACAAGACACGGTAGTACGTAAATAAGGAACAAAGCAGCTTACGGCATACTGATAGCTACTATCATTGTATTTCAATGCAATAAAGTGAGAAATTAGAATTTTGAGAAGAGTGAAGAAGATGTCAGAAAAATTCAATGCACATGATACCTACTACAGTTACAAGGGTTAAAGACACACAGGAAGTTTGTTATACCCTTTCTACTTACTATTACCCCTAAGGCGATGTAACGTGATGTTATGTATCTAAACTAGGAATCAAATATGCCATCCGCGAGTGTTTATTGTAGGGATAGGACGGGAGAATAAGAAGTAAACTAGCGGAAGATTCATCGACAGCGAAACATAAGGGTTGTCAGGGTGTCATTTGTCAGCTGCGGGCCCGAGATAGTGCCACCTACTAGCTACCACCCCCTTCTACCGTACTCTTCCTGTCGGTGCCACCTATCACCTAGGAGCAACCAACAATCCCCGGAGGTAGTGGTTGGCTGTGCGATGCGCGTCCCCCTCCATGTTGATTTATTGCGCGGAAGCCTTCGGAAGCACTTCCGTCAGGGACACAATTGCCCGGAAGGAGCAACGACTTCCAATTAATCACCCATCGGGTCATGCATATCGATGACCGTTGATGAAATGAAACGGCCACAACAAACACTTAACTAAAATATACCACAAGGAAAAACTTTTTCATAATATGATCGCAAAAGCGAAATCATAACATTTAAAACTAAATTATTAATCAATGTTAAGATCTTACTAGAGAGCAGAGATTATTTGAACATAATGTCTACTTACACTAGTCTCAACCTGAAATCTATTCTACGTAAATCTATTTGCATTTTGAAAGACCCTCAAAAGAACACCAGATACGATTAGTATGATGTATTTTCTTGAGTTTTATATGGGTTGTCACCTTTCAGACAAGTTTTCTTTTTCATTTTATAGTACCCTAGATAATAGATCTCGGCTACCTGGTAAAGTCTTTCATAGCCATTCATATGCATAAAAAATAATGTAATGATATTTTGATGGCCCTATAAAAATGTGCGTACCAGGCATTTTGAATCGTGCTGAAGGGATTGGGTATCCTGAATACCAATCGAGAGCCAAATCACAAACAAGATTACCTTTTATTCGTGTAATCATTTCAATACGCTGGGATTTTTCTCCCCTCGGATGACGAGTAATTCGTAAATATCTACCGCAGAATTTACAGCTCTGAAGGTATGTGTTTCTCCAATCAATTGGATGATTAATATTCCACAAGAATACCCCGTGGTGTTATTTATGAAATTACGACTACGAAATCGTTGAAAATTTAAATGAGAAGATTAAAAAACTAACTCAATTTGGAAGTTTGATATTCACTGAGTAGACATTCTGTAAAAGACAAATATGTATTGTAATCCATATTTATAATCAAACAAAAATATGTATTCAAAGAGAATATATATACACATTTTCAAGCAAAATAAGAACAGTTAGGTACTAATAAATTTCCAAAAAAATACTTATAACTAGAAAAATATATCAAAATTATCGGAGATAGGGTTAACATAAAACGGTTCTTTGATGTTCGACGTGAGTGATTATATGTATGTTAGAAATGAGTAAAGGAAGTTCGATATTGTGTAGTCTTTGTGACTAGCAGTCGAATGTCATATATCTTTGTAGCTTTAATTCGATCCGAAGTTTCTGAAGTCTAACTAAGGTCATACACAAATATTGAATGGGAGTTCGGAGCTAAGTGACACACACTAGCATGCCAGAATATTTCCCAGTAGGTTACTATACAGTAAATTAAACATACCTACAGGTAATAATATGATGGCGGTATTACTATTTACACTAAAAGCAAGACCCTTAAATAGGAGAGATATACGATTAAGTGTGCATATTATAAATTCATTAAAACAATACTGTACGTTACGCTATTAGAGAGCTGCAAGGTTGATCAGTTTGTTTCTTTGGTAACATTCCTTGGTGATATTTCATTTCAAAGACCGACTAAGCGGCGAGGAAGAAAAACACGCAGTGATTGATTCAAATTCAAGTACCTTCGGGCTGTTGAAGGATTTTTTGAAATTTATTAGTTAAGGCCGTCGGCAAAATTGCGAAAGTTAAATTAAACAGTACGGTGAATAATGAAAAAGGGATCAGCAGAAATGTGGTTTTGCAAAAAAAAACGTCATACCGTAGGAACGGCGCAGAGGAATCTCCATTCACAAGCCGCTAGGGAAAAGTTTTAGAATTGTGCCAGGTCACGGCACGTATTTTGGACAAAAAATCCCCATGAATGACTGGACAAATATTTTGAAGTGCCATAATTATTTTTTCACCTTTTTTCAAAACTTGAGTGTTTCTAATATTACTTAGGTAGTAACACTTTTGAATTTAATCTGTGGTCTTTCATAATGGCTTTAATAACCTGCAAAGACTCTATACCAGCAGAACGTGTATTATATTTGTGTGTTCCTTTCGGAGACCCTTAAATGGTTAGAAATATCGCATTAAATTGTTTTGCTTTGCCATTGAATTTACACTTCGAAATATGAGATAGTACGTCATTATTTAAATTGATCAATAATAATATTAATATTAATTAAAAGTATCGAATCTTTGGCAAATCAAATACTTAGCAACAAATAACTATATTCTTACGTAATCATTGAAGAAGAAGATAATGTTAGTAAATAAATAAATAATAATATTGTTATAGTTTTACATGACAAAATTAAAAAAAAATAACTTATATCATTGATGTCGCTATTCCAAATTCCTGTAATATTAAAAAATCTGTTAATGAAAAAATAAGAAAATATATAGATTTAGGAAATAAAATAAAAATAATTTGGCATTTTCAGACTATAAAAATATTACCATTCGTTATTTCGGCTACTGGCATTATACCATTATAGGCGTATTAGATCTATCAAAAAATTTATATATAAAAATGCAAAAATCAGTCATTTTAAATACATGTAGGATAAGGAAAGATTTTTTAAATATTTACGTTGAGGGATCGGTAGGATTTATAGGCCCTGTTAGGAGTTCTACCGAGCCGAACCTCTGATATGAAAATATCTGGAGTCGGTGAATTATTTTCCCATTTGATCTCTGGTGAGTTGACGTGTTGTTCTAGTATTGTTTTGTATTTATTTTGCTTATATAATGCACTTGCATAATGTTGATTGACTAGATTCACTAGATGATCATTTGTGGAAAAGTGTGTGGAAGGGTTTAGTTTTTCTTATGGGGAAGATTTAACACGGACATAAAATCGGAAAAGATAAAAAGTTCTCAAGTTATTCCAATCAAATAATAGTAATAATTTTTATTCGAGGATTTGGGAAGATATTATTATAATTGAAAAGCAATCGTAGTCATACCGTAGTTCATTTTGAAAATATCGAGAGAGTTTAAACTAAGCTTAAAAATCTAATAACGGAAATACCGTCAGAGGCCAAACTCCACCACCGTTTCCGACTCCGGTAATTTAAATGTCTTTATTGACTTTTTAGAATACAGAGTTTGTTAATATTTCATGAAAGAGAGTTGTAAAACTAAAAATTAATAAAATATTTAGAATTCAGAATAATATAGGAATAGGTACGACATTTCAAAATGTAATTGTTCGCTTGATAAATGTTGGAATATACAAGGAAGTTTATATCCACTCGGAAACGATTGCGTATTCAAATGCGGGTTTGGCTGACTTGGTAGACAAGAGGTATTCATTCGAAGAGAATTCCTGAAATGCACCACCTTCCCAGGATGCAATGCAATATAGGGATCGCAGAAGAATGAGAGTCGTGTCAGGCAGTAAATAGTAGTCGACTGCAGGACGAAGATGTTTTTAATAAAGACAGATACGTGGAAATAATACAAGAACAAAAAACGAGCGGTGATACAAAACGAGCACTTTAAGGTCGTTTATTCCTAAAAATGCACAACGACAAAGGGTCCATTCGTTACGCTTACTCAAAACAAAATAAATGCAAGATAGCTTTTAAGCAAACAAGTAACTGAGAAAAGGTCTAAATATCTAAATCCCGGGTACGTGCAACCCTTTGTCGCCCGGGTACCCTTCCCGACCCAAATGGTCGTGTTATTTTATAAATTGTCGCATTTATTCCCGACAAAAAGTTCACTGGTCCGCGAGATTTTTTTCTTGGTGACACAGCACACATAACACCCGTCCTAGTGTACAAACACAAATACATATATGTGTACATGAGTGGGTTTAAGGAATTGTTTGCCACCGGGACAAAAGCATTACAAGGAGGGAGGATTGGAATAGAAAATATATCGAGAAGGGAAGGCTTCTTTCACTAGAACTCAGTTACAATGAAAAAATAATAAAACACTTATATACTTTTTTATTTGAAAAAATCACCATAAAAGATCATCTGCGTAAAAAAGGAATAAGGAGAAATAAATACAAGAAAAAGAAAAGCCTCTTAATGTAACGTTTTAATAAAAGGGTGCAATAAATTATTTTAATGTTGGAAATCGGTTTAAATTTCACAGAAATGAATTCCAACCAAGAAATCTCGGGAAAATACTAGTACGTTTAATGAAAAAAGTAGGCACAAAGTTACGCGGGAACCCATTACAGAGAGAACATTTGGGACATTAACGTTGAAGTGTGTCGTTTTCCAGGTGACTAAGTTTATTGTAGTTGTCCCTAGTAAAATGTATTAACATTTAATAGATAAGCAACACCTTACTTGGATTATGTTAATGAAACCCAACTGTGACGAAGTAATTAGAAATACAAATAGGTAGTAATCTTAAATTTAGCACTGCAGATAAGCGGAATGGAGCTGCGGCGCGATCTTTAAATAATTAGACGGGATAATTAGAAGATTTACCAAACCTATTTTACCTGCCTGAACTTATCAAATCCGAACATAGAACGTAGTGAACATGAATCCTTACGAACGGCCAAAGGATGTATCCGTAAAATGTAGTAAATTTGTGGCTTGTTATAATTATTACAATAAAAACACATATTTTTAATCGAAACCATTTTATGTTAATAAAGTAATGGCACTAATACATCACTTTAATATTTCCGAAACCGGTACATAGAGCAATGTATTAAAATAAAGTGGTTTCGGTCAAAAGATGCTCTAGAAATATACGGATTGCCTGTTTGAACATTTTATTACGCTGGGTTAGTGCTAAAACCAAATTCAAAAGGGCGATATTCAAATTCACGAGGCGGTTTCAGATAAGAAGTACAACTTATGGAGGGAAATGTCGGTTTCGCAATGATACCCTGGAAATTTTCTAAAGCGTTGAAAATTTAAACATTTCCTATTAAAATACATATATATGATTCTGCTTTCAAGTAAAAAAACAAAACAAGATAAAGTAAAAAAATATTTTTAACCCAAAAAGATACGTCTAAAAATGCAAAAAAAGAGGTCGAGCAAACACTTGACTTAATAATTTTCATTTCAATTTAAGGTTATGTAAGTCAAGGCAGAATGAATAGTCCAAATAAAAGCCAGCAGGATTTATTACAAGCCGGCTTGTCCGGTATAAAACTGCGATTTATTTTGCGTACGTTCGTTTACTCCGTAGCAAGCCGGATACCTTCTACTGAACGCCCATTTTTAAAGACAAGCTTAGTCGTCATTTCCCATAAGAAAATTCTTTTTTGCACACATTTATAAATATTATCGTTTAAGCTCTAACATCCATGAAAACTTTTATTTTGGAATTTAAAGACAAAAAATGTTAATTATCACTGTGAGCCGGATACCTTTAAAAAATATAAAGTTTAGTATTAAGAGCAGGCAAAGAATTGCTACAAAAGTTTTTTTTCTCACTCAAAATAATAATGTCACGTTAATCGGGTGAGGCAACTGGATATTAATTTTAACCGTACTTTTATGGAAAAAGAATCATTCATTCATACTAACTCACATTATGTTGGTTAAAGAAAGTAAAAAATAAAAATCAATTCTTCTTTGAAATTTTATGAAAATAATACATCAGGAAATTCAACGGGATTATTTAAAATATTCAGGAAGTTTGGCGTTGTTTGTTTAACTATTAAAATATTCTAAACAAATCATCAGGGCCGCGCCCGCAGCGTCCGCGGAATACGGTATTTACAAAAATGAATTTATCTTTGGAGAAAACAAACGAAACTAATCCAATAACACAAAGTGAGTAAATAATAAAGACGATTCATATTCAGAGCGCAGAGCAGATGGTAGAGTAAGGTAGTAGGCAGCAGGCAGTGGGTATCAGGCAGTAGGCAGTACCGCAGGCACAGGCACTCGGCACCTGTGTTAGCCGTGCTGGTGTTTTTAATAACTCCGAAAAGGGCGAGTTTCTTGGACATTAGGTAGTGGAGTGAATGTAGGCTCTGGCGGTCGGCCAAGCAATTAATGCGGCGAAGCAGCCGCTAATATACGAGCTTTTTCATTTACCCAGAGAAGTATTTACCTGACGCGCTTCCCCACAATCCCGTGCGCGCTACACACACCACACACACTCCACTCGGCGAGTACCAAAGCAACACAGGAAAAGAGGTTTAAGAGCTTTTCCTGCCGTTTAAGGTTGTTAATCAGACTGAGTGATGAAAGACTGTAAAGTTGCAGAGTAATCGGCTGACTAAGGCTTTTCTAGTATGAAAACACATTCATTACAGTAACATACGGTAAGTGTGGGAAGAATGGGAATCTCTCATTATATTATCATTAATATAATATTAATAAAACATGCGAAGTACATAATTTACGTAAATGCCAAAATGCAAACAAAAACTCAGCATATACAATTTTAATTGGCCTATTATCATTTCTTCGAGTTTCTATCTCATCTTGTTTTTTTTTTGGTCCCTGCTTATATTTTATTTTAATAATGATTCCGGAAATCAATCAGATTTCCCAGAAGTTACCGTTGGGAATACATTTTTGCAAACTTAGCAAATAATGTTAAGGCTCTTCGTTTACTATCGATTCTTCAAGATGAACGCACACACACTTGCGCACTTCTGTTCCCGTGGGAAACAGAATAAGCTTCACGTCATGAAATCTGAGATGAGTCAATTTTTCTTTTGATGTATTATTAATACGAAGGTTCCTGCGGAAAAACAACTTTTGAACAGAAAAACCTTAAGAAAATCTGATTCTGTTTTACGCTTCCAGAAAATGAATCTCTACGAAGTTTGATTCTCTTTTTTATGACGAGGTTTATAGGCAGAAAAACTCACTTACTCAATTCTAACTGAATGTGCGGAGAAAACCATTTAGATTTTATGGATTTTGGCAATAGTATATGGAAATATAAGCATAAGATAAAAGTTCAGAAACAAAATGTGACGAAATTCTCACCCGAAAACCATTTCGACTATTTGATATATGTTCAAGCATAGGGAATCAGACGCACATTTTGAAAAAATAATATCAATGGAATATTTATAAAATTTATTAACATTCATATAAATTGGTATTTATAAAAATATTTTTATACATATTTCATTATTAAATATGGGTACCCAAATTATTATTAATAATGCATATATCCAACCGTTGTGAATTTGAATTAAGCTGGAGTAATATAATATATTTTCAGTAATGTTCAATTTATACTCTTTGCTGACGACATAAAAAATACTACCCATATTATTGATTGCAAAAGCTTTAATCGAATTTAAATAAATTAGTGGGTAAAATCTGTGTTTTCGTCATAATAATTGATAATCACCGATCAATTAGTACGTACACTGTCAGTGTGTGTCGTGTGTGTGTGTTTAAGCCTACTATATAAATCTGTGAATCTATATAACATCCCGTCAATATTTCTCAATATCAGGTCGACTTGCCATATTATTTAACTACTTAATTTCGTGATAACATTTTCCATCCCTTGGAAATCTAGTTAGTTGACACATAATTGTACCTGTATTTAAAAAAGGCGATATTCATGATGTCACTAATTACCGACCCATCTGCATGCTCTCAACTATCCCCAAACTGTTTGAAAAACTTATCCTCGATAAAATCTCCATACATATTAACAACATCATTGTAACTAATCAACATGGATTTATGCCAGGCAGATCCACACTAACAAATCTCTCCTTATATGAAAATTTTATAGCATGTTCACTCGAAAACAAAACCCAAGTCGACTCAATATATACAGACTTTGTAAAAGCGTTTGACAAAGTTAACCATAAAATTCTTCTCAATAAACTTAGTCAAATCGGAATTGAGGGTAAACTATTGGAATGGATAAAAGCTACTTAACAAATAGAAATCTACAAGTAAAAAATAATTCTAACCTTTCACACAAATTCATAGCTACTAGCGGTGTACCCCAAGGGTCACATTTAGGCCCAATACTGTTTCTCCTTTTCATAAACGATATTGTTACTGTATTTGATAAAAATGTTGAAGTGCTACTTTTTGCCGATGACCTTAAACTATTTAAAATTATAAAAACAATAAATGACTGTATTCAAATTCAATTAAATTTAAATAAACTTCAAGATTGGTGCAAAACTAACAAACTTTATCTCAATATTAGTAAATGCCACATTATAAGATTTTTCAGAACAACACAACCCCTTAACTATCAATACAAAATTAATAATGTTTCTCTCGCCTCTGTAAGTGAAATTAACGATCTCGGCATTATTTTCGATTCAAAATTTAACTTTCTTTCACATGTAGAAACAGTCACCAACAAAGGATTAAAAATGCTCGGCTTCATTCTCCGAAATGGCAGAGACTTTAAAAATATTTCAACACTAAAAATCTTATATTCCTCACTTGTTCGAAGTCAAATCGAATATAATTCTCCTATTTGGTGTCCTTACTTTAAAATCCACTCCGACTCTATTGAAAAAATTCAGCATAAATTCCTAAGATACATTAACTATAAACTCGGTCTACCTATAGAATCAATAAATTACTATCACTTGATGAAAGAATTAAACTTATTTAAACTCTCAGATAGAAGACTTATTTCCGATTTGACTTTTATTTTTAAAATTGTCAATGGTATTATAGACAACCCTGATATATTAAGCCTAATTACCTTCCATATACCCACTAGAACCACTCGATCCAAAATTCTTTTTAATTTCAATAACAATATCAGGACTGAGTCATTTAGAAACTCTCTTATACCTAGATTGCATGCAGTTGGCAATGCTTTCTCAGAAGTAGTAGATGTGTTCAACTGCACGGAATATAGTTATAAGAAGGCTATAATAACATACCTCTGTCGTAATTATCAATGTTATTAGGCATAATACCATTCTATTCATAAGTTATCACAGAACCTAAACTATGCACTTACATCAGACATCAGACAGAAGAGTGTTATATACTTAATCAAAACTATAATTTTTCCCAAAATTGTTATGAGATGTCTTACTGACAGCCCTGATTCAATAGAGCTAACTCTTAGTTCTCAGCAAATTCAACCAAATTCAATATTGAAGGTAACAATAACCTCAATACTAAATTACTGTACGGATTGAAAATAAAAATGCTATTGTACCTATGTATACCAGATGTTATTCTTGTTTAATTTTCAACATAATTTCTCAGTAATTATTCTGTTTAACATAATACTGTTTCGCTCCTGTGAACCACTGTAAACATAAATCATGTATATTGTAAAAGCCTTTTACGGCGTCTAAATAAATAAATAAATAAATAAATAAAAAAACTACGGTCATATGAATACAAGCAGCACCCCTAAAATTGTTTAATTCCTGGGTTTAATTTATCCATCAATACTAAAAGTAATAGATAAAAAAAATACAACACGGATTCGTTACTGGAAGGTCAACAGTGACTAACCTATTATTAACAAAAAACAAGTTGACAGTATCTATACAGACTTTTCAAAAGTGAAGTATCCCACAAGTTATTACTCAGTAAACTGTATGCATTAGGACTGAGAGGCAAGTTGTTGGATTGGTTCTCGAGTAACTTGTCTAACAGAATCTTATTGGTGTATATTCAATATTTTAAATCAAAGTTATTTTATGCAACTTGCGGTCTACCGCAAGGAAGCATAACAAGCCCCATTCTATACCTTATATTTATAAATGATATCATAAGTTGTTTCGACGATGTAGAATATCTGATTTTTGCCGATGATATCAAATTATAGAAAAAAATCCAATGTTACCGACTGCCTAATCTTACAGTCAAACACCGACAAATTACACAATCGCAACAACTTATTCCTCAATGTTGACAAATATAAGACACTAACGTTGCTGAATCAAGACCCCCATGTCATATAACTACACTATAGTAAGTTTACCAGTATTTAAGGCATAAATGAATGATGTTTTATATTAGAATTATATTATTATTTGAGAGAATCGCGTAAAAGCAATTTAATATACTTCTTATTGTACGTTACTTGTATTCACCAAATTGTAAATTGCGTATTATGAACCTTTACTATTATTTTTATGTCATCTACACTTTTAAAACTGATTACAGATTTATTTATTTTTCTCTTTTTTAAATATGTACAAGTGTTGTGTGCATTTAAATGCAACTTTATATGTACCATATATTATGAACCTTTTTAAAGTTTTTTTTTGTTATTTAAACATTAAAAAACTCCTGTTGCCACTGTATTATTCAGTAAATCTTGTAAAATATATAATTGTCGTATAAAATCTCATCAGGGCGTTTATAATAAATAATAAAGTTAAATAAAACAGTGTTATACTGCCCTGATGAAGCTACGGTTGTAGCGAAACCCGGTGGGCATTAAGTATTTACCTATAAGTGATGTTTACAAAGTTATTGTTTAATTTTAAAATAAAAAGATAATTTTAAAAATTAAAAGTAAATTTAATTTATTTGTGACTATTAAGAAATGTAAATCAATAAGTTTCTGACGAAAAGAAATTCCAATACAATTCAAATATTCAATAGACCATATATAGAGAGACACGAATTAAAATTAAGCTTCTTTTTCAAAATTTTATATTCAGACCTCGACTCTTGCGAACTAATAAATTTGTTCAATTTAAGAGTACCTACTAAATTCACTAGACATAATGACCTATATCAAGGTCACTACGTATTCATAAACAAATTATGTGTCAGTCTCGCTAATTCCTCGCCCACAAGTTTAGCAAATGAATATACCAATGATATTGTCATTTATAAAGTAACAAATTTTATGTTTATAACATACTTAAACAAATTTTATGTAAAGATATTATTCTGTTAATTTCAGTTTACAATTATTATTATGTAAACTTCGTCCAATTGTAAACCACTGAAATGTAAGAAATTATTTTTTTGTATAATTTGTTTTTGCAACTACTGTTTATAATAAGCCTAAGCATTTCAATGTGCCCAATGTAAAAGCCCCATGGGCGTACAATAAGAGTAAATTAAATAATATATTTGACGAACCGGACGAAATATCGCAGAAACATTCTCAACCGCTGGCGCCGTATTTCTTCAACACGTGTACATGTGGTCAACGAATGCCCGCTCCATTCATTCCCCGGCGGGATTGATGAGGTACACATGGCGACGCCTGAGGCCCTAGACTGGCTCGCAGACCTAGATGTCCCCTTCTGACCCCCCACCATACGAAAGAAGAAGAAGACGTGTAATATGATGCAGGAAAATGTTCTTTATGAAATTTTTCTTTCTGTTCTTCCTGAAATTTTTTTGGAAATTCCACATTTCTTGAAATTTCTTGTTTTATGTATAAATACTTGAAAACAATCTCTTTTTAAATTTTTATATAACCTAATTTCTTATATGCATTAAACCCTAATTTGTAATTGTGTAAGAAATTAATAAATAAATATTATTATTATAATCAACATCGTTAGAAACCTTTATTTATTGAGGTGAGCTGGTTAAGTTACTAAATAACCGCTGGATGGGTCGACGAATTTCTTCCTGCATTCTTGTAGGTACTGTTTATTTCAAAGTATGTATTGTAATTTGCTACAATTTAAAAAAAATAAATGTTTTCTGCATTTTTGCCATTTGATGTGGAGAGCATATAGAGGTAGTCGATTAATCACCGCTGGTTTATGCAATATTTTTTTTATGATTCAAAACAATTTCATGTTAAAGGATTTAACTAAATTAAAGCATTTTATAGGTTCCATATTGGCGCGAGCCGAATATGCATGCAAATACCGATTCAAAAGCTCTATGATGTTCACCAAAGTAATGCCGATATTAAAGCAGAACTATACTTTAAACATTGCTGTTTATATGCACATTCGATATTCAGCGGGAGTTTTATATTACTTTGATGGTTTTGGCCACAGAGCGGTTTAGGCGTGTTGCATTGCGGAGGAGGGTAATTGTGTGGAAAATAGCGCGATTACCTTCCCCTCTGGCAGAATAAAACTCTGCTGGAAATTATTGAACCGTAATCATATCCAGTGTCGGTTTTCTCTAAGTGCGTGTGTGAGGTAACCCCCCATTAAAAAGATGAGAAAATTTATTTATTTAAGACATAATTTCATTATATCAACACATTGTAAACATTACGCCATTAAAATTCTGCCGTTAAAATCCACACGACCGAAAAGCAACACGAAATTCACAACATATAACAGCACGAAATGATCGATACAAAAAATCAAAACAACACAATCGGCCTGACAGCGTTATCCCAAACCAATGCCAAATTAAGACTATCATTGTGCGCCGCGAACCATTATGTTTGATGCCACATGACCTCCGGATATTGACGGATGACGCAGCCGGCCGGTCTTTGCGCACAATAAGGATGCTCGTTAAATGTTATTTATTTTGTTATCTTCTGGACTTTCTACAGTAGTTGTAGTTAAATTTTGAAACATTATTTTCTTTTTCTCCAACCGTTTGCTTAGTGGCATCTGTAAATCTACAATCATATTTAAAATTTAACCCTTTTTTAGATAAGATGATTCCTTAGTTAATTTTACGAAAGTTTTTGGCAAAGTGTCGTATTGTCTTATTTGATAGTTAAACAATATTGTATTGAGCTTACTCCAGTATACATCGAAAATAACAGTAAGTACATTTTCATTAAATATATCTTCGCTTGAATTTCTAAATCGCCAGACGAAACGACCAAAAACTGCCACTGATCACATCTAACGCCCGGGGTCCCTCAACCCTTTATCGTCTATCCACTATATTATTATATCTGATGATATTAGCTCCGTACGTAAAAGAGTTATGCCAGAAAATATATTATCGTAAAATTTATATTACTGCTCAGATCTCGTCTGTTTATCACAAATATCGGTATTCAGCATAATCCAAAAGCTTTTCTTAAAGGTACTGTTGGGTTTAGTTTGCCTCCCTTTACTTAAAGTTACACTTTTACATATGAGAAATAATAGTTATTACGGTGAGCGTACTTGGAAATGATGAATACATACAAAAAATGGATGAAAGCAAACATATAGGTGAATATCTTTACTTTAGGATAAATTTATTTTCTTTAGTCACCAGATTTGAACAAAAATAAAAGGAGGGGAATTCAGTGACAAGAAGGGACGGTCATTTGAAAACAATAAAGTCAATCTAAAGCAGCTTCTTCAATATCCAGGGTAGCCCTGGAATTAATAATTATCCCTGAATAAGGTTTAACAGAAGCGTAAAGTTTCATTTAAATGAAATGGCCTTTCATTTAAAGCCATCAGAACAAATACCCTGCGTTTCATAAATGAAACGGTGCAATACCGGGGATGTAATTGAATCACTCAACTGAAAGTTTGCCATTAGCCAGGGAACGAGTAATGCTTATTTCATCTACTAAATGCTTTAACATTCGCCATTCCCGAGATACGGCTCGTGCGTGTGGGCCCGAAGAGCTGAAAGGGCATGTTGTTGCATTGATTCGTTTACACATACATCATATACTACAGTGCATCCTTTCAATAGTGTTACTGACACTCAAACCCACCGCCAGGTAATTACAAAGGTGAATGAATACTTTACAAATAACATTTTGTCGCAACTCAAGGGGCGAATTTCATAAAATTATAAATTTGTAGAATTTTTACCGTACGCTGTAAGTATATTATTAAAAATCATAATTTAATAATAAAAACTCCAAGCCGGTACCTTAAAAAAATAAATTTATTTAAATACTTCAAAAATTTTACAATAATTACCATTTCTAAATTTAATGTATCTACGTGGGTAAATCAGCATTCGTGCGAAAAAAATAATTATATAGAAAATCTAGAAAAGACAATCGGAATAATTTTATGTTTTAGAAAATTTATTTTTTCGAAATGTGAATATAATCATAAAATTTCAATGTCCGTAGTCGATTTTTTTTCTTCGAATCTTGCCAAAAAGAAATATTCTAAGCTTCTGACTTTGAAATTGATTACTAAAAATGCATATATTTTATTCATGCTTTATCAGTTACTTACCGAGCATTCTGAACTATGACAACATAGAATCTGTTTTTTTTAAGTGCGTTACTAAGGATGTAACATGCATTCAGTTTACTTCTATAGATTAAAAGGATACTAATTGAAATAGGTTTTTAATATTCTAATACCGCACACGAGTCCCAACTGCTCCCAACAGTTTGTAGCCAGTGAGTATATGGCACACCCAATTGGGGAACGTTGTGAGGCTGAAGGTAGTGGGGATGGGCAGGGGATAGGGAAGAGAAAGGTGAGAGAGTACCTGGCTATTCAGATCTGGTCACCAAACACGACTAAACCCATATCAAAAAACGTTTCAATTCTGAATGGTGGTCACTGAGAGTTGGGCAATACTAAGAGTATTTCCACTCTAGAACGTGCCGAAAGTATACCTACTAAAGATTATTTTAAATGAATATAATGTAAAATAACACAAATTAATCAAATGATATTTGCTTGCGCACGCCGGGATTTGAACCCGCGACCTTCGGCTAGCTAGTTAACATTACCCCTCAAACGCGGAGGCCTGTCGTAAGAAATTAATATCATGTGGTATAATTATTATATATGATTAATTATATGATTAATATGAGGTATAATATGTGGTATAATTATTATATATGATTAATTATATGGTGTCGTGATAACCGCTTGCAACTTAACATAAGCAAATGTCAAATTATGAGGTTTCATCGAATAAAGTATCCAATATTTTTTGATTATTCCATTAACAACATGTCGTTAGTATCTGTCTCGGAAATTAATGATTTAGGTATTTGGTTTGACACGAAACTTAACTTTATCAAGCATATTGAAATAATAACCAATAAAGCTTTGAAAATGATGGGATTTATTTTAAGGGTATCTAGTGATTTCAATAATGTAAATACTGTAAAAACATTATATATGTCACTAGTAAGGAGTCATGTAGAATACAATTCCACGGTTTGGTCCCCAAATTATGAGGTTCATTCACATGCGATTGAAAGAATCCAAAATAAATTTTTAAGATATGTAAATTTCAAAATGGGCATTCCTAGAGAAAACCTAAATTACGATAACTTACTTTGTTCATTAAATTTAATAAAATTATCTGATCGCAGAATTATTTCCGATTTAACCTGTTTGTATAAAATCATTAATTCAATGTTTGATACCCCTGATTTATTATATGTAATTTCTTTTCATACTCCAAGCAGGTCGGTTTCAAGACAGTACCTACCATATTATTGTAGCAATTCTATGTCAACGTCCCAATATCATACTCCTATGCGACGGATTCAACAGCTAGGAAACAAATACTCAGATGTTGTTGATATATTTAGTACATCAATTTCAATATATAAGCATACCCTATTGAAGTTTTTTTTTTCATCGAGTAGTGGAATATTTTAATAGAGGTATTTAATTTGATTTGACTAACATATAATAATTTTGTCAACTGAAATAGAAAAAAATATTTTGGATTTTTTATATGTTGTGCCTGCATTCTGTGTAGATCAAGTTGAGTGATATTTTGACTTTATATTTATTTTTCTGCAATTGTTTTAGTAGTCGTTTCCTGCACTATTTTCATGTATAATTTCGTAAATATTTTTTATATATATGTATGTAAAAGCCTTAATAGGCGTGAAATAAATAAATAAATAAATAATGATCGTGATCCTCTTTACGCATCTTTACTACCAGTGACAACCAGCGGAAAACGCAATATCGAACGTTATATAGTGTGCCGCTCTCCTGAAATCGTCTGGCAGTAAACGTTACGTAATAATATTGAATTACTAGGCAAAGTGATGAAAAACTAATATTTGCTAACTAAACACATAATAGAAACTTATCTTCAAAATCGTATCTATAAAGAAGACAAAAGTGTGTTTCGGAGCAACTGTAAGATTATATATGTTATCCAAAATACCTTCGAATATACTGACACGGTTGTTGACAGGTAAATGACGACAAATAACACCAACGAATGTTTCTCGCTAGAATTATTCTGCCCAGCACTCTCGATAAATTTAAAGAATTTTTTTAAGAAACAAAGATGTATACCCGGCGTTGTTCGGAAACTTTTCTCTACTCTCTAAAAACATTATATGCATGTTTTTTTATATAAGTGAATCTTGCGATAATTTTTTAAACCATATCAAAATCTGTTGCGTAGTTTAGAAGAACTAAGCCCACAAATAGAGAGGCACGGATAGCGAATTAATTATATACTATTAAGAGATTATAGATAATTTAGAGAATGCCTTGAAGTGCCATGGAATGTATACTGATAAATTGTTAATAATGTTTAGGAATGATGTCCCGTTTCAATAACACGAAACCCTAAGTGGTAGTCTTTAAATAAGTATTATTTAAGCAAGGTAAAGTAAAATAATAAATCAACAAACTCGTTTATCAATGTAACTTTCCGAAAACAGTATTTAAAAAGTCCTCCACGGGTGTTTTTCAGAAAATCTTTTTCATTGTAATTGTGTTGTTGTTTGTATTACTTCAAAACGATTTGAATATTTGAATTTGAAGAAAAAATTAAGGACGGGTTGTTTCGGAGAATTTGAACAATTCATCAAATTTCAACGTTCATTTTCAAGTTCTGTGAAAGATTTTTTCAAGTTCTGTTTTAATTTCAGTTTTGTCAAGCAACTAGCCTACAATGATATAATAACAGAACTTGAATAGGACTTTCACAGAACCCGAAAATGAACGATGAAATTTGATGAATTGTTCAAATTCTCCGAAACAACCCGTCCTAAATGTTTAATTTTTACAATTTATTTTTAACGCTTCATTTGTAAAATTGAGATATAATTTACTTTTTTATATTTCATGATATCATTATTTTTCAATAAAAGTAGTGTATTTAGTAACAAGTTCTGCTATGTAATTTTTATTACTGCTGTTCTGATATTTTGAAACATATTTAATTTTTCACTTATTTTGTTTTTCGACCGTGACCGGTTTAAGCTTATTTTAGCCATGACCAGTTATATGTTTTTATGGTGACCGGATAAATCGTCACAATGATAATTCATCACATCTTTAAAAAGTTATATAAAGTCATGGTAAGTGATGAAACAAAAACTTTATTAACCGGGTTAAGTAGGTTAGGTTTGGTTAATTTTAATTCATCGTTTCTAATGACTTTATATCACTTTTTAAAAGTGTGTTGAATTGTCACTGTTTTGAGTTATCATGGAACCGTTTTTATAGCACCGACCAGTTAGAATATGGCTATAATAATCTGAAAGCGGACACGGTCAAAAAATAAAATAAGTGGAACTTTTAAAAATAATGGAGTTTCACCAAGAATTTTCAGTATCAAAAATATAAATATATTTAACAGCTGTTCCGCCTTGCGAAGGAAATTTTTAAATATTATTATTAAATATGAAAATAAAAGTACGAACGTTTAAATTGAAATGTTTCATATTGAAAAATAAAGTATGAATAAAGAGAGACTCCTTGTCCTTAAAGGATTATAAAGACATAAATATGGTTTCAATATAATATTCAGAAAAATATTAACGTGCAAAATAGAAATTACAAAAGCCAAACTTGAAACGGTTTATGAAAAAGAAACATAAATTGTGTGCAATGACTATATTTTAAATAGTTTGGTCTACCGGTTTAGAAATGCCCTACCTTCAGCGTGTGAATTCATAATATTCTCCTGATAGGGAAGAGTATTAAAAAAAATTATATGTAACTATAACCAGCCTCAAGGTAAATATTTTATTCGTAGAAGCTTTGGGTCTGTGATGGAAGCGTTTTTTAAAGATAAAAATATAAGTCAATAGCGTTGAATACAGGCAAATAATAACGTAAATATTCTCAACATTTCATCTATAACCACCTCATTATTGCGAAAGTTGACCATGTAGAGGAGCATTTTATGTTAAAAAAGGGTTGTAAAGGATTGGTAAAATGGGTAAATGGTGTGTCGATTCCTAAAGGTGGAATTAGGGGAAATAAATGAGGGTCAACCAAATTTCAAGTTAAGAGGGTACGTAGTTAAATAAATCCGATTCATTCAACGACATCCAATATCTTTTCTGAGAAATTCAACAAAGTGCAGTATTTCTCAGAGACTTTTACTATTTGTTGCAAAATTTTAGAAGTAGATTGCGAAAATAATGTGGATGTTTTCTTTCCGCTTGAGATGCGTTCTCTTCAAGTGAAATGTTGTCAGCATCTGGTAGAAACATAGGAACCTACATTTCTGGCCTGGCCGTTCTCACGGATACATGACAAAAAATATAGCTCGACAAAGAACTTTTTTTAAAATTAGTTCTACACAGGAGGCCCAGAAGAAAATATTTCCCCTCAGTGCCTATGCCATATTTAGGGATGCTGAAAGTTGAGAAAGTTCTGGAAAGGAAAAAGGTATGAGGGTTGGGTAGGAATCTGGGGGTCAGTGTGTCCAGGAGTGACGGACGTATGATTGCGGTGCAAGGTTATGAGAGTCCAGCTGGAGAGGTCATAAGTTCTCCCTCAACCAGTCTCTCCCGATCCGACCTGCCACGCAGTTGGTGGGCAAACGTATCTGTCACCAAGACGCGGTGCTGCTAAGTAACCAAACGTAGCGAAATACTTGGGGTGATCTATGGCAGAGGTGTTAATTATCCAATAAATAGTTCCCGGGGCGGCGGTACCCGTACCCGCTTTCCAAAATGATGACTGACATTAAAATAAATAAAAATAAAGCAATGCACAAAACACATAAGTGTCGAGTCTGTTTGAATATCCCACGAAAACTAAAAAAATGTGTTAAGAATGAAGTGAAGATTCAAACCAAATTAATTTTAATTTAGATATTGTTAAAAGATAAATATTTATTTTATTCAGTCATAGATGTCAGTATAAGCGATGTATTTCCCATTCTCAAAGGGCTAATATGATTGATTTTAATTTAATTCACTCTCTCTCTACCAAATGCCTCAAAGATATAACAATCATTTTGTCTGTTGGGTGGGGATTATATTTGAGTCAGTATGATGGAAACAAGTAAAAAAGTGCTAACAAACTGTATATTTTGTCTTGAAAAAAAGTGAGTTGATTGAAAAATCTTTCTGCCTAACCAACAAATCCTAAATATTTTACAAATGTGTTCTGGGTTGTTGAAATTCAAAAAATCGAATGATAAACTTGAAACTCGGAAAAATCCGGTTGTCAACCACCAGTTATTGAATGAATATATCCGTTGTTATGTTCCCAATATTTCATGAACTTTAGCACAGTAGTTTAAATCGATCCATTATTATTAAATTCGTGTCACACATTATTCGAGAGAACATTAAATGTTATTTTCATATTCAAGTATTTGTTACTTCCTGCTTTAAACGACAAAACAGCTACATCCTAGTAGAAGTTCATATCGCCGTTCCGGAATTGCGAAACAAATAACCGGAACAGACAATCCGTAAGATCACTAAATGATGCTGCAAATAACAGGAACAGTGCTCCGCAATCAGATCCTCTCATGGAGACACAATAAATCTTTAGAAGGGAGACTTAATGAGACGTTAAAAAAGTATCAAAGCGCTTCTTGAAATTACGGTATTCCTCGATTTTGGAATGTTTTGGGTTGAAGGGTTGGACTAAAGACATTTACAGACATGCAACTGATAGCTTTGTTGTTACCTCTTGCTTTTTCTAATAAACGACGTCTGCAACTGAATTGGTGATGAAAACGGAGCTCTCAGAGGCAGAACAATTCAAACAAAAAAATTGTAAAACTTAGACAACACTAAAGATACGCCGAGGCGGAATGAAATGATGGCAGGGAAGCAGTAGAGATGAGGAAGGATTGAAAGTAAGTAGTTATTCAGATATATTTAATTACGATACGTAGCTAATGTCATTACTGAATCATTGGAGATAATACCTTTAACTTTTTTTCTTGGAAGTGCTTATATACTACAATATATTTATGCTATTATAATACAGGGCCACTCTGGAGGTCGCATGGACGTAATGTTTTTTTTTTAAATCATAGGAATTTTTAAAATAACTTTGCCAAATTTTAAAGCCATGAGTTAAATATTAATAAATTCTGGGTTCCCACGGGGCTCAAAGCTGCATGTCTTAATATTTATGGCAACAAACAAATCTGCACTTCTCGAAAAGACAGCCAATTGGTGTAACCTGTACCTATATTTATATATTGTTTTCCATGGAGGTTGTATAATATAATACTAAGCTTCAATTTTAACTTTTATCACGTTATTATTTAACTAAGTTGTGATGGGTTTTGTTAGGTACTAAATCTTGATACAAGCGCAATATTGTGTTATTTTATGTCGAGTCTTGCCGGTAATTAAAGTTAGATCGAAATTTTTCCTCACAACATTAATTATTATAATAAAGAGTATTTAAACCATGAATGTTCTAACATTATACATGTTTATTACCATGCATAAATACAAGGTAAAAAACAGTGTTATTAATTTTAATATGTAACTCGGTTGTTACTTTTGGGTAATTTATCATCTTAATTCAAAATTACATACTACAATTTTTAACTAATTATTTGGTACAAGTCGTTATCACATCACAAGGTTTTGAAGTTTATTTCTATTAAATCGATGTTTATGGGAATGAATTCTACAACTTAAATTATTAAATATATAATAATATGTTATTTCCTTTTCTTCTCCTGCAGAACCACTCTGAACAAAAAGCTATCTTCAACACTCTGATACCCATCCATTGAAGGATGGAGCTTTTCATTCTTCCTTTCAGGACCAAATAAAATATTATTGTGTCCATCATCTTAATCCATCTGGATTTAAATATGAAGAAGATTGTTGCTCTTAGCTTTTATATGTTAGATGGCTCTTTAAATGGTTATAAGTTTGTTGTGATCAAATGCGACAAATGTATAATAAATAATTAACGGTAGATGCCGCTCTTCAAGTTGTCTAATATCAAGGGACGAAACAATTTTCACAGTCCAATAACTTGCATACGAACATTTGAAACCAGCGATGTATGCGGCGAGATTGAATTTGAGCCACTCTCAAGTGGGAAAGTTTGCGACCGTCAACTCAGCGACGCGTATTATTCCTTGAAGGTTATTAAACAATTCAAGTGGGAATCGTTTCTTGAGGCGAAACTCGTAGCAGACTCGTGCTTGCGGGCGGCATGCACTATTCCTCTGTACTGTAATGACTTGCGAGCCGAGAGATGACGAACTTTTTGACTGAGATATTATGGAAGATGAGATACTATTATACATTCTAATGACATAAAAACCGCGTCGGTGGATGAAAATCTAGTTTTGCCAAATACATGCACTATACAAACCCTATAATAAGTGAAAAGGGCAATTATATGGAATTTTATTTATATTAGGTACGAGCACAGTTCAAACAATAGCAATTATAAAGAAATATATACATAACAATGTATATATTGCTTGTATGTATCTATGGCTTGCTTTTAAAAGTGTCGAAGTCGGTTTTCGATAAGTATATTTTTGCATGTTCTCCTCGAAATTGGGCTACCTATCGAATTCTAAAAGAACCTTTCGATTTCTGAACAGGATTTTTCCTTTTTCGGGGCAGTGAAAAATTCAAAAGTAAACAAGAAAATTGCTTTAAAAAAAAATAAAACTAGCTAAAAAGAGCGATATTCCACACAGACCTCGTGAAATTTGAAAAACTAATACTTTTAGAAGCAAGCCACAGCTGTAGGGTAGGTATGTGCTACAAATAGTTGAGAAACATCACTTGTAATAAATTATGAGGCATAATATGATTATCTTAGCTTTTGATTAAAAACGGTGGATTGTAAAAGATTGGTAAATACATAAATTGTCCGACGGTAATTTAAACAAAGAGCTATACTCATACATTAAGGCAAACGGGGTATAAAACATACCATTCCAAATAAGGTAAGTAAACCACCCTTAACGGCTTACAACACTTCTCGGTAAGAAGGGAGGAAGGGCACACAACAAGGGAGGATGTGGCCAGCGGGGGTAGTGTGAGGTGCGGTGGTAGCGCAAGGCTAAGAGAACGGAGGCTCGGGCCAAAGGGCTAATTGAGATCAATGACTGTTATAGGCCACTTTACCAAAGCCAACCTTCCTATAGCCGTGTTGTTGAGAAATTGCCGTGTGGATCTAACGTGAAAAATATTCCTACCTCGCCTAGTTTTTTTCAATTCACCACGGCATTATTTATACTGTGAAGGTCGGAAAAATCCATTACAGCTCTAACGAAAACGGAAAGGTTATATCTTTTGTGTACTTTGGGGTTGAAGTGTTAAAAAAAACTTTGAGAATTATATAAATAAATTATTTGCTCGGCGGATTCGCGCGGGGGATAAAACTTTGAAGCTGCGCACTAAAACTAAAATAAAGGTAAATAATCACGTTATTTTCTATTCTAGTCACTTCCTAATCGCTCCTGCATGGAATTTATATATACGAAATCACTAATAATAGACAGAAATAGAAAAGATTTCCAACTTTTTAAAGGCCTGATATTTGAACACAGTAGTGTACGCAATAGTATTTTTTTTCATTTTTCATACAATAGCATGATAATAGTAATAATAGGGTGTAATGTGTGTGGAAGTAATTTGAACAAACTTCTGCTACGGGTATATCAACATGTTTCAAGCCATTTACAAGCAAAGGATCAGAGCATACGGAATGGGAAGCCGTGTCTTATTATCGTGAGAAAACTTTGAATTGAATAGAACGAAAATATAAAGAAAACTCCGTAGTTACTTAAAGTCACTTATATTTATTCAATGCATGTTTTTGCCATTACCGAGTTCGCTAACTATAAATGCCCCTCAATGCTTGCCTACACCATATTTTTTGAATCACAACCCAAACAAAAGTTCGCAAAAAATCGTAAAAATAAATGGAATAAAAAGATTAAAAAAGCAATTTCAAAATTGAGAATGAATTTCAATCTTATTATGTCGTTTGCAGGAAAACCTTTTGTTTTCTGATTTCTTGGAAATGAAAAAAAAAATCAGAGTTACGGAATGTTCAAATTGTTATATTATTTATTTTCTTATTTTTATACATGAGTGAAAAAAACCCAGGAATATATATGAGATGTGGAAATACAAGTATAACAAATTTTACGAATTTATTTGAATGGTAACCAGGTTAAATCTGCTCGGTATTCCGCTAATTCTACTTTTTAAACACGTTTGGGGTAACTGGGTTATGTTTAGAGGAACTAATATTAAAAAAAAACTTTAGTAGGTGTTCACCATTTCGTACGAATTTAATGATGTGTCCCTTTAAACGAAATTGAGCTGTAGATATTTATTTGTACCTATATTCCAACACACTTTGGCGATATTCTTATGCTCGTCAAAGTCGCCCACTGTTTAATAAATTACTTATTCCCGAATGATTTATTGGGCATAGTTCGAAATACAGTAAACGGGCTTTGTATCAAAATTGATTATTTATTAGCCTCCTTTCAAAAATGAAGAATGAATTAAATTATCCTTGCCGATGTGGTTGGGGATATTACAGAACAATCGTATTTGTTACTTGCAGTAACCCAGCTGCGGTTTCAAGCCACTCCAAGGCAGATCACTTAAGACGAAACAGAATATTTGTTTTAAAAATAATATGAACATGGAACGTGGTGGCTTTGTGGGAATAAAGAAATTACCACACATACATCAAAAATGACTAAGCTTAGTGTATATATTATATCACATCAATTTCAGCTTTTCAATTTCGTTTTTTTTTCGAATGTCTATCTATCTCAGTGCCTGTTATCAGAAGAAAATATACACCCTTTCTGAATATTGTCATTCGGTGAGATCCTCATTATTATTTTTTTTATATAGTAAGCACATACCCACAAAATGAAATTGCCATTTCCAATGCAAAAGTCGAGTAATGTCAGCTATTTAAAAAAATATATACATCGTTTGCGGAACTTTATCACATGAAGGAGTAATCCAATTCCACAAAAATAACCTCGTTGAATTAAATTTATTTTTAATATCTGGAATAAAAAGAAAAACAGAAATGCTAATTAATTAATGGCACTCAAGGGAACGGAAGTCAGGCCATGTCAGGAGTCAGTAGAACTGAAGAGGATGTATGAATGTGAATGAAGCTAGGAGTGTGAGCTATGCCATGGTTGTGAGGAAATCCATTATTTGTACCTACCCTTAGGAGGAAATTAATTAATGGCGCTCAAGGGAACGGAAAAAGGCCGACCTTGTCAGGAATCAGTACAACTGAAGAGGATGTATGAATGTGAATGAAGCCAGAGACTATGAGCCAAGATATGGTTCTGAAGAAATTCATTATTTTTACCAAACCACACGAAAAAATAGTTATATGGTTAGTAAGTTACTAGGGTTGGTAACATTTTATAGGGATCAACCATAAAATGGAATCCTGATACCCGATGAATGAGACGATGTATGAATGTGAATGATGCAAGAAGTGTGTACCAAGACCGAATTGTTTGGCGGTCCGTCACCTCCGCCTACCCATGCGGGGAAACGGCGTGATGGTTAGTTAGCTAATTGATATCCGACAAGAATGCATAGCCGCTGTTAGAGAAATGAACACGATAAAGAAGAGTCGCTTAGATGGTTTTGAATTGTAAATATAATCAATTGGAAGAAAAGAGAGTGAACAAACGTATTAAATGAGACAATGCATGAATGTGTGTGTAAAGACAAGGTTAGGTGGCATTCCATCCTTTCTCCCCATGTTTGGCATGGTGGTTGGCTAGTTATTTAAATATAGTAATTTTTGATTGACATAAAATGCTAAGGGCAGAAAAAAGTAAACGTTATTATAAGAACCCATCACTCACGATGGACATTTACAAGAAAAAAATCTCTCGGTGATTTGCCGATGACAGTACAAATAAACTTAAAAAAAGATTGATAAAGACACCGACCCTTCTAACACAACCTTGGAGCAGACGGGACCGATATGCCGGAACATCAATCATCCACCCTATGGAAACAGCCACGTGCCAAACACACACCGGAAAATACATTCCGCTAACAACTTGGACAACTTGAGTTCGCACTCGATTCGTAAAGGCTATCGCATTTCATAAAGGTAATGCGAAGGTAACAATCTGTGATTTTATCGATTTTCCTTAGAAGTTATCGAGATAGACGATCGGAATTATGCTGAATAATTTCCATAAGAAATAATACATCCAACTAAATCACTTCAGTCTGCACTTCATTCGTGATAGCTTACGCATGCAATGCAATCTGTGATCATCTCAGTAGCTTACGCGTGCAAGCGAAACTTACACTTAGCGAAAATAACAATCTGTGATTATTGTGACAGCTTAAGCATGCCATAAAGATAACAATAACAGTGGTAAGAAGTCACAATCTGCGATTATCTATTTATCCGTGAGTGGTTTATTAATGGATTTGCCTTTGAACAACTTATTGAAAAGGACGCAGACGGTCAGAATTGTGCTAGATAATCTACCCAAGTGAAGTGAAAAATAGAGAATCATCTGCAAAACACTGTTTAATGTCGAAAAAAATTTCTGCGAAAAATAAGGCTTCAAAATAATAAACAGATCAAACATTAAATACAAATTAAAGGGTATTTGAAAAATTATGAATTTTAAACGTTTGTTTAGTGTGTGGTTCATGATATTAATGAAAAATTTCATTTATATAACATATTGAGAGTTTAGAACTAAAGATAATTTATTTTTAAATTAATGAATTGTTTAAATAAAAAAAAAAAAATTAATAAATTAAAACATAATTTTGGAAAATTAAAAAAAAAAAACAATAAAAATATAAAGTTACAAAGAAGAAGATAATCCGTTTGCTAAAGAAGCAAAAACTGTTAACAAGCGCCATGATTTGCAATTTATTAATGGTATCGAAATGAATTGGTTTAATAAGAAATCATGTTTTGATTTAGAAGTATCAAGTAAAGTATAATGGTAATGTGGGAGCTTAGCTACGCCATCTATGATTAAAAATGTGATTTAAAATAAAACCAATGTTTAAGTATATATTGTAATAAAGAACACAAATTAAGAAAAGAAAAAATAAGCCAACGTTAAAAGTTTAATTTCATAATGACTCCTGGATGTAAAATGTAAACCCACTCAGTCTTTAGTGGTTCGCGGATTAAACATAAAATAACTCAACACATAAAGCCAAACTTTGTACTGAACTTGCGTTCCACAAATGTAGGGGTGGAATAAAAAGTAATGAACAGATTCTGGCATAGTTAGGGCCAGTAGTGAATCGGTGATTACAACACTGTGGAAAAACATAGAAACTAGAACCATTTATCAAAAAAGCGTCAAACTTGTCTACTTATGCAATTCGTTCGAATTTATTATTTTATAGGAGGAAACATGATAAGAAGTTATGAAAATGAGAGAGCTTTTAAAAAATGTTACATAATTATTTCAATATTGCTTTGTTGGGTAATAAATAGAATTAAAAAATATCACTGAAAGTTAGGTCATCCGAAATTAATTTAAAGACAATATCTAAGCAAATCACATTGCAGATATCCAAACGATTAAAAGAAAATTGGAAGTTAATTGAAAGTAGGATCATTGAAAAATATGAAAAACAAATTAAGGATACGATAAAGGGTGAAACGTAGGGACGGGTGTTGGCGCCATACTGTCGGGCAGAGTACCAACCCTCGCAGATTCTTCTCACTGCCGAAACCCGCCTAAAATAATTCAAAGCAGAAATGTGCATAAATCTTTCGGAAGCTCGGAGACAATGTTCAATCGCCTTGGATGAGCAGATAAGCTTAATTTGAATTGAAATAGTTTGGGTGCTCTGAACTCGTAAAAGCTTTTCAAAGTACATAAATAAATACAACTTGATTCAATACATGAAGTGTCGGTAAATTATGCAACACTAGTATGTAGTTTACAACAAACAAATAGTATCTCTCTCTGTACAATTGAAAACATATACATTCCACTGAAATGCCTAGGTGAGGGCGTCTAATTTTTCGTTTAAATACGTCAAAAAAAAATTCGTTTAGAAAATACATTATTTTGATAAGTGAAAAGTCAAGGATAAATGGTAAGTCAGGGGTCAACTAATTTTTGAAGAGATTTCAAGAAACGAGATTTATTTTTTTAACAAACCTGTTTAATTTAGTTTATTTGATTGCTCTTTCTTTTCATGAATAAGGGTGTGGGATAAATTACAATTTAATAAATAAAGATTATTTAATAAACTAGAGTAAAACTTAGCCACTCAAGTGCTCGCGTCCATAACTGGAATATGAGTTGATTGATTGGCGTTCAAGTTGGAAATTTCTCGCACTCATTAAAAAAAAATCATACCTCTGATTTTTAATACTGATACATATAAACTGATTATTCAAAATTGAAATATATTTAACCGTTTATTATATATTTTTAGGATTTATGAAAAAATATAAAAATGCACTAATTCTGCTAGTCAAAAATGGCATATTATGGCGTGCGAACACTCAAGACGTTTTGCAAACTAGGCATAATATGCCGAAAATCACTCGAGTGGTCATACTCGTTCATAATAATTTAGAGCACAAATTTTAATTCTTATTTTCATAAAATACGAATTAAAAGCGACTTTTAAAACATTGGCAAATACTTATCAGTCACTTATATTGACATATTTATCAATTTTAGCGTGTTAATCTATTGGAGTAGTTTCAGGAAATATATTATATCTACTAGGTATTCAATATTGTATCGAGTATGTATCAATATACCCTATTACGCGTGCGATATAAAACTAACTAACCATTATGCCGTTTCGCCGCAGGGGTAGGCAGAGAGGACAGACCGCCAAATAACTCGGTCTTGGCACACACTTCTTGCCTCATTCACATTCATACATCGTCTCATACATACTCTTCTATTATTCTGACTCTTGACATGGCCCGACTCGAGTATCTGATTCACTTGATCGTGCCATGTCTTCCTCGGGCATCCCCGACTTCGGCTACCATTCGCATTTGCATCATATATCCTCCTTACACTCCTATCTTCACTCATTCGCTCTACATGCCCAAACCATCTAAGCGTCCCTTTCTTAATCTTACTCATTACGTTTACATCAGTCTTGCACTCTTTGCGGATCTCCACATTCCTCACACGTTCAAACATGGTACGTACGCATACGTAACACATACGCCTCAAGGATCTCATTTCAACAGCATTCAATTTACTTTCATTCTTTCTTTGCCAGTTTCATGCCTCACTTCCTACATCAGGGTAGGTACCAGCACTCCATTGTGAACCGCTAACTTTGCTTCTTTCGACAATTTTTTGTTAGCGCCAACTGTGTTCAGTCCTCCATTAAGGGAGTTACATGTATTTACCCTTCTTTCAATATCTCTGTCAACCTTCCCATCTCTCGTAAACATACTTCCTAAATACACAAACTCATCCACCTGCTCCAAGTATTCCTCATTCACAGCTATATTGCACACTGTTTTCGTACTCTCTCTTTCAGACTTACTTACATTCATCATTAACTCATTCTTCATGCAGACTTCGTTCATCCTAGTCACGAGAGACTGTAGATCATCCATACTATTAGCAATCAGCACCGCATCATCAGCATACAATGATTAAAACCGTATACTATAATTCGTATTATGGCTGGGTATACCGTATATTCCATGAAAGGCAATTAATTTGCAAGTTAATGATATCATCATCACATTATATATACACAGTATAATATTGACAAAAATTGAAATACTTAACAAAAGTTTTACAGACAAAGGCTCCGTAAAAATGTATTATGATAGAAGCGTATCACTAAACAGATATGTACACTACCTAAAACCATCTATGAAGGAACTTTTAACTACCACCGTCAAAGCATGGAATCACAACGAATAATATTGGCCCACGTACTCCCACACACGGGATTTGTCACAAACTTCTTATACCCGTGTAATTGTTGATTTATCGTTATATTTGAAATAAAAAGTTGTGCTTCTATCGTTTGGCAGATTACTCGTTTGATAAAAGTAATTGTATTGAGGGTATTGGAACGGACTTAAAGGTTTCTATAATAGCAGTATGTATTTTAGTTGTGAAATGAAATTTAAGCGCCACCACTGTAGAATAAATGCAAATGATCATGAATTATCTGGCTTTGAATCATGTCCGGCTTACTCCTTGGTTGAAGAATTAAGCGGAATATACGACAAAAAAATTAGAGACGAATATTTAATCCTTTCAAATTTGATATAATAGGTTAAGAAGTAGGTACTAAAAAGTTACCTACTTACCTAGCTAAATACTTACTTGGTATTTGAAACAAATTTTTACATATTTGCTGTACATTAATACAAAAGAATTTCATAACACTGGGAACTAAATATCAGCTTTCAGCAACTCCAACGAGCCAAATAGCATTTCAGTCATTAAAACAGTATTATATAATTATAGCTAGAATAATAAAAAGTTTCGATCATAAAAAAAGTAAGAAAATAAAAATTACAAAGATATATTTTAAATATATAGATATTGGTTAAAAAATAATATAATGTAATATTAAACATGTATAGTAAAAAAATGAGTTAGCTCTCATAACTCATTTATCAGTTGAAAAGCCTGCTAAAAGCTTGTTGTTCATTGAAATCTTTGTAGTAATATTAGTTTTATGTCAAAATAAATAATAAAATTACTGAATTATAGTTTTTTTTGGTTATTGGGTTGTATGGTTCTCCAAGATAAGGGTTTTATTTCGTAAATTAAGAGTTTCCACGGCTAAAACTTAATGATTATTCGGTTAAAAGGTTTAGGAAATATTACTAAAAAAGTTTTGAATTAAATATCAGTTCATTATTATTATACGGAAAATAAATAGTTGTGGCTGTTTTAAAAAAATAATATTTATAAAAAATCTATTTTTTTACAGAAGCATGTGAATATGGCGAAATGCCACACAGCGTGACACGACGCACACTCTTTGCTTCATCCACATGTATGCGTCAGATTTTTTCTGTTATTCCGACTGTTGAAATAACCCAACTCAAGTACTTGACTCACCCCGGGTAATCAGTCCACTTGCAAGTTATACTAAAATCTTAGATTCGTGAACCGATTTTCTTGAACGCGATGTTATTAAATAAATGGATTAAACGGAAACTTTTGTTATGTTCACTTTACCTAATTATTTCCACCCCTCATCCTAAAGGGGTCTAGACATTATCTTCTCAATAGGGATGATCTATCTTAAGGATTATCTAAATCTGAAAATGCCTATCACATTTAAGGGTTGTAGGCAAATAAAATACAAGAGTACACATTAATATGACATGAAATGCGGGTGGCAAGCAAGTCATTTGCCTTAAGGCGAAGCACTACGAAGTAATGCAAAATCATGGGTTTTTGGATTTAAGATATGATCGCTTAGAAATATTTCAGATGCTTTAATTAAATTCTGGCCTTTGAATAAATTAAGCATTTTATAAGCCCAGAAAAATATAAAGTATCAGGCCTATAAAAACTGCCATACAGTTTAAAATCTCCTACTTATGCACACCCTTTCGGTTATGGTTTCAGTGTATATATAATGTGGAAAATTAAGGTCTTAACAAAATGAGTCAAAACAGGCGGCTGGTGTTAAGCTGAAATTTAAAACTTATTGCCATCTTTATAAGGAGTATTTCTGTTAGCGGCCGAGTTTCAAATGTTATAAGGTTTAGTGTATCGCTTGTTCTTGGTGAAACATTCCATAGTTAGGTACCTGCTCGGAAGATGGGTTGTATTGACGTGAACTAATGTAAATGTAAGATTATGTTAGTGTTAGTAAGTAATGCAGTGTTTCCTGTCGTTAAGCGCACCCACAGATGGCGATTTCTCCGAACAAACATGCCAACTAAGAGTTACACTGTAAAGAAGATTAAAGCGATCCAATACGTCATGTGTTTTGTGCTTGAAAATTTAAAAGATGAATTATTTAAATACTTCGAGTAGAACACATCTTGGCCCTTGCCGCATTTGAGATTTTTAAGCCAAGAAAAAAAAATTAGACCAATAAAAAGTGCAAAATCTCCTAATTGCGAAGCCTCTTTCAACCATGATTTTTTTTAATAAAGTTAAGTTGTTCACATTACGTTCTGAAACGTTTTTATATTTGTGCTGAACTTCACAAAAAAATGCATTTTGACGATGTTATTTTACCGGCGGCCGATGTCAGGCGAGACTTTCATCTTTATCTGCTTAAGGAGTGCCTGACTTTGCCCGATTTCGAATTTTACAAGTCGAGGTGAAAAGCTATAATTTAAAATTAATCTTTGTTTTTTATGCACGCCACTGGGTGAAATTTAATAAAACAGAGTTTTATAATTTCGACGTAATGAAATTCTTAAGTAAACGACGTCCCTAATTAGTTTTATATCGATTTTTGTAATATGCGTGAAACACATTTCAAAATGTTTCCAAAAAGTTATGTTTTTTGAGGAAAAAATATTCTATTTAAAATGGCAATGAAACGCAAATTAAAAGTCTGGGAAAACTGATACAAGAGTCGCAACTGTTACAGACCGTCTGGAACCAGAGAGACTGTGGGATCCTCAATTGGGGTATGTTGTGAAGCTTGAAGTAGTAGGAAGGAGAAGGAGATGGGGAAAAGGAAGGTAGGGAAGTACCTGGATATTCAGATCTGTCACCAAAGATTGATTAAACCGCGTATCAATTCTGAATGGTGGTCTTACACCAGGGCGATACTAAGAGAATCTTCGACTCTAAAACTTCTGTAAATATACTATATATTATGTTTTTAAATGAGTAATTTATTTAAAATTAAATTAACTAAATAAAATTAACTTGCGAACGCCGGATTCTTAACCTGCGACCTTTAAGCTTGCTTGTTGAGAGCCTAACCCCTCAACCACAAAGGCCGGTTTTATTTGTACCATAAATTAGTAAATTTTATTAATTGCTTACATAATATAGTAAATACTTCACAATTCTTTCAAACACGTATTATTAATTATTTAAACAATCTGACATAAAAGAAGACAGATAAAATTAAAAAAAGAGTAGCCGAGTTATGCTTGTTATTACAGTTATTACTTGTTTCTCCTTCTAGTATTAATTTCATACTTTCTGTCGTCATTTTATGATCAAATGCCACAGTTAATTGTTATTCTGTGACATGAATTATAATGTATGGTTTATTTGTACCGTTGATATTAAATAAATAAATAAATGGATTGTTGAAAAAACGAATATAGTGAAAATTGTTGAAAAAAATTGGTGATTCATTAATGAAAACCATATAACTGTCATTTAGAATGATATCGATGTTTTTAACAAAATATATTCCAGTTTGTTTGATAATTTATGAAGTGTTCGTGTACAGACAAAGTGAAAATTTGGTCTGATCCATCACAAAAGAAAAATGGCGACGGCAATTGGCAAATGAAATATTTCCTAAATATAAATTTGTATCCGAATGAAAAATATATCTGCGGGACTGCAGTGTGATTTATCAATTCAGTTCAGCAGGAGGCCGGTTATTCCGTGGCACGAACAAAGGCTTTTTAATTTAAACCTTAACAAAAATGTGACAACAAAAGAGTTGGTAATGAGTAATAACAACAAAAGTGTACATTATATGCATTCCTTTGAGCAAGAACGAATGGAACGCGTTGGTATTTTATACAAACAGTATTTTTTATCAATGAAAAAAGAAAAGCTTCCACATATTTCAACGTCTTAGAATAATCCATTATGGTTGCTGTCTGTTGGACACATTTACGTAATAAAATTACAATGATAAGAAAGGTCAATTTGGCAACATGACAAAATATGAATAAGGGTCGTTGAAGTCCCTGTTTTACGTCTAGCTCTAATTGTATGGTTTTTGAACGAAGTTCGCAAAAGAACCACGTATTTACCCGTAAAAATAAAATTCCTGAGCGGTATCATGAAATTAAAATATCTATGTAAATAATTTTGTTCAAAAATTTAATTATCAATGGTTTTATAAATATCAAATTCAAATTTGTAAATTTGCAGAACCATTATTTGGATAGCAGCTATTTAAAAATCGGCTGATTTCGACAGTACAATTTTATTACATTCTGCAAGTTTCAGGTACTTAATTTTTTAACTATGTATATTTCTAGTGTTTTTTAAATTTCCAATAGCAATATTATAGAATGAATCAGATATGGTAAAAAAGTAAAGGTTTATTCTTAATTTCTGCGTCAGGTCATAATGTCTTTGAGCACGTGAAATAACAAGGGATTGAACGATTTAAAGGCGTGAGACGTGTCTGATCGAAATAATCTTGTTCCGTCCTCCCAATCACTAATAAAGATTCGTGATGAGCCTAAAACAAACCCTACATACGTTGCCAAATGTTTGTGGAGTATTATTTACTTCCTGATGAAAATTCTTTATCTATTATTAAGAAGGTGAAAGCTCGCTAGATGATATCGATGATCCTTTGTGCGTTGTGACTAACGTTCCGATAAATGTTAAAATATGTAATTTTGCTATTTTGTTAAGATATATTACGTTTGTACCTATATCAAACGAAATTTTGTTAAGATATATATTTTTTAATAGCATTAGATACAATATAAGAAAATAATACATAACAATCTTAATAAACTAATTACAATTCCCGGTTAGTAGAGAATTATTCTCGAGTCTACATAACTGGGTAGTTAGTCAATTAACTATTTTTTTATGTACTCCCATAGTAAGCATTTTGTGTGCATGGGATGAGGTATTATTTGTTTAGTTTTTTAGATTTTTTTTTTAAATTTTTTTTTTTTTTTAGTTGATTTCAGTATATTTTTTTAATTGTGTTTTGAATTCTTTGAATCTATCATTAAGTGATCTTATATTTTCTGGCAATTTATTGAAGAAATTTGTTCCTAAGTATTTGTAGTTTTGTTGAGCCTAAGTTTTTTTACAAATCGGAATTGGTAACATGTATTTTTGCCTCAGATTTGCTGTGTTTTTGAATTGTACGGTTTTGTTTAGGGTATCCTCTTTGTAAACTTGTAAGGTTGAGTGATACAGGAATAGAGTATTTAATTTTCAAATTTCGTTTGATATAGGTACATACGTAATACATTTTAATAAAATAAGTATTGTGAGTGTTTTCTTTGGTTGTGTAAGCATCAGTTACTACTCGAATAAATTATTTGACAATATGTCGAGCGAGACAACCCTGAGACAACACCTCACACCTCTTACCCCACACCTCACACCTCATACCTGACACCTCACACTTCACATCTCAACACGGAGAAGTAATGTTAAGTGCTCGCTTAATTATAAGCGAAAAGTTGGTAATGGTTGCAGCGGTTGGAAATGAAATAATGATAAGGCACGTTTCTCTATGGATAAAATAAAATATGCGCGAGTTCACTACAAACAGGGAAAACCAACGTGCCATTTTACCAACGAAATATCGGAATAATGTACGCGGCGCAGGAAAATAGTTTTATCTATTATAATAAGTCAGCAAAATGATAAACGCGGTGAACTGGAAAAAAAATGAACAATATATGAAGCACAACGTGTAACGTCAAATTTATTATCCTGCGCGTAAACTCGGGGTAATTTATGTATCTGAATATGAAAAAAATTAAAATTCAGCTCATTCTAAAATTTATGCAAAAATTGTTAAATCTAGGTTATTTTTATACGAATTAAATAGGTTAACAGAAAAAAAAACATATTCGAAAAAGAGGGTAAAGAGATCGTACGTAAAATTATCGTTGTCGATAAATTCTAGTGCCGCTTGCGGCCACGATCAGTGTCAAAATAGAAATCGGTCGAGCGTTTCATTACGTGGACAAGAATGATAGGTTTCCTAGCAAATGTAGCTTCATAAATAATTGCTTTCGCCCCGAATATGCGACCTCTCTTTGAGGATAGACCAAAAGGACTTATGCGTGACGTAGAGAATGAAAAATGAATAGATCCCGATCAATGTAAGAACACTAAAAATATTTTAATGAGAATTTTTCCGTTTCATGTGTCGTCATATTCAAAAGAAAGGATGTTTTTTGTAAAATAAAAACCGGTAAGAGTCAAGTTAATTTTTTTTTTATCATATTGTCTTCTTTTTTTTTAATATTTATAAAATAATCATTTTATAAATAGGTATCATGTTATTTTCATTGAGGTTATTTTGGGTTTTGCTCTTCGAAATCTTTATCACGTCGTAATTGTGACAACATTAATATTAATTAAGAGCACAATTATTTCAATAAGCTGTATAATTTTAGTTGTGTATATACAGGGTTTTCCAATAAGAGGTGTTATTTTGATATTCAATCGTAAAAGATCAATGGTTTCGTTGCTTGTGTGGCACGTAGCGCCGTCTTGTTGAAAGTAAACGTTGTCCAGATCAATACCATCCAATTCCGGCCATAAAATATCATTAATCATCTCTCGATAGCGCAATCCATTCACCGTAACTGTTGCTCCAGCATAATTTTCGAAAAAGTAAGGTCTAATGACTCCGCCGGACCATAAACCGCACTAAACAGTCACACGTTGAGGATAAAGAGGCTTTTCAACAATAACTCTTGAGTTTTCCGAGCCCCAAATGCGACAATTTTGCTTGTTGACGAAGCCACCGAGATGGAAATGGGCCTCATCACTCAAGATGATTTGCATTTGAATTTTAATAATTTCAATGCGTTGTTGAAGCGTGTATCGTTCCATTTTTATTAATGGCGTAGTTTCTACTTGTCAAATGTTATAAAATGACAGCTTTAAAAGTAAAATCTACCGAAATAGCGGGCTATTCAAAATAACACCTCTTATTGGAAAAACCTGTATTACATTCGAAAATGTGTGCTTAGTTTTGAAAATTAAAAATACATAATACTTATACCCACTCGAGCGATTAATGTCATGTAATATGAAAACATGAAACTAGTTACTGCTATTTAAAGCTAATGAGTTCACATAGATTTCAAGGCTTGTCCCATATATTTAGGTTTTATAACTTTGGTTCATTATGGCAACAGATCGCTCAAAAGTTGTTGCACACTTGGCATAATATGCCAAAAATCGCTCAAGTGGATTTTCAGTACATTTATAAAGAATGTATTCAGTCATTCTTACAATAGTTGGTATGTAAATGTCAGCGTAGTTGCCTTCCAAGCAATTCCAAACATTCATTGTATTTTTATATCCCGTGATTTTTCACTGGTCTGCGAAGATTGATTAATATTGAAAAAAATAAATACCTTGGTACCTTACATTTAATTTGTGTACTTGTAATTTTATTCGAGGAAAATACACAATTGCGAATAGCAACAGCTTAACACAAAGGTACCCTAAGTCCACACAAAATAAGGTAAGTATGATTCTTTCCAAAAACGTAAAATTATCAAAAAAAGTATATGATTAATATAAATAAAAAAGGGCCGAGCACAATAAACAAAAAAAAATAAAAAAATGGGCATGGTAACGTTGATTTAAATATCACGTTTTTAGAAAGCGTGTTTTATTCGCCTCTTCAAAACAGATTTATTTTAACTTTTATTTGACTTTTTATGTAACGATAGTTGTCAATAAAAGGATAAGAAAGCTCTCGAATACGAATCCGGATGTCGCGGCTTCAAATTCCAACAAGCGCAAGTAAACTTTATTTGATTTTTTTTCACTTAAAACGACATGTAACATATTTGCGGCATGTTTCAGAGTGAAAGGTAAGCTCGCCGTATTGCCCTGGTGAAAGACCACCACTAAAAAATGAAACGTTGCTTGAAATGGTATTAGTCGTGTTTGGTGATCAGATATCAATAGCCAGATACTTCTGCCAGATAGGATGTCAGCCTTGCATTTCAATATTTCAACATTTTGAAAGATTGCTTTTGTTAATAAAAAATTCACTCTGATATTGTCAGTGACTGGCAATCATTCAACAGGGCGCACAGAAAGCCCCCACACAGCGGGGGAGGGGGATAAATCGAGTTATTTGCCGTGTACTGGAATTAATTTGATATCTGTCTTTGTCCTTTTATTGAAATCTACTATATACATTAATACTGTTTATATGATTATCTGAATATTACTGTAAATCAAAAAACATTTTTTTTTTACTGTACTTATGTTTCTTATGTGAAGGTTCATGCCGGAACGAAACCATTTGGTTTATATTTTCAACTAGCTATAGTCCCGTTGCCCAGAAATCGGATATGGACAGCGACCTCACTCTTGTTTTGAAGGTCAGGTGTACAAAATTTCATGACAACTGGAAATAAAACTACAGATATGAATAAAAAATAAAATTCACGCCATCCTCCCGGTGTCCGCCACGCAGCCCCTCTCCACAGACAATCTTCTTTATTATTTTATGGATTCCCATGAAAGTTATTTTTTTAATGTTTTGGCAAAACAAATCGAAAGGGGAGAATTAAACGATGAGTTGAAATCTACTGAAAACCAACTCGGGCAAAGCCGGGTAACAAAGTTAGTAATTCATTAAACCAACGCTCATTACAGAACTTCTCAAAATAAGATGAACAAATTATAATATGCTATAATAAATAATAATAAATAATATTTTCACCCTAATTTAATTCAATATAAGCAGAAAGTTTATAATTCGCATAGATTCTATTCTTATTATTATATGTAAGTTAATTTTTAAGATTTGCTGTCAACTTTCTGAAAAAAAAAACTAATTTTTCTATTACTAATAATATCACATTTAAGTATTACAATTATTTATTATTCAACTTGAGTACAAAACACGTTAATATATATGATGAACAAAAATTTATCGTGTTTTTCAAAAAAACGATTAAATAAATTTATACGAGACACGTGAAAAGCTGGCTAGTAACTTCTACTTAAATAATAAAACAAATTAGTTAGTCCATAAAGACGAGATATTATTATAATAAATTATCATATTATGAAGAAGATAGGAATGTGTGCTTCGTTTTAATCCCCACGATAGGAAGAGTAATATTTTAAGAGTATTACAGTCTAGAAGTTAAACAGCGAAAACGAACAGCGGCAAATATTTTTACGTAGAATTGTGTGTGGTAATATTTCCCGTGCGCTCAGTTTACATCAGTTTAGTTTTCCATCACGTGTATACAGCGGCACGTGACACGGGGAACATCACGTATGAATTAATGTTGTTTGATATTATTTTCTGCCGCTGCGGATGGCTTCGCGCATTTAGGTGTCTGTTGTATGCAAATAAGTTATCTTCCTGAACGCTGATCCCAGTATAAAGGGGTAGTTGAGAGGGGATGAATTAGTAACAATTGTCCCCATGGCTGGACAACGTGACACAGTCAGTTCACGTACGTTGGGCGTGATCTGCGGAGCGTGGATGCACCACAGTGATACATTGTTTAATTTACGTGTTTTAGATAACGGATTTATCAATTCCATTGAAAGATAAGCGTTTTCAGAATAAACTGAAATGAATTATTGTTATTTATTTTTATTTGTATCTCACGCATGACAGTGTAATGTAAACGCTTTGATAAGCTGGCTACTGTTTATTGTAGAATATGGTTAGATTAAAAATATAGCTAATTTAGATAAAATACAATAATAGTTTAAGATAATATTATAGTGCCTTCTTTAGGGCAGACTCTATAATATAATCTAAATACAACCGGCGTAAGAGAGGGACAAAGAGATTGATACCAAAGAATCATGGATAAGATGAGGTAAACGGGGAATACACGCATCATACAAGCAAATTAGATTGCCAACAAGAAAGAAATCAAGCACCCAGAAATCTCTTATATACCAGGTCGTCAAGCTTTATAACAAAATCCCGAATAAAATTGCTGAGATTGAAAATAATGATGAATTTTAAAAAGGAATTAATAAAGCATGTCTGCTTCAAATATTGACTATTTGTGCGATCGAATATACTTAAATTTAAAAGATTTAAAGATATATTATGTTTGCCAAATAATGTAAATTTTTATGTACCTTCATATGTTTTTGAAATTATTAGCACACACGACGATGTGAGCTTACATAAATAATACACGAGTTTATAGGAAATAATGTAATAATAATAATATTACGTTAACAATGGAACTAGTCATCGTGTTGAAATTTCTTCATGTCAAGTGCTTCGAAATAATTTTAAGAAATTTCTTCATGTCAAGTGCTTCGAGATTATTTTAAGAAATTTAATTTGCATCAGAACTTCATGAAATATAAATATGTCCCCGAACATTTGCTCAACATCAATATATGTACATGTTTGAATTAAAATATTCCTTCCTATATAGTCATTTGTACTATCACCTGCGAAATCAAATTGAGAATTTGAATCCTTTGAACACAGAAATCTCTACACAAAGTTTGCAAAAAGGATAATTTGATCAGATTACAAAAAGTATCTTTTAAACTATCTCGAGAGTTTCAATTACATTACATTCCGAGGGAATAATATATTACGTAAAAAAAGGCAGAGAATGGTTTAACTCTTCATCCGGGCCTAATGCTGACCTGAACATTATCCAGAGATGGTAAGGAACTTCGGAGAACGTATTGTAATGTGCGGAAATGAAGTCTCTGGAGGCATTATCGGTCTATCACTGACTTAATGTCTGACGTTAATTGATTCAGCTTCTTTCATCCACGTTGTGGTTTTAATCGACCGGCGCACGTAAGGCAAAATAATAAATCAAAAAGTATTTTGTGTTTTTTTTTGTTGACACAAAAATTTAATTAATTTTTGAACAATCATTCGTATCAATCATTTTTGACACGAACGACTCTCGGTTAAGCCAAAATGATTGGATTTTATAAAGGGATAGTGGTTTATTGCTGGAAAATGAAACCAATATACCTAAGCACTATGTGCGTTTCGTTTGAGAAATGAACCACTTGTATTTATTTCTAAGAAAAACCTTCTACGTTATTACGCGGCCATTAGAAATAGTGGAAATAAAAGGTAAGGTATAAAACCAGAAACATGAAAATCGATATGATGCGATCCGATACGACAGTACGACTTTTACTTAAATCTTTGCGACGCCCGTATGAATTTTGTATCGAATTTCTACAATTCCAAAATAAACGGCCAAATATTCAGCGGAACACGTATTTTCCGGGCATCTACGGCTGACAAATACATTTTTGAAATTCTAGTGTGTTAAATATATTACGGAACCGACAGGAACGCCATTACTTTCAATATAGTTGACACGTCATTGCTTCGATGATAATCGTACAATATTTATGTTGGTTGTACAGGAAAATTGTACCATTTGATTGCGATTTATTGTAGAATGAAGAACATGTACCTATGTAAATCAGCGGTCCCTGGGGCGGCTCGTAATAAAAGCACCAAAGAGTAATAAATTAATTACGTCTGTAATTCTACCTGGAAACAGCCCCAATTGCGTTCTATTGCGAACACCCTGAAGGGTCAATCAGAATACTTGTACTGCTGGAGTATCACCTCCATATGCTAATTCCGCGTTTATACCCATTGTAGCCCCTAATAAGATTATTGCTTGATTAGAGGCTTTATCGCATTATAAACAACAATTAATGGCGATGCGAATATATGATTACTTTGCGAAAGTACTTAAAACATTATTAACCAATAACCAAGTATTCATGATTTGCTTTAAGATTTATTAACGGCCTGCGTTATAATGGCGTATTGCTCATTCTCCAAGTATTTTCAAGGTGATTAAATTAATTTCAGGTATTTTCTGGCTTTGTAGCTTTTGAGGGTGATAATAATTCTCAAAAAGAGCACCATCAAAATTAGCCGAGTGTTAGGATTACTGTTAGTGTTATGGATTATTAATATTTATGTAATGTATCGAAATCCTTTCAACAAAAACTAATACCTCTTTAAGCCTTTAATAACATTATTTAATGAAAGATTAAAATCTGTTACCGCAGATATGCTCTATTAAATTTAATCAAACAAGGCTAAGCCGAATTTGAACAACTTCAAACACGAGCAGTAACTCCTTTATATATATTTACAATATTATGTATTTAAGTAAGTGAGTGCTTATCGAAGTAAAATGAATATAACCTTACCAATGTTGATTATAAAATTATGGAATTTACGTCCCAACGCGAGGAAAATCAATACCACTTAATTCCCCTTAAATTAATTTGAAGTTTTCTGAAAATAATTACGTTGCGTAATAACTAAAAATAGTTAATATATCACCTACCCACGAGCACCTACAAGGGTAATTCTGTTATTTCACAAAATGATAATAGGCTTTCACGCATCCCCCTTTGTCCTGTCATTATGAAAGGAATAAATGGTAGGAATAATTGTTGAAGAAAAAAATAATATATCGTTATAAAGAACAAAATCATGAATAGGGTAAAATTAATTTTCTTAAGAGACATTGTCCTCGAATATTCACCCTTTTCGTTAAATAAATTGTAATTTTTTAAAGCGTCTAGAGAAGCTTTAATTTTTTTTCTCAAATCGCACATTAATTGGTAATTATACGAGCTAGTAAATGTATAAAGCATTATAAACAACTTCGGTGCATCATTCTCCACAAAAATAATTTTACTGCACTTATCTATGTAAAGTTGATATTATAAAATTAAACCATTTTAATAATTTGTCCAATTAATAACTATACAATCAATAATGTATACAATTAATAATTATACAATTTAAAAATATACGATTAATAATTATATAATGAAAAAATTATACAATTATGCAATTAATAATGTATACAAATAATTAATTAATTTCACTTGTTATTTTACGATGATGTTAGTTGGAATCAGGTCTGGTATAGATTTTAACAGAATATAGGATAATATACGATGCAAACATGAATAGTAGCAGAAGTCGGGGACGCCCGAGGAAGACATGGCACGACCAAGTGAATCAGATACTTGAGTCGGGCCATGTCAAGAGCCAGAATAATAGAAGAGCCGAGTTATTTGGCGGTCTGTCCTCTCTGCCTACCCCTGCGGGGAAACGGCGTGATGATTAGTTAGTTTGTATAAATTAACCTATGTCGAGGGCCTTACTAATAAACGTGTTTAAATTTTTGCACAACTAATAGATAACCGCTTACCTCTCTTTTGTCATTCATAAATGGTTGTTTATCAGTTGTGTAAAATTTTAAACACGTTTATTAATAAGTGATTTATTTTTAAATAAAAATAAAAATAAATTCTACATGTTTTAAAACCAAAAATTTCTTCATCAGGATAAAAAATACATTGTAAATTGAGACATAAGTATAGACAAATAAGCATAGATAAATAAGTACACATAAACAAAAATATAACAATAAGCGGTGGAGGATCGATTACATATTTTTTATGTTTTTTTAAAGACAACCTGTCAAATAGTCGTAACTTCGTTCATAAAGATGAAACGTAGCACCATTCTATACGTTTTTTTTTTAAATATCGGATGATTATATTTAAATAAGAATTAATTCATGAAAACCATCTATTGCCAAAAAATAATGTATTTGTTTTTCATCTGATCTTGAGTTGAACATACTTGTCGCATAAGACATTCTAATACAAAACATTTTTTTTCAGAAAGACATCAAAAAACAAAAAAAAAACGATGAAATATTTCAAACCTATTTTATTTATACTCTATTATCTGTAAAGTTCTATTTAGAAATACTACCAAGAAACAATGGTATATGTTTGTATATGAATTATTTTTAAAACTAATACAATGTGATATCGATATAATAATTGAATGCTACGGACCTCATATAAAAGTTGTACAGTTGTCGCAAGGAATATATTGGGATTGACGGTGCGGTAGTTCATTTTTTTGTATTTTAGATGAAAATCTGCGTACTATTCAAGGAAATAGCGTTCTGGTGTCACAAAATGCTCGCAGATAGATTTTTATTTATTGAATTTGTAGGTGGTTAAGAGTCAAACATGTCGCCATACACTATACAACGCTTTGTAGTCTGCTAAATTCTATACGGGTAATGTATGAGAAAAATGGTCAAACTGCAATCTTTTAAATTCTTTGAAATGCATACCAAAATGTCTATAAATAGGTGTAATTTTTTAAATCAGTTTTTATTCGAACCAATTACTAAAAGTTCTAGTACGTATTTTATGTAGAACTTCATAGCTTACAGTCGTAGAACTTTTTCATTGGAAACCTTATACACTAATTTTATATCTTACAAATAGTCACTTCTTCTCTTATTCGTGGTATTTTTCGGCGTTAGAATACCTCAAAGGGTGTATTTTTTGGATGCTGAACGTCAATTATATCCAGATCGTAATTTCCATTACGAACTATACACCTGTACAATATTCAATACGGTACTAAACATAAGTCCCGACGCAATACTATTTGATGCAAATTTTTACTGTTCAATGAGAAAGAAATCATTATATATAGTTTAATCATCCATTAAAGTCAATCGATAATCTGAATGTTTAAATAAATAGAAAAAAATGTTACACCTCATTTTTATATAAATAAAAAAAATAACTCATAATCATTTTTAGAAGTTATCAAAAACACCCACATGAAATGTGCGAGATCATTTTTTGTCCTTTTTTTTTCAATGCCGATAAATCGGCGTTTATTAAATACAAATGTTAATTTTCATACAAAATAAAAGATTAACATTATTAGAAGATAACATAAGTATTTATCTATATAATTTAATTGTATGTTTTACATTACCTACCTCACCAGGTATGACCTGTTCTACGGTAGGTGACAGAAATGTACAGTAAACACATTTCATTGCCATGTTAGTGACAGAAAATTAGGAAATGTTAAATTTAGATAAATATTAATGGAGAAGAATTAATAAAGTGTGTAGTGTCTAAAAGAAGATGAAAAACGGTATGTTTTTAGACACCTGTTTAAAATTTTAACGATAAGGTTATATAGAAAGAAATAAAATGAAAATGCAAGACATATAAGCAATGCAAAAAATTACAATTTCTAAGCTGATAATTTAATTAATACTTCCCTAATTGAGAATATCTCGTGTTTAGGGATGGATCATACATTGGAGGTTTTGAAATCTCAAATACGTATCAGCCGTATTGGCCTATTCGGTAACTATCGCAAACATCTTAAAACTACGCAAAGAAATCATGGGATTGTTAAACCTTTATTGCTGACCCCATTGGTTTGCGACGTCGAAAGTGAAATAAGAAATAATCCACTTAAAAGAGGCCTCATCAGCACAAATACAATCGCAAGGAAATGTTCATTGTTTCCTTAATCTTTACACTGAAAACACTTTTTAACAAGTTAAAGCCAGAAGTATAAAAAATCACAAAAAAGTTTTATAAATACGGCGGTATAAATTGAAATAATTTCGAATGACCTTTTAAAAATAATACCTCAATTATCTTACAATTTGTAAGCGTTCAAGGACGAAATTAATTTTTTTTTAAAGTATGTACTGGTGTTATTATATACTTAGTTCAATTTAACATGAAAAAAATCATGTACAAGAGCTTTTACAAAGATTTCTAGATTAACGAAAACTTATAATAAAATTAATTATATCACGGGCATGCTAATTAGCTAAGACTTGAAGTATGTCATTGATTTTTTTTAAAGAATGAAGTTTTCATTACAAAGACCCAAAACGTTATTTAATTTGTATATTAAATTCATGGGAGGTTTTTTTATGAATATTTTATATTAACTACAGTTGAATTAGTAATGTCACTCATTATTATTAGTTACATGTTTTCGCTCCAGATGAGTCTAAGTGGTTTTAAATAGTTTCGAATCACGTTCACAGACACGTGAGCTTTGTTTGAACGGAAGCGGTTGTTCGCGTGTTTGCAGTTCACCGCGGGGAGATCAACGCGGAACGGAGGCTGCTGTGGCACTGAAGGCTGCGAGGCGCCCCCGCTATCCTCCCTTCCTCCCGCGCCCTCGCAGCCTCCTAGCGCCAAATATCCCCCGCCCCATTTATTTATTAGGAGTATTCCACTGTCCGAATATCGTCAGTTTGATAGGAAAGCGCCAGGAATTTTACCAAACAGCCGGGAATTTCATGAAAGAGCTGGGAAATTCAAACGCTGCTTTAGGTAAATTCACAATATTGGTGTGATGTTTTGTTCCGTGGTTTGTTTAGTTTTCGGAATGGCACGCGTTGACTATTTATTTACTTCATCCTATATTTCCCACCATGGAATCCGCACTGTTGGATCACAAAATATTATATAGCTGGGATTCACACACTAATGGAACCTCAAAGAAGCTAATAAAACTCATCTACTTCTACAAAAAATTACAAAAGATCTTGTCTATAAAATCTAAAGATAGTATATTATGCTTTGTGCCACTCTCATTTGGAGTATGAAATTAATCACATAGCTTAGAAATGCAATTTAAAGCCTATTTTATAGGTCTTCATTAGGACATTAACACAAAAAAAAACATTTATCAATTCGACGTTTCAAATATGCAAAAACAATGTGCAAAAATATTCCAGTTCATCATAAAAAAAAAATGCAAATACTTTACATAAACCGTAAAACCCATAAAGTTGAGCCATATAAGTCGCTCAAAGCCCTATATCCAAAACCTAGTTCGCCTCAAAAAAGGATTTCCTAATGAGGAGGACTGAAAAATAATTACGAGTAATTCCCATTTCACGTTTTATTCTTGAATTGATGAAATCACAAGCTACATTAGTCTCTTCAAATACAAAAGAATCAGAGAGCGAAATAATACATAAAATATCACTTGGTCGCGACCGGGATTGAGCCCAAATCTTTCAACAATCTGGCCTCTTGCCAATTAAGTCATTAACTATCTATCATTCGCGAAAAACTCTTCGTAAAAAAAAAAAAAATATTTAAGCATAATATTTGATATTTAAGCTCTATCCCGCGCTGTAACACCACCACAGCCCAACAATTTTATAAATATTTTGGTGTCAAATGGTTCAACCAATTACCTCTTAACTTAAGATTGGAAACTTATGTTAAAATTATAAAAAATTCAAAGGCTCAATAAAAACACTATATCAATAGCATATTAAAATCGTTTATACTTAAAAATACAATATAATCTCTCAATTATTATTATATTGAAATCCTTTTCTCTTATTTCTTATTCTTATTCTTATCTCTTTCCTCCTTTTACATCCTTTTCTATTTGATATAATTTTGTAATAAATATATATTGTATATATTTATTGTATGTAAAAAAATAAAAATTCTTTTCATGATCTTTACACTCTCTGAAAAAATATGTTAAATTATTATTTACACGCGTTTCTCCGCCTTTTTAACACGAGCATTTGCTCTAAAAAAAGGTGTATCACGATGTACTGTAATGTATTAAAAAGAAAACAAACTTAATGTAATGTAATAACATGTAATTGTAAATTTAATATTAAATAAAGAAATTAAAAAAAAAAATCTGAAAACCGAGACGTAGAATATAAGGTATTTACATTTTTTAAATATTTGCTAGTAACGAAAGAAAAGTGCCCTAAAATTAAAATTCACAACGATGTCGCCATAAAAAAATGTTGTCTCTGCCTTTACCTACCAATAGAGAAATATGGGTCAAACTCATTATTCAAAACGAAGATGGGATAATCTCATCAGCTGTTAATATAAATTCGTGAACAGACGAATATAAACTTTGACTCTTGACTTTTCACATATACCTATAAATAGTATTATATTTTTTTAGCACTAACTTAAAGTCAAACAGTTAAGTGGTGTGAAACTGACCGGTTTTTCTGTGTTTACACTATTTGGTGAGGAAGTAGCGTAGTTTGCAGAGATAATGACAGGCGTGATTGGAAGGCTGCCAATGTTTTTGAAGATTATGAAATGGCGAAAACTAAATGTTTAAAGAATAGGCTGACAAAACGGTTAATTACGCTACCTCACGATTTAGATTAAGCTGTATTAAAGTTGAATGACTTACAACATGTGAATGCTGTAAACCATAATTCATTTGAATTAAAGATGCCAGACAAATAATATTTCACGATATCTTCTGAATTCTGTAAAATTTCCCCACGGAAATTTTCTTGAAAAGGAATTTTACTAAAACTAAATATTCGATTCCAAGAAACAATCTTCTTTGTTCAGACATTCGGCGAAGAGTTATCTTTGAAATTGTTTTGAGGAGAATATCGGTCACAAAAGTAGATACTTTAAAATTTGTGATATAGCAACGAACAAGTTCGGAAAAGTTCCGACGTCGCATTACATGCACTTTTATGACATCGAAATCGCAAGTTGGTCATAACGTTCGCATTATGTAAATGCTCTCTTGGTAAACACAAAACTATCAAAAATTCAAATATATTATAATAAATCACAAAAAAACCGAGAAACGAAGAAATATTTTCACGAAAATGAATGTTGGTTTTATATTCTCAAAAGGATGCACGAAGTCTGTTACACTGAGTTACGTCACGTTAAATAAATGAAAGCCTAACTACTCCTTTGGGAAAAGCGGAATAAAACGAAAAATAATCTGGCCCCTTCTATTTCTGCTTAGGCTGCTTTATGAGATGTAATAATATCACATCTTGGGGGAAAAATACGACTGGTTATAATTTGGCATGAAAAGTTATCATAAAAAATCAGTGAGAAAATGAAGCAGAGTTTAAGGATGTCGCGCCCTGCTTGGGTGCGTCGCGCCCTGCTTGGGTGCGTCGCGCCCTGCTTGGGTGCGTCGCGCCCTGCTTGGGTGCGTCGCGCCCTGCTTGGGTGCGTCGCGCGGCGTTCGCTCGGATTGGGGAATGTACGAACGACTTATTTTAACTGATTTGGAAATTGAAAATCTTACAAAAAAGCTTCCACCATACTAATAATTGTGACTCGTATAACAGATAAAAAAGGTAATTTATTTAATGAAGAGCGCCGTGTTATTTGCGCAGAAAACTTTCAGAATCATTACATAAGCGATGCCATCAAAATGTCATGTGAGTAAATCAAGTACTTACTTCAACAGAGTATTATGGCTCATTCACCTTATTGAATAATGTTTTATTAGGTTTTAGACAAAGTGGTTTCCTGAGATGTATGTGCGGGTTTTATATTCATTCACGAACTTTCAAAGTTGACACGTAATAATTCTGTATTCATATTACATTGTTAACCGAGTTTGAGAACTTTCTGTACTTTGTGTTATATTTTAAACACATATAATATCACAAAAACTTTATTATATAAAACGTAGTTTGTATTTTTCGAGATAAGTATGAAAATGATGAAATTCAGAAATTCAGTTTCTGAGTTCCAAAATATCTTCTTTTTTCCCTAAAATTCAAATATAGGTTGAAAGTGAGTATTAACCGTTATGATTTAATAAAATAAAATGCAGTAAATGAAGTCTCATTTCATTTCCACATCAAAAACTTCAGTGGAGTGGGGAGAATTTCAAGGATCAGAAACGAAATAAAAATGTAGAGCACATCGATGTTTATAACGAATAATAAATGTGATAAACTTCTTTAATAATAAGTACGGATAATAAGGACGGGTTGTTTCAAAGAATTTGAAAAATTGATTTTTTCAAGTTCTGTTATTATTTCAGTTGTGTCAAACAACTAGCCTATGATGATGTAATAACAAAACTTGAATAGGACTTTGACAAAACCCGAAAATGAACGTTTAAATTTAGTGTTGTACTAATGAAGTATTCAATAAACGTATCCGATTCCCAAACCATTTACTAAATAACGAGTAGACGACACTATCCCACTATATATAAATAAATAAATATATGTTAAACAGCCATACATGTAAGGAAAACGGTTATGCAAAATTTCAAACACAGGTCATATACATTTTTACATTATTTTATTATAACCAGTCAACGTTGGATATAATTTAAGTTGTAAAAAAATAAGGTAGAAGTTTCATTTAGTATGTTTAGTAAATGTTTGAGCAGATTTTTATAAAGAATCATCGAGAGAATTTTCGTATTGTTATTTTACTTATTTATTAACTGCCTTTTAAGGGCTTTTACATATAAAGATTACAAATAATACATTACTACAGTACGTATTTATTATACATAACTAAACCGCCTCAGTAACCATCTTTTGTATTTTTTGAGTGATAAATTAAAGATGTCCACTGATTCGATATAATTATTTCCCTCTATAAGTATTCTGGGCAATGAGATTCATATGGTAGTTAGTACAAGAATTTCTGTGCTGAAAAAATCCAGACTTGTAGAATTACGTAGTGGAATCCGAAACAATGAATGTTAACTTTTGAAATAAACGAGTTATTCATAATGCCAACATTTGCAGACATTAAAAAGTGGTCAGATAGCGCCGATTAACCCCAACAATCACCATGTATAACAAGCCTAACCGTATGGTTCTGGTTTTGCTCCTAAAAGCTTCATAGTAATCTCTTTTCTGTTTACATGTACTCTTTATTAGATAGAGTGAAAGGTTACTACGTAACTCTCGGCGGTAAGCCTACACACGAGATCCCCAGCGAGATAAAGGGCGAAGTAAAAACAATGAAAAGGTTTTAATGCCAGATAACGCTAAAACCCTGTTTACATACATAATTATTTAAAACGCGTGCATATTCCAGTTCATTAAATAAAAGTTACGATATTATATATAAAGGAAATGAAAGCTCTAAACACAGCTCTTAGGTGTATGAATTTGAATTCTTTAATCTCACCACTGTTATAGTATTTTACATTACATTATTGCGAAGAGATAACTTTGCCAAGGAATGACAGCCGGCTGTTTTAAAATATTGGAATGTTTAATGTTGTGTGAAATATATTCCATAGAAAGAATATGTATTTGCGTCATTGATCTTTATTAAATTCCACTCATACATTTGTAAAATAAGTTGTTTTTTTTCAAGAAGCTCTAATTAAACTGATATTAAGCCTGGATTGGAGACAGCTGACTACCAAGTAGACTTCTCTCTATTAAGTCTGCAGGACTAAGAAGAGTTGGGAAACCTATGCTGAAAATAGTATATAATCTATCATTAACAGTTTCCCCAGAAGATTTCAAATGATTTTTTTGGTTGATTTATATGGATACGGAGGCACTCGAGAGGTTTAACGGTACCAACCATGAGATTTAAAATCGACTTCAAATAGTATCGGAGAGTTCTACCCACAGGACTACCTGAGCACTTCATGTAATTATCTGATACCTGAATATGCAGGTATGTATATATGTGATTCAGTTATCTTGCAAATAAAAGTGTCACTTACCTTACCAGCCAAACATTCTGAGGAAAAATACATCGAATTGCTTACCTGAAAAAAAGAAAAGAAAAGTGTTATTATAATTTAAAAATAACATGAAATTTATTTATAATTAATAATCGTAATATCAAAATTCTGAGAGAGTTCCCAAGTTCAAAATAGAGAAAATTATTTAAATAATATTTATCTACAACGTCTTTAATTATTTAAATGATGGTTCCATGATAACTTAACACGATGACAATTCAACACACCGTTAAAAAGTGATATAAATTCATTAAAAGCAATGAAAAAAAAATACAAACCTAACCTACGTAACTTATTTAGCCTAGTTTTTGTTTAATGTTTTTTTATGACTTTCATCAGTTTTTATCCGGTCAATATTTCAAATACGAAAATTAGCAGCTGTCTCCAAATAATGTCAAATTTCGTGACAGCAAAAATTAAAGTACTTCCGAGTCTAATAATAATTGCTGGAGAAGAAGTCTCAATGCACAAAGCGGACGTCCGTCGGGAGGTTTTGTTTGGTGGGAAGATGTAAATAGTTTGCATATCGACTGAACAGACAGGCGGTCAATGAATATTCATGGGCGATACCGACCCAGGCCCAGACAAATCCCGATCAGCTTCCTTGAGACTTGAGATGGAGAGTTAAGAAGGGTCTAGTGCGGAAGATGGTCTCCAATAAGTCACTATTATTACTTGTGACAGCTAAGCTGTGGGGAACCCACAAACAAGATACGTTGATGACATTTCGATGCTTGATGAAGAGGAATTAAACTGAAATCAACGTTGAAGGAACGGTTGCGCGGCTTTTTTAATACGAAACTTCATTTTGGATTTGACGCTAAAATACCCTACAAAACTACATAAATATTTAAATAAAACCTGAAATGAACGAATATACTTTGTTATAAATTATAAAATATAGACCATAAAAGATAAAAACTTTCACAATTATTTGTAACTTAATGATAATATTAAAACAGGTATTGCTCTACCTAATACATATATTTGATGAAATATATAACAAAAAAAAAACGTTTAAACAAATATTGTTCATTAGTTTCGTTTTTGAAGCGTTTATTAAAATTTAGACCCAAAAAAGGAGATTAGGAAGAATAAGTAAACTAGAACCATTCGTGCCATTTTTAGACGTAACGCCATTGACTCCCAAATCCTTACAAAACCGGTTTCAAGGTCATCTTGGCTACTTTTTCACCTTCACACCACAGAATTTCATAAAGCGTTAAATCGAATTAGAACGTTACAGAAGTCGTCGTAAACAATGCAGGGAAATATTTGATTTTTTTTTTTGGAAAGGTTAATATTTTTTTTTACATTCTATTAACTTACACACCAAACCAATGAAAATCAATGTATACAAACCTAATATCTAGAAAAGGGTGTTAAAAATAATCGGTCAAAAGCGCGTAAATTCCTTATCAAAACCAATAACTTTTCCATGAGAAAAATAAATAATCTAAATAGCCCGATACGATACACCGATGAGTATAAAAGTCATTGAATTTCATTTTTGTTGAAAAATAAAAGTACATTATCTCTCATAAAAGGTGAGTTATTTACAGGTCAAAAGATTCCAATAATGTTCCAAAACTGTCCGACATATATTATGTTTTAAATCTATGTGTTTCGTATATTATCTTTATTATGCGCTGTTTTTCCATTAAAAAATCATTATCCGATATTATGGACGAACTCAACGAAAAGTGAATGGAAAAAAGTTGGGGTGTCTGAGGCAAGAATGGCAAGAAATGGCAAGATGGCAAGAAAAAAAATGTAATTTTTAAGTCAGGTGAAGAGTTGCCGTAACCGAAGAATTGAGACAATTTATGAATTTGAACAAAGCAGGAAGTGTGTGCTAAGAAATAGTTTTGTGTGGTCCATTGCGTATAATATTATCTACGCCTCAAATCGCCAAGCAATGGAAACATAACGGCCCCATTCACGGCGTATTATCGGCCAGTGTCAACGCGTGTCAAAGATTGAAGAGCTGTCAAACACAACGAACACCTACACTTTTCTTAGCAAAGCAGGATTTAAGAGTTTGAAGCCTAAATGAAAATCGTTGCTAATTGTACATTGTGGTCAGCTTACGCCTTAAGAACAAATAGAGCTTTGGTTAAGAACACTATTTTTTTCGTAATAATAATTTGACAATTTGTATTCGCCATAATTGTGAAAAATCACCTCAAAGGCGCTGTACAAATTATTATGAGTTCATAGTCTCTACCAAATTTATTATTTACAAATAGATTTTAATTAGAAAATTTACGACTTTAAACAAAGAGGACACTTTAGTAAAAACACTGGACAACTGGAAAACTTGATTTAATATTTGTTATTGTTACCCTCCAATTCTATTGATATAACATTTATGAGAAGATTGATTTTTCACAATGATGGCGAATACAAATTGTCAAATTATTATTACGAAAAAAATAGTTGCAAACGTACATATGAAAATTCTGAAGAATATTTGGCACTGTTTTTTTTATGGTCGAAAAAAATTACGATAATGAAGGTATTTTTTATTTTCAGATTGACAACTATAACGATTTAAAATGCGCCATTTTCGATTAGCCACCTAAACAACATGTTCGTTTTTATCCGTGAATTCGGCGGCATTGACGTCACGCCGGTGTCGTCGGTCACAGCCATTTCACTAGACATTGGCGGTTCCTGTCACAATGACGTCGTAGCCAGTTGGAACCGTTGGAATGTGCGGTTTTAGATCGTTTTTGAAATCGAATTAATGAAAATTTAAAAATAAATATTTTGAGTACGGTAATCATAATCATAGAAAAACATAAATCTTCCACACATTTTAAATGGTATTCATTATTATTATACCCTATTTAAGACTCTTTAGGACTGGAAAACTTTTATGAAAGCTTAGAAATTCTTAGTTGTTCACATTTAGTTATTTACGACGTCAACCGATAGAGGAAACCATTAGGTATTATTAGCGAAAATAGTGGGTACCCTCAAACTCGCACTGCCGTTTTTTAAATGTATATGGAGAATTCATCGGAAGGGCGTTATTTAAATAGTGGGTACCCTCAAACGCGCACTGCCGTTTTTTAAATGTATATGGAGAATTCATCGGAAGGGCGTTATTTAAATAGTGGGTACCCTCAAACGCGCACTGCCGTTTTTTTAAATGTATATGGAGAATTCATCGGAAGGGCGTTATTTAAATAGTGGGTACCCTCAAACGCGCACTGCCGTTTTTTAAATGTATATGAAGAATTCATCGGAAGGGCGTTATTTAAATAGTGGGTACCCTCAAACGCGCACTGCCGTTTTTTAAATGTATATGGAGAATTCATCGGAAGGGCGTTATTTAAATAGTGGGTACCCTCAAACGCGCACTGCCGTTTTTTAAATGTATATGGAGAATTCATCGGAAGGGCGTTATTTAAATAGTGGGTACCCTCAAACGCGCACTGCCGTTTTTTTAAATGTATATGGAGAATTCATCGGAAGGGCGTTATTTAAATAGTGGGTACCCTCAAACGCGCACTGCCGTTTTTTAAATGTATATGGAGAATTCATCGGAAGGGCGTTATTTAAATAGTGGGTACCCTCAAACGCGCACTGCCGTTTTTTAAATGTATATGGAGAATTCATCGGAAGGGCGTTATTTAAATGCCCGGAAACAGAAGATAAGTAAGTACCTGGGCTAAGTAACTACTAAAAGTGTAGACCTATTCATTAGAGCCGCCGGTGTATTAAAGTGCAATATGGAGAAGGCATAAACCGAATGGAAGAGTTCGCTTTAGAGAGGGAGTGCATGAGGAGGAGGACTGTAATGAGCACAGAGGCAGTGGTGTGAGATTCAAAGGGTTAGGTTGGTTAGGGTACTGAAATATTGCGGCTAGAATAAAAGGCGAAAATTTTAGACTCGAGGCAATTAACGAGTAACATTAAATGTAATTATGAGAGAAGGAAATTTGTATTATAAATGTGTGAAAGAAGCACGCTATATGGAGATATCATAAGTAGGTAAATATTATTTTTTGGCATTTTCTGAAAACTACCTAATCTCATTAAGGTTCCGCCATATATATTCACATGAAGAAGAGGGTCTGTGGCGGGCGTGGATTTGACTTTTACACAAATTACAGTTTTATTCCGAGATCGATAAAATTTTGTACACTTGATCTTTAAAACAAGTGGAAGGCCACGTCTACATACGATTTCGGGACTTCAACCAGTTCTTCAATCTAAGATGAAATTGATTTTTTTTATTCTAGGGTAACCATAAAAGATTTTTTATTAAATTTATCTAAATACGTAAACTGGAAGGTATACATCGAAAGACACAACAATATAAAAATCCTAGAGAGTAAAGTTCTAATATGTACTTACTCTAATCGCAAAAAGTTTTCCGAGAATCAAGCTCAGATAAGTAATGAAAAATACAGTTCTTATCGAGAAAGTTTCCAGCGGTTGTCGTCTCGTAACCTGTGAAGCGAGTGTTTTCAAGGACGGAATAGCAATCCCGAAGTCCGGGCATAGTTCCGTAGACTTTCGTAAGAGAATGATAAGGCACGTATTGGTATTGTTGGACACTGTGGGCCTGGGAGCCGAGGTCCTGGGACACTGTGGGTCTGGGAGCCGTGGGGGGCGGTGGGGTCTGCGGTGCAAACTATGGCGGAAACTTCATTAGCGCGCGCAACCGGAGGCGGAAATTGAAACTGGCCGCTGAAATGCGGCGGCGAAATGCTGCGGGACAATTTTCGGCGCTAAAAATAATGTTACTGAGAACATATCGGTAGAGTGCATTCAATTGATCCCAATAGTTAAAGGTTTTGTTACTCGTTCATTTGATTGTACCGATTTAAAAGGGTTAATCTGTATATTGACGTGTAAACATAAACCATCATGCATTGTATTATTTTGCAACCGGGGATAATTCAACTACTAATTTTAGGATTTTTTTTGTAAAACGGCTTGTTAACTCTTATGCGTAACACAAAGGTTCTATCTTCAAAATTATTATCTGAGAAAATATGCTTCAATCGATATTAAGACATTTATTTAGAGGAAAGCAATTTTCGTCATCATGTATATATTTTATGTGTGTAATCTGATGGAGCGAGTACGCACTTGGGAGTTGTTTTGCGCCGGCTTCGTCAAAAGTTTTTTTTGCCTAGCTGGCTAATAAAAACTATAGAGCCTGGAGTTAGCTACACATCGATCTGAGCATCTGTGATTATCCATCAGCATTTCTTAATTCTTTATGTTCCAAATTCAACAAATTTTGATTTTATCGACTAAAATTCGCGATCATTTGTGAAAAGTCTAATATAAGCTGTTCGCGTATGTATTCTAACAAAAAGTGACTAGCATTAGTGTTAATAGCCGAACGCCAACTTCCCCGCCTTAAAAGTCTCCATTCCGAATATTTTCTCCCAACTGAATGAAGTTCAGCCGTCCGAGAATATTTAACTTCATGACTGCAATATGTGGTGCTCTTTACTTTGGTATATCTCCTCTTGAGGAGAAACTATGAACTACTCGTACCAGCAACCAGGGAACATAAACTCGCATGTAAGAATGCTCCCAGAGTGCCAGTTCGCACGAGAATCCACGATTTAAGTGTTTAAGTTTGTTCATTTTCGAAAAAAGCAACCTAGAGGCAGAAGTCGCTGTGCACTTCAAGATGAAAATAGATTGCTTTAGATATAATATTCACATGGGTTCTTAATGCTGAAAGTTGAACGCAAAAGACGTTTGATGAAATTATGTTAATACCCCTAAGAGGCTTTCCGCCTTCAGCGATAGGATTTCCATTGGACTGAATATTATTATGAATGCAGCCTCCGAACTAAGCCCGCACAGTACCCGAACAGATACTAGCTACAAGGCTGTCAGATGGATCTCAGTTATTATATATCAAACTACAGAGGCTTACAACGTGATAGAAAATAGAACACGAAGGGTGGCTCGCAAATTTGATGCAGTCAATTAAAATGCACAGCTGCGCTTTCAACATTTCAAAGAAATTTCAAAGTACAAACAATATGATGAAATAATTTATTCCAATAAACTTTAAATCAGGTCTGATCCATGCTTGCCTCAGCACACTTTGCGAGAGAGCGCAATCTCAAATGCAAAATAATAATTTTACATAAAGTAAAAGCAACGACTCCCAAATGCACGTATCTGACTAAGAGGAGCCGGGTTATGGAAATAAACAAAGCTAGAGTGCACGTCCTGCATATCGTTTAATGTTTAAATACATTCTTATAGCTGCTATACTAAATGCGTCACTATGAAAACATCAATTGAATAAATAGTATTATTGAATTGGTGAATGCAAATTTCAATATTTATTTCCCGTAATACAACGGGATGGAATATCTTCGAAAACTCGTGTTATTTCATAGAAACCCAGCCGGAACGTCCATGCAGTGCTTATCGTGAATTTCAACAATGTCTTCTCTCGTGGGTTGATCACATATGCATATATTGTACATACAGATTAATGCTGCATGAATCGGGCACATAGAGATATCCCAGAGTTTAGAACTGGCTTGGCTGAGATGTGTGCACTCGTGTAGTGTATGGTGCTCGCATCAGACTATTACCGCCCGTCGTTACCGCTGTTTATTGTCCTCGGCTTTCAGCGAGTAAAACAACTGGATGACATTTAACTGCCACTAATACAAAAGTGCATTGCAATGCTTCTGCGCTCGTGTCATGTGCCCGGTACCGGAGGCGGCTGCATTACACTTTATGACGCAACGGTGCATCGAGCGGTTCCAGCAGATTGATAACATGGCTGAAAGTTGGTAAACTTAAACAAACGAATTATTCATTTGGACCAGAATTGTTCCCAAGTATAACACGAGACACAGCTGTGACAAATGACGATCACATACTCAACAAACATACCATTGCGCTGAAAGTTTCGTTAGCCAACAATTAGTTGACATCATGGATCAAGTGTTAAATAAATTAACAGTTTCTTAAACTGTTGTGAAACAATGAAAATAAGCACGGTGGGTAAAGATTGAAACGTAGAAAGGCTTTGGTTAAAACATTTTTTGAAGAATAAGGTTGACAATCTCTATAAAAAAATGCTTGGTCGCTCTGAAAGACGTCAATAGTTTGGACGGTCGAGTAGTCAGATGTTATATGACCCCGGGGTGCAGTGTGCTTACAATTAGGAATAAAGAATGGGACATTAAAACATGGTTCAATCTCAGTCAACTCACTTTTAGTACTGTTTCAGGAAAGCGGTTGGTTGTTTTTAATGTAGTGATTTTATGGTGTCTATTCGATTTTCAAGAGCAACCAATAATATTTTATATTCAAATGTAATGTATGTAATAAAATTCTATAATAAAGCAATATATCGAAAATACTTACTGTGCGTGGGAAAATGTTAGATATTTTAACTAATTTTAATCTGTCTTTTCAAGATATGTTACCAGTGGGCGACTTCGCGCAATAATCTAAAAATTCAAAGCTTTTAATCATCTTCTTTTTATCGCACTCAAAACAAAAAAAAAAACATATTAATCAACACAGAACTGCCTATGGAGAATAATAAAAAAATGCCAGTGTACTAATATAATATCAATGTCATTGTACATTTTTGTTCCATATTAAATTCGTACACGTAGTCGTTAAGCAGGACTCCGTAATCGTTTTCTAAGTGGTGGTAATAACAACCCATCGTCGTTATTACAAGTAGCTTATATTTCTCATTGCTTTCGTATAAAACTTACTGAAATAATATAAGAGTTAGTCATTTGATATTTGCGCAACACGGCCATTCGCGTTTCGCTCCAAAATGCTAATTGAATAGCACGGTAACATAAATGATGTGTCTGAGCTCTAAATCAAGTAGTGTTTATATTGGATCGTTGACGGGTCTAACTCGCGTGCACCAGCTGGTAGCCACCTGCCGGTCCGCATGCAAGTTCGCGGCTTTACCGGAAATCCGAACTTCTGGTCCCGAAAGCACTCGCCCATCACCTAGCTTCGGTCGCGGCTTAATCCCGCCCGTAAAGTGCCCGGCACACTCAGCGCGGAACACCGTGTGACGAGCGCTCTGGGGATCTGGGACAGTGTCCATCGTTCAGCGTGTTCGGTGAGCTCGGTGTTCGCTTTAGCCAGTGTGCCTGTGCCTGGGCATGTGCAAGTACTTGCCTGTGACCGGAGGACGCATAAACTCCGCTTGCATGTGGGTACTTATTAGCCCAAGTGCATGAATCTCGTTAATTCATTTGAATCTACGTACTAATAACAATAAAATATACAAAACTTAACACAATTCACAGCAAAGCTTAAAACTCAACTCTTCATAAAATTATATCCATAAATGGCTAACAGGTTAGCACCTACCTACAGTCAATAGTACGTAAATACCGCTATACAAAAAATAGCCGTCACTGGACGCCTGGTAGATGGGAAACATCGAAATTGAAACATAACAAAGTGTTGTATTAATTTTTTATTAATTTGTTAATTTGTATCATCAGTTGTGTCGAAAACAAATCATTTTTCAATAAAGAAATACCACAGATTATTCAAGAATAATATTGACGATTTTAATGAAAACATTGAAATCAAAGAAAGTCTATCTGCACAACAACAAACTTTAATTTGAAACGAAGAAAATATTTTAGATTATCTCCAGGACAACAAAACATCCCACACAGTTTACTCTCCGATGATTCTTCCTCGCACGGAGTTTTGGCAGAGTCTACGAGTTACGAGGCTGGCCGAATGGAGCGTCGTTCCGTACTAGAGCGTCGTCCAGAGTCGGTTTTACCCCCCTAAGCGCGCCAAACGTTGTTTCTCATCAAAAGTACTTAATTAACGGTTTTTTAACCAACAAAAACAATTCGTCTTATCTCTACTCTGAATAATTATAAAAACAAACATATTTACCAGCGGCATTTTAGGAATATTAATTTCACCCCAAGTAGACTTTACTGTATACATACTGTCCGTTAAAGTAAATTTGTAAAATCTACACGTTTAGCGAGATTTTACAGATTCGTTCAATTACAAAGTAAATCAAATTCACCGCGTAGAATGTGTATAATATTATGAAGTGTAAAGTAAGAATGAGGTTGTACATTTTAAATGATTTAAAATATTTATATTCGTGAATAATTACTAGCTTAAAAACTTATCGAAGTTATTTAATTTAATACTAGTATTTCTGCATCAGCATGTATACTAATTATTCCAGAAACCTGCAAAGCATTTTATAATGTTGGTACTAGACTTAGAAGAGATTATATTTTACAAGTCGCTTGAATCACTGAAATATTTTATAAAATATAAACATAAATAAAAAAAGGAAAAAACAAAAAAAATAAAAAATAAAATAAAATAAGTTATATCGGTAGAAATGTGAACACTAAGTATAAAAATAAAAACTGAGAAATCACGCCGACGTATTCACCCCATACTTGATTTACTCTATAATTAACCGGTACTGATTTTAAACTTAAATAAATAGTAGAAGGTGTACACATCGATCTATTTGTGTCCAGAAAAATACAGAATTATTTTAAGGTGAAATAGATAAATGCTTGCTTCCAAAGTATTTACGTAGCACAAACAAACCACCCAATAGATTTGTTCAAATCGAGCAAAATGCAAATATTTAAGAAACGATAAACATTAAAAAAAATTTTAAAGCAATAAAAATTTTACTTTTCAAATTCCTTGAGCAATCGCCTAATTTTTAAAACACAAAATTCAACCACCGTTCAAAATATTTAATTTAAAATTGACGCAATGTGTTCTAGCACGACAATAATAACTTAGATTATTATTATGTATCTTGTTTAACATCTCTATAAATACCTCAATACACTCCGGCTAAAAACATCATTGTTGTTCCCAACGTCGTGTTACGTGAGCTCGTCGTCAGTTACGGCAAGACATCGAGCAAGTCGAGGGCCAAAGTTGTCGGAACGTTGTTAGGAGTTGGATGTGAAGTTAAGGGAGATGATGGGAGGATGGTCCGAGATGGAAACTACATAATGCTACATCACCATACTGGGGCAAGAACTGTAAATGTAAAGCCACATCCTCCGGTAATGTGGCTGACCAACATTATCACGCGAAAGCTCCAACGCCGGACTGGGGGGCTAAACTTTTTACTACGCACTCAGCGCAAACACAAGCTCGTCGAGTTAGGGCTAAATACTAAACACAAAACAGGCAGTTACAAAATAAGTAGATTAAATTATGCGCAAGAAAATTAGGTGTTAAGTCAGTGAATTGTGATGTCCAACAAAACCTTAATCGACCCCAAATTATATCTATTTTTTCACGATCTTTTTTTTTCAGATAAAGCAGATGGTTTGGGATGTAACAATATAATTAAACATACTAAACTCGGTAATCGGTAAATGAGTGCTTTTTTTAATTTTAAAGTTTTATTCCTGCGTAATGCGTAAAATTCCATGATCAAGTTCCATGAACTTCTAATTTTCTAAATTGGAACTAATATGCATAAATCGTAATTTCAGAAAAACGATAAAGAAGATATAAAAAATATTTATATTTTAATAATTGGTAATAATAATTCCATATTTGAAATGTGTATTTCTTATTTTTTTTCATTTTTGACAGATCTAATTCTGAATAACGATTATTAAAGTTCACTAACGGTGTTCATTCGAATGATAGATTTCTGATCTTCTGTAATATTTTTTTAATACTTTCAGCTATACTTTATAAATACTTTCAGCTACATAAATCCTACAATTACTAACCGTGACTTTCACAGGTGGCGCAAGTTTAAAATAATACTGTTTATGTACAGTTTGTATTTGATTTTATTTTTTGAAAAGTAAGAGTTTAATCTCCTTTCTTTCTAATTGATGAAGCCAAGAAGTAGTTAATTTAGGAAGAACATCTGGGTTTTCCTTTTTCAAAGCATCAAGTATTGTATAGTTTTGGCCCTAAGAATGACAAGTGTCTTTGACCGATATGACTGACATATCGATATATCGATGATATCATTGTCTAGTATTATGAAACGGCCCTGAAAAAGCTATGGTAATAGCGAAATCCGGTCTGCAATAAATAAAAAAATAAAAATAATGTAAGCAGACACATTTTTTTAATTTAAATTATAAATTTAATACTATCGCTAGGCGGCCCTCATTAAAACAAAACTAACATTTACATAGGCAAAAATAACCAACCAAACTGAATAATTATTTTAAGATATAGCAAATATCTAGTATCTACGGATATGTGCTACATTATTTATTTAAAATTATAAAATTTTGGCCATCGAAGGGTTTGATTTTTCTTGATTTTATTTTATTTGACTACTTTTGTAATTATTTGCGAGTTCATGAAAATTATAAAAAAAACATTTTTCGGTCAATTTACCAAACATGATGAAATATAATGTTTAAAATCAAAATTATTAACAGCACTTTGATGGGCATTGTAACCCACAGACATAGGAATTAATAGACGAGAAGCTAATGGCGAGGGGTAAAATCAACTGTTGAAGAACGAAGGGAGTAAGGCTGACTGTGATTCGTCAATAAATCAATCTGACAGTAAATAGGCATCTCGCATTATAATATCACCATTTAGTTCTTAAAAGTAAAATCTGCTTTTGAATGAATAGACATTTCTACATGGGAGCGCAAATTACTCGCCACGTTATGAACTAATTTGCGAAGTCCAAATTCGGCAAAGTAAGGCAGCTTCTATTTTCAGAGTCGTAGTTAGTTTCAGAGTATTTAGTTAAGACACTTTTACAAATGTCTCATAATTTACCTATCCCAGTAAACAACGATGAGCACACTTGAGAATCGCTACATTGTGATGTGATAGTATATGTTTCTAAAACTGATCCATATAATACGGTGTGAATAAGCTTAAAATAAAGTAAAATAATGCTTACTTATGGAATGTAATACGACGATTGGGTTTATTCTCTTTTTCACATCTATTTTTACAAGTTTTCATAGTACAAGTCAACATTTTGCCGTGTTATTTCGTAAAATGAACCGATGATGCCTCGACCATAGATCGCACAAGAATGATGACGTCACGTTTTCAAATTTCACTTGAGGCCATATGCGAGCCCAGCCGGCTCAATTGAACCGGTATGGGGAGTGGGGATAATACGCTTTTAATCACTTAGGGCAGGTCTACTAATATTCATATGTCTATGTTGTAACCCAAATTTGTCTGTGATTCCTAACATTATTTTGAGAAAAAATGTTTTTTTGGTGTTTTTTTTTTAAAACTTAAAACCTAAAGAATAAGTAGGTATTTGACACTTAGGATCGGGTTAAGGGGTTGGTCGGTTACAAGGCAGAGTGATTAGTGACGACAGTCGACAAAAAGGTACCGAATTCCAAAATTTCATTAACATTTTTTCTTCCAAATAATGTCAGAAATCACTGGTTATTATAAATAAAGTAAGTTCAGATTGCATCCAGTGGTTCGTCTATCACTAATACAAAACTATATGTACAATGCATTTGATTATTGAACGTGATGCTAGAATGTACATATATTATTATTAATATGTCACGTATGTATTGATTGTATGTGGTGAACTGGATCGATCAATTTTTTATTTACTAATAATGTTTTTTTTGGTTAGAAAGCTGAATAATTAAGCAACAACAAAAAAAGAACATGGTCGAATTGAATTGCGTGTCTAAATTTAAATGGAATTCATAAAAGTCGTGATGCACCCAGTATCTTTGGGTGTTTTCAAAGATTTTCATGGTGTGCAAATACACTCAAACGTGATCTTTTAACATTCAAATCTAATAAGTTAAATGACTTAGTTCATAAGTGATTAACTTTATTGCTTTTGTTATTTCGTGTATACATTTCATACAAAAAATATTTTACTTATATATTTAAAGTAGCTCTTTATCTGCCGTAAATATTACGGATACAATTATAATAATTTTTAAAAGAATAACATAAGTTACTCATATAAAAAAAGTTCTACAATACAATCTATACTACAATCACGATAAATCGAATTCTTTAATGGCCTTTATTTTATAATTAAAAAACAAATAATAAAATAAAATAGCTGATATCCGTACTAGATATTTGCTATACGTTTTGATTTAAAAAGTGATTGTTCATTGTGGTTGGGTATTTTGCCCTCAAATCCAAAATTAACTTTTTGTGAAATAGAGTTCATAGCCGTTCCTCTTAACCAGCAGATATTTGTTATTATTTATTTAACTGAAATAATTCGTAAACACAAATACACCTTCACAAGAAATCAAATTTTCTTTATAAAACCAACCAACCAACATGACTGACAACACCAGCATACATATAAAACGAAAAACGATATTAATTTGACGATCTCGTAACTGGACCGGGATCAAAGTCAACTGCGAAGAACATTACGCCACATAAGGAAACGGAGAACTTTATATAAAATATTGAATTTATTGACATGTTCAGCATTTCTGTGCTTTACCCACTTTGCTTATTTAAAATAATATTTGTTATTGTTTAGTAGCTTAACAAGGAAATAAAAGTTCACACAATACTTCCTGATTTATAGCATAGGTTTTATTACGTATCATCTTGCGGAATTGCCTCCGGACAAAGAGGATCATTTAGACAGACTGTTGGAGCCGAGTACAAATTGTGAATAGTTCGTTAATCTCAATATGGAACTTTTTGATATGACGATAACAACCATCCTTGGAAAAATGCTCAGAAAAAAATGAACAAAATTAATATATTTATAACGTACTTGCTTCCGTTCTTCGTCCGGACGCGTGTTCTCGATAGCCTCGCACAGCCGACATTCTAATAATAATATTTGAATGATTTGTATAGCGCCATTTTTGTGCAAAATCACCTCAATGGCGCTGTACAAATATATAATACATTTCTACAAATATACATAAATTTTTACACTTATTTATTTATATTTTGTACAGGCAGATAATACACAGTACCATTCTTACCTGATAGGTCACATGAGATTAACACTGTTTATTGTTTATGAGAGAAATTTAGATACGGTTCGCACGCACAGGACATAATTGGACTTTCTGGTATTTATTTGAATTATATATATATTTATGTTTTTTAATTAGCGTGTTTAGGAAAGGAAAAGCAAATTTTATGCTGGGCGGTACAAGGTTTTGATCGGAATTCATCTTTCTAAAGGTGATTCATCCCTCGGTATAAGACAGATTTCGAATAATGTAAATCCAATAAGTAAATAAGCACTTAATTACCAAGCTAAAACGAGACAGTTCTAATTGCAAAAAAACGGTTTTGATTTTCTAACGGTAAACCTATCGATTTCTAGTATTTCCCCAAGCAAACCTTTAAAACCTTCCATTCTGAACTTTCAGTAAATAAAGGTCAAATGTGATATTTCGTACTAGCGGTCGTCGTTTTCAAAAATTAATATTAAATACTGCAAGAATATACCCAATTGGAAATATTAACCTGACCCAAACCTAACCTAACCTACCTTGACCGCCCTTATGTAACCTCCACGAAAGGTCGGAAATAGCCGAGTGAATAAAATTAACCAGTATGTTCGAAATATTTAACTTGAAAAATGATTTTATAGAAAAAGCACCAATATTTGAAATATTAATTAAATTTAACATTTTCAAGAAAATCTTCTCCGAAATCCTGAAAACATTTACATTTTCAGGATTTAAAACACGAAATATGAATTTCAAGGTGACAGAAGAACTCATCGAAATGACAATTAAACACACCTTTAAAAAGTGATATAAAGTCATGAAAAGTGATGAAACAAAAACTAGATTTAATAGTTAATGTATCTAAATAACTTTATACCACTCTATAAAGGTATGTTGAATTGTCATGGTGTTGAATTATCATGGAACCATTTAACCTATAATCATTAGAACCTCTCGCCCTTCCAAATGTTAAAATATTAAACTCCGGAACAACTTTTTCTTCATAACTTATTTTGAAGATAATACTAATAAATCTAAACGAAACGTGAAACAAAACAAGACAAACAAAAAAATATATATAACGGTCACAACCAGGAATTAAACCCAGATCACTTGTCTTACCATATAATATAGATATATTTATGATATCGACGCTTAATAAATAGATTCCAATGGTCGAGTGGTTTAAGACGCCTGTGTCAGTAAGCCAAGAGATCCTGGGTTCAATTCCTAATCGTGACCATTATCTTTTTATTTTTCTGTGTCTTATTCTGTTTCATATTTCGTTTAGATTTATTAAAATTATCTCCTTCATTATTAATCTATTACACTCCGTTTTAAATATTTTTTTTTTCACACTTAATGTCCGGGTTAAATATTCCCCACAGGAAAAACTAAACCCTTCCACACACTTTTCCACAAATAATCATCAAGTAAATCCACATTATGTAAGTGCATTATATAAGCATAATAAATACAAAAAAATTCAAGAAGAACACGTCAACACCAGAGATCAAATGGGAAAATAATTCACCGACTCCAGATATTTTCATATCAGAGGGCTTGGCTCGGTAGAACTCTTAACTGGACCTATAAATCCTACTGATCATTATAATTACAATTATTTTTACATATATTTTAGCTATTTTATTTTGTACGGCTGACTTTGTATTGCACACACCATACAACTACACTGGGATGAAAACCTAATCATTATTATTGAACATAATTTTAAGCGATCCAGGCCATTTAGAAAAGTTAGCCACACGTTGCCTAATATTAACATGCCTCTGATAAGTTATATTACTCCGTTTACAAGTTTAATCGAGCGAACCGAGGCAAATTCACCCCAAGTACCTAATTAAACTTCGGAAAAGTTTGTGCACAGAGTTAACACTCAAATGATCAACCATTTTCAATTCCTGGCATTCCAATCACCAGCCTGAGTAAAAGCTTTCTGCTACAAAGCTCTCTGTAGCACCGTAAGCAGCAGAGTTATTAAATTGTGTTCTCGGGTACTTAATGAAGCAAAATGGGAAATAGATTTTCTGCAGTAATAATAATTCACCTACATAAGAAAGAAGCCTAAATTATTAATTAAAATATATTGTGCATCACACATCGACCATAGTTCATACATCGATGGAATCACTACTTGTTTCTGGTTTTTTCACTGAGCGTGAGAGAAAATACAAAATTACATACCGAAAACTACCTACCACTATTGACGACACATTTAAATATAGTTTGATATTCGAAGCATACATCTTGATTTACATAGCGTTTTAACGTGCACAGGAAATAACGCGCTAAGTTTTGATTTTTGGAACTTGTTTCATTACTTTTCAAAGGACTGTATTAGTTAAATACAAAAGTTTAATAGAGAAGTGTCCACACCAACCAACTGAAATGTGTCATCCCGCGCTTCTCAGAATAATTACAAATGAAAACTGCATAAGGTGTCAATTTCACATTAAAACGTTTTCAGATATTTATTTAAAATAGCACTCATTTACATAATTGAAGTATTTTCAAGAATAGTAGTAATATATTATATGATTTAAACCACGCTGTTTACAGTACTAGGCGCGTGTATCGGCAACAGTATCGGATAGACCATCAATATTTACGACCAATTACCCTACATAATGAGACGGTTTATAGTTCCTGTGACAAACGCAGGTGACTGCCTCTAGATTGGCCACTACACCTGCAAACACAGCGGATAATCGTGGCAGTTGTCCACGTTCAGCATACTTGTACCCGTATAACGTACATGGATCGTATACCTAAAGCTCACGTATTACATTAAACTATAGTACCGACCGAAATTATGCAAGATACCTTAATGTATTGAGATACACTCGTACAAGACATGAATGTGCTCTTAAAATTCACCATGGTAGAAGGATGAATAGGTAAATTCTTATTATAGTCAATACAGGGATGAAAATATTGAGCTGAAAGAAAGTTCGTCAAAAAATGTAGATTGACTTCCTAGCATTAACTTTAATTCAACGATTGAAGATATTCAATGGTGTTGAAGTCGCCAAATCAATTTAGAGGAGCGGTGTCGTCATTAAACGAGATTCCTCGGACTTTGTTGGGTAGAGAGCCGAATTATGAAATTCTGATTTGTATTGAAATAGGATGAAAGATTTGTAATGTTCGATGGAAATCTGCCGTAAATGGTAAAATTGTCCAAAGACCTCCTAGACTCCTTCATCGAAGTCAAACAAAAGGATACGTCTGAAAAATATTCGATTTTGTACCAACCAAAAATGTACGAACTTATGCACAATCCATAATTTACAAATGAATCAGTGCCTACCTAAAAAAAATATTATGGAATAAGGGAAAATACAAAACTAGTCCCAAATAAATGAATGGAAGAATATAAATAAGAATCGAGAGGCAAAATTGTTTGGCAGAGTTTCAGAGATACCGAGATCTAGATTAAATTAATAAGATGAAGTCTTTTCTAAAGGTTGAAAGCCATCATTTTCCGTGGCCGTACTTGTCTTTTTATAATACTCGTAACCATTCAATGATTAAAAAAACACTGAGGAGGTATAAATCGATATAGATAGTATGCACAAGGTTATTTGTAATCATTGCAGAAGTATAGCAATATTTTTAAACATTTTATTATTTCGACAGAAATAGGCGCAAAGCATTGAATGTGTTGTTTGAATAATTAAATTTTCAATTGGAAGGGTTGAAGTACAAAATTCACAACATATTTAACTGAACAACAATATATCTATCTGATGGTCATTTTCCTAGAAGGTAAAAACATCAATAAATCATTTAGATTGTGCGTGTATCCTGCGTTAACTGTGGTTGAACGAACTCAAATTCGCTTTGATTTTAAGTGTTATTCTAAAATTGGAATTGACCGTGCGAAGATTTCAGACAAGCGATAAATTACCTACCTAAATAATAAAACATTATTTAATAAAATTTCTTAATTTGTCATTTTCAAAATTGGAACTGATTTGTCGAGAATTCAGAAAATCCCGTGATATGTAGAAAAAAAGCTTTCGCTTCAGAATAAAATTCGCAGAACTAAGTAATGCATCAAAATAATGGAAGGAACTATGCTAAATGTTATCACAATCACTGTAATATAATTATAAATTTGATAATCGGAAGAGTGTATATCAGAGCTCTAAAAAGCGTCAATATCCAGCGTACTTTGAGCGTCCTTGATTTATCTGAGGCTCCGCATTTCGTCGAATATCTTATTCAACCTGAAACTTTTTGATGCAAAATGAAACATATATCTCGTGATTTCACAGGGCATTTTGGACGTCTTCAAAACGAAACATTATCAAGCGGAGACAATGAGCTCTGTTGGCAATTTTCCAAAGCTTACAGAGAGCTTTTTCTAGAGCTTCTGTCTAACCCTCGGAATCTTCGGCAATATTTTTTTGAAAAAATATAATATTTATGATAACCTTTCACATTGGAAATCCTATGTGTTATATACCGGCCGTGCGTCGTGTAGATTATTTATAATTACGCATAAATTTGAGATATTTTCATTAATCTCATAAGTCGGTGAAATCCGTAATTTATTATAGCTTGACCACAAGCAAAAAAGGTTTGTAGTTGCCTTTGGGGTCTTACGTAGAGACATATTTTGATGCTACACCAAGATGGGTAGGGTGGAGGGATGGGGAAAAAGAACCTGATTATTGAGATCTGGTCAGTAGCTTGCATTAAAAGAAACCTTTTGATTATGAATGATGATACGAAGAATCTCAAAAGAAAGGTCTTGGAAACGAGGCGTTTAATTTTTAATACACCACATTTGAATTTATCAACTAAAAATAATAATAAAAAAATAATGTATTTGCCCCAGTCAACTTTTGAACCCATTACCTCTAGTCCCAATACAACGAAGCATACAGCTTTGCTGCGGAATTCACCAAAATGATACGAATGACTAAATAAAAAATTGTTTTACATTTAAACAAATATGTTAATTCTCAGAGAAAATATCCTATCGTGATGCTTTACAGTGAAAAAATTGCAAATTACGGTAAATGAGTAGGCAACTCATTTTCTGAGTATTTTCGAATGTTCAACCAACACGTGCAAGCATTGAAACCGGTGGCTTTTAAATAGAACAGTAAATAACTAAATCGAGATCAATGAAAATATCAATTTCAAAAACCAATCCAATTATTTTAATTATTTAAAAAATACAACAAAATTGAAATTATAATGCGTTTTAAGATATCAATATCAATAATACCATTTTAAAATATCTATACCAAGAAGGGAACAGGGAGTGATCAAATTCCAGGCATTTTTATAGCTTATTTTAGTGAACAATTGACACCCCTCATATTTAATATTATCAAAGTATTACTATTTGAATTATCTTTATCTGTCAAAAGGCGGTAAAAACGCTGTCTCAAATTATCTGACTTAATTCCAAAAGACCCATTCTAAGTATTAGAAAAAATATTTTACGTACAACTGTATTCTACCATTTCACTCTCAAATAATTAACATGCCTTCATGAGAAATCGCTCCAAGATGTAATGTAGTGTCATCGACTAACGGTTGATGTATTGACGATGTATATAGATTCAGTGGAAAATATACACAAAACATTACAAATACACTACCACAAATAAAATAATAACTTTACAAAAAGATGTACGTTGTCAGATCTATTGTTTCTGCATAACCTGCAAATTAATAAAATAGATAGTCCCGAATTTGGATTATTGCTGCAAAAAACTCACGATTACATGCGCGATCACGACACATTCATAACTAACTAACCATCACGCCGTTTCCTCGCAGGGGTAGGCAGAGAGGGCGGACCACCAAACAGCTCGGTGTTGGCACACACTCCTTGCCTCATTCACATTCATACATCGTATCATATATACTATTCTATTATTCAGATTCTTGACATGGACCAAGTATCTGATTCAATCGATCGTGCCATGTTTTCCACGGGCGTCCCTGACTTCTTCTTCAACACATTCCCACTACGAGAAATTTATTACTTGATTACTAACGTAGTTAAAAAAAAAATCATTTATTAGCGTGATACATGTTTAAATGTTCATAAAACAAAACTGAATTTTTTTAGTAAACTTTTATGCATAGCCAATTACAATTATGCATAAGCATATAGATATTTATTTGATAATTTATCTACACTCTACTTCTATCTGCTCTCAATGCACTGTCTTCCTTATTATAATTATGCTAGCAGTTGTAGGCAGATAAAAACCCTCTTTTCTGACGATATTAAAACATTACATGGACAGGACATACGTTATTCGCAGAATCTATAACTATCGGAATATAATTTTTATTTTTCAATAATCGTAAACTCCTTTTAATGGGTCATTTAATACACTTCTTCTTCTTCAATGGCGCTACAGCCCATTTCGAGCCTTGGCCTACTTTAACATGAGCCTCCACCGCCCTCTGTCCTCGGCCGTCGTCTTCCAATCTGCAACATGGAGTAGTCCTCTGGCATCTTTCCTGACATCGTCCTCCCATCTCAGCCTAGGTCTGCCCGCCTTTCGTTTGCCTCCCGGGTGTCCTGTTAGAACCTTCTTTGGTACACGTGTGCTTGGCATTCGGTGCACATGTCCGGCCCATCTTAGTCTTTGGAGCCGTAAATGAGTAGAGAGTCTGGGAGCTTGGTAGATGTCATATAGCTCCTTATTGTGGCGGATTCTCCATGCCTCTCCCTCTCGCACCGCTCCAAGATTCTTCGAAGTACCTTTCTTTCGAAGGTGTCCAGCCGTTCCGCAGACTTTGCTGTCAGTGTTCCCGCCTCACATCCATAGGCCAAGACCGTTCTAATAATTGTTTTGTACAGGGTTATTTTGGTTTTCCTAAGGACGTTTCGGGATTTGAACACTGGCAGCAACGCGAAGTAAGTGTTGTTAGCGGCTGTGATGCGCTTTCTTACTTCTACTGGGTCTTCGTTGTCCTGCGTTATGATGGAGCCCAGGTAGGCAAACTCTTCGACCACTTCAAAGTTATAGGGTCATTTAATACACAAAATTATTTATTATCATTCAAATAAAAAATATATCCGTCCTATAAATTGTAATAATGTATGGTGTAATCTACAGAAAAAAATACACAACAATAAATAAAGAAAAAACTAGTACCTTCTATACAAATTTGAATGAAAACAAAAAAAAAGTTAAAATTAGCCCAATTTCCCAGGTCCCTGTTTCACTTGCGCTCCCCTGACCGTAGATCTACCTCCACCCCATTTGAATTTCGTGAACATAGTTTTGCATTGGAAATTTAAGTCTTGTTTGAGCACATATTTGGATCACGAAACACGCCTACAAGTCATTTTTAATATTCTTTTTAATTCTACCCGTTTACTTCGACAGTATTGGAATTTTTTGTTGGTAGTAGAACTACCTCGCCAAATAGTTTGATTTTAAAGTTATTGCTTGACCCAAGAGACCTTAAAATGGCGTTAAGCATGTGGCTTCTTTGAAAAGGTAATACGTAATACGTGTGAAACCCTTTCCGGAGGCTACGAGAGTAGAACTAGCTATAGGTACAGGTATTACTAAGTAGAAACTATATAATGTGACAGGTAAAATGCCTCGAGAAATTGGAGTTCAATCATTTTCCTTCGGGGAACGAGGAACTGAAATAGGATCACGGCTGTATTTGGGTCACAAAACATGACAACTAAACTTCCAACTGAACTGGAATCAAGTCATAAAAAAAGAGTTCTGAAGTGAGAAAGTTTATTGTTTTTTAGATAAATTCATGAGATTTCTCATAATTATTGATATCTTTTAGAGCGGAAACATAAAAGGTATTAATATTTCTGTTTTTGTTACCGACTATTCGTGGTGGAAATCCATAATAATGATAAATTGAAGCAATTTAAAACTTTTTCCACTTATCGGTCAAAAAATAAAGTGGAAATTTTTTTTTAATTGTTTCAATATATCATTAGAATAGGTATTACAAGTTTATTTTTATATTTGTGTTGTTATTTGAAACATATGCAATTAATACTAGGTGAATCAGATTAAAACGTGTTACGTAGTACGCCTTTCAAAGGCATTGTCAAACATCATAAGAAGGCGAAAAAGTTTTAATTAAAAAAGGAACTTTTCTGATACTTAAAATTTCAACATCATATTAATCATTTAAACTGTAATAATTCTAATTAACTGAATAAAATAGAAAATATATTCCTCGCGTAAATTTGCACAAAATATTCAACTGAAAAACGAAAATGGTGACTCAAGGAAATTCTTAAATTTGATGTACCATCACGTCCACGGATTAGATTTATTTATGCGAAGTCACTCTGAAAATGACGACGCCCTTTATTATTTACAGAGAAATTAGTACTATTTGTCTCATTTGTATTCATTCCCGCAAAGGTGAGTTGGAATTCTATGAGAAGAAAATATTAAAGTATGTTTGAATAATTTACGATGAAATTTCATTTCAAGATAATCTTATGTTATATTAACAATTGAATTTAAATACCGACTGAAAATCCCAAAAGTATTTAGCGGATTTAAATACGATTCCAACCAATCATAATTAATTTACATTAATATATTGCGATGCAAAAATGTAATGCTTCAACTGTACCTATAACCCAACATTGTAAAGTTTACAGTCAAAGAAGACCAACCTTAACTGTTTATCTAATTATAAGGTATTAGCGGATTTTTAATATAACATTCAATTGTATCCAATTTTTACTTCAGTCGGTACAATTTTATTCAATATTTATTTATTAACGGACTGTGTACAATTAAATTACATTACATTAATAAATTAGTTAATAAAAGGAGAATTTTTACAACATAGAATAAAAAATTAAAAAATACAAATACGAAAAAAATAGGGAACACAAATACAGTAAAAATAATATCGAGTCAAGACAGGAACAAGGTTTTGATGAAGTTCACGACTTCCACCAAAAAATAAAATGATATTCGGTTTCCATGACTGAAAATGATTCCTCACAGGAAACAGATAAATTATTGGAAAATTATATTCAATCGAACTTATTTATCGCAATGTCATTCAGTATGTATATACCTGCAAAATCACATAATATTTGTGAATTGTACCAACAATTTCGTGTGAAGAAAATCGCAAATAAACGATTTCACAATGATTCCTCACAATAAAAGCTTGATTTAGTGTAAAATTATATTGCGTCGAAAAAATTAACAGGTTCACTGCCAAAATTGGCCAGTGATGGCTTTGAAATTTCCGATATTTAAGTAAACTTGGAATGCTCTGTCACCCATATTCAACATGCTAAAACTAAAGTAGGTAGTCAAAAACCGCGTATGCACCATTTGTTTCGATTCTTTCAAACACTGTGCCACATAGACCATTATTAAATCAATGCTGGGCCAGCATAAAAACACGTCGCAACAGTTGCCGGATTTACACTGAGCATTGAACGTTGTATTGAAGCACACGCCAATTGGCGGGTGCAGAGTTTCGAACTCCGCCAGATGGCGGAGTTGGCAGTGAACTTGTTAACAGCCATGAATCGATTGTTCAGTCTACTCAACAAAAAGGTTAATAAAACCAACAAATAATCGAATGTCACGAAAAAATAAAAATAAAACACAGTAGTGCTTTTGTGGTTTTGTGAAACAAAGCATTTTATATCACCTCCGCATTATCAACGCAGCCCCGTTTCGTATTGTGGGACAATAGATTCCGTCGCACCCGCCCAAGTGTGAAGGAATCGACCACGATTAATTTGTTTCGAGATTAAATTAGGGGCTAGCTCCTTTCTTCTTTATATACGGAACCGGAATGACCAAACGTAACATTACGGTTAAACCCTTTGTTCTTTAGCCGGCCACAGTGCAAGGAAGCCTGAAAATGGTTTTACCTCGCTGAAACGATCGGCAATACTCACGTAGTGTTTTTCACTCAAACCCATTTTAAAAACTATTGGTGTTTTAGTTATTTTATTTATGATTTTCAGATATTTTATTTGTGATTTTCAGATAGATGTTAATAACGTTTGATGTTAAAAAAACTGCAATGTTGGTTTAAGATAAGAAAGTATATTGATTTTTCAAATTTCAACCGAATAAACTCAGAAAAATGCATAATTTTGAACAACACTCAATTTGTAATTGGCTTAACTTAACTTAACTTTGGGAACTTTAATAAATCTAACACATTAACTGTGTGCTCATCACGTAAAACAAACGCGGCAATCGGATTAATCGCGCTTTCATCAGGGAAAATAACTATCCATGATTTATACCAATCGTAAAAGGCAGGTAAAAGGTGCCCGTGTACAAAATGTAGGTACCTACTAATGGCGTTACCTTATCTAATTTTGTAGCTATAATCAAACCCACCAGAAGGGGAATCGCGAGCCATTAAATGTTTTATATGCTCAATTCTTTCAAAATTATGCTCCTTCTTACACGTTTTGCATAAAAACGAAAAAGACAGAGAATACCAGATTTTTGAATATTTATAATAAAACATCCATTGAAATAGAAGAACACATGTTTTGATTGTAGAATTTAATTTACAAATGGCCAATTTTAGCAAATATCATAAAATATTAGTAATACCTACCTCCAGCTCCAGTGAAATAGTGGCAATATCAAGAACTCTAGTCGATAGAGGCGCTGGTGTAGCACGTTGACTTTGACATTTCTATCAATGGCGGCAAATTGAATTAATTTAATACCTACTTAGTGGCAGTGTTTCGCGCTTTCTAATTTGTATTTTGATAACAATAGCCCCTTTAATATTGATAACGAATGAGCAAAAAAAACAGTAAAATCGCACGTGGGTTACCTTTTTTTCGATTTATCTAATTAACGTAAAATCTAAGATTAAAGTAATTTCAAAAAAATATTATATTCAAATAAAATCTATAAATGTTTCCATCAGAATATATGGGAAATGTCAGAAGTTGGACGTGTTATTAATTTTATAGAGTATGTGCATTTAGGAATAACCGCGGGTCTCTCAAGAGGTCTAATATGCCAGCTTCAATATAGCTTTCTTACAGAGCTTTATAAACTACATTATTTTATATCTGCAAATAGTTTAATACATATATATTATCTGCAGTTATGAAGGTCTCAAAAAGTGAACAAACAATCATTAATAAAAATATCTATTAATGATCACGAACAATTTTACAGTTTTCTTGTACCGCAAAAAACAATGAGCTATGACGTAATATTGATTGAATCGACCACATGCTAAAGGCACCAACGTTGACATATGGAAAGACGAACCTAAACGACTTATTCGCAAATATGAACGCAATATCGCGATATTGAATTCATAGTTGTGCATTCCGCGTAATGAAGATATTGTATTTATGGCGATTTCAAAACGGTTCAAATTGACCTGATTTGATTGATAACGTGTTCTGAATTTGAAATTGCACCCCGCGATGAAGTTAGTAACAGAAGTCAGTGACGAAAAGTTGTGGCAGGCAATCTGGCAAACATAACGGTGTCGTATGAATCAAGTGTGGCATTATTAAGTACGGGTTGTTTCACAGAATTATAACTATGCATCAAATTTCAACGTTAATTTTCAAGTTCTGTGAAGTTTCTATTCAAATTCTGTTATTATATCAACATGGGTTTCACAGAATTGAAATAAAAACTGCACTTGAATAGCTCTTTCACGGAAATTGAATTTTGAATAATTCATCAAATTTCAACGTTGATTTTCAAGTTCTGTGAAAGTCCCAATCAAGTTCTGTTATTAAATTATTATGGGCAATTTGTTTCACAGAACTGAAATAATAACAGAACTTTAATAGAACTCTCACAGTACTTTGAAATTTGATCATTTTTTCAAATTCTGTGAAACAACCCATCCTTAAAGTTAATGATATTAATTAATTTACGAGACTTTCGATTCTTTCAAGAACAGCTCTCGCGTGATAAGCTTTTTTTTATTTGAAATTCAGCAGTAAAGACATCAATTTATAGCTCTTAATATCGTTTCAATCATTAACAAGAGCGCATTGAAATAAAAATTAAATGTTATAAAATATATGGGTGTTTTCAGAAGGTGTTGTTATTCGGGCGAGGGCGGGTAGAAACTAATTGTTTTATAATATATTCATTGCTAAAGTTAAATATTATACTGAAATAAATCATTTGTCATTGGTTTAAATCGAACCCCAGATCTCGTTTCATAGCACCGTTGCCACGGAAACGGACTACAAGTTGGAGATAAAAGTGCAAATAAATCTCTTTCTTAGTGTTATTTGGCATCTTCGATGAACCTTGAGTCACAATTTGTGCCATCTATCTTTAAAAATCGACAAAATAAATAAACGTTAATCTCGATAACTTGACTATCAATTTCAAGGGTTGTTGTTACTGCTGATAGTGTTCAAATGGGTTCCATGCTAACTCAACACAGTGACTATTCAACACACCGTTAAAAAGTGATATAACGTCATACAAAAAGATTAAAAAAAATTAACATAACCTAACCTACTTAACCTAATTAATAAGGTTTTTTTTCATCACTTTTAATGACTTTATATAACTTTTTAAAGATGTAATGAATTATCATTTTGATGACTATCCGGTCACCGTTCAAATGATAAAAAGAGATAAAATTTAACACCGATAATACTTTAAGGCCAAATATTGGATAAGCTATGGATTGAAAAACAAACCCAATATTTGATGTAACAGGAACATTATTTGTCGTTATTTATAAGAAATGCATGATTTATTTCACTATCATATGGTAAATCAGTGAGTTGCTAGCATGAGTTTTTTTTTGTTTTTGTAAAGTCTGATAAGCTTTAAATGGCGTTACAGCGGATACTAGAAATAATAAATCAATTAAAACAATAATTTCATCAGAAAGAGAAAAAAATAAAAATTAAACTAATGAGATCGACAAGTAATTAAAAACTATCAGACACAAAAAAAAACAATAACGTATTATTGTAAAGTGCACATTAATATTATAATAAGAGAATTTCGAAAAAAATTAGAAACCATGAAGAAATTTGAGGAAAAGGCAAATAATTTCCGATTTTATGTCCGGTTTAAATCTTCCCCATACGAAAAACTAAACCCTTCCACACACTTTTCCACAAATGATCATCTAGTCAATCAACATTATGCAAGTGCATTATATAAGCAAAATAAATACAAAACAATACGAGAACAACACGTCAACTCACCGGAGAATGGGAAAATAATTCACCGACTCCAGATATTTTCATATCAGAGGGTTCCTAACAGGGCCTATAAGTCCTACTGATCCCTGAACATAAATATTTAAAAAATCTTTTGTTATCCTAAATGTATTTAAAATGACTGATTTTTATTTTTGCATTTTTATATATAATTTTTTGATAGATTTAACACGCCTAAATTTTTAATGAGAGAGCTAGTTACAATGCCAGAAGCCGAAATAATAAATGTTAATATTTTTATAGTCTGAGAATGCCAAATTCTTTTTATCTCATTTCCTAAATGTGTTTCTTTTCTTATTTTTTTAGATTTTTTAATATTACAGGACTTTGGAATAGCGACATAAATGATATAAGTTATATTTTTAATTTTGTCATGTAAAACTATATCGGGTTTATTATGACTAATCGTTCGGTCTGTTAGTATAGTTTTATCATAATATATTTTATAAAATTCGTTTTCTAAACATGAATTTGGTTCGTATTCCTAATATGGTATTATATTACGGCAGTCAATCAAGTTATGTTTAATTACCAAACTTTGGTGAATTATTTTTAAAACTTGATTGTGCCTAAATGTATGATGGTGCTAATATAGAACATCCCGATATAATATGTTCTATAGTTTCCGGAAAAACCAAACATTTTCTACATAAATCATCAATTTGATTATATGCTTCCTATAATTTTTAGTATTAATGACTCTATCCTGAATGGCAAGCATAAATCCTTCTATTTCTGCGCTCAAATCTCCAATACTCAACCATTTGTTTGACGAAAATTTATCAACATACGTTTGGTTGAGATAATTAAAGTGTTTTGCGTGTAAAATTTTATTTGACCAGGAATCTAATAAATACTGGTTAGGATTTATAAAAATGTTGGCATTCTCGTCGTATAAATTTAAAGGTATTATGTTTCTATCTGCCTTGCAAATTATTTTGTTCATTTCTGAGCTATGAGTTTTCCATTGGAAAAAAGTTCTTAGCATTTCTACCTGATTGTGTTTCAAAGAAGTTATTTTGACTATACCTCTACCTCCTAAATTTCTAGGTAAATTAATTCTTTCTATAGCTGAATTTGAATGATGGCAATTAAAATTTGTTAACGTAGTTCTAATTAATCGTTCTAAGTTATCTAAATCTGTATTGGACCATTTAATTATGCCAAATAAGTACGTTAATAGAGGTATTACCCAAGTATTTATTGCTTTTACTAAATTTTTAGCAAACAGATTGCATTTTAAAATTTTCCTGATCCTAGTTTGAAATCAGTTTTAATACTAGTATGGTCTAATATTATTATTCAATGAAGATGGAAATCAAACGAAGAGAAGAAATACAGATTATTATTATTAGATATTTCCCAATAACATTACGAAGAAGTTTCATTCCATAAACATTTCGTAATAAATAGGGTTATTTTGACCAAAATCTGTTTACTACGTAACTCTCATAACAATAAGCTTTCAGAGCTCGGGTTGTAATATAGCCAAAATTTTCCGCGAAGATAACACGTTAAATGTTGAGCATCATCGGATGAATTTGAAATTTCATGTTTACTGTGTTTGGAGAGGTAAAAATCACGTTTGGAGGGAAAATACGAGAAAACCAACGCCATAACAATTATTTTCATATTTTTTATTTTTTATATTTTCGTAGAAAGCAATCACTTTGTGGTTTAACATTTTAATGAAATAAAAACAATATTTTTTGTTTAAAACCACGAATTTTTATTAATTTTAAGACCGACCGGTTTCGCTACACTCGAGCATCGTCAGGGTACAAAATTAAACTGAGTTTAATTTATTACTTATTTTCATGTTTCAAATTAAATGAAGCAACGGTCACGGAATACTCAATAAAAAAGTGTTTCTATTTTCGAAATTTATTTTTTTAAATGTATGCCAATCCAACATTTCATTCCCTTTCTTTAGTGAGTATAAATTTCGAGATCATTGTTTAAATAAATAATTAAAAAATACCAATTTCGGTTGTGGCTCTGTCTGTAATTTGGGTTCAATGAACTCTAGAACTTTTGCTTTGAATTGAGTTTCATTCTCGAAATTGGAAGCGCTTGTTTGGAGAATTCAATAAATTACCTAAATAATAATACATTATGTTTTACAGAAAATTATATTAATTGCCATTTCTAAAATTGGAACTGCTTTCTATGCTAGATTACTACGGCGCGTCTAAGTTTATGGCAATGTTATTGGTTTTCGTTTTTCTTTTTTATTATTTGATTGCCCACTCAGACAGGGTGGCATTATGAATTGACGTGCATTTCCACACAAATCTACCAATATAAAGGTTTACGTCAGTGTCTAGCGAATAATACTATTAAATTATGCAATCAGTATACAGTAGTGTTATTTCATAAATATTCTTGCTTTTGTAGTAGTTTACTGTATCTGTACTACTTCGGCGTAAGGGGGTACTGCGAGCGGGTATTCCAAACTATTTAAAATCATTTTGAACCACTATCGGTGTGAACAAATACATTCAATATGTGCGCTCTCTAAATGAATTGTCTGGCTAAATATGTCAAATCAAAAGGATAAAATGTGTATTATTCAAAGAAACATGAGATATTTACTATAAACAAAGATAATACACGTTGGCAATACTCAAAGCGAAAGATAATCCTATTTTTGACATTTTTACACCAATCATTGACAAAATTTATTTTGAAACGTGTGCAAAGTTAATTAAAAAATAAAAGTGTTGACTGCCTTTGAACATCCACCACACATGACATTTAATTATCTGTGTACAGTGCACAGTGCGCGGTGCTTTACCGTAACACGAGAATAAAATCACACGGACTGTCCGAGAAACATTTGCAGCGTTTAATATGGAGCCATTTTAAATCCCGCAGATTTAGGCCGTCACGTACGTTCAATAAAAATGGCGATGCGTGCCCCGCATTTAGTTTGGGCAAGAACAGGAAATCCGGGTAGAGATCCACCCACAGAAGTAACTAGGAAGTAATGGGAGGTGAATACGGGGAAGTGAGTACCCCTACGGAAATCTAAAAACCTGATGAAATTCAAATAAGATTCAACCTTTCACAAAGGACCACCCGGATTTAGATGACAATCGCCAGTTAACCTTTCTTCCTCAAATTGAAAAGGTAGCACAATAGTTTTAACTTTAATTTTGATAAAATACAGAACATTGAACAAAGACTATGTTTTATAAACAAGTAGTTTTATCAAATCGTTTAATTTTCCATTCAGAAATTTATCTCATTGAAAGGCTTTATTAAAACTTGTCGTAAGGCGGGATATTCTACGTGCAGGACCTATTGTAATGATTAAACTCGCTTACCTTTGTTCTGGAAACTCGGCTCCGTCGGAATGTTTGTGGAGAATAAATATTGTTATTTATTTATCAACATACCTGTAAAAAGGGAATATTAAAAAGTTAATAAAATATACATGGAATAAAATATAGAAATTTTTTTAAGATAATAATTATCTAAGAATAAAAATCTGTTTAATGGTTTAAATTTTCTTCAAAAACTCTAAGCAAGATTTTAGAATTTCCATTTGCAATTTTCAAGAACTTTGGAGCTCTGAAAAATGGTGTTTAAACACAAGTTATGGTGGAGAGTAAATGTAACACTGTAAACCAATTTAAAAAAACTGTAAATAAAATTCGTCGTCCGGGTAGAAGACGAATCGGTATTTATAGAAGGTATTTAAGTACAACTGGTTGATTGGATTCCTTGGGTGACGTCATTCGGCGGAGAGTCCAAATGCAATAAGTTGGAAAGAGAAGTCAGTGAACGCTTCAGTAAGCCGAAGTAGCGAGATGTTTCAAATCCGGTTAATGGAAGTCATCGAGGCTTGAGGCACGGGAAAGAAAAGCAATTCGCCAATGCGACAGGAAGAAAGACACACTTTCTCCTTAGCAAAGCTCAAAGAACAAAACAGGGAAACAAAGACATTATTTTAATCGAAACGTCGCTTTGAAATTGCAGAACAAAAAAAACTTTTTGGGAGTAGTGTTTTATCCTGTAATAATTACATAGTAATTATTAATTAATTAGTTAGAACCTCAGGTCTTTCGAATGATGATATTGCCATTCTGATAATTATGTAAACTGACTGTATCGTCAGATAGATCAAATCCTCGAAATTTTGTGATAACAATACTTTTGAAATACCATTAATACCATGAAACCTGTAACTGAGAATAACTCTTAAAATGTCGTATTAGCTTCAAAACTTATTTTCGTAACTGCCAAAAGGCAATGAAGGTATAATATTTGAGAGATTGCTTTATCGTAGCATCCAAAGGAAACGAAATTTCAAATAATAAATTTTAAACCAATTACAAGTTTACTTGCTTCTTCCTTACATATTATATATGAGAAAGTGGCCGACATATTCAGAAGATAAGTGTTATTTAAAGGAAGTCCCAATGATTATTTGGAATAGACGCGAAACAAACACGTCGACAAAAGCATTTTAGGAAGCCATTATCCCGGCCAAATTGTGCAACATTACAATGATTACAGGCGTCTTCGATGTTAGATAACTGGCTTCACCTCACAGAGAACAGACCGAACTATAATTTGATATGCATGATATCGGGGTTAGGACGAAATTACACAGGCGTGAATTTCATGTAGCAATATAACACGGCCAGAATTACACACGGACGGAATTACACACGGAGAGAATTACACCTCCCTTAATTAAGCTTGCCGGAATAACACATATAAAAAATAAAATGTTTACATTTTGAGGGTGTGTTAAATTAAAATCACATTAGAAAATTAACTAACGTTAGTTGTAATGGAACAATCATATTTAAGTTAATATATTATTAAAAAAAAAAAGAAAAAAAAAAAAAAGAAAAAAAGTATTTTGGCGCCTATTTAAAATTATTTATTTGTTAGGTGATTATTTGTCAAATGTCAGGCGCTTGTATGATCAGTTGTTTTTATAAATTTTCGACTAAGCATGTTTCGATGGTGTACAAATATTGCTTAATTATTCTTTCTTTAGGTGCATGTACATGGATATATATTAGGATATATATATATATATATATATATATAATCTACGTTGTTGTAATCTGGTTGTGGGATGTATCCAAAAATATTACTGAAATATTTTGATAAATGCATGTTACCTAAGGACAAGTCAAATACTAATTTTGGTGATCGCGCTTTCGGAGCATATGGACCAAAGGCTTGGAATAAACTCCCTCTGGAACTGAGATGCATAACAAGTCCAACAGAATTCAAGTCTAAACAAAAAACTTACATTTTTAAACTCACCTGACCTTAAATAAAATATAAAATTGCGGTGCATTCTTGTATTGCCTATAATACATCCTAATCACTCTTTTCTTATTGGATTTATATTTTTCGAAATCTGTCTTATACCGAGGGACGAATCACATTTATTTTCCAATTATGTCAAGTGCGTTCGAATCGTATCTAAATCTCTCTAAAAAACAATAAACAGTGTTAATCTCAAGTAACCTACCAGGTAAGTATGGTGCTGTATATTATATGTCTGTACAAAATATAAATACATTCTAGCATCACGTTAATCAATCAAATGCATGGTACATATAGCCTTGTATTGGTGATCGACAAACCGGTGGATGCAATCTGTTAGCCATAAATTGATAATAGTTTGACTAATCTATAGTTAGTAATAACATAGATTATTGTAGAAATGTATTTTATATTTGTATAGCGCCCTTGAGATGATTTTGCACAAAAATGGTGCTATACAAATATCCAAATATTATTATTATTATTTAAGCAGATGATAATTTGTAGAATTTGGTTTGCATGGTTTTTATTATTTAAATTTTCTGTTCATGAAATTTACAGATATAAGTTAATTCTGCATAGTAACTGATGTTGATATCTTTCTGAAGGTATACTTTTGGGAAATACCGATCCTAATCGGATTCCAAAATTCTAAGAAATTTTATATCCCGAAAAAAAGTGTGTCGTCGTGTGTGAATGTTGGTGAAATATTTATTGCTGTTATTTCAAATACAATAATAGGATTAGAATCACCATTTCGAACCTTTATATTTCCCACGTTGTTTCGTGTAACCATTATGTTATTTTATCACTAAACCGATGGGTCATTAGTAACAGAATCCCATAAATGCTTAAAATCTTCTATATAAAAGTTGTATTTTTTCTATTTGTTTTTAATTTTATGTATTTCTTTATTATGTTTATTTTTTTGCCATTTAATATGTTGTGTAGGTAAAAAATACTAAATCAACATTTAACTCAATGGAACTTAATTGGTCTAGAACATATGAATGTTTATTGTTATAATTTTTTACTGTACGACTGTTTGCTTCCTAAATAAAAAGAAATAAAAACAAATAAATAAATAAATAAAAATGTTGATATTCGTTTGTTTAAAATCTTAAGTCTCCGAAAGTTCTTCACCGATTGCTATGAAATTTTGACACAACGATGCATTCGAATACGTGCTTATGTATTATATACATATTTGGCAGGTTAGCGTGCTTTAAAAAAAACAGCGCCATCTGTAGGACGTAAAAGCAAAACGCGCTTTTGTACGCACAGCAACGCGTGGCGGGGTACAAAAAGTTAAATAATATCAGGGCTCAATGTTTATACCATGTTTCGAAGATAAAAATAAGGCAAAAATGTTACTTTATTTTTATTTATTTATCAATTTACGAACTGGCTGGCTTATCGAGCCCGCTAGTTCGTGAATAGATAATTGAATGAATGAATAAATATATACACTAGCTTTTATGTGTCGCATAGATATTATGTTAATACAACTACCACCTAGTATGTACATATAAACTTAACATTTTTATAAACAATTTTCGTCTTTATACCATAGAAGTAGGCATATTCTTATTTTCTTACAACAGGCTTATACCTACAAACTGTTATGTTTACATTTGTTTTTTGCTTGCTTTTATATGTCAAATGGTGAAGGTTATATTATTAATTTTACTATTCCATACTTATAATCTTCAGAATATTTTTTATATAAACTATGTAAAATATGTATGTAAAATGGTAGACCGAATGCCCTCGATTTAACGGGCCACGATAACCTGTCTAACTCTCTATATTTTGTTAACAATACTGCCAATAATTATTTCGTTAACTTTCTAATTCAAAGGCCCCATACACTATGTGTCGTATGATATCATGTTACTGCTGCCACTACCTAATATGTTCATATAAACTTTACATTTCTTTTTAACTAATTTACGTTTGTATACCCTATGAGTAGGCATATTCTTATTTTTGTACAACAGGTTTATACCTACAAATAATTATTGTATGCATTTACTATTTACTTGCTGTTATAATATGTCAAATAGATATGGTTATATGTATTATTACTGTTACTATTGTGAACTTAAAATCTTCAGAATATTTTTTTTATGAATTATGTATGTAAAAGCACAATGGGCGTATAAATAAATAAATAAAAAAATAACGACCAAATTCATAAACCATTGTAGATTGAAGATAGAGACTATACAGGTTTGCTCCGTATCGGGTACCGATTAAATAATATTATTCATCGTTCACTGAAAATAAAAATTGAGATAAAACCCAAACGGTTTAAGTTAAGCATTAAATCTTCTAATTAAACTGATTTATAGAAGCCTCAAGTTTTCTAAAGAAAAAAACTTGATCGTGAAATGTAATTTTAGTATTGCCTTGTTGCAAAACAACCATTTAGTAAAGCCGCCCCCCTCGCTTAAGGCTTTTATGTTTAGTGACTACATCAAAAATGCAAATGATTTTTTTAAAATCTTTTGCTTTCCTTCGATCTCACACTGTTCAAGTAAACGTTGAGATATATTTAATTCAAGGTTGCTCTGTTGGAAAAAAAATGTATTATTACGAAAGCAAGCCATTAATGATATCAGTAAAGAATTTTCTTTAACATTTTAAGTCGGGTAACGTTTTCAATGCTGATATTTCTACAAAATATTTTAAACAGCTAATTGCTGAGGCAAATTTAAGTCTTCAATAAATTAGGAATTTAAAACGTTAACTGTTTTTCTGAACAACATTTATTAACGTAATAACCCTACAGAAATTGCGGCTATTCATAGAGTCTTTAAACGTATTGCTCCGCACACGATTCCACAAATTGCTCGGCGTTAATTGCGCGAAACAACAATAATAATAAAAGTATTTTTGTCAGAGCTTTTGGCTGGGGCCTGCAGGAACCTAATTTACTTTTCAAAACTGCACAAACAATTATGAAATTTGCAGTCTTCACTTTATGGATATTCTAACAGAAGGTTACGAAGAAGATTTATCTACTTCTCTAAAGCGAAGCGGCAGTAAAACGAGGACTTCTAGAAGAGGGAGAAAATTACATTGAATCTATTATCTACATTTTTCAATAAAAATAAAATTTGGAAGTTGCAAAATAATTGACGTTTTGAATAGAAGTAATCATTTTTTAAACGATTTATGGGGTTCTGTCTATGCCAAAAACAGTACTTGTTTTTGTCATAGTTCAATTAATTTAACAATAAAGTGCGTAGCATTCCTGGTGTAACAAGGCAGTGTGTAGGTGGGGAAAAATAGTAAAGGAAAAGTTGGAAACTTTGAAATCTGAAATGAAATTCGGCATTGATATTTTAATAATTCAATTTATTTTGGTTTTGATTTTGTTTATTAGTTCCCTTTGCCTTCACCGATAATTCTTTTGATTTTATTTTCTGAAAATTCAATATTGAAAAGACACTCTGTTAATTTAAAAACATTCTAAAATAGGAATAAATGAAACTTCGAAGAACTTCCATTAGAAGTATAAACTGAAGTAACGACTATGAAGAACAGCGGATTATGTAGAGTCACCGATACGAGATCAAATGTCCGGAAGATAGAAAGAAAAACTTACCTACTACCAGGGGAGGCTACAACTTGGTCAATTGGTGTTTGACCCCCAAAAAACAATAATAATAAATTATGTGCATCAAAACAATTGGTCTTTTTCTTAATTTATTTGAAATTTACCGCAAAATAGCAGGGCTGCGGTGAGTGACGAGCAGTAACATCTATTGTCTCCGATGGAAGTTATCATTCACAAGTCCACACGATTTGCTAAGTCAATTTAAAGAATGTCCCCGGTTTTGGTATCTTCTAACCCTATGCGCGCCATAGAATAAACGAGATGGTACTATTTCTTTCGTCTAATTAAAAATTAGGTATCGAAGAAAGCTCAGAGACGCTAAGTCATGGCCGTGAGGGAGACAGCACAATAAATATTATATGTTTTAAAGAGATGGTGACATAAACGTATGTCGATTTTTCATTTTGCACGCTTGTCGTGTGTGGAACAATGGTTGTTTTTCAATTGGACAGTTCGGGAAAGGTTTCGAATAATTCTTTATGTTGTTATCGATGTAGAATGAAGCTTAAGAATGAAAAAAAAAAACAAAAAACGTAAAAGATCATTGTCAAATAGAAATGAAATTTTAAATTTAAATTGAATCGATAAACGTCACGTCGCTTCGCACCAAGGAACCATCATACTCTTAGCTTCTGACCCAGTATCTTTCGATACTGTGAACCGGCGCGGGCGTTTTAAACTCTTATTTTATTTACTTTAATGTTGTGCACAACTACATTAAAACGTAATCTCTTTAAAATAACTTGCCGTAAGTACATGGATTTTGTAGTTATTTCTAATATACCGACAATTTACGACTCACCTACGAATTGATATAGATACGTGGGAATTTTTCACAATATCAAATAAAGATTAGTCACAATTTTTTTTTCAAATGAGTAGGTCACCCCTGGATCCCTAGAGCCGCCTCTACCGACTAATAATAATATTTATAAATAATATATAATGTACAACAACTAAATGGGAGAGCAAGATAAATAGAATTAATGGAAAAAACGAAGGCACTCAACATTAGGTACATTTTACAAGAGAAGTGTTGTTTGGCTCATATTGTAGTTGTCATGTGCTTAATGCGTTTTTAACGAGCACCTGATGCAAATGCGGTGTGAAGAATGTACGGTTTCACCAACCCAAAAATGTATAAAATTTCACCGAACTGTGGATAAAAACGGAGGAATATAATGACAACATTTTTAAACACGAAGTCTATAATTTGTCCTGAACGGCTGTCTTTACGTTATGATCTACGCATTGATTCGGGATGTTAGGTGTTCGATTCCAAGATTCATATAAAAATTATATTATGATTTTAAAGGAAGAAAAGATAAAAAGCGGATAATCATAATAAATTAGTTGATTTACATCTTATAATTAACCTGGAATATTCTTATATTTTGAATATTCAATTTGCACTTATTACTTGTGTACGCTGGGCCATCAATATTTAGGCTGGCCTAGTAACCAGATCTTGAAAGCCAATTTCTTGATTCATTCGATTGATTTATTGATAGTTAATAGTTTCACTAGCTCTGTACAGAAAGTCTATTGTTCAGGGACTCTTGAAACCTCGATAGGTTACATAAAATATTTTTTTAAATACCAATTTACCGATTATAATCTAATTGGTGGTTACATGATAACTCATCAAAATGACAATTCAATACAACTTAAAAAAGTGCTATAAAGTTATGAAAAGTGATGAAACAAATACAAGGTTAAATAGTTAGATATGTAACCTATTTAACTTAGTTTTTGTTTCATCACTTTTCATAACATTATGTCACTTTTTATAGGTGTGTTGAATTGTTATTTTAATGAGTTATCCGGTCACCCTAATTGGCATAAGTATATACTAGTTAATAATATTATATAGCTCTAACATTGGAGTAGGTACCTTATTTCCGGGTCCTTAGCCAGAAACGAACGCGTAAGCGCTAAAGCATGTCCGCCTACTGCCTAAGCGCTAGACACAGGATCAACTCAAATCCAGAAAAAGCCCCCTTCAACCTAATTTTATTTCGTAAACACGTGCGATAAATTTAGCACAGAACTTTTAGAACGGCTCCATTCAAAACTAAGCCTTTTCGCTATACGTGTTGGTTACAACATGTTTTTACACAAATGCTCTTTCAACTGCGATCATAGACTAAATCTGAGGTTAAAGAGTTTTATTCTCAAATACTGTTTTTGTTAACATTTGTTTTGTTTCATTTGAAAATAACGTACTTTGTTTGGACCATTGAAGTTAAGTAGGTAAAAAAACGGAGAAAATAGATATATGTTTACTAGACAATGAATTTCTGAAGCACAGGAATAAAAGCAAAATGTATTTTATTTTTAAAAAACACCACAATTTCAAATGTTAAAAATTAAACAAATTCTGGAAAGTTACATAATTTTTGTGACCAGAATTTGGTTAACTCGTTATTTTTATAAGGAGCTAAGGAAATTTGAAATATTCAATGTGAAAAAAAAGACAAGAAGCAATATTTTTTGTTCCTTCTTTTCCAGTTTTTCAATTAGAAAAAAACAGTTAGAATAAATAAAATCGCGGTGACTTGATTTATTTTGATTTCTTCAGTCATCCAGCCAAAATCATTCGGTAGTAAAATACAAAGCGAAATGAAAAAAATATATGCATAGATACAATAAGGAAAAACTTAAGGCCATTTTCTCGGGTATACGAGTACTATGCAGAATGGTTCCATTATCGTATTCAATTTCTAAACGTATCAGATTACCAGGTGGCTGCGTTCCATCAGTTAATTGGATATTAAAACAAACCCCATAAACCCGAAACAATAACTGGCTGAACCCCACCGAGTAATCGTAGGCAAATCCTTTCAAGACCTCTCACATTAAGGCTAATTCTAAAAATCACTGCACTGCTCTGTGGCCGTTCCACTAACGACAATGATGCCATTCCACCCTAATCCGCTGACCCGTCTGCTGAATATTTTATAAGACCCATTCTACGGATGTGACGCGTGTGTATGACACAAGATTACAGAACATTTTGAATAGGGGAGGTTTGAGCCCCAAAACTTTTACTACTGTGCGTTTTTTTTAATCATAGCACATTTTTCTAAACGCATTTTAGGTGTAATTAATTGCGATCAAAGCTCTGAAACAATTGAAAACTCTTTGAACTACGAATAAAAACGTTGATAAGTGCAATGTTTTGTAGTTAGTTATGCCATAATTTGAACATTTTAATATTTTGTGAGAATATAACAAAAAAACAAAAAAAGATAAATCATCACGGAGAAAAATGATCACGGATTTTTTTATCGAGATACTGTTAAAAATCTGACTGCATGACAATCACATGTTAGTCTCCAGTCCCGTTTTTAACAGGAAAACGAATAATTTGACCAATTTTTGAATAAATTAACAATATTTCATATCAGTAAGTTTTCTCCGTGTACAGCGAATGTATCGAACATGAAAAATTATATTATTGCATTTAATATCAATTGCGGCTAAAGATGCACACTTGCAAGTTTGATGACCCCTTTTTACAAATCATAATATTTACCAGTTGAAAAATACATCAATCTGTTACCAGGCGGCAAAAAGACTGGATCGAACATGAAACAGTTCGATAACCCTATTTTCTAAAACGAAATTAAAATATTGACAAAGCCAGTTGCTGGGCGAAATATTATTCGCACCACAATACCTGCCTTTTGAAAACGTAAACATGTTTTTGCAATATTTTATTTATTGTTTTTGTGTTTAATTCGTAGAACTCCATTTAATTTTTTTATAAATTTAATTTAGATTAAATTTGATAATATTATTATTAAGTTCTGCAAGTGTTTTAGTTTTTTATTATTGTTACAGCTGTTTCGGCTTACAAGGCCATTTTCAAACTGTGGTTAGTCCACATATATGAATTAAAATGTGACCACGCCGATTGTAACGCCACTTACATCGGACAAACGGGGAGGGCATTCTCAACTAGATTCAAAGAACATATACGATGTTATAATAATAAAAACACATCCTCAAAATTCGCAGAACATCTCTTGGTGAATAATCATACCCCACTTAACAACAAGGGTCCTAAACCATTGCATATTGAAAAAAAGGGCATTAGATTAAATTTACTTGAACAATTAGAAATCAATAAACGAACGAATGACCCAAATTTAACACTAATTAATAAAGTACGGAAAATAATTTACTCACCACTTCTCAGTATTTTCACAAAACCCAAGCAGTATAATGCACCCAAATAATTCATAGCAATAAAGTCATTAGTAAATAATTAAGAACTCATTACCATTTACTGAGGGGAAAACATAGATTGGTTTAACCAACAATATATCATGTCATCGGTTTAAACAGTAATAAATCAATGTATGTACCTTCAAAATTTACATTTGAAATAGTATAAATATGTCGTCTCAATGTGGACTAACCACAGTTTGAAAATGGCCTTGTAAGCCGAAACAGCTGTCACAATAATAAAAAACTAAAACACTTGCAGAACTTAATAATAATATTATCAAATTTAATCTAAATTAAATTTATAAAAAAAAAAAAAAAAAAAAAAAAAAATATATATGTTTTTGCAAGCTGACGTCACACAAAAGCTTCTGGGAGATATTATAAATAGCCGATTAAAACAAAATATTGGCGGATTCAAGTTTTAAAACTGGGAGTAGCGACAACGCCGGTAACAACGCGATCTGTTCTTGCAATTTCTGAGTGTCAACTGAAATCTGTATTCGCTTCTGTTCCTCCATCACGGCACAATCATTTTAAAGATTACAACTATGTGCAACGAGCTGTTTACTGCCGGTACTCTAGCATCTGTCATCATTACAATAATGGGGCGTCTCCGTGTGCCGGCCCTTGTAATCAAATGAACCAGCCACAGATGCTGACAACCTAAAGGCTGACGAATACCCGCTGGCTACCGACCGAATTAGCCAGTGATGCTGATAACCTAGAGGCTGGCCAATTCTTCCTGGCTACCGACTGAATTAACCATTGATGCTGACAACCTAGAGGCTGACCAATTACTCCTGGCTACCGACTGAATTAGCCATTGATGCTGAAGCCTAGAGGCTGGCCGATTCCTGCTGGCTACCAATTGAACTGGCCACTTCTCCAGCAGTCGCCTACGCCATTTGCTGTATCGTATGGCGCGATGATGCACAATGTGCTCCAATTTGAAATTATCGCTGAAAGAATTCCGATTGTCTCAGTTTTCTATCTGTGTTTTAAAACCCAGTTGGGTTGGCTGTAAGAAATAGGTATAGTACCTATAAGCTACACCCCTTTGTACGTTCTGTATACCAGCACAATACTTATAATTAAAATGTGAATTTTGATTTGAATCGTCTTTCTTCTATGATGGTTTGGATAGAACACCTCACGGTGTTTTACTTAAATCATTACCCAGGTTGAGGGCTGATGTGTGCCGGTGCTTATTATTTACAGTCTTTTCTTGTACAGGCAAACACGTCCCGTACAGCGAATATTTTCCCTTTTTAATTTTCTTAACCAGAAAGCCAAGGATCGTGATATTTTCTTGTTTTTCACACTTGGCCCAAATGCAGCGAAAAATAATATCCATTTAAAACAGTAGAATTATAACTGTAGGGATAGTTTCAGTCAAATATGGATAGGACAGAACTGAAAAAAATATGAAGATGTGATTAGTTTATTTTTAAACTTTAAGATACCATATTGAATGAAAAACTTATAAAAAAGAGTACCATTCACCTATGTATTACGAATATACACGAACATTATATATGTATAAAAGACAATGTTACATAGATAATTTATTATCATTAGTGATACTAATGGTCTGCATAGTTTCCGAGGTTATAAGCCCTTTGTGCCATCTCCCGTTTTCCATCTCAATCATTTAACAGTAGTCCATTCTCTTTAATGAAGATAAATTACGTGTAAGTGTCTGTAATAAAAACGAAAACAATGTAAAACTAGCAACATTATTTTTAATACACATTTATATTTTTCATACAGCTACTTTCATGAAATCACATCTACATTGTCCATGGAATTGTAAGTCTGGACATGATACTTATACTTGTACTCATTGTGTCTTTTATGTACAGATTTCTTTATTTTAAGAGCGTTATGATCGCACTGAGAAATATCACGATGCCATAGAAAATCTGGTACGAAAAAGATAATAATTTATGGATATTAGACACACAATTCAAACCAAATGAAAATATATCCCAGCGCTGTGATTCTATGGATAAACATTTTTGCAAAACCACAAAGGAAAAATTAAATTTTTAGAAAATTTCTGTTTTTAGAAAACCACGATTTTGCAAAAAAGCTTGGTAAAAGTTGTGTAAAAAGTAAAAGGCGACAAAAAAATAAAATCGGACAACTGCAGTTGGTATATTTTTATTTAAACCGGTTGGCGCGTTAATATAAGTAGGTACCTTTACCTAAGTAAAGTGGCACAAATTTACAAACTGATATATGCTCTCAGATAATGTGTTTAATACGAGTACCATATAGTTACATATTCCTTATGTACTAATTTAACCGCCTGCATTGTTTCTAAGTTCCAATTTTTACCTTAAACATTTAGGTAGGTACATAAGTTTGTGATCAAAACAGCATTTTTTTATTATTTACTGCTATTTTGTGAAAAATCAGCTCAAGGAAGCACTAATATTTACTCTGCAAGATCTTCAGCTAATGAAGTTGAATTCTAGTTTACGTACACAATCCCGAAATGGAATCAAACATGAAGTTCGTGGAATTGGTTGTACGAATGGAGGCAGCATCTTGTCAGCACAGATCAGGAGGGTAAGAGGTACATTTCAGGTTCAATCTGCCGGACGAACGAATAGGATGAAGCGAACAAGACAAACAATGTTTTAACTGTTCGGACTCTAACAAACAAATCCCTGTGTGCAATCAGTATGATTCCAAACTCGTTTTTTACACAGTTACCGTTAGGTATTATTTATTTATTTATTTTGGAAAATCGACAGCTTACATTTATTTCAGTTTGTACATAAGTATTATATGGCCAAAATAAAATATGGATTTCCTCCTTGTAATTTTACCTCTACTGGGACAGCATAATAAGGAAAAGAAAATTAAATTTGTAAGAAAGGAATATGAATTCAAAAAATTTTACAAAACATAAGATTATATAAAAAAAAAAAAATTATATTACATTTTGGCTTCACCTCGCTAATTACCTATATATAAAAAAATCTGCATTTTTTCTTTTTCTAAATACACAAAATTGTTTTTATTTTGAATTATTTTGGTTACCTTCACTAAGTATAAATGGAATAATTGAAGAGAATATTGGCGACTCTTAAACGAAAATTTGGAACAGAAAATCAAATAATCTAGGAATCTTCAATGATTAAAAAATAATACAATTTGAGGTTTTACATAATTTTTATAAATATATAAATAAAAACGTCTCTCTTTACCAAATTCACAAAAATATCTATATATTACTATTTGATCATATATATATACAGTATACCCTTTGATCATATAACTGCTAACAACGTTTATTGTACACTCCTGTTCCATCCAAAGCAAATTATGTGGGAAAAGGAGTACAAATCATAAAATTTGATACGTGAAACTCAATTTGGATTGTAAAACATAATGTTTAATTTAGGAGGCGGACATGTGTACCACCGCCCCGGAAACCATATATTGGATAACCAACACCTCTGCCATAGGTCACCCTAAGTGGTGCGCTACGCTTAGTGACTTAGCAGGGGTGCCCGGGTTCATGGGGTGAGGTTTTCCTAGGTCTTGACCTATCCTTGCCGGATCGTGAGACACTGTTGAGGGAGATCCTTTGACCCTTTTAGCAGGACTCTATCAACCTATCGCCTCGCACCGCAATGGGATTCATACGTCCGTCACTCCTGGACACACTGACCCCCCCAGATTCCTACCCACCTCTCATACTTGTTTCCTTCTAAAAATTCCTCTTAATTATTTAAATTGAAAATACCCTCCACACAGCCGACCAAAAAATGACATAGGTCATGGGGGGAAATTATTTTCCTAAGGGCCTCCTGTGTGAACTAACTTTTAAAAAATTGTATGTAATATTAAAATAAAAACGAAAAAATATTTCGTCACTTAATACTCGGGAGCTCACTGCTCCCGAGTTTTATTACTTCAAAAAAACAGTTTTCTGATTCACTTCTATTTCTTAGACAATATTACGTTTAATCAATTTTAAAATGTTGGAGAAGACAAGACTTAAATAACATTTTTTTTAACATAGTCAAATTACTTTATAAAACTGCGCGAATTTCACGGCACGTGATCTCCCCGTTTAATTTGGTAAATAGGGTATTAATAAAAAAACTATCGATTGTGGAAAAAATCTTAGTGACTTAAAGGAGTAATTGACCGAAAAGTAACCGGAGTTTATTTGATTTATTTTTACGTGACAACTATAAAGTAATCTTCGTTTTATGCAATACACTTAAAGAGATTTTTTTAATTACTCGAAAGAGAAATTAAACCCATCAATCCTGAAGCGATTCTTTAGAATTTCGTTCCACTTCTTGCACATCGGCAACACGTTTCCCTTCGAGGATTTTTTTCGTTCGGTAAAGCAAAAATATATCGCACCAGTTGATTCAAGTGAATGGGTAGTTTGAAGCACAGGGGTCGTGCTATTTTTGGCCTAAAAACTACAGAAAACTCAGCGCGGTGCAGGTGGGCGCATTGTAATAGTGGATGTACATTTCACCTGTTTGCCACAATGTGGGGCAATTCTTAAAAACTTCTGAAATAATACGCGGTAAATGACAATGAAAAGAACGTGTGCTGGCATGCTGATACAGAAGGGTTCATAGAAATCTATCTTAGCAGGTGTTGTGTTAGAAAGTAAGGAAATAATTTAAAATTAATTTAATGATATGACCGTAACTCCATTCTTTAAACATTTTTACAAAATTTCATTATTCCGAAATTCAGGCAAATGGAATAAATGGAGCCACTAAGGTGTTGGAGTATTGTGAGATACAAAGCGCACAAGTCTAATAAAAAGTACTTCTTGGAAATTTCGTTCTCAGCAGCGTCGAGCTGTCTGCAGATGCAATGAGAAAATATATTTGAACCGGTTGTCTGCTTTTATTTATTTTATGATATAAGGTTTAGAGTAGAGCTGAACACGTGGGTACCAACAGATAACGATATTGGGTCGGTCTTCAAAGAGAAAACTAAATAATTAAGTCTCAGATATCGTTCTGGTCAGGGACCACCGTACAGAATCGAAGCGCATCATGAAATGGCTTTAACCGTGTAAAGTAAGCAGATCTGATTAGTCAGGTATTTTCCGACCTTCTGCTTTTATGTATCTTTCCTCCAATCATTTGTTTCAGACTAATAACATTCCACGAATTGGACAACGAATGTGCTATAGTTCAGACAGCCTTATAGTTTCTAACAACAGCCCTGGTGATAATACGTTAGCGCATTTAACACAGAACAGTGTGAAATATTTCAATAAAGTAACTTTTATTACGATTCATAAGGGCGTGCTGCATTCATTGTAATTGAAGAATTAAAATCGGAACTCAACATCACAGTGAATTATTACATAGGAAAACTCAACTGCATATAAAACCCCCCTGTAACATTATGAATTGAATTTATCTTTCTAGAACGAACAATGATGCTTGTTTGACATGTCCATCGGGATTGCACAGAAGATGGAAATATCCATGCTGAGAGCTTCCATTAGACTCGATCTGAATCAATCCAGTAACAAGGCTTCCAGTAAGAAGAACAAATTTATTCCTGGTTCCCTTTGGTACAGTAGGTATAGATATATAGCCCCTTTCGTCGAAAGCGTAAGTTTTAAAGCGCTTCATTTTGACGGAATGGATTTTAGACAAATCCGAACATTCTGAACACGGGTCGAGTGCTAGTGGCGGAAACAGTGAACAGACTGAAACTTTCAAGGCAAAGCTTGAAATGTTCCGAAACGAGGACGTGACATTTATAATGGCCACAATATTAAATGAAATATACTAAATAAATATAGGAAATCGATTTATAAATTACTAAAGTAACATCCTTGTGAGGAAAAATCCTAACCGAAAATTTCCCGAGACAATATATCAGTGGAACTTGTATTTGTACTCGTATTATCTAATAATCTCATCTTGTCGTCAATATTGTGAAGAAACAGTGGGACTATGGCATTCTAAACTGAGATTTATTAGAGGAAGGTTGGGAAGTACCTAACTATTCAGATCTAAACAGTGGCGGCTCGTGACTTTTGTGTGTAATAGAGTGCTAATATGACAAAAATTGCATTATTGCAGCTGAAAACGATATTTTATTTTTTTTCGAATATTCGATATTTTGTATGAAGATTTTCAGGAAATTTCAGTATGGCTGCACAGATTTCCTGAAAATCTTCATACAAAATATCGAATATTCGAAAAAAAATAAAATATCGTTTTCAGCTACAATAATAATAAATAATAATAATACTTGGATGACTTGTATAGCGCCGTTTTTGTGCAAAAACACCTCAAGGGCGCTGTACAAACTTATAATACATTTGTACAGTGGTCTATGTTATTACTTAACTATTTATGGAGAAAACATACAGTTCAATACTTACCTGATAGGTCACTTGAGATTAACACTTAATTAACATTATCTAATTAACAACAACATCAATAATGCCATTTTTTGTCATATTAGCACTCTATTACACACAAAAGTCACGAGCCGCCACTGGATCTAAGCACCATGCACGAATAAAGCCCGACTTCACCAAGGTGATCTGAGAATATCTACCACTCGGAAAAAATTTACCATATTAAAGTGTATTACAAAAATTGTGACATTTCACCCTAAGGTCCATGCAGCTTATAGAGGCTGCAAAGCGGTGTATGACCCAATTTTTTCCATTGATCCATGATGACGTGTTAAATTAAGGAAAATTATACACATTTTTAAGGAGCATATACAGTTTGGTAGCCTCTTTAATAATAATAATAATAATAATTGGATGACTTGTATAGCGCCGTTTTTGTGCAAAATCACCTCAAGGGCGCTGTACAAACTTATAATACATTTCTACAGTGATCTATGTTATGACTTAACTATTTATGGAGAAAATATACAGTACAATACTTACCTGGTAGGTCACTTGAGATTAACACTTAATTAATATTATCTAATTGTTTATTGGCGAAATTTAGATACACGATTTAGGACTTAATTGAAAAATTGAATATAACTGGACTTTCTCTTAGGAATGGCATATTTAATCTAAGGGTACGACAGCTTAAAAAGGTAAGTTTTTAGTTTAGATCTGAATTCTGTTGGACTTGTTATGGATCTTAGTTCCGGAGGGAGTTTATTCCAAGCCTTCGGCCCAGATACTCCGAAAGCGCGATCACCAAACTTAGTATTTGGCTTGCGCTTAGGTTCTATCAGTCTGCCTACAGCTGATGATGTTGCTGATCTAAGAGTTGACTGCCTCAGACCAGTGTTTTCCGGGACGCATAGTTCAGTGATGTAGGGTGGGGCCATTTCATTGATGGATTTAAACACCAACCAGCACAGTTTGTACTGGATTCTTTCAGGGCACTTGAGCCAGTGAAGGTTACGAAGGTGTTCTGAAATGTGCGAATATTTTGAAACCCTCGTTATGAGCCGTGCTGCTGCATTAAACACTGATTGAAGTTTGTCAATTTGATATTTTGAAAGGCTGGCATAAATGCCGTTGCAGTAATCGAGACGTGAGACTACGTAGGAGTTGATAAGTAGTTTTTTTCTTCTGTAGGAAGGTTTCTTCGGACAGACTTGAGTTGTCTTAGGTGAAAAAAACCGGTGCTTACAGTCCTATTTATTTGACTTTTAAACGAAAAGTCTGAATCTAAATTGACACCGAGAAGTTTGACTGTTGTTTTTGGGATGATATCACTGCCGGAAATAGTAATAGGTGAATTGTCTATGAAATGTTGACGTTTGTTTGTGGCTGCCCAGAGAAACTCAGTCTTAGATGGATTGAGCTTCAGCTTGTTTGAAGACATCCAACGAGTTATTGCTTCTAGACATTCAGTTATACGGATTTTGAGACTATTGATTTCATTTGGAGCGCAGTAAAAATAAACTTGCTGATCGTCAGCGTAGCAGTGAGACAAGAGATCAAATGACTCGATTATTTTGGCGACATCATTTGTAAAAAGGATGAAGAGAAGTGGACCCAAAACGGATCCCTGGGGTACCCCTGAAGAAAGTTTTGCGAAGTTGGACAATTTATTTCCAACCCTCACGGCTTGTAAGCGATTGGATAAATAGGATACCAGCCAATTTTTTATGTCGGAATTCAAACCAAATGTTTCCTCTAATCTCTTAATGAGGAATTCATGATCAATCGTGTCAAACGCTGCACTCATGTCTAGGAGTGAGATAAGTGATAACTTACCTGACTCTACGGCCAGAGTTATGTCTGATAGCATACGAAGTAGTCCGGTTTCAGTTGAGTGGAACTTTCTGTACGCAGATTGACGTTTTGCGAATAATTTATTTGAATTCAAGTACAGATAAAATAAAAGCAATTATTTACTAAGACCAGAAATAAAGATAACTTTACTCATTAGAAACACAAATTTCGCCGACATTCAGAAGTTCTTTAAACCTATCTCCAACAAATAACAGTAGGTACAGCGTAAAATCTTCAAAAAGTTTTTTTTGACAGAAGATTAATCTGAAAAGATAGCCGAATAATCCTCAGAAATTGACTTTTATACAACTTTCGATAGTCGTGTGGGTGAGAAAACCTGATTTTTGTAACGGGGCGAATTAAGCCACCGCCGTCAAAGATTAAAAAACGGATTATTTAATTAAACGGAAATAATTCAACAACGTTTCCCAGTTGAGTGCACACTTAGGGGCTCGAGTTCAACTTAAGCCATTTCCCGGATAATGAATGGCGGATATTGAAATGTAGAAGAATCCAGCTTAAATAACACAGTGAAAGGGTATTTTTAATACCCATTCCAGTATCTTATGAATTAAAAATATGACCCCATTCTTTGTTACATCATTATCAAAAGACTTGGCCTACCATTTTAAAGATTCTATACCTGTTTTCTTTAAAATTTGTTTCGTACTTAGACAAAAGTCCAAATTCTCGTACGTGAATTAATTTATTTCATAATATTATGTGTACTTATAGTGTTTTAATTAAACTAGCTATTAATTTCTTATCTCGCTATTTAAAATATGAATTATATTTTAGAGATTTGTTTTTGGGGTATTATGCCGTGTTGCGCTACCTCCTTCTTTAGCCAACGTTTCAGAGAGCAACACCCCAAAAACAAATAGCAAAAATACTTTTGGCCGTGAAAATCTTAAATAATATTTATAATCACTCCTCTTTATATAAATAGATTGAATCTAATTTACCTACTCGAATTATGTATGTGCCTTGTACGTGCTTCCGAGCATATAACAACAAGGCAAAGTAAATCTGCACGGAGCTAAACATTTAACCGGAAACCTGATCTGGCGCTCATCTGTATTTATGTTGTTCGCCGTTAATTATCAATAAACAATTCATTACACGTGAACCCACATAGTAGAGATTAAACATATATAATGTAATATAACTATATCGTGAGTATATAACCTTTAAGAGTTATTAAAAAAATATTCCGACAAAATGTAATATTACTGTTCTGCCTGGTTTGCTAATTTAATGGTGCATAATTTGAAACAAAAATATCTTCAGAAGCGATTGATTATGAAAATGTTAAAAGAGAAGTGAAATAAAACTTTTTTATGGACACATAAAAATGCATGGCGATGCAGTAAAACCTTTCAGCCATTGTAGAAGAAAAACTTGAATGCGCGGATGGAAGTCTCAAGGAAGAGATGGAATAAGAATTGATTCATGCAGAGGCACTTAGCTCGGGATGGATTCGATATGTGTTCAGCAAGACGTGTTCACTAGAATCTGCAATTTTATACAGACGGCTTGCAAAGAAGATTTATACATTAAAATGATAAGTGTAGAGGGTAAGAAAATTTTTACTTATGAAATCGAAAATTCTTTCAATGCGTCTTCCTGTCGCGGAATCGGCGAGAAAGCGTAAAGAAAACCGAAAATAATAATTCTTTATTCTCCAAAAGGAATACGTAATATATATAAGCAAAAAACCCTTTGTATTTATAGCCTGATAAGCCGTAATAAAATATTTTTATCTGTGTAAAAAGCAGGAAGAAAGCGTATTTATTACCAGGAACTACTTTTAGATAATTAAAACAAGTTGTATAAATCTTGTAAGTAATAATAAAGGGCACAGTAACTCAGGTTTTATTGCGCATACTTTGAAGCACTCCAGAGCGACTGTTATGGACAATTCTCTGAATAGGGGATCTAATGTACCTTCCTGTATGGGTAACCAAAAAAGAATACGTATATATTCAAATGATCAAAAAACTTAATTTAAAATAAAACATATACTAAAAAACAATATTATCGTATTGTTTAATTTGCGCATTGCAAAACGGACAAAAATATCGCATTAGGAACTCAATATGTTGACAATTTTAAAAGGTTAATTTTCTATAATTCGAATAAAAGTCAGCATGAATTCACGATTTGAACAATATGAGTGACAGTATAGGTTTTAAAATATTTCGCGTGTTATCCCCACATTTTTATTTGATATAATTATTTTCACATAAGCATTTTATTTGGCCAACAAATATTTCAGACACATAACACATTCCATTTAGAACTGCATTTACTGGGAAAATGATATTGTGTTTATTTGATTACATGATTTGACTGGCAATGTTATGTTTAAAGCTTTGTGAACATCGAGTTTCCAATTTCATGGATGGGATAATGTTTTGGTTTGTGGATTCCCCAAAAGAAAACATTTATTTAAAAGCTGAATATTCATTGGCAACCATTAATAATTCACATTCATTTCCTTTGATTTACTAACGATTAGTAAATTTAAAAAATAATAAAGTTAATTAGGTATGCATAAATGCAGTCGAGATGATTTCCGTGGAAGACTGGAAACAAAACAGGGTGAAAGACAAGAGTGCAACCAGGATCTCCCTATAAGGGGTTCTCGTTCCCCTCGTCGTACACAGGCTCCGGGCAATAGTAATATGACAGCAAACATGTTCCGTATAACGGCCGTAATACCTCAGTATTAATGGCTGACAGATTTTTAATCCGCCCGACCCCCAGGATTAGGGACGTATTACTATCGTATTAAGACGGAGATCGCGGACTTTGGTAAAAATCTGGTTGATTTGACAAATATCGATCGGTTTCGCAATGGAAAAAGCAGTAATGCCCATTGGTAGCACTATCGGAAGAATATTTTAAATCGATTTACCAAAACACATATACGAAACGCATAATCAAATTGGCCAAATTTCGAATAAATTAAAAGCTTGCCGGGTCAGTGACATCGCAAATGTCATCTGAAGAAACGTGAAGTTAGTAAGTTAAAATATAAACGGACGGTTTTCGTTTTTCAATTACTAACTGGCTTGGCGCGCTCTTTTATATTGGATTTTAGCAACAAGTTTAGACGGAAGCCATTTTTATATTGTGAAATGTAATGTTTGTGTTCAATCTTAACCGATTTTTTATAAAACACGCTCTAGATCTAATTTTCTTTCAAATAGAAGCTGCAATAACTTTTCAACCATTGAAAAAAAAATCAGGTCTGAAAGGGTTAAACATCTAATTGAAGTCAATATTCAACCGAACATTTAAAACTGTAAGCTTCTTTTTTGACAATAAATTTACATTATTTGCAAGATTCTCTTTCATTTATAACCCCAAAATATTAATGAAACGTAAATAATAATTACTGTTTTTTTATACAAAGCCTTCAGATGCATGAAAAGATGAAATAAATAATTTTCACATTTAATAAAATGACCTTCTCCTGAGATGAATATACGATCCCTGGGGATATATTCGGTCAGGAATTTAATTAATCGTATTGTTTAAGTTGTAGAATAACCTAACAAATAAAATAAAGGGATACTGGAACTGGGTGTTAAATGATGATTTATTAAGGACCTACCCATTCTTTCGGGCAACCCTAGAAATTACTGGCGGTATTATGATAAAGGCCGGATCGGAAATATTTACTGTACTTAATCACTTCCCTCTAGTAGTACTTTGTTTCACGATGTACGAGTGTTGTAATGAACTTTCCTTAGAATTGAGCGATGCTTCCTGGGAAATAAACACTATTGTAGGTATTCGTTTGTTTCAAATGCTTCCTTAACACATTCACATATTATTATTATTCGTTGACTTCGTTAAAAATCACCTCAAGGGCGCTGTTAAACTTATTACGGATTCCTAGGCTCTATCTTATAGTATTATTTTCAAAATGATACTGATAATATACTTACCTGGCAGTTCTCTTAAGATAAACACTTTTTTTTTTCGAAAGTTTATGTTGTAGAAGATGCTACTTTGCACGCAGAGGGCACTAAATTAAAAACACTGGAAATTAAATGATTTTACATTTGCTATTTTACCCCCATAACTAATAATTGATTTAACTTTTATTAGTAAATCGATGACGAAAGGAGAGCTTAGGACTGCAGATTTTTTATGAAATGTCGTAAAATTATAGAATCTATAAAAATCGTAATTTTTTTAGTTTTTCATATTTTTTACACATTTCATTATTTACAATGTCGCGGACTGTGAAGGTGAAAGGTTTCTGTCTTTATGAATATGGCTGCCTGAAAAGGTGATTTTTAATTTCTGAATTTCTGTCTATTCCAGGCTTTACATCCTGACACTCCACAAGCAGGCTCACTGAACTTAGTATCTGGTGTGCGCTTTGGTTCCTTCAACCAGTAGGAAGGTACTTAACCTGACACTCCACAAGCAGCCTCACCGAACCTCGTATCTGGTGTGCGCTTTGGTTCCTTCAACCAATAGGAAAGGAACTTAACCTCACACTCCACAAGCAGGCTCACCGAATTTAGTATCTGTGCGCTTTTCAAACAATATGGAGGTACTTAACCAAATTATCACGATTTTGCATAATTTCCCTCGCGAAGTGTAAACTGTTAACTCTTTTTCTTTACAATATGTACGAAGCCAGTACGTTGAATCGCTGACTGGGTTGAATAATATTTGCATGTACCTAGATGTTATTTTGCAACTGTTGATGCATTTTTTAAATTTAATAGTGTTAAATGTTGAAGGAATATGGCTCTTATTTCAAACCGTTAATTATATTTTGACGCAGCACTAATATATTTATATTCTAGCTCTGTTATTCCTTTGACATTACTGAAACATTTAAGAAAATATTGAAGTGCGAAACATTTTAAGAATACATTTCAATTTTACTGTCATTCACTATATTTTAAAACTCGTTTCCACAAAAAGGTTCCGTATTCAGAACAGAAACAAGAAAAACTTGATAAAAAAAACCATTCGTACGAGATAAATTGACGATAAACAGTTCATGTTTCACCCTCGGAAAAGCAAGAACATTTTCATTATTTACTGTGGTATAAAGCGTCCATTTTCCATTATTTATAAGTTGGTTTCATGCCACGGGGAGGATGTTATTGTTTTCCCGTTTGCAAAATCAATTTCTTCTGCCAATCGAAACAATTATTTTCGGTGAAATGTTTTGAATATATTATAACATTTACAAATAAACGTTAGATTTTTTAATGTTACTGGAAACAGACAATATTTTCCATTGGGAGCAGTACCTACCCGAAATAACTACAAATTGGAGAAAAAATATGGATATAGTGAAGCATTATAATAAAAGATTTTTTTAATTTTCCTTTGAAACAATAAAAGGTATGTTTCTGTAAATGTTAAATTATAATTTTTTGCTCAGTTATTAGGTTTTCAACGAAATTATATTCTGCGGTTCTTGATCGGTATTAATGAATAAAATACATCGTAGATGCATGTAATAATTATTTTAAATAATTTAAATGTAGCTAGGTAATGTATATTATTAAAATATTTGTTTTTATGAAATTTTACTCAATTGAATATTCATAAATAAGAAAACAATAAAAAATGCGCATAAGAAATAAACCCTCCTCGTATTTTATGCGAATGTCTGTTATTGTATATTTAAACGTAATTAAGCTTGAGACAGTACACAGAAAGGAGCGGAGGTAATTAAGGAAAGATGGAGAAAAAGTTCAAGAGAACAATGGAACCGCCATTTGTGTGTAGCGCAAGGAATCGGGCACAGAGAAGAAGGGGAACAGTCCTATTCAAAGATAGGGCACATTTATTGAGAGAGCACATTTGCAGACAGTACTCATAAGGTGGGATTCAGAAGCAGATGGGGCGCTTCCGACGGTCGACTGGGGCTCAAGAGCTAAGGGTAGACGGGGCATTAGACGGTTGACTCCGGCCCAAGTGGCCCCGAGATAATGGGAGCGGCCGGGCATCTGATTGTCTCTAACGGAAATTGTTCCTGAAGGACAACGAATGTGGTATGCTGGCTTTCTACCATCAAAACCTTAATCCCTCTTTCACCATATCGCCCCTTTGCCGATCAACTTTATTAACTTGAAAAGCTAACCCCAGAGACACGGAATTCAGTGTTTTATGTTTAGAAGGAGAATGTAGGGATACATTTAAATTGATAATTAAAGTGGGTGTTTTTTTTTTTAAATAATCGACTTAAACATAGAAGTTAGCATAAATAGCGACGAGCTCTACGCTTTGAAGTTTATCTGCAAAACCTTTCAGTTAATTTCCGTTAATATTGAATTATCCTCAAATATTGGGATTTCTAATGAGATTGTAATACTGGTAAATAAATTAAAATAAATCGTTTTTAAAATAAAGTTGGTAGTAATTGCAGCTTAGTTTTGACCTGATTTCATATGTTTTATTTCTCAGAAAAAAGTAATAAATAAATTGGGAATCTTGAAAAAGATTAAAATCAATTATAAATACGTCAGTTTAAGAGGAAAACATTTTGAGAGTTCAACTTGATTCCATAATTTCTCATGAACATGCTTACTTCAGAAATACATTTCAATACTTAAAGCTTTCCTCTAGCTAAGAAGCTTATATAATATGTGATTGTTTGAATTTTCCGGTAGGAGTATCTCTTAAGTACCTATCTAACATATTCTCTCAGCCTGCGACTACAGATAATAATATTTTATGGTTTCCGGATCAGATGTACATACAGGCACATTATTTCCAGTGGATGGCCACACAACTAGAAAATAAATATTTCCATCGAAATAACATTGTTTTAATAATTGACTGGTTGGCGGTCAAAATCGTTCATGGAATTTCATATTGTATCGATGTAATTATTCTGTTGAGTAACAAAATCAGTCATGGAATTTCATATTGTATCAATGTAATTATTCCGTTGAATAATAAATTCCTATAAATTAATCAACCTACGGTTCATCTCTTCATGTACGGATCTTATGTTCATTAATAATTAATTGATATTTCGTGAAAAAACGGACATTAATAATTTTCGCCGCCAATTTTCACGAGGCATTTTTACGCCATTAATATTTCAACGATTTGGGTAGGAAACGCCGGCAAATAATTATTAAGAGGAAATTACACTTTCGCTTTAAAAAGTTAGATAATTTTAATTAATGGACAGCTCGGAATATTTAAAAGTTTTAAAATAAATTACAACATATTATTTTATCGCGAAAAAAACTTCATGGATTAATTTTGAATTGAATCTTTGGAAAAAGTTTTTTAGGGACTTATTGAAATTCAAACATTAATTTTAATATATTGCTAAAGTTGGTAAGTCCAAAGGGTGTAGCATAACTCTGAAAAAGTGACGAACAAGCCTACACAAAAGTAAGGGATTCTGGGTATAAATATTCAACATCATTTCCTCCCTCCGTATATTGTATCCACACGACAACACTTGGTTGAAATAGGTTTGAAACATATAAGTGTTTACAAGAATCTCGGTATTTTAACCCTGGAAAAGTTCAGCTGAGTAGTGTTGTAAATTCGGTAGCAAACGATCAGGGAACCGGCTCGAACGAGCTATCACCGAGTAGTGTTGTAAATTCAGTAGCAGACGATTAGGGAACCGGCTCACACGAGCCATCACCGAGTAGGGTAGTAAATTCGGTAGCAGACGATCAAGGAACCGGCTCGCACGAGCTATCACCGAGTAGTGTTGTAAATTCGATAGCAAACGATCAGGGAACCGACTCGCACGAGCCATCACTGAGTAGGGTTGTAAATTCGGTAGCAGACAATCAGAAGAACAGCTCGTACAAGCTATCACCGAGTAGTGTTGTAAATTCGGTAGCAGACGATCAGGGAACCAGCTCGCACGAAGCATCACTGAGGAGGGTTGTAAATTCGGTAGCAGACGATCAGGGGACCGGCTCGCACGGTAGCAGACAATCAGGGAGCCGGCTCGCACGAGACCTCAAGATGGGAATATAAAATAAATAATCACACGTAAAAATAACGTCCTCTCGAATATACATACTCATGTTAACTAACGAAATACAACAAACCAATTAAATGAGCGTGTAACAATTGTATTAAATAAATAATGTACACTAATAAATTGTTGCTAAGTATGCAAAAAAACTTCGTACAAAAATTCATATAAATAATGAAGAAAAAAGTAATGATTCACGTATCTGTATATTTTCTCAATGAAGCGAGCGTGTTTGTTTTATTCCAAGATTGAAGAAATTTTGAACACAAACTAAACAAAGGAACATGAGATTTTGAAAAACCACCCCCACCCCTTGAAGCAGAATTTGTTGATTAAATTTTTAACATTTAACGTTCAAAATAACTAAAATAACTTTGTGAATCCCGGGAAACGCTGGGAACTTCAGCTAATATTAATATAAAGCGTGACTAGATTTTTCCACTTATTAGTATAATATTTTTCTAGACGCGGTAAACGATTTCCACACGTAAATGTACGTGGCCATAAACTAGACGTCATGATAAAAAAAACTCTAATAAAAGACAGAACTGCTGAATGAAACGTGACAGTTTTTTAATGTCTTCTTTTTTCGCATCATTTGCGATACACTGCAAAATGCATATGTCTTTAGGGAAGAAAGACACCTGAAAGCATTTCTCGTAGAACTTTAAACAACTTTAGAATCCTCCCAGACGCGTGAGGCACTCAGAAGGCATTATTTGGCCACGTCGATTCGCGAGGGGACATTGTAGGGGACACAGGCAGGCATGGCGAGAATACCTTTCAAGCGAGAATACCTTTCAAGGGGAAAATGTACCATTTCAGAAACCTCTGTATCTGCCTGTATCTGCCTGACGATTTAATCAGATACATGAACATGCATGATTGGGCTCTCTATTAAATTTAAGATGAGAGAATATTATATAAAAATACCTTAGAAAATAAGTCATACAGGATGGGGCAAAAGTAATCACCCGATGTTCTTTTGCTGTAATTTTTTAATAATTTATTTAATTATAATGAAAACAACTATTCCGCATTCTTGCGAAGTAAACCAATTTATGTCTTGTCGATTTGTATTCTGCATTTGTTTACTTCACAAATTTCAACTGAATTGACATTTGACGTCATTTGTAAAAGTTATAGCGTTTTCCAATAGGGTGATTACTTTTGCCCCACCCTGTAGTAGCTAGGAAAGGGTAGTACTACCTTTTGTATTGCGTGGAAATCGTAGAACGAGAGTTATTTCGTGGAAAAACAAACCGAATAAAGTGTGGTGCATTTTCAATAAAAGCTTTTTACAATTGGTTGAAATGACCGAAATATCTTTCGAGAATTCCTTTAAAAAATATTTCACAGACCATTCTTGTGCGGCAGCTGGGCGTGTAGATTGATATTTTGGAATTTTGTCGAATTCACATACATTCTAAGCTTTTTTCAAGGTAAGAAAGGTAATTTTTAATTCCTCTATATCACCAGCGTATAAATTGTTTTATTTTATTATACACTTTCAAGACGTGTCATGTCACATGTCACATTACTAACTATTTTCAAAATCCGTATAAATAAATATGTATTTAGTGGACTATAAATTTGTATTTAGTGGACTATAAATTTGAATTTAGTGAACTATAAATTTGTATTTAGTGGACTATAAATTTGTATTTAGTGGACTGTAAATTTGTATATAGTGGACTCTAAATTTGTATTTAGTGGACTATAAATTTGTATTTAGTGGACTATAAATTTGTATTTAGTGGACTGGAAATTTGTATTTAGTTTACTGTAAATTTGTATTAAGTGGACCATAAATTTATATTTAGTGGACCATAAATTTGTATTTAGTGGACTGTAAATTTGTATTTAGTGGACTATAAATTTGTATTTAGTGGACTATAAATTTGTATTTAGTAGACAATATTTTGTTGTCAGTTCTGATTAGAATATATATCACGCTGGGTATAAAGAGTATAAGTTACATATTTAAAAATGATTTTTTTCATTTTTTCAATCTCTGGAATATTATCTTCACGTGATATCAAAATAAAAAAATTTCAATATATTTCAATAAAAATAGGCAATTGTTACTTAATCATTCAATAAAAGTAATCACAGTTTATACCTTTGAAATCGCTCTCAGGGATAGTTTTTTACTTGTACTCTTTATGCGCAGCTTGATAGATATATGGTGGAAGATAAAATATCGGTTTTACCATAGGTATATTCACTCATCGTATGCAATAAATATGTATAAATATTTACAGTATCTACTTTTGAATTTTAATTTATTGCATATTTTGATTAACAATAATAACAAAGCTATTAGTTACATGTAAACACCACATGGGAGTAATTTTACGCAAGAATAACACCCTTGCATAGATTATCTAAGTAAATTCAGGTTATTTATTGGTTTAGTTTCTTAGAGAAAAGCACACTTGAGATGAAATATTACTAAACTGTGCTTTGTGAATAAAATAGTTTCACCTGAGATTTTTATTTAAAAAAAGAACAAACGATTTGAGATATTGAAAAATATTTAATCAATAGGCCTGTTTTGATAATTACATTGGATGGAATAAGACGAGTTTGAAAGAAACAGTCATTTTTAAAGTTATTTATCTATTCTAATCAGTTGTTTTTGCAAGATCGTATTGCAAAAATATTGTCTAGAAACATATTTGGAATAATATTGCATTCATAGGTTATAATCTATAAAAAATTGGAGCAAATCAGTGTACCATGCATAGTGATCGAGATTTAATCGCATCGTTCAAAGAGTTTTTCTAATGTTTCAAAGTTAAGATTGTTATCATTACAATAATAAGTATTAATTATCTTACGACAAATTTATTGATAAGTTAATACACCAGTTTCCGTGTCATTTTCTAGCTTACTATCTTAAAATTATACAAATACCTACAGAAATAATTGGGTATTGTTAGGTAGGGAGATTGGGTGAGGACATTTGGAGAGAGTAAAATTAAGTAAAATTGAGTCAAAATAAGGAAACGGGGTTAGCAAGGGTGATTAATAAGGTTATATTATTTTGTAAACTACCTGTATTCATTTTAGGTATTATGCTGTCATTGATTTCTATTGTTTCTTCGGGGACAATTTAAAATATGTATTAATATTAGCATGTTGAAACGTTTTTTCTTTGTTGAAGCTGTTACCAACAAGTGTTTGGCAAACTTAGAATAATACGTATTCCGCAGAGTTCATGTTCCCTGATCCTTCTTTGAAAGTTTCAAATAATTGTCATTCCTATATGCTGTGCGTCAAATTCATTGCATTCTAAATAGTATATAACGGTTTTTCTAATTTATTATTTGAAATTTATAACTAATGATAATAATTTATAACTAAGATCGATGTTACTTCCGTCGTTGCTTACTTGTCGTCCCCTCGTAATAATTATCAGAAAACAGTATAATTTATTAGCCCCAATCATTAAATTAAAATAAATTGGGCCTAATACCGACTCCTGCAGAACTGAAATGTGGACGGGTTATGATGGGTTATTTTTGGTTCATCTCTAATTTTTCCATCAAATCTAATCTGTTGGATTGATTTTAGAATTTTTATTATCTATTAAGCGTAAACTTTTTTTAAATATTTTATAACTGACCAATGGCACATAATCATATGAGGGTAGTTAATCATAAGATTTTTTTTACACTTGGAAACGTAAATAAGAATTTTATTCAAGTATTTTTTCTCTAGTCTTAAGCCCAGTAAACCGGATAAATCATCAAAATGTTAATTCATCACATCTTTAAAAAGTTATATAAAGTCATTGAAAGTGATGAAATAAAAACGTTATTAATTGGGTTTAATGGGTTAGGTTAGGTATAAAAATTTTTTTCATCGTTTCTAATGACTTTATATCACTTTTTAAAGGTGTGTTGAATTGTCGATGTGTTGATTTATCATGGAACCGTCATATTATAGCAGTATTGTGTATTAATATCAACTGGGTTTGTCTCAATTTTAAGTCACTAGTATAAATCTTAAATTTAAGAGTTATTTGTTATAAGTCTCAGTGATAGGGTATAGGTTATAGACATACATACAGTTGTAAAGCGCCCTTGAGTTGATTTTCTTACAAAAACGGCGCTATAGAGTTGATCCAAACATATTTTATTGTTTTTGTAGGTAATAATCCCAATTAAGAATCGTGTATCATTAGATTGTTTTGAAGAACAATTTCAAACGTCGCAAAGATCTCTTTTATCGCAGAGAAATTTTCGAAAGTTTACGAAAAAAGTGTGTAGTCTATTATCAGCACGCAGTTCCCGGGCCTGCGTTGACACATACAGTTTCCTGTTATACGTCGCGCCGGGGCCGGGGGGATAAATCTGTCGCAGTTGTGGGGACCCAGCCTCTCCGGCCCCGCTTCTGTACTCACAGCCGACCCAGAGCGGCCGCTAATAAAACCACTCCACAGCCATTATCATATCCATAATAAATATAACTACACCCTCTGCTACACTTTGCATCCAGATTTCGAATGATACCACAATTATTGTTGATGTCAATAAACTGGAAAGTACTGATAATCAAAACAGAATGGATTTTTTTACAAAAAATGTGATACACACACGAATTCTAACTGCACTTAGCCAGTGGAACTATTGTTTATATTTTTATTTTGCTTATTCTACAGTGTTATTATTCAATTTATAAACAATTTCTGCAGTTTAGTAATTACTACGCGCGACGGCTGTTTCGCTTTCTGAAGGCACTTGTTAACAATAAATGGTGACCGGATAAATCATCACAATGATAATTCATCACATCTTTATAAAGTTTTATAAAGTCATGGAAAGTGATTGAACAAAAACTTTATTAACTGGGTTAAGTAGGTTAGGTTAGGTTAAAAAAAAATTTCATCGTTTCTAATGACTTTATATCACTTTTTAAAAGTGTGTTGAATTGTCACTGTGTTGAGTTATCATGGAACCCAATAAATATATCATTATTTTTTTAAATGATAAACTAATGTATATAAGACAAGGTTTTTTATGCATAGCACAAAGTAACAAATTATTATAAGCAATAGTTAGTCGGTTGAAATATTCATACAAATTGAAAATATCTCCCGGATAAAAATAAATTCCCGCCGGCGGCATTTTTATTAGTATGTTATCCTTTGTGCTATGCATAAAAAAACCCTGTCTTATAAACATTAGTTTATTATTAAAAAAAAATTATAATAATTGACAAGTCAAAATATTTCACCAAAAAATGTAGATATAATATGTCTAGACGCCATCTAGTGGGAAATTTAGTACTAACAAAGCCTTTCTTACAAAATAAAGTGGTTGTTTATAGGTGGAAAAAAATAATAAGTAGTAATTGTTGTTTGAAGTACTAGTACATATTGAATTATTTGGCATGTTGGAAATAAGCCAGTGGTCTCAGAGCACCTGACCGGACATCAGAAGGCGCGGGTTCATTTCCCGCTGGCGGCATTTATTTTTACTCGGGAGATATTTTTAATTTGTAAGAATATTTCAAACGACTAATTATTGCTTATAATAATTTGTTAAAAAATATATGTTTTCCCATGTGTGAATGTTTTGAAACTGGAGAAAGCAGGACAGGTGAAGAGGATGGTTGGGAAATGTCTGAATACGAGGTGTAAGTGGTCTCACGAGTGGTGAGGTGTTGATATGTTACACTTTTTCAAAAAATATTATATATATTTTTGCATTAATAAAGGTGTTATGTTAGCTTTAAATAGTGTATGTCATTTGATAACCATTTTGACAAACTATTACTTGAATTGCCAAATTGCATTAAAAAACATACGGCAATTTACATTTTGACATTTTAATACAGGTAATACTTTCATCCTCTTGTATCTGTTTCCAAATTAAGCCTTTTATGAATCTGTTCACGTTGGCATCCGAATTGGATACATAAATTAACATAATGCGCCTAGTACACGTTGAACCAATGCATTGGGCCAATGCGCTAGCCTAACGTGAACAATACCAAGCACACGTTGGACGCCAACGTTGGCCAACCAAATCGATTTTGTTGGATGTCGTACGCAAATCAAAGGATATTGGAGCCGATCCACCAAGAGCATTTACACATTATCCCCTTCTTCAGTTCGTAGTAGGCGTTCAGCGAAGACACTAGTGTTGATTATTACGTGAGTGATTATTTTTGTTTAAGAGTTAGGATGATTCATAGTTAAACGTGTTGTACAAAAAAATTTAATGGCTGTGATAATTTCCACGTCTATCTAGATTAAAGGACCAACGCAGAATAGGGTATTTTCACTGTTTTTTTTTTTGCTATCGACAAAATAGGAAAGCAATGATAATGAAGGTATTTATGTTGAAATTTCATGTTGACAAATAAATAAATAAACGTTTTTAAACATGCTGCTTAAACGACATGATCGATTTTTTGTGAATTCGATTGTATTGACGTCATGCCGGCGACGTTGGTGACAGACATCTTACCAACCAGTGGCAGTTTCTACGTCATAATAACGTCGTAACCAGTTGGAACCGTTTTGGAAAGTGTGGTTTTAGTTCGTTTTTGAAATCAATAATTATTACATATTTTTAGTACGTTAGTCGCAATCAGAAATAAACTTTAAACCTTCCACACATTTTTAACGGCATTCATAGTTTGTGAAAATACCCCATTGGCCAAGAGCATTGGCGCCAACGTGTACTAGGGGCATAATACAGCGCATAGTATTTTGAATGGAGTCCATAAAGCTGATAAGCATTACATGAATATGTCCGTAATATCAAAAAGTATTATGCTATAGTTCGTTAAATAGGAACCAAGTCGTAAATCATTATTCCCCTAAAACGAGGTGCATACTTAATACAGGGTTTTCCAATAAGAGGTGTTATTTTGAATCAGTAGATGTTACTTTTATATTCGGTAGATGTTACTTTTGAAGCTGTCATTTTTTGACATTTGACAAGTAGAAACTACGCCATTAATAAAAATGGAACGATACACGCTTCAACAACGCATTGAAATTATTAAAATTCACTTGAGTGAATCAAATGCAAATCATCTTGAGTTATGAGGCCCATTTCCACCTCGGTGGCTTCGTCAACAAGCAAAATTGTCGCACCTGAGGCTCAGAAAACCCAAGAGTTATTGTTGAAAAGCCTCTTTATTTTCAACGTGTGATTGTTTGGTGCGGTTTATGGTCCGGCGTAGTCATTGGACCTTACTTTTTCGAAAATGAGGCTGGAGCAACAGTTACGGTGAACGGATTGCGCTATCAAGAGATGATTAATGATTTTTTATGGCCAAAATTGGATGGTATTGATCTGGACAACATTTACTTTCAACAAGACGGCGCTACGTGCCAGACAAGCAACGAAACCATTGATCTTTTACGATTGAATATCAAAATAACACCTCTTATTGGAAAACCCTGTATTAGTGGCGGGCTTCATTCCAAATGGGCTATATTTAAATAATACCCATGCGATTTTTCAAAATTCGTCAAAAATTGTTTCTACTATTAGTAGGTAGATTTTCCTTGTTAGGTTATCAAGCTATTATAGCCTAGGTTATATTATCAGTATGTGACAAGATAGTTATTTGCGGTCCATCTTCTCTGCCTACACTTGTGGAGAAATGGCGTGAAGTTAATTCAACTCAACAAGCTCATTAAATAATACAATATATATTTGTAAAATGAATACCAGAATTATCAATGTCATTTCCAATTATGTCCTCTACTTGCGAACCTTATCTAAATTTCTCTAAGTTAATTAATCTCAAGTGACCTCTCAGGTAAGTATGGTCATGTTATATTATCTGCCTAAACATAATTTAAATAATAATAGATGTATATTGCAGTGTTACTTTTATTGGTCAAATACATTGAAAATACAGTTTTGTATTAGTAATCGACGAACTGATAGATGAATTCTGTTGGCTGTGAGTTGTACAGTTGTAAATTGTACAAATATAATATATATTTGAATAATGTCCTTTAGGTGCTTATTAATAATAATAAAATATGGATATTTGCATAGTTCATAGTTAATCAGTGTTGCATAGATCTCAAGCGGCGATAGACTTGAGTAAGCGGTGACAAACAAAATAACACCTTCAAACCAAGATAAAAAATAAAAATTGTGAACAAAAAAATATATATTTCGATTTTGGAGGAAGCGGTCGATCCGCATGCATATATAACAAAGGCAAAAAATATATAACAGACCTCCTTTTATTCATAGAAGAAAATTTTAAAATCTCCATCGCCCTCTGTTGAACTGGAACGTTTCATCTTAGATTTTTTTCACTCACCCAGGTAATAGGCCGGTCATCGCCCAGTAAATTCTATCAAAAAACATAGTGTTGGACATTGGCTTCTTGCTTTCAAAGAATTTGGTACAGCATAAATATAATTGAAATCAGTGGCGGCCAGCTAATATGTGCTCCCGAGCGCCGAACAACCAACAAGATTTCCGACATGGCTAATCACAATACGAAACTCGTTCGGTTATAATATCTCATTCAAAAGGTACCTACTTATTAAGCGCGCTTAACTTGCAGACCGACCTTGACTTGCGATCCAAAATTTAACTGCTTTGTCGCATATTCTGTGGAACAGTCGAAAGCGTGGGTACATACCAGTGCATACTATTCTTTGCAAATAATACCATATCAAGGACGGCGTTCGGGGTTTTACCACCACATCAGAAGGAACGGTTTATTCAGAAGAAAGTTAAACTAAAACGCGTATGTTTGATATTATTGTCGAAATCGTGGTTTCAATTTACCATCTGCTATTTTTCAGCGAATGTTCCGCTTCTTCGATACAAGCATACAAGAAAAAACTTATCATTAAGAGATGAGTGATGGTCAGATTACTTATTATCAGTTCAGTCAGTACTCGTCGTTGCCGGGCATTGTCTGATGCATTTAAAACTTTTCTTACTCTGCGAAAGTTTTGAAGTTTAATTGCAGGTTATATCGATCTTGTATATCAATTATTAATAAGGCATATCAATTGCAGGTTATACTAATTTATGATTACTTTGTGTTTGTTCAACGTATAAATTAGGAATGAGTTTGAATGTGGAATACATTAAGAACAATAGGTCGAGATTTGAAAACAAAGTGATAATAAAAAATGCCGGTTCACCTAAACCTGAACTGATAATAAAACAAGAGTGCAAATCTGGATCAAAGAAGTTTACTCGATCATTTAACAAAACAATGTATAACAAAGCTTCGTGGCTCTGTGGATGTGATCAATTGAATAGTTTATTTTGTTTTTCGTATTTAATTTACGATGTTGATTCATTTTGGACAATCAGCAGTGTTACTGATGTAACTCACTTTTCTGAAAAAATCAAAAAACATAATTCTTGTCATTTCCATTTACAAAAAAATTTGGGCTTGAAGGTTTTAGGAAAAGTTGACATAAGAATGCAATTGGATTCAGTCTACCGTGCCTAAGTTAAACACCATAATGAGCTAGTTAATATAAATCGATACAGGTCAAATTTCCCAGAACATGATTTCAATGTGAATCTTAAAACATATGACTTCCTAAATAAAGTTCAGTTAAAAGGTGAACTCTGTGCAATTTACGCCCGCGACGATTTTTTAAAAGCTAACGGCGCTTTATCAATTTTACAACTTTTTTATAGTACTTGTTTATTAGAAGACTTTTCCGAGACTGTGAAATTACTAAAACGTGGGTTCACCATTCATGACCTCAGTTGAAAGCTAAAGATGTTTCTCAGCGTTAAAAAGAATAAAATCCTTTTTAAACACGTTGAGCCCGGACAGACTGAACGCAATATCAGTGTTAAGCATTGAAAAAGGTTTATTCAGTCTATGCCTGATTTCAACACGAGAATCATAGAGGTCTTCGCTAAACAAAATGAGCGGAGAATAGAACTTCTTTATAAATACGTATGTACCTTTATTTAATTTATTTTCTGACTTAATGTTGTAATCCGGTGAACCCCCACATATTTTGACCACCGGCCGCCACTGAATGAAATATGAATGAAATGAGCAACTAAGAGCTCTTAAGGTGATTTTCTCATGAAAACGGCGCTATTCAAACATTACTATTATAATCAATAGTACATGTGCACTGCTATACTCGATTTTTTGACTTTGTCATGGTTTAAGAAATACTTAAAATCAACACCCAAATGAAATCGGGACACCATAAAACCGCGTAATTACCAATCATTATAAATGGTGGTAAATTATTTACTGGTGGTTATTTATTTAAGCAGTGGGAACGTACGTTCATGGCTCCAACAAAACAATGTTCCACAACATCACAAAGTGCCTCTGCTCGCTTCCTATAATGGACCAACCAGACAGCCGTTGGTCCAATCCGCATTGCCCTTACTCGCGTTGACAAAGTCAAAACAATAGCGATATCGTCCGCCGTTCCAAAGAAAAACACAAAGAACGATGAAAAAAATCCCGGTGAAAATATTAAAGTGCAACAACCGGGACACGGAAATAAGACTGTGATTTGTTTGCTGCAGTTTGCAGTCGCAGTTACAGTTCGTACAGGGGAATGAGATATGCGAATGTCATCCGTTCAAAGGGGAAGCAGAGTTAAATCATACTCGTGTATATGATGCATGAATGTAATATTTGAATGTAAACAGCCAACCGTCCTTACACTGAAATGATCCCATCAAATTTAAAAGGTTATTTCTTAACAATGATCCACTACACTTTAAATACTTATTACTAATTTAACGTCAACAGAACGATACTTACTATTTTATGTTGGTATTCTTTATTTTTGAATTTATATAGTAAAGTATTTTTTTTTATGTGGTACCTACTAAAATGACTTCCGCGAGAGATTTCAAAACATTAATTGGTATTGAATATTCAATGTGGAGCCTTACCTTAATATGATGTTAAAAATCCATAAATAATCACGAAAATATCGTAGTAAATATTTTCATTCAACTGAAACTTATAGACAGAAAATCACCATTCCAACTTTTGAAACAGATTTTCTTCTGAAACAGTTAACTATGAGAAGTAGGAAAATGCCATATCTAAGCTTAACTCTCTGTGAAGTGTATTTAATATTTATGGAGAATTTGAATTATTGCAATTCTTTTAATCCAAATAATAAAAAACAACTATTCATGGATTTGAATCGAAGACTTGAAAACCAAATTTTGGCTGGTGTTTTAGATACGGGGTCCTTCATAAATATATTCACTTCATTATCCCACAAATCGCATTCACTTTGTTAATAGAACTACGGGATGGGATATGTCGCATACTTTATTCACAGTATCAATAATATATATAAATGAAAATATACCCAAGAATATAGAATATATACTGGCTGTATTATGATTCTAGTAATTTAATAAATAGAATACATAATCAAATTGAAAAATACATATTTTAAAATAAATTAAACTAACCATAACTGCATCACATAAAGTTTGCAGTTTGTTATAATATACCTACATAGTATTCAGTAATAGTAGTCAGAAGTCACCCGCAAACTTCAAGATATAAACGGAAGCTTACAAGCAAAGTATCAAATATTTAATATGCCGTTTTTTTGAGAAATAATCCATATTCATTGTAAAAAGTTAATATAATATACCGATTACCTTGGGAAAACACTCCGTATATCAAATTGACGAAAAACATTATAAATAAATTATCTTTCTTACGTATCTATTATTGAGAGTAATAACATATTAGGTAGATCGACCTAATTCTAAATTTGCCCTATTCCTCAAATGAAACAATTATGTAAATTTAATCCCTTTATTGAGTGTACACCCCCGCCCTACAAACCCAGCCATGGCGAATTTTAATATTATGTTTAAAACAGAATCTTTACAACTATATATATATTAAACATTAGTATATAATATCGGTTTGTAAAGCCATCTTACACAAATTTCCATGAATATGTTCCCTCTGTCCTTTGACCGTACAAATTGGCATGTCCTAAATACCCGGATTGATCCGGGAATAATTCTGTTGTAAAGCCACGTGAACATTCACAGGAGCGGAGTTCCACATCCAGGCTTAGGCATTCTGGAGAGTCCTGTCTTGCTTCCCGGAACAGGCAGCACCGAATCCAATGAATTATTCAATCATGAGAATATGCCATTACGAACAATCTGAGGCTTCGAGGCTCCCAAGCTCCCAGGCTCCATCTGCAGGTGTCTACTTATTGATACATGAGGTCAGTGCTGAATGTAACTGCTTTCATTTTCAATTCAGCAAAGAAAACTTTTAAATTATAATAAAAACGTTTTCTGTATGAAAACCCTTCAAATGTTTAGCGTAGCGTAAATAGATAAATAACATCATAATTAATACTCACATTTAGCAAAAAAAATAATAAAGATACGCGGAAAAGGTTGAAAAGTTTTATTTAATGCTAAGGAATTGATTTAAGAGGAAATAACGTGCTTTTATTCTATCTTGAAAAGATTTGTCTTTGAACCAAACGTGGTATTAAAAGGGAAGAACAATTTACTTTCAGCTCGCACAAAAGGTTTCTGGGTATTTGGGAATAAAATAATGTTTATTGACCACAAAAGTTGGGATACATCACCAATTTCATGATATTATGAAAGGAGCGGATATAACGATGAGGCGGAATGGAAAAAAATTGCCTTAATCGGTCTCCAGAACCACGATTTTTTTTCAATGTTTATCCATGAAACTTTCTGCAAAACTTGATTTCACCCAAGTTGTTCAAAGAACTTTTCCTACAGAGAAAGTGATTAATACAGTTATACTTCCAAGTTGGCATTCTCATACGTTTTAACTGTGCGTACTTACGTCTTACTTAAGTCAAAGATTAATCGTGAGCACGTGACTCAGATCAACAAACGATGAATTGAGTACACAAGAGCACCTTTAATTTTGTACGGATACATAAGAACAGTATTATAATATTGTGTAAGCAATATACAACGTAGCGATTAAAATATTAAGCCCATAAATTGGTCGCATAAAGGAAAATGTAAATTGAGACAAACTTCATCTATTAATGTAAAACAGTCACAAAATATGGCGGTTTAGTGAAAGAGAATTTATTACGTACCTATATTATACAATAATTAATTCTAACTGATCCTTCATGCTGGAATTATTGGATACATTATTTCAATTTGTAGAAATGAAGTCCCTATTAAAATTAAATACAAATACCACAATTAATCACGCAATTACACCAACTTGTGAAAACGTTTTTAACATAATAGTATTATTATGACAGCTGCTTTGTTAAAATCCTGTATTCGTAAAATGTATAAAGATAGCGAAACAAATTACACCTACAGCAAATTAAATATAAAAGAAAACTTTCATATAATTTTTAGAAATAAAAGCCCAAATCATTAATCAAAATGTGTTACCAAAATGTTTTATTTATATTTCATTTCATATCATTTGACCTCTATCCGGAATTTATTCCCACGTTTCTTCGCGAGAATACTAGGCGAGAGCCAGTTGATGTTGTCAATAATACAAAATATGAAAAGATTCACATGACGCAGGGTTAAAACAATAATGATACTGATATACCTACTATTGGGATCGGAGGATAATCCATCATGCTTCGATATAAAGAAAATAGATAAATTGACCGAGGACAACAAATTTATAAATATTATTTTATGATGAGTTAGATCAGGTGAGTCTTTCATTTCATCACAGCAATTATGAAATAAAGATATTTATTGACGTCGTAAACATAATTTACCTGTTGAAACTGCAGGTGTGTGAATAGGAAGTAATGTTGGAATGTTCGAAACATCAGACTGTCGAGAGAAATCAGCCTTCACACGCACAATGTAATATTTATAGTATGATTGCGATCGGTCGTCAATTTGAAAATTAAACTTAAATATTTCAATTATGTCAAAATGCTAAACGACACAGTGTTAAATAATTAAATAGTCATTTTAATTATACAGGTTGTCCGGTGGGTAATTTTCCCATACAAACAGTTTACCATTTTTTACCTAAAAACTACCTTAAAACATTGTAATTTCGAAAAATTTTTACTGACTTTTTTACTTCTAAAATCATATAGAATCACGCCCTGAAGCTAGCGCACTTTACCCCCGGAAACCCTGTAATTAGGTATAGTAAAATATAGGAAACAACATGTGATGTAAGGTACCTTATCAGCAGTCACTTTTATTCAACCGTATTTTTTAATTCTTTTTAAATACATCTATTTGAATATCGAGTTTGTGCTCTCGAATGAAGTAATGGATAAATGAATGAATGAGATGGAATTGTTGATTCAAAAGTAACCCACTCCCTGACATCCGATCGACACTGTCAAAACTCGACAGATAGACTCTTTGTTGATGACAATGCATTCTATCAACTTTTGGTGGTACTCACGATAAATATTAGTACCATCCAATTAGGATTTGACTTAAGTGATAGAGCGATGCTTTTTATTTCATCGCGTAAATCACCATTATCTCATTTTCAAAACGTTAAATCATTTCTGTTATGTGAGAAATCGTTGTTTGTTATTTGATTACTCCTCGTGTAATTGAATTTATACGTATACTATACTTTATACCCACCTCGTGTACAAACTTTGCAATTGCAATTAATATAAAGCAAAACACAAACCAGCAATTATTTAAAAAAGTAAAATACATAATTAAGCTTTTTTTCAAGCAATTTCCAGATGAAATTTCACAAAAATGGCACCTTTGGAAAAATCCAAGAACTCTTATCACTTCAATAACTTCGGATTCGTAAGAATGACGGTCTTATCGCAGAGTCGTCAGGTTTCCTCATAGTGTCCTTTAACATATTATCTGCTGCACCTTACATTTCACGCCATAAACTTTTTTTTAATATTATGTTAAGTTAAATAATAATAATAAACAACTTGTTTTAAATAATACCATACAAATTGAGAAAGGTTTTCCACTTATGTGGTAGATCTCGAATTGGGACAAGAAATTTAAAGAAGAGGTTGCTCAATTGTGAGGATGAACGGTATTGAAATTCAATAAATAGGAATTGGAAGGCGTTTTGGGTAAATTCATCTCATTTGTTTTTCCACGCAAAAACAGGCTAAGCGTTTTTTGGATTTACAACAAATCGTTTGTTATCTCTTCGGCATGTATCAAGTGTTAAAGAAAATGATGAGAGCATATATAGTACGTAGGTACTATGCTTGGACTAGTTTCCTCCAGGACCTGAGTCATCTTTGGGAGTGGATGTGTTTGGAAAGTAAGTTTACGAGAGATGGGAAGGGTGATAGAGATATTGAAAGAACGGTAAATGTAGGTTAAAACTCCATTTAATGGAGGACTGAACGGGGTTGGCGCTAACAAAAAACTGCCCAATGAAGCGAAACCAGCAGTTCTCAATGGAGTGCTGGTACCTACCCTGATGTATGGCAGTGAGGGATGGAACTGCAGGAGTAATGATGAAAGTAAACTGAATGCTGTAGAAATGAGATCCCTGAGGCGATATGTGATAACACCTTGTATGATCGTATGAGGAATGTGGAGATCCGCAAAGAAGTCAATGCTGATGTAAGCGTAATGAGTAAGATTAAGAAAGGGACGCTCAGATGGTTTGAGCATGTAGAGCGAATGAACGAAGAAAGGAGTTTAAGGAGAATGTATGACGCAAATGTGAATGATAGAAGAAGTTGGGGACGCCAGATGAAGACGCGGCACGATCAAGTGAATCAGATACCTGAGTCGGGCCATGTCAAGAATCAGAATAATAGAAAAGTATTTTTTTTTTTACATTAGTTCCACACAGGAGGCAATAGCATCTTTGGGGATGATGTGTGGAGGGTCTCTTTAAGGAAAAGAAGGAGAGGAAGTTTTGGGAAGGAGGAAGGAATGAAGGGAGGGGTAGGAATCTGGGGGTCAGTGGATCCAGGTGTGACGGACATGTGAATCAACCCCTCCCATTGCGGTGTAAGGTGATGGGTCGGAAGAGTCCTGCTAGAGGGGTCAATCCTCGAACCAGCCCGCCACGCAATGAGTAGTCTGATAAATCCACCACCGAGACCTAGAGAAATCTTTCGAGCGAACCACTTAGGGTGACTGTTATCCAATACGTTATCCGACATAGGTACGACATCCCGGGGCGGCGGTACCCTTACCCGCCTCTGTATTTCCCTTTCGGTGTTCAATAGGAGGCAGTATTGCCTTCAAACACGCAAAGGCTTGTTACGCTAATTCTCTTTCCAGACCGATACGCTACCCGCTTCCCAAATTAAGAGTATGTATGCGATGATATATGTATATGTCAAGCCGAGTTGTCTGGGGGTGCGTCCTATCTGCCTATCCCTGCGGATAAACGGCGTGATGGTCAGTTAGTTAGTTCAGTAAATAAATGAGTGAACCAGTTGTAGCAGGGACAAAAGAGTCATTTCACATTCCAAAATTTATTTTTTTATGTTCTCCATAAAACGGTTATACACCAATATATAATGGAGAAGATTACAAATTAAAAAGTTTACAGAGGCAGTTTTACTATTTTGTGACATGTGTTAAAAGATAGTTACTGAATTGTCTGAAGGTGACATTGAAAATGTCGATGGCTAATGCAGAATCGTTAAGCAGTTGAGTCGCTCTGTTTATTGGCGCGTTCTGATAGGCAGAAGTTCTCGCTTTCGGAGCATATAAGAGTGCATTGGATCTCCCTCGAGTATAATTGTTAGGGACATAAAAGTTAACCACTTTCAACATAGGCGGATTGTGTATTGTACCAGAGATTAACTTAAAAAAGTGTTTGCATAAAAATATTTTTCTGCGGGCTTCTAATGTATTGAAATCGAGCATTCCTGTTAAGAACAAGGATGGATACAGGAATGGATAGTATGTATATTACCTCATATACTAACGCATAAACTTTTATTGTACTTTTTCTATTTCTAAGATATGGTTTTGTTCAGAAGGGGCCCAAATAATGGAACTGTATTCCAGGATGCTGCGGACAAGTGCTTCATATGTTCTCCGTATTGCAATCCCATTAGTAAATGATCTCGCATTACGAAGAATAAATCCAAGCATTTTGTTGGTGCGGGAGACAATGTCAGATATGTGGGATTTGAAAGAGAGATTTGCTTCGAAGATCACCCCAGGGTCACGAATCTCGTTTTTGCGTGCTAATATATTTTTATTAATGTGATATGGGAATAGAAATGTATCTTTGGATCTTGTAAATGTTAATTAAATTTAATTCCTACCATTTGACAAGAGAATCAAGATCATTCTGCAGAAGAATGGAATCGATACAACTTTTGATAGCTCGGAAAAGTTTGATGACGCGCTCTCGTGCGGATAATGTAAATCCTACAAGTGTTTGTACACACGTATCTCCCGACAGTCACCTGTGCTAAAAGTGATCAATCGCGTTATTTACTGGAAGCATATTTCATTGAAATACCATTAGAACAGACACCAATAATCTTGGAGAATTTGAGAGCCTCTTGATTGACAAAAAAAATTAAATTCATTATCTATATATTACAACAACAATAATAAAAAGGCTGCATACGAGCGAAATATTCTCGAATTGGCTGATCACTCAGGAGCATGTTTTCATAGCAACATATTAACTGCGTAAGTATGTAATATATATTTCATTCAATACTCCTCTTGCGGCTTAGCTTCGTTCAAGCAAAATGTGCTTTTATGGCCGTGGACATGATAGACAAATGACTACGATCTCAGAACAGACATACAACATGGGGTAGTTGGTTCTACGTGCAACAATATAACAAATGAATATTGAGTTTGCTTCGTAGAAACCGACATATTTATGACCCCGGGTATGTGGCGATAGGACGTCTTTATTTTAAGGCTGTGGAAAGGAAGGAGATATATCCCGACAGGCAGCGGGAGGTAACAAATGTACGGCGCACGCACGCTCGAGCCTTGTTAGCATAAATCATCGCGTGCCAGAGACAATCCTAAGCCCGGCTGCCTACTCTGAGGATGCGACTCAAGCTCCCTTAAAACCGAAAAGAATGACTTGGTGGTACGCTGTGCTTGACGGTGTCTGCTGAATAATTCATCCCTTTCGGCGAGGTTTCTCGGCTGAAACGAGTATTTGAAAAGTACGGATGAAGCCTAAGCTTCGGCCTGTGCTGGGAATATAGCCTACACTACTTCCAGAGCATTAATTTACATCGTGTCTCTTGTCTGCTATACATTATGATGTTATGCGTATTGATGACCGTGAATAATTGGGGAGTATGCTCGACTGCTCGGTTAGGTCATCTAACGTGACATGTGTTTGGGTGTGTACTCTGTCTTAATCCGTCATTCGACGATTCCAAGTACATAATGTTAGTAGGATCAGCTGTATAGTTAGGGTGCAACAACATCAATAAAGAAGGATATCGAATCACAATATTGCGGAAATGTTTTTCTAATTAAGGAATATTCAGTGTGCTTAGGTTACGTCGCTATAATTAATTAAGGACGGTGGGATAAAACTCACATAAACTTTGTAGTAAGAATTGATATGTTTTGAAATATGAAATTTTTTTTCTTATTGAAAGCGGCTAAAATATCTTTAACTTCATACAAATCGCAAGCACATTTTTCTATTTTACGATAACTTTATTTTCCTACTCATGATTCAGAAGCAATACAATTTACCTACAATCTATTACTATCTACTTATTGCACTAATGTAAGTCTTATCTTATTATGTGATCGTTTATAATGTATATCAACCTATAAAAATCTTTAAACCGCAATTCTTATCAGTTATTGCGACATAACCAAAGCACACCGAATAGTCTTTCATTAGGAAACCTGTCCCGCGATCGTTATTAGGATTTCAAAATATGAACACAAGGTAGAAAGTATTCTGTTTTTAAAGCTATAACATGTAAACTTTGAGAATAGAACTATTCACCCAATATAAGAATGCATGTATTCTTTACGTCTTTTATAGTGATTTCAACCTAGGAACTTTAAGGATAGAACTATTCACACTATATAAGAATGAGAGTATTCTTTCCGATCTTTATAGTGATTTCAAACTAGGAACTTTGAGGATAGAAATATTCACCAAATATAAGAATGCGCGTATTATTTCCTTCCTTTTTCCTGAACTGTTTCCACAATATAAGAATACGAGTATTCTTTGCGATCTTAATAGTGATTTCGACCTAGGAACTTTGAGGATAGAACTATTCACCGAACATAAAAATGCGTGTATTCTTTACGTCTTTTATAGCGATTTCAACCTAGGAATAGTTACGTATACCGTATCTAAAAAATATTGCGTTTTAAGTATGACCATAGTTAACAATTATTTTACAAGCAATAATTATTAGCCTGAAACACTCATCCACATTAAAAATCTCCCGATAAAAGATACATGACGCCAACATGACGATAGTTACCAAGTGAACACTGCAAATTATATTGGTATTAGGTTTAATTCGTTAAAAAAATATATTTTAAAATCTTGTGACCGACGTTATATTTTACACGACTAGGTTTTGATGAAACCATCCATTGCTACTCTTGTTACGTCAAGTGTTGTAATATTTCATGTCTATTTATTTCGCAAAGTACGATATTACATTTTAGGAGTCAACTCAACCCTTTTTAAGGAAAATCAAATTGTCGGTCTAACCTAATCGCAAATTGATAAACATTATCTACATCTGGAAACAGATATTTCAGGAATGATAATATATCGGATAATCACGGAGTAACGGGATAAAACAAAAGCAAGTGGAAGTTCGTGGAACTTGAAGAAGATTCGAGGATTAGGGAGTGTTTATTTACAATGTGGCGTTTGAACTTTTGAAAGTTTAGGGTGACGCCTTAGAAGAAACTTTAAACTAAATTTAGTGATGTAATGAGGAGGACGTTATAAATGCGTATTTATTTTCAGAACCTGCAAAAGTTGCCATTGGTATTTAATTAATTCAAACTAAATTACGAAAATTAATTATGTCACTTGTGACATGTAGCTCGGAAATATTAATAAAGTTTAATGCTCCAAAAATAATTCATAAACATAGGTACCTACACGTATCTAAAATACAATCTAACGCATCGTAAAATTTAAATATAATGGCGAATTTCACGAAAAACAAGGATAGCTCTTGGCTTTACAAAGCACCCTTGAGGTGATATTTCACAAATATGGCGGTTAAACCTACCTAAATTTTGAGAAACATATTTTTTACTTTTTAGAAATGTCTAGTCTAAATATGCTAGTACAAAAATAAAAGGAAAAATGGGAAAACATTTATAAAGTTGATCATTCACTATTGGAATACAGATACATCACAAATATCATGTTTCTAAAATGGATTTATCACAAATATTTGTACTAAGTTTAGCGGGTTAAACAGCTAAAGCGAAGCACTTTGAATTTATCGCTGTTTCTATGATTGTAACCAAGATTAAATCCGACAATTCCTAGTCGACTCAATGCTACAATCAATGAGCAAGAGTAAATATTTTTAGTGTGGGACTGAATGTAGAAATACGGGCCGATAATCCTAACAATAAACAGATCTGCAGTGCTAGTTGCCCAATGTGGGGCCTAATACCCGCTTTAACTGGGGCCTAGATAATACTTGATCAGGAGCGGAGCAGGATGTAAAAATAGGCCCAAAAATTGAGATGGAATTGGGACAAAATGAATTTGAGCCACAAGTAAACTTTTTGTGGAAAAATTCATGAGGAAATTGATAATTTACCCTGAAATTTTATTTCACGGAACCCGGTTGAAAAAAAACGGTCATTCACATTATTCCGAAAAAGGGTGACCGCTACAATCCAGCCAACTACCGACCCTATCAATTCTATGCAAGGTGATGGAACGTGTAATCAATGACAAACTACTCAAATACCTCGAGAAGAACAAAATTATTAACAACCGTCAATACGGCTTCCGGTGAAACCGCTCGTTCGGTGATCTTGTCGCGTATGTGATGCATGTTTGGGGTCGGTGCTCAGAATGTTACGGTGAGACACAAATGGTTGCACTGGATGTTTCCAAGGCCTTTTGACCAGGTTTAGATACTCGTGTACGTGGATTGCGACTTTTTAAAGGAAAGGTCGATTCAGTCGGTTGCTGACGGTTTCACCTCTTCCTCACATTCAATAAATTCTGGCATCCCACAGGGATCTGTTCTATCTCCGACGTTGTTTTCGTTGCGCATCAATGACCTCATGTGCACAGATTCATTGTTACGCGGATGACAAGAGTGTTCATTGTAGCTTTTTGCTTTAAAGCCCCCAAATTATATACAAACTCTGAGGTTTTGATGTTGAGAATGGATGATTACCTGGAGAGGATTTCTTCTTGGGGTAAAAATAACTTAGTCGAATTTAATGTTTCAAATACCCAAACATGTTTGATTACATCTAGAAGGGATCGAAATGACAATCACTCGTTCATAAATTCAATAACTCGGCTGTGGAACGATTTGCCGGCCTCTGTGCTTCCTCCATCCCACCACATGGGTCTCTTTAAGTCCGATGTTCACCCCTTCTTCTCCTTCTTGGTTTCTTGTGGCTTCCACAAGAAACCAAGAATTCCACACAAGAAGCAAGGGCTTCTTGTGTGGAATTAATGTAGTAAAAAGCAATGCATTAAATAAATATGAAAGGGGAAATGATCTGCTTCATGCCAATGGTTGTCATCTAAACCCTAAGTCACAGGCGGCTGGTAGAGATATAAGTAATTTAAAAAAAAATAATAATAATTTCCTGAAACGGGAATCCTTCCTAGTTGGACAGTCAAAATCATAAAATGTAATCAATATTATATTATAAAAATATATATATATATATATATATAAAAATGGAAAAAAAAAAAAATTTATATTAAGTGTTTTTTTTAAATTTTATTTTATTAGTAAGTAACCTTTTTGTCGAATGCTTTAAGGTATTTGAAGCATCGCCGACATTTCTTTTAAATCCTACATACGATAAACAAATATAACAACAAAATAAAAATCGCTTATTACGCTTTTATTTCAACCTTACCACGAAATAAGTTATACACCGCCACTGCTTTTAAACCTCTTAAAACTACTATGAATCCAAGGTACTAATCCAGTAAACCTGCAAAATCAATGTGTGGGCGAAAGTTTTCAGTAACCACTGCCTGTCATTCTTAAATTGGATAACCCTGATATATAAATGCTGATTCACTTTCATGTTCCTACCATTCGATCAAGGTTCCTTAGCATGTATTATTGAAACAATCATACTACGATTTTAGGCAACAACTCATATAAATATATGACACATGTAATATATTACAACTGTAATGTTATCTGATGTTTTTACTATGCCTCAATCGAAATATAAATCTGTACTGGTTAAAAATCTTAGCAGTCCTTATATTAACGAGATCTCTACATAACAGGTTTTTTGTTTTTGTTTCTTTTTATTCTATATTTCTTTTTATAACTTTGTACTATTGTGTAGTCTTTTTTCTCATTAACTTATTTAATCTTATATTTTTACCTTTCTTTCTATTCTATGTACTATTATGGCTATCAATAACTTTCACGCATGTAAATGGCATTAGTGCCGTTAATTCTAAATAACTAAATTTAAAAAATATATATAATTCCAACTGATTAAATTTGCCAGCTTTAAACGTTAGAGTGGAGTTAAAATTATATATTTTTTGTAAGACTACTGATTTTCCATTGATACATATTTCAAGTAGGTACTGCTTCAGTCATTTCACGGTCGGCTTTTATAGCATCTTATAATAATACTTTCCGTGTGTGTTCGGCTTGCTAACACAAGAAAATTAATCGTCCGGATAGTGCACCCCTGTATAACTAGGACCATAACGAGGCCCGGTTTCCTGCTGCGAAATCCGCAACCAGCCACCGATAAATAAACTTAATCCCGCCCTTTAGGACGAAGGGCGGCGGAGTACAACACCACCGCTGTTGAACTTTATTCCTCCATTCCCAATGGAAAACTTTTCTCATTTTAATCGAACGCTCGTCTTTATTAAAACTCTTAATCACTTGCTAGCTTTGTTGTTGAGCTGTACGCGGAATGAAATGGCATATACACGATGATTATTAAATTTGATAAGTAAACATATTACCGTAAGTAGGTGCTTCCAAAGTACTTGTCTGCTATTGTTGGATTTACATTCAGCGATACAATATTATATAAACAAGAAATCGTATGCATTATATCTGTAGTCCTTAAGACTACAAAACATGACAAGACATTAAATAACATCATGTTTCATGTAGTTACTATTTTGTTTGATACAACTTTAATATATATAAATATACTAATTTCACCAAATAAATAAACCAAATAAAAAGGTGATTTAAATTATATATCGCCACTTCAAAAGAAAAACGAAAGGTTATAAAATATTTTTAAAAGTCGTTCAGGTGGAAACTTTTTTCAATTGTATTGGCACGACAAAGGAAAAGAATCTTTTACTTAAAATTATCAACAGATATACGTGTAATGACGATTCTTTAACGATGTTCGTGGAACATTAAACCGAGATACATGAAGCTATATATTAACGGACTGTGAAAGTAAAGTGTGTTCGATGTAAAATGTAATCTCCCAGCGCAGTTTTTCTAAACCGACCTCGATAAATCCCGATACATTTCCATTCCGAAAAGTTTAATTTGCGAAGCTAGAATTCACAGCCGTCGCGTCCGCGCCCCGGTTACTACCGAACGCGGGAAATACGAAATAATAGTAGTGTTCCGGTATTATACAGCCAAAGCGGTACAGCCTTTGCCGGACTTAACTATTTGCAAAAACTCAAAGGTAAAAGATAGACATCGATCGCCGGGCCGCCCTGCCCGCTTTGCTGACAATCCCTGCGGAAATTTACGGTGAATTAAAAAGCCTTTTTTTATTAAGTGCTGAATACAGAACTCAGGGGTGCGCGAAAACCCCGATTAATTGGAATGTTTTCTATTATTCGAACAATCCTTTGAAAGCACTCTGTGAAGTTTAGTACAGGTTATTAATACTGAAGGGTATACACCACTACACAGAAGTGTGCTTTTTTACATGAATCTGAATGGTATTGATACAGTATGGCAATCAAAATCTATCGATAATTGCATTTAAATAAACCCAAACGGTTTTTTTATTATTCAATCATAAAACTATGTTTTTAAGTTACCTACTGGTAAAGAGCTATGCTATAATATATTTAGCATTCACAAAAGAAAAAAATTCTTACAATAAACATTGTAACAGACACTTACTATTAATATTGTTGATTAACGATTTGCTTTGATGCAATGTGTCAATTACAATATATAATGCTACGTATACATCCGCGAGCCGAAATGCCGAACTGGACCTCAACTTGTGGGGAAGAAACTAAGCAAGCAAGAAAACGGATTTTTCTTCCCTTCACAAGAGGATGACCTTCCGCTAAACGAGCGACTGCTCTAAGCCATTGAGCTACTGCTAGACTCAACGTGGTTGGCAATAAAAGCGGCAATTAAATTCTCCGATATTCCGAAGTGTTGATAATGTGGTATTTTGCAATAAATTGAGGGAGACTTCGAACGGGCAAAGATCGAATCAGTATTAATATTTTAAAATAAAAATCGCTATCCCGAAGCAGTAATAACTTTGAAAAATGGGCTTTCTTGTGCGAATTGTATATTTTATGACAATTTATTGAGACAATTGAGTTTGCTTACCTTCATTTTGCAAGCTCTGCTTGATTAAGATGTTGGTAGAGAATAAATGTTTATCAACATACCTGTGAAAAAGAAAATCAAAAGATTAATAAAATAGAAAACATAATTGAGGTAATAAAATCTTATTTTTTAATGTTAATGTCATTTATGAAGTTGATTTGAAAAATTCGTAAAATTTGAAAAAATATTGTGTCAATATTCTCAATTTCAAACACGTAAGTAGCTACAAATACAAACATTAAGAGTAATTACGACTTTTAAAGTGGTTTTATTCAATAACTTAAATAGTTTGAATGAGAATGACCAAACTTTACGATCATTTAATGTCAAGCTTAAACCATATAACTTTTCTTATTAGATGCTACTTTTCATTATGAAGTCAAAAGTTACCTATCGTGGTAACAAATTGGATGAATTTGGCCTATTAATGAAAATTTTCGCGTATTTGATGCTAAAATTAATGTGAGGCACATTTATTGAGCGTGCATATTTTACGGATAGCTCCAGAGTCGGGAAAATAAACTTTATCTTTACTAGGTAACATTAATATGGAGTAGGAACATTTATATATCGACTTATCTCTTATTGCCACTTTAAACATAGGTAAAAACTACATTCGAAAACGTATTGTAAAAACATGTATTAAATTTAAGAAGCACGCTTGAGGGTATACTTCGCAAAAGCAACGCTAAGCAAACCAATTATCATAATGAAAACTGATCAATGGAGAAAAATGTGGGGTGTGTTTGGTTCTTATTTGATTGATCAGTATTATCTTATTCGATTGATCAGTATTATCTTATTTTATTGATCAGTATTATCTTATTCGATTGATCAGTAGTATGTTATTTGATTGATTCGTGTATTTTCTTATTCGATTGATCAGTATTATCTTATTTGATTGATCAGTATTATCTTATTTTATTGATCAGTATTATCTCATTCGATTGATCAGTAGTATGTTATTTGATTGATTCGTGTATTTTCTTATTCGATTGATCAGTATTATCTTATTTGATTGATCAGTATTATCTTATTGGATTGATCAGTTTACTCGCTGGATGGCTTCAAATAGATTGAAGCTGAATCTTTCACTGGGTGGCCACAAGCAGATGTCAGCATAACATTGATAACTACCTAATAACCATTTCAGGAAGTGAAATAACTCCAAAAACATGTATCAAACTACAGGGTGTCAAATCTGAAGGCCGATTTTTCCCTTAAGGGCCCGCTTTCCGCGTAAAGAATTTAGATTTGGGCAAGACCAACAAAATTTAGTGTTAAAAGAATCCGACAGAGGTGTCTGAATTCGTATTAGGAATAATTTTGGGGATTATGAAATTAAATTACCGACATCTATTGCAATTTTAGAAAAACAGAACCATTTTTAGTTAGCACCGACCTTAGAGTAATAATGCACCGACCAAATGAGAAGGAAGTCGAAATGAAGATGGTTCTCAAAATATGGGTTTTATTACGGATTTAATTAATTATTTTTTTTTTTAATTTTACAAAAAACATTTACGAAAGTTATTTGTATAGGTATAAAAATTACTTTACTTTACTAAAATACTATTCTCACTTTTATAAAAGTAATTTATAACTTTTATAAAATCAATAAATATATTTTTACATCAATAAGGTTTTAAACTTTTTTACTCGAAAACTATCTTAAAACGTTGGAATTCCAAAAAAAGTTTTTTTTTCTTTTTTACTTGTACTATCAATTAGAATCACCTCCCGAAGTTTGTGCACTTTACCCCCGACATCTTGTATAATATGCGCAATATAATATTTATACACGTGTAATATCTACTTTTGTACATTTATATAAATTATATACACGTTTACATTTTTATGCTCATCAAATTTATTATATTATAAAGATAGATAGAAAGATCCTTAGTGCTTCCTGAGGACTTACAAATCAGAAGACTTTTTTGTAATTATTTATTTATTCATTTAAACAATTCAATAATTATAAAGAGTAATAAAACATGTAAGCAACATAAAATTACATTCTAAAATGTGAAAGGGGCTCTATTTATTTACATTTTTATGAAATTACTACTTTTAATAGTTTTAAGCTTTCAGTGAACTTTCAATTTTATTTTTAACTTCTCTAAATATTATTTGTTTAAATCGTCAAATATAATTTAATCACAAACACAAGATTCACTCAAAATGAAAGATTGGTGGTTCTGAAATGTTCCCATAAATACGGTGAAAGAACCCTAAACTATAAACTTATTACCCTAAACATGCTTCGAGCGAAATGCGGATCTGGAAACCTTATCGTCAATCTGAGCAAAACATACCATGAACGTCAATATAGCAACAGCCTTTGTTCTGCTGCAGTTTCATTAAATGCCGAGAGATCCGTTTACAGTCTCCAAAAAGCAATACTGGGGCACAACCCTAGAAGCAAAGCTAAATGATTGGAATACAGAAAGATAAAAACACACCATTGTCAAAAATATCTTGGCCGTAAATGATTAAATAAAATTAGATTTATTCAGGAAGGCAAGCTATCGATCAAATGATTTGCGAATTCGGAAAAACCGTTATTATTGAGGTTTTATTGATGTTTTGTTTCTCCCGATTTATTCGTATAACCCATTAGTCTACATAATTATCTAGCGGGTTTTCCATTACTTGTGCACTTATGTTAATGTATTTTATGACCGTCTTTGTGTTGCTTATATTTGTATCATGTTGTCTCCCTCTATATTTTGTTATATATATGCACACATTATGTACTTCTTGTTTAGTATTAATTTGTACCCTGATGATGCTTAAGTAAAGCGAAACCGGTCGGTTCTTAAATTAATAAATATCGTGGTTTTAAAATAAAAAAGTATTTTATTTTATTAAATTATATTCCCCACAGTTTCAGAACTTTCAATAGCTTCTTTCGCTCGCATGTTCATTATTATTCTGAATTCCACGTTCGAGTATTGTTATTTGAAACAGATGGCCCGTATATTATTATTACATATTATATTATATTTCGGACATCGTTGCATTGTGAATTAATAAGAACTTGCCCTGTAATTTCTAATGTTTTGGAATTAGTTTTATTTCCCAAAGTACGTATTCTGAAAAAAATAAAATAAAATTTTTTATAACTTTTTACTACACAATACATAAATAAAAATAATAATTAATTTTTATAATAAATTATCGTTTATCGTATTCTGAAAAAAATAAAATAATAATTTTTATAACTTTTTACTACACAATACATAAATAAAAATATGAATTATTAATTTTTATAGTAAATTATCGTTTATAATAAATATAAGCTTATAAATCAAAAATTGTATTTTTTTCTTCTCACCTATTAGATAGGATATAATTTTATGAGATATCATTTTTTCTTTGAAATACGGGATATCTTTCGTGTATTTCCCATCTTTGAAAAAACAATATTTATTAACTCATAAACTTTACACGCGTAAAAATTATCTTTATAGATTCAAATATTTGCACGTAATCGCACGTCTGTAGATCATAGAACGTTGAACGACATGTCTGCCCCCAAAGCCCTCGAGTTGGCGAATGAACTTTTCAAAGAAGATAGGTTAATCTTCAAGTCGGAGCGAGCGCGCTATAATAAATATGATTTAAAAGCAATAGGCGTAAGCGACAGTTGTGAAAATGTTTAATAAATCACGACGTATTTCAAAAATAGCAAAAATCACTTTTGGGGTCTATTGAGTAGCATTAAAAGAAGCATTGTGATTTTTTTCATACATATAACTTGTAAAATAACAGAAATAAACGTGTTAATAATATTTTTCGGAGCATACTTTGCGATTTATTTCTATCGAGGGAATTTCAAATAATTACCGTTTCGGCTTTTGGAACAAATAGATACTATCTTAAAGAATAACATATATTTTTTTAAGAGCTTAAAAACTTCAAAATTTTAAGGAAAGTATGTCGGAAATTGGATGAAATTCGAATAGTGGGCCCTTAACACAAAACAGAAGTGCTTAAATTGCTAAACAATTCTCATATTGTTTCACATTTACATTATTGCAATCAAATTAACAAATTGCATTCCGTTTATAACGTTGCGGCAAGACGAATCTAAATATTGCCACATTTCAGAGCATCTCAAAAATCTTCACGGGCTCAAATATTCTGAAAGAATCCAGTTCAAGCTCTTCTTGATCTACTGGAATTATTTAAGTCACTTAGCGGAATGGCTTCGGATTACTTATCGGAAATGTGTATTCCGCAAAATACGAATTCACGACAGTCAAATCTTAGGTCAGCAGCGTCATTGAAGAACCAAAGCACACACCAGAAACTAAGTTCGATGAGCATGCTTTCGGAATGTCAGGAGCTAAAACCTGGAATATACTGTCATATGATTTAAAAATAATCACAAACTTACAACTCCTTTTTAGACAATCATATTCATAAAATCAGAAACCTTTAATATCCACAGTCCACGACATTGTAAATAACTAAATGTATAAAAAATGATACCAATTAAGAATGTATAATCTTTTTAAGATTATTTCATCAACTCTACACTTGCCACTAATCTTCTAATATATTTATATATAATATCAGTAGTAATGAAGGGTAAAATAGTGAATGTAAAATCAACATCGAGTATTTTACTATAGTGTCCTCTGCGTGCAAAGTTGTATTCTTTTTAATTCAATTGTGATTATTTGAAGTGACCTGCGGGGCATCTAAGTATATTGTTCTATATCTGTTTTGTAAATAATAAAACTAGATAGAACCTAAGAACTCATAATAAATTGTACGGAGCTACTGAGGTGATTTTTATGAAAAAGGCGCCATACAAATTATTCAATTATTATTATATGGAAACAAAAATGCTGGAAGGCAATGGCATTTATTATCACGAAGATACTTGACCGGATATCGGTGAATAAAGGATTGTCTTAAGTATACGCAACCCAAGCACAAAAGTCGACAAAGCATTTTGTACTAAATGAGGGACCCAATCGACCCAATAAATAAAGAATTTTGGTTTCATGTTCGTTCTACGTGTAATGAATACTAACCAAAACAGAGAGCCGTTCTAAGTTATACGAAACAAATAATATTGAAAAACAGCAGGCTTTAGCTTATGCTTGTGCTTACACTGAAAAAACTTACTGATACTTAAAAATTTGGTCAAATTATTCGTTTTCCTGTCAACAATGGGACTGGAGGTCTATAACGAATGATTTGATAAATTTCATAACAAACTATCAGTAGAGCACGAATACGTTATGAGGAAGTCGGAACACGCGTTCTTCAAAGTTTCGTATCTCGTCTATTACATTTATTCGGACAAGAGCACCTACGTGAACACTTGTTTGATATATTCTGAATGACTAATATTTTATTGGAAAATGATTTCAGTCACGTTTATAACAATAACTTTCAGCCGTACTCATTTTTCTCCGTGTAGATTACCCGTGTGTAGTGGATAGAAGATATTATGTCGAAGGTAAAATATACGTATTTTTTTCTAAAAAATCATGCACGTCACTGTGGCAAAATTAATCCTAAAAGGGAAATGAAAATCATCGATGTATCTGGTAAAATAGCCGCTTAGAGAAATAATCCTATTTCAATATGAAATAAGGTTCGATTCTTGAAGTTCGAAGGTCCAGTCACAGTGTAAATATTTGTATAAATCATTTCGTGCGAATGTTTTACATAGGTCGAGATATACATTTCATTCGCCGTGGAAAATTAATGAAATGTTTGCCCTTCGAAATTTAATTAAAATAATAATACACATGAAAGATGAGAGCAGAATATTGTTTCGAGTGTTTGTTTTCTTCCGGCAAATATTTGGCAAACAAGGGATCTCCGAAACGAAAAAGATCTTCCATCACCCTCAAAATTTTCTGTGAATTCAATTTACGTGAACACTGATTTAAAATCGGTTCGTGTTATATAGGCGTGTGTATAAAAAAACAACCCAGAAATCTTAGATGAATTAAAAGAGAAGATAGGTTACTGATACGCGCGCGTTTTTACTGAACTAGGTCCAGTGGACATACTTGAAATTTAGTGCGTTTAGTAGCTGCCACAAACACTTCGCTATAGGCTCTTTTTGTGAAAAAAATGCCTTCCTGTGCTTTTGAGAGGTGCACAAATCAATTCTGATGGAATTTCTTTCCATTTGTATGTGCTCAAAAATGACTTTTTATTTCAATAAATACAATTATTCATACAAAAATTGTATTTTTTAATTGATTTGTCTTACATACTCGACCGTCAGTCGGTCGCCGCATACAGAATCGACGGAGGTTCATAATAATATAGCTGTTTCACCGGTACACACATATATATTTGAATGGCTATTTCTTTCTAATGCGTTCCGTTGCATGCTAGGCAGGCTGTTATTTGTAGATATTTCATCTATTTACGCATCTTTTTTTTTTCTCGTGTATTTCGTGATTTCGCTTTTCATCTATAAACTGGAATGTGCTATTTTTTTGTTCGATTAGTTAGTCAATGCCAGTCTTAATATTTATGTCAAGGCTAGAAATAGATTATGTGAGAAATAATTCTCTCTGTTTCTGAAGTAATGCTAGAAGAGTGTAACCTAATACTGTCTGAATTACAAACACCAATACCCACGTTTGTCTCGAGGATATCAACAACCGAGCTATTATCTGACTAATGCAGCTACTCCTAAAATTATAATATTACCGGTGAAACGAATTCAGTAGACCGTCGTTTCTCAACCTGGGGGCCGCAGGTCGCAATCAGAAAGAAAAAAAAGTCACGTATATGAAAAGTTATTCTATCAAACAATGATTTTCAAGTTAAAATCAAGTGTTAAAAATATGTAACTATGTTACATATAGGAATGCCTACATACTTTCTAATAAAACAATAAAGATGTTGCAATTAATTTATGCGAAGGTTGAGTTTATTTTGCAACTAAAAGCTTTTCTATACTTTGATCGACATTTGAAATACACAAAAATTATAAGTGATAATAGACGATATCTATTTAGATTTTACAGCCAATATAGACGAGAAGCCTTTTTTGCACAAGTAATACGTGGTAAATGGGATAAATGTTTTCAAAGCAACCGTTACTGAGCTTCCGCATTCACATCGTACCAAAACCTATCTAAACTTTGAAATAAAAAAATAATTGTAAATTTTTTTTCTGCCGATATTTCAATTTGTTGATTGTGAGTCTTTCATATTCAACAACTTGTTTTCAATAACGAAATTTTGATAAACGTTAAAATGTGTAGTGAGTGGGTCGTAAGGTTTTTACTTTATTTTTTGGCCTGATACTAAAAAAAATTGAGAAACGATACACTAGACCAGTGTTCCGCAAAGTGTGCTCCGCGGCACACTGGTGTGCCGTGGCCATTTGTAAGTGTGCCGCGAATCCCACGTCACTTCTCACAAAGTGCTCTGTAAATCGGTCTTTACTTTTCTGTGCGGCGCGGCGGCCGGAGGTGGCGTGGGTGGGACTCGATCGCTGCGAAGTGGCCGTGTGCTACGCTACATTATCACGTGTGCTACACTACATAAGTGGGGTGCTATTGATACATTATCACGTGATTGCGCACGAGGTATCGGGGTGCATGAGCGTGACAACATAACATTACGAATTACGACGGCGACGTTGCGCCCGCTTGTTTAGTAGTCATTCGTTAATGCTAGTGTTTGGTTGTGACGTCGCAAACTTGATTGACTTTTTTAATTGCAAAAAAATATCCCATATTACGTGTATATAATGGATAAATTCGTTAAACGTACCGCAAGTGTGTCAAGTGAAACTAATGATTCCCAAGAAGAAGCAGAGTCAACAAAGAAAAAACCTAAGCTTTTTGATCGGAAATACGATGAGAGCTATGTGCGTTATGGCTTTATATATTGCGGTGACGAATCGTGCCCAATCCCAAAATGTCTTGTTTGTGTAGTAACTTTGGCTAATAATTCGATGGTGCCCAGTAAACTTTCACGACATTTAACAACTAAACACCCATCGGTGGCTCACAAAGATAAAGCCTTCTTTCAACGTATGAAAGACCAGTCGACGAGTTTACTGATATCAGTGGTCACGCGCATCTCATCACAAATGTGAGGTAGACGGATGGATATGAAATAAAAGAGGAGTTTTTATTTTGTCTGCCACTACCTGGTTATACCACCGGAGAAGAAATATTCAGACTAACAAACCAGTACTTCAGTGAACATTATTTGGAATGGCGCAACTGCTTAAGCATTTGCACAGACGGAGCAGCAGCTATGACAGGAAAAATTAGGGGATTTATAACCAGGGCTTCTGAAAAAAATCTTAATATTAAAAATTTAAATTGCTTTTTACACAGAGAGGCACTGATGACGAAGTCTCTGCCTGAAGAATTGTTGTCTGTCTTACAAGAAGTCGTCAAAATTGTCAATTACATCAAGTCGCGACCGCTGAACTCTCGTCTGTTTAATGCATTGTGTCAGGAAATGGGAACAGATCATCAGTCACTTCTGTTTCATACAGAAGTACGATGGCTTTCTCGCGGAAAAGTGCTTTCTCGGATTTACGAGCTGAAAAATGAGACCCAGACATTTCTAGAAACCCAGGGTTCAGACTTTGCTTCTCTATTTAAAAAAGAATAATGGGTAGCAAAACTTGCATATCTGGCGGACATATTCGCTCAATAAAATGAGCTGAACGAAAAAATGCAAGGAAGAAATTGTAACATTTTAACGTCTTCGGACAAGATTGAAAGCTTTCGCGCTAAGTTGGTGCTATGGATCAGCCACGCTACCAATGGTAGCAACGAAATGTTTCCAAATGTCATGGCTGCCGATTAAGAAAAAAAAGTGCAGGCTTTGATAGTGAAACACTTGGAGCTGTTAGCAGAAAAAATGAACTCATATTTTCCTAAGTGTGACCTGCAACCTATGGACTGGGTAAGAAATCCATTTTCGGAAAGCATTTCCCTTGGACATTTACCAATAAACGAGCAGGAAGAATTCATGGAGCTTAAAACTGATCGGACACTAAAATTAAAATTTTCTGAAACAGAGTTAGCACATTTTTGGCTCCACGTAAAAAATGAGTATCCACTGCTGTCAAAGCGAGCTATTGCAATTATATTACCATTTGCCACGACCTATTTATGCGAATTAGGGTTTTCAACTCTCACAACGATAAAGTAAAAAAAAAGAGAACGCCTGAGGACGATCGACGAAGAGATGCGAGCAGCGTTATCAACGATTGTTCCAAATTTTGATCGTCTGTGTTCAGTTAAATAGGCTCACATTTCGCATTAAACATTTTTTCAAGTTATATTGATTTTAATAATAAATATTAATAAAATATTGTTTTTGGTAAATTTTGGTTCGGAGTGGCCACGCTTATTACGAATAATTTTTAGAAAAAAACTTTAGATATGCCGTAATTACTATAAAAGGAAACTTTTTGGCTTGGTGGCGGCGGAAAAAGATGCATTTTAATTATCAATTGCGTAAAATTAAAATTCACTTCTCGAACCGATTCGGTGACAGTTCGCGGTCATTCTGTCACTGTTATGTGATAAAGATCAATCATAATTACACAAACCCGGCTAGACAAACCCTGCTTTGCCAAACAAACCATTCAAAACCTGGGATGTTTTTTAAATTATGATGACATGCAGCTTTCGTAGCTTAACCTCAAAGTTCGCCGTTATTCGTAATAAGCCTAGCCAATCCTATCCAAAATTAACCTTGTTTTTTTTTCTTTGGTGTACCGTTAAAATTTCTTGATTAGTTAGGTGTACCGTGAACATAAAAAGTTTTCGGAACACTGCACTAGACCACGCGTCGGCAGACTTTCACGTGAGAAGAACTAATTTTTCAAGGAAACAAGATAAATAATGTATCAGAGAGCCATGTAATGGTAGGTGGATAGATGGGTAGGGGAGGGGGTATAACAGTGTATTTATCTGAAGTGATCTGGCAGGCGAATATGTTTTCTGTAATTTGTTTGTAAAAAAATAAAGAGATAATAGGAAATCATGTTTGTAGAGACCCTTAAGGTGATTTTTCACAAAAACGGCGCTAAACAATTCTCCGGATTTCTTCTAACGGATTCTTCCGACCCCTGCAATAGACAATTCATTGTGCATTATCGCTCGCCACTTTGGGTCAATTATTGGACATAATTATATCAAACAAGATTACTTATCAACAAATCATGGTTTTTATCGATTTTTCATACATAGCTACGCAGCAACTACTAAAAAATGGAGAGGGTAAACTTGCATTTATAATTTTAACGTACTCTTGCATAATATAGTATTCTAGAATTAAAGGGAAGGAATCCCTAGGCGACTGGATAAATACATTCAATGCAGCAGAACGAAATCGTTAAAATAAACTTTGGCGCTGTAGCTAATGAGAACAAAACAGCCGCGAAGCTCTGTACAGACAACCGAAACGGAGAAGTGCAACGTTATTAAGGAAATTGTTCTAAAGTAAAGAATTAACCCTCTACGCGGAAGTTTCGAAAGATGTTTAGCTAAATCTAGGAAAATGCAAAAGGACAAATGTCGATTAGGATAATATTATATTCAAGTTCTGAGCGTCTGTATGGAGAATGCAAACGTCAGATACGATGCGCTTTGTAAGGTACTGTTTTCTTTCCATTTCACATTAATCATCTTCTTACTTTGTGAGGAAATAGTTGTAGGGCAGGGAGATACAACGAGATGCAAAGTACCCTTGTACACACACTACTATTCAACAAGAAACAATTTAAATCATAATTCAAATTGAGTGCTGCTAATGTACTCGAAGAGCAAGCAATATATTATTTAATTGTAAAAAGCATTCACTTTGTGGCTCATCATAATTTATAATAAAAACACATAAATTTGTTTTTGACCACGATAGTTTTATTTTCACTCTACCGGTTTCGGAAGATCCCTTCCTTCGTCAGGAGAATATTTAAAACTAATCTACTACACAAAATATTGACACATAAATACAAAAATGTTAAGTGTTTGAGGGAGATGTCGACAAAGTGGAAGGGGTAATTACGGGAATTCCAGGAAGAACAGAGCGGTTAACTGGAAATATGTCAAGAATAGGACTATAAGACAGATTAATTTGGTTATTTACTATACTGGAGTTATTATTGATGGATTTTCTGATTTCAAGTGCTTCTAAATTATCTAATTTTTTGCCTTTATTACTACGGTGAAGAATTTTAACCCCTGTATCTTTATTAAAAGTATGATCGGTGGAAATGAGATGATTGGCAAACTCCGAAAAATTATTGTTATTTAAACATCTTAAATGTTCGGTGATTCTAATATTTATATTTCTAGTTGTCTTACCTATGTAGAACGATTGACAATCATTGCAACATAGTTGGTAAATGCCTGAGTGGCTAAATTTGTGATCTTTATCTTTAGTATTTTTAAGTAATTTTCCCAAGTTGTTATCAGTATAGAACGCGGGTTTAATGTGGGTAGGCAAATTTTTTGTACTAAGTGAAGAAAAATTGGATATGTATAAGATTTTACGCCATTGAAAGGGATTTATGATTTTATTATTAGTTTCAGGTGTACCAAATAAAAATGTATTCGTCGAAATGAGTTTAAGTTTCTTATTCAGGATTTTATCAACTAAGTGTGTCGAGTAACCATTATTTAGAGCAATTTGTTTTATTTTTGACAGTTCAATTTCGAAATTAACAGCTGATAGTGGGATTTTTACTAAGCGGTGTACCATTGAATGATAGGCAGAATGTTTGTGTGATATCGGGTGGTTTGACGTGTTATGTATAGTTATATCCGTGAATGTCGGTTTACGATAGATGTTAAATTCAATTGTATTATTTATTGAAGTTAGTGTTAAATCTAGAAAATTAATCGATGCATTACTGCCTACCTCTATAGTAAATTGAATTTTTTTATGAAATGAATTTATAAGAAGAAGGAATTTAGTTAGTTGCCGCTCTGTTCCCGTCCAGATACAAAAAATATCGTCACATATCGTTTCCAAGTGAGAACATTATTTAAGAGTGATGACTTACAATTAAAAATCTTATTTTCTAAGTTATTCATAAAAATATCTGCCAACAGTGGGCTAGTAGGAGCTCCCATAGGTAGCCCTTGGCTCTGTTGGAAGACGCAGTTGTTATTGAAACGGCATTTAAACGGCTCTATCGTACCAACCTAGACCGTTTCTGTACAAAAGTGCTGAGACAATTAAAAGTCTAACAACAAAAGATAAAATTAAAAAGGTCATCCATCCAGAAATTTTATGCACTAATAAAATTCGCAAAACGTTGGCTGAAAAGGATTTAGTGCTTACTAGGGCAGACTATTATTATTATTTATTTATTTATTTAACGCCCAGAGGGCTTTTACATGGTTGGTAGTATAATTTTAATTTGACAGATACTTAAAAAATAAGAATAAAATTACATTTGATAAAAGCTATGTAACAAGTCATACAAACACAAGAAACAAAAACAGAAAATTACAGCTATTTGTAGGTTTACATGATATGTTTAGGAGTATTGTTGAAATAAATGTTTTAAATGATCCACAAAACTTGCCAAGTTGGTATTGAATATGTCAACATCACCCAAGTAATGATTTCCCATGGTGTGAAGTCGTTGTATCGGAGAGTGTGCAATGTAGTTTCGCTTATGTGTGCTGCTGTAGAATATTGTATTTTGTCGTGCGACTTTTGCTGGACGGCTTCTGCATATATGATGACCATTCACATTTGCATCATATATTTTCCTTACACACCTTTCTTCGCTCATTCGTTCTACATGCCCAAACCATCTAAGCGTCCCTTTTTTCATCTTACTAATTACGCTCACATCAGCCTTGCACTCTTAGCGGATCTCCACATTTCTCACACGATCATACATGGTTTTATCACACATACGCCTCAGGGATCCCATTTCTCCAGCATTCAGTCTACTTTCATCCTTTCTCTGCCAGTTCCATTCCTCACTTCCGTAAATCAGGGTATGTACCAGCACTCCATTGTGGACTGCTAGCTTCGCTTCTTTGGACATTTTTTTGTTAGCGCCATCTGCGTTCAGTCTTCCTACCTGGATTTACCCTTCCTGATTTAATAATATTAAACACACAACAAAACACGTAGAAAATAATTATGTACAGGATGATGATGGTAGTAGGTACATCATGAAAAATTGAGTTATTGAAATTGGCGGACGCGATCAGACTTTTAACCGAATTCTGAAAAAACTTTTATATTAGTTTTTTTTTATCTCAAACGTTGCCCATAATTTCATATTCTTTGTTCGGCCAAAATACCCAACTGCGGGCTGGTTGGGTTATTCATTTTGAAGCGATAAAGAGATAGGCTGTATACCGCCACCACTTTATTTAAACTTCGGAAGTCCCGTGCAAACAATGAAAACAATTTTAAAGGAAGGAGTTGCCTGAAAATCTGACACTCTTCCGCGTCTTTTCTATATTTTACGTGACTTTTTTGTCTGCAAATAAGATGATTCAATCATTACTTGCGTGCGGAAATGGCAAGGCACGTATCTGTTATAAAAAATTTAAATGCCTACACGTGGAAAACTTACTGATATGAAATACTGTTAATTTATTTTAAAAAATAGTCAAATTATTCGTTTTTTTATTAAAAACGGGACTGTATCGTTAAATGAATTTTTAATTCTGAATGAATTGACAAGTATCAGTTAAGAGCGAATGTTTTATGAGGACGGCGGAACACGTGTTCATACAAATAATCATATTGATATTGTCGCATTCTGTAATGATATTTATTAGGAAAATAATACGTGTTATCGATTTATTCTGAATAACTAATATTTTATCAGGAACTTGGCATGCTGTTACATTTTTTAACAGGATCGTTTTCCTCCGTGTACCTTAGAAGCGTGTCATTACTAATATTACACGAAATCGAATATTGTTACATCGAAATGATATTGGAATAACATAAGAGAAGACGTATCATTATTAAAGTACTTATGTGAACTGGAATACATTACATATCGACGAAAAGGAGGAATTGAATATAAACATATCGATTAATTTTTGTTCTTGGAAATGAAAAAAAAAAGTATTTTCGTGTTGAAATTCAATTCAGTGAGATTCAAAAAATTAATAATGAGAGTTGTTTGCGAAACATAAAAATTACAATTCATCTGAGTGATATTTTCAGAGAAAAATGGCGATTACTTAACAGGTTTTGCCCTTCGTATCATTATTCTCCTCGAGGTAAAGTCATGGGTCATAGAAATGTAATTTTTTGACACAATTAACTTTTTTTTAGTGGATAAACGTATTTATGTTTTAGATTCATGCACTTTGAAACGGTTGCGAGGTACTAATCTCCTCCCGAATTATTTATTAAATGTTGGTAAAATGATATCGTATTGCATGACACCGAAAGAAGAAAGGATAATGTGATAACATAAAACATTGATTTTTGCAAAAAAATAGCTTTATTTCACACTAAGTTCGCCATGTCCATATAATGTGTATAGCTTAAGAACATGACAAATTGGTGTTTGTCAAAGCAAATAATTTCACTCATGTGCAAAGCAGCCTGAGTAAACGATAGATGACTTTAGTGATGCAGAGCTACCGCAGCCTCGCTTATCCCCCTCATCCCCCAGAACCACCCACACGTGTCGCAGCTGCTACCAAATACAAAACAGGGATACGTGAAAGCTTGGGAAATGTGGCTCGCCTCAAATACGTTGGCTGTAAAACATCAAAACATCACTCTTGTGTTTGTTGACTTTTAGGGTGTTGAAAAGTCTACATCTTTTTCTCTATCTTTATACAATATGTTGAGTGATTAAATGATAACTCAACACAATGAAAATTCAACACACCCTTAAAAAGTGATATAAAAGCATTAAAGGCGATTAAAAAAACTAACTTAATCCTAAACTACGTAACCTATTTACCCTAGTTTTTATTTCATGACTTTATAACACTTTTTAAAGGTGTGTTGAATTGTTATTTTGATTAGTTATCCAGTCACCATTTTGAGTAGGTATCCTTGAAGAGTTCAAAATCAGAACAAAGGATAAAGTATAAAATAATAGAAAAAGTCAATTGAACCCATCGTAGAACTTCAAAACGTTTCCGATAAAACCTTTTTTTTGGTTTTACAAAATTTAGTCTTACAAAACTACCCAAATAGTATAATTGTACCTACTAATAACCAAGACACAATTTTCTCTTACCCCACCAATTTCATTCTCAGACATAGGACTTGTACTAATTTTCCCTTCATTGTGTTTGTGTCTTGTACTCAAAGCAGGAATATAAACTAAATAACTAACCATAATGCCGTTTACCCGCAGGGGTAGGCAGAGAGGACGAACCGCCAAACAACAAGGAATACATTGAAGTCACGGTTGTTCCAAAACTGCTTGATGTATTTCAAATAATTACGAAATGCACAAAGTCACTGTGCTTCATTAAATGATAAAATCAACCAAGAAAATGTATTCCACAACATGAAATTTAAGACGAAATCCTAGTGTAGAAGACATTTTAAATGTTGTTATGTTATTAATAATCTTCTCTTAATAGATATTTTAAAATACAAAATTAACGGCAGTATTTTTTTAAATTCGGACTCAACATGGCATAAACCTGTATTGTAAGCATATGTAGGTATCCACAGTACCAAACTTAGCACATACATGTGTTGTAAGCAGATGTAATTATCTACAGTACCAAACTTGGCATATACATATGTATTGTAAGCAGATTTAATTCAAATCTCTCTGTTTATTAGTTAAACAGCGTGTTAAGTTCAAACTTTATTTACCCAATCAATATTTATCGAAGCTAAACCAATTGGAAATTTTCCCTATTTTTATAGTTTATCTTACAAAAATTCATAGTTTAACCATACTTAGTTAAAACTTAAATCTAAGCAAGTTTGGTGAGGATAGTGGTGGAGAATGTAAAGAGATCGCCTTGAGGTCTAGGAGAATTATAATAGACTTTACATAAAATCTTCTTAAAATAGTTTGATTATGAACCAGATTTACGTAATTAATACGAGATAAATAAATATTTAATAGGTTTCATTAGATGTACAACGTTGAGTTTTGAATTTAGGATTTGAAAAATAAATAAAGCCATTAAACATTACCAACTGAATTCTTTGAAAGTAGAGAGAACACTGTTAAAAATCGAGAAAATTCTTGTATTGATATTTTTTTAAATAATTAACGGAGTGAAGTTTATACAGAAAGAGGCAGTGACTGTAATTCGCTATACCGCCTTATAACATTTTATATTTGCCATAATAAAACCTTTTTCCAGCACGCCTCCCAACGCTGCCCAACCGGATGGCAAAATAATTTCCCTGTCTTTACCCTATACAGACATGGGCGTTCTTCTGAGAAATCACATAAAAAATACCAGTAATTTACCACTGATACCTTCCAAGTTAAAAAAGGCCTTGAAATATTATTTAAGCAAGCTAAATGGATCATAGAAATTAATCAAATAACTTTCAATAATGCAACTAACCTATAGCCAATCTTTGTAAGAAGTAGGCATCAAAAGAAAATATTATCTACAACGGGATACCAAGAAAGCTATAACCAATCAAGTGAATTTGTTGGTAAAAGTAATTTGATTATTTCTGAACTCCGTAATAATAATTGACTTACGTGAATAATTACGTTTTTCAGGAATATTCACTGAGGGCGCTTTGCAATCTGAGCAACTAAGAATTATAAAAATAATTTAATTGTAATACGAAAACTAATAATAGTGATAAGTGATAACTTATAATTTGAAAACAAACTAATAACTAGAAGTGACTTTTCACAAGAATGGCGCTACACAATCCATCTTACCATGTTTTAACAACAAAAAAGGCTATTAATTTCTGTAAATGTGCGATATTTGTAAAATTCCTTACGACCACTAGGCATCTAAGCACGCGGGCCGGCTCTTAATTGCTCTTAATCTCAACAATCACGTGTTTACTAAGACAAATACAAAGTAGTCATTTACACGAAACTTGCTCACGGTAAATAACCCATTATTGTTCCCAGGAAGAAGTGGGTACTGGGTAGTGCTGTGCTGTGCTGTGTGCCAACCGGGATTGCATTACTACTTGCCGTTCGCTTGGATGCATTGTTAATTGCACTACCGCCCACGGATACACCTGGGATGCACTTTTTAACGGAGTAATGTCGTTATTTATTGAGCAATCTCTACGAACGAAAGAAATTAAATTAATCTTCTCCTCGATAAGAAAATAAGAGGAAAATTATGCGGATTATTATTAATTTTATGAAAATTGTGTAAGCAAAATGGAAAGAGAGTGATAAGCCGCATTACTCTGGTCCAAATCCCGGCGTTAGTAAATAAAAGTAGATTCAACTTTTGCTTATTTTAGCATGGTTGTAGAGTTTTATTGTATTCACAAATGTGTTCTTTCCGAGGACTTCAACTTGGAGAAACTCATAGTTATTGGCAAAGTGTTTAGAAGGAGAAGCAGATAAAGGTCAACAATGCGCTGGAGTCACCAATGCACTGGCTCTGCACGCAGCTCAGAATCGCGAGGAGTGGAGGGGTCACGACCCTTATCAATGGAACCGACTTAAAGAAGAATAGAAATTTGAACAATTTGATAGTCATGAGCGGAAGATTCTCTCAATATTGCCTTGGAAACCAGATTTACCAGAAACTAAAGCCAATCAGAGGCGTAGCAACAAGCTCACCTCTAGGCAAATCCTATCAATTTTAAGTTTAATAATGTCAATGCAGGTTTTGCTACGGTTAAAACAAAAAAAAAAAATTTGCGCCCTTACAAGTCGAAAATTACAAAATATTTTTAATTACGTAGATGTATACGGAATGCATTTCTATTCCGGTTTAATTCAAGATACTTCTATCTTGGTTTAGTCGAGAGATAGCATCGATTAGATTAGATTCAATCTTATATTTCGTTCATATGGTAATAAAAGCGGAAAATGATTCGCTCTTTTTTTGGTTTTCTTTTAATATCTCGATATGGGTTATGTTGTGGCCCGACCTCTCATTCTTAAATATATTCATTTCATTTTCACTGAAAAGCAAAAGAAATTGATGCGTGCAAGAAAAAAGGCCAAGACGATATCAGTACATTCTAACATATTTTTTAATACATTGGGAAAATATGAAATATACAATATTGCGCCTTGTCTTATTTTTTACACTAAAAAATAAATTTAAAAACTCAATAATATCTTAAAAATAACATTGCGCGCTGAGAAGAGCAGTGTTAAACTGAAAATTCCAAACAGAAAGAGCTGTTAAAATTTTATGTCATAACTAACCGTCGGAGAGTTTTGCAACTTCCAATAATCAAATATTATGTTCGCCTTGAGTGTAGAGAAATCTTATAACCAAAACCCTTTTTACACTTAAAAATATTCAATAAAGGATTTTGAATTTAATTGCTGTTATTTTTTTCAAGTGGTTTCGTTTTGATATTAAACAACGATGTCCTTCCATGTTGTATAATATTAAAAATTTCTTAGATCCAAAACCTTGTTTGGATCGAAGAAGTTTTGAAAACAAAAATTTAGGTTAGGGATAGATGCAAGAGTCGTTCATAAATTTATTTTAAGGAAAGAGAAGAAGAAGCGGTGGGGGAAAAGTGACCGAAAACAAATGGAATTATTGACACAGCTATCTAGATCTAGTATAGGTTAAATAGCAGTGTGTATGTAACATCTCGTTTATTGCCCAATACGACTTACGGTTTACAAAGGAAATTTGATTAAATTATCTGCAGTTAGTATTATAGTACCTACCAAGTAGAACCGTGCTCCCCACTACGCGTCTTGCACAAAGGGAAATTGTGTTGAGGATATCAAAGATATTATAATCCTTTGACTGATCTACCCGGAAATTTACTCCGGGAGTATCTGGAACGTTCGCTTTCAATTAGCCACGGTGCGCCTGAAATACCTAACCGAAGTAAATATGTTTAAACATTCCAATTATAGTTTCCTAGTTATATAAATACTCGGTAAACACAGGGCGTTAATCCCTCTGTGTTGAGATTATTATGAAAAGGTAAGGCACAACAACTGCTGAACCTGCACAAATCGCTATAAGTAGAAACTATTGAATTTGAAAGCCCCTTTGGTCTGTAGCAAGTGAAAATATATTGTGCAAAGACAAGCAATCTGTTGGATAGATTCGAATATCTTTCTAACGGATTGTACTCGTAAGTGTTTAAATTCTGTTAATATTTCAATGGAATGTGCTCCAAGTAATTTGCGCCATTGATCCTTTCGGTATCGGTGTACAGCCTTAAAACATAAAAAACGCGTAGCCAGCAAAATTACGGCTAATATTATGGGGATCTTCAGAACCAGGTTCAATATCATATAGAGCTTGTGTGGCGTTAATAAAAAAATGAAATAATCAAGAATACAAGCGTGCGTTTTTCGGCTCCGAAATCCACCCTGAGACAGTAAAGAAAAGGATGAAGAGTAAAATGAAATACGCAGACATAAAGATTTCTGGAAAATTTTCATTTTTCATAATACGAGCAAAAATGCGAGACACAAATAAAGAATTCACCTAGTGCAGCACAGCAGAAGACGGCATTACTAAATTGGCTCGAAACTTACGAGACTGCCAGAGACGCCAGACCGAGTCGGGGTTCAAGAATCTGCCTAGGCCAGAAGGAGGGTGCCTTCCCACACGCTACCCCTTTTCCTACTAAGGTGTGAATTTCATTGGGCTTTATGTCATTGGTTGTTTGCGTCTAGCGCAGCGCAGTGCATCGGATACCTACTTCGCAGCTGCAAGCACGAGATATTCGCAGCTTATTTCTCTTTCAAAAAGCAGCTTTCATACATTTAAAAATATCAAGTAACCCATGTTTGAAATAAATTCATAGTAGATGGAGGAGAATGAAAAAATCCGACGGTCAAGAAATTAAACATTGGCCATTTAATATAATTGAATCGGTCATCCAACATCAACAAAATTTAACATATCAAAAAATAACTTCATAAGCATGGTATAATGTAATGAAAGTGGCAATTTTCATTTTGTATGGCAAAGAATACAGTATCAAATCAGCATGAAATTGTCAGGTTGGGCAACATTGGAATAATATTATCAATAGCTTTTCAAATTAATCAAAGAGTTATGGTAAAAGATTTTTAGAGAACAAAATAATGATAAATGGATACAAGGAAAAAATAGTAAACGTTTACGATAGAAACTTTATTTAGTTGAGGTAAATTTAAATGGCAGAATTTTGTTACATAAAAGCAATTTTTTATGAATTATATAAATTATGTATTTCAAGAAAAATAAATAAAGATGTTCATATTCTGGTATCTGAGACTGTTCCAAAGTTGACAGCAGACAAATTAAATGTCTTTGATTTGGATCGGATGTCGAGCTAAGTTATGTCTATCATTCCAAGTCCGGCAGCAGGAATCCACCTCGACTTCCTGAAAAGAACGTCTAAGACCACGAACTTCCCACAGATGAACCAGTAAGAAGCACTCGACTCTAGACGGCTACACGATTAACACTAAAGAAAAAAAATATATTTGAAATATGATTTATGTTTGAAAGGATGTAATGAACGTATGTCTAAATGTAGGAAAGAGATATTCGTGTATAAAAGAGATAACATGATTAGGCTCACTGGTTTTAATGGGTATTTATTCTGTTGTTTCTTGTCCTTTTACCAGTAGCTTCCTTCTAAGTAACATCTACCAGTAGTGCGGGAATAAACGTGTAAATAGTGTACCTACATTCAAGTAGTATTATTCCAAGTCTACCCATCATTAATATACGAGATCATCAGAATAATCACACTAAATATAATAAAAGATGAACCAGTCCATTACAAAGTGAAACAGAAAACTTTGATCATGGCAACATTGCCACGAACTTGTAAAAGTAAAAAGGCTATTTTACACTTACCAAAAGATGATTTAAAAAAAAAAACTTGATTATAAAATTTAAATTCAAACAACCTCCGCAAGATGACGCAAAGCGCATCCACTCAGTTAGACTAGATCGTAATAGATTGCAAATATTGGAAACACCTCAATGTTTTCCCTTTACAGTACAGTAAACATTGTATAGCAACTTCAAGATGATTTTTTCATACAAACGGTGCAATACAATTATACAATTATTATTACTTCGTCGTTACATAATTATTATTATATACTCATATTTGAAGTTCTCAAGTATGAGAACAAGCAAATTTTTCGCTATTTATGTCTTTGATGCAGTTACTGCGATATTCGAACAAGTTATTTTAAGAACACTATAAAAGTAAGCGAAATAGCTATTCGGGATAGCTATATTCCATTGGCACGAGAACCGAGGTTAAAGAATTAGATTTACATGCGGATACTTATATTTACATATGAAAGGGGCCATCGGACGAAATATCGTGAAAATCTATTCATTTTCCGTCACACAGAACAGCGATTCGTTCGGAAAATCTGTATAAACATACGAAAATGCAGGGAGAGAGAAATAAATATCATATCTTCTTAAACACATAATATATTTTTTAATACTGTTCCGTTTTGTCCGGGGATTTCTTTAAACTTCATGTGGGTTATTCTATTTCGGGAAGAAAATAGAAAAATAAAACACGTCCGTCCAGAAAAAAAAACACTCTAATTTTACGGCTTTCTTGCGAACCTGTAAAAGCAATAAAGCTTCTCGTTTGTGGTTAAGATTAACGATTCGATGAAATGTTTATTTGTTATTTGTGGCACAGATATTGCGTTTTGTGACATAATAAGTATTGGACAAAATGATAAGAAGAAAAAACAATAACAAGTTTTCAATAACAATTTCCCCGAATAACAAATATATTTATTATTATGGGATCCGTAAGGAATCCGCTTGCACAGCGCGGGTGTGAACTGTGCGCCTTAAAGCTTATGTTTAGGCTAAAAGAATTCAATGCTTCATTTGTGTGAAACCAGAATGAAACAATACATGATTAGTAATAATACTTAGCTATTTACTTAAATAAAAATAAAACTTTTTAAAATACAAGAAAGCTGACATTAAATTTATAATTTATAGATTGTAGTTGCTACCTATAATTAAGTAGATTGATGCAACTGTAGGTGAAATGAATTTATATTAAAATGTATCGTAAATTTATATTTTTAATTGTATTTACGTTTTTTTACGCATTTTATGGAAGTATATTCCGTGCTTCGGGGTTTGATACTTCGAACGTTTTATCTCGAACTTACTTTTTGAGTTGACTTCCTGTTTTTAGGAAGGTACATTTCGGATTAGTAATCAATTATGTTAAGGTGAGTTTATTCTACCTATTGATTTAAAAGCTTAACTTGGACATTACACTTGAGGAGGTTTCAAAGATGTTCAGAAATGTACAAATATTTAGAAACGCCGACGATGAGCAGTGCAAAGGCGTGGAATTTGCAAAATGTAATATATTATGTTATGGCGGTATAATATAAAGTGGGGTTAGTTCAAAAGGGCAAAAACTCTAAATCGCACATTTATACTATTGATAACACTTTGAGTTGAAGACTAACAACTTTAAAAGCTTTTGCATTGTCATGTAAGTAACAAAATCTACTCGTTATTGGACGGACAAAGCAAAAAATATATAATTAAAATAAAATAACTTTGTTTGAATACCACTTTATTGTATATATTTATAACCAACCGGTTTCAGTTCAACCCGAACCTTCATCAGGGCTAATAAAAACATATTGTTTTCAATAAACCGATACATTTCCTCGATCGGTTTAAATCCATTATATTTCTATTATATTGCACTTGTACCTTTTATCTATGTATTTATATAAAGAGGGGTGTCTGTGACGGTCAGGCGGGTGAGCAGCGTGACTTTGGTTTTCATAAATATATACAGTTTTATTCCGAGATTGATGAAATTTCGCACACTTGCTCTTCAAAACTAGAGGGAGGTCCCCGTCTACACGAGATTTCTAAAAACCTTCCCACTCCCCTTTTTCCACCCCTTGAAGCAGAATTCTCACACTTCTTGATGAAATTTTGGATACTTAATAAGAGGAAAATTACTACTGTCTACATCTGATATTATATATTTCAGTATAGGTAATATATTTATGTATTCCTTCGATATTAATTTCTACCTTCAATGTAACAATTCGGTTGCTTGTTTATTACGACTATTGTAATATATGTATATGTAAAATGAATGATTTGCCGTAAATAAACACCTTTTGCATTCGAGGCACCACAACGTTTGCAATAGGTAAAGGTAGGTAATTGATTTACGGAATAGAGATCCTGTGTTCTCGGTAAACGTAGACGGCAAACTTCCATTATCTTCAGTGCCATAGCTTTGACTTCGAAGTGTATTTAGTGCAGCAGAAGAGAATCATATTCAAGATAGTAATATAACAATTGCCGTCCCGTGACTTGCTTTCGATTGCATAAAATCTATGTTTGTAAAGGAATTGATAATATCACACTAAATTTGTTCTGCCAACAGAGGGATGAATTCAATATTCTTTGAACCAGACAACAACGAGATTCTGAAGTTGTCACCAGTAGTAATAGGTAACCGACATTAGTTTACCTGGAGGAAGGAATATGGGGAGGTAGAGTTGGAACGAAGGCGAGAGCCAGTATTGGCTGCCTTCAACAGGCTGGGAAAAAAAAATCGCCTTACGTACAACGGCATCCAAATATTTATTTTTACACGTGTTATGTTTTTAATTTGTGAGACGGGTTTATTATTTATTGGATATCCGAAACCTCTGCCATAAGTCACCCTAATTAGTTTGCTACGTTTGGTGATTTAGCAGGGGTGCCCAGGTTCATCGGGAGAAGTGTGTTCAGGATGCGCCTGTCAACTTGTTGAGACCCTTTGACCTCTCCAAATGGTCGCTCTTGACCCATAGTCTTGCACCGCAGCGCGAGCGATAAATCATATGTCAGTCACTCCTGGACACACTGATCAATAGATTCCTACCGATCCTTTTTTTTCATTCCCAGAACTTTCTCTCCTTCCCTTTCATAAAGAGACTCTCCACACAGTATCCCCAAAGATGACATAGGCAATGAGGAAGATTATTTTTTCATGGCCTCCTGAGTGGGGTTAATGCAAAAAACTGTTTATCCTCACTCATAGTTTTGGAACCATTGTATTTGCGCAAAGAGGGTCACAAAAACAATGGCGAAAATAGTAAACGAAATTATACACGTCAGCAAAAGTGACATAATTTGATAGTGTAAAGATGACCAAACGTATGGGTTCCTGAATTAATTAAATGTGGATTGGTGGACATAAATAATGCACAAAGGGAGACACCCAGATAATCCAACAAGTCTAAAGGAAGAAGATGCAGACCAAATGAGGATATTTTAAATTTCCAACATGAGACTGAAGGTGGATGACGATTGTGATAAATTTTTACTAAATAGGTTATATTATTTATTTTTGACCTCAACAAAAGTTCAAAAATGTTTTCATAAAAATTGAATTAGGTAGCCTGAATCTCATCCTCAACAATTCAAGCCAAGCCCATTTGGGGGCGGTACCTATTAACCAATATTAACAGTTTCAGAGATCTTGGTAAATATTCAGTAATATCACTGGTGGAAAACATTTTATTCATAAAAATGTATGGTAATTCCAGTTTGCTAGAGTCGTAAGATCGATAGAACATAAAACGTTAGTCATCTAGTGAAAGGGTAGGTTTCACGACGTGTCACGGATCAAAAGAGTATCTGAAATGGCTGGGTTATTTAACTAGAGAGAATTTACTGCACGACCTCGGGCGAACATTAAAGATGAAAACGTTGTTTAAAGCGCTTTTGTTCTAGCAAAAATCGAAACGAAATTTCTAAAAACTTTTTCCTGGATATCAGAAATAGTACGTATTGCTAAAAGGTTTTCGTGCTTTTTAGAAAGGACGGTTTCTCACGATATAATTTTTGTCAAACTCATAAGTAGAAATGAAGAACTTTTATTAGAGCAAATAAAGCTACAGCTAAAATTTCTACCGCGTTCTGTGAGCTTTAGCAAACTATTTCGGACAAAAAAATATGTTTTCAACGAGGCAGATAATAAATTTAAACATTAAAATTTATAGTTATTATAATAATTATAAAGAAATTAGATAAGCAATGGCGGATCGAGTTAGGAAAGGAAGGGTGAAAAAGAAAAACAAAAAGGTTTACTGAGAACACGTTCAACATGAAACCATTCGTTAAGATTTAATTTATATTAATATTAATGATTCTATATTATTATTGGAAGGGTTTTTTGAAATTCGACGAAGCCAAATAATAATGTACACAATACTCATGCAACTAGCTAATAATAGGTTAAAATATAAAATTACATAATAAAAATATATTCAAGATTTTCATATACTTTCCATAGTGAAAGATGGTGACCGGATAAATCATCACAATGATAATTCATCACATCTTTAAAAAGTTATATAAAGTCATGGAAAGTGATGAAACAAAAACTTTATTAACTGGGTTAAGTAGGTTAGGTTGGGTTAGGTTAAAAAAAAAATTCCATCGTTCCTAATGACTTTATATCACTTTTTTAAAAGTGTGTTAAATTGTCACTGTGTTGAGTTATCATGGAACCGTGAAAGATAATGCCAATATAGCCCCGGTAAGTTACAAACTTTCAGAATCGAAACAGCTTCAAAAGGTTTTAGCTATGTTTATTGAGCAATATCTGAATAACTAGATAACTACTTATACTCAACCATTGTCTTATCCATCTCCTTTCCTATCCCGCTTACTGCAGCCTCACAATACTACCCAAATGACAATGTACACGTTATCGTGTATTTAGTTAGTAGGTATATGAGGTGTATTAATCGTGATTGGCTTACGATCGACAATAATATTATCTCTGGGTTCGGTAACCATCGATAGGAGGTGTCTCTCAAAACCACAAATCACATGCATGTATTTACCGCTTGATTGTGGGTTATTATATTGTGGGTGCACATTATATATTCCTGCCTCCACGAGGGCAGGGCGTTTGATGCCTTTGTTGGAAATAAGCAAACCATTGATTAGGACTAGAATATTGACATGCAACGGATAATGTATCTCTTCGCGGAATATAATATTCGACTGGGCATCGCTAATAATACATTAGGACTTAACCTAGTTAACTATCTACAAGTGTTTACATGCAATTTCGTAATTTTAAGGTAATTTACCTATAATTTTAAATTAATTGTGATAATAACAATTTTAATTCACCGAAAAACGGTGAAAGAAATTCTGTATGCCAAAGTAAAGGGAAGATTAGTTGACTCTCGAAAGAAAGAAAAAACCCTTCTTTCTGATTCAACTATTAAAGAACAATATGGCGTTCTGTCCTATTTTCGAGCCACAAAACTTACGATAGAAATGACTTTAAAATATCAGACATAAAAAACTATGTAAATTTCATGACGCCGGACAAAAAATGCATATCCAATTCACCTAAAACCGTAAAGGCTAGGCAAATGGTGTAAAATATTAGCAAAAAAATATGGAGTGTCAAAATACGTCCAGTAAAGTAAATGCTTTAGGCGGCTCCCCCATGAGCCGGTAAGAAATCGACAAACTGTGTGCTGTAAGACCCTACGGAGAAAAATATTGTTCGCTAAAGTAAGGCAATGGTTTGCAGCGCAATCCATTGTGGGACTTTTCTGCGTAGGGTCTTACAGAACTCCGCTTATGTCGATTCTTACCGACCCGTGAAGAGTTTTCCAATAAGCTATTCGATTGAACACGTTATATGAAAGAATCTGTACTTAAAAGCTATTGGTGGTAAGGTTTTTTGAGTTTCAAAGTTCTACCTTTCATTTTAAATCACTTATCAACTCCAACATATTACGGAATAGATATTTAAAATTAGGAAAAATCCTTTTGGTTTTGAGATGACTTCACACTTAACACATAGATCCTAAAATACTTACACATTAAAATGGCGAGAAAGCCTAATATTTAGGTACTTTATCCCATACATTGTGATACTTGTGATGTTTACTATAAAACTCATGTCGCTCCCAAATAAGCAAGAAAGTGTACACAAGTGCTGGAGTGAAATTGAATTCGTACAGGGAAAAGTTTAACGATAAATCTGTAAAATTGCGGCAGGTTGCACGTTGTGCCCCACGATCCCCGATCCTACTCCTATACATCTTACATCCTACATTCTACCCCAATCATCTGTAAACCGAAGATACGTGCGCAGGGAACAGCCAGCCCCAATCGTCTACCAGCCCCGCTGCACTCGTGTTCCTGAAACATTAACCGCTTCGTGGAATCGCTTGCCCCTACCTCCCCTTCTACCAAATATTTATAGTACTAATAATATTTCAGAGCTTTTGAAACCTTTTTTTATAAGTACGTGATAACAAAGCGTTCGCTTTAAGTACCGATCAGATAACCGTATCAGCATTTTATGCGAGATATAGCGAAGCTTTAATAACAGAAACACGTTCTACCGTAAGAATTGAATAGAGTACCTTACTACCCACACATGCATGCATAGAGCTATACAATCTTGAATGCATGCATGCAGCAAAGGAAGGTAGAATATCCGCAATACTTAAAACACCCCATTAAACATAAACTTTATATCAAATGTTCCAAAAATAACATTCGCTTGTTTATTACTCAGGATGGGATGTATGTGGGGGTAATGTATTTAGCCATGTGAAAGATAGTTTGCGCAATACACCCACCGAATAATAATTGACTATATTACCGGTATACTTACAGACATAAAACGTAGTTGGAAACCTTCAGTTTCGAAAACATCTCAAAATATACCAAAAACTTTAACATCAAATGGTACTAAAAAAACATTTGTCTGTTTATTATTCAGAAAATAATAATATTTAACAAGGTGGAAGATTGGCATTACAGAGTAATCAGGCTCGCGATGAAAACATTATGCATATTTATTTTCATAGAAATACCATTTAATATACATTTCAACCGGGCAATTAAACTTGGGAAAATATAGAAACAAAACTCATCACTGACTTTGTCAAATTTAGAGCGAAACTTCAGAAGATCCATTATATTTCAAGTAAAGTAGTAAATGAAAAGTGCCCTATAAGAGGTATTCCCAAAAGTGTTGCAATATAAATGACCCCATTCATATTATACACAATCTAAAGGGATGTTTTATGCCTTATCATTACGTAATTACTACTTAGTATACCTACAAACTTTTTCTGTACAAACAAACATCTTTGCTGACGATAGAAAATTTTCGATTTTTTTTTATAAAATCGTAATGTTGTGTTACACATACAAAAAATTTTCGAATTATATATAAACCTATAGTTAAAACCATTATTTATATCACCAGACCCGTGAAAAATCACGGGATATTCGGATTTATTGACAAATTAGTTTCAATTTTAAAAATTAAAAATAAAATAATTTTATTTTTATATATTATATTATATGTAGCCACTTTATCGCTCGTCTAAATTTTTCTCACAATCAGTTCCAATTTTAAAAATCACAGTTAAATTCAAAGCATATCCGAGTTCCAGAGTTCCTTGAACATGGAATCACGCACAGCCGAAAATAGTATTTTTGTTGATGATTCGACAAATTTATTATTATTTTTATCATAAAATGTTATATATTTTGAAACCTAAATATGAGAGAGGGGAGAATTATTTAAGTTTTGAGTGACCTAGTTAGGGATGCATAGAAATAAAAGTTTAAAAACTACATTGGATTTTACACAAAACGATTGGAAATAATTTTCGTGGAAGACGATTAATGCGACTAAGAGGGTTTGCGGTATCTTTACTAATATTGGTTTATTTATTTAAAATAACAAAACATGAATCATTAATTCATTCATATTAAATTGGTGGGTATTTACACATAAATAAACCGCTCAAAATAATTTTGTTGGAAGGCGATTGGCTCTTCTAACACGATTTGCGGTATTCCAGTTAAGTATTTGATCAAGACACTGGTTGGGGTAGTTGCTGTAAGGATGGTTGAAGCCTACAGACTAGAACTTCTTTGATCGGGAATATCGGCGTCGTTATCTGAATTAATTCCAGATAGTTTCCCAGTAACGCACAATTTGTTAGTAGTTGGGAAGCAGGCGTGATTGGAGAAATGCCATCAGGACATGCCTTAGCATTTAGGCGAGATGGAACGAGGACTATCTTCATAAAGATGTACTGCTGATAGGAATTTAGAATAAATGAACCGGACCGGAGAATATGGATGCGAACTACGAAGTTATGCAGATTCAACGATAGGAGTGCTTACTAAGATCTCGGAGCTTTTGAGTGTATAAAAATAGTCAACAACTTTAATCCGAGCTTTTTTAAGCTTTGAAAGGTTCCGCTTCGTTGCGAGGCATATGTGGATTAATTGGATTGTAGATAAGCCTTACGTCGTACTTGTAAGCCTACATAAAATGTACGCTGTCAAGAATCAAGAATATTTTTTTAACCAAGCTTTCTTTGGGCTTAGTAAAACTTTATTTTTGTCTTACATCGACACAAAGCGTAAGTTTAGGCGCCCTTGAGGTGATTTTCTCCCAAAAACGGCGTTATAAAAATGATCCTATCATCATTATTATTAGTATTACACAACACAACCTACTACGGATTTTTCAAAAGAAATCAGAAAAATTTAATTGCATGTAAAATAATAATAATAATATTTGGATGATTTATATAGCGCCGTTTTTGTACAAAATCACCATCAACGGCAGAGAAGAGCAGCAAGTGTAGGTAGTATTATCTCTATTATATCTATATCCATATTTCTCTTTTATCTAGAATGGTGGATTTTATCGTCTTGAAATTTGTACAACTTCTTATGTCTATAAAGACAACGTAAGCATTTTCAGCTGGAAAGCTGTCTCCATCTTGAGCTATGAAGATTTGAAATATCCATTTAAAGGTCATAAATTAAGAAAAAAAAATTTCATCGTTGGTGTAGTGCAAAAAGTCATTAAATAACATTCAAAGAAAATATAAAGTCATCAAAGTAACTTGATGATTTCTATTTTTATAAAAAAAATATTTTATACAATTAATTACTTTTTACCCCCAAAGCAGCCGTTCTGTAGCCCAAAGCATATTGATGTCGCCCTCGTAGTTTTCATAATAAATAACTCATATTTTTTTCTAACTCGGTTTTACCAAAAATGTAACTTAATGACTTCCTGCGCTACACTGACGTCATATTGTTTGTTTGTTATTTTTTTATCAATAAGAAAAAGTTTTGAATAAAAACTCGAGCAAAAAAAGCTCCCGCAGTTAATCTGTTAAAAGATGGAAAACTCGAAAAAGTAGAAAATAGTACCATTATCTTGTACATTTTCCAAATTTATTTGTCATGGTGGTTAGAGATTGTAATATATATACACGATATCGTGTGCCAGTCGATTTCCAATCTGGAGACTGTGGCTACCCATTCTGTGGGGGTGACATGTAGATACCGCTCGTATCGGGTAAAGCCGGATAAATGAGTCCGGTGAGGTAAGATGGTCAATAAAATGCGGCTGTGATACACACGGTCACACATTACGGGTAATAAGGGACACGCCACCTGCCAAAGCTCTTATAAATGCTAATATCGACCTACCCTGATTGATTTAATTAACCTCTTTGAATTTCATGTACCCATTAGAGCTACTCGTTCTAAAACCCTGTTTAATTGTAACAATTCCAAGACTGACCATTTCAAACACTCGCTTGTACCTAGATTACATGAAGTTAGTAATAGGTACGCAGATGTAGCGGATCTATTTAACTGAACAGAAGCTAGGTACAAGAAGGTTTTACCATCATATTTTCTAAATCATTACTAATATAATGTAACTACTCATACTTGTTGATAATATTTTGTGTGTACTTGTTTCTCCTTCTAGTATTAATTTTAAACTTTCTGTCGTCATTTTATGATCAAATGCCACAGTTAATTGTTATTCTGTGACATGAATTATGGTGTATGGTATATTTATACCATTGATATTCAATAAGTAAATAAATAAATACAGAATGAGGGTTTAAATTAGTTTCCCTGATTAACTATAAGTTCATGTGATTTCATAAGGGTTAAAAAAAATTGTCTGAACGTGAATTTGCAAATGAAGTGTTATTAAATTGCAACCGTAAAAAATATATTCAAAAATAAATACGAAGATAAAAAAAAAAAACTTTGTTTAGGTAAATCAATTTTATTGCAATATAAAATCCCAATTTTCAACTTGATTAAATCTAGCGACGCGAGAATAATATAATTGTGAAAACTGTACTTCAACCAGTTAAGATTTTTTCCCATGAAACTAATGCGTAGTTTAGAAAGAGTTCAGTAAATAAAACCCACGAAACGTTATAGCAAACGCGCGCACGTTAATTAGTGAGCAAGATAGGGGTATTTGCTTAAGCCCAAAGACAGTATAGAGGATTATGGAAGAATCCAAAAAAGCAAAAAATTGAAGTAGGTTCATACATCCGTTGGGGAAATACAGATTTAAATTCATTTATAATGTTAAACCACAGAGAGATTGCTTTCTACCAAAGCATGAATATTTAATATTTTATGCATTTTACATTCCCTATTTTAACCAACCCCGCATTTTCCAGTTATGAAAGTACCCTTACCACGTAATGCAAACACGTCCGCAGACAGTGAGTGAGCGAGTGAGATGATAAAAGATCCATCGCACACTCTACCTATATACTAAAGGACCGACTATTATTTCATCTCCAGACCTCTTGACACTGAAAAGCAAATCCCTAGAAGTGTGATCTAGATTCTATATTGATATGCAAGAAAACTATTGTCGCCAAATAGAGTAAGCCGTTTCGACCTCTTTTGCTCCATACAGGCCAATGAAATTGTTTATCTGCTCGAGAAAGAAATACGGTATTTAGAAATGTTTGAAAGATTTTCGCAGAAATACGTAAACATTGAGCTAAAGGTCGAATTAAACATGCCGAGTGCTCGGCCGAATCACTCGGTTTGTTACACGGCCTAGCAACTTATTGGGGAGTAGAGGTGATCACGAAAGTAGTTTGTATTTTGTATTTTGATTTTGATTTAGTCATGCATGTAAATATTCTTTAAGTATCTGAATACGTCTGTCTCGACACAGGTGTACCCTAGTGAGACAGATGTCGATAAATACAAGTAAAAAACTTTATATTGATAGATAAATAGATAAAAAAAATAGATAAACAAGGTTTCGCGATGAAGGAAAAAGAGAAAATATGAGAGTTTTATGAAAACAAACGGCACACACTCAAAAAATTCAAATTTTTGATTCTTTTTTTCGTTCACTGCCTGACTTGGTTCATCGCACTGACCGAGTGGACAGGCAGTGAAGGGCCGAGTTGAATATGCAGGTGGAGAGGGCACTTACTCGACCGAGTCATTGGGTTTTGCTTCTAGCCGAGTACTGACTACTGATCACATCAGCCGAGCACTCGGCCGAATGCATTGTCTCGGCCGCGGCCGAGCAATCGGCAGGTATCGGGCATTACTCAGGTATACAGACAAGTTCACAACATGCTCCTGTCGCTCTTTTCAGAGTCTACTGACATTCTCATTCATATAACACACCTATTATTTCCTACCTACTAAAACGAATATATGCTGTACCTATGTAAATAACAAACGCTTTCCTAGAAGGATCAACATCCTGTAACGTATGTATAGTGTAAAACTATATCCCACCTGCACGAGGGGTTCCGTTGAATGGTTGTTTGAACTTACTGGCAGCTATAACCTATTTATTTATTTATTAAAGACTCCAAAAAATTAATTTTGAAGTTCAACCGTATGAAAAACTAATTAAAGAATCTTTGAGGTGAATTACTAAACTTATTAATTATTGCAAGTTAAATTATTACTTTAATTTTTTTTTTTATATTAACTCCACACAGGAGGCCCTGAAGAAAATAATTTCCCTCAGTGCCTATGTCATCTTTGGGGATGCTGTGTGGATGGTCTTTTTGTGGATAGGAAGGAGTGAACATGGGTCTTGAAGAGTCCCATGTTGTAGGAGGGAGGAAACACAGAGGCCGGCAGTTCATTCCACAGCCGAGCTGTTGAACTTAAGAACGAATCGTAGAAGCGACCCGTTCTCATGCGACAAGTGTCAACAGTGTACAAATGTTGGGCACGCGTTTGGCGTGTATCCCGACTACGCACCGGTGCCGAAGGGATCAATGACGCTAGTTCCTCAGAGCATCTTCCATTGTAATACCGATAGAACAAGGACAGCATACCTACCTGACGCCTGTGCTCTAAAGATTGCAGTCCGTTTGTTAAGATTGGGGAATCTATCAAACGGAAAGCCCGTTTTTGCACAGAGTCTAGGGTTTTTTTCAGGTATTTAGGGGCTCCGGACCAGAGATGGCTGCCAAATTCGACAGTAGGGCGCACTTGCGATTTGTACAGGGTCAGCAGTTGTGTATTATTAAAGTATCTGCGGGCCCTGTACAGTACGCCCAGCTTCTGAGAGGCCAACTTTACTCTGGCTTCGATGGAGCCCCCGTACCTGAGCTGGTCACTTATAGTTATACCAAGCATATCAATGGAAGGCCTGTTCGGAAGATTGCTTCCGTTGAAGGAGACTAGATTATCATTTGGATCCCTATTCAACAAAACTAATAAAGAAACATAATACGAAATATGAAAATGAATAATAACTAATAACTAAGCTATTAAAAGCTTTTATAAATTGAAAAACACGTGAATTAATTTCTCAATACATAATCAGCAAAGAGTCGATCTATGTGTTGCATTTATGCAACACAAATTGCTGGTAATATTTCTTAATTCATACCCAAATCACCTGAAGATTGAAGGAAAAATAACCTACCAGGTATGTTCTATCTTGTCATAATAGTAAGAAAACACAACAAGATATAAAAATAAAACTAAATACCGAAGGTTAGTCGGCAAATGGTGGCCTAACTTTATCGAAGTTGTGTGATGAGGGATATTGTTACTAATTTTCAGCCGAGCTATATTATGAATTGAATCTTTCAGCTGGGAATGTATTTTCACGAAACCATAACTGGAAGTTTTCGCAAACTTTCAAAATTATTTCTCGGAGCTTACTTCCGCCAAACGCCTTCACATATAAAGCTGGATCGCTCTTATATGATGCCAGACAATTTGCAAGTTAAATGGTTGCAGTAAATTTTAAATATCTAATAATAACACAGAGATTCATACTGTGTAACTAATATAATAACGTTTCATTTAAACATCGTGATATGCAATAAGCAGCATGGTCTTAATATACTCGTAATACGTTGAAAGGGGAAACCGTTAGAAGAACAAACATATCGGACGTAATATTGTGTTCAACGAATGTTCGTCTTATTTTAAAATAGCTCAATCTGTCATGTTTTGTCATGATTCGAAGGTAACCGGATTTGTCACATATTGAGGTTTTAAACAACGCAGATAGCAGAAAGTCTACAACTTCATTCGGAAAATAACATCCGCAGATTTTTTGGAAAATAAGCCTCTATAGGATAAGTATTTAACTCAATGTTTACAACTACGACTATAATAACAGGTTATTTTACCGACTGCACAACATATACGGCAATATTTCTTTACAAACAAGGTCAAATGTCTTCCCAAGCTGCCGAGAACACCAAGGCACGGCGAAGACACGGCAAGGGCACAGAGAGAAGAAACAATGAAAGAATAACGAAATGAACAGTGAAGGAACAGCCCGTCAAAGCCGCAAAAGGATAACCGTTCCCCGTTGACAGATGCGGGTAGGGCTTGAGAAATGAAAATGTAAATTACGAGAATAACTGCTTTTTATGTTCATCCATGTCCTTGGTTCAAGATAATTGGCTGCACTATTTTTGGGCAACTCGGAAGCTGGTGGTGGTTTAAAATACGACCTAATTTAGCATTTTAAACTAAATATGTAAAACGTTAGCAGGAGATTCTAAATATTAAGTAGTATTTTTACAAAGCTGAGTAAACCGTTTACACTGTAATTAAATTCCAGGCCGATAATGCAGCAAAGCTCGTTCAATAAAAAGGTTTTTCCGATATTCAAAACGAACAAAAAGTCAGGATTACGCTGAGTGCTTCCACGAAAATGATTGTAATTTGAGCCATTCTCCAAAATATTCTGTTATTTGGTGCTTTTAATTGGGATATATCAAACTTTTTACGTTTAAATCGAAGATTATAAAATAAGTTGACTTTAGTGATGGTGTAGTTTTATTATTTAACAATTATTAATGGAACTCCGTCGGATTACTAATGAAATGTGCATTCCTAAAAACACTAGATTAAAATAAATCAACTCTTACGCTGCGTATACGTTTGCGAGCCGAAGAGCGAGACTAACACAAGTGCACATGAAGCATTAGAACAGTAATGTCATCGGAAGAAAGAAGGAACTAAAGGCGAAGCTTAATGCTAAATCACTATTTTGATTAATCTTTGTAACGAATTGGTGTACATTATGAATACCAAAAAATATGCTTTAGATAAATTGAAGGTTTCCCTATCGTTTTGCTAGAGTAGAATACAAAAAAATAATAAATTACTCAATAAAAAATATAAATGTAAACTACCAAAAAAAAAAAAAAATTCAATAGAAATGTATGAACGCGTAAAGGAAACAACTTTTAAAAAATACAGTATTACAGCTAAGATTATCTGTGACAGTTTCACTTGATTAACTTTTTTGCTTTCTTATAAAATTATTTACAAAATAAATAAAACCAAGTTTTGTGCTTGATTTTAATGCCTATTACCTAAAATATAAGGTACCTATACCAAGAATATACACATTTTTGGCTTGTAGCTTCCTCTAAAGCGCGGTTCGGAGTGTTAGGCCCGAATATGTAATAAACTCCCACATGAAAAGAAGCTCTGAATTCAGAATGTAACTCAAAACTCACCTCAGATTAAATAAAAAGCTGAAAGCAATAACTTCGGATATATAACTATCAAAATTCTATAATAGACACAGACGGCGACATTTGACAATGGATCGGTAGGTACGTAAATATTCATTTTCGATATATTATCTACGTGAAGTATTCGTAATGTAATAACGTAATAAATCACTACAGCCCATTTTTTAATCAGTATTGAACCTATTTAAAATGCCAGTATTTTTATTTTAACTTTAGTTTTCGAAGTTTAAATAATTATCAAAAAAAAATTTCATGGCCCGCCAATAGGCAGCAAATCTACGGTGCGTCGGGTGTGGCGTCATGGCGAATGAATTGTGTAGTTTGATAGCTAGTCAGTAGGTATACTCGCATAGTAGGTAGATACTGAATTTTGTAAGCCAAATCGAGTATGTTTTTTTAATTCTTAAATTTAACCGTTTTTTAATGGAAGAATACGAATAAATTGTAAAATGTCGGCACCTCCTCGCTATTGTTTTTGCAGCATAATCAAAAGAAAGTTTGTTTTCTATTATCTTTGAGCGTACCCAAGTGTAAAAATACATCTGTTACCGCACTCTATTCAATAAATTTGTTCTGAACGTCCTGACCCGCGTCTTTGGGTTTACGATTTTAAATGTCAGGTAAAACATTAACTTATTATTGACTTCAGCGAACATAAGTTTATATTATATATTTACATTAAACAACTTAACATAAGAAATAAAATTATGTACCTATTTAGAAACTTTAACTCCAAGAATAATAAGAGAGGAATTATTATTATAATTAATTATTATCATAATTTCGGTGGTTTGCTGTCGGTTTGCCCAGAATTATAATTAAATTTCTCCTTCATTAAAAATACCTTTTTGTATTTTATTTTATTGAACAACAATAATAATTATAGAGCTTAAAGTCGCCCTAATGAGGTCTCAGTTTCGCTAAAAAGATAGGTACCTAATTTAATATCAAAACAAAATCGGCTCAACTCCAGAATGAATCATTTTGTTTATCGTGACGTCAGACACCGCCAACCAAACAGGGCGTTTTAATGTGATTGTGTTTTATTAATTTTTCAATAACGTTTTATTAATTCCACATATAATTAATTATAAATGTAATAAAACGTGTTTGTTCGAAATCGGCGTTTGTTGTTCTATGTGAATATATATTTTTAAGCCATAGTATTTTTCACTGAAGTTCCTAAGTAAATAATATCGTTGTTATTTTGTACTTAATTAATAATTATGCACAGTGTACGTGAGACGGTATTTCACAACAATTGCGCTATAAATTAACCAAGTATTTTTAAAAGCATTGTGAAAACAATTTTCGTATATTTTAGTCGATTAAGTTCACAACAAAAACGCCGTGCGATGACGACGAAAATCGGCTAAAATTCTCTTCCTTGTTAACTGTACATTTTTTAAAGGGATACTGGAAATGTGCTAATTTATTCCTACTGGAAAACACCATCTATTATTGAATACAAAAAGCACTTAGGATACTGTTTGGCTTACAGATTATTGTCAAAGTCTGTCATGTTTAAAACTTCAAAGACGTTGTAGAATATAATGGTGTTTTTGTGTAGAAGTTTAATTGAATTTTCGCAAGAAAGTTACGTAGGTAGGCATACAAGGTACCTTTCTAAGTAGGTAGATTTTCCTAGGAGCTAGAGAATTGAAGAGATTTATAGAAATGTCACCTTCAACTAAATAGCAACATTGAACTTTCACAGGATTTTAATAATATATGAAATCACTCAGCTGAGGCAGATTCAAGAGTAAATGATTTGGTTTCTGGCACAAATAATAGGACATTATTAATTATTGGATTAAAAAATGTATTTCTATAATTTATTATTCCAATGTCGACCGGCAAAGTATTTAATTTTCCAATTATCCAGGCGATTTCTACTTAACATTTACAATACAAAAACATGTTAAAAATACTTTTTCTGATGAACTCATGAATACATTAAACGATATAATGTAATATCTAAACCAGAAGTCCCCAAAGTTTTTTGTACCGTGGACCACGTTTTTTTCTGTTTTGGGTAGATGGTATGACTAGGAAATTTGGAGAAGAATAAATCCCAACTATATTTACGATTAAGTTAAAGTGTCGCACACACGATGAAAAAATTAGAAGGAACGTTGAATCCGACATCCGTTTTTTTGTTTGTTAATTACATGTTTCGTAAACACCTTCACTAGAAGAACCTGTGCTGATGTGTTCACAAATGTGGTTTTTATTGTTTGTGACAAAACAATTTATTCATATTCCATGTGTACACATGCCAACAGACGATTCATCTTAAAATGTTAAAGCTTAACATGCAAAAATTGTTATTTTATAAAAATTTTAAAATTAAAGTAATCTAAACACAAAGTTTATGAATTATTTAGTTTACCCTTAATAATACGTATGGCATTATGAACATCAACAATAGCGTTGCCATCTTGTATTTCTTTGAACCAGGTAATGTTAAAAGTTCGTTTCATTTAGGAATGTTTGTACTCCTACATATCGACGGTCCCTACTTAAACTACCAAAAATGCATTTTTTACTTTTTTCTATCAATCCATTTGAAATACTCTTCTATGCAATACAAAATTTAAAAAAAAGGTTTCTGCTCTTTTTAGTCAAAAAAAAAGTGACATAAAAACGGACAAATAAACTAATTTTATAAATAAACCACTTATGTGTAAGTGTATAAGTGGACATACTAATATGTCTGTTCGCTTTCTGCCGCATAACCTGTGACAGTTGTCATGGTGTTTTATGTTAGTATTTTTATTTAATTTTTTTATGCAGTTGTCTTTGTGTACTCCGCGCGGCCAGTGATGCTATTCCTTCCGAAATGTCGTTAGATCTACCAATTTCAGCTAAAATCTACGGAAATTTATAAAATTTAACAGAATTTTATAGAAAATTTCCTTGAAATCTATCGAAATCAACTAAAATATACCGATATTTATAGAGTTTCGTAGTTGCTGGGAATTTGTAGAGAAATTAAACCTTCTGAAATTCGCTAGTCACCGGAAAATATTGGTAACAATTTAAATACAATGGGTAACGCGCATCGATTATATTTTTTTAACTTTGATTTAGTTCAAGTTTAGCCAAGACTGTAAAAGAATAATTACGTAGCTACAATAAAAACGCTAGAATGTGAAATTATGTATTATTTTAATATATTTCTTCTATTACAAATGTGATGATGGTGGGGTAAAATATTACGTAAAGTGAAGATGCTGATTTTCACTTTATTTTTGCTGATCAGTGATATAAATAGTTCCTCTAAGATGTTGTTTTTTTTTTACTTATTTTTAATATTGTTTCATATATTAGAGAGCGACAATAAAAATTAATGATCCTACGTAGATTCCCCTATTTTTTTTTCTTTTATTATTGTTTAGATTAAGAAAGCAATTAGTTTCTCAAAGATTTTGTTTTTTGTCATATATTTTATATTAAAATTCCATTATGAATAATATTTATAAACAGAAAATTAATATTTGTAAACAGAAAACGAACTTTAATAGTATATTAAAGTATAAGTGGATAAACAGGTCTTTAAAACACGCGCGATTTTTCGAGCACGACGGCGTAGCCGAGTGCTAGAAATAAAGCAAGTGTTTTAAAGACCAGTTATCCACGAATACTTTACGCTATTTTTTTATTGGTACACTTTGAAAACATAAATATTGATATTATTATTAAAAATTTGGAAATAAGAAATATTAATGAATTCGTGATGTGACATCACAATATCTTGTTGTCATGGAAATGAAAAACACAAACATTAATTTGCAATCTGTCACATAAGATTAATAGTTGACATCACAGTTTTTACTAGTTATTGTGTGTTGTAAAATGAGTTCTAACATTCATAATTTAAATACCAAAGCAGAATCGCGGTTAATACCTGAAAAATCCAAAGACGTTTATAAAAAAGAATATGAAAGGTTTATAACATGGATGGAGGAGCAAAACGTAGTAGATGTAGATGAACGAGTTGTGCTTGCTTACCCTCAGAAAATGTCGGAACAGTACAAAGCATCGACTATGTGGGCCATACATTCGAAATTGCAATGTCTGTTGAGGATAAATAAAGGGGTTGATTTAAAATAATTTGTGAAAGTGCATGCATTCATGAAGGCAATTAGCAAGGATGACGTTGCTAAGAAGGCGTATGTATTCAAAGAAGATGATTTGCGGAAGTTTTTCACGGAAGCACCGGACATTACGTACTTATTTTTGAAGGTGGTAGCCATTTGCGGAATCTTTGGCTCTTGCAGAAGATGTGGGAAAAAATTCGGTTTAGGGGAGTCACTCGAATAACCGAAATTGAACTTGTTTTAGACTAATTTAGGGCTGGGGAATCCAAATCTGTAAGAATTAGGTGGGGGTCGGCACTATTAACTGAGTTATAGGGTTTTGAAATTTCGTACGCGATACATAGAAACCATGTTTTATTTATCAACTATGACTTAAGAAAATCAAATTAATGACTTTTTAATACTTTAACATTTCAGAAGTGCCAACCAAAAAATAAAAAGTGTTGCCATATAATAATAATATCAATGCATGGAAAATTCAGAAAATTAAATATCATTTGCCAGATTTGTAGTTTATTATTTAAAATCTTGTAAATATTAAATTTATATATATATAACCTAACCTAACTGTGATTTTCTATAACAAAAAAATGACCCTTTAATAACGCCCACTCGCGTCCCCTTTAGAGTTTTATCCCAGTTTTCAAGTAGTTTGTGGGCTACGCTAGGTTTGTATAGACTGGTTTGTGATTTAATTCTAATACCTTTTTTCCATGTTATTTCCTGTTCCAAAAAATTGCACCTTTAATAACGCCTGCTCGCGTCCCCTTTAGAGTTACATCCCAGTTTTCAAATAGTTTGTGGGCTAAGCTAGGTTTGTATAGACTGGTTTGTGATTTAATTCTAATACCTTTTTTCCATGTTATTTCCTGTTACAAAAAATTGCCCCTTTAATAACGCCTGCTCGCGTCCCCTTTAGAGTTATATCCCAGTTTTCAAATAGTTTGTGGGCTACGCTAGGTTTGTATAGACTGGTTTGTGATTTAATTCTAATACCTTTTTTCCATGTTCTTCTGCCTACTCTAACCCAAACTAAAAACCTTACCTATTTTGTAAAAAAATATTATTAGTATATGGCAACACTTTTCTTTTTTTAGTTGGCACTACTGAAATTTCAAAAGTAATTAAATAGTCATTAATTTGATTTTCTTAAGTCATAGTTGATAAATAAAACATGGTTTCTATCTATCGCGTACGAAATTTCAAAACCCTATAACTCAGTTAATAGTGCCGACCCCCACGTAATTCTTACAGATTCAGATTCCCCAGCCCTAAATTAGTCTAAATCAAGTTCAATTTCGGTTATTCGAGTGACTCCCCTAAACCGAATTTTACCCAAGATGTGAATTGTGCGATTTACGCTTATATGATATCAAAGAAGAAGGAAGTGTATTGCTTATTACCATCCGACCATCTAAAACAGTGAAGGCTCGACGTTTTACTGTTGCCGACAGTGGTGCAATTAATTATGTGCGTTTGATGAAGCAATATTTATCATTGCGACCCCAAAATGTAAGTACAGACAGGGTTTTCTTACGGTATGATAAGGGTAAGTGCACCAATCAAGTGGTTGGTATTAACACATTTGGATCATGCCCCTTACAAATCGCACGCTATCTTAAATTAAACGATCCTGAGAAATATACAGGACATGCGTTTCGACGTACATCCGCTACCATTATGGCAAATAGTGGCATGACAATTGATCAAATCCAACGACAAGTAGGATGGAAATCGGCAGCTGTGGCGACTGGTTACGTGGAAGAGAGCATTAGCAATAAGAATAATGTTTCAAACATTATTGGAACTGCCATTAATGGAAGTGCAGCCTCATTGACTTCCGAGAATACTATTAATTTGAACAGCATTTCCTCCGATTTAAAAAACGGAGGTATTCATATTTCAAATATTACGAACTGCTCTTTTCACATCCATTTAAATTATTAGAATGTAAACGATGTAAAAAAGAATGTAAACTTTGAATAAAATTTTTGAAACATTTGTAATGTTTTATTTGACGTTTAAAATATTCCTGTCAGATTTATAGTTAAAAGTTGACATTTAGGACGGGTTGTTTCGGAGAATCTGAACAATTCATCAAATTTCAACGTTCATTTTCAAGTTCTGTGACAGATTTTTTCAAGTTCTGTTTTTATTTCAGTTTTGTCGAGCAACTAGCCTACAATGATATAAAAACAGAACTTGAATAAGTCTTTCACAGAACCCTAAAATGAACGTTGAAATTTGATGAATTGTTCAAATTCTCCGAAACAACCCGTCCTTAGACTTCACATTTTGTTGATTTGTTGATGTTGCCATGGTAACTTTAAAAAACGCGCGTTCCATAAAGTGCGATTTAAACACGCTAGAGCGTACTTTAAATGAGTAAAAAAGGGCACCAATAAAAAAAATATTATTTTACACTACTTTTAATATTACCAATGTCTGAGAGAGCGATGATTGATTTCAATATTTCCCTAATAACATTTTTAAACCAGATAAAAATGTTTACTTCCATTTTTAAATGTTTTCATAACAACACTAATGCTATGGTTTTATTTTCTTATTTTAATTAATTCCTAAAAAAACATTTTAATTTGAAGTAAGACATCTTACATACAACTAACCATCATACCATTTCCCAGGGGTAGGCAGACAAGACGGACCGCCAAACAAGTCCGTCTTGGCACATACTTCTTACCTCATTCACATTCATACATACTCTTCTATTATTCTGACTCTTGACATGGCCATTGAGATAATTTGATAATGGCATTTGATAGAGTTAATTTGAATAAATATCTTTTATGTGTCGGCGACACGGTATCTAAAGATTTCGTAGTCTGGGTGTTTAGTATTGAAACAATTTTGGATAATATCTACCATTTTTCCCATCATATACCTACTGTCATACCTACTATCCATTTCATTCCTTAAATACAGTCTTACCCACACTTGAAAATAAGAAGATTTTTGTTGCATTGTAAATTGTCGCAAGTACAACATTCAAATTCGTGTCTTGTAGCAAGAAGGTTCAATCGTAGTGTCCTTGTTGTATTATTCACATGCTTTGTGCTAAATATCAAAATTATATATAAAGCATATTAAAGATTATCTCGTTTCGGAGGAAATTGCACCCCGTGAACAGTGCAAGTTCGTCGAGCACCCTATTGCCGGGATTCTTGGAAATTCAAGGTAGACTGTTCCTTCATTCCACTTTTTCCCGTGATTTATTCAAAACTAATTGAATGAGCTCTTCATTGTCGTATTTATTGTGGATTGGATTTATAGTTCATTTACGTGTAATAGAACACGTTACACTGGGTGTTTGGCTACGCCCTCTCAATTTTATGTAAATATAAATATTATTTGAAAATGTTGGCATAATTCTGGACACGTATATACAGGGGCGCTCTTGTGAGGTATCATATTAAAAAAATTAATAAATTAAAAAAGGAATGAAAAACTCACTTATTTAAAAATTTGGATAGTCTATACTCAATATCAGAAAATTTTAAACGATAGCATTTTAATATTAATAATATGGCACAATGAAACTGAATATTTATGTTGAATTTGAATCACAATACGATTTTTGCGCTTTAAGAGTCTTTAAACATTTGTTGTCATCCTTGAACTATGAATGATTGATGTAGGTATACCAACTAATTTTCTTTACCTATGTACAAAAAATCACAAACTTTAAAATTGAGAAAAAATGCTAAAAAGATAATCACCGTCAAATCGCCGTCACTGTAATTATTATTGAAGATGAACAGAACGATTGTCAATTCAACTCCTATGGGCGAGATCAGCACAGAAATCAATTCTGGACAATTGTAAGTGATAAACAACGAAACCACTAACCTGAATTGGGTTGTGCGTTAGAGTTGGGGCGGGCAGATGGGGCTCCGTCCCTCGCCTCCACCTCCAGGGCGTAGGCCCCTTGCTTCTCCCTGTCAAAAACGATCTTGGTGAACACCTCGCCCGTCTGCAGGTTGATCTCAAAGAAATCCTTGCCCTCGTTCCTGGGAGAATCCACCACGTAGTAGTACACCTAGAAAGTCGGTGAGTTTAAGATGGGATGTATAAGTTGAATGTCAAACGCAAACTCTAAGCATTTTCGCAGATTCCATCAAAGAAGACAACCAAAAACGAAGATAATATTTCTGCTGCTTATATTATAAGCACATTTTTACACGTAAAACATACTTTCTTTACTCAATCACAAATTACCAGCCAATATTTCAACTCATATCATTAATAGCTGTAATTGAGACCTGGGGTTCTAGAATAGGATGAAGACACTCCAATTCACCTATGGTGCCAATGTCCTGCCCTGGTAGGAACTAGGCTCAGGAACCTGGGGAGACATACGGTAGAACCAGAAGACATAGCCACATACCCAATAACAATTCTGGTCAACTTTATTAAAGGGACTGGGTTGTTGTTAAAGGATTGAGGTAGAATGGAAGATAGCATAATGGGCCTATGGCCTAAGTGCTCACGGGAACTACGTGTAAACCGTCTCTGTCCTTTAAAAATAAAAAAAATAGTGTTGGATAAGCTGTCAATATGCAAGACTTTTTGGATAATGTCATTCGTTGTGCAAAATAACTGGCTAATTAAAGAAAGGAGGTGAACTAACTATACCCTTAAGTTGAAAGAAATTGTAAACACGATCCATGTCAAAAAGTACATGCGAACTGCCAATGTATATTATATGTAGTATATTGTTTTGACAGTTACAGTGGGTAATGTTAGTTCCATGGCAACTCAGGACAGAGGCAGTTTGCAACAGAGAGTGTTGAAGTGTGTTGAATTACCACTGTCCTGAGTTTCTCGGTTACCGTAATTAAGGAATAGTGATTTAGGCAAATCCTTGGACAATAAGGTACTTGTGCAGATAAATGTTTTAATATAATAATGATTGCTATTATATTTTAGTCTACCTGATTGTTAGGGAATGTTCCATCTTTGTCAATAGCGTTAACTTGTGTCACTTTCGTTCCGATGGGTTCACCTTCGAGGACAGTCTCTTGTTCTCGTTCCGTGAATAGGGGAATCTCATCATTCACATCTTCTAGCATAATGTAGACTGTGGCTTCTGAGGCCAGTTGTTGGGCACCATTGTTCTAAAGGCAAAAATATTATATTCATTTATTAAGTTATTAAAACCTTTTTTTTATGTGAATACCGCACAAGTGTCCCAACTGCTCCCAACCATCTGGAGCCAGTTAGACTATGGCATCCCCAACTGGGGTATGTTGTGAGAATGGAGGGTAATGAGAAGGGAAGGAGATGGGTAAGAGGAAGGTGGTACCTGGCTATTCATATCTGGTCACCAAACACGGCTGAAGCCATTTCAAGCAACATTTCAATTCTGAATAGTGGTCTTACACCAGGGGATACTGAGAGTATATTCCACTATGGAACGTACCACAAGATATATTATTATATTATTATTAATGAATAAATTGTGAAATAACACAAATTAATCAAATAAAGTTTAATTGCGCACGCCGGGATTTGAACCTGCGAGCTTCGGCTTGCTAGTCTAAAGCCTTAACCCCCGACCACGGAGGCTGTTACAAAGTAAAGAAGTTGAAATTAAGTTTTTTTTTTAAGTTGTCAAATATGCATTACCCAGTGAGGTCCACATTATCAAATAAAATTTACTGTGTTTAGTAAAACCCTTCAAGCCACATTTTTTGGTAATGTTACTTTTCAGTGGCTTCATATAAAACAGTCTTCAAAGTACAACATGTAATTTTTGCTGATTTAGATTTTTTAATTTCTTATAAATAAAATTGCAATATTTTATAGCAAAATTTTCAAAAACAAATACATAACCACTTTCATATAAACTCCAAGATTTTTTATTAGTTTCACAAATTTGTAAATATTAGTTTTTATTTTCTCCCGTTAAATTTTCATTTTGTCGTTTGAAGGGTTTTACCAAACCACAGTCGATATTTTAAAATAATGTTACTGTATCAATAAAAAATATTTTAAAGCAAACAAAGCGGTAGAACTAACCTCAACTCGAATGGTCAAATTGTATTCCTTGATACTCTCATAATCCAATGGGTGATTGACTTTTATGTCAGCCCATGTAAACCCGTTATCCGCTCTTTGTTGCAAATAAAATGTATGAAATTTATTTGTCTGCGCTGTCGATCCGGGCATTAACCGATAAAAAACGGTTGGGTTATTTTCTATTCCCGAGCTGTGGAAACCAAAAAGTATTTTAGAAATACTCATAGATGAGAGTTACACTTAATAAATTCTACCACTTTACATAACAACATTAAACTTGTATTCACGTTTACTACAACAAATTGGCAAAGGAAAAAACAGTGAAGTATTTCAAGATTTCAAAGCCTGGAAAATGGTCAATACATTGAAAATCTCTCAAAACCAATGTAAAAGTTGGGAATGAAAAAAGATGTGCTTCTATAATGTTAACATTATTGCTTTTTGTAGTTTTAGATTATTTAGATAAAATCTTTTAGAAGTTTTTGAGGATCAATCAAACAAGTAAATGTTTAAGTTTGAAATGAAAGAATACATGCTTCTACAATGTGAACGATGTGATATACGTTTTGGAAGACTATCGAAATATGTCTAAATCCCAAAATTCACACTACAAATTAAAGTGCACTGTAAGGAGTTTTTGTGGAGTGAACAATTCAATAAATTTAGTACATAGTAAGAAAATATCAGTAGAAGGAATCCAAATATGTAGTTCTTAAATAATTGGTTTTGAAAGAATGTTGAATAAGATGAGCGATTGAAATCTACTACTTTTATTTTGACCTCATATTTCTCGAAATCCTAATTTGAAGAGAATATAATAGTAATTGAATTTTAAAAAATAAATTTTGAATGCGGTATTTAATCACAACAAAGATAAATTCTTCACACTTCACCCTTTTTTCCCTTGTCTTAAGCTTAACCATTAACTATTTATGTAATTCTATGCTGCTTGGCAATGATGTCTACTGCCAAAAATCAAGTGAAACATGTAAAAATTTAATGTATGTATAAGTCCAATTGAAAGGAAAAGATATTGAAGATAAATTATAGAAATTTAGAATGAAAGCATTCATTGAAAATATTGTGAATGCTAATATTTTGACACATTCATTTAAATGCAGTTTACTACAATAATATTGATTGCAAACACATAGAAAAGTATTTAAAAAGCTAAATTATGAAATTTTTTGTTTATGGAAAATATTTTTATTCACCAATTATTATCGTTAAATTGCTAGGGCTGTTCAAGTGCTTACCAATTAATAATTATAGTCATTTAAGAAAATTTTGAAAATTATGCTTAGATACATTAGAAATCATTAAAATAAAACATAAAAGGTTTTTTCAGCTGGTTTATAATACACTACAGCGAAAAATTTGAAATAAAATAAATCAATAAACAAAACAAATTTGTTTGGAAGAAAAATAATGAAGACTAATGCAGTATGGTCTTTGTAATCCAAACCCAATATAATCCAAACCTCGAGTAATCCGAACCTTTGGTAATCCAAACCTTCAGTAACCTGAATCTCAAGTAATCCGAACCTCAAGTAGTCTGAACCTCTGGTAATCCGAACCTCCAGTTCTCTGAACCTCTAGTATTCCAAAACTACACTAATCCGAACCTCCGGTAATCTGAACCGACAGTGGCGGAGTGAGTTTGTTTTCTGCGGTTAGTTCATCATAATTTCACTTACTCCAGCAAAACAAATACTATTTTTAATTAGTATCCTCGCATATAACCATGCTGATTAAATGGAACTTTGGAAAAAATCAACTCATAAATGAAACTGGCGTAAAAATAAACCGCGGTCGTTTACATTTCGAAACATCACGATAATAGTAGTTCAGTTTTGCAAAGCAAAAAGAAAAATGTTCCTCCATCAAAATCATAGATAAAACGTGTAATATTGGTGATATCTATGTTTAGGACCTATAAATGGATTTGTGTGCTAAGCTTGACATTCCAACCAAACTGAGCATAAAGCAACTGTTATTCCGGGCCATAGTGGAGAGAGTTGCACGAAGTTAGTTCCTGAAAATCTAGCTGTTTCTTAAATATTCCAGTAGACCGAAAATTCATCAAACCGAATAGGCTTGGTTTGTAACTGCTCAGATTATATAGACCATATTGTATTTGATATCAGATTTTTTTAAAGAAGCAAACTATGTATGCAATATATATAGATATGTTTTTATAAAATCCTGAGTTCAGATTGGACCAAATGTTCAGATTGGACCGAAACCGGTTGGTTTTATATGAAAGGTATGCACAATACAATAAAGTGGTATTCAAACTAACTTATTTTATTCTAATTATCAACATATATATTTTCAAATGTAATAGAAGAAAAAGTAATAGTTAAATTACATTTTTTGGCAAATTCTTTTTTTTTTTTTAAAGACACAGAACAGCCCCCCCAATGTATTTTGTATTGATAGCTTTTACTAATAATTAAAAATATATTATAGTTCAGTGAAAATATGATAATCTATATACGTATTTCTCTTTATAGCTCAGCTGCATGCTAATCTTATAAGTGTTGATGAAAATTGACAATTATATTCCCTACATGCATTTTCTGCTTATCTAAGAATGTGAATAGATCATAAATCTTTACTACAGCCACAACAATGAATGAATTTAACCCTTTCCAAAGAGGATTTGCTGTGCAGAAAAGTTATTAACTTAGACTTTGTTGCAGGGCTGGCACATTACATCATGATAATTTATTGTTAACATTTGTTTTATGATTCAAATTAAGAAATGAAAATTATTATTTTTTGACGATAAATGTGCCAGAATGTTAAAATGATGAGCATACTTCCTGCCAACCCTGCAGATGAGAAATGCTAGTAATTAGTGAGGTTAGTAGTTTCAAACATTTGTATCCAACCAATGGTTTTATATTGTGGGCTTGGTTAGAATACGTGTTACCTCAATCGTGTTCCCAAAATTCCTTCATGAAGCAGTGCATCCGTTCTATGGTGGCTTGACAGTGGTTCGGGGGAATTCTTAAGGATTCATGTGTTTTATTTTTTGCAAGAATGAATGATCGTTTTATCGAAAATGCACGAGTACCGAATGAAAAGCGAATGAGAGGAAACAATAAAAGATCGAATGCTGTAGGGATAAAGCTCTAGTTGAATGTTGTTATTGGTTTGAGGTTGGTTGGTTTTAAGACACCCAAAGCTCCCAAGTGTTTGTGTGGAACAGTGCGTAACAACATTCAGTGAGCCGAGTAGGTGGGTAGGTTGTTAGGTAGAACGGCAGCTGAGCTGAGCTTACTTACTGCAGCGGCACTCGGCATCACAGTACTGCTGTGGCTAACATCTAATGACACTAGTAAGATAAGTAAGTAAATATGTTTGGGTATGTATGTATGTTGGGACGGGATGGTAGATGGACGCCACACACCACACTGCGTGCAAATAGTGATGGGGCAGCGTGCGGTGCCCGTGCGCCATTGCCAAACACTGAGGCCACAGACCTGGCTTTGACCGACACGACCTTGGCCCCGACGGGCAAGTTCTCTCGAATGTAGATGGGCCCGTACACCACGTGGTCCCACACGGGCGGGTTGTTAGCGCGGTCCACTACATCTATCTGTACCTCCACAGTTCGGGACAAGGGAGGAAAGCCCTTATCTTGAGCCATGGCTTCCAGCTTGTACGTTTCTCGCTAAGGGGAATGGTCAATGGAAACAAAGAAAACCACGTCGTTAGTAGTGTTAGGGTCTGAAGAGCCGGGCGAGAGTCCGCGAGACGAGCTCGCGGGCCCTTGCCCAGGCGGTGATACCAACCTTGCCTTTACACAGGTCACTACAGTACCCACTGTGACATTCTCTTTGATGTGAACGGGGCCGTACGTGGTCTCATTCCACAGAGGAGGCTTATTGTTCCTGTCTACGACGTCTAACTCAACGTCCACGTCGGCGTGGGAGGGCGGCTCCCCCTGGTCTGCTGCGCGCACCCGCAGGCGGTATCTCTCTCGCTAGTAGCGGAACACGGGAGCGGAATCAAAGGTCAGCGGGGGGCAAACAAAATCATAACAACAACAAAATAACTCATAATTCACCCATTGCTAAGAAATTAATCAAATCATAAGAATATAATATAATAAAAAGTTACTCATTTAATGTCACACAAATAACCATGAAACAAATAGAATATCAATGATCTGCGATAAATTGACTTGTGAACATTTCAAGACAGTTAACTACCGTTCCGTGCCTCCACACTGGAACATAACAACACTCACACAGTTCACCATTCATCGTTAATGCTAGAAAAGGAAAATAAAATAACATAATATTTTACACTACTTAAACTACTGTACAGAACAATCATTCTAGTCGGTCAGTTGTAACTGATCTGCAACTGAACAGGTTATCCACTCACTATCATTGATATATCATGTACCTACTTACTGGATAACATCCCTGGATGTGGCCAATGCCGAAGAAACAATTGTGCAGTTGAAAAGAATAAAAAAAAATGATGATGATAATTTACAAGTTTTCAAATATACACAAGAAATATGCAAAAATTACTAGTAAAAATTTATACAAAACTAAACTAAAAAATTAAAATTGAAAGCAGGCATTGCATGCGGAGCTTTGCATTCTCATAAATGGCAGGAAAAGGTCAGGATGTCAGAAAATAAAGTTATCTTGACCTCGCTTACAAATTTACAATGGAACGACACTCATTGAAATCAAAACAAAACGATGGACGTTCATATTGAAGTTAGTATATTACAGTACGTCGCCCCTTTCACAGAAGGAATATGTCACAACTTGCGGTGCACAGTCAGGGTACTTTCTCTTTTTACAATTTGTTGTAGTACCCTGACTGTACCCGAAACAAATATATTTATACAAATATATATATATCATTTAAATCAGATTAATTCCACATCTCCTTCCCTGAAAACAAACCACCAAATGAAATATTATACAGTATGAGGCCTGGTGATGGCATGATGGCATGATGGCACGATGGCATGACGGCATGATGGCATTATGGTGATGAAGTATGTATGTAATGTACAAAAGGTAAGTAAGTAAGAAAGGCCATCTGAGGCCTGCTGAGAGTCAGAGCCCAAGCCCTCATGGGCGGATCTGCAGTAGCGGCGCCCCTACACGGCCAGGGGTGCCCAGTGCCCAGTGCCAGTGACCAGTGCCAGGGGTGTAGCTGACTTGGCCAGAAGCCGTCCAACCGCACTGCACTGGCCACAACAAAGTAATCAATCAAATCATCACACGTTAGTAACAAAACATGTACATACAAAAGTATATCCAAAAGCTGAAAGCCTTTCAAATTATTTCAAAAAATAATCAATAACTATGTGTGCGCAGGATATACAGAAGTGCAGTTATACGTAAACTGTACATGTTTTACAACTAAACAAACAAAGTTGACAGTGAAATATTTACAGCAGTTGTTCATTTAGTTTATTTATAGTACATGGATTATTTTAGTAGAACGACAAGAGTTGTATGCAAGAGGTGCCGTAGAAATGAACTCATGGTAATAATAATATATAGTTAGTGTCGCCTGGTCCCACGAGACCAGGCCGCAACTGAAACTAAGAGTGCTGTAGGAAGAAAGAAGCTACCTAACGAGCTGGCTGTATGTACTGCGCCGGTCCATCTCACTCTGGTAGTTAGTTCATTCTTGGATGGATGATTGCTCGTAAGAACCAGGACCGGTAATTACAATAGCGATAAGCGGACTTGTTTAACTATACTATATTACAGTATTATTTTACAGGGCCACAACCAGTCAACTCAACTCAATCCTAGCTCCCGTAGCGTTCATTCACCAAAAATGTTTCCTAATGGAGGTTTGTTTGCATAGTCATTCACTTCTTGCGCACCTTTTCACACCTTCCTGAATCCTAGAATAAGCTGTTAGTTGTGAAGATAGTTGTCATTTTTGAATACTTACATCCAGGGGTTTTTTAAGAACAATCCACCCAGATTCAGCTTGAATTTCAAAATATTCAATGTCTCCGGGATTGTAAGGGGCGCTTAAGGTATAAACAATTGCACCATTATTGTCTGCATCTTCATCAGATGCAGATACCCTCAAAATATTAGTTCCAATGCTTGCATCTTGTTTAACATTTTCAACGTATTTCTGCAATCAAATAAAAAATATGTATAGCGGAAGCAAAAAATGCTAATTTTTGGATAAAATTTTAAAGTCGTTTCACTTACCTGTCGGTCAAACAAGGGCGGATTGTCATTAACATCAGTAATTTCCACGGTAAAGGAGCATACTCCTTCTAGGGAAGGTTCTCCCTGATCAGTTGCCTTGACAGTTACAGACACAAATTTTCCATCATCACCTTCTCTGTCAAACACCTTGTTAGTAGACACTTCTCCCGTTTCTTCATCAACTGTGAATTTAGTTCCCTTCTGATTAGGCTGCTGCACTATGGAATATTTGACTTGCCCATTAACTCCTTTATCTTCATCAGTTGCGTGAACTTTGATAACAGGACTGCCATTTGGTGCACCTTCTTCAACCTTCGGGTAGTAGGTTCCACATTCTTTAAAAATGGGTTTGTTATCGTTTACATCCGTAATGAACACAACTACAACTGCAGTGGATGTGTGTATGGTAGCATCACCATTAACACAACACGCTCCGTCATCAAGAGCGGTGACATTCAGTTCGTACTTATCCCTGTCCAGAGAAATGGCCTTTCCATGTAATCGGATGACACCGGTAATTTCTTCAATGACGAACTGGCCAGAGTTTGTACCGCCTCCAACAAAACCAAAGCGCACATTGTCACCATCTTTATCTGATGCTACAACAGTAGTCACAAGAGTATTGGGCCCGGCATTTTCATCCACATTAGGAGTGTATACTTGTTGTGAGAATTTAGGTTCTTCGTCATTCTTGTTCTTTGTATATACTCGCACAGTTGCTGTGCCTGTCTTGGCAGGCTCTCCCTTATCTTTGGCGGTTACAACAAACTCATAGTAAGCATTATTGTTATCGGCATCTAGTTGTTTATTGTTTGTAATAATGCCACTAGAATCTACGCTAAAGTGATCATCTGAAAACAATAATGGATTGTTTGATATGAATTCATCTCGATTGAACCTCAATACAGGCTTATTCCCAGTGAGGTTGATTTTCGTGAGAAAAAACGTGACTTATCTATAGAGAGATACAATAAATAAATTATTTACCTCAAGGGTAAATGTAAAATACGTTATAATCTATGTGTTCATAGATGGCGTTAATTTAATTATTAGACTAAAATACCCTTTTTGCAAGTAATGCCTTAAGGTTAAACGCGACGTTTGTTATAATCTGGGTGTTCACAGGTGGTGTTAATTTAAATATTTTATTAAAATACGCTTTTTAAAAGCTATGCCTTACAATTTAAAACTGATGATTTGTTTGCCCGTACATACACAATATGAACATGAATAAATATTTTTGTCCGTATGAAAACTCAATTCCTTCAACAAAGGCATACAGATACAACATTGGACTGAATCACCGACACAATATTGTACATGTTTGCCTTTCTTGAAAGAATTGAGTTTTTGTATGGACAAAACTATTTATTAATATTCACATTGCGTATGTTCAAGTCTAAACAAATAATTTGTGTTAATATTTTAAAGCATAACTTGCAAAAAGTGTAATTTAATAAAATAATTACATTAACGCTAGCTTTGAACGCGTAAATTATGAAATACATTGCGTCTTACCAGTTATATGTAGGGTTCGTTATGACCTACGCGTTCAAAGCTGGTCTTAATTTAAATATTTTATTAAAATAGACTTTTGGAAGTTATGCTTTGAAATATTAAGGCAAATTACTTGTTTGCGCTCGAGTTATGCTTTTCACTATTAAGTTAGATTATTTGTTTGAGCCCGTACGTACGTAATATGAATATGAATAAATAGTTTTGTTTAAAATACGATTCTTTCAAGAAATAAATACAAATACAATATTGGATTGAATCATCGATACAATCTACATAATATTGCAAAAAGTGTATTTGAATAATAAAATTATTAAATTAACGCCATCTATGAACACGTAGATTATAACATACGTTTACCCAAGTAATTTTTCTTAAGGCCAAGTATAATAGGTACCCTGTTCAGAACGAAACTACAACAATGCCCCCCAGCGGAGAAACTAGGTTTTACTAGCCATTTAAAGACAGTTCTGTACTAAAAAAGTTCTGTTGAAATTCGTAAGATGTCACTAATTATAACTGACTTATATTGTATGTCAATATTTGATTTTTTAAAACACTTTCCCACTGCAGAAGGCTCCGCGCTGACATAAAAAATACAATAGGTAGGTACCTAGGTAGGTACATCAATGTGCTCTGACCGTAATAAAAAAACGTGCTTGAAGACTATTCAAGAGTAAAAAATGCATGTTTTGAAGGATAACAAAAAAACATGCTTTTTGTAAGCTTTTTTTAATAAGGATCATAGAAGAAAACAACGGTGCCTAAGTAAATAATATGTAATGCATTATTAAAAACAATGTCATGACACAAGTAAAAATAAATTACTACTAAATTGCTACTTATAAATTCACATATTTATAAGTAGCATGTGATAAAAAAAAATTAAAAATTATAAAAATATGGGATTCGAACCCGGGTCCTGCATAACGAGTGTCGAACACTCTGCCTCTAGACCGCAAAGAGAGGTATCTTGCGCGACGAGAACCGCGTATACGACGTGTACTCCTCAATTGACTTGTCCCGCGCAATTTTAAATTTTGAAAAACTCACTTACGGCTGTTTTTTTACTAAAAAAACTTGTCACGCACATCTGCGAGGGTAATTAGTCGCGTTATCGGCCTTGAGTCACTTGACGGTCATGAGTCGGTTTTACTCCGGTCCTTGAAAATGCATAACGCGCGTAAAGAAGTTTCACTTCAATATATAAAAATCGTATGTAAAGTACATTAAATTTGAAATAAAAATTATGAACGTATATAGCATATACCAAATAAGAATCAGCTAAGCACACCTCACAATAAATGTAATATTATTTTACTTATACAATAAAATGTTGTGAAGACGAATCGTATCAACCTAACTCGATGAACATCTCTGATGCCTGTCCTCAAAATCAATGACAAAACATATTTACATAATATACACAAGTGTGTGTGAGCATGTCCACGTCGAAAACTAACACATGTATAAACACGTGCACAGCAAGACCGTTTGTCAATTTATAAAAAATTACTGGCAAACTTCGTATATACAAGTAGGTATTATCTTCGCTGACTGATGACACGAAAGATTTTGTTGAAAATTCCAAGTGTCGTTCCGTGATTAACGCCATCTGTTGACATATTTAAAAATAAGCCTTCAGTTCTAATTTCTGCCGTTGTAGCTGAATTAATGTCGCCACTTTACGGCAAAATAATTTATTATTTTAATAAACTCGAAACTCTTAAACAAATGGTAATTTAAAAATGTGAAAATAATTTTAAAAAGTGGACAAAAATAATAGAAACTATTCCTCGTTCCTTTTTTTAGAATAAATTTAACCAAAGTTTAGTAAACCGCATTTCCAAAAACATTAAAGATAGTGCCTAGGAAATAATTATACCACAACCTTATTCTTTTTTTTTTTTTAAATTTCTGAACGAAGTCTTGAAGAAAAACCTTCAAGGTATTTTTTGATATATTCAAAATTTAAAAATATTTTTTGAACAATACGAAAGGACGGCCATAAAAAGGTCATATTTCTGATTTAATTTTGATAAATGCTAAGTCTTTATAAATAATAAAAATTTATAATATTTTTTTTTCCGGCTAAGAACATCATATTTACCGTATTGCGTAATAATATGTTCATTATTTCGAATTGATAAATTACTAGACACCGCCTTAACTCTATTCCAATAAAATTAAAAATTTAACAATAATAATAATAAAAATTGGATGACTTTTATAGCGCCGTTTTTGTGAAATGGCGTTATTTTGATCAAACAAAGCATTCCTGGAAGAATTTTAATTTTGGAAATCAGAACAAAATTAATGTTTTAAGCCTATTCAACAACAGATGGCGCTCTTTGAAGTCATTTTTGGTTCATTACTCGACTATTTACCATTGAGTTGTTACAAGAATTCGCATAGATGTCACTAATGATCAAATTTTCAATGTTCAGAGGCAACGATGTTTTCTTTTTGTACATGCTGGTAACTAAGACGAAAAAACAATAATATAAGAATTTGCGTACCTGAAACCAAGTACTCTATCTCAGCATTTTTTCCTGAATCAGAGTCCATGGCTTTAACTTTGAGAATACTGGTTCCAAGAGGAATATCTTCATCAACATTGTGAGCCTGGTAATCTGGTAACTCAAACTTGGGGGCATTATCGTTCACATCAGTAACTCGAATGGTAAGCTGAAAATAAAATAATATTTATAAATATGTATAATATTATAAAAACTAAGAAAAATGCCTATCATAACAATAAATCCTGATTTTTCGAAACGAGATCCTAATACACACAAGATCCTAACCATTTATCCTAATCACACCTAACTGTCAAAGTCAATGACATTACAATAAAATAGATATATCCCACAAAATTACCCTAAAATATGACAATAGCAAGAAACACTCTAGTTTCAAACACTCACAGATCAGACACATCTGCCCTGATGATGGACACTGCAATGCTGTCCGAAACGTTGGCTAAAGAAGGAGTTAGCGCAACAAGGCATAACACCCCAAAAACAAATAACAAAAATACTTTTGGCCGTGAAAATCTTAAATCATATTTTACTCAGTAAATTCTTAATTCAAACATTGTTTATGTTAGAGAATGTGTGTATGAACAAAATAGATATTACTTAGGACCAGGCAGCGTTTAGGTAGGTACTTAAAAGTTGCGGCGAATACTACATTCTACATCACGGGTGTGACTGAGATGACAAGATACGCTTACTCACTTACAATAAGATGAATACGGTACGGTATATGAGACGATCTACTGCCAGTAGGTTGTCCTTATTCTATGTGTTGCTACATTCGCAATCTCTAATATGTTTTTAATGATGCTGAAAATCTTCAGGAAACGTTTATTTTTTATTTCCTTTATTTTTTCCCAATAATTTTTTACTCTTAAGTTGTACACATTTTCAGAATAAAAAAAATACATACGTATAAATGTTTAAAAACGGGAAGTTAAAGAAACCCACAAAGGCACTGCCTGTGCGTGGGTAAATATAAATAATTATTAATAAAATAAGAATAATAAAAATAAATACAACGAATTTGTATGAATTTACATGAATAGTGTTTCAACAGCTAAATCATTCAGCCATAATTTTAGTTATTTTACATAGTTTTAAGCTCCCTTGAAGTGATTTTCTCACAAAAACGGCGCAGTAGAAATGATTCAATCATTATTTATAATATTAAATATTTGGTTCTGTTTACGAATGAAATGTTATTCCTCAGCTTTTTTAGTGTTTGTCGTTTAATGCAAACATTTTCACATGGTACATGAGGGCATTTTGGCACTTTTTATGGAATTCAGTTAGAGATTGCAACAACTTTATGTGACGCTTGATAGTTTAGTACTAAAAGTAATCAATCAAAAGCAATAAGATTACAATATAGAGGATTAACTATAGAGGACGTTATATCTAAGCTGAAGATTCTCGATTCCCGCAATTCCGCAGGACCCGATAAAATTCCACCTAGATTCCTAGTTAATTGTATGCATTCATTGTCACATCCCATACATAAGTTATTTATGAAGTCACTCTCATCAGGTATGTTTCCTGACCTTTGGAAGTTTAGTCATTTGACGTCTATTTTCAAAAAAGGAAATAAGAGCGAAGTAACAAATTATAGGTCAATATGCATAATGTCTTCTTTACCCAAACTTTTCGAAAGCCTAGTACTGGACAAGTTGATATCTCAATTTAAACAAGTAATCTCACCAATTCAACATGGATTTATCAAAGGAAGATCAACGCTTTCCAGTTTAATATTATACACTAATGATATCGTTAATGGCTTTATCACATCATATCAAACTGACTCCATATATACTGACTTCAGTAAAGCATTTGATAAAGTAAACCACAGAATCTTAATACGTAAATTTAAATTGTTGGGAGTGAGAGGGAGCATGTTTGAATGGTTTAAGAGTTATCTCTAGTTGGGAAGGTACTTAGCGGTAACGGTGGATTCATTCACTTCTTACAAATTTACGGCATCAAGTGGAGTACCGCAAGGATCTCATCTGGGCCCAATATTATTTTGTTTGTTCATCAATGATATAGTAAATATTTTTAGCAAAGTCAAAGTTCTGTTATTTGCCGATGATTTGAAGATCTACAGAATAATTAAAGATGATAATGATCACGCTATTTTGCAGTCGAATCTGAATAAACTATTTGCTTGGTGTTCAGAAAATGATTTGCAACTAAATATTAGTAAATGCCAGATTATTAGTTTTTACAAAGGTAAAAATCCTCTTCATTTTTCTTATTTCATTAATGGCGCTAATCTTCATCGAGTTTCACAGATTCTAGATCTCGGTGTCTTATTCCACGAAAGTCTACAGTTTAACTTACACATTGATGAAACTACAAGCGATGCAATGAGAATGCTCGGTTTTATTTTGAGAATGGGAGCAAAGTTTAAAAATGTGTTAACTTTAAAACATCTATATTGCTCATTAGTACGAAGTAAATTAGAATATAATTCAACAGTATGGTCACCGTTCTACAAAGTCCATTCTCAAGCCTTAGAAAAGGTACAAAATAAATTTCTTCGGTACATCAATTTTAAAATGAATATTTCCATCGAATTTATAAATTATAATAACTTACGTACCGAAACCAGACTTCTCAAACTATCGGATAGAAGAGTTCTAACTGATATATTATTTTTATTCAAAATTATCAAATCTCTCATTGACAGCCCTGAATTATCTATAATATTATTATCCTAGCTTCTGGACGGTCTGGGCCCTCTGATTGGTCGAATTGAAATCGTTTGTTTCGGGTAAATTCCGCTAACTTGAAAATTAAGAGCCGATTTCATACTAATTTAGGATCGCCAGATTTCTTCAAAAGCATCGTTTCTGCTCATATAATTTTTGGTTAATATCGAAGAAAATTAATTACATTACAGTAAAAATTATTCACAATTACGTTTTATATATTTGACGTCTGTCAAGAATCAAACATTCTAACGTTCCTTAAAAATGTCAATCCCTTCTTTACCGGCCGCTGGAGTAGTTTCCCTATTGGCCGACAGAGCTCATATGAGCGATACACAAATACGTACAATTTCATTTATTCAAACAACGGTAATTATTTACGTAAAACTACCGTTTTAATACCATTTACAAATAAAACAAACATTTGATTCAACTTAATGACAATAAAAAACAACTCTTTGCATGAACGATTTTGAAAAATATTGATATTTTATATTATTTACGTAAATATTAATTTCGCATTATTTTGACAGAACACCGACATGAAGTTAACGCATAGTGCACGTGTATTTGTAGGAAGTATAGGCACTGCCAACACATGAAACACAATCGGAAGATAGAAACGCTTCGTTGATTGTAAAATCAGCCAACAAATCTCTAATTTGACATGTGCTTATATGTATAATAAAACAATCATTTTGCCAGGTATATATATTTATATATGGTAATTATTTGGTAATTATTCGGAATCGCTGGACAAGGATAATACGAAATATTTGTAAATAAAACCTTCTGATTTACCTTAGTTAATATAAAAGGAATCTGAATGCATTTGGGAAATTTTTAATTTTAGCATTTTAATTTCAATTACGTAAAATGAAAATTCGCTTTCGTTGTATTAACCTTTTTTGACAGCCGGAATAATTTCTATTGATGACATTTTCTTTTGTTGGTATTTCTGATATGAGTGGCTAGAATTTTTACCATTTACTCTATGCAAATACTAGGTAGGTACTATTTTAGCCCAGCTCGAAAAATAAAATAAAGGTATTTAGGTTTGTTTTATAAATAAATAAAGAAATGTTTAAAAAAGGTTATTATAGGTTAGGTTGGGTTATTATAGGTTAGGATAGGTTAGGTTGGGTTATGCTAGGTTAGTACAGGTTGTTAGTATATAGGTTAGGTTAGATTAAGTTGGATTATTATAGGTTAGGTTAGGTTAGGATAAGTCAGGTTATGTTAGGTTAAGTAAGGATAGCTTGGGTTATTATAGGTTAGGTTAGGATATAGGTTAGGTTGGATTATTATAGGTTAGGTTGGGTTAGGTTAGGTTGGATTATTATAGGTTAGGTTAGGATATATGTAAGGTTAGGTTGGATTATTATAGGTGAGGTTAGGTTAGGTCAGGTTGGATTATTATAGGTACAAAAGAAAATGTCATCAACAGAAATTATTCCGGCTGTCATTCCACACAACGAAAACGAATTTTCATTTTACGTAATTAAAAATTAAAGCTAAAATTAAAAAGTTCCCAAATGCTGTTCGATTACTTTTATAGTAATTAAGGGATCTCAGAAGGTTTTATTAAAAAATATTTCGTATTTTTCCGTGTCCAGCGATTCCGAATATTTACCTATATTAATTTACCTTTACCCATTTAGGCAATTATTCGGGAAAGGTAAAGTTTTACCCGAACAACTGTCATCCTTATTATGCCTAAACTCCTTCCTGTTCCGTGTTTTAACTATATATACTCACCGTCTCTCTGTGAATGACCTAATATCTACCTATTAAATGTAACTGTAGTTAGTATAACTTCAACAGGGCGTAGCCCAATCGAGTGCCGCCCGCAGGGTCTAGTAGCTAAAAACCCGCGGAGCGGGTTTTTAACTGCTAGTTAGAATTAATATATATGAATGTACCTGCCAGACAAACTCGAAGCAAAGACACTTTTAAATGTAACAAGAACCTCAATACTAACTACTCTATGTATTCACCAATTCCAAGAATTCATCACCTTGCAAACAAATACTGTAAACTTATTGATATATTTGGTGTTAATAACTTTGTGAGTTTCAAAAGGCAAATAATTTCAGACCCATTTGCTAGTTATTAACTTGTATTATTTATTAGCTTTAAAAAAGGTCTTGTCTTCATACTTTGATTTACTTTACCATATTATTTTCTAATTACCTTATGAGTAAATTATATTTAGCTATTTTATCCATGTATATGTTACACTTACATACATATACTGTCAACTTACTATGTAAAAGCCCGATAGGGTGTTAATAAATAATAAATAAATATACATATATCTTCTGTAGAAATCTTAAAGTGGCAAGCAAAAAATATTTCAATTGTATTGCTTTTGATTTTGTAGTTTTAGTACCAAACTGTTACGCGTGATACAACAATATACTAATTATAACCAAAAAAAAAATTTTCTTATAACTTCATTGGACAAAAATTTGTTTTTTTCTACTTGATATATGTCGCTGAGAGCTACATTGTAAACTCACTTTCTTATATTATGCATCGGCTTATGTTAAAAAGGGAGAAGTTAAAACAAATCTTTTTGCAGTACGTCTTTAAGTTATTTAAGTATTGCTAACCTCAACAGATGTTGAAAATCCACCAGAATCCTCAGTAGCAGTGACAACTAAAGAATAAACATGAGGCTGGCGGAGGTCTTCAAAGTCCAATTCCTTAGCCAGCTTCACAATGCCGGATGTGGGGCCGATGTTGAAGGTTCCCGCCCCCTGGCCCGCGGCCTTCAAGGTGTAGCGGATTTCACGGTCAGCGAACGATTTTGCCTTTACCGAAATAATGCTGAAAAATAGTTAGAAAGGTTAGTTTGAAGGAATGGATAAAGTCTGTACAAAAGAATAAAATACATTACATTCATATTTTTATTAGAGGTTCATAGGATATCCGGTAAGAAGTTTGCGGTGACAGGGTATGTCATCAAAATGACAATTAAAACACCCCTCCAAAAAGTCATATAAAATCATGAAAAGTGATGAAACAAAAACTAGGTTAAATAGGTTAAATATGTAAGTATTAAACCTAGTTTTTGTTTCATTACTTTTAATGACTCTATACCGCTTTTTAAAGTTGTATTGAATTTTCATTTTGATGAAATATCATGGAACCAAAGTTTGCGTGTGATAATTTTTGGCAGTGGAATTCAATCAATTCTCAAATCATTTGTTGGATGATTCTGTCCGAATTTTGATAAATATTATGCAATATGTTAATATTTTAGCTAATAAAAATTTGACGGAAGTTCTACCGAAATCCACGGGTATTGAAAAATGGGGAACAGCTTTCATACTGAACAAGATTGTAAATAAAAAATACAACAGTAAACCCTGATGATCATGATGATGTTTATGATATTTTACAGATACAAATACTTATTCCAAAAACATTTTACTACTACACTGACTATTATACAGTAGTTAAGCACAATGCTGGCTGTTTTTGGGTTCTCGATTAGCATAACCCACATTAGCGGCTTACAACATGGTTTCACCGATAAACTTACGACACATCTGCCCTGATGGTGGGCACAAAAAGGCTAAAGAAACTTCGATTCAAGAATAATTCTCAACAACCCGAAAAACAACCAACATGAGATAAATCATAATAGATAATTACATATATTATATTATGTACACGCATAACATTTTTAGATTTATTTTGTGCGCTTATATTTACGTAATTATAGTACTCTTAGGAAGTAGATACTTACTCTGAGTCTTTCTTCTGATTTTCTGGAATTTCTGCCTCGTAGCTCGGCATGTAAAACTGTGGAGCACGTTTGCCTCCTACAATGGACAGGCGCTCTTCAGGAGTCGACTGGAATCTTCTCTCATCTACTCGGCCACTCTGGAATTGTTTTGAGATGCAGTTATAATTTTGGTAGACAACACCGTATATTTGTACAAATCTAAAGATAAAAGGACACTTATTCGGCTATGTAGATATGTAAAATTAATGTTTTATAAGCACATCGGAATGAAACATACATGTAGGAATATCGATTAACTGTATACCCACACACATAAATATATTTTACTATTGCCTATCCTAAGACATTGGCGGGATCAAAAGGTTAAATCCACTTAATTTGTTTATCAAAATATTACATTAATCACACTATTCACAATGACGCAGTGTAAGTATATTTTCCTTAGTTAATTTTCAGGTTGGCTTACGAAGAATACATTAGACAGAAAGCTTGGTTTCATTATTATTAATTAAAAATGAATGCCAACCCACAACTATTTATTAACTTATTTTCTACTATCAAGACAGGAAGCGACGAGCATTGAGCGGTGAGAGTATTTTGAAACTTTCAGACTAGTCTTTGTCAATTACCATTTAGAAATGAAACATTGTTTGAAATAAAAAATAAAACTACGTTTGGGGATAAGAATTGAATTATGAGGATATTCCAACCTTCTCTTAGCCATTCTCCTCGACTTCCTGCCAAAACAATCCTTAAAATTACCGGTACAATTCATGTAGCTTGAGGCATCAGAGACTCTTGTGTTATTGTGGTTAGCCAGACTCTTGCAAACATTCTCCTTTCATCTTCCTCACTCCTTCCACATCTCATTCTTTCTACCCATTAAGGTATATATGTAACTAGAGTAACGTGAGCATTCAAATTATGCCCAACATCATAGGACTAATTGGTAACATAGAGATAAGATGGGCTTCAGTCGATTACAAGCGCTCGCCGGGTTTGGGTCTATAGTGATAACTACAAAATGCCTACACATACGCTAAGATACCGCATAAGTCGCTCTGGAAAATATAGAAAGTAGTGGTATAACCTCACATCGGTAAGTAGGGTTTTACCATAGGTACTCAAAATTTATGAAAATTTACACTTTCAATTTTTAAGAACTCTAGGACCACTAGTAACTGAAGTGCTCTGAGCTTCAGCGCATCGGTAAGCCACCGGTGACTCTGTTCGTTGAGTTTGTTCACTGTCGGAAGGATTCGGGTGACATCGACAGCCGCTACTTCCCGCATGGGAATGATATTTTTTTTTATATTGATTGATACCTCAATGTTTCTACCACTCATTCCTTAAATTTTAGGGCGCCACTCCACTGACTCAAGGCAGTTAGGAATCTAACGTTAAAAATTATATTTGAGGGGTCTTCGTACATATATTTAGATATGTATATATATAATAATATGTCAATTTACCTGATCTTCAGCCTTCACGTATAGCACATACTCCATATCCAACTGGAAGAGATCCGTTCCTCTCGTCCTCACCACCCCTGACCTCTCGTCGACCTCGAACCTTCCCCCGGTCCTGTCCCTCACGATGAAGTAGTGTATATTATGGTCTGTATCAGGGTCACGGGCCTGCAGCGTGAACACGGGCGTGTTGGGCGGCGCGTTGAGTTGCACCACAGCCTGCATGGGAAGAGGGCGGTTGATGAAGTAGGGGGGCTCGTCATTGATGTCCTTCACATGGATGATCACCCGCTGGTTGTCAGTGTCTGGAATTGTTAAGGCTTATTTAGTACACAGGATGTTAATGTTAGGGTCAGGTTAATAAATCAATGATAAAACAGAACAGTGACAAAATGGAACATTGAAAAACGCTAAGTAAAAAAGTGATCTAATCTAATCTAATCTAATCTAACCTAACCTAACCTAATCTGTTTTATCCGGCTACCGATAATTAGATGTTATAAAGAAAAAACTCAACCGCAATTTGAATAATAACATAATTATGTTCACGACCTTCAGAATTGGGTGCCAATTTATTAAGTCACGGAATTTCTTCAGTGGTTGAATTATAAAATGATTAGGTTCTTTGATCAAATCGAAATTACTGAAAAGTTACAAAAATGTTGTTTTTTAATAATCAATCATTTTTAACCTAAAACTGTATTTATCAATAACCTTTACCATTTTGATATTTTTCGGAAAAATCGGAAGTAAATCGACAATAAACCTTTAAGCCCTTCAAAATTGAATACGAATTCTAAAATCAATAATGAAGCATAAGAGTCACAGGACAGTAATTTAATTAAGGACCGTTGTGTTTATAGATGAAAAACAAATCCTTCTAAGAAAGTGTTTTTTAACAAAATTAAATTTTCCCAATATGTGTTGGATTATTTTACTAGAAGTATTGGTTAGTTGAACATTGTAAACTAACTAACTAACCATCACGCCGTTTCCCCGCAGGGGTAGGCAGAGAGGACGGACCGCCAAACAACTCGGTCATGGCACACACTCCTTGCCTCATTCACATTCATACATCGTCTCATACATACTCTTCTATTATTCTGAATCTTGACATGGCCCGACTAAAGTATCTGATTCACTTGGCAGTGCCATGTTTTCCTCGGGCGTCCCCGACTTCTGCTACCATTCTATGCTTTCATCGAATATTCTCCTTACACTCCTTTCTTCGCTCATTCGCTCTACATGCCCAAACCATCTAAGCGTCCCTTTATTCATCTTACTCATTACGCTTACATCAACCTTGCACTCTTTGCGGATCTACACATTTCTCACACTATCATACATGGTTTTAGCACACATACGCCTCAGGGATCCCATTTCTACAGCATTCAGTCTACTTTCATCCTTCCTCTGCCAGTTTCATGCCTCACTTCCGTAAATCAGGGTAGGTACCAGCATTCCATTGTGGACTGCTAGCTTCGCTTCTTTGAACAATTTTTTGTTAGCGCCAACTGCGTTCAGTCCTCCATTAATGGAGTTACCTGCATTAATTCTTCTTTCAATATCTCCGTCAGCCTTCCCATCTCTCAAAAAATACTACACAAATCTATGTAGTTACACAAACTCATCCACCTGCTCCAAGTATTTCATTCACAACTATATTGCACACTGTTTTAGTACTCTCTCTTTCAAACACCTTGACTTTAGACTTACTTACATTCATCATTAACTCATTCATCATTAACTCATTATTACCTGTAATTGTTATAAATAAATGTACAAATTATATATATATAAATAAATAAATATAAATAAATAAATAAATATTCTTCATACTCGTACATACTTCGTTCATCCTAGACACGAGACACTGTAGATATTCCATTCTGTTAACAATCAGCACCGCATCATCAGCATATAATAGGCAACATCCTCTCAGATTACTCAAATTCGGGCCAAATCCTACCTCTTTCAATTCTTGCATACAATTGTATAAATAATTGTATAAATTCTTGCATACAATCCATGTATAGATTGAATAATCATGGTGACATTACGCAGCCTTGTTTAACACCTTTTGTGATTTCAAACCAACCCGTAAAACGACCGTTCACCCTAACATATGCAACACTTCCCTCATACAGAGACGCAATTGCCTGTGTGAGATTCGTTTTCACTCCATACTTGGACAACACCTTCCATAGCTTTTTCCTGTCGACTCGGTCGTATGCTTTTTGTAGATCTACAAAGGCACAGAAAAGTTTCTGGTTTTTTGCCAGAAACTTCGCAGGGAGCATACGCAATGAAAAGATCTGGTCCATGCACCCCCTTCCACTCATAAAAGCACCTTGCACATCCCATATTTTATCCTTTGTTTCCTTTCTTACCCTTTCAATCAAAATTCTACCATACAGCTTGCCAACTTAACAGGCTAATAGTCCTATGATTCCCACATTCCATTCGTGGCCCTTTACCTTTGTATAACGGTATGATCACAGCCCTTCTCCAATCTAAAGACGTGTAACCTTCCTTTATACATTGGTTAAAGAGATTGCACAAACATGTGATAATTATACGGCTATCTCCTTTAAAATATTCAACAGCAATATTGTCGAAACCGACAGCCTTTCATTCTTCATACATTCAATCGATCTTGTTATCTCTTCCATGCTGATTTCGGTAATATTCGCCTCATCATCATTCGTATCTGATTCGCCGCTGGAAACACTATCACTCGGGTTACTTTCGAAGACTTCCTCAAAATATTTCATCCATCTCTCTTTTATTTCTGCCTCATTTGTCAACATTGTACTAATATAAAAGCCGATTGTTGGTGAAATACTTACATTTTAATCCAGCTGGAGGAAAGCACGGAAGAAAATAATTGATTAGTACAAGACAAATTAGCACATACACATATAATAATACATAGTAAGAAATCAATTATTATTCAAAAGATGGGTGAGGTAGATAATACATCAGAAATATTAAGTATGAAAACAGTTTGTTTTAGTGTGTTTGTAATTAATATAATTCTGGGGGGGGGGGGCTGTATTAAATAACGTGAAAATTGTTCAGGAAAGGTTTTTTTTGTCAATATACTGGAGGTAAAAAATGGGGAAACATTATTTCACAATTTCATTCATCTTGAATGAAATTGTGAAAATCAATATAAGGAAATTTGAGAGTAGGTAAGTACCTACTTTATATTTACACCCCCTTACTTATAATCCAAATGTAAATATTACGCGGTGCGTAAGGTCAGATTGGTGAAAAACTTGACTTATTACCACGGCATAGGTATGGTCAAAACGGCCTACACCGGGGTTCAGGTCTGTTGTCTGTCTGTGACTACACCACCGTCGAACCTGTGCATAAGAATCTAATAAGTAAGATGGACATTGTTTAGTTGTTTGTAATAAGTTATTGTACGTTCAAGTGTAACAATGCTAACTGATATAAAATATATATTTTTATAAGAAGGATAAAAAATATTTACACAAAAAGTAGACACGGAAGACAAGCCTTTCGGCAGGCAGTATTGTATTTATTACGTGTACAAAGTGGCTTGATGTTTTGTATGGTACCTAGAGCGCTCTAGACTGTCACAAGTATGGAAGCGAATTAAAAAATTAAGCTTCTTACTGATTGTGATTAAAAACCCATTGCTTTAATTAAAATCGTGTAGCACTTTGCGCGGCGTCATCCTGGAGGAGAATATACTCAGAACGAAAGATGACATCTCCCTCTTTCTTATAAGCAAGCAAACAACAGACAGGCTACAACGGAGCTCTCGGCGGCAGGATCATGATAGGCAATTACGTACTTATAACTGATATCTCTGTTGTAACTTCTCCCTATTTCTCATAAACGACGATTTAAACAGAAAGACACGCTACAACATTATCTTAGTAGCAGGACCACGGTGGTACGTGACGTATTACGTTTTTTTAATTTGCGTACATTGAAAATTGATTCATTAAATCCTACACCAAAATTTAAGATAGAAAGATAGGTACTGTAGGCAGTACTGGTAATCATGGTTAAGATCGAAAAAAACTGATTATTTCAGCGGATGTTTCTTCAACAATATTCTAGGAAAAATAGAAGGATAAATGAAATGGTTTTCAATATATGTGTTTGAAGCCGAGGTTCCAATTTCTGGGCCGACCCAAATTCTGTAGATACGGGACATTTTACGAGAATTTGGTGTCAGGCCCGTGTTTTTTTTGTCTCGGATATTTTTTGGGACACGATGTTTGCTGCCTGGAAATCTTTATTATTTATAAACAAGAATGGTTTAGAATCAGTTTATTGAAAGGAGACTTTTATGTCCGTGCTGCTATGCACTGGCTTTATAACTCGCCTTCGCCAAAGATTAGGATTGAAAAATAATAAATAAAGAAAATAGTGGCTAGTGTATTCTATGAAAGTTGAATGGGTAAGGGTACCTATTTCAAAGCTTATGATAGAAAATATTCAAAGAAATTCAAGAAAGAAAAATTAACGAAAATTTCACGTTTATTCTCAATGTTCGAGAGTTTTTGCTGCTTCATATACCTGCACACTGAATCTGACGTGATAATGAATGTGATTGAAGAAGGAGTGTACGCCGTACGGCAGGTGCCGAGACAGAGTTGTGTGACGGTCTAGCCTCTAGGTATACCCATACCCTACGGCTTAAAATAAATACATACTAATAAATTACATTTTTTGTGATTTTCTCAACTAATATACTAGGCCTATGCCCGTATTACGGTAGTCGTACATGATTTAAATTATAATGTGAGAACTAGAAAAATAATATTTTGTAGAAAAAAATAATAAAACAAAAGAAAAAACGCATTTAAAGAGTAAACAAAAAAAATACATATATAAACCAAAATAGAAATAAAACTAAAAATTAAAAATAAACTGAACGATAAAAAAGATATTTGAAGGAATATGTAAAAAAACAAGATATTTGTTGTATAATAATAATAATAATATTTGGATAATTTATATACTTAGCGTCATTTTCGTGAAAAATCACCTCAAGGGTGCTGTACAAATATATTTCTTAAATAGTTAATACTAGAACTACTGACTTAAAGTTGAGTGTTTAATTTGTAGAACTCGTTTTAATTTTAAGTTTATCTCAAATATTTAATTATATAAGCATTATCAAACTACGTGTTAATGCCTTCAGAAGGCGAAACAGATGTCACGCGTAGTAACAATTACACAGCAAAACTTGTTTATACAGACTGTTTTTTTTGGTAAATTCAATAGTTATATAATTGAATATTTGAAAACAAAAACAAAAAAGTATAATGTTTTTTCTCGTGTCCTCATTTCCCTCGGGTTTGTCTCATTTTCCTACAAATTCATTTAAAATTGCCACTTTTGTCATGGGTTAAACAAAGCATAGACAAACTTTATGCTATAACAATTTATTGTTTGTAGTGTGTCTTGCACATGTTTACAGAATAAATCCATTTATCCGGTCTATTATTCTCCAGATTGAGAGCGGAGTTTTTTTGCCGCACATCTGTATGAGTTGTGTATGCCGAGCGGAAAGCAGCTCGAGACAAATAAATCTGTATTCCACAATAAACTACCGGAGCTATGTAACTGAAATAAAGGAATAGGAAACGTACGACGGTCGCTGTATTTATACAATATAACTGTACAGTTTCTACAGTTCTACAGCACTGCATAGTATCATGTGTAGAATCTACTGTAGATATGTGTTTATATGTTTACGTTTGGGGATACGTCGAACCATGCGAGATGGGCTTTTCAGAGAATGTGCATCTATTAATACCAAAATTAATGTAGTTAAGTACCGACAGTAGGAAGCAACTGAATATGATGATGTAAAAAAGGCCATATAAAATGGCGTTAAGAAATAACCTTGAAGTTGTTAGAACGTGGATAATAATCGAACTAGGTATCTTTTTAATGTATGCTGTATGCAATGTTCACACTCGATAATCAATGTATAAATAAATCTTTTTCTGAACTTTATGATTAATCACGGACCTATTTAATTGTATTCGAATGTTTTGTTCGGTCGTCACTAGGAAGTTTTAAGTTTCATTGTTCATAGGTCATGGTTGGTTTTGTTTTACATATAAGTAAAGTGTTCAGGAACCTACTTACTAGTTTGAAAACGATGTATTATTGCCTTTCTTTGTACTATTTATCATTATTTGAGTGAACTTTCGTATATTTTTTGTTTGTTTTTGAATCTTTATTTAGATGAATGCAAATTAATATATCCTTATTGATGAATTATGTTTAGATGAGACATGAGGCGAAAAATAGGTTCCGTTTTTTGACCTCCAATTGACCTCCAACTCTCCCAACTATAACTACCGATTCCGGTCAAATAAAATAACGATATTCAAAATTTAAGACCGAAACAAAAATATATAAAAAAAATTGTATCTACTAAAGCTACAAAAAGGTTTTTCTTTTTAAATTTCTTACATTTAAAAACGGAAAGGTTGGCAATAATAAAAATAAGATGAAATTATGTTGTTATATTCAAACTGCTGAAAGCAAAAAAGGGAAATCTAATGAAGAGATTCAATAAAATAATAAGTTTTCTATTATACTTATTCGGCCAAATGTTATTTTTCATGAATGTATGTTACGAATTTAATGAGGATCGTGTTCTGTCCATTAAATCTCTTAAAGTTGCTACAACTTCTCACAAATACATTTTCAATGTAATTAGTATTGCACTTAGGAATATAAAACGTGGGGGAAATTAATATTTAGTAATAATAATATGGGGCTCAGTTCGAATGCGGTAAGAAACATATTTCAAAAAGATACACATTTACATCTTGTAAAAATGTTTTATTTTACTCGTAGACATACAATATTATAATCGAAATTGATTTTAAACCTACACATCCAATATCGAAGAGAAAAGCTTAACTTTGTTGATAGAAAGTAGTTGAGTGCAGGTATTGTCGAGTAAGTTCGATACACGAAATATATTAGCGGCGCCCAGCGGGTGCCTTGGGTAGCGGAGCTTTATGGTAAAATAACGTTGAATTTTCAGGGGCATAAAATCCAGCGCATCTGCTACCGTACACCGTACATGATGGAGGTGTCGGTTGTTGTATATTTTATATGAATCGATCAAACAATATAATATAGTCTTATGCGCATTCCTTTCGCGGCGCCACGAATTGGCTCATAAAACCAAACCTAACTCGGAATATAATAAAATCCAAGACTATAAAATTATACTCGATCATTGCTGTTCAATGCATTTGAAAATATAATCAATACATCAGGTTGATTCTTTTTTCTTTGGGGGAGTTGGGTGAACATCTACATATGATAGTAAGCGTGCGTTAGAAAGAAAAAACGAGGAAAATGACTATTGCTAATTTACTAAGGATGTCAGGGTTAAAAACGGGATTGCAAGCCTCACGAATGAATTAACAGGTTTCCTGTTAAAATTTTAGTAAATTACGAATATATTATCATGTCGGAATACGTGTTCGTGAAAATCGGAAAATTTTTGAAGGAAATTTTTTTTTTGTATCGTCTAGATATATTAGCAGAGCGAATCGATAATTCATTCTTAAATGGGTGTTTTATTAATAAGGCCTGCTAATTTATCGTGAGGCCTAAAATTGATTTTTATCCGATACGCCGCACGTACAAAGAAACGACCTTTCAAAAGATAAAAAATTCGGAAAATTCATAAGCTCCGTTTTGTGATTTCTACTTGTAATTTCATTGAAAGCGTAACATTTCTAAACCTTACGGTGAATCATAAACATTTCATCCAGATTACCACACTTAAAATTGAGCTACCAAAAGCGAAATAATTTTATTTGAACCCATTACCGTATTATGTCAATGTGCTCATTCGTGAAACGAATTACTTTAGGTAAATACTTAAATTTGTTTACAAACTTGAGAACGGTAAAGCTAATAAAATCTCACTAGTATGGAAAGTGGGTACCACTTTTTAGTTACTAATAACATTATGTCTTTTACGTGCAACAAGTAAAATATTCAAGGAACACATTTGGCATTGGAGCTTTTATGGAATATAAGCTTTGCGAAAATCCCCTAAAAACCTGCATTTCGCTGAAATGAGCGTACTCGTAAAAGCTTTCTGCATTCTGCATTTCACATTTAAAATATTAAACAGACCATAATTTAAATTCACCTTCCCTACGGCTTAGTACCTGTGTTTTTGCTGAATTCTCCGTTTTAAAAAAACACGTTTAGAGCTGAAAATTATTTTTTTGAAAACTTTTAAAAACATTTACGGTGTGAAAGAAATGTTTTAAAACATTAAAAAATAAAAATTAATTAATTTATAATTTCTTTTTAAATGTTTTAAAACATTAACATGTTACCTTTTATTATGAATAAAAATTATTGTTTTAAACAACAACAAAAAATCGACAGAAGTGGCGATTAAAAACGCAATTTCTGGCGAAAATAACATTTCAAATTCAATTTGTGCCACACAAAAATTTTAGGGAGGATTTCCCAGCCCGGCAAATTATGACTCTCGCCAAAAACTTTTTCCAGCGTCGAGTATTTTCTGCTTTAAAATTTGAAGTCTCTAGTCGTATATATTATATTTTCATCTCGTTGAAGAGTTTAAAGGGTCACCTTGGGCTAAGGTATTAAAATATCAGATCATACTGGCTTCATTTAGGGGTAGTAACATCTGTATCTAGGGGAGTTTGGAAACAGGATCCGAGGGCGGATGGAGATAAAGATGATCAAAGGATTGAATAACAACAAATAATCCGAGCGTTCTAAGAAGCAAAGCAATTAAAAACGTAAGATTAAGTAGTTCTCGGTAGATGGGTAAGTATAAATTATGCCTTTATTATTTACCGTTGAATATTATTGTATTTATATTGAATAAATTAACTTTTTTGTATGAAAGATAATATATTTGAAAATTATGGTAATACTTTTGCGTTTTGCATAGCATAGAGCGAAACTGAAAACTCATCTCTTCAAAAATTCTTGTCTGTAATAATAATAATACTTGGATGATTTGGATAGCGCCGTTTTTGTGAAAAATCACCTCAAAGACGCTGTAATAATATATTTCTACCATGATCTATCGTATTACTAACTATAGACTAGACAAACTATTATAAAATTCAGATTGTATTCACTGGTTCATCGATCACTAATAAAAAACATTCATTGTTTTTTTAAGAATTTTATATACAGTTCGCACGCAGAGGACATAATTGGAGCACGTGTAATTAATATTGGTATTTATTTAATTAATGTTATTTAATGAGCGTATTTAGGAGAGGAAAATCAACTATTATGTTGCTGTACTAAGAGGTATCTTTAAACTATCTATAAAGAATTCTTGTTGCATTCATCTCGCGTGAAGACTAGTTGAAGCCACAAAGAGATGTAAAAAGTTTATTTCATTAATGTTCTTTAATGAGCGTATTTAGGAGAAGAAAATCAACTCTTATGTTGTTGTACTAAGAGGTCTCTTTAAACTATCTTTAAAAGAATTCTTGTCACGTTCATCTTGCTGTACTAAGAGCCCTAAGAGGTATCTTTAAACTATCTTTAAAATAATTCTTGTCACATTCATCTCGCGTGAAGGCTAGTTGAAGCCACATAGAGATGTAAAAAGTACCGTCAAGTATGGGTAAATTGAAATTTTTTACTACTATTAAATATACTAAATATATAACACATTATAGCTCGGAAGCATTCCGAAATTCTATGTAATTACATCATGTCGCCGGGACTTACGGAAGTTAAAAAATATATTTTAAAGCCTGAAGGGTTAAAAGACTGGCAAGAAACCTTAACATGAAATTGAAGACACACTTAATATGACATACATAAAACCTTATTAATTATAATTATACGAGTAATATTTGTTAATGACACAAGCTAAACACTCTGGGTTCAATAAATCTCAAAACGCATGGAATGTTCGTGATTTTAAAACTTTACATATTTTTCAGATTGAAAAACATAAGTTAGGAACTGTTTCGCTGAACAATTTCTGCAGTTGTTTTGTTGTGAAAGTGTATGTTGCTGTGCAAGTTTGTCGAACTAAGTGAAGTAGCATTCTGCAATGAAAACCTTAATTTATTTGCAAACGTCTGCAAGTTTAATCAAGCGCAACGATAAACATAACAAAATGTGTAACGAACTAACTAACCATCACGCCGTTTCCCCGCAGGGGTAGGCAGAGAGGACGAACCGCCAAACAACTCGGTCTTGGCACACACTCCTTGCCTCATTCACTTTCATACATGCTCTTCTATTATTCTGACTCTTGACATGGCCCGATCTGATACATTTGATCGTGCCATGTCTTCCTCGGGCGTCTCTGACTTCTTCTACCGTTCACATTTGCTCTCATATATTCTCCTGACATTCCTTTCTTCGTTCATTCGCTCTACATGCCCAAACCATCTAAGCGTCCCTTTCTTAATCTTATTCTTACATCGGACTTGCATTATTTGCGAATCTAAACATTTATCACGATCATACATGGTTTTACCACACATGTGTTCACATAATGCTACGTATACATACACGAGCCGAACTGAACCTCAACTTATTGGAAAGAAACTAAGAAACCGCAAATGGCACGAAACGCCGCTTGCAGTTGCTTCGTTCCTTTCCCGTAATTCGCGGTTCAGTTCGCGTTTCAGTTCGCAAATATATACGTACCATAATATTACAATGTTGCAATTATTCTAAGAAATGATTATTATGAAAGTAATCATTTTCCATGTTATCGGTCTCCAATGTAACTTTGACACAAAACTAATAAAATGCAATAAATTAGGTGTCTACGATAACATTTCAATAATACTATAACTAATTGTTGACGTGTTTGAGTTTACAGTAAGCTCTGTTTAAAGGAAACATTGTACGAGATTGAAGCAGTCATTCGTTTGAAATCAAGATTATAATTTCGCTTTAATTAACTACATTTCATAATTTTCCGCCGCCCTGAGCATATGCAATGATGCTGATAAACTCTTTAAGTGTATTTTTATGTACCATGATTAATAGACCCATATATACCACACCTTCACATTAATGTTAAGGGTTTATGGTCGTAGTCACATAGATAAATTAATGCTGACGTGTTTTATAGTGTCACCTCTGCCTTTGATTATTGTTTATCAAGGGAGACCTTATTTGAACCCACCTCAAACCCGCCGCACTGGGCATTGCAGATGAAATGGCCGTAACTAAATTATACACCACTAATATCTTTTCATATAAACTAGTCTAGACATGAATATTCAAACACGAATTGATAATAAAATTTATAACTTGAGATATGTAAAGTACTACGTAGAAGAGTAGATATCTACTTATCCTCCTCATAACTATATACAATTCTGACATCCTCGATGAATCTATTGTTGACGGTTTCATGGAAGGAGGATGGATATCTTTTTAGTACAGCTTTTTAATGCGTATTTTAAAGCTTCTCCGCACTTTATTCCACCACCCCTAATGCTCCAACTTTCTTCAATTTAAAAGAGATGGCTCAATTGCCGGGAACATTTAGAAATTGTTTCACGAAGTATAGTGTAAAGTCGCTTCCTGCGCTATGCAGAGGTGTGTTAATTTTATTATGAGAGCAAACGAAACAAGTCCCATTTCAAGGGAAATAAGAAATAATGAATAAAGGAATGCCGTGGTCCTTGGAGACGTTTAACAAAATTAACTCTGCCCCGCGGCAGATCAATCTTTCTGAGAACAAACACCTAAAGTTGCACGGCACTAAAGTAACCGCGGTAATTTTCATACCGGCATCAAACTCGGAGCCAACTTTACTGCAAAAGATCGTTACGGCCTTTATGTGTTCACATTATAGCTCAGTTAATTGCTTTACTAGGGGAGATTACAAGGATAACATAGACCTGCCCGTCTTGGTCTTCTAGCAGGAGACTTACCGACCGTTTATCTGCAGTGAGTCATTTCATCTAATTTGCAATGGTTTTTCAGAAAAGGAGGAATAATTCGAAAGTTTGCATATTAATCATAAATATTTAAGTAGAAGTGACTATTCTCGAGGAAATTGAACGTGTGTATCCTGAGAGATGTAGGTATAAAACTTTACAGGGGTGCTTCGACACGACCCTGTGAAGTTTATTTTATAGATTGAGTTTAGATTATAGTTTGATAGATTTATAAATTAGATATTGCAGAACCAGTCATTCATTTATTTATTATTAGATTTGAAGATATACAGATTTACAAGGCACTTTATTTAGACGTTCTAGCACATCAATGTTATAACAACGTTGGATAAAAATAGGTTTTACGGCTTTCGTTGAAAGCATTGATAAATAATACCTAGATCGACTAATAAACATTAATATTCTATTCGGCTTCATTTTGATATCCCGGTTTACTTCCGACGTTCATAAATTTCATGGCATGTTCCAAGTTCCAATAAACCGTGGTTTTAATCGAAACTGTTGATCAATCTCCATTTCCCTTGAATCTGGGAAAATCTTAAGACCTTGGAGGCGATATAAAAGACGTTGTTGGCAATATTGATGTCCCTCAACTCCTTTTCCCTCCCACAACCGACACTTTCCCGCCCTACGTGCTTCTCATAATAAGGGTAAATTGCCTCGGAAAGAGGGAAGACACTGATACGAGATACGACAGAAGAAAACAACCACTTAGAAAACCTCGTTTCGGATTTCGCTAAGAAAATATATCAAACTTTCTAAGAAAAACTATACAAAATCTTGCTTAAGAACTTTTTCAAGTAGGTCCTTCATACGTAGGGGAGACCTGTACAAAACCGTATACCGGGGTAAAACCGTATTTCTCTTTAAAAGCTTTATTTCTTTATATATTCCCTCCACGCATTCCGCCCATGTTAAGCCCCCAAATCAACGCAAGTCAGCAGAAACTTGTCATAACAAGCCTGCCCGCTGGCGAGATAATACGCTTATTAAGTTTTTCGGTGATCTGATCTAATTTTACGGTTATTGAAATAATTAATAGTGAAGTTTATATCGTTTGCAGGTGAGTGACATATAACATACTATTATTATGTATATTTTAAATTTGATTAAGTAAAACATTTGGGTGAGTTTCTTGACAAGTTTAACATTTGTGAAAGAATGTGCGAATAGAAGTTTCTCGGGCACAACCGTACGGGGTAAAACCGGCCAGTATACGATTTTGACCCGGAATATTTTCGTTGAAGCATTTTTTTATGTGTTTACAGACGTTATCATCATGCCTCGTAATTACCAAAGAAAAACTCCAAGCCAAGACTAGAATACGGAAAAATTAGGAAAGCCATTAAGAGTGTCGTCCCAGGAACTATGGGTTACCTAAAAGCATCAGAAATCTACGGAGTGCCGAAATCACTCGTTGATTACGTTCTTACCATGGAACGTCGCCTATTTGGGATAACTTACAAAGATCTTCGAAGCTTAGCATTCGAGTTGGCGGAATCCAACAAAATAGTGTATAATTTTAACAAAACTGAGAAACTGTATATGGTATACGGTTTTACCCACCCCCCGGGGCAAAACCGGAAAAATTAGAGGTTTTGTTTTTTTTTTTTAAATACATTTACGAATAAGATTTTCGTAAATTTTTCTATTATGTTTTGTTCCTTATTAAATTTATTAATAAAAATAGTTACTATCAACCTCATTTTATTTTTAATTACTGAACTACAGAGCTTCTGCCTTAGCTATACGGTTTTGGACAGGTCTCCCCTACTTACGTAAATACCGCATGTAGGTAGAAAAATACTGGCAAGCCTATTTTTTGCTTTCATTACTCATAAATATTGTGGTTAAGGTTTAAAATTATAGCTATAAAAATAGATACATAGAAGAACCCTAAACTAATTGTATTAAAAATTAATATTCGTGGACTTTCCATGGTTTGCATTATAAGATCTATAATGACGAATTCCACAATATTCCATTTTACAAAAGTTTTGCGCAATACCAATAAGCTTATCATTTAATTTTCTTTATACTCTCGTAGTATCATATGCAACTATGCTTTATTGTTGCAATGTACAATACGTATAATATTTATAAAATTCTAAATAATTTTTCATATAAAAAGGTATTAATAAAATATTATGTCCTTGTAATAATATAAGACAACAGTGACAAATTTTCAAAGAAATGTTGAAAGCAAATTAAATTTGCAATTATGCAATAAAATTCTAATGCAAACAGAACTGTTCCAGAATGAGAGGTGCGGAGTGAAAATGAGGGGGTGTTAAGACTTCTTATCTTGCTCGGTGTACAATAACCTCTGAAGTTTTCTCCGAATAGAACAGTAGGATTATGTTACCGACGCATACATTCTTTGATGTCTTTTCTTGTCGCAAAATTTACTTTTTCCAAAATTTTCAAGACATTTCCACTTTTGAGAACAAGTATTACGTAGTAAAATTGTATATACAAAAATTGGGTTCATATTATGTGTTTAATCATACAACATCAATACCGAACGATCATTTTCAATTTTTTTAAACAAGAAAAATCAAATAAATATTTTTTGCAGAATTTTCCCTAATCCCCATCAGTCCTTCGATAAATCTAATTGAATACTGGCAAATATAAGACAAATCGTTTTTAACCAATTTAAAAAAAAACCCTTTGAAATATTAATTAACTCATTAATTCAAAGCATCGTCTCTTCTACTAAAGTCCACAACAGGAATATCACCATTGAACAATTATGTACATATTTGTTTTATAAATAATTTATTAGAAACTCAAAGCTTTTGTCGCGAGTGACACGGGCGTATAAAAAAACCCCGAATGCCAGAATAAATAACGAAAATCTACAAACCATAATGCTTTTATTTTACTAAAATTAATTATTGTCGAAAATCTGATTGAGCGTCGAACTGGGCTATTTTTTGACAACGTGGTATTTCTACTCCCTTTTGTCCATAATTTATTGATTTCTAGTGAAACACAACCGCTTCAGACGCCATTTCAATCGTGAGCTGTGAAGCTTTTGAACAACCATGTTACTTTAAACAAATAAGAAAAGGAGCAAAATATCGAGTGTAGAAATATACTGGGACGGTAGTAAAATTATGATTTTAATTCGGCTTTTTGATGTAGAACATCTTTTGGCGCACTTAGGGAGTAAAACTGACTCTTGCGTAGCAAGCGTGGCAAGACGCAAGTCCTGCCTCGGCTTTTTCCGCCCAGCCGCCAAAACTCTGTGCCTACATTTGCTCCTATTCTCACAAAAATTTTCAATGGATATATTCTAAATGATGTTCATTTACAATATAATTATTTGCGTATATTTTAATAATAATCAAATAATTGTTTAGTTATCAAAAATATAAAGACTTCATTACTTTAATTTTCACTTCCTTCAATAAAAATTAGCATCGATTTTTCATATCTGCCGTTACGTTGCGTCCCGTTACGGTTATTATGTTTTTCTTTCTTGTATCATTTTCTTCATCAGCTATTTTAAAATAATGAAATTTCAGAGAGTATACAAATTAAAATGGAATATTACTAAACAAATCACAGGTAATTCAGTTAAAAACCAGTGTGTATTGTCATATTATTAAGCTTGGAAATGGTTTTGTAGACCGAAAAATCACAGAGACTAAAAAGGTATTTCTGATTTCTTTATTGTAGGTGACTTCTGATTTATAGTTAGGTACGTGACTTTGAGATGTTTCCGATTCAAATGCAATTATTTCCAATATCAAAGCGTCTAGACACAACATCTTATAATATGTTCTAACTTTCATCCTTGCGGGATGCCACCTATTGTTCTAGCAGCGGGTGTAAAGTAACGATTCATTCGTTACATCGCCCTACACCGTTTACCCTGTACGACAACTCATCGCTGTGCCTTATTCCACCAACTCATGCTCCTAATTGCCACCAAGAGGTCCAACTAACTTTTACAGGGCCCTTTTAAACCAGAATTATACTTTATTGATGTTTTGATAGTTATTGAAAAATTATTTTAATGTTGGTTTCTTACATATGATATTCCCACCTATTCACGTTCCAGATTTAGTTCAAGCTTATTTCAAAACAACCAAAAATACCAAGATTAGAAAAAATCAAACTAAATATATAAAAATATCTGTAATTCTACACGTTACATATTGCTACATATTGTTATTGTTACATATTGCTTCATATTTTTTAATATTTTCTCATTATACTTGTAATCACAATTTTACAAGTGTGTATTTTGTACCTTCTTTAAAATGGATTATATCTATTTACTGTCAATATCTCCTGTATAATACATATTCTCCTGTGTACACTACATCATGTATCACTTCTATGTAAAAGCCTTTTTAGGCGTATATATATATAAATAAATAAATAAATTTATTTAAATGTGAAAAATGTATGTGAGTGACTCTAGGAAACATTTTAGTTTGAAATGTCTTACTAAGACGAAATAATGAAATTGAAATAATATTGTGTAATAAATACATCACGTAAAACAATTGGTTAACATATGTTTCGCCGTAAGGAAACTAATTTTCAAAATAAAAATAAATATCAGTCAACAATAATTGTGCGTAGTTTAATCTCGACCCGAACCTGATAAAACGGGTAAAGTAGAACGGTTTGTGACAGAATACCCATTACCTACCTGCCTAGTGATGAATGTGTTCGGGACCTACCTGTTTCAAAGAGTTCACAAGCAGACCAATAATTAACAAGACTGTCTAAAATGATTTCACCCCCGAGAGTTAGGCTGTGATCATTAATAACTTTTTTCATATGCCCCGGAAAATGTTGATATCGGGTATTTATCATTTTTGTTCGGAAAAATTCCCCTAAATTCGTATTAGAATTTTAGAACAATAATTTATCGCCCAACACACAAACCCATGTTGGCCATTGGAGAACTATGGTGGTGGTTTAATATTACGGTGTTTAGCGCCATCGCGTGACTTCATAAATGTTGGAACATAAATTCTGTACTCTGTTACCGTCCGAGAAGAATATAAAATGTGTATACATGCTAAGTAGTAAAGTGTAAAGAACTAAAAGCATATTTTATTCAGGATGTTTGACACCCTTAAAACCTTTTTACTAGGGGTTTGGAAACCTTCGCATTACAACGAATCGATCGCGCAGGGCACAGGTGGATAGATTAAGTAGAATGATTATCCGTCAAAAAAATGTACAAAAACTACCGTGTGATAAGATTAACTCGTCAGTATGAGTTCCAACTTTTGTAGGTATGTCGGTAGGCTCTCCGTGGGCTAGCGACACTCAGTAATTGAATGTGGTCAAGTCGGCCATAACGAGATATCCATAGGATCATCGTTTCCAAACGTTAATAAATTAAGGCAAATTGCTCTACAAAAGCGTGAAAAGTTCTAAATATTTATTTTATTCGCGAATTTCGATATAATTTATGCATACTATAAACTTTAAAGGGAAGCATTATAAACTGGTGAATTCGGTAAAAGATAAAAACACTGACTTTTTAAAACTGTATTTTAGAGCCAAGGTGATAATTATTAAAATAAATGATTCCAATTAAAATAAAACTAGATAAAATGATGATTACGTCTACGTTCATATATTTATTATATATTCAGGGCACATCTCGGCAAAAAATATTCAAATTTATGAGATATATCCGAACAATGAAAATGTCTTTCCGAAACAAACGCCTCACTAGGTAGTCGTTATAAAATGGTCGTAATATTCTACACAGTTTTCTTTTATGATAAACGACTTTCATTTCAGCACGTTGTTTGGATAAATTCGCTATTATTTAACAAAATTTGCACTTGAATGCAATGTAGTTCGTTAGTGTTGAAAAGTTATACCATTTTACGAGAAGAGAATTTCATATTTCATCTTTACATCGCAATAATTTATAAGTAATGGTTTGCCTAGTAATTTAAAATTATATTTATGAGGAATGCAGCTATTCAAAAGTAATTAAATATTGCACCTTCAACAAAAGCTTAAGCTTATCTTTGTTGCTGGCCAAAATTGATTAATTCAAAAAATGCATTGTTTTGAAGTACACATGCATTAGGTATATGTACGTATTACGTACAATTTGTATAATTGTATATATGTAGCAAAAGAAGGCTTCTTTCGAAACTGGTCGACAGTAGTACGGTAATATCTTGGAGAGCTGAAGTAATTTCATGAAAACTTCGTATTTACACAATCTTACTCAGTAGTTGAATAGTATGTTGTATAAACCTAACTTGCATGTTGTATAAAATAGAGTACCTAGGATGTAAGAGCCGCTGGATTTGTTGTGGCACATTAATTAAAACGCCAAGAAAACGGAGGAATTTCCATCATAAAGCAGTGTTTACATGCAAGATTAGGAAAACTTATATTTACGCCAGCTCCAAAACACAACCCGCAATTATGAAATCGTGGCTTTCCCTAAGGCTCGTGATATCTATACCTGCAGCGTCTACACATAATTTACTAGAACCAACATAATGGCCCGTAGACATGCCATTGGGACATATTTAATATATACAATTCCGATTTGGAATGATAACTCTTTGAATTTAACTGTGGAATAAATTTAGCATTATTTATTATAAATATAGTCCGGCAAATCAAATAAAAATATTATTGTTATTTTATGCAAGCATCAAAAGTTATAGGGATTAGAAATAGGCTCTGGTGCAAAACCTGGAAACACGCCAACCGCTTGCCCAACATTCGTATACGGTTGGCAAATTCGTTGTAAAAACTAGTAGTGTTCACGCCTCGTTCTCGTACTGAACATTTCAATCCAGTGGAATAATTGCCGACTTTAAGACTCAGGTTTACTTCTCATTTTCCCCAAAAGACCCTCCATATATCATCCCAAAAAATGACATTGGGTAGTAATAATAATAATGATTGGATAATTTATACAGCGCCCGTTTTTGTGAAAAATCACGTCAAGGGGATTATAAAATTTATTATGAGTTCTTGAGCTTTACTTAATTTTATTATTTACGAATAGATACAGAAAAGCATACTTACCTAGCAGGTTACTTCAGATAAACACATTTTAATTCAAAAGCTAAGGACTTTGAACGCAAAGGACACTATAGTAAAAACACTGGACATTGATTTTACATTTTTTCTCCATTTGTGATTAGTGGTAAAAGCAGAGTTGATATTTCTTTTAAGACAGGAGAATTTTCTACTCTTTAGGACTGAAGAATGCTTATGAAATGACCGGGTGTGGGGACACCCTCGGGAAACTTTGGGCCTTCTGTGTGGAGCAAATCATTTTTTTAATATATTGATTATAGATACGTACTTTGGTTTTTAAACAAGAAAATCAATTATTAACTATGTTAATTCAATTTATCAGGATCCTAGGCCACAAAATGCGAACAAAAAGTCAGCCCTCAGAGGTCGTCTTTAATATCTAAACCTATTTATAAATACTCGATCATTGTGAGTGGAAGATAAGCAAATTATATTTGAAGAAGGAACGTGTAATGTAAAAAATGATTTTAATAATAATAATAATAATTGGATGACTTGTATAGCGCCGTTATTGTGCAAAATCACCTCAAGGGCGCTGTACAAACTTATAATACATTTCTACAGTGATCTATGTTATTACTTAGCTATTTATGGAGAAAATATACAGTACAATACTTACCTGGTAGGTCACTTGAGATTAACAATTAATTAACATTATCTAATTGTTTATTGGCGAAATTTAGATACAGGATTTAGGACTTTATTGAAAAATTGAATATAACTGGACTTTCTCTTAGGAATGGTATATTTAATTTAAGGGTACGACAGCTTAAAAAGGTAAGTTTTCATTTAAAATTAAACAATAACTTTGTAAACATCACTTATAGGTAAGTTTTCAGTTTAGACCTGAATTCTGTTGGACTTGTTATGGATTTTGTGGTTGTTGTTTCAGAAAATCATTTCATTATGGGGGGAATGGCAGAATGAATGGTTAGCTGATATGCTCGTATTATTTACGATTCTATTATGACTGCCATTCAAATTGAATTGAAACAAGATAGGCGGAGAGCCGATTATGCAAATGTTATTATTACAGGTTATATACCTGGGAGATTAAACTATTGATTGATTGATTCATGTAACTTTAAGGGGATTAAAGTCGTATTATGTTGGACTTTATTATTCATTTGCATTATTCACTTCCCTCCAGCGAATGTTCTAGAAATTGTCAAAACCAGCTTTTTCTTAAGATTTTACTTGCAATAGAATCATTGATGGGCGATTTCAATTAGCACTTAAGCCCTCGCATTCCCGAGTTCTACCGATTTATAAGGTTTTATTTATAGTTTTTGAGGTCCAAAAAAAAGTTATTTTTGAAGATAACATACATTTGTTATGCCAAAACACTAATCATATAAAATTCCCTCGATAAATAATAATCACAAAGTAAGCTCCGAAAATTATTAAAAACAAGTTTTCTTCAGTTATTTAATATTTTATAGGCATGAAAAAAATCACAATGTATCTTCAAATGCAACTAAAGCATTTATCGAAAGATTTTTGCTCTATTTCAAACGAGTCGTGTTTTATTAAATATTTTCACCATTTTCGCTTCATTGTTATCATTTTTTAATATTAGCACGCTTCCTCTAATGCTAAATGCTGAACTGAACCTCAACTTATGGGAAACGAAACACCGCTTGCAGTTACTTCGTTCCTTTTCCGTAATTTGTGGCTCGGTTCGCGTTTAGATTAGCAAATATGTACGTACCATTACATTCGTATTTACATACTCCCTTTCAAACCATCTTTTAACGCTTACTATGGGGCCTTAACTCCCGACATCAATGATACTAAATATATTCTTGTATGCTTAGTGTAGAAACTCGTGATCAGTACCTACACACAAGTGGAACTATGCTGGGCACAAGTAGCATTACTTACAAGTGACCGTTAGAAAAATAAATAAATCACAAACAGATGAGATGGGTAAATAACCTAGAGAGAGCTGCCTTATGGGTGAGTACCGCGAAGAATTTGCAAAACTGGAGTAATTTAAGGGAGATCTATGTTTAAAACAGGAGTAAAGACTCGGAGAAAGAAAGATGCTAGAACTCCCCCCTGCTGAACAAACAATGTATTTTAAACTATAAATCAGGGCCAATTTATATAGGTATACAACTTACACTCCGGTATGTCTCCACTAGCGCGTGAAGATGTTTACCATCCGGCTATTGAATTTTCGAACAACCTTCACGAAAACTATCACCATTGAACTAGGGTTAACAGAACTATTCAAAGAGAACTTTGAGTAGTTGAATATTCCTCATGGGCAGGGTCGAAAGGGTCGAAAAGTATTTTTTTTTCTTTATTCATAAAAAATATTTGTATAAAGTTTTTTACATGCTTTTCGACTACCATACTAGACACATGTCCGTATTATGGTAGTCGATATTTTAATACATGTCCTAATAGAATGAGGCACCACAACATCCTTTAGAATTTTATTGGAATTTTTGATAAGCGTTTATTCCAGGAATTTTTTTCGAAATATTAAAAATCACACTCGAAAAATTATGTAGGGCATACTGCAGTCATAAAGAGTTATTGTTCTACATATTTTTTCTAAACTCACGAAAAATGTTTATAGTGAAATCTAACCGACCTTCTGAAATATTTCTCATTTATTGTATATTGATTAATTTGAAAAATATTGGCATTTTTAAGAGTTTCTCTCAATATATACCTGTTTTGAAATATTTACTTCGCCTAAAGTGCCGAGACATTTTTAATATTAGTACTAAACGACGATAATCTAAGCTATGAGGAATGCTAAAAAAGCTTTCCAATGATTGAACGTACTATTTTATCTTCAAGTGAAAATGTGTGAAAGATTTAAAGTATATTTTTCTGATAACGATTATCGTACTAAAAATTAATAATTTAAATATTTTCATTCTAAATTATTGATTTTGAAAAAATCTAAATCGCATTTTCCGAAACGGTTCCAACTGGCTTCAACGTCATTATGACATCGAAACCGTCAATTTCTGGTAAGACAGCTGTCACCAACGTTGCGCACAAATAAAATCGAACATGTCTTTTGCCGGCAAATCGAAAATGTCATATTTTAAATCGTTATAGAAAGTTTATTCTTCAATATGAAAAAAAATAAATAAAAAATACCACTACGTACGTATTATTATTTTTTTTGGTATAAAAAACAGTGAAAATACTCTGTTGGATGGTACCGAGATTTATTTCGTAAATTAACAGCTGTAAATTTTTACAATGTTATCCAATTTCTGAGACATGCGTTTTTGTGCCCGTATGAGTGAGTGAGTAACACCAAAAGTTGATAGAATGCATTGCCGTCGATCTTTTCGAGTTTCAGTATGATCTGGAAGTGGGTTAATTTCTAAATCTAAGATTCCATTGCATCCATTCAATTATTTATTTGATCATTCAAACAAAATAGAAAATTCTAATACGAATAAGTTCCGTACCAAATTCACTAAAAATACTATGATCAGATAGTTGTGGCTATTTATTATTTTATTTTAATGGTTTAACTGCACCCCACTGGCTACTTGAATATCCTAGTGAAAATATAGTTACGTAATTTTAATTAGAGGAAATTTCTTCGAGGTTCCACGTTAAGTGCATAGTTAACAATGCAAATGTGTTCCCCACAACGACACGTAAAATTATTATTCATAGTTTTTTCACAGTCATCCTCTTTTCTACAGCTATTTCAACTCTTTTTTACGTTGGGTATAAACTTACGTCACCTAAATGCTAAGCAATCATGAATAAAAAGAGATATAATACCTTGAGGTGTTTTTGCACAAAAACGGCGCTATACAAGTCATCCAAGTATTATTATTATTATTATTATAATGTTGGAAAAATACCTACAATTGAGGCATATTATATTAGCCAAGCGAAATCCTGTATTCCGACTAGACCGTTTTGCATTTCGTCTATCTGTAAATTTGTTTGTACGTTCCGTTTTTGTATCAAAATGGTGGCTGCTTTAATGTTTCGGTGAATGTTCTTTTATAAAATGTAAAATCGTCGTGTTTATTTGGACTTTCTTATTCGCATTTTTAAATATTTTGGTACCTACCATCTAAAGAATGTTTGAAAAAATAATTGTTATTGCGATAGTGACATTTCTTTGGACTTACTGGAAACTTCCTTATTTAAAATAAAGAAAACATTACGAATAATTATGCGCTGGAGCTGGAGACTGTCAAGGGGGGTGTAGTAGAAGGCTCAAAGAAAATTAGGGGGTGTTAAGAAAATCCAGTGGGGCGACGCGACGGCAGATAAATTCCATCTTTAAAATTCCGACAGAATCTAGTGGAGTCACATAATAATGGTTTGTTTTAAGTAAACCACTAATAATGAAACATTATCTTTTCTATCACCGTCATTGGTTCCTCAAAGTTTGTATGAAAAACTGTATCGGACTATCCACCTTCAGTTTGTAGCAAACAAGTTCTAACAAGTTTTTGTTAAACAATGCGAGTTTTACAACCCTACATGAATTGACATGATTATGTTACTTGTTCTAACTTGCTCACACCCTATCTATCCTATCCATATAATAATGTGTGTTTAGAAATTATATTTGCAATAATTGTTTTTAAGACCCGCAACAGATGGTAATGTAATAAGTTGAGTTAAGAAATATGGGGGGCAATAGATTTTATAAATCTCAAAGTGGGGAAATAAGTTTGAGAACCTGTGATATAGATCAACAAACGCTGATTTTGAATATATAAGTTTTGTTATATATTATCACACGTAGAATTTATAAATCGTCTTTAAATCGAATAAAACACATCGTTTGGTTGGTACGACCGAACTGCTGATTGATCACAACCAGTCTACGTGAATAATAATTCTATCGCCTATAAAATCCACACTAAGGTTGCCAGCTCGTGGAGAATTCCCCATATTGCGGGGAATTTTAAAGATTTTTCAAGAATTTGTTTTTTTTGCGGGGAGAACCTTTTGGTGGGTAAAATGGACTTTGATCCAATACGATAACATTAGTGACGGTGTGATCCAAAAAATTAAATGTGTAATTAAAAACTATTTTAACTATTAAAACTAACTATAAAAAAAAAAATATACAAGTATTTATGTTGGAATGTCAATGATATATTTTTTTAAATGGCAGTTCCTCATTAAATGGGTGTATTTAAGTACCTAATTGCAAATCTTGTGATTTCAGAGGAAATTTGGGTTACGATTTATGAAAAAAGAGAAAATTAGAAATATTCCTTTCTGGACGGGAAATCTAGTGTTCACAGAACTACTGGTATTTTACTTTGATTTCGATTTGGAGAAGCCAAGTATTATATTAAACCTCTGTGAAGGACGAGCATGCACTGTGTTCGCATTATATTATCGTGTATATTGAACTGGCTCGGGTGAGGGGTAGCTAACGGAATACTAAAGCAAACGGCCATAGCCGTCCGGGGCAGTTTTTCTATTCAATCCCAACAATGATAGCGAATGGATGAAGAAGTATTGCGCAGGTAGAAAGGTAGGTACTGCGTACACAAGAGCGATATAAATTATACCCGGAACACGATTTTCTATTGAACGGGAAAATTGTGAAATCGATCTGTTTTCAGTCTTTATTCGACGGATACACAGAAGAGATAATTCCTGAAAAAATATATGCTGAATTTACGTAAAGGTTAGCGAGGGTAGAAAAAGATAATAAATTGTATGGGTTGGAGGGTGAACATCTAACATTAACGAGAGTGAGTTATTAATCTGAAGGGAGTTAGGAATAAACTAGGGTTGGTATTTAATGAACTATTTAGTTTTTATTCGTTGTGGAGTCTAAACCAACTAAGTGTTGATTTTGCAATTTTAGAAGCACTTTCAACTGTACTCAGACTCAGAGGTACAACTAGTTAACATTTGAATATAAAGTAGAAATTATGCATACAATTATGTATTATTTAAATTAATTAACAATTTCCGGATAGTATTTTGCCATACGAAATAAAATATTTAATCTACAATATTAGATACAAATATATTATTTGCTTGATAGGTAGGTATGTAAACATTTTTTTTATTCTTTTGCAAAGGGGTATATTTATTTAATATTATTATTTTATTTAATGTCCATATGCATAATGATTGCTTTCTACGAAATCACGTTTTTTTAAACAATTTAAATGAATTAGTTAACAGTGCGGATCCGTGAAATATCACGGAATATTATAATTCGGATTGTGAAATTTTTTTTTTTAAAGTTGGTAACTATTTCCCTAACCGCCGCACTTTTGATATGCACAGATTATAGAAGTAATACTTCGTTTCAACTTAATTACTACAAGAAGCGACGATTTATGTTGGGGTAGATCGTAAAAGATGCATTATAATTACATTATTTTCAATCAAAGTTCAAAATTCACCTTGTAATACGATCCCTCTGCCGAAGATTGCGAAAGTTTCGTTTCAATCTAAATACGCATTAATTACTCAATTACTTAACCCAAACGAAGAATCTAATAACCCATTTTGTGCATGTAAATAGTTGTTTCTTGTAGTAATTGCTGAAACAAATGGTAACTTATTCTGTGCCTAAACGTGCGGCGGTTATGGAAATAATTACCAAATGGTAATGGCCAAATTTTTTTTTATTTCTTATCTCCTAATTAACATTGAATACCAGTACCTACCATTATAATTTCTAATCTCCTAATTAACATTGACTATCAGTACCTATTATTATAAAATTCATCACAAATAAAAATTAGTAACGCAATGCTATTTTTTAATCTTGACGTATTTTACACAAGAAAAAAGTAAATTTTTCGCTTCTAAGGGATAGGGATGAAAACTTTGAATTTGAATTTTAATTAAGAACGTCCGATCAAGTAGCCCGAATTTTTTTATGTCATATTGAATTTGAACATCAAACTCAATAAGGATTGGAACTGAATATTCAACACCCCAAAAAAAGACAAAATGTATTACTCAGTGAAGATGTTCACGCCTTTCCCGCCCCGGGGCACCCTATTCGTCCAAATGGGGAATTAATTAACAAGTTTAATGAGTTCTGTACTGTGGAGGGCTTGGCAGATTCAATCTAAATAAGGTGTCGGCCCGGAGCCCTTAACACTGGGGCTTAACAATATGCAGTCATCTTAGTCATCTTCCCCCTTCCCTTCTCCTTATTCTTTTATGGCCAAGACGGGAATCACTAAACGCGAATAACTTGATTTAATATTGGTTCACGTAATGAAGTGATCAATTTATCGGGCGGCATTTATGCTTAACTGCAGAGCAACAAAATGTTAACTCCAAAGTAGAAAATCTGATGTTAATAATAATAATGATTTATTGTCTTCTTTTCTTAGTAACATATAGAGATAATAATATCCTCACTGGGATCTCCCGTGCTGAGGATTTCATTTACATATTATAATTTAATTATAAGAAATTAATATTACAACAAAGTAACATATGAATTTAATTATAAACATATATCATGAAGTATATATATATATATTTTTTTTAAATAATTTTAAAATAAGTAAGATAGTGTTTTTTTGTATAGTTCAGTTTAGTAGATTCGGTTTTAGTCTGTGTTTGATATCAGTATATTTTCTATTTCAGATCTCCCTATATTAAGTATCCAGCTTTTTATTTGAGATTGAAATGTTATAATGTTGAGGTTTTTGAGTGAGAGTCGTATTTTATTGTAGAGTTTAATACTATGATATAAAAAGCTTTTGTTCAATTTTGCAGGCTACCGACATCTGTAGTCTAGAAATTTGAAGTTACTACGTTTAACCAAAATGGTGTGAGTCCTTGCTTAGAAAATAGTGTCAATTTGGTCGGTATAGCAGGTTTCATTTTTACTGCTAGACATCACAATGACAAGTGATTTATTTACATGTAGTGGGTTTTTGAAGTCTTTAAAAAGGCTCGCATTATGTGTTTTTTCGTTCCTTTCTCAACAATAGCTCGATAATAAACAAGCTCATAAGTCAGAGCGATCGTAGCAGTGTTATTCGCACAGTTCTTTATAAATATTATACCTGTTTCAATAGTTTGAAATAAATGTAAAGTTGTGTCAAGAAAACCAGTTTTTAATCAAAAAGGATCCATCCCCAATTTTTAACATTTGATCCTTCAACCGGATTACAATCAGGAGATTGTATGTAAAAAAAAAAAAAACAAAGAACCAGCAGCCAAAAGGATACAAAATTGATTGAAACTGGAAATCATTAAGGAAAGTGGACCACATCGCAAATCTGAGATAAGTATTCAGTGCTTTCCTTCTTATCATCCATTTTATGTTTATTCAGGTCTCATGTAATTTAAACGAGATTAATCTTAAATAGAGTCAATATTATAAATAAAATCACTACCCACTTGAAAATAAGAATATAATATTATTGAATAGTGTTCTCAAATAGTATTGTCAAGATTGTCGTGGTATTCTTTCAAACGGGTGTTTGCTAAAATAAAATAATTGTCAACCGATATTAACAAAATATAATTAAAAATGGAAAATATGAAGTCATTAATAAACAAACGCGGCGTAATCAAAGGAAAACTAACCCGATTCGCGGATTCCTTAAATGCATTGTCGGTAAATGAAATTAAATTAAGATATGAGCGGGTGAAATCATTGTTAGATGAATTCGAAGCAGTTCAACAGAAAATTGAAATGTTACCGGATTCAGACGAAATTGAAAATTATAGTCAACGAGAAGCTTTCGAAAACCAATATTTCTCAGTTTTGGCAACGGCCAAAGGCGCGATCGAATCCGTCGATCAAAGTAAGGTGGAAATTAAACTACCCAACCTCCAATTACGGGAATTTCACGGCGATCAGAAAAATTGGGTTAATTTCGTCGAAACCTTCAAGACTTTAGTCCATAGCAATAGCAATTTAAGCAACGTACAAAAATTCTTTTATTTGCAATCAACTTTAAAGGGAAACGCATTAAAGATAATTGCTAATCTAGAAATTTCTGAATTAAATTACATTTCCGCTTGGGAATTATTAAATGAACGTTATGCAAATTTAAGAACTACCGTTCATAAACACATCCAAGCTCTATTTTCATTAAAAGACATGAAACAAGAAGAGCCTGTAGCATTGAGGTATCTAATTGATGAAACAAACGTTAGTTTAAAGGCATTACAAAATATCGGGGTCAAGGTAGATCAATGGGATCCATTGGTTATTTATATAATATCAAATAAATTAGACACAGCTACCCGAAAAAATTGGGAACAATATATATTACAAGACGAATTACCGACGTTAAAGGAATTCTTAAAATGTTTATCTGCTAGAGCCCAAGTATTGGAACTGATGAACGCTTCTGAGAAAAAATTTTCTAGCTTACATAAAACACAACTAGGCAACAATAATTGCAAAAAAGATTCATCAGTATTTTTAGCGGTAAAGGCTAACAACTGCATTTATTGTAACGAGAAAGGTCACCATATTTATTATTGTAAAAAATTTCTAAAATTAAAATTACATGAGAGGATTGATGCTACGAAATCAATCCAAGCTTGTTTTAAATGTTTAAAGGTGGGTCACCAGGCACAGAGTTGCAAGGCAACCTTTTCTTGCAGGCGTTGTGGCAAAGATAATCACAACACCTTGCTACATAATGAGGTACCTCTGCGGGAGGCCTCCAATATGGATGCTGATAACGAGGTTTCGGTATCGAATTTTTCTGCATCGGATAAAGCAGAAAAAATAATATTATTGTCAACTGCCAACATAGGAGTTGTGGGTAGTAACAATAAAATTTTTAAAGCCCGCATTCTGATTGATTCAGGGGCCCAGTCAAATTTTATGAGAGCAGAATTTGCTAATAAATTAAATTTACCATGTGAATTGATAAACAAACCCGTTTCTGGGATCCATAATAACATCACTCACATAAAAAAGAGAATTTCAGTGGAGATGAATTCGCTTCATACTGATTATAAAAGTGAAATATCATGTCTGATTTTACAGGAGATTACAACAAATTTACCACAAGTGACAATGGCGAAAAAAGACTTCAAGTTACCACGAGGATTGGAGCTAGCTGACCCGAACTTCAATATAGCTGCACCCATCGACATCCTGTTGGGCGCGGAGAGCTTTTGGGAAATCCTAACCAACGATAGATTGAAACTCGAATCGGGACCAACACTTCAACGTACGCAACTGGGATGGATCATATCAGGACCAATCCACATGTACCCAAAGCAAAGGCCTGTATCAGATTGTTGTAATTTATCTATAAATAAAATAAGTCATCAAATAGAAAAATTTTGGAAATTGGAGGAGATTAATCCAACTAAGATTTTAAATCATGAAGAAAAGGCTTGTGAAGCCAGTTTTGCTAGTACTCATACTAGACAAGACGACGGTAGATACGTAGTAAGTTTACCGCGTCGAGCATGCATTGATCAGCTGGGAAGTTCATTGCTCACTGCTGAAAAAAGATTTAAAAATTTAGAGAGAAAATTTGTGTCAAATCCCGAATTGAAGACACAATATATACAATTCATGCGTGAATATGAGGAATTAGGTCATATGGAGGTGTGTGACCAGTCAAAGGGGGATCGTGAATCCTATTTTTTACCTCATCACGCTGTAATAAAAGAATCAAGCACTACTACTAAAGTGAGGGTCGTTTTTGACGGCTCCGCCAAAACTTCAAATGGAATTTCTCTCAATGACGCCTTGATGACGGGACCGGTTATACAAAAGGACTTATACACCCAACTTTTGCATTTCAGAAAACATCAAGTAGTACTGACGGCTGACATCGAGAAGATGTACCGCCAGATTAACGTGTGTGAAACGGACCGTGACCTGCAGAAGATAGTGTGGCGCGAGTCGCCGCAGGAGGTGCTCAAGCATTACCGTCTGAAGACAGTCACATATGGTCTGGGGCCTTCCTCTTTCTTAGCCACTAGAAGTCTACGGCAAATTGGTATGGATAACAATATAAATTTTCCTAGAGCTAGTCAGGTCATAGAAAATGACTTCTATATGGATGACTTGTTAACCGGAGGAGATGACATGGAATCCTGTAGAGAGTTAAAAGAACAATTAATCAACATCTTTTTGTCTGCGGGGATGACCTTGAGGAAATGGAGGTCCAATGCCTTGGAGTTGTCAACCGAGTCGGGCCAAGCTAAGATTGCCGAATCAGGCAATTCTGAAAAAATTATTACTGACAATCCAAAGACTGAGAAAATATTAGGATTAAGATGGAATAATGAATCTGATTATTTTTCTTATGTAATAATGAAACCATCAAGTCGAACCGAGAGTAAAAGACAGATATTATCTTGCATCGCATCAACCTTCGATCCATTAGGTCTTCTAGGACCGATTATAGTTGTAGCCAAATTGATAATGCAGAAGTTATGGCAGTCTAAAGCAGCGTGGGATGATCCATTACCAAATGAAATATTAGCACCCTGGAGGTCCTACCTTCAAGAATTAATTCAACTAAATGTGTTGAAAATACCAAGAAAAATTATTTGCAGGCAATCTACATATCTACAACTACACGGTTTTTGCGACTCATCTGAGAAAGCTTACGGAGCCTGCGTTTACATGGTGTCAGTGGACCATGTCGGTAAGCGGCATTCACATTTAATAACGTCCAAATCAAGAGTGGCGCCATTGAAGTGTATTTCCCTGCCCAAGCTGGAGCTTTGTAGTGCTGTGCTACTGGCGAAATTAATTAAAAATGTAAAACAAGCGCTAAATATAGTGGAGATCGACACACATTATTGGTGTGACTCCATGATAACGTTGTGCTGGCTGAAAGGTCAACCTACGAGATGGGCTACTTTCGTTGCAAACCGAGTAGCTGAAATACAAGAACTTAGTGATCCAGATCTATGGAGACATGTATCATCAGCCGACAACGCAGCAGATATACTTTCAAGAGGAACCACTACAGATAAATTGATAAATTCTGCAATATGGTGGAATGGACCAAGTTGGTTGACCGAGGGAGTCAACGCTTGGCCTATATCAAATATTTCGTGTTCAAACCCTCCTGAACTCAAAGGCAAAAATATTCTATTATCCACAGATATTCAAGAATGGGAGATATTTGAAAAATTCTCATCATTTATTAAATTGAAAAGAGTTACTGCGTATGTATTGCGATTTGTCAATAACTGCAGAAGTGTTAAGGGTAAAATTTCAGACAATTTAAGTGTGGCTGAATTGGAATCAGGCTTGAAATGTCTATTGAGATCAGCTCAAATACACGCCTTTCAAAAGGAATTGAAAGAATTAAAAAACCATGGCATCGTCAACAAGAAAAGTAATTTAAAATCTCTTAATCCCTTCTTACATGATGGTCTAATATATGTAGGCGGTAGGTTGAATTTGGCTACACATTTATCTTACCAACAAAAACACCCAGTTATCTTGCCGGCTAAACATAAGCTAACTGAATTGATAATACGTCACTACCATTATGTAAACCTACACGCAGGACCTCAAGCTTTGTTAGCTGAAATACGATTAAAATTTTGGCCCATCTTTGGTAAAAATACTATTAAAAAGATATTACATAAATGTATTGTATGTTTTAGATGTCGTCCCCGAACCGGTCATCAAATCATGGGAAATTTGCCACCCGAAAGAATTACGCCGAGTCGTCCTTTCGCTATCACCGGAATAGATTACGCCGGACCAATTCTAATTAAAAGTGGGACGCTGAGGAAGGCTCCCCTCGTAAAATCGTATTTATGTATCTTTATTTGCTTCTCAACCAAGGCTGTTCACTTGGAATTAGTTTCGGATTTATCTAGCAATGCCTTTTTGAACAGTTTAAAAAGGTTTATATCCCGTAGGGGACAACCTGAAAAGATCTTTTCCGACAATGCTAGTAATTTTAAAGGAGCTAGTAGCAGACTCAAAGAGCTGTACACCAGCTTGAGGGAAAACAACGACAATATTCAAAATTATTTAGTGAACAGAGGTATTGAGTGGAAGTTCATAACCCCTCGAGCCCCTAATCAGGGAGGTTTGTGGGAAGCAGCAGTAAAATCAGCAAAATTCCATTTGTATAGAATCATTAACAATTCTTCATTAACATTTGAACTCTTGTATACCTTAATTTGTCAGATTGAGGCCTGTTTGAACTCCCGTCCATTAACTTCCTTATCCGACGACATCCATGATTACCAACCTCTTACCCCAAACCATTTCCTTATAGGCACTGAATCCTGTATCATTCCTGAGAGAGACGTCCGGGCGATACCGGACAACAGACTAACTCAATATCAGAGGATCAGTTCGCTAATTCAATCGTTTTGGTCTAGATGGAAGCAAGATTACCTGATGGAACTACAAAAGAGGACTAAATGGCAGACCAGCACTCAACGGGCACTGCAAAAAGACGATCTGGTGATTTTAAAGGAAGATCATTTACCTCCACCTTTATGGAAAATGGCCCGAATTCTGCATACACACCCTGGAGCGGATGGAGTAGTACGAGTTGTTACCCTAAAAACACCTCAAGGAGTCTTTGTGAGGCCCATCACAAAGATATGTCTGATGCCCCTGGATTCAGACACTAAACCTGTAATTGACGTCCCGGACCTTACCAAGGATTGATTATGTACATTACACTATGATGCTTATCTTCTCGACTCCACATTGGATGGATCAAGCAGAAGACCTGAGAAGAAAGAAGAAAAAAAAGGAACAATAGTTGTGTTGTGTTCAGTGTAAACTATATTATTTGTGTTATTGAACTATTTAAATATGTAAAAATTAGTATGCAGACGTGTGTAATTTAGTCATTTTTGAATTTTTTTTGGTTATTTAATAGGATTAATAATTTTCTAGTTATTTTTAGTTAATTAATAGAGTAATTCAACAGCATTTATACAGTTAAATTTATAAGTTTACCAGTAGGGCATAAAAAAAGGAGGTTTTATTTTGTTAATTTCTGCTATTTTGAATTATTTTGTTAGTATTTTTGTGGTATATTTAGATTAAGAATTTTTAGTTTATTCTGTTTGTTTTATAGTTTATTTTTAAATAGATTATCATTCAAAAATTTAGTGCAATTTTTGAATCCCGCCCCCTGGCAATATGTTCAATTTTGCAGGCTACCGACATCTGTAGTCTAGAAATTTGAAGTTACTACGTTTAACCAAAATGGTGTGAGTCCTTGCTTAGAAAATAGTGTCAATTTGGTCGGTATAGCAGGTTTCATTTTTACTGCTAGACATCACAATGACAAGTGATTTATTTACATGTAGTGGGTTTTTGAAGTCTTTAAAAAGGCTCGCATTATGTGTTTTTTCGTTCCTTTCTCAACAATAGCTCGATAATAAACAAGCTCATAAGTCAGAGCGATCGTAGCAGTGTTATTCGCACAGTTCTTTATAAATATTATACCTGTTTCAATAGTTTGAAATAAATGTAAAGTTGTGTCAAGAAAACCAGTTTTTAATCAAAAAGGATCCATCCCCAATTTTTAACAGCTTTTTTGCACAAAAGTTGTATTAGTAGTTATTTGTTGGATAAGGTTTTGACCATGAGATCTAGTGTTTTTATTGTACGTGTTTGTTGATATTTGTTGTTTTTTGTTACCACTAAGAGCTCTTGAACGGAAAACTCTGGCGTCCTCAGCTTTTTCTGGTTGAAATTTCGAGGTTAACGCTACAATTTTGAGATTGAAAAGACATTTCTATCATGAGCTGAGGAGTTATGGAAAAAATCATTACCCATTTCACTGCCAAAGACGAAATATTGTTTGTTCAACATATAACTTTTGTTCAATAAGAAAAAAGATTCTTCAAAAAGAGCGAACGAAGCTGGCTAATAAGTACTAGAATTTTAATTCAAATGATGTATACCTAAATAGTACGAAAACAGTATGCAATATATCTGTGAATGGGAAATACTTGGAGCAGGTGGATGAGTTTGTGTATTTAGGAAGTATGTTTACGAGAGATGGGAAGGCTGACAGAGATATTGAAAGAAGGGTAAATGCAGGTAACTCCATTAATGGAGGACTGAACGCAGTTGGCGCTAACAAAAAATTGTCCAAAGAAGCGAAGTTAGCAGTCCACAATGGAGTGCTGGTACCTACCCTGATGTATGGAAGTGAGGCATGGAACTGGCAAAGAAAGGATGAAAGTAGATTGAATGCTGTTGAAATGAGATCCCTGAGGCGCATGTGTGGTAAAATCATGTATGATTGCGTAAGGAATGTGGAGATCCACAAAGAGTGCAAGGCTGATGTAAGCGTAATGAGTAAGATCAAGAAAGGGACGCTTAGATGGTTTGGGCGTGTAGAGCGAATGAGCGAATAAAGGAGTGTAAGGAGAATATACGATGCAAATGTGAATGGTAGCAGAAGTCGGGGACGCCCGAGGAATACATGGCACGACCAAGTAAATCAGATACTCGAGTCGGGCCATGTCAAGAGTCAGAATAATAGAAGAGTATGTATGAGACGATGTATGAATGTGAATGAGGCAAGGAGTGTGTGCCAAGACCGAGTTGTTTGGCGGTCCGTCCTCTTTGCCCCTGCGGGGAAACGGCGTGATGGTTAGTTAGTTAGTTAGTATACCTACATACTACATATGTGGTTTCTTAGAATTCAGGCAGCGTTGTTGGGAGCTCAAAGCTAGCAATCCCTCTTACAGCCGTACATTACATACATCTTCATAACTTTTGATTAGTATTCATATGTACCAAAGCGAAAAACGATCAAATTCATAACGCCAAGCATTTCATTTTGACGGAGAAAAGCCAAGAGGGAGAAAAATAATAAAATAATGAATTCGGAAAACTTTGTCATGCTAAACTTGGAAGTAAAGCGCCATAATGCTGAGAAACATTAAAGTATTTGAATACCAGTTTAATATTCGATAAACGAATCTCTGGCGAATTTACATAAGGAAAACTTTGATAAATAATACCAAGTTATAAGTCGACAAACTTTACCGTTGAGATACTCGCATTACTAACAAACCCTTAAAGTATGAGCGAACCTAGGGAATATGTACTTTCCCTTTATTTGCCGAGGGGGATACGGGAATTATTCGCAATAACTTGTGACGTTATTCTTAAGACCGTTCACGCAGATAAGAGGAAATACGAAATAACTTCTGGGTCTCACTAACGACAGTTTTTTCAGAGAACAGAAGAAGAAGATTTCGAAAAACTACATACTCGGCGAGATGATATGGCAATTGTTACACATTCATAATATAGTCGTTGTTCATTAATTAATTTATTTGACAATTTGTATAGCTCCGCTTTTGTGAGATATCACCTCAGTGGCGCGTTAGTGGTGGTTCATCTTAACTTATCTCTAGGCAGACTGATGGAACCTAAGCGCAAGCCAAATACTATTTGGTGATCGCGCTTCCGGAGTATCTGGGCCGAAGGCTTGGAATAACTCCCTCTAGAACTCTAGAAGATCCATAACAAGTCCAACAGAATTCAGGTCTTAACTAAAAACTTACCTTTTTAACCTGTCATACCCTTAAATTAAATATACCATTCCCGAGAGAAAGTCCAGTTATATCTAATTATGTCCTAAATCCTGTATCTAAATTTCGCTAATAAACAATTAGTTAATGTTAATTAAGTGTTAATCTCAAGTGACCTACTAGGTAAGTATTGTACTGTATATTATCTCCATATAAATAGTTAGTAATAACATCGATCATTGTAGAAATGTATTATATACTTGTACAGCGCCCTTGAGGTGATTTTACACAAAAACGGCGCTATAAAAATCATCCAAATATTATTATTATCTTGCTACCTATAATCGAATCATTATTGTCGAATATTGGCCATTTGGAATCGGGTAAATTGCATCCCATAGAGACTCTGTAATTTCTTCTAACACAAGCCTTTATGTGTTAAAAGGTTGCTTTTTACTTCTGGGCTACACGTGTTAAATCGTATTTGACCTAATGCATATTGGTTATTGCTAGGCTTTTCTGTTTAAACTTTGGATTTTGAAAACGGAAGCCCTGACACTAAGTTTGGAGATAGAAGCAGTAATTGTATGTAGTTGAAATGTTTTCATGGATTGAATGTCATGTAACCCAACCCACTCACTGAGCACATATTAGGAAGGAGTGTAGCACCACGTTTATGGTAAGTGCAGCGTACAACACACATTCCCGCCAGTAGAGACACCGTTTACTTAGCCTCTTTATAGTTTCAGCACGTTCAGTCCTGCAAGATATGCACATTTAATGGTCTCGTAGATGCTGTTAAGGTACAAAACTACCCAGTTATGAACCTCACCCTAAAGAGGCACCATAGGGGTAGTTATCGTATATGTATTATCAGGCGATTTAAGTTCACATTCAACCGTATTTTGCCTAATCGTATGTAAAATATTAAGGGTGAATCGGTATTCCGTGCAAACTGTGGATAAATAATCAAATCCACCGAAAAAGCAAATCGAAGAGTTAATCAAACAGTTTTTTTTTTATTTCCACGTGCTTTAAAATTAAGCAATAAAAATATAATATGTTTTTGTATGAGGCAGATACTTTGGGATGTGATATCATAATATAAAATAAAATAACAACTTTGTAAAATTTTTTATTTTTTATTATTTAATAAATGTTTACAAGTTACATTTTTATATATTTTTTTTTTAACTACCATACTAGGCTAATGCCCGTGTTGTGGTAGTTATACATGAAATAATAATAACAATGACATAAAAAAACAAAAAAATACTTATAGTAACATAAGTATGTAAGTATAAATCATAATGAAGTAATAATAAAAATAACTTAGAAGAACTAAAAAATACTATTTTATAGAAACATAAGAAAGAATTAGAGAAAAAAAAAGAAAAAAACAAATTTAATGATAAATAAAACTAAAAACAAATATATTAAAATTAATAGTAAACTGAAAAATAAAGAAAAAGTATATGTATATTTAAAAAGATACTTTTAAGTGATATTTACATAGCAATTTTTTATATGAGGCAGAGACTTTGGGATGTGACATCATTCTTATTTATTTATTGGAAAATTTGTATAGCGCCACTTTTGTGAGATATCACATCAGGGGCGCTTTACAGTTGATGCAGGTATTACAAAAATATAAATATTACAAATGTAAAGTGAAATTAAGTTAAATAAAATGAAGTACACGAACAGGTGACACGAAGATAGAAGATGGAGACTCTGCAGCAAGAATCCTAGGTGGTGAAGAAACTAATATAGAAAATTTAAAATAAAATAATAACTTCGTAAAATTACTTTTAAACCTGATATTTACAGAGCTACTTCATATTTTTAATAAACAACAATATTTGGATGATTTGTGTAGAGCCATTTTTGTGAAATATCACGCAAGGAGCGCTGTGACTAATGTTTTATTTTGTGTCGATATTATCGACGTCTCGTGGCAACAAACCATATTTAATGAGTCATAAATAATAAAACAGATATCCAATAGATTGTTTGAAATTGACAATTACGAACAAACTACGAGGGTTAAAGATTTCATCATTTATTTAACGTAATCCCTAATAAAGAAATAATGCTTCAAAGTAAATATTATCTAGGAAATATGGAAACTTTAGTGGAGAATTTTTCATTAAACTTAACCGAAACCAACTTTGGGGAAATATCCTGGGAAAAGTGTCAATTTTCGAAATGAGGTCGCACGACCGGGAGCAAGTCTGTAGGTATGTATGGAGTTTCAAACTGTTTTCCTAAGAAATAGATATATAGCAAGTTGTAACATTTTTCCCTAAGGCTTTTGGAGTCGATGTTTATGCAAACTAACAGCCTATGAATATTCAAATTGTGTTTTACAATATAAATATCGAGTAACTATTCAACTGGGATGTTTTCACAAACCGAAATTTTTCAAAAATAACTATAACTTTTTTTACACGTTAAATTTTAGAATAAAGATAAAATACTACACGGGCTTTAATAATAAATCGGCAGAATCATTGACGTACCGGTTTTTCGAATTTTTAAATTTACTTCGTGTTTGGAAAAATCTGTGTGAATCCCCTGAGTAAACCCTATTACCCTTTCAGGAAGGAATATGAATGTTTTTTTTATATACAAAATGGGATTTGATAAAGAATAATTAATTTGATAAAAAAAACTGAAAACTGGAAAATCTGAAAGGTCACAACACACTGCCGAGCAGAAGGTACACAATACCTTGAAAGTTGGCGTGGTTATTTGTATTCAAAACAATTTTGCTCTATCCTCAAACAATGTGGTCAATTTAAAGTTACAGTGTTTTACTTTAATATGTTGAATAAAATACTTATTAGGGCTTAGGTTACAAAAAATAAAAGAAACTCACAAGTTTAACATGGATTCAAAACACTGTTTTTAAGTGGACTCGCCTACGGTCACGTGATGGCGTGTTCTGCGCAAAAAATCATGACGTTAAAGATTGCATGGATGAGGATATTCAGTGCATCAATTGTATAATGACAAGTAAAAGATTAGGACTGAAACTAAATTGTAGTCACTCAGCCATGAGTAAGGAATGCCCAATTTATAAAAGAAAACTTGAAGCAAAAATGAGCAGAATTTCTTTTTTATAAACAAAAGTTACGAGAAAGATGAAATTATATACTTGAACATACAAAGCATCATAGCACATTACGAAGAGGTCAAAATACTTTTAGAAGAGAAGAAACCTTTTATGCTTATGATGAGTGAAACACATGTGACTGAAGATATCCAAGATAGTGAAATTATATTTGATGATTATAATACCATCCGTTGTGACTCGCATAGCAGACATACAGGAGGAGTGATGATTCTCTTAAGTAATAAAGTTCCATATGAAGTGATATCAAATCACCAACATGAAAAACATTGTTGGATTTTAGCCATCAGCATTAAATCAGGAATCAAGAAAGGTGTATATACTGTTATTTATAGATCACCAAACACGAGTAAATGCGACTTCTTAACATATTTTCAAAGATGGAGCATGGAAAATTTGCAAGATGAAAATATTAACATCATAGTTGGAGATTTCAATATAAATGTTAAAGCAAATGCAGACATATACACAAAAAAACTGAAATCTATTATTCAAACTGCAGGTATGAAACAATTAGTTAAAGATTTCACACGAATTACTAATACCTCTAAAACATTGATTGATCTGGTTATCTCAAATAAATTTAACCTATGTGTTAATGTATTAGATAAACATAAAATTACCGACCATAATATGATTCAAATTCTATTAAATGACAGAGAAAACTACAACTCCAGTAAAGAAACACAAGTAATAACATTTAAAAATTACAAAAGATACAATAAAGAACTCTTCATTCAGACCTTAGAGACTATTGATTGGAATGAAATAAACCAAATGGAATATAACAAAAAAGCTGACCAGATGATATTAAACATTAAAAAATCCATTGATGAAGTAGTTCCAGAACAGAAGATACGTAAAGGAAACAATAATAAATGGTTCACAAAAGAACTACGCACAATGCAGCATGATAGAGATACATTTTACAAGAGAGCACGCCTTACTAATAATACTATGGATTGGAATAACTACAAAAAAATGAGAAATAAATACTCCAAAGACATAAAAAGAACGCATAATGAGTACATAAAAAATAAAATAAAATCGGAAGAAGGGGATCCCAAAAAATTTGGAAAAGCATTAAAGAATTAGTACATGGCGATAACAAAAACGACATAAAAATAGTAAACTTCCCAAAAGATATAAACGAAGAAAACATGGCTAATAGCTTTAATAAATATTTTATAGAAAGCATCACTCAAATTAACAAATTAATACCTAACATTGTTTTCAACCCCACAAATGATAATAACAACTCAAACAAAAAATTATTGGTCTTCAGAAAAATAACTGCAGAATATTTATTTAACATTTTAAAGAAAATTAAATCAAAAAACAGTTCAGATGGATTAACTATTAGTGTGATAAAAGATGCTTTTCCAGTAATTGGATCTACTCTATTAAATATTATTAATCAGACAATTGAAGAGGGAAAATTTCCACAGTCATGGAAACTATCTACCATTATACCGGTCCCAAAGGTTAAAAATACCAGAAAATGTGAAGAATTTCGACCAATAAACACCTTACCGAAATACGAACAGATACTTGAAGTAATAATAAAAGAACAAATATTGCAATACTTAGATGAACACAATATTTTATACCAAGAACAATCGGGATTCAGATGTAATAATTCTTGTGAAACAGCGTTAAATGTAATCGTTGAAGAATGGAAAGAAGGAATGAATAGTAATAAATTTATCTTAGCAATATTCTTGGATTTTCAAAGGGCATTCGAAACCATAGATCGAGAAATATTGATAAGAAAGCTTAAAGAAATTGGTTTCTCAACTCTAGCCATTAAATTAATAAAAGAGTATTTGAAAGACCGAATACAGGTAACAAAAATTAATAATCAATTTTCAAAACCAATGGAAAATAAATTAGGAGTACCACAGGGATCAGTCCTTGGACCTCTATTGTTCATACTCTATATTAATGACATGGTGAAAATATTTTCAAAATGCAAAGTACGACTATTTGCCGATGATACACTTATATATATAATTGGAGAAAACTATGAAGAACTAATAAATATTTTAAATAATGAACTAGATAATGTATCAAGATGGCTAAAAATAAATAAGCTTAAATTAAATACAAAAAAAACAAAATGTATGGTAATTGGTTATAAGAAGACATCCAGTGAAAGCAAAATCAAAATTGATGGTGAAATTATTGAAAATGTTACCGATATAAAATACTTAGGAGTTATAATAGATTCCAAACTCAACTTTAACAAACATGCGGAATATACCCAAAAGAAAATTGGAAAAAAGATATCTTTCTTGGGAAGAATTCGCCAAAAACTGTCCGAAAAAACTGCAATCACCATTTATAACTCCATTATTGCTCCACATTTTAATTACTGCTCAACTATCCTTTTCCTGTGTAACGACCGAGAGCAAAATAAATTTCAAATTCTCCAAAATAGGGCAATGAGAACAATACTCAGACGAAATAGATATTCAAAAGTAAATAAAATGTTAAACGAACTAAATTGGCTAACGGTAAAACAGATGTTGACCTTGAACACGATGATATTTTTACACAAAATAGTAAACAACCTGCTACCCAAATATTTTTCGAATCAAATTGTATACAACAAGGACATACACCAACATAAAACTAGGACGTGCAATGAAATCAGGCTACCAAAGAAGGACAAAGCGAATACCCAGAATAGTATATTTTATAAAGGGATGAAATACTATAACGCGCTGCCGGAAAACCTTAAGTCTGCCCCAATTGAAAAGTTTAAGATGTTGTGTAGGAGCCATATCAAGAAAGAAAAAAAAAAAACATAGTATATTTAAATGTAATAATTAATTAGTCATTTGTAATCTTAAATGTACAAATTACTAAAATAAAATCAATAAATAAAGCTAATTTGAGTTCGAGTTTGTTACCCATTGGCGACGAAGTTATATAGCAAATATCGATTAAATAATTATAAGGTTAAAATGAAAAAAAATCGTTTTATATAATTATAAAAGTTTACAATGTCTCTAGAAACCGTGAAACAAAGAAAGGGAAGGCAATAACGTTGAAAACACGCATAGTGTAAAGTGTAGACGAGATGGTATCTTGATTATTAATGTGAATAATGATTAAAATATATAAACATTGTTAGTGCCAACGATGTAAAGTCTGCAGTCCGACATGCACGCATGGATGGCACCATAAATATGTGGTTGTAATTTGATTAAAATTCAGATTTTTCTGTAGCTAACAAGTGTGTCAGACTTAGGGCGCCCAAAGACGGGAGACTTTAGTTGCGGCGACAATTCCAGAATTCAAATTCTAAATAAAACTTTCTAGTATTGCGTCGCTCGTGTGCGCACCTCCATATACCACAGCAATATAGCAATGTCGCAAATATCGCCGCGAGTCTCTCGCCTGTGGGCGCTCTTATCGTTATTAGTTACTATTCATAATAATTGTATAAACTTATCCTTATTGTTAGTCGTGTCTGTCCAATAATAGACTTCGAATTTAAACATATAAGAACGTTATATTTGCAGACGGCCAAATACCAAAGTTCGGTAACATGCTTTAAATAGAGCTGATATGGAATTATTTTGAAATGAAACGTCAGGAGGTCTGGCACGGACGATTAATAAAGCCATATGTCACTACAATGTCAGATAGCGAAATTTAGCACGGTCAGAATTTGATTCCGACAGTCGGTAGACAAATATCGCTACTTAAAGCGCGGCACCATCAGGGTGTCGGATAAGCTGTCAATATGCACGACTTTTTGGGTGATTTTTTATGCAAAATAACTGGCTTATTAATCAATGGGGGTGGACTAACTAAGCTTTTAGAACTGAAAAAAAATCGTATACAAGATCCATAGACTTAATTATTACATTAATGCATCTAACCACTCGAGTGATTTTCGGCATATTATGCCAAGTTTTGTAAAACGTCTCGAGTGATCGCACGGCAAAATATGCCATTTTTCTTTACGTTTTGTAAAACAATTGAATTTTTTCAAACATTCCCGCGTATAAAAGTTATAATTAGTAGAAAGTTGATATAATGCTTTCCAATATTATCAATAGATGTCTAAATGAAGTAGACTATTCTAAAATCCATAGCTTTTTATTTCGTTCTGAATTGAAGTTTTTTTCGAACGCGGACTGTCAAAATGATGCAAACTTTTATTTTATTCAATGTTTATCACATATTTACACACCAGTGTATTCGTAATTGAATTACATGTTAAGTGGTTTTTATTCAATATTTATCTAATCAAAGTGTGAATTCTCTTCCACGTGTTTGTCTGTATGAAACCTTTTATCGAAGTAAATAAAACAAGAATCAAGAATATTTTTTTCCTGAAAATTTTATACAGTAAACGTATGCTTCTAAAAAAATACCATTTTTTTGTAGTGAAAGTATTTAATATCCTAATGTAGTGAATTCAATTTTGACAGTTGGCGAACCAAAGTTGACACAAGTTCTATAAAATATTTTATAAACTTTTAGAATAGCTATTTATGATTAAAAAAATAAGTGTTATATATTTGCATCTGTAATTATCAAGTAGGCCATAAACAATACAAATAAATAGAAAATATTTAATGTTGACCCAAATAAGTGTTAAGTACGGCAATTTTAAAGAACTAATACGTGGAATCAAAGTGTTTATAATTTTATTAGTTAATGATTTTTTATTTATATAAATCCTAAAAATATGGAATAAACGGTAAAATATGGGTGAATTCATTGGTTATATAGCATAACAATCAGTTTATATATTTTAATATGAAAATTCAGAGATATGATTTTTTTAATGCGGGCGGGAAATTTTTTCACATTTCGGTCATTAGAGCGATCAATTTATTTCGTTTCAGCATCAAAAAACAAAAGTTATTAGGTATGACTATATTGACCTCACGAATTAATAAAATCCCTTTTTAGTGTCAAAAAGTATATGCGGACTGCCAATGTATATTAAAGTTAATATTTCAATTCCACATTATGAATTTAATAGTATATTTAAATTTAGCGTAACCGTCTTACCTTTAGGGATGTCAATTCATAGAGAGATGCGCCAGTGTTGCCAGTTTTTTTATCGAATTCTGATTTTTTGCGTTATCAACATCGGTCCGGATATCAATAGTGCGACCGTGCTTGGGAAATCGTAATAGCATCATCGGTAGTTGTGTTACATATTGTAAAGTTGTCGATTTCACAATGCTAGACTCCCTTGGTATTTGAAAATCGTCATACAGATAAGTGTGTTTTGTCAATATCAAAAAGGTAGATACCTCTACTTCGGTAGGCAAGATGTTAGAACTTCTGGAGGAGAAATCAATGATTTTATTGACATCGAAAATCCTGATAAATAGTTTTGGTAAATAATTTCGTAACAAAAGAAAGAAGACTAAGGATGTGTTGTTTCAAAAACTTTGAAAAATTTAACAAAATTTAATGATGATTTTCAAGTTCTGTTACATTATTACGGACCAGTTATTTGGCAAAACTAAAATCATAACAAAACTTGTATAAAACCTTCACAGAACTTGAATATCAACTTTAAAATCAAATGAATTGTTCAAATTATGTGAAGCAACCCGTCCTTACAATATCCTCTTTTTGAAAATAATCCAATAACGTGATTCTTCATACTAATTTCTTTTGGAAAATCATTATAAAGTTGCATGTCCCGGTGATTTTTGCATGCTTGAATTTCCCATGCATTTTACATTTATCGTCCCTGCCTGACCTGCCCGTGTTCTTCATAATGTTATGATTTTAATTTACATTTACGTAAATAATTATCTTATTTATGTTGTAATAAATAATGTTTTTACTGTAACGGAATTCATTTTCATAAAATTATGGGTATTTCTAATGGTACGTATATATTTACGAACCTAAACGCGAACCGAGCCACGAATTACCGGAAAAGAACGAAGCAACTGCAAGCGGCGTTTCGTGCCATTTGCGGTTGTTTTGTTCCTGTCCCATAAGTTGAGGTCCAGTTCAGCAGTTCGGCTCGCATATGTATACGTAGCATTATGTCTTATTATAGTTAATCATTATCTGGGATAGATCTCAGACAAACATTGCCAGACGAACAGCAGCCATAAAAGGATGTGGAAGAATGGTAATTCGCAACACGAGTAGTATTCGCTTTAATCCATTAGCGCTCGAACAAAGCAAGAGTAATTTATAAATCAAAGATGATTGGCGAGTTGGTCGCAGGAAGCGATGACAACAGGATACAATGGATCGCCTACATCCGAATGCAATATGCTTTGGAGCAGCATAATTGTTCGACTGTAGCCGATTGATAAAAATGTTGTGATATAATATGTGCACGCTGGCTCCGCTTGGCAGGACTTTTTGTTTACATCTGTACACACGAATAAAATAATTTCCCTCGGGTCCAATATCATCTTTGGTGATGCTGTGTGGGGTGTCTTTTTGAGGAGAGAAGGGAGTGAACAAGGGTCTCGAAGAGACCCATTTTGGAAGAAGGAAGAAACACAGTAGCCGGCAAATTGTTTCACAGCTGAACTTCTGAGAGGATAACTCGACTCTGGCTTCGATGGAGTCTTCTTGCCCGAGCTGATCACTTAGGACGGGTTATTTCACAGAATTTGAACAATTCATCAAATTTTAAGTTCTGCGAAAGTTTGGGAAGACTTTTCCCGTTGAAGGAGACTAGATTGTCATTTCGACCAAGTAATCAGACATGTTGGGTCTTTTAAACATTATATTCGACTAGGTTATTCTTTCTCTAAGAGGTAATCGTCCATTCTCTGCTTCAAAGCCCTCCAAGCTATTGGAGTTTTTGTATTCTTCGGAAGCTTGTCAAAAAAAGCTTTCATGAACTGTACTACATCCAAGTGACAATGAATTGGCGCATACGATAAAAGGCCATTAATGTTTAACAAAAACGTGTCGGAACCGATCCTTGTGAGACGCCAGCATTTATTGTATGTGAAATGAAACCATCAGTAACCGTCTGAATCTACAACTCCCTCAAAAAGTCGATAATACACGTACACAGTCCGTGAGAATGCAGGTTGTTGACGAATCCTCGATGTCAAGGCCTTGCAAATGTCGAGTGCAACCGTTTGGGTTTCACTGTAACGTGCACCGCCCTCAAACATGCGTCACATACGCGAGAAGATCACCGCACGAGCGGTTTCGCCGGAATGACACGATGCAAGGATTTTAGTAATTGGGCTACAAAGAGGCTTATTTATAATACAGCTGCAGCGCGAATGAGTGTTGGGATACCCCGACTTCTTCTCAGGTGGCTGAACAGTGTGGAGGCAATAACTAGGACATAAGGATAAGTGAGTCAAGCAGAGGAACGAGATATCTGAATACCGACAGGAAGGGAGGAGTTTCTGAGAGGCGTGGTGGTCAGAACTCTCCAGGGGTTGTGGATACACTTATAGTCATGTGATGCGCACTGGTGTTGATATTCAAACAGGTACATTTACATCAAGTAGGTACCTACTGTTTCTTTGGTCCCTTTTGTCAATATAAATTGAAAAAAATAATTATTTTTATTTTAATTATATTTTAATCCAATGATAAATAACTAGTGTATTCGAATTTAAAGTTGATTACAGAACGTAGAAAATAAAGTTATGAATATATTAAAGAAGACAAAATAATAATGAATAATGCGTTTTATTGATCTATTTTTTAATCGTGTTCATGTCGATACATATGATAATATTGTAGTATCGTTTGTAAAGTATATCATTGTAACCGACCGTGTTGCTTTGATTGAGATGTTTAATTTTTCATTCTGATATTTACATATTTAAGCAATCAATGTTGGCGTTTCGTATAGGAATGAAACATTCGGGTAATGAAATATTGATGTTGTATTTTTATTAAATCAATCTATCTGGGTTCCATGTTATGAGTTGCTATGAGATGTCACTACCACTAGTTTAAAAATCCTTTACTTATATATCTGATAAGTTTCGTAACTTACACGTTTGACATGAATAAGTACTGACACCGATGTAAAAATAGTAGGTTTGGATGGTTTGTTATTTTCACGGATTAGGTAAAGGAGTTTTAATTAGGGTGTATTTAACACCGAGGAGTTTAATATATATATATATTTTTTAAATGAAACACGTAGTTCTTAACCACGAGTTTTTATTATTTTTCTCAACGACTGGTTTCGCTTAGACCAAGCTTCGTTAGGATATAAATAAAAAAACTTTGGTTATCCACAGCTACAGCTTAATCTAAGGGGAATCGGTCGATGTGAAAAATATTTAAAACTCGTGGTTAGAAACAAAGGGTTTAGATTAATAAAAAATAAAAAAAATCAAAAGTTTAATATTTGATGAATCACATAAATGTAGCGTGTATAAATGTGTGTTAGAAGGGCGACTTGTGACTTTCAAAGTCGGCGTATGAACTCGTTACCACAGGGGTCGCATGAAGGTACCTTTAAAATAATTATTTTTCGATCGACTTTAGCGTATTATAACAACTATTCAGAAAGCAAAGGTTATTAAAAAGAGCTTGATTATTTTACAATCGATATTAAAATTCCCCAATAAACATTCATACCTCCGTAATTGACAAAGGTACAAAAGGTTTGTACACTGAACGTTTCATGAAAAGTTCCAGCAACAAATCGTGCGAGCGAGCTTTTAATGGCTTCGTGTAAAAGCTCGACAAAATAAGGGTGGACTAACCAGACCGAGTAAATATTTGATTATTATGTATAATGTACGGAAGAAAATATAGAGCGCACTTCTGGCTACGGTCACGTCATTTCTCCCTCAATCTTTATGAACCTTTAAAGGCAACGTAATAAAGACTGCAATCGGCATTATTTCGTTACGTGAATGTTTTATTTTCAATTCCAGGTATTCGAAGCAATAATAATATTTCAATCGTTATTTAAGCACTATCTTGGTGAAAAACGCTGCAAAAGCGCTAAACAGTGAAAAATATATACCTAATATAGTTTTGTCTGAGCGCAGCGTATTCCTGTTCTGACTCGCCCGTTTGACATTTCGTCTCCCTGTAAATTTGTTTGTGTGTTCCGTTTCGGTTTTCGAAAATTTTGCTGCACCCACTTTGTTATTCATGTAAGCCTTACTTTGACTAGATTGCTAACTTTGACTATAATTCAGTTAAGAATCTTTACCGAGATGAAATCGTCGAGTATATTTTGACTTCCTTATTCGCACATTACAATATTATGGTACCTACCTACTAGAAGAAAGGTTGAAAAAAGAAAGACATAAAGTTTTGACAAATTGTACAATATCCTGTTTTTTTTTTTAAGTTACACAAAATATATTACGTTTTATATTTTAGTAGTTAGATATTGTATCTACTTACAAATCTTATTTTTTCAAAGGAATTTTGGTTTTGATTTATTAAATAAGAGAAAAATAAAAAAAAACTACTTTTTTGGAAACGTGGCCTAGCACTCAACTACTACGGTATGGAGGTAAATTAATTGCAATTGGAAACAGGAATAAATTATGTTTACCTCAAACCTACTTGACAATGTATGCAATATGATACAAAATTAACATGTAGATTATATACACATACGTAATCAGTAATCACAGACAGATTATCGGTTTACTACGGACAATAATAGTAAAATAAAAATAATAATGGAATGTTTTATTTATTGTGGATGAGTTTAATTGATTAGCTTTTTTTTCATAAATTGAATAATAATAATACTGACAATATAAAATAACAACTTAAGAAAAAGAACAATGTTTGGAAATATTAACGAAGGGGAGTTCGTTTAATTGCCCCAAAAAATATTATGAAGAAATGGTGTTCTTTTTTATTAATTTGTAACCTACAAAAAAAATATAACATTATGAATTATATAAACCTCTGAAATAAGGAGTTCAGCTATAAAATGGTGATTTCGCTAAAGGCAGACAATTCTACATTGCATTAGTTTCGTTTCCACACCGATTTCGTTAACGCTATCAAATTAACAAGACTTAATTCGATACACGTACGGTTATATCTTGTTAAATTAGCAGCTATTGCTGCGGAACTTCTCCTTCCTAGCAGTTATCCCAGAGCCAAGAGCTCGGAACCCAGACGAGAATGTCTGCCCCTTATCAGGTCAAGTGGGTTTAATTAATCCGCTGCTCCAACGGCTTGCACAAATGAATTACTTGCTGCGTTAGGCTACCCTCACGGTACTGATGTATGCAAATTTGTTACACGAAGCACTAACTAAGATTAACTTTGGTGAATGCTTACAAATGTGTTGGCTGGAAGCGGGTTTTATAAATATTGATTAGCTGTGCTGAATGTGTGATCTTCATTAAATATTAAAATGGTACAATTTCATAACAGGATGATCAATTTTTTAATTTCAAAACCAAAACAAGAAAGGTTTGCTGTTTTAGTTTTTAATAATTCAAATAATCTATGTGTAGATACTACTCTCGTTGCATAATAATGTTGCATACAATATCCAATTCATTAATCAACTGGATTTCAAATATTATTTTCCATTGCTGATTGATGGACTAGTAGTAGTTTGTTAGTCGTAAGTTGTTATTAAATCGGTTATTGGTTTGGAAAACGTTTTTGGGTGGGAAACGTTTTTCCAACGATCAGGAGGTCGAGGAAGCTGTGAAGAAGTGGCTGAAAGCGCAGGCGGCGGAGGTCTATGACATTGGCAAACAAAAGCTGATGTCCCGACTACAGAAATGTCTCGATTTCAATGGCGATTACGTTGAAAAATAGTTTAATATATTTGTGAAGTATCCCGTGAATTTCAATTAAATACAAGTATTTTTCGATAAATGTTTCAAACTCACTTTCTGGATGACCCTCGTATATTATGTTCGAGATATATTTGTAAAAACAAGGTTCTTATAAAATCCCTACAAACAATATCATATTATTATTATTATACTTTGGCACCTTTAACTTTCAAGGAAACTAATGACAATCACTATAGACTGGCATTATAGGGAATGCCAACACACATGGAAAGATTAAAGAAATGGTGAGGGGAGAGTTCATTTAGAGACAGTGCAATGAAGTTTGGGGAAATTTAATTATAACAAAAATGCAAGTCCGCAAGATATTCGAGAGAATTATTTGAGATGGTAGTTATAAAGTTACGATCATTATAACCATAAATAAATGATAATAATGTAGGGTCGCCCTGACATTAAAAGAAGAGACGTTCCGCTGCATAAAATACAATAAGAAATTATTTTTATCGTACGGACCATTATTAAACATTAAGTACTTCCGCATTGTCAAGATAATAAAAAGTTATAATACGTTTAGATGGAGGGAAAAATATGTATTTTCTTTCTTTCAGTGGATGAAAAAGCAGCCATTACCGGAGATTTAAGTTGGAGGGAGGAAACAGAGGCCGGGGAGTGAAATGGGACAAAAAGAATTGTAACGATTATAAGGGAAATGATATCAGATAAACCAGTGGAATATGAATATTTTCATTTTATTTATTTTCAGATAGCCACTTTACTTTCAGCAAGGAAAAAACGAACGGGAAGATTATGTTTTACGGTTATGAGTTTAATAAATTTCTTTGTTTTGAGAATCTCATCGATCTTAATAATCATTGTTTGTCGTTTTCAATTCTAATAAACTATTTTTTTAGGTCACTGTTTTTTTACGAAAAACATTTCGACCCTTATTTAGTTTATGTACTGGAATTGTCGTGTATCCTTGCTCCAGGCCTATATGCCAGAAGCTTTTACGATGTGCCGGGATAATCTGGTTTGTATTAAAACCCAGTCCACGATCAGCCTTTGTATCATTTTACATATTTATAAAGAGGATATGGGATCATGAGGGATGCGGGGATTTATCAACCCTTCTCTAGAGAATGGTAGCAAAATACAACAAAACTTTTCTTTGAGATAATGTTTTGCTTATCTTTAATATTGGATAAATCATGTTTTAAAGACCTTACAATACCTTACCCAAAGGAATAACTTTGACATTGCGAAAGGGAGATTGAGATCGGTGGAAAATAAGTTTATTCTGGTGAATTAAGTTCGTAATAGGTATCTAAGTGTAGGTAACACTTATTCAGTTGCATAGCAATCGCCTGATTTACTAAAGCATGTGCCCAGGGGGTGAGTATAAACAAAAGATTTAATAATCTAATAATTACGTATTTTAATAATGTAAAGTAAATATTAATGTTTTGAGAGGTAAGGTGCCCATTTAGGGAAAAGCCACTTGTCTTACGAGAAGTAATGGCATTTATATAGCGCAGTTAAGTGTCATTTCACTTAAAGTGCGCAGAAGTAGTCTTGTCTTTATACATTTGAAAACACAATATAATAAAATTGAGATTGTCAGATAAGGTTTTCAATGTCACAGTGAAATAAAGAAACTTCATAACTTTTCCGAAATTTGATATATTATTTAGTTAAAATACAGTGCATCTTTACAATGTTATTCGAGCGATGTGTCACTACTTTTATTATTAAAATAACTATCCCAAGACGTTTGTTTTACAAAAAGGTTGCTACGCTTTTGAAGGCTAGAAGTCCAATTTATCATAAAATGAAATGCCTAGCAAAAATAGACGCGCATCGAGAATATGAAAAACAAGGCGGATAAAAATTCCCGTTCGAAAAAGAAAAACGGCGAATAAGTGGATTCATTAATCATAGGATATTGTATGAATGGGAGGAGCATGTTTTCATTTACATACGAAAGTAAAGTCGACATTCGCCACAAATATTTGCTGCCTCGCGAACGCTATTTGTATTGACACTACGCTGGGTGCCTCCGTAGAAACTACACCGTGTAGGGGTAGTTCTCGCGGGGGTAGAATTTTTGTTTCTCTCCCGGCGCTGTCGCTCGAGCACCAGTGTCGGACTTAGGGACTACACCTCCACACGGACCTGCATTTGAATTGCTAATACACTTAAACCGAAAAGCTTTCAAATTTCCTCGTTACGCGGTCAAACACGGGGCTAAACGTCGGCAATTCCGCGTCAACCGCCACAGCCTCTCATCCGCGCACACTCGTTTTAGAGTTTTGCATACAAATATGCAGCCAGGTCAAATTTTCTATCATAGACTATTCAATGATCCACTCTAAACGAGGGCTTTATTTGTCCGGTGATTGGCAAGTGGTGGCCCGTGGGATAGTTAAATTTAATTTATAATTGACATTATTTTTCATGGACGTATGTATATATTTCTATGCCCGTGATAGAGCGTTGTAAGCGATCTGTTACTAAACCTATTGGTAGTATAGTATAAGCTTCACCTAGCGGTACAAGGTGTGCGTCAAATAAGCTTTATAGAGAAAGCAGTCGAAATTAGATACTCGAGGCATACTGTGTTTTCCGGACATGAATGTCCGGAGTGAATGTGAATGGAGCATTTTGTTTTTTGTGCTTTTTATTAGCTCTTATTTTTACTCTTAATTGTATATTATTTGAGTCAATAGTAAGTACGAGTACTTGCATACTACTTGTATACTACTTGTATACTTGTACACCGTATGCAGGGTCTGGTCAGGTCAGGGTATGGAGGGTCTAGATTCGTCTCATATTAAATGTAGCTTCGTTTATACCAAAATAATTCTCGTTTCTTCATTCCTTTCCTTTTGAGAGCCTTGAAGGAGTAACCATCTATTACTTTTAGCGGGGGGGGGGGGAAGCGGTGGGCCACCTCCAATGGTCGCATTAAAATCCTCAAAGAAGTGGTAAGAAGGTATAGGGATGTGGATGAGACATTATCACACATTCATTACATGGTGTACAGTTGGTGAGGGGAACCCTCACTACGCCACTGTTCACAGGTTGACTAAAGGATTTTTTTGTTGAAAAAATGGTCTCATCATAAAAAGGCTTGCGCACCACTGGTCAAAATAATTGAGTATGTAATTTCCAGAGGAAATGTTTTTTGATTATCACATTAAGGAATGAATAAAACATCTCACAGTAAGCATTGTTTCGATTGCTTAAGTTTCAAATGTAGTGATAAAAAAACCCCTAAAGTAATTATGATTGAAGGATTAAAAATAGAATAAAGAGTTTTTCTTTCGTGCAAATATGCGGCTCGAGAAAAATTGTTTATCATTGATTATTCAAAGAACCTCTCTATATAAGGATTTTACACTTAACATGACTAAATAGTTCAAGTAGTATGAACAATTAAGTATTGTTTTGAATTAAAATACATATTGTGGAATGTAATAAAATGTCTTAAAGTAAACATTTTTTGTATTTCGAGTAATGTAGTATCTGTTAGGTTTTGTAGGCATTCATAAAAAATGTAAAAAAGTGTTTGGCCACCGATATTTTATTTTTGTTCGATAGTTTTGATAAAATAATAATTTAAACTGACTAACCATCACGCCGTTTTCCCGTAGGGTTGGGCAGAGAGCTCGGACTGCCAATCGGTCTTGGCACACACTTCTTGCATCATTAACGTTCATACATCGTCTCATACATATCCTTCTATTATTCTGACTCTTGACATGGTCATGCCATACATCAGGGTAGGTACCAGCACTCCATTATGGACTGCTAGCTTCACTTATTTGGACATTTTTTGCACCAACCGCGTTCAGTCCTCCATTAATGGAGTTACCAGCATTTACTGTTATTTCAATATCTCTGCTAGCCTTTCCATCTCTCGTAAATATACATACTTCCCAAATACACAAACACATTCACCTGCTCCAAGTATTCATCATTCACAACTATTTTGCACACTGTTTTCGTACTCTCTCTTTTAAACACCATGACTTAAGACTTGCTTACATTCATCATTAACTCATTCTTCATACCTACTTTGTACATCCTAGACACGAGAGACTGATAGTAATTTAAGGTTTTTTAATAACAAAAACGCAGAACGAAATCTCATCTCTTAAGAAATTCAAATCCAAAAATAAATAGTAACATTAAAAATCTTATTTCTGAGCTTTTCAATAGTACCTAAATTCTGTACATTAATATTTTATGTTTGTAGTACACTTTATATGTTTTTAATTCTTGAAATTAAATTTATCCCAATTTGTTTACATTTAAACAGCTGTAAATATGTAAATTCCCTTTTCGCTAATTTCAGTAAGTTTCCTTTAATCCATGTCTAGTGACTAAGTACTTTTAAAATAATAAAGCTATAGTTTTAAGCTCTAGCGTTTTAAAGAAAATCTTGTGATAGTATAGTGAAAGAAAACATCGCAGTGATGTCATTAACGAGCTGGCAAAGTTAAAAAAATAATCAGTCTGTTTTCCAGTATTATTCTGAATGGAGGCAAAAATAAATAAATAAATCATGACGGATCAAGTGGATATGCTGTAGGGTGAAGATACCTACCGAATCTGACGGATCAATTGAATTAATTTTTTCTGAACACAATAGATTTTGACATCATAATGCGCGCTTCATTCACTTGACCCTGGCGACTCCGGATATTAATTCATAAGTTGCGCAACATTACTAAACGGTATTTTGATATACTATGAACAAAATAATGATATGACGGTATATTGGTACACGCCATATAATTTTTTAAAGTATGCATTAAGTATATCCGAATACATGTTATTTTCACGTGGAGTTAAAAGTAGATACCGTCATGTTTGACGTGATTGATTTCGCCGAAACGATTTGACCTTTCGCCCGATAATATGCTATCTGGTGTCATGAGTGCCAGAATGGCTATCGTCTACTGGTAAAGTGGTAACGTAGAAGGTCTTTCGAAATCAAAAACAGTAATAAATATTCATCTAGACTTGTACTCCTAATATTCATAAAAAGACGAATATGATAAACTTTAATATAAATATATACCTAATGTTGTTCTGTTTCATCTTCCGTATACCTCATCATAAAAGTAACGGAAAATAACAAATAAATTCAAGCCATAAAGTCTTTGAAGGGTGAAAGTCGTACGGACCTTCCGCACAATCAGATTTTCATCTATATAACGAATAATGTGCAATATATCTGATATTTACGATCGCTTTTCCGCTTATTTTTCTAAAGCAGTAAGCCCGTTACACACTGAGAGGGAATAGGGTAGTTCTAACTCCCCACGTGTGTAGTATGCTCTAACTAAAGGGGAAGTACGTGACGGGAAGAATGATTCATACTTCACTCGGTTCACAATCCGATTAGCCCTCATCTCCCCCGTACAGAATCACTACAGCAAGCGCGTGCATATCGAGAAACTAAATAAATAATGAAGTTGGCAAAATAATTTAGCAAAACGATCAAAAAATAAATTGTTGTTCAAAATAACATTTTCTTACTGCAGAAGAAGTACTATTTAATAGAACTATAATATGAGAGAAGATCATCTCTATTGTCAGCTAACTCCTTGCTAAGACCAGCAAACGAAATTAAACCAAATTATTTCCATCGTCTCGTCCCCATTCTGCGTTTATTATTAAAGAACCTATATCATATATGCACTATAATAGTAATACAGAATTATTCATTTAACATTGTCTGGAAGAGAACTATATCACTAAATCAGTAAATATTTTGCTTACCTTTGTTTTATAATTAAACTTTGGTATCTACATAAGTGATGGTAAAATTTTGAAAGATATTTAAAGAAAGATTTTAAAGAAATACGTCTGTCATAAAAGCCCAACAAATAAAATATGAGAGGAAATTTTATTTTCTTGAGGTCTTAACCTAATTATGGATTGTATCGGCAGGCCAATAAGGGGTGGCGAGAGTTTGTCCAAGGCGAGGGAGCCGCGTGATTCACGCCCTTGGCAGTCAAACTCCCGTGGAAACTTAGTTATCTCAGAGGTTATTGGATAAAGCTGGCCGCGGGGGTTGCCATGGTAATCCTTCTTGTCTCTCCTCCTGTGCTCGGTACTCCTGATCCTTAGATAACAGAATTGTAAGGGTAAATGGTTGTCTTTGAGAATTGTAAAGAAAGGTCTGTCCTGAGGTGACTGCACCTGTTAAATACGAAATGTATCAAATCACAGTTGGTAACTGAGTGATTTAGTACATAAATATCCTCTTTTCCTGCAAATTGCTTAATCAATACTAGTTAGTGACAGATTCTTTCAGAATTAATAAGGAACACTCGTTTATTGATCATTAGTTTAACTATTGAATAACAAGGCCCGCATATATTATAATATATTCTCTTGATGGTGCCGTGATTTAAGGTATTTTTAAACTAACTAGTAAACCATCACACCGTTTCCCCGTAGGAGTAGGCAAACACCGCGGTCTTGGCACACACTTTTTGCCTCATTCATGACTTCTTCTACCAATTTAGAATTTTAGGATTATTTTTTTTAACAAGCCTACTCCTTATAAAAGACCAAACCAAACCCATTAAAAATAAAGGCGATTTATATATTTTTTAACTGTTTTCGGCCAGATTCTATAGCAATCATAAAGCCAAATTGGCCAATACAATATGTATATGTCATATCGATCGATCGCATTCCCTCCCAACTTCCCTAGCAACTAGCAACTAGAAATATAACCACTGGAACGATTTCGGTCGAAAAATCGACCACTTTTATTTTTCTGCGATTGATATCGGTCCAAAAATGGACCGATTTTTCTACCATTCGTAAAATATTTATTGTAATTATTTAAAACGTTTCCATGGCCAGCTACTTGTTTTATCGAATAGCTGATAATATATTCTCTTTGTCTATGAACTTATCCGTTGTCTTTGAAGTGTTATTTAACGAGTTTTCGCGGTTTTTTTATGGCGTCCTGTCAAAAACAAAATTATAAATTTTCAACATTCACGAAATTTTGGACTCTTCCTAAAATGCCGTAAGTAATTAATTTATTGGGTTTTTAACGCATAATTATATATCTGTGTAATCATGATTGACTTATCTATCTTTGAAATGCGTTTTTAATTCGTTTGTTTGTATTATATTGTTTTGGTTGAAGTTTTTGTGTAAGATTACGTCAACTGAAGACGTCATCTGTTTTTGATTTACAATAATGTCTTAAATACTGCACTCGCGCATTTGAAATATAGATATTCCATCACAGTGATTCAAAACAAAGAGATATATATAAGTTTTATTTGAATTGGTTCATTATTAATACAGATATTCGCTAACCAATTATGTTAAGTCATATGTCAAAAAGTTGACTCTTTTTCACATGTAAAATGGTGTAAAGCCTTCGTCACACAATAAAAATTTAGTAATTTAGTTGTATAATTAATTAATTTGTTTACTTTTACCAAATTTGTGAAGAAACAGCTGTCGTCCAGGGAAAGGGATCACTCCACAACCCAATAATTATTTTCAAATTTTATATTAGTGCAATATTTAACAAAATTTAAACATTTAAGTACTTACATTAAGTGTTTTCAATTTAAAATTTATAGAGCGGTGCTGACTGCAAGAGGAGGCAGAGGAAAAGGGAGACGTGGGGTACGAGCTGGTGCCGGATTACCTGCACGTGGACGTCAACGCAGAGCTGCAATTGCAGCCTCGTCTGGAGTGTTAGTATTTTTTAATGTTTTTTTATGAAAGTACTTTGCTGTGGCCGTTGAACTCATCATATATTTGTATTTATTTAAACAGCGACCCTGCTTTGCTACTGGTGCGAGAGGATCGCGTCAAGGCCCTAAAGGCTGTTAGGGCCCTGCCTGCTTCCATCCGGCTAGAGCTGGAAAGCCGAAAATTCAAGAAGCAGGCGGCGCGCATTTTGCTCCCTACCGCACCTCCAAGAAAAACTAAACAAAAGTAAGTAATCGTATTTAGATGCTTGGTACAATATTATTGTTTTTTCCTGACAGCGTTCCACTCTTACAGTGAGAGTTGGTAAGTTCAGCGCTCTGTGCATTTGGCACATTCAGTGCATATTTTACAGAGTTCTTATTTTATTGTTTATTTACATACTGTACTTACTGTTTCACACGTGAATGAGAACAATTTTCTATGATTTATGTAAATGTTTTCAGAATTCCATCTCCGGAGAGAACAACGTGTCCCTTTTCACAAGGGACGCCTTCACCGTTGCCACGACCCGTACCACCACCGTGGATGTCCACTCCCGCACAGACCCAATCAACGGCTCCCAATGCACCAATTATGCCTATCCGTGCAGCATCTCCCGAGCCGTTACCTGGGACATCGCGGAGTGGGGAACTCTTCTCTCCGGAAGCCGGCTATCACAGCGAGCTGTGGGTGGACGTACCATTCTACGAAGAATTGTCGGCGTTTGGGAACGGTGAGTTTATTTTTTGAAATGTCATACCAGGGGCTCAATATAAAATCAATTATCTATATTTTATATTGATATCCCTAGCACAGTTTCACTGTTGGTATATTGGCAGGAAATAAGCATAGTACTTAAAAATTCCACATAACAAACATACAAAATGTATTGTTGTTATGTCGTGGATGCATCATTACACATCTTTTTTCTGTAACGGGTATTGCAGAGTGAGAAATAAGACATGCCGAACTTCTTTGCGAGGATTACATTTGATTCACCGGCTTCTAAACGGTGTAATACAGCATTTTTTTCTTAAATTGAAAAAACACTTTCGCTTCACGGGACTCATTGTGTTGCGAGGCTGTATTGGTAGGTGGGTTTTGTAACCGGACAAATTATCATTAAAATAGGTCGCTTTACGTAGTTGGTCACTTTAAACGGATACGTTTTCCTACTAAAAGCTATGAAACCTTACTAGAGTTTACATTATCGTCACTTAAAACAGTAGACCGTTAAATGCAAAGTCATTATATCCAAATTCTACTGTAAATTTGTGTTTTCTTTTATTTCAGAGTCAGACATGGGCAGAAAAAGTAACGTGGACGAGGCAGCTGTACTAGAAGAGTCTGTACTTGGAAACCGTGAGTTATAAAACTAACTAACTTACCTTCACGCCATTTCGGTAGGCAGAGAGGATGAACCACCATGCAACTCGATCTTGGCACACACACTCTTTTCTTCATTCCATACCTACCTGACTGTGCTATTCTGACTCCTGACATTGCCCGCCTCAAGTATTTGATTAACTTTTTATATTTTTTTTTATATGAATACCTCACAAGAGCCTCAGCTGGAGCCAGTGAGACTATGGCATCCCCAATTGGGGGATGTTGTGAGGCTGAAGGTAAGTGGGGAAGGGAAAGAGGAAGATGGGGAAGTACCTGGCTATTCAGATCTAGTCACTAAACACGGCTAAAGCCATTTGGAGCAACGTTTCAATTCTGAATGGTGGTCTTACACCAGGGCGATACTGGTAGTATCTTCCACTCTGGAACGTGCCGCAAATATACTATATATTATTTTAATTATTATTTTAATTAATTAATTGTGAAATAACACAAATCAATCAAATAAAATTTATTTGCGCACGCCGGGTTCGAACCGGCGACCTTCGGAATGGCAGTCCAATGCGTTACCACTGGACTATGCCGGCCGTCAAAAGCTATTTCAAGCAACGTTTCAATTCTGAATGGGGTCTTACACCAGGGCGATACTATGGGTATCTTCCACTCTGGAACGTGCCGCAAATATAATATATATTATTTTAAATGAATTTTGTGTGAAAATAACACTAATTATTCAAATATAATTTATTTGATTTGATCCCGCGACCATCGTATTGCGAGTCATAAGCCGTACCAGAGGCAGTGGGTTATCGTAATATAGACACATTAAATTAATTTGGGTTTTCTGTTGTTTCAGAAATGGACAGATCGAGCGACGAGGATGACGAAGCGAGTGACGTCGACCACGAAGAGAGCGATGAGGATACCTTCTGCATGCCGCCAATACCTTATCATAATATTATCAACGTTTCACCTAACTCCGCTATGGCCATAGACTTTAGTAGACAAGACCAGGTAGATAGTGAGGCAATGCGTTTGATTCTGCCGCCTGAAGGTTACTCTTTCGATTGGTCTAATGATATCTTACGTTTTACTGGGATAAGGGAGACTTTCACAGGCACGCCGGGACCAACTTTCAATACCGACGAAATGGGCAAACCTGTGGATGCCTTTCTTAAAATCTTTGATGCAGATTTCGTTGAACTGATCGCGAGAGAGACCAACAGGTATGCAGATCAATGGATTGCGAAAAAACAATTTAAGCGTCATGCGCGTACCAATAAATGGGCTCCCACGAATAAAGAGGAAATGTATGTATTCTTGGCAATTTTAATGTATCAAGGTATTAGTCTTTTCCAGATCTAGTCACTAAACATAACTAAGCCAATTCAAGCAATGTTCAATTCTGAATGGTGGTCCCTCACCAGAGCGATACTCAGAATCTCACTCTATAGCGAGGCACAATGATATTATTATGTATTGATTTTCTTAAATTATGAATAAACCAATAAACTGAATACATTTTTATTATGACAAAGTGTGTAAACAATGTTTAAATCAAAATACTGCTCTTTCATTGTAACCATACAACTGTAATATTGATTTAAAAGGATATTAGGGCTTAATAAATAAATCAATTATTGGTTCCATCAATTATTTTCCCCTCATCCATTTTTTTTCGATACCTTTGCGTTTAGATATAAAATTATCACTATGATTTTATTTGCCATTCTACGGTCATACAAAGGTTTGATATATATATACAAATTTATCATCATTTTACATATTCCGATATACCCTATGTAGATTGACCTTAAGGTAGCTGTCAGTAGTGATTTTTCGTCAAATATTGGTGAATTTCATCAACTTTCAAAGTATCCCCCTGAAATATTGGCAATGTTTATATCTATGATGTATATCTCATTTTAAGCCTTATTTCCTCGTTTTGCACGTTATATAAAAACATGGTTACAAATCTCCAGTTCTAATTTACAATTATTTAAAAAGTAGCACCATGATTTTGACATCGTGAAATAGGCTCTCTGTATAATTCATCAAATGAATAAAATAAAGCCAACACGGCGACTATGCTTATTAATAATTGTAGACAGTTAATGTATCTTCCTAACGTAATACCAGTTTTTGTGGTAAATTTATTATATAGTATAATACAGTGATTTCAATTTTGACACGTCACGCACTCAAATTTTAAAAAATTATTTTCTAACCAAACTTTTGAAGAGAGCATAACGTACAAAAAAATATTTTCCCATTATATTCTTGCATCTGTGGTTATCAAACAGGCCATAGAGAACATAAAAACGTAGAAAATATTCTATAAAGATATTTAAAACTGCCACTGGCGGCAATTTCAAATCACAAAAACGCTAATTTCGCGCATTCATAAAGTTTAAGATTTTTTAATAATTTATCTATCAATTCTAAAAATATAGAATAATTATAAAAATATAGGTGAATTCATTGGCTGTATAGCACTACAATCAGTTTTATGTCTCCGTATTAAAATTCGGAGGTTTGATTTTTTTAATGTTGGCGGAAAATATTCAAATTCGTCGCCAAAAAACCGCGAGCAATCGGAGAAAAAAGTTTTTTGACGCGCGATCGTTCGAGTGGTTATCATATCCTTTGTATTATGATAAGTAAAGTTCGTTTCAATGTCACCCACGGCGAGAGGAGAAAGATAATATGGAAAAGGGTGTTCAAGGTGTAAGAATCATGTTCGTCAGACATCTCAGTAAACGTTGCCAGAATTTACCAACAAAGCGTACAAAGTTCTAAACGTTCATTAGAGTCAATTGGCGAAACTTTATTGAAAAAAGTATTTTCCAATTCGTAAGAAATTACGAGAACAATATAATTTCTGTATTATACAAAATCTGAGAAATAATAGTAATGTGAAGAATCGAGATATTCATTTGACGGCCTCCGTGGTCGAGGGAGTAACTCTCGACTAGCAAACTGGAGGTCACGTGTTCAAATAACGGAGCGCGCAAGAAAATTTTATTTGATTATTTTGTGTTATTTCACAAATTACTCATTAAAAATAATATATAGTACAGATTTAGGATTTTCACGGCCAAAAGAATTTTTGTTATTTGTTTTTGGGGTGTTATGCCGTGTTGCGCTAACTCCTTCTTTCGCCAACGTTTATCTAGTTTATCTAGATAACACATCTGCCCTGATGATGGACACTGCAATGCTGTCTGAAACGTTAGCTAAAGAGGGAGTTAGCGTAACACGGCATAACACCCCAAAACCAAATAACAAAAATATATAGTACATTTGCGGCATGTTCAAGAGTGAAATATACTCTCAATATCACCCTGGTGTAAGATCACTATTCAGAATTGAAACGTTGCTTGAAATGGCTTTGGCCGTGTTTGGTGACCAGATCTGAATAGCCAGGTACTTTCTCACCCTTTTTTCCCAATTTCCTTCCCCTCCCCACACTACCTTCAACCTCACAACATACTCCGATTGGGGATGCCATAGTCTCACTGGCTCTAGACGGTTGGGAGCAGTTGGGACTCTTGTGCGGTTTCACACATAAAAAAAATTCTAATCATATCATAATTTCCATATTAATGGAAAATGGTATCTGACTTTGAAAACCAGCAAAAAAGATATATACATTAAAAGGAAAGGTTAAACATGAAAAAAATACTTTGATGTTCCGAAAAGGCCGATTACATTCAAATAGCCGAGCGACATTATGCGCAAAGTGTCCTTGAATCTATAATACTAGATATTATTTTTGCTATCAAAATCGATCTCACTAACCCCGAACTACTCGTATATTGTGCCCTTTGACTTAGCGTTCTCACTTAGGGGAGGCCACCATGAAATCATATAAAGGAGTGGATATTGAAAAATAAATTGTATTTTCACGCTAAGGCTTTTCTGATAAGGTGAAGAGCATCGGAGGGGAGGAGATTAAAAATTGTTCACTCGGAATAAAATTCTTTTCTATCTTCTTCAAAGGGTTATTGCAATATTGAACGGAGTTTTAAATGGGATTTTCTCCTTTTCTCGGATATCTCTACAACAAAACTTAAAACTCATTATTTGAAAATAGAAAATATAAATTTGCGGTGATTATCTTCGCGCGCGTGCTGTGAATTTTATCACAAATCAATACAGAATTGAATGATCTGTTTAGAATGAGAAAGGTCTTTTACCCGATTTGGTTTTAAAAGGTTTATCGGAGTAAAAAAGCTTTTGAAGGAATGAAATTTATTTTGACAGGCGTCGGAAAATATTATGGCAGCAAAGTGTAATATATGCACTGTCAAACAAAATGGTGACATGCATATTTCATGTTACATTTCAATATATTTTTTCTCAGTTGTGGCAGACATTTTTTACAAATTTGTCTTCGCTTTCCCCTTTTCCTTCCGTTGAATCAATGGCTTCCGGTTGTTCCAGGAAAATATTCTACATACGCAATAACGAGCAAAGTTATCCGGGATTCGTAGCTACTTAGGTACATTCGTTTCATGCTCCCAAAACATGAAAACATGTTTTCTATTTGGTTTCCATTCATTAATTTTTGTTATAAGTGGTATCATGATTTCAATGGTGACCGGATAAATCATCACATTTTTAAAAAGTTATGTAAAGTCATGGAAAGTGATGAAACAAAAACTTTATTAACTGGGTTAAGTAGGTTAGGTTAGATTAGGTTTAATTTTTTTTTTAATCGTTTCTAATGACTTTATATCACTTTTTAAAGTTGTGTTGAACTGTCACTGTGTTGAGTTATCATGGAACCGATTTCAATACCTCTCTGTGGGTATAACCACGTAATTACGTTGAATACCTTAAAACATTTAAATATATTGAAATTACAATTGGACAGCTTTATCTTTTAGGGTGTACTACGGTATTAAATAGGAAAGATTCTATCCTGTATTTATATAATACCAAGATATCCGGAGAGCGAAAACGTATTATCTTTCGGCGTATTTTTTCATTAAAAAGCTGATATTATCACGTGTGAAACGTCTCTTTGAACAGGAGTGGCATCTTCAACGGTCGACGGGATTATCCGGCGCTGGCAAAAGAAAAATAAATGTTTCTTCGAGTAATGTACACCTACGTTCTATACGAATATAAGCTTTTTGATTACCTTCAAACGTGACTTTTATAACGTCGTAGTAACTGTTCGATTTTGATCTTGTTAATCGATTGTGATCGAAGTTTTTTTCTGAAACCCAATGATTTTAGAAGGTTTTGTAACTATCGAGATGCCTTGAGGTGATTTTGCACAAAAACGGCGCTATACAAATCATTCAAATATTATACAAGCACCCCAGAAGATTAATTAATTTTCGGCGTGAACCAGCGCACTTGAATTCTGTTAATGAAACATTAAACGCTTTTTAGACCCGCTTCTGAACGCTAAAATACTATTATTATACTCAGAGTTATAATTATAGGCAGTTTCGTGCAGCCTCTATGGAAGCTCTGGATATAGAACGTTTATTTAATAATTCTGGAAATAAATTTCTCTTTACCATGATGGCTTGCATAGCTTTTATTGTAACTTCAGATTTCTTACTCTACATATTTTGCTTATTACCAGATAATGATGTATTTTTTGCATCTCTCTCGGTACCTTTTATAAATATAACATCAATTAAATTTGATAAAAAAAGAAACGCAAACTTTAAGGTAAACGTAGTCAATTAACCTTAACTCAATAAGGCATGTGATTCATATGAGTCACACGGCGGGACATAGTGAACCCCGTACATTTGCAATTGGATGAAGAAATTTTCGAGCGCCATAAGTAACTTTTATCGATTGCATTCATAGCATAATATTTCAATCAATGTTCTCTGTTTGTACCTGTTTTACTATCCACATACAAATTTTGAAGCGATCGTAAGTAGAAAATAATTACATTTTTGCGTTTTAATTTGAGATGACCGGTCGGGGCAGTAGTACCGATTTGTCGGGGGATGGTTGTACCGGTACAATTGAATCAGAGAGCTTAAAATACGTTAATAAATTTAAGCATTCTGTTTCGTCTACACGAAAAAGATAATTTAGATGATTGAAGGTGAATAACCTAAAATGATAAGTACTAGACCGGTGCTTTTGGCAAACTGCAAATGATTCCATACCCACAATGTTAGTTAAAGATGAAAATAGATTGCAATATTTACGCGCAATACTTAAAAATTAATAAAACTTGAAAGATTTCTAGGTTTACAGCCATCATATATAAAATACTGCGAAAGCAAGATAATTTACTAAAGGAAGAATAAGGTATAGCAAGTTTAACTGTGGAACGAGAGCACGGAGCATAAAACAAAATCGTCAAAGCCTAAAGAGAGACGTAAACCGACTTTATGGCGAGCGGAATCGCTGCGTCTATTTTTGTTCCGGAGTTCACTAACACGACAGATCGCTAAAGGAGATTCATTGCTTGCCCATGCAGTAGTACATTATTTATTCACCGCCACTTCCTCCATTGGAAAACAACTTTGTTATCTAAAGACGAAATACAAAACCTCAGATTGACCATCGCTTTAATCAATAATTTCAGCCAGTCTAATGAAATAAAAGTAAATGAATTCAATGGAGACAATGTAAACGTATTATTTATTTTAAAAAATTCCTAAGTAAATTATAAAGGTAAACGATATTTTATTATTGAAATAATTGTGTAAAAAAAGCTGATTTTTTTAATTTAATTTATGGGGTGATCTTGTATTGGACGCCACTCAATTGACCTGGCAAAAGTTATTAATCAAAGTTTTGAGAGTTCATTTACTTCAATAACTAAGAAGAAATTAGTGTTTTGAATATGAACAATATTCAAATAATGGATAAAAAGGACGTTTCGATACGGATGAATAAATCCGTTTTAACAGCGATATAGAGTTGTTTCTAAAAAAGGGCCCATAGAAAATGAAGTACCTTCTGGATTCTCATTCGCATACTGTATTTCGAGTGAGCAATTACTTGCTTGTTCTTACTGAGTAGTACGTAAGTTGAACTCGTGTTGCAGACAGGAGACAGCTACTGGTGACTCATGAGGACGAATTAAATCAATACCCCTTCAAGTGTGGTGACTGGTGACTGATGACATCTAACAGGCAATTACTTAATTGAAGTACTTAAGAAGGTGGTTATTTGCGGCTGATAATCATCATTTCCCACGTGGATTCACATGGCCGATCAATATACGCGAGTAGAAAGTTTAAAATTTTACCGTAAGGAGAAAATGACACGTTTTCAGCTTTTTGTGATGTTTAAAAAAACTACTAAGCGAAAATACATCTGACACCATTTATTCAACATGCACAAGGTAGTGCACATACAATACAGAATATAAATATATATTTTTATGTGACAACACATTTCTCGTGGGAATATGACTTATTCATCCTACCACCTATTCAGATATTGTTACGAAACTTAGCGAAAACCTTTTCAAGCAAATTTCGCAAATATGAATAGTTGTCACTCGTCGGTGCGGCATGTGAGTATTTTACACTCCTAATCGATTACAACCGTAAGTCGGTGAAACACTAAAATAATTTAATACCGAACCCACCACTGACTGTGCTGCGGAACTCATCCCCCTGATTGGCAAGAAGCATCAAGTCAGTGCCAGCAATTTGTGAGACTCCGGACAAGGTATGTTTTCATAATTAAAATTCAGTCAATTCTTGGAATTTCACCCATTGACATTATATTCTAATTACGAAAATCTTGACAGCAAATGGAATGCAATGAAACCCTTTTGATTAACACTCGCTGTCTACTAACTGATTGCCTTTCAAGAAAACAAATATTATATGTACCTAAGAGAGGAGATTTAGGGCGTATTGGATGAATAGCAGAGCCCTCACAGTTCTGAGAAACTGTCGCTTTGATAATGAGAACTGAACTACACGCATGGAACTCACACTTCTCGGAAACATACATACTCGTACATCTTTGAAAAGAAAAAAACGAACCCTGCTGAAAAAATACTTTCGCCAAAAGCAAAGAAAACGCTCCGAAGTAAAAATATACGTCTGGCGGTATTTCTAGGGTGTATGAAAATGAGATAATGCTAAAACGTATTTGAATGCCAAAAATTATTCCAGAAGGTTAAAAAATTGAATGTCATCGCAATTCAGTAAAATAAAGTGTAACGGTTGATTTATCGCGACCGTTTTATGATAAATGGCTTTATTTAATACATTGTGAGGGAGATAAAAGGATCACACATACCATAAAACACAATGGTTGAAATGAAACGTTAAATTCCAAACCCTTATATAATATATTTTTTAAACCCGTTAAAGTTAAACTAGGTATAAAAGTAATTCTAATTCCACGGGGAAACCCTTTTGTGAAACTGATGCACGGTTTGTGGAAAGAATTCCAGCATGCATACACGAAGTAGGTACGAGCTACTTGGAAAGAAAGATCAATAGTTTCGTCTCGCAGACTGCAGAAATTATTGTGGTAAATGCATGGCTTCATTTTAAGGTCATTCTCAGTTTGTTAAGTGTGTTTTAACTGAAAAACTCGAGGGTGGAATTTTTACCAAATTATTGGAGACGAGTGTCAAGTGTATTTCACAACCTTTCAGAAAGCTGTTCGTTGGCGCTTATATTATATTATAAGTTATTATGCGAGCTAATGAAAGCTTATTGAGCTAACTAACTAACCATCACGCAGTTTCGCAGATAGGATGGACCGCCAAACTACTTCGTCTTGACACACACTCCTTGCCTTGTTACATTTATACATCGTCTCATACAAACGTTTATTCTGACTCTTGACATAGCCCGACACAAGTATCCGATTCACTCGCTCGTGCCATGCCTTCCTCGGGCGTCCCCGACTTCTGCTACCATTCACATTTTCGTCATATATTCTCCTTAACACTCCTTTCTTCGCTCATTCACTCTCCATGCCCAAACCATCTAAGGGTCCCTTCATTAATCTTACTCGTTACGCTTACATCAGCCTTGCATTATTTGTGGATCTCCACATTTCTCACGATCATACATGGTTTTACCACTACAGCTTACATTCTATTTTATTATATCATTCATTTTTACTTCTACAGCTTAGTGAGAGGTAGTGAAATCGCCCCATACAGTCGGGAAAATAATAACACACCACTTTTTTGACAGTACCAGTATTACATTTGCTATAATTTAAGGTAATTTCGAAAAAAAATTCTTGATAATTTAATTTACATTTAAGGCAATGATTAAATAAACGATAAGCTAAGATCTAAGGGAAAAAGATTACCTGCCTGTATAAAAAAAAAAACTAATCACAATACCACCAACATAATAACATTAACTTCCGCTCGTGCGCAATAATCCCTGTTCTAAAACCAAAAGTTTAATAAAATATGAAATTGGATTGTATTCAATTCATTGTAATGCGTCAGGGGCGAGTAAGACATGTCGAGCACAGGGTGCCCTTTCTTCCATCGGGAAAGGAAACATGACACGTGCCAAGGGGCATATCCTGTAGTCTAGGGGATATATTATGTGGGGTTTATAACCTTTCTCCGCAGTTTCTTTATAAAAATAATGGAAATTTATGCACAATATCATCGGGAGATCGATGCAACGTTTAGCAACTAGATCTGGAGAGGAAGGTTTTTCACAAATCTCTTTCTCCAAAATCATTCGCAACATATAATTTGTATTTACCCGCATATATTTCAAACACACTATTTTTCGAGATCACATGAAAAGCATTATTGAAAAGCAATTATGAAAAACGTAAATAAATTACAATTTTTGGAGACTACATGAATATTAACAAACTATAGAATTTAACTTATGTTACGTAACTTCGTTTGAGAGTGTAGAAATATGGCCTATGGCGAAAACCCCGCATAGCTGATCAGAACTCTAAACATCCTAGGTCTATTTTCTTAGGACGCAACGACCGTAGGGGTGAGTTTGGAAATTTCGAAACACTAATAAACTCATATCCCTAAAAGATTAAACTAAACCTATTATTACAAACTTGCTCAGAAAAACAAATCATGTGTATTTTTGTACATATTTGAATTTAGAACAACGGACTTCTCCAGTTCGACCGTAGTCGAATGCTTAACCTCCCCCTAGCAGGCGCAGAGCGTTGGTTGCGATGGAAACACGGATCGGGGGAACAACGGGGGGACAACGAGGGCACAACGGTACCAGCCATGCCTATCGCCTACAGTAAGTTGGGATAAGTTGGACAATCGCCTAGCAACACTGCCACGTGTGCGAGGATGCATGTCTGGCGTGAACATTACTTTCAGCTGCGTGTCGAGATGGCGAAACAGAGAAGTGAAGCTGCGATTTTTAATCCGTTGTGGCAAGATTAGCACGGTAAATGCCACTGTCAGGCACGACTGATGTTGTGATGGTTGGAAAGGTTCATGAATTGAACTGGAACGAATGTAATTGTTCGTACACACAATGTCAAGGTTTTCAGCTGCAAAGTCAGAATCTTTCACTTGGGATGAATTACCCTATCATTTAACGTAGATCTACAGAAATGCAAAAAAAAACTATTTACTAAGTGGAAATAACACAATACGCAATATACAGAACAGAGGGAACGGAGTGGGGAAAATGTGAATCAGGAGTCAATAGATCGGAGTATCTTTTTGGTGCATCTACTTAAAATACATTAAAAAGTTTTAGATAAAATATTTACCTATATAAGTTATAAAAATATAAGTTTATAAAAATTAAAGCATATAACAGAATGTTTCTGTGATTTTCAACCAACATATTTCTGAAAACAGCGTTCGACAAAGTCATTGACACAATATCGTTCCTCCTAAATTATGTTAGAAAAAACATGAAACATTGTTATTTGTTAAGGATAGTTATTCGGTGATTTAGCAGAATGTGGGTGAGCGTTTTATATTAGCTCCCCCATCATCCCCTAGCATCGCCGACCCGTGGGGTGCATCGCTGCAACTCATCAATACATTCGAATTCGGGAATTCAGGGGAGAAGGACTCAGCATTCAGAACGAATTCTACCCTTAAGTTTTACTTCCACTATTCCACTAGGCATTGTGCGGCATTTTTTGTGAGTGGCGGCGGGGTGAGATGGTATTGATTTTAAGGGGGATAGAGTGCGCGTGTCTGGGGGCGAGTGCCAAGGAAGGTCCCGGTGGGGGATGTTGAGGTTCTGTACGATATGCTCATGGAAGGATCAAAAGCCGGCGGGGAAAATTATGTCATTATTTATAAGAGAGTTTACAATTTTTTTAAATGCAGAAATGTTTAAAGTTAAATTTGCCAGTAAAATTATTAAATTGTGATGTATTTATTTAATTAAAGACAAGCTACCTTATGGCAACTTTGCGTGACTTGTTTTGTAATTAATAAAATTCAAGTGATATTCTAGTAGTTTTGTAAAACGATCTCAATGAAGTACTATTAAATTAGAGTGGAAATTAATGAAAGTAATCTGCAAAGTCTTAAATAGATGTAGCGAGTTATAAGCTAACCTTACCTCACCTTCTTGGGCTATTTGACTGACTGTAGAATTGGTGATATTTATTAAAAAGCTCTATTTAAACTTGTCAAACATTACTATTAAGCATTTTTACTACCAAATGCTAATAATAATATTCAGTTTTTTATTATTTATTTACAATTCATTTTTAATGTACATTTTTGCTGCAGTAAGCGGTGAAGGTCGCAATATTGAGCAGAGATTCTCTCAAGAATCAAAAGTTTATTCCTGTTAAATCAGAGATTCACTGCCATAAAACAACCAACGTCAGAAGCGATTCTATTCAGAAATATTGTTGAAAAGCTGGAAAATGATAATGTTATATAATCAAATAATATTATCGCCGTTTTCCATAAAATTCAATTTAAATTCAAAACCATTACTACTTACTGATTTATTAGTCTTTATTATTATTCATAATTTGTTTAGAATTAAACTTTTCCTAATTACGATATCTCTGAAAAAAAAAATAATAAAAAAGATTCCTACTTCAATCTGACGTTTTCATTTTTGATGAGTCAAAAAAGTACATTTATAGCTCCTGTTACCAAAAATAGTTAGCAGATGGAGTTCTGTTTTGTGCCTTGTCTAACCCAAACGAAATCGTGGCTATAAATTGAACATATACGGTTTAGGGATCAAAGATTCGACTTAAAATAACAGCATTCCAAGCGAGTCACAATGTTTAGAGTTTGTATTCCGAGACATACAAAAATAAATCTAATTTAACACGTATGTAGTTAGTTCGCCTAACTAACATACATACGTGCCTGGTGTATATTCGATCAACAAATTTCTCATTTTGAATTTAAAGATGTTTTCCAACGATCAACATTAGACAATTTTTTGATTTTTGGTTTTTAGTCATTTATCTCGATTTTACATTATTTTAAAGAATACACAAATACACACATTTTTTTAAACCACTTTATTTGTTATATCGTAACCGTGGCGAGACACAAAGTAAATGCTTTTTACGAAAACGTAAAAATAATTTTGTGAATTATAATAGTTTAAAAATAAGTATACAGAATTAATGTAAAGGGATGAGGAAAATTAAGTTTCTTTTTAATGTTGCGATTTCAGCAATTTGGTTACAATAACGCTTCAGGCAAGCAATTCCCTCAATTGGACGTGTGCCAAATGGAATGTTATATATACGAGAATAAGGGAGTATGTATTTAGTTTATGTATTGGATATTATTTGTACCATTTGCATGTTTGCTAACTTATTTATTGAATAAAAAACAAAATACAACATTATAATTTAAATGAAAAATTACTTTGTTTTAAACTATTTTACTATAAAATTTTACAAATATTCAACTGTAAACTGTTTATAATAATACATCATTCTTGAAGAAGGTTAGTTATAACGAAAACTAATAGACTATTTGTAAAATTATACAATGAAGAGGTTTAAAACAAAGTAATTTTTCATTTAAATTATAATGTCAAGTCAAATATTTTGGTTTTTCTTGTATGAAAATATTATTTTTTATGAGTTGGTTCATTATTAAAATATTATCCATGACTAGTACAATGATCGGTTATTATGTACGTGTACTTGACAATATTTCAATTTTAGTTATGTTAGTGCGTGTTAGTGTGTTTTATAAATGAAAGTATGGCATATCAGTTCTTACCGACCAGTTAGTTCAGAACTATTTGTATGAAGTATTTGTATCCAGAGAATTCTTACCTGCAAAAAAAGAAAACATTTAATTAGTAAAAATGAAATCAAATATCAGAGTTAGAATATTTATTCCGTACCCATAAGCACAAAACAACAAGTGTGACAATTAATTTATAATATTTTCGGGAAAGGAAACTTTCATATTGGACCCACTGAAAACATATTTCATTTTAATATTCTGCAAAATAGTACTACACCAAAATTCGTAATAGACATTGTTTAAATTAAATTAATTAAATTAAAATTGTCTGTAAAAGTGTTTATCTCATCAACATGAATGTAAATTAATATGGAAAACTAAATAACTAACTATCACGCCCTTTCCCCGCTGGGGTAGGCAGACAGGACGGACGGCCAAACATCTCGGTCTTGGCACATACTTCTTGCCTCATTCACATTCATACATCGTCTCATTCCTACCCTTCTATTATTCTGACTCTTGACATGGCCCGACTCGAATATATGATTCACTTGATCGCGCCATGTCTTCCTCTGGCGTCCCTGACTTCTGCTACCATTCACATTTACATCGTATATTCTCCTTATACTCCTTTCTTCGCTCATTCGCTCTACATGCCCAAACTATCTAAGCGTCCCTTTCTTGATCTTACTCATTACGCTTACATCTGCCTTGCACTAGTTGCGGATCTCCACATTTCTCACACGATCATACATGGTAAATTTAAATTTGTTACCACACATACACCTCAAGAATCTCATTTCAACAGCTTTCAATCTACTTTCATCCTTTCTCTGCCAGTTCCATGCCTCACTTCCATACATCAGGGTAAGTACCAGCACTCTATTGTGCACTGCTAACTTCGCTTCTTTGGACATTTTTTTGTTAGCGCTAACTTCGCTCAGTCCTCCATTAATAGACATATATGGACAATATATTTAATAAATTCTTAATATTGGATACCAACGAATCCTTTTAAATAATTAATTCGTTTATTACTTATATTACTGATATGTAAAAAAATGTAAACCTTAGTAAGCGCCCCTATTCATTCTGTATTCATTTGAAAAAAACTAATATTGGAAATTTCCCAGATTTCTCCAATAAGCTGTAGGTAGTAGAATTCTAGGTTTATTACGCGTGACGTGAGCTGTGACTACGAACTACGATAAGGACGTATTGAGAATATAGACTAGGTATGTGTGTACATACATATATCGAACAATGAACAGCCGCGGCATAATATTGTGGAAAACGGAATATATCGCTACTGAGGATTTTATCTGTTATTCGGGGAATTCATGTGAATCAACCGAAAAATGCAAACAGCTGAAATATCAAAACGAAAAAATGTCAGAATGGGATTCTTCAAATCTATAGATTTGCGAGAATGCTGCTGAACTATAATTTGATTCCTATAATATGTGGATTATTCAGCATTTCCTAACATCCTAGAAAGAAAATGATAGAGAAAACGTAAGCTGACTATTTGAACTAATGAAATACGAGAAAGAAACTGTTCAGAACAAATAATAATACTGTTACTAACGGTGACTGGGTTTGTAGTCAAAATGACAATGACAATAATCGACACACCTCCAAAAAGTGATATAAAGTCATGAAAAGTGATGAAACAAAGGTGTGTTGAATTTTCATTTTGATGAAATATCATGGAACCGTTACTAATATCTAACATCTAAGTTTTCTGATAAACATTCTTAAAATTATTTAAGGATGTTTTATTGATTTGCCTTGGTGGTATATCATGATGATACAAATAATTTTCGTTGTAAAGCAAAAATATATGCGGATTTTCACGAACACATGTTCGGACAGTACGATAATATATCCATAATTTATTAGGAAACCTGTTAATTCATTCGTAAAGCCTGCAATCCTGTTTTTAACCGGAATTACCAATAATTCGAAAACATTCTTAATTAATTAGAAAAAGTAATTTTTCTCTGTGTGCATACTGGTATAATTCACCTATTTACTGAATATGATAATAAGTTTACTAATGTTTAGTAATAATGGAAAAAGAGGATTCTGACTCACATAATGTTGAGACGACATTTACATGATGGATATTTGTACTCGAGCAGGAAGGATCTTCCTTTTTTAATGTTAAATGGTCTATTATCAAGATTAACTTAACAATCGTACACTGCGTATGATGAATAAGTAAATAGTTCATATTATAAAAAAGCCACCCCCATTTACATAAATGTTCAGCCCTCCAGACCCATAGACTTGTGAGTCCCTTGAAGGTATTTATGCAAGCAGACTATTGTGAGAACACACTGACGGAAGGCCATTACCAATTCTTCAACGATGTTAAAATGTCATGAATATATTACAAAGAGCAATCCGTCAATCCATTGTTGGTTTATGTACCGGATCCACTATTTAAAAGGCCTCGGAATAATGAATTGTGATTATTTAACGACGACCACTTCAATAGGACAGTTAAATAAATATAATTAAAAAGTAAATACGCCATGTTGAAATTACGCTTATACGAAAATTTAAAAGATTTAGGAATAACCATAAAAATAATTAATTGTTAAACTTTAAAAAGTTGTAGACAAAAATCCAGTAAAAAAATTGAGGTTAATATTTTTTTAGCATTTGTTAACATTGCACGAAAATATTTTGAATAAAATACTTGTATTCGATGTTGCATAAAATGTTTATCACCTGATCTGGATTCTCTGTATTGCAAAAAGCTACGAAGTGCTGGCGTTCACGTTCAGTGGAACACTGTGTACTAAGTAGGCGGTGGCAAGGCAGGTGAATAGTCGTAGTACTCTGTTCTTATACAACGTAGAAGGAAGTGTAATAAAGACAGTTGTATGAGTAGCCATATAACGCTGCTAGAAGCTACGTTATATATTACGATTATGTAGCGAGTAGCAAGTAGCTGACGAGGGGGTCTATCGTGGCGTGTGTGAGCTCGCCTCTCGTCTCGAGTGGACTCGTGTGGGCTTCCTCCCTTACCGTCAGCAAGCCCCAACCCAACCCACCCCGTCTCGACCGGTTTGAAAAACACAATAGGTGTCAACGAACGATGAACACGTTATTCACAACAAATTTGCCGTGTCGTGTTTGTTATGGAAAGGCTCGTTTGGCATTCATGGCAGGTTGTTCTTACTTTCGACCTCGTTTTCTTACACGGGTAAAGGTAATCCAAGTTGATGAATAAGCAAAAGGCGGATGAAAAATGGATTTATTAAAAAGAGAAAAAGGGGTGGTACGTGAGTAGAAAAAATGTTATAGATCATCCCACAACGCGGCAGAAAAAATATTGTTTACTTTTCATGTATTTATAATGATGTTTCCATTTAAAATGGCTTACCACTGATGGATTTATTATAATATTTAATCCACTGTCCACTATCCACTGATAAATACTCTCACAAAAGACACTGTGCCAGCGGAAAATCATTCTAAAGAGCTGTAGTGGGTATTCCAAGTGTTAAACTCCGAGCAAATTCAAGCTAGAGAAAAGAAGCGTCAATCAACGACAGCATTCGATGTCTTTCATTAGAGTATGTGATATCCAGCAAACCAGTTATTATCATTTAATGAATGTACAAGTACAATCAAACCCTGATTATCTGTAAAAGTAACTAACTAACCATCATACCGTTTCCCGCACGGGTAGGCAGAGAGAACGGACCATCTACATCGTCTAATGTCTAATACATACAAATGACTATTATTCTGACTCTTGACATGGCCCGAGTCATGTGTTTGATTCACTTGATCGTGTCGTGTCTTCCTCGGGTATCCCAGACTTCTGCTACCATTCGTATTTGCGTCATATAAAAGTATTCAATATGTATTGGATTTTAGATTATTATTTACACAGCAACAGCGCGACCAGATAAAATAGAGTATTGTAGCAGTTCGGTATCTGGTCGCCTGCAGACTACTTTTATTATTTTCAAGATATGATCTTGAATAATTTTTTATCTTGATTTGTTAAACTTTTTACATCGTTATTGTGCTTCTGTGTCAAGTAAGCACGGCTTATGGGGAGATTACGATCGGCTCTAACACCCACTTTTAAATCGTTCAAGGAAATAAGCCATTGTTTTATTAACGAGCCTAATTCTCCTCACATTTTTATTTTTAACAAAAAATTTTGAAGTCTAAGGCAGGTAGTTTGAAAATGTCCAAACAACAAGGACATGATATTAAAGTCAAGAAATCTGATCAAAATAGTGCAATTACTTAAATAAACACAGTTAAATGTTCGTTTACGGTGAATGAAGTACGTTTGATGGCATGGTAAAACCGATAAAACTTACAAACATAACAATAAAGAATCATTAATGTAAAAATAATAATAATTGAATCTGAAGAATGCATGTTGGTAGGGTTGAATACACAAATAATTTCATAATCACTAAATCTACAACACACCCAATACAAAATAAAAAAGAAATAAATTTTATAGTTTGTTAATTTGCAAGTTGTAGAAAAAAATTACAAAAAAAATTGTAATAAAAACAATTTGTAGACATATACATCGCACTATTACAAAAGCTGTACCTTTTTCGTGGCAGATATATTTATATAATATAAAAATTCTAAAGGCCTTCAGGGTCCTAAATTCGCCAGTCTCTTTCGTTTCTACGTTTTCCACCAAATTTTGAATAAATGTAATATCAATAGTAATAGTCTAATCAATAATCTAAAATCAATGTCTAGTATTTTTAGTGTGCAAAGTTGTAAAGTTTTAAGTAAAAGTGTGACCTGCAGGTAAGTATGTTTTCTGTATCTGTTTGTAAATAATAAAATTAGATAGAGCCTAGGAACTCATAAAAAATTGTACAGCGCTTGTGGTGATTTTTCAAAAAAAATGGCGGTATACAAATTATCCAATCATTATTGTTATGTATTGGTGAACATAACAATAGTTGGTGAAACAAACAAAAAAGTGGTGTTGAAAAAGTTCTTGTTGTTTTCATGTATCCATAAGGAATATTAATGGGTATAAAATGCGATAGATTCTGGTTTTCACGGATTATATTTTACATTAAATATTTTAGTTTAAATGGGTCACTCTGGTAAAGATGAAGATCTCGTCAGATGTCTCTCGCACTTTGCGATTCTCGCATAATTTATGAAGCCTAAATGGAATGCTTAAACAAGACGGTGGCTGGCTGAATCCTCGGTTCCAACTTTAAATTGAATTGAAAAGTTTACAGGGGTGTGAAAAGCTCCAGGTGTGTACTTACAGCCGATTTATAAATGATGGCTCATCAATAATAATCCCAGGAATTTATGAATAGGTAAGTCTAAAACCAGACGACGGATGATTTTAAAACGAAATTGGATATTTTTAATGAAATACACGGAGAAAAATGAGTAGTGCTAATTTATTAAGAATCTCTTCTAATTATTTAATAATAGGTGTTCATGCACCTGCATTTGTCTTAATAATATATAATGACGAAATGCGAAAATATTTGGATTTTTATGAACACGTATTCCGACATCGTGATAATACATTCGTATTTTACTAAAAGTTTATCAGGAAACCTATCAATTCAATCGTTAAGAGCCTAATCCCGTTTTTAACCGAATTACGGATAATTTTAAGAGATTCTAAATAAATTTACAATTGAGTAATTGGTTAGTCAACTGAGTTTTTTCTTTATTTATGCGTGTATTTTGGTAATCCTGTTAATAAATACCGATCCACTACCAATAATAGTAAATTTATAGTATGCTAAAAACGCTTTATTTTATAGAAACGTCAATTAACCCGTAGGTACTGTTACACACATTGGCGACAATAAGTTTAATAGTTCCATTTGGGGAACATCGGGGCCTTAACCAACCCACAATTTCCATTAGTTCCAAAGACTTATTAGTGGTGTCCAGTTTAGTCACGCTTTCAAATGCTTTAATCAATAAACAAAAACGAAAATGATGTTTAAATGAGTTTAAAAAACATTCATTTGTATAAATATCATGTGAACTCGTATCCAAAATGCTATTTTCAAATACGCCTACGTTGTTGATTCAACTTCAACCTAAGATATTATCTGATGTTATTATGTGTTGTAGGATGAGTATTTTCATTCCAAATGTCTCGAGCAAGTGGGTGTAATACGAATCAAAGATATTATTGATTTTCATGTAATTAGTAATCCAGAGTTAACTATCACCGTTGTTATTGAAAATGAGTCTCAATTTAATTAATTCAAGACATAAAACATAAGTAAGTTTACTGGAGAGTTAATAATCTGCTTTCCACTCATTTCATTTCAACAAATACCTTTCTTCCAGAGTTCGATTACTTCAGTTTTCAGGTTTCAATTTCAAGGAAACGTCTACACTATCGAAGTCTTTACTTTACTCAAAGTTTATATGTAATTTCTCCCTCTTTCTCGTAAACGATCCGTGTAACAGAAAGAGAGGTTACAACGAAACTCTCAGTCGTAGAACCGTACCAATGTCTGTTGTCTAAAGAAATATTATACGTTGGGTACGAGCCGATGGCGAACCACTTCATTTTATTCAAACGGAGTGAGACGTATATACAGAATATAGGAAGAATTTAATCCATTTATGTCTGCCTGACCCCTCGGTGATCATTGGTGGGGTAGGTGCATTGGACGGGTAATATATGAATCAATAAAGTCTATGGACTTTGGCATTAAAATTGAGAACAGAATTGGAATTCATTTTATCTTATATTTTATTTATTTAAAATATGCAAAAGAAAGAAGAAATAATACCAACTGTCTAATAACTATGAAGGCATACAATAATATATAAAATTAAAACAATAGTGACTGAGTTGGCATCCCAGGAATTGTCAGTTTAACTCATCGGCTGTCTACGTCCTTCATCATGACACAAGCAACATTTTCCACTTATTGTGGCATAAGTTGGAGATTTTTAAATAATTTTCAGGTTATTCGTAATCCGGGAATGCTTGTCTTTCTTTTTAAGAAAAATAAGTTTTGGTCTAGTGAATTCTAGTTAAATCTAGAGATACGAGAAATTAAGATCTGGGGGTTATCGCCAAATATGACCAGAATCGTGTCATTACAATTTACATGGCCAATACATTCAGTCGAGAGTTTGGGAGAAGATTTAGTTGGTTCTTTGGAAAGGAATATGTGAGGTTTTGGGGTTTCTTGGTAAACGACGATTGATACTGATTTTGAAGAGAGAAGATTGATATCCTTGAAAGATTTAGAAGATCTAAATAATATTGAAATAACTCGACTTTCAGAGTAAAAATCTCTCAAATTCAGAGAAAAACACGTGAAGACTGATAATTGAGTCGAACTAGCAACCTGCTGATTTAAATTTAAATGGATGGTGTACTTTGCTTTGGAGATTGCAATAAAAAATTCCAACAAAAAGATGTCCTGAAAAATCGAAAATAAAAAACTTGTGTTACGATACACTCAAATATCAATATTATCTTATTACAGGACCCTCATCAGAATACTGTTTTGTGAAGACACTGACACTTTATTTTGACACTGACAATGCACCCTTCGGGTATTTTCATTGTATTTTATTTCTTTAAACGTTAAACGACTTTATTAAATTCTAAAATAACGAATAAAACCAAGGTGCAACATTTTAAGAATAAAAGTTTATAATATTGACTAGTAAAAATAAATATTAAATCATGCGGATAGGCGGCATAGTGCCCAATAATTCAATATGACAGCGGCGAGGATGAAAGGAAATTCATATTTCTCTGAAATATTTAGTGCTCAGTTTCGCTGGTCTACGAATACTTGCGATGGACAAGGAAGATGCAATAAATTTACTTATCATGATAACACTTTAAAATGTATTACTCAACCACTCAAAGATTATCCGAAAGATCTTTAGAAACTAAACAAGATAGTTGAGATTTAATCATGTGAAAATATATATTTTTTAAAACCTGGTCTAAAGGATTACATTTAAAAAAATATATGAAAAGGATAAGTTAATTTAATGAACAGGTATGCTAACTTTTTTTATGAATTAAATAAAAAAAACCTTTGAGATTTTCCTCAATTCTTTTTAATAATGATAGAATCTTTTTCACCTTATGACGTCATCTACAGACTAACACAATTTTGACCGATTGGAATCATTACAAATAAATAGACTAAAAGGTAGTGGAAGAAAAATTGATTTAAAAATTAATGAATAATTTTCACCTTTACTTTTATGTAAATAATATTAATTACAACTGTTTTATGTGAATACCGCACAAGCGTCCCAACTACTCCCAACCTTCCGAAGACAATGAGACTATGGCATTCCCAATGGTTGTATGTTGTGAGGCTGAAGGTAGGGAGGAGGAAAATGAGATGGGAATAGAAAGGTGGGGGAAGTACCTACCTGGATTTTCAGATCTGCTAAAAACGGCTAATGCCATTTTAAGCAACGTTTCAATTCTGAATGGTGGTTTTACACGAGGGTGATACTGAAAGTATACTAATAATTCAAATTAACAAATTTTTAAAATAACAGAAAAAAAACTGATTGTTTTAAACCATTTTATTGAGTTATATAGGTCGACCGAAGTGTTTGCTTTCTTCGATAAAATTTAAATAACAATAAAATCCGCATTCATCTAACACACACTACAAAATATGGGATAAAATCTCTTAACTATATTGCCTAAACACTCTATAACTGTTTTCCAAATATGTATAAATATAGCCAGCATATAAAAAATCAAAGTAATGCTTTAAAAGAATATTAAAAAAAAAACAAAAATAGTATTTCTTGTCCTATTATATTTTGTCTCGTTTCTTTCTTTCTCCTTTTCTATCCGCTGTATTTGTAATCGAGCATAATCTATTTTAACCAATGTATTAGTGTGTAAGTATCTTCTTGTAAATTCCTACCTTGGCTTTGTGGATATGTGTATATCCCAGTCAGTTTCGTTTTTGTTTTTTCTTGTTCGTTCTTCTTAACCTCCCTTTTTCTATTTTTGTACTGTTTTGTATGTGAAACTTATAATTATGATTTTTTTATATTTTTGTACTGTTTCATATGTTAAACTTATGATTTTGATATCAAAATACCAATGTAAAATTGTACACATTAACTCCCATCTATGTATCGTAAGTTCCTCCCGTCCTTCAATGAGTTACATAACTCATCGGGATTGCTTTAGCAAGAAAAAAAAATATTAAAAAAAGATTAAATTGTGAAATAACAAAAGTTAATCAAATAAAATTTATCTGCCCTGGGATTTGAGATTTGAGTGGATGTAAATAGGAAATATAATTAAATATCAGATTGAAATGTGTAACTGGAAAACGTGTTTTGCAAACAAGACCGAAATCTTCGAGGGAAAAACAGATGTAATCAATTTTTTTCCATTAAGACAATGCTTTGTCTAAATGGTGTATAAAATATCGACAAATTTGTACAATTAATTATCCAAAGGCAAAATATCAACATTTGGTTATAAAAAGGCAGGTGTTTTATTCTTGCCTATACTATCAAATAAAACACACAAAGTTGAAGGTTCGAGATCTATAAGAAATAATAAATAGGTTATTGTATCTAAACATCTTGTTGGCTCAGGGGATGTAGAGAATTATATAAATTTATTCTCAGCGTGATATAAACCAGACGGAAGATATAAAAAACCCACTCACAATTTTTTTTGAAATTATTAATTTATTCCGGTTCATAAATTGAACAATAGAGCATCTAATCAATTATCAAAAACATTTCAAAGTTTATCTATTATCAGGTACTGTAAAAGAAGGTGATTAGTGTGATTACAAACTACCCGAAATCAGTTGTAATATGGTTTTTCTAGTTGGGTGTATATTGCAAGCTTTTTTATTTATTTTTACATTAACTCCACACAGGAGGCCCCGAGGAAAATAATTTCGAAGAGAGGGAGATTGAGAACTACCTGGATAATCATACATGATCACTACACACAGAGAGCCATATCAAACAACGCTGCAATTATGAATGAACAGAACAGTTCTGAGAATGTCTACCAATCGAGGATTACTATTTGTTATCTGTTAGTAGGTACTTAATCCAAGAATGAAATTCTGTAATATGTATAATTTTTAACAGTGGGCTGTATCAATCTTTAAGTGCCCTAACTATCTGGAAGCTTTAAAATCACTTTGGAAAATTGTTCTACCCATGGAAGTTAGGAAGATTTAAATCCCATAGATGGCGGGATAGTTCCAGACGGCTTGAGAATAAAATGGGACTGCAAAACGCAAAATAATGACAAATTGATCCGATGGCTTTGGAGAGGACAGCAACATTTTGAATTTGTTTAGAGATATTTCATTCTGAGCGGATGTAGCCAATACGAGGCGCCCGGGACAACATTGCAAGGAATGATATTTGAATATATGTCTTGGAAAAGCAAAGTATTTATTCTCGGATTACGTCTGACATGAAATATTCTCAATTAAGTTCGTGCTGGATGATCGAGATGGTTTTACAAAGTTAAACCGCGATCAAATTTTTAGGTACGTTACATTTTGATATTTCGAAATAAAGTATTTATAATTTTTTCAAATAGAGTGAGATTCAACACTATACCTATTCGAAACCATATTATTTATTAATTTCGACAGTTAATATTTAAAAAGGTCTATGGCTCACCAAAGAAATATTGATGCGCGCTAAAAAAAAATGCATTGACTTAAATTACAGACAGAAAATTCTGTGTAAATTTTGTGACGCCAGAGCTCACCGTTATTATGGACGTTGACGAACAAATTTTCTTATTTACGGTTAAAATAAAAAAGGTAAAAATTAGAAATAAACGAAAAATTTTCATTTAAAAAATCTACATACGTCTTATTTCTCTTGTCCTTGTTTATAAAACCACTAAATAATTATACTTACTTGCACTTATACAAAATGTATAGCCAATGGATGTATTTTACATATAGCCAAACATCAAAATACTGTTTAAAATCACTTCATGTTGATGTATTTGATACAAATTTCGAACTGTGTACTATTCAAAGAGAGGTAAACAAATAATATGTTCAATTGCAATACGAGTAGGTTCCGGGGATCTGAGCGGAAACGGTAAATCGGACCGGAAAGGGATACGACTGTAACGGTTGCGTGGTAGGTGGGAGGGGAAGGAGATGGAAGGAATGGTCAATAAACGGGTTGGCACATTACGGCTATTTATGAAACCCTACAGTAGGGAGACAGCAGGATCAAAGGATTATCGAGTTGAGAAGCATTATAAACAATTGTGGGAATGTTTCAGGATAACATTCGTAACAGACGTGAGTGACAGCACGCTCAATATCACTCGGATGGGACTAATTTGCATTTTTATTGGACGAAAAAAGGGTTGAACTTTTATTCGTATGGCTGACTTGACTGGTACACGATGTTGCGAATAAAACAATGTAGACCTGTTTGATACAGGTCACTAGAAAATTGAACATCCCTGTATTATAATGTACCTAAGTATTAGAATTGTTTAAAATGCCAAAATTTACATATTCGCGAATGTGAATATTTAAATTCAATATACCAAACGGACAGGCAAACATTTTTTCAGTAGGGCTGGCTTAATTAGATTTACTTTTTATAGCTCAAAATAACTTTATGATTACGAAAACTTCGTTACGTTGCTAAATATTGTACCTCCTTTTTGTAATTTGGCAAATCGCTTGACAAATTATTAAATTATATTATTAAAATTTAAATATTTGTAAAGCGCGGTTTTTCTGAAAATCCACCCCGAGGGTTCTGGTTTTATTAATAACATCGCTTTTCAATAAATATCAACTTTTCTACACAAAGGGATTGCGCCTAAATGATTCACAATAGATATCGAGAACGAAAGAATATCACACATATTCACAGAAATATATAACCCAATTGTAAACAAATGAAGTGCAAGTGCAAATGTAGGTGCAAGTACCAATGTAGGTGCAAGAGCTGAATCAATGAAATGTGTTACAATTATATTCGTTAAGTCGTAAGTAATGGATATCTTAAAATCGAGGGATAAACAGTACACAATAATTACTTACAAGATATGAGATCGGTCACACAATTATTACGAAGTCGTCATTGGCCAATGAGGTTTACTATACCTCGTCATTGGCCCAATTTATATCTTCTATGAATAACGAGTTGAATTAACAAAAGGGTGGAAGGTTTCGTGGATATAAAAAGATCACCCCAACGACAATGGTATTCTGAATCGAACTTCCATTGGAGTAGCACTTGGAAACCTCGGGTCTAGAGTAATGAGAAACTAATGAGGGATCGCGTCAAGTGCCAAGTGTCGAGTGCCTATGGTCGGAATCTTTAGTCGAGAAATAACGTGGTACGAGTTCTTCGGGGGTATAAAAAGATATGGGCAAGTAAGGTGAGAATTTTTTAAGACTTTTAGATGGTTTTTAGATGTACCTAATGTTGTAAACATCATCCGAATTTCGGGTACAACATTTTGAAATGAATATTGCCCGGAAATTAAAGTTTTTTGTGATTTTTTCTTGGTGATAAATTTCGACTATTTTTAATTTGGCCATACCTCAGAGTGTACATACGAGTTTTTAACAATTTTGAAAACTTTTATTTTTTCACTCGAGTTGGAGGTATCTTTTGTTAACCTAAGTCATTGAAAGTGACGTAAATTCAAATATTTTTTTTTTAATTAGTGGCTCAAAAAAGACGGCCGATGTTATTTTAACTTACTTGATTTCACTTATTACATGATCTACAAAAAGCATACGACCGAGTCGACAGGAAAAAGCTATGGAAGGTGTTGTCCAAGTATGGAGTGAATGCGAATCTGACTCAGGCAATTGCGTCTCTATATGAGGGAAGCGTTGCATGTGTTAGGGTGAACGGTGGTTTTACGGGGTGGTTTGATATCACAATGGTGTTAAACAAGGCTGCGTAATGTCACCGTGGTTATTAAATCTATACATGGATAATTGTATGCAAGAATTGAAAGAGGTGGGATTGGGCGCGAATTTGAGTAATCTGAAAGTATGTTGCCTGTTGTACGCTGATGATGCGGTGCTGATTGCTAATAGTATGGATGATCTGAAGTCTCTCGTGTCTAGGATGAACGAAGTATGCATGAAGAATGAGTTAATGATGAATGTAAGTAAGTCTAAAGTAATGGTGTTTGAAAGAGAAAGTACGAAAACAGTGTGCAATATAGCTGTGAATGAGGAATACTTGGAGCAGGTGGATGAATTTGTGTATTTAGGAAGCATGTTTACGAGAGATGGGAAGGCTGACAGAGATATTGAAAGAAGAGTAAATGCAGGTAACTCCATTAATGGAGGACTGAACGCAGTTGGCGCTAACAAAAAATTGTCAAAAGAAGCGAAGTTAGCAGTCCACAATGGAGTGCTGGTACCTACCCTGATGTATGGAAGTGAGGCATGGAACTGGCAGAGAAAGGATGAAAGTAGATTGAATGCTGTTGAAATGAGATCCCTGAGGCGTATGTGTGGTAAAACCATGTATGATCGTGTGATGAATGTGGATATCCGCAAAGAGTGCAAGGCTGATGTAAGCGTAATGAGTAAGATCAAGAAAGGGACGCTTAGATGGTTTGGGCATGTAGAGCGAATGAGCGAAGAAAGGAGTGTAAGGAGAATATACGATGCAAATGTGAATGGTAGCAGAAGTCGGGGACGCCCGAGGAAGACATGGCACGACCAAGTGAATCAGATACTTGAGTCGGGCCATGTCAAGAGTCAGAACAATAGAAGAGTATGTATGAGACGATGTATGAATGTGAATGAGGCAAGGAATGTGTGCCATGACCGAGTTGTTTGGCGGTCCGTCCTCTCTGCCTACCCCTGCGGGGAAACGGCGTGATGGTTAGTTAGTTAGTTAGTTAGTTACATTAAAATTATGTCGCTAACAACCTCTTAAAAATAATTTTAAAATATTAAAAAAACTAACACTATTATGGTAATCCGTCAGTAGTCTGCTCACTGCTGTAATCACGGGATGCTTTGAATCAGTATTCAGCATGGCCCATATTATACATAGCTACAGTACAGTTCGTTAGGTAAACTGTAAACTCGGAACCATATTCCACGAACCGTAGGCAGAGTACTTTAATCGACTATACCCGAAATTCGTTATTCGTCTATCAAAACAAGTTCGTTAGTAGCCTGCCTCCGAACAGCTACAGAACAACTAGAACGTATGGAAATTTATAGCATTTCTATTATTAAAGGTATTTTAAATAACACAAATAAAATGATCATATATCTTCCGAACAAGATAAACCGCCTGCGATAAATCATTAATCAGGTGATTATAAGTTCACACAAGACATTACAATGCAAAATGAAATATGAAAGATTTTTTTTTAGAAGAGGTATTATCTTTGGTTCACGAGCTGCAGAAGGTTGATGTTACCGATCATACCGCATTGGAATGTTCCTGCCATTGAAAGATATGTTGTAACCTCTCTTTTGATTAAATGCATCAATTATGAGAAATATATAGTGCGAAGATACAACAGATCTATCAGCGGTATTGAAAATATCACATGAAAAACGTAAAGGTTTTTTTTCAATATCTAACTAAAAAAATTAACTCATATATATTCTTGCGAAGTCGTTTTTCATTTTCAAATAGTGTTTTATGACCATATTGTTAAAGCGATGTTTGTGAGAAATACAAAACTAATAGTATTATTTTCATCCATGACAGAACCAACGTTCAATTTCCCGGATATTAGCTTGGTCTTTGGTTTTGAAAACAATATCTTGCACTTTAAAACTTCTCCATGAAAGCAAACGACCTTTCCTACTTTTTAATTTATTGCCTCCGTCTGCGTCGAGAAAGCACAGAAGGACGTCAGATTGCCAAAGTAATATAAAAGTCTTAGCGTTATTAAGTTATTACCCAATTCATTTTAGTTTTATGGCCATTTTGAAAGGTAAAATTGGTGCCTACCTATTTACTAGTTACTAGAAAGTAGAAACTTTTCCAAGATGGATTCTATATATGTTTTGCGAAATGTTCTACAACAAAGGTTTTAGAAAAGAAAAATAAATAAACGTTAAAGCCTATGACCATCATTCAAAAATACGTCAAGAAAACGTGGTTGGTTAGTTAGGTATAACGTTGGTTGTATTGTTGGTGTTATACCGCGTTGTGTTACTTGCTCTTCCTTGAGGTAGAGTTTCGGACAGCCATCCCATGTCCATCATCAGGACAGATGTGTAGACTACATTGGTGAAAGATACTAGAAAGCTGTTCAAATCAATATACATAAGAAATTAAACAACACGGCTTCACTTTGAAGAGTGGCTATATATTGGTTGTAATCTTAAATGATTAAATTTTCTCATTTATGTAGAACATTATTAATTCCTCACGTGGATATCGATTAGTTTTTAGGCCGAATGTTCGCACAATAGAATTTGTATAATGTACCTACTTGCAGCTTGCTGCAAAGCTAATTTAGTAATGATACCGCAAATTATTATTTTTGCATCCCCATGTTCTTTTTTCAATTCCAAGAGTCAATTAATCCTTAAGGGACGAGGTGAGCCAAACTTACGTAAGTGACGTAGTAGGTCCCGGGGACCCACATTTTTCGAAACCACTTAAAGTAATAGTTATAGGTTATAATACTTCCTCTTTAAAATCTTAAATTATCAATCACAAATCTTTACAACAAATCAGAGATAAGATGCAAAATGACATAAAACAGTCGCATTTTCACTGTTGAAGACGGCAAAATTCCTTCCACAAAAACATTATACATACATAAACAATAATTAAAATCTACAACAAAAATGTCATCTTCGTTACTAAAAACTAGGTGTCCTTATCATAAATGACAAACTTTTGAAACTTGTGTACCCAAAATAACAATAACTTTGAACATAGAAATAATGACAATAGGTAAAGTTACATGTATTTTGTGTGTCAGTAATATCGAAGATTTTAAACACACCTTGTCAACCCGTTATTTCGAATAATGTTCTTTAGACGAGGTCTCTCAAATTTATGTTTGTGGTTTGCTGTATGCAGCGTGAGGAAAACAATTAAACATAATTTCTTTAAAACCTAAATACAAAATAGCAAAGGCAATGATATTTGTGACGACTATTTTGATTACCTTCAAAGAGGTGGGCTCTTTATTCTAACCATAGGCATCAAATTTAAAACTCGAGCCATTCAGGGAAAGAGGAATAAACCAAGTATCGCGGAGCGCGGGAGGCGGCGTGACCGACCCACTTTCGGTGATGTGCCAATAAATTAATCTACTCTACTCTCAGTATCGCTTTCGGTAAGACCAACATTCAGAATTGAAACGTTGCTTTACATGGCTCTCGCCTTGTATGGTGACCAGAACTGAATATTCAGTTACTTCCCTCTCCACCAAATATACACACCCCACAGAATACTCCGATTAGGGATGATATAGTCTCACTGGCTCCAGATGGTTTTAATCAGTTGGTACTCTTATGCGGCATTCACTTAAAAGTAAAAAGTAATAAGAAAAAACTTACGTTCACGTGAATAGCAATTATGTAGAGGTAGAGGATAAATTATTCTTATTATTATTATTGCTTCTGCGAGTATTCTTTTTATGTTATTGTAACGCGCTTTCGAGGTGATTTTCCACAAAAAACGGCTCTATAAAAATTATCAATTATTATGTTAACTTATAACATAAAAAAATATATAACTTTTGGGTAGCTTACTTCCTTTTTACTTCTGTCAAATTTTCCAGGGATGCAGCAATGGACGCATTAAATGCGTCGCAGATGTCTTCACAAAACAACCGACGGATATAAAACGGACCTTTATAGCCCAACTGCAACACAGATGCCATGTAAAGTATATTATCTACATTTCATGTTCCATGTTTATACACATCGAACTGCTGAACCCTGTGCTTGAGTGATACAATGCAGTATTACCAAATAAAAGCGTGCATTTGTAGGAGTTACAATGGCAGAGAAAAGAGTAATGAAAGAAAACATAACTTTTTAAAATACATTGAGTGAGGTAGAAGAATATAGATACAAAAAGAAATAAAAATAAATCGAAATAACGACAAAATTATTGACATGTTATTGTCTGAAAGTTGCTCTTACATATGTTAGCTTCTTCAGGGCACTAATAAAAAATAAAGACATTGAACATACACAAATGAGTGAGACAGAATACGGAGGTACACATTCGATAGTCCCGCATATTTAAAATATAATGACGAAACACAAAAAATCTTTCTATGAAAAAGAAGAGAGTTATATTTAGAGATGCTAAATTTAATCTCAAGTGACCTAGCAGGTGAGTATGGTCCTGTATAATATCAGCCTGTACAAAATATAAATAAATAAGAATAATAATAATAATATATACATTCTAGCATCACGTTCATCAATCAAATGCATTGTACAAATAGCTTTGTATTAGTGATCGACGAACCGGTGGATGCAATCTGTTAGACATAAATTGATAAAAAATTTGACTAGTCAATTAGCAATAACATAGATCATTGAAGAAATGTGTTCTTAAGTAGTTTAATTAATAGTAGTTTAATTAGTAATAACATAGATCATTGAAGAAATGTATTATTTATATTTGTACATCGCCCTTGGTGGGGTTTTGCACAAAAACGGTGTTATACAAATCATCCAAATATTATTTATAACTACAGACGATAGTAATACTAATAACTAATATATATTTAAATATAAATTCATTTAACAAAAACATCACTGGATGACTAAGGAGAAAAGATCATAAGGAAATTTGAAAACCTTATGAAATAGAACTTGTTATTATTTATGCATTGCTAATAGTACAGTCATACATTTTAACTTTAAATTATTTTATTTCCTTTTAACTTTTTGAACATTTATCTAACATGGTACTAATTTTCTTGTTCCTTTAAGCACTACACACTTTATTAATTCTACTCCTTCAAATGATACGAGGTTCCAAAAACTAGAACCACATTAGAACACAATTATATTTCTATAACGCCGATTTATCGGCACTGAACTGAAAGTTATTATTGCGTGACAAAATTCACAACTTGTAAAACTCAATTTTGTGGGATATCATCGAGGGAGCTTATTACAAATTTACAATTGTCAATTAATTTTGAATTAGACTAAAATAAACATACAACCAGAGTCAAAGCAGTCAAAGCCTATTTCAACTTTAACCCGTTTTACGATTTTCAGAAATCCAGCGGATATGGCGTCACTAAACACAGTAACGAGCTATGCAAATAAACTCTCACGTCAGTTATTAAAGCGTTTATCTGAAGCTTTAACCTAAAGCGCTGTGCAAGGACAAACATAATAATCATCTCAACACAACTTCATGAAGCTTTCGATTTAAGTACGTAAATTATGACTGCACATCGTTCATATCATATAACCTACTGTACATTATCCTGGGAGCACCACTCATTGTGTGTGATGCCAATCATTTTATAAGCATGCTAATAATAATATTGAACTGTATACGCACTTAAATTGCTCGACTCCCACAGATGCAAGCAATTAGGCTCAGAATAACAAGGAATTTAACGTGTAATCGTTTTTTTTTGACCTTATGTGAATTCCGCGCAAGAGTACTAACTGTTCCCAACCGTCTGGATCCAGTGAGACTATGGCATCCACAATTGGGGTATGTTAAGAGGCTGAAGGTAGTGGGGACGGGAAGGAGATAAGAGAGAGGAAGGTTGGGAAGTATCTGGCTATTTAGATCTGGTCACCAACAACGGCTAAAGTCATTTCAAGCAACTTTACAATTACAACGAGTGGTAGTCTTTCATCAGGGGATACTGGGAGTAGCTTCAACTCTGGAACGTTCCGTAAATATATTATTTATAATTTAATTTAATTTAATCAAATGAAATTTGATTAAATTTACGATACAAGATTTACGTTACCAGATAGAAATTGACTAATACACTTTGATAATGTGGTAGAGATTCAAATGCCTGTTACTTAGTTACAAGATGTAATTGAAATCAGAGACGATGGTCAAGAGTAATTTCAGAGGTCTCCGTTATCAGGTCATGTTGTCAAGTAAGTATTATGTGGTAATTAATTCAACTACGTGTATCCATTGACTACTGAGCATTACAAGACTAACATTGACATTATTATATCGTTCCATATGGTTTTCCTTTTCCTGTGAACATAATTGTACATATAGTTGTTCTGCGAACAGTAGACCTCCAGTCCAAAAAGTATGTTTTTAATATTTGCTTATAAATAAACCAAAATTTTCTCTGAAATCTTAAGATTTGTAAGTACTTGTACCTACCCACATAATTAAAAGCCATAAATATTTTGATTTTTTTTTATTTCAAATAATGAATGATAGAATTTGTCCAAAAAAATCATAATCTCAATGACAATTCTTTTTTCAAACTTTGTAGGTAACAAAGTATAATAATTTATATTTGAGATGATAAAAACTAAAAATCCAACACGGCCGCCATTTTGAACCGAAACCTGAACGTAACAAACAAATTTACAGACAGATGAAATGTCAAATGGTCGAGTTAAAAGAAGGATTTCGCTACGCTCAATCCATAAAAGCCAGATCTTTGATCCGTATTTTTTTATTTTTAAACTTGCAGTGATTTGAGATTTTCACGGCCAATAGTGATTTATTTTTTGGGGTATTATGCCGTGTTGCGCTACCTCCTACTTTAGCCAACGTTTCGGACAGCAGTGTGTCTATCATCAGGGTAAATAAATCAATATAACGATTTTATAGAAATTTATTTTCGTGATAGTAAAAATACTAGAAATCCTGACAAGATCTAAGCCCACTGATAACATTCCTTAATAATGAAATAGAACGCTCAGGGGGAAAACATGTATTATTGATTGTTTGTTTACTAAAATAAAATCCACTCTAGGAAATCAGTATACCTTATTAACTTATTACTAACCATAGACTAAACAAACTATTATCAACTTATGGCTTGCAGATTGCATCCTCCAGTTCGCCGATCACTAATAGTATGTACAATGCATTTGACCAATGATCGCGATGCTGCATTAGATTGTAAATATATTATTATTTGTTTATATTTTGTAAATACAGGACCATACTTATCACGGAGGTCACTTAACATTAACACTGGTCATTGTTTATTAGAGACATTTAGATACAGTTCGCACGCAGAGTACATACGTACATAATAGTAACACGTGTATTTGGAAATGCCATTAATTATTCTGGTACTTATTTAAATAATATGTATTTATGTTCTTCAACTGGTGTATTCAGGAGAGGAAAATAATTTTTATTTTGGGTGGTATAACAGTACAAGAATTTCATTATAATTTATCTTCCTAAATGTGATTCGTCCCTCTGTATGAGACAGGTAAAACCAATAAGAAAAGTGTGATTAGGATAGACAATACAAGAATGTTGCTCTCTTAATTATCTACTTTTGAAATCTTAAGAAAATTGCGTGATCCTATCATAAACTTTGATATTCGATATCTCGCCTTCGGGTTTTCGAGAAGTATGTTTCGATCATTATCATCGTTAATTTATTGGCCACACACTTTCGTATTTAATTGATTTACTCCACGACAGTACTTGCGCGGCACGATATTATATTTTATACTTCTTACATTAAATTCGTAGGGCACAGCCTATGAGTAGGTATCTACTTCTCTTTAGACAAAACGCCGGCCGTGTAAATAGTTCGTTAATTGGGCACCTACACGCTATATTATTATCTAACCGTCATCGCGAACAGATAAAGAAAAACAAAATGGTTTATAAAAACAACTAAATCTGTTTAAATACATATTTTATCACATAAAACTGTTTGTCCGTTTTCAGTATTTTAACTTCGAGAAATAATTTAATTATCAATCTTCTAACTAATTAAAAACGAAAACATTATTATTCATCTATCAAGTTTTAAGTGAGGGTGACGTAATTTAAATTCATTACTTTGTTACGAATATTGGTACCAAATAATTAAAAAAATATGTATAAGGACAAATGTTTATTAAATATAATAATTAACGGGTAAGTTTAAAAAAATAGCTTAAAGCCACAGATAAATCATATTTTTTCTTAGAAAACAACCAATATTTAAAAACGTAACGAATCCACAAGTACATAATTTATGTACGTACTTCAAGTTTTAAATTAAAACGAATATATTTTTCTGAAAAATAAGTACTTGCGGATTGAAGGAAATTGAAATCTCAATGCCGTCATGTTGTAAGACTACCATTCAGAATTGAAACGTTGCATGAAATGGCTTTAGACGTGTTTGGTGACCAGATCTGAACAACCAGGCACGTCCCCACCTTTAATTTCCCATCTCCTTCCCCTCCACTACTTTCAGCCTCACGACATACCCCAATTGGGGATGCCGTAGTCTCACTGTCTCTATCCGGTTGGGAACAGTTGGGTTTATTGTGCGGTATTCACATAAAAAACAAATTAGAAATATTATTAAAAACCTACCACTATTACATATTGCAGTACATCGCAAAGTGGATTTGATGTCGTTGAACTTGATGGTATAGCTATCCGCATTCTGGGTAATACATATACGTAGGTATATGTACTATGGGTATTCAATTTCATATTAAAAGAAAGCAAAATATTGAAAAACAGAAGAAGACACGACTACTAATATTTACAGATAAATTGTACTCTCCATACCTACGGCAGAAAAAAATCAGATTTATGAAAACCGCCATAACACATAACATGTATCTACTGTACAAATTATTTTTTCATGAAAAAAAAGTCTAATATTATGTATGCAAAAAATATTTACTAGAAGAGGTTTTCGAAATACTACGAATTAGGTAATACATATCCACAATGCAATTCCAATGATATGCATAATAAAGTGTACTTCCTACTTCCTACTGAAATGTTTAATCAGAGAAAAACTAAGTAGACACATACACAATGCGTTGCAATGGCAATCTTCTCGAGCAATCTTTCCACGTCCCCGACCTGATCTCCAATAGACTATTTTAAAAGGCAATATATATTTGCAAACACCAACCGCGTGTGTTCTCAGAAGAGTGATTCGACTCCACCGTTAATTTTCATTTGTTCAACATTAAAAGGAGTAACGCACGAATGCGGACTGTGACAAACCGTTTGCAAATGATGGCTTATGTTCTAACGGCTTTGGATTGATGGGGGAACTATCGAACACAAATTTGATTAGAGTAATATTACAATAATTATTGGATAATTTACTGCAAGCTGTATTGTTAAATTGACATAATTACGTTATGCAGATAGGGTTGAGTAGTTTTACGATATAAAACAGCAAATTTATGTAAAAAAATAACGTTGAAACATAGCGTTGCTTTTACCAGCTCCAATTAACATGGGTTTGCTAAATATAATTTCATGTCTTCTTGTTAGTTTGTTCCTGATTATGTATGCAAACGGGACTATTTTAACTTTTGTTGCAGCTGCTATAAACAAGGGTTATTGAACAAGCGGCTGAACATGATGTTTGGTTGCTAACAGCCAGTTTTCCTATATCAACATTCTAGCATTGGCAAGGGTAGGATAATCGTATTCATAGACAGAATGAAAAAGTAAGATCATATTCGATGGATCCACGAAAGAGGATGTGCGAAAAGTTGACAAGGCCGATGCTCATCTGAATAGGACTGCGATGGTAAGGCCATGTTAAAAACAAAACAAAGTGAATGCCTCACAAGAGTCTCAACAGCTCCCAACGGTCTGGAGCCAGTGAGACCATGGCATCCCAAATTGGTTTATGTTGTGGATGGGAAGAAAATGAAGAAAAAGAAGGTGTCTATTCAGATCTGGTCACCAAACACGGCTAAAGCCATTTCAAGACGTTTCAATTCTGAATTTTGTCTTACACCAGGGCGATACTGAAAGTATCTTCCACTCTGAAACGTGCCGCAAATTTACAAAATAATTTACGATTTAGAAAAATTTGGGATTGATCTCGCGACCTCCGGATTGCTAGTAGAGAGGCTTACCCCTCGACCACGGAGGCTGTTGTGTTAGCGGATAGGTAATTAAAAAAAGTTAATTAAAAGGCTAATAAATATATTTATACATATATGGCGTGCAAGTCGGCGATAACCCATATAATATTATGGTGCCCCTGCAGAGAAACGGCGTGATGGTTAATTGATTATTACGAGTGGTTATTAACTAAAATTTCGAAGAGTGGAATTATTTTAATCAAATGAATTACACACATTCTACCATATATTTTCATTTCCATAAACACTCCAGAGACCTAGAGATCTGTGGGGAATAACAAAGATTTATTATTTCTCAAACTCATATGAAATTCAGTTACCTTTATTGCCTACTCGCCAGTCGGAACACAATAACCACTAACAAGCTTATTCACGAGCGCAATTTCTCAAAGAATAATTTGAGAAGCACTTGTCAGCCACGTGGGTACCATTTTCTAGTGGGGGAGTGAAACAACGCATCTGTCCAGAACCAATAAAGGCTGAAATTAATTATTTCCCGAACCCAAGGTCGGTGCGAACTGGTGGTACTAAGTACAGCCCTAATCAGGGGTAGACTGGAAGTTTTAAAACAGTCCCCTCTGTTAATAGTCGAACACTGTTTTTGTTTTTGTTTTTGTTTTTGTGTTTTTGTTTTTATTTTCTGTTTTTGTTTATGTATTTTGTTACAGATGACACACATAAACTTCACTTTGACTTTGGTTCAAGATTTTGCTTATGATAGCCTGCGATAAGCGAGCCCTAAGGGTCTGAGACAGAGGTGTGAAATCGTCGGATCACGACAATAGAAAGAATGTATTGGAGCCAGGAAGGAGTCTGAAAGGGTCGAGAGGATGCACTAGGTGGCATGAAAGGCTGGGAGGTGACTGGAGAGACTAAGGTAAACTAGGATGAGGTGATTTGCACAGCGGTGCTGCCAAGGTCTGTTATCTATGTGAGGATGTTGTGTCGACGCTCTTTATTGGCAGCAGACACATGTCAGCGCTATATTAGCGGCGGACACATGCCTGAACGGATGACGAGCCTCGTGCTGGCACAGTTGGTGGACGGGGTAGTCTCTCTCCCTGCAGCAGCTGGTACAGTTCCTTCGCTACCTAGGACTCTTGCAGCAGAGTCTCCATCTTCTGTCTTCGTCGAGCGTCACAGCGGTGCTGCCAAGGTTTGTTGTCTATGTGAGGATGTTGTGTCAGCGCTCTTTATTGGCAGCAGACACATTTCAGCGCTATATTGGCGGCAGACACATGCCTGAACGGATGACGAACCTCGTGCTGGCACAGTTGGTCTAAATAACAAATGTAGATCATAGGAAATAAATTGTACAGCGCCCTTGAGGTGATTTTTCACAAAAACGGCGCTATACAAATTATCCAATTATTATTATTATTATTAAGGACGGGTTGTTTCGGAGAATTTGAACAAGTCAATCTACAAGATCTGTGAAAGATTTTATTAAGTTCTGTTATTATTGCAGTTCTGTCAAGCAACTAGCCTTTAATGACATAATAACAGAAATTGAACAGGACTTTCACAGAACCCAAAAATGAACGTTGAAATTTGATTAATTGTTCAAATTCTCCGAAACAACCCGTGCTTAATAAATAGAATTTTCATTTTCACGATCGTTTTATTGTTTTCACACAGTTTTATTGTTTTCATATTAATAAGTTAAGTTATTGACATTCCAACATGGATGAATTTGTTCATATGTGGGAAGCTGGTGAATCTACATCATATTTTTAGTATAACTTTTATTTTTTAGTATAACTTTCTGATTTGAGCTTTTGTTTTCGATTAAATCGAGCCCGAAGTTGGAATTTTATAAGTCAAATGTGAAAACTCTGTACCACCTAGGATTCTTGCTGCGGAGTCTCCATCTTCTATCTTCGTGTCACCTGTTCCTATGCTTCATTTTAATTAATTTAACTTCACTTCATTTTTGTAATATTTATATTTTTTGTAATACCTGCATCAACTGTAAAGCGCCCCTGAGGTGATATCTCACAAAAGCGGCGCTATACAAAATATCCAATTAATAATAATAATTATTATTATCTGTGTATTGTCTTAAATGCGTCGAAGCGTAGACCCGTCTCCAATTTTTTAACCTTTTTGCTGCCGAAAAAATAAAAAAAAAAAATTTTCAAATAATATTTTTGTTCTCTACTCAACGTTGATCTCCAGTTTACCGGTTGTACTAAACGTTTCCAGACCCCGCACATAGGTAATATTTCAATGCTAAAAGTTCACACGAAATCTGAAACAACTAATTCGTATGAAAATGAATCAAAATCTCCACTCGCAGTTTACACCCGCAATTTCAAACGGGTTCCAAAATATTAATATTTTTTATGTTGAAATCCGACACCGGCCCTACTTCAACCCTCATTAGTCCGCCCCTGAGCCTTATTCTGTGCACCCTCCAAACCTAAAATTTACCCCCTGTTGGTTGCTCAATTGTTGCATTATTCTAATGCGAACAATCCCGAATCGGCTCAATAGGGTACCGAACACCGCACCCTCAAGTTTGCAAATACAAACCCATTCATATATAAAATATGGGACGAACCTGACTACGCTGCATTATTATTTAATTTAATAGTAAACGGAATGTATTCCCTCGATTTATTTTTATAACAAATGGTGTGATGTAACAAAATGGGGCATTGTGGTTTATAACTTTCATCATTTTTTATTCAAAATGATCAAGCAAGGTTAAGGTTTCAGTGTGGTTTACTGCTGTCGTAGGCAAAATATTGTAAGGTGTTTGTAAAAATAGATGAATTATTCCTATATAGAATGTTAATGCCCGGAGTAGCTAAATAAATTTAGTTTAATGTACCTGCGCGCTCCACACGCTTCTCCGTCATATTCAAAGTGGATTAATGTAAAACGAACTGTCAAGGGAATTTTCGCTTTAAAATATTATGTAATATTTACACACTATCAAAAAAGGACATCCTTAATTGCGAGCTGAATAAATATTAAAAAGTCCATAAATAGTGTTTTTTCTGACATTTCATAAGTAACTTTTCTGTTGTCATTTAAACAATACTATTATGAATTTAAATTGTGTATGTCCTATACACTTATTAAAGTGTAATATTATGGTTTTTCTTAACATAATTCGGTTAATGCCTTACGACAAGGGGAAAATCTGTTTGATTTCAAAAGATTAATAAATAATTGAAAAATAAATTAAAAAATCAGAATCATAATAATATTCAGCTGTCAAAATTAATAAAATTTCAATACAAACCAAATTCATCTACTAGATTATTGAAGGTAATTATAAACTATTTGGATTTACATTATTCGAAATCTGTCTTATGCCGAGGGACGAATCACAAATGTAAGAAAATTAACTTCTTATCAAAACCTTGTACTGTAGTACCGCACAGCATAAAATTTGCTTTTCCTTTCCTAAACACGTTCATTAAAGAACATAAATCCATATTAATAAAATAAATACCGGAAAGTCCAATTATGTCCAATTTTCCAATGCTATGTGCGTGCGAACCGTATCTAAAATTCGCTAATAAACAATAAACAGTGCTAATCTCATGTGACCTATCCGGTAAGTATGGCGCTGTATATTATCTCTGTATATTATATATATATAGTAATAACATGGATCATTGTAGAAAAGTATTATATATCTGTACAGCGCCCTTGCGGTGATTTTGCTCGAAAATGGCGATACACAAATCATCCAAAAATTATTATTATTATTATATATTTAGTTGAGTTGTTTTGTTTTGCTCCATCTAAAATTAATTTTTTACCATTCTTTTTTGTTTTCTGGCAAAAAAAAGTGTAGTGTGTTGTGCCTTGAGGTTTCTTCTCCCTCCTGATCTTCCAGGAGTCACTTTTCGCTGCTGATTTCCAGATATTTATAAACTTTTTTTACTTCTGTCATTTTCCATACTATTGTTGTAGTTGTTTACTGTTGTGAATAATGGAGGAAGATTTCCCTCCTGGACTCCCTACAAAGCCCCCAGATCCCTCTCCAGACCCCCCAGATGGGGAAAATGTAGAAATTTCTGACAGTGATTCTGTCATTTTGACTTCTACCAAAAAAAGGAAATTTACTCCTTCTTCCCCAATAAAACTTGATTCGCCTTCGACTTCACAGTCCCCACCAGCACTTTCTCAACTTCCTCCAACAAACTTTTATTCTTTTCATTCCCGTGGCCCATTCATTGTATACGCCCAAAAAACTGAGCAAGGAAAAACCATCCACCCTCTTGAATTTGGCAAATTCCTATCAAATAGCAAGAATCTTTCAATCAAGCCTGGAGGTGTAAAAGCCGAGGGTCGCTTCCGAATCTCCGTTGAATTCCTCTCAGGGTCAGCTGCTAACAGTTTCATCAAAAATATCTTCATTTCATCAAATTCAAAGTTCAAGGCATATATCCCTACTTTCAATGTCACTCGCATGGGCCTGGTCAGAGGTATCTCGACCGATCTGTCCATCGAAGAAATTCTGTCTTCACTTTCAACCCCCCAACACATTGGCAATCCCATAAAAGCCAGGAGGCTAAATTACAAGGACTCCTCTGAGGGTATAATTTCCTGGAAGCCCTCCCAATCTGTCGTTATCACCTTTGAAGGTCAATCTCTTCCCTCCCATATATATTTATTCTTCAACTCATTACCAGTTGAAATGTATACTTATCCCACCACTCAATGTTTCAATTGCTGCCGTTTTGGCCATACCAAAGCTGCATGCAGATCTCAACCTAGATGTTTTAAATGTGGAGAAAACCACGCAGCTGACCAATGTCCTTCTTCCTCCTCACCCAAATGTTTTAACTGCTCAGGCTCACATACAGCTATCAACACTTCTTGCCCAGAACAATCTCGCCAAAAAAATATTAAAATTTCTATGGCCTCTCAGAACTTGTCTTTTCTGCAGGCTTCTAAACTATTCCCGCCTGTGAAAAAATCATTTGCTGAGGCTTTATCCAGCAACTCCTCATCCAACCCTCTTCCCTCCTCTACAACAACTTCTTCTCGTTCAACTAAATTCTCATACAAAAACGCTATCTCTAAACCGGCTCCTGGATACGATCAGCAACAACACATTTTTGTTATTTGTTTTTGGGGTGTTATGCCGTGTTGCGCTAACTCCTTCTTTAGCCAACGTTTCGGACAGCATTGCAGTGTCCATCATCAGGGCAGATGTGTTATTATAAATAACACATCTGCCCTGATGATGGACACTGCAATGCTGTCCGAAACGTTGGCTAAAGAAGGAGTTAGCGCAACACGGCATAACACCCCAAAAACAAATAACAAAAATACTTTTGGCCGTGAAAATCTTAAATCATATTTAGCAACAACACAACTCACTGCTCTTAAATCCCAATGGTTCATCTCTTTCAAATGCCACAAATGGGTGTGCAAATAATTATAATCCGTCCTCAATGAACTCTCTAAAACTTTCTGAAAAACTCTCCCAAGACAATTCTTCATTTATCCAAACTCTTATTATGCTTCTAATTGAACTTATTTCTTCTCAAACTAATCTACCGTCCAACGCTGCTACTATTATTTCCACATTAAAATCATTTATTCAAAATGACTCTTCAAGATGTCAGAATACTTCAGTGGAATAGCCGAAGTGCTATTTCTAACAAATCTGATCTCCTTAACCTATTAAATTCCAACTTTATTTCTTTGGCTGCTATCTCAGAGACTTGGTTTACTCCATCCACCCACTTTAATGTGGGAGGGTATTCCTGTCTCCGCGACGACCGCCCGGAAGGTTCGGGCGGTGGTGCTGCCCTTTTTATTAAAAAATCCATATCATTTTCCCCAATAAATAATATCAAACCCCCCAATGCTGACTTCCAAATGGTTGCAGCTAAAATAAAGGACACATCCTTTATTTCAGTCTATCTTCCCCCAACAGCCCACTTCAACAAACAAACTTGGTTGCAAATTGTAAGTCAACTAAGCCCTCCTTTCTTTATATTAGGCGATTTTAATGCCCATTCCCCCGTCTGGGGTTCTGCTTTCTCCGACCGAGATGGTCGAAGTGTGATGGATTTCCTAGATCAATCCAACCTTTTCCTTTTGAATGACGGATCTCCTACTAGGATCTCACGCCCCAGCACAAACCCCAGTGCAGTGGATCTCTCGATATGTTCCACTAGTCTGGCTTCTCTCTCCTCGTGGGTGGTGTCCCCCGACCCTTGCTCCAGTGATCATTTCCCGATCACCATTACTTATCAAACTTCTTTCCAATCGGACAAGTCTCATATTTCGACAAAGATTAAAACGAAACACACCAAATGGGATGAATTTAACTCTCATATGGACAAGTTCCTACTAAATTTACCCGCCACCGATATATTTTCCGTCAAAGATGACTATAATAACTTCAAATCAATGCTCATAACTGCAATAAATAAATCAAATCCTCCCCCTAAAACTAAATCTCTCAAAAAACTCCCTCCAACTCCCTGGTTGGATGAGGAATGTTCCAAAGTAGTAAGAATTCGGAAAGCTAAATCTCTTTCCTATCGTTACAATATGACTATGGAGAACTATCTTAAATACAAAAATGCTGAATCCAATGCCAAAAGGGTATTGAGGTCAAAAAAAAGATCCGGGTGGTACAACTTCTGCAGTTCAGTATCTCCGAACACTCCAATTTCGGAAGTTTGGTCTATGATCCGAAGATTTCGATCCTCCTTCAGTTCTCCATCTCCTCGAGCGTCTCATTCTAAATGGATAGATGAATTCTTGGACAAAATTGCCCCCCCTTCTGTTCCTAACTTAGATGAAATAACGCCCATCTATAATACTCCCATGTCTAATCATTGGCTAGACTCTCCATTCACCTTAATTGAGCTAAAAAATTGTTTATCGACAGTCAAGGACTCATCTCCAGGCAGAGATGGTATACCTTACAGCATAATCAAAAATAGTAATGATAATGTTCTAAACCACTTCTTAAGCATCTTAAATAAAATCTTCCAGACTGGTATAATGCCTGATGACTGGAGTTCTCAAATAATCATCCCTATTTTAAAATCAAACAAATCTCCAAATTTTGGATCCAACTACAGGCCAATCGCTCTTTCATCCACCCTCAGTAAACTTTATGAAAAATTAATTAAAAACCGATTAGAATTTTTTGTCGAGAGTAAACAACTTCTCTCTCCATCTCAATTTGGATTTAGGAAAAAAAAATCCACTCAGGATAACCTTGCCATCATCAGCACTGATATTAATTTATCAATTTCTAAACAGGAAGTTTGTCTTGCCGTCTTTATAGATATAGAAGGCGCCTTTGACAATGTTTCCATCCCAATCCTGAAAAAAAAACTTCTAGGCCTTGGCCTTCCCCCCATGTTTGTCCAATCTATTATTAATCTATTTCTAGATAGAAAAATTTTCATTGAACTTCCAGATATTTCTCCTCAAAGTAGGTCTATTTGGAAGGGTTTACCACAAGGCGATGTATTGTCCCCCTTACTGTATAATATATACACATATGATATGCATGTCACTATTCCCCCACAAATAAAAATTATCGAGTTCGCAGATGACATAGCTTTCTTCTTATCATCCAAAATCATCCCTCTTGCCGTCAAATATCTTAACGAAGCCATGAATGCCCTTTGCACATGGCTCACGTTAAATGGTCTTGAACTTTCAATCCAAAAGACTCAGTGTGTCACCTTCTCAAACCGCCATAAAAACCCCCCCGTTCAAATTTTATTTAAAAATTCTCCAATCTCCAACGCTTCTGAAGTAAAATTTTTGGGAGTAACATTTGATAGGAAACTTAAATGGTCTTCCCATATTAATAATTTAGTTACTAAATGCGAAAAAAATTTAAATATCATCAGATCATTATCTGGCGTTTGGTGGGGAGCTCACCCTACTTGCATTAAGTTGCTTTACAATGCACTTATTCGAAGCCATCTCGACTATGCCTGCCCACTTTTTAGTACTGCCTCAAAAAATGTACTTAATAAATTAGACAAAATTCAATCTAAATCTTTGCGAATAATAACTGGAGCGATGCAATCGTCACCCATCAATTCCCTTCAAGTAGAATGTTCTGATCCTCCTCTTTATTTAAGGTGTCAACTATTTGCTGACAAATTTGTTCTTAAATGTTTAAATTCTAAATGTCATCAGGTTATCCCCAGCGTCTCGTTGTTCATTGACTCAACCCATTCATCTACAATCAGAGCTTCAACTAAACCTATTCCTGACATCTGTAAAAATTTTAAGTCTCTCTCAGAGCTCCACATCATCCAAAATGATCTACTTCCCTTATACAAACTAAAATATAGTCACGTCACCTTATCCCCGACAATATTAGAAGGGATCGGAATCTTTAAAAGTCATTCCAATCTCCCGGCCCGAACTGTCAATAATATGTTCAATGACATTATTTTATCTAAATGGCCCAACTTTTCTCTTTTATTTACTGATGGATCCAAATCTCCCGACTCTCCTAACTGTGGTATAGGTATTAACGTTTACCACAATAATTCTAATGATAGAATATTTCATTCAATTTCAAATCAATTTTCAATATTTTCAGCTGAGTGCATTGCAATAATAGAATCTCTCAAATTAATAATCAAAAATAATTTTGAACATTCCCTCGTTCTCTCTGACTCTCTCAGTTCCCTCCAGAAACTTAAATCCAGTCCTCTTCTTCATCCTGATGATCACTTTGTATGCCTTATTCGAGTGATGATAGCCTCCATTCAAAGCTCTGGTAAAACTGTAACTCTGATTTGGATTCCTGGACATGTTGGTATCATGGGTAATGATATTGCGGATGCCTTGGCAAAACAAGGAGCGTCCAACCCTGTTGTTACCCTCGTAAACCACATTCCCTTATCTGACATTTTTTCCATCATCAAAGAAAGATCCCGCAATGTTTGGGCAGAGTATTGGCACATTGCTAGTCAATCCAAGGGAGCCTGCTATGCCTCAATACAAAGGACTATTCCATCAAAACCGTGGTTTCAGCAATTCCCTCATTTTTCCAAAAAAGAAATTTCTTCACTCATTCGAATGAGGATCGGACATTGTTCCGTTCCTTCCCACCTTTTTAAAATTCACGTCGTTGACTCCCCAGATTGTACATTCTGTGGTCTAGAAGTGGGAACTTTAGATCACATATTTTTTGGTTGTCCCTCTCTAAACAAATATCCTCTCTTCTATCAAGCCTTAACTAAAATTGCCTCCCCTCCATTCAACATTTCATCTCTTTTAAGTCTGAACTCGACTCCAATTTTCATTATAATTTTGAAATTTGTCTATTTAAATAAAATTAATATTTAAATTCACCTTTCATTTCTCAATAATTTTAAATGATGGCCAAGAACACCCTTGAAGGGTGAAAGCCAGAAATAATGGAAAAAAAAAAATATATATTTAGTTCTTATGTTCATGAAATAAATTATTGTTCAAGTTGTGATACACTTTGGTATATTATACGTTTATGTTTAAAAGTTTATGTCAAAAATACATTGTAATTTATGTCTGTAGGGAGGTCTCAGAAAAATAAATAACGAGACATGTTAATCATACAAGACGTCTGCAGCTGAACTACAATGTAACTACCCACCTACCATCTCTCTAAAAGTTATATTATATAAGTATAGTGATATACTCAATTGTACTTTTCGGTTCTAGACTACTATTAAGAAACATAGTAATTTATGTAGACGTGTCTCATAAACTTAAATAACGAGATACGTAAATGCTTCATTGATAGTATTTAAGAAGTACCTACCTAATATCACTACGTTTGTAAAGAATGGTCCAAATCGTGATACCTTATTGTACGTTTTGGATTAAAAGTTTAACAATGTACCTGTGTCGGAAAAAATGTCGTAAATTTCCGTATCATAAATATTAATAACTAGACATGTTAATAATTCCTCATTGGCATCGTTCAAGCAGCTGAAAAACCGAGCACCAATATAAGAATCCTTTCAAAGTACGCTCTCATATTTCACACAATGCGGCTCTACTATTTGATGATCCTGTATTATAAATGCGCTTTAATAATGTTGTTAGCTATTTATTCGGAGTATAAAAGGGGGCACGCACCGCATACAATATCCGGTGTGACGTCACGAAACCAAACAAAGCTGGATGCAAGCTTTCAAGCATTGGCTTTCCGATCTGCGTTTGTTTTTTTCAACATCCGTTTGTGTTCTTTTATTCTCCAATTCAGCTCCATCCAGCTCCCGGACCCTTCCACCCTTCGACAATTACACTATTATTATTATTTGTTTATTATGATGACAGAAATAATCACGTCGGATGCGCGGGCACGCAGCACATTGTCTGGCCGCATTGTCCGCCACTTTGTCATGCTTCCATTCAATACGAATTATTTGGTATTTGTCGATGCATTTAGATTGTATCTTTGAACGCGTTTAGTCAAATTGTTACCTTTTTTCTGTGTAGCTCACTCACAAATTGATCGAATATTCATGCCTAAAATACAGAATAATATAAACTAACTAATCATTACGCCATTTTCCCGAAGCGGTTGGCTGAGAGGTTGAAACGCCACGTAACTCTGTCCCGTTACACAAACCTTGCTTCATTTATATTTTCGCCCAGCCCAACAAATTATTTTTAATTTTTTTTAAGTTTCTTTATTCATTGAAATTATTTGTTACATGCATTTAGGATTTTTCGACCACCATGCTAGGCACATGCCCGTGTTATGGTGGTCGATATTATAATATTATGTCGTAATGTTTTGTGTCTCAAGTAATTTATTGATTCATTTTATTTTGCTAGGTATGTCTTCCTATAATCCATAGACTTTATACTCTTAATACACCCTCCTCTTAATACATCCGCCCATACATTACAATATTATACATAATAATATGTTCAAACCATCAAAATGTATTCGAAATAATTAGTATATATATATATGCAAAGTATGACAGAAAGCGGTTGGCGTATTAGTATAATGAAAGCAACGTACACAAAGATTCACGTGTTGTTTTATTATACAGGATGTTGAAAATTGTTTTGAACATTTTTTTATTAAGTATTAATATATACAGGGTGTTAAGAAACGTGCTTGACTTACTTTAACCAGTGATTCCTAACATTATTTGGAGTAAAAAATGTCAATGAAGTTTTGGTCTCCATTTTTTAAGAAATTTTTAACAGCAATTTTGTGCGATATTCGCGTAGATTATCGACACATGGGTTAGATTATAAGGGTTATAATCTAGTCAGGTATGTGCCTATTTAAATTAACGCTCTGTTCGCTTAACCAAAAAGATAGGTATTCGCAAATGTGACTTACGGAAGAGTTGGTTGGGATGTTGGCAGCGCTCGTATGGTGAGGGTATTCACAGGCACTCGTATCAAATTGCATTAATTATAACTCAGGATAACATTCGAATTCACACATCGGTTCTTTTAACTGTACGGTGTTTTGTTAACTGTCATTATATGACGTTGTTCCTACGGCACCGGTGAGGGCGGCTAGATTCCACTCAAAGCAACACTGCGCAGATTCAAACCAATAAAATTTGAATCCTAGCTTCCTTATTGGTTGGAGCGAAAAAAGCGTTCAGCGTCACGAAACAATTTTTTTAAAACGTTATTCCACATGTCGTCACTGGCCAGTTAGCCAAGTAACCGTCCAACCCTTCACATCGACCCTATATGTCCAATATGTACTGATTTTTTTATATTTTTAATAGAAAAAAAAGCGTCAAAAATGTCACCGGAGACCAAAACGACATTTACTTTTTTTACTTAAAAAAATGTCAAAATCACTGGCTAAAGTAAGTCTAGTACGTTCCTTAACACCCGGTATATAAAAAATGTTCAAAACAATGGAATGAAGATATTTTTTGAAGATAAATGATTTCCATTCAATATTTGATCGGCGGCCAATTTCAATCCTAAAGCGGCAGTAATTAGGAATAGTCACTCAAGAGAATTGATCACTTTTTAGATCGAATAATAATTAATCGCCTGTCAAATTTCAACGTTAAAAAATATTTAAACACTGCAAACTGTCAATAATGTTCAGCAAACTGTCAATTGAGATAACTGTAAAAAACGGTGAACTAATCACCTTTGAGTGATTATTAGATTAATGCCGTACCGGGGTCAACGGCCTCTTCATGATTCGCCATCAGATCCAGTAGTGGAGGAGTGACACTACGCTCTGATGAAGATTTCTAGCAATTAGTCTAAATGAGCAGACTCATAAGCTCATCTTCCACGACTTGACGTGCATTCATTTTTTTAATAATCTGCATTAATTAATTTCGTGACAGTCACACGCAACTGCGAGATGCATTTAATTAAAATGAAGCGTGGAGATTAATTACAATAGCTAGCAAGTTACCATAAAGTACACGACCTAAGAAAGTGAGGTTAAAGTTTAGATAATTTTTAAGATACAAAAAATTAAGTCTTAAATTAATATAATGTAAGTTATTTTACTTAGATCGTGTTTCTTCACCGTATTTGTTTATAGATCAAAACTTAGAACTTTTCTAATCTGGATTTCCAACCAATACTCCGTTTCTATGTTAGAAAGTTATGCTGCGTATTCATTTACGAGCCGACCCTCGAATTATGAGAAAGGAACAAAGCAACCGCAAGCGGCGTTTCGCACCATTTGCTGTTGCTTCGTTCCATTCGCATAATTCGAGGCACGGCTCCGTTTCGGATCGCAAGTGTATTCGCGCCATTAGAGTTCATAATGTAATTCAAGTTTTTTATCCCCAGTATTAACTAACTAACCCTAGCCTTAAGGTGGGTATAAACATTTTAGCAAGCTGAGAATTTTGTCCTGTTTATGCGTAGCATTACAGGTGACATTGATTGACAAATGAATGTATCTGTGAATGCAGCAAAAGAGGGACTGATTGTAAAGATTATTATTATTATATCCGCATTGAACGATCCTATTGTCTTCTTTCCTTTTTTTAATCGATATAATTTTTTTAAATATTATTATTATTTAATACATAGAATAAATTCGAAAATATTGATATTTCTGCCAATAATCACAAAAATAGTATTTTAACTAGATCGGCCGTTTTCCGAATAGTTAAAAAATATCCTCTAGATTCTAGATGGAAGGCGGTCCCCCTGTCATTAACCTAAGCGGTTGATCTATAGACCAGGGTTGCCAATTCGTGTCCATTGAATATTAGAACACAACAACAAGTTGACGGCATTATTATGATATTACGACAACAACTTTAAATCTTCTCAAATGGCATAGAAAACTCATGCGATTTGACAGTTCTTCGGAATGCAAATGCACCTAGGGGGCAAATATCGTGCGAAAACGCCCCATTGAGAAATCAATTCTCACGTTTGGATTGGGAAGTAGCGCAATTATAAATAAGGTTCCAAATTGTACCGTCTTATCAGATTTATATATTTATAAAAATCATATATAATTATACTATGTAGTTTCCCCGGGAATATGCTTATTTATATTCAGAGAAATGTTTTCTTTTCTCTAAAATGTAATAAAAAACAAAATTCCCATTTGGGAATAACTAACATAAAGACATTCAGTCAAATTTAAACATTACAGTAATTGGGGAAACTTTACTGGGGTAATAACCATTAATAATTTCTAACATTTTACTCAGAAATCAATTAAGAAATCAGTAATTGAAATTAAAATACATATCTACAAATAATATAAATGTATCGTCTGTAAGTGGGCTACCCACAGTTTGATAATGCTTTCAGAGGGCGAAACAGCTGTCACGCGTAATAATAATTACACAGCAGAACTTGTTTCAAAATAAACTGTTTATATAAACCCAATAACAATATTATTGAATATATAAAAAAAAATAAAAATAAATTGTTTATCTTTTCTGTATATACACTGTACACACTTGATAAACATAAGAAGTTTGTTAAGTTTTCCATGCCAATGTGTTCACTATTTTTCATAGTATATTACAAAGGCTGTTTTTACTTAGATAAATAAAAAAATTACAAAAAATTTAATCTGTAAATAAATCAACACTGAAAACCTAAAGAAAACTTTTTTTTCTAGGTCTTTGGGATATAAACATGTATCTTAATAAAAAACCAATATGTTTCATTTTTAATATTTTGATTTGTTGGCACTGATTGGTTACCTGCCTAGTCATACATAATATAACTTGTTTAAGCTCTTTCAAGGTTGGAATCATTTCAAAGCATGTCAAAGTTAGCAGCAGACAATACTGGGACATAAACTAATTGAAACCAAAGTGATGAAATGTCTAAGCAGAGAGGAGAGATGGCGTCTGCCTCTTCATAACTTGGAATCCGACGCCTTGTTCACTGAGGCGAATTCAGCCTAATTATAATTAGTCCATACTAATTATTACTCCTACGTACTTCATGGCATTCATGTGTCATTTCGATACGTAGACCCATAGAGAGGCTGATAACTCGATCACGTAACAAGACAGAATTAGGTTGACTTCAGATATAATAATACAATAATTATTACTCTGTACTCGTCTGCAAGCATCCATGTTATTACTTAAATTTCACATTATATCTTTACTATGAAGCAGAAATCTGATCAGATCTGCGGTGGCAAAAACTCTTAAAAGCTTTTCCGTTACGATATTAGAAAAGATTTTTCCTTGGAATAGATATTCTGAGGAAGTTAAAATATATAATAAATATCCGCCCATAATCCAACTCTTAACCGAACGCTCTATCCACCGAGCTATTAACACAAAATTTTCTAATAATAATTTCTAAATAAAAGCAATTACTTAAGCTAATCAGGATTTCTAATCTGTCTGTCTGTTTGCGCGCTTAGTACTTCTAAACTACGCAACTGATTTTGATAGAGTTTTCACTATCATGTAGAGAATTTCTTTCGGGAGGTTTGTATATATAAAACATGTATATTATATTTATAATAAGTCGAGAAAAGTGTTTTTCGTAGAATTCAGAACCTCAAAACTTTACCCCAAATCATTCACAACCCCGAGCAACGTCGGGTAAACGTCAGCTAGTTATTATATAAGCAGTCAACAGCGTCCAGGGTTTGCAGTAAAATACAACATCTTAAATCAGCTCACGTTTGCTCCGTTTACTCATAGTCGGGGAAAGGGGCAAAGTTTTTAGAAATTAATAATATTCTCCAAGGTGTTATAACAAGCGTTACTTTCCAAGCTTTGATCAATATTTTCAGTGGGTAAAGCAAAGAAGGAGCTTTTCTCCCTTCTGGTCTGCTTGCCGCCATATACCGCATTATAAAGTTCCTGCGCGAATACCTTTATTATCATGCGTCACCAGACAAACAAATTACCGCCCACGTTATCGGTCTATAAATACATCGGAGCGTACAAGAGACGCGGGAGGTTGCCATGACGGAGTGTCTTAGAAACCTATCAAATTACGCCTAACCTGATGATACAAAAATTTCGGGTTCCTAATTATTCATTAAAAAATGTATAACTGCATGAAATATAATATTAAGGGAACTAAAAATAAAATACTCGGGACTACTCAATATAATTTTTTATTCATTGAGTAGTAACCCAATTAAGGATAAAGCGTGGGAAAACTTTAAATAATTGATATACCTACTGTGAATATAAGTGTGTTTGTTGGAAGTGACTTGCCAGGTAAGTATGTTTTGGTATCTTTTCTAAATAACAAATGTAGATCCTAGGAAATAAATTGTACAGCGCCCTTGAGGTGATTTTTCACAAAAACGGCGCTCTACAAATTATCCAATTATTATTATTATTATTATTATTATTGAAAGGTTTATATTTTATGGGCAGAAATGACAATAAACCAATGCATTTGTTTATAATTAAAATACTTGGGTAATTTAATCGACCGGTTTTGCTTAGCACAATCATCATTAAGGTACAAAATCAACTAATCAAAAAATACACTGTGTAAAATATTTATAACTACCGAAATATTAAAAAAAAAACAGCATAAAAATAGACACAAAAAGTTATATGATAATGAATAAGCTACATGTATCCTTCTTATTTTGGTGTCATCTTCTCATTATCGGAGACCTTCGGCACCACGAAACTGCAAAACTACACACGTACTGATGAAAAAAATTAAAATATCTTGGAATCTAGAAGAGACTATATCTTCCTCTGCCTTGTCTTGAATCAATCTTCTCCAATTGGTTGAACTTTTATTTAGTGTCCCACCTCAATTAAGTCTAATTCAATTTCCAGATTTTTTCTCATTCGACTAAGAACCTACATTCAATCCATTAGTCACACCTTGTACTAGGGTACTTCGGTCACCCCTAGGGTACTTCCAGGTTATATTATAGACCTACATTTTGAGAGATTACACACAAAGTTTTCACACCTTTCAGATGAACAGAGAAAATACAACACCAGTCCATTCATATTCTTAAAAGCTTAGAATATTAAAGGTTTTTTTTTACTTAAGTTTAAAAATGTTTTAAAAGTTTTGGAAAGCGCCCTTGACCAAGTAATATTATAAATCGTTTCAAGTCATCACTCCATACAGCACTTGAATAAAAACTTACAATAACATTAAAATCCGAAGATAAGAGAAAAGAGAAGAATATAATACTTGAACCACTTGACTAAATCTTTCATCGCCGGTCACGGCTACGCCTTAATCCCATAACGTCTGTCAGGAAGATGATCGGGAGTAGCGAGCCACTGGAATGGTTAGACGGACAACCGTCTCGAATCCATAATCAAGATACCCTCTCATCCATACACGTAACACTCATTACTGATCCACCAGTCTCACCACGACCACTCTCCACTCTCACCACATAGAATTACCGAAAGCTATAAATCTTTGTCGGCGAGGTCAAACCACAACGAATAAGATATCGCAACTCGCAACCCGCCGGGAACGTGGTGATAATACGATTAAGAACATGGAGTTGAGAAATTTCATCGTCCAGTGATTAATACGAAGCATGATCTAAGAACTTAATGACTTGTGTAATTAAGGAAAAAATGATACTCACAAATGGATAAGGCGAGCCTACTATGTATGCTATCAACAGGAAAGTACAACAGTTTTTATATATTTTTTCACAAACATTCAGGATTATTCTGCAAAGATATTACACTACACTTAGAATTCAGCCAACCTGTTTGTTTAACGAAACTGCACGGAGCGAAATTGATTTTTGCACTCACGATCAATTAATAGGACTTATTAAATAGGAGAATGTTTTATCGATTTGCCTCGATAATTATATCGTGACGATACAGAGAATTTTCGCTGTAATGCAAAAATATTCGGATTTTCATGAACGCGTGTTCCGACAATACGATAATATATTTTATTTATTTATTCATTTTCGGGAAATCGACAGTTTACATTTAATCAGTTTGTACATAAGTATTATATAGTAAAATAAAACCAATTATGGATTTCCTCCTTGTGACTTTAACTGAGACAGCATAATATGTAATAAGTTATTCAAATTTGTGAGAAAGGAATATGAATTAAAAAAATTATACAAAACAAAAGATTATATAAAACGAAAAAATTTACGACACAAAACATACATTTATTAAAATAAATAAAATTTATCAGGAAACCCGTCAATTCATTCGAAGGGCCTGCAATGTCGTTTTTTACCGTAATTACCAATAATTTTAAGAGATTCTTAATAAATTAGCATTACTCATTTTAATTTAAAATTAAACAATAACTTTGTAAACATCACTTATAGGTAAATACTTAATGCCGACCGGGTTTCGCTACAACACGTAGCCTCATCAGGGCAGTATAATACTAAAAATCTAAAACCTCTTTGTCAATAGGGAACAATCAAGATTGTTCCCTATTCACATGCATTCATATGCACTCGCCTCTCAATCTCCCACCTATCCCTACCTCTTCCACTGTAGCTCAGACTGTCCACCTACTGTGAAATCCACACATGTTAATTTAATTTTTAGATTTTTAGTATTATATTGCCCTGATGAGGCTACGTGTTGTAGCGAAACCCGGTCGGCATTAAGTATTTACCTATAAGTGATGTTTACAAAGTTATTGTTTAATTTTAAATTATAATGTCACATCACAATGTAACCGCTTCATATGAAGAAAAAATTACTCATTTTACTCCGTGTGCAAATGACATGTGAGTTAAGGTTGTTGATGAATAAAGAATAACACAAAAACTGCGATGTGGGTATGTTTTGTGATCCAAAAGTGTGACCATTATTTGCAATTTCAAATCCAGAAATCCTGTTTTTCAACATAAATTGAAAATTAAATGGATTGGAAGTACAATTTCCGGCTGTGTAAGAGAGACAGAGTACGCATTGTATGTAATGTTGATTGGCTATCTCGATCTAATGTCTAAAGGTATATATACTATATCAGTGGTGACATTGAACTACTTGGAACATTTCGATTGGAAGGTATGTGCGTACCTATTATATATTCAGTGGTACGTATAAATATATGTATATCATAAACCAGAGATGTCAGTTCAAGAAATCTTTGTTTTTACTAACTAAATAATCACCACACTGTTTCTCCGCAGGGGTAGGCAGATAGGACGAACCGCCAAACAACTCGGTCTTGGCACACACTTCTTGCTTCATTCAAATTCATACATCGTCTCATACATACTCTTCTATTATTCTGACTCTCGACATGGCTCGACTCGAGTATCTGATTCACTTGGGCGTGCCATGTTCCATCCTCGGACGTCCCCGACTTCTGCTACCAATCGAATTCGCTTCATATATTCTCCGGTTACTTTTGTTTTACTACAATTAGTATTTTTTCAAAGTAAAGCAGTATTTTTTTATAACCATTAACTAGTTTGATTGGAAATATTCCGGTTATTATATAAAGGGTAAAAATACATGGAAGAAACTGGAAGCATGCGATAACTATGAGAACAAGTAGAAAACAAACAAACCCCACAATTAACTCACATACTTACCTACTTGTTTTGCGAAACCGTGATTCGTCAGAATACCATAATATAATTTACCAATGTCTACGCACTTTAAATCCGGCTGCCTGGCGAAAGTTAAAACAAGAGTTGCGGGACGCAGAGAGGAAAGCTGACTATGATTCGTCAATAAATCAATCTGACAGTAAATAGGCATCTCGCATTATAATATCACCATTTAGTTCTTAAAAGTAAAATCTTTTGAATGAATAGACATTTTTACATGGGAGCGCAAATTACTCGCCACGTTATGAACAAATTTGCGAAGTCCAAATTCGTCAAAATAAATTTCTTCTATTTTCAGAGTCGAATATTTCGTTTACGTATTTAGTTAAGACACTTTTATAAATGTTCATAATTTAATTCCCAGCAACCAACCAGCTTTGTGTTTCGCGTCCAGACGTATCTCGATGTGATAGTATATGTTTCACAACTGATCCATATTATACGATGTGAATATGCTTAAAATAAAGTAAAATAATGCTTATATATGGAATGTAATACGACAATTGGGTTTATTCTCTTTTTCACATCTATTTTTACAAGTTTTCATAGCACAAGCCACCATTTTGCCGTGTTATTTCGTAAAATGAACCGATGATGCCTCGACCATAGCTCGACGCTAGTTCGTACAAGAATGATGACGTCACGTTTTCTAAATTCACGTGAGGCAATACGCGAGCACACCCGGCTCCAATGGAACCGGTATGGGGAGTGGGAATTAATACGCTTTTGATCACTTAAGGCAGGTCTACTAATATTCATATGTCTATGGTTATGCCGAATCTTTAATTGTATAAAATTCCCTAGATAGAAAAAAAATCGTAAAGTAAGCTCCGAAAATTATTAAAAACGCGTTTTGTTTTGTTATTTAATATGTAATAGGCATGAAAAATTGACACTGTATCTTTAAATGCAACTAAAGCATTTGTCGACAGATTTTTGCTCCATTTCAAACGAGTCGTGTTTTATTAAATATGTTAAACATTTTCTCTTAATTATTATCGTTTTTTTTTAATATTAGCATGCTCTCTCTAACATTCGTATTTACATATCTCTATTTAAAACCATATTTGAACGCTTACTACGGGGCCTTAAGGCTTACTGAAATCATCTCTGTATATTTGTTGTAGCGGGATCCCAGTCTGTAAAGAAGCACTGAAAACTGTATATACTCGTTACAATTATTAGACGTGGGGGACAAAAAACTATTCGCATAAACAGGAGTGCAAGAAGTGAACAAAATAACTCTTGAGAACAAATAATGCACGAATTTAAAAAGTTTCAATTGAATGGAGTGTTCTGGAGTCCGGAACGCAACAAACCATCGTAAATTCATTGATTTAATCAACAGTGAGCGAAAAGCCGGTGGGAGGAACTGTTGGGGTAGGGGGAAGGGTGGCTAAAGTTAATTAAACCCCCCCCCACCCCAGGAGATTTTTTTTGGGCGGTGACTGTTGAAAAATTGAGTGATTAAAGTAGGTAATATTCAAAGTACAGCCAGGATTGAGGAACCACTTCACGGGAACGGAATATTCTGCCCTGTTTTAATTGTGCTTTAAAAATGGTTCAATATGTTTATTTACACACACGTACCCACACAGTAACGTTTAGGATGCCTTTAATAGTGGATAGTGAAGTCGTTTATTATTTAGAAACCTTATATTTTGACAGTACATCGTTGAACCGCGATGTAAACTCTTAAAAGTTACATGAAATGGCTATAGCCATAGACATATGAATATTAGACTATAGCCGTGTTTTGTAGCGAGATTTCAGTACTATACTTCGTCAACTTCCTCTTGCCCATTTTCTTCCACTCCCCACCTTTTTCTGCCCTATAGCCATACCATAGTCCAAATGGCTACGGGCAATTTGTACTCAATATATCAACTCAGAAATAAATATTTTTGAACGTTAATTTACTAACCATTATTCTTTACGGCGCGACAGTTATAATGTCATTATTTTGGACTTAATTCTCAACATAAAAATATGAATACTAGCAGCATACATCTACTTATGTCTACATTACATTAGCATGAAAATATCTTCGAAAATATATTTCATCTTTAAGTAGCTACATGCAACGGGGATCGAATCGACAACCTCCCGAATCTAAGTATAACGCATAGAACATCTCGCTAATGGAGGACATTATTTAAAACAATTATTATTACCTGTCTAAAACTGCAGAGAATGCAAAGGCTTGTGCCATTATGTTAGAAAAATATTCACAAGTGTCACGCTGAATTAGGTAAAACTCGAAGAAGCATGAAATGAGGCCATGCACAGTCGAAATTGTATAGAAGTATTGAGTACCATCTTGAAATGTTTCCGAGAACGTGAGTTATGCAATCGCAGGTAAATACCGTAGCTTGCTTTTTTACGTAAAAACATTTTGTATGTTTCCATGCCGGATGCGATAGATCGATACGAAGACGGTTCGTTTTTCGTGTAAGTATTATGTTGTGCAAATGTGAAGAAATTTCGAAAGCAGGTAACTATAACAATACATAATTCAATAACAAGAAAATAAGCCCACTGAAAAAAATACCTATTTTTCCTTGCCTGAAGGAATGAGTGGCCATTGATCTATGGCAAAATTAAAGAATAGAGTGAATAATAATAATAATTGGATTACTTGCATAGCGTTGTACAATAATTTAATACGAATTCCTAGTCTTTATCTATTTAATTTTATTATTTACAAAAAGATTCAGAAAAACATATTTATTATTTACAAACAGATGAAGAGAAACATACTAAACTGTCTGGTCACTTCAACACACTTTATTCAAAAGTTAACCACTTTGCACGCAGATGACACTATAGTAAAAACATTGGAAATCGATTGTACATTTGCTATTTAACACTCCAATACTATGGATATTACCTTTATTAGAAGATTAGTAGTTAAAGTAATGTTAATATTTCTTTTAAAAGACTGGAGAATTTTAATGAGATGTCCTTAAAAAGCTTACAAAGCTTACAAAAAATTTTACACGTTAAGTTATTTACAATGTCGCGGACTATGAAGGTAAAAAGTGTCTGACTTTATGGATATGTCTGTCTAAAAAGGTGAGTTTTAATTTTGCTCTGAATAGTGTCAAGTCTGAAATCATTCTTAAATTATGTGACTGTCCATTAGAGGCTTTAGGCTTTGACACTCCAAAAGCACGCTCACCGAACTTAGTATCTGGTGCGCGCTTTGGTTACTTCGACCTTCCGATGGCTGATAACGCTGGTATCTGGGGAGACTAATAAATATTGCATTGCAATAATCTAGACGTGAAACAACGTATTGACTGGCAATTTAGTCGCCTCTGTTGGCAGGTGGTTTCTTCTCACTGCTTTAATTTGCCTTAATTGAAAGAACTCTGAGCATACAGTTCCATGCACTTGAGATTTAAGGGAAAAATCAGAGTCCAGATTGACCCCCAGTAGTTTGTTACATATCTTTGGAGTGATGTCACTTCCTGAAGTGTTTATTGGGAAGTTGTCAATGGTACGCTGACGTGTGCTTGTGGCCGTCCAGAGATACTCAGTCTTTGACAGATTCAGCTTCAATCTGTTTGAGCCCATCTAGTGAGTAATTGCTTCTAGACACCCAGTTATGTGAGTTTGCAGACTGTCTATTTCTTCTGGTAAGCGGAAAAATAAACTTGTCGGTCATCAGCGTAGCAGTGAGATGGAAGACCAAATGATTAAATTATTTTAGTGACGTCATTTGTGAAGACGATAAAGAGTAGCGGGACCAGAACGTACCCCTGGGGTACTCCAGATGAAAGGAAGGCATAATTTTATGTATCCATCAAAGTTATTATATAGTGAAAGCAAAATTATGACAATAAGGCAGTTGTACATAATACAGGCTCTCTGTAAATTTTTCAACAACACTATTACTGCTAAAAGATCTCAACAAGTGCGCAGCACTAGAATGGGTTCTTCTTTAATGTATCAGCCGGTGTATACCAGAACATCCTTCGGACAAAGGAGTTTTTCATATAAAGCTCCGTTGCTATATAATATGCTTGGAGAAAATATAAAAACTATAGGTACGTTAAATTCATTCAAGAAAATGGTCAAAATCTCCGTACTAGCTGAGAGTGATGATTTTAGATCACCCATGTTGTCGCTTATATCATAATTCCTTGTGGAAGCTCTGTTTCGATACAATCCTTATTTACTTACTGCGCATGTACTTATTTACTTCTAAAATAACTTTTGGTTATTTATTATTATGTTACTTATTATTATTATTATCTACTTAATTATCGTATTAATATTTACTTTAATTATTGTCTAGCTAAATTATTAACTTACTTACTTTTTATTATAATATTATCTACTTACCTATCGGTTATTATTTACCTTTTTTATTTAGTTATTTTTATTTTTTCTTATAATCTATTATTCATACTTTCCATGTTGTAATTGTTAGTATGGTTACCCTATGCTTGTATCTGATAAGCCAGCACAGGTACCTTGTACTTTAGTTAACAGAAGAATATTATTGTTGCCAACTTACTTAATAATGCTTCTTTTGTTTTTATTTTTTTCATACATTTGTTACTAAAATTTTGTTTATTTTTGTCTACCGGTCTCGAAACGTCCGTGTCATAAACTTTTCTTTTTTGGTTTAAATTTAATTTAATGTTGTTATTATTTTTAATTTACATATATGTATTTTTTTAAATGATATTATTGTAAAGCTGCACATCTTGATACAGGAATGCCCTAGTGAGATGTGCAGAGTATGCTTTTTATGTAAAAACTGTATTTTGAATGAAATAAATAAATAAATAAAAATAAATTTCATTATTTTGACCGACCTTCACGGCTTATAAACGGTTGCCTAAATACGATGTCAGCCAGCTCTTAACCCCACCGTTTACACCAAAAGATTCTTCTAGTCGTTTAAGTTATGATAATTTCTTGAGTTATGATAAAAGCGTCGACGGCAGAAACAGGGAACGCTAAGCATTTATTTGCTTCTGCTTGTATTATATATAAAGACTATATAAAATCTGCATAAAGTTGAATTTCTGCAAAAATCATAACTTCACTACATATCAAAAGTATATTATATACATAATGTTTATTATTATTTATTATAGTTAAAGAAATATAAATAGTTAACATTCTAACTTACTACATAGGTAAATAAAAGCTATGCTATTAACACACAAAACAATAATAATTTTACATAACATAACAACAATAGGTGCATAATATCTTATGTTAACGATTATACTACATTAAACGTAATTATAATTTTGTTCACATGTCAAGATTTCTATTTTTTTTTTCGATTCTCGGTTATCAGGATATTGAAAATATGTTCCTGTGTATTAAGTCCGTTTTGAATTTTGTAGATAAAAAGGCATTTGTTATATTTCTAGGTATATTATCTTTGGTGGTGGTTTCTGGGTTTACGTACTTTATTCTGTATTATTTGTAAATTGTTTAAGTGTGTAATGTGTGAGTTTCCCCATATGTCTATCTATATTGTCATCATCATTTAGAGTCACCGTATTTAAAATATATAAAATTCAATCTTTAATTTTAAATCCATGCTTCAGCTGCTAAAAATATCACCCAGTCTTTTTAATACCGTCTAGAGTATTATGTGTAGCGTCAATTTTGTAAACTATCAAATAGGAACCTTCTAAATTTATAAAAAAATATATATATATTATTGGTATATCGCACCTAAGAACGCCAAATTTTAGTATTCAACCTATTTAATAAGACATATTATTTAGGTTGACACATCGATTGATCTACACATTGAAACAAAAACTAGATTAAATAGGTTAGGTAGGTTATTATATATTATTTTATCGCTTTTAATGACTTTATATCACTTTAAAGTATGTTGAATTGTCACTCTGATGAACTTTAATGGAACCGTACTTTGGTAATATTCTTTGTTAGGCTAAATAAATTCATTACAAAGGCACAAATGGATACTAGCCTAAGAGAAATAAACACTTAAGTTTATCTAGAATTAATAAGCACTTTACACCATTGTTAGAAAATAATTAGTCCAAATACATGGCTCTTTGAATAAACAAATTACTATGAAACAAAGAAAGCAATACAAGCAAATATATTTACGAGAAGAAGACAAATTTTCACAACAGATACATCATTTGAGAAAGCCGTAAGAACATAATGATAAAAATATGGACACGTAGAAAACCAAAAATAAATATTACAAATAAAATATTATGTAAATACAGAAGCTTAAACTAGAGGTACCTATTTAACAATTTTGTCAGTATTACCTCATGGGAGATATAGCGTGACAGTAAAACAACTAAAGCGAAACTCATGCAGTTGCTAGATTACGTTTGCACTAATGATGCGCGTATGGCAAATGGCAAATAGCAAATAGCGGGGAAATTCTATATTATTTAACTAAAATTGGACTGTTATTGGCACTTCCTTCCTGTCCGTTCTGTACCGCTAATTTACGTAGGCCACTTCAATGGGATAATTACCTAGTTTTTAAATACCAGCTCAGCGAACCGTGAAAATTATACGACATGACTTATTTCACCGTTGCTTTTCAAGTTCTTTCGGATGTTTTGACGTTATTGAATGTATTTTGAAATGCCTTTGCATTTGCCGAAATAAGACAAGTAATTATGCAAGGTTTCGCGACATATTTTAGGTTTTATTTATTAAATCGGATTTGATTGAATAGTTCCTATTAGCCGCTTATTATTGACTGAGCGTAGCGAAATTCTATTTCGACTCACCGCTTTGCATTTCGTCCGTCTGTAAATTTCTTTCCGTGTTCCGTGTCCGGTCATTTTTTTCCGTCATTCATAAATATGAATGAAAAAGACACAGTAAACAAAAAAGGTAACAGTCGGAACTGGGAATCGAACCCAGATCCTCTGTCTTACCGGGACAAAACTCTCCAAACCGAGCTACTGAGTCCGCTATTATATTCGGTAATTTCAACGATCTCATATTTAAATATAATAGTATATAAAAACATTTTAAAATGAGACAGAGGATCTTGGTTCTGAGAATGTGACGAAATGTCTAATAATTTGAATCCTTTTAAACTCCCGTGACAGATAATATTTCTATCTCTCATGTTTAGGCTTTTATGAGTTGAGGAATGAAAACTTACCGCCAATACCAATAAAGTTATCAATAAACAGCTCTACGATTCTTCACAAAGGTCATCACTTCCTTCACAGCAAGTGTATCGAACATGAAACATGATTTTATTGCATTTAATTTTAATTGCGACTAAAGTTGAACACCTGCAAGTTTGATGACCCCTTTTCCAAATCGTAATATTTACCAGTTGGAAAATCCTGTTACCAGGCCGCAAAAAGTCTGAATCTAACATGAAACACTTCGATAACCCTATTTTCTAAAACAAAATCAAAATATTGACAAACCAGTCGCTGGGCGAAATTATTATTCTCACCTAAAAACACCTGCGTCTGAAACGTAAACAAGTTGTGGTGAAGATATTGACGTCACGAGAAGGCTTGATAGAGAAATTATAAATAGCTAAAAACACCACAATATTCGGCAGTCAAAATTCAAAAATTAACACGAGTGGACGGAACACCTCCAGTTAAAACGTGATCTGTATTAAAACACGTTGCTTTTCGCAATAGACAAAAGAATAATCTTTATTGTTCTTGAAATTTATTTGAAATGTTACACATTGTTTCAATATAGATGGCGCCACTAAACACATTTGATAATTTTGTTACCATTATTCTAATACTCCCACTTAACAAAATAAATGTGAATTTGTAAACAGAATACATAGATATTGTTTTATTTAACTTTAATTCCCAGCATGTCCATGAACTTATAATGCTTAGTTGACAAAAGACCCTTGGTTAACAAGTCAGCGGGCATTTCCTGAGTTGAAATGTATTCAATATTAATTAATTTATTTTTAACTGCATCTCTATTTAATTAATTTATTTTTAAGAGCAAATAACATTCTCAGCGTTTTATGACAGGAGAAAAAATTTTCTCATAATCAATATCACGTCGTTGCGTAAAACCTTTAGCCACGAGTCGGGCACGATATCGCACTTTATCATTCACATCTAGTTTTTTATTTAACACCCACTTGTTTTGGACAATTAATCCATTACTTGGTATATCAACAATTTCCCACGCATCGTTATCCTCGAACGACTGAAGCTCCTCTCGCATGGCCTGTCTCCACTGATCAGCTTCTGGTCCATTCAGCGCTTCTGAGAAGTCTATTTGTTCGACATCTGGATTGGAATTGGAAATACAGATATTACCAAACCCAAAACGTTCCGGAGGTTTTCGTGTTCTCTTCTCCTGTTCTGGTAATTCTGGAATTGGTTGCAACTCACTGATTGAGATATCTGTCTCTATGTTTGTGATGCTTGTATCGTCACCATTTTCACTAGCCGGATCAGTATATATATTTTTTGTATTTGAATTTTGGAGAGATTCATCCATTGAAGACTCCCCCACTGAATCTCTGCCATCTTCGTTTGTTGCCGGAGACTCATGCCCTTCAAATTCAACATCATCCTGTATCCATTCTGCTATGTTTTCTGCATTGATTTCCGATGATACTGTTTCTTCTTCTATCACTATTATATCTCTCTTTATAGTTATAATATTTTTTATGGGATCATATACACGATATCCCTTTACTGTTTCTGAAAATCCTACAAGAATCTGCATTTTAGCCTTCTTGTCCCATTTTAATCTTCTTTCCTTCGGTATGTGGACCATTATGGGGCTGCCAAATAGGCGTATATGACTTAAATCTGGTTTCTTTTTATACCACGCTTCATAGGGTGTTTTATTTCCCAAACTTGAAGTTACAGATCTATTTTTTAGGTATACTGCTGTATTAGCTGCTTCAGCCCAGAACTTTTTTTCTAATTTCGCATTAAAAAGTAAGCATCGCGCTTTCTCTATAATAGTTCTATTAGCCCGTTCACAAACACCATTTTGTTCAGGTGTGTATGCAGTTGTCTTCTGGTGTATAATTCCTTCTCTGAGTAAGTAATTCTCCATCTCACCACCACAAAATTCACCACCATTATCTGTGCGTAATTTTTTTATTTTTGTTTTCTGACTATTTTCAGTCATTGCTTTAAAATTCTTAAATATCTTGAAGACTTCATTTTTATGTTTGTGGAAGTATATGAAGGTCATACGACTGTGATCATCAATGAACAAGACAAAATACCTAGCACCACCTATGGACTTCGTTTCCATAGGACCACATACATCTGCATGTATTGTATGTAGTATTTCTGTACTTATTTTTCCAACATGATGAAATGGTAACCTCATTTGTTTACCTTCGCAACAGGTCACACATTTCGCCATTGTCATATCACTGGTACCCGGGTAGGACAATCCATCTACAATGCCGTTCTTCATTTTATTTAAATCATTACTGTTAATATGCGCTAACCGCCTGTGCCAAAGATCTGCATTTGCTACAGCAGGTGCTGCCAGTATACAATCTGCTACTTTGATGTTTAGCTTGTACACTCCATTTATTGACGTTCCTGTGGCCACCAACACATTCTTAGTGTTACGTATGTAGCATTTGTTTTCACCAAAAACAACATTGTTTCCGTTCTTGATTAGTTCGCTCACTGACAACAGGTTTGTTGTTAAGCTTGGTATGCAAAACACATCTTTAACCATGATATCGTAGTTGCAGTTAGTTATTATTTGTACATCTCCGGAACACAAAACTGGCACTTTCATATTATTCGCGACGGTTATCTCTGATAAATATGGCGTAAAATTTGCGTGTTTTATCCACTCTTTGTTGGCCGTCATATGTGCACTTGCGCCACTGTCAATGTACCATTCGTTTTTATTGTATTCTCCGTTCAAAAAAACTACACTAAAAGCATTTGATTGTTTGTTTTTTTGTAACACTGGACACTGGTTTCGATAATGACCCGTCTGTTTACATTTGTAACAAGTAATGGTCTTGTCACCTGTCACTATTGAATTTTTCGATGACGTCGCGCCATTTTTAAATTTCTGCTTGTAGCTTTTATTTGCAGCAAATGCTGCGCCGCTGGAATCCACGTCATTCTTTGAAACCTCCATATCAATCAACTTAGATTTTATTAAATCGGTGGTAATCTGCATTCCTGAGTGCTCCACCGCCATAATCATTGGCATGAATTTTTCTGGCAGACCTGCGAGAAGTAACGATCCGACCCATTCTTCTGTAATTGAAAATCCTGTGCCCTTCAATCTCTGAGCTGTTTCGACCACTTGCGTGACGTAGGAAGTCATGGAATCACAATTTTCTTGTCGTAACGAGATTAAATGTCTTAGTAGAGATATTTTACGAGAAAAGCCTGAGTCATCAAATATAGACCTCAGTTTAATCCATAACTCTAAAGTTGTTTTTGTTTCTTTAATATGCACGTACAATCCAGGGTCAATAGTTAAAACTAGCTTCGCCTTGGCTCTTGCGTCATCTGATGCTTTTGACTCGAAATTTTTATCTGGCTCCGACTTGATATAGTTAGCAAGGTTGTCAAGCACCAACAGATTTTCAACCGCAAAACTCCACTGATCATAATTCTGGCGTCCTGTCAGCTTCTCAATACTTTGAAAATAGTTTGCAGCCATATTTCCACGAAAAGTCAACAATTTTCGACTGTTTTATACTAAATTTACACAGTAAAACCGAAAAATATATGGATATTTGCCCATAACCTATTAAAACACGTTGCTTTTCGCAATAGACAAAAGAATAATCTTTATTGTTCTTGAAATTTATTTGAAATGTTACACATTGTTTCAATATAGATGGCGCCACTAAACACATTTGATAATTTTGTTACCATTATTCTAATAATCTGTTAAGGCGATGCCATACGTAGTAATTCAAAATCACGTGTTTTTGGTTTGAAAATTTGGTCGCCTAGAAATGTTTCAGATGCTGTAATTAAATACTGCGAGTAGAATACATCTTGGCCTTTGAAAAAATCGAGTATTTTTTAGATATATCTTTTTATAAGCCCAGAAAAAAATAATGTAAAAGCCTATGAAAACTGCTTTAAAGTTCAAAATCTCCTACTTACGAACCCATTTTCGGTTATGATTTTATTGTATAATGTGTCAAATTAAGTTATTTATAAAAATACAGTGTGTGGCAAGCCTACGCACGACGGAAGTGAAACTTTTAGTATTCTTCTCTCTCTCTTTTCATTTCATATTATTATTATTCAGAATGCTGTACATTATAGTTTTAAAAAGCATACATTTATTTATAGGCGTGTTGTTAACAAATGAACGTTTAACTAGATTCCTAATATTGACATATTTATAAGAAGAATGTGATAAAAAAAAATTTAAAGTTATAAAAATATGGGATTCGAACCCGGGTCCTGCATAACGAGTGTCGAACGCTCTGCCTCTAGACCGCGAGGAGAGGTATCTCGCGCGACGAGAACCGCGTATACAACGTGTACTCCTCAATTGACTTGTCCCGCGCAAATTTTCGTTTTCAAACACGGCAAATGAATAATATCACATAACGTCTCGTTAACGCTTTATATAGGGTCGAATCGAAGATATATCGGCAGTGTGAAGTCATATCTGTCGTTTTTCAAAATATTTCCGTATATTTGTCCGTTTTGGAAAAGATCTATCGTGTTTTAACAGTCTCATACCCGTATGGAGTCTGAATTTGAAAAACATTTCTAAATTTTGAAAAACTCACTTACGGCTGTGTTTTTTACTAAAAAAAACTTGTTACGTACGTCTGCGAGGGTAATTAGTCGCGTTATCGGCTTTGATTAGTAATTTTAATGATTCAAAATAAAAATAATTAATCAAAATACCGAGCGACTCTACCGGCTCGATTTGTAAGCTATATTTCGACCAAAATATCATATAGGTACCGACCGTTACTTCTAGCCAATTACTCGAGTGAACACCTGCCGGTCTAGAGTCTCACTAAATGGATTTAGACATTTCGGGAGACTCTCGGTTAAAATTAACAAATTTATGTATTAATTAATCCTCGTATTAAAAAAAAAACAAAAAGAAAAAAAAAATTGTTAAAGCGGGGATCGAACCTCGGGCAGAAAGAATTCCGATTGTCTCAGTTTTCTATCTGTGTTTAAATCCCAGTTGTATTGAAATACATATAACTATTTCTTGTGAATTGGGTTGGCTGTAAAAAATAGGAAGTACCTATAAGCTACACCCCTTTGTACATTCTGTATACCAGTACAATACTTGTAATTAAAATGTGATTTTTGATTTGAATCGTCATTCTTTTATGATGGTTTGTATAGAACACCTCACGGTGTTTTACTTAAATCATTACCCAGGTTGAGGGCTGATGTGTGCCGGTGCTTATTATTTACAGACCTTTCTTGTGCAGGCAAACACGTCCCGTACAGCAAGACTGATACCTACACCCATATTCCATATTAAAACGATTAGTTAAGAAATCAAAATTTACCGCCAATGCCAATAAAGCTATCAATAAACGGCTCTACGATTCTTCACGCAAGTCATCACTTCACATCAAGACTGATACCTACACCCGTACACCATACAAAACCTACTCAGAGGACATGCCGACGATATATTGGATTTCACGGATTATTCATAGGTATAGCCGAACAAAAGTCCATAAGACTAGACGGGCACGAATCCCCACACGTCTAAACCGGGCGTGCGTCGTCGCTTCATTAGCATAATAAATTTAGTTAAAGCTCCCATAATGTTAACGAGCGATACAAATTCGTGTGGACCAAAGGCAGAGTTAATGCCAATGGCAAGGAGAATGCCGAAATACTATTATTATTATTGAATAGATAAATACGTTGTGTGGATTATTAATAATATGTCCTCGTTCTATTAGGGGTGATATTGGAACAAACTCCACTCACATTTGCGAAAGATAGACATCTCATCTGAGTTCAGAGCAAAACTAAAGACTCACCTTTTCAACTTGTCGTATCCAGAATAAGGACCGCACTTTTTGTCAGTAGTATTTCATTGCTCAGGACAGGGGATTTTTCTCCTTACTACCCACTTTAATGTAATAACCATTTATTATGCTAAAAATATTTTTGTAATATTTTATACCTTACCACTGACACCACGGGCAGAAATTATAACAATCTGTATTTTTAAAATGAAATATGTATGTTAGTCGTAAATCTCTAGTTTAAGCCGTAGTTGTAAGTCATATTTTAGCGGTATTGTGTAAATACCCACTCGGTCATAAAAATATGAATAGTTTTAAGTCACCAACCAAATGTCTTAGTTGTAAATCACTAGACATTTGCCACTAGTTATAAGTCACTACATATGAAACTTAGTTATAAGCCACAAGTAATATGTTATAATTCTAAGAGATAGTAATAAATTAAATGAATAAATTAAGTTGTACAGCGCCCTTGAGGTGATTTTCTCACGAAAACGGCGCTATACAAATAATCCAATCATTATTATTATTAGTTATGACTTACGAGTATCATAGTTAATGTATCAGATTCAATTTCACGTGTTCTTTTCCCTGGTGTATGTAAAAAGACACCGTCATACTAATTAGATTCTTACACGCCCGTTTAACTTTGGTAAGTTAAAGCCGGCCTTGAGCCTGGTTAAATATCGTTTTAATCAAACAGACGTCTTGGTAATAAGTCAAGTTTTTCACTGTTCCGAACTTATGCGCCGCGTAATATTTACACCTTTTTAGTAAGGCTGACAAAGCAGAAATCTTATTATATAAAGCAGCTAAAACACTGGAATGATGTGTCATGAAATTTGCACAACTTAACTGTCACAAAATTTACACGTTAATGAAACTATTTTTAACCGACAATATCAATTGTAACAAGAGCTTTGAAAACAAAAACAAGCCAAATTAAGGGGGGTGATGGCGGGTAGAATTTCCATCTCCTTCCTCTCCCCGCTACTTTCAGCCTCAAAAGATACCCCAATCTGGGATACCATAGCCTCACTGGCTCCAGACCATTAGGAGCAGTTGGGATTATTGTGTAGTATTCACATAAAAAAGTACCTACAGCTAGTGTTATATAAAATCATTAAATACATGTCAACAATTCTTTACGATTCGGTGAGCTATGCTCCGTTTTTTCTGGATTATTGTTGTTACTGTTAACCAAAGCAGCTAATAGATATAATTAATTGAATCTAAGTAACCATCCATAGAACTGTAGCGCCTACAATCTATTTTAAAAAACCTAACTAGTATTAAAATGGAACGAAGTCTGTGCCCTTTGTACTATTCGAAATTACTTTTAAAAACCGAATTTACGAGAGAAGGTATTATGTACAGATGGTGTCCCATAAAAGCTATTCATCCCTTCAAGGATTCCATCATGACATGGGTTGCCTAATGATTTCTCTGAAAACTCAAACGGCAGTAATTATTATTGATTGCGCACTTACTGGTGAGCAAATCGATTCGCACCGCAATGAAGCTATCTTTCCAAGTGCTATTGGAAAGTGAAAATACCTTACTTAAACGTTTTCCCCAAAGATTGTACTCGATTACGTACTTTCAGTTGACGTACAATGAGAATGAATTGGATATAACGGAATCATTTTTCACAAAAAAATCGTGTGGAAAAAATTCAGTTTGCCAATTTATATTTCAAATGAAAGTCTATTTACCTATTTCTAGCAATAGTTACAAATATGGGAAGATAAATCATATAAATCAAAGTTCAAGATTAATCAGCCAAAACAGAGCTGTGTGGCAATCCATCCTCTCTGTTCGTTAGATTGATAGTTACATTAATTAGAAACCAACAAAGAATTCAATGTAGTAATGTAAAAACAATTATTTAGTCCTGAATAATGATAACTTGTGCGAACAATGACAAAATGTTAGTTTTAAATGAAACGTCGAGTTTTATAAATCAAATTTTTGATGATAGATATTTTAAATATTATTTCAACTGATGTTGCCAGTTTTCCAGCTTTGCCATGCACCTTAGAGGAAATATTATTTTTGAAAGAAAATTACGCATAATTATTGTTATTCGGTCAATGGCTGAGTTGACATCGCGTTTGGGTCCCACCCAGGCGTAGTGAGTTCTTCGGCTGGATAAGTCCTCCATCACGACATAAGCACCATTTTCCGCTTACTGTGCTGGTAGTAGGAGATTTTCAAATATTGTCAGATTATTCGTAACTCGAGATAACTCAAGAATGTTCGTCTTTCTATAAAAAAAATAAAAATAATTTAAAAATATATATTTTTATTATTCTGCTATTTTTGTTGGTATATTAATATTTTTATTACGTGGATTTAATCCAGGCACCAGAAGGTAAATTTTGCATGATTGATTTCTGAAATTTCAGATTTAATCATTTAAAATCCTAATATAGGGTATGTTTGCGGCACTTTCCAGATTGGTGTAAGACCATCATTCGGAATTGAAACATTGCTTGAAATGGTTTTTAGCTGTGTTTGGTGACCAGAAATGAATAGCCAGGTACTTCCTTACACCGTCCCCTTCCCGATCTCTTTCCCCTCCCCACTACCTTTAGGCTCCCAACATACCTCAATTGGGGATGCCATAGTCTAACTAAAAAAAGAATACAATTAAGCAAAAAACGTATAACTATAATATAATAATATGCATAATGTACCTATGTTCGAAAAATCCAACTTGGACATAGCCATTGTAAACAGTAAACTAATCAGTACTAATAATATTTGGATGATTTGTATAGCGGCGTTTTTGTCCAACTCATCGAGCGCTTTACCAATATATGATACATTTCTACAATTATCTATCTTACTACTAACTATTGACTAGTCAAACTATTATCAATTTATGGCAAGATTTTAACAGATTGCATCCACCAGTTCGTCGATCACCAATACAAAGCCATAGGTACAATGCATTTGATTGATGTACGTGATGTTAAAATGTACAGTAATAACAGTTGTAAAGAAATATACATTTAGTCTTGTTTCTTAATCTTGATTTTATAAGAAAAGGATCTTACATAATTTTTAGCTTCTCTGCCAAAATCTAAAAGCTCTGTCAGAAGAGTTTAAATTTACGGCTTTCGCTCCGGCAAAAGGTTCCGGGAAGGGGCTTCCCTAAATGTTTGACAGAATTCCTGGTTCTGGGAATGCGCCCCAAAGTGCTCTCCGCACCACACGTGGCCGGGGCATGTTCTCTAGTCTCTGTTTCAGTTCAGTATTCCTGTCACAGAATGCACATGTTATTTCGCCTCTGTTCATGTCGCGCTGTTTTGTTGGCTGCGGTGGCTGCGGTTGTGGGCTTACTGGACGGACATAAAGCTTGAAAATGCTGCCCTCAATAAAATACCTACTTATGAAATTTAGTATTTCCTACTCGGCTAATTTTAAATGTGAATTCTGTTGAGCTGTTACTGTGAGATCATTACTAGTAATAATAATAATAATGACAACAGTTCATTTACTCAGCCCATTGTTAAGGTTCACCTCAAGTGCGCTTAGACAGTCCGCTACATTTTAAATAACTTAATGTCTAAAAAATGTAAACAACTAAAAACTTGTAAGCTTTTTAAGGTCAGTCTTCAAAAAATAATATCAACTCTATATTTAATAATAATATTTATAATATTTGGATGATTTGTATAGTGCCGTTTTTGTGAAAAATCACTCGCTGTGCAAATATATGATACATTTCTACAATTATCTATCTTTTGCCACTAATCTTCTGATACATGTAATATCAATAGTAATGGAGAGTACAATAGCAAAAGTTAAATCATTGCCTAGTGTTTTTACTAAACTTTCCTCTGCGTGCAAAGTCGTAAACTTTTTAATAAAAGCGTGTTTATCTGAAGTGACCTGCCATGTCAATTCGTTATTCTGTATCTGTTTGTAAATAATAACATTAGATAGAGCCTAGGAACTCATGATAAATTGTATAGCGCCCTTGAGGTGACAAAAACTACGTTATACAAATTATCCAATTATTATTTATTAAACAATAACACACGTAACCTAATAAACGGTTCATGATGGGAGGTCCGCGAATCATTTAATTTTTAAACCTCCAGAGGGTTAATAAAATGTTTATAATATTTTAAGATGTTGAGAAATTAAAAAAAGTTATTCAATTTTTTTTAATAATAAAAATAAAAATTCATAAGTGTTGACAAAACACATATTAGGAGTCTGCTAATATCCACCAAATATGTGTTATTTTACGGATGAGTATTATGTATATTAGGAGTCTGCTAATATCCACCAAATATGTGTTATTTTACGGATGAGTATTATGTATATTAGGAGTCTGCTAATATCCACCAAATATGTGTTATTTTACGGATGAGTATTATGTATATTAGAATGCCTTACTTGAAAGAATTGAGTCTTTTTACGGAAAAAAACTGTTTATTCATATTCATATTGCATATGTACGGTCTCAAACAAATATTTTTTCTTGATATTGTAAAGCAACAATACCTTGAAAAAAGAGTATTGTAATAAAAATAAATTAATTAACGCCATATGTAAACACGTAGAATATTACGAGCGTCGCGTTTAACGTTAACATTCAACGTATAAAATTTATTTTAGTCAATAATAATTTATAAACCAGGTCAAAATAACATGTTCGTAGGGCTTATGAAGTTCGCCAAGTTCCAATTACTTATTGTCAAATACATCATTATCGATTAAATATTACTTATTGTCAAATACATCATTATCGATTAAATATTACTTAATGTCAAATACATCATTATCGATTAAATATTACTTATTGTCAAATACATCATAATCGATTAAATATTACTTATTGTCAAATACATCATTAAATATTACTTATTGTCAAATACATCATTATCGATTAAATATTCGTTACTAAGGCTGTGTACATATTGTATTGTGGAATGTAAACCATAGTTGGAATGAGATAATTTTTGTCTAGTAATATATTTGTGCAGAGCCCTTGAGGTGATTTTTCACGAAATAGGCGCTATACAAATTAGCCAAATATTATTATTATTATTAGTCGTTTGTTTAGGAGTGTGTATTATGCAGGAGTTCAGTACAATTGAATTTAGAGTTGACTAATTTTAATAAAAAGGTTACCTCGTTTATTTTTCGTCTGTTTTCGAAAGGTGGAATATTTAAAATATTCATGATGAATACATAAATTTTGTGAAGCGTCGAAATTTTCTTTGGATTCTATGTGCATTATAACTATTAACGAATTGTGTAGAAGGGCGATCACAATACGGAATTAGTTTATTAATTATATTTTAAATAATGTAATTTAATTAATAAATTAATTCAAGAATAAATTAAATATTAGGCTACTAACTAGGGATAATATTATTATTTCAACAATTTAATGACTTGCAAATTTTTTTTTATTTTTTTATTTTTTTATTTAGTTATTTTTTTAAATAATTAGGTACATTTTTGTATGGCACATGAAATAAAATATATATATAAAATTAAAACAGATCATTGAAGTCCTCCTCACTAGGAGATCCTGTGCTGAGGGAGACTATATATGTTAGTATACGTTTTCAGCAACTAAGATGATGTTTTAAATATATTAGCTAGTTCTTCTTCCGATATTTCCTTAAGCCAAGATTTGATGTCCTTAATGTAGTTATTTTTCGTTTTCAAATATTCAAAGTTTTTAATTATTCATTACAAATACTAACGTTTTCAAGGTGATATCTCACAAAAGCGGCGCTATACAAATTGTCCAATAAATAAATAAAATTAATATATCTACTAGCTACAAAACAACATAATGCTGTTTTCATGAAACATAAAATCAACTTGTAAATCGAAAAGAATAACTGGACAATGTTTAATTGTAAGGAATGACCGATGTGTAGTGGTGTTGTGTTGTGGTCCAAGGTGTCGGGTTCGCTACCGGGCTTTATATGGTTGGCCTTTTATAGAACAAGTATCAATAATTATTTCACCTTATTATGATGAATCTTGGAAGAAATCAGCATATTCAGATAAATAGGTAAATATCGCGTTTAAAAATAACACCTGGATTCTGAATTACCCACCCGTTAGATTTTAAAACACGAACGAATGGGAACAGGTTAAGATTTGTAGGAAAAAAGTGTAAATTTATAGTTTTTTTACCTTAAGACGATAAGGTTTAAATTCCGCATAACAACAGCCGCCTGTTTTGTTTTATACAAGAAAAAACATCAACAAGTGGTTTTTATTTTAATTTGTGGGGGTTCAGGAACAAATATTAATTTTTTTTACAATTATTTTCTAAAGAATTAAATTGCCACATTATAAATTAAAATTTTAACCAAAAAATGGTTCATAAGTAGAAGATTTTGAACATTAGATAAGTTTTTATGGGCTTACTTTTCTGAGCTGATAAAAAGGGTTATCAAAAAATGTTCGATTTTTATAAAGGCCAAGACGTGTTCTACACGCAGTGTTTAATTAATGCATCTATATCATCTCTAAGCGATCAAAATTTCAAACCAAAAACACTCGATTGCGAACTGCGAACCGTATAACGAATTACGGGAATGGATCGAATCAACTGCAAGCGGCGTTTCGCGTTTTCGAGTTCGGCAGTTTGGCTCGCGGATGTATACGTAAAATAATAATAATAATAATACTTGGATGACTTGTATAGCGCCGTTTCTGTGCAAAAACACCTCAAGGGCGCTGTACAAACTTATAATACATTTCTACAGTGATCTATGTTATTACTTAACTATTTATGAAGAAAATATACAGTTCAATACTTACTATAGTAATACTTAGTATAGTGCTTCGCCTCAATGTATAAATAACTACCTTCGTAGAACTATGTACAAGAAAAGTAGGAAATGCAATTGAATTAGCTCCTTGGGAATTAAGCACAGGTTAAATTTTAGGATAAAAAATTATAGAATGAATACTAATAATTTATTTATATATACGCCTAAAAAGGCTTTTACATAGAAGTGATACATGATGCAGTGTACATAGGAGAATATCTGTATTATAAGGAGATACTGACAGTAAATAGATGTAATCCATTGTAAAGAAGGTACAAAATACACAATTGTAAAATTGTGATTACAAGTATAATTAGAAAATATTAAGAAATAATTTTAAAAAAAACTAAATAAAATTAAAAAAACTAAATATGAAGCAATATTAGTAAAACGTAAGAGTAATATAAAGTTTAAAAAAAGAAATTGCAACAACACTACATATAAGACAAATCATTAAAACTAATTTACCAACGCTACTTTAATTTCTAGGATTCGACAAAGTGTTGGTATAGATTATACTTAATTTTATAAATGGAGTCAATAAATAAATCAATAGCTTATACTTGTTGCCCAGATCATGCATCCTATTGGTCAGTGAGTGTGTCTGATAGTTGATCGTGTATGTATTGCAGAAGAATGTTATATTTTGTCTTGTATTCCTAGTCGGCACATGGAGTTTAATAGCGGCAAGGATGGCAGGACTATCAATTAAGTTGTTAATGACTCTGTGTAATACAACCAAGTCTGGAATAATTCTCCTGTCAGATAGTGTTATTAGATGCAATTGATTCATCAAACTGACATAATTAATATAATCAATAGGAATTCTGAGCTTAAAATTTACGTACTTGAGAAATTTGTGCTGAACTCTTTCTATATTATTGGAGTGAACTTTATATAAAGGGGACCAAATAGGTGAATTATACTCCAATTGACTTCTGACTAATGAAATATAGAGGGTTCTCGTACAATCTAGACTTAAAATCAGTTAAAGTTCTGCAAAGCCAAGCATCTTTAAAGCCTTATTAGTTATATAGTTGATATGTGCAATGAATGACAAGTTTTAATCGAATATTACACCCAAGTCACGAATTTGTGACACTAGTATTAATTTAATATTATTTAATGTATATTCATGTAAGATATTATAACGAGTTTTGGAAAATCGTATTACTTGACATTTCTGAATGTTCAAAAATAAAGCATTTTGTTCACACCATTGATGATGCTGTTCTAAGTTAGTCTGTAAAATTTGACAATCGTATACATTTCGTATTCTTTTATATATTTTTAAGTCGTCAGCAAATAGCAGAACTTCTATATCATTGAATTGGTCAACAATGTCATTGATGAATAATAAGAAAAATATTGGGCCGATTAAATTATAATTATTATAATTAGATAATTTTTATACCGCCCTTTCTGTGAAAAATCACGTCAAGGGCACTGTACAATTTATTATGAGTTTCTAAGCTCTATATAATTTCATTATTTACAAACATATATACAGGAAGCTTACTTAACTAGCAGGTCACTTCAGTAAAACAAATTGATAATAGAAAGTTTAAGCTTGGAGAAGTTACTCATAGAAAACTATATAAAAAACCCTGGACGTTACACGATTTGACATTGCTATTTTACCATTATTGCTATCAATTTTACATTTATTTGAAGATTAGTGGTAAAAGTAGAGTTGATATTTATTTTTAAAGACTGGCGAATTAAGGATTCTTTAGGACTGGAGAATTTTTATGAAACGATCTTAAAAACCTTACAAATTCTTAACTATTTAAATTTTTTCACATTTATTAATTTACAACGAAACAGTCGACACTTTGAAGATAAAATGTTTCTGACTTCTAGGAATATGACTATCTGAAAAGGTAGGTTTTAAATTCTTTGAGAGTCTGTGATCATTCTTAAACCATGTGACGTAATGATACCAACAAAAACAACTATTTCTTCTACCGGGTTGGACACACCTACATATTTATTCGCATACCTGCTAGGTATAAAACTTGTATGAATATTAGCACTAAAAACACTTTGGCACGATATTTAAAAATAAATCATTTGCCTGGGTACCATATCATAAAAATGCAGCACCAACAACAGGAAGTTGCTTACTCTTATGATTTTATTTTTAATGTTGAAGGAGCACTTAGTATACGTTCTTAGTACTTGTTTTACACAACATATTTATAACTCTCATGTAAATTTGCGCGTTTACATGTTACAAATGCACATACCAATTAACATAATATTATGTCTTTCTTTAATGTTATGTTATGCACCAACGTAAGCAGCTTACAAAGGAAGACATTATATGCAAAATCATAATAAAAGGGTTAATATTTGATAAGGAGATCTCATATTGATCGATCGATCGGTTTTTCCAAGATGTTTAACAGCATTGAAATCCAAGCCAATTGAAAAAAAAACTTATTTACTAACAAACTTTATTTTTATTAAATTTAATTTCCGGTATAAAATTTGGAATATGTATTAATAGTCAAATTATCTATTTCAAAATTGAAGGCATATCTACATAGAAAGCAGGGACCGTTTAGCACAACATTAACCCAAATCTTACCTTCCTTGGATGTAGCGGGCTGTACCTTAATATGTATGATAATCAAATCAGAACTCGTCCGGAGTAGTTAAATATATGTATATTATTTTATTGTTTTCCAATCACGGGTTACAAATATTTTTTAGTAGGTAGGTTAGCAATTAAAATACAACTTATGCAAGTAATTTATTATTTCTTCAATAATCGTAAATTTACTTTATAGCGTCATTTTAATTTAAATAAAATATTATTTTTTACACACCACTATTTAATCAAAATTCAAAACCAATGATTTCTTCTTCAGGATAATATTGTTATAATTACGATATCCCGACGAGTAAACCACTGGTTCTGAAACATGTCGATTATTTTGATGAGACAGTGGTAAGTATACAGAAAGTTATTTATTTAATTTAAAATGATGCCACAAAGTAATGTTACAATAATTATTGAAGAAGTAAAACTTACTTATTGAGGAACGATGCATTTTTCTTACTAAATGAATCTTTTATCTATCAATAAACTTGCTCATTCTGAATTCTTTAGGCACTTAACCACTAGAGCAATTGGTGTCATATACAAAGTGGAGCAAAAGTAATGTCATAAAGTGCGTCAAATAAGCAGTAACAATAATTCCGCCTTCTTCAGGTGAGTTTCGCTACATTGCTTATTGTCAAAACAAAATGACATTTGACGCCATTTGCAAATATTGTTGCACATTAGTAAATACATTAACTATATTATTTAATTTGTACCATTCCTCAACATATTAATATGGAAACAGCTTACTGCGGTTTAAAATCAACGAATTCACCTAGATTTCGCCCTTTATATCTTTTTAGGTTCCATAAAGGTGGCACATTGTAGCAAACGATCGCTCAAAACGCTTTTGCAAACTTGGCATAATCTGGCTTCCTAGCTCCTAAAATCTTTAACCTTATCCCTGAAAACCTAAAAACCGTGAGTCAACCCCATTCCTTTAAAAAAACAAATAACGAAATGGATCCTTACACACGGAATACATTACAACTACAATACCCATTCATTCTACACTCTATCAATTTAATCACCTTTCAGACAAAACATAATAAACACTTATTCCCTAACTTAGCGGTATAGTATGTACATAATTAATTAGTGTGATCTATTTACGAATAATTTCTCAAATTTTTCATCTTCTTATAATTCTCTTACTGCAACCCAAACTAGCTATACATTATTTTTCTTTTTTATATTATAGTAATGAATAAATTCTATGTCCGCAAACTGTAAAATTCAACCGCCATAACACACGGTCATCCCTAGCATGGAGGGTTAAATATCACAAAAAACCACATGTACTCTCTAAATCATGTATCAATAAAATAAATAAATAATATTACAAAAATCGCTCGAGTGGTTAATGACCAATGAGTGAGTACCTATATCATTCTACGGATGTCCACAGTTTGGTATCAAAAGAAATGCACGCCCGTGCTTCCGAAATGAAATGCCAAGCGGATTTACGCTTAGAAACGAAATGCTACGGTAGAACGAAAGCTGTGGAATGTCCCGCCATGCGGGGTTTTTATATCCGTTTGTGTGTGAACGGCCGCAGAAAAAGCGGAGCTTTTTACAGCCTTTCTCATAAAGATGGATAAAATTGGCTACACGTTTCGGAGTTCAATTCGTACGAAAAATAGAAGAGTATCGTATTAGCGTGCGCTGTTTCAAGAGAACCAAAAGGGGATTCGTAAAATAAGCTCAGAAAAAGAAAGAAAACCTTTATGCGGTAATAGTTTTCAGATTATCTACGAATTTCAGTGTTTTTTTTGTTGTTGTTGTTTTTGTTTTTGTTTCACTAAATGTGAACGTTATCTTATCTAAATATACATCTTCAATAGTTTTTCTTCGTAATAACAACAAAAAGTTATAAAGGCAAAGTACGGTTGAATTATACTTTTGAAAGTAGCTATAACTTTGTCGTCATCCATTATAAATAAATTAAACAAAATATATAGTATATATTTTGCCCTGGGGAAGGAACGGATGTTCGAAAACTGGTCACGTTTTTAAAAAAATAAATATATGGTGGTTTAAATGGTAACCGGATAAATCATCACATCTTTAAAAAGTTATATGGAAAGTGATGAAACAAAAAATTTATTAACTGGGTTATGTAGGTTAGGTTAGGTTAAAAAAAAAATTCATCGTTTCTAATGACTTTATATCACTTGTGTGTTGAATTGTCACTGTGTTAAGTTATCATGGAACCGGTTTAAATAAAGTAACATTGTTTTATTTATTTGCAATGGAATTACTTTTCACGTTTGCCTAATTTTCAATTGTGAGGAGACCCGTATTGGAAGAAAGTCTGCTTGATTACGATCTTCAAAATAGAGGTTCGATAAATTTAACAGGAATTCATCGCTGTGTGCTCAGAGTCCTTTTGCCGGCGTTGGGAGATAAAATTGCCGCATAGCCAACAATTTATCCATGAGGTGAATAAAGAACGAAGAGTGGAGAATAGTTTAGTGCAGTGGGTGAGAGATGAGCGTGGAAAGTGGGTCAACTTCCATTGTCTGCTGCCCGCTTGTACCGGGCTTCATGTTGCACTAGAACCCAGACCGATCTACTAAATACCTGGCAGGAGCGGACTAAACATTTCCGAAGGGCCGAAGACTAACTAGGCCGAAATAAAAAAAATAATCAACTAACACCATTTACGATGTTAAAACTGTTTGAAAAGAGGCATTCTTGGAACAACTAAAAAGCAGTCTTGTAAGTTTAAAGTTATGTGGTACGACAACTATCTTTATCACGTCTATGAAAATTTTACTCGCAGATTTAGAAAAATGTGAACTATATATTAAATTGATCTACCTAATCAGTGTACAGTGCAGTCTACGGGGTGAAGATTGCCCTGATTATAGCTATCCTCCTCGAAGGCACCCGAAAAAGAAGAATAAAAAAGTTAACCGCTATCGCTTTTCAGAGCGATCGGTACCTTGTTTACAAAAGATAATAATAATTCATATTTAAAATCTATTATTGTTTCTCGTACTTACTATTTAAAAATTATTTGGCGTTGAAACAGTTTCTTCCTTCAAGGATATTCCAAAATTAGTAAGGACATAAAAGTTTGCGTAAAAGCATTTTTGTAAACAGTTTTCCAGGCTTATTTTAAGTGCCAGTCCGGCCCAATTCTCTAGTGATGTGATAGCGTGCTTCCACTCGTTATCGCTTCTATAGCGCCGCTATTCTAACATTATCGTACCGATACGTTGCACATGAGAATAAGTGCCAGCCCTGTGGTGAAATGGCCTGAACTCTCGCATTGTTGTTCAGAAGATCAATCGGCATAATGGATAGATAAATTATTCAACTTCACACTTTTCATCTGAAGAGCTATGTGATGTATCTGCATTGAATGTACAAGTTCAAAGTCCGAGAAGATACGTAAATAAATTTGTTCGTGAGAAGGTTCCTTGCAATAAGGATTAATGATTTTGAAAGAAAATTTTTAAAATTATTATTATTTTAATTTGTTAATATGAGGTATGTAGAAATGTAGAACTAATTCCCAGATTTGAACCAAATTAAACCATTCTTTACGCATGGATGATGCTGAGTAGGTTCCGCCAAGTGTGATACAGTAAACGTCGGTGTGCGCCGCCAGTATCGGATTGACCCTCGGAGAATTTTGATGGAATACACATTATTAGTAATAATAGAAAAATAAGGAACCTAAAAACAGCAAGATATATCGCATATTAATAACTTCTTCGCTGATAAAAGCACATAACTTGCTGGAGGGCCATATATCTGTATCTGATAGTATTATTACGCCAGCGTCTGGACGATCTAGGCCCTCTGATTGGTCGAATTAAAATTATCTGTTTCGGGTAAATTCAGCTAACTTGAAAATTAAGACACGATTTCATACTAAAATAGGATCGCCTCATAATAATACGAGATTTCTTCAAAAGCATCGTTTCTGCTCATATAATTTTTGGATAATATCGAAGAAAATATGTTTTAGAAAGTTCATAATCCATTGGATTAATTACATTACAATGAAAATTATCCACAGTTACGTGATTATATTTGACGTTTATAAAAAATCACGCGTTCCTTATTCAATATGGCCGATACGCACGGCTATAGATGGAAGACAGAGCGCACCTCTGGCGGTTTAAAAACGAACCAAATGAATGGCGCGAATATTTAAATATGCAGCTCACAATATTTGACTACTTACGATTAACAAGCATTTAATAAGAAGATTTCTTCTGGAAGCTTATCACTTTGTAATGGCATTTTTCATTATTATTTATATTTTTTTGCTTATTAATTATATCTGATTTTATATTGACATGTTTTCTAATTTGTAAAATTTCAAAATTACCAGAATTAGAATAGTACCAGTATTGTTTTTTATATATAACTTTAGAAGTATCGTTATCCACAAACAGAATTCTACGCCATTTCTATCTTTAGAAAGACCGTTTGAAGAGAATATGTTTAATTTTTTTATTTAGTATTTCAACTATCAATTTATTAGAATAACCGTTATTAAATGCTATTTGTCTTATGAATATATTGTTTTATGGTTATATTTTATTTGTTTTTTTCAGGTCTTAAAATACTTCACTATAAATAATTTAGAAATTTTAGAAATGAGGAAACATGTTAATATAAAAGCAGATATAATTAACAGGATTTTTTTTATAAACTCTCTTTTAAATATTTTCCCACTTAACTGGTCTTTCCCGTCTAACGATATTGTAATTCCTAATTATTATAAACCCAGCCTACTCTTACCCCTCCCCCCTCCTTCCACTTCTTCTTTCCCAATTGCAATCTATATTTAATTTTTGACTTCGGTGTATACACAATAAAATGTAAACATTATATTTATGTATTTATTGGACAATTTGCATAGCGCCGCTTTTGTGAGATATCACCTCAGGGGCGCTATATTGTAATAATATACCTTTATATATAGATTTTTACTCTCCTGATGAAGGTGTATATATAATCTAACTTTAAACTTTATTAGATACAGTAACAGTTGTAGGTAAAGAATTACCACCAGTTGGAGTAAAATTAACACCTTTTAATTAAACCGACTGCTAATCTCATCGCACAATTACCCGCCTTTTATTCATAAACACGGGTACAATTAATCAATATGTAATAATCTATTATTTAAGTCAACTTTGTTATAACTATCTTTAATTGTGACAAACTAAACGATATTGATTAAACTTATATACATTGACGGTTGTAACACATATTTAAGCACTGCAAGTCTCCTATGAGCTAATTATATTAGGTACGATAACAGTTAATATCAGTTGTAGACATGTAGTCAATAATAGTGTTTCATTTGAAATAATCCATCACAAATACGTAAAATTTAATTTATTCAAACAACTGTCATTCTTATTATGCGTAAATTTAGCATGTTATTATTAATTAACTCCTTCCTGTTCCGTGTTTTAACAATATATATACTCACCCTCTCTCTGTGAATGTCCTAATATATATCTATTAAATGTAACTGTTGTTAATATCACTTAAAATGGGCGAAGCCCAACTAAGAGTCGCCCGCAGGGCCTAGCAGAAAAAAGCCCGCGGAGCGGGTTTTTAACTGCTAGTTCATAGTATAACACAGAAATGTGACTTTTATGTACTCAACAACTTCACAAGAAGGCATGGGACTTTTGTTTTTCCGCTATGCAGAACTAGCCTATCATTTGTAATGCCGCTCGGAAAAATGATAAATATTAATGTCTCTAAAACAAAAGGTGTGAAACTGAAAAGACAGAAACATTCAATTGCAACTAAAAAACGAACCCACGACCTCTTCCTTCCCGGGGAAGTGCTCTGACCTCTGAGCTAATTCAACCATATCAAATTACATCGTATGTAACTGTATCACACTTCGAATGTGAGCTACCAACATTATGCATTACTACTAAAAAAAACGGACAGTTTAGTACTTCGCCGGTACTTGTCGGCCATTACTCATTAAAAATAATATATAGTATATTTACAGAACGTTTTAGAGTGTAAGACCACCATTCGAATTGAAGGGCTTTAGCTGTGTTTGGTGACCAGATCTGAATACCCAGTTACTTCCCCACCTCCCCCCCCCTATCTAATTCCCTTCCTCATTACCTTCGGCCCCACAACATACCCCAATCGGGGATGCCATAGTCTCACTAGCACCGGACGATTGGGAGCAGTTGGGACTCTTGTGAGGTTTCACATTAAAAATAAAAACCGGTAATTCCTAGATGCCACTGAATATTTTTTTGTGGCTTTTCTGTTTCACATCATTCGTTTGAGAGTCGTTAATATTGTCTTCAATGATTAAAGAATATATTCAATTCAATAACTCGTCCCCCGATATACTTGCAGATATTTCTCAATTTTAAAAATGTATTTGTATTATTGGTTATAATTACTGTAAATTTACATTTAAAAAACAATATGACGTGTATTCCCGCCGATCTTCGTCAGTAAAACGCCCTCGCTTTCGGCTCACCCTGATTCACACATATTTGCTCCTCCGAAGATATATTCTTTACACCGTGGGCCCATAGTAAGTGCGGGATGCGCGAAGGGTAGGCAACAGAGTTCCAGCGGTAAAATAACGTTCGTATGAGTCGTGCACACGATATATGGCCAATTGGACACGTAAGTACCGTAGTATCCAGCGGGGAGAAAATAGAAATGGCCACATTTACTCCCAACTTCCCTGTGCACGACTCTCTGCACTTTATGGGCCGTATAATAAATGCTACGTCATGACAGGGAGCATGAGAAATATTTGAGACAAATTGGATGAACACGAGACACCTTGTTCCACATTAGGGTCTGCTACACGTACACTTCAGAGCGGAAGTACCACGCGCCGCTCCAGGTCGCCGGGCAGAAAAGTCACAATGGACTGAGCGAAGGCCTGGAGTGGCGCGTGATACCGCCGCTCAGAATATAGGTGAGAAATTAATTCAAGGAATTAAAATAAATAAAAAAAATACAAACCATCCTACAATATCAATACATATTTACAATTTTTTGCCACAGTCAACAAATCCGCTTATTAAATTGAAAATGCCACAAATTAATTTAGCTCTCGAGTCAGATTGTGGCCACTTAGTAAAACGATTTGTTTCCTGTTGGAGACGCAATAATTAAACGTCTAGTCATTTATATGAAAAGCGGGAATAAAACATGGAGAAAATTTAATTACAGGAATAATTAATTTCCCGTGTCCATGCAGTACCGTGGAAATTAGCTTTACCCCGGTAACTTTTCTCACGATTTTCAAGAACAGAGAGTTTCGCATTGTTAACTCCTTCTCAACCGTTTTTTTATTTGCTATTTTATATATTGAGTTATTAAAATTCGATTAAAAGAAATTAAAATTGAGTTTTATTATTTTGCTTCCCGCAAAAAAAATTGTCGTTGAACTTCCACCGCATTCAAGATCTACCTATTCGCGATACAAAGCTTGTCAACACAAACCATTATGCTCCGCATCTAAACGGAATAAAAACATACAAAGGGAACGATCGAACCCCATTGATACACAAACGTCTCTTTCAAAATTTTAATTTTGAAATACAGTGATAATTCCTACAAGCTAGATACAATGACATTTTTTCAACCTGCTTACGTGATTCCTTGTGGTTGCTGCATATATCGTACGGGCACACAATGCAACCATCCATATTGTATGTAACTTATATCAACTATTATTACAGTCAACAAAGGCATGGGACAAGTTGTTCAGTAGAAGTATTTGATACTTTTGGTGACCATCTATTGTTGAGTTGTTATTCAACCTCGGAGGTCTGAAATAAACTGGTTTCGACGGTTGTCTCTGTGATGAAAGGGTGCGTAGACCTACTGCGAAAAAAATGAAACCAAAAATACGAAATTTAATGTAAATTTAATATTATTACACAACTTAAATATACAATTGAAGGGTAGCCGATGGCTTTCATTGACTCACACGAACTTCTATTTAAGGCGATGCACTACGTAGTAATGCAAAATCATGTGTTTTTGGTTTGAAAATTTGGTCGCCTAAAATGTTACAGATGCTTTAATTAAATACTGCGAGTAGAATATATCTTGACCTTTCAAATAATCGAGTATGTTTTAGATAAGTCTTTTTATAAGCCCAGAAAAAAATAATGTATAAGGCCTATGAAAACTGCATTAAAGTTCAAAATCTCCTACTTACGAACCCATTTTCGGTTATGATTTTATTGTATAATGTGGTAAATTAAGTTATTTGTAAAATGATCGTAAAAAAATTAAATATTTATTCCTGAACATCCACAAAATAAAACAAAAGGCACTTTTTGGCCATGTTTTTTTCTTGCATAAATCAAAACAGGCGGATGGTGTTAAGCGGGAATTTAAACCTTATCACCATCTACGTAAGGGGTGTTATTGATAGCGGCTCGATTTAAAATATTACACGACGTAGTGCATCGCCTTAATGATTTTACTTACACACTCAACAAACTGCTAATATCAAAAGAAAACAAAATTATCAACCAAAGGGCCTATGGCTATTTGGGTTAAAACAATAATTTACTAGAATAAAAAAAAAGTGAATAAAATAAAAAAAAGTAAATAAAATAAAAATAAAATTGTAAGATTTTTCAGAAAAAATATACGATGAACGTATTACAAAATAATATTTTGGGTGTGTATAATAATTTGATTGCCATAACTAATTATTTACTTCTGTCGATAGGCAGCACAGAAAAACATTTTTTTTGTACTCAGTGTTAATTGATTGTTGTTGAATGAAAAAAAAAAATAGTAGTCTGGAATCGAAATATGAAACCAAATATTGAACGAAATATTGACCGTCTTACAAAAACAACCGTAATACCTTTCGAGGGGTAAAACTAGCACAGTACACTGTAAATATTCATTCTGGTCACAAAATCACCAAGAAACGAGATTAAAGACTGTCATTGACTAGAAAATAAATCAGAGTTTTTAAATTCCAAAAAACGATAGAGTTTATCATATTTGAGATAATCATCCCTTACACCCTACATTAAGTGCCTTATTATACGTAATAAATCCTCTTGGGTTTTGTTACGTCTTATTTTAAGCTTTATGTGTCCACCAAATTATGTAAACACCGGCGGGTTGTTAAAGAAATCATCAACCAAAATGTTTTGTGGAAATACAACAATGACACGCGTTTCCCAAAATACACATCATTCTATTAATCATTGCGTCTTTTGTTTCCAAGGACTTGATATATTAAAAATGCTGGAAAGCGCGAACAAGGAATGATCTACTGAATTCATATTATATTTGAGTCGTTGAATTATTGTTTAATTAAACATTATACATGTTACTGTACCCACAGTTCTGCGGTTCGATATGTATAAACATGGAACATGGAATGTACGTGTAACGTGTTCTATTACACATTAAAATGAACTGTAAATCAAATTTATATTAAAAAACGACAGTAAAGAGCTCATTCAATTGGTTCTGAATAAATCACGGGAAAAGTGGAATGAAGGAAACAGCCTACCTGGAATTCCCATGAATCCGGGCAATAGGGCTCTCGATGCACTTGCACTGTTCGGGTGAAATTTCCTCCACAACGAGATAAACGAGAAAAACGAGAGAATTTTGATATTGCATGTGAATAATAAATACAACGACGATACAACTAAGATTGCACCTTCTTGTTATACGACACGAATTCGACTGACTTGCGACAATTTACAGTGCAACATAAATCTTCATAATTTCTCCAATGTGGGTAAGGCTGTTTTTAGGGAAGGAGATGGATAGTATATGATGGGAAAAATGGTAGGTATTATCCAAAAAACTGTTTCAATACTAAACAGTAGGTAATATATAATATAATATAAAATATAATATAATATAAAATAAAATAAAAATAAAAACTATAGCAGACTTAAGATCATGCGACGACCAGTGTTTTTTGATATAGTGTCCTCTGCGTGCAGTTCTATCTTTTATAAGCATAAACTTTTTAATATAAGTGTGTTTGTTGGAAGTGACTTGCCAGGTAAGTATGTTTTGGTATCTTTTATAAATAACAAATGTAGATCCTAGGAAATAAATTGTACAGCGCCCTTGAGGTGATTTTTCACAAAAACGGCGCTCTACAAATTATCCAATTATTATTATTATTATTATTATTATACTCTACAAGGGTACCTACGTAATTTCATATACCGTGACAATGCAGAAGTAAGCAGATGTATGTGCACGGAGAAAAACGAGTAAGACTTTTTTATCAACAGATTGTTGAAAATGTTAGTGCATGACCATTTCCTAGTAAAATATAAGCTATTCAGAATACATCTGAACACGTGTTCAACGCAGGTGACCTTGTCTGAATAAATATAATGGACGACATGCGAAAATATTATTATTTTTAAGTACACGTGTTCCGAATTTCTCATAACATACTCGTGATCAACTGTTTGTTTTTTGTCAAATAATTTATGACAGGCCTCCAGTCCCGTTTTTAACAAGAAAACGAATAATATTACAATTTTTTTAGTAAATTAACAATATTTCATATAGTAAGTTTTCTCCGTGTGATAGCTCTACACAACAGTAAAGATAATAAAACAACTTTACTATTCACCCGCATGCACACTATAGTAAATGTTCTATTTTGTAGGAGTCTGCGTCCAAAAATATCTCTTACTACACTGATTGATTAGCATATATGCATTTTATGAATCCATTATTTCCTTGATGAACAATAAAAATGGTTAAAATTGGCTTAAACAAGAATTGAATGGCCTTGTGGCCATTTTGTTTGTCGTCAAAATGTTAGTACTATTTACATCAATATATCATATTATTCGAATTTCGAAGTATTGTGACTAATTCATCTTTATTGGTGTGATTTAAGATCGATTGGGCATTAACTTGAAAGGTTCGATAATGCGTCAGGAAGAAGAAGTTCCATCTACGAAAGGCCAATTAAAAACTTGGGAATTATAATAGACAACATATTAGAAATTAACACCAACTTTGAAATGTTAACTAAAAAAATAGCAAGCAAAGTTAATTTCTTATGTAGGATAAAGGGAAAACTGGACATTGAAATATTGAAATTGGTTTACAACAACACTGTTGCATCCCACTGATCTACTGCACAAAACTTATTTTTTTAATGGAAATAATTCAGAACAGAGGTATGAAGTTCATATTATATTCATGTTTTAACAGTACCATTGTGGTATACAGTAGTGAATGGTGCAAGAAGTTGGAGACACTCAATAAAGACATTAGCAATGGCGAAGCATTCCGGAGTCCACTGGTTTATTAAAAACTTTTCAAAATGTTCAATTAACTCCCTTTAAATGTTAAGAAAGCTAAAAGCTTTTCGTGTGTTGTGAAGTCCAAATATTAGTAGGTAGTTAATAGAATGTTATTATAGTAGTTTTAGAAAAGGTATACACTAGATATAAAATGTAAAATTCTATAACTTAATAAAATATATAATAAGAGTTCAACGATTTCACCAATGATCAATTCATGCATCGATGAGCCTTACAAGCTTTTCGAAGTATTAGACAGATGGGCGTAGAAGATAATATCAATATGGTTATATTAAATTGGCTGATGGTAACGGTAAAATCAATTGGTATATTAATTCGTTTATTCTATCCCGAATGCCAATAAGTGGCTTTGGTAGAATAGTTCGATTATGAAATCCCATTTAACGCTGTGATGTATGAAGGTAGGCACTCGTACAAGAGGTGCTCACTGCTCAGCCGTTGGCTTCAATTATCGATGTAATGATTTGAAAATTGAAGGAACAGCCATGTGACTGATCGAAGGCCTAGGTAGGATACCTTTCTGATTATCCAATAAAAGCTGATATTGTGCGGTCTGTGAACAACATAGTTTGGGTTTACAGAAGTTTCATGATTTATTAGAGGATTTGCTTGTAAATGTCTATCAATTAAATTGCTGTAGTCATTAGTAGGGTTCGTCAATATTATTAAGTGAACCGTAATTCGACACAATGAGGAAGGTTCGACGATAATATTAATTAAACTGAATGTTGTTTTCGATTAAAAGCTCTCTATCTCACCGGATTAAATGAGTTTGTGGGATAGAAAATGGCAAGTATAATATCTTATAAAGTAATTGCAGAAAACATATTATACGTATTTTCCATTGATATATAATACTTGGTCGATGATATTTTCCGATCACGTTTATAGGTTATCGCACGTTGTCAGTAATCCTAATCAGAGAGGCGAAGGATCGTTATGAGCTACAAATCACATGGATGAACAATTATTTTAACATTTTATCCATAAAGGCCCCGAAAAAGAAAAGCGCCTACTTAATCATTATAAATAATAATAATAATAATAATATTTCGATGATTTGTGTAGCCCCGTTTTTGTGCAAAATCACCTCACGGGCGGTGTACAAATATATAGTGTATGTCTACAATGATTTATTGTTACTAACTTATAGACAGTCAAACTATTATCATATTTTTATAAACTTATTGCATCTATCGGTTCGTTGATCAATAATACAAAACTAAATATACAATTTTGTTTGATTAATGAATGCGATGCTGCGTTAGAATGTACAAACATACATAACATGTACCTATTAATTACTTTTTAAAGATAGACAAACATTCCCAGGTTACGAATAACCTGACAAATATTTGAAAATCTCCTACTACCACCACACTAAGCGGAAAATTGAACACTTGTATTGTAAGTAATAACATTGTTTGGTGGGACCCAAACGCGATGCCAACTCAGCCACTGACTGGTCATTTTATTAGTACTTATTTATATTTTGTACCGACAGATAATATACAGGACCATACTTACCTGGAAGGTCACTTGAGATTAGCACTGTTTATTGTTTATTTAAGAAACTTACGGTTACAGATGATACACTTCACACGTAGAGGACATAATTGGAACACATGTAATTGGAAATGCCATTATTTATTCCGGTATTTACCTATTTCGATAATATGTTCTTTAATGAGTATGTTTAGGAGAGGAAAACCAATTTTATTTTTGGTGGTACAACAGTACAATAATTTATTAGAATTCATCATCCATGTGATTCGTTCCTCGGCATGAGACAGATTTCGAATAATACGGGTAGGTATGTATGATTATGATAGAAGCAGGAAGAACTTACAAATTACTAAATCAAAACTGTCGGCGGGACGGAAAGAGAAGAGGGATGGAGTTCCCACTGCTGCAATATAATTGATGCAGCAACTTCGATAGAAGTGCTTATTACGAATCCCGATACCATCATGTGGATTTAGGTTTGGTAAGGCCGCATGAAGCATACGAGAAATATTCCTAGCAGTGTTGTAACGGGCAGCGCCCGCAATTAAATACAATTTGGTCCGCAGGTGTAATTTTGAAGGGTGAACCTTTTGAATTCGTGTGAAAGGAGGTTTTAATCTGTATTACTTAATCCTATGATTTAACTAGTCGAAATTGCCCACCGAATCCTTCGCATACGGGCTTAGAATAATAAATTACACGAAATCAATAGATGAACTCTAGGAATATTATCTAACTGGATCACATAATATTATTAGGAAGCTTGGGAAAGTGAATTCAAATATTTTTATTAGCATGAAATAGAGCTTCAACAGGACTTATGATGGTACTCGTGATTATAATTACTATTAAGAGTTTATTGTTTTGTTAGTTTTTTATTGCCTTATGCACGGAGAAAACTCACTGATATGTTGTTATTTGTCAAACAATTCATCATAGGCCTTCAGTCCCGTTTTAACAGAAAAACGAATAATTTGTCTAGTTTTTTAATAAATTAACAATATTTCATATCAGTAAATAATTTTACCAGCAATTTGAAGAGATTTTTTAATAAATCAGCAATACTAATTTTTCTACGTGTGCGCAATGCTCATCTCCACAATCTAATCCAGATAATAGTTGAATAATAATCTGTTAAAGCGACGGTTATTAAACGCTGTCTTGATATCTTGAAGTAACAAAAGCAAATTAGAAATTGTGCAGAGGCGGCAATTAAAACTCTCCGGTGGGTCCTCACGCACTTAAAAGAAGAAACAGAACTTGAAGATGATGTTAACTCTAAATAAAAAAGACCACTTATCCAAAACTTGAACGTCAATGCGAGGCGAAGGTGTTCACACTTCTCAAGTTGAAAGAATGTAGCGTAGAAGATAAAATGTTAAAGTACGTTACTAAACCTTACAAGGAAACATACTTAAAATTGAGAGATTTCAGCAACTACGAAAAATTGGATTCTTTACAAACACTTTTATCTATCAAGATTTATCTTCGGATTGAAACATAAAAATGCAATAGATAAGATGTACATTAAATATTGAAATACAATGACGAGTGAATATATTAGACTATGGCCATAGTCCTTTAAAAATAGATCACTATTCGAAAATCTGTTCCGCGATACACAGCAGTTTAGGGATGAAATGTCTTACCAGAGTCTGTACCGCGATACACGGCAGTTTAGGGATGAAATGTCTTACCAGAGTCTGTTCCGCGATACACGGCAGTTTAGGGATGAAATGTCTTACCAGAGTCTGTTCCGCGATACACGGCAGTTTAGGGATGAGTGTTGATCAACTTACCTAAAACAAAAACAAAAAATATATTTATTCATAGTTCACAATGGCGATGTTCAAAGTATAACACGGTATTACGCATAACATTTTTTCCTTCTTGACAGTTTATCACATAAAACTGAACCCTTTCATAGCAACACAAATTTTGAAAATATTTAATCTCCGATATGTAAATAGTTAAAGCATTTTAACATAAAGCATAAAGATAGATTCTAATCATTCATTCATCCATTCAACTAATTATGGTTTTAATTCACTATTGTCCAGAATGCTTAGACTTGTCAACACAAGTAAAGACCTTGATTTTTTCGGTAAAAGTCTAAATGATTTCTATCGGTAACTAAACAAGTGAAGAAATATTATTTATATAAATATTTTGACGCGAATTTCCAGCGAAGTCTTGACTTGACTTGTCACTTAATTTTTTTTTCTTTGATCATTCATGTCTTGGTTTTCTTCTATTTCTCTTTTATTTACTTTTTCAAATAAAATTCCGTGTGTAAATTGGACGGACGTCCGTAAATAAATAACGCCGTGAATTTCTTATGATTATTTTTTACGTAGGGAAAGCTCTATATAAATGAGCCAAGGAAGTTTCGTAATTTATTAAAATGTCGAAGCGGTCACAACAAATCACAGTAAAATACACAGATTATATCTCGGCGACCGGATAGCGTAACGATAAACAATAATTATTTGTAATTTAATTAATACGTAAATAAACACTCGGATATACGAAAAGATCGGACAAGATCACGCCCAGAATCGTTGGACGTCTTATCGTCGTTCACGGCCATAAATTATTTGTTTAATCGCCGCAACTAATTTTGGTTTCATCTCCAACTTTGTGATATTTATTGCCCGACACTGGTAATTGCTAACTAGACTAACAATTGTATAGGTACGATAGGCATGTAAATCAACTTAATAATCGGTTAGCCGATAGCGCAATGCCATTCAAAACTTCTTTGATAAAATACAAAACTCTCGAAAATAGATAAAAGTTCTCGACTCTTTTATGACACCGACAAATCTTCGGAGAGCAAGAAACTTTCAATTGAAGAAACGATGAAATAATCACAAATATATATTATTAATAAAATTATTTAATTGTATAACAGAACACAGAGAACGACTTTAAAAAAGTATCGTATTTTCAATGGTAGCAGAAGTTGGGGACGCCCGAGGAAAACATGGCACGATCAAGTGAATCAGATACTCGAGTCGGGCCATGTCAAGAGTCAGAATAAGAGAAGAGTATGTATGAGACGATGTATGAATGTGAATGAGGCAAGAAGTGTGTGCCAAGACCGAGTTGTTTGGCGGTCCGTCCTCTCTGCCTACTCTGCGGCGTGATGATTAGTTAGTTAGTTAGTTAGTATTTTCAATAATCTGATTTAATTTATAATACAATCGTATATGTGAGAGGTCTGACATGAACATATCTCGGTAACTTTATTTTTGAGGTGACTTAAACATGAAACGCTACTTTACAGCGTTTTTGCGTTTAACAAGAAGCACGTGTTTACGACACTGAGAAAAACTACATTCAAAGTTATAAATAAATTAGCTTAAAATAACTATGCATTGCACCAGTTTTTTCCCCTCGTATCCTTCAATAATAATTATTGTACAAAGTTTTCATATACTTACCAGCATAAGATGTTTTGCAACACAATCGTAAAGCCTTATAAAATACTTATATATATTTTAACCAGAAAAACATTGAAATTCATTAATAAACACAAAATTATTATTTGAAAACCTGTCCTATTTGTTGTTGTCAATGGACACATTAAAATATCATAGCCTGGGAAATAAAGAAGAAAATTGAGGGGTGAGGAATTGACTATTTATGAACAGGAGGTCAACGTTCAGAAATAAAGTAAGAATTGGCCTTGAAACTGGAGGACTCGAGCAGATACGAGGATGAGTTTAGAATACTAACAGATCTGCTGTCAAGATGATATTGAAACGATTGTATGCCAAATAAAAATAATTTGACTGGCGAGATTGAATTCCGACGAGAACTATTCAGATTGACTGTAAGATGAGATCTTAACAGTCAATCAGAAATCTGAAGATCCTTGGCGTGATAAAATGAAGCGATCTATCATCAGCGGGCATAATCAATATCTCCCATAAATCCCGACTGAGAGATTACCGAGCGGCTTAAAAAAAATCTAGTCACGTTGTTCTTAAAATTATATCATACGTATGTACATTATGTCCATACAGTATACCAGCGAGTAGTCTTAGAGAGGTATAACCTTGTCGTTTTATTTAAGAATGAATTAGGAAGATAAAAAAACGCAGATATGTACTAAGTAGTTATACCTACCTACAGATGGACAAACTGTCTAAATTTGCCAGTCTGAACTTATAAATACCGACAAATATTGCTTGATTATTTCTTTTAGTCATGGGTTATGAAATATACTCGTATCAAGCCGTGTTTTATTTTTTACTGGCGGTCCGTGCCCGGCGTTACCCAGGACTTTTTAAAACTTTTATACCTGCACTTATTTTGTAACTACCTAAATATTGATGTGAATCTGTATAGGCTCTTTTAATATGTCCAAAAATTAAATGCAGGTATCAACTCAATGTGTGTAGATTCCCAGATCTTTTTACTTTTAATGATTAATGATTAGTTACAAAAACATTTATTCAAATGTCAATACTTAAAAAACTATATGAAAGATAAATTTTATCGCCATTAATCTAATGATGTTATTATGGCATCACTAAAATTATTTATAAGAGCTGTTTTTTTTTAAGTTACGGTTCCTAAGATCACATTCAAAATATGTTATGAAAATAATTTGCGAAGTAATTTGTGTACAGCGAATCTGAAGTTCATCAATATTATTAATGAATGCAAAATTTAACCCGTTATCTGTTTATTATTTCAGATAAGACTAAAAGATCGTGTCAAGTCAAAGGTGGCATGGTTAATGATGCCCGTGATTGGGTGACCTCTTTAGTAGGTACCTAATTGCTAAGCAACCGCTTGATACTTAATACTCATCTGTGAATTGATTTCACAGTGAGCGAAACACGTTATACCTATTACCTGTACTGCTTTGGTATCGATATTCTCTAAGCGTGGGAATCTACAATCTACCCACTATCTATCCCCCTTTCCCTACCACGATTAACTATCTCACCTTCGCCGGAAACATGGAACTAATCCAGTATCATCAATTTTGTTGAAAGGGTGGTACCATTCCGATGGAATTGAGATGCCTAATCAATAAGCTTTGAAGTTTTTTGATTAGTTGTCTGCATATTATTGCTAGTTTTATGTTGGGATGAGAATCTTCCATGTTGGAATCTGGATGGTAGTTGCACAATAATATTAGGGAAGTTATAATTACTTGGTAGGTATGTTGAAGCCCTTATTTGAGATGAAGCCCGTATAGGCCTCCGTGGTCGAGGGGGAAGCCTCCCGACTCGACGTCGCGGGTTTAAATACAAATTGTATATTTGCTTCACGTTTCTGATTAGAAGATACTCTCAGTATCGCCCTGGTGTAAGACAACCATTCAGAATTGAAACTTTGACTTGGTGACCAGATCTGAATAGCCAGGTACTCCCCCACCTTCCTCTTCTACATCTCCTACCCCTTCCCACTAATTTCAACCTCACAACATACCCCAAATAGGGATGCCATAGTCCCACTGGCTTCAGACGGTTGGGAGCAGTGGGGGCTATTAAAAATAACCAGAATTCTTTAATACAAGTGAAATGTGAAAAAACTAAGTTTGATTTTTCCAGTTAAATAGAATACTGCTAATCTTAATATTCTTCATGTTTATAACAAGTTACTTTGGTATCACCTGCGTATTTTTATAAAGTTATTTTATTATTAACTTACTCTTTGCCTGTCAAGAAACACCTCGGTACCTACCCGCAAATGACCTACAATAATAATAAATTTAATATATAATAAAAAAATTGGCTGATTTACATAGCACCGTTTTCGTGAGAAATCACCGAAAGCGCGCTATTTGTATGTATTGAATAATAAATATTTAATAAAGACTTCTAGTAACTTACGACTAAGGTTTATAACTAACTTCTGACTAACTGAAAGCAACCTACAAGCCTCACTGGAGATAAAAATCAATCATTATGACTTGTTATGGTAACGGCATATTTTTTTGTTTGTTTATTTATTTCAAGTGTCAATATTTTACACTTCGTACCATTATGTGTAATTATAATTTTATGGTTATATAATTTTTTTTTAAATTGCAAAAAAAAAAGATCGGTGAGACAATAATTAAAACACATAACTGTAAATATTGCGGACTAGATGTATTCACATACGACGACTATAAGGCTTTAATAACATGGTAGACTTCCTGTGTGAAACTTTTATACGAATCGAATCGGAAATCGTCCAAGCCAACCAAAAATTTAAAAGATACTATCTACGTACATTTTTGTCGATCCAAATTAAAGTAGGTGTGTAAATGAGTTAGATATTTTATTAAGGCTGAAGTTGGTCTGTGAAATACAGGAAACAGTTGTAAAAAATTTAGTTAAAATTTTTTTAAAAACCCTTTTATTTTACATATTCAGTACAGTTTATTTTCCAACATTACGTTATATACGTGCTATTTTGTACAACACTGGTTTGTTGTTTATTTAATAAGTATATTTGCAAAAAATTCCAGTGTAAAATTTACTTTTAGTATCGCCCTGCTTACATCAGCATTCAGAATTGAAACTTTGCTGGGAATGACTTTGGCCGTGTTTGGTGACCAGATCTGAATAGGTAGAAATTTTCCCATCTTACTCATCCCTATCACCTTCCCCTCCTCACTACCTTCAGCCTCACAATATATTCCTATAGTCTCACTGACTCCAGATGGTTGGGAGCAGTTGGGAACCTTGCGCAGTTTCACATAAAAAAAGGTGATGTTATAAGTTTTATATTTTTTTATGTTTTATTTATTAATTTAAACGCCCTGATGGGTTACATGTTACATATTTTACTGCATAATACAGTGACATCAGAAGGTTTTTTATTTTTAAAACATCAACACAAAAATAACAATTTTTTATATGAATAACACATAATAGTTCCAACAACTCTCAGTCGTCTGGAGTGGGACTATGGCATCCCCATTTGAGGTATGTTGTGAGGCTGAAGATGGTAGGGGGGGAGGTGACGAGGAGAGGAAGGGGGAGAGGTGACGAGGAGAGGAAGGTGGGAAAGTACCTGGCTATTTAGTTCAAAACGGCTAAAGCTATTTCGAGCAACGTTTAGATTCCAAATGGTTAACTAGAGCGGTACTGAATGAATCTAATACTCTTGGGATTAGTAGATTAATAGTAATATTATGTAAGAAGAGTAAATGCAGGTAACTCCATTAATGGATGACTGAACGCAGTTGGCGCTAACGAAAAATTGTCCAAAGAAGAGAAGTTAGCAGTCCACAATGGAGTGCTGGTACCTACCCTGATGTATGGAAGTGAGGCATGGAACTGACAAAGAAAGGATGAAAGTAGATTGAATGCTGTTGAAATGAGATCCCTGAGGCGTATGTGTGGTAAAACCATGTATGATCGTGTGAAGAATGTGGAGATCCGCAAAGAGTGCAAGGCTGATGTAAGCGTAATGAGTAAGATCAAGAAAGGGACGCTTAGATGGTTTGGGCATGTAGAGCGAATGAGCGAAGAAAGGAGTGTAAGGAGAATAAACGATGCAAATGTGAATGGTAGCAGAAGTCGGGTATGCCCGAGGAAGACATGGCACGACCAAGTGAATCAGATACTCGAGTCGGGCCATGTTAAGAGTCAGAATAAGAGAAGAGTATGTATGAGACGATGTATGAATGTGAATGAGGCAAGAAGTGTATGCCAAGACCGAGTTGTTTGGCGGTCCGTCCTCTCTGTCTACCCCTGCGGGGAAACGGCGTGATGGTTAGTTAGTTATGTTACATTGGTTTTATAGTTGTTGTTAGTCAAATTTATAAGTTTCTTCGTTAAGTTTAAAACATAATAATTAATTACTCTTGTGGACGTGCCAAAGTCAATCAACTGATATATACCAGTCTTCCTGTCATTTGAACGAGTAGTAATTTTGTCTCATGGATTTTTAAAGAAAAAAAAATGATCCAATTTGGAGGCGCCTGCTCAATTAATGAATATGTACTACGTGTCAAAATTAATTTTCCCTCTTCACTCTTCATAAATTTTTAATCAAGCAATTGTTATAGGTGACAGTGCACGCTAACAAAATATACATTTTTTCCCGGATATATTATAAAACAGTTTATTCATTTGTTAAATATCAATAATATTTTTGAATTCCTAGATCCATAAGCATTTAAAGAAAGTTCAAAATTATTCTAAACTTTTCATGTTTGGGTGGGTAGATACTCTTCAGACTGTAATAAATATCACAATAATTTTCTGCATAATGCTTTCGCAGTAGGAATCAAAAGGAATGACATTAAGATTATTATATTATTATTATGAATTATGAATTTAATGTAAAATACTCATATATGTTTTTATACATCAATAATCACATCATTTTTAACTAAGCAAATATTTCAAATACGTATATCATATGTCAATTATTGGTTAAAAAATAACAAGAGAAGAAAAATAATAAAGGATCCTGTTAAAAATGTGATAGCATGCTACCATCCTGATAAAATATTAGTCATTCAGAATATATCGCGAAAACCTGTTCTTTTCCTAAAAAATTTCATGACGAAATGTGAAAAGTATAGCAATATCAATATGTGTATGAACACGTGTTCCGCCGTCCTAAATAAAACATTCACTTTTGACTGATACTTTGCTAAGAACACTGTCAATTCATTCGTTTATAGCCGGCAGACCAGATTTTTAATAAATTGACAGTATTTCATATCAGCAAGTTTTTTTTTCCTTGTGGGTAATCTGAAAGCGAGTCAAAACGTACCTTGGAGTGAGTGTCAAATTAAGATAAAATTGATACGCAATCTTTTGGGTCTGAAAACGTCTTACTAAGGGCTAACCCTTAACATTAAAGCGTTGTTTTTAGGTCACATTCATGTGATTCATTAATTCACAAGCGATTCACCCAGACCGCAATTATGTATACTTACAAAAAAACCTGAACACGAAAATGAGATAATATTTCCATGTGGAGATCAGGAGCAGATGAGCTCAGCCCGTATCATAAGGTAAAGCAGAAGTTACACACACCGGGTCCTCCGTCATCTTTCCCACGATGGTTTTAATTTTCAAATTAGAAATGTTTTCGCCAAACACGATTTACGTGCTGCCGTGTTTTACCGTGTTTTAGTCGTGATGGCTACAAGTAGACCTATAGCAGACTTTGGTATGCCAGGTAAACTGAGTAAAAAGCGACTAAATCAACATTGCGGGTCGCCTTTAATGTAATTATTTGAATCAACATTTTTGCTGAGTGGCTGCTTTGCTAGCCAATAAAGAGCCATGAATAGCTCAGAGCCACAAATTAAATCATATTAGAGTAGGTACAACTATTTAACTTCGAGGACGATTGTCTTGGCTCATTTTCGTGTTGAAAGTTTTATGATCATCGCTGTAATGCTGTTACAAGCAGGTCACAATTTATCAGAAGACTTGGATATAAATTGTATAATTTTACATCGATTCAAAACGTCACATAATAAAAACGCAATAAAAAAATGAAGTACAAAATATTATTTGTTCGAATTTGGAATAATATTATATATTTAGTGTGGGTAAAGGGTGTCCGCACAGAAAAAAACACTGATACAAAATATTGCTCATTTATTATGAATCTCTTCAAATTATTCACGTGTTCATAAAAATCCAAAAATGTTCGCATTTTGTCATTATATATAATAAAGAAAAATGCAGGTGCATGAATACGTGTTCCTCTATTATTTCGAATTTACTAAAAGTTTATCAGGAAATGGCCTGCATTCCCGTTTTTAACCAGATTACCAATAATTTGAGGAGATTCTTAATAAATTAGCAAAACTCGGGAGATCAGGAGGTGATTCTACATGATAGTACATACAAATAAAAATTTTAAAAAAATTCTTAGATTTTTTCAGGTTTTAAGGTAGTTTTCAGGTCAAAACGTAGAATTGTATGGAAAATAAAATAGTTTTGTAAGAAAAAAACAAGGAATTTTGAAAAATTTATTTATCTTTTAACTTCTGCCTTCGTGTAGAAGCACCTCCCGAATTTATTGAAGTATACCCCCAGTCATCTGTAGGTACATATTATTATAATATTAGACATGGAGCAAAATGATCAATTAGTTTATTTTGTTCGGTGACGCATATGAATAATCCATTAAAAATATTGTACAGAATTAATTACTAGGATCCCTAAAACATGACCGACAATAACAAAATAAAATAAATATTATGATGATTGATTATTTAGTGCCAAGTATTTAAAAATATAAAGTATTTTCTATAAAAATAACATTAATAATCATTGAATTTTATCACATGGATGAACAAGTCTCTGGTTCGTATAACAAACTACATAATATATTATGTGTACAAATATAACATTGATCATTCATATTCTATTCAAGGTTTTAAAGTCGAATATTTTCAGAGGCATAAAGGATCATATTTTAAAAATGACCATTGTTATGAACGTGCTTCTTATTATGTAGGACACGTTTGGACAATTTATCTTAAAATCTCATACATTTACCCAAATGAAATGCTTTTATCAACAAAAATAATATATGGATAACAATAACTAGAAGGCATTAACGGTGTCAAACTTCCAACCCGAACATAAGTAAAAATTTATGTTGTACGCATAGATAATCATATCCAACAGCCTAGGCCAGTCCCATAATGAAGGTGACAGAATAAATTACACTTTATTACAAATTAAAGCTAGAGGGGTCCCGCCGATAGAAGAGCTTGGGACCCGTCAAGATGGAAATTGACCCTTTCAGGCGAGACCCTTAGAAGAAGTAACTATGAATTCAAAGTGACTAAGGAATTCCGAATCTTTTAACGAGAAACCTTCGCATAATGCCAGAGCTAGGTGTCACGTTCTTCATCTTTTTAAAAACGAAATTCTCACCCGTGACGTATCGATAGGTCATAAAAGGTAGGATACTCGGAAACAAGCTTTTGAAGTTCTTTATGTTGGCACAATCGTCTGCCTTAAGGTGAGAATGCCGCGTGGATAAAAAACGTGTTTAATTGCCGAAACCGAGGATTAGTGCCACGTTTTTTCCCAAATAATGCAGTTCCTACTGCAGGGCCAACAGTCATGTCGACCGTTTGGCAATTGCCTGTAATAAACAGCTCTAAAAGCTCTTACTCTTTACACAGCTACACAGCGGCCGGCATCCGCATCCGTGCGAACTCTCTTATATTTTTAGTTTATGGTGTTGTAAATTTTAAATTTTCTGTTCAATGTGTTAATCAGACCTACACAAAAGACAAGGACTGCGAACAGTAAATTAGAGCTGAGGTAATAAAGGAATATATTAGGATGTACTGGGTAAGTGAAACAAAAATATATTTCAGTTATATTCATACATTATATGAATGTGACTGAAGCAAGGAGTGCGTGCAGAGACCGAGTTATTTGGCGGTCCGTCTTCTCTGCCTACCCTGCGGTTAATGATGGTGATGATGGTTAATTAGTTATCTAAGTAGAGAAGGAACAGAATGATGTATTCTTATCTTTATGCTTTTTAAAATTCATTATATTAGGTATATTAAAATGACATTTCTCTGATAGTTTGTGAATAATGTTATGTCTCTATTGTTTATATTTCTATTATGATTTGATTTATATCTACAACCTCTTTCCATGGCTATAAATGTATTGATAAATGTATTATTTTGTGAATTTTTCGTTTTATATAATCTTTTGTTTTGTATATTTTTTTTAAATTCATATTCCTTTCTTACAAATTTAATTTACTTATTCCATATTATGCTGTCTCAGTAGAGGTAAAGTCACCCGGAGGAAATCCATAATTGGTTTTATTTTGGCTATATAATACTTATGTACAAACTGATTAAATGTAAACTGTCGATTTCCCGAAAATTAATAAATAAATAATTTCAAAAAATAATAACTTTGAAAGGTATTAAAGTAACTTTTTTGGCACTATGTTTTCGCATAATATAATTATTAACGGCCATCGTGGTCGAGGGGTAAGGCTCTCGATTACAAATCCGGAGATCGCGGTTTAAGATCCGAGTATTACTATTATTTTAACCATCTTCTACAGGCAAATCCGTGATCGGTTGTAACTTCACCCACCTGTCTTACGACGCTTATAGAAATAGTTTACACCAGAACTCTCAGTGGAAGGACTCATTCGGTGGGAAATCAACGACGAAACCGAGTTCTAAAATTTAACAACAGAATATAAAGAAGATCTATAGGTATTAATTTCGTCCCGGCTATAAAACCGGTAAATGAGAATGATTAACGAGCATTTTATTATTTAATCACTTCGCTCGTGTGCACCTATATCATCCGTAATATAATCTGACAGATCACCGTCAGATTTTCAAAAGGCAACGATGACAGCTCGGCACCTTTAGCGAGAACAATATTTATTCTACCCCGTTAAATAAAATGTCTTAATAAGAAAGTCGATAAGATGGAACACCCTGATAGCATCGAGAGCCTCTCATCAAGGGTAGTTTCACTTTCCGACACCTTACTTGAGGTAAAAATTTGACTCTCGAATCAAAATAAGGGGGCGAGCATACCTGCGTGTCTACAGGCAAAAAGGTTCAAGCTGACAGGAACTTCCGCAAAATGTTAATTCGATTAAAAGGCAGATTAACTAGAACAGTACAATAGCTGTTACCCTTTTGCTATTTCCGCTTGGTATTATGTGCTTCACTCTTCAGGTAGGCGTGGATTGTTCGTTCCCACAAGTGGCTTGTTATCTATCGGAGATCCCACCACCCTTTTACGGGGAGTATTCCGTCTGTATCAAAGTAAACAATCAAACATTTTTATGTGATGCACTTAAAAATAATGGCGTTATTTCAACTGTTTTACAACATGTTGTGATTAATAAAACAAAGAGACACCTCCTAAGTTTAACATAAACGTCATTGTTCATATATCAGGCGGGAATGAATATTACTCGTATGTTATGATTTAACATATTTATTTTATGCACGAACTGGCGATGCCTATGTGGGATTTTTTGATTAATCTGGTAAATGTATTATTCTTTACTTTTTAACTTTTATATAAAAAAAGTGTTTAATTTATTGTAAAATTATACCATTGTATGTACCAGAAAAATTATTAATAAAAATAAAAAAATGAAAAAACATTTTGCGGTTAAGTTAACGCTGTTCTATTCACCACTATCATTTTACTGGATTTATATTATAATACCTAATACCGTAATACCAAGTTACGTAAATTAAAAACCAGCCCACATTGATTCTGTGTGAAAATTAGCTTTGTCATAACATATTTCGTGTCATCCTTCGAAGGTATTACCAAACTGAAACTTTATGATTAATGACTTCGGTCTCGTAAATGTTTCAATCTTTTCAGAAACTGAAACGACTGTAACGCCGGAACATAAATATCCTTATCTTGAACAACAAAAAAAACTACAAAATATCAATAGCTATTTTAGCGAGAACTATTAACTATGTCCTTTTGATGAAATAACCTAACTTAATAACGCTGTCAGAGAGGCGGATCATCTCTGACCTTGTACTATTACATAAAATTATTAATAAATGCATTGTTAACCCTGAAATTCTTGCCAAAATAAAATTTTACGTACCGACCAGAAATACGAGGCAAAATGCTACCTTTTTCTGTGACAATTTTAAAACTAACTATGAAGCTCATACACCTATAAATAGACTAAATCATTTTGGCGATAAATTTGGGAATATTTTAGACATGTTTAAAGATTCCGTATTAGTTATAAAACGAAATCTTTTTAATCACTTTACTGAGATGTATGAATTCACGACTCCGTAGGGAATACATTTTTTATTTTTATATTTCTATGTTTCTTGATGCATATTTTGCTTTCCACAATCCACACTATTAATTTTAAATTACCTTAATTTAATTATAAATCATTATTTTTTGTATTATATGTACCTAACACAACTGTATTACTTTTTACCTATCTTTGTAAAAGCCCATTAGGGCGTAAATAAAAAAAAAATAACTAGCATTCCAATAGATTTTTTACTATTTGTTAGCGTTCTCCCCGATGAAGCAATCGGATTCTATCTATAATCTATACCGACATTCTACATGGTAGGTGTTAAACGCCCGGTATATTTTTAGGTGTTGATGGGACAATTGCAAGTTTTCTTCAAATTAGGCTGGCTAATAGAAAAGTTCTGAACAAAATGAAGTCATCAACTCACCACTCTAAATTATTGCTGCCATGATTTACAAACACATGTGGCTAAATTATTATAAATTTGTCGAGTTTCTGTGAGAGTTTTATTTTTATATGCACTATTAAATTTCTTCTTCACGGTGTGTTATAAAGAGACAAGGGAAGATTTGTAACTCCATATCAGATGAGATTAACAATTACCCAACCCTCTCGAGGAAATCAGGAAGAAAGTATAAAAGAATTTACTCCGCGGATCTTTAAATTCCTCACGAAAATGACATTGAATTTCTTAAATCATTTAGCCAAGAAGATAAATGAAGGAGTTTATGAAATATTAAAATATTTCAAAAAATCTGTCGGAAAAGAGTAGCCTTAAACTAACTAAAAAACTTTGGCTATTCATAATTTCGTTAATTCAGGGATTTCAATGAAGTTATAAAATAAATGAATCCCATAAATTACACAAAAAAACAAAGATTCTATAATTAATCAATTCTCCTTTCGGTAATTCCCAGCGGAAAAAAATACGTTTTCCGATTATCGTTTATAAATCTAGATACCGAAATAAACTTTGGTCTAAATCGTTAAATTATAACTGATTGTTAAATTATATATTTAAAGGAGCCAAAATAATTTATATTATATTAACAACTATAATATATATATATATCATTCCTTTACCGTTTATTTATTTGACGGGGCGAAGAAATCCACCTTAAACCCTTGAAAGTCCAATAAAAGTGTAACTAACTAAAAGGGTGATGTTTGTAGTACATGATGTGCTTGGAAAGATAAATTAATTCAGATTTAGGAGACTCTTAAAACCTGCCATAAGAAGGGAGGAACTTTAAGTTTCACGAGGAAAGTTGTAAAGATGAAATTTACAATCGCGTTTCAAAGTTACGCTAAAGCATACTTCAAACTTTGGTTAATACACTTCTTGTTCTTTTATTTGGTACATTTATCATTATTTTTTTTACTTCTTCGCAAAAAAATTCTTTTCTCCCCTCAAAACCATTTCCAACTAACATTTCTAAAATATCGAATTAATCGTTTGGGACGCACTTGTTATCATCTTAGATCAGATCTAATGCTTATTTGACCAACTAATAATATCAACTGCATCAGACAACCGAACGTAGGTAGGTATCTTAATTCGTGACACACGACAAGTTGATTTGATAAAGGCAGTCAATTAACAAGAATTGAAAGGAAGCTGCGCACTTAATTGCAAAGGGTTCCCCTATGCATTCAAATCAATCAAATTGCTCAATGAAATCATTTCCTGTTACACTCAATGCAGTTTTAGGTATGGCAATTTGTAATGGATTTTAACATTACATTGTTTAACAAAGAGATTGTCAGCACGCTATTTTAACATGACGAGGAGTTTTTTCGACGTGAGATTTGAATTATCGCTCAGTGCCATCACAAAAGCTCAGGCTTAATCAACTAGATACCTGTAAACACGGTGCGATTAGAATAAGACCGGTTGTAGAAAATTCAGTTACGAATAGCAAGTCGTGGGATTAGTTGATAGACAAGTCATTTTTATATGAAGGCCTGAGAATACAAGGAGAACACGTCACACTTTTTGCAAAGCTGAGTTAATCAATCACAAAAAGACCAGATCCATGATACCATGTGCAAAGTGAATGATAATACAACAGACCAGCGCAGTGGCGGCTAGCGCTAAAGGGCTTTGGAGCTACGCACTCTCTCAATTTCGGTCCATCTAAAAATAATAATACCAATACCAATAAAGCTAATAATATTAAAGGTAATGCTATAAAAATATTATTTAACCGTGGTGCGAGCTGATTCCATAACGCTCACCGAGAAATGTCGCCTAGGAACATCAATTATCTATACCTACAGGCAGAGCGTGGATGTTGGCCATCGTATTGAATTTTCAACCAATGCATCAGAACCTTCGACCAATTAGGATCACATCTATGATCGGAACTCTTCAGCGAGGCGGCAATACCAGACGACACCATTTAACTTCAACACTGTGTTTTGGTAAAACCCCTTAAGCTAATTTTTTTTGGGAAAGTATCTTTTCAGTGGTTTCGGAAAGAATAGCCTTCAAAGTACAACATGGCGAAGAAATTTTAGGTATGATTGTAATTTATTACATATATTAAAAAATGTTACATCACAGAAAGAAAATCGAAATCATTAACAATAAACGACGTTTATAAACATAGACATCAGACCTCTTAGACCCTGGAAAAAACGAGAACATTGCTTAAATTTCTAAATTATTAGCTGGCTGCTTTTGTGGTTGCAAGTGAAACAATAACGATAATCGCAGCATCCCGACTGATGGGGGAACAAATTAAAGTGAATAGACCATTAGTTAGCCCTGAAGACAAATTGAAGCGCGTTTCATATCCACCCTCTTAGTGCATTTTGAGAGGAAGACCTCTAGGCGTAAGAGCATACACGCTACAAACTTATTATACTCACAGTCATATATGGGAGGACTAACGGCTGATTGCTTTCTAAGAAATAAGCTCTGTGCATTTCTCCGTGCGTTATTGTGGTCGGGCAGAAGCACATTATTTATTTAAATAAGGGATATGCTATCCATATGAGCATTATAAGGGGGGAGAACTTGCTTTGTTTGACAGTGGTTTATTGCAAGGAAAGTAGCGAGGGCGTTATAGTGCAGTTTGGGGTAGATTCAATATTGATTTTATGAAAGAAAACATTACTCCGAACTAACTTCTGAAGATGGCAACTAAGAAGATTAGATGAGTAATCATATTAGTTTTACCTTTCAGTAAAGGTGAACATATTATATCAATTCCCGCGCCGCCTTAACAACTCCGTGTCAGGCAATTCATTAAATTTGACTAGAAACGTGACTTGATCCGGCGTACGGTGCATGGAACTAGGATTCAATATATCCATATTCTTTGGTACGGGGTAATACGAGTAAGACGCAAATTTCTTCATCCTTATTTGGAGAAACTATCTATGCATATTTATTGAATCAACATATTATGTACTTAAAGAAAAATATTCCCGGATTACGAATAACCTGATAATATTTGAAAATCTCCTACTACCATCACTTCAAACTGAAGATGTTTCTTGTGCATAAAATGTAGGACTATGCTAGCAGACGAATTCAACCCACTACTGTATGGGAAACTGGCGAATTTGTCAACTAAACCACCGACAGGTCTAACACTAAAGTAAATTTCTAATGTATTACTCTATTATGTTATATGTATTCCTCGTTTAAACTTTTTTAGTTTTCACTAGCGTCAAGTCTACCCCAGAAAGATAAGCAATTTTATCAACAAACTTTTTTTTTTAAATTAACAGTATTACATTTTTCAGTTTTGCAGTTATGTATAACTATAGAGAAAAAAGATATATATCCACAAACTTGATTCTGGATATATACCTACCAGGTAAGTATGGTACTGTATATTATCTCCATATATAGTTAGTAGATCATTGTAGAAGTGTATTATATATTTGTACAGCGCCCTTGAGGTGATTTTGCACAAAAACGGCGTTAGGTATATAAATCATCCAAATACTATCAGTATTATTATTATACATTTTAATTGGAATTAATAAAAACGTTATTTAAAAATGATCTACCACAACAGCTAGTGATGTTGTATCGTGTATTTGCGAGAAGATTCATTCTTGATTTGAATAGATTTTTATGTGTCGAGTTTGTTTTGATTTTAATTATGTACCATTTATAGTTTTAGAAACTTAATTTGGGTGTCTTCAGGTTCTATACTTGTTGGCAATATAAAAAAAGGTTTATTAATGAAGTAAATTGGATATAATTTGAACAATTCATCGAATTAAAAGCTAATTTTCAAGTTCTGTGAAACTTCAAAGTTCTGTTTTTTTTTAAATATTTTGTTTTATTTCAGTGCTGTGAAGCAATTCGGCCATACTAAAACAATAATTAATTAATGATTAATAATAATATTGAATAGAACATGAAAATCAACTTTGATATTTCATCAATTATTGAGTTCTTAGGACGGGTTGTTTCGGAGAATTTGAAGAATTCATCAAATTTCAACGTTCATTTTCGGGTTCTGTGAAAGTCCTATTCAAGTTCTTTTATTATATCATTGTAGGCTAGTTGCTTGACAAAACTGAAATAAAAACAGAACTTGAAAAAAACTTCCACAGAACTTGAAAATGAACATTGAAATTCGATGAATTGTTCAAATTCTCCGAAACAACCCGTCCTAAGTATTTTAAAATTAATTCAAATTAATCATCGACAATTCTCGAGTTGCTTATTTTGTCGCATCAACAGTGTAGATGACTGCAGTACTTACCTGTTATAAGTTATTTGATGTTTAGTTGTCTATTATCATATTATCTAATTGAAATCATTTGTGTAAGATAGTAAAAATGTGTGAAGGTGTGAAATGAATAAACCCTATTTTTCGTGTCATAAAACGTACGTAAAAATGTGAGTACGTTATTTACAGGTCAGTGGTTGATGCAGCAAAATTATTATGCGATCTGCAATGTAATGTTGACTGTGTGTTTCCCAAATATAATAAAACACACAACAGAGGAGAAGGGTAACTCAATTTGCAAATTAAAAAAACACAAATGTAGACTTTTATACGATGGGAAAGTTGATTAACGAATAATGATTCAATCACAAGGCCATTTTTAATTTAACTACCTTTTTTTAATGAACATTGTAATCATGTTTGGAATATAAATTAATAGTATCTATCTACTAATTAAAGCAACGTGGATTACGGGCTCCAAAGTGAAACTACAGAATGCCGAATGTTCATCATCTTATATCATCTCATGACTTATCGATATGGAGTCTTATTATGAACTAGTTTAATACCCATCTTTTAAACCTCCTTTGTTCCTTGGGTCAATGCCATTACGAACAATATGTTACTAAGATTTGTCAATGTAGGTATGATGAGAATAGATGCTTTAAATAGAAAATTCCAGCCAAAAATTGTATAAATTTCATGGTTCCAGAACTTGTGAGATAGCGTATTGTTTGTAGTGACACATACCTATCTACCTTCTGCTACTATATCGATGGCCTAGCAGCGCACACATGTGGAATTTAAAAAACTCCATACTCATACTCCAGGTTAATTATAAGATGTAAAGCAATAAATTTAATATGAATATTCGCTTGTTATCCAGAGCTGGTCTTGAGTGAAACGGCGTCAGGCAGGAGTAAAATTTTGACACCCCTTGTCAAAACCAGTAGACACCCGGGGGTAGGGGGTGATCACTGTAATCTCTAAATAGTATAAAACAAAGTCGCTATTCGCGTCTGTCTGTTTGTGTGTTTAGACCTTCTAAACTATGCAACGGATATTGATAAGGTCTTCACTATACAAAACATGCATATTATATAATATAGAAAGTAGAGAAAATTCGATGTTTTGTAATCAAGTCGTAAAAAAATAACTTTCGGGAGCTTACATTGCTAACGCTGGTTAAACCTTATGAGATACATCAAAATAATGTACTACAGAAATGTATATCTTCAAAAGGCCCACAGAAAAGTACGTCATGGTATATGTCTATCTCCCAAGGATAACTCCTGGCAACGCCGGGTACATGTCAGCTAGTTAATAATATTCGGTTAATATGTAAATATTTTTGTAACGCCGTTTTTGTGAAAAATAATCTCAAGGGCGATGTGTTAGGACCGTTAGGTATTATCAACGCTTTGGTGCCTTGTTAGTTCGGCGACCGGAGCGAAGTGCTCCAATTGCACCAGCGTAGGACCGGCTCTGTTGTTATCCATTCTAGATGAAATAAGTCATGTAAATTTCCCACTAAACATATATATTTACAAGATAAGTACCTACTCTTAATAAGTGCTTTTCAAAACATCTAATTGTTTTTTTATTAAATCTGGACTAAGCCATGATATATACTATACTAGTATCTGGTTACTATCCGGCTTCTTATTTGTTGGCAGAAAAAACTATCTTTCCAAGCTCTGTAACGCGTGATAGAAATGATGTCACGAGCTGAAAATAGTTAAAATTACTTCACTTCACCATTCGAGAGTGGGGCACACAAAAAAATAATATATGAGAATATCAGAAGATGAACCGATTGTCATTTCGTCTACCTGTAACTTTGTGTGTACGTTCCGTGTCTGGTTCAAGATGGTGGCCTTGTTGGATACCACTATTTTATCTGTGTTGGATCCTTTCACGAACTGTCAAATCGGAATGATGATTATTATGGTACCTACCTGCCTGTAGAAAGCTTGAAAAATAGTTGTCGTTAAGATAGTGACGTTTCTTTGGAAAAATTGTAATTGAGTCCTTATTTAAAATAATAAAAATATTGCATAAAACACATGGTTTACAATTAACGAAGTAGGTTTTAAGTACCAACTAACACAGATGTAATGATTTTAGAAGAACTTTTGGTTATGATTTATTAAATAAGACAAAATTAGAAACATATTTTTTTTGAACGCTTGGTCTGCTGTACACACAACCACTAGATAGCATTATTAATTTAACATATATGCGTACACCGTACACGTATTCATAAATTAGATACATTGTATAAAATGCCGTAAGATCTGCGGAGTCATCTTCATCAATTGGAATAACTCAAACGGGGAACAGGATTAGGTACTTTTAATAATGAGTAAAAATTAAAGCATTATTATAACTCCTTCTCCTTCTTTCGTATTGGGGGGTCAGAGGGGAACATCTAGGATAGTGAGTCAGTCTAGAGCCTCAGGCGTCGCACTGTGAAACTCATCAATCCCGCCAGGGAATGAATGCAGCGGGCATTCTTTGACAACATTCTTCAGTGCCTACTTTGAAACTGAAGTCGGAAAACAAATATTTTCCATTCATGTTATTGAAATTGAATAATAGAATAGTTAACCCTTTCAAATTATAATTAATTTAGTTTTTTTAAGGAGCAAGTAGGAAGGTATTGCATATACTATTAAGATAAGTGATTTAAAAAAAAATTTAGATCACACTGATTTTAAGATGAATTAAGTTGAAAATACCCAGCGTAAACTTCAGATGTCAAATAAAAAAATAATGTACAGAAACGATCCCTCACCGATAAGGTAAATATGACGACACCAGTAGTTAGGAGCACTCCTTACTACCCGGGTGGCACTGATTTGTTAGGACTTGAAACAAATGCTCAGAGGATTGGACGTAGGTTGGTAACCTATTAAGAATGGGAATATTTGAGTAAATAATGGGTCAATAGAGAAAGTTACTGAGCGGTTTTTTTCATTCTTTATGTCTTCCTTCTTCTTGCCTCTTCTCGGCTCTTTTTAAATCTTCTTGTTTATGTTCGGCCCTCTATAGTTCTTCTTGGATCTTCTTGTTTATTCTTGGCTCTTCTTGGATCTTCTTGTCACTTCTCGGTTCTTCTTGGTTCTTCTAGGCTCTTCTTGCTGGCACCACGAAGGTAAATATTACATATTTTTATTATCAATATGATTTTCATAACATTTAGAAGGCCTGCTTTGGTTTGAAAATTATTCTGTGGAGGTTCACTGCACAACTGCACATTAGAGAAGACCGCCTCTGGTGTAAAGATCCTATAATTTCATACCTACTAGATCAAATGGAGAAATTACTTAATGTCGGTGGGTACTACGCTGATGGCAATATTTTGAATAAGTTCAACGGTAAGTTCATGCTGAAAGTTTAGAATGATTTCGGACTTGTTTATTATTATTTCAATGTTTTGATAGAATAACATAAATATATGTTTCAACGGAGTTCCCAGCGGCTGGACCATATCACCCTAATATTATAACATACCTAGTACTATAAATAAGCAGATAGTGGGGATAATAATATACGAGTGGATATTTCTTATTTCATAAAGCTAATGCCCTTTTGTTGGAGAAATGAAACAAGTGCTTTAGTCAAATCTCCTAAAGTTGCATAGAAAATATTATAACGTTAAGTTAAATAATAATATTATTTAAAGTGGAACGGAATTCAAAATAAAGCAAAAAAATAATAAGATCTGTTTTCAGTACAATTCTCGCACTCTTCTTTTAAAAAAGTTCCCCGAGTACAGATTTCATAAAAGGTGGATATTGAAATAACTAGTACGGGAAATTGCGAAGCTGGCTAATGGAAACATTTGATTTCCGCCCGATAAAACAATCGAATAACATCTGGCAAACGAACATAAATGGGAATACGCACATTGTTGCAGACAGCACGCAAAGGAAGCTCTCTGTCAATATCGCAACAAAGAGAATATTACAAATAATTGGAATCACGCGAAGTTTAATATATCTGTTCTGGACACCTACGCTAGTGACATCGACTGTAAAATGCCGGATTTCCTCTCGGGGGTACCTTAGGTAAGGATTTGCAATGAAACACAGCTTCGCGAATGTCGTCGGACAACTGACTGGTTGGCAGTGTTGCCAACTCGAATTTTAAAGTAGAGCTAGGCGAAACCCAAAAAAGAGCCAAAAAGGAGCTAAAATTTTGAAAGTGACATAAACCATGGGGGGTGGGGGGTTGTTAGAGAATTTCAGAGAAGAAAAATTCGGGGGCGGACTGCAGAATTTTTGACAAAAAAAAAAACTTACCTTTTGTCCTTCTTGTTGGCTGCTTTTGAACAACTCATAACAAACACTCAACAATACACTTGTTTGTTTTTATAATTTTCAAAACACAATTATTTTTGATAATATCGAAGTCTTCAGGATATTTTTATTGTTTTTTTTTATAATTTTTTTTTTTGTTAGGCAGCGACTAGTCCTCTAAAAAATCTAAGCAGTCATCCGGTTCCAGTTCCTGTACCATCGCACTGCTAGGACCGGCTTCATCAGGATTTTAAAAGAAAAGTAAAGATCGATACGTTTACAGCGCAGTTCACTGCGAGACTTGCGCGGCGGCCTGAAGTGTCGCGGGACTCGGTCGCTCCGAAGTGTGCGTGTAAACGACGCTATTTTTAGTAACTGTTTACTTGTGCAGGAGTTCGGGGAATCTCTTTTTTTGGGAAGTCCTCGTTATTTTGGAATATTATTGCAAATATAATTTTTTTTTAATATTATTTCACGTGAATAAGAGCTGAAAAATCTTAAAAACGAGCTAAGAAGCTAAATGACTTTTTTTGGAGCTGACGACGTCGATTTAGAGCCAGATCTAGCTCTAAAGGAGCTGAATTGGCAACACTGCTGGTTGGGCCAGTTGTTTGCGTATTTATTCGGTTAAAATACAGTTTCTACACGAGTTAATGTGTAGCAATTAATCTTATATCTAAACAGAAATATTACAATGCGTCATAGCGCCGAGAATTAATTACTAAGGTCCCATAGTTTTGTCAGTAATTTTTGTCAGTAAGGTGATTTAAAATCTTATCAATATGACTCATGGTGCGAGATAAGCCTCAAAAGATTCTGCATCGTAAAATGTGTGATATCAGAATATTCATTTTTTTAATTATTCAACAATTATTAGGTACATCCATCTGCTGTCCGGTACAATAACTTTTTAGGTTATTATGGAAAATCGAAGGGAAAAAATTTTCATTAATAAAAATCGGTAACGTGTAATCCATAGAACCTGTTAAAACAGATAAAACTATGAAACCTAATGACAGTTTATAACAAAATACCTATGCCTACGAAAAATTACATCCGCTTGTGCATGGGAAGAAATTTGCTATAAATCCTTTTATAGTTGAGTGGTAGTGTAAAGCAGTAGCGGTTCGTGGTCTAAATCCTTGGAAGTTAAACGTTGAAGCAATGAGGAAAGTAAATCGTCTTTTTTTCTTATTCATCAAATATATGGAGTCATGTCATTTTAAAAAATTGCGGATCTAGAAGACCGTTTCGGAAAGAATTATCACAATTATTTTTTTACGAAGGTTAAAAGTAATCGTAAAATAATACCAATAAGCGTACCTACTGCACTAGCGACTTGTGTAGTGTGCACATTGACTAATAAATTTGTGACTTGGGAATATGTATAAATGGTATTGAATAAGGTAATTTTAAAAACGATAATAACAGGTAAATGCAGAAACAAGTAAATAAAACGTAAAATAACTTACTTGTTAAAAGTAAATCAAATATTGAGATGAGCGTAATATTATTATAAAGGTGAATATATTTGCGTAAGTGCGTATGTTCGAAGCCCACAGGCGCAGAGCAAATATGTCACCCGAATGCGTTCGGTAATGTTCGGTTCCGAGTCCAACAAAGCTATCGCGGCGTACACGAATAATGAATTTTGGTCCCTCTAGCTTCCTTGTGCGTTCCGGAATCCGCGCTGGGCCAGATTTCTATTGGTGGATTTTTTTTACTACAGTCCTGACGAGATGTTCATGCTAATGGTTGTTTTGTTTTACTATAGAGTAGTGGCTCGTTGTGTAAACTGTAGTAATATTATAATCCAAGTGAGTCTTCTTTGGCGTGGTTATTCTGTGGAGGTTCATTGCACATCCGACATTGGAGAAGACCGCCTCTGGTGTAAAGATCCTATAATTTCATACCTACTAGATCAAATGGAGATATTACTTATGTCGGCGGGTACTACGCTGATGGCAATATTTTGAATACGTTCAACATTCATCACGGATCACTTACCTTCAATTTCTAACAATCCCGACACTATTTCTTTAAACAAAGTCGATCTCCCTATAAGACAGGTGTGACTGTATGCCTATTGTTCATACAGCCGTGAGATATGATCGTTTTAGTTCTTGTTGGTGTAAAGAAAATAATACAAAGAACTGGTCCGACAAAGGCGAAGCAGGAAGAGTTGTTTCTCATACATCGTTCGGTAAATTCTACTTTGATCCATGAATTCCCACTCTTTTAGCATGAGTCTTAAGATAAGATTATGATTAAAAGAAAGCAAAGAGTGTTTGATTAGGTCACATTCTTTTTTGTATACTCGCAAAGTATGCATCAAGTGGATAATTGTCTAAAATATGTTCTCTCGAGTGACTCGAGTTTCAATGTCGTTGAAATGTTAGTCATGGGAGAAAAGTTAACCCAATCGATTCCACAGCATAAACACCGACGATTTCATTCATTGATAGTCGTTTACCTACATTGGTACTCGTAATTTAATTTGTTTGATTCCAACAAACACGTTATAACACAGGTATGCACGAATAACCATTATGACCCGTCATTGAGTTCGTTATTTATAAGGTGAAAATTCTCTTGAGTTCATAAAACGGCAATTATTTTTACATTTGGAAACGCATCCTAAAACACTGAAGGCCATACTAAAGTAGATAAAGTCGTTAGAAGTTACAGCCACCGAAGCAAAAAACATATATCCGTTACAGATTCATTTAAAAAATACCATGGCTGAAAAACATCCACTTTGCGATATTCTACGTAGAGGTTGTAATATCAGCGTCTGTCGGCTAAAGTAGAGATTCCCAGGAAGCTACCACTTGAGTCGTCCAAGCGGTGACTGTCTTACATTAAAGAGTAGACATAAACACTGAACACCGCGACAAAAAGTCCTCAACGGTATACATACTATATAGTATACAGTCAGGATCGAATGCGGAGCAAGCAACAAACAACCACACAAAAAGAATTCAAGCAGGAACGCGAAGAGTTACACAAGTGGGAGCAGGGCTTAGTCTTTTTTACGCGTTACCTAGCCGCGTACCTGTCGACGTCTGATCAAGATAATGTAGACTATATTATGAAATCGAGACCATTGTACAACCCACATACAAAGGCCATTGAGACCCTGTCGTGGTGTGGAGACTGCAGCGCGTATTCATACCGAACTCCCTCACTGGTGTACATTTCATTTGCATACTACGATAGTAAGAAATGCGCGCGCAAACACTGAACTGCGCAGTGTCGCGAAAGCGCGGGAAGGTGTCCCATTGTTTATTTTAGTGATGGCCGCATTAGGCTCTGCCACACGTACAATTCCAGGCCGCTGCGCAGAAAAGTGGGGTAACGGTTTACAGCGCAGTCCATTGTGAGACTTTTCTGCGCGGCGCACTGTGTTTCGTTTCATACAGCTAGACGGAAAAAAGTCACTTTGGAATTCTTGAAAACTGACGTCATGGGGGTATTAACAGGTAGTTAGTGTGACAAATGCTTTTGTAATTGGGGTAATTAATGCACGGGTTGACTCATACCAGAGCCCCAAAGTCAGGTAAATTAATTAATGAATTATCAGTTGCTTTTATTCGCATCTTGTCGCGCGAGCTGTAAGGTAGTTTATGTGCTTAAAATAATGTGTTTTGGTTCTAAAAAAAATGGAAACTACTTTGGAAGGTATGTAGTATTTAATAATTGTAAAATTTTAATATAAAACATCACAGTTTTTAAAAAAAATAATGTTTAACTTGTGTATTTTTTTGTGGTTTAAAAATATTCAATTTCTAACTTCTCGAGAATTTTTTTCGGATAAAGTATCAATAAGGTTCCGTGATTTTTTTTTTGTAGATTGAACAATTAATTTTCTATTCAAATCAGTTTCGATATTTTTGCTCATTAATGCTCACCAGTCATAATTTGTCATTTCACAGGCACCACATACCAGATTTCCAGGCAGGAATTGTTCGAGACGTGGAGAAGTTTACCCAAGAAAGAAAGGTTTCAGGGAATATATAATCATATTTTAAGTAAATTTGAACGTCAAAATCTCAGTGCAAGCAGAGAAAAAATTTTGAAAAGCCAAGTACAGTTAATATCTTTGAATATAACCAAAAAGTGGATCGCAGCTTTTCGGATTTGATAAATTTTAGAATTAACATTGAAGATGTAGATTTGAATGTAAAATTTAAAATGTTTTTAACTATGGTAGATGGCAAAATTTGCAATGTAATGACTGGAAACAAGTCGACTATGTCGTGTTATATTTGTGGTGCCAATCCCAGTGAAATGAATACTACGGTTATCAATAGAGTTCCACGACAAGAATTTTATTCCTTCGGCTTATCTACATTGCATGCCTGGATAAAAACTTTTGAATGTTTTTTGCATATCGCTTACCGAATACAACTCTGGCAAGTAAGAAGGGATGCAAATAAACTAATTTTAAGTACTAGAAAAAAAGAATTACAGGAACGGTTTAAAAGTGAAATGGGATTAATTGTAGATAAGCCAAAACCTGGGTTTGGCAAAACAAACACTGGTTTTTTCGAGAGCACGAAAAGAGTGCCGAGATAACGGGTGTAGATGCGGGGCTCATCAAGAGGTTTTGCATAATTTTGAGTACAATAGCTTCTGGGTATAGCATTAACATCGAACATTTTGAACAGTATGTGCATGACACTAAGGAGTTATATCTTAACCTATATGATTGGTATACCATGCCAACAACTGTTCATAAACTATTATAGCATTCATTTGACGTGATTAGTTCGTGCATTGTACCTATTGGGCAGCTGTCAGAAGAGGCGCGAAATAAAGACTGTAGAAGATTTAGGTAATTGCACACCAGAAAAATTGACCGAACATCAACAAACAGAGATATGTTAACCATGCTATTAATTACATCAGATCCAATAATAAATAGTTTTAGAGAGGTTCCAAGAAAAAAATCGAGCTCACTTCCCTCTGAAGTGTTAAATTTACTTGTTCCACCCAATTCCGAGTCAAGAACACAATGTTTGCGATCTGATGACTCCTCTGAACATTATTCTGATGACTCCTCTGAACATTATTCTGATGATTCCTCTGAACATAACTCAGATAGCATCTAGTTTCAATAAGCATTATGTTTAAGCACTTTCTCACAAATCTATTGTGAGAAAGTACTGTCTTAAAAAAATTAAAGATGTTTATGTGCAGTTAATTTCTCTCGCCGCAAATGACTCAGATAGCACTTTATTGTAATAATTTTTTTGTTTCGTTACTGTTCTTGCATAACTTTTGATATTATTATTTTATTTTCTGACTGTACTTTCTGCAACTAATGCTTGTTTTTATTAAGTTCTGTTGCTAAATATGACTAAAATTGTTTTCCTAGATTAGTAATAATGATTGTTTTGATTATTTTTTAGCTATTTTTTATCATTTATTTATACTTTCGCAATTGTTTCGTGATTTGTATTATATTTTTTGAAAGTGCTTTTACATATTTATTATTCTCAAAATAGACATATTTTTAACTTTTTAAATTTGTTTTCTTTAAAAACCTCAAATACGGTATTAATACTGTTATTAATTATTTAAAAGATTTTTCTCAGATTTTTTTTTTTTTTTTTTAAGAAAAAAATTAAATTAATTACTTTCAACCCAAATTTTCAATACATTCAGATTAAATACTCCCCACAAGAGGGTTCCAAACACTTTATAATTATAAAAGAGTTTTTTCCGTCTAGCTTGTATGAAACGAAACACTGTGCGGCGCGGCGCGGCGGCCCGGAGCAGCGCGAGGTACCGCCGCTTCGAAGTATACGTGTGGCAGAGCCTATTGCGAATATTGTGACGCAGATCGCACAAATAAATCATTTATGAATAACTGAGAATTATTTAAATGAAGGAGTTCCTAATCCAAAAGTTATTGGATCTTTTGAGTTTGGTTGTTGGTTGGAGAGAAATAATAATTACAAAATGGTAATACGAGGTCCTTGGCCAAAGTCAAAGGTTGAGATTGCTAACGGGTGAAATGGGAGAAAAGGTTTGGGGTTGGGAGGACGAAGACAGGTATATATCTGGGAAAACAATTATAAGGGTAGCAAATAATACAATTTCAGTTTACGGGTCACTAAGCGATGACTATTTGGTCCAGCTTTGGTCAAATAACTTCATTCAATAGAACAACAACTCTGCAAAAGGTTAGAACTGAATAAAAATTCTAGAATTCTAGAAATAGTTAAAATGGAAAAATAGTGTTCCAAACCAAAAATGTAATGCAGTGTTTTTAGTATCCTAGTATCTAGCATCTAACATCTATAAATTCTTCAAATTTGTTAGGAACTTGAATCAATTATTGTATCTGGCTTTTTGATCTTATTAAATTTGCACATCCATTATCGCTTGACTAACCGTGACGATAAACGGTTGAGGTTTTTTTGTTGGTGAGTCTTTTTGGGATTTTAATGGCAAAATACTAGAAGACCACAAGACAAAAAATGCAAAAAGCATTAAGTGCAAATATTATTACAGCAGAAGAAACTAGTAATGCAAAAATGAATGCATATAATATAATTCAGGAATTCAAAGAAAAAAAACATAAATGGTGTAAAAAATAAAAAAAGGTGTGTTGATTTGTCATTTTTATATTGGCTGTGTAGTTATATACCAGTACAAAACGTGGTCACAGGAAGAAGAATAGTGTCCCTATCACCTGCTACACCTTCATTCGACATTGGAAATAACTTTTATTTTACATGTTTTTGTCCAAACATAATTAAAACAGTATCATAAAAATAATAAACATCATTACATAATTTATTTTTCAATGGATTATGAACATTTCTCATAAAACTATGAAATAACAATAAACGTGCCTAAAGAGTTATGGCATTTTGATGCAAGCCATTTTTTTCTGACAGAATTAAAGTTGAATACCACTTTATGTTAAAGGACCATAACAGACTAAAAAGGTTAATCGCTGCACGAAGCAGGTATTGCGACATTGATGTTGCTATCCCCATCGCCCGGGACAGGTGAATATGCGGCAGAAAGAGATAGAAGTATATCGACTCTGGGTCATGAGATGATGCTGTGAGTACTTCGGAGATGAAACGCCGAGTTGCGTAATTTGTAAAATGATAGGATCGAAGTACCCTCCCAGTCGGTGTACTCGCTTTGGTACGTAGCATCGTGAGATATGATTATGAAATTCGTAGAATCGGCTTCACATTCAATAGATTTACTACCCGGCTTCGACCGATATTACAATAATATTTTTTCTTATTGAACAGCCAAAAAAATATTGAAAGACATCAAGACGTCCTGACTTACTTTTTGACAGTTAAAGGGACATTTAATGGTTCAATAGCCTTCGACCAAGTATTATCTAGACAAGGGTGTATGAATTATTTTTAGTGATAGACTACTGTTAATAAGGCAAGGTTTTTTTATGTACAGCACAAAGGATAACAAATTATTTTTAGCAATAAGTATTCACCTGAAATACCCCTACAAATAAGAAAATATCTCCCGAGTAAAAATAAAAGCCGTCGACGGAAATTGAACCAGCACAGGGTTCAATTTAAGGTTTAATCAGAAGGGTGCGGGTTCATTTCTCGTCAGCGGCATTTATTTTTACTCGGGAGAAATTTTTAATTTGTATGGGTATTTCAGGCGAATAATTATTGCTAATAATAATTTGTTATCCGGTGTGTGAATCATAAAATTTTCACCGAAACTAAAATATTGCTTCAAGAAAGTGCACTATCTCGCAGATGACAGATCAAAAGAAACATTGCTTTTTACTTTTTTTTGGTCTGCATGGAGCAAATTTGTTTTCTAGCAAGTTCGTCCTAGGTCCCAAGATCTTAACGCTCCCTACTAGCTTCGTGAAGATCATTTTTCACAAAATGAAGGCAGTTAGAAGTATTTTAGGTAGGGGCTATCCCGAACTTTATCATTAAGAATTGTATCAGTTATATGAATATTTAATAATATATATACATAATAGATAGCTTCGATAAAAGTAACAATTTATTATGTCAATATTTTATTGGTCCAACAAGTTGCACTGATAAATAAGCCAAAAAATACTAGTTTGAGCAAGGGTCAGGTTAGTTGGTTTCGACAGGTGTCCGCACGGGGGGTCCGTGGAGTAGATGGGTGCCTCATTAGGGCCCTAAATATTCCCCACAACTTCCTCATTCACCCGACCGCGACCTACTGGCCACTGAACTGTGCACTGACCAGTTACCATTGCATAATACAAAGGTATGAATGCTGCACCCAAATACATTGTGTACACCGTACCAAACTCGAACAAAAATTCTGATACGGTAGTTGACAAAATTTGTGGCGCTTGAAATGCAAAAAGTTTTCTGTTGTTTTGTTTTCTTCCAATTGGCTATTATTTGCTCGTTTTTTTAAAACATTTTTATTATTTATTCTACCCCTAACTAGTCGCATATTATTATTCTATTGACCTCTACACTAGGCTCATGCCCGTATCGAAATATAATATATTTAATATGATTTATTATGTTTCTTAATTATTCATTATGTTCATTATATGAAGAATACTCGGTAAGTCGAAAAATAACTAGAGGATAAAACTTATTTTTTTAATATTACGAAGCAGCGTTTAATTATTATGAACGCCCTATTATTTACACGATACATATTTTACATGAGTTACTGCATGATACATTGACCACTAGAATGTTTGAATGTTAAGAAAACAAAAAATAAATTCAAGACGGATACTTCAAAAATGAATATCATTCTTGGTAGATATAAGGTTGTATATAATACATAAGAAAAGGGAAAGATAGAAAAAAATTAGAAACCAGTTTTAAAATTTCAGATTTCGATAGGTTCATAATATAATTTACGTGAACAATAAGCATAAAATAAAAATACACGTAATCATTCCTTTGCGCCGCTCGTAAATAACAATATTAGGCTATAAGTAAATAAACATTATTCAGGTCGATCATTAAATATGTCGATCTTTGAGGTGAATTTGTTTATTTTAATGTTTTATACATTATTATTATCTTTTTAACATTCGTACGAGATTTCATTGGAGTACAAAAAACAATTCTATTTATGTTTTCACATTGCAAAATCTTGTGCCTCGTTCAGAAAGGGAGTAAAGATATGCAAAGCCGATACGATGTGTGAATCAGCGCTTGGCCATTCACACGCCAGAAGCTTTTTGCTGCAAGCTAGCTTTCACGGTTTTTTTTTTAAATATGTCGTTTTTTAGGTTTTAAGTACCTATACCTATTCAAAAAGCTGTTGGAATTGTTGAAATCACACGAAAAGAAATGGGTTTTGTAAAAATATATTGATATTTTTTATTAAATAATGGATAAACAAAGTTGCTTAATTTCATAATCACGATTAAAACTTAGCTTCTATTACCCATATATAAGCAACTCTTGTCAAAGTACCCCGTTCTGAACGCTTAACTTTTTTTTGCATTAAATGTAAAAAAAGTAAAGTAAATGTTCCACACAGGAGGCCCAGAGGAAAAAAAATCCCTAAAGGCCTATTTAATGTTGGGGATACTGTGTAAACGGTATTTTAAGATTTCAAGGTAAAGGAAGGAGAGGAAGGAAAAAGGTATAGGTCTATGTGTCCAGGAGTGACGGACGTATGAATACATCCCTCCCACTGCGATGCAAGGTGATGGGTTGAGATAGAGACGTGACCTCTTGACCTCTCCGGCTGGAGAGGTCAAAAGGTCTCCCTCAACGTTAGTCTCTCCGCATTACGCATCCGCCGCCAAGACCTAGACAAACCTCGCCCCATGAACTCGGACACCCCTGCTCAGTCACCAAACATAGCGAACCATTTGAAGTGACCTGTATCAGGGGTGTTGGTTATCCAACAAATGGTTCCCGGGGCGGAGGTACCCATACCCGCCTGCCAAATTGAAATGGGAATTAATTTAATGAAAACATAACTTTTTTTTTCACAAGACGGATTCCACAGTTCAGAGCATACATTTTAGAACTTAACATAAAATATAAAGGTTGTTGTCCTGTAGTGCTTGGTACCGATGGCTATTGAAGAAAATCAATCTAATTATACCAGACTCCATGACATCATGATAATCGTTAAATCTCACACAAAATAAACCGATCCGACAAAATTATTATTGGAGTAACTGTTATTGGATATTTAGGTAGGTACATAAAAAAGATCACGGAGATATCGTGCGAACAGCAAATAAGATGCTATAAATATAAATACTACTACAAAAAACGTTACGTTTTCGGTTCAAGTGAAACAGAATGTCGATAACAAATTCAAAGAGCACAGGCGATCATTCTCAACCGGTTCACCTTGACAGGTGAACAGAAAAACGAAATAATCGCCCATTGTTGAAAAAGTAAACAATCATTTTTATTTGAATAAAAAGCGGAAATAAAAAGCCGTGGATAAGTTGTTCTTTTCCTGCTCGATAAAACTACTAAATAGGTTACCTATCAAATGATATTAATGAACCCAAATACATTTAAGAGAAACATAATAATGAGTAACAATTCTACCCAATACCCAATATTGCGAGTTTCGAACATTATACTACAGAATAAATCGCAATAGAGATAAATTAACTTTAAGTACTGAACAGAAATTCCACCGTAATTATGTATCTACAAAACACTACCGGGGAGGTATAACGTATGACGTAATAGAGAAGTTCGATTTACGCTACAACTTTACTATACGACTTAAATCTACATGCAATTTACAAGTCTCGACGTAAATTGTAGGTAACAATGAATACGGGATCGTAGATGAGCTCGTGAACGAAACATATTAAATATCTCGTTATATTATATATTGGCGTGAACGTACATGGAGAAAACTTAATGTAATAAAGTACTGTTTTATTAGTTAAAATCTAGTCAAATTCTTCGTTTTCCTGTCAAAAACGGGACTGCTGGCCTTAGACGAATGAATTGACTGAGTTCCTAACAGAGTTTAAGTTAAAAGTTAATGAGAACGGCGGAACACGTGTTCATGCAAATACTGATATTGATATTGTCGCATTTTGTCATGATGTGTGTTAGGAAAAGAACACATGTTTTCGATATACTCTGAATGACTAGTATTTTATCAGGAAATTGGCACTATTTATCACTTTTTTACTAGGATAATTTTTCTCCTCGTAGTTTTATAACAGTAATGTTTAAGAAATTGATTGTCCGCAAAAAGTCAACCATAGAGTCAAATATTTTGATTCGTTAAATCCATTAAAGCTTATTATTACCTAACTAAGTATAATGTATATTTATTATTGGTTATGTCAACTGGTTTATTTATTTGAACGGTCAGGAACTGAGTTGGCGCCTGAGTTGGGTCCACCTAAGCGTCGTGAGTTTAATTTCTGAGCTGGCTAAGTGCTCCATCACAACACAAGCAAATATTGCATTTAGCATTTTAAAATATTGTCAGGTTATCCGTAACCTGGGAATGTTTGTATTTATTTAAAAAAAAAAACAGAAATATACATTTGAAATAAAAAAATATATATATTTTCGCTAAGACAATGGCACTGGAACCGGTACTGTGTCTGATATACGAGACATTTTTTACGCTCTGAATTAATACTAAAAGGTGTTTCATTACTCAAAGGCGTTTGTTTTAAATTTGTAAAGCAAAGCCGGCATTATTTGAGATTAGTGTACGCATTCCATTATGTAAGGTCCCTAGGCAGAGCTTTTCAAATAGACGCACATCCAGAGTAGATACGCCTCACGGCTTCGAGTATAAATCCAAAAAGAAAACCTGTTTTAATTTAATGATCATTGGACGGAAGATCAGGTCGAAGTTGTTATTGATGGACGCCATGTTATCAGAATAATGAAATATCGGATCCAATGATAACATTCCGTGGATACCCTCAGATGTGCGCGGCCGGATAAGGTTCAACGATTTTAATTTGATGGAAATATCGACACCAACGACCCGAGATACTAAGCGATATTTCAATGCGCATTTTATGCCGTAGAATAATACTGTCAATAAATTAATGCTGATAAACTGAACTCGAGACACATTAATCCTTCGAAGAAATTTAGGGAACAAAGTAATTTTTAATTAAAACATTGATACAGTTTACTTAGGTAAGTACTAATGCGAACGTTTTTGTTGGTTGATCATTTTATTTTGTAGAAAAGAAAAGCTTTCAATTATAAACTGTGAAATTTAATCAAAATAAAGTATAGTAAAAAACATGATAAGCGGGAAGTAAAAATAAACCCCAGTAGCTCAAAAAATACAAAGGACCTTAAAAATGGATCGAAAGGAATCTGCTACTGGTTTTGAGGTCCATTAATCATATCTCGCGTGACAAATTAATCACATTTATCTCAGATGAGGTACATCCCATTAAAAAGTCCACATGGGGATTTACTTACACATAATTTTATATATTTTATAGAGCAAATGTTCAGAGCCAGTTGACCGAACAAACCACCCACAAGGATTATAAACATCCCATCTAGATCACCAGCGTGAAGATATTAAAACCTGACCTATTTTAAAGGTACATTATGTTCGGGTTAGATGCTCGTGCAGGTGAGCCCGTAATGGATTTCCTAACATCTTAGTCTGGGGCAGCTAATGGACTAAAATACTAATACATCCTTGGCTATAGTATCCAACTGAGATTGGTATTTTATTTGGTATGCTCAACTGAATAGATTATGTACATATTATTTAAATAAACAATAATTTATTACAAGCGCCTACAAAACAGAAAGCATGAACGGTAAGATTTATTTAAATTATGAACTCCATATATTATACCTAAGATAATATAATTAAAATCTTTGGGGATGCAAGGAGGATGTAAGGAGGGTATTTTAGTGAGATTAAGGAGAGACACTATATCTTGAATAGGGTGGTAGGAGGTAGGAAACATAAAAGCCGGCAACTCATTACAAAGCTGTTGAAAATTGACTTTTCCTTTTGTGGAAAGTGTCAACTGATATTTTGCATCCGTTAGGCGTGTCTCCCGAATATGCAACGGTACAGTAGAGATCATTAATTTAAGCTAGTTCTCCGGGGTACCTTTAATTGAAATACCAGTAGAAAAAACTCAGCATTACCATCGGATGTCCATGTTCTAAAGACTGTAATCCTCATCTATGCTATTCCCAAATGGGATGCTCGTTTTTGCACCTAGTAAAGTAACGTAGCAGAGCAAATATTCAAATAAGTGGTTAATCGGATAAAAATTAGCGCGAGCTTAAAAGCTGGTCCACAAAATTGTACGTACAAATTTCTATAGGGAATAGCGCCATGAATAGTTTTAGAGTACAGGCGAATTTCTCACCGTTTCCGTTGTGAACCGTTTAAATCAGTCATACTCAACCAACGGTCCGTCAAGCTTTTATGTTTTAGATCTGAAAATCACAGTTTTAAAAACCTTGAGATGTGCGGGAATAATCATTCGGTCGGCATCAGGACGGGGGGGGGGGGCAACAACCCGCCAACCTTCCTCTCACTATTGATTAGTGTGGTTAATATTTTTGTTTAACTTTTTGCTTAAATGTAAAAAAATAAGTATTATTATTTGTAAATATAAGTAGCCGTTAGGTTGAGCTTGTCGTCTCATTGGCTCGGTAACGTTACGAAATCGACAAAAATCGGAGACCGTTCGCAGAAAAGTAAAGTTCACCACGGTTTGCAGAGCAGCCATTATGGGATTTTTCTGCGCAGGGTATTCGATTTTTGTCGATTTCGTACGGTTTCCGAACCAGTGGGATGACAGGCTAAAAAGTAAATGATGTAATTGCGGCCCGCGTAACATTGGAAACATAGGAATTAGGAATGCGGCCCGAGGAGAAAAAAGGTTGAGTATGGCTGTTTAAATACGTCCCGCTGCGGTGGGTAATCGGAAACAAAGTTACAATATTAGGAGCTTTCAGGAACATGTGCGGTGAACATTAGAACTAGAACTCGCGGACCGACAGAGTTAGGACAACAATATGGGTTGCTTTCTGGGATAAAACAAGGACAACGCGATGCCGGCAAGTCGGTTAAGTTTAGTGCTTTATAGTTCCGATTCAAAAACAAAATAAATACAAAATATCTAAAATACGGGATGCGGAAATTCTCTGCAAACAAATACGGGTGTGTTATGGTCCAAATATGCTGCATTCCACCAATATGTAATTAATTCAGCACGGAAACGAAATACAAAAGGAATGTTTTAGAAATAGTAGGTATACAAAGTGATGTAATACTTTTATTTGTACATTTTTGATCTATGGAGGGGTCTTACTACTTTCCAAACGACGGTATAAAAAAAATGATTATTCACCTCTTTCGTCATATATGCCAAGAATCTTTTTTTTTCATAAAACGAAGCTACATCTAATTATTATTAACGACTCTAGACCCCCAGATGCCCTGCGCACAGCGTTTGTTAGTAAATATATATATTTACACTCAGTAACAAATATACAGTACATAAAAAATAAAAAAAACAATTTGAAATAATTACTCCTACTTTTTGTCGAATCTACAGATAAGCAAAAAAAAGAAAAAGGCTCAGATAAAAAATGTACATGCACATTGAAAAAATAATAACAAGATAGCTAGGGCAGTTTACCTCACCGGCACAGGGCAGTCCCATCGTGAATAAGCGTTATAATACGCCTGGTAGCAAACAAATTCTGATCTGATAAGTATCGACCCTCGTGGCCAATTATATTTGCACCCTTTTCGAGAGATACTCTAAGCATCTTACTTGAGAGATACCAACATTCAGATTCAACGACGACATTCGGATATAGCCATATTTAGTAGCGATATTTGAATATCAGGTTACCCTTAATCTTTCCCCATCTCCTTCAGCCTCTAAAGGCTTTGTTAATTGAGCAAGATTTATATGGAAATTTCTTGCCGGCAAGTTATTGCCTGTATTGACTGAATTTTCTATATTCTTATCGACATGACTTGTCGTTGACGGTGAGTTCGCTTGGCTACCGATATTAAGACAATACTGCTGGCCCAAATCTATTTCTTTCTCGTTCTATTAAACTCTACTTCGCCGCTACAAAAACTGTCATATTTTAATTTGGCGATTTTGCTTCTAAGTTTATACAAGTTACTGCAGGAGATTGTTTTATTGAGTTCTGAATTTGTCTTATAAAAATATTACGGCATATCTTGACGGGATACGGCAATGTTGAAGGCCAACATCTTGCTCGCCAAGAATCTTGACAGGCGAGACAATTGTACGGGCGATGGGCAATAATAGACACTTTATTTTGCTTGATTACCAACAACTCAAGTAGGAACGCTAAAGTTCTACTCTTCCGAGCATTTGAAACTCTTGCGCTTCTTCTTCTCTAGTTACCCATCATCAGAACAATTATCATATAGGCTGCAGTTCAAATCAACTCAATAAAAAATAAGCTTCACTAACAAAATAGTTAGATGCTAGCACATAAAATTAATACTTGTAAGAGAATGAATGTGTGCCCAGTCTGGTAAATCACGATCGAGATAATGGTCTTTAAAATCTCTGCCGAGTCGGCTTGTCTAGAGGACACGGCGTGATTGTTTATGTAGCGAGAGTAAACAAGAATCCTGTGAACTGGGTTCAGTGCGTATAGTGGGTACCGGGTACCGGGTACTGGAAAGAAGACGCTTCCCCCGTGGGCGTGTCAGGCGGTGTATACGCTCGCTCTCATTTCATCCCATCCCAACCCGAATACCTCAGTGTGGGTTGTTCTAGGATGCGCGCGCAAGGGGGACGCGTACTCTTACAAAATTACTTCGTACTAGCATTTCATTATATATTTAACCTTTTTTCAGATTTTTTTCATATAACACCTCACAAGAGCGCCCCTGTCTGTACAGTGTAAAGATGGGAGAACTATGTCACCACCCGGTTGACACAACAATTTATAACTTACACATTATACATTCATCGCCTTTAATCACAACCACGTGAACACGTCAACACAGGTTCTACTAGTGAGTTGTTCATAAAACAAATAAGTTTGCATTCACAGAATCACCTTCTCAAACCAACCTTATTTTCCACATTATAAAAAAAACATACAAATCACCTTTACAACAAATATTATTATTTAAAATGATTTTTAAAAATTATAACCTCAAAACACACTATCCTAGATTTGTCGAAACTGTACCTACTTGATAGGTATATAATAGTTAAGCTCCAATATCTTTATCACATCATGAGATGACATGGACCTAATAAGCTCTGGACGGAACTATTGAAGGTGAATTTGAAGCCGCGTGGTGAGTGAAAAATGTTAAAACTTACTTAATTTTTTAATAATATACCCCATTCCCTGTATCTTAAAATTACTAAAAAAATCATAAGCCATAATAATTTGCATTAAAAATAAAATTAAAATAATAACAAAAATACCAATTCGCATACAAATCATTCCTCACGTTTGTCATACAAGATGGCTGCCAGGCAATTTTCCCTCGCCCTAGATTTGGCTTCAATGTCATTCATATAAAGTCGCACTAATGCTCTGTCCAGGGCTTTATAGGTTCATGTAGGATGAAGTAGTAGAGGAAGAGTGCAGTTCCGCCGATTTGTTTTAAAATTGCCCTGATTATAGTCAACCTCTGATTGAAGAGGCCGCTACAAGAAAGTACGAATATTGAATGAATTAAAACAATTGTAGTATCTTTGGATAACGTTTTATTTAGGTACTAAAACAAAAATGTATACTCCATGTTAATGTGTTACAAGAATCATAAATTATCTTGCAGGCTATTTCCTAGCGGAAAGATTCGTTCGTTCGGAGTGGAGATTTCAAGGAAACGAAAATCACGTGGAAGTACGATCTGCGATAGTAATTTTAAGTTTATGACGTCATTGTTGGCAGGTCAACCTTAGAGGGATTAGATTCGACTCAATCACACGTCAATTTATTTAACTGCAATTTTCGTTCATTGCTTGAATTTTGAATCGAATGGAATTTTGAATTTTCAAATAATTAATAATTCAAAAATATAATGTGGGAAATGTTTGTTAAAAAATTATCAAATTAATTCGTTGTAGCAATGAATAGTGAATGGCTGTTCAGTTGTAGAACACGTAGTATATTAATTTGCCGGCTCCAATGCCTTGTCGTGAGTCACGGTCCAGCGCTCCAAGGAGAGGAATCTCTTGATCCTTCTAGACGAAAGATGCGCCCAGATATCGTCACGAGCAGAGCTGGGATTGCCAAACAGTAGAGGATCGAGATCTTCAAGGTCTATGAGCGTTTTAATATCTCTACGTGGAAATTGACGATTTTTGATTTGAGTAAATCATTTTCTAGTAAATCGAGTCGGAATTGGATTTTTTTAGCCCAAATTTGATAGAAACGGTCGTTAGGGGTTAACATCAACTGTTAAATATAATTTAAAATGGGTCGAAGCGTAGAACGTGCTCCAAAAGTATTTTAACCCGTTGGTCCCAGAAAAAAAAAAATATGACAACCTCATTTTTGTTGTTTGTTTTTGGGGTGTTATGCCGTGTTGCGCTAACTCTTTCTTTAGCCGACGTTTCGGACAGCGTTGCAGTGTCCATCATCAGGGCATAACACCCCAAAAACAAACAACAAAAATGCTTTTGGCCGTGAGAATCTAAAAACTTATATGACAACCTCAGATCGATTTTTTTTTGTGTGATTTTTTATTGTGATTTGCGAGTTTCCGTTTGTACTACGAGTTTACGGACTATATTGGCCAATATAGTGAGGTGTTTGGCATTAAAACCTTTTTTATGATGTTTGGTTCATCTTGGGAATTCTTCGAAGTCGGGTAGACCGACCAAATTTCATGTAGAGCGTTTGTTGCTGGCGATTTGTCGCTAATTATCAATAATATTGTCAGTTAATGATATGGTCTGTGTATTGTAAGAAGGTTTGTCACAATCTTCCATGTGGCACGACTTGAGGTTGAGGAATGGAATCACGCTGTCATCGGATCCTAGGTTGGGAAAAATAATCAATGGCCGCCCACATATGAAAAGTGCTGACGATTCGAAGAGGAATTGCAGGCTTCGTATGGGTGAGAGCAGTCGAGGATCAAAATAAATTATATTCCTCAAGGCACAAAAAAAAGGATCGTAAAATCAGGAAAAAAATTAAGGAGGTCTGTACCCAAGGCTGGATGCTAGAGGGTTCGTGAGGAAGAAGTTTTTCTCATTAGCCGTATTTTTTTAGATATATACAGGATGTTGCAGTGTATCTTTTCGGTAAGCACCAACAAATCTTATTCTTTTGCAAAGCGGTAGGACAGATGTCGGATCTCTAGAAGGTTTCGAAGGTTTCGGTTTAAGATCAGACAAAATTTAATGTAATAAATTGGTATAATATTTACCGTTTTTTTCCTGTCTTGTTCTTACACCATCTGTAATTTCAGCACAGCGCAATTTACATGCACGCAATTGTACAATACGTCTTTTGAAATTACGAAAAGGATAGGAATTTCTCACAGGAAAGAAGGTGAAGCTGCAGCCCGGGGGAAGACTTATTGATGAAATGTCTCAGTGCAATGTGCAAGAGATTTATACTCAAGATGTCAGATAAAACGGTTGTTTGTAAATGTATTAAATTACATGGATTGAAGCAGTACTCATCAAATCGATTGTACTTGCATTCACGCTGTGCGTTTTACACATTTAGACAAACTTGTGGATAACAATGCTTTTAAAAGATCATAACCAAACATCACTATCCCGATCCGAATACGGAACGGGGGATAAGATAGGTAGCAAATTTGGAGAATTCAGTTCGAAACCAAGACCAGTCGGTGGCTGAGTTGACATCGCGTTTGGTTCCCACACAGGCATAGTGTGTTCAATTCCTCGGCTGGCTAAGTCCTCAAGCAACATTTTCCACTTACTGTGGTGGCAGTAGGAGATTTTCAAATAGTTTCAGGTTATTCGTAGCCCGGGAATTTTTCTTTTAATTTAAATTTTTTTTTTATTAAATTTTGAAATCTCCAAAAATCCATATTAATGAAATCTTATTTTTATTCTCATAACCGTTCCCTTACTAAAATTATGATTACTTCAATAAAGGAAATTTTCTAAATAGGTGAATAACAAAAAACATAATTAATCGAAATTTTTTCTTCCAGCAAGGAGTAGAAATAGCAAAATTTACGATTAAACTAAAACTCGGTTTCATAAAATTAATGACAACCTACATTTATAATTTATCACCCGTCTGATGAGCAAACAAATAAAAGCAACACGACATTACTACATGTGCGTTATTAAAAGCGGAAATGCCGAGTTATAACTTACAGGAATTCACAATTATCGTTTTTCATAATGTTTAATTACACGATATACATAGAAAAATGTACGAGGGATCCATCATTAACTAAACGAAAACGAAACGATAACGAAAACATTATCATTTTCATGACATTGGCTTTAATTTGGCATTGTGTGTTGTGGTATGTTTATGTTACTGGTGGTATTTATAGAACATTTCGTGTTCATTTTGAAAAGATGCTTTAAAAATCAATTTCATTCGAATTCAATTGTTTGCATACAAGACGTATGGCCAGGAAGAGGAAGATCGTCGGTGACGTACCTAAGATCTCTCTCGGAGAAGGACCTGGATATTCAGATATGATCACCAAACAAAACACAAAAATTAAGTTTTTTTTTTGAATTCATGATTAGTACCTACCAAAATTCTCGAACAAAGCCCGAACGAAATAATAAAAATATGTTTTTTACACAATTATTTTGTTTTGCTAAGCTAGGCCATCAATTAAAAAACAATATTGGTATATTGTAGAACTTACAAATCCAGATTATCTCTTTACGTGGCTATCTAATGAGTAAAAAGTAACTTTCTTTTAATACAATTGAAACATTGTGACGTAAGACCGGGCACTATATTATACCATTTAACGGATTAAAATATTTGAACGTAATATCGCATTTCATTGCATACGTTGAATAGCCATCTTTATCTGTCCATCTGGAACGGAAAAGTTAAAGCCATTGTGAAGGTATAGATTTCAAATTTATTCAGTGCAAGATAATGATACCTACGAGTTTCATAACATTAACATTAGGTTCCTTAACTTTGGGACGTGGAACACTCGGATACAGGTGGGTCGATCTGATAAACCACCTAGGCAAGGAGGATTTAATGAATAGGCTGTAAACTCGTGTATCGTGACAGCAGAACTAGTATGCACTACATCCAATACAATAATTCTATTTAATTTGAATTTTCGTTTCACATAGCTCTAAATCGAGGTCATCAACTTCAGCAAAAATGTGGTTTACATATTGTTTTAAATTTATTTGAATTTCGAATTTGTTTTCTTGATTGATTGAATGAATGAAGTGAAATCTTGGAAATGGAAATCAACCCACTTCCCGACAACCGATCAAGCTGAAACTCGGCAGATAGACTCGTTGTCGATGACAATGCATTCTATCAACTTGGTGGCAATCACGCACACACACCCGGACGTATACGCATTTCTCTTAAATTGGATGACATTACAGCAGTTAATATACAAAATAAATAACGGTCCTACCCGATCGGGATTTGGCTAGTTGTCAACTCGCATCTACCGATTTTCATTCTCGAGAAATGGCACCATTGCTCATTAGTCTCATGACTCACTTCCAAAACATTGACGGAGTTTTGGGCAAAAGAGTTCTCCTGTTAATACTGTGCAAAATCAGAGTTATTATATCAACATCCGATTGGGAAAAGTTGAGAAAGGGCTAAATTGCATTTACCTACATTTGAGTTCGTAGAGTTGTATTGTCTATGAATGTGAAATGTTCTGTTAGGCGTCAATATGACCAATTCATTTATCTTCTGGGATAATAGTGACGTTTTTCACTTATACGCAAATTTAAAGGGAGGTATATTTATATTTTCTAGGAATCTAAAAAAACTTAGAAGTCATTGCTGAAGCTGGAAGAAATTATTAATACAAATCAAATTAGATACATATCAATTAAGTTTATCTTCACGTACTCATATAAATAATAAGTTATAATAAATATTCAAAGAATGTTTTATGTTTTCCGGAATTATCTTCCTCACATGTACATAGATCACTTCAAAATTGAGGTGAGTATGAAATATAACTGCTCGTAAAACACTGGTTCCATTTCTCGCTTCGCTTCTAAGCTGTTCTAAGACAAAATTACATTAAATGACGTGTGAAAGATGAAACGTGAGATCTTCATACATAGATTGTGAGGTGGTTGTCTTTCATTTGTATACATATATTATACATTTATTGTATTTATTTGAGATGGAACGATGTGATGGCAGGTTCAATGGAATGTTTTGATATCTAACTTTATATCTACCTACATTAACCGAATAATAGTATGTGGACGAGAAAACAATGTACGGTGAAGGCGTGATATTCAATAAAATACCTGACAAAAGAATGTCAAAGACGTAAAAAATAATATTTACAGACCGTGAGTGAATGAAAATCAATAGCACCTCGTAGCCATTGGTGTTTCGCGACTTCTTAACTGATTTCTATTTAGGTTAAAATAACGCTTTAGGAATCAGGTGAGAAGAATAATCGTCATTATTTACATGCTAAAATAATGACGTTGTTAAGGAAGGCATTGGTACATCTACAAAAAGTCTGATTTAGCTAACAATAATATTATTATTATATGCATTCTGCTGATGCGCTCATATCTGATTTCACAATAAGTGTAACAGTACGTAACTGAGTTATTTTCAATTTAAAACTCTTTCTTCTCTCAAAATAAGTATCTTATCCAGCTTTAAATTGGTTTAACTTAGTAGCATTGATGACATGTTGCGGAAATTTGTTCCATTCGCACACTACTCTATGTGTGAGAAAGCGTTTCCTAGGATTGGATGCAAAAGGTGTTAATTTTTTGAGTGTCCATTGAAATTAGTATTTTGATGGTGGTGAAGATTTCTTGGATGCCATGGCAACTATGTTGTCCCGATAAAATTTTTAAAGTCTCAATTGAGTCACCTCTTTCTCTTCTTTTTTTAACGTTGGTAATATTAGTTCATAATAATAATAACATAGAATACATGTTTATTCTTCTGATTACTAAGTTTCATTGGCGCAGCCGTTTTCACACAAAAAGAAATAATTTTTACTCAAAGCTTAAAATGCTCCATTATGATACTAATGTTTGAAACAATGCAAATCAGTGGTTGAGTGGCTGGCTATGTAAGTCCTCTAACACGACACAAGCAACATTTCCATTTAGTGTGATGATAGTAAGAGATTTTCAAATATTGGCATGTTATTCGTAACCCGAAAACGTTTGAATTTCTTAAAAACAAAATTGTTACCAATAGTTATTTTGCGTGTATATTTTGTGGTGCTTATTTTATATATACATATATATCCCTCTGAAATATAAATAATCAACGTGATAAAGGAAATAAACAAAATTGATCCCAAATATTGTAAGCTGAAAGGGCAATCATATAAAAATTAGTGCATTTTACACCTAAATTGAAATTTCCATTGTGTTTTATTGAAGGGACGATGTACCACCATTTCACATTGAATTGATGCGTATTTCACACAATTCTTTGTTAAAAAAAATTACGAGGTGATTTTATCGTTTATGAAGCTGTTATGTTTAAAAAATAATCGAAAGTCGTAAATATTCATTAAACATTGTGGATATACGACGAGCAAAGCATTTAAAAGGGGTGCTCGGGGTCTGAAATATTATTTCAATGAATTACGGGCGTGTAATTACTACGTATAAAAGTTATTACGGGTCAGCAGAGGGTCGAGGTCAAACGTCATAAGAAGAAGAAGACGTTACTCTGAAGGCATGAGATGAACCAAGAAGGCCATAAAACAAAAAGGCCATAAAATATTCCATAATGACCTGAAAGCGTACCCATCTAATTTGTTAATACAATGTAATGGAATCTTTGGCCCAGCGCTAATGGGGATTGAGATGTGGACATGACTCGGATCATTAATGGGGATTTTGATGGTCTTGCGATTGCCGCATAATATTAAATACTTTACAGAAGGATTTAACTGAGAACGTCCTGCTAATAGATCACTCTGCAAAATATTAATATACACGGTACTAAGTTTTGGAAAATCAAACCCAATATTTATTCATTTTATACCCTCAGGAAACTAAAACATGAACACTACATAACTTTTGGAATTGTATGTAATATGAATTACGCTTGTTGTAATAATATATAGTAAAATATTACAAATTCATCATTTAAATTAAAAGCAGGGTGGCATGATGAAGCAATTTTACTTATGATTCATTTCTTTTCAACCCTTGGGGATTAGCAAATATTTTTTATGAATAAGGGCGCATTAAAATTCACTTCATCCCTTGGGATTCATCTAAATGGCACGTAGTTAATTATTAATCTAGTATAAAAAATAAATCTAGTAACGCTCGGGAGTAATAATAATTTAAAGTGTGTGAACCGTCCAAAACCAAAAAGACTCTAGTTCTAAGCAATGAGATTTATATTATATTAAAATGAAATGAGATTTTTGTGTTTCCCAACTGAGTTGTGTTACTTATAGAATATTTCAATCGTATGACACATCACACGTATTCAAGTGATTAATTAGATCCGCGTCAGGTCCTCCTGTCCCGGCGTGACCGGTACACCAGGGGGCACTGATTTGTTAGGACAAGGAACATGTGCTAAGGGGTTAATTCTTATCACCTTCTTGTCACTTATTATACCTTCTTATCACTTCTTATACCTTCTTAGGTTGAAATTTAATAAGCCGGTATACACAGAAACCAAGAGTCAATATGGGAATGTTGGATGAAGCAATGTTTTTTACTATATATTCATAACTGTTCTACATTACTCGGCCTTTTTGCTGAGATCTGATTTTTATTGATACTTTCTACTACTTCGAGTTTCGTGTACTTTCGTCTGTATCTTCTGCTTGCCTGTCCTTCGGGGCTTACTATTACAGGGGCCTATGTACAAAAGGTGACCGGATAAATCATCAAAATGATAATTCATCACATCTTTAAAAAGTTATATAAAGCCATGGAAAGTGGTGAAACAAAAACTTTATTAACTGGGTTAAGTAGGTTAGGTTAGGTTTAAATTTTTTTTTTCATCGTTTTTAATGACTTTATATCACTTTTTAAAGGTGTGTTGAATAGTCACTGTGTTGAGTTACAATGGAACCGTACAAAAACATGGTTTTGAGATAAAGGCAAATAAAGATTGGAATTCTCATATGCCCAACTCGTCACCTCAGTGCTTAATTGTCCAAACGACCATTTGCAAATTTTACAGGAGGAGGTTTTCTTTGATTATTTCAATGAAACATTATGACAGGTGTTTAAGATGAAGATATTTCCGTCAAGCTAAAGGTCTGATCAGCTTAAATAATTCTTTGTAAATTGACTAAGGATAGTTTTTGATACTTTTTTTTACATTTTAAAATGGAGATTGAACAAAAACGCACCACCAGAATTTTGTAAATGGAGATTGAACAAACTGGAATTGGAGATAGGGCAACTTTTGCGTAGAACTTTCCGTGCTTGTTTGTTCAAACGACCACCTTTAGTTATATACAGGATGAGTTTATTTCAATATTTCTATTATGGATACTGACAATTCGTGGTGGAATCTATATATATATATAAATTTATTATAGTGATTTTTTCTTTGTTTGTTCCTTCTTATTTCCTATACCTTTTCTATACATAAAAGTGAGCTCTGGCGTTATGAAATTTATATACAAATTCACATCTTATTTCCCATACCACTCTACCGACTGCGATAAAACTTTGTAACTTTGAGTTGTGCGCATGCCCGCGAAGGTTTCCCTATATTATATTGAACTATGGCGTTGTGAAATTTGTATAAAGATTCTCTTATTATTTCCTATATCATTCATCCGATTGCGATGAAACTTTGGTGAGTTGCTTTGCGCACGCCGGCGAAGGTTTCCATACATAAAGGTGAACTCTGGCGTTATGAAATTTGCATTCAGATTGTATAATAGGTGGCGATCGAGTTGTTATAAAAATGTGTGCATTATTTCTTGTAGCTTAGCAGTAGGGACTGAAAGAGGGAAGGGTGAGGATAATCCGTGAGGGGGGAGGGTTCGTGGGATGCGGGACAAATCTTTCTCTGAGTGGCATTGAAACGCGTGCTAGGTACTCGCCAGTTCCATTATAATAATTTACTTCAATGATAATAATATATTAAACAATGTCCAACTTTTTTTTATTTCTGACCGTGACCGGGTTTAGCCTATCAACCATCTTTAGACTTACATCTTCGTTGTTACGACATAGCAACGAAAATGGGATATCCATAAAATTTGAATAAAATCATTGCATTCCACCCCTTTTAATCCCCCTCCCTAAATTTAAACGACGGCCTATTTTAAAAGTAATTTAAAAATCTAAGTGTTCTTTCTTAAATTATAGTATAAAAAATATTAAATTAACTTTGAAAAATGGAAAAATATAATACCAATAATTTATCGATTAGTTTTGTTAAATAAACGTATCCAAAGTTTTATAATCTGAATTTTAAAAACAAGAACAATTAGTGTTTATGAAAAAATTAAACTACGAACCTATTTTATTTATTTTTTAGTTTTTTTTTTCGTACGTTTAAAGAAAACCCCTTCAGGTATTTTTTGACGATATTCAGCCTTTAATAGTATTTTTTAAAACGCACGTATTACGGTCTGAAAAAGGTCATATTTTCGATTTGATTTTGATAATTACTAAGCCTATGTTAATTTTAAAAATGTATAAAAAAATTTTTACTTGTTGAAAACACTATCATTATCGATTAGCTTAATAATATTATCATTATTTTAAATTAATAAAAAACTACACTCGGCCTTAAGGAATATCTGTACCAGTCTGAAGATGACCGCAGTAGGCTGAATCTCTTACGATCAGATTTTTTTTTATGTGACACCTCACAAGAGCGTCCCTGCCAGTATACAGACAGGGGAACTATGTAACCACCCGGTTGGGCGGCGTTGTGAGGCGGGTTAAGGTAGGGGCTGTATGAAGGGATTTATTAATGCTGGCCTTGAAGAGGCTCGGATTATAGGAGAGAGATGCCGGTAGCTTGTTCCACATACGAACCGACTTACAAAAAACGACCCGTTCTCATGAAGCTAACGTCAATCGTAAACGGGTGTTCCGCTCGTGTCCGTCGAGTTTCGCGCACGTGCACCGGTGCATCAGGGATCAATGCTGCTAGCTCCTTGGAGCAGGCTCAATTGAAATACCTGTAGAACAGACACAGCATGCCTACATTGCGTCTATGCATTAGAGAAGGCAATCGGTCTGTTAACAACGGATTGTCAATAAGACGGATCGCCCTCCTTTGCACAGATTCAAGTAGGTTAATTAAGTATTTTGAGGCACCAGCCCAGAGGTGGCTCCCAAATTCAACTGTTGGGCGGACTTGAGACTTGTACAGGGTCAGCAGCTGGTCACTGTTGAAGGATATCCTAGCCGTGTACAAGACGTCCAGCTTCTTGGAAGCCTGATTTACTCGGGCTTCTATGGAACCCCGATACTTGAGCCGGTCTGATATACTAACTCCAAGCTTTCAATGGAGTCTTTATTGGGGAGAGTGCTCCCATAGAATTGCGCCTAAACAGTACGCGTGGCCAAAAAACTAAATCACTTAAATTATATGAAATTTATGCAAATTATTTCAGTGAATAATATACCTATACATGTTTTTTTGGCTAAAAATTAAAATCCTACCGTTTTTGTTGGTAATGCTCACAATCGTAATCAAAACCCCAAAACACACAAATGAGGAAAAAATCAGAATTATAATTTATTATATAACTATAATTTATTTCAACAAACTGCATAATCACTATAGATCAATTTGTAAATCTCAAACGGCTACATACAAATATGGATATACTGAAAATTTCGAATTGAAATACTAATCTAACTAGTTTAATATGAATCGTCAGTCAAAAAACCAATTTTGACAGCAAAAACTTGCAAAAAGTAGAGTCTGAGCGAAAACAGAAAAGTGAACACGCTGTATCACAAAGTTCATTGCAATGTAAAAAACAAAACAAATTTGGTATTGATAGAGATATTTAAAACTAACACTTACCGCTCTATTTCCGCACTGCTGCGTATGTATGCACTTTTGTAATTAGTTATTGACATTTTCCTGTTGTTTTGTCTATCAAAAACTCCTTGGTATATATTTAAATGCTTTTTTACTTCCGCGTAACACCAGAAAACAAACACCGTTGGAATGTAAAAACTTAAGATGGCGGCATCACGTGATCCTCGCATCGTGCTGTAATTGGTCGGTTGGTGGAGTTTGAACAAACTAGCACGCAATTTTAATTCTCGACTCTAGGAGGTTGGCCTAATAAGGAGATTGGCCAAACAAGGACTCACTTTTAGAATATTGTTGTGGACATTGACATTTTAAAATGCTTATAATTAATTGTAGGAGGCTGATAAAACTATTTTTTCTTCATCGAACGACGCGTAATTTGATTCTTAACAATATTGCGTTAAAAACTCATTTTCGCTAAAATGGTCGTTTGGACAATTAAGCACTGGGGCGACGAACTGTAGGCTCAACCGATATGCGCAAACGTATCTCTTAAATGGATGTATGTACGCGATAGAGCTTCGCGTCACTAATAATTATGATTATGGAATTACCGGAACCAAGCTTAACTCAAAACACCAGTTTTTGTAGTTAGGCCCCTGTGATAGGCCTGGTTTTAAAATATTATTAAATTATTTTATTTTTTTGACTATTGAGACACCTCATTCAATTCTAAATGTAGATTTCGATTGTTACCGTCACCAGTTCCTACGAACTGTGAACAATAATTCCGTTTGTCATGCTCTCAGTTCAAAGCACGAACCCCAGTTGATTCAATTTCGGCTGAATTCGATGTGTTACAGTGTAAGAGTTACGCCCCTTGGCGCTCATTTGTGTGTAAAATCTACGCAGCTAGTCAAATTCAAATAGATACACTCACATACTAATATTATATTGCCGTACACTCTCTAAAACAACTGAATAAGAAACCCTCCACACACGATAATGTTTCTAAATTGGAACAGTTGTTTTTTAGTTATACTTACCTCACAATTTGAATGTGTTCGATTTTCAAAATAACTTGCTTGGAAAATAGTGTAGGGAATACGTTTGATAATGGAAAATTTCTTGGAAAATTTGAAACGCGATAATTTTAAATGGTAGATAACTATAAGAAAATGGGGTTGAACAACTATTAATCGAAATTTCGATGGATCGACTATACATATCCGACCTCATAAAACATTTTAACAGTCTTGTTTGTATTCTGCAATGGTGTTATGTCTGCTAAAACAATTCTTTATTTTGATAAAAAAACATATTTATTACGTAGTGATGATTCAACTATACAAAAATTTACCGAAGGAGAAAAGTGTAAAATATGTTTGTGTATTTTTATATTCGTGTAACGTTTTTACTCATACATCTTTGTAAGTCATGATTATGGAGGTAGATAATTAGATAGGTTAAATCAAAGGTAAAGAATGATTATCAGGAAACTAAAAAATTCCAAAATGACAGGAAACCAAACCCATAAACCAATTAAAAATCGTTTAATACAACATCAATTTAAATTTAACCGTAAATTAAAATTATTAATCGACACGGTGACTCGTGATTCATGGTAATATAAATTTTGGCAGGAGTTGTAAATCGGCGAGCATGTGTGAAGTGAGAATATCGCTTACCGCCGGAACATGTGTTCGGGCGTGTGACCCCTGCTAGAAAACTTTGCCTTCTAATGGTTTCATTTGTGGTTTGTTGCTGGCTACTATTATCATCCTCCCAACGCTCGAATCTATAGTTTTAACCGGCGTCTGAGAGAACCGTCAATTATGGAGCCGGCACAGTCAGGGGAGAATCGCCGCCATGACAGATATGTTATTAACACAAATATGAAAAATTTAACCCATGTTTCCGAGTGGCAATTATCTCAATTGTTGGGGCTACTAATTAATGACACAGAGTTGAATTAGGTACTAAACATATTTTGTGGCACTCGATGTAAAATAAAACAAAACCTTGACATGTATGGTGCGCGGGAATTAATCGCAATTTAAACGTTTACTTTAAAGCCTCTGATTTAATTGTTGTTTTAATTATGGGGTGAATTAAAATAGTGTTTTAAGTATTGTGGCACATACAAAGCATGAAAAGATTTATGTAATTATACGGGGAGTTATATATTTATTATTTGATCCCCGAGATCTTTTTACCATTGAAATGTGAATGAAAGAAATCAATATTAAATTGTACATAATATGAACCAACACACTAATAATAATTCCCAAAATACCTTTCCTACCATATTATTAAATTCTAGCAGAGAGAAGTACCTGCCTCTATAAAAGTAAATCCCCTAAAATTGGATAATTTTATTTTAATTTCAATACAAAATTAGATTGAACCCTTGCGAAAACATAAAACTGCCTATTGGTATTGAAAGCAGTTTCCCTTGTGCTCATTTTCCTTGGCACCTGCTTTCAAAAATAAACCTTAGTTACTTGACTACCAAAGTTCGTATTATAATTTTGTGCCTTTAGCTACCAAGAAACTACTCTACAGAAGGTGAATAACCCATAGCGTACAAACCTACCCTCTTGCGTATGATGTTTCCCAGCCAAACTTACATATTATTATACTTAATTGCTTGAATTATTCTCACGATGTTTCCCTTCAATCCACTCCAATTTTGAGAATGGTCATTCAATCATGAAAGCACGAGTTGGTATACGCTCTAAACATAATTCAGTATTAAGCATGTTTCTTATACATCTGCCCTACATAATAACGTCGCACCTTGCCTCTGGCGCTGTATTGAAGCTTAAGCTTTTGACAATCTCGCCTGCATACGATAATAATATATACTGCATTACTGCACCCTATTCCGTTTTACTCATAATGTACTATTATTATAATACTGCATACTACTCGACAAACTTCTTCGTAACATTTCTCAGAATACGGCACACATGCACCGGAAACTGGACTATAAACAAATCAACCTCTAAGACCTCTGGGTTTGTTATTTACCCAGGGGTACTTCTGTTTACTGTTTTATACTGCTCCGCCATATGAACTAAACATATAACTTTTTAGATTTTGTAAAATTCTATTCAACTTCTAAAAAATTCAGGGTTTAAAGCTTCAGAATCTACGCATTAGCGATGGATCATGAGTCATTACTCATTACTAATTTTATTAAGAACGAGAGCCGAGGTACCAGCTCAATATTTTCCAACTGCTCGAAGAGTCGACTCAATTGTTTGTCGGCTCAATTGAATGGGAGCCGTGAGCTCAGAGCATATCAGCAATGAGAATACGGTACTCGCCCGATACTGCTCCCCCGGTATAGTACTTTTCTAAAATATCTCCTGATAAAAAAAAGAGTAACCGTTCAATTGAGCCTTTGTATGATATGTCGAGAGTCGTACAAATAAGGCTCATCAAAAAGAGCTAGATCAATTGTGCGGCTCGCTCATGAACGGCTCATCGCTACTACACATACGTCAATAGACTCAAATATGCCGATTTCCCTTTTTCATATTGCGAGTAAAGAAGCTCCTGGTGACTTTTTCTAACCAGTGAGAACTGCCGGGCAATAATGGTGACCGCTGGAGACCCTTTTTTGAGGCTGCCTTTGGCCAGGAAAATATGCTGGAAACTTTTTGCTTTTCAATACGAAAGGAGTGAAAGTGTCAGCATGGTAGCTTAAATCGATACCAATCCGTTAACATGCGTAGGTCACATTGTGTTTTTCATATAATACGTAGGTACACATACACATTCAGTTGATGGACCTTTAGACCTATTAGACCTACTGATAAACCAAAACCTCCTTGATAATTCATCTGATACGAGCTTGAAACACCATAAGCATTTGTCGGAATTTGGAACAACCCTAATGTCAGAAACATAATCATTCGGGGGTATTTCCACAGAAATATCTCCACAATAGTAAACGTTAGTATGTATAACGCCCCACAGGTTCAATTAATGCGGTTTAAGCTTGGTTTAAGTGAAAGCAGCACGCAAGGTTGGTACCTACTTCAAACACAAATGTGTAATACCTACCCTGCACACACTTCGACCTCTGACCCTTTCACACGATGGGTAATAAGGGACATTTGAATGAAATGATTTTACAACTTCAGAAATAATTCCCTATAACGACAGGGTTAGCTTTAACCCTTTCGAGTGGACGGGGGTCAACACAGAGGACTGGCGGTGTCCGCTGACCGAATAATCACGGATTTGGGGAAAATATTAAACATTTTTGTGTACCAACACGAAATCGCAGTTTGTCACGCCAATATGCCTTTATATCGAGTAGGTAGCTATCACCAATATGGATAATGTAGTTTCTATAAGGGAATTAGTCGTGTTTTGTATTGAACACTGGCGCAATTTATGCCTATAATAAAACACTGTAAAACGATTTTTACAGTGTACCTAATCTGTATTTACGTATACAAAATAGAAGATAATCATCGTGTCTAAATAATATTTAATCCAATACTGTTTCATTGAAGAATATTAAATAGAACAAGACATAGAAAATAAAAAGATAACGGTGACAACTAGGAATCGAACGACCATATATGACGTTTAATAATTAGGTTTTACATGTATGCGTTATTATAGGTTGTACAAATGGGTATAATAATAATTTTATAGTACATAACATAATAAAATGACTGTGATAGATAGTAGTAAGTACAAGTGTGAAGTTTCGTTATCATTGAATGTTGTACAAAGAAGTTCAATAAGTATGTATAAAAACAAGAGTACAAAAGAAGTAAGTAGGCACTATGAAAGTAGTTACAGCGCAATGTGTAAATCAATGCGCAATATATTTGAAGTTAAAACCACGGCACATCTGGAAAAATTCGGGCACATATAGGACAAACGAGCTTTATATAATGGGACACAGCGGGCGTACCTAGGCGAAACATATCGCAAACTATTTTTTTTGATGGGTCCAAAGAAACGGGCCTACACGCCCACCTTGTGGAACTCCCGCTAATATCTGATCTTGGATAGGTCAGGTTCAATGACTATTCATGACTAATTCATGTAAGGCAGAATAAATGAAAACGAAAACAGACATGTGAGTAGGTACTATCTTAGCTCGGAGGCGTGGGATAAACATATTGGCTTACGGCGAGTTGATTGTGTAGGAATTGTTCAGAGGATGAACATTTGTTGTGAATATTTCTTATATAGATTATTGTTTGAAAAATCAACTTGTTTAAGAGTAGAACTACTATATGCGTTTAATACTCCCTGAAGTTGTAATAAGAGAAATAACTTATTGAGTAAACCTAAACAATTGTAATATTTAATCATTGAAGACAATTAACCACTGTGAAAAAGAAAAAAATCTTTGAGCTAATTCGATTAAATTATCTTTCGTCATTTTTAACTCCACTGTCCTTGAGCATATGTAGTTTAAAAAATGATCTCTGTAGTTTTTCTGTTTAAAATTCTAGTCTTTCTTATAAGAAAATGTACTTTTTCGGTACCTTCTTTATTACATATTCAAAATTTGATGTGAAAGTTAGTTTTGAATCCAATATTACACATAGGTTTTGATTTAATTTCCTTTTTAAATTTTTTCATCATTATAGTTTTGAGAGAACCGTCAACAGAAGGAATGTGCACTTAGCTACACATGTCTTCAGACTAGTTCATGGAACTATCGTGTAGGTAGAACATCATATTTTTATGTTCCCAACGGTTATTTGTCCCATTCACCGACAGTGATTGTTTTGTCTTTCAACCTGCAGGACTAACTTGTCAATGGCCGGTGACATAATTAATTCGGATATTGACATATTTATCATCAAGGAAGCTGTTTTTAAACGGTAAGCTTTACTACTGCTGATATAGTTGTTACCTACATAAAAATTTATTTATTTTTACTTCTACAAGTGTTCCTTGAAATGGATTTAACCATGTCAGTGGCCAGATCCTAATAGCCAGATACTTTCCAACATCCCCCTCCACATTCCTTTTGTAACATAAAATTATGTTGGGAGGATGATTCTAATGGCGGATATCATGGTCTTACTAGCTTCGGGCAGTTGGAACTATTGCGTGATGTTCAAATTTAAAATGATATATATTTACGGATGTGTTAAAAACCAAACAGTTATTATATTAAGAAAAAACTTAGTAACGGAGTCAGATATAAAAATCAGCTGATCGAAATTGGGTGTTTTGTCGACAGTGCGCATCTCATTAGCAATACCTCCGGATAGTTTAAACCACGTCCGACGGTCCATTGTGCGCTGAAGCCTGACTGACCGCAGCTTCCCGTAGCGGTCGATCAGTGTGGAGATGGATATCTGCAATAGGTTGTCACTGCGGTTCCAGTTACCGGAGAACGTTGATGTGTCTAGAGATATTTTGAGGAAAAGAAACCGATTCCTTATAAATTAAAAATATTTTTACACTTTCTTAGAATTTTACACTAACATTTTTTCATTGCTGTTAAATATTCCAATAATAACCGGTTCCTCAGAAAAATAATATCGACGGTTCCAGTGTAGCAAAGAAACCGGTTCCTTGTAACCGTGACAGGAATATCGACCATCTCTACCCATCAGTAGGTACGTTGTTCCGACTGCATACCAAACCTTTGCTCTGGACTCTGGCCATTCAAACCAAACCAAACTAAAAGAATAATAAGATCTGTAAATATACTTAGACAAAACAGAACACTGAAGAACAATGTGAAGAAAAGTGAAGGCAACAAAACACACCTGACGACCTGACCTAACCTATTTCTGTTTTGTCACTGTTCAGTTTTTTCCGATTATCAGTAATTTCGTAAAATAATATCTTATCAACTCCATACAGCGTATCAAATACCTAATGGTATTATGGAAGGCTTTTCTAAAAAATGTGTATTAATTGACTCTTAGTTTTCAAAGCCAGTTTCTGATCTCATCATAGACATTAAATACCATATTATATCCATGGATCTCATTAAATACCTTATCAATAATATTTCAGTTTAGAGCTCTGTAATCTCTCTTTCTGTTACACACCTTGATTATAAGAACGAGCTATACAATGGAAATATCACTGGTAGGCCTTTTTAAAGCGGAATGCCGACTGAATCTGCGAAAATTCTCAAACAGAGAGAAGTGGCGTCATGAAATTTGAACAACTTCTTCTACATACCTGGAATTTCTAAGTCAAGGCAATTATTTTAATATAACAACATCTTATAACTGTGAATTATATCCAATAATAAATAAAATCTGACTTGTAGTATTTCTTAATTTGTTCCATAATTTTGATGTAACCATTCAAATATATTATTATTATTATGTATATATCACAAATATAAATAATAATAAACGTATATATTATTATATTCTAATATACTTATTACTTTCCCGCGAAGCTACTGGGAGCAACTTGTCAACAGGAGCTTATTTAAACGGTGTTATATAAATTGAAATTTATTTAAATATACACTTCTTTTAAATTTTTACAATATCTTTTTCTATCGATTCCACTATAAGTTTATCATCAATTTTACGTTTTAGTAATTATGTGTCTTATGCATAAACTTTAATAGTTTATGCTACCATGAAACATGCAATTTTTTCATATAATATGAATAACTGTTTGTTTCCCTAATAAAAAAATAAAAATCATCAAAATAGCACCACAATAATGTGACATGCATAGGAGAAGATGCGTATTGTGATACGTACAGTTTTATTATAGTGAGTCTGTTAAAACAAGTGCAAAGCCGGGAAGACACTATTAGTTGGTTAAAAAACAGTAGAATGTTTGGACCCAACAATTTGTTGGAGATTAATTTTTTCTTACATTTTCAATACCAGTTATAAAATATAGAGATCAACAATTTCACGGTACGAATTGGGTTTCTTGTATAAAGTTTATGTAGCAAAATGTACCCTACCATAAAAAACCTCCATACCCCAAAGGGAAAATACTCATTTATATTTGAATATTTACAAGTGTTTCCACAAATTTTTGCCGATAGAAAATATAGGAAGACTTATTAAGCTCATGAAAATTTATTCAAGCGATATGTGTTCAAATTCAGAATTGAAGCGTTGTTTGAAATGGCTTTAACCGTGTTTGGTGACCAGATCTGAATAGCCAGGAAATCTTTTACCTTCCTCTTCCCTATCTCCTTCCCCTCCCCACTACATTCAGCCTCACAACATACCCGAATCGGGTATGCCATAGTCTCACTGACTCTAGACGGTTGAAAGCAGTTGTCTTGTGCGGAATTCACATTTAAAAAATGACATTATATATTATTATATCGGGGCAGCATAACGGGTGTATCAGTCTATGGCTATATACGACTTCGGAGGTTTCCCTGCGATTTATAATCTCAGATCTACCACAGTCTACGCACTTGTGAACGTATGTAGGTATTGTATGTTATTCCAGACACAGATTCACGTGTGCAAAATAACAGCGGGCGTGATGTATGAATATGAAGTTTGAAATATTATGTTTGACATTTGAAAAGGGTTTGCGCGGTTACTTTTACTTAGCCGCCGTGGATGAAATAATAATAAATCTTACATTACTTTAGAGCAAGGATATAACATTGGAATAGTTAAATAATATAAGTAGATAAATATTATTCTGTTGCTTAGCAGGGTTTTATCGGTGGGTTACTTGGTTCTGTAATTTGTGCTCTGCAGAAAAACATGATATATAATAAACATGTGAGAAAAGTAGCAGTTTGGCCACTTTTGAAAAAAGTTTGGAAAAAGTTTCGGCGTGAATCTATGATAGATTTTAAAAAATTGCTTTCAGTTTTTGAGGTGAGTACCTAACTACATACCAAATAATGCAGTTTTGGTGGATGTCAAAACGAGAAAACTGTCATAAAGCTCTTGCGTAATGTTTCAATTGTGTATAAAAAGGCCAGATCATTAGGTTCAGAATTAAGCACGAAACATTCGATGGAAGTTAAGACCTTCTGACTTTTGATTAATAAGTTGGCCCTGTTCTATGCTCTTAAGCTGTTTCATCGAGAAATATATTCCGTAAACACGCAATATTAGGCGCTTGATTGTATAGATATATTGGATATGGGTAAATAAACTAACCGGCAAGAACAACAACCGATGAAAAAAACTTTGGCCCGTATTAAATAAGTCGGCAAAGTTGAACGGGAACAACACATCCAATAACTTCCATAATACTCGCATAGCGCTATTACAATGCCTACTTACTGTTTTATTTACGACCAGGCGGAAAATATTATTTTATTTATGAGTTTCAGGATATTTTCTTTACGCATCAATGTAGACAATGCTATTATTTCGAATCCGGAGCAGGAAGCTGACGAAAATTGGATATATAAGTAGTTAAACATTTAGATAATATAGGAAGGCAATTATTATTACCAATATTGGTGGTACGTACTAAACGAGAGCAGGCCGGGATCCAATCAGAGTGACTCGGACCTAAAATAATGGAACTAGCCTCTAATCCTCTCCTTGATTGAATTCTCCAAAGTTTGCCTTTGTGAGAGTTTCCTCTAGCGTTCGGGGAAATTTCTCTTGCACAAATACATAACTCCTTCCGCACCGGTGAGCGGGTTGCGAAAACTTTTTGGTTTGGTTTTCCGCGGCGGGTGAGTTTTCTTATTTGACCCCTCCGCCCCCTTCCCTAATCCAGGGGAGGTTTCTACCCGGAGCCACCCCCGCCTTCTCTAGGCAGCCGTAGCTATTGATTTTTCGCCACGCCCGGACTCGCTCCTGAGGGGGAGGGCTGCGGGGCGGGAGAGGGGTGGGTAGGCCAAAAGCAAGGGTACAAGATACGCTTTGGATCGGTTTTTTAGTGATTGTTTACATTTTGCTCTCGATTCATTTTACATTCTTTGTGATATTTTATAATTTTTCTTGCGTAAATTTATATGAAATTGGGGATTAAATACTAATTTCAAATTAAAAGAGATAATATGCCCGTTTATAAAATGTATTATTTCTTCTTACGATGTACCTTGTACCCATGTCACGAATACGCTTGATGAAGTGTTTTTCCTTTAAAAATCCGCGTTGAGGCGCTGAATAAATGAAGATGTTAACATACCGGGATCGCGTGTCGTTTGAGGATGAAGGGAAGTTAGGGGGTGGCAGTTGGGGGTTGGTGAGGGTAGGACCGAGGGAGGATCATCGATACGAAGTACACCTACAATTATCCCTGTTGGTGAAGGAGTGCAACATAATGCCTGAGTATCACCTTGAAAGTATTCTAACGTATTTACTTTTACTACGCGTTCTAATTTATTATCATGAATCGTAATATATTAGGCGTTGTTAATACTTTAGTTAAATTGTTCATCCTTGACCACAATTCAGAAATACCGGTCGACACTCTTGAGAACGATACGCATAGTTGCACAGTAGGTATAGAGTCCTCGAGGTGATTTTCCACAAGAACGGTGATATACAATTTGGGAGGCGGGTATGGGTACGGCCGCCCCGGGAAGCATTTATTGGATAACCAACACCCCAAGTGATTCGCTACTTTTGGTGATTTAGCAGGGGTACCTGGGTTCATGGGGTGAGGTTTGTCTAGGTCTTGGTGGCGGATGCGTTTGATAACCTATCGCGTGGCAAGTCGGATCGGGAGAGACTGGTTTAGGGAGACCTTTTAACCTCTCCAGCCGGACTATCTCTCGACCCATCGCCTTCCACCGCAGTGGGAGGGATTGATTCATACGTCCGTCACTCCTGCACACATTGACCTCAAGATTCCTACGCATCCCTAATACATTTTTCATAACTAGAACTTTGTCTTCTTCCTTTCCTAAAAATACCCTCCACACAGCATCCCCAAAGATGACACAGGCTCTGAAGGATTTTTTTTCTCAGGGCCACCTGTGTGGAGCTATTGTAAAAAAAAACAAATTATCCAATTATTATTATGATCTCAAAACTTCTCTCGGTATTCAATTAATTAGTAGAAAACCTTTTTCGAGAGTTAAAGGCGAAGGATTATCCAACTTCGAAAATATTATCACTTACCCACCAAATACTTTCTCTCCCGATATAATATTTAGCCGGACGACTGACTGCTCGAAACCGCTGAGCTAATGAGGCAACCTTTCCGCGAATAGCCAATAACCGTTTTAGAAATATTCATTTTGAATATTGAAGTTTAGTTTTTTTGTGTATCACAATCGAACACGTTATTGACATGAAATCGCTGCTGCATGAGGTCGCCTAGTATTATTGCTACTTTCGGTGGTATGCGTTATAAAACCGTGTCCTATAAATAAGGACCTTTGGTTTATAAGGAAAAATATAATATCTTCTAGAACAATCCATCCGGCGAAACTAAAAAAAAGCTTAAAACTTTTGAGCTTTCCCGTTCGTACATTTAATTCCACGTTTGTTTTCGCGTCACGCGCATGTTTTTCATTCCGTTGACATGCTTCCACAGTTGTTGGGTAATGTTTTGACCACATGTGCTCGGGTTAGGCTCTCTTTACAAAATCCGCAATGTCAATAATATATTCCGGGGCGCGTAGCCAAGCGTTGTGAAGCCTTTGATATGGCAAATATACCCCCGTAGCTACGTCTGGGCGTGGAGCCACGTGCACGCTATGGAAATACTTGAATTACTTTGGTAAATGCCGGCGACAAGGCCCGCATATTGTTTTTTTAATCGCTTTTAGTTTCCAAGAGTTTCGTCGTCAATCTTATGTTATTACTTTACATTGTATATGTATATTATATGCGGACAACAGTGGATTTAATTGAGCAGTTACATTTGGCGATTTTAAACGTCATAATATTTACTAAATCAGAGTACAGAGACATAACTAACAAATTTAAGGCTAAAAAATAGTATTGCTTTAACATTTTTAGCTACCATTTCATCATTAGAAATATTTTTGTATATCTTCCCTCACCCTTGAAGAAGACGACTGAAATGATGAAGGAATGCGTAGTACCAAAACAATTATCCAAATTATTATAAATGTAATGAAATCCAGAATGAACAAATAAATATCTACTTACCACCATTGCCAGCGTTTGTGATGGTCACCCAAAAGTCGATAGTTTTCTCGGGTCCTAGTTCCTCGAAGTCCCACTTCTTTTTCACTTTCACAACACCACTTGACTCAACGGTAACCCACACATTTTCATCGCGAATTTTAAAGGTTTCTCTATCCGTTTCTTTCTCTAACTGAAACACACTCCGACCTTCCGTCTCACCATCCGCTTCCGTGAACTCGATTCTCTTTGTGGGCCTCACGGCTCTGGTCACTCTTCGCTTCTTACGGCGGTGATCGTTTTGGCCAACTTCATTGGTCATCTCGACACCTTCGCTGACGATATCGGCAGGATGAACGAAATCTATGAATACTACGGCTGGGCTATTTGATTTCAGTGATGGGGTAGCAACATCGTGTGCTTCTACTTTGATTTCGATTTGTGACTCAGTCGGTTGTCCGGTTAACAGCATTTCTCCAGTCTGGGGAACAATGACGATCAAATTGCTCGGAGCTGAGAGGCTGTATGCAATTTTGTCTCCGTCTGCGTCTTTGGCTTCTACTTTGCCTATGGATGTAAATCGTTTCCAAATGACCGTTGCATTACCACTTCTGTCTAAAACCTTAGTTCCATTAACCTTAAATCGATAATATTTTCTCAAAAACACGGGTGCATTATCGTTATCATCGGTCACCTCAACTATTATCTTTGCAACAGTCTTTTTGACCCCTCGTTCATCGCTAGCTTGAATTCGTAAGACATATTCGTCTTTCTTTTCTCTGTCCAATGGCTTTCCGGTGACCAGCCACACGCCTCGGTTGGCGTACTCGACTGTGACGTTTGGCATGACTTTCAAAGTATCACTGTCTTGCAGAGCAAAAGCGTTGTCGTCGTTGCCGGATATGAACTTGTAAATGATAGGTGTCGTATCAAATATCGAGGTGGCTAACAGAATAGGAACATTTTCTACTTTCGTTCCCGGCGAGGAGTTTTCTATCACCTGCCCTTTCGCCTGCAGGACATCCGACTTGAACCGTAGTATATCTCTTCGGTCTAAAACGAACAACGGCACTAGATGGGTTGCCGTGCTGTTCGGAGTCTGTTCGAGAACCACGAGATTAACGGCTTTGTTTATGAGTGGTGAGAGGTCGCAGGTGGTCATTACTAAACCGTCACCTAATACGGTGAAAAACTTTGAATATTCCTCATCTAAAATTCTAAAATTGAGATTGTTTTGTGAGTCGTTGGTTGCGAATTTCTTAATTCCAAACCCAGGATGCACATCGTGCGGCAGTACCGACAAGGCCGTAGCAGTGCTGGTGAACAGCATCAGGGCTGCCGCGAGGGCGGCTGCCCGCTTTGCGGGACTGGTCTCCATCCCTTCTACGATCCTGTGACTCTACGACGCAACACTGTCATCCTTTGCAACACCTGGAACAATAAATATCACTTTAATATAGGTATAATAATACAAATTAATCATCATCACCATCCTAATTTAGGATAATGTAATGTAATAAAGTTAGCATTCCCATTTGCACTAGTAGTCCTATTTGGGAACGAAAATCAATAAAAATAATAATATTCGCGCGAAATGATTGACACGAGACTGTACAATTATTAACAATTATTTATATGTACCATCGTATAAATACATATTTTTAATTGATTGGCTGTCTTTATTTATTGTATGTTAAAGACTTAGTGTATTGTATTTAGTGCTTTCAGATAACAATAAAATTATATAGTGTTCATGGAAGGAGAATTCCTAGCTTTTGTAGCTAAGAAGCTGGTGAATCTTTCTACCAGCGGTGTTTGATAGCTTCACTCTCTAAAGTGGTCCACGACAGTAGATATTATTCAAAGTTTACATTCTGCTGAAGATAAACGTCCCATCTAAGGCTAAGAAAATGGAACAAAGGGAAGCTTTTTGCTTTTAAAAGCGTAAAGGAAAGCTTTCATTTGAAATTCTCGCGTAAAACGAGCCCACAGTAAATATCATAGCCCTACATAAAAGTATAAGTGGGTGATAGGCTCAATTAAATAATAATTCCGAAAACAAGGTAACCATCCTTTTAAAACGTTAAAATAACCACTTTTGGTAGTGAGTGATATAGAAATCTTTCACGTATCGGCACAAAAGATCCTCAAACAGAAGCTCGTCAATAGCACATTCATCACGGATGTGTTCCGCCCCTCATACACAACCAAACGAGAGCAGCATTCTGTTGATGGTGAATCCCCGTATGGCAAAAATCCACGTTAGGAACCGGCATCAAATCAAAACCAAATATCCAGCTAAATAGATTCGAAATAACAGGGAACTAATGCCCGCGTCCTTTCACCGACTGTGTCTACATTTGTCACCCTGCCCTTGTTCGCTAGATTCATAAAAAAATATTATTATTTGTGTTTTCACGGACAACCGAAATAGAAGGCGAGGGGTTGGACTAAATTAACCCAGCTAATATATTATTTACAGCGAGCAAACACTCGTACGTTATGCAGCTTCAAGAACCCATTGGCAGGAATGCAGTAATAAGAACTGAATTATTTAGCTGTAATATTGATGAACCCAATTATGAACCCTTTGTTACATAAATCGGTTGCTGCGGGATATAGCGAAGCTTCTAGATATTTCGATACAATCTTCGTTATTACCCGATTCGTTCCCCCAAAAACGATTACATTATTCATAATGATCCCAAAATTTAAAAAAGATTTTTAGATATTGGTCGAAGGAACAATAAATAATGTCGATAGTTTAATTCAAGGTAGAGTTTAAATCAATGGGTTCGAGTAAAAAAATCTAGCGCGCGATTGATTTATTAAATACCCACACCTATTAACCGATTTCAAATTCTTTACGCTTATATTCGTGGCATATTATTATGCATGAGTGGTCTATTGATTGATCGAGGAATGAATATGAGATCGATATATTTTGTAATGCTTTTTTTTCTCTTATTCCATAACCGTTGAAGTTGTACTAAGATGGGGCCAAGGAATATCAAGAACCCAGATTTAAGATTCTTATTAGCTTAACCCAAGCTCTGTATAGTATGGTAGGATGGTTTTAGAAAACAGGGTGTAAAGAGACTTACTTTAACTGACTTACTTACTTTAGACTTACTTTAACCGGTTATTCCTTATAATATTTGGAGTTTATTGTTGTTGTTTTTATTGTTTTAAAGTGTAGAATATGCATTATCCATTGCATTCCCAAAAACGAGAAAAACGTTAGTGAAATGTTGGTCTCCGGTGACACCTATTGTTATTGTTATTTTAAAAAATCAACAACATAATCACATATCACTCGATCCTAACTGTCAAATGCCGGCAGATGTGATGTTTTTGGGTGAAAAAAAATCACCAGAGTAATCAAATGTAGCATTTATTACTCCAAATAACCTCAGGAATTACTAGTACGTCTCTAACATCCTGTATAAAGCGGGTCACTGAATAGCTAATAAGCATAAGATTTTTTTTTTCCATTAGCTCCACACAGGAGGCCCTGAGGAAAAAACTCTCAGGTCCTATATCATCTTTGGGGGTGCTGTATGGATGTTATTTTTACGGAAAGGAAATGGACGATGTTTTGGGAAGGAAAAATGTATGAGGGGTGGGTAGGAATCTGAAGGTCAATGTTTCCAGGAATGACGGACGTATGAATCCATCCCTCCCACCCCGGTGCAAGGCGATGGGTCGAGAGAGTCCAGCTGGAGAGGTCAAAAGGTCTTACTCCTTTACCTTTTCTAGAACCTTTTGGTTTTAGCCGATTTAGGGCACCTTTTGTCCCTTTAACACTGCTCAACCATTACATTTGATCGAAACAAAGATATTAGAAGAACGAGATGTGCTATGCGCAGTTCGTACTGAGTGGAATTGTTTTGCCGAGTGTCGCCGGTTTTGTTCACCAATACTACTGCACACCTTCGCTTACGCTAAGGCATCGCTAAGGTATCCGCACTAATACATAGAACAGATTTCTGTGCGTACACGTCCCGATACCGTTCAAAGTACCCTAATTAGTTAGTACTCCGGCTACGGTCCGGCGGCCAACATAGCATATGTCGTTCTTCTAATATCTTTGGATCGAAACGAAAATTTCATAATGATGATGAAACGAAATTCTGAATTTGAAATTTAAACAAAGAATGGTCAGTCTTTTGGTCCGAAACAGGCCCAAATCGAATTTCTTGTATTCTTGTTTATTCTATAACGCGGGTAGAAATGTATTCCATGCTATTTATGTAGGTGGTTAGCAGTAAAAGATGAATTTCGCAAAACTGGAAGAATATTATTTTTAGATAACATTCTCCAATTTTTTTTCAATGCGAAACTCGAACAAGAGTTTAAATACCCGGAGCCAGAGAAATTGTATCCAAATTTTGGGTATGGTGTGAGATTGAAGAAAGTGGGAAAGTGAAGGCTATAATATAATTTATAGAAATTTATACCAGAATGGAAAATACTCTCAGTGTCGCCCTGGTGTAAGACCAACATTAAGAATTGAAACGTTGCTTGTTAGTGCTTCGTAATGGCTTTAGCCGTGTTTGGTGACCGGATCTGAATAGTCATTTACTCCCCCACCTTTCTCTCCCCATCTCCTTCCCCTGCACACTTCGACCTTCGACCTCACAATATACCCTAATTGGGGAAGCCATAGTCTCACTTGCTCCGGAAATGCCAATTCACCACAGTCATCCTCTAGGTCAGCAGCGTCTTCAGCTATTGGAAGGTTGAAGCAATCAAAGAGCACACAAGATTCTAAGTTCGGTGAGCATGCTTTCGGAGTGTCTGTATCTAAAGCCTGGAATGGACTGCCACGTGATTTAAGAATGATCACAGACTCGACAGAATTTAGAGCTAAACTTAAAACTCATCTTTTCAGGCAGCTATATCCATAAATACAGACACCTTTCACCTTCACAGTCCACGACATTGTAAATAACTAAATGTGTAAAAAAAATTACTTGGAAATTCATGAATTTCAGCTTAAATTGAAAAATGACTTAAAACTATCATAAGAATCCGTAATTTCTGTTATTATTTTAAAAACTCTTAAGATCTGATTAGAATCAGATCCGGAGAAGAGTTTCTAGTAATCCCTGCCCCGTTGAATTGATAAACTTATTTTTTTTTTTAAATGAATATTTGGATCTGGTCACCAAACAAGGCAAGTGGTCACGGTAGTCTTACATCAAGGGTATACTGAGAGTATCTTCCACTATGGAACTTGCCGCAAATATTCAGTTATTATCTGGGAGAGGGTATAAGAATTGTCGCGAGAGTTTATACAGTTTTTACCAGAGGGTTTTAGATTAGAAAGGAGTAAAATAGCAAATATAAATTTCAAAATGACATAAGACGTAAGTAGAATTGAAAAACTATACAGTATTAATTTTTTTTGAAAGAATATATTTCATTTCACTATTTATCATCAACGTGGAGGTTATAATAGAACTCTTAGCGGTAAGACCATCATTACAACTACACTAAACTTATTTCGCATCTATTATATTATGTTCTGTGGCGAACACTAGACGGTGATTTTAAAAATAGCTGATAATTGTAAATCCGATTGCGTAGAAATATTTATGGTACAATACGATTAGTGGCGTGCACTGCTCTATGACCAAATATAAGCTGTGAATCTTTCACTGTGCAATAATGAGTAGGTACTTAACCTTTAGAAATAATAAATAAAATAAAAACAGTCGAAAACAGAATAGAATAGCCAGGCATAGTGTTAATTTGTGAGTGACTTGCCCGATTTCTTGAGGAAGATACCTAGTATTTTGGCAGGTTGCAACTGAAATGTAAATCTGACAAGTAGGAACGTGATGTTAGGGTAGAATTTTATTTTATTGCGGCATAAAAAAACCTTTCATTTACCTTTATTAGACATTGTTTCTGTTTTGATTTAATTTATGTTTACTCTCGTTTTTCTTAAGGAAGGGACAGCATTTCAGGATTTATGGACTGCACGCCTCTGAATACGATGTGAGTAAGGTAGCAAGTGGCATTGTAGAGAGAATGGGAAGATGATGGGGAGGAGGGGTCATTTTATTCCACGTGGCTAGCCAACCGCAGCAGCTAGACACGAGACACGAGATGGCTGCGTATTGTTACCCCGCCAATCCTGACCTGACAGCTACTCACCTTAGATCTTAACTATGTATGTGCATTGTCTCAACTAAACTGCTTGTTAAATTACATCCATTTTGTTAAATTGTCTAATCATTAGTGAGTAATCCCCTTGAATCTAGGACATAACAACTATTCATACGTAATATTAAGGTACGGATATATTGGCGAACCGAAACGCAAGCCGAAGGGAGAGGATCAAAGTAACAGCAAATGACGCGAAACGTCACTTGCGGTTGCTTCATTACTTTACCAATATTCCAGGCTCAGTTCGCAAATGTATACGCAGCATTATCTTGCTGGTTGGAATCTTATTGGGATCGTTTTGTAAATAAGATATTATTTCTTTGATCATTTTCCATAAATTGAAACATGAAACAGATTTTATGCACACAGGAAGCCCTCAGCTTTTCGTCAGGGTCGATATCGTATTTGGAGATTCCGTGTAGAGGTTCTGCTTAATAATTATGAAATGAAGGGTTGAATCTTTGCTTGGAAAGGAGGGTAATTCACTTAACCCAAACGATAGTTAAGAGATATGGGTTGGTGAATAATAAATTAATAATAAGCATTGTCTTCGAAATCCGGTAGAAGCGTCTAACGTGCAAAATTCTCTGCCATCTCGGTTATTTTTCGCATTTATTAACCTCCGTAATAATAATTATTATTAGTAAATTAATAATACACCGTGAGATGAAGTTAGGTATGAGAAATATCTGGATGGAATGCTTTGAGGAGGGTTTAGAACGGGAAGAATGCGAGGGCTACAGAGCTACAGGGCACAGGGAGGGTGAATCCCTTTCTCGAAGGCAATTTCAAACGCCTGCTCGTCAGTTGGGCTAACGCAAACTCGTGCAAGGGAGCAAAAAAACTGAGTAGGCAATTCGGGATATCAAACACCCACATATCTACCAGTATTACCGAAGCTTGATGTTGAGCTTATCTAGCATTAATTATTTTTTTATTGGGAATAATTTATTCAGAATATCGCAGAATATGCTTGGAGCAGCCCTCACCTTTAAAATTCCGAAGTTTAAAACCAGACAGTCAGACATTTATTTTGGAGCATTGCAGTCTGCGCATTGAATTTAAGATTTAGGATGTAATTATATGTAACTGTTTTGGCTCGGCCACCAGGTAGGTACATACTTAATTACATATTGTATAAACAAGTCATACAAATTGACTATTACTGCTTACTGCTTGCGTGGTCTATGGTCTCTAATGTAAATAATATCTATGATTTTGTCTGCAGCCATAATTTAGTTATAAATTAGTACCTACCTACCTTTTACTTTAAATAAATATTCATATGAAAAATGCAGTTATATGAACTAATTTACGATACGAAAAATATTACCAGAAAGAATGGTTATCAAAAGTTCTCGTTTAGGAGAATTATTTGAATGCTTATTCACTGACTTTTTTCTTTCCGTAATCTTTGGAATGAAGCACTTTTTGGGACTTATATTTTTAATAGAGATAAGAAAAGAGACACAAATGTAATTTATAGGTGGATTGGAGCTGTTAATTAAAATAACTTTAAAAGAACAGTGTGCTGTAAAACAAATTTACAAAAATGGACCACAGTCCGTCAATAACGAATGATGTTTGAATAAAAATAAGTTGTTTACTTACATGATTCACCTTTCAGATAAGAATTTAAAGCAACACTAGATTTAAAGTTTATAAGGTATGATTTATGCACCGCAGATCATAATTATTTTCACTACCATTTTCACGTGAATGAAAATCACCGCTACGTTTGTCATCTGTGGAACACTAGCGCCTCCTGGTGGGGGGCGGCGGCAGCCTTCCAACTTACACCTTCGCAAAGAATCTGAGCTTATTTAAACATTGCAATTTTTGACAATTCTCTTTGAATTATCTATGGACTGGATAATGCGATCATTTTGTCGCTAAAATCTGATAAATTCCTAAAGCTTCGGTTATTTATAATTCCCGTGGCGGGATGTTATTAATAGGGCGCCGCGAGCGCCGCGACGGATCAATACTGGCGGCGCGCGTCACCCTCGTGCAAAGACCCCAAAATTAACAATCTTATTCCAAACGAATATTCAATATAACAAGCGCAATCGAGCCGCGAGAATTATAAATGTGTCGAGTAGGATTCATTATTTTGTTTTTATGTGAGGAAATGGAGGGAGAATTGAAAAATGTGACCATCAACCGCCTTGCGCAGAAGTCGTCGCCAAAACACAACAAACATGGCAACCCATCGTCAGCGGAGAGTGCGTGAGAAAAATGTACACCAGAACACTTTATTCTCTTATTATCAATTCGGCGGTTCACAGACCTCGGAGGTCGGCGTTACGGGCAAACGCGCGGAATACAAACAAACAATAACACAACGAGATGATCGATCAATTCTGCACAAATTAACAACAAACCAGTAAATTTCGCTGCTAGTATTCACTGTTTACACATGTTTCACTAATGCGCGTTTAAATTTTGATGGTTGAATACTTACTTTATCACAAAATCGATGTATTATTTCGTCGGCGTGACAGCCGGGAAAACCGAACAATGCGCGACAAACTCCTCTCTCAACAGCCGGCAGCGGACTGAGCGGATTGGCGGAACGCGTATCGAGCGGGGAGCGCGCGCGCACGTGAACTGCTATCCCCCCACTACAAAAAGCTCCGCAAAGCTCAAAGCTACTCCGAGAAAGGGTTCCAAAACAACACCCACGTTATTCTAAGTACTTATACAACTGCTTTATGTTTTTTGGGTAGTGTGCTTATTTTGATATTAACTGAATTGCATTTTTGTACCCACCAGTCATTAGCGACCCTTGCGCGGGTAGTTTCCCTCCGCGTTGGGATGGCTTCTTTCCTACAAGCGGGCAGTCAACAAAATACACAGGGTGGTTCAGTAATTATTTTCTGAGAAAATATATTATGCAATCCTAATTCATTTATTGTAGCTTAGCTGCTACAACAGAAAAATTTCATCACTTTTCCAGAAATCTCTCTAACCGTGAAAAATTAGTGATTTTTTTTATGAATGATGATTTCAATATGATAACAAAAAATACAATATTTTCATTATACGCAGAAATTTTATTATATATCGTTTTTTCGTTTTAAATAATTAAATAATCATCATATGTGCTACAAACCCTGGTCGCCCACAAATTGAACCATTCTCAGTTATTTTTGCCTTAATATCGGATGTGTTGTTCACTTCCAAACCAACCACAGCGTCCATATTTAGGCCTACCGTCACTCAGGGACATTAAGATCTATAGACCCCGAGGCTGAACTTCTTCGGACCCTACCGGGGTGATCTTGGGAGTAATCCACAACCCCCAGCAAAACGTGGGGTGCTCCCTGGAAATGTTTATTTATTTATTTATTAACGCCCTATTGGGCTTTTCTTAACTAGGCTCGGCTCGCAGGAAATGCTCGCCGCTCGAATGTTCGAATGTGTGCGTTGCCGTCGGCAAGAGCCGATCAGATCCGCCGAGCATATCCATGTGTGAATTCTGCACTGCTTCCTACAGGCATATAATGCTGCGTATACAATTGTGAGCCAAAACGGGAACCTAGCCTCGAATTATGGTAAAGGAAGAAGCAACTTCAGGCGGCGTTTCGCGCAATTTGCTATTGCTTACTTCCTTTCCCATAATTCGAGTCGCGTTTCAGCTCGCAAGTGTATTCGTGCCATTAGAATCCTCTTTGATGGTGTGTCGTCTTCATACATTATTTTATGACTTCATACCTTTTTGCAACATAAATACATAAAAACGAAATAAAATAATGAGAAATTTGTCTATGACCACGAATTTATTTAATGTATTACGATCAACCAGTTTCGCTTAACGCAAACATCACCAGGGTACAAATCAACTTTCAGTTTAATTTGTATCCTGATGCTGCTTTGCTAAGCGAAACCGGTTGGTCGTAATAAATTAAATACATTTTGCGTTATAAACAAAGTTATTTTTGTTTTACTTTATTAATATTTCAAACCACAAAGTGACTGCTTTCTACCAAAATATAAATTCTCTGTTCTCCTTAACAATGCGTATATCCGTATATCCGCCCCTAGTTACGACACTACACACCGATCCTTTCGGATCAACTCCTATCTACCAAGTCCATATTTAAAGAATAGAAAGATATCAAAAAATATTTTAAGCACATAAATTAAAAATTAAACATACACTTTACAAATCATATCGAATCCATTAAATTCCACAATATCAACTCACTTCAAACACGACATTTAGTTTTTAATCAAATCAAATTATTTTAAATTCTGAAAAATGGCTTAGACCCGCCTTAACTAACCAATTTTATTAAAAAACACAGAAAAAAGGCAAGCCAACCTTTTTTTAAATTTTCCCACATTCAGAATATTGCAGAACTAATATTAGAAAAATCCCCAATTCTCCTATATTATGTGCGCAGTATAACAGACAATTTCATAATATCGACATTCAGAAATATCGACTCGAAGTAATGTGTACGATCATAAATTAATGCACGATTACAGACCATCTCATGACTCATATACTTATCCTGTGTTTCTCTTCCTCTTCCCTTTACGTTCTTATTAGTTTTAAGGCAAAATAAAATTCCTTTCTCTAACCAACATTAGCGTACGAAACTTTTTTGCTTACCTAACCTTGTTTAACTTCGTGTATAATAATAAAATGAGTTTATTCCAGAATGTATGTAGGGGTGGTGCAATGCAATACATTCCATATTTTTAAATAACAAACAAATAATAATAAGAATACACAAATTGGCAAAGTGAAAAATGGAGGATATTTGAACATCAGAGGGCCATCATGGGGGACTCCATCCAGGCAACCATGGCAGTAATAGTCGTGTTATTTGATTGGCATAGTCTGCGCCATAAGCTTCTCATGTGGTGGCGGAGAAGCGCACTGAAAGAGTGCACTCGTCTCTCCAGGAACATTTCGGTAGCGCTGTAGTATCTCGGTAGGTAGAATAGTTGGCGATAACCATTATTTTAAGCGACTTTTAGCTTATGCCATTGAGATGCAGTGTAATCTATACACACTTATGATTTGTAAAGCGAAGTGCAGAATGCGTTGAATAGTATATATATTATATTTTTTACATTATTAATAAATTAAATCTCACAAACATTACCTTATTTTCAAGTAGACACAATAATGGAAAGGAAGTAAGCACGTGTGTCTTTCTGAAATGACGTGTGTTGAAATGGTCCGTGTATTTATTTTTCTAGAGTGCCTTTGAAAATGTGTCAAAATACGTGTTTTAGTGAAAGCTTTACAATGCAATTGATTTTGCATTCAGTTAATAGTGGTAAATGGTAGTAATAAAATATTTGTTGAGTTAATATGCTTAAGTTTGCAAGTTAATTTGATAGTACATAAAGGATTTTATCGCACCAAGCATCAAAAAAAGATCCACTCATATTTCACATTTGTTTATTGCTTGACGACTGTTTATGTTACCATAATTATGTCTCCAAAATCACACGGTCCGGGACAGCGGTGTTCGACCATTGGGACACTTGACGTAGTACGGGGTGCCGCGGATAGTCGAAAAGGTTGTGAGACACTGAACTCGGATAGCATTTGAATTGTAGACAGATTTAAGTTATGTTTAGAAATGGTTAATGGTAACGACTGCTTTTATGCGCAATAGTCATGTAGATCATACGGATGGCGCCGCATAAGTACACATTTATTTACTGGTGAATTTAAGGCTTGGGCTGCTCAAAATTCCATCGTCCCTCTGACGTGCACAAGATTAAAGAGGGAAAAACAGAGTTTGAGAAGAGATCTTGTCAATTTAACTTTTTGAAATATTTATCTTAATATTTACTTTCTATTTTACTTCTTAAATATTTAACTTAATTGTTCATTTTCATGTTTTTTTGTAGTCGGTTTTTACCTCATTGTGTGCAGTTGTAGAATCGGCACTCATATTGTATTTCAGAAGAAAATTCTTTAACATACACATATTTATCCACTCATGCATATAATATTTTATTCAAATATTCAAGAAGAAACAAGAAGAGCCAAAACGAAGCAAAAAGAGGCATGTAGAAGTAAGGGGGGAAGGGAGAAGAAGCAAGAGGAAGAAAAAAATAAGCGGGAAAGGGACGGAGGAGCCAAAAAAGACAAAAAGAGGACAGAATGGCGCAAGAAGGTGCAGGAAGAGACTAGGAGAGCCAAAAAGAGTCAAGAAGAAACACAAAGAGCGAGTGGAAGCCAGAAGAAATAAAAAAAACGAGAAGAAACAAGGAAAGCCAAGAAGAGCCAAGGACAAGGAGAGGTAAGAAGAACCAAAAAGGGCAAGAAAAAGCAAGAGAGGAGGGAGAAAATGCAAGAAAAGTCACTGGAAGTTGTATATTTTCTAAAATTTTTAAAAAATATACCTATCCCCACACAGGAGGCCCTGACGAAAACAATTTCCCTCAGGGAATATAACATCTTTTGGGATGCTGTGTCGCGTGTATTTACTAAGGAAAGGAAGAAGAGGAAGTTCAGGGAAGATAAAGGGTATGAGAGTTGGCTAGAAATCTAGGGATCAGTTTGTCCAGGAGTGAGGGACATATGAATATATCCTTCCCATTGCGGCGCAAGGCGATGTGTCGAGAGACCAGTTGGAGAGGTCAAAGGGTCTCCCCAAACCAGTCGGAACCAATCTGGCAAGCCACGAAGCTACGGGCAGGGGCATCCTGAACAGAACTCACTCGACAAACCCGGGCACCCCTGCTAAAACACGTAACGAACCACTTGGGGTGACCTATGGCCGAGGTGTTGGTAATCCAGTAAATGGTTCCCGGCTCGGTATAAATATAAGTAATAGATGGTCCTTCTTCAGGGCCCTCATAAGCTTATCATGTAACAAATAGCTCCGTAATAACTTACGTACTTAGCTCCGCAAAAAAAAAAAATCGTAGTCAAAAGTAAACAAACTTCAATATAAAAGTGATCAAAAGGTACAGAATTTAAACATCAAAAACCTGCTAGATTAATAATAGCCAAATTCTGCATTAAATTCCTTTAAAAGTGTACGAAAGAAAAATAATCAGAAGCTGTCAAAGCAAAGTGTGCTAAGTGCCTAAACTATATTAAAGTGATTAGTGATTTTATGTTTAATGTAACAGATTGCCAAGTTACCAATCATACTCTGTCATTCAATAATTATAAAAGTTAAAACAATCATTAATTTGACAGTGAGTTAAGTGCAGTAACAACAAAGTTATTTTCAAAATAGCATTATCATTGTCACAAACTGGATTACATACACTATAAAAATCAAAATTGACGATATCTCTCAACCAGGCCGTAGCTTAGTTTGTTAAGCGGTCGATTTTCGATTCAGTTGGTTATAGCGACGGCACGTGTTCGATTATCAAGTAAACTAACAGATTTTTTTGTATTTATTCTCCCTCTGTGCATCAGTCGCAATACTGTGTGATTACAGCTACATTCAAATTCAAAATAAATTCCTCTAAACATGAGTCGACAGAGAAATGCACATAATAAATCAACGACATCTAGTGACGCTGAGGAAGATGACAAAAAAATCATTACTTATATCGACAAAATATTTCGAGAAATGTACGAAACTATTAATACCAAACTAAATATTCTGCCAGACATAAAAGACTTCATCGGCTTCATTTCCGCCGAGTACGAAAACCTGAAAAAAATGTTATCTGATTCTAAATCGGAGAACCTGATATCAATCGTAAACAACTTGGAACCGTGATTTCCCGCCCCATTTTCGAGTCGGAAATATTTAAATTCATCGAGTCTCCAAGATCAAACCAGATTCCAGAAGGCCCAAGTCAATCATCGTGAAGCTCCCGAGCGTTAGGGCAAGGGATGAAGTCCTGGCTGCAGTCGTCAGCTACAACAAGAAAAACATGAACTCCAAGCTAAACTCAACTCATCTAGGCATCGACGGCATCAAATCACCGGTAAACGTCAGCGAACACCTCACACCAACAAACAAGGCCCTGCATGCAGCCACGAGGATTAAAGCGAAAGAAGCTAATTATAAATTCGTGTGGATCCGTAATGGTAAAATTCTTGTTCGTAAAGATAAACACTCAGCGCACGTAGTGGTGATCCGCAACCAGGACTTGTTAGCTTCGCTTGCCTGATATTCCTACCGTATTTTGTCTAAATTTCAATTGGTATATGTATACATGTATGTAAGTATGTGTGTATACATGTATGCACCTTACAGTGTTCTTGTTGTAATATACTGTTAGGCATATTATCCATTATATCATCTATGTTGTGTTTGTCTGTAATTAGTGATAGTATCAACCATGTTAAATGTACTTGTATTTGCGAGAGCTTTGATATGAATCACCAAATGATAATAAATAAAAATTAAAAAAATAATGACTCTAGACCCGCGAGTGTCCCTGCAAAGCAAGTTAGTAGCCTGTTTTTGAATGATTAGTATTTGTACAAGGATGAGCAAGGCGCAGAATTATAGTGAAACACTAATATGAGAAAAGAGAAAAGGAAACTGTACAGATAATAAAACTAGAACTATATGGGATAAGTGCAAATAATCAGATATCAATGTAATTTTTAAAAATGAAAGAAGGCGCGATAGCTGAAAGAAAATCAAGTGGGCATGAACAAGGATCTATTCTTTCCCTCGCCTTTGAGGATACGGCACATTTATATATAATGTTCATAGAGACCTGCAAAGAATGTAAGGTACGCTTAGATGGTTTGGGCATATAGAGCGAATGCGTGATTTGTTTGTTAGTTCATAAGTGAACCGACTAAGTATAGGTAACTTAATCTTGTTACGCAATGTAAGCACAAATTTAATTAAAAAATATAAAATTTGAAGAAAAAAACACAAAACGAAATTAATTTACAAAAGACAAGACCAAAAACACTAAAAAAATATGAAAAAATATTCAATACTAATGTCATAAAATTAATGACAACCGTAGTCCTTCATCTTCACCTGCGTCTCAATAGAGGCGCATTGAGCTGGGCAACTTCTGTCCCCAGTAGGGTTGTCATTTTTTTAATTCCTGCACACATGGCACAAATAGCTGCTTCCGCTTTCTTGGGCATTCCTCGAAGTAATGACCACTTTGGGCGCAATGGCGACATGGTATAACGTTCTGAGTGCATGACTTGCTGACGTGCGTTGTGCATCTTATTGCGTCCAAAAAATCCAGTGCACTACAGGAACTCCATTCAAAGAAACAGTGGTCGCTATTAAGAAGGATGCCTTAGCCTTTGGATCCAACACTCGAGTTTGTATCTTTCTCATTTCCTCAGATGTGTTTCCTTACGGGACTGAGGGTTAAAATACTAATATCGGTTGCAATGGGGGGGGGGGGTCGATCGAGGGACTCGTTGCAAAATTAGTTTCGTCGAATGATTACTAAAAGCCATGGAGCTGTAAGTCTTTGCTGGTGGAATGGTGATGGCTGCGCCAGCCTCAATAGATGACAAGATACCAGTTTTATCTTTTTGTTGTGTCTGTGCTTGCTTTCGTTAACAATGGTAACAATACTGGCAGGGTTTACTCACAATGATAAAAAATATCATCATAAAAGGAAGAGGAAACCACCATCCTTGGGTGCTTCATTTTCTCTTGATTAGAATAAGGATTGCTCGTAATTAGCTCAGTTTGTTCATGTCTGACTGTGACGAATGTATACGTGAGTAGAGAAGTGCTTGCAGTTGGGGCCGAAGGCGCGACTGTCTATTCAGGCGGACTTTACATTACGCTGTCGTTGTAAACTACGGACCCCACCATATATTTTCTTCCTTGGAGTATATTCGTTTCTGAGTGTGATTTCTTCAATAATCCGATCTGCTTTTTCAAAACTCCTTCCAAAGCCTTGTCCGTTTTAATATTCTTCCCGGTATACTTATTTCGAAGAGAGCTCCTGGACGATGCCTCATCCTCTTCAGAAGATGGTTCACCAGAGTGTTTTTCCATCTTACGTCAACATATATACAAAAGATCTGGGAAATATTGGTAAAAACAAGGGGGGAAGGGATACAAGAGTAAAATATAGGCTAATATTTTTTTAACGTGTACGAAAGAAAGATGACTTCTTATTAGAAAGTTTAAGCTTGGAGAAGATACGATTTTGCACGAAGAGGACAAGATTTTAAAAAGACTGCCCATGCACATTACATGATTTTACAGTTGAGTTGTTTTTTTAATAATAATAACATTTGAGTGATTTCTACGGGGCCATTTTCATGAAAAAATCACCTGAAGGGCGCTGATTGCTATGGATATAATATTTATTAGAAGATTAATGGCAAAATAACAGTTGAGATTTAGTTTAAAAAATAGTAGCGAACTAAAAATTCCACATTCGGACATGTTCATGTTCAAATAAAAAACTTGTACAAAAAATTGTCTCCAAATGTGAAACTCAGCTTGTATCTACCACTTGACTATAATGTTTTAATTGGTGGGTAGATATGGATTTTGTAGTCTACCATTTGACGTATCTAATAATATCTGATTAGGTAGATATTTTTCATGCTCTAAAAGCCACACATTGAAAACTTCACAGGAGACAATAAATACGAATGTATTCGTAAAACCAATAAAACAATCTGGACGGTTAAATTACTATGGTAGTGACTATTGGTTATTGAATAGTTGATTGGTCATGCCATCGCCCTGTCTGCGTCCATCCAGTAATGCCATATACAAAAAAATGAAGAACCGTGTTTCTTTAGGGGTAAAATAACCTATATTTTTAATTAAGAAAACCCTATTTCGAAGGTCATTCCATGTTTTATATGTTTCTAAGTTTCTAAGTTTTTTTACTTAGAATTTAATAAGGAAACAGCGGCACATATATAAATTATGTACCTACAATGCTTTATGAAAAACAATCGTTCTATAATTTTCTTTCGAATAATAAAAAAATGTTTTTGAAAAAATAAAAATAAACACACCACAAATAAAAACAAAAAGTTTTTTTATTGTTAAGAAGTTTTATTTGTAGGGCTTCAGAATCCAGGTCCGGCCCGGTGCAGGCACATTTGGAGCAGTCCGCTCCGGGCGCTGACTTGCTACGGCGCTGATAATACCTAACACCTAACACAGTGGCCTCGAGATTTTTACTAGCGCCACGCGCCGTTTGGCTCTGGGTCGGCCCTGTGTACAGAATATAATTCCGTATATCTGAATATAAGCTCCAAGATTTAAATTCTCCTGAAAGGGTAGTTCTTATACTAGTGTTCTTAAAGTGCGTCCTTATAAACTGTAGGAATAGTAAAACATTGGCAAAAGCTCTTAAAAGCTATTTCCTTAGCAGTTTCATTAATGACTAACACAATCTTTATCTGGAACTCCATAATAACATCTGCATTTATTTATTTTAATGTATTTTATTTATTTGTCTTGTCCTTTCTAATGTTGTCTTTCCCGAAATGAGTTATATAAACTCACTGGGAATAATACATTATTACTTTGTTATCATTTTGTAATGTATTATCTTACAAGATAATACATTACGGTCACATCTAGGACCCTTTCTGTATCCTTTTCTGATTTTTCTGTTTCAGATTTTCGTTTAGAAATCGCTAATATTGTCTTCAATAATTAAATATTACAATTTGAGGTTTTACTCAATAAAGTTATTCCGAAAAATAAATACTTACTTACCTTTAATAATATAACTAAAAATACTAATTTCGGTTATGTTTCTGTCTGAAACTCCGGTTCAATGAACCCTAGAACTTCAGACAATGTACAATCAAACATGGAGCTAAAAAGCCCTGGACAGAGCATTAGTGCGATTTTGTATGAATGGCAGTGAAGTCAAATCTAGGGTGAGGGGAAATTGCCTGGCAGCCATCTTGTATGACCAACTTTTGAACTGATTTGTATGCAAAGTGGTGCATAATTATCTATTATAATTTTATATTTACGTAGTGTTAATGGATATATAACGGCTAATGGTTTTTTCGTCATTTAATGAGACAAGGAATGGGATTTTCGAGGCAAAATTTTCGTGTCCTCTGATATATTTAAAAAAAAATTGAAAAATCTACGTTTCCCAAGACTACTTGAAATTTACTCAGAATTTGCCCTCAATTTTTCAATATATTAGAATTTTTGTGCTTTTTCCCCTTTAGTACATTTTTCTCCTCTAGATTTAAGGAAATTTCCCTAGACATCACATCACTGGATTTTTATTTTTTTTGGATTAATAAATTTTATTGTAAAACATGATTTAGCACACAAGCGAAAGACTTCAGTTGAGGAGACAGTTATGTTGCAGCAGTTGGAGAAAGGAGAGGAACTCAGTACTGCGAACCCCGCAAAAGGTATTACTGCCATCTATGAACAGATTTTACTGCACAAGCTCAGTTGTTTTCTTACTCTTCATAGATGTCAGTAACAATTTTTTATGTAGGCTGAAGACGAACCAACATTGCCATTGATATTATATTATCTTATTATTATGATATTATTCTATTTGATTTCAAGTTGTCTTCTTTTCATCCACTCTTGAATAAAACTTTGGGGCTCAGTTATGATACTAGGAAACTTGAGGTCAGTACTGCAACATCACAAAGTTAACTTTACAGAACGCAGTCAATTTTAAAATTTGCTACTTATATTATTTTATTTTTTGTTTGGAATTTTAAACCTTTGTTTCCTTTTATTGACAGTCAAATGATTAATTACTACTTGGTCTTTCTGCAGTGCAAGATAAAAACATGAACCAACCATGTGGGTACTTATTCTATCCCACTGAGAGAGTGAGTTCTCTCTGCCTAGTAAACTCTGGTCCTAGGTAATAATATAAAAATAGGATATTAGTTCCTTAAGGCATAATATGTCAGGCCCCAAATTCGGAGAGGGCCCCGGGTATGTGCCAATACGATACACATTGAGGACCCAGAACTTATTAGTAGTGCAATGATGGACGACTTAACTAGATGACTTATATTGACTTAAATTGACTTGCGATGCCTGGGTGGGAATCTAACGCGTTTTAAACAATTCTAGAAGACTTACATTGAAGACAAAATTGAAATATTTCTGTCTAGTACTGTGGGAATACTGTCTTTCCGAAAAATAAAAATTGAAAGCATTTATTGTTTTATCTCCGACCTCGAAAAAAATTCGTAATAATTCATAAAAAAATCTAATAATTCATATTTTATTTCCTTCTCCCACAAGACATCATCAGTACAGCAATTAAGGAGACCATTTAAAAAATTTAGCCCGCGGCCCTTTTCCATAATGTTGTGAAAGTTTGAAAAATTTTCTGGAAATGAAATTTTTTGCATAAAAATCACATTCAACATAGACTTTTTGCCCCCTCCTCCCCTTGATTGTTTGCTGACTGCCTTAGATCTGCCCCTATCTAGGGGCAAAGGCGTTGCCTTGTGGATCTAATTAATCCAACCGGGGAATGAATGGAGCGGCATTCATTGAACACATGTTCGGTGGACTGCACTGCACCGCATTAACACATTCTAGACATAAAAGCCCCCACCTATGCATCATGTGGGACCAGTGGCTATGGGAGCACCTTATCAAATTGATAGCGGAGCAGAGTTAACGAGGCAGTGAGAACCCAGGCTGTCTCTCAGTGGAGTCTTGTTCAAGATGAGCATTTCCCACATCGCACATTACCATTTCCTACATTTTTCCTAGATGAAAGCACTAAATCAAGCGCTATAATTTGCTGGTATTCATATGTCAAATTCTGTAGTCCTCCGCTTTGACTGCCAAGTTTTGTACACGAGAGTTACGGCAGGATGGGTTAAGACCACCATTCAGAATTGAAACGTTGCTTGAAATGGCTTTGACCTTATTCGGTGACCAGATCTAAATAGCCATGTACTTTCGCACCTTCCTCTTCCCCATCTCCTTCCCTTCTTCAATACTTCAGCCTAACAACATGCCTCAATTGGGGATGCCATAGTCTCATAGGCTCCCAACGGTTTGGAGTAGTTCGGAACTCCTATGCAGGTTTCACATTTAAAAAAAATTGCTTAAACATTATTACGACTAATTATTTGAATACACTTTTACTTTATTAAGAGTTAACGAAACAAAAAATAGATATATCTTATAGAGGGTAAATGGGTTTTTATATAGACAAAACTATGTAAAACTATACATTCATATTGCGTATGTACGTTCGCAAATAAATAATTTGTATAAATATTTCAAAGCATAACTTGCAAAAAGTGTATATTCATAAAATAATTATATTAACACCATCTATGAGCGCGTAGATTATAACGTAAAATAAAACTCTCATCGCTAGATGGCAGAAATTCATTTATTGCCATCTCAATAAATTCTCAATCTATGTCTGTAACATGGTCCATGGTATGTGATGAGTCAGAAGCTGGATGCGGTATTTTATTTGGTCATTGGCTGAACTGGTCTGGACGTATTACTATCCAAAAATATTGGTTTAAAAATATATTTTACTATTTTGGTATTTTTAATTTTTGCATTGAGTATTCAAATGAATTTATGGAAATTTGTTTCACTTTTTTCAAAAATTATACTTTACTAACTATAATTGTATTTGTAATGATACAATGATATCCCAATACCCACTTTGTTCATACTGAACCTATCCTTCTATACTGGAAAAAGAAGAAAAAGATTTTTTTAACATTAACCCCACAGAGCCTATGTCACATTTTGGGATGCTGTGTGGAGGTTCTTTTTTAAGGTAAGGAAGGAGAGGAATTTCTGGGAAGGTAAATGTAATGAGGGTAACAAGGTATGAGGGAATCTATGGATCAGTGTGTCCAGGAGTGAAGGACATGAATATATCCCTCACACTGCGACGCAAGGCGATTGGTCAAAATACTAGTTGGAGAGGTCAAATGGTCTCCCCAAAGTAGCCTCTCTTGATCTGGCACGCTTCAAAACTAGAGGGCAGGCGCATCCTGAACACACCTCACACAATGAAACCGGGCACCCCTGCTAAATCACCAAATGTAGCGAATCACTTGGGGTGACCTGTGGCACAGGTGTTGGTTATCCCCGGGCAGCGGTACTAAAACCCGCCTCCCAAAATAAAAACAAACAAACAAGATAATATTATTCAAATCAATGTATAAAAATTGTTAAATTATTCTCATTTTGGAATGATTAATATTTTTATCATTTATTATTTCTTTACATGTATGTATAATTTTTACATACTATTATTCCATTCGACAATGAATTCTATTACATTATTTAAAAAATACTAGGTAGGTATCTAAAACATTTTTTCAAAATTCAAAGAATATAAATAAATATTAACAATAATAATTCACAATTTAATTTTGATGGTTGAACCAATTTTAAAAAGATTATTTACAATATTATCACTTACTAAAACAAAATTACCGACTATTATCACATTACTTAGTTACATTTTATAGAAAAACAATGAAATTGAAATAATACGCACGACACATGAGACTATATTATAAATAATTTAATGACAACAGTTTTTATTGATATAATTATTATATGTATGTATAAAATATGTTCGTATCAACATTATTGGTAGAATTTCAATCGAAAAAAAAAGTACGAAAGATTTATTTTTTTGATATACCTACCTAAATAACTGAATAATTTGTTATTTGGGCTCCATTTTTCAAAAAATGTTTTTCGTAACATCTGAGAAACATAGTCACTATTACATTGTAGTGTACATAATATTTTAGTTGCAGTCATTTTTTTATATGTATCGAGAAAATATTTTTGTTTATATGTACCGGATGTCGTAAAAGTCATCACCCGTTCGGAAGATGGTCTCTTGCAAGTGGTCTCACGTCATCACGACTTTGACATTTGTAAAGCAAACAGAAGCAGAATACATACAATTCCTATTTATACTCCTCAAGAAATCAGAATAATTATTGATCATGTTTGATAATAATAATTATTTTTATAATTTGCAAACACAGTTACTGCCTTGGGAAATCGAGTGATAACTTTAGCGCCACCTTGTGTGTATTAAAAATAACTAAGCCCTTACTAATAAATGTCATAACTGATAAACAACCGTTTACCGTTCATAAATGGTTTTTTATCAGTTGTGTAATATTTGAAACACGTTTATTAGTAAGGAGTTTTGTTATGAGAATTTATATTCTTCCGCTATTTTAAAGGAAAATTATTTTGTTTGATGAGTTTTCGTAATATGTACAGATAAGATGAGTTATTATTGTTGTGTTGTACACAAACTTAAATACCCTTAAAGAATCGGCCCTCATTCAGAAATAAAATTGAGATATTTTTTTTACCACATTAGAAATAAATTGATTCTATATTAGGTACATACAACACTTCAAAAGATGAATTTATAATTCGTGTATGCATAATTTTAAACACTTACATATAATTTTTAAATATTTATTTTTCTGAAAAAGATTTTACCCTCTCCGGAAAGAAAGTAACATAATTAATTTTGCTTTCCGGAGGGTTAATTATACTTAAATGTTTGTCACTAAACTTCTTTTGTCTTACTAATTTCGTTTGTCTGTGCTGTGTGTTAGTTAGTCCTGTGTGAAATCTGGTTCAATGAACTCAAATTATCCATGAATTTTAGCATCATTTTCAAAATTGGATCTGATTTTTTGAACAATTCAGTCTATCCCCTAATTTTTTACATGTCTGCATTATTATATCATAACTTGTTTAATTTACAGTGTACAGAAAGAATACAACCATAACCGTGTCCACTAACTTCAATCAAAATTGTTCTGTAAATACATACAGTGAAGATTTTTATTTCCAATAGATAATAGATTTGTTATCGAAAATAACAGTTGTAGGCAAATTGCAATTTTTTTTAGAACACCACATTTATTTCTTTTTATAGGCAGACAAGAAGTTTTCCTGATTTTTTGCTCATTATTTCAGAATATGTAATGTATTAATAATTACAATTTATTTATTTCCTCTACAAACAAACATATTAATTTATATTAATATTTTATCATAGGATGATGCATACCCAACTTCAGTCTGCTTATCGAATATGTACATAGAGTATTAATCTCGATAAAACCTTAAATATAATGAATAATGTACATTTGCAAAATTATTTCAATGAGAGTGAAAGCTGTATTACGCCAACATAGTAAAATAGTTGAGAGTTTCATGCACAAAATTAAACCAGCTTGACTTATGTAAATTTTACAATACATTATATTGGGGTAAAAGTGACAATAATTGCTTTACATGATATTTTACATTTATCGAATACATTTATGTTTGTTAATCATTACACGATTTTTTGTGTGCTCCGTAGTGCATACACTTCTATTACATTTGCTTAGATGCATAAAATATAATTATTCCACCAAGCACATAGATTAATTTTATATGATTTTATTTACAACAGCTTGCAGTTGATTAAAATTAATTAAATGTTTTAACTTTCAAAAGTTAATAATAAATATATCTGTGCAACTTAGGATAACAAGAGATGATTTAGTATTATGATAACAAGAACAAAACAAAGGAACATCTTAAAATATGATTGAGAAACTTCCAATGACAAATCGTGATAATATTTATATTTTAGGTACATATTTATAAAAGAAAATAAATTATTTATAGTCTTGCTGCTTTGCTAGCTGACTGCAAATGTGTGCGCATTATATAATGAAGATAATATACAGAGTGCGTAAAAGCGGAGCTTGATTCAGCTGGAATATATTATGAAACAAATTATTTATGTATGTACCTAATTGTTTTTGTTCTCTTTGGTAAAATAGGATCTATCACAGTGCCTTACAACAACCGTGGTCAATTTTGTAAGATCTATTATAAATAACAATCGCACATAACTCTCGTATTATGTTATGAAAAGTATGCACAAATATGTGTTTATGTTGCAAAGGGAATCTTATATGCCACTTCAGCACCCTTTGTCATAACTCAACAACCATGCATCTGCAGACCAGACTTATGTTCAGAACAAATTTATAAATTAAATAATCTTATACATACGTCGATCCTCATAATATTTTAAGTCTTTTACAGTGTTATACCCTAAATAATATTGTCCCTGTCCTGATAGAAAAAGTTGACTGTTCTAGTAAAAAGTCAAAGTTTTCTGTTGGAACAGGATTGATATTTATTAAATACCGAAAGAGAAGCTAAACATTTCATGTGTCTTCAAAATCATTTTCTGGTGTTTGTTTGTACATTTCAGCCAGTTTCACAAAGTTTGGCCCCCATCCTTCTAAATATCTGTAGTCTTGTCTATCGTCGTCTGTTCCTGAAAATAAAAAGACTTTACTTAAGGGTGATAAAATACAAATCCAATGCTGATTTCTTAAGAACCAACCAATGACATTATAAAAACACAAAACACATTACATTTAATCGAACAAAAAATGTAGAACCGCTTATGAAAAGGAGCCATTCAAAAATTTGGGTCTACGAATGAAATAGGTATATGAGCGACCCACTAAAGTATGTCCACTGGACCTAGTTCAGTAAAACCAGGCGCTTTGTCTCAGTATTGTATCTTCACTCTATTAATTCATTTAGGGAACCAACATAGGCATTGATTTGGAAATTCGCCCGGAGCAGACTGCTCCAACTGCGCCATAATATTATGCATCTTTACTACCAGGGGCGTCACCAGCCTCACCAGCTTGGGGGAGGGGGGTGGAGGTTATTTTTTTTTAGAGGGAAGGAACAAAGAAGTAGTCAGAATAAACTAGAAATATTTACGAACAAGCTGATGCCTACCCGGAGTTGCTCGGGGTTATGAACAGGGCCATTTTGATCAGTAAAGGGGCCCTGAATATTATTTTGCGTTTGGAAAGGTCAAATAAAACCTTAATGTGTAGATTACCTACATATACATATATAAAAAAGAGTTTTCGAAAAGAATTGCGAATATCGCACATTAGTACCAATTTCTGAATGATCTCGGAGCTCTGTGATACTATGACACCTCCAACTGGAGTAAGTGACGACAGTAGTGGAAAATTATTTACAACTTTCACAAAGCCATGAAAAAGCGCCGCAGACGAAATTTTTTCCATGGTATCCCCTTGGGATAGATATATGGTTTTGATGAAGGGAGTGGAATATGAATTATTACGTTCATAAACACATGGAAAAGCGCTACAGACGAAAATTTTTCTATGGTATTTCCAATTGGGGTAGGTATGTGGTGTGATATTTATTTGTTTATTTTTGGTTGAGTCAGTATCCAAACAACATTTAGACGAAAATTCTTTAGTATTTTCTTAAACGGAAATATTTTAGTATTGTCTAAAACAGAAACCTTTAAAACATATCAACTTACACAAAAATTTGAAATATTCTGTGTTCTGTTTCTTCAATAATAATAATAATAAAATGGGGGCACGAGGGGGCAGCTGCCACCCTGCCCCTCCTGCTGACGCCCATGTTTACTACCTATTGTCATTAAACAATAAACAACATAATATTCTTTTACTTAAATTTATATTTCAAATTGCATTCCATTTTTCTGGGGTATCAACGAATATTGTTCATAAAATAATCAAAGAATTTTGACTGGATAAAAGAAAATAATAATAATTATTGATGATCTGGTTTTTATAAATTGAACATTAGAAAAAATAATACATTACCATTGACAATTTACTAACCTGAAGCAATTGAGCTCAAGGAACCTGCTATACTACCTCCACCTTCAAATGCATAATTTCTCAGGTCATCAAACGGGGGTGCGTTGGGATCACTGTCTGCGTGTCTTTTGTAATCCTCTAAGTACTGTTTTATACAAGGTTCCTTCCCAGCTGCCAAAACAGGAACTAAAAAGGAAAAACAACACTCACTCCTTGAGTAGGTAGCAATAATGGATAAAAAAATCTTTTGTTAAAACGTAGTCACGATTTACGTAGCTTAAAAATAATTTGTTCCATCTTTTCTACCTACATGCTTTTACGTAGATAATATTTATGTACAGTGAAAATACAATTATTATTTAATATAATACACGATAATAATTTACAAAATAAAGATTCTACAATATGAAAACAAATAAAGGGAATTTCTAAAATAAGATAGCGCCACAGTAAAGTTCCTACCCTACTATTAAGTGGTTTGTTTCCGTACTATCGATGAAGCAGATTTCTGTAATTTTTGGTTGTTTAGAAGAGTGAAATCTTTTCATTTATAGATGTCGCATGCAGTGAAACGAAAATAATAATATAATTAATTATTGAAGACAATATCAGCAATTTCTAAACGAAAATCTGAAACAGAAAAATCAGAAAAGGATATGGTCATATCTAGGACATGGACCCAGGACCCTTGCCTTGCCGGGGCACACTTGTCCTAGATGTGACCGTATCCTTTTCTGATTTTTCTGTTTCAGATTTTCGTTTAGAAATTGCTGATATTGTCTTCAATAATTAAATATTCCAATTTGAGGTTTTACTCAATAAAGTTATTCCAAAAAATTAAAAATAATATAATTGTTGTGAAATGTTTTCTGCCATGTTCAGATAACAAAAAAGGGTGAATTATAATTTCTATTGTGCGGAATCCGATGCTATCGAGCATTCAATTTTTAAATGTAATAACTTGTTAAAGTTACATGGAATCTTCATGGGCTGTTGAGGAGGAGGAGGGTCTCCAACTGGAATTTGAATAGTTTTAATATCAAAAGCAGTCATATCATCCTCACCGCCCCCTTCGTCATCGTAACTGATGATATTTTCCCGGACATCTTCGTCAGGACAGGGGTACTTGATGTGGGACTGTCTCCGGCGATTGTGCACCACCAGGATAACAATAAATACTGAAAACAAAACAATAATATTATATTTTCTCAAATTTTCATCGAGGGATCACACAAATAATGAAACTATTCGAAGGGAAAAAGAAATGTATTGTCTAGACTAATAGAAAAATACTAATCAAAGAAAATATTTCATAATATGTAATAACTAGCTGACATGTACCCGGCATTGCTCGACTTTTCTCTACTTGCTATAAATATAATATATAAACTTTCCAGAAGAAATTCTTTAAGTGATAGTGAACCCTATCACAATCCGTTGCATAGTTTAGAAGAACTAAGCACACAAACATACAGATGCGGATAGCGACTTTGTTTTTATACTACGTAGAGATAACATAACATTTATATAGCGCAGATTTGAGTTATTTCACTTCAACTGCGCAAAAATAAAGCTTTTAAAACAATACTGACATGTTTTTATACATTATATAACATCATAATAATTCAATTCTTTCTAGAAAGGTCTACAAATACAATATTGGAGAGAACCACCGAGAGAATATTGTATTTATATGCCTTTGTTGAAAGAATTGAGTTTTTATACGGACAAAAATATTCATATTGCATATGTACAGCCGAAAACAAATAATTCGTCATAATAACTTGCAAATTTCATAAAATAGTTAAAATAACGCCATCTATGAACGTATTGATAATACTTCTTAAAATTTTGCAAATTCACTTTGTGGCACCATTTTATTAATGAAATAAATTAAAACACTTTTTAAAGACAGTATAAAAATAAGTAAACTAAAATACTAAACATATTTCCATCGTAATTTTTTGTCTTTAATCTTCTAAGCTCCTCCCCTCTCCACCTCTCTTCCCCCCCCTTAATTTCATTTCTACCCACGCCTTTTTCTATACTTGATAATTAGTTTTAGTACAATTTATGTCCTGATGAAGAGAACATCGTTCTCGAAACATGTCGATTTTAAAAAAATAAAGATTATCGTAGTAAAAACAAAGTATAGATAATAACTTACATTACGGAGTAAACTTAAAAGAATAATCTGCTCTTTCATAGATGGCGCTAATTTAATTATTTCACTTTACTATGCTTTTTGCCAGTTACGCTTTAAAATATTTAGATGAATTATTTGTTTGCTCCCGTACATACGCAATATGAATATGAACAATAGTTTTGTCTGTAAAAAACCCCAATTCTTTCAAGAAAGGCATACATATGCAATATTGGATAGTTCTCACGTAAGTGAGAACATCTGTAAAAACCCAGTATAAATAAATAAATAAATTGGATTGAATCATCAGTATTTTAATTAAATAAATTAATTAACGCCGCCTATGAACATGTAGATTACAACAAGCGTTGCGCCTAACCGCCCTTGCTCGGAATAACATTGCATCCAAAAACTTTTTATTTAATTTTTTTTTTATTAAAAGTAGGATAAATATTTCAGGGTTACGAATAACCTGAATATATTTTAAAATCTCCTACTACCACCACAGTAAGCGGAAAATGTTGCTTGTGTTGTGATGGAGGAATTAGCCAGTTGAGGAATTGAACTTACGGAGCCGGAGTGGGAACCAGACACTATGCCAACTCAGACGCTGACCAGTTTAATTTATTATTTTTTCCATCTTGCTTTGAGAAAGATGAAAACCTAAACCAGTTTTGTTTCATTTCATTTTATATTAAAAAAAACCATAACCATACTTTTAACATAAAAGTTTTAAATGTGTGAAGAGTGGTGAAAAAAGAAAAAGTACTAGAATTCTAAAAATAACTAAACATTGAGAGTTTTCTTTGATACAACATTATTCTGCACAAGGGCTCAGTAATGCTAATTTTTGTTTGTGGTTATTGGAACACATTTATTTGAAAAGGAATAGTTTTGCACGTTTTTAGCATGCAGATACGGAGTATGAATATGAATAAATAGTTTTGTCGGTAGAAAAAATGAATTTCTTTCAAGAAAGGGATACAAGTACAATATTGTATAAGTGATTCAACAGTAAGCTTAAAATTATTATTCATTATCGGCTCGTTTGTAGATGGGTCTAATTTAAAAATTTTAGGAAAAAACACCTTTTGCAAATATCGCTGAATTGTTTGTTTGCGCCTTTACAAACGGAATACGAATAAATAGTTTTGTCCAGATAAAACACACTTCTTTCAAAGATGGCATACAAATACAATATTGGATGAATCACTGATACAATATTGGATTGAATTACCGATAGAATATTGGATGAATCACCGATACAATATTGGATTGAATCACAGATATAATATTGTATGAATCACCGATACAATATTGGATTGAATCATCGTTATAATATTGGATTGAATCACCGATACAATATTGGATTGAATCACAGATATAATATTGTATGAATCACCGATACAATATTGGATTGAATCATCGTTATAATATTGGATTGAATCACCGATACAATATTGGATTGAATCACAGATATAATATTGTATGAATCACCGATACAATATTGGATTGAATCATCGTTATAATATTGGATTGAATCACCGATACAATATTGGATTGAATCACAGATATAATATTGTATGAATCACCGATACAATATTGGATTGAATCATCGTTATAATATTGGATTGAATCACCGATACAATATTGGATTGGATCACCGTTATAATATTGGATTGAATCACCGATATAATATTGGATTGAATCACCGTTATAATATTAGATTGAATCACCGATAAAATATTGTATAAAACAGAAGTTTTTTCCATTTCATTTCGAAAGAAAACTGATGTCGCCGGCTTACATAAAACCTTTCGACTCCCGTGCCCATGAGCGGTCAATGAAGTTGATAATCTGTCCAAAAAAGAATTTCAGTATTCGAAAGTGTTTGATGAATCTCAGAAGAAGTATGGAATGCGCTTAGTTTGTTCAGACGGATACGCCCACAACACAATTTTATCTCTTCAATACTCATATCATTGTAGAATAGTTCAAGTATTTTTGTACTTTTTTATAATAAATCCCTTCAGTGGCAATAGGCAGATCGCTCACTGAAGAAGAGGTTGTCTCCTAAATTATGCACCTCTGACACATGATTGACACAAAATATGGAGAAATGTTCCATGGCACTGTTTACAAATGATACAATACGATATATTATATACTTACAAAAAATAATAGTCAAGCACACGACAATAGCAGCAAGTGCTCCCATTCCCAGCTTCAGCGTTTGCTCTTCCTGCATCAACTCGCAATTCTCACCCCAGAACCCATCGGGGCAAATACAACGGTAGCGCAGTTTTGGCTCCTGATTTATACATTTCCCTCCGTTGAGGCAAGGCTGCTCCAGGCATTCATTCTTGTCTGTACAACCTTTGCCGTCTGGTGCCATTACACGTCCCGCACCACATCTGGAAATAACATAAACTTGAAGTTTTAGCGAATCAAAAACACATACCTGTATGTCAACACTTACTATGTCGGAAAGATAATAAATATGCAGATTTCCTACAATAATTTATTTACTGCCTAGAGGAACAATGTTATGTCACTGTATGAGGTCTTCTCAAATTATTTTTGACATTTAGTAAAATTACTTATAATTATTCTCCGTTAAGTTAATTAATTTTATATAAACTATTGACTTAGTAGTTTTTTTTATCTCCCATGAGCTTAATATTATTAAGTCTGTTGATGATACTAGTTTGACATTTTCAAAAAGCAATTATAAATTATAATTATAAGTGTACAAGCTAAAATAAATGTCTTTGATAGATTTATGAATCGTTCATCATAAAGTATCTTTATGATTTGACATACCTATTCGAGTAGTAAAATTATGTTGTAGGAAAGCTGAAATTATGTACTTACGTGCATTCATATTCATTCCAAAGGTCTACACATTCAAACGGGTCAGGGCAGCTTACACTTATGCAAGGACTGTGTGAGGAGCACCCTCTTTCTAAATTCCTAGCCATTGTGGCCTGGCCCCATTGTGACCCGTTCATTGCTGGTGGTAGTGGCAGATGTTTGCCTTCAAACCGTATGTCATCGATGCAACCCTTTTGAAAGTCAGTATTCACTTCAAATGTTCTTACTCCTGTATACTCAGCTTTTCCTCCAGCATATACACCTTCTTGTTTATCAACTATCAACCACTGATGACCTTCAAACCCAAAGGTCTCGTTGAACCGAAGACCTTCTCCTCCGTCTAGTTCCAATGTAGCTGCACTTCCATATCGATTCACTTTCACTACATGCCATTGCCCATCGTCAATACTCACTGTACTTAACCACACATCCCTCTCTTCCTTTTTCTGAGAGTTCAAATTATAGCGGAATCTTAATCTAGCATCTCTTATTTCCAGTATACCATATTCTCTGCTGTGCTGATCGCTCACTCGGAACAATTCTCCAACTGGCTCCCTAGTGCGGAAACGCAGTTGTAACTGTGTACTAAAGCGGTCAGGCTCAAAACTTAGAGCAAATTTTACATAACTCTGTGGTTTGAATGTGGTTGGAATAGTTGGTGATAAACACGCTGGTCCCGTCCATCCTGGATCACATTCACACAGTGCATCGAAGAAACTTCCTACGCAAGTTCCATGTTCCCAGCACCTTCCAGTTAGTTCACTTTGATGGCATATGTCTTCTGTTTGTGGACATCCAGCTACTGAATTCCTGAAGAGTGCTGGATGAGCCAGATCATACAGCTTACTGTTGTGGACCAGGTTCTTGAGGCAACCATCAAATCCTTTGCCTACTGGCATGTATTTCCAATGATAGTGCGCTGGATCAAACTGCTCCACATAAAGTCCACCCAATTGAAGTGGTGTGTTGACATTTAAGTATTCATTGAAAGGTGGAATTAATCCCTGAGCTTGACAACTACTGTCATCAAATTCTGGTAAGGCTCCATCTTCAAGCTCTTCTATTGTAGCAGATTTACAATAGTCAACAATAATTCTCACCGTCTCTGTGTTCCAAAAGATATCAAGTCTGTGCCACTCTCCGTCATCTAGAGTTGCCTTTGTTTTGACACGTAATTCTAATGTTCCTGAACCGAAGTCCATCAGCAGTCTTGGATAACCTTTCTCTAATTCTACAGATATGAAGTCAGATACGACTGTTTCGCCTCTTTTAGGGGGGACAATTGGACCATTGTACAAAAATATTCCTTCAGGCTTTTGAGTGATGAATTCAAAACTCAGATGAGAATTGTCACAAATTTCCAAGGCTGGATACCACGACCATCCAATACCTCGAAAGCTGCGTGTAGTTTGCTGGCAGCGAGCTCCGGTATATCCCGTAGGGCAGGTACAAGATATACTATATCGCCCTTCCTTACAACGCCCTCCGTTCAAACATGGATTTACTCTGCATGTTTCCACTTTCGATATATTTCGAGCTCCACAGATGCACTTAGGGATTACATTAACCTTTACTCCTGCAAATGCTGTTTTGTTTGCATTTATCATGTATGGTGTATTACTTATATCTAGTACATTTGTACATGATCCTTTGCAAAACTGACCTTCAATGTGGCATTCATCAATACCAACCATGGTTATATTGATTCCAACTTCAATTTCTATCTCGCTTCGATGCATGAGAACTAAACCATTCAGTCTTTCTGGTTTATATTTTGGGATTCCCTTGATTGCAAACCTTACATCAGTTACGGGAGGATATTTTTTTTGTAATTGAACACTAAATATATTAATGCTATTTTTTTCTAAGTTTAATATTTTGGTTAGTTTGTTTCTGAGCAGATCGTACTTGCTAGGAGTTTGAGATTTAGTTTTGTAATTCCATATTCTTACAAACTCCTCTCCAGTAATTCCAGATAATCTCATGGAGCCGCCATTGGTGACAGCGTCATTACTCATTTCTCGAACAATAACTGTGACATTTGCACAAATGTCCGTTTGACCATGTGTTCGATCATAGACTTTGAATTTAAGCTGATATACTCCATTTCTTGTTCCCTGTTTCATTTGTATCATACCCGTTTCTTCATTGAGGCGAAAACGAGGGTGCTCATTTCCATCCCAATAAAATTTCTTGTCTGGTAAGTCCCAGTCATCGATATCATTCACAAATATGCTCCCAATATCTGTATCTGGTGATTGTCCTTGAAAGTTATACACAAGAATATCTTTGGAACCTGTCTCCATTTTATTATCATTAATGTCACCAATTACCACGGTTAATGTACTCGTTCCCGTCATGGCAGGATTCCCATGATCCTTTATAATAATAGGAACCATATATTCTTTTTGCTCTTCTCTGTCAAAAGATCTCAGGGATGAAATAATTGCAATTCCATCTCCATTTTTGATATTTTGATCTTGTTCAACTTTGAACGAAGCTCTAATGATATCACTTGCTCCAGGATCAAGACGAAATTGAAATGGGGGTCCATTTCCTTTTATTTTGTCGTCCTTATCAGTTGCTTGAATTTCTAACACCTTTTGGGGTAAAGAGTGTTCCGTAAGAACAGGTCGGTAATCTTTAAGGAATGTAGGAGCGTTGTCATTTATATCCAATACAGAAACAACTAATGTAGCGGTAGATGTTTTGGAAGGTGATCCATCATCGATGGCTAAGATTTTCAACTGATGTTGAGGTGTTTCTTCGCGATCCAAAGATCTCTGTATGCTAACTACTCCATCATTATTAATGAAAAACTGACGTTTTCTATCTGAAGCTCTATCAATAGCATAAGTAATTTTGCTCTTACCGCCGTGATCGGCATCAGTGGCCTTAAACTTTTCTAATATTTTCCCCACATCAGCATTCTCTTCCACCGACACATTCATTATTACTCTTTCGAACTGTGGATCATTGTCATTGACATCCTTAATTTTAATAACAACCCATGAGTAGGCAATGTGATTTTTATCTTTATCATTACTATCTAGTTTATCGTTGACTTGTATTCGAAATCGGAATCCATTACTCTGCATTGTATCCTCAAAATCTAGGGGACTCACAATTTTCAGCGAGCCTGAACCATCAGGATTCATGATCATTTCAAATTTGTCAGCACCGAAACCACTGTTTTCAACTACTTTATAACTGAAAAAATTCGTTTCATCTTCGTCTTGGACAGTAACTGTAAGGATAGGACTTTCTGGTAAGTTTACTTCATCTGTTTCTTCTACTTCTGTAATCCATTCGTCTTTAGTAAAGTGGGGTGGCATATCGTTGATATCCTGAATCCGGATAGAGGCAGTTCCTGTTCCCTTTAGTCCCCCGCCATCCATCGCCACAATCTGAATTGAATAATCTGGAGTCTTTTCGCGATCCAGGCAACAGACAGATGTTTTTATGACTCCCGTGTGTGAGTCAATTTCAAATATCGGTAGTCCTGACTCTTCTTCAATGACATTCTTTTCTATGGAATAAATGAGTTTTGCGTTATTTGCTTCTAATGGATCATCGTAGTCCACTGCACTCATCGTCATGACAATTGTTCCGGCAGTGCCGTTTTCAGTTACATTCCCAACGTAAATGCCTTGAGGGAAGAGCGGGGCATTATCATTCACATCTTTAAGGTTTACTTGGATATCTGCATAGCCTACTAAACCTTCTCCATCTTCGTCTTGGGCAAATACCGTAAATCTCCACTGGGGACGTCCATGCGGTTGATCTCTGTCCAATGGCTGAAACATAATAATTTTCGTTTATAATTAAATTTCTATTTGGTATTATTAATATGTATCGTAAAAACGATACTACCACAATAGTAAAAAAAAACAAAAATGCTAGAAAATATTGTAAATTTAGTAAAAGGATTTTCGCATAGTCACGGAACCAAACAAACAATGACAAAGAAAAATGTATGCTAGTGGAAACCTGCAGTTAGAGCAGAATTGTTTTCTTTTGACAATAATATGGATTTGCAGATAATGATCAGTAGGTAATATAATATTTTTAGCACAAAGTTTTAATTAACATGTTTTTTACCCTCAAAACGAAAATTTCACCAGTTGTTCTGTTGACTTCGAATTTGCTATTGGCAAGGTTGTCAGCATCTATTCCTTGTCCGGTAGGAAAGTAGACTATACTGTGCGGTCTATCTTTATCTCCGTCTATTGCTGTCACCTGTTGAAAAAAGATAAAATTATTATATATATATAAGACCAGATTATTATATATATATAAAAGATAAGATTATATATATATAAATTTAGACTTTATGTCCGGGTTAAATCTTCCTTACATGAAAAACTAAACCCTTCCACACACTTTTCCACAAATGATCATCTAGTCAATCCACATTATGAAAGTGCATTATATAAGCATAATAAATACAAAACAATACAAGAACAACACGCCAACTCACCAGAGATCAAATGGGAAAATAATTCACCGACTCCAGATATTTTCATATCGTAGGGTTCGGCTCGGTAGAACTCCTAACTGGTCCTATAAATCCTACTGATCCCTTAATATAAATATTTAAAAAATCTTTCGTAATCCTACATGTATTTAAAATGATTGATTTTTATATATAAATTCTTTGACAGAGCTAAGATATATAAAATAAGATTATTATTATACAGGGTTTTCCAATAAGCGGTGTTATTTTGAATAGCCCGCTATTTCGGTAGATGTTACTTTTGAAGATGTCATTTTTTGACATTTGACAAGTAGAAACTTTGCCATTAATAAAAATGGAACGATACACGCTTCAACAACGCATTAAAATTATTAAAATTTACTTGAGTGAATCAAATGCAAATCATCTTGAGTTATGAGGCCCATTTTCACCTCGGTGGCTTCGTCAACAAGCAAAATTGTCGCATCTGGGGCTCGGAAAACCCAAGAGTTATTGTTGAAAAGCCTCTCTATCCTCAACGTGTGACTTTTTGGTGCGGTTTATGGTCCGGCAGAGTCATTGGACCTTATTTTTACGAAAATAAGGCTGGAGCAATAGTTACGGTGAATAGATTGCGCTATCGAGAGATGATTAATGATTTTTTATGGCCGGAATTGGATGGTATTGATCTGGACAACGTATTTTCAACAAGACGGCGCTACGTGCCACACAAGCAACGAAACCATTGATCTTTTACGATTGAATATCAAAATAACACCTCTTATTGAAAAACTATGTACACAGGGTGTATCGGCAAGTACCCGACAAACTTTAACCAGCTATTCCTCAGCACATTTGGAGTAAAAAATATTATGGGCGCTTTGCTGTCCGGTAACATTTTTTTCCATTAAAAACAAAAAATAAATAAAAAATCCACACTCCGTCACTGTCATTTGCATTGTATCTCGTGTTCAGCAGCTGTTATTAGCAAGTGTGTCAAAAAGTGTCCTCGCTCTTTCGTACACACTAAATAATAATAGTTAAAAATGAGACGAATGGTGCCGTGCCATTTCGTTGTGATTGTAAAAGCGCGCCTAAGTAGGTACGTACGTACATTATTCAACGAAACTCGAACAAAATATTGCCAGATGGGTTTTCAAACTTTTACAAAGGATAAAACATTGGTGACATGTGGTGAAAATATGAATAATAAATTTTTTATTAAAAAAAAATGTTACCGTACAGCAAAGTGCCCATAACATTTTTTACTCCAAATGTGCTAAGGAATAGCTGGTTAAAGTTTGTCGGGTACGTGCCGATACACCCTGTATAAATAAAAATGTAAATTTTTGTTTGTTCAACATCTTAAATCTCCGAAAGTTCTTCACCGATATCGCAGAAAATTTCAAAGTTTGTTCTTATTAGTACCAGGAGTGTTTAGAGAGTGGTTTGAAGGGTAGAAGCAGTCGGGGAAGCCCAAGGAATACTGACATTAGCAATACCGAAGCATTGTGGGGTCATTTGTTTCGGCTCGCAAATGAATACGTAGCATTAGGTCGACGATATCTGCGATTGCTAGGCCCGGAGCGTCCGCAAATTTCATTGGGTTACAATATCGACTAATAACTCCGCATATCTTGTCTTTTGAAGTTGAATGTTGTTTGAGTTTTCGGATAATTGGTCTTGCAGCGCTTCATCCTTATTCTTAGGAAACGTACGTACCTGCCATCAATGAACATTTCTAATCGGCGAATGTTAAGTTCATAAATGATTACATGGATATACATAAAAATGATATATGATTGAATTTTATATAATTAAAAAATATTACTAATTTTTATTTTTTTTATTATCTCGTCTATATGTAGGTCTGTCTCTTAACGCATACCAACGAGCATTTCACTACAAGTTTAGTGTTGAACTGAATTCGGAAAAGGATAAACCCTATTCCTCTCCGCAGAAAGCGTGACGTCTGTCAGTAGTAAAGTGTGTACTCGGACTTAATCAGGGCGTTAACATTATTTATCCGTAGCTTTTCTAGTATATAGCGTGAGCTTTGTGAAGCTTTTCTCGCCCGGTGGTATTTATAAGCTCGTATTTATATATTGCGGGGGTGTACGGAGTGGCTTGATTTAATTAGTGGCTCGTCCGCTGGGATCAGTGCAGCGCTGCGGGGAGAGATCGGAGAGGATTTAATGAGTCTTGTCACAAGCGCCCGGTTAACTTGTAGGTAGTATAGCCGACTGCACACTGCGCACAGTGCACACTGCACAGCTGTATTGGGACATGCATTATTCAGCGTTCAAGTGACTTCATTTGAAGCTTGTCATCGCTTGTCACATCCCGTGTTCGCTGCAGCCTGCCCGACCCATCGGTCAAAGCTGTGATTTCCCAAGTGGTCGGTGGTAGCTTGGGGGATATTGAATGACTGTAAGAGGTGGTGGGGCAATAAATCCTGTTAAAAAGGTGACTGCGTGACTACTTCCTGATAAAGTCATTCAGAATATACCGAGAACACGCATTCTTTTCCTAAAACATACCATGTGTTTCGTCCACCTCGTAAAACATTCGCTTTTGACCTATACTTTGTTAGGAGCTTTTTCAATTCATTCGTTATCGGCGTCTAGTCTCGTTTTTAACAAGAAAACGAACGATGTGAACATTTTTTTAATAAATTAACAATATTTCATATTCGTATGTTGTCTCCGTGTAGTTCAAAGAATCATACCTATGACCCACATACCGATAGTATATGTCTCAACACGTTTTTTTTTTAAAGGAAACTTATGTAATTTATATTACAACAAATTGATTTTCAGGGCGGCAGGTCTTTCCATAAATTACACATTCTACTAGTATGGTATCTTGCAAGGTTTACTCGCTGCGACGGGATTTCTATCTACAAAAAGGTTTTTATTTGTTCGCCGTACTATCCAAGGAAATAAGCTGATAAACCTGAAATCATTTCATTTTAAAATTGTTTCCGTATTGCATGACAAGCAATTTGATACATTTAATTAATTTACGCAAGTAAAATATAAATATAATAAGAAAATTGGTAGGTAGGATGTAGTAGTCGCATGACAAATTATTGAACGTACCCCGCCCGACAAAAACCACCTTAAGCCAAGCCGGGTCACTGAATAAAATCAGCCTCTTGTAATATATGTAAATTAATAGGACTATATCGTAGAATTTAAGAGGCTGGTTTAGTTCAGTGTCCCGGCCTGGCTTGAAATGGTTTTGGCCCGATTCGCTTCTACGCTGCGTGGTTTCCGTTCATAAACGTATTTCATAGTGGAAGTGTTCTGAGCAAAGCCCTGATTTATTCGCCATTTCAATCGAAAGACCAACCCGATTTTGTTATTGTATCATCTATAATATTGATGTAAGGTTTCTATGGTTTCTCTTCAACGCAAGGCGAATACGGAGAAAGTACGATAAAGGTCAAAGTCAATTAGGTCGATCTTCCCAACCATCCCATTCTATGTAAACATACCCTGAAGAAATATATCTCGATATGAATTGTACTAGATTAGGACTTAGTTGTCTAAGGGGGTATTTCGCCATCCGCTTGATAGCTGCCATACGCATTATTTATGGGATAACTTATATATTGGATTTACGAATTATTTATTTATAAAGTCCGACTTCAGTATTCGGTACTCGAACCTATGAATAGTGGCTATATATAGGGTGTCCTGTAAGCTACGGATCAATCGAATTGAGGTGAAGTGAGTGGAAGTTATTTGCAATTAAAATGACCAAACATGTGGTCGACCAATTCTTAACTCTTTCAATATTAAATTAATTTTTCATTTTTTTAAATGTCCATCTGAAACAAATTTCCTAAAAAAATGTACAGTACTTTAATTTTTTCTTCTAAATACACTCAATGATGTATCTATCCAACAAAAGCATGTTAATGAACGGTGTATCCATATTACGAAAGAAAATCTTGTTTTTGTATTTTTCTTCTTTAACTTCTGCAGTTTTTTGCTCATTCCATAGTTATTAACAGTGTTATTCTTTAATAATAATAATTATTATTTTTAACATGAATATCCTAAAAGAGTACTTGAACGTTAAACATAAATGTTAGGAAGATGAACAAAAGATTTTAAAAGCATACATTTATTTTTTTCAATAAATATACAAAATCTCTCCCTCCGATTCTTACGTACACCCCAAATCAATTATGTACAAACGAAATCGCTGTAAAATAGTAATCGGATCTATGAATTATGAGCTTTTCCACATTGGAATAGTGATGAAAGGATCCACAATACCCAAATGAGTCAAATTTTGTTGGTTTTACGTATTCAAAAAAACATAACGTTTATATTATGTCTATTCTGAGTTGGTAGCAGTGGCGGCTCGTGATTTTTGGGTTACTAGAGTTCTAATATTACAAAAAATTGCATTAATGATGTTGTTGTAGCTGAAAACGATTTTTTTTAATCCATTTTTTGTATAAAGTTTTTCAGGAAGTCCGTGCGACGTGCACGACCAAACTGAAATTTCCTGAATATCTTCGTACAAAAATCAATTTTCCGAAAACAAATAAAAAATCGTTTTCAGCTACAACAACATAAAAATGCAATTTTTTATAATATTAACACTCTAGTACACCCGAAAGTCACGAGATGGTCACTGGTTGGTAGGTACTATTTAATCCAACAGCTGTCGCCCTCGTGATAACATCATTTAGGCTGTTATTTAATTGAATCCATCGGTTTGGAGTTGGAAATTGGACCCAATTATTTGTATTTAGACCAGAGGCATTCATTGAGTTTCAGAGCATTCAGCCAAAACCGCATTTGATAAAATGCTCTTTGATTTTGTGACAGATGTGCCTAATATTATGTCCATCCGATCTTGTTTTAATCCTGAATTTTTGCTTCTGTGACTTGTTGTATTTAGTATGCACCTCAATATTTGTCTTCCAAAAAGTCGAATAGAATAAAATTTATTTTATAAAGTTTGACAATGCCTTTGGAAGTTATGAATATAATATTTTTTTGGTATTAGCATTTGTACAAGAATTAAATTTGTTACATGAGAACGGGTCGTTTCCACGACTCGTTCTTGTGTTCAACATCCCGGTTTTGGAATGATTATCCGGCCTCTTTATTTCCTCTCTCCTATAACAGGTCAGCTCCTTCCTTTCCTCGAATATATTATATCCCTAAAGATATCATGGACCTTGAAGGAAATCGTTTCCCACAGAGCTTCCTTTCAATAGCTAATATAAAAAAACTTAAATCATTTCCTAATTTATAAAATTCTTTTAGTTATACAAATTTGGGTTTTAGGGGTGACAGTTGTTTCGCTTTCGAAATAAATTGAATTAACTGGTAATACCATCGGAAGGTGAAAAGGCAGTCACCTAGCAGAGCGAAATATATATATATATGAGTAATTTAACATTAAATAAAATTTTCGTGAAAACACCCGCGCAAAAACAAATGAATTAAAAGTTACGAATTTAAATTTCCCCAATTGGAAAAACTGGTTACTCGACTTATTAATAAATTTATTTGCGAAATCTTTTTAGATTCGCAAATTTGCGATACAAAATTTACGGGCGCGCTTAGCGAAGCGGTGGGAATAGAGATTATATTTAACATTCATTCCAGTTACCATGATACATTAATGTCAAATGGAGACACGGACAGATTTATGATTGAAAGTGGAAATTTTTTCAGCCGTCAAAACGTCGCTTGGAAACATACCTTCAGCAGTAAATCTAATTACGTAAATGTAAAGTGGTCTACGTAAAAAATATTGCAGTATATATAAATAAAATATCTCCCTCTGCAAAAATCACGATGAATTAGGCGTGGTAGAAAAATTGATTAATTATTTTCTTTTTTTTATTAGCCGCACTAATTCCGCTGATGGAGGGAGGTTTGAGAAAGTATCTTTTCCTCCATTAATATGGTTAATTTTTTGCAGGACCTTGGTGTTACAGCTTTAAAAGTACCGTGTTCGACAACAAACTCCGTAATACTTTGGATATACATTATGTTTATAAGTAATTACGTTGTGATTACTCCTTGGGTTGTCACTTAGATGGAGAGCTGTATAAGGCCGATTAATGACTTAAAAATTGATGAATAATTATTATTCAAATAACAAATTTCCAAACGCAATTGTTGCAAATATGATCCATGAGGTTTCACAGTTGAAAGTCTTTAGTCAATTGTTATTAAAACTTTCATGGAAACTACTTTATTTCACCATTTAAGTAGCATTATCGAACAATAACATTTGGCTGTCATCAGTTGTTTTGTTTTGCTCCATCTAAAATTAATTTTTTACCATTCTTTTTTGTTTTCTGGCAAAAAAAAAGTGTAGTGTGTTGTGCCTTGAGGTTTCTTCTCCCTCCTGATCTTCCAGGAGTCACTTTTCGCTGCTGATTTCCAGATATTTATAAACTTTTTTTACTTCTGTCATTTTCCATACTATTGTTGTAGTTGTTTACTGTTGTGAATAATGGAGGAAGATTTCCCTCCTGGACTCCCTACAAAGCCCCCAGATCCCTCTCCAGACCCCCCAGATGGGGAAAATGTAGAAATTTCTGACAGTGATTCTGTCATTTTGACTTCTACCAAAAAAAGGAAATTTACTCCTTCTTCCCCAATAAAACTTGATTCGCCTTCGACTTCACAGTCCCCACCAGCACTTTCTCAACTTCCTCCAACAAACTTTTATTCTCTTCATTCCCGTGGCCCATTCATTGTATACGCCCAAAAAACTGAGCAAGGAAAAACCATCCACCCTCTTGAATTTGGCAAATTCCTATCAAATAGCAAGAATCTTTCAATCAAGCCTGGAGGTGTAAAAGCCGAGGGTCGCTTCCGAATCTCCGTTGAATTCCTCTCAGGGTCAGCTGCTAACAGTTTCATCAAAAATATCTTCATTTCATCAAATTCAAAGTTCAAGGCATATATCCCTACTTTCAATGTCACTCGCATGGGCCTGGTCAGAGGTATCTCGACCGATCTGTCCATCGAAGAAATTCTGTCTTCACTTTCAACCCCCCAACACATTGGCAATCCCATAAAAGCCAGGAGGCTAAATTACAAGGACTCCTCTGAGGGTATAATTTCCTGGAAGCCCTCCCAATCTGTCGTTATCACCTTTGAAGGTCAATCTCTTCCCTCCCATATATATTTATTCTTCAACTCATTACCAGTTGAAATGTATACTTATCCCACCACTCAATGTTTCAATTGCTGCCGTTTTGGCCATACCAAAGCTGCATGCAGATCTCAACCTAGATGTTTTAAATGTGGAGAAAACCACGCAGCTGACCAATGTCCTTCTTCCTCCTCACCCAAATGTTTTAACTGCTCAGGCTCACATACAGCTATCAACACTTCTTGCCCAGAACAATCTCGCCAAAAAAATATTAAAATTTCTATGGCCTCTCAGAACTTGTCTTTTCTGCAGGCTTCTAAACTATTCCCGCCTGTGAAAAAATCATTTGCTGAGGCTTTATCCAGCAACTCCTCATCCAACCCTCTTCCCTCCTCTACAACAACTTCTTCTCGTTCAACTAAATTCTCATACAAAAACGCTATCTCTAAACCGGCTCCTGGATACGATCAGCAACAACACAACTCACTGCTCTTAAATCCCAATGGTTCATCTCTTTCAAATGCCACAAATGGGTGTGCAAATAATTATAATCCGTCCTCAATGAACTCTCTAAAACTTTCTGAAAAACTCTCCCAAGACAATTCTTCATTTATCCAAACTCTTATTATGCTTCTAATTGAACTTATTTCTTCTCAAACTAATCTACCGTCCAACGCTGCTACTATTATTTCCACATTAAAATCATTTATTCAAAATGACTCTTCAAGATGTCAGAATACTTCAGTGGAATAGCCGAAGTGCTATTTCTAACAAATCTGATCTCCTTAACCTATTAAATTCCAACTTTATTTCTTTGGCTGCTATCTCAGAGACTTGGTTTACTCCATCCACCCACTTTAATGTGGGAGGGTATTCCTGTCTCCGCGACGACCGCCCGGAAGGTTCGGGCGGTGGTGCTGCCCTTTTTATTAAAAAATCCATATCATTTTCCCCAATAAATAATATCAAACCCCCCAATGCTGACTTCCAAATGGTTGCAGCTAAAATAAAGGACACATCCTTTATTTCAGTCTATCTTCCCCCAACAGCCCACTTCAACAAACAAACTTGGTTGCAAATTGTAAGTCAACTAAGCCCTCCTTTCTTTATATTAGGCGATTTTAATGCCCATTCCCCCGTCTGGGGTTCTGCTTTCTCCGACCGAGATGGTCGAAGTGTGATGGATTTCCTAGATCAATCCAACCTTTTCCTTTTGAATGACGGATCTCCTACTAGGATCTCACGCCCCAGCACAAACCCCAGTGCAGTGGATCTCTCGATATGTTCCACTAGTCTGGCTTCTCTCTCCTCGTGGGTGGTGTCCCCCGACCCTTGCTCCAGTGATCATTTCCCGATCACCATTACTTATCAAACTTCTTTCCAATCGGACAAGTCTCATATTTCGACAAAGATTAAAACGAAACACACCAAATGGGATGAATTTAACTCTCATATGGACAAGTTCCTACTAAATTTACCCGCCACCGATATATTTTCCGTCAAAGATGACTATAATAACTTCAAATCAATGCTCATAACTGCAATAAATAAATCAAATCCTCCCCCTAAAACTAAATCTCTCAAAAAACTCCCTCCAACTCCCTGGTGGGATGAGGAATGTTCCAAAGTAGTAAGAATTCGGAAAGCTAAATCTCTTTCCTATCGTTACAATATGACTATGGAGAACTATCTTAAATACAAAAATGCTGAATCCAATGCCAAAAGGGTATTGAGGTCAAAAAAAAGATCCGGGTGGTACAACTTCTGCAGTTCAGTATCTCCGAACACTCCAATTTCGGAAGTTTGGTCTATGATCCGAAGATTTCGATCCTCCTTCAGTTCTCCATCTCCTCGAGCGTCTCATTCTAAATGGATAGATGAATTCTTGGACAAAATTGCCCCCCCTTCTGTTCCTAACTTAGATGAAATAACGCCCATCTATAATACTCCCATGTCTAATCATTGGCTAGACTCTCCATTCACCTTAATTGAGCTAAAAAATTGTTTATCGACAGTCAAGGACTCATCTCCAGGCAGAGATGGTATACCTTACAGCATAATCAAAAATAGTAATGATAATGTTCTAAACCACTTCTTAAGCATCTTAAATAAAATCTTCCAGACTGGTATAATGCCTGATGACTGGAGTTCTCAAATAATCATCCCTATTTTAAAATCAAACAAATCTCCAAATTTTGGATCCAACTACAGGCCAATCGCTCTTTCATCCACCCTCAGTAAACTTTATGAAAAATTAATTAAAAACCGATTAGAATTTTTTGTCGAGAGTAAACAGCTTCTCTCTCCATCTCAATTTGGATTTAGGAAAAAAAAATCCACTCAGGATAACCTTGCCATCATCAGCACTGATATTAATTTATCAATTTCTAAACAGGAAGTTTGTCTTGCCGTCTTTATAGATATAGAAGGCGCCTTTGACAATGTTTCCATCCCAATCCTGAAAAAAAAACTTCTAGGCCTTGGCCTTCCCCCCATGTTTGTCCAATCTATTATTAATCTATTTCTAGATAGAAAAATTTTCATTGAACTTCCAGATATTTCTCCTCAAAGTAGGTCTATTTGGAAGGGTTTACCACAAGGCGATGTATTGTCCCCCTTACTGTATAATATATACACATATGATATGCATGTCACTATTCCCCCACAAATAAAAATTATCGAGTTCGCAGATGACATAGCTTTCTTCTTATCATCCAAAATCATCCCTCTTGCCGTCAAATATCTTAACGAAGCCATGAATGCCCTTTGCACATGGCTCACGTTAAATGGTCTTGAACTTTCAATCCAAAAGACTCAGTGTGTCACCTTCTCAAACCGCCATAAAAACCCCCCCGTTCAAATTTTATTTAAAAATTCTCCAATCTCCAACGCTTCTGAAGTAAAATTTTTGGGAGTAACATTTGATAGGAAACTTAAATGGTCTTCCCATATTAATAATTTAGTTACTAAATGCGAAAAAAATTTAAATATCATCAGATCATTATCTGGCGTTTGGTGGGGAGCTCACCCTACTTGCATTAAGTTGCTTTACAATGCACTTATTCGAAGCCATCTCGACTATGCCTGCCCACTTTTTAGTACTGCCTCAAAAAATGTACTTAATAAATTAGACAAAATTCAATCTAAATCTTTGCGAATAATAACTGGAGCGATGCAATCGTCACCCATCAATTCCCTTCAAGTAGAATGTTCTGATCCTCCTCTTTATTTAAGGCGTCAACTATTTGCTGACAAATTTGTTCTTAAATGTTTAAATTCTAAATGTCATCAGGTTATCCCCAGCGTCTCGTTGTTCATTGACTCAACCCATTCATCTACAATCAGAGCTTCAACTAAACCTATTCCTGACATCTGTAAAAATTTTAAGTCTCTCTCAGAGCTCCACATCATCCAAAATGATCTACTTCCCTTATACAAACTAAAATATAGTCACGTCACCTTATCCCCGACAATATTAGAAGGGATCGGAATCTTTAAAAGTCATTCCAATCTCCCGGCCCGAACTGTCAATAATATGTTCAATGACATTATTTTATCTAAATGGCCCAACTTTTCTCTTTTATTTACTGATGGATCCAAATCTCCCGACTCTCCTAACTGTGGTATAGGTATTAACGTTTACCACAATAATTCTAATGATAGAATATTTCATTCAATTTCAAATCAATTTTCAATATTTTCAGCTGAGTGCATTGCAATAATAGAATCTCTCAAATATATAATCAAAAATAATTTTGAACATTCCCTCGTTCTCTCTGACTCTCTCAGTTCCCTCCAGAAACTTAAATCCAGTCCTCTTCTTCATCCTGATGATCACTTTGTATGCCTTATTCGAGTGATGATAGCCTCCATTCAAAGCTCTGGTAAAACTGTAACTCTGATTTGGATTCCTGGACATGTTGGTATCATGGGTAATGATATTGCGGATGCCTTGGCAAAACAAGGAGCGTCCAACCCTGTTGTTACCCTCGTAAACCACATTCCCTTATCTGACATTTTTTCCATCATCAAAGAAAGATCCCGCAATGTTTGGGCAGAGTATTGGCACATTGCTAGTCAATCCAAGGGAGCCTGCTATGCCTCAATACAAAGGACTATTCCATCAAAACCGTGGTTTCAGCAATTCCCTCATTTTTCCAAAAAAGAAATTTCTTCACTCATTCGAATGAGGATCGGACATTGTTCCGTTCCTTCCCACCTTTTTAAAATTCACGTCCTTGACTCCCCAGATTGTACATTCTGTGGTCTAGAAGTGGGAACTTTAGATCACATATTTTTTGGTTGTCCCTCTCTAAACAAATATCCTCTCTTCTATCAAGCCTTAACTAAAATTGCCTCCCCTCCATTCAACATTTCATCTCTTTTAAGTCTGAACTCGACTCCAATTTTCATTATAATTTTGAAATTTGTCTATTTAAATAAAATTAATATTTAAATTCACCTTTCATTTCTCAATAATTTTAAATGATGGCCAAGAACACCCTTGAAGGGTGAAAGCCAGAAATAATGGAAAAAAAAAAAAAAAAAAGTAGCATTATCAAGATAAATACAATAGGTATAATTCGATGACATCCAATTGAAGTGTGTTTAAATGGCAAACTTTGTTCATCTTTTTTATTGCCGTATTATTGTATCGTCTAAACATTTTTCTTATACTAATATATTATTTGTATATCACAAAACATCATACTAAATGATGTGAACTATATTAACCAACATTATTTATACAGGAAAACTATTTGGAATTTCATTAAAAAATGCTGCTCATCGAAAAGCATACGTAAGAAACTTTAAAGTTTAAGCAAAACGAAAGTAAAACTAACGTTAAAATAACGATAATACTTATTAGAGAATAACTAATGAGTATACCTTGCTGGAATAAGCATAAACTACAGAAGTTCTTTTAGTTGGGGTTCAACCAAGGTTCAACTTTCTCTATTACATTTATTTTGTGTGTTAGATTCTTTCGAACGCTACTTTTTATTTAAAAAAGTCAATGGAAAATATTATAAAAAAACTAGATTTACTTTTGTAATATGGATACGCAGTTCATGAAAATGCTTTCATTGGATAGATTTATCATTTAACAGCATAATTAGAAGAAAAACAAATACTGGACACTTTTTCAGGAAATTTGTTTTATATAGAATACTGGTTATTTAAAAAAAATTAAAAGTTGACATAACGAAACATCCCGCGTTGATAAGGTTTTTTTTTAAAATTAACTTCACTCAAATTTCGCTCTGGGACTATCTATGCCTATGCTGGGTGGAGATCTTTGAGGAGAGAAAGGAGTTAATATGGGTCTTTAAGATACACATATTGTAGCTGGGGAAACACTGAAGCCGGCAAATCATTCCACAACCGAGCTGTTGAACTCAAGAACAAGTCGTAGAAATGACCCCCTCCCATGTGATATATGTCAATCGTGTACAATATGGCGTGTATCCAGACTACATATGTACCAGTGTTAAAGGGATCAACGACGCTAGTTCTTCGGATCATCTTCCATTGAGATACCGGTAGAACAAGGACAGCATTCAAACCAGACGCCTGTGCTCTAAATATTGCAATCCGTTCATAAAGATAAGGGAATCTATCAAACGGACCGAACAGATGTTTTTTTTTTCAAGAACTTTGGGGCTCCAGACTAGACGTGGCTACCAAATTCAACACTGGGACAGAATTGCGATTTGTACAGGGTCAGCACCAGTGGCGACCGCTGCCCTAAAAAGGCGGTGGTTCACTGATAATCCAAAATAAAATCAATATGACAAAAAGATTATGGGTAAAAATAATTATTCTACATACCTTATTTGTAGATAAGGTCTATTCTACGTTGTTTGTGAAGAGCAAAAACTTCTATCACTTTTGAAGTGAAATTTGGGATTGTTTGCAAATTTTTTTTTTCAATACTAAGTACAGATAAAGCATTCAAACGGTTTTGACAAACTGTTATTATTTCTTATGTATTCGACACTGATTACATTCATTTTTATTTCTTATAAAGTTACAAGTTCAGTATTTAGCTTGATCGAATTACTCGACAAGTCATTGCCCGACATAGCATGACAAGAGATATGACCTTACTAAATGCCCTACCAGCGGATATAGATGTGTTTAATATCACTATACCATGTTTTAAAAAATATATGTACATGTATTGTTAGTTTTAATAAAATTGTACCATAATTGGACTTACCTGTCTGTCGTACAATAATAAAAAAAAAAAAAAAATAAATAAAATAAAATAAAATAAAATAAAATAAAAAAATACCAAAACAATGACAATAATTACGTCACGGCTCGCGATAACGACGCTAGCTAATCTGTGATCTATTGTCCACTATCGATGAAGTTCGAAGTTCAACGAACTTCATCGATATTACACGGATGTATTCGTATAACCTCGGGTCAAGGTTCATCGATCGCTAATCTTCGGCAATGATCGGGTTATGTCGGCGGCGTGTGTCACACGAGAATCAGCTAATTCCTGGTACAAATGGCTAGATTGACGCGCTTTCAGTGTTTTAAAAAATAAATACAAAAACGTATTTTCGTCCGTTTGCAAATCTGTGCATACGGCCGATCCAAGCGCCGCGCAGCGGCCATACTTTATACTTGGAGAGATTAAAATCGCTCCCCCTGATAATATTCATTGCATTGTATTGGTAAGTAATATTTTAAATGATTTTTATAGTTTTTATAGTCTTCAGTAAGATATTATAAATTAATTTTAGACATTACAATTTAGATAGTGCTGCACACGAACGCACTATGCGACCAGCCGCCACTGGTCAGCACTTGCGTACTATTAAAGAATCTGCCGGTGCTGTGCAGTACGCCCAGCTTCTAATAGGCTACAATGACTCTGACTTCTGTGCTCTTAGAATAATACAAGTATCCCATATTGTTATTGACGTTTTTTTCCTGGACTAAATTCCTATTTGCGTTAAATTTTGTGATGGTTTGGACACATACATAATATAAACGAGACGAACGTACTCCAAAATTTTTTTGTTTAGATTAACAACATAAAATACGACAGGCAGGCCTTAAGTAATTACGTTCCCACGGGAAGGAAGGAAAGATAGGAGATTGCTGGACGAAGACAGTCGGGGTTTGAAATTGGATATGGAGAGAGCTCCAAGAAATCAATTAAAATCAGTGGTGATGTGTGAAATTACGCTTAGTTAGTGAATTCAGATGGTGTTAAAAATGATTGTTAAATATTAAATTAAAGTGAAATATTATTGAACCGGTGAAGTGAAAATGATTGAACTCAGTGAGGATAGAAATAATAATAATAACAATAATAATAATTGGATAATTTGTAGAGCGCCATTTTGTGAAAAATCACCTCAAGGGCGCTAAGTGTTGTGCGATTGCGATTATATTATAAAATGTGTTAATTTAAACGTGATTTCGTAACCAGTTCAAACTAAATTACTTGTCTTAAAAACATGGAAATAATAATAATAATAACTGCGTTTTAAAACAGAGTGAACGTATTTAGCGGCAGGAAGTGTTTACCATGTCGGTTAATCGAGCTAGGGAAGAATTAATAATTAGCGAGATGGTGTCCTATCTACAGAGACCGTAAACCAAAGAATCAGACAAATCATTAAACAGGAAGTTATGTAGCTCTGAGATAAATCAGAAGACTGCGGGTTCGAATCCTGACAGAGGTTTTAGGGAGGTACAATTTTATTTACAGAATTATTTAATTACTATTCTATAGACATAGGGAGGAGACCAAAAAACTGAACAAATTGCAAGGACTTCGCTAAAAGGAGGAAGGAATGCCGAGAGAGAGAGAAGTTGAACTAAACTGATTTAGCTATGCAGGGTGGAACCAAGTAAGCGTCATACTGGGATTGGGAGATGGCTAACAGGGTGAGTTTTTTAATATTATTTATTAAATTCCAGAAGACCCTTTAGAAGACGGATGCAACCAAAGAACAGGAACCAGGTTTACAACACCTGCCACCCAAATAATGTTTCATTAAAGGAATGCGCCAGACAAAATTATCTATCAGCTGTAAGAAGGAGACGGGCCAATGACCTTTCATATGTAGGCCGATAACATTTGATTTAGGGGAATGCCTCGGTCCGGGGGTCATATTAAAAATTTACCTATCTGCCGATCTGTTATTCTTTTAAAAACATTACGAATCAAATCGTGGCGTTGTTCCTGCGATAGGTATTGAATCGCCGACGAAAACATTAAATACCTATTACAAATTAGGCCAATCAATATAAATTCGCAGTATAAAAATACCTATCTACAGAGTACCTATCACAACACTGGCGTACAATTGAAACAGCGAACACCACCAGCCGGGACAAGAGGCAGAGTATAGTCAGTCGAATGGGAGGGATTTTTGCTAGCGTATGACCGCCCGAATAGAAAGCGATCGGATGCAACCAGACAGAACAAAAATGAATACTTATCATCTGTTATTTGACTTTCTAATTTACAAATTGGGATACACAAGAACAAATCTAGAGTCAAAAAGGGGAGATGGTAATCTCCGAAATAAAACTACCAACCGAAAAACTTTTCTCAACAGGTCCCTTTCGAGAGGTAGGCAGCCTCATAAAATTAAATGCCAAAATCAAACCAATTATCCGTTTATACCTACCTGAGAGGATAGGTATTCAATAGAAGATACCCATACCCAATACACGAGGGAACTAGTAACCTCATAAAATAATTACTGGAACTAAATATTAAAATACAGACAGTCCTCATCCTAAACTTGACATTTCGAGTAAACCTTACATATATATCACATGATAATTGGCTGAATGGGTAAGCACACAACTTGTCCATAGAAGCGGACATAATGTCGACAAGATCGTCGTGTATTATCTGTGTTATTGACCTAGAAAGGGATGTAAGTTCCCGACGACGTGGAATTTACAGCGTTTTCTGGAGGTGGCATGCAACTTGAGACCTTACGTGTCACATTTTCGCAACTAGATTCGTGACAAGGGATGTCATGGTTTTCCCCTTCTACATTCAGGAAAAGTAGATTTTCCTGGAGGTGTAATGAGGTTGGGGCATTTCTGAAATTGGTAAGAAGACCTGGTTTTCTTTATTCTGGCGTAAGAGTTGCCAATTGGAACAAGGGGAGACCCCGCGAAAGCCCGTCAGACCCAGCCGGTTCGGATATCCAGACACGTAGAGATCGATTGCCTTGTTCTAATTATCATCCATTAGATTTGTTTGGTAAGCGGAGGAGCCAACTTAGCTAGAACAAATTCATTTCCGTTCCTCTCCTTTCCCTCCCAAAATATACATATGGATGGCGCCGACAACTACCACCATAAATTTATCGTATGTATATCACATATATAAAATCTAACACTTTATCATACTCACATTACCCTACGACAGGTAGAATCACGTAGCTAGTTGGAGAGCAGGCGAGACAGAAAATAAGGTTTATGAAATGGCTTTAAAACACAACGGTAATGGATTCAACTCACTCTATCTCAAAAGAACCGAGGGATACCACATACACACATAGATAATCAGGTTTCTATACCGAGAAACAAAAAACCAACACAACGTTCGGTGAGACCTTTTTATACTGAACCGTCACGTGAAATAATTACGTTTAAGGTCGTAAAACACATAGACAAACTAGGATGGACACACTTGAAGGGGTGTGTAATAAAGAGAGGAGCAAAGGCTTGTACAGACTGCAGGGAGGATATTCCTACCCCGGATATATACATAATCAAAACCTTATGGAAAAGTTACCTATGGGACTTAAAGAAAATTCATCGCAGAAAGAAAAGTTTGAAAAGTGCAGATCATTACAATCTTGAATGGGCGTTAAATATTGTGACTTACCACCACCAATGTTACAAATATTCGTTATGGTAATTAGACAATTACGCTCCCTAGTTGCCACGAGCACCGATAGATTTGCATGTAACTACTTACATAGACAGGTAATTAACTGTAAACGAAATTTCATCTTCCGTAGGCAAATAATATATCGAGAAGCTTAGTTTACCCAGGTACCAATTAGGCAGACTACAACTGTGGTAGATCCGATCATTAATGTAATAACTGACTCGGGTATTTCTGGTACAGTTTGTTGCCAAACCGATAAGCTGCTGCTAAATATCACTTGAATAATTTATTATTATTTATTGCAAACAATTAATAATAGGATTATCAGATCGAACGAACATGAATAATAATTCAAATTAATGTAAGAATCTGTTTAGCTCTAAGAGGAAAGCAATATTTGGCAGCTTACAAATAGGATGAAATGTATTTATTAAATGAAAAAAATACACTTTGTAAAACACCACTTTTATAATGAATTAATATCAACAGCCAACCAGGTTTCGCTTAGCTCAAGCTTCGTCAGGGCTTATAGTATCAACTGACGAAGCCCTGACGAAGCTTGAGCTAAGCGAAACCTGGTTGGCTGTTAATATTAATTCATAATAAAAGTGGTGTTTTACAAAGTGTATTTTTTCATTTAACATATAATGTCACATCACAAAGTGTTTGCTTCCTCCGATAAAATGAAATGTATTTATAATTTTTACAAATATGTCAAAATATTTGTTGATGTTTTATTTAGCTTTATTATTTGTAAGGTGGGTACTAAAGTAATTTGTTTAAATAGATTTCATTTATGAATTAACATTTTTAAAAACTTGTATTTTTAAAGTGAGCTGTTAATTTACTAGGTTCATCAATAAAAATAAGTGATTTTAATTTTCCATGATGGTGCAAAACAAATTTTACCGAGTTAAAAAGCATGAATTAAATATTAATTTTCTCTCCCAGAATCAGAATAATGCATGTTCATAATACTTGACGCTTAATTACCGAGCATTGTTCGAATTTTATCGTGAATTTACGGATTTCGATCTGAAAATTATTTATTAAAATGCGTACCCAATTACCCCTTTTCAAAATCCACCAAAGGTATAATATTATATTAGGAAATACAATACATGCAGAGGAGCGTAGTTCCTTCGGTCCCATGAGAATTCAAGTGAAGCTTACCAGGAAAATAATGATTAAGAATTTTTAGGAACGGAAAATGTGAAAAAGGGCAGGTTTACTTTTATCCTTTAACGTAGCAATATTGTTAGAAGCGTCTAATGGTTGAATCTTCTTTGATATCGGACTTCAGCTACTACAAGACTATTGCCATAAACATCTGGACTCTGTCTGATTTCCCAACCATCATGTTAAAAGTTTAATTTGCTAGGAATCTAAAAGTTGAATGACCTCAAGGACACCTTCTACCAAATCGAATGTATGTATGTAATGCATGTATTTATGCATTTAATAATAAATAGGCAATTAATCCTCCACAATTTGACATTCAAACCTAGTTTTAAGTATCCAGTTGTTACCCGTAACGAGATTCAGACTAAAATTTCGAATATTTTCAGGAATTTCCTAGTTCAAAAGCCCACTCCAACAAACCGCAATTATTTCAGCAGGTTATGAGTATTGCTATTCCGGAAGCATTTTAAAGGGAGCATTCTTTGGTCGGATCGTTTTGAAATATTATCTCCAGCTGTGCTGAAATTAGCGGTTTTGTAAATAATTCAAAAGCGTGAAATAGTAATTATTCACCACGGTACAATGATGCGTTAGGTACTGCTCAAATAAATTTGACTTTGCGATGATATAAAATTTCTCATCGGTATTGATAAATACATAAATTACTCTATATTGCATGTTAGTAATTTATTTGCACAAAGCAATATTTATGGAATAATTCATACTGAAATGATCTTATATTTCAATTATTACTAAATTTGTGAGTAGAAACTATTTTTTTTTCCGAAGGAAGCAAATACTTTGGGGTGTGACATATTGAATGAAAAAACATACACTTAGTAAGACACCACTTTATTTTTTAATCAATAACGATAGCCAACCGGGTTTCGCTTGTCCCAAGCTTCATCAGGGCTAGTTGATATTTAGCCCTGATGAAGCTTGGGACAAGCGAAACCCGGTTGGCTATCGTTATTGATTCAAAAATAAAGTGGTGTCTTACTAAGTGTATGTTTTTTCATTCGAAACTATTTTTGATTACCGGTACATTTCTTTGAAATAATCGCGTTCACTATTTACGGTATCTACTAAACAATTTATTTTACCGACTACTTGCAGTTGTATCTATATTTACGACATCTGTCGAAAATTTAGACAAAAGAAATACACATATTAAATATGGTACCGAATTGATACCACAATCAGTTACAATTTTAAAAATTACGCTTATATTCAAAGCAATATTCATGTTCTAGAGTTCAATGAACCTGAATTAGAGACAGAATCATAACCGAAATTAGTATTTTTAATTAATAAACATGGTGTACCGAAATAAATCGATTTGAAAGCGAGTTTCCGGTTCAGATATATCTTTATTGTTAGAATTAGAACTAGAGCATTATTGTTACATAAATGTGGTAAGTAATATAATACCAACATAATAAATTATATCTGTGTCGTGTTATGTAAATTTAATTAAATAATAACGTGATAAAATGTTACAATTGTATTGAAAATAGAATATAGAAAAATAGAAAATTAGAATTGTGTTAAAATGTTACGTAATCTGTGCAAAGGAGAGCGATCCGTCTGATTGACAATCCGTTGTTAACAGACCGATTGCCTTCTCTAATGCATAGACACAATGTAGGCATGCTGTTCTACAGGTATTTCAATGGAGCCTGCTCTAAGGAGCTAGCAGCATTGATTCCTGATGCACCGGTGCACGTGCGCGAAACTCGACGGAAACGAACTGAACACCCGTTCACGGTTGACGTTGGCTTCATGAGAACGGGCCGTTTTTACGACTCGTTTTTGTGTAAGTCGGCTCGTATGTGGAACGAGCTACCGGCATCTGTTTTTCCTCCCTCCTATAATCCGAGCCTCTTCAAGGCCCGCATTAACAAATCCCTTCCTACAGCCCCTACCTTATTCCGCCTCACAACGCCGCCCAACCGGGTGGTGACATAGTTCCCCTGTCTGTACACTGCACAGGCAGGGACAGTCTTGTGAGGTGTCTCATAAAAAAAAAAAAACAATTATTTACACCGGCGGGTGAAAAACATATGTCGATTTATCTTACACGTTCCGTTGAAGAAATCCACTTATTTTGTTCTATCCACAAGTTCTACCTATATAACTATATCTAATAAATTATTAAAATATGCAAAAACTGTGCATGTTTCTACGAGTATTACGCGACAACCTAAATGATGCACTCTGTGGTTTTATACAACGTTTGCATTGCATATGAAACACTTTAATTTCTCGATAAACATTATAATTTATAAACCTGTTATCTCCTCTATTTTCAGCACCAAAACATTCTTGGGCATGAAAAATTATATAAAACATTTATATTTTTAAAGCAAGTTTGGTTCGCGTTCTGTAGAATATCTAGAAATTCCCTCACAACGCGATAAATTCTTATGTAAGTAAAAAGGAATTCTTGTTTTGAAAAGAAACAGCTCAAAGCCTTATAAATGCAGTTTCTGTTTCTAAACAAAGTTGTTTTAAAAATATTGCAAAGGCTTCTTATATTTCCTTCATAAGTCAATGTTTACCTTAGACTAAAGACTTTTACAGCAATGGCTTTTAAAAAAAGTTAATATATTTTATTACAATTTCTACTATTTTCATCGACATATGTAGACTTGTTATGTTGGTTACAAATTTAAACCTAACGAGTTTGTACATGATTTTCTAGGGTTATTGATCTTTGTACTTGATTTTGATAAGAGTTTAAAAGCCATTCTGCGTTATGCCTCTTTGAAGCTCCGAATTGTCATAAAACTAGATAATAGCCGCAATAATTTATAATTAACTATTGAATGTTTCACATTTTCTGAAACACGTTTATATTCTCAATTTCAATACTAAAATTAAAGTATCCATCCATGAGTTTGGTTGAGCGAAATGAAAAATGTTGTGGTGTAGTTATTTATGTAACTACCTTCAAAGATTTTTGAATATACATTTTACGATATTTTTACCATGTTACCTACCTACCTATATAATATAAAAGCAAGTTTTTAATTTATTAATTTTTATATGAATACCGCACAAGAGTCCCAACTGCTCGCAACCGTTTGGAGCCAGTGAGACTATGGCATCCTCTATTGGTGTATGTTGTGAGGCTGACGGGAATGGAGAGGGCAAATAGATAGTGAAGAGGAAGGTGGGGGAGTACCTGGCTCTAATCTGGTCCCCAAACACGGCTAAAACCATTTCAAGCAACGTTTCAATTCTGAATGGTGGTCTTACACCAGGGCAATACTGAGAGTATCTTCCACAATATATATTATTTTAAATGATAGTAGCCATAATAAAATGTATAAGAACGACATTTTAACTATATATCACCTTTAGATTTGATGTGATCGAACGCATTAAAATGATGGGGTTGAGGGCAGAATAATAAATAAAATAACTATTTTTTTAAAAGAGTTGGGTTTAAGAGCTCAAATGGATATTTCCGTTTCAATTTAGAGGTTATGAAGTTCTAAGGAGAAAAGAAACTCATTTTTCTGAACCACCTTCTGTTTAGTGTTTACTTGGTGGAGGTAGGTTCCTACTTTGTACTTAGTGGCTTAAAGTCACGCAATTTGGGAACACACACGAAGTTCAAACATAAAGTCAAAACCCTTTACATATTTATGAAAGTAACTTCTGTCTTTTACATTTTCTCTGGGCTTCAAAGAACATAGTCTGAAAAAAGTAAAAAAAATATGAGTTGTATAAATTATTCTCCTAAAAAATTACGTTAACATGACACGATGTTTTATTCTGACAATCTGGTGTTTTTTTGTGGCTTATTTTGACTATTTTTATGAATATTCGCAAATGATACATTTCACAAGAGTTATTTTAATGATACAGTATTATAGAGTGGAGGATACTCTTAGTATCGTCTTGGTGTAAGACCACCATTCAGAATTGAAACGTTGCTTGAAATGGCTTTGGCCGTGTTTGGTGACCAGATCTCATAATCAGGTACTTTCCTTTTTCCCATCTACCACACCTCCACATTGCATTCAGTCTCACAACATACCACGATTGGGGATGCCATAGTCTCACAGGCTCCAGATATTTAGGGGCAGTTGGGAGGCGTGCGGGGTTTGTTTTCTTTGGCAATATATCTTTATTAAGGACTAAACAAGAATCTTCATGAAGAGACAACAAACTACCGTGTTTTCATAATTAAAATGATGAACGTAATAATAAGGTCCCGTCGTAAAAAAGTTTCATATCGTTAAAGAGAAATATACCTTGGTTTATTACGTAAAAGTAAGGTTGTGGCATTAAAACGCTGGTAAACATGCTTGTTGGGTCTGCTAACAAACTACTAAGTATCGTCAGCTATTAAAATAACGTAGGTAGCATTTTCTTTTGTACGAAGAGTCCATTTGTTATGGAGAGAAAACTTTTCGTGAATACAAATCATTTATTCTCGAACGTAGCAAAAATATAAAGCTCCTTTCCACTGAACAAGGGAGCTTTGTCAATATTATCAAAACAAAAATGATATAAATATATGTATATAACTAATAATCTATTGAAAAATGAGTGTTTTTTTAATATTTTTTTTATTGTGCGCCGACGTGTATTATTCATTGCCGATACTTTAAAAAGTCGTATTAATGCAAAGTCTCTTCTCTCTTCGTTTTTATCCTCAAATAAAAAAAAGATGAAAGGTAACTTTTCAAAAAAACAAGGAAGCGCTTTGGAGGTAGTAAATACGTAGTTTCAAGTTAGTTTGATCGAAATAGGGAATACTGTTGTATTATTGAAGTAATGTTCTTTTATACCGAAGCCAGCTGAGGTTAATAATTTTCCATTGGATATTATTAAATTATTATTATTATCATACTAATTGTAAAATAAAATAACTATTACTTTTGAACCAGGGCTTATTTTGAAAAAAATTCTTAGCTTTCTCACCTCGAATTGATTTAAAAAAATAAAATTAAGACAAAATTTAACATAATATTATACTCGCAAACAATGTATTCACTTTTTATCTGAAACCGGATCACTATTTTCATCATGTTATACTTTGCTTTTAACCTTAGAGCTACATTTAGGGGTGCTACCGAGAACTAAGATCTCATCAAAACATGTTCCAGTATTAGAGCACGATAAGCCGTGCCGCGTTGACTGGATTCGGTAGCTTTAGTTAGAGCGTTGAGAGGTCAAATTGGAGGAAAAAAAGCGGAACATATTTGTTCGCTTCACGTGTTATCTAAATATAATACATCAATGCTTTTAATCTTATTTCATATGTGATGTTTTATTTTATTAAAAATATAAGATATATGTTTATTTAAAATATGAAAGTGAATTGTGTGAAATCCGTACGATGCGCTTTTTATTGCCAAAGGAATTATAGTGATTTATTTTTGGGGTATTATGCCGTGTTGCGCTACCTCCTTATTTTGTCATTACAGTATCCATCATCAGGGCAGATTTGTAAAGATTGTGATGAAGCGTGTGCTTATGTATGTAGATGTGATAACATTATGTAGCAGGTAATACATTATAACTTAAAAATTTCATTTGCGTTAAGTTTTGGTGTAGCCGTCAATTATATTATCGGATACCAAGAACTACAAAGTTTGGCCCCGTCGCGTCGTCTTTATTAAAAATAATGAGATTTTTATGAACGTCAATTGCCTCCATAATTAGGCGTGCTCTATGTGTTTTGGGTATTTTAAAGATTTCAGGAACAAACCCAAAGTAATGGCCGGTTTCAATTAAATGCTCTTTGGAGATCAATACAAATAAATCACTATAATAATAATCATATTTGATTGGATGCTTTTTATAGCGCCGTTTTTGTGCAAAATCACCTCAAGGGCGATACAACTTACGATGTATTTACGAAAATCGTAATTTTAAGACAAAATACTATATAATGTATTAAACTGTGGTACTGTAGCACATATTAAAAATATAATAGTGAATTGTATGAATAACGTACGATGTATAATTAATATAACGTACGATGTATAATTACGTAATTTCAGGACAAACAGCTACTTACCATAAACTGTAGCCTTACGATGGTTGGAAGAAATTGCCACCAGGCAAGTTAACCCACTGTTATGCAATCATGTTTTATAAATTTTTAAATATACCTCTAGACTTTAAAAAAACACTTTACTTTGATCTGGAGAGATGTGGATTCGATTCACAGGTAGTTATTCCCATTGATTTTTCATCGTGGGTATTGTCGGTCAGGATGTTATATGGTGACGTTGATGTTTGGTTTTATGAACCTCGCACATGGATAAAGATCGTGAAAAATCCACCCAGCCCCCTGTTTAAAGTTGCAACTTTTAAATTAACTATCTGATATTATTAATACTCCAGCGTCTGGACGGTGTAGGCCCTCTGATTGGTCAAATTTAAATTGTCTGTTTCGGTTAAATTCCGCTAACTTGAAAAGACACGATTTGAAAATTAAGACACGATGCTCATATAATTTTTGGATAATATCGAAGAGAATATGTTTTAGAAAGTCGACAATCCATTGGATTCATTACATTACAGTAAAAATTATCCACAATTACGTATTAAAATTTGACGTTTATCATTATTCACGCGAAAGACAGATTGTTCAGTGTTGCCAGCGTATATGGATTTCCAATCAATGTAAAAAACTTTTATAGCCAGTTAGTTTCAAGCAATGTACAATGTCAGTGTGATTATTTAATGTGAGATATATTATAATTATAAATAATTATAAATAATAAATATAATATATATTTATAAATCCACCATTATAAATTAAATAAAAAATAACCAGTTCCACTCGATACTTATACGTAATTAATTATTTTTTGATATTACAACACCGACCCCATTCGCTGTCATCAGCTGTCATGTTTATATGTGATAATTACAGAATTATTATTGACGTGATAACCGTAGATATTTCTTTTAAAAACTATCGCTGTGAATCGCTAAAAAGAAATATTTTGTTTTCAGATTATTATTTCAATTTAATTACTATGGCTAAAAGGTATGTGGGCAATATTTTACCAGAATTGGTCAAATTTCGGAATGTTCGAATGAGAGGGAAATTTAGCAAGCGATTGAAGTGCCATATACCACAAATTTTAGCTTATCCTCCAGCACTTAACGAATGATTGACAGGAGATTGTAGTCAATCTAAAAACTTTAGGAATTTTGTTTGTCAATACAAATGCTACTAGATGTATACAGTACTAATAGATTTGCCTCATTTGGAGCGCAAATAGCTAATATCCCAGGTAATGGTCCATATTGTTTAAAAAAATTTGGTTAGGTTTATCATCTGACTTCCAGAAGTATACAAGTTGCAGGTAAAATACCTTCCTATGCTCAGCTTTATCTATATGATCCTGATGAGGCTGTTAGAGTGCGTATGAGTCATCCATGTTATGCCGATTGCTATAAAAATATAATGCAAATAATTGATGATTGGACTAAAAGAAGCTGTCGAGGAAGAAGAAATACGCATTGCGGCTGAGGGTGGGCAGGTGAGAGATATACGTCTATTATTTACACGTTCATCAGAGGTACAATGCTCCAACCAGTTCTCACGATATCGCCATGGTTTACGTAGCAGACAGACGGGAATTTGTCATCGGGTATAGATATCGCTGTTTAACCTAAAAATGTTGAAGGACCTCAAAGGATGGCAACTTTATCAAAGCATTTAGATCCCATGGTTTTCCCACTACTATTTCCATCAGGTGAATGTGGTTGGACTCCAGGCTTTCAGCATCATGCTGATTTCTGTACTGCTCAATGTCATACTGTAACTGCTATGTAGTTTTATGCAAGTAAATTAGCAGTGCGAAGAAACATATTTAATCCAATCCATTATGCGGGTAAACTTTTTCAACAGTATTTAATTCATGCTTACATTATTTACCAATCTGGTCGCCTAGATTACATTAGGAAAAACCAACGACACCTCAGAGTGGAATGCTATCAAGGTTTGCAAAACCATGTAAGAAATTTAGCCACTGATAGAGGAGTATGTGCAGGTAATACAGTCATTCTTCCATCTTCATTTACTGGTGGACCACGCCATGTGAATAAACTTTATCAAGTTTCAATGGCAATGGTACGTAAATTTGGTCGTCCTGTCGTCGTCATAACTTTTACATGCAATCCCAAATGGCCAGAAATACCAACCGAATTGGAACATTATCAATCGGCCGCGGACAGGCCTGATATGGTAGCCAAGGTTTTCCATCTAAAAGTCAAGAAATTTATTCATGATATGACTGAGAAACATGTTTTTGGAAAGGTAACTTGTTGGGTGTATACAATTGAACAGCAAAAAAGAGGACTCCCTCATCTACATGGTGTGTTTACACTTTGCAGCCAAGAAGAGTTGTATACAGCTTCTGATATTGATAATGCCGTATCTGCAGAACTATTCCATCCGAAGAACGGCTTTGTACCATATTATTTAAAAAAATAACATTCATGGACCATGTGGCGTACTTAATCCAAGGTCAGTCTGCATGGTATACGGTAAGTGCTCTAAAAAATTCCCCAAATCATTTAAAGATGCTACTGATAATAATTTCGCAGGCTACCCAGAGTACAGGATACGTGATAATTTTTCTGAAAATCACGTTGTTCGGGATATACGTATCGACAATCGATTTGTTGTTCCATATAATGCATTCCTTAGCAAAAAATATGATGCTCATATTAATGTTGAAATTTGTTCCTCTTTGGATAGTATTTATTTATTTATACTGGGTTTTTAGAGATTTTCTCGCTTATCTATACATGATCAATCTCACTCAATTTTACTTCTGGCTTTACATTTACCCGACAGCCAATCTGTTTATTTTGTAGAGGGGCGGGAGGAACAGGCTCTTAGGGAAGCATCTACAAGGAACACCTCTTTAACAGCGTGGTTCCAATTAAATCTTAAAGATATTGAGGGACGCTCTATTCTGTATCAAGATGTACCAAATAACTATGTCTTTTCAGGTGGTAAAAAGTGGACGAGGCGACAGCGGGGAGGCGGCAACATCATTGATGACATACGAGAATGGACGCAGTGCATGACGGAGGCTTCATTGTATTTGATGTCTAAAATTCTTAGACATCTATTTGTTTTAATTTTAATACAATGTATCCCTTCGATCTTCGGCTGAAGATTTTTTTCATCGTGGTGTTGCTGAAGAAACAGCTATTAATTAATCTTTGTCTTTTAAACATACAGGATATTCTTATGAAGGAGAATTCATCTTGCAGAATGCAGGGCTTACCTGAACCTGATGAAAGTTGCAGTTTTGGACAAGTATCTGATTTAAATGTAATTTCTGAAAACACTTTAGGTGAATTGATGGCTGCCAAACTCAATGACGTACAACTTCAAGCATATAATTCTATTTTGAATAAGTTTTTTCACATGAAAATGATGACAATGAATGTTTCTTCATTGATGGCCCAGGCGAAACAGGGAAAACATACCTTTACTAAACTTTAATTCACACTCTAAGACGAAAAGGTAAAAGAGTTTTATCATACTGCTTTTAATTTACCCATCAATTTACAGGACAATACAACATGTAAGGTCACATCAAAGAATCGGAAAATTATAACGGAAGCAGATATTATAATATGGGATGAAGCACCAGGTGTAGCTTTAGAAGTTATTGAGCGTACTATACGTGATATCATGGGAAGTGATTCTGTCTTTGGTAACAAAGTTATTGTTTTGGGCGGAGACTTTCGTCAGATCCTTCCAGTGTGTCGACGTACTTCACGAGGACAATTAATTGCCGCTTGCATAAAAAGCAGCATACTTTGGTACCATTTGAAAACTTTTCAATTAAAAACAAATGTCAGAGCTTTAGAAAGTGAAAATATATTTTCTAAATGGCTTTTGGACTTGGAAGATGGCAAACTTCCTTCGGTAGAAGGAACATTAGAATCATCTGTGCTTATTCCCAATGTAAATATTTGTTAAGATATTATTCACTATATATACAGTGAGACACATACAACTCCTGATGCCTTAGTGATGAGTCAACGTACCATATTGTGCCCTAAAAATAGTCATGTTTATGCTATCAATGAGGATGTACTTCAACGGAAAGCGCCCCTGAGGTGATATCTCACAAAAGCGGTGCCATAAAAATTTCAGCTGTAACTTAATTCAAGCCAAAATCATTACGGGGAACAGAAAAGGTACAGTACATTTCATTCCTAGAATTTAAAACACTTTTTCGGATGTTACAATTAGTCAAATTAGCTTATGCAATGACCATCAATAAATCTCAAGGACAAACTTTTGAACGGGTTGGACTGTTACTTCCTGAACCAGTATTTTCTCATGGACAGTTTGAGCGCAGTCATCGTTATTTATACAAATTCTGACTGATTGGTATACGGATAATATTGTTTATAAAGAGATTTTTTCCTAATGAAAGTGTATAATATTATGTTGTAGATTGTAAAAAATAAAAGTATAATAAATTGTACTTGCTTAAAAAGTTTTGTTTTTTGACTCAATTTATCCCACCTGTAAGGTTTTCCAGCCTAAGAATTAAGAGAGTTTTGGTGTATTTACTTTGACAATCGTTAGGTAAGAGCGTAATATTATTTCACCCAAATATGTAGATTTTTAGGACATATCCCAATAAAATAATTCTTAATATATTTAAAAAAAAATGTAATTACTTTGACAGTCTTTTGGTAAGAGTATATTATTTTACCAAAGTTATATGTAATATTGTAATATGTTGATATTTTTTTTTATTTTCAAATTACATATAAATATTTTGCAATTTAAGTTTCGATTTAAAAATTAAATCATTTCGGTGGTATGGAAGAGGAAACATTTTTCTCATTGACGAGATTTATGTTGGGGTGAGGGGTGTTTAATGGTTCAGAATGTCTTTCTATTATATATCTACCCATTGATCTAATATCTACCTATTAAATGTAACTGTTAGTATCACTCAAACTGGGCGAAGCCCAATGAAGTGCCGCCCGCAGGGCCTAGCAGCAAAAACCCGCGGAGCGGGTTTTTAACTGCTAGTGCCAATTAATTCCCGTACTTCCACGTAACGAATTTTGAAGCATACAAAGAGAGAAAAAATAATTATGAAACCTAATTGTTCATAAGAAAAGCAAAATATTATCTAACAGTCGTATATTACATGATCATAGAATTTCTTTTGGCAAGCTGATAACGCCAAAGCAAATAATAATCAAGATGATTTTTTTCGAATAAATGAGAGAAGAAATGTTATTTCTGTAAAGTAATAAGATATAGGAGAAGGAGCGGAAAGATGTTGCGGTGACATGGGTTAGAACGATACGTATAGAATATAGACTATATAAAATAAATGGGAAAAAACGTAAATAGTGCTATCTGCGAACATAGACAAAGTCACCTATGAGTCTTCGATTCAAAACCACAAGCGTTAGGTATTATAAATTTTCTCGATAATGACTTGCCTGTCCGCGGTGTGAAGATTCTAAATAGTAGGAAGTCAATGTTATCTTCGCGACCCATTTTTCTATTGTGCCCGTTATCGTCCCTTTCTAGCTTGTAACAGGGAACTAGTGTCACTCCACGTCTACACAGCCCTTTCTACTCAGTCGCTTCTATCCTCTTATACGGGTGCTGCTCTTGATTAGATTTTATATTACCTTGATAATTATTATTCAAGCGCGCTGTGGGAACACTTTTGTAGATATAAATTGGGCATCCCCTATGAACGTACGCGTCATGTGCATCATGTTGATTAAAATGGCAAAAAAAATCAGGAAAACACGATGAAAATCCCATATTTATGGGTGGTTCAATGTTAAATTAACATTTGGGTAACTTTGGACATTTTAATTTTATATTCCCAAAATACTTGATTATAAACTAAGGACGGGTTGTTTCGCAGAATTTGAACAATTCATCAAATTTAAAAGTTGATTTTCAAGTTCTATGAAGTTTTTATTCAAGTTCTGTAACTATATCATTTTGGACTGTTGTTTCACAAAACTGGAATGATGATATAATTTGAATAGGACCTTCACTAACAACTAGTCAAATCAACTATGAAATTGGATGAATGTTTCAAATTCTGTGAAAGAACCCATTTTAAATAATTTTTCAGGGCAACATTACAATGTAATTTTTGAGAAAAAAAAATATTTAAAAATTATTCCCCACTCCTTACACCAAAAAAATCATCTTCAATGAAATATGCTGCTCCATAGTGCTCCATCCTTGTACACTTGGTCAACATAAATACCCTTTTTACGTGTGCTACAGAGGAAGCCGTGAGGAAAATAATTAGGGTACTCTTTGTGAATCCTGTGTGGAGTGTCTTTTTGAGGAAAAAAAGACGTTAACCTGGGCCTTTATGAGACCCATTATCATGTGACAAATGTTAACAGAACAAGTGTTGGGCGCGCGCTTGATGTGGGCGCCGGAGCCGAAGGGATAAACGACGCTAGTTCCTAGAGCATCTTCCATTTAAATACCAGTAAAACGAGGACAGCATTTTCAACTAAAATATATACACCAAACAAAGTGTATACACCAAAAAATTTATAGGAAGTATTTCGTAATATAACTAAAACCAAAATTAATAAATCTTCTGAAATTAAATCACTGTACATTGATAACACTACCACGTCAGATCCAAAAAGATGGTAAATTGTGCAAATAATTATTTCACGTCAGTGGGTACCTCACTGGCAAAAAATATTCTCGATAAAATCAACGCAACTGAAACCGATCTAGCTAAGATCTCTAATGTCGATCATAAAATTATTTTACAAGCAATAATTGTTCGCCTGAAACACTCATCCACATTGAAAAATCTCCTGATAAAAGATACATGACGCCAACGGGATACATGATACACGGGATACACGGGATACATGACGCCAACGGTCCCGTTGGCGTCATGTATCTTTTATCAGGAGATTTTTCAATGTGGATGAGTGTTTCAGGCGAACAATTATTGCTTGTAAAATAATTGTTACCCTTTGTGCTATGCATAAAAAATCTTGTCTTAAAAACATTAGTTTACCAAAAAATTATAATTAATATTTGACAAGTTCAAGTATTTCGCCTAAAAATGTAGACAATTTGTCTCGACGCCGTCTAGTGAGAGAGTTAGCACTTACAATGCCTTTCTCATATAAAATAAAGTTGGTTGTTTTCAGGTGAAAAATGTATCAAGCAGTAATTGTTGAATGAAACACTAGTATATATTGAATAATTTCGCGGGTAAGAGATAAGCCGCCATAGCTCAGTGGTCAGAGCTGTCGACCGGAAATCGAAGGGACACGGGTTCGCGTCCCGTTGGCGTCATGTATCTTTTATCAGGAGATTTTTCAATGTGGATGAGTGTTTCAGGCGAACAATTATTGCTTGTAAAATAATTGTTACCCTTTGTGCTATGCATAAAAAATCTTGTCTTAAAAACATTAGTTTACCAAAAAATTATAATTGATCATAAAATTGATTACATTCGAACTACATCACAAGAAGTGATGAAGTGAAAATATTGATGAACTTAAGTCATCATATGCGTGCGGTCCTGATAAGGTCTCTTCTAAGCTGTTGAAAATTATTAAACCCGCCATAGCATCTCCGATAACGTTCATTGTAATCTAAGTTTTAACTCCGGAAAATTCTGAATTATTTAAAATAATCTATTGTAATTCTACTGCACAAAAATGGGGACAAATCACAGATTAACAACTATCGACCGGTTTCTTTAATCAACTCTGTATCTAAAATTATTGAGAAAATTGTTAAGAATCGACTCAGCCTATATCTAGAAAACAATAACATCCTTTCCAATAATCAATTCGGTTTCCGTCCAGGTTTAGGCACTGAAAATGCCATTGCCAACTCGAGGAACAAAATGCATTGCGCTCTTCCTAGATCTAGCAAAAGCATTCGACACTATTTCTCATAAAATTCTGTTGAATAAACTACAGCGTATTGGTATACAAGGTCAGCTCTTCAAATGATTGTGTAGTTATTTAGAAAACAGGAGCCAAAGAGTGCTTATCAACGATACTATAAGCGACCCTGCTAATATTAAATTCGGTGTACCCCAAGGAAATACACTAGGACCACTTTTATTAAATATATATATAAATGATCTATGTAACAGTTCCCTTGCCGAACACATTATAACCTTTGCCGACGACACAGTTTTATTATTTGAAGGCAAAAGCTGAAAAGTTGTTCACAGTAAAGCAGAAGTAGGTTTAAACAAGGCCAACCAATGGCTAGACAACAATCTCCTCACTCTCAACCTACATAAACCAAATTCATCCGTTTCAGTGCAACACAAGCAGGGAAACCAAAAAAAATACACAACATCATTATACACCACTGTAACGACCGAACCACTTGTAATTGTATTATCTTAGAATGTGTCGATAGCATCAAATACCTCAGAGTTATCATAGACAAATCTCTGAGATGGGGCAAACATATAGACGAAACTTCCACAAAGATCAAAAAACTAACTCATCTATTCATGTCTGTTAGAAATATTCTTTGCGTAAAAGATCTTAAACAAATGTACCATGCCTTGTGTAACTCATTTCTGGAATATGCATCCTTGGGATGGGGAGGATGTTCCAAAACATTACTTGACCCTCTAGCAAAAGCACAAAAATCACTTCTTAGGGTCATTCTTAAGAAACCATTTAGGTATCACAGTGATCTATTATTTGAAGAGGTAAGAGTTCTTGATGTGAGGCAACTGTATATAAGAAAAATGATTTTACATACACAAAAACATCGACACCACTATTCATCCATTGATCATCTACACAACACAAAAGTTTATCAAATATGTCTCTTATCGCGTGCGAAATGATGAATACTATGTCCCTATAAACCTTAAATCTCTTGAACAACGCCGTGATATCAGAGACCTATTGATGCTCTATAAGATACTTCATAACCATATTGATAGCCCATACTTACTACAAAATATTCATTTCAAATGTCCAAAAAGAGTTACTCGATCTCTGGATACGTTTTATATCCCTAAAAGCAATACAAATTACCTCGAAAATGTATTTATAAGAAGAAGCTGTAGCACATTTAATAGGTTATGCCCAAACATCGATGTATTTAACACGAACCTAGCTAAATTCACAGCATCCGTAAAAAAGTGATACTGCATCTTATTTAACCAAAAAACTTAATTTTTCATTGATTTTTTTAAAAATATTTCATTGATTAATACATTTTTGATAATTGATGTACTTTATCAGAATTGTTTGTATTAGGTATGTTGTTATGTATTTTTCTGTTATGGTTTGTTTTGTCGTTATTTTATTGGTCAATGACATAACTACTCTGATCACTGTCATTTATGCATGTATAAAGACTGTTTATAACGCTAATAATTAAAATAAAATAAACACCCATCATGCAAGGAGAAATCCAGTAGTTCCACCCACTACAAACACATCACATGCACAAAGACAATACTCCTACCTAGGGCCTAAAGTGTTCAACCTCATTTCCGAAGCATGGAAATTGAAAAGTGCTAGCGCGTTGCCAAAATGGGTTAGCAATTGGCTTCTGGATATGTGGAGAGTCGAGAGCGAACTCATGCTAACACAAACTCACATATCTAATATGAACTAATAAGTGTTTAATTAAAAAAATTAAAATTATTATTTTTTTTTTTAGTACTTATTTAAGTACTTAGATAGAAATAAATATATAATAGCGTTGATAATTTTACGTTAAATTTTATTTTTTATCTTCCAAAAGGCTATTTTATACTTAAGAGAGATAAGGATCTAAAGTCAGTTTTTATTTCAAGTTTATTTCGCAAAGGGTTGTTTTTGTTCCTTATACTTGATCTTCATTGTTGTTATTATTCAAATTTAAATTTGAGAATCTTTTTTATTTCGATTACTGTAAAATAATGTCTGGCCATTTAATAAATAAAGATTTGAAATTTTAAAATTGGAAATTCATATGTCATACGGCATATATTCTGGTCTAGTAATGTGTAATTTCTATCACCTAAGAAATTCTAAAAATATAGTACTATAGGTTTCATATGTCTTATACTGATTTATAAATGTGGAAATTCTAACTATACAATTGTAAATGTTCCCCAAAATGCCCTGGCAAGAATCTCAGACTTGTGATGTCCCGAAAGAAACCATTCATCTGTTCTGAATGCAATTACTAATGTTATTTAAATTGACCCTGGTAATAAATAACATCTTTGCGATTCTTTCAAGGATAAAGAAACCATCCTGTCACTTCGAATGCAATCAAAAATGTGCTCAACATTTGTTTTTAGAGCATCGCCATTCTATTGTAAGAATATTATGTACTAAATACACAATTTGGCTGTCCTGAAACGGGAATCCTTCCCAGTTGGACAGACAAAGGTTCATTTTGTTTTATATTGTTTGTAATTTATATATATATATAAAATAAATTAAAAAACTAAAGTCTAAGCTTTAAAGCACGGGTTTTCAACCCGTGGGCCCCAACCGAAGGGCTTTCCGAAGTGACACCGCGCCGCCCGGTAAAAATTGTTTAATCATAAAAAAATCTGTCAAAGTTTTATGTAATATCATTATAGTTGATCACTTGATTTCTATTAAATTAAGTTGGCCATTGCCTATGTTCAAAGTTACCCTGAATGAGGTTTTATCATACCCAATTCAGATTTTGCTTATTAATTGAGACAATTGGGTGATATGTTTGCTTGTAAACTAAGATTGAAGAGTAAAATACTAGTTTTGAAGACAACTTACCTTCTTGACACACTGTGATAACAAAAAAATGCTGAATTAAAAACCTCCAAATTCAAAGCACCGCTATGGCGGGTGTTACGAATAAAAAAAAATAGTTTATAGTTTAATATGGCATGTTATATTCAGCATTGCAAAGAGAAATATTAGTTTTGTTATGTACATCAATAACCATAATGTTGCCTGTAGGAAAAAAAAAATCACAACTACTCAGGTTTTGTCCGAAGTTGTGTTGAATTCCAATGCTTTCCCAAATGACAGTATTATTTTTAAATATTGATTTAAAAAGTTTCACGATGGGGTATTTTCACGAACCGTTTCCGTTAAAAATGTGTGAAAGATTTAAATTTTTATAGGCAGTCACCACGCGCGCATTTTGTAGCCACAATATTATTTTTCCCATATGGTACACCCAATGAAAACAGCGTTCTACTTACCTGCTGAGCGGAGTTTTGACCGGCCGCCATGATTCAGTGTTGGGAACTGGTTCGGCTAGCTGCTTGCGTACGCGATTCGCTTATATATCTTCTGAATTAATCGTGTTAGTAATGTTACAATAAGTTTAATAAACAATAGATTCTGTGAAACATAACCATCTTTATTTCAATCAACATGACACCCCAATAGTATGCGAGAACGATGAGGTAAGCGTCGATCTCTACATCCTATACTTTATTTTTTCTGATTATGATTATCGTACTAAAATATAGTAATTTTAATACCTTCACAGACATAAAAAACGCCAAAGCCTGGTAAGGCGGTTTTCACTAACGTCGCCCGGCTTGACGTCAACGCCGCCGAATTCGCAAATTAAAGCAATCGTATCGTTTTGGCGGCAAATCAAAAATGTTATATTTAAAATCGTTATAGAAAATACATTCGTCAACATAAAAATAAAATGAAAATACCTTCATTTTATGCGAGAATAAAAATAAATGAAAATACCCCATAATTAAACTTCAATAATTTTTTGCCTTTTACTTAAACATTTAAAAAACATCACATCAATGTTGAATTTACACGGTTTATTTTACCCCAATATATTTGAGTGGGTTATATTTATCGACCTAAACCAACTCAAGGGTATTAGAAGTGGAAAATGAATAAAATAATAGTTTATTTTTTATTTATTGATTTTATTTTAGTAATTTGTACATTTAAGATTACAAATGACTAATTAATTATTACATTTAAATAAACTATGTTTTTTTTTTCTTTCTTGATGTTAGATTGGGTTTTAAGTTAAGTAAATCGCTATGCGATTACTTGTTTTATTAAAATGTGTTGTAGCGAAGTAATGATCTGTGTGTGTTATTTTCCAATATACAGAGAAGGGGAAGAAAATTGCCGAATTTCGCTAAAATGTGTAGGTAAGATCGCGACAAGATAATGTGTATTTTTCAATTATAATTTTCGACTTACAGTAATATTATTGAAGCCGTTATTAATCAATATTTTTGAAAATTTCAATTATTTTTTTCCTATGGCATACCTCCCTAACCGACAAATGCAATCCAATTATTTTTTTTAATGTAAATGTTTTGTTTGTTATTTTAAAACCAGGGTGTTTGTTAAATGTCCTCTATTTATCTCTGTCGTTTCCGGAACGTTTAAAACTACTACCCCTTTTTATGGGCCTTCAGCATCACCTGCTAAATAAAGGTCTCGGACTTGATCGTTTACCCTCTTTATTTCCTTCAATAATGCTTTTTAGGAAATTGTCATGTGAGAGTTTGTGTCCCGTCCATTTTCCAGGTTATTTAGACACTTTCTCTATATGTTAAGAATACTTCAATTAGATTATATTATAGACGGCACTCGTAGGTAGAATTTTTTTCATCTCCAGGGATGTTTATAATTGAATATAAATGACTGATGAGATTTTACAGACACTCGTATACAAAATTAAATACATGAAGCGATTTCTTCAAAGTATATACCTACCATCCGTAGTTTTGATAGTTTGTAATAGCACGCGCACGTATTAAATCAAAAGATCACTCCAGAATCTCTAACAGCAAATGATTAAATAAACACAAAGGATGCTTCATCGATCACTTGGAAACCTATTTCATGTGACAAGATCAAGACGGATGTGGTTATTATCATTAATGTATTATAATACAGAAAAGATCTCATCACCGAAAAACATATACACACAACCGCATCCCTATCCCTATCAAGGGTGAAATTCCTTAAGAGATATGTGTTATTCAGGCACACGAGTTTAATAAATGTGTTTTAGCAGGATCGTGCACTGAAATGAACTTCTTCAGAGCTTTGTAATAGTGGACAATTTGTGTAAATTCTTATTTTGGCATCTAACTATAGTTTTTTTAATCTCTCCTGTATTCAGTTCTCCTACGTGGAAAGTAAAGTACGGAACAAATAATCTCGGTGTTCGCAATATAATCGAAAGAGAAACGTGACAAAAGTAGAGAGTGGAATGCACAACGTATGTACTTATTAATAATGTATGACGAATCAAATTTCGTCACAAGTAAATTTGAATTATTATGTGCGACCAGAGACAAAAAAAGGGTTGATAGACGTGGACCAAAAGGACAAGAAGGGAGGATGACCGGGAAGAGTCATGGGTCCTACGAGTTCATAGAGGATAGACAGTCAAGTCCGGGACGGGAGAAAGAGAAGATCGGACGGGAGTAGTGATGGAACACCAAACCCCCGCCCAGCGGCGTGATGCTGGACGGCGGATGAAGAAGTTGCGGTCGAGATCGAGAAAGTGATTTCCAAGATATGTGTTATAAGTGCGATGACCAGACGCGGCCAGTGGCTAAAGCGCTGATAGGAGACTTTGCGGGGGACTCAGCTAGAATAGGCCGAGGTGCTGAACTGCAGAAGCTGCCATAGATAACTTCTGCCTTACTAAGGCCCACGTAAAGAACAGAACAGTTATATTTTCAACTGACGAACTAGCAAGGAAAGGGGCGAAAGCACCACTTGCGGGATCTGAGCCGGCCGTAGGAGTAGCAGCTTGCCACACCAAACTACATATCAAGAGGTGGGTCAAATCCCAACACTGGAAGGAATGGAAGAAGGCACCCGGAATGAGGCAATCTAAAGTACTCATAAACGGACCGGACCCTAACCGAACCAGGCAACTACTCGATATAGACAGAAACTCACTGAGGGAACTGTTAGGACTATTAACGGGACACTGCCATCTCAGGAGACACATGCAACTGTTGGGAGTGGAAAACACCAACATCTGTAGGAAATGTGAAGAGGAGGAAGAGACTCCAATTCACCTATGATGCCAATGTCCCGCTCTGCTGGGAATAAGGCTCAGATACCTGGGAAGACACAGTGTGGAACCAGAAGACATCGCCACATATCCAATGACAGCCCTGGTGAACTTCATAAAAGGGACCGGGTTACTGGCAAGGGAATGAGGTAAAATGGGAGATAGTACAAAGGCCTATGGCCTAAGTGCTCGCGGGGAACGTAAGTAAACCGCCTCCGACTTTAAAAAAAAAAAAAAAAATGTATATATATATTTTCTACGCCTGCAACTTTATAAGAATGAACTGTTACTAAATCTCGGCTGGCCACAAACACTTTTATACTGGACACTGTTTCCTTAATTAATTTTATTTTGTAAGATCTTATCATATCTACATGGCGACCTACTCTATTACTAAGGTAAGTTGATCTCTTGTGTAACTATCTCACTTTTACGAACTTGATTTGTTACACCGTTAATTCCATGCTACCAGAGTTTCCTCATCGATCCTGGCGCTATTCCTGGGATATTCAATCCATTAATTTATAGAGTCTCATGTTAGTTTGCTTGATTATAAATATTTGTTAACCCTGTTCTTTTATTTGAACTCCACAGTGGGTTATTTTAATTTTGGATTGGCGATTATTGAAATCATATCTAATAGCTAAAGCCTTTTATTACAATGGCGCTCAAAGCCTCATTTATTTGCAAAGTTATATTTGAATTATTACAAATTCAGTGACAACAGTGAACAATATGTGCCTTTAATTAACAATGATGATGTGAAACACGGAGAAGCAACCCCGAACCATGCGACAACCAGTTAAGATATAAGTAGATCTAAGTATAATTAAGAAAAAAAGAGAACATTTAATTTTCATAAAATATCCCAAAAATAATAAGTTTTACATATGTAGGTATCTACTTACATATATGACAAAAAAGGTTTAAATACAAACAGATAGTTATATCTTACATGCAGAAAACTTACTGATATAATATATTGTTAATTTATTAAAAATCTGGTCAAATAATTCGTTTTCCTATTAAAAATGCAGGCCTTTAACGAATGAATTGACAGGTTTCATAAAAAACTATCATTAAAGCATGAGTATTTTATGGGGAAGTCAGAACACGTGTTCTTAAAAATTATGATGTTTTCGCATTTCGTCCACTAAATTTATTGGGACAAGGCCACAGCACGTTTTAATAAAAATTCTGAGTGACTAATATTTTATTGAAAATAATAATTTTTAACAGAATTTTAATACATCATCCATACTCATTTTTTCCTTGTAATAGATAACGTATGTTATACGGGTTCAATGTTCTGATAGGTACCTAAGTCTTTCAACACTGAACAAGCAACATTTCCGCAGAAATTATGGAATTAGTGGCTTTTCAAGGTTATTTCTAAGGTTAACTGAAAACCTGCAATATAAGTACACACATAAGACGTGGAAAATAAATTAAATGAGACTTGTCTTTAGAAAAAAAACCCACCGTCAAAAGTCGTTGATGTACGGAACAAGGAAGATATTTGGCGAATTACCAGATACATTAAGAAATTTAAATAACGAAAACATATGATTAATTTAATCTTTAAATATATATACATATATAATAATAATAATCGGATAAAAATGTAAAACGAAAATGTATAAGTTTTAATTTTTTAACCTACTGCGATTCTGACATTCCAAGTCGATCTGAAACTATAGTCGCTCCGCTTTGTTTATAGTTTATCGTTGATACACGTGTGCTTGTGCAAGTGTATGGAGTTCACTTAAGAAGTTTAATTAAGTGATGTATTCTGAAGTGAAGAAGTTGTAAATTTATACCTGAAGGATTTTCTTGGGCAGGTTGCGGTCGTCCTCTTCAGTGATCTGCGTGCGGTAGGTGGGCCGCTCGAACACTGGCGGGTTATCGTTCACGTCTTTCACGTGGATCACCACCGTGGTGAAGTTCTCCTTCAGGTTGTCGGACGCAGATACTCGCAGCTCGTACTGGAAATATACAAAGTACTGAGCTGTAAAACCGTAAAATACAAAGTTTATATACATGTACCTAACATACCTTGATAGGTCTCATACTACCTCTTTTTCATAAATTGCTAGATTGCATGCAGTTGGCAATACCTTTGCAAGACATATTAGATATTATCAAACGCATGGAATATAGTTACAAGGAGGTTATTTATTTATTTCTTCTTAGCGCACGCAGAAAATTTACTGCTATGAAATATTGATAATTTACTAAAAAATCTGGTTAAATTATTCGTTTTCTCGTTAAAAATGGGACTGGAGGTCTTTAACGAATGCATTGACTATAACGAACTATCAGTAAAGCACGAATATGTTATTCGGAACACGTTTTCTTAAAAATAATAATATTTTGGCATCTCGATCATTATATATATTCGAACTAGGCCGCCTACCACCTGTTCAGATATATTCTGAATGACCAATATTTTACTAGGAAATGATCATGCAGTCACATTTTTAATAGTGTCATGAAGTGTTGATGAAAAAGCCGTATTAATTTTTCTCCGTACGATATTACTTTTAAATGTATTCAGGTAAAACATGCTATGGCGCTTAAGCCCCCGCATAAGAAATTTATACCGATTTATAACAAATTTCTAGGTAACTTCTTAAGTTACAAAAAAAATACGTTATTTTTTAAGATAATATATACACATTTGTTAGACCAAAACGTTAATTATATGAAATTCCCTTCACAAGATCTTCATAGATTAACTAAGAAAATATTTAGCTATTTTCTTTATACTACAAGCAGCAAAATAGTTCTGAAATGATACTGTGTATTTATGTTCTAATATTAAAAAAAAATAAAAAATTATAATATACCTGGTAAATTAACTGTCTTCCCTACTTTGCTCCTAGCTTTTCCCGTTATTTGTTTATTTATCTTAAAATGGAAAATATTATTTGTTTATTTACGCCCACCGGCTTTTATATAAAACAAGTATAAATTAATTACATAACGTAGTGCATTCAAATTTATTTATTTACGTAGAATTAACGGCACAAATGCCATGTACATTTATCAAAGTTATATACAGTCATAGTATTAAATGGAAAGAAAGGAAAATTTGTAAGATTATATAAGTTAACAAGAAAAAATAATAAAAATAACATAAATATATATATTTATGTTATTTTTAAATATATATATATATATATATATATGTTACTAGCTGCATGAATAGGATATGCAGTATGTATAGCAAAAAGAGAATATAAAAAAATAAGATAAGAACAACAATTAGAATCAACATTAAAGAAAAAAATAACTATAAGTTAAGTATTTACGTAAAAAAATAAGTTACAGATTATATAATTCGGCCGAGTTTGTTGTTCTGGGGGACTTCAACGTTCATAACGAACCATGGTTGAAGTTCTCAGGCCCAACGGACTCGGCTGGCCGACAGGCGGAATCCTTTGCCATTTGCTACGGATTAGAGCAATTGGTTCAGGAGCCTACAAGGGTTCCTGATGTCCAGACTCACCGCTCCAATCTGTTAGACCTATTCTTAACTACTGTGCCACACGGTTATAAGATTGACGTCACAGCGCCTCTGGGATCATCTGACCACTGCCTAGTGACGACATCAATCCCCGTTAGCCTCAGACCAACCAATGAGAGGCTGAGGAGAAAAGTGTGGCCCTATAGGTCAGCAGATTGGTTCGGTATGCGGGCCCATTTCAATGCTTTTCCGTGGTCAGCTGTTTGTTTTCGGACTTCGGACCCTTCAAGATGTGCCCAGGAGATTGGTGAAGTCATCAAATCGGCGATGGATGGCTTCATACAATCGACTACTAAAGAAACTGGTGTGGGCTCAAAGCCGTGGTTCAGTCGACAATGCTCCGAAGCAGTTCGACGAAAAAACGCGGCTTACCGAGCCTACAACACATCTCGAACGCCCGAAAGCAGATCAGCATACAACAAATCGGCAAAGGAATGCAAGAGAATCATCAATAGGTCAAAATTCGAACACGACCTGCAGATCAGCAAAAAGCTGGCTGCCTGCCCGCATGGCAGCAGAGCATTCTGGTCGCTTGCGGGCTCAATAGGTCGAAATTTTTGCAAACCCAGTTTGCCACCTCTTACCAGACCTGACGGCTCACTAGCAAACACCGCCACCGAAAAGGCTAACTTATTAGGGAAAATGTTTGCGGAAAACTCGACCCTCGACGACGGGGGTGCTATTCCGCCGTCGGTTCCTCACTGCGGCTTCTATATGAAAAAGCTGAGGATCCGGCATCGGGATGTACTCCACGTCATACGGGGGCTCGATGTTAACAAAGCTAGTGGACCTGATGGAATACCTGCCCTGGTATTGCAGAGGTGTGCTGCGGAAATAGTTCCAGTTTTGACAAAGCTCTTCAAAATGTCCCTGAAGTGTGGCACTGTGCCCTCTGGTTGGAAAAAAGCGGTAATTCACCCTATTCCCAAGAAAGGTGACCGCTCCAACCCGGCCAACTACCGCCCCATAGCGATCACATCAGTTCTGTCCAAAGTGATGGAACGTGTGATCAACGACAAACTGCTCACATACCTCGAGAAGAACAAAATTATCAACGACCGTCAATACGGATTCCGGCGGAACCGCTCGTGCGGTGATCTTCTCGCGTATGTGACGCATGTTTGGGGGCGGTGCCTGGAACGTCACGGTGAGACCCAAACGGTCGCACTAGACATATCCAAGGCCTTTGACCGGGTCTGGCACCGAGGACTTGTCAACAAATTGCATTCTTACGGACTTCCCGCATCCTTGTGTACGTGGATTGCTGACTTTTTAAGGGATAGGTCGATTCAGGCGGTTGCTGACGGTTTCACCTCTTCCTCGCACTCCATAAATGCTGGCGTCCCACAGGGATCGGTTCTGTCTCCGACTTTGTTTTTGTTGCACATCAATGACCTTTTGACATGTGCACCGATTCATTGTTACGCGGATGACAGTACAGTTCATGATAGCTTTTTGTTTGACAAGCCCCCAAAGGGCACACAAACTCCAACGGCTCGGAGGGCTTTGAAGCAGAGAATGGACGGTTATCTCGAGAGTATTTCCTCCTGGGGTAAAAATAATCTCGTCGAATTTAATGTTTCAAAGACCCAATCCTGTCTGATTACGTCTAAAAGGGATCCAAATGATAATCTAGTCTCCTTCAACGGAAGCAATCTTCCGAACAGGCCTTCCATTGATATGCTTGGTGTAACTATAAGTGACCAGCTCAGGTACGGGGGCTCCATCGAAGCCAGAGTAAAGTTGGCCTCTCAGAAGCTGGGCGTACTGTACAGGGCCCGCAGATACTTTAATAGTACACAACTGCTCACCCTGTACAAATCGCAAGTGCGCCCTACTGTCGAATTTGGCAGCCATCTCTGGTCTGGAGCCCCAAAATACCTGAAAAAAACCCTTGACTCTGTGCAGAAACTGGCGGTCCGTTTGATAGATTCCCCAATCTTAACAAACGGACTGCAATCTTTAGAGCACAGGCGTCAGGTAGGTATGCTGTCCTTGTTCTATCGGTATTACAATGGAAGATGCTCTGAGGAACTAGCGTCATTGATCCCTTCGGCACCGGTGTGTAGTCCTTAAGTCCTTAAGTCCTTAGTTCTTAAGTTCAACAGCTCGGCTGTGGAACGAACTGCCGGCCTCTGTGTTTCCTCCCTCCTACAACGTGGGACTCTTCAAGACCCATGTTCACTCCTTCCTCTCCACAAAAAGACCCTCCACACAGCATCCTCAAAGATGACATAGGCCCTGAGGGAAATTATTTTCTTCAGAGCCTCCTGTGTGGAGTAAATATTAAAAAAAATATATATATAATATAATAATCTTAACGAAACAAAAAGTTAGAAATTTGTGATTAAAATTTTAGTATGGGATAAATGAAAATATCATCGGAACTGAATTTATTTCCAAGCGTGGACTGGGGAAATAATAAATGTGCTAATATGAAAATCACAAAATTATAAGCGATATTGTCAAGTTTATTTTTTATTTTTTTTTATTTCCTTTATATTTTCCCAATTTATATATTTGACATTACAAGTTTTATAATAATAGGAAAGGGAACCCACTAAGGCGCAGCCTGTGCGTTCTGTTAATTAACTATTTAAAATAAAATTTACAAATAATTATTTAAAATGACTGATTAATGTTATGTATTTGGTGCATAGTTAGGAAGCCTATAGTCTTAGATGCAAGGCAATTAATCAACATAATGAATAAATTCGATATTTTCCCGCTCGGACATATCGAAAATTTCTTGAAAACTGAGAACTGGATTAGCACGGCGAGTTGCTGGTTGAGTCGCCGTTGAATACTGGATTTTGGAAAGTTGCGCCTTTTAACCAATAAGGGCTATAAGGCTACAACAGCAAACTTCTTAAATAGATAGTAACTTAAACATAATTTTCAATGTTTGAAACTATCTCAAATTATTAACAAAGTTTCAACGCTGAAAGTAGGTACCAAATACAAAAATGACATGCTAACAATTTGAAAATAGAACTCATAAAACAAAGATGTAAAATTGATTACGTTTTGTTCACGAAACTATCCCCTTTGATAATAACAATATACTTCCTGGCAATTCGAAGGCAGAAATGTCAGAAATATGAGGATCAAAGTTATTGGAATAAAATATACAAACAAACTCCAACAAAACGAAGGAAACACCGGCAAAGATATCCGGTACGATTGGACCAAATGTAGCATCCGAAACTGAACTACAGCTTTAGATGCATTTGAAAATGTACTGTAAAAACTTTAAACGAAACGAAATGCGCCACCGAAAACCATAAAACCACACCAATTAATAAGTTCAAAATAGAACTTTTGAACCACATTATAGCACAAGCATCATAAATAGAAACGATTAAAAATATGTTTGATCTGTGGTACACGGTCTCCGAAAATTCGTTGTACAAGCAGATCATTAGATAATGCGGTATAGAACTATGTCTTTGAAACTGCGAGTTTAATAGCAGACTGTTTACGAAGATTGTGTATTGAAATAATCTACTTATTCATTTTTCTCCCATTTTATTATTTTCACTATGTACCTATGTAGATGTTTTCTTATCTTAGTTCTTTCTAAAGTCACATTAATCGCCTACGGGCAGAACGCAACTACCTACTCAGTACGTTGTGTTAAGGGATCAGGAATAGGCAAAAGTAAGCAATTTGTACGGGTCTCGAAGAGGCCCAGATTTTTAAAAAGAGGGAAACAAATTCTTGTCATGCTTATGTGAAATAAAAAAGCTCCCGTTGTATTTTATACCCAATTAATTATTGTCACGAGACTGATCTCTCTTACCCCCCGAGAACTCGTGTAGTTATTTTTATTATATGATGGTAAACAACATTCACTCAACAGTTTTTTATTATTAACTAGCGCAGACCCGTGCAAAATAGGATTTGTGAACCTGAAAGTATTTCTAATAATAACATTTGCCTCAGGATCACTGCCTTTGAAAAACAAACATTGACGATCAGAAATTTATCTTTCGAATAAACCCTGTCAGTAAACTTAAAAACATCTGTCAAAAATTTAAGGGACAGAAATGGACATTTGAAATATTGAATTATTCATTAATTTATTAAATTAAATTAATTTTGGAACTTACTTCTTCGCTTGTCTGAATTTTTTCAAATTTGGAGAATAAACTTAAATTAGAGACGTAGAGTTCATTGAATCTTAGTTACAGAAATAATGAAAACGGAATTTAGTGTTTTTAAAGATTACACTTGATACTTAATGTTCTGGATAAAATATTATATGATAGAAGACGAATATTTGAATAGAAAAATCTTCTCGAACTTGGTATTGGAAAAAATCTGAATATCACTGAAAGGTCTCCTGAAATAAGAGGCAATACTGAAATGCCTTAAGCCTAACCGCGGTCGCAAAACAAATCTTCTTTCGACCCTTAGATAGATACACCTTTTTCGGTATAAACGATATCATTTTCAACAGTATATGCATCACTGTGACCTTGTTTTATTTCCTTTATTTATATCTTCACGCATAATATTGCCAAATAAATAAAATTATGAATATAAAAATATACTGTTTTTAATTATAAGTTTTAATGGTAATATACACCACCCACGTAAAACAAGTGCAGATTCAAGTAGTTATTGTAATTTCGTCGTTAAACGCCATTCCTCGTATGGTGGACAAAATTATACTCCAATTTTTACTTGTATGTAATAAAAAAGAGCTAACAAAAATGTATTACAAAAATAATCTCATTATCTTCTATGTATGTTTCGCACTGCCCGAACTAGACTACCCGAATAAATGTACGCTCGATATCGCCGGCGACAAACTACGCTTTCTTCTAAATTAATCTTGCTTAATTCTTGCTTGGGCAATGGAAGGCTTGGGGGAGGCTGTGCCAGGTATTAGGAGGCACCTTTAACAAGTTATTTGAGCGCGTTTTTGTTAATGTTTAATGTTGGAATTACCCACGCAATAAAGACTAGGTGAAGGTTTATACTTCTTAAGTACCAGTGGTCTACATTGCTCTTTGGCCAAGGGTAAGCCGATTTTAAGTGGTTTATGCGTAGCATATATTTCCATTTTTTGTTTTCGCATAATATTTTTTAATATTACAGACACAATTTACAATGGTTTACATTTACCTGCTTTTAATTAGTATTGATATATTCGTAATGCGAGGGATAATATCTCTAAAAACTTTTAAATTGCAAGATATGGGAATATATTACAATAGCTTTAGTCCCTGGTGTTACCCATGCATTACACGTTTTTCTAAATCATTAACCTTCCCGCAAAATTTCATCAATCTCGGAAAAAAACTGTTGATTTGTGCAAAATTCAAATCCACGCCTCCCGCCCGCCACTGAAAATCGTATATTTATTGATTATATATCCGTATTATCCCAAAAACCATGATCATTTTTTTAAATGGCTCCACACAGGAGGCCCTGGAGAAAAGATTTTCTCTCAGGGCTTATACCATCTTTGGGATACAGTGTGGTTATAAAGAGTGGGCAGGAATCTGGGGGTCAGTGTATCCAGGAATGACGGATGTATGAATTCAACCCTCCCATTGCGGTGCGAGGCAATGGATCGAGGGTGTCCAGCTCGAAAAGTCAAAAGGTCTCCCTCAGCTAGTCTCTCCAGATCCGACTCGCCACGCAGTATGTGTGAAAACGCAGCCGCCGCCAAGACCTAGAGAAACCTCACCCGATGAAACGGAGAACCGCTGCTAAGTAAGTGAACGTAGCAAACCACAAGTGCGAACAAATTTACCTATCTTTGGGTATGCGGACACCCTCACAGCATACTTCTGCAAGCTTAATTCTTTAGTGCAAATAATAACACTACAGATGAATCTCATTTACATGGCTTTCAAATGTATATATTCTTTTCAAATAAGTTAATTAAGTGAGTGCTTCATATTTATCATTCGCTACTGTTAAGCCTGTGACAGACTACGCTATAAGCGCGCTATATTCACGTCGCTTGGCCTATTTAAGCATATCGTTCGTCATACATTCCCATTGGGATCCGTATAGCGTAATCTGTCAGCCCCCTTAATTTAAGATCGTCGTGCTATGATCACTATTATTTTTATTATTTAACTTCAGTGTTACCGCGTTTAAACTTCTTTGAAGACCGGAATTCAAAATATCAGCGACGGCTGAAAAAACATTTTGAAAACTTTGTCAATTCCCCATCCAATTTCGGTTATAAATGATATGTCATGTCACAAGGCAAGATTATAAAAGTCCACAAAATCTAATACTGGCCAAAATCTGTCTAAACATGAATTCCCAATTCCTCCTAGCACCAAGTACACGTTATATTCTGGATTCACCGGGCGCAACGCCTGGCTGACAGGTATATATTGCAAAGGTTGCCAAAACTCAATTCAAAGAAAACAACTGGTATAACGATATCTGTTTTTTATTAAAGTGCTGGCAACCCTTTCTTCCATCCCAAAATTACAAGCCATAAAAATTGCGATTTTATCACCTCTTTCAAAGCAATACAACCCGTAACCTAATGAGTAATTTTCTGACGTAAGTATGATTTTGGAGTACAGTGCTTAAAGACGATTAATGGGTCCGAAAAACAAATGTCTCACAAAAACAATAAAAATGTTATGGAAGACGAAGATTATATTAATAAATCTAAGCGAAGCATAAAACAGAACAAGTCGCAGAAAATTAGGAAGATAACCTTCTCAACTGGGATTCGAACCCAGGGTCTCTGTTTTTTTGTCGATCTCATATTTTAAATTTAGTATTTACAATCTTGCAACTAATTTTTTCCATATTTAAGGTACCCATGTGGGAAAAATTATTTGCTAGATAATATTGTTAATTCTGAATTTGAAATATGCGATTGACAACAATGAAGTACAATAATTAGGTCCCATTGGTGGAGTGGTTAAAGACGTTGTTCCGGTAAGACAGACATCCTGGGTTCGATTCCCAGTTGAGACCGTTAACTTTTTATTTTTCTGTGTCTTGTTCTGTTTCATGTTTTCTTTAAATTTATTAGTATTATCTTCTTTAGTAATATATTACCTACATTGAAGGTTATTAAATAAAAGTTGTTCCACTAAAATAAATCTGTAAATATTATAATTATCAGTCGACTACGGCAATGGCATATATGCTAGTCTCTCTAAAATATACACTGACTGAGGCAAGACTTATAACCGGTGTTTCCAAATATTTCCAAATCTCACAACATCTGCGGAACTTTCATTTGCTTCATGTGCCCTGAGAGAATCCAATTCGAACTCTGCTGGATGGTTTTCAAAGCCGTACATGAAATGGCGCCACCCTACTTGTCGGAACTGTGTATTCGAAGCGATGTTAATATTAGGCAAGCAATCCTTCGATCAGCATCTTCTACAGCCATAGGTAGACTCTCAGTACCTATGCGCAATACCAATACCGATTTTGGAGACCGAACTTTTGCAGTAGCAGGCCCAACAAACTCCCTTCACATTTGCGAAAGATCGACAGCTCATCTGAGTTCAGAGCAAAACTAAAGACTCACCTTTTCAGGTATAACAGAATAATGCCAGCATTTTTTTTTCAGTAGTATTTCATTGCTCAGTCCTGGGAATTTTTCTCCATAACCACCTACTTTAATGTAATCTGATAGTATTTTAACCCTTGCGTCTGGACGATGTAGGCCCTCTGATTGGTCATATTCAAATTGTGTGTTTCGGGTAAATTCCGCTAACTTGAAAATTAAGACCCGATTTCATACTAAAATAGGATCACCAGATTTCTTCAAAAGCATCGTTTCTGCTCATATAATTTTTGGATAATATCGAAGAAAATATGTTTTAGAAAGTTCACAATCCATTGGATTAATTACATTACAGTAAAAATTATCCAGAATTACGTATTAAAATTTGACGAAAGACAGATTGTTCAGTGTTGCCAGCGTATATCGATTTCCAATCAATGTAAAAAGCTTTTATAGCTAGTTAGTGTCAATCAATGTACAATGTCAGTGTGATTTTTTAATGTGAGATATATATATATATATATGTATACAAATATATAATTATAAATAATAAATATAATTATAAATGATAAATATAATATTTAATTATAAATATAATATAATTATAAATAATAAATATAATATATAATTATAAATGATAAATATAATATTTAATTATAAATATAATATAATTATAAATACTAAATATAATATATATAATTATAAATATAATATATAATTATAAATCCACCATAAAGCCGGCTGCAAAAATAACCAGTTCCACTCGATACTTAAATACGTAATTAATTATTTTTTGATATTACAACAACGACTCCATGCGCTATCATGTTTAGTATCTAGTCTAGGTAATTACAGAATTATTGACGTGCTAACCTAGAAATTTGTTTTAAAAACTACCTGTGAATCGCTAAAGAGAAATATTTTGTTTTCAGGTTATTATTTCAATTTAATAACTATGGCTAAAAGGAATGTGGACAATATTTCACCAGAATTGGTCGAATTTCGGAATGTTCGAATGAGAGAGGGAAATTTACCAAGTGATCGAAGTATCAGGAGACGAATAGAATATATGACAGATAACCAAATTGAACACAATAATTCCAGAAGGCGGATTTCCACAGCAAATAGAAGTAGTGTATTCTTGAAGTGTGCTTTAATCAATAATCCTAATTATGTGCTTCCAGAACAGAATTATTTCGGCGTCATGTCAAAAGAGTGTACAATCGATCATTGCAAGGCGGTTCATTTTGAAGTTGAAAAAGGTAAACTGTTACATTCTTGCTGTCATAATGAAGAACGAAGGGAGTAAGGCTGACTGTGATTCGTCAATAAATCAATCTGACAGTAAATAGGCATCTCGCATTATAATATCACCATTTACTTCTTAAAAGTAAAATCTGCTTTTGAATGAATAGACATTTTTACATGGGAGCGCAAATTACTCGCCACGTTATGAATAAATTTGTGAAGTCCAAATTCGGCAAAAAAATTCGGTTCAATTTTCAGAGTCGAATATTTCGTTTAAGTATTTAGTTAAGACACTTTTATAAATGTTCATAATTTACTTCCCAGCAACCAACCAGCTTTGTGTTTCGCGTCCAGACGTTTCTCGATGTGATAGTATTTGTTTCTAAAACTGATCTATATTATACGATGTGAATATGCTTAAAATAAAGTAAAATAATGCTTATATATGGAATGTAATACGACAATTGGGTTTATTCTCTTTTTCAGATCTATTTTTACAAGTTTTCATAGTACAAGTCAACATTTTGCCGTGTTATTTCGTAAAATGAACCAATGATGCCTCGACCATAGTTCGCACAAGAATGATGACGTCACGTTTTCAAATTTCACTTGAGGCCATACGCGAGCACAGCCGGCTCCAATGGAACCGGTATGAGGAGTGGGGATAATACGCTTTTAATCACTTAGGGCAGGTCTACTAATATTCATATGTCTATGGTGCTAGTGGTTTTGCCTCATTTGGAGCGAAAATGGCTAATATCCCAGGTAATGGTCCATATTGTTTAAAAATTTCTGGTGAGGTTTATCCTCTGACTTCCAGAAGTATACATGTTGAAGGTGAAATACCTTCCTATGCTCAGCTTTATGTATATGATCTTGATGAGGCTGTTAGAGTTCGTATGAGTTATCCATCTAATGCCGATTGCTATCAAAATATAATTGATAGTGAAATACGCCAAATAAGCCCTTATGCTTATCAGTATAAGAAACTAAAAGAAGCTGTCGAGGAAGAAGAATTACGCGTTGCGGTTGACGGTGGGCAGGTGAGAGATATACGTATATTATTTACACATTCATCAGCTGATGACCAACGGAGGAACAATGTTCAAACCAGTTCTCACGATATCGCCATGGTATACGTAGCAGACAGAGACGGGAATTTACCATCGGGTATAGATATCGCTGTTTATCCTAAAAATGTTGAAGGACTTCAAAGGGTGGCAACTTTGTCAAAGCATTTATATCCTATGGTTTTCCCACTACTATTTCCATCAGGTGAATGTGGTTGGACCCCAGGCTTTAAGCATCATGCTGATTTCTGTACTGCTCAATGTCATACTGTAACTGCTATGTAGTTTTATGCAAGTAAATTAGCAGTGCGAAGAAACATATTTAATCCAATCCATTATGCGGGTAAACTTTTTCAACAGTATTAATTCATGCTTACATTATTTTTAAATCTGGTCGCCTAGATTACATTAGGAAGAACCAACGACACCTCAGAGTGGAATGCTACCAAGGTTTTCAAGACCATGTAAGAAATTTAGCCACTGATAGAGGAGTATGTGCAGGTAATATAGTCATTCTTCCATCTGCATTTACTGGTGGACCCTGCCATGTGAACAAACTTTATCAAGATTCAATGGCAATGGTACGTAAATTTGGTTGTCCTGATATATTCATAACTTTTACATGCAATCCCAAATAGCCAGAAATACCAACCGAATTGGAACATTATCAATCGGCCGCGGACAGGCCTGATATAGTAGCCAAGGTTTTCCATCTAAAAGTAAATCACTAGACATTAATCTTCGTTATAAGCCACTAGTTATAAGTCACTAGCTATTTAACTTAGTTATAAGCCACAAGTAATAAGTTATAACTAAGTTGTTAAGCGCCCTTGAGGTGATTTTCTCACGAAAACGGCGCTATACAAATAATCCAATCATTATTATTAAGACATCCTGATGGTTTTTCGGGCTATTATATATTTTTTTAGCTTTTGTGAAATCCACGTTACTGTGAAGTCTCGTGATAAGATAATGCACTGGGCGTGAAGTTACATCGTCAACAACGAAACTCGTTCAAGGTAGGTTAATAAATCTAGAGGTCTTGCGATAAGTTTACTGTAAGGCAATACCCGCATTCAGCGAAAATAGAAGAAAACTTTAAAGCTCGCCCTAGACATTTTGCTAAATCCCTTATTTGGTCCTCCTGAAACCTCACTATTTCGAAAATCACCTTTCAAAATTCAAGTAATAAATCATGAGCTGAATAAACACTGAAATTTGAGGCATTCCTTGCTTCTAGAAAAAAAAGGAACTGTAAACTTAGAATGCAGGATTTTCTAATAACGTACTGGCTTTACTAACCGGATTGCTTAAAAAAATATTTATACTAGCGTTTGATTTCAATACTCTGTTTAAAAAAAAATTTATTCGTCAGTTTTTTCAGGTAGTAATTTTTCTTATTTTTTTACAGTACGTAAATTGAAATTTCAAAGTTCACGTTGCTCAAGATAAAAGGCTATGCGAAATGAACATTGTTGCATTGATCTAGAAAGAACAGAAATGTTTTAGACGAAGTGATTGTTACCGTTATGGAGTTGCTGCTTCAATTTAATAGTGTTTCTACTTTACATATATTTAAAAAAATATTATTTTATGACATATTCAGATGACCTGTGGTGATATTATTTGGATAAAACCACATTATTTTTATTAAAAAAAATTATGTCAATACGTAGATATGATTTGAGATTTGCACGACCAATTAGATTATTGTAAGTATCATAAATTGATTATTATTAATAATTAGATTTACTATTGTACTGTAACGCTGTACGAAACTTTGACCAAAAAGGAAGTAGCGCAACACGGCATAATACCCCAAAAATAAATAACGATAACATTGTAAATAACATACTTCGTTGATATGTGAAATATTCTCAGAGGTATAAAGGGCGTTTGGGAAAAAATCAATCACAGGATCGGCAAAATAAGTTGGTATGTTCATTGAAATTAGATGTCAAACTAAAAATAATGATAAAGTTCCCTTACGGCACTAGTCGATAGATGACAGGAGATTATGATTAAGTGGTTATATTGAGCTAGAGCTACTTAAATCCCGCACAAGGTTCTGAAACTTTTCAACTTGGGTTAGATTTACGCTGTGGTTATTAAATGGTTTTACAGGTGGAAAACGGGATTCTTAATAATAAGCCAACCAAAATTATTTTTCGAAAACATTTCTTAGGATTTCTGCTATACCTATATCATTAAGGGAATGTTTTAATAAATAATAATTTGAACTCGGCAAGCTTCTAACGACGCACGTGCGACTATTTGTAACAAGTTTCTAAATTATTGTTAACAACAATTTTATTCGTTCTTTATTAATATTATAGTTGATTTGGAGTATATTGAGAGATCACCCTTCTTGATGTTACTTGTTTGTATTTTATATTACCTATATTTTGTTAATGTTTTATTTTTAGTCCAATTTTCAAAAAAGATGTACTATATTACACGTAAAAGTCCTTTGGACGTTTAAACAAAATAATAATATTTACATATTTTTATTTTGACATTCCTTTCAAATTAAATTTATTTAGTACTTGGTGGCGGTGTTTTTCGCTTTCTAATTTGTATTTTGATCAAAATTGATGAAAAATATATATAAAAAATGTCCTAAAAATTGGTTCTGTGTGTGCAGTACGGATGTAATAATTACAAATAACAAAACACCCCAAATTCAGGACGCTTAAAAATCTTGCTAAGTTAGTTGGTGAAATATTATATCCTAGGAAATACAATGTTCCTGATTACGTAAAAATTGAAAAAGTTTCTTATGTCATTCTGTGTTCGTGTTGAAATTATAAATCATCGTCAATGTGTTTTGAATTACTTATTGAATATATTAAATATATTGATTTTTAATATTTTTTTATGAATTCACATTATTTGTAAATATTTTCTTAAACAAACCATCAAAGAGTTAATAGCCGCTTTAATGTTTTATGATTATTATTTTTTTTTACTTTCTTTAATTTTTCACCGTAATATGAATAAATTTATATTTCGCATAACATCCATTAAAATGTGTGAAATAAAACCAAGGAGCACCACCCTTGCCGCTAGGATTCGCTAGTGTAGCATGTTGCCATCATAATGTATGGGAAATGTCAGAAGTTGGAAGTATTATTAATATTATATGGCATTTACTTACAGAGATAAACAATATAAAGAATGATTTAATTTTTTTTTATATGTTTAAACAAAGGAAGAATAAGTATACAGAGAAGAACAACAATTTTAAAAATTACAAAAGTACTTAAATAATAAAAATAAATCGGTTATTAACACTGAAAAAGTTGATCCATCCTTACCAAATAATGAAGCATCTAATGAAAAAACCCTGCCTGACGTTATTTTTAAATCAAATATTTAACAAACTTTCAAAACCACATTGTTGGCAAGCAAAAATATTATTTATGAACACGTTTTACCCTAGTCGTCGGAAAAATACATGGAACAGTTTGCGTGACGCTTGACCTGACTTAATTAATTATAATTGTTACTGCTGAAACTTAAATTTGATTCACTTACGTAAAATATAATTATTACAGTAGCCCCCAATTGATGTTAATAAGCGTATCTACTTGTTGGCTTATACTCAGTTCAACTATTCTGCTAACGAATTTAACAAGTTTTGAGTGCTAACTTGTCCAAGTGGAAACTTTCAGAAAGATTACCATGTCAAAAGCATTAATATTCTGTGGACATATCACGAGGGAAAAATGAGGGAAAAGGGTGGCTTCGTCCTTTTGATGTTATTCTACGAAATGATTGCTCACAAAAAGTTGATGTTCAGAAACGATAGATATTAGTTTGTATTTAAAAGATAAAAAATGGTGTTGTATTTGTTTAAATAACTTTTTTAAAAGCGGTCAACTATAGACAAAGACCCAAAACACTGTTTCGAATAAAAATGTTCTTAAAATGACACTTTTTAACTGTATATTGAACAACATATCATGCAACTAGATTAAAACTAGGTGCTAACCACTGGTCACCCGCCTTCGGTGACCCAAATTAAACACCCGAGGGCTTATTGACCCCATTTTTCCTGTACGAAATCATAATGATGACAATGTTGAAAATACCGACAGTACTCGAGTAATTTAATGCATCAAAATAACGGTTACTAGGCGATACAAGCCGAGACGAAGAAATGGTGTTTACAATCGAAGTAAGACTGTTGATCCCAATTTAACACCTGAGGGTTTGATGACCCCTTTTCCAGGACAACAAAATATTATTGCAAACTAAATCGAATCCTGCAAAAACGGGGAAAACATGTTTTTTCAAGTCGTCGTAAAGCGTCATCGATTTATTTACCGATACCCCGAAATATTAATGTTATTCAAAATTTGCAACTGGTCGAGACAACACCCTATAAACGCAATCGTTTTTTAAAAACTTGACTTGCCGTCTCTTATTCTCAACTGAACTAACTGCGTCATCTACCACAGCCACCGCTGACGTCCTGGACATCTGAACCGGACTGCCCGCTACTTGGCTACGTACAGCAAGCTACCTACGAAGGTTTATCTATCAAGATATTACAATAGTCGGGCCACAGCCACCGCTGACGTTCTGGACATTGGAGGTTGCCAACCACTTTCCCACGGCGTTCTAAGGAAACATGTTGTTTTCTCCTTCACCTTACATGAAAAGAAATTATTTTTTTTATGTAAAAGGAAGCTACTTTTATAAAAATGACTCCAGACCCCCCATGTCTAGGCATACAGGGTTAGTGTGCAGTATGCGAGTGAGTATAGTTATATAACTGGATTACATCTCATCTCTGCCAATTGGTATTGAAAAATATTACTAAGAAACAGATAAAAAAGTTACAAGAATTTTAAGAGAGATATTAAAATGCGATTGTGACTTGACTACAACAGCTAAGTTGCAGTCGTCTGGCAGTCCTACCAAGAATGAGCGGAGCAATCGGACCAACCGCAACAAGACTCGGCGCCCTTAGTCAGCTTACCGGTAAGCTCGCGAAGAGTGTTTTGGGATTAAAGGGGAAAGAACCCGAAGACCCTTGGGACAAACCTGACCATCTGCTGTGGCCGTCGTTGACGCCGTCTGGGCGTAACTAAGCCTTGGACAGATACTGTCATAAATCGATTGCCTCTGTTTCTTTTTGTGTATTGAAGTACATACTCTGTTTATTGTGAATTAAGTTGGCTGTAAAAAATGGCACGTACCTATAAGCTATACCCCATTGTACTTTCTGTGCACTAGTCCGTTAAACGTAATTAAAAAGTGAATTTTGATTTGAATCGTCTTTAATTTTATGATGATTTGGACACAACACCTCAGGGTGTTTTATTTAAATCATTACACAGATCGAGGGTTGATGTGTGCCGGTGCTTAGTATCTACATTTTTTTCTTATACAGACCCACATGTCTCGTACACATGGAATATTATAAATACAGGGTGGCGCAAAACTACCGTTATGGTTTGAATATTTAATAACTTTTTAAATTTATTTATGTTTTTAATTTTTGTGAACAAAACTTGGGGAATTTGAAATGGAACACTACAGAAGAGAACAGCGATCGACAATTGTTGAATTTTATTTTTAAAAACCAACTGTCAATTGTTTTGTCGCAGCGCGCTTATCGTCGTTTTTTTTAATGTGCGTACTGGTCCTTCAGCACCAACAATAAACCGCCTGGTTGCAAATTTTCGACAACATGGTACAGTAAGACACCTTCCATGTACCGGAAGACCAAAACGGTCCACACGGAAGAAAATATCCAACGTGTTGTGGATAGTGAGCAGGACAGTCCAGAAACATCAACAAGAAGACGTTCGGCACAACTGGGGCTATCGCGAAGGTCCGTTCAGAGGATTTTAGCCTCATTGCACATGTTACCGTATAAGGTTTTGCTTGTGCAAAAATTGAAGCCGATATACTACCATCAACGGCTTGATTATGCCATTTCATTCCGACAAAAAGCAGAAGAAAATCGCGATTTCATTAACAATTTGATAATGAGCGATGAAGCCCATTTCCAATTGAATGGTTTCGTAAACAAGCAAAATTGTAGGATATGGGCTACGGAGAATTCAAGAAAAGTTCATCAGCAACAATTACATCCACTTAAGTGTACTGCTTGGTGCGGTGTATCGTCTGAAAGGATCATTGGTCCATATTTCTTTAAAAAAGGACATGGCGCCTCAGATACGGTTAATGGTGCTAAATATCGAACGATGCTGGACAATTTTTTGAGTCCAGCTGTAGAAAACCATCCACAGTTATGTTTCCAACAAGATGGAGCCACAGTCCACACTGCAAGGGACACAATGGCTCTGTTACGGGACCTCTTTGGCGAACGCATTATTTCGTGCAGAAGCGATTTTAATTGGCCCACACGTTCACCGGATTTAACAGCGCCAGACTGTTTTCTTTGGGGTTATTTGAAAAAAAGAGTATACGTAAATAAGCCAGCGACCATACCACAGCTAAAACAAAATATTCGCAATGAAATTCAAGCCATAACACCGGAAATTTTACGAAAAGTTATGCAAAATGTACAGGAAAGAGCACGAATGTGCGAAGCCGAAAATGGCCACCACTTGCAGGATATAATTTTTTACACTTAAGCCAAAAATATTCTATATTAATATACTGTATAAAAAAAATAAATTAACCATTAAATAAAAAAGTAATTACACATTCAAATCATATCGGTAGTTTTGCGCCACTCTGTATAATCTTATAATAGTGTCAATAGATTGACTAATTTTAGGTCTATATTTTATTTTGATTTCAGCAATTTTTTCTAAAACATTTAACTATTCATCCATTGTGGATTTTGGAAATTTCAATTTTCATAGCTTAAAACAGAAATGTAGATGCAAACTGAAAATAGTTGATATAAAAAATCTAATTACACACAGCTGTGTAAATTTTGATAGTTCAACGCTCGAGAGTGAAATATACCCCTTTTGTCGTGCACTCGCTGTCCAGACTGGCTAGTTGATGACGTGCAGAATAATAGCAAATTAATTCTTGAGTCATTACTGTCATTAGTTTTTGTCACACACAAATAGTAAGTAATAAGATCGGATTGGATAGAAGTGGTCTTACAACCATAGTTTTTAAATTCTTTGGGTGAATCGTCTATTTGTAAAGCTTCCTTACGGTGATTTTTCACTTAAACGGGGTATAATCAATAGATCGATTTATAAATACAATTACTTAGATAAACGTAGGTATACGCAGATAAAACCCAAGGCATATTACCACCCTTCTCTGCCAATTGCGCTCGCAAATTCAGAGACCATTCTTTCTCCTGTGCCACGGAGTTTTTCACTTTATATTTTCCGAAAAATAATCAATCACAATTCTTTGACTGGTAAACAAATAATTCTTTAGATCGAGATCGTAAATTTTCTCAAGCAATCAGAACATCGGTGAATTCTAATAAAAACGATTCTCATTCAATGACAGAAAATTCTCTTGTTATTCCCATCCTTTGGTCGACCAGCTGCCACGTCTGAACTTCGTAGCCCCCCACTTTCTTTCCCTGTCCCCTCTCCGGTATATCCCTCGCTTCTTTTGTCCCTGATCTCCGAGCTCTTTTAGAAGTCAGTAGTGGAAAACCTAATAAACCTATAAAACCATTACTCAACACTGAACTTTCATTTCATTTTTATGAATTGCATGTGAATCGTATTGTTACTTTAATTTTAATTTTATTAATTACACGTATCATATAGTAACTGTTACATAATTTATATGAAATAATGTTAATCGTATAATAACTTTTATTTCAATTTTAAGAATCACATCTATAGTGTAGTAACTTTTTAATTTTTTTTATCAATTACATGTATTGTAAAAAACTGTCGAAAATGCTGGCTAAAAAAGGAGGAAGCGCAACACGGCATAATAATCCAAACATTAATCACGATAATGTCTTTGAATAGTTTATTGATCGTAAGAGACTAAGGATGGGTTGTTTCATAGAATTTTAACAATTCATCAACTTTCATCTTCGGGTTCCGTGATGGTCCTATTCAAATTCTGGTATTAAACCATTATAGACCAGTTACTTGACATAACTGGTATAATAACAGAACCTGAAAAGATCTTTCACAGAACTTGAAAATTACTTTGAAATTTGAAGAATTGTTCAAATTCTCTGAAACAACCCGTCCGAAATCTGCGATATTATAGAATAAATCTGCTTAATATCCTAGACCAGTGGTCAGAAAACTCATTAGTCAAAAGAGCCAAATATCAGCAGTACAACGATTTAGATTTGTTTTAGGATTTAAAGAAACTGGGCGTCCTGAATGGGGCTAGCAGTTTCTTCAATAGTAAATGAGTACGCACAAAAATTGAAATTTGGGAGCCACTTCTGTGCAAAGGAAGGCAGTCCATCTGATTTACAATCTATTGTTAACATACCAATTGAAATCGCTATTGCACAGACGAAATGTAAGCATGCTGAGACTACAGGAATTCTACAGGTATTTTAATGGAGCCTGCTCTAAGGAGCTAGCAGCATTGATCCCCGGTGCTTCGGTGCACGTGCGTGAAACTAGACGTACAGGAGCGGAACACACGTTCACAGTTGATGTTGGCTTCATGAGAACGGGACGCTTCTTTGACTCTTTCTGTGTAAGACTGCTCGTATGTGGAACGAGTAAACGTAACGTTTTTCCTCCTTCATATAGTCCGAGCCTCTTTAAGACCCGCATTAATAAATGTCTCCCTACATCCCCTATATTAACCCGCTTCACAACGCTGCCCAACAATGCTTCCCTGCCTGTAAACTATAAAGTCAGGGGCGCTCTTGTGTGGTGTCACATAAAAAACGCTTCCATGGAAGAGCCGCACGTTACACGCGAACCGGAGTTTGCGACTACTGGTCTAAACAATGTAAATTGTGTATTTTCTCGCAACAATTTTCACTTTGTAACTACGACCGTAAGCCCCAGAGAAGTATCAGAAATCACCAACTTTTGAAAAAAAACTCACATATTCGTAACATAATGATTTAGTAAATCTCTAAGGATAATAAATCGCATATTGGCATAATAAAATATAATATTATGTACTTTAAAGTCAATCATGGTTTTTCACTCCTGATCCAGACGTCATAAATATTTTAGCAAAACTTTAAGATGTACTAGTCTGAATATGCCCGTAGTTGGGTGAAGTTGGTTTGGTTTCAAATAAATAAATGGAACAAAGTTATAATGTTTTAAATCACAACAACTAGGGTATTTTTTTAGTCATTGACAACAACGACCTATACAATCCTCATTCTTTGTTATAAATATCAGAAAAACATTCTTTCCGAAATTAGGGCGTATTGGTCTTAAAAGTCAATGCTCTATACATTTTGTTTCATTTGATGTTGACACTCTTGATTGCCGTTGGCTTTGCGGCACAGTGTTTTGTCAGTTGTTTCAAATTTGATTACTTGTATACAATAGTACCGCTTACATCTGTGGAATGAAAATGGAAGGTTTCTTAACATCTCTGCCATTTACATGACTTATTATTTATGAATCGTGTGACTATTTTCCATCAGCTATAATGACATTACTGTAGTATTATAAAAATGCTTTATTTTGATTTTCAAAAAATACCTTACATGAATATAGATTTAATAATATAAAATTAATAACAGTGTCATAAATTCGTGATTTGGTGTAATATTTGATGAAAACTTGACATTTGTTGCACACGTTAACGATATAATCAATAAGGCTTTAAAGATGCTTGGCTTCCTTTACAGAATTTAAATTGATTTTTAGCCCTTGGACTGGATTAAAACTCTATATTTCATTTGCTAGAAGTCAAGTGGAATATAATTCTCCTATTTGGTCCCCTTTGTATAAAGTTAACTCTAACAATATAGAACGAGGTCAGCACAAATTTCTCAGGTACATAAATTTTAAGCTCAAAATTCCAATTCAATACAATAATTATGTCAGTTTGATGAATCAATTAATCTAATAACGGTATCTGACAGGAGAATTATGTCAGACAAGAGGTTGTATTACACAGAGCAATTATCCTATAATATTAATAATAATACGTCAAGCTTCCGACATTTCCCATACATTCTGAAGGCAATATGCAGGGCCAGCCCTGAGCTAAACAGCGCCTGGAGCAAGTAAAATTTTGGCGCCGACTGTCAAAATCAGTAGAATCCTAGGTAGGTGATCGCTGTAATCAATAATATTCGGATGGTTTGTATTTTTATATAGCGCCATTTTTATGAAAAATAATCTCCATGGTAATATCAGCGCCTTGGCAATTTGGCGCCGGGAACGAACTGCTCCAAGTGCGCCCGCATAGGACGGGCCCTGGCAACATACTACACCAGCGGTAGGAGTTGTGCGCCTTGGTTTTCTTTCATACATTTTAATGAAATCATGTGAAATATATAAATTATTTCACATTAATAAATTATAGAAACCTACATAAGACCTTACTGCTTTTTTGCTTATGTATAAAAAATATTAAAGCGGCTATTAACTCTGTCTTGCATGATTGATGGCACAAGTAAAAACGAAAAATAACATTTTCGGAATACCGTGGTTTTTTTTTTGGACAAAAATATTTTTCCACAGAAGAATATTTATTTTTCCATACAAACAATTCATCTGTTTTAGCTGAAACTATCCTTAAACTTTGGAATTTCCTAAAAAGTTATTTATCTTTTTACTTCTACCATCATGAGGTGAACTTTACTTTTATATGATGGTAGAAGTAAAGTTTGTGCACCTTACCCGCGAACATCTTGTATTCAACACATTGAGACATGAAGCGAGAAAATGGTTCCACTTTACCTCCAACTGACCTTCAACTCACCCAACGCTCTGTTAACTAAAACTATCGAATCCGGTATACGCGCACCGCTCATCGCAATCTAATAGTGGTACAAGTTTTCACGAGATATATTTTTATTTATTTATTTATTAAATTATTTTTATTCAATCAATTTACAGTATTATAGTATTACAGACTAAAATAATTCATACAATTAGTTTTCACTGCTTTTGATTTTTTAATGTTCCTCTTCTATAGAAGCTGGCGCTTGTGTCTAGAAGAGTGATGAGCATCAAGATTAAGAATATTTAGTGTTTGTAATTATGAATATTAAAATTTATAATTAATTAAAAACATAGTTTCATCAGTATAGTTTCATTAGTACCCAGTAACTCTTTTAATTATAGCTCTATGTTTGAACGTCAACATTGACGATGATTTATAACTTGAATAGAATGCCGCATGGACCTAACACACCTTTTCTGAATTAACCATAAAATTTTTGTAATTATATTTTTCGCGGCAAAAAGATTTTATTTGTTAGGATTTAACGAACTCATGTTATATTTCACCAACTAACCTTGTTATTTGTAATTATTACATCCGTAAACTGCACACACAGAACCTATTTTAAGGGAAATTTTTTGTATATTTTTAATCAATATTGGTCAAAATAAGAATAAGAATATTCAAAACACCACCACTAAGTACTAAATAAATTAAATTTTTCACCATTGAAATGAATTCAACGTGCTATGCTAGCACCTCTAGCTGCCAGAGTTGTTGATATTGCACATTAACAACGTTATTGACAGCCCTGCCATCGTCGCCTCTATTAAATTCCATGTACCGACTAGGAACACAAGACAAAATGTAACATTCTTCTCCAAGACATACACATTCAGCTATCAGACACACTCATGCATAATCTGGGGAACAAGTTTGGGGATTCCATTGATATATTTACTGACCATATACCTCTTTGTTGGATCCTACAAATTATAATAGCGTAGGTAATGTAGTTTTAGTAGTTTATCTTATATGTAGTATTGTTTTAGTTTCTATTTTATTTTATGTTACTGTTTACATGTTTTACTAATATTGTTTCATAATATTTTGTTTATCAGTTTAACGTTATTTCAAAACTGCTTGTATTATTTTCGATAGCTCACTAGGTATATTCGGTTCTTATAATCCATGCAAAAGCCCAGCTGGGCATAAAACCAAATAAAAAAGTATTATTTAGTAACTTTGTTTTTTTCCTATTTCCGAAAGCTGATTTTTTACGTAAATAATTATACAAAATACTCGACTTTATATAGCAAATTTACCAATTGTATTTTCTTATGTGAATGATAAAGTCGAATTGGGTGCGTAATTTTAAGGCATAAATATATTTTCTACATGCAAAATACACCAACATAATATATTATGACTTATATATTAGGTATCTGTAGTAAAATGATGGATGCATCTTATGTAAGAGTACACACTCTCAGCAAAACTCTGCAAAATGATGTACCTACCAACTGAAAAAATGATATTTCATTACAAAGTATTAGCAGATTATTTATTAAAGCAAACAACAGATCGAAAACACAAAAGCAAACTAATGAAATAGGATAATAATCGAATGCCGAGAATTTCCTCCTAATGGAACATGATATTTTTGTTAAAGAAAAACTTGTAAAAATCAACCCAGAATAATTATTTCGAAAGGGGTGAAACGCCAAGATGATTGGAAATCCAGCCAGCTTCTGACTTTGCGACTGAGGTGGGGGATTCATACCTACTCCCTACTCAGAAGATGCTGTGCGAGGAGAATACTTTAAATTCATGTGCACGCTCGTCTCGTTCATTGTTGACGAAGATTCTCTGCACCAGGTGCAAACGAGATAAAAATTTGTAAGTATCCGGTGCGCCCGCGTAGGCTATTAAAGCAAAAGCTTTCACTGAATTTCAAGTGAGAAAACTACAAGTGCTTCCATATCAAACATGCTCATATGGAAATTCCGATCGGCTTCAGGTGAATGTAAATTTCCTTTCAAATTTGTCATAACGCTGAACCCTTACGGATTAAATTATGTACATAAGTAACTCGTCAAGTTCGGGTTTATGTGTGTCTTCACGTTATACAAGCGCAAATATGAATCTTCATACAACCCCTCCAGAGCCAAACTTTCTCTACTCGTCTCCAGGAGTTCCCACCGCAGGGATCCCGTGATTTGAATAAACTTATTAGAGGCAATAATAGATTACCAGAGTGACTTAACTCGGTACAGCTTAAACACTTGCCTCTATTAATGGCCAGCAGAAGTTATGTGTGTGTTTCGAGTTATGCGGTAAGCGGTTTACCGAATATAAGTATTCTGAATAATACACCGAACGACATTATTATATATTTTCATCGTCCCATAAATCTGCTAAATAATTTTCCATGTCAAAAAGTTAATGCGCCAAATAATTTATAAACCACAATGATTCACGCAAAAGTTGCTTCTAGTTTATTCTTATTGTCAATTTCGGAAGGCAAATGAAACGCAAGAAAACGCTTCCGAAGTAATAGGTTTTTAAGATATATTGTGCGCTCACGGGAGGAAGAAACAAGATGAAAATGGTCGGGAACGCGAAGAAGGAACGTCACGTGTTTTCGAATTTATTCCATAATACTTTCACATAATCTGCCAACGCCGAAAGATACACGATTCTGGGTAACGGCCAACTGAATGAATTATATTACCGGGCTTCTGATACGGACTTATATTATCATATACTGCGCTAGTGTGAGATGAGGTCACAGTGGTCCCTTTGGAGGGAAAGTAATCGACTTTGGAATTAGTTATCTAAGGCAGTTTGTCATTTCTATTACACCAGGAAGTTTCCTATTGCCACTGTAAAAGTTATTGTTGCTAACTGCTGCGCGGCGCTGCCGCTTTGTCTCAAGGAAACACTTGCACCAGCTCCAAATTGAAACCGTTTGACAAATGGCCTGATCATAAGACACAGCTTTACACTCCTTGCATTACTACTAAATCATTCCTGAAATCGCTTTCCTACCGACTAGAGTGGATTTTCAATAGCTTACGCGAATTTCAAAATAAATTATTAATGCGGCGTTCTTCAGTTTACATTCCTCACTTCCCTGAAATATTTAACGTACGGCTAAGTATTTAGGTAGCGAGCACGCCTTCATAATTTTGGCTACACACCAACATTCAGTCTTATAACTTTTAATTGCATTTCTCAGCCTTAAATTACTGCCGATGCATATTATTTCTCAAAAAAATTCCTCTTTATTTTCCAATAAAATAATAAATTTAACACACTTTGGGCGGAAAATAACGGAAAAGATCCCCAATAAAGATTAAGCTAAAACACGTCAGATGTGGTGAATGTACATATTATTTTAGTAGCTTTGCATTTTTGTATAATGCGAGTATGTCCGTTAAAATAATTTAAGCTGTTTTATGATGCTATAGGTACAATAGATGCATTAAGAAAATTACCGGGTCATGTAATGGCGCTGGCGTTCTGCGAGTTGGCTGCAAGTAATGGCTGGAACTCCACCGTGAAGTATTCCGCTGCAACTAGGGGTACATTGGCGCTATAATTACACATAATTACTTTCCCTGGAAGCACTTATTGTTTAATTATCATTTCTGTACTTCCCCGAGGTGGGAATAGCAATAGATTACTAATGTTGTTAATTTTTCATTTTGCAACTGATGTAATTTTGATGTAATTTTTGATTTGGTATTGCACTAAGATTCTCGGCTATAGACGAGGAGATACTAAATCGGGAATGGGCAAATAAACCATTTTTTATTTCACGATTATTTTGACCTAGTAAATACACATACAATTAAATTGATCTATACCATTTTTGCACCTCGTTTCAGAATAGAAGAACTCTCGGTTTCGATCTGGCGAGAAACCACTATTCAGAATCAAAACGTTGTGTTGCTTCAAAGGGCTTTAGTTATGTTTAAGATCTGAATAGTCTGGTATTTTTCAACCGACCCCTTCTTTGTGTAATTTCCACCACCACTTCCACAGAATTCTCTCCAAATGGGAATGCGATAGCTCCACTGGCTCCATTGCATTAAATAAAGGTGTAAAACTCGCATTTACACTTCAAAATATCAATGGTCGTTTCAAGTAACAAGCAATTACTTTTTAAGTCCCGAAATAATTCAATTAAACTTATACAAATAAAGATTATGTCTTGCGTCATCAAAAAAATAATGGTCAATTAAGAACGGAGGGAATTTAAAATCATCATTTTGTAATGCTTCCATAAATTATTATTAAATGTGGAGTAACTGTTCGCTTCATTAGGAACATGACATTGAAAAACGACTTAGGGGGTATTTAACCATCCTCTTGAAAGCTTATCCCTACATTTTTTTTCGTCCATTATTTTTTACAATAATTTTTTTTACAAATACACATTTAAAAAAACATTACATCACTCTAAAATATAAGTTTTTTTTGTGCATTACAGATTGATTCAATCCTATTACAATACACATGAAATATGCAAAGCTTTAAATGAAACATTTTACAATAACCGATATTTTAGAGTTCTTGCCTAAAATGACTTTTGAAATCTTTAAGGCCAATGTTGGAAATGTCAAAAGACCTAGAGGTACCATTTAGCAGCACCATACCTCTTGTCATGCTATGCTGGACCATAACGTCCGTTCTTCCGTGTGGAATACAGAGCAAGTTGTGGCGTCGACCCTGACGGTAGTTGTTCGGTAGAAACAATTTATAGCATTCCAAGAGGTATGGGCTGTCAATGTAATAGTTCATGATTTTAAAAGCTGTTACTTTAAGGGTCAATTTGTCAAGTTAAAGGAACCCACAAGGCACTGCCTATTTGTGACAAATAACCACCACGCCGTTTCTTAGCAAGGGTAAGCAGAAAGGATGAACTACGAGTATTATACATTTATTTCGTCATTCAAGCTTATAATACATCTCAGACATACTCTTCTGTTATTCTGCCTCTTGATACAACCCGGCTCAACAATTTGTATATTGCCATGTCTTTCTCGGACGTTCTCGATTACTTATTGACACAGTTTTACATAAATTTCATAACAGTAGATTTCTCCATCAGTGACCACTAGTTTTTAAACCGAATGCTTATTTTCAAATTGGTGGGTGTGATTTATACAAAGTGGCCACTACGAGAAATATTAAAGTAGGTAATGAATATAACCTGTAAATTCCTTGTAAAGTTGTATGTTTCATTTCTCACTACAATATTGCATACATATATATAATGTTGTAACAGCGCCCTTGAGGTGATTTTTCACAAAAACGGCGCTCTACAAATTATCCAATTATTATTATTATTATTATTAATGTTACATAAAAAAATCCATTAAACACATGCTAAAATGTATTTTTTAAAACATTAAGTCATGAATTATACTTATCGAGACTGGAAAGGCAAAAGGGCGTCAGCTACAATTTAGTCAAATATGAGTTAAACATACAGTTTTGATAAACATAAAAGATCTTCAAGTCAAGTTTGCAAAATTTCATTAACCTCGGAATGAAATTGTAGATTTGTATACTACATATCAAAACCACACCGCCTGCCCGCCACAAACAAACACTCTCCTTAACATATTAGATAGAAGAAAATAGAAAATGGCTGATGATGATAACACATGCACATATCTGTTTTTAATTAAAATTTTGTAAACTAACTTAGGTCAAGACCATCAACGGTGTGAAAAAAAAGATTTTTTTTTTTAAATTCATAATTGTCAAGTTATACGATTTTCCAAAACTCATTATAATATCTTCCATGAATATACATTAAATAATAATAAATTAATAATAGTGTCACAAATTCGTGACTTGGGTATAATATTCGATGAATACTTGCCATTCATTGCACACATGAACGATTTAACTAATAAGGCTTTAAAGATGCTTGGATACCTTTGCAGAACCTTAACTGATTTTAATAGTCCTTAGATTGTATGAGAACCCTAAATATTTAATTAGTTAGAAGTCAAGTGAAATATAATTCACCTCTTTGGTCCGCTTTGCATAAGTTAACTCTAACAATATAAGTTCAAAATTCCAATTGAATACATTAATTATGTCAGTTTGATGAATCAATTGTATCTAATAACGCTGTCTGAGAGGAGAATTATGTCATACCTGGTTGTGTTACACAGAGTCATTAACAGCATAACAGCCATGTCATCGTTACCACTATTATATTCCATATGCCGACTAGGAACACAAGAAAAAATATAACATTCTTCTGCAATACATACACAACCAACTATCAGATACACTCACTAACCAATAAGATGCATAATCTGGGGAACAAGTTTGGGGTACTATTGACATATTTACTTGTTTCCGTTTGTAGAATTAAGTGTAATTTATACCAGCACTTTGTTGATTCCTAAAAATATAGTGGCTTTGGTAATGTAGTTTTAGTAATTTGTCTCTTATGTAGAATTGTTCTAGCTTATACATTATTTTATTTTACTGTTACATGTTTTACTAATATTGTTTGATATTCAGTTTGTCAGTTTAACGTTATTTTATGATTTAAAAACTTTGTGTATAATATTCGACGGGTCACTATGTATATTCCGTTCTCAAAATTTATGTTAAAGCCCGACTGGGCGTAAAAGCAAATAAAACATAAAAAATAACCTAATGATTCAAAATATTGTATTTCCCAGCAATTCAGCCCAGAAGATTATCACATCCAGATAAACTATTTTAATAACGTTCAGTATTTTAATAACATACAAAAAAAGCAATATTCGGCATGTAAAAATACATTATACATAACCGACTTCAACATGCTTTGACTTCGAACTCTGATCGTGAAATAATCATTTATTCATTAATAAGTTATTTTACAAAATAATAAAAATAACACTTAATTATAATATTAAGAGAACAATAGTGTTACATTAATGTTTCTGCAAATAATGGGTACCTACATGGTACCTGCCTTATAGTCAATTTTATTTGGTACCTGCTAAGCTGATTCCAGCCGATTCATCATAATATAATGTAGTAAACATGTAGGGTGACCATCTGAAGGTATTTATTTGATTGAAAATTAAACAAAATAATGACATATTTTTAAAAAGGAATCAAGATGAAAAAAGTATGAATTACATTAAGCTATTATTTTTTAAAAATTTAATTAAAATCAAATTTAATAATATAATTATTAAGTTCTGCAAGTATTTTTTGGTTTTTGTTATTGTTACAGCTGTTTCGGCTTTCAAGGCCATTTTCAAACTGTGGTTAGGCCACGTTTTGACGACTTATTAATATGATTCTATTTTACCCCCTCCCAAGTTAAAATGATTAATTACCGGTTAAACCAATTTACTGATAAAAATAATTGTGACAATAGATTTCATATTCTGTGGGGGTATTTTGAAGTCTGTTTTCCCCACATTAATGTTATCTTAATTGTTTAATAATGATGTAGCAGTTATTAATTTATTTAAATGTGTTATATTGTTTAGGTTTTGTGAACATACTTAGAAGCGGGGAATAAATAATTTTCCTTACTTTATTAATTAATGTTATATTAGGGTTATTGGTTCTTTTATTGATTTCTAATTGTACAAGTAAATTTAATCTAAGGCCCTTTCTTTCTATGTGCAAGGGTTTATGTTCATTGTTGTCAAGCGGGACATGATTATTTACTAAGAGATGTTCTGCGAATTTTAAAAATGTGCTCTTATTATTATAGCATCTTATATGTTCTTTGAATCTAGTTGAAAAAGCCCTTCCCGTCTGTCCGATATAAGTAGCGTTGCAATCGGCGTGGTCACATTTTAATTCATATATGCCACTATTATTAAGTTTAGGATTTCTACTTTTAGAGTTTTTAAGGTTTGTTCCTATGTTATTATTGGTTTTGAAAGCTATATTTAGACCGATTTTTTTTTATTTCTTTTGCTATTTTTATGGATAAATAAATTCGAGACATGCAAATTTTTCTATATTTTTATTATTTGCCGGATATATAAAATTAATTTTATTTTTGTATTTCTTATTTTTTATAATTTTTTCAATGTTATTTATGTTATATCCATTACTAACCGCGATCGTTTGTATCGTTGCCTTTTCTTTCTCATACGCTTTATTGTCCAAGGGAATGTTAATGAGTCTATGTACCATGGAATGGTAAGCTGATAATTTATGAGACCAAGGATGAGTTGATTTTGCATTTATTGTAGTGTCTGTAAAAGTTGGTTTTCTAAATATTTCAAAAGTATGTTTTTTATTATTCTTTACAATTGTTAGATCTAAAAAAATTATTTTCCCTTTGATCTCATGTTCGACTGTGAAGCAGATTTTATTATTAACAGTGTTGGCCCAATTAATAAAGATATCTAATTGACGGTTGGTGCCTTTCCAACATATTAAGATATCGTCTACATATCTGACATAGTATATTATATATTTAGCTAAGGGAGACTTACGAATTATATTTTCAATATGATCCATAATATCTCCGCTAGAAGTGGGCTTAAAGGGGATCCCATGGGAAGTCCGTCCAATTGCTCAAAATATGTATCATTAAAAAGAAAATAATTTGTTTGTATGCAAATTTTTATGAGCTGGAATAACTCATTTCTTATTATTGGGTTGACATTGGATTGTTCTAGGATATTTTCAATTAAGCTATTAATTTTAAATGGACAAGGATGAAAAAATATACATTTTTTTCCCTTTGCAGTGCCTAAGTAGGTTCCCACTACATGCGTTTAGTTAATTTTTTCATAGTATTATGTGTAAAACTGTAAAGATATGTAGGTACTTACCTTTAAAGAGAAAAAATAAAGAGTTACATAAAAATGTCGTCGTATCTTTTAAAGGTCAAAATCGTGATATTATCTACAAATGCGTTTCGTGGTGTATTTAACACGAATTCACTATTTTTATTATGTTTGAATTCACCATTCCTTTACCTTACTATTCAAAGTAAGTTCAAATAAAAAATTTTACTTTATTTTCGTTCAATTTCAATAGGTATTCGCACCAGGATTAATTTACGTAACATTTGAACTGTCTTGTTATTCGCGTGACTGATATTCCTATAACTAAAACCACTGTTCGCTGATAAAATACGGTACTCAAATGGAAATAAATAAAGTTTATGATTTCCTCTGGAAGCTAGCCAAATGCAGGCGGAAATTTTGAATAGCAGGAAAATAAATAAAAAAAAAAAACCAAAAAAACTGGAAAAACTTTTTACAGTTAAAAAATGTTTAACTGTAAGACTTAAGTTTTATCTCAAAGAAAAGCGAAAGAACTTAAGGGAAATGAAAGTTAGACTAGAAGAAAGGTTTTCGTTTATGATACTCAGACAAGAATAACACTAAAATAACAATTTTATGGTAGGTTTGGATCGAAAACTTCGACTTTTATATTTATTTGTTCACACAAACACGTCCATCGTAAATACGCATGGAGGTGAAGATTTCATAGCATTCGAAATAAATAAACCCTAGAAACCAAACTTAATAACTCTTGATAAAAGATACCCCTATGATAGAAATGCTTTAATGTTTGGCTATTTGCTTTAAATAACGGTAATTTTGTGTATTATAAACTTTTTATTTCTTTAAGAAAGAAAAAAACCATCCAATAAACACAAAGTTTTTTTTTTGTGACAGATTTTTTATGGTTAAACTGAGGCTAAACCTTCCTTCTAGGGACTAGCGTCAACCACCATAACAACTGAGCCAAATCTCGATTGGGTAGGACCGACATTTATTTCGTATATTACCTGAAGTAATGTCACCCAATTTCAGAGAAATGCGTATATTTACGCGTGTGTATTTGTAATTGCTACCAAAATAACATATATGTTGATTGAATTGAATACAATCGTAAACGAGTCGTTTTGCCGAGTTTCAGCTAGATTGGATGTCAAATAGTGGATTAATTTCTACTTCCAAGAATTGTATTCTTTTATCCATTCACGTAAACAAAATAGATATATGTAGTTGTAGATATATTATAAAATAAACCTATTTATAAAGCGGATGGTATGTTTGCGTGAAGCAGTATTTCTGAGCAAATCTCTCAAACGGAGAGTTCCGGCGTCATAAAAATTTCACAAATTTTCCATGCAAATAGGTTTCTTGCAAATTGCATTTCCATCATAAGCTGTGGAGCTGAGAAATATTCATTTAACTGACAAAAAGGGTGACCGGATAAATCATCACAATGATAATTCATTACATCTTTAATAAGTTATATAAAGTCATGGAAAGGGATGAAACAAAAACTTTATTAACTGGGTTAAGTAGGTTAGGTTAGGTTAATTTTTTTTTTCATCGTTTCTAATGACTTTATATCACTTTATAAAAGTGTGTTGAATTGTCACTGTGTTGAGTTATCATGGAACCGTCAAAAAGGTACCTAAAACCAAACAAATATACCTAAAACAAGACTTATTTGACGCCCTGTCTCGTCGAGGGGTAATTCTCACGACTAGTAAGCTGGAGGTCGCGGGTTCAAACCCCGGAGTGCGCAAGTCAATTTTATTTATCTTGGTCTTACAATAGATGTCAATTTTAACTGGTCAAATCACATTGAAAATGTATGTAATAGATTAAGATCCATATTAGGGAAATTTTATCACCTAAAAAACTTTGTTAATAAAAATATATTGTACTGTATATATAATGCATTAGCGGAATCAATTATAGGATACGGAGTAAATAGTTACGGATTAACGTATAAAACGTACTTAAATAAAATAGAACAATTACAAATCCGTTTCCTAAAATTGATATCAGGCAAAAAAAAAATACAATTATGTGAAGGCGATTATAAAAAAATGTTTTCTTTGTGTAATGTGCTCCCTATACATAGTAGGATAGATTACCAAATAACGCTAGATGAATTCTGGAATACAGATTTCAAAAAACCTGTAAACCATAACTACCCTACTAGGCATAGAGAAGCACAAATGTTTAATATTAAAATATCGCAAAATGTATACGGAGATAGAACAAAAAGACATAAAATTCCGGAATTGTTTAACTCATTACCAGAAGATATTAAAAATGAGACATGTCATTCAAAAATAAAAACGAAAATTAGATCGTTCTACCTCAGTCAAACATAAAAACAATTAATATTGTGCTACCAAGATATCAAGATGAAATTAAATATATTATTATAAGCTAATAAATAGAAAAAGTGAGAGATTTTTTTTATTTAATATTTGTATGTTTTTTGCAATAAATATACATATTATACAGTGTTATAAAGGTAAATAATAATAGCTTTTCCTCACCATAAAGAGACGAGGCCCTTGTGTTTGGTGAGTGAATCCTAGCTCAATTATATGGAATCATGTAAGTAAGTAAATAATATATTTGCAAAACCAAAGGGATAAGTAAGAAATAGGCAAGATTTATCAATAATACAGTTTCAAGATTTGAAGGAAATAATAATAAGAGTAAGATATGGACTTTTATAGTAGTTTTAGGTAATTTTTTAATTTTATTTTAAATTCCTGAATATCTTCAATATTTTTTAGATATAATGGAAGGATGTTAAAATATGTTATACCTAGATAGAGATAGGTATTTTGTGTGTGCTTTGTATTAAGTTTTGGGATTTTGATAGTTTTTTGATATCTTGCTGATGAATTGAATTGTAAGTTATTTAACTATATTTCTTTATGAATTTGTAGAATTTAATATTTTTATATATATTGTCTATTGTGGGTACATTGAATATTGAAAAGAGAATCTCAGTAGAAAATTTGGATGGTTTTTTCAATATTACTTTAATTATCAATCTTTGAACTATTTTAAGTGGATTTAATATATTGTTATAAGTTCCTCCCCAGCCAATAATACCATATTGTAATATAGATTGTACAATTGCATAGTACACACTTTTTAGGTTTTCTAGTCTAAGAATATTTCTAAGTCTTATAAATATATAAATACATTTTCTAATTCTTTTGACAAGTTCACAAATTTGTTTTTTCCATTTAAAATGTTGATCTATATATATACCAAGATATTTAATGTCCGAAGTTAGACTAAGTATAGAACATTCTTGATTGCAATTAGTTCTGTTACATTTAAGTTGATGTATTATAATTTTTAATTCTGGTATTAATTTAAATTTGTTGATAGAGAATGGGATATATTTTGTTTTTTCAGTATTTAATGAGAGGAGGTTTTTATCGAACCAATTTTTCAGTATATTAATATCAGTATTTGCTAAGTTATTAACATTATTCCAATCAGTACCTTCAATTATTATGACAGTGTCATCAGCATAAGATATTATTTTTCCATTTAATCTTTGATTGAATATGTCATTTACATAAATGATAAACAGTAACGGTCCCAGGACTGTACCTTGAGGTATGCCGAAGTGACTTGTTTTTTGTTGACTAAGTACATCGTTGATTTTTACGACTTGAGGGCGTTTGAAAAGGTAGCTTTTTATCCATTCTATAGCTGTACCACTTAATCCAATGTTTCTTAATTTACTTATAAGTTTGTCGTGTGATATGCTATCAAAAGCTTTTTTTAGATCTATGAAAATAATATATTTCTTACAATTAAACTGATTGATCAGTTTTGTAAGATCTAAATAAGAGAAAATAATGTACAAATAAAAAAAAACTGAATAAACACATAATTAATTAATTAATTTGTGCTATTTCACCAATTCCTAATTTAAAATGTAATGTTTATTATATTTACGACACGTTCAAGAGTGGAAGATACTTTCAGTTTCGCCCTGGTGTAAGACCATTCATTCAGAATTGAAAAGTTGCTTGAAATGGCTTTGTCCGTGTTTGGTGACCAGATTTGAATAGCCAGGTGCTTCCCAACTTTCCTCTTCCCATCTTCTTCCCCTCCCCACTACCTTCAGCCTCACAAAATTTCTGAATTGGGGATACCATAGTTTCACTGGCTCCAGACGTTTGTGCTTTTTAACGCATAAAATATTTTTTGCGTAAATTATTTTTGTGTAAAATAACCACAAGAGCGAATGAAAACTTGAAACCCAATTTATGGAAAACCATTTGCATAACAATTGAATATTAATAGCTCATTTAACAAAAACACACGAACTACCAACCATTTGCCTGTATAAAATATAAATAATTGAGAAACATATGTACATTCTAGCATCATGTTCATCAATCAAATGCATTGTACACATAACTTTGTATTAGTGATCGACGAACCGGTGGATGCAATTTGTTAAGAATAGTTTGACTAGTATATATTTAGTAATAACATAGATCATTGTGGACATGTATTATATATATTTATACATCGCCCTTGAGATGATTTTGCACAAAAAAGGCGCTATTCAAATCATCCAAATATTATCATTTATCTACTCCTGCAAAAAGATATTATATAGTTGATTTGATCAATATGCCGTTTTAAAAATGTATGTAGTTGATTAGTGCTTTATATTGCTTATGCAATAATTTTTTTGTAGGTACACCTACTATGTCATAAGCAAAAAACATTCATTTGCAAAAGTAATATTCTGAGATGTGAGGCCTTTTGTGTTATCAACAATGTTTCGGATTATATTTCCTAATTTTAAAATGCGATTTTCATGATTTAAAATAAATCTTAATAAATTAGCAAAAAAATGTTCAAATCTTTTAAAAAATATTTTTTTCAAGGGCAAGAACACGATTTTCTGTATGTATTCTTGAGTAAGATTTTTTTTATATTTGGTTTTCCGTTGGTTTTATGTTATTATAGGAACTATAAAATTTATTTCGCGTAAAACGCTGGTGTGTAAGTAAGTAGGAACTAATAATTTTCAATACTGGCAATTTCTAGGATTGCAACACTGGGACGCGTGCGCATACCAACGAACGAGCCAGTGATTTTGGCAAGTTTCCTAGTAACATTATTTGTTTCGAACGCCTGTGTGTTCCACCCGTAATTCCTACCTTACGACCTCACGCGTTTTCTGAAAAATTTTGATAAAATCGCCATGTAATTCGTGTATTTAATATGTAAATTAAAAAAAAAAAATCGTTTAATTCAAGAACGCATCCACAGTAGCAAGTATTAACCACATGGTCCACCTCTGCGTTATTATAAACATTTTTTTAACTTCATATCCATGATATGAAAGTTAGCATAAACAAAATAAAATTTTAATAAATTTTTATAAGCAATAATTAGTCAGAAGAAGAAGATATTTTTAATTTATATGGATATTTAAAGCGACTAATTATTGTTTTTAATAATTTGTTATCCTTTGCTATGCATAAAAAACCTTGTCTAATAAACATTAGTTTATCATTAAAAAAAATAAAAATAAAATTTGTTGCTATCAAAGGAAATATAAAAAAAAAAATTTACAATTTACCACAAGAAAGGCTTAAATCATTTTTCCTTGGTTGTTCCAGAATGCGGAATAATGACTATGCTGTCAGCGACCTTGTGTTTATTTTTCACGAAAACGGTGCTATATACATAAACCAAATATTATTATTATTATTTGTTATAAACACCTCAGATTAATCTTGTAGGTATCATAAGAAAAAATCAGTATTTTCTCAAAAATATATATCTCATCACATTGATTAATATTAGGTGGTGATGTTTTTTGTTTTAAATAAAAACAAACGCATGACTTTTTTCAAACCAAAATATGTTTTTTACAAAGGGTTCAGAATTTAATACAAAAAATTTCTTGGTGCTTAGTTGTTTTTGTCATTCTTTTCGAATAGCTGCTCTTTTGATTATGACGGCACACGCAGTTTGCTTGATACATAACAAATCTATTTATAAGTTATTCAATAAGAAATAAAGGCGAAATTTCGTGCCTAGCGATGAAACAAAACAAGTTAAACAAGAAATAAAACACAACATAAATGCTAGAATATTATAATCTTATTATTAGGTCATTTACTAACCAGTAACAATTTATTATTTTGACCAAGTCCTCGCCCACTCAATCATAAGAATGGATTGTATTTTTCTTGATCTTGTAAAAGGTTATTATTACGTAATAACATTATTACGGTTCCAGGAGCACACGAATCGATTGAGTAACGTCACACGAAACCCGCTGGGAGTTGAAGATCGTAATCTGCTGATTGTGATTGAGTAGTTCTTTGAATAGTTCTCTTACCGACAAAACCTCATTAATGATTTTCACAGAAATTTTACCTTTTGATGACTACATGTAATATTTATTACATGCAACCTATTTATTAAAACTAAATAATGTCATTAAAAATAGAAAAATGTTTGTTTAGTAAGACTAGTTTCTTAGAGTATACCTATTAGTTTTCGTACCGACAAAACCCAACTAATGAAATTCATTTTAACTTCAACTGTTGCCATTTTCAATTTTTACCATTCGATGTCTTTATGCATATTATATTTCATGCAAGCAACGTAATTATAATAACTAAACAATTTCGTTTGCTGTCACTACATGAACCTCCCAAACATACTAGATGGAATATTTTATTTCACAACAATAACATTGTATTCAATTCAGTTATCGAGAGGGTACATAGGTTGGGCAATGAGTTTATAAATATCGCTGATATTTTTATTCTAATTCTAGACCCGTACAAATCCAAATCAGTTCAGCTATTTTCGGATCATGTAAATAACGAGTGGGTAATCAGAATTTAAGCATAATATGCTTAATTAAATACACATAATATCTTTTATATTTTTTTTATTTATTTTGTATTACACGTATATAAATTTATAGAGTTTCTTTTAAAGTTAATTGTGATAATAACTTAATTTAACTTTACTGTATTTTATGCTTTATTATTTGTGTTGTACTGTGGTTTTAAATTTATGTGGTGATCTTTATGTAAAACCCCAGTAGGGCGTTGATAAAAAAATGTTATAATGTTCTCAAAATACTATGTATTTAGGTACATATTAAATACTTAACTTATCTATGATATGGAATAAACTCTTCCGTTTTGACAGCCTAGCCAAGCACGTTATTTTTCATTTCCAAAACCTTAATAATGTCGTATCAGAATAAAATAGTTGCTTTTGTACCAACAAAACCTGTTGAATTTCATATAACTTTTACCATTTGATGCCTTTATATAGGTATAACATAGTTCATATTTTCATTAGAAATATTAAGTTTATAATGTTGAAGTCTTCAAAATTTGTGCTATATATGTTGCTTGCGTGATATTTCAATTGCATAAAGGCATCAAATGGTAAATGTTACATTAAATTCTGTAGGTTTTGTTGGTATGAAACCAACTATTTTAATGCAATAAACTGGTCAAAACTAAACAAATCTCTTTCTTTTTTGAATAAAATTGCTTAGTTTTAATAACAATGTCCATGAAAAATCTAAAATTAATAAAGCTGTCCGCTAGAAAATTGGTATCTGATATCATTTTTCCTTTTAAAATGATTAATTTTCCTATCGACAGCCCGACATTTCTTTTCATATTCCTAATAGAGTCACGCGAAGCAAAAATATCTTTCACTGCAACAATAATGGCAATACCTAAAATATTAGTCAGAATTTATTTGAACAAGTATTCACGTAAGTCCGAATTTCCGAATAAATATAATGGACGAGATGCGAAAATATTATAATTTTTAAGAACACATGTTCCCACTTCCTCATAACATATTCGTACTTTACTGATAGTTTGTTATGAAATTCGTCAATTCATTCGTTATAGCTTCCAGTCTCGTTTTAACAAGTAAACAAATAATCGAACCAGATTTTTTATAAATAATTTAATAATATTTTATATCAATAAGTTTTTTCCTTGTAACCAATGTTCGGAAATAGCAGATATTTTTAATGGCACCAAAAGAACTTACAAAAAATATTTTATTTATATTATCTTTTAAAACAGTTATTAATTTACGTTTTGTTTTCTATACCCTCACGGTAAATTTTAGTCTATTTGAATAATATTAGTATTTTTTTCTCTTTTGTAACTAGTACCTACTTCTATTGACAGTAGACCTCGCTTCCAAAGATATGTTTCTATTTTTTTCTCATTTAATAAACCAAAACCAAAATTTCCTATGAAATCGTTTACCGAATACGATTTGTAAGTAGGCACTTTAAATATATACTGCTTAATTATAAACCATATATTTTTCGTAACATTTCCTAAAATTTCAAATAAGGAATCATACAATTTGTTCAAAGAAACGTCACGATCTGAATAATTCTTTTTTCAAACTTTTTTCAGGCTGCTTTGTACCAATAACTCAGTTAAAAGTAACCATCTAGTCAAAGTGAACCGTCTAGTTAAAATAAGCTTGTTTGAATAATAAATTGGATGCAGCAGATTTTCGAACTCGGAAAACGGAGTTAAAAGAAGAATTTGCTACGCTCAGTCAAGAAAATATTTAAGTCCAGGGCCGGCCCTAAGCCGAACGGCGCCTGGCGCGAGCAATATTTTGTAGCCCCTTGTAAAATCCAGTAGACACCTAGGTAGGTGATTACAGTGAACAATAATATTCCGATGATTTGTTTTTTTTTAATTATCTCAAGGGCGATGCGGCAAGACCGTTAGGTATTATCAGCGCCTTGGCGCCTCGGCAATTCGGGGCCCGGAGCGGATTGCTCCAAATGCGCCCACATAGGGTCGGCCTTGCATAAGTGTAATGTTGCGTATATATTTGCGAGCCGAAACGTGAGCCGAAACGCGAGCCAAGCCTCGAATTATGTGAAAGGAACGAAGCAAACGCAAGCGGCGTGTCGCGCTATTTGCTGTTGATCCCATAATTCGAGGTTCGGCTCGCGTTTCAGCTCGCAAATGTATTCGTACCATAAGAGCCTAAAAGGGGAGTGAATAAATAAATAGTGAAGTATTATATTGCACTGACGAAGCTTCGGTGGTAGCGAAACCCGGTCATACATGCCAATCCGGCAATAAGTATAAAAATAAAAGTGTTGTAAACCAAATTTTTTATTTAGTCATATTTTGAAATGTGTTTTCTATGTGTACATTGTTTATAGGTAAACATAATAAATAAGACAGTAAGATAAATTGAAGTTATATTAAGACACAAATTAACGTCTGTATCTTATTTCTAAACGCAACTGATAAACAACCATTCATGTTGGGTGAATGGTTGTGTAAAATTTAAAAAACCTTTATTAGTATGGAAGTATATGTTTAGAATCTGTACGACAGCAAAAAATATTGTCAACATCAGGTAGCCGTTGCTTCGCTTGTTCTCGAGTCCTGTGTGAAATATTTTGAAATTCCAAAACAGTGTTCGTGCAAATAATAAGTATACGCCATTTCCGACGTTTTTACTTGTCAATTGACCATTTGTAGACAACAAAGAACATTAAATTATCTGTCCATGCACAGTCCATGCATGGACAGAGTCCTCCATATTTCGAAAGGTGAGGATTGTTACTTTGTTCAATTTCAAATTCTTTGCTTGATTCCTTTTCCGACTGTTATGGTGATTTATGCTGTGAGAAAAAAACATGTTTATTTTATTTCGTTTTGATTAAATTCAATATTTAAAATGACTGGATTAAGAAAAATGATTTTTACAAAAGGGAATATCTATCGTCGATTCTAAATCCTGGAAACTGTTTGAGTTAGGTATTCCTATTCCAAAATGAAATTGAGAAACGTGCTTTCTTTGAGTTTTTCCTTAATGCTTGCGTATGTTCCGTTTTTAAAGTGTACTAAATGAAAGCTGAGGTGCTGCTTTGACATATGAATTGTTGAAGAAAAAAGTTGCGGAATGGAAAAATAGTTGTTAAAGGCTGTGAGGAATAATAAATCAGATTATACAGGGTGTCCGGGGGTAAAGTGCTCTAATTTTAATATTTGATTCTACGTGATGGTACAAGTTACAATAATAATAGCGCTTTTCAAAATTATAGAGAGAAAAAAAAATTTTGTGAAAAAACAATGGAATTTTCAAAAAAGTTCTTTTTCAATTCTATCATCGTGTATGTGTAGGTGTAGAATCAATCCCCCAAGTTAGTGCACTTTACTTTCGGACACACCATGTTCATGTATATTATAATATCTACTATACCTTTTATAACCTTTAGACTCTAAAGTTTAGAGGGTATTTCACTGTCCTCTCGATAAGCACTATCCATAGGATAACGAATACATATTTTCGATTTAACGGTTTTTTTATTTATAAAATTGGAGTTTGCAATAAAATAGCTATTGCTGTCCTCTATAAGCTATCGTTTTTGAACTTGACTAAATCAATGCAGTTTTTTTGTTGATGATAAAGCTCACAAGATTCAATAATTTTATGTTGCTACTTAAAAAATATCAAGTCATTGTTTTTAATAAATAAGATGGGTTTAGTAGAACCTTCTTTCTTCCATTACCATCAGCAGAGATAGCAGGTCCTTCCGACTACATAAGAGGCATCGGGCCTTTCTTAGTGCAGATATTTTAAATTATCATGTGCTTGTTCCATTGTTAAATAAAACTCACTGAAGTCAACGGAGTGTTTTTTATTGAAGAGACCTGAAAACTTAACACAATTAACAGTGGCTACATAGATTATATCGGATAAGTTAGCCCAGTTTTTTACTTATTTAAACAAATTATTTTGTGTTATGCATAGTTATTAAGAGGATGGTGAAATGACCCATTAGTAAATTATTATAAATTTCTATTATTTATGTACAAGTACATACTTGTCATGAAGTATTGATGTTATTACCTACATATCATTTTAAAGCATCTTACTAAATAATTGTTGTATAAAATGGGGCCTTAGGATAAGGTACCTACCCCAAAAAGGACACATTCTGAAAATTTATTTTTTCTTTGTAATTTGTAAACTAATAAATAAAAAAACCTTTAATAGCGTTTGAGTAAAAAATAAAGCGTAATTCTTTATTCGCTTTGTGTAGTACGATAAGGAGGTGGAAAAATGTGCCTTGATTGTTTTTATTTAAACGATCTTAAACATGCAACAATACAAATAATTATTACAATTTCATAATTAGCGTGTTTATTTTTATCGAATCAGTATTTATATGAATTCCAGTTTACGTTTGTTCTATAAAGCTTTGTTTTTATCGAAAATGTCTAGCTAAAAATATTTCATGCAGTCATACTGAGAACTATTTCTTTTGGCATTGTAAAGTATAATTCATGTGATATTTCATGAAAATATTGCTGTGCGATGACGCTGGAATTGCGTCACCATAATTTGGGGAAAAAAAGGCGTTATCCTTTCTCTGTTCCAGGAGACTTGTAATTTGACAAGGAGATACTCAACCAACCAACACACAAAATAATCGCCAGATTTCTGTAATTTCAAGGTTGGTGATTCTTTGGTTTGATGTCCAGTGGGGCCCATACTTGGGAAAAAGGTTCGATTAATCACAAGTCACCTTTTTCACACGAGCTGCAAACAATCGGCGATCATGTGCTACGAATAATGAGAGTAAAACGGCGGGTTCTCTCTCCGGTCTTTTGTCGATGACGGTTGGATTGTTACTTGCCGCTCTTTTTCTTGGTGCATGCTTGTTTCAAGTACAAAGTCAAGCGCGGAGTTTTAATTCCTGCTCTGTAGGAGCAGAACAAAGCTGATAATGCCAGAAAATTGACAAACGTCGTAACGAAACAAATGCTAAGGTAATTGGAATAGGTATTCATCTTAAATAATAAAAAAAACCTTAATAAGCGTTTAGAAAGTATTGTTAAAAAGACAAATCCATTCATTTTGAAAAGGAAATAGAAAAAAAAAGAATTTTCTTTTAGCAGATATATTTCATTCTAAGTTCGCAAACTAGAAAACATTTTCGATTTACTCGTGCAACACTTGTGTCGTTAATAATATTATATATCGTTACATTGTACGATTTTATTGGACCTTCAGTGCGCTCACCTGCCCCGGGAAACCTGTGAAACCCGTAGTGAGTGAGCATTTATGACTGCAAGAATCAATTTATCATTTTTAATGGAATGGGGCCCATTGTCGGTCTTTGTGATTGATGACTTTTTCTAAATCAATTGAACGCCAACGTTACACGAATATTTGATCTCTGCATGCAGTCCTCATTTTAGTCCGTATTATTTTAATCGGAAAGCCTTTTTCTGCAGACTTGTTTATTTATTATCAACTCAACAAAAATCGACCGTGTAAATTTGATGTTAAATTTGAATATGATCGTTTACACTAATTTATAGATTCTATTCAATTAGCTAATGACGACCTCCGTGTCAGAGTTGTAAGTTCCTTGATTATGGATTCCATTTTATTAGCTAATGACGATGACCATGGCAAATTTGTAAGTTTCTTGATTATGGATTCCATTCTATTAGCTAATGACGATGACCATGGCAGAGTTGTTAGTTCCTTGATTATGGATTCCATTCTATTAGCTAATGACGATGACCATGGCAGAGTTGTTAGTTCCTTGATCATGGATTCCATTCTATTAGCTAATGACGATGACCATGGGAGAGTTGTTACTTCCTTGATTATGGATTCCATTCTATTAGCTAATGACGATGACCATGGCAGAGTTGTTAGTTCCTTGATTATGGATTCCATTCTATTAGCTAATGACGATGACCATGGCAGAGTTGTTACTTCCTTGATTATGGATTCCATTCTATTAGCTAAGTGTTGTAAGTTCCTTGATTCTGAATTCTTTGTTAATTGGCAAATACATTTTTTTTTCAGTTATTTAAAAACATGTAATGTTTTTGCACTTCATTCTACGGTTTCATTTTTTTTTTAGAATTGAAACTTAAGACATTTATAATTAATGTTTCAAAACTACGTTTCTCATTCGCAATGCTTGTGTTTAGAAAATGTTAACTTGATAAAGTTACCGGATTTGTTTAAAAAATAATGAAAAATTAAATAAAAACTTAAAAATACAGTTTTGCTATTGGTGAAGATCACCATTCAGAATTGAACCGTTGCTTGAAAATTGCTATAGCAATGTTTAGAGACCACATTTTAATAGTCAGGTAATTCCAACCTCCCCCTTCTCCATTCCTTCCTATTTAAATTCAGTATCATAACATTCTTCTAATGGGGATGCCACTTTCTTCTGACTCCGGGCAGTTGGACTTTTTTGCGGTAGCACATAAAATAGCAATAAGTTTTATGAAAAAGTACTTCACGTTTCTATTTATCTTATCTTTATATTTCTTCTTTCCCTCGTATAGTGATAAACTTGGTTGATATTCTAATTCCGTACTTGTGAATATTTATTTTTCCTTAGCATGACGGGAAGGTCGTAAGAAACTTATACTCATCCTACTGATTCTACTCATAACTTGCTACAGGTGAAAGAAAATTTTTAAAAGCGATAAAAATAATTATCACAACTGCTTATACATTTTTACGCAGTATAAAATGTATTACTTCTACGTAATACAGGGACAAATAACTACTTTATGACTGTTTGAGCATATGAAAATCGCAAGAATTGACTCCCGCTGCTGCAATATTTATATATAATATAATACTTTTGGGCATTGGTGCCAAAAAGTCGATAATTAGTTGCAAATCAATCGTTTTTAACTGAGACTTAATGTTTCGAGTCATAAAAGGAGTTTGGGAACATATGTATAAAGTCTTGGCAAATGGTTACATATTTAGAGAGCGGGATGGGTAAATTTGATCGATTTTTGTAAATTAAGAAACCACACTACTTTTCATGATTTTTTAAACTTATTAGATGTATCTAGGTTGTAGGCTTCTCTGAGAAGGACGTTTTAGATGGTCCTGTTCCGTCGACCCACAGACCCTACGTGCAATTCTGGCAATCTGCTAGTAAAATAGTAATTAAATGAATTCATTTTGTACAGTGAACACGTTAAATTACTCTGTTTAATTTTAAAAAGATTTTATTAATATCCAAAACTAACATGTAACCAATCCTTAATTTTTGCCAATACACAAGAGTTAGTAACAATAAAATGTAATTAATTTTGCCTAGTTTATGTTAAGGTTAGAGTTGCGCAATGACAAACATGTAGCTGGTAGAATGTTTGGTACTCTGATGTCAATAGTCTAAAGATTTATGTTTTTTTTCCAACAGATCAGTGTTTTTTTAGATGCAAAATCACACATACGCCATTATTACTTTAACAAAGTTCTCAAGAGTATTTGAAATTAAGATAACATCTGAAGACTTTTTAAAAGGTCGATGCACATTGAAAAAACAATAATCAGTATTGTAAATCTGTGTCCGTTTTTTGATTGTAGCGCCCAGTCAAATCAATTAAAACCCTTTTTAATGCTATCCTGTTTGTATTAAAGGAAGATGTAAATGGCGCTTTAAAATTTTTCCAATGGTATAAAAATAACGTATTGCCATTTCAGTAGCTAATTTATTAATACGCACGCACTTTTATCGAAAATCTTGAAAAAAGTTTATCCTGCAAAAAACCGGCTTAGCGATCGCTGCCAGCGAGACTCTTTGTTTACGACAAGCTATACCTACACTATGTAAATTTCTGAATAAGCCTAAACCAATTTTCCCTTTTTTCGTCTCCCCTTCTATCCCGCCACACGAAATATCGCAACATTTAGGGCGCAATAAAACTCTGGATCTAATTCTAAGAGGAATCCGTGTGCGGAATAAAAGGAATTCGTTTGTTTAAAATACTATGTGAAACGCTGAAATAATGTGTGTAATAATATGTAAGTTTCACCCGGTATGAACATTGGTCTACCCACGCAGGCCACTCCTATAAGAAGCGCCTCTAGCTGGAGATGCATAGTTGCATAGACATCGTGATAGAATTTCTTAAATTTTTTTAAAAGTTCAAACCAAATAGAATACATTTCAAAACCAAAATTCTAAATATAGTACAAATACACATCATGCTATCATTGAAATTACCTAATTTTTTACCAGTATTATGTACTGAATTGTGACGGACATCATTACCAAATATATTTAAACACGATCTGCGCGGCGGCCAGATTGTATGTCTACAAATGGGTCTCTACACACCAAAGGAGACTATATGATCCTTGCTATTGCGTCTGAACGATGAAATGTATTTTACTTTCGTTGCTGAAGCTGTATGTATACTGATAAAACGTATCCCAAGGATGCTCATCGGCACTTCCTGGGCTCGTATTTCCTTTTCCGTGTTCAATAGGAGGCAGTACCAGAGTTTAGAAAGAGAATTAACGTAACAAACCCGTGCGTGTTTCAAGGCAGTGTTTCTCGACTAAACACCGAGTTGTGGAGAATCACCAAGGGCATTTCCCGTAGAGTACGATGACTGCCTTTGTTATTGTTCTTTCAAAATTCTGAACTGGTAGAAGACAAATTAAATACAATGATTAAACAAAGACAACAGTAAACTTGGCCGTAGCCAATTGAATGCTTCCAAACTAAAAACAAGTAAAACTCCTGTACGTGATCTTAAACAAAAAAAAATCTTAAAATAAAATATTATTAAATGAAAACGACATGTTAGATACCTGTGTAGTTACAAGATTTACTTTTATATAAATAAATTGCAGCGTCTTACATGATGAATCAAAAATCTCGTTTTATTATCCCAGAGTACCTACATGAAAAAACTAGTTACATAATCATCCAAAATATCTAAAACTCTTTCGGTGTTGGTGCATATAAACTACAATCAAATCAATAAAAATATTGTTACCGAGATAGTTCACTTATATATAATAAAAATGTACTGTATTAACCCCTACAGCGTTTTAGGGTCACATATGACCGGGCGACCATATTTTATAAAAGTATTTTTATATTTTTTCTGTCATGCGAAAATACACAATTTTTTTTAACGTCAGAAAGAAAAATAATAATTCTTTTCAGTTTGCTTCCAAATACTGTAATCCATTAATAAAATCCTTAAAATTAGCCAAAAGGAATAATTAACATTTTGCATCGCTATCGTAACAATTGGTTTAACCTTAAAAATTATTTCTTATTTTTTTTATACGAACGAGATAAAAGTGAAGGTGAAGTTTTCTTACAAATTCCCCAAACAAAACGAATATCTTTTCGAAATATCGAGTTCTGTCAATTTTTCTATGATTGGAGAAAAAATTAAGTTATAATGTGGTTAGCTTTTTTCACAAGATTTTTTACGTTTGATATTAAAATTGTATTATTTAGAAATAAATATTTTTATTTTGAATGCATACACCAGAAAGATAATTTTATCTAATTTCTAAAACAGTATTTGTTTTGAGGGAAAAATTAAAAAATAAGATGTATATAGCGCATTTGAAATACACAGAACACATTGCAAACTGAACCTGAACAAATCTGATGAATGTACTGAAAGGTTAACATATAATTTTTACTCTTCATATGTAAAAGACCCTAAAAAAGACATTAATAAAGTAATAAATAAATAACTCAATAAACCAAAAATAAAAAAAAAATATTACTACCACAAAGATTTAGAAACATGTACTCGTATAAGGTTACGTGATTAATATTCATGTTTATTACGCTGGTAATAAACCATCGCATATCATCATATCTATAAAACAGTAGTAAAAAACTGCTTATGCAGATGAAAATCATGACTGACTGTGGAGCGATGTGTGTGGTGTGACGTGTGGAGTATGACCTACCTTTTTCCTCGTCTCGTAGTCTAGCGGCGCCGCGACATGGATGGCGCCCGTGGTATTTCCGATGCCGAAAGCGCCGCCTACGTTCCCTCCCGTGATCTCATATCGTATACCCGACGCTGAAAAAAGAAAACAACCAGTGAGTATACGTCCAATGCTGAGGTGCTATGGTATGGGGCATCGCATTTAATCGCACCCCGGAGAAGATGAGAACTGCATAAAAGTCACAACCTCATTCTGGGTGAAATAAAATTTGTATTTTATTTTGTTCTCAGAGGTAATTTCCAGGCCACTCCCTACCCAATATTTATTCTCATATATTATGTAATAATAAATAATACATGATTTATTATTATTGCAAAATATTTCATTTACATATTAAAGTTTATTAAAAAGAATAATACACAGTAATTATAAATACGTATATATTGTTTATAGTGCGGTTATATAGTTTTGGTTTCGGTCTGTATTTGGTGTCAGTATATTTTCTATTTCTGATCTCCCTGGGATTTTGTTGTGGAGTTTGGTATAATATTATAAGATTTTTTGACCAAATGTTGTATTTGTAGTATGTATACAATGACATTTATTTGTTGTTTTCATAATAACTATTCTAGAAGGAAAAAAACTCTAATTCTATTATAATCTTTTTTCACAAATTCGTTATTACAAATTTATTTTAAAAGACAGTGGATTTTTTTCTTATCGATCTTTTTCTTGAAAATCACACATAATTTATGTGGCTAGTAACAGTTCCAAAAGATAATAAACTCATTAGGTTTGAACATTTATTCAATACATAGTTTACTTGCAGCATGTTTCAGAGTGGAAGATACTCCCAGTCTCACCCTGGTGTAAGACGACCATTCAGAATTGAAACGTTGCTTGAAATGGCTCTAGCCATGTTTGGTGACGAGATCTGAATAGCCAGAAACTCCCCCACCTACCTTATCCCCGTCTCCTTTCCCTCCCCACAACCTTCAGCGTCACAACATACCCCAATTGAAGATGCCATTGGTTCCAGACGGTTAGTTGGGTCTCGCAGACAGTGCGGTTTTCACATAAAAAAACATGTAGTTTTACTCTGCAAACAGCATCCCCATAAATAGCAAAGGCCATGAGGGAAATTATTTTCCTCAGGACCTCTTGTGTGGAGTTTTTTCCATAAAACTGCTCACAAGAGGTCACAATACATTTATCTGTAAAAACTGTGCGGTGTCTACTATTTTTCGTAGGAATATTAAAAATAAAAAAAAACTATAACTTATTACATATAAATTTGAAATATTAAAATTAGAAGAATATCGTATAAAATATATTCTTTCTTTTTTCTATTTACAACGAATACCCGCAATAACTTTCTAGTAAAGGGAAATAGATACCCATATATAAATACAGTATTGTCTGGTATTCTGGTAAGTTCCTTAGTAATTGTTATTGTGATTAGGTCATTGAAGATTCAGTTGATTTCTGATTGTGTGGTTTAACTAGTGGGAGCAGTTAGATTCCGTGCTCAGAATATTATCGGTTACGAAAATCCGGGACTTCTACATTTACAATTTGCATAGTTGTAACATGAATAACAATAATTAGTGTTAATAAATGTGAAAATGGACATGGAAAAATAAATTGCTTATACAAATTCCAATGCTTGCTAAAAAACCTTCGTAATAATAGTGATATTCATTTTCCAGTTCAATTGGCGGAATAATTAATTTCTTTTCTGGAAAAGTTAATAGTATTTATATCTATTCAACATCATTCAGTACAAATAATTAAAGCTTATTGACCTCATTGTAATATTTAATCATTGATGAAAATAATATAAACAAATCGCATTGAAAATACCAAATAGGTACCAGATAATATAGGATATATTTAATTTAATTTTTGTTGATAAATTTTAGAAATTACAAATTGTACCACCTACTAGGCTGATGCCCATGTTATGGTAGTCAAACACGATTCAAATTATTGGTTCCATGATAACAGTGACAATTCAACTCACTTTTAAAAAAGTGATATTAAGTCATTAGAAAAGATGATTTTTTTAAATCTAACCTAACCCCTAACCTTACCTACTTAACCCAGTTAAGTTTTTGTTTCATCACTCTCCATGACTTTATATAACTTTTTAAAGATGTGATGAATTATCATTGTGATGATTTATCCGGTCACCCAAATTATTATGTAGGAACTAGGAAAATAATATTTTGTAGAAACAAATAATAAAACATAAAGAAAAATACTTTTTTAATATCAACCCAATACAGGAGGCCATAGGGAAAATAATTTCCCTCAGGGTCCATGAAATATTTTGGGATGCTGTGTGGAGGGTCTTTTTTAGGAAAAGGAAGAAGGGGAAAATAGAATATAGAATGGGAAAGTAGAAGGTAGGAGGGTTGGGTAGAAATCTAGGGATCAGTTTGTCCAGGAGTGACGTATATTTGAATACCCCCCACTGCCGTGCAAGGCGATGGGTCGAGAGACCAGTTGGAGAGGTCAAAGGGTCTGACACGCCACGCGGATAGTGGGCAAGCGCATCCTGAACGCACCTCACCCCATGAACCCGAACACCCCTGCTAAATCACAAAACGTATCAAGCCACTTGAGATGATCTATGGCAGAGGTGTTGGATATCCAGTAAATGATTCCCGGTGCGGCAGTACCTAAACCCGATTCCCAACTTGTTAACATATAACACATTTTAAGGATAACAGACAAGAAAATACAGATTAAAAAATAGAAATAAAAATCCAAATATAACAAAGAAATATTAAAGTACATCATGTAAAATTACAGCAATTATTTAATATTCGGAATATTTTTATTGCAGGCTAAACATGGTACGTAACTATCCAGAAGAGTACATGTTTATGGTCATATTATCATGTAGTGAAAAATATAGAATGATAGAGTAAGAATTTTAATAAAAATTTTCTTTAAAAAATAATGTGATTGTTTAAAAAATGGAAGTATTAGATTGTTTAAAATGACGGAATGTAAAGAGTTTGTAATAGCTCAGTTGGTACAGTGCCAGTCCCGGTAAGATTAGAAGACCTGGATTCAAGTCCCAGTTGCAACCGGTACCTTTTTTTTCTGTGTTTTTCAAATTTCATCGAGAGTTTTTAAGCTTATCAATGTCAATGATTAAATATTTATATTGTTTTGGGATTCTAACTTTTCCCTGTTTAATAAATGCTGTAGAACAAAATATTATTATTTAATGGCCACTAAATATTTTTATCTGCCCAGAGCCAGTGGGACGATGACAATCCCAAATAGAGAAATTTTTAAAAGGGAACGAATGAAGAGAGGAGAAGTAGAAAGGTTGGGAATGACTGATTAGCTGGGTAATTAGTTTTGTTTACTTAAGATCTTTAAGTTATAATAAGAAACGCTTCATTTCTGATTGGTTTTATTTCGCAAGTACAAATCTGAGAGCATCTGCAAACATAAAATAATGGTAGTATTTAAGACATTGTTTCTCAACCTGGGAGTCGCAATCTTTAAAAAAAAGTTACATATTTATTTGAAAAATTCTTTTATTTATTAATGAATCTCAAGCTATAATTAAGTAAAAAAGTTGCAAATGGGATCAATGTTTTCAAAGCATCCGATTAAATTTTAGTTGATAGAGTTTTGTCAGCCGATATTTCAAAGAGTTGGTTGAGTCTCAAATAAAACCACAGTAGATTAAAACTTTGATACAAGTTAAGTATATAGTGAGGGGATCGTAAAATTTTATTTTATTTTTTTACTTTTAAGGGAGTCGCGACACAAAAGGTTGAGAAAAGATGATTAAGGTAACATGTATCTTCATACCACTTTTAATATGATAAAAAAAATCAACCCCTAAATTTTTTTTTACTATAATCATCTGTTTAAAATGTTCGACGGTTGCGCCATCTCTTGGACCGGCTAGTAGTAAAAATCATTTTTCTTGGTTTGATTGAGGATTGATCCTTCCTCCCCGTGGACTGTATTAATTTATTTCATATATTTACTGCTGTAATGTCATCCAACTTCAGAGCAATGCGTATATGTTCGTACGTGTGAGCGTAATTATTACCAAAATTATGTGCAGGGTTTCAGCTCGATCGGATGTCGGGAAGTGGGATAATTTTCGCATCCAAAATTTGCAAAAAAAATTGAAATTCAAATAGTATAATTATATAATTCAATATATAGTTGCGCGTGAGGTTTTAAAATTGAATAGCCTTAAAATATGTACCCTTCACCCCCCCCCCCTTTGCCCCTTGTCCCCTTTCCTTGACCCGGGCCAAACGACAGGAGCATTGTTATCGTTGCATCTTGGTCCGCGAACATTCGTGTCATCTTGAATACCCGCATATGTTGAACTCGGCTGTGATTGTTTTGGAGCACACTTCGTCCAGTGAAACGTTTTTTACCCGCCGCAGTGAATGTCACTGTTTTGTTTTGTGTTGAGTAAGCGAATGTTAAAGGGAATTGCAAGCTGATAAGTGAAAAGGAACCAGCGGCTAAGGAGAACGAGACCAGCGTAAGTCTTTGGCCTTTCCCACTCATTTCTTCTTGCAAACACTAGGGCAAATTCAATTCGTTTTTGTTTTTTCTTAGTCTTTATCGAACTTTACCGCAACCAACCCCGCACAATTGCGAACGAAGGATTTTGCGCACCACCATCAAATATCAATTTTTCACCTCCACAGTTTGAAAATATTGATGGCTTTGTGGCGTAAGTTTTTGAGAGACACTTATTATTAAGTCGTTATTTCACGGCTTTCAATTTTCTTTAGTCTTCCTATAGTGTACCCATGTTTTTGCGTACTTCCTCTTTAAAACATGTTTCCAGTGAGAGGAAAAGTTTCCATGTCTTTATTCTAAGTATTTCAATTGCTATGCAAGCCATGTTTGTTTTTCTACCTCACAATGATTTTCTGACATGGAAGTTGGTCGCACAGACAAAGTTTTTAATGCATAAATCTCTCACGCCACCCCGAAACCAAAATAGCGCTTTTACATGGAATAAGTTTTGAGCAAAGCTCATGGGTGATTAATTTTCTAGCGCAAATTTTGTATCTAACTATTAATCATACATATCTTTCTGTCCTGGGATAATGATTCTTTTTAATAAATCATATTCACGTTATTATTTAACTATGTCGAGTATTTATCATATTTGGCTGAAGCCGTGAATAAACGTACAAGAAAACCGCTACATATTTTTCAGGTTAACCTGATTTAATATTTTATGTTTATATGGAAATCTTGGAAGTGAGCGATATTTTGTATGCAGAAATTTTTCATAGACATCCGTTTCGTACGAGCATGAATCATCCATGCCGAAAATGTAGGTACAGAATAAAATTCAAACCTTTTCCGCTATTTTGATAGTATTTTTCTGGCATGATTAATTTATTGTTGAAGCGAAGAAGAAAAACATGAAATATGAAGTAGGAATTAATTTAAAAATGGCTGGAACAGAAGATGCTGAAAACATTTAAAAAATACATTTCTCAAAGCACATCCCACCTTTATTATGAGAATTGAATTTGGGTGGAAGGTTCAGTCAACGTTTAAATTTAACCAGCAGATAATGTTATTCTATTACCATTGCTTTAACTAGCGGTTGATGTTAATCTCCTATTAAACAAACGACCTAAGGAAACAATAGATTTTTTTATGCTCTTTGGTTTTGAATAAGGAAATAACGCTCCGCTAAATACCGTAAAGAGTAAAATCCTTTTTTGGGGACTATTTCATTGCGGACATATTTATAACATTCATGTATTTTATTTAGATGAGATATGAAGCGAAAAAACGGTTCCGCTTTATTCTCTCCAATTGACCTCCAACTCTCCCGACGCTCCAACTAAAAGTACCAAATCCTCAAGATATTAATACGCAGTAGCGCCTCTAATTGTAGCTCAATGATTTATAGATATTTTTTTAAACTAACTAACCATCACGCCGTTTCCTCGCTGGGGTAGGCAGAGAGGACTGTCCGCCAAACAACTCGGTCTTGGCACACACTCCTTGCCCCATTGACGTTCATACATCGTCTCACATATACTCTTTTACTATTCTGACTCTTGACATGGGCCAACTCGACATCATCTACCACGTGAACGTGAATTTTGCGTTAACTTAGTACGTCATAACTAACAAAAAAAGCTATCGACATGTAGTGACATGAAATTTAACAACGTATTCTGCCCAATTTTTCTGAATTGCAGCGCAATTATTTTCGATTTGCATCCGTGTCATTTCCATTATAAGCAACGAAGCTGTGAATTATTCACTTCACTATAGTATGAGCTATAATTAGAGGCGCTACTGCGTACTAATCTCCCGTCGAAACTTGTTCCACTATTAGAACGTGATAAGCGGTGCGCGTAGACCGGAGTCGATAGTTTTATTTAAAGCTTTGGGAGTTGGAGGTAAAAAAGCGAAACAAATTTTTGGCTTAGTGTCTCATCTAAATGCAATAAATAAATGACCAGACGTGACATTGTATGCTTAACATTTTTTAATTTTTCAGTACCGTCGTAGCTGAGTTGACTATGCATCGGATTGCCGTCGTACGTGTTGTGCGTGCATTGTGGGTTCATTTTTAGCGAAGTTCCCATCGTATCGAATAGATGTATTGTCAGGTTAATCGTAAGAAGGGAACGATTTTCTTTCTTTAAAAAAATAAAAGAAAAAATTGTTAAAAATCGGGCGGAACCGGGTACCTATCTAGTGATGACCGGATAAATCATCAAAATGATAATTCATCACATCTTTAAAAAGTTATATAAAGTCATGGAAAGTGATGAAACAAAAACTTTATTACTAACTTTATTTTTATAACTGGGTTAAGTAAGTTAGGTTATGTGAGGTTAACAAAAAACTTTTTTTCATGGTTTTTAATGACTTTATATAACTTTTTAAAAGAGTGTTGAATAGTCACTGTGTTGAGTTAGCATGGAACCCTATCTAGTAGGTACTGAAATTTAATCAAAATAAATGTGCTTAAACTTTCTTTAAAAAAACCGAATAAATAGGAGCATCCGCTGGTTACTGATGCGCAGTAGAGGTGGGTGAGTTCTGCATTTTTCCGGAGGCATCCGAGGACTGCTTCCTTTTAAAAGAACTCGAGTTCTTGGAGTGGGTCCCGGGTCCGAGTTCTTGGGTGCGGACTGGGTACTGGGCGACTACCGGGACGCACGGGTCCGGCCAAGGACTCGGCACTCGGACTCGGATAGAACCCGCGAAAGAACTCGGACCCGTAGCAGGACAAGGACCCGCACAAGAACTCGGACCCACACGAGAACACGGAGTCAATCCCGTCACCCATCGCACCCGAGTCGCGAGTTGTGCAGTTTACATTTTGGCGAAGTTCAACGAAATCCATTCGTGTCTTGTCGTGTTCCAGCTGATTGGGCTACGGCTAATGCGAGGCCGTAACGGATGTAGTATTAGGTTCCAAGTTCCAGATGATAATTTTAGCACACGCGTAAGCAGTAATAAATCAAATGTAGTAACATAAATTTCGGTTGTCGTTGAGAATTTGTCGTTTTCATAATCTCTGTCCATCGATATAGATAAAGGTACTTGGTCGAAGCCTCTATCAAATGAAACTCAGTAAAGGCGAGATGTTTTAAAAACAAAGTCAGGAAGTAGTTAGGTACAGCATTGAACTATTAAAATTTTAACAATTAACAACATGTTTTAATATCTATTTATTCCAGTCCATTTTTTTTTACTTTTACAATACATACACACTTTGTTCAATATATTATTGTAGGATTTGTGTATATTATATAATTGATTTGTATATTTTTCCTTTTGGTTTCACAAATATATACATATATATGTCTCAGGATCATTAAAAATAAACATTTGCCAGAAATTTGCCTTTCGAATGAACACTATTACGACATAGCTAAAAAATTTTAACAAAAGATAGCCATTTTAAATAAACAATTATTGAATAAAATAATCTTGGTACCTAATTTATCGCCTGTCTGAATCTTTCCAATACCAGTTGACAATCAGTTCCAATTTTTAAAATCAAAGCAAATCCATATTCTAGAGTTCACTGAACCAGAGTTACGGATACACAGACAGACACCACTGAAATTTGTATTTTTAATAACACAAAAAATAAAAATAGTGAACGATAATTAAAATAAAACTTTAAAATAAAACAATAATTTTTACTTACAGTAGGTACCTAGCGCCTACAAATATGAGGGGCTAAAATAAAAATATAAAACATCAAAGAATTGCGATAAATCATTGAGATTTTACATAAAAACCGTTAAACTAATCGGCAATATCTCAAAATGCCAAAGTGTTGATTTTTAAAACAAGATCATGAAACAAAAGAAACATAAGAATTGAACATAAAAATAATAAATCAGTAAGTTTTTTTTTTAAATTCTGAATCCGAAAAAAAAAATGTACAAATAGGCATAACAGTCAAAAGAATCATAAATAAACTCAAAATATCTTCGTATTGAATTTTTTAAATCAAGATAAAACATAAAAAAAATGAACATAAAAAAATGTAATATTTTTTTTTAAAATTGCGAATTGAAAAATTAAATTATACAAATTGTTACAAACAGTTAAAAGAATCAGCAATATCGCAAAATCCCCCCGTATTATTCATAAGACAAAAAGCATTGAAAAATAAAATCAGTAAGATCTCGAATCGAGACCCCGAGTCCGAGTTTTCTGGGAGTTGTTGATTAGAGGCATTCGGGTCCGAGTCCAAGTCCTTAGAGGCATTCTCGGGTCCGGGTTCTCTGGGAGTCGTTGATTGGAGGCATTCGGGTCCGAGTCCCAGACCGAGTTCTCTGGGAGTGGTTGATTACGAAAAGGAGTGGGAGTAGGACCCGCTTCCCGCAAAGGACTCGGGCTCAAGGACTCAATCCGGCTGAACCTACACATCGCTAATGCGCAGTGGGTACCTAAGATTAAACGATAAAGTGAGAATATAAATGACTAATTTAAAAGCCTTAAAAGTTTTTTTAACGAGTGACTGCGTGAAAACTGGAGTAATGGCGAATAAAAGAGCTCACGAGATCCTCGGCTCCACTTAACCTCCAAAGCAAGCATTAAATCGATATGGCTTTATAGAGGATTTCAAATAGTACATATTTTTCTTTCCTGCGTGCAGTAAAAGATAAAAAAGATCAGTCACAATCAGGTGACATCTTTATATTGAAGTTGGACAGCTTCACTAAATAGTTTGTTGATGTTTTGCAGGATTCGAATCTCGAATGTGAAATGTAAAATGTCGTTGGATCAATAATAACACAATACATTATGTAGCAGGATGAAGCCACCGCATGGGCAAGACATATAGGAGTGCCACCTGTATCGCGCACCGAGCAATACTAGAGTTATTGCGATCATAAATTGAACAGAGATATTGTAACTTTCTGAGCTTTCGTCGTAAAACAAGTCGATACTTTGCGTCAATACTGTGAGTTATTGCTAAGACTAACACTGTCCAATTATTTCTATGTCCGTTGAAACAGCAATAAAAGTCTTTTCGCCGTAATTCAAAGGTGACTAGAATCGAAAGTTTTATTTAAAGTGTTCTTATCATCAAACTTCTTTATGAGATCTGTGGCAATTTTTGTAAGCTTCTCAAAACTTAATAATCTATACACGATGATACAAATAACATATTGAAATATCATATTATAATTAATGAAAATACTTTTTAGCGAAACACAAGAGTTCTGTCTCTAAATTAGCGTAGGACGGTTAGGTCTTTGAAAACATATTTTTATTTCAATTCAAAAATTGTAATTTTAAAAACACTTACCAAAATGGATATACTTAAAAACGAAAAGGTTTTTTTAAAACAATAAAATCACAATAATCTGATAAACTGACCGCCTGTAAAAAATGATTTAATGTTTTTATAAACTTTATTATTTAGATCTGTATCTTTACACCAGGGTAGTTTTTAGTATTTAAAATAAAAAAAATAATCAAAACTAATTTTAAAACTTACTGGAAGTTTATGTTTACGTAAAACAATAGTAAATATATATTAAGAGTTAAATTAAATATGTGGTTATATCATAGCTCAAATGAACGCGAGTACCTAATTAGTTAGTAGGCATTTCTACAACTTTCTGTAAAGGGTATGGTCACTGTACAAATTGAAAGAAAGGGGTGAAATGGACATGATGTGTGTGTTGGGGTAGACTGGGGTAGTGTGGTCAGTTTAACAATTATCGTGTTTGTAGCAGAGATAGATATTCGGCTTCGCAGGGAAATGCTGTGGTCTGCTTTAACCGTGCATAATTACTTAATAGATTCTATTTGAATTCCCTCGGAAAGGCTAGAAAATTAAACCATTTGTTTTGAAGACACGTGCTAAATAAATAGCTTAACGCTTAATGTTATTAACGTTATTGACACTTTCAAATGACTCAATTTTGTCAAATTAGGGCGATTGCCACCTGACAAAGCATTTGTGGAAATTCGTTGATTTTATTTCAGGTATATATGATCGTTTATTGGTAACGGACGAACATTATTAACATTATTTATAAAATGGTTTTACAATAATGCTTATTTAGTTGTTGTACCCAGAGCATTATTTTTCGAGTAAATTATTTTCCCACCATATCTTCATGTAATCGATGTGTCTGTAAAGGAAGATATATTATATACAATAAAAAACTTACAAGTGTGCCTGGGCACTTGTTAAACGTAGTAAGTGGTATTTTTTATTATTGCGTTTTGTAAGATTTAAAAAAAACACTGATCATATTTGATTACACATTTGTCCAATTTATGTTTCCAATAAATTACACGAATATCTCGTGTTCAATGGAAGATGCATTTTGCTATCGGCTCTTGCATGCCGTCCTTCAATTTTATTGCATAATATGGTGACTGGAATTTGATACGAAATGTTTAAAGATATTAATTGATTACTTAAAATTATTATTGCTTCGCCTCCACCTTCTATATTCACTCTTGAATTGTATAATTTAAAAAAAAAAACAAGAAAATACTGATTTTATTTTATCTGGCATTTTCAAAATATTGTATTAGCTAAAACCTAGTTAACAACCACTCTGTAAATTGCCATCTCAACACAGGCGTTCCACACCTAGTGAGATGGGCAATACGTCACTATTGTAACTAAATGTAATATTAAAATAAAATAAATAAATAAAAAATTCATGCAATATAATTTAAGTGAACACACACGGTCACTTCATAAGAACTAGGTACTTAGTATAAAATAAAATATTGAAACTAAAAACGGAAATCGGATAGATAACGGAATAATTCACCGTACCGCTGCGGAAAAAAACAATCTAGGGGGTCCTTAGTAGGTACTAATCTGTCGAGCACATCTGTAATGTATTTCTTGTTTAAAATTACGTACTCTTTCCAAGCCTTGCATGCTTATTTTATATTTTGAATATGTCTTTAACAACGAGTAGGCGAAGACCCCAAGGCAAGAAGTTGTTAACTTACGTTGAATACATTCTGAGATATTTAGACTTTTGCGTTTCGCCTTATTATTATTTTTTATTTGACTGTTTTATACAATGTACTGATCCTTAGTGGTGTAGTAAACCAACCAAAAAATACATTACGTCTAGTAATATTAAATAGTTTTGCAGTCTAAAAGTTAAAATAAACTTGCTTTCTACAAAAAAATTAGTTAACATGTTTATGCCATCTACAGGAATAGGCGAGGAAGAAGTCAAGAACATGTTAAGCTCTTGTTATTTTATTATACCAAAAAAATTAAACTTTTTTTATATGTGAAGTAACTAAGTATTAAAAATTATTGATACAATTGGTATCACAAAGAAAATGTGTTTAAGGGAGATATAATTTTTCGAGACTGAAAACATCTCCGAAAAACCATGGCAATGTTTTTTTAACATCATTCCATTTGGCCGCATCGATTTCTTTGTTATCTTTTTCTTTTGATATCAACATTGGCTGGGAAGATAATGTTTTATCTCGTTTTTTCTTCAGTTCCACTTATTTCCAAGGCTCTTCATCAGAGAGCGATTCGTGATATTTATATATATCCCGAATTCCTCCACTCTTATCCAGCGAATTGGATAATTAATAGTAGCTGCCCAATTTTTTTAATGGGAATAAACTTATCAACCATCATTGTCATGATGGGTTTATATTTTGTATTATTCGACATCATTAAATTTACATATTCATCCACTGATTGAATTGACTTGTATTTTTTTTCTACTGATGCACAGTTTCTGTCGGTGTACATATACGAGTGACCAACCTCAAGTCCGACACTGCAGCTAAGTTCGTCACTGCACAATATAATATTAAACTCTAAGAACATAACACAATCATCTTAAAAAAATAAACAAAACCGTCAACAACCACAAACAATTCGAGAATGTTTAGATTTTTTACTGTAACACAGCAACAAACCTCTGAAAGTCGGAGGCCGTGATGTCATGATTCGATCAACCAATCACCGGCCGTTTAGTGCCGACCGTTTTCGAAAGCAATAATTATCAATGAAAATATTTTAATTTCACATCATTCATTTCATTCATAATCATAGTCGGAAAAAATAACTTTAATTCTTCCATTTATTTTAACGGTATCTCTAGTTCGTGAAAATACACTATTCACACTATTTAAGCGTAACGCATAAGATAAAAAAAGTAAATTTAAATGTAGAGTGATGAAAAAAAACAGGAGTGCGAGGAGAATATAATATGATGACGTGGGAGTTAATGGCAGAAGAGATCGACGCTCGAGGAAGTCACGGCACGAACAAGTGGATGAATTACTGTAAGCAGGTTATGTCAAGAGTCAGAATAACAGAGGAGTATGTATTAGAGGAGTGCGTGCCACGTCAGAAATATGTGACACTCTATCATCTCGGCCTACTCCCGCGGAGAGACTTTGGGAAGGTTAGTTAGTGACTCAATACTTAAATACTAAAATCAGTTTGCTTAGATAACCCTATAATGGTACTGGAAGCGAAGTCATTTTAACCATTGAAGAAAATAATATTACTAAAATAAAAAGGTAACGGTTGCAACTGGGAATCAAACCCAAATCTTGTGTTTTACCAGGAAAATATTCTACCAATTAAGCTATTAACATCTCACATCTCAATTTTTAGATATACCAATAATGTCCTATATTAATTTCCATACTTTTGAAAGAAGTAATTTCAAATACAATGGTAAACCACCTTGATAATTAGATGTGATTTGCCTTGATTTTAACTAACATTGGGCCTACCTCTTCCTACCTGCTATTGCATGATCTCCTGGTCCAACGGGATTTTAACCCTCAACCTATTGGCCCCAAGGTGGGTTTAGTATCACACGGAATGGCATTAATAATTATGCCACAAGTAGCGGTGTAGGTATTATACAGCTTATCGTAATTACACAGGGTCATCACGTATTTAATATCGTTGTGTACTTTATGATAGGAAACGTTAAAAAAACGTTACTTTACTCTGTTATACGCATATAAAGTTTTTTTTATAGGGTATATGAAATGGTAATAATTTTTTACATCAGGGTTGGTAATTAAAATGGTTGTAATCGATAGTTAATAGCATTACAACGGTTTTGTACTGGACGTGTTTGCCTGCACAAGAAAATACTGTAAATAATAAGCACCGGCACATATCAGCCCTCAACCTGGGTAATGATTTAAGTAAAACACCGTGAGGTGTTCTATCCAAACCATCATAAAAGAAAGACTATTCAAATCAAAATTTACATTATAATTACAAGTAATGTACTGGTATACAGAACGTACAAAGGGGTGTAGCTTATAGGTACTTCCTATTTCTTACAGCCAACTCAATTCACAAGTAATATTTATATGAATTTCAATACAACTGGGTTTTAATACACAGATAGAAAACTGAGACAATCGGAATTCTTTCAGCGATAATTTCAGATTGGAGCACATTGTGCATTTACGCGCCATACGATACAGCAAATGGCGTAGGCGACAGAAATTGGTAGCCAACAGAAATTGGACAGCCTTTAGGTGATCAGCATCATTGGCTGATTCAGTCGGTAGCCAGCAGGATTCGGCCAGCCTCTAGTTTGTCAGCATCAGTGCTGGTTCAGTCGGTAGCCAGGAAGAATTGACCGGCCTCTAGGTTTTCAGCATCAATGGCTAATTCAGTTGGTAGCCAGGAAGAATTGGCTAATATGGCCTCTAGGTTGTCAGCATCGATGGCTAATTCAGTCGGTAGCCAAGAATAATTGGCCAGCCTCTAGGTTATCATCATCAATGGCTAATGCAGTTGGTAGCCAGCAGGAATTCAGCGGCGGCATGGTCATTTGATTATAAAGGCAGGCACACGGAGACGCCACATTATTGTAATGATGACAGATGCATCTGACTCATGTGATAGAGTGCCCGCAGTAAACAGCTCGTTGCACATAGTTGTAATATTTTCAAATGATTGTGCCGTGATGGAGGAACAGAAGCGAATACGGCTTTCAGTTGAAACTCAGGAATTTATAATTTTAAATTATAACAGATCGCGTTGTAACTGCAGGTGTTCCGTCCACTCGTGGTAATTCTTGAATGCCCTAATATTTTGTTTTAATGGTTTATTTATAATGTCTCCTATAAGCGTTTGTGTGACATCAGCTTGCAAAAACATGTTGACGTTTTCAAAAGGCAGGTATTTTGATGTGAATAATATTTCGCCCAGCGACTGGTTTTATCAATATTTTAATTTCGTTTTAGAAGATAGGGTTATCGAATGTTTCCTGTTCGATCCAGTCTTTTTGCCGCCTGGTAACAGATTGATGCATTTTTCAACTGGTAAATATTACGATTTGGAAAAAAGGGGTCATCAAACTTGCAAGCGTGCAACTTTAGCCGCAATTGATAGTAAAGGCAATAAAATAGTTTTTCATATTCGATACAGGTTTATAATAATAAAATATAGATTGGAGAAAGGCTATGATAATATCGTTATACAAATGTAAAGGGTTCGTATATAGTATGGAATGTGGGAATTATAGGCCTGCTAGACTCAGTTGAGAAGCTGTATGATAGAATTTTGATTGAAAGGGTAAGAAAGGAAACAAATGTTAAAATATGGGATGTGCAAGGTGCTTTTATGAGTGGAAGGGGGTGCATGGACCAGATCTTCTCATTGCGTTTGCTCACTGAGAAGTTTCTGGCAAAAAAAAACAAATACTTTTTTGTGCCTTTGTATATCTATAAAAAGCTATGGAAGGTATTGTCTAATTATGGAGTGAATACGAATCTCACACCTGCAATTGGGTCTCTGTATGAGGGAAGTTTTGCAGGGTGGTTTGATATTACAAAAGCTGATAAGGCGAAGCTTAATGCTAAATCACTATTTTGATTAATCTTTATAACGAATTGGTGTACCTACATTATGAATACCAAAAAATATACTTTAGATAAATTGAAGGTTTTCCTATCGTTTCGCTTGAGTAGAATACAAATAAAAAATAAATTACTCAATAAAAAATATAAATGTTAACTACTGAAAAAAATATTTTTAATAGAACTGTATGAACGTGTAAAGGAAACAAATAAAAAAATAAATTACTCAATAAAAAATATAAATGTTAACTACTGAAAAATATATTTTTAATAGAACTGTATGAACGTGTAAAGGAAACAATTTTTTTAAAATACTGTATTATAGCTAAGGTTATTTGTGATAGTTTCACTTGATTAACTTTTTTGCTTTGTTATAAAATTATTTTCAAAATAAATAAAAACCAGTTTTGTGCTTGAACTGGAACGTTTCTGGACTCCGTTTATCAAGCGATTTTAATGTCTATTACTAAAAATTTCCAAAGAAGCGAAGCTAGCAGTCCGCAATGGAGTGCTGGTACCTACCCTAATGTATGACAGTGAGGCGCGGAGCTAGCAGATAACCGAGATACCTGAGGCGTATGTGTGGTAAAACAATGTATGATCGTGTGAGAAATTTGGAGATCCGCAGAGAATGTAACGCTGATATAAGCGTAATGTGTAAGATTAATAAAGGGACGCTTAGATGGTTTGGGCATGTAGAGAAAATAAACGAAGAAAGGAATGTAAGGAGAACATATAACGCAAATGTGAATGGTAAGAGGAAGACATGGCACCATCAGTAGAATCAGATACTTGAGTCGGGCCAAGTCAAGAGAATAATAGAAGAGTATGTATGAGGAGACGATGTATGAATGTGAATGAGGCAAGGAGTGTATGCCAAGACCGAGTTGTTTGATGTTCCGTCCTATCTGACTACCCCTGTAGGGAAACGGCGTTATGTAGTTGTAGTGAGAGTTAGTTAATTAAATTAAATAAAATTAATAATCCAAAAATTATATTTTGACATGAATAAATTCTGAAAGCCGTATTCGCTTCAGTTCCTCCATCATGGCACAATCATTCTAAAGATTACAATTATGTGCAACGATATATTTACTGCCGGCGCTCCATCAGCTGAGCCATACGAATCTCATAATTACAATAGTGGGGCGTCTCCGTGTGCACTGTGCAGGCCCTTATAATCAAATGATCATGCCGCCGCTGACGTCCTGTTGGCTACTGACTGAACTGGCCACCGCTGTTGTTCACATAAAGCCTGGACAATCCCTGCTGCTGCCGATTGCTGGTCACCGATGCTGACAACCTAAAGGCTGTCCAATTCCTGCTGGCTACCAACTGCTGGCCACCTATGCTGACACCTAAAGGCTGCCAATTCCTGCTGCTGCCAACTGTTGGTCACCGATGCTGACATCCTAGAGGCTGGCCAATTCCTGCTGGTTACCGACTGAACTGGCCACTGCTGTAGCAGTCGCTTGCGATATTTACTGTATCGTATGGCGCGCTGATGCACTATGTGCTCCAATCTGAAATCATCGCTGAAAGCATTCCGATTGTCTCAGTTTCTATCTGTGTATACCCAGTTATATTGAAATACAAATAACTATTTCTCGTGAATTCGGTTGGCTGTAAGAAATAATAAGTACCTATAAGCTACACCCCTTTGTACGATCTGTATACCAGTACAATACACGTAATTAAAATGTGAATTTTGAATTGAATCGTCTTTGTTTTATGATGGTTTGGATAGAACACCTCACGGTGTTTTACTTAATTCATTACCCAGTTTGAGGACTGATGTGTGCCGCTGCTTATTATTTACAATCTTTTCTTGTACATATATATCTGTACGGGACGTGTTTGTGCAATTGCATTTTTGAGTTAAGTGTGCAGGTTCCAGGAAGTCTTTTTTCTCCTAAAAAAAGGCATTTCTTGAAACCTCAAAAGCATGTCATGTGATCATTGTGCGATTGTTATTGCTGAACACATTGAACCCAAGTTGTGAGAATGTGTTAGACATAAGTGGTTTTAATTCATAAGAATTAGTAATACTGACATCGCGGTTATTTTGGATACTTAAGTATTTTACTAGGACAAGAAGCTATTTTTTTGTATTTTGAGTTTTCTTTGTTCGAACAAAATTATATATGATTCATATTGCTTTGTTTATTTTATGTTAAAATTAAAACGGCAAAAAAACGATTTTTGTCATAAATACCTTCAAATTGGAAGAAATTTCAATAATTCAGATGAACAACTCCGTATTATTATTATCGCACTTCCTGTTATTCTCTAGTCAATGTACAGAACTGAACACTTAAACGAAATATTCAAACTGCTCTCCTAAAAAAAGTAGTATTTTGAGTTGTGCCACTGTTATTCTCCGGGTGTGTGATTATCCCTAGAAAGGTTATTTATTCCAATATAATTGAAAATTGATGACGTCAATTGACATAAGACATTCGATATTTGAAAATTTTATGTCAATTTCACCAAGAAGTAATAAAACAATATGCTTATTTCGGGCAAACGGTCGCGCTCATAACACACTTCTATCGATGTACATCTCTTCAGTGTCCGCAGCATATTTGGTAGTAGTAAGCACGGCCGACCGGGAACCATTTATTTCATATCCAACTCATCTGCCGTAGGTCACCCTAAATCGTTCGTTATATTTGGTGACTTAGCAGGGGTAACCAGGTTCATGGGGTGAAGTTTATCCAGGTCTTGGCGGCGGATACGTTTAAATTTTACTATCCTTTGACCTCTCCAGCCGGACTCTCTCGACCCATGATCATTATGGTGGGAGGAATAGATTCATACATCCATTACTCCTGGCAAAACTGACATTCCTATACTACATTTTGGCGATTTTTCCTGGTTCAAAGTCCTGAAACAAATAAAGGATTTTATGTCATTTTTCTGAATGTTCCCTTTGTTGAGTGTTCATTAGTATTGAATATAGTTTCAAATTACAAAATTATTCATCCATTCGCAAAACATATTTCGGGTTTTTGATTCCTACTAAATTTTTCACATGATCAACTGCGCACTTTTTTGGTCAACACAACTTATTGCTTCTCAGTATGAATACATCCCCGAGTTATGATGATCCTTTGATATAGAATTGATAACATCCTAATTAATTTAATTAAAAAATTTGTTCTCTATTGTCAGAAATTTCATAATTAGAAAAGTTTAACTTGTTAATTTTAATGGTGTTTTAAGAAGGTAGGAATCCTTACAGAATTATATAAATCCATTTAATAAAAATAAAAACATTATAATGAAATCTTGTTTCTTAAGATAATTATGTATCTAGGCAGCTAATTATTTTCAGAAAAAAAGTTGGAATCGAAATAAAGAAAATTTTAAAATTTCTGTACAAATAAATTTATAACATACCTACATGTTAATGTTGTTAAGCTAAGTATAATGTCGGAATGTCTAATGTGTTAATCTATCGACAAATAAATGTTTTATTATGATCATTATGAATGTTATAAATCCTGTTGTATTTACATAAAACAACAGGATTTTTTCTCACAAATGATCGTTATTTTCATAAAACATTAAATAATTAATTAATTATTCGGAGTGATAACAGAACAACATATGAAATGGAAGATACATATTTGTGAATTGGTTAAGCGTATCAGAAAGAGCGTATTTATATTCATAATATTAAGAAATATTTTTAAAAGAAGTTACCTAAAAGAGTATACTACGCACTAATCCATTCGTTAATTCAATACGGAATTATTGAATGGGGGGGGGGTCATACAATAAGATTCTAACCCCGATCAAAGTGGTCCAGAAGCTAATCCTCAAAGTAATCTTCGAGAAACCCTTCACGTATTCAACATAAACGCTATTTACAGATTTCGGGGGTGCCCCGAGTAAAGGATATATTCAAGAAAAATGCAATTATCCAAATTTATAAAAATAATACAATCAAAAAATTTGAAACCCACCAATCTAAAAGAAATCAATACAATATCTATTTAGGAATAAAGTATTTCAACAACCTTCCGATTGAAATAAAGAAATTAAAGGATATTAACATACTAAAACTAAAACTGAAGTTCCACTTTCAGAAATAATTAACTGAATAATTGCCTGTTTTTCCTTTTATTGATATTTTTTATCAGTCTATACTCATCTCCACTGTATTTAGATGTTGTCTCTTCATATATTGTTCCTACTATATATATACTTACCTATAGCATAATGGTATTCTATTTTTCTTATGATCATTGTAACTCTCTCACCAAGCACAAGAACCAGTATTTTTCATTGGTGAGATTGCAAACAGAAGTATATTTTGTAACAATATATACTCATATAACATCCTGTACCCACTTATATATATTAAATAAAAAAATAAATAATTCCATTTAAGAATTTGAAAATCATTGATTATTATAAACATATATTAACCATGTGAAAATAATTTAGTAATAACGATTAATTGGTCAAGTGTTAAAGAATATGATTAAATGTCGACGAAGGGTAAAAAAGGCTAGATTACATACGATAAAACAACAATAAGAATTTTTACATATTATAAATTTATACTGAACATCATGATTAATTGTTGGGTTGTTATACGTTCCAGTAATTGTTTCTGTAATAATACATTTTGATCGCTTTAAAAATAATATTTTCATTTAGAATTCTCAGAGAATATGTTCTTGCTAAGCAAGGTATATTTGAGATATTTATTTTTTAACGTCGGAAAATATTATATTGAGCCCGGAAAGTTTTGTTAGAATTCGCGGTTATTGTTAAGTATTTTTATCCGGGAAACATATTTCGTAAAATGATCAAATAAGCTGAGCGTTGTGTATTTTGTCAGGTATAAATTAAAATAAGTTTTATTAAAAAGTAACTAGAAACCGTGAATTTATGGGAATGTTTGCAAGGTAAGATATGATGTGGAAGGTATGTCATTAATCTTGTCGGAACGACATTGACTAACTACATTAAAAACGCATTAAAGATATTCTAACAAATAAAATTATGTGTTCGTTTTTTAAAACTTCTTCACCAATAGCTTGGCACAACGTTGCATTCGAATACGCGTGCGTTTTTATACAACAATATTATATAGGTGACAGGTAAAAACATACTTTTTTTATATGGCGCCATTTGTTGGACGTAAAAGCAGCATGCATTAGTTTTTTATATCTGCACAGACAGACTAAGCCACAGCAACGCGTGGCGGGGTATAGCTATTAAAAAATAAAATTATATTCGTTTCGATCACATTTCAACACCGATTTTTCTTTTTGAACTATTTGAATATAACAATAAATTGGAACAACCAATGTGGCGTCTTGTCTTATATTTTGATAATTTTAATGAATTTACAAACTTTCATAACTCACGTTGGAAATTTCTTTACGAAGTGAGTTGAAATTAGTGAAAAGAAGCTAAAAGCTCTGGAAATCGCATAACCCATCTACAGTTTTCACTTTATATTTTTCGTCGATAGTTTTTACTTTTTAGTTTTTCATCGATAATTAGAAGGCAATTATTTGTTATTTCTCGATATATTATTGGTTTTAGTTTTAGTAATTTTGTAATAAATGTTCCAAATAGTTTAAGACGCCATAGCATGTTTCAACTTAAAACATTTAAAAATAATATCGCCTACTTTAGCACTTTGACCCAATTACGATGAGATAGAATGTGCTGATAATTTTATCGATAATTTATACAGATATAGAAAAGAGTGTTCTGCTATTGTTTAAAAAGTGTAACAATTGTTGAGCTAGTTATATTATGAATCGATCATGTCTCTTGTGTCTCTCGTGTAGGCAAGGGTGCCTTTCTTTTTATATGTATTATTTGCAATTTAGTGAGTTTCATAATTTTGAGCAGATATTGTGTATACTTTGACTGAATAGGTTTTCGTAATTTTATGTTCCTATTATTTGTATTATACTAATAGTATTAGTACCTACTTAATATCATGATACTGACTTGCGGGTAGGAGATTCAGATATCAAGCTGGAAATATATAACTCTTAATAATTTTTAATAATAATTATTTTTGCTTTTGTGAACAAATATTAATGATTTATTAAAAAAAAACAAATAAAAATATAATCATAGTAAAAATGGATATACTTATGTTTCGACACTACACCTTATTAGAATCATATGAACATTCCTCTCTCCGAAAACATGTCCAATTTGTGGGAATGAAACAACTTCTGGAGAGGTGTGATTAATGCTTTAATCTTAATTCTTGATGTCGTGAGAAATTTGGCATACATCTCTGTTACCGCGGGCGCCGGGACAAAGGGAAGCCCGCCTGCTGCAGTATGCCGGGCGATGATATTTATCACTTCATAAGGTAAGTGTTTATTTACTCCGAAGTTGTTTTGCCCGCACAGCCTCGCAAACATCGGGAGATTTATCTGCTTGCGGCCAGGCCTGTAGTTTATTGACGATGCGCCGTGAAACGGAAGAAACGCTTTTGCTTTTCCCATCCGTTCGAAAAATATGTCCCCGCTAGACCCCCTTTATCAGCGTTACTCGATTCCAGCTTTATGGGAAAGTCGTAATTGTGTTTGCGCGATATTAAATCTTACCACCGTTTTAGTGATTAAAAAATACACTATTTAATATATAAGCACGGCAAAAGAGTCCCAACAACCCCGAAGCCTTTGAGACTATGGTATCCCCCATTTGGGGTATATTGTGTTGTTGAAGGAGTTGGTTGGGAAGGAGGTGGTAAAAAAATGAAGGTATATAAGTACGAGGCTATTCATGTCTGGTAACCAAACATGGCTAATGCCACTTCAGCAACGCAACGTTACAAAACGAATGGTTGTCTTTCATCTGGGCGATACAGAGAGATAAATCGTTAGCTCGATAGGCACAATTTTTCTTCACAAAAATTATGCAATATTTTAAAATATCAGCTTTCTTTCTTGACCAGAATATCAATTTCATTGGCCTGTTTGGGCATAGGAGTTTAAATAGATTGTGTAAATTAGCGACATCATACAGTTACAAATCACACTTCTAGTAGTTATCTGTTCTTGTTATCTAGCATGGTCAATCGGTGAAGAATTTATCGTTAAAGTCGATAGATTTCATGAATCCCGAGCCCTGATGTCGAATAAATTAAGAACACTTAGTTGTTGTGAACTGTCGATTATTCATTGGCAATCTGCAGTCATGGCCGGGAATAATGTTAAGTTACTGACATTATCGATTGAAACTTTATCGATCGATCGTGCTAGATAACTTTTTCAGAATAACACAAACATGTCAAAAACCGTTTGATTGTGTTTTGAAAATTATACTTCGAAGATTACCTCTTATGGGTTTTAATGAAAAGTTGTTTTGGATACCGATTTTAATATTAACGGTACTGATGCCGATTTCGCAAAAACAAATTGTTGTTAGCATAGATTAACTTATTATGGTTGTAAGTTGTAATTAACCACAAATTGTATAATTAAGTACCATTTACAACATTGCGGCAAAATATTATCTTTATTAATATTTTATATATCTTCGATTGTGTTCTCCGTATCGTCGACTGTTGTAAGGATGATTAATTTTTTCTAAACATATTAATTTAATACATCTTCTCTGAATAAAAGACTAATTAATATTTTATCGAAAAAAATCGTTTATGTAAGTTATGTAGATATGGCAAAGTCATACTTAAATCACTAAATATGCAAGGCCTCTGTAAGATTGCGAATTTAATTAAATTTTGAACTTAAGATGGGTTTGTGAAGACATTTAGATTTTTTTTTACATTGCAAAGTAAAAACCAATTTGAATTCCAAATTACTGGTTCCACGATATTAGACTGGGGATCTGATAGATTTATCAATTAAAATGTTTCTTATTTTCATAGGATCTATTAAGCTTAAAGTATTTGATACAATTTTAAGTGGAATTCCGTATCATATTCCAGTACAATTCGGACCGGAGAGACAAAGAAATTCCGCATTGGGATCTTGCCCAACGCCAAAGAGATAATTATTTTCCGTCAGTGGACATTGTCTCCCCCTTTGATGAATGTTGATGAATACTCCGCCGTCCATCTCATGATTATATTTGTCTTTTTGTACTGCAAACAGTGTAAACAATGACACTTGAGCTAAAATCTGTAAAGTTTGATTGACCGTGAATTGCTTTGTTCTCTGTGCACTCTGTGCGTCGTGCACTGTTAATAATAAGATTGATCAGTTCGTCAACAATAGTGGAACAAACTCTCTAGTTAACTTTTGCTACTTCCCGTCTAGATTTGTTATTCAGTTTCTAAAATTAATAATATAACTGAATAACCGTCAACTTAAACATTTACATTGGATAAGTATATACAAAGAATGTTACAGCAAATGTCTAAAGAAAGTTTTGATTAATTATAACTTTGCAAGATTCTATGAAGCGTTACACAGACATTTCTAGGAAAATGGGTTTCTACATTTTGATCATAATATAATTACGAAGCAAGACAAAATGATATTTTCAAATAATGTAGAGTAAAAGTAAATTCATTCTTGTTTATATACATGATTAAAATATTAGAAATCTTCCTCTTGGCACGAGGAATTACTTATAGGAACTTGGAAACAGATGGTTCAATAAACCCAGTTATTATGGTAAAAAAAACTCATCTAAAATTTGAAATATTATGTATTCTGAAATGGCCAAAAATGTCGAAATTTCAGAATTCTGAAAATGTTCGGTGAGTTAATATCATAATCTGGCAATATAATACATATCTCTGTTCCCCCAAACTTAGGAAATCAACATGATGTAGTTTTCCTAATGATGTAAACAAGAATAACTATTAACGTCGTAAGATTAGCAACTTCCGCATACATAGCACTTTAAAATATAAATCATACTAAGTCCGCATATTTATTACGTAGACGCTCGAACATACATGTCTCACTCTCGCTAGGCGTTGCGCGTCGTATCGCAGGGTTGGTGCTCGCAAACGGAAGAGAAAAACACCCGGATTATTTATCAACTGACATACCATCTTAGTTCTCTCGTTGGTTATTAAGGATTCTGAGATTAATCCCGTTAAATATAAATGTACACGGGTATGTTTCACTCCCTCGAGTGCACGCTTTCATCCTTTTAACCTTCTGCTTTACAACACATCAGAGAAATAAAGAAAAAGCTTCGAATTGTAACTGCGTCACTAATCATTGTTTTGAATCTAGAGCAAGCTATCCGAAATCTTTTACTGCGGAGGCACAGAATGTATTAATAGTTTTCTGTTGCTACACAAGCTTCAATAAAGGACGTTAGCTCGTCTATTTTATGATTAAAGTTTAGTCATTGTTGTAATTAATGGCAAGTCTCCGGGAATAGCAGTAAGATAACTGTCAGAACACAAAGGAACCGACGTCTCTTTAAATCCGGATAATCTAGATATAATACTCACATTTTCCGATATTATCCGCTGTGGTAAATAACTCTGGATACTTTAATTAAGGGTGTACGTGATTTGATTACGGTTTACTCCTTTTAGGAATTTGGACCGTATTTATGACATAGCAAGTGAAAATAATGTTGGTTTTCTGGAAATATTAACTTATTAAAGCAAAATAAAAATGAATAATTTACGCTTTGCTTTGCGCAATGGTAGTCGAGCCAAGGTTTGAAAAAAAACATGGACAAAACTCACGATTTCAGATGAAACGACCTTGTTATGCAATTTTTTAACTAATTTCACATTGTTCATTCATGTTGAAGAAACCTTCTAAACACGTTATTACAGATTCTGCCTGTGAGGTATTCGTATCATTTCTTTATATGCTTACCTAATTTTTCTAGAACGCATATGTATGCATATACTTTTTTTAAATTTTACCATTGTAGTAAGCAATAAAAAAATATATTTTTTGTTTTATTTCTTAGAACGATGGAACATGGAAATAAGATATTATTGATAATCGAATCTGTGCGCATGTTTCGAAGAGGAAATGAATTTGTCAAGACCTTTTGATACCGTTGGTGAGGCATTTCTACGTAAGTTTACGTTTCTCTATTATATGTACGAGTATATTGACATCTACGGGTGTGAATAAATAAATATGCAATGCTACCATTAACCTAACTGCTAACAACCCACTTACACTTACGCACAGCGCGCTGAATAATTAATATTGGATAACCCGCCTTTATTAAAGGCTCCGCGGGAGAGTATAAAATTACCAGGCGTTATCCTTTTCTGGGGATACGTGATACACTGCAAACACCTTCATTAGGCAATTCCTTCTTGGCAAACTGAGTCTTGGATTTACTTTTCATTATTGCCCACTCGAAGATACTTAATATGATATTTGGCATTTTGTAATAAGAACATATGAAGTTGATAAATATTCCACCATTTTACAGATTATTGAGAATATTTAAAAGTTAAAGACTTGAGCACCTTAACCCTTAGTGTGCCAAGAAATCCACCGTTGATATCTGACGTTTATACCCGTAGTGCGCCGGTGAATCCACCGTGGATTCGCTAGAAGTTTTGTTGTATTTTTGTAACATAATGGTATACTAAAATATTTTTTACTATACAGGCATCACGTGCAAATATATTTTACGTATTTAAATTTTTGTATTTGTGAAGTGAAAAATATTTCCAATTTGGTAGCCATAGTATTGTATTTATTTATAGGAAAGCCTCATTTTTGTGAAGATTACTTATTTAGCTCTAGGGAAAATATAATAGAAAGACGATAAAATTTAAAATAAACATAATTTTGCAAAGAAAAAGGGAAATGGTGTCAGGCGGCGTACAGGTATACTTAAGAGCACTAACTAGGTCGACACTACAAGGGTTAAGCCACAATATTTTAACTTTTTCTCAAATATTCTCGTTAATTATACATAAAATTTAACTACTTCACTTGAATTTTTTTCTATGTTTATATGCTTTTTATCCCATTTACTCAAGGTGTTCAATTAAGTTTAAAAGTTTATTTTGTGTGGCAGAGTCCGTCTATTTTTGTCAGTAGATATAAACCAATTCAACCATTTTTAAACAAAACTTCTATTGTGGGCATCAACCACTAATTATTATAAAAATTCTTGTTGCGAATACATTTTTTCAGAATATCAAAAAATGTCCATCAATAGCATGAAAAAGTTCAATCAAAATCTCACAATCATTGGGGTACATAAATTAAACAATAGTGGTAATATTTTATTATAAATAAATAAAAGACGGTATAAAAGCTTAGACCGGCAACATCATAACTCTTATTATGGTCAATAGATGCAGCGTTTTGATGAACCGAGCTAATGAAGGGTATCAATAATGTCAACAGTTTGTCAAATATAGATATTGAGAATTTAATAAACCCGAGCAACTTCCACTCTGAAAGATCCGTGATTACAACTGCTGTAATAGTTTCAATAATCAAATACTTCTTTGGTACCGTGGTGGTCAAAGAGCTAAATCAAGGTTCCTCAACCAGTCAAAGGCATCAGGCGATATTCTGTGGATCTCATCCTTTCTACCGGAGAATGAATGAACGGACATTAGTGGACTTCATAATTTATATACTCTGTATCGTTCATCTGACTGCATTTGCACATGGCTGTATCTTTTAAGATATTATATCAATGATTATAGTTGCTTTAAGTTGTTTGTGGCAATCGATGATATTTCTTGATGTTTTTCTCAATTCTTCAATTAAAAAAAAAATAACAATACTTCAAGTCTCAGTGGTATCAAGTATCGTAAAGTAAAGCCCACAAAATAAATCTAAACTTTATTTTTAGGCCAGCGGAGTGGGAAATCAGGCACGTCAATTAACATATGCAAATACTGTACGTATCTTTAATTTTTTGTTTTTCTTAAGTTAATTCACATTTTACAAAAACCTTTCTTTAAAACCTTTTATCTGTGGTGTGTATTTACTACACATTGCTTCTAATATCTTTAATAACTCTATAAATATAATAAATTCTGGGTTCAGATTTTAGGTAATCCTCCGTTATACATTTATGCACTGAATTAAAAAAGAATATTTTACATAACTTACTAACTAACCATCACGCCGTTTCCCCGCAGGGGTAGGCAGAGAGGACGGACCGCCAAACAACTCGGTCTTGGCACACACTCCTTGCCTCATTCACATTCATACATCGTCTCATACATACTCTTCTATTGTTCTGACTCTTGACATGGCCCGACTCAAGTATCTGATTCACTTGGTCGTGCCATGTCTTCCTCGGGCGTCCCCGACTTCTGCTACCATTCACATTTGCAACGTATATTCTCCTTACACTCCTTTCTTCGCTCATTCGCTCTACATGCCCAAACCATCTAAGCGTCCCTTTCTTGATCTTACTCATTACGCTTACATCAGCCTTACACTCTTTGGGGATCTCCACATTCCTCACACGATCATACATGGTTTCACCACACATACGCCTCGGGGATCTCATTTCAACAGCATTCAATCTACTTTCATCCTTTCTTTGCCAGTTCCATATCTCACTTCCATACATCAGGGTAGGTACCAGCACTCCATTGTGGACTGCTAACTTCGCTTCTTTGGACAATTTTTTGTTAGTGCCAACTGCGTTCAGTCCTCCATTAATGGAGTTACCTGCATTTACTCTTCTTTCAATATCTCAATTTTACATAGTTTTCCAATTCAATTAAAAATCAGAGATTTTTGTAAAAAATCGGAAACAAATACACCAATACAATCAACCGTATGATACTGCTACGCGAAGAGTGTGCAAGGAAATGACACGCTATTGATGCTCCGCTTTAGTTCGCTACGCGGGAACATGAGAAATCCACACGTCCGCAGTTGTATTTTGATTTAGACCATCGATACCTACGACCGCACAGCTGTGTGTGTGCCAGCCGCCAGCCGCCAGCCGCCAGCAGCCAGCCAGTCGGATACGGACCGTCGTTAGATGTGGACCCCTCGCACTTTTTTTAACATTTGCCGATGGTTTTTCATGTTTTCGGCAATGAAATTACAATTATTATCACTTTTGATATAAAATATAATAAATATAAGCGATTCGCTATGAAGATTCATATTTTTCCGATATTAAATCGCTTATTTTGAGATGTGTGTTGACTACACAGCACCGGAACGCGTGGATTTTTTAACACAGTAAGGGAAAGGTTAAAAACTTTATTTTAAAATGTATATTAAATGTCCAATTATGTTCATTGGGTTTTCGTAACACAGTTACACTGCTCTGTTATTAAGCACTGGAGTGATTGGTGTAATACTCGTATATATACATTTTCAAAATTTTTAAATTAATACCATTCCTCAAAAAGTTAATATGAAAATATATGATACTACTTACTGCGGCTTAAAGTCAATGAATCCACCTAGATTTCGCCGGATATCCCATATTTTTAGGTTCTATAAATATGGTACATTATGATAAGCGATCTCTCAAAACGTTTTCAAAATGGCAAAATATGCCAAAAAAATCACCCCGGTAGTTTTAAGGACTTTTTAAGCAATGAATCTATTTTTAGACTTGTGTATATTTCATTAATATTATTTAGCTTTAATGAAAATTCATTAGAAATATTATTCATTCTTCATTTCATATATTCTCATTTTTAAATACGTCCTATATCATTTTTTTTTTTAAATGCGTTCGAATAAATTCTTTGCTTTTCACTCATTCCTGGTTTGATGAAAATAACTGAAAATTGATATTTTTTGTTCACAGCGGCGTACAGCTGCGATAAACTAGAAATATCATATATTAAGGAGTGCGTAAAGATGACCCTTGTTCTACACGATACAGTGAATTAGGTTCCACCAGGATGTATATCTTGAACCCCTACAATTTAGTCCACCCAATAAAGTTTTAACTGCCTTGGCCGGGGCCGGGGCGCGCGTTGGTGCCGAAATAGCTACTTATTATCGAATACGACATAAGTGCGCGCGTAAATCCAGGGGAACGTGTCTAACGAATAGCCTGGTCGGGGAATTACGCAGTGCTCGCAGCTCGAAGCTCGCAGTGGATATCAAATAAAACTCGGAAAAGACCGGAGAAATCTCGGTGTAAAGGTATAAGTGCGCGTTTTCAAAACCAAACGTTTTACTATCGAATTACGCTAACTTGTACATAATTTTTTTACTTTTCTTAAAATATCCAAAGGGTTTTTGTCATTCGATTTCCCCCAAAAAGGGTTTTAACTGAAAAAAGTTGTGATTCATGCTGCTTTTACAGGAATCATTATTTCAACCATGAACCAAAAGCGTTGGGATATTTCCTAGTTTATGCCTCAATGCTGTGTTAAGCATGTTTTTGCATATGTCTGTACTAAATTTTGCGGGATTAGATTATGATTAATAAAATATTTATAAAATGTGATGTATTTTATAACTAAAAAAAAAATTCTGATAAAATATTAATCACAAAACAAACGCAGTTGCAAATTAGTCAATTGACCATGCTCTTGATATCTTCTATAGGATTTAACTAAAGTCTAACATCCATATTTTTTCAGATTCACTGTCCACATTCAAATAGAGTATCATCTGCAATGATATAAACTGTGCAATGCGTATTAAAATCGCTCCACTTCTATACATATCCTCTTCTCACACCTATGACCAAATAAAAAGAAACAAATCATAGGTTTTGGGGTAAATTTAGTATTTTTTATAATACCGCAATCCCGTAAATCTCGCACATCAAATCGAACCAATTTTCGAATATCACTGAAATACCGCGGGATTGCGGAATGAATGATTGCGGGATTGCAAACTCTAGAACCCACTATGAAATATTTTATATCTGTACATTGTTTCATCCAAAGATATTAGAAGAACGAGATGTGCTATGAGCAGTTCATACTGTGTGGAATTGTTTTGCCCAGTGTCGCCGGTTTTGTTCACCAATACTACTGCACACCGTCGCTTACGCTAAGGTATCCGCCCCTTTTCGAACTTACACAAAAAACGTATCGTTTCAGTTGGCACTAATACATAGAACAGATTTCTGTGCGTACACGTCCCGATAGCATTGGCGATTAGCAATACATACAAATGAAGTCTAATAGGGATGGCAATACCAAATCGCCATGTCGATATTTAAATGAAAATTTTTTTAAAGTTAAAACTTTTATTTGATGAAAAGTTCATATTCTCACAACAGATAAATCGGAATAAGTACGATACATAACAATCCACATATTTTTTTTTGCATCTAATCTATAATTAAATTTTGTCCGTACAGTTTTTTGGTTTTGTTCAACAATTTAATCACAATAATACTCACAATGTGTTTTTGTTGTTGTGAAAATCCACACAATGAGATTCTCAGTGTTTACCCAATGTTAGTTTATTTTGTATTTGAGTACTTCACAAGAGTCCCATCTGCTCCCAACCATCTGTAGCTAGTGAGCCTAGGGCTTCCGCAATTGGGGTATGTTGTGAAGGTGTATGTTCAGGTGATGGGGTGGGGAAGAAGCTGAGTAAAAGGAAGGTGGGAAGTACCCGGTTATTCAGATCTAGTCGCCAAACACGGCTTATCCATTAAAATCATTGTTTCTATTCTCAATGGTGGTCTTTAACCAGGATTATACTGAAAACATTTCTGTTTCACAGTTAATAATTTTACAATAATAATGACAAATATTTAGGACAACGCTAGGTGCTCTACCCGTGTTAGGGCCTTTATTTCGCGATTTCATATTTTGTTTCAAGAACTATTTATTACTCGTGTTTTACAGGTAGTTTTTTAAAATAAGATGTAAACAGTTGTTTTCCTCCTCTTTTGAATGTCAAGAGTGTTCCAACAATTCCAACAAATTATCAAAAATATATACACATATATATGTACGAGAGGTATTTCATTAAGCTAACAAATATTTTTTAAATATATATCATTGACCGGTAAAGTGGAGATATTTGTTTAATGCTTGTCGCTTCGACAATTTTGGTGTTACGTTTTTAACTTAGTAATGTAAACGGATATCAAGGTAATGATATCCAAACTGATAATGCGCCAAAAAATATACATATTTCATAACGCCAGAGCTCACCATTATATTTATAGAAAACTTCACGGGCATGCCCATAACTATACACCAAAATTTCATCCCAATCGGATGAATGGTACAGGAAATAATTTCATAATGCTACAGCTAACCATTATACTCGTATATAGAAACCTCCGCGGGCTCGGGTACAAAAAATCACCAAAGTTTCATTGATAATCGGATAAATGGTACAGGAACACATGCGAAACAAACAAAGAAACATTAATTTTAATAAATAAAGATTTTAAAAGAAAAGCATTGCATTTTTTTCTACCACCAATCAGCATCTACAAAAAAATTCAAAATAAATAATAAGTTTCTATGTATTTTTATACAGCCCTACTAATGTTACGAAAAATCGATAGTCGGTATTTAAAAAAAATTCACGTCCCCATCACTAGCCTATAATGACGGCGATGTTAGCTTTCACGGGGCCTTACGTCAATAAAAACTTTGAATAATCATTAAAAATTGATAAAGTACTCTAATTTTGTACTTACCGGTGAAATGAAACTCCATTCATCTTAAAGTTAACATTACTTGTCGTGTTTTTGCATAGTTCCACTGAACAAGACGGCATTTTGAATAAAACGGGCACAAACTGTACACGGTTACGACATAAAATCAAATAAATGAACGAATTCTTCCCGTATTCAAAGTACCCTAATTAGGTAGTACTTCGCCTACGGTCCGGCGGCCAACATAGCATATCTCGTTCTTCTAATATCTTTGGTTTCATCACTATACAGCAATGTGTTTCCTAATTTATTGAGACCCTAGAAATGCTAATTTTTAACTTGCGTAATATATCTCTTCTTAAAATAATATTCCATTGATTCAAAACCACATTGCCAACAAGTCGAAGTTTATTTATGGTGATGTAAATTTAGCGACATATTTCTGGAACAAAGGAGTTTTTGAAAATCCTCGTTAACCGTCGTACTGTATGAGAGCACATAAAATTCCTAACAACGATATGAATTATATTAGAATATACCTACATCGCTTTATCAACAATATTTAGAGAGGATTCAGTCAATTCTTTTTACAATATAATTTCGCATGTGATTTCAGTTTTAGAACTACGTACCTAATCCATATATTTGGTTTATAAAATGACTTGATGCCGCCATTCTTGCAAAATCTGGTGAGTACTGTTCAGCATCGTTTCCTTCCAAGCAGTTAATCGGGGATCGATTCTCGGTTTGATTTTATTTCAACTTTTACTTATGACTAACTTGAACCATGTAAATTTTGATAAAATTTTTGTAATGATAACATTTTTTAATTTTAATGATTTAAAAGTCATAATATCCTGTGATTTTTCACGGGTACACAAGTAAATAATTTAAAAAAAATTATAAAACTAACTCAATATACCAATGACGAGTCTAGTTTATCTAAACAGGATTTGTAACTTCTAAAGCTGAAATATTTTCCCTAGGAAATCCAAGCGAAGTGCTTTCTCACCACAGGCTTTCGCTGCACAGTGCAATGTCCAATGTCCGTCGTCCATTCCCGCGCCGCTGTGTATTGGTGGAACCTCAACGGATGCGACCTGGAATGGCAGCGTGGTTTGAAAAACACGTCAATCACGACGTACCGTCTACACGAAATGATTTCGAAGATGACGTAGGTTAAAAGTTTAAACTACAAACATTCCGCTTGCAATTTTTTTGTTTTTACTTTTAGAATGTGAACCTTATCACTACTACTTACAAATAGACGACAATAAAAATATGACGTCTATTCTTATTTTAATAATGTTTTTTAAGGCTCTTTGTTAATTACTGAAAGCACAATTGTCATTGTTTTTCAGAGTTATTGTTACGCCATTGACTCCACTACAGCTAAGCGAAAGATTTTTTAAAAAATTGTTATGTTTTTATATTTCACTAGCTTGAAAAATCACGGTAGGTATATACAATTTAAAAATATATCTATAACTTGTTTAAAAAAATAATAATAGTTTGGTCCGAGATTCGACCTCCGATCAACTCTTTGGGAGGCAACTATGTTCAAAATTACACCACCGGAGAGAGGACGGCATAAATTAATTGTGTACATTGAAAATGACAATTATTATTTTTTTATCTGAATTGGTATCTGAAATCGCGTTGTTCAATAACAATAAAAAATAAGGGATAATTCATAAACTGTTTTTCAAAATGACATGACAATCAATATAAACATTAATACAAATAAATTAGATTGAGTTCAAACAAGACAAATGAAACTGCAATGCAAGCCACCATTTTGAAACATCTGTTGATTTTTCAACAACGTACAAAATAAATAAATTTAAATAAAATCTTATATTTGACTGCATAAAAATTAAAGTACAGAATTTTTCAAAACCTATTTATCCCAAACGAAACATTACACAACATACATAGTGTTGAAATTATAGAAATACATCAACTTTTTAAAGAGTAATATTTTAATCCTCTAATATTTTTACATAAGTATTAGTGATATTTTTAAATAAGTTTAAAAGATATTTTATTTTTCTTTTCTTTGATTTAAAAAAAAAATTAATTGCTTTATTATTAACCTTGTTTAGTATCTTTTCCTTTTTTTTAATACATTGTTATTATATCTATATTCTTTTACGATGTGATTTAACTGCTACTAACCTTATACAATAACACTAAACTAAAACAATGTAAAATACAATAACATACAATAATAACACATCTAATATACAATAACACCAAATTAAAACAATGTCTAAAACATGCCAACTCCTCAGTTTCTTTTTATGTAAGTAGTAGTGTTCATAAAACATTACTACTTAAATACAGTTACTGATTAATTTACTCTCTACTACCATATTTTATATAAGGAATTATTTATTTACCTGTAAACTGTATATATAAGTATAGAAATAAATATATATATAGAGTAGTAAATGAAAAAAATCTTTTGGTAAAGTAAAAGCGGTTGTCAAAAATCATAATTTAAATTCTAAAGCCTTTTTCCCTGTGTAACTAACTGGAATAGGGAAACACAATTTTTCCTGATATTTTTGTCGTGTTGACAAACAAACAATGATATACACACAAAGTGGCATTTTTTGAATACAAAAATCGGTGGGATATATTTAAAAAATGTCAACTTTTCGTTTGAAAATATCCTTCCGGGAAGGTACAGAATCATAGTCTATGATAATGATTTAAACATTCCAAACTGATTCGTGAAAAACGAACGCAGCATCTGCTTAATGAGATATTTTACACCTGATGCATGTGGAGAATTTCCTGTCAGTGATGTGTTAGTTACGTTTAGTTGGAATCCAATTCAATTTTGCTAATACCAAGAATTCATTACTATCAATTATAATGTGAAACTAATAATAATTATATTTCGATCCCATTTCTGGATTTGCGTTTGAAGTAACACGCTTTCCAGGCCGGTTGAATAGGTTGAATGTCGGATAATTATAACACCAAAACACATTATAACATCCTTACAAATTCATTCGAATATTAATTTTGCTCACAGAAATTAAGGAAAAGTTATTTGGATACTTAATATGGATTCTAATGATATAAATAAAAAGGGAAACCTAATATTTAATGATTTTAAATCAAAGTAAACTGTTGTTCAATATTTTGTTGAATTTGATATGATGGTCGTAATTTATTAGTTCATATCGCTCGCTTCCAAATAACATCATAAATCCACAATAACAATTAATCTAAAACTAGCTGATTAATACTAAATTGGTACCGTTCTGATAAATTTACAGGGGTACAGCTCTATTTTGTTTCGATCAATTATGGTTTTAATACCAGTTAATATTTTAGTACAAAAGGGCCTAGGTCAAATCATTTTCCAGCGGGGCCTGGGGCCTAACGTTTTACCAAAATCAATTCTGCCCAGGCCCCGGATTAAGGACAGATTGAGCCTCAATTTCTGTAAACCTTAATTTTTTCAACAACGACAAGGCCTTTAGGACATTAAAACGTGAGGTTTTAAACAATCCTCTTAAAGCATTGAATTCTCTGAATGAATATTCATATTAAAATTTATAACTGTTGGTTCATCCGATATCCACAACAAAGCTTTTCAGCAAAAACTCATAATCTTACTATTGTTACAAAAACCACGGTATTAATATTTAATTTTTTTATGTGACACTTCACAAGAGCACCCCTGTCGGTACTGTGTAAAGGCAGAGGAGCTATGGCGCCATCCGATTGGGAAGTGTTGTGAGGTGGTTTATGGTAAGGGGCTGTAGAAAAGGCTTTATTAATGCGGGTCTTAAAGAGGCCCAGAGTATACGAAGGAGGAAAAACAGATTCCGGTAGTTCATTCCACATCCGAGCCATGAAGGCAACATCAAGCGGGAACGGGTGTTTCGCTCGTTTACATCGAGTTTCACCCACTTTAACCGGTGCACCGGGGATCAATGCTGCTAGCTCCTTAGGGCAGGCTACATTAAAATACCTGTAGAACAGACTCAGCATGCCCACGTTGCGTCTGTGCATTAGAGATAGAAATCGGTCTGTTAATAATGGATTGTCAATAAGACGGACCGCCCTCTTATATTAATGCTATATTACTTATATTTCGTTAAAAAAAAATAATATTAAAATATTTATTTATTATGTCCTAAAAACACCCCAATGTATGACTTCGATAGGAACTTAAAAAACAAATACATGTTTATATTTATTATAAATATTTCACAACGCGTTGCTTGCGAGCTAAAGTTAATTGTTCAAGTTTATTCTTGTAAATTCCTACCTTGGCTTTGTGCTTATGTGTACATCCCTGTCTGTTACCTTTTTTTGTTTTTTCTCGCTTGTTCTACTCAACCTCCCTTTTTCTATTTTTGTACTGTTTTGTATGTGAAACATACAATTTTAATATAAAAATACCAATGTAAAATTGTACCTAATTGTCATCCCATTGCCAAGAACGATCACGTCTCATTTAGGTGTGAGATGGTACAATATATTATTGTTCAAACACAAAATTAATGTAACTGAAACTTTAAAATTTAACCAATTCAAAAAGAAAATCAATCAAAAAGTGAAATATTGCACACTTAATGTACGTTGACTTAATATGTACTACTGAGCATTAAAAAAACTTTATTTTTCTAAAAATATGTCTTTAAAATTGCGTGTAATGAATTACGTTTGTAGTTGATTTGAATATTAATTTATGTTAATTTGTATGTTGAATTTCGTTTGTAATTATTTAATAAGTCTTTGAAAATTGTTTACACATCGCCTTCTAAGTATTATTTTCTTTTTGTACGTAAATACTCTTTCTATTATCGCTACAGGAGCTCACATAAGAAGAGTAGAATAATTAAACACGAGGCCCAAGAGGAGCTCACCTTAGAGGAGTAGAATGATTAAATACGACCTGCTGGAGCTCACCTCAGAGGAGTAGAATAATCAAACACGAGCTATTGGAGCTCACCTTAGAGGAGTAGAATGATTAAATACGAGCTACTGGAGCTCACTTTAGAGGAGTATAATAATTAAACACGAGCTATTGGAGCTCACATTAGAGGAGTAGAATAATTAATTATATTTTACTTCACATTCTACTGAGCTTTTATTGTTTACTAGTTTTGATAACTATTTTTAAACTTTTTATGTGAAGATATTTTTGGACATGATTTGAGATTTTTACGACCAAAAGTATTTTAGTGATTTTTTTTGGGGTATGCAGTGTTGCTCTTCCTCCTTCTTTAGCCAACGTTCCGGACAGCATCACAGTGTCCATAATTGGGGAAGATGTATGTAATGCTGTCCAAAACTTTGGCTAAATAAGGAGGTAGCGTAACACAAAATACCCGAAAAATAAATAACAATAGAACAATAATATTGTAGATTTTTCGCGTCCTTACAAAGATGAAACAAAAAAAAAACAACTCAACTACTTTATATCTCTAGGTATTTGATATTGTGAACACATTTTGTTAAAACGGACCGTGAAACAGAATTCCGTAATTAAATATGTTTTAATTCTACGATCAATTTGTATTCAAGTATTTTAAATATTATATTTTAAACGAAGAATGCCATTCGTTGTACCGAGAAATTCCTTAAATATTATTCATTTTTCATATTTTATGGAAATTAATGGTCTAGCTGTCATTTTTCATTACGAATAGGTAGATAATAATGCTTTGTACTCTTTCTCAGATTTGATGCCAAAAGAAATTTGGCAAGATATGAACAGATAAGAACATGCAGAATTGGCATAGATTTTTATTACGGTTATATATGTGAAGAACTAATAAAATACAAATAACAATAATCAAAAAAATATCAGGTATTTAATCTTGAAAAGAATTAGCGCTAATAATTGCAATTATTCCAAGAAGCCAAGCTCTCAGATGTAAGAAAAAATTACTGTCTACGATGCCTAAAATATATATTTTCCTAAATTCTTTATTTCCAAAATACGAAAATAGCTTAGGTATATAAAAATTAATTCTTAAGGTTTCTCTCTGCCAAACTATGACTATGACATGTTTTTTTCATTGCAATATAAATTTACAATATTTATAATTTAAGTCCAAAGAAATAAAGTGTAAAAACATATCGACATCCGCACATATAAAAATGTCTTAACAGCGTAGATTAAAAATCATAATATATTTTATTAAAACCAATGATACTTATATGTGTACAATTTTTTTATCTTTATTTTATTTTTTTGTGTTGTAATTCTATAAACACGGATACTGTTTTTTTAAATGTATGATTTTATGTTCAAATAAAACCAAAATGCATGTAACTTGTGTATGTTTTAAAATAAACAAATTTATTTATTTCTCAATTCACACATGTGTAAATATACATATATAATATGACAATTATATAATACTTATGCTACTTAATTTAATGAATATATAACATGCTGCCTTAAGCCCCCGAATACCCAATTTCCACCGATTTATAACAAGTTTCTCGTTAACTCTTTAAATTTATAAGTTTCGAAAAAAAATTTTTTTGAAGATAATATCTATAGGTACATTTGTTACGCCGAAACGTTAATTATGTGAATCTTTAAATTATCTTTAAAATTAAATAAAGCATTTGTCGAGAGACTTTTGCTCTATTTCAAACGAGTCGTGTTTTATCAAATATTTTCACCATTTTCGGTTCATTATTTTCGTTTTTTAACATTAGCGCGCTTCCTCTAACATTCGTATTTACGTATTTCCCTTTCAAACTATCCTTTGAACGCTCACTACGGGGCCTTAACTATCCTATACCCACGCACTGGCATTGCCGATATACCCACGCAATGGCATTGCCGATGTTGAATTTTTTTGTTAATTTCTTTCTCTTCATAGTATCTTTGTTTTGTTTCTTTCTTTTGCCGCTTGAAGAGAAGGCTTGTTTTGTTATTGTTGTATTCTTTTGATAAATATACATACATATATATATATATATATATGTAAGAAAATATTTATAACAAAATTAACTAAAATATTTATGACCGGTCGGTGGCCGAGTTGACATCGCGCTTGGGTCCCACTCGGGCGTAGTGTGTTCAATTCCTCGGCTGGCTCGAAGTCCTCCAGGTTATTCGTAACCCGGGAATGTTTGTCTTTCTTTTTATAAATAAAAAAAAAAAACTATTTAACGAAAAAAACCGTTTTCACAGAACAGATTATTTAAATTTTTTTTTATTAGTTGCAATTGCAAAGTTTTTACATGATGTATGTATAAAGTATAATATAAAATAAATTCAATTTTTTTCACAGTCCTCCTCACTAGGGTTTCCTGTTCTGAGATGGCTTGTAGTTTTAAACTTTTGTATTTAGTTTCAAGTTGTATTTACATCGTTTTCATACTGTTTTTATGTTAAATATCACTTTGTTCTATCAGCCATGTTTTTCCTTTTGTTTTATATATATTTACTTCCGATATTTTTTTATTTGATTAGGTAAAGCATTGTATTACATAGAATTCAATATTTTTCTGTACGAAAAATGTGTTCAAGCTGGGAGTAACCAATATATTTTGGCTTTTTGCTCTCGTTGAGTATTTATGTTGGGCAGTGGAGTATTTAGATATATTGTTTTAATTTTAAATAAAATAAAAAAATTATAAAATTTTTGTACGTTTTAGACTTGGAAGTTTTTAAATATTTCCTCTGTTGGAGTTTTAACCGGAACTTTTAGAATTGTCTTTAGTCCTGCTTTTTGGGCTATGTTGAGCCGCTCTGTTTGAGTGCTCAAGGCAGACCCCCAACCAGTTATCCCGTACTCTATTAGAGATTGACACAAAGCGTATTACACTTTTTAATGTCGTTTATATTGAGGACATTACGGATGTTTCTAAAGCAGAATATGTACCTGGTGAGTTTTTTTGTAATTACGTCAAGGTGCAAGTTCCATCGGACATTTCCATCGATTTCGATTCCAATATATTTGATGCTTTGAGTGAAGCTTTTCGATTCTAGATCAACAAAATAATTTTTTGAGCCTTGCTTTTTTATTGCTAAATAAGTATTTAAATAAGATTTAGTAAATATTATAAAGATAAATTGTGAAAAGTTAAAATAGTAGTGAGTATAATAACATAACAGCAAAATATTTGCTTAATAAAATGTGCCTAATAACAAAATATCGATATTTCTTAAAATGTGCAACATTAGATTAGTACAAAGTGTAACATTTGATTATTATACTGCATATTAAATTTTGATAACTTTATAGAAAAAAAATCACAAGAATATATCAACATCACGTTTTACGCATTTTGGAAACCATATTTCATCCGAATTCATCTCAATGTTCTTTCACCAATAACCTTTACTTCTTTCGTAACATACGGAAAATAAATTACCATCTGCAAAAACTGAATCTCCGGTACTGAAATAATTGATGCAATTGATTGAAAAAACCATTTAACTAATTCAGAGTGAATATTAAAATGCCCGTAAATGTTCAATTTGCCGGTAAAATTCTATTTATGCCATTTTAAGTTGCGCAAAGAGGGTCGAACTTTTAACCGTGATCTCAGGTAGTGGCTCTAGACAAGAAATTGTGTGCGATTTTTTTACGACGTGCTGTATTACCCACTAATGAAGGCACTGGGGATAAGGGTTTATTCCCCGGGTCCACAAGGAACGTTAGCCGTTTAAGGATCCGTAATCGCAACTATTTTTTTTTAGTTAAAATACATCCAGTTCATTTGCATAATGGAAAATCTTCTTTTTAGCCCACCCTCCCAATATATCATTGAATCGGTTTTAAACTAGAATAATTATAAGAATTGCAAATATTATTTATTTAAAAAATACAAAAAAATCGGTTGGTTTCGAGCATTATTTGTAAAATATTCCCCTACATGAGTCATGTGTGTTTTGCACGATATAAATAGGTATTCGACGTTTTTCTTCTTCTGCAGATGTTCCTGGTAAAATATAAATTTATGTTAATGTTTTTACGTAGACATACAAAACCTTTTATTCACGAATATTTTATTTATATACGCCTAAGTTTTTCCTTCTCCGAACGAAAGATACAAACAAAATTTGACTTTTTCACGTTTTCCGAACGTTGGTTCTGCTATTGTCAGTTACAGATTTTCTTATATTCTCCAAACTGAATTCTGATTGGGGGACTATCTTAAGATCACGCATCCCCATGAGAAACATCACAAACATATACATTTACTAATGGAACCCTTCATTTATAACATTGAGTTTATGGAGGACGTAAATGTTAGTCATTCTTGATATTACTTTATTTAAGGTACTTTTTAAAGAAAATTATTTTGTCACAGAAAGGCATAAAAAGGAAAGTTGTGAAAACACATAAAACTTAGTTAAATTTTATCCGAGTGGTGCCCAAATATTTTTAATAAGCAACTTGTTTATGTTGTGGTTTTTTCTTCAAAATACTAAAATATGTTTCTTGTGCGAATAAATAAGTCCCTTAATGCTTTTTAAAATAAACCACGAATCTTTTCGAAACATTCCTTATTTATAGTGAAAATGTAAAATTCTCTGCTTTTTGGATACTGGCATTTCATCTCTTTTCAGTTTTGCTGGTGGTGTGTATGTAAATGTAGGTATGTACATCACCATTCTCTTTTGCGGGGACAGTTTTTGCTACGACGCACTCAAAACTAAATATGCAATAACATAACACTGAATTTCAATGTCAGTGACAAAGAAACGCTCAGCGTAGTACACTCGGTGGTAAATTGAGTTAAATCCCAAATTCAGACAACTAGGTCTATCCGTTACATTCCACATCAAACTGTACGGGCTAGTACAATAAGCAATATAATACGTTCATTAGCAAAACGTGCCACTGAATTGCGATATTAAGTGGGTTGTGGGATTTACACGGTAAACACATTATAATATCATTATCTGGAAAAACAGCAGGTTTCACAAACCGATATTATTCAATAAGCTCAAATACATTTTAAAAAGTAAAGGAGAAGGCACATTTTTAATTGTAATCTGACACAATTTACAGCAGAAAAGGTTTTAAATCTCAAGTTTAAAAATGAAAGTATCTTTTTGGTGAACAGTTTAAAAACAATAAAAATATATTAAATAATCTTCAGGGTAGCTCAAAAATAGACAGTGAGTACATAGAATTTTGTCTGATAGTATTAGTATCTGTATTAGAATATGAATGCTTGTACAGTTTTGATTTTTGTAGAAGTGGCGCCCTCTGTTATTTTCAAAAAGAACCGTCGATCTTTTGAAGTTGAAACTTAAGAATCTAACTTCGTGTATATCTCTGACGCCGTGCCGTATGCACAACCATTTTGGAACGTTGAGTATTTAGGTAGAAGTACTGTCGTAAATTGAACTGTCATTTTGGCAGTAATTATGAGTAAACTTCTCATAATTACTGTCAAAATGCAGATGTTTTCCGGATAAATTCGCAGTTTTTAAAATAAATTCTGTTTTTAACGAAAGACACCTCCAAATTTTAATTAGTACAAATCGACATATGCTATTTTTCAAATGCTAAATATTGTTTTATGGTTGCTGGGAGATATATCTCCCAAAAAGACTACTAAAGTGTGGTGCAGTGCAACACACCATGCAGTTTTGAAGGGCTATTAAAAAACAACGGCGTAATTTACAGAAATATTTATTTGGTACATCATGCCATTATAAGCATCAAGTCCTGAAGACGACATTGAAAAAACGATGGCCTCCAAAGGAGATATATTGATAAAGGCGATTTCTGAAATTTTGGCCCCTTTTTTCTCATCTCAACGTGTATCACGGCGATTTCCTCCCGAATTCGATACTTGAGTTCTTCCAAAGTATAAGGCCAATGTTTAAAAGCATTTTTTTCAGGTAGCCCGACAAAAAGAATTCGCAAATAGTAGCCGGAAGGACCGCTGGGTGGCGACGAAAGATTGTGTTAGATATTTCATAAGAATTGCCGGAAAACCGCAATATTTAAAGGAGGGATGGTAATTTTTCAACCGTAAAACAATGTTCATATTTTATTAATTTCCGGTTTATATATATTTCTCGATTTAAAAACAAATCATTTGAGTGAAATCAATCACCCCTTCCTAAACACGAGTTATTCTCAATTAGGGAGGTATTAATTAACACTTGATACATTTATAATATATTACCCTTTTGCAGATCATTTGAAATAACATACTGTTGTACACCGTCATTGGATGGTTGCTATACATAGTTTATAATTTTCTTAATATTAACCCTCTGTCTGCCTTACACTAACTGATGTTCTTACAGACTTATCAGTATGTATTATTTGTTATTACTCTGTAAATTAAAAAAAAGAGTGGTATGGGAGAGGAAATATTTTTCTCTTTCAATAATTTTTAAGAAGATACAATTTTTTCTTCTATAATCATTAACATCAATGAAAAAGATTTAAAAGGTGTCCCTCTCATTGTCCAATTCATTCATATAAAGGATTTATTCCATTTATATCAAACTGTTAAACGCAAGTGTTCTGTAGTTCTATGTTCACAGTTTTTGGTTTTGCCCAATCAAAAGCCATCCGCAGGGTCTAGCACCAAAACTGCTAGTTATATAATATTAAGGTACATATTTATCTGAAAATCTTGGATATAATAGCGCAAATAAATTTGCGAGCCGAAACGCGAGCTGAGCCTCAAATTATGGGAAAGGAACGAAGCAACAGCAAATGCCGCGAAACGCTGCTCGCGGTTTGTTCGTTCTTTTCCCGCATTCGAGGCTCGGCTAGCGTTTTGGCTGGCAAATGTATACGCAGCATTTTCACGTAATTAAGAATTTCACGTACGCCCGACGAATATAATTAAATCAATTATAATATTTTTTCAATCTTTTTATGTTGACTTTAATTATAATAATAACAGAATCTTTGAACTGTTGATACTCGTCATGAATATCAGGATTATAGATTTTGGTAACATCCTGTTTGGATTGAGTTGAATTGGAATTAAAATGTTAGATTTAACCAAAGAGCACAGTCATTGTCGATTTTTTTATAAGTAACTCTGTAAAATACCGCTTTGAACAGAGAAAATAAGAAATCAATGAAAATGAATGCTTGAAATTTGAAACAACATTTTATGCGTATTAGGAAACGACTTTTGTTTGTAAATTATTTGAACATAAAATAAAATTTAAAAAAAACCCGAACAATTGAAAATAAATTTAATTTAAATTAGATTTATAGGTTAGGTTGGGTTAGGTTAGGCCAGGTTAGGTTAGGCTAGGTTAGGGTTAGGTTATATTAGATTAGGTTATTGATTAGGTTAGGTTAGATGATGGGTTAGGTTGTGTTTGGTTGGGTTTGGTTAGGTTAGGTCATAAGTTGTACGTTAGGTTAGGTTATAAGTTAATTGAATGTGTATATGTAAAAAATATATATTCTTCAGCCCAATTAGTATATAAGCATGTATTCTATTTTTATTTTAGAAGAATTTTTAAAATACTGTTGGTACTTTCAACAATTGTCTTACTAATAGATCCTCGGTTCGATTATTAGTATTATCTTCTTAATAATGAAATTGAATCCAAGTATTTTATTAAAAAAATCCGTACTAACCACGAAGCGAAATCCGGCCAATTTACCTTTTTAATTCATACATAATGAGTGGCAATAAAACAAATTTCCTGCTGTGTAGTAAATATGTTCTTCAAACATTATTACCTTCCACACTAGTTATCTCCACGTTTAATTAAAATAGAGAAAACAAATATAATTCCACCGATTTCATCAATACAGCATTTATTATACGATACGTATCGACGTGATGTTAATTCGAATAAACATCAAGATGTGAGTATGTACTCGAAGAAGTAATCTTATTTCAGGGTAAAATTATTTTCTAGATGAAAATAATATTTTATATGTATAATATTGTATGAAAAGTCAAATGTTATTAGCTGAATTCTCGGTTGTAAAGAATGATTATTATTATCTGTTTCGGATCATCGGATGTTGGGTTAGGTTTCAAAAATATTTATGTGGAAGACACATCGAAGACTTTAATGGTTTATTCATGGATTGGTACCTACTTATACATGTGGCACAAGGCCACCTACGGGAGCCCCCATAACGCATATTTATTTGGTTTCCTTGGGAGTTTGAATTATTTGTGAACAATTCAAACTCCCAAGGATTATTTGTGAACACATTCAGATTCGCAATGCATAATTCATGCATGAAGATAAAAATAAACAAAAAATCTGACCTTTTATCATCAGGATGTTTTTTGTTAAACCTGCTATGACAAATTTTCACTTCGAAAGGAAAGTAGTTTTTCCGCTGGAAAATTATTCTGCATTTTCTCAAAATAATAAAAATATTTTAACAGCACCAGGAAATTGTCCGTTACGTAATATTCACAGTACCCTTGCTTTTAGATCATGTGTGGCCAACCTTTCCAGCAGCCGGGTCAGATTTTAGAAATGAGATTTCCCACCGGGCCGTACTAGAGGTGAGTCGTACTAGAATACTTGGAACAACTGGTACAAGTGTGAATAAATACCTACTCTAAATACCTGTTCCCTTGTATTTTGCACTTGTACTTCCTTTTACAAGTAATGGTATGCCGAAAGGAATTATTGTTTGTGGTATTGCTCACTCAGTGCTGGATTCCCCACAATATTTTTTCGAATCAATGGGGAAGGGGGGGGAGGGGGGGTAGCTAATATTTCCATTTTTCATGTCCTCTGGTGCATTTGCTTTGCGGATAATCCGTCTCCGCAGTACTCGCAAGAAGCGTACTACTTGCAAGACGTGCAATACTGAGAGTTGAATCAATATACTGAAATACTTCCATATACGAGTATATGATACAAACTACGAACGTTGGAATGTTTTTTTGGTGGTTTTATGTACAATAAAAGAAAAAAAGTGTGCATATGCTCCGCTGGCCTCAGGTACACCCACCCCGCGGGTTGGCCACCCTTGTTTTAGATGATCTATTCAAACTATTCCGGAATGTTTTGTTACTTTAACATAATCTATCGGTGGTGCTATTTTTTTCCTCTTTCTAAGGTCACATTGTATATGTTTTTTTTATGAATTATTAACTAGGTTAGGTTTTTTTACTAACATATGTATATAAAATATGCAACCTAAATTTATATATAGTTCGAAGCAAAAGCTAACAAAGATTTTATAAACATTAGTGTAATTGTTTCAGAGTTTAATAATGTTACAATAATAATAAGTGGTTATTTTGTTCGCTAAATTCGAGCCTATGATTGCAGAAAAGTTATTTCTGTAGTCTACTAATTAATGTGCGGATTTCTCCCAATGGGTTTGTTTGGTTTTTGCTAGTTTAGTTAATTTCTTTATTATTTTACATATGTGTTTTGGATTATTATTGGATTCATCTATGTTCTGTGGTAATTTTGTTTAGCTGATTTAGTAAGATTAGAAAAGATGTTTCTATATTTTTTTTAGAATAATTTCAAGGAAAGGTCGTAAGGTCTGTTTTTTGCTTGTCGATTGAGTTTTTACCTTTTTTTTACACACTTAAGTAGGCCAGGTGTAAAGCAACCTTTTTTGATAGTTTTATTGTGTGGATACATGTAGATTTTTATTGAAATGTGGTTTTGTATTTTTGATTGAATGTGTTCAATAAATATTTCCCAAGAAACTTCTAGGTCCTCTGTTTTGTATAATGATTTTCGTGTTTCAGTTTGTAGTGAATTTTTAGAGTTGATGGACGATTGTTCTTTGAATTAATGCAAAGGATTAACATGTAACGATCAGTGACAATGGATTGATGTACGATCATGGAGTATTTTTTTGTTCGTTTTTGTCATAATAATTCAATGCAAGTTTGCGTGGAAGTTGATTAGTAAAATATTCTATTGAACTATTGAACTATTGAAACTATTGGAGAGGAGGACTAATTGATACTCTTGTGCTTGCGGGTAGTGTATTGAAGTATCCAGTATGTTGATGTTGTCCCCAATAATGTACAAATTCATAATATTTCTTTCGTGGAGTAGTATGGAGTCTAGTGATCCAAGAAATGGTGAAAAATTTGTAGATGAAGGCGATCTGTAGATAGCTAAGATGCATGTATCTGGACTGAGTTTTATTTTAAAATAGTTTTCATGTTGTAGTCAAATTTCTTCTATCGTGCATTCCATCATATAGTTTTGTATTGAAGTCTTTGTAGTTGTTAATGTTATTGTGAACATACGACGAAGAATTTATCCAACATTCAAGTCAGGATTTATCAGCCCAATAAAATTGTCAAAGTTTTTATTATAATTTTTTGATAAATTAGATTTAGGATCGGTAACTCAACTTGGAGTATACCGTTTAACGTTGGCATTTGTGGTGATAATTTGTTTAGGTTTCAGTTTATTTCAAGAAAGTAGGTAGAATAAAACTATTGAATAAATATTATTAATAAAAATAAAACAGTTATTTTGTTTAAAACCAAGGTTTTACCAATTTTTTAGTATAGGTTTTTTTAATCATCTCAGTAGATATATCGTTCAAATGTCTTATTTCAACCTTTTAGTCTTTTGTTTTTCTTGTAAGAAATTTTAAGATTTTACCCTAACGTATTTGTAGTCTTTTTCTTGGTGTTCCCGTGCATAATATAATATATATTGTGTTGTGTTATTATAATATTGTGTTAATGCCGCATTTAGGTAATTATATTGGCCTCTTCTCTCGTTGAATTTTGTGTATCAGATCACAACGTTTAGCATATAACATAGTATCTACTTTTTTGTCATCTACAAAATTAATAGTAATTTTTTTAATAATTTAGTTTAGAATTTATAATTTTGAACGTATCCTCTTGTCGCATGGTGCAGTTTGGACCAGGGATATGTTATTTTATAATTTTAAATAGCTTATTTCAATACTTTTTAAAAGGGCTAGGATTTATTATCTATTAGGTGAACTTCTACTGTAGTAAATCTTTTTTCTTGTTATGCCAGTTCCTTCATGAGTTTATTTACTTGTTTTGGTTTATCCCAAATTTGTGACAGTTTATGAATGATGTCGTCACATTTATTGTTTCTACTTCATAAACGATAAATACGATTATTGGAGGGTATTATTTCCTGTAGCTCCGATTTAATTAAGTTCATTCATATTCATAAATGTTTTCATTTCCTCGAATTTACAGTTGATAAATTCGATGATTGTGTCATTTTTGAGATTTTTGTTTTCAATTGTTTCCATAATCTTAGTTGGTTTGACATTGGATTTATTTAGATAAAGGTAAAGGAAAAAAAAATAAGCAAAAAACGAAAACAAACAGCTGTCACTTTGAAATATTGTTGCTAACGATTGATGACAGTTGATGAGATTTCTGGTTAAAATAACAGATAAACAAAAAGGCGAAATGCATGAAAGATTACGTCCGACTATGTGGAGAATAAACTAGACAACGCCTTAAAAAATGATTAGTAGAAGTCGATATCTGTCCGCTAAGATGATTCTGTTATGGAAGAATTATTTGCGGGAGGTGTTGCTGCCAGCTAAAGAATGAATACCTATCACCTGATAGCGCTACCTGGCATAACTATATTGTCATTATGACCGATGCATGTTTTAATAAATAAGAATTGCTAGATGAATTTTCCGTCAGTTCTATTATTTTATAGGATACGTGCTTCACATTTTCTGTTTATCCGCAATGTTTCCATTATAAACTCAAACTGAAACTTCTGGTTCAGAATAACACATGGCTATCAGTAATCTGATAAGGTTTATACCACAGGTCATTTTTTAATGAATTTTGCGAATAGGAACAATAGTCTTACTTGTTGTTATGACGTAATATTTATATTTATAATAGTACATAAGGGATGGTATCATCCATCCCTTATGTAAGTACTATTATAAATAGTTTGTCATGAAAATCATATATTAATTATTTTTCTAATTTTCACCGAGAGTTATCTATTTTTTCGTCTTTTCACAATTTGAGATATTTACTTGCTTCGTAAAAGTCATCCATAAAGTTGCAAAAATCCATAGTGGAATTTACAATTCACATAGATACGTGACATATGCTGAATACGTGGCTCCATCAATAAACACAAAAAATAATGCAATTAAATTTAAAACGCACCGACTTACGAGGGGCAGTAAATAAAATTAATTTGCTTTTAGAGAACCAGTTAGAAGAGTTACCATATATCAGTACTATTGAAAACATGTTTTGGACACAGAAATATTAATTTCCATGCTACAAAACAATATAATGCTCTACCAAGTAAACCGAAAAAATAATGGAAAAGAAAATATTTAAACTTGGCTGAGAGAACAAAATGATATTGAACTAGCAAACATTAGGTAAAGACAACTAGAAACTTAATACAAACATATAATACAGGCCGCCTCAGAACAAGTAACCCTAGTGAGTATTGTGGAAGCTTTGAATTTATACTTACACCGTTTACAAAGATTGCCATAGAAACTAATAAAAAAAAAATTGTGGAAACCGAGCTTAAAATTCTCGGATTTACTTATTGTTAACATGAATATATTATAATATTATGATGATCCATGTACGCTGGTAATCTTTTTATGAACCTGTATTGATAAATTCGTGATTTATAAATATATATATATTCGTAATTAATATTGTTTTTCTTTTGCGGACGATTTTTTTTCTGATGTCTTTATACGTCATAAATAGGCGTTAGTAAAATGAAGAAAATGTTTGTAGTTCTAAGTCAAAGAATGAGAGAGTTAAATATGACCGAAGGGGGTAGGGTCGTATTAGCTCAGTGGTAGTGAAAAGCCCCGGCAAGGCTGAGGTCCTAGGTTCAATTCCTGTATGCTTTACTTTTATGTTAATTACGGCCACTTCCGGTTCTACATAATGATGAGGTATTTTCATTGTCCTTCAGATTGAGACATTCTTGTTAATTGAAACAGAGTTATAATAAGTATTTTTGATTATATCCGTGAGATTTTGATTAAAATTAAATTTTGTAGCAATACATTTTTGTTGTAACAAATCTTTTTCACAGCCTACGTATCGAAGAAAAGCTACAAATCCACTACACCGAGACAATTCGGAAAGCTTTTCAGTATTTTCTGAAACGTAAATAACGTAATTAAAGCTTGAGTGGGTCTGCACATATAATCTATCTACGATGACAGAACGACATAATTCACACCCAAGTTTTCAATTTATATTTTTATCACACACGCCTGGGATGGCATCCAGGCCGCCTTCAATTACGTATTAGTCGGCGTGTTACGGCGGCAAATTGAAATTGGTTTCGCTTTGTAACTAATGCGTAAAATCGAGTAGGTATCGGGGAATTGGTGAAAAACGGTACCGGCAATCTAAATAAATTGGTACCGGTAGAATGTTGATAAGAATCTGTCCATTATTGCTTGGTTCAATATTGGAATGGCTAAACCAGTGATTTATTTCGTAAAATGTTTCGTATAAAACAACATGTTTTTTTGTCAAAGAGGATTATGATAATTTATGTGTGGATTAAGTTACCTGACTTCAATCATTTATATTTCATAGCCTGTTGACACCTTTAAATCGATGTTGACACACAGTTGTCGTAACAATAAATAAATACCATGGAAAATATGATATCATTAGAACCGTACAATGTACTCGTACAAGGAAATGATTTGGTAGCACGAATCCCCTCGCATGTTGTGTGTGTGTTGGACAGAGTTTTTCGGCTTTTGAGTACGTATTTTTACCTGCATGAGATAATTTAATTGTTGGCGAAAGCCGACATTTTGGAATCATGAATTTCTGATTGCATTACACTATAATATAGGCGCACAGCACCACCACCTTAGCCATACCTATCCTATGTATATCTACCTGCCATTTGGTAACTTCTTATATTCATTTGTAACATTCGTACATTAAAACATTTGGTAGCGAAAAAAACATTCGTAACTCAATTGCGTCTTTTAACATATTGTTCTTTTGTTACAAAGAATGCCGTTAACGTGATGTGGTATTATTTTATAACACAAAAAGGAAACATGATAAAAACGGCAATACATCTTGCTTTTATCGGTAATTCCAAGATATAAAGCGCGTTTCTGACTGTCACGGCCATACCGCTGCTACCCGAATGTAGTACCTATGTAAAATTTGATTTGCAAACGTCATATCGCGTAAGGGGTGTTCCGTCTTGGTAATTTATCTGTGACGTGTTGTTATCAAGACGTAGCCAAAATTCCGGGTTATCCGAAGCTACAAGAAAAGCGGCCGATAGAAAATTTTGGAGTTTGCAGTGGAATGATGTTAAGAATCCATGATAATTTATTTATAACATTTATTTTTGAACTGACTGAGATATTATATCAAATCGATTATTAGAATTGAAGAAATAGTTAACAACCTTTTTTACTGTGTACACTGAACAGTTTGATCATACGATTTCATATAAAATATCTGGATTCATGGGAACCTTGTAGTATGAATTATCGAATAGATTAAATCAATGTCTTAAGGATAATGTTTTTGCAGATGCTAACCCAATGAATATCGAAAATAATATCATTCAACGACAGCTTTTTGGGTTAATTATTATGTTATTAAAATACAAAATAAACGCCATAGTGGATTTTCCATTTCCTTTTTACTCTGCGGAGTTACCTTCAAAAAGGAAATACAAAATTCAGCATTCGAAACAAGTTCCAACATATATTGCTATTGAAAAATAACAATTGGTAGTGGTACTTAATACCTAGTAAATTTGAGAGAAAACGAAATGCTACAACAGTAAGAAGACGAAGTGAAAAAAAACAATTTAGTGTGACCAATGGGAGGCGAGCAGATACGCGGTATCAGAATAAAAATTTCCGCCACTCGAAGACCCAATAAATATGAGACACAAAATTTTTCATCTAACGCGAGGAACCATCTGGGGCGGATTGACGGTGCCATTTTGCCAATGCCAATACATACTTTTTCTCTGTCGCGTAAATTTATTTTTATGTTTTAAATAACCTGGTTACGAATAACCTGACAATGTTTGAAAATCTCCTACTACCACCACAGTAGGCGGAAAATGTTGCTTGTGTTGTGATGGAGGACTTGAACACTTGGTCAGCAGAGGAATTGAACACACTGCGCCTGGGTGGGTCCCAAATGCGATGTTAACTCAGCCACAGAACGGTCGTAGTGTCTCAGTTTCCTATTACCCGTTTGCCATTAGAATGGGATCTGTATCACTCGAATAAATACACTGCCAAACATCACAATTACTAAGTTGTACAACACATCCTTAATTCTTCTTCCGCCTTTCGAAAAGATTATTACACGTCGGAAAAGAAATGCGCCAAACTCGATTTGATGTTTACGTATCCTTTCAGCCTTTATGCGCGATATGCGGGGCTTACGGCCAGGGGCTTCGGCAAACTGGATGGGACAGGGCGGCAACCCGAGACGCTCCGCCTGAATGTTTCATACATTTATAAGTTCGCCTTGTGCCGAGTTTGACCCGGCTTTTAATGTCGACCACTATGAATATTGATTATTTATACCGACCTGTTTTTCTACGGCTCTCGACGTTTCAGGCTTTGTTTAAATTATAGAATTTTTAATGAGTGTTTTCAGTGTTCCTCTTCTTAAAAAGATATTTTGTTTATTTTCATGGTTTTGTAATAAGGTTTCCTTACAATTCATCACTGTTTCATCGGTGTTTTACTTTTTACTCTAACGATATGAAGTTTCTACCGAAATTGGTGAATATAAATTTTATATACATTTTAGATTAAGAGGGTTTCTTTCTTAATTTTTTTTCGGTTAATAAACTGTTACCCTAAAGGTGTGGCGGAAAGATTATTGCCATGAAGGTTGATGGGGTTGGGATGACAACACTTTGTTATTCAGACATTGGTCCTTAGCATACCTCTTTACATTTTTATAAAAGTTATAGTTTTCAGACGTTAATAACACAAACTGGTATTGAACGTAAATGGATTAATCCAAACTTAAGATTGTAGGACCTGATTTTTAATGAGATGTTGTGCTGATTTTGCGGTTGTGAATAATTAATTAAGTCAAACCAACTTCAGCAATAATAAAAAATGCAGTATTGCTTAGGAAAAAGGCTTAGTCCACAAAATTTTAAATAATAAAAACGTGATTCATCTCATAGATGTTTTTATATTTTCGCTTCTGTTTAAATTTACCCGAGGAAAAGCAGTGGAGTGGGCTAACCTCTACTGGGTGTAATATCTCGGTACTTGTTCTGTATGTAGGTAGATTAGAAAAAAATGTGCGTTTCTTTAGTGGTTGAGTTGGTCTTATAAATAAGACCCCCAAGGACGCAATGAGGCACTTTCCTGGCTTTGCAACGATCCCAGACAGAACCTCGGTCGGTGTGGAGAATACTCGTAGGCGGCACTCGGCGAGCATGAAGTCAACTGTTGCCACGCAGAAATAACTAACAAATTTAAGTGTTAAAGCGGAAACATTGGATTTCAGGAGTAAAATTTTTCCACGCTCTGCAACCACTTCATATTGCAAAGTAACAAGAAAGCCTTGGAAATTAATTCTTATCCGAATTAAGAGCCTCGGACATGCTACGCTACTGATTTATATATTGTTAATTTTCTTTTATAGTTCCCACCGTGTAACTACGTAAAATGCAGGAAAAGTCGGACACTTATAGAAATTTTTGCGTTTGCGGATCTTTCGCATTTTTTTTGTGAAGCAGCTTAATTATTTTACCACTTGGAACACAGGCTTCCCGTTGCACGCGGATATTTTTATTATAAAATGCCAATTTCAATAGCAATCACATTTTCTAATTGCTATTTGAAGTCGCAATCAAAAATATGACAAATACTTGATCTGTTTTATACGCATAAATTGACTTATTTTCCAAGCCAGTAAAATACATATTCAGATTTCAGATGGAAATTCAAAACTCTTCTTAAATTTTTTTAAAACTTTATTTATTTATTTATCTATCAATATTAAGTTTTTTTACATGTATTTATCGACATCTGTCTCACTAGGGTACACCTGTGTCGAGACAGACGTATTCAGATACTTAAAGAATATTTACATGCATGACTAAATCAAAATCAAAATACAAATTACAAAGATGTATACATTTTAAACTATGGAGTCAATAGAAAGATAATAGAAAGAGTAGGTACAGGTACGACAATATTGTAAATATATATGCAATATAAATGCATTTAGTTGGAGGAGGTAGTTAAAAAGGGGTTTTTATAAAATTATTGATTCTAATATTTTATTTTGTATTTGAATTGTTGTTTTTGTTTACGTGTAATTTGGTTTACAGATGTTTGCGATAGTGGGACGCCCAATACTTGTTATCCATTTCTTTATTTCATGTTTGAATTTGGTTATTGACTCTGTTTGTCAATCGTGGCTGGTAGTGTATTGTATAGTTTGCAAGCTGTGTATTTAAAATGTTTTTGCCCAAAAGTGGTTCTAGCAAAAGGAGTTTGGAGAAGTTCTTTATTTTTGGCTCGGGTATTGTGTGTCGTTTGAGTTGGTTTGTATAGTGTTTTGCTGTTTTGGTATAAATTAATCAAGATGGATCTTGCAAAGAGCTGTTTTATGTCCATAACGTTGATAATATTGAAGTATCAGTGTTGGTAGAAAGGGGAAGTTTGAGAATTATTTTTATGATTAATTTTTTTGCCTTGATTTTTATTACAGCCTACCCATGGATCACGGCACCAAAAAGGCAGTCTGAAAAGCATCAAAGAGTTTTTACTGAAAAATACATTAATTGAACATTCACTTTTATTTTTTTATTCGGTTCCTTACACAATCACTTTTTAACAGTTTATTGTAAAATTTATTTGACATTATCACATTTTGTTGGTGGACGTATTTCTTTCATTATAAATAAAGCGAGGCGCAAAAGTCATCAATCCGTCGTAAGGTGCTCTCATTTTTGTAAATGGCGTCTTATGTAATCCGGACTTTGACATTTGTGAAGTAGGCAGAATATTTTGACAAACCGTGAATCGCTGTAAATCTTAAGATGGCGGAATAATTGTAATATTATATATTTTTTTATTCGAAAACAAAGTTACTACCTTAAGAAATCGAGTGAGGTCTTTTGGGCCAACTTGTACATAAAAATATCAGCGGTAAATTGAAAAAAACATTAAGGTGTTTTGGAACTACGTGTGATGAAATGATAAAAAGTTTCCCTCCCGAAAAGTCATTATAAGTTCGTTTATCAAAAAATGGCAGGAAGAAATATTGCGACCTTACAGCCTTATAGTGTTACCTTAAAGTCATGAAAATCAACATTCTGAGGGAATTTATAGAATGTTTTGAGTAAGGATTTCCAATAATTATGATACATTAAATCCAATTCGGAAAAGGGATAAACATTCGTTCAGTTATGATTTATCGATTATTGAGAAGCGCTGGTATTCCTCAATGATTTGCTTTTCAACTTTGTTTTCATATTCGTAACTTTTGTTTGGAAAAATTCAATTCACATTATGTTGAATTAAAATATCGGTAAATATGCATAGAATCGAAAACTCGTTTGTTAATCTAAAAGTTTGTTGTTTATTGAAAGTACGTGGAACAAATATTTTCCAAAAAGTATGCAAGGCGGTAAAAAAGGTGTTACTCACAGTAATTTAATGGAAACAAATTATCATTTCCACAATAATTTTTCAATATTTTTGGTGTGTCGAACTTTGGCTGGGTTATCGATAACCTCTTATGGTTATTATATTTTTAATGGTAAACTGATGTTTATCAGACAAGGTTTTTTATGCATAGCACAAAGGATAACAAATTATTATAAGCAACAATTAGTTTCGAACTCGAACTGAACCCGCAACTTCTGATGTGAGGTGCTCTGGACCACTGATCTACGTCGGCTTATTTCCAACACGCAAAATTATTCAATATGTACTAGTAATTCAATCCACAATTACTGCTTATTATATCTTTTCACCTGTAAATAACCAACTTTGTTTTTGTAGGAAAGGCTTTGTTAGTGCTAAATTTGTCACTAGATGGCGTCGAGACATATTATATCTACATTTGTTGGTGAAATATTTTGACTTAATATCAAATATTATTTTTTTTAATGATAAACTAATGTTTATAAGACAAGGTTGTTTATGCATAGCACAAAGGATAATAAATTATTATAAGCAATAATTATTCGCCTGAAATATCCATACAAATTGAAAATATCTCCAGAGAAAAAATAAATATATTATATATTTCAGATAATAATATTAAATAAATATATATTCATATCAATTAATTGATATTTCAGGCGACTAATTATTGCTTATAATACTTTTTAATTTTTAATTTATTATTTAAAACAAATAGGTATTATGTGTAGTTTTCTCCTCTCTACTCTAAATGAAGTTTTGTTGATAAATGCAGGGGTTTAAAAGATAACATTTCCAATCGAATTCTTAATATTTTGAATGACTTTATTATTAAGAACGGCCGTGCGGCCCTTTTAATACTAAACTTATATTGATTTAAGACCAAAATACCTAAATAAACTGAATAATCAAATGGTACAGCAAATAAATAGTACGGATATTTGCTACATTATTAATTTGTGGTTCAAATTATGAAATGTAGGTCATTAAATAATTCAATTTCACATGATTTTAAGGCAAATTTGCTATTTTTGTTTAGTAATTATAATTATTAAAAAATAATCATTTTGCCTGTTGTAATATAATGAAAATATATTTAAAAAAAAACATCCTAAAAAAACGTTTCTTTGGGTAGAAATTTTAGTTTAAATTGTACGATATTATGCAATCTTATTTTAATAGTAAATAGTGCAAATTCTTTTTTAAATAATCATTGAATGATTGCCGAAGTTTACTCTAAGGAAAGAATGTATATTTCATAATTTAAAATACAAATAAATAAAATTGCACTTATCCGTAGATATTTGATATTCCTTTTGATTTAAACAAATATTATTCAGTTTGACAAAGTATTTTGGCCTCAAATCCTAATTTAAAATTAGTATGAAAAAGGGCGCGCAAGATTTTAATGCAAAAATAATCATTCTTTGTCTATCCGTGTATAATCTCCGATTTTGTTTCCCTTTTGTTATTTCTTAAAAACGGAAATTATAGAAAATTCTAAATTAAAAAGGATATACTTCTGAAGAAGGATGGATTTATTGACAGCTGAATGTTAATTTATTTTCATTCATTTATGATATTTTAAACAGTAAATGTCTTGAAAAGTTAAAAATACTTTGAAAAATGTCGAACATTATTTGTACAACATTTTGCAGATAGATGCAATTTCCACATTTTAGCTTTTATGTAACGAACACAAATATATATATAATAATTAAAATAAAATAACTTTGTTTGAATACCACTTTATTGTATATATTTATAACCAACCGGTTTCAGTTCAACCCGAACCTTCATCAGGGCTAATAAAAACATATTAAATTAATTACAGAGGTGTATGGGTACTTATAGTTAAGCTGGAAGAGGGAGAGAGAACATCAACTTTGGTGGGAGTGGAAGACTTAGGTAGGAGAGAGGGGGTAAACATAGGTGCAGGGAATGGAAATATATTTAAAATGGGGCTGTTTGTTAAATCTAATTGTTTATTTAATAAATTGATTTTATTGACTTTAAGGGATTTTTTTATCTCGAGTGCTTCTAAATTGTTGAGGCGTAGACCTATCCCGTTTCTGTGTAATACTTCTATACCTGAAGGCTTATCAAATGAGTGATCTTTATCTATTAAATGTGTTGCAAATTCCGAAAAACCTATGTTATTTAAGCATCTCAAGTGCTCAACTACCCGCGTTTGAACATTTCTTGCAGTTTTACCAATGTAAAATGCTTCGCAATCATTACATTTGAGTTTATAGATGCCAGAATGGCTTAAATTATTTTCTTTATCTTTTGAGTTAATTAAAAGTTTACCTAGGTTATTATTGGTATAAAAAGCGGCTTTAATTTCTGTTGGAAATTTTAAAACACATGAGGACGAGAAATTATTAATGTATAAAATTCTACGCCAACCGTGGTTTTTATTTACTGCGATGTTGGGGATACTATTATACAGGAATTTATTACAAAATATGAGTCGTTGTTTTTTTGCAAGGATTTTATCAATTAAGGTATGGGTATATCCATTATTTATGGCGATAGATTTGATTATAGAGAGTTCAATATTAAAGTTAACTTGAGATAGCGGAATAGTGACAAGTCTGTGGACCATAGAATGGAAGGCAGAATGTTTATGGGAAATGGGATGGTTTGAAGTACTATGAATGACTGTATCGGTAAAAGTAGGTTTTCTATAAATATTAAAATTGAATTTATTATTAATAATGGAAAGGGATAGGTCTAGAAAATTTAAACTGTAATTAGTACCTATTTCTACTGTAAACTGAATATTTTTATGGAAAGAATTAAGGAGGGACAAGAAGGAATTAAGTTGACGTTCTGTACCTTTCCATATGCAAAAAATGTCATCAACATAACGTTTCCACATAAAAACATTATTTAAAAGAGGTGAGTTAGAACTAAAAATATTTTTTTCCAAGTTATCCATGAAGATGTCAGCAAATAGGGGACTCGTAGGAAGACCCATGGGTAGTCCGTATTTTTGTTGGACTATAGCATCATTAAATTTAAAGTAGTTTTGGTTAAGACAGATGTTAAACATTCGGGCAAGATCGTCAGAAAGATCTTTTGGTAGGTTAGAATTTGTTAATAAATTAGACAATATAGTTCTACATTCGGGTACAGGTACATTTGGGAATAAATTTACAACATCGAAAGAAACTAATTTACAGTTATTAGGTAAAATCAAATCTTTTAAATTATTGACTAATTCATAAGAATTCTTAATTGTATACACAGGGGAAAATACATTTGAATTATTAAATAGGTGAGTCACAAAGGAAGCTAATTTGTAATTTGGGGAATTACAGCATGATACTACAGGTCTAATGGGGCTATTAGTTTTGTGGATTTTTAAGAATCCGTATAGTCTTGGGATTTTTGGGTTTTTCGTGAGGAATTTGACATTATCATATGACAGATCTTGAAAAACTGGGGATTTACAAACTTTTAATGCGTTTTTGATGTGTTGTTGAAACTTATTAGTAGGGTCAGTTCGTAGAGTTTCAAAATTGTCATTACTGATGAAGTTGTGAACTTTAGAGTTGTATTCCGAACGGTTCATTATTATTATTGTATTGCCTTTGTCGGCTTTTGTTAAAACTAAATTTTCATTAGTTAACTTTTTACGAATATTGTTTGCTTGTTGATTTTCTGGATAAAACTTTGGAAGATATTTAGGGATTAAATCTTGAAGAATTTCAGCACTCTTATATTGGTATGTAGTTGGAAAGAATTGTAAGGCTGTCTGCATGTCCACTGCTACATTTTCAATCGCACTGTTAACATTATTTTTAGTATAGTGAAGGTTGTGTTTTAAACCTTTTGAGAGTAGAGTAATCTCTTTTGGGGTAAACTGTACAGAAGATAGATTTTGTACCCGATCATAAAATGTATGTTGTGAAGATGGTGGTTGGTTATCATTAGTTTTAGAATTACAGAGATTTTTTAGTTTTTTTTCCAGGATTAAACGTTTTTTGAAAGATTCTATTGAAACATAATTCCTAATTTTATCGTCAAAGAGATCCCATTCAATTGGGTGGAGATTATGCACTAATTCAATATGTAAAATTTTGACTTTTAATTTAATGTTATTTCTTTGTTTATATGCATTAATTAGATCTTCTTTTAACCACGCCATTTTAGCTTTATGAATTGAAGAGGGCACTGGTAAATTATTGTTAAAACTTGAAGTCAAATAATTGGGAAACACTTTCATTTTAAGACACTGTTTATAAAAGTTGATATTGATACACATAATTCTGTATTTAATTGAATATTTTTTATACATTATTGCTTGTTTGGCCGTACTCGCCGATATTAATTTTTCACTTGTAGCAAACACTTTGTGGGTATACATAATTATAATAATTAAAATAAAATAACTTTGTTTGAATACCACTTTATTGTATATATTTATAACCAACCGGTTTCAGTTCAACCCGAACCTTCATCAGGGCTAATAAAAACATATTAAATTAATTACAGAGGTGTATGGGTACTTATAGTTAAGCTGGAAGAGGGAGAGAGAACATCAACTTTGGTGGGAGTGGAAGACTTAGGTAGGAGAGAGGGGGTAAACATAGGTGCAGGGAATGGAAATATATTTAAAATGGGGCTGTTTGTTAAATCTAATTGTTTATTTAATAAATTGATTTTATTGACTTTAAGGGATTTTTTTATCTCGAGTGCTTCTAAATTGTTGAGGCGTAGACCTATCCCGTTTCTGTGTAATACTTCTATACCTGAAGGCTTATCAAATGAGTGATCTTTATCTATTAAATGTGTTGCAAATTCCGAAAAACCTATGTTATTTAAGCATCTCAAGTGCTCAACTACCCGCGTTTGAACATTTCTTGCAGTTTTACCAATGTAAAATGCTTCGCAATCATTACATTTGAGTTTATAGATGCCAGAATGGCTTAAATTATTTTCTTTATCTTTTGAGTTAATTAAAAGTTTACCTAGGTTATTATTGGTATAAAAAGCGGCTTTAATTTCTGTTGGAAATTTTAAAACACATGAGGACGAGAAATTATTAATGTATAAAATTCTACGCCAACCGTGGTTTTTATTTACTGCGATGTTGGGGATACTATTATACAGGAATTTATTACAAAATATGAGTCGTTGTTTTTTTGCAAGGATTTTATCAATTAAGGTATGGGTATATCCATTATTTATGGCGATAGATTTGATTATAGAGAGTTCAATATTAAAGTTAACTTGAGATAGCGGAATAGTGACAAGTCTGTGGACCATAGAATGGAAGGCAGAATGTTTATGGGAAATGGGATGGTTACAAACTTTTAATGCGTTTTTGATGTGTTGTTGAAACTTATTAGTAGGGTCAGTTCGTAGAGTTTCAAAATTGTCATTTTGACATTTTTTGACATTTTTGACAATTGACATTTTTTGCATATGGAAAGGTACAGAACGTCAACTTAATTCCTTCTTGTCCCTCCTTAATTCTTTCCATAAAAATATTCAGTTTACAGTAGAAATAGGTACTAATTACAGTTTAAATTTTCTAGACCTATCCCTTTCCATTATTAATAATAAATTCAATTTTAATATTTATAGAAAACCTACTTTTACCGATACAGTCATTCATAGTACTTCAAACCATCCCATTTCCCATAAACATTCTGCCTTCCATTCTATGGTCCACAGACTTGTCACTATTCCGCTATCTCAAGTTAACTTTAATATTGAACTCTCTATAATCAAATCTATCGCCATAAATAATGGATATACCCATACCTTAATTGATAAAATCCTTGCAAAAAAACAACGACTCATATTTTGTAATAAATTCCTGTATAATAGTATCCCCAACATCGCAGTAAATAAAAACCACGGTTGGCGTAGAATTTTATACATTAATAATTTCTCGTCCTCATGTGTTTTAAAATTTCCAACAGAAATTAAAGCCGCTTTTTATACCAATAATAACCTAGGTAAACTTTTAATTAACTCAAAAGATAAAGAAAATAATTTAAGCCATTCTGGCATCTATAAACTCAAATGTAATGATTGCGAAGCATTTTACATTGGTAAAACTGCAAGAAATGTTCAAACGCGGGTAGTTGAGCACTTGAGATGCTTAAATAACATAGGTTTTTCGGAATTTGCAACACATTTAATAGATAAAGATCACTCATTTGATAAGCCTTCAGGTATAGAAGTATTACACAGAAACGGGATAGGTCTACGCCTCAACAATTTAGAAGCACTCGAGATAAAAAAATCCCTTAAAGTCAATAAAATCAATTTATTAAATAAACAATTAGATTTAACAAACAGCCCCATTTTAAATATATTTCCATTCCCTGCACCTATGTTTACCCCCTCTCTCCTACCTAAGTCTTCCACTCCCACCAAAGTTGATGTTCTCTCTCCCTCTTCCAGCTTAACTATAAGTACCCATACACCTCTGTAATTAATTTAATATGTTTTTATTAGCCCTGATGAAGGTTCGGGTTGAACTGAAACCGGTTGGTTATAAATATATACAATAAAGTGGTATTCAAACAAAGTTATTTTATTTTAATTATTATAATTATGTATACCCACAAAGTGTTTGCTACAAGTGAAAAATTAATATCGGCGAGTACGGCCAAACAAGCAATAATGTATAAAAAATATTCAATTAAATACAGAATTATGTGTATCAATATCAACTTTTATAAACAGTGTCTTAAAATGAAAGTGTTTCCCAATTATTTGACTTCAAGTTTTAACAATAATTTACCAGTGTCCTCTTCAATTCATAAAGCTAAAATGGCGTGGTTAAAAGAAGATCTAATTAATGCATATAAACAAAGAAATAACATTAAATTAAAAGTCAAAATTTTACATATTGAATTAGTGCATAATCTCCACCCAATTGAATGGGATCTCTTTGACGATAAAATTAGGAATTATGTTTCAATAGAATCTTTCAAAAAACGTTTAATCCTGGAAAAAAAACTAAAAAATCTCTGTAATTCTAAAACTAATGATAACCAACCACCATCTTCACAACATACATTTTATGATCGGGTACAAAATCTATCTTCTGTACAGTTTACCCCAAAAGAGATTACTCTACTCTCAAAAGGTTTAAAACACAACCTTCACTATACTAAAAATAATGTTAACAGTGCGATTGAAAATGTAGCAGTGGACATGCAGACAGCCTTACAATTCTTTCCAACTACATACCAATATAAGAGTGCTGAAATTCTTCAAGATTTAATCCCTAAATATCTTCCAAAGTTTTATCCAGAAAATCAACAAGCAAACAATATTCGTAAAAAGTTAACTAATGAAAATTTAGTTTTAACAAAAGCCGACAAAGGCAATACAATAATAATAATGAACCGTTCGGAATACAACTCTAAAGTTCACAACTTCATCAGTAATGACAATTTTGAAACTCTACGAACTGACCCTACTAATAAGTTTCAACAACACATCAAAAACGCATTAAAAGTTTGTAAATCCCCAGTTTTTCAAGATCTGTCATATGATAATGTCAAATTCCTCACGAAAAACCCAAAAATCCCAAGACTATACGGATTCTTAAAAATCCACAAAACTAATAGCCCCATTAGACCTGTAGTATCATGCTGTAATTCCCCAAATTACAAATTAGCTTCCTTTGTGACTCACCTATTTAATAATTCAAATGTATTTTCCCCTGTGTATACAATTAAGAATTCTTATGAATTAGTCAATAATTTAAAAGATTTGATTTTACCTAATAACTGTAAATTAGTTTCTTTCGATGTTGTAAATTTATTCCCAAATGTACCTGTACCCGAATGTAGAACTATATTGTCTAATTTATTAACAAATTCTAACCTACCAAAAGATCTTTCTGACGATCTTGCCCGAATGTTTAACATCTGTCTTAACCAAAACTACTTTAAATTTAATGATGCTATAGTCCAACAAAAATACGGACTACCCATGGGTCTTCCTACGAGTCCCCTATTTGCTGACATCTTCATGGATAACTTGGAAAAAAATATTTTTAGTTCTAACTCACCTCTTTTAAATAATGTTTTTATGTGGAAACGTTATGTTGATGACATTTTTTGCATATGGAAAGGTACAGAACGTCAACTTAATTCCTTCTTGTCCCTCCTTAATTCTTTCCATAAAAATATTCAGTTTACAGTAGAAATAGGTACTAATTACAGTTTAAATTTTCTAGACCTATCCCTTTCCATTATTAATAATAAATTCAATTTTAATATTTATAGAAAACCTACTTTTACCGATACAGTCATTCATAGTACTTCAAACCATCCCATTTCCCATAAACATTCTGCCTTCCATTCTATGGTCCACAGACTTGTCACTATTCCGCTATCTCAAGTTAACTTTAATATTGAACTCTCTATAATCAAATCTATCGCCATAAATAATGGATATACCCATACCTTAATTGATAAAATCCTTGCAAAAAAACAACGACTCATATTTTGTAATAAATTCCTGTATAATAGTATCCCCAACATCGCAGTAAATAAAAACCACGGTTGGCGTAGAATTTTATACATTAATAATTTCTCGTCCTCATGTGTTTTAAAATTTCCAACAGAAATTAAAGCCGCTTTTTATACCAATAATAACCTAGGTAAACTTTTAATTAACTCAAAAGATAAAGAAAATAATTTAAGCCATTCTGGCATCTATAAACTCAAATGTAATGATTGCGAAGCATTTTACATTGGTAAAACTGCAAGAAATGTTCAAACGCGGGTAGTTGAGCACTTGAGATGCTTAAATAACATAGGTTTTTCGGAATTTGCAACACATTTAATAGATAAAGATCACTCATTTGATAAGCCTTCAGGTATAGAAGTATTACACAGAAACGGGATAGGTCTACGCCTCAACAATTTAGAAGCACTCGAGATAAAAAAATCCCTTAAAGTCAATAAAATCAATTTATTAAATAAACAATTAGATTTAACAAACAGCCCCATTTTAAATATATTTCCATTCCCTGCACCTATGTTTACCCCCTCTCTCCTACCTAAGTCTTCCACTCCCACCAAAGTTGATGTTCTCTCTCCCTCTTCCAGCTTAACTATAAGTACCCATACACCTCTGTAATTAATTTAATATGTTTTTATTAGCCCTGATGAAGGTTCGGGTTGAACTGAAACCGGTTGGTTATAAATATATACAATAAAGTGGTATTCAAACAAAGTTATTTTATTTTAATTATTATAATTATGTATACCCACAAAGTGTTTGCTACAAGTGAAAAAAAAAAAAAAAAAAAAAAAAAACAAATATATATTTTTTTTGTTTGGGGTAAATAAAATTTAATAATGTTATTACAGTTTAATAATGGCTTTGAACGCTGAAACTGCTGTCATAATTTATTTATTGTTGTTATACGCCCATAGGGGCTTTTACATAGATTATAAATAAGTTTTACATAAGTTATCGAGTTAGAATTTATACTAAGAGTTATAAAAGTGAAGAATTTTAAAAAAATATACAAGTAGTTTTTGAAGAATATGGCGTAAAGAAACATTTTTTTTTTTTATTATAATAATAATAATAAAAAAAAAAACAAAACACTTCCAGAACTTAATAATACTAACTATGATTTACTTTGAGTATAGCTCCAAGAATCGCATAATAACAACAAACTTTATAATAAACGATCCTGAAATTTTTTTTCAATGTATGGTTACTTACGTTACGGTGTGTTAAAAACGACTCAACAAAGGTTTTTTTCTACGAACTGATTATTTTTACAATAATGGCCTCAATTCAAACCTAAACAAAGACAAGGGGGAGCAATAACGCTGGAGTGGTAGGCAACATAATTAGCATAATGTTACGGAATCATTCGTCCTCTCGATTGTATATCAATGGTTCCACGTATTTTCCGGATAGAGGAACATTTTTTTTAATATAACGTTAGAGCTGTGTAAGTATTTGTTAGCCAATAAAAAAGAAATAATGAAACAAAAAAGACGATAAAAAATGGAACATTTCAGAATTAATTTTGAATAAAGCGCTTTCCCGGGAAAGCTTTGTTGTTGACTGGGCAAATACGCATTTAAAAGACATTTTCACAGCTAGTTTGGGACGAAGACCAATATGTGGATGGTCTCGATAAAGCCGGAACAAATGGATACGCCAGATACGAAACAACGTGGCCGGAATCATGAAACTTTTCAGTCCTAACGGAATTCCGGGACTCCATCGAGCTTTCCACAAAGATTGCGTAACTTTTACACCTTGGGGATTCGACACAATGATGAATAAATACATTTTAAACCCATGAGTATGAACACACCATCGGAAAAAGTAGAGATTGGTGACGGTGGAAGCTGAGATGACCGGTCGCACAAACTTTCTAAATTATGATTATATCCATATATTTATATACAATATTATTAGTATATTTTTAACATGAGGGGCAAAAAGAGATAGAAAATCTGGAACCTTGGAACTAAAGCAAAACTTGAGCGAGTTTCTAAGATTTCAACAATGTCAAAAACGAGGGAAGTAAATTCCTCTTCTACATGTATGACACGCAAGAGGCACCGAGGAAAATAATTTCCTTCAGGGCAAATGTAATCTTTGGGGATGCTGTGTGAAGGGTCTTTTTAAGGAAAGGAATGAATGTACTGGCTCTCGAGTCCCATTTCGTGGAAATCATTTCACAGCCGAGCTGTTGAACTAAAGAGTCGTAAAAACGACCTGTTTTCATTTGACAAATAACGAGTGTATACAAATAATATTGGGCACCGTACTGTGCATAAGCTGTGCGCCGGCGGCTGCAAATTGTAACATAACACAGCTCGCATTGATACAAAAAATATGAAGTAAAAAAATTTCCTCCTCGATAATTGACGAAACTACTCTACTACGATATTTTTTAATCTTTTCCACAGTTGCCAACAAAAAATCAAACAACGTAGTAACTTGAATACAAAGAGGGTTTATCTAGGAATCACTACACTAACCATTATATTGTCCCAGTTTCTTTGGGTTGCGATATTATCTAAGGAATCTTTCTAGCGAAATATAACGGTACGGTTAAAATATAATTGTACCGCTTTTTCATAACGGTAGTAGCGAGACGCTGTTTCGTTTCTGGAAACACACACAACAAATAAGAACAATTCGTTATTATTTTTCTGGTAAACTAATGTTTAAGACAAGATTTTTTATGCATAGTACAAAGGGTAACAATTATTATACAAGCAATAATTATTCGCCTGAAACACTCATCCACATTGAAAAATCTCCTGATAAAAGATACATGACGCCAACGGGACTCGAACCCGTGTCCCTTCGATTTCCGGTCGACAGCTCTGACCACTGAGCTATGGCGGCTTATCTCTTATCCGCGAAATAATTCAATATATACTAGCGTTTCATTCAACAATTACTGCTGGTTACATTTTTTCACCTGAAACAACCAACTTTATTTTATATGAGAAAGGCATTGTAAGTGCTAACTCTCTCACTAGATGGCGTCGAGACAAATTGTCTACATTTTTAGGTGAAATACTAGAACTTGTCAAATATTAATTATTATTTTTTTGGTAAACTAATGTTTAAGACAAGATTTTTTATGCATAGCACAAAGGGTAACAATTATTTTACAATCAATAATTATTCGCCTGAAACACTCATCCACATTGAAAAATCTCCTGATAAAAGATACATGACGCCAACGGGACTCGAACCCGTGTCCCTTCGATTTCCGGTCGACAGCTCTGACCACTGAGCTATGGCGGCTTATCTCTTATCCGCGAAATAATTCAATATATACTAGCGTTTCATTCAACAATTACTGCTGGTTACATTTTTTCACCTGAAACAACCAACTTTATTTTATATGAGAAAGGCATTGTAAGTGCTAACTCTCTCACTAGATGGCGTCGAGACAAATTGTCTACATTTTTAGGTGAAATACTAGAACTTGTCAAATATTAATTATTATTTTTTTGGTAAACTAATGTTTAAGACAAGATTTTTTATGCATAGCACAAAGGGTAACAATTATTTTACAATCAATAATTATTCGCCTGAAACACTCATCCACATTGAAAAATCTCCTGATAAAAGATACATGACGCCAACGGGACTCGAACCCGTGTCTCTTCGATTTCCGGTCGACAGCTCTGACCACTGAGCTATGGCGGCTTATCTCTTATCCGCGAAATAATTCAATATATACTAGTGTTTCATTCAACAATTACTGCTTGTTACATTTTTTCACCTGAAACAACCAACTTTATTTTAACCAGCAGTAATTGTTGAATGAAACACTAGTATATATTGAATTATTTCGCGGATAAGAGATAAGCCGCCATAGCTCAGTGGTCAGAGCTGTCGACCGGAAATCGAAGGGACACGGGTTCGAGTCCCGTTGGCGTCATGTATCTTTTATCAGGAGATTTTTCAATGTGGATGAGTGTTTCAGGCTTATAATTATTGATTGTAAAATAAGAACAATTCGTATTTCCGAGAAGAATTCTAATGAATGCAAAGAGCGATACCGAATTGCTTAAAAATATTTTCTCAAATTTATTAATTTCTACGTTGCTTCCAAATAGATAAATAAAATCATACGAAAAAATAAGCAAACGTTTTAACAATAATATAATATTGGAAATAATATCATATCTGTGTCAGTTTTAATGCTTTATTAGTTCCCACGATTTGCTGTCAAGTTCTACACCTGCTAATATACAAAATAATATAGAATGGTTCATAAAATAATTCTGTAGGAGGAATTTATTTGAATATCCCTATGACGACAGTGCCCTAAAATAGTTGGAATCATAACGAAGTAAGTAAAAAAGACGTTAACAAAAATATTCGGCGCACGGCCCGGAGTATTAGACGGATCTACTTCTTTTGAAAAACAGCTTTATTATTTAAAACTTCTGTTAAAAAAGATTGTGAACTGGTATTAAACAAACCTTAGTAGCAGAAATAAAATGTAGGTACCTCGCTTAAAAGTGATTCTACTAATTATTATGCACACAACATTGACTAAATACATACATCAATGGCAAACAATAATGTTTTTACTTTACGAGATCTAGGTAAGCGCAAAATATGTATATACTTTGAAGACAAGATACGTGTTCTTCGAAGAATACAGTCTTTGTCTCGCAACGTAAACATTGTTGTCTAGATAACTTCAGAATTCCATTTCTACATCCCGAGGCTAAGTCAGAGTTCCACACATATTGTAAAAGGTTGGTGAGTAACTACTTCAAAGTGTACCTATGCGCTTGGGGTGAAAAAATAACATGAGATTTACAAGGTAACATGTGCTCGCTTATTCGCGCGCTTCGACATGAAATAATAATGGAACTTGCATAGTGTACCTTCGGCATGCCAAGATTTAAAATAAAATATTGGGTACATTGAGGGGTGACACTGTGACCGCTCGCATTTTATTACTACATTACCGCATGTATGTAATTAAAGCAAAGAATCATCATAATTAACCATTTGCTTAAAATTGTATTCAACTTACGTGTATCAGACCAGACCATCTTGGAACCCATTCTTAAGGTTTCCTTAAGTTTAAATAGTAAATATTTCCAAAAATGTCACAAAAAAAAATAATTAGAAAGTCGTTATTGTAGCCTAATCCGATGTTAAATATTGAATTATAAACGAAAATTCTTGTGAAATGTTAATACGCTTTTTACACAACATTTCTACAAAACTTTGAAAAAACAATGATGAACAAGTGTAATTTGTAAATAAATCTAATTTTTTCGTTTTTTTTACATTGCTGTATATGTACGATTATTATACAAGAAGTCCGGGGATAAAGTGCATTATCTTCGGGAGATGGTTCTACATGATGGTACAAGTAACAGAAATTCCAACGTATTAAGGAAGTTTTGTAGTAGGTATGATTTGAGATTTTCACGGCCAAATGTATTATAGTGATTTGTTTTCGTGGTATTACGCCGTGTTCCGCTACCTCTTTCTTTAGCCAAAGTTTTGGACAGCATTGCAGTGTAATCTATTACAAATCTGCCCTGATGATGGACACTGCAATGCTGTCCGAAACGTTGGCTAAAGAAGGAGTTAGCGAAACACGGCATAATACAAATCACTATAAGTTTTGTAGTATTTTTTTTAATGGAAAAATAAATATTCTTCCATAGAATAATATTTTTTATAGAAAAAACCTACTGTATCTCATGACGAATCACCTCCTTAAGTTAGTGACACTTTGTACTTAAACTCTTTGCAAAAGCATCAAATTAATAAAGTGTTACCTACCTTAACTTTTTTTTAATAATAAATGAGGCATATAGGTATGCAAAACTGAATGGATATTTCCTCTACCAAAAGGTAACGAGAAAGCCTTAAAATTGGTTTGCACCTTTATGAGAGAGAATCAGGAAGTCACCGTAGTGACAAAATTTCTGCGTCATCTGCTCCTCACACCATCAACTCTGTCGGTTTGATTTTTAATCTAAAACCACCATGAAAAATACTCTACGTTAAAAACTTGTTGCGAGAACGTGTTTTGGTTCCTAAGTGCAATTCCTGTTCACTGCGAGTGTCGGCGACACTAACGTTAACCGCCTTAAAGCGTTCAACTGTATCAACTCTAATGGATTTATAGGAGAAAGCGAAGCTATAACCACTTTAAAACAATCTTATTACCTCAAAATGTTCTGGGATATTGTAAAAATTTTACCAAAAGCATGGAACTACACTAACAAAATATGAATAGTCTACTAGCGTCCTCCACGTCGCACCCGATGGAGGTGATTACATTTTAATATTGTTTCCAAATGGAAATTCTTAATTCTACGATCAATGATTTATTAATTTTTTTTATAATTATTGCCTAATATCAGATCACGAGATATTGGGTAGGTAGAGTCTATAAAATAAATTGCATTGAAGTGTTTTAAAACATGCACCTAATGTAGATGATATTAAGGAGTAGTTGATTGGAGATGATAACTAAATTCAATAATAATAATTTAAATAGTACATTTAAAAATAATAATGTGGTGTGAGCGTGTAGCGGCAGCATGCTACCATTAAGAAAAAATGTGGATTTAATTATTACTATTTTTCCTCGATAAAAATGTGTAAATTCCTTATAGTAATTTAAAAAATGATGTAAACAATATTTGGCAATGATAAGTCAAAAAAAACATGAAATCAAAGGTATCAGATATTGATTAAATTTGAAAAATAATAAAGATAAAAATCAAATATCAATTTTGGCTTCTTATTCAAGTAATTTATTTCTTCACATTTAAATGTGAAACTTGATAGTTCATTTTAAACAAACAATAGAAAATAAAATTACTAGAATTTTAAAACTTATAATTTTGTTCTTTGAATCAGATTTTGTTTTATTTTGATTTATCATACGAATTGCTATTTTGTTACATTAATTCAGAAAAACGAAAAAATCGCCCTTCATGTTATTATCCTCCTTGCAAAGCTTTAAATGGTAAAATAAACATTAAATTTTTAGGTTTTAGAATATAGTGTAGAATCATTCCATTCAGAAAGTACCGCTATGGTCTATTGATTACTACTCAACAACTAAAAAATATGCGTATAAATAGGTGTATTTTTAGCTAAACTCAACTTTGAGTTTTTTTTAAACATACTTTCATTTTTATACGAGCCAGCTCAATCCTTCCATTGAACGATCGATTGAGCACAATTGATGTTCTGTCCACTATTAAATGGCAGACTGCATAAACACGTATTTACACTACACCCTGCAGTACACTTTTCAGTACATCACACCTTACACTACGTACACTACCTTACACTTTTCAGTACACTATTTCTCTGCATCACGCTTTTAACTATATTACGTGTACGGGACGTGTTTGCCTGCACAAGAAAAGACTGTAAATAATAAACACCGGCACACATCAGTCCTCAACCTGGGTAATGATTTAAGTAAAACACCGTGAGGTGTTCTATCCAAACCATCATAAAAGAAAGACGATTCAAATCAAAATTCACATATTAATTACAAGTATTGTACTGGTATACAGAACGTACAAAGGGGTGTAGCTTATAGGTACTTCCTATTATGTACAGCCAACCCAAATCACAAGAAATAGTTATATGTATTTCAATACAACTGGGTATTAAAACACAGATAGAAAACTGAGACAATCGGAATTCTTTCAGCGATAATTTCAGATTGGAGCACATTGTTCATCATCGCGCCATACGATACAACAAATGGCGTAGGCGACTGCAGGAGCAGTGGCCAGTTCAATTGGTAGCCAGCCGGAATTGGCCGGCCTCTAGGTTGTCAGCATCAATGGCTAATTCAGTCGGTAGCCAGGAAGAATTGTCCAGCCTCTAGGTTTTCAGCATCAATGGCTTATTCAGTTTGTAGACAGGAAGAATTGGCCAGCCTCTAGATTTTCAGCATCAATGGCTAGTTCAGTTGGTAGCCAGGAAGAATTGGCCGGCTTCTAGGTTTTCGGCATCAATGTCTAATTCAGTTGGTAGCCAGGAAGAATTGGCCGGCCTCTAGGTTTTCAGCATCAATGGCTAATTCAGTCGGTAGACAGCAGGTATTCGTCAGTCTTTAGGTTGTCAGCATCTGTGGCTGGTTCAGTCGGTAGCCAGGAGGAATTCATCAGCCTCTAGGTTGTCAGCATCAATGCAGCAGGAGTTGGCCAGCCTCTAGGTGATCAGTGGCAGTGGGCAGTTCAGTTGGTAGCCAGCAGGTATTCGTCAGCCTTTAGGTTGTCAGCATCTGTGCAGCAAGGTTTGGCCAGCCTCAAGGTGATCAGCAGCGGGCAGTTCAGTCGGTAGACAGCAGTTCAGTCTCAGGAATTCAGCGGCGGCATGGTCATTTGATTATAAGAGCCGGCACACGGAGACGCCCCATTATTGTAATGATGACGGATGCGTCCGGCTCAGCTGATAGAGTGCCGGCCGTAAACAGATCGTTGCAAATAGTTGTAATCTTTAAAATAATTGTGCCGTGATGGAGGAACAGAAGCGACTACAGATTTCAGTTGACACTCAGGAATTTATAATTAACAGATCGCGTTTTAACTGGAGTTGTTCCGTCCACTCGTGGTATTTTTTTAATTTTTGTAATCTGCCCCATATTGTGTTGTTTTTAGCTATTTTTAATTTCTCAAATAAGCCTTCTTGTGACGTCAATATCATCACCACAACTTGTTTACGTTCCAGACGCAGGTGTTTTTAACTGCCAATAATTTTTCGTCCGGCGACTGGTTTTGTCAATATTTTGCTGTCTGATAACAGATTGATGGATTTTTCAACTGGTAAATATTACGATTTGGAAAAAGGGGGTCATCAAACTTTCAGGTGGTTACTTAAAGGTATTTATAAAGTGGTTGGCAACAACATAATCTGCCAAAAGAAATTGCCTCCTTAAATTCGCACCCTGTAATTCAAACTGTATAAACATTAGTAGTAAAAAAGAAATAAAATATCTTGGAATAATTATTGATAATAACATTAAATGGAAAAGTCAAATAAATTCCACAGTAGACAGAATGAGAAAACTAATCTATATATTTTTTAGACTAAGAAATATTGTATCATTAAAAATACTAAAAGATATTTATTATGCACTGGCGCACTCTGTCCTACAATATGGAATCGTGGCTTGGGGGGGTGCATATAAATCATCCCTACTCCCACTAGAAACTATTCAAAAAATACTAATCAAAATCATCTTAAAAAAGCCATATTACTACCCAACTATAAATGTTTTTCAAGATTTCCCGGTTCCCCCACTTACAAAAATTTATGACAAAATTGCACTTCTACAAATACATAAAGATTTCTTTAGTAAAAATAATTTACCACAATTGAATATTAGCAAAAGAATAATATCTGTTGGAGGACTAACCGTGCCACTAGCACGAACCACAACAGCACAACATCACTATATATTCAAGGGTGTAAAATTATTTAATAAATTACCCCTTGATATACGATCGGAAGAAAACTACGAAAAATATTAAAAAAAAAATAAATTAAAATACTCTTGTACCACCTCATAACTTTACTTATTGTTTAGAAATATGTTTTTGCCTTTTAAATTCTTTGAATCATTTATTAACTAACCTATATTTTTATTACTTTTATTGTTATTTTTTGTTTTATTACTAATATTTTTTGTTTAATTTAAAAAAAAATGTTAAAATATTTTTGTTGTCCTCTCCTAAACACAAGCAGCTGCTTTATTAGGAGAGTGATTGAAATATTAGTGTTTATATTGTAAAAAAAATTGTAACCTTGTTTATATGTTTAAATAAAATTAAAAAAAAAAAAAAAAAAAAAAAATCTAGTTGTATGAAATGATGTTCGATACACTACCTACACTATACTATGCATTACACTAAACCATACAATACCCACCTACTACACTACACTGCACATCACTTTACTTACCTACGCTACCTACATTACCTATTCAACCACTCATCATTTAGGGAATAATAAAGAAAAATAAATTCAATCAAGTATCGATATCATTTGGGAATAAAGATGAAATTTAATCACCTCCGTTGAGTGCAATGGGCAAAATGCTTGTTATTTTTAATTTAGTAAGAAAATCAACTGCTTAAATAGAGAATATTTCATTTCTTCTTATTTCTATTTCGGTATTACTAGGGTCGATGAATATTTTTTGCAAACAAAATAACCAAGTATGTATTTATGAAGCGAAGAACACGTTTTCAATACGAATTCCACATTTTTGTGGAGTGCATCTGAAAATATATCAACCATATTGATGATAGATGTAAGTATATAGCATGTATTTATTAAAAAAATTAAATCCTTCAAAATAATTCAAGTCTTATTTCAGTAAGGGTGAGGGAGGGGGCATGAAGACATGGCCACAAAAGGTGTCAGGACTGGTTTTATTAAATCTTTTGTAACGTCATGTTAGAAAATTAATTTTCTTCAAGAACTGGTGGAAACAAAATAATAAGACGTCGGACAGAACAGCGACAAAGAGCGATTACTTACGGTCAGATTTCTTTTACAAGAAATTAAAACAGAACCCAGAAAAAATCCAAGGATTATTTAGATTCTTACAAAGTTTGTAACGACGAATATTGAAGAAGGTCTGAAATGATTTAACAAGAATTTATGTGTTTATTACGACAAACAATGTTTTAAAATTTACATGATTTTTTTAAGTAAAAAAATACGCTATACCAAAATATTATTCAAAGGAAAATTAAGACCTTTATCAGAAATGAAAGAAGGGGATATTTCTTTAGGATATAATAATATTTCCCAAATCAACATAATAATAAAAAAAATAGATTAACATTAAAATCAGGTACATTTTAAATTGCATAATAATATATTGTATGTAAATCTAACTTAATAAAAAGTACTAAAAAAATGAGTTAGGTTGTGAATTTAATCTTTTAAAGTAAAACAATTATGTTCAAATAACACTGCTGTGTTATTGCTTGGAAGAAAATAAATAATGATTATTCATTGAGTTTTACTTTTTCCGCTATCGCAAAAGAAGATTTCTCATAAATTATACGAACATAAAATCTTTTCACGTTAATGGCTGGAGTATTATCAATTTGTAGAGCGGTCATTAAAATATTTTTTCACATTTATATATTTCTATTTTTTTGAAACCGTGGTGGAATTTCGACGTAATAATAATGACGGCCTCGTGTATAATTTTGTTTTACTGGTTTATTTTGGACCGGAACGGTTCCGCCTTTCAACTTTCATCTTCATTCTGGTTGGGAGATTAATTATATTTAATTAATTCTGACCATGTTATTTGGAACATGTCATCTTTTATTTTTTAAACATAAATTTCAACTATTTTTCTGTTTTGAAAAATATGTTAGCTAGTTATATTTTGATGCCATATTTGCAGTAGGTACATAATAACACAGCCAAGTGAGTAAAAAAAAACCATTCGAAGTAATTTGCTTTAAAATATGAGGGAACTAAAATACATTATGAATATACAATTAGTAAAAAAGGCACATTCCCAGCAATAGATCCATTATAATTATCAATCCAATTAAACTTAAGTACCGAACCTCTTCCATGTACACACAGAGTACAAAAAGGCAGAAAAATAATGTTTGTTTGGAAATTTAGGGCAGACATTGAAACTGGAACTGACAGCTAATGGGGAATCCAACGATATATATTTCCCAAATGTAAAGCAACGTTGCATAAACAAACCTAATTGTATCAACTTATGTTAATAAAGTTACTCTAATTGTATAAAACTATTACTCAATGCGAGGAAATTACATATTAATGAAATAAAGCAACAAAAGTTCATACAAATAAAACACAATAGAAATCTCAAACACTTTTAGTTTTGACATATGACAAACGATACATTTTATTATGCAATACAATACAGCAGTCATTAAATCCATCTCAAATTGCAATTGAACATACCTACACAAAAATAAAAACTAACTTAAAATTAACTTAACTTAGGAAAAAATCTCGCAGTGTTTTTTAATGTCTGTTAATTATATTTGATTATTTTTACGAATTCCTACTATGAATTAAAATGATAATCTGGGTCTAGATTAATTATTGTTCATCCATGTTCTGTGTATTTATTCGACTAATATTCATGCAATATTATGTTCTCTACACGGTTCAAACTCACCCCAAAGTGAAACTAAATACCCGAAACTATACAACTCTCCCGCCTATAATCAGATTACAAAATCACCGATTTATCAACATATCCTATAAATGAGATACATACGTAGGTCTAATCTCCAAAGCTGAAATATTTGATCTGCTAAATCGATTAAATAACATCCACTGAAACTACCGTCAATGCTATGGGCAAACAAAGCACCCTAAATTGTAGCTCATATTGAGGACGGCAAAATTTGAACAATTAATCAAATTTCAAGTTAATTTTCAAATTCTGTGACAGTTCGGTTTAAGTATTGTTATTATTTCAGTTCTGGAAAGCAACTGGCTCATAATGATATGATAACAGAAATAGAAAAGTACTTTCACAGAACTTGAAAATAAACGTAGAAATTGGATGAATTGTTCAACTTTTGTGAAACAACCCGTCCTAAGTATGCTTAAATTAACTCTGGCTTCAAAGAACGTTCAAGTTCACTTATCTTTTTGTTTTGTTTGTTTATGTCTTAAAAAGAAAGACACACATTCCCGAGTTACGAATAACCTGACAATATTTGAAAATATCCTACTGCATTTCCATTTTTTTATCTGTTCTTGCAGGCCTACTAATAAATGTTTTTTTTATTTCATTTTCACCACTGATAAACAGCCGTGTACCATATATAAATGGTCGTTTATCAGTTGTGTAACATTTAAAAAACGTTAGTAAGGCCCTTAATGTGCGTGTTTAGATCAGTGTAATATATGGGTCTGTCAATTGTGTGAAGTATTGTTTTTCACCGCTACCCAATATTTAAAATATTTGCTGTTATGTATTATAAGTCTGTGTGGCAAGTTTCAAATAAAGTGTCCTGAATCGCCCTTTACAAATATGTGATTATTAAATATTGCTCGCGATTTGAAATGTTTTCTGTAAATGTCTAGATTAAAGTAACTATTTTCTGCTCATGTTTCGACTCTCAGAAATGCCAAATGAACAAAAAAAACTAGGCAGTTTGTACGTTAGTTCATTGAAAACGAATAGAAAGAATTTATTTAAAATGTTTTCAGATTTTCCAATGAGAATAAAATTGCCAGGAATATTTTACAGAGGTTTAGTTTCTTTCATCAATTTATTATGTTAGGTTTTGAAATTATTTACCGTGTTTAAATAGCAGCACCGCAGTGGGGGTGGATTCGTATGTTCGTCCCCCTGGACACATTGACTCCCAGATTCCTACCCACCTCTCATGCCTTTTTCCTTCCTAGAACTTCCCTTCATTCGCTCTCTTAAAATACCCTTCGCGCAGTATCCCCAAATATGACATAGATCCTGAAGGAAATTCTTTTCCACAGGGCCTTCTGTGTGGAGCTAATGTAAATGCTAAAAATACAATTAATTTTAAATATTTACAAACCAAACCTTTATTATTACATATTCAGATACGTGATCATATTATATTATACCTTTCAGGCTACACAATAGTTAAGAAAATGTAGGTACCTACTTGTTAATATTTAATACTTTTAATTGCTTCGTGAGCTGTGAAAAAATACTTGTTTCTGTTCTTAAGATTTGCTTAATGCGGCTTGGGACAGTTTTTTTTAACTTTCACCGACAGAACTTTCCATTCGACATATAACGAATGTCTATAAATTCAACACAGTTTATTGGAACATTGTTTGTGATGAATAGTATGAACAATCGTCTCGGAATCCCATCGAGAACTTGTGAACCGATCCCACTTTGTGGTCAAATTCAAAGGATTGATTGAGCGCGAGCATTGGGAATATAATAATACTTTAACAACAAGTAGAGATGTATTATTTATAGGGACTGATGTAGATGCATTGCTTAACAAGAGTTCAATATTAATTTATTGTTTAGGGGACATATTATCCATTAAGAATAAAACACCAAAAAATTCAATGCTTTATTCAAGTGGATAAGTCTTCACATTCTGGACAAAGAAGAATGGTATCCATAGTTGGAAGAGTGTTGATTGAGAACTTCTAATACAAAGCCTTGACTTATTTCTGCTATGCTACCCTAGTTTACCTCTATTACACGCCCATACCGAAGTTTTAATTTTAAATATAATATTTTTAAACTTTCTCCACCCTAAACGAACAATATGCTAGAATAAATAAATTGAATTAAAATTCAATAACAAAATAAAATTTTTAATTTAAAAAAAATAAGTATAATATTTTTAATCTGCTTCTATCTTGTACTGATATAATAACGACAAATACGGTTTTGCAGACATACTTAATTTATTCATTGTCTTCGGGTAGTTTCAAAATAATTAACTGGTAAACTTTGAGTGAACAATTTTCCGTTATTATTAATGAAAACGACAAGACGGTATTTGCTACTAACTACTATTTTCCTTGTTTTGAAACGTTAAACTAATACATCATACTTGGCTAATCTCCGCCTGAGGGACCTTCGTATCCGAAGGCAAGTTACACTCAAGTCGGCCAAGGCTGATAAGTCTTAACACTGATTGAGCCGTCGCACTTCAATTTTGCAAAATTTCCAGAGAAAATATTGTACCTATTGAGTCCGCATTTTTGTTAAGTAGAAATGAGAAAACATGTTTTATTTTTTCTTCATATAAGTGATGTTTACAAAGTTATTGTTTAATTTTAAATTACATGTTTTATTTGTTAAAGACAGTAAAATTAGTTTTTCGATATCTTCGAAAATGTCAAAGCTATGAGCTTTCAAAGTGAACATGAGTAAGTATGGTATGGTGTCTCTTGACGTCACATGTATAATTCATAATTCGAATGGCAGTGCTGCAGTGCCGCCGTGCATGCACCGTGACGTCACAAGGTTTTTGACGGCCACAAATTTCAACATTTTGACGTCTAGGTACTATTAGGTTCGTTCCAAAAATTCAAAAAGTTACATCCACGGCATATTCTATGTCTACAACGTGTTACCTTCGTGAAAAACATGACATTTTGTTATAAGAGACGACCTCATTTCCATAATTTATTAAGTTCCAAGGTCCCTTAGTTAAGATTAAATACTATGTAAACCTATTTGTTTTTTTTTTACGTTAAATGCATATTATATATGCTGCTTATACAAACCGTGGCTATGTAAGCGGTCAAAAAAGAATTCAACATATTTTTAAAATCCATCTGGTTTTCTAAAAAGCATTTTCATTGCTGTGCTGGATCCTTGTAAAGAGCTTAGCTAGCATTATGTAGGGATGCATGATTTACAACGTTCAAGATAAAAATGCCACTGGTGGAGATATCGAAGTTTTTTGCCGTCGAGATTTATTTCCGAGAGCTTGCACTTATGTTTTATCTCGAAGCAGCTTTACTTGTCACAATCCTGTTGCTCTCCGAGCAGCAGAAGCATTCTTACAGCCCCCCTAGGGATCTATACATTATAGTATAATGCAGCTAGGAGAAAGCTTCGAATGGCCCAAGGTGACATGTCTCAAAGCAACATTTCCCTGCATTGCCATAGAACATTGAATAATCTTTTGATTTCCTGTTTCCTAACGTCGAATGGATTTGTTAAAAAATTTACTGAGTGTTCGAAAGCTTGATCCAATTATGTACTTTGCTTACATTTTATCTGATGATATTTATATATTGGCAACAGCGGTTTTTTTCACAAAAACTAATCTGCATTTGTCAAAGATTAGGTAATTAAATATAAATATTAAGGATAAGGGTAAACGTAACGCACCTTTTATCGGCATTTCAATTGAATATTGTGTATGTATGCCTTTCTTAAAAGAAATGAGTTTTTATACGGACAAGATATTTATTCATTTTAATTTTGCGTGTGTAAACGTTTGTTCTTTGCGTAACAAAAACAAAGTTTTAATATTTTAAAGCATAACTTGCAAAAAGTGTTTAACATATAATTATTTATTTAAACAAATAAAATATTTAATTTAAATTATTCCGACTATCGAATCCACTGAGAGACAACTGCGGTTTTCACTAACACATGAACTTTGGAATTTATTTGATGACGTTTTTTAATGTATAAGGACGGGTTGTTAAACAGAATTTAAAAAATTTATCAAATTAAAAACTGATTTTCAAGTTTCGTGAAGGTTCTATTCAAGTTCTGATACTAGCTAGATTTTTTTAAAAACTGAAATAATAACAGAACTCGAATTGAAACTTTACAGAACTTGAAAATTAACTTTGACATTTTATGGATTGTTAAAATTCTGTAAAACAACCGGTCCTAGGTCAAGGGCGATTCTTGAAAATTTCACTCTTTCTCATAAATAAAGTAGGTATTTAACAGAACAGTGAGTTACAATGGAGCCCTCAGTAGCAGGACTGTTTCACAAAGAAAGTCTTTGAAAGATTTGTCGATAATTCAGACTATCCCAATTGATGTATTAGGAATGTTTATTTAGATACCAATTAGTCTAATTCAACCGTCAACTCTCCCTACTTTCAATCGCCGAACGACCGGAAACTATCGAATCCACTGCAACTCGGGTTTTAATAGTGCAACAGGTTTTGACGAGATATTTACTTATTTACGGTACCATCAATACACAAAATAAAAGAGAACAATTATACAGTGTAAACATATATGACTCAAATAAACCGGAATAATATTACCTCTGAAAAGCACTTCCACGATGAAACCGTGATTTTTACGGCCTTGTACTGATTATAATATAAAACATCTTTCCATTTAGCACAGAGAAGTAATTTTTTTTAATTCCTTGAACGTTCAAATGCGATTATTTCAGTTAAACGCAGTTTAAAATGCCGTTTAATAACAATGTCAAAATTATAAATAGTATAAAAAAAAATCTGATTTAAATTCATTAAAAAGCCATTAAATGTTTGCTACCCTCGCTAGCAAAAAGTTTGGGTCTTGGTTAAAAAAAACGCTTGTCACCTTTTAAAGATGGAAAATCCACTCTGAAAAGAATCCCGTTTTAGAATTAGAAACCATCTCCTCTGAACTTTATGTTTACTTCATTAATTTATTCAAAGATGATTTAATTTTGTTAAATATCTTGAAGTGCAATCCAAATATTGGAGTGTTAAACTCGAAAAAAAAATGTTCGTCCATCCCTATTACAATATAATTATAATACTGGGTGGTTGGGGGGAGCCGGTTAACTGGGGAAATGGAAGATTGAAAGTACCGGGTGAGATGTGGCGACTGGATCTGACTGTCACTTCCAATTAATTCAAATGGAAATGAATGTGCCCGTGATCCCGCACAAGCCCCTAATGGGGCGAGCGGTCGCTTATACTTCTGTTTTTGCTCGCTCTATTATACCGCCGAATGGTTTTTGCTTTGCGGTTTATTCATATAAATTTTATCGCTGAAATTTTACGAGACTGCATTTTTAATCGCTAGAAATTTTCTCGTGGGCGCGGCTAATGGTGATTGTCTCATGGTTTAGAATGCTCGTTTGAGTTTCTTGTTCCGCAGAAATGTTAACATGCCATCTTTGAATTTATCTGATTACATTATTTTATGAGATAACGAAAATTAGAAAAGTCAATTTACATAATGGCATTTATTTTGTTTTTCCAACTAACTTCATATTTACAAAACGCGAGGTTTCAATGTATGTTTAATAAAGGCCGGTGTTATCCACAGGGTATTTTTGTGGAATGCATCCCGCACGGGCAATTTATATACCTAGTATTATCGATGATTTGAAAAAAAATCTAATATTATTTAAGTGGTAAGCAATAATATTGTTTGATATATAAGATAAATAATATTAATACTGTTGCAAACTACATGCCGGAAACATTGAGGTAGATAGAGCCAGCTTTGGCGTTAGAATTATAGGCCACGCATATCGGGTCATAGTCCGATGTGAGATTTCACGGGCATCACACGATTACAAACAAGCACAGGTCTCCAACGATAACTTCAAAATGCCAACATGCATGCTGAGATAATCTAGAAGTCGTACTAAAAATATGTATAGGGAAAGCAATGATATAATTTTTCACCGGTAGGTAGGGTTTAACAATAATAAGTAGTCGTGTTAATTGACTTATTATTGCGAAACTTTGAACGAAATGGACGAGAGGAAATCGCGATCTAAAAATGTAATAATGTTCAATGTTCCTGAAAGCTCGGGCAATTCTCAAACTGCAACAATGAGCGAAGATCTGAATAATGTCAAGAATATTCTTAACAATGTTGATAATGTAGATACCTCGCTAATTAAAGTGTATCGATTGGGTAAGAAGGACACTAATAAAACACGCCCCATCAAGGTCGAACTGTCCGATAAATATCAAGCCAGAACTGTTCTACAGAAAAAAGGAATACCGTATGGAAATGTAATTATCAAGACCAAGAACGACTTAACAATGCTTCAACGGCAAGAAGTACAAAACTTGTGGAAGGAGCTGGAGGATCGAAAAAGCAAGGGAGAAAATAATTTAACCATCAAATATATCAACAATAGACCCAAAATTATAACAAATATACCAAAAAACTTATAACCGCGCCACGTTACATCTTCTACCAGAACGTCAGGGGACTTCGGACTAAACTCAGTGACTTTAGAACTAATGCACCCACCATCACACAAGACATCATCATACTCTCTGAGACCTGGCTGGAACCATCGATATATTCAGCGGAGCTCGGTCTACCTAACCACAGTATCTACCGAGTTGACCGAAATCGGAACACCAGCTCCAAATCAAGAGGAGGAGGCGTCCTGATAGCAGTAAATAAAAAAATTTCATCGAAATTATTAAAAAACAAAAACAATGATGTTGAGCAAATTTTTGTAATGTTAAACGATAAATCCAAAAAAACTATCATCGGATGTGTATATATTCCACCAAATTCTAATATAATAATGTATAAAAATCACTGTGAAGATGTCGAGCTACTCAAATCTAACCACCCTAATCACAATATTATTATTTGCGGTGATTATAACCTACCTAATTGTAAATTTAATGATTTGGATTACTTACCATTAACGGCGTGCGAGAGAAAAATCTTAGACATGTCGAACTATTTAGGTCTATTTCAATGTAACAATGTGCCGAATTGTAGTAATCGGACACTTGATTTAATTTTCTCTACTGATGAGGATATAAAAGTCTATGAGTCAGCCGAATCCTTTGACCCAATTGATAATCACCACCCTCCACTAACAATACTATTACCTATTACAATAGAGTGTGACCCCCTAATTAAAAATTGTAGTCGTAATTTCATTAATGCTAATTACCAGGACATTAATCATGCACTTAACAAAGTAAATTGGTCTGTTCTCAAGGAAGGTGATCTCAACTATAGCGTAGAACTATTTTACTCTCAACTGAATAGTATCATTTCCGACACAATTCCTCTAATTCATCATAAAGTACGAAAGTATCCGATATGGTTCAGCAAAGAATTAATTCAGTTAATTGTTATTAAAAAAGAAACACATAAAAAATATAAAGAACACAGAACAATTCCCAACTATATGGCATTCAATAATATTAGAAGAGATTGCAAAAAAATGACAAAAAGATGTTATAAAAATCACATTAATTCTGTTGAGAACACGATACTTCATGATGTAAAATACTTTTGGAAATACACAAAATCATTGAAAAACAATGATGCTGGTATTTCTGGTAATATACGTTACAGACAAAATAGCTCCAGTAAAATTTATGAAATTGTTAACATGTTTCCTGATTACTTTAAGGACGTGTATGAACCTGATATTCCAGATGACTTAATTCCTTACTTCAATACGGATTTAAATTTACACTTATCGCAAATACACATTGATATTGAAGACATTATAGTCTGTATTAAATCACTTGAACCTAAAACAAGCTCGGGACCTGATAAGATTCCTTCCATCTTACTTAAGAATTGTGTCCAAAGTTTATCTGTTCCGCTTAATATACTGTTTAATAAGTCACTCTCCACAGGACACTTTCCAAAATTATGGAAACTTAGCTACTTAACTCCTGTATTTAAAAGTGGTGATAAATCCTTTGTTGAAAATTATCGGCCTATCTGTATTCAATCGTCTATACCTAAACTATTTGAGAAATTGATTCTTAAGAAAATCAGCTTCTTTGTAAACTCTTGTATCGCAACTTGTCAACACGGCTTTATCTCCGGCAGATCAACTTTGACTAACCTAACATTATATGAAAATTTTATTTCCAATGCACTTGCCAACAAACAACAAGTTGATTCTATATATACCGACTTCAGTAAGGCGTTTGATAAGGTCTGTCATAAAATCCTCATTAATAAACTTTTGAAACTCGGAATTAATGGAAACCTTTTATCTTGGTTTAAGAGTTACTTACTTAGGCGTCAGTTAACTGTCTGTATTAATGATCACTTATCCTACATGTTCGAAGCTACCAGTGGCGTACCCCAGGGTTCGCATCTTGGTCCTATACTTTTTAATTTATTCATTAACGACGTAACAAACATATTCACCCGTGTTCTCATTCTAATGTTCGCTGATGATATGAAGATATATAGAATTATTGACAATATAGAGGACTGTCTAACACTTCAATCTAATATTAATAGCTTTAACGATTGGTGTCTTAAAAACAAATTAACACTTAATGTAAAAAAATGTCAACTTATGAGATTCCACAGAAAAAAAAACCCATTGTTGTTCACCTACTTTCTCAATAATCACCCCTTATTATCTGTTGATGAAATAAGAGACCTTGGTATAACCTTTGACACTAAATTAACTTTCATTAAACATATTAATAATCTAACCAGTAAAGCAATGCAAATGTTAGGTTTTGTCTTACGGATTTCAAAGGATTTTAAAAATTTAAAAACTGTCAAATTACTTTACACTTCACTTGTTAGAAGCCAACTAGAATTTAACACCACCATTTGGAGTCCTTATTACAGTGTACATGAGAATTCCCTTGAGCGCGTCCAACATAAATTTTTACGTTATATTAATTTTAAATTGGGAATACTCATCGAAAACATTAATTACCCCTCTCTGTTACATTTATTGGGACTCGATACATTAAAAGAAAGAAGAATTTGTTTTGACCTATTTTATTTATTTAAAATCATTTCCAACCTGTTGAACTCCCCTGAACTTCTTTCGCTAATATGTTTCCGTGTACCTAGTCGATCAGTTCGTTTCAAATTACCTTATCACTGCAACAATACAGGATCTAACGCTGAACTCAATTCCATAATGAATCGCCTACATGTACTTGGTAATAAATATGTTTTGGATGAATCTATAAACATTGCTAGTTTATCCTCATACAAACACCACCTAATTAAAACTGTATGTCAGCGCTTCTCTGATTGAATATTACCAAATACAGTTTTAAAGTATTAGTTTATCCGGGATTTATTGTAAATTAATTGTTTATATATTTATATATACACATTGTTGCATTGTATTTATAATAACCATTTCTATTGTTCTCTTTTATGTATTTTGTATTTATATTTTTTTATCTATGTATATTCTGTATTTATAATAAGTAAAAAAAATGTTATTCTTTTGTAAAAGCCGCTATAATCGGCGTTAATAAATAAATAAATAAATAAATAAATAAATAAATAAATAAATAATTAGTGTTAAAAACTCGTGCCGCCACCTGTCGTCTCCGGCTCGTTCGCGTTCGGAAGGATTCGGGTGATATCGACAGCCACCACACCCCTCTTCCTACTACCCGCACGGAAACAATATTTAAAACGGATATTGCAAGAAATGTAGACTCTATTTATTTATAACTCAATGGTCGAGAATGGTGTTTGTGAAAGTATTTCCGCGCGCCAGACTAGAGTAGCCTATTTGTAATACGTATATCACTAGCATTAGGTGGTTAGGCATTGGTATTACGCCCACAGTGGCCAGCAAGAGAATTTTAGTACATGTAAATCATTTTACTGTACTGGAAGGTTAAAAAATAATTTTAAATGTTTTGTTGTTAAGAAGCTGAGTAATGAAACAAGAAAAAAAAACATAATAGGATCATTGTTAAATTAAATGGTATTTTTTTAAACTTTTGATACTATCGATGTGCACAAATACATTCCAATTCGTCCTCTTTAAAATGATTAGCCTATACTAAATCATTTAAAAATATTAAATAATGTATCAATGAAATATGTGCCAAAATGGAGTTATTTTTATCCCTCTATTAAATTTGATAACCCTTCACAAATCTCTTTTCACAGCTCATTTCCCTCAAATATCTGGAACCTATTGAGATTGTGAGACAAAGCTCCTTGTCACTACACTTCCTAATAGTGCGGGAAGTTAACTGTTAAATAATGGCATTGTAAATATTCGAAAACACTTGTGAAAAACGTGACACATGAAGACTTAGAATTCTTTATACTACCCTTGACCTGACGATATTCTCAAGAGACTTCAAGCTTTAAATACGAGTTTAAGTTCTGGGGCGGAACATAACACCTTAAAAATATTAGTTATTTTATACACCAACAATGTTAAGTCCATTGTTTACTTTGGAACGGAGATATTCTGTTGTTCGTTTCCTTCCTAAGAGTTAATGATTTCGTTGTAATAGTTCATAACAAAAATATTTTTCTTTGTTCTTATATTAGTTTTAAAAATAAATTCTTAAAAATTCTTATAAAATGGTGTTGGTGAGAAAATTTTACCAAAGTTTTGAAAACTCGCAACTAATGATAAATTATCATGAAGTGGCAAATAAATAAATATTAAAACATCCTACAATTAAATAGCAATTCAATTTCTTGTAAATTTTTATGTACTGTTCATAAGTGAAAAATATAAAAATAATGTTTTCCCACCTGTAAGGAGAGTTATGCCGCCCACGAAAATATTAATCGGTGAATAAATTTTCTCGAATATTTTTTCAGAAAGGAATTGAAATTTTTCAAGCTCTATTGCTCCACTGAGTTAAAAAATATTTAAGTCTATTCTTTTCACCTACTCGCTAATTGCTTATTATAAATTAAAATATTGTAAATTAAAAAAAAAGATATTGCTGGAATTTGAAGGAGGTAAGAACTAAGAAAAATTCTAATAATAATTGATAATTAGTTTTTATCAAAGTAATCAGACTTAATTCGGAATTTAAAAAAAACGAAATAAACAAGCCATTTAATATTATTTAACTAGCGCAGACCCGTGAATAACCACGGGATAGACCGAATACTTAACGAATACGAAATGACAAGATACTAAACGACGTGAAAAATGAAGTGTTGTTTCAAGAGCCATTTCACGCTAATTCAATAAGAAAATAAGTGTCATTGACCAGAGTGCGAAGATTGTGTCCCAAAACAGGCTATTTGAAACAATTTGGAATTGAAAAAATATTTTCCGGTGATAAAATCTTATTTAGGGCGAATGAACATCTTATTTTATGGCGTCGTCAGCGTAATAGCGCTATCAGACCGAACTAATATTATCCGAGATATCCTTAAGTTTCTCCCCTTGTAAACGCCATTTTCACAAGGCAAAACTAACACTGTCGTTAAATGAAATTAAGGTAATTTTAAAAGCAGTTTATAACCGATGAAGGTTAAATAAAATCCTTATCTATTTTTATGACACTGGAAGTGTAAAATCAAAACACAGTCTTCCGCTTTTGGATTCTTCGAATAATCAATAAAGTTAGGGCAATAACCAGTGAACTCACCCAAGTCTAGCAAAATTTTGAATGAAATTTTTGTTTCCGTCTTCTTCTATTATAAATATATATATATATATGTATATGTATTTTTTTTAAAATTACTGTTATTACGCATCTAATGTTACCTTGATTTATCTGCATGTTTATTTTCCTGTTATATTTTTATATTAGTTTTCTTATATATCTAATGTTACTTTGATTTTTCTTATATAAGTTATATTTTTATATTAGTTTTCTTATATATCTGATGTTACCTTGATTTATCTGCATGTTTATATTTCTGTTATATTTTTATATTACTGTTCTTATGTATCTAATGTTACCTTGATTTATCTGCATGTTTATGTTCCTGTTATATTTTTATATTACAGTTCTTATGTATCTAATGTTACCTTGATTTATCTGCATGTTTATGTTCCTGTTATATTTTTATATTACAGTTCTTATGTATCTAATGTTACCTTGATTTATCTGCATGTTTATGTTCCTGTTATATTTTTATATTACTGTTCTTATACCTCTTATGTTCCCTTGATTTATCTGCATGTTTATTTCCCCGTTATATTTTTGTATTAATTTTCTTATATATCTAATTTTACCTTGATTTATCTGCATGTTTATATTCCTGTTATATTTTTATATTACTGTTCAAATATCTAATGTTACCTTGATTTATCTGCATTTTTATATTCATATTATATTTTTGATAGTAAAACAATCAAAATAAAATTTTACTTTTCTGTCCAAATTCGAACTTTAACAATATCTGAATTCCTTTACACCAAGGAAAAGGATCTGTCAATGAAATAATGTTATTCAGTCACGAAATTCACCCATTTTCTATATACACCCATCCCCCAATTCATGACCAATGTATTCATTCATGTGAATCACGTGGTTAAAGTTACGTTATTATTTCGATAACATAATATGATATTACATGAAATTAAATACATACAGCTTTGATAACATCGTGCATTGAAACTATTTTAAGGCTGCCTTAAATGTTATAATTTTAAAAATAGAATATAAATAATTTCTTAAGTAACATGTATATTTTGTAACTATTCCAAAAGATAAAATTCTTTTAATTAGTTAACAAGGTTTCATTAGGCTGATGTTCCGTTTTTAATTAGATAACCACCCGGTTCTTGAACTGAGCTCACGAATACAAATAATAATTATGGTGCCTTGGAGATATTGTCAGAGAATATGCGTAAATAAGGCAATCCCGAGAAGTAACTCCCTGCCTAATATTTTATGAGATTCAATAATGTTATCGCGGGTGTACATCGTAATTACTGAGTAGCATCACTTTAATGTTAATTATGTGCCTATTGAGGGGTGTAATGAGAGTCTTGATACTCTTGATTAGGAAAATTATTAATTTAAAAGTTGCTTTAAAAGAGGCTCAATAAATGGACAAAATTTTTTAGAGACAAGTTTAGTAGAGAGGAAAAGAAATTTTTTACTAATTTTTTAAATTAAATACTCTATCGTGAACTTTATATATATATATATATTACAAGACATATTCTTTGAATTCCGTTAAAAAAAACATTATTTCAATAAATAAAATCACAATAAAGCTTAGGACGGGTTGTTTCGGAGAATTTGAACAATTCATCAAATTTCAACGTTCATTTTCAAGTTCTGTGAAAGATTTTTTCAACGGGTTGTTTCGGAGAATTTGAAAAATTCATCAAATTTCAACGTTCATTTTCGGGTTCTGTGAAAGTCCTATTCAAGTTCTGTTATTATATCATTGTAGGTTAGTTGCTTGACAAAACTGAAGTAAAAACAGAACTTGAAAAAATCTTTCAGAACTTGAAAATGAACGTTGAAATTTGATGAATTGTTCAAATTCTCCGAAACAACCCGTCCTAAGCTTTATTGTGATTTTATCTATTGAAATAATGTTTTTTTAACGGAATTCAAAGAATATGTCCTGTAATATATAAATAAAATATATCACGTGTTCACGTTGTGAACATAATAATTATCAAATATCCCGTCGTGGTGTGTCGAGCCGTGTCGCATCGTGTCGGGTCGTGTTGCGTCGTGTCATATGCATGTCCTGTTATGCTGTGTCGTGTCGTATCATGTCTTGTCGTTTCCTGTCGTTTGTTTCATTCCTGTTAATGTTGTACCACTGCGATCCATTGAAGAGACGAAGTAGCGAAAGTACAGCGTTATAAGGTGAGTGACTGCATTTATATTATTTTGCGTCCCTATTTCAAGCCCTTTATACATTTCACCAAGTTTTTGGAGTGAGTTATCTGGGATATTAGTGAATTGAGGTACGTTTATTTAGGTGTAAGCAAGTTGGGACAATTAGATCAATGAACATCCATTTATCTATGAAGTATAAATTATTGTAATCAAATTATTAAGCTTTCTATAACAATAGTAACAGTTTAAAAATTAAATTGTGGCGTTATTTTAACTATACAAAAATAAAATACCGAAAATTACCAACCGTTTATATAATTTTGATAACATCTCAATAAGGGTTAAATAACAAAAAAGTGGGTAGTACCTATATGCAATAATCTTTAAAAAACATGTTTTCATTCTTGAGGTTTGTTTCATTGTTCATGAAATTTGATGAATCAATAGTTGTACTAATTATTTATTCTGAAATGTTTATTATTTTGAAATTTTTATTATTTTTTTCCAGCCAAAAATTGTGGCTGGGAAATGAGCCGACTTGTTGCGTGATCGAAGATGTTCTTGTAGAACGTCGTGTAAGTAATGTAGAACGTACAGTACATACAGATGTAGACTTCATACCGCATGCTCGTAGCTTTGATTACCTACCACGCGGTCTGGCGGTTTGCGTAGAACGTTTATGTTTTCAATTATGCTCGAGTATGTTATTCTCTTCCGTGCAATGAATAGTCAGGGCAATTTCCATGAATTTCACGAATTCATTAAGGCAGTATGACTAATGCGGCGTCTGTACTCATTCACTCAATTTCTTACTTGAGGTTTCTTATTAATAAGATGTTATTAATAATAAACGGGTCAATTTGACCGCATACGATCTATACAGGAAGGGATTTCCTGTATCGATCACAAATGGTGCAACTCAAATGTATAGACTTAAATAGCAGTTACTAAATTAGACACACAGTAAATGTAAATAAATTTAAGAATATATTTATTTACAATTAACATTAATTTAAGAATAGTAATAAAATAAAAATAATATTATTACATTTCGATTAATGAGTAGATAGTAGGTGGTATACGTACATGGAGTTATTTTATTCATTTGGAGTAAACGGAGCTGATAATATTGCTAGCGTAGTTACATAATAAATTGCGACAATAAGCTGTTGGTGGTTCAAATGCTGATATAATATTTTAAGAGGATATGGTAAAAAAAGCAAAAAAATTTTTTTTGTTAATTAATGATGAAATTAAATAGTTAATTATATTCTAAGTATGTACTATTAAAATTTGAATTTGATCAATTACTACTAATATGTACCTGTAATTAAAAGATACGTAAAAAATTATAATTATTATTTGGTTGATCAAGAAGTTGTCTTATTTGTAATTTAAAGAATTAATAATTTTTATCAGATTTGATTATATATGGGAGTGCATTAAAACATTTATACCTTGATATGTATATTTGTATAATGGTGTTGAGAAGCGCTCATTTCGAACTTAGTGATTTCAAGTTGCCACGTGATCTTGATCGGTTACTTATTTTTGGAAATGTTATTGTAGAATTAAAATACATTACTTGTGACTTGTGTACTAGATTATACTACGCCTCCTGTTATTATTTTATGGTACAAAATCACAATATCATTCATAATCTTCAGCCTGCGTAAGTTTGTGTTCGCAAAACTAGAAAAGTAGATCATAAAAGAAGTTTGTATTAATGCCGTGAGTGTTTAGAAAGTGGTTTGAATGATATAGGTTGTCGGGGACGCTCGAAGAATACTTAACTATTAATATCGAATTGACGTAATGTAGTTTTTTTTAACAGTAACGTTGTGGTTTAAAGTAGTGAATAGTGAAAGGAGTCAGAAACGCCCGAGAAAGACATTAGCATAGCGAAGAATTGCGGGGTCCACTAGTATAACACTATTAATATAACACGATTAATATAACCAAAATAACACGATTATTTAGGGCGACCATAAGAATTATCTCAAAACTTAGTATTAATTTTGAGTCTGACTAATGATCTGAACGATTACATTGGTCTCTGTGATTTGTGTCATTTTTTTAAGTAGTTCAAATAATTATTAATTATGCATACCAATTTCAGTTGTGAGTGTGTTATATGATATATTCCTGGTAATGATTTTAAAAATAATAAGTTTTACACAGGAGGTCACATCTTGTCATTTCTATTTCATTTTTGGCGATGTTGTGTGGAGGGTCTTTTTGAGGAGAGTAGAAAGGGGGAAACACAAAGGCCTGAACAATACAGACAAGCTCCAAGTAGGCACCAAGATTATAAGATTATCTTATTTTAATAATTTTTTATATTTGAATTAAATTTTCGACAGATTTAAATCTGAATCACTAATGATTTTTTAAGTTTTCTTTCAATCGAAAGGTAATTCTAATCGTATCTCTAAATAATTGTCAACAAAAATGTATTTATACAATAAGAAAACCTTTTATTTTTTTTTAAAATATGATTGGCATATATTTTTACAAATCCAAAAAAAATCAACAGTTTCAACATCCCTTGATTTTTCACGGGTCTCCGCTTAAACAAATAAGAATAGAGAATAGCAAAATAGGCTTTTTTTCGGTGAATATACATTTTTTATAATTTTATTGAGGATGTTATGAAAGGAATTTTTAATATGTAGGGCGGTGGTCATATTAATTTTGAAACAAAATTAATTTTAAAATAATTTTTGTATTCGTTCTTGGAATTGAATAATGTAATTTTCAGCTAACGGGTACTGCTTTTGGCCAGTTTAGACAGTTGATCAAGTTCATAAAAAAAAACAATTGAGTAAAAAATAAATCAATTCTATTGTACTTTTGACTTCACGTCTTCATTAACGTGAATGTCAGTCAGTGCGATATTTACGTCCTTATACGCTGGAAACATTTTGACATTTTCATCTACCAACGAATGAACGCGAATAATCAACCAGATATTGACAGGTGTCAGTCAGATGAAAGGTATAGATCAAAGGACCCTTTCTAGACTCATCACCCCGAGGTACCTGGTGTTGCTAGCCGGAAAAGGTGCAATTTATTACTTCAAGAAGTTTGAACCTTTGTAGAAGGAGAGGTATTCATAAAACAGGTAACCTTATTAGTATAGACGTAGTTAGCTCAGCTTTATACAAAAACATGTATAATTTAATTTATTTATTTACGTTCATTAGTAGGTATATTACATTGATTCACTACACGTCGCGTATCAATAAAATACATTTTTTCGCTTCCGTGGGAACCAAACACGTAATATTAAGCGTTAAAGGCAATTGCGTAATGATCTACGTTGTTCATTATTTCTCATCAACAGCTGCCTCACCAAACCAATAATAATATATATATATATATATTTTTTTTTAAAGTTCTACGAATTGTGCACAAAAATCGGACAATTCTTAGGTTTTTCATTTCAATTTAAACTGATTTCATTTACTTCTCAACTAGTTGAAGTCCCGGCGTTGCCCAATTTTTGGAAATCTCTTGTAGACAGTTACCTTCCTCTTGTTTTGAAGGTCAAGTGTGCAAAATTTCACCAATTCTAAAAGATTGCGTACGTATTACGTCATTAGTGCATGATACATAAATGATAATTTACAAAACCCGAGAAAAATATTATACCTATCTTACATTTTAACAATGTATACTATACATTTTAGATTATAACGCATAAATTATGAATAAAGATAAACGTATTAAATTCGGCTGAGTTTTAAACAAATGTTTCTTTTTGAAAATATTAATTTATTTCGGTAGAAACATCAGTGAATAATTTTAAACTGGTAGATATAGCGATTTGCGCATTAGGACATACTGATAAGTATTATTATTACTATAAAAAAATTATAAGTTTGTTTGCTTTTAATATAATAAATCCCACGTTACATCGAACAAAAATAATATGTAGTATTAAAAACATAATAATAACACTCGTTTTTGAATTAAACTGTAAACGGAGTACAATATTTAAAGTTCGTAAAAAAATCAGTACATCCACTTTCAATTTTCAGCTAAGTTCTCGACTGGATCAAGTACAAACATTTTTTTTGCTTATTGAAGACAATATTAGCGATTTCTAAACGAAAATCTGAAACAGAAAAATCAGAAAAGGATACGGTCACATCTAGGACTCGAACCCAGGACCCTTAAAAATGTGCGGTGAAAAAATGAAGACAATGTTGGTAGTTCTTATTCGAAGTATGATACAGTTAAAAGTGACCGAGGGAGATTGGGTCCCATTAGCTCAGTGGTAGAGCGGTGTCCCGGCAAGACAAGGGTCCTGGGTTCGAGTCCTAGATGTGACCGTATCCTTTTCGGATTTTTCTGTTTCAGATTTTCGTTTAGAAATCGCTAATATTGTCTTCAATAATTAAATATTACATTTTGAGGTTTTACTCAATAAAGTTATTCCGAAATTTTTTTTTTTTTTGCTTTGACTGAGGATTCAACCTACATCCCCAGGGACTGGCTCTTAACTGTAAAGTTGTGAACTTTTGAAATGGATTTTAAAACTTAAAACAATTTTTAAAAATTAAGGTTAGACTTTGTTTATTGAGGATTGAACCATCCTTCCCAGGGACTGACTTAAATAAGTGAACACCCAACCTAACCTAACCTAAGCCAAATCTTAATTGGAAAGTACCGAGATTTATTTCGTTTATTAACTGCTGTAAAATTTTAAATGTAAAGTCATATGATTTTTATAAATCGTTTGTGAGCGTGAATGCTACCAAAAGTTGATAGAAAGCTTCGTCATCGACAAAGAATCTATCTATCGAATTTTAGCTCGAACGGATGTCGGGAAGTGGGTTAATGTCCACTACCAAGATTTGCTTTCATTCATTCACGATAACAAAATCTAAATTCAAATAGACGTACATATTTTATTAAATAAATATATGTACATATTTAATAAAATATGAACTGCCAAAATTTTTTAACGGTTTAACACAATATTTAACATAATTACATAAAAAAGTTAACAGTCTAATATGAAATAATTTTAATTAATGTAATAATAATTAATACAACAATAAGATCTAAAACAGCTTCAGCTAGCTTTATTGAAAATGATTTGCACAATAAGATGCGTGAAATCTGATGATGTCAACTCACTTTTGCGCTTGGCTGCTGATTGGCGTTCAGTTCTAGCTGACATAACAGCTTAAACCGAACCATATATAAAGATAAACAGCTGCTGTTTAGTTTACAAATTAATGGCAGCAGCACGTACAGTAATAAACTCGGCACGAAATTGGACTCATATCCCTTCCCTTATGTTGTTAAGTGCTTATTTGTTAATATGCGGGCAAGTATCTGGTAGTATTAGTCAGAATTAGTACCCAACTACCTTAAGTTTTGATTACAAATTTTCGTTCCAAATATGTCTGAATACGAATTTTTGTATTTTTTTTACAGAGAAACTCACTTTTGAAAAAAAAAAGTTAAATTTTTTTTTTTGTTGTTGATATTTCGAAGGTACGGGGGAATACAAAGTTTACCATAAAAACAAAAAAATCAGAGAATAAATTTTGTTTTGCCAATTTGCAGTTTTTACATTTAACAAATTTTGACGAAATGTTTCAAAATAAATTTCTCGGTTTTAACGGGAACGATGAGTACTTACGTTCGTTGTTCTTAACTTAAGGCGTATCGTAAAACATGCATGTATAATATAAATGTTCAAACGTGCGAAAAAAAAATTGTTTCAGTATTATCTGATCGTAAATTGATTATGGTGAAAACTATGTACGTTCATGTCTCGAGTGGGATTTCAGAAGTTGCGAGATCGATTTGAAAATAAATCATGATATACCTCTGGGCTCTTTATTTGTCATAAATATGTAGGAACGTAAGTGTAGAAGGAATTCCAAAACAAAAAAACATACTTTTTACTTGTTTTTCGTTACTTAACCCTTCCGGTGCTAACAGGGGTACCAAGAACCGTTATTTAATGTTACTATCCTCCATGAATAATTTTAAATAAGGGCATTATAGATTGTGGTATTTTTTTGTATATTACCAGATATATTTACACACACAATATACCATTAAAAAATAAACTATATAAAGATCAAAACCCACTCCAGTATCTACCATATTTACGACGATGAATTCCGGGTAACGTAAAATGGTTAGTAAAAGAGAAGACTTGTTATTTTACATACAATTCATCAACAATGTCACCGGCCAAATGCCTGTGTTGAAAAAGTGTTATGAATCGGTCAATTGAAACGAAAATGTGTGCACGACCAACAAATATATGAATCCACTGCTTTAAAGCTTTCAGGAAGATTAAGAATGAGTATTTAGGTTGATTGGAATGAACCAGAAAATCCAAATTCTGCTGCCGATATCGAGGCTTTTTAAAGAGCTTTTGAGTTCAGACGACATTACAAACAACAATGTAGGAAAATGTATTTAATTTGTCATTGATTTAATTTCATGACCATATAATATTTTTTTGTTTAAATGATTTTAGTGTTTCATGCTTACTAAATAATTTCTAGGCAGGGTGATACGGTCATCCAATTTTTTTCTGAGGAAAGCGACTACCCCATAATATTCAACAGAAAATAGCAAAGCGCAGTGTGCAGCGGGGTTTTAGCTTCTCTCGTCTTCCCGTCTTCACTCCTGAGGAAGTCAAGGAGACCTACAACTTTTTCGGACTAAACCACTACTCCAGTTCATTATGTAACCTTGTTCCTGCCAGGATGATATATTGTATCGTAATTATATCATGTAAGGTATATAACTCTATCGTTTTAGTACATTCATTATTTCTTCTTCTAACACAGCAAACTTATTTTGTGGCACCATTTTAATTGATATTAATAAAATACTTAGTTTTTACCACTTTTATTGTTTATAAATACCAACATTTGTTGGAAACTAGTCATATCTTTCACTTCAATATTGGAATAGAATTAATACATTGTAATGTCAATGGCATTTAGTTGGATAAACTAGAAATTTTAGAGATTAGAGAGAGTGTGAATGCAAAATTGAATATTATTAACAATCAAAAATTATTTTTAAATGACCCAATATTAAACCTATTCCCTTTGTAAATTGTTCCATATTGCCTCTCTTTCCCCTTTATATTCTAATCTTTTTATTGTTGCCACTGTCTATGTCTATTATTTTTTAATGAAACCATTGTCTATGTCTATTATTTCTCTATTGATACCATTGTCTATGTCTATTATTTATAATTAGTATTGTTAAAACCCCGAAGAAGTGAGTGTTGCTCATGAAACATGTTGGTATTTATAAACAATAAAAGTGGTAAAAACTAAGTATTTTATTAATTTCAATTAATTATTTAACCTAAATTTACTGTCTTGATGAAATAAAAATACTTAACTGTAATACTTATGAAATTAAAATACTTGTAACAGCGTTTTTCATTTTCTGTTACTAGCAGAGAAATAATAAAATTTTTATGCTTCAAAACATTTGTCTTTTTATTTTTAAAATATTTTAGGCTAATGAATGGGGCAGGCTCCGAATGAGAATGATATTGTCTATGGTCGCATATTTTTTTGAGTTTTCTCTATCCTCGTCGATGGTGTGTGTGACGTAGCCAAGTTACACGAAAAATAAATGTTGATATATATATGGTTAAACAGTTAGCAGACTTGCTAGGAACAAAAAGCACGGAGTAATCAATCTAGTGGGTGGTTTATTTATGGTGGTACGTCTATGGTAGTTTGATATTATGATCTCGAACTACGCCATTGTCGTGTAGTTTTGGCGGATTTTAATATATTATTTATCCAATTTTAGCGAGATGTCCGTCAGTTTGTGGCTTTCATTTCTCAATCGGAAACGAAAAACAAAATGCCGAGTGGTTCGTTATGAAATTACTCGTTGCCAATGGTTAACCTTGACATCTCCAACATCAAATGGAATACGTGTTTGTAACCAAAAAAACAGGTTTGAATCTTTTTTTGTTTGGTTCCTAATTTGCTAATTTGTAAAAGCCTTAATTTAACTTCACCGCAGAAATTTATCTAATTTGCTTTTCAGACATTATCCGTGTTCCTGCCAGGAATGTGCGTAATGTCTTGCTGAAATAAAAATGCTTAACATGTAACTGAGTATTTTTTATTTTCCTGTCGTGAGGTAATATTTTGACATTTCAAACAATTTTATTTTTAAAATATCTTAGTAGGCTCCGAATGAGAATTATATTGTCTATGGTGGCGCCTTTTTTGAGTTTCCTCTATCCTCGTCAATGGTGTGTGACGTAGTATTGTTGCACACATTTTTTTTGTAAATATTGGCATATCTATGGTTAAATGCAGGACTAGTCTGTTTTGTAGAAAAAGCCCAAAGATGTCGATCTAGTGAGTGGTTTATTTATGGTATAACCCAAACCGTCTTGGCCAGAGGCCTCGTTCGTTTTTTTACGAATGAGTGGGTTTTTTGACTAAATTAAACATAATAAATATTTTAAACGAATTATTTAAATTCTTAAGCCATAAGAATAATTAACTATAAATGTATGAATTAAGGCGAAACAAGACGTTAATAATGGGGGTTTGTTCGAGGCTCGAATTTTAATTTATTCCGACGAATTCGTATCAATAACATTATTTTTTCAGACCGATACTCACGGATGTACCATTAAAATACAATAAGTACAATTATTTAAAACCTTTAATTACAATAGTACAATTTTTTAAAACCTTTTCCAACAATAAAATTACTTTTTTTTTTTTTTTTTTTTTTTTCATAGGAAGCAATTACTTTGTGGTTAGACATTATATTATAAAATAAAACAAAAAAAACTTTGTATTTAACCACGAATTTATTATTTCATATATCGACCGGTTTCACTTTGACCAAGCTTCTTCAGGAGTTATGGCTTATATATAAGAGTGACAGAGGGAGAAAGAACAAAATTAGAGGGAGACAAAATATTTGACATAGGTAAAATGGATAATCAATTAGTGGGAGGGAGACAACAATACAATAATCAATTACTGGGGGGGGAAACATCAATACACATCATAATCAAGTAAATGAACAAGAAGTTAAGCTTCTCCGGTATTTATAAACTTAGCTGCAGCGATTGTCCTGCGTTCTACATTGGAAAAAACAGCACGTAATGTCAACATTAGAGTAAAAGAACATTTACGCTGCTTAAATGGAAAAGGTTTCTCTGAGCTCGCAAATCACTTGATCTCAACAGATCATACATTTAATAAAATTTCAGGAACTCGCATCTTACATAAAAATAGTATAGGTATAAAACTAGATAACTTAGAAGCTTTAGAAATTAGGAAATCTTTAAATGAAAATATGTCAGAATACTTACTTAATAATCAAATTAACTTATCAAATCAAAAAAATACACCCTATAGTCCTATTTTTAACTTATTCCCCGCAATCCATCCTAACCCATGATAGTATATATGTGTTGTAGCGTGATTCATTATTAATATTATCATATATCTAAATATTGTCCTTTAGTTAATGTAAAATACAACAAAAAAATCTTTTTTTAATATCTCATAGATCACAGTTAACTGTTGTTTGTTCATTTACTTGATTATGATGTGTATTGATGTTTCCCCCCCAGTAATTGATTATTGTATTGTTGTCTCCCTCCCACTAATTGATTATCCATTTTACCTATGTCAAATATTTTGTCTCCCTCTAATTTTGTTCTTTCTCCCTCTGTCACTCTTATATATAAGCCATAACTCTGTCTTAGCATTTAGTTATTATTATATCCTGAAGAAGCTTGGTCAAAGTGAAACCGGTCGATATATGAAATAATAAATTCGTGGTTAAATACAAAGTGTTTGTGTTTTATTTTATAATAAAATCACTGCTAAGCACCAGATTTTGTTTGTCTAAACGATGAATTAGAAACTTTCCGCCGTATTCATTTATAAACATCTGAAATTTTAGTAATACATTTATTTGAATTAATTAAAATAAACCCCGTGGAAAGATCGATTTTATAAACCTGCTTGGGCGAATTCGACCGTAAGTCCACGCGCCGAGTATGTTTATGGACACCTTCTTTACTTACGTCTTTAAAATTTCAACTTTATTTTAGGGTATTGTGTCTTCTTAATGGGAAAAAGGCACTAAAATGACAAAATGCTTGGGTTTACAGTGTCACCCCTCAAGGAACCCAATATTTTGTTTTAAATCTTGGCATGCCGAAGGTTAAAAACTCTGCAAGTCCCATTATTATTTCGTGTCGAAGCGTGCGAATAAGCGAGCCCATGTTTCCTTCTAAATCTCATGATATTTTTTCACCTAAAGCGCATAGGTACACTTTGAAGTAGTTACACCCCAACCCCTTACAATATGTGTGGAACTACTTTGACCTAGCCTCGGGATGATGGAATTCTGAAGTTAACTAGACAACAATGTTTACGCTGAGAGACAAAGACTGTATTCTTCGAATAACACGTATCTTAAGGCTTCAATGTAGATATATAGTGTAAGCGTAGCACATCTCGTAAAGTAAAAACATTATTGTGTGCATAATAATTAGTAGAATAACTTTTTTGTGAGGTACCCACTTTTTTATTTCTGCTACTAAGGTTTGTTTAATACCACTTCACAATCTTTTCTAATAGAAGTTTTAAATGATAAAGCTGTTTTTCCAAAGAACGTGATGGGCTTTAAAATTGATCAACTACCCACCATAATAATGATAAAGTGGTCATTCTTAAGAAAAAATATTTCAAGAATATCAACCACCGACCAGTTGTTTTTAGCTTGAGGCCTTGATAGATTTTATTGTTTTGTATTTATATTGAAGACATCCTTTTGAATTTTCTCATTATTATTAAGATAAAGATGATAGCGAAATTCCTATTTAATCGAATTTTAAAAAGTCTTTACTGAAAATAATAGATAACGCCCGTTGCAAATATTAATTCCAATACAATATTTTTTTAAATTACTATGCCCTTCATCAAGTTTGTAAAGAAGAAAGTATAAAATACTTGCCGTGGTAACATTTTTTTTGTAAAAAAAAATTAAATTGCTTGCTGGACGTGTCCGTAAAAATGTTTTATTTTTATAGCCGACCATCATTGTCGAACAGTAAATCTACTGTGCATTTGTACAGGCAATGTTCCCGAGGAACCGAGCCAACGTCTCTACAATGTGCTCGCAGATACACTGAAGAGAATTTTTTGTAATTTGAAAGCGATGCAACCGAGCAGAAAGAAAATCACGTCGTTATTACGGAACCGGGAAAATAAATTCTCATGCAATTCCTTTAAAGTATTCGTACATTGTGAGTTTACGTAATGGCGGGACACACGTACTCGAATACACAGCTGAGTTTAGGTGCACGGGTTATGGAGATACATGAATTTAACAAGCGATATAAATTTTTGTTACTGAGTTGTTTCCAAATGCTGCGCGATATACTGGAACATTTCTGTTATTTCCGAAAGCTCTTGTCGACTGGAGGCTGGGAACTTCTGGGAACGTGTCTCGGCTCGGCTGTTGTACGAGACATTCGGCTTTTTCCACGGGTGTTTCCTCGCCCCCGGGTGCTACACGGCTTTATTAATCTTTGCTCGGAGTCAACCACTCCGGGCGATCTTCCGCAATCATCGCTAGCCTCTCGCTCCACGAAATTGTATTTTTTTGCCACGGTTCGTTTTAGCTTTTTAAATTGTACGTTTCAACGCCAGATTTTAATTAAAATACATCACAATGCAGTCGAAAAAACGCCTTTTCTTCCACTGTTCCCACAGATTAACGAGAAAATCTATTTACAGTTGGGCAATGCTAGAATTGTTTTGTTTCTTGAGTCGGGTGTTGGGCGAATATTCCTTGAAAATTAAAACATAACTACATTTTGTATATTGTAGATGAACTAGAACGTCGTTTAAACTATACTTATTATGTATTGTATAATATAATTAACGTCATTTCACTGTCAGTCGGCGTTCATACGCAGCATAGGTGGCGTCGACTGAACATAATTCTTTTGTCTATGGGAAAAAAAAAACACGTAAAGGCAACATTATACCAATTAATATTAGTAGTGCGGTCTATTTTTTAGTATTTATTTTATGTTTGAGTAATTCATTTTTTAAATGTTTGTGTTGGTCAGATTTTTGTTTTTTGTGTCTATTGTTGTGCAGCTTTTAGTTTTTTGTGTGACTCGTGTTGGGAAATTTATTGTGGGCTCCAGTCCATGCTGTGCTAGTATTGTAAGGTATTCTATGTTTTGCTGGAGTCCGTTTTGTGAAGTTTTTATGATCAAGTATCCTATAATGATAACATATTTATTTTTGATGAGATCAGTCAATGTACTGTTGATGGCAGCTAGGAAATTTAAAATATTTGTTTTGGATGGAGATCTTTACAAAGCTAGAATTATTGTTCCTTCTTCTTATCTAATTTTTAGCAAGTTGACGTGTATGATGTTTATTTCTTGAATTGTATTAGTGGTGTATAAAACTGTACAATCATTGTGGATTTTGAGTTTCGTGTATGGTGTGCTTTATAGTTTTCGATTGTTTTAGGTGTGTATTTATCATTCAACCAGTCAATGACATAAAACCTTATTTTCAAGCTGTTGAAAATAAAAGCAATGCTTTCTATTTTGTCTATTTAACTTTAATTACATTACTTGCATGATACGTACATAAAAAAGAGATAATATAAAATGATATAGAGTACATGATAGTAATAAGATAAAACGTGCTTGATATGTACAAAAAATATTGAATTAAAAAATGATACGTAATATAAAATAATATAGAGAATACATAATATTAATATAAAACAAGTATAGTAGCAAATACCAAGGATTGTCAAGAATGGCGTACACTATGATGATCTTATTTTTGTTTAATGTTTTATTGTTTTATTTGATATGATTTTAGTATCAGTGGTGTCAATATATTATTTATTTCCTGAGTTATTGTGTAATTCTGCGTTAGTACCTACATTTTTACAATGGTAAGGTACCGAAACCCAATGAAGTTCAGGGGAGTCCAACATGTTATGAACAATTTTATAATGGTAAGGTACCGAAAGCCAATGAAGTTCAGGGGAGTCCAATATGTTATGAACAATTTTATAACGAAAAAATATGTCAGAACATATTCATCACATTACTTAGAGCAGTGAATGAGATTTGATGTTTTCAATAGAAATTCATAACCTCTAATGCAATTTACATATCGCAAAAATTCATAACGGATTCGCTGAATAGATTATTCCAAAGGTGTTGAGTTATACTGACTTCCGAAAAGGGTTGAATATAACATTTGATAAGTTTTTGAATATTTGAAATCTTTGAAGATCTTTATACATCAAACTTTAATTTGCATTGTTTTACTGGCTATGTTATTCATGTGAGAAATTAATGATCTTCATGTGAAAAATTAATTTTATTAATGTGAAAAATTAATGTTACTCATGTGAGAAATTAACGTTATTCATGTCAGAAATTCATGTTATTCATGTGAGAAATTAATATTATTCATGTAAGAAATCAATTTTAATTTCGTGTAAAATATTATTTTCAGGTCTATTATTTCTTCATAAAATAAATAATAAATTAAATTCTACATAATTTCATGACATAACATTTTTTTACATTGAGCATTAGTTTGTTTTTGATTACATTAAAAACACAAATTTAATGAGATTCGATTGTTAGGAAATGTATTCATCAATATTGTTCATAATTCGGTAAATTTGAATAACTAGTTACATGTTTAGCTTTTCTCCTTTCTATCCTCTCGTTAACTGATGGAAAGTCCCAACCAGCTGAATTATGTTGTAGCGATTTTTAACCAATTTTATCTAAAAATCGCGAAGGCTTTCTTGTCTTCACTAAATTTAACCCGCCGACGTGGTGCCTTTCTTCTTCGTGATCAAAGGCATTCTTGACGCAAACGACTACTTTAATGACCTGACACATATATTTTGCTAATAGGATAACTTGGATGCTTCATTATTTAAGATTTGCATCGCGCTAGACAATGAGTTTGCTAGCGCCGCCGTCACAAAGGAGTGACTGGGAACGTTAATTAAAAGGCAAGAGGGTTTGTAGCGGACAAGAGGTTGCTAAAGATTACCGAACACCTTCTCTAGTGACATAATAACGTGTTGTTCAACCATTTTAGATACTTGCATCTTCGCGAAATCTCTTTTTTTGCCTCAAAAGGTTTGCAAACTAAAGAAAATTCAAAATATGCTTTGGTAAAAGTTATTTAATTAGGGAAAATGCTTGCGAAAAGTTTCTGAAAACCTATTATATTTTTAATACCTAACAATGCGTATAACTTTTCTCAATTTTTTTTTTCAATTCTACCCAGGAGGCTCTGAGGAAAATAATTTCCTTCAGTGTTTATTTCATAGATTTGTCTTTGAGGGTATTTTTAGGAAAGAAAGGAGAGGAAGTTCTAGGGATCAGTGTGTAAAAGAGTGACAAACAAATGATCTATCCCTCCCGCTGCGACGCAAGGCGATGGGTCAAGATAAACCAGTTGGAGAGGTCAATGGGTCTCCCCAAACCAGCCTCTTCTGATCCAGCAAGCCACGCAGCCGGTGGGCAGGCACATCCTGAACAACTGAATACACCCCACCCGATAAACCCGAGCACCCCTGTTAAATCATCATACATAGCGAATCAGTAGAGGTGTCCTATGGCCGAGGTGTTATCCAATAAATGGTTCCTGAGGAGGCGGCACCCAAACCCGCCTCCGAAATTGAAACAATAGGTAAAAATCATTTAAACATTTAAAATAATTTTGTAGGGGAAAATGTGAAGTCTCCTATGTCAACTGGTGTGGTTAGTAAATGTATGGATATCACATATAAAATATTATTCGTGTTTGTGCATGAATAGCAAACGTAATAGGTAGGTAAACCTACGAATTAGAAGAATTAAATAAAATACGTTTTTAATTCGTAGAAACATTGAAAAATTGCTGTGGAATTCTATTGTACTGGTAATGACGTAATACTTTTTTCCGTTTTTTTTTTTATTTTTATTTGATCAAATTTCGCTGTGCTACGGGATTTTCAGAGCGGTTGAAACGGGTTTGATCGAAAATAAAATAAATACCGAGAACACTTTCCTGCACTAAAGTGTTTTTAATTATATATTGTAGGTATTTAATGAATTCATGATTAACTTCCACTTATATTCTGTTTTCTACTGTTTCGATAATTGATTTTACCTGTTAATTTAATGAGCGATTTGTTTTACAACGAATTCAAGCTCATAGCATGCATATTTTCTTTACGACTGTAAAAATATTTAGTAATTAAAACGAATTATATAACTATACACCGTAATGATATAAATTGCATCTGGGCTTTTTTTAACTACGTTCGTAAAATTTCGAGATCGAAACAATAAAGATTTGTATTGATGACCTAAAAGTTTTGGTTTATTTTATGAGAATACGTAGTAACTTTAAATCAATTCGAGTGCCATTAATTAATTGATTTCTGGTCGAATTATAATTAGCGTTCTTATACTATTCTAAGCACGTAACTACTACTTCATCAGGGCAATACTTAATAAAAATAAAACTTGCGGACGCCGGAATTTGATTTTTTTTTTCTCACGAAAATTCTAAATTTACTTGACGAATGAAAATATGTTTACATAGGTACGCCATTCGCACCAGGCAAAAAATATAAATAAAATATTAATATAATATTTATTTCAGAATGCAATAATGCAAATGCATCTTCTACCTTTTTCTCGTTTTGTGGCCCCTTCGTGTTGGACACTATCTGTTTATTTTGTTTTTTGGATGTGGCTATTTTTAACAACGAGTTCATTTTACAAATGTACTATCATAAATATAGTAGCCTGGCTGAAGAATTAGCTATCGTAGCCTATAATTGGAGTAGATATCGTAGCTTACGATTGAAGAAGATATTGTAGCCTACAATTGAAGAAGATATCGTAGCTCTCGATTGAAGAAGATATTGTAGCCTACAGATGAAGAAAATATCGTAGGTAACGATTGAAGAAGATATTGTAGCCTACAGATGAAGAAAATATCGTAGGTCACGATTGAAGAAGATATTGTAGCCTACAGATGAAGAAAATATCGTAGGTCACGATTGAAGAAGATATTGTAGCCTACAGATGAAGAAAATATCGTAGGTCACGATTGAAGAAGATATTGTAGCCTACAGATGAAGAAAATATCGTAGGTCACGATTGAAGAAGATATTATAGCCAACGTTGAAGAATCGTAGCCTATGATTGAATAAGACGTGTTGTTTACGATTCAAGAAGATATTTATCGTGGCCTAAAATGAAATATAATATCGTAGCCTAAAATGGAAGAATATATCGTAACTTGACTAAAAAACTTACTAGTCGTAGGTTCTTCAGCCAGGACGTGATTGGTCTAACGATTTTGTTAACTTCTAATTTAACTACAACAAACCGTTCAAGAACTTGTGTTAGTTATTTCTAAATGTGTGGAAAAATAACCTTTGAAGTTGTTCAGTTTATTTTTCTATACAAATATCAGGAGATGACTGATAGTGAAACAAGTTGATGATACGACAACATATCAAAAAACTTTTTATTTTGTATACATAACTACTACTTATTCAAGAAGCAATAGAGAAAAATAAACAAAAACAAAAGTGTAAAATCTTCAACGTTTTTTGTAGTTCGGGTAACCTGATTGCAAATATTAGCAATTATTATCAATTATTAGTGCTTTACCTTGGTCCATACGGAATTGTGCAATAGCTGTATTATATGTAAGTACGGTGCTAAACCATTTTCCATTAGCTGGCCCGCCCGCCGCATCTAGCATGGGAATAACTGAACGCGAGCTAAAAGAGCATTCGGAAAATTGAAAACATACGATAGGTGCGATCATATGAACACAATGCAGCGACGGGAGAGTTGGAGGGAGGTTGTAAGGTATTAGTGGATAGTGCTGGCATGTATCGGGACATAGCAGTCGCTAGCCCTGGATAGTGGTAGCACTGCTACATCGGTAGGGTGGTAGGTTTGGTTGGCATGACTGGTAGCCGCAGGGAAACCCCTCATGCTAATTGTGTTTCCCTCGGTCCAAGAGGGGCGGGGCGGATTCAGACTCGCATGAATATGCATGGTGGCAAATAATTCCCGGACATTCCTGTGATTATTCCTGATCCATTTTATGTTTGTCCTAATCTAATTGGGAGCGTGTGTCCGCTAGCGGATTAAAATCTATCAAGATCCTCTCGACCATGCTTAACTCCAGCTCTGAAGTTACGTTCTAAACTAGAGGTCTATGGTTTTGCGTTAAACTAAGGTCTATCTGTTAGTATTCGACTATAATGCCCTGTTCAGATTGGGAATAAAACAACTTCCGGCGTCTTTTCCCAGCAGAAACGACCAATGAAAACGTCGCCTTTGTTACTTTGGGAATAATGGCTTCCATTGGCGACACGCTTTACGCTAGAGAGTAGAAAAGGTTCCCGGGAGTTTTTTTTTAATACTGTGTGATTGAGGCTTCAATTTGACCATTCGCAGAGTGGCTAAAACGTTTTATTACTTGTAAGAAATCAAACGAAATTTATTATTCGACACGCTACACACCATTGGCAGGTCGTGACTATTTTTTTTGATTTTGAGATATTACAGACCAAAAAGTAAGTATAAGTGGATGTAAATTTAAATTACGAATTTTATAAATAAAATTCAATTTCTGACTATCATTTTTTCCGGGGGTTTTTACGCGTTTAATAATACGTGTAATAAAAGGGAAGCCTCCACTACAAAAATTACAATACATACCCGTATAATGCAAATGGCATTTTTTGCTGTAGAATAATGATTGTGTAAAATTGCTTTAACGTAATCTACTAAGAATTTAATTTAATTTAAGTGAAATTTTAAAAATTATTTCATATAAGTCTAGAGAAGTTTATTAAATTATTTCGTTATTTTTTTAATGTTCGTTCGTCGTTCATACTAAATACGAAATATAGTTTTTAGAGAAAAAAATCGTCTTTTTTTCTTGGAAAATTATATCTCCTTAAATACGAGAAATTTTTAATTATTTACAAAATTCAAAAAAAAATTACGACTGGTGAAGGATGATATTATTATTTTTTGACAATAACATAAAATGATACACTGCGCATTTGCAGGTTTAAACTAGTACTAGTACAGGTTTAAACTAGTACTTGTTACTAGTACTAGTACAGGTTTAAACTAGTACTTGTTACTAATACTCGATATGATTTTTTTGTTATACTCTATACAGGTTATTTCACGCTCAGCTTTTATGGGATTTCCAGAGGAATTATGGAATTAACAATTTTTAGGGAAAATAAGAGGTGAAGGAGGAGTATATCAATGAAAGTTTTAAAACAAAAAAGAAAATTTAATAAAAAATATTTTTTTGTAAATAAAAAAATAATAAAGAACGGACAAGAAAGAGAGTCTGGCAATATAATTAGTTCAGCAATATCTGTCGCATATTTACAAAAAATATTTAACAATGTATTTTGATAGTAGTAATGTTATAATATTACCTTCAAGGAGTCTGCCAACATAACCGGAACATACCATGACCGTGCTATGAACGTATCAGGCACGAAAAGAAACACGACACTGTGCCCACTGTAACGGATTGACAGCGTTCTATGCCACCGGCAAAATATTCTTTCCGTGGATTTGTTGACGGTCCGGTCATGGCACGCTACGGTGTTGTTCGGCGACGGAACGACATTAACTCATAGAAATAACATTTTTTTGCATGTGTCGATTCAATTTTGGTCATGGTATGATACGTTGTAGTGAGCAAAGCACTTTTATTTTAAAAACAGTTAATTACCAAATCAGTGTCATTTCAGCACAGGCGCCAATAAAAAATGGAATGTAGGTGCTTACATTTGTATTCTACCTTTTATACAACTTGTTTGTGATATTTTTTTTTGTTTATTGTTGATTTTTTTAATGAATTGTTATTACTACAAACATGAAAATATATGAGTGTTTTGGACATCATGCCTGTTTTAAATATTTAAATAAAAAATATTTATTTTTTGATAGTTGACATTATTTTAAACAGAATAAAAATGGCCCATTTTGAATCACGATGAAGAAACCTGAAGGTTTTTAAATACGTTGATTATTTTTATTATAGGTAGTGGCGTAAACAAAGTTGGTTATTTTCACCAAAAAAATGTTAACCCATGAAAGATTTACCCCCACAAATAAGCTGAGATTATTTTACAGGGTTGTGTTGTTTTATTATTGTTATTTGTTTAAATTAATATTTTTAGTGTTTTTTTATGTAAAATTTAAAATCTAAAAAATATAAAGTGTACACAAAAATTACATTCAAAAGAATACGTACTATATCCATGGATCTTTACAGGGTGTAACAGCACGTACCCTAAAAACCAGCGATTCCTGAATATTTTTGAAGTAAAGAACTTAGACGTCATTTTGCTGTCCGATGATATTTTTTTCAGTAAATAAAAAATCTGGTTCTGTCACACGTCGCCACTGATCACACTACACACTTGCGACGGAATCTATTCTGTATTGTGCTGCTGGAGCGAGATGGCGTACGTATCACGTGACCCGCTATCTCAACGCGCCGTAGCACTATAATAAAATGTTTCCAAAGTGCGGGTCTTACATTCCACCGTGATCACGCGGAGAGCTTAATTTTGCCCGTTGACAAATGACATTGGAAGGGCGCGCGTGGGTGGATTGGGCCATTTGCAAGATCATTAATTTATTTGCATACTAAAGTGACCACAGCTAATTTAGTAGCGTTATCTGTAAAGTGAGGGCTGTAGACGTTGTGGTATTAATTAATTCCAACCATAGCTCAGGTATAATTCAACGATAAAATGAATTGTATTCTACAAATTTATTTAATACTAGCGCGGGTAGTAAAATTACGCTACTGAAAATGTAAATTAGATAACATAAAAATAACAATAAAACCTTTTTTTTAAATATAAGTTTTACCACAACTGTAAATCTATATATAAAGTATAATTATAAATGATTTTTGATTTGATTTGAAAATTGTTGAAAACTGGTATATATATTTTTCTTGGTCATTGAATGCTCCGGAGGTATCTAAATTGTTCTACATATACATATCTTATTTTTAAAGTTGTCGTAAAAAAAATTCCATTTTAGAAATAATATCTTTGAAATATTTGTATCAACTTTTTGTATTTAAGTAAAAATGAATGTTTGTTTATTGTTTGTTTGTTTGTTTGTTTGTCCTATATGGACTTAAAAACTAAAGGACCGATTTCGCTGAAATTTTCATAGTTTGTTTTTACTACTGTCAGGAGTGTTTAGATAGGGGTTTGAATAATAGAAAAAGTCGGGGCAGACTTAACGAATTATCTATGAAATGGAATGAGATACGAACTCGAATAAAAGTCGATAAATTGTAGTTTATTTAATAGTAACATTAGTCAATGGTAGAAAAATTCGTGGCCCATTTTTTGTACATGGCTGCTTCACTTTATTTTAGGGCATTGTCTCGCCTTAAAACATACAAAATCAATAGGTTTTGGACAATAAGAGTCGGTGCGGGTGTTTGGACTGTTGCTAGGCTGAGTGACCATATATAACATGTCGAAGATTGTTTTTGTTTTGTTTTGAAAAAGTAAAAAGACGTTTGCTTCCAAAATTTCAGTTACCTTTTTAACATCAAATAATGTCAGGAATCACAGGTTGAAGAATGTCAAGTACTTCCTTTAACACACGAATATCGAATTATTACACAGGTACATTTTTGCATGGACTTAAAAAACCCTGGACGGACCAATTCGAGAACCATTTGAAGCCGCGGGCTGAGGGGGAAGATGTATGAAAAGTGCCTAAACCTACTTATTTTTTTCAATGACGTATCCCATTCCTTGTCTCATCAAATACCCCGAAAAATCCTAATCAGTTCAAAAGTTAGTCATACAAAATGGCTGCCAGGCAATTTCCCCTCACCTTAGATTTGGATTCAATTCCATTCATACAAAATCGCACTAATGCTCTGTCCAGGGCTTTTTAGGTCCATGCATATATTGCATATTTGCCTGTATAAATAATACTTCGATATCTGATTTATTTAGACAGTGTGGTAGGACATAATTAATAAGAGAATAGAAAAAATAAGTTTTGAAATTCAGGGAGGAGAATAAACCAAATATTTATTTCTATAGTTGGAATATGTTACGCAAATCTCGCATTTTCTTTTATAGCAATATTCAAATGTCTCTGTTTCTTTATAAACAGTTTGTTGCCACGAGAAATCTACGTCTTTACTTTTACTGGCTGCCATTAATTTTCATTTGTGTTCGCCAGCGGGAGTTCTTTTTAAATAATTTATACGGTTTTTTAAGAGATTATAATAAATTTGTTACATTTATTTTTCTTTTTGTTACTGCTTAGAAAAAGTCTATTGGTAAACCGGCAGATACGTAATAATTACGGCAGACGTATTTATGAGGCCTTCTCCAATCTTACTTAGATAAATAATTATTGTATTAATAAATTGAAAAATAATATTAAGTTGATACATTTTAAATCAATACGATTTAAATAAAACTGTATTTCACACACTGAATCTCAGACAAAGCAATTCGAATATAGATATCGACCATATTAGAATTCTTCATTAATTACATATTTCTCAATTTCTACCCATATGGAATCATTGATAAAAATGGATATTATATGAAGATTTGCCAATATTTAATTAGTTGTAGCATTGACGGTTGTGTAACAAATGAACCGTCTATTGCATGTAAAGTTCAACAACTTCCATTGAAATAGAATCATAAGACTACTCCAAATACAAAGCAGTTGTTGAAACGTATTTCTTCAATACACGTAGTGCTTTAAAATTTATTAATTCAAATATCTAGGGACCTATTATATTACCCACGTATAACATTTCCAAATCAGTTGGTGAAGGCAAATTTTTTCCCGTTTTGTTAATTGTGAAACTTACCCACCTTACATACATACACTAAATAAAGGCATTTGATGGCCTCCATGGTCAAGGGGTAAGGTTCTCAACTACCAATTCGAAGGTCGCGAGTTCAAATCCCGGCTTGAAGGAAGGAAGATACTCTTAGTATCGTCCTGGTGTAAGATCACCATTCAGAATTGAAAAGTTGTTTAAAATGGCTTTAGCCGTTTTTGGTGACAATATTTGAATAACCAGGTACTCCCTGACCTTCCTCTGCCCCATCTCCTTTCCATCCCCACTACTTTTTTGGGGATGCCATAGTCTGACTAGCTCCAGATGCTTGCGAGCTATTGGGACTCTTGTACGGTATTCACATAAAAAAAGCTTTGTATTCGTGATAATGATGTTTGAATCCCATTGCAATGAAAAAATACAAAAAAATATGTAGGTCACCAGTACGAGGTTTACAAAGTTGTTGTTTTTTATTATTTTTTATAATCCTAACAAAATGGCTCTCTAACTGTTGTAAAGCATAGGTTTCCTCAAAAAAATTTGTTTCCTTAACATGAGAAAAAAGAGTTTTCAGAATTCAAAGGGATATTATTCAGTGAGCTCTCAGAGGAAAATTGAATAATACTTGGCAACAGGAGAATACAAGAGAAAACACAGGGAGCTGAGAAAGTTCCGCTTGTCTTAGATATTCCCGAGTTCTCGAGTAAACTATTTTTCACATTTGCCAGAATCCTTGCCTGCGAGCGGTTAGAAGAAGACACGGCACAGAATTGTGTTAGGCTGCATGTAATATAGTAACAAGCCTAAAGGCCTGAACCGTAAATAAGCCCAACGTTGGCGAACTTATTTTCCGAAAATTCTCCAACGCGGCCTACACCACAATACCTACCTTCCGTTAATAAGTACCTAGGGTCCTAAATCTCGTGGTTCTCACTACTCTAGAGTAACAACTCGATACGTATTATAATGATGTTGTAGTTTAAATACCTCTATGCTAATTTAAATAATTCGTTCGGATTATGTGAGGCGCTTAATTATGTTTTTTTAAAATATTTATTTACATTACACAGGAGGCCCTGAGGGAAACTATTTTCCTATGTCATCTTTGGGAATGCTGCGTAGACGGAATTTTTATAGAAATAAAGCAGATGAAGTTCTGAGAAGGTGAAAGGTATGAGGGTTGGGTAGGAATCTAGGGGTCAGTGTGTCCAGGAGTGACAGATGTATGAATATATCCCTCCCACTGCGGCGCAAGGTGATTGGTCGAGAGACCAGTAGGAAGGTCAATGGGTCTCCTCAAACCAGCCACTCCCGATCTGGCAAACTACAAAGTTTGTGGGTAGACGCATCCTGAACACAACTCACCCGATGAACCCGGGAACCCCTGCTAAACACCAAACATAGTGAACCACTTGGGGTGACCTATGGCAGAGGTGTTGGTTATCCACTAAATGGTTCCCGGGGCGGCGGTACCCAAAGGCGCCTCCCAAATTGTGTTGCGCACTGATTGTGATTATGCGCCTACGTGTACGTCTTCCGCACGGTTCCATGATAACTCAACACAGTGACAATTCAACACACTTTTAAAACGTGATATAAAGTCATTAGAAACTATGAAAAAAAATTTTTTTTTATCCTAACCTAACCTAACCTAACCTAACTTCACCTAACCTAACCTAAACTAACCTAACCTAACCTAACCTAACCTAACCTAACCTAACCTACTTAACCCAGTTAGTAAAGTTTTTGTTTAATCACTTTTCATGTATTAACTTTTGAAAGATGTGATGAATTATCATTGTGATGATTTATCCGGTCACCCTTCCGCACACCACCGGAGAAATATACGCATGTTGGGTATTTACTTACGAAAATGAATGAATTGAAACCATACACACATACTTTAAAATGTTTGGGGTTATTAAACAACAACAAATAATTTATACCTTTTGCAAATAAGCATGCAAAGCATATTTTATAATTTTAAACATCACTCTTCCACGCTAATACTAGGAAATGAGATCATGAATGCACGAAGTGAACAAAATATATTATGAATTTCAATTTTGTCAAACGCTTTGAAGACTTCCGACAGAATTCGCAAAGCAACTTGCCGCTACCGGGAAAATTAAATCTTATTTGCTGCAATATGAACGCAAATATATTACCTACAACAGAAAGACGTTGAATTTTACTTGTGCTGACAACTCTTACCGCTTGGGGTTTCTCTTAACTTTGTCCAACAAAGCCCTAACTGTTAAATTCTTGCTCTAGCAGAGACCTGACAAATTCATATATAACGTATGCTCTGTGCCTCGAGAAGGATTCGCGGATGAATTATGTAAATGTATGTAAATTGGAATGGCTAGAAGGGTGTACAACCGTATTTAATGGGTAATCTTTGAACTTTTATTTTAGCCAACAAAATGTGAAAACTTATTCGTGATATCGCGTACAATTTGTAGGAATTACATTCCTTTCAAAAGGTTTTTGTGGTCAACGGCTCGATTATGGAATGATATTTGAACTTTTGTGTTTCCTACCTTTTAATCGCAACATAATTCTCAAAAACCAGATAATCTTTTCCTTTTTTAAAGATACCTACTATGCACAGCTTTACTAGATATATCACGGACGTAAAGAGAAATTTAGAAACCTTAGAGAAACGGACCTTTGAAAATGTAGAGTTGAAATAAGAACAATCGATGAATTATGTCAATTTATATGTGCAACCTCAAGTAAGTAGGTACAATATAACACTTCAAAAGACACTAAAGAAGAAGAATATTGATTACACAAATTAATTCTAGGACATGAAATGTTTTTGCATTATTAATGGGTTTTTAATTCGGATGAAAGTATTCAATTTAATATATAAAATAATTCGAAACGTGACTTCCCGAAATCTGTTGGTCGCTGGCGTAAAGACTAACCATATTTCACGAAATGTCTTTCAAATTTATCATATCACGCGGGAGATTATTTCGCCTGCTGGGCCTCTGATCCATAAAATGTCACGTAGCTAATTTTAACACCCAATTTCTTATCACTGGAAAAGCTGTCCATGCTATAGAAAATTCTTTTTTACCCCCTTTTAATGGAGGTACGCCGTAATTTTGCAAGAGCCACGGAAAATGTTAAACGAAATTTATCCCAATTCTTTGTAACACAAAAACTCTTCATAATTTGAGGGTGATCCTATTTTTAACAAAATGTATTAAAGAGATGAGAATTTGGTAACAAAGATACAAAAGGTGAGATATGAGAATAAACCAATTTATTGAACTCTCTTGTTAGGTAATCTGACCCCTGAATATGCATTATTCCAACCATTGTTCTTAGTTAACTTCAGTATTTAACGTTCATTTAAACCACATGACACATTTTATCATAGTAATACATACGTGTTTTGTGTCATCTAATTTACTCTAATTCCACCAATTATATTCGATGTGAGTATTCAACAAATTTATCGTCTTGTTTCATAAACAAAGTAAACAAAATCACATTCAATTTAAAGTCATAATCCATTTGATTCTGACATAGAAATAAAACTAGAATACTCAACGCTATTTTTTTATTGTTATAGTCTCAATATTTATTATCACCATGATATACCGTGCGGCATAAAACTTGTGAAATATGTATTTTTTTGAAACATTGAAAAAGCAAGAACAATATTACACAATACCATTAGCTGCGATTTAGTATGTAATCCATGTGTGCTTGCAAAACACGAAGGTGGAGATCTGAACAAAGCGGAGAAAACATCAAAAAGCAATCATGTAAAATTTTTAAATATGCATATAATTATATTCGCTATCACGGTGACTATCGCTATTCGCTATCTCGGTCGATTTTCCAATTTGTATATTATCTTTCTATATGATATCTTATTGAGTGATCAAGATCAATGATAAATATATCAAAAACCTTGGAATACGTCAGCTAACCGCATGCCTTTAGAATGATCTAAATAGAAATTGATAATAAATTGCGGACATCATCACTATGAAAATTATCTTGATTTTTACAGGTGATCATTGTGCAGAGGTGGTAATAAATTATTATCTAACAAAGACATACCAACCAACCATCCAACTATTTATTTAACGGTGTAAGATCAATCTTAGGTTAAAACCTATGTAGGTTATTAATAAGATGTAATATTATTTGAGTTATTTCACTTTGCAAAAATAGTCTCGTTCTTCTAGTATTTTTTTGTAATACATTTGAATGTAACCGCCCTGATAATCAAAGGAGACGTAAAGACAAACAAAGCGTATAATTTACGAAACTTTTTTTATTTTATGAATATTTTTTGTGCATCGCTGTCCTTGCCCAAACCCCATTTGAGTCCCCAACCTACAGGCGGTCGCTACCCCATACGCATACATAATATAATATGCCTTCAGAAGACACACATCATGTAAATGTAATGACATAATCTGGCATAGAAACCGTACAATTTCAAGAATGACATATTAACTTCGTGAAGCTTAAGGACCTACTTTTTCAGTTTTCCCTCTTCTTTTCTTGTATCTTTCTGCCTATCAACGGTTAAAAATAATGCGCTTCGCAGGCATACCGCAATATGTACCTACTACCGAAAAAAATGCCCAAACCACTGTATCTTTTGCGAGAAAATTTCAAACGTTTATCATTTTACAAAGCTAAATGCACCTACATAATTTTTGTTCAATATTTGAAAGCACGGATTGATTCACTGGAAACCTATTAAAAATTATAAAGAAGTGGTCGATAACCCGGCGGGTTCGATACACGGCTAGCAGTAGGGTGGATCAGGTTCAAATTCCAATGCGGGTATCAGTTTACATCCTTTTCAAAACGATTTATGCTTATTGAAAAAGCTTGTGCCACTAATTCAAGGCTTCGCAGTTTTTATAGCTAACTACTTATGTAATCTTCTTCACATTTATGTTTACGAATCTTCGATATATAATATATGTTTGTCCAAAAAGAGGACCGAAATTTAAATTTCGAGCCATTTTTAAATTATAAAGTTGGCAGCTCTAAAATTTAATGTGTTTAATCTTCTGTTAACATTGGTATTAGTTAATATGGAACGCTACACAATTGAATAATTATTTATCATTTCTAATTAAAACTGTTTCGTTTTCTCACTTTTTGTAATAAATCTTCAAATTGATGCGTTTGGATCATTATTTCGACCAAAAATTCCACAAAGCTTACAAACCCGTTTTAGAAAAACTTTCCCCATTTTTTAAAAAATAACCCTATGAGTTTTAAAAATAATAACGCGCTGTTTTTTTGTGTAGCGTTCCATATTACTAATCGCAAGGTTGACGAACGACACATATGACATTTTTAGAGTTGACAACTTTATAAAAATGTCGTGTAATTTACATACGGCAGTTGGGACACCCTATTTTATTTTCAAAATTATTGCTTTGTCAGCGAAATTTTAGTTAAATTTCAACCTCCGTACAAAGCAGGAAAAATATTTTCTCGATACCTAGCAGTCATGGGTTAGAAACCCGGGGAGGGCGATAAAATATGACTTATAGTTTAGAATTGTTTTCAATTTACGTATTTATATTAAGTATCTTTGAAAGTCGTTCGAGTAAATAGTTTTTTATAGCTTGATTGTTCTCACGCAAGTGAGAAAATCTGTAAGAACTCTGTTTAAATAAATAAATACAAAAATATATCAAAGATTCTCTCAGTATAACTCTAGTGACAGAGAATTCTGCAACCTTACTTGAAATAGTTTAAACTATATTTATTGACCAAAACTGATAATCTGAATATCTTAATTTTCATCTTTCCTTTCCTCTTTTTATATTTAAGCCACAAATATGTCTCAAGTGGGGATATAATAATGTCACAAGTTCAACTCATAATATCGTATCACGGAAAAAAAGAACCTACAAAATTCAATACAAAATGTCTCAAAATCGTATTATTTATTTGTGTGACCGTGTTTCCTCGTTAATTAACGAATAATTAAAATATGAATTCATTTACTAATAGAATCATACTAGAACCATTGAAGCATTCACCTTAGTTTATGATAAAATTTAAAAGCTCGAAAATCAAATGTCATCAAAATATTCTTAAATATTAGATAACACACTCACATAAGTACATATTTCAAAGTTTTTAAAATAAAATAAAGCTTTTCTGCAAACTATGCCGTTGGAATTTATTAAGTCATTGGGTAGGTGGTGCACAGTTCTGCAAACCCGCAATTAAAAAAGGACACACGCTTAAACTTTAAGCGCGCAAAATAAAAATAATACGAGTACATTCAGAAATTTACGTTTGAGCCAGCTGAGTATTTCAAACAAATAAATTGAATTAGAGTTTGCTTTAAGCAATCTAATTAATACTAAAGATTTAACAAATGCATTCATTCGTCACTCAATTTAATTAGTTTAGATTTTTAAAAAATGTGTACATTAATTACTCAATTTAATAAATTTTCCACAGAAAAGTTTTTCTAACTGGTTATCACTTTATGATGGCATTATTTATTTTATTAAAAATATCTACGTCTTTCACGAACATTTTTCTCCTCACCAGGAGTTAATCTACATCATCCCCATAGGGTATTTTCATATATATATATTTTTTAATTCTCGAAAACAATAGCGATAATGATGTTTTTTAATTCTCGAAAACAATTGCGATAATGATGTTTTTTAACTCTCGAAAACAATATCGATAATGATGTTTTTTAATTCTCGAAAACAATAGCGATAATGATGTTTTTTAATTCTCGAAAACAATAGCGATAATGTTTTTTTTTAATTCTCGAAAACAATAGCGTTAATGATGTTTTTTTTTAAATTGATAAAAAAATTCTATAACGATTTAAAATGTGTCATTTTCGAATTGCTGCCGAAACGACATGTTCGTTTTTATTCGTCAATTCAGCGGCATTGACGTCACGCCGGGCAACATTAGTGACAGCCGTCTCTGTTAGTGGCGCTTTCTATGTCACAATTACGTTGTAGCTGGTTGAAACCGTTTAGGAATTTGCGGTTTATTAAATCAATAATTATGAATATGTATATTACAATTATTAATTTTGATTACATGGGGGAGTATCTTGCTATTCGGGTCTGGTCACCTAAAATGGCTAAAGCCATTTCAAGCAACGTTTCAATTCAGAATGGTGGTCTTACACCAGGGCGGTACTGAGAGTATACTCTAATATACATTGAAAAGTGCCGCAACAAGACTATATATTATTTTAATTTAATAAATCGTAAATTTACACAAATTAATAAAATAAATTTTACTAGCGCACGCAGGAATTTGAACCCGTTACTTTCGGCTTTCTAGTCGAGAATGCTTGTAAAGCTCAAATGCTTGTAGTAAAATAAAATTTAAGTTATTGTAGTTATATAAAATTATAAATACGGAAATAATGAAATTTAAATTTGAAGTACATGATTGGTAGTTTTGATAGGAATGAAAAGCTCAGGTTTATGAAAGTTTTATGGAAAAACAGCCCTTTAACGGGCATTGGAAAAATATCAGTAAAAACTTCCAACGATGGGTAACCAAATCACGATGAATCTTATTTTCGCTAACGTGTTTTTCCATTTTAACCTAAGTTCTTTCTAGTTTTGGTTATGAATTCTCATGGAAAATCCATCTCTTTTCCATCTGAATTTCCATAAAAAATAAATTTACTTATATCTTTAGTTTGCGTGGAAAAAACCACCTGATAAATGTATGCTTTTATGCCGAGATATAAAAGTCCATATTGTCGAAATGTATGGTACAAATTTGATCAAAGGAAGAAATATGACGAAACTTGAAAAAACTCTGTAATACTTTCAATGCTGTATTATTAGTGGGAATAGTAAATTTCCGAATTTCGGTGCTGTATCGATTGCCCGTTTACTTAGGGATGAAACTCAAGTAGCATCCGGCGGAAGTTGTAAGGGTTATATGTAACGTGATGCTATTACCTCTGCCATAAAGTCGCTTGTTTTCATTACCCACCAAAATACCTAATGGAATGAATAGTTCTATTTCTCTCCCAATAGATAGCGGGCGCCATCCGATTTGTTTGGTGAGTGATATATCGATTGCTTAACTTACTTAGATGAGTTCTTCCAATTATCAATTTGTCATCGATTACCGAGGGGCTACTGAAAACACTCAGAATCGGAGCTGTATTTAATGAGGTACTGAGGTAGGTATTGAGGTAAACTATGTTTGAAGAAAACTGATGTATTTTTCTGTTATTATGCCGTGTTGCGCTACATACTTCTTTAGCCAACGTTTTGGACAGCATTAGGTTGTCCATCATCAGGACAGATATATGATGCCAATAATGATGGATTCTGTAATGCTGTCCGAAATGTTGGCTAAAGAAGACGGCATAATATCAAAAAAATAAATCACTGTATTAATTTTAGCCGTGAAAATCTCAAATCATTTATGTTTGAAGTGTTTAAGTTACGACCATCAAATTTGTATTACTAAAGAGAAAATATCTGTCTCGAGCTTTTGGGGATCTGCCGAAATGAGATTCACGAGTTCACGTCAGAAGCACTACTATTCGATAAGCTCTCGGTATATCTCCCTTGCTAATCTTTATAGACAAATCCCAGATTAGGTCGCTTGGGTTTAGAGCTCAGGGTCGCTGCAGAGTGGCTACAAAACAGAACTCTTTCGGCCGTTCTTGACGAACAAAATCCGATTTGTTTATCCAGTACCAACCTGGGGAAAATATAAATGAAACTGTAGGAGGAGAGTTCGAAGGAGAGGTATAAGGACTGTGGAGGCACCTTACGGAAGCAACGAACATTCAATGATGATGACATCTATCTTCTCCTAAATACTTAGGTAGATGTAAATGTATATATATTTATAACTATAATTTTTTTAATTGCTTACTCTTCACCCGAAGTAGATATTATACCTGCATTTACAAAATGCAGAGGCCTCACATTTCCATTGGTGTAACATGTATGAACAATAGCTGAGACTAAAGATGGTGTAGTTTATTGCGGTCGACGTTTTCAACGAAAGCACAAGCTTTTATTTTTCTAGACGATGAATTAGTAACTTCCCGAGGGATCCCTTTAGAAAAATTTGATATTTTAGTAATACGTTCATCAGAAATAATTAAAATAAATCACACGAAGAAATCGATTATTATCGATCGAGGCTTGCTAGTGCAAAGTCGACCGTAGGTCCGTCCATTACGTCTCCATTTACACGACTTCATTACTTACGTCGTTAAGACTTCCTCTTTATTTTATCGATTTTATAGAGGAAATTCAACTGCAGATCTGTCCAATACACCCGAGGCGCACGTCGCATATTTTTGTGAATGACTGCTTCACTTACGTCGTTAAGATTCTGGATTTATTTTAGGGTATTGTCTTGTCTTAAGCATTCAGACTAGAGTGGTATTCAATGTTACCACGTAGTCGAATCTTGTTGTGTAAAATCTTTTTATTCTCCTAGAAATGCATCTCCCGTCTATCAGTCTGTGAGAAGAAATCCGAAAGGACAAGAAGCCATGAATAGTTGAGAAAATAGCTGCAAATCCAATAAGTTTGCGTGTGCACTCTTGGTCCACACAGCGGCACAATATTCAACAACGGGATAAGCATTTCCAATCCTAGCAATTCTCTTTGTGGATTGGGTTGCTACGCCAGTAAGTTTCATATAATTTCCTTATCGTGTAATCGTATTTTAACTCTCTTTGTTGGAATTAAAGAACTTAAATAATATTGTATTTACACTCTGTCCACATGTAGGTATTTAATTCGGTAGGCGGGTATGCGTACCGCCACCCTGGAAGCCAATTATTTTATGCCCAACACCTATGCCATAGGTTACCCCAAGTGGTTTACAACTTTTAGTAACTTAGAAGGGGTGCCGGGTTCATGGGGTGATGTTTGTCCATGACTTAGGGGCGGGTGCGTCGGCCCACCTGCTGCGTGGACGGCCAATTTTGTCTTACAGAAGCTGGGTGTAGTGTACAGGTACAGTTCCCGCAGATAATTTGATAGTACAGGAGCTCCAAAATACCAGAAAAAACCCTTGAATCTGTGCAGAAACAAGCGGTCCGTATATAATATTCCCCTATCTTAACAGACGGATTGCAATCTTTAGAGCACAGGCGTCAGGTAGGTAGGTATGCTGTCTTTATTCTACCAGTCTTACAATGGAAGATGCTGCAAGGAACTAGCGTCATCGCCTAAACGAGCGCCTAACATTTGTACACGGTTGACATTTATCACATGAGAACGGGTTGCTTCTACGACTTGTTCTTGAGTTCAACAGCTCGGCTGTTGAACGATTTGCCGGACTCTGTGTTTCCTCCCTCCTACAATATGAGTCTCTTCATGACATGTTCACTTCTTCTCTCCTCAAAAAAACTCTCCAAACAGCATCCCTGGAGATGACATAGGCCCTAAGGGAAATCATTTTCCTCAGAAAAAAAAGTTTCCTCTCTATCCCTTTCTTCTAGCATCGCAAATCGAATGGTAAACATATAATGGCTGCCCAGTGTCCAGTTACTGCTGCTCCGTCTTTGTCTATCGAATAACATCTTTATAGAGAGTGATTACTGTTGAAATCCCCTAGGTATATTACAGAAATGGCAATGTCGAAGATTGGCTCTTTGCTTATTTGGGTGGTTCATGGAAGACATAGACGATCTAAATAAGATATTGGATCCCTACGAAAAATGGCATACTGGATTTTCCTTTCTTATATGACAAGGTTATTACCAGGAACCTGTTATTGGAGCTATTATCCTTATTTTATATTTAGTTTTTAGAGCTCACGGAAGATTAAGATTTGTCCTATAACGCCCTCGACATCGCGTTTTGTGAACATGTCCGCCCGGTATTGTGAACATATCCGCCCGGTATTGTGAACATATCCACCCGGTCGCGGTCTTGTGAACATGTCCAGCCGGTATTGTGAACATGTTCGCCCGGTACGGCGCACTGTGGCTTGTGACTTAAACTATATGTATACTATATACTACCTACAACATTACTGAACTAGGCTACTTGAACCAATATTAAATAAAAATTGTTTTACGTTACACAAAATCTATACGTATAAATTCAGGAAAAACGATTGATTTATATTCTATTTGCGCATTTATCAGTTTTTCATTACTTTCACCGTTCACTGAAAAATTCTAAAGCTTTTTGTCATGAAAATATAGTCCCATGCAATCGAAAAATGTTGTTTCAGTAAGCAAAAACCTTGATTTCTAAAGTATCGAAATCAATTTTTCGTTAGGCGTTATTAGAATTCATTTTACGTTACTTTCAGATTATTCCATTTCAGCCTAATGTTTATTTTAACCGATTTCCTTAAAAAGGGAATGCCGTTACGTTTTATCGGAATTTATGTTTTAAAATAAAAGCAGATAGATATTCGTGAAGTTTCAGCTTTTCAGAATTTCTCCATAATATTCAGCACAAATTGTTATTTAAATAATTTCAAAGGCAAATAATTGTGACTTTTACAATATAGTAACATCTTTCGAGAAGAGTGTACCAATACATATAGGAATTGAACACTTGAATTTTGAAATGTAAATCTTTTTAACTATCATCAGTCGTTCTCCTCGCCCTCCCCTGTTTTCCATCGTTTAGTATTTTCCTTTGTTTTTGACATCAAAATTGATTTGAATTTGATTCTGCCAAAATTTAAATATTATATAACCGTTGAAGTTTTGAATAAACGTCTGTAGAGTTTGACCTTTGAGAACAGTTAATTTTATATATACATCTACCTACAATTATCGTCATACACAAATACATTGTTAAAACCACTTCGAATAATAATAAATGTACCATAACATTTTTAGCTCCTGAGAATAGGATTTTTATAAACTATCATGAATAGTTTTAATTATTTTATAAGCAATAATTATTAGCCTGAAACACTCATCCACATTGAAAAATCTCCTGATAAAAGATACCGCCATCTTTTATCAGGATATTTTTCAATGTGGATGAGTGTATATTGTAATAATAATTGTTACCCTTTGTGCTATGCATAAAAAATCTTGTCTTAAACTTTAGTTTACCAAAAAAAAAATAATGAATAGTTTTGTTGCAATTTATGTAGAATACAAAATACAAGTATAATATCCATTTATGTGATAAGCAATAGAGGCACTAAAGCGTTGTTAAAAACAAAATGTCTTTATTCCTAAAATAATTACGATGTTTCATCATCCTAAATCCTACATAAGGCAAATAAGGTTGCCAAGTCGTATAGCTATCCGCGGAAAAACATAAATCGTCTTACTAATTAGATTCTTATACGCCCGTTCAACATTGGTGTTGTAAAGACGGCATCTAGCCAGGTTTAAGATCATTTTAATCAAACAAACGCTACCGTAATAAGTCAAATTATTCACTGCTCCGACCTTACGAGCCGCGTAAAATTTACACGACGTTTTTTTTAGTAAGGCTATTAATGTTTAAATTTTTGAAAGCTTGGTCTTTATTAATTTACGAAAGTCTTAAAAGATCACGAAAGTGAAAGGTTTTCAGAAATTATAGTAGGGAAGTAGCTTTACTATCCACTTCACCTGATCTTACATGAACTGTTTTTTCTTTCTTGTAGAATTTTTTCTTCGCGATATTAAAATTAATTTGTGTTTAGTAAATAGTATAATGATTGGGTTCATATAATCAGGCAGAAAAACTGTGCAAATAAAGTCACCAGAACTCACCTTCCGCTCTTCTTCAGATTCATACAAACAAGTAGCCGTTTTGCTATATAGAGGAAAGGAAGCATATTCGGAATACCATTTACATTTTAGGGTGCAGAAAATAAGATAAAAATGTTTTTACGAATAAAAGTCGATTTAAATGTTAAGAAACTAATAGTTTATTAGGAAACGAGAACAGAAATTAAAAAAATGTATTACAGTGCTTTTAAAAAATAAAAAAATTAAAGAATGAGAAAAAATGCGTTTTTTTAAAAGTGCATGTAATTCGGAATAGTATATTCCAAATTATATTCACTTTTAATATTTCAGAATATAATAGTGTCTTGTTAATTATTTGCAATAATCACATACATACTCTTCTGTTTCGCATCCGGCACATTCATTGTGTACCCAGAGGTTGCACATTAGGCACTTGACCCAAAGTTCTCCCCTTACATCCTGACTGAAAGGACCATTGCAGAAAAAGCACACTGCGTCTTCATCGTTTGGTTTATTAGTTCCAGGAGGGATGACTATATCAGAAGAGGAACTGTCATCAATTACTTCCGATGCAGAAGAATCCGAGTCAGTAGCAATATCTGTCGTTTTTTTCTTTTTGGAATTTTTTGTACCCTTGGGCTTGTTCTTGGCAGTCCTCTTTTCCTGTTCATCTATTAGTTGCTTCTTGTATGGAGAACTTGATATAACGGTTGAAACCGCTGATTTACGCCCTCTATTGGATGTTTTTTTCCTAGTTTGCGGAATCGGGGAAACGGGGAAATCGGCGGGGTAGGTTTTTTCTGAATACACATTTTCTAGTATGTCGTAAAATGTGTCCAATTTTTCTTTGGTAAAACCGATGGCTCTTGCAAACGAGGTTCCTGTAGGTTTTCTCATAGATAACACATTTTTGTGTCTATTTAGGAAGCCTTTCAACCAGTATCTGCCAGCAATTCCCGATTTAAAAGGAGTTGGATGATTATTTTTAACAGCTACTTGATAAGACAATCGTCGGATATCCATTTGTGTTAGACCATAGAATTTTTTTTCCATTACAAGGGCGTAGTCTACCAATTGTTTTTCGAACTCTGCACTAAAAACTGGTTTTCGGCCAATTTTCTTTGAGGTTAAAGTCAAAGGGTCCGCATCTTTTTCAGATACGAGTCGAAACAAAGTAGTACGTGGGACTTTAAAGTGTTTAGCTGCCATCAAATATCCCATTTTTTTATTGCGAACAGCACTAATGGCTTCACACATATCATTCGAATCCCACTTCTTCCTTTTCTGGTACAAATTTGGTGACGACATCTCTGTAAAATTAAATAAAAGTATTTAGAAAAAAATGAATATAATTTGGAATACTATTCCGATTTTGCATCACATTCCGTATTCCGCATTAGCAACATATAACCTAAAAGATCTTTCTTATATCACATGTCAACGTATTAAAAATGCAAAAACGAAAGCCATACTATAAAAATATAACTCTTTCTGAAGTGATTTCATTTGTAATGTTATAAAATAGTTTGGAATATGGGGTGATTATATTGGATTAAAAACTCACCGAAAAAGTTTTGATAGGAGCAACTTCACAAAACACGTCAGCATTCATCCGCAGACACAGGAGAACTATTATACCGGCCAAAATCAAGGCTCACAGCTTCGACTTTCAATAGTTATAATTATTACCGATAGATTCCGCCACCCGAACCGAAGATAAGACGGTATTCCGAATTACCAACAGTATTCCAAATACGCTTCCTTTCCTCTAGTAATGGTGACCGGATAAATCATCAAAATGATAATTCATCACATCTTTAAAAAGTTATATAAAGTCATGGAAAGTGATGAAACAAAAACTTTATTAACTGGGTTAAGTAGGTTAGGTTAGGTTAGGTTATGTTAGGTTTAAATTTTTTTTTTCATCGTTTCTAATGACTTTATATCCCTTTTTAAAGGTGTGTTGAATTGTCACGTTACTAGTTATCATGAAACCATTCTCAGTTACCTAGAATGGGGGCATCAGAATCGTGCTAACATTCCTTATAACGTTGAGGGAGGCGCCTGTAGGTCATGAAGTGACTGCTCCAGATTGTCTTAGCCCGACTGATTGTAGGGTCAGGGTCTATCCATTCCCTTGAAAGGAAGAAGAGGATAGGACGTAAAAAAATAAAAATAAAAATCGAATAGGCGGGGACCGACTGTCGATAATTCGCGAATAAAACTTTTGGCTCGACTGTCAGAGGTACTGAACGCAACACTAAACCAATTTATTAATAAAAATATCCACTAGCCGACCGACGTTTTGCCAGGGATGTTATTGAAAAATAGAAGAAACTTTAGTGCTTGCGGAAAGTGAGGCAATAAAGAGATTTCCATGTCATAAACAAGGGGGATAATTCCACGAAACAAGTCGTCTTACTGTTTAGTTTTGTATGTTGTTTTGTTTTCCTATCTTATTTTGTGTTTGAGTTTGTTTTTTTTATGTTTTGTTTATTCGCGTGCAATTCTAAAAACAGGTTCGTTCAACTGTTTTATTCAATCAGTTATTTATAATTTTCTTCCTTAATTAACATTATATTATTAAATATTAAACAGTAATAAATTCCAGTAATAAATATATACTGTTACATTATTAAAAGGATATACCTCTGAGAGATTTACTAGTTTCATAATTGTGTTGAATCACTCGGAGTATTTAGCCATAGACGATTAATCATAAATTTAATATTTGATTTAGACACAAATAGTTACTCAAAGCAATTTATCGTTTCCAGATTCATCGAAATCCACGAATGAAATTGATCCAGGCACAACATTATATAAAAAGTTGTATTTGTAAAGACATTAATTTGTGAAGAAAATGGACGAATTAATTGTAATTATTCCTAAACGTTTGTAAATCTTTAAGGCCTAAAGGAAAGGTAACATTGTCTATAAATCTGCGCATGAAAGAACGTCTCGATCCCCGTCAGAACGTTCTTATTTCCGTAGTGAAGTGATTAGAAAAGTGGTCAGTATTTTTCACTCATCCATTTTTTTTTTTTTTTTTTTTTAATTTTTATTGAAACATATAAACAAGGTTACAATTTTATAACAATATAAACACCAATATTTCAATAACTCTCCTAATAAAGCAGCTGCTTGTGTTTAGAAGAGGACAACAAAAATATTTTTAGATTTGTTTAAATTAAACAAAAAATATTAGTAATTTAACAAAAAATAACAATAAAAATATAGGTTAGTTAATAAATGATTCAAAGAATTGAAAAGGAAAAAACATATTTCTAAACAATAAGTAAAGTTATGAGGTGGTACAAGAGTATTTTAATTTAATTTTTTTAAATATTTTTCGTAGTTTTCTTCCGATCGTATATCAAGGGGTAATTTATTAAATAATTTTACACCCTTGAATATATAGTGATGCTGTGCTGTTGTGGATCGTGCTAGTGGCACGGTTAGTCCTCCAACAGATATTATTCTTTTGCTAATATTCAATTGTGGTAAATTATTTTTACTAAAGAAATCTTTATGTATTTGTAGAAGTGCAATTTTGTCATAAATTTTTGTAAGTGGGGGAACCGGGAAATCTTGAAAAACATTTATAGTTGGGTAGTTAATCATTTGCAATGGATGTGGCAAACGACAAAACCACTGGCTGTAAACTAAAGGGTTGCCATCATTAAAGCTATCCTTAAGTCAAATCTGATTAAATATTTATCGTAAACTGATTGTTGGGAACTGTTGCGTTTTCTTCTGTAGGCTACACATTTTCCCCGATGATGGACATTGCAGCGCTGTCCAAAACGTTATTTAAATAAGGAGGAAGCACAAAATGGCATAATAACCCCTAAAAATAATCACGGTAATACTTTTAGTCATTAAAATCTCAATTCATAATTTAAATATATATTATATAATTTCTTCAGCATTATATTCCGCTTTGATCTAACACCCCACCATTACCGGCTTTAATGCAATTGTAGTAAATTTTTTCGCTTTCAAACTTTCAAAGTACCTATTCTAAACCCATTGTTAACATGGGTAAGTTCCGAAAATTTGCTGCTATTACAGCTCCATAAAATAGCAAATATGTACATTCATTTAAATCGTATATCTTTAAAAAATATGATAAAACTGACGTCTTAAGTTACATATAAGACTTAAAAAAAATGAAATTCCGATATTATTTGAATTTCTCTGTCTTAACAAAACTAATCATGGAAATAATAAAAGTTTTAATTCCATTTCACTATGGATTCATTTGAGAAGATAAACATGAATGAATCTTATGATATACAGTATAAACTATCTAAAACATTGAATAAACGTTTCCACGGGCTTTTGCGAGTCATTCGACAACGAATTACTCAAAAAATATATCTGGTAATACTGGTTCAAAAGTTAAATGTCATGGAGAGAAATTTTAGTTCAAATTTGGATTACATTTCAAAGCAATTTGAGGGTTCCAGTTTCCAGGTCCATAGGGTTCTAACTTGGGACCTGTATTATTTTTAAAATTTATCATTGATATCGTAACAATATAGAAAGAAGTAAAGATACTCTTATTTGCCGATAACGTTAAGATTTTCAAAATATCACCTCCATCAATGATTGACAAATTCTTCAATCTAATCTGTATCTCGTACACGATTGGTATAATTACAATGAATTATTTTTAAATGCAGAAAAGTCATGCCAGAAAGGATCTCACAGGCGCAATAATACGTCAAAGTATCAAAATACGTTTACACATCTGGGACCGAAATTACGTCAAAAAAATCTTCCCAGAAATAAACAATAAAATGTCCTACATCGGTCCAATAATAACTAAATAGTTGATACGCTTGGGTAGGCTTTGGGTAGAGGGGAGTCTGAATAACCTATTAATGAGACGCCTAGTAAAAGCTAGATAGTTTTAGTAAAAACTTTATTTTCTACAGCATAATTCATTTGCCATTTTTAAGAGAATTTGGTTTCTTAGAACAAGTACCTAATCTATCTAACTAGGAACTAATATTGACCTGAAAAGACATTATAATACTTGTACACATCTAATTAAAATAAATTAAAACGCATTGTGCGTGATAATGAAAAATTGATGCTTTAGATTGAAAAATTAGAAAAATTAATATCAGGGTACTGTAACCTCTGGTTCTACTTCTGTATACAGCCTCACGTTTTAGACAAGACTATCTACACTGTAACTAGAAAAACTAATGATATTGCATGAATCGTCTATTTTATCAAAACTATGTTCAGAAATCATAACAATCACATCCACTATGTATGTTTTTTTACAACCTGTCATTACGTTAATCAAGTGGTAATTACGTTAATTTAAAATTATGTACCTTCCGTTCTCTTTGTTGATTTCTACTTTCTTTTAAATTTTATTTGATTAATTTGTGTTATTTCACAAAAGTTTAATTAAAATAACATATTGTATTTTTACGGCACGTTCGTGTGGAAGATACTCTCAGTATCTCCCTGGTGTGAGACCACCAATCAGAATTGAAACGTTATTTGAATTGACTTGGGCCGTGTTTTTTGATCATATCTGAATAGCCAGGGACTTCCCCACCTTTACCTACTCTTCCCCGTATCCTTCACCTTCCTACTACCTTCATCCTCACTCAACTATTAAATTTTAAAAATATTCTCTCACTAATGTACTATTGTAGCTATTTATATTTTATGTGACACTTCACAAGAGAGCCCCTGCCTGTTCAGTGTAAAGATAGGGAACAATAACGCCACCCGGTTGGGCAGCGTTGTGAGGCGGGTTAAGGTAGACGCTGCAGGAAGGGATTTATTAATGCGAGTCTCGAAGAGGCCCGGATTGTAATAAGTAGGAAGAAAAGATGCTTATTACTATTTTATTTTTCTTTTAATATTTTTACTATGATGACTAAAGCAATAGAAATCCACGCTTGTAGATGGGAATATTTTTTATTCTTTAATTTTTTATGTGTTATGGAAATTTTAAACAGCTAACATAATAAAGACACGTTTTATTTATGAAGAATCCACAAGGACGTACATAAATAAATACACTCAAATAAATATCCGATTATACTTCTAATAAGCAAGTAGTTCGACGGAGATTTCTAAGCAATATCAAAATAAGTAATATTTACTCTCTTCTGTACTTCTCATCTTTATTAAAACAATAACTTATCGAGGAGTCTTATAATCTAAATCAAAATATTTATGAAGTCCTCCTGCCGATTTATAAAACCTTCTCTTAACACTTTGATTTATTTAGCATTAATGAAAATAGGGAATTAAATCGCCCCCAGCTATGTCCGAAAGTTAACAAGCCCGATGTTCTACTTTTAAGAATTCAACAAATACACACAAAAAGAAAACTAAATTAGCTGATAATTAAAAAGAAAATCCCCTTTGATCTCATTTCTTTGTTTTTCTTTTTCGTTTTTGCCATCGGCATTTACGGTTTTTTTTAAAGGAAAATAGTAAATTTCATGTTTTTTATGGTTTTGGATGGAAAAGTAGAACATAATTTTAAGAAGTTAAATGAGAAAAGACAAACTCTTGATCGCTTTACGGTAAATTCATAAAAAAGTCTGTTTTAATTAAAAACATAACATTTCTTTGTGTTAAAAAACGGTTCCCCATTATTTTTTAAAATCGAAATTCTATGAATGTAGAATTTGGGTTAACAATATTTTTTTGTATACACAAGGATTGTTTTTCGATAAACATCGTAAAATTTTTATTTATCACCGTATAGACGATGTTTATTTCAACATAAGCAAATTTATTATTAAACAGCGAGTACTTCATTTCTGTGAGATACATCCGCTGGATGGAGTCTTCATTAAAAGCGGGACGAAGCCGTTATTTGATTCTCTGAAATATTAATTTGAAATGGAGGGTGGACAAATGTACATTTTTATAATTTCTGAATGTGATATCGCAAAGTTTCTCAACTACCCGGAGACAGTGATGCCAAATATTCTGTTATACTGTAAAGGTAAAGCAAATGAAGGAGAAATTGAAATAGTTGTGTAATACATTTCGTGACGTAGGGCCAGGTCAAAAAATATACATAAATTGAAGATGATGTCTACAAACATGAAGATGAGGAAATAAAAAAATAAGGTCAACAAACATGAAGTTAAGGAAATCGTAAATATTTTGATTTAAAACCAAAACAATAATCTATATAGGAATCCCTGGTGAGGAGGGCTGTGAATATACTATGTATCTAGTAATTATTTTCCGTTTTTCATCCATTTCATTAATAAATAAATAAAAATTATTACTATTTTATGTATAAATATTGTCAAGCAACGATTGGATACTGAATTATGGTTTCTCACCAGGGTGAGAGGTTCTAATTTGTACTATATTCTAATTACCTATAAATTCTCTACGTCAAAATACTCTTACATGTAATACTCATACTCAAACATAACTCTTGTAAATGCCCGCGACCTCCAATATTGGTTCGAGGGCCAAGAAGCCCACTGCTATAACTCCCGGAGGTCTTCAAAATCAAAAGTTACCCTAGTAATTGCTGGTATCAATGGTAGTTAACGAAACCCAAGCGTAATAACCTGGAAGAATTTTGTTCATCAATTATACATTATTCTTAATAAGTTTTATAAATCTTAAAATAATTACTTGGCTCCAACTCAACAAAATAACTTTTCTATAGGGTTTTCCAATAAGAGGTGTTATTTTGAATAGACCGCTATTTCGGTAGATGTTACTTTTGAAACTGTCATTTTTAATTAATATACATAATAAAATAAAAGAAGTGATAAGTGATAAGAAGTGATGTGTAGTTTGTGGCAAGTGTGTGTTTTTGGCACAAATATCCATGGCCAGCAGGTATCAGCAGGTTTCAGGAGTTAAAAACAGCAGAGCGACCTTAGAATTCGTCAAAAATGCTACCATAACTGAGTTGAATTTTTTTCCTTTTGGCATTGACATTGGTAACTTTGAAATACAATTGTAGAATTTAAAAAACGAGGAAACATGGAGCTCTAAATTTCAACGTCTTTGTATTGGTTTTGAAATATCGGAGAAAAACAAATGTGATCTTAGTTCATAACACAAGTGGTCTGCTTTGAAAGACCTGGAGAAGGAAGACATTTTCAACGTCAGGAATAGTATTCCTGACTCTTACGATCAGCTGAAAAAACTCGCGTTTGCTTTTCTTTCCCTTTTTGGTTCTACATATTCATGCAAACAATCTCTTTCAAGCATGAACTTTATCAAGAGTAAACTGAGAAGTCGTCTTATTGATGAGAACCTGGAGTCTTGCCTACAATTAAAAAACAACAACATACAAACCTGACTTACTGAAAATTTCCAAGGAGATGCAATGACATTGTTCGCATTAAGTGTTTGTCAGTCATTGTCATGATTTAAATTTATGGATACCTTACTTTCATATTATTGTTTATCAACGAATAAATTTTTATTAACTGTGAAATCAAGTTTTTTTCAGTGTACCCGTAATTTAATGAAGGTCTAAAATTATAGTAAAGCTTTACTAAATTAAAAAAACAGATTTGGCTCTAATAATTTTTTTAAAACTTTGTAATAAACATATTTGGCTCTTTGGCCAATAAGTTTGCCGACCACTGGTCTAACCTAAGCCCTAAAAATACATATTGTTAAAACATTCCGAATATTCTGTGATGTTGTTATTGTTTCTACCATTATTAAACAAAATATTCTTAGGATGGTTTTCATTGTATATTTTGTAAAGATTTACGATCCATTTCGTAACATCATACTTGAACAGTTTTTTAATTTTTTTTAGATGTAGCATAAAAACTTATTATAATTGTATGCTTGCGATTACTACGTAAAATAGATTATTGAGAATTGATGACCGATTGAGAATGATTTGTTAATTTTGCCATGATTTTCGTATCCCATAATTAGCTCAGAATACAGGCAAAATTATGATAATTTTCAAAGTAGAGAATATTTTATCTTCATATGAAGCGGTTACTTTGTGATGTGACATTATAATTTAAAATTAATCATCTCATATCAACCAACCATACGTTTGACAAAAACACTGGCGTCAGTCTATTGCATAAAAACGGAATAGGCCTTAGGTTGGATAACTTAGAGGCGTTAGAGTTAAGGAAAGCCAAAAACGTCAATAGCAAAGTCATCAACAACCAAATAAACCTAAATAAAAGCCCTATACTCAAATTGTTCCCTATTGACAAAGAGCACTCGCATCTCAATCTCCCACCTATCCCTACCTCTTCCACTGTAGCTCAGACCGTCTACTTACCGTGATATCAACACATGTTAATTTATATTTTAGATGTCTAGGTTTAGTATTATACAGTCCTGATGAAGCTACGGTTGTAGTGAAACCCGGTCGACATTAAGTATTTACCTATAAGTGATGTTTACAAAGTTATTGTTCAATTTTAAATTAGAGAATATTTAATATATGTTACAAACTGCGATCAGTTGTCAAATGGTTCTGTTACCGAATCTTACATTTCTTGTGGCATAATTGTTCACAAACTGTCAACGAATATTGAATTAGTGGAACAATCAAGCATACCATGAATAATATGAAAAAAAACGTATAATCATTTTAACACATAATACCCGGAGGTTCAAAATAAAACACATGCGGCGATGGTAGGTCCAGATTGACCCGGCTGAAATGATGAAATTAAAAGGCTTTTTAAACAAAGTCACAAACAAAAATCACAATATTAGAAATGTGCCCGAATGGTTGACAATATCTGCGCGGGACTGTGAGAGACAAAGACGGAAGGACAGAGCAAGAGATATGCTGTTTCGTCGGCTGCTCGAATTCAACTGAGAAGAAATGGAATTTTTGCGTGTTTTTATACACAATTATTCTAATAACTTTTTTAAAACGTGTCCGATTTTAATCATTTTTGAGTCGAAATGTGGGTAAATATTTGATGAAAGAATAGACAAAAGGAAATTAGCCTAAACTAGATATTTGCGGCAAAATCTTTAATTTAAAAAACACTGGGTCAAATCAGACCCATCACCGGAGTCGAGGTGTTAACATACGAAAAGGTGTTTTTTTTATTTTCTCTCTTTATTTTTAATAGATATGTAATAGAATGTTAAGAGATAGGAGATTGTGAACTATAAATATCTTCTATAAATGTGAAATGTTTTTTATACAAAAAGAACATTAACTTTAAATTCAGTAAATTTAAACGATTCCACTACTTCATGCAAAATAAGAATCTAGTAAATCAAAAAAAAAAATCAAAATATGTGAAACTTTTAGATGGTTTTTATAATGATAATTCGTCAACCTGTCAGTTGTACTCATGAAAGGGGATAAAACAAGTAAGCAAGTAGGTAGTAATATCTACTATATACAAGGTGGAACAAAATACAACCGGGTGCTTATAGTTTTATTTAATTCCTTAGTGAGGAGTAGACTTGAGAGTGGGTCGGTGATTTGGAGTCTACACCAGGTAAAGTATTCTCTCATGTTGGAGAGACTTCAAAAGAAATTCTTGAGATTTCTCTACATGAGAGAGTATGGCTACTACCCGTGGCTCTATCCCACTGACTTTATTTTGGGTATGCTCGGAATGAACTATCTACGGGTCAGGAGATATGTGCGCATTGCTACACATTTCTTTAGACTGATTCGTGGATGGTTTGAAAATTCATGGAGAGCATTCATTTCTATGTTCCCGATGGTTATCTACGTCACCGACAACATAGACTATTTTATCTCCCGGCCTGCAGAATTAACTTGCCAATGGTCATGCTTGTGGGAAGAGCAATCTTGCTGTTGAACAGAATCAATTCGGATATCGACATGTTTTGCATCAATGAAGCTTCCTTTAAAAGGCAAGCTCTATCATCACTGGTATAGTTGATATACACACTGTAAATATTATTCTTAGAATTCTTATTATAAAAATATTTTAAAAACGCATTGAAATTAACAATTTTGTAATGTTTTTGAAATTAATAAACAAATTGAATTGAATTGAAAAAAAGGAATCACCCTATTGGAAAACGCTATAACTTTTGCAAATGTCACCAAATGTTAATTCGGTTTGACATTTGTGAAGTACACAAACGCAGAATACAAATCGACAAGACATGAATCGGTTTAAGAACGCGGAATAATTGTTTCCATTTTTTTGCGCCACAATTCGTCGGTTTGCGTGAATTCAGCGTGAATTTCGTTGCAGATTTCCTGGCCGTCCCACACCAACTGGACAAATACTGCGGCGTTTGGCCACTCACCTTGAAAAGACTGGGAACACACGAGATGTTCCTAAGGCTGGCCGCCCCCGGAACAGCCGTTCTGCTGAGAAAATCGCTGCCGTTGCCCAAGATGTCGAAGATGAGCCCGGAACATCGACCAGACGACGTGCCACGCAATTAGGCATTAGCCGGCGGTCCCTACGCAGAATTTTGGTGAAAAATTTAAAGATGTTCCTTTATAAAGTGCAGAAAGTGCATCAACTGTTAGCTGTTGACCGCAAAACGCGTATAACCTACGCTCAATCCATCCTGAATCTCAACGAAGAGGTGGACGATTTTTCATCGAAAATTATCATGAGCGATGAAGCTCATTTCCATCTTAGCGGTTACGTGAATAAACAAAAAAATCATTTCTGGGGCACCAAAAATCCGTGTATCACCCACAAAGAGTCATTACACCCGCTCAAAGTTATTGCGTGGTGTGCTGTTTACGCTGGAGGAGTCATTGGGCCATTTTTTTTGAGAACGCCACGGGCCAAACGACGACTGTGGACAGCGCGCGCTACAAAGCCATGATTACCGATTTTTTTCTTCCTCCTTTGGATGAATTGGGACTGGAGAATATGTGGTTCCAACAGGACGGTGCAACGGCGCACACTGCTCGAGCCACAACCAATATTTTGAAGGAAGCATTTCCTGGTCGCTTAACCTCTCGTTTTGGTGATTTGCACTGGCCGGCCAGATCACCCGATTTAACCGTTCCAGACTTCTTTTTATGGGGTTTTTTTAAATCGCGGGTTTACGTCAACAAGCCTCAGACTTTGAAGCCCTTAAACCTAGAAGCCTAATCTATTTTATAGGTACATAAAGCCTTAACATTCGTCTCAGAGGCGTACACATGTAAATGACAGCCAGTAGGTCAAAATATACCTACTTGTACCCTGTTTTTCGATGGAAAGTTAAGTTTGGTATGTAAACTAGTAATAAAACACAGTTTTATCAATGAAAACTACCATCACAGGTATTAATTACAACGAATCAAAAGATTATGCTTATATTCAAATAAAAAAATCATCTTGAACATATGTTTTTTTTAAATAATCATATATTTTTTTAAGATTAATTTCTTATTCTTAGAGCAAAAATTAAAAAAAATCATGCTTTTGGCAATCAAAAAAATCAGCTATAATTTTAGAGCAATCTACACAGACATCAACTTTGTGCTTAGAAAATACTGACTTTTTGCACTTACAGCACACTAATTTTGACATTCTCATTTATTTAACAGCAAAAAGCGCAGTATTTACGTTTTTTGGGCTCTGGTTCTCCTGCCGGAAGTTTATTACCTGAATCAGAAGGTTTTGTGAAAATTTGGCTTATATTTTTAAGTCGGAGCTTCAAGTCTGAATCCAAGGCTTGACCGAATCTGTTCCGAGTGGTTTAATTAATTCTCTTTTGTTTGAGAGTTTATTTGATCATGTTGTGACCATAAATTACAGCAGAATTAACAAAAGCCATGTTTAAGATGCCATAGAAAACAACCATTGACCATCTATTAGTTTTGCGGCTGCACGAAATTGAGGCGCACATTTGATCAAATGAATCTACTCCTCCTTTTGTTTGTTTCTAGAAATGAATCATGTTTGGTTTTCCACTTGAATTATTAATTATTGGATTTTCATCATAACAAGATAAAAGGAAAACCATATTTGCAGGTTTTGGCTTGTACGATAGAAGTGTCAGAGGGCCATCAAAACAAAACGTAGAACTGCCAACAGGTCGAGATCTCGAGTTCTTCAATTTTTCGTGCATTTTCTGCTGACCAAACATCCCGCGTCCATTCTTACCGCGAAGAGTATTTCCAGTAACGCGATAAATTCGCACTGAGTTGACAGATTGCGAAGCATGAGCAGAATCAGATGCTAGGTCAGCTTTTGAAATTTTGATTCGGCTTCTTCAGTGGGAGCAGATTCTTGTAAAGGGAAAGCCTCTTCAGTTACATAGTTATTTTCATCTTTGCTTTGAATGTCGTCCAAACTGGCTGTCCTAGTCTTCAGGAGCTGATTCTCCGAGAGAAAAACTATCTTCTTGGACTAAGATTTTCAAAATATCGTTACTGTTTAATATATTAGATCATGACATATTGGTATCTGAAACAATTCCAAAATAAACATAAAATAGACGAAAAATTAACGAAAGTAAAAAGACATAATCTTAGTTAAAAGTTACACAAAGTCTAAACATACGTCTCACAGGAGTACTATACCTAAAAAAATCAAAAATGGCTCGACTTACCTTAGTGATACAGGTACCATTGGTGAGCTCCCGTCGGCCACTGGGTTGGTTAAAGAGCGCGAGGCGCTAACTTCAACCGTTAGAAAAAGAAATAGAATTTACGATTGTGTGTACGCCTTGCAGGCGTAGATAAGGCTTCTAGGGTTAAGGAAAATATTCGCCAGGAATGCGAGAACCTGTCGCCCGAAGTTTTGGCAAGAGTGATGGTCATCAACTCTGGCTGCGGCCACTTGGCCGATATCATTTTCTCGACTTGATGGAATAAATTCTAATGGATTAAATAAACAAATTTCACAAGCAATACCAAAGTTTATCTTAAAAAAAAATTACAGCAAAAGAACATCGGGTGATTACTTTTACCCCACCTTGTATAAAGCAGGACTAGATTTGACTGACCTAAAAAAATTCCGAAGTCGAAAAAAAATTTTTAAATCTTTTAATGAAATTTCAATATTCATTAAATTTTCTTTAGCCCTATGTTATTATGTCAAATTAAGATGTAGAAGAATAGGTATATATTTAATTGTACAAAGTAAGACTCCAATTTTTCCACGATAATTTTCAAATTACAATAATAAAAGTGATGAAACGTGTTAATATTCGTGCGAACTTGGTTAGGAGGGTAAAACTAGCATAATTTATCTCATCTCTTTTGTAAGCAGATCCATATTGTGTATTGAATTGGGTAATTATTAATTAAGATTTTGTTGATAACGGCTAATGTTAGGTAATAAAGTTGTTGCCGCTTGGGTACCGCCTAGAGGGCGCTATTGTGCGAATATTTAAGGTTATGACCAGTTTCAGTCGAGAGACTTGCCATCCACCCTCGTGTTTTCATTTTACTTTGGAAATACTTAGGATTATCCACTCTTCTATGGTTTCCCACCCCCTGAGTGAAATAGCGAACCCGAAGAGAGCTTAGTTCTGGGATTAAAAAGACCTGGCACAGTTAAAACGTCAGTTTAAATCCTAAGGGTACGTGGGGCACGATTCCAGCTGCCCCAGAGTAGAGGGGGCCCCAAAAGTGTATCTTATTTTTTTTGTGCATATTTTTGGCTTTCAATCAGGGGCCCTAACTGAGTGCAGGGCCCCCAAACTAAAGGAGATATTTTGGAGGAATTTTTCTTCTTTATATACTCTAGCCACCCCCCTTCCGATACAAAAATGAGGAGCCTCCAAACTCAGTGTACCCAGGGCCCCCCTCAAGACTTAACACGGCCCTGGGTGCCCCTTTATATAAGCATTGTATTCAATACTTGATTGTAATGTCTTCAAAAAATTTTGACGAGTATTATAATACATGTATATGAAAAAAATGGTTCAATGATAAGTCAACACAGTGACAATTCAACACACTTTTAAAAAGTGATATAAAGTCATTAGAAACGATGAAAAAATTATTTTTTTAACCTAACCTTACCTAACCTACATAACCCAGTTAATAAAGTTTTTGTTTCATCACTTTCCATGACTTTATATAACTTTTTAAAGATGTGATGAATTATCATTGTGATGATTTATCCGGTTACCGAAAAAAATGTATCCAGATGTAAATTATGATAACTTAATTTAAATAATTTAGTTGACATGTTTTTCTAACCCGTTACGCAGAAAAACTGTGGGTAAAAAGAGTAAAAACTCTTGAATGGTGAGCTGCGGCATTGTGGAATTTCAAATAGTTGTAGCCGTTGACTTTATAGGTCAACGAGGTTAACGCGTTTAATTTTAAATCGAGATATTGTTTCCATTACGAGCCAATAAATATCAATTTTAAGAAATGGAGCTAATACTGTTTGTGTTGAGACAGAATTACATATAATTAAAAAAAATCTTTTATTTTATTCATGTACAAAATATTACAGCATTAAAAATTATATCATTACCATGATTATTGTGAATAAACCGTTGAAACAATTATGTATGCAGTCTAAACTAGTATACAATGTAAACTCACTTTAGGTTTTAAAGAATATCCGTCGAATTTTTCTTCTACCGTATTCAGATTTGCTCTCCCAAGCAAAATTCAGATACAAATATGAATGACTCGCTCGACAATATGACAAGTTTTGGCGACGTCCCCGGACTCCAGCTCAAATACTGTTGATTTATGCAAAAATAAAAAAAAATAAAAAATAACACTTTCTTTCAATAATCGTAAATTCACTTTGTGGCGTCATTTTAATTTGATTAAAATTAACACCTAGTCTAAACAACTATTAAATCAAACTAATTGACATGTTTCGAATCCAACGATCATCTATCGGGATAAACGTATACTAGATAGACGTTTGTTAGACAAACGTTAATAATTTGTGTAGCGGTTCTTGCATATTCTTACCACCGCGGGGACCGCACGTTTTTAAATTATTATATTTTTTTAAATATTTAGATTCATCATAACAAAGTATGAGGTTAAAGGAAAATTCATAATATTTTTCTTAGTCCTCCTTACTAAGGGTTCCTGTGCTGAAGCGGACGAGATTTTAATTAAATACTGATTGTTGCTCCTATAGTATTTTTAACAAAATGTTGTAATTTTGATTTCTAAGCCAGTTTTGGTTTGTCTTTTTAACCATTTGTACTATCCCCTTTCTTTATTGCTGGTGGAAGTGAAGCAAGTGAGCTTGATGGAGAAGTTGGATCATAGACATTAAATATATTAGACGAGCCAATCAGGGAAAGTAGAACAAACTAACTTGCGCGGAGCGCGGGAGGCGGCGTGACCGTCCCACTTTCGGTGATTTGTCAATAAATTAATCTTACAGTATATAGGCAACTCGCATTGTAATATCACTATTCGGTCCTCGAAAATAAAATTTGCTTACGAATCACTAGTCCTTTTTATAATGGAGCGCAAATTACAGGCTGCATAAAAAACTTCAGTACATAATTCTACTTCTAAACTTTGTTTTTCTTTACATTCTTTTTTACATTTTAATTTATATTGGTATTATATTAGCATTACAGGAACTGTATTTTTACATAAAGTAAGTTCGAAAATTGCTCAATTCTTCGTGATATTTTTCCTTAAATGAAAAGTTCCTTCTTTACTTTCATTTTTTAATTTTTTCATTTTTTTATTTATCATTTCCTTGTTTTATCTATTAATATTTCTTTAGTTTATTAAATCAGCTAAACAATAGTAAAAAAAAAAAAAAAAAAAATGTGGCATAACTGAAAGTATACTAGATTATGAATATACATTTGTATTACTTTACCAACAGAATTTTATGTCAGCTAAACAATAGTAAAATATGTCATGGTATAACTGAAAGTATTCTAGAATATGAATATACATATGTATTATTTTAACAACAGAATAGTCAACACTATAATTTACTATAATTTACATGTAAAAACATTATCATATTGGAATGTCTTAAAACGGGCAATCGCCTAGTTGGACATTTTAAGTTCATATATTGTATTATGTAATATTTACAAACAAACAATAAATAAATAAAAAATAAAGAAATAATATCGCAAATCGAGTAAACAAAAGTTCGGGCTTTTTTCGAATATTTAATATTTTGATTCACTATTTAGTTAGACACTTTTACAAAGTGTTCTAATTTAGCCACCTCACTCAATGTTAGCGTCGCTACGCCAGGGGGTTCGTAGAACGAAAATTCTGATCCTGTTCAGAAAAGTCCTACAATGGATAGCGCTGCATACCTTTACCATACCTAAGTAGCGCGTAGTTTCTTTATCCAAAAACAGTTTTAAATTGGGTTTATTCATTCTATCATTCTGGTTAGCTCCGGTTCCTTTGTTTTTATTTATGTACATTTTTAATAAAAACATTATTTGTGTACATATTTAGTATGTTTAGGACTACAAAAGATTGGAAGATTTCCTTTTTGGTGTCCTTTTGTAGGAGTTTTATTATGGTCTCTACATATAGTATCCTTTTAAGTTTTATACAGTTGTTTCATACGATTAATGGCTGCAGATCTCCATTCTATTATACTAATTCCTGTACCATTTTTGAGACTTGAATGGCATGGCGAATGGTAAACCTTTTTAAATCGTCTTGGCGTAACATATTTCTAATGTGTATTTTGTAAGTTATTTAGTTAGTGATGACAAGGCCCTGAAGTGTCTGTTCAATTTTTTTAGTTTTTTTTAGAAAGGAGAAAAAATTAGAAAAAAAAGTTTTGAAAAATTCGGGGGATGCATCCTAGCAGCGCTGTTTTATTATAATTCGCGTAAATACTAAGGAATATTTACAGTCGATGAATAACGATAGAAAAGCATGCGTTCTCAAAATGATATTATTATAAGTTTTTCTGCGAATTACTTTACAAATTTTTAAACTAAACAATGAAAGTATTATATAAATCCCCAGCACGGGTAAACCACCCAGTGAGGCCAACATTACTGGATAACTATGAAATGTAAAACATATTATACCAAAATAAAAAAAGTAGAAATTAATTTAAAGTTTTTATTTCACTTGAATACGCGTTCAAGTAAGACAACACAAAACGATAAATTGAAGAACATCAAATACTTCTGTTAAGTTTCTTTTCGTGTTTTATCCTCATCGTAACGTGGCATGAAAAATAGTTTATCCGATCCAAACAAATTCAACCGGGAAGTCTTAAAGCTGAAACAGTAAATTCTCTACCTACATAAAAGTCGTCCATGTCAACTGAAATTTATCTGTTCTCCATGAATCAGATTTAAAAAAAAAGTCTCTGAAGCCTCTTTCACATTATATTTTATTTTATCTTTTTCGTCATAAATCCATAATTACTTAGATTGACATGTCTGCTGAAAAATATCATAATGGCATCGGTCCAGAAAATTAATAAAAGCATATCAGATGCCGATTAATTGGTATTTAGGGGAAGCTTACCGTCATTATTCTCGCAATTCCGATCTAACTAATTCTGATTCTAATTGCCACCTGACGGTTTCTAAAAGCCAATCAATGAGTCAAGCTTTGAGGCTGTTTAACAGTGAAGAGGCGCTATTATTATTATCAGTATCTGGGCCGTGCCGGAGACCATGGGATATTAGATCAATAACAAGTTGGGTTACCCAGACGACCCGGCGCGACTTTAATATTAAATTTGTAATATAATATACAATGGATGATACCCGTTTAGTGCGGTCCCACGTCGTTAGAGTGTACCCTAATATGCCGATAGCGCGCCCGACTGATATAATGCTTTTTTGAGAACCAATAAATATGTTGGTATTATGTGCCACATAAAATCTGTAACAAATTATAAGCCAAAACAAACCAGCCAAGCAATACTTAACGGATAATGCTGATTTACGATCGAATTATATAAATGTATTTTACCACACACTGATCTCTTTTATCCTTTCCTAATGCTTTCATTTTCAAAGCGGACGTTACAAATAATACCATTTTGGAGATAGAAAACCAAATTTAGTACGGTAGGTAACAACCGATTGTTATGGTTTTTAAATTGCGATTTATTTTTTGAATACGTTCGGAATATACACCTGCCTTCAAATACTGATTCCTTTAACTTAAATGTAAATATATGAAATAAATTAAAAATAAATTAAATAAATTTAAATGTTGAAGACAATATTAGTGATTTCTAAACGAAAATCTGAAACAGAAAAATCAGAAAAGGAAACGGTCACATCTGGGACTCGAACCCAGGACCCCTGTCTTTCCGGGACAGTGCTCTACCAACTGCGCTAATGGGACCCTATTCTCCTCGGTCACTTTTAACTGTATCATACTTCGAATAAGAACTACTAACATTGTCTTCATTTTTCACCGCACATTTTTATTGGCAACTATCTTTATGTATGATCGCAAGATTCAACCCGAACTAAATGCAATCCAGACAGCGTCTTTTAGATAAACCTATCTTATTTTTTTATTTAATATGCGACATCTGTTGACTTTTCTGCAAGTCTAGAATGAATATTTATTTTTCGGAATAAATTTATTGAGTAAAACCTCAAATTGTAATATTTAAATGTTGAAGACAATATTAGTGATTTCTAAACGAAAATCTGAAACAGAAAAATCAGAAAAGGAAACGGTCACATCTGGGACTCGAACCCAGGACCCTGGATTGAATCGAACCCAGGACTCTGGATTGCATTTAGTTCGGGTTGAATCTTGCGATCATACATAAAGATAGTTGCCAATAAAAATGTGCGGTGAAAAATGAAGACAATGTTAGTAGTTCTTATTCGAAGTATGATACAGTTAAAAGTGACCGAGGAGAATAGGGTCCCATTAGCGCAGTTGGTAGAGCACTGTCCCGGAAAGACAGGGGTCCTGGGTTCGAGTCCCAGATGTGACCGTTTCCTTTTCTGATTTTTCTGTTTCAGATTTTCGTTTAGAAATCACTAATATTGTCTTCAACATTTAAATATTACAATTTGAGGTTTTACTCAATAAAGTTATTCCGAAAAATAAATAAATAAATTTAATACATTATTACTATTATTTTTTTTATATAGGAGACGGTTGATGGAAGGTTCCCGTGAGCACTTAGGCCATCGTCCCATTGTGCTATCTCCCATTTTACCTCATTCCTTTAACAGTAATCCGGTCCGGTATAAAGTTCACAAGGGTTGTCATTGGATATGTGGCTATATCTTCTGTTTCTACAGTGTATATTATATATAATAAATTTAGATATATATTTGACTGTTTTTTATTGCGTTGGCATTTGTGTAGTTTTACAAAGATAACATAAATTTAAAACACGGTGATGTCTTATCTGCGCCAGGAATTGTTCTTTGCTTATTTTGTTACTCCCATTTCGCCTTTGCACTGCAAATGATCATGGGGGGAATTAAAGTGTGTTAAACCCTTTGTTTAATGGCCCCTAAGTATGTGATTGATGCTTTTATGGTATTAAAGGAAGGAAAAAAGAAGATAATCTCAGAATGCGAACCGGGTAATTATGATTTATTTGATATGATTGGAAGAAGAGGGAAAATAAAGACATAGGAAAATGGATGGCCAATTCTAAGGAGTGCTTTGAAATCGTCATTTTATAACCTCTCAACCGATCTTTTTTTATACCCTTAAAGTGAATACACATTAAAATAAATTTATTGAAGCAAGAAGAAATTCTCTTTAAAGAAACACAATAGTCGTAATTGTTATAATATATAGTTATTATTAAAAAATCAATATTAATACATTAAAATCACGTTTCACTGTGTTCGTACGCGCTAATCTCTGAAACCACCAAAACGGATTTGAATAAAATTTTGTGAATGTGTATGGTTTCAGCTTGAAATATATGATAGCTTTAGACTCGATAGGTGGCGCTGTTGTCAAGATCTAAAAAGATTCATCATCCAAAAACACATACAATCACAAATTTTCAATTTTCTGCATAGAAGGCGGTCTGTTACAGGACAAAACCTTATATCATAAAAAATATATCAAAAAATGCAGACTATACAATTAAAAAAATTGCAAAAAAAATATCATTTCTTGGTAGAATCAGAAACAAAGTAAATAAAGAAACATGCCAGATAATATGCAATACAATTATATCACCACACTTTAATTACTGTTCAAGTATTCTTTTTCTCTGCAATAAAGAGAAAATGAAAAAAATGCAAATACTGCAAAATAAAGCAATGCGAATAATACTTAAGCGCAACATATACACACGGATAAGAGACATGTTAAAGGAGCTGAATATTTTGACGGTGAAGCAAACTGTGTATTTGAATGTACTTATTTTTATACATAAAATTAACTTAGGGATGATGTCTAAGGAACTGAAAAGAAAAATAAATTACAATAACGAGATACACGGACACGGGACGAGAAATTCTAAGCAAATTAGATTGCCAACAAGAAAAAAAACAAGCACCCAAAAATCTCTGATGTACCAGGCCGTTCAACTCTATAACAAAATCCCGAAGGAAATTGCTGTGATAGAAAATATTAATAAGTTCAAAAATGAATTAAGAAAATATGTCTATCTCAATTATTAATGTTTATTTTTTTGTGACTTTATTGAAATATTTAAAGAAAGATTATATTTTCCAAACAATGTACATGTTTATATGTTTATAAAACTATAAGCACACACGAAGATGTGAGCTAACTTAAGATTAATAAATAAAATAAATAAATAAAAATAAAATCCATTCCAAATGGTTGAGTTAAATTCTAACTGGTTTCTAATCTTAACATATAAAAATGTTGCGTGCGTAGATTTGTACTAGCAAAATTCGAAAAGTAGTCTACCAATATCGCTGAAATTTTCAAAGTTTGTTTTCATTAGTTCCAGGAGTGTTTAAATAAGTTTAAACGGTGGGATATGTCTTATAGCAATATCTGGTAGATAGACCGGTAATAGACCGGTCGGTGGCCGAGTAGACATAGCGTTTGGATTCCACCCAGGCGTAGTGTGTTCAATTCCTCGGCTGGCTAAGTCCTCCATCACAACACAAGCAACATTTTCCGCTTACTGTGGTGGTAGAAGAAGATTTTCAAATATTGTCAGGTTATTCGTAACCCGGGAATGTTTGTCTTTCTTTAAAAAAAAAAAACTCTGCACTGTAATGAGATACAGAGTGGAATTAAAGTCTATTTAACATAGTGGTATACAGTAGTGAATGGTGGAAGAAGTCGGAGGCGCCGAAGAGCGACATTACCAATAGCAAAGCATCGCGGGGAACCACTAGTTTACCTATATAATTATAGTAAATAAGTAGTTAACGTAAGGTATCTATGTTCTTTTTAATTTAAAAATTTGGATTTTGTTTTCTGGAATGAATGAATAAATAAATCAATGTATAAATTAAATGCAATCTTGGAAGTTAAATTTATAAATATATTTTTTATGTTTTAAAATACATTAAAAGCCAGTCCCCGGGAGGAACGTTCAATCCTTGGTTAAATTGTCCCCTTCTATAATGTTCTTTCTGACAATATAGAAAGTGTTCAGCACAAATTTCTTAGGTACGTAAATTTTAAGCTCAAAATTCCAATTGAATATATTCGTTATGTAAGTTTGATGAATCAATTGCATCTAATAATAACACTGTCTGACAGGAGAATTATGTCATACCTGGTTGTGTTATACGGAGTCATTAACAACTTAATTGACAGTCCTGCCACTTGCCACTATTAAATTCCATGTGCCGAATAGGAAAACAAGACAAAATGTTACATTCTTCTGCAATATATACACAACCAACCATCAGACACTCGCACTGGATGCATGATCTGGGTAACAAGTTTAGGGTAGTATTGATATATTTACTGACTCCATTTATAGAACTATGCGTAATCTATACCAGCACTTTGTTGAATCCTACAAATTATAGTAGTACAAATTATTTTATGTTACTGTTACATGTTTTACTTATATTTTTTCATTTGCAGTTTAACAGTTTACTGTTATTTGAAGCTTTACAAATTTTTTGTATAATTTTCGATAGCTCACCAGGCATATTCTGTTCTTAAAATCCACGTAAAAGCCCGGCTGGGCGTAAAACCAAATAAAATAAAATCCTCAGCCAAACCAACAAACAAGTATTTTAAATCATCTAGGTATTAATAAAAACAGATGCAGTATATTTAAAATACCTTGTTTTTTTTTTAATTTCTAAAGAGGAATTTCAATGAATAAGTAAAATAATGTAAAGGTATAATCCGTAAAATGATTTTCATGATATCAATGTTTTTTCTTTTTTTAAAATGCATGTTAACATACAAAAAAGGGATTGCATTTTTTTATGTCCTCACAAAACGCAATGTAAACCATCAAGTCTCAAATAACGATAAATCATTTCAAACGGGACATAGAAGCGGCCTACTGCTTGTTTAGTCATTGGGCAATATAAAATTTAAATAGCCCTCTTTAAAGATCATCCCCGGGTCAAAAGCTCGTTAATATTTTTCGTATTTACGTCGCCACAACAGTAACATGAGATTTATATTTAGAAGCTTACTCCTCGTGGTCATTGGGTCCGAATTAAAAGGTTTTGCGCAACAAAGCATTGTTAATACCTATGTGAACAGTATTTAAACGATACAATCCGGGGATTGCGGAATGTTATTAACAGCTAAAGGAAGAATCACAAAAGATAGAGCTGGCCAGGAATGGCCCGGAATGGCTCAGAATGGCCTGGAATGGCCCTTACACGCCCGGCCGCATACGCATTGATCCAATTTGAATTTAAAATAGTGTTTCAGCGCCAAAGCATTGCCACATGGTACGGAGTCTTAGCTCACAACTGGTCAGCTTTGTATTATTCCAGTCACGAGTGAAATTACAGGTATCAAATAGAGTGCTAATTTAGTTCTTGGCAAAGATTTATTCTTGCCTATGACTTGTGTGCTGCTTATCTCCGAGATGTGTTTTGTCTCTCATTCTTGACATTTCGGCGAATAACATTTCCTCTGACGCATGTTCAAGTTTTTTTTAACCACGCAAATGATAAACCTACATATCCGTAGAAAGATGACAGGAAGCAACAACGTGTTTTGCGCTACTTGGTATGGTGATGTTGCTCTCCGAATTTTATCTCTGCGTATTTTTTTACCTACTACGTGAGTTTAACCAAATTCAGAATTTTGATAAACTGATTTATTCACAAATAATTTTTGGCGATACCAATGAAATGCGAGTAACTATACATTGAACTATTTACACGTAAGTCATGCTTTTGGAACAAAAAGATTACACATTATGTCATTTGCATGAAACTGTGATATTGAGGCTCAAAGTTTGAACCTCAATTCAATTAATACAAATTGAAATTTATGAGAAAGTTAATATGAAGAAGGTATTATAATTGAATTTTCTACATTTCACCAACACAAGAAGAAGAAAATCCCAGTATCTCTACCCCTCGTCGGGGTGGCGGTCACTTGGCTTTTGTAAAAAGGGATTGCGTTCCGAAAGAAGTTGGGAACCACTGCATTAGAAGATGAATATAATCAGGTAAATCTTTCTCTTGCAAGCTGAGTCCGATATAAATTGACAAAACAAATCAAATCACGGAAAATAAGTTTCGAATCGTTAAAGATAGGTTATTGATAGTAAAAAATACACATTGTTAAAATGTTATTTAGAATAAATTGTACCAGTATCGGAGCTATGGCGTAAATATTATGTAAAGAACTGGTCACAAGCTATCCATTTAACTGATTGTATAACTCTAGGAGTATATAATGAGAAAAATGAAAACGTCTCCACGTATTTGTGAAGGAAAATGCCAAGCAGCCTTGACGGCGTTTCTACTTCAGTTGGTAAAAACTTGGGATGTTTTCCACCACACGCATTTTGTTTTTCTTGTAATGGAACCATACGTTAGTTTTATCAGGAGAGCCAGACAAAAAATTCCCAGCGAGACAATCACTTATCCTTTGGATCATAAAACATTACTTTAGAGAAAGTTAAGTTTATTTTCTAGATTGTTTCATCTTAAATGTATCTCCCCAAAGTTTGTACAGAAAACTATTTAAAGAAGTGAAAAAGAAATGAAGCAGAACAAATAAAGATAGATAACCTATCTTTTTGGAAGTTTTTTTATTGATGCAACTAAAAACTCTGAATTGCAATAAATATTTTTTTTGTAATAAAGAAAAATCATTGTTTCGCGGTGGTGCTTAGTGCTTAAATAAAGTAGGCTTTTTAAGCAACAGAAAAAACACCATAGACAAACATGGCATATTGTACCCGCCTGTCCCATTTAACTAGTTTCCTTTAAGAAATGGAACCAGTTTGCTGGAAGCAGGTACAAATCGCGCAAATTACGTAAACGTATTGGATAAAGTCAATCGGCGATCAAATTAACTTTACGATCAAAAAGTAAGAGGACTCTTAGTGAAAAGCTTTCTGTGGATAATTACAAATTATGTACAACTCCTAATCAGCATATGTATTTCAACATTGTTAAAGTGACTGATATTTTCATCGATAAGGTTTATAAATTTACATTATATTTATAGATGGAGAGAATTATTATTTTATAATAAATACATCAAATTCATTTATGTAGAATATAAGTTATTCGCTATTCGGCCCTCCCGGTGCCCCGGGAGATATTATATTATAGAAATTTAATCCCGACTTGAATTCCGGAGTACAATTACTGATATTTCAAATTGTTTCTTCATTTATCTTTTCATATGGACAAGACACTTAACGACCATTCCGCGTTCTGGTTTTATTTGTCAACACCATCTGGCGTGTGTCAAAATTGCCACAATCCTGGACAGAGGGGTTTAACTACCAGGACAAACTTTTATTGTCGTCCACGTGGTATCTTTTAAGTCATAAAAAACTGAGGAAAAAATTCTGCGAGCCTTTTCTCGCACGTAAAATGACATCTGAAATGTAATTGAAGTATTTTTTAGCATATAAATGATAGAGAAAATGGTTCTTGGAACGAATTCTCCGAATGGCTTTGAAGCTAGGTGGTACAAAAGTATAAAATTACACACTACATAATATTAAACGAGTTGGAAGCATTGTATAAAGTTAAGTTATAATACAATACTATCGTGCTGGAATACCGTAATTTGCGCGAATCTTCTAGAGCAAAATAGCCAACCAAATGATGTACTAAAGACTGTCATTAACCGCCTTTATACTATCACAGTTTGGGGAAATACACTTGAAATGAATCGCTCTTGCTTTAAAATCTCATTTCATTAAATTAACTAAAAGTATACGTGAGAGTGCTCGCTTTTGTTTGCTATGCTAATAATATCACATAATTCATTCAAATGATACTAAAAAACAATTCATCTTTCTTTAAGTACAAAAATTGAGATTTTTATTGATTTTTGAACTCTTGAATGTCTTAGTAGAGGTGGGATAAATGACATATGAAAGTTTCAGCACTGATAAACTTAAAGTACAATATTTTATACATATATGTATTGTTAATTTTCGTGAATATGCTTCACCTACTACTATTTAATAAACCATTAAATGGAACCCTTCATATTTAAGCCAGAGTTTGCAAAATGTTGCATTATTCAATAGGCGTATTGTAACATTGAATCGTGCGACAAAAAGTTGTAAGGTTGAATGATCGTATACGATATTATTTGTCAAATATATATTGTTTATGAATAAATTCTATAGCGTGTAGTTCATTTTAGGACCCGAAGAATATAAGACCTTACGGCAACGGAAAGGCCAACATCGCGGCATTTCATTTCAGCAGTCAGGAATAACGGAGTATCCGGCACGAACCACACATATACCCACCGCGCAATAGAAGAAGAATAAATCGTTAAAGTAATGAAGTTGTATTAATTTAGTGTTTCTTGCGGTTGCCTTTAATTAAAGAACCGGAGCAAAGGGTTGTCGGAGTAAACCAGCTTTAGGCACATTTAGTACATCCAACATCGGTTCCAAAACGAAAGATTCGACGAACTTTCAGTTTAACCAAGAAGAGACGAAACGTAAAGCCGAACCTCTTTGTGGTTTGTATAGCTGGAGGGGATGGGAGGGGTGCTGTTTTATTACGTCAATAATGCTACGTCATAGATGTATTAGTTTTTCACACATCAAACCGCAGACAATACTTGCGCGGAAATACGAGTATCGTAATATTAAAATATTATGTTGTATTATCCATGTAAAAGTTGTTTAATTTATACAAAGAACAATAAATAACTTTTTTTCTTTCAACGGAAGGAAATATGAGTGTATTTTAAAGAACTTTTTTTTGTCAATGAGTTCTCTTTTTACACGCAACACGTAATATGTACCTAGATGATTATTTTTCGTTTCCGCGCACGGCTTGAAAGAACACATTTTTATTATTTTCTCATTTGTGTTATCAGCAAGAAATAAAAAAAATAGTTTCTTTTTTAAGTAAGGAAATACGATGTATTGCAAATAATACACTTTTTTCAGCAGACAATACATACTGGGATGATATTATAGTTATGTTATATATTGTACGGAGAAAAAATATTATTTCTGATTATTTAAAAATATTTTTATGATTGGTATTCCGGTTTAATTCGGGACTGCAGGCCGCTTCCTGATATACTTTCAGTAAATTCGTAATAATATCAGAACACGTAATACACCTGCGTTTGTCTTAATAATATAAAATGACGAAATGCGAAAATGTTAGCATTTTTATGAACACGTATTCCGATATCTTCGAAATCTATAAATTCATTCGTTAACGGCCTATAATCTAGTTTTCACCTGGTAAGGAATAATTTAAAGAGATTTTTAATAAATTGGCAATATTTTTTATCGGTAGGTAATTCATCTCCAAACTTTAAAACTAAATATTATGCCTGTATTGATATCCAATACTTGATATTTGTTTGTAGGTAAAAGTGATTTATTTGTTCCTTGAAATCATAAGAAAATTTCTTAATTTTATGGGTTCCTTCTTCCTACTTCCTAATTGATGTTTTAAAAAAAAAACATTCACATAATATTATAATATTACAGGTTATATATATATATATATATAATTTGTTTGTTATGTATTGGAGTACCGTTGACATTCAATATTCGGAAAAAGTTCGGTACGCGGCCGTTAATTGATTTATTTTTATTAATAGAACCGAACGTCTACGGGTTTATAGAATAAAATGCGATGGATATTAATAATATTGGACGCGTTCCAAGTTAATTATGAATTCTTTCAATGTCAAAACTTAAGATGTTTCATAGTTCATGTTCCTAGATTATATAGTTCTCCTCCAATCTACAGCCTTAATAATAATTAAAAAAAAACACTTCGCAAAGTTTAACGGTATTTTTGTGATACATTGTACAAAGTCTGTATAATTTCTGTTTCGAATTACTAATAAAAAATGTCTCGCAACTTTATATTTTGGCATTGATGTAATGTTACGAATATTAGTAACATAAATATATATATATGATTTGATTTTTAGTTTGTGATTCAAAACACGTTTTTGTTAATAATTTCGATTGTAATTACCAATTCACTATAATATTGGTATAATTCAATATATTTACAATTGTTTGTGCTATTTTTTATCAAAGGTGACACAATACCCTGATAATGGGGATTTGCCCCGTCGCTCACATTTTAATTATTTCTGAGATGAACCTATTACTAAAATCTAAAATGTTTCTAGAGGGATTCCTAGGGATGCAAGTTATTTATATTTAAGATTTATAAAAACAGGACCTTACCATTAAATTTACTATGTGAAACGGTTTGTAAATTTTTAAGAAACGTTTTTCAACTAAAAGATGAGCGGAAAGCACCAGATTTTATTTTTCTACATGATGAATTAGTAACTTCCCGAGGAATACCTCTAGAAACAATAGAGATTGTATTAATGTATTCATAAGAATTAATTGAAATATACCACTAAGAAATATTCAATTTCTGGCCAGATAAAGCAAACTCGGCCGTACGTTACTTCAATACTCTGCGGCGTACGTTGTTAACCTTTCCCTTAGTGTGCTAAAAAAATCCACGCGTTCCGGTGCTGTGTAATCAATACACATCTCAAAATAAGCGATTTAATATCGGAAAAATATGAATATTCATAGCTAATCGCTTATGTTTATTATATTTTACATAAAAAGTGATAATAATTGTAATTTAATTGCTGAAAACATGAAAAAACCATCGGCAAATGTTAAAAAAACGTGCGAGGAATCTATATATAACGACGGCCCGACTGGCACAACAGGCGCTAGATGGGCGCTGGACGCACACATTCATCTATGCAGTCGTAGATATCGATGGTCTAAATCAAAATAAAACTGCGGACGTGTGGATTTTTCATGTTCCCGCATAGCGAACTAAAGCGGGACATCAATAGCATGTCATTTCCTCGCACACTCTTCGCGTAGCAGTGTCACACGGTTGATTGTATTGGTGTATTTGTTCCCGATTTTAAACAACAATCTCGGATTTTTAATTGAATTTGAAAACTATGTAAAATATTATTTTTTAATTCAGTGCATAAATGTATAACAGAGGAATAACTTAAATCTGAACCTAGAATTTATTATATTTATAGAGTTATTAAAGTAATTAGAAGCAACGTGCAGTAAATACACATCACAGATAAGGAAAGGTTAAATTTGTGTGCACGTTGGCAAGGACTTATTTACTCCGTATTTCTTCAGTCGCTGCTCAAATTTCGGCCGATAAGGTTGTCTGCCACCTGACCCGACGCTCCAGTTATTTCTTTTACGTATTTTTTTTTTATTTAATCACACGATTCCTTTAAATATATAAGCGAAATTATCTGTTTTATATAATTTTTCTTCTTCCACAAGTAAGTAAAGGTTTTTTGTATGTTTCAACAACATAAAAGAATTCATTATTTTTTATAAATATTTTTTACTTTAAATGTGCGCAGTGGTCAAGTTTCAGAGAAATTTAGACATTGATAAAAAAATATGAAAACATTTTATTTTGTGATTGTGTGTGATTGTTATGTGTAATTGTCAGGCCTAAACATTATTATAAAGTCGAACCATTTTTTCATGTAAAAAGTATTTCAAATATAATAATTATAAATAATGTACATATTTTCTTTTTACATGTAAATTATCTTATTTGACTTTCAGTCACGCCAATTTTAGGACACTGAAAAATTGTAACTGATTGTGATTGACCTAAGAAAAAATTGCTTCACTTTAAATTGTAAATTGATTTTTCGTCAATTCACAAGTGACCGGAATAAAATTTTAGAAATTTGAAAGTTTTTTCCATAAAACAAAAGTTCTACATCTCAAGTTTTTCTCCATACAGACAATTAGGCATATATTACCTATAAAGTACCTAAAGTCATTCGTATTTTAAAAAGAGTTATTCATCTTTTAAATTTCACAATCGTGTAGATTGTTAGATCATTTAATGTAAATAGAATTGTACAATTATCTTCTCAAGTTACTGCACTCACTTAAGTTAAAATGATTTTAAAATTGAAGTTAAAATTAAACCATGTTATAGTAAATCACTCGACTAATATATAAGTACGTTTCAGTTAAATATGGGAAAACAGAAGACAAAAGGAGTTTTATCCCGAACAAAATGACGGCACCAAGGAAAATGCTTAACGGAATGGAGAAGGTACTACTTAAATACACACATAAAAATAATGTTTTGGGATACGTTTTCTACAAAACATAATTGTACAATGTCAACTTAAATAATTTTATATTTCTAATTATATTAATTATATATGTAGGTATATACATATATACGCAGTCGGTAAACTTTCAGCGATTCCTGAGCACATTGAATTTGTAGTAGGTATAAGAAGTAGATTAATTTTGATTTCGGTTGACATATTTTTATTTTTACCGAAATGAATTTTTTGCATCAAATAAGCTGTGTAATTGCTGGTGAAAGTTCTCATCTCTAAGTATTTAGGGAATAGAGACAGCCTAAATAATTAACAAGAATTTATCATTTCAGGAAAAATTCCGTAAGACATCATCCATATAATATTGCATTTAATAAATAAAATACAAGTATTGTGTTAAACGCTATACCGACACTCAACATGGTAATTTTTTACAAGTTCTGTAGTTATAAATAAGTAAATAACATAAATTTTATAGGATTTTTATAGTAAGAGTTTCATTTGTAAATATATTATATTTTTATGTTTTATACTGTACCGTATGTGGAACTTATAATTTTGATATCAAAATACCAATGTAAATTTGTACTTATTAACTCACACCTATGTATTGTAAGTTCCTCCCGTCCTATAGTGAGTTTTGTAACTCATCGGGATTGCTTTAGCAAGAAATATTAATAATTAAAAATATGCGAAATATTTTTTTTGAACTTTCATTGGCCTCTATCAAAAGTGTCTACCAAATAAATATACATTTTTGGGGATCAATGGTGGTGAGGCACGGAATGAAAGGCGTGTCGTGAAGGTCACAGTGTTTATTGAGTCAGTTACAGATGGTAACGTAGGACAGATGTGGTATTCTCCGGACGCTGCGGTGATGTGCTGGTCAAGCGCGGGTCAGTGAGTCGACGCCGGGCGCTGGTGACCGGGACTCGTTGACTGTCAGGCACTGGCGATCTGGGGAATCAATACTCCAGTGCTGACGGGAATGCCGAAGGTGCGGCGGACCTTGTAGGTGGTTGACAGCGCGGCAATTATGCATAGGCGGTAGACTCGAACCTTCTGGCGAGTTGTCGTAGTGTGCCAGACCGACTGCGACGTAGGTAGGCCGCGTTGTTTACGATCCGAGCTGAAGGTAGGTACTCGTAGATAGGTACGTACCTAAGTAGATCGATCTGCTTAGTATTAAATGAGTTAATCTGGATTCTTCTTGAAGCAACACATTTATTAACCAAAAAAGGATTTGTGATTTATGATTATTTGGGATCCCTTGCAAAGTTTTTCACTAAACGTAGATACCATGAATTTCACGATGCAAATTATGCAATTCATTAACTTATGCTATCAATACTAGTAATAATCCGCGGGTTTTTCTGTTAGGCCCTGCGGGCGGCACTTGGTTGAGCTTCGCCCAGTTTAAGTGATACTAACAACAGTTACATTTAATAGGTAGATATTAGCTCATTCACAGAGAGAGGGTGAGTATATATTGTAAATAGATTATTACAATTTGAGCCCCTGAGGTGATATCTCACAAAAACGGCGCTATACAAATTGTCCAATAAATAAATAAATATAATGTTTACATTTTATTGAGTACATATGCATTGATATACAACGGAAATATATAAAATAATGTAATCTTATTAAACTTTATTTAATTAAAACACAAACAACTTTGTTTACATCACTTTATTATACACAACCACTACATGTTTCATGAACGAAGTTCACCTCATCAGGAGTAAGTATACTCCGAAGTCAAAAATTAAATATAGATTACAATTGGAAAGAAGAAGTGGAAGGAGGGGGGAGGGGTTAGAGTGGGCGGGGTTTATCAGAATTAGGAATTACAATATCGTAAGACGGGAAAGACCAGTTGAGTGGGAAAATATTTAAAAGAGAGTTTATTAAAAAAAAAATCTTTTTAATTATATCTGCTTTTATATTAACATGTTTTCTAATTTCTAAAAATAATTATTATTAATTGGCAATGCTTTATATCCTGTGTGAAGTATTTTAAGACCTGAAAAAAAATGGCAAATAACCATAAAACAATATATTCATAAAACAAATAGCATTTAATAAAGGTTATTCTAATAAATTGGAAGTTGAAATACTAAATTTATAAAAAATAAACATAATCTCTTCAAATGGTATATTAACCCTATTTCTAAAGATAGAAATAAACATTGGCGTAGAATTCTATTTGTGGAAAACGATACTTCCAAAATTATAAATAAAAACATTCCTGGTACTATTCAACCGGCGTTTTACACTTATAACAAAATGAAGAAATATATTCTTAATAATAAAGATGGCGATAATCAAACAAAAAATCGGGAGTTTATAAACTCAATTGGGATGATTGTAATTTCTTTTACAAAGATAGAACCAATAGAAACTTTGAAGTCAGAACTAAAGAACATCTCGGAGCTCTAAATGGAAATAGTGAATCTGAGTTTGATCATCTTTTGAATAATGTATTAAAATACTTCACACAGGATATAAAGTATCGCAAATAAATAATTTTATAAATAAGAAAGAATGTCAATATAAAATCAGATATAATTAAAAAAAAAAATTATAAACCATCTTCTAAATATTTTCCCACTCAACTGGTCTTTCCCTTCACTTTTTTGTCTTTCTTTTCACTCTTATCCCTCCCCCCTCCTTCCACTTCTTCTTTCCAACTGTAATCTATATTTAATTTTTTACTTCAATGTATACTTACTCCTGATTCGGTGAACTTCGTTCATGAAACATGTAGAGGTTGTATGTAATTAAGTGATGTAAACAAAGTTATTTATGTTTAAATAAAATAAATAATGCCATCACAAAGTGATGAGCTTTTAGAAGAAATCTTCTTATTAAACGCTTGTCAATGGTCAAGTAATTTTTTCGTAACTATGCGTATTGTTAGCTGCATATTTAAATATTCGCGCCAGTCATTTGGTTCGTTCTTATACCGCCAGAGGGGCAGAGTGGTCGAATTTTGCCTGCAGATTCCCTATTCGGGATTTACCCGAAACATACGATTTGAATTCGACCAATCAGAGGGCCTAGATCGTCCAGACGCTAGAGTAATAATACTATCAAATTATTATTATGGTACCGAAATTTATATTTATAAAACTTGTCCGTGTGAAATCAAACCATGTCATACTGTGCAATGTTTTGGCGAACGCGGCAGGCAAATCAAACTTGATACAAAAAAGACGAAATGGTTCGGTCTCTAACTCCGCCCACTCAAAGCGCGTCCACGTCCATGGAAACGCCCATAACTGATATTTTTTTTATCTAAGTCTTATTTCGCCTTAAGAATGTCATTTTGTGAATTTGGATTTATGTTATCGGAAAAAGCTAGAGTATTTCAGACCTTTACTTTTTAATTGATAAATTAATTTATATGCCTTATGCATACGTATTTAAATTTTTTAAAATCTACTTTTATATCGTGCCAAAATGTCTAATTTTTTTAGTTGTCCTCTGGGAATTAATATTATAATTTTTAATTGTACGAACGAGATAAAAAAAATAATGTGATAATTTTCTTGCAAATCCCTTAATAAAAGGACCATGAGTTTCAAAATTTTAATGCTTTTCAATTGGAAACGTTTTGTGATAAGCTTTTTTTCAGCTGGAAATTAAACTTTGAAATTGAAATATGCAATTTTTAAATACTTTACGACATTATTCAAAACGTTTTTTTTTAAATACCTTCTTTGGAAATATTCTGAAATTCGATTAGAAATTATTATTATTTCAAGTTTATACAACAGATAAACAACCCTCTGTGACTGGATAAGTAATATATTATGTATCTTTTGATGAACTGTTTTATGTCCGTTTGTATTTTACTTTTCAATAAGTAAGGTTTTTACAAAAACGGTCGTTCATCAATTGAATAAAAATTTCACAACGTTTTTTAGTAAGACCGTTAGTAGTTAGTAGTTAGCGAGTTATAAAGGAGACCTAATGTTAGTGGGTTATAGAATGAGTGAAAAATGCGAATGAAAAAGCCTAGCTGCTTATGTGCTCTGCTGCATAAATCATTTATGTGATCGAAAAATCTCAATTTACTATCGGAAATAACTCTTAGACATTTTATTCTAGTAAAGTGATGAATCATATTAGAGTTGGTTAAATGTTCAAATAAGATCGTGTGTTTTGCTCTTGCGTATGTGACGACATTGCATTTTGGGTTCCGAAGCCCTCACAGTTTAATAGTCTAAATGTTTTGAGTCTAAATCAATTTGCAGAATGACGCATTCGACAAGGTTATTGATAAAATATTGCGAATGAGCGATGACAGAAATTGTACCGTTAACAAAAAGCAGAAGCGTAATTTTGTGGAAAACTAAACGCAGCCAGCTCATTAAGAAGAAAATTGATATCAATTCAGTTGAAACCTTGCTCAAGGAAAAAACAAGAAACATCAAAATGGCAAAATGCAAAATGCAAAAATGTCTAGAGTTCAGGTTAGGACATCTGAGACGCTTGGAAGATTTCTTTTACATAAACCCCATACAGGAGGCTCTGAGGCAAATAATTTCGCTCAGGGCTTATGTCATCTCTGGGGATGCTGTGTAGTGGGTATTTTTAAAGAAAGGAAGTAGAGGTAGTTCTGAGAAGCCTTTTTGCTTCCCAGAACTTTATCTTCTTCCTTTCCTCAGTGGTGGGTAGGAATCTATGGATCAGTGTATCCAGAAGTGACGGACGAATGAATATATCCCTCCCACTGTGGCGCAAGGCGATGGTTCGAGAGACCAGTTGGAGACGTCAATGGGTATCCAAAAAACCAGCCTCTACCAATTTGGCACGCCACGCAAATGGTGGGTAGGTGCATCCTGAAAACACCTCATCCGATGAATTCGGGCACCTCTGTTTAGTCACCAAACGAAGCGATCTACTTAGGGTGACCTATGACAGAGATATTGGTTATCCAATATATGGTTCTCTGGGCGGCCTGCCTCCCAAATTGTTAGATTACTGGCATCAGGGGCACAGTGAAATCGATATCTTTACATTAACGGATCGATAGGGGTAACTAACGACGATTTTAAACCGATTTCCCGAGCATAGTTGCGATGATTGCTATCCAGGCCGATCTTGGTAAAGCAATAAATCAGAATCGATATACATTAGCAACACAGGTACATCTTTCTATGAATTAACATTCATAAACGTCAGACAGCTACACAACAGTTAAACATATTAATAAAATGACAGATGTCGAATTGAAATATTAACTTGATACACAATGGCAATTCGCATGTACTTTTTCACACTAAAAAGGGAGTTAATAGTTCATCAGGTCATTAGCCATAATTAGTATATTCTGTTTTTTCAAAGCAGGAACGAAATTAATTGATCTCGTCTTGGTGAATTAATCAAGATTATGGATCGTGTATACGATTTCTTTCAGTTCTAAGAGCTTAGTTAGTTTACCCCCATTCATTAAGAAGCCAGTTATTTTGCGTAACGAATTAGATTATCCAAAAAGTCGTGCATTTTGACAACTCATCCAACACCTTGAAGGCTGCTCTAAAAGTAGCGGGTTTTGTCAAATGACTGCCAGAATCATATTCTGACCAAATACCGCTAACTGACCGTAGATGACGTATTTCATATATATATATATCGTATTGACGTGGGGCTTTATCAATCGTCCTTGCTAGAACCTTCTGGACTCTAAATCAGTGTTGACGTTCGTCAAGAAGTGTCTGAACGTGGTTTATATTTTCGTAAAATTTTCTCGAATATTTTCGTAATAGAGAGAATGGCAGCTGGTCAGTAATTTCGTATTTCGCATTTGTCACCTTTTTTGTGAATATGGATCATTTTAGATAATTTCTTGTTCTGTCTTAGACCAATGAAGATGTCTAAAAACGGAATTAAAAGACGACATAAAAATGATCAGAAATCCTTAAAGTATGTAAGTTAAAATATTGTCAGGCACAACAGAGTTTTGGTTTTTAAAACAGGAATCTCATTTCTGTAATACTGACCAGGTCAAATGAAGAACCAATCTATTCTTAAAGAAACGTGAAATTCATATAAAAAAGTTGGTTGGACATTTTTGTAAACAGAGGAAAAATGGTTGCAAAACTATTTCCAATTTGTCGTAAGCAGGTATTTAATTCCTCTCCGTCAAATGACAAAGATTTAAACGAATTATTTATTTTTTTAAAGATTCTTTTTATATTTCTAATTTTTTTTTAAATTGTAAAGCATTTCTTCAATGAATACTCGCATCAGTATTCCCTTCCACTGTTGTAAAACCATTTAAAAAAAATTCTTAGCGCACTCTATATACTTTACCTTAAAACAAATGCTGGGCAGAAATTGAATCACAGACAAAACAAAGATTGAAAAATACAGTAGTGACGAGCAGTAAAAAATTGTCCTGGGAATATTCCACGAGAACTTTAATACTATGTTGACAAACTACTAATAACCCCAGCATTCTAAAATCAATTACCTAGTTAAGTTTCACATTGGTTTCAACACAGTAGCAATAAAGGTACAAATTAATGTTAAAAAATATATGTTTATATAATACTGTGAGAGTTTCAAAACTATTGTAGTTCTGTTGTGTCATACTTTCAACGATTCTATTACAAAGTATAATCATTTTAAAAAGTGATATAAAGTCATTAAAAGGTATGAAAAAAAACTAACCTAAAAATCCACCTCCAACAGAACTAAATTGACGCAGTGTTTTTCATCTCTTTTCAAAACTCTTTTGAAATCTCGTAATCTCATTGAATAATAATTACACTGTATATTAGAGTGTTTTAGTTGAAGTAAATAAAGTCAATAATTTTAATCGTTATGGATATATAATTATTTTCAATTCCTAATTTGTAAATTATAGTTCTATAAACTTTATGTTGGTTTCTCCCGGTGGAGAAATCTCTCAAAATTATGCCACAAAAGACGGAATTCTTGTACTAAAAATAACAAACTTCACAGAAGAGAAACCTAAGGAGTATTTATGTTATCGTTTTCTTATAAATCTATTAATGTTTCCCACTAATAACGGTGAGCTCTGGGCTCATAAAAATATTTCTATTACAAAAAAATATTATTTTCTTCTTTTTTATTGTTCAATAATAAACACGGTGTCGTGGAAGAGTGTTGAAAGGCGTGCGAGGCCGGGTTGTATCTACTGATATTGTTGTCGTAGATATATTACGTACTAACGCTACATACGTCTTCGTGAAACTGGACACAGTCAAGGATACCGACGAGACCAAGTATTTCCAAAAGGTTGTTATCCGACCATAAAAGCTTGGTTTGCGTGTAACTGGAGTGAGGAGAATTCTGTAAAGGGTGTCACCATTCAAAGAGCTAAAGAGAAATATAAGAAAATTAATTCTACCGCTCTGGCAAATTCTGTTCCGCAAGTGCCCGAATGCCATCCGAGCGGTTCTGGGGCGTTATTTTCTTCAATGTTCCTCGAGATCTAACGGACGCTGGATTTGAGATTCCTTAGGACTATGGAGTGCTATTATAGTAGGCATCCTGAAGATAGCATATTGGCGTACCACTGACAGATCCATTGAACCATATTTCTGTTACCTACGTATTTTGTGAGAAAGAGGAGAGATTAATAACATATCATTTTTACCTCATCATGGGCTGAAGTAAGTTTCCTGAAATGATAGCGAAGTAAATATGAAATGCATATTTTGATTGGACGCAATATCATGTTTTGTTACTGCAACATTTATTTATACCTAGTGGCAATGAAGGCTAATAATATTGATTATCTACACACAATTTTTAGGTATGATCGATATAGTAGGAGCGTTACTTTTCGCTGTACAGGTGTTTTCGCACCTTTTTTGGAGTATTAACGGAATATTTCCAACTAGAGCACAATACGTATTACACGAAGTTAAGACAATGAGAAATCATACAATTTAGAATAAAAAACTACAGATATGACAAAATAATGAAGATCATGTGATTTTGTACTCTCCCTCTTATTTGTTGTACAAAATTTGATGTGATTTTATATACTCTCTTATTTGTTGCATAGTAATAATAATATGCAATACAATAATAAGCAAGTACAAAAAAAAGTATGATTGAACAAGAAAAAATATTTTTTTAAGCACAATATATAATTTTATGTAAATAATTACTGTTTTTTTCAATTGGTAACTTAAAAAAATATATTCGCCTTCCCGGAACGAGCTTATTCTAATTCTTACGAATATAATTTACATTTCGTTTTATGTAATGTTATGTTAATCAATATTATGAAAAAACTTATTGTCCTTCCTGGAATGATTTACTTTCCAAGTTATTGGGAATATATGCATGTTACAAAATTATGTAAGCATCTACATTATTATAGTAAATATGTATTATGCAAATCATTGAAAAATAAGCACCAAATATTATTTTTTCTTTTATAATTTAAGATGAATGTTTTCCAAGATACATTTTCAACGCAATAACTTGTTGCCATTTTCGCTGAGATAATTAAGTAAATTTCCATTTCTTGCACCGGGATACGGTTTATTTTTCTTTCGCTAAATGAGATAGAAGTCATTAGGGCACTAATTACACAGGAGATGTAATAAAAGATCGGAATCATTTAGAACGTCTGTTTGAAACAAAATAAAAGTCAACATTTATTTTACGGAATGGAACCCACGGGGACCTGCTAAATAATTTTATAACTTACCAAATTGACACAGGATAGTATAGATACTAGAAACAAAAGGATATAAATCTGAAATGAAAGTATTCTGACATTCGCTGAGCATGGACTATCAAAGCGGCAGACCCAATAAAGTCATACTTTTGATGTGTAGATAGAAATAAAGTAGAAAAAAAACAAAGGTTGTGCGTCGATGCGTTTATCAGTAGTTTGGGTGAACGATCTTAGCGACAATTTTGTTTGTGCGGTTTCATACTAATACTAGTTCATGGCCTGTCTGCCCTGTTTGTGTTGTTCATGCACGATAATCTATGTATTTGTTTCAAATCTACTGCACGGAAACCTGGTGTTAAAATGCAATGCTGTAACACATCTGAAGGGTTCCGATACCAATAAGCAGGCAGCCAAGATACAATGCTGTAACACATCTGAAGGGTTCCGATACCAATAAGCAGGCAACCAAGATACAATGTTGTATCACGTCTGAAGGGTTCCGATACCAATAAGCAGGCAGCCAAGATACAATGCTGTAACACATCTGAAGGGTTCCGATACCAATAAGCAGGCAGCCAAGATACAATGTTGTATCACGTCTGAAGGGTTCCGATACCAATAAGCAGGCAGCCAAGATACAATGCTGTAACAAATCTGAAGGGTTCCGATACCAATAAGCAGTCAGCCAAGATACAATGCTGTAACAAATCTGAAGGGTTCCGATACCAATAAGCAGGAAGCCAAGATACAATGCTGTAAAAAATCTGAAGGGTTCCGATACCAATAAGCAGGCAGCCAAGATACAATGTTGTATCACGTCTGAAGGGTTCCGATACCAATAAGCAGGCAGCCAAGATACAATGCTGTAACACATCTGAAGGGTTCCAATACCAATAAACAATAATCCCAAACTAAATAAACGCTCACCATTTTGGAATGGAACTAGTTATCTCGCTATAATAAATTGACAATCGAAACTATTCATCATTTGTAATTGCTTAAGTTGTTATATCTGAACTGCCAGACACTCTCTTAATTTTTTTTCACAGTGTCTCTTATTCACTATAAAAAATACGTCTATTGTATTGTAGATTGCACGAAAGAACAAGCGTCATTAATCCCTTTGGCACTCAATAGAACACAGCACGAAGACAAGCCAAATGCGTACCCATTATTTGTATACTGTTGACATTTAGCCGAGTAAAAATATATATTTTTTACGAATAATTCTATGCTCAACATTTCAGCTCTGAAATGACTGTTCACCTGGCGATGTCAAGAGTGTTTTTAAAACCTAGGTTCACTCCTTTATGTCATAAACAGACCTTCTCAGATGACCTAGTATTAATCTCAGAGTATACCTCAGAGACAGTGTGGAGTCTAAATTTATTTTAAAAATTAATATTCGTTTCCTTCCTTCTCAAATTCAACAACCGGTGATGCCATAATACCACTGGCTTTAGGCAGTGACGTCCCAATGTGTGTTCATACGTAAAACCACAAAAAACATGAAAATAAAGAAAATTGGCAGCACACATTCTCCAGCCTTGTATTATCAGAATATTAAATTAAACGATGCCAGCATGGTGCGATGCCACGATAAAACAAAGAACTCCAATTTATAATAATACCAGGGGAAATGTTTTTTAAAACTATTCGGCGTTTTATTAGTTTGTCTTTTCTTCAAAGCTTTTTGCGAATAACACGTAACAAAATGGTTGAAAATCACGCGATTCCGGTTTCGGAATTCCTTATACAAGAAGTTATATAATATTATGTACCTATCAACATATGCGAAATGACAGCTTGCTATCTGAAATCATTTCTTATGAAATTTTATCGATAAAATTAGGAACACAATTTAGTTTTGAAAGTTTAATTTAAAATGAGTTGTTTTATTTCAGAGTGGAAAATTTTCATCAATTCTGTTTCCGTATACCGCACGAAAATAATTTTATTTTTAATTTTAAAATAATCTTTTATGGTTTTATTTAGGTACTCTATTTATTTGGTGATAATTTTAAACTCACAAGCCTTAAGTTTTGTAAACAGTTGGTTTTTATTTTTTTACAATGTCTCTGAAAATTTTGATAGGCGCTATGATGAAATTAGTCGAAAAATATTTATTGAAATTTCTTACGCCTTTGTGGAGGCGGATAGTGACGTTGTTTATAGTTTAGTGCTCTGCAATAAATAATGCAAATCTGCATAATTTTTCCCTTGTCAATATAACTCGTCTTCCTATCGGAGAATAAGACATTTATTTTAAAACAAGTTCAATACTACATAAAAATATAAATTATATAATTTTATTTTTATTTTATGATTTATATTCCGAAAAATAATTTACAGAATAAGTTTATACTTTTAGACATTAATTTAAAACCTCCCTAATTGAGAATAACTCGTAAGGAGGGAGGGAGGGATTGTTAACATATTCATATTTCCTGTGGTGGTAAAATTAATATCAAATAGCTTGAAATAGTTTTCCATAACTTGAAATTAAATCCAAGGCCACTATTACCCTGTTTACTCTTTCACCTATTTCACTACGTGGTTAAATACACACCAGATAATCTTAAGACACCAATTGAAACTACCTCTATTTCACACACATCTTGGTATCTATAGACAAATTTACAAGGCAAAGTTGAATGTGATTACAATACACCGAAAAAAATAATTGACTTGTTAGTCCAATCAAGGAATAAGACAAAATACCTAAGATAAAAAAGGTTATACTAATGGACAATATCAGTAGAAACATAACACGTCAACCAGTTTAATTCTTGACAAATGTATCATCTAAATGCGGCAAAGATCGAAGATTCATCTGTCAACAATTATAGCACGTCAACCGCTTTAATTGTTGACAGATGAATCATCTAAATGCTGTAAAGATCGACAATTCATCTTTCAACAATTATAACACGCCAACCGGTTTAATTGTTGACAGATGAATCATCTAAATGCTGTAAAGATCGACCATTCATCTTTCAACAATTATAACACGTCAACCGGTTTAATTGTTGACAGATGAATCATCTAAATGCTGTAAAGATCGACCATTCATCTTTAAACAATTATAATACGTCAACCGGTTTAATTGTTGACAGATGAATCATCTAAATGCGGTAAAGATCGACGATTAATTTCATTCATTCACACCATTTAATTAAAAAAACTTATGTATACTTTTCTATAAATCTATCCCCATTGTGCGCATTTTGCACCCATGTTCTAAAATCAATTATGAAGCACACTAATATTATAGAAATTCCTTCCTCTTCTTGCGCTAGTAAAATAAGTATTTATCAATGTATTTTTAAATGTAAGTATGTAAGCTATAAGTTTCTAGATATTTAAATATGTATGTCATTAAGACAGTAGTTATAGGCCTTAGTCACAAATCACTAGATATAAGTCTTAGATGTAAGTCACTAGTTTAAAGTCAGTAGATTTAATATTTAATAAATATATTTGTACAGCGCGTTTGCGGTGATTTTTCACGAAAACAGCGCTATGTAAATTAGCCAATTATTATTATTATTACTATTAATATATACATAATAATATCGTACCGATACTTGTTGTTGTTAGGTTAGGTTAAGTGTCAGTAGAAAGGGGTAAACTTGTTCAAAAATCCTTAAACAGTAAAACTTCCTGCTAGAGTCGTTGTATGGAGTAGCGGTTACATTAGAGGTCAGCCCAACTTTGCGGATATTGTTTGTAATATCCAGCAGGATACCATACATACATCAATCACCCACAAGACTTCGCATCGAGAATTCCTGAAATTTGCATGTTACTCAAAGCTTGGCAATATGTAGATATTTATACAGAGATGATGATGTGCTCAAGTAACTGTCGTAAAAAAATAGTAGGAAAAGAAAAGAGAGTTAATTTTGTAATTTTTCCACTATTCTAGTCAACTTTTCTAACCTAATTAACCGCCTACTAACAACTTTCTAAGTTATTTTCCTTTAATGTTGACCTATTACACCATTTGGTGTGCGATGCATAGAGAATTCAGGTCAAGCTACAAACTCAACTACCTAGTTGGAGTCAGGAAAGGATTGATTTCATTAGATTATCACTAATCGAGACACTACTCGACCATATGTAGCGTCCGTAACTGAATTGGCCTTAGAGGTAGTCTTTAGTTTCAAACGAATAGATGCTCCTTTAAATTTGCACGGAACTTTCAAGATGCGGTCACCGTATCTGGGAAGGTCTTGCCCGCTAGAATTATCCCAATGCTGCCGCCAAGTCAGTCAGTCAACCTGCAGGAAGTTCTACGCGAGCTCGCCACCCCACAACCCTACCGGATAACTTGACAATAACCCAGATTACCAAGTCTCAAGGGACTTGTACCCAATTAACTATGGCGACCAACTACAATTATAACCGATTATTGCGACATTTTCTACAAGCTGGACCATCTCCAATTTCAACGACTAGATTGTTTGTATTCTTAAATTCAGTTACAGAGATTTAAAAAATATATTTTTCATAATAGGTACAGAAAAATTACTGAATTTGCTAAGCAGATTTAAATTTCTCGGAGTCTTGGAGATCTTACGCGAAGCCCGTTTTTCTGAAAAGCTTCTCCACGAGGGAGGACGCTACATCCGACCTGCCAGAACCTGACATTTCACACGTTTCGCCTTTCCACATACCATTACGTCAAACATCAACGAGATACAGCGCACAACTCAACCGGTACTGGCATTTACCTCGTTGAGAAAAATCGGTGAAATACCGAAAACCTCCACGTCACTTCGACGGACAATACCCACGCTTCTCAGAAGTTGAACTGGTCACACGTAAGGATGCAATTGGGTTCGTGTGAGTAATACTCTAACTCCCTTACTAATAAATGCGTTTAAGATGAGGTATTAACCTTAATATAACATCGGGATCTTAACGACGTAAGTGAAGAAGCCATCCATAGAAATATGCGACGCGCGGTCCTTGTGTATTGGTCAGACCTACGTTTGAATCTGCCCTAGAAAAACTCTAAACTAAATTGGGAATGTGATATAGTCGTGTAAAAGCAAAAGGGTACGGTCGACTTTGCCCTAGCAGGCCTAGAAAATTGATTAGTCCGGGGGGGGGTTATTTTAATTATTTCTGATGAACCAATCTGATGAACAAGGATCCACTGGGAAGTTACTAATTCGCCGTCTTGAAAAAAAAATCAGGTGCTTACCACTAATTTTTATTTCTTGTTAGAGCAATCCCGATGACTTATAAAACTCATTGTAGGATGGGAGGAACTACAATACATAGGTGGGAGTTAATAGGTACAATTTTACATTGGTATTTGGATTTCAAAATTATAAGTTTCACATACAAAACAGTACAAAAATAATCAAAATTACAAGTTTTACATTCAAAACCAAAGATATTAGAAGAACGAGATATGCTATGTTGGCCGCCGGACCGTAGGCGGAGTACTAACTAATTAGGGTACTTTGAACGGTATCGGGACGTGTACGCACAGAAATCTGTTCTATGTATTAGTGCGGATACCTTAGCGATGCCTTAGCGTAAGCGAAGGTGTGCAGTAGTATTGGTGAACAAAACCGGCGACACTCGGCAAAACAATTCCACACAGTATGAACTGCTCATAGCACATCTCGTTCTTCTAATATCTTTGTTCAAAACAGTACAAAATTAGAAAAAGGGAGGTTAAGAAGAACAAACAAGAAAAAACAAAAAAGGAAACAGACAGGGATACACATAAGTACAAAACCAAGGTATGAATTTACAAAAGGGTACTTACCCACTAATACATTGGTAAAAATAGATTATGCTCGATTACAAATACAGGGGATAGGAAAGGAGAGAGAAAGAAACAATACAAAATACAACACGACAAGAATCACGTATTTTCGTTTTTACAGTTGAAAGACATTTTATACATTTTTCAATCCGCTGTACAACAAATATTTTATTGGTAAGGTACGTTTTTTATTAATCTTAAATATAAACAACTTACATCCGTAGGTATCGCTCTGAAAAAATATATATTTTACGAATTCGTCGGAATGAATTAAAATGTGAGCCTCGAGCAAACCCCGGATGTTAGAGTCTTGTGTTGCCTTAAATAGTAAACAACTGACAAACAACCATATATTGTAAATTAATGGTTGTATATCAGTTGCGTAAAATCTGAAATTCGCTTATTAGTAAGGCCCTGAGTGTAGGTGCAGTTAGTAGAGAATGTTTCAAGATACTTTGGCAGTCACTGAGACTGGTTAATGCAACAAGTAAAATGTAGTTATTTATATAAAATTGTATAACTGTTTGTATCACCAATACACTAAAATAAAAAAAATAATTCGACTCTTAAATTGATAATTTCACTCCCTGCAATTGTAACAATTATTGACAAACTTAATTATCGAAGAAGTATAAAAAAGTTTATTTTTGCGTAACAAATTAATTTAACACTGTTTAGTTCCGACGGCTGCGGTGCGTAGTTAGAAACTTCTTACATGATTTTGATTTGCTGCTGATAATATCAACAAATCAAACAAGTGAATTTATAACAAGCTATCAAATAATTTATTCATACCCAACTTATGAACAACCCCAAACAATTACGGTTGTTTGACCGAAAAGGATTTATAATGTAGAGTTGGATACCTTCGCAAGTGACACCGATGGTAAAAAGTTTTCGACCACTGTCAGTCATGGCTGCGGCTTTATCCAGTTTAGTTTGGTGTCTACCTGGGACCTTAGGCGGGTCGAGTGTCACTTCGCAGCCGCAGAGAAATGTTTGCTTCGTCATTTTAGCCCACGACTTACCGATGGGCAATAAAAGTCACGGAAATTACTCGGCCGACAGGGACCTTCCAAATTTCACAAAGGGCGAGTAATTCATGACGGTAATGATGTGAATCTTTTTGGAAGGTTTATATTTATGAAAATGTGTGGTAAAGTGAAAGCCGTTGGTTGAAGTCAGGATAATATCGGAATAACCTGGATCGGAGTCTTTAGAATTTTAATGGTAGGTTTATAAAACTTCCAACTTATGTGGGCGTAACTACCTAGTACTTATAAAAGGGGAAGTTAAATAAAATAATTACGGTGCAAAATCTGTGTATCTTTTAAAATAATCAAACATTAAAATCTTATCTAGCGGAAAGCGATAGATTTATATATGGAAATCTCTTGGTTAACCAAAATGGTAGTTTTTGAATAATGCTTTGAGGGACGTCTGTTTCAACGCTTGCTAGATTAAAAGTAATCACTAATATTAAATTTCACCAAGATGCGTTTTCCAATCAATTTAACTGCTTGTTTTACGTCACTTTTAACTTTAGCTTTTACTTTCCGAAAACCGATAGTTACTCCGCCATTTTGACAGTTTTGTTGGCGGAAAGGTACGCTTCAGCATTACTTACGATTATTAATCATGAATAATATTACAGAATATGAATATAGTGCAAATGAATTCTTTATCCAATAAGTGCTAATAATATGAAATATAGGATGATTTGCGATTTATGGCGCCATATCATACATGTCGAAAGATCTATTGTCACTTGGTGACGGTGGGAGAGGTAGAAAAAGGCATTAATTAATAAATTATTTTACTATAACCTGTGTGATTTTTTTATATTCCATTTCACAAAGCAATTAAAATAATGGGCTTCGAACTACTATCCTCAAATGAATTACGATGCATTATTATTTGTTCCACGTGTTTTACTTGTAATTTAAAAAATAGTGATCTCCACAAAGCCGAATAGTAACTAGTATATTTATCACGTAGGTACAAATGAAGCAAAAGCAAGTTCCGTTAAAGAATTTCTTTATTACAAGCAAAACTAATAATATATTTGTGTTATATCATCGATTTTTAAAGTATAGTTAAGACCAGTAGCGGCTCGTGAATTGAGTGTACTAATGTGCTAATATAACGAAAATGGCTTTATTGATGTTGATGTAGGTGAACTTTCCTGAAAATTTTAATACAAAAAAACAAAATTAAAAAAAAAAAAATCGTATTCAGATACAACAACACCAATAATGCTTTATTTTTGTAATATTAGCCACTCTTGTACACCCAAAAGACACGAGCCGCCATTGGTTAAGACACCTACTACACTATCATTTCAGCGGAAAATTATTTTATGGAAGATATCGAAAATATAAAAGTGAAATGCAGAGATCTAGCGTTGTGATCAAGTTCTTTCAACCTTGTACTAGGGCTTTATACGCGAATTCATAGGCACCTACTCGTTTGATAATAATTTATATTTATGCCGTGTGAGCACAAAGTCAAATAAACCAAGTAATCATAAATAATTAAAGCGAGAGTAAATACGCACAACGCGCCTGGCATAACGTTAAATTTATACAATTTTAAGTGAAATAATGATAATCATACCTTTATAATAAAGGTACGTACCTGGATAAGAGGACTTCAGAGTGAAACTCTGAATAAACAGTCCTTCGTGGCATATTTATTACTAACCTATTAGAAGCTAGGTACATTATATTTAAGGGATGTGTAATAAACTACCGTGCGATTGATAAACTGACGCTGTCTTACAACAAAATCTAGTACATCAATGTTATCCAAAGTACCTTCTTTCAATTAAAATAACGGACATTGAATACCAAGAATCTCTCTGAGTGAACAAACTAATAATATTGTTGATAACAAGAACAAAGTGATGACAAACAAAAAGCAGCCATAGTATTTAAAACAAACAAATTGTCAAAAGCACTCTCGATACTGCTTGTTAGTCAATACATTTAATTTTAGCTGTATTAAAATGGACTAAATGACAAAAATGCTTTTATATCATGGAAATGGGAAAGTTGAAATATATTTTATGATTTCTGGCGTATTTTAAAATATTACTTATCAATAAAGTTATAAAGATTTCAGAAAAGTTTGCTACTGGCAATCCATTTGCTTTTATAATACCGTCGCACAATAATTTGTTCTGTTTCATATTCAGAATTTCAAAGTAGCAACAGCTAACTTCAGGCTCACCGGGGTTCGCCCTGAGCTATTCTCGGCGCGCGCGTTCTCTCCGAGATTGCAGGAAGCCTAGGAAGTACCTACCTACATATTATTATGATCATAATGCGGGACATATCATCAAATTGGACCAACTTTAAACCTTTCTTCATGAGTAAAACGTAGAAATAGTAGTTGATTTAATTTGCAAGGGTATTTAAAATTTTCAACAGTACTATTGCCTCACCTTCTCTGTTACAACTCATCCAGTTCAACAACCCTTCCGTAGACTTCTAAATAATTAATTGCTGTTCCTAAATCAACATTATCTTAAAAATGTCAACTCAAGTTAAAGCATTGCATTTTTGGGCGAACCTAAGTCGAAGGCCCAGTTGTTTCGCTTCAATTCAAATATAACATTTTCAACAAATGTCCATTGGCCATTCAGCGCCATGTTTTTTGACATTTGTAACGTTCCCGTAAATTGGCGATTCTAAGTCCGTTTCAGTTTTTTTATTAATCAAATTGTTATTTAAGCTGACAATATGATAGTTGTCCTATTCTGACCACAATTTCTTCCGAAAATTGCCCTGAAAGACCATTAAATGGTACATTTGAATTTCTACAAAACAATAGGGTCTAAACGTCTGTCGTTACCAAAATATTTTTTTTTTAACTTTATTAAAACCTTATTTAAATTGTGAATTTACACTATCTTCTCAGCAGTTTCTCTGTTTTTTTTCTCATTCGTGTGATGCTATATTTATTGTTAATTGACAATTATTTGTTTACAAAATTATAAAAAAATATATTATTTACCAACGATAAATACCTACGAGAACATATTTTTTCTGATCGATTTTCATCCAGAAAGAGCAGCCGGCTTAATCTTTTTTCAGATTTTATCAGCAAGATGAAACAAATAAATAAAATATATTATGGTGCTCCTATTCCGCCGATACCTAGAAGAAATAGTAACAAAAATATAATCTTTGGAGCGAAAAAATCATCAAGACTATTTCCAGTATTTTGTCTCGGTTCCATATTTTTTGTTAACATTAAAACAAACTTTTTTTTCCATATTTTAAGAAACACGTCCTATTCCAAAATATAAGTACGTACATAATTTGAAAAAAATCGCCAAATGCGTCATATAATCAAGAAACGCTTTCAAAGGAATCGACCACAGAGGAGAGAATTTAATTTGGTATAAATATAAATATATTTACTTTGAAGTGAAAAAAATGCGAATATTTACTTCAAATCACTTTTTAAATAGTTATTTAAATATTTTGTTGATATTGTATGGAATAGGTTTAAGAAGTAAAAAATCAAATGTACGTTTTAACTCATGGAATATAGATTAATACAAGAAGTGCTTTGTGGACGCATTTCATGATACAAATATATGCCTGAACGAGGCTGAAATTTACAATACATTAACACAGTAGCATTTACGAAATTTTGATGGGATGGATATCTACGATGTCAGGCGAGTGCAAAAGAGATGGAGCACTAAGCTAAATGAAACATTTGTTTTATTCAAATTTGTATGGAAGGAACTACTAGTGTTGTTCTTTAACTGTATATAAGACAAATTAAACAATGTGTTGCTTTGAAATACAAAGAAACGACATTTAATGTTTATTTGTCGATTTTTTTAATATTAAACAAATTAAATATATCAATTATTCAAATGTCAGCCACATAGCGAGAAAACAATAATGCTGTTTAATGTGTAACCAAGACAACACATTAATGATATTTGAAAAGCGTATGAAATAAAATAAAAAATCGTAATTCAAACACAAAGGAATCCTAGGCATTTCTAGGTAGGTACTTATTAGTACTTATTCCTGTACAAAAATATTGAGTGATTTTAAATAATGTAATAAAAATTCACAAGAAGACACCTGATCCGGGAAAACCGTAAGTCGCAAATATTCTATTTAAGACTACTTGTCAATATTATGACATTTTAATCAAAATAACATTATTTGCATGTCAGTAATACCGCTAACTTAATCAATTTCCTATCAGAGAGGGCTGGCGCTACGTCTTGAAGATTTTGATCAATTAATCAAGATTCAGTTCTTAGTCTGACTGACATTTACTCTATCACAGGATTCAATATAATTATTGCCAAATCCCCAGCCGTTAAACATCAGCCCTATAAACCGAATACAAGCTAAGTTCATTGATATAAACTTGATAAACTAGTTGGCTTTAATTTCAGTTACATGTAATTAAATAGTATTAATGTCTTAAAATATACTAAGTTTATAAATTGTAACACAATATATATTATTTTTTCAAGTTTTTTTATGCCAAACCAACGTTTGAAGCCATTTTTCTCCAGGACATTTATTGTGCTTTTGAAATAATTATTAGCAATGTTTTAATGTATTCCCCCAGATACACTCACCCACATTTTACATTAGGCAAGAACTGTTCATATTTCTATCATGGTAGATACACGATCTTACCTAAAAACATGGTCAATATTTTATTCAATTGATAAACGAACGTGTAGTTGAAAACCTCAACAATTGAAACGTAAAATAGAAATGGACATAAAATAGTTCATGTAAAGATAAATACATAATGCACAACCAGCCAATGAGAGTTGTTTATCTGTTGTATTAACTTGAAATAATAATAATTTCTAATCTAATTTCAGAATATTTCCAAGGTATTTTAAATTTTCTACATATTTCCCCATTTTAAGGACGTCATGAAAACTCATACCATTTTAGAAACAAGCTAAAAATTAATTTTTTAATTTTTGTATTTAAAATGTACTTTAAGGTTTAAAAATTGCAATATTTTAATTTCGAGAGTGAAAAAAGTTTTTAAAAATAGCTTTATTCAAAAGTTTTATTTTAAACACTAAACACATTCAGAAAATTCAAAATGCAGTATATTTATTTAAATATTTTGCAAGATAACTTACACTTAAAAATGATTAAAAATAATAATAATAATTTCCAGAACCATTTTTTAACCAGAAAAATCAACATTTTGGATCCATTTTATCACAATATAAACGTAATTTTTTTAAAGCTTTGTATTTACCTACACATGCATACGGGATTTAGGTTACTTAAGATCATTAATTGAATGGATGTTTTATTAAATACACGTGGTAAAAGTAAATTAAAAAATAATAAGTCCGACATAACCTCGTTTTTTCCGAAAAGATGAAGAAGATGAAACTATCTTCACTATATAAGACATTATTAATGGATTAAAACTGACGGAAAATAATACAAATATATCGAATTATACTAAAATATTAATTTAATTAGTCATTAGAATAGAAATTATTATAAAAAAACATGATTTAAATTACAAATGACAAATCAACACCATAATTCGCGAAAAAACTGACGTTCGTGGCGCATGCGTAAAAGTAGCGCATGCGCATAAGTCTGCAAAAACGAAAAGTTGCGAGACATTCTTTTTGGTAATAATTCGTAATTTAAATTGTACAGTCTTTGTACAATGTGCAACAAAACCACCGTTTAACGGGTTTGATGTTTATTAGTAAGACGGTAAAAGTACAAGTGAAAAGTATCATTTCAGTTTATTTAATGTTTTTCAATCTCTGGAACAAAATTTTCAGGTGATACCAAAATAAAAAAATCTCAAAAAAATATTTTTATTCAAAAGAAGCAAAATTTTATGATAATATAACATTATTTTATTTTTTGATTTATACCTTTAGTATTTTTGTCTTATTAAGCGATTGTTCAAACATATTTTCTGGAATATGTTTGAACAATTAAATTAAATCACCCACTAAAATTAGTTCTGTGAATTATTATTGTTTATTTTTTGGAATAACTTCATTGAGTAAAACCACAGACATAGGAATTAATAGACGAGAAGATATGGGCGAGGGGTAAAATCAACTGTTGAAGAACGAGGGGAGTGAAGCTGACTGTGATTCGTCAATAAATCAATCTGACAGTAAATAGGCATCTCGCATTATAATATCACCATTTACTTCTTAAAAGTAAAATCTGCTTTGAATGAATAGACATTTTTACATGGGAGCGCAAATTACTCGCCACGTTATGAACAAATTTGCGAAGTCCAAATTCGGCAAAATAAATTTCTTCTATTTTGAGAGTCGAATATTTCGTTTAAGTATTTGGTTAAGACACTTTTATAAATGTTCATAATTTACTTCCCAGCAACCAACCAGCTTTGTGTTTCGCGTCCAGACATGTTTCTACAACTGATCCATATTATACGATGAGAATATGCTTAAAATAAAGTAAAATAATGCTTATATATGGAATGTAATACGACAATTGGGTTTATTCTCTTTTTTCACATCTATTTTTACCAGTTTTCATAGTACAAGTCAAAATTTTGCCGTGTTATTTAGTAAAATGAACCGATGATGCCTCGACCATAGTTCGCACAAGAATGATGACGTCACGTTTTCAAATTTCATTTGAGGCCAAACGCGAGCCCAGCCGGCTCAATGGAACCGGTATGGGGAGTGGGGATAATACGCTTTTAATCACTTAGGGCAGGTCTACTAATATTCATATGTCTATGAGTAAAACCTAAAATTTTTAATATTTAATTATTGAAAACAATATTAGCGATTTCTAAACGAAAATCTGAAACAGAAAAATCAGAAAAGGATACGGTCACATCTAGGACTCGAACCCAGGACCCTTGCCTTGCCGGGGCATCAATTATTATTGTATTCAACTAAGTCCAGTAAACAATTTTTATTAAGGTAAATGATATTGACAGAGGAAACGTTAAGATAAGTAGATAACATAAATTTTTCTAGATAACATAAATTTTTCTAGATAACATAAATTTTTCTAGATATCATCTTTTTTTTTTCTTCCCTTATTTTATTTTTTATTTATCAGCCGAAATTTCCTTAATAGGCATGATCGCTCATTAAAAACCAACGGGATTCAATAATTATGAATTTTTAAAGGGCAGTATTTAATTTTGGGCAAAATTTTGGTTGAGGTTCTACGAATGAAACAAAATTTATACAAAATGATACCAGATTTACTTTCAAATATTAAGTCGATATTAAAATACCAAGAAATATAATAATAACCGCGCTTTGAAATATACAGTCGCTGATTTTGTGAAAAATCACCCCGGTTCGGAACGGCTAAAAATCGTAATGTCAATACTACCTACTCTCGTTCTATATGAATTTTCCCTTCCCATCCGCAGAATTTTTATTATCATTAGCAGTAGAGAAGGTGAAGGAAGAAATGAGGAAGAAGTAACAATGAAGCAAGGATAATGTGTAACGCGAAAGTGAAAGGTAAAGTCTGGAGCATCCGAGGAAGACGTGGCAAGATCAAGTAAATCGAATACTTGAGTTGTATCATATCAAGAGAGAGAAGCATGGAGTGCATTACAAGACATGGTTGTGTGGCGATCCATTCTCTCTGCTTTCTCCTGCGGTAAACGACGTGATGGTTAGTTAATTCGCTATAAAATTATCGGAGCTTATAAAGCTTTAGTACTTAATAAGTACATTTTCTTTAAGTAAAACGAGATATATCTAATTTTAAGTTTAACAACAAAACAAACAGTTAAGTACGACTTTAAGATTAAGAATACATACTCTAATGAGAATTGCTTCATTAGGCTCCACTCCTGAAATTATGGTAACATTCTGATAATGAAACGTAATATTTTTGAGAAAAGTTTTTTCTCAAGGGAAGGCATTTAAATATTCAATAAGTATAGCTCGGCTCAGAGGAAGTTTTCGGGGGCAAAGTTCTAGCAAAGATATTTCATAGTCGTACGGTGTTCTTGGTTTCATCGGAAATGATAGATCCGCGAGATCTTTCCGGTTCATTAGCTGCTAACGGAAGAAACAATGAAGAATTCAGGAATCGGAATTTTGGAAAATATAAGGTAACACTTTTATCTCCCGATGTAGAACGTTTACTTTCTATAGCGTGTAACTAAAAGTGGAAGATTATTAGGGATATAATTTTCTAATGATTAGGTTGTGATGACTCACAAAAGAAGTAATCTAATCTAGAAACTCTTTCGATTCGTCATTGACAAAATTTTTGATTTTCTTCTTGAATTTTCTATCGAAAACTAATATATATTAGACCCAGAAATTACCCTTTTTTAAATTTTTACTACTTGGTAACCGTTTTCTAAAGCAAAATGTAAAATTAAATATGCTTTCTGATCAAATTATAAATAAAGGACCAAAACTCACTGATATGAAACATTGTTAATATATTATGTTAAAAAAGAGACTTTTAACGAATGATTTGACAAATTTTATAAATCCATCAGTAAAGCACGAATATGTTGTGAGGAAGTCGGTACAAGTATTATTCAAAATAATAATAGTTTCGCATCTCATCCATAACATTTATTCGGAAAAGGGTACCTGCGTAAAAACGTGTTTAGATATATTCTGAATGACTAATATTTGAATCGGTTAATCTTGTTAAAAAATGATGTACTCATTTTTCTCCGTGTACATCGGGGTACCAGGGTAATGGTATTACCGATATATATATTTTATTTTATTTTAGACGAATAATCTAATTTTGCAGAAAATCGATAAATAGTACTTAACAAAATATATATGAAATAGAACACATTCATCTGACATGTGGTATGTTCGTGATATGTTACATGAAACACGTGTTTTGTTACACACGTACGTACAAGGAAATTTTATTATATCATATAATGCGATCAAACGTTTTATAATATCACCTCTAATACGATCAAAGGTTTTATTATATCATCTTATGTAAAGGTTTTATGATATCATCTAATACGATCAAAGGTTTTATTATATCATCTAATGCGATCAAAGGTTTCATTATATCATCTAATGCGATCAAAAGTTTTATTATATCATCTAATGCGATAAAAGGTCGTTTACAGTCAACTTACTAAACGATAAATTTGCAAACACATATTAGAATTAAAGTTATATTTTTCATAGGCCATATTGGTAAAATACTCGGTAGAGCAAATAATTGGACTAAAAAAATAAATTTAATTGTACTTACGCAGTTAATGTATTAATAAATTATTTTTTTATGTAAACAATCAAAGCTTCCTAAGGCTATATAAGGCCTACCTCAAAGCTCCCTCGAAGTAGTGCTAGTGGTAGTGCTCATATTATCATATTGAAATGTTTCTGTGAAATGGAATCCACAAGATCCCGAAACGTAGCCAAATACTTATACCATTGCGTAGCCGAGGCCATTTTATTCAATAAAGTGAAATTTTATTGTAAAGCGGTCTCCGTCTAATATTTTCGAATGTTCCTTCAAACGCCAACCGTGTTTTCGAAAAATAATTGTAATTTTTTCCGCAAGGCCAATAAATTTTCTTGGGACAGATTTATAAATTACCCTCTTCTGGTATTGAATCACAATTTTACCAAAAATGATTCATGGTTTTTTCCTTTTCGTTGAGCCCAAAAATAAGGGTGTTGAAAATAAAGCTGTTTCACAGAAAAGGTGCTGAATTTTTAAAGGATCGTCTTTTCACTCTAATATAATTCTGTTTATAATACTCCGAAATTCGATTGATTGCTACTTGTTTCAATTTTCATCGTATGATAAAAAGGTATTCAGGCTAGATCGCATGCACTTAAAACGCACTAATAATTATTGAATTATTTAATTTATTGCAGGTGTGTATTGAATATTCTAAAACAATGTACCAAAATCAATATCAACTTTGAAAAGAAAAATGAAACATTAATTTAAATAAAATTAAAAAAAATAAACCTTTGCATTAATTAAATCATCAAAATTAAATTAATTTTAACTAACTAACTAACCATCACGCCGTTTCTCCGCAGGGGTAGGCAGAGAGGACGGACCGCCAAACAACTCAGTCTTGGCACACATTCCTTGCCTCATTCACATGCATACATCGTCTCATACATACTCTTCTATTGTTCTGACTCTTGACATGGCCCGACTCAAGTATCTGATTCACTTGCATCTGCTCCAAGTATTCCTCATTCATAGCTATATTGCACACTGTTTTCGTACTTTCTCTTTCAAACACCATTACTTTAGACTTACTTACATTCATCATTAACTCATTCTTCATGCATACTTCGTTCATCCTAGACACGAGAGAGTGCAGATCATCCATACTATTAGCAATCAGCACCGCATCATCAGCGTATAACAGGCAACATACTTTCAGATTACTCAAATTCGGGCCCAATCCAACCTCTTTCAATTCTCGCATACAATTATCCATGTATAGATTGAATAACCACGGCGACATTACGCAGCCTTGTTTAACACCTTTTGTGATATCAAACCACCCCGTAAAACCACCGTTCACCCTAACACATGCAACGCTTCCCTCATATAGAGACGCAATTGCCTGAGTCAGATTTGCATTCACTCCATACTTGGACAACACCTTCCATAGCTTTTTCCTGTCGACTTGGTCGTATGCTTTTTGTAGATCTACAAAGGCACAGAAAAGTTTCTGGTTTTTTGCCAGAAACTTCTCGGTGAGCATACGCAATGAGAAGATCTGGTCCGTGGAAGGGGGTCCACTCATAAAAGCACCTTGAACATCCCATATTTTATCCTCTGTTTCCTTTCTTACCCTTTCAATCAAAATTCTACCATACAGCTTGCCAACTGAACTTAGCAGGCTGATAGCTCTATGATTCCCACATTCCATACGTGACCCTTTACCTTTGTATAATGGCATGATCACTGCCCATCTCCAATCTAAAGGCGTGTAACCTTCCTTTAAACATTGGTTAAAAAGATTGCACAACCATGTGAGAATTATACGGCTACCTCCTTTAAAATATTCAGCAGCAATATTGTCGAAACCGACAGCCTTACCATTCTTCATACACTTAATTGATCTTTCTATCTCATCCATGCTAATTTCGGTAACATTCAGTCCATCATCATTCATATCTGAATCGCCGCTAGAATCACTGTCACTCACTTCGCTTTCAAAGACTTCCTCGAAATACTTCATCCATCTTTCTTTTATTTTTTCTCATTCGTCAACATTTTTCCATCTTTCGATTTTATCACTTTCATGCTTTCGGTTTCAGGGCCACACCGGGACCTTTTGACTTCCTTCCAAGGAAAAAATCGTTAAATTCGAAAAATGTAAATTATTTTGATAATTTATAGTTTAATAAACAGTGTATACAAAGTTTTTATTTTATATTTTCATATGATTAAAATGACACCATTGAGTGAATTTTCGATGATTGAAGAAAATATAAATAACCGATACAAATTCGTAGAAGTATTCTGATAGATATTAACAACCCATCAAAAAATAAAAAGATATGATTCTCAACAGGTCGCGTTCTGTTAATTTTTTGAGAAAAAAAAGTTTCTTTTTTAAAATTCTCTCTTCAAATTTCATAATGCCAGGACTAACATTTGAGTTTTGTGACACTCAAAAGATTTTCTGTTTAAAAATTAAGATTACGAGTATGAAGTGCAAGATGAATGATAGATTTAAGTGGGTGCTCCAACTGTTCGTTCGGGTACTGTACGGGACGGGTTTGCCAGCACAAGAAAAGACCGTAAATAATAAGCACCGGCACACATCAGTCCTCAACCTGGGTAATGATTTAAGTAAAACACCGTGAGGTGTTCTATCCAAACCATCATAAAAGAAAGACGATTCGAATCAAAATTCACATTTTAATTGCAAGTATTGTACTGGTATACAAAACGTACAAAGGGGTGTAGCTTATAGGTATTTGCTATTTTTTACAGCCAACCCAATTCACAAGAAATAGTTATATGTATTTCAATACAACTGGGATTTAAAACACAGATAGAAAACTGATACAATTGGAATCCTTTCAGCGATAATTTCAGATTGGAGCACATTGTGCATCATCGCGCCATACGATACAGCAAATTGCGTAGGCGACTGCTGGAGCAGTGGCCAGTTCAATTGGTAGCCAGCAGGAATCGGCCAGCCTCTAGGCTTCAGCATCAATGGCAAATTCAGTCGGTAGCCAGGAAGAATTGGCCGGCTTCTAGGTTTTCAGCATCAATGGCTAATTCAGTTGGTAGCCAGGAAGAATTGGCCGGCTTCTAGGTTTTCAGCATCAATGGCTAATTCAGTCGGTAGCCATGAAGAATTGGCCGGCTTCTAGGTTTTCACCATCAATGGATAATTCAGTTGGTAGCCAGGAAGAATTGGCCGGCTTCTAGGTTTTCAGCATCAATGGCTAATTCAGTCGGTAGCCAGGAAGAATTGGCCGGCTTCTAGGTTTTCAGCATCAATGGCTAATTCAGTCGGTAGCCAGGAAGAATTGGCCGGCCTCTAGGTGTTCACTGGCAGTAGGCAGTTCAGTCGGTTGCCAGCAGGTATTCGTCAGCCTTTAGGTTGTCAGCATACAGATGCTGTCTGACACAGGTCTGGTTCAGTCGGTAGCCAGAAGGAATTCATCAGCCTCTAGGTTGTCAGCATCAATGCAGCAGGGATTGACCAGCCTCTAGTTTGTCAGCATCAATGTAGCGAGGATTGGCCAGCCTCTAGGTGTTTACTGGCAGTGGGCAGTTCAGTAGGTTGCCAGCAGGTATTCGTCAGCCTTTAAGTTGTCAGCATCTGTGTCTGGTTCAGTCGGTAGCCAGGAGGAATTCATCATCCTCTAGGTTGTCAGCATCAATGCAGCAGGGATTGGCCAGCTTCTAGGTGATCACCTGCAGTGGGCAGTTCAGTCAGTTGCCAGCAGGTATTCGTCAGCATTGTTGTCAGCATCTGTGTCTGGTTCAGTCGGTAGCCAGGAGGAATTCATCAGCCTCTAGGTTGTCAGCATCAATGCAGCAGGGATTGGCCAGCCTCTATGTGATCACCGGCAGTGGGCAGTTCAGTCGTTTGATTATAAGAGCCGGCACACGGAGACGCCCCATTATTTTAATGATGACAGATGCGTCTGACTCAGCTGATAAAGTGCCGGCCGTAAACAGCTCGTTAGAAATAGTTGTAATCTTTAAAATGATTGTGCCGTGATGGAGGAACAGAAGCGACTACAGATTTCAGTTAACACTCAGGAATTTATAATTATAATTAACAGATCGCGTTTTAGGTGTTCCGTCCAATCGTGTTAATTTTTGAAATTTGACTGACGAATATTGTAGTTTTTTTAGCTATTTATAATTTCTCTAGCAAGCCCTCTTGTGATGTCAATATCTTTACCACAACTTGTTTTCGTTTCAGACGCAGGTGTTTTTAGGTGAGAATAATAATTTCGCACAGCGACTGGTTTGTCAATATTTTGATTTTTCTCCGGCTCGATTCGCCTAGTAACAGATTATTTTTGTGCATTTTTCAACTCGTAAACATTATAGGTTGGAAAAGGGGTCATCAACCTTGCAGGTGTTCAACCTTAGTCGCAATCGAACCAAATGCAGCAAATCATGTTTTCACGTTCGATACAGGTACATTGACGGAAATTGAAGTGGTATTAGACTTTGAAATTACTTTGTGGCGTCATTTTAATTATATGACAATAAAATACTTTACACCACTATTTAATTAAAAAGATCGTCAAGTTTCGAAACCAATAGTTTCTTATTTAGGGTAAACATAGAACGATGGAAAAAGTATTTACGAAAGTTGTACTAAACGAATGAATAAATTTGTGAAAAAAAATGTTACATTAATAATTTTTGAGTTACATGTTCTGGAACTCAATGAAACTGAAAAATCAAGCGTTTTACTGCTTTTCACAACATCGGTATAACCTTTCAGTTAAGTAGGACTTATGTTCAAAGCATCAATGAAGCATATAAAAACTCGATTGTTGAATCAATCCTAAACACGCACAAAAATCAAATTTCAAAAGTCGAATAGAAATATTTAAACCTTTTTTCTTTCTCAATTTATTGTATCAGTTAAGTAGGTATTTCCTTTATATTATAGTGTATGGCTTAGAATACATAAGATTTTGATCTTATTCCGCCGAGTTCCCAATAAAGGGTTGGAATCCGTAAGACGAGAAACCTCGGCGCTCAAGGCAAAGCCTATTTACAAGATTTTTTACCTGGCATCGATTGATTCCGACGAGGGAGAGATTGCACAAAATCTGAGTAGTTTATATTCAAACGCAGATTATTTTCTATGAAAACCTGATTTAACGTTCACTGAAATGGGAGTCAGTGTAGGTTAAATATTAATACACATCATTACTTCTCAGTGAGTAGGTATAAGCTAGTGTTTTTTTTCATTTTTCTTTTCTGCTACCCACCTTTTCATTCTTTACTATTTTGAACTAGAGTTTGCTATTTTATCTCATCATCACTTCTATGGTAGCTTCAAAAAATTATAATCAATAGGATATTAATTATTTATGAATAGTCAGAAGTTGGGAACTTTGCAAATACGATGATATTGCAAGGAACGTGTGTCTAAAGGCATGAAAGAGACATCCATGTGTGAATGAGACGGCATGATTAAACAGAAGTAAATTGGCATATCTTTTTATTTTTTTTCTTAACTTTAGCTCCACACATGTGGCTCAGAGGAAAATAATTCCTTATGTAATCTTTGGGAATGCTGTGAGGAGGGTTATAAGAATAATTTTAAATACCAAATTATGTGGTTAGCGTCTTGAAAAAAGTCACACACAATTCATTGATGCGTATTCAAATAAAGTGATAATTAGTTTACGTTACAATAGAGAAAAAAGTTGTATCTTTTGTCAGTGGTTTTGCGGGTGCAATAAAATGAACGCAAATGTACTTTTGCTTTCATTGTTTACTTTTTAAATCTACTTATAAACAATGGATTGAGGTTGCACTTCGTGATCTAAAAACTTTTAATAGGAATAGATCTTGTAAAAGAAAAAATACATTAATTAATTATAAGTGTAAATAATCTTAAATTAAACAATATTTTATTACCTGCTTCAGAATATGAGAGTACCGGAAAATTAATTATAGACATTGGCGTGTTTATAATATTCACTACGCATTAGTTATTATCATTGAACTCCCACTTCTTGACTCCTGGAGCCGTCTCTGCCATTAGTAGTAGGTACTCGGAACTCTGAATACGGGTATTTTCTAAAAGCCATATGTGTATTTACATTAAAAAAGATTGACTAATGACCATAATGCTACTTATATACGAAACGTTACGTAATTTGACTGCAAGGTTTACGTTAGCTAGAAGAGTGAGAATGGCATGTAAGCTAAACAAACTTATTAATTTATGGTCATTTTATCATACTTATGAAAAAAAATCACGCGTTGCTGCAATGATTCACGAGAGTCTACTTTACCGATTTTAAAAAATGAACACATGGATAACGATGAAATATAAATTTAAAAAAATCGAAACCTTGAAATGAAAGTGCCTAAGGCCCTTCCAGTTTGTGGAGTGGTGTATCTAAATTGGGTCAGTTTGGTTCAACTTCACAAACCCAGCGGTGATAATATAATACCCACCGCTTCTTCTCACAGCTCTTATGTGTCACGGCCACCGACTTTAGCGTTCTATTGTGCAGTTTTCAATTTAGTAGTATTAATATTAACGGGGGCTTTACTATCATAAAGACGCAGGACTGCTTAAACTAGTCCCAGAAGTGCGGTGCGCGTGGTTTGCGGCGCGCAGCGGCTGTAACGTTATAAATTTAACCACGTTACCTACTCCGCCTTCGGGTTAACGCAGACTGCTCGATGCTCGTGGACTATTTTGAAAGAAAAACCTACTTCCTTGTGATTTCCAAAGTGTGTGGTTGCGACCTCCGGAGGCACTATAGTCAATGAGGTAGAAGACACGTTCCGGAACGTTGATCATTGCACAAAATAATCAATAGTTGTTTAAACAAATTTACTTATTAACAGTTTTAATAATCATGGTTTTGATAGCACTATCGATATGTGTAGTAGTGCAGCTGGTACAATGACAAACTTTGGAGTTTGTTGGTTCTATTCCCAACTGACTCAAATATAAATCCTAACCAAACAACACTAACCCGTTACGCAATATAGTTTAATCATAATAACGACCACCGCAAATACAAATTAGAGAATTGTAATTGGAGATGAGTTTATGTTGTAGATTCACGGGTGCGGAAATACAAATGGTTCTGGAATCACATCTCAATAATTCGAACATACGTTAATATCTACCTCCATGGCAGAGTTGTTAGACCTGTGGCCCTTGAACCGTGAATCACAGGTTCAAAAGCCGACAAGACAAAACGTAATGTACTACGATATTCAATTTGTGTGGGTATTTTTCACGAATTCCATTACATAGGTATTACATACGGCTCGCAAATAGTGCTTTTGCGGGAATAAAACATGTGTTTTTATTTTTATACCTACTGTACACCTTGCTTCAAAAATATAGTGATTTAAAATTTGTTATGTATCTTATTTCATGATTTTAATGTACTATATTATGCAACTAACTTAATAATATTACTTGTTTTGACTTTTGTTATATGTGTAATAGTTCTATGCTGTTACCCATATTAGCCTTTTTAGAGGTAGGTACTTTAAAATACAACGACATTTTTAACTTTCCCTAACGACTTACCTGACCTCTGTGTAGTTGGCTTATCTTTGATATTATTAACCTTATATTTTAAATTTGTTTGATTTATATTTAATTTACGGAATTCAAAAGAAAACATTCTTAGCGATACTGTTAAAGCCCTATGCATATAACTGCATGATGAGAAAATATTCATTCTTAAGTAGCTAACGTATAAGATTAAGATTAATGAATGCTTTGCTCCTTGAAGTGTCTACATCGGCAAATCGCTGTCCTAGTTCTTGTATGTTCAATAGACCTTTTTTTGCAAAACTGAGTTATGAATGCCAATATGTTTATTAGCCTATTGCGCATTAATGAAGCTAAAAAAAACATATTTTTTTGTTTTTATGTGACATTTTCAGCATTTTTCGAGTGCCAATATCCACTCACGGAATAATGTGTCAGTTCTTATTTGTTCAATATCCTGGATATTGAACATTCAAACACTCAAAGTTATGAATATAATATTTTTAAAAAAGTTCATAGATATTTGTTCAACATCCCGCAGAAGGTTGAGGTCTTGAATGTTCAATCTCCACTGTCAACCAATCAGGAGCCGGCTAGTTAAAATGTGCGGCCATGTTGATTTTAAGTTGTTTTCTAACAACGAAATTGTTCCACTAAAAATACGTTTAATTGCGAATATATACTGTTATTGAACTAAAAATGACTTCACCGACTCCAGAATCAATAAACCTTAGAACAGTAGCTCAAATAGAAAGGCAAGTCTTAAAATTATGTCATTTATAGGCTTTTTCACCATATTTTACATGTACTTCTTGAATTTGCTAGGAAAATATACAGGATGCTTCATTTATTCTTTATTTATTCAATTATTTATTTACAAACTTAGGACTTTTACCTAAAATGAGTATTAATAAATTATATTAGTGCATTAAAACTTATTTTTATTCAAGAAATACAACAAAAGAGCCAGGAAATGGAAATGTGCAAAAAGTCGACTGTCCTCATAGTCTGATTGAAAGACATCTACAACACATATTTAGTCCGTTATCACTGCTGAGATCGCTGATGAAAACGAAGCCCAAATATTTCAATTTTGAATTCATTCAATTAAAAGTTTCTGATTTTTTGTTTTTTTAGTCACATAAAAAACAATAAACATATTCTTATGTAGGAACTGCAATAAAACCAACTAGGCAAACGACTAACAACAATAAATGTAATGTTAAATAGCGCACACCCATAACCCAAATCGCGGGATATTATAATTTTAGGATTTTAAGAGCGGAAAGTATTTAAAAAAATAATATTTTACTCACGATAATCAACATAAATAATAAGCTCACGGCAAATAAGACCTTCCGAAAGAAAAAAAAATCTTTCTAAAGTAAGTAAACTTTAAAACTTACATTTATCAAATGTAGGTAACGAAACAATAAAAAAAAACAAATTTTCAACTGAAAATTGAACTTCAATAATTTTACGCATCACTCGGGATTGTTTTTTTTTATGGAATACCGCACACAGTCTCAACTGCTCCCAACCATCTGGAGCCAGTGAGACTATGGAATCCCCAATTGGGGTATATTAGTATATTGTGAGGCTGAAGGTAGTGTGGAGGGGAAGGAGATGGAGAGGAGAAAGAGAGGAAGGAGGACGAAGGAGAAGAGAGATGGTATGTGAGTATCTATTCAGATCTGATCACCAAACACGGCTAAAGCCATTTCAATTCTTATGGTGGTCTTTACACCATATCTTCCTCTCTGGAACATGCCACAAATAGACTATATGTTATTTTAAATGAATAATTTGTGAAATAACATAAATGAATCAAATAAAATTTACTTGCGCACGCCGGGATTTGAATCCGCGACCTCCGGATTTCTAGTCAAGAGTACCCCTAGACCACGGAGGCCGTAATACGTACGATGTAAGAATATTTCACATCACGCATGCACTGACAACCGATAGTAGTATATTAGCGGTAGGTACCTTTGTACTTGTGCATTGTTTTCAAACTTCCAAAATATTGGATGATTTATATAGAGCAGTTTTTGTGAAAAATCAACTCCAGGACTCTGTATATTTTAAAGTAATACTTTAAGTCAACTACCTTCTTCTTCTTCTTCTTCTTCAATGGCGCTACAGCCCATTTCGAGCCTTGGCCTCCTTTAACATGAGCCTCCACCGCCCTCTGTCCTCGTCCGTCGTCTTCCAATCTGCAACATGGAGTAGTCCTCTGGCATCTTTCCTGACATCGTCCTCCCATCTCAGCCTAGGTCTGCCCGCCTTTCGTTTGCCTCCCGGGTGTCCTGTTAGAACCTTCTTTGGTACACGTGTGCTTGGCATTCGGTGCACATATCCGGGACATCTTAGTCTTTGGAGCCGTAAATGAGTAGAGAGTCTGGGAGCTTGGTAGATGTCATATAGCTCCTTATTGTGGCGGATTCTCCATGCCTCTTCCTTTCGCACTGCTCCTAAGATTCTTCGAAGTACCTTTCTTTCGAAGGTGTCCAACCGTTCCGCAGACTTTGCTGTCAGTGTTCCCGCCTCACATCCATAGGCCAAGACCGTTCTAATAATTGTTTTATACAGGGTTATTTTGGTTTTCCTATGGACGTTTCGGGATTTGAACACTGGCAGCAACGCGAAGTAAGTGTTGTTCGCGGCTGTGATGCGCTTTCTTACTTCTACTGGGTCTTCGTTGTCCTGCGTTATGATGGAGCCCAGGTAGGCAAACTCTTCGACCACTTCAAAGTTATAGGAGTTTTTAAAATTCACTTTATCTTTTATTCTGCGGTGTGGGGTTCTGGTTTGCATCATGATTTTAGTATTGTTCTCATTGATTTGCAAGCCCACCTCTCTTGCTGCAGTCTCCAAAGGGTCAAACACCTCTCTTACAGCCTGTAAGGATCTTCCGACAATGTTAAGGTCGTCTGCATATCCAACTATTTGATTGCTTTTGTAGCAAATGTTTGAGTCGGTAGCAATCAGTCAACTTATAGTGAATACCTCACAAGAGTCCCAACTGCTCCCGTCTGGAGCCAGTGAGACTATGGCATCCCCAATTGGGGTATGTTGTGAGGCTGAAGGTAAGTGGGGAAGGGAAAGAGGAGGGTGGGGAAGTACCTGGCTATTCAGATCTAGTCACTAAACACGGCTAAAGCCATTTGGAGCAACGTTTCAATTCTGAATGGTGGTCTTACACCAGGGCGATACTGGTAGTATCTTCCACTCTGGAACGTGCCGCAAATATACTATATATTATTTTAATTAATTAATTTTGAAATAACACAAATCAATCAAATAAAATTTATTTGCGCACGCCGAGATTAGAATAAGGAAATTATCTATTAGAAATAAGGAAATCTATAAACAGTAACTTATCAGACCATTTATTAAATACACAAATTAATTTATCCAATCAAAAAAACACATTCTATAGTCCTATATTTAACTTGTTTCCCACAATCCATTCCACTCCTTAATAATATGTTTATGTTTTTTCTTATGTCTTTAAAATGTATTATTATATGTATAATTCATGTAAAAATGTGTTTTTTTGTAATTTGTTATTATATATCTTCAATTCACTATGACTATGTAATATTTGACTCCTCCCACTTTTATAATGTATTATATTCTGTCTCCCTCTGTTTTACTATAAATATGCATCACCTCTGTCTTAGTTTTTAGTTATATTTCACATCCTGATGAAGCTCGAACATAGCGAATCCGGTAGATGTAATAATAAAAAAAGTCGTGGTTAATAAACAAAGTGTTTTATTTGATTTTATAAATTTTATCTCTGACAGGGCCTACAAAATTCTAGGATTCATCATAGGAGTGACAAAACCATTCAGATTACCTTATGTAATAAAAAAATTATATGTCTCTTTCGTTTGCTCAATATTGGAATTTGGATCAGTAATATGAAATCCCCAAAATAAAGTTCACATTGAAAGGTTAGAAGGAATTCAAAAAAAGTTCTTTAAATCCTTCCAACCACCCCAACATTTAAAAGACTCATTAGAATTCCACAAACTATCAACATTAGAAGCTAGAAGAGATATATCCAATCAAATCCAAAACTATCTTCTGGAAAATGTTCATTTCTACTGTCCAGTTTGAAACACACGGTCAAACACACTATTCCACAACTCACACTCAAAAACTGACTACACACAACATTAATTTTTCAGAAGGACATACAAAAAATACAATAATATATTTCAGACGCCAATATTTTCCATTTGTCGTTAGTTCAGTTTACTAAATGCATATCGGAGAAAAATTAAATCAAATAGTAGGATACCTAAGATTTCTCAGTTATTTTCATAAAGATGTTTTTCTGTTTATTTATGTTTTTTTCCCCAATGCACTAAATTTTTAAATTTTTTTTTTTATTAGAGATGTTCAAATATAACGGTGCCTCGACGAAAATACTATATATTTCAAATACCAATATATACTTAAAAAATAAAGTAAAACCACACAAGAGTCCCAACTGCTCCCAACATTCAGGAGCCAGTCATCCTCAATTGTCAATTGTCAACCCCAATTGGGATATATTGTGAGGCTGAAGGTAGCGGGGAGGGGGAGGAAGGTGGGGAAGTACCTGGTTATTCAGATCTGGTCAAGGCCGGCCCCGAACAACGTGGCGCCTGGCGCGAATATAATTTAAGGCCCATTCTCAAAACAAGTAGACGCCTAAGTAGGTGATTAGGTGACACTGTAATTAATAATACGCGGGCGGCACTGGTTGGGTAATGGGTGATGATGGATAGATGGCCTAAATGGGTAAAGGTAAATTAATATAGGTAAATATTCGGAATCGCTGGACACGGAAAAATACGAAATATATTTAAATAAAACCTTCTGATTTACCTTAATTACTATAAAAGAAATCGAACAGCATTCGGGAAATTTTTGATTTTAGCTTCTTAATTTTTAATTACGTGAAATGAAAATTCGTTTTCGTTGTATGGGATGACAGCAGGGATAATTTCTGTTGATGACATTTTCTTTTGTCGGTATTATTGATATGAGCGGCTAGAGACAATTGAACAACGATAATTAAAGAGATATATAATGTAATGCAATATTCCGGCAAAATAGTGGCTACTTAAATAGCACAAATTATTTATTTGGCTATTATTATCATTATTGAAGCGTTTCTATTTTCCGATTGTGTTTCATGTTATTTTATTGGGGTGGCAGTGCCTATACTTTCTACAAACTCTCGCGTATTATGCGTTAACTTCATATCGGTGTTCTGTCAAAATAGTGCGAATTTATTATTTACGTAAATAATATTAAATATCAATATTTTTCAAAATCGTACATGCAAAGAGTTGTTGTTTATTTTCATTAAGTTGAATCAAATGTTTGTTTTATTTGTAAATGCGTATTAAAACGGTAGTTTTACGTAAATGAAATTGTACGTCTTTGTATATCGCTCTTATGCGCTCTGTCGGCAAATAGGGAAACTACTCCAGCAGCCGGTAAAGGAGGGATTGACATTTTTAAGGAACCTTAGAATGTTTGATTCTTGTCAGACGTCAAATATATAAAACGTAATTGTGAATAATTTTTACTGTTATGTAATTAATCCAATGGATTTAACATTCTAAAAAATATTTTCTTCGATATTATAAAAAAATTATATGAGCAGAAACGATGCTTTTGAAGAAATCTCGTATTACATGAGGCGATCCTATTTTAGTATGAAATCGGGTCTTAATTTTCAAGTTAGCGGAATTTACCCGAAACATACCAATTTAATCCGACCAATCAGAGGGCCTAGACCGTCCACATGCTAGAGTAATAATATTATAGATTCGGGCGATTTGTGTTTTTGTGTAGCACCGTTTTTGTGAAAAACAGTCTAAAAGCGATGTTTTAGGACTGTTCGGTGTTAAGTATTATCAGCGTCTTGACAATTCGGCGCCCGGAGTGGACTGCTCCAATTTCGCCTGCATAAGGCCGGCCATATTTCAAAGCCATTTCAAGCAACGTTTCAATTCGTTCAACATAGTAAATCTATATATTTTTCCAATATTAATTAGTTAAATATCACAATTCTCAACTGCCACTGCACGATTCGTTTGAATGAGTTCGGAATTTTTATTGAGTAGTCATTGAAAAAGTAATGTTGGCTACTAGATAGAACGTATTTGTAGACGCGATCGACCTTATTTATGAGCCCATTGAAGTCTAGTCTCATTGCCGTAATGTAACCCAAACTTTATATTCAAGTAGCATCGTGAACCTAAAATAAATCACCTCTAAGCCCTTTATAAAGCAGATTAATGATTAATATGTCTTGAAATGGTTAGGTGACTTAACTAGATAATTACATTAAGGACTCCCACGTTTAATACATATGTTCATAATATTGTTGATCGATGAAGGAGCGGTGACAACTTTTTACTATAGGTTAGAAGTCATATTTCCAAATAACTTCAGTTAAAATGGGTGTAATCAAACAAACAATTTAGTAAATTAACTTCGTTCTGGAGATATTGGGCGTCAGTATTGTCCAGATAAAAAAAAAACATATTTCATAATAAAGTATATGATGTTTCATCACGTTTTTCAATATTTAGTTATATGTTATGAATAGCAAGATAATGAATGGAGGGACCTTTTCGTCACTGACCGGGTAGCTTGTACTCAGTTTTTAGTGGACACAGGCTGTGCGTCTTTCCACTGTGCCTGGTCTAAGGACGCCATTCCAAGTATGTGGAAGAGCTATTGTCCGTTGGCAGCACCGCCATAGCCACATACGACAGCCTGACGCTCACTTTGAATCTAGAACTACGGCGCGACTTTACCTGTAGCTTCATTATTGTTGACGTCTCCAGGCCCATCATTGGACAATATTTGGGCTGCTTGTGGACATCCGCTAGAGGCGACTGCCGAACCATGTGATGAACCTGACAACGACACGCTACCTTACATCACATCAAAACTACTCCGGGCCCTCCAGTTGCTGAACGACTCCGCCTACTACTCTCATGAATGGGTCATCCCCCGCAACATGATCTTTACCACAAAAGTAAGTTTTCTGGAGTTAGAAAAACTTTCTATAGCTTTTCATTTTAGGTCAATGTAGTAATCAATGCTCGTAATTATATTACGATAAAGAATATGAATGCGTTAAATCACTTACAATTATTATTATGGTTGTTGGCCGTGAGCGTGAGTACCGTGTTCTGCAAGTCTTCGTTCTCGTCCACCTCCGCCTCGTACAGCGCGCGGTCGAAGTAGGGAGCGCTCTCATTCTTGTCGGCTATTCCAGTTCGGATGAACTTCGTCACTGAAAGACAAAAACACACTGATTAGTTCATCAATCAACTAGTAGTTCTAAGAACGTGCATTTTTTTTAAAGAAAGACAAACCTTTTCGGGTTAATTATCGGACAGTAATTTTAAAATCTCTTTCTATAACCACTAAGTTGAAAGTGTTGTTGTCGGAGGAGTTATGTCGTGACGAATGTTTTAAAAAGCCGAAAAATTGGGCTAACGACGCCTGAAACAGACGCGATGCCAACTCAGCCTACTACCGGATTATTCCGATATGACAGAAGGTAAGGCTCACGCGAACTCTGGCTGAGTAAAAGGTACTAACCAACACGGCTACTATCGCAAGTTTGATCGGACATTAAAACCACAAACAAATTTACAGACAGACCCAAACTCGGGAGATATTTTCAATTTGTATGGTTATTTCAGACGAATAATTATTGCTAATAATAATGTAGGTATAATACAAGTTATCTTAGTTAGTTCTGAGTTCTGTTGTACAAGGGAGTTCTATTATTATAAAAATACAAAATAAGTACTTTGAAAAATGTGTGAAATAAAATTAAAAATCATGCCAAATAGACTAGGGTTTGTTTGTATAGTTGATGTGTGGGATGAATGTAAAATGTTTACAAAAGATTTTAAAAAGCCGTATTTTTTTTTAAATTTCTATGAAATTTCCCATGTATGTTGTTTAAATAGAATCTTACGTTTACTGCAGTATTTTTACATTAAAATATTTTTATTTTAAGCAAATGTGTTGAATATCCAATGTATGACAAAATGATCAAATGTTTATTTTCAAAATAAAATAAAACAAAATTTTGAAAAAATGCATTGATGAAAAGAGAAATGAGTTTGATCTAAAAAAAACCGTTTTGCATTTAAATGAGAAACGTAAAAAGTGGTATGCATAGTTTGTAATAAAAAAAAAACTATAATTTTGTCGAACTTGAAGATAAAACAAAATTGAGGTTTTTCTTTTTCTGCCGATAAAATATTCTACTGAGCCGCTAACATAGAAAAATCTTATCGTATCTAACCGAGATGTTTTTTAAGGCAGGGACAAATTGCTAATAATCTGAACCGTCCCATCAGATTTATTCATTGGGATATATATTTATAAACTCGTAAATTTATACACGTATTTATCTGTTAATTTATTTGTGTAAGAAAGCTTGTTGTGGTTTTCAAATTTATTTTAATAAGGGTTTTTTTTAAAGTTGACGGCCTCCGTGCTTGGGGTGTAAGGCAGTCGACTATGAATCGGGTGGGCGCGGGTTTAAGCCCCGGCGTGCGCAAGTAAATTTTATTCAATTTTTTCACAATTTTTTTCTTAAAAATAATACACCTTTTCTATATTCGTGGCACGTTCCAGAGAGGAAGAAACTCTCAGTTTCGCTCTGGTGAAAGACATGATTGTTATAAACAGATAGTTTCCCACCTTTCACTCCCTATCTCCTACCACTACCCACTACCTTCAGCCTCACAACACACTCCAATTGATGATGCTATAATCTCACTGGCTCCAGACGGTAGAGAAAAATTGGGGCGCTTGTGAGGTACACGGAGAAAATGAACCTGTTAAAAAAGTGTTATCATGCCAATTTCCTCTTAAAATATTAGTTATTCAGAATTAATGGAGAACACGTGTTGTTTTCCTAATAAATCCCATGACAGTATGTCTATAGCAATATCAATATTTGTATGAATACGTGTTCCGCCATCCACATAAAACATTCGCTTTTAACTGATACTTTGTTAGGAGCTCTGTCAATTCATTCCTCGAAGGCCTGCAGTCTCATTTTTAACAGGAAAACAAAAAGTTTGATCAGATTTTTAGTAAATAAACAGTATTTGATATCAATAAGTTTTTTCAAACGTAATTTTCGAAAAGTTGTAATTTCGTAGATGCTTTTACGAGAGCTCTTTCTATATTAGATCCTCAAATTGATGTTGCAACGTTACTGAGGCACGAACCTGTTTCAAAGTGGATTTTCCTAATTATTATCCGTCCGTTGCATTTCTAATTCGTAACCGAAGCAGAGATATCACGTTGAACATTATGAAATCGGATACTGTGCAATAAAAGGAAAAGTTTAAATGGATTTTGGTATAACGTCATTGTGATTTATAAATATAATGATGTACCTAATAGAGTAATTCGCAGGAGAATAAGAGAAAGCGAATTTCGTTTTCTGTGTAAGATCATAACCGGGTTATTATTGTAAGTGATTATGAAAAAAATGCATTTGCCAATTAATTCTTAGGTTTAATTTTTTTGTTAATGATATTCATACTTTATTCAAAATATAATTTTTACTTTTTCATTTTGATACAAAATGTGCCAATTGGTTCTCCGTTACTGTATTTATTTTTCGTATGCTGTTAAAAAACTAAACCAGTTCTCCAGGGCAAAAAATAAACACCTAGTAGGTGTTTATATACTTTATAAATCTCCAGGGCAAACAATAAACACCTAGTAGGTGTTTATTGTTTGCCCTGGAGATGTTACGATGAATTATCGAAACTAAAATCAATGTAGGTACGTAATTTAAGATAATTTTTACTAATGACATGATTTTAGATTTTCATGGCCAAAAGCATTAAAGTGATTTACTTTTGGGGTATTTTGCCGTGTTGCGCTACCTAATCTCTTTCGGACAGCATTTCAGTGTCAATCATCAGGGCAGACGTTTAAATATTTAAATATACGTTTATATATAAATCACTATAATTTTATTATTATTTTCCGAAATATTCTTTTTCTGAGATTCAAATCAATTTTCTATTAACATGAAGATACTGACTTTCACTTTTCCAACGATTTATAAAAGTACCATGTAAATATTATTTACATGATAACTTTTATCTCGAAGGTTGAACTTTTAATATCAATTTAAATTTAGTTTGTAGGATATTCCACCGTCTATTCTTACACTTTTCATATGTTTGGCATAATATCGTGAATACAAATTTTTACTTAATATTAAAAATATATGCATTCACGTTGCTACGTGTTTAAATAAATTACGTGGATGATTAAAAATAACTTTTGATATACACATTTCATAAAATCTTACAACCCAGTTTCATTTTAGTGTATAATGAAGCCTAAAAGATATTTTATTCTGCGTATCACTCTGGGATGAAATAGAAGGTTTATTAGGGATGGAAAATGAGTACGTACCCAATCATCAATTAAATAGATTTCTACATCCTATGTAAAAGATTTCATTCTGGTAAACATTACAAAGGGAAGTCCTATTACTTATTTCATTGACTTGGTATTATGTTTCTAACAAGACCCTTTCTCATTATACGTTTTAGATGCGATTGATTATACTTTTACTATTGAAAGCAATTATGATTTTAGTGTATTTAACGCTGTGTTCATTTTATGATGGGTTGATTCTCGAGATTCAATGAAAATATTTTGCTTGACTTGATTCTATCCTGAGGAAAAACAACTCTGATCTTAATTAATACGTCTTCATAAATCTCTCACCAAAACGTTGCTAGAATCCTCCGAAATGATCAAGAGGGACGTGACATAATTTAGATTGTCTGTATTCAAGAGGGACAAGGCAACAAGAGAAGCTATTGAGCAGACACGTTCTTCAGCCAATCACCAAAACTAAAATATGCAATTCCAGGAGAAAAACCACTAAAGTTTAACTTACATTTAATAACACATCGGTTTACGAAAACAATTAACATTTCCAGCACAATTTTTTTATCCCTGCGATCCTTATTTTGATTAAACACTAATTTATTATAAGGATAAATAATATTAATTTAGGTACTTACTAGCAATAAATTTTATTTTCGTGTGGTTTGTTCATTTTAAAAGTACTGTTGCATGAAGGATAATTAACCTTTATGGATGTGTTGATCTAATATTCAAATATGGATACGTTTTTTTTATAATCGAGTCATACAAAAAAAGGCCTGCTAAAGTCAGAAAAACGCACAAGTCACGCACTGGTCACACCGACAAAGCACGAGTAAAATATTGTCGAGGGAGACATTACAGGTCATTATAATATTTTTTTATTTATATGCAATATCCTTCATCCCCTTTTTCGGCGAATTGAAAAGAACGCAAGTAGACAAGTACCTACCTAAACAGCTCTTTTTAACGACATTCTGAAAAAAATATATTTTCAGGGCTTTTGGGAAATTGTAAAAAAAGGTCACGACATCTTTCTGGGCGAAGGGTTGCTCTAAAATACAGAGTTATAAATTAATTCTACAAACCAAAGGCTTTTCAAAGTGAGGGTAGATCAACCTTGCTTTTCTGCGGAAAAATAATGAAGAACTCTTCTGAAATCGTTGGTGATTCGATAAAGGTTCGTTTTCCGCCGTAGCACAACAATATATCGACTAGTTTTCTTTCATTGCGTAAATGGTCGAGTTTTGTGAAAATTTTTCGTAATTTAGTTCAACCATACAATAATTGATTAACAGTTGTTGCAAATAACATTTTGTAATAAAGTATATGTGTGAGTATTGATGATTCTTTATGGATTGCGAACTAAGAACGGAATAGAGCAAATCCTATGGGAACTTATTTCTTTTTAACTATTCAATTGATATTATGCAACTCACCCTTAGGTTGATGAAACAAATTACGTTATGTATAAGGGTGCGTATATACACGTGAGCCGAACCGCCGAGCTGAACGAAGCAACCGCAAATGGCCTGAAAAGTGGCTTGCGGTTGCTTCGTTTCTTTTCCGTAATTCGTGGCCTGGGCTCGCGCGTTTTTCCGTGTCTATACGTAGCATTACGTCTCACTTCTCGACAAATATACAATTATGCCAGACCGATCGATGCAGAATGTAATTGTTTCAAAAGAAATAATAAAAGAACATTGCTAAAAGCTTTTGCTTTTATTATCAAAAGATTGAAAAGTACCTATAAATAAAATATAACAATTTTTTTGTTTGTTTTTAATTGCCGGCAACCCGGGCGTTTACTGCAATAACATAGTCAAAATAATAATTGGTCTTAAAGTTAAACATGTTATTGTGCTGGTACCTAAAGAGTCAGTGTATAACAACCGAACCATCTGGCTTCTTGGCAACTATTGTAAAGGTTAAAGAGGGTTTAACCCCCGGATATCCGAGAGAAAACTTTACCTCAAAGGTAAAGGACATCACAAAATTTAATTCTTTTATCACAATATAAAAAAAGTCTGGGTACTTTTCCGCTGTAGATACTTTGTTTTCAGTTAATGGAATTTTTTAACAAGTTTGTATTATTCAACAAAAACGCTTTTCATCCAAAACAGACAACCTTTGGAAAAGAAAAGATTTAAAAAACCACTACCGTTTAAATTTGGTAAATGGAAATAAAAGTATTCCAGATTGCATTGGGGTAGAAAAAACTTTTTAGCAAATTTTCATTTACAAAAACGCACTAGATTTTTTTTGTCGGAATGGTTTTCGTCCTGAATAGAATTTTTTATATTTAAGTTTTTTTAATTATTGAAGTCAATATAAGGGATAAACTAATATTGTTTTCGATAGTTAAATATTACAATTCGAGGTTTTACTCACAAGTTATTAAAAAAAAAATTTTTTTTAAATATTCCTTGTCGGTATTAAAGAAATATTATACATATTAAACTGAAACCTGCTCTTTTCGAAAGTCAGTGTTTGGATAAACGTTTGTGGAAGAAACCACACACGTCTTATTATATACTCTTTACAGAGGCTGAGAGCTTGTTTTCCGCGACATTATTTTATGCTTGCAATCCGTACTCTTATTCTGAAGGACGGAGAAAACAGAAAGCCGAGAATGGAAACTGTGTTTGTTATCATCGCCAGCATTCATAACTTAAAGTGTGGACAAGCGAAGCACTATCACGTGGCGCAATGTAACTTTTGAAAGCTGTGATAAACGTGCCTGGGAATCTTGTTGCCTCCAAGAAAAAATATTGTCCGGCGCCTTGACACAAAGAAAACGATCTGAAGCGGAAACATTTTTAAATATAATTGGGGTTCAAACCCTTACGAATAATTCCTCATATTGAGAGACCTTTTCAGAGTTTTCCTCGTTTCATTTGTTATTTGAGAGTTAAAAAAATGGTAAAAGACGAAGTTTAAAAAGAAATTAGAAATACAAGTATTATATCAAAATCTTTTCCTTCAAAATCGTTATCTATTCATATTTGCAAACACGCTCAACATCTAGACATGCACCACATCTCTCTCCTGACAAGCAATTTAGCTTTCAACACTGTCAATTTTCCTGACAGTTTCGACCGGCGCGGCGCGGCGAGAGCGGCCGACGTTTTCTCGTTTCAAAACTTGCTTTCCTGAGTTCACGACAGACTGTCGCTGGATTTTACCACTATCAACATTTGCCACAAACAATTTTTGAACTGGTCTTTGATATAAAATGTGCGAAGGCCTAATACCAAATACCTACATAATGTGAAAGTGTTTTTTCACAGAATTACGTATTCCAACCTTACTCACCTAGTGCGCTATTACTCTTGTTTGACTTCGACAGAGGTCATATAGAACACCTTGTTTGGGCCGTTTTACAAAGCAGAAAGGATATGATTTACGCGAGAAACAAACAGCACGCTGATATGGCAGTTTATTTGTTTATCTGACTACAGTAAAACAAATGTTTTGTTTATTAATTGGACTTGTTACCGCCCCTTTGTCGTTTCGTAGAAAAATATATTCTATTTATTCGTCAAAGAACTTTGTAAAACGAGCATCGCGAATCATGCATACAATTTGCGATACACATGTGGTTGGTGCCGTGACACTGTTTTGGTACAGTTTTACAAACTGCTGCATACAAATTCTTCTTGTTGGTAATCAGTATACATTCTAAATTCCGTCCGAAAAACGTTGCTATTTCATACTGCGGGAGTCTTCCACGAAATGTTGAAATTGAGTTACTACGGAGGTTAAATATGTTGAGGTTACTAGACCCTCGAACAGAGATGTTTACTACATATTTTAACATACGACTAATTTACTGTAGTTTGTTTCTGTAACATTTTCTAAGCATCGCAACATGACAAAACAGCTGGCTCAACATATTTAATTAGTCCGTAGGTACATCAAATTCTAACTTGGGCGATTTAATTTGAGTTTTTTTTTATTAATACATACACAAAATATTAAAGATAAAGGTGATAAGGTATATTAAATTGTACATGGTTTAAGTACCTGTTGAGGTCCACATAATATCAGTAATTTGTAATGTAATTAATCTTTATAATTAATATACGAGTAATAATAATAAAAAGGAGAAAAGAAGTGGAGAGATAAAGCGAAATTTGAAATTAACGTTCACGAAATGAAAGTTTGTAATAACTGTAATTAACTATCAATAAACGTTTAATGACAAATTAAGTATAAAATTAAGATGATTATTGGTTGCTGAAAGTAACACTATATAGATTTGTAGGTCGATTATTGAATAAAAAGGCCGATATAATAGTCGAACATTCAAAAGTTGGGTTGGAACATTCGCACAGTTTTGGCCGTAATGACTTCAATTATTCAAGTAAGACAAAAGCTTTCGGCGGTGATCGAAGCAGCTAAAAGGAGCGAGGGTGCTATTTAATGTGTATAGACACAATAAGCCTCGATGCCAGAGTCCTACCACAATAAAAGTCATGGCCATAATTCCCCAACTTTGCATTGAACCCAACTTACAATGGATGGCGAAAAAAGGGGTGAATCCCATTAGTGGAAAAAGCACAGTATTACTCGTAATTAAATAAAAGTAAGCAACTAAAATTTCAAAATGCATTTGCGATTCTGATTCAGTTAGAAGTGTTTGTTATTTTTACCTTAGCTAAACACAGAAGGACATTTGGAAAATAATTTCTTTCTGGGCCTCTGTCGTCTCCGGGAGTGCAATGTGGATGGTATTTTACGAAAATGTGGGAGATGATCTGGGAAGGAAAAGGGTATAATCGGTGGGTAGAAATCTGGGGCTCAGTGTCCAAGAGTGACAGACATATGAATCCATCTCTTCAATGGTGGTGCAAGGTTATGAATTAGAGATTCCGGCTGGAGTCGGACAAACCTCACCCCAAGAGGTAGCAAACTTAGCTAACCAGAAAGTATTCAAGAAATCAACAACCATTCAAAATAACGTTCCGAGCTAGACTTTTGTTGTGATATCTAATGCTGGATTGCACCAGTTCTTTCAAACTGGTTTGTTTTGTAGCAATGGCTTGGACGCAAAATTTCCCTGCTTGTTTCATTTATTCCGCTGGAACGAATTTACCTGATTTTATAATATATATTTTATTATTACATGTAATACCATTAAAATATCCATTTAAATTCCCTAATTTTCGTATCAGTACGTGTTTACCGTTCTTTATTATGTAAATACCGCGCACAAGTGAAAACTGCTCCCAACTATCTAGAGCCATGAGAGACTATAATGACATACCCAATTGGGGAAAATAGTGGGGAGGGGAAGCATATCAGGAAGTGGAAGCTTAGGAAGTACCTGGCTACATGTGTATGTGCTGTAATGAGAACGTAACAGCTAGATAGGATTGTATATGTAGTGCTAGTGTAATTAGCACTATCGTATCTAAAATAACGTATAATTAAGAATTATGCATATTATTAGATGAGACACCTAACGAACAAATTGGTTCCACCTTTTGACCTCCAATTGTAATCTGACGCTCCCAACGCTCAAACTAACGGCGACCTACCTGAAACTACTGAATACGTCCCCCACACCGTTCTAGCGTGCTAACAGTCAAACAATTTTCTACGAGATATTAGTACGTAACAGCGCCTTTAATTGCAAATGTCTATGTATTATATAAGTATTTAGAGGATAAATTGTTAATTATTCAAAATAAATGAGATACAGGATATTTTTAAGATTAATTCAAGTGGAAACACTATTTTTGATAAGAATGTCTATACCTACACGTTTATCTTATTTTTGGTTCCAAATATTTTGAACAATACCTTCGCATTTATTTTTTACTGTAATTACTCGTTAAATAGATTATACAACATGAATTACTACAGGTGCTTAGAAGTGTGATAAAAATCGTTTTATAAGAAATTAGAATATGACTGTCTATGAAGGAGTGATAAATGAAAAGGTTGACCGTTCCATTGTTTCAAATGAAGTAAACACATGAACTATTTATTACCAAGCCCATTCAAAAGCAACAAGCCTATTTGCGCTGACCGCAGTGATTGACGTATCGGCTCTTACTACCTACTGCTTAATAACAGTAGGGGTACTTATTAGTGGCGTGCATTGCTCTGTGAACAAAGGTATGCTGTGTATAGTTTTATGATGATTTTTTTATTCGTACTGTCACAATTTTCAAAAACTTATGTTGGTCAAAATATGTTAATTATGTGGCAGCCCTGTACCGCCGCCCCAATATAAAATATCCCAACGCCATAGTTCACACCGAGTGATTTACTGCGTTTGGTGATTTAGCGGGGGAACTCGGGTTTATCGGGTGAGGTGTATTCAGGATGCATCTGCCCACCAGCTGTGTTACGTGCCAGATCGGGAGAGGCTGGTTTGGGGAGACCGTTTGACCTCTCCAACCGGTCTCTCGACACATCGCCTTGTGCCGCAGCGGGAGGGATATGATCATATGTCCGTCACTCCTGGATACACTGATCCCTAGATTACTCTATATGTACGTAAACCCAACGGCAAATTGGATAGTAGTAGGAAATACTTTGAAAACACACTCAATTGATAAAAGAAATAGGTTAATAATGCGTTCATAAATGTTAATACGCGATAACAGTAATAAGTATTACCTTTTAGGGTTAAGGATTTGTTAATACGTGTTTTCAAACACAGATGGAGGCATTGCAAAAATCATTGTTCATTGTTGGCAGGACTTGAGACTTGAATTGCAAAAGTTGCGCTCATCATAATCCATTATGATATAGGAGACCTGGGATAGTTGTACCAATTTGACTATTACCAATTTCTACGTCTTAGGTATGTATGTTGTATAATGTAGATCGATCATGACATAAAAAATATACTCAAATTAAAGAAAAAACTAAATTTTTTATTAAAGGTATGTTGTAGTTTTTCTATTTTTTCTTCTTTTCAAGACTAGTTTTTCTTATGGTAGGCACATCTTTCAGTCTTGCACGCCACTGGAAGTATGTAGAGGGTAGGTATATAGGTACATCATGTCAGAACAGATATTGCATTCCTTTCCACGGCTACTTGTGCATACTGCGTAGCTCATTAGATTAAGTAATTAGGGATATAACTCAATTCTGATCTGAGTAACTGGCTCAAGTGCTTTATTATGGACCATATACTAACTACTTATGTCATCGTGATAATTAATGACAGTAATTAACTAAATGTTTTTGTTTTATGGTATAAAAACGTTTTTAAAATTTTTGTAATAACGCATTTGTCGTCAACAACAACATTTTAATCATTCTTAATAATCCAATAGAATCTTTCATGTGTCTCATTTACAACTTGTCTAATAGTTATTATTAATTTACATCATTAGCTAAGATCTTTTAAATTCATTATTTAACTGTCAAAACACGCTTTTTTGTTTGATTCACTTCTTTAAATTGTCTATGAATAGAGGATTTCAGAATTATTGATGTTCAAATTTACTGAATATCGTCGATACTGGAATTGTTTTAGTTTTTTCAATCATTCGTTTTCATCGTTTTTCTGTTAAATAAGAGTATAAAGAATGATGAAACGAATTAATTGGAATTATCATGAATATCAGAAAGACTGCATTAGAAAATCAGAATTGACAATAGGAATTCGATGGCCTCTCGAAGCAATCCGAAGGTCGCTGGTTCCAATCCCGGCGTACGCAAGTAAATTTGATTTGTATAATTTGTGTTATTTCACGATTCATTAAATTAAAATAATATATAGTATACTTGCTGGTGTAGGACTGCTATTCACGATTGAAACCTTGCTTTAAATGGCTTAAGCCGTGTTTGGTGAAAATATGTGAATAGCCAAGTACTCCCCCACCTTCCTCTTCCCTATCTCCTTCCCCTCCACATTACCTTCAGCCTCACAACGTACCCTGATTGTGGGTGCCATAGTCTCACTGGCTCCAGACGATTGGGAGCAGTTGAGACTCTTGTGTGGTAACCACATAAAAGGTATTTTAATTTTATCTTCTAATGCAAATAAACTACAAATGAGTTGTACCTACCATGAATTATTTGGAAACTCTTTTGAATAGTGTACAAAAATACGTAACTACCTATAAACTATGGTGAACCATGGCATTGTTGTGATAAATTGAAAATGCCTGGTACATCGTAGACAAACTTGGGGAATGTGTTAAGCTCACACAAATAATGCGGTCATATTCTGTATGTTACCAACACCAAACTTTCTTGCTTTCCTTCTGCTCTGATTAACGTCCTCAATATTTGGGTTGAAATTTAGTTTGTTTAAATCTACTTATGGGCGGAGAAATGCTCCACCTATTGAATTAAGATAAATTAATACCCTGTGTTGTGGAATTATATTTAATGCTACTTACTGCCGTCGGCGAATTGGTCTATTACCAAAAGCAAACAACGTTATTTCATTTTCGGGATTAAAACGTAAAATGGAGACTGTCTATATTAATTTTATGAAAACCAAATATTTTACTTTTATACACAGAATATTGTGTAAATAATATTCTGTTATTTACACAATATTCTGTATATATATATATAAATATGTTATGGTTAAGGTTTTCACGGGTGTGAGATGTAGAATAATGTTCTCGATTTACCCGCGTAAAGTAGTCCTTAAAAGGACTTTTTAATTTCTGACGTTTCGGACAGATCTCACTGTCCATCTTCAGAGGCCTTATGTCCTGAATTTCGTCTCAAACTGAACGCTTTCGCGTGTCTGTTCGGTCCGGAAGTCAAGATACAAGTGGGTGCTTATCAATTCTTATGTCTAGGACGAAGTATGCGTGTTGATGGTGATTTGACGGTAGAGGGGGTGGGGGCGGGGTTAGCAATATCAAGCAGTATGTGTGTAGCGACCTGATTGGGTTGCTTTGAAATTGTTAGAAGTGCTTCTGAGAATTTTGGAAATGCCGGTTTTGGGTTATTTTGGTCAATTATTCATAATTTGGTCAATTATCAATGGAAAGTTATACAAATATCAAAGACTTCTTTTTTGGCATCCTCTCCCATCAGACATTGGCCATCAAAAAAAAATTGTTGTAAATTTGAAGAATATCTAGATAAACTTCATTATCTACACTCTACATTTGGTAATTGCGTGATACTACGCGGAACTAAACTCGCACCATTCACCCAGGTTTTGAAGCAAACACCTAAATAAAACCCAATCTACAATGCTTTACAAGAGATAACAGTGTTTTAGGTTTTATTGTAATACACACTTTATACCGAAATATCGAAATTAGTAACTAATAAGATTTTTTTTGGAACAACTTTATTGAGTAAAACCTCAAATTATAATATTAAATTATTGAAGACAATATTAGCGATTTCTAAATGAAAATCTGAAACAGAAAAATCCTAGACCCTTTTCTGATTTTACTGTTTCAGATTTTCGTTTAGAAATCGCTAATGTTGTCTTCAATAATTAAATAAATAACACGTAACTACCTACATTTTTAGCAAGTAATTTTTTTGCAGAACTAAAAACAAAATATCACCTATTTAACTACTACTCCAAATATGGTGTGTTTGCAGAGAAGCATATACCTATATAAATTCCCACTGTAATATTAATTTGACTTTATTAGATTTCCTGTTTGGCAGAAAATAATCGTTAATACTCCGAAAAATTTAAAAGTAATTCACATGAGAGAGAAGAACGTTTAAGCTTGCTGTCAATGTTAGTTTCCTCAATTTTACTCACTGTTGGCTCTGAAGAATATCTCATCACCTTAACTTTAGAGAGGGTCGAAAAATCGTTGATAAATAAGACACAACATCATGGGCGGTTGTACCTGGGATCATTCTATTGCTGAGCACGTACGAGGACATAAATTAAGGCAATAAAGCCAGTCCCTTCCAAAGGCAGACGGACCCAATCAATCGAGAATCTATTTTCTACCAGCACTTGACACAAATAACTCCAGCTAAGGGTTAGACTTGCTTATCTATTTTCACGACGGCGTTAAAAGTTTTGTTTTCAAGTTACGCAGCCTAACAAACGAGTGGTAATCACCTGCTCAAGTGCTCAGCCGATAATGCGAGCTTTGGGAAACGGACAACATCTAACGGTTTTATTTCATCGAGTAAGAAGATTATCTATGTACTATGTTTTACTGTAAGTAAGTATTCCTTAATAATAATTTATTAAAATTATGTATATGAAAATATTTTCAGATCTTGACTCAGAATGATCGTCACCTAATTTTATTTCGTGAGCATAAACGAAAAAGTGGCAAAGTCCAATCATCCTTATTTTTTGCTAATGATGATTGAAGTTTTTACAAAAATCATAAAACACCATGATTTACACATCTCCCTGATGATGGACACTCTAATGCTTTTCGAAATGTTGGCTAAAGAATGAGGTAGCGCAACACGGCATAGTACCTCAAAAATAAAACACCGTTATGTAACTAAAAATACGTAGTCAACAATACAAATCCGTTAATTGTAATAAAATAAGTCCTAATTATTATTAATTAATTATTAATAATTTCAATTAGTTATTGATTAATAACTAAATTAAGAAGAAGATTAATTAACTATTAAATCTAAATGAAACATGAAACAGAACAAGAGAACTAGGAATCGACCTAGGATCTCTTGTCTTACCAGGACAGGCGTCTTAAGCCACACGATCATTGGGACGTATTTATCGATCTAGATCATTCTTCAATGATGTGACATTGATAGAAATAACCTTCAAAATAAGTTTAAAAAAAATTGTTTCTAATAACTTATTAATTAACTTCTCCCATCCGTTTTTCTATTCCGATATATATATATATATATATATATTAATTTTCAGTGTAATTTGTGTCTTGATGGAAAACTCTTGGTTTTGTTTGATGTTTTCAACGTAGTAGCTCGCATTTATGGGAGGAGTATTTATGTACAGAAAGATAATTATAATGCTTAAAAGTCGATGTGTTAACAATATTCAAAGACTAAATTTAATATTACTACGAAGGTAAATCAATGTATACAATTTTAGAGAATTAGTTTTAGAAAGATAATAGCAGAATATTTGTGTGGGTCGAAGGCCAAATATTAGATTGTTCGATAATTAAACGATCTAAATTCACAAAAAAAGATGAAATGACACAAGTTATTTCGGAAAAATACCCTTTACGCAACTTGTCTCTCGTGCTTGTCAATAAAGAATTTACAGACTTTACCTTGACATTACGAAAGCTGTAAAACAACGACGTGTCGTGACTGTGTTTCCGATGGTTGCGATTATCCCGACAAACGATTTTGGTTGGTTGGTTTGGTTGAACAGGGTCGGAATTTTATTTGCCATTTTTTATTTTAATATTTCTCCTTCATGGCAGAGATAACGTATTTTAGATTAAACATAATTCTACGCATGGTAACTAACCAAATAATTAATCATCACGCCGTTTCCCGCAGAGTTAGGCAGAAATGTTGGACCACCAAATAACTCGGTCTTGGCACATACTCTTAGCTTAATCATCGTCTCATATATACCCTTCTCTTATTCTGACTCTTGATATGGTCAGACTTACGTATTTGGTTCATTCGATAGTGCCGTTAGGCGTCCCCAACTTCTTATATCATTGACACTATCCTTCTATTTTATTCTCCATACACTCATTTCTCCGTTCATTATCCCTTCTAAAACCCTCCAAACATGCAAGCGACTCTTTCTTAATCTTATTAAGTACGCTGATATTAGCCTTGCATTATTTACAATATGCATATTTTCTACAAGGTCATACGTGGTTTTACCACACGGATTTCATTTCAACAGCATTCAGTCTAATTTCATCCTTCCTTGGCCATTTCCGTGAATCTGTCCCACATCAGGTTTGGTATCAGCACTCCATTGTGAACTGCTTGCTTCGCTTCTTTAGACAATTATTCTTCTTTGCACAATAGTATATCTGTAGATAACTTAAAGACAAAGAAACGTCATTCCTCGTTTTGTTTATCTAAATAATGCACTAGTTATTTTTATTTTGACTTCTTTCTGAAATATTCTTATACTTTTGACTTACTTCGGCATACATTGAACCAGTTTATTTCCAAATAATGATACTATAGCAATACTACGGAAGCATACGTATACGTTATACGTAAACAAATAATCCATATAAATATTTGTTATGAATTCGAATTGATACGATAAAAGTGATGATTTTCGAAAAAGTATCTTTCACGTAAATTGCATAAAAAAATACAACCTTAATGACGTCAAATCAGCCATCACACAAAAAATAAAATAATATTTTTAGAGATAACAAACTCGAACCTTATGCAATAAATAAACACACAGCATTAATTTGGATTATCTTGGGGCATATTGATTGAAACGTGATTCGATTTACAAAAAATATGAAACTTTTTCAGTAATTCAATCCGCAAAACAAATATCCTTGGGTTGATAGGCATATTAAATAATGGACTTATTACGCATAGAGGATAAAATAAATTGAAATCTTTGAGTCAAGGAATCATATCTGTCCAAATATTTTTCATTTTCAATATTGTTGAGGCTTTGTTTTCTATGTTAATCGAAATTATTTCAGAAAAGCGAAGCTTATCTTTTACGTAAGTTAAAATACTTTCATTGCAGGATACTGCTTAGTCAGATTATCGAATGGAAACGTCTACTTTTTTATATATCAAAGTTAAAAAACTACATACAAGAAATAAACGACTGTAATCAAAAATGTCGAAAAATATTTTTAACAATAAAAATATTAATATTTTTTTAATTGATAATTTAAAATCGTTTGTTTAATAAACTGTCCAACTGTACACCCTTATAAATAAAATATTAATATATTATAACTATCCTCAAAATACAACCAACATTGAATAACTATCAAAAAATGTAAAAAGTAACTTTTTTTAATATATCTTTCAAGCTAGTAAAAAATCACTTTGGTAATTTGTGTCGGTATTAGTTGAAATATCATCTAATTTTCACCATAATATTTACAGTTCTTTCAAAGAAGACATTTAAAGTAAAGAAAAGTATTTAATCTTTAAACCTCCCTCCTGGATACTTTGTCATTCCGCTTTGGCCGTACAGCGACGGAATATTCGTACAAAGACGTCTGTGAATTCACTGGGGCATCGAATTTATTTGACCTAATAAACGGAAACTGGAATGAAATTGCTACATTAGTCGTAAGACATCGCTTCAACCCCGTTTCTAGATTATCTAAACAAACACTAGACTTACAACTCTAAAATAGTTTATGTTAGCTTAAGTAATGTTGAGCGAAATACAAAAATAATAAATTTACAAGTAGGGTAACTGTTTGTTTCGAGTAAGTATTCAACTATGCGAATGGGCTCCAAGGGTAAAATCCTCTTGATTTGTTGAATCTCAGAAAAACATAATGATAGCAAAAACCGAGGGTTATATTTTACGTTGGTTGAAAGCTCGAAAACTTTTTCAGTGGGGTGCGTTGAATATTATGAAAAATGTTTCCATGTTTCGGTTTATTACTTGGCTCGAATCAATTGGCGTGCCTTCGTTCGTAATATATTTTTTATTAAGCTATTATGCCGGTTCAGGTATCAGGCACACAATATGAGTAGATACGTAAATGCTGTTATATAATAATAATAATTGGATAATTCGTATAGCGCCATTTTTGGAAAAAATAACCCCAAGGGCGCTATTATTTAATAATTATTTATTTATTCATACACGCAATATTAAACAAGTATATTATATTTATTACGTAACATATGGCATTCAAATTAGCATAACAATAATAAAATAAATAAATAAAATTTTTAGCATAATGATGTATGGCATCAAAGAATATACAAAATTACCATAATGATGTATGGCTTCAAAGAATATACAAAATTAGCATAATGATGTATGGCATAAAAGAATATACAAAATTAGCATAATGATCTATGGAATCAAAGAATATACAAAATTAGCATAATGATGTATGGCATCAAAGAATATACAAAATCAGCATAATGATGTATGGCATCAAAGGATATACAAAATTAGCAAAATGATGTATGGTATCAAAGAATATACAAAATTAGCATAATGATGTATGGCATCAAAGAACATATAAAATTAAAATATTATGAGTTTAGGATTTACATCCAAATTTAGTTACATATTATATAATTTAATAATGTGTAGCCTTTGGACTGGGGAATTAATAAAATAATTGGTTTTAGATGAATGAACAAAGAACAACTCAGGAAGGATGGTGGTACGATTTGGTATTCGGAGCGTTATTAGCTCAGTTAAGTCAGGTGCATCCATTACGCCATTAACTAATTTGAATACAGCTTCTAAATCGCTCATATTTCTTCTGTAAGATAAATCGTTTAAATCGATCAATTTCATTAAATTCTAATAATGGATTCGGTCAATGGGTATCGATAGTTTAAAATTGATAAACTTTAAAATTTTTGTTGATTTTCTTCGATTTTCATTAGATGTTCTTTTTAGTATGGGTACCAGATAGTGGAATTGTATTCTGAATTTATAATTACAAAGGCAGTGAAGAATACGTTGAATACCAAAAAAGCACTGTTTTCAAAATCCTTGTGAATATATTTCTTTTATATTTATTTTTACGCTTTACAGCTACTTCGCCTTCTGCAGATATTTTCTCTTCCATTGAGTTCTTTAGAAAATACGGAAAAAATTATGACTATTTACTGTATTTTAATAACAGGAGTACCTTTCTACCTATTAAAATAAGTTGTACTTATTTTGTATCAATTTTTTATTACGAATAAAATACCAGGTATTTGTTATGAATACAAAATTGTATTCGATCAATGATTCATTTCGCATTGGAATTACTGGAACTAATGCAAAATTTTAATTACAAAATGTGAAATGTTAGCACTTAGATTCTGACAGTCGAATTTATTTGGCGTCCTGACATAAAAAAATTGAATCACAAACTCAAACACAAATAACTTTTTTTCAGCGATTTGCATACGCACAATTGAAATTCGGAATATGCAAATTCGATGCCATGTTTCACAGTTTCCGTTTTGCCAACCTACCCCGCCAGCCCATACAATATACAATATTACACGCAGCGTGGTCGCGGAGGGATGTTCGGCGCAGGGTCCAGGGCACCCATCTCCGTCACACTCTGTCAGAAAAAAATAAAGAGAAAAGTTATGAACACATAATAACTAATGGAGGGTGTTTCTATAAATCACCAAAATCGTTGGCCACCGTGATGGACCCTTTCAATGAATCATTATTTATTTTGACAAAATGATATTTATATTTTCGGCGAGAATAAAGATTTTTAACAACATTTTCTGGTTTATTATTTGGAGTAACGTAATAAAATGTCAAACAGTTTTCGATTAATTGAAATTTGTATCAAAGACCTCTGTGGATTAGCAGCGGAGCGTTGAAAGCCCATTTCGGAGATCACATCACGGACATGGCTTAATCCTGTCATAACAAACAACATTTTCCACAAAGCGTTAAAAAAAATGCTTTTACCCGTCTTCGTGTGATCATGAGTGTTACTATTCTCATTGATTGAGATATTATTTCGACTTAAGACCGGTGAGTGGCTGAGTTGGCATCGCATTTGGGTCCCACCGTGACGTCGTGAGTTTAATTCCTACTAGCTGGCTAAGTCGTCCATCAAAACACAACCAACACTTTCCGCTTACTCCGTTGGAAGTAGGAGAATATTTTCAGGTTATACGGGGGAATGTTTGTTTATAATTCTTTTATTTATTTATTAAAATCAATCAAGTAGGATAAACGTTGTTGCTGAGCGTTAATAATAGCTTAAGTTGTGAGCAGGCTCAAAATCCTGAGAGGTAAAATTATATTAATTTTTTTTTATGAAATTCATCGTTTTGAACAGCGAATCAAAAATTTGCTTGTAATCGACACTCCTTGTTCCAGCGGATCAGGATCTTTAACTTTTACGATTTTAGACTGTCGTAACTTTTTTTGAAAAAGTCGTAGATACCTGAAATTTCGCAACATTCTGCCAAATTTAAAAAAAAAACCACCCGTTGCCGAGTCAGGGGATTGATTTTTTTGTACACGTAGTTGAAGATATTCCCAGGATCACCCTGGTGTAAGACTACCATTCGGAATTGAAACGTTCCTTGAAATTGCTTTAGTCGTGTTTGGTCAGATCTGAATAGCCAGGCACTCCCCCAACTTACTCTTACACATCTCATTTCCCTCCCCATTACGTTCAGCCTCACAACATACTTCAATTGGCAATGCCATAGTCTCACTGGCTCCAGATGGTCTAGAAACGACATTTTTCAAGTTCTGTTAAAATCCTATTAAAGTTCTGTTATCATATCATTATGTGCCAGTTGTTTCACAGAACTGAAGTAATAACAGAATTTGAGTAAAACTCTCACAGAACTTGAAAATTAACTTATTTATTTATTGTTATCAAGTTTAATTTGTAGAACTCCATTTTTATTTTTATTTTTTTATATTCAATAATATTATTATTAGATTTATAAAAACTGTTTATTTTTAAACCAGTTCTGCTGTGTAATTATAAAAATATAAATATAATTCCAGAAAAAAAAATGAAAATTAACCTTGAAATTAGATGAATTGTTCAAATTCTGTCAGGCAACCCATCCCAAGATAGATTTTTTTTATTTTTCACTAGTTACACATGTTGTCTACCTACACTGACAAGAAGACACAACTTATGCCGCTGGCAAGGTGTTAATTTATAGTCGTCAGGAATATCGAAGCAGCCAGCCTTTTCCTTCTCCCGGCTAACAACATTACCGAAATGGTTCAATTGTCCCACTTCTTTTTGTCTCAGGCAGTAGGGCTGTGGCTTGCCCAACAGTTGGGCAGGTTGTTAAGCGAGGAAATGAGGTTGAAAATAATGGAAGGACGTAGAAGCTTAAGAGGAATGGCTGCGAGACTTTTTTCAGAGATTTTTTTTTTGCATTTGAGGCCAAAATAATAAACATTTAATAAAAATTAAATCAAAATGTACTGCCAGCCAAAGATTTGATGATTTTAGAGGTAAGTTTTGCAATTTTTTGTGAGTTAATAGTATATAAAAAATATTTTCTCTCCTGACCTACTATATTAACATTGAGGTATTATACCTCTAGTGAAACTGTCAAAAGCTTTCGGTTATTTATAGGTTAATGAATAGTGGTTAATGGTTAAGGACGGGTTGTTTCGGAGAATTTGAACAATTCATCAAATTTCAACGTTCATTTTCAAGTTCTGTGAAAGATATTTTCAAGTTCTGTTTTTATTTCAGTTTTGTAAAACAACTAGCCTATAATAATATAATAACAGAACTTCAATAAAACTTTCACAGAACCCGAAAATGAACGTTGAAATTTGATGAATTGTTGAAATTCTCTGAAACGACCCGTCCCACGAAATGCTTTTATTGGTTCGTCTCAATCTCCATTTTCATACCTTTTTCATATCTTGCCTTGGGGTCTCAGGATAAAAAAGGAACAGTTTCTTTATTTAAGGCTGCCGTCCCATGAGTCGGCAAGGAATCGGGTGCTGCAAGACCCTGCGCAGAAAAGTGCCAGAATAGATTGTGCTGCAGACGATTAGATCATACTTTATCGAGCTTCACTTTTATGCGCAGGGTCTTACAGCACTCGGTATATGTCGATTTCTTACCGACCCATGAGGCGATGGCCTTAGACACACCATATTATAACAGTTGCTGTTTAACCAACACTAGTGCACAGCCTATTATATAGTATCTGAATACTGTATTAATTTTTTTACCGTATAGTTCACCCTCAGGAGTTATTGAGATCTCTTCGTGGGAACAGCAAAGAGATTGCTTTTGTAATCTTACACTATAGATATCCATAAAGGATTTTCATATTATTAGTATTTATGTAAATAATAATTATTCATTCGATGATCACTTTGAGATTTTTTTACATCGATTTGTAAAAAGATTGTTTTTAGACGCGCATTGGTTAAGCTATGTTTTCTAAAAAATTTAATTCAGTGTCTTTGAGTGAATTTTAAAAAGTCTATTTTTTCGATTTTTTGCGTTGTTTTGGTAAAGCCGTAGTTATATTTAAGATGTGGGTATATTTTTATTAACTGAGTGTTAGATTATATTGCAAAATAATTCTCGTTATTTAAAAGGTTGGAATAATTTTAAGGTAATTTTGAGTTTGTAATGTCTTTGATGTGTGTACGCCACGGCCAAGCATAGCATTTTAGGCGAAAAAATTTGACGATGGGTATGCACATACATTATTCGAATTTCCGCACAAGAGCGTTGAACACATTTTTCAGGGGAAAAAATAATTTTATAACGCACATGAATGATACCTTAAATGCCTCTATTAAAATTATTTTTTGTGAATTTTTTATTTACAAAAATTACAAATGCTTTTTCTTTAAAAATGGTACAAAATAGAAAAATTTCTAGGAAAGCTAAACGAATAAAACAAAAACAATGAGACTTCGAAAATGTTTTGTTTTCGTCGGTCTATAAGCACGTTAGTGCCGTCGTAACTGGCCAAATATCAAATAAATATGAATGTGAATCAACAGGAGCGGTTGAGAGTTGAAACCTGCTTGACCTACGTCTGCTATGAATGAGTTAGCATAAAAGGTAAACGTCTCCCGCAGAATCCTGTCGAGTTGTCCCTTTAAAAAGTTTTTCTTTGCACAGATCAGCTTATCCCTGACACTAGAAAAGGATAAACTCGCAGGTTTAATTTATTTTTTTGTTTTATTCCGGCTTAAAAAAAATATGGTGTTCATAATTATATCACTGTTTTGAAAATATAACACCTCGAGGGTGTTAACAATGTTAATTATGTTTAAACACTTTGAATTATACTTTTGAATTTCGCTGCAGCTCTGTGGTTATCCACAATAGATAAATGAAACAATATTACTTAGTTTGAACCACTTTATATATATACATGTACATGGTCTGTTGGGTACGGCCGAATGGTTGCTCTCAAAGGGTTGGGTCGACCTTGATTTGTCTGTTAAACTGAGAAGTATTGTGTCGTGGAACCAAGAGCACAGTGATGTCATTCCTACCATAATTTCTGTAGATCTACCGATTTCGGTAAAAATGTACCGATTTCGGAAAGATCTATACATTGAAAATCTACCGATATTTGTGGATTTGTGAAAATCAACAGAACTTTTTTTGAAAACCTACTGGTACTACCTACAACACAGCTCGTAATTCATAGGCTGTGTTACTGTCTAGTCTCCAGATATGGAAATATTTACTGGTCACCTCGCTCTCCTCATATATGTGGAGATATCTCAAGTCCCGTATATATGTTAATAAGTCAGACTCAGTGCTTACAAATGTATATGGCCAACATCTGAGCGACAGCGACGTGATCTTCAAAACACCAACGGCCAACAAAAAATACCCAACTCCCAACCTCCCAACAAACCACACGATTTTTTTGACGGACCCTGTATATCTTTTAAAAATATATTCACCATACGAGTATATGTATTTAACCCCGGGAAGGAACGGTTGTTCCAAAACCGATCAACGTATTAAAAAAATATATTTGTATAGTGGTTCAAAAAATAGGAATATTGTTTAATTTATTTACTTTATTTAATTGTGTGCTAAATGGTAAGTTTTAAAATTCTAAAAGAGCACCGATCTTTGATTATTATTTGCATAATACAGACAAAGTAAGTGTATATTTGAAAAGGATACTCCGCCATAAATACGAGAAGATATATGATGTTTACAGTGGGACGATTGTAATAAAGCTAATATTTCATCAACAAAAAAAACCATAACAACTGACAAACAGTAGCCTGAAGCCATTGAGACCGTGGTAAAAAAATAATTAGGGAAATAAGAAGGTACCCACACAAATTTCGTCACTAAACTTAACTTAAACTATTTCAAGTAAAGTACGGTTTTTATTTTGAACGGCTAGTGAGTATCTTGCACTTTAAAAAATGTGTAAATATGTATTTGATTTAATTTAACCAAAATTTTAATTATTTAACACAACTTATTTCAATACAATCGATGGCTTAATGTTAAAATATTGTATCTCCATAAAACAAAATATTGAGAAAACAAAGTCAGATGATTTCCAAACCTGGAAACATTAGACTTTATGATTTAAAAATAAGGTTTTAGTTCCGTATTATAGTATCTGTTACTTATGCAAATACAATATTTTGGTATGGACTTACATTTAGCAAAAATATACATTTGATTATTAAGCAGATAATATCTGTGCTCTAGAAACATGGCCAGGAGAATTTGCAATATATTTTAATATGTTTATATCCTTAGGACGGTAGGTTACGGGAATGCAATATTTGAACTATGTCCAATGTTTCAGTACTTTACTCATTTTCGACCAAAATTGGATATACTTATTATGTTTTAACTCTAAGCCATCGGACATGTTTATAATAATTGTGACTTGCATTTCGCCTGGTTTTGAACCTGCGACCTTTGGGCCCAGAGCCAAAGCTTTTTGGCACCAGGCTTTTTGCTCCAATGCTTCACTTTTGATGAGTATATGTAGCTATATTGAAGTAAAATCCAAATTAAATCGAGATATGAAACGAAACGCTTACTACTTCTGAAGTTGGAATAATATATACTTTAATTAAGTAACTACTTTTGTAGTTGAAATTATATCTAGTACGATTAAGAAACTACATTTGTAATTATTATTATATCTACTACCATTAAAGTAACTACTTTTGTAGTTGAAATTATATCTAGTACGATTAAGAAACTACATTTGTAGTTATTATTATATCTACTACCATTAAAGTAACTACTTTTGTAGTTGAAATTATATCTAGTACGATTAAGAAACTACATTTGTAGTTATTATCATATCTACTACCATTAAGTGACTACTTCTGTAGTTGGAATTATATCTACCACGATTAAGTGACTCCTTTTGTAGTTGGATTTATATCTACTACGATCAAGTAACTACTCTTGTAGTTAGAATTATTTATCACAATTAAGTGTTAATTTTAATCTCGTCGAATTTAATGTTTCAAAGACCCAATCCTGTCTGATTACGTCTAAAAGGGATCCAAATGATAATCTAGTCTCCTTCAACGGAAGCAATCTTCCGAACAGGCCTTCCATTGATATGCTTGGTGTAACTATAAGTGACCAGCTCAGGTACGGGGGCTCCATCGAAGCCAGAGTAAAGTTGGCCTCTCAGAAGCTGGGCGTACTGTACAGGGCCCGCAGATACTTTAATAGTACACAACTGCTCACCCTGTACAAATCGCAAGTGCGCCCTACTGTCGAATTTGGCAGCCATCTCTGGTCTGGAGCCCCAAAATACCTGAAAAAAACCCTTGACTCTGTGCAGAAACGGGCGGTCCGTTTGATAGATTCCCCAATCTTAACAAACGGACTGCAATCTTTAGAGCACAGACGTCGGGTAGGTATGCTGTCCTTGTTCTATCGGTATTACAATGGAAGATGCTCTGAGGAACTAGCGTCATTGATCCCTTCGGCGCCGGTGCGTAGTCGGGATACACGCCAAACGCGCGCCCAACATTTGTACACAGTTGACACTTGTCACATGAGAACGGGTCGCTTCTACGATTCGTTCTTAAGTTCAACAGCTCGGCTGTGGAACGAACTGCCGGCCTCTGTGTTTCCTCCCTCCTACAACATGGGACTCTTCAAGACCCATGTTCACTCCTTCCTCTCCACAAAAAGACCCTCCACACAGCATCCCCAAAGATGACATAGGCCCTGAGGGAAATTATTTTCTTCAGGGCCTCCTGTGTGGAGTAAATATAAAAAAAAAAAAAAAAAAAAAAGTGACTACTTTTGTAGTTGGAATTATATCTACCACGATTAAGTGACTACTTTTGTAGTTGGATTTATATCTACTACGATCAAGTAACTACTCTTGTAGTTAGAATTATTTATCACGATTAAGTGACTACTTTTGTAGTTGGAATAATATCTACTACGATTAGCGAATTACGGTTAATGTGTTTCCTCCCTCCTACAACATGGGACTCTTCAAGACCCATGTTCACTCCTTCCTCTCCACAAAAAAACCCTCCACACAGCATCCCCAAAGATGACATAGGCCCTGAGGGAAATTATTTTCTTCAGGGCCTCCTGTGTGGAGTAAATATAAAAAAAAAAAAAAAAAAAAAAGTGACTACTTTTGTAGTTGGAATTATATCTACCACGATTAAGTGACTACTTTTGTAGTTGGATTTATATCTACTACGATCAAGTAACTACTCTTGTAGTTAGAATTATTTATCACGATTAAGTGACTACTTTTGTAGTTGGAATAATATCTACTACGATTAGCGAATTACGGTTAATGTACATATGCACATCGTATTTTAAGTATTCAAATTTGTTGCAAGAGTAATTTATATTATAAGAGGCCCCGAGGTAAAATGGCAAAAATATTTTCTTCGATAAGTACTTACCTAAGTAAGTACGCATTGATAATATTTTACTGTATTTTTATGTAATTGTTAAAATTTGTCAGTGATCAACTGATATTTCTTAGATTAAGGAAAAGGTCAAATATCAATTTAATTTATTATTGATTACGGTCATTATAGAGTGGACAAATGTGCTTCAAATATGGTTACATTTGAATATACTGTAGGATGTACACGTTTGGAAAAAAATACAGTAAATACTCATTTTGTCCATTCAGAAATTTATTTTCAGGTTTATTTTGTCTAATAGAATACTTTTTATTTTCTATTTTTATTCTGTTTTGCATATTTCGACAATTTTCTAGGAGAATTGTTATTTTCTCAAATTGTATTACATATTTTTCTAATAACGTTAATTGAAAAAATTGGAATCGTTTATTATGTTATTTTTAATAAATCATATAAATTAAAGGCATTTTAAAAGTTTATAGTAGTTAAGAGCCAGTTCATTTGGGAGAAAGGTTCACTTCTAAGTCAAACCAAGAAAATGTCTTTATATATCGAGCCATAATCGGCAGAACAGCGTAAGCGACGTTTTTTGTCAAATTACGATTTTTAACGAAAGCCGTACAATGTTACCTAATACTTATGCGACAAAAATATAACAGTTCTATCTTATACGCCTAACGCTTTTTTGGTACCTGTGCCTTTTAGCGTATGAACTTCCTTACAAATCTTGTAGGCGAGCAAAACAGAGCAACCGACGTCATTTGATAGCGTAAGAGACAATATGGTCGGTTACGTTCTTACGCCGAACGGTAGAGAATGTTCCAGTTTTGTCAGTTAGCTGAGTTAGCGTCCATCGGATGACCAGTGCGAACGTGTCAGCGGGTGGCGGCGTCGCTTTCGATTGCAACGGAAATTCTACACGGTAAATCTGTTTAATTTAACGTTACGTATTTAAATATTAGCATAATTAGTTATATAATATTAGTATAATTACTGTTACCTACTACGCACTGTGCGTTTAAGGGGTAAAATGTCATTGTGTTATGAAGTAAACTAATACAAAAATACTTTTCTTGTGCAGATGGCTCCACAAAATCGAACGCGTAAGATGGTAGAAATAGCATTACAGTCTACAGCCAATACCTCTTCAGGTTCACTGATTATTTTGCCAAAGATAGATAGTGATTCAAGAAAGTCACCTACATTACCGAAACCTTTGACTACTGTCCATCTAGTAGATTACACTGATAGCGAAAGTGATTCGATGGACATTCTGGAACCCCCCGATAATAATTTAAGAACAATTTTATGTATTGACGAGAAGCCTCATAATCAGAAAATAGATGTTTGTGATGGGAACACTTCAGCAACAGCACATTTAAGTCCAATTGTTCAATTCTCCGATACTGAATTATGTTTAGATTTCGAACCATCTGAAGAGTCTTGGAAGCCTGATTCAGATGATGCAGATGCAGAAATGAGCGATGAAAGCTTACTTATTGGCAGTGTTAGTGATCCACATTTATCTGTTGGATATGCTGGGTTAAGGAAATGAAAATTAGTCCCAAAGAGAGTGCGAAGGAGAGGAGAAAAATGTACTGGACAGCACAAAAGTGTTAAACCAAATCCGTGTCTAAATAAAAAATGTGGCAACAATTGTGCCATTCAATTCAGTGAAGAAGATCGCCTTAACATACATGCATTTTATTTTGTCATGGCCAGCAACCAGCGGCAGAGGGACTGGCTTCTTTGTGTATAAACAAACAGCCAATCAAAAGAAAAAGGGCTAAAAATGATAGCAGAAGAAACACATCATATAAATTTTTCATAAATTGGAACAGGAAAAGAGTTCAAGTCTGTCAGCAATTTATTTTGAAAACTCTTGACATCGGGCAAATGACTATCAGGCATGCATGCAATAATATTTTAGAAAATAATTTTTCTAAAGCCGATATGAGAGGAAAGCACGAACCATCCAATAAAACGGACCAAGAAAAAAAGGACATGGTAATAAAGTTTATTACACAATTGCCCGCTGTTCCATCTCACTACTGTCGAAATAAATCTTCGAAAAGATATCTTCCTGCCGATTTGCGTAATGTGAAAACTGTGTATAAAATATACATTGGAAATGTTAATTCATTAGATGAATCTGGGAATAGTAACGTTGTGAGTCTGAATATTTTTAGAAAAATATTTAATACGAATTTCAACTTGGGTTTTCATTTACCTAAAAAGGACAAGTGTTCTTTATGTGAGAAAGTGAAAAATTTGTCCGGTGACGAAAAGCTTCAGCAAACTGAAATCGATATTTACAAAAGTCACCTCAGCCAAAAAGGAAAAATGCAAAGAGATCTTCATTGATGATCAGGCTAAAAGCAAAAATGATAATGATATTTTGTGCGCAAGTTTTGACCTCGAGAAGGTGCTAACCACTCCCCATGGAGAAAGCGTAAATTTGTATTATAGTCTAAAATACGCATACTATAATGAGAGTATCTACGAAAGTGGAATGAAAAATGGATATTGCTTTCTATGGGGTGAAACTGATGGCAAGCGTGGCTGTAATGAAATCTGCACAATAATGTACAAATATTTGGAAATGATTGAAAAAGTGAGGAAGAAATCCAAGATTTTATTGTACTGTGATAACTGCGCTGGTCAAAATAAGAACCGAGCAATGTTAGCTATGCTCTCTTATTTCATGAAAAATGCAACTTTCATTGAATCTTTAGAAATACATTTTCTGTTACCAGGTCACACCATGATGCCGATCGATTCCATTCATGCGACAATTGAAACTTTCATCAGGCGCAGGGTGATTTGGGCTCCATCAGAATGGCCCACCATAATTTCCAATGCTAGGACACATCCTAAAAATTATCAAATCATTGTTGTGTCACATGCAGAATTCCGGGACTGGAAATCCTTTGCTGCTTCTTACATTCCTTCAAAATTTAAAATTAAATTTGGAGAGTTACGACAGGCTTCATTTAAAAACAACTCGTCAAATATTGAAGTAATGTAAGGCTTTTTCAATGAGAGTAAGATTGAGCTCTTAGACCTGGACAATGCAATCAGATCCCGATCAAGTGCCGCGATACTTCAATCGCTGCCACCAACACTGTACAGTGCTAAATTGCCAATATCGGAGATCAAGTATAGGGATCTTAAAGGTCTCTGCGAGAAAGGTATTATTCCTGAGAGGATGAGGCATGAATTTTTGGAACTGCCACATGGATCCACAGTGGAAGATACCTTACCTGAATCCGACCAGGAAGACATGTGAATAGTTTTGAAAAATGTGGCTCAAACCAACAAAGTTTTGAAAAATAGCCGATATAAGTGCTATTATTAAAAAAATATATACGTTGTATCTTATTATGTTTATTATTTGTTAAAATATTTTTGTTTTATTTTTATTGTTTTGGAAATAACATTTTTATTTTTATTGTTTTTAGAAAATAACGTTTTTTCTTAATTTTCCCTGTAAAGTACAAGCAAGATAATTAAAAAAATATTACTTTAAAAATATATATGTTTTTTTATTAGTAGTTACTTATGGCCTATTGCATGATAAAATTTTTTAAAAAATCTACTCCAAATAGCGTAAGCGACATTTCAGAGGGAAAAAAATCTGCCACTATCTCTACAACTGGAGGCATTCAAATAAAAAGTATTTTCTTTTCATACAGGCAGTAACCAAAGATTATTAATCTTGATTAACCTAAATCCTTTTTGGAATCAATTAAGAAAGTTAATTAAAAAAAACCTTCTCCTGTATAATTTACAAATTTTCGCTTACGTTGTTCTGCCGATTATGGCTCGATGTATTTAATATTTAAAAAATAAATTCTACGGATTCTTTTTTTTGTTTTTTCCAATAAATTTTCTAATAGAACTCGTAAATAGTATAATACAAATGTTTAAAATACAACGGAAAACATATGATATATAGCTAAATATGACAACGGAGCAACATGTATAGGATGGAGTAGAATAAATTATTTATTTCATTTTCCCTGAACATGTTACCGATGCTAAAACAACTTCTTTCAAAATCAAGTTTATTGTTTCGTAAGCTTCTTTCTTACATCTTTAGTCATAAATGCAAACAAAATAAATATCCTAACTTTGTTTCCGAGTAATCAGTATTTCATTATAATAAGTAGTAGGCTTAAAATCATCAATGTCCTTAAAAAAATAGTACAGAATATTCTTACTTGCCAATTGAATTTAAACACGAACAACTCGGCTTAATTGCAACCAACTGTGAAAATCATGCAATGTAAATTAACAACTTTTAAGTAAATAAAGTGGCGTAGCTGCTTTGAAGGAACGAGTTGGAATTTATTCGTAACTTAAGTTTTAAATTAACGTAAATCATGCTTTAAATATTTTCAAATATGTCACAAGCAGGTGTTCGTGGAACTCCATTGCGTTTATTGTATGTTCTTAGTGTAATATGATAAAAAAAAATTGTAATAAATTTTGTATAATATTCATGTGTTGCCTATTCTTTGAAAATAAACTAAGTAGGTTAAAAGGAAGTGTGTTCTAAATTAAAAAAGATAAAAAACGTTCCTAATACGAAGCTCGGGAACCTATATTCAAGAAATAACAAAATAGAACATATTTTAAAAAAAACCTAACCTCTGTTAACTAATCATTCACAATCTTAGCTGTGAAACAAAACATATGTGTGTATGAAGCATTCAAACATCTTGATGAGTGAGTTCCTGCAAATTTTTGCTGCTTATTCAGTCTAATAACTTAACATTTGATTCTAGAAATGCAATTAAAATAATCAGTTACGGAGCTTGGTAACATCCGTTTTATAAAAATAAATAATAAGCCGCAATTATCTAGGTATTGGTTATACCGTATTTTTTAACACGTTGGAAAAATTCAATAACAAAAAAAGTGTAGAGAAAAGAGTGTTAAATCTCTTAAGAAACGGGGACAAAACAAATTGAATTATAAAATGCACTATTTTTCGATGGCTTAGAGTTAAAATATTGTATCTCCATCAATAATATTGAGAAAAACGAAAAACTAAAATTTGCAAATCTTAGGACATTAGGTTTTGTGATAAAAAATAAATTTTCAATTCTATATTGGAGTATCTGTAAATGATGTAAATACAATACAATACAAATACATTGTAAAGGTTATAAATTCCAATGTAATGGTGAGATAATCAGGAACAAATTAGAGGAATTAATACGGCAGAGCAGAGATCTCAACTCATGATTATGGGATTAGTTTTCTGTTAAATAGGTAGGAAATCAGAAATAAAAGAGGATGAAATTTATCAAAACTATAATGTAACCATCAAAGGAACACAACATGGGAGTTCAAAGTATACCAATGTAACAAAGAATATAAAGCATAAACATACCAGATGGACTCCTGAACACACTATGCTAACTAAACGTGGCCGAGTATCGAAGGAAAACAACGGATGGCGAACGAAAACTTGATTCAGGTAGAGGGGAACGGAACCGTGACGGAACCACGGATCTACCGGGGACGGCGTGGAATCCAGGGAAGCAAGGTCATCCTTCACTTTGGGGAAAAAGGGCGCTACACCTTCAAAGAGCGTCTGTAGAATCTTCATCCGAGAAGCACGTGGAATCCAGGAAAGCAAGGTCATCCTTCACTTTGGGGAGAAAGGGCGCTACACCTTCAAAGAACGTCTGTAGAATATTCATCCGAGAAGCACGTGGTCCAACCAGTCTCCAAGACTTACGGACTTCGGAAGAACCAACAGCAATCCGTGACTTCGCGACGCGGGGTTAAACAGGCATAATGTTCTAGCCACAACTAGGACCAATCTCTTTATAATTTCAAGTCCAAAACACAAATTCCACAACAATGGCCACCGGCTATCACCGAAAAGAGTGGGGTTCACATAACCTCCACTAAAAATAAAAACCTACACGAACTATTCGTGTTAGGAAAAACACCCCGCGCCCTTTTTTAAAGATAAAAACAACATGTAATCACATGATTTACTCAGATTAAAACACCTTGATCGTGAGTGACTAATTCCGCGTGCAGCTAGCTCATGCTGACGGGGAGGAAGTGACCATAAACAAAAACTATCTTTCTTCCTCAAAAAAATTGCCAAACTTCAAAAAAAAAGCACCATAGACATCATACTCAACTCATTTAAATCATGGTTTTGAAAATTACCTACTTTCCGTTTGAAAATGGATCGAATTGTAGTTGATCGACTCAAAAACAATAAATAATGTATGAACACCACGAGAGAAGCTGGAAACTGAATAAATCACATTGCTGTTGCGAAGTAAAATAACTTGAGAATATCACACTTATTCGATCCGTAACGAGTTCCGTCTCACGGCATTATTTGTATATGATCCCCGTAGGGATGGAAAGCGGAGACAAAAGAATGAAATGACAGATCAATGTGGGCGGGAAGACTTTGTTTGATTGATTGTATTATAAAGACAACGACAACTCTAAATTTAAACGTCGGTTGGGGGTAGATTAATAAATGATTTGAGGTTTAGACCAATAGTAGTCAGTCGTACACCAATTTAAACGGATTTTATAATTCATGATTTGTAGACAGGAATACTCATAACAACCTATTTAGGACTATTTTAAAACATCTTAATCCTGCTTTATTATATGCTCATTATATTAACTTTTAAAAAATTTAATCGAATGTAGTTCTAATTGCCGGGAGTCTGAAGAACTACGGCACCCCCTAAGTGAGAAGTGTTGTGCAACTCCTTGTCATTAAACATGGTTAAAGTATTTCATCTAACTTTCAATTCCTGGTAGTGACTCGGTATCAGCTTATTACTAAGAACATCCAAAATGAGGGGCCAATGTACTTACTTCAATTATTTCATATCGTAATTTTTTATTTTTACTTTAGCTCCATATCATTTTTGGAGATACTGTTTGGAAGATCTGTTGAGAAAATGAGAGGAGGTTTTAGGTAGAAAAAAGCACTAGGGGTGGGTTAGAATCTGAGAGTCAGTATGTCCTGGAGTGATGGAGTTATGAATCCATCTCTTACTGCGGTGTAAGGCGATGGGTCGAGAGTGTGCGGTTGGAGAGGTGAAAGGGTCTCTCTCAATCGGTCTCTTCAAATCCGGCCCACCACGCAATTGGTGGGCAGACGCCATCGTCGCCAAGACCTGGACAAACCTCACGCCATGAACCCGGGCACCTCTGGTAAGTTACAAAATCTAATGAACCACTGGTGGTGATTTTTGACTGGCAAAAGTATTGGTTATCCAATTATTGGTTCCCGGAGCGGCGATACCCAATGATCAGAGGCGGACCCGTACCTGCCTCCCAAAATGAGTTTATTTGTTAAATTATAATATTTTTTGCACATGTTAGTTTGGGATCCGCAACATATGGACCCTGACCAAGAATGCAACAGAATCCGTTATATATCAAAAGAAAATGCATTATCAAATAATAATTATTGAAATAAATTGAATACATACACAATATGCGAATATTAGTCAGTTCAGTTAGTGGACTCAGTTAGAAGTTTGGTGGTGCCATCCGCAGATAGTTTTTGCTCGTGACTGTCCTCGCCCTATAGTAAAGTCTCTGAAGAGTTCGAACTCCGTATCCTTGTTCTTCATAATATAATGACGGAGAGCACGAACTGCACCTCGATTTGTTCAAGCTGGTACCGTATCTTTACATCGCTGAAATTCACCAATCGGCTGCATGTGTTCTTCAGGCATATTATTATTAAAAATATTAATTTCGGTTGTGATTCTGTCAGTAACATCGGATCGATGAAGATTCGCCTCATACATACTCTTCTATTATTCTGACTCCTGACATGCCCCGACGCAAGTATCTGATTCACTTGATCTTGCCATGTCTTCGATAGTATAATGTATTTTGGTAGCTCCGTATTGTATTCTGTCATTCAAGATGAGCATCATATTATATACGTCTGATATAATAACATGTAATTTTTTTCTTCTGTTTGATACTGAGATTTCATACCGTAATGTCAATATTTGATTAATATATTCTGGAGGCAATGAAATTTTCCTCAGGACTTCACCTTTGAGTATCTTATTTAAATGACTTTTTAAGCGAGGAGAGATTCGATGGATCTAGGGAGTAAATTCTATTTATAGAATAATAAAATTCTTTTATTTTTGTAATGGTATGTTGAGATTTTTGCATAGGTACGTTTTTCTTTTGTTCTTACGTTTTTTGCTGGTATTCTCTATATGCGAAAACAAGCAATCATTATTTTGGCACCTTTATTTGTCTCCATTAAGTTACATTTAAAATAGGTCGACAAAATTTTTGATTAAAATGTCGCAACCTACATTGATAAAAAAACTTAAGCGAATTGAAAATATGTTATGTGAACGTTTTTTTTTATTAGGAAAGGAATTCTTTGAAAGATCTTAGTGAAACCATCAAAGAAAATCAAATAACACTGATACGTTAACAAATTACAATACTTTTTTGGTGGTAAAGGATCAAAATTGTTTCTGGAATATATAATATGGTCTCTAGTTACAAATAGGTAGAAAATTCAGCTTGCTTTACTGAATTCAATTATTTTTTTTCTTTCAAATATGAACTCACATATTCCAATTACGTTTGACATAAATTAGCGTACCTTATTTAAATGCGGAAAAAAGCAAATGACAGAGGGCAGGATACATCGCTCGCTGGAGAGATAGCCGATGGACATTTGACATATCTCGTTATTCGAGAGGAAACCAAAGGGTTTAAAACCACCCTAAACCTTCTGAATCGACGGTATAGTAAATTGTGGAAACATGTGTTACAGTAGAATAGAGAAGAGAAAAAAAACAGTTGGAGATCGTCTTTAATAGTGGACATCATTCTCTGATGAATTAGTCATGCTTGGCAACTATTTTTATTCCTTTAAGACAATATTAACGATGCTCAAACGACAGATGTAAAACAGAAAAGCTCCGTCCAGTGATCTAATTCGACCATATTAACTTGCGTCATTTTAAACTGTATCATACATTGACTGAGAGATACCAACCTTATCTTCATTTCTGAATGATTTTTTTTGGCTGGCATCTTTATGTACATCTTTCGTTTGATAGTCGTTAATATTTTCTTTAATGATTAAATATTAAAATTTGCTGTTTTACTCATTGAGTTATTCTACTACAAAAATATTTTTATACGTTTAATAATATTCTACTGCAAAAGTGTTGTAGTTAGCACATACATATAAAAACTATTTAATTGACTTTACATCCTTATGTACCACAACAATAACCTCACTGGAATGCCACTTCTTATTAGTTCATTATTTCGGAGAGAAGTCGAGAAGTGGACGACAAAGTTCCATAACAGTTGGTGCCTTAAGACTTAACCCACTTTCTACAAGTGGAGATTCCACAATAATAACTTTTGACAGATTATTATAATCCACAAACATTGTTCAAAGTGCAGTAAAAGACATTAGCTTTTGTCATCTTTAATTATTCGTTCTGAAAATATAAATATACAATATTTCGAAGGCATTTTATTGCTCTTGCATGTCAGTTAAAAAGGCATTTTAATTAAGTGAGGTTACAGTCAGTCAAAGGGTAATATTTCATAAAGTGTGGTTACAAATTTGCAAATTATTTAATCAAAGTCAACTTAATTAAAGTAAGCTTTGTTTTCCCAATCACAAATTGAATCCATGACTGGAAGATAAAAATTGTAATTTAACTAAATTAGTGAATAAAATTGACTTAAGCGGATCATCCACTTTGGTGAAGTAAACATTGCAACCAATCTTACTTCAAATGTCTTAAGAAGGCGCCTTGAAGTCTGTCTTAAGTGTTTGACAGATATTGGAAACAGTTTTGTAGCAAAACTGATCTAAAAAAAATGAATGCCGTCTTCCCCCATTTCGAGAAATTTAAGATTATCGTCGAAATCGTGAGAACTGTTTTTTTTTTATAAATTATCATAAATTGTATTTTGGCAAAGTAAATGATTTCACCCTTTTTTAGTTTTTTCGGATTCTGCAACGATCATATATAAAGTAATACCTATTATTCAGGTCAAGTTCTAGGTTGACACTTTTCATTTAGTTCTAGGGAAGCTACTTACTGTTCTTTGAGAACTTGCCGTCTCGGCAACCTAAATAAAGATTCAGCCATTTTATTTAGAGATTACTCAGGCATGGCAGCAGCCTAAGTTCTTTTTTATTCAGCAAATTGAGTAAAATGTAAGGTTTATTCCGGAGGAGAGTTTACGATAAGTACTTCTTATAAACCACACACATGCATAATACATACACACATACATACACACTCGCACACAAACACAAAATACATAATATATTGTCTAACTAGTCACGGGCGCACAACAATCAAAGATGGATGCCTTTTATCGAGATAACTTACCAACCATTACACCGTTTCTTCACAAGGATAGGCGGAGAAGATAGAACTCCACACAATTTTTGTCATAGCAAACACTCTTGACTTTATTCAGATTCAATCGTTTTTTTATTCATTATCTTCTGGTACGTATTCCAACTTTTGACTGAATTTGGTAGGTACATGCCTCTGCTATTTTATAGGATGGCTCATGTGAGTCAAAACTCTTTGGCAATGTTTATATTGTACCCATTCTCATTAATACTCGTATGTACCCCAATAGAGAATGTTTGAAAAAGGTTTTAGTAAAAAAAAAATCGTTCTGTAGCCTGAAAGCTTGAACTGGAGATCCTAGCCAAATAAAAAATGTTCTTTCAGTCTTCGTAATCTACCTTTTATCATCAAACAAGGTAAACCATTTATATCCCATTTTAGTCTAAATATGGTTTATTATTATTAAACAGCCTAAAATGATTAGATGTCTCAGCCTCATTCTCAATAAAATTTAGAAATAAAAAAAATGTATTTTTCTTTCTTTCTCGATGTGCTTTTAGCTTTTTCAAATGTAAACACATTCTATGGCATCCCCAATAGAAATATGTTGTGAAGCTAAAGGAAGTAGGTAGGGGAATGAAATGGGTAATAGGAAGGTGGGGAAACACCCGGCTATTCAGATCTGGTCACCAAATACGGCAAAATCCATTTTAAGCAACGTTTCAGTTCTGAATGGTGGTCTTTTACAAAATGTTGGTCTTATAAAAAATGGTGGTCTTTTTCAAAATATTTTTTTATTGAAATTGATTACGAAACAACACCAATTTATTAACAATAAAATGTACTTTTGCATGCTAGGATTTTACCCCGCAACCCTCGGATTCGTAGTCAAGAGATTTACCCCTCCACCACCTTTACCTCCCGAAACTTTGATTTTGAAACATATGTAATCGAATCGAGGGATGTGGGCTATAAATTTAGAAAAAAATTTGTATGACTACTACTGCAAATCGCATGCATGCACAGCGGCGTACCCCCTTTGCTTCTACCTATAAACCAAACGCATTACCTTCGTTTACTCCATAGTGACAGTCGACACGCTTCCATGCCATATCTCGGTTTTTTTCTATTATCTATGGCGTAAAATACTAGTTATATACGAACAGATACATACGCTTTTCTATAAGCCATACTTTAGGGGAAAAGGTAAAGAGCACATTTAGTTAATTACGAATGCATATTGGTTTATTTGCGGGTATTTCTGTTGCCAAGAGTCAGCGATGGGATCACACAATTTAATTGTAATTACTATTCAGAAATACAAGCCCACAGAGCTTTCAACCTAAGTTTGCTAAGCTTTGAACAATGCGCTCTATGCAGTCTGGATTCGAAACAGCCATGAGTGGCCACTATTAGTTAATATTTGTGTTATATTATTAAACAACAGTTTTGTAGACCTGCGAATTTCTCACATACCTTAGCCTTAAGGGTAAACCTAACGTACGTTATAATCTACGTTTTCATAGATGGCGTAAATTTAATCATTATTTAACATTGTTTTGATGATTCAATCCAATATTGTATTTGCTTGCGTTTCTTGAAAGGATTGAGTTATAATACAGACAAAACTATTAATTCATATTCATTTTGTGTATGTATGGGCGCAAATAAATAATTCGTCAATATTTTAAAGCATAATTTGATAAAAATATATTTTCTAATTTCAAATTGAGAAAACATTGATACAAAATATGAATTCTTGTCAAAATGGATAATTCTGGATATTTCGAATCTCATCGGTCGCTGGATAAAATTACAAATTTTAGAAAAGAAAATCTTTTCCAAATTTTATCACGCTACATCTCACAGTAGTCGCTACTTCATATAGCAGTGCTTTCGCTGATTCATATATCAGAGATTTAGCTTTTATTTCGGACGACAGATTATCTGATGTATAGTTATTGGTAACTTTCTGGTGATAATTGCTACTTTGATACAGTTGGCCGATTTTAATCGTTTCTTCCTTTCAGGTCCGCACATTATTTATATTACTGGATATGTATTGCGTGCGAGTGAATAATCTTCATTTGTGAAAAAGGGATATGGCCATATTGTCTTGAAACGAATAGCCAAGAAAAGCGATATATCCTGAGTTCGCGATCTTTTTTTCGGTCCCTACGTCTGCAGTGAGAAATAGGGATTAAGCGGGTATTCTACCCCAAAAATAAGCCCCAACCCATTTTCCTATTCTACGCTAAGCGCCGGTCATTGTTATCAAGCTTTCCCAAGAGATTTTAAACGTAAATGGAGAAGATTTTTTCTGCACAGACATTGATTTTTCAAGGCAAATAAAAATAACTAAAAGCAGTTTATCGTTAAAACGTATTTGAATATGAAGATATTCATATTGTAAGGCGATATATCTAACCGGGAGCAATTGAAGCTATTAAATTGCTCCCGGGTAGAAATAAATTTGAGTGAACCTGATTATCATGAATTCAAAAGTAGAGAACAAAAAAACTTGTTTATTGGTATTAACCTCTCAGTTCAATACTGTCTCTAAATATTAGGTCTATCATTTGTATACAACAAAAACTGAAAACAACTGTTTTATATTGATTTAAATAAATAATAATCAAAATTCACATGTAGAATATTCAAAATGGCGCCGATCATTGATTTGATCGTCAGTCAATTAAGACGGAGTTTGAACACCCAAACGAGTTAACAAGTTAAAGAGAAAAGTTTTAAAATTAAAACCAAAAAACCCTTTTCCTAAAATAACACTTTATTTCGCTTGGTAATGTAGGCATGAGAAAAATAATAGAGAATATAATTTCTCGGACATGTGGCATAACTGAGACAAAAAATGAGAATTCCAACTATTTGGAAACTTATTTTTTTCATTCTATTGTTAAATTACGTCTATCACAACGTAACATGGACAACATTAATTCTTTCCAGTGACCAAAAACTTCGCCCAAAAATATTTTTTTTCGAAAACCCCGCTTACAAATTAAAGATGTCAATACAATTTTTTTTTTGGGTTTAATAATATACATTTTGTGTTTGCTTTGAAAACTATCAAGTTTTCTATAATGTGGTTTATTTTATAAAAAAACTCCTTGTTTTTACTACGAAGGTAAAGTTTTCCACCAAGAAGGATTATTATTATTCTCATTTCAGAAGACCATCGTAATGTTTCACCATTCTTGGGTGATAAAATGAGGGGACAATTTCCTACGCAGGTCTTAAAATCACTAAAATTAAGTCCAGTATGATTTAACCCTCAAGCTTATAATGCAAAAACTTGTTCGTTTATAATTTAAGTCAGTTTTGAACGCATTAAACAGTGAATTTGTGTATCTCAAATTTAGCGCCATTCCGCGAAAATTGGTCTTACAGCGCTACCAACAAATTGTTATTTAATTATATTTTTTACAAAACCTCACCTTACTTGAAATATTTTCGCAAAGTAATTACATTTTCAGGCTTATTACAACTTTTTTAATAAAACCAATAAATTTAAAATTTACGCCAATTAATACAAGTTTATGCCAATTAGTACAAGTTTATGCCATAATAATAAATTATGTGTCTCACCCAGGTATGTACTGTTGGTTAGTACCCAAAATATCTTAAGTGGATCCACCATCGCCACAGCGGTAAGTCCCGGAAATAACTGTCATTACACGTCACACACGCGATGAGGAAAAATATCAAGTGTCAACTTGTCACAACTGCCAAAAGTCACTCCACTATAAGAAACTAAATAATAAATTGCGAAAAACTTTTCATCGAAACTTCAAAATTCTATTCTGGCAAAAAAAAATACAAAACTGAATTTAAGTTTAATCAGAATTGATCAATTTTCATAAAATGTTTTATAGTGATGGCAAACTTTTTTGGTATTATTTTGGTTTTTGATACAGTTTTCGGCAATTTCATCCACGGAGCGCAGGAGCGCGGAGGAGGTTGTGTTACCGAGCAGTGTACGAACAGTAACTGATAAAGTGTATCGGGAAACGTCTCGGTGCGCAGGCGCCTACTCTCGGCCCCTGGACCTTTCAAAACTAATTCGAAATGAATCTAGTTTTCTGATAAATTCAAGTAGAAATTTAACCGTGTGAAATTTCGATTTCGTTAAGAAAGGGTGTCAAGATTAATGAATTAACGTCTGAGAAAACTTTTCCATCAACTCTCGCGCAATAATCGCGGTATTCTTCTCAGTAATTGCTTAAATACCTACGCTAAATATTACCGGATTTACAATTTAAGAAAATTTGTACACAATTGATCAAATAATACGTATCAATCAAAATAAATATTGATTGAGGACCAAGGGCTTAAAGGCTTTGTGCTGTTGGATCTTTTCTTTTTGTACTCTTATTTTTATTACAAAAGGATATGAAATGATAAATTGAGCATCTAAGAAACAGAATGTTTGGTATACCAACTCTTCTTGATAACATTTCCCAAAATTAAGTTTCTTTATGATTTTTCTCGGAAAATCGTAACGTTCTTAATAATCACACGTAATCTTTGCTACGAAAAACGCACATAGGTGATTAATCTTCAGATCCACGCTTATAAGTTAAGTAAAATCTGCAAGCGTGTTTCACAAGCGTATTTCACAAGACTCAAGTAATTGAATTTTTGAAAACAATTTATTTACCTGTCGAAAAAATTCTCTTAATACTGTGTTCATTCCCATTTAAAGACTTCTGATACCAAAGTGTGCCAATACCGTACTCGCTTTCCAAAAATAAAATTATTGAATCCGAGTGGTTTAACCGACGAAATAGCTCCCAATGCAAAGCTTTGTATGTTAATCGGTATAACTTCTCGCCACTTTGCAGTACCTACGCTGGGGAACACCAGATATCTTTCACTGGAGGGACTTTCATACGGTGAGAACTTCCTTTCCCGAAACCTTATTACTACGCCGGCAGACTCCGCTTTCCGAAATAAGATATCAAGCCCTTAAATCTGTTGAACTAAACTAATATCAATAACAAGTTCTGTTATATTGAACAGATAGTTGACCAATTATTATAATTCAAATGTGAATTGATGAAAATCTTCCATCTACCTACATAATATAGACACATATCCTTGCTAATTTTCATTATAGTAGTAATAATAATAATCTTGGATAATTTTTATAATCACAATAATCTTTGCTAATTTTCATTATAATAATATAATACTTAAATAAATGTAATAAATTTTATTATAGAAAACATTTATTTTAAATAACATTTTTTATAGATAATATATAAATAGCATTTAATGTCGTAACATTAAAAAAATGTTTCTCTCGTTGAAACCTTTATTATAGTTTACTATAAATATGAGTTTTTGAAACAACCTAATTTCGTCAAAAGGAAAAATTATTCTTCAAGAAAAGCATCAATTAATTGTTTTTAATAAAAATTAAAAGGTATTTTTGTGTCTTTGTCAGATTGGTACTTAACAATAACCAATTCTGACCTCTATCAATAATAAACAGACCACTGCAGTGTTTCTTACATCAATGCGAAAGTTCGATAATAATGATAACAATAGATGATTAATTGATCTAGCATTGTGCTCATTACTGTGTAGCATAACCTGCCGTTGGTCTTAAGGTATTCAATAATTTTACTATACAAGAAGGAATTAGTTATGTAGAGCATGACTGACTATCCTTTTCCGCTAAACGAAAAGAAAGTAAAGTGAAAGAAAATACGCATTTCTATTCATAAATATTTTATGATGTTGGTGTGTACTTGCCTTGAGACTAAAATATTTGAGTTAAAATATTGGTCATCCATTAATCAGAATATTGAGTAAATGGAAAGTTCGCAAACCTTGTAAAACTAGACTTTGCTACATAAAATTAAGTTTTAAGTTCCACATTAACAACACATATAGTATGTGTATCTGATGTAAATGCAATATTTCGGCATGAAATTTCAATAAGCTTAGATCAATATACTGTTAAGGAGATACAATATCTATGCTCATAAAAATATTGTTTATGCAGGATATACAATTTTTTTATGTATCTTTGTGACGGTTGGTTTAGGAGATGCAATATATTAATCCAAAAAAAAGAAAAAGATTTTATTTCATACAATTCAGATCCCATTTTTGACAACGTTTATACAAAATTTTTGTTCTAAGATATCGATTTGTTTGGCAATAAATAACAACGTCGCTTCACAACGCCGCCCGACGTTGGAATTTCTCATGCAACTCATTTTGAAATGCTTCCGAGGTATCTTAAATGTGCGGTAATATTCCGTTTCTTCCTTTTTTATTTGTGGTATAAACTAATACCATTTTAGAAATAGATAAAATAGTTTTAAATGTAATTTACATTGATGTTTTTAAATAATAGTATTTTTCAAACTTGAATCATTTTGTCAAAAAAGCATTCAAGAAAAAAAATTTATTCTAAACAAAAAAAACAAATTCCATTTGTTTAAGGAAATTTTTAGGAAATTTTCACGTAATTTTTCAAGTTGTTTATACAATTAAAAATAAGAAATAATTTATAAAGTATTGGTAATTCTCAAGAAAATAACAAAAATATGTCATTATTTTTTCGCACATAACATATATAAACTTAAGTGATTTTTTTTAATCTAATTTAATAATAACACACAATTCAATCAAGCATAACAATATGCTAATACCAATTTAGAGGAATTATGCATTCATTTAATATTATCTATTTGATAACTCGTTTCTTTAAAATTAACAAAAAAAAAAAAAATTTTTTTTAAATTTGCAAAACAGTCGTAATTGAGATGCTATAACCAATCGTAGAATAAAAAAATATAGTAAAAAAATATATAGATTTGATTTTATTTTCGCCAGCGTTTTTTATGGGAATAAAAAGTAATTACAAAACCAACTGATTTGATCAGATCGGAAGTTTTTCTCCAAGAATTCACCTCAATTTAAAAAAAACATAATAGTATTATGGTTTTAACTAAAATGTATACACAATCTAGTAATTGCACCTGAGTTACATGCTGATGCAATCCTTTTAAATAACTTATTTATTTAATCATGTAAGTGAGTATGTATTCCTGATAATTTTTATGTTTTGTTTTTGGTAATTTACTATTATTTACCCATCGAATTTGTGGTACTAAAGTCATTGTTTCTATAAACGATGTTCCCCTAAACTTGAGCTTTTATCCTTGTCATGTTCCACATCAAAACCATAGAAATAAAAAAAACACGTAAACTTAAACGACCTATTTTAAAAATACGTTTCTTTTCATTTTACTTTCCATCGTCCTTGTTCAGATATCTAAAAGTCAATTACGGTCTTCAATTAAAAAGCTGATCGCAGTTGACTTCATTTAAAAATTGATTAAAAGATTGCTAGAGATTTAAATTGAACACGGTAAGTACCTATATTGCGCCCTTAAATGAGACCATCGTGATTTTACCAAATCTTTTCTCCTGCCGCATTTCGTATAATTTATTTTCCTCTGATTAATACTTTTTATGAGCCGCCCTTTTAAAAGATCGGACGTTACAAACAGTTTTCATAATTATCGCGTATTATCGCTTAATTTTTTCTCACAAAAAACTTGATTAATTAAAATTTACCCACTCGTGGAACGTTTTTTTTTTAATTTCCTTTTTATATCCGTTCGTTTGTACAAATATTGTTTTAAGATTTCTATTTTCTTTTCAGCTTCCTTTACAAATTTATTCGTTGGTTTGTACAATATTAATTTCATTAGTACTTGTAATATTGAGATTACCCATTGAGTAGACCCAGTGCCAATTTATTGACTTTTTTGGATAAAAAGTTAACACGGTACAACACATCGGCCCGGCAGAATGGCGCATCAGAAAGAAACATGATTGATGAAATTTTAGAACAACCATTGTTGCCTTTAATATGCGAATACATCAAAGTCACCACTACTATCATGCTGTTCAGTTCAGCTGGCACAAAACGGCCGGACTGGACTATTGGCCATTTCTCGTCTGGATAATTTCAATTATTATAGTGATTTTTAGTATTAGATCCGTTATTGTAGCTCATATGTAGTGGGAAGCATATAACAATATTTGGAAATCGGTATTTAAAGGGGTACAGTCTGCATTATTTTTTACTTTATTGCGAATGGTGGTTGGAAGGGTATTTATAAAAGAAATCAAATTTTCCCTAGATTTTTCTGATATTTCTCTTTTCCCTCATTTTTCTCCCCTAGATCTATGAAATATTCCCTAGACATTACTGCTCCTTACCAACCTGGTCCACAACTTTTTTAAAAAGAAAAAAAAACTTTTTTTTGGATTTTAAAAAACATGGATCAAAATGGGTTTTTTTTGTCAAAATCTGAAGTCGATATCTATGGCAAAGCTCCATAAGTTCCACATGTCGAAGCTCATTACATAAATATCGATGCGAAACAAAAGTAGTTAACTTGACCTCAGAATTCCAAATACAAAATTTAATTTCAAAAGTGTGATTCAGAAAATACATAAAATACTGGTTTTCTGTTGAGAAAACATGTTATTCCTTGAAAACCGACCATTGGTTTCTTTTTAACTTTATTTCAGGGTTTTCTGTTCTGGAAATGTCTCAGGAGACTAACCCACATAATGTATACTTACCAATCAATTTAGGAATTTAAAAAAGTACTTTCCATTTAAAAATAATGCTATCGAATATATTTTTGTTCAATTACCTTTGTTGCCGGCAATTTGAGCACTTATTTTGAAATGCAATAAATTCATTTCCACCTCACTAGACAATGTCTGTTTTGAGACGGGTAACTGAATTTTACATGTCATTTAAAAAAAATCTAATTTAAGTATATATTCTTTGTAACACGTGGAGATTCGCTTTTTTACAAAAACTGTATTTATATTTTACTCGCCGAGAGCTAAATGGTTATATGAAATATGAGCCAAGATTCGAGTATGGTATAAGAAAAACTAGTATTAATTATTGTGTGAGAAAAAGTGGCAAAAATGGACTGTCTTGCCAGCTCAACTCTGGAAGCGTAGGCGGAGGTTTGCTTGATTTGCGGGCGTAGGAATTTCCCGCGCGGAAACGCGAGTTAAATTGACCGTTGGCGGACGAAACAGGGTAGAAAAGGCAGTATTATAATACGGGGTAGGGGAGTCGACGCCGAATATTTGCCTGAAGGCTGTCAACATTTCTACACGTACACATTATTATGTGTTCGAGACTGTACATGGAGCGGATTGTTCAGCAGAATACATTTCGTGATCATTTGAACGTGGTGTTATTTTGAATATGATTGAAAACTATAACAGAACATTAAAAGCAAGTGAATGCATACAGAGTTTCAATAATAAAAAATAATAAATTTATACATTGTTTTCCAACTCACTCTTATTTTTAATATAATTGTATCTATCACAGAAACCATTCGTAACATAATACTGCCTTCACCATCATTTAGGTAGTTTATTCTGGAAAATACTACAAAATCAAAGAAATATGCTTTAATTTATAAAAATATTACATATATATATATTTTTTTTAAAAGAAATACAAACATTCCCGGGTTACGAATAACCTTACAATGTTTGAAAATCTCCTACTACCATCACAGTAAGCGGATAATGTTGCTTGTGTTGTGATGGAGGACTTAGCCAGCCAAGGAATTGAACACACTACGCCTGGGTGGGACCCAAACGCGATGTCAACGCCACAGACCGGTCAATAATATATAATAATGTTGTTAAATTACGACGTGATGTATAATTTATATGAGATATTATTTTTGTATTATTTAAAAATGTAATTAATCTCGAGACGTCCTGAATCTAAACTCTATTTCCCTCAGAGTCCATCTTTGAAAAATATATATTTATTTTGTAAAAATAAGAAAGTTACGTTCAGATTATAATGCCAACAAACGTTTACACAGAAAATGTTATGGTGACTAGCTAACGAAGTTACTTTATTTTCTTCCACTAAAGCCGTTATAATGGGCCTAATACATACATCTACTTAAGGTGATATAATCATAAATAATGTACCTTTTTTATGGTATTCCTTAACAGCAACGTTGTCAGGGCTACACATAAATAAACCACCTACTTTATGGCATTCCTTAACAGCAACGTTGCCAGGGCTTTACATAAATAATGTACCTTCTTTATGGTATTCCTTAACAGCAACGTTGTCAAGGCTACACATAAATAAACCACCTACTTTATGGCATTCCTTAACAGCAACGTTGCCAGGGCTTTACATAAATAATGTACCTACTTTATGGCATTCCTTAACAGCAACTTTGCCAGGGCTTTACATAAATAACGTACCTACTTTATGGCATTCCTTGACAGCAACATTGTCAGGGCTTTACATAAATAACGTACCTGCTTTATGGCATTCCTTAAGAGCAACGTTGCCAAGGCTTTACACGGAGTTTTTCGAAATCAGATGTAGACAGTAATTTTCCTCATTCTTTCAGCGTCCCATGTCCAAGATATCAAACTTCTGCTTTAAGGGGTGGGCATAGAGGAATGAAGAAGGTTTTTCAAAATATCACATAAACTGTGACCTTCTTTACGCTTTGAAGGTACAATAAGCCAAATCAATCTCTAAAAAAAACCAATTCCCCCCTTCCCGCCACGGACACTAAATAAAATATATAGACAGATTCTTCCTTAACAAACGGGAAACCTTCTTCTATTGAATTATTAATGTGTTATTTGCAATTTTTAGAAACACGATCCTCCCCCAGTAACTATTTCATAAATTATGTTGTTGAACGCAAGTTTTATTATATTTTTAATAGGGGCAGGGTAGCCATTTCAGGAACGTAGTCAGGTAAAATGCTTCATTTTAAAACGAATGGATATGTTTTATTCAGCCATGTTAAAAAATACTAATATTCTCGTATTTTACGTTAAGCCGTGAAATAAAGTCGGCTTAGGTGAAATGATACCAAACTTGTTTTATGCCTGTTTAAATATTTATGTTTTTTAATTTCATTTATTTTTTTAAATGTTTATTTGAAAGATCGAGTCAAAAATCTAGTCTCTACGAAATGGACAAATTTTAAAATGTTTTTTTTTTTTTAAATTAACGCCATACAGTAGGCCCTAAGGAAATTATTTTATGGGAATTAGGGGTGGATAGGTGTGTATGGAATGACCGGCGTATGAATCTATCTTCACGTCTAGAGAGATCAGATGGAGAGGTCAAAGGTTTCCCCTAAAGCGGCGTCTCCCGATCCGACGCAACGTAAGATCTGAACACACCTCACCCAATGAACTCGGTTACCCCAGCTAAGTTACCAAACATAGCAAACCACCATACCCCACAAGCTTTCAACCGTCTAGAGCAACTGAGACCATGGCATCCCTAATTACGGTGTGTTGTAAAACTGGAGGTAGCGGTGAAAGGAAAGAGATGTGGGAGAGGACGGTGGGGGGTTATTCTTTGTATTCACATCTGATCACCAATCACCAAGTCATTTCAAGCAAAGTGTCAATACTGAATGTTGATCTTTCGCCAGGACCATACTATGATATTTTGTGTTCTGTAGCGTGCCGCTTATTTTCTATATCATATTTAAAATGAATTAATAAATTTTAACAATTCAATAAAATTTACTTGCGTACGCTGGGAATCGAAACCGCGATCATATGACTCGTAGTTAAGCGCCTTACTCCTCGACCACGGGAGAAGTCAATAGGGCTTCTTTTATTATTTTAGTAATTATTGGCCAACTAGAATAAAAAGATGAATGTTAAAATAAACACTCATTTAAAAAAAATCTATGTTTAACCTGTTACCACTTTTAAAAAAAACTTGCTTTATACATATTTTTGTGTAATGATATTTTGTTTATTAAGAAAATCTTTTCGGGGTAGTGGTACTGTCGATAATTTCTTTTCTTGTATCAGAAAACTTCCAATCTAAGCTGTTAGCATGACTCCTAAACGGCTTTTGTAATGATTAATATTTTACAAAATAATGAGAATATACATCCTTCAGAGAAATTCAAATTTCGTTCGAGATAATAATTAACATGAAAATGGCTTTGATGATCTGATAGTCAAGTCTGTTCTGGTTGAAGGATGCTTAGAGTTTGGAAACTTTACAGTAGAAAATTCATAAAACACCTGTTAAAATACAAGTACAAAATAACAAAATTTGAAAAGCTGAAGCTCTTAACGATTTCCTTTTATCCCCTTTCCGTTCTGGTTCCCCTCCCCTATTTAATCCTGCCGCCTAATAATTCTCGAGCATTTATATGCCATCGAACACAGCACAACTGGCCAGCTAATTAAAGTCTGTAAAGCTCTTTGTACTGGCATTATCAAGACCAAGATGGAATTGACAACTAACGTGCTTTGACAGCGCTGGAACTTGTGTCATATATTTTTATTTTCTCGGTTTTTTATCCCGTTGGTCCATTTGCTAGTTGGTCCGAGGGTCGGGACCCTCGCCGCTTCAAGTGAATGATGGTAATAAAACCAGCCCTGGTTTGTCATGATTAACCGAGAGTTTTTTAAAACTCTAGTAAAAGCATCCATAAACTTTGAAATAACGCCGCATATTCCTTAGAAGTATTTCTTAACGATGTATTTTTAGAAAATATACGCAATTAGCAATAGTTTAAAATTTTGGCGAAAGTTTTTTTGTTTAAAAATATTTTTGATTTTGAAAAGTTAAAGGTTAACCAGATGTGGTAATGCGTTACAATGTTTGGCGTATAATGTCTATTTATAAAGATTTTTTTTTAAAGAAAAACATAACAGAGAACAGAAACAATAACGAAATTAACTCACTAGTCATGGCAAAAGGGGCCATCTGCACTTTTTTCCGTTGTCGATGTTTCTTCTACAAAAGTTTTAAAATACTCTTACTTAAACGGCTTATCTTGGCTGTAGCATACAGATAACTTGTACCCACAGACATAGGAATTAATAGACAAGAAGATAAGGGCGAGGGGTAAAATCAACTGTTGAAGAACGAGGGGAGTAAGGCTGACTGTGATTCGTCAATAAATCAATCTGACAGTAAATAGGCATCTCGCATTATAATATCACCATTTACTTCTTAAAAGTAAAATCTGCGTTTGAATGAATAGACATTTTTACATGGGAGCGCAAATTACTCGCCACGTTATGAACTAATTTGCGAAGTCCAAATTCGGCAAAGTAAGGCAGCTTCTATTTCAGAGTCGTAGTTAGTTTCAGAGTATTTAGTTAAGACACTTTTACAAATGTCTCATAATTTACTTACCCCAACAACGATGAGCACACTTGAGAATCGCTACATTGTGATGTGATGGTATATGTTTCTAAAACTGATCCATATAATACGGTGTGAATAAGCTTAAAATAAAGTAAAATAATGCTTACTTATGGAATGTAATACGACAATTGGGTTTATTCTCTTTTTCACATCTATTTTTACAAGTTTTCATATCAAAAGTCAACATTTTGCCGTGTTATTTCGTAAAATGAACCGATGATGCCTCGACCATAGTTCGCACAAGAATGATGACGTCACGTTTTCAAATTTCACTTGAAGCCAAATGCAAGCCCAGCCGGCTCAATGGAACCGGTATGGGGAGTGGGGATAATACGCTTTTAATCACTTAGGGCAGGTCTACTAATATTCATATGTCTATGCTTGTACCTCTGTCAGTAGACTACAATAAATGTAAGAAAATAACCATATGCAATTGGCTGAAGTGGAGATTACAACTTCCGCCATCGATATAGATTCTGATTTTTTTTAACAGTTAACTTGTGACAAATGATCATTTTGGCCATAGAATTTGAGACTGATTTTTACAAATAATACTCTAGCTCTCTATTCGAATATGCACCTTGTTACATATACCTTCAGTATACGTCGTAACTTAGATAGTTATAAGTGAGTAAAGTGAGTTATAAGTGAGTAAAGGCCCCAAGTGGCGCCAGTGTTACGTACCTTATAACTGTTATAGCTATAAAATAGTATATAGGTGAGTTAGGACAGTTAATGTTATCAAGTGATCGTGTTATACAAATCACCCTCGCCATACTAGCTGCCGGTAGGGCATTGAAACTATAACCTTACAGGGGTGGATATTAGACAGTCTCCCAAATGAAATAGGTTGTTGAGATATAACATGTTTATTGTTACATATAAAGGATAATCAGACAGTTCTACATAAGGTACATAGCTTTTTAAGGCCTGACTGTTATACTAGAGCAATATACTGAATCTATAGGCTCTGATTGACAAAGGTACATTATTAGCTCACGTGTAAATTACGGCGGATGCGGTAGGCGGATGCAGGGCGAAGAAGATGGGGCTGATGCCATCGGCGGGGCCTAGGCTGTTGCGGACGAGAAGGCGGGAATACGACGCCTACAGGGCGGCGGCGGCGTGGGCGGATGCGGCAGGCGGCAAGAGGCGGCCTGGGCCGTTGTTGGACGGCTCTCGGCGAAAGGCGTCAGGCGGCAAGAGGCGGCCTGGGCCGTTGTTGGAACCACGTGGGCGGATGCGGCAGGTGCACGGGCTGCGGCCCAGGGATATGACACAATCATATCCATGACGGTGTGGTCGGCTGATGATTGTCCAGACGTGGTGAACTTGGTCTAGAGACGCGGCACATTATAAAACATATTCCGGCCGGTACATATTTACGTATGGTACTTGTTGGCATCCGCGAACTAGGAATAAATCCATAGTGTTGATCTCTACGAGCTCGGCGGTAAACTGGCGGGTGGGTGGCTAGCGGAAAGTACTTGACTCGCGAGCTCTCCAGGCGCGTTGTGGAAGGGATACCCTATTTGGGCATGCTTCTTCAATTAGCCATCTGATTGGTTGTTAGCCCGCGTGATCGTGCCATGCAGAGACCTCGCGAACTCCTGCGTATGTATTAGTGTGTTGACATGTTTTTAGTACGTGATTCGATTTCCGGCCACGTGTAGATATATTCAACTGTGCTGTAAGCTGTTACTATGTGCGAACCATAACAACCTTATAAGTCACATTTGGTATGACTTACAATTGAAAATACTATGTTGAATGGTTTCGATCCGTAACTACCATACTATACAGTGAAAGTAAGTTGTTGTTGTCGGTGATTTTTATTTGAAGTGATTTGTGGATTATAATGTGCTTTATGTTCTGAATTAATTAAGTACCTGTTAATATTATTAGATACTAAAGTTAACTATGTCAAAACAAAAGAAATGGATAGCAATTCTCGCATTGGGGGCACGACAAAGTACTAGTAGTAGCATTTCTAGTAGTTAATAGTGACGTACCAGTTTTGTAGGTTTCGGTTTTTTACTTGTTCAAAGAATATTGTATTTAAATAAAAGTTTGCCTGAAATAATTAATTTCCTGAAGATTGTATAACAATTTTGTTTATCTTATAATAATAATAATAATAATATTTGGATAATTTATATAGCGCCGTTTTCGTGAACAATCACCTCAAGGGCGCTGTATGCACATTCAGCAAAAATAGTTGTATTTAATAGAAAAAAACAGAACAAACGATATTAAAAAATAAATTGTGTCTTAATAACCATCAATAAATCTCAATTGAATAATACGTCAATATTGATTTTAACAGATGTCCCCTTTTGCTATATGACTACCGAATTTTTGCATCGAATTAAAATGCATTTATACCAAATTTCCCACTCCCTTCTGCAATACACTCTAAACGAATTTACATCTATCCAGGCAAATGCTGTACCAATAGCCGCTAATTCCCGCAATTCAATTTCCAATCAAATTGCCGAATAAATCTTGAAATGCTCTCATCAATATCTCTGGAAAAGGATGTCATGAAGCCAAGCTACAATTCCTGAATTTTTAGCTACCTTACCGAGAAAATGCTGAATGAGGTGATTTCAATTAATGATATTGAATGCACTGTGTTGGATTATATTAGTTTCAACGGAAATAAATTTATTTTTAACATACTGCAAAAAATAATTTACAATCTAGTTTCGACTCTCTCTCTAAGTATTCCTCAGGGATAATAATGTGATTAGTGGATAGAAAAATACGGTTTTTTTGGAAACCAATCATTTTCTTTATTTTCGGTGTTTTTTAATTACTATGCATTTAATTTTAATTCTATTGTTTGCAGTATGACGACTGATTTTTATTATGTAAATTTATCACTATTTAAATACGCGTATTAATGAAAATAATAAGCAATTGTGCTACTAGAATAATAATTATTCAAAATGTTCGCCATTCCGCATTCCCTGCTTCATAGAGTGAAATCGGGCGAGAATCTTGCGGAAGTAACAGTAATGAGACTAATCATTATTAATTTATTTTAATATTTCCCATCTCTCAAAATAACAATTTAGTGATTTTCTTCTTTTAGCTCTGGTGTAGCAATTTTGTAACAATTTTGTTCACTTCTCTTCGCGAAAGAGTTTGACATAAAATTCTTGTGATTATCATTCTGGAGTATAATAAATTACGTTAATTATCAAATAATACTATATATATATATATATATATATTTTTTTTTTTTTTTATTTTTTATTTTTTTTTATTTTTTTTTTATAGTGAATACCTCACAAGAGTCCCAACTGCTCCCGTCTGGAGCCAGTGAGACTATGGCATCCCCAATTGGGGGATGTTGTGAGGCTGAAGGTAAGTGGGGAAGGGAAAGAGGAAGGTGGGGAAGTACCTGGCTATTCAGATCTAGTCACTAAACACGGCTAAAGCCATTTGGAGCAACGTTTCAATTCTGAATGGTGGTCTTACACCAGGGCGATACTGGTAGTATCTTCCACTCTGGAACGTGCCGCAAATATACTATATATTATTTTAAATTAATTAATTGTGAAATAACACAAATTAATCAAATAAAATTTATTTGCGCACGCCGGGTTCGAACCCGCGACCTTCGGAATGGCAGTCCAATGCGTTACCACTGGACTATGCCGGCCGTCAAATATATGCATCTATATACATATTAAGTATCAAATAATACTATATGCATCAGAACGAGACAAGTTTACGACTTGTGTAATTATTTGTTCACCTGAAAAGAAAATCTTGGTTCTGTATTATTATAAACATTTAAGTTTTAAGCAGATTACTTTTGTTGACTTCAAGATTTGACAAGATTTCTTGCACATGATTTGTTGATAAAGCTTCGTATAAAAGTTTTATACTATTCTAGGTTGCTCACATAATCAATTTTATTTTACATAATGTAAATAGATAAAATAATGATAAGTCATAGTAGGTGGTGTTTTTGAACGTCAACTGAAAGTGGAAATAAACCGTGTGAAAATTTTAAAAATTCCCTTTTTAAACGGTACTCTGCTTCAAATTGCGTTAACTGCAATAGGTGCTATTAATAACCCAATGTTGATGGGTATTACGTACTAAAACAAGTAATACTTATAATATTAGGAATTTTTTTATTTTTTTGAAAATATATATATTTTTTTTTTTTTAATAATGCGTGCATTTATTAACTCAGGACCATGCATTGACTAAGATATTCGTACAATATCTTCGGTGATTTTATGCTAATCAAAGAAACTCCACTACTGGTGTTAACCAAATATAAGCCAACTTACAGCTCTGTAAGCTGTATAGGCAAACCCTTAATGAAATCTGAATAGCCATGTGCTTCGACCAATTCCTCTTTTACTTCCCCTCCTCTATTTCCTTTCACCGCGCAACATTTCCGATTTGGTATACTGCCTGAAGTCAATGGGGCCATTGTCTGGTATTCACACATAAAGTTTTCAAGTTTAAAATCCTGTTATTTAAGTGAGTTTAAATTTTAAACATGGATTTCTCGAAACATTTCCTAATAGAATTATCTGGTGCTTCAAAACAGAAGAGTATAGAAATCCTTTAGTATAAATTTTACTTTCAGTTAACCTAACGAGCACTTGAGATTGTTAAATAATTCGTGTGTAACATTTAGCAACCCATACAGCTGACGTTACCGCTAAACATTTCACCGTATCCAATGCATTTTATCTATCTTTCTATCTTGTGGTCGTATTTTCCAGATATGTTAATCTTATTTATTGTTACAAAACATTTTCCAGCTTCAGAGAATTCGATAATTTAGAGCAAATGTGTTTATTTATAAACCCGCCCTTCTAATTGAATTGAATTTTTCGTAGTAGAGGATCTGCGAGTAATGATACAATGGTTACGGGCCACGACGCCTGCAAATTTCGTATTTAATAACTCAAAAAAGATAATACTTACTCCATTCTGTCAAATTGCCTTAGAAAAATTAACACAGTTCAGAGCTAAAAGCCACGCAGAAATATGACATTTCCTCCGCTCGGGACAAATGTGCCCAATTTCATTTTTTAACTGGAATTTAGCGGGAAACGAAATATAGACCGCTCCACATTTGTATGTTTCCCGCGACCATAATGGGACCCGTTAACTGGAACATATATTCCCGATCCTGGCCACTCTCCCCTGGGACTGGATAATGGCCATACGCAGCCGGCAGTAATCTCGGTAATGCCGATTACCTAAAAACCCGCAGAAGAAAACAACAGATTTTCGATTACCATGTAGCAATAAGTTCACGTAAATGCTTCCGGTTATACTCGGAGTACGCCAATAATAGCTAACGGCCCACGTCGAGAGTACTCCACGTCATTATGCGGACTATTTTAATTATAACAAATGACAGCAAGGTGATTTCAAAGCCTTTAAACTAATAACGGGCGTAAAATTTGAAAATTATTCCCGACGTAGTTTACCCACAGGTAGTTTCTCCTACCTTAACAGGTAGGTACTGTTGGACGGTTGAAGTAATCACTACTTACTGAAGACAGTTTAGATAAGTACGAATTTTCCTCGACACGTACGAATTTTTTGAATAATCTAAAAGTCTCTTACGAGATGTCTGTAAGGAGCTTGTCATAAAGTTCACAATTGGTACGGTTATAATTGAATTTGACTTGCGGTGGCTGACTGCAAAAACTTTAAAACAAGAACCTTAATTAAGAGTAATCCTTTCTTGGATTAATAATTGTTACCGATGCCTCAAAGTAGATAGATTCGTAGTGTCACGGTTCATTAGTCTTATCCTATATGCGGAAATCGAAACCTTCAACGATTCACAAGCCATTTCCAACAGGAACATCAAAAGGGATAAGATTACTACCAATCACTATATTATACTAATATTTTCACATGCATTTTATATGTACATAATATCCATTAGAATATTATAGAGTAGTGTAATTATAATACCTTCACATGTGAATGTAAAACATACATAGCTCTAATTGTGATTTCTATGAGTGATATTTATTTACATTGTTAACAAGCAAATACTCCAAAAGTAAATTCCATATGGAATAATACATACTTAAAATTAAATTCCACCTGGATTTTATTTAATGAAAACAAGAATTTTTCCGACTATAAATTATTAGAGTAACGGTAATAAAAGCTATTCCTTTGAAAGGCTTTAAAATGAGCTTTATCAAAATTTTATCCAATTTCCCGTTTCAAATTAATTCTCCCATTTTACGTTATTGTTTTAGTATACCTTCGAAGATTGTTCTATACTTTACTGTACCTACCTTTTAATGTTTGAATTTATATAATAATTTTAATAAGATACTTTCGGAAAGTGCACAAAAAGTTAAAGAAAAAGTCAACTTCATTATAGATATATGCGGTATCTAAGATGTAATACTTTTGCAAGAAACGTAGTTATTACAAAACTTACTATTATAAAACTTCCAGGGATGGGGTAACTCTGTTGTAGATTTAGCAAACGTACCGCTACGGAGCCGAACTTACTTAAGCCGGACTTCGGTAATACCATGTGGAGATGACCGCATCGCTGGTATTCAGATAACCACCAACCGAGGGACGATAATCATATTGACTTTCTACATGCCGGTATATCATGCGGACAACCTTACCGACTTCACCAACTACCTATCTAAAATACATACGATCATTCAAGATACGAACACTCTGAAACCATTGTTGAGGGAGTTTTCCACGCTCACTCATCCTCCATATTTGGGAAAGATCTCTTTTCTACATGGAAAATAACTACAGTTGTATCGATATGGAAAGACTACCGAATAACTAATATACATATATTAGCGATGCACAAAATAAATAAACTAGTAATCTTAAAAACAAAATAGATGGTATGAAAATACACTATGATACCGACTGGTCCGATCGCCGGCCGACATCTTGCATAACCGCTACTGAAAATCTGCCTGCAACTATTTTTAATGTTCCGCAACAGCCTGATAACATGATATGGAGAAGGAATAACGACAAGAAAATTAATAAATATACGTATTTGGCAGAAGCATTAATTGGTATAAAATATTAAAGACCCCCGAATCCATTTGTAATTCTGATTTATACATGTGACAAATGCGACCGTATCCAAAACATGGACAATATGTACACAGACATCGTGGAAGCCCTAAAAAAGGCTGCGAATACTGTATTTTATCGTAAAAAAAACAAAGCATACCAAAAACATATTATGACTTTGCTGGCTGGAATCAAAAATACGAATAAAAATCCAGACCGGCGTTGATGGAGTGAATTAAAGATGGAAGACCATTACGTAATTCAATTGAGATAAAGTAAACGGGAAAAAGGAGCCAAAAAAGTCCTTAAATACAGTCAAAGCTCTTCTGAACAAACAACGATGAATGATATCGTAAAATCGCTTCACACAAAACAGTTTTCCAAATTCTGAAAGAAAAGCAATAACAATATCAAACCAAAAACTCGATCGCCAGCTGAATTGATGAGTCCACAAACACGCAGGAAAGTGGCAAGACGAAGAACCTATGCAGATATTTCCAGAAAGTACCGACAGCCCCCAATATTATGGAATATGATGAACAAAAAGTCTAACTCTGTCAAAGGCCATCAAAGCCACTAAGGCCGTTAAATCTCCGGGACGCGATCGTCTAACTAAGTGTTGAACATATAAGGTACAATAAAATAAATAATAAGTAAATACCTGAACTACTAAAAATACTGTTCAACTCAATCCTTAAACATAACCATCTACCAAGTGCAATGACAAAAACAGTTATAACTTCGATCCTGAAATCGGGACAGCCTGACATGACCAACTCCAGCAATTACCGGTCAGTATTCTTAGCAACCACAAATGCAAGATTATTTGAAAGGGTAATTCTAAATAAAATATACTGCAAAGTAATGTCTAAAGATACCCATATGTGTTTTAAATGTAGATTATTCACTAATACGGCAATATTTACTGCAAAGTAAGTAAAATAATTTTACAATAAAGGAAAAACTACCATATACGGGTGCTTCCTAGAACTAAGTAAAGCCTTCGACAGGGTATCTCAAAAAACTTTAAGGAAGAAATTGAAAGCTAGGAATATACCTACCCAGCGGGAAAATATTGTACGGTGGGCAAGTACATTTTCCCAGCCGATATACTAGCGGTCAGGAGTAAGGCAAGAAGGGTGCATGTCCCCCATCCTGTTTAATGTGTACACGAACAAGTTGTCTAAACGCTTGCATATCAGAGCGGGTTGTCGTATTAAAAATGTATACATAAATCACATCAGCTACGTAGAATGAGATAACTAATAAATATATGTGAAGAATATGAAAAACAGCAAAATATAATGTACAATTCATCAGGAAAAAATCCAGATACAAATAAGATGGTCCCCGTACACCTTAACGAGGCTAAAATAAATACATGTACGAACGTAAAATACTTGGTGCCCAAGTCCTATTGGACGATGGCAATATCAAACCCCAAAGGAGAAGATACAGCATAGTGTCTAATATAGTTACCCGCAAATTTTTCAAATGCAGCAATATTGTTAAAAAAAACATTGTGCCATGCATTTAGTACCGGCTTGTATACGTCTGAGATAAGGAGTCAATACCAAACTTGTTCGATGGAGAGACTCCGTATCTAATATAATAACGCCTGCAGAATCATATTTGGATACAGAAGATACAGCAGCGCATCGACAATGTTCACCGAACTAGGACTGAATGGATTTGCTGGCCTGATGAGGCACCAGGTTACTGGAGCCAGGGTACTATTAAAGGCCTCCGCCAACAGGGTGGTGAACGCAGCCTACCATCACCAAGCTCTACACCTTAATGAGCGCTGGGCTTTAGCTCACTCAAGACCACGCCCTACATGGTTGTCCTTATTTGCTATTTTCTTAAATCTATTTTTGTATTTTATTGTATTTCGTAAAGTTTATTATATTCACGTAATTGTTTTTTAATTATTTTTAAATCTCTTGTAATTCTTTAAAATTGCATTATTCACGTACGTACTGTTTATTTTTATGAATTTTCAGATTTACTTGTATTTATTATTATACTTATATCTATTGTACAATCAATATTTTATATGGGACGTGTAAAATTGCACTAACCTCCCCACATTCTGAAATAAAAAAAATATTGTTATTATATCAATACAGCCGATTGATTAAATAGTAAATTAATTATTAATGATCGGCGGAGTTCAAAGGTATATCGAGATCTTTCTTAATAGAAAATACCTAATACTTCTTGTTTCTACTTGACTTTTTTTAAATTATTGGTGGATTATAAATTCATTAATAAGTCAGCCCTGATTGACTGAGCATAATCATATTCAACATACTAACTACAACTACTCGATCGATTTTTTTTTAAATTGCGTCAACAATATCAGGACTATTAGATGAATGATTGTAACTAGCTTGATTACAGTTGGCAATACATTCGCAGAAATTTTAGATGCGTTGAACTGCATGGAATATAGTTACAAGAAGGCTATAATAACATACACCAATAATAATAAATAAAGTTTATATAATACCATTCTCCCTCATGGGTTCCACATAATTTAAAGAGCAAATTTAACTTAATGATTACTGTTCGGGACGTGTTTGCCTGTACAAGAAAATACTGAAAATAATAAGCACCGGCACACATCAGCCCTCAACCTGGGTAATGATTTAAGTAAAACACCGTGAGGTGTTCTATCCAAACCATCATAAAAAAGACGATTCAAATCAAAATTCACATTTTAATTGCAAGTATTGTACTGGTATACAGAACGTACAAATGGGTGTAGCTTATAGGTACTTCCTATTTTTTACAGCTAACCCAATTCACAAGAAATAGTTATATGCATTTCAATACAACTGGGTTTTAATACACAGATAGAAAACAGAGACAATCGGAAATATTTCAGCAATAATTTCAGATTGGAGCATATTGTGCATCATCGCGCCATGCGATACAGCAAATGGCGTAGGCGACTGCTGCAGCATTGGCCAGTTCAATTGGTAGCGAGCAGGAATCGGCCAGCCTCTAGGTTGTTAGCATCAACGGCTAATTCAGTCGGTAGCCAGGAAGAATTTTCCAGCCTTTAGGTTTTCGGTATCAATGGCTAATTCAGTCGGTAGCCAGGAAGAATTGGCCAGCCTCTAGGTTTTCAGCATCAATGGCTAATTCAGTTTGTAGCCAGGAAGAATTGGCCGGCTTCTAGGTTTTCAGCATCAATGGAGCAGGGATTGGCCAGCCTCTAGGTTTTCAGCATCAATGGCTAATTCAGTTGGTAGCCAGGAAGAATTGGCTGGCCTCTAGGTTGTCAGCATCAATGGCTAATTCAGTTTGTAGCCAGGAAGAATTGGCCGGCTTCTAGGTTTTCAGCATCAATGGAGCAGGGATTGGCCAGCCTCTAGGTGATCAGCGGCAGTGGGAAGTTTAGTCGGTAGCCAGCAGGTATTCGTCAGCATTTAGGTTGTCAGCATCTGTGGCTGGTTCAGTCGCAGGAATTCAGCGGCGGCATGGTCATTTGATTATAAGAGCCGGCACACGGAGATGCCCCATTATTGTAATGATGACAGATGCGTCTAGCTCAGCTGATAGAGTGCCAGCCGTAAACAGCTTGTTGCAAATAGTTGTAATCTTTAAAATTATTGTGCCGTGATGGGGGAACAGAAGCGACTACAAATTTGAGTTGAAACTCAGGAATTTATAATTTTTAATTATAATTAACAGATCGCGATTTAACTGGAGGTGTTCCGTCCACTCGTGGTAATTTTTAAACTTGACTGACCCAATATTTTGTTTTAACTCGGTATTTATAATTTCTCCAACAAGCGTTTTTGTGACATCAATAACATGAAACAAAAAACTTGTTTACTGTTCTAAACGCAGGTGTTGTATGAGTCAGCGTCAGGTGTTCAATTTTTTTTTTCCGGCTTGAATCGCCTAGTAACCGATTATTTTGATGCATTTTCAACTAGCAAATTTTATAATATTAAATGAAATAAAATCGTGTTTTCATGTTCGATACAATTACTGTTCCACAGAATTAGAAGTTAGGTGCATATCTCATGTTTGTGAAAGCCCGTAAGTAAATAAATAAAATTTTGATTAAAACGAAACTATTTATTCGTATACACCAGTGCTTAGAAAAACTCTCCGACAATAATAACCAGTCAAGTACTACGTAACGAAATGCCTTATTCAGACCGTCGTAAAAACTAGTTACGAAATTTAACAAGAATATGGAAAACATGATAATATAGTCAAATCACTAAACTCAAAGTTTCTCTAGTAGCTTCCGCAAAATTCTTACCTCCATTTCACAACTCATAGTGCACGAAATTTCCAAGTCGTTCAGACAAAGGGGACATTACTTTCGCCGAGAAATAACACAACGTCATCTGCTGCATTACCTTTATCTTCTCTGACGTTCCTGTGTGCATCCAAGTCAACCGTGTTTTCCGGTAATTTCTCTCCTCCGAATGCATCTGTGAGCTGAGTAGTTTGATTAGTTGTGTCGAACAACCAATACTCCAACGGTTGCAATTTATGACCAGCAACATCGCACATAAAGCGTTAACCGTTTCAACCTTCTGAATAACTTAATAATGTTAAAGTTATTTTGTTCTACAGATAGACAAACATTCCCAGGGGATGAATAACCTAACAATTATTTGAAAATCTCTTACTTCCACCACATTAAGCAGAAAATGTTACTTATATCCGGTCATATATATGCTTTGCTTTCTTAAAAAATATATTGCACGTTTTTTGGCGGAAGAAATAATAACGAATGATCAATTTCACCATAGAAACCTATTTTCAAAATAAAGATATTTATTGTTTATAGACGTATTACGATACAACCACTACATAGTAGAGTGTCACTACTGATTTTTTTTATTAATATTAATTCATTCATCAATGCCTTCACATGATTTTATATATTTTTACATTTTATATGATTTAGTAGATATAAAGGTTCATTCCAGCGTATTATATTAGAAAGAGAAATAAAAACACAGTTTTAAATTTTAGATGGCATAAAAAATAACATAAAGTAAGAATATCATGTAGGTTAAAAATACATACATTACTAGTGGATATTAAAATTGATTTTATATAGAAAAAAAATAGAGTTATAAGTTTTTACACTCTGGCTAAGTAAAATAAAACAAATAAAATATAAGTGCAACAGATCCTATGCGATACTCATAAATAATAATGAAATGATGGATGAACATTTCATATTTCATTCAGGTATCTCTTAAATACGGGAAAACTTATTTTACATTTACTTAACTTTGTACAAACTGTAAATAAGTGGTTCCTTACGGTTGAGATGCACAGCTTTGAAAGTTATTGCATGTTAACCACAGATAAAACAGAATCTTGAACACGGAGAATCATTGAGTTAAAGGATCACAGAGTTTCGAGTCACAAGGGGACCCGTACTAAAATTAACCGTAAAAAATGAAAAGTGATAAAAACTATATAAGTGGTTTTTAATTCTGAAATAATTTGAAACATAGCTCATCTTGCGCTGCGTTGTGTATTGTTTCTGTATAGCTACGAGTAAGTCGTTTTAACACATTTCGTTAATATCCCAGAAAATGCTTTTGTTGAAAACTTCGTTCTCATTATATATAAAGAATACAATTTTAAACTTTTTTCCACTTGTTTTTATTTGACCGTGACCGGTTTCAGCCTGTTAGGGCCATCTTCAGACTGGTACAATCGACCACGAAATAACAGTTTCAAATATTAAAATATTAACTTCGTTCTCCTTTCACATTAACTTTAGGTTATTATTGGGGGTTTCAGGATATTTTTATCTGCCTATTATTTAGGCGTTAAAGCGTGTCGTTATTTTGTAAAACTTGGTGGGTAGTCATATGATACTGTTGTTATTTGCTGTTATATCTATACATGGTGATGCCCCAGGGAGGACTTACTAGGTTGTTTAACTGCCTCGCAGAAAATGTGGTTGTTTTTCATGTGTTCTACAAAAAGTTTAAGAACCAAATATCCTTTAACTTTTGACTATATGTGTAACCTTATTTTATTTATCTATAACTTTGTGTACTTTTTATGGTTACAAAATTTTTTTTATTTGCAATTTATCGATTTTCGTATTGTTTTAGGAAAATTAATATATATTTTATGTGTAATTTATTACTCTACATAATTACTTATATTTATTACATATTTATTTATATTAGTTAAAAGAGCGTACTGTAAAAACTCATTTGATTTGTAAAATAATATGTTTGTATTACCCACTGTACAATATATAAATATATTTTTTATTAATTTTTAATTTCTAATTTGATAACAGTAATATTTCAGCTAAGAAAAAAATTAGGGAGCTAAAATATTACATAAAAATGAAATCAAAATTAGGTTAAACAATTTAAAAGCACTCGAAATTGAAAAAGTCGTTAATAAGAATTCAAACGTAATTAATAATCAAAAAAATTAAACCAATAGTCCCATTTTGAATTTATTCCGTTAACCTTCGCAGAAACTGTTTAATCCCACCCCCTACCTACCCTTCCTATAATATTTTTTCTCCCTCTATTCCATCCACTCTAATATTCTTGTTTCTCTCTATTTTATTTCTATCTCTTTCTGTCACCAATTAGGTTCCTTCTTTCCTATTTGTATCTCTTTCACTCATTGTTTTATTTTCATATATATATGTCTCTGTATGTAATTATCTTTAGTTTATATAAAAAGCCCTGATGAAGCTTGAGATAAGCGAAACCCGGTTGGCTGTCATTTTTAATTCAAATAAAAAGTGGTGTATTACAAAAGGTTTTTTTTTTTAAAAATTAATATATAATGTCACACCCTAAAGTGTTTGCTTCCTTCGAAAATAATATAGTTATCTTATTGTTCGTGAAAAGTCTGTTTTAATAGAATAAGGAACATGTATCTTTAAATGTATCTGTGTAACAAATTTTTAATATTAGAAAAATTTAAAATAAATACAGGGTTTTCCAATAAGAGGTGTTATTTTGATATTCAATCCTAAAAGATCAATGGTTTCGTTGCTTGTGTGGCACGTAGCGCTGTTTGGTTGACAGTAAACGTTGTCCAGATCAATACCATCCAATTTCGGCCAGAAAAAATTATTAATCATCTCTCGATAGCGCAATCCATTCACCGAAACTGTTGCTCCAGCCTCATTTTCGAAAAAGTAAGGTCCAATGACTCCGCCGGACCATAAACCGCACCAAACAGTCACACGTTGAGGGGAGAGAGGCTTTTCAACAATAACTCATTCAGGTTTTCCGAGCCCCAGATGCGACAATTTTGCTTGTTGACGAAGCCACCGAGGTGGAAATGGGCCTCATCACTCAAGATGATTTGCATTTGATTCACTTAAGTAAATTTTAATTTTTTTCAATGCGTTGTTGAAGCGTGTATCGTTCCATTTTTATTAATGGCGTAGTTTCTACTTGTCAAATGTCAAAAAATTACATTTTCAAAAGTAACATCTACCGAAATAGCGGGCTATTCAATATAACACCTCTTATTAGAAAACCCTGTACGATAATTAAAATCTTGAACAGCCTAGTGTGTAATCTCTTTTAAACAGAGTTATATTAATACTTTAAGAATTTCAGGGAAACTTAAAAAATACACTGTCAATAATCTCGAGCGAATATTTCAATGGTTTTTCGTGGGCGTTAGTTTAGAAAATACAAAGTACAAAGAAAGTATAGAATTAAAACAAAGCGTAGCCGACGACGCGTTTGAAAATATGTAAACGGAATTATTAAGCACGAACAAAGGAGTTGAACCAGCTTGCGAACAAGAAAGTGCGAGGCGGGCAGCTTGTTGCTGGAACAACATCGGCGAGAGCTTTTAGAAGCTTACCGAGAACACTTTTAAAGGATCTTTAAACAGAATACATTTCCAAGCTTAGAAAATCGTAATATGGTTACCTTTTATAGGTACTTATTGCGGTTTGAATAAAACTTAATCTCCTCGCTATCCGAGCCTCATTTAACGACGGCATAGTAAAGATATACATAACTCGAACCTTACTTAAATAATTAATGGTTTTAATATTCATTCTTCGTTACTTTTAATAATAATATATCTAAATAAATATCTCTTTTGTTAAACCTATTTTGTACACATTCTTATACTGGGTATGGAGCAAACCTCAAACGTTCGTTTGGCAGCCTCCGTGGTCAAGGGGTAAGGCTTTCAACTAGTAGTCCGGAGGTCGGGTGTTTAATCCTGGCGTGCAAAAGTAAATTTTATTTGTTTGTGATCTTTCATAATTTCAGAGTAGTTCCTGAGAATCACCTTTCAGAATTTGAACTTTTTTTGAAATGGCTTCATCTCTGTTTGATAAGTAGATCTGAATAGCCAGATACTTCCCCACGTTTCAATTCCCCATCACCTTTCTCTCCCTACAACTTTCAGCTCCACAACATACCCCGATTGGGGACGCTATACTCTCACTGACTGGTTCCAGACGGTTTGGAGCAATTGGCGGTATTGTGCGGTATTCACATTAAATAAATAAAAATTTACTATGCACCTGATCAAAATTATATAGCTACATACAGAGATGTTATTATAAATCCCAATCGTGTTCGGTTTTAATAACTTGTGCGCTTTTATGAAGTTGTCGTGCATCTGGCGTGTAGAAAAGTATACAAACAATGACGATTGAATTATACTAAAAAAACATGATATATTAATATGACAGATGTGTATTTTTTATGACACACGGTGATGTATTGATGATGAATGATGATGTATTGATATAACGGAGATATACCGAATTTTTTACAGATAAAATCAACGTATTGTGGATATGTTTTTTTCTCTCTACTGAAACCACACTAGATGTAACACATGATAACAATGGTTTGTTTTACATGGTATATATTCCTACCATCGAATGTATAGTCATAGTTTGCCATACCAATTCAATTTAAAAGTTAAATGTAAATATGCTATGCAAAAAATCGACAAAATATACACATAAAATGTATCATTTTTTGACAAATAATTGTTTTGAAATGAATAGTAAATATTGGAAATAACCTATTTTTTTTTAATTTAGCAAAAACAAATTGTATTCATTGCCGCCACGCGAGAGGGTGCTATAAAAAACAAGGATCAAAATGAGACAAAAGATTTAGTTTTGCTGTCAATGATCATTCATTAATCAAATTGGCAATAGATAAATATTTAAAATTGTAACAATTTAATATAAATTTCTCAAAGGTTATTTAAAAAAATATTAATTTACACACGTATATTTTTTTAAATTACCAGTCAAAAAATTACTCAAAGGTTATTTAAAAAAATATTAATTTACATAGGTATATTTTTTCAAATTACCAGTCAAAGAGCAGAAATTTACCAGTAAAACTGTTCAAAAATATACCTATTCTGTGATACGTTGCCTTTCGACTGATGCTTTTAAATATTTAATGATATTGAGAGGAGAGGAATTAAGCATTTTATGTGTTGGGTCATTTGATGTGATACGACAGGCGACTCCTGATGAAATATTCAAGCTTTTGACAGCACGGTTCAAGTCCGAAGAGAATAAATATAATAGCACTTATTTAGAACTGGGTCAAATGCATACATATATTATTATGAACATAAGTTTTAAATTTCATTTTAATCATTAGTACATAGGTACCTACTAATTAGTAGTAATACGAAGAGATTTAACAAAATAAATATGTTATTTATTGTTTTGGTTTGGGAATAAATAGTTTATGTTCGCAATGAGATTCACGGTTGTTTACACAATTTAAATTTTAAATTTCAAAATTTAAATTGTGTAAACAGGTTTTATTATTTAATATATTACTTTAAAATATATTACCCCTGTTAAAGTGGAAATCTAATAAAGGCAAGAAACGCAATTTTCCAATTCTGTCTCATTGTGTCGACATGGCTGTCAGTGATGCTTTGCTATTTAAATAATCGCAGTGCCGTAAAATAGACCAATTTGCATTCAGGAGGATAATTTATTGAAAGCATAGAACTTTTGCATGTCAATGATCCTTAACAATGCCAGCAACAATTAATATCTACTCACGATACGACTGGATTCATCATAAGATCGCAAAACAAAATACAAGAACGAGATGTCAAAATTGTCACGACAAGAAACAGACAAAGTGGGTAATTTGTGATGTTTCTGTTTTGTCTTTTGTAATAATGACATCATTGATTTTTTATTAGAATGTTGAAAAATATATAATGAATGTGAGAGTTTTTTTTTAAATATTTGCGAAAATCACGGCTGCATTTGGGGAAGGTTAAACTTTCCAGAGAATTTTTTTTTGGTTTTTTGTTGCAAACATTTTCGTCGTACTGGGCGAGCAGCCAATTGACGTGTTTTCTGAGATTCTGTGAGACTTACTAAGTATTTTTTTAAAGACAGGTATTTGAGAGTTTATATGTAGTTGGGAAACTCTAAACCATGTTATTTTACTCTTCACGTGGAGTACTTCAGAACTTCCCATTCTGTTTCATAGATTTATTTTTAGTATTTAATTTTTTTTCGAACATTAAGAATATGTAAGCGGGAATAAAAATCAAAATAAATGTCTGATAAAGAAACTTATTTCCTATCTATAATCATGTATATTATGTACATCCTTACCCCTACCGAACTGACACCTCCCTACTTATACGACATCAAAAGAATATTTAAAAAAAAATGGTAACCTAAACCAAACATGAAATAGGACACTCGAAAAAATAAAACTTTAAATACAGAATTGACAATATTTTATTATTTATGTTATTCTAGCAACTAATTTTTTCCCAAATTTTTGACAACTATCATATATATTCTATATAATCCCAGTTGAGACCTTTATATTTTTTATTTTTCTGCGTCTTGTTCTATTTCATGTTTTGTTTAGATTTATTAGTATTATCTTATTCTTCAATAAAAAATAACCGTTTACCGTATGTTTTTTTACTCGGTTTCCTTATTCCCTCATCGCAATTACAAATGAAATATTGAATGCCATAAAATTTGATAATTTATGGTATTACCGTAAAGTTTTCACGCGCTTTTGGAAGCCAAATTGAAAAACGGTAATTTTCGCCATAAAACTGTTTCACAACGAATTCATTTTAGATTAAGCTTAATCGAATTGGCATTCTGTCTGCCTGCATGTCTATTTGATGAAATTATCCAACAATGTATTAATTAATATAAAACAATTGCCATCTATCGTAACCCAAAAAAAGTTGTGCAGTCTATCAAAAATATTTTTCGATTATGATAATGAACTCAAAATATGAGGAAAATTGCAATCAATCAGATGTATTAGAAAATCGTATATGTGAAAAATAAAGGTTTACTGCACATATTGTACCAAATTTTATAATGTATGATGAAAATATGTTATTATTTTTTTAATGATGAACTAATGTTTAAAAGACAAGGTTTTTTATGCATAGCACAAAGGATGACAAATTATTATAAGCAATAATTAGTCGCCTGAAATATCAATACAAATTGAAAACATCTCCCGAGTAAAAATAAATGCCGAGGACGGGAATTGAACCCGCACCTTCTGATGTCCGGTCAGGTGCTCTGGACCACTGAGCTACGTCGGCTTATTTCCAACACGCCAATTAATTCAATATGTACTAGTACTTCAATCAACAATTAATGCTTATTGAAACAACAACGAAAATATATTATTTGAATTTCGTCATGAACTTTTTTTGTGTGGCTAATGTACCATAATTATATTTAATAAACGATTTGATTTACACGATATCAGTTATAATAATAATTTAACAAATATTTTTTTTAATATACATAGCTCCAAACATAGGAAAAAAATCCCTCAGGGCCTTGTCATTTTGGTGATGTTAGGTGAATGGTTTTTTATTGAAAATAAGTAGAGGAAGTTGGGAAGGAAAAATATATGATAAGTGTGTAGGAATATGGGGATGAATTTAGTTACAAATGTAAAAAAATAATGTTGATAATATACTTAGTTTAAGGCGATGCCATACGTAGTAATGCAAAATCGTGTGTTTTTGGTTTGAAAATGTGGTCGCCTAGAAATGTTTCAGATGCTTTAATTAAATACTGCGAGTAGAATACATATTGGCCTTTGAAAGAATCGAGTATTTTTTGGATAAGTCTTTTTCTAAGCCCAGAAAAAATAATGTATAAGGCTTATGAAAACTGCTTTAAAGTTCTAAATCTCCTACTTACAAACCCATTTTCGGTCATGATTTTATTGTATGATGTGGCAAATTAAGTTATTTATAAAATGATCGAAAGAAAATTAAATATTTATGCCTGAACATCCACAAAATAAAATAAAAGGTAGTTTTTGGCCATGTTTTTTTCTTGCATAAATCAAAACAGGCGGATGGTGTTAAACGGGAATTTAAACCTTATCGCCATCTAAGTAAGAGTTGTTGTTGATAGCGGCTCAATTTAAAATATTACACGACGTATTGCATCGCCTTAAGTTAAAAAATACAGGTAGCTTTATTCATATTATATTGGTAAGCCGGTTGAGTAAATCGTATTTCTACTGTTAACACAAAGATGGCACTAAACACATGTCAAAATATTGTAGATTTTTTACCATACATTGTATAACAAAAATGTTTTTATTGTTATACAATATATATTATTATTTAAATATTAAAATTAAACAAATTTTCATAATTAAAATGTGTCAAGGAGTGAGGAAGTATGAATACATCCCTCCCACTGCGGTGCGATGGGTCGAGAGATAGTCCGGCTGTGAAGGTCAAAGATATCACTCAACATGTGTCTCCTGATCCAGCCCGCAACGCAGTAGATGTGCAAACGTATTGCCGTTAAAAACCTAGGCAAACCTCATCCTATAAACTCGGAAATCCTTGCTACATCACCAGACGTAGCAAACCACTTGAGGTGACCTATGGCAGAGGTATTGGTTATCCAACAAATGGTTCCCGGGGCGGTGGTACCCATACCCGCCTCCCAAATGTAGAATACAGTTAAATTATCATATAATATGTAAATATTGTACAATAGAACTTATAAATCTACCGTTTCAATCGCAACGTTACTTTTTTTTGGGGCGGAATATATTGAATTAGGAATGGGTTTCAGGGTTTTTTTAAATCACATTAAAACCTATTTTATGTAAGAATAACATATTAGTGTTTGTAAAAGCAAACATCATTAACTGCAGGCGGCTTAAAAAATCTATTACTTTACAAGCGAAAAACATAGCCATAGTTTTGTCTTTACTAAGAAAAATAACCTTTAAAACTCTTCCCCATAAAATCCCAATCACGAACATTTCGTTCTGAAATTTTACGAAAATTGCATGCCACTGATACTGATATTCATATAAATCCTAGGAAGATTGGATGTTATTTTCAAATTTGAACATCTTGTTTTTTCCACAAAAAGACTCTTACCAACGATTTGTTTCTGTAACATCAGCTATCAACAGAAAGAGAATGAACATAATATTTTAATTTACGATGCTCACTATCTTGACAGATGTTAAAAATAATATTAAAAGAAAAAAAAAATTAACACAATTTTTGAAGTCAAACTTCAACTTAAATTTTTACTTATAAGTTTCCAAAAAGGTAGGTATATTTTCCTCTCGTAACTGGGAAATGTTTTCCTCAAAATTTGGCACATATACACAATTTCGTTTTACGCTTACTGAGGTGCATTAATTCAATGTGTAACGACGGTTTAAAGGCACTAGAGATTCAGACAAAATTTCCACTTCACCATTTTCATCCCATTTGAAATGCAATAAACTTTGCCACAGTTCCCGGAAAAAGATCATTTTAACGATTCTTTGCTTGTAAGAATTTCGGGAATGTTCAATTTGGCCACGTTTACCGGTGAATTATTCGCGTCAATGGATATCACACTAACGTGAAAATATTGAAATTTTGACATTTTATGCGCTCTGCTAAAATTAAATAAGCTGTAATTTAATCAAAAAAATAGATTGTAATAGACACCTATCCAAATTTATTTATCTATTAAAAAGTTTAAACAGCTTTTTGTTTTGGAATTCCACATTGATTGCCAGAAGGATATGACGCATAACTAGCTCTTGGTCGACCCGAGTATGATTGCTGCAGTGAGAAACCTATTTTTATCCTTTTCTAACCTTATGTTACGCTTAGTGAATAAACATATAATAAATCATAGGGGAATTTATAAATAGATTTATAAAAACAAATTCTAAGCGTTTTTTCAACATTTTTTTAACTTTACCATAACCGGTTTCAGATTATAATAGCCATCTTCAGACTAATTAAATCATTAAATCATTTCAATTTTAAAACTTTTTTCCACTTACTCATTTTTTTACGATAACTGTTTTCAGCTTATTATAGTTAGCGTCAGACTGGAACCATTCTGAAGATAGCTGGTTTGACAGATGTTAACTAAAAAGGTACGCACCTATCAGTCATGTAAAGTTTCCAAAAAACTTTTTGATCTTTACATATTTTTTCGCGTAGGTAAATTATTTATGTACACGAAAAAAATTTACACATAAATTCCTTAATAAGTACTGAGTGCCACCGACTTACAGATATTTTTTTCACATGGTGTAATCGGAAATCACTAAAAACGTTTACGACAGTGAATAAAGACTTCATATTATCTGAAATCGATTACAGAAATTGGAACTTACACGGCAATTTGCAGACAATTTCGAGCCAGAATATTGGTATTAAAAGTTACCCGAGATTCGGGAGGTCGACTGCGGAAGGTAGGTTTGCTGGAATTGAACCAAATTTACAAATTCCCTCAACCGAGCTTTCTTCCATCCTATTAAAACTTTACAAAGTTCTGGTCTTATCACACTAAATTGGATAAAACACAATTCTTGGTACATATCTTACATGTCACATGTAGTTTTGTTTCTCTTTTGGTAGCTTTAAAATGTTATAAGCTACTACGACAGCAAATTCTAATTAAACTTGTAAGACAGTAGGTACCTATTTTTAGTGAATTACAATAACCTTTTAAAATCTTCGAATTTGTTAATTTAATTTAATAAAGTTTATATATTAAATGTATTTTATTAATTACCTATTACTTTAATACGGATCCTAACGGATGACGAAATTTGGAAAACATTTGTAATGTACGCAATAATGCAATATAATACACATTTTTGCTGGGTAGAAAGGGAGGTTGGATGTGTTAACAATGAATATAGGCAAATAAAAATATTCATATTGATAGATGACGTGATCGATTATTCTAACACGGGTGGAATAATCCATCGGTTCTGAAGAGGTAATTTTCTTCTCAGAATATAATTCACCTCGCAGTGTCAGGTGGAAGTTTCTTTAAATTGAATACCTCTTTCATAGGCGGATTGTCTATTCCTAACGCGAATGAAATTATTCAACTGGAGCGCAACAGAACCCCAAGGATTTCAATTAACTAAATGTTTTAATTTTATTGAAATTATAAGGAAAACATCAAAGAAATTCAATTACTGAACTGTTATCTGAATCAATTCATTTAAATAGCTCTCAAAAACTTTATAATTTAATTATATTATTTATTAATAAAACCAACGTTTCTGAGAATCGGGAAGAAATTGACATTTGATTATGTGAAAAAACACCAATAAATTGAAATGCTTTCGCTTCGTGTATCGAAGTAACTTAGGGAGGACGTATTAAATAAGGTTGGCCAGTGTTATCTCTCAGAGACTGAGTTGCTTCATGCATGACTTCTCTCATAAACAAAGAACTTTGTTTCCTTCACTTCGCTTTTAACGCTTGTTTGACTAGATAAGTTAAGAATTCTGTCCGTTGTCACTAATTTGGGCCCAGTGACTCAACATCTACACAGTGTTCGGGAGTAAAGTGCACGACAAGATAGTATAAGTAAATAACGTGAATAACTTTTATCAAAGTTACAATTTTTTTTTCATTAGGTCCAAATCTAGCGTCACGCATCCCACGATCTCATCCCATTTTTTTTTTTATTTACATATTTTATTCGCAAAGTAGATTTTATAATTTAATCTGGGTACTTGATTAAAGCAGTGTTTGACTTCAAAAACTTGATTGTTATGATATAAATTTGTTAATTTAGTGTACCTTTATCTAATATGTATTTATTACGACTTACATAAATCAACATCTTTATTTATATTTATCCGTTGCTTATATTCTGCCATCACTTACTTTTAACATCGTGTTTATTTAGTTGTAGACTTACCTAACTGCTAAAATAGTTTCTTCTGTGCGTAATTTAGTTATATAATTACTGTGATAACTTTATGGCTTTACCAATGTAGAACGGGCAGACATTCATGATGTTTACGGGCTACATGGTGTAAATGCACGCGCGCCAAGAATAAAATAAGTATAACAAACTATTATTTTTTTATTTTAGTGCAGTTCTCTTTTTTAAATTTAGTTTAAAACAAAGATTTTGTGGTACATTGTAAATGTCAATGGATGGATCCGGAGCTTTTACCTCACGCTAAGAATTTTTACTAGGAATGTCTGTTTGTTAGGAAAAAAATTTCGGAGTTTCAGAAATCTTTTTTACTCCTATCATCACGGTTCTACGAAGTTAATACGCTTTACCACCAGACATCTTGTACAATAGGTGGTACGTACGTACATTATTATTTCCAAAGGTTTTTCGTTTGTTGCTTCGATAAATTATCTAGTCATAGTTTTCTCCCGAAACTTTATGTAAACATAGTACTAATCCTGTTCATAACTAATAAATTTGAAACACTAATTTATTGGATATTTCTGTGTCATATTCAACAAAAAATGTCATATTTTTACTCATATCGAATATATACAGTTTTTTCTTTCTGCAAATTTAGGCAGAATTTCTAAAAACCACCCCCTAACGTAACCATGAGTTATTTTATTAAAATCACAATTATTATTTCTCCGAAAAATCGTCGGTCACAAAAATCTAACTTTAATTAACTTTTGTTAGCTTGCTAAAACCGGACAAATCCAAGAGTTTAACCCAGGGCCCTTACGAAGTTTAATTAATACATATTTAATGTACAATTGCTTTTAGATTCCAATTAAAATCGTAGAAATTTTCGTAAAAGCTTTAAGTATTAATTTATAAGGTGTTACACGAAGTATCCGTTTGTACAACAATTAATTTTAACATTATGACTAAGCTTTAATCTGCACAAATTACGACATGCCGTTAGTGTTCCTATTTTTACTTGGAATGTTCTAGGGGCTTATGTAAAATACCTCTTATCTTTAATATAGCCTAAATATCGCCTTAACAAATTAAATTAAAGTAGGCTCTTTACAACATTATCAAATTCGTATGCCCGATATTCAGTAACTACAGTTCATGGTTTTTTCAAAAAATAAATAAAATATTCATAAAGTAATACACACTTTTTACATGGTTCCTTATTAAATTTATTTATTTTAAATTCAATGATTTTCTTACAGACTTCGATAGAAGCGATTTTTTCTTACGTTCTTTTCATCTTACTCTAAACTGGATATGTTCGAAGGCTTACAATATATTTTCAAGCCTAATGAATTCAAATTTATTTAGTTTACCTCCTAACTTCACATAATTTTCTATAGCTTTAAATAAATATTGGGGGTGAAATTATTTCTTTTCTTATTTTATTTAAATGGAAAGAACTATCTTTAAATTAAATTTCAATGACCAACATTGTTAATGCATCTACCTTCCATAATAAATAAAAAATAATAATAAATTTAAAATAGGAAATATACTAAAAAAACTAATAGTCAATAAAATATTGTTAATAACTAAATATTTTATTAAAATTGTTGTCTCTTAAACTTGTTTTCACATTAATACCTAAAATAATGTTTTTTTGTTTTGTTATTTAGGCAACATGTTTGCTCCTTGTTTAAAATTTATATATTAATACAACAATTATTATATAATAAATACATTTATTTTTAAAATATTTTTATACAACAGTAATTAATTAATCGACGCATATCGTAATCGTTTTGACTACTGATACTTTACCCTAATCTTAAATTATATTTAAATTTTCATTACACTTATTATCTTGATGAAGAAATCTTTAATTTTGAAAAAAGTAGATCTTTTTTTACTTAAAATAGTAATAGTGTAAGGAAAGCTGGATATTTTCAACCATAAAGTAATTTTTCAAATATTTAAGAAATAATTGTATTTGTTTAAGCCACTTAAAAAAATTTATTAATATATTTTTTAATGTTTATTGACTTATCCTCATCTAACTTGAATAGTTTCTGCATCCAATTTTTACACAGGCTTATATTAGATTTAAATAGTGAAAAATAAATTTATCTTATTTGTATATCCAGTATTTACTTGCATTTAGTAAACATGTGCCTTTGAAACCAAAATTTCTCCCTTAGAGGAAAATAACGACGCAAAATGAAATATTATACTCGAAATATTATGTAGGATCTATGTTAGGGTGAACATATCTTATAAACTCCGCCAGAAAGGATGTCTCATCATAACAAAATTTCACATGGGCAAATTTTACTGAACCCGGGCATAAAGGCTTCTTTAAAATTCAAATTGAAAATGGAAATGTACATGAGGTTTTGAGGTGAGAGTTACATTTCCAAAGCATTTTGTCGTAGCAAATAAAATATTTTACCATTTTAAAAGTCTTTTGATTTCTGACTAGATATATGTATACTATATATCTATTAGTGATGATCTTCGTGGGAGAGTGAAAAAATGTTACGTACAAAAAAAAAAAGATATAAGTATATTTGATTGATACTCTCGGGACCTTGGTAAATAGAAACTTTACTTGAAACGACTTGAGCTGTGTTTAGTGGTCAGGCAGATACATTCGTTTCCTCTACATTTATCTATCTCCGCCTTGACATCCTTCAACCTCACAACATTCCACAAAAATATTTTTTGTTGGTTATTAAGAATTTAGAATTTCAAGGAATTTCATTAACTTGTCTATTTTTTGTTACACTGACAAGTCTTCCTTGTGATACCGGGTGTCGTCTGGAATTTCACAATGAAGCAATATCGCACTGTAAACAACCTTATTATGTATTAGTCGCAAAGTGCTGACGAGGCCCTGCTAAGCAACCCAGCACCCCGTTTTCTCACGTCCCGGTTTTTGCTCTCGCTTAAAACAGGTCGTCCCGGGGCGTAAATCACTTCCCTTTATGGTAGGTATTGTTGTTATGAGACTTAACGGCCAATAAATATACTTTACTCTAGGAAACTTTCTTTAAAGCATCTAGATTTTCATAAGCGTCCCATGAGTGCCAGCAGAGAGTGTCTAGTATCCAGTATCTACCGTGCAATAACATTTCTGGAGAGCTGGTCATATGAACAAGCGTAACGTTTATCATTTGAAATATTTTAGATGATCGAAAACACAGCACATACAGAACGGTGGTGTTTGAAAATTACCATACAATTATTACAAATTGGAAGTTAAATGACAACAATAATTGAAACTTTCGGTTTTTACCGATCATCCCGAAGTAATTAATTATTAAATTATAATAATTATTAATAAATTATAATTAAAACTAAATGTATGTTTTTTACCTCCTTTCCCTAAAAATATCGAATCCAGTTTGTGGATACGCTGTTTTTTATTGTAAGAATTAAATTGATAAAAAAGTTATCACTGTCCAGAGTAGTGTTTTCGAGAAATAAGTTATGCCTACTTCACAAGGGAAGTCGGCATCGAGTACATGTTTGAACTGGGCCACATTTAAGGAGACCGAAGAAGTTCGAAGAACGTTGTGGTGAACGGGAGAGCGGATGAAAGGAGGTCGCGCTCACAATCCCTTACAAGATGAAGTATCATTATAAAAAACGCCATATGCAAGTCCCGCGAACAACGCAGTGGGGCACCATCTGTGGCAGGATAGTTTACCGAGAGTGTACCATCATGTGGGATTGTCTCCCTCTCTCACAGGAAATAAGATCCTGTAGCAGAATAAAAAAATTATATTTAACCCTTTGACCCACAGTGCAAATTCAAATTAACAAGAACTTTATTATTTTTTTACCGTAGTTTAGGCCTAAAAATAATTTAAATCAAATAAAGAAAAAATCTAAACTATCAACCAAAGAAATATGAACAAAAAATTCAAATATTTATGGAAGATGTTTGTATAAAAAAATATGCTCTGAAGATACGTAAAAACAATAATGCGGACTGAAAGGGTTAAAGGTTAAAGGGTCTTCGGTCCTCGGTTAAAACATTGATAGATCGATGGAAAACTTCGTTTTTTGAATAATATTATTATGTAGGAATATGAAAGGGATCCTTCCACCATCACCATAAAAAAGTGGTGAGAAAAACTCGCATTTCTACTTGTCTGAGAGTATTCACACGAATTCAGAATTACTGAATTAATGAAAAACAAAAAGTTATCAAAAAAACCCATGGTTAGTATTCATATCGTGTGCGCGTTCATAAATTACTAATTGACGTTTGATCCTACAGAAATAGCAGACTAAAAGTTATTAAAATTGGTAAATGTAATGATCAGCCACATGAAGTAAAATTAGCTGTTTTGAGTACTCAATCGTTCATAATATAAATTCTGTAAGTTACATGATTAATTAACAGAGAATTATGGCTCCGTAGTAAGCGTTCAAAAAGACGAAGAAGATGGTTTGAAATAGAGATATGTAAATACGAATGTTAGAGGGAGTGCGCTAATATTACAAAAAAAACGATTATAATTAATAGGCGAGAGCAAAAATATTTAATAAAGTATGACCTATTTCAAATAGAACAAATTTCTCTCAACCTATAACATGTTAGATAACTGAACCAAAGGTGTTATTTTACATAATTTTCGGAGCAAACTTTACGATTTGTTTTATATCACGAGAATTTCATACAATACTTTTTTGATTCCATGACAGTTGAACGCCCAACAGTTAGCCCCACTACTGTCCGAGGGATAAAATGGCAGCGGGATCAACTGCCCGGGCAATAAACTGCCCGGGGGATCAACTGATCGGAGGATCATCTGTCAATGGGCCAACTGTCGATGGGCCAACTGATGGGTGACCAAATTTCGGGGAATCAACTATCAGGTCTTCACTTTTTCGACTCGGCAGATATATTATCTTAAAAATATAATTTTTTAAAGTGCTTAAAAACCCGGAGTATTCAAGGAAAACATGTTATAAATCGGTAGAAATCCAAGCTCACAAAGTTATTATTCCAAGAATATAAATATATTCGGGTACAACAATCGAATAAAATATGTTTGATTTCATAATATGTAAACAGGTGTATACTTCTTCTTTACACACATATACATGCACACAGAAAATGCCTTAGTGGGGTATTCAGTTACCAACGAAAATAAAATTATTAAAAAAAATGTTTTCTCCCTTTTATTTGATAAAACAAGCATATAATTTCTTTAGGCACTGCGTAGGATCATAAATATTTAGGGTATTTTACGCTCTGAAAAGTTACAGATAAAGTGGCAAACTTGGTAGATTTTTACTATGTAATTTTTCGCACAACGAAACCTTCTTTGACATTTTTTCTCAGTTCAACCGTAAAATATGAAGGAGGTAAATAAGTAGGTATTAGACCTACTAAACCACTGGTATTACTCAGAATTTATCTTTTGCGAAATATCTACACAAAACTTCTTTAATCATTTGTGCAGATTCACTGGGTTAAAAAACAATTTAAACGAATAAACAAATGAATTTTTATTAGATCTGTAATATTATTATTATTTATAATAATATTTAAATATTATATTACACTATACCTAGCTCTTTCATTCAAAATTTAGACGTATCAGATCTGTCAAAGAATTTATATTTAAAAATGCAAAAATCAGTCATTTTAAATGCATGTAGGATTACGAAAGATTTTTGAAATATTTATGTTGAGGGATCAGTAGGATTTATAGGTCCACTTAGAAGTTCTACCGATTCGAACACTCTGATATGAAAAGATCTCGAGTCGGTGAATTATTTTCCCATTTGGTTTGACGTGTTGTTCTCGTATTGTTTTGTATTTATTATGCTTATATAATGCACTTGCATAATGTGGATTGACTAGATGATCATTTGTGGAAAAGTGTGTGGAAGGGTTTAGTTTTTCATGTGGGGAAGATTTAACCCGGACATAAAGTCGGAAAATACTTTAAAAAAATAAATTCTTATTATCATATAAATTAGTGTTACTTTCAATACCAAATATATGTGTTACTAGCTGACGTGTACCAGGGCCTCGATTCTCGGTCGAGCAATGTATATACTTTCGACGGTGATTGCGAGCGGCCTGGATTAGAGAATCGATACCCTGGCCTTGCTCGAGGTTATAAATTGTTAGGACCAATGTTTTGAGGTTGTGAATTCTAGTTAACTGTGTTTAATGTTTTATTATTAACTAACAACAAAAACATTTTTACGACAAAAACTTACTACACAACAGAGGAAGTGTGATCTCTGTAGAAAATTTTTGGATCTATTGTGGAAAAAGGCCTTAGGGATGGTTGAGAGAAAAAACGTGGTTAGTTTTGTTATCTCAGGTATAATCCATCCTATATTTTACAGATTTCTCATCTCTCTCAGATTCATCTCCTAGTCACTGTCGAAAGTGTTAACTTTAACATATTTTTTCCCTCAGTACGTTTTTTTTTGTATTCAATTATTACGTTTGGCGGCATCTGGTGACTTCGTTGCTCAAACTGAAGTATAATTCTGTTATTATTGAAAAACTACATTATATTCAAATTAATTCAAATAATTATCTTTTTCCATTTCAGAGATAATGGGTAATAATTAAAGATACTCAAATACGACTTCCAAATTTATATATTAGATATGTGTCATGTGAAAAACGGAAAAGGGAAACTTTAAAAAAATGTTTTGTTTCATACGTGTGGCAAAAACACCCTTAAAAGCTTCCAATGAAAAGAAGATTAATAAAGCTTCGAATAGGAGAATAAAATTAAGTGTATGAATAAATGATGATGGTGCAACATCACTCTATAGAAACCGTATTGTATTTTGCTCATAGAATATTGGACAAAAGAAGACTACATAAAAAAAACCCATTGGCTCTTTTAAAGTGTTGAAATATTACCAATATTTGAGCCCTACAAATAGAAGTTTGTATATTCAACGAAACTATCTGACTCCATGAGAGATTAATTTTAAAGGATGCAGCGGGAATTTCCTGGTAGATAAGATTAAATTTTATTACATGTACGATTATCAATTTAGCTTTTTTAGGGTATATACCTGTTTAGGTTTGTAAACATATGTACATATTCAAAGAATTTGAATTAATTTTAAATGTTTGTGGAAGATAATCCAAGACAATAAAAAAGGTGCATTTTCCCTATTTCGCATTACTAAGTTAGTAGTTATTTCTTAAGATAAACGTTAGTAGTTATTTGTTAAAAAAACGAAAAAGACAGAAGCTACTAGAACGATGACATCACGAGCGATCACTCGCTGGGACCAGTATTTATATATTTTATATTTATTTCTTTAAGACATTTGGATTGAACATGATAAATGATACATTTTTCATCCGGTCAAAATATTCCGATGTGTTCGACCCACGAGTCAGAATAATATAGGTGGCCATTATTTTTTAACACCACGGGCTTCGACAATAATACCACCATGTTTGACACCATTGGTTCGAAATGGTACGAGAAAATTTAGAAAATATTCAGTTCATATCCTATGGGTGCACCAAAGATAACTCCGTTGTGACAGCGGTCTTTCTTATTTGTATCATACACAATTGTGTACCTAACGAAAAAATTGTTTGTGGCGACACTGTCAGACGATGGATGAGCCATTATTTAACACACAACAATTTTTTATAAAAAAATAAACCTACAATCAAAATCCTAATCGAAGGAATGAGAGGTAAATTACTTTTTCTAGTAAATAAGCATAATTCATAATAAATCAAATCGCTCTTAACTTAATCACAGAAAGCCTTCGATGAATGCTTATTTATAGATCCCGTTTGCTTTACACCCCATATCAGTAGTTTTAATGATATACTAAACTCTTAGCCAATTCAATTATAGTAACTGGAAACCAAGGACAAGATGGGCAATATATGAATAATATTACTGCTTTGGCGAATTTCGAGGTTACAACGGTAGAACGGAATAATTTAACAGTATCATTTTCACGATTCTTAACTTGTTTCGTGATTTTTGAATCAAACGATAAATTATTGTTTATGTACTTCATTTATCAGAAACTTTCAAGGGGTTAAGATGGCATGACGATATATACCGAGGTTAGTTGTTTTTTGGATTATTCCTATATTATAACATCACGAAGTATTGACATTGATCAGTTATAATCTCTAAATGCTTAGTACCTGTGATTTCATGTTCTATGAAACAGTGTCAGTTTCCTTAGTACCTATGATTTCATGTTCTATGAAACAGTGTCAGTTTCCTTAGCACCTATGATTTCATGTTCTATGAAACAGTGTCAGTTTCCTTAGTACCTATGATTTCATGTTCTATGAGATAATGTCAGTTTCCTTAGAACCTATGATTTTGAATTCTATGAGACAGTGTTATTTTCCTTAGTACCTATGATTTCATGTTCTGAGAGACAGTGTCAATTTCCTACGTACCTTTGATTTCATGTTCTAAAAGACAGTGTCAATTTTCTTAGTACCTTTATTTTCATGTTCTATAAGACAGTGTCAGATTTAGTTCTAAAATTATTATGTGGTCCAATATCACATACCTACCGGTACACCTAAAGCTAACGTTTTCCCGTGATGTGAAAATATTTACTTGACTACTGAGTAAGCATAGCCGCCATTGGAATTAGACAAAAAACTGTTAATGTAATTCTAAAATGTCGAAGCCGCCAATAATTAAATAAACAATATATTATTTATCTTCTCGTACCCGTTCGTGGGTTTCACATTATTGAATTTAACTTTTAGCGGATGTGCCTTAATAAGAGAAAATAATGCTTAGTTACATGCTTTTTATTTATTTTTATTTAGTTATTTTTTTAAATAATTAGGTACATTTTTGTATGGTTCATGAAAAAAATATATATAAAAAATTAAAACAGATCATTGAAGTCCTCCTCACTAGAAGATCCTGTGCTGAGGGGGACTATATATGTTAGTATACGTTTTCAGCGACTAAGTTGATGTTTTTAATATATTAGCTAGTTCTTCTTCCGATATTTCCTTAAGCCAAGATTTGATGTCCTTAATGTAGTTATTTTTCGTTTTCCTTTGTTTGATGTTGAGAGTTAATTAGTTATAATTTTATTGCTAAAAATTCAGAGCTTCTTTGTCTAAAGGTAGAATTACATTTAGGAATATTTAGTATGTCTGTTTGCTTGGCTCTGGTTTTATGATCGTTAGAGGGGTTTGCCTCTGGTTTATTTTTTAGGTGATGAACTAGAATATTTTTAGCATAGATTTTTTATTAACTTGGACCATCAAACAGATTAAAAATATCAGTAGTTGACGTCCTTACGGGGAGCTTTAATATGGTCTTTATGATCCAATTTTGAGTTTTCTTTAGTTGTTTAAGATGGTTTGATGATGCTGAGCCCCATCCTATTATTCCATATTCCAATAGAGAGTGGCATAGAGCATAATATACTCTCTTTAGATCTGTAGTTGACAAGATATTTCGTAATTTTTTGAACAAATAGATGAGTTTTGTTAGCTTTTTTGAGGTTCCTTCGATATGTGCATCCCAATGAAGTTTGTCGTCAATTACGATCCCAAGATATTTAATTGTTTTAGTTTGGACTATATGCGGGCAAGAACATTGCGGATATTTGTTTAGACATTCATGTAATTTGAGTGTATGCTCATTCGTTGGTTGACCTCTTTTGTTTTTAGAGAATGTTAGATATTTAGTTTTACTCACATTTAATGTAAGGGAGTTTGCTTTTAACCAGTTTTGGAGTACAGTCCGCTTTTTTAAGTGTGCTTGTCCAATTTTGTTCATAGAATATAATGACAGTGTCATCTGCAAAGCTCATTATGTCTCCTTCAATGGGAAGACTCATAAGGTCATTAATATAAATGAGAAATAGTATTGGACCCAATACGCTTCCTTGAGGGACACCGTACTTGATTGATAGAGTTTTGCTACTTTTTTTACCAATTTGTTCATACTGCTCTCTTCCAGTTAAATAACTTTTAAGTAGATTTAGAGTTATTTGTGTTATTCCATTTTTTTTTAATTTTAATAATAGTATTTCATGGTCAATTGTATCAAAAGCTTTTTGAAGGTCAATAAAAACTGCCAAGCATTTTTTACTTTCATCCAGTTTTTTTATAATTGTATTTTTTACTTTAGCTATAGCATCACCAGTACCCAGGTTTTCCCTAAAACCGTATTGCGTCGTTGATAATAATTTAATTTCTTCCAAAAATTTAACCATTTGTTTTTTTATTACTTTTTCCAATATTTTCGATAGTGTAGGTAATAGACTAATTGGTCGATAGTTAGATATATCATTTTTGGGACCGCTTTTGTATATTGGAATAATCGTAGCAATTTTAAGACGTGTGGTAAAAATACCTTTTCTTATTGAAAGATTTACAAGGTACGTCAGTGGGTAGATTAGCTCCTTTAGTAGATATTTAATTGCTCTGTTTGATTCTTACTTCACTAGTTTCGGTACTACTACAAATAATAAAAATTAAATAGACATAATATTGTTTTCTAATACTATTATTCTTCGGTTCTAAGTCGTAAGTGTAATTTAAGAAGAAACATATCCGGAAATTGTGATAGATGATGAAAGGCATGCTAATATATTATGAATAGAAAGAAAATTGGAAGAACTATTTTTCTGTAGTTTGCTCAGCTTTCTTACGTGAGTGAAATTCATATTTTCCCCTTCGGAATTGACGAGCTTTCACGTAGTAGATATTCAGTATAATAGACAGCATGACAGAATGTTCACCAATACCAAGAATGTAATAAAATAGGAAGTAAATAATACATCATATTATTATACCGCTATACTATGTAAAGTTAAATCCGGACCGGTTAAGAGTGTTAAGACCAAGGTATCGATTCTCCAAACCAGGCCTCTTGCAAATAAATACACTGGTCGACGTTCTTATTCTTATGTCTCGTTGAAGGTACATATTTACATACGCTAAACGTCAAGTTCTTTCTAGTTCGTGGTACAAACCACTCGTTGTTCGAGTGGAATGACTTCGTCGAGAATCGAGACCCTGTGACACAGCTACTAGAGCGATCATAAAAGCATGGGGTGAAAACTCCACTCATAAATATAGTACGTGATAACCATTTATATACTTCTGAGATTGAGAAGCATTTCGGTTTTCCCTGCCATTTATCAAATAAATTATAGAGGAATAACATTACCTTATATTTTTCTTCCGTGTGTAGAATAAAGGTTGTTTAAATATATATTTTTTAAACTAAGAGTAATTTTAGCAGTACTATTTGCAGAATCTATCTACATGAAAAGTGTATTAATCCTTAACTACCTATCACCGGTTTCACAGACACCAGCGATATTATTATTGTGAATAACTCTAACTCTTTACATTTCGTGCGTCCATGTAATTTTTCCCCGCCAATCGCAGTGACACGCTTGCGCTCGTCACACGTACACACGTGCGTGTGCGTGCATGAGTAAAAAAACTTACTAAAATTTGTGTTTGTGTATAAGTTGATTATCGAATTTATGAAAATTGGTAGTTCCTATGAACGTGGATTTCAATTGACAAATATGTTTTTTTTTCTCGAGTTTATGAAAAAAATTTGAAATATCTAAGAAATAATGTAATTAAATTATTTCTATAATTTTATTAAATAGTAAAAAACCTAAAATAATTTATTGTATTTCAAATAATCTCCCACTGCCATAGATTTTTTTTTTGCGAGAGCGATATATCGCCGACTTCCCACAGACCGAGGGTAGGTAGTTACGTAAGTGAAATAAAGGGTAAGTAGTTGATGGTTGAAATAAATTTCTATTTTACCCTAGGAAAAGTACGAATGGCTTACGCCTACAAAAAATGATTTAATTCAATAATTATCTCATTAACAAAGTTACTCACGACTTAGAACAATTATATTATAAGCATGTCTTCGTCGCTGGTTGTGATCAAGACTCATTACTAAACACAGTTCTCAATTTGAGATAAAAATAATGGTCAGACTTTTGGATCACGAAGCTCGCCAACGTCACATTTCTCGTGTTCTTCTTTATTCTATGAATGGATACGTCCTCTGCCCTTTATTTTTTTTATTCTTTAGCCTACCTGAACTGTCATAAGACTTGCGTATTTACAGTTATTACGAGTTTTATATTATTTCAGTAACCTCAAGTTGACATGAAAGCTACTTTAACTTGTATTAGCTTTGCGGCTATCTACAAAATATGCTGTGTAAAAATAAATATTCAAGAAAATATTTGTTGAACATTATACATACTTGATATTTTGACGACATCTGTGGCCGAGAAAAATACATCTAAACAGGTTTTATTTGTGCATGACAAAAATATTATCAAATTACCTAATAACATTATTCAATAATAAAAGTTTATGATTGTGAAATTGCGGTCTCAAAGAGCTGGTTATTTGAGAAAAATCTAAAGCACACTCTTTATGAAAGAATTCACCATCTGCATATAAATGATTGGTAAGAAGCTGAAACACCAGGGAAAGATGAAACAAAACTTACACAAAGCAAATGGGCGGTCCATGTGTAGAGAGCCTTTCATTTTTATATTTTGCTTTTTATGTCGGAAAAGTGTTTTCAATGTGTGAGCTATTATTTCAGACATGTTTCCAGAGTCTAATGGAGAATATACAGAGAAGAGGCGAAAGTGGGGAAACATGCACATAACCACGAAAATGGATACAAAGTCCTCCGGCTGCGTCAAAGGAGCCCCAGAGAACATGCATTTTCATTGACAGTAGAGCATCAGTGTCATTGTAAACACCGAGTGTTCAAATTTAAATGTACTAAATACTGAAAATTATTATTGTTGATTATGATGTGAGATTTTTCACGACCAAAGGAGTTAGGTATGTATTATATTATTAATACCATTAATATATATAATAATAATAATATTTTTTATTCCAGGATGTGGGGGGGTTAGTGCAATCCCACACGTCCCATATATATATATAAATATTTTTTGTACAATAGGTATGTGAAAAATGAAAAAATATATATGAAGGAGAATAAATTAACACAGAGTACAACTATGCAAGGGGTGGTCTTGAGTGAGCTTGGGCCCAGCGCCCAGCGCTCACTCAGAAGTGGCGTTTGGTGCTGGTAGGCTGCGGTCACCAACGTGTTGGCGGAGGCCAGTGACCCGGTGTCTCATCAGGCCGGAAATCCATTTAGTCCTAATTCCGTGAACATTGTCGATGCGTTGCTGTATCTTCGGTATCCAAATATGATTCTACAGGCGTCATTATTTTGAATTCGGAGTCGTTCCATCGAGCAAGTTCGGTAGTGACACCATGTCTCACACGTATACAGGCCAGTACGGAATCCGTTGAACAGTATTTTTTTAACGGTATATATCAATAGAAACGACGACGGTTATTGTACCCGGTATTTGTGTTTACACCAAAACAAAACGCAGAAAGGCACTTTAATTTCAATAATTATTGTTTAGAAATGGACACTGTAACGCTCTCCGAAACGTTGGTTCAAGAATGAAGAGTAACTGAAAAATTTATTTCCCCTGAAATATTATAATTATAAATTTTAATTTTATTTAAGTATTCTCAAATTAATTGGCTTGTTTTTAACCGAGCACTAATTAGTAATTGATCCATAAATATTTTTGTTTTGCACCAAAAATAAAACCATCTAGTTTTAGCTTAATGAGGTACTAAATATAAAAATATAGCCACTAACTGTCATAATGCTTCATCGCCGCATTATTACAGGTATATGAGATATATTTACCTATTTTTGTTTTCTTTTGTTAATTCATTTTATCTCTTTTGCCACTATCAGTATGGTCACCCTATGATTGTGGCTTATAAGCTAACACAGTTACTTTGTAATACTATTTTAAAAAGTAGAATTTTATTGTTGCCAACTTAAATATACTGCCCAGCTGTAATTTTAATTTAATTAACTGTTGTGTTTATTTTTGTAATAATTTTGTAGGTACATATTTTCCATATTATATTAAGTTTAGATGCATTTTTGAAAAGTTTAAGACACTAAAAAAATAACCTTTTTTTAAATATGTGTAGTAAATGTAATAAACAAAAAACAAATATAAATTTGGTTTAAAAGTCTTATAATAGGTTTGATTATATCACATTATCACTTAGTGCAATAAGTCATTATATTCTCACAAAAATTTAATATTTTGGTTTCACTTTTCATTGAATTATACATCATTAGAATGCTATTCACGAGTGAAATATTCGTGTCGAGAAGCTGAAATAATTTAAATAATAATGCTTCCCACTCCCCACCATTATAATATTGAAGATCTACGATCTGAATAAAGTGGCTTGTGATTCCAATTGAATTATCGCAAAATAAAAATACAGAGAACACGTTTTTAGAGTTACGTGATCTTTTAGAGGGTTCAAAGGAGTTTTTGAATTCCTTACTTTTATGCTGAACGTCTTCAGGAAGTTAAATTGTAATGGATTTTATTGGACACATTCCACTAACCAAATGTAGTGGAAGACGATAAAATTAAATAGGTGCCGACGAAACAGCGGCATAAAGAGAGCGCGGCTGTAATGGGCTACACAAAAAAGATAATCTTTTAATCGATCCTCTTCTTTATTACTCCAGTTAGAGCTTATATTATCTAATTACGCCGAATTACTGGAACTATCTAAGTTCCGAACCTTTACAGAACTTTTTTTTACCATTTTTCACTTTTGTATTTCACGGGGATTTTATATAGAGCACTTTGTTTTTGAGGTAACTCGGTAAAAACTTTGTAATTATGTTGGCAGCAAAATGTCCCCGCCTTATTATCTCCATCACGCTGTACTAACGATCCATTCAGAAACGCACGCCTTCCAAAGCACTATCATGAATTAATTATCTTGAAACTCGTACCTACTAAAGTTTATTTAATATTATGTAAAAGCTACTCACTCAGTACTTGTTTTCCTTGTCTGAATTCTGCGAGGATTGTTTGTTTGTGTTCCATATTTTCGAAGCTCGGAGACAGAAAGTGAATACTTCAACTAGCTTGCCACATAACCAAGCATGTAACACAGACAATGAACCCCAGTACCCGAATGAGCTAAATATTTTTCATCACATCAGAGTGATGTTGACAGTCCTTGGAGCTTTAAAAAACTACGTCGCTTCTTATTTATTTTTAATGGCAAAAATCTGAATTGCGGGAACGAGCCACACCTAAATGTCGCAATTTCACTAATACTCAAATGTACAGCATTTCTACAATCAACGTGTACATTTATCATTAAATTTAGTACTTTACATAATTCTGTTTTATTAAATATTCCAAAACATTCTTAACACAAGGTAAATAAAAAAAAATATTGTAAAGAGTGGATTTTGGGTGAATTTTTTTAATGTGTATGGTTGGTTCCAGCTTGAAATATAGGATAGTTTTGGAACCGATAGGTGGCGCTGTTGTCGAGATCTAGAATTTCTCATCCAAAAATACACAAAACCACACATTTAAACATCCCTACATAGAAAGAGTTCTGCGGCAGGACAACGATTTATATTATAAAATTAATTTTAAATGTTTGAGTTAAATTCTAACTGGTTTCTAATACATTCGAATTCAGACTGCGTATGTTTGTGTTAGAAAACTTAGTTGACAGTGTGTTGTCATTAGTGCCAAGGGTGTTGAGAGATGTTTAAATTGTAGAAAAAGTCGGGGGCGTCCTAGGAATACTTAAGATGATGTAATGTAATTTTTAACAATTACATAGTGGTAAACAGTAGTGAATGGTGAAAGAAGTCGGAAGCGCCCGAGAGAGACATTAGCAATAGCGAAGCATTACGGGGGATCGGGGGATGCTAGTAATTATTTACTTTTGGCTGCAGTTATAGTCGATTTATTAACCTATCGAATCAAAATAATATGCCTGCCTACAATATTGATATCTCGCTGCAACCCCGACGATTTAAATGCATTACAACCTAATTATAAACAACACTTACCCAACTAATGTAGGCATTATAAATAAACTAAAACATTATAAATCAAATTCGTTAACTATCGCGATTTTATCGGTAAGATTTATGAACGGCCACCCTTGGCAAAATAGAGAAAGTTTGCAAGGGCTTTAAATATGTTATAAATTAAGATGGGAGATAATGACTTAATTCCCCTTTTATTAGCTCATTAACAAATATAGTGCTTGCTGGCTCGGAGATTTTTTGGAAACTATAAATTGGGGCGTGGAATAATAAATAAACTTTGTAGCTTTATTTTCATGTATTCAATAATTAGTTTTCTTGCTAAGCTTCGGCCATGTTCTTTTCGCAGCTACGTAAAATTCTTCAAAACTTGACCACGTACGATGTTTTCGTTGTATTATTTTAATCTGCCAGGTTATGTAGTTGTTTTGGATGCTCCGCTCGTTTCACTGCGACATAAATTTGACAACGAAAGAAACTTTCATCTCCCAATCCAATTTCATTCAAAGTTGGTAAACTACGTGGCGTGTTAGATTTTTTAACCTTTTCAGTGTTTTTTATTTCATGATTAATAAAAAAAGACTTAAATACATACCTAGGGATTGAAGTAATAATCATTTTAAATTTTTTGCTTCATCAGATCAATTTTCGACAAGATATTGAATTTTGTAAAACAAACATCATATTATAATGATGGATGATATCCATCTCTGCCATCTCTGGTCCGGAGCCCCTAAATACCTGGAAAAAACCCTTGACTCTGTGCAAAAACGGGCGGTCCGCTTGATAGATTCCCCAATCTTAACAAGCGGACTGCAATCTTTAGAGCACAGGCGTCAGGTAGGTATGCTGTCCTTGTTCTATCGGTATTTCAATGGAAGATGCTCTGAGGAACTAGCGTCATTGATCCCTTCGGCACCGGTGCATAGTCGGGATATACGCCAAACGCGCGCCCAACATTTGTACACGGTTGACATTTGTCACATGAGAACGGGTCGCTTCTACGATTCGTTCTTAAGTTCAACAGCTCGGCTGTGGAACGAACTGCCGGCCTCTGTGTTTCCTCCCTCCTACAACATGGGACTCTTTAAGACCCATGTTCACTCCTTCCTCTCCACAAAAAGACCCTCCACACAGCATCCCCAAAGATGACATAGGCCCTGAGGGAAATTATTTTCTTGTGGAGTTAATATAAAAAAAATATAAAAAAATATATATATGTTTATGATAATTATTTTTTTGAATGCTGAAATTATTACTATGGCCGTTAAATCTAATAATATTCATGTGAGTGAAGGAACAAGACGGGGACAACTGAGAAGACATGGAAAGTTCATATAAAGTTAGTGGGAATAACAAAATAGTACATATTTTAAGACGAGACAATACCTTAAAATAAAGCAAGAATCTTAGCGACGTAAGTGAAGCAGTCGTGCACAAAAATATCCGACGCGTGTAATTGGATTATTTTGACAGACCGGCGATTGAATTTTCCCCATCTCTAAAATAAAATGTAAATCTTATCGACATAAGTGATGAAGTCGTGAAAAAACAATATTCGGCGCGCGGCTCGGCGTAATGGATAGACCTACGGTCAACTTTACCCTAGCAGGCCTAGAAAATTGATCATTCCGTGGCGTTTGTTTTAATTATTTCCGATGAACGTATTACAAAAAAATCAAATGTTTCTAGAGGGATTCCTCGAAAAGTTACTAATACATCATCTAGTAAAATAAAATCTGGTGCCCTCAGCTAATTTTATAATTGAAAAACGTTTTATAAAATTTTCAAACCATTTTACATAAAATATTTCAGTGGTAAGGTAATGTTTTTATTAATCTTAAATATAAATAACTTACATCGCAGAGATCTATATAGAAACATTTGAGATTTTAGTACCTTCAGAATCAGAAATAATTAAAACGTGAGCTTCGAGCCAACCCCAGTTAAAAGTCTTATTAAGCCTTAAAGACGATTACAGCCCTGTCCAGTAGTGTCCACTAACGCGCTCTAACACTAACGCACTATCGCACTAACTTATACTTTAAAAAATTAGAAAAGGCTTTACAGAATTATGAATTATTCTTCAAGTCAAGCATAAAAATAAATTCATTCAATGTGAAATAAATTAATCCTTAAATAATGCACAGCACAACTGCTTCAGTGAGGTGGTAAAATTTCCAAACAAAGCCTTAAAAATTGTTTCCTGACAAATTAAGTAATAATAATAACCTTCAATAATTTTTTTTTTTTTTTTTGATAAAAACACAATTTATATTTTTTTACAAAAAAAATGCCATCTGAGTTTACTTTTGAGCCCATATTGTAAATATAGAAACTTCATTGAACAGTTTTCTATTTCTATAACTAGATAAAAATGAAAATATGTAAATCAGAATCACTTGTAGTGGTATTCTACGGGGTAAGAGAGAACTGCGGGTGGGAGATTCAATAATTCTATAAAAGTAAATATTTGAACGGCTATCGATATGTACAAATACATTAAAACGTACACCCTTTAATGATTTGTCTGTAAATAAGATGTTACTCCTTTACTTAAATGTTTTCGAAACATCGAACAAAAACAAAAATACTGGGTCGAGGCCACAACGTCTATTGTTTTCCATCGACCGGCCACACAAAACAAAAAACATTGTGGCCTTGCCCCGATGCTTAATGTTTGCACAATCATTTGCTTCGATTTTTTATGGTAATATTGTCGCTGGAGATCTGCCTTAACTTTAACTTTAACTACTTTAACTTGAACTTGTCGGGACAAAACAATACTTTTGACTGTACCAAGACGTCTATTGTTTTCCATCGGCCGGCCACGGAAAACACAAACTTTGTGGTCTTGCCCCGATGCTTCATGTTTGCACCACAATCATTTGGTACGATTGTTTATGGTAATATTATTGCAGGAGACCTGCCTTAACTTTAACTTGTCGGGACAAAACAATACTTTTGACTGTGCGCTGGTGTAAGCTATGGTCCTGCCGCTGGTAGATCTGTTGTGGTTTCTGTTTGTGTTACAAGCGCCGTTAATGGGAAAGAGGGAGAGGATACAAAGAAGATATCAGCGGTATTCCTTTAGTGCGGTCTTGGTCAAGAGCCAGGGACCAAATGGTTGCTATCAATACGCCGTGTGGGCGGTAATCGAGTTTCAATGTTATTTCAACCGTGAAAACAGAAATGCTTCAAGTACCTACTGAAACGTCAAAGTGCTATTTAGAAAGTAATAAGTCTTGAAAATTCATGTGTGTACACAAAGTTCCATACCTATCCACACACTTGTGCGCAATTTGAAATTCCCAGAAAAAGATTTAATAAACATAATTTTATAAAAATTAAATTCTAACAGCATTTGCTAAAAAAAATCACTTCACAGCCGTTAAACGGTATTTCTATTTATTACACATTGTATAAAGACTGTAAAAGTTGAGATTCGAGTTCGTACTAATACATTTTTTCTTTGACTGGGCTCTGAAACAACTGGCAACGTTATTGACACGTATAATACCCTTCTTGAAAAAGTGAGTTTATTTCGGACATATTATTTTTCAATTGACTGTCACCACGTGAATTTAAAAAGAATTTCTTGTAAATTTTTTTTTCAAATAATGTTTTGTTAACTATAATTCAAAATAAATTATTTATTGTTGTTATTCTCTGGGAATTATTATAATTTCTTTTTTTTTAAATTTTTATTATATCGAGATAAAAAGAAAGGTGACAGTTTTCTTGCAAATCCCTTAAATAAAAGAAATATGTTTTCAAAATTTCGCATTCTCTACAATTTTTGGTTTGTAGTAAAATATGTGATTTAAATAAAATGTTTTATATTTGAAAATAAAATATAGCAATTTATAAATAACATAGTATATTCTAAATACAAAACATCTAAAAGGTTATTTTATCTTGTTTCTTAAAATGGTATCTGTTTTTACGACATTTCCAAAAGAAGAAATATGTAACCCATTTAAAATTCGATGATAAATTTCAAGTTTACCCAATAGATAAACAACCCTTTTTGGCTGCGTAAACAATAAATATATCTTTCCATGAACTATTTTCTGTCAGTTTCTGTATTAGTAATGTTTTCACATACACGATCATTTATTAATTGAAGATTTTCACCACATTTTTTAGTAAAAATATGAACCTGCTTAAATAATTGTACTTTTAAAACTTTACAATGTAGAAATAACTTTTGACACAACTATTTAGGTAAGTGAAGTACTTTTCGTTTTTTATTACAACATAATGTTAAGGGCTCACATACCCATGCGATTTGGAAAATTATCATGAAGGTTATATAGCGAAAAAATATTTAATTTAATTTCACATTTTATATTAAATCTTCAACTAATGAAATGTGTATCATTTTCTATGGGTATAAATGGACTTTGTGAAGTTATGATGTCGACAATGGTTTTCGTCAGTAATCCATTTATACCCGTGGAAAATAATGCTAATATTAAAATAATGAAAAAACATTCAAAGTCAACAATTTAATATTTTTTCAACATGTAACCTTTATTATAATTTTTCAAATTTGCTCGGTTTTCAGCGCGCGCAGGATTATGTGTGCCCTTACAACATCGTGATTAACTTTATTATTAAAACTTTGATTTAGTTGTTAACTACCTGGTTTGGTTCGTGATTCGAATTTAAATAATGATTTTATTTGGCAGTATAACTGATTCTACATTATAGCTTAGGGATAAACAGCATCGTATTACAATAATTATTATATATCTATTATCAAACAAATTATGAATAAAATCAATCCGTAACCTTCACCCGCCATTATACAGGGACACGTCCCTAGCACGACAGATGAAATAATATTAAATAAATGTATTTACTATACAATTTTTCTTTTCGCACGTAATAAAAAAAGGACTATCAACTGCAGAATTAAAAAAAATCTTTTTCCAGGGCTCTCCTTTCGAGAGTTTTTGCTGCATCATATCAGTTATTGAATTTTATTCTCTTTGTTTTTATATATTCTACTCTGTAATGTGCCTTTTTTAAAAAACTTGTTCACATTTTGTCAAAAGTACACAATTGACACAGCAAATAGAATTGTTGGTTTTTATTATTCTGTAAGAATTCACGACCTTTGGCAATTATTAAGTTAACCGTGTAGCTCTCAAAGGTATTTGAAAGCGGGTATTAATATAATAGGTTACAGGAATAATGGTACTAGATACTTTTTACATACACAAGAGACATAAATATTCTACATACATCATCCCATTGTTCCACAGACCGAAGTCAATTAAGTTCTTGCGTCAAAAAAATGTACCCAACCCAATTCAGTGTTGAAAGAAAAAATATTTCACAAATTGCTTTTTTTCATGTTAGTTTCACGAAAACCCATTTTTTCCGGAACATAATGATTTTTTGTAAATTTATGTAGAAGGGAAATGTTTTCAATATAATCTCTTTAAATATAAAAATAAAACACGTTATAAAATACCTCGCAACTGAACAAACAACTGTTCCAGTTTATAGCTCTGGCTAAGCAGTGAAAATATTCGAATCTTTGTTCGATCATTATTTGGTTGGAAAATACAGAAATAAATATACGTTTTGAAACAAGTTTTCGCAGATCTCTTTTGTTTGCACGGAGCTCCATCATTTCGAGTGTATACTCTACCCTTCTACACGTGGCATAAAGGAATAATATTTGTTTCTTTTTCTTTGGATTTACTTTTTTTTTATGTGACACCTCACGAGAGCGTCCCTGCCTGTGCAGTGTACAGACAGGGGAACTATGTCACCACCCGGTTGGGCGGCGTTGTGAGGCGGAATAAGGTAGGGGCTGTAGGAATTTGTTAATGAATGAATTTGTAGGGATTTGTTAATGCGGGCCTTGAAGAGGCTCGGATTATAGGAGGGAGGAAAAACAGATGCCGGTAGCTCGTTCCACATACGAGCCGACTTACACAAAAACGAGTCGTAAAAACGGCTCGTTCTCATGAAGCCAACGTCAACCGTGAACGGGTGTTCAGTTCGTGTCCGTCGAGTGTCGCGCACGTGCACCGGTGCATCAGGAATCAATGCTGCTAGCTCCTTGGAGCAGGCTCTATTGAAATACCTGTATAACAGACACAGCATGCCTAAATTGCGTCTATGCATTAGAGAAGGCAATCGGTCTGTTAACAACGGATTGTCAATCAGACGGATCGCTCTCCTTTGCACAGATTCAAGCAGGTTTATTAAGTATTTTGGGGCACCAGCCCAAAGGTGGCTCCCAAATTCAATAGTTGGGCGGACTTGAGACTTTTACAGGGTCAGCAGCTGGTCACTGTTGAAGAATCTCCTAGCCCTGTACAAGACGCCCAACTTTTTGGAGGCCTGATTTACTCGGGATTCTATGGATCCCCGATACTTGAGCCGGTCTGATAAAGTAACTCCAAGCATTTCAATGGAGTCTTTATTGGGGAGAGTGCTCCCATCAAATTGCACCAGACAGTCATTGATCTCCCTCTTTGCCGAAATCTTTGTTGAAACTGACCAAGTTGGCCTTACCCCAGGCAAGAACCATCTCGAGGTGGTGGTCATTTTTTTGCTTCAAAACTTCCCGAGCTGTTCGGACATCGTAGGTGGAAGGGGGCTTGTCAAAGAGATAACCCTCGTGAACAGTGCTGTCATCAGAGTAGCAGTGAATTGGTGCACATTCAACGAGATCGTTGATGTGCAATAAAAACAGCGTCGGAGACAGCACAGATCCTTGTGGCACCCCCGCATTGATTTGGTGCGGTGAGGAAGAAGAGCCGTCAACCACGGTTTGAATTGTTCTTTCCCTCAGAAAGTCCGCAATCCAACTATGCAGGGTTGGGTGGATCCCATACGATGATAACTTCCCGATAAGCGCCCGGTGCCAGACTCTGTCAAAGGCTTTGGAGATATCCAACCCAACGGTTTGAGTTTAACCAAAACGCTCCATGTACCGCCCCCAAATATGCGTCACATAAATTTGTTATTAAAATAGGTTAAAAACCCAGCATTGCCGAACAAATTTATTAAATCGTATATACCAACTGCAATTTAAGTGGTTATGAATAAAAAAATTGTTACGTTTCTAACGCAAAACAAGGGGAAATTAAAAACTAAATCTAATATTTTTGTTTTACATAAAAATATTTTCTTTCATTACAAAGTGATTAGTAATTTATTTTTATTAAATAAATGTTGTCTTTTCTGTCAAAAAAATTTGATAAAGTGTAGATTGCTAGTAAAAATAACCAAAATAACAAAACGTAGGTAACTACTTGTTATTAAATTTGACGGTTTAACATAGTTAGTTAAAGTAATGACATGAAATGAACCCAAGTTAATTTAGCGTAATTCTTATTTATGAGCTTAATGAAAAACATGATGCCTACGTGTATCAAAGTATTATTAATTAAAATGAAATTATACAACGCACACTGTCACAGGAAAACATCCTCCTGCCCTTTATCTTCTTTCTTTGTGTTCCATTGTCCCTTTTCGTACCGTATTCGTGTGCCTCCGATTCCCGTGAGAAATATACGCCAACCTACGAAATATTAATATTTTGCTTTTAGATATATTTTTCAAAAAAATTAACAAAAATATAATTTAAAATTTCCTTCACATTTAACTAAAATCATACAAATTCTTCAATTCAAAATCCCCTCCAACACTTAGCTAATCTCAAACCCTTGTCTAACCCGACTTTTTCCCCTATAAACACTGTTTCTACTCCATTAATCCATCCATCAATGCCAATCCCTTGGTAAATTATAAACTTCTAGTACATGCTACCGAAGGGGAGTACATAACAGCTCTTGTAGAGCTTAAATCAACAAGATGATGTTGCCATTCCGCTTGACGATGCATTGCTTTTTGTTTCCTCACTTTCTATTCCAGCCTCTGAAGCGCTGTTTTGGCTCGCCGGAGCAGACTGTACCTGGAACCGGGTAACTTGGGTTCATACGCCTTACTTACATTTAAATGGCGCAGGCTTTAAACTAAACATTGAAATATGGTATTCAAATTTTATAAAGAAGAAGATTTATACAAGGTTTCTGCATATTGTGTAACATATTGGTGCTATTTTAAATTATGCTAAAGTTGCAAAATCTGTTTCTGTTTCGATAGTTTTACATCAAAAATATTTTTCATGAAGCTTAAATCTTGAAATTTAGGTATGCAAAACAGTTCTTACTACCATGAATCTAACATTTCAGTTCGCAGTTGAAAAATATGCTTGGAAATAAAAAAAGTTCCGAACCAAAAGGTACATGTCAACCTAATTGGTTTTACAAAGGAAGTTGACACTTCACTCCAGTTAGTTGTTTCAAGTTCCTTTCAAATTTGCCAACAAAGAAATGCGTCAGTTCTGAGTAAGGTAAATGACATACCATTACGAATTTTTTTATTATGAAAATATTTTATTTAAAAAAAAATAATTGCAGTTTAATATGCATACTAATTCAAGCCACGGTTTTATTAATAAATGTATTTCAAAAAAGCCAATTCATTATCAAATTCACCTCTGCCGTAATCGCTTTCGTAAATTTACGGCAAGGTAATTCCGCTGGAAAAGGTACGGTGCAGCCATGCTTTAATGTTTACTTAATGCTTAAGATCTCGTTTTATTTTCTAGTTATTTTCTGAATAATTTCGTTACTAAAACTTGAGCAAAAATTAAGCTACTTAATTATAATAAGCGGAGAAAATAAAACGGAATTACAGCCATTTCAAATATTAAAATTTAATCAAATCTAACGGACGCAGCTAGGGGATGTTTAACATTTAAAAAGTTTTCCTAAAATGCCAACGTAAATGTGATTTTAATAGTGAAAATATTAATTTAGGAATGTAACTGTAAAAAAATATAGGTATATAATATTGTAGCGAAATTATTAGAAGTCATATTATTATGATAAAGTAGCTACTCGGTCCATGTTTTTTGATTATCATTAAAATAAAAGTAATAATAGATGGAAAAACTTTTTACTCATTGAAATAACTGGCTTACCAATACGTATTTTATGCTAACGGCTTTTGTAACTTAATAACGTAATAAATAAACAAATATCTTAGTAACGTAATAAATCTCTACCTCGATAATAAAGACTTCAAATTTTAGAGAATTAACGATTTTAGATTTGGTATTTCTAATTTAGTTGCATGATTTATTCACCAATTAATAAAAAGCGGGTAGATTAATAATGCAATTATAACTTTAAAACTTCGAAATTCTATTTTAACTAACAAACCATCACACTGTTTCTCCGCAGGAATATGCAGAGAGGACACATTCATACATCGTCTCAAGCATATCCTTCTGTTATTCGAACTCTTGATCGTGCCATTCTTTCTCAAGCGTCACCGACTTATTCAATCATTCATATACCATATTCTTCTTACACTCCTTTCTTCATTCTTCCGCGATACATGCCCAAACCATCTATCTTAATCTTGCTCATTACGCTTATATCATACTTTATTTGAATCGTGATAATTTTTAAAAGCAGGCGCCTGCTGAAATGTTTTTATTAAACTTTAGATTTTATTTAAATCTAAGATTTTTTAGGATTTAGGTGTATCTAACTAAGTCTTGAATTTTCTTAAACGTACATCCTGAAATATTCGAGAAATGATTTATAAATCCTGAAATACATTTCCAAAGGTCTGGGATCAGGAGCACAGAGGCGTGTTGGGTTAACAAGAAGTCGCCGTTTTGTCTGTTTGAATCACGGCTGTCTCTCGCACGTGCAAGTGGTGTTTGGCTTTGGTCGATGTAAAGGGACGATATTGATTGGGTTCCTTATTTGCTAGTTGGCACGTCATCTGGGGCAAAAGTAACATGAATCTCGTTTAATCAAGAACCTAAGGGGTAAACAGGTACTTGCAGAAATAATATGCGTGCATAATCGGCGTGTAAAGGATATTAAGAACCGGAGGGTAGACCATCCAGATAATCCTGAAATTTTGGAGAAAATCTACGTACGTTCATGAATTTCATATACCTATTATTGTGCAGATGAAATCAATCATTTTATGATATATGTGTTGTGTGGCTCCCGGTTTAGTTTTCTCTGTAGCATACCAGTAATATGATAGACGACAACAAAAATGGACATAAGCAACTAAGAGGGAGAGATATTATATTTGAGCTAAAAAGTTCACATTGACAGTATAAATTAAATGCTAAATTAACATTTTAAATCTTTTTCTAACGATGCATTTATGGTAGGGTGATTGGATATTTTTTAGTTCACTTCGAGTGTATAAATTCAAACACCAAACATGTAATTACAAATACAATGTTTATGTAAATATGTTTGAATAATATACTGTTTTGTTAATGAAGCGTTGTAAGTCAAGTTTCGATCAAGCCGAAATCAGAATTCAATTTATTTTCATAGAAAATTCTAAGAAATGTTTGTGTAGTTATTCGACATTTAAAAAACTTTATCATTGTAATCCTAACTTTTTCTTTGGCATATTTACCCTCTTTCATCAACGTCGGGATCTATGAAACTATTTTATGTTCGCTCAACTTTGGCTTCACGAAAACCAATAATAAATAATTGCGATCCCAGTACACGAGAAAATGCTTTCACAAATATTCTTTGACCATAATATATTTTGAGGGGTCGACAAGCAACTGTATAGAAAGCAAGTCATATTTGCTCATTCCAAAAGTAAACAGTGGGATAGGTAGCCATAGCCGCATCAAACGGAGGCCAGACCAATATCCCTCCGGTGAGGCTATTCACACATCGTTAGGTCCGCCGTCCGACGTGATCATTCATTTGCGACCCTCGGAATAACTACCTACAAAGAGCTACTATTTTAATGCAACCAACTTTAAACTACGTCTGTGGTGAAAGGGGGAATTACATTTTATTTTCCGGAAGCATTTTATTTAATTTTTTTTACCAAAACCGTACTGAAATGCCTAACGAACCGTTTCAAACATGAAACAAATTCATCAGCGAAAAAATATTCACATTTTTAATAAAACTGTACAAAATTTCGGATAAAGTAGCGTTATAGTTATTTACTTTTCAGTTTGGTAGACCATTATTTTCTCAAACTGCTAGATACTAGAATTTAAAATAAAAAACAAACTGTTTGATATAATATTCGATTGAAATCTTTAGAACATAGAAGCCAGGTTGAAATGCTGTTTTTTATTGGTAACGTAATTGCGAAAGACTGATTAATTGTTTCTTTTAGCACTTTTATGTTGTGCATATTCAAAATATATGCCAAATACATGTCCATCATTTGCACATGGTTAATATTTTCCACACAAAAAAATGTACAAAGTTCCACTTTGAAATGATTTTCTGGCTACTGTATTTCCTCTCTGGGTAAGACATGAGTCTCGTGGAGACTATTCCTCAGCGGGTTAGTAAAAAAAATATATAAAAAAAATTATTATTGGTTCAGAATTAGGGATGATGATGATCGTTTCAGATTAATATTCCATTAAATAAAAGATAACAAAATTCACACATTAATAAGGTACTATACAGATTAATCAGTCGTGATAATGTTTAACTCTGTCACCGAGCTTAACTAACTCTTTGCGAACGGACTAAGCCCGACTAACTCATTTACCGAAAACACGATCTCAACTGAAAGCCTCTCTCACTCTTTTCCGTCCAAGGGATGGGCTCGTAAAGCCGCTTTATTGTTGTGGTATATCGAGTTTGGAAGTTTGACGTCGCCACTCCTTGAATGAGATGAGAATATTACTCGTCGTACAAGCTAAGATTTCCTATTATCATATAGTTAGCAGAATATTCTCGACGGGATTTTCAAATTTGTCTAGAAACTTTTGTTTTTCTTAGAACGTGTTTATATGTTGTAAATATTGAACCGTTATCGGAGAGTCTAGGGCATGGGTATAAATATGTACATACCAAAAGGATCTCGAAAGAATGTGAATTTAGATTTTTAATTACTGTCTTGATGTTTAAATTTTTTTCCGTTGTCTGTTCAACATAACTATCGAGATTTTTAAATTAAAATTTTGTGTTAATTCATAGATTAAAATTGGTCTTCAAAGCATTATAATGTTTGTTCACGAGAAACACCCTAGATTCATGTACTAACCTAAAAAATTACATTTTGTATTCAAGAAAAAACCATCGTGTGTTTTATTTGCGGCTCTGAAATTGTTAGGAGAAATGAGAAATTCAATAACAAGTGAAGTTTTAAAAAATAATGTAAATCGGGATAATTATTTTTTAATATATTTTTTTCATAGTAGGTATAAAAAACAGACATGATGTCCAAAACTAAATTTTACGTCGGTATTACATTCCGATTTTTCCATTCGATAGTTCGTATCGGAAGGCCTTCGCGTCATACATGTGTTGAAACAGTCCACAAACATCCGATCCGACTATCGGATCAGACGGCTGAATCGGAAAGGCGTGGCCTATTTTATTACCGATCCGATTGTCTGGAGGCGCGTGGTGCTTACTTTTGCATATAACCTCCTAATTTTTCTTCTGACAGTGTGCCAATTTGTGGGGAATTACCAAAATTGCGGGGAAAATCATGGATTTTTCAAGAATTGGGTATTTTACAAGGATAACGTTTTTGTGGAGAAAATGTGGGATTTTTTTTATTTTTATTTTTTTATTAGGTACAATATTTTTTACAATTCAAGGTTTCAGTAATGTAGGCCTCACTGGGTGGCTTGCCCGTGCTGAGGCCTTCATTTTATAATATAAAAAAAACTACATAATACATTTAATGAGAAAAATTATACATTTAAAATTAAAAATACATAATAGTATATTTAAAATTTAAAAAAAAAAATAGTACCTACATTGAAAATAATCTTGTGTGTTTGTGAGTGATGTGTGTTTATATTGGTTTTGTGTGTTACGTGTAGGTTTTATTTTTATTTTATGCTATGAAATTTTGGTAATATTGTCTTTTTTGTTCTTTAATCCATTTTGTAATTTTGTGTGTGAATTTATTTTTATTTTCCTCAATTTTAATATCAAGTTTTAAATTGTTGAAAGCTTTTATTGCGTGGTATTGGTAGTGTCTTTGTCCAAAGCTTGAATTTACTGTCGGAGTTTTTATGTTTTCTTTGTACGCTTGTCTAACTGGTCTGTTAGTGTTATTTTTTGTATGTTGAAATTTATTTTTTTTGTCAAAAATGTAGTTTAGTAGTGTTTTAACGTATAATTGGCGTATATCTAGTACGTCACAGCTGTTGAATATTTGGTCTGTATCAGTCAGTCTATGTTTTTTTAGTATTACCTTTAAGATTCTGTACATTTCTTGATTATCTTATAATATCGAAAAAAAATATTCTTAATAATTGCAAAACTATACTATCATTTCATTTAGAAATTTCAATTTTTAAAGCCGGGGCGAAAGAAAAAATTCCAAAGTGACTAGTTAGTAAAAAATTAATGCAAATTAAAAAAAAGAATTTTGTAGGTTTAATTTTGCTCTCGTCAATTCAGTTTTGACACCTAACCATGGGTGTTGGGCAAGGGGTGATTTTAAGTTTACTAAAGCATAATACAATGACAACTAAGCCACCACCGACCCGATCGGTGGCTGACTTGACATCGCGTTTGGGTCGCACCCAGGCGTAGTGTGTTCAATTCCTCGGCTGGTTAAGTCCTCCATCACAACACAAGCAATATTTTCCGCTTACTGTGGTTGGAAGTAAGATATTTTCCAATATGTTCATGTTTTCGGTAACCCGTGAATGTTTGTCTATCTTAAAAAATATATATTAAATATATATCATGTTTTGGGATTAAAATTTCACACATTGGAGACACAGAACTCTGAAAATCTATTAAATTTACAAAAGTGACACAGACCATGTTATTTACCACACCATATATCTAATTTTTACGTAAGCGGAAAATGTTGCTTGTGCAATGATGAAGAGCTTATCTAGCAGTGGTTTGAACACGCGACCCCTGGGTGGGAATCCGACGCTTTTGTGTACTCGGCTACTAGCCGTTTAAGCTGGTTTGTTTTAAATGTTTCCGTTTTAAGCAATACAAAAATATATCTGTTTAAGAAGGATTTTCGTCAAAATATTGTTTGATCACCGACTCTCCGAAAAATGAAAATCGAGTGCATTTATTGGTTTGTTTTTTTCGTGTGCTGGTGAATGTAATTATTAATATTGCCCTCCCTTCACTTACACATTTGTCATTTATCTAAGCCGTTTGGAGATGGGTACAGTAAAAAAATTCGCAGTTTTTCGATGATTTTGTGAGAGTTGTAACTAATTTTCCACTCCCTTCGTTCTCGTCTCTTACTTCAGTTGGGAATACCATTATTCCCAAGGTTCCGAGGTTATTGGGGTTATTATTGGGACTAATTTGCGGTATTAGAAATTCTTTTTTATATCTACGCAGTTAGACTACACATTTAAGAGAATATACATATTTTCATTTCATTTTAATTTGACCTTTCAAAATGCAAAATAATATTTTCGTACGTAAATTGGGTAATACACAATTCAAAACGAATTAAAGTAATTTTAAACTTATATCTCCAAATCACTTTTAGGTGGCATAGCACTACCTTGCCCAACTCCTTCAATAAAATGAATTGTGGTTTGTTGATTTCCTGTAGGATTGCGGCTTTAAAAAGAGGCCCCCAAACTGAGTACGCCCATGGCCCTGTTCCTAACATATGTATATGGTGTGCTATGTATTTATTATTACGCATGACAGCTATTTCGTCCTTTGAAAACTTGATAATGTCGTCAGAAGCGAAACAAATATTAATTGATGAATTGTATTATAATATTATTGAATAGGTATTAAAAATATCTCCTCCTAAAATACCTCGAGGGGTCAGGCTCTCAACAGCAAACCGGAGGTCGCGGGTTCAATTCTCGGCGAGCGCAAGCAAACTTTGTTTGGTTAGTTGATTTCTTAAAATTAAACTTGGTGACAATAAATAAGCACCAATGCCAATGTAATGTACCACGATAGGGAAATAAAAGATTTGGCTTATAAATAAATTGCGCCTTAGATTATATTTTGTGGTGATTATAGAGTTTCGCTAAACAGTTCGGAAACGACTGAGACCACAAAAATCGGACCGGAGAGTAGGAAGTGTACTTGATTCATCCGATACCATAGTCTAATCCGACCAACGGAAAGTAAAATCGGACGTGCATTTCTAGCCTTAGTCTTTAAAAGTGGGTCACGCGGATTTCATAAATTTTGCGGCTTTGAAAGTTTAAGGAACCTGTAGTTATGTGTAATATTTTTTGTTCAATTAACCTTTTATTTTATTTTGATTTATGTTAGTACCTGTTTGACATATAGGTAGAACATTATGACTACAATATAAAAACATAAAATAAACAGACTGATTTATATAACATAGGCAACATACTCACAGGCATACACAGATACAAAGGCACACAATCTACCCAAACCCACTCACAAAAATGTTTATACATTATATTAGATGCATAAAATCAATGTTTAGGTTATTAGATACAATATCAAACATATCTTTACCATTTTACAGATTTTTTTAGATCAGTGGTGCAATTTGATTCGCTTTTTGCATTGGTATCTTATTAAATATAGTATGTAATAAATATTCGTATTTATTATAAATCATTTAATCTTAGGGAATCATTGTTGGCTCTCCGGTCTGGATTTTAATATGCCCTTTGCATGCATTTTATAATGACTTCATGAAAATATGTATGGTTAGAGCTTTCTGCTGAGATGTCGAAAATGATGCTAAAAAAATTAGAAACGTTTATTTTTTTTATAATAAAATAATCAAATCCGCTTTTGTAAGCTCGAGGCGTCACAATATAAAAAAAATATCCGGTCTTCGAATTTCTTTGATAAAATTCCGCATTGATTTTTTTTTTATATATCAAACTAGACTAACGTTGACTGCAAACATTGTTTTACGAAATTATAAAGTAATCTTATGATTTGAAAAACGTTTGAAATTTGTTTTTTTCACAATATAAAAAAAATATCCGGCCTTCGAATTTCTTTGATAAAATTCCGCATTGATTTTTTTGTATATATCAAACTAGACTAACGTTGACTGCAAACATTGTTTTACGAAATTATAAAGTAATCTTATGATTTGAAAAACGTTTGAAATTTGTTTTTTTCAGGGTCAGTCTGGCAGTTTTCCGACAATAGATTAGACTGAATCTTTGGAAAATGCATTTTTTCTGATAGCGTCGATTTTCGGTTCATTGGAAAATGGATTATTTGATTAAAAGTATTTTTGCACAGTGGAATTATACAATATCCATAGTTCTATTTCACGATCTCTGACTGGTAGTTAGTGAATCCATGTTTAAGCAATAACACAACACGAATATGCTCCCCGTGTAGACTTTTTAATTTTCAGATAATGACGTGGATGTCGTACGTTTCTTTGGATTCTGATTAAGCACCTTTGAGACTTTAAGGTTTAACAAAATCAAACTACATCATTAAATGAGGTGGAGTATATTTTAAACCTGAATAGTTAGATAATATCGAACATCGAATAACAATTATTTCAAGATTAAGAACAATGTTCGACTGTTGAAAATCTACAGAAACAATTTTTTTATGTTATAACAATAATAGTCCTTGGTTTTGATATTTTTAATATAAATCTCTTTACTTATTTTTATTTTTATAGTATGTTTCATATTGTTAATAAGCCTTCTGCTTTTTTATGTGATGCAAATGGTCTATTTAGATTACGTTATTAAATCTAAATCCATAACTATTGATTCTGTTTACACCTATCGCACCTGGTGACCGTATAAATCATCACATCTTTAAAAAGTTATATAAAGTCATGGAAAGTGATGAAACAAAAACTTTATTAACTGGGTTAAGTAGGTTAGGTTAGGTTAAAAATATTTTTTTCATCGTTTCTAATGACTTTATATCACTTTTTAAAAGTGTGTTGAATTGTCACTGTGTTGAGTTTACATGGAACTATCACACCTAATGGTGACGTTAGTATTTCGTAATTGAAATGTTAAAGCTTTTTTAATTTTTTACAGGTTATATGTGAATGAATTAGATATTATTTGGTGGCGATAAAATGTGAAAATAAGTATTTTCTTTCTGCATATATCTGCCATTTCAATACATCAAAAACAATATTTATTTCAATGATTGAGTTAAAAAAATTAAAATATGCTAAAAACGACTCTTTGCCACTGTTTATTTGATTTTTAAATATTTATGCAAAGCAATAAAATTAAAACAGATAATTAACAGTCAAATCGTATTGCTTGTGAATGTACCTTCGCTAATCTTATAACCTTTACGATTTCATCAATCTCCTACTACTGCAATATCACGTAGATATGTGTGAACGTAAAGCATACCGCTTATGACGAGGGATTAAACTAATGTGCAGATGAATTGGTATATATTATAATTTAGCTCTACCCTAAAACAAGACAGATTAGCATCCTCAACGGACATGATGATGTCTTGTCGACTGATTTACTGTCATGTATGGCCTGAGAATAATAACATGTAGGTATTATTCACCCTGGGCTATGTAGTAAACAGTTAATTGTTTACTACATGTTGGTCTGTAGGGGCCTGGCTGTAATATTGGGGCTAGGGGCCAGGGTTAGGCTGGGTAATGCCGTCGTTAGGGCTGATACATGGTGTTAAACGATTTTTTCAAGCCTACTACGGAACTACCGAACGGAATTAGTTATGAGATTATATTATTGTAGACGATTATAATTTTATAGCAAACCAAGTCATTCAAAAGATTTGCACATAGTATGTCTGAGGTTTATGGTTTAAATATTGTTTTCTCTAGAAGTCTTAGGGCAGCCCCAAGATAAGTGCTAGTCGTACCAAAATTATCAACATACGACGTATTGCGTTGTTTTATACCTGCTACCAACAGAACCACAAACAAAACAGCACGTTGGTTTTAAATTGCCATTGCTTTCTGTATTATAGTTCTAAACTGCTAAACTACTATTGTAATTCGTCAGCAGGGACACACTGACAACATTTTATGTAATAACATGGTTCATTTTCAAACGTTATTATAACATTATTTCATGGTTCATTATAATAATGATAGTGATAATTTTTAAATTGAAACATTTTGGGTTAAATTAACGGAATAGTATAAATATAAAAATAGCGTGCAAGCATCATATAACAAATAATAACAAATGAAAAATAGTGTCATAGACATAAGTAGGTAGGAATATGAGGTATTACAAAATCATAAGTCGTTATGTGATTTCCAATTTGCAATTCGAGGGTTCCAGTAGGGCATCAATATGAATCATCTGTATCTAATAGACATTTTCTTAAATTTTAATTGACTTTAGCAGTACTAAAGGAATTATTTCTAATTGTGATTGGCAGTTTTTTAAATTTTTTGGGTACAAACCTAGATTAGGGTTCTTTGAACGTTTTTATTGGTACATTTTGGAAGCACCAATCCTTCATTTTCAGTGAATCTTTTACTATAATATTTTTTAAGGGCGGATACGGTTTACACGTCGTTCCCGTGATCTCCCATTTTATCTCAATCCTTTAGCAACAACCCAGCCCCTTTAATAAAGTTCACCAGGGTTATTATTGGGTATGTGGCTATGTCTTTTGGTTCTCCTGTATCTCTCTCCAGGTATCTGAGCCTAGTTCCAACCAGGGCAGGACATTGGCACCATAAGTGAATTGGAGTATCTTCATCCTCTTCACATTTACTGTATCTATAGGTGTTTTCCACTCCCATGTGTCCCCTGAGATGGCAGTGCTCCGTTTGTAGTCTTACCAGTTCCTTCAGCGAGTTTCTGTCCATATCGATTAGTTTCTTGGTTCGTCCAAGGTCTGGTCCTTTTATGAGTACTTTATTTTTTGGAGGGGACACCCGGATCTGAACCGGGGACCTCTCGATTATGTCTATATAATCTTGTATTATGTTTATGGTAAACCCTTTCCCTGTGCAAGGAATCATACAATATAACATGTTGACTTATAATAATTTAGTAATTTGAGATCGAGATAGTTCGAAACACCGAACATGTGAAGATATCTAAATTACGTTGTCTGACAATTTCCTTTCATGATAAACCGGTGATCTTATATTACTATCTTCTTCATACCTTGTACTTTTTAACTTTATATTTATGTTAATGGCACACGTTGTGCCGTTTGCATTTGCATAAATAAATAAATCAATTACACAGCGGAACTCGTTCATAAAGAAATTGTTATTTTTTGTAAATTGAATAATAATAATTTACCCGCCTCACAACGCTGCCCAACCGGGTTATGCCATAGCTCCCCTGCCTTTGCACTGTACATTAAAATATTATTAGAAAAACAAAACAAAATTTGGTTAAATTTGTTATTTCGTATTAATTATTATTTGTTGCAAGGGTCACAGGAATGCAAGAAAAAAACATAAAAACCCTAAATTTCAGTGCTGGCGCCGGGCATAAGATTCCCAAATGAAGGAGTGAACCAAGCTCAAAACTCAACCCTGAATCAACTCATGGCCATGTATTTCAAAGTGTATGTAGGTATATTAATCATGAAAATGTGTACATTTCACGGACTCCCGCGACATTAGCAGAAATTCTATCAAACATATGTCACCGGCGAGTCTTTCAAAATAATATTCGTTCTCTCGTAAATGTAGGTAGTAGTTTTTAATAGTAAGATGTTGGTTCTTTGGCAATCGTTCCAGTTCATGAAAAATGGAATAAATGAGATGAATGTTTGTTTTTTTTATTCCATCAACGGATGATAGAAGAATAATTGATAATCTTTTGTCACATCTCTGAACGGCCAAAGTAGTATGATGATAGTCCTGGCTGCCAAAACCTGTTCTGGCTGTCCAATAGTAATAGTAGTAGGGAAGTAGAAGAATGCGAGAGGGCTAGATAGGAAAAAGAGCTATTTAATAAGGGAAAAGGGATTATTCTTACAGTACAGTGTATTCTTATTATCTGCGGTGGTAAAGTTCCAGCATTACGACCGCGGATAGTGAACTCGCGGATAAATATACTAAAAGTCAGTATAACAATATAAATTGCTTAATCTTATTCCCGATGCATGGAAATCAAAAGTGCTAACATTCTTCGAAATCTGGTAAATAATTGGCTTCTGATCTTGGGGAGAGCTGAATGCGAAAATATACTAATTAACAGTCATTAAACTTGCTTTTCTTAAATTTCGTTTTCGAACTACCCTGTATTTGATTTTATATATATATATGTATTACAGTAAATTTATGTGTTTACCATTGTAAATTCAAAATCTGCTTATAACCTTTCTTTACATGTTTTTATTTTATTTTTCTTTGTTTTAGTTTCTCAACTCTCTTTTAAATTTTTATTTTTATATATATTGATTCTCTAGAGCATTAATTCAACAAAATCGAAACAAAATTTCATAGAATGTTTACCATTGTAAATTCAAAATCTGCTTTTAACCTTTCTTTACATCTTTTTATTTTATTTTTCTTTGTTTTAGTTTCTCAACTCTCTTTTAAATTTTTATTTTTATATATTTTGATTCTCTAGAGCATTAATTCAAAAAAATCAAAACAAAATTTCATGGAATGGAGAAAAAGCAGACATGTTTTTTTTATATTAATTTATTTTTTAATCTTTTATCTATTTCTACTCTTCCTTTCAATTTCTTTTCTTTTTATATATTTTTGATTCTTTGGCGCATTAATTTCACCAAATCAAAAGTAGGATTTCACGGAATGGTTGAAAAGCTTACATGCTTCTATTTTTTTATATTTATATATACATATACTTTTTTCTTTTTGCATATTTTTTAATTCCCTATTTGTATTTTTTTTTTTGCTTATTTTTATTCTCTATTTTCTTTCTTTTATCTATTTTTGATTCTCTAGCTTATTAATTTCATCTAAATAAAAAGTAAAATTTCAATTTGATAAACTCACATGTCAATAATTTTTTACTATATTGCTAATATTCATATATCAACCAAGAAAACTTTTCAATTTTTTTTTATATTAACTCCACACAGGAGGCCCTGAAGAAAATAATTTCCCTCAGGGCCTATGTCATCTTTGGGGATGCTGTGTGGAGGGTCTTTTTGTGGAGAGGAAGGAGAGAATATGGGTCTTGAAGAGTCCCATGTTGTAGGAGGGAGGAAACACAGAGGCCGGTAGCTCGTTCTACAGCCGAGCTGTTGAACTTAAGAACGAATCGTAGAAGCGACCCGTTCTCATGTGACAAATGTCAACCGTGTACAAATGTTGGGCGCGCGTTTGGCGTGTATCCCGACTACGCACCGGTGCCGAAGGGATCAAGGACGCTAGTTCCTCAGAGCATCTTCCATTGTAATACCGATAGAACAAGGACAGCATACCTACCTGACGCCTGTGCTCTAAAGATTGCAATCCGTTTGTTAAGATTGGGGAATCTATCAAACGGACCGCCCGTTATAAAGTGCAATAATTAAGTAAAAGTCAATACACTAGACAAAACAAGAATCGCATTTAATAAATCTGCCTATTTCTGACTGTCCTACAACAGGTTAATCTCCTAGTTGGACAGCCAAAGATCACTGTAATATGTAATATGTCATGTTTTTTTTAAATTAATATAAATAAATAAAAAAGAAGTGGGTGCAAGATCAGCCGCGCAGAAAATCAAAGTAAAAATGTATAAATTTGTCGATTCGATCAGAGGATGCACCTTGAGAAGTCTTCGAGTTAGTTTGTATCGAATATGAAAACATGATTTTATTGCATTTAATTTTAATTGCGACTAAAGTTGAACACCTGCAAGTTTGATGACCCCTTTTCCAAATCATAATATTTTTCAGTTGATAAATATCAATCTGTTACCAGGCCGCAAAAAGTCTGAATCTAACATGAAACAGTTTGATAACCCTATTTTCTAAAACGAAATCAAAATATTGATACAACTAGTCGCTGGGCAAAATTATTATTGGCACCTAAAAATACCATAAAAACATGTTTTTGCAAGCTGACGTCACACAAACGCTGGTAGAAAGACATTATAAATAAGCGTTTTAAACAAAATATTGGCATTCGAATTTCAAAAATTAACACGGGTGGACGGAACACCTCCAGTTAAAACGCGATCTGTTAATTATAATTATAAATTCCTGAGTGTCAATTGAAATCTGTAGTCGCTTCTGTACCTCCATCACGGCGCAATCATTTTAAAGATTACAACTATTTGCAACGAGCTGTTTACTGCCGGCACTCTATCAGCTGAGCCAGACGAATCTGTCATCATTACAATAATGGGGCGTCTCCGTGTGCCGGCTCTTATAATCAAATGACCATGCCGCCACTGAATACCTGCTGGCTACCAACTGAACTGCCCACTGCCGTTGATCACTTAGAAGCTGGCCAATCCCTGCTGCACTGATGCTGACAACCTAGAGGCTGATGAATTCCTCCAGGCTACCGACTGAACCAGCCACAGATGCTGATAACCTAAAGGCTGTCGAATATCTGCTGGCTACCGACTGAACTGCCCACTGCCACTGATCGCCTAAAGGCTGGCCAATCCCTGCTGCATTGATGCTGACAACCTAGAGGCTGATGAATTCCTCCTAGCTACCGACTGAACCGGCCACAGATGCTGACAAACTAAAGGCTGACGAATACCTGCTGGCTACCGACTGAATTAGCCATTGATGGTGAAAACCTAGAAGCCGGCCAATTCTTCCTTGCTACCAACTGAATTAGCCATTGATGCTGAAAACCTAGAAGCCGGCCAATTCTTCCTGGCTACCGACTGAATAAGCCATTGATGCTGAAAACCTAGAAGCCGGCCAATTCTTCCTGGCTACAAACTGAATTAGCCATTGATGCTGAAAACCTAGAAGCCGACCAATTCTTCCTGGCTACCGACTGAATAAGCCATTGATGCTAAAAACCTAGAAGCCGGCCAATTCTTCCTGGCTACCAACTGAATTAGCCATTGATGCTGACAACCTAGAGGCCGGCCAATTCTTCCTGGCTACCGACTGAATTAACCATTGATGCTGAATCCTAGAGGCTGGCCGATTCCTGCTGGCTACCAATTGAACTAGCTACTGCTCCAGCAGTCGCCTACGCCATTTGCTGTATCGTATGGCGCGATGATGCACAATGTGCTCCAATCTGAAATTATCGCTGAAAGAATTCCGATTGTCTCAGTTTTCTATATGTGTTTTAAATCACAGTTGTATTGAAATACATATAACTATTTCTTGTGAATTGGGTTGGCTGTAAAAAATATGAAGTACCTATAAGCTACACCCCTTTGTACGTTCTGTATACCAGTACAATACTTGTATTTAAAATGTGAATTTTGATTTGAATCGTCTTTCTTTTATGATGGTTTGGATAGAACACCTCACGGTGTTTTACTTAAATCATTACCCAGGTTGAGGACTGATGTGTGCCGGTGCTTATTATTTACAGTCTTTTCTTGTGCAGGCAAAAACGTCCCGTGCATAGTTGTTAAAATTGAATATTTCGCACAATGCTGTTGTGTCTAGTGATGTTATATACATATAGCTGCAAGCTTTCGATCAGAGGATGCACCTTGCGAAGTCTTCCAGTTAGTTGTTTAGATGGAATATTACGTACAATGCTGTTGTGTCTCGTGATGTTGTATATATAATTGCAAGCTTTCGATCAGAGGAAGCACCCTGCGAAGTCTTCCGGTTAGTTGTTAGGATGGAATATTGCGCACAATGCTGTTGTGTCTAGTGATATCAAATATGGTTTCGATCATAGGAAGCACCTTGCGAAATCTTCCAGTTAGTTGTTTAAATGGAATATTGGGCACAATGATGTTGTGTCTAGTGATGTTATATATGGTTGCAAGCTTTCGTCGACTAAATATTCTTGTTTGCAATTGATCGCGGAAACTTCTCTTTCGCTTCTATTAAGTTAAAAATCTATTATTTTTTTTGCGATAAACGTTAAAGTTTATAGGACAAGGTTTTTAGACATGCCACAAAGGGTGACAAATTATTGTAGGCAATCAGATGGTGCAGGTTCAATTTCCGTCGGCGGCATTCATTTTTACTCGAGAGATATTTTCAATTTCGGGCGATTAATTATTGCTTATAATAATTTTTTGAACATCATTGTTTGAACTGAATATCTAAAATCAAAAACAAAATCGTTTTCTTTAGCCGAATCTTTTCGGATACGCCTGGAAAGCATCGAGGTCCACTGGAAACACGATCAGAATACGGCGTGATTTTTATTTTTGAAAAGGAAAGACAAATATTCCCGGATGTTACGAATAACTACTAATTCTACTACCATTATAGTAAGTGGAAAATTTTGGAGGATTTAGCCAGCCGAGGAATTGAACGTGACGCCTGGGTGGGACCCAAACGCGGTGCCAACTCATCCACTGACCGTCATTCAATGATTAAATATTTTTACCTCCACAAATTTTCAGGTATTATTTTTGTTATACAAGTTCACGTTTGTTCTCTAGAGCTTTGATCTTGTTCAAATGATTAAAAATAAGTAAAGTTTGTTTTTTTGATAAACCGTGTTTCATGTTAACATGTGCCTCATTTATTATTTTCGGATTATTCAATTAACCTTATTTTCAAAATAACGTAGCTTCGTTCAGCAGGTATTATTTATTGCTATCGAATAATTGCCCCATGCTGAGAAACTTTTAAAATTAAATCTCTTTCCTTTGACGAGATTTTTAAAATTTTCTTCTTAAAAGACTACGATTAATCTTGTTAAGAAGTACTTATTTGTAGCTAATTCTGGGCAGAACAGGTCATATTTTGGCAAAAAGAGGAACGGCTGTTAATAAAATTTAAATTTAGATTTGAAGCCAAAATACACAACCAAACTGAATAATTATTTTTTAATCAAAAGGTATAGCAAATATCCAGTACGAATGTGTGCAATTTTATTTATTAATGTTTTAAATTATGATATTTAAGGCATTAAAGACTTGTTCGGTGATTTGCATGATTTTAAATGCAAATTCGGCATATTTTTATAAGTTAATTATTAAAAAATTAATCTTGCCCTACACACTGTTTTCAAAAAACGTAAAATAGAATAATAAATAAATCTTCCTGAAAATAGCATTTTTGTGTAGAAATTTTGATGTTTACACGATACATTTGTGTTCCAACGTAAATCGGTTGTTTGTAATTATATATATTTTTACCCATCGAAATGCTTTTTCTAATTATTAGTTTTTATTTTATATATCATCACATTTGTATAGTTTATAGACCAATTTTTGTTAAACAATTGAATTTTATTTTCATTTTTTTTAAAATTCATACTACGCCCATAGGGCTGTTCGTAGGTATAAGTGGTATGATTTTGACATGATACATGATGAGGAACAAATAAAAGAAATAAAAAAACTTAGATTAAAATAAACTCAAATTATATTGTCATTAACTTGCCCCTGAAATTATTAAAATTGAATTTTTAATTTATAATATAAAAAAAATGTTTCAAATATATTATACTTATTGGATATTTGGTTTAACTTTTGAGGAAAAAAATCATTATTCAGTTTGGTTGGGTATTTTGGCGTCAAATCCAAATTTAAGTCTTGTGTTAAAAAGGCGCGCAGTCGTTCCTTTTTGCATGATCATAATTTACAGTAGTGACTTTCATAATATGGAAACAAATTTAAAACTTCATTACAAATGATTACAAGCGCCCTCGCATATGAAAGGTTAGGTATCATTATTTGTTAGTTCAATCTTCACCCTGCAGACAACGCGAAACATCTCATCGCAAACTCCTTTCTGTCACGTAGTTTTCCATGATAAAATGTACGGCGTCTTTCTCTGCTACGACTTCTGTCAATTTTCTCTAGATAATCAGTTAGGTTATCATGGTCTTTCAAAAAGACACAAAAATACAATAATGACATGGGAATTAGGTAGGTATGATTTTGATGGGATAGATTGAAAACAAAACGTTGAAGTCATAACTTATCATAACAAGAAAAAAAGATCAGAAGAGAGCATTTCGTTAATAAGTGGATTAACGATACCTACCACTCATTTTTTTTTTCGCCATGATATCTTAAATCTTCAAATCAGTTTAGTAAAAGTGTCTTTAGTAAAAGTGTCGAATTTATTCCAGTCGGTTTACATTCATTACATTTCAAAGGAGTGTCCTTTGTTCGTACATGGAATTTGTGAATAGATGAGATATATATTAATTTCTTTGCTAGTTGTTCGTTTTGTTTTACTTAAGTATTTCACCGATATTATAATAGCCAGGAATAGGCAAAAAAGAAGAAAGAAGAATAAGTCAGCTAGAAATGGTAGGAATACCATAAAGGTCAGTAAGAAGAGACAAGATGAGCCCAGAAGGTCGAGAAGATGCAATAAGATCTGAGATGTGACCAGAAGAAACTGGAAAAGACGAGAAACGGTGGTAAGAAGTAAGATGAATAAAAAATACAAGACTAGTGAAGAAGGGATGAAAAGTTGAAATAAGAGCCATGATGAGATCAGAAGAGGCGAGAAGAAATGGTAAGAAGATTCAAGAAGAGGCAAAAAGAGACAAGACTAGCCAAGAAGGGGCATGAAATGCAAGAAGAGGCAAGAAGAGGCAGGATAAGGTAAGAAGAGGCAAGAATATCCAAATAGAGACTAGAAGAGACAAGTTAAAGCTGTTAGAAGTAAGAACATAAAAGCAGAGTCGATCGAAGAAGGGGCAAGAAGATGCAAAAATATGCAAGAAGATCTAATGCGAACCAAAAAGAGAGATAAAGATCCAACAGAAACTAGAAGAAACAAGAAGGGGCAAGAGAAACCAAAATATGCCAAAAACGAGGCAAGGAAATGTAAGAAGCGACAAGAAGAAGGAAGACAACAAAAAATAAGGGTCAAATCAATTCTTGTACTCCTGCCCATTCTAAATTTCAAAATTGGCTATTTAGGTTACCATGTATACCGAACGATTAAACTCAAACCTCCTTCCTTTCCTCAGAATACATGTTCCAAGTCCTAACAAATCAGTATCCCCTTGTATTCCGGTCGCACCAAGACAGGAGTGCTCTTAGCTGGGGTGGTACAATCGTATCGTATCGTCGAAAAAAATTCTACTTGTGATTCCCATGGACTCAAAAATGTTCGTAAAAATACAATAATTATCCGATATCATCCGGAATCCGGACTCCGGAATAAACATAATAATGTATAGGTACAAAAGATTTGATTGATTCTGCTTTGGAGTAAAACATCATTCAATGGAGCGAATTTCCACAAATAATAATTCACGATAATGATTATTTTGGTTTCTCATAATAATCAATCTTAGAATTGATTTCTATTATTTGTGTGATGAATAAATATATATTGTTGGAATTATTTAATGGAAACAATCATGACCGAATTTTTGTGATAGTATTACTAATTTTTTTTTAAATCTGGAGTCAATAAACTACCCTGTACAAATCTCAAGTACGCCCAGTAATTGAATGTGGGAGCCATCTCTGGGCTAGAGCCCATAATACTTGATAAACCGACTTGATTCCGTGTAAAGGAGGGCGGTCCGTCTGATGTACAATCCGTTGTTAATAGATCGATTGTCATATCCAATGCACAGAAGCAATTTAGGCATGCTGAGTCTGTTCTACGTCTATTTTAATGAAGTCTGCTTTTAGAAGCTAGCAGCATTGATCCCCGGTGCACCAGTGCACGTAAGTTAAACTCGACGGACACGACACCCGTTCTATGTTGATGTTGGCTTCATGAGAACGGGTCGTTTCTTCGAATCGTTTTTGTGTAAGTCGGTATACGGAACGAGATACAGGCATCTGTTTCTTCATTCATATAATTTGGGGCCCTTCAAGACCCGCATTAATAAATCCCTTCCTTCCTGCCCCTACCTTAACCCACCTCACAATACTGCCCAATCGGGTGGCGACATAGTTTTTCTGTATTTACACTGTATAGACAGATATTTTTATCAAAATATAATTTATTACGTTTGTAAAACAAAAATATTTTAAACAATTGAGCTTGTGGTGGAAATCTTTGTATAGTTGAAGTGGTGCACTTGTACAAAACTCTTTGTAATAAGTAGTATAGTCAACGTTATGCACTTTGTACAAATGTATCTACGGACAGTGGTCTCAAAGATGAGGATATTTCAACAACTTTTATGAAGAATTAATCCGAGCAAATCTTTTGATTATTTTCAGTAATATCTAGAAGGCACCAAGTGTTACAATGCAGAATGGTAAAAGTACGTTCCTTTAATGTAATATTTAAATGTATTTTCTAAGAAATAATGCTCCTAAAAATATCATTAATATATAGAAATGAATATTCAGGCAATTTGTTCGTAAATAATGCTACAGAAGCTGCAAATAATAAGCACGATTTCTAGACAACTATTACTACTTTCTGTAATGTTCGAACAATGTACTAAAAACGTCCTCCTTGGTTGAGTTGTTAAGATCCTCCACTACGAATCCAGAAGCGGTATCATATTACATATAAAGAAATTTTTAAAATTAATTTATTTTACTTCAAAATTAATTCTATCAAAAAATTATGTATATATATTTGCGGCACGTTCCAGACTAGTTGATACTAAAGACCACCATATGGAATCGAAACTTCATTTGAAATGACATTTTTCGTGTTTGTTGACCAGATTTGAATGGTAATTCCCCACCTTCCTCTGTCCATCGCCTTCCCATTTCAACTACCTTTAGCCTCACAATATACAATAATTGGGGATGCCATATTCCCACAGGCTCCACACGGTTAAGAGTAGTCTGTGAGTCTTGTGTGGATTTTACAAAAAAAACGAGAAATGAATATTTGAAACCTGAAGGCTAAATATTATTTAATGAATTTATTTCATAGGGGAATAAATATTTACCTTTGTTAATAAACATAATAATGCGGTGTAACAGCTCTAAAATATCAGTTAAAAATAAATGTACAAGGATGTTAACCAAATATTGTACAACATTATTCATTGGGATTTAACAAACATAATGTATATTTCAATAAACCTTTTCCTAGAAATAAATCCTAATCGGTAGAAACCGTAGAAATATATTGAATTCTACCACTTTTTGTATTTAGTCACACTTCAAATTATTGAAGGAAGATAATGTTGGATTATTTTTTAATTTATTTATTGTTTATGTGTTTAATTCGTAGAATTCCATTTAAATTTAATTAAAATTCAAATTTAATTAAAATCAAATTTGATAATATAATTATTAAGTTCTGCAAGTATTTTTTGGTTTTTGTTATTGATACAGCTATATCGGCTTTCAAGGCCATTTTTAAACTGGTTATAACTACGTTTAGACGACTTATTTATATGATTCTATTTAACCTCCTCCCAATTTAAAATTATTTATTACTGGTTAAACCGATTTACTGATAAAATAATTGTGACAAATGATTTCAAATTCTGTGGGGGTATTTTGAAGTCTGTTTTCCCCAAATTAATGTGGCTGCTATTAATTTATTTAAATGTGTTGTATTGTTTGTTTTGTGAACAAATCTTATTTGTCATTTTTTCTTACTTTATTAATTATAATAATATAATGTCAGGTCAGGTAATGTTAGGGTCATTGGTTCTTTTGATGATTTCTATTTTATTTTTCTTTTCGACTTCCACACTAGACACATGTCCGTATTAATTGTTGAAGTAAATTTAATCTAAGGCCCTTTCTTTCTATATGTAAGGGTTTAAGTTCATTGTTGTCAAGCGGGACGTGATTATTCACTAAGAGATGTTCTGCGAATTTTGAAAAAGTGCTTCTGTTATTATGAAATCTTATGTTCTTTGAATCTAGTTGAGAAAGACTTCCCCGTCTGTCCGATATATTTTTTTTAACTGTTCACATAAATCTTCGACATTCTCAAGCACTGACAATATTAAAATTATTTCATTTCTGAAACATCTGATAAGTAGAGTACGTTGAAATTAGTTAATTTTATTCTTGGCCACTGTATGATTGAACATAAACTCGGAAGACTCAATTTATTTTTACCAACTTTTTTTCACCACTCACCGAACGGCTCATAGACATTATTGAGTTTAATTAGGTGTAAGAATTTTTTTTTTAAATTAACAAAAAATGTTGAAAACTATATTGTGGTAGGTATATATAACATCATGGAATGTACTAACCAACATTTTTTTTATTTTACGGCCGAGCTTAATCTATACTAATGGATGGTTTAACATAAAGTGTAACGCTATGCTAAAATTACGCTCAGCGTTGGTGATACCGAGATTGTGCATTTTTAAACGAATGTTAAATTTGTAAAAGATAATTTAAAAGAATAATTATTAGATTGATGGGTTACAACTAGATAAATCTGAAATAATGTTAGCGGTAAGTTAAATATTTTTAAACACATTCAATAGTTATTTAAGCGCCTTAGTTACGCTTTGATTTTGTCAGAATTTTGTTACATAAATACAATAATAATTATAAAATAAATTAATTGATTTCATACAATATATTTTTATATACTTACTTAAATACATTTTCTCACAAGTTACTTATAATTTTCAGTATAGGTACTTTGAATCCTGATGATGGAACCGTTGGTTCTGACACATCTATGTATATATTGAATAATATAGTTATTAAATCAAGGATATTTTTCATCGCGTAGTTAAAATGGTGCTACAAAGTTATTTTTAAGTTTATTGAATAAGAAATTAGATAATAATTTTAACAAAGACGAAGAAAATGAAGTGAAAAAAACCATCTGAACGAAGTTAAGTGAAATAAAACAAATCGGAATTGAAAGGACCAAGAAATGAAGGAAAAAACTGTCACTTTCAGAACGAACAAAATTGAAAGATGAACGAACATGCTATCGCGCAGCTCTCATTAATAATCGACGGCCGTAAATATTATCTCCACAGATGCCTGGGTGCATATTGACTCTTGGAGGAAAAAATACCATCCGCTCAAATTAATCTTCTGAAGCCTTGCATTATTATACTTCACTTCTCCTCTTCAATCCAAAGTACGTATCCAGTGAGGGGTTCCAACTGAGACTTAAACGTCGTTGTATAATTTCTCATGAGAGGAATCTATGTAGATAATTGTCAACGGGTATGTGGAGGAAGGATTTTTTGTACTCGATTGATATTTTCTGAGCAAATGAAACCAACGGCTTCTTCAATAACGTATGTAAGCCAAACGTCTGGGTACCAACAGCTTGACATACATATGTACCTCTTTCCTTCTCGGTTACAAGACGATTCATAGTTTTACTACTAGTATATAATATAAATTCCGTATTTTATAATATGTCTCTAGGTAGTGTAAACCACAAAATTCATGAAATCCGTCTACTAAATTTTGGAACCTTTTTTATCCAAAAGATAAAGTAACATTGCATAGAAAAAGACAGTTTGAGAGATGTTACTAAGTGTTAAGTGTTGGCGGCGGAAGTAGTATACGTAATTTATTCGTAAGGAGCAGAAAAACTTACTTGTAACACACGGACGAAGAACTTATTTGGTTATTGATTTTTCGTAATTATTCCTAATGGTAAATAATATCAAGAGCAATCATTGTAAATGGCTGTAAGTACTGTACTTGCAACTTTAGGTCACATGGCTCAAAGGCAGAATTCCAAAAATAGAATTAATTGCTTCACTAAGCTGGACACATATTATATGGTCCCACGCCCAGCCAAAACGTGTATCGATATTCAGCGAGTTCAAAATCAACCGAGCCAAGCCAAAATGCCGTGGCTTGACTCGGCCGCATGTGGCAAATCTCCGAGCCAATGGATCGCCGTCTCTACTGTGCGTGCGATCCCCGAGTCAAAATCCGTTCAGTATGATTTCAGACCAGCAGTTGTTAGTACGGCCTCTTCAAAACGACGTGACCTTGTTGGATGATAAAAAAACATACACATTTTTTATGTACTAAACCTTTAGTATATATTTATTATTTATTTTTATATATGAAATAAACCTTTTTTGAGTATTTGGAGAAAAAAACCAATTACTCACCTATTTTTTTCTAACAATTAATTTTAAATAAACCGTTGCTGAATATTAGTGAAAAAACATGAAATGTCTTATGTACCCATAAACGATTTTAGTTCATAAATTCGAGTTCTTCAGTCGATGGTGACCGATGAACTGGCCTGACTCGGTGCGGCTCGGCTCGGTCGTGTGGGTCTCCATATTTTGTACGTGTCCAAATGTATTTAGCCAAATGGCTCCGCCGTGTGAGTTCAGCTATAAACATAAAATAGGCAAGTTTGAATTTTTGAACATTATTTATTTCAAGTTTCACCCCAAGTAGCGAGTTAATCAACCCACACATATTAAGACCTTTCAGAATCGGTTAAGGTGTTATAAACCTTATACCTGTCGTAGGTACTAAACTTAGCTTATATCTGTAGCAAAGGTTTCTCGTACATGTCATGACCAGGATTTAATTACTATCACTGGAGACCCTTCAACCTTTACAACCATGTTTTACCTACAGCATGATTGTAAAATGAAAGGTTTTGTGAGAGATGTTCCTACGTATTACCTAACATCGATCTCACATAGATATTTCGAATATCATCTGTCTCGTGTCAAATTATTGACTGCTGTGTCTGATGATGATATATTATCCACATCCCTAGTTGGGTTGTCCCTTCAAAGAAAATAGACATGTGATATTCGCAGATAAGAAGATACTTTCAGTAGTGTCCTCTTACAAGACGACCTATCAGAATTGATACGTTGCTCGACGTTAAGCTCTTTAGTGAGAAGATTTGAAAAGAGGTGAATTTCCTCGCCCTTTTTATCACGTTTCCTCTACCATGTTTTACGTTTCACAAAACCCACGCTTTCACTGATCCCAATTCGTACCTTCTTTGGAAAGGCATTTATAAAAAATGCATAAAAATTGCTGATTCCACTTGTAAAAATATATATTTAGATCCAAAATCTCAATTAAAATTAACTTTTATTGTATTCGTAACAATGATAGATTTTAACAATGTCAAACTGAAATGAAAATTTAACTAACTCAATTAAATTTCTGGAAGTAAAATTCGATGATTACATAAATTTTCCATAAGAAATTGTTTTTCCAAAAACTGTAGACTTAATCTTTTCGGTAACTTCATCAAATGATTATTGTCTACCTTATATAGTATACGGGCTGACTAGGTAAGTGATGAAACTAAATAGCAAGGAGATATATTATATTAAGGAGGTTTAACTAAGGAGACGTGTAAATTTTACAGGAAATTTAAAACAAGCTTCGAATAACAAATCCTCAAAAGTAAGATGCTTTATTTTTTGGAGAAATAAACTGCGCTCCTGAACACATTTTTTTAAATGTAACGTTGTCGATGCCCCTTCCGTAGATGATCATCATATGCAGTGGCTTCGTCTAGGAACTCGAATGTTTCTACTAGAAAGCCAAATAAATGGAGTCGGCAAAATTATCAATTGTACCCTAAACTTGTTGCGCAGATCATGCATCTTATTCGCTAGTTGTGTATCTGATAGCTGGTTGTTAATGTCACATTTTGTCCTGTGTTCCTAGTCGGCACATGGAATTCAATAGTGGCAACGATGGCAGGGCTGTCAATTAAATTGTTAATAACTCTGTGTAACACAACCAGATCTTCATCATTTTCATGTCAGGTAGTGTTATTAGATGTAATTGATTTCACGAACTGACAAAATTGAAAAACTTAAATTAAGATTTTGAGCTAAAAATTTACGTACCTAAGACATTTGAGCAAATTTTATTTTACATTTTCGGTTTCAACATGTTTGTGTTATTCATTTGCCGTTTTAAAACTCACTTTTTAAGTACAGAAATAATTAGATTTTGTTAGGTGGGGGAAGTTGGGGTTAGGGTTTGAAGGGGGATAATTAAAAAATAAGCAACAAGCGTAGGCAAATCGTAAAATAAAACTATTCAAAAACAAAATGTCCAGAAATTGTTTCATAGTTAATAGTTAATACCGAAGAAATCCAAACAAATTAGATATTATCTAATTATTGAGAAATTATACTTAATTCGTATGAATTTTTTTGCTGAATATACATAAGTATCTACTCTATTGCGCTAACAAATTATGTTCACCAAGCACAAATCACCATGTGCAGGTTTGAATTAATACGCACATATAGCTGGGCGATATATTCATCACTACAGCCTATAAAAGTTCCCGACCCGTGATGTGGATAATTGTCACGTTCAATGGATTGACGAAACTTTTCGGGGTGTTCGATCCCTTTTCCACCCCTGCTTTCTCTCACCTGCGCTTTCTTGACTTGTTCTTATCTACTTCTTTCTTGCTTTTGCTATCTCTTTTCTGTACTTCTCTGATCTAGTCTACCCACGTCCCGCTAAGGAGAGGACTTGTAGTGAGAAAGCGTACTAAATTGGAGAGATGGAGCTGATGTGAGAGATTATCCTGTTTGATGTCATTGATTTATCGGATTCAAAGATACAGCAATACAAATGTAAATACTATATATTTGATCCTCGAATAAACAAATATATTATTGGTTTGGTACTGTCTAGATACCAATCTTCAAAAGTCATTTTCATTAAATTGTTTTTATGGACTTCTAGACGTTTCAGCCTACACGTTACTTTATTTGGTATGAATATGAATAACCGCTATTTAATTAAAAACTTATAAAATAATATTCCTAATTTACTGTTATTAAAATGAATTTTATTTTATGCCTTCTGTCGGTGTAAATTTATTTCAACTTACCCAGATTTCTAGTAAGAATTTTCAGCCTGTTTTATGAGAGAGGTTCTATATTCCAAAATATTTAAAGATTTTGAGTACCTAGTCAAGTATATACCAGATACGTGTGTTTGTTTCAAATCAATTAAAATCAATCCATTTTTGAACCTGTGTTCATGTTTGTAAATACAATCACTAACCGTGAAATAATATTATCATCGCTAAGTACAAAAAAAAAACATATTTTAAACGGAGATTTAATTGAAACTGAATTATGTTCAGTTAAGTGACAGGTTAGCGATATTGATTTTCTCAAAAAGTAATCTACAAATAAGATATATTTATTTTTTTAAATCATTAACGCCTATCAGCTTTTACGAAATAAACTTTACTTAAATTATAAGACATAAACAATAATAATACGAGAAATATGTAATGAAGAGCACATAGGAGCGTTTAAAACAACAATGGATACAAAATAGGAGTTAAAAACACGTGAAAATAACAAAGAAAATGAGATCCTTTGTAAGTAATATAATATGTGAATAATTAAAACATACACTCTTACCGCTACCTTATTTGGACAGTATTCTAACTTCACTTTACCTTGTTCTGAGATAGGGGGTGTCAAAATTTTTGAAGACTATTTCTATTCATCTATTTACCAATCTCTGATTTTTAGGTTGAAACTTGCGTGAAGTATTTTAGTTTTTTATAATTTAAACAAAATATTTAAAAAGGACGTATGCATTCCATTTTAGGACGTATATAAACAAACAGATAGAACCATACAGTTTATTTTGCTATAATTCAGTGTCTACTTTCGTATAATATAGTGTGTTGGGGTTCCTGCCTGAAGACTGTAATAGAAATTCTTAATATTGCTCAAAAACTGATTCTCAAAGTTATGTACGAGAAAAAATTAAGATATCCTACATAGTTACTTTATAGGGAATGTAATATTATGAATTTAAAACAATTATTTATCACACAAACGCTGTGCAGATTTTTTAACAATATTAGTTCTGCGAAAAGAATACAGAAAATTCGTATTAGAAGAATTGGTTCTGGTCTGAACTTATTCGCAATTCACCCTAAATCCTCATATAGGCAAAGACATTATTTTTACCAGGCTCTATTCTATTTAATGGACTTCCAGATTACATTAACTCGTCAAATTACTTGTGTAAATTTAAAAAGGATTTCCAACATATTCTTTCATCTATGTCCTTTTAAATTGTGACACAATATTTTGTATATGTATATTTTTTCATCTTTTTCCTTTTATAACGTAATTTTTTCTCTTTGTTTCTTCTTTTCTTTTAAAAATAATAGTTCATTATGTTTTTTATTGTAATTAAATATCAATTTATATCATGGTCACCCTACATGTTTACTACATTATACTGTAATGAATTGACTGGAATCAGATTAATAGGTACCATGTTCGTAGAAACGTTAATTTAACAATATTGTTATCTTAATTTATAATATTTTTGCAATTTTTATTTTTATTATTTTGTTTACAAATATATTTTTTTTAATTATTCACCTCAACACAGGCTTGTCCTAGTGAAGTGAAATTCTAACGTAAAAAAAAGATCCAATGTAAAGGAACAGTAAATAAATAAATATGCAACCAGCTGAGGACATAATAATTCTTTGCATAAGATTTTAACTACATTTTTCTGATGCTATTCCAGATACGACCGCATCTTATTGAAATATTTCCCCCTTAAATATGTTAAGCTCAAATACTTGTTCAATAGATTATGAGAATTCGTCTTTGCAAAAATTTACACCCAAGAACACGGTAATTTTTATTTTATTTTTTAATTTTTTTTATATAGGTAACAAACAGTCGTACATTTAAGCATAAAAAGTAATTATTCATATGTTCTAGACAATATATTTATAAATGACAAATAAATAAACACTATATAAAAAATTACAAAATGTTATAAAACAAGAAAAGACAGTTAGTAGTAATACAGTTTTCGCATGATTATACTAAAAACAATAAAATAAACTACAATGATAGTATTATTTCACAAAGTAAAAAAAAATGTTATCAGTTTAGTAAGCTGCATTTTATATGTTTACAAGTGACACTTGAAAATAAGGCGAAGTTAGAACAATATCCAACCAAAGTGAACAAAATGGCGATCGCTAAGCTTTCAAATTTATGTTAGAACCTTGTAAAATAAATAAAAGCTTTAACGTTTGATATATTAATACTTAATCATAGTATCTACCAAGATACAACTCAGGTGGCTCTGAAAATTATTTTGGCTGGAGAAATGAGCAAAAGAAATGGTTAAGCATTCAAAGATCATTTTTGAAAAACTAACTAAACGTATCTAATATTAAACTAATTTAAATTAAAGATGGCGTAGTAAATCTTTATGTGTGGGTACATAATAATTAAAATGTATTTAAAGTGGAGAAAATGTCTATGTATTATTTATGTAAATTACAATGTCAGTTTGTTCAAAATCTTAAATCTCCGAAATTTATTCACCAATTGCCTTTAAATTTTGACACAACCTTGTATTCAAATACGCGTGTGTTATTATATAGTTGTTACCTGTGCCAGATGTCATCTGCACAGACAGACTGAGCCACAGCAATGCGTGGCGGGATACAGCTAGTAAGAAATAAAAATAATTTCAATAGCTGTACTTAAAAAGTTTCAAGACTACGTGTGTAACGTACATGCTCTTGACAAATGTGTAGAGGTCTAGTGAACCTGAAATGATGTGATTTTTTGTAACGTTTTATTTTTATTATTTATTTCGCCTGCTTTGGATGACTGAACTGTACTCTAATTCCTATACCTCTCAGAAATTGATCAAATTATTTATGTTTGCAAGGGCGGGCTTATTCGCGCGGCCCCTAATATCATTTTGAGAATCAGTATTCTTGCTAACTTATGAAGCATTAATACTAGTAGTTTTGAGAACAGTGTAGACCACGCATTAAAAAAATAACGTAGAAAAAAATATATAACAGGGAATTATGCAATGGTTTCAAAAAAGCTCCACTATCTCCATGACATTTCTTTTTCCAAACTTTCTTCAAGCAAGTTGTTACCATAATACTGAAAATTTAAATAAGACAGTACAAATATACACGACGATTTCAGAAAAAAAGAATCTTAATTTAACCATTAAAATGGCCCACCATCTTGAAATGTAAACCGTAAGCACAAATAAATTTACAGACAGACGAAATACAAAACGGTCGAGTTAAATCAGGACTTCCTTACGCTCAATCGATAATAATAATACTACAGTTGGTATATTAAATATATATTCCAAATTGATCGCTTTGAATCTCCCATTAAGAACATGAGAAGTAGCTTTACGATATCGTATTTGATTTAAAATTATTTTATTTCTTTTTTCAGAGTGGAAGATACTCTCAGTATTGCCCTGGTGTAAGACCACAATTCAGAATTGAAACATGGCTTGAAATGAACCCTCCCCTTCCTCTCCCCCATCTCCTTCCCTCCCCAATACCTCTACCCTCGCATTCCTTAATTGGTGCCATAGCATCACTGTCTCCATGAGACCATGTGTATTTATTTTTTTAAACAGTGTTATAAATTGTAATTGATTTAATGCATTTTCTTTATTTCAAATAAAATTATGTTTCACGAAAAAAACACAAGTGCATATTAATGCATTTAATAGACTTTTGATTTTCGATGAAAATTGTATTTTTTTAATTATTATCTACAAATATGCTTTTACAATACAATTCAATTACTTTCAATTTGACTGACCTGAAACGGGAAACTTGATTATTCTGCAATTGTATTTTTTAGTATCTAATAAATAAATAAATAAACATGTGTTATTTCCACTCAACATATAATTTATAGAAGTGTGATCTACACCAATTTGAAAGAAACGCCAATTTACTTAACACCTTTTGAACTTTCGATCCCTGAGGCCCGAATAGCCCCAAACAGCCCCGAATGAATCCTAGGACGGATTCCGAACAAAAGATTAAAAAATATATATTATTAAGTCCATCCGCTCACCAGGCAACTGAAAAAATAACCAGTTTGCAACTTAAGTTGGAAATCCTGTGTATTTCAATGACGGTCCGCAAATGGCGCAACTTAACAAAAAACAGTTTTCAACGACTCGCAACTCGCCGTGCTAATCACCTGCGCGTTTCAATTGCCAGTTAACCATAGATTTGTCAGTTTTTCAGAAATTTGCAATTTGTCCATGCCTCTAGAGGTGTTAGATTACGACGTGTCCCAGCAGGGAAACATTAAAATTGTTCAGGAGGTTGAAAAATTCCCGTGTATTTACGACTATAGGCTTCCTGATTATGAAAGGAAAGAAAAAAATATATTGGTGGTTTCATCATCACTTGTTGCTTCAGATAGTTTTTAAAGCAAAATGATAGTGACAGATGACAGCTTTTTCATTATTTGGTTCTATGGTTAAACAAGATTAGATAATTTGTTAAGTCGTAAACTTGAGTTGCGCCGTGAGAGGAGCTCGATTGGTAACCAGTTTCAGTTAGTTTCAGTTGCCCCATGAGAGGATGAAAGTAATTAGATACATGTAAATCTTTTACAGCACATAATATTATTCACGCAACTAAGTACAGTAAATTATTGATTTGCGTTTTATAGAAAGATATTTATTTTGAATTATTACATTAACTATTTAACAACAAAACTCATTAACACCGTGTCATTTAACCATCCCTCACGTCGTAATGATACTCTTCAAAATGTATTGATATATTAGATTGCCTTCCATTAAAAGATGGAATCTCATTTCAAATTCTAAAACGGTTTACGACATAAGATAAATTAACGGTGTTAGTTGATAAATATAATATCATTATCAACAATTTTGCAATTGACATGTTATCAAAATTCTGACAGGCCATTACATTGTCTATTCCTAGACAACCATGTTCGTATGCCCTTCACATAATATCATGTTGTATTTACCAAGGAATGTTACGAAATAATTGTGTTATGGGAAGTTCAGAGGGTGTCAGTGAATTTCTGGAAACTTCTGGAAAGAGATTAATATCTGCGGTAAACAAAACCCAACAAAGATGGAACCATGTTGGCCATTTTTTTAACAATGCTATGTTGTTACACTTGACTATGTAGTAAAATTAACCCGTAAAAACATTATTTTTTACTATAATATATCATTTTAAAAATTTCTTTTAAAACATAAAAGTTTTTATTTTTTATTTTGGTTTGGCTGAGGTGTATCAGATGTAAGTCTTTTAGATTGACTGTAAATAGGGGGGTGCTGGGTCTTCTAGTCGGTGAGCTGCTTTATGTTCAGGGCCTGTTCCGGTTGCTGTGATGTCGTATATCCAAAGAAAGAGAAGTCGGTAGTCCAAGGAAGCGCAAGGTCAGAAGTAAAAGGCGGTTGTAGTGATTCCAGCGGGAGAAGCCGTCCAGAGTGAAGCGGTCAGAGTAGATGTTGGAAGAGAGAGACTTGAGGTCGCTTTTCGCGCGGTATATAAAGGAATCGCGGGAACGTGCAGAGAACGGTGTGCGCGCCATGTTAACGAGGTGCATTTTGTGCAGCTTCGTGTGTTTTCACATGACTTTAATAGTCAATATTAAAATTATTTATTCAATAGTATCTACTCTTTACGTTGCTTCATCTCATGAAAACTGCTTTTCCTTAGCATTTTAAATGTTTTTTTAATAAATTGTACAATATGAATTAGTGGGTCGTCAGCCCGACATTGGTGTGAGGAAATCCTTATAACTACACTTTATTAATGTTTACATATTTAAATCTTGCTTTACAACATAGACGCGAGTTCAGCCATTCAACCTGTATATTTTTATTTAGCATTACTGCGGCGAGACTCACGCAAATCTGACGTCATTAATTTGCGCAAATATATATGAACAGAAAAATATTTTTAGCTTTTTAGTGCTTTGCGGTGATTAGCTGACGATCGCCGTTCAGTGTTTGGCCTGGCTTCGCCTGGGCAAAGGAGAGGGGATGCGACGTAAATACTGTGTCCGCGGCGCGGCGTGCCTTGTGCTCAGTACTCGCCGGACGGGGAGGGGATACGATGTAAAAACTGTGTCCGACGCGCATTGTGCTCAGTACTCGCCGGCCGGGGAGGGGATACGATGTAAATACTAGCTTTCTTATCCTTCCATGGTCAGAAAGCTGCTTTGCGAACTTTGGGTAGCATTGGGTAATGCGTTCGATACATGAGGATTAAATCTTTTTTCCCTGGCAATGGAGTAAAACGCTCTGCCGACATAACCAGATACCGAGCGTTAAGTACCGACATTTATTTCGTACATTTACTGCTATAATGTTATTCGATTCCAGAGAAATGCGTATGTATGCGGATATCTACATACGCATTTCTCTGGAATATGTGACACCAAAAGTTGATAGAATGCATTGTCATTGTCATCGAGTCTATCTACTGAATTTTAGCTCGACCGGATGTCGGAAAGTGGGCAAAGTTCCGCTTACAAGATTTGCATTCATTCACTACCGAAAACCAAAGTGAAATTTAAATAAAAAAAATGTGCCAGATGTTAAGAAAGAGTATTTATTGTAAGCAGACCTCATTAGATATTCTTAATTTCCTTAACTAGATTTATTTACTCTTACACATACAAAACAAAATACCAGAAAGTATAAAATTTACCAAAAAAGGATACCTTTGATTTTGATTTCTTTTCTCATATTTAATTTATTTATACGCCCATTGGGCTTTTACATACATAGTTCATAAAAAAAATATTCTGAAGATTGTAAGTTCACAATAGTAAAAGTAATAATACATATAACCATATCCATTTGACATATTATAACAGCAAGTAAATAGTAAATGCATACAATAATTATTTGTAGGTATAAACCTGTTGTACAAAAATGAGAAAATGCCTACTCCTAAGGGATACAAACGTAAATTAGTTAAAAAGAAATGTAAAGTTTATATGTACATACTAGGTAGTGGCAGCAGTAACATGATATCATACGACACATAGTGTATGAGGCCTTTGAATTAGAAAGTTAATGAAATAATTATTGGCGGTATTGTTAAAAAAATATAGAGCGTTTGACAGGTTATCGTGGCCTGTTAAATCGAGGGCGTTCGGTCTACCATTTTACATAGTTTATATAAAAATATTGGGAAGATTATAAGTATAGAATAGTAAAAGCAATAATATAACCTGCCATTTGACATATAAAAGCAAGCAAAAAGCAAATGTAAACATGATAGTTTGTAGGTATAAGCCTGTTGTAAGAAAATAAGAATATGCCTACTTCTATTATTATTATTATTTACTAGAGGAACAAGGTTATATATAAAAGGGTATTATTTTATAAAAAGACGACCATCGACAATATTCTTGTTTTAAAAATCATCACAAAAATAGTAATTTCGTTTACGGGTCTGACTGTCTGTGTAAATTTGATTTAATAAACTCAGATTTAGTTTAATGAACTGAATTTAAACTGGCAGTGGCAGGACCTTCTGATGATAAATAATATTTGGTAAAGTTATTTTAAAATGATTAAATTTACTCTCATTTTATGGAATTATTTAGTTTTTTATTAATTATTTATTAGTTATTTTCATATCACTTGTGCGGCAACATCTCCTCATCCTTCTCTTCCTCTAACCCGCCAAAACCTCTTTTTCACTCTATCCGGTAAAGTTACTCCGGTAAGAGAGTACTCCGCGGATCTTCTTACTGTAACTTCAGGAATACCGCAGGGCTCGCCACTTGGACCCTTGCTGTTTTTAATATTTATCAACGACGTAGTACTAAGAATAAAATCTTCAAAATATTTGTAGTTTGCCGATGACCTCAAGTTATACAAAAAATATATCATTAAAAGATTGCATCTATGTGCATATTATCATCATTTCATGAATGGTGCAAACTAAATATATTTTTTTAATACAAACTATTATGTAATTTCCTTCACAAAGAACATTAATATATTTTCAAGCACATATCGGACTAACAATGTCGCTTTATCAAACACAACATCAATTAAAGACTTGTGCCTGATATTTGACTCGTCACCTAACGTAGTAACTTACAGATACTATTTCAAAAAGTGGAGCACAAATAATAGGATTTACGCTACGAATCACAAATTGTTTTAAAAGTGCAGAATTGACTTTAACAATATATAAATCAATTGTGCTAAGTATTCTCAAATACGCATCCACTATTTAGTTTCCCAATTGTAAATAACAATTATAGGATTGAATCCAGACAAAGAAAATTAACCCGTGTAATTGTTTATCGCGAAGGTATATCTGATCAATTTTGAACGTAAAATGACTGAATTTTGCTCTGCAAACAACACTATCTGACTTTCTGATTTATTGCTTTTACATAAAATTATACATTCATAAGTTGATACACCAAATATTTTATCCCAAATTAACATCAATACACCATCAAGAATTTCTCAAGGCGGATGAAAGACATTTTCAATATTAAATCCTAATAAATACAGGATATTTCTGTACCGCGAACATTAATAGATTATAAAACTATAATAATAATGAAAAATATTTTTTTATTACCAATTTAAACACTATGAAATTTTGTACCATTAATATCAAGCTGATTTTTGATGAAGCCCTTTATTTATTAGTGCCTCATCAGTACAGGTGACAAAAATATTTGATGGACATATTTGTATTCTTCCTTTAAACCATTCTTGTTTGTTATTTTTTTCGTAAATACTAATTATTTTTGTTATTACTTTGTTTTAAAACATCCATATATAAAAAAAATTACGGAATCATGCCTGTTTCACGTCCATAATTAAGTTAAAATAAATTAATAAAAAGAATTAAAAACAAATATTTTGTTTTATAATGCATTATATAATTTATAAGGCTTTGTTACATATGTTGTCCATTTAAAAAAATATATTTGTAAAGTACTTGTTCGGTTCTTTTTAAATTTTTACTTTGTTCTGCTTTTTTATACATCAATTTACATTCGTTAAGTATTTATTACTAAATCAACTTATCTGTGAACATTTATAATTGGTCTGTTTTTTCATGTTCTTTTGTATATTATATTAAAATAAAGACTGTTTATTTATTCCTTAAATAAATAAATGTGCATTTTTTAAACTTATGCAAAACATTTTAACTTACTATTTTATATAATATTAATCTTCACACAAAAAATAAAACCACTAACTCACCTGAGTAGCACTATAGTGGCCCTACCTTTTATTTCACACATTTGAATACTGAAACAAACAGTACCTACGTATTTATTGATTGAACACGTAAATATCATTATAATAAACTTTAATCAATTTTTTTAAATTATTATAACATAAATTCAATAAATTACCAGGTGCCCGTCGAGAAACTAGACGGCATGTTGAAAAACGTAATTTTTAATAGGTACATCAGAATACTTAATTACATAATTTTGTGGTGAAAAAAAATGTCAATTCAGAAAACTTAGAGATAGGTGGAAGTACCAACTGTTTATCGCAATTAATTGTAAGCAGGGTAAAAAAACAAAAGAAACCAGTAAAAAGAGGACGGAGAGACAATAATATATTGTTCACAGTGTCTCAAAAGGAAATTCAATCTTCATCTGCTTTATTGTAAAACGAATTAAAATTTTCTTACAAAAAACATGAATTTATTTTAAACCTCAGCAAATTTATGTGTTCATGTTGTAATTATGGCAAGCCAGAAAGTAAAATCATTTTTACGAATAAAAAAGAGTGTTTATGCCATACATTATATGGAGGTATATGTAATATATTATTAATAATTATTCAGTATGATATGCGTCAGCAGTATGATATGCAGTATGATATGCGTCAGAAGACGCCAGCAGACCACAATGATATAAACTTCAACGTTTAGCTTTGATGCATGGAACTGGCAATGGAAGAAAAATGGACTGAACGGAAATGAGATTTTTATTTCGTAATACGAGTCGGGTCGTCCAAAAAGTCAGTTAAAAGGAGGGGTAAAAATGTTTTAGACAGATACAATATGGATAAATGTGAATAAACAGAAAATTTTTAATATGGACACAAAACTATCTGACCACTTCCCCAGGAAAATGTATTTTTGGATTGTTAATAAATAATTCTAAAGTAACTTGCATCATTTGTTGAAATGCTGCAATTACCTATTATTTATTCAACCAGACAATTATTTTTATTTCTGTACTTATATAATCAGAAATTAATTATATTGTCAAATATCAATCACTAAGTGGAACAACCATTTAAATAACATATTATTTATCAAACTCGGCAAAATTTATTTTTCCACCCTAACTTTGAGGTTTCTTATTAGGAGGGAGAATACTAAAGACATTCCTTATTTAAGACAAGCAACAAGAAGGAAAACTTGGTTTTAATTACTTCATTCGGCTGACTAGGCTTCTTACACGCTGAAGTGATGCGCAATTGAAAATCTGAAAGCTTTACTACTCCTGGCAACTTTAATGACTCGCGGTTAGGCGAGTTATGTATCGCGAAATTTAGGGAGAATGTTTTAAGATTGCCTTTCAATAAGTTTAATTTACGATTTCGTTAAACAAATCGATTTAAATTCAAATTTATATATTCAAACACTTTTCATTAATTATAAATTATTTTTGAAAACATCTTAGGGCTAAGTTTAAGCCTACTAGGTGAAGAAACGTTGGGAGACTTATATTATACTGGCGTGGATGCCAATACTAAGGGAAAAATAAGGAGAAAGACAGGAGACTGACAAAATGCTTTTATTCAGATCTCTCTAAGAGTCGGACAACCGATGATGGCGATAAAGACCTTTAAATTATATACTCGCGTGAAAAGTACGGTAGTGAGAATATAGCGCAAATTCATTTACTTTGTGACACTGCGCACTGCCCTTATGAACTTGATATTCGATATGTTGGCGACATATTTTGAAATAAAAAAAAATGTTGCACATGAGGGCACTCTTGTAAGGTGCCAAATAAAATAATTAAAAAAACAAAGCTAGAAAGCATATCAGGAATTTTGGGAGAAATTTTAAAAATAAAAATAAATCAACACACCATTTCTCTGGTAATTACAATATTTGATAAGTAGCTAGTTAAATATATATGGGATTTATGGATTAAATGGAAATGATGTTATTAATTATTTTTATCCCCTTGTAATGATAGGCATAATTATTTTATCCATCCAAAAAATATAGTTAGGTATGTAAAAAAATTATTACTAACAATTTGCAATTTGCGAGGCTTTGCTCATCTTACATCAGCATTAAATACGTCAGTACCTAGGCACTAAAAAACTTACTTATGAAGTACAATAACTTTTTCTCGTCATTTATAGCTAATAATAACAAATAGATTGTAACCAAATATACTTATACCATATTTTGCTTTGGATGTGGTCTTGGGCTTCAGAGTAAAGCTGTCGAAATAATTTTATAGATTTCTGGAATGAAATATTTATATAATAGATAGTTATTATAGCATAGTCTGGATAGAATAGTTATTATTTTTAATTACACATTTTTTAAAATTATATTTTCATTAAATAATGGATATTAAAAAAAACGGTTCTTTATTATAAATGTTAAATAATAAACAAAATTAATAAATAAATTGAGTTCGTCTACATATGTAATTACCATAACATTTTATTACTAATATTTAAATTTTAGAATTAATCAAATTATTCGGTTTTTGTCGATAAAATTAAACTATTTATTTTTATGATGTCTGAATTAGAAAGGAAAAAAGAGTTATAAGTATAACATTGTCATAACCGACAACATTTAAAGAAAATAAATTATTTATCTTTGTGGTGAGATTTATTAGTTCATATTAATTCAATTATTGTTAGGTTTGTTAAAATGAGTTTAAGTAACAGAAAAAATAAACATCGCCGTAGCACATTCGACTTTTTTCTTGGAGTCTATTGATGACAGGGTGCAGGAAGTGAACATCCGACATTGTTTTCGAACATTTAAACATTTTATCGTGTCTGATGTGCATATCTAATATTATTCTTGGTTATGTTTTTAATACTACTTTGTTAGACTTAAAAACCTGTCAAATTATTTATTTTTTAATCTGTAATGTTGTAATATTTTATGCTTCCGATTTTGTTGTCCGGGTTAAATCTTCCCCATAGGAAAAACTAAACCCTTCCACTCACTTTTCCACAAATGATCAGCTAGTCATTCAACACTATGCAAGTGCATTACATAAGTAAAATAAATACAAAACAATACAAGAACAACAACATGTCAACTCACCAGAGATCAAATGGGAAAAAAAAAATTCACCGACTCCAGATATTTTCATATCAGAGGGTTCGGCTCGGTAGAACTTCTAACAGGGCCTATAAATCCTACTGATCCCTCAACATAAATATTTAAAAAATCTTTCGTTATCCTACATGTATTCAAAATGACCGACTTTTGCATCTTTATATATAAATTTTTTGATAAATCTAATACGCCTAAATTTTTAATGAGAGAGCTAGGTATAATGCCAGTAGCCGAAATAACGAATGGTAATATTTTTATAGTCTGAGAATGCCAAATTCTTTTTATTTCGTTTCCTAAATCTGTGTATTTTCTTATTTTTTCATTAACAGATTTTTGAATGTTACAGGAATTTGGAATAGCGACATCAATGATATAAGTTATTTTTTTAATTTTGTCATGTAAAACTATATCGGGTCTATTATGACTAATCGTTCGATCTGTCAGTATAGTTTTATCATAATATATTTTATAAAATTCGTTTTCTAAAAATGAATTTGGTTCGTATTCATAATATGGTACTATATTACGGCAGTCAATCAAGTTATGTTTAATTACCAAATTTTGGTGAATTATTTTTAAAACTTGATTGTGCCTAAATGTATACTCGGACGGTGCTAATATAGAACATCCCGATATAATATTTTTTTTTTTTTTTTTTTTTTATTAGTAAAAAAAAGATACACGAATTACATAATATAACAATTACATAATATAATTACACAATATAGTACGGTTATTAATTACATAATATAAGTATTTGATGTACCCCCATAAATAAGCAGGGCTTGTGTGTATGGGGGTGTTGTTATATTGGTTTATATTTGGTACGATTCAGTTCAACTGTTCGGAATACTTTTTAAGGTGGCTTTTGAATTCTTTTATATTTGCATTCATGTTTCTAATTTTTTCTGGTAATGAGTTAAAAAATTTAACTCCGAGATATTCATGGTTGAACTGTCCTATTGTTTTTTTACATTTAGGAGTAGGAAGTATTGACGTTTGTCTAAGAATTCTGTTGTTTTTAAAGGGTGTAATTTTATTTTGAATATAGTTTTTATAAATTTGTAATGTTGCATGGTAGAAGTATAATGCACTTAATTTTCTGACCTTAAATTGTTTGAATAAAAGTTCGGACGAATATGAATAGGGTTTTTTTAATATTGTTTTTATTATTAGTTTTTGTGATATGTAAATTGTTTGAGTTTGATTTTTATATGTACCGCCCCAGCCTATAATGCCGTATTGTATAATTGATTGACAGAAAGCGAAGTATGTGGTTCTAAGTAATTTTTCGTTTAAAATATCTCTTAAACATCTAAATATATATGTTAGTTTCCTTATTCTGTTGTTCAGAATATTTATATGTGGGGACCATTTTAAACGCTGGTCTATTGTTATGCCTAGGTACTTAATATCGGTCTTGCTTTCTATGTTTGTGCATAACATATTGCATTTGTGGTTTTCTGTATTTTTCACAGAGTGGATAATTATGTTTATTTCTTTAGGTGTTTCTTGTTTTTTAATGAAAAATGGTAAATAATAAGTTTTTTTAGAATTTAAAGTCAACAGGTTTTCATCAAACCATAATTTTAGTTCATTGATATCTGTATTTGCCATGTTATTTAGTTCTGACCAGGTGTTTGCTTTTAGTAGTAGGACTGTATCGTCAGCGTAAGAGACAATGTCTCCATATTTGGAAATATTGAATATATCATTGACATATATAATAAATAACAATGGTCCCAAAACCGTGCCTTGGGGTATTGAAAAGTCACTATATTTTGAATCGCTGACTTGATTGAGTAATTTTACTTGTTGAGGTCTTTTATATAAATAACTAGTTATCCATGCTAAGACTTTTCCACTAATCCCTACTGATTTCAATTTACTTATTAATTTTTTATGTGATATGCTGTCGAAAGCTTTTTTGAGGTCTATAAATATGCCAAGACATTTTTTATCGGAATCTAGGGCCGTATATAAATAGTTGGTTATTTTTGCTATCGCGTCGTGAGTACTTGTATTTTTTTTGAATCCGAATTGGTTATAATTAATTATTTTATTTTCTTCTAAGAATGTCCAAATTTGTTTTTTTACAATTTTTTCATATATTTTTGATATATTCGAGAGAAGTGAAATCGGGCGATAATTTTGTGGATCTTTACGACAGTCTGTTTTATAAATGGGGGTTATAATTGCTCTTTTATAGTTATTGGGAAATTCGCCATTTGCTAGACTTAGGTTTATTATATGTGTTATGGGGTGAATTAAGTATTCTTTCATCGATTTTATTGTTTTAGTATCTATGTTATCAAAGCCGGGGGCAGAATCTCCTTTTAGTTTCGAAATAGTTCTGTCAATGTCGATTTCTGTGACTGGGTGAAATTTATTAATTTGACATTGTGTTATTTGTTGTGGATTAGATATATTGGTCTTATTTATGGATTTTGCTAGGTTTTTTCCCACGTTATTAAAATAGTTATTTAAAATATTACAACATTTTTTTGTGTCATTTTGTACGTTATATATTATTTCTCCATCTGAGATTTCTGATATGTGCTTATATTTTTTCTTTTTATTTATTATTTCATTTATTGTTGACCATATTTTTTTATTATTGTCTTTAGCTTCTGTTATAATTTTTGAGTAATAGTCGTTTTTCGTTTTCCTTATTAGTGTAGTTAGTATATTTTTATACTTTTTATAGTATATTACAATTTTATTGTTAACTAGTGGCCTTTGTGTTATTTTATAAAGTTTATTTTTTTTCCTAGTGGCTTTTATTAATCCTAGAGTAATCCAAGGTTTAATTTTTCTTGTTTTTGAGTTGGGGACGATTTGTTTTTTTTTTGTTGATTCTAAAACGTGTTTATTTAAAGTGTTTTCAAACAGTAATGCACTTTGGTTGGCGCATTTATTTATTAAAATTTCTTCCAAATTTTTCCCAAAATTTCCTTATTTATAAATATGTTCTATAGTTTCCGGAAAAGCCAAAAATTTTCTACACAAATCATCAATTTGATTTGTATCTTTGATTATATGCTTTCTATAATTTTTAGTATTAATGACTCTATCCTGAATGGCAAGCATAAATCCTTCTATTTCTGCGCTCAACTCTCCAATACTCAACCATTTGTTTGACGAAAATTTGTCAACATACGTTTGGTTGAGATAATTGAAGTGTTTTGCGTGTAAAATTTTATTTGACCAGGAATCTAATAGTTCCTGGTTGGGATTTATAAAAATGTTGGCATTCTCATCGTATAAATTTAAAGGTGTAATATTTCTATCTGCCTTGCAAATTATTTTGTGCATTTCTGAGCTATGAGCTTTCCTATGGAAAAAAGTTCTTAGCATTTCTACCTGATTATTTTTCAAAGAATTTATTTTGACTATGCCTCTACCTCCTAAATTTCTAGGTAAATTAACTCGTTCTATAGCTGAATTTGGATGATGGCAATTAAATTTTGTTAGTGTAGTTCTAATTAATCTTTCTAAGATATCTAAATCTGTATTAGACCATTTAATTATGCCAAATGAGTACGTTAATAGAGGTATTGCCCAAGTATTTATTGCTTTTACTAAATTTTTAGCAGATAGATTGCATTTTAAAATTTTCCTGATCCTAGTTTGAAATTTAATCCTTATATCATTTTTAATACTAGTATGGTCTAATCTATTTGATTGTGGGTATCCTAAATACTTATAAACCTCATCCCTTTTCATACTAGTAATTTGGAAATTTCTAAATATACTCTCGTCCCCATCTACAATTTTGCCTTTCTCTATATGGATCGTTCTACATTTATCTAAACCAAAAGTCATTTTGATATCATCTGAAAAGTTTTTAACTACCTCGATCATTTTCTCTAAATTTTGTTCAGAATTCGAAAATAATTTTATGTCATCCATATATAATAAATGCGAAATTGTACTACTCTCCCTTGTATTACCCTTAACTTTTATTCCAAACTTGCTTTTAATTAACATTTTAGATAGAGGATTCAATGCTAAGCAAAACCAAAGAGGACTCAATCAGTCTCCTTGAAAAATTCCTCTTTTAATTGAAATGCCCGGTATTACTATTTTCTTACCTTTTAAATTGATAAGTAAATTGGTATTCCAAAAGGACATAATATTTTCCAAAAAGCTAATAATAATGGGGTTAATTTTATATATATTTAATACTTTGATCAGCCACGAGTGCGGGACACTATCGAAAGCCTTTTGGTAGTCTATATAGCAAGTATGTAAATTACGTTTTCGAGTTTGAATCTGTTTTAGAATTACAGAATCGATAACTAATTGTTCTTTACATCCCATATGTTTTCTGCGACAACCTTTTTGTTGTTCAGATAAAATATTTTTTTCATCTAAATGAGTATATATTAAATCTGTTAAACAAGAGGTTAAAATTTTGTATATTGTCGGTAAACATGTAATGGGTCTGTACTGAGAAGGATTATTAATATTTTCGCTTTTGGGTAACATATAAGTAATGCCCTTAGTTAGAAAATTTGGAAAATTTTGAGGTTGACTGACAAATTTTGAAAGATTTGTTACATTAGAGTTTAGGCCATGTAATATACTATAGGTGTGTTACACAAATAGTCATCGCCGCACAAGCCGGCGGCAAAGCTTGATACTCCAATCATTCAGGGTGTGGATTATAGTCAATTTCCCAATTAAAACAAGTCTCTTGATATGAGGGTTTATTATACAGGTAATACAGGTTATCAACAGATCTACAAAAGGTACATAGCTTTTTAAGGCCTAACTAGTTACTAGGCAATCTATTGACTCTAAGGGCTCTGATTGACAAAGGTATAACATTCGCTCACGTGTAAACTAGGCTGAAGCGGTGAATGATGAGCAGGGGCCATAGGCGGGTGCCTAGGCAGGGTGCAGGACGAAGGGCGGCTACGATAGGCGGATGCCATAGCACGGCCTAACTGATGCGGTAGGGCGGGAATACGACGAAGGGCGGCACAGAAGCGGCCTGAGGCGGCCAGGGCGGCGCAGAAGCGGCCTGGAGCGGGGATGGGCGGCTTACGGCAAAAGGGCGGCGCAGAGATATGGCGCCATCATATCCATGATGGTGTAGTCGGCCGAATTGCCTGGACGTGATAACTGAGTCTAGGGACGCGGCACATTATAAAATGTACGCACGCCGGTCCCATTACGGCGACACTGATTTGGCGGTAAATAATAACTCGGAACTAAAGCATAGTGTTGAACTCAACGGGGGCCGGCGGTGAACTGCCGCGTTGTTTGCTCGCTCCCAGTACTTGACCTGCGTTGGTCGCTCGCGGGGGGGGCTTGTCCCACTCTTTGGCGCGTGCCCCATGCCCTTATAAGGACACGAAGTACATGATTGGCTGTTAGCCCGCGTGATCGTGACATGCAGAGATATCGCGAGCTCCTGTGTGTGTATTAGTGACTTTACATGAACTCAGTGCGTGATCGATTTCCGGTAAAGCGTGAGAATATACCTAACTTGTGCAGTTAGCTTGTTTTTATGGGCGATCCATAACACTACCCTCCTTGTCGACGAAAGAAGATCCCAGGCAACGAAGCTGAAGCAGGGCAACGTCCTCCTGTTTGCCGTAAGAGAGGTACAGAGCTACCTCATTTCACAAAGATATAAACACTCCCTAACTTAAGAGCCAAAACAAAAATTTTAACTACCTGAGAGCCAAGTTGAACAATCCTAACAAGTACACTGAACAAGGGTTGCCAAACCTCTTTCAAAAAAATAATTGCAGAAATGAACTCCAAGGCGCGATACAAAACACGCTATGATTTACATACTCGATTTTTTTTCCAAACAAAAAAGAATACACATGGCCTTCCTTCCAAACAGAAAGAATACATAAAACTTTCTCCAACAAAAAAGAATACACATGGCTTCCCTTTCAAACAGAAAAGAATACATAATGTTTTTTCCAAACAGAAAAGACTACACATGGCCTTTTTTTTAAGACAACACCAAAACAACAAATGTAGCATACAATGTGGTATATCCGAATGGATGTACACAATTTACCACAAGGCCTACACTTTCCATCAAACCACAAAAGAAGAACAATTAAGCCATGTTCACAATTGTACAATGTTATACATAATGATATTCTGGTTAGAGAATATTATTCGCTTATGCGATTGACCAAAATCAATCCATATTCGCGTTTTTCACAATGAAATTCTTAAACTAGACATGGTTTTTTTATACACAAAATTCCTGTTAGGGAATATGTACGCTGATTATATCATGCAATTGACCGAAATCAACCCATTTTTGCGTCACTTACAATGAAATTCTTGACACTATACAAAACAAGTATCAATACACATGTTATGTTATTTCTTATTATCCATTGATAATTTTGAAAAACGGAAAAAAACAAAAAGATTCTCCTCAAGATTTTAACAATATATTCTCATTTTCGTCATGGTTTGTCTGGTTTGCTAATAATTCTTAGGCATATAGTCCATCCTCTCGTATCGCATATTAATTATTAAGGTCAACGCTACCAAGACCTCCCATGTAATTAATTCTAAGGCTAATATCATCCTATAACATTTAACGATTTACTTCCTGTAAACCGTACAGCGCTGTACCAGGTGTTTAACAAGAAACACCAGCACGTCGTAACGATAACGTTCGACAAAACATTCGGACCACTCATAAAGTGTCCTTCCCACCAAATAACCAGACAAAACCTACAATGACCTTAAGTGCAATTATCAACCCAATTCTTTGGTTAAGATTCAATAATGTCCCAAAATGACATAAATATGCAACCTCCATTTGTCCTTAATGACCACAATTTAGATTCCCAACGAGTCTAAGACATAATTACGTTATCTTTACAAAAACTATTTCTTCTCACCGGGTATATACTATAATTCATCTTCCTATGAGAAATATACACACCACACTTGACATGGCGTAACACATATTACAAACAACACACTTTTTTTTTTTTTTTTTTTGTCTCAACTTTATGAAGGACTTTACACGTTATTTCTTTTTATTGATACCGAAGCAATCAAATACGTGTTTACAACAAAAAAAAAATTCACACCATAATTGACATGGCGTAGCATATAATACAAAAACACAATTTTTATTTCGTCTCAACTTTATGAAGGACTTTACACGCTGGTTTTTTTTTACCATATTGATACCGAAGCAATCAATTACGTGTTTACAAAAAATTACAATACACAACCCATAACTAATTAATAATTAGTTAGGGAACAATTTACACAATTATAATTTACAACATATTACATACACTCAACAACTACTGTGTGTGATTATTCAATTTCTGTTATATAAGACTTATTTGAGTCTTTTCAATTTAATAACCGAGATCTACATAATCCGATTCCTAGAGTTTGACTTCCTTAAAAATAAACGACACGTATTCACTACGCAAGAAGAAAGAGAGAAGAAAAAAAAATTCCAGAAAAAACAAATAATTGGTAGGTAACCAATTAAATAAAAAAAACATTTGACATATTTTCTATACAAGAGAATGTCCGAACAAAAACCACATAACAGGGTTTTTCTTATTTAATCTATACAATTTTTATAACACAAGATATTTGAGTTATAATAACTTCTATTTCACAATAATTACAAACGTTATGAATGAATTTGATTTTTTATTGTTATTATCTATTGCAAATCAAGTTACAGTTACGAGAAAAGGAAAAAATTATTATTCCTATTAGAAGGTCTGCTAGCGTCCTAGTTAGCCAACTTTATAGAGAACAAGACGAAAGAAACAGCGAGGTTATTTTGTCATCCGGAACAATATCCACACAAAGGTTCATGACGCCCTTGAGCTAATACAAAACGAATGACACCATTCCATCTACTATTCACTATTAAAAAAAGAACGCGAACGAAATAGTATTCAATAATTATTACGTATTTTAACTGCAAAAAAAAATATATCATACTACTGCTTCGCGGCGAGCTTGACGAATTCATTATTATTATTATTAATTTTGTGTGTAAAGAATGTTTACTGCGACGCGAGAATAATAATTCCTTGTCCGCAAATTCTCCGCGTAAATATAAAACATATCATGTTACTGAGCGGAGTTTTTTTTGTTTTTGACCAAGCAATTTATTTTCTGTGTAATATTATTTCCTGTTCTAAAAGTTGTTTTACTGTTTTACCATTTACTGCGAAAAATGTTGAAACAACTGCGTATTCCAACCAACAATCTCTTTACTGTGTAAATGTTATTTCTACTGCGAGTTTTTTGCTGCGAGTTTTTATTCTAACCAACTATTATTTTCTGTTATATTACTTTTGCGGCAATTCAAAATTTAAAATTCTACCAATATTGGGAGGATCCATGATTTGGTAATAACCGGTAAGGTCTACGGATCTTAATTAAAAACAACCAATACGTTATTTATTAGAGAATGTAAATTAAAACAATAACTGAATTTAATCCGATCGCAAATTGATACTTTGGAAGTTCTTTCGAGTATTTGAATTATTTCAACTTATTACAATGAAACAGATAAGCTAAGCTTAACCTGACAAAAAAAAATTATTTCTATAACGAAACAATTAAATTGCATTCCAAAATTGAAATAACACATCTATCTCTCGGAAACATCCACATTTAACATTTATTACGTCGTAATTTCTCGTATTTGGTTTATTACGTATTTAGTAACAGAATGTATTTGCTTCACACTTCCGACGGCACATTCAATATTTTTTTTTTTTTAGATAATAAAAAGTTACGCGTTACACTACCGACTGCACATTTGTATTACAAACACTCCCGAAACAGAAATGAACCTCACACACAGCTGTGGATAATGCATATTAGTACACATGGATATCACAGTAACACATAACAAGAAAAGACACATTCTATCGGGCAATTGACTATCCAGGTTGGGCGTCCAGTGTTACATTAGCGTTTAGGCCATGTAATATACTATAGGTGTGTTACACAAATAGTCATCGCCGCACAAGCCGGCGGCAAAGCTTGATACTCCAATCATTCAGGGTGTGGATTATAGTCAATTTCCCAATTAAAACAAGTCTCTTGATATGAGGGTTTATTATACAGGTAATACAGGTTATCAACAGATCTACAAAAGGTACATAGCTTTTTAAGGCCTAACTAGTTACTAGGCAATCTATTGACTCTAAGGGCTCTGATTGACAAAGGTATAACATTCGCTCACGTGTAAACTAGGCTGAAGCGGTGAATGATGAGCAGGGGCCATAGGCGGGTGCCTAGGCAGGGTGCAGGACGAAGGGCGGCTACGATAGGCGGATGCCATAGCACGGCCTAACTGATGCGGTAGGGCGGGAATACGACGAAGGGCGGCACAGAAGCGGCCTGAGGCGGCCAGGGCGGCGCAGAAGCGGCCTGGAGCGGGGATGGGCGGCTTACGGCAAAAGGGCGGCGCAGAGATATGGCGCCATCATATCCATGATGGTGTAGTCGGCCGAATTGCCTGGACGTGATAACTGAGTCTAGGGACGCGGCACATTATAAAATGTACGCACGCCGGTCCCATTACGGCGACACTGATTTGGCGGTAAATAATAACTCGGAACTAAAGCATAGTGTTGAACTCAACGGGGGCCGGCGGTGAACTGCCGCGTTGTTTGCTCGCTCCCAGTACTTGACCTGCGTTGGTCGCTCGCGGGGGGGGCTTGTCCCACTCTTTGGCGCGTGCCCCATGCCCTTATAAGGACACGAAGTACATGATTGGCTGTTAGCCCGCGTGATCGTGACATGCAGAGATATCGCGAGCTCCTGTGTGTGTATTAGTGACTTTACATGAACTCAGTGCGTGATCGATTTCCGGTAACGCGTGAGAATATACCTAACTTGTGCAGTTAGCTTGTTTTTATGGGCGATCCATAACAGATTTTTTGCCAAAAGAGGATGTAAAGTAGTCAGACGTTTGTACCAAAAATTATGTATCCAATCGCAACCCGTGGCTTTCAAATTATGAGTATTTTTAATAATTTTGGTTAACAATTCAACCGATATATTAGAAAAACTCATTTGTTCAATACCTGAAAAATTGAGTTCTTCATTTTCTATCCATGGAGTTGAATCGTTATGTTTTATATCTTTACTCCAAATTTTAGTCCGAAAATCGCGCATATCTGATTCAGATGGCAACGGAATATTATTATTCGAAATAATATTTTGTTTATCGTCAAGTTTGGAATAAAATATTTTTTCATTTTTCTGGAATAATCTATTATTATTTTTTTTATTATACGTATAATTATATCTTTTTAATCTACTAGCTTTTACGCCTAATTTTTGTTTTAATAAATCCAATAAATCATTGATTATATTTTCATTATTATGACTATCAATGTTATAACCAAATTTTCTACCAATTTCATCTACATGTCTCAAAATTTTCCTACTTCTATTTCCATTTTTATATTCTATTACTCTAGCTATGTTACTTCTTAAAAAGACTACATCATTTTCTAATCTGATCTGCCATTCTGGTTTACTATAACTATATGATCTATCGTCAGAGGATGATAATTTAATTCCTAACTTATTACAAACAGTAATCGCACTAGCGTATACTATTGTATGAAGATCTAAAAAACTAATTTCGTCAAATATGATTTTTGGTAAAATTATGTTATTTAATTCAAAAATTAATTTAGATAATTTCTTTGACGTATGCAATTTCGGTAATTTTGGTCTAACTGTTGGCTCTACATCTATATATCTGTTTATATTATTATGAAGTAAGTTAGCTAATTCTACTACATTTTCATCAACAAAGTTTAAATTTGCAATGTTGATTTCCCTAAGATTATAAATAACGTCTAAGTTATTTGAATCTACTGTAATATCATTGGACATTTCGACTAGAATATTATCCAAACTATCTACATTCAATGCATCTGATATGACATTATTACTTGTGTTAATTTGTTCTAAATTATTTCCCCTTTGCAATCTATCTGCTACTTCCCTTTTAATCTGTTCTAATGTGACTACAGAAATTAAATTATTTTTGAAAATAGCTCGCTTTTGGTCTGCTAATCTTTGTTCGCTTACTTGGGCAATCGGATAATTTTGTGAGAAAAGTAAATGTAATTTTTTCCTGTATAACAACATATCTGTTTCTACTTTGGTTACATAAAAATATGAACGAACAATGAACATATTGACATCGTTCGTCCATTTCATACGCTGTCTAGGAATACCTGCTTTTGTTTTTTGGGGTCTTAGACTATCCACGTTCATCTGTACAGATGACATAATAATCCCCTGTTCATCTACGTTGGTTGCAAATGACATTGTTGTCATTTTACAAAACAACTTGGAGATGATTGTATCTTTACTACTACATTCCAGTAACCAAATCAATAAATAATTTTCAATGTGACCAAATTAAATATTCTAATCAAACTACCTTTCGACATAACAAATCTATAATTTCCAATTCAACTACCTTTCAACATTACGAATCTATGATATATTATATTCCAGAAAAACGTTATCAACATAAAAATATACCATTAAAATATATTTTTATTTTTTTCAAATAAATGTCAAATATTGTTGTTTACCTTGGTTACTGGGGTCCTCAAATATTTTTTTTTTAAATCCTATTTATATACCTAAATATCCTATGGCTTACTGGCAGTTTATTTAATGCGTTATCTGATATACTCTTCTTTAAATATTTATATTTTTTGGGATCAAAACTAATTCGTTTCTATCTGATATTACAAAAAATAATCAGAGAGCAAATGCAAAGTATATGCCTAAACTAGCGTTGCTAAGTTAGTTGCGTTGTTATTAATTGTACTATTATAGACGCGTTTATTATTGCGAGATCGGTTAATATAAATTTTGTCATGGTTTGCATGCTACGTAAATATGACCTATTTCAGACATCAGATAACTATATTCAGTGTTATTTAACTCAAAATAAGTGATTTTTTAAACTTCGCCGAATTTCCTGAATCACCTATTCCCGATGGGGTTGCTCAAATGCAAGAAGACTTCGGAGACATCATGGGGTGGTACATTATGGCCAACGAAAAGTTAATAAGACTGTACCCACCTTGCTCCTTTAAGCTCAATATAGAGCGGAAATTTAAAAAAAAATCTGAAAGCTGCACGACAAGCAGCTGCAAACTTCGTGGTTAAATTAATATATAACAGAGGAGAAGAAATGCCGTGCACTTATTAATGATTCAAAACACAACCCCCAGCATAGATACATACAAATGTTTGATGCCGCAAAGGTCAATATTGTCATTGGAATTCGATAAGACGAAGTCTGTAAAATATGATGTTGAATACTCTTTTTGTGGGACAACAGCATGAATAAATTATGGCGGATCAAATGGACGTGCAACAAGATGATAGAGAGGCCACAAAAAGCATTATTTAGGTGGTGGTGAAAGGTGTGACACAATATGTTTAATCATTTATACCAGTTGTATCACGTTGTACTAAACAGATTTGACAAGGTAGTTTTATTTATTTATTCCTTTAGATTTACACACAGTACAATATGATACAAGATATAATTTAAAAAATTTTAGTGATTATAGATTATTGTACCTTATCAGGTCGAAATTATAGGTTCCTAACTAGGCAAATTGCCCGTTCCAAGGAACCAAAAATATGCGAAAGTAAGTGTGTGATTTGTCTATGTCTATAATATATATCTCATTATGTGTGACTCATAAAACAAAAATAAAAAACAATCGATCTATATAATAACAATAATGATAATAGTACGAGAGCCCACGACCAAAACCATGTCTCATAGCAATACGGCAAAAACCCTATAAAATCGTTAGATTGTATGATTCTGAACCCGACTAGGTGTGTAGTAACGGTCGAAAGTGTAGCAACTGCGTGGGAGGCCATTTCTGCTGTGTCAAAAAAAAAAGACAGTCGGTATTATAGCAATACGTCTGATAGTGAAAATGTACATAGATTTTATAATTGTATTACGAAAAAGTTTGTTTTCAGACATTTTGCGCGTAGCATATAGCCTGAGCGCATTTTTGAAAATGTCAACAAATTTAGCCGACCTGTATCATAGCAATACGGATAATTTTTTTTTCAACTTTTCGTATTGCTGCCATGATTACCAAAAACCTGTTTTCAGACACTTTAAGTGTAGCATATACTCCCAAAAACGAAAATAACGTTTCGGAGTCGCCTGGCCGACGCCTCTGTTAAATGTTTTTTTTAAATTTACAGCCTTCATAGATATTCAAGAATCTCCCTTGTCTATTATATGTACTTTGACAGATGACAGATTTCATTACTTATTTCTTTTGTAAAAGTTACTCAAGTGTGCTTTAAATAAAACCAAAACTATCAAATCAATCAGTATTTAATTTCAACAGCCTCAGCGCTTGTTACGCTCCTGCCCCTTTCTTACTATTATACAGCTCACTCGCCAGCTGCTCCAAACGTATCGAAAAGTTGTCTGATAGAGAAGGTGCTACACTTAATTTGTTTGATATAAATTTTTTGCACATGTGGACAACTTATTTTATCATGTCCAACAATTTTCAGACATATTGCTATGATACCGATCGGTAAAATTTGTTAACATTTTCAAAACGGTCTCAAAATTTAATGCGTTCACATTTCCGTCTGAAAATTGTTTTGTTCGCATCAAATAACCAAAATTTACTAATAAAAAAGATTTTCAGACGTATTGCTATGAGACATTTTTTTTGTCTCATTTTTAATTTTTTTAAGTGATTTTACGGGTTTGCGCTACACCACTAACGTCTGAAAAATATGTTTCCGGTATCTCAGAACTATCATTCAACTACAGTCTGCAAATCAGACATATTGCTATGATGCAGTTCGGTAAAATTCTTTGACAATTTTGAAAATTCGGTCAGATCAAACGCTACGCGGAAAATGTCTGATATTGGTATTTTCGAGTTCAGGATAATAGTATCTATCGATTTGATGCGGTTTTGGCCGTATTGCTATGAGACAAAAATTTTGGTCGTGGGCTCTCGTACTATAAGTAGAGAGCGAGTACATTATATTGAGTATGTGTTTTCTTATCGAAAGTAGCCAATTGGGTAAGTAAGAATACAAATGTAGTATTATAAAATAACGGAAAAAAGCATACTACAATATAAACATTAATGTATATACTTGATAGATTAAAGAAGAATAATTTATATCTCGTGTACAATATCACGGTGGTGTTATGACTCATAAAACAAAAATAAAAAACAGTCGATCTAAATAATAATAATTATAAGTAGAGAGAGAGAGTACATTATTATGAGTATGTGTTATCTTGTCTAAATTATCCATCAGGGAAAGTAAGAATACATATTGACTATTATTGAATAACGGATAAAAACATATTATAAAACAAACATTAATGTACATGCTTGATAGATTATAGGAGAACAATTTATATCTCGTGTACAATATCATGGTGGTGTTATGACTCATAAAACAAAAATAATAAACAGTCGATCTAAATAATAATAATTATAAGTAGAGAAAGAGAGTACATTATTATGAGTATGTGTTATCTTGTCTAAATTATCCATCAGGGAAAGTAAGAATACATATTGACTATTATTGAATAACGGATAAAAACATATTATAAAACAAACATTAATGTACATGCTTGATAGATTATAGGAGAACAATTTATATTTCGTGTACAATATCATGGTGGTGTTATGACTCATAAAACAAAAATAAAAAACAGCCGATCTAAATAATAATAATTATAAGTAGAGAGAGAGAGTACATTATTGTGAGTATGTGTTATCTTGTCTAAATTATCCATCAGGGAAAGTAAGAAAACATATTGACTATTATTGAATAACGGATAAAAACATATTATAAAACAAACATTAATGTCTAATATAGTGGAGTGGTATAGCAGCATAGTAATTTGTATCAGCAGTCACAGTAATTGAAGTTTTTCACGGTCCAAATCAGCAATATTGTTTATTGGAATTGTCTTGGATGTATCAGATTTCCTCAAAAGAATGCGCCCTCCTCTGGACCAAGCATGTTTATAATTATGGTCTCTAGCAAATTTTTTTGTTTGTGATAGCAAAAATTTTCCTTTCTGAGTTAATTGGTCGGATATATAAATGTGATTGGCGGTTTGCGATAATCCTAGGTCCCTTGTATTTATTTTGTTTGTCACATTGGTAGTGGATTTCTTGTAAGATTTGAATTTGGATAGGAACTCGTCCCGCGATGTTATGGTATTGAATGTCGCCACGATAGATCTTGGATTTCTATCGGAGAACTTCGGTCCCATCCTGTTAATTTTTGTTATTACAGAATGCACGTCGGTATTTTCGTAGTTGATGATATTACAGATTTTTTTGAGAACTTCTGCGTTATTTTCAATGTCAGACTCCGGGATACCTCTTATCTCGATGTTACAGATTTGGCTTAAATACTCCAATTTATCAATTTTTTCCTCTTGTTTAGAAATAGTATTGAGTAGTAAATTATTATGATTTTTTTGTGCAATTAATTCGTCGTTGACTATTTCTTGTGCTTTTTCGATAACATTTATCCGTTTTTTTAAGTCTTCTTGTTGATCTGTCATAAATTGGATAGTTTTTATTATTTCGTTATTTTGTGAGATTAGAGCTTCATATTTATTTACATATGAATCAAATTTGTCTTCCACGAATCTCATTATGGTTGTTTTGAATTCAGTGAGCTCTTTTAAAAATAGTTGCGAGGTTAATGGACCATTAGCTCCATCTATATTTGAGGTTGGTAAGCTTTCTGTGTTTGTTTGAATTGCGAGTTTAGGTTTTGGCGCTTGAGAAAACTGTTTTGCTTGTATGGCGATAGATGGCAGTTCTTTTTCGTTGTTCAATGTTATTTCATTATTCGCCTGCTTTGATTTGATATTTTTATTGTTTTTAATACATTTTTTGCATTTCCACTGCAAACTCCTTGCACTACGGCGTGTCGTTTCAGTAATGTCAGCACAGCCAAGATGGTAGCTTTTTTCACAGACACTACAGCAAATAAAATCCGATGGAGTGTCAATGTCTTTTTCGCAAATAATGCACTTTGTATTCATGGTAGTATTGTTTGCCACAGTCTTTACGTAAAAAGTGATGTTTAATTGGCTAAGATAGTACTCGTTAATCACTTTAGCGTCACAACCGATGATTTTTTCCAATAGGTAGAGATAACACTTCAGGTCAGTTTGACACTTCGAGGTAGTTTAGAAATGTAGATAAAAAAGCACTAAAACAGCCACTTCACGCGATAAAAATTCACTGGTTTGACGCGCGGTCTACAATTTAGAAGAATTGTGCACTTTAAACTCAGTTCACTATTGGTTTGTTTGGTGATTTTTAATAAAATTATGTAGACATAAAAATACGTCACACTGGATGAATGGGTAGGTAGGTAGAATGTTACATTATGACATTAAAAAGCAGCAGATTGTTTCAAACTATTAGTGTCAAATAGAACCATTGATTTTCTTAAGTTCATGTTGACACCTTATTCGAAACCTATTTTACGACATAATATTGCATTCGAAAAGATCATTCGACGGATTCGAAGAAAATTTGAAAAGATCATTCGACGAAGTACTGCGTATTCCTCACAGTAGGTCAAATCAAATTGACATAAGAAATATTCCAGGTCATAAAATCACATTCGGAAAAAAGAAATTAGATTTTATTTTGCCACAAAACTCCACAACATCCTTCCCCCAGATACAAAGTGAATAGAAATTTGTAATGATTACAAATCAAGAACAAAAATCTGACTGAAAGAGATTAATGAAAAAACTTCGAAAAAAACATTAAAAACGACATAGAAAACTAATAAAACAGAAATTAATAACTTTAGCCCGCCTCAGCACAGGTCACCTTAGTGAGGAGGACTAAGAAATAAAGTTACTATACCTACATATATTCACTATCATATTTTGTATGTCCAATAAATAAAAAAATAAATAAACAAATTAATTAGCCTTATAAACAAAATACAGTAACAATTAATAAAATGGTACAAAGTAATATATACGTGTTTCCACGTTCAAAATATTCTAAATTTGTACAGTTCAATGTGCCAAAACCCTTTCGCAAATGTCAAAGCCCTTTAGGTAGCATAATTTAAAAATATTTGCTTCATTTTAAATTAATGCAAAAAGGAGAGATTTGAATAAATTACCAAAGGACGAGACCATCAAATATCATATTAACCCCTTCATTTTCTCAGCCTAAAAATGTGTGCAAGCAACCCTTGTGTGTTTATTTATTGTTATTAAGTTTAATTTGTAGAACTCCATTTTATTTTTTATTTTTTTATATATTCAATAATATTATTATTGGGTTTATAAAAACAGTTTATTTTTAAACAAGTTCTGCTGTGTAATTATTATTACGCGTGACAGCTGTTTCGCCCTCTGAAGGCATTATCAAACTGTCGTTTGATAATGCCTTCAGAAACAGCTGTCACGCGTAATAATAATTACACAGCAGAACTTGTTTAAAAATAAACTGTTTTTATAAACCCAATAATAATATTATTGAATATATAAAAAAATAAAAAAAAAAAAAACCCTTGTGTGTTTTCGAGCCTGTAAATATTTGATCAGGAAAAACCCGTGGCCCGCCCTACGCAGCCGATACAACGGGAAACTTTTACTAAAGTCTGAGGTTTTTTATTTTTATCACAGTCGCGTTTCGTTTCCGACATTTTTTTTGTCACCGGTGCCAGCGTTTTCGTCTCTAGGAAATTGAGTGCATATAGCGGGAAATTGGTAAAAGTAGTCGAGCGTATATACACATTCTTTATACTCTCCCCAGGCCTCCCAAAAGTCCTTCAAGATGTTGTCCTCCATGAGGAAAGCAGCGATGTATTTGCTCTCACCTGTCGTAGTGCTACTTGGGTGGAACACACCTTTTATAGGTTTAGGCCGCACTTTGCGGTTTCTGGAATTCCGGATGCTGGCTTATGTGTCTAGCGCTAGATAATATAACGAGGTGAAATCTCAAAGAGCCTTGTGATTTATAAATTACCGTGATCAATCACACGGTTTTTGTTTGTGATTCGGGATAAATCAGGGATAAGACTAAACGGAGTCTGTCCTGGATTGAGTTGAGATAAGTCTAACAGCCTGAAGCTTTTTCAGGTCTTTGGGATAAAATAATACACTCTTTCAAATAAACCTATTAGGTTTTCCTTTCATCAGCAGGTTTAGTATTGCCCTCGGTGTGGATTCTAATGTGATTCTAAGTTTGTTTAGGAACCAAGCGTTCAAAAGTTGTACATAAAATTATCCCTTAAAGTTTCGTTTCGAAAAGGTAAAACATCAATTTTGTGTATGTATTTAGTATCCGTATAACATGAATAATTAGTATCACAAAACGTTACAAATTATTATAAGCATTCCAAAACATGAACACCATATTCTTTATTTCCAGTGAAAACCTAGGTAGATACTGTGAAAACATAAATGCGTGTTTTTCCCTAGCGAGTGTCGGCTGACAGGAACCATTCTGACGAGTTTAATTTAATATTCGCGAAGTGAAACTGAAGCAAGAAAAATATTATATTTTTGTTAAGTAATAATACATGAACAAATGCTTTTTAGAGAATTTTCAGAACCGTACGAATGCAAATGAAATATTTTATTTGATTATTTGTGACATTCATACAATTTTGTTGTGAATAAAATGAATTAATTTTAGTCTTTGAGTTTTGTGCGGTTTTTCATGAAATATAAGTCATATACTTCGATACGTAAGAAATGTCTGAATAAAACAACAATAAACGGTATCCAGTATTTGAACTAGGCGTAAGCAACATAACTCCAAAAACTGGGGAAGTAAAATAGAAAATGCAATACATTTTTCTTTGCGCCTCCGAATTTTGATACGTAACAAAAAATGTGTACTTGCAACTCGCTTTACACTGACAGACACTCGCCCCAGTAAGAAATCACCAATCAAGATAAAAAAATTAGATAAAATAGCGTGAGCTTAGTTTGTATACGAATATTGAAGAGTCAGGTAGGTACTAAATTTCCGCTTCCGCAATTCCTTCTTTCTGTACTACTTTCTTCAGTTTAAGAAAACTCATCGATTGAAGATGTTATTATTCCGTTGGATTTCGGAGATTTGGGGCTTACATTAATATTTATAAAAATAGAACTAAGGTTCTAGTGCAAGTATAGCATCCCCAATTGAGGCATGCTGTGAGGCCGAAGGGGGTGAAGGAAGGAAGGGGATGATAAAGAGGAAGAAGTGTTTGTATTGAGTAGTTACTTAATTTTAAGGAAGAACACAATCTGTTTTGTAAATATATTATGAAGCAGACATAACATGAATAATGAATGCACGAGCAACTTCTATACGTGGCCAAACGCCCTAAATTCCACATACATATATAATATTATATTCGCGATGCGAACACCGGAAGAATGTGCTAACTTCGGGACACTCTCTCCGTTCTCCACTTCATTCTCCTTCAGAATCTCACCCGCTTTAAATTCCAAATTAAAACCAACCGCTGCACTTTGTAACAGAAAGGCGAGAACCCGACCCAAACTGGCTATTTAGGAAGGAGAAATTATCGCATGAAACCAGATACAGATGACTGCAGACTCAAATGGGAGAGCTCTAAAAAGTTATGTTATATATGAACGCAGTATTCAGGTCATGGGTTTTGCATATTAGTGTTTCCACTATTGAAATTAAACTCACACAATTTATTGAATTAACGCATATCACGTAGATTTATTTACCCAAATAAATCAGAAATGTATTTTTCAACATCTTTCCTTCCCTTTTCAGTAATAATTGAATAAAACCACCTTATCTTTTTGTTATTATTATTTTATTTTATTTATTACTATTTTTATGCGCCCATGGGAATTTTACATTGGGTACACTGAAATGTTTACCATTTTGTACATAAGCGCTATAAACAAATATTGCAATTGAATTTAAAAAAAAAACTGAGATAATAATAAAAATTAACTGAAATTATCAGAAATAATATCTTGACATGAAAAAAATGGTTGTATGAATTGTTTATATTCTCTATTTCGTAAAACATGTATTTATCATATCGGAGTTATTTGTTCATTCCTTTTTTTTTTAATATCGCGTCGGCACAAAAACACAAACCAAAATAATTTTGGAATTGTTTACGAGACTATTTAATTATTGAATGAATCATCGAAATGACGGCGCGATCTATCCCAAAAATGAACAAACTTATATTGAAAAACAATAATTGTTTCAGAATCAGAAACAGTGTTGGATAAAATAAGATACGGAACAATAATTATAAGTGGTTTTCTGAGAAAGTCACCTTTTAGGCATATTTCAATTCATCACATTTTTCTTTGTTTAGCGAAAAATGTTTAGTTTATCACAATCGTGTGTTCAGATCCTCCTGTATTGCGAAAGCCAAAACTCTGGCCATCTGTGTACTTTCAGCCAAACTATTGTTACAGCTAAGGCGCAAACCGAATGAAAACCGAGGAGAATTGTTATTAAAGTTTGCTACAATTTTTATCAAAATCATTGTATATTATTATATTTAGTGCTATGATTATTAATATTAAATAATATTATTTAAACAAAAAAATGTATCTACCATTTCCAACCCTATGTTTTTGATATTAAAATATTTGATTTCGAACATTCAAAGTTTCTACCCTTATTCTGTTTCAGAACTCGTACATAGATGTCGGTACTATTTCAAAAACCAACTTTTCTTTGGTATAGAAATAAGCGACTGATTCCACAGTAAATAGGTAAAGCTTTAAGCCACACAATGAACTTTACATGAGACGATAAAAACTAATATTTTTGGACTCGTAAAACTAATTAAAAAGTGTAAATTGATAGTATTAATTTGTTTTTCAAAATTTAGATGTACAATATTTTATAATTCGGAGATTTTACGGTTGAGTAATTTCACTAGGGGTTTGTCGAAATAACCTAAAAAAAATGTTAACTTCCTTTTCTTTATGAAACTAAAGAAAAGTAATATTGAAAATAAAAAAAATAAGAACATAAACGTGACGAAGTATTTTACCAATTTACCATCGAATGCTTATAAATTAACAAAGACCGCCACATAGTTTTAAAAATTTATTTTATAATATTTTTAATAACATATTTACTTTCTATAATTTAGATACCGATTGTTTGTTTAATTTCGACAAATAAAATAAACATTTTTAGCAGTTTTAGCACATCTATAATATGGAACCAAATTAATTTAATTTAATTTTGTCTACGGCTTTAGTAGCCCTTTATTATTTTACAGTGCCTTATGGTTCCCCATACATTTTAATGTCATAGGCTAGCGGGTTATGCAAATAAGATGTAGATATAATGTTATCGTTTGGGAGAACTATTTCCTTTGGACCCCCTGTAGTTGAGCGTTGTCAACTATTTTAAATTTGGAATGTTACGTAAAACAAAATAGTTTTAACCAGCAATTAAAGCCGAAACAAGAATTAAGAAGATTGAAATTTCCTCTAAATAATACATTATTTGATATAACTTTGATAAGTAAGGAATGATTTAATAAGATATGAAACATGACAATACGCCGTTAAAGGTAAATACTGTATTATATAATGTACAAAAAGTAAGAGAAAAGAGATGCGGTATATATTTTAGTTCTAGTTTATTGTCTATTATATTATATTATTATTTTTGTCTATGTAATGAAATAATGTTATCTTAGGTTATTCTGTTTATATTAACTTCCATTTATTATTAAATTAACTAATTTATATAAACTTTTCTACATAAATTTATAATATTGTAATCCCTGAAGGATAACCTACACTTTCTATTTTATTTTATTTTAATTTTAAGTTTATTGCAGAAACTTAAAATTAATATACTTTAATAGTACACAACTGCTGACCCTGTACAAATCGCAAGTGCGCCCTACTATCGAATTTGGCAGCCATCTCTGGTCCGGAGCCACTAAATACCTGAAAAAAACCCTTGACTCGGTGCAGAAACGGGCGGTCCGTTTGATAGATTCCCCAATCTTAACAAACGAACTGCAATCTTTAGAGCACAGGCGTCAGGTAGGTATGCTGTCCTTGTTCTATCGGTATTACAATGGAAGATGTTCTGAGGAAATAGCGTCATTGATCCCTTCGGCACCGGTGCGTAGTCGGGATACACGCCAAACGCGCGCCCAACATTTGTACACGGTTGACATTTGTCACATGAGAACGGGTCACTTCTACGATTCGTTCTTAAGTTCAACAGCTCGGCTGTGGAATGAGCTACCGGCCTCTGTGTTTCCTCCCTCCTGCAACATGGGACTCTTCAAGACCCATGTTCACTCCTTCCTCTCCACAAAAAGACCCTCCACACAGCATCCCCAAAGATGACATAAGCCCTGAGGGAAATTATTTTCTTCAGGGCCTCCTGTGTGGAGTTAATATAAAAAAAAAGAAACCAACAGTACATAATTACAAAGAGTACAATAGTTACGAAGTTAAGAAAATAATTTGCACATAATTTATATTTTAGTTATAGTTATGCATATATCAAATAATATGTAAATACTAATTTACGTATCCAATACTTCTGTCTCGACACAGATAACACCTGTAAAACAACTTTATATTGATGATAAAAAAAGTTTGTTTTTTTGTCTTCCGGAAGATGCACAGTAAGCATCAAGCTACAATCAGTTTTTCGGTGTATTGGTGATAATTTTCATCCGTTAAGTTTATGATTTATCTGTATTCAAAAAATATATAAGATATCACTGGATATGTACGAACGTTACATGTACAGTGTACATGAACATTCAGTTGGCTAGTAGGTACACAATTGTCTGGTAAATTAATGTTTGAGTTCTTCTATAATAAATGCAAAAGCACTTTGATACACCGTTTTTATATATATCATAATAAAACATTTATTTTAACAACAGCTTGTTTGATCTGTTTAACTAGTCAGTCATTAATTCAAATAATTTAACTTTTTCTTACTGATTTAGCATTTTACACCGAATCTGCAAAACATACTTATATTAAACTTAATACTTTGTATTTCCCATTGCAATAGAATTTTAATCATGACTGATTTCATATAAATACTCCCGTGGTAATTAAAAACACAGTAATGTACACGGGAATCATTCTCTAGAATCAAGGGATAAAGTTTTATAGATTTGTTTATATCTTTTTAGAATATTTATAATTTAACTAATCTATGTTTTTTGTCAAAACACTTGTAGACACTTACACTTTATTATTATCTCTAAAAAAGTGTGCAAACCATAATAATGTATGTTGAAAATATGCGATTTTCTGTTTTTACTGAGAATGTTTATCGAGTGATTGTGGTAAACATGATAGCATTTTTAATACGTATCGTACTGCGTTTTATATCTTGCATACTAATTATCTTATTTGATTACTATTGTAGCATTCTTTGTATGATTGGAAAGAGTAGTTGTTAGTGTTCTTATATAGTCGAGATTTGTTCTTCTTCTTCGTATGATTGGAGAGAGTAGTTGTAATTTTTTTATATTGAAAAAAACAAATTAGTATTGCTGATTTATTAATATCCAGTGTTCTCACATAGTCAAGATTTTTTTGTCATCCAGCGAACCCTTTCGTGTAGCACAAGTGTGCCCGGGGGAACTGCCGAGTGGACATCCTTCAACACCGTGCTCCACACACAGCAGCTGCCTGCAACGGATGCTGTTTATTGAGATCTACGCTTTCCGAGGAAGGACCCCGCTTTTTTAATAATCTGATCCACAATATTGTGTATATTATTTACGTAGGTCGCCACGAACCTTATAGGGAGTATACTTACTTCCTGTAGACTTGCGCCTTCAGGCTTGGATCTGAGGTTTTACTGTGGTTTTCAATATAATCTTGCAATACAAAGATATCATTTTTCACAAAGATTATTAATTTTATGATGTTAGCCTGAGCACTGAGCTCGCTTGTAATGATGGTTGACAAATATTTTAATATTACGTTAAAAGAAATATGTAAACATTTCCATCGTTCATGTCTTAATCAAAAAATGTTTATTTGTTGAACAAAAAATGTAAGAAGGTAAAACAAAAAAATGTTTTTATGTTAAACAAAATATATGTATATGTTGAACAAAAAGCTAATAATGTTAAACAAAATATGTTAATACGTTAAGCAAAAAACGCTTTTATGTTAAACAACTTATTTTAATATGTTAAGCAAAAACAAAAACAAAATATGTTAATATGTTCAACTGATTAATTTGTTAATTTCAATTTTTATATTTTTATGCGAAACCGCACAAGAGTCTCAACTGCTCACAACTGTCTAGTAGAGTAGTCATAGAGAGACCATGGCATCCCTTATTGGGGTATGTTGTGAGGCTGAAGTTAATGAGGGGGGGGGGGAGAAGATGGGGTAGAAGGTGGTCTTGCACCGGGACGATACTGAGAGTACCTTCCAATCTTGTTATTTCCAAATTGTGAAATAACACAAGTTAATCAAATAAAATTCACGTGCTTAATTGCTTAACTTGTGATTTAAAATATACTCATTACTCAAGATAGAGAAGATTTTTCAAGAAATATATGCTAATATAAAATAGAAGAAAATGTATTAGAAATTTAATTAAGATGAAGTGTAATTTTAAATTTTTGTAATTTGTAACTTTTACTATCTGTCTATATATTGTTAAATTTTGTGTAATTTTTCATTCAAACCAGGTTGATATTGTTAAAGTTCAGGCTAAAAAATTACAATACGTATAATATAAGATATTATTTTAACAATGCATGTCCTTCACAAGTTTAACATGGCTATACAATGGAGTCCTATTTAACATGTTTTTTTTTGTTGTTTAAATAATTTCTAATATTTTTAAAACAATTTCTGTACTTAGTGTTCCGGGGAACATATCCACTGTGTAAAGTCAGCCAGTGTATTCATTGAATATCAATTAGCGCTTTTCGCGTGTTTCTTTGTTCCAGTATTATTGTACAATGTATATATAGGGTGGAATATACTATGGATGATAATACTGGAAACTCATAAAAAAGGATGACAATATGAGTTGTGAAGTATTTTTGCTGTCCTGTGTAATCCCTTAAAGGAGTACGCATAACAATACACGTATAACCACCGTATAATTAATTACGGAGTAAGCAGGGATCCTTCATCCAGTGTTGTTTTATGCTAAACGTCTGGAACCATATCAAAATCCCGCTAACAAAATGTCTTTCTCGTCAGTTTACACAGCAAACTTTGCCAGCCCAATTGAAGTTTCTGCAAAAGGAAAACAAGCATTGTTTTGAATTACGGTCGAAGAATTGTGGAGAATGCTGAAAACATTTTAGTTCCCATACCAAATAAAACAAATCTAAAACTGGCACAAAATACTACAGTGACTTATTATATAGGTTGTAATAAGTAACAAGCGCAAAGAAACGACAGATTTAACAAGATGTATTTAAAAAAAAAAATAATATCAGTGTCCTGAAAACTAAAACAATATGATATTATTCTTGGAGTTAGAGCCTTCGTCAAACAATGACCAAGCCACAGGGAAACTTTATAGAGTAGGCATGTTTAAAAAGCCTGTCGATACCTACCCGTTATAATATAAAGTTAATTTAATACCACGATGATAATTTTCGTTTCCGACGTCTAATTAAATATCCCAACAATTCATTGACATTTTATAAAGATAAATTTTCCTATTAAGTTTTTCCATTATGTTGATTAAAGTTTGAATAGAAAAAGTAAATCTTTTGACAGAAAATATGTTTGAGTATAATATAATTTTCCATTTGTTTTTTCTCGGTTAAACACTTAAATCATCCTGCACCATTGAATCTTCACATTTGCATAACCCCGGCTGACAAAATACATGTCTCTGGTGGTTTCCAACAGTCATTATGCATGGGCGTAGGAAGCATTCTAAACGAGCCCCTAACTAACCTCAAGGTCTCGTGCCCTGCCCAGCCGACAGGTGCTTTTAATTGCCGAAATGTCCGCTACTGTATGGTGCACCGATGTATTGCAGCCGCCTAGGACTATCGATTAGAAAGCTACTTGTAAAGGTTGAGAATGTCGACGGTGATCTCTTGAATTTTAATTGGGTATGGCGGACAAGTACGAACGTAGAAAGGTGTTTACATTGATTTTTTCCATTTTCTTAAATGTTGAAAAATACCAGAATTCTTGAATTATCATTGTGTTGGCCACCCTTTTTACATGCTTTCAAATTTTTTTGTAAATTATTATTATTCAAACCTTTCGCATAAGATTTGAAATTTTTTTGAATAAGTTCCATCGTGGCGAAATATTTATTTTACCAATTAAACAGATATTACATAATACAGGTTTTGAAGATAATTATTTATGTTAGCTGGAAATCTGAGGAAAGTCTTATTGAGGTCTGGCGTAGAAAGTTCGAGAGTTTTTTGCCGCTTCAGACAATCAAACAGATTCTTGCTTCATAACTTTGATATATTATATCAAAACCCGCCCAGGCCACGTGGTGTTGTCATTATCCCCCACGAACAATAGGTTATTCAAATCTCGGAGTGTTTTTCGTACAGGATATAGAGAATAGCTGTTAATAATGGCTAATAAGTTCACATTCGCTACAGATAACAATAATTGTGTCTCTTCATGCTTTCAAGAGGCTTCTTATTTTCAAAATGTTTTGACATTGTTCTTTTCATAAAATCTTCAGACCATGCTACTGCAGTATTATAATTATATATCACTTTTACCAGTTTTGGTACCTGCACCAGTTTTTTTCAATACTTCCAAACCGAGGTTTTTTTATAGGTTTCCTATCTTTCAGTTGTCACCCGGCATGCGCATACCGTACACCGATCCCCCGCAATCTCAGAAATTGCTACATAAAATTGATCAAAAATTATTGTCACTCCGTTCCCTTGAGACAACAAGTTTCTATCTGAAATTTGCACGCAGCTGAGATATTGAGGTTTGAAATTTGAATCACGAATAAAATAATAAAAAATATCAAAACATATTAATGTACTTACACTATATGTTTTTAACTTTTTTTTATGTTTTATTCTGTATAAACAAATAAATAAACTAAAATCAATATTTTTGTTACTTAAACAGACACTACTTTTGGTAATTTCAATGAGAAATCACCGAAAGCTTGGGAAAGAAACGACTGATCTTAAAATCAAATTGGTATTTAATAATTCTGTAACCGCCAATTTTTTGTGTACTTACGTACTCGTAAATTTAATCCGAGTATGTATGAAGTACCCCTGTTTTAAAAAAAATAACCGTAAAAAAAGATGAACAGCCTACTACGGGTTTTAAAATAGCAAGGCTGTAGGTAGGGGAGAAGTAGTGGCGTAGTGAGGAGCCGGGTTTTGATAGGACCTGTAGCTCATAAACGCATTTCCGACGACTGATCACAATTTTTTTATAGGCAATACTGTTCATAGATCATCCGCTGTCATGTGATAGTTGGCAAACAAGACGAAAAAAATGTATTCGTTTTAAGTTTTCGCCGCCAGAAAGTATTTTTTTGATTACACCACTGTAGATTCATGATACAATCAGGGGTCATTCGAATCTATTGCTGCAATAATACAGTCAGAATACAATTGATCCCCGGACAGTTGATCCCCCAGGCATGCGATTCCTCTACCAGTTGATCCCCCAGGCATGCGATTCCTCTACCAGTTGATCCCTCGGACAGATGATCCACTAAATAGTTATTTCTTATTTCCTCGTCCTAATTGGTAAAGTAAGTACGCAGGGAGGATAAACGGCCGTACAACACAAGTCGATGTACTTATATATTAATATTCAATTATTATCTAACGCAATTCAAATATTTCTAATAACAATAATGAAGTGTCTCCGAAGGAGTACACAGTGAGGATATACGGCCGAATAACAAAACATGACATACTTATATATGCACTCTGCTTAGGAAAATACGCTAACTTACCATGCATTTTATCGTTATTAAATATATTTGACTAGCGGATTTCCACTTCCAAGACGCCTGTAGACACAAGTATATCGACTTTGTCTATACAGCCGTATATCCCTCTCTGCATAAAACCTAAAGAACGATTTGTTTTTTTTATGTTTAAGTAGTAATTACATATTTAACTTAACAGACTGCATGTATAAGTATGCCATATTTTGTTATTCGGCCGTATATTTGGACTGCACTCTCCTTCGGGGACATGGCTTTATTGTTTATAAAAAATATTTGAAAAGCGGACTTCCACTCAGGAGTCTGCAGATATAAGTAGGTACGTCGACTTTTGTTACACGGCCGTATAATCTCTCTGCATACTTAGTATACCGATGAGGACGTACAGAAGAAATAATCATTTAAGGGATCAACTTTCAGAGGAATCAACAGGCAGATGGATCAACTGGTAGAGGCATCAACTGTCCGGTGATCCACTGTCTGAGGGGGTTAACTGTCGGGGGGGGGCAACTACCGGGGGATCAACTGTCGTGGAATCAATAATTAGGTACCTCTAAATATGAGAATGTTCTTGTGTTTAGAAAGGCAATATATTAACATATATTTTGTATATATTTCCCTGAATCCCTTTTGAAAAGATAGAACACTTTTTCATTAGCATCACGCGTTTTAAGAAAGTGTGTTATTTAAGTATCTACCAAAAGTACTAGCGTCACTAGCTATGTAACCTTTCAGTACAAACGATCCATCGAAGTACAGTATTTTTTTTAATATTACGTGGAATAGTAAATTTGTAAAGAGTATTTACTGCCTTTGAGCAGTTCTCAGATTTATGTACTTTCCTGAAAAACTTATTATTTTTTTCGATTTGCGTACTTCCTTTTATGATCCTGGCTCGGATCTGTTAACTTCAAACATATCTTATTAATATTACTGTTTTCTACAGCACCAACAACACATTAAAAATAAATTAATTACACTTTTTGGGATCAAATTAATGTAGTGGTAGACAAGTGTTTGTAATTTTCCAATTAAAGCATGACAGTTTCTTTACACATTTAATTCTGGGGGTTAATGCTAAAGAGGCCTTTGTCAGCTATTGTAAATTTGATTTAGGTTCTTCAAAATGTCCCTTATTTGAATGCTATGAAAACCTATATTAGGTGCTCTAGATTAATGAATTGATGGCCTGTCTAATACAAATAATATTTTAGCAATTTTTACTCCAAGAAAAACAATTTTCATCACAGAGCGATCTACAAATTTGACACAAATATGGTCATATGTGTGTTTAGTAGACTCATATATTACTGATTTATAGCGAACCTTTATTTTTTAAGACGATGTACACCATATTCCGCGCTCGTACAGCAAACCTTTGGAAGTGATTATTCATAAAAAAACCTGACAAAAAAGTTTTACATTTTTTTTCTTTTTGCCCAAATAAAAAAAAAAACATCATTAATTTCTCGTTTTCGTGAGATCAAAATATTCGTATGAACATACCTCTATATATTTTTTTCTTTCCGCGCTCGGTCAACTTTTAACTACATTTATTTCGAATTTAGACTGGTTTATTTGATAATTTTAAAAATGACGATTGGAACACGTTTCCAAATTAATAACCACTGTTACGAGGCATGTAGCTAAAGCATCTCAGATATTTTCCGAACACGAGCGTTACGATTTTTATAACATATATTTTTTTAATTAGACTGCTTGCTGTCAATGAAAAACTGATTTGTTTTTTTTCAAAGATTATTAAAATATCCCGTGGAACACGATATACACAAATTGACCCGTCTACTTGACTCGTCTAAAGTATTAATTGACCTTGGGAGTATTGGGATATCTTATATTTTAATTTGTTTATTTAGACATACAAAGTACATATTAAATTATACATGGTTAAAGTACCTATTACGCACGTCAGTAAAATATTTTAGTAATATCGCCTGGGATTACAAGAAGCAACGTACAATTTTTTTTCTGGATCTATTGGACAAAATTGCAAGGTCCGACATTGAATTAAAATTAATATTTAAATAACGAAATTGCCGTTGTTTTTTTAAACTTCGTATACACCTTTACTTTCCATGAAATCATATTTAATTCCAAAAAGGTCAAATAACATCTCTTCACATTGGTATCATCGAGTATGAGTCAAAATCTGCGGGATACCTGTCTAAAAGAATAAAATTATAATAATTAAAATAAAATAACTTTATTTGAATACCACTTTATTGTGTAAATAAATAATAAATAATAAATAATAAATAATAAATAATAAATAATAAATAATAAATAATAAATAAAAAATAATAAATAATAAATAATAAATAATAAATAATAAATAATAAATAATAAATAATAAATAATAAATAATAAATAATAAATAATAAATAATAAATAATAAATAATAAATAATAAATAATAAATAATAAATAATAAATAATAAATAATAAATAATAAATAATAAATAATAAATAATAAATAATAAATAATAAATAATAAATAATAAATAATAAATAATAAATAATAAATAATAAATAATAAATAATAAATAATAAATAATAAATAATAAATAATAAATAATAAATAATAAATAATAAATAATAAATAATAAATAATAAATAATAAATAATAAATAATAAATAATAAATAATAAATAATAAATAATAAATAATAAATAATAAATAATAAATAATAAATAATAAATAATAAATAATAAATAATAAATAATAAATAATAAATAATAAATAATAAATAATAAATAATAAATAATAAATAATAAATAATAAATAATAAATAATAAATAATAAATAATAAATAATAAATAATAAATAATAAATAATAAATAATAAATAATAAATAATAAATAATAAATAATAAATAATAAATAATAAATAATAAATAATAAATAATAAATAATAAATAATAAATAATAAATAATAAATAATAAATAATAAATAATAAATAATAAATAATAAATAATAAATAATAAATAATAAATAATAAATAATAAATAATAAATAATAAATAATAAATAATAAATAATAAATAATAAATAATAAATAATAAATAATAAATAATTAATAATAAATAATAAATAATAAATAATAAATAATAAGTAAATGAATAGTAAATATATAATAAATAAATAAATAAAGTGGTATTCCAACAAAGTTATTTTATTTTAATTATTATAATTATGTAAACCCACAAAGTGTTTGCTACAAGTGAAAAAAATATATAAAAAATTGCTAAAATTATATTCGACACAAATTGATACCACATAATATATATAATCTCTTATTTCGCAATAATACATTTGATGTTTATAAATTACACCTACATAATTTGTAGTTTCGGAAAGGAAATCTGATAAAAAAATAATATTGTTTACGAGGCGGGTGGTAAATCGGTAATTAGCATAAATACATGTTGTGTATAAACCGCAATTTTGTTCAAAATTATAAAATTTCCTTTTAGTAATTGTAACAGTGTTGTTATTATAAACAGTGTTTATTTTAATTACCGCAAACAAATATTAGCTAACCGCTGCGTATTTACATAGTACCTACGGCATATTTACGTAGTCGCTCATATGTACATAGGTTCCTACATTCAAAAGTTGAACATTACTTTGTTATCCAAAATCATTCGGAAAGTATACTTTGCCACTTGTTCATATGTAGTGTGCTTTGCAAATATTGAAAATATGTTATATATAAATATACTATATTCTATCATTTAGATGACACATGGAGCAAAAAAATATGTTCCATTTTTTATCTCTAACTGACCTACAACTGTCACAACGATCTAACTAAAACTACCGAATCCGGTCTACGCGCACCGCTTCTTGCGTTCTATTAGTGGAATAAGTTTCTACAAGATATAAGTAAGCATAAGCGCTTCTAATTGTAGATTTATGACTATCTTTGATTTCTATAAAAATTAAAACATATTGCTTACTACCTGCAAACTTATAGAAACTTGTTTAAAAAAATTGGATGCGCAATTTTACAATAATTATTTTTAAAAAAGAAAAATTTTTAAGAGCAATAATTTTAAAAGATTTTTACATTCATGCTTCAGAATATGATATAATTGTAACATGGGTGTCCCTTCAAAGACATGACTAATTAAATTAATTCGAGTTCAGAATCAAATACGTCACTAACTAGAGTACGTTTCATTAAATTCGATTGTTTCAATATGTTCTCATAGCCCTCGTGAGCTGTTTAATTTTCTGTGTTAAATATATTTTTAGAAATACTATAATAACTTCCAGAGAACATTGCAAAATGTTTAAACTGTTTACAAACTTAGTTTACACCCATTAAGTTGATTCTAAGTTTCTTACTTCAAAATCAACAATTCTGTGAACATTATTAATTGGTCTGTTTTTTGTCATCCTCCTCTATACTTTGAATAAGTACCATGACTGTTTAGGTTGAAATAAATTCACAAATAAACCCTGAACACATAATATTCAAGAACTACGAACTGTTAGAGCTTATTTATTTTCAATAATATGTAACTAATATTTGTATTATTATAGGCAATGTCGAATGATAACATTATTTCATACGTTAAGGACGGATTGTTTACCAGAGAATTTGAAAAATTCTTCAAATTTAAATGTAAATTTTCAAATTCTGTGAAAATTCTTTTCAAGTTATGTTTTAATTTCATTTATGTCAAGTAACAGAACTTGAATATGACGTTCACAGAACCCGAAAATGATTATGAAATTTGATGAATTGTTCAAATTCTATGAAACAACCCTTCCTTACTGTTAGGGGAAAAAATATCTCCGGAAACAAATCTAAGGGTTGTCCTCATCGTGAGTTATTTATAGTTGTCAGTTTATGAGTTGCAAAAGTATTAAGTAGTTTTTATTAATCTCTAGAACCATGATTTTTCTTTTTCGAGTTCACGGTAATGGTAAGCATAACCTCTGAAAACAAATGTAATCATCCTTGTCAGAATATTAAAAAAAAAATTAGGTTTGCATAGAATTGATGCTTCAAGTTGAAATCGAATTGAATATGAGAAAGGAGGTTAACATTGGGAGTGCAAGCCGATTACACGCAGATACGAATTGGGGATTATACGATTTTAAGCCATGCGATGAAAGCATTCTGGAAATATTCTAGAACCTACAATTGTAGCTTAAGCCTGATAATATTTTACTGCACTCGTGAGATAAGTGGAATAACTAATGCCTTTTCTAAATCCTTGGTTGGAAGAGACTGGGATTACCGATGGCGTTCTGTGTGTGTTAACGCTCTGTAAAATGTAGGAAAAAAATACTAATTAAAATCACAAGTTTTTACGGATTACTAAATGTACAAAATGAGTCGTCGACTTCAAAATTAGCTCTGAAAATTTCTGCTCGTTCTGATACATTAACAAAAAGCTCTTAAACCAAATAAATTATTTAATATTTTTCGTTAAAGATCAAAAGAATAATGTATAATTATGTTGATACTTATCATAAAAGGTATATTCAAAGTGTTCCAAACAGTTTTTCGTGACATCTACAGATATCCGATTTCAAAGCGGGTTTTACAAGTCGACAACTCATGCATCGTATCCCGTAGAATAAGGAATAACACAAGTCGACGACTAATATATCGTATCCCGTAGAATAAAGTAGAATAAAGTTTGAAAATTTTGTGATCCAAAAATACAACCGATGGGACTTTAATTTTGAATGCAGAAATTCATTTCATTCGAAATATAAATATTTATTTCGATCAAATAGGTTGGAGATAAATACTTGCAGTGTAAGTGAAAAAAAGGGTTACCATTCAAAAACGTGGAAGGCATATTAAGTGTGTATTGTCTATTCAGTGATGTATACCTATATCTCATACAGGATTAAAATTACTCCCGGGAGTGGAAAGAGAGAAAAATGTAGGTAGTTAAGAAGAATTATATTTAGCTGTTTATATTTGACTTAAAAATGATTAATTAAATATATTTTTTAATGCAAGCGGCACAAAATTACCTACAAACTCTATTGGTAAAGCACCAAAAGCGGTTGAATTTAAAGTCTTCTTCAATGGAAGAAATCTTCTCAACAAGCCTCATTGAAGTAGTACACGATGCCTTGTATTATAAATTGCAAGAGCGCTCTATTCCATTTTAGTCACCACTGGATTGGTATTCTAAGATACCTGAAAAAATCCTACACTCGAAACAGGGACAGGTTGCAATCACTGCGGTAGGATCGTTAGCACATGAATGACAGGTTGGTATGTTATTTTACCGGTAAATCAACTGCTCTGCAATCAAAGTGATCTTCTGTACCGCTATACATTCGAAAGATCCCCAAAACACGGTATACTATTTGGCGTCCATACGACAGCGACTTTCATGCGAAATAAAGTTTCTGTAAAAATCGCAATCAGTTGAAATGTATAAAAGGCATTGGCGCATTATAAAGTTTTGCTGTATTAACGTATTTGCTTACTTTTGCAAATTAGAACACATTTATATTCTAATATTCGTGCAAGCTGTTTGCGCGGTATACCATTTACATGCGTTCCTGTTCAAATAAGAGTTAGTGCAAGTAAGATTGAGCGTGTAGACGGACCTTTAAGGGCAGTTTTGGTTACTTTAATTTAAGAATACACTCTGTATTCGTAATTGAAATAAAATGAATACAAAAGCAGCCCCTTAACACATTGTTACGTGAAAGTAAGCATCGGCATAAAGCTACCAGTATAACATAAAATTAAAATAAAACCATAGCCATTACTCTCCAAACCGTTACATGGAATGCAGACAATGATTGAGCAGTCACGTCAGGCATATCCGCTGTGAAAGTTAGTTGCAAATATGTTGTCTGGTACCGCGCGGAGCCAGAGGCTTTTAAGGTGATGAAAAACGTCACTTTCTAGCTTTTGGACACTTTTTCAACGTAAGCGCTTTGACTTTGTCCAGCGCTCACGGCGTTGGGGAACGCATTTATCTTAATGGGGTGGGGGAGGGGGGGCGTTGTCCATGAAATATATTCACAGGCGAGAAGCGTTAATTTTGTTTTTTGTTAATTGATATTTGAATAGACGGAATGAGTGGACGTTTTCATTATCCAGCTTTTTTTTTTAAATCAATTGTTTAAATGGTTTTAATTAAGCTCGCGCAGACGTATTGGAGCTGTGACTAGGCATTTACGAAGTTGAACAAATGAGATTCCAATTAATGTGGGCATAATTTTTTTTTGTATCATTCACCACGATTTTTTAAAATTATTTTGAAAAGAATCTTATATGTCTGAGGATGCTGCAAAACCCTCACATAGCGTCTGGCGTCATGAAATTTGAAACTGTGATTTGACTCGAACAATTTCCATCGTGAGCTACGAAGCTTTCTAGGTTAATTATACGACTTTCAGCTTGAAACGTAATTCAAAAGTTTATAATATTTATGAGCTATAAATATATGCTATATCCATTCAACACACACATTTGTCAAAAAAACGTTTCGCGCAATCGTTTATTTATTTATTTTTTTTTTTTTTATATTAACTCCACACAGGAGGCCCTGAAGAAAATCATTTCCCTCAGGGCCTATGTCATCTTTGGGGATGCTGTGTGGAGGGTCTTTTTGTGGAGAGGAAGGAGTGAACATGGGTCTTGAAGAGTCCCATGTTGTAGGAGGGAGGAAACACAGAGGCCGGCAGTTCGTTCCACAGCCGAGCTGTTGAACTTAAGAACGAATCGTAGAAGCGACCCGTTCTCATGTGACGAGTGTCAACCATGTACAAATGTTGGGCACGCGTTTGGCGTGTATCCCGACTACGCACCGGTGCCGAAGGGATCAATGACGCTAGTTCCTCAGAGCATCTTCCATTGTAATACCGATAGAACAAGGACAGCATACCTACCTGACGCCTGTGCTCTAAAGATTGCAGTCCGTTTGTTAAGATTGGGGAATCTATCAAACGGACCGCCCGTTTTTGCACAGAGTCAAGGGTTTTTTTCAGGTATTTAGGGGCTCCGGACCAGAGATGGCTGCCAAATTCGACAGAAGGGCGCACTTGCGATTTGTATAGGGTCAGCAGTTGTGTACTATTAAAGTATCTGCGGGCCCTGTACAGTACGCCCAGCTTCTGAGAGGCCAGCTTTACTCTGGCTTCGATGGAGCCCCCATACCTGAGCTGGTCACTTATAGTTACACCAAGCATATCAATGGAAGGCCTGTTCGGAAGATTGCTTCCGTTGAAGGAGACTAGATTATCATTTAGATCCCTTTTAGACGTAATCAGACAGGATTGGGTCTTTGAAACATTAAATTCGACGAGATTACTTTTACCCCAGGAGGAAATACTCTCGAGATAACCGTCCATTCTCTGCTTCAAAGCCCTCCGAGCCGTTGGAGTTTGTGTGCCCTTTGGGGGCTGGTCAAACAAAAAGCTATCATGACCTGTACTGTCATCCGCGTAACAATGAATCGGTGCACATGTCAAAAGGTCATTGATGTGCAACAAAAACAAAGTCGGAGACAGAACCGATCCCTGTGGGACGCCAGCATTTATAGAGTGTGAAGATGAGGTGAAACCGTCAGCAACTGCCTGAATCGACCTATCCCTTAAAAAGTCAGCAATCCACGTACAGAGGGATGCGGGAAGTCCGTAAGAAGGCAATTTGTTGACAAGTCCTCGGTGCCAGACCCGGTCAAAGGCCTTGGATATGTCTAGTGCGACCGTTTGGGTCTCACCGTGACGTTCCAGGCACCGCCCCCAAACATGCGACACATACGCGAGAAGATCACCGCACGAGCGGTTCCGCCGGAATCCGTATTGACGGTCGTTGATAATTTTGTTCTTCTCGAGGTATGTGAGCAGTTTGTCGTTGATCACACGTTCCATCACTTTGGACAGAACTGATGTGATCGCTATGGGGCGGTAGTTGGCCGGGTTGGAGCGGTATATATATATACCATACTTTTCAAAATTGTTTCCCTAAACAAAATTTTACTATTGAAACTCGCACGAAATCAAACAGTTAATCTTGTCGAATAATACAAAATTATGATCATACCAAAGATGTAGTTTGTTTATAACACATTAAATTCTCTACCAAAGAGCGTTTAAAATTTGTCGCAAATTTCGGTTGTGACTCTACCTGTTACTCCAGTTCAATGAACTATAGAACTCTGGCTCTGAATTTAACCTATTGTGGGAAAAATTCTTACAAGCAATAGTGTAGGTACCAAGATGATTGTATTTCAATTAAGGAATTAATAATTCTATTTGAAATGTGTATTTTTATGGTTTAAGTTTTTGATAAATATATCGTAAATACATCCCTCCCACTGCGATGCGATGCGATGAATGGAGAGATCAATTGGAGCAATGAAAGGGTCTCCCCAAACCAGCCTCTTCCGATCTGGCACCCCTGCTAAATCACCAAACATAGCGAACCACTTGATGTGCCTCTTGCGCAAGTGTTGATTATCCAATAAATGGTTCCCGGAGCATATGCATATTCAAATCTTCTTTTTAACAACAGGTAACAGTATTTTAGATGGAATGCTGGCTAAAGGTTTCGGTATGATATTTCGCTACGCTTGTTATAATTATTATTATTGTTAGCAATTAGAAATACACGACAACCTTTGCTCAAAGACACCACAAGTATACAGAGCCTCACAAACTGCCACTATCTGTGAAGTCTGCCATAGCAATTACTCATCAATAATTTCCTTCAACAAAAACATCTCTGAATGACTAATGAGAAAAGATCGCAGGGAAATTGAAGACCTCATGGAACAGAAATTGTTATTTTTTATGCATTGCTAATAGTACTAACATATTATTATGTACATTGTTGACATTGGTCACATGAGAACGGGTCGCTTCTACGACTCGTTATTGAGTTCAATAGCTCGGCTGTGGAATGAGTTGTTCCTCTGTGTTTCTCCCTTCTATGACATGGGTCTCTTCAAGAACCGTCTTCGCTCCTTCCTATCCTCAATAAAACCCTCCACACAGCATCCCTAGAGATGACGTAGGCCCTGAGGGAAATTATTTGGTATGGTGTTTATTTGAAAGGAAAATTATTTCTGATCGTCTCTAAAATTAACAATAAAGATTGAAAGTTTCATTTCACGAATCCTACAATTATAATATTACCTACGTGTTTTTTAACGGTCTGCGTCAGTCGTACTAATAAAAGGGGACCTTGAGAACAAAGAGGGCCTAAATTAATATTTTCATTTTTTTGAAACATGGCGAACTTTATATTATTTATTCGAATGAAATAATTGCTGTCCTGAAGACAAAGAAACGCGGATAAATAGTAATAAAACGCGGCACGCGGCATGTTTACTTGTTCGAGACGCGTCCTGGAGACTTCTGATAGATTCGGCGTGTTCGGGAGTAGACATAAAAGCAAAATCGTGTTTGAGGGAAGATTGGTTATATAAATAAACAAGTATTAATTACAGAAATGAGAGCTCGCATTTGGGGGGCCCGCAGTTCCCAAAGTTTTTAAAACTGTCAATTGATATAACCTTGGTAGTGGTAGATAGTTTCGAAAGACCACCGTTCAGAATATTTCATTTAGAAATTGCATTGGCCGTGTTTAGTGAATAGATCTGGATAGCCAGGTATTTCTTATTTCTTCACCCTCCTCACTACCTCCAGCCTTACAACACTCCCATAGTACACGGAGAAAAATGAGTATTACAGATTCATTAAAAATCTCTTAAACTTTTTCGTAATCCGGTTAGTGATGGGATTGCAAGCAGTTTCCTGATAAACTTTTAGTAAGATCCTAGTATATGGGAACACATGTTCACTCACCTAAATTTTCCTTGATAATATATTATGACGAAACGCAATATATTATGATTTTTATGAAGTCGTTTTCGGATTACGAATAATTTGAAGAGATTCACAACTAACTAGCAATAGTCACATTTCTCCGTCTACCACTTGCTCCAGTCTGTTAGAAATCTTATGCCGTATTTGCAAACGAAAGGAATGAATTATCAGAATACTAGATGAGATAATAAATATAATTTTTTTTATTATTGTAGAAAGCAATCACTTTGTGGTTTGACAAATTTAATAAAATAAAATAAAATACTTTTTGTTTTAAAACCACGAGTTTTTAATAATTTTTATAACCGACCGGTTTCGCTTTACTCAAGCATCTTCAGGGTACAAATTATTATTAGACAAGAAGTACAGAGTGTGAACGTATATTTAAAAAAAAAAATTTGAGGGAGACAACATGATATAAATACAACAAACACAGAGAAATCATACAATACATTTACACAAGTACAAAAGACATGGGAAAAACCGAAAGATAATTATGTAGACAAATGGATTATAATAATATATATGGAGAAACAAAGCATCAACTGACATGGTGATAAGGAGAACTTGGACATTTTTTAATGGTTTATTGGAAACAAACTTAATATTGGACTACTTGATATATCTAATTGATTATTAAGAATAGGACTTTTGGTTTTTACAGCTTTTTTTATTTCCCGTGCTTTAAGATTATCGATCGTTAATAACAAAATTGATTTTAACATATTTCGTAAACCCTCTTATACTGATATTGTAATCCACAATACATCGAATCATTCATTTGCACATAAGCACTCCGCATTCCATTCAATGGTCCATCGTTTGGTCACAATTCCAATGTCAGATATTAATTTTGCTAATGAACTAAAAGTAAAGAAAAGTAAAAGTAAAGAAAGACAAACATTCCCGGGTTACAAATAACCTGACAATATTTAAAAAATCTCCTACTACCACTACAGTAAGCTAAAAATGTTGCTTGTGTTGTGATGGAGGACTTAGCCAGCCGAGGAATTGAACACACTACGCCTGGGTGGGACCCGAACGCAATGTCAACTCGGCCACCGACTGGTTTTGTTGTGGATATTATTACAATGGGTTTGTACCTGCTATTTAAAGACAATTTTTTTTACTAAAATTTGGTTATTAAATTAAAAATTCAATTTTATAACGGAATGCGGTGTTTATCTTTATAATTAAAAAAAGCTTCATAAAATAGACATATGCTATACGTATCCCAGTAGTCTCCAGCTGATTTTTGTGTTCAAATGAAAGAATACCTTTTTTAACAATAATTCATATACCGCGACTTGCACCCGGCTGCACCCCAGTACAATAGTTTTCATTTTTCAGAAACGAGTTTCTAAATGATTATTTTATTTTTGAAGTATTTGAAATATTGTTATTCCATACGTTTTACTTTCAAATAATGTGCAAATTTCAACTGTGGAAATCTATTATTGGTATTCGTATTTTAAGAAACAATTTATACGTGCAATAATAATAAATTATTAATGAATATTTCATTCGGATATATTTACAAATGAATTAATCTAGTACGTATGCATCTAAGAACGTATATACTTATTTAAATCAATAATTTTTCAGCAAAACCTCTTAAAATTGTTATTAAATAAAAAAAAAATCTTTTTTTTTTCAAAATTAATCTATATGTCTATTCATGTTTGTACAATCCAAAGATATTAGAAGAACGAGATATGCTATGTTGGCCGCCGGACCGTAGGCGGAGTACTACCTAATTAGGGTACTTTGAACGGTATCGGGACGTGTACGCACATAAATCTGTTCTATGTATTAGTGCGGATACCTTAGCGTAAGCGAAGGTGTGCAGTAGTATTGGTGAACAAAACCGGCGACACTCGGCAAATCTATTCCACACAGTATGAACTGCTCATAGCACATCTCGTTCTTCTAATATCTTTGGTACAATCATATGATTATTAGTTTACAGCTTGGTATCTTTTCAATTAAATACTTATAATAATACCCCATTTAAAATGCACCCATAAAATTACATTTAGCGTTATTTATAATTTTTGAAGGCACTGAAATTTCATAATCTAAATTTTCAATTAGCATTATCAAAATTTTCAGAAACTTCAATATCGATAGTATAGCAGCGTTTAAATACTACTATTCAAAAGCCAAACATTGCTTGATATGACGTAAGTCGTGTAGAGTAACCAGATCTGAAAAGCAATGTACCTCCCGCCTTTCCTCTTCAGCAGCTTGTTCCCTTCTTAGCGGAGAATGTCTTAGTACCACTGGATCCGGGCAGTTGTAGCGTTATATATTGTGTTTTTAAATAAAATAATATAAAATATAGTATTTTTGTTAATTTATGAGTCTCATATTGTGTTTTATAAAAAACATAAATAAGATCGTAAACATTCACAACATATTTTTGTTCAAAAGTGTTATTTGCTTCGAATATTTAAGTCGAACTGAAGAACGAGTAAGAAATAAGTTTGAGAATATCTGGTCTAGATAGATTTGCGCTACGCCCAACAGAACATTTAGAGAAGGACGCGGAAAAATAACACGTCATTCATTAAAACATTAGCGAAATATATTAGAATTAATAGGGCACTAAAGTAAACTTATAACGGGTGAATTTCATTACAAAATTAAAACGACAAAACAAACAGAAACATCTCTTTGCTCAATTAAAAAGCGTTATACAACAATATTATGACTAGAGTTTCACAAATCATTGTTAAGGGTAAGCTTAAAAGAATTCGTAATTTGTTCTTTTATAGATGGCGCTAATTAAATTATTTCACTTAAATACACGTTTCGCAAGTTAGGCTTTAAAATATTAAGGCGAATTATTTGTTTGCGCCCGTACATAGGCAATATGAATATGAATAAATAGTTTTGTCCGTATAAAATCACAATTCTTTCAAGAGAGGCATACTTATACAATATTGTACTATCTAATAATTAAATGTAAATGATTCGTTTTAATATTGTTAAGCATAACTTGCAAAAAGCGTATTTTAATAACATAATTTAATTAACGCCAACGCTGCGTTTAACCTTAATATGACGTTCATAGCCAAGTGAAATGCGCATCGTGATTCGGGTGCAGTGTAACAAAAGCATTTTTTTTATATATAATAGCAATAATGTGCCGCTAGGTCTTGGTTAAGTGATGTTGATTTTAAAGTTTGATGAGATTCACGCAGCTTAATTTTCAGCTATCGTTAGGAATATTGATAAATACATTAATATTTGTTTTTAAAACGGCAAATTGACGAGGATAATTAAAAACATTGTGTGGGTGATAAACATATTCATTGGATAACCTCAAATTACCTACTGAAGTTCTTGAAATACTGAATTCGTTGATAATTACATCCATACTTCATACCCTCTTCACGTGCCCACGCTAAGGCCCACCTTTATGGCTTTTTTTAAAATATATTATCTTATATTTTTAGATTTTACTTTTATATTAAATTTTATTTTAATATCTGTTCCGACGTTTCAAAAACATTCAACATATATCATCATCTAATTACTTCTTCAAAAAATTCAAATTCACTTTGTACCATCATTTCAAAATAAATGAAAATAACGAACTTTGTTTACACCAGCATTATTTAATAAAACTTATCAACATGTTTCAAAATCAAAGGCTTTAAGATATCCTACTTGCTCCTTGATTCTATTATTTATATTTTTTTTTATTAATTCATAATATTTTTTGTTACATACATTCAATAACAATTTTATTTGTTTTGTATAGGTATTTAATTTTTACGACAGTGGGTACCTAATTAATTACATTCTCCCCCGCTTATCGTCATATCTGTGTCTACGTTTTCTTTTTTTTATATTTTAATTTTCAGTATACTTTATATCCTGATGAAAAAACCTTTGGTTTTGAAATAAATGGACACATTTTATTTAATATAGTGACTTAAATACAGCGTGTTATATTAATTTAGACTTCTTATAACATTAAAATTTTCACTCTGAGTTTCAATACTTTTGTACTTTTAAAAATAAACAAAATCTGATTTATCTGCACCAGGCAAACCTGTTGATGCCCAATAAAAAATGTTGGCAAACAAACATTTTTTTCAAATCGGTAGAGTATTTTTGTTCAAAATATCTTACTGCGCAGGTCATTATTCAACTTGAAACAAACGATGCATGCACGTAAATGAAGCAAGTATATTGTACCTAGGCAGAGCTGTGTGGCAGTCTATCTATGACTACCCCTGCGTGGAAACGACGTGAATGCGATTTGAAAGTTATTAAACTTTCCACAAACGTTCACGAAAGCGTTCTTCTGTCTGAACTATATAATATTGTTATCTCCATTTTGCCTATGAATAAAATCCCAAATATGTTTCAACATCAGGTACTGACATAAAATGACAAAAAAAACACAACAAATGCATTGTGGGACGTCTGACCACTCTTTAATTAGTTTCATCATAATTATGAAATTTTCATATCGATCAATTGGAACGGCGAAATCCATTCAAGTCTATTTGGAAGGCATTTCTAGTATAAGTGAGCTATTATCTATTCAGTGGGTACTACTATGCGCCCTTTTTTTAATAATATGTAAAAAAAATAACTTGTGTGGTGAACCATCAACACCACTATACGATATTATTATTTAAAACATCAGCACGATGGTAATCGTTTATTGAGTACTTAACATTTTATCCATATTCATACGCCATTAATATGGGCGAGGGAGATTATTCCGATCATTATTCATCATGTAGGTATTTATTCTTGCTGTTTCTTTCCACTTCTGCGGATCCTTCCTCACATAACAACTCATCACGGATGAGTAGGTATTCAATTAATCATTGCTCGAATTTCCCCAGAATTTTTGGGTTGCCCTCGGAAGTAAATCACCCGGATTTTTTTTTCACCGGAAATTTTTAGAAGTATTTTCGTATTTTGGTGCCTATATTTCAGATTTTATAAGCAAAAAACCCGGAAGATGTTATGTTTATACACTTTAATATCTTTGCACAAGCTTTCCAAAGTTAGTGGGCGGGTCGGGCCGCCTCACCTGCTTGACATGTAAACCTGTGTCGGGGGAATTCGATTCTCAACCCTCGGTTCTAAAGGTTCTGAAGGTAAACATTAAAAGGAATGTCACTATATATTATGCACGTGTGTCGATGAAAATCTAAGCGTCACAACGTTACGCCAAAGTGCTTGATTTAGATATGATCGAAATCGTAAGTTATTTTCGTTAAATAATGAAAGGATTGGGGGTCTATTTTTTGTAACAATGGGTCTTCTACAAATTAATATTTCACTGGATTTTATTGTTACATATTACTATTGTTATGGGTTTAATACAGCATTTTATAAAAATGTGTTCATCAAAACAGAAGTTTCCGTACATTCTAAATTTTAAAGGGTTTCTGGTTATTTCTCATTTACTCGTTCATTGTGGAACAAATTCTCACCTTGCATAACTTTGCATCAGTTTTTATTTGATATCTCCAGATCTGCCTTTTTGGGTGTCCAAATAGTTGTTTTCATTATGGAATTGATGATGTTACTATTGTTAATATAAAATATGTGTAAACTAGCCTGTCTCGATACAAGATATCGGTAGTGAGACAGGGTAGGTAAAAAATATGTGGTTACCCTACTTACATAGATGTACCTAATAAATAAATAAATCACCTCATATTTTGCGATAGAGAGAGGTTTTGTTAGAAGTAATTCGATATCAAGCGCTTTGGTTTTCTGTGAAATAATCGTAGTTGCATTTTAACGTGAAAAAGCTGTTCCAAAAGCGCGCTGTTACTAATTCTGCGAAATATTTTTGTCAGAAAATTCACGTTATGCATAAAAAGTGCTACTTGTCATTACGATGTATAAATATTTACAACATGACGCGCCCCTTCAATTTGTAGAAAATCCCATAAAACGGTAGGGAAAAATCCGACACATCATTAAGAAAATACTGTGGAATTCGCCGCTGATAAAACCATATTCGGTGTGAGGAAATTATAAAGGCAAGTGCGCCGTCTGCCATTACGCGGTTCCGCAGGCGTGTTCGGGCTTTATCACACAATCACCATTGTGGGGGCCCCGACATAATGGAATTATATCAAGGAACAGTCTAATGGAAGTGTTATTCCTGGCGCCACTACAATATTACTCCCATAGATGGCTGTCTTCCGTTCCGGGAGCATTTTTGCGAATTTAATTCTGAATGATGTGTCCTAACACCCGCAGTCCATATACGTCAATTGAGAATTGGCGCCGAAAATATATGCCGGAATTGAATTTATTTCATCTTAAGGCGATGCAATACGTCGTGTAATATTTTAAATTGAGCCGCTATCAATAACAACCCTTACGTATATGGCGATAAGGTTTAAATTCCCGCTTAACACCATCCGCCTGTTTTGATTTATGCAAGAAAAAAACATGGCTAAAAAGTGCCTTTTATTTTATTTTGTGGATGTTCAAGCATAAATATTAAATTTTTTTAAATTTTATAAATAACTTAATTTTCCACATTATACAATAAAATCATAACCGAAAATGGGTTCGTAAGTAGGAGATTTTGAACTTTAAAGCAGTTTTCATAGGCCTTTACATTATTTTTTTCTGGGCTTATAAAAAGACTTATCTAAAAAATACTCGATTATTTCAAAGGACAAGATGTGTTCTACTCGTAGTATTTAATTAAAGCATCTGAAACGTTTCTAGGCGACCAAATTTTCAAACCAAAAACACATGATTTTGAATTACTACGTATGGCATCGTCTTTAGCACCAAGCTATCACTTATCTGTAACTGCAATTTTAAAAGCCGCAGTGATCTATCGATACGCATTTTTTTAAAATATTTAAGTATTACATAAACTTTTTCAATTTGTAACATATTTTCTCTTGTTTTTTCTGATCTGAACACAAAACCGCAGCTCGGTGTTGTTTGGGAATTTTGTTTTCATATTGACATGGTAATTATATTATTTAAGTGTATATGGTATTGGCACATTGCTAGTAAAACCAAGAGAGCCTGTTATGCCACAATACAAATGACTATTCCGTCAAAACCGTGATTTCAACAATTTCTTCAAGAAATAAATTTCGTCACTTATTCGAATGAGGATTTGACATTGTTCCGTTCATACTTAATTTTTAAAATTCACTTGTTTGACTCCTTAGATTGTGCATTCTGTGGTCTAGAAGTGAGAACTTTAGATTACACATTGCCCATTTAAACCAAATTAATATATAAATTCACGTTCCCCCTCTCCATAAATTTAAATGATGGTCTAGAACAGCCTTAAAGGGTGACGACTAGAAACTTTTGAAAAAAAGTATACATTTCTTCAAACAATTCTCCTTTCGTTCGATTTCTGAAGCTGCTTTTTGTATTGTTTTGCAAAAACTCTCTAACGTAAACGGTTGCACAGACTCGGTAGTAATATTGTTAAATTGATATGTACCCTTACATTATTGTGTCCTAACTAAAAGAACAGTATAAATGAATGTTTAATAGATTTCAAAAGTTTTTTTTTAATTTGCACCTTTTTATTTTTGTATTTATTATTTTATGTTCTGTATCACACCCAACCGGACGTAATACAGGTGTTCTATATTATGAACATGCTTTACAGCAATCTGTTCATGTTTAACAATTTCAAAATAATTTAAAAAAAAAGCATTGAGCTACAACTATGCTTAGTACATATTATATTATATTTTTTTATATCTACAACTTACTATGATAATGTTACTATGTGTAAAACCTAATCATTACGATATACTTGCATACTTCCTAACCACTTGAGTGCTCGCATCAATAAGTGGAATATGAGTTGAGTGATTGGCGTTTGAGGTGAAAATTTATTTAAAATTTAAAAAAAATCATACCTCTGGATTTTAATAAGAAGACAAACACACTGATTAAAGTGATATATAGCAAAATGAATTCACCTATAGTTCGTTTTTCCTATATATTTAGGATTTATAAAAAAATCGTAAATCTATATTATCGTATGGCGTGCAACACTCATCACGTTTTTCAAACTCGGCATAATATGCCGAAAATCACTCAAGTGGCTAAAGGAAGTATATATACCTACTCTTATTATGTTATGTACTATATTATGATACCTATGTACTCCTTCACATAACTTACTAAGATAACTATATGTAAAAAGCCTGCGAGGCGTCAATAAATATATTATATAAAAAAATTATATTTTTGGTCAGAATTTACACTATCCTAGAGGTTATGACATCTTGTCAATGACAATAATAAGGAAAACGTCTAACGACAACGTAGTAGCCACTCCAACACAAATCTATAGATTCCTCCACAAGTAGTTCGCGGTCTACCGCAGTTGTAGTCTACGTACTGTATTGTAAGTGTGCCGAATACTGAGTTCTCAGCTCTCACCTAACCGATTGGTTCACCACTATTATACCATTATCATTTAAAAGAATATTTTGTTAAAATGAACCTATTAACTAGAAGATCTGTGAACAGTAGTAGATCTTTCTTCAGGCAGGTAGGTACGATAATCCTTTACTGTTATATTACTGTATCTATGTTTGTGCTTACATTTCTATGTATACATTACCGCTCGGTGCAAATTTGGAATAAAAAATGCTGTTCTTGAACTATTATCCTATGATAATACCGCTGATTATGTCACATTGCCATCTTTAGTATCATTCGGGTAAACCACTGATACAATAATCCGTTGTTATGAAAACATTTTAAGGATATTAGAGCTTGAGTCCTTCTTAATAAAGTTTTGTCAATAAAACAAAATATGAATTTAAAAAAAACTTATTCACTATTTGCTTACACATTTCCAAACAATCCAAATTTATCACACAATAATAATATAACTAGCAGTTAAAAACCCGCTCCGCGGGTTTTTTTCTGCTAGGCCCTGCGGGCGGCTCTTGGTTGGGCTTCGCCCATTTTAAGTGATATTAACAACAGTTACATTTAATAGATAGATATTAGGACATTCACAGAGAGAGGGTGAGTATATATATTGTTAAAACACGGAACAGGAAGGAGTGAATTAATAAAAACATGCTAAATTTACGCATAATAAGAATGACAGTTGTTTGAATAAATGAAATTTTACGTATTTGTGATGGATTATTTCAAATGAAACACTATTTTTGACTACATGTCTACAACTGATATTAACTGTTATCGTACCTTATATAATTAGCTCATAGGAGACTTGCAGTGCTTAAATATGTGTTACAACCGTCAATGTCTATAAGTTTAATCAATATCGTTTAGTTTGTCACAATTAAAGATAGTTATAACAAAGTTGACTTAAATAATAAATTATTACATATTGATTAATTGTACCCGTGTTATTGAATAAAAGGAGGGTAATCATTTGGTAATTCTTTACCTACAACTGTTACTGTATCTAATAAAGTTTAAAGTTAGATTATATATACACCTTCATCAGGAGAGTAAAAATCTATATATAAAGGTAGATTATTACAATATAGCGCCCCTGAGGTGATATCTCACAAAAGCGGCGCTATGCAAATTGTCCAATAAATAAATAAATATAATGTTTACATTTTATTGTGTATACACCGAAGTCAAAAATTAAATATAGATTGCAATTGGGAAAGAAGAAGTGGAAGGAGGGGGGAGGGGTAAGAGTAGGCTGGGTTTGTAATAATTAGGAATTACAATATCGTTAGACGGGAAAGACCAGTTAAGTGGGAAAATATTTAAAAGAGAGTTTATAAAAAAATTCTTGTTAATTATATCTGCTTTTATATTAACATGTTTCCTCATTTCTAAAATTTCTAAATTATTTATAGTGAAGTATTTTAAGACCTGAAAAAAACAAATAGAATATAACCATAAAACAATATATTCATAAGACAAATAGCATTTAATAACGGTTATTCTAATAAATTGATAGTTGAAATACTAAATAAAAAAAATTAAACATATTCTCTTCAAACGGTCTTTCTAAAGATAGAAATAAACAATGGCGTAGAATTCTGATTGTGGATAACGATACTTCTAAAATTATATATAAAAACAATTCTGGTACTATTCAACTGGCGTTTTACACTAATAACAATGAAGAAATATATTCTTAATAATAAAGATAGCAAAATTCAAACAAAAAAATCAGGAGTTTAAAAACTCAATTGGGATGATAGTAATTTCTTTTACAAAGGTAGAACCAATAGAAACTTTGAATTCAGAACTAAAGAATATCGCAGGGCTCTAAATGGAAATAGTGAATTTGAGTTTGCAAATTATCTTTTGAATAATGATCACACTTTCGATAAAAATTCAGGTCTTAAAATACTTCACTCAGGATATAAAGCATCGCAAATATATAATTTTGAAATTTTACAAATTAGAAAACATGTCAATATAAAATCAGATATAATTAATAAGCAAAAAAATATAAATAATAATGAAAAATGCCATTACAAAGTGATAAGCTTCCAGAAGAAATCTTCTTATTAGATGCTTGTTAATCGTAAGTAGTCAAATATTGTGAGCTGCATATTTAAATATTCGCGCCATTCATTTGGTTTGTTTTTAAACCGCCAGAGGCGCGCTCTGTCGGCCATCTATAGCCGTGCGTATCCGCCATATTGAATAAGGAACGCGTGATTTTTTATAAACGTCAAACATAATCACGTAACTGTGGATAATTTTCATTGTTATGTAATTAATCCAATGGATTATGAACTTTCTAAAACATATTTTCTTCGATATTATCCAAAAATAATATAAACAGAAACGATGCTTTTGAAGAAATCTTGTATTATTTTAATTAGAACTACTCTAATAAAGTTTAATTGCCATCATCCAAATTCAGCTATAGAATGAATTAATTTACCTAGAAATTTAGGAGGTAGAGGTTTAGTCAAAATAACTTATTTGAAACATAATCAGGTAGAAATGCTAAGAACTTTTTTTCCATAGGAAAGCTCATAGCTCAAAAATGCACAAAATAATTTGCAAGGCAGATAGAAATATTACACTTTTAAATTTATACGATGAGAATGCCAACATTTTTATAAATCCCAACCAGATTAGATTCCGGGTCAAATAAAATTTTACACGCAAAACACTTCAATTATCTCAACCAAACGTATGTTGACAAATTTTCGTCAAAAAAATGTTTGAGTATTGGAGAGTTGAGCGCAGAAATAGAAGGATTTATGCTTGCCATTCAGGATAGAGTCATTAATACTAAAAATTATAGGAAGCATATAATCAAAGATACAAATCAAATTGATGATTTGTGTAGAAAATGTTTGGCTTTTCCGAAAACTATAGAACATATTATATCGGGATGTTCTATACTAGCACCGTCCGAGTATACATTTAGGCACAATCAAGTTTTAAAAATAATTCGCCAAAGTTTGGTAATTAAACATAACTTGATTGACTGCCGTAATATAATACCAAATTATGAATACGAACCAAATTCATTTTTAGAAAACGATTTTTTTTTAAATATATAATTATAAAACTATACTAACAGACCGAACGATTAATCATAATAGACCCGATATAGTTTTACATGACAAATTCAAAAAAAATAACTTATATCATTGATGTCGCTATTCCAAATTCCTGTAATATTCAAAAATCTGTTAATGAAAAAATAAGAAAATACACAGATTTAGGAAATGAAATAAAAAGAATTTGGCATTCTCAGACTATAAAAATATTACCATTCGTTATTTCGGCTACTGGCATTATACCTAGCTCTCTCATTAAAAATTTAGGCGTATTAGATCTATCAAAAAAATTATATATAAAGATGCAAAAGTCGGTCATTTTGAATACATGTAGGATAACGAAAGATTTTTTAAATATTTATGTTGAAGGATCAGTAGGATTTATAGGCCCTGTTAGGAGTTCTACCGAGCCGAACCCTCTGATATGAAAATATCTGGAGTCGGTGAATTATTTTCCCATTTGATCTCTGGTGATTTGAGGTGTTGTTCTTGTATTGTTTTGTATTTATTTTGATTATATAATGCACTTACATAATGTTGATATTATATTTTGATAGAAATCGGCATTAGATGGATGACTCATACGCACTCTAACAGCCTCATCAGGATCATATACATAAAGCTGAGCATAGGAAGGTATTTCACCTTCAACATGTATACTTCTGGAAGTTAGATGATAAACCTCATCAGAAATTTTTAAACAATATGGACCATTACCTGGGATATTAGCTATTTGCGCTCCAAATGAGGCAAATCCATTAGCACTGTTATATTGACGAATAAAATTCCTAAAGTTTTTAGATTGACTACAATCTCCTGTCAATAATGCGTTAAGTGCTGGAGGATAAGCTAAAATTTGTGGTATTATTTTTCCATTATGACAGCAAGAATGTAACAGTTTACCTTTTTCAACTTCAAAATGAAGCGCCTTGCGATGCTCGATTGTACATTCTTTTGACATGACGCCGAAATAAATCTGTTCTGGAAGCACATAATTTCGATTATTGATTAAAGCACGCTTCAATAATACATTACATCTATTTGCTGTGGAAAACCGCCTTCTGGAATTATTGTGTTCAATTTGATTATCAGTCATATATTCTATTCGTCTTCGGGCACTTCGATCGCTTGGTAAATATCCCTCTCTCATTCGAACATTCCGAAATTCGGCCAATTCTGGTAAAATATTGTCCACATTCCTTTTAGCCATAGTTATTAAATTGAAATAATAATCTGAAAACAAAATATTTCTTTTTAGCGACTCACAGGAACTTTTTAAAACAAATTTCTAGGTTAGCACGTCAATAATTCTGTAATTACCTAGATCTTAAACATGATAGCGCATGGGGTCGGTGTTGTAATATCAAAAAATAATTAATTACGTTTTTAAGTATCGAGTGGATCTGGTTATTTTTGCAGCCGGCTTTATAATGGTGGATTTATAATTATATATTATATTTATTATTTATAATTATAATATATCTCACATTAAATAATCACACTGACATTGTACATTGCTTGACACTAACTGGCTATAAAAGTTTTTTACATTGATTGGAAATCCATATACGCTGGCAACACTGAACAATCTGTCTTTCGCGTGAATAATGATAAACGTCAAATTTTAATACGTAATTGTGGATAATTTTTACTGTAATGTAATGAATCCAATGGATTGTTAACTTTCTAAAACATATTTTCTTCGATATTATCCAAAAATTATATGAGCAGAAACGATGCTTTTGAAGAAATCTGGTGATCCTATTTTAGTATGAAATCGTGTCGTAATTTTCAAGTTAGCGGAATTTAACCGAAACAGACAATTTAAATTTGACCAATCAGAGGGCCTACATCGTCCAGACGCTGGGACAATAATACTATCAGATAAATATCTCCTCAGAACATATTAACTACACTTTTTTTATCACATTCCTTAAAAATATACACTTGAGGATCGGCGTAGGATAAGCGACCCACGTTTCTTTTTCAAAATTAAGTGCTCGACTGATGCGAACTTCTGAGTCTGGTTAATTTGAGAGTACCTACCTACTCGACACACATAAGGACCTATTTCAATGTCATCATTCTCAAACATACTAAATAGCAAACTCGCCAATTCCTCGCGTAACTTAGCTAACGAATATACCAATGGTATCAACATTTTTTAATGTAAAAATTAGTTTTTCTAAACTTACATTAACAGTTTTTAATGATTTTATTTCTGATGATTTCAGTTTGAATTTATTTTATTTTTCTTACCAATTGTAAACCAATGTATTAAAGAAATATTAAAAAAAATATTGTTTATAACCCTTTTGTACAAAATCCCAAATGTACCAACAAATTTACATACAGACGAAATGCCAAACGGTGGATTTAAAATATGACGTCGCTCTGCTCAGTCAATAAAGCACTTTAGTATTGTTTTTATGTTTTTGATTTGTTCTTTACTTTTGGTATTTTGTTATAATACATTAAGTAATGTATGCTACAATCGTCTTCGAAACTAGCTAAATACTTCAATGAAGCGGAACGAAAGATAACAAAATGTTACTGAATTTAAAGGCATGCGAATTGTCATTGTACATTTGTATGTACATAAATCATGTGTTAAGGTCGTGATATTGAGAGGTGATAAAATAATTGCAAACATAATAGAAAAGACATACTCTGTTCGAAGGTCGTAAAAACCTTAAATAAATATTGTTTAGAATAAAGGGGAACTAACTACTACATTATGAAGCTCCATTCTTTTTTATATCACCGGTAATGTTGATAAAAATGTCCCAGTTTACCCAACATTATAGTGTAAATGTCCCAGTAGACCGCTAGGCTAAACTTTATTTAGCACTGTTTTTTTATCATAATGATGATACTTTGCAGAGTAAACCCCATCACGGTGGAAATATGCTGACCTCTCTTTGTGTGTGGCCTATGTATTTGACTATTTGGAGTTTGTGGTTCGTTTCCAGGCTCCAAGATCCGTGTCGGAGAAATTCGCGGAGAATTGAGGCTGTCATAATCGACGTTGATTCGGCGCAATGATTAAATATCTACGGCAACGATACCTGGCTACAATAGGATTCTATGTCCCAGATTATTTCACGCGAGGCCACCAACACAGGCTTCTGATACTTCCCAGCTGCAGAACTAACCCACCAATGCTGATACCTCTGGGAAGGCTTACTAGGTTTTTTCCATAATTGAATTAACTGTTCCACGTGTTCAACCACAACTTTGAGAACTATGTACCCTTTGACTTTTAATTATGTGTACACTTTTTTCGTACATTATCTACGTTAATTATTTTACTGTAATATTTTAATCGCCTTTGAAATGTAATAATTTTTGCACAGTTTTTGCAAAATAAATAAATATTACCTAGTGCAATAATAATATTTCTATCTTTGATACTGAAAATTCGTGGTGGAATTTCATTATCATAACGTAATTAACAATTAAAAACTCTTCATATTTAAAAAAAAAATACGGTTACCGGATACAGTCTACTAAGACTTTCAGTCTTCCTATTCAGTTTTTCAGTCTGAAGATGGCCATGATGGCTAAAATCGAAAACGGTAAAAAATTAAATAGTGAAAAATAAACATTTTTTTTAAATATATCATTGCAATAATAATACCTAAGTTACTATGCAATAAATGCATTTAAAACAACAACGAAAAATATATTTCAACCACTTATTATCTCCTGGATCACTAATTTCATTTTTATATACAATTACCAGCATAATTCGTTTAATTCAGATAAACGAATTTCATCCCCCCCTCCCCCGAAAGAAAATCGCATTGAAATGGATATATTTACGAATTTCATTATTTTGCAACCGAATTGAGATGGGATTGAAGCAATTCACGCTTTCGCCTGATTCTTTTGGTTTTGTATTTTTGCCAAGTCATGGAACGTAAGCATAACCGGGGTAGCTTCCCCCGATACTTGATAAAATTACCATGTTTTGAACTGTATCGCCTAAATGAATTTGAAATTTAAATTTTTTGGTCGGAAAAAAACAGTTTTCACCGAAGAAAAATAATAAATCGATATCGCATAAATTTTATTCGTGCATTTTTTGACTATTTTGTGCAGGTCAATCTGGAATAAAATATTAAAAAATCTTGAAAAATTATTTTTTTCTCTTGCATTAAGTATATATCCTCCTCTTAAGGTGTATCCTATAACGTCAGGTACTTTAAGAAATCTTTTCTTTGGAAAAACAAGGTTCGATCTGACTCGGCAACGTTAAGTGATACAGGGCTGTAGAGTATGCTACTTTAGAGTTGACTATGTCACATAATATTGTCATGTCAGATGAAGCCTAATTTTTAAAGAGCGCGTAACGTCGAATGAAATTTTATTTTTATTGTTTTAAAAGAAAGACAAACATTCCCGGGTTACGAATAACCTGACAATATTTGAAAATCTCCCACTACCACCATCATTAAATATATCAAAGATCGTCCGATTGGTAGTATAAAATCATTTTGGGTACCTACTGGTAAAAGGTTTTTAAAGAATACACTTTTCTTTTTGGATTTATAACGTATGTTTATAAAAATCGACCTCGCATAAAATATAGCATCATCCAGTAGTGTAAATCAATTTTCTTTCATGTAAACTGCGGCTCAATTTTGAATTTCTTTTTTGGTAGCAATCACCATAGGTCAATTATTTAAAATGATAAACATCATGATAATGTAGGCATAATGTACCACTTGATTGGGTTTAGTGATCTTTTTTAGTGATCAATAACAGGCGATGAGTAAGGTGGGCTTGTCGCAGTTATTATGCAAATCATCTAAATTATTTTCTTGATTAAATGAAATAAATATTAGCACAAACAAAACTGTTAACGTTTGCAGAACTTATCGGAAAGTACACTATCCAAGGAACCCACACCAAAAAAGGTTTTTTTTGTTGATACCGCACAAGAGTCTCGACTGCTCCCAGCTGCCTGAAGCCAGTTAGACTATTGCATCGCCACTTGGGGTATGTTGTGAGTATGAAGGTAGTAAGGAGGAATAGGAGACGAGGAAAAGAAAAGTAGGGAAGTTCCTGGCTTTTCAGATCTGGTCACCAAACATGGCAAAAGCATTTGAAAGCTTCAATTTTGAATGGTGGTCTTACACCAGGGAGATATTGAGAGAATCTTTCACTCGAAAATGTGCCGCAAATGTACCTTATAATTTTTTAAATAAAATTTACTAGTGCATGCCGGGATTTGAATCCGGATTGCGAGTCGAGTCTTACCTCTCGACCACCGTTCTCCGTTCTGGTTCTCCTCACTGCTAACAATATGCGGAGATTTGATTACCACAAATTTATTATGAGCTACTGACAGATGTTAAAGAAGCTAAAAGCCTTGCATCTTATCGTGGGTAATGCCTAGATACTATAAAGAATAAGTTTTAGATGAAGTGTAAAGTGTGCCTAAATATCATAGAAATAAGTTGTTAGTAGTTAGTAAGTGTTTATACTAGATATAAAAATGTAGTTTTTTATAACTATCTAAAAACATACAAAACATATAAATTACGTTGTTTTGTTTTGTTTTGTTTTGTTTATTTAGGAAAACCAACAGATTTTTTACATCTTTAAATAATTAACTTATAAAAAATACAAATAATATCTAATGAAAAGTTTTCACTTAAAAAAATAATTATAATAACAAACTAAGGGTCCAGTACCCGTGGGCAAAAAATATTTACAGAAAATACAAAATACTAAATAAAGTAAACATAACATCTGATATAAGAACACAAGTAAATTACAAAATATCAATTTTATCCTCAACAACACCAATAATCACCAATATATGTATATACCTACAACTAAACTGAACAGATGTTTATAAAATGAGTCACTTGTAACTGGACAGGGTTCATATCAACAACATGATAACTTGCAGTATGTTATTAATTATTATTTAATAATAGCTAAGGTATCTTTTTTAAATGTTCCTAAACTACACGAAAATATGTCAATACAATTAAAATTCTTATTGTATAGGGTACAAGCTCTGAAAATAAAAGCGTTTTGTCTGTGATTAGTAGAGCATTTTTGAAGATGAAAAAGTGACTTATCTCTAGTTCTAAAGCTAGGGACTCTAAAATTAATATCAGACAAAAGGGGCGAACAATCAATAAAGCCACTGATAATTTTATAGAGATATTTTATATCTGCGGAGTCTCTTCTAGTTTTTAATGGTATTAGTCCATAATATTCCATCGAGCTGTTAATCCCGTGGTTACCAATATTCATCTTAAAATTTAAATGATTGACAAATTTTTTTTGGATGGCTTCAATGCGCTTTACATAAATGTTATATTGAGGATTCCATATCTGAGAAGCAAATTCAAGATGACTACGAACATAAGAAAAATACAATATTTTAAGTGTTTGAATATTATTGAATTCTTTTCCAATACGGAATAAGAATCCTAACATTCTAAGGGCTTTCTTCACAATCATATCAACATGCGCCTCGAATGTAAGTTTACTGTCAAGCAGAACACCTAGGTCACGAATTTGTGTAACCTTTTTAAGTTCTTGGCTGGCTATGTAGTAGTTATGTTCAAATTTTATTTTGTTTCTAGTGAAGGTAATCACATAACATTTTGAGGTGTTCATGTTGAGATGATTGATAATGCAGTAGTCATCAAGTCTATATAGATCTTCTTGTAATTTATAACAGTCAATAATAGAATTAATAGGAAAAAATATTTTCATATCGTCGGCGAAGAGTAGAATATTTGCATAATTAAAGCATTTTATAATGTCGTTGATGAAAATTGTGAACAGCAACGGTCCCAGGTGAGATCCTTGGGGCACACCTGAAGGTATATTTACAATCTCAGATATGAAGCCATTAATAGTTACTCCTTGAGTGCGCCCATTAAGATAGGAGACCAGCCATCGGTACAAATCCCCGTGAATTCCCAGAGCTAGTAGTTTAGATAAAAGAAGACTGTGATCAATTTTATCAAATGCTTTGGAGAAGTCTGTATGGATTACGTCAACTTGGATTTGATCATCCATATATTTTGAAATATTTGAAGTGAAAGTTGCAAGATTAGAGACAACTGATCTTTTTTTCATGAATCCATGTTGGTTAGCAACTATTACAGACTGGACACAGTCATACAGTTGTTCATGAACAGTTTTTTCAAATATCTTACTGAATATCGGTAATTTAGATATTGGACGATAGTTACGGACTTCATTTTTCGCCCCAGACTTAAATACTGGTGTAATATGAGCACACTTCCAGCGATCCGGAAAGACACCTTCTTTTAATGAGGATTGAAAGAGCAATAATAGGGGCTTCGAGATTACCTTGCTACACATTTTGATAAAGAATGGCGGAATTTTATCGCTACCTGCACCCAATGAGCAAGAGATAGTATCAATTATTTTTTCTATTTTTTCTTTGGAAACTGATACCGAAGATATGTTAACTTGATTGTCAATGTGATAATTGGTAGAATGAACATCGGAAACAGTTTTGTGATTAAAAGTTGAGACGAAGTGTTGTGAGAACAGGTTGCATATTGCGAAGGGATTCACGGCAGTTATGTCACCCAGTTTCATAATATGCGGTAAACCAGAATTATTTCTCTTTCCTTTAATATAGGTCCAGAAATGTTTCGGGTCACGGGATATATTAAGTTCGGCGTTTATTAAAAATTGTTTAAGACATTCCCTAGACATTTTCTTTTGCCTTGATCGAAGAACACAAACTTCACGGTAGTCCGAAGGATTTGACCACTTTTTCCACATTTTGAACACTTTATATTTTTCTTTAGTGAGTTTTATCAGGGCTGGATTAAACCAATAAGGATAAGAGTTGTTAATATGAACTTCCTTTGATGGGACGTTCAAACGAATAATTTGATTTAAAATAACATAAAAACGGTCAATGGCATTATTAGTTGATAGGTTTAAAAATTCTGCATCCCAATCAATATTATTGAGGATGTTATTGATCGTTTCAAAATTAGCATTCCTGAAGAGATAGATTGTCCTTTTGTTGTCCACCATAGGGGTTTCCAGAGCTATATTGATGTCGAAAATAATGGTTTTATGATGTTTACATTCAGGTATGAGATAATCATCAGTATTAGACACATTAACAGGGAACGAACTAAAGACAAGGTCTAGGAATGTACGATTATTATTCGGGAAGGTGCAGTATTGCGAGAGATCAGTAAAAGAAAGGGTGTCTGATAGTTTGGAAATAATTTCAGATTGATAACCATTCATAATTTGCATACTGTTACCGTTACCAATAGACCAGTTAATTAGTGGTAAATTGAAATCACCTGATATGACGAAGTGATCGTCGTGGTAAAGTTCTCGAAGTGCACATAATTTATCCATGATTTCATTTATGCTTTGAGAGTGATTGACTCCTGGTGGTATATAAACACAACATAAATGAATATTTTTGAAATTCTCAATCGAGATAGTCACCCAGATGTCTTCAGCACTCGTATTCCAGTCATTTTGTTCGTGAGCTTTGATGTGCTTCTTCAACGCAATCATTACTCCACCTCCTCTTTTTTGCTCATTGCGATCGCGCCTAAATACCAGGTAACGGTTGTCAAATAGCTCTTCACTAGCAATACTGTCTACAAGCCAAGTTTCAGTTATCATAATAATATCATAGTTGTTATTGGTAACATTAAAATAAAATCTATCAGTTTTAGAACGCAGTCCAGTCACATTTTGATAATATACATTCAACATTTTAGTACATTTAGTTGATAAAATATAAGACTGATAAAATAGTTGTAAGCATGTTCTAGTAAATTATAAATATTAGAGTGGTGTTGTAGTAACGCAAGCAGAGTAATTGTAGGATAATTTGGATTAAAGTTGGTAGTATTAAAAGAGTTAGTTGTTAATATTATACAAATAAAGAAAAACCAGTACAAAGGATGATATTTTAAAGTAGGAAAAAAGATAAGGTAGATAGGAAAAATAAATTGATAATAGCTTATAGTCACACGAGACGATGCTAAAACTAAGACGATTATCAGCAAAAAACCTGAGTCACGTCAGATTCCAATGTCACCTGAATAATGGGACTAGTTTCATTTTTGCGTATAAATATTTTTCCGTATTTGATCCATCTGAATTTAAAGTTTTTATCTGTATTATTATTTACTGTACATCTGAATTTTAAGTTTTTATCTGTATAGTTATTTGTATTATCATTCTATTCATACTTAACTATATTTATATTATGGTGAAATTATCTTATTTATCTATAAATACCTAACACCGTGGAGGAATAATTAACACCATATATGACGAATACCATTATGCGCTGGTCAAGCGTCGATATAGTTGGTATACCGATACAACGGCCTTTCGGCTTATCCATTTCTACGCTGTGGTAAAACGTTATGAATATTTCTATTCCGCTCACGGCGAGATATTTATACCGCGTTTTAGAAGGTAGTAAAGGGAACCAAAAAGTAAAATATGCTCATTTTTAGTTTAAAATATGTACCTAAAAATGAGTAAATTCAAAATGTCTACGATTTTTCGTGCAATGGACAAAAGACGACCAGAGAGTCACCGCTAAGGTCATTCAACGATACCCACAGGGCGGGGGGAGGAGGCACCCAGGGGGTGAATCATTGACTCTCTGAGGGGTTGATGGATTGACACCATAAAAACACTGCTGGCATCATCTCGATAATAAACGCATTATGTAGAGGGGGTGGGATTATCAGATCTGATCTTAATCTCATCTTTTAAAATGTCTTGACATTTGAATGGTTTTTTCAACTGTCCTGTTTTTATAATTTGTGTACAAAAAATGATCTGCTTTATTAATGTGGATTCCGTTTATGTTCCACCGATTATTTTGTAGATTTTTATACAATATTCACATATTTATTATACCTTTATTTTGAATTCTTGTTTACAGTAAATTTCAATGTGACACTTTTTATATAAATCGTTATCTGAATTGGTAAATAATCTCTTATTTATATACGCCAAAATTGGTTTTTGCGTTGTTGGAATACATTATTGTTGTTATACAGTTATTATAAAGTTTGCTCACGCGATAGGAAGAATGTATACAGTATAAGGTATTTGTATGAAAATATACTATTGAGAACAAAGATATTAGAAGAACGAGATATGCTATGTTGTCCGCCGGACCGTAGGCGGAGTACTACCTAATTAGGGTACTTTGAACGGTATCGGGACGTGTACGCACAGCAATCTGTTCTATGTATTAGTGCGGATACCTTAGCGTAAGCGAAGGTGTGCAGTAGTATTGGTGAACAAAACCGGCGACACTCGGCAAAGCAATTCCACACAGTATGAACTGCTGATAGCACATCTCGTTCTTCTAATATCTTTGATTGAGAATATCTCATTAAATCAGAAAGTATTCAATCACGATAAGAATATCTACAAACGACGCACAGTGTTTTCTTATGTAGGTACTAGCTAGACGCTAAAAATGCACTTTTTGGGGTATTACCAGATGGTCGGCGAAAAAAATGTATACTTAATTGGTGACTAATTCGTTCGCTGACTAATGGGAGTACCCGAAAGTACGTTCTGTTTTTCAAGTGAAAATCATTTGTATTTTCACAATTATTTTGAGAAGTTTTTCGCAGAAGAAAAAATGCCTGGGAATTTATAGTATTTTAAGTAAATTAGGACGTGAAAACCTTAGTAGTGAAAAACAAATGGAGAGCCGAATCTCTAGGCTGACTTTAACGTTTATTTTTTTTTCTGATAATACTTGCATGACTTATACGACCACACGTAATTTATTTTGTGAAAAACTTCTACAAAAAATGATGTATATTAATGTACCTATATTACGAAATAAATTTATTTTTTCGTTATAAAAAATAAATTTTACTAAAAAAAGTTTTTTAATTGAACAATTTTGATATCACAACACATCTAATATGTGGGTTAAGTACACCAACAGGTGGAAAAAACAAAAAAATTGTTGTGGTGTTAGAATTTTTAAATTCTACTTCTAATTCAACTATGATAATAAACATACTAATTTCGGTTGTGTTTCTATCTGTAACTCATGTTCAATGATCTGTAGAAGTTTGAATTTAACTTAAATTTGGTAATGTTTGTTTGGAGAATTCAGACAAGCGATAAAGTACCTACCTATAATATTAATTGCCATTTTCAAAACTCTTACTGATTTCCTGAGAATATAGACTATCCCTTTTGATGTGTTATTTTTTTTAATTTTATTTATTACTTGTAAATTATTTAACATTATAAATGATAACAATATGCAGACTTATATATATATAATTTATTCGTTATTATTCTACTACTCCATAAGTTGAGCTCCAGGAGCTCGTGTTTATGGGAGGAGTATTTACCTTTAGTTCTAATGATTTTTTAAACAATAATCAAAAACTTTTAATATAAATACAAACATAGGTACAGAAATTTGAAAAGTGTGTTTTTAAAGATAATTAAATAATATATCTTTTTACAGATTAAGTAAGCGTGAGGAAATTAGAGGGTACAATATATCAGGTAAACAAATTAGAAAATAGTTTTTTAAAGACAATTAAATTAATATATATATAAAAATTTTATATATTTTTTACATATTGAGTAAGTGTAAGAAAATTAGGGATACAATATATCATTATCCAATTTTAGGGACTTAATTAACTTTTTGAATTGTTCATAATTCACAGTTTCGGTTACACTCATTTTATTTTTGGACAATAATATATTATACCATCTCACACCTAAATACGAATAGTGTTGCTGAGCCGTGGTCGTTCTAAGCATAGGAATGGCTATTAAGCCATTAGTTTTGAATCTATTGCTTATGCTATCTAAGGGGTGAATTATATAAATAAAATATTTTTTATAAATTTGATATAAGGCGATTCTCTTATACAATTCTGTAATAGATGGTACATTAAATTCCCGAAATATCTCTAAAGTAGGGGAGTTATATGGTTTCCTAAGGATGATTTTTATAATTATTCTTTGAATTGTAATTATGGGCTGTAAAGAAGCCTTAAAAGCCCCTCCCAACCCAATAATCCCGTACTGCAATATAGACTGAATTAATGCATAATAGACAATTTTGATAGTTTTCTTATTTAAAACATTTCGTATATTATAGAAAATATAGATAAGTTTTCTTATTCTTTCAACAGTGAGATTAATATGGTCTTTCTATTTAACATTTTTATCTATTAAGATACCAAGATATTTTATATTAGATTTATGATTTAGTTTCGCGCAGTCTGTATTACATGTACCGTCATTTACACAATTTTTAGAATGAATTGTTATGTTAATTAGGTTATTTGGCACATCTTCTTGTAGAGTGAAAGGAATACAATATGTTTTTTCTGTGTTGAGTGATAATAAATTGCCATCGAACCAATTTTTTATAACCTTCATATCTTGATTAGCTGCATTGGTAATTTCGTTCCATGTCTTTTTTTCGATAATTATTGCAGTGTCGTCAGCAAAGGATATAAGTTTACCATTAAGTGATAATTTAAACATATGGTTAACGTAAATTAAAAATAAAATTGTACCGTCATTTACACAATTTTTAGAAGGAATTGTTATGTTAATTAGGTAATTTGGCACATCTTCTTGTAGAGTGAAAGGAATACAATATGTTTTTTCTGTGTTGAGTGATAATAAATTGCCATCGAACCAATTTTTTATAACCTTCACATCTTGATTAGCTGCATTGGTAATTTCGTTCCATGTCTTTTTTTCGATAATTATTTCAGTGTCATCAGCAAAGGATATAAGTTTACCATTAAGTGATAATTTAAACATATGGTTAACGTAAATTATAAATAAAATTGGTCCAATAACAGTCCCTTGGGGAATTCCAAATTCTAAAGTTTCATCCACGCTTAGTGAGTTATTTAATATTACTTTTTGGTTTCTTTGAGTTAGATAGCTTTGCAGCCAATACCTTACTTTACCAATAATACCGATATCATTTAATTTATTAATTAGTTGTGTATGGGAGATACTATCAAAAGCCTTACGTAAATCAATGAAAATGCCAAGGCATTTTTTATTTATTTAATGCACGGTATATAGTTGAAGTTAGTTCTGCAATGGCATTATGAGTACCTAATTTCTCTCTAAATCCAAATTGGCTAGGACTAATTATTTTATTATTTTCAATATAGTACAAAAGTTGCTTTTTTACGATTTTTTCGAATTTTTTTTCAATGTTTGAGTCAAGAGATATGGGTCGATAATTTGATATTTCTTCAGGGCTGCCAGATTTAAAAACGGGTGTTACAATAGAATTTTTTATAAACGGAGGGGAATATTCCACTATTTAAACTAATATTTATAATGTGTGTAATTGGAATGCTTAATAAATCATTATAATTTTTCAATATTTCTTCTGTGACTCCATCAAACCCTGGTGCAGATGCACCTTTTAATTCACTAATAATATTTTTTTATGTCATCTGTTGTTACCGGTTTGAAAACTGACAGACTATTTTGTTTAAGACAGTCCTTTTCGAAATTATCTATTTTATAATTTTCATCGATCCGTGTGGCTAAATTTTGACCGACGTTAGCGAAATATTTATTGAAGGCATTTTGTACATTTTGTCGGCTCCATTATGGCATTAATAGAATTTTTTCCGATATTAATTTTTTTAATTTGAGTTTTTTTTGTTTTTCCTACTATTTATTTCATTTATTTTTTTTTCCATATATGTTTTACATTTTGTTTAGCCACATCAATTTCATTTATGTAGAAGTTTTCTTTAGTTGTTTTTAGTAAACAGGTTAATTTGTTCCTAATTTTTATATTATATGTGTATTTTTTTTATCTAAGGGAAATTTCTTTGTCAAGCGATATAACTAACTCTTCTTTTTTTCTAATAGACACGATTAAGCCATGTGAAATCCATGGTTTTATTTTTTTGAATTTTGATTTAATTTTTATAGTTTTAACATTTGTTGATGCTGTAATATAATTGCATAGAATATTATCAAAAATATTTGCGCATGTTTCAGCACATGTTGATTCTAATACGGAACGCCATGTTTCTGCTTTTATTTTTATGCTTAATTTATGATGGTCTAGTGACTTTTTTTAAAAGTATTGCATTTTGAATCAATATGATTATTAATATTAAGTTTTTGTATATAGCTGTAAGTGTCATGATCAGTAATATTATTTTTTAATATTATCGTGTGTAATTTGTCGGTATCTTTAGTGTTACTCCATATGTGATCGATACAAGATGGACGTTGACCCGTAATTTCTCTAGTATATTTTTTTATACACAATATAAAATTCATTTCCGACATGAAATTGATAAATTCAATTTTTATTTTGTTACTATTTTCGTTTGAAACATCTATGTTGAAATCGCCGATTATTGTTATGTTCTGTTTATTTTTTTTTTGATAATATAATGCTTCTTAATTCATCCATAAATGTATACTCGTTTGATCCGTGTGTTCCGTAAATTGCAATAATATTAAAACATATTTTATTTACATTTAGATTAATATCTAAGCAATTAACTCGCTGCATACGTACTTCTTCCACTGTGATGTTTGAATAGCAAGATTTAACAAATACAACAATACCACTATTTCTATTAATAGCACAAGATGTTACGAAGTAGCTATATTCTGGTATGCAAAATTTATTGTATTCGTTGGTGAATGCTTCAGTTAACACTTTGACGTCCGGTTTATGATTTAGTAAATTAATTGAAACGAAAAATTAATTGAAATTTTGTTTCATCGATCTGATATTTAAATAGAGTACTGTGAATGAATTTGATATTTTATCCACGATTTTATTACAATCATTTAAAGTGTGACAAATATATTCCGAAATATTAAGGGTTTTATCTAATTCCACAGTGAAGATATATATTATATATCTTGAAGATGTATATTTAGATAAGACACGAAGCGAAAAAAATGTTCCATTTTTTACCTCTATTACGTTCAATTTGACTTCCAACGCTCCTAGCTACTTACTTGATAATAGTGGAACACCTTTTAACGAAATATTAGTTGGCAATAGTGCCTCTATAATGAACAACGATCCAGATTTTTTTCTGCGCTCGTACACAATATTTTTGAATTATTGTGTTATCAAATTAATTGCGTGAGGGTGAAAATTAAATAAAAGAGAACGTTATGGAACATTGCTATTTTGATCTTGGAACGTTTAATTTCTGAATGGCGGACATTATCCAGGGATAAAGAAAAGTGTTAGAGAATTGATTATAAAATAAATCAACATCAAAGTCCTATGCTGGCGCTTATCACGCGATGGTAGCTACATTGGTATACCCATCCTCCCTCCTGTTAGCTACTTCAATAAAATAGAATTTAAACGTTTCATATGGATTTTTAAAGTGGAATTCGTTTTACAAACGGAATAGCCACCCTTCTGTTTCGAAAGAATTCAACTATTTAATGTTATACCGAATACCGTATAAAATCAGTTGTACGTTAGAAACACGTTTTTTTTTATTTTGTTAAGAGATCCGCTGGTACTTTTACTCAAATGTTACTAATAGTTCTGTGAACGACTTGCTTTCTTTCAATAAAGTATGATACTAATTTTCTCTTATTTTATACATCAAAACTAAAATTCCTCTGAAATCACGAGAACGTACTTAATACCTACCTACCTAATACTTAATTATAAACTATATACTATACGCTACGTTTTTTTATATTTCAATTAGAAATTATACAATTTGTCCACATAAATATCACCATCATTACAAACTTTCTTCCGGCCGGTAGATACTTAATATTGATTAAAACGATTTGACAACGCGCATCCACCAATGCCACCATTTTGAACCGAAATTGGAAGAAAGCAAACAAATTTACAGACAGATAAAATGCCAAATGGTTGAGTCAAAACAAAACTTTGCTACGCTCAGTTAATTGACAATATGAGTTCATTTGGAATCCTCAATATCAAACATACTCCTAAATTGATGGTATTGAAAATGTCCAATAAAAATTTATTAAACACCTATCGTATCACTTTAGTGATCATCGGTTTGACCCTACCGCTTTATATAAATGCAGACCAATTTCTGATGCCCTATTCTTATACAAAATCAAGAACAATCTTGTCGATTCATCATATCTGCTAGAAAAGATTGGATTTCGTTGCCCTGAACACAACACCAGATTGAACGACTTATTTAGAATAATATGTGCAAAACCCTTTAATTGGACGTATCTGTAAAACTCACAATCTTACGAGATGTAAAAAACTGTAACTTGAAAACATATAAAATGCAGCTTACTAAACTGATAACATAATGTTTTATTTTGTGAAATAATACTAGTAATTTATTTTATTGTTTTTAGTATAATCATGCCAAAATTGTATTACTACTAAATGTCTTTAGTAAAATTTTGTAATTCCTTATAATGTTTACTTATTTTTATATTTCTTTGTCATTTATAAATATATTGTGTGTGTACAAATACTAAATCAATAACTAAACATAATGTAACTTTATTGGGTCTAGACTCTAGAACTTACGAATAATTAATTTTTGTGCTTAAATGTATGACTGTTTGTTTCCTAAATAAAATAAATTAAAAAAAAACATATTTGTTTTTAGAGTAGTGTGATTACGCACAACTCATGTGCTACATGCCTTGTTTAGTGACCAGCTATGAGGAGTAGTTAGGAGCTATATATTTTCGAACCTTCCTCCTCCTCATCTTCTTCTTCTTACAATTTGTTTCAGCCTCACAAGTATTTTTGGAAACCATTATAAATAGTAGAATAGCTAGTAACTGACTCCAAGCAGTTGTCATGCGGCATCAATTGCAAAATTAAATAAAATGATAATTGTGGATGGTGTCTATATCGTAATATTAATAATATTTAGCTTATTTATTTAGCGCCGTCTTCATGAAAAATCACCTCAAGGGCGCTTAACCTATTCCAACATTCATTTAATGTTGGAATCTGGAAGACAGAATTCCCTGGTGAGGCCACTCTTCGATGTGTAAATCCTGCCTCTCACTCCTGCGCCCCTTAAAGTGCCAACAAGTCAACTATTCGCCCCTTCGTGAAAATGGGAAAAGCGCTTTCATATACCATCTATTCTGTAATGCTGCCATGTTATGGTGCCAACACTCTGAGATGGCGTTATATTGCACTTGAGGTCGCTTTATGCTGCTCTTCCTGAAGTTGGCCCAGAGCTCACACGCAGGTACCTATATGATAGAGCACAGAAAGCAAAGAAAAACATTTATTTCTCATCTGACCTGCGTAGTCGAAATCTTCTTGCCTTTGATTATCTATATCTTTTAGAATTAGACTGTAACGTGGGTGATGATAATGTGCATTTTTTTCGTTTTATCAGTCACTTAAAATCTTTTCGATTTTTTATCGATTCCTGCCATTGTAGCATTGTGTGGTAAATTTATTAATTCTTAATTTTTTCGGAGTCCTCTAATATTTTCATCAATCCGATTGAAAATATGCTTCATTTTTAAAAGGAAATCGGAATTTAGGAATGTCTGCCACAATCATTGTCATTGAGTTTATCACTGAACAGACTTAATTTAAGTATGTTCAATGATACACTCAACATCAATGATTGTTGCAGACATTCCTGCTTTCCGATTTTCCTTTAAAAATCGGAATCAACCAAAAAAACCACAATCATTGATGTTGAGTTTATCATTGAACACACTTAAATTATTTTTAAATATTTTAAGGAGTGTTCACATTATAGTAATATATATATAGTGTTCATACATAGTCGTAAAATATTAATATTTTTAAATTATTAACTCACGCAATGATGTAAGTTAACTTAAGATTAATACATAAAATAAATAAAAATCGTCATCCGAATAGTCAGTGCCATTATAAAAATGAGCAATCTATGCAAATCAGATTCCTGGATTATTGAATATATAATTACGTTCGTATAAAAAAATTTAGATATTCATAAATTTCACGACTTTAAATAATTTCCTCCCTTTTCTGAAAGTGAACAGTTTCAGAAAATTGGAAATAATTTATTTATAAATTCAGCAGACACGATCAACAAGAGCCAAAAATAAGTCTTAAACATATTTGGTTGTGTTGGATTATGATGATGCTTTTATCAGACATGAGAACATAAATCAGTTTTAAATGAAAGCTAAGATTCTTAAAAACAATTCAAGGAAACTCAATATTCTTTCAGAAAAACACAAATAAGCACTTTCTTGCTTCGTAATATAATACCATTTAGTGACAAGATGTTGAATGGTTGGAATAAAACTCCAGCACTGACGTCGGGTTGACTAAAAAAGGATTAAAGTAGAGTTATTGCACCGCGGAGAAAAATTCTATTCCTTTGAATATTTCAATAAGAGTTGAACCGGAAGAAATACGTGCTATTGTCAGTGAGTCATCGTGGCTTTCTGAAGATTGCCAAGCCCAGGAAATTCTACATCGTGACTAAGCTCCACTGAAAACAGATTTTATATCATAATTCTATCAGGAAGGTTTTATCTCAATTATTTTATTAAATACAAGCTGTAACTTGAACAATTTAAGTACTTGTCTTACTTAAGGACAGATAAAAACAATTAAAACTTATTTTGGGCATTAAGACTAAATAACTGAAGATGTTTCCATATTGCCGAATTCGTGCCCTTTCTAAAATCTCTTGATGTTGTGAAATCTTCAGGAGAAATAAACATTTCCATAATATCTCCTTATATTAATACGCCGCAAAACAAATAGTCCCCTAACAATTTAGCAATAGCAATCATATGCTAACGGACGGTGGCACAGTGGCTGCCGCTGTCGACGCAACATCATTTCTCTTGGGGATCAGGCAACTATTTCCGACTTAATAAAAGCCACAACAGTACAAATTCCTCCTATACACCGGGGTTTAATGGGCTTGTATTATCGGAAAAAGTGTCTAAGAAATAAAAGCTGATAAAAATAATTCTTAGGAGAAATCTAAGGTACGAATTGTTATAATCAATCCCAAGCGATATACCAGGATGAAAGTCCATAAATTATTAATTAATGGTTTCATAAATTTATGACGAATAAAATAAAACATCGGACGAAAGGGTGGATTTAGCACTTTATGTTCAACAGATTGGATAACCACATTGTAAATATTTGATGACTTACTGCAATTTTAATGTTTCGATACATTCTTTTTTTCGAGAGGTTTCGGGATCACTTTGAGATGGAGGCATCGTTAGCATGGTTATTCAAATTCATTGGTACGGCGTAAATAATGCAGTCTTCAATCAAAACCTTATGAATAAATTATTGTTTATTCTTACCTATTAGAATGGTAATCTGTTGATATAGCTCACTAAATTATTTAGTTCATAACCTCTTTTCCCTAATTACCATTTTTTTAGTTTTTATTAAAATTTACCTTGTCTTGAAGCAAGTCGCCATATTGTTTACTCTAGAACAATAATAAATCATTTTTTTAATATTATTAAAATCAACACTTCCAATATGGTTGGTTTACACATGTGCAATTTACTTAACTGAGAAACCAATTATAGATTATGTATAATATATTTGTAGTAAAAAATAAATATTTATAAAATTAACAGATATTACATATAAAATTTATAATTAAAACAATCGATGATATTATCAATCATATTAATGCAATAAAATCGAAAATATTATTATATCGATATAAAATTTATGCTTGGTTGTGATTTTGTATGGCAAATGTTCTTAATAATTTTTATTAAAATAAACACGATCGATACTTGTTAAATTGGAACCAATTGTAATGGAACTTACCTACTTACCCAAAACCAACATTATAATGGTACTTAAAAATTAAAATTTAAATTATAATTAATTTTCAGCCTTTTCCTAAAACAAATCCGAATAAAAAAGAAGGCTAAGTTTTGGAATTATTTGACGGATAGACAGCCGAAAAAAGGCGCTCAAATATTAAAGAAGTAATTTTAAACTACTTAAAAATTCTTCAAACTTATTTGCATAAACTGCGGCAGGTAAACTGGTACCTACCTAAGCTAGATTGGCTCAAATTGTTCAAGAAAAATAAGCCTCATCCATAAAACATCAAGCATTTTAAAATTATTGCAAGAATCAGTAGAATTAGAGTGAAAGATCCCCCAGATCTACATAATCTTTTATACCTTCGTTATTATTCCCTTTCGTGCTACTTTCATCTTCAGTTGCCATTTGTGTTCGTTTGGTGTACCTTCCAAACAAAAACAAACCTGTAAAACATCTCTATTAACCTATTAACTCGATTCAGAACTTAGAAATGTGTTGAATACATCGGTTCCCCTTTATTTAATGAAAATTTGCAGGCTAATATTGACAAAAATAATATTTTTTTAAATCTGTTTCAAATTTTCGCTTATATCGTCTTCAATATTTTTTTTAAAGACAGATTCCCGGGTTACGAACAACCTGATAATATTTTAAAATCTCCTACTACACCACCACAGTAAGCGGAAAATATTGCTTGTGTTGTGATGGAGGAATAAACCAGCCGAAGAATTGAACGTGCGACGCCCGTGTGTGACCGAAACGCGATGCCAACTCTGTTACTGACCGGTCTAATCAAAATCTTATAATTTGAGGTTTTACTCACTAAGTTATTTAAAAAAAAGAACATTTTCACAAATAATTACTGTTAAACAATCTAAAACCGCACATTCCCAAATGGTTCCAACTTACTTTAACGTCATTATGACGTAGAAAACGCCAATGTCTGTCACCAACGTCTGTCGGTATGTCGTCAACACCGCCGAAATCACAAATAAAAACTCGCACGTCGTTTTAGCAGCAAATCGAAAATGGCATATTTTAAATTGTTGTAGAAAATTTATTCGTCAACATAAAAATAAAACAAAAATACCTCAAAAATATTTTTTTTCGAAAACACCCTATTAGCTCTAAGATCCAGGAGATTAATCAAATGTGTGCCCTACTTTATACCGTTGTAATATATTCTTCCTGAGGATATGCGTTTTTGCAACTTTGCCGGCTTAACCTTTTCCTTCGTTCTTTAACAAGATAGAACACACACCCATTATTTTTCATAAAATGGCCCTTCCATCCCAAAGCACCTTCAAAGATAACTAAAACCACAGGTCCCCAAAAATCCAATACTCTGAAGATGATCAAATCATTTTGATAGTGGCGCGTTTAATTGTTTTATGATGTTTCTTTGATATTATTTTCTAGTTTTCGAATTGAAGAAAGCAGGTGATTCCATTGATTTGATTTACGAGTACGCAACGTCTATTTTCATTACTAATACGTGATGGTGCAATAGCTTGGATGTAGTAGTGGGTGACAGAAAAGTAACACGCCTTAGACACATTAGACAGTTTGCGACACGGGATAACAAATAAATACGGTTGGTATCTCCGTCACACGTTGTGAGCGAGGAATGTAATAAGACAGCCCTGTTAACCTTTCGCTTTAACCGCAGGAACCTTTGCGGGGATATCTTGAAACAAAGTACCTACAGACCTTCCCACGGAGTACGAAATGCGACGGGCGACTCCCAACATTCCCCCGCTTGAGTTTGATTCAAATGTTGGAGCCCACGTTAAACACATTTATTCCAAGGTTCCGGATAAAAATCTTCGAAATGAATACTATTTTTCCCCTAATAACTCCCGAACACAATACTATTACTTCTAACAAGTGGAAATCTGATATTATGGATCAGCAAAATCGAATAAACTTTGGTAACTGGGTAGATACGTACAAGAAAACATAAAACCCATTTGATGATTTTTAATTAATTTCAAAAATAATTCTTTCATGATCGTAAAGGTGGACAACATCATCAATATTTGAAAAACAAGGTTATAATTCATTCACCAATCTCAATGCTGTGTGGAGAGTCTTTTTAGGGAAACGAACGATATAAAGTTCAGGGAACGAAAAAGATCTGAGGGGAGGGTCGGAATCTGGGGGTATATGTGTCCATGAGTGAGAGACGTACGAATCCATCCCTCCCCGATGTACGGCTGAAGACGTCAAAAGGTCTCCCTTAACCAGTCTCTCCCGAGTAGGTGGGAAAACTGATCCGCCGCCAAGACCTAGACAAACCTCACCCGATGAATGCGGGCAACCCTGCTAAATCACCAAATGTAGCGAACCACTGTGGTGGGTGTTGGTTATCTAATAAATAGTAAGTGAGCGGAGCCGCGGTACCTATACCCGTCTCCCAAATTTAATAAGTAATTTCTATAATAATTAATTACTATTCAATATGTACTTAATCAAGAATGTATGAAAGAAACACACACCAATATAGTGCATTAATTTAACACTTCTGATCTAGCGAATCTACAAGCTGCAAAAAAGCGCTTACGTTGTGTTTCTTATTGTTTAGGTAAACCTTCCTTAAAGTGTTTATTTACATTTGAAATCTCCAGGTTCAAGGGGGTTGGGTTTTTCAGTTTGTTTTCCCACTGCATACATTTACTTCAAAAGCAGTAATAAAATATTCGAAATTATATTTCGTAATTGTTTATTTATTGGAAAATGCCGTATTTCCAAACCACGCGGTGTTATTTTGGGTTCAAAGCTCTGCTTCGTTTATCAAAATTACTTAACCATATGGGTGCCTATAATATGCCATAACATAATTAGGGTTGGCTAGATTTCGGTGATTTATCCCAAATATGATTACATGTTTCTGTACGCCCTAATGAACCATAAAATAGAAAACAAAATAAAAGCTGCGGAGGTACAAAATACATGACATTCAAACATTATTAAGGGTTTTTAAATCATATTCTATATATTTACTAACGTTACTTTACAACAATATTGCTTCATTTAAAATTTTATACGTATCACAAAAAAAAATAACATAAAAACTTGCAGGTACCTAGTACCTACATTAACTACTAAACTAATGAGAACAAAGTCGACAAAATATACATGTACCCGGTACATGAAATACGAAAATAGTACCCATCCGATGACATACAATATTTTCCAAAATCAAATATATCCATTATGTATATATATACATATACATTACAGATATGCTGCACAATATGAATGCTTCGAGGTTTGCTAACAAAAATGATGTTATTAAAAAAATAAAGTATGGAATCTTGTGAAAGCTTTTTAATCCCCCTATTTCTTCAAATTATATATGAAGGTATATTATTTTATTTCTTATACGTGAGAACTGAATTAACTTTTTAAAATGTAATGCTCCCTCGAGAGGCAATCATATTTTTTTGCACAGATATAATTTTGACGTTATTTGTTTCTCAAATACAAAGGAACGAAGATAAAAACTCGGAACAATTCGCACTAATTATTGTTGTTAGTAAATCGCGCAACCAAAAGGCTCTTACATGTAGACACACCCCGTCCCCCGTCCCCGCCCCCTTCTTTGCTCTTGTCTTATAGCTAAGTAGTTCATCAGTGCAAGTGGTGGGAGAAGGGTTCGTCAGGAGAGGGGGGATGTGAAAGTCGAAAAGGTTTTAGAAGTGGGGTGTCACAAATATAATATATATTTGTACGATGTTCACACAAATAGGAAAAGACGAGGGAAAGAATTTCCCGGAGATTCCCACCGGTGGCGGTGAAGGAGCGGCCGGGCGGTGTTAGGACACTCTTCACACTAATGCTCGCGTCCTTATTGTCTCATGCTCCTTTCATATTGTGTTTCCCTGTCATGTCACTCCTAACGAGAACGGGACTGAGACGTTCTTTTCCCAAGAACGCCGCCAATTACGGCTCCTAAGGAAGAGACGTCGCCTCGAGTCATAATAACAAAGCCTGCGTCGGTAAAATGTTTTTATTTTACTTTAAGGTGTTTGTGACCAACATTGTGAACGTGAGTACTTCTTACATTCTCTGGGGCGTTTATTTTCCTTTCGTCGTTTTACCGAGGCTCGGTGTTTTCATTTCAGTTAAATATTTAAACGAAATCATTCGCTTTCAAGGGCTTGGTGTGCATTAATGTTAAGGCAGGAAATTATTAAAGGTTTGCTACTTATGTTTCTGTATATATTTCGCGGAAAATAGATCACAAGTCTAATTTTCTATTTAAACTTAATCCGTTTTAATCTTGTGCGAAATTGAGTTGCTTTCGCATATAAAATTGAATTGTTTAGTAAAATAATTTCCACAAAATTTTCAAGTACATTTCATCAAATTAAAAATTTTGCTGAAAACATACAATTTTTAAAAAAAATTATCAAAATAGATAACATCGGCTTAGCAATATACTCGTACTATTATGAAAGATTTATCTCTCAACATTTTAAAAATCCTCTCTAAAAATAATGCAATATATTATACCATTTTTAAAAAAGGTTTGGTAAAATTCCTGCCCATGTGGAATGATCATCTAAATATATATGACGAAAAATAAAAGTAGGTATAGTTCAACTGAAATATCAACTATTTACATTTTATATTTTAATTCAAGTACTTAGTTGCGAGAGACAGACATAAAATACACCCACTAAGCGAGTTAAAGGATATTACATTTGGATGCTATTACAACAAATTGGAAACTAGGAAACAAATACTACGATATTGTTGATATATTTAGTACATCAATTTCAATATTGAAGCATACCTTATTGAAGTTTTTTTCATCAGGTAGTGGAATATTTTAATAAAGGTATTTAATTTGACTAACAATACTAATTTTGTCGACACAGGAAAAATAAATATTTTTTATTTTTTGTGCCTGTATGCTGTGTGGATCAAGTTCAGTAATATTTTGTCTTTCTTTTTATTTTTGTGTAATTGTTTTAAACAGTCGTTTCCTGTACTATTTGCGTGTACAATTTTGTAAATATTTTTATATATATATATGTATGTAAAAGACTTAATAGGCGTGAAATAAATAAATATCGCCTGAAAATGTCGTGCTTCCTGTAGCTTGAATTATGGGGGACTTCGGGTAAAGAATTTCCCCACCTCCATAATCGACATCTTTTATCGTGTTCCAAAAGATCAAACCTATTTTTTGCCATTCGGGGACAATACCGATTTCAATTAGGTATACATATAAATACCCTTCGATTTAACTTAAATGGAGCGAGTGAAAATATAATAGAAATACTGCTTTCAAATTGAACAGAAAACAATTTTTATTACTTTTTGGTTGATACATATAGTTAGACTGTGGAAGAATTTTTATGTTAGAAAAAAAAATTGGATAAATCATTAAATATAATATTAACCACTATATATTGTGGTTGATTTTTTTATGTAACTTTCATCCAAAAACTAAGCCAAATGGCCGTTCAAAATATCTAACTCATAAAGCATGTATTTGGGTCTGAAAATGTTAAAGCAAAGCAGATGTAAATTCTGTTACAGCGTCACTGGGAAGGTTTGTCAGAACGTTAGGGCCAAACTTCCGTCATTAGGAAAGCCGTTAGCCACTAGTTAAGTCATTAGGAAGGTTCGAAAGACCGCCAGGCTTTCTCTCTAATTAGAAAGATTTACCTATCGGTAAACAATAAAAAAAGTAACAAGCCCACCTTCGATCCGGGCCGGAAGGAAATCCACTAATTGTAGAATAGTGAACTATGCTTCGGTGATAGTTAACCTTAGTGATCTATATAATTTTTTTTGCTGGTATGTTCTTCGTTTTCATGCAAAATTTTTATAAAATTTTGTTTATTGCATGTCTGTACGGAAAATACGTTAATTTAGTAATAATAATATATTCATATCCTTTGGGAAATAAATATTGAAAACTGTTTTCCAGGAACGCATTTCGAATTGTTGGATTTTTAAAATATTTTACATCACACTTCGCAAAAGTGCCCTTGTCTGTACGGCATAAAAAGAGGGGGATTATATTGCTACAATATTATACGGGTACTATTATTGTCAGCAGCGTTGGGAGGCGGGTTACGGTTGGAAGGAATTGATTGATGCAGGTCTTGAAGAGGCCAAAATTAATCGTATAATTCTTCCTTCATTGGAGCAAAAACAGATGACTGTAGCTCGTTTCAAATGCGAGCCAACTTGCAAAAGAACGAGTTGCAGAATCGTCCCGTTCGCATAAATCCGAGATCAACTATGAACGGGTGTCCGTCGAGCTTCGCGAAAGTTCACCGGTGTACAGGGAATCAATGCAGCTAGCTCCTTCCGGCAGACGACATCAAAATACCTGTACAACTGAATCAGAGTACTTATGTTGCACATGTGCATTACAAATGGCAATCGGCCCGTTAACAACGGATTGTCAATCAGACGGACCGTCCTCTTTTGCAGATAATCAAGTAGTTTTATGAGGTATTTTGGGGTTCCAGCCTAGAGGATCTTAACAAACGGATTGCAATCTTTAGAAAGTTGTAATGCTGTCCTCTTTCTACCGGTAATATCCGGTACCATCAGTATAAGACGCTCCGAGGAAATAGTCTCATTGATCTCTTCGGCACCGATGCATAGTCAGGAAATACGCCAGATGCGCACCCAACCTATTGTAAACAGTTGACATATTTTTCAAATAAGAACGGGTCGTTTTAACGACTCTTTTTGAGTTTAACAGCTCGGCTGTGGAGTGCTATTGAAGTGCGGGTCTCTTCAACATTTTACCGGTAAACTCATCCAAGTTATTGATTTAACAAAACTATTATAATATAATTAAAGGTATATTCGGAAATGACTAGTATAATGAGGCAGGTTATGAGAAACCTCAAATTATAACTGTATATTTAAATTTATTACATAATACATAGTCTTTATATATTATTATTTTCTATTGTTAATTTTATTTACTTACTAATTTGTAAGTATGAACCATGTACAAATGTACATTGTGCACACATAACATTTAACTATACTTAATTTATTTTTACAATAAAGATATAGGTATTGTTATTATTATTAAACAAGGGCAAAAAGTATTAGGGGGCTCCAGCCCAGCGGTTTCTAACAAATTCAATCGTCGGGCGTGCTTAAGATTTGTAAAGGGTTGCAGTTGCAGTAAGCAGCTGGTCACTATTGAAAAATTTGCTAGACGTTTTGAAAAGAAAGTTAGATTTTAAAAAATAACCTCATGTATTATGATATAAGGATCATCCGCGCAAACCCCTCCAAGTTGTGTAATTGGACATCTTGTTTAATTTCGATAAAATTATTAAAATTTTGAAACATAAATAATACAAATTTTAATAAATGCTTATTGCATTAACATTTTTATTAGGATAGATTCTTCATTCGCTCAATCTTTAAATATCAGCAATAATTTTTAATATTTTTAAAATATTTTTAAAAAATATTGATCAAAATGATGCATGCAGATTTATTCTCTTCAATCCTGTAAAAAAAATTTGAACAGAATTGTGGTCCGGTAATGTGAAATTACCGGGTTGATTAATCCTGTAATTGAACTACATTCCAGAAAATTTACAAATAACACAGACAGAGAGTGGAATTCGACAAAAATTTCATACAATCCTCCATTATACAAGTGAGAGGGGAAAGTTTTGTGACTCGGATACATAAAAGGCAATTTTCCCCTTAATGTTTCCTCACGCGGATACTTAAAGCATGCCTACTCTTTGACAGTATTTTTATAAAGTAATGTGCATCTAGCTCATGCGTAGCCTTGTACTGAAAAGCATGAGTGCTTTCCATTTGATCTGTCTTAAAACTATCTCTTTTAAAAATCTGATGAAATAAAATGTACGATTTATTGTATAGAATTTGGTCTTTCATAGTGCAGATTTTTTAAGTTCTTAGACGAACTGTCGTCTGAAAAGAAAGACGCACAAATTAATCATGTATACTTTCTAAGGAATTAATTTCTTTATACTTCAAAATATGCATTGTTGGTATTCTCGAGAAATAGAATATTAACTACTGTATGTTTAGCATGTATAACTAAATATTATAAAGTGTGATGGTTTATTTTATTTCGTATTTTATTCCTTCTTTGAAGTTACATTGTGATTATTACTGACTACTATATTTATATCTATGTCTCCGTCGAAAAAGGATTCTTTTGCGTTACATAAAATTGTAAAAAAACCTTTTTATGAACATATTCACACGTAGACTTCGCGGCCATGAAAAATTTACATAATTTTTGGTGAAAATGAGATAATTTTTTCATGTGTCTGAACGTCATGGAACTAGGCACCGTTGCGGTGTGGCTTGGGTGTGGGCTTGCGGTGTGGCGGTGTGGCTTGAGGTTATGTTGTATTTAAGGCTATAAACTGATGGACGCGGCCGTATAGTATCTGCAATTTGTACTACAATTGCGCAATTATTATGTGTGATTTAAAAGCTTTCTTTTTCGTAAAATCTAAATTTGAAAGGTAGAAATATAATAATATATCAAAAATAAAACTAAAGAGAGCAATATGAACCCACAAAGGCACTACCTCTTATATTATTAATATAATAATATAACCCAAAATTTCATGTTAAAGGATCAATTTTTAAATGTTAAGATATAAACCTATAAGTATAGTTGCGCATTAAGTTTCTAGTGGGTTTTTTTTTGCTAAATTCAAGTTGTCAAATTCGCACTTTTATGGTTTGTATTTTTAGCTGTAGTAAAGGGGATACGAGCACTTAAATATAACGGAATCCGCTCTAGCAGAGGTTTTTCTAAATTTCTCGGGGTTTTGTTACCTTTGCCATTTGTGAGTATAATCCTGTCACCGAAAGCTCTTGTATGGCGAAACTATTAGTATATTTTTGACTATGCGTAAGTTGACCACAGTTGCTGTACATAGAGTATACAGAAATTCGATGGCTCGATTTTGTTATTTTTTATTCTATGGTCCGACTGGCAAACCGAATGTCCTTCCAAGGGAGTTTTTTTAACCGCCTCTCCTATAAATTTTAAATTCGAACAGGCCTATATTATTTTTAATAAGAAAACATTACATAATTTAATTCAATTTTAAAATTTTCGATGCATGTCTCATTATTTAAGGTTTATATTGTGCATGAAACAAAAAAACATATCTACGAAAAATATTTAAGTAGATGCTGATATTCTGTAAGTACTAGCCAGGATAAAATTTACTAATGTCTATTGCAAAAATAAGTATTCAGTAACAGATATAAACTGGCATTAAACATGTGATTGATACCTACTGGGCATGCTAACCATAGCAAAAATTAAAATAAACGCCCGGGTTGCCGGCACTGAAACTGAACTGAATTCTTACTGAGATATGTTATTATAGCCTTCTTGTAACTGTATTCGTTGCAGTTCAATACATCTACAATTTTTGCGAAAGTGTTGCCAAATGCAAGCAATCTAGGTACAAAGGTAGTATCTAAATGACCCACTTTTGATTATTATTGTTGAAATTAAAAATAATTTTCGATATGGTAGTTCCAGTTGTTATGTTGAAAGTGATTAGACTCAATTCCATTTATAATTTATAAATAAAAGACAAGTCGGAAACATATCTTCTATATGAGAGTTTTAATAATTTTAATTCTTTTATAAAGTTGTTGTGATTTATGGATTCTATTGGTAGACCGAGTTTATAGTCAATATTTCTTAGAAATTTATGCTGAATTTTTTCAATGGAAGCCAAGTGGATTTTAAAGTGAAGGGACTAGATAGAAGAATTAAATTCGACTTGACTTCAAACTAAAGAATAATATGTTTTTAAAGTCTTGGCCATTGAATGAAGAATGAAGCCAAGCATTTTTAATTCTTTGTTTGTTACTGTTTTGATGTGATAAACAAAATTAAATTTAGAATCCAAAATAATGCCTAGATCATTTATTTCATTGACTGATGTGAGCAAAACATTGTTAATTTTATATTGATTATTGGAAGGTTGATATCATCTAAAAATCTAATTATGTGAACTTTGCCGACTTTTTGATAAAGTTAATTAAGTTTCTGCCAATACCGTAAATTTTTTTAAATTTATAATTTTAAAGCGCTTTAGATAAGCGAAGAGCGACTTTTTAATATTGTTATCAAATACAGTAACGATATCTTTAAAAAAGTATTGGTTCTAACTGTGATCCTTGATGTATACCGCTTGTAGCCATGAATTTGTATGACAATTTAGATTTATGTGTGTTAAAATTGAAGAATTTTATTTTTTATGTAGCTCTTTACCAAATCCATTAATTTCCCCTTTATTTTGAGTTTATTTCAAAGAATTTTACGGTTTACTTTATCGAATGCACTTACGAAGTCGAAATACGTTGAGTCAACTGGGGTTTTATTTTCAAGTGAATATGATATAAATTATTTGTGTACAGAGAGATTTGTTAAAGTGGATCTGCCCGGCATAAAGTTATGTTGATTAGGTATAACGATGTTATTAATATGTATAGAGATTCTATCAATTATATTTTTTTCAAACAATTTGGGGATTGTAGAAAGCATTTAAATGGGTCGATAAGTTATGACATAATGAAAATACAGGTGTTAGATAACATTTTTGGAAGCAGCTAGAATTCAGCAATTGATTAAATATTTGAAATAGTGTCATGGATAGTATTTATACAGATTTAATTAGAAAATCTAGATGAATTTTAACAGAGCCCGCTTTTTTCTTTATGTTGAGTGATTTTATTTCTCGAATAACATCAGAAACGTTTACATGTATGAAAAACAGGAATGCGGACCGATTTTGCTGGATGAAAGGGTGGAATTTAATTTCTTTGTATATTCTCTTCGTAAACATTTTTGAAGAAAACAAAAGTGTTTTAAGTCAATATTTTATTTTTGTCTAGAAAAGACCATCTGTACTTTTCAAGTAGCGAATATTGTGCTTTGGAAAAAAATAAATGAGTTGTTTGGAACAGTGTTAGAGTGTGTTGCTACGTAGAGTAGTTGCTATGGTTACTTGCTACGTGCAGCCTACAATACTCACCAGACATTTTAGGTTATAATAATGAATGTGGAATCACAAACTTTATCCAGTACTGGAAGCGCCAATTCTTGAGGGTTAGATACCCACAAGAATGTTTGTGATCCCAGGGTTCTCAGGGGGTTGGGTTCGAAACCAGAAATGTGTCAAGTTACAATGTGTACTTTAGAGTCTCTAGAGTCTAGAGACTTTAGAAAGAAGATTTTGATGTAACAGGAATGTATATTATTTCGAATACAATAAAGACTACACACTCTACCGTGTGAGTTATAACGAAAACAATATAATGAAAGTTAGATATAAGCTTACCCCCAAGGTTCCGACCACGCTTTATCTATCTATATAATTAAGTAACATCCTACTCGAGCTGGAGCAGCACCTCCTCAGGCTGAGCTCCTAGGGGCTCCAGCCGGAGCAAGAGGTAGATTCAGTTCCGCCTCCTGGCGACTGTCCGTGGCAGGAAAATGTGTAATCTGGCGACTGAGGAAGAGGTATCTGGTGCCCGCGGTCGCATCCGTGTATCCTGGCGAGGATTCCCTTTATGTAAGGAAAAATAGGCCTCAATACGGCCCTGGTGAAAATGCGGTCGACGTAGTGCTAAACCGCGAGAAAGAATACTATCCTTAGGTTTCCGGGAACCGGGCACAATATTTTAAGCCACTGGCTTCTTCATCCCATAAAGGATGGGTCGGATTCAAGCAGATCACACGTCTGACTCCCTTTGCGATTCATGATCCCGCGTGGTTACAATAAACGAACGAGCCACGGAACTAATTCAATTATGGAACTTCGTATTTACACCATTTTTACGATTTTATTATGCAATCTCCGCATATAAGATTAGACTTCGCCTCTCCGATTAAAGGGAAACCATTCCCAAGCAATTTCACTCCGGAAAACTGTGACTGTCGTCTGCCGAGAGATCAGGCCCACTGTCTGGTTTCTCTGCAGGCAAGCAAGTGTTTTTGTTTTTTTCTGTTTCCGCCCGGTACCGATTTTAAATTTTAAATTATGATTCGAAATTTTACCAAAACCAATACCAGCGACAATCGCCCAGTTCCTAACTAGGTTAGAGAATCGGCGAGGATAAATGTTATGATGCAGAATAAATTAATGAATAAAATATTAAAACAAAAGGAGTCTAGCCCTGCATCATAACATTGTGTTGAGGTAATTAATCGTAATGGTGATGTTAAAGGGTGGATAGTGAATCTATGAGAAGAAAGGGGCCTATTAATTTACATAATTTTACTGAAAAATCGCTACTGAATTCGAGGTCAAGATGTGGTGATTAGAATTAAATACATTATTAATTTGACTAAGACCTGGGAAATTAGACATATTTATAATTTGCCTAGCATTGTTGGATTATTAGTGTGGGTAATCCAGTCTACAATTGAAATATTGTAGTCACCGATTATCAGCATTCTAACTTCTGGATATTTCAGATTGAGGGCCTTAACATCTTCTAGGTGGTTTTTGAATATTTGTGTAACTGATCCGGGTGGAATATAAACACATTCAAGAATAATATTTCCCAAGTTCATCTTTATATATTATAGATTTGATAACATATATTATTTCACCCCTTCTCTTGATTTGATGCTGGTAGTGGTGCTTCTATCGTAGCGGTATGTGTTACGAGAAGTGATGAATGGATTGGAAGCGATGATCTAAGTTTATTTAGTTTTGTGCGGCAGCTTCAAATATTCTAGTAGTAACATTTTTTTGTACATTTAGTTTTGTTGGATTAGTTTTACAAAATGCAGGTTTATTGTTTTTATATTTGATTACGAGTCCCGATTCACCGTCTCTATTTTTTTGATCCAGGGTTAATTGTAGATTGGTGAAATGATTTCTTTGAGCTCAAGTTTGATCTGAATAAATTTTAATTACAGTTATAACTCAATATGTCTATAGCTTGAGTGGGATTGCCAATCACTACTTTAGAGGTGTGGGTTTATCCGTTTTATCGATCCCCAGATGGAAGATTTTAATGTTTGGCTTATGTAATGGATGGGTTGAGAGCTGCTAGTGTAGTCGAGATTCTCGTTGTATCATCAGTAATTTTGTCAATTCGGGAACAGGACGGACTTTCAGGAAAGTTTAATGTAATTTTGTTTTTCGATATTTTATCATCTCCTCTAGCTCATAAGCAGCTTCGCACATTGATACATTTTTAGATTCGTGTGGTGAGTTTGATTCTATCAATTTAGCAGAAATAATTGGTTCATAAGACTTAACCTGTCCCTCCAGGATCAAAACTTCGACACCAACATCCAACATAGAGCCAGGGAGGTTTGAAAGTTTAGTGATTAATTAAGCCATCTGATATTTAGTAAGCTTTGGTGCTGGCTCCGTAAAAGTACTGTGTATTGTACTGATTTCTTCCTTGGCCTTATTTATATATGATAGTGCATCGGTGGCACTCATCTTGCAAGTTGAAAATGAAATGATTATTATTATATATTGGAAGGCGAGGTGACAACACTGACAACCCAGTTACCGAGTTGTTTATGCAGAAAAGAAGTAGATGTGTGATTGTCTAATACAAAAGATAATACAAACTTCAAATGTAGTAATGTGATTAGTATATCTAAACAAAAAAAACGTGGTCACTGTGTCATTTGTTATTATTGAATGAATAAATTGAGGGTCTTGTCACCGGAATTTGAGCACATACTCTACATTTCCATAATAACAGTCGTTCGAATCAAACCAAGTTATTAAAAAACCAATTTTTCAAGTTACGATAAACGCATAAAATTAAGGTGATACCCGCAAGAAAGGTATTGTAGACTTGCCTTTAAAAAAACCTCTCGCAAATTATGATGCTTGTAACCGAGATAGAGCTTCAATCATCGCATTAAATATGTTCTGAAAAATCTATTTTAAATGTGCTTTCTTTACCCTATTAAAAATGCATTTTTCAAACACGTCGGGGTTGCATGTCACTTGGTTATTATAAATGGGGATTGTGGCTCGAATGTGGTTGCCACGCAATCTTTAAGCTCTCAGCTATCACTGAGAGGGGTACCTAACGTTTTATAGAAATATTCAATACAATATTTTAACTCTCATAACAAAAATCATAAATAAATTAGATTTATTTCATTGATAAGTTAAGTTCCGTCCAAAAAACTGCGAAGGATTGAAACTGGCAGTTTCGCAATCAATAAAATATATCCCCATTTGTAATACTCTCGCTAAATAGAGATGCAACTGAAGCATTCCATTGAGACCATATTTCATGAGATTCTGTAGCTGACGTTGCTCGATTCCCGACTCCCGCATTGTGCGGCTGACTTTCTTTGAATGTAAAAGTGCACATCTTCGAAAGATGAGAAGAGATTCAACCTATCTTCCGGAATATTAAAATATGACCTTTGTGTATTCTAGTCGGATTGGAAGACTTGACAAGAGCTATGTACTTGTAAAAAGGCGATTAAAATGTTCTAAAATATTTTTGTTGAGGTTCTAAGGTTTTTTTAGAAGTAATAATACTTGTATTCTATATTTTTTTATACCTACATTAGAACACACCAGAATGAAAAATTAAACTCTTGTAAATATTCATGTCTATCCTACAAATGTCATGCCAAATAAAAGTATTCATAAGGCCTTATGACTATCGATTTTCTTTTGTATCGCAAGAAATGAACAAAATACCTTTTTAGATTTTCTTAAAAATTATTGACAATGCATTGTTTTAACCGCAAAATTTATGTTAACAGTCCGCCAGTTTCAAAATAACCCTTCTTAGGCCAGGACAAAAGTTAAATACAGAAAGTTGAACAAGTACATAAGAATATTTGTTGCTAGTTTAACATTTGTACTGACAAAGGAAGGGTTCTTCTAAAACCGGTTAACAGTTTGAATATATTTGGTTGTCTGAAAAAGTTCCACTTTTTCTTAACCCTAGAATACTAAACATATTTTTTAGCCCATTAATGCTAAACTTCGTCTGTGAGGCGACTTTTATAAAAAAAAACCATATTTTACTTAAAAAAAATACAACATATTAAAACAAAAACAAAAACACTTTTATTACATATTGGGTAACAAAAAAAAAATAACACAATTCATTTTTTAAATACATTAAATATATTAAAAGCTTATTTTAAGATCATATATTTTGTTTCGTGGTATACAGAGATCTTTTACAAAAAAAAAAAATCAAAAAAATTCACAATTGGAAATAAAAAAAAAACTTCTGGGTCTTATAGACCTGAGATGTACTAAGTCTATAAAAATATATTTCACAGCTTACAACTTAAAAATATTCATTGAGACCAAAATAAAGTTTCGGTTTTTTCCACCTACTTTTTTTTGTCGCATTTGCAACAGTTTGGAGACCGGTGTTCTAAGCAGTATGTTAACTTGCATTTTGCGCAGAAATAAATACTCATACGCCTTAATTTCGGGGGGCAGAAGTCACACATTGATCTTTTTCCCTTTTTTATGCATGGTTCATCTGAATCAGTGTCAGTATTATGACCAACCACGTCATGAATTGCAGAACGGACTCTTTTCTGCATACGTGGCCTTTCTTCCAAACGGATGGCGCACCAGTCGCTGCATAGGTTCTTGCTTAATATCTTGAGAAATTCTCTTCTTGACATTGGCTTTATTTTCAAAGCTTCGCAATTGGATACATAAATTACAAAGCTATTGAGTAGAGCCATATTCAACATTCCATAGAACATGCAAAGTGGCCAACGCCTAGTTTTACGGCTACAGCTTGAGTGACCACACATCTGGTCAAAAGTATCCACAGCACCTTTTGTTTCGTTATAAGAATGAATTATTGTCGGCTTACCGGAAACGGAGTCAACAGAAGGCTTGTCGTGCATCGTAGAGAGCAAAAGAACGGTCTTTTGAGGTTTTGGCTTGTAGCTAACAAGAGTGAGCTTTTCGTGGAATCCAAAAAGAGATGTCCCAACAGGGCGTGATGAATTATGTTTGAACTCTGGTGGAATTTCTTGCTTATTATTTCGAATTGTTCCAATAAGAGTAAGGTTGTATGGTGGTCGAAGCAATTGCTCAGCTAGCGGTATAGAAGTAAACCAGTTATCGGCAGTTAAATTACGATTTGTGCCATGTATAGTCTTTGTAAGCAGCTTACAATAGTAAGAGCCTAATGGTTCGTTTATAGCTGTACCGAGGTTTTTTCCCAAATACGGTGAGGCATCAAACATATATTTTGATCTAACATCGCACACTAAAACAATCTTTATTCCGTATTTGGCCGGCTTATTAGGAATATACATACGGAATGGACATCGTCCCCTGAATGCCAAAAGTTGTTCATCTATTGTCACGTATGAGCTTGGTTTATACAGATCTCTACATTGCTTGATAAAAATTTCCCAAATATTTCGGATAGGCGCAAACTTATCAGTTTTTTTTCTGTCGTCTCGAGTGTTACGATCATCGAAACGCAGACACTTTACAAGGAACTCAAACCGTTCACAGCTCATTGCAGCTAAATTTTGGGATCCACAAATCGTAGGATCAAACAGCTCATTTGTTGTCAAGTGATTATTTTTCAACGCTCCGCTCAAGATAAATATGCCAAGAAGCGCACGAAGCTCTTCTATTCTGACCTGTGATGTAGTAGTATTCTGAATTTTATACTTGGTAGCTGTTTGTATAATATATTCATTAGTCCGCAAAAGTACTTCGTCCATCAACTCCGAAGTAAAAAACAGTTCAAAACATTTCATGGGATCAACAATGCCCTTGGCGCCTTCTTTTGGGCCTGGCACAATATGGACTATGTTTCTCGAAGGAGTTCTGTTCGATTTTTGTTGTGACGAAGAAGGTTCTGAGGACCAAATATATTTGTTCTTTCCCCTCATAATCGATGCCGATGGCGTAATTATCCGATTCTCACAAGCCGGCTGCTCCCTATTTTGCGCCGTGGCTAAAGCTTCCTGAACATGAGTCGGTGTGGATTGTACATCGACATGAATTTGATTTGATACATGAATATTCTGCAAGTCATCGTCTAACTCAGTGACGTAATTGGGGTCATCCACACTGTCATCTGAATCAAAATCCGCTCCTAAATCGTCGTCCTCTTCACTTCCATCTACCGATATTTCCTCCAGCCATTTAAGTAGCTGCGCTTCAGACGTTGCCATTTCATAAAACTATAAAAATTATACTCAAACTTTAATTTTTAGCAAAAAATCAAAAAAAAAACCACAAACATATATGTACAAAAAAATTACCTTTAATGCTAAACTTCGCCTCACAGGCGCCACACGTGTCTGTATCTCAACAACGCAGCCGAGCAAATCCAAAAAACGTCTGTGCGCTAGCTCGTACAACACTCAACTGAGTTGGCGCGAGCGCATGCTTTGATACGAGTGAGCGATCAGGAGATATCACTCCAAAAAAAAATTGCTTCGCCTCACAGGCGATGTTTAGCATTCTAGGGTTAAATACCATTTTTTTTCTTTTCAGTTTTCGTTGTATTACTGAATATATGTACATATTTTAAAAAAAATGTGAGGTTATTCGTAACCCGGGAATGTTTTCTTTCTTTTCAAAATTTTTCTTACATTTAATTTGAAAACCAAAACTTTACTGCCCAAAAGTGATATTCACAGAATTGGCGAAAGAACGTTTAGGCTATGCTTATTGGATTCAATTTGAGTATTCAAGCGGTAGGCTTTAGCTTAGAGTTTGAAGAGCGACGATTTTAACACATAGAAAATATGAAGCAATAAAAACTAACGAATAAAAATGTCTGCCATAAATCCAAATTGGCAAAATGAAATATTTTCATTGACATTTCAGCTCGGGGCCTTCACAGGCTATAAACTATTTTATGAGACGTATATTCACGCCATATTAAGGCTGTACCGTAAATTCACCCCCTAACCCCTTAGCATAGTTCAGCTTCCAGACAGGAACTCGCCTGCAAGGCTTGCCTGCACTCAAAGGAGGATTTTATACGTGCGCCTTCGTCGATGTCAATAATATTCACCTTAGAGAGATGCCCGGGAAACTAATGAATAAATTACAATATTGTAATAAGGCAGCATAAGACTACTCGTATAATCGCACGCTTGAAATTCGAAACATGCGCCTGATTGAACTTATCTACGCAAACTAAATTATCCACACGATACTGCCATAAATAAGTACGCAAATAACAACTCTTAATTGATAGTGTCAAGCGTTTGCGTAACGACATAATTTTGTAGCAAACGATATTTGCAGTATTTAAGCCATGTTTCTGTGGACATTTTCGCTCTTGACAAAGGAGAATACCTAATGAACCGTATTGTGAGGATGTTGGTAATACCATGTTATTACCGAGAACATGCATGCTGGTATTCATTATGAATGCGCTTGCATTACAGTTATATCTTTTTTAATTCTATGAAAACCTTAATGGCACACCAGGCTCCTTGATTTGAGATTAGATATTGAACAATGCAATTAAATTATCTGTGTTTTTTGACAAAATTTATGCAATATTATTAGTCGCTAGTATAATTGGTACCTCGTTCCTCGCCAGTAAATTCTTTCGTTTTGGCGACCAGCAATATTCAGAATCGGAACATTGCAGCTGCTTTAAATGACTTAATTTAGTGACCATATTTAAATAGTCGAAACTTCTTAATCACACTTTTGAATTACAGTATTCTGCATACGGAGAGGCTAAGTTCCACTTGCATTGTGAATTTTGAACTCTTCGACGATATAAAATAAATTAAATACGTACTCATGTTAATGTTGGTACGTGACCATTTCGTCAGAAGCAATGGTTCAATAAAAATGCTGAGAATGCATCCAAAAATTTTAAACACTGAGACACCATCAGAATTGCGGTTTTTGAAAAAACCGGGAGACGTCATCGTCAAGAAGGCGACAATTCACTAATCCAGATGATTTTTTTCTATCCGGATGATTGAAGCATTCCATTCCGGATATTGATAAACAATTGATGGTTTCTTTGTTTCTCTGGATACAATTTTTTTAACATGTTCTTCGTGTATAATTTATTCGTTATACTTGAAGAATACTCGTGAAAATATATTAGTGTTATACTAAAAGTTTATCAGGAACCTATTTAGTCATCCGTTAAGGTCCTGCAATCCCGTTTTTAAGCGGATTACCAATAATTTGAAGAGATTCTTATAAATAAATTGGCATTACTCATTTTTCTCTGTGCACTGACAAAATAAATGGAATCCAATCACACCACCGAGAACTATTCGATTTACATCATTTTCTCGGCGCATTTGTAATATTCTCTACTGAATTAGCAAACTGGTTCCTAGCAAATCTCCTTCCATCCTGCTCCAATCCTTTTCCATATAGTCCACCTCTTCCTCGGTCTGCCTTAGGATCGTTTATATATATATATATATATTACTCTTCTTTGTACATAACATATTATTGTGTTGTTGTTATTCCAGAATCGCTGGTTCATCAATGTTGGTGCAAATCCGCTGACAGCTTGAGAACCACAGATAGACCACTTATTTATCTATTCACAGTTTAATTACTTACTTCCTGAACGATGTTTTTGTTAATCTACTAACAGTTTAAGTACCGCGGGGACAATGTTTTTGTAAATACCCCTTTGAGTTATACGTCTATTTATTTTTGGTAGTGTTTGTAGAGGACGGTCAAATAATAAAAAAAATATACGACATGGTTTTTACTCGGCGCAAAACTAATGAAAATGTGCACTTTTGACCTGAAATGCTGTCATCAGGTTTGTTATATACATGAAAGGTTTCACTCAAATAATGATACCTGCTCATATGAGGGATTGAAAAAGACTATAAAATATTTTTGCATAAGCTGTTTCACACGTAATTAATAAAATAAATGTTTTCGTTATAATTAAAGAGAAAGAGAAATGCATACTTTGCATTTCTCATTTAACTCCAACTCCAACTCTTTTTAAAGAACTTCCTATTTCAACATCCCGGAACTTGTAGGGCTTTGATCTGTCAATAGTTGGTTTACTTATTTTAATCTATTTTATTTTATTTATAATATACACAATAGACAGAAATTTAATATAACAAATTAAACAAAAAATAGATACTAACCTTCCAATAATGATGCGAAACAAGAAAAAAACAGTAAGTAATCATGTGAAATAACAAAAAATAGATACCATAAATTTTCGGTCACGTGAAAAAGTAAAAACAAGAGATTTGGGAAATTTGAGTTCTGGGGGATATCGCTAAATATGTTCATAATTTTTCCATAATCCAGTAGATGTTATTATGGTCGACACATTCTCATAAGAAATTGGGAGGAGTTTAGGATGGTTATTTGGAAATGAATATGGAAAGTTTCAGGGTTTCTTAGCAGACAGTGTTTTTGATTGGTTTTGATTGTGGCCAGGAGGGAAGATTCTAGGTAGTTATTTATACATTTGAAAATAAACGAGCTCCTGGAGATCACCTTATTGAGTAGTAGAATAATTACGAAACAAAAATATATCGCATACTATTATAATTTGAAATTTTGTATTACTTTGTAATAAATAAAATTAAAAGTAATATGTGTTGTTATTTTTGTAGTAAAAGAAAGAAAATTGGCAATGGGAACACCATCAAAGTTAAATCAGACTGCCATCTTTAAGATGTTACGGCAGGTAACAAATGTTTTTTTTTAATAATATTAAAAGTTTATTTTAGAATGTATGCAAGGATAGTGAAATGCAGTACATTCCATGTTTTGAAATAATATGTAAAATAATTAGAATAAGACAAAATAATAATACAAAGATAGATACAAAAATTGAAAATTTAAGTAAAAGAGATAAACACAAAAATGTGTGCAAGCAGTAGTTTACAACAAGATATGTGGCACTTTAGAAAATCCTATCGTAGATGTAATATTACAACTAACTCATTTCTCTCGTCATTTCCTCCCGCTGCACTCATGCACCCAAATCGGTTTTGCATAATCCGTCTTTAATTACATAAAATACAGAACATCCACAAACACAAGAAACAGTAGACATGCCATAACACAACATCTGAGTATCATTTCAGCTGGAGGCAAACATTTTGGCACATGGAGAGTTCCAGCATGTCTTGAATAAACGACGACATCATTCTTGACAGTGATGTAAAATGTCTAGAGAAATTTCCCTAGTAGCTATACCCTTCCCCCCATAGATCTAAAAATATTGGGAGGAATAACTTTCCCTGAAATTCTCTAATAACATAATTTATGTCACGTAACATTATTATTACATTACATTATGCACTTAAACTACTCGAAAAACTGTAATGACACTGCCCCCCACCTCAAACACGATAATGGATTTCTCATCTGATAAGGGTAGGACTGTTAAAAAAAATAACATAAATTTTACATATTACAAAAAAAATGTACATGAAATAAATAAATAAACCTTTATTATGGACGTTCACTCAGCACGCACGTGTTTTTTTTTATTTCGGTAAGAAAATTATAACTGATTTGTAAAAGTGTCTTAACAAAATAATCGATTTGGAAAACAAGCCGAACTTTTTCGCGGGATTTAGAATTTGCCATAATAATTTTTACTGCTGCCAACAATTCGCGCCATATTGTAAAATGGACTAGTAATTCGTAAGCAAATTTTATTCTCGAAATCTTAATAATGATAGTAGAATGCGAATTGTCTGTAAGCTGCCAGATTAATTTTTGAACCAGTCATTAAAATGGTGACACCTACGCAACTTCCCCGCTCCGCGCAACACAGTTGGTTTCCCTCACCCTTTTCGGCAATTCTATGGTTTCTTATGCTTATGAGAGCAACACAAAACTGCAGTTTGAAGCACGATTCGAAATAATTTATTATTGTAATTTTCAATAGTTAATATCAAAAAAATAATTATTAATATCAACCACTCTTGTAAAACATTTAATTTACTTAAAAATGTAAGCAACGTTTCCTTTAATACATTAAAAAGAGAACAAAGGGTGGATTTACGCCCTAAGCGGTGCTTTTCATAAGAATGCTCTCGGTTTAAATATTCAACCCGTAATAAATCCTTTCATTAAAAATGCACATTCCCGTTCTGCTTATACTGGGCAATCCTCTATGCGAGCCATCAACCTCGGGTATTTGGAAAACATAAAATGAGAACCGGAAACTTCTATGCGTTATTAATAGCCGCCAGTTTTGCGTGAAATCCTACAAATTATGTTCGCTTGCGCTTCTCTGGGAAGTTTTAAGGATGCATTTATGCAGATATCAATCAACTTGAGTGTATATTCGTTGAAAAGATTCTTTAAACTGGATTCTTTTGACAGACATTTTGATAGTTTTTAACCAGGTAATTTGTTTCCCGCTCAAGCATTACTTCGTTACATAGTTCGCCGCTGTCCTCCTGCCTGCTGCATATTTTATATTTTAGAAGTTCATCGTTATATGCATAGTTAACATACAACGAACCAAAGTGTGATACTATGACGCTTGTTTAGTTAAGTGCGGTGGAGTTTGAAAATACAGCGTTAAAAAATTTATTTAATTTTAAAACATTATATTGAACAAAACACAATTTTTTGATTGTAATTTTTTTACAATACAATATTACTTGTTTGGGCTAGTTTAAACACATTAAGAGAATTTTTCATGTAAATTCAATTAAAAAAAAATTATCTGATGTTGAACAAGGTGATTTTGAGGCCAATGCCTCTTCAGTAAAAACTTTGAAATGATACATGCTTTCACTAGCGTACGATAAATAGTATACTTCTCGTCCAGTGTGTCTCACAAAGGATGACTGCAGACCGCCTAAATCTGCCTCCAATGGAATTCGGGAATTCTACATTTGCGTTTTCACCGATCAAACGTAAACAACGTGATAAATTATAAATGTAGATAGAAAATATTTAAGAACTGATTTTTACGACCAAATGGGACATCTAAAATGATGTAAAGAACAGAACAGGCAGAGCCAATAAATCGAGTAATATTTTCATGTGTTACTCTGCAATCGAACCGGAAATTTTCAAACTCAAGTTTAATGCTTCGAAAACTATGCTATGGATATGGATGCCTTCTATTTAATGAGATCTGATAAAAAGTAAGGTACTGGTTTGTCTTATCTCGGTGTATATTGCTATAAAAAGGTTTTTTATAGTTTTCCTTAAAAATTAATCCACGAACGAGTAAAGATCAATATTTTGCAAACACGCGCGATGAACCAACACTGGTTGGTTTAATTATTTCATGTGTACACTGCTTAGTTATAAATTTAGAAAAAAAATTAGGTTGATAAAACATATTTGTCCACAACTTGGATCAAACAAAAATATTTGAATGAAATACAAATTCATCGTCATTTATTTATTAAAAAAATCGTATAAAACAAGCAAACATTAAGTCGCTCATCTCGCTAGGATATTTTTGCTTTGAGATGTACAGATTGCAATTATAGTAAATTAAAAATATAAATCTCACATATTAAAAAAAAAATATCCTACATAATTATTACAAAAAAACGACACTTCAGTTATATAAAATAAAAACTGGGCAGTACAGTTTTCGGTGACAATTATATCATTCTACTGTAAACTTAATAAGTGTTTCACAGTTCCTTAGTGGCTTTCATCAGCTAAAATCATAGGATAATATCAAGAGGGAGAGAATGAATAGTCATTAACAAAAAAATACTTAATCCCAAACTTATAATAGGTTATTTTGTCTCCATAGTTTTCCGTCGTAAACATCCAGTGGTCGGTGAAATAGAGCACTTTTTCGGTAGAGTCCGACTTTTTACACATGCGCTCGATTATCGCTCTGCTGCGGGACTTCCATGGTTCGCAGTTTGACACTGGAGTAAAGCAAATTCCAGGAAACTTTGTCAGAGACCCTTCACTAAAAGCAATTTGGACAGGGTCACTGTATGGTGTTGTTATTTAATTTTTTTATAAAAACTCCAAACTCCTGTGTGGAGTTAATATAAAAATGTGGCCTCCTGGCCCTGAAGAAAATAATTTCCCTCAGGGCCTATGTCATCTTTGGGGATGCTGTGTGGAGGGTCTTTTTGTGGAGAGGAAGAAGTGAACATGAGTCTTGAAGAGTCACAAGTTGTAGGAGGGAGGAAACACAGAGGCCGGTAGTTCGTTCCACAGCCGAGCTGTTGAACCTAAGAACGAATCGTAGAAGCGACCCGTTCACATGTGACAAATGTCAACCGTGTACAAATGTTGGGTGCGCGTTTGGCGTGTATCCCGACTACGCACCGGTGCCGAAGGGATCAATGACGCTAGTTCCTCAGAGCATCTTCCATTGTAATACCGATAGAACAAGGACAGCATACCTACCTGACGCCTGTGCTCTAAAGATTGCAGTCCGTTTGCTAAGATTGGGGAATCTATCAAACGGACCGCCCGTTGCTGCACAGAGTCAAGGGTTTTTTTCAGGTATTTTGGGGCTCCGGACCAGAGATGGCTGTCAAATTCGACAGTAGGGCGCACTGTTATTATATATATTTATAATACTGTTATGAGTTGCTTACATCCTTTATTGATCAAGCATCCCTACGACTACAAATCATAAAAGACACACTGCCACATCAATCACGCAGTAATATGGTGTAAAACATACCTTGGTCACAAGCAATCATAAGGATCATCTTATATGGTGAACGACGATAAAAAGCAGTAAGCGCTAACGCCAAAAATCATGCCCATTAAAGAAATGATTAACTACGTACGAGGGGGAAAAAAGTGGGGGAGAGACGGACGAGAGGAGAAGCTGGAACACACGGAGCGGTGAGACTGCATTTCAATTGCGGGAACCCTTCACTTCAGTTCAGTTGGGGGAGTGATAGCGGCAAGGCCGAAAACTGATTTACTCTAATCTCTGGAGGGTCAAACCACGCGATGGAGACCAGAAAATCAACCCACACGTCCCATATCGGTTCACAGCAGTAAGCGCTTTAAATATATGGTACCTAATAAACATATAATAAAACAGAGCCAGTAACTTCCGGCATCCAATTTTTCTGTGCAATAGATTTAAGATAATTTCGTAATATTATGCACAACTTTGTTGCCAAATAAATGGTATATTAGTATAACTGTATAAAATGTTTTCATTTTGATGGTTCCTTGAGAGATGGCCTGAACTAGCGATCCCTGAGATTGAGCGACAGTAAAATGTCCGCCGGCAATCAGGTAATAGTGTTATAATTTATAACAGTGTGCCATATCAAGAATATCAACCCTAAATATTTTGGAAAGAATGGTCGTTATTTGATTGATTTTGTGGAACTAGAGGATTTGTGGTTTTAACAAGATGGGACCACACCTCACACAGCGAGGGTTTCAATGAACTTTTTGACAGAAACCTTCCCCGGGCGGCTCTCCTCCCTGAGGGAGGCCATCAACTGATATGCGAGCTCTCCTTATATAGCCTCCCTGTGGGGTTACCTGAAGTCCCTTGATTACAACATTCGGCCCCAGACCCTGGACATCCTACAATATTGGGGCTCAATTTGCCAATATTCCCGTCGCCATGCTTGAAAGAGTGCACGAAAACGTCCGAAAATGGCTTCTTCAGTGTGTGAACCATTTTTACCCATTCTTACCCTTTTCAATACCATGAACCTAATGTCAAATTTTACCATGTTGTGTGATATGTAAAAAATAAGGTTTTGAAAAGTAAACCCTATTATATTTCTATTTAAAAGAAAACACAAATTCCGCGCGCCACCCCGTACTTTCCATAACCCGCCATTAGTGACGTAAATGTCTGTAATACCGGGTGATTCTAAAAAGTCGAATAACTTTTTAACCCGCCATCGAATTGAGTTGTGATTTCGTGTACTTTCCTCATTGTGCGTCCCTCACCGCCGACAACGCGGAGTTTTGGCGCCAACCCGGTAAGTGAGACCGGGGTCACAGTCAAATAGTCAAAGTTTAATATTTGAATTTTTCACTTTTTTACAAGTTTATGTATTTATTTTTGGATTATTTTGATTGCATAATTATTTTGATTATTATTAAGCCGAAATATAAGATATATTTTCTACCATTGCTGCAAATGTGTATTTTTAAAGCATGTAGAGCCGACATGTACTAGCTGCTTTGCTCTTGAGGATAAGTCTGAAGTAAAGTATAGTAAGTTGGAAGGATAACTTTTTGTTTGTTTTTTGTAGTTCCTAGTATCATAAAACTGAAAACGCCTAATTTTGCAATGAAAAATTATGATTACTATGAGATTTGCTATTTTAAAATAAGCATTAAACATTTTTTTTTAATTTATAGTGTTCTAAGTACATAAGTGTAAAGATTAATAAACGAAATGTGATTTATGATATATCTTTATTCTATTGTGTAAAAAAATATGTCATTGTGCTGGATGGTGTTTAAATCCATCAATTAAATGGCCCCACCCTACCTCTCTGAACTATGCGTCCCGGAAAACACTGGTCTGAGGCAGTCAACTCTTAGATCAGCAACATCAGCAGCTGTAGGCAGACTGATAGAACCTAAGCGCAAGCCAAATACTAAGTTTGGTGATCGCGCTTTCGAAGTGTCTGGGCTGAAGGCTTGGAATAAACTCCCTCCGGAACTAAGATCATCACATGTCCAACAGAATTCAGGTCTAAACTAAAAACTTACCTTTTTAAGCTGTCATACCCTTAAATAAAATATACAATTCTGGAGAGAAAGTCCAGTTATATCCTATTTTCCAATTACGTCCTAAATTCTGTATCTAGATTTTGCTAATAAACAATTAATTAATGTTAATTAAGTGTTTATCTCACGTGACCTCTCAGGTAAGTATTGTACTGTATATTATCTCCATATATAGTTAGTAATTTTTTTTTGGTATTGTATTAAGACAAAAATATATATTACAGTAAATAATAAAATAAAATACAGGAAAAAAACAGAAAAGTTCCAATAAACTACTTTTCAGTAGTTTGTCGATGGCAACTTTTCACATAAAAAATATTAAAAAAAGATAAAACTTATTTTACTTAATGACAACATCGATCATTGTGGAAATGTATTATATATTTGTACAGCGCCCTTAAGATGATTTTGCACAAAAACGGCGCTATAAAAATCATCCAAATATTATTATTATTTATTGCTTATTAGTAAAATCTTAAGTTGAAAAACCCGGTGCGTAGGACCGGCTTCACCAAAGATGTAAGTCCGGGCGGCGGGTTAAAGTTTACTCAGACGTTTTGCAATACAAAAACGGTTGTATAATTTGACAATACTAAAACATTTTATGGTCATACATAAATAAAAAATCTTATTTTTAAGATGAAATTACTCACCGTGCGAACATAAATATCCAGTGAAAACAACCTATGAAACCTTAACTTCAACCACCAAGGCACGGAAGAGGGGATAATATTTATTGGGATGTAATCATTACATTCATGGCGAAAATAATTATATATAAAAAAACAACAACTAGAAGGAAGCACTTCGCATAAATGTTATTTATTAAAAGATTTTTATTTTTATTAAAAGTCTAAACCTTGGATAGTTGGTTACTATGGAGAGTTTGTTTTATACAATCCTGTATCATATTTATATAAAGTACACCAGTGGCGTGCGTTCTATAAGTATTCATGGATGCGCATGACTCTTTTTAGTGAGAAAAATGTACGAGTATCTATCTGATCATACATAAATCTTGAGAGGCATTACGTATTTGTAAGTATACCCAATGCGTTTACAATATTATGTCTGTTCTGTTCTATTCGATTTGGAAGGCGGGTTTTGGGAACGGTTGCCAATTATTAGATAAACAATATCTCTACCATAGGTCAACTCAAGTGGTTCGCTACGTTTGGCTATTAAACAGGGGTTCCCGGGTTCATTGGGTGAGGTGTGTTCAGGATGCATTTGCCCACGAAGTGCGTGGTGTGCCAGATCGGGAGAGGCTGGTTTGGGGAGACTCTTTAACCTCTCCAACTGGTTTCTCTTTACCCATCGCCTTGCACGGCAGAGGGGGAGATAGGTCATTTGTCCGTTACTCCTGGACACACTGATCCCTAGATTCTTACTTAGTACTCATACCTTTTTCCTTCCCAGAACTTCCTATCCTTATTTTATTTTTAAAAAACCCCCCCACAAAGCATCCCCAAGCCCTGAGGGAAAATATTTTCTTCCGTGTGGGATTAATGTAAAAAAATGTCTTTATGCAAAACTGTATATAAATTTCTCGAATAAACAATGTTAATCCCAAGTGACCTACCATCTAAGTATTTTACTATATTATTATGTTAACTTCCTGTTCTACTATACAATTTGAATAATACGTACCTTGGTCTATTTTAATGCAGCATCACGTTCTTATGTTCTTAATCTCAGTGGCTGAGTTAGCGTCGCGTCTGGGTCCCGCCCAAACGTCGTGATTTCAATTCCTCGGCCGGCCAAGTCCTTCATTAAGCAATACTTTCCGCTTACTGTGATTGTAGTAGGAAATTTTATTATCAGGTTATTCGTAACCCGGAACTGTTTGTCTTACTTTAAGAAAAAGAAAATACTAGGTTCGACCGCTCGCCACTGCATGACACTATAATTCATCGTGTTATTTGTAAGTACGAGCATGTAGGTCATCGAAGAGGACAGAACGACCCTTGAATTGTTCAAGAAAGAGTCTGAAGGGGTCTGCTCGAGAAGTTGGAGGGCAGATGCCTCGAGAAGTTCAGAAGACACACACATTATTATTTATTCGCCTGAAAGACTCTCAGGAAGCAAAATGATCACAAACATAATAATAATGCTAGTTTTGTGACTCCCCAATATAGAGGAAGTTGTGTGTCGAGTTGTTGAAGGTATTCACCATTATAATGAGGCCCTTTGATAGTTTTTTGTCGTCGTATGCGTAAAGCATGTGTGCTGACTTTATGTAATAATTTGCCGATACGACATTTCCCAAATTCTTGCTTTGCAGGTACTACGCGTGAGTTGATGGCTCAATTTAATATTCTATTTGTAAAATAATTAGGTTCTTGGTTAGTAGGTGTGAGTAGGTGAGAGGTTTTCGATTTTGTGGATATGATTGTCTGAAAATAATGATATTAATATCATAAACAAAAGTTTCTTATATTTTATGAGTATATTTTTATAGGGGTAGAAAATACATCATTGCAGGTACAAAAGAAAAAAAGGTAGGTACATGCGAAAGATTGCGATGGGAAAGTTGACGGAAAAATGAGGACAAAAAAGTCTAGAGAAGGAACGGGCCAAAAGTGAGTCCATAATTAATATTGTTATTGAAAGCTAGGGATGGAGCCGAGTTCACAGGATGGTTTCAACTTTCATTGATTGGGGCCAACTTTAAGAAGATGATGAAATAATTCCGTTTGTATAACTTTAACGGGAATCTAAATATCAAAATGGATTATCTCAGTAAGCCAGAACGACTGAAACCAGTGGCGACTGGTGTTTTTGTGCTACGGAAGTTTTCAAAGGTACATATAGTTTCGAAAATCTATACATTTTATGACATAGGAATATTTTTAAAGCCTTTACAAATCCATTTTTTATGCGTAAAAAATTGTTGCTGAGAGCAATTATACTGTCATAAAAGGGGGTATTTCATCATTCTCTTGTTAGATTATCCGTATTGAGTATATTAATAAACAAATAAACTCTCCCAATAGGTAGGAAACTGGGCAAAATTATCCGATGTATTATAGCCACTATTCGTTGGTTCAAGTACCGAAAAGTAAATTAGGACTTTATAAATAAATAAATCGTAAATTGGAAATCAAAAATATACCTCATCCCATGGAGAAGCTATTAAAAGGATGATGAAATACCGTGAATTGTATAATAATATAAAAATAAATTGTGTTTAGTTCAGATTTAGAGTGAGATTCTTGCAAAAATTTCTACCCTATATTGTGTATGTAAACTGTGGTTCAATTTCAGAAGGAGCATCATGGACTAAACGTTGGGTGGAATCTGACGTATTCTGGGGAGCTGGTAAGCTGATGTGGCTTTTTAAGGGGGTGGTGATGTAATATCTCTTTTATTTTTTTATTAAGGTGTTTCATCTAGCAGAACTAGGAAGATAGTGCAACCCAGTCTGCCATATTGCGTGATGCACACATTTACAACTTTTAAAAGAGAAAAAAAAAAAAAAGTGACCAACAAAAGTAAAAAAAAAAAACTAAAAAAAATATATTCGGTCAGTACCTACCTAATGATAACATTAAATAAAAGCATTTTATGAATAAGGTAAATTAAAGTTAGAGTTAAATGACCGTCCATATCTTTTATAACCTTTATATTTCCTGTAAGGATATTTATATTTAAGGTGTAAAACTTGTGAGGCCACAAGCCGTTCATTTCCTTCTAGACAGATTGTTGGAACATTTAGTGGCTCCTTGTTGTGTTTGAAAATGACGATGACCGACTTTTTGGTATTGTATAAGAAATTGTTTGATATGAGTTTGCGTACTCTTTGAATATTTTGTACAAGTCGTCTCAACGCTTTAATCGAAGATTTCGGAAACACCCTGTCATTTGCGTAGTGAATATTTTTACTACATTGTGCAGAAACTGTAACAACTTCGTGAATCGTTGAGTTCTTGTAGCATATCGTATATGTAAACATTAAACAGAAGGGGAGATATATTACTCCCTTGCCTGAATTGCTTTTAAGGAATAAGGGGCTTGAAGAAGATCTTGCCCATCGAAAGTAGTTTTTTTGTGGTCCGTACCAAATAGCCAGCATGTTGATAGCAAAACTGCTGGGACATTTCACTTGAAGAGTTTTTCCCATGATACGTGGTGGAAACACGATCAAATGCCTTGTTTAGGTCAAGAAAACACCCATAAACTGTGGTTTTTCTTTTTTTACAGTGGGCTATTATTTGTTTATCTCCATAAGTGGCCATATCAGTTGATGAGGCGCTCTTGAAGCCACATTGGTTATCCTGGATAGAAACATGATATATACATCGGAGAATGCACTTATCAGGAATCCTGTTTCATTTTAATATGTTTTATAATAATTCTATTACAATGTGTAAAAAGACATTTCCCTCAACTCTTCTGGAAATTGTAAGTTTACAAAAACACGTCCTTATTAGTGCACAATGTTTTACGTAGTTTTTGATAAAATCTCAACGTCATTTTACGATAACAACAAGCTCATAATTAAAATAATGGACCTAGCAGGATCCCTACTCCTGTAGAATAAAGTCACCAGCCAAAAACTAATAATAGCAGACATAAATTATAGTTTTTACGTACGTTTTTTTATGTCAACACCGCAAAAAAGTCCCAACAGCTCCCAAACGTCTGGAGCCAGTGAGACTATGGTATCCCCAATTGAGGTATGGAAAGAAGTGGGAAGTGGAAAGAGAAGAAAGGGAGTTGGAGGAGTACTTGGCTATTCAGATCTGGTCACCAAACACGGCTAAAGCCATTTCAAGCAAGGTTTCAATTCTGAATGGTCTTACACCAGGGCGATACTGAGAGTATATTTCACTCTGAAAAGAGCTGCAAATATGTTTTATATTATTTTAAATGAGTAATTCGTAAAATTACCCAAATTAATCAAATAAAATGTCCTTCGCACTCCGGGATTTGAACCCAAGACCTCCAGTTAACTAGTTACCAGGTAACTAAGATGATCAATTCGACTGTCCTAAGCCGGGAATTTACTTGCGCAGGCCGGGATTTGAACCCGCGATCTCCAGCTAACAAAGTACCAGGTAATTAAGATTATCAATATTACTATCCGAAGCCGGGAATTTACTTGCGCATGCCGGGATTGAACCCGCGACCCAGCTGTCTAGTTACCAGGTAACTAAGATTGTCATAAACCGATAATTTCCTAGTTGGACAGTCATCGCTTTCGATGTAGGTTCATGAAAATAATTTATGCACCTAATAATAAATAAAATACAGTGAATTAAAAAAAAAGTATAATTACCTAAAACTAACGGATGGCGTAAAAGGAAAACTTCCGTTAATGAAAAATTCTGCATAACTTGCCATTGCTAGATACACAAGTAAGCATTATTCTTCCTAGGTAGAGTTTACCGGAAAATTTTTTGGTTTTATTAACATAAGCCTATGGTAAAGTTAGAAATGTTTATCAGAAAGTTTATATTGATACCACATAAATATTCTATTTCAGATATGACATGAACAGCTTTAAGATAAAATACGATTGCGGTTTGTACCTAGTCTTTGTATAATCTAGTTTATAGAACCACAGTTACACAAACAGACAGAACCACAACCTAAAGTTGTATTTTAGAAACTTATTTTTATTCAAATTTGTTTTAGGTTAAGAATTTGCATTGCAGCTTTGAAATTTATCATCTTGTTTAAATTTTATTTGTTTGGGCACATATTTCAAAAATGGAACAAAGAGCAACAGTTTGGAACAAACTACGGTAACCGGAAAACACCTTTTCATGTGACATTTCGTGTGACAGTGGAATACTCCTAACGCATTAGTTAAAATTTATGGTTGGTGACCAAAAATATTTTAACCGCAGCTTTAAAATACAATAACACTCAGGGAAGAGCTAAATAACGTAGACTGGATGTTTTGAGCTTCTTGAGTATGGAGCTAACGTGCTAATGTTATAGCATAGCTTTTCCGTGACTGGTAGATTATCTACCCTTATAATGAACAATTTAATACCGTACAATTATACTTCAACCTCCTTCCCATCTTCAGAGCACGGGTTCCAAGTCCTAAGAAATCAGTGTCCCTGGTGTACCAGCCGCACCCGGATAGGAGCGCTCCCGGCTGTGGTTGTGAAAATCGTATTTTATCTGAATCTCTCTACCTCGAATTATTCGTTTTGCTTTCATTACTTTGCACCATTGATTCGACTACACAAAAATACAGTTTTTTTTAAAATATAAAATATGAATTAAAAAAGGATTGAAGCGGTAAAGAGAAACTGAAGGCAGATGGATTTACCGAAAGTGTTCCGGGTTGCTCCAGTTAAATCCTAGCATTGTTGTCCGGCATAAAAGCTCAGATTACCAGAACAACATAACCAAACAAATAACCTCTGAACCATTTTGAATTTGAACATATTTAATTGAACAATGATGTGTTCGGTTCAAAGTTTAATGCCTGTTCTAAGTCACTTACGTTCGTCAGGTGCTAGGAAGCTGATAACACGAAATCGGAACCATAAAGTTTAAAATAGTTTTTTTATTATCTGATAATAGGTAAAAGATACTTCGTAAAAAAAACCGTACGGTGAGGTACACATTATTTTGCTATGCATTAAAAATACGTAAGAACGAGTGAGTGATTTACATGTACTTTATAACTAACTTTCTTGTTAATGTTGTTTGAACTTTGAATAAATATGTTCGGAGTTTGTAAAACTTGCGGCGTACGACGATCTTCCATACTTACTTAAAGTATAGTTCTCTTTGATAAAGTTTGGAGCCTACATAAGTATTTAAACCATTTTAAACCTAACTTCCGACACGCTCTTAATCTCTTACTTCGTTTGACAAATTCGTTCTTAAACTGAATAGGTATGATTTGGGTTGGTTAATACTAATATCTGGTAAAGACAGGTTACTGCCGACTTTCCGACTTTGAAATAAGCATTTTTACAACACGATTCAATTTAAAATATGTTTCCAATAGAAACTGATTCCAACTATTTTCAATCACAAAATACAGGCTATTCACACGTTTTTTTCTAGATATGCCGCCACATCGCAAAGTTCAACGAAATTCAAAAATGAAAAATTAGAAACAAAAACCAGATATTGCCAAAATATGTAATTTCATACTTCACTATTCAATATTTTCACCATATTAGCAATTTACATCTCCTTTATTCATACAAATTCCTGTATGCATTCCTGACTAGCAACAACATTTGTTGTTATATTTTCATTCAAGGTTTACTTGCAAAACTTGATACATTTATCTCAATACTATATAAAACATGGACAAAATGTACACAAATGCTAATGCTTCGGTTTAATCTCATTTTTGTATATTTCATTAAAATTATTTATTTTGTTTTCACATACTTTTTGCATTTATCTCTTACCAGCATCTTAACTTATATTGTTTTTTTTAATTATTTATTTATCATATTCACCTTATTATCTTTATAAATTATTATTATTTTACATTTACTATGTATTTAAACAAAACATTTTTTCAGCATTGTAATCAAAAGAGAGAACTAATATATTCTTAAATTTTATAGTGGATAATATTTTTCTCAAAGAGGATTAATAATTTTGAACAAAGGGGTTTTTATGAAGAAATCGAAACAATCTATTCATAACTGTACGGGACGTGTTTGCCTGCACTAGAAAATACTGTAAATAATAAGCACCGGCACACATCAGCCCTCAACCTGGGTAATGATTTAAGTAAAACACCGTGAGGTGTTCTATCCAAACCATCATAAAAGAAAGACGATTCGAATCAAAATTCACATTTTATTACAAGTATTGTACTGGTGTACAGAACGTACAAAGGGGCGTAGCTTATAGTTACTTCCTATTTTTTTCAGCCAACCCAATTCACAAGAAATAGTTATATGTATTTCAATACAACTGGAATTTAAAACACAGATAGAAAACTGAGACAATCGGAAATCCTTCAGCGATAATTTCAGATTGGAGCACATTGTGCAGCCTCTAGGTTTCAGCATCAATGGCTAATTCAGTTGGTAGCCAGAAAGAATTGGCCGGCTTCTAGGTTTTCAGCATCAATGGCTATTTCAGTCGGTAGCCAGGAAGAATTAGCCGGCCTCTAGGTTTTCAGCATCAATGGCTAATTCAGTTGGTAGCCAGGAAGAATTGGCCAGCCTTTAGGTTGTCAGCATATGTGGCTGGTTCAGTCGGTAGCCAGGAGGAATTCACCAGCCTCTAGGTTGTCAGCATCAATGGAGCAGGGATTGGCCAGCCTCTAGGTGATCAGCGGCAGTGGGCAGTTCAGTCGGTAGCCAGCAGGTATTCGTCAGCTTTTAGGTTGTCAGCATCAATGCAGCAGGGATTGGCCAGCCTCTAGGTGATCAGCGGCAGTGGGCAATTCAGTCGGTAGCAAGCAGGTATTCGTCAGCCTTTAGGTTGTCAGCATCTGTGGCTGGTTCAGTCGGTAGCCAGGAGGAATTCATCAGCCTCTAGGTTGTCAGCATCAACGCAGCAGGGATTGGCCAGCCTCTAGGTGATCAGCGGCAGTGGGCAGTTCATTTGATTATAATAGCCGGCACACGGAGACGCCCCATTATTGTTATGATGACAGATGCGTCTGGCTCAGCTGATAGAGTGCCGGCCGTAAACAGCTTTTTGCAAATAGTTGTAATCTTTAAAATTATTGTGCCGTGATGGAGGAACAGAAGCGACTACAGATTTCAGTTGACACTCAGGAATTTATAATTTTTAAATTATAATTAACAGATCGCGTTGTAACTGGAGGTCTTCCGTCCACTCGTGTTAATTTTTGAAATTTGACTGACCCAATATTTTGTTTTAACTGGGTATTTATAATTTCTCCAACAAGCGTTCTTGTCACATCAATAACATCAAACAAAAAAAACTTGTTACTATTCTAAACGCAGGTGTTTGTATGAGTCAGCGTCAGGTGTTCAATATTCTTTTTTTTTCCGGCTTGAATTGCCTAGTAACCGATTATTTTGATGCATTTTCAACTTGCACATTTTATAATATTAAATGCAATAAGATCGCTTTTTCATGTTCGATACAATAATGTTTATTTTATTACAGCTGAGAAACAATAACTTATCCTACATTAACTGTTGGTTATCACTGTGTTGGGATTAAAATACGTTTATTAGTAAGGCCCTAAATTTTACATTATATTGTTTAAACTTTACACAAAATAACAATAAAGCAATGGTCACGATGAAACAGGCAGTTGCCTAGTATGGTGATTCAATGTATCAATGCTTTTTAAATGTCAATTAAATAAAATGTATTTTATAAATAAATTAAAATAAAAAAAACTTATACGTCAGTTCGCTATAATAGTTGCAGATATTATTCGAAGAATCGATTAGAAAAAAATAATTATAGAAGTCGCGAAATTCCTCGACGAAAGGAGTTCAATTAATAAAGTTCCGACTGAAATGAACACAATGTGCACTTTGAATTCATTTATTAATTTTGATTATAATGGATTTGAAAATTATGAAAGATAACTCTGTTATGGCCTCGACGTTATAAGCTTTGTGACAAATAAAGTTTGTCAACAAAGTAAACCTAATGGTTTCAGGCTGATAAGGGAAAACTTCTTAAATTACCAAGGAAAAACCGCAACCTTTCTCCTTGGAATTTTATCTTTTAAGTAAATTTTTTTCTTTTTTTTGTTACATAAATATTAAAAACTCTCGTTCACTGTATTACGCAGTAAATCTTTTAAAATATACATCATGTAAAAACCCATCAGGGCGACATATAAATAAATTGATAAATTTGAGGAATAAAGTATTCGTCCACTAGAAATAAGTATTATATCGGTTAATTCACATACTTCCTTGTAATTTGGGTGACATTCAAAACACTGTACTGGTTTGACTCTTAACTTCGGTATCGGCTTTACAAAGCGCTCACGTGCGTGCACATTTGAATTACTAGCAAAGCCGTGAGAGCAGTTGCAACACGACAGCGTCTTACCATAATTCCCTGTTTTGAATAAGGTCACGAAGCTTTATATTATTTCTCTCAAACCAAAAATATTGCTGTAACTGAGACTGGGGAACAATAGGGAGTGAATGAAATTCTTAACTAAGGGAAAATATATATAACTACACATGACTTTTTGAAATAATTGAATTCAGATTCAAGTACCTATAAGGTAGTTTTTGTTTGATTATTGAAAAAGGAATATGGAGCATGGCTAATACATTAAGGACGGGTTGTTTCGGAGAACTTGAACAATTCTTCAAATTTCAAAGTTAATTTTCTAGTTCTGTGAAAGATATTTTTAAGTTCTGTTTTTATTTCAGTTCTGTCAAGCACCTAGCCTATAATGATATAATAACAGAATTTGAATAGGACTTTCACAGAACCCGTAAATGAACGTTGAAATTTGATGAATTGTTAAAATTCTCCGAAACAACCCGTCCTTAATGTTTTTTTTAACAAAGTTAAGCATTGCATGTTTAGTTAGGTACCTACCTACTTATAAGTGTAATTTTTTAAACAATCTTATATTCTCAATAAGTACCTATATTTTGAAGAATATTTTATGAAGTTAAAATTTTGTTGTAATTCATGATGATTTATTGTGATCACAAGTTCTGTAATAAGCGGAAAAAGTCGATCACTGAGCAACTGAGTTGTTTTGTTTAAAAATTTGTTTTTAATGAAAAAATGTAGATTACACTTTCTATCAGACAAAGAAATAAGATTACCAATTGCGTAACCATAGACCAAACTATGCACGGTGGAATATGGCGGGTGTAGAATATCGCTATAGATAAGGGGTTAGAGCAGTCACTATTCGGCAGTCAAGGGTACGGTCCTTGCATTTAAAACCCGATGCTGGAAATATAATATTTTTTATATTTAAATGCCTAGGCGCTGACAGGCAAAACAGACGCCGATCTTGTTCAAACTTAAATACTAATATTATATAGATTATTTATTTTTTTGGAGATATTATCTTTGAAAAAAAATTCGGACAAACATGCATAAATATTACGAAACTTATCTTAAATAAAAGTATGGATTCGAAGTAGATGACGTTTTTACATCTGTCGCCATAAGCGCTGCAATTGTCTGGATATTTGGGAAGGATTGGTTTTTGTTATGCGTATAAACTAATTTGTATTTTTTTTTGTGGGGTTTTAAATAAATAGATAGCATTTCTAGAAATGGGTAGTCTAGTTGTTAAATTGTCACACAACAGCTATAAAACGTTGTGCTTAAAGCTAAGATATCAAATTAATTTGATAAATTACTCTTATCTCTGAGATGAACAATTGATTTGAGGATTGGGAAAAAATCCTCCCAAATTCATTAATCCGCTCACTAATCGTGAACGGGAGACGGAGAAAGGAAGAAATTTGGCCATTTAGAAGAAACGAGATAAGGATAAGCCCGATAAATCCGATGTGGAGAGATACTAAAGTGAAATATGGACTAGTTCCTGCTGAGAGAGGCAGCCACCGGGAATTTGTATAGCTTTTTGTTTTATTAAGAGCAGCGGACGTTTGAGCAGAAGAATATCCGACTCTTAACAATGAAAAATTGTACAAACGTATTTAAATAAAACAAGCGGAGCAAAAAACACTGTACATTTTCCGTACAAATTTAATGTTCGGAGAGATTCTTATTTTTATTTACTAACATTCAAACCTGCTAAAATACGTATTTAGTTTTTCAGCAGGTACCTATTGAAAACATTTTATGTAATATAATGGTACATTTTCAAACGATAAATATGTATTATAATTACGCTGATAGATTAACCCTTTCAGCACCGCACTTTTACTTCCACATTTCTAGCTTGATAACACTTAAACAATTATTTGAAATTTTTTTGTGTATTATATTTATTTGGAAACTAATTTAGATTTTTATTATTTTCACGTCTCAAATGATTACTTTTATTTAGTAAGAAACCTATAACACAAAATATTGTTTAATTTACAGTCCAAGCAAACAGGATCTGTCATTATATTTTCAGTATTTTTGCTGGAATTAAGGTTGCAACCTAGCATAAAAAATAGACGCCATGAGGAATATCCTTCACGAGTGACACGCAAAATACGGAGCGATTTGTTTTTGCAATTAATAGAATTTTTTTTTCGTTCACGTTCCTCAGTAGGAAATCTGTTTTAAAAGGGTTAATCAAAGTGTTAAATTAAATTAACAGAATAGCATAAATATAAATATATAAATAGCAGTGTGCGCAATATATATATTTCTAGATAAATACAATTCTTTAGTGCCTATTCTTTAGGTACTACAAGAGTACGATAATTTTACAGATCCCCTTTTGTAATACTAAAGTGCTAATATTACAAAAAAATAGCGTTATTGATGTTGTTGTAGTCGAAAACGTTATTTTTTTTTTTTTTTTTTGGAAATTTAGTTTTTTGTATGAAGATTTTCAGCAAATCCGTGCGCTCATGGTCAAACTGAAATTTCCTGAACATTTTCAAAAAAAATAAAAAAACGTTTTGGACTAAATCACATCAATACTGTAAATTTTTTTAACTTAGCATTCTATCACATTTAAAAGTCGCGAGCCGCCACTGCATTTAAGTTAAAGCCCCTACTAAGCGCTTCAATAAACGTAAATGTATATTAAAATACTTTTAATATTAAACAAAATTACGTTTATGCTTCTTCATACTTAGGTTGGTTATTTATGAGCGGCCTATAAAGTTACATACAGTCGGGCAATATCGAAAAGGCAAATAGTAATGATTCGCCAAGGAATAAAAACTTAAAATTAAAACAATACCTTTTTGCAATACGCTCTTATTTTAGTTTATAATACATAATGTCCCATAAAAAACTATCGTTTTATAAAATATATAAAAAAAATATTTTAGTAGATTCGTATTGAAGAATTACTTAACAGGTAAGTCAAGTCAATTTTAACCCATTACCTCCATAAATTTATTTTTATTTTTATAAACTTGAATCATCATTATAAACCGATAGTATAGACTTAAAGGAGAGCCCAAAATCAGTTTTAGAATTTTCCGCCCGCCCACCCTCTCACCAGAGCGTCTAGAAAATTGATGCTTAAACGCAACACTTGGAGGTAACCCCCCTAAGCAAAATTTATGTCAACTATGGAAAAAATGCATTCAACTGTGTGATTTATATTGATAATATAACATAAATAATTGCCTTTGTTTATAATTCAATGAAAAAAAAAATATTAATGGAAAATACGCAAAATAACAAAAAAATCAATACTAAAAAAATCATTGTAGAATGATGAAAACTAACCAAATCTAAGCAAATTATTCTAAGTGATACTCTTCGAAGAAGTCAAAATGAAGGGCGCGGTTGTAGGCCCGGCACCGATAGAAAGTTGGGTTTTTTTTTGCAGAGAACACAACGAATACGAGATTCGCCACGATATGGAAAATTAAATTCTTGCATTCGAGGCACACGATTCCCATGCTCCGCGTCATGATCTTCTCCCTTCAAACGAGATTCTCCGAATTCGGCATTGACCTGATTTGGAAAAGACAATAAAAGAGTACGGGTAACCCCACACGGAATGCCTTCTGGGAAGGTTTGCTCTGTGGCCTAGTCATCTGGTTTCCCATATCATGCTCGTACTTCCTCCAGAAGCATTGCAACTTCCATCCATTTATAAGAGCACTGCTGAGGCAAGATACAAATAAAGGCCAGTACCACTTCTTTGACCAAACGTTGACCCGATTATTTTGTATACCATTATCATGGAGGTCTACTCCACCCATTTCCAAATTATAATTTCGTATTGGCGCCTGGTTATCGATTTTTTTTGCATGCGTCCTTCAAAACAGTGCCTTTTTGTCTTTTTTAGATTTCTGCTAACCCTGCACTTGACTTACAGGCTCCATTCGATCATAGTTCATGGCCACTGTTACTTCACGGTTGTCCTGCCAACGGCATACGAGGATTTGGTTTTCTACGTCTACCACCGCATCAAATTCATCTGTAATTATAAGGGCGGTGAGAGTTTCACATTGGCTAGGTAAATGAACGCTATGCGCAAGGGAAATATAAAATAAAATTTTGACTGAAAAACTTGCCTAAAGCTTCAAGGTTAGGGAAGCGAACTGGCTTACATGTGCCAGTAGCGCACGTTCTCTTATCCTTCAGGATACACATCAAATGGTGAGATGTGAAGAAAGTGTCCATAAATAGCTCATGGCGTGCGGGGAACTCTATATATTCCATTATAGACAGTACAACGGATGATCCCTAACCTAATTAGGGGTCATATGTATCAGATGCTCCGGAATACGGCATTGATTGGAACAGGTAGCCTTCGGAGGAAGCAAAAAACCAAATCTAGTAGCCAAATTTGATTGGCTTATTCTTAATGTACACCTTGCAAAAATGAGGACCGAAATATGGCACCATTTGCTCGTTGATGGAAAGTTTGTGTGCAAAAACACCAAATTGAAGATATTTCGCGTTCAGCATGTTGAACAATGGACGAACCTACATAGAAAGATGGAACCATTAACGTTAGTCGAAGAATAATAAATATAAAAAAGTTTATGTTATGGCTACTATACTTTAGCCATTCTTTTGGTTTTATCTACAGTGTTGTTATCGCAAAAATGTATATAGCGCTTTGTAAGCTCGAAACTTCGACATTTGATTCCTTTTTTGATGATGCTTACACCCAATGTCGGGTCAGATGAATAATAATCTGTGGTAGATGGCAATGTATTGTAGCCGGTCAACTATCTAACTGGAATTCGGTATTGTTTTTAAATCGAGCGTATTTGATCGTAAGAATGAACTGAAGCACTTCGTCATCAAAGAATAATGAAAACAATTAGAAAGCATTATAAGACTTCAGTTTTTCGTACATATCTTAATGCACAACATTCAGCGGTTTAGGAACGTAACAGATATGGCTGGTGGTTCTTTTTAATGCCTTAGACCACTTTGTTTATAGTGAGAATTCTTTTTGTATTGTAGTTTTGATTTTTTGGCTGGTGGTGAATTTGAAATAGATATTTGCAAGGTATTATGACTCGCACCAGACGATGTCGAAGGCTGATTCCAGTCAAGGTCATTAGTGAATTCATCTGGTTCATGCTCGTCATGGCATGACTGATCTTCTTAACCCTAAAAATCATTCATAAAAACACTACAAAACCATATTATTTGAAGGCAAGCTAAGCAAAAACGTATGTAAACACTCACACAGCTAACCTCCAAACGTTGCGCGCAGGCATCACCTGATTTCAGTCACATCTAGCGGTCATCTTATGCGTATAATACTATGTTGAAACAATGTTGCCGAATATTAATTTAATCTTTTGATAACAAAATGTGATTCACACTTTTTTTATTTTTTTCCGTTTAAATTTTTTTTTTCATTTTCAAAATGGGTCTATTTTTAGGTCTTTAGTAAATAAATAATTAAAAATAGAATTAATAATAAAATTAATTGAATTATGTTAATTATTGAAAGTTAACATACCAATCTGTAAATGTTGCATAATAACTTGGTGGGATTTAGCTTTATTCACAGTGAAAAAAAATCATACTTTTCATCTATTTTTTTGATGCCTATAGACATCGTCATAGAGGTAATGGGTTAAAGTCCTGGCATTCAGAATTTCTAAACAGGTAAGTCAAGTCAATATTAAAGTCCCGGCATTCAGAATTTCTACCGATTTAAAACATATTTCTTTTTAACACCTAAAGTTTTTAAGTTATAAAAAAAATATTTTTTAAGATAATATCTTCATATTTGTAAAGCAGTAATTTTATTAAATTCCCTTGATAGAAAAACATCTCAAATTATTATCCGAAAATTATTGAAAACACGCTCTGTTCTGTTATTTAATATGTCATAGGTATGAAAAATTCACATTTGTATCTTTAAATGCAACTTAAGCATTTATTGAGAGACTTTTTCTCTATTTTAAACGAGTCGTGTTTTATTAAATATTTTCAACATTTTCGCTTAATTATTATCGTTTTTTAATATTAGCGCGCTCCCTTTAATATTCGTTTTTACGTATCACCCTTTCAAACCATCTTTGAATGATTCTATGGAGCCTTAAGATGTAGGTACGCCTCTGGATAACCGTGAGCAAATTGCTACAAAATATTCATGGAGATTAAAACAGAACATAAAGGACTGCGATCAGTGGCAGCAACCACGACGTTCGCGAAATCCAAGTTCCACATGAAAACGGAGCTGCATTGTGTAAACAATACCATTGTACAGCTAGCAGTCACATATGGTACACAGTCGACACAATGACTCTAAAACAGCAGCAGCATACAAGTCTATATCTTCTCGTTTAGTCCGTAGCATGTTTGATCGGCTAAGTAGGTACCTAGATAACTGTAGTGCCTCAGAAATGACATGCTTCCGGAATCAGAGCCTGGTGGAGAAATAGTGTATTTGCAGGAAAATGAATTACGTACGTGGTTCTATCACGTGATTGTAATTATCTGAGCGAAGCTAATAATTCATCAACACAACTACAAAGCCCGTAACTAAGAGCAGAGAAAAAATAATAAATAAATCTGGACAAGTGAAAAAAAATTGAAAATTTTTAGTTACTTTTAGAGTAGATGGACACGTTTAATATGAATGTTATATGATATGTTTCTTTTTTGAAATTACACTTCAGTGAAACATAATTACGATAAAATACAACTATTTTCATCGGCGGGATGGTAAAAGATACATTAAAGTTTTTTTAATGTGCTCGTAGGTTTCATGTGTTTTGACAGTTAAGCCAAATTTTCTTTTTTGACACATTCGTGTTAAGCGTGTCCAGTGATTTTAAAATTTAACTTTTTAAAAAGGGTTTATCGCCAATGACGTTATAATAGATCTACACCATCTATTTTATCATAAAATTACGATAAAATGTGGCAAGTAAGAAACGCTTATGTTTCCAGTAAACTCTTAATTCAAACGTTGTCCATGTATGACAAAGATATACTTTCAAAGAATATGTAAGCATGAACGAAGTAAACGATAGGAGCGGGCGGTGTTTTCGTATTCAAAAATAGAGTCTAATACTACATTCTACATCACGGGTGTGACTGAGATACGCTTTCTCGCTTACACTAGACGTACCTACTAAGTTACTAAGCGACTACGGAATGCTGTATAATACAACGTACTGTCCTAGGTTTTCTTTCTTATATTTATGTGCTACTACGTTCGCTATCACATTTTCCAAATGGTACTGAAATTCTTGGAAAACAATTGAAATTATTAAATATTATATAGTAATAAATAATTCGCATGTACCTATTAATGAAGTAAATGTATTTACAAGGACTTTTCTAGTGTTTTTTAATGCAAACACTTTGTCATCACACAAAGGGGCATTTGGCACTTTTTAAGGCAATTTACTTAGAGGCTGCAAACAACTTACACGATTCGTGACTGTTTAGTACTAAAATACGAAATCGTAAGCACTACTATTGACGTACTATGATGTATAGATTTGTCTTGTGATCGATGAACCGGTGAACGCAACATGTTACCCATAAGTTTTTATAATAGTTTGTCTAGTCTATAGTTATTAATGAGATATTGCAATTTATAAATACATTATTTTTTACACAGCGCCTTTTATATGATTTTTTATAAAACCGCGCTATTGAAATCATCAAAATATTATTACTATTATTGTAAAAGAACTGCAATAAAAGCTTGGAGATAGGACCAACCAAGAAATACATTTCATAACCGTCAACTATCAGCCCCTAATAAACAAACCCTAATAGCCAATCGACTAGCATGTATTCCCTGCGGGGGAGGACAATTCTCACAAGATGGTTTACGAAGTCAGGCCGACTGGTATCAAACGTTTAGGCAAATCAAGACATCGCTTCATTAATTGAGCGCTGGCGGCAAGCTGACCTGGAGGAGGTTGGGGGGGGGAGGATTGCCGGGAGCGAAAAGCAATAAGTTAGTAAATTTGCATAAGTATGCAGACAAAATCTCTCTAAGGAAATAATGATTTTAAGAAATTCAGCAATGAAGTCAGGAAGATAAAGGTTACATATATTTTTCTAATTATTTGTGAAACTTTTTTTCCATCAACTATATGATGTTTGTAGGGGATCTTTTTGGGGAGAGAAAGGAGTGAACACGCATTTGAAGAGACCCATATTGAAAAAGGGAGAAAACAGAGAGTCATTGAGTCTTGAGTTATTTAACTCAAATCAGTAGTGGAAACGACCCGTTCTCATATCAGAAATGTCATACATGTACACATGTTGGTGCACGTTTGGCGTGTTTCCTGTCTACACACCTGTGCCGAAAGGATCAATAACGCTATTTCCTCAGAGAATCTTTTATTAAGCAGATCAATACTTCAATTGTTCAGTACTTCCAATTGTTGATAGGTTTTTATTGGAATCGAAAGCTTTCAGAACCTTTCCCCAATCAGCTAAAGAACTTCAGACTTGCTGACGGTATTTCTGCTTCCCCAACCGCATTTTTTATTTATAAAATATGCTTTAATTTTTACTTTCGAAAGGCAAGAAAAGCATTGCTGCATTAATAATAACCTGGCAACTCCCCCCACTCCCACCATATATATATATATATTTCTTTTTGCTTGGCTTTCAGGGGATGAAACCACGATACATGAGTGCGAACATGTCGCTTTGGTCGAAATCCCTGATGTGTACACATGTACTAAGTAATAGTAATATTGCTTTTATTATGGAAGCAAAAAAGCTTCACAACATCTTTGGAATCACCCTCTTATCAAATTCGATTTATGTATTGATGATTTTAAAAATGGATATGTCCAGAAACGCGTTATCTATAGGTAAAAACAAATTTAAGTAGTTGATACTTCTTATACATTTTCTATTTGATAAATATATATATATAAATATATATATATATATATATATATATATATATATATATATATATATATATATATAATAAGTTTTTGAATAGCAATGTGAAGGGGAATGGAAAACAAAATTGGCGAATTATGTAAAGCACCTCAGATTTTCAATTACGTAATTTATTTTTGATTAAATTACATCTGGATGATTCGCTTGTAATTGGTTTAGAGGAATGAAATATTATAATTTAGATTATTAATATTTGAATAACACAGCTTGTGCTAAATGATTCGTGTATTTCGTAATAATATGTAGATAGCGCCCTTGAAGTGATTTTGCACATAAACGGCGCTACACAAATCAACCAAATATTATTATTATTATACTTAAGTAATAGTAATAAGATTAATAGGTGTATTATTAAGCGATTTTTATATGGTAATAATCTTTTAATTAGCTACCTTAATTCAATTCCACTGATTTATATTCATAGAATATGAAAGTTTCGCTCTGCTGTGGACATCTTCAGACTGTTAAAATGCTTATTTATTTTGGAACACAACAGTTTAAAAAATGGTTCCTTGATATTTCATCAAAATGAAATTTTAACACACCTTTAAAAAGTTATATAGAGTCAGTAAAAGAGATGAAACAAAAACTAGGTTTAATTGTTACTTGTGTAACCTAGTTAACTCAATTTTTGTTTCATCACTTTTCATGATTTTATATAATTTTTTGGAGGTGTGTTGAATTATCATTTTGATAACATACCCGGTCACCATAATATATAACATAAAACAACCGTTCGCTGTCTTAATACTCTCGTTTAGGGATAGATATTTTTTGTAAAAATTTCTGTAAAATATTTTAAACTGGCTGCGTAAGATCTGACAATATAACCCTTTGGCAAACTCGCCCATTCGATGTTTGATGCCATCGGAAAATGACATTTTTTGTTGTGATTTTGTGATTTAAAACATGTTTTCGTTAATAACTCCGTTTCTATTAATCAATTTACTATTATTATAGTAAAATTCAGTATATTTAGTATTATTTTTGTTATTTTTCATCAGTTTTAATCCATTAATAATTTCACATTGTGAACATAGTTTCATGCTACCGGAAAAGAAAGGAAAATTTTTTATTGATTTTTACCGCGTAAATTTAATAAAACTCCACAAATGTGTAATTTTTTTCAAAAAATCAACGTTTGTATTGTGCCAAAATGTATGTTTTTTTTGGTTATCCTCTGGGAATTATTATTATAATTTTTAATTATATGAACGGATAAAATGTGAATTGACAATTATCTTGCAAATACTTATAATAGGACTGATTTTCATTTTGAATTTTTAATTCTGTCAAATTTTTCTACATTTTTATCAAAAATATTTACAACAAGCTTTTTTTACAACTATTTCATGTTTGAAATTAAAATTTTGCGTTTTTTTACATTTGAAAGTATATTTCAAATACAAAAATCTAAAACGTAAATTTATCTAGTTTCTAAAATGGTATTTGTTTTTACGACATCTAAAGAAAAAGGAAGGGAAATGTAGAACATTTAAAATACCTTCGAAAAAATCTGTATTTCGACGAGAAATTATTATTATATGAAGTTTAAACAAGATTTTAACAATCCTATTTAACTGGATAAGCAATGTGTGTATATTTTATGTATCTTTCCATTAACTAATTTATGTCATTTTCTATTTTTGTTTCAATAAGTAAGGTTTTTTTACATACACAGTCATTTATAAGTTCAAAAAAGTTTTCACCACGGTATTTAGTAAGAAAATAAAACTTTGAAGCATTGGAGTGGTGGCACCAACCTCAAACATTATTTTTTTGTTAATTCATTAAAATAATATATTTGTTTTTCTTACACAACCTTGTTGATGAATTTTGGTTGTTTTTTTTCTCAACAGTTCCCAATAAATCTGTGTTGACAGCTAAAGCAGTTAGTTCTTTGGAAATCATTTAGCAGTATTAATATTTAAGTAAATATATTTATAATTTTTGTTTTGATTTTATGGCCCACGACTACAACCTCACCTAAACTTAATATTTCAAAGTTATCACTGTGCAAGAAAAAAAATTATAAATAAATGTACATCCCATCTGTTGCATGGGGTTTGTAACAATTATTGACTGTGAAAATGATAATTTACGTTGTGATTTACCTTTATTTCTTGTGAGTACAAACAAAAAGTTCGTGTTTTTAATTGAAATGTACCAGGGTGCAATGCGCAAAGTAGGGTATGCTTTGCTGCTTCTTTTGCAGCGCAGTTATGAATAAACTGTCAGAAATTTTATTATGATTTCAGGAAAAAACTAAACAAGTACTGTTTTCTGTCGTGAAAGTTTAAAATCCTCATTCATCAATGAAATATACCATTGATTCTTTGTGTTTCGTCAGCAAGGTTAAGGTTAGCTTAGCGACTCGCATGTACGCAATACAAAACGCTTTTTTAGTACGAGATCGTATTGTTTTATTCAAAGTACATGAACACTTTGTGATATTTATTTCATTTAAACGCGCGATGGTTTTTTACATACAATTCAGTACATCTCATTTGAAATATTGCTTTGAAAATTTATTTTTATTTCTTATATTTTCTATGTTTAATAACTTTTATATTATTATTATTTAAGTTATATATATTTTTTCAAGTATGTCTTATTATTTCAAGTATGTCGAATTATCTTTCTTATTCAAATGATATTTGTATTATGTTATTTATTTCAGGTTTTTTTAATTATCTTTCTTATTCTAATGATATTTGTATTATGTTATTTATTTAAGGTTTTTTGAATTATCTTTCTGTTTGGTGCTGATATTTGTATTATGTCTTCCACCGAAGCATATAATATTTCTATTCTGTTTTGTAGAGATTAATTAACATCATATTATGTTATTTAAATTTCATCATCTAGGTTTAAAACTATTTAATAAACCATGATGACGCCACTCCCCAATTTCTCGTTGACAGTTTCGTTAAAAAGAAAAATATTTTTTGGTTGCATTTTAAATTTAATTATAAAAAAAATTATCAGGTGACATTAAATGAAACAATCTGCTAATATCATAATTTATAATCAATGCTAATATTAAAGAAAAACGTATAAACATATGTAAATTTAGCTAGCCGTCGGATATAAGTGTCCAACTGCTAACTAAGTTTCCCACCAACTAGAGCTATCGACAAACAGAAAATTTGAAAAAATACAATTGAATGATTAGCAGAATAAGATTTTTGGGAAATGCCGAGATCTTCAGATCCAGTCACTAAACAAATCTATAGCAATTTCAAACAAAAACCTATTGGTAGGTAGAGATACTTATAAGATCTCTGTTTCGTATGCAGTGTGTACATAGGACTTTAACAACCAAAGTTCCTTTCTCTTAAGCTGTAAGTTACTGTGTTTACTAATATTCTGTATGTTGTTTGCTGAATATATCAAAATAATGCATAAATTCCACGCGTCATTATTTTTAATATTATTATTATTTATTAATTACATAAATTTATCAAAACGCACTCTGTAATTGGACAGGTAATGCCGCTCAAAAGATTATAATAGACAATCAACTCAAATTTAACTCTAACTTTGAATTATAAGCTAAGAAAATGGCAGAAAAGTTATTTTTTTAAGAAGAATAAGAAATAAATAACATATAAAATACACAAATGAAAGAATATCTTTGTTTTAAGCCACTTTATTACATTTATATACGTCGACCGGTTTCGGTTGAACTCAACCTTCATCAGGACAGTACAAATATAAACTAAAATATAATACAGAGGAAGATTATTAAGTAAACAATAAAGAAAGAGAAAATATATAAATGTGAGGGAGAGAGCATCAAGGCAGCGGAGTAGGTAGTGTGGTCGGGGAGGGGTGGGGATTACCCAGGGAGAAAGGAAACATCTTTAAAATAGGGCTTTTAGTAAGTTCTATCTGTTTGTTTAAAATTGGGTAATTATTTTTATTTTTATTTTCTTTTGAGATTTCCAATGATTCTAAATTATTGAGACGTATTCCTATTTTATTTTTATGTAGTATTTGAACTCCTGTCGTTCTACCCCTCCCCGACCACACTACCTACTCCGCTGCCTTGATGCTCTCTCCCTCACATTTATATACTTTCTCTTTCTTTATTGTTTACTTAATAATCTTCCTCTGTATTATATTTTAGTTTATATTTGTACTGTCCTGATGAAGGTTGAGTTCAACCGAAACCGGTCGACGTATATAAATGTAATAAAGTGGCTTAAAACACAGATATTCTTTCATTTGTGTAATAATGTCAAGCCACAAAGTGTTTGCTTCCTTCGATAACATATAAAATAGTTTATAAAAGATTAATATCATGTCATTTAAATTACTTCTTTAGTGTCTCTTTTCATGTGCAATCAAACACAGATAAAAAATTGCAAATTATTCAAAATAGAGGCATGTAGGAAGTATTGAGTTAAAGTATATATTCTATGATAGTTAATATGAAGAAAAAACTATGTATGTTAAGTGTGAGACAGCGTATAAATTACAATACTTCAATATTCGTATTTAAGCTTAAAAACAGGGTGCTACCTAAATATGTACATGTTTAAGAATGTAATTTTTTTTTAAATACATACCCCACGATAAGCTGTGGAGATTATAGGCTTCCGAAAACAAATTTGCCGGGAACTCAAAACAATCTCTATTAACTACCGACGGATGTTAAGGTCCTGTAGTAAACGTTGAAGATGATTTGAAAGGGAGGTATGTAAATACGAATGTTAGTGGAAGCGCGCTAGTTTTTTTTTTTTTTTTTTTTTTTTTTTTTTTTTTTTTTTTTTTTATTCAGGAGAAAAAACAGATACAGATATCAATTGACAAAAATATATACGAAACATCAACTAGAGAATTCACCTGCATCCAAACTATTTCTCACGAATTAACTTAAACAGCTGTTAAAAACATTTACAAATATTTTCACTTATAAATATGGGAAAAATATATACATAAGAATATTATTTTACAAATAGAGATATGAAAGAAATGCGCAATATCCTTTTAAGAATTCACAAATTATTTTTAAAAAAAATTTAGAGGGTAAAACAAAAAAATATATATATATAAATAGATAAACAATGTTAAACAGAAATTAAAAAAAATATATAAATATATTTAAACGAAGTATGTCTAAGTTGTTTACTTTGAACTTTGTAGGAAAACAGTCTTCATTTTTCTACTAAAAGTAGTGCGTGTATCAAAAAATAAGTCAGAGTCCTTGAGGTTTTGATTCTGATTAAGTGATTCGCACATTCTTCTGATTGGATCCCTGACACCAGCATTTGTACGCGTCCTGCTAATGTGGAATAAGTCGTTAAGCCTTGTTACTCTGGGTGGTACTTTGAAGTTTATCAATTTCAGTAAGTCGGGACAGTCAATAATGTTGTTACAGATTTTATACAGAGTCATGAGATCAAGGTATGTTCGCCGGTTAGATAGAGTGGAGACGTTATAACTCGAGAGCATATTTATGTACCCGCGTTTGGGTGCGCTCATTCTGTAATTGAGGCATCGCAGAAATTTCTTTTGAATACTTTCAATATTTTCTTTATAGATATCGTAAAGTGGATTCCATATGGAGGTGCAGTATTCAAGTTGAGAACGGACCAGAGTGTGGTAAAGAAGAAGATATGTTTCAGGTTTTCGAAATTCACGGCTGTTTCTGATGACAAATCCTAGCATGCTGTAAGCTTTATTCACAATATTATCTATGTGCGCATCGAAGTGGAGTTTAGAATCAAAAAGTACGCCTAGATCTCTTATACAGTAAACGCGCTCAAGTAAATAATTACCAATACAATAATTGTGTTTGATAGCATTTTGATTTTTAGTAAAACTAATTTGTTTACATTTATTGTAACTTAGGTAAATTTTGTTTTCATTGCAAAATGTTTCGAACCTTACTAAGTCGCTTTGTATGAGAAGACAATCGCTTAAATTCCGAACAATGGCAAATATTTTTATGTCGTCAGCGTACAAAAGATATAAACAATGCACGAAACATTTAGTAACAGTGTTAATAAAAAGAATAAACAACAGCGGACCCAGGATTGACCCCTGTGGCACGCCAGAAGTAACTGGTTCCCATGTAGAAGTCTGTCCTCGTAATGATACGGCTTGTTGTCTTTTTGTTAAATATGAGATAAACCAACGTAATAAATTTCCTCTAATTCCGTTGTACATAATTTTTTTAATAAGAATAAGGTGGTCAACCTTGTCGAAAGCTTTTTTGAAATCGCAATATATTGCATCTACCTGGTGGCCTCGATCCATGCTAGTAAATAAGAAATTTGAGTAAATAAGTAAATTACTCGTGGTAGATTTGCCTTTTACAAACCCGTGTTGTTGTTCAGTAATTTTGGCAGCAAGCTGGGGATATATATTGTCATGGACAAGTCTTTCCAATAGTTTAGGGATCGCCGAGAGAATGGATATTGGCCTATAGTTTTCCACTCTTTGACGCGAGTCACCCTTGTGGACCGGTATAATATAGGCCAACTTCCACCTATCAGGGAAAACCCCATCACTCAGGCATTTATTAAATATTATGGTAAGCGGCACACACAGTGACGATGCAGCAGATCTAAGGAAAAACGCCGGTATTCCATCGTGACCCGCACCCTTGTTTATGTCTATCGATTTTAAACTCGATTGCACTTCTTTTTCCGTTAGTTTAATTGTGTGAATGTGCGCAAGTCCAGAGTCCTGAACTTCCTCAAGTTGGTCAATGTTAATAATTGGGTCATTGATAGAGGAAGGTTCAAATGTTGACTTAAAGAATTCAGAGAACATATCACAAATTTCCTGGGCATCGTTAGATTTGCGCCCTTCGAAGGACATTGCAGCAGGGTATCCATCAGACGATTTTAATGAGGATATGTATGACCAAAAGCTTTTGATATTATTTTGCAATGAACTTTCGATGTTGTCAAAAAATAACCTTCGGGTTTCATAAGTCAATTTTTTGTATGTAGCACGTAAGAAGGAAAATTCACGATAGTCAGAAAGACCTTTATATGTCTTCCATTTGAGCCAGACTTTATCTTTTTTCCTTGATAACCTAATAAGTTCTGGAGTAAACCATATGGGGAATTTGTCATTTCGTCGTGCCAATACTGGAATAAGCTTATCAATTACATTGTTTATTTTTAAATAGAATCGATCTACTGCTTTTTCGGCTGATAAATTTGCGATTTCAGATAACCAATCAATACAATTAATGTCCTCATTAATCTGAGCATAATTAGCTTTCCTGAAATTGCGCCTACGCTGTATTTTGTTTTTGATTTTTGGTTGAATTACGAAGGATATATCAAATTCAAGGGCTGGGTGGTGTCTATCCTCTGAGAGGAGAGGGTTGTTGCTACGTTTAACATTTGTTTCGCGACTGTAGAATACGAGGTCTAAGTATTTTTCATTATGGTTAGGTATACAGTTATATTGGAGTAAGTCCATCAATGACATTGCTTGAAGCAAAGTTTTCGATGCAGCCGTATTTGAGGAGGCGAGACCTTGACTGCTGTCTTCGGAAAATGACCAAGTCAGAGTTGGTAAATTCATATCTCCTAGTACACAAAAAGTATTATTTGGTTGTGATGAATATACAGATTCCAGGTTTTCGGAGAACGCATCATAGACCGTAGGTTGTGAGGCAGGAGGTATGTATACTGCACATATGATGAGATTGAAAGACCTTACCGGAATAGAAATGAAGATTTGTTCGATTTGACCATTTTCCCAGTCATCGAGCCGGGAAGATGCAAGCTCCTTGCGCACTGCTACCAACACACCGCCTCCGTCCATTTTACCAGTGAGTGTACGGTCCCTATCACGTCGGAACACCGTGTAACGCGAATCTATGAATTCAGCCGTATTTATACTTGCTACAAGCCATGTTTCAACTAGAACTATAACGTCGTAGTTATTCGATAATACATTAATTAGTAGCTCCTGGGTTTTGGTCCTAATACCACCACAGTTCTGGTAATAAACGGATATAGATGATGATGAGATCATTTTACCAGAGTAGGAGTGCTGTTTGACATATTCCACAATCGCACGAGTGATACATTATGCAGGGCATATGAGGCTTCGAAATTACATAAAAAACATAGACTACTTATTAGATCAAGGAATGTGAAATATGTTGATATTTTAGAATGTGAATGAATATGTGAGAAACATGGTGTTGGTTTAAAGTTATAGGGATATTGCGCGGTAAACAAAAATATAAAGTAGCTTTGAAAGAAACAAATTACAGGATACAGAATACTGTGAGAAAGCGGATACCGAAGACAGCAGTAACATGTTTGTAGTCACATGTTTTGCTGATCATGTGTGATTATCTTTTGAAGGTCTCCCTCACGGCGAATGGTGAAAACCCGAGAGAGATCGTTCCTCTTCGCCAGAATACTACCGTTCCGCACCCATATGTATTTAAAGCCGTTAGCTTTTCCGGCGGCTCGTGTTTTGGCAAATAGGATTTTATTTTTCAATGTAAGGTGCTCGTTTATATAAAAATTGGTGGTGGGAGCACCAAATCCTAATTGTTCCGTGGTAAGGCCGCGGCGAGTCCTTGCTGCAGCGATGACATCATCACGAAGTCGCTTTGTGGAGAGCTGGACGACTATATTGCGTGGACGGTTGGAGGGCGAGGAGTGGCCGCGAGCGACGCGATGCGCAGAAACCACACAGCTACTTGGAAGCGGGACGTTAATGTTGGATCCTATTTTCTCTATTAATGTCATCAAATTTTCGCCCTTTGCTTCGGGAATCCCATGGATGTCTACATTGCATATTCTGCTGCGCTGCTCCATCTCATCTTGTGCATCTCGGAGTGACTGGACTTCTTGCCGGAGGTTTGAGTTTTCTTCTTGGAGAACGCTCACACATCCCAGAATTTTTGTGTATTGATCCTTCCACTCGTTAGACAGCGCATCTAATTTTAACTGAACAGCGTCAATTGCTTTCTTGTTTTCAGTGCGCATGATTTCAAGTTTCGACTCAAAAAAATTGATTAATGAGTCAGTGTCAATGTTAATCATTGACTGATGCGCCGACGGTGAATCAATAGGGCCAGACGTGGTTGCTAAAGGTGAAGATGTATCTTTCTTTGCACTGCAAACCTTGCGAGTTTTAGACATTTTGGTTGATTTATTTCTTAGTTTGTGGGTAGGTTTCTTGCAGTTGTTCAGAAATACCCCTTATTGTATTAAAAATAATTTAACTTATTTGTCTATGACAAAAAAAAAACCTCTTCACAAATTCAAAAAGATTTCAAAAATTCGAAAACATAAATTGTCTGTGGTTGTGGTTTACAATGACAGTGAATTCGTTATGCGTAATTTTTCAGGGCAATATGTAAAGTTGTTTCGCACTGTCACCACGAAATACACTATTATTTTGATTAATTTTTCACTAGTTTATATGTTTCAACTTTGATTATTTGCTAAATTTGCTTTAATTTCACTACTTTTGTCATTAAATATGGATCTGTCAGAATCAGCTGTTGTTTTCACTTGTCCATAGATGAACTGAATGTTTTAAAAAAACAATAATAATTAAGCCAACATGATGAAAATATTTAATAAAACACGAATCGTTTGAAATAGAGCAAAAATTTCTTAACAAATGCTTTAATTGCATTTAAAGATGCACTGTGATTTTTTTTATGTCTATAACATATTAAATAACAGAACAAAACGTGTTTTAAATAATTTTCGGAGCTTATTTTGAAATTTTTTCTCTAGAGGGAATATAATATAATTGAAGTTTCTGCATTACAAATGCGTAGATATTATCTTAAAAAAATTACTTTATTTTTAGAACTTAAGGAGTTAACGAGAAATTTGTTATAAATCGGTAGAAATTGGGTATGCCTGGGCTTAAAGATGCTAAAATCCTTGCTGGTTTTCGTGGTTTATGCCTAAATGCCATAAAAAATAAGTTTTAGATGTAGTGTAAAACTTGATTCAATGACATAGTAACATGTTGTTAGTTTATTTAAAAAATATATAACTAAATAAAAACATACAAAAAATAAATTAAAACGTCCTTACGAATTTGCACATTTTGTAAGCGCGAATCACTGCGGCATTGCGTTTCTAAAAAGTCATCATGTTAGCTTAATACTTCTACCGTTAACTGTGATTTAGTCTCATTCATAGGACATGACCATGTGGAACTATATGTTAAGGAATCTGATACTCAAGAAGGTCTCCCCCTGACGATGAATTATCTCGATCCATCTCCATTTGTGGCAGATGAAACTGAACTTTTCGGGAACGGTCCCAGCTGTATATAAATGCGTTACAAAAGATGCTCGAAGCTGTCGATCTTGGAGTCTAGAATACCGGAACTTTACTACTCGAACTTTCCACCAAAGAGCTCTGAACGGGAATGAACAAATTTTTTGGCCGCCCCGATTCAAAAAACACTGTTGCAAATAATAACTTTCTAAAGACGATAAAAATCTTATAAAGGCATAGAATAAATAATAACACGGGAAGTGCCAGATGGGCGCGTTTTATGATTCGAATATTTGCCCAAATCGGGCCTATATTTTGATTTGTGAAGGCATTATCAAACTGTCAATGACAGTTTTATGATGCTTTCAGAGGGCGAAACAGCTGTCATGCACTTGTGATTTGTGTAAACTGTCTTGGACAGTTTGATAATGACTTCAGAGGGCGAAACAGCTGTCATGCAGTACAAAACAGTACCTGCATCCCGACGTGCGCAAGTAAATTTTATTTGACTACCTTGTGTTATTTCACAATCAACACATTTAAAATAATGTATTGTATTGTATGGCACGTTCCAGAGTGGAAAATTCTCTTCGCCCTGGTTCGACCACCATTCATAATTGAAACATTGCTTGAAATGGCTTTGGCTATGTTTGGTGATCTCCTTTCTCTCCACACTACCTTCAGATTCATTACACACCCCAATTTAGGGATGCCATTATTTCACTTGCTCTATACGGTTGGGAGCAGTTGAGACTCTTGTTCGATTTCATATTAAAAAAAAATTATGACCAGCTTCTTGGAGCGTAACGTCTAAAATTATGAATTAATTATTTTGAACAATAAAGTAAATTACTTTTTGTGGATGTGATGAATAAAATCTTAAAAATATTCACAGCGAATATTTTTCATAATTATTAAATAATATTTTTTTATCGTATGAACGAGATTCAAAGTGAAGTTACCATAATTGTCTTACAAATTCGCCTATCAAAAATAATGTTTTCGAAATGTCTAATTATGTCACTGTCAACTGTTTCCACGCATGTAATAAAAATGTGATATACTTTTCATAACCTTTTTCATGTTTGGTAGGTAACCCATTATTAAATTTTTATTTTCTTATAAAAAGTAATAATCATTTTTAATCCATCCAACTGAAAGAAATAATTATGTCTAGTCTCTAAAAAAGTATTTGTTTTTACGAAACATTAAAAAATAAGATATAAGTAAAACATCACAGATCGAAAAAACATTGCAAAATGAGCAAAAATACCAAAAAGCCCGAGGGATGTAGTTAATATTGGCACAAGGCTAATGTGATTTTATTCCGGCTATGTAAGAGAATATGTAGGTGTTTGAATGTTTTCTAGTCCCACGAGAATACCCTAGTAAGGCGTAATAAAACACTCCACAGCACAACACCGTTTTCTTGGCCGTCACCATTGAACCTAAAAAACACACCACATCATATAGTGTGGGTAGTTAACACAATTTACAATGAGTGGTACTTAGCGCCATCATCGCCCGGAGTAGAGAAAATGCGAAGCACATTACAAACATTAATGTATCTCGAAGGCCGTTCCGTCTGCCCTAGGATGATATACTGCGAAACTAATACGCAAACTTAGTGAAAAAAATATAAGCCACATTATCATTATGAAAAAGATTCTTTTATAGCAATGCAATTTTCCATCCGATTAATATGGTGTATTGATTACCTAGAAAATTTAGAACTCACAAACATTGAATATCTTTCAAAATGAGTCCAAAAAAGTTACAGATTATTTTTCGGACTTTATAATGATTTTGCTAGTCAATCAGATTTGTATTAAAAAGTACCTACCGGCTATTTCAGCAGAACAGAAACATAAAAATAAATAACCAAAACTAAACTTAATTTTGCATTGCATTCATTAAGGTTATTATGATAAAACGTTTTACTTTTTTTTATATTTAAGATTTTACTCTTGATTTTTGACCAACATACGCATTCCAAAATATCATCTTAGTCTAACATATATTACAATATCACATTTTCACGACTCAATGTCTTGGTGTTCACGTGGATGTTTTGACCTTCCGATTTGGTAGCACGATTTTTCCTAATTAGATAATACGATTAAATAAACCCATCTTAGATAAACCCAATTCGCCACTACATTTTCATTCAAGATTTGTATTTGTACATTGGTTTATTTTATTACGTTATGAAGTGAAGAAATGTGGGATTCGATCATGTCGACACTCCTGGCCTGTTCAAAAAACCCACGATAAAAACGTAACCTTCGCGTATACTCAAAATGTAAACGTCGAACTGAAAAAAGGGGCAAAACTCTTGCGCGAATGGCCGAGAGCCAACTGTCATGTCGAGAGGTATCGGTTTCGATACTTTTTACTCACTGATTGAGTCGTTAATCTACCTGGGGATAGCACAGTTAAATCAATAACTTTACAATGCCGGATAGATAGGCGATCCAGACTGATGTAGATACCGCAATAAATCTATATTCACTGGCAACACTGGCGTATCTCTCTATAAATTGACATTATTAAACGTTAGACGTCTACGAAAAAGAAAAACAATACTAATAGCCCGCATGTACTTTTTGTCACTAAAAAGGATGTTTATTAGTTCAAAGTCAATATAGTCATAACTGACATCTTATGTTTCTCGATGCTGAAACGGAATCTGATTTGTATGTTATTTTACCGCAATCATAATATATATATACATATTTGACTATTTTAAATTGTGAAGCCGACGTTGTATTTTCTGTAACGAAACATAAAATTTTCGGGCGGGAAATAATTGTATTATTTATAATAATCGATTAAATAATTACATTTAATTACCAGCCTCAGAACAGACTTTGTCTAGTGAGGAGGGTAATGAAAAAAAAAACATCTGTACAGAACCAACCTTAAATAAACGCCCGGGTTGCCGGCACTGAAACTGAAATATAAAATGTTATTTCTTGGTTTTCACGACGACATTTTGGAAATTTTTACAAGGCAATTTAGAGAGAGCACACGACCTTATGCGACATGTGACAGTTTTGTACGAGCTCGAAAGCACTCCAACTGACGTATTTTTAGTTTGCCACTTGAGATTTCTACGGCGCGTCTATATATATCATAACATTATTGGTACCATACAATGTGATACAGTATAATTAGTGCTACAGCTAAATAGATTTTTTTTTTAGAAGAAATGCTTAGATGTGGATGTGTTTGGCGAATAGATGAAAGAAGGATGTTAAACAATGCGTATGTGGTTAGGAAGTGGGTGGAAAAAATCGGTGATGCCCCTAGCAGACATAACATATTCAAGTGAACGACATAATAATTATGTAGGGTTTTATCGAAATAGCACACTGAATCAAGAAGTAAATATAATATGTGTAAGAAGTAAATAAGAAGTATAATATTTATTGGTGATTTAATGCCCTCCGAATGAATTCTGTTGCAGAAAAATGGCGTAATTATTAGATAATTAAATGAAATACAGTTCGTAAACTAATCGTTAATATTTTAGATGAACACCTGGATTCTCTTCACCACACCAAAGCTTCATCAGAGCTGCATACATAAAACCATACAAAATAATAAATGGTGATGTCAAAGCAAAGTTTCGGTATTCTATGTACAGTGTTACACCACAAAGTTTTCATTTTCCGCGAAAACATAACATGAAGTTTGTAAAAATTAGCAGCAGCCTCCACCATATTATTCATCCCGCTGACTGCCGTGTATTCAAATTAGCAAATCTTTAGACACACGCGCCACAATTTGGGTATCTCGCTTATAAAAAAAGTGTCGGAAAAGGACGGAATAGATAAAACTAGGGCGAATCCTTTTTATTTAAGCACAAAGTAACGCTCGATTTTGCGCTCTTTATTTTCACACAGGTACCCCCCTCTACTCCAAGCGCCCGAGGCGCCCGTGTTTGGAATACATTTCCGAATGAGCCTCGTTACATGAATAATTCATAAACTATTAAAATTATTATTGTAAAGATGAGGCATTTTCAAAATTTTAATAACGGAAAACGAAAGATGAGAATACCCCCACACAAAACAGATAATGTTAAGAAATTGAGGGTTTTGATATAGTATATCATTACAATAATGTGTAATGTTAACAAAAATTTTAATGTATTTAAAATAATTCTTCACCAAAGCTTTATTGGCGTTTCCTCGATGCATACATATTATTTTAAGTTTTTCTTTGCAATACTAGGTCAAGCATAAATTTATCTATTGCAACGTGTTTAACCCATTACGTCAATGACGATGTACAAAGCCATCTTTCAAATAGATGAAAATTACGATTTTTTTTCACCATGAAGAAAGCTGAACCCGACCAAGATGTTTATGTACGCAGCATTTCAAGATTGATATTTTAGCTATCAATAAATAACGTGATAGGATTACTTTTATTAATTATTCTTTTTTTAAAAAAATATTTGTCAAAACTCTGAAAATAAACCGATTTTCTTTTAAATATAAATAACATAAAGTTAGCAAAGACCAAATGGTCGGCAAAACTGTTTTAAAATGGTACTAGGTACATGCACAAAATAGGTCCGCCAGGTGTCACTTAAAGTAGGTGATGTTCGGAGGTCAGCTGTGACAAAAGTTTGTAAATGCCATTAGCTAGCGTACTCTCAAACAAAGTGGTTGTGCTATGTTGTGAGTGATTTTTATTCAAATTGGTGGTTTGTCTGCGGATTTCGCACAGTTATCAAATGTCGAAAATACCTACTTCTCAGTCTGTAATTTGTCATTTTATTATAAAACTGTTGAACCACGATAAAGTAATGACAGAATTGGAGTGATCTGAAAAATATGTTGACAATGTGCGTGCTGCTATTGTGATTTCTCCACAAAACGTCAACGAAAAGTTGGACAAAGAGCATATTGACCTTTGTAGGTTCATCCATTGTTTAATATGTTCAACAAAAAATATCTTAAATTCGATAATTTTGCTCACAAACTTTCCATCGACAAGCCAGAGGTGAACTATTTCGGTCAATATTCTTGCAAAATGTTCATTAGGAATATGCAAATAAAAATCGGCAACGAGATTTGGTGTTTTGCTTCCGCCGAAGGATATTATGATACCTACATGACACTGAATTAGTTCAGAAATCATCCGTTCTATTGTCGATGATGGAATATGTAGAATTCCTCACGTGATTTATTTTGTAGAATATCTATATTCACATCCCTTCAATTGATGATCCTAATGGATATGAAAATATGAGCTTCTGGTACTAACTTGTAAACTAGTTTGATTCCTTTATCTTGAAGCTTTGAGCAAATTGAAGACAAGCAAGCATTTGCCGAAAGGTTACATTTTTTTTAAATAAAGTTTTTCTTTTGTGTGTGTTTCGTGTCAACTTAGGTTCAAGAGTGGCACTGCCCTTTATTTGTGTGTTGCCTCAGCAACGCTCTTGTAAATGGGGGCACGTTGCACTACTTCTTGAAGAAGTATGATCATGAGTGGGGATACCAGATAACCAGATGGCATAGAAAACCTTCTGAGGAGGCATTCCGTGTAGGACATTGTCCGTACTATTTTATTGTTTTTTCCGAATCAATCAATATTGAAATCGAAGAAAGGAACATGAAGAAGGCCATACTGCAGAAGATAGGAATCGCATGCCTCTAACGCAAAAATATCGTTTGTCATATGGTTTCAAATCTAGTCTCGGTTGTAACCTATGCAAAAAAAATCCAACGGTCGATCTTTGCGAGGCTTGTAACCCCACTCCTGACTGACTGATTCGAACATTACCTAGAAAATAATTTGACCAGATTTAGCAAATTTTCCTAAATTTTTATTTTTATTTTGTTATTATTTTATTAATATTTCAATTTTTGTTGGTATATATACTACCCATCATGTGTAATTTTAATTAATGAACGTAAAAAAAACATTGTTCCAGTAAATTTTTTCATTGCATTTCATATAGTTGAATGCATTTACCCATAAATTTACCTCAAGGGGGTTACCTCCAAGCGTTACGTTTGGGCATCAATTTTCTAGACGCTCTGGTAAGAGGGTGGGTGGACGGAAGATGATTAAAGATGATTCCAATTTATAAAAATTAATAAAAATTCGTGGAGGTTGGTTAAAACACTAACATATTGAAAAGTAAATAATAACCTTCGTAAATGTTTGCTCAACCGCGATATTGGAAATTTAAACGACTCGCATTTTCACGCGTAGGGGTCTTTTATAATTTCGTTTGCGTCGTACATTCATCAAAGATATACGTTCACTAATATTCCATAGTCTTCGACCTACGTCCATTACACTTACCTTTTCTTAGCTATGCTGAGAATATGTCAATTTCAACAGTTCCTTGTTATTAATTCGTTATTCTTTAGTATTGATCTTACAAATTATAGTGAATATAAATATTCTTATACTAGCATAGACCCGCATAAAGCTCGGTAAAACATTGAAGTAAATGTATTTACAAAAATATACGTATTAAATTTATTTTTTATGACCAAAGCTGAAAATTGAACCATGATCAACTGCTTGGATGGCAACTCTGATGACCATTACTCCACCAACTTTAGTATGAACGTCGGCCTAAATTCATTAAAGTAGTTAAAATAGTAAGAATGAAATTTTTTAATATTAGAAAGTCATAAAAGTGCTCACATCACAACCAAAATGATATAATTTAATTATACCTACGCTTGAATACTATTCGATATATGAGCATCGAAATTTATTTTTAAAATCCATCCACCAATCCGATTCTTGTCATTTTCTGCGTTTATTAAAAATCACGTTGAATGAATAACGATCCGCAATTTACGGTTTGAAAACACTTTCAATATTTTATATTCGCTTCTCTTTAACTAACAAGGTAAATTTTCAGTTCCACAAAATAAGGTAGTTTTTCCACAAGAAATCAATTACGGTCTACCAATATTTATTTACTTTAGTGCTTACCGATCGGTAAGGTTCAACCTTTTGGGATGAAAAGTTCGTAAACTTTTGATGGTTATATGGATATTTACTCGTATCATAGGAGATTTATAAATATATTTAGATTTTATTACAAGCCGAAGCAGAAGCCTATTCTCTCTCATCTGTAAATACTTACAAAGTGTTAAATTGTTTCTCTATTTTTGTAATTATTTATATTTATCCTGTTTAATTTAACGAAAAAATAAACCGTCCGTTTTTTCTGTTTTCCGGCGATAATAAACGCTTAAATGTAATGTGTGAAGAGTTTTAAGTCGTCGGATTGTAATAAAATGTATCGAGAAGTAGTATTATAAAATGAGCCGTGGAAAACGTATATTTGCCTCGGGGTCAATATGACTTGAAAACAATAATTTTATAAATTGAAAATGACGCAAGAGTTTTTAGTGCATGTCGTTTATTTTTATGACAACGTTATATCGGGTGCAGCAGTTATTTTAATAACTCGTATTAGAAATTGCTTTTAGCCACGGATATAAAAGAGTACACTTTTAGTTTTACATACCATGAACGACCCGTGCCTTTTGGGCATTTATAAATAGTTTAAAAAAAAAAGATTTACAATAGGGACGCAATAGTTCTACAGTATCAACGTAGTTGGGATTCTTATAGGGTGTCATATTACATATCAACAGGTATCCTCGTTATTATTTCTTTTAACTTTATCACATGTAAAAAAATTCCGCCTCCAATTTTACTTTAGTTCCACACAGGAAGCCCCGAGGAAAGTAATTTCCTTTAGAGCCTAGACATCTTTGGGAATGCTGTGTGGAGGGTATTTTTAAGGAAAGGAAAGCGAGAAAATTCTGAGAAGGAAAAAGGTATGAAGTGTGGGTGGGAATTTGGGGATCAATGTGTCCAGTAGTGATGGTTGTCCGTGAATCTGGTTTACCGATTGTCCAGTGAATCAATCCTCCCACTGTGGCGCTAGACGATTGGTCGACATAGTCCTTTTGGAGATGTCAAAATTTCTCCCTCAACCAGTTTCTACGGATCCCACCCGTCAAGGAGTCGGTGACCTTGAGAAACTTCACCCCCAAAGAACCCTAGAGCTCATGTTTTTCTAAGTTACCAAACTTAGCCGAACACTTGGCATCTTTATAATACATATATATTTGTGTTTTGCTGTATTATTCGCTTCAATTTCTTGACCAACATATTTCAACAACGAATATTTTTCTTAAAATATTGGCTATGAATGATAACGAAGCTTAAGTAATCTGAACAAGCCCCACAAGTTACCAGATAACTTGCTTAAAGATCCTTCAAAGTCAAATGCCTGATAAAAAGAACTCATACTTAAGAACTTTTTACAATAACCCCACAGAGGAGGCCCTGAGGAAAATTATTACTTTCAGGGCATATGTCATCTTTGGGGATGCCTTGTGGAGCTCTTTTTAAGGAGAGGAAGTAGATGAAGTTAAAGGTATGAGGGGTGGGTAGGATTCTAGGGATGAGTGTCTCCAGGAGTGACGGACTTATTAATCTATCGCCCCCGCTGCGGCAAAAGGCAATGGGTCCAGAGACCAGTTGCAGAGGTCAAAGGGTCTCCCCAAACCAGACTCTCCCGATCTGGCACGCCACGCAGCTGATAGGCAGGCGCATCATGAATACACCCTACCCCATAAACCCGGGCACCCCTGTTAAATCATCACTTGGGGTGACCTACGGCTGAGGAGTTGGTTATTCAATAAAGTGATGTAAATAATTGATAATTGTGCCTTGAAGAAATTACGATGTATCTTTCGATATTGAACATTGAACGGTGATTAAATTCTCGGTTCCCTAGATTAAGGGAAAAATATTGGCTGGACGATAGACAACGACAACAGAGTAGAATATAAAAGAAATTGCATTTTTCCAATATGTATATAATATGGCCTCGGATATGGAGGAACCGGAGCGTCCACATAAAATTTTAGAATCATGTAATTTCATATGGACGTATGATATGGATATGGATAATATGGGATGAAAATATTAATATTTAAAAAAAAAAAATAATATAAATACACGTACGTATCTAGGGACAAATATTTTACTTTTTAAACATTTTTCTGATATGGTTTGATAATTTCCAATAATATCATATCACGAACTTTTATTAGAATTCCGTTAATTTAAATTGTCTCACTAAAATTTTATACTGATTCCAAGCGACATTCTAAGCATTACTGCTCTGCCCTTTCTTATTTCTCATATTTTTTTTAGAGCTATTCAAAAAGAATTTTGAACGTGTAACCATTCATTGGATTTTCTCAATATCAGCTTATTATTATTCGTTGTCTTGAGCCCACATGTTTTTTTATATAAAAAATAAGAAATTAGAAAAATCCTCTCAATCTTCTATTTCAAAAGACTTCCGAATTTCAAACTGTTAGACTGACACATTTTTATTATTATTTTGTAAGCAAAGCTATGGATCTTGATGTGGTTGAAGATACTCTCAGTATTTTACTGGTAGAACATCACATTCAGAAGCTTAACGTTGCTTGAAATTGCTGCAGCAGTATTTGTTCCACATACCTGAATAGACGGGTACTTCTCCACCTTCTCTTTTACCATCTACTCCCCCTTTTCACAACTGACAGCCTTACGACTTACCCCAATTGGTGATGCAACGTCACACTGTTGTTGTCCTAAAACTTCCGGTCTCGGAAAGGTGAATCTATTTTAACTTCAATATGAATTCCAATTTCAGAGTGTCCAGCACCAATTTGCAATTTCAGAAAAAAATCTAGAAAAGAAGTAGAAGTGCTGCGTACCAAAAGAAAAGAAATAGAGAATAATAAATAATCAAACTTACCAATAATAAGTCTAACAAGGCTAGCGGCCAGAAGACTGAGATCCGGAGAGTGCCCCATGGTGTCACGAAATCTTTCCACAATCACTAAACCAATAATATTCTACCAATATCGATGTCAAAATCATAACTTTTTCGCTTTGAGATTAAACATTTGTAGTCGTCTGTAATGTCATGACTCACTTGTTGCTACATTCAAAGTTTTTTTTAATATTTTCTTTATTTCTTCAGTTGAACAGTGAACAGTTTCTACCTGGAAAGAAAAAAATATATTTAGGGTTCAGTGTACATGTAAAGAACGGCTACGTAAAACTCTAGTAATTATTAAATATCTTGATAAATAAAAACTTTAGTTAGGTATATCCAGTTCCAATAGTTTTTTAACGCTAATACTTTTTTTACATAATTTTTTTTGAAAAAAAAAACTTTTAAAAAGAAAATATTTTTTGGGTTTTCTTTGTGAAGTTTGATCCTCAGTTTCCTGCTTGTACGATGCAAGCCGATAATCATATGTATACACACTGCTCCATGTTTCCTAAAAAAATATAATTCGGTGCCAACATTTTTGTTTTATAAAAAGGTGATTCCCAAATTTCTTCTTTCCACTTCCTTCCACTCCCCGCTTTGCTAAATTTGACAACATATCCCAAAAATTGGGGATCGCAAAAAGAAGGGTGTATTATTGAAATGGTCTTCCGCCTAAAATCCTTTATAGACACTAAATTATATCTAGATATTACCTCCGCCAAATATTTTTCTAATTATTCATCAATGACATTGTTGAAGTACTTAAATATGTATTTTATATACTTATATATTTTTATATATGGAAGAAGATATATAAGAATGTGTACGATAGTAAAATTTTACAGACTAACTTAGATCAACTTCATCAATAGTGTGAACAAAACGCTTTATTTTTTAACATTAAATAATGTCAAGTAATACGATTGTCCAAATCTCATAATAATATCTTACATGAATATACATTAAATAATTACATGTGTTCCGAATTTGGGACTTGGGTGTAATATTCGACAAAAACTTGACATTTAATGCACAAATTAACGATATAACTAATAATGCGTTAAAGATGCTTGGCACCCTTTGCAGAAATGCTTTAACTGATTTTAAGTCCTTAGATTGTATGAGAACCCTCTTAAGTTCATTAGTTAGAAGTCAAATGGAATATGATTCACCTTATTGGTCCTCGTTCTACAAAGTTCACTCTAACAATATGGACAGAGTGCAGCACAAATTTCTTAGGTACGTAAATTTTAAGCTCAAAATTCCAATTGAATAGATTAATTATGTCAGTTGCTGATGAGTCATTAATTACCTAATTGACAGTCCTGTCATCGATGCCACTATTAAATTCCATATGCCGACTAGGAACACAAGACAAAATGTAACAATATTCTGCAAACATACACAACCAACTATCAGACACGCTCACTAACCAATAGGATACATTATCTAGGCAAAAAATTTGGGGTACTATTGATATATTTACTAACTCCATTTATAGAATTAAGTGTCATCTATACCAGCACTTTGTTGAATCCTACGAATTATAGGAGTAAGGTACTTTTAGTGTTTTTTTTGTATGTAGCATTGTTCTTATTTACATATTATTTTATATTTCTGTTACAAGTTTTACCAATATTGTTTCTTATATAGTTTATCAGTTTAACGTTAATTCATGCTAAAATCCCGGCTGGGCGTGAAAACAAATGAAAAAATACCCAGAAAAATAAATTTTTCATAGAACACAATACAGGTTCGCTACCGAAGATTCTTCGTACCTACTTATCTATTTATTGTAAAATTCATTGAAATATAAGTAATAACAAAATGGGGAGGCCTAACTTAAATCATTTTTTTAAAAGAATTTAAAGAAAGCAAGAATTAAAACAACTTAGTTTCTAACATTAGTAATCGAATTTTTTTACTTTTTGATTCGAATGATAACCTAAAAACTTTATGAATGTTGATTTTTTCCGGGTCTTTGGGTAATAAAAGAATACTGTAACAAGTATCGATTGAATATTTTTTAAATGTATTCATTACATTTGTTTACTACACGAAGAAAAATGAAACTGTTTAAAAGGTGATAGCATGCTACCGTCCTGATAAAATATTAGTCATTCAGAATATATCTAATTACAATACATAGAAAAGATGAAAGGAAAGGTGACACACATACGCGAATTTAATTCTAAGGATTCTACACATCGAGATTAGAAAAATGAAGTTAATTTTGAAAGGATAAATAAGAAAACATGAAGTGAAATATTGAATCAGACAACACAACACTCAACATACTCCCGGCCTTGACAAAAAAAGTTTGTTAACAAAACAGAATGGAAATTGTTCACGTTTACATAGGTTCTGAATGTCACTGGACAGAATGTCACTGTGGTGGATGTCACTGGATGAATGTCATTGGATGAATTTCACTGGTTGAATGTCACTGGATGAATGTTATTAATAATGCTCAGAATGTTTGTCGATAGGTAAGACACAAAGACGGTTGGCAGTTCTCGTCGCCGTAGATGTAGCGGTCGAGACAGTTGCTGCGCGGGTGATGCCATTTGCGCCAGGGTGTAGTTGGAAAATGCGTCCGAGCGCAAATGGCATCACCCGCGCAGCAACTTCTTCTGAATCAAACAATTCATCTGAATTAAAACGCAATAAGTCAATGTATTAAAACACAATTGTTTTTAATAACAACATCTATCAACAGCCATGACTTTGTATGACAATTTAGAATTATTTGTCACTTGAAGAATTCTATTATCTCTTTACCAAATCCAATAATTTACCCTGTATTCCGAGTTTATTTAGAAGAATTTCATGGTTTACTTTATCGAATGCATTTACAATGTCGATATATATTGAGTGGACTTGGGGTTTATTTTTAAGTGAACATTAAATCACAAGGCGAAGGTCCTGGTTACTTGTCCTATATGTGACCGTATATTTTTCTGTTTCAAATTTTAGATTAAAAATCGCTTATATTGTCTTCAATAATTAAAGATTAAAATATAACTACTATTGTATAATAAAATATTTCAATTGGTGGTTATACTTATTAATTCATTCCGAAAATAAATATATAACAATTATTTTGATTTTTCAAGCCAAAGCAACAGTTTTTTAGTATAATGTACATAGCGTTTTGTTTTATTTTAATTAATTGTGTACAATTGTCAGGTTGATATTAGTTATAAGCAAGGGAGATTGCCCTCTCTAAGGAACCAAATACCCGTGTGAAAAAACCAAATGAATTATACTGTTTTGATTGAAACCATCTCTGTTTTTACTAGGTATATTATTAATAAAGCAATAAAATATAAATAAAATTACTGCTTTTTTTAAAGCTATTGGTGCTTGAAACGAAGCAAAATAAAATGATACACTTTCTTTGTTGTTTTTGTGTTTAATTCGTAGAACTCCATTTAATTTTTTTTTAATTTAATTAAAATCAAATTTAATAATATATTTACTTGCAGAACTTAATAATTATATTATTAAATTTGTTATTAATTAAATTAAAAAAAAAAAAAAAAAAAAAAAAAAAAACCTTTAAATCTGTTCTCTCTATACCACATTTACCATAATATGCACGTATTTGTTTCTATTAAACATAATAAAGCATTTAACATATCATAATATAATAACGGTTATGATCATTATTTAATGTAGGTACCTAAACTCTCTTTGCCTCCACAAGCAAATGCTTTTAATAGGCGATAAGTGTAAATTCTAAAATGTTAAATTCACAGCGTAATTCGGGTCGTAAAACATTATTTGATTGATGTAACATAAACAAAAATGTATACATATATGTAATATATGTAAATCGAATTAGAAAATTAAGCTCTTTACCGCTATAAAGCAGAGCTGAAGATTCTGTGAGCTGAAGCAGCAATAACTTTTTACTGGATTTACTAAATTCAATCGGCCACACAATTTCCATAATGTCAATTTCCTCTGTTATGATGTAATGTTATCTTGCTTTTCAAGACATCCAGATTAAGGATTAATAATACACATTAATCGATTTATAATAACATTAGATTACGTCTCTCATACTTGAATTCCGATAAAACAATAATACCTACCACTTCTAAGAGTAATTTCACTAAACAATTTTATGCCCCTGACTTAAACGAATAATACCGTACATTTTATATTCAAACGCGTTCGTTTGAGAATAGTGGATTATAATTTTTCGAATGATAAGGATCCGAGGAGGTAAGAAAAAACCCAAAATCTTTAAAAGTTTCAAATTTATTTACTTCCCAAGCATGAGAAAAAAATAACACTCAAAAAGGTATGAACTTGCCATAAAATCACAAATATTATGCTTCGAGGAAGGCGGAAAGCGTTGAGTTTTGCCAATTAATAATACAAAATAAATATCCGTTTTAGAAACTTAGGTGTTTCTTTTTTATTCCTCTTTTAAAGTTCGTAAATGTATAATTTATTAAAATCCTCGTACATGTATAATGACTTATGAAACCTTGCATCACTTTGAAGTCAACAAATAAATAATACATTCAGATTAATTGTTTTTCACATAAAGACCTCACTGGAACATAATGAGTAATAGGAATAGAAATAAAAATAATGAAACAATAAAACTAAAAAAAATTCTACACTTTGATATTTTCACTTTCAACACAAAACAGTGTTGAATTATAGTTTTCCCCGATTAAGATTTTTTTCTTGTGATTTTTTTAATAATCAACTCTACCTATATATTTTAGAAAACTTTAATTTTGTAAAATCACATATACTCCCAGTAATTGAAAAGTTCTTAATAATAAGCAAGCCGTAATAGGTAAGCCGTAAATATTTGTAACTTTTTTTATATAAGAACGACAAACATTCCCGGGTTATAAATAACCGGATCATATTTGAAAATCTCCTATGTCCATCACAGTAAGCTGAAAATGTTGCTTGTGTTATGATGGAGTACTTAGCCAGCCTAGGATTGAGCACACCACGCCTGGGTGGGACCACCGCGATGTCAACTCAGCCATTGACCGGTGTATATCTTGATTAGTAGAATTTTGTTCATAGGTCAAAGTGGTTTCACTACTTGTTAATTCTACAAACTAAGCACTGATCTAGCTTAGTTTGTAGAAGTTTAGTTGATGGGTCAAAGCAGGTTCATTACTTGTTAATTCTACAAACTAAGCACTGATCTAGCTTAGTTTGTAGACTCTTTGTTAATGGGTCAAAGCAGGTTCATTACTTGTTAATTCTACTAACTAAGCGCTGATCTAGCTTAGTTTGTAGATTTTTTGTTGATGAGTCTAAGTAGGTTCAAAACTTGTTAATTCTACAAACTAAGCACTGATCTAGCTTAGTTTGTAGAAATTTTGTTCATGAGTCTAAGTAGGTTCAAAACTTGTTAATTCTACAAACTAAGCACTGATCTACGAGTAGCTTACTTTGTAGAATTTTTGTTGATGGGTCAAATTGGTTCATTACTTCACCTTCCACTACATTCTTAGCAATACAATCCTCAAACTTTCTATAAAAAAATAAGGAATTTTAACAAGAAATTTGGATTGCCTGAATATTATTTCAAAATGGAAAGGAATTTTTCCCTTATCTTGAGGAGAAATCAAATTTAACTTGTGCCTCAAAAGTTTTGGTTAAAAATACACCGTTGTGAAGGATCGATCCCGTGAAAGCGTGATTTGGATTTGATACTTCTCAAATTCTTTTAAAATGTGATTAGAATTTCCAGGAAGGTATAAAATATACGTAACTTTATGTAAATATACTAGAATAATACTTAATTAATATGCGTATAGGTATATTGCTGGTGGTCGAAGCTTTTTGTTATACTCGTATAGCGCAGATACTTGAATTTGAAATGAATGAGAAATGTCAAAACTACCTGCCTCTTTGAGCTAGATAATTAAATAGTTTTTTATGAGAACTTCTCGCAAAAGTACCGATCTTCCGAAGCCAGTGGGACTGTAAGGGATGGTGATAATAAAGAGGAAGGTTGGTAAGCTAACATCAATTCATACGACCTGACGCAACGTCCTGATTTCGTAGGTTGGTCTCTCGCCAGGGAGAGAACTTTAAGAAGTTTTCTACATACACAAATAACATAATTATGATTATAATGTGTTAAACTTGGGTTAAATTCTCTGAATTTGTAAAAGTTTATTTGTAAGGACTTAATGTTCTGTGCGATACAAGCAAAGGCAGATTATTGACTATTAATATAGTAGGAAAAGAAGTGAGAAATAATAAAATTTGCTTTGGTGTTTTTATTTTTTTAGTCCGGAATGTGGGGAGTTTTGTGCATTCCCACACATTCCATAAAATACATACAATAAAAGGAACAATAAAAAGAACAACATCAAGAGTATTTATAACTTGATAGATGATAAAACCATAGAAAATGTACATTATCTCCATTCTCGCTTAATGGCTGTTGAATTTAAGGGATAGTGGGTAGCCAAATTATTAGTTACACCTGCGCAAATTACATCATTTTCAATTTGTAGATGTATAACATTTTAAAATACGTTATGGAAAATCATACTTTTTCATATATATTAGGTATTTCTCTTACATATTTATTTTCAATAAATGTATTTTAAACAAATAGTACATTACGAAATGTTTAGAAAAAATCTCTTACTATTTAGTAGAACATGTGTTTTAAAAACTCTAGTGTAACTAACAATTTGACCACCTACTGTAGGTTCTGAGATTCATCTACTATGAGAGTGAAATCGCATTTTAAATACAAAAAAAATGAATAACATGAAAACCAAAAATTGCAATTAATTAAATAATAATAATTTTTAATATGACTGCCTCCATGGTCGAGGAGTAAGGTTCTTGACTAGCAATTTGGAAGTCGAGGTAAATAGCGGTGTGCGCAAGTAAATTTTATTTGATTAATTTGTGTTGTTGCACAATGTATTAATTTCAAAATAATATAAACATAGTCCATTTGCGGCACATTCCAGAGTGGTAGATTCTTTCAGTATCACCCTGGCGAAAGACCATTCAGAATTAAAACATTGTTTGATTCTGCTTCAGTTGTATTTGGTTATCAGATCTGAATAGCCAGGTACTTCCCCACATTCCTCTTCCCCACCTCCTTCGATACTATATTTCACTGCTTTTAGCCTCACAACATACCCCACTGGCTCTAAACGGTTGGGAACAGTTGGGACTTTTGTGCGGTATTCACATTTCTGCTTTAAACCTTGACTCAGGAGCCATAGAGCTTAACACAACCTTTGACACGTAGGTTTATGAAACAAATAATACTTCCATGGTTAAAAAAATAAAATAATAAAACCATGTTAGAGAGCAAAACATTTTATTTATGATGGGCAATGAGTTGTATGTAAAAGTTTTTATTAAGTGGGTAGTTTTATCAATGATAAAAAGCTTTCAAATTACTTTATTAGTTTACAGTCTTATTTATTAGTGGCTCTTGTGTTGAACAACATACTGTTAAAATAACGCTACATATTTAGAATAGATATCAGAATGTTGAGTTTATCTTTGTTGTTCGTCGGGCGCTGTATCCATAAAGCTTGTACCGAGATAATAAAGAATTGTGTTTCTTGCGAAGTGAACTAAATAATATAAAGAATGTATTATAAATAACACGATACCGAAATTGCCTTCAGAGAGTTGATCTAAACTTGAACAATTGGGTCGGAGACAGGCGGAGATGTGTATCCTACGCGAACCAGGTCATCTTTTTTATTATTCGCAATAACTGTGTATTAGCTACTGGCATATTTTATTCTTCCTTATAAATATAACCTCACAGGCAATTTGCGAAACTTATTGATCCATCGTATTGAGTTTCCTCTTTTCATAGAAATAAAGTTTCATTTTTCCTTCTCTGCCGACTGTTGCGTTATTCTCAGATTCGCATTTCGATAAATAAAAAAACGCTTTTTGCTTACGATGATAGGTACCTACTCAATAGAAAAGCTCTTTCCGGAATGAATAAACTAATTCTTTAATGCTACTTGGATTTCGCGCTCTTTATAAATATCAGGGGCGTGCGTATACTCCCAATTTTGGTATTGCCATTAGATAGGTACTGTATTATTTAGCCTTCAGCAGGGTATACAAATAATTTCAAGTAAATATAGCAAATATTCCACAAATAGAAAGAAAATAAAAAAATCCGAAACACAAGATTAAATTAAGACACAAATATTTTGTTAATGTTATTTAATTTAATTTGTAGAACTCCATTTTTTAAGATTTTTTTATTATTTATTAAATAATATGAATAAATAAATTATTGAAAATTGTAAAAAAAGATTATTTAAAAACAATGTTGGACACGCGATTACGTGATTAATAGTGTGATAATGACTTCAGAATAATAATAATACACCAGATTTTCATCATACGTCAAACATTTTTTTTTATAAATTGAGTAAATGAAATTTTAAAAATATATACTATGTATATCTCCAGCGCAGTGCCTAGCATACTGACTAAGGAAAGGTACATGGTTCTACCAGCAGAACCCGGTACGACAAAAACTAAGCCTTCCGCAACATCAGTCCGGTTTCTTTTGGGTACCCTCTCCAATATAATATGTACATATTTTTTTATGATTTTAGAGTAAAAGAGGTGGATTTGTGGATGTTATATAAAATACATGATAATGTTTCACTCATATCCAAATCCCACTTTTAATAATTATCCCATAAAAAATATTAAATTATCCTATGCTTTATATCAAATAATACAAGTGGCACTATGTAGGAATCACTCTTATGTATCTACTTAGCGGAAAATTATTTTGAAATATCAGTTTTTCTATTTACTCAAGGTGTTTAGTTATTATTATTTAATAAAAAAATATATTTTCAAAGCAATTTTTAGATATTCAATTATCCAACCAATACAAGTCAAGCACAGAGGAATTAGGAATCCGGTACAGACTGTACGCCATTGACATAAAGTGTAGGCGAAAAGCAAAAAAAATACAAGAACTTTTTTGATAAATCAAATAATAAAATTTACATTTCAAGCAAAAAATCCTGTGAACAGTTCACAGAACGTCAAATAAAATAATATTACATAATGTCGAAATATAAAAAATTCTGTTTGTGAAAGAAGATTTACGATTTAATTGGTTTGATTGTGTATCTGGCTAACAACATATGTTGTACGTTTCTAACTTTTTGAATTTTGTCATCATCTTATCATTTGAAAAATACACATTATTTATGTACTTTTGTCGTTGTGGAAAGGAATTTCTGTAATAATAAAATATGTCCAGAGTAGTTATGTACATTGGTGTGATAAGTATTTGTTTTAATATCAGTTATTTATCCAGTTGAGCGATGTTTGGCATTTATGCCAAGTTTGCAAAAATGTTTTGAGCAATCGCTTGTCATAACATGCCATATTTATAGAACCTAAAAATATGATTATGGTTCATAATATTCATGAAACATTGATTTTTATGAATGTTACATAAAAAACTTTTATTCAACCAGAAAAATGGTTTTGAATTTATGTGATCTAAAAATGTCATAAAAATTCATTTTGAAAGTAGCTAAGCCAACTAATCCATAAATGTTGCATTTATCTCTTTCCAGTATGATTACTTACCTATTTATCACATTCGTCTATTATCTTTATATGATCATGTGAAATTGTACATAAGTAATCATTTTTTAGCTTAATAATCCAAAGAAAGAGGAGAACAAATACATTTTGTAAAAATATATTTTACCCTTATAATTTTTAATTAACGTTAATTCAAAACTACATTAATTTATTCATAATGTTTGTGTTTTTACCCCCTAACTAAATGGGTGTATTTTTTGTTCAGCTAAGAAAACATTTACCCTACATTATGGTTGGTTATTGGTTGTGTAGAATTTGAAATAGGTAAATCAGTAATGCCATAAATCTTACATTAAACTGATTTCATTTTATTCAAAACAACTATAGTGAATTGGACACCATGAAACAGGCAGTCTATACCTAGTATGGGATACAATGTATTAATGTTTTGATAAAATTCAATTACAAACCATGTATTTTATAAATAATATAATTAAAGAAATACTTTCTAAGAATGTAAGTAGACATGATATAGAAATCTTAGTAGGTCTAATGAAAATGCATTAGAACAAGTACTTCTCTGGTAAAGAGTTTCATCTTAAAATGTAAATTTTCTCCCATGAACATTTTCGTTTCAGCGAATAATATTCATATATTGATTAGAAGGAGTAAAATATGTTTTTTTTTAATAGTAATACACATAATATGCATGAAAATAGTAAAGTACATTATATTTTATTATATTGAAAATATATTGGTATGGCTCGTTTCTCAGACTTTCACTTATCATCTTTTTATTTAGACCCGTAAACTGCTTAAAAAATATGTAAATTCTATTAAAGACTAACAGCCTTACTAATAAACAACTTAATGAGTAAAACTTCAAATTTGAATACAATATGCGTTAAGAAAATGAAGATAATGTTGATAGTTCTTTTTGTTAGACGGATAAGCGCAGTTGATAGAGCAGCGCTTCAGGAAGGCGAAGGTCCTGGGTTCAAGTCCCATATGCGCCCGATTTTTTTTTTCGTATTTTCGTTTGAGAATCGCTAATATTGTCTTCAATAATGAACATTTATTCAATTGATAAACGACCGTGTATGTGAAAACATTACTTATGTAAAAACTGACAGTCATAGTGATTAAATAGCTTTTATACATAATGACTGGTAATTATATTTAATAACAAAATTGTTTAGACAATGTGATTTATTAATCACTTTATCCGGATATTATTCATAATATCGGGTAAAAGTTAGCAAAAGTAATAAATAAGGTCCAACTTGCTTGTTATCCCCCTTTCCTAACCTAACCTATAATAACCCAACCTAACCTAACCTTACCTTTGTAACCCAACCTAACCTAACCTAAGCTATAATAACCCAACCTAGTTTAAATTTACTTATAAATTAAAGGCAAATTGAAACACAATTTTATTATCTTTACCTATACATACTTGTTTTATTACTTTATCCAAGTCTTCGAAGATATTATATAAAATTGCTAGTTAATGTGATTAATTCTGTGTCAATTATCACTTTGTCTAAATTGGGTAGACGTGATAAATATTGGCCGGATAGTATAATATATAATATCCGGATTTATTACATTGGCTGTAACATATACATTGTTTACACAGCCAAAGAGGGTTGTTCGTCTGTGGTATAAACTTTAAATTTCTCATCGAATTTCGAAACATTTCAAATGTATTTTAAATTTCGCTATATATTTCTCTTTTTTAAAAATGTCTTGGAAATAAATACCATTTTTTTTAAAACCAGAAAAACCTTTTAGATGTTTGTGTTTCGAATATACTTTGGTATCTATAAGTTGAAATATTTTAATTTCAAACATTAAGGACCGGTTGTTTCGGAGAATTTGAATAATTCATCAAATTTCAACGCTCATTTTCAAGTTCTGTGAAAGATTTTTTCAAGTTCTGTTTTTATTTCAGTTTTGTCAAGCAACTAGCCTACAATGATATAGTAACAGAACTTGAATAGGACTTTCACAGAACCCGAAAATGAACGTTGAAATTTGATGAATTGTTCAAATTCTCCGAAACAACCCGTCCTAAATGTGTGATTTTATTTTAAACGTGAAAAAAACAAACTTAAATACCAATTTTCGAAAATTTGTACGGAATACGAAATTTCGAAAACCCAATTTACTGTCAATGCAATATAAATGTTGATTTTACGATTTATATTTACATTCACATACATAAAACATTTATTTTATTAAAAAACATCAGTCTTATAGAATTCTTATCAAATTCACGCGGTAACAGTCAATTAAAACATAATAATTTTGAAATAATCAAATTTTTCAGTTCGGGAATTTCATATATCAGTCTGGTGAAATGCGTCGTTGCAAGTTTTTCCGGAGCCCACTGAAAAATATTTTTTATTGGTAGCAACTCGTATCTAAAATTTTATAGTATTTATACAAGGTGTAATAAAAACACCGTTTAACGGGTTTGAAGTGATCTTTTTTATTAAAGCTGTTTGAATTTTAAAATATAGTTAGTTATCGTGTTTCATGACGTGAAAAATATTTATTTCTTCTTTTTCTTAAATGTTAATAACCTTTCCGTACAATATTAAGAAAATGGCACGGTTAATTTTAAAACAACACCACATTATATTTTTACTTTTACTTCTAAACCATTCAATATTTTAATAAAATTAGTGTTTTAGAGGTAAACCTTAAAACACATATTCCATTAAAAACTACAGTAGTTATTTTGGTATGGCAATCCAAACACTCCCATGTTCAGCCAATGCAACAACTGAGCAAAATAAACATAGTTCAGCAAATATATACTAAGCGAGCCAAAAATCGAAGCTGAAAAAAATTGATTGGTTTGCGTTCCAGTTTGTTTTACAAACCATTGAATAGGAAATGGATAGACAAAAGTGTAAAAATATTAAAATGAAGCCACAGTGTTTGATTATGCTCACTGCCATGAAAATTGATTTATTTTATGGTTTTGAATTTGGATTAATATGAAATCAAAATACGTAAATATTTAGTTGGTATTAGCGCAGAACCGGAAAAATCACTTCGAATTTCGAAAAAGACAATTAAAATAATTTTCTGTTTTATTATGAGCTATATGATTTAAAGATACTTGGATAAAAGGAAAAATTTTCCAATTTTGAAAATGGCACTCAAATTCAAAGCAAATCCGAGTTCTAGAGTTAATTGAGCCGGAGTCACAGACACAACCGAAAATAGAATTTTTACTTTCGCAGTCCCGTGAAAAATTGCGGGACGTTATAATTCCAATTTCGAAATAGATAATTAATATAATTTTCTGTTAAAATATTATTTTATAAGTGTGTTTGATAAGTAGGTACTAACTTTGTCGCTCGTTTGAATTCTTTACACGTCAGTTCTAATTCTAAAAATAGCACTGAAATTCAAAGCAAATTTGAGTTCATTGAACCAGCTTGGATAGTTCCATTATTGATTATAATTAAGTAGGTAAATGAAAAAAGTATTTTGGTACTAATATTCACTAAACAAGAAGTTAATGGAAATGATTTTTAAACGTAGTGAGTCAGGTTTGGCGCCTTACGCAAGAATGCGCAAATAGCGCGTATCGCATGAATACGCGTGCTGATACGTTGAAAGCTCCCCATATTAGTGTAAGTCAGACGCTGACAAGCGTGAAGCCTGGTACTCCAGCAGGGAGATTACACGAATAAGAAGATCAATAGTGTAGTCAGTAATCAGATTCCTATGGACCTACAATCCCCGATGAATAATGAGTTGGAGGAATGATGTAGGCCCGACAGGCGCGGTTGGCGGCCGCTCTCTCCTAGCTAACTACACACAGTCTGGGGAACCGCTCCAAGATTCAATAGCTTTACTTAATCCCTAAGTGAAATATCAATTTAACAGAGAGAGACCTTTATTTTCAAATTATTTGCATGTTTTTAATTTACTGCCGACGGACTTGAACACTTAACATAATGGTCGCATTATGGCGTACGTTGTTTCATCTTATATAGTGAAAAAACATCAACATTTGTCAGTGTCATTTTTAGCTGGTTAATATTTTTACACAAAAGAAAGCTGATATAATCAAAATTTACTGGCGATTGTATAAATAATATTGAAAGTTCTTTGTATCGTTTAATAGATTGATTATTGCGTTATTCATCACAAACACCAGACACGCTAAAATAAAGTTACACCGGGCCCACACACGCAACGTATACAATATTACGTTCCCAGGCCGACGTGTCCTATGCAACGCAAAGCTAATTCTTATTTTATTTTGGAAAACCAACAGTTATAATATTTTATAATGAATACTACAAAATGTACAATTTTATTCAACCAACAATAGATTTTCACTGTTGTCTCTTAATTTTGTGAATATAAAAGAGAAAAGATTTACATTAGCATATGGTAATGGGACGGTGGGAGGGTGAGAAAGAGGATGAATCTGGTCTGCATTGAGTAATATGTATCGTGTGAATGTTAATTGATTTTAGATTTGAAAATGTGAGGTGCTGTGTTAAATAAGTCCAATTCATTGTAAGGAGCGCTTAAAATGCACGGAGCGCGGAGAATGAATGTGTTTTGTTTTGGGATGGTGTTGCATTAAGAGATGTTTAATGTCTGGTTTGTGTGATGGGCACTCTCAATTGAATTCTTTGAAGTTGTTCCCGGCATTCTAATGCAGATATTTTTTGTTAAAATTGTACGTCTGCGGAATATCTACAACTTTATTTCTCTGAAAAACTGACTTCTGATGACTCGGATGAGAACGATTGCCCTGAAATAAAGGTATCGTAGAAAACGATATTAGACTTTCTCGATCCACTCTATATGTGATATGTACCTAGGATTTTAGATTTGAAAGGTGCACTCCAAAAAAAAAAACTGCGTACATACGCATATTACAGCATTTTCATGTTTTTTTTATATTTTGCAGGTTCTGAGTACAAAGTCAAGTACTTCGGAAGCTTTTGCAACCATGAATTCGATTTGGCGGTCAAAAAGTAATTTCAGTTTCAAAACTATTCACAAATCCGCTAAGAGCATAATTAAAGGAAATGGGATTTTTATTTCGGGTGAAACTGACACAACCGCTATTTTCTTTTCACACGTGTCATGCCGATCTAGAATGCGGAGATCGGCATGGGAAGCGTGTTTCCAAAGCATCTGTTTTTTATAGAAAATGTATGGATGAGTTGTCTAGACGTCTTAATGCCTACGGCGAAAATCCCTGCCTGCGGTTGCTTCGTTCCTTTCTTATAATTCGTGTTCCGGCTAGCGCTTTTTTCTCACTTGTATGCGCAGCATTATGTCCTTACCTTAAAGATTGAGCTAAACTTTTTGTCGTGTCCTGAAACTCTTCACAACAAAGTGCGCTCGCGCTATCGAGCTTTTATTTTATCTTTAGGCCTTTGTCAGACGTTTAATGTCGCCGTGTTTGTATCAGTTGGCAGTATCTTGGAAGGAGTAAACGAGGTGACAACAATGTTTGTTTTTTTTGTCTATTTTATTCCTGACTCGTTGGACCTAATCGCCCCCTTGGCTTAGTTTAGCCCCAGATTTTCGGATTGCCACTCCACTTTCCAGGCACGCAGTCAAAAGTTAGGGGGCTTTCTTAAAAATTGCTCGCATAAAAATAATAAAAAGCTTTTCTGGCCTTTGTATTATACGAGAAAAGTGAGGTCCAACTTAATTCGTGGGGATTAGATTAGGGTGATAGGGCCTAGACCCTATAAAATATATTTGTTTATGGTCGTCGCAAATCCGGTTATCATCAATATAAAACAGTCGGACAATAGACGTTTCTTGGGTTAATAGGTTCAACTAACATTATTAAACGGAAAAGACTGAACTATTAACTCACACATATAAAGCAAATGTTTTTTTACCCTTTTTACAATATCAGAACCAAACTAGTTTTTATTTAAATTAATTTTTTTTTGCTAACTTTTTGGTATAATATTATTTAAAAATATAACTTGCATGTAACAACATAACTTTAAACGAATTACTGAAACAATATTTTGGAACTAATTCGTTTTCGACATTTCGACAGAGCTTTCAGAATATTATATTTTACAGGTAAAAAAAAACGAAAAATGATGGCAAACAATTGAGTATATTTTATTTATAACTTCATAGGTCACTAGTTATTAAACATATATTTTGGATGAATATTATGTTTATGTAGTACAATATACATCTAACATCCACTGCTTACATCTTTGTTCTATTACATTATTAGTTTCTGTATGTAATCCAGTTATATTGTCAGTTGATGTTTGCTCTGAATAAAGCTCGGTTATATCTGAAACTATGTAGGTAGCTGTGATCACTAAATTGATCCTTAAAGAAAATTATGTTTTTGTTGGTTTGCTGTGCTTTATTCTCATGAATTGTTTACTTTTAAATTTCGATTTGTTTTCTTGAATGAATGAATGAATGAATTGCAATCTTGGAAGCGAAAATTGCCCATTTCCCTATGACCAACGCATTGTTTTGGTGGCAATCACGCATACACAATATGCATTTCTCTGAAATCGGACAACATTACAGCAGTTAATATTCGATAACAATTAGAGTTTGTAGTAGTTCGTAGCACCTTCTTCGGGATTCAAAGCTGTTTGATAATGGCTGTGGTGGTTAGGTTAGTACCTTAGATTTAATTAAAGAGGCAGCTTTAAAATAGCCTAGACTAAACAATCTATAGTATAAATTATAAATGTTCATTTATTCAAAATCATAAATCTCCTAAAGTTCTTCACCGATTACTTTGAAATTTTGACACAACGTTGCATTCAAATACGTGTGTGTTTTATATACTGTATTATATTGTACTCTGTATTATATAGATGTCACAGGTGACAGGTGAAAACATATTTTTTGAAAAACTCAAAATTCTGTTGGACGTAAAAGCAACACGCGCTATTGTTTCTCTATCTGCGCAGACAAACTAAGCCACAGGGCTAGTTAGTTATATATAAAAACCTAGCCGAACCTATTTCGGCATTCAAAACCATTATCAAATTATGGTGCAAATTGCAATTCACTTTCACGTCTCGTTTTTAGTTTTAGGAGTTTTAAAACCTTTACATTAGCAAAGAATTCAATAACGAATACATTGAAATAAAATATTTAATAGAGTTTGTGTGAAATAAACATTCACGGGAATTTTTAGCCCTACGACGAAACGACATGAAAACAATTATCTCGAACTGATTTTTTTTGTTTTTATTAGAGTACTGTATAAATATGGGAGAAATCTATTGAACAATGGAGAAACCATTTACTGTGTAAAACAGTTAGCTCAGTTAATATCGCAGTTACTTTTAAAAATCTGTTTTATTTTGGTATATCTCTTCAAATTGATCACATTTAGCTAAAGATCGTGGGTTTTGCACCTAGGCCAAAACGTGGCCAAATAAGCTCCAGTTGCTAATTCTGCTATATATGTCATATGTAAGGTCACATCTCGAGTTTGCCTTAGTCATTTGCAATCCTTAAAAAACAAACATACATTGATGGTATTGAAAAGATTCATAATAAGTTTATAAACAACCGCAAGTATCGCTTTAGCGATCATCAACTTATAGCTCTGAGGTCGCCTTTTTATTCAAAATCGTGAATTGTATTCTTGATTCATTATATATCTAAGAAAAGATTTTTCGTTGCCCCGAATACAACACCAGATCTGATTTACCATACTTTATATGCCTTACGAGATATAGATATTTTCAACTGTAACTTGAAATTATCTCAAATGCAGCTTACCAAATTGATAACCTAAAATACTTTTAAGGGGTGACAGATTACGCTATAAATTCAAAGTGTATTACATACCTTCATATTGCTCGTCATACAATCCTGTACATACCTGTCACACCTAAAAATATGATGTGTTATAAGTGTGGGCGTGGCGACGATATGCGCCGTGATCTGCTAGCGAAGCTTTTATTGAAAGTTATGCGACAATTCATGCAGCGCCTCAATTACGCGGCTGTCATCTGTCAAAGTGACAGATCCCATACAAAGAAATGATATTCCGCGGCAGTCCCCCAATTGATCTGACCTCCTCTGTTGAGGAAGATTATAGCATAGTGTGTCATCTCAACACATAATACGTAGATGTCACGCCCAAATTATGCGCGTATAATATAGCGTTTTATGTCTAAGGCTTTATTTTGTGAAAATTATTTTATTATTATCGTGTATAAGTGGAAACAATTAAATCATTAAAATTGCAAACATTATTAATTTTACGCAATTTGATTTGTGCTTGTTATTGGTGGTTATGGATATTTGACAAAAATTCACAGCACTATACAGTCAGCATGCATATCTTTCTTTTTTCATTAGTGAGGCAAAATGAGACGAAGCTATATAGTTCGCTACCCCTACCCCCCCCCCACCAAACATGTGTGGCCATCCGAAATAATCTGAATGAAAAAAGTAGTTGACTTTAAAATATATATAACGGGGTTAAATGTGACACTTTCAGTAATTTTTATTCCATACCGACATTCAGACTTATTTCGATACCGATGGGGAAAATCATTACTTTACAAAAGCATTATTTTAATTCTTACGATTTTATATAGATATGCACAAAGATATTAGAAGAACGAGATGTGCTATGAGCAGTTCATACTGTGCGGAATTGTTTTGCCCAGTGTCGCCGGTTTTGTTCACTAATACTACTGCACACCTTCGCTAACGCTAAGGTATCCGCACTAATACATAGAACAGATTTCTGTGCGTACACGTCCCGATAGTATTCAAAGTACCCTAATTAGGAAGTACCCCGCCTACGGTCCGGCGGCCAACATAGCATATCTCGCTCTTCTAATATCTTTGGATATGCACATGTAGTTGCCATCAAAGAAGAAATAATAATGCTATGCTAATAAAAATAATTAGACACCTTTAAAAAATGAAAAAAATACGCGAAATCTTAATATCGAACAGAAACACACGTTCAAATCAGTAATACAAAACCAAGTCTTGTTAACCCAAATCATAAACCTTAAATCTTAAAATTTTTATTAGTGTGTATTCTGAAATAACCAAACTATACGTAAAACAATGACACCTATCAAATATTGGGCCCAAACTGAATAAAATTCGGAAGATCAAAAATAGAACAGGTCCTATTTTCCGTACCGAAAAAGTATGAAAGGACGTAAAAAAACGTATCATGCAAAACATGATTCCGATGAAGGCAAACTGTATAATATTTTACACCGCTGGTTGTAAGGCTTTCATTCGGCGACTTGGTGGATGTTGTAAACAAAAACACATGTTATGATGCATAGTAACGAAACGACTAACCGTTGCGTTGGTGAAAAACTGACGTCCGTTCGGCTCGAAAATCACTCACAAAATGTCTGTAAATTAATCTTGAATCTTTATTTACATTAAAATACTGTTTTCATTTATTTAGAGAATTTTTGAGTGCCTTTTAAAATATTAGAGGGTTTAGACGTTATCGATGTTGATACGAATAATATTTTTATATTTCTCCTATATTTATAATCACAGAATATCATTGAACTTTGAGCCATTTTTAGAGGTAATGTAAATATTTTTTCAAGCAATTTTTTTTTAAATATAATAACTCGTTTTCATTTCCCGAGGAGAATACTTATTATTTATTTAAAATCTAATTTTATTTTGTGATAAGCAAAATAGAATTATCCAAACTTTGCATCAAAGACAGCTGTTTTGCGCAGCGTGCGGAATTTCGCTCTTAACAATGTAGTTCAATTAAGCAACATGAAAGTAATGAGGATCGTGTTCCAAATTAGCTAAGCTTGTACCACAAATTGTATATAGAAGCTACAATCACTTGGAAGAGGGGTGGATGTAGATTATTCAATGAACAGTGTAGAGGATTAATGTATGAACAAGAACACATGAAACCAACTGTGGAGGAATAAAATAAAATGCACAGTTTCATTTTATAAAGGAACTTTATTTACTTTCTGTAGGTACTTGTGTACAAATTGGTACAATTTATGCTGTGTGTTGTGAGAATTCTTCGCTAACAAGACAAAATCAATACTTAACGGCACTTTAAACTTCCTTAATATCTGATAGAACTTTAGCTTATTTTCGAAAAATTATTTTTATTGGAGTTTCTTTTCTCGGAGTTAGTTAGAACATAAATTGATATTCACGAAAGTTTCAAAATATAAACACAACAGAGTATCTATACTAGCTGAAACTAACTTTCATACTAACGCCTTGTAAATAAAATAAATTATTTGAACGCTTCTTTGATGTTGTAAAGGTTAACTTTTCCACTAATATTTATTATCAAACTTCTAAGTAATAAGTAATTGCTAACCCCACTGAAATCAAAAAGTGACTTCATTCCCATTTAAAGGAATGTTCGTAAAAGCTTTAGGCATTAATTTTTCGTTCTATTCCGTTCAATCGAGCAAAAAGAAAATTTTATACATACATTTAAAATTGTAAATTTTAAGCAAATATTATTCTTAGATAACACAACAATCGAACACATGTGCAAAAACTTGATAATCAAAAATCATATTTCGTTACAATGTCTATGTAAAATCTTCTCAAGGTTGTGCGGTTTAGTTTGGTTAGTATACCGGATCAGTGCTTGTTTACGTCTCTCAAACATTGTACAAAAGAGGGACAAAGTTTTAATGAGAAAACTCCAACAATAGCTTATTTGTCATCTACTTTATCTTTGCTTTGAATTTTAACTCCGCTGTTCATATTATTGTATCACAGATTTTTTTATTGGTGTAAAAATTTTAATATTTTGTATTTTCCCTCAATAATAGACACAGGAAGCACTCATTTCGGACCACTTTAAGATATATTTTACTACATTGTCAGTGCGTTTATTTAGCGATTTTTTGTTTTTATAAACGGACAATGTGGCTCAATTGTGTAGGCAAATGTAAAATATTGATACAATGACACCAGTACTTACGATAATAATGGTGATAAGATAAGGGCACTGACCACAGAACATTCTCCCGGATATTTGGTGAAAAAAAATCAACACTTCCCTAACATCAAAGTAATGCCGATTTTATCGAGTGAAAGATTTTGGCCATGTGGTCCAAATGTTAAAACAATCCTCTTCCTTTAGTGCTCTGCTATAGGCATACTGCAGATATCATATTCGTTGGGACCTATTTTTTTTCTCATAAACGACACACCTGAGAGAAATAGAGTTTACAACGCACTTTTCAGTGCAGGACCATGCCTTTGTTATACGTACACGTTCTGGGTAAACTTCAGGAAGAGAGGAGCATTGGAATCACTTAAAGTGCAATACAACGACGTCTACTGCACCATATTGGGGAACACTCGACTTAGTAGTGCTTCATCCATGTTCTTGGTGGGGTAAGTATTTAGGGATAAGTAAAGTTGAGACTTTGCAAGACTTGGGAAGGTGGGAGGAATCATAAACTGAATAATATATACTTATATCGGATAGTAACCGCCACAGTGAATCTCTGTTTAGATTTCAGCTTCAAAAACACTGGAATAAGATATCGTCACCAAAACTTACTATCGATCTATTTAATAATTACTAAGCTTTATCTATTATCAGAGTCTCCCAGCAAAATAGGTAACCAGCATCTGATTCACATTCATTAAACATACGTTATGAAGTATAATATATATACAGGGTTTTCAAATAAGAGGTGTTATTTTGATATACAATCGTAAAAGATCAATGGTTTCGTTGCTTGTTTGGCACGTAGCACGGTTTTGTTAAAAGTAAACATTGTCCAGATCAATACCATCCAATTCCAGCCATAAAAAATCATTAATCATCTCTCGATAGCGCAATCCATTCACCGTAACTGTTGCTCCAGCCTCATTTTCGAAAAAGTAAGGTCCAATGACTCCGCCGGACCATAAACCGCACCAAACAGTCACACCTTGAGAATAAAGACGCTTTTCAACAATAATTCTTGAGTTTTCCGAGCCCCAGATGCGACAATTTTGCTTGTTGACGAAGCCACCGAGGTGGAAATGGGCCTCATCACTCAAGATGATTTGCATTTGATTCACTTAAGTGAATTTTAATAATTTCAATGCCTTGTTGAAGTGTGTATCGTTCCATTTTTATTAATGGCCTAGTTTCTATTTGCAAATGTCAAAAAATGACAGCTTCAAAACTAACATTTATTTATTTATTTATTTATTTATTTACGGACAAATAGTCCATTAACAACATATTAATTACACGAATAAGTTTTATAAACAGAGATGACAGTGAAAGGAGAGCATATATAAATGAGGAGCGAAGACAATAATAATGACAATAATAATATAAAAGTAAGAATGGGAGATAATAATAAGTCAAAGCATGAAGATGGTTCAAAGGGCATTAGAAATTAGACATTGCGTATTGACTGTCGAAAGTCATTTAGGCATATACCACAAAATTCAATGCTTTGACTTGACAGTGAGTTGACAAGTCTCGACATTCTGGACAAAGGAGAATGGTATCCATAATTGGTAGAATGTTGATTGACGAACAGCAATTCATTATTTCGGAGTCTACGGGAAGGGATGTTGAATTGGATAAGTTGCAACAAAGCAGGTGAGTCTGTAATACCATTGATAATCTTAAATATGCAAATCAGATCAGTGTCCCTTCTACGTTTCTCCAAAGAAGAAATGTTTAAAGTTTGTTCAACTTCATCATATGAGTACTCTCCTCTTTCAAGACCCAACCTCCAAGCGATTCCTCGTAGGAAGCGATGTTGTACGGATTCTATGTGACAAATGTGGACAGCATAGAAAGGAGACCAAATAACACTAGCGTATTCAAGGTGAGGGCGAACTAACGAGCAGTAAAGAGTTTTAAGGGTACTTATATGTTTAAAGTCAGAGGTTATTCTATGAACGAAGCCGAGTAGTTTAAGTGATTTGTTAACAATGTTGTTAATGTGCTCACGGAAAGAAAGTTTGCAGTCTAGAGTGACCCCAAGATCCTTGATAGATGTTACAGTAGATAAACAAACATTGTTTAATTTTTAATCAAACTGAATAGGTTTTTTGGTTCTATAAAAGGACAAAATTTTACATTTATCAACATTAAGTTCCATGCAGTTTATTTTGCACCAATTATTAAACGAGTCAATATCACGTTGAAAATGTAAGCAGTCAAGGTAGGATTTAATTATCTGAAGAATCTTATTATCATCCGCAAAAAGCCAGAAGCGTGTATGAGAAAAAACTTTGGTGATATCGTTAATAAAAAGGTTGGAGAGAAGCGGGGCCAAATGAGCTCCTTGGGGAACGCCGGATGTTACGTCAATGTTGAAGGATTCAAAGTTGTTTATTTTAACCCTTTGTTTTCTATCGCTCAAGTAAGAGCGAAGGAATGATAACAACGGGTTTCTAATGCCTATAGCATAAAGTTTGGCCATGAGAATCGAGTGATTTACTTTATCAAAGGCTTTGGAGAAATCAGTATAGAGTACGTCAACCTGAGTGTTGTCTTCCAAGGCTTTAACAATGGTATTTGTAAAGGACAATAAATTAGTTGTTGTAGATTTCGCCGATCTAAATCCATGCTGTTTATCAATCAGAACATTTTTGAATATAGGAGTGATTATCTTTGTAATTATCGACTCAAATATTTTTGGAATACAAGATATAATTGATATTGGTCTGTAATTTTCAATGTTTGACTTGTTCTCGGATTTAAAAATGGGTCGAATATATGAAATTTTCCATGAATCAGCAAATGTTCCAGATGAGAGTGATAAGTTGTACAACATACAAATTGGGATAGATAATGAATATTTACATTCTTTTAGCAAGATTTCTGGAATGCCATCAGGTCCGGTACTTTTTTTGTTAGAAAGTTTACTTAAAGATTGGTATACCTCTACAAGTGAGATTCAATCATTCAAGTCAATGTTGTAGTCATAGTTGAGTGGAGGGATGTTGCGTGAGGCACCAGAATATACAGAGGAGAAGTGTTTAGCAAAAAGGTTGGCGATGTCAAGACCGTTAGTAGCATGAGTTTCATTATAGTGCATACTAGAAGGAAGATCATTATCAGTACGCTTTTGCGCAACAAATTGCCAAAATTGTTTAGGGTTTTGCATTAATTTTGACTCAGTAACTTCTACATAAGATTTATAGCATTTGGCTGATTCGATTTTGGACAGTTCCCTTAAATGAGAAAATTTTTGATACAAGTTTAAGTTGCCAGTGTCTTTAAATAGCTTATGAGTTTTCTTTTTTTCAATTATTAACTGTTTGAGTTTTGAGCTAAACCAATTTGGAAACTTGGGTTGATAGTAACATCCCTTAGGAACAAACAAATCTATAGCGCGTGAGACGCATTCATTAAATTTAAATACAGCGTCATTAATATCAGATTTTAAAAATAGTACTGACCAATTAATCTGGGAAAGAAATTTGTTCATATTAGAGTAGTCGCCATTGAGATATTTGTAGTGATAAGAGGCACTTGGTTTCAGAGAATCTAATTGGAAGAAATTAGTGATGTTAATAGAGAGAGGTGGATGATATTTATCTATAGGTAACAAAGAGACATCAGCTTCACTTACTATGATATTTGGTATGCTAGAAAAAATTAAATCTAGGCAAGAACCTAGATAGTTAGTGACTGGATTTACTTGAAACAGATTCAAGTAGGCAAAAAAATTTACAATTTCATTAGCTTGTGGGGAAAGATTTCTAGTAGGAGTTTTGACACCTTGATTGTCGTTCAGCCACAATATTTTAGGTAAATTATAATCGCCACAAATAAATAAGGAATCAGCGTTTCTAGAAACATGTTCAGTTAAAACAGTATGTGACTTATAGACTTCTATCGACGAGGATGGAGGAATGTAAACACAACCGAGTACAAGTTTTTTGTTACCTAATAGAACACATAGAAACAATTGATCAGACACATTGTTAGATGACTCTAGAATATAGCAATGGTATTTCTTGTTTACACATATCATCACTCCACCACCTTTACATTTCGCAGAAGAAGTAGAACGGTCACTACGAAAAATGTTATAGTCAAAAAATCCCAGCTCAGCAGATGAGATATTATCGGAGAGCCATGTTTCAGTAAAAAATATAAAGTCATATTGACACACACTGACGTTACAGCGAATGGTGTTCAGTTTTGTGTTAAGGCCACGAACATTTTGATAGTACATTGAGAAGGAATTATTCACAGAACGATTGATCAGGTTCAACCTAAAAAATTAATCCGATAGAGTTCACGTCTTTCAGCAGCCTGGCGGGCGGGGCAGTCCTGAGCTCCAGTATTGTGAGAAGCCGGTTTCCTGAAGAAGGTGCAGGTGGCGCATACTGGTGATATCACCTTATTGGGGCAGGCATCACGGTTGTGGCCAACTATCACATCACATCTATCGAAATAGCGGGCTATTCAAAATAACACCTCTTATTGGAAAACCCTGTATTATTATAATACGTCAAATTAGACGTAAAGATATTTAAATATAGTTCAATCACCTTTTAATTTAAAAAATGAAACTGATTAGTATGAAATCATATCAGGCAAGCGGTAATGTATGTATGAATATTTTATTTTAATAATTAATAATCATAATTCTATATTTAAAATGTCTAAAAATCGGACGGGTTGACAGATCTAAATCTGAATAATGATTTTGAAAGCTATACGGCGTCCATTCGAATGTTAAATTTCTGACCGTCTTTCTGACCGATTTTCTTTTTCATTGGCGATGATCCTGTGGCAAATATTTTTTAAAACTTCTTTCAGCTTCACAACTCCTGCAAATATTGTTATATGTATATAGTGCGCTTTACTTTACAAAGAGGTCATATTCTTAACTATGGACCTGGTAGCCACAAATACAAAATGTACATTGGGTTATTGAAACACAAAAGAGCAATAATTTTGATGAATTTTTGGGGTAAAAAGCTTACACCTTTTCTTATCCCTTTAGCCAATCTTACAAGTAGACATTTTATTGTTTTGAGTATAGCAGTTTTTACTCCATGGTGAATTAACATTTTTTTGCCATTGGTATATTTCTAAATAAACTCAGTAAATATATCTAAATAACATTAGGAATCACTGGTTAAAGTAAGTCGGGTAAGTCTCTTACGACCCTGTATATTGCCATAGGTTACTATATCTAGGTAAATAACCTCAGGAATAACTAGTTAAAGTAAGTCGGGTACGTCTCTTAACATCCTGTATATTGCCATAGGTATATATATATATAAATTACTGGACTAATGTTTTTACTTGAGTTTAAAAAAAGATTAGCAGTTCGAAAAAAAAACATAAATTTAAACAAACATTTTACCATAGTGCGATGCACTCTACTGCAAATAGTACGACTTGAATGAAACGCTGGATACAAGTCCGTATATGTACATAGATATATATGCCAATAGAGAGATATATCATTCCATTGCCCATCCCGGTGAGGAACAATGTAATGGTTAGTTAGGTTTAGTTAGTTAGTGACGTCACACATAAATAGACCCAAGTTAATTTAACTAGTTTAGCATACAAGTGCCAAGGCGGTCCGTAATATTTAGTACCGGCATATAGAGAAGGTCTGATAATATATCGTTGATGCTAGAATTGTCACACACGTTCCACTGTTTTGGCGATATAAAAAAAGGAAGCCACGGATGAACCACTAAAACGACACTTTTATTTTCATTGCCCGTATAAATCATGGGGCGACCAGCAGTCCAGGCCTATGTGACTTTACGACCAGGGTACTAGTTTCCCCATAAACGTAAAATGTATAATCGACACGAAACAACTGACAACAAACAGCAAACAGTATAGTAAAATTTTATATGATTTAGTATCATTTTAATATATTCCAACCGTTTTCAAAAGGCAGCCAATAAATTCAACAATAATTTTTTGACGGAATTAATAATGCCCATCAACTACATAGATTATACATACATCATACATTGTATTGTATGAAGTAGCAAACAGGTCATAAATAGCCAGAGTCTAGAACGACGAAATCTGTTGTCAAGTAGCACCATTTTTTCCTTGAACAACTTCCATCTTTATTTCTACAATGAGCTTATTATAGCCATTGAGCATTGTAAAATTCTTTTCACTGTCAGTTTGTTAAAACCACTTTTAGTAATAATAAAAAAAATTGAAAAAAGGAAATCGACGTATGTTATTGAGACCATGATAATATGATGTGTTTTATCGTTTTACATTACATCATTTAAAAAAAAAACTGAAAAGTATATAAAATATGCAATAAATATTTACAAGAATCAAAATCACGTGCGATCGTAGCACTTTAAGTAGAAGTTCTCTCTCTCTAAGCTTTATATTTTTATTTACAAATCCTTTGTTGCAAACGCAAGTTCTTATATTAAAATATTGTGTTTGATCCAAAGGATAACAAAATGCTCTTGAAATAATAATGTTGCAATTGTTTTCACCTAAAGACCCATGATTCAATATCTGGCACTTTTAAAATTATGTTAACTTTGTGCGACTCCATTGCCATTTCACAATTTTTATAACCATTTTCTTAAGGAAAATCCAGTGTTTTGTTCCATATCATTGCTATATTTTGAATAAATTTATTTGAAAGACGGAGTCTCGAAGTAAATATTTTGTTGACATTTTTTAAAATGATGAGTGTTCAAAATACGATGTTTTAATCATGGGAAGTTATTGTAGATACAAAATTGAAATCTTTATTTTCAAATTTTATAAATGAAATGCTTTCTATTTGAGTTACAAATAAAAATTTTATTAAATAATCGAAAAATACTAATTGTACGAAACAATATTCCGTCAATACATTTACAATATACATACATTTACAATACTGTAAATGCGTAGGTAGCTGGGTACACCTTTATTAGTGTTTCAGTCTTGGTGGATAGAATTTAATGTCAAGATCAGAGAGGGATTGATTCCCAGGTCTGAGTCGACAAAAGGAATTTAAGACTGGAAAAACTGAATTTAATACTGAATTAAAAACACTTGAAAATATTTTTCTTGAGATTTGTAGACTTTGGAGATGGTTTCTTCAGGAGAGAAGTTTCTCTTCAGGGGTAGTTTTTGAACTGGCTTTGTATGGAATTCGGTTCTCTATTTATAGAACGTTTTCAAATCGAACCCTATCGGGGGAGTTTTTGCCCCTTTCGTGAGGGGTGAGTTGGTTAGGTATTTTTCCTCTTTACAATTAATTTGTTTAGAGGAAAGTTATATTTTAATATTATACCTTTTACCAGTTCAGTTCAATTTACCCAAACCACCTCCTTCAGTCCCGTTTATTTTATAATAAATTATACAAAGTTTCATATTGGGGTTGAAGTGAATTATCTTTGGTTTGAACATTTCCCAAAGAGTAAAAAACATATTTAGGTACAATTCTTTAAGTTATTATGCTAGTATATAATTATTTCTTGATGTTGATATTTATTCTGTGGTCGTATCCTCAGATATTTTCTTGTAAATTGGTTCTGATGTCATCATAGGTGGTCGCGTCAATTTTCGTTATCAGACTTTGATAAGGGCTTCAATGGAGTATGTTGAGCTGTGATTGGTTGAAAAACTCGGCGGCCATCATGGAATTCCTTCCGGGTAGTATGGAGGGGGGGTCACGTAAATACTGGGCCGCCTCCTTAGAGTGATTCATTCTGTGGGATGGCGGCTCTTCAATGGAGTATGTTGAGCTGTGATTGGTTGAAAACTCGGCGGCCATCATGGAATTCCTTCCGGGTAGTATGGAGGGGGTTTCACGTAAATACTGGGCCGCTTCCTTAGAGTGATTCATTCCGTGAGTTGATGGCTCCGAGTGAGGTGCTGTATGGTTATTTTCAGATGTATTTCAGGTTCCGCTGTTATATTTCTATGTAATTGTCTTGATTAATCACATACAGCACATAATTTGATTAAGCAATTATGATTTGAAGATTTCCAATTGTGTCGGCGACACGGTATCGAGCGGTTTCGGGGTTTGAGTGTTTTTGTAATTTTTACGTAAATATGAATTCCTCTGAAAGATTCTGGAGGTCTGGATACGTATGATACACTAATGCTTATTATAGATTTTTTTTTATTTAATTTTATATAAAATGGATTTATACGCATGAATACAACGTTTATGAAAACATCACAAGCACATGAACACTTCACAAGACAAAATAATAAACTGCACACAAATTCAGTAAAGACTGAAAGTGGGAAAAGAAACATGGGCCATGAGGGTGTGCAGTGCACACTTACAATCTCCTTACCGATAGCTTGACAACAGTAAATATAATGAATACATTTAAAAAAACAATACTGTATGCTCTTAAGATTAGTAATCAATATTAAAATTATCTTATGTTAGTTAGGAAGTAAACAATAATGTTTCGATTTTGTATCATAGAGAATCATTTGACGTGCACACGCCCATATTTCTAGACACTATTTTGCATTCTCAGCTCCTATGTTTAACAAAGAACAGATTTCCGGAGTTTATATTATAACGACTGTACCTTCTTATTATTCTTCACAAAGGAAAATAAATAAGACATAAGAAAGATGAATATTGGAACACAATATTCTTGATATTGAAAACGAGATGTTTCCATTTCTTGTTTGTTTCACGTTATTTGCTTCGCAAATAACAGGTAAATACCTGTATTATTTTTAGAATGAAAAATAAAACAAAATTTCATAAGTTAAAATATGTCCGATGAATTCCTATGTTTTAGACGAAACAGTAAACTTTTAACTACTGTGTTATAAACAAAACAATAATAAGGAAGTCTAGTGAAAACTATTAGGGCTTAAAAACATATATTCATGTAGATTGTAGATAAACAAAATGCTGATTCTGAATATTTAAGATTTAGTATATATAATTACACTTAGTATTAATAAATCGTCATTTAAAACCGAAGAGAATCGTAAGATACACAAACGCCCTGTCATTGGTCGGCGGGTTTTGCCACATGGGTTGCCGACCGCGTGCCTTGTGTTGTGCCAGTGCGTATATTCGCATATGGGTCGCTACTGCGGTTTAAAAAATTCCGGTTTAGAAATCTTGCATAAATAAAAAACTGTTTTTGTTTTCATCCCGACCCGAGTGAGATTGACCTTACTGTTAACCTACAAAACCAAGGTACGTATGACGTCACGCATACCCCGTCAGATTTCGATCGTTTTAACAGGCTTTGAAAAATGCAACTTAGAAAATTATTTTAATTATGATAATCGACAACTGGAAAAAAATACTTGCATTTAAGTTAGAAGGAGAACATTGATAATGAAAGTTATGTTTTTTAACTGGAATTCCTTATTATATTAGCATTTGACTTTTAGTGTGCACTTTCAGACAAAGTTGGGAGAAGTGCTTCCAGACATTGTGCGAGGAGAGGCAGGGCGGAGGCGAAGGAGAACCGAATAGGATGAGGGGAAGAGGATGAGATGAGATAATATTGTGTTCTTGTAAGAGTAATGAGTAAGATTAAGATAGGGACGCTTAGATGGTTTGGGCATGTAGAGCGAATGAACGAAGAAAGGAATATAAGTCGGGGACGCCCGAGGAAGATATGGTACGATCAAGTGAACCAGATACTTGAGTCGGGTTACGTCAAGAGTCAGAAGGAAGTAAGAGCATTGATGAAATTGATTGTATAAAGTCGAATGAAGGAAGGAGTGTGTACCAAGACCGAGTAGTTTGGCAATTCGTCCTCTCTGCCTACTCCTGCGGAGTGACGGCGTGATGGTTAGTCAGTTGTGTGTTTATTATGTTTAATAGTGGCAGTAGTTGTAACGATTTTTTCAGTAGTTTCGAATGTTGTGAATGAATGTTATTTAGATTATAATAACCTTTTTTAATTTTCGATAAGGATTTAATATTTTTAGTAATTACAGTGGTATTGCTAATAAAGTGTCAATCATTTACAAGGATATTTTTTTTATTAGCAAATATCATTCTTCATTTATCGATGCAGCTACCTAATTTAACTTTTGACACGTTTTGGCAGGATAAAGATGCTTCGAAATTTAGCTGCATACAATTATTTAACCTACAATAATGTACGCATAAAGAAAATATCAAAGAGACAACTACATCCACAACTTGGGAAACTTAGTTGCAAATATCTGATATTATTCAATAGTTGGAGTTTTATATATCTTGAATGAATTAATAAAAAATAATGGCGCCTTGTGTATGTCAAACGTGAAATAGAAAAAAAAACTCAACCAACTCTAAATTATTATATTTTGCATCTTTTCATTTCTTGGGTTTTTATTTGTATTCGGTGTTTGCATTGCTCAAAAATCTTTTTTAAACCTATTATCTCTAGGTAATTTACAAATATATTTGAGAAGATCACAAAACTTAAGGTATTAAATTAATGTCGTACCACATATTATATACAATCACCGAATTTAATTCACATTTCGGAAAGTTCCTATACACGATTCCGATGGAACGTCGCCATCTCAAATACTAATTCTCAATTAGTCTTTTTTATACTGTCTTCAAGCAGTTAGGTACCACAATATTGAAAACATGCGATTAAGGAAATCCAAATAAACAATACGATTTCACATTTGGCAAACATTACTCATTATTATTGAACCATTAAAATGGCCACCATCTTGAACCGGAAACGGAACGAACAAACAAATTTACGGACAGACAAAATGTAAAGTTATTTTTTTTTATAAAAAAACCTCACAAAATTATTTAATTGACGTCTATTGTGTTTAAGTGACTAGATCTGAATCAATAGACAGCTCAAACTTTCCTCTTTCCTCTCTTATTCCCCTTAACCTCAACACTCCTCAACATTTCGGGTGCAATAAAACCACTGTTTATGGCGAGCATTGTAGTTGACGGATATAAAAAGAAACGCACAACAAAGCCGTAAAACATTTATAGGGATGTTGAGTATACAAAGGTCATATGTAGGTACCTCACATAATTCATTTTAAATTTGATAGATCGTGATCTGTTATCCGATCTGTCAAAGCCTTTCATGTCCATTTTCAGTCCATTGTCGGACGAAACAGACACGTCTATACTATATGGCTTTGGAATTTGATAGTCCGTTCGGGATCCAACTAGAATTCTTATTGGATTCGATGTCCTCACCCCTTATTGACCATTATAATGTAACTAAAATATTTTGTAATGTTAGATATCATTATGTAATAGGACGTTTACAGACATATATTCCTATTACTGAGAGCTCCGTTCTACCCCATTTTTTGTTACGGTTTTCGTTCGTCAGGACAATGAAGATAATATAACGACGGATCTATCAGCGATAAGCTAACACCTGGAAAAATATTTTTATGTTTTTATTTGACACTAAATTGGCACAGATTGAACATTCTTGAAAATCAATACGTCCATGTATGCCCACGAAAAGGTTTTTGTAAAAGCGACTTACCTAAGCACAACTGGTTTCAGTATCTTGTGCAAGATAGTACAGACTTGACTGTTATATTGTTTTCCGTGATAGTAAAAAATGCTTTTCCTACGAACACAAAGCAAATCTGCATTTGGTGACGTACAACGATTTAACATATATTATTCAGAAAATCCTATGGGAACCATTATATTCTGTATATGAAATAACTTAAGAAGAACAAGCTATGGTTTAAAAGAACCTGCGATGTAGATATTGTCTAAGAACATGTTTGGATGTTCATTTCTGCCTTTCAGAATGCGCCAATCAACAGTGACTTAACAGCTTAAGGCGAAACTTAATTCTAAATCACGATTGTCGATTAATCTTTACTGCGAATCAGTTTGTATAACGAATACCATAAAGCAAGCTTTGGATAAATTGAAGCTTTTCCAATAATTTCCTTTCAGTAGAATTTAAATAAAATTATTAATTATTTTATTAAAAATGCATGCGTAAATTACAATAAAATGTATTTTTTCATTATAAATATATGAACGCATATAAAAAACAACATAAAAAAAACGATACTCTGGCTAAGATTATCTAAGACAGTTTCACTTGATTACCGCTTTTCCTACAAACCAAATTAATAAAAACCGCATTCACCCTTGAAATCGAGTGTTTCCAAATTCCATTTTCAAAGCGACTTTTAATTTTATTACCTATATTTTAGGCGATATAAAGCACACTAAGAATATACCTACACTCTTTTGACTTGTGGCTTCCTCGTAACAATGCTGTATTGACATATTTAAAACATCGCTACTGACAGATTAGCAACTACATTTTGACGCATGTCACGACATAGTAAAACTGTCCCATGACCTTTATATATATATATATATATTAGTTGTTTAAAAAACACAGCTTCCCGGGTTACGAATAACCTGACAATACCACCACAGTAAGCGGAAAATGTTGTTTGTGTTGTGATGACGAGGAATTGAACACACTGCGCCTGGATGGGACCCAAACGTGATGCCCACTCAGCCATTGACGGGTCAAACCTTTTTTTATATTTCTAATTTGCTATATTTCTTATCGTACTAACGTAATATAATACAAAAATGTCACCCCTTGCGTATTTTGATATCGTTGCCTTTAGTATTGCTTTAAATCTGTTGTAATAGTATATTTTTTGTTACCATTTTCATTTTTTATTTTTTCAACATTTGCAATCTCTGAAATATATATCGGTTTACAACTATTTAATTGAGACCATGAAAAAAAAGGCTTTGATGTCATATTGATTGATTGTATAGAGGACCCCTGAAATGTATAAAATCTAAAAGTGTATATACCAAATGGTCATTAGTGTGCTCAAGAATCACTTTACCGGGCTCCCATTAATTGCTTATATTTTATGTTTACACATTATAATATTTTTATAACAATTATGACAATTTAAATTATGTACAAATAAAAATAAAGTTCGAGTAAAAGTAATTAGAATTTTTTTTTAATAAAGCTAAAGCCAAAGCAAAAACAAAGCTTTAACAACTTAAACCAAATTTAGTTTAATGTTCCAAGTCCTAACAATACCCTTTGGTATAGCAATCGCACCAGACAGGTTGAGTGCTTCTGGCTATTGTAATATAATCGTATCGTATCGTATCGTACGCCAAAATATTAAAAACATATATTTTATTAAAATGAACTCAGGGAAAACAATGTTAATAAAATCTTTTCCCAATCTCTTTTTCAACAAAACAATAATATTGGTAAATGTATTATTTATGTAATAATTAAATTCCTTCAATAAATTTACTCAAATGAGATCGTTTGATGAAAACATTGCAACCAATGAAGGCATGTTATTTCTCGAAATAATGAGATGATTAGACGGAATTTAAATCTATTAAATTATCTCACCAACAGATCAAGTTAGATTTATATGTGATGTAAGACATACATATAGATATTCGAATAGTGTTTCATTGTATTATATGAAAATAAAATACTGCATATACCACTATTTAATTTAAAAAAATCGACATGTTTCGAAACCAATGGTTTCTTCACCAAGGTAAAGATAATATAATAAAAATGAATGAATTTAAAAATAGTCAAGCATAGATAAATAAGTACATTTCTACCTTTAAACCAATAAATATAATAAAAGGTGATGAATTTATTATTTTTTTTTAATTATGACATTTATGTATAAAAAACTTTTATTTAAATGTTGTACGGGACGTGTTTGCCGGCACAAGAAAAGACTTTAAATAATAAGCACCGGCACATATCAGCCCTCAACCTGGGTAGTGATTTAAGTAAAACACTGTGAGGTGTTCTAACCAAACCATCATAAAATATTCACATAAATAATTCACCTTTTAATAAGTTGTATTGTACTGGTATACAGAACGTACAAAGGGGTGTAGCTTATAGGTGCATCCTATTTCTTACAGCCAACCCAATTCACAAAAAATAGTTACATGCATTTCAATACAACTGGGTTTTAATACACAGATGGAAACTGAGACAATCGGAATTCTTTCAGCGATAATTTCAGATTGGAGCACATTGTGCATCATCGCGCCATACGATACAGCAAATGGCGCTGGCAACTGCTGCAGCAGTGGCCAGTTCAATTCGTAGCCAGGAAGAATTGGCCAGCCTCAAGGTTGTCAGCATCACTGGCTAATTCAGTCGGTAGCCAGGAGGCATTGGCCAGCCTCTAGTTTGTCAGCATCCGTGGCTAATTTAGTCGGTAGCCAGGAGAAATTGGCTAGCCTCTAGGTTGTCAGCATCAGTGGCTAATTCAGTCCCATTATTGTAATGATGACAGATGCATCTGGCTCAGTTGATGGAGTGCCGGCAGTGAACAGCTCGTTGCACATAGTTGTAATCTTTAAAATGATTGTGCCGTGATGGAGGAACAGAAGCGAATACAGATTTCAGTTGACACTCAGGAATTTATAATTTTAAATTATAACATATGTCGTTTTAACTGGAGGTGTTCCGTCCACTCGTGGTAATTCTTGAATCCCTCAATATTGTGTTTTAACGGGTTATTTAAAATTACTCCTACAAGCGTTCTTGTGACGTCAATATCATCAAAACAATTTGTTTACCGTTCCACACGCAGGTGTTTGTATCATCGTCAGCTTGCAAAACAACATATTTTTATATTGCGCACCAATAATATTTCACCTAGTTGCCTTTGTATTATGATTTCGTTTTTGAAAATAGAGTCATCGAACTGTTTCATTTTCGATCCAGTTGGTTTGCCGCCTGGTAACAGATTGATGCATTTTTCAACTGGTAAATATTATGATTTGTAAAAAGGGGTCATTAAACTTGCAGGTGTGCAACTTTAGCCGCAATTGATATAAAATCATTTTTCATGTTCGATACAAATGTTTTAATTTTTTTATTTTCATATAATTGAAATAACGCAACAAATTAATTTTGCAATAAATTATTGAAGAATTTTTATCCTCAAAATAGCGCAAAAAAAATTATAATGGAGTGCGAAAAAGCAGATTGAGGTCTAAATACGAGACAGCGTGGGATAAATTTTCTTTGCTTTTGTGAAGATGCTTTTAGATTTTTTCTTTAGACATTTATGGTAATAAAATGAAAATTTTATAATGGTATAACTAACTATATAATATGCAGATATTTCTAGCATTTTCCTAATGGAAGAACCAACTACACATTCCTCATGATATAACTAACCATAAAATATGTAGATCTATCTAGCATTTTCCTAATGGTAGTATATAATATGTTGATATATCTAGCATTTGCCCAATTTTTGAACTAACAATTTTCCTAATGGTAATACTAACTATATAATATGTGGATATATTTAGCATTTTCCTAATGGTTGAAATAACTGCATTATATGTAGAACTATCTAGCATTTTCCTAATGATAAAACTATTTTTATAATACTTAGTTATATTAGCATTTTTGATTTAGATTATGTATTACAAATAATAGTATGTTTTTTATCCAACTTTTTTATACAACATCTCACTTATTATCCTTCCTCACCGTAGTTTGAAAGCGCCTCTAATTGAAGCTCGATTCAAACGGGACAGCCACGGTATTTTATATACGGCTATTCGGCTACAGTTCAAACATAATAATTATACGTCAAAATTACATGGTCTCGAGCGATGAAATATGATTGCTGTACATTAATTCTCTACTTGGGTCACGAATTAAATTTATTTTACGGTTTTTTTCCTACATTTTATTCCATTTTTTAAAATTAAAGGTAACGTACTAAAATAATACTAGATATATTATATTATGTAACAAGATTTCAATGTAATATTCAACTTGACATTGCCCCAATGATCCTTTTCAACACACCGTGCGTCGTAGATTTCAACTGTCTTCACTCAACAGTTCCGGCTCCCTGTCACAATTCAAAACACCCGAATGAGCATAGCGGCTGTCATTTGAAATTTACGTGATTAATTTTGGATAAAAAGAATTCATCGCAATTTAAAATGTTTTTTCTTTATTAAGGATATTAATAATATAAATAATTAGATTAAAATCGACATTGGCGCGAAAGAAAATAATGTTTTACCAAATTTTAGTTTGATACCTTGATATCAAAAATCAGAACGTAACGTCACCAGAAAATAATACATTGCCTGTCAATTTATTAAGTAAATGTTATGATTGTTAATTGAAAAACTGAATTTTGAAGATTGTTGAACTAAGCGAGATAAACCACCAATTGATAATGCGTGTTTTCCTAGAAAAAAATGTGTACAAAAATCTTTTTAACTTTTCCAGTTCTCGTGACCTCACAGGGCGGCCGTACTTTGTAAAGAAAAATCATAAATTTTTATGTTTATGCTCTACCGTAGGTATAAAGTCCGGGGTTTATAATCTCCGTTGTGTAGCATCTCAAAACATCCACCGTATCAAATTACCTATATCACGTTGGAAACATATTCCCAAGAGACAATTGGATTACGTTAGTGGCCAAGTGGAAGTGCACTGGGGTACCTTTGAACCTGTCAACTTGTAATCTCCTGTGTTCTACCCCGCATAAGTGTGTAAAATGACCTAGAAGTTGTGACAAAAATACATATTTATTGTGTATTAGTTTTAATAATCTTCATTTAAAAATGAAAAAAATGTTTGTTTGCATAGATTTTTCGGTCTTGAATTTCAAAAAAGGATTTTCAATGACGTAGTATTTCCATGTAAAATTCTAAACAATGCATTTGATAGTCAAAAATCGCTTGCGTTGATAAGCTTTTGGATTCCACTACTTAATACTAGAATCCGGGAATTATTTCAGTTCAGAAATTCTGGGACTAACTACCATGTGTTCCTCATTGCCAAGATTACTAATGGAGTAAAATAATTAATCAGAGTGAATGTCATCTTCAATTATTAATTTATCACGTGATATCAATATTGTATAAATTTTAGTATGTATTCAAATGTAAAAATCCCTAAAAATGGTGTAAGTAAATAAATTAATTATTATCAGCTCAAAACGTTATTTCTACCATACCAGGAGATATGAAACTAAGACACAAAATGACCAAGTAAAACAAAAACTTGAGTCGGTTCATGTCGAAAGACCAAATAACAAAAGAATACGTAGTAGATGATGTATGAATATTTTTGAAGTAAGTAGTGCGAGCTACAGGAATGTGTGGTGGTATATAAGTATAATGTGCCTACTCGGAGAAAGGACTTGATAGTTGTTTGGTAATGTAACTTAATTAAAATTTTCATTAAACAGGCTAAAACACGAAACTTTGTCCACTTGTAAGAACCATAATTTTCAATTATTGTTACGTTGTAAAAGATTTGTTCCTTTTTTGGGTGAAGTCGTGTAGCAACTTTCATTATAAATATCGTACGATCAAAAACATGATTTTAGGTGCAGTCGTGTTACAACTTCCGTAATAAGACATCGCACGATCAAAAACTTGATTTAAAAAAGCATCATGTATCAACAACTTGATTAGGATCTTGTCAAGAGTAAGAATGTGATCGCGTGACTCCATATATAATCGCATATAAATGTGAATAAAACATGGATCAAATTTTAAGGTCCTTGTGACTTACTCCATGCGGTAAAATGACATAATGATTGTTTAGTTAGTTAACCTTTGCGTCTAAAACGACTTATGTAATATTTGTTTTGATAAAAATGCATTAATTTATAAGAATATTAAGTTTAACAGATATGAAGCACATACTAATCCTATGATAACAAACCCATGCATCATCGAACTTGCATAATAAATCAAGAAATCACAATCGCTGAGAGAAATCTCCTAAACAAACAGTTCGTAAATTGAACCAAAGTCTACTAGTTGATCTCTAAGGCCGGCTTAAACACACTCGATCTGCCGCTTTAGTAAGCAGTCCTTACTATCCGCTTGGACAGTGTAATCCTTCTGAACTAGTTACAACGTACGAGGACTCGATATTAACCCACATTTTGTAGGAACACTAAGATCGTGTTTTACTTGTGTATTCCTTTACCAAGAATCCTCTAATCCATCATGAATAATTCATAAGAAATTGTTCAAACGTAATAGGTATATCGTGATAACGATAAGAATTCTATACTTCTTCTGAAGCCTTTTCCTATCAATGGTTGACTATTTACAGAATAATCTTCAGCCTGCAGGCGACATTCCGAACTATATTCTGCACCACAGAACTGCATTCGTCTTATTCTCGTAGGTTTCTATGCAAGAAGTGAAATGTTTTTTTTTTTTTAACTATGTCACCCATCATTCTTAGCATGGATTTTCAGGTAGGTAATCTTGTATTTGTCATTCCTCATGATGCAACAAAGTTGTAAAAAATTTATTGCCAGAACAGTTATTTCACAAATGTTGGTGTATTAAATCTTTAATGTACCGACCTGTATCTCCAGGGTTGGTCTTGGCAAAAAAATGTATAAGTTTGGAAACGGTAGTTATTTTAAATCACGTTTTTGGCGCTGTATGTGAAATAGTTAATTTTTTTACATTTTTAATCTTAAATCAGTTATTTCATTGAAAGTGCTTGTCGTGCTTTAAATCTAACATTTTCAATTCATTTAATTTTTTTTTAATTCAAGAAATTGAAAGAAAAATACGCGGGGCCACGGATATTAGCTTTACACGAGAACGCTCTCCATTCGTTTTCTCAAAATTTCAGATGCTTCCCACTTTTACCCTAAAAACGGATTATATTATTCAAAGGGTCGAAGTAAAATTAGAGACGAATATTATTTGCATTCAAAAAATAGAATCAGGCTAATCACGAACGTTCGTAAATAAGATTTCACTCAAGCGCAAGTAAGTGCGAGTTGGATTTTATATCAAATGTCAGAAGATAAAATGAAAAATCCCATTTGCATATTTCTGGATCTCTCAGAAAGAAGAGCGAAGGGAAAATGGTGACATCTGGAAATGGTTCTTTGTATCTTGTGACACGTTTACGGGATAATAAAATGAGAAGATATATTTCAGCCAGAATGTTATGTATTTCAGGCCGCAGCGTAAATGTTCAACTATATGAGTGACAACACCATATCGGACGAACATTTTTTACGTTTTGTTTATGGGGGGCATTTATGTAAAAATGGGTCTGAATGCCAAATGTATATATTTCACGCAAATGGTCTCACGCCAGTCGTGGATCACCGACACATAAATAAATTAGGCCAATGGTCCATTTTTGTGTATTACGTCCCGTAAAAATAGTATATAAACCGTATAAATTACTACAATGAGAACATTTGAAATCATTTTGACATATTATATTTATATTTTATTGGTACGTATAACGTGACCTCTGAAATTTACATTTGATATCTCAATATATAAAAATTCAGGCTGCGTATGTTATTGCTCGCAAAACTCGAAAAGTAGTCGACCGATAGCGTTGAAAATTTCAAAGTTTGTTGTTATTAGTACCAGGAGTGTTTAGAGGGTGGATGAATACCTAACGCAATATCTCTGTATCACATGAATGAGATACGCAGTAGAATTAAAGTCGATGTTGTTTTAACAGTAGCATTGTGATATACAGTTGTGAATGGTGGGGGAAGTCGGAAGCGCCCGAGAAAGACTAATATCTTTCACCAGTTTTTTTAATAAAATTTCTTCGTGCAGGTTAATAATTTATTAGGTTTTCGTTGAATGATATTTAAAATAATAGTTTTAAACATTCCTTTTGTTTTTTTTTTATATTTCCGGAAACTTTTTATAACATACAGGTTTTAATCGTGAAAGAAGAAAGGAGTAGGATACACAAATGATAGAATTTTTTTTAATTTTCTTTCAGTATTTGGTTCCGGCAGTCCCAAAACAACACCCGGAAATTGATTCCCTTCGAAATAATAATTATAAACTGTGAAGCAGAAAAACCCTTATTATTAATGATTTATTAAAAGGTTGAAGTAGAAAAACTCCCCAAACAGCGAGATTTTCGTTACGACGCGACATGTGAACATTTTTTTAAAGACAATGCCACTATTCTTAGCTCATTACGTCATTTATACGAAATAATTTATTAGTTTCTTATTGTAAAAAAAAAAGAACATAAAATAGCAATTAGAACGGTATAATCCACATTTTAATAAATGCAGAACCTGGGCATTCAACCGCATCTGCTGAGGAAACATTATCTTTATGTCTCACGGAAATTTTACCGGGTGATATGATTTAGAATTGTGCTGCAAAAACTGATGAATATTGTCTTCACTGCTTACCAATTATAAGACACGACGAACTGTATAGACGGTATCCATTACAAATAATTTCAATATGAATTCAAAATCATTGTATACTAACCGTTAGTGTGCCAGCAAAAATTCCGATCATCTTGCCATGCGCCGGCTAACACTATATTCGTGATAACCAAATGATTTTTTTTACCAAATTAGGGTTTTACAAATCGTACCGTCTAACTTGTTAATATATTTACAAAATTGCATACGTCCATCCTATGTATTTTCCTCAGGATAGCTACTTTATTCAATGAAATGTTTTTAAAAAAAATATGCTAAAATGAAGATCTAGGAAATATATTTTCTTTTTATTATATTTTACAGCTAAATGAGCGGTTTTCAGAATGCAAATTTTGCCACAAATTTGCTAAAAATTCGACAATGTGGCTTTTTAAAAATTGGTGCAATCTCCAAACAATAATCTTTTCTTTAAGTCCAAAGAACTTCAAGAAAAAGAGTGATTGAAGAAAGGTTTATCGTTTCATAATAACACGGCAAAGGTCATCTAAAAATTAATCATTGCGAAATTTCTCATGTCTCTTGTATCTTCAAAGGTAAGTTGCACGAAACCTACAACAAAACATCGAGAACTTGTTGTTAATTTTTGTAATAGAACGACTAGGTAGTTCATGTGGTTTTAGCCAGTATTCTTCGCATCCTTTTCTACGACGAGGAGATTCCCGCTGTTATGTTATGTATCATTACCAGAATCAGTATGATCCATTGTTATGACATATTTAGCAAATAAATTGTACATGGTGGGTAACCCAAGATCGTCGACGGCGACAAACTTTGAAAATACTTAAAATATTTAATAAAATATATGCAAGTACATATATATATATATCTATTTTTTTTTTTTTTTAAAGAAAGACAAACATTCCCGGGTTACGAATAACCTGACAATATTTGAAAATCTCCTACTACATATACTAAGCTGAAAATTTTGCTTGTGTTGTGATGGAGGACTTAACCAGCCGAGGAATTGAACACAATACGCCAGGGTGGGACCCAAACGCGATGTCAACTCGGCCACCGACCGGTCATTATATACATATATATTATTCCATGAAAATACTTTGTGAGTACAATATAGAGACCCCCACAGGTATATGCATACGGTTTGGAGGCAACCGTTTAAAATAAAGCCTTGTAATATAATATTTAAATCAATACATCTATCTGAAAATTAGGATAACTGATAAAAAGAATAAAATAAATGTTTAAACTACTAACCCGGTGATTCACAGCATTGCGATTGGTTTGACGAATATCTGCTCAAATGCATGGTAATAATGGTAATGGATGACGACCTCTTCATAGGAATATTGGTATGATGCGAATAACATAGAAAAGATAAAGGTACCTGGTGTTAGAGATATCTTTCAAGGAAATTTTCGTATAATATTATGTGGCAGGAATGTGAGGCGAAATCTCCACCAAATTTGACGTCAATGACGTTGTGTCAACCTACGGCATATTGTTGTAATAAAAGTAGTAAAAAAGGGTACTATATTGAATTTCCTAGATTTTCTGCCACCCTCAATAATTGAAATGCATCGAATTAGTAAAAAATGCACAGTAATCACTGTTAGGCCTGAAGGCAAATATGAATTTATTCAACCAACTATAAAATCTAGGCAAATAATCCTCTATACGAAACAGATTATTATTTATCATTACAAAACCGCTTACAAAAACTTACTAAGTATTGAAATGTCATGACTTTTTTTCCGTTTCATAATAGCTTTTATTCATTTCATAGAAACTTTTTTCCGCAAATATTTTAATTAGATTTTTTTTTCCATTATCTTTCCACAAAAACGAAAGATGGATCTTTTTGCCTTATGCTTTAAAAAACCTTGTGCATGATGTTTCACGCATCTTATTGACACATAAACCCGAAAAAAATCTAATCTTCGCTAAATGCATTGTCAGAAGAATCCCGAAAACTGAAAAAACTTTTCTTTTTTTCTTCAATCGATTTTAAAATCGGTAATTATAAAAATTATCTTATAAATTTAAATAATAACTTAAGTTTGCCATCGAGCAAAAATTTAAGCGAAACTAGTGGTGGAAAAGCAATCCCAGGATGTTAGCCGGTTTGTCTCCCCTGTGTACAAAAATTCTCGTTTAATACAATATTATGCGAACAAATCTTAAAAATAATACTTTTAAAATTCGAACAAATCTTCAATCAAGTTCCTTAAATTGTAGGAACATAATATTTTCAGTTATTAGTGACGCTTTTTGACAGATTTCGTGAAAAAGAGGCCAAAATTTATGATTTTCGTATTCACAAATTGACAGGTTGCCAAGTATATACATTTTTAATAGTATTTTTACGAGAATAAAGATGATTATAGCATTTTTTTTGCTATTGCAATACGAAAATTTAAAAAAAATAAGAAATATTAGAAAAAGAGTTCCATAAAATACGACGATATTGCCGACCGCATGGGCGGTTGGATGTGGACACTGTCAGAAAGGTTAATGCAGGTAATTCATTTAATGGAGAAATAAGTGCTGTAGTCACTAATTAAAAATAAATATCAAAGAGCTATGAATGCAGGTTAGCGATTCTTAATGGAGTAGGTAGTGATGGCAACCATGACTTACCTATAGCAGTGAGGCATGAATCTGACAGAGGATAAATGAAAGGTGAAAGAACGAATGCAGTTGAAATAACGCTATAAAGAACAGGAAGAAAAGGAACGCATAAATGGTTAATTGACTTTGGTGATTTAAGAATATAGGAATATTAAGGTAAGCTGGATATCCTGGGACAGAGTCGTGTGGTATAATAATACTATCTCCCCACCCATACGGAAAATGATTCTTTCTCAAAGTTATATACATATACGGTGTTCTTTTACTATATACATAAAATGATATTATTTGTTTTTACGTAATACAGTCTGCACAAAGATAATTTTGAATTGTGTATTTAATTAAATAATGAGAGTTTTTCACAAAGGCGACTTAATCCTGCCTTTGTAATTGTAAATACTCATTAACGTACTTGAGTTCGTTAGCTGTAAAAATATAATTATAAAAACGTGTTCTGTCGTATAATTGGATTTTTATACTTTCACGATAGGACCGCACAACGCAAGTGAACCGCTCCCATCTAACAAAGAAACAATTATGCAGTCAAATGGATAAAATAAGCATTAAACCAACTGTTACTAAAATAGCGAATTCGGGCGTTCTCATCAGTGTTGTTTTTATTAACTTATTTCGTTGTTAGAGAGCGGTGCACGTGCATTGTGTCGCCAGTTTGTAAGTAGCAAATGACGAAATTACCTTCATTTGATTGACAATTATTTTAAGCATAATATCTTGAGAAAACCTTTGCAGTAATTTTCTATGGTTCATGACTTTTGGGTGTACTAGAGTGGTCATATTAAAAAGTTCCATTATGGATGTTGTTTTATGAAATTTCGATTTCTTCAAACTAAAATTTTAATACAAAAAATCAGAATTTCGAAAAAAAAAATAGTTTTGGTCTAAAAAACATCAATAATGTCGAATTGCACTCTATCACATCCAAAAATCTCGAGCCTCCTCTGGTCCTGTTAGCGTGAAATAACATATTAGTACCTAGGTATGTAGCAACAAAGTTTTGGCCATCTATATTTCTTTTCAAATTAATAGTTTTTTTTATATATTGGTGAGACGCTGGTTATTTGGTATTTTTGCCGATACTCACTACAGCTTATGGTGAAACAGCTCAATAATTTATTCCGTCAAATGGAAATGGTTAGTACGTTTACCATTTATTTTTGTCTTACATAAATATTTGTAAAATTTTTCATCATGTACATATCCTTTTTCGTTTTTTTTAATGTAATAATGTGAATCAAATTTAATAATGCAATTATTAAGTTCTGTAACTATTCTAGTGTTCACCATCGTAACAGTTGTTTCGACGTTAACGGCCATTTTCAAACTATGGTCAGGCCACGAACCGTCAACAGCAACACAAAAAACGTAATGCAACAAGATACATTCTAAGAAAAACCTTATGTGAACGCGTTATAATTAACTACAGCTTACTCGAAATTCATTACTCTAACTCGAGCAATGCCAGAAATGAATGCTAGTTGTAGTAGTACTAGTGAGATGAAAAGGTTCTATTAAATATTTCTCGTTACCTTATAATGAGAGTACCGCTCCACTAACGCATAGCATTTAGCGTTCAACTAATTGGGTCAAGCCGTTGTAAAAAGAGGGTAGGGGGAGAGCCTAGTAGAAGAGTGCAGATTTAAAATACGTGCTTCGGAAGTTTTATGAAAGAGCTTGCCCCGAGCTCCCCAGCTACCCGACCCGCTGCTGACAGATGGCTTATACGCTAATTGGTCCACTTGGCCATTTCACCATGAACCATTGCAATTCCATGCATTTCACCGGTATTGATGGATATTGTATAGCCTACCGAACGTGATAGAAGTAGGAGTGTGAAGTTTTGATATAAGGTAATATTAATTTGAATTCTCTAGTTACTCATTCAAAGGGGTTTCCAAAATAATTATCACAGTTAATAAATATAAGTATTTTTTATCTTACTATAAACTTGCTCGTGTGCGCGTGTCAAAGTGGGACTATTTTGAGGTCCTCGTTTCTTTCTAATTTATCCCGTGTTTTCTTGAACCGATTTCCCTGGAAAGTGATAGGTGCATGCACGCGTTACAATTAGTAAAAAATTCTTTTACTTTTCAATTTAATCTTACCTCTTTCCGTTGTTGAGTTATGTTTGATTTTTTTTAATATTTAAATATATTTTCAAATAGTTGGAAGTTGACAAAATCACACAAACGTAACCAGATGAACGGAGAGAACAGCGACGTAACAGTTCTATTGTCAGGTGATTTATTTTGAAATACTAAACAAAAAAGGTCCAGTGTGTCCTGAGCTAACAATATATTGTTACTCTAAGATCTAAAAACAGTACTCAAAGGCGAAGATAAAATATTTTGAAATTTTTAATAAGACGCTTTTTGTGAAACAAATTAATAAATATTGCTTTCAGATTTCTCAAAATTTGTTAATATAAGAGTAGACACAGGCACAGTACGTATTGAAATCTAAAATTTTACTTTGTGTACATGTAGATAAATGCGTAAAGGGTACACTTAATAATGGTTTTTGGTTAGAAATTCATTAACAAAAACAACTCAACGAACTTGTACCCATTGAATGCATTTTATTGCCTACGCTTCCCAAATAATCTAAAAGAAAACTTGATCTAGTTTACAAAATGGGTTATGTTTACACGACATCTTCTAAATGAAGAAATAAATATAAAATTTAAAATACCTTAAAAAATCCAAAAATTCTATGAGAAATTATTATTATTTAAAGTGTATGCAACAGATAAACAACCCTCTTTGTCTGGATAAGCAATGTATATTTCTTGTATTTTTCCATAAGTTGTTTTACGTCAGTTTCTATTAAAGTTGATGTTTCAATTGGAAAGTTTTTCAGATACACGGTCGTTTATCAATGAATAAAAATGCTTAAAATGAGAAGACACTAAAAGAATCAGAATTGAAAATAGAAGTAAAATGCAAATGACTCACCATGAAAACTCAAAAAAAATGTTCGAAAGCCCATAACTTGAGATCCAGACCTTCGTACTTTTCATCTAGTGATACATCCCACTTCCTCTATAACACAAACTCTTGCTGCACTACATGCTCATTCTTACCACATACGATATTCCCGCCGGGAGTAACACATTAACTACCCACTCTCGAGAGTCACGAGTCACCCCAAACAACTGCATTAAAATCATTTATGACTCTAGCCTCTGAACTATCTTAAACAGAATATGGGATGTACGATAAATATCTTAGCCTCTACGAATTTACAAACAGACTGCCAAAGCGAGGACACTCATCTTAGAACTCACACGAATTCAAAGGTAGCACACTTAGCAATTAAATGTCCAGGTACAAATGCAGGATACCTTACATTAACTTTGACCGGTGGGTTACTTAACACACCTCAACTATAAAACCATTGTCCGAAATTAAAGCTTACTTTTGTAACATGACTCTATAAACTAAAGTTGAATTCAGTGTTGGGCCATTTAGTGATGTTTTATTTTTTTAAATGTACCTATTTTATTATAATACAAAAAAAAAATACAAAAAGCTTCTGCATCTACGGTGCGATAAGTGTAAGAAAAATACTTATTCTATGGTGTAAATATAGTTTCCTTGTTATAAAATATTCTTCCACGCAAAATACAAGAATTTGAAGATAGGGAAAACTTGCTTCACATTTTTAAAAACATATAAATATATTTGGGACCCTTACAAAGAAATTGATATAAAATATGAAAATAAAAATATCGGACAGCAATGCCTTTTCCGCTACTAGAACCGGTGTAAAAGGTAAAACTACCATTCCCACTGGAAGTGTGTTATTGAAGGTATTATGAGAATTTCAAATATTGTCTGGTTACTCGTAATATTAGCAGTACATGTTTCTTCTAGTTAGTTAACTTGTGATTTGATTGAAAAATAGTTCTCACAGTAGTTTTACAGTGAAATCAAAATACCGTGAAGGTGTATCAAAGAACAATTAATAACCGGTGAATGCGGAGTATTCCGCAAATTAACTATTTATTGCATATCTTTTATCCCATCCTATATAATGCAAACGTTCTATGGATGTTAAATGCACCAAGTTTATTATATTAAATGATTTCTTAGATTAACTTGTATTTTCTGAACGGTTGCGATCAACTGGAATTCCATGGTTTACCCACAATAAAATTCACAGCAAAATATTATAGGAGTTCGGGGTAGGATTTTGCGATTCATAAAATCACAAACTTCTCATTCCAATTGAAGACACAAAGCATTTTCAATTTCTTAGACAATTGAATTCACACGCTAAGAGATAAACGAAATTTGAATATTCTTACTAATTTAAATAACTACTTAAGATTATAAATTCGGTATTCGATTGTTCTAAAATACTGCAATACATGTTTTTTCCAATTCTTTCCCGTTAGATTATTAATCTTGATGAAAAATTTCATCTCAATCTCATATTCAAAGTTTTTATATGAACGATTGTGGTTTTCTACATTATTTATAAAATATATATATATATATATATATATATATTAGAAGTTTAGACCAGGATATAATTAAGTGTATATGTATTCGTTTGGTTGGTACATAAAATAAAGAATAATTCTTTAATCACCAACCGTTAAGAAAAGAGTGGACCGTACATGATGTACTTTAACCCGTGTAAAAATGTGTTGGTATTAGTGCAAATAACAAAAAGTCATTCAAGTGCACAACATATCCTTCTGGAGGGAGAATCGATCCCTTTCGGAAGCCAGCAGTTTTTCATTGAATGTTAGGAATCCACGAAGGTACGCAACGATGTGATGCCATAAATCCTTAAAAGGGAACTTGCTGACAAGCCCTTAGTGACATTCCCGGTCAAATATGTTGGGAAAGTCAAGAGCGAGAGAAGCTAGGATACTCCAGATCGTATGGTTCTTTTAGTTTAGAAATGCATTATATATCAGTGAGACATTAATTTTTTTTGTTTCTTATTCTGTAATTTATCGGTTTTTGTAATGCCTCGAGGGCTTTTACAAAGTATTTTTAGTTAGTATTTTAGTAATCTTTGAAAAATTTACACAATTTTTTAAAGTCAGAAACAATATTTTTAGCATTAGAACAAATTCATAAAATATCGCTTTCTCAGGTGAACCTATCAGTGAAAACATTATTTTCTAATAATCTTGTGTACGAATCGGTTTAAATCATGAATACCAATAAATATGCTTTGGAAAAATTTAAGCTTTAAGTTTAGATTCCAATTGACAGGAAAAATTAAAGCGAGTTAATGTAATTACTTAAACTACCCAAATTGTCACAACAAAGAAAAATTTGTGATGTTCTATTAATATTTACAATCAGACATTTAGACTTCTAGCAGTAAGCGCAAAAACATGGTCGAGGGCAAAACTTATTTTTTTGTCATCCCTTACTTACCTGAGAGACACGACACACTATGTGAAAATTATTTCATTGATTTTTAGCATGTTACTCTTGGCGATGGCGATGCCATACGTAGTAATGCAAAATCATGTGTTTTTGGTTTGAAAATTTGGTGGCCTAGAAATGTTTCAGATGCTTTAATTAAATACTGCGAGTAGAATACATCTTAGCCTTCGAAATAATCGAGTATTTTTTAGATAAGTCTTTTTATAAGCCCAGAAAAAAATAATGTACAGGGTTTTCCAATAAGAGGTGTTATTTTGAATGTATAAGGCCTATGAAAGCTGTTTAAAGTTCAAAATCTCCTACTTACGAACCCATTTCCGGTTATGATTTTTTGGGGATCAATGGTGAGGCACGAAATGAAAGAAGGTCGTGAAGGTCACATGTGTTTTATTGGTGAGTCAGTAGCCGTGACAAGGAGATGATGAAGGACAGATGTTGTAGACTCCGGTTGCTGGCTGATGATGTGCTGGTCAAGCGCGGGTCAGTGAGTCGACGCCGGGCGCTGATGACCGGGACTCGATATAGGTCAGGCACTGGCGAAGAACGTAGGTCTTCAGGCACTCCAGTGCTGACGAGAAGGCCGAAGGTGCGGCAGACCTTGTGGGCAGTTGAACGGGAACGGCGTGACCAGTGAGGATGCAGCGTGTCCTCGTGGTGGTCATGATGGCGTGGAAGAAGCGCTGGTCAGAGACACTGGAACCAGGGCGCTTGTAATCCGATGTAGCGCTGGCCATGGACACGGCCGAGGCGCTAAGATGATGTCCCGATGGAGTCCATAATGATAGGGGCGAAGCCGGGTAGGTACGTGTTGTCCACCGCGCTAGTAAGAAGAGCGCGAGTGATCACTCGTTGATCCTTCCTTGTAGGCTGACGGCTGAACGGTAACTGATGACTGACTGACTGGCTCGCTGCGTCGGGCTTATTTATACTACTCGGCCGACGGTAGCAGTGGGTAGTTGGATGGCAACTAAATTCTAGGCACTCGCACAGACTGTACGTTTCAGGAACCTTCGATAGTGCGGCGATTATGCATAGGCCGTAGACTCGAACCTTCCGGCGAGTTCTCGTAATGTGTAAGACGGCCCGTGACGTTTTGTCACCTGGTAGACAGGTAGGTACCGTAGTACGTAAATTACTTTGTTTACGATTTAACGATGCAAGTATCAAGTACGTACCTAAGTAGCAAGTAGCAGTTTATTATTAATTATTTAATCTGGATAATTTGACGCCACAATTTTATTGTATAATGTAGCAAATTAAGTTATTTTTAAAATGATCCAAAAAAAATATATATTTATGCCTAAACATCCACAAAATAAAATAAAAGGCACTTTTTGGCCATGTTTTTTTCTTGCATAAATCTAAACAGGCGGATGGTGTTAAGCGGGAATTTAAACCTTATCGCCATCTACGTAAGGGTTGTTATTGATAGCGGCTCAATAAAATATTACACGACGTAGTGCATAGCCTTAAAATGAAAATTTAATTTTCGTTCTAAAGTTCATACAAATTTATCAGGGAAGTAATATAAATGTTTTCCTAGTGAAATACCTTCCAAGGGTGAACAATGGGTATTTTTTTTTAAGTTCGTGGAGATATAATCAATGACTTTGAATCCACCTATTAATTATAAAAAGTAGAAATGAGTTGACATTTTGATGTATATGGTAGGTAGGTGGGTAATACATTTAAGTTTAAGGAATCTACACCGCTAACAAGTAGGTAGATACAAAATACACACATCAAGAAATATTCAACACAAACATTTAATAAACCCACCGTTTCCCTTAGAAACGTCATTTGCGAAACGTAGCTATGTGGTTTTACGATATGACAGAATAGAATAGAGCAAACATTAGGATTATCCAATGATTTATATTTTGCAAACTGCTTCTCATGTGTAACAAATCGCTATGTTTACTTTACGACAAAAAAACATTTTTTTTATTAGCGTGAATTTATATTTTTTGCTGTTTTAAATATTGTACTTTTAAAACAGCAAAAAATCTATACTTTCGTATTATAATCGATATTGTCTTGATTTTAATTGATAAGATATCTGTCATCATCATATCTAACCTACATCACTTACAAGCAATTTTGTGCTTTAATAATTACACCATAATATAATGTACTAAACTCACAGATATATGAATATTATGTCTATGACTAAACTTAATAATTGTATTCAAATGAACTGTTTAAATTTAATAGTTTTGAAAGTAGCTATAACTATGTAGTATTCCATTATAAATAAATGAAACAATCTAAATTTGATAAAACGACTTGATATTTATAAACGCCGACCGGTTTCCCATAAGACCTCCAATCGCCTCGTCTCACAGAAACACTCCACAAGACCTAGTAAATATCCTAATTCTCAATAATAAATTCCTTTCTAAACTTTCCATAGTTAATTTGCTGTAAATCGCGGATGTGGGCCAAATTTAATTGATAACATCTTAAATAAATAAAAAATTACGAAATTTAAAAAAATAAATATTTTTTTTTATTTATGCAATTTTAATAATAATAACGATAAGGAATAGCGTAAAATATTATATAATAAATGATAAGTAATATTTAGCGAAAATTTCTCTTCTAATATTAAACCAGCCTTTTATACAAAAATAATATCGGTAACTTTTTGAAAAATAAGAACTGTAAATTGACTTACTCCGGTATACATACACTAAAATGTTATTGTGACTGTTCCTCATTTTAAAACGGGAAAGCAACTTGTTATTTCGATAATAAAATCAAAAAACACTTAAGGTGTCTGAATAATTATTTCGCTAATGATAATAGTTTAAAAAAATACAGGTATAAATACTCTTCATATTATTAATAAAGGAAAACGATTAGATTACCTAGAAGCGTTAGATATAAATAAACCCCTTCATAATAATGAGTCCATTATCAATGAACAAAAAATATTATCTTACAGTTCCATGACATGTTCCCTTTTACCAATCCATCTACTCCACCCCCTCTCCCGACCCACTCTTCACTAACTCCTAATAACTTCCACAACCCCACTTCAAGTAATATACCTATTGTTTTCTTAGTATATAATTTAATAAATTATGTTAGTATTTGATTTGCCCTGAGGAAGGAACGGTTGTTCCAAAACTGATCGGCGTTTATAAAACATAAATATATCGTCAAACAAAGATACATAGTTTAATTTATTTATTAGTTATCTTCTATAATCGCAAAATAACTTTGTGGCATCATTTTAATTTAAATAAAATAAATAACTTTCTATAGCCCACTACTAAATCAAAAAGAATGGACATATTTCAAAATTAATGAAAATGAGAGGAAATGAAAAATAATAAATTAAAGACAACAAACAAGAACAGACAAATGAGTACCTACCTACGGAAAAAATACGAAAAGAAACAGTGATTAATTAGTCATAATTAGGTATTAAAAAAAACGAAAGATTACAAATCAAAAATAAAAATCTGGCTGAATGAAAAAAGCAGAAGTCAACCTAGTAAGGTGAAGTGAATTAAATTTACTATACATATATTCACTATCATATTTTGTATCTACAAAGTTTATATAGTCGCTATAATAAAAAAAAATATGAAAAAATATACAAAATAAATAAAATGATCATAAAAAAGATAATTATGTACGTAACAATTGTTTTACAAACTAACACATTTATGTATACATTACAAACTTTTATGAATTAATATAACATAATCAAGGAGTAACTAAGATGTCAATATATATAAATATTTATATTATCAATGTGAAAATAAATATTTAAAATGAATTTAATTAACTTAAACTCAAATGAGGGCAAAGAGAAGATAGGATATAACGTTTCCATTTCTGATTTGGCACATAGTCGACACTACTAACTCCATTCATATGCATACATATTTGTCTAGTATTATTGGATATGACCCGCCTGAAGTATTTGTGCCATGTAATTCAGTTCCCGAAATGTTCCCGACTTCAATAAAGTCACTGTTAATTCCCTACTTACCATCTAAAGTATCAATATTTTATTGGAAGTTACGCAAGCACTCCAACGTCTACTTATGTCACTACTATTCAATATGCCTGCTTAAGGAACTATCACTGAAGTTCTTAAAGGCCAATTACTTCCGGATTCATATATTATTATCATTCTATTGGTTAGACGGGACAGGATTCTTTCCAAGAAATAATAATCCAGTATATAAGAAAATGGGGCAGAGACCAAGTGAATTGAAGCGAGGAATTGTATATCATGTTGTCAATACTTCATTAGCAGGGGAAAATATGAACCGTTCAAAAATCAGAGATCAAAAGAATCTGGCACGTATGCAAACAACAGTTCAGTAAATACTGCAAGCGACCAAATCAAAGAAAACATTAAAAAGACAAGGCACTCATAATAGACAATAGGGAGTATTTCACGGAATAACGTATCGATTCATATATATATTTTTAAGTGAAACCTATAATGCGTATAAAAAAGGGGGATTTGTACTTTAAATTTTTTGCAATAATTGTCTTGTCAACACACTCATCTCTCCCGAACGCGTTCTGCCGCCATTTTGTAACATACTTGAATTTACTCTGAAAACTTCTGAAAACATTGCTTAAACAGGATGACTCGAATTTAAATGCTCGGAACTATGGTTATTTTTTTAAGTGGAAGATAATATGTAGCTTACGTGGGTTGCTGTTGCAGGGTATTTGTAGCGGGTTAATGCCTGGTGAAGTAGAGTTAATCAACCCATGAAATCTCGGATTCGGGCAACCTGGCAGAAGTAGCGTTTAGTAATAGCGTGGCGCTGGACCGTTTGCTTCCGCAATACCCAGCTATTTTGTTGAACCCTGGAACAGAAGTGTCCGGTCGCTTCGTTGCTTCCCATGTCCTTCTTGCAGTTCCCCTTATTATTTCCTCTTCTAGAATTCGGTCTGTATTACCGTCAGTTCTTGATGTCTTGTCGATAGCATGATTTTTAAACGGTTTAGTGTGTATCGCGCGTGATCGATGTGGTGGTGAATACTTTACAATTTGTGGTCATGGAGATGATTGAGTTATGGAAGATATGGGCAACTCATAATAAACCGCACAAGAGTCCTAACTTACCACAACTGTTCCCAACCTCTGGAGCCAGTGAGACTATGGCATCCCTAATTGGGGTATTTTGTTAGGCTGTAGGTAATGGGAAAAAAAGGATATGGGGGAGAAGAAGATGATGAAGTACCTGGATATACAGATCTAGTCACCAAACACGGACAAAGCCATTTCAAGCAACGTTTCAATTCTGAACGGTGGACTTTCACCAGTACAATACTGACAGTATCTTCCACCCTGTAACGTGTCACAAATGTGGTAAATATTATTATAATTGAGTAAATTGTGAAACAATACAAATTAATCAAATAAAATTTACTTGCGCACGCCGGGATTTGAACCTGCGACCTCAGGCCGTCTACTAACTTAATTATTTTTCAAGTCAATGTTATTTTATAGTACTTTATGAAATTTAGGTACATAGATTTTCTTTTAAAACTTTGTAAATAAATGTAATAAAAAGAGACTACCAGTTAAAAATCCGCTCCGTGAGTTTTTTGCTGCTAGGCCCTGCGGGCGGCACTTGGTTGAGCTTCGTCCAGTTTAAGTGATACTAACAACAGTCACATTTAATAGATAGATTTTAGGTCATTCACAGAGAAAGGGTGAGTTTCTTCCCTTTCTGAACACTTCCTGTTCCGTGTTAAAACACGGAACAGGAAGGAGTTAATGAATAATAACATTCTCAATTTAGGCATAATAAGAATGACAGTTGTTTGAATAAATGAAATTTTACGTTTTGATTATTTCAAATGAAACACTATTATTCACTACATGTCTACAACTGATATTAACTGTTATCGTACCTAATATAATTTGCTCATAGGAGACTTACAGTGCTTAAATATGTGTTACAACCGTCAATGTCTATAAGTTGAATCAATATCGTATAGTTTGTCACAACAATTAAAGATAATTATAACAAAGTTGACTGAAATAATAGATTATTACATATTGATTAATTGTACCCGTGTTTATGAATAAAAGTAGGGTAATTGTGCGATGAGATTAGCAGTCGGTTTAGTTAAAAGGTGTTAATTTTACTCCAACTGGTGGTAATTCTTTACCTACAACTGTTACTGTATCTAATAAAGTTTAAATTTAGATTATATATACACCTTTATCAGGAGAGTAAAATCTATACACATTTTATTGTGTACATATGCATTGATATACAACGGAAATAGATAAAATAATGTTATCCGATTAAACTTTATTTTATTAAAAAACAAATAACTTTGTTAACATCACTTTATTATATACAACCAATACATGTTTCATGAACGAAGTTCACCTCATCAGGAGTAAGTATACACCGAAGCCAAAAATTAAATATAGATTACAATTGGAAAGAAGAAGTGGAAGGAGGGGGGAGGGGTAAGAGTAGGCTGGGTTTATAAGAATTAGGAATTACAATATCTTTAGACGGGAAACACCAGTTAAGTGGGAAAATATTTAAAAGAGAGTTTATAAAAAAAAAATGTTTTTAATTATATCTGCTTTTATATTAACATGTTTTATAATTTCTAAATTAATTATTTGCGATGCTTTCTATCCTGTGTGAAGTATTTTAAGACCTGAAAAAAATAAATAGCATATAACCATAAAACAATATATTCAATAGCATTTAATAACGGTATTTCTAATAAATTGATAGTTGAAATACTAAATAAAAAAATAATTATGAAATTTTTGAAATTAGAAAACATGTCAATATAAAATCAGATATGATTAATAAGCAAAAAAAAAATTATAAATAATAATGAAAAATGCCATTACAAAGTGATAAGCTTCTAGAAGAAATGTTCTTATTAATCGCTTGTTAACGGTCAAGTTATTTTGCATGTGTATTGTGAGCTGCATATTTAAATATTCGCGCCAGTCAATTGGTTCGTTCTTATACCGCCAGAGGGGCAGAGTAGTCGAATTTTGCCTGCAGACCCCCTATACGGGATTCACCCGAAACATACGTTTTGAATTCGACCAATCATAGGACCTAGACCGTCCAGACGCTAGCGTAATAATACTATCAGATGCTTCAATCTTCGAAAAATATCCACAAGCCTACTTAAATAAGCATAATTAAATTTTCCCCGACCCTCACATTTTCAAGATTATTTATTTACATGGGGTTTTTGTAAGTGTCCGGAAGTTCAACTAGCATCTTCATGAAGATCACATGACTAAATTTCAAAGCTTGTGACAGACCACGCGATAAGTGCCCTATAGTTTTGTTGCTTGGCCTATTTCAGCATTTCGCTCGCCATACATTCCCATTAGTAGTGTATGGCGAGCTAGGTGCTTAAATAGATCAATCCATGATGCGTATAGCGTAATGTGTAGCCTATCTAAATCATAACTGAATAAATTTATTATCACTATGGATATATCCACTATGCAAATATGGTTCAATACTGGGTGATAATGACATGTTTATTATTGTTTAATGTTAATTTGGTAGATTAGTTTTGTGAATCATAAATCATTTATTCCTACTATATCTTAAGGTGAAGCTATAAGTGAAATCATTATTTAGATTTATCCTTACTACGAATCGGTATAGGTTATAAATACCAAAAATATGTTACAAATTTTAATTCAATTGACTGAAACATTGTATTGAATTATTGTATTTCTACAGAAGCCCGCGGAGAGTGGCAACGAACAGACGTCAGATCTGTGCCAGTTTTTTTAACGGTTTTTTCCCTATTGACATAACTTTGGCTAGGAGCATTTTTAGTTCTGAAACCGTGAGGGTAAGCTTGTATTTTTTCTGATATTTTTATTTTTATTGACCAAAATATTATACTTTTTAAACACAGCTATTTGAAATTTACTTTCGATTTCTTGAATGAACGAATGAATAAAATGAAAACTAACCCACTACCCAACATCCAATCGAGCTGAAACTCGGCAGTTTGACTCGTTATCGATGATAATGCATTTTAGTGGCAATAGGCACACGTAGACATATATGCATTTATCTGACATTGTATGACATTACAACAGTTAAAATAAGCAATAAATTTCGGTCTTTCCAAATTGGGATTTGGCTCAGTTGTCAGCGCGGTTGACTCCAGTCCCCGGAGGAAGAAGGTTTAGTCCTCAGTAAAAACATTTTTTAAACACATTTATTAATACAAACAGATGTATTATAGCGAAAAAAAAACTTCTTTTGTTTTTCATAATTTGATTTTTTAAATCTCAAAATACTACTTGTAATGGTAGTAGGAGATTTTCAAAAATCAGGTTATTTGTAATTCGGGAATGTTTTTCTTTTTTTAAAAGTATTATTATTAACACTTTTGGGATGGAATTTGAATGGCGAGATATGCATTGCTGTCCGATAATTTTATACATATACTTTATAACAAAATATCTTTGTAAGGGTTCCAACTTACAAACTATATGTATATGTATTTTAAAAAAATTAACCAGCTCTTCAACTTCTTGTCTTTTGTGTGGAAGAATATTTTATCAAAAAGAAACTGTATATATACCCGTAAAACGGGTAACACAGCCTTCCATTTGTCGCTCCGCAGATGTGGTTGTATGTTTTGGAAAAAAAAATTTAGTAAAATACGTACATTTTTTACAAATAAAGGATCACTAATTAGCAAAGCATTGACTTTATCTTCAGTTTATGGAGTCGTACTACAAAAGTAGGCTTTATTTTCAGATAAAATTTTGATAATATTTAAGTTTAAGTGTAGTGACAACTATGTTTCAAAGATATAGCTGTTTAAAACAAAATCAATTTCCTTTAATTTAAACCTTGTGCTTGTGTATATACTCGTATATATGTTACGTGTTAATAATGCTCTTGTTATTTTTAATGATTATAAATGCATAAAAACATATATACATAAAAAAATTAAAATACAGCTCTTGAAAAAAAATTCTGTGAAATTATTTTAATCAGTAATCCCTAAGGTTGGAAAATTATTGGCTGTTGAAAGCCAGTGCTTTCAGGACTGCTGTTGTCAGAAAAACTCCGGTAGTATGCGTCCACCAGTTGAAAAGGGTTTTAACAAGAGTGCGGAAGCATCAACGGAAGAAGACCCTTCCGGGCGCTTCCTACCTATTGCACGGCAACTCTATTATTTTACAATTCCTTGCCTCGCGCAGACGCAAATAATCTAAATACAAACAAATTAAATATATATTCTTAGTATCCCTTCTATCACATTATGCAAAAAAATGCTTATCCTCTTAGAGAGGATAGGTTACTGATATACAACGCGCATGATTTCACTGAACTAGGTCCAATGAACATACTTGAGATTTAAAGTATTTAGTATCGCACATAAGTTCCTTGTTTAGACAATCTGTCACCAGCTGCTACAAACACGTCGCTCTGGGCTCTTTTTGTGAAAAACATGCCTTCCTGTTCTTTAGAGCGGTGCACAAATAATTGATAATAAACTCGAGCAAAAACCAAATCATTACCATTCGTATACGCTGAAAAATAATTTAACATTTCAATAAATACAATTATTCATATGATTTTTTTGTTTCATGCTCGCCCGTCAGTGGGCTGCCGCATACAAGAACGGCGGGCGTATATGTATCGAACGTGAAAACAAGATTTACTGCATTTGACTCGATTGCGACTAAGGTTGAACACCTGCAAGGTTGATGACCCCTTTTTCTAAACCATAATGTTTACGAGTTGAAAAATGCACCACAATAATCGGTTACTAAGCGAATCGAACCGGAAAAAATCAAAATATTGACAAACAAGTCGCTGTTCGAAATTATTATTCTCACCTAAAAACACCTGCGTCTGAAACGAAAATAAGTTGTGGAAAAGATATTGACGTCACAAGAGGGCTTGCTAGAGAAATTATTAAGAGCTAAAAACACTACAATATTCGGCAGTCAAATTTCAAAAATTAACACGAGTGGACGGAACACCTTAAACAGTTAAAACGCGATCTGTTAATTATAATTTTAAATTCCTGAGTGTTAACTGAAATCTGTAGTCGCTTCTGTTCCTCCATGACGGCACAATCATTTTAAAGATTACAACTATTTCTAACGAGCTGTTTACGGCCGGCACTTTATCAGCTGAGTCAGACGCATCAGTCATCATTACAAGAATGGGGCGTCTCCGTGTGCCGGCTCTTATAATCAAACGACTGAACTGCCCACTGCCGGTGATCACCTTGAGGCTGGCCAATCTCGCTGCATTAATGCTGACAACCTAAAGGCTGACGAATACCTGCTGGCTACCGACTGAACTGCCCACTGCCGGTGATCACCTAGAGGCTGGCCAATCCCTGCTGCATTGATGCTGACAACCTAGAAGCCGGCCAATTCTTCCTGGCTACCAACTAAATAAGCCATTGATGCTGAAACCCTAGAAGCCGGCCAATTCTTCCTGGCTACCAACTGAATTAGCCATTGATGCTGAAACCCTAGAAGCCGGCCAATTCTTCCTGGCTACCAAGTGAATTAGCCATTGATCCTGATAACCTAGAGGCTAACCAATCCTTCCTGGCTACCAATTAAATTGGCCATTGATGCTGAAAACCTAGAAGCCGGCCAATTCTTCCTGGCTACCAACTGAATTAGCCATTGATGCTGAAACCCTAGAAGCCGGCCAATTCTTCCTGGCTACCAAGTGAATTAGCCATTGATCCTGATAACCTAGAGGCTAACCAATCCTTCCTGGCTACCAACTAAATTGGCCATTGATGCTGAAAACCTAGAGGCCGGCCAATTCTTCCTGGCTACCAACTGAATTAGCCATTGATGCTGAACACCTAGAGGCTGGCCAATTCTTCCTGGCTACCGACTAAATTAGCCATTGATGCTGACAACCTAGAAGCTGGCCGATTCCTGCTGGCTACCAATTGAACTGGCCACTGCTGCAGCAGTCGCCTTTACTGTATCATATGGCGCGATGATGCACAATGTGCTCCAATCTGAAATTATCGCTGAAAGGATTCCGGTTGTATCAGTTTTCTATCTGTGTTTTAAATCCCAGTCGTATTGAAATACATATAACTATTTCTTGTGAATTGGGCTGGCTGTAAAAAAATAGGAAGTACCTATAAGCTACACCCCTTTGTACGTTCTGTATACCAAAACAATACCTGTAATTAAAATGTGAATTTTGATTCGAATCGTCTTTCTTTTATGATGGTTTGGATAGAACACCTCACAGTGTTTTACTTAAATCATTACCCAGGTTGAGGACTGATGTGTGCCGGTCCTTATTATTTACAGTCTTTTCTTGTGCAGGCAAACACGTCCCGTTCAATATAGCTGTTTCACCCGCACAAACAAATTCCTTGAGTGGCTTTCCCTTTATAATGCGTTGCATGTAGGCAGGCTGTTATATGTAGATTTCGTCTATTCACGTATTAGTTATTGCTTGGTTATTATTTTCGTTATTTCGCTTTGCATCTAGAAGCTGGAATATGCTATATTTTTTATTTGATTAGTATGAATATAACGCGTCTTTGTATTTATGTCAATGCTTGGTAAGTGGAATTTGAATTGGACGATTTAAGGGCAAAAATATTTTTTTTCTAAACTTATTTAGTGAAAAATTTTATGAGAAAAATAAAAATTAATCAAAAGAAACTATCACAAATAATCTTAGTCATAAAGTAAATTTATTTTGAATTTAGTTTCTTATATTATGCGTTCACAATTTTCTAATTACCTTTTACCCACGGCTGACGCACAAATAATATGTAATTTGGAAAGTCCCACACAGTCATGTCAAATGTTATAAACGATAAACAAAAAATGCTTACGGTGGATATCTGCTTTATTGAGTAGTGCACGGGTTAAAAATGAATTATTAGTTCACGCATATATTTTGTTATAAAGTATGTCACGTAATGAATCGGACACGTTCAAAACTCCCGCGAATTCAATTAGTCAGCGGTGAGTTGTTACCATTGTCGCTGTGCGCGCGCCTGCCTTGCGCACGGCCAAGTTGGTAAAACTGCTCTACGCTCGATACGCCGGCCATTCAAATCACCAACCGCCGGACTCACAATCTAGCCTTGGCCCTGTCAACATGTCTGTTTTGCTATCGACCAGGACGCCATGATTGCGCGCCTAAATTAACGGCCGCTCTGTACAAGTATTTTCGAAGCCTGTACCTAATTGCTGTGCCTACTCACCATGGAGAAATGTACGCGTAATAGCGCGTACAGTACGGAAGATAACCCTCCTTTTGTGGTTCAACATGTACGCAAAACCTACTACAAATTCATGTAAGCGGATTAACTATCTTTACCTTTTATGTGCCTTTTGTGACTTGAATTATGCCTACACACACGCTTGCCAGCCAGAACCTAAATTATCAAGAGAGATTGTTCCTAACGAAACGCTAGGATATTTAGGATGTAAATGACCCATCTCATTTGTGTATCTGTTTGTAATTGTGCTTTGTAAATATACTATCATATCCCATTAATGCGTTTCCTTTGACGAATTCGAAGTGGTTTGTTTGGCAATCCGTTCCTCGTGTAAAAGCCGTAGCTGACCTGACGCCTGATGATCATGACCTCAACCTCTACCACCTGAGCTAACGCCGATATGTACTAAGGCACCCTTTTTGCAATGGACCTCTCATAGGGAAATTGCGCCCTTTACACTGTCGCCTAACATGGGGCAAAAATTTTTTTTTGTCATCCCTTCATAAGCCAACAATAGACTACCTCGTGTTCGTCAATTGAAATTCTATTCATGTACATTATTCTTGTAACAACATGTGATTTCCTTCTTAACAAATATCCACAAACCGTTTTTTTTGGCGCGCTCGCAAAAAACTGGGTTCACAAAATGGTGGCCACGCGTGCTCACACCTTGCCCCGTATCGTGAACACTCACGACAACTACAAACGAACACAACAGAGTTGTTTTTGTTTCTCAACAAGCAATAAACATCACGAATTCGTGTGTGTTTATTTTTTTTTTTTCAACGCCCATTTCAAAACCGTAATGTCTCCTTTCACATAGCGAACATTACCAACAAATCACCTTCCTTCAACTAGTGTAAATAAAAACACGGGTTTGTCTCAACACTAATTATACATTCATTCCTAATAAATTATAGGTACAACTGTTTTTTCCTCTAGTATGCAAATACGAGTGTTAACCTTCCAAGTGCCTTCGACGAGTGTTAACCTTCCAAGTGCCTTCGACAAGTTTTAACCTTACAACAAGTGACGTGAAAAGTGAAATTAAATTCATTCCTTGTCTTCAACATCCTCAACTTCAAATCAGTAAATCTGTGGCCAATTTTTCTTCTCAACAAGTGAAAGTGACTAGTGAAACTAAAAAACACAGTTTTACAAAGCAAAGTCCTGGCCAATTTTTTCTTCTCAACAAGTGAAAGTGACTAGTGAAACTAAAAAACACAGTTTTACAAAGCAAAGTCCTGGCCAATTTTTCTTCTCAACAAGTGAAAGTGACTAGTGAAACTAAAAAACACAGTTTTACAAAGCAAAGTCCTGGCCAATTTTTCTTCTCAACAAGTAAAAGTGACTAGTGAAACTAAAAAACACAGTTTTACAAAGCAAAGTCCTGGCCAAATTTTCAAAATTTCAAAACACTTCAAAAAATTCCGGAACACAATCATCTTCCTTTTTCAAATACCAAGCAAACCTTCAAAATGGACTCACCCACTGCACCTACAGAAAATACATTTGGTGTAATCACCAACATTTTCCAATCAAAAAGAGAAATATTACTACAAGCTCTTCGTAAAAGGGAACTGTCGCCAACTGACAAATCAAGGAAGTCGCTTATAAATTACGCCTTGTACTTCAACAAGAAATACATCAGGAATTTACGTTTAATTGCCCCGAACCAGAGGAAGCAAAAATAATTACACCAGTACCACCTGAGTCAAAAAACATACCAGCACCGGTCTTTCCACAAAATAAAAGTTACGACCTATCATCCTGGAAAATTAAATTCAACGGTCGCACCGATGTGGAAAATTTTATTGACAGAATAGAAGAAACTGCCCAAGTCAGAGGAATTCCCATAGAGATCCTACATCGCAACTTTATCGATCTCATTGCACCCGAATTGCTCTCTTGGCATAAATCACAGAAAAAAAGGGCAGATTCTTGGCCCAAACTAAAATCAGCCCTCATCAGCAGTTTTGGAAAAAAGGAAGCCCAACACAAAATAAAACTGTCGCTGTTTGCAATCAAGCAACTTCCAAATGAATCAGCTGCCAACTACATACAAAGAGCTGAATTCATAAACGCCAGGCTCTCTTCACCTGTTTCGGACAACGAACTGCTGCCGATTATAATTGATGGTCTCCTCCATAAATATGAGAACATCATTACTTCACAAAAAATCCTCAGCATAAACCAACTTAACGACGTTTGCCTTCTATTGGAAACATACCAAAACAGAAGAAAAGACTCTAACGATGCAAACGAAATCACCAAACCAAGCAGATCCTCTGGTACCAAACCAGAATATAATGAAAGAAAAACCTGCTCATTCTGCAAGAAAACCGGTCATTCTCAAACTACTTGTTTTAAGCAAGCTAACCTCCAAGAACCCCGAGACACCAGAGCACCTAAGAGGCATTCTTCCCAAAACCGCTCTCCACCTCGTGACAATCTACGAGAAATTTTCAAAAAATCAAGACACAATTGCGAGAGATTACACGCTCCCAATAAAGTTGTCAAACCTCCACCAGACTTTTCGAAACCCCCTCCAAATTGGGTAAACAAGAAGCAAAAAAACTAATACCCAACCTCTCGGGAATCCATTTCACTCCAAGGCCTAAGGAATGGATAGAGTGGTTGAGACACGTAAAATACTTCAACCAGGCCTTACATCTTTCAACTGTTAGTTGCAAAGAAGCTCAAGACGGAAGACCCTATGCTCAATTCTCCGTCAATAATGTCACCTTTTCGGGACTTATGGATAGTGGCGCATCTATTAGTTGCCTCGGCAATAATGCACACATACCTTTCGTCAATTGCGGATTTAGAATCAAGATGCATTCTACACACGTCACAACCGCAGACAACACAGCACAAACTGTCACAGGTTCTCTAGCACTACCTGTCAGTTGCGGAAACAAAACAATCACGATCAACTTCTTAGTGATTCCTTCAATAACCCAGAACTTTATCCTCGGTGTAGACTTCTGGAAGGCCTTTAATGTCGCCCCCCAGGTATTTAACACTTGCAACAACACCTCTCACTCCACACAAGTCAGTGAAATTCGTACAGTAATACCTTACGAAAATCTAAGTTCTGCTCAGTCACAACAATTAAAAAGGATGATCAACAAATTCGAATCAATATCCTTCGAAAAATGCGGTTTAGGTCTAACTAACCTAGTCGAACACCACATCAAAACCAATGGACCACCCATCAAACAAAGGTACTATAACCTAGCTCCCCAGAAACTTAAACAATTGGAAAAAGAGTTAGACGAAATGTTGAGTTTAGGCGTTGTAGTTCCTAGTAGAAGCGCCTGGACCAACCCAACTCTACTTGTATCAAAAAAGGACGGCTCTGCACGATTCTGCATCGACAGTAGAAGGCTTAATGCTTGCACTGAGGCTGACGCCTATCCACTTCCATTTGTTCACGCCATCCTCGACAAACTACGAAACGCCAAGTTTATATCTTCAATTGATCTAAGCAAAGCTTTTTGGCAAATACCATTAGATGCTGCATCTTGTGAAAAAACTGCGTTTGTCATACCAGGTAGAGGTATGTTCCACTTCAAAAGGTTACCATTCGGCCTCAAAAACAGCCCTGCCGAACTACAAAGGTTAATGGACAAGTTATTCGGCCCAGAATCGGATAATAACTTATTCTGTTACCTAGACGATCTCATCATCATAACTGACACTTTCGAAAAACACATTGAAATGCTGGAAAAAGTCTTCCAACAACTCAAGCTCGCCGGTCTTACCATCAACTTGAAGAAATCAGAATTCTGCAAGTCCCGCTTGCGTTATTTAGGCTTTATTATCGACGAAAAAGGTCTGAGAACGGACCCAGCTAAAGTCGAAGCCATGGCAAATTTCCCCAGACCCAAAAACGCAAAAGAAGTCAAAGGTTTTCTAGGACTGGCCGGTTATTATAGAAGGTTCATCAAAGACTTCTCCAACATTGCAGCACCCCTCAACAAAATCACTGGTACACGCAAAGGCATCAGTAATTTCTTATGGTCTCCTGAAACCGAAAAAGCCTTCATCACTTTGAAATCTGCTCTACAAACAGCACCTGTGCTGAACTGCCCTGATTTCACACTTCCTTTTACGCTCCATACTGACGCTTCTAATGTTGGAATCGGCGGAGTACTAACTCAGGAATTTCCCGATGGAGAACACCCTGTAGCTTACTTTTCCCGAAGCTTAAACAAACACGAAAAGAACTACGGAATAACGGAAAAAGAGTTACTGGCAGTAATGGATTCTATTCACCACTTTCGAGGATACATAGACGGCAGCAAATTCACTGTAATTACTGACCACAGTAGCCTAAAATGGCTAATCTCTTTGAACAATCCATCCGGTAGACTCGCTCGTTGGTCATCACGCTTGTCTCAATACACTTTCGATGTCATACACCGCAAAGGCGCCGACAACATTGTACCTGATGCACTCTCAAGAATCGAGCTTGCTCTCCTAAACACCGAACCAACTGCTCCCATTTCTTCCACTAAGGACACCTGGTATCTAAAGATATTCAACGGTTGCATTAACTCTCCTCAACAGTTTCCCAATTTTATCATAAAAGAAGGACAATTGTACCGTAATTGCAAACCTCCTTTGTCTATTCTCGAAGACCATGCCTGGAAACTGGTTGTTCCTCCTGAAGAAAGAGAACAAATAATATTCAACAACCACAGTGCCCCGGAATCCATACACCCCGGAACCTTCAAGACATATAAGAAAATATCCTTGAAATATTATTGGCCCGGTCTTTTCAAACAAGTGCGAAATTATATTTCTAAATGCGACACTTGCAAAGCTTATAAACACAGCACTGCACCCCCTGCTGGTCTTATGGGTAAACCCAAACGCGCCGATAGACCACTGCAATCACTGTCAATGGATCTTATTGGACCTTTCCCCAGAAGTTATGCTGGACACATGCATATACTCAGTGTAGTGGACATTTTCACCAAATATTGTTGGATTTTCCCTTTAAAAAGAGCCACCGCATCTGCAGTCGTAAGCCTTTTGGAAAAACACATATTTATACCTTACGGAACCCCCCGTACAATTATTGTGGATAACGGAAAACAGTTCATCGCAACTGAATTTAAGGAGTTCCTGTCCAAATACGGCATAAAGGACATTTTTTATAATACTCTCTACACACCACAGAACAACACTGTAGAGCGTTATAACCAAAACATCAATACTGCCCTGGCTATCCTAGTTGATAAAGACCAACGCACTTGGTGTAAAAACTTGGAAAAAATTCAAGCAGCTATAAACAACACGGTAAATCTTACAACCGGTTACACCCCATTCTTCCTCAAACACGGCATGGAACAAATTGTTCACGGCTCTCTACATCGGAATATTGATTTTCCATCATCGGTCCCCTCATCTGAAGACCCTGTAGAAACATATGCTCACCGTTTAGAAGAACTCTCTGCTATCTACAGCGAAGTAACAGACGCTTTATTACTGGCCCACCAAAAAAGTGCGGACAGATACAACTTACGCAGGAAACATGTCACTTTTAATAAAGAGGATATTGTCTGGAGAAGAAACAACACATTGTCACAAGGTGCCATGTACTTCTCTGCCAAATTGGCACCCCGCTTTATCAAGGCTAAAGTACTGAGAAAAATCTCAGATTTGGTGTACACCCTGTCCGACATTTCTGGTAAACACATAGGCAACTACCACATAAAGGACATTGTCAAGGCTGGAAATATGGAAACAATAGAAACCATCACTCCTGTCCCTACGTTTGTACCTCATTGGCAGAAACAACCACTGCCATACACTACAAACTTTGCTTAAACAACTATCTATGACTTCTACTATTGATCTCACAAGCCGTCTACCATAGTGTTATTCGTTTTTTGTTGAAATCATTAGCCTTTTTAACCATAATGTTCTTGATTTTCATAAGTTAATCATCCATTATGGTTTGCTGTAAGTAAATCTTACACGACAAGGTACAATAAGTGTCAATTGTAACCTTGACCTCGGTACACTATTTCTTTGTATATAAACTTTTGTTACTATTCTTTTTCTCACGTTTCACTTTTTCTCATGTACACACCTTTTTTGAAACTGATCATTTCAGAAAAGAGACACCTCCTCAATGTCGGTTTGTATTTTTGGGTACGCGCGATACTCGAAAATGATCTCCATTCCCTGTTCCCAACACACCAAGTTTTCTTGACATATCATTTTATTTTTTTGCTCTTGTTCTTCCTATTGTCCTTCATATTTGTTCTAATGGGTTCCATCGTATAAAACAATGACCCTTTTGCAACATACACCCAATTGTGGTGAATGTTCTACCCCTGTAATTTGTAATCAAAATGCGTGTGTATTCCAGTTCGGTATCGTCATTTGATCCAAGTTACACAGGTGTAACAAACATAAGTTACAATTACCATGTTAAAGTTTTTTCAGTTTTCCCAAAATTGAATGGCGCTCAACTATCCCATTTGCTCTTGTCTTTTTTCAGAATTTGATATTGACACGTCATTTCTGAAAATAGTTGTTGTAAAGAAAAACAAATTGCAATTTGTCTTCCTCATCAATAACATTGTACCATGCATAACACCTTTCGGTCACATTGAGTATGTAAAATCATAGGATCTCAACTTCCTGACCCAAATCTGTTATTTTGTCGCACTTTATTTTGTCTTGAATGACATTAATTTGCCTTGTTAAAATACACCAAGCCAGGTCACTCATATCAAGTAATCCTGTGTCTCAAGGTGCCCTCCTTTTTGTATATAAAAATGTATAACATGTAAAGTTCACAACATTCGTGTTTGTGGCAATTGGTAACACCAAGCGTGTTTCCTTGCTCATTTTGTTTGGTCATTTTAAGTAGGTAAAACCCAATCAGGTCTTAAATAAACCACTACAAACCTTTATATTATAAGCAAAGAATATGTAAAGCCAAATAGGCCTCCTTTGCTATATATATATATTATTTTTTTTGTCTTGTATAAAAAATTCTTGTTGACATATGTCTTGTATTATGTCATCACTTACCGTGTAAACTCAACTTTTGGTTGTGTCATAAGCAAAGAGTAAGTAAAACCAATAGGTCTCTTTCGCTATATTTGTGCGCTGTGTAAGTAATTACTACCATCACATCAAATGTCTTGTACAATTGTATCTGCTTGTCATGTTAACTTTTGTATTATGCTGGTACCAATAACTATCGACATCACCGAGTATGTTTATTGTGTACTTTGTTCATATGCCGTCTGTATTGAAATGGAAACTTCTTTATCAACTCAAACGTAAATTTGTCTTCCACCATGATACGAGAGATCGTTATAAAATCCACCATGATACGAGAGATCGTTATAAAATCCACCATGATACGAGAGATCGTTATAAAATCCACCATGATGCGAGAGATCGTTATAAAATCCACCATGATACGTGCGAACGTTATAAAATCCAACGCTATACGAGAAGCTCGTCATAATCACTTAATTTTTTCGCCAATGCAGCGAATAGGTAATTTGTCTCAATGTTTTGATATAAATACCTACTGTCTTACACCCTTGCAATACTAGGCTCGACCTTTTTTTCAAAATCGTTCAAATTCTAACATGATACGTGAAGACGTCATAATACTTACCGTGATTCGTGTGAACGATATAATATCAATTGGCCTTTCTTAATTAAGATTGCCACCTGTTTATACTTGAACTACCTGACGTAGATCATTTTACCCGGATATGTCTGGTCATTTTAAAAACATTTGACACTTTTGTTTAACTTGCCAAACAGCAGGAAATTTCCCTCTTGGAAGAATTTAAAAAAAAAAAAAATAACATTGAAGCTGTGCATTCAGCAAATTTTGGTTGAACTGATGCCTGTAGACTTCTTGTAACTAAACCCAAGAACTATCTACTATCCATTGACCATGGACTAATCATCGGCTTCACTTTTGATTATGAGGTATCGTGTCGTAGGAGGTCAATCGGGACATGACACAAAAACACCTAACTCGTCGGCTGGGAAACGAATAAGAAAACTCCCAGGTTTGTGAAATTTGAACAAGGGTCTGTCATTTTCTCACAAATTTGTAGAAGATTAAATCGACCCCTTGCCTTTCATCCAATACACATGAAAGACTAGAATTGTATTATGTTGTATGTTATGTTTCATCACACCTTCTTGTAAATGTAATGAGTCGGGAAACCTGCTGTCAAATATATTTCGCTCTCTCCTGAAGATCGAATCCGGACTCTAGCCAGTTTTCAGCAGATTTCTGTACTCAAACATCTTCTTTCGTCATCACTTTCACCATGTACATATTGTTAAAAATTATTCACGGATTTGGAAATAGTACGATAAGCATTGGCTTATCGTCTGTCAAATAGGACAAACCTCATCCACGAATTTTTTTTTTCTCACCCCTTCTTCCATCATCCCTTCACCCTTCAATGAAATATATTCACTATGTTTTCTTCCTTGAAAGCCTTACGTTGTTACCGCTTTAGCGATGACATTGACCATGAAAGGTCAATTGCTTTCAAAGAAGTTATTTTTTTTGTCTCACTGCACAAATATGTTCTCGTATCAGTGGATTTGTATTCAGTACTATTGCACTGAATGGACTATACAGAGTCACCTCTTGATACGAAAATATTTTTTTTTTTTTCACATTTGTAAAATATCAACTAGTTAGGAACATCTCTATCTTTCTCTTTCTCTGGTTTCTGGCAAGCAAATCTCTTTCTTCTACCCAAGGCACATTTGTTTCTCTCCAACCATTTTTGCATCATTGGTCTACCAGGCAGGTAAACTTCAAGAATTTTGTTCTAATAATAATTCACCCCTGGACTAAAAAGAAGCCCAGCAGCCTCTCTCATCACCAGCTGAGCCCTCTTCATTGCCGCCTTCACTACCGTCACGGAGGTCCCCTCTCTTCAGCCTCGTTATATAAAAAGCACCCGACCACACGCAACTCAATCAAGTGTGAGCCGTTTGTGCAGTTGCAAACAAGTTGTCTCACAATATAATGACACTTTCCAAACAACAACCTCCGAGCATGTCAGCCCCAGGTTAGTTGTCCGTTCCTGCCAAATCAACAGTTGTCTTTTGCTCCATCAAGCACTGACACAAGCACTGTCTTGCAAATACTAAAACACGCAGACCAACCAGTCGCCGTTCATGCAGACTCACCAAATGCCGTTTGTGCATACTCACCACCAACCTCCATTTGGCACCAACCCATGTTACTCGCAGCCCTGCACGCTTTAATAACCAGTACAACCTTGCTTACTACCAGCATGAATCCACTCTGGCATCTCTACAAACCTGAAGCACCTATTTTGACCTCTGTGATAGTAGAACCCCTCCGCAACAACAAAGTTCCACACCATGTTCTTTTCCAAGACCCTAGTGTTCATTTGAGTGTAATCTCAAAGGGTCATGTTTTAGTGAAAATAACAAGTGCTACGCAAACTCCGACCCACTACGCAAACAAACTACGCTTCGCAAATCTTAGCTTCCCGGACCAATGATAAACTTAGAGTCATTTTTTTTTCTCTCTTTCAAATGTCACTATGTTCTGTCTTGTCTCGTCATGTCATATTTTACTATGTTTTGTCTTGTCTTGTCATGTCATGTCATGTCATATGTTACTGTGTTCTGTCTTGTCTTGTCATGTCACTGTATTTTGTCTTGTCTTGTCATGTCACTATGTGTTTTATGTTTGTCATCAATTAGCTAGCACACCCAACAATCTCTCTCTCTCTCTCTCTCGCAAGCCATCTCTCAGAGAAGCCAGTGGCATGTTTTAAGTAAAAGAGGATTCTTAAGCCTATTGCTTCATTGCCACGTCGCTTTTTCTCGGGCGGGCGGGGATGTGTCACGTAACGAATCGGACACGTTCAAAACTCCCGCGAATTCAATTAGTCAGCGGTGAGTTGTTACCATTGTCGCTGTGCGCGCGCCTGCCTTGCGCACGGCCAAGTTGGTAAAACTGCTCTACGCTCGACACGCCGGCCATTCAAATCACCAACCGCCGGACTCACAATCTAGCCTTGGCCCTGTCAACATGTCTGTTTTGCTATCGACCAGGACGCCATGATTGCGCGCCTAAATTAACGGCCGCTCTGTACAAGTATTTTCGAAGCCTGTACCTAATTGCTGTGCCTACTCACCATGGAGAAATGTACGCGTAATAGCGCGTACAGTACGGAAGATAACCCTCCTTTTGTGGTTCAACATGTACGTGAAACCTACTACAAATTCATGTAAGCGGATTAACTATCTTTACCTTTTATGTGCCTTTTGTGACTTGAATTATGCCTACACACACGCTTGCCAGCCAGAACCTAAATTATCAAGAGAGATTGTTCCTAACGAAACGCTAGGATATTTAGGATGTAAATGACCCATCTCATTTGTGTATCTGTTTGTATTTGTGCTTTGTAAATATACTATCATATCCCATTAATGCGTTTCCTTTGACGAATTCGAAGTGGTTTGTTTGGCAATCCGTTCCTCGTGTAAAAGCCGTAGCTGACCTGACGCCTGATGATCATGACCTCAACCTCTACCACCTGAGCTAACGCCGATATGTACTAAGGCACCCTTTTTGCAATGGACCTCTCATAGGGAAATTGCGCCCTTTACAAGTAATTAACAATTTTATTTTAATTCTACATAATTTATTAACCTTAAAAATGTGTGCTGTATTCTTTCAATTTTATTACAAAGGTGACCAGAGAGAGGAATTATTATAATGTCTTCCAGGATGGTCCCTGACATCTTTTACCCACTTGTGTTATTTCCTGATAAACCTGTCGATTCTTATCTGCTGTTTGTGTTTGTGTACCCACAAAGATGAGTTAATATTGTTTATTATATTTGTTTAATAACTCAAGTAAGGTAATACTTTCTCTATTTATTCGTAATCTGGAAATAATTGAATTTCTTATAAAACAGAAAAATTAAAAAAACAAATGTTCTTGTTCTCATAATAAATCAGTTCCCTCAACAGAAATGGAAAATATTAAACTTTTTTTAATTAATTTACCAGATTTAACAGAAGCGCGTGAATATATATAGGTACAGTAATTTCCAATGCTTTTACCCAGCAAAAAATAATTGAAATGAAATATCTCGAAAATCTGACAAAACGCCGTTCAACCGATACAAAAGTACTAATTCGGTATGAAAGCTTTCCAATTTACTTTAGTAATTTTGCTCTCATCACTAGGCAAATAATATTTTAAACGGCTTTGCACGTGGCTCGTGTGCAAACAAAACCACAAAAATGAATATGAATGAGAACTAATAAATTCAATTAACCGTTGGGGGAATTCTATGTAGTAATTTTTATGATACCAGATGTGTTTATTGGATGTTTACAACTATTATATAAATAAATACCAAGGATTGCTTCTAAAACTTTCTGCCTACAAGGCTGTCTAAATTTTTTTGTTTATCGTTTTGCGCATTTTTTTAAATATTATCTATAATAGATAATTTATTTTTATTCCGTTTTTTACATAGGTCTTACTAAACTTAGTAATATATACATGTTCAATTGATTGTAAGAAATTTTAAAGGCTATATTTTTACATAAGGTCGGAGTATATCCGCTTTGCAATAAAATCTAAAATAAGTGAAATATTTCTGAACATATCCAAAAACTAAACACTGCTCTTGAAAGGTAACGAAAACAAAATAAAATTAAAATGGCTCAACTTACGTTTTCGGTATCTATAATTACTGATAACGAAACAATATACGCAATTAAATAAACAAATATATTAAAAACGTTACTGTCACTTCACTTTTTTGTTGTTTCATTTAAATATAATAAAACAATTCGAGAAGCTTAATTTTTTTTTTCTAATTGCGTTTGGATCATTTGGTTTCATAAAGGTACACAGTTTATTTCTTCTGTTATTGACTTCTAGATTTCAATTTAAAGTGCGGTATTTTTTTCTTTCCAACGACGTTTAAAACATATTTCTCACCACCACAGTAAGGGAGATACAATGATTCTATGAGATCATATGAGTTGTTCCCAAAAGCGAAAAAATAAGCCCGAAGAGTTAAATTGATTAATTACGATGTGACTTTTTTGACCAGCGCAATTTTTGTAAAATATCATGTTAAGGGGTCATGTAAAATATATTTTTAATCTGACATACTCGAATGAAGTATAAAAAAAATTAACTGACAGGTAAAAACTCATTTTTTTACATTTCTCTTTGTGTCCGATTATCTGACAGTCATTAGTGAAGACTTTAAGGTATACAGTGTGTGAAATAAATAGTTGTAACGTCCTATTTAGGTACTAATTGTTGCTGAAAGTTATCTTTAGTGAAAATTTATTTGTCGCGCTTGCAAGGTATTATACGATAATGACAATGTTTAACGGTAGCGGCACATTTTCCAAAGGTATCTTTGGTTTGGCGTGTTTCTGTAATAGTTTTTTGAACAGGTGTTATTTATAATATTATATTTATTGTTAAATAATCTAGGAAAACAATATAGTTTTACGTACATCTATTTGAATTTCACGTGGTCCATGACAATGAAATTTATCAACTTTTGGTAACAATCACGCCTAAACACGTAGACATCTACGCATTTCACTGAAACTGGATGACATTATAGCAGTCAATATAAGAAATAAATTACGGTTCTACCCAATCGAGATTAGGCTCAGTTGTTAGCACGGCTTAAGTTGTCCCTGGGGAACAAGATTTAATCCTCAGTAAAAGCAATGTAAAATTTTGAAAGTTAAGTTACTGTCCCTGGGGAGGAACGTTCAATCCTCAGTCAATAATACATTAAAATAAACTTTGTTCTATACGGGTTGGTTTAACACTAAGCACACAAAAATAGAGGTCTCTTGCCGATAAAACTTGAAACGATACTAAAAATGAAATATTGATAGGTATCTAGTATAAAAATAATTACAAATCCGACTACCATAATTAGGGTATTTGCCTATGATTATTAGTATGATTGTTGGAAATCCTTTTAAAAAACTATGTAAAAAAACTTATATAATGAATAAAGAAAGAAAAAAGTATTTTGTTTTTTTTTGTTTTTTTTTATTTTTTATATTAACTCCACACAGGAGGCCCTGAAGAAAATAATTTCCCTCAGGGCCTATGTCATCTTTGGGGATGCTGTGTGGAGGGTCTTTTTGTGGAGAGGAAGGAGTGAACATGGGTCTTGAAGAGTCCCATGTTGTAGGAGGGAGGAAACACAGAGGCCGGCAGTTCGTTCCACAGCCGAGCTGTTGAACTTAAGAACGAATCGTAGAAGCGACCCGTTCTCATGTGACAAATGTCAACTGTGTACAAATGTTGGGCGCGCGTTTGGCGTGTATCCCGACTACGCACCGGTGCCGAAGGGATCAATGACGCTAGTTCCTCAGAGCATCTTCCATTGTAATACCGATAGAACAAGGACAGCATACCTACCTGACGCCTGTGCTCTAAAGATTGCAGTCCGTTTGTTAAGATTGGGATTGGATTGAATCTATCAAACCGACCGCCCGTTTCTGCACAGAGTCAAGGGTTTTTTTCAGGTATTTAGGGGCTCCGGACCAGAGATGGCTGCCAAATTCGACAGTAGGGCGCACTTGCGATTTGTACAGGGTCAGCAGTTGTGTATTATTAAAGTATCTGCGGGCCCTGTAAAGTACGCCCAGCTTCTGAGAGGCAAAAAAGTTTATTTTCAGTTTAAACCACTCTCTTGATTTAAAAAAAAAGTATTAGCATAATACGGCCAGTCTGAAGGTTGTCGCTATAGTTAAGTATTGTAAAGCAGTATTGAGTCAACAGCTGCTGCCACAATCCGAGAGGTATGCGTAGAATGAAAATGCGAGCAAACATCAAGAAATAGTTGAACATCAACGGAATGGCCCAAAAAAATAATTGTAATTGTCGCAAATGACTTCTCAACTTTACTTTATACCCCCTTTGACTGATTAAAAAAATATTTGTTTTGAAACTCCCTCAAAAACGGTAACCGCAATGTTAATTGCAACACCAGCAGAGGGAAGTGTCGAAAAGGCTAATGAAATTCATGTATATCTTTCCATGAACTACTTAATTTCAGTTCCTACATTTTATGGTAAGGTTTTCATATACACAGTTGTTTATCAATTGTATATATTTTCACATTCATTTATTAGTAAGCGTTATTGAATAAAAGTGGCGATGGTATAGGAACTAAAAAAAATTGGTTATTTAATACAAAAAATGCTTTCGAAGTGGGTAGGTTTTTATCTACTTACCGAAATTTTGAAACATTTTATTATAAGGCCTATTTGTTCGCTTTTGTTTCATAGAAATAGTTGTATCTCCCTTAGTATCATGGTTTTAAATAAGTTATAAATGGTGTAAGAAAGATAAAACACCGCGCTTTATATTCAAATCTTAAAATTTACCACGGAAGAATAAAAATGTACATCTCTATGAAACCAAAGTTTCCGTCCTCAATTTGAGAAAAAATTGTGAAGCCTTGCGAATTTTTCATAAATTATTTTTTCATGAGACAACAAAAAATAAGGCGACATAAACATTTATAATACATTTATATGATGAAATTAGTGTTTGTTTTTATTTTTCTTCGTTATCAGTAATTTTAATTAAAAAAAGGGGAAAAATAGTTTTTTCTAAGAAGCAAGGTATAAAGTGTTCCAACGTCATGATAATATATTCGAAATTGACTAAAAAGTTTATCAAGAAACCTGGTAATACATTCGTCAAGGCCTGCAATCCCATTTTGATCGAATTACCAACGTATTTTATTCGTCTCATTACCATCCTCCAAACATGTATGAGTATATCATGAAATAATTTGTATTCTCATATGACTTCGAACTTTCTAATGTATAAAACAGAAATACATCCAAAATAGCTTGTTAAACTTGAGTATCTATTAAATTGGAAAAATCCGTCACAATTAAATATTAAATAATATACCACTTCACTTAGAAATTTCATTTTAAAATTCCTAACTGAAGCACTGAAATTTCATTTTGAAGAATTGCAGCGTAAGTGGATATGGGCTTTGCCTTCTTCTTTCTTGGCAGACTTAAGCCTGTTCAGTGTTCACGTTCCAGGAATAAATATAAAACAAGTGGATATATCTTCAATACATAAACCCACCTTCAAATGCCAAGTAAAACTGTTTATCTTAAAAAAACTTCACCGTTGAAATACAAAATTTAATAAGGAATTGAACGCATTAATAAATGAACCCGGTTATGATTCCGTTTTTATTATTATTCTTGTCTAGAGTATTTATTTACTCGCAACAATTAACAGAGTGATAAGAAATAAAACATATCAGTAGAAGTAAGATCATCAGTAAGTGTACAGCAGACAGAGGGTTAACATTAAGAAAATTAGAAGGTAATAACAGAGTACATAATATACTAATCGTCCAATAATGGTATACAACCTTATGTTATTCCATACGATCTATATAAGAGTACAGGGCAGAGTACAAGGGTACGTTAGTTAACAAATAATATATGTTTCGTGATTCATCTGCACACATGTTTGTTTGCATTGAATTGCGAGTGTATTTTTAGTATTATTCTATATTAACTATTCTACTAGGCTAAACAAAAAGGTACATTTTCATATATCGAAAGAGGCTAGACACCTTAGAAAGCTGTGATTGTTTTAACGATATTTCAATATGAAATTCGCTTCTTTGATGCCCTCGGCAGCAAAGCCCAGTTGTGTGACATTTCAAACATTTGTCCACCACCGTCGTTCCTCCAGGCTACACCATGGATTTTGAGATCAAATGCCCCTGCGCACTATAGTTAAAAAGACCCCACGCACAGCATTTTCAAACTTGATTAGATTTCCAGCTAACAAATATTGCAAATTTACAATGTTGATTAATTTGTAATTAAAGTATATGGCCTCTAATTACTTGTTTATCTTTCTCCAATCTTATAATATTATTAATTGTGGATGAAAACACCGAAAATCATCAGTCTTGAAAGTGCTCTATGGTTATTTTATCTAGCCGTAGTAAACCTTCTATTGGACGGAAATTCTTTTAGTCTTCAACAGTTTACGTATTTTATACGCTATATTTAAATTTAACAACCTCCTCGGCTATAATTTTATATGAACACAAGATCTGTAATGTGTTCAAATAAAAATCACTCTCATTTAAATTACATCAATAATTAAATATAGCTCAGTTCTATAGGCTTGTGCCCTCTTGTATAATTGCGGTTTCAGCAAGCCTCTACAAGAAAATTTTCAAACACATATAACTTTACAAATCCCTACTACTCATGCGCGTAAGTCCATGTTCACTGAAATCCCGATGTTCGAGTAATATAATATTTCCACAGCCCAAGAGGGTTTCTACAGCGTGGCTATATGTAATACTTACTATGTAGAATACGCGCTTTCACAAAGTTAGAGCACTGTAAAATTTCACACCGTCCAAGCTTTTCTAAAGTTCCATAACCATTCTGAAACTATGGAAAATAATGATAAATCAGACATGCATTTAACGCCGTCGACAATACTAGCGCATTTTATGTTAAGTCCGGTTCAGTTAGTCCAGGCGTGCATTTAGCTTAGTAAATAAATTGTTGGGTGCAGTTTAGTAACTTAATTCCGATGTGCATTTTATGGCTTTAAATTGTTTGCTTGAAATAAACAATCAGTCGAGTCTGCACTGTGCTATTTGAATTGTTTGGGAAAAATGCTCATATTATTTGAGTTTTCTTTAGTGTGATAGCAGAGATGCTGGAACAATGGCAATCCCAAATAGCGAATGTTGCTAGTCTGAGAAGGAATTGGGAGAAAAAGAGGAAGCTTCAGTATGGTAGGATATAACATAGTCATTTCAAGCAGCTAATATTAAAGTTTCTAAGTTATTTATTATTTATTTTTCGGAATAACTTTATTGAGTAAAATCTCAAATTGTAATAATTAAATATTGAAGACAATATTAGTGATTTCTAAACGAAAATCTGAAACAGAAAAATCAGAAAAGGAAACAGTCACATATGGGACTCGAACCCAGGACCCTTGTCTTTCCGGGACAGTGCTCTACCAACTGAGCTAATGGGACCCTATTCCCCTCGGTCACTTTTAACTGTATCATACTTCGAATAAGAACTACTAACATTGTCTTCATTTTTTCACACATGTGCGACATCTGTTGACTTTTCTGCAAGTCTAGAATGAATATTTATTTTTCGGAATAACTTTATTGAGTAAAACCTCAAATTGTAATATTTAAATATTGATGACAATATTAGTGATTTCTAAACGAAAATCTGAAACAGAAAAATCAGAAAAGGAAACGGTCACATCTGGGACTCGAACCCAGGAATTCTTATTCGAAGTATGATACAGTTAAAAGTGACCGAGGGGAATAGGGTCCAATTAGCTCAGTTGGTAGAGCACTGTCCCGGAAAGACAAGGGTCTTTGGTAAAAATAAAAAATAAGATAGGTTTATCTAAAAAGACGCTGTCTGGATTGCATTTAGTTCAGGTTGAATCTTGCGATCATACATAAAGATAGTTGCCAATAAAAATGTGCGGTGAAAAAATGAAGACAATGTTAGTAGTTCTTATTCGAAGTATGATACAGTTAAGAGTGACCGAGGGGAATAGGGTCCCATTAGCTCAGTTGGTAGAGCACTGTCCCGGAAAGACAAGGGTCCTGGGTTCGAGTCCCAGATGTGACCGTTTCCTTTTCTGATTTTTCTGTTTCAGATTTTCGTTTAGAAATCACTAATATTGTTTTCAATATTTTTTTTATTTATCATTCCCTGCCTGTGAGATACTGTGAGCATGTTACACCATGTAAATAAGAATATAAAATATTCTCATTTTTAATGATAAACTAATGTATATTTATAGTACGAAGGATAAAATACTATTTTTAAGCCATAATAGCAGAGCATATAGGAAAAGTGCCTGAACGGAAATCAGAAGGCTGTGGGTTCAATTCCTGTCAGCGGCATGTATTTTTTCTCGGAAGCTTTTTTTTAAATTTATATGTTTCTTTCAGGCTAATAATCATTTCTAAAAAATAATGTAAAATATTTCTCCCGTATTATATTTTTTACCTAACTGGGCCGAAGATAATAATATGTTATAAAATGAAAAGATGTTTGAAACCTTATATGCAAAATAGATTTCTAAACAATTCAAACGTCAGACATATATTTTCAATGGAAAAACATTATTTTGTCTATAAGATAAGATATCATGTGCTTAATACCAACGTTAATGTGAAAATTTTACGATTCTCGTTTAATATTTTGGATTGTTTTCACATTTCAATTAATCATTAAATTTTTTTTTTAAATTTGCATTAAAATTTATTTTTAATATTTTATGTGATATCTCACAAGAGTGCCCCAATCTATACAATGTAAAGGCAAGGTACCTACGAGTATGTCGCCACCCGGTTGGGCAGCGTTGTGAGGCGGGTGAAATCAAATTAAACAGCGTTATGTTTCATTGCTGGTATAAAACTTTATTATTTGTATTACATTTTTCGAGCTATCTAATCTGGAGATTTGATATTTTTAACTACTCCACCAGAATTAGGTATAAAGTTGACTAAATCAATATAAAATTATCTACTTTTTGCTTTTAATTGTGTAGCTATACACGGAAAAATAAGTATTGCTAATTTATTAAGAATCTCTTCAAATTATTGGTAATCCGGTTAAAAGTATTGGTTTCCGATATCAGAATAAGTGCATTTGCCTTAATAAATGACGAAATATAATAATAATTTTCGGATGTTTATCAACACGTGTTCCGACATGGTGATAACATATTCGTAATTTACTAAAAGTTTATCAAAAAACCAGTTAGTTCAGTCAGTTATTTGTTCAGGCCGGCAATCCCGCTTTTAACCGGATTACAAATAATTAAAAGACATTCTTACTAAATTAGTAATGCCGATTTTTCTCCTTGTATGCAATTCATAAAGTATATGAATGTATTGTAATAAAATGATGGTACATTTTACAAGTTATGGGAAGATGTTCGTTCTACATTATATCTTTAAATTCGTACGCCAGCAAGTCGATGAACAAATTAATATTATTGTACAAAAGTCTCATAGATCTTATTACATTTCAAGAAGAAAATTTGAATTTGTTTGATAATGTAATCTTTTTGGGTAAATTAAGGGCCTCTTTCTCGGAACATCACTGTATCGTCATTAATCAATGTTTAAGTTATTATCGGATGATAAATTTAAAATAAATGTAATGATGCTTTACAAATATGATATCGTTTTCACTTTTAACGGATTTTCAAAGTAGGATTTCTGATTGGCAACCCCGCAAATATCAAACGCAATTTTCTATAAATCCAACTGTGGCAAAATGAAACTAACTCGTTAGCATTCTGATAAGACGTTTAAGGTTAATAATGGGTAATTTTGAAAAATAAACAATCTGTCCTAAGTAAATTCATTATTTTTTCATTTGTAATTAACCTTTTGATGATCTTCAATGTATGCAGTTTTCAGAGAATTTGATTCATAAACGGAATGATTGATTTCTATTTGTCAAAGGTAATCCTTAATCCTGATCCTTATTTATAACTTATTTTTTCGTATTTTTATAAATCTGGCTAAACATAAGTTAAGTGATTAAATATTAAAAAAAACATTTGAAGCATGATATTCATAAAAAATTATACTTCATAAGATCAAGATTGGTACTCGTCCCGAAAAGTTATGCTATAAAAATTTGCAGCCCATTTTCACTTTCTATGCCGAATAACTAATCAGCGATTTAATAAACGCTGTCTACGTTATGAATAACGTCAATGAATGATATTGAGAAAAGTCAGTCATAAAAGTTCAACAGCATTGTTATTATTGCTATTTACGCTCCGAATGAAACTTTCGAAATATTGACAAGGTGTCTACTTATAAATGTATTTGTTTCAGATATTGAATTCCATAAATAATAATTTACTGTGTACATTTTTTCTAGATATTTCGTAAAAACCCGCATAAATTATATTTCCAATTCAGTTTCCAAAAATATTACACCATATCTGTATGAGACGAGTTGTGTAAAATACAAGCTATTTCTGAAAAAAAATTCTGGTTTAATTTCACTATTTTTGCAATTTACAAGAACAGTTTTATTTTATGTTATTTGATATAGTCTTGGCAAAGAGATAGAACCATCGAAGTTCAATGTTTTTGACATCAAATGATGGCTCGTATATTTTTATTGAACCAACTTTCGTTATATCACATCCAAACATCTGAACTTTCATACTTTCAATCAAAAACAAAAAGATCCTTCAGTCAGTATGAACTATTATTTTTCACGATTTGTGAATTATCAACTCATAATAAATTTAAAGAACTTTGTAAAGAATTGGATAAATGAACATGGCAAAAGCTCATTAATAGTGTTACTATTGTCAAAATCGGTATGTTTTAATAAATTTGCTTAAAAAATATTACAAAATCGAATTCTTCAATGTTATATTTTCAGTTCAGAAGGTAAAAATCACATTCCTAATAAAAATACTTGGATAATTTGTATTCTGCAATTTTTGTGGAAAATCACTTCAAGAAGTTTAATGTTCTATCTTCTTTTCCACTGATTTAAATTAGGTAGTGTTTGTTTCTAAAATAATAATAAAAATATTGGGTTCATATAGTTTGCCCATTTTCGTTAATTAATCATTAAGTGATTATTTTTGAGAATACGGTACCTTAGATATCAAATTGTGATTATACCAGAAAGCTTTTAAGAAAATCGATGATTTAGATAGAGTACAAAACTGTGCCCAATACATAAAAGTACCTCGGCTGGATTCCCCAGCGCGGCCTTTCAACCACATGGAAGCAGCATTCCACTTTATTCCATTTTATTCCACGGATATCTGAATCTAGCATGATTGATTGTTTAGCTTTAGGGGGGAATATAGTCTCCCAAGTCACTGGATTCTGCGTCTGGTTCACATCTCCCGAAGATTGAATTGCTTCTCGGGGACTCGTTCGTTTATTGCTGCAAATGGTTCATCGGCTTGTGCCATGCGAATGTGGAACTTCGGGTTTTTGATTTCATTGCCTTTGTCTGGCGATCCGTCGATGTTATTAATATGATACGCTTTATCCTGATTCAGTGATTAATTATTTATTTGTAAAAGATTTAAATCGCATTTTCTAGATGTATAATATCTGTTTTTGTGAATCTATGGGTAATTATTTTTGTACTTTTTACTCCCATTTTGTGTCTTCAAGCGTTCGAAGACGCGTTTGGCTTTTTGTTTTTTATAAACTATTAATATGTCGGTGAAGTTAGTGAAAAATAATTCAATCTGGTCGAGTACTACTATTTTTTTTGTTTTACTTGAGTACCGCACAATAGTACCAATTGCTCTCAACCGCGCATAGCGTGTAGGACTATAGCATCCCCGATCGGGGTATGTTGTAGCTGAAGATAGTGCGAAGGGGAAGGAGATGGGATGAGGAAGTTGAGAAAGTACCTGGCTTTTAAGATCTGGTCACTAAACACGACTAAAGCCGTTTCAAGCAACCTTATAATTCTGGTTTCCTCCTTCACCGTACACGACAAGACTCGATTTTTTTGTTTATAGAGGTAGCTACTTTTTATGAAAATGAGTCTAGACCCAATGTTCAGGCAAACAGTGTTAGTAGGCAACATGCGAGTGTGTACGTGTTGTTACGAGTAGTTATATAACTGGATTACTCTCACCTAACACTCACGGAGAAATCCAATTTTATCACTCACAACCAAAACATCCTCCACTCAAAGACCCTTGTTATTCTTAGGGCCAAGACTATACAACCTCATACCCGATGCTTGGAAAAAGGAAAACAGGTTTTTTGTAAATAAACCACTTCTTGGTTTCATCAATTAGGGAGAAAGGAGAGTGATCTCCCCGAATCAAAAACAAAATCTGGGTTGCAAATGTTGTATTTACGTAATCGTATTACCTTTACATTATTATGTTTTATAAGGAAAAATTTTACTAGATACAAAAACCCCAGACAAACGAAAAAAAAACAATTTATGAACAGTAAAAAAAAGAAACAAAAACATCAAAATCTAAATCAAAATTGAAAAAATGAAAAAAAAAGAAAGCAAAACAAAAGTAAATGAACAAAACAAAAAAATCAAATTAATACAAGTTACCCTTATGTTCTTATCTGTTGCACTTTTAATTCTTGATTATCGTAATTGTTTATTCTCTATTCTCATAAGTATGCTCAAACGGCAGTTAACTTTATGTTCTAATCATTTCATTCTTTTCTCTCCCCGTTTTTGTTCTTTTGTTTTCAAAATATGTTCGTTGCAACATGTAACAAAAAAACAAAACTTAAAATATGATTGTGTGTCAAATTTTGTATATAAAAGTCCTAAATACATACTTTCAAATTATGTATATAGGACTACAATATTCAGTGAACAAACAGTTACCAATCTTTATGATTTATTTCTTTATTAAATTATATGTATCTCTTTTTTCATAATTTTAATAAATATGGCAAACGAACAACAAATACTTTGCAAGAAAAAATATTATAAGGAATAATTAGTCGCCTGAATTACAAATAAATAAATGCTGTATTGATATTTCAGGCGACCAATTATAGCTTATTCTCTGTGCTATACATAAAACCTTGCCTAGTAAAAAAAACTAACTTTGATTTATTTTTTAGTTAATATTTAGTTTTTAGTTAATTTTCTTTAATATTTTAGTGTGTAAAATGATATGCTAATTTATCTAAATGTTGCCTGTCCTAAACCGTCAACATATCAAGACAGTCAATTTTTTTTTCAAATGTATAGATGTATGTATATTGAACTGAAATAAATAAATGCATCTGTTTTAAAAATAAATATTTTTCGAGAATCAAAATAATCTGTTGGAATAAAATTCAATATTGAAGAACATTTAAATAATTTTATTATGCAAGACAAATTAATATAACGTATGTTAGTGTTTGCCTCTCTTCCCATGAAATGTGCTTGAATATTTAACACTGGAGTTTTGATGGACGTGATAATATTTTTTTTACCTCTATTTTTTCTACCTCTAGATTTCGTACCTATCATCAGTTGTCAGTTATAAGTTATGGAATCAGCAGTGGAAAATATATTTTTCAGTGGATTGAAATGCATAGACACATTTAAAAAGTGTGATGTAAATAGTAACCTACCACATAAAATGAAATATACACAGACATAAGACAAAGGCACCACAATAACAACATTCCAATTATATACTTCATCCCGAGGCATTAAAAATAAGAAAAAAACTGAATTAGACATTCTTTCAGAATTTTTATCAGGGTGAAATAATTTACATAAAAATAAAATGTTTTCCTGTGAATCCTTTTATGCATATCGTGCCAAATAACGCAAAGCCACTAAAAAATTTCCGTACATCCCACAGCTATAATATTCCACACCTAACCTCCAATGGATGAAAGAAAATGTTAAAAAAATAAACACAAATTTCCATTCTTCGTGGTAATTTAAAAATCCAGAATTGATGCAAAAACCCACTCACACGTGGAGCGGCCATTATTAATTCTGTCCTCAACTGAATGCTTTATTTATGGTTTGGTATAGAGTCGGTATGCTATACGGGTGAGTATGTAGGATATATGGTATGGATCTGTATTCTGTACGGGTGTAGGCTGTAGGGTGTATGGTCACAAAGGAGACGTGCGCCAGCACCCGCCGCAACCAGTCCCCGGGAAATCACCGAATAAATAGCGTCCGAAATAAAAGAATAAAAAAACACTCGCAACAAAACGCCATTGTGTAAACGTTGAAATTTTTCTTGACACCCGTGAAGTGGAAAAGCCGCACCAATGGCGGGCGGGAGTTAAACAAGGCCTGCTTAATGATTTCCTATCCGGTAGTACCTAGTATACAGTCGGCAGGAACGTACAATTTCGCTACCACGATCGTAAAATAAACTGTATTGTTTATTCTTTAAGAATTCGTGGAAATATTTTTTCTTTGATCTTTTTATTTTTTTTTTTATATTTCCTACTCTGATTTATTCTTTCGACCAATCATATAGTTAACACATTATAAAAATTCAAATTCATTCCAAGAGTACCTAATTAAATAAATATATTATTTGACTGTATTTATGAATTTAAAATGATTAATTTATAAAACAAAGACGATCTCCCATTTATACTTAATGATGAATTTCAACAGTTTTTTAATATTTTCACGTGTAATTAAATTTATGAGTTAAAAAAAGATTTTAGGTATTTTTTATTGACATTTTTACGCAACTAAATTATGACTGCTGTGTGATATTATGAATTCTAAAAGTTAATATTTTAAAATTTTGTTAAACGTTCACCAACTGCAAATTGAGTATATGGAAAATTCTCTTATACCCTAGCTGCGGTTTTTTGTTGATAATATTATTTTTTCCAAGAATTAAAGATATACATGGACAAATTTAAGATTTTTTTCATATTGTTAATTCAGTTCATTGAAGCCTTCGTGAGAAGACCTGTCACTTGTTGACCCCAACAGAGATTAATTTTACTCTTTTTCCATATAATACCTTTAGGCTGTAAAAATCATGTCATTGTAGGATCATTTAAAATAATATAGATTTATTGAAAAAATACGAAAATAATAATTTTAAATCTATTAAAACAAAATCATCGAATTCAATATTAAAGAATTCAGGTATTTAGTTTTTTCGTTCTTGATGTATGTTTTTGGTTTTTTTGTACATTTAATAGTTATAATTCAATTTTATGTAAACAGTTAATTTAGTCAAAAGTTCTGCTGTGTAATTATTTTTACACGTCGCAACTCCAAACGATTTGGCCTTCTTAATGCATTATCAAACAGAAGGCGAACCAGCTGTCACGCGAAATAATAATTTCAAAGCAGAACTTAAGATAAATGAACTGTTTTAAAAAAATATATTGATAAAATAATTGAATTTATAAAAAAAACAAGCAAACAATGAAGTTTCACAAAAAACTTGATTACGATATATACAGGTATTTTATTCTATAAGGTGTAATTTTAATTCAATTTTTAGCTCATAAATAAGTCGTAAGTAATAAACTTTTAAATACATAAAATCTACAAATAAATAAAAGCAAAGATTTCTGTATCTTTTGCAGATCAAAAGATATAACATTAAACCCGACCTTACACGAAATCGCTTATTAAGCCCACTTCCACGAAATTTTAGACTAAAACTTGGGCAATGCGCTAGTCTCTTAGTGTGGGGGGTGATCTAGTGTAGCTTTATAAACTGAAATATATCGGACAATGTAGCCTAGATACGGATGTTTTTTAAATTATTTTAAAGAATGAAAAATATTCCAGGGTTACGAATAACCTGACTGTTGCATCCGAAACTGCTTCCAAATTACAGCTTCAGATGTACATCAATAATGAACTGTAAACTAATTTATAAACTAAACTAAATTAATGATGTTTGTTAGAATTGGATGATCATATATGTAGAGATGAAACAAGGTATGAAAGAAGAAAAAAATGAGACCAATCACTTACCACGAAGCAGCACACAACACAATATAATTTATCAGAGTTCCACCGCGAAACCTCGAGATAATGTAGCCACAATACAATGAATGAATTATTTATCTTTACTATGCTACGTATACATACGCGAGCAGAACTGCTGAACTAAACCTCAACTTATGGGAAAGGAATGAAGCAACAGCAAATGGCGCGAAACGCCGCTAGAAGTTGCTTCCTTCCTTTCCCGTAATTCGGGGCTCGGCTTGCGTTTAGATTCATAAATGTATACGTACCATTAAGCACTTTCAATACTTCCTCTTTTTAAAAGATTATGTACACGATAACTATAAACAACTTGCTTCTAGTACTTCACGACTTCTTCTGTCTTTTCCAAACAAATGCACTTCTAAATTTAACAAGTATTCTTGTCATTGTTCTAAATTTCAAATCCTTTTTCCAGCAAGGTGGTCGTTGGAGATAGGTAGGAACTGGACAAATAACATTCCAGTAAGAACTATGCATACTGTCATTTCAAAACCAAATACTGACAATAGTGGAAATTTTCTACTAGCACCTCAGTAAGCGGAAAATGTTGTTGTGTCGCAGATAAACATTATAAGATACGTGCATAGTGATAAGTTTACAATAATTAATATCATTACCATAACAGATATTATGTATGTTCAAACAAACACAAAAATATAGAGTTTTATAATAAAATAATTATTTTATTATAAAACTCTATATTTTTGTGTATTAAATTTAATCAAACGACATTGCTAAACCTCATATTCTTGACACAAGAGCTAAATTTAGTAAATCGAATGATGAGTTATTAACATCAATACGTCTTATCAATTCAACATCAAAATTTTCATGCATTTTTTCTCCAGCATGTCTATTGTATAATGACATTTTACATAAATAAAAAAGCAACGAAATCCTAATAAACTGCTTATTCTCGACACAATAGCTGGTATAATAAAAGTTTACACTATTGCCATCATTAACACAACACAGAGCATATAGTAACTCAAACCAATCGCACAGCTTTTTCCGGCCTTTTCTGTATTTTTCCTTTAATAATCTACCTGTCAACACATCGATAGATATATTCAAAAATGTCAAACATCCTAATAAACCTCATCTTCTTGACACAAGAGCGAAAAATCCCATCAAATATGTCATCTGTGTATTCAACCAGGCATTACAGCGTGCTTATGGTAATACGCAATAATATAACGGGCGCATGCGTGCCACGTTACCATAACAATACCAATTCTCGTCTCTGTCCCAGGTTAGGCCTCCTCCAAGCCAAAGGTGAGGGGTTCGAATCCCGGCGTGCGCAAGTAAATTTAATTTGTGTTATTTCAGAATTTATTAATTGAAAATAATATATAGTACACTTTCGGCACTTTTCAGAGTGGTAGATACTCTCATTATCATCCTGGTGTAAGACCACCATTCAGAATTGAAACTTTGCTTGAAATGGCTTTAGCCGTGTTTCGTGACCAGATCTGAATAACCAAGTACTCCCTCACCTTTATCTTCCCCACATCTTTCCCTCCCCACAACCGTCAGTCTCACAACATACACCAATTGGTGATGCCATAGCTTCACTGGCTCCAGATGGTTGTGAGCAGTTGCGACTCTTTTGCGGTATTCACATAAAAAATCAATATCTCGGTTCCGGTTTGAGGGTAAAAAAATTTCTGTACAGATATTAATCAATTTGCATAGAATTATAAATGTACTACTACAACAAAGACGCAAGTTGAAAATTGGCTAAAACTGCATTAATGTTTATTATTGACATTTTTTAAATGATTCCCACAATATTATTATATTGTACAAACATTAATCTAATATTAAGTACGCCTTACATTTATCGTTTACTTATAAAAATCACCCACCAATCTCCCCTTAGTATTCCTTATTTACTTTCTCTCAAAAATTCTCGCATTTTCTCAGTTCTATACAAGTTCATAGACTTGAATGACTTCAATATTTGAGATTTCCTATTCCCGTATAGATTTCCCATAAAATTATAACCATCTCCCTTAACTTTAACGGCACATAGCACTCTTTTTAGGGTGAATTGCCTTATACAAAAAAAAGTACGCCTTATAATCATACAAAATTTCAAATATATACTCGTATTATATTGAAATATAATTTGTGATAAAAAATATAATTTTCATATTTATCATATTATATCATAAATTCTTCACTTTTGTTAAATTTTAAATCTTGAACTATGATGGAACATCTTACGTTTTAAGTATTTACTCCAATTTCGTGATATTATTAAGGCTTTGCTTTTCGTCGGGTGACACATTATCCGATTTCAGGAAAAGGGTTAATGAAGGTGCCGTAAAAAGGTCGTGCATAATTTTTCATGTAAATTGGACTCATTTGAATTTTTGTAAATGTCAAATAAAATTCAGAAATTTATTTCGTAAAAGTGTGATCATAGGGTGTATCAAGGGCGATGCGATAACTCTCTCGGTGGGCCTAGAATATTGTGGGGGTGGGTTAATAATTTTAATTTATTTTATTAACCGCGGCTTTTAATGCTTCAAAAAACAGGTTGTAAAAGGTTGAAAGGTTCTGCATCAGTGGATTGAATTCAAACACGCATTCGCATAATAACCGCCACCTTGTGTTTCTCACAAAGTTAAAACGTTATAATCGCTAAGTTGTTCATGTTAGTTAAAACAGGTTAACATTTTTATTGTTTACTTTTATGTCGTGAATAGAACTGGTGGTCCTGATAGATGCAATATTATTTGTCTTACCTAACGATCTTCTCCGAGGATAATACAAATACTATTTTCTGATGAACAAGTCTGATTCCGATTTTAAAATTACTGATATTTACTTTGTACATAATTCATTGGTTAAATAGTCGTTGATAATTTAAGTCTCTTCCTGGTGAAAGATCACCATTGAAAATCGATAAATTGTTTGAAATGGTTTTAATCGTATGTACTTATCAAATCTGAATAGTTAGCTACTTCTCAATATTCCTCTTTCCCATCTCCTTCTCTTTCCCTCTCCCTCCAGTCTCATGACAAATCTTAATTGGGCATACCATAGTCCCACTGGTTCCAAACAGTTGGGACTCTTATGCGGTATTACATTTTTTTAATTGTACAGTGAATTCCTGACAATTTATATCTTAATATCATTACGTAAAAGGCAATGGAGATTTTTTTCACAATATACAGCGTTTTAAGAAACGTGGTGAAAAATTTACCCAATAACCAAAAATTTACCAAATAAATGACTGTGTATGTGAAAAGATAACTAATTGAAACTTTAAATAGAAACTGACCCAAAATAGTTCATGAAGAGATATATACATTTGCTAATTCATCCAAATAAGGTTGATTTTCTGTTGCATAAAAAAATTATCAGAGTTTAAAATTAAAAAAAAACACAGACCTTTTATTTTTGAGGAGATTTTGCGCAATAACGGAGATATACATATCTCATACATATCTATTATTATTTTAAGGAAATTTACAAGAAAACTGTTAGTTCACTTTTTACCTGGTTATAAAAACCAAAAATATCTAAAATTTTAGTTTTATTTTCGCACAATATAAACGTTGATTTCTTGGTATTTTATTTAACTGCACATGCATAAGACATATATATGTTATTAAAAACATCACTTTCAAGAAATTCATATAAAATTCACGCGGTAAGGATCAATAAAAAAAAACGATTAAAAAATGTCCGAAATAACCAAGCTTTTTCCGATAACTTGAAACTAAATTCATAAAATTACATTATTAACGGATTAAAGCTTGCAAAAAATATTGGTAAATATCGTCGTTAATGCGAAAGTACCTACCATGTGAAAGAAATTTAATTGTTCAGGAGGAGCTAAAAACTTATTTTTAAGATTTACTATTTTTTTTTTAAAAACATCAAACATACGCCTTGTAGTGAGATGCAATATTGTATGTAAAAGCGAATTTTTAATTTTTTCTTAAAATTAATCTGTAACTCATAAAAATCAGTTTCTGGCTCCTTCTGAACACTATACTAATACAATCGTGAATTTGGTCATTAGACTCGAAATTATGAACAAAAACATGCTTTGAATCACACATCTCAAACTACGAATGGTTTGGTGATGGTTTGAACACATACATAATATAAACGAGACGAACGTACTCCAAAAAAAATTTTGTTTAGATTAACAACATAAAATGCGACAGGCGTGCCCTTCAAACAGAGTTATGAATGCTTTACCACGGAATTGTAGACCTTTGCAGCGTGTTTTGAAAATAAGATGAACTCTTTTAGACGTGAGTTTGGATCATTGATTGAAGTGTTTTAAAGTAAACACGTCCCCACGGTAAGGGAAAAAGAGGGGATATTGCAGGACGAAGACAGTCGGGGTTTAAACTTCAATAGGGAGAGAGCTCGGAGAAATCAACTAAAATCAGTGGTGATTAAAAGAATGTGTGAAGTCACTCTTAGTTAGTGAATTCAGATGGTGTTAAAATTTATTGTTAATATTAAATTAGTGTGAAATATTATTGAATCGGTGTTTGTGTGAAGTGAAAATGGTTGGACTCAGTGAGGATACAATTAAGTGTTGTGCGATCGCGATTATATTATAAAATGTGTTAATTTGTGGTAAAGTGGAAAGTTAAAGGTGATTTCGTAAACAGTTCAAACTAAATTACTTATCTTAAAAATATAGAGGTAATGATAATAATAATAAATTTAATTGCGTCTTAAAACAAAGTGAACGTATTTAGCAGCGGGAAGTGTTTGCCATATCGGTTGATCGAGCTAAGGAGGAATTAATGATTAACGAGATGGCGTCCTATCCACAGAGACCGTAAACCAAAGAATCAAACAAATCATTTTTTTTTTTTTTTTTTTTTTTTATTAATATCAATAGCAAAATTTGTACAATATGTAGGTTTAAAGTATAATATAAGTATATTTTTTGTATTTTTTTCACAGTCCTCCTCACTAGGGTTTCCTGTTCTGAGGCGGCCTGTAGTTTTTCTTAAATTTTTGTATTTAGTTTTGAATTGTCTTTACATTGTCTTCATAATGTTTGTAAGTTGATTATTACTTTGATCTCTAAGCCATGTTTTGACTTTTGTTTTAAATATATTCATTTAAATGAGAGGTTATGTAGCTCTGGATAAATCATAAGACTGCGGGTTCAAATCCTGACAGAGGTTTTAGGGAGGTACAATTTTATTTACAGAATTATTTAATTACTCTTCTATAGACGTAGGGAGGAGACCATAAAACTGAGCAAATTGCAAGGACTTCGCTAAAAGGAGGAAGGAATGCCGAGAGAGAAGTTAAACTAAACTGATTTAGCTATGTAGGGTAGAACCAAGTAAGCTTCATACTGGGACTGGAAAATGGCTGACAGGGTGAGTTTCTTTATATTATTTATTAAATTTCAGAAGACCCTTTAAAGGACGGATGCAACCGAGGAACAGGAACAAGGTTTATAATACCTCCCATACAAATAATGTATTATTTCAGGAATCTAGTCACAATGTTCAATGCCAGGTTTACAACACCTGCCATCCAAATAATGTATCATTATAGGAATACGCCAGACAGGATTATCAGAGAGCTGTAAGAGGGAAACGGGCCAATGACCTTTTTCATATGTGGGCCGATAACATTTGAGTTAGGGGAATGCCTCGGTCCGGGGGTCATATTAAAAAATTACCTACCTGCCGATCTGTTATTCTTTTAAAACATTACAAATCAAATCATGACGTTGTCCCTGCGATAAGTATTGAATCGCTGACGAAACATTAAGAACGAGTTGTTTCGGAGAATTTGAACAATTCATCAAATTTCAACGTTCATTTTCAAGTTCTTTGAAAGATTTTTTCAAGTTCTGTTCTAATTTCAATTTTGTCAAGCAACTAGCCTACAATGATATAATAACAGAACTTGAATAGGACTTTCACAGAACCCGAAAATGAACGTTGAAATTTGATGAATTGTTCAAATTCTCCGAAACAACCCGTCCTTAATATCTATTACAAATTAGGCCAACCAATATAAATTCGCAGTATAAAAATACCTATCTATAGAGTACCTACCACAACACTGGCGTACAATTGGAACAGACTCTACGGGGATATAGGATAGGCGCAGAGTACACTCAGTCGAATGGGAGGGAGTTTTGCTAGCGTATGACCGCCTGAATAAAAAGCGATCGGATGCAACCAAACAGAACAAAAATGAATACTTATCATCTGTTATTTGACTTTCTAATTTACAAATTGGGATACATAAGAACAAATCTAGAGTCAAAAAGGGGAGATGGTAATCTCCGAAATAAAACTACCAACCGAACAACTTTTCTCAACAGGTCCCTTTTCGTGAGGTAGGCAGCCTCATAAAATCAAATGCCAAAATCAAACCAATTATCCGTTTATACCTGCCTGACAGGATAGGTATTCAATAGAAGATATCCATACCTAATACACGAGGGAACTAGTAACCTCATAAAATAATTACTGGAACTAAATATTAAAATACAGACAGTCCTCATCCTAAATTTGACATCTCGAGTAAACCTTACATATATCTCACATGATAATTGGCTGAATGGGTAAGCACACAACATATCCATAGAAGCAGACATAATGTGGACAAGATCATCGTGTGTTATCTGTGTTATTGACCTAGAAAGGGATGTAAGTTCCCGACGACGTGGAATTTACAGCGTTTTCTGGAGGTGGCATGTAACTTGAGACCTTACGTGTCACATTTTCGTGACTAGATTCGTGACAAGGAATGTCATGGTTTTCTCCTTCTACATTCAGTAAAGTCGATTTTCCTGGAGGTGTAATGAGGTTGGGGCATTTATGAAATTGGTATGAAGACCTAGTTTTCTTTATTCTGGCGTGAAGGTTGCCAATCGGAACAAGGGGAGGCCCCGCGAAAGCCCGTCAGACCCGGCCGGTTTGGATATCCAGACACGTAGAGATCGATTGCCTTGTTCTAATTATCATCCATTAGATTTGTTTGGTAAGCGGAGGAGCCAACTTTAGCTTGAACAAATTCATTTCCGTTTCTCCTTCCCCTTCCAAAATATACATATGGATGGCGTCGACAACTAACACCATAAATTTCATAAAATCGTACGTATATCACATGTATATAAAATCTAACACTTTATCATATTCACATATTACTCTACGACAGGTAGAATCACGTAGCTAGTTGGGGAGCAGGCGAGACAGAAAATAAGGTTTATGAAATGGCTTTAAAACACAGCGGTAAGGGATTCAACTCACTCTATCTCAAAAGAACCAAGGGATACCACATACATAGATAATCAGGTTTCTATACCGAGAAAAAAAAATCAACACAACGTTCGGTGAGACTTTTTTATATTGAACCGTCACGTGAAATAATTACGTTCAAGGTCGTAAAACACGTAGACAAACTAGGATGCTCACACTTGAAGGGGTGTGTAATCAAGAGAGAGTAGCAAAGGCTTGTACAGAAGGCAGGGAGGATATTCCTACCCCGGATATATACATAATCAAAGCCTTATGGAAAAGTTACCTATGGAACTTAAAGAAAATTCATCGCAGAAAGAAAAGAGTGAAAAGCGCAGATCATTACAAAATCAAGACTGTCATAGTACTCATATTGCCTAGAAAATTCACCAGTCTACAAATCAAATCCTTTATATTTTTATTGATAATTACACAGCACAACTTGTTCATGAACATATGCTTAAAAAATAATATTACTTAACATAAACACTTACAATTAAAATAATAATAAGCCTTACATCCGCTTAGAACAGACTGTATGCCGAGGTTTAGAGAGGCTTAACGTTTTTTTAGAAAATAATATACTGTAATATGACATAAGTATTGGTTGATTCTTCAGTGAAAAGCTCGTTTTGTCTGAGGATTAAGCTTACTGCGATGGCCATGTTTATTTCTTTCCCAGATCCCACGTTATTATCCCCAAACATAAGAATCCAAAGATAGTATTATTATTTTACTCCTGTACATAGTTTCAGTATTTTGTTGAAAAATCTCTTTGACATTACATTAATAAATTTTTTTTTTTTTTTTTAAACTCGTATATATTTTTTTCTTTGTCCTGGCATAAAACTCCATCACATTACTTCTGACAAAATATTCCAGTTAAATTCCAATAAACAAATACTTACACATTGTATTTCAAAAGTTGTTTAATTAATTAATTAACCTAAAAAACATAATATGTACTGAGCATATGAAGCCCCTATTTAAATTGAAAACATGACAACCATTCCAAGGTTACAACACCATCAAAGCAAATTATTGTGTTGGCCAATTATAATTATCAAAATGGTTCAGGCAATTTGAAAACAATATATACCTTAATAAAAAATATTATTTGTTAAATTTTTAAAAATATAATTTATAAATTACACTTTATAAATGTTTGAAAACCACTCTAAATATTACAGCTCTGATAGCATTTTATTTGAAATTTAATCATTGAGGTATTTTAAAATCCATTACTTTTAATAAATGGAGCCTTAATATTACGGTTTCAGTTTTCTAAGGCACTTACTTGCTCAGCAGTTTGCTGGAACAGTCAATTTCCTATTTTTATGAACTAGAAAGTTCATTATTTCAGCAAAATTACGGCATTAAATTTTGATGAATCGGCGCGATTTTTATAAGTGACAAACTATGAGTATCAACTTCCTGGTTTTTAATCATCTAAGCTGTCACTCAAAATATTGCAAAATGCGATAAAATTTTTGTACCCACCAACACAAAGAAGTAAAATATTATTGCCATTTTAATAAAGTATTTTCCTTACTATAATTCTCTTTGTTCTTTCAGTTCTTTTCATTTTATTCGCTTTACAAATATAATCTATTTAGGCTCATTATATAATAAGTTCGCATAAGTAGTCAATGCAGTAGGAAATATCCGTTCCTTGAGTGTTCTTAGGTATGGGATACATCTCAAAGATTAAACCGACAAAAGTATCAGGTTGGAAATAAAAAAACGTATCTATGAATTATTAAGACAAAAAAAATTGCTTTCTCCTTAAAATTTTTAAGTAATATAACGCAGAAACGAACCATAATATTAACCCTTGGTTGTTCCACAGGAGTAAGATTAACACAGTTTACCTGATGGAGTCCTGCGGACAACTTTTAATGTTTATTTTTCTTCATAGAAACACACATTTAAAAAAACAGATTTTTTCATTCGAATAGATAAAACCTTGCTGCTAATCACTGGTCGTCAAGCTACGGTGAACACCTGCGAGTTCGATGACTCATTTTTCCAAAACAAAATCAGAATATTGACTAAGTTAAAAATACTCGAGATATTAAATGTACCCAAACAACTATTACTAAGCGATACAATGAGAGGTGAATTGAAAATTGTTTACAACCAAACTAAGATTGTTGCCACCTAAAATAAACAACTGCATTGAAAAAAAACAACATGTTTTTGCAAGCTGACGATGAAGTCACCACACGATCACCTGCAGAGGCACTATATATTAACCGCTTATAAAAAAATTACGTTATTCAATATTTACAACTCATAAGGAAAGCACTCTATAAACGCGATCATTTTCTAAAACTTGGCATGCCGTCTCTGATTCTCAACTCGAAGTTGCATCACCTTCTACAGCCACCTGAACAACTGAACCGACCACCCGCTGCCTGGCATCGTGCGACGAGCTACTTACTGCGCAACAAGCTGATGAAGCGAAGGCATTTCTATCAAGAAATTATAGTAGTGAATGGTCTCTAACACAAAACAAAACGAAATCTGCAAAGGTTATTCCAGATCATTGTTAGTGCATCGCTTCCTTTACGAACAACTCAAACGTACTGGCTTCACATAACAAAAATGTCTTTATTTTCACGAATGGCATTATTTCTTAAGATATCTTGGAATTTCTCTTCGCGAACATCGATCGCTTCCCCAGGAATGGCTACTTTTGTTATCTCTCATATAATTGATCGCAATTGACGGGACAGTTTTGTTTCGTATAATCGCGTTTTGATATTGAACTCATTGAGATGTTCAGCCAAACCTTTCAGATATTGAAGACGAAATAGCTTTTAGGCATTTAAAAAAAATATACATATACATATATGTCTGGAACCAGTGAGTCTACGGCATTCCTAATTGGAGTTTGTTGTGAGGGGAAAGATGTAGGTAAGAGGAAGGTGGGAGTGAAAAGAGATGGAGAAGAATTAGGTGGGAGTTACCTGGCTATGCAGATCTGGTCACCATAATCCAGATCACCAGATCACGTTTTAGACACCAGATCTGGAACACGGCCAACGCCATTTCAAGCAAAGTTTCAATATTGAATGGTGGTCTTACATCTGGGCGACACTGAGATTATCTTCCACGCCGGACAGTTATCTCTTTGGCTTTGATGAATAAAAAAAACTGTTTCATGCACACATATCGAAAATTCTAAAGCAAATGGTCATTGGCTACTATGTATAACTGTTACTGGAACTGCACGCACACGCGTACCTTTCCACCCGTTCTCACTATTCCAAGTTCGTTACGTCACTGGAGGAAGGTACTAAGACGCCTGAAATCATAGGTGAGTAAAACAAGATCAAGTAGCGTTCAAAAATGATTAACGGATCCCGGGGACCTACCAGATCAATTAGGGGTTAAATAATGGTGTTTTACCATTGCACGGTTATGTCATTATCAATGAAAACTGGCTTTCTTTTAATTGTATTTTAATTTTTACGTACATTTTACATATTATAATTTATTTATATTCTCTCGACTACCATAACAGACTCATGTCCATAACATGGTAGTTGTATCTATATATGTCGTAATGTAATAAAGCGATTAAAAAAAAAATATATATATATAAACCATAATAAAAAATCAAAAAGCAACTAAAAGATATAAAAGCTATTAAAAAGTAAGATTAAAATACATGCCAAAGGATATCTGTTATATAAATCCCCTTTTGAAAGCCTTAAAAATCACAGAACACAATTACTGTTCAGAGATTATGTTATTACTATAGACATAGAGACATTTCAAGAAATACCAAAACCTTTTTCGTTTGTGAAATGGTAAAAGAGAATAAATAAGTAGCTAGGGCTTAAGGAAATACAATAATGTGTAGGTACCTAAACAAGAAAGTTTTCGCAATGAGCTCTGACATAAAATTGGCAAAACATAAAGAGTAAAGTAATGGGGGTGAAGTGATTGTGTTATTAACTCACTACAATTTTCCTTTGACGAGACAGATAAATAGTCTTCTGCTTGGCAACATGCACATACGGGACAAATATTTAAAGTTTTTTCTCATTATCCTAGCATTTAATTACATTGGAGATATGCTCGCTAAATCATTATACTATTTGAATGAATGGAAAATTTGATTCAGAGTTTCATCTCGAATAGCAGCCGTGGAATGGCACTCGGCATAGAACGAAACACTAATGGAAACGGCAAATGGCGCCTGAGTAAATACCGCCAACCATTTTCTTAATTGTTTCAAACACAGACACGAATTGCACTCGGAGTGAGCAAAGAATAAAAGGCAGACGTAAGGGCCATTATAAAATATTTTGTTCATTTGGCCCCCACCGGCAGCCGAATAGACCAAACTGCTCGCGCCGCCGTCACTAAGATTTCCTCAAGAATGATATTTTCATTTGTGTTTTTCCCTCGGCGGCTTGAGTTTCGGCGGTTCATACAATAAAAGTGATTTAATAGGTTGTGAATCACTGTTAGGTTTCTCTAGAAAACCTCCCTCAATATGTTGCGGACCTATTATTCCTGGAAGTATACGGCAGTGCATTGAATAGGCAAACATCGTAAATAAGTATTCTGGATGCGATAGCCCAAATAATAATAACATTAGCATTAATATGTCACTTTCAAAACCGGGCTCCATTTTTTTGTTATTTGCTTCAAAATGGAGGGTTAGTTTATGTTGCGAAAATAATGTGTAGTTATTGTGGTAAGAAATGTTTCTTTAGAGAAACATTCAGAATGCTATTCAACTCAAGTTACTAGTAAGAAAGTATTGCCGGATAAAAAGTTCACGAATTCTTATTACTGAGCATTGTTCTTGATTCTCAATCCACATCCCACCATTATACGAGTAATTGTTTTATTGAAGTAGAAACTCGTAACTGAAAGTAAATTGTTCTTTATTTATATTTATTTTGCAAAAACAATATCTCTCCGTTTGTCGTAAATCTTCCACAAGTCTGAAGTTTATTTTGAGAACGGAACACAAGCATTATCTCGAAAACTTTAAATAAATATTGCATATAAAAAACACAGCAACAAAGTTGCCCAGATACCAATGTAGCGAGTTATCCATTTTGGTTACTTTTGAATCCTGTTTAATTCAATATGTCTAATGTAAACTCGGAAACTTTTCTCAAGAAAGATAGCTGGGACATATTATTTGTTTTCCCTTCAGCGCTACGAAATATTTTAATTCTATTATTTCAACAGGAATTTCAATCCCTCGTAGATTCTTTTAAATTATCTTTTATGAAAGGTTTAATATAACGAAATATATATATAATCTAGAGAATCAGGCTAAGTTTAAAAAAAGATTTTATGAGATATACAGACTTAGAAACCTACTACTCGTATAGTAAAATACCAATTGTAATACTCGCATAAGACGCGATACTCTTTTGTTCTATTATTTATTCCATCAAAATAAAAAAGAAAATTCGACAAAATTTCTGACACAACAAATTGTGGGACTAGTTCTGTTAAGATATTTAAAGTGTGAGGAAAATATTTTAAAAAAGGATCCAGAACTTTTTGAATCGTTTTATCCCAAAATGAAAAGAGTTTTTAACAAAACAATTTAAATTTAATTTGTCTTTCACAGTTATACAAAAAAATCCTTGTTTTACTTGTTAAAATCATTATTGTAAATTTTAATATTCAAAACGAAATTTTCGTGAGAAAATAATTTATAATCTAAGATAATTGGAAATAATTCGTTGGCAAAAAAAATGTGGTTTTTCTCGGCTATGTAACGAATCCCTTTTCCTTGAATTTCTTCTACTCGTAGTTTTCCGTATTGTGAAGAGGCTTAGGATGATAGTTGTAGCGGAAGTCATAAAGAGATGCGTAGAGCACGTTCCCTCTGGGTGGCTGACGAAACTTTCCGCGTCGCGACTTTGTCCATAAAACATGGTTGCCTAGCTAAACCTAAACCTGAACCTTTACTCTGTTTTAACTTTCAACCCTTAAACTTTATTTGTATGATCACTATAAACCATTTTATATCCTGGGTTTTGCTTATATTAAATACCTTAGGCCGGCGTATAATTCTACACGGTCTTTATTCCTTTGCGCATTAAAGGTTTGACGATCCTTTTGATTGAAAACATGTTGTTTTTTGTAATGCGGTAAACCCAACTTTTGTTTACAGATAGCTGGCTCATGGTTTCAATTACGAATTGTCAAAACTTTGCAGAGTTCTTGATAAAAGGGAATCAACACAATCGAGCTTAGTTTCTCTCCTACCCACATTTTCAGTTAAAATAAGGTAGTTTAAATACTTAATATTAGGTCAAATTGTTACGAAAAATATTATATTTACATCACAAATCAAATGTGTTATTCTGACGCAGTTCAATGTCAAAAGTCTCCAACGATAAGCTCTGGCGCAATTTCATGTCTGTTAATTTTAGGTTATCACAATTCTTTTAGCTCACAGCGTCTTTTCAAATTCACTGTGTTTAAATAATGAAACACTTATTGTTGCTGTCATATTTGTAAATGAAGCCGAGTAGTATGACTTAACCTAAGTAAACCATAAGTAAGTTTCTGAAATATTTATATCTTAGAGACTTCGGGTTTTATTCCTGGTTATATCAATCAGCGTATCAGGGTATTAATAACCAATGCAGATAAAATTGCATTGCTGAGATCAGCAAATAATCTGCTGATCGGACATATCTCTATTCCTGATATAACACAAAAAAAAAGAATTTTACGTTCCAGAGACAATTATATAAGAGCACCTTGACACAGGTTTGTTGTTTCGAGATGCAGAATTAACTTACCATTAGAAATGCCGCTCGGAAAAAATATTCTACTATTAAATACCTTGTCACCTGATATACATATCTTTCAAATGAACTTTGCTTAATTTAATAATCGTATTATCATTAAACTACGTAAAATGTATGTTTACTGTTGGTTATAATATTTATTACTGTTAATGTTCAATTAAAATAAAATAAATAAACAAAATGAAAATAACAATATTTTGTTAATTACCTTACTGATAGGTACCGAAATAAAATTCGTTGTTGTTTTTCAAATTAAACGGAAGAGTGAGTTTGTGTGTACCTTTATTAGTCTTATTACAAGTATTATGAAAAACTGCTCTCCTGAGTGTTTTCCGTATTTTCTTTGTGTTTTGTTGTGATTTTAATATTATATTTTTATTTTATTATATGACAAAAAATACTGGTTTCGTAAAAAGGTCCTCCTGCAAAGCTGCCACATATATTAGCTATTTGTCTCCAGGTTATATCCTAGCAAAAAATCGATTTTTGTATTTTTTAGTATCTTTCGACACTCATTGTATTTTGCAGAATGAATTTCTTATGCCAACATCTGAATGTATGTAAATCTTTGCATTAAGCAGGCAATAATTATTTCTCTCACATCAAAATGGGCAGAATCATGAATTAGTTTAATGCAGTCTATTTGACATAAGACATAATATCATAAATAATTATTTAAGTAACAAGTTTGGACACAACGAGAACATTTACTGGACTTTTAAGCTCTTCTTGAAGATACCCTCGTGCTTTTTTTACATTTATTTGTATTTTAGAAAAATTAAACTTATTTTCAATGGATTGATTGGGTATTTATTATTCATTGACACGTTTAAAAACAACTATTTACTTCAACAGCTGAAGCTCCGAAGGCTTAATTTAAAAAAAATTCTGAGGGTTTTTTAAAAAATGTTTGGATCTTCAAATCATCATCGTGCTGGAACCACCAAGAACTAGCAGGATGTTATTTCTATCCCAAAAAAAACCAACAAAATTAATTAATCTTAATAGGATGATTAACGTATTTAACCTCTGAATTTAGTAGGCTTCTTTTTTTCGTAAGAATCACCGCCTTACTTTCCGCTGGGGATAAACTCAAACCATTTCTACCCTGCACACATTAAGATCATGAAAAGATAATTCTAATTCGGAAGTAACCATTTTCATGATTGCACAATGTTTCAAAAAAACGTTTTTACTAGTTCGTTTTATGTTCAAAGTTGCATAATATAAATTCCCACTAGAAGTTGGTTGAGCTATGTTTGGGTGATTTTCTGAAAGAGAGTTATAAAATTTTATTGCATATATTTTAATTTTCTTAGTTGTCATATAAATAATGCAATAGAAGATATTTAAAACTAAAATGGTATTGACTTTAATTTAAAGCATGTTCGATATTTAAGTTCGGAATTCGCTGTCAACCTGATGAGTTTGTTATTAAAAAATAAATTAATTATTAAAACGTTTCATATAACATGAATGCATTTCAAAATACGTGTTTTATTTTGAACATTAAAATTTCTTAACTTTTAAACATACTTTAAAATGTAAATAATTCGTAAACAACTAATTATATATTTTAAAAAAAAACTAACCAATAAACTTTATATAGACTATATATGTCAGCCGTATAGAATTCGTTGAAAGTTACACATTGCTTACACAGCGGTAGAGGCTTGTTTACCTGTGTTTTAGCGTTGACTCTCAAATTATTTTTTGTGTATGTTTGTGCTTGTTCTAGTGTGCCAAGAAATCCTAAAAATGCCAAGATGGGTAGGCGGTAGAATTGAGATATATATACAAATCCAAATCATTCTTGCTTTAGCAAAAGGAAACTATTTTCCTCTTTTTGTTCTGCTTAGCCGCTAATTCAAAACTTGTCTACTCGAAAAAAATAGTTTTGAAAACAAGCTTAGCTTACTTCTTTTTAAAGAATTTTCAACAATTATTTTCAAAATATTATTGTAATAATCACATTCAATGGTACCAAGAAAGTGTGCGAAGACAACTCAGATCAATTGATCCCGGATCGGTTGTTACCACTTTAAACATCAACTATTTTTTTTATGTTAATATATGTTTGGAGTTAATGTGAAATCCGGTTTTAAAGCAAGTTATTAGTTCCTATAATGAAGTTGTAATTTTCACAACTACCGTTAGGTAAAGAGAATATTTTACAGTAAAAACAAAAATTTTGTCTTCAAAGCAAACGTTGTACTCGATCTGACTTCTACAAATAAATCTTTTCCAATAAATGGGCTTTTCGAGAGTAAGTAAAATATTTATTTTTGTATTACATACAGGACTGAAATATTCATTTGCTGTATGACCACCTGAACAATTGAAACATTTTTGGGGAGAGCTTAGTTCTGAAAACATTTGTAACAACTGTGCTTGGACTCGTGGACAGTTTTTTGTGTATACAAATCTACAACGTTGAAATATAAACAAACCAACAATCGTTTCAGCTAAGGATTTTAATATTTGGGTTCGTTTCAGGGAAGTTATTGTTAATCGAAATTGATTACAACCGACTGTTTGCGTATTTATTTATTTAATTTTACCCTCTCTTGTTCAACTGACCCGTTTTAATCAGGTTTACGAATGGTTACTATACGTTATTATGGTTTTTCTAAAACGGAATTCAATTTTGTTTATGAAGAGTCTTAATTGTCGAATCGTCAATTTGTGTAATTGATTTAAATCGACTATAACGTAGGAAGGCATAAAAGAAAAATACCCTTGTGTGAGTACATAACACATTATAAATTAAAAAATTCAAAATTCAAATTCAAATTCAAAAAAATATTTATTGCAAAAAATACACAGTACAAGGGGTATAGCTTATAGGTTACAACTTATTTCTTCCAGCTAACCCAACAAATACAAATTATATTACATAACCCAACAATTACATATTAACAAAAGTATGTAAACAATTAATAAAAAAAACAGAGGTATTTAATTTATGTAAGGTATTCATTTAAGGTGTAGTGAGGTTTGTTTAAAAGAAATGTTTTTAGTTATGATTTAAATTTAAGTATGTCAGTTATTTGTTTAATGCTATGTGGAAGGTTCTTATATACTTTAATGGCCATGTAGTGTGGTCCTTTTTGAAATATAGTTTTGTTTGCTTTTGGGATTAATAAGTTTTCTGTGAACCTTGTAGCGTGTTTATGTGTTGAGTTTTTTTTTGGGAACTTTTCTGGAGATGATCGAATTAACAGGCATATCTCCATTTTATATATGTCCGTCACTGTCAGAAGTTTGAGATTTTTAAAAATTGGTGATCAGAATTTGTAATTTTTTGTAGGCACCTCTTTTGGATGATAAAAACATCTTTGGCGTAACTTAAAGCTTATGCACATTTAAATTTTTAAAAAAGAAAGACAAACATTCCCGGGTTACGAATAACCTGACAATATTTGAAAATCTCCTACTACCACCACAGTAAGCGGAAAATGTTGCTTGTGTTGTGATGGAGGAATTAGCCAGCCGAGGTATTGAACATACTACGCCTGGATGGAATCCAAACGCTATGTCAACTCGGCCACCGACCGGTCCGACATGTTTTTATAATTTTTATAGGGATTTTGTCAGTGCCGACACTGCTTTTATTTTTCAATTTGACGATAATTCTGACATTTTTCTCTTCGCTTACAGGTGTTATAAAAAATGATCGTGAATGTTTATTTGTGACTGTTTTAGCAGGTTGTGGACGTTTTGGTGTATTTTGTGGTGGTGGCGGTGGTGCAAAGAAAATGTTAAATTCATTTGCAATGTTTTCTGGTTCTGATACCATGTTATCATTTATTTTAAGACAAATTTTTGGTTTAATTTTAGATTATGAATTGTTTAAGTTTTCTTTTATTATGTTCCATGATACTTTGGTTTTATTCTGCGCATTCTAAATACATTGACTATTGTAATTTAGTTTTATTCTGCGCATTCTGAATACGATGACGATTGTAATTTGGTTTTATTCTGCGCATTCTGAATACGTTGACTATTGTAATTTCGTTTAGCTATATGTTTTACTTTACTAAGAATTTTTTTGTTTTGTTTGTAGTGGTTTATGATTGACATGTCATTTTCTTGTTTTTGTTTTATGTACAGTTGCCTTTTTTGTGTAATAGATATTTTAATACCCGGTGTTATCCAATTTATTTAGCGTTTTTGGTGATGTTTAAATTGTTTGAAGAGGAAACAAAGTTTCATCCCATTATTTATTTCATTTATGAAGTATTCGTAACTGTCATCAATGGATTCAAATATTTCAGTGTTTCCCAACATACACATGATAAGTAATTGTTAAACATTTTAGTATTTTCTTTGTTAAATAATTGTTTTTTTGTATAACAAGTTTGTTTTATATTATGATTTGTTTTTATGTGCATAAACTGTGCCATGTGATCTGATACAGCTGATTCTGTGACTTCCCATGTGTAAAAGCTTTTTGATATATTTGTACCTATATGATCAATTATACTTTGTCTATTTCCTTGTATACACGTGGGATTGTCAATAATCAAACGTATATTGTGAGATTTTAATGTGTTTTTGAGTAAATCAGCATTTTTGTTTTTGTAGCTTGTATCAATATTAAAGTCTCCGCACAGTATTATTTGTTTTTTGGGCAAATTTTGTTTAGTAAAAGATTAAGTTGTTCAAAAAAAATATTAATATCAGAGTCATTATAGTAAACTGTACAAATTATCATTTTAAGCTTTGGAATTTCAAAACCAATACATTCAAATACAAATTCTTTCGTTATTTGCTTAACACGTTCTAGTTCTGTAAAAGAAATATTTTCGTTTAGGTAAATGCAGACACCTCCATGAATGTGGCTCTCTCGACAAAAAATTAAACCTAATTTATAACCCTGAAAAATGATAGATGTCGCTTCATCCTTTTGCAGCCAGTATTCGCTAGCACAAAAAACGTCGATATTTTTTTCATACAAAATATTTTCTAATTCTAAGATATTATTTCGAATGCATTGTACGTTTTGATGCATTATATTGATGATTTGTCCGGCTCTTGCCGATAACTCTTCATGGTGTGCAGGCGAACTTTGTATGTCAAGGTACAAACTCTCTTCGGTATCTAATTGGCTGTCCGAAAATAATTTTATGTTACTGTTTACCATAGAGCAGGTTTTCCGTTTCAATTTTTCACATGTGCACTGAACATTCATCACTCCAAGTAAAGTGGTCAGTTTGCAGTTGTAATTTTAGTCGATCATTCATTTTCTTGCAGTTAATGCATTGGATGTCGCTTTGGCAGTTTTCACTGTCGTCGTCATATGTTCCGGAACAACAAATAAAACAGTTTTGATGAATGAAAGAGTTAATCACTGTAAATTTTTTTTAACTCCCGAATCTGACACCATTTAATCATAAACAATGAAGGCCGCCCTCTTGGATTAAATTGATATAATTCACAAATACTGACAAACAACCTGTGATGTCTGTATAAATGTGTGTAAGTGCAAGCGAGATAGCATGCTTGCGAGATGCTATAAAAGGCGATGCATACTAGACTCTTGTCCCTCTTCTGTTACAAGCAGCTCCCCAATAAATATCAGTACAAGATCAAGTATCATTATTGTGTACGACCTTCACCCGCTATAATACTCCATACATCACAAAACCGTAATGATTTTTTTTAGAAAGAATTTAAAAGTGGTTTTTGTGGGAAATTTAAGTGGGAAAATAATAATCCAAACTTTGCATAACATTATTATTCTTTCATTAATCGAAATTTTGACTATAAATTTTAATCTGCAATATTTTAAACTAATTAGATTTAAATCCTGAGTCATTCAAGTTGACATTTAATTTAATCTCCATTTTGTACGGTGTGACTTTTAACGCCGGCCAAAATATTCATGAAAAATACTAGATCAGAATTTTCCCATTTATTGTTTTAATGCGTAAATTTACGGTCGCTTCCTCCCGGCATTAAATTATCTTACGCGACATAAACTGTCCTCAAATAAAAGTTGAACCATAAAATTATTCATTTGAAGGGTAATGTCTTTCCCCGACAATGATGGTCATAAGGCTTTGTTGCTACTCGGGGAGATGTGAGCCATTTATGAGTGGCATTACTCTAAGATGGTATTTGTTTATAAACATACAGTCAAATCGTTTTGAAGAGGACAAGTTTGAATGTGATTATTTGTGCGCAACGATAGTATAGAAAGTTTCGAAAAAATTTTTAAAATTAATGTTTGTACTGAAACTTAAATGCCCAAAAATAATGGTTGAGTGGCGACGTTTAATTAAATGAATTATTTTCTGCAGAAATAATTATTTTCACATAAGCATCACTATTCGAGTATTTGAAAACCGTTTAAATTTAGACACGCATTTTTTACGTTTTGGCCGGTGCTGAAGTGCACTAACTTCGGGAGATATTTCTACGTGATGGTAGAAGTAAAAAAGTGAAAAGTATTTAATAATTTAACAAAAATATTTTACCATATAAGAATATTTATTTTTCCGTACAAAAAAAATCAACTTATTTTACCTAAAAACTGCCTTAAAACGTAGGAATTTCAAAAAATGTAATTCGTCTTTTTTCTTGTACTGTCACGTAAAATTACATCCCGATACCTTGAAGATACATATTTGTATATTTTTTTCATTTGGTACACCTGTCCAAAAGCGAGGGCTTCTTTGAAATAATTTTCCTATGCCTACATTAAATACATACATAAATAAGCTTGTACAATAATAAAAAGTTATTACGGAATCTAGACAATTTGGATAATATTAGCGTGGAAGTACCGCTTTATCATTATCATCACGTGTCGTCTTCGTGCTTAAATAAATTAAGTGTTTAGCCAAAAGAATTTCTTCCAATCCTTTTTTAGGAATTTATTTATGGATTTCTTTGTTTTTTTAGGTTACTAAATTATTTAAACTTGCTTACAATCATTCGAAATAACAAAAGTGCAATTTAATTTTGTTTATTTCGATCCTCAAAAATGCACAAATATACCATTTTGCTGTGTAAAAATCCTCATTAATTTTAACTTGAGATAAGTTTCTTTAGCATTACAAATACTAATAGTACATACGCATTACAAATACGCATGCCGTAAGGTCTATAAAATTTGCTTTTTGGTATGCACTATTTTGCGGCTGGTCGCCGATCGCTGCTGCGGCCCAGAAAAATTAGTATTCGAATGATAACTATAAATTTTTTAATGATTGCAAAGTTATTTTGCTTTTTCATATTAAATTAAATCAAAACAACCAACTTTAAATAATGGTGAGACTAAAAAAAGTTTATCATTTTCATCTGTTCGGTTGTTATAGTATTTGGATGATTTGTATAGCGACGTATTTGTGAAAAATCAACTCAAGGGGGCACATGATAAGATTTCGAAATACATCAGCGTTCAGCAATCCGGAGTTCTTAATGTTTTCATATAAATTTACGCTCATCTTAAAATATCTAAAATAATCTGTCTTTGTATTTAATGACTTGTTTATAGTAATGAGAGTAGGTAATGTTAAAAAAATTCCTTTTTAAATTTTCCGCGCGGATTTTGACACCGGTACACTTTAACTACTGCTGCCTCCTCGAGATCCCAGAGTCAAGGTTTAGAGCTTCAGGAACCACAAAAAGATTAAAAAAAAATATATTTTATAATTATATTATTTTATTTAGTTTTGGTTGTGAATCAGTGACCAAAGTTGATGTAGATTCATTTATCCTTTATTTCATTAGCCAAGAGCTAATAGCCAAGAAGTTTGAAAAAATTGTTGTACTTGACGTAGTATCTTCTTTTTGAGATCTTTATGCCAAGTAACTGTATTGTGAACTCACATTAGTCACCTCGCTGCAGGTATTTGAAGAAACCAGTCGGCTAGAATCAAAACTTGGACTATTCATGTGAAGGAATCCCAATTTACCCAAATATTTTTCTCGGGAATTCGGGATCCAATCTTGAATGCTTGGGGTCTATCATTTTTCCTTTTTTAGGACCCAGTTTCACTTGCACGGTGGACTATAGGTACATAGTAGCGCATTAAATGTTTCCTTCACATTTCAGAGAACCTTTTTCATAACAAAGAAGGCCGCCTTAGCTTTACGACCAATTATTTTTTTATGTTTGCGCTTTGGTCAAGTTCCGCTGTAAACAGACCTCGTTAATTGTAATTTTTTTTCACATTTTTCAGAGAAAACTGAAGATTTTTTGCTACATTGCGTAAAAGATTAAATCCCTTTAGTTTGAGATGCAAATACATTTTTAATCCTTTGTTAGTAACATAGCTACAAATAAATAAATAAAAGACAGTTTGCTTGAAATTTGAAACGGTAAAAAATCTTAACAATTACCTAGTAAGTGGTGAAATTTTGACAGATATTTTTCTCTCTGTGAAGCCTAGGTAAATGCCTTTACTTTTAGTTCACAATGTTATTTAAATCATTATCTATCATCTATGGAATTTTGAAATTTTCGTTTAACTGTCAGCAAATAATGAAGCATTTTGATAAAAGTGTCCCAGTGTTGATCCTTAGACAACGCTGGGATATAATGTTAAAACTTTGCTTTTCTAGAAAATTTAACGGTAACTGAAATCTACGAATGAATAAAACAAATTAAAATGACGCGATCGTTAGTTTCGTTGAAAGACCTACTTTCAAATCATGGCGTGTCGTTTAAGATTACGGGTACGATGCTATAAATTAAAAATTGCTGTGCTTCCGTTGCCTTTAATGTTAAAGGTCTTAAATTCTATTTGTTACCTAAAATTGCCAAACACCGAGATATTTTTCAAGTTTATTTGAATTTTAATCGATGCTTTTACGCATATAGTGGATAAGAATGTTCAAAATATCAACTTAGACTAGAATTCAATAATAATTAAAATTTGTATTATCATTATGAAATTTGATTTTTAAATTTTAACAGCTAATTTAGTTTCGATTTTGTGTTATTATTGTATTCTTTGCGATCCTCTGTATCCGTGTATGATTTAATAAATGAAAATTTGTTACTAAAACAAATTAAAAAATACAATGTCGCCCTACAGTCGGTACGTGATGAGATTATAAAACTAGGCTTCTACCCTCGACAAGCTAACTAATTTAAAGTGTAATATAAAACCTACAGTTTTAATTACTTTTAACAAATAATGTAACAAATGTTAGTATCACGTGCCTTACCGAATAATAAATGTGTAATTAAAAAAGGCAATATCGTCTAGTTTCATAAATTTATTTATTTATTTAAACGCTTTTCATAAACGTTAATAAAAAAAAACGGAATGTAAGCACATAATAGTTATGTAACATATATGAATAACAATAATATAATAGGAAACTGATACAATTATTATGTAAGGATGATTGCATATCAGCATGCAGGTATTTACTATTTATTAATTTTTATTTAAGTACATAAAACAGGCATGGTGCCCAAAAATTTACATCCATGGATGTTTAAATACATAATATTAACCAAATGATAATAACAAAAATAGTAACAAAATGAATAAGCTAAATATGCAGAAGTAAAGGACAAATAAGAATGGGTAAAAGGTAAATACAAAATATGTTCATAAACGATTTGTTACTGTCACACCTGTACTGGTGAGACACTGATTAGGTAGGTACAATATTGCTTCTCTTTAAATAAAGGGCTTCATCACAATATCAGCTTAATATTATTAAAGGTAATACGTTTTTTTTAAGTGTTTAAATTGGTCAGTAAAAATGTCTATTTCATTATTAGAGCCATGTATTATAATTTCTTAATGTTCGCGGTACAGGGGAAAAATATCTTGTATTTGTGTGGTAGGCTTTAATATAGAAAATGTCTTTCATCCTCCTTGTTTATTTTCTTAATGGTATATTGATGTTAATTTGGGATAAAATGTTTGGTGTATCAACTGATGCATGTATAATTTTGTGTAGAAGCAGTACGTCAGAAAGTTTACGTCTGACCGTCAGTGAGTGTAGTTTATAGTGCAAAATTTGGTCATTATATAATCCAAATTGACCAGATAAACCTTCACGATAAGCAATTACACAGGTTAGTTTCCTTTGTATGGATTCAATCCTATAATTATGAATCTCATAATAGGGAGACCAAATTGTTGATGCGTATTCGAGAATACTTCGCACAATTGATTTATATAATGTGATTCTTAGCGTTAATCCTAATACTTGTGATATACTTTTTGAAACTGTATCTACATGTTTATTGAAGCTAAGTGACGAGTCAAATGTCACGCCTAAGTCTTTTATTGAAGTTGTGTTTAGTAAAGGTATGTTGTTAATGTGATATGTGTTTGAGAATTTATTAATGTTCTTTATGAATGAAATTACAGCACATTTGTTTTCATTAAAATATAAATCATTTAGTGTGAACCATTCATGAAGTGATGATAAGTGTTTTTGCAAATCGGTGCAATCTTCTAATGATGTAATTTTTTGTACAACTTAAGGTCATCGGCAAACAGGAGATATTTTTATGTTTTTATACTTAAAATTATGTCGTAGATAAAGATTAAAAACAGCAAAGGTCCAAGATGCGAGCCGTGCGGAATTCCCGATGTTACAGTAAAAAGATCCGCGGAGTACCTTCCTACAACCACTTGCAGTTTTCTCTCTGTAATGTAACTTTCGAACCATTTCAAAGTATTTACCATTACCATTTATGCCAAACTTTTCCAGCTTCTTGATGAGTAATGATTGAAACACTTAGTTTTAAACCACTTTATTTTGAGGTATATTCGTCGACCGGTTTCGATTGGACTCAATCTTCACCAACCAGTCTCTGATGTTTTCTCCCTCTACTACATACTTTCTCTTTATTTTATGTTTACCTTATACCTTGCTCTGTATTATAATTGAGTATTATATTTTATTGTCCTGAATAAGATTGAGTCCAATTGAAACCGGTCGACGAATATACCTAAAGATAAAGTGGTTTAAAAATAAGTGTTTGTTTCATTTTGTATAATGTCAAGCCACAAAGTGTTTGCTTTCTTCGATAATTTAATAATAAAGTAATGATTGATTTAATTGGTCAAATGCTTTGCAAAAATCCGTGTAGATGGCATCCACTTGTAAACGTTTTTCGATGTTATCGCGGATGGACGCGGTATGTTTGCTTTAAGGAAGTAATGTCATTAAAATTAAATATATCGACAGAGCATGTTTCATTTTCTATACAATGTAATCTCTGTGATCAAGCATTGTTGGTGAAATTTGTGCGAGAAGCAACAACAAGAAACGTAAAAATAAATAAACATTCTCACCAAGTCAGAGCCAGTTAGAACTTTCTAAATGTCCTTTAATGATTTTAAATTAAAAAAAAAACATCACAAATTTCTCCTCGCCGTGAAAATAAATCATCATCACCATAGTTTTAAGTTGACACGATTCACAGTTGAAACCGTTCCTTTTTTTTATTTTCATATGTCTTCTTTTTTTTTTTTTTTAAAAGAAAGACAAACATTCCCGGGTTACGAATAACCTGACAATATTTGAAAATCTCCTACTACCACCACAGTAAGCTGAAAATGTTGCTTGTATTTTGTGTTGTGATGGAGGACTTAGCCAGCCGAGGAATTGAACACACTACGCCTGGGCGGGACCCAAACGCGATGTCAACTCGGCCACCGACCGGTCGGTATATTATGTCTTGTTCTGTTTCATGTTTTGTTTAGATTTATTAGTATAACTTCTTCGTCAGTAAAATTAATAAAAATTCAAACATTAAATCAATTGCAGGCTCAATAAGTTATTAATTTACTTCTAGTGATTGAAAAATTTGGTATGAATACCATACTTTTAAGCAAAAGTGGAATAAAGTTTAAGGAACTTAGTTTCATAACACGTTAATAATTAAAACTCAATACTTTAAAATCACACTAATTCAAGCAATTTCCGTTAATGGTTTTGGTTACTTAATAAGTAACTGTAAGTACCTACTATATAATCATTAAATGAAATCATTATTGACATTTTATACATGTACCCTTCCAAGCGCTGATTTCTAAAAGAAATGCTTTAACTTCGCGATTGCTTCGCAAAGTTTATTGAAATGTCAATCAATGTGCCTTCCCTAAAATTAATTTTGTTTTAGAAAAGTACAAATCTTCTACTGATCTTAGCAAAGATTATAAATAAAAAGTTCAAATCTTCAAATGATCTTAGCTTAGATCTTATCAAAAAAATCCTTCAGGCCTCTGAATTTATTATATTTATTTATCGAGTTTTAGTTTTAAAAAATCTATTTTAAGGAAGAGCTTTTAAAAAGGAAGATCGATGTATTTAGTGTATTGCAGAGATGACAGCATTGGCAGCAACAGCGCAAGTGATTAAAATATCGGTACCTTTAGCTTAGATTGATTTCCAGCTGGCAGATGACTGTTGTTTCTATACGATGTACTCACTCTACTCCCTAAATCCTTAGCCTAAAAAGAGATCAATATAACGCGTTTAAAGGTGTAGTATGAAGCGAGGCTGGTAGAGACAGAACCATAAAAGCAGAAGTACAGAAAAAATTATGAATTTTATTTTCGTCACAATAATTTAATATTTTAATTTTTTATTCCAATAAATGCCACTAACACGTGTCCAAAAAACCTTAAGAGAAAATATGCATTTGAACGAAACATTTATTGACTGTGAAATTAAGTGTAAAGTAAAGTGAACAAGAAAAATTTTTTAGGGCTTAAGAAAATTGTCGCTTTGCCAACGGTCGCTTAAATAATATATACTTATACCAAACCATGATACAGTAAAAAGGGTAAAAACATTAAAGAAGGAACACATTTTTAGAATCAAGGATCTAAAAGTCTCGGTTTCTATCTGTCCCACGACCATTGCACTGATTTATGAAAGGGTCACTCTGAGAAGCTTCCGCTATGAGCGGAAAACGTAACGATGAAAAATAAGGCTTTTATTCAACATGAGAATGCACTTAATATAGTATAAATGTTTGGGGAAATAAATACACACACACATAACTTAACCTTACAAAGTTTATGCAAATGGGGAATATTAATTGAAAGGGTAATTAACATGTTTTTTTTAATACTTATGTGCATAGTACCTACTACTGTATTTTTCATAAAACATTAAAACCACGTGAGTATGGCAAAATAATCAATTTATCTAGTTAACGTTAATTGTATCGAACATGAACAATTATTTTATTGCATTTAATTTTAATTGCGACTAAAGTTGAACACCTAAAAGTTTGATGACCCCTTTTTCCAAATCAAAAAAATTTACCAGTTGAAAAATCTAACAATCTTGTTACCAGGCCGCAAAAAGACTGAATCTATCCTGAAACAGTTCGATAACCCTATTTTCTAAACGAAATCAAAATATCAACAAAACCAGTCGCTGGGCGAAATTATTATTGGCACTAAAAATACCTGCCTTTTTGAAAACGTAAACATGTTTTTGCAAGCTGACGTCACACAAACGCTGGTAGGAGATAGATATAAATAGGTCATTTAAACAAAATATTGGCAGTCAAATTTCAAAAATTAACACAAGTGGACGGAACACCACAAGTTAAAACGCGATCTGTTTATTATAATTATAAATTCCTTAGTGTCAACTGAAATCTGTAGTCGCTTCTGTTCCTCCATTACGGCACAATCATTTTAAAGATTACAACTATTTGCAACGAGCTGTTTACGGCCGGCACTCTATCAGCTAAGCCAGACGCATATGTCATCATTACAATAATGGGGCATCTCCGTGTGCCGGCTCTTATAATCAAATGACCATGCCCCCGCTGAATTCCTGAACCTAGAGGCTGATGAATTCCTCCTGGCTACCGACTGAACCAGCCACAGATGCTGACAACCTAAAGGCTGACGAATACCTGCTGGATACCGACTGAACTGCCCACTGCCGCTGATTCAATTCAATTCAATTTTCGATTCAATTAGTTTATTCCTTTAAAAACATTATAAAATTACATTTTATTTCGTTTTTGAGTACATTTGTAAAATGGTATTACATAATAAGTAAGCGGTGTATCAACTATACCAGCATCAATAGAGCTTGCCTTTGAAAGGCAGCTTCACCGATGCTAAATATGTCGATATCCGAATTGATTCTGTTCAACAGCAAGACTTCTCTCCCCACCGGCATGACCATTGGCAAGTTAGTCCTGCAGGCCGGGAGATAAAACAGTCTATGCTGTCGGCAACGGAGATAACCATCAGGAACAAAGAGACTAATACTCTCCATGATAGTCGGATTTTCAAACCATCCACGAATCAGTTTGAAGAAGTATGATACAATATGCATATCTCTTCTGACCCGTAGATGGTTCATACCGAGCATGCCCAAGAGAAAGTCAGTAGGATAGAGCCACGGGTAGTAGCCATACTCCCTCAGGTAGAGAAATCTCAGAAATTATCACCTGATCACCTGATCACCTAGAGGCTGGCCAATCCCTGCTGCATTGATGCTGACAACCTAGAAGCCGGCCAATTCTTCCTGGCTACCAACTGAATTAGCCATTGATGCTGAAATCTTAGAGGCTGGCCAATTCTTCCTGGCTACCGACTGAATTAGCCATTGATGCTGAAAACCTAGAAGCCGGCCAATTCTTCCTGGCTACCAACTGAATTAGCCATTGATGTTGAAAACCTAGAGGCTGGCCGATTCCTGCTGGCTACCAATTGAACTAGCCACGCCATTTGCTGTATCGTATGGCGCGATGATGCACAATGTGCTCCAATCTGAAATTATCGCTGAAAGGTTTCCGATTGTATCAGTTTTCTATCTGTGTTTTAAATCCCAGTTGTATTGAAATACATATCACTATTTCTTGTGAATTGGGTTGGCTGTAAAAAATAGGAAGTACCTATAAGCTACACCCCTTTGTACGTTCTGTATACCAGTACAATACTTGTAATTAAAATGTGAATTTTGATTCGAATCGTCTTTTTTATGATGGTTTGGATAGAACACCTCACGGTGTTTTACTTAAATCATTACCTAGGTTGAGGACTGATGTGTGCCTGTGGATATTATTTACAGTCTTTTCTTGTGCAGGCAAACACGTCCCGTACATTACTAATCTGTAATTAATAATTAGTAGGGAAATTCGTTCGCTGCCGGGAACAGCTCATATGTTCTGATATAATTTTTTTTATCTGCCTTACTATTATTATGATGAGAGATATGATCTAAACAGGGTTTTTTCAAAGTGTGGACCTCGGCCACCTGTGTAGTTAAGGAACTTATTTACATATTAAACAGAAAGGTCCTCAAACAATTGAAAAAATTCAAACAATTCAAGAATAGGAAGCCTCGTGAAAACTATGCAAGCTAATTCATTACATTAAAATAATTAAGTAGGAATTAAACAAATAAGTAGCTTTTTAATGTGATTTTTGTGTAATCAATAAATTAAACTTTGATGTCATGGAACACATTTTTTCTAACCTGATCTCAACCTCAAATCTCATCTGTCTAAACGGTACTAGAAAGAGAAAACCTCATGCTTTATATACGAATTTAGAAGTTAACCATAGAATAATTAAAATGTACACCTATTGAAAACAAACATTCCGACCGCGAATTAGAAAAAAAATTATGAAATTTCTCAAATTTTGTATTCATTATTTTTATATGAAACGACAAAAAAGTTTGGTGACAGTTACGTTCATAACACATTTGTCTAATAATTGTTTTTTATGAGTATTTTTAAGAAGGAAAAAATGTGAGATGAGCCATTATTTTTTTTTGTACCTATTAAAAATTTTAATTATACGAAAAGTATTTTTACTTCTAACTAGCTGACTTGTACCCGGCGATGCTCGGGGACTTACGCCAGGACTGGGACTTTGAGGTTGTGAATCCTACAGTACCTTACAAACGGGTTCACGTTTAATGTTTAAATAATATTATTTTATTGCATTGTCTATTTTTTCACTTAATCGTACAATGTCATTCTCGTGCGTGGGCGACCTCTTCATCCAATCATTTCCAAGTCAAATATTAATGGCCTAGTGCACATATGTGTTTTTGAAATTCAATTTAAAGCAACAAAATTAATGAGAATATCCACTTTTTCTCCATTCTAGATGAAATAAGTAATGTAAATTTCTCAAGAAACATCTATATACAAAGTAATAAATCCTAATAAATTCTTTACAAAACGAAATTGTTTTTAATTAAAAATGCACTTAGCACATATGTGCGCTAGGCCATCTACATTCTCTTTACACCTAATTCTTTGTTCATCACTTTAGTTTCATTTTACAACAAATAATTATTAAATCAATGTCTTCCTCGAGCATACCCAACTTTTTCTACCACTTACTTCTACAAATCGTCATACCCAAAATGTTACTGATAAAAAACTACATAACGTCGACATCAATTCGACTCCGTATCTCACTCCAGTGCAGAGATAATGCGTTGAGTATTTTTCGAGCATCCCCGCGCTTTCACCATTCAAACTCTCTCTAAACACTCATGAAATTGATAAGAATAAGCTTTGAAATTTTTAACGAAATCGGATGAACTGTAAAGGAACGCGTACGGGACAAACACAGAAACATTATTCTTTTATATAATGTATAGTAATATTCGAAAGCCTGTTGGAGCAGTTGGGACTTTTGTGCGGTATTCACAGAAGAAAAAAATGAACCTGAATTGGTAAAATACCATGTTTCGAAATTGAAAGTTGCTTGAAATTGTGCCAGGTACCTACTTCCCAACGTTCCTACTGCACATCTCCTTCCTTCTCCCACCCCCTCAGCCGCGCAACATACTCCAATATTCATTTCGGACAGTCGGAAACTGCTAGGACACCTGTATTTGCTTAATGTCTCAGAAATTAAATATTAAATTAACTGCGGTTGACGATTTTCTCAAAACTTTTGTTCCAAAACGTCCCTTCAGTATTTTCATCACTTTTGTACAGTTTACAATGTTTTCTGTACATTTTAAATGAGTTATGTACTCGTATATCTTATTTTTTAAATTTTACTTAAAAAAATGACTGTTTCAGTAACAAGATAAAATTATCTTTCCGGTGTATCCATTTAAAATAAGCATTACTATTTCTAAATAATACAATTTTTATATCAAACGTGAAAAATGTTATGAAGAACTTTAACCACATTTTTACTCAAATTTTTACTCCAATCCTGGAAAAATTGAGACATCTCGATATTTCTAAAACACGTTCGTTGTGTTTGTGAAATTTGTAAGAAAACTGTACCTTCACTTTTATCAAGTTCATATAATAATAAATAAGAAATAATTTTTCAAGTTAAACCGATTGTTACGATAGCGGCGCGAAATATGATTAGTACATTTTGGCTATTTTCAGGATTTTATTAATGGATGTCAGTATAAATATTTGAAGAAAACTAAAAAGAATTTTTATTTCTCATTTAAACGCAAAAAAATAAGTATTTACGCATGATAGAAAAAAAGATAAAAATACGTTTATAAAATATATGGTAATATATGACTCTAAAACGCTGGAGGGGTTAAAGTTATTGTATACTTTTCAGCACCGCTTTTGCTTATGCTGAGCGAACACATGCCAGGTAGACATACTAACTACTCGTGTGCTTGTAGGTTAGTATGCACAAGCACTAACTACGCACATCTCTAGTTTCATGACTGGAGATAAATTATAAATGAACTGCAAAGCAGCGAACCTGTATTTAATTCCACAAGCAATGGTAGCTGCGATAGTGCATGTAATGTTCAGAGTCTTTTCATCGCTCCACCGAGCCACTTTTATCGCAAAAATACCATGCCTTGCTTTTTCCAAAACAAAAAAAACGTACGCATTTCACTCTGCTAGCTATCAGCAGAGCGCGTTCAGACATGCTGCGCATCTCCCACCACTTTCCCCACCTCACACCACGTGCCACCGACGGACAAAAAATTAAACGCATTGCGATTTAATGGCATACGAGCTACTAGTTACTAGCGGTGACACAATACACATGCCACTGGCACGCTGCATACCGCTACTGGCATGTTTTGAGCAAGTTTCTAGCATGTGTATCTGCGGCTTTACGTAAATGCTTCAGTTGGTCAGTGCACGGGTGCTTTACAATCCGGTGTCGTATTTAAAAAAATTTTTTTTTTCAAAGACAATTTACCTTGGATACATGTTATTTCAACTATCATCCATACTAGGGATGTAGAAACGTAGAAATGTAGGGATATAGGGATGCCCCTGTATTATGGCGGGTGAAGTTTACAAATTGAAGATTTTCATAATTTGCATAACAATAGCTAAATTTTACAATTCCCATTTAATTCATATATTATGGGACAAACAATAAGTTAATAATTAATTAAAAGTCGATAAGGTATGATTTGAGATTTTCACCGCCAAAAGTATTATAGTGATTTGTTTTTGGTCATCATCAGGGCAGATGTGTTTGACTGATGATGGACGCTGTCCGAAACGTTGAATAAATAAGGAGATAGCGCAACACGGCATAATACCCCAAAAACAAATCACTATAAAAGTTGATAAGTATAATATTTCATATGAATTAAGACAATTGGGGAATGTGAGAGATTTGTGAAGAGAGATTAGGAGTTTGAAGTGTAGAATGTATGGGTGTTGTGATTGAAATGTATTCATTTCTTATAACTTCAACAAGAGTGTTTTTGAAGTTTGAAATTTTTAATTGATATTGTTTTATTTATTTTGAATTAATTAGCACATGATTTAAGAGCATTCGATCGCTTTGAAAGTCACTTTTGTCCACTTTAACAAAACACAGTTAATATTTTTTAAATAAAGTTTTTTTATTGATAATTTAATTTTTTTTTATTTCAGATTCACTTATGTATCAAATTGAGATAAATCCCTGCTATGGTTTTTAGTTAATATTACTCTTTAAGTATGAAATATTCTAAAAATATATATCGGAAGTAATTTTGACAACTGTTTATTGCATTGGAGTATTGTTGTTGAACTAGAAACCCAATTTTTAAAACGTTTATAAATAGTGATTTTCACATTAAAATATTGCAGTCATGATAACTATGCGCATGTGCGTACATTTTACGGTGCATGAAAATTGTGATACGGAATTATGTGAATGCATACAAACACAAAATTAATAATAATTTAAATAGTTAAAAGTAACAAGCAACAGAGTATAAAACAAAGTCGCTATACTCGTCTGTCTGTTTGTGCGCTTAGTTCTTTTAAGTTCTGCAACGGATTTTGATAGGATTTTCATTATCATTTATAGATTTTCTTCCAAAAGGTTTACGTATATAATACATGTAAAATATATTTATACAAAGTAGAAAAATACGATGTTTTGTAATCAAGATGTAAAAAAATATTGTCGGGAGATTACATTGCTAACGCTGATTAAACCTTATGAGATACATCAAAATAATGTATTACGGATTTGTATTTCTTAAAAAGGCCTACAGAAAAGTCAGCGATGGTGTATGTCTATTTCCTAAGGATAACCGCCACTAACGCCAGGTACACGTCAGCTAGCGGCACCATATAAAGAATAAGAAAAATTCTTTAAAACATATCATTACTTTTATGTGAAAAAATGCTATTCATGGGACCCATTTTCAGCTACATTCTCTTTATGTCTGGCATTGAAACTTGTGTGATTGTACAAAGTGTGATTGTACGACCAAAAGGTTAATATCTTTATTTGATTACTAGTGCAATGTATTAATTTTCCACACACTAATTGTCCATATTACGCCACATCAATGAAATTGTTATATCTGAAAGGCGACTTGCCTTTTCGTAGGGGTTTCCTTTATTTACTACATTCTGTCTTTGTGAGTCTTCCGATAAATCACGCACCCCAATTTGATACGAGTTAAGAAAGATTCAGGGTCGGGGCATGCCGGGAATCAACAAGCTGTTCACGTTCCCTTGGTTTGTTCTAGAAACCCTTGTCCTGCCCCGATATTCCAGCTTTTGGATATTTTTAACGACGCAAAGTATGAAAATGTTTTTTACGCCTATATTGGAAAATACCGCAGGTTTTTTTGACAGTTTTGAGCTGAACAAATATAAAGGGCATGAAGATGTTCTTACTCCCGTTTCATGAATATTTAGTACGATCCGAAAGTTTGAATATTTTCCAGCAAGGCTTTCTTATACACGACATTACTTTAATTGTATAAAATCAGAAAAAAATCTAAGAATATTATTGTCTTGAAATTGGCAGAGTTTTTTTAGTCATGAATTTTTGGTCAACGTATATGTTTAGTTAGCAACGTCATTTCCATCAGCATCAATTGAGCTTTTAAAAATTGATTGATGAGACCTAAATCAAGAGGCCAAATTGTTCAACTGTTCAAAAATAACAAATAGTATATTTCTACAAAATAATGTTGAAACTTGGGCAAAGCCAGGCAGTAAGAAAAGGCACTAAGTGCTTAATTTAATGAGGCCGAATAAACAAACCAATGTCTTACCGAAGAAATCGATTAAATCAATATTTATAATAAAACATTTTCGAATGTTACCTACCAAAGTGTGTTGTATTAATGTACAGCCACAACAATGCGGTTGATTTATTATAATTATTACTAGAAGAACCACACTTCGTCTATAATTATAGTAGAGGTGTGATTCTTCTACTATAATTATTAGTAGAAAAACCACACTTTATTTCAAAATAAACCCCTAAACATGCCTTCTTTTAAACTGTAAAATAAACATTTTTATATTGGATTGTAAGTCTACAAAGGGAGGTTTAAATAATATTATTTTGGTCCATTTCACTTTCCTCCGTGTTATTTCAATACAAAGTGCTCCCCGGAGGACGTCGAAACTAATAGGAACCTATTTTATCGATTAAGATAAAAATAATCGGCAAAAGTAGCCTCACATCATTGAATTGTTATTTTTCCATTTTTATTATTGGGAAAAGGTTTTTTACTTGTGAAAAAAAAAACGAATTTCCTTGTTTTCAAAAAGAACAATGTTTTTTTCTCTGTGTGTAGAATGGAAAGATTTTATAAATCTGATTTATGACAAAATTGTTTACTTCTACTAATTTGCTCAGTTACAGATTTTTATTAACAACTTTTTCTAACATTTTGAATGATTTCAATTTCAACAATGGATTAATTGATTCTTAATACAGGTTAAAAGAAAAAAATCATTTTTGTTCCCCGGAGACATTAAATTTCAGAACCTACGGCAAATACAACATTTTCTAAAATGTATCAATATTAACTAATTAGCTACATAAGTAGCATTGTAAACAAATCCAATGAAATAATTAAATTTTCAGTGAAAATTTGTAGGACTTCACAGAAATATTAATTCATAAATGTTTTCCACACCAACAATTTTAACGTTAATTATTTCTGTGAACCATTGTTCTAACAAAAATGTGCTCAATAATTTAGATTTACTTTCAGACTACAGATTTTCTCCGTGTTACAATAAATAATTTCACGGTATAAACAAAACATGGGAAATTATTTAGTTATATTATTAATTAAAAAACTTTATGTTGCTTTCTCGTAAAGTTGCTAAAAACTTGGACAAAATAATGTATTGTTGTAAACTTTCATTATAATTATTATTTTATGCATTTCAATATAACATGTTTTAAAAATTAGGAATGTTTATCAATTAATTCCTGGTACAGTATATTTTCACCCTATCAACTTAATCCTTTAGAAATGGAGCAACTGATTGCTTCCATTTTAATTTTCAAACTAGTCTACAATATCTTCTTCAGTCGCTATTCAAATCGCGGCTGGGTCTGTATTTATTTGCATATTGGTTATTTAATTTTCCGGTCGCATGCATTACAACAGTCCACCCACTACATCGTGCGCCCCCCCTCCCTTAGTGATCCCTTAGAGTAGTGGAATCCACGGCCGGTCCATCCGCACAGCCGCACAGCCACCCAGCCGCCCTAATACACTCGGCCATTGTGTGGGCTGACAATCAAAACTTCTCATCTCCACGCGAAAACTTGATACGGGTGGTCGGTATTATTAATAATTCCAAAGTAAGTTCAACGCCAACGGAAAACACGAGAGATTTTCTGCTCGCGCGTTAGAAAAAAGGTCGCCAAGCTCGACTTTTTATTACTGCGAGGCGGGGATTTTTTACTGGCCCGTAACCACTACTATGTGCAAAAGGCCAAACCATCAAAGGATTTCGCGAGATTATATCGTAGAGAAAAATAAATACTTAAGCCGGAATGCGAAATATCATTTTTTATGTGTTCCTATGGAAATATTCTTACAGGGAATAAACTGAAAAGAATTATTACAATTAGGTTAGCTTTTTCTGCTTAATTTTTGTTTTCTCTTAAGATATTTTAAATACCAACCTCATGAATGTATTTGCACTGGCTTTGACAATATATTTGAGAAAAAAATATTTCAGTGTGTACGACTTCCAAAATGTATCCAAAAACAATTAATGGAAGTGTTTATTTATGCTTATGTACATAACGTCTACCAATTAAAACGTCTAAACAATTATAATTCAAATTCGGAAATCGGGAGAGCCTGACATGACCATTTCCAGCAAATACCAGCCAACATCCTTAGCAAAAATAACTACAAGACTATTTGAAAGAGTATTTCTAAATGAAATACAGAACAAACTAATGCCTAAAGACAATCAGATCTCAAAATCAGTCTTAAAAAGGAGATTATCCACTTATTTGGCAACATACACTACAAAGTAAATAATAAAATTTTACAAAAAAACTGTATACGAGTGCTTCTTAGACCTAATTAAAACCTTCGACAGGATCTGTCAGAAAACCTTATGGGATAAATTGAAAGCTAGAAATATACCTACCATATTTATCAACACACTATCCATATTGCAGTCCCAGTAGGAAAACGTTGTACCGAGGGCAAGTAATAATAATAATAATAATAATGATTGGATTATTTATATAGCGCCGTTTTCGTGAGAAAATCACATCAAAGGGCGCTTATTAGGGTGTATGTTCCCCTTCCTGTTTAACGTATACATGGACGAGGATATTCACAATTCATGCCTAAATCACATAAGTAACGCGGACAACGTGATTCCCCTAGCTCCCTCAATCGAGGGATTGAGATTATTACTATATAACTCTGAAGAATATGGAAAATAGCCTAAAATGATATGCAACCCGAAGACGACGGAACAAAGACGGTGGCGACCGCGGCCTATCAGCACAAAGAGTCACTCCTGAGTGAGCGCTGAGCCCGAACTCACTCAAGATCACGCTTTATTATTGCGAATAAAATTTATAAAAATAAACAGTTACGATTTGTATATTTTTATTTATCTCTAAGAATTCATTGTATTCACATAATTTTTGTTTATTTTTAGATTTAATTGAATTTCTTAAAAAATATTTCTAATATACTATCAAAACTCATATATATATATGTGTGTATGTATATTTTTACTTTTTTTAAACAGTTTTAATTCCATAATTTTATTGCATATTTTCTTCATTTTTTTTAAATCTTCTAAATTTCTTTAGTGATATATTCTTTTAATACACTATATAATCGACCACCACAACACGAGCATGTGCCTAGCATGGTGATCGAAATTCGACTAACAAACATGCACTGAATAGAGAAAAAAAAATTGTTTTGCAAAAAATTTAAATTAAATAAATAAACATGGGATGTGTGGGATTGCACTAATCTCCCAACATCCTGGAATAAAAAATATTATTATTATTATAAATTGTGGAAGAAATACAGGAACATACTTAAGTTTTCAACTAAACCTTTATATGTTATTTAGATGTCCTCTTTCTTTTCGGTATCACATAATTCACAATTCGATAATCCTTTATTGGGAATGGTATTTTCGCTGGATTTAATTTTTTTTTTACGTTTTACACAAAATATCTCCTTGGCATTGGGGCGAACGACGCGACGCTTCGGTGGAAATGATGCTAGGTAACTCGGTAGTCAGTCAGGCAAACGGAATAATTCCAATCATTCAGTGACTTTCGATACCATTTCTAGCTGAAAATAAAGGCGCAATGATTTAAAAAATAGCAGCTCATGAATTCATTCACATTAAAATATATCTTAATTCAAAACAACTGCTTTTGTGGTATACCAACATAACCAACAGATACCAATAACTTATATGTAGTTTCGAGTACTGGTGTTGAAAATATCTCGTTCGTCATTTGGTAAAATATGGGAATTAAATATTCATGGACACGAATTGCTGCAAATTCATATTTGTTGTTATTTGATTATAATACATTATCGAAGATAGAAACCACAATTTTCATAATATTATTTACTATGGGTGTTTACAGTTGAATGCTTATTTTTGGTGTTTGATAGAACCTGTATTTTAGGTCTTTTTACAGATAAGAACACTGCCTCATCGTACAAATAAATTACTCATTCATCGTATGGTGGGAAATAGTTTGTGGAATGCTCAGGATATTCACATTCAGTCATGAGACATTAGGAGTCACTAAGCTTGGTTCAGCACAGATTTATCTCCAGGAAACTGATAAAGAGATCATTCTTCTACAAACTCGGCCCACTCTTACCCCTCCCCACTTCTTCCACTGTTCAATTATAATCTATATTTAATTTTTGACTTTAGTATATACTTGCTCCTGATGAGGTGAACATTGTTCATGGAAATGTAGAGGTTATATATATTAAAGTGACGTAAACAAAGTTATTTGTGTATTATTCTAATAATTAATTTTTGTTTCAGTTGGCTTATAATTTCCTAGTATTTTAAAAAAGTACCTCAAAGATTTTGTTTCGTCCCTCTTTGTATTCATAATGTGCTCTAATAATCTGGTAGGTGCTTACCCGAATGCTTAACCAACGGTTTAGTCTATTTTGATAAAATACTTCAAAAATAAAACTATTTGTCATCGTGCTTTCCGGTGTCTATTATATCTTACTACTGTTTGGAAAATTTGCATTCGCAAGATTGAATTTCTTCTTCTACTCACCACCATATAACAAATTGATTTATGTGCCATCTGATAAGACAATAATCTGCTGCCCATAATTCACGGGCCCGACGAAGCCTTACTATTGCAGGAAGGGATCTCCATCAGGTTAGTGCACGATTTTACTAAACGTTTAGGCAATTCTTGACCCTTATCTTTGAGGTGAGAACGCTGTGTAATAATTTGCCAGTTATACTTTTCTAGGGTATTAATACCATCCTTTGTTGGGGCTATATACACGCTCCAACAATGCCCACATTCAAACAGTTGTTTAAACATGTCCACATTCAAACAGTTCAGATTCTTTAAGCTCCTTTTACGCAATGATTACTTGTTGAAAAAAACAGTATGTAGTCACTCCGGAAGAATTCGTCTGACTAAAAAAATATCATTCCAGCTGTCATCCTATGCAACGAAAGTGAATTTTCGATTTACGTAATTAAAAATTAAAATGCCAAAATTAAAAATATCCCAAATGGAGTCAGATTTCTTTATAATTAAAGTAAATCAGAAGGTTTTATTTCAAATAATCCGTGTCCAGCGATTCCGAATAATTACCACAATATTTTAGCGGATTGATTGAATAATTGACTTTTTTTTTTCTTTGTAAGTAAATCATTTATCATATCATATCATCTCTGTAATTTTGGTTTGAAGTATAAGTACTGTCACCGCTGTCTAAAATTATTCACAAAAGTGAAGTTTTTACTGCTTAACTTGTTTTATTTAAGCCTAAATCCATTTAAAATTTCCTTGCAAAATCCTTTTTGTGTTCTCCAGTTTCAAAATCACAATTTTTCGTCAACACGAGTATGGTAGATTTCGGGTAATTTAACAAAATGACAGGTTGAAGTGATATAGGTACTTCACGATTTATTTTAAGAGCTTTGCCCAGTATTTTAGTAAAAAAATGTAGGTCAAAATATCACAAAGTGTTCTAAAGCTTTCTGTAATCCATTACATGTGGTCAAGAATTAGGCACTTAGTCACTGTGTCTGAAACGTCAGTTCTGGTCTTTGCCAATATAATATGATTTAATTTCCGTATTTAAACAAGAGGTCTTTTAAAACTACGCATTGCGGTAATGATTAATTTAAGATTCCTAATGGAGATTAGAGATTACCATCACCAAATATCTAAGATAATTTTTACAGTTTATACAGGATATACACGTTATTATTAGTCGTAACAATATCTGATGCAAGGTAGCATTAAGAAGTATGCGCTATACATATAAATAATAACTCGCTTTTATCTTGATATATTATTTTAATTTATTTTATATATAATCAACCAGTATAACATGGTCACGTGCCTAACTTGGTGGTCTAAACATTCATTAATGACTGTAATAAACAATGCACTGAGTAAAGAAAAAAATAAAAAAATAATCTAATTGCTGACAGCGAAACATCCAGGAAAAACTATTCATATTTTAATTCAAATGCAAGTACACTTGGTTTTACTATCTTTTTATAACAGTACCGCCGATAGATCTTCCCTTATTCTAAACAAAATATGGATTACAACGTGGTTCTCAGTGGTGGGACCAAACTCAAATCTAACAAATTTAATACAGAATACTTTTTAACTTATTAACTCGGACGTGGTGAAATTTTGTCCAACTTTGATTAATGCGAAAATAGACAGCGTCTTTTTGTGAACACCGCACAAGAGTTTCGGCTCCCAACCGAAAACCAAAGCTTTATAGAAAATATGCGTTTGAATTATTAAGGGCTTCTAATAAGTCATTAGATCTGCCGTGCAATCGAACATCACGCCCAAACCCCTCCGATGTATGAACACCGAATGTCCCCTTTGTCCCGCCCATTCATTTGTCAATTTGATTAGCATTGTTTTCCCGGCAATTTCATCGCTCGCATCCCAATGACTTTGTTAACAAACACAAATGACTAATTATTTACCTGTTTTCTCGAATTCAGAATTCTGAAAAGAGTCTCAGAATATTTATTCTCATTAAAATTATATCTGATTTTGGAGATTACTGATTAGGAAGTATGAATATCTGCAAAAATCTTACTTTTGTATTAGATATGAAATACTTGTGTACCTGGTTATTAATTATGTATCACAAGTGTTTTCTCCAGGATACGCCTGAGAATATAAATTATTACATTTAAAAAATATGGACCAATTCTAGGGCGGTATGATATTTTGAACTATTGAAAATTTGTCGATAAAGATGACTTCGAAGACACAGTTAAACATATTTACCGAGACAACAAAAAAAGCTCACACTGTGATTGCTGCCTCAGAAACAAACAACAGAAATTCTACACTATGGTAAAGACATATTTCATTGATAAACTCGCTTTACTACCTTGCCTATTCTAATACTCTGTATGGGAACTGGGTTATATTTTACATACCTGTCGTTCGCATGGCATAGGTAGCTCATTACGACACAATAGCTATTTTTATGAAAATATTATTATATTGGTTTTCTTATATCATCTACCCTCGTTTGTAAATTAATTTCAGACAGGCATAATATTTATGGTTTATTTATAAAGCTTTCACAAACAGGAACCCGTAAACTTTTGTGAGTATTTTTGACGGTAGGTACAATGTACACGCATTTTGTTGAAATCATCGCAAACGTAACGTTTACATTTTCATAATGGTAATATTTTAATGGAAGATTTCAATCCATCTTGTAGGCAGTTCAAATGAAAGAAAATAAACCACCGAAGAGGCTTGTAGTTAATAAACCTGTAAGATAAAGGAGTCACGTACTCGCATAAGAAACTATAAGGAAATAGCAGTAAAATGGCAGTAGGCGAAGGCATTTCCTGAAAGGGGAAAAGTTTCTCCAAAGGTTGTTAATGTTTAGCCGGTGATTTATTTGTGTTGAAACAGAATTTTTCATTTTTTCGTATTTTTTTCAGTTTTGTGCAATGTATCATATTTACTTTCGAAAACAGCATTTTTCTAGTCTTAAAAATAATGTGGGACAAAACGACCTCCAGAAGATGCTATACCGGAAAGGACGTGAAAGTGTGTTCAATGCTACTTAGCCATGCGGGACTGACAATGGAGCGACGGTGGAAGTAATTTCCGCTCTGGCAAAAAATCGGATGCATGACGTCTGGCGTTCTGGTTTCTAGTTGCGAACTTTCGCGGAGAATTTAGCTACTGCAAATACATAATATTAGGTTTTGTATTTTAGTTCCTTCAAACTTGTGGAAATGTAAATTTATAATTGAATATTATTCTATTACAAATGTTGTCCATCTTGACACCGTTTTTGATATCGTTTTATAATATTTGTCTTTATCAAAAAATCTTAATTTGTGAGTTTTGAAGTAATGAAATGAACAATTTTCATTGAAATTTTATGCGCGGAACAAATAGTCTTATTTTTTGACTACTGATGTTGTAAAACTAACAAAGGTCATTGCAAAATTATAATAGGAGCTAATACTCTTATTTTGTGAGTTCTGAGGTTGTGAAGCGAATTTTATATGAGAAGCAAAAACACTTATTTTGTGAGTTCTAAGGTTGTGAAAAGAATTGTATGGGAGGAGCAAAAACTTATATTTTGTGAGGCCTGATTATGTGAAACTAACACAGATCGTTGTTATTTTTTTACGTAGAGCTAACACTCTCAATTAGTGAGTTCAGAGGTTATTGAATGAACAAAGTTCGTTGCAATTTTAAGCTCAATTAAAAATATTTCTGTTGAAAACGTTAAGCTTATGAATATTCAATTAATTTTAAAAAGGGCTAACCCCTATTATTGCTTCTAATACATTCTACAATTTTGAAATGCGTAATCGTTTACTAGATTACGCAGCTGCATGCAAATCTTTAGGTACCCCGTACCACAGCGCAAAGGGATTGTCTCCTTAGCTTTATTAAAATCCTTAAAATTCCGTTTTATTTTTCATTATAACAAACTTGAGGCTATATTCTTTAACCTTTTCCTGTCGATGTAATCGCTTTACGGGTCAAATCCAGTGTCCATTAATCAAAAAGTTTAGCGGGCATTTCGTACGGCAGGCACAGGCGGGAAGGCACCCGGGCCGACATGAACGCACTGAGGTCCGAATTGCGACGCTATCTGGCCAAAAATATCCTTAGAAAAAAATAGAAAGACTAGTATAATTTTTTTTTATTATTTTTTCAGCGAAATTTCTAATCTTTTAAAACTATCGGCTATACAGCAAACTCATGAGTATGACGCGGACTGCGTACTGAAGCACGAAGGAGCGTAATCGCGATGTTTCCGTTTTTAAATACGCCGTGATTATTTTCAAACATTCGTTATGATACCTGACTATCCTTTCACCGAGATGTCCACATCAATATCATATTTTTGGCCAACTGATGTTGGTATTTGGACGTTTGCATGTTGGCGGCCATCGAGCGTTTACTGGTCCCGGACAAGTTGGTAGGGTTTATGAGTGGTCCGCGCCATCTGCACCCGGACACTTAATGACCGCTACTCATCCCCGTGTGTGAAATATAACAGAATTTTTCTTCCGGTCTTATTTCCTGCGCGAAAATACTTTTAACGAGTCTTATGCATTATGCAATCGCTTCTCTGCTAATTCTCATTGTTAAAATTCCGACAGTTAAGCGCATTACCTCTTGTTATAACAGCAGTTGAAATTTTCCCGAACTAACATGAGTACCCAGGGAGAAAGAGATGGTTTGGATTTCAACTCAGTTTTAAAAGCATCGAAAACTCGTGTTCATTAAATTACTGGAAATCCAAAAGTTGAAGTACCCGACGGAAAAACAATGATTTTAGAGAGCTTTCTGTAAAGACAGTAAATTCGTTCCGAATCTCAAAAAGTTTCTACTGATACGCACATACAAATGAAATTAGAGTTCGATTTTTCTTTTCCTGCCTGAGGGGTTTTGTTTATTAGGATAGGTTAAGTTCATTAATTTCCTAGCCAAGTTGCTCAAACTCCTGACGTCAAAAATACTATATTCGGTTGTGTGTCTGTAACTCTGGTTCAATGAAGTCTAGACTATATATAGTAATTGGAGCTGGTTGTGTGAAAAATAAAGATAAGGTGGTACGTACCTGTAATTATACAATATTTTAAAAGACAATTATTATAAATTGTCTTTATCGAAATTGGAATTATAATACCCCAAGAATTTTTACGGACCTGCTTATTAATTATCTTCTAAATAAATATAAAAACTAGTTAGAGGAAAAATTTTTTTATAAAAAAACTATTTGTTTTATTAGACAATTTATTCATTAAAATTAATGTACAGTATATTTGCGGCAAATTGCACAGTGGAAGATACTTTCAGTATTGCCCTGGTGTAGACCAACATTCAGAATTGCAACCTTGCTTACAATAGCTTTGGCCGTGTTTGGTGATCAGATCTGAATAGTCAAGTACTTTCCCACCTTCCTGTTCCCCATTTCCTTCCCCACCCCACTACCTTTAGCCTTAAAACACATCCCAATTGGCGATGCCATAGACTCACTGGCTCCAGACGGTTGGGAGCAGTTGAGACTCTTGTGCGGTTTCGCATTAAAAAAGTCAAAACGTGAAGACCATGAACAATCCAATGTCAAAGGGTCATTTTTGGTATTTTCCGCAGTGGCACTAATGTCACAATTATATAAGGAAATATACAAAATAATAATAAAAATCAAAACGGAAACATGCCGACAAGAACGAAAAATCAGAATGAGTATTTCCATTTGGTTATTATTATAAACATGAAGCACTTGTTCTCAGTATCCCGGAATAAAGTACAATTATTTGGGCACCTTCTGAACACAAAATAACCAACAATCCTCCATAGGTCACCCACCACATCCTAGAAAATAATTGAACGAATGCGAATGGGGTTTACGCGTCACTTGTATTAGAGGAAATAAACGGGACGACTCAACGACGCTGCATTGATCATTGGCATTTTTAACTTCACCAACCTAGAGTTTAGCAACTATCTTTTGACGCATGTCACAAAATGGTAAAACTGCCCCCATGATATTTTGTACTTATACTTTGCTCTATTTCTAATCAACACTTCAATATTATATAACACAATATTGTCACATCTTGCATATTCATTCGAAAGTGTTATTTGTTATTTTTAAATATTCAAACTTCAACATTATTTCCTTTTACCATATCTCAATTCTGTGTTATAAATTTGTAAAATATAGTGTATAACCGATTTATGGCGACAGGGAAAAAAATAAACGTTTATTGCTCATTGACAGCAGTTGTCAAAAATTATACAACTAGAAAACCATTTATATTTCTTTTTAAATTATAATAATTTTCGATTGATTTTTAATAATAAAATGTTGACACTTTTATTTTTTAATCTTTGGATTTCTGTAAAAAGAGGTTTTGAGTCTGAGAGCTTTCTTTGAATCGCGTTTTTATTTTTTCATTATGATATTGTCTTTACATGGTCGGTGTTTAAAATTTAATTGTCACATTTAATTGATAAAACCCGTCCTAATTCGTAAGAGATTTCGATACTTCAATATTTATAGTAGAATTTGAATATTGTTTTGAGTTAGAGTTCCTAATGCCATAAAAATACATCCACAATGTAAATTAAAAATGGCAAATCGACAGTATTTTTCCATCGAATACTAAAGTTAAGCATCAAAGAGTTCTTGTAGCTGGAACTTTTTTTTACCGATTGAGATGAAACATTTTCGTTTATTTGGGAATTCTCGCGATCATCAAAGTGTGATTGCGTTACTTGAAATATGATTGCAATTTAAAATATAGATTATTTGATCTTCTTTCAAAGGCAATCTGCGGTTTACAATTAAAATGTGCTTCAGCGATGGCATCAGTTTAAAATATTATTTTTCTTTATTATATAAAAGTTAAGCTTATTTCATGAACGTTCCGAAAAACAAATGTATAATTAGAAACCATACTTTTTGCAAATAGTTTTCTGGTTTTAAAATCAAATGTCTTGGAACTTTCATTATTTTTTTTACATATTATGTTAAGCTACTGTGGAAAATCTCACATGGCCGACGAAAAGAATGCGTCATAAAAAAATATTGAAATAACAAAGTAACTTTCTTGTGATATTAATAATAACAGTTTTGAAGACTAACTAACTAAGCTGTAGCACCTTTAATTGATTATGCACAAATATCGATGTGTTCAATACGAGCCTCGAGGGATTCATAGCATTCCTAAGAGAGTAGCGTTCGATCGTTGCGGGAAACTTAGTAGTGTTAGTGTGTGTATTGTTTTTATACGGGTTGAATCTTTATATTTTTATTTTTTTGGAGATTTTCCTTTTCTACTAGTTAGTATTTATATTGTATTGTATTATTTATATTCATATGTTTTTCTACCTATATATAAAATGAATCTTCTGTGGAAACTTTACTGGTTTATGCAACTTGGTAAAAATGATTTGTATTAAAATATATTTGTATAACTGTTTGCTTCCCAAATAAAATAAAAATAACCGATATATGCGAATTTTATAATTTTGGTAATGGCTAAAATTCAGCAAGGAAAAAATCTAGATTCCACTGAAATTCGCAAAATATTTCATTGTAACCCTATTTTACTGACTTATTGGCGATTTTTTTTTCGGTGTTCACAATCGATATTTTTTTTTTCTCTATTCATAAAAATATATTTGGATACAGGTTTTTTTCATGCTTTTCGACTACCACACCAGACACATGTCCGTATACTCCGTATTATGGTAGTCGAAATTTGTGTATAATTATATAAGTGTAATACATGATTCATGCAGTTGTAAAATAGGTATAGGTTAAATAGGTTTGACTGAAAATAAGAAAGAGATGAAAATAAAGTTAAATTAATTAATTATTTTAAAAAGAAATTTTAAACAGAAATGAAATGAAAAAAAAAATAATAAAGCAAATGAACTTAGTTTAATGATGTCAGGTATTCTTTAAAATAGTTCTTTCCCTTCATAAATAACCAATTCTGAATGTATAATATTATGTATATGATCACATACAGGAAAGGAATTGGAGTAGGTGAATCTTGTACACATAAAGATAAAAATAAAAATAAGGTAGGATACAAATAAAAATAATAGATAATGCTAGGGATAATAGAAATAAAAATAAGAATTATCGCATCAGCGTAATATAAAGTTTTGTTGAAAGTTAATTAAGAGATAAAATTTTAACTCGAAAAATAAGAACACTATTAAGTTGTAAGGCATTCTTTATAATATTTCCTTCCTTGAGCAAATAACCAGTTCTGTACACTAATTGCATAAAGATCATCAGTTTTCGATGTCTTAATATCAATACTCAGTAAGTTGAACATTTTAGCCGCTATATAAGAGAACTGTCGCTGGGCGGAGGCTGTTTTTGTTGGAGGAATTTGACATTTTTGGTGTGATGAGTAGCGGGTGCAAATATTGTGTTCAGTTTTGAGTGTTAAATCATTTTTCCTTATGTGTATAAGAATTGTCTTAACGTATAATTGTCTAATGTCTAGTATTGCGATTTTTTTTAAAAGTGGGTCTGAAGGGTGAGATGGGTGACATTTTAATATAATCCTTAGTAGCAGTTTTTGAATTAAGATGATGGGATAAATAATTAAAGCTGCACAGCCTCCCCATCCCACGATACCGTATGTAGCTATTGATTGGAAAAGTGCAAAATATATGCATCTCATTGTTTGAAGGTTCAGGATTGATCTGAGAGAGAGAAATATATAGCACAATTTGCGGAGTCTTTTTGTTGTGAAATTGACATGATCCTCCCAACGTAGTTGATCATCTATAACAACCCCTAGATATTTAATTTGGTCGGATTTTTTTAGGTTTGTGCATGAGCAATTATTGAGAAGAGGCGTAGGGGTAATATGGTTTTGTGGGCATGAGTGAATTATAAGATTAGGACAGTTTTGAGGAGTAGTGACTTTGCGTATGGAGAAAAGTAAGTATTTTGTTTTGTCAATATTAAGAGTCAGAAGGTTGTCGTCTAACCAATGTTTTACTTTATTTAGGCCCTTATTTGCTTTTTCCATAGTTGAGATCCGTATCATCAAAGATGATTACCGTATCATCAGTAAAAGAAATTATAGTTCCATCAATTGCCAAGTTACATAAAGTGTTTATATATATTAGAAAGAGAAGTGGGCCTAATACACTGCCTTGAGGCACACCGTACGTGATTGGTAAAATTGTACTTCTATATTCTTTAGCAGAATTTATAAGAGACGATTGCGATCTATTTGTTAAATAGTTCTCAAACCATTTAAGGGGAGTACCTTTTATTCCTACCTGAAGGAGTTTCTTCAAAAGTATGCGGTGAGAGACAGTATCAAAGGCTTTGGCTAGATCCAAGAAAACAGCAAGGGGCTTGCGGCCTTTATCAAGGTTATCAGAGACTACTTTTGTAAAATTTGCAATTGCATCTGCGGCACTACGACCTATGCGGAAGCCATATTGATTTCCTGAAAGAATGTTATTGTCTTCATTGGTAGCATCTTGTAGATAATTAATATTAATAGTAGGTAGGTAATTTTATCCAACCTTTAAGGTATTTAAAAACATGAACTACTTTCCCTATTTGATATATTTACTATGGAATCGCAAACATTCACTTGACTTTCAAAAATTAAACGAAAGTTGAATTCGTTTGAATTTATCTATCAATTAGAAAAAACTATCTTTAGAAAAACTTGTTAGCAAACTAAGATATTTAACTTATTTTTAAACGTTCAAATAACGTGGTTGATATCAAATAATGAAATATGAATACCATGCATTGATGCATTCATTACTACAAAATTGAATTAATTGGCTGGGAGGAGTATTTATAATATTCACATTTAGCTACTAGAAACATCTCAGAAGTAATACTTAAATAATAAAATTGCATAAAAATATTATTTCACACCCCTCCAGCATTTATTTCAAGAAGCTGATTTCCTAGATATAGAAATCAGCTTCTAAAATGCAGTGCCTAAAATATATATTTTCCCGAAATATAAAGTTTATAAAAAATGGAAATCGCTTTAGCAACAGAACAAAATAATGCATTTGAGGTACCTCTCTGTAAAAGCAAATTTGCGCAGAGACGTGCTTTTTCATTTATCGGAAAATTTAAAATTCACTTTGTAAGTCTATAGAGTTTAAGTTTAAAAACATAACGACATACATAACTTATGTTTATATGTGATATTATATAAGCGTGGATTAAAACCAATAGCACTTATCTGATCACTCGTATTTTGTATTGGATTTATGGAAATAAGGATTCTATTTTTTAAATTTTATATAATATATGTATGGATGAGTGGTGGCAATATGTATATATCTGTGTATAAATCTTTGCTTTCATTTATAAATACATTAAAATAAATTTATTGACATATACATAAATAGATATATTTATTATTTTTTTATACATGAAGCATATGTTTTGTGGTTTTACACATTGGTGTTTACTGAGTTATTGAATTATTTTTTTTTTGTTATTTACACTTTTTCTCAATATTATGATTGTTTTTTTCTTGCAGCTTGAAGGGATGGCTTTTTTGACGGTGCCTACGCCCGCCTTCCAATTGGGAATGCGAGTATGGGTATAGCCGCCCGGGGAACCATTAATTGGGTAACCAACACCTTTGCTACAGGACAATCCAAGTTGTTCGCTTGGTATGGTGACTTATTAGAGGTGTCCGGGTTCATGTGGTGAGGATTTTCTAAGTCTTGACTGTTGATGCATCTGCCCACCTTCTGTGAGGCGGGATAGATTTGGAGAGACAGGTTGAAGGAGATCTGTTTACCTCTCGAGTAGGGCTCTCTCAATCGATCACCTTGCACCACAGTGGGAGGGATGGATTCAAACATCCGTCATTCCTGGACAAACTGACCCCCAGATTCCTACCCAAACCTAACATATATTTCCTTCCCTGATGTCTCATGTGTAGAGATAATGTAAAAAAATAAAACAAAATAAAATTATGAACAACAAAAAATAAATTAAGACCGGGTGCTATCTATATCTCCAAATAGATAATTTATATTATTTTTCTTTATACTTTTAAACCAAATAAGAGTTTGTGCTAGTAACCAACGTAAATTTAAAAACACCCCAATTTTGGAAAATATCAAATGGTAGAAGAAATTTTTGAATGATGAAGAAAAAAGGCACCAAAAGTAAAGAAAAAAAAAATATCTTAATGTATAAAAATCACATATCACTGTGTTCGTACACGCTAATTTCCGAAATTGCCCAACTAATTTCATAATTTTTTTGAAATAAGTTGGACTTGAAATACAGGATAGTTTTGAACCCAAAAGGTGGCGCTTTTTTGTGGCAATTTTTTTTTCTTCATATTTCTCATCCAAAAATACATACAACTACAAATTTTAACTTCCCTACAAATAAGGCGGTCTGTTGCAGGACAACGTCTTATATGGTAAACATGCATTCCAAATCGTTGAGTTCAATTCTAACTCGTTTCTAATCTGAATATATATAAAAAGCGAACCTGGGTATGTTTATGCTCGCAAAACTCAAAAGTAGTCAACCGATATCGGTGAAAAATTCAAAGTTTGTTGTTATTAATGCCAGGATTGTTTAAATATATTTAAATGGTAGAAGAAGTTGTGGACGCTCAAGGAATACTAATACGCAATATCTCTGCACCGTTATGAGTTATGGTGTAGCAGTTCACTTTTGCCCCGCTACCGTTTTAACAAACTACCCAAGGCCGCCTTCATTTATGGTTCTCGTACTCTATGGGCTTTCTAGAAGGAAGCGCAAGAGATGATTCTTGAAAGCCAGTACCAATCGGACAGCCTTGCACTGAGGTCGCGCCAACAGATGTGATACGGGCAACTGCTCCAGTCGACATATTTCACGGGAGACGCTGATGGCGGACATAGCTAGTTATATGAAATCGCTGATCATCATGTTAATCTCTCACTTTTTTACAATTCTTTCCTAAGGGTTGTATGGCGCCTATTTCGGTGAATCAGGTCAGATATTTATGTTATACACAATGTCACACTTTTAATTATTTTTCTTCTTCTTCTTTATGTGCCGTATCAGGTCCCCCCGACGTTGGCGATCATTCTGGAAAATGTCTCTTTGTCTTGCGCTGCCCGGAATAGCTTCTCCATACTTCTAATGCCGGTCCACTCTCGTATATTTCGCAGCCAAGACATTTGTCTCCTACCAGGCCCTCTGCGACCCTCTATCTTGCCTTTCAATATTAACTGGAGCAAGTGATACTTCTCCCCTCGAAGTACATGACCCAGATATGAAATTTTCCTGATTTTTATTAATCTAAGCAGTTCTCTCTCTGCTCTAGCCCGCCTGAGAATTTCTGTGTTGGTGATCATGTCGGTCCATGGGACTTTGAGTATTCTCCGGTGAAGCCACATTTCAAAAGCCTCTAACCTGTTCATGGTATTTACTTTCAAGGTCCATGTTTCACATCCATACAACAAGACCGACCACACATAACATTTTAGCATTCTCTGCCTTAGTTTTAAGCTGATATTATCATTGCAGAAGAGGGATTTCATTTTAATGAACGCAGTTCTTGCTGTTTCAATTCTGCACCTAACCTCTACATCTGGGTCAAGAGTCTCCGTGAGAATACTGCCGAGGTATTTAAATCTTTCGACCTTTTCGACATTGCAACCATTTAACTGTATCACTGATTCAGAGTAATCTAGTCGTCCAAATGTCATCCATTTTGTTTTATTGACGTTGATTGCTAGGCCCAGTTGCTCACCAGCATTATTAATAAGATTTAATAGGTCTTGGAGGTCATCGATACAGTCTGCTAGTAATACAGTATCATCTGCGTATCTTATGTTATTAATGACAACTCCGTTGATCTTAAGACCCTTCTCAGTATTACTTAGGGCTCTTTTAAAGACATAGTTGGAATAGAGATTAAACAATAGTGGCGACAGGATACAGCCTTGTCGTACTCCACGCTGAATGGCAATTGCATTAGATCTCTCATTCCCATGTCTTATTTCTGCTGTTTGGAACCAATACAGGTTTTATATGAAATTCTGGTCTTTGGTGTCAACGTTACAATCCGCAAGCGTTTTCATTAGGTCAGCATGTTTTACCCTGTCAAATGCCTTTTCGTAGTCAATAAAACAGGTAAAAACTTCCTTTCTTTGGTCACGACACTTTTGCAATAGTACATCGATAGACAATAATGCCTCACGCGTTCCAAACGCATTTCTGAAACCAAACTGAGTGTCATCCAAGTCCTGCTCGCACTTATTGCGTATCCTGGCATGTATTATTTTAAGGAATAATTTAAGGACATGACTCATCAGGCTTATTAATCGATAGTCACTGCACTTCTTAGGGTATTGTTTTTTAGGCAATGTCACGAAGGTGGATTTTAGCCAATCTTGGGGTATATTCCCTGTGTCGTATATAGAATTAAATAACCTCAACATTTTCATCATTAAAGAACTTCTACACTTCAACTGGAATATCGTCTGGTCCGCACGCTTTTCTATTGTCTGAAGTCTTTATCGCATGAAGAATTTCTGATTTTAAAATCGATGGTCCATGCAATTGATCTTTGGGAATATTAATGTCAGGTCTAATATCTTTGAATGTATCATGAATATACTTTTCCTGTGTTTGTAAAATATATTTTTCATCCAATATTAATTAATTGGAATCGTCAACTAAACATGATGGAGTAATTCTTCTAGAAGTGCCTGTAATTTCCTTTAATTTTTTGTGAAGTTTGAATGCATTGCGACTACAACTGTACGACTCTAGTTCTTCACACTGTGACTTCATCCATTCTTCTTTGGCTTTTTTAATTTCACGTCTAATCGTTCTTTGTAAGTTTTTATATTGTGTCTCATTATGTTTGTGTTTACGTCTCTCATCCATTAAGTTCAAAATGTGGTTAGTCATCCAATTCTTTTTTCTAATTTGCTTATCAGCTTTCAAATTTGCATCACAGGTTTCACGTATAACTGACTTAAGGTTATCCCATTGTGTTTGTATTTCTATCGATGGATCACAAGGGAGTAGCCTAATATTATCGTTCAAAGTCTGAGATACCCTATTTCTGACCACTTCTTCATGGAGTTTCGAGATATCCATTTTAATTTTGGATTTGGGCTTTTTTATTTGTTTTAAGCGTAAAACAATATCGGCAGTTAACAAAACATGGTAAGAACCAATGTCCGCACCAGGGTACGTGGTGACTCTCTTTACGGAGTTCCTGAATCTATGGTCTACTAACACTAATTATTGATTAATTATTTTTGCTACTTTAAAATTCCTTCCGTGCGATCAATCCTTCGAATTGTCGCACACCCCTTGAGAGTAAGCTAATCATGTTATTAGAGAGTCTCTAGCTCTATTTGTTATGAATAAATATAAAATTAATCATCGTACCTCTTTTATTCAATAACAAAGCAATCCTCATCTTTTACAAATCATGTTACAATGGCCCTAGAGTGGTTGAATTTGTACGTGAGTTTATTGCATTACACTGGCGACCATACGAGTCTAAATTATTATTAGCCAAATTGTGCAGTTACAATGGAGTCGAATTCAAGTCGATGTAATGTTTTTTTAACAGAAAAATTGTAGTATACAGTAGTATTGGTGGAAGAATTCGCAGGTGCCCGAGAAAGACATTACATACTAGGATTATTATATAGTTACACCATTTTTACTCGCCCAAAAAATATTTGAACATTACCGAGCTTCTACATTAGATAGGACTTTTTTTAACACTTTATACAATTGGTGGGTGGCAAGAACCCAACGTACAGTCGTTACGTGGGGGAAGACGCCGAACACGGAAGCATCCGGACGCTCTTCATTGATCTCAATTAGAGGGACGTATTCGACGCCCGGACTCATCCAATTTCCAATGAATTACTGGCGTTCTAAGTCAGTTTGCATAAGTTTCGACCGATTATTATCTAGGTCACTTGAGAATAAAAGGACTGTAATTCGATTAACTTTTTTTACGTTCGTATTTTAAAATATTACTCTTAATGCGCCCTATTCAGCGAACAAAAAATTAGGTAGTTTAAATTTTGTTTCTGCAAGCTGATGGTTGGCCTGGAATTAGTTTTTACCGAGAGATGTGTCGTTTCCATTGATTTTGAAGGGGGTATTCGTACGTTTGATACATTGTGACCTATGTAAAGTACCTTTACATATTTATTGATTATCCAAATCTGTAATTGGACAAACGTAGATCGATTCAGTTAGGGAACTAAAATATTTGTCCAAGAAAATGTCTTCAGATTTGCTTCATAATATAGGTATTACATAATACTCGTAAACATAATTATTGTTTTGTACCAAGAACTTGATTCTCGAGTCATTCCACTAGAACAACGAGTAGTTTGACCCACTCGTTGTTCGAGTTTGAATGACTTTTGACGTACGTTTGGCGTATGTACCTTCTACGAGACTCGAGAATAAGAACGTCGACCAATGTAGGCATGTACTTTCGACGGCGATTGAGAGCGGCTAGATTGGAGAATTGAAGAACTTAATTTCAGGTAAGGAATCAATTAGTAAGGTATATTTGCTTTCTATATTTTTGGTTCACTTAATGAGGGTAGCTGAATATGAAACAAATACTGTTGACTCTGCTTTGGAGAGTGAAGAGTATTTTCACCGGTAACGCTTTCCAAGCGACACTTGAAAGAACACAAAGGACAATTTGGGAGGTGGGTATCGGTACCATCGCCCCAGCCACCATTTATTAGAAAACAAACACCTCTGCCATGGTTCATGCCAAGTGGTTCTCTTTAGTAACTTATTAGGGGTGCCCGGGTTCATGGGGCGAGGTTTGTTCGGATCTTTGGGCTAGATGTACACATACACCAGCTGCATGGCGGGCGGAATCGGGAAAGTCCTTTTGACATCTCTGGCTGGACCCTCATACGTTTTTCGTTCCTTGAACTTCCTCTCCTACATTTTCTTAAAAATACCCTCATAACAGTATCTCCAAAGATGATACAGGCCTTGAGGGAAATTATTTTCCCTAACGCCTCCCGTATGGAGTTATGTACAAAATAAAAAAAACTTATTTGGGTGACTTAACAAAATCAACAAAAAAGTGTTAAATAAAATGTGTATAGTAACAATTGGAAAAAAAATAATTTCGAGGAAATACATTTATTTCGACTGAATTACGTATAGAAGCATAACCTAATGGCATTAAAATGACAGTATTTCATGGTAAAAAACGCGAGATACTTAGCTGAAAATTGTAGTTTTTGTAATGGGTTTTTGTGGAATTCTTCCCGGGGAAAATAATTCAATTCTATGATTGTATTGTCCGATTCCATATATAAAGAAAAAAGTAGATCACACCCACAATACAAGATTTAGTCAAAATGAAGGTATATCTATTCCAAAAATTATTAATAAATACGGCCAACGAACATTCACGTATTTTGTACCTCATATATTGAATAAGATGCCGAGGGATGTAAAAAGCAAATCAATCTGCACCACTGAACTAAAAAAGCTAAAAAAATGGTTAGTAGATCAAGATTTTTTATGTTGATATTGTTTATAAATACGTAAGTATCCATTGGTTGTATTCATGTTATTGCCTTTGAGTATCTGGATACCTATGAGAGTGTTGTCTACGTTATTTCTATCTGTCTATGTATTTTATGCCTTTGTATTGTAGTCACTTATAATGTTATTTTTCTTTATCTATATTCTATTTTATCTTCTTGTTATTTGTATGTTTTAGTGTTATAATTAATAATGTGTAATTTACCGGCTGAAAAACTGCTTTTGCAGTTTAGCGAGTGCTCGTAATGAAGAAAAAAATAATACCATAGTTAATGGTAGAACTACGTTATTGACGCAGCACATTCCAATTTTACAACAAGGCACATTCTTATTTTCAGTTAATATTTAATTATAAATGTTCACCATCTAACTTAAATTACAGTTTTTTTTTAGAAATGTTGATTTAAGAATAAAAATAATTTTCCTTTCAAAGCCCACCAAAACGATCGAGATCTGACGGGGTACGCGCGACGTCATGCGTATTGGTAGTTAACATATGTTTGTCAGTTAATAACAAGGTCAATCCTACTCGGGTCGGTATGGAACCAAAAAAATACAATTTAAATATTTATCATGTTATATTTACCACGGTGAGCAATGTTCACGTTGCGCAACTTTGCACAAATTGTCCTCATTCTTCTCACGCGGCCGGCTGATACGGGCGGTAGCCGGACAGAACCCGCCGACCAATTACAGGGCGTTTTTATCTGACGATTTATTGATTCTATGAATAAGTATATATTCCGATTTAGCGTTTGTTGATCTATGGGAGTATTTGTTTTTTAAGACATAATATTTTTCACTCAATTTACTTATTACCTGAGTATACCTAATGATTGCAATAAAACATTGGTTTATTATTGTCCTGCATTTAAAACACAGATGCATAATTCAAAAGAGCTCTACAAACTAAAATTGAAAAGCTTAATTAAATTTTGGAAAATAACTAAGTAGATATGAAAGCAAAAAGAGGGAACAAACTTCAATAGAGCAAACGATATATTTTTTTTACATATCCTCTAAAATTATTTTATGAGCTTCGAAATATTTCTATTTTGTCCCGGGAGTGTGATCTATTGATTTTATTAGTATGCGTTTATTGTTGTTGTATTTTATTAAGTACCCATTTCATGCATAGTGTAATAATATGTAATAACTAACATTAAATAATTTTAAATATTCTACCGGAAGTTATCATGTTGTTGCTTTGAATCCTTTCCAGTTACTTACCTTCCAATTTATACTCATGTGTTCAATTTAGTTGTAGGTATACCTACATTTATTATAATAGAATTAAAATTAAAAAACTTTTTCACTTTGTTCCACTTATTTATTATTACCAGGACCGGTTTCATCCTACTACGGACATTTTCAGACTGGTAGTTGAAACTCTTATGCTACTGATTTTATACAAACTTAGGCAGGGGTACACAACATTGTTTATATATAATGAATGATTCTATTTTGTTAATTTGAGGTAGGTATTATGAGTTATTTTGTTAATTTAGGGTACATTAGGTAATTATAAAGTTTATTTTTACAAATTATGAATGATGTTACAAAGCAAGTACAAATTTATAGTTCATATGAATATAAAAGAATTTATATAATTAAAAAGGTTTGTGATTTCTGATATTTTATTTTTGTAATGTTGGGATATTCCCTCATTGTTGCTTAGGGCTTATTGTCAAATATTGATAGCAATTAAGTCATTATTATTATTAGGGTTCCCCACATATTTGGGTTATTACATCTTTAAATTACATACTTAAATTATACCACTGCTCTCTGAAGTAAAATTATTCTAAGTGAATTATAATGGGTAAATTAATGGTGATTGAGCATTATGTTCTAACTGTTTATTCATAACATATTTACGATCTATTTTCTTCGTTAAGCGATTGATTTCTAGTGACTCTAATCTGTCTAATTTTTGTCCTTTGTTGCAAACATTAAGGATTTTTACATCTCTAACTTAATCTTTGACAAAGAAATCTTTGACAAAGATAGAGATGTAAAAATCCTTCATGTTTGCAACAAAGGACAAAAATTAGACAGATTAGAGTCACTAGAAATCAATCGCTTAACGAAGAAAATAGATCGTAAATATGTTATGAATAAACAGTTAGAACATAATGCTCAATCACCATTAATTTACCCATTATAATTCACTTATAATAATTTTACTTCAGAGAGCAGTGGTATAATTTAAGTATGTAATTTAAAGATGTAATAACCCAAATATGTGGGGAACCCTAATAATAATAATGACTTAATTGCTATCAATATTTGACAATAAGCCCTAAGCAACAATGAGGGAATATCCCAACATTACAAAAATAAAATATCAGAAATCACAAACCTTTTTAATTATATAAATTCTTTTATATTCATATGAACTATAAATATGTACTTGCTTTGTAACATCATTCATAATTTGTAAAAATAAACTTTATAATTACCTAATGTACCCTAAATTAACAAAATAACTCATAATACCTACCTCAAATTAACAAAATAGAATCATTCATTATATATAAACAATGTTGTGTACCCCTGCCTAAGTTTGTATAAAATCAGTAGCATAAGAGTTTCAACTACCAGTCTGAAAATGTCCGTAGTAGGATGAAACCGGTCCTGGTAATAATAAATAAGTGGAACAAAGTGAAAAAGTTTTTTAATTTTAATTCTATTACAATGGAATTCCACCACGAATTAACAGTGCAAAAACTAGACTCATTACATTTATTATATTGTTATTATTGCTATTGTGTAGTGCTTTTATTGATTGCTGCTGTGTTGAAATTTTACAATACATTATGTTTTGAATTTTAGCTGGTTATTAGTATATCAGTTAACTTTAATTTTTTATTTATTTGTGTTCTTACATCTTCTATTATTTTTTATTTATTATTTACAATATTATATTTTTTGTAAATCTCTCAAGCCACGGGTACAAAACCCTTAGTTTTTTTAAATATTTTTTATTATTATTATAATTTTAAGTGAAAATCTGTTATTGGATTTTATCTTCATTATTTAGTTTATTCTTACATATGTAAATAATCTGTTGATTTTCCCAAATAATTAAAATAAAATAAAAATAAAAATAAAAGCTCTGTCCTTGAACAATTTACAAACAGCTCTGTACTTATCTTCTGTTATTTCTTACCCAACAAGTACATTTATTTTTATTTCTAAATCTTATGTTTTCTATTTAAAAACTATTTAATTATTTAGGTTATATTTTTTAAATTTGGTAATTATTTTTCTTCTTTTCTTAACTATATTATGTTATTTAAATTTATCATCTAGGTTTATAACTGTTTGTTAATTTTTATTTACATCAATCATCGAAATTTTACACCTTATAAACCATAATGACGCCACTTCTTGTCTTATCTTCTGGATTATATTATGTTATTTAAATTTATCATCTACATTTATAAGTATTTGTTAATTTTTATTTACATCAATTAATGAAATTTTACATCTTATAAAACATAATGACGCCACTCCTCAATTTAAACACGAGAAATAATATCTTAATTAAGCTGAGCAGTTTCGTTAAAAAATATCATTTTTTCGCAATCAGCATCGAAATATCTACATTTGTAAATTATTGAAATGTATTTATATATTTAAAAAAAAAACAGATTAATAAAAAAAGGATAATGGCAATATTGGCAACGTTGGGCAGAATACATCATTTGGAGAACGGACAACTAAGTTATTCGGAAATACGTGGTACCGCAAATCCGAGAGGTATAGCGTTTATCCTCTCGTATCGTATATCCGAGAAAGATATAGAAGAAGAAATATGGGAAGGACTTCATACAACAGTGACTTCATACTTCATACAGTTCGTGACGATGGTGATATATATTTAAAAATAACCTCTATAAAAACTCATTGGTTGACAACATAGGTATGGTAGAATATAATCTTAGGTTAAATTACTTGTTTTTTTAATGTTTAAGTTGTAGAACTCCATTGACCTTAATATAACATTAATTATTAAAGTAAGTAAAATTGTTTATTCCACACTTCTAAGTATATTCACAGAACCTTCCCTATATAACGTTTTTAAATAAGCTAATACCAATCACGTCATTAATAAACTATTTATTGTTTTCCCCATATTAATGTGGGGAATACCTCACAATATAAAAATCAATTATCACAATTTTTCTATTAGTAAATCGGCTTAACCGGTAATAAATCATTTTAAACATCGTAACATTTAAATAGGGAAGGGGTAACAGAGAATCATATAAATAAGTCGTCTAAACGTGGTATGACCACGTGGTATGAAAGCCGAAATAGCTTTAACAATAATAAAAACCAAAATAATAATAAAATAATAATAAATTTATTTCACATAAAATCATACAATAAGACATGCGGAAACTTTGACTAGCCAACTAGGATTGGATCCCGTTTTAGGCCAGTCAAATTGACAAGTTTAGTTCATATCATAATTTAGCACTTAATATAAAACAAAACCGGTAAAGTAAATAACAGCCAGATAGCAGTAATAAAAAGACAGATCACCACAGGAGTTGTAAGGTAGAAAATATGGGAAGGGTAGTTTATAAGTTTATAATATAGTTGGGTGATAAGAAAATAATCGATAGCATTGATAAATAAAGTATAGACTAATACAGAATAGACATTTGTGTTCAGAGGTGATAAATATGTGTTTTTAAATTGTATGGACTTTTAAAAAATTATGTATCAGTGTTTTGACAATAATGTACGTGTATATTTTTTATAGTGAGATTATCTATTGATCAACATATCTTCACTTTTTACCCTCCCTAAATCAAGGAGCCAGTCGTTGACCAATTTGCGCAAAACATTTGTACTTTTCGGTTTCCAAACATTAAGAATGATATTAAATAATTTAGGTCCTAAGTACGAGAATTGCCGTTGCCCAAGGGACGTCGTGGTTTTTATTGGGACTATTGGATTATTCCTTGAAAGTCGGGTGTCGTGAAGGTGGTCGATGGAAGGGAAGTGCTGACGTTGTTTTTGTGCAAGTAATATAAACTTTCTAATATACAGTTGTCTAACATCGAGAACTTTTATTTCCGTGAATAATGCATCACTGGGGTACCTGAATGGTTTTTTGAGGATGACTCTTAGTAGTGATTTCTGTGCTTTAACCAGGGAGTCTAATATTGTTTTGGCACAGCCACCCCAACCCAGGAATGCATATTCGAGAAGAATTACACATGGAATAGTATATTGATTTCATATCTTTTACAGAGAGAATATTTCTGATGGTCATAAAAAGGTGGGTAAGTTTTCTGACTTTTGAGGCAGTTGAGTTAATGTGTTCTTCCCATCTCAGATATTTGTCTATGGTGATTCCTAAATATTTTAAACTATCCACGGATTCTAGGTTGTTGCAAGTACAAGTATTCGGTTCATTACAAATGTGAATAGTAATATTCAGTATTTCCTTGGGTTGTCCCGCTTGAGTTGCACTAAAACGTATAAATTTTGTCTTTTCCGTGTTGAGAGTGAGGAGATTATTATCTAGCCAATGATTAACATTGTTTATCCCAATTTCGGCTTTTCTATGCGTTTCGTACCAGTTTTGTGCCTCAAATATTAAGACCGTATCGTCAGCAAAAGCGATGATATGATCGGCAAGGTTACTGTTACAAAGATCATTGATATAGATACTAAACAATATCGGTCCTAAAGTACTTCCCTGTGGAACACCAAATTCGATATTGGCTGGATCGCTTAGAGTGCCACTAATATTAACTCTTTGGCTTCGATTTTCTAGATAGCTTCGTAACCATTTAAGTAACTGCCCCTGTATACCGATTAGCTGAAGTTTTTTCAAAAGGATTTTGTGCGAGATGGTATCAAAAGCTTTAGCCAGATCCAGAAAGAGCGCGATGCTTTTAATTCCTCGGTCGATGTTATTAGAAATGACTTTAATAAGATTGCCAATGGCATTTTCGGTACCTAAACCCGGTCGGAAGCCAAATTGTCACTCAGAAAGAATGTTATTATCTTGAAGGTAAAAGCTAAGACGGTTTTTGACAATTTTCTCGATAATTTTTGAGACCGAATTGACCAGAGATATCGGCCGGTAATTTTGAATCGCAGATTTATCTCCATTTTTGTGTAGTAATACAACAATTGAATGTTTTAGATGGTTAGGGAATATTCCTGATTTGAGACTTAGATTTGAGATGAAAGCTATCGGAGTTGCCATGAATGACTCAATTACTTTTAGCAAATTTGTCGAAACTTTGTCTGGTCCACAAGCGTTAGATGGCTTTAGGTCGTCAATTATTTCCAAGACTTCCTTTGTCGATGTTTGTATATTGTCTATTTTATAGTTAAGGTTAGAGGTGACCAACTTAGCAAGATCGGTTTCAGTTTTATTGCATTTATCGAGGATATTCTTGGCAAGTGTGGTTCCCACCGATGTGAAGTAGTTATTAGCAAAATTCGCCATATTTTTAGGATTAGAGGAGTTTGTGTTACCGATATCTAATGATTTAATTTCGGAAGACCTGTTGATTTTTGTTTTACTAATATTACGAAATGCTTCCCACATACGTTTTGGAGAATAAGAATTTCCGTAAACGAACGTTTGCAGAAATACTTGCAGAAATTAATAATAATATTATTTTAATTTGATTCATATTAAATTTAAAAAAATAATAATAACAATTTGAGGTAATCGAAAGGTAAAATCAAGTGGTTTTGTGTATTCAAAGAGCAATTATTCGTTTAAATACACAAATGCAAATAGTTTTATACGCTTATTTTTATGGTTATTTAGATCTTACCTCTAATATAATACATGGGTCGTGGAGTTGCAAAATCCGCTCTGCACATTTTTGGAAATCTGGAGATGTCATTACACATTATGGATTGATATGTAGCTAAAAAACATTAATTATTTATTTATTTTCTATTTACTTCAATAACCTGCACGACTCAATATCACCCAAGTTAAGATAAGATAGTAAAATTACGTAGAAAGTCTTATCAAACCTCGTTTTGTGCTTAAATTATGTTGGAAATTTAATTATCAATGAAAAGCGTCAGCTGGCTATTACTATCAAACGTGCTTCCTTAATTTTTTTTTCAAAAAGAATTATAAATACATACCTAATAACTTGCCTACTTACGCAGACGGAGTAAATACATATTAATATAATACTACTGTTTCCGTTCTGCATCCAACGTGTAAGGAATTGAAGAAGAAAACACACTTATCCACTCGAGTGCTTGCGTCAATATGAGTATGTGATATCAATATGCTAGTATGAGTTGACTGATTGGCGTTCGAGGTGGAAATTTCTTGCCCCCATATAAAAACAAAATCATACCTCTGAATTTTAATATGGAGACATATAAACTGATTATAGTTCTATAAAGCCGAAAAATTCACCTATATTTTACCGTTTATCCTATATTTTTAGGATTTAAATTAAACAATAAAGGATTAGGAAAAAATTGTAAATGCGAGTCAAAAATTGGTATATGATGGCGTGCGATCACTCAAGGCGTTTTGCAAACTCGGCATAAAATGCCGAAAATCACTTGAGTGGATAAATAAGATAGATGCTGAAATAATGTTATGGTATGAATCGCCCACACGCTTGCACGCAAACATTCAAATATTGTACAACTGCTTAGGTTGCGTTGAACATAATCGCGAGGCGCTCTGTCAGAGGTATTAGTAGTTGTACAAATGTTTCCTTACTTTGAATGCTATGCCTGGATGCGTATCCATACGTTCGAAAGTTTAGTTTCCGCGCAAGCGCATTTTTATCTTCATTTTAGATATTCGTGTGATGAACAGTAGTTTCTAGCCGTATCCAATATTCTAAAACGATTTGGTTGAGTGATTACGATCCTTGGCCATGCATCTAGAGGTCGCGGGTTGAAATTCAGGGGTGCGCAAGTAATTTTTTTAAAAATATTTAGTTACTTTATAGTAAATGTGTGCATTAAGACCAATATAAAAATGTTTACGCGGTACATTCCTGAGAGTTGATCCCTGGAGAAAGTCCAATGTTCATAATCGATTTTTTTTTTAATTGGCTCCAGCATGTTCGATGACCAGATCTGAATAGCTAGTTTCACTTCAGTTAGGTAGCCCTACATCCCTTCTCTATTCCATCTCCTCCCCTCTCGAATACCTTCAGCCTCACAACATATTAAAATTAAGAATGCTATGGTCTCATTGAAGGTTGACATAGTCTCTCTCTCCAGAAGGTTGGGAGCAGTTAGAATTCTTGTGCGGCACACGCATAAAGAAAAAAAAATATAAAAAATATAGCAAATTGTTGTAGAATAAATGAATGTCGACTTGAAAAAATTTCCTCCTAGCAACTATTCAGTAAATAACCCACATCGCTTACAATCAGTGAAGTCTTTTGCGGATAAAATTTCAAACGACATACACCCTTATATAAATATTTAAATCCATGTTTTAGCAAAACACCGAGGATCACAGCTCAGTGGTTAGAACTATCAACCGGAGAGTGAAAGATCTCGATGCTCTAATACAGGTTTTGGCATTAATCCCCCTTTCGTCTGTTTCCAGACGTATGTTAAAAAAATCAGAATCATAACGACGTAAGTGAAGAAGGCATATACAAAAATATGCTACGCTTGTACTCGGTGTATTGGACGGACCTACGGTTGAATTCGCCCTAGCAAATACTATAAAATAAAAAAGGGTATCTTGACGACTTAAGTTCGAATTTGCCCAAAAAATTCATCTAGGTTTATTTTAAATTATTCTGATAAACGTTTTACTAAGATCTCATATGTTTTTAAATGAATGCCTCGGGAAACTACAAATTCATCTTCTAAAAAATCAATAAATATCAATAAAACCAATAATTTTATAGTATAAAAACGAGTTATAACATTCTTGAACCGTTTTAATCTTTTCCGATTTAAAAAAAAAATATATTTTATTCAATTTTTTTTTTTTTTTTATTGTTCGACAGACAGGTAAGTCCAATCATGGTACAATTTTATTATAGCTAACAATACATGTACATAATTTTTTTTAAACATGGTATAGTTATATTAAACACATCTATATCCGCTGGTAGGGCATTTAGTAAGGTTATACCTCTTGTCATGCTATCTTGGGCAATGACATCTGTCCGACCCTGTGGTATGCAGAATAGGTCGTGGCTACGATTTCGACAGTATTTATCAGGAACGAATAAGCCACAGCATGACTGGAGATATGGACAATCGATAAGGTTTTTTAGTAACTTTAATTCAAATACCTTGAGTCCGGCATTACGCTTGGTCTCCAGGCTTTGGTAATTTGTCTCCTTTAGTAGTTCCACGTGATGCATGAATTTCGGATATATTCCGTATGATCGCATGTAAACATATCTTTGGAATTTTTTTTTAATTCGTTCAATCATATTTATGTATTTAAGTTGATAAGGTATCCAAACAGTACTGGCGTACTCCAGCTTGCTTCTGACCACTCCGTTGAACATGGCGGTAATTGCTTCTGTTATTGAATTGTTTGCAAGTTCTAATTACAAAACCAAGAGTTTTCGAGCAAGCCGAGGTAAGCTGCACTATGTGGTTTGAAAATCTCAGCTTGGGATCAAAGATCATCCCAAGGTCCTTGATGATGTTTACGCTTGTTAGTACTTCACCATTCATTCTATACTGGCAGAATAGCGGATTTTGTGAACGACTGTAAGTCATAACAACGCATTTTTTTATATTAAAATTAAGTTTATTTTCTACCGACCATATCATGATTGAATCGAGGTCGGCCTGCAGTTTTGAATAATCATTCATCAATTTCATGTCATCCGCGAATAGTAGACATGAGCTGTGACGTATGCAGTCCTGAATGTCATCTATCAGAATAAGGAATAACATGGGACCGAGATTCGATCCTTGAGGAATTCCTGACAGAGCTGCGAACTTATGGGAGTCGTATCCATTTACATTTACATACTGACTTCTATCTTTTAAATATGACGCAAAAAATGTCAGTAAGGGTTATATTAGAATATCGTGATCTACGCGGTCAAATGCCTTTGCGAAGTCCGTGTGGATTACGTCCGACTGATGCCTACAGTCTAGGCCTTGTGCTACCCGTCGAAAGAAAGAGAGTAAGTTGGTTACCGTTGATTTCTTCGGTAAGAAGCCATGTTGATTACCTATTAAGAAAGGCGTGATTCGGGGACTGATTTTATCACAGATAATCATTTCAAAATTTTTTGGAATTGTCGACAGTACTGCAACTGGTCTATAATTTCTGACGTCAGTCTTTTCATCAGTTTTGTGAGTGGGGCTGACCCTCGTTAATTTCCAACACTGTGGAAATGTGGAAGACATGATGCAGAGATTAAATATGTAATCACCACAGATCAAATGGGATAATAATTCACCGACTCCAGATATTTTCATATCAGTCGGGTTCGGCTCGGTAGAACTCCTAACAGGGCCTATAAATCCTACTGATCCCTCTACATAAATATTTAAAATATCTTTCGTTATCCTACATGTATTTAAAATGATTGATTTTTGCATTTTTATATATAATTTTTTTAGTAGATCTAATACGCCTACATTTTTAATGAGAGAACTAGGTATAATGCCAGTAGCCGAAATAACGAATGGTAATATTTTTATAGTCTGAGAATGCCAAATTCTTTTTATCTCATTTCCTAAATCTGTTTATTTTCTTATTTTTTCACTAACAGATTTTTGAATATTTCAGGAATTTGGAATAGCGACATCAATGATATAAGTTATTTTTTTAATTTTGCCATATAAAACTATATGAGGTCTATTATGACTAATCGTTCGGTCTGGAAGTATAGTTTTTTCATAATATATTTCATAAAATTCGTTTTCTAAAAATGAATTTGGTTCGTATTCATAATATGGTATTATATTACGGCAGTCAATCAAGTTATGTTTAATTACCAAACTTTGGTGAATTATTATTAAAACTTGATTGTGCCTAAATGTATACTCGGACGGTGCTTATATACAACATCCCGATATAATATGTTATATTTATAAACTTACTTTTTTAAGCTGTCGTACCCTAAAATTAAATATACCATTCCTAAGAGAAAGTCCAGTTATATTCAATTTTCCAATTATGTCCTAAATCCTGTATCTAAATTTCGCTAATAAACAATTAGATAATGTTAATTAAGTGTTTATCTCAAGTGACCTACCAGGTAAGTATTGTACTGTATATTATCTACATAAATAGTTAAGTTATAACATAGATCACTGTGGAAATGTATTATATGTTTGTACAGCGCCCTTGAGGTGATTTTGCACAAAAACGGCGCTATACAAGTCATCCAATTATTATTATTATTATTATAGTTTCCGGAAAAGCCGAAAATATTCTACACAAATCATCAATTTGATTTGTATCTTTGATTATATTATGCTTCCTATAATTTTTAATATTAATGACTCTATCCTGAATGGCAAGCATAAATCCTTCTATTTCTGCGCTCAACTCTCCAATACTCAACCATTTGTTTGACGAAAATTTGTCAACATACGTTTGGTTGAGATAATTCAAGTGTTTTGCGTATAAAATTTTATTTGACCAGGAATCTAATAATTCCTGGTTGGGATTTATAAAAAATTTGGCATTCTCGTCGTATAAATTTAAAGGTGTAATGTTTCAATCTGCCTTGCAAATTATTTTGTGCATTTCTTAGCTATGAGCTTTCCTATGGAAAAAATTTCTTAGCATTTCTACCTGATTATGTTTCATAAATATTATGATTATGTCGTGATTTTATCATGTTTGCAAGTTTAGGTATAATTTTGATACGACACCACACTGTACCATACGTAAGTATAATTATAAAATAGGCTAATATAATTTTAGTAACTTTTTTTCCACAAAACGTGATTCCGTTCATATTTTTATTAATTGGATTATCAGACTATGCGCTGTGAAAGCCTTTCATTTTACACAGATTTGTAAAAATAAATATTTACGATTAAATTGAAGTGAAAACATGTCAATTTCTTTGATATCCCAAAAATATTAACATTTGATTATGCAACCTTTTCGTTGTGACATTGACTAAGAACGAACTAATCCCTAGCAAAAAATATTTATAAACTTGTATTCTATTAGATTTTTAATTCAATGGCTTGTTTAAAGCCTTTTTCTAATAACGGACCAATTAATTCGATGAAACAATAATTACATAACATCAGTGAAATTGGTAACACCATTACTTTGAAAGACATCAGAAGACGATGAAATGATATTTTTTAAACCTTACATTGATATTATTATAACGAAGTAATTTGTAAATCCCAAAAATGTATAAATTCCAATGTAATTAGGCCTTTGAATCTAAAATCCTTTGAACGCGATAAGAAATCTTCAAAGCTGGGAGCATTCCTACGAAGGGTTTTTCTTTTAACCCTGCGAAAGCATTCACGTTCATTACCATTCGGATATTTAAGATTTTTCTTTGTGTTGTAAAAACTGACAAATAACTATAGAAATGTTATTGCCAACGCAACGCAAAACATTTTATTTGACGAGAAGCATTTTCATTTTGCAAATATTTTGCAAATATGATTTACGTCGGTTTTTTTCTAAACTCAAGGAGGAATCTTTTTTTTTCGATTCTGAACTTTTTAAAATTATCGAGGAATCAAATATTCAAATTTTAAAAATAATCACTGAATTACTATTTATAAAACTACCCTGTCTCGTAAAATTTAATGATATAAGTTAATTTTAATATTAAAAAAGCCCTGCGAAAAACAACTTAAACTCCCTTTTTTGCTACCAGTAAAGCTATTATTCAGAATTGGTGTTTTTAAACTTGTTAACATAAATTATATCTATCAGTTAATTAATAGCATCAATAAATCATGGTATTAGGTATAACATTTCAATTCTCAATACTGAAAAAAATCGCAAGTGTACGTATGAAAAAAATATCGGGAAAATGCACGACAGTCTTTATGAAAAATCGGTTCTAAAACTATTCATACTCTTAGGAGAAGTATTTAATGAAAAAATGCGAAATTCAAAGTTTAAAAAAGAGCAAATATTTTTCATCCTAAGCCCAACCTTTTTTCATTGCAATTCAAATTATTTTCATATAAATAAAGAGCTAAAAATTTTTCATACTTACACAGCAGTTATTCATTTTATAAGCTTTGAAATTTTAGAAATTAGAGAAAGTGTTCACTTGATCAATTAAATATTATAAATAACCAATTGTGTTTATTTTAAATCACCATCTCTTAAATTAAGTTTTCAAATTAATACTTTTATTCAAGAGGTTTTTTTTTACTGAGACATTTTGTACATCTCACGTCCTCGTTTCTGTTGCGTCAATTTATAAAAGCTTTTGTTTTATAGATATATTAAATACCTGTTTTATAATAATTTTATATATTTTTTTCGTAATTATTTTTATTAATTAATCGCCGTAATTTGTTATGTTTTTTTTTTATCCATAGGTACTAATTTTTATACTCTTATTCGTCTATTATTATTAATTTTGATTATATGTTTATCCTGGCGTGATAACAATAATATTAGGATGATTTGTATAGCGCCGTTTTTATGAATATTTCTACAATGATCTGTCACATTTCAAACTATAGATTGATCATTTTTTTTTCAATTTATGGCCAACACATTGAATCAACCGGTGATCACTAATACAAAACTAAAACCATTAGCTTCAGAATATGTCAATTATATTGATTATATGGTAGGACAAACAAAGTGATTTTTTTTCATTAAATTTATTTTTTCATTAGAAGTTCATGAAAGCATGTAAACAAACAACTTAAAAATTCGGTTTAATGGCTAAGGTTTTCTGTGACAGTTCCCTTTTGATTAGCTTTTTTCTTTCTTACAAAATTGTTTAGAAAATAAATAAAAACCACTTTCGCGATTAAATCGACCGTTTTAAGACTCCGTTTACCGTGCTATTTTTATGTCTATTAACTATGATATTCGTGTTTATACTAGTATATAAGACACTCTAAAAATATATACATTTTTGGCTTGTGTAATTGTGTATTCCTCTTAATTCTCTAAACGATATTTTTAAAATGCGAACTCTGAGTAATGAGTTAATACTTAATATATTAAAAGGCACAAGTGTAGCAAGATAAAGAACCAAAAATAGTAATTAATAAATATTATTACATTAAATTTGACAAATTGTACACACCGATTTATTTCAAAATCACGCAATATGCAAAACCTAAACAACCCCACTACTTTACTCTAATGCCTTATCCTACAGTGAAAAACATCTAAAAGAAAATATGAATATAATATCAAAAAATTTTAAGCTTGGTACCTATCAAAGAAAAATAAAATAATTTTTTGATATATGTCGAAAAAAAAAAATATTTTTGTGTTTAAAATGATATTCTTCCAATCTAAGGAACCAATGAGTTGTACTGGTCAATATTTACATTTATTTTTTACACTTTGTTTTTTTTGTACATTACAAGGACGGCCTAAGAATACTCGATTATATTATTAAATTTCCCAAAATAAGTAATAGGGATCGTTTGATCGGAATTATTTACCGATACAACACAATTTGAAAACACATTTGAGATGGATTCTTGAAATCAACAAGATGTAAAATATATTTTATAATTCGTTAGATTATCAAGTGGGGGTAAATAATAAAATTGGTTTGAAAAATTAATATACAGCGTATATGTAATAATAGACAACAAATCAACAATTTTTTGTAAGGCCTTTTGATGTAAGGTGGAACCATCTCATTGATGGATTTAAACACCATTCAGCATAATTTTCCCTAGATTTTTTTAGGGTACTTGAGTCAGTGGAGGTTACGAAGGTGTTCTGAGATGTGCAAATATTTTTAGACCACATTTATAAACCGTTCTGCTGCATGAAACACGCATTGAAATTTCTCAGTTTGATATTTTGGAAGGCTGGCATATATGTCGTTGCAGTAACCGAGATGCGAGACTACGCAAGAGTTGTTTTGTTACCTCCGTAGGAAGTTTTTTCAGACTGACTTGAGTTGTATTATATGAAAAAAACTGGTGTTTACAGTCCTATTTATTTGATTGCTGTGCAAAAAGTCTATAGCTAGATTAACCGATTTGATTTTCAAATGGATCGCTGCCGGAAATCAAAATAGGTGAATCGTCTATGAAATGTTGACGTTTTTTTTGTGGCCCTCCCAGAGAAACTCAGTCTTAGATGGATTAAGCTCCAGCTTGTTTGAAGACATCTAATCAGTTATTGCTTCTAGACATTTAACTATACGGATTTTGACACTATTGATTTCGTTTGAAGTCCTGTTAAAATAAACTTGCTGATTTTCAACGTAGCAGTGAGACAAAAGACCAAATAACTCGATTATTTTGGCAACATCATAGATTTGTAAAAATGATGGAGAGATTGGATCCAAAACGGATCCTTCGGGTACCCCTGAAGAAAATTTTGCGAATTTGATATATCGGAATTCAAACCTAATGCTTCCTCAAATCTATCGTTGAAAGTTTTCTCTCATTTTGTACATATTACACTTTGTTTACCTCTTTGTATTATATTTATGTTGTTAGTATAACATATTACACTAACTTCTTACAATTACAACAATCTTTATTTTGCTGTTGGAATTTGTGATATTATTATTAATAAAAAAATACATATTTATAAATACAAAAGAAATAATATAATATGATGTAGCTAATTATTGCATTTAGGCCTTTAATATTTTTAGGTAAACTAAAACATATATTTTTTAAAATAAATTAATAAAATTTAATCAAGTAGTATCGATGATGTCTCAATAAAAAAATCAATTTAAATTTTTAATATTTTTATCTTTTTGGATTAAATAGTGGTTTATTGTACTGAGTTATTCATTTTGTTTATATTAAAATAACGCAACAAAGGAAATTTGCAATTATTGAAGAATTATTTAAAAAAAAATATTTTCACAATATTCATTTATATGTCTATAGGGCCTTATTTATATATATATACGCCTAAAAAGGCTTTTACATAGAAGTGATACATGATGCAGTACAATAAGAGAATATGTAATATACAGGAGATATTGACAGTAAATATGTAGATGTAATGTAATGGAAAAAAAAATAACATAAAGTAAAAAAGAAATTAAAACAACATTAGATATAAAACAAATCATTAAAACTAATTTACCAAAGCTACTCCAATTTGTAGGATTCAACAAAGTGTTGATGTAGATTATGCTTAATTCTATATATGGAGTCAATAAATAAATCAATAACACCCCCATACTTGTTGCCCAGATCATGCAAAATATAGTAAGAACCTCAAAAATAATAATTAAACATGATCATTAGATAGCTAGGGCTCTAATTTGAAAGTAAATTCTAACATATATGCTTAAACCATTACGCTACGTAGGCCATAAGATCTCATTCAGCAAATTATATCCCAAAAGAAAAAAATTCCATTCAATTTCTCACCAGGTTCCTAAAGATCGTACTTTAAGAAAGGCCAATTAAACTAACCCATTCCCTTTTCAATCGAATTTTTAAACATTAATTCTTTTTCCAAAGAGTATCTCAAGTGTCTAGTGGAGTTTAACCTTCTACTCTTATCTGTAAGAACAACTCGGTCTTTGCTTTAAAAGTTTTGTTATTTTTCCAATACGCAACTTTCAATCCACCATATAAAGAATTTTAGCACCTACGACATATTTTCAGTCCCCAGAAGCATCACTAGATATATCCGATATGATGTGTGTACGGTCTCTTTGTGGATTGAAGGCTGTTCTCATATTATCTCTAGGATCACGTAGTACATCAGTTTGAGTGTCTATTTGAAAAAACACAACCTTTTCTGATTTTGTGTCACATTATTTTATTGAATTTTAGAATATAGAAATGCCTCTAATATTTATGTTGTATATCGACATTTCTATTTATATAAAACAAGAGTAAAAAATGCCGTTTTGTTTTTCAGTTCATTTATGTTAAATATTTTTTAATTTAAATTTCATAATATATATTTAGATAGAAATGAAAAGCCAGTGAAGGAGGAGAAAGGAGGAGGAAAGTTACTTATGATGAGAGTAAAAAAATGGTTACGAAAATGCTTTGATGAAGACTCATTGTCAACACGTGAATTTAATGACTAAGCTTAACTTAATGCTTCAACACTTAGAATGTTTAGGGAAATTGTTTGTTTACTGAATGCCATTCTGTTCGTAATGGGCAGAAACAATTCAATACCCAGTGACAAGAGATTTTGATGTCGTGACTATTGCCAAACGGTATGTGTGGGAGTAAAGTTTTCCAAACCAGACTAGTCTTGTGGAGTGGATAAAGGTTTTTTGCGTCATTCGGCATTCGCTTTTTTCTAGTTCAAAAGTGCGACTTAATGAGTTTTTTTATGATTAAATAAACTTTTTGAGTTAGTTCGTTAAGGATTTTTGTTAAATTTTACAATACACGCTAATCCGTGCAGTCGGTGGTGTCGCTAGTGTAGATTACATAACATAACATTATTCATATAAAGATATTGTATATTTTCCTCTGCGCTACGAGTTCACATGTGTTGTGAAAGATATTTTTCAATGATAATTTATTTTATAATACCAGTGGACATAATAATAACAAAAAATAGACTTAAGACTTAGTTAAAATACATGAGAAAAAGAAACATTTAAAACTAAAATACAAAAATTGACTTCTGCATAGTTGTAACGAAATAAATTTATCTCACAAGCAAGGTAACAAAATTATAACTTTAAATATTGAAGACAATATTAGTGATTTCTAAACGAAAATCTGAAACAGAAAAATCAGAAAAGGAAACGGTCACATCTGGGACTCGAACCCAGAATTTCCTTATCTGATTTTTCTGTTTCAGATTTTCGTTTAAAAATCACTAATATTGTCTTCAATATTTAAATATTACAATTTGAGGTTTTACTCAATAAAGTTATTCCGAAAAAATAAATATTCATTCTAGACTTGCAGAAAAGTCAACAGATGTCGCACATTAAAAATAAAAGTAAGATAGGTTTATCTAAAAAGACGCTGTCTGGATTGCATTTAGTTCGGGTTGAATCTTGCGATCATACATAAAGATAGTTGCCAATAAAAATGTGCGGTGTAAAAATGAAGACAATGTTAGTAGTTCTTATTCGAAGTATGATACAGTTAAAACTGACCGAGGGGAATAGGGTCCCATTAGCTCAGTTGGTAGAGCACTGTCCCGGAAAGACAAGGGTCCTGGGTTCGAGTCCCAGATGTGACCGTTTCCTTTTCTGATTTTTCTGTTTCAGATTTTCGTTTAGAAATCACTAATATTGTCTTCAATATTTAAATATTACAATTTGAGGTTTTACTCAATAAAGTTATTCCGAAAAAATAAAAATTATAACTTATGAGGATTGCAGTCAGTTCCATTTAAGTTTAATATAGGGTGGTCTGAAAAGTTTCCGACCTCAACGCAAAGATGGCGGTACTCGTCAATAAAAGCTAGTAAATCTAGTTGTGCATCTTTTGACAGTTACTCACCAAAGTTTCGGCTATTTTGGATGCGCAGTTTTTAGATGACAGTCGTTTGAGTGAGTCGACGTGTGTGTTTTTGTGAAAATGGAAAAATTGAGTATCGAGCTGTTATTATTTTTTTATTTTTTAAAGGCAATACGCCTACGCAAATCAAAGATGAGTTGAACTCAGTATATGGGGACTCGGCACCATCTTTTACTAAAGTGAAATTTTGGGCAGCTGAATTTAAACGTGGCCGTAGGAGCTTGGGAGACGATGAACGTTCAGGACGTCCAAAAAATGCAACTACTGACGATAACATTGCTAAACTTCACCAAATAGTGTTAGAAGACCGACGAAGTGAGAGAGATAGCAGAGGTTATGAAAGTCCAAAAAAAGTGTCTGTCACATATTAAATCAAGATTTAGACATAGAAAGCTGTCCCCGCGTTAGGTGTCGCGTTTGCTCACATTAGACTAAAAACGTGTTCAAATGAACATTTCCAACGCTCTGTTGGTGCAGTTTAGGCGCAATAAATCCGAGTTTTGGCGCCGATTAATTACTGTAGATGAAATTTGGATACACCATTATACGCCCGAAACAAAAATACAGTCAAAACAGTGGACTGCAAAGGGGGAACTGGGTCCAAAAAAAGTAAAAACTGTTTTCTAGGCTGGGAATGTGGTGGTGACTGTTTTTTTGGGATAGTCATGGAGTTATCTTAATTAATTATCTTCAAAAAGGAAAAACTATAACAGGAGCATACTACACATTATTACATGACAAGCTGAAGGCAGAAATTTCGGAAAACGGCCACATTTGCAGAAAAGGAAAATCCTGTTTCACCAAGACAACGCGCCGTTTCACAACTGAACGGTTGCCATGGCAAAAATCCATGAATTACGGTTTGAACTGCTTGACCATCCACCTTACTCACCAGATCTAGCCCCAACCAACTTTTTGTTTCCTAATCTAACAACTGCGCTCGGAGGACTGAGATTTTCGTCAAATGAGGAGGCAATCACCTTTGTGAACAATTATTTTGCACAGATAAACGCCGAGTACTATTTGGATGGGTTAGAGAGATGGGAACATCGCTGGGAGAAGAGTGTAGAGTTACAAGGAGACTATGTAGAAAAATAAATAAAAAACTTAGGAAAAAAACCTTGTTTCATTGTTAGGCCGGAAAGTTTTCAGACCATTATATCTAGACATTTTAAATTGTAATAAATTATTTTAAGCAATAATTAGTCGCTTGAAACATTCATACAAATTGAAAATATCTCCTTATTTATTTTTACTCGGGAGATATTTTCAATTTTTTGGATATTTCAAGCGACTAGTTATTGCTTATAATATTTTCTTATCCTTTGTGCTATGTATAAAAAACCTTGTCTTATAAACATATAGTTTATCATTAAAAACATAATTTTAAATTGTGTTGGAAATGAATTGTTTAGCTTTATCGATATGTAGATTCCCCCACTACCGATTACTTCACGACCCAAACTACCGGGCAAAAAACATGACTGTGGCCGAAATCAACAACTTGTGACGCCATACGGATAATGCCGTGCTCAAAGTGGTGCCAGTGATATTGACTGGCCCGAAGCGGCAATTATCAACGTTTGCGCTTCTGGACGAGGGCTCAACTGTCACTCTTATTGACGCCGCCACAGCACCGAAATTCGGCTCTACCGAACCTACCCGTGAGCTACGGCGGCACGGTGCAAAAAATATGTGCTCATCAGACATGACGTCCCGCCGCGTGCCAATCGCTCTACGTGGCGCCGAAATTGCTGATGGGTACACAATCAAGGCAAGCACGGTGAAAAACCTCAGCCTCCTTGAACAGAGGGTTCACGGCCGCTACATCACCCCCATACTTCTCATCGGGCAATTGATTTATTTATTCAAAAAACAGTTATTAACATAAAAAACAGCCTCTGCACATCTCACTAGGGCATTCCTGCATCAAGATGTGCAGTGTACATCTTATTGTCTCGAGAGAAGTGCACGACGTTCGTAACTCATCACAAATAATTTCACGGACGGCGTTGGGATGGATAACCCACGGCGGAAACTCTGAGCACAATAAACACGCCACCACGTTGGCCATCGAGCCACACTGTTACCCAGGCACATTTCCGGGAGGCAACTTTCTACGAGAAGACTAGTCGGCCCTGCGCAACGGTCACCCAGGCACATTGCCGGGTAGCAACTCTCAATTCATTCCGGACTATCTGGCTCCGTACTGCATGCACCAGCAGAGACACCTGAAAGCCGTACGAGAAGCGCCAGCTGGACCTGTGCCTGCATTATCTACACAGTCAAAGCCAGTCGACCCTGCTCAACGGTCACCCAGGCACATTGCCGGGTAGCAAAACACCAAGCTGGGCCTGTCAGACATCGGCACCCGAGACGTCAACACTCCTGACATCTCGCCCTCTAGACGACAGTTCAGAAGACCAGCCTGGTTACAGCCCATTAGAAGTAAGGCCCCAACACGTTGGCCTCACTACAACTGTGGCAGAGACACTGCCCGACATCAAACGATTCTCGTCCTGGCGTCGCCTTGTCCGGACTACCTGCTGGGTCCATCGTTTTATCAAAAGGTGTCGTGGACAAAGCCACAAACAACCTGATAAACACATCAGAAACGATGTGATAAAGGAAGCAGAGGCCCGATGGGTGAAAATATGTCAAAACGAAACATTTGCCATCAAGATAAATGCGCTCCTGAAAAGAGCTACATTACCAAGTGACAGTCGGCTCAAAGCATTGAACCCCTTCCTTGGACTTGACGGATGCCATCGACTCTCTCAAGAATGATACCCGGATAAGGGATCATTTGACAACAAAGGGGATCGAATGGAACTTCATCCTTCGAATGTTTCCTCATATGGGGGGAGCTTGGGAGCACCTGGTACAATCGGTTAAAAACGCCCTAAAGGCCATCTTGCTGGAACGAGCTCCACGTGAAGAGATCTTGAGGTCCCTCAACCACTTTTTATTGGAAAGAGCCGGAAATCGGCCTCATCTGTCACTATAAGACAGGCAGGATGAGGAAGTATGTCTCCGTCGCCAGTGGCGTATTAGCCAACAACTCGCTGATATTTTCTGGAGACGGTGGCTCCGCAAATATCTCCCCACCCTGGCTGCTCGCCAAAAATGGCAACAGCCAGTCATCTCCATCAAGAAGGATGACCTCGTGATCATCATGGACCCCGCCCTGCTCCGCAACAGCTGGCCACGTGGTCGAGTCCTTGATGCCACCCCTGCTGTAGACGGCCGTGATCCTGCCGGCCTCACCTACCGATGCAACCACAACTGTACCACCAGCCCAGCACCATCCCAGAGGGTCTGGCCGCTGTGGACGTTGTTGGCCATATTTTTCCATTTCAAAAAATATGTTGATGTGCCAACTCCCCGCCAATTTTAAATGTTTTCTTTATTAATTCCTGCCTTTGAGACAACAAGGATTTCTAAACTGAGATAATAAGGTTTAAATTTTGACTCACGAATAAAATATTAAATGTTGATATTTCTGTAAAAGTAATCGTGAATTACATATGGTCATTGAATTTTTAGAGCATTCCTTAAATCAAAGAAATCAGTAAAAAAATGATTCAATTTTTTTTTGTTTTTAAACTTTAAAAAAATATTCATTTTAATGCATTTCAAAACAGTAAATAGAGTGTATATCAACCATACTAGCAATAACAGAGCTAGCCTTTTAAAGGCGGCTTCATGAATGCTAAAATGTCGATATCCTAATTGATTCTGTTCAACAGCAAGATGCGTTTCAACAGCAAGAACAGGGAGATAACCATCGGGAACATAGAAATGAATGTTCTCCATGATAACCAAATTTTCAAACCATCCACGAAGTCAAGAAATGTTTAGCAATCACACCTACTGACACGTAGATGGTTTAGTATGGGTTAGTTGCAAAGGCGTTTACTACATCCACTCCTTGAACTCCCCGGTCACGATGGGTCATGGTGTTTTGAATGCCACCATCTATACGTAGTGATTTGACGCAGTCCCAAAACATCTTGGGATCATGCTTGATATAGGTTGAATAATGGAATATAATGGAATTCATATATGATTGGAAAGCAGTGCGAATATTGCGCCTAACTACGGCTTTATGCATAATGAAAAAATCATAGTCACACCGACAGCCAGTAGTCTTCCATTTTTATGGAGAGCATGTTTCACAATAATGCTCGCGATGGTATCTCGACAGAACCATTTCAGATATCGACGACCACCTCTACTGGGTTTTCTACCAAAATAGGCATCAAAAATATTATAATACAAACATAAAAATGGTGTTCCGCCTAATTTAGAGTGCAAAAGTCCTTGCCAATGTAATTGGCTCATCGTATTGTATAAGCCCATCATCCCTGCCCAAAATTCCATCCACTTTATGCTTGTCATTTTAAGGAATTTTTGTAGCCTTAAGATTGTTTTTGCATGAACAAATAAATTCTAATGTAGTATGATGTTTATTTTCAGTTACAAGGGGGGAATCGTAATGAATAACATTTATGGTAGTATTGCATAAAAGTACACGTAGCCTTGAATTTATATTTTGAATACTATCAAATTGGGATATACCAAAAACGGCGCTAAAAAAAATGGGGTTTTCAATATCCTTGGTACCTCTTGAAGATAGATTGAAGTCTCCGAGCACAATTACATTATTCCACCAATAACATCCACATTTTGATGAATTTTGTCATAAAACAATTTATATGTGTCAACGTTTGACGCAGGTGAGAAGTACACAGTACATACAAAAGATACACATGATTTATGTGTAATTTTTACCCATAAGTCCTCGTTGACAGTTTTCACGCAGGAAAGTGCTCTGCCTTAATAAGGCCATTCTCGTTCTTCACGGCTAATAGACAGCCTCCTCCCTGCCTAGGGGCACTACCACTATCTATGTCTTTTCAAAATACTTTGAAGCTGTCATCGAAGAGCTCTGGGTTGAACACACTCGATTTTAACCACGTTTCAGTGAGTCCAATTACGTCATAATCTAAGATAGCACCTTGTTCCTTTGAAAATCTTCTGCAACTCAGAGCAACGGCGTTCTGTCTATTTATTTATTTTATTTCAGGGAAATCAACAGTTTGGAATGAGCTTGATTTATGCATGTGTATTTTTTTAACTGAGGAACCAATTACAGATTTCTTCATTATATCAATACATTTTCAATCTTAGTAAAATACGTAGTGTAAATATTATGTGGCGCGTAAGATCAGAACAGTGAAAAACATGACTTATTACTATGGCGTTTGTTTGGTTAAAAAGGTGTTCAGGCTCGACTCCGCCTTTACCACACCAACATTGAACGGGCATGTAACAATTATAAATCAAAATGCTTGCCTTACAATACTATGTTCAACATTTTATAATAAAATACTCTCTGATCTAGATATCTCAATTTTAACGAGAATTCATATAAACACATTTTTAAAAGAGATTTTATATTTATTTTCGTTGAAGTCTTATATGGCAACCATTTTGATTTCAAGTAAATGTTATAACGGTAATTTTCATAAAAAAGATTTCACGAATGATAAAAAGATGAAATGAAATTTTTGCCATGTAGGTACTTTCAAATCAATTCTGTTTAGTAAATAAGAATAGTCAGCAATGTTGTTGACGATTTTATATTGCAATATCGTATCTTAAATTTGTCCATATACACTCAATTAATCAATTTTGATAAATTCCCTTGCATCCAGATTGATTTCAGGTAATTAAATCGATTGTGCGATTTGTAAAAAATGTTTTTTTCTCGATTTGTTTTAAAAGATGCAATTTTGTTATATGTAATACATAAAATAGCGACCAAACAGTTGCCACAAACTCTCGATGGTTTCGAACGAACGCAAAGTATAGATATTTGATAATGACAATGTGAATTCATTTTGTATTTCTTAACATAAAATCAAGCTTTTTAGCTGCTATGATTTATATTGTAACTTACTATCGAGAATCACACCAAGGTTGCATATATGGTAGCTGGTCACAATTTTATTCACATTTAACATAAACATTTTTCTGTCATTTCTTCTGATATTTTGAACCATTTAAAAATAACTGGTTATTCGGACAATAGACAGCAACGCTATTGTCATCCTGTTATTAGATCCAATCATTTAGGTTATTTATGTTTTAGTACGGTTTGGGATCATTGACAAATAATTCTATTTGGTAGTGTTTTACGACATTCACTAAATAATTAATATATCTGATTATTTTTTGGTGTCATATTTTTTGCATAAGATTTTCTTAAACCTAAGGAAAATTCTAATACATTCTACATAACGGTCTGCGTCACTTCATCATGAATGTATTTTCTCAGTTTCACGCAATTGACAAAAATGTAACTATGTTGTCCCAAGCTAATGAACTCGAAGTACAACAAAGATGGAAGCATGCTGCTCCAAAAATAGTTTATCTAAGATAGAAGCCCGTAAAATTTTCAAACGGAACCTTGAAGTTCTAAAATTACGTAAATATCTGCAAGCTTAAATAAAAGTTGGGGATAATTTAGATGGGTGTAGAAGAAAAATCTCAGACACTTGTTGACCCAAGGGCACGAATTAGCTCTCATAATTTATTTTTTTTGAATCATGTCTTAAATCATTTATTATTTACTTACTTCTGGAATATGAGACTGGCCAAATAATCAAATTTAATGGCCTCAATGCGAGAAAAAGCATTTGACATCACACGTAAAAATATCTGAAGATATTTTGAACATTGCTGGGAGAATATTGTTTGGTAGTTGGTCAATTAAAGATGGATTTGGCTCTCAACAAAAAAAAGGCCAATAAATTAACCCAACTGATAACATTTTCATAAACTTTTTTATAGTAGCGCCGCGTTTTTTAATCTTAAAGCGCTCTTAGCAAATTGCCACTGATTGTTGTGTTAAATTTTTTTATATTTTTGACAAAACTTTGGCCATTACATTATATTTAAAAAAAAAAATATTTTATAGTTTCGACCGGTTTGTTGTCTGACGTAAGCGAGTAGTATAAACTGTTAGACGTATAGCTCATTATTCGTGTAAAACTTGAAATTAATATTTCGAATACGTGTTCACAAAAAATACAGGATTATGTTAACATTCTCTTCAGCATCATCGTTCAAAATTTTCGAAGCTCCAAAAATTGAAGACCTCTATAAAAAAGATGCAATATTACAAATATATAAAGAAACTTTAATAAAAAAACTTAAATTTAACTCATCCTTAAGGCATAATTTTAACATCCAAATTCCTCTATTTTCAACACAACAAATGCACAATAATTACGTTTACAAAGGCATAAGACATTTTAATAGTCTTCCCGAAGAAGTGAAAAAAATACCAGATTTTATTTTATTAAAAAAAATGTCAAATTTATCTTTAAAAAAAATTAATATCACCTTTCAAATTTTATAACTTCAATTCATGTTACAACCAAAATTAACGTCACAATCCTCTTTTAAGTTTATATTTATTGTACTGTATTTATGTTAATTACTGATATAAACATGAAATAATTGTGAAATAACTCCTACGCCAAGCTCAAGAGCTAGCACTCTTCATTGGAGTAAAAATTCAATAACATATGTTTTTCACTATTACCTATTAGTACCTAATTTTATGTACAATGTAACAATGTTATAAGTTAAACAATAAAAAATAAATAAAAAAAATGTTAATTTATGTTGAGTTCTCGTATGTTCGCGACTGTTGTAATGAAAATTTTGTTTTCAAACGTGTATGTTTTGTAACTGACGGTAGTTAGGTATTCTAGAGTTATTGCTTGTTTACTCAAAATAAAATGTTTAGGGTTATTTAATATTGACGATGATATACAAATAAAAACATTAGAATGAAATTTACCTTTATATTTTGTTCCTTATTAATGCAATCCTATTTATCAGCATTATACTGCATATGTAATGGTTCTCCGAAATACAAGAGCATAATTTAAAGCAACTGTATCAGTTTTTGTATATCTTGTACAAAACCATTATTATTATGAAAACAACGATGTGTCTTATAAAATTTTGTTTTATCGCTATAGCTGCATTATTTCCATTAGAACATTTTCAGTATCAACTGTTTGCAAAACGGTTTCATACTAGCAGCAAGATTAATGATAATGACATGGTTTATTTTACGTACAAAAGTGTATATTTAGTTAACTTAACGACAACAACTCTTTGTTCACAAACAGCTACTGCAAGCTTTTACTTCATGAGAAACACAATTATCATTACTGTAAAACTCTCAAAAATGATTAAAAAACACATAGTATTTAAAATTCAAGGTTTATTTGTTTTTATGTGAAACCACACATGAGTCCCAACCGCCTGGAGCCAGTGAGACTATCGGAGTATGTTGTGAGCCTGGAAGTAGTGGAGGGGGGAAGGAGATGGGAAGAGGAAAGTGGATAAATAAATAATACGGCAAGTTCCTGAGTGGAAGATACTCTCAGTATCGCCGTAGTGTAAGACCACCAATCAGAATCGAAACGTTGCTTGAAATTGCTTTAGCCGTGTTTAGTGACCAGATCTGAATAGCCAGGTACTTCACCACCCCACTACTTTCAGCCTCACAACATACTCCAATTGGAGATGCTATAGTATCACTGGCTCCCGACGGTTGGTAGCAGTTGAGACTCTTGTGCAGTATTCGCAAAAAAAAATACGGCATAAACGGCATGCGAGTACAATTATCAGCAGACCACATCATCCATCATTATACCAGCAATAATTTTAATTTATTGCGATAACATTGCCAAATCTATAATTGAAAAGCAAGGATTATCAACGGTTACAAAAAATATGCTGGGTAGAAGGCTACATGTGAATTTCGCTTTTTGTTAATGTCGTTAATTGTTTTTTGGAAGAAAAGACAAGCACGTCAATTTCCTTTAGGTAGTGGTTTATATTGTCATGCATGCATACTGCATACTGAGAAAAAAATATTATGAGAAAAAAATATGCGATGAAAAATTAGTTCGAGGAATTCCTCTCAAGGTGGGGATTTTATTAGATGACCTAGATGTTGTGGAGGAAAATAAATAAAATTTTCATTTGAAAAATTCCTGTACGCAGTAGTTTTAAAACGTTCTCATAGTTTTCTAATTCTTTTTATAAAATTCATTACAACGAATTAATTATTAATATGTTATACAGAGTGTCCGGTAAGTGGTGGATAACCTTTCAACTGTAGATGGAGCTTATGACCGTTCCGAAAATCGGATATCGTCTTTAGTAAATGTCACTTAATTTTGGGTTTTTGTGTCGTCCCACGGGTAGGTAAGGAGTCCACATTAACCGACTGCAGTAAGGATGCAGGAAATGTTGCGTGATGAATGCTGCATGGCCCCTGCACACGGCTCACTCAAGTAATAAATATGTAGCTTGTAGACAGTCCTCTTCGTTGTATGGTTTGGGGGACGGAAGGGGACATCTAGGCTTGCGAGCCAGTCAAGGGCCGGGCGTCGCCTTGTAGACCTCATCAATACCGCCGGGGAATGAATTGAGCGGGCATTCATTGATACACCTAACGACCCTAACTATGCATCATGTGGGCACAGCGGCTGTGAGAGCACCTTATGTCATTGATGGCGGACCAGAGTACGTGGCAGGAAGAACCCAGGCTGCCTTTCATGCGTTAACCCAGTGAACTGTCGGTATTGCAGATTTCGGTTTTCGCATTTTCCACCTTTTCGCTGTCACAGCTAGGTAATTGAATACAATATTGTACATTGTAAATTGAAGAAGATTAAGAATTGTAATTGAGACGGCTGAATGGGTTGTTTGTTATTGTTTTCATGTTTACATGAAAGTATTAAAGTACTATGAGTCAAGTCAGTCATCAAGTGGTTGTGGAATTTTTAGTGATATTTTTAATTTGCACAGTCAATGATTTCGTATGAATATTTTAAAAGCATTTTCTTAAATTAAATATTTATTTATTTATTTAATGCCTAGAGGGCTTTTACATGGTTGGTAGTATAATTTTAATTTGACAGATATTTTGAAACATACAAAATAAGAATAAAATTACATTTGATAAAAGCTATGCAACAAGTCATACAAACACAAGAAACAAAAACAGAAAATTAGAGCTATTTGTAGGTTTACATGATGTGTTTAGGAGTATTGTTGAAATAAATGTTTTAAATGATCCACAAAACTTGCCAAGTTGGTATTGAATATGTCAACATCACCCAAGTAATGATTTCCCATGGTGTGAAGTCGATGTATCGGAGAGTGGGCAATGTAGTTACGCTTATGTGTGCTGCTGTAGAATATTGTATTTTGTCGTGTTGTTACTGTGGGTGTGTGCATGTTTATAAGTTGCAGGAGTTCACAACAGTCGAATTTAGAGTTAAGTATTTTGAATAAGAGCGTTAAATCGTTTATTTTACGTCTATCTTCAAATGTATGTATTTTTAGAGTATTTAATAAAAAATTGTATTTTAAGTCTTCGACAGGGATATTTAATTTAAAATTATAATTTTCTCGAGAGGAGTCGTTATTTGCACAAAAAGATGTTCGATATTATTGTAAATAATATCGAACTTCAATATAGATTGTTGATAAAAATTATGACTAGAAGTTCAGCATTCCGTTTTGTCGATTCCTTACCGACCCGTGGGACGGCGGCCGACTTGTAAATTTTCTAAAATTGACATCCTCACTCACTCTTCGGTGCCATGGACACAAAAGGAGAAAATTTCTCAGTGTGTGTGTGTTTTTTTATGTTATTCTGAAAAAATGTGTTCTATCTATCAGAAATAAATTTGGTATTATTGCGTAACTGCTGTTTTTGTAACATTTTATTTTCCGCATAATTTAGAGTTATCGTGAGGTAATTATTTTATAGGGGTCTTGGTGGAAAAATGGCTTAAAATTTGGCAGTTCATTGGAGATTATCAAATGGAATCTTTCACATATGCTATTTGAGTCGTCGACTTGCAAAATCCACTTTGGAAATTTCCACTAGTTCTGATAAATTTACAAAAGTGAAAAAAGTGAATTGAAAATAAATAAATAATTAATATATTTCGTTTAATATCAAAAAAATATTGTTTATATTCTAATAACAGGTACCAAAATTCATTTTATATTCAAAGTAATCCAAATTTTTTTTCGTGACTTCTAATGGTTTCCAAAAATTCCAGTGCCGTTTTAGCAAGTCGACGACTCGTTTATTCTCTGTGCATAGTGAAGTCCTGTTTAACTCGACCACATTGAATTTCGTGGCGACCGGATAAATCATCAAAATGATAATTCAGCACATCTTCAAAAAGTTATATAAAGTCATGGAAAGTGATGAAACAAAAACTTTTTTAATTGGGTTAAGTAGGTTAGGTTAGGTTAGGTAAGGTAAGGTTAGGTTAGGTTAGGTAAGATAAGGTTAGGTTAAAAAAAAATTTCATCGTTTTTAATGACTTTATATCACTTTTTAAATGTGTGTTGAATAGTCACTGTGTTGAGTTATCATGGAACCGAATTGCGTATTTCTGTAAATTTTTTAGCAGATCCAGAGTTTTCAAAATTCTTTTAGAAAACTCTGAATCGTTATAAAAATATTTTCAAACATAACATTAAATAAATCCGTTTATTAAAATGATTCATTAATTTAGGAAGAATCAGTTGATTGTATAACATGTTGCAATATTGCTGCAAAAAGTAAATTTATCCATTGGCCATTCATCAGTGTACTCTATTTAGGTGGAATCAATTTATAATTGAGTATGATGTGAGTACTGGCATGATGGAGTCGTCATCAATCAATAAATAACCAAAACTGCGGTGCGTATTAGTACATCGTTGTTTTAAAACCGATGAATCCTATTCGCGCCACCCAAATATTGTGCGCATAATATTGTGCGCATATGTTTGATATGTTGTAGTGAATAAAAAAAATTTCATAGAAAGTGAAGTTAGAGTTCACAATGGAGTTATGATTAAGATTGAACTTGCAGAATAAACAAGTTCATAAAAGTAATGCTTAGATGATTTTGACTCGAGGAGAGAATCGGAGGAGAAAGATTTATCAAGAGAATATACACACTGCATTTACATAAGTAGCCTGTATGTATTTGAGTTTGAGTTATTAACATGGTCAATTGATAAAGGTTTTATCATAAATGTCTGCTGATTGCGAACAAATAAACCACAGTTTACAACTACTATATTGTTATTAACTTATTCGACGTGAACTTTTGTTGCCCTTTAGCGATCAACAGTCGTTCTCGACAACGACGTCATAAACGATAAATCCTTTTATTTTTTTTTTTACTTAATTTAAAATATTGATCGACCTTGCTAAGTTCTCAAAAATGTGAAAGTTTATATCCAGAAAAAACAGACGATTCCATAAAAAAATGTTACCAAGAGCACCCCTGTATAAAAATTTAAGACAATAAAACTATATCGCTGCTCAGTTGGGCAGCGTTGTTAGGCGGGTTAAGGTAGGGTTGGTTTTGTAGGAAGAAATGTATTAATGCGGATCTTCAAAAGGAACGGATTACATGAAAGAGGAAAAACAGATGCCGGAAGGTAATTTTTTTAATTTGGATGAAGAAAATGGTATGTTTTATGTAAGGTTCAAAAGACATACTCCGACACGGAAATAGTGTTGTTAGTGTAGATGGATAGTTAATTACTTAGATTATATGTAATAGAAACCTTTGTGTATCAGATATTGGTAAGTCATTATTTCAGCCCGATGATATTATTATTATTCCTGTCACCAGAAATTGTTTTCCGACAAGTTGTTAAATCTGGGCGAGCTTTGAAAATGTCGCCAACATTAATTTCCACCATGACCTGCATAATTAAGCGCCAAGCGATCTTACGCTCGACCTTAGGTGGTGGTGCAAAAAGTAGCCGTCTTACGCTCTAATATTCCTTATTTCAAAGTTTCGCCCTTGGGCCACACACGTTCATAGATTAGACTCAGGTTAGAGGTATATTATTATAAAATATATTCAGGCAGAGGCGGCTTGCGACTTTTGGGTTACAAGAGTGATAATATTACAAAAAATGGCATTATTGATGTTGTTGTAGCTGAAAATGATTTTTTTATTTTTTGTCGAAAAATTGATTTAGCATGAAGATTGTAAGGAAATCCGTACGCCGCACGGCTAAACTGAAATTTCCTGAAAATCTTCATACAAAAAATCAATGCCTAGAAACAAAAATTAAAAATCGTTTTCAGCCACAACAACGTCAGAAATACCGTTTTTATTAATATTAGCAATATAGTACACCCAAAACTTACGAGCAGCTACTGATCCAGAGTGGTAGATATTCTCAGTATCGTCCTTGTTCTTACACGGAGAAAATATTATGTGTTAAACGTGATGGGACGCCATTTTCCTATGAACATTCCCCTCCTTACTCCTTTAACTTCACAATATACCCAGATTGAGGATGATAGTCCAACTGATTTCGGTAAGTTGGGATTTTTGTGCCCTCTCTGGATCCTAGGAGTCCTTAAACAAAGGTCTTGTTAAAGATATAAATTCGTGAAATTGAGTTTTCGGCACAAAGGGATTTTTTTCATCGGTTTTCCATTATTCAATTAAGTGAACTAACATAAAATTTAAGTAAACTTTTTTGATAACGCTGAATGTAAAAAAAAAAACATTTTTGTAGAAAAATCATTCGTGAACTAATAGCGTTATAGACGAAAGAGGACAATGAATGAATATGGAGAATAAAAATATTAAAAAAAAAAAACCTTTGAAACCTTGTCGTGATCTGAAACTAAAAAACCCTTTTGTAATTTAAATTTGAAAACATCTTTTCATATTTAAATGTAATGCGTTTCCCATTTGTAAAATTCATAAATCATACCCCTTGATGTTGTATTTGACTGTGTTGGGTTAGCGCTATGTTACCTTTTATTGTATTACTTATTCGCGGTTGCTAATGCCTCTTGAATTCTCTGGCCTTTAAATTGTGAATAAAGACAAAACTCATTAAAAAAAGCTGTCCGATTCAAACACTACTTTCCCGGCTATAATTTAAGTGAGAAATATTTTAGCAGATTCACATGGTTGATTTTTTTTATGGTGTCGACCTTAAAGAATTCGTTGTAAATTATTAAAAATATCATAATCATTTTTTAAATATTTACTTATTGTACAACATCACTAAATACGACAGTAAAACACATTGCCTAGTATTTTCATTGAATTTTAACCAAACTAAACCATGCCTTTATCGAGACAACGTACATTACAAATAATGTCTAATTTATTATTAATTACATTAATACTTCTTTTAAAAAAAAAAGAAAGGCAAACATTCCCGGGTTACGAATAACCTGACAATATTTGAAAATCTTCTACTACCACCACAGTAAGCGTAAAATGTTATGATGGAGGAGTGTGGTGTTGTGATGGAGGACTTAGCCTGCCGAAGAATTGAACACAGTACGCCCAGGTAGAACCCAAATGCGATGTCAACTCAGTTACTGACTGATTATTACATTTGTATTACTTATAACATTTTCTTTGATAATATGGCTCCTACAGTCCAGCTTAAATCCATTGATTAATGCAGACCTAGTTTTCCGGCAGCGCATTATAAAATTACATTCCTTTGTATAGTAAACTATTTTTTTTTTTATTTGCTTTGTCCTTTTTTGGTTGCCGAATTTCATTGTACATTATTGTGTTATCTCTATGAATGTCCTCGTTGTGTATATATTCTATGTAAAGCATTTTGGTAATGGGCTGTTTATTATTTTATGAATAAACTAGCTGAACCTTGCCATTGTTGTGCCTCAGTCTGTCTGTGCAGATAGAGAAATAATAGAGCGTGTTGCTTTTAAGTCCAACAGATGGCGCTGTATTAAAATAAAGAAAAAAACATGTTTTCAACGGTCATAGGTTACATCTATATAATATAGCATTCAATGTCAGCATCTGCTCCAGTGTTGGCAAATTTAGTTCCTTTAGCATTTTAGTAACTTTTGTAAATCTATTTCCCTAATCTTTCAGTGACATTCATTATTAAGTAAGCTATTATTATACTATAATCAGTTAAAAAAAGACTATTTTTTTAAAACATTTAGTATAAATCACATACTGATATCGAAACAGTAGTAAGTACAAATAATTAAATTAATGAAATAAAAACAATATTTTTTGTTTAAAACCACGAATTTTTATTAATTTTAAGACCGACCGGTTTTGCTACACTCGAGCATCGTCAGGGTACAAAATTAAACTGAGTTCAAATTAAACTCAGTTTAATTTTGTACCCTGACGATGGTCGAGTGTAGCGAAACCGGTCGGTCTTAAAATTAATAAAAATTCGTGGTTTTAAACAAAAAATATTGTTTTTATTTCATTAAAATGTTAAACCACAAAGTGATTGTTTTCTACGAAAATATAAAAAAAAAAAAAAAAAAAAAAATTAAATTAATGTTTGTTGATTTATTTCTATTCAGTTCAAATTTTATTATAAAAATCATTTGAAACATTATTGTGTCATGTAAAAAACGAATTGTGTGTACTTAAGCGCCTGTGAGCTGATTTTTCACAAAAACGGTGCTATGCACATTAATAAATTATTATTACTGTTAAGGGTATGTTATGTATTTTCGTGAACACCTTACTGTGATATTTTACACTTTTTTTTCAAATACATTCAACTTCCGCACTGTCTATGCATTCTTCTTCAGTGCCAATGGGACAATTTTTTGTGACTAAGAAAGTAGTGGGTATTTAAGTATGTCTACATTTTGCCATTACACAACTTTACTCACAATCTGAGGATTTACTCATTAGGTTATTCAAAAAGGGTCTCTTCCAATTATATATAAACCACCTATACACATGCTAAAGAAAGCATCAAAAAAGTAATTTTTGTTTGAAGACTAAAAAATAAAATGAATAAAAACACTGCAGAGCTCATTTTGAAAATTATAGTTGCTCCATATTAAGATTATTTCTCATTAATATTGTATTTGGTCAATGAAGAAAACTTGAACAATCTAAATATTATTATTCAACCAGATCTATGAGATTAATTAATACCAAGGAAAGGCAAATTAATTAAATAAGAGATAAACTAAATTATATTCCAATAAAATAGAATATGATGAAATGCCTTAAAGTCTCAAGAACGAATGAAGAATGCATGAACACTGTTGTAGATTGAATGTATTAAAAAAAAGTTGTTATACTTACTGTTAAAATATTATTATAAAAACAATGAAATGTTACCTTGCATATTAGTTTATCATAAATCGATAATGTTTTTTAAAAAGACATTATCAAAAAAAAAAATGTTGTTTTAAAATGGTTATTTCATGTACATGGGTAGATAATGGGTAGATAGGTACTACACTTTTTATTACCTTTTTTTGGTTTTTATATTCGAGGAAACATCCAAAAAGGGACGATGAAACACCAAATGCCAATGTTATTTGTTTAACAAACACGTTATCCAAACGAGCTTTTCCACGAGGAAAATAGGAGCATGTTGGATTGACGCATTAAATTTTAATCGCTTGCTTTAAAAGCTCCTCTTTATGTAATATCATAAGTTCTGGCTTAATATAAGAGCTAAAGTATGTGATCGTGGAAATAAGGCATATCAATCATTTCTCTGGGGAGCATGGTGGCTTTGGAAGGGTAAGATTGATATTATAAAATTAGAAAGAAGCTGCCGAGAGTTGGCAGGGAAAAGCGTGATTATACTTTCATATTTTCACGTTACATAAGTTTGTTTTTGTTGGCATGCGTAATTTTAATATTCCGTTGGAACTCGACGGAATGAGAATACATCACAGAATGCCAATATTAAATTATAAAAAAGCCATATTTCATATACGATCTTATGTTTTAATCCCATATTAAATCTTATATTATCACGATTATGAAAATATAATATTATATTTTAATATGGTATATCATTCTCTCGTGCTTGTTCTTGCGATGTCTCTATTAAACTGTATGTTTTAAAAATAGATTAATATGAAGATAACATTAACGACTTTCAAACAAAAAATGTCAAACAGAATAGATAGCAAATATTCAGTCGCATCTAAGAAATCTCATAGTTCCCAGATATGACTGAATCCCTTTCCCTCTTTTCTGTTTCACATTTTCTTTCGAGAGTCTTCATCGATTGTTATTTGCTTCAATGATTAAATATTACAATTTGAGATTTTCCTCATGATGTTATTCCACTATATTTTTTTATCGTTTTATTTTAATATTGAAGTAATCCATATTACTGCTTATATATTAAGATGACCAGATCGGAAATATAATTCTTCTTAAGAAACACTTATGAATTAAATTTAAATGAAAATATTTTATTCTCTATCGGACTGTAGAGAGCTACAAAGCGATTTAGATAGGCTCTGAAAATATTGCACAGCTAATACTTGGACTTAAATGTTTCTAAATGCCACACCATGTCCTTCAATAGAAACCAGCATATAATTAACTTTCTCTATTTACTCTGCGATGAATCCGTGATCTCAAAAAATGAATGTAAAGACCTTAGAGTCTACGTAGACAGTAAACTTATACAAGGTTTTCCAATAAGAGGTGTTATTTTGATATTCAATCGTAAAAGACAATGGTTTCGTTGCTTGTGTGGCACGTAGCGCCGTTTTGTTAAAAGTAAACGTTGTCCATATCAATACCATCCAATTCCGGCCATAAAAAATCATTAATCATCTCTCGATAGCGCAATCCATTCACCGTAACTGTTGCTCCAGCCTCATTTTCGAAAAAAGTAAGGTCCAATGACTCCACCGGACCATAAAGCGCACCAAACAGTCACACGTTGAGGATAGAGAGGCTTTTCAACAATAACTATTGGGTTTTCCGAGCCCCAGTTGCGACAATTTTGCTTGTTGACAAAGCCACCGAGGTGGAAATGGGCCTCATCACTCAGGATGATTTGCATTTGATTCACTCAAGTGAATTTTAATAATTTCAGTGCGTTGTTGAAGTGTGTATCGTTCCATTTTTAATAATTGCGTAGTTTTTATTTGTCAAATGTCAAAAAATGACAGCTTCAAAAGTACATCTACCGAAATAGCAAGCTATTCAAAATAACACCTCTTATTGGAAAACCCTGTATCTAACACGCACATCTTATACATTATAACGCTAGAACTTACAAAATGTTAGATTTCATACTCCGTCTGAGTAAATTATTTAAATTTTATATTCTTCACTAATCAGAAGTATACTGGAATATGCATCGCCTGTCTGGAATCCCAAATATATTTATTATATCAATAATATAGAGCGCATACAAAATAAATTTATTAAGTACCTAGGTTATAAATACAACAATAATTATATCTGCACTCTCCGATCCCTGAAATCCAGGCGAACGGTAGCTGACATGACATTTCGCCATAAAATAATACACAACGAAATAGACTGCCCAGAACTTCTATCCCAAATAAATTTTAACATCCCATCTAAAATCACTCGCCACACCAACCTTTTTTACACAACTAGTAATAAAACAAACGCTGCAGCCAATTCCCCCATTGTTCGCATCCTTCAAACATTCAAGTCAATTCAAATATATTTAACAGATATATTTTTTGATTCTCTCCTTTATTTAAGAAAATCTCTTTAGCAAGGCCACACACAACACATGCACACGTACACACACACACACACCTCTCTCCTCCTTAACATACTAACTAACTTAACTTAAGTAAAATGTATAATATAGCACATATGTATAAATGTCAGCGACATGTCGTTGGCACCAATTATTGTATTAACTTGTATAACTTTGTAACTATTGTCCTCTATGTAACTATGTACTGTTTGTTTCTGCAATAAAAATAAAAAAAATGTTGGAACTGTTCAAATCGCTTTCGTATTTTACATTGTTTTTATATTATTATTTTTAAGTCTTTCACAGTGGGTACTGAATCAATTTACCCGTGAGATTTGTCCTCCTCAATACAGGTAAACTCTTGGAGTGGAAGACAATAGACATTCCCTCACAATAATTTATTTAGAATTGCTTCAGAAATGTCGAACAGAAGTAATGCACATGATCATAAATTAATACACTAGCACAGAATTTATCGGTAATATCTCATATTCTAATCCTTCTTTTGTTCTTCTTCTTCCCTCCTTTACCTTCTAATTAGTTTTGAGAAACAATATCTCATAATATAAAAGAAAAATTTGCATGAATCTTCCCCACCTTCCTCTCCCCCATCTCCTTCCCTTGTCCACTACCTTCAGCCGCACATCATATGCCATAGACTCACTGGCTCCAGACGGTCGCGAACAGTCGAGTGAAGTTTAACAAAAAAAAAATTTCACTTAACTTTATATATCGCCTATTTTAGCCCTCTGACCCAAATGTATAGACTGTGCAATAAGATTGAGTGTGCTGAAGTAGATATTTTTGTCGATAATTTGTATGGATTCAGAAAAAAAATTCTGCTATTGTTAAATAATATGTTGCACTGATTATATTATGTATTACTTGCGTGTCTTACTTTTCTGTAATATTCATATTTATTTTTAATTGTTTTATATTTTAATCTTTATTTAGGTATATAAGAATTAATGTGTCTTTGTATGTGTATTTGTATGTTAACTGAGTTCTTATAACTGGATTGTTCTCACGTAAGTGAGATCGTCTGTAAAAACCCAGTATAAATAAATAAATAATCGTTAACTTTACGTGTGAACCATATCTTTGTATCATCCAATCTGTTTGTTTCTTAATAAATGTTAAATTATTCAGTTTAAAAACCTCGCTTTTTTGATGTACCTATATCTTTACAAATTATTTATCATCGAGGAAATGTTTTGGTGAAAATTAACTTCTTTGTTTAAGCACTTTTTAATTTAGTTCAATAAAAGGTGTTTTGTGTATGTACCTACCTAAATATATCGTCAATTTTTATTTTGGCAGCTTGCGTATTGCACAGTTATACATAGCAAACTCCGTTTGGTAACTTTGAAATAAGAACTATATTATTAAAAAAAAATAAACAAATGCTTATCAAATAAACAAAAAAATATCAAAAGATAAACGGCTAAATGGATTCCGTTAGCAATAAATTAGTTAATTTGGACACAGCATCTGGATATTGTTCCATTAAAGTATTTAAAAAAAAAAAAATTATCTTTATTCATTTTTCATTTAACTCTTGCGAAATGCGCATGAAAACCTGAAGCAAAACACAAAGATCGTGAAAATGAGTTAGACTATGAGCATTGGCTGAAAAATTGACAGAGTTCAAATCCTCCAATAATTGGATTCGTGTTTTTTCTCCATTCGAAAATTTAAAAAATATTTCCCGGCGTTGGATCGTTCAGTCCTGAATTATGGTAAGTAGCGATCCTATAATAGGAGCCTTACTCATCAGCGCGAATCATCTCTCTGTATTTTGCACGAGAATTTGGAAATAAATAATATGGAACGCGCCGACAAGCGTAATGTTAACCATAAAATCGTGATCCATGGGGGTGTTGCGGGTATAGCGAGTATAGTGGGTAGGCCCAGGGCCGGCGTGAGAGGTGACGACGCCTTAGTGCGAAAACCCAAAACACTGTCTTTATCATATTTAATATTTTATGAATATAAGCTGTTTTAGTTTAGATTTCATATATAGAATAAAAATAATTGCATTAGATTGTTAATGTATTTTTTACATCAAGATATTTGACCGTCTCCAGAGGGCCATAACAACGAATGGCGGAAAATACTTAATACTAATATCTATTTATTCTTAGATACGGAATACGAACATGTGGAATACAAGCAATAGTTTTCTTAAATATGTACAAAATATACAAATCGCCATAGTGAAAAAATTTTCTCACCTAATATATACTGACAAAGAAGCAATGTAGAACTATTGTTTTGTTTGCAGGGTCTATTTACAATTAAAGGACTTCTCTGGTTCGTTATTATTATAGACAACTAAGAAAAAAGTACAAAAAACCATTGGTACACAGTCACAGCACACGTTTTAAAGAAAACAAAGATCTGAAAATTCCATAAATATCTAATAAGTATTGAGGCAGAACGCTGGAATATTGTGTACAATTGATTTTTAATAAACTAAAAAAGAACTTTGCAATTGCGAAATGAGAAACCTTTCACTAAAAACATTAAAGGTGGATAATAAAAGAAAAATCAATGTATCTGTAAAATTATTATAGAGTACACAGTCTAAAAAATTAATCCGTAACTTTTACTCCGGTTACTGTTATTCTTCTGTGTTGAAACAGTACAATTTTATTATTCTATGAATGTAATATTTACAATTCTGCTCCTAGTTCTTATTGATTAAGACAAAAAAGTTGAAGTAGAACCGGCAGTCAAGCAACCGGGTGGCAGTTTTACTGGACAACCTCTTTATTTAACATAACCTTTAACCATAACTACCGTTATTATTATTAAATAAAAAAACAGTAAAAAGGGTTTTGTATGGCGTAATTTTTTTAAATGTCAATTTATTCGCTGTTTGTCCTACTGCCGACCCTAATTACAAATTCGGACGCCCCACTGGGTTAAATGATAATAATTAATAATTGATTGACAATGAATGGCCTGCGGCGCCCCTGGGTAGCCCAGAATGGTAACGGTGCGGGCCGAAGAACTGAGGCGGCGAATGGGGATATTCAATCCATTGCTGAGTGTTCTAAAGGATTAAGCAGTAATAAAGGTGAGCCATAAGTTCATAACGATGAATTTATCAAGTCAGAGAGGCGAGCCAATTTCAAAACCTCCGAATTGGCCAGATTCGAATATTCGTTACATTGTTATGTTCTTTTGGTAATATACCGTACGTGGAGAGTGCAGGTTGGTTTCGTTATATGTAAGATGTGTACCTAGTTTCACGCTACCACACACAAAGCTTTAGGGGCAAAATGTATGTATCTTTGTAGTTTCCAAATAAAAGCTATTTATATTCAGAGAATTGATTTTTAAAACGTATCCTTGAGGAAAATCTGGCATTTAAGAGGTTAAGGATCACTTTAAAAATAGATTGGTCAAATAACATAATATAATAAAAATGTTACCACACACAAGCACAGCACTTTTATGGGGGTATATATTTAAATTAAAAATGGGTTTATATAATATATGTATATTTAAGAATGAAATCATATAATATCTGCAGATGAATAATTATTTTGTTAAAATTAAATGATTATTAGAATTAATTAACTTTTTAGAAAAAAAAGCGTTAACGGTTCTAAAGCGTATTCTGCAATGTGTTTGCACGACTCGTACACCTCTATGTGTGTACGTTACGCTACTATCTAGCTTAAAACTTCGAAAAAGCAATACTTTTTTAACTGTTTGAATTACAACAACACTTTTTTTTAAATCATAAGATTTGAATTGCGTGTCTGAAAGGGTCATTACTTGGTAATATTCCCTACAAAGCGTAATACTACAGTATGGCCAATATGTGTGATCTCATGAAAACATTTCATAATTCGTCCGAATTCAATCTACTAGATTATATATTGTTATTATTTTAAGGTGATTTTAAAGGCAACTAGAATCTACGTTTGTGTATTAGACCTTCCACCTAGGCCTGTCCTTCTATACATTATATTCAAGTTTAACCGATCATTGTAATTTTAAGTACTTAATCATTAAAATTCTCTTTCACTAATTGTTTTTTATGATTTATTTCAAATTTATTGGGGTGATTTCAAGAACTTCTAACCCATGTTAAATCCAAACTATAAAACACTTATTTTCCAAATAAAATTTGTTGTAATATAACTTCTAAAGTCTTACTAAAAAACGTGGTGTCAATAATAGCGTACGCTCAGAACAGTGAAAAACTTGCCTTATTACCATGGAATAATTAATAAACCATTGTTTTTTTTTACTGACTATTTAAATATAAAGTAAAAATAGTTTATTCACAGTCCTCCTCACTAGGGATTCCTGTTCCGAGGCGGACTGTAGGTTGTTATGTCGTGTAACATTTTGAATGCATCATCTTCATTTTTGTTTCTATCATCATCTCAATGTTTGTTGATATCCTCATTTTCATATTATTTGACTTTGTTTATTAATTTTCACATCTTCATCTTTGTTGACTGTAGGTTGTGTTGAAGTTACTTCAGTTTTTTATGGTTTTCTGATCATCGTATTTACTGATCCATTTTTTATGTTGTTTTTACAACCAAGCAGAGCTTGTGTTTCAGCGGTTCCATGACAAATCAGGAACAATTTTTAAAAGTGGAATAAAGACATTAAAAGTGAAGGCAAACAAACAAGAAAAAACTAGCATAAAAAAGCTTAAATATCCTCACCTAATTAACCTATTTCGAACATCACTTTAAATGATACTTTACCAATTTTCAAATGTTAACTGATTTGTCCGGTTTCAATTTGTTTCGGGTTTGTCTGATTTCAACACTATCTTCTTCTTATATTTTATTTTTTAGAAAAAAATAAATATATTTTATTTGGAGTCTTGAATTATTTTTGATAGCTAAATGGATATTTTGAAGCTCCGTATTTCATGACAAATTGAGCCGAAAATAGTTGTCTTTACCTGTAATTATAATCAATGCAGAAAAAGTAGTAATAATTTCAGGACGTCGAAGCTCACCGATCGAAAATATTCGTTATTCCACAATTATTCAACTTATTTGCTAAGTTTATAATTTCGTTAGAAAATTTTATAAAGTTTTAATGCGCTTAGCCAATAAGTTGTTGGAACTTTAAATTTGTCTCGATCGAATGGACTATTTTTACTTCAATTGAGTAAACATAAATAATGTAAAGGTCGAATGTTTCTCTAAGACAAAGTCTTGTTTGGAACTTTTCGTACTGTGCGCATACACAATGTAAACGCTAGCTTAAAAATGCAAGCCCCGTGTGCAGAAATTTTGTATTCACTACTTACTTCTCCAAGGAAAGCTGCTCCTGTGAAATCGAACCATTAAAGGAAATCGAGTTCGTGTCCAAACGGCCTGAGGTAATGAGGGAGCTTGCGGGCCGTACGCGGCTCATCACAACCCACTAACTACTAACTACCTACAGGTATCCAGGTATCCACTATCCAGCTATCCAGCTATCTTTATCCACTTATTCCCGTAGACACCGGAAAGCCTCCGCGAGAGTAATGGTGATTTAATTTAAATTACGCTTCATTCACGATGAAACATTGTGATGAAAAATTTTACCTCAGATTTTTTGGCCAAAACCTACATTTGTTTCCATCTTGATCTCCCAAACTGTCACAAAAATGCTGCCACTTGGAAATAAATTATACTAATACGAAGGCACTTGTTCTATTTTGAGCTACTAGCCGAGATGATAAGCGCGCGTTGTGATTTATTTGCCCTTACATTAAAACTTTATGAGGATATCAATTACCCGGGCAGGTGAGAATTGAATATTGATGACTGAGGATAGTTTTTGTGATATTAACTATAATACCAACCGTACTAGATTTAAATAGTATCTGAAAGGCACAAACGGCAGTTTTTTTTCATCCAGACATGTAAAACAATACTTAGGCAGTTACTATAAATATGGCAATCAGAAGATTATTAAAGTGAACCTTGTTTTTATTGGTGGGTTTAGCGAAAAATATTGTGGATTAAAAAAACATCAACAAAAGCTGATTCTAAATGTAAAATTAATAAAAGTTATTTATAAATTATTAAAACCACGAGAGACATAAACACCCTGTGATTGGTCGGCGGGTTCATACAGGACTTGAAACTTGGAATGCAGAAAATTTTGTGCAAAGTTGCGCTGCGTAGACTCGCACACGGATTACCACTGCAGCATACATTTAAAAAAATCTTTATTAATTCCATTACATGGGTGATATGTTTTGTCTGTCTCACTAGGAACTCCTGTGTTGAGAATGGCCATTTTTATAACATAAGCAGTTTATAGCAGCTTACAGTAGTTTATAACACAATATAAATAACGAAACCATATTATGTTTAAGTTAAAACAATATTTCAAGGAATTCATGTTTTTTTAAATCGTATTAAATATTTTAATTGGAAATTGTTTACTTCATACCGGCCCGACTAGGATTAACCTTACAGTTAATCGACAAAATCGAGGCACTTATGACGTCACGCGTACTCTGTCAGATTTAGATCGTTTTGGCGGGCTTTAAAAGATTAAAGCTTTTGAAAATTATTTTAACTGTGAAATCGACATTTATAAAAAAAGATTTGAAATTCGTAGGTGAACTTTCATAAAAAAATAAAATACAAATAGTTAGCTGGAATTCTTTATTGTTTCGGTAAATTAAATAGTGTCATGATTAATAATCGTTTATGGTCGTGTACTTGTAGTGTTAATACTTAGCAACTCGTTTGAGTTGAATAACCGAGAAAATATTTAATATAATGGGGTCACACTAAAATATTTCTTCGAACAATAGCCTTTACGGTAAACTATTTGAATCTCTTCGCCAAAGGAATTACATAAATTTATCGAAAACCACACCCTAAGTATAATAACTTTGATTTATAACGATGAGATTATTCTTGTTCATTTAAAGTTAATATCAAAGTTAGGTTGAACTTAAAATGTTAATTTATAACAAACCTTGTCAAAATTCTTCGGAAAATCCGAAATATGTCTTATCTCATTCGTTTTAATTTAGCTATTTACGGTTGAAGAGTTTGCGGCGCGTTAAAATTAATCCCTGGCCTCTTCTCCGAGTGGAAAGCATTTCGGATTCAGGCCTAAGGTCCGCGTTAACGTGATTGAAAATTCTTTTATGATTCCCAAAGGTGGCGTTAGTGGTATTATCTGCCCTCGCCCTTGTTCACAGCCCATCAGTTTGTTAGGGAACAGACTCTCCGCGACGGGGATGATGGCCTAAAGATATCCGATTTCCACACCTGTTCTGAGGCCTGATTTATTTTTAATATATTCTAGTCCGCTCCCGTCAACAATCTCCACGTCCGCCCCACCCCTTAGTTGAACTGTTACCTACCTGCTAAAATATTTTAAGATGATTTTAAATAGGTAAGGAGAATTGAGGGGTGTTTTCACAAAGGGAAATATCTACCCCAAACGTTTTTTTATTATTATTCTTCATGCAAGTGTCTACGAAACGGCTAATTCAAATATTAAAAATTCAATATTTCCTGCTTTATGTGTAATATAAAATAAAGAAATTTCCAGAAAAAAGTACAAAATCTACAAAGCTACATAAATATAAAAGCAAAATATCATAAATAGTGTAAAAGTTCTTTTATTATTCTATTTCAATTTATCTGAGTAGGCACCCAGTTTTATTTAAAAAAACTTTATATATGATTTCTGAAATCATATTTTTTTTGCCTAGATATTAGTTATACATTTTTTAAATGTATTTACGCATCAACTTTGTTTTCCTACTATGTTTAAAAATTGTAATAATTGTTTTGGTGTAAATAGGCAATTTGAAAAATAAAGAAAGCTTTTTTTTCATCAAATACAACAATTTTACTGGAGAACTAAAATGTATTTAGATTTCGCTTTGTGTTAAAACTTTTTTTTTGAAATTTCGCAATATTCGACTTATTTTTAAACAAAGATGGCTTTTCTCAAATGAATTGAGTTTCTTTAAAATTATTTATCATGTTTAACAGTTAATTGAATTTGCATTTAAAGATTTTCATAAAACATTTACATTAAAACTGTCTCACGAAAAAAAAGTTATTCTAGATATTTCTCTTTGTGAAAACGCTCCTCAATAAATTATTAGCCAAATGCTATATTATGTTTGCAAGTTAAGCTTTTTATATGGTTAACAGCAATTCTAAAGCTTTTGCATAATAATATTATGTTTTCTCGATTTCATCGGTTAAGTATCCGGTTGTGGACACCACCGTGCTAACAAATATTTATACAAGAAATAATTGTACGTACACAAGAGATAAATCGATTTTTTTTACAACAGTTCTATTTTTATATCGTACTACTGAAAAAAGTACGCGCTTAAGACAGAAATTCATAAATATACGCGGAATGGATTGTTCGTTATTCTATTTAGGCCAACTCGTCCATCGATTTGATATTATTTGTAAAGACTTGGAAGCCGTATTTATCGTTATTCAATATTTGCAAATCTACTTAAAAGCCAGACCCATAATTTTAATAGAAATCCAAAAATCAATACTCATTTTCATTAAAAACCAAAGAAGAAAGCATGATAATATAGAAATGTTCGAGTTCTCTTAAATCTACCGATGATGGTAGCATAAATTTTAACACAATCATTGAAAGAAAAACTCCTTCATGAAAATTAAATGGATTTTAGTTTTTTTTTTTTTTTTTAAATTCAAGTTGTTTCACAAATTAATACAATTTAATTTGTCATATTGTTATAATAATACATAGTAAATGGCGTAAGAACAAATACACCAATCTACATCAACGAAGAGGACTAGCTGTGGAGTTTTGTGTAGGAGTAAAAAGTATCACAGTATCCATATCATAGAGTGTATAATAACAATACAAGATGTGGTAACATTGTAACAATTTAAATATAGTTCGAAATAATGTTACGAGTGTTCAGGTTTTTAAAAATAATTTTACTTTTTTTAATAATGTCACATCTGTTATATTTTTCTAATTAGTGTAGAAATTAGAAGAATTTTGATGTATTATTTTGTCTTAATGATGTATTAAATTTTGATTTTTTCGATATATTATCTTTGAATAAATGTAATATTGAGTCTTTTCTATGGATATCTTCATTTTTTTAGCTCTTGGCACACTAAATGTTGAACAATATTGCTGAAAGGAATGTAGATTGATTTTTCAAAATTACTTTAATAATTAGTCTTTGTGCCATTGATTATATATTATTTATGTAATAATTGCCGTGATAATAAAAAAAAAAGTTAATTTAAGTATGATTATTAAGATGGTCACTTGTCGACATAATTATGGAGAGTGCATTTCCGAAAAGAGCTTAGCAGACAATTTTATGTCATAGACATGTTTAATATACACAACTTTATACTAGATACAAGTAAGTACCTATTAAGGTAGGCGACATATTACGTTATACGCATTATGGTTTAGCATATTTCAAGAAATAGAAATAGGCGAAGCAACAAAAATACACATAGCGTGGTCTGTCACAGCCTCAATTGTAATGTACTAATATTGAAGTGTAGTAATATTTGAATGATTTGTATAGCGCCGTTTATGTGCAAATTCACCTCAAGGGCGCTGTGCTTATGTTATTATATTTGTTGATCCCCAGTCATATTATCAGTCACATATTTTAGAAAAATCAATGATTTTATCTGACGGCCTCCGTGGTCGAGTGGTAAGGCTCTCGACTACGAATCCGTAGTTCGTGCGTTCAAATATCGGCGTGCGCAAATAAATTAAATTTTTATAATTTGTGTTGTTCCTGGTGAAAGAACAGCAATCAGAATTGAAAAACGTTGCTGGAAATGGCTTTAGACTTGTTTGGTGATCGGTTTACCTTCGACTTCACAACATGTCCCATTTGGGGATGCCGTAGTCTCACTGGTTCCAGACGGTTGGGACCAGCTTGGGACTTGTATATCTGCGGATTTAACATTTACAAATTGAAACGAGATGAAGATTCGCTTATTTTGTAAGTTTTATTCTATTTTATATTTTTTCCGGTGACCCCACTCCCTTTGTATCCACCCTTCATTGACGTTATCTATTTCTGTCCCAGTGATCTGCTTTTCTCCCTCTTGCACCTGACCCAACAATCTATTAATTACTAGATACACTCTACCAGTTCTCTTAATGTATGTATTTATATTTATAGCTGCCCTGATGAAGGTCCAGCTGGGTTGAATCACGGTCGGCTACAACCTACATTCTTTCCTCCATGTCTACAACCAATAATTAACCTGTATAAGAAGTAACACTTAATGAAAAAAAAATAATGTTAATTTATTTAATTAGTTTAAATAATAATTTTAGTCACCTTTCACATAAGGATTATAGAAAAATGTCGTTAGTCTTGTTTAACGATCCATGTAATAAAAATAGCTTAAACTTCTAGTTTGTCTAAATACTAATGTAAACATGTAATGTAACTTGCGAGCCTAAATAATGATAGATTAAAATATATTATTTAATAATCTCGTAGAAGATAATATATACGAATCTCAAGCGAAAAATATGAAACAGAAATGACTAGAGACATCAATTCGACCATAATGCGACAATTAATTGTAAAGTATGTGGGACAAAAACATAATATTTTAAATTTTATATTATTTGTAAAGCCTACGTGATCGAAGGGTAAGGCTTTTAACTAGCAAATTGATGGCCGCCATTTGAGGATGCCATAGTCTCACTGGCTCCAGACAATTAGGAGGAGTTGGGATATTTACACGATTTTCATATAAAAAAAAATATTTTGACATTGATTGACTTTTTTCTGGGATCAATTTACAATATTTTTATAGTGCAATAACTTAAGAGGAAGCTACAAGCCAAAAATGTGTATATTCTTGATATACCTTATATCGTAGGTAATAGGCATTAAAATCACTTGACAAACGGAGTCTAGAAACGTTCGATTTCAAGCAAAAAACCTGTTTTTATTTATTTTGTAAATAATTTTATAAGAAAGCAAAAAAGTTAATAAAGTGAATCGGTCTCAGATAATCTTAGCTATACTACTGTATTTTTAAAAAGTTGTTTCCTTTATGCGTTCATACATTTCTATTGAAAAAAGATTTTTTTTGGCAGTTTGTATTTATATTTTGATTTGTATTCTACTCAAGCGAAGCGATAGGAAAACCTTCAATTTAACCAAAGCATATTTTTTGGTATTCATAATGTACACCGATTCCTTATAAAGATTAATCAAAAAAAGAGGATTGGCATTAAGTTTCGCCTTGATGAGTAAAACCCATTGATGGTATTTTTTATTTGATCGATGGTAAAACCTCAAGTTGTCCAAGATGCGACCGAATCTTTGTCTGTCTTTTCTGTTTTCCATTTTTCATTTGAGAGTTCTTAATATTGTCTTCAACGAATAAATATTACAATTTGAGGATTGAGTCATTAGGTTATTCCACTTACAAAATATTAAAAAATCATAGTTTACGTAACATTTCTATTTACATGCTTTCAAGTAGAAATGAATGTACGGTATTAGGAATGCATACATTAAAAACATGGTTTTTTACGGCTTTAATTAATTTTATGAAAATAATAAATGTGACAACAATTGTGGCATCGGGGTAAGAGCTCTGCACCGGTAAACTCGATTAATAAAATACAATTTAGATCCGGGAATTCTGCCCAATCCGTTGCACAACAAGGAATTCCCACGCCTGGCAGTGAATTTACTTCATGAACAATTTTAATAAGGGATAACTCTTTTAAATATCAAGCGTAGGCGAGTACGTTTTTCAGTTATTTTGTTTAGCATGCGATTATGTAATGATTTTATTCGAATATCTCATTTCATTGCAACTTTTAGTTTTTCGTGTTAAACTAATTTCACATATTATATTTTTTAACATACAAAACCCCCCTTTTTAGGTATGTTTTTAGTACCATCTGCTAAATTAATGGCACTTTGAAGTCGTGTTTTTAATATTTCCCAAACAACCTCAATCGTTTTATTTGATCGATGGGGTGTATTTAAATATCAGAACAGACAGAGACAACCAAATTATTACTTTGGTGGTGATAATTTGAAAGAAAGTACCCACAGAATTCGCCATGTTGGCGACCTTTGTGTCGGTTTGGTATAATAACGTTTTCAACCAAATTAATTAATTTCACAAATTTCCCAGAATGATTTTCGAATCAGACACGGCTTTGTGAAAATGCTTCGATATAACGGGTTAGACGATTGGGTGAGGCTTTCAAAAACCAAGTTTTCTCTTGAGACAGATAGAGTTTAGGTATAAACTCAGTTGCTCGGTGAATTAAGGTCGGGCAGAACGGATCATCTCCAAAAGGATCTTGGAACACTTTCGAGCGTGCAAACTCGGCCATCCTGACGAATCGACAACTGTCTAGCACTTAATATAAAAGTGCCATTTCTTCCGGTTTTCTCTACTTTGATTAAGTACTGAGAAGACCCAAAACGCATCGAGCACGCCTAATTATGCAGGAAAATTAAATAAAAAAATTTAATAAGACGGCGGGGCTAAGCTCAACTGTTCTTGGTTACCGGTACTTGATGGATACACCAAATCTAAACGCCAAATAAATAAACTAATTAAGAGGATTAACGCGCGCAACACGGTATCGCTTCTACATACATAGACACACAACACAAATCTACACATCTATGAGGTTTTTTATCCAGTTAAGAATTTTTCCTCATAAAACTCATTAATGTAACATAAAATCAGTCAATTAAATACAACCATCAGATGGTAATAGTAATAAGGCCAAATGAGCCGCAGTACTAGTCAGCTAGAAACATGAAAGGGTATTGCTATAAGCCCTAGCTAGTTAGAGGATTACGAAAGAATCCATAAAAAAAATCTACACATCTGCCCGATAACCGACACTTTAAGGCTATCCGAAACGTTGGCTGAAGAATGAGGAAGTGAGGTTAAAAATTCTAACGTAAAAAAATATACAATGTAAAAAAACAATAAACAACACGGCCCAATACCTCAACAGTAAATCACGATATTGTCAGATGTTTGGTTACTTTTGAACCAGATTCTGAAAAAGTACTTTCTTACCTTAATGGTTTAAATATATATATAATATTCGGCTGTAGTTCGGATAGTGGAAATAATACCTATTTTACATTAGATACATTTAAAGCAGACATAACAGTAATGATATAGCATATATGCTCTAATTATGCTATATTATTACTGTTATGTCTGCTTTAAATATATATCTAATGTAAAATAGGTATTATTTCCACTATACGAACTACAGCCGAATATTATTTCTTATCAATTTAAGTTGCTGTACATAATATTAATTTAACTATGGAAGAAAATATATTTTCAACAGCAATGACAGTAAAATAAATAATTGTATTGATTGAAAAGAAAATAAAATAATATTTGATAAAATGTGAAATCCTTTTGTAGTCACGAGTGTTATATTTTTATTCGATATTTTTGTCCGGCATAATAATTTTCCTTCCGAACGTGAAGAAAGGCAAATAACGACATGATATGGAATTCCCTTGTTCCTTTGGAGCTGTCATCTCAAATCGGTACAATTTTATTCAAATCTCTGAACAAGTCACACGATTTGACGCTTTTCAGACACCTTTCAAGTTAACCCGCGTCTATAATGTTATTCTCCTTTTTATTGCTGTGAGCATGACAAATATTTCACTTGTATTTTATGGAGTAAGCACCTATTGCATGTATGAGTATGCTGAAACAATTTATGGTAACTCGGTTATATTGAATTTCATTTCTTTTTGGTGTTTTTTTTTACGGAATTTAATCGAATTTATTTCCTTTGTACAATTTTTGTTGTTTAAAGAATGTTTTTGAAGTTCGAGTTTAAATATCACAGAATTTAACGATGTACGAGACATAACAGTCCATTATTTAAGGTTCTCTTTTAACTTTTTAGAAACAACTTTTCAGTACTACCGATAAAAAAATCGATTCCCATAATGCGACTTTCTTATTATTTGAACAGTACTAAACCCTCGGCGTGTTATTTTACTATGCCGGTATTTGAACAAGAGCAGTTAAAAAGTAAGTATTTTTATTTCGGTCCGAGTTTCTCTCTTTCGTAAAGGGAAAATAAAATACTAATCATCCTCTCGTTCGTTCTAGTCTTATTATTCAAATTCAGCCACCTAAGGAGAGTATGTAGGAATGCTCACCTTTCTGAAAATATAATATTAAATTCAAAACTCGTTTAAGCTAGCTTCCTGTATTATTCACCAAACCCATGTAGTAAAATTAATGTTTGAAGTTAGCTATGCTCTGCCGTTCCAACTTAAACAGCGTGGGTAAAAATTCTTGTTTTTTTTAATTTACGGTTAAATGTTAGTCAATTACATACTTTTTTGTACGCAGGAATCATAAAAATATGTTGATATTTAACGGCAGGAATTTATAATAATTATCTGAACATATTTGATCCTATCTAACATCTTTTGGTATACGAAAATCAACTTAACATTTCTTTTTATATATTTATATATCAAGGCCCATTGGAGCAGAAGTTGTCCAAGAAAATCTTTATAAAAGGTTGACGGTATAAGAGGGCAAACAAAAAGATTTTTTACGACAGAATACTCTGTTCACACTTTGAAAGTGTTGCAAAAATTGTAAATATTTATTAATAATTCCCGAAGCATAGATTTTAGGCCTATAGGGGATAAGGTAATCGTACAATCCGCAATTCAAGTTATACATCAAATAATATTTTAAGAGAAATTTACATACATACATTAATGAAACATATGACCGGTCGGTGGCCGAGTGGTTATCGCGCTTGGGTCCCACTTGGGCGTAGTGTGTTCAATTCCTCGGCTGGCTAAGTCCTCCATCACAACACAAGCAACATGTTCAGCTTACTGTGGTGATAGTAGGAGATTTTTAAATATTGTCAGGTCATTTGTAACCCGGGAATGTTTGTCTTTCTTTAAAAAAAAAAATATATATATGTATATATATATATATATATATATATATATATATATTGCTATAAATACGCTGATGTCATATGTAATTAATTTTGAAAACATTTTTTTCCAATCAAAATAACCTTTTCATTTCCAAACATATTTCAGATAGATGAAGCTGCTGTACCTCAACAATTTTCTTAACAGATAATAAAAGCACATAATTAAGAACCTAGCTAAATGTATGTATGAATATAAGAATTTTTGAAAAACTTACACCTCATATGAATGATATTTAATCAAACTCCATTTGAACTAAGTCAGTCCACTTTAAAATTAATGTTTTCACAAAAAAATCAAAATGTCTCAATTTAATCACTTTCAAACAAACGTCTCACTTAAAGTCACAAGTACTACTGGCTGTTTAGAGCAATCTATCAATCAATCGCGAAACCGAGTGAAGGTTGGATCGAGTAAACACGTGCGCTGTGCGCAGTTCCGCTAAAGCCTCCCGCGAAAACTCCATAGCAAGGGACGAGTGGCAGGCTGTGCGCGCGGCAGAGGCTGGCGCGCTACTGAAAACCACGGCTATGCGGCGTCGAGACGCCCGCTGCCCCCAAAGTCAACCAAAGCCTCTAGCACCGGCACAAGCTACAATCTACCAAATACCGGCTACCGATTCCTGGATACTGGATAACTTCTGCCAGCCGTGTATCGGTAATTTCTAAGTAACAAGTTTATAAAAATATGTATACATATAAATGTTTAAATTGATGCACTTATTTACCTACACACTTTAAATGCACTGATAGAACTAATTAAGATTATTTATAACATATTGTTTATTTTACCAGAATATATTACATTATAATACTTTCAAAAATATTATAATAGAAAATATATAAAGAAGATTACGTAGTGAATAATCAATATAACAAAGGTTACATGTAAAGCAACTTTGAATGTTAATTAAATACACAATATTTAAAACAAATACGATAAATGGCGTAGTGCTTAAAAGTTAAGGCTATAAAATAATTGTAAAATAGGAACAAAAATAAAACTTATATGCATGACAACCTAAATTTGGTAGTCTGAAAGTTCAAAGCTGCATAATAATAAATAATTGTAACTTTTATTATAGAATTGGAAATATTTATAGCAAATTATATTATGAAGATATCAGGACGCTTCAGAGATAAAATCATCATAAAACATTACATTAGAAAGCTATCATGACGCGTTAGAGGTCTAATCGTCATAATATATTATATTAGAAAGATATCATGCGGTTTTAGGGATAAAATCATCAAAAAACATTACATTAGGAAGTTATCATGACGCGTTAGAGGTAAAATCATCATAATACATTATATTAGAAAGATATCATGCGGTTTTAGGGATAAAATCATCATAAAACATTACATTAGGAAAATATCATGACGCGTTGGAGGTAAAATTAACATAATACATTATTTTAGGAATATTTCATGTCGCTTGAAAGATAAAATCATCACAATACATTATATTAGGAAGACATCATGACGCTTCATTGATAAAATCATCATAATATATTCGTAGAAGCGTTATGGGTACGTATATGATAAATGTCTCAATTTTATCGCATTTGTATGCTCTTTCATGATAAATTAACATTATTTTAAAATTTTACTTGATAATATTTATCCCGTGCTGAGGCACTTATATTATTCACAATATACTAATAATTATTGTAAGAGTGGGTACAGAGATTATTTCTTTTTAAAATAAAGAGTAAATATTGAATATTAGTCATTTCTTTGATTTGAATCTATACGGAAAAATATGTAATTCCTACCTGAAGAGGTTGTGAGTATTTCAAATAATCGCATTGTAGTACATGAATTATAAGTATCAAACAGAAAGATCTCAGTTTTATCATGTTATTTAGTATTATATTAATAGATCTGTGTTGGGTAAGGCACACTGAAGGAATAAGTTAAGAACATGACCACTAATACTAAATTACCGATTTTAAGTTTGTTACAGTAAAGCGCACTTGAAGTGAAATGACACTAAACTGCGCTATATAAATGCAACGTTATTATTATTGTTATTCACACATATTACGTTTTCCAAAACAAGTTTATTTTGTGCAGCGAGTTTGTATCATGCTCTTATAAGTTAAAAATCATGTGACCTTGTGTGCGTTAAAGGCGTTTCTAATATTTTAACCTGTTTTCAAAAAATTTCAAATACAAACATTGTTAATTTTAAAGACGATCAGAAATTTACTTTTCGAATAAAAACCGTAAGTAAACTTAAAAAATTACGACATGTGTCAAAAATTTTAACAAAAAATAAACTTGTTTCATACGTTGAATTATTAATCAAATGTTTTAAATAAAATAATGTGGTATATCCTTTATCGCTCGTCGTAATATTATTTTTTAATAATTCAAATAAGTATGTTTAGTTTGAAACTGATAATATTACATCAAAAGAATGATTCCTAGTTTTAAGCGGTCATGCATTTTACAACATTCAAACTTATTAGGGAAAGTTGTGATATAAAAACAATGATCTACTACGTATTTCATAATGTATTAAGGCGTCTTAATTTTATCCAATACATGAGTAGATATCATCCATATTATAATTAAATAGTAAAATTAGTTATCTTCATATCCACACTTTTCAAACAATTTCAATATATTAATTAATTAATTATACAATTTTTCAGGTTGGTAATTATATTACCCACAACTTTTTGTATTTCTTCCTAGTTTAGGGTTTGAAAGCATTAACTCTCAATTTTGTATATTGATGTTTTTAAATATATACATTATATATTTGAAATCTCTCGAACACCATACCAGGCTCACTCTCACATTTCGATATTTGTAAATATATTATATAATGTAAAACATAGGCAAATTTATGTAGAAATTGAAATATTATATAAATTACAGAAAAAATAAAACTGCCCTTTGAGACCTTGCTTAGAATTTTACATAACAGTTAAACAACCGTTGTTTACCAGTTGTGTAAAAATTAAAATAAAACCTTTCTTAGTAAGGGGGTTAACGGTTAAAACCAACTATTTATTTAAATCGGCCATGGAAAAAATATGAATTTTAATCTAATATTGGTCGCATATTAAATACAGTTTCAATTCATGAATAATCAAACGCACATGTTTGGTAATTATTCTGAAGTACCAATGCTTCAATATAACTCCCAAACATGCGGTGAAAGCAGTTAGTGCGTTCTATGAATGTGTACACATTTGTTAATTGCTAATGACAAGGGGTAAAATAAACACGTAATTAATTCCTTACACCGAATGGGAAATGATAGGTTATTTTTGGTATATTAGTTTTTTTTCTTGATTTCCGATGAACACATTTACGGTGTTTGCTAAACAGAAGGTTACTCAAAATACCATAAAATTACAAGAAAAGAACACAATTCCGTGGCCGGACGTAAATAAATGAGTATATAAATGCAACGCCAAACCAAGTAAAAAAGTTTTCATTTTATGTAAACTTTTTAAACCTTTTTTTTATTCAAAAATTCTGTTAATGATTTTATACCATTTCATAATGTTTTATTTGTTTACGTGAAAGATCACGCAAATCCTCATTTGCTACCAAAAAAACACACACGGAAAAAAGTTAATTTTATAAAATTTATTTAATTAATAGAAAACACATGACACAGACTCACAATTTTTTACAAATATCTGTACTTACATACAACTTAAAATGATTAGCTAATTTTAAAATATAATTAACATTTTCTCAAGTCTTTGTGTTCAAGCTTGGGGTCTTATTTTGTTGATAGTGGTAGTAATTTTATGAAAGAAATATGTTAAGAAAAAAACGAGCAAGTCGAATTGTTATGACCTAATCCATTATGAACAAAAGAAATACCTATCAGTTTTAGACCATGATTTAAAAGAAATGAAGTGGCAGGAAGAAGGTTTTTACGGTAGAATTACCAAAAATAATTTAACATCATCCAGTTGCGGTTTATAATCCGAAAATCATTAGTGATGATCAATACCGTAATCCAAATAATGACTTTAATTATTGTTCCAATATCCCCTTTTAACAGCAAGTTCAGTACGAGCGGTAAACAAACATCAAAACACACTCAGCTAATCCGTCCTCCACTCCAAATCTATTCATACGGAAAGGATCACTCTAACCAAAACTACTGAAAATTAAAATGATTGCGGAATAATATGTAACAGCAACCCCAATAATAGTGTACTTATAAACTATCGTTCCCACGTATTCAATAGACACTGTAAACAGATGCCACACATTATAATATTCTCATAAGCATGAATAGTGTATTCAGTCTTGTCACCAGTGGGTTTCCAAGGATTTACAGAAACCCGTTGTTAGATGTCTTTAATAAAATTCGATTAGGAATTATACTTTAATTTTTCGAACAGCGAGTTCCGACTTCATGATACAAACCTGCAAACAATACTTCATGGTTACAAAATCTTTTATATTTATATATATATTTAAAAAAAATTATTTATATTTATAAAATACTAGCTTTTACTCGTGACTTCGCTCGCATTGTATTTTGTAGAAATTAGTGTGCAAAAAACTTTCCCACGGGAGTGAAATGTTTTCCCGCGGTGAAAAGTAATCTATGTCACTTTCCAGTCCTCCAACCATCTCCATGCAAAAATTGCGTTGATCGGTCGCTCCGTTCCGACGTATGAGAAGGACGAACAAAGAAATTAATATTTTTTTTGTATATATTTAGATAAAAAAATGATATTTCAATGTCTGTCTAACTGGAAAATTTCTGTGTCGAAACAGGAGTAGTAATAATAATAATAATAATACTTGGATGACTTGTATAGCGCCGTTTTTGTGCAAAAACACCTCAAGGGCGCTGTACAAACTTATAATACATTTCTACAGTGATCTATGTTATTACTTAATTATTTATGGAGAAAATATACAGTACAATACTTACCTGGTAGGTCACTTGAGATTAACACTTAAATTAACATTATCTAATTGTTTATTGGCGAAATTTAGATACAGGATTTAGGACTTAATTGAAAAATTGAATATAACTGGACTTTTTCTAAGGATTGGTATATTTAACTTAAGGGTACGACAGCTTAAAAAGGTAAGTTTTTGGTTTAGACCTGAATTCTGTTGGACTTGTTATGGATCTTAGTTCCGGAGGGAGTTTATTCCAAGCCTTCGGCCCAGATACTCCGAAAGCGCGATCACCAAACTTAGTATTTGGCTTGCGCATAGGTTCTATCAGTCTGCCTACAGCTGCTGATGTTGCTGATCTAAGCGTTGACTGCCTCAGACCAGTGTTTTCCGGGAAGCATAGTTCAGAGATGTAGGGTGGGGCCATTTCATTGATGGATTTAAACACCATCCAGCACAGTTTGTACTGGATTCTTTCAGGGCACTTGAGCCAGTGAAGGTTACGAAGGTGTTCTGAAATGTGCGAATATTTTGAAACCCCGGTTATGAGCCGTGCTGCTGCATTAAACACTGATTGAAGTTTGTCAATTTGATATTTTGGAAGGCTGGCATAAATGCCGTTGCAGTAATCGAGACGTGAGACTACGAAGGAGTTGATAAGTAGTTTTGTTGCTTCTGAAGGAAGGTAGTAGGTAGATAAATTATAGGTATAGGTACTTAAATACATTTAAAAAGGAAAATTAAATTAATTCAGTAATATATCGATATTTTGAGGTTAACAGAAGATTTTTGAAAGCAATAAGTAATGCAAGTTTCATCATATAAAAGACAACAATAATAATTTATGATAGATCTATTAAAAAGAATAATTTTTATTAAAAAAAAATTATAGTAAAGCTCAGTTGAACTGAAATAATACAAAGCTGCGGTATAATATTTTGTTATTGGTTGGTTTTATTAAAGCAGGATTTGTGAAGACGGAAGTATGCATAAAAAAATATTTGTCTCAGGATAATGACGTTACAATACATCTTGAGTTGTAATTGTCTCACAAAATTCAAATTAAATGTGGCAAATAAGAAACCCTCTTATTTTTCAAATATTTTTTTAGTTCGAACGTCGCGTCGTTACGAATGACAAAGATAGACATTCGAAAAATATGTGTGTATGAACGGAATAAACTATTCAAAAGTTGCGTCGAATACTTCCTTAATGCCGACCAGAAAACAGCGCTCATAGCCTGACGGATATTGAGGTGTCAAGTGATTATGTCAGTGCCGTGTCATAATAGAGGAACGACAGTTTGCAAATGGTGGCGTTTGTTGTTGATACTCGTTGTTACTGCTGATACGTGTGTTGTTTTATCGTAAAAATAAAAAAAAAATAACACAGTGATTAGACTATTTTAAACAGTGAAGTTTATAATTTGAGATTTAGTAATTTGGCAGTTGCGCGACCAGACCCGTACTCTAGTCGGCCTTGCATTTTCTCCAACAACGCATAAAGTCTTGGGGCAGTAAACAATTGTATTACCTATAATTTGTTTTATTTATTAACAATTTACAAAACAATAACACGAAATTTTATTAAAAAAATGTAAATTTAAGAGAAGAAAGGTATCTTAATGAAAATAATGTTTCAATATAATAATATCATAAAAATCGATAATAATAAATAAGTTTCCTCTATCAAATTAAATATTATGTTTGGCTTTTACTAGCGTTTGTAAGATATTATAATACTTTTTCATTACACAGTTTATTTTGGGACATTTTTAGGCAAATTACTTAGAGGTAGCAAACGACCTTAGGCGACGCAAGACAGTTTGAGAGGAAGCTACGAGCCAACAATGTGTAGGTATATTCTTGGTATACCTTATATCGTAGGTAATAGGCATTAAAATCGCTTGACAAACGGAGTCTATAAATGTTCGATTTCAAGCAAAAAACTGGTTTTTACTTATTTTGTAAAAAAATTTAAAAGAAAGTAAAAAAGTTAATCAAGTGAAACTGTCACAGATAATTTTAGCTATAAAACTGTAATTTTTAAAAGTTGTTTCCTTTGTGCGTTCATACATTTTTATTGAAAAAATATTTTTTGTAGTAGTTTGCATTTATATTTTTACTGAGTAATTTATTATTTTTATTTTTATTCTACTCAAGCGAAGCGATAGGAAAACCTTCAATTTAAACAGAGGATATTTTTTGGTTTTCATAATGTACACCAATTCGTTATAAAGATTAATCAAAATAGTCATTTGGCATTAAGCTTCGCCTTAATACTTAAACTACGAAATCGAAAGCACTACAACTGTCGATCTTTTGCTTGCCACTTAGAGATTTCAACAGCGTGTGTATATATATTATAACGTCATTGTCTCCGGTTTCGTTTAGTCCAATGCCTTTCAAAAGAGGATTTTCAATGTATCTACTTATCTTCACTCAATTAATAATTCATATATGCATCTTTTTTTTTTTTTTTTTTTAAATTTCTTTATTTAATATTAAATTTACAATACATGTTATTACATTACATTAAGTTTATTTTATTTTTTATTATAGTACATCGTGATACACCTTTTTTTAGAGCAAATGCTCGTGTTAAAAAGGCGGAGAAACGCGTGTAATTAATGATTTCACATATTTTTTCAAAGAGTGTAAAGATAATGAAAGAATTTTTATTTTTTAATATAACAAAATAAATTTTTTAAATGTAACAAAATTTTATCAAATAGAAAAGAGAAAAGGATGTAAAAGAAGGAAAGAGATAAGAAATAAGAAATAAGAGAGAAGGATTTCAATATAATAATAATTGAAAGATTATATTGTATTTTAAAAGTATAAACGATTTTAATATGCTATTGATATAGTGTTTTTATTGAGCTTTTGAATTTTTTATAATTCGTTTCCAATCTTAAGTTAAGAGGTAATTGGTTAAACCATTTGACACCAAAATATTTATAAAATTGTTGGGCTGTGGTGGTGTTACAGCGCGGGATAGTTATAGAGCCAAGAATACTTTGTCTATTGCTGTTCGAAAAAGTTATTAAGTTGTCATTGTTGAAACAATCTTTATGTATTTGAAAAAGAGTTATTTTTTTATAAATAATATGAATCTTTCAAACAAAACATACGACCTTTAAATAAAAAAAATACTAATTACGTCATCAAATAATGTTAGTGCCAGTTTTATTGCTTGAGTGATATGATGAAGTAGTTCCAATAAAAATAAAAATTCATTCGACGAAATAATTAATAACGCATTACCCAGGAATATTTTACAGTACAGTAGTAAATTAGTACCTATGTTTAATTATCCTAATGTTTTCTTTGAGGAATTAATTGATCAATTTAACTGTTATCTAAATATCAGTCTGAAACGTCATTTTCATCATCGACTGTGAGTATAGGAATACAACATTTATCGTTTGAATTTATTTCAAAAAGATAAACTCCTAATTATTTCAATAAATTCGTGTGCCAGGAATGTGTTTTTAAGTGATTGTCAATGGAATATTTTTACGATAAGATAAATTCATTCTTGCGTATTATTGTGTACCAATTGATTATGACCAAATAAAGCAGTGTATTGATCAAAAAACCTTCTCCAAAATCAAAATTTGAAAAAAAAATGTAGTAAAAACAACGCGTGATCTTTAATATTCATTTATTTATTACGGAATGAGTAAATTATATTTTAAGGTAAGACTTTATATTCATAATGCATTTATAATATTGTAAAAGAGAACATCAATGACCATCATCATCAGTACAGGGATGGTTTTCGTGCCCTTGGGACAATATTGTATTCGCTATTTGTAAATTAAATGGAGATACTGAGGTTCATACTTTGAATAGCGAATAAAATAAATTTAATTAAAAATACATTTATGAAAAAGTTAAAAAGAAAAAGATATTGTATTTAACTATCTTTGTTTCACATTCACGTTAAATAATGAGGCATTTAGAAAAAAATATACATAGAACCTTGTTGTTTTGAAAATCAGCTAAACTCAGAGCAACAGATCATTTTAATTATTTGTTTCTGCTAAATGTCTTGTTTTTTTGTTCAGCATATTCTTAACGCAACGATAAATTAACTGCAATACAATCTGCCTATTCACTATTTTTAGCTATATTTTTATTTAGCTATTTTTCAGTTTCACCCAATTGGCAGATAGAACCTTGTTGTCTCGGGCACTGAGCTCTAGGTACGACGCAAATTTAAATGTGTTGCTCCAAAATTAATATTTTTGTAATGAACTTGTTGAAAATGGCTTGTAAATTGCAAATGAAACCGTCTTGTTCTAAAATATAAATGTAAAGTGTTTCAAAATAAACTTTATTGGATAATTATTTCCGAACTAAGAAACAACTTGGACATATTTTAGATAGGGTTTTGAAGAAAAAAATTCTTAGAATTTCAATGCAATAAAATAACACCGTAGTTCCAAGGGCATATTATGCTGTATAATATATAATTAATATGAATAAGTAAAACAGATGTATGCAACATGAAACTGTTTTTTGCATAACCAGAGTATATTTTATAGTGGTATTGTAGAAACCATTTGGAACGGAGTTTGTATGACATCGATTGGTCCACTGGATATATTCATATCTCCATAGAAAATTGTGTACCAGGATTTTACCTCCCCATATAAATGTTCATAAAACTATTATTCTAGTTTGGTCTGAAGTTGTTTTGACCCAAATAATAAAGGATAGCACTGGAAGTGCCTTCCATGCAAATTTGAATGGCAACAACTGACTTAGCACGTTTCGGTTCTGCACCATTTAGAAGGCACTCCGTCTTTTTACATTTGCCTGATATTGTGTATCACCATACCATTTGAATTTCATAATCATGTTTTAGATTTTGCGTAGCTACGATACATCCATTTACCTTACTACATTAATGTTTGGTTATCGGTTTGTAGGGCTTAAAACACGTTTATTAGTTAAGCCATAAGTCTTACATTATACTGTTTAGTCGAAATAACTATAATAAATTGCTCACCATGAAGCAGGCAGTAGCCTAGCGTGGTGGTTCAACGCATCAACGCTTTGTAAATGTCAAATAAATATTATGTATTTCAATATCAGTGAAACACAGATTTATATTGGAAATTTAAGGCCCGATTGGCCAGACTTTTGAATCACGAAACACGCCCACATGGCATTACTTGTGTTCTCTTTATTCCATAGTTGGGCAATATTTAAATGAATATTTTTTTAATTTTAGAATCCAATTCGACATCGTGGACATTGCGTCTGGATTAAAGTATTGCGGTACAGTGTGTCCTCCGTTTAGAATATTCAACTATTTTGTGGATGCAATGGATAGTTATTGATGGAAAGTTGAATTCCTTTTACACGAGCTTCTTGTGTGTAGAATGGTTCATATATAATGTTTCATTAATAGAGAAGGGTTTGTTTTTAAGAAATGCTTAAATAATGATTTTTATGTGGGTTGGAATGATAGAACTCCCTTCACATTTGTTTGACGATTATCGTCAATTTTTAAATTATTTTCTTCGTTAACCTTCGATTTTTGACAAAGGTTTAAAAAATCCAACCGTAATGGTGAAATAATCATAAAACTTCTGTGTATAAAACAAAGAATGCATCACGTTATACCTAGAAACCCAATAATTCCTTCTGTGAAATGTTTTTTTATGATCAAGGACACAATTTCGGGTAATTTAACGAGTACGTTTTGGGTTGTACCGATTTGTATAAACCCTACCGATTCAAAGAACATGTCTGAATTTATAATATTCATTCGGGAAGAGCATTATAATGGGGCAGCTTAATTGCACCCGTTATAATTTTTGGCATTATGGACGCACATATACGTAGGCGCCTGTTCATTAATAGAATATAATCACTTCTTCGCAATACAAAATATACGAAAATTCCATATTTTCCTTTAATATTATGTTGTAATTAGAGCAAAAATTATTTAAATACAACCGTAGGTAATAGAAACACAGGGAGATATTGCATGGAAGCGTGCCGACTGTCGCCAAGCTACGACCAAACTGCAAGAACTATCCAAGTGGATGAGCCAATGAAAGATACCACTGCGTTTAATGTGCAGGTAGAAAAATAAATATATGCACATCGCATAACTGTGCTTAGATACGATGTGCAGTATATGGATGAAATATGATGATGGCGACAATTTTCGTGCGCGGGGTATTAAAATAACAATGGTTCATGGCCCATCTTCCTTGCATCTATTATCTATGGCTACGATAGAAAACAGACACTTTCACAAGCTCTCCAAAGGTTTTACACCGTGACGCACTCTACGCTACTGCAAAATCTTATTTCATATATGAATAAATAATTGAATGTTCTCACTCAAATGTTACGTGTTTTCATTTGTCTTTTATACATTACCGCACCATTGAGTTCATCCACAAGGATGATTATAAACATATTTCGCATTAAAGTGTACACAGAAGACATAATATAGCACTACCATCCCTCGCGGCGGTTAAGAGCTTACAATTAATTACACCACTTATCAAGTAATGAAGACGAAAATTGAATTATTCAACGACTCAGTTTTAAAATAATGTCAAGGTAGACAATGACATGAAAATAATAACGTGATCATACCCTTTGAGGAAGTAATAATGGATAAAGGATACCTTCTGGCATTATTGCTCGAATTCATGTGATCGTTTCTGTTTTTTTTTCATGTGGCTTACATTTTTTTTTTAAATTTAAAAATAGGTACAACTAAAAATCATAAATAATAGCATGTTTCACCTGAACATATTTAAAACTAATATCGCCTATTTAAGCCCGCTGACCCAAATTTGTCGACTATACAATAATATATATTGTGCTGAAGTAGACATTTTCGTCGATAATTTATACGGATTCAGCAAAAATGTTCTGCTGTTGCTAAATATATATAGCGCTGATTATATTATGTATTACTTGCAATTCTATTTGTGTCTCTTATGTCACTATTTACGTGTCTTAATTTTTTGTACTATTTGTCATTTGAGTTCATGTAACTTTATAATTTAATGTATGTATTTATTTAATTTTTTAATCTTTATTACTCAAGCGTGAAAGATAATTTAATTGTCAAATAATAAGGTAATGTATCACATCGTTTCTTCCACAAAGTTCAATAAATATTGAAAATGATTTCGGAAACGAATGTGGAAACTCCGTCGAAGATTTCGATATTTAAAACATACATATATAAAATATTTGTTTCTCAGAATTAATTTTTTATTTGCCTGGATTAATTTAAACTCGGAATCAAAGAAGTAAACCGTTCTACTACGAAGTGGGCTCTTATTTCTATTCAAATTGGGAAATCAATCTTCAAAGGTGAGTGATGATCACGGAAATATTCATGATTGTCATCATGGTTAATTTCACCTTTCGGTAATCACTATTTTCCGTGGTACAAAATTCGTATTATTTTTAAGCCTTACAGGAGAGTAGTGATTATTTTTGGGTCACAATGTAAGAGTATTTTTACGAAAACGTATTTGATTATCCATTGTTATAAATTTCCATTTGCCAAACTCGATATTACTTTAAAGTTTTTTTTATAAAATTAATACTATTATTGTTATTCATTTCAACAAACACTTTATTTATGATCAAGTTCTACTATGTAATTATTATAATATATCTGTTCACTTTATTTTAAACAAGAATTCATAATATTGTTGATGAATAATCTTATAAATGATACGGACTGCTAGGAATTCTTTATTAATCCATGAGGTTGCGAATAAAATCAAAGTAGAGAATATTAAATTTCTTACCCGCATTGAAAATCATGCTGTTTTTTTAATATAAGCACCCACATGTTCACATATCAAAAGACTCTCATATGTATTCGGTATTTGGAAATAATAAAAAAATCATTACGTGTTGTACAGAATCCAATGAATTTTATCAACTACTAACAATACCCTAAACCGTGAACCTATTTATTGTTCAAATAGTTTATTATTTAAAGAACTGCGATTTTTTTTTACTTTACGAGATTATTAATTTACTTATAATGTAAAACATCGATGCCTTTTTCATGTAAATTTCATAACGATTTAATCGTATTGTCCTTACAGGAATGAGTAATACACAATCAAAGAGTTGGAAGAATCTGGCTGTTCCATCACATTGCCTTATAAACAAATAAGTTTTGAAATGATTCAGAATATTTTATACATTCTGCAAATATATTGCAGCGTCCATCGTCGAGAGTTAATATTTATTTTATTTTATATATATAAATTACACACAATACAAAACAAAATGAACCTTTGTCTGTCCAACTGGGAAGGATTCCTGTTTCAGGACAGCCAAATTGTGTATTTAGTCCATAATATTCTTACAATGGAATGGCGATGCTGTCAAAACAAATTTTGAGAACATTGTTGATTGCATTCGAAGTGACAGGATGGTTTCTTTATCTTTGAAAGAATCGCAAAGATGTAATTTTTTTTTTTATTTTTTTTTTTTTTATTTTTTTTTTATTTCTATATAATATTTACAGTGTTCACATAATTATTTATATTTTTACATGATATATTTCAAACTTATAACTATAATATGTTGTGTGTAAGGTAGGTTTGAGAAGGTGAAACTGTGGTGGGTAATGTTATATGTTTCGTGAACACCTCACTAGGAGAACCTGTGCTGAGGTGTTTACGTGGTTATGATTAAATGGTACATGTATTTATGTGTATTGGTTAAATTTTCTTATATAAATTGTGAATTGTGATTTTAAATTTTTTTTTTTTTTAATGGTTATTGTACATTGTTATTTAAAGAAAAAGGAAAAATATTTATTTATGTGCACATATATACATACACCCATGTATATACATACATACATAAATAAACATATATGCATGCATACACACATATAAGTAAACACATGTATACATACATACATACACATTCATCCATGATTATGTTTGGTTTGGTGTTATAATGTTTTGTATAAAATGCATATCTTGTTTTTTGATCCAGGCTGTGATCAGTTTTTTGTGAATGTTTGTGTATGTATTTCCCATTAGTAGTAGTTTCAGAGTGGTGGGCATACAATTAAAAAGTTTTGTAGCGTAATACTGGAAGTGTCTTTGTCCGTGTGTGGTGTATGTTATCGGTATGTTCAGGGTATTGTTTGTTGTCGACCTTGTTTTTATTGTTGTTTGAGGTGGTATTAGAGTGTGTAGTTTCTGTTGGAGGAAATTAAGTAGTGCAGATTTGGCATAAAGTTGTCTTTTTGACATGACATCTAATGTTTTGAAAATTTCGCTTGAATTTGTGTGGAATGGTACTTGCAAGATGATTTTAATTATTGCCTTTTGAATTTTTTGTATTGGGTCGATTGCAGTGTTTGTAGCGCTTCCCCAAGCCAGTATGCCATATGTAACAATCGATTGACAGAGTGCGAAATATATAGATCTAAGTATTGAATGTGGGAAAATATTTTTGATTGACTTTATTAGGTGCATGACTCTTTTTAGTTTATTAGTAATGAAAGTTATGTGGTCAGTCCAGCGTAAGTGTGAATCAATAATGACCCCTAGGTATTTTGTCTGGTTTACCCTTTCTATACGCTCGCATTGGCAATTGGGTGAAGTTTATTCACAGTCATGTAGAAACAGGTCTATGTTAGGTGGAGGTTGACCTCTTTGTGTAATACTATGTGTGATGTATTTTGTTTTTAATGTATTAACGGTAAGAGTATTCCAGTTTAGCCATTTTTTGACAACTGATAGACTTTTTTCGGCAATTATAAATACATCTTTCCATGTGGCTGCTTGACAGAGAAGTACTGTGTCGTCAACGAAGGTCACGATTTTACCTTCAATTTCAATGTCACATAGTTCGTTTATGTAGATGAGGAACAATAGAGGGCCGAGTACACTCCCTTGTGGGACTCCGTACGTGATCAAAAGTGGATGACTTGTCTTGCTGTCAATTTTTACTTGTTGCGTTCTGTCAGATATGAAGCTTTTAATTAGATCGAATTCTATTCCATTAATGCCCATGTTTTTTAGCTTTATGAATAGTTTTTCGTGTGAAATTGTGTCGAAGGCTTTACATAGATCTAAGTAAATAGATACAACTTTTTTCTTAGCGTCAAGATTTTTTGTAATGAAGTCCGTTACAGTAGCTATTGCATGTTCTGTGCTCATGTTTTTCCTGAAGCCATGTTGGTTGATCGAGAGTATGTGATTTGATTCTAGATAGTGTTGAAGCTGTATTTTAATAGTTTTTTCAAGAATTTTCGAAATGGTATTTAGTAGCGTTATGGGTCTGTAGTTGTTTACATTATTTTTTGGTCCTGATTTGTAAATTGGAATAATAAGACCTTTTTTTAGTAAGCTAGGGAAGATTCCTTCTTTTAGACTAAGATTAATTAGGTATGTGAGTGGTTTTAGTAGTTGTTGACTTAGTGTTAAGATAGTTTTAGAGTCTACACCATCCGGTCCTGTAGTTGTGTTATTCTTTAATGATTGAATTATTTTATTAGTATATTCTAGCGTAACATTATGTAATTTGAAATGTCTGTTGTAATTATCATTACTGATGTTTGTTGTATTGTTTTGAGGTTCCTGGATATCTCTGAGAGGCAACGTAGTTTTTATATTTTCAGCTAGGCTAACACCAATATTAGTGTAGTGTTTGTTTATAAAATTGAGGATACGTGTAGAATTCTCGTGGAAGTGGAGTTCTTCATCATCAATAAGTAATTTTTTTATGGTATCATCTTTGTTCTTCTGTGAATGCGTACTTTCCCTCAAAATTGACCATACGGTTTTAGGATCATAATTTGCTGTTATCAGTTTGTTTCGGTAGTATAATTCTTTGGCTTTACCAGGGTCAATTTGGTAATTGCATTCAGAACAGTTGAATGGTTTCTTTCGGGACATCACAAGTCTGAGATTCTTTCCAGGGCATTTTGGAGAACATTTAAAATTGTATAGTTAGAATTATACTCTCGACTAACAAGCCGGAGGTCGCTGATTCATATCCCAGTTTGCGCCAGTACATTTTATTTGTGTGTTTTCACGATTTGCTCATTTAAAATAATATGTTTGTAGTATATTTACGAAACGTTCGAGATTGTAAGATACTCTTAGTATCACCTGGTGTAATACCACAAACGTTGCTTAAAATGGCTTTGGCCGTGTTTGGTCAACAGATCTGAATAGCCAAGTACTTACCCAACTTTCACTTCCCCACTTCCTTCCCCTCCCCACAACCTTCAGCCTCATAATATACCCCAATTGGGGATACCATAATCTTACTGGCCCCAGACGGTTGGGAGCGTTTGGGATTATGCGTTTCGCGTAAAACCTATAAAGTTATATTTACGTATACGCAGACAAAAAAAGAGATATTTATAGGTAAATGAATTATAATATCATGTGTAGTAGAAATTTATTTATTTATTTTATTTTAAATGCACATTTACAGTTATACATAACCAATAATAAATACACATTTTATTTTATTAAGTAATGATCGCGTTTGTGAACTGTTGAATATTTAATTGGAAAATATCTATATCAGGGGACAGGTAATTTAGTAACAGAATCGGCATTACTAATGGTAGGTTCTATTATGTATGTATATAATAGCAATTTAGGTATATAAATAATCAATTGTTTTTTAATTATGTACTATCTAATCAGATGTCCCCAGCCTTGCCCGCGTTTCACTAGTATTTTAAAATCAGATGAAGACAATTAGTTTTTTATTTATTTTGAACTTGTGGCGTACAAAATTTCATCAAAAAGCATTAAAATACTTCTTTAAGATGTGGAAAAGGGGGATGGAGTGGTTTTTCGACATCTATTGCAGACAGTGACTTGTTATTTTGAAGGTTACATACTATTACATACTACTGTACCCCGCCATGGGATGCTGTGGCTCAGTCTCTCTTTACAGATAGAGAAACAATAGCGCGTTTTGTTTTATGTCCAACAGAAGTGCGCTGTTTTTCAAAACAAGTATGTTTTTACCTGTCACAGGTGACATCTACGAGTATATAATGTAGGTATATAAAAACATATGCGTATTCGAATGCAACATTGTGTCCAAATTTCTAAGCAATTGGTGAAGAAATTTTATAGATTAAGATTTTTAATAAACGAACATTTTTATTTACATAGAAAGATAAATATTTAATAATGAACTATCACAAATATATGTAGGTATTCTTTAGGCTTTATGCCTTTTTAACTGAGGGCCTAAAGAGAATTGAAGTATGCAAAATAAAATCTAGGCCGGCAGAGGGTAAATAAGAAATAGGACGCGTCGGCAGTTACTTGATATTTTCTTCAGGGTGCTACTACCAGAATTTTTGGAACGGGTGGCATTTAATATTATACACATTTGTACTGAAAGGGTGGCTGGGGTTGCGATGGAGAATAAGAAATATTGTATCTATATTTTGCGCAAGCTTCATAAATAGTAACCGTGCAAAATATGGTTCAGATCGATCACAGGATGTAGATATAACAACTAGGACAGACATTCGGATATAATATTATGTTATTCTGATCTAAATAGATTTTTTAGGAGGATTTGAAACGCGTCATATCAAACTTACTAGGCGTCTATTATTTACCGAACATTATTTTACCTATATTTTATTTATTATTTACCGAACACTATTTTACATAAATTTTATATTCTTCTTTAGTTCGTAGTCAAGTCGAATATAATTCTTCTCTCTGGTCCCCTCACTTCAAAATCCACTCATTGAATAAATTCCTTAGATTCATTCTATAAACTCGGTCTACCAATTGAAACAATAAACTACAATCACTTGATGAAAGAACTAAACTTATTCAAACTCTCAGATATAAGACTTGTTTCCGACTTGATTTTTATTGATAAAATTGTTAATGGTATTATAGACAGCCCTGATTTATTAAGTCTAATTACCTTCCATTTACCTATAAGAACTAGTCGATCCAAAATTTTTTTTAATTGCAATAAAAATATCAGGACGGAGTCATTTAGATACTCGCTTGTATCTAGATTGCATGCAGTTGGCAATGTTTGAAATTGTATACGTGTTCAACTGCACGGAATATAGTTACAAGAAGGCTATCATAATATACCTAAGTAATAATAACAATTAAGTTTAGCATAATACCATTCTTCTGTATGGGTTCTGTATAATTTTAAATGCATATTTTAATATTGATTTCTGTTTCACTGAATTGTAATGTTCATATTATCAAATGTTGGTAAAAGCTCTTATGGGGGTATAAAAAATAAATAAAATAATGTTTATCTTACATTATTCAGTGCTTAGAAAATAACTGTTACACATTATACCGTCCATTTTAGGCAAGTTGTCTCTTTTAAGCATCTTAAAAAATATAAAACCACGAACAGGTCAAGAATGTTTAAACTTTTGACGGTACACTGCAACAAACCTATGAAAGTTGGCGCCCGTGACGTCATGATTCGATAAACCAATCACGGGTCGTTTACATGAGGCATTTTGAAATCAGTGATTATAAATAAATATTAATAAATATTTCACAAGAAAATTTTGAATCTTCTACTTATTTTTAACGGTATACCTAATTTGTTAAAATTTCATACTCCATACTTTGTGAACCCGAGTCCCACCCCTGAAAGCTGTCGTACTAAAGTCTTTATAATTGTTCCTTATTGGGCAGTAAATCCTTTGTTAACTAGTATCAATATTCAATCAAACATCTATCTACATTAACAATTTGATTAACATTCCACTCCACAACATTTGATGTTGAGAAGCACTATTATTTCCCCAAATGATGTTCCCATGACAGCTTATTAGAGCAGTGACTGATTTGAATCTGGAATCTAGAGCACGAGCAAACATTTTCATGCTCCAGTGTTGCCATGCTAACATACATTACAATATTCATGTACAAGCTATTGAAAGAACACAAAATAAATTCTTACGTTTTCTAAGTTTTAAAATAGATATTTCTGCAATTTTGTTGTACTGCAACACTCGTTTAAATGATCTACATATGCCTGAATTATCTGAAAAGGGGATTTTTACTGTATTTGTATTTCTGTATAAAATTTTAAATTATGCATTTGATAGTCCAGAATTGCTTGCCTTGATAAGCTTTCGGATTTCACAACGTTATTAGACGTCGGTATTTATTTCAGTGCAGGAAATCTGGGACTAACTACCATATGGATTCCTCATTGCCTAGAATACTTATCGAGGGAGATAATTATACCGAGTCAATGGATATCTTTAATTTTTCACATAATACATACAAATTATTGTTACTGGGGCAGTTCAGTTATGTATAATTTTTACTATTCATTTGTAAAAGCCCTTAAAAAGGGGGTTAGTGAGTAAATAAATAAACAAATTTTAAATATCGTGAATGGCAATGCCAAGAATTAACTTACAAAGCCTTGATAATTATTTGATAGGCATCTGTGGCAAAAGGCTCTTTCGCGATGAGGAGAAAAATTATTACATTTGATTGTTTTTGTGTTCAATTCGTAGAAATCCATAAAAAATTCTTTTTATTTTAAATTTAACATAAATCAAATTAAATTTATTTTAATAAGTTCCGCAAGTACTTAAGTTTTTTTTATTGTAAAAAACTATAAGTCTTGCAGAACTTAATAAACACATTTTTAAATTTGATTTACATTAAATTTTAAAAAAATATATATTTTTTTTAATGTTGGTGGAATGCTATTTGGCTTTCTAAAAATCCCCGAATATAGTGAAAAATAATAATTGATACGTGTTTAATAACAAAAATGTGACTTTTTTGTGTTATGCATAGTAAACATTGGAATACATATTTTGTAGTTACATCCGGGTATTGCACCTTCAGTTCTGCTGCGAGATCAGCTGAAATACAGAACATGTTTTAAAAGATTATTAACGCTATTGCTATCTTTTGCAGATAGATTTTGACTTCTTCCAGACATTGTGCCTGAAGCAAAACCCCTCGCCCTTCTTTCAGTTTAGAATTCTATAAAAACCTTCCGATTCTACCCAAAAAATTTTTTTTATGGAAATGGTATGAAAACATTGTTGATTTCAACTTGAAACTTGAACATTTTAAAACTTAAGCAAACCAGATTCTGCTGGCTGATACTGTCCGATTGGATTGTGGCAAACAAAAGTGTGATGTGAAGAATAAGAACCATCCATGTTTCACAAGTTTACAAGTCTGAAAAGAAAACAGAGATTCTTTTGTCTCAATGGAATAGTAAAACTCTTCTTCGTGTTCTAACCGTGAGGTCGCAAGTTAGTTTTGATACAAAAATAAAATATGCGTTTTCTCGATGTTCGAAGTTTTGGTTTATGTTGTCCGACTCTTTTTACACTGAGTCACATCACAAAACAGCCGAGCAAGACAAAAGTTTTACCATTCTAGTAGTACCAGTAATGCAGTACCTGCATTTAATTCACTAGAAATATGGTTCATCATATTTTTTATGTTTACGATATTCAATATGTTATGATTATTTATATTTACATATAATTACATAATATTAAATTTTGTCTCACATACGTGGGAAGAATCAGCCAATAATGTGGCTTTTAGATACCATCAGTGTGTTTATAATTTGTATTGGTTTATCAAATATAGGGGGAGACCCAGGCAAAGCGAATGGACCAGGTAAAGCGGATGAATTGAATATTTCCGAAAATTACCACTACAATGCGCTAATACTCTCACAATCGGTGTACCGCATCACTACCGACGCCATGACAGTGAATATTTGTCGTTTGGCAAGAACGCACGCTCCTTTTGGTAAAAAATAGTTTTTTTAGAATTTTCATACGATAAACGAAGGTAAGGTATTTGTGATTATTATTATTTGGTTATATTTAATGTGAAGATTAGTTTATGTCATCCAATGTTTATTTGTTTCCTATCTAAAAAACTAAATTTAATTAAGAAATACAGAAACCACATTGTATTTTTTAGCAAAATGTTATTTGATACTGCCTTGGGCAAAGCGAATAGGGCAAAGCGGATGGACCATTCGCTTTGCCCGAGCGAATGAACTTTTTGGTTGATTATGTTCAATTGCGTATTAAATATCCCATAAAAAACATACAAAAAGACAAAAATGAAGCCAAAATTCGAAAAAAAAAAATAATAAAGAAAAAAAAACTTGGCCCATCTACCAGTGCACTAAAAGTTTGAAAAAATTGATTTGCCTTAATTGTGACTAAAATTATGTTGAACCACTAACAGAGGACTGGATTCAATGCAGCCAGTGTAAAAGTTGGGCTCACGAATCATGCACCTCATATAGTGGATATTGTTCTTACTTCTACTACGATTGTGATTCGTAATTCTCTTTGCCCGGAGCCCAAGTTCACTTTGCCCGGGTACCCGGGCAAAGAGAACAATACGAAGAGTTTTTTAAATTAACATTATTGTTATAATTCTAATTAATATTACCTTTTCATTTATTTTACTTTTGTAGACAAACATTTTTTTAGCATTACACTTTATAAAGTTTTTATGTTATGCAAACATTGTGTGTTTTATTTAATATCTCCCTTAACACATCCGCTTTGCCTGGGTCTCCCCTACTAATTTCTGTAGTCGGGGCATTGCGGCATGCGCGAAGTTATATGAAAAATTCTTGCGTATTCCTGCGAAATGCGTAATAATGAATCGCATTCAATGATTTTTTTTTAAATTAACTTGTATTCATCAATAATCATATCAGACAATCGATATAGTGGGAAACAGGTAACAACATTAATTTATTATAATTATTATTCTGCATTTAATGTGTATATTTATTTCTTTTTATTTTTTAACAGATATCGTTATTTTTCACAGGTTTACCAACGGTTTTCATTTTTTAGGTAAATTTCTGACGTCTCTCTAATAATTTGTAAAATAAATATATTAATTGAAAGGCAATGAATGATCCGGAGGCAAATATTTTGTAAATACTTTCAGATTTACAAATTCTATCACATAATTTTACCTTCATATTACACGAAAAAGTAACCATTGAATTTTGGTATAGTTTATAAGATAAGTGACTGAAACAATAGCCTTGACAACTTTTAATAAAATGGATAATTTTTCCAAAACATATATTTTTTTCTACATTTCACATCGCAAAAACCTGACACCGCACAGTCGAATTTTTTTTTTTTTTTTTTTTTTAATATTTTTATTCTAGATAAAAGAAAATTACATTTTCACTTATTTAACTAGAAATAACATATATATACTACACATAAATATATTACACACCGATATTATTCACTTTCGTTGTTTTGCTGATTGAGCATAAAACTGAACAATTTTTTTTTAAATGTACCTATACTTTTTTCATTTTTAATTTCGTCTGGGAGGCAATTATATATGTTGCTTCCCTCGTAACCAATGGATTGCTTGCCATAATGAGTATGTATGGTGTTTAAATGTATTTTATCGTGTTGCCGTGTAAAGTGTGTGTGTACTTGGGACGTTTTAATGAGTTCTGTATTTGTATGTATGAGTTTATTATTTATTTTGTAAATAAGGAGACATGTATTATATTCATATAATTTTCTTAATTTTAATAGTTTTGTTTCTATATATAATTTTTTTGTTGATGTTCTAGGTTTGAAGTGGAATAGCTTTTTGATTACTTTGTTTTGTGTTACCTGTAGTTCGTTTATATATGTTTCACATGTATTTCCCCAGATTTCAACCAAGTAGTTTAAATGTGAGTGTACGAGGCTATAATATAGACCTCTTTTAATTTTATTTGGTAACAGATATGATATCCGGCTGAATACGCTAATTAAGGGGGTGATTTTATTTTTAATATCTTGAATATGCTGCTTAAAAGTTAGGTGTTTATCAATGCACAGCCCAAGATATTTCTCCTGTATCAGGATTTGCAGGTTGTTATTTTCAATTTTTAAGGGTACATGAGGAGGAATTATTTTACGAGTTGAGCTTAAAATCATGTATCCTGTTTTTTTAACATTCATTGTTAATATATTTGATTGGAGCCAACTGTTAATTTTGTCTAAGTCACTCTGTGCATTTTCTAGTAAGATTTTTAAATCTTTACCCCAGTAGAAAATTGCAGTATCATCTGCATACAAAAAAATATCACCGTTTAAATCTAATTGGGAGATATCATTTATATAAATTTGGAACAGAAGTGGTCCTAGTATGGATCCTTGCGGAACTCCGTAGTTTATTGGTAGGTGGTTGCTATTTTGATTATTGATGCTAACGAATTGCTTTCTGTTGCTAAGATATGATTTGAATAGATTAAGAGCAGGACCAACTACACCAATTTTCTCGAGTTTCTTGAGAAGTATGTCATGGCTTACTGTATCGAAGGCTTTTTGAAGGTCAATTAGTATAGATAAAATATAATTCCCACCATCAATGTTGCTTCTAAGTTTACTGATTAAGTCATTTATTGCCGCAAGTGTGTTTGATTTTTTCCTAAAGCCATATTGTTTTTTATATAAGAACGATTTTTTTGATAGAAAGTTGTTTAATCTATCGTAGATTACACGTTCAAAGATTTTAGATAAGATTGGTAAGATAGAAATGGGTCTGTAATTTGAGGTATCCGTTTTGGACCCACCTTTGTGAATTGGTATTACCTTAGCAATTTTGCAATTGCAATTTTTGCAATTGCCACTCAAATATGAAAAAAAGCATTCAGGTGACACAAAAACCCAAAACGGAAACAATTTTTTCCCTTTTTGCCGCTCGCTTCGTGGGAGAGTTGGGGATGGGGTTCCTAACTGCGATACAATTTCATTACATGAGAGGAACAATTTATGGGGGGAGATTCTTGATTTATGATTGACACGGGCTGTCAGCGGCGGCACTAACGAGTGTTGTGATGCGAAGCGAATATAGTAAGAAGAATCATCCCCCTGAAAGGTCGCTTATTATGATGACCCATAGGTACTTCTTCACGCTACAATAGATAAGCTTTCAACATCATTATTTCAGGGAACAAACCCTAAGAAATGACTAATTAATAATCTAATTTTTATCTGACGTTCATTAAATAGTCAAAAATTCTTTGCGTTTAGTGACTATAAAAGCACCAATAATCTTTTGTTGAGTTCGTATAATTATTCTTTTTAATATTTTCTTATTTAAACCTTTGATGGGGTACGAGCTATGACTCTGTATCGGCTGACTACTGGCTCATTTTCAGGTTACGGCGTTAGTTACATGGACTTAATTTTAATTTCTCACACTATAAGTGCTGCCGCTTTGGGTGTAGGAGTGTCTGATATATAGGTACAACTTTAAAAAATCAGACTTCGCCGCCGTTCATCTCCACCACCCACGGTTACGAGATTCAGAGAGGAATATAACTGGATGGATGAATTTTCACTATCAGCGAACACACCATCACCAAGTCCTCCGCCCGCACGGCGTCGAGCACAGATTCAGATCCCAACGCGATGTAATTTACGTGATATGCATCCCGACGTGATACATACTATAACTACTCATCGTAATGAATACAATAAATCAACAATATTGTTCTCTCTCCGCCATTACCCACATATTAATGAAAAATGCACGATGATGTATTTGTTGGAAAACCCACAACGTAAAATCTATAAACTACCTGCTACGTTACGGCAATCAAATTTAAAATGTGTATTTAAAAAAGTACCCCTTTGAAAATATTTTACGGAGTTCATGTTTGTAAACAGTAGCATGTCATCCAATACTTATATAATATGGGAGTTCTTGATTTTCCCGGAATATTTTATTAAATTTAGTACAAGAAAATGCCACTGAAGAAAAAGGTTTTAAAGCTGGGATTCCACGTGGCGTATGTTATTGCACGGAAAATTGAAAATTAAGTTAAGCGACTGTTACCACAATGCTGAACGTTGAAATCACATTATTTACACACATGGCGCTGTTATTCCTGTTTATCAGAATGTGGTTCGGGCGGGCTTCGGTTATTTCATTGCGATAGTTGGGAATTCAATATTTATCTCATGTCTCAATCATTTGCTATTAATTCGCGAATTAAACAAACAGTTTATGTAGAGCGTAGCACTGCACAAACCTTACTTGATATATTTGATTAGCCGACTCCAAAAAAACTTTGATGGCCTTCACGTATAGTAAAATGACTCTTCGTATCGCGGATTCATTAAAGAAACTAAGCATGTTGCATGATATTAACATATTTAAAATATTAAATTTTACAGCATAGATATTACCTATATATATATATGCACATCGTTCAGTAGTGAAGCATGCTTTCGCTGTCAGTGTGAGGAAGTACTCGTACATGTTCATATCATAACATCCATAGCAGCACCACAAGCTGAAAGTCTTGGACAGTATTCAATAATACATTAAAAACAACGTTTTACCCTATTTTTTTTTTTTTGTGAAACAGCACAAGAGTCCCTACTGCTCCCAACCGTCAGGAGTGAGTGAAATTATGGCGTCCCCAAATCAGGTTGTGAGGTTGAGCGTAGTGGGGGGGAGGAGATTGTGAAGATTAAGGTGGGGAAGTACCTGATTATTCACTAAACACAGCTAAAGCCATTTCAAGCAACATCTCAATTCTGAATTGTGGTCTCACACCAGGGCGATACTTAAAGTATTAATAAAAATAAGTTAGTAGATAATCTGATTATCGTTTCACTTCGTTTATCTCATGACATATTCTGAAACATTTACAAAGACAATATAAAATTTCCATAGCGAGATTCAATACTTCCTTTCTGCATTGTTATCGTTATTGTTATTTACAGTATGGCGTAAACATCTGGATATCATCAGCTTCCAAATATATCCTCGTATCACCTAGACTCCTACCCACTTACATGGTATTATCCATTTCGTAATTAATACCACCCACAACCTCCACCAACCAGAAGAAAGGCGATATTAAATAGAATATCTAATGATCTGATTTTATCGAAGTTAACAAAAGTTACCGGATAATTTTATCTATCACAAAGAAGTTCGTTTCTTGAAACTTAGTATTAGCGAAAGTAGTTCAAATGAGAATTTATACATATTATAATATGAATAAAATATTATTGCTTGCCTACTTGTTCTGGCAACTTCTGTACTGGCGAGAGCAATTTTAACGATTATAGATTGTTCATGTAACCGTAATTGTACTTACTCCAAGTAGTATCTCTCTTTAGGGAAAAGCAGTTCATAATATTGGTGATACGTAGGTAGGTTCTTGATCTAAAATGTATCGGCTAGAATCACAATGTGACTCTCATTTAGGGTATGTTTTGTGGTTGAAGGAAGGGAGGATTAAGAAGATGTTAGAAAAATGCGGGAAGTATTTAATTTTAATATAAACGTGATGCTTTTTTTACATTGACTTCACATATGTGGCTTTGAGGAATATAATTTCCCTCTGGGCCTATGTTATATTTAAGGTATTTTAAGAGAAGGAAGGAGAGGAAGATCTGGGAAGGAAAAGGGTAAGAGGGGTGGGTAGGAATCTGGAGGTTAGTGTATCGAGGAGTGCTGTATGAATCAATCCCTCCCATTGCGATGCAAGGCTTTGGGGTCGAGAGTTCGGCCATAAAGGTCAAAGAGTCTCTCCAATTTGGCCTCTCCCGATCCGGCCCACACGCAGTTGGTGGACAGATGCATCCGCAACCGAGACATAGACAAACAGCAACCCATGAACCCGGGCAACTGTGGTGACCTGTGCCAGAGGTGTTGGTTATCAAATGAATGGTTCCCTAGGCGGCGGTACGCATACCCGCCTCCCAAATTGATGCTTACTGCCACCTGATCTTTATTTTTCTATGAAGAGGCCAATATGTATGATTATATTGTAAGATTATATAAGTAGGTACTACTATTTTAATAAACCATAACGCTAACTTACTTTAGCTTGCAAGCGGTAGTGAATATTGCATAAAGTGCACTTAAACAAGGAGACAAGAAATGTCTGTAGAAGTTAATATCGCGCTTCCTGAAGGCGTATTCTGACGCGTGACGAACCTCCCTGAGAAGGAGCGTCAGTCACCTCAGAGTAGCGTGCATTATTGGACTGGAAATTGAAAAATTTCAGGAACCGTTTCAGTTATGCCTGAAACTCGTAAAAATAGCGAAACGTACAAAGCGAGAAACCGTAAAAATATATTTTATGTAAATTACACACTTGAAACAGTGGCCCGCTTTTGTATTGTTGGGGGAGGCAGTTTAAATAACGCTGTAACAAAAAGACAAGACGTACCGGTGGAATATTCATTCGATAACATGATTTCACTCTCCGATTTTGCCAACCTGTGTACAATTTTGTCTCAGAAATCAACTGGAAAAAAAATACTTTTGTATTTCATCGAACAGATGTTTACGTGGACGTTAATGAAATACCTACCTAATATGTAGTAAAAAAACAATGCTTATTTGAATAGAATTTTGTTTCGTTTTCTAGGCACAGAAACGGGATTTTGTGGGGAATCACAAAACCTCTACATCGGTATTTAGGTAAAAAGGTCATTATTGATTTTTTTTAAATGGACTGCAGTTCATCATTATACTTTTCCGAAAAGTGACGCATCGGGCTGCTCGCAAGCTCATGACGTTGCTGAAAGTACAGTTGGAGTCCGAAAAGAATGATCTCTTTCACTTTTTACTAGGTAAAGAGCTTTATTTTTAGGTAAATCTAAGTAAATTTCTTCGCACTTATGTTCGTAAATACTAGTCGAATTAAAGCCGATAAAATGTGATTTTATAACAGTAACAATGTCGTATGCAATAATGAATGGTAGAAAAAGTCGGATACGACCAAGGGAGGCTTTATCTATTACCCCCGCACTGAAAAGATATATGTACAGTGATGATATATTTTTTAACAGTAACGATGTTGATATACACCAGTGAAAGGTAGAAAATATTTGGGACGCCCCAGGAAGACATCGCGCGGTGAAGTAAAATAAATACTTATATATGGTCAAATTAGGCGTATGTGATGAACGAAGTAACGGGTTTATAGATAATGTACGTCGTGGAAGTGAATGGTTGAAGAAGTCGAGGACGCCCAAGGAAGATATGGCGTAATCAAGTGAAAATAAAATGTTAAAAAATAACTTTTTTTTCTTTTTAACAATATTATTTCCACCTTAAAACTATACCCAGTTTTCAGGTGCAATAGAATTTACAATCTCAATTCAACGCCTGGTACACGTCAGCCAATAAATATTATTTTCGCTATATCTTTCCACGTAGGTTTGTACATACTACTAAATACTTAGAAATCGTTTTTTTTTACCTTTGTTGAATTTGGTAGCCACCTCTGGTCTGGAGCCACAAAATATTTCCTCAATAAATCCTTGACTAGTGCAGAAACGGGCGGTCCGTTTAATAGATGTCTTAACCTACGGATTGCAATCTTCAGAGCTCAGGCGTCAGATGGTAAGGCGATACTGAGAGTATCTACCACCCTGTGTAACTCTTTGTATGAATAAAATAAGTCTCAACAAGTCTCTTTTCCTGACATATATTTGTTATGATACGTACCTAGTTTGACAAATGATCCTTTTTTGAATTTGAAAATTAAATTGTCAACAAATGCAATGTACAAATACAAGGCGCTACTAACCTCGATTCTTCATCATCAATGTGAAAGAAAACTGCACATATTCTTGGGATGTTTCCCTTTAACTAATATTAATATTACTAACGTAATAATAAATAAATCATTTGCAAATGCATTCAGAGTCGCTTGACGCCATTTGTATTACACTTAATTCAAATTTCCAAAGGAAATAATTGCCGCCCGACCCCTTCGATGAGCGGATCTTGTCAAGTATATATGTTTTTCGAACCTTGAGCTTTGCTTATTTCAGCAAAACGCTCCCCGTGCATTACCAGTGTGTGAAACAGGTCACATCTTCAGGAAATTTTTGAATTTTTTGAATGGATTATCTCTTAGAATTTTTTTTCATACTTATAGTGGATTTAATTTTCGTAAAGTATCTCCCCACAGTGAACAAGGCTATCGGATCATTGAAAACTCCACAACTTTTGCTTTTATTTTCTCTGTGATAAACTTAATTATTTTTATGCTTAAAATTGGATGGCTTTGAATCGGTCCTCAATTTGCGATTCTCCAAAATATAGAGCAATTTTATGAAGTGAGTTTAAAGGAGAAAAGTTTTTCAGCGTGATTTTTTTAAATAAATTTTCATCCACCATAAATCTATTTTTGTTCTTACCCCACTTATTGATAAATATAACCATATAACGCTAGCAAATAAATGGTAAAATTATAAAATAAATTACCGCTGACCGCTATTCACGGCTTCATTGCACATGGTATAAATAAAACTGTGAGCTGAAAATGTTTGCGTTTAATTTACAAAAATTTCTCGGAGTTCACCGCTCAAGAGTTTTTCATTATTTTAAAACAGATTACTACTTTATATTTGTAATGCAATTTATGAAAAAGATAATGTGATGTATTGTAAATAAAGCGTTTAGGTGGGTTTTGTGGTATGAAACGCATTCATTCGCCTATATAAACTGTGCAAGCATTCTGTCTCGCTTCATGCACATATTACAGATACTACAACAAATTGTTTCAAAAGTATAGTTAACGTATTTTAGTAATAAAATACGATTTAATGAAGACGGTCGTAAAAAAAAGTAATCGGCATTAAAGCCTCACTTTAACGGCAGTTTCACGGAGTGAACTACTTGATCCAAAGAATATGAAATTAACATCAGTCTATCTATCATCTCCGCCTCTTAAGGCGCTTTATTTGAAAATTATTAATGACCATCTAAACGTGTTTAGACTGTCAAACGTCATACTCCTTGAATTAAGAAAAAGTTTCCCCAGACCGTTAGTAGTTACGCAGTATTAAAACGAAGTACATTTACACAACATGCCTTATTTTCAATGATAAATCGTGTTTCACCCACCGGAATAAATTCAAGAAAACGCTTGTCAAACCAACAAACTTTATTTTATTTATAAAAGAAAAAAATCACTTCGTTGTGACATTTTCTCCAGAAGACATATACCTGTTTCTATTATATTTCCAGTGTTATTTGGTTCCGTAAATGTAACGAATTAGCCGAACTTTCTCAGAGCCGGAAACTACATGGCGGTTTGTGACAATTGATATCTTGAAGTCGAACAGCTGTAAAATTTATAACACCCGCTGCAACTATCTCAGAAGTGCAACTCCTAGTAGGAAAACTTGTAAATCGTCAGGAATAAGGAATGACTGCTGAGTTTGGTTTGAGAATACTGCGAATTGGAATGGTTAAAGTTAAAATCCAATAACTTCACGAGCAGCGTCAAAATAATAATACCTCTGGGAAGAAAAAGTACTAATAACTTTTAAGCAAATTTAATACTCGATGGCACTAAAATTTAAATCTTCATTACCGAAGTTGTTTTCCCTCGGAGCCGAACTTTTGCAGAAAACCGATGATATATTGTTAGGAAATTCAAAAAGGCGTGGATTTTATTAGGCACTATTCATCACGGAGCCGACAGACCGAATGCAAGGCCACTAAGCTGTACAATATACTTCATCCGATTTATAATAATTTGTCATTTATCAATATATCGAATGATATACCTATCGACAAAATCATATTGAAGAAATAATATTGTTGGCTTTTCTATATTACATATTCATTTGCCAAAAACCTCGTAATAAAGGCTTTGTCTGATCGAGAGATTGAAATGAAATATAAATGAATCCCAAACCAAGAATATTGTACGTGCTATGCATGTTTGATATTGTTCCCGATATACAAAATATTGGAAAAATAGATTCCACCTGAAGATGAAGCCGTGAAATATGAGTGATATTTCGTTCCCAAGAACATTTCTCGTCGATAAACGGCACGATTGAAAGCTAAAACTCGACAGAAACGTCATAAAAACGTCTGCAAAACGAAAGAAAAAATGCTGAATAAAATAAACGACTGAAAAAAAAAATTCTCGTATCGTAAAACCGATCTCATATAACTGAACGAATTGAGTTGGCAGAAATTTTATTGTAATATCAACAACTTGTTTATGAAATTCACAAACTTTCAATTTTCTATCTTTATCGGATAAAATGGATGAAAGCTGTATTTTCAGAATGATTTGTCAACTTTGTGTTTCCACCCTTGTGTTCCGGGCCTTTTCGCGATTCAAATCAACAGATTTTTTTCACCCTTAAGGCCTCCGAGAATTTTTTGACGATATAGGCCCGGCAGTGGTTGTTTCTTTAACTAAAACCCTAAAAAATGTTTATATTTGAAAGGAATTGTTCGCTCTTCAGGTAGTCATAAATTATTCATTTTTGCTGGAGCCTTCAAGCGAGTTGAGTATCGGTTTCAGGCTGAGCTTTTATTTCTTATGAACATTTGGTAGCGAGCTTAGTTCTAAACATTGATCCTGTTCCGGTCACGCTACGAGTGTTACTGTGAAATAAAGAACCCTTTAAATTTATACAGCATTCAAATCGTATTCTTATTAAAGGGGTGATTATTTTAAAACGTCTGATTTAATTAAATGTGCTCACAGTTCATGCATATTACTCATATGGTCTTAAATGGCCAAGTACGTCCCTGGGTAGATTTTGTGATTCTGAAACAAAGGGACAAAGAGTCTATCTCGAGGTTTTACACAAGGCTGGTAACTTTACACATTGAATTGTTGGCATAGAGCACAACAATTACACGCGTGCATACTTAACTGCGCAGTCTAGAACGACTTTGAGGAGATTTTGTGTTTACCGCTTTAAAATCATTCGTGTTCGTTAATTCTTTTATTTTCATATTTTTTGATATTTTATAAAGTAGCCAGCTGTTCATAAACTCAACAACAACATGGTAAAAACCAAGTACTTCCTTAATACATTTGATCAAAAGATCGATATGTTTTTCATATCCCATGATGGAGTTACAAGGTTTTGGCACTACAAATACATTGTTTAAACCTTATTGTTATTACTGCTTATACCCCAAATCTATAATTTTTTAAAAAAATGTACAAATTGAAGTAAATAAATAAATAGTACCTACCCTGTAAGTACAACAACTAATCTTACAGCAAGCAAATTGAAGAAATAAATTAATACAAGAAATATGGTAACTAATTAAACTAATAACAATACTATCACGCCATTTCCCCACAGTGGTATTACGTAGAGAATTGAACACCACCTAACTTGTCTTGGCTCACACTCCTTGATTTATTCACACTTATAAACGCACAGTTATTCCGTCTCTTGACAATACCCGTCTCAAGTATTTTATATTACTATCACGCCATTTCCCCACAGGGGTATTACGTAGAGAATTGAACACCACCTAACTTGTCTTGGCTCACACTCCTTGATTTATTCACACTTATAAACGCACAGTTATTCCGTCTCTTGACAATACCCGTCTCAAGTATTTTATATTACTATCACGCCATTTCCCCACAGGGGTATTACGTAGAGAATTGAACACCACCTAACTTGTCTTGGCTCACACTCCTTGATTTATTCACACTTATAAACGCACAGTTATTCCGTCTCTTGACAATACCCGTCTCAAGTATTTTATATTACTATCACGCCATTTCCCCACAGGGGTATTACGTAGAGAATTGAACACCACCTAACTTGTCTTGGCTCACACTCCTTGATTTATTCACACTTATAAACGCACAGTTATTCCGTCTCTTGACAATACCCGTCTCAAGTATTTTATATTACTATCACGCCATTTCCCCACAGGGGTATTACGTAGAGAATTGAACACCACCTAACTTGTCTTGGCTCACACTCCTTGAATTATTCACACTTATAAACGCACAGTTATTCCGTCTCTTGACAATACCCGTCTCAAGTATTTTATATTACTATCACGCCATTTCCCCACAGGGGTATTACGTAGAGAATTGAACACCACCTAACTTGTCTTGGCTCACACTCCTTGATTTATTCACACTTATAAACGCACAGTTATTCCGTCTCTTGACAATACCCGTCTCAAGTATTTTATATTACTATCACGCCATTTCCCCACAGGGGTATTACGTAGAGAATTGAACACCACCTAACTTGTCTTGGCTCACACTCCTTGATTTATTCACACTTATAAACGCACAGTTATTCCGTCTCTTGACAATACCCGTCTCAAGTATTTTATATTACTATCACGCCATTTCCCCACAGGGGTATTACGTAGAGAATTGAACACCACCTAACTTGTCTTGGCTCACACTCCTTGATTTATTCACACTTATAAACGCACAGTTATTCCGTCTCTTGACAATACCCGTCTCAAGTATTTTATATTACTATCACGCCATTTCCCCACAGGGGTATTACGTAGAGAATTGAACACCACCCAACTTGTTTTGGCCCACACTCTTTGATTGATTCACATTTATAAACACACGGTTTTTCCGTCTACTTTAATACCCCTGTGGTGAAATGGCGTGATAGTACTGTTATTGGTTCAATTAGTAACCATATTGCTAACTTGTCTTGGCTCACACTCCTTGATTTATTCACATTTATAAACACACTGTTATTCCGTCTCTTGACAAAACCCGTCTGTAGTATTTTATTCACTCGCTCGTACGATTTCTTCCTGTGGTGTCACCGAATTTATCTTCAATCTCGACTGTGAATTTTTTTTTACCAACATCAATTAATCGAAGATGGATACGTAATTTAAGAACCTACGTTAGACATGAATTTCAAATGTTTTTGCAAAAATTCACCGTAAAACGAAAAAAAATGTGCTGTGAAAAAAATCGTTATCCCGGAAGTCTTTATTAAGGCGGTGAAAGGATGCATATCACGATTAAATTAAAATTTCGGTGACATCTTGATGAAAAATATCCATTTATCATTTTCTTTTCCAAGTAAACAAATCAAAGAAGAAATAATATTCTCTTTGCTTATGCTAATTCCTTGCGAAGAAGTTTAACAGAAATCGTATATTTAAAAAATGTTTTGAATACAAAACAGCTCAAGTTAAGGGGAATATTGTGAGACGTAAGTTTTTAATTTAATTTTATAAGAATGAGGCCAAATTAATCTGATTATATTTAGTGGAAGATAATATTTTTCAGCTCCTTAGGATTCAGTTTTGGTAGAAAATAATTGATTATTTATCTAAGGAATATAAATAACGTCCGTTGCTCGAAATGGTTTTGTTATTCTTAGTTACTGGTTCTAAATAAACATGTACCTTCCTCTTCTCGTCTTCTTCCTCTTTCTAACATTTTACTTTCACACAATTCAACTTTCACTAAACGCGGATTGTTTCACTTGCTCCGGTTGAGCGGTATAATATTAAAAAAACTTTCGAATTCTACAATTTTTAAAAACCTCCATCCATCTTTTATCAAATAATCTGTCTATTTTAAAGCATTATATTGGAAGAACGATATATATCACACCATGTGTGACACACCTTTTGAAAAATCTCGAAAAAGCGACTTTCCTGAATATATCCCCCGGGAGTTATTTGGCTGAAAAATGTATTCCTGAAAAAATACGATTGGCGCACAACCGTATCCTGGCTTGGAAAAATTGTGTCGTAAAAGATAGAATGATTGGCATAAATTACAATGATTTGTCATGTGAACAAAGGTACGATCCTTTTCATTCGGTATGTGATTGTCAGAGCTTTGAGATCCGTACTAAATAATTGTCCGGGATATCGTTTAACTAACCGTGGGCCTTCCTTGCAAATAGTGGAATTTTACGTTCCTAGTCCGTAATTTGATTCAGACGAATTCCAAGTGCATTAGAATTTAAGCATTTTTTGGAAATATTTGATAATGGTAGGTAAACTATGACCTTTTTCAAAAACATAGCTAAAACTCTATATTTTCTTGTGCGGAACTTTTCAATAAGCCTATCTTGTCCTGAAATATTCTCTTCTGTAATTCAATATCTATTCTAAGATCGGATTGTTTCAAAAAAAATTAATAATTCATCAAATTGCAATGTTGATTTTCAAGTTCTGTGAATGTTCTATTGATGTTCTGTTAATATATCATATTTGGCCGGTTGTTTAAAAAAACTGAAATAATAACAGAACTTGAATAGAAACTTCACAGAACTTGAGAATCAACTTTGAAATTTGATGAATTGTTTATATTCTGTAAAACAACCCGTCCTTAGTATTCAACTTGATCTGTCCGCTTCTAAGATAGGATGACCTCACGTTTCAATCAGGTTTTTGGGATTTTTTGCAAAAAATGGTGCTTGTAAACAATATTCAAATTTTATTTACTTAATTTTTATCATATCGATCAGATTTTCCTACCAAAGTAATCATTCCTTGCTCTGAGACTCCTTGACATGTTTGGTGAGATGAGATTTCAATAAAATGTCTGTTTTGACTACAAAATATCATTATATGAAAATTTAAGTTTAATGAAAACTCGTGGAAAGTTCCTATATCGGACGCTTGTTCATTATAATTTAAGAATGACTTTATATTGTTTTTGTTTACATCTTTCGCTACTATTTACTACTATAAGAAATAAATAAATATTGTTTGCGTATAATGTTAATCCGTGGATGTGACATTAATAAACTATTTTGAAATTGTCCACATTCACGGAACTCTGCATTGTGTACCTAGCTTTAAGATTGTCAAATTCCTTGAAATGTAAAAAATGTAACTTGTAAAAAAATAAACAATAAACAATTGGCCGGCGGGTAGCAAATTAGAAAGTGTGGGGTCCAAGGCTGGCTGGTACGCTCCAACGGCTATAGAAATCCGACCAATGAGAAGCCATAAACGGTCCGCTGGACCTTGGCTGACCTTTTTTTATGTGCCGTTGCCGAGTCGCAACTTTGACAAAAAGCAGCATTTTTAAATTCTAAAGCCTCTTTCTCCATCAGTCTCGTTCTGACACCGCTACCGTCAACACCTTACAAGTGATCGCTCCGCAATTACCTGTGCACCTGTGTTTTTCCAAGTGTAAAGCTGACCGCAACTCTGGGTAATTTTGCCCGCTCTCTAATCACCGTTCCTACCCGGCTTAGCAACCAACAGTGAAAATTCCCGCCCGCTTGCTAATCACCGTTCTCACCCGGCATAGTAACAATCAGTGACAATACAGTTCAAACCCAAGTTCGTAGAATTTTCCGCCCGTTACCAACCCGTTAAAAACATTTATTATTTTACAAAAGTGAAAGTTACCAACCACAGTTTTATACGCGTCAAAGGTCCCCTAAGTGATCTTAGTGAAAAATAAACAATATTAAAACAATCAACAGCGCCGCCAACCTCACGTTTCCGTTTGCCGCCGCTTTGTTCTGTGCCAACATACAGTCCACCGATTGCCACGAGCCCCTCCCGTGTCTATAATCGAAGTTTTTAAATAATCTAAGTAATCAAGCCATCGTGCCTTCACGTTTTTCTCTGCCACATAAAGTTTTTTTTTTTTTTTTTTCGTGAAAGTGCCCACCGCCGCAGACATTTTGTGCCACAGTTTATACAGTGACTTTGAACTTTTGTGCTGACCCCAGTGTTTGTAGTCTATAGTGCATTCCGCCTGAAAGAAGAGTAGGGCCATCGCTAGCCACCAAACCTGTGCGTCTCACAAAATCAGCGCTGTGTATCTCCACCGACCAGTCCAGCTCTACCATCGAACTCAGTAAGTCTTTTGTCTTTTGTTATATTTGGCATACAGTCTCTCCAAGTTGTAAACTCACTTTTATTCCTGTTTAAATTCCAAACTAAGTTCATTTAATTTCTCCTTTAATTTACGTCATGGCTTCCCCCCGCTCTCAATCATCCAGCCCCATAGAGGTGGAAAATGAATTGATCGACCTTGAGTTGGTTTCATTCTTAGATGCACGTCCAGATAAAAATACTATTTCTTTAGAGGAAAAAATCCATGTATTTAACCTAACACATCGGCAATATGAGCTGGCACGCTCACCATCCAACTCTTCCCCAAACGCAGGGAATATTACCCCAACTAATTCCATCATCCCCCCTCCTCACCCAATCTCTACCACCTCCGGCCACTACCCAGCATCCCCAAATGTTAGCAACCGCAAGCGCCCCACCTCATTCTCTTCTAATGCCAGCGAATGCTCTGATGCTGACGAATCGGCATCAGAGTATTCGGAATCGGACTCATCCTTTGGTACCGAGGACATGCCATGGGAGACGGTCAAACTCTCCCGTAAAAGAAACAGAGATAGGAAATCTCCCGCAACCTCCCCCACCAACATCGAGCCGTCCTCCCCATCAAAAAAAAAACAGCAGCTCTTACCAATTGCCGTTGAGGTTGTCCAAGACATGCCTTCCATCCACCCGACTACCATTTCACCACCCCCCCCCACCCTCCACCCCTCCCCCAAGTTCTCCCATTCCTCAATCTACCCCCCAAGTAGTAGTCACAAACTCTAGAATCCCTCCAGTGGTGCTCCACTCAAAAACCGGTTGGGCAGCCCTGGAGAAGTCCCTCTCCGACAAGGGTATAGATTTTTACGCCAAGAATCTATCAAAAACCCTCAACATTCACCCGAAAACCCCTCGTGATCACCACCGTATCACTAAAACTCTAACGGAAAAAAATATAGACTTCCACTCGTTCAAACTCAACGAGGTCAAACCTCTCAGGGTCGTGCTCAGGGGCATCCCTGAAGAAATAACAAGCCAAGAGGTCAGCGACGTACTTGGCTTAACATATCCTGTTCTCTCGGTTCACCGTATGCGGACAGGCCCTAACCGCCGTGAGATTCCTCTCATGCTAGTAAACCTCACTAAAAATGAAATATCCAAAAAAATTTTTACCGATCTAACCCAAATCCTCCACCTTAAAATCGTAGTAGAGCCCCAGAGAAAGAGACTGTCCGTTGGACAATGTCACAGATGTCAGTTTCACGGACACTCGTCTTCATGCTGCAACGCGACTCCGCGTTGCGTTAAATGTGGCGAAAACCACCCAACGAGCGCATGCACAAAGCCCCCCACGACTCCCGCTAAATGCGCTCTTTGCGCAGGGCCTCATCCGGCCAATTACAAAGGTTGCCCCCAACGCCCTGCTCCCCGTTTTTCCAACCGGTTCCAATACGTAAACCCTCAAAATATCCGCCCCCTCATGCAATACCCAGTACGGAACCCAAATTCCTGGCCTCGTCCTTCCTTCACAAACTTTAGCACTCCTAGGATCCCCCAAGCCTCCCAACAATACCGACTAGAAAGACCCCCCACAACCCAAAACATCGAACCTCTATCTCAAGTTAACCCCCCCGTCGCATCTACCTCAGCACCTAACCCCCCGCCCGTGACCACCGTCACCTACCCGCCTCTACCCGAACCCACTACCCTGCCCCAAACCTCACCCAACGCCCCACCACCCCCACCCCAAAACCTCCCAGCTAATCTTATTAAAGCCCTCCAAAACGCTGCCGCCCAACTCAAAACTGCCATGGAGATGAACTCTAGGCTGCTCTCCAACGTTCAAATACTTCTCAACTCTATCCAGTAATATCTTTAAAATAAAATCTCTTTTTGTATTATTTATTTTTATTTAAATTCATTATAAATAATAATTAAAATCTCCAACAACCATTAAAATCTTTTAAAATGTCCAGACAATGTAGAAAACCATCAAATCTTCAAGCTGCATACTGGAATGCAGACGGTAAAGTAAAAGATTTCCGAGGAGAAATCCTTCAATTTCTGATGGATTTTAACCTCGATGTTCTCCTAATTAACGAAACCTGGCTAAAACCCAGCAAAACAATTAAATTTCCGAATTACATAACTTACCGCACCGACCGAACCCACTCTTCAGGCGGTGGCACCGCAATCATTGTTAAATATTCAATCGACCACTGTATCATAAACTGTCCCTCTTCAGAAAATATCGAAACTACCGCTATAGTCATAAATACTCTAAATAATGGTCCAATTAAACTCATTTCCGCGTATAGCCCCCCCAAAAGAAAATTCACTGCCCCGGACCTCGACAAACTCTTTGATAACTCCTTACCCACAATAATTGCAGGCGATTTAAATTCAAAACACGGCTCTTGGCATTCCCGAACCACTAACACTAAGGGTAGGATTCTTTTTAATTACGTAGCCGACAAATCACTTATAGTATCTGCCCCCGATATTCCCACATTTTTCCCCAAAAACGCAAATCACGACCCAGATGTCTTAGATATAATAATAATGAAAAATTGCCCCTTACTCTACACCCTTCAAACTGTTAAAAAATTATCTTCTGACCACGATCCTGTACTCTTGTTTTTATCCGACGGCTCCCTACCTTCAGTACCTTCACATAGATCCACACGTAAAAAAATTCAATGGCAAAAACTCCCCAAACTACTAGAATCAGTAAAAGTTCAAACATCAATTACCGACGAAGAAAGCCTCAATTTAGCCACTAAAAATTTCACTAACGACATAAAAACAGCCGTAGACCTTGCCACCGTCGAAGTCGCGAATGATAAACACAGACCCGACCTTCCCGCAGAACTGAAAGAACTTATAAGAGAAAAAAACTTCGCCCGAAAGGAATGGCAAAGATTCTCAAACCCGATCGATCGCATTCGTATGAATCGTCTCTCTCACCAAGTAAAAGTCGAACTCCAAAAATACAGAGACGAGCAGTGGCACGACTTCATCTCCACTCTCGACGACGACAGAACAGCCTTTTGGAAACTCTCCAAAACCCTTAGAAAACCCCCGACCAGAATAAGTCCCCTTACGGGCCCAAAAGGCACAGTGTATTCCTCTAGAGACAAAGCCGAGACTTTTGCCGACAGTCTCGAAGAACAATTTTCCCCGACCACGACCTACGATGACCCTCAATTCGTTTCAGCAGTAGAATCAACAGTCTCATCCATCCTGACAGAAACCCCCACAGACAATCCAATCCCGTTCACAACCCCTCAAGAAATTTCCAAAATTATAAAATCTTTGAAAACAAAAAAATCTCCCGGTCCCGACTTAATATCAAATAAAATTTTAAAATGCCTCCCCTCCAAAGCCATTTGCTCTTTCACAGCCATCAGCAACGCATCCTTTAGACTTCGTTTATTCCCAAAAGACTACAAAACTGCAGACGTTATCCTTATCCCTAAACCTGGTAAAGACCCCCTTCAAGCCATAAACCACCGACCGATTAGCCTGCTTCCCTGTGCAGGTAAAATTCTTGAAAAGCTTATCCTCGCTAGATTGAAAAAAATAGTCGACGATTTAAAAATCATCCCCGACTTTCAACACGGCTTTCGATCGGGCCACTCAACTCTCCACCAACTTCTGCGGGTGGTCGAACAAATTACAAACGGATTCAACTCTCGCCAACACACTGTAGTCCTCTCCCTAGACGTCTGCAAAGCATTCGATAAAGTCTGGCACAGAGGTCTCATTTATAAAATGTACCTCCTCGGTATCCCCCTTTCAATGCTTCAACTCATAGCTAATTTTATTAAAGACCGTAAATTTAGAATCAAATTAGATGGAATTTTTTCCACAGTGAGATTGCTAAGAGCAGGTGTCCCTCAAGGCTCTATTCTCTCGCCAGCTCTTTTCAATATATACCTAAGCGATATCCCCCGCCCTAGCATTCATAACTTTCGCACCAAAAAAACCAAAATAGGCAAATTTGCAGACGACACTGAAGTCATGTCGACTTCAGTAAGCGAAATGACCGCTACACGACGCGTCCAAGACCACGCGTCGAAACTAGAATCATTTTTTAAACAATGGCGAATTAGCATCAATCCCTCAAAAAGCGCCGCTTGTGTTTTCTCCCGTAGACGCCCTAAACGACCCCCTAACATCCACTTGTTCGGCGAAAACGTACCTTGGAAAAAAAACATTAAATACCTCGGAATAACTCTAGACAGCAGACTAACTTGGAAAAAGCATATAACAGAAACTCTAAATTCAGCAAATAAAACTCTTGCAGCCCTTTATCCCATGATATCTAAAAATAACAAAAAATTATCTCCAAGGAACAAACTACTAATATATAAATCCACTATAAGACCTAAACTCACTTACGCTAGCCCTATCTGGGCACACGCTTCAGAGCCCCAGCTAAAAAGACTACAAACATTTCAAAACAAAGCCATACGCATTGCCCTGGGAGCTCCTAGATGGATGAGGGTTGCTCAACTACATCGGGACTCTGAAGTTCCCCTCCTTAAAGACCATATCTTAAGTCTCGCGGAAACATTTTATGCGGGCCTCCCCACCCATGAAAACGCGTCCATCAACTGTCTCGCACAGTACGATGTAAATGAAATAACTACCTTTAAAAAACCCAAACAAATCCTCCGTAAACCTTAAATCCCCCATATTGCAGCCATGTTTCCTTGCAAAAATATTTTAAAAACACAACCAAAATTAAATTTAAATTTATCCTACAACCAATTTTAAAATCATGATGAAAGAGAAAGGGGCCTTTTTGGCCCGGAGCTCTATATGCCAATATTTCAAAAGTCTCTTTCTCCATTGGATCACCCTCGCCTCGGACCTCCGCATCTACGAGCTACCTGCCGCTGCCCCTTTCTGCCAAGTTCTGAGAATTTTATTGGCCTTTCTCCTTCAACTGAAGAATCCTGCATCGACAAGATTCCGGCGGGCACCACGTGGCTTAAGAAGCTGACATACTTAACTGCCTTTTTAAAGGCAATCTTTCATTTATTTGCATTTGCACAAAGTCGTCTATATACCAGAAACGTCCTTTTCAGGACGAGGTTCAATTGATTTGCATTTTGCACAAAGTCGTGTATATTCCAGAAACGTCCTTTTCAGGACGAGGTTCAATTGATTGGCATTTACAAAGTCGTTTGAGTCGTGTAACTAACCCCTATTTTTTCAGTCTGTATGCACACGACATTTAGTCGGGTACATAATTGGTCCTTCGTAACCGGGTTCAACACGACTTCACGCCTTCTGGTAACCGGATTCAACACGCCTACACGCCTTCAGGTCATCAGGTCTACACGCCTACACGCCTTCAGGTCATCAGGTCTGCACGCCTACACGCCTTCAGGCCTTCAGGTCCACACGCCTACACGCCTTCAGGTCATCAGGTCCACACGCCTACACGCCTTCAGGCCTTCAGGTCCACACGCCTACACGCCTTCAGGTCATCAGGTCCACACGCCTACACGCCTTCAGGTCATCAGGTCCACACGCCTACACGCCTACACGCCTTCAGGCCTTCAGGTCCACACGCCTACACGCCTTCAGGTCATCAGGTCCACACGCCTACACGCCTACACGCCTTCAGGCCTTCAGGTCCACACGCCTACACGCCTTCAGGTCATCAGGTCTACACGCCTACACGCCTTCAGGTCATCAGGTCCACACGCCTACACGCCTACACGCCTTCAGGTCATCAGGTCCACACGCCTACACGCCTTCAGGCCTTCAGGTCCACACGCCTACACGCCTTCAGGTCATCAGGTCCACACGCCTACACGCCTTCAGGTCATCAGGTCCACACGCCTACACGCCTACACGCCTTCAGGTCCACACGCCTACACGCCTTCAGGTCATCAGGTCCACACGCCTACACGCCTACACGCCTTCAGGTCATCACGCCTTCACGCCTTCTTGAAGGATGTCACCTACTCTACGCAGCGGGCGCGGCGTTTCGAGCTCCTCAGAGACATCCCAGCCCGCCCCCGCTGTCCCCGCTGCTCCAGATGGGCCTTCGCCACCTCTAGACTTGGGCCCACTTACCTCGGGCTCTTCTGAGCACGCTGTCGCCAACCGAGGTCTCGATGTTGCCGCGCCCGCGGTCCCGGCCCTCCTTGCCACGGGCCCCGCTGTCCCGGCCCCCCTTGCCACGGGCCCCGCTATCCCGGCCCCCCTGGCCCCGAGCCACGCATCTATCTGCTCCGATGATGTCGCTTCGCCTGGGCTTACGTCAACCGATGACACCGTCCAGAAGTTACGTCGAGAAATGCGTGCCATGCAACAACAGCACGCCCAGCAGATCGCAGACCTGCTGGCGTCCCTGAGGCCTGTGCAACCAACCACCGCGCCGGTGATCGTCCCGGCCACGGTGTCCTACGGAGTAACCACGCCGGTGATCGTCCCGGCTGCGGCGTCTCATGAAATAACTACGCCGGTGAACATCCCGGCCCCTACCCCGGCATTCGTCGGAATGCAGCCGGTAGCTTGTGTCGGCCACACGGTATCGAAGCCTACCGTAGTCGAGCGACCCGTGTCTCACGGGGGTACAATGCCAGCCTACAACTCGGCCCCAATCATTACGCCCGTTTACGGCTATACCGACGGCATGCAACCGGCACCTGAAGTCGGCCACACGGTATTGCAGCCTGCCATAGTTGAACGACCTGTATCTCACATCGGTCACCCACAGCATGCGCCTCCACTATTTGCGCCGGGCCCTGATCTACAGACACACCTTGCCGCATCGTACAGTGAGCCGCGGCCTGTCAACCTGCACAATGGGCAGCCTGCCAGTCTGCCCCATGCGGATATACCTACTCAGCCAGGGTATAATGTGCACCTCAATCGGCAGCTCCATCCTGGTTACCAGCATCAAACCTCCTCCAGCCAGGAGTTCTCACCAATCTTTCCACCACCACCTACTGCCGATGAGACTTCTAGACACACAAGTGAGTGGGCACACCAAGGCGCGGACTCCGTGGCGCAACTTGCTTCTGCAATTACAAATGCAATTCGCGCCTCGCGATCCGAGGATAGCCCCCGTCCCTCCGTAGAGGATGACATAAGAATGGCTGCCCTAATAGCCAGGCAATCTACCGCCAAGGACCTACCTTCCTTCTCGGGGGACCCGCTCGAGTGGCCTACGTGGATGGCCCAATATTCACAATCCACGGCCACCTGCAAGATGACTTCGAGCGAGAATCTCATTCGGTTGCAGCGTGCACTGAAGGGCAAAGCCCGAGAGGCCGTCGGCCCCCTGCTGATGGATCCAACGCAAGTCCCCGAGATAATTGCCGTCCTTGAGCAGCGATACGGCGGCTCGGGTTCAATTGCTGCCTTGATGCTGGAGAAGGTGAAAAAACTGTCGCATCTCACCGCCGAAGCATCACTTGAAGACCTGGCAGATTTTTCTGGAACAATCCAGAACCTCGTGGCGTCGTTGCGAATCTTGCGGACCGACGGGTACCTCACTAATCCTGCCTTGCTGTCTGACGTCACATCTAAAATGCCGTGCACGTTGCGACTAGCCTGGTTGGCGGAAGTGCGCGGACAAACAGTTCCCGCCACCATAACTCAGTTCGCGGCATTTTTGAAAAGTTTTGCAAACGCGATCCCCTTAAGCGGAATGGTTGACCCCGCACGGTCTGCACGTGCCCCGCGCCGCGAACAAGTTCATGCAAATGTGCCCGCTAACTCAAGAGTGAACAATAAAAACAAAAACAATAGTGAAAACATTAATTGTGCGCAGTGTGGCGGGAACCATAAAACTCGTGAGTGCCCGGCATTCTTTGCGAAATCAGTTGATCTCCGCTGGGAAACAGTGCGCGCGAGTTCTTTGTGTCGCAAGTGCCTAGAAAAACACTATACCCGCGAGTGCACCTCTAAAGTGTGGTGTGGAGTAGGAGGCTGCCGCGCCCCTCACCACAGGCTGCTACACAACCCCGCACCCGCTTCCGCGCCAGTGAATACCGTCGTGAGTGGTGCCGTCAATCTATGACGCCAGAGTACGGATTGCCGTGTACTACTGAAGATCGTGCCAGTAGTACTGAGCACTTCGTATGAAAATGAAGCTTCAGTGTTCGCGCTTCTTGACGAAGGCTCCACGGTAACCCTCATTGATGCTGACACTGCGGCACAAATTGGCGCGAGCGGCCCAGTCCAGGGGCTAAAAATTCATGGAGCAAAGGGAATGTGCACATCTGACTTGCACTCCCGCCGGGTGAAAATAACCATAAGAGGTGCTGGTAGCAGTGATGAGTATCATATTACGGCTCACACAGTGACTGACCTCAGTCTACCGGAGCAGCGTGTCCCAGGAAGACGCGTCACCCCTCGGATACTGATCGGGCAAGACAATGCTCATTTGATAGTATCAAGAGACGTGCGGGAAGATTTCGGCACCACGCGAATAGTGTCGCGGACCGCACTAGGGTGGATTGCCCACGGTGGTACCGATCCTGGCAGCGACGGCCCAGCTACCACCCTGGCCCTGCAGATGGAGACAGCCGCAGACATCCGCCTGAGAGAGTTGGTGAAATCCAACTTTGCCGTCGACTCTCTCGGCGTAACATCTGCGGCCAGAGTCAATGCGAGTGAACTCAAAGCCAGAGCCCTGATGGAAAAGACCACCCGTCCTCTACCAAACGGCAGGTGGGAAACCGGGCTATTATGGCGAAACCCGGAAGTCACGTTGCCCGACAATTACCACTGTGCCCTGAAACGTTTACAGTCCCTCGAGAGAAAGCTGGCAGCAGATGCAAGCCTAGCAGCGGCCTATACTGACAAAATGGGTCAGCTGGTAGCTAAAGGTTACGCCAGGAAACTGTCTGATCGCGAGATGTCAACACCTGCCCCTCGGAAGTGGTATCTCCCACATTTTGCGGTGCTCAATCCAAACAAACCCGGAAAGATTAGAATAGTCTTTGATGCTGCCAGTCGATGCCGAGGGACTTCGCTAAATGACCAGCTGCTCACCGGTCCTGACCTGCTGTCTTCTCTTCTTGGGAACATCCTTCGCTTTAGAGAAGGGACTATTGCCATAGCAGCCGATATTCAGGAGATGTTCCTGCGCATCAAGATAAGGAGGGATGATCTGCAGTCACAACTGTACCTGTGGAAGTCACCAACATGTCGCGAACCTGACACATACCAGTTGACATCAATGATGTTCGGGGCCACATGCTCGCCGAGTAGCGCCCAGTACGTACGAGACAGGGTTGCCGGGGAATACGAACACGAGTACCCGGCCGCCGCGGCAGCCGTTCGTTCCAAATTTTATATGGACGACTATTTGGATGCGGTAGATACTGCTAGCGAGGCTGCCGCACTAGTACAAAGCGTGAGTGCCCTTCTTGCAAAGGGAGGGTTCCACTTGACGAACTGGGCCTCTAACAGTCCGGAAGCCATTGTTGACATTCCTTCCGGAGACCGGGCGAGCTCCACAGTTCACATCAGCAGCGGGGACAAAGAGATGGAGCGAGTACTAGGGCTAGTGTGGGACCCATCCACTGACTGCTTCCTTTACTCTTTTCAAAATGCAGTCAGCCCCGAAGAATCTGTACGGCCCACCAAGAGGCAGCTTCTCTCCATCGTAATGAAGATCTTCGACCCGGTTGGATTCGTCGCGTGCCTCACAATACGGTCAAAGATCTTGCTACAAGCTGTGTGGCGGTCGAGTGTTGGATGGGACGACTTGATCACCCTTGAGCACGCCGAGAGATGGAGAGATTGGCTAAGCTTGCTTCACGAGAGCAGCGTTTCGGTGCCAAGGCGCTCCCTCCGGCACAAGCAGAGCAGCGTCACCTTACACCTATTCTGCGATGCGTCCGAACAAGCTTGCTGCACCGTCGCATACTACACAGAAGACGTGCAGGGAGTTTTACACGCGACATTCCTAGCCAGCAAGTGTAAAGTGGCTCCACTAAAACCCCTCTCCATTCCCCGTCTTGAGTTGCAAGCCGCACTCATGGCGGCTAGATTAGCCAAGACCATCTTAAAAGAAAGCCAGGCTTTAATAAACCGGACTATCTTCTGGACAGACTCTTCAACCGTTCTGTGCTGGTTACGTACTGATCCACGCGCCTACTCTGCATTCGTGGCAAACAGATTGGGTGAAATAGATGAGATGACCAGCATACCTAACTGGAGGTGGGTGCCGACGAAGTTGAACCCCGCCGACATCGGAACACGTGACGCTGAAGTGCCTGATCTATCACCAAAAGGAAGATGGTTTTGCGGCCCTGCATTTCTTACTGCACCTGAAAGCGAGTGGCCAAAGGAGCGATCTCCCACCAAGAGACCCGACAACGACGTATTGGAGGTCAAGCCCCATTATGTAGGCCTAATAACCACTACAGGAGAGGCGTTCCCCTTAATCGAACGGTTCTCATCTTGGAACCGGCTAATTCGATCTACAGCATGGATACTCCGTTTTGTCAGGCGGTGCCGATTGGGGTCTCACAAACCCGCCGAGGGCACATTACGAGCAGAGGAACTGAAAGAAGCAGAGATCAGATGGGTCAGGAAATCCCAGGAAGACGCCTTCGCAGCTGATCTGCATACCATACGACATGGAAAGGCGCTACCTGCTGGCAGTCGTCTTAATTCCTTGACCCCCTTCCTCGGCCCAGATGATGTCTTGCGGATGAGTTCCCGATTACGAGCCCTGACAAAGACCACGAGCGTGGCCAAGACCCCCATCATATTGGATGGCAACGACCCGTACGCTCGGCTGCTGGTACGCCACTACCATGAGAAGGGAGACCACCCTAGCACCGAGAAGACAGTGGCGGAGATGCGCTGCAGTTTTTTCATTCTACGGCTCCGCACTATCAGCCGGAAAATAACACACGACTGCCCCACTTGCCGCATACGAAGAAGCAAGCCCTCTCCACCATTAATGGGGGCGCTACCATCTTACCGCCTGTTACATCATGTGCGTCCCTTTACTCACTGTGGGCTGGACTACTTCGGGCCAATGGAGGTCACAGTTGGCAGACACCGGGAGAAGCGCTATGGGGCAATTTTTACCTGCCTTTCCACCCGCGCTATTCACCTGGAACTTGCTGTTACGTTGACTGCCGACTCTGCCATTATGGCCTTGCAAAGAATGACCGCCCGAAGAGGTCAGCCCGAAGTTCTGTACTCGGACAACGGAACGAATTTCCATGGAGCAGACGCTGAGATCAGGGAAGCCTTGGATTCACTAAAACAAGATTCTAGAATTATGGACGCCATGGCTACCAAAGGGATTGAGTGGCGTTTCATACCGCCACTCAGTCCCCACATGGGGGGAGCCTGGGAAAGACTAGTACGGTCGGTGAAACGGGCCTTGAAAGCTACCTTAAAGGAAAGGGCGCCGAGGGAAGAGACCCTGCGCACAGCACTGGCAGAAGCTGAGTTTGTTGTCAACAACCGACCACTGACTCACGTCTCTGTTGACCCACGAGATGAAGAGCCCTTGACACCAAACCACTTCCTTCTGGGGTCAGCCGGAAAGCGCCCCCATTTGTCCCTGTATGACAAAAAAGAAGAAGAGGTATGTCTCCGCCGCCAATGGCGTATCGGGCAACAACTTGCAGATATGTTCTGGAGGCGCTGGCTCCGAGAGTACATCCCCACTATGGGCGCCCGACAGAAGTGGCACCACCCGGCCGAGCCCATCAAAAAGGATGACCTTGTGGTGATCATGGATCCTGCGCTACCCCGGAACAGTTGGCCGCGCGGCCGAGTCATCGATGCAAAACCCGCCGCTGATGGTCAAGTGAGGACCGCCCGCATTCAAACAGCTTCCGGGATATATGTGCGGCCAGCCGTTAAGATCGCCGTACTGCTGCCAGCCCCAAAATCCACCACTCCAGAACCATCTACAACACGGCCCGTCCAACTGCGAACCAGGGGTACCGGTCGTCCAGATCGTCGAAACACTTCACGTCCTCCCAAATAGCTTGGCGCAGAGGGCTGCACCGGGGGGAGTATATCGGACGCTTGTTCATTATAATTTAAGAATGACTTTATATTGTTTTTGTTTACATCTTTCGCTACTATTTACTACTATAAGAAATAAATAAATATTGTTTGCGTGTAATGTTAATCCGTGGATGTGACATTAATAAACTATTTTGAAATTGTCCACATTCACGGAACTCTGCATTGTGTACCTAGCTTTAAGATTGTCAAATTCCTTGAAATGTAAAAAATGTAACTTGTAAAAAAATAAACAATAAACAATTGGCCGGCGGGTAGCAAATTAGAAAGTGTGGGGTCCAAGGCTGGCTGGTACGCTCCAACGGCTATAGAAATCCGACCAATGAGAAGCCATAAACGGTCCGCTGGACCTTGGCTGACCTTTTTTTATGTGCCGTTGCCGAGTCGCAACTTTGACAAAAAGCAGCATTTTTAAATTCTAAAGCCTCTTTCTCCATTGGATCACCCTCGCCTCGGACCTCCGCATCTACGAGCTACCTGCCGCTGCCCCTTTCTGCCAAGTTCTGAGAATTTTATTGGCCTTTCTCCTTCAACTGAAGAATCCTGCATCGACAAGATTCCGGCGGGCACCACGTGGCTTAAGAAGCTGACATACTTAACTGCCTTTTTAAAGGCAATCTTTCATTTATTTGCATTTGCACAAAGTCGTCTATATACCAGAAACGTCCTTTTCAGGACGAGGTTCAATTGATTTGCATTTTGCACAAAGTCGTGTATATTCCAGAAACGTCCTTTTCAGGACGAGGTTCAATTGATTGGCATTTACAAAGTCGTTTGAGTCGTGTAACTAACCCCTATTTTTTCAGTCTGTATGCACACGACATTTAGTCGGGTACAGTTCCCTTATTCCCATGGTATTAGGAGGCTGACAGAATACGCTATTCGTATCATGGCTTATATATATTGTTAATAAATAATAAATAAAAATAAATGGTAGTCAAACAAAAAGATATTATCGGGATAAATGTTTGAGTTCTCATGTCGTGTTGCTCTGCCTTCTTCTTTAGCCAATATTTCAGACAACTTTAGAGTGTCCATCATCAGGGCAGATGAAACTTGATGATGATACTTTTGACAGTGAAATTCTTACGATTATAATCCAATGAAATTCAATAAAAAAATTATGTCGTTTTTTTCCCCTACGTAGACCCCTGTAGGTAGTGCCTGGTAGGAGATAAATGTCTTGGCTGCGAAATATACGAGAGTGGATCGGCATTAGAATTGTGGAGGAGCTATTCCGGACAGCGCAAGACAAAGAGACATTTTCTAGAGTGATCGCCAACGTCGGGGGGACCTGATACGGAACATAAAGAAGAAGAAGAAGACCCAATAATTTATGAGTAACTCTGTTTAATCAACAAAACTGTGTTTATTTTGTACTGAAAAAGTTCGATGTTAGTTAAGTACTGATTTTCATTAAATTAAGTTAAAACCCTGATGCCACAAAGTCAATTATGGATAATCAATCTAATAATGTAGTAGTTTCTTTTACTTTTGAAAAGAAAACTTTTTTACGCGTAGTTCTGGAAAAATTCTGTCAATTTTTTTATTCATGCATTGCAGTTAAATATACCTGTAAGTAAGATGTATTAGTAAGAAACATTTTCAAAGTCGAAAACGCAATTTTGATACATGTGTTAAATTAAAATATCACAATATTTTATTTAACCTGAAAAAGACATACCCACTGGTAAATAAATGTACTTAAATAACTACGCACTGCAAATACTTATTTCAAGAGAAAGGTCAACATTATCATTATTAATAACTATTTACATTTTCCAAGCAAAAAAAAATATATATTATATTTCTTCGGTAGGAAAGTACAATGTCGCCCCATTTGTTGAAATTTTTAAAAGACGCGATTTATGAACCATTATTAAAATTATGTTACCAAATACCCAATAATATTAATAATACCTTCAACTTCTGATATTTCCCATAAATTATGATGGCAACATGCTACACTAGCGCCTTCTAGCGGCATGAGTTGTACGCCTTGGTATTCTCTCATAAATTTTAATGTTTTTTTTATTGGAAATACAATATTTATTTTATGTCAGTAAATTATAGAAATCAAAAAAAAATACACATCTAATTACTGCTTTTTTTGCTTGTACATAAAAAAAATATTGAAGCGACTATTAAATCTGTCTGCGATGGTAAAGAAAGGTAATAAAATGCTTTTAATATGCAAAAATGTATTACATATTAATATTTAATATCAATATATTTATTAACTATTTCAGAATATCAACAATGACGATGATTTATAACTTCAGCGTGAACACAAAGTGCTACGTGGAACTAACACAGCTTAAATTAACTTGAATTAACCTTAACATTATTTATATTTTTCATCGTAAGATCTACTTTTTATATAATCAAGAACATTTTGTTTGCTAGGATTTAATGAAGTCGTATCATATTTCATCAACTAACTTAGCAAAGTTTTTTGGTATCCTGAAAACGAGTTGGAGTGTTTTTGTTGTTTGTATTTATTACATCCGTAAATTCAGTTGTTGTTTATATTTTTATCAATATTGATCAAAATACAAATAAGAAAGTGTAAAACACAGCCACCAAGTACTAAATAAGTTCAATTCGCTGCCATTGAAAGGAATTTCAATGTCAATATGCTACACTAGCTCCTATAGCGGTCAGAGTTGTTGATATTGCCACTTTTTCACTGAAGTTGGGCGTATTATTAACCCTAGAAGCCTAATCTATTTTATAGGTCAGAAGCGTACACATGTAAATGACAGTCTGTACGTCAAAATATACCTACTTGTGCCCTATTTTTCGATGGAAAGTTAAGGTTGGTATATAAACTAATAATAAAACACAGTTTTACTAATGAAACTTCTATCACAGGTACAACGAATCAAAACATTATGCTTATATTCAAACAAAAAAAAAAAAAAGCACTCTTTTCAGGGTGAAATGCCTAAAACCAAAAAAAAAAAAAAACAAAAAAATCGTCTTCTTTTATAGTTTTTTTAACATTAATTTCTTATTCTTAGGGCAAACATTAAAAGTAATCATTCTTTTAATTACTAGCCATAATTTTAGAGAAATTTACACAGACATCAACTTTGTGCTCAGAACAAACTGACTTTTTGCACTTACAGCACACTAATTTCGACATTCTCTTTTTTTAGCAGCAAAACGCGCAGTATTTACGTTTTTCTGGTTCCTCTGCCTGAAGTTTATTACCTGAATCAGTAGGTTTTGCGAGAATTTAGCTTTTATTTTTGACTCTTATTTTCAAGTCTCATCTCCATCCAAGGCTTGAATGAATCTGTGCTGAGTTACAATGAATTCTCTTTTTTTTGAGGGTTTATTTGAACATGTTGTGGTCATAAATTACAGCAGAATTGACAAAAGCTATGTTCAAGATGCCATACAGTACAGCCATTGACCATCTATTGGTTTTGCGACTGCACGACATTGAGGAGCACATTTGATCAAATTAATCTACTCCTCCCTTTTTCGGTTGTAGAAATGAATCATTTCTGGTTTGCCACTTGAATTATTAATTATTGCATTTTCATCACAAGAAGATAAAAGGTAAGCCTTATTTGCAGGTTTTGGCTTGTACGATAAAAGCGTCAGAGGGTCATCAAAACAAAACGTAGAATTGCCAACAAGTCGAGATCTCGAGTTCTTCAATTGTGGATTTCCTTATTTGATCGAATACTGCCCACTGGATTTTATTTGTAATTTGAGCTGGTCCTCGAGAGGTGCGGACTTTATTCATGGCTGAAGTTCTGTGAGAACTTATTAGTTGACCAAACATCCCGCGTCTATTCTTACCGCAAAGAGTATTTCCAGAATCACGATGAATTTGCCCTGAGTTAGTAGATTGCGAAACATGAGCAGAATCAGATGCTACGTTAGCTTCTGCAATTTTGAGTCGGCTTTTTCAGTGTAAGCAGATTCTTCTAAAGGGAAAGCCTCTTCAGTTATATACTGATTATCATCTTTGCTTTGAATGTCGTCCACAAACTGGCTCTCCGGACGTCTTTAGAAGCTGATTCTCCCAGAGACAGACTATCTTCTTGGTCTAAGATTTTTTTTAAATCGTCACTGTTTAATATATTGGACCATGACATATTGGTATCAGAAACAATGCCAAAATAAACATAAAATGTACGAAAAATTAACGAAACTAGAAACACATAACCTTAGTTAAAAGTTAAAAAAAGCCTAAACACACGTCTCGCAGGCGCACTATACTCAAAAACTCAAAAATGGCTGGACTTACCTTAGTGATACAGGCACCATCGGAAAACTCCCGTCGGCCTCTAGGTTCGCTGAGGAGCACGAGGTGCTAACTTCAACCGTTAGAAAGAGAAAGATAATTTTAGATCGTGTGTACGCCTCGCAGGCGTAGATGAGGCTTCTAGGGCTAATAATAAGGTATTTAAAATTACTAATTGGAAAGGAATCAGATTCAGAATTAGCACAGAGGAAAAATCGGACTTTCTGAGAAATTCTATTTAAATTTTTTGGGAAAATAATATTGATTTATTTTCCTCCTTTACTTCAAAGTTCGGTTAGAAAACCCATAAACGAATTCAACTTTTCAGTATTTCACATATTTTCAATTTCTTGCCACGATTATAAAAAAGTATATTCGATGAACAAATAATGTGAGATACTTCATTACTATAGATAGGGGTGCATTATTGATAATAATATAAATATGACAAATACGTGTGAAGTGTATAACATTTATAATTTTAAGTTAATACAATCAAACGCACTGTAAGATTACAAAATTTTAGGTATGAGAGAGGGGTAGAGATGGGAGAGAGGGGATGATATTTCACAAACTGAGGAAATCGTCTCACTATCATAATACATAACATATAATGTGCATATAGGCATATACATACTACTAAAAGCGTTAATAAAGCAAATACCCTATTCTTCGAAGGTACATATATTGTTCTTGAGGTTGGCTATATTAACATTTGACCGTGTTTCGGGGTGAATACGGACTTAGAAGTTTTGTAATAGAGATTTGATGTCTCAAAACAACAATATAATAATAAAATACACATTTTTACATAAAGGGATTTTGCTGTAAATACAGAAATTAAACCACAGTGAACTTGAGGTGATTTTTCACAAAAACTGTTTTTTTTTAACTTAAATTTTCTGTAATGTAACCTTTCATAGGTGTTGAAGATAGTGACTAAAATATGGGTTTTGTTAATCAAAGATCAAAATATATTTTGTCTTATTATGAGCGGGAAATAAATAACTCACAGTGATTTACGGTAGTGACTTTAGGGCAAGGGAATAATCACATCGCCACCGCATGGAGCAGTATTTCTTACAACGCGTACGAGCGCGCAGTGCATCGTATTGTTTTTATTCATGTCAGTGGAAATGTGGAATGTGTACTCCATTAGTAATGTTCCACCACGCCGTATATATTTCATAGAACAGTACACAGCATCGTACAAATACAGAATAGTACACAGAACGTACACGGTCACAGAGAGAACAATAAGTTATGCCTATTTACAGAAAGTCACGTACTAAATGAATTGTTGCCACGGCATCAAATAATGTCAGCCGGTCCGGTGCCTAAGCGCAGAGCGTAAACCAGCCTTTATTTTATTAAATTATTCAACATTTTTTAACAGTAAACGTGTAAAAATTAATAACTTCTACACGTATTCTAGGATTTATTTAAAACAAAAAAAAAGCAAAGAAAAATTAATATGTTATGGTTTCTTTACTCAACAAATTAATTAAAAAAACTTATTAAGAATTAAGGAATATTTTCTTTATCAAATTATAAATATGAATCTTGTATTAAAATAATGATTAAGTGCTGTTGATATTCCCGTTGATAAACGGAGCGGCGGGTTTAATTGTAAAGCTAGTACAATAATGTTAGCGTACCATTTATCAAAAGGATTTTTATTTCATGTCAGCAAATGTGAGATTTTATCGGGGTAAATTCATATCGACGGAATTTTGGGGCAGAAACATTTTAGGGAAAACTGGAAATAACAATAATTTAAGTTTCGGATTTAAAATTGTGCCAATCCTCGTGGATTTAATATGCGAACATTGAAAATCCCTCGATTAGGTACATATTATTGAATATTACGTGTACTCTTACAAATGAAATCTAAAACCAGTATACTACGGTCTATTGAAAATAACTTATGGATATTCTGATCATTATTGGTGATTAACGATATTATTTTGGAACGCAATTTTTTTTTTATAATTATTTATAAACAAAATTATTAGTTATAAACTTAATTAGTGGCTTGACAATAATAATAATTTGATATATTGCAACGCTCTGATTCGGTCCACACTGGCTTCTAGGTTGAGACCAAACGAGTCGCGTAATTTACTCTTTATTCAGTTTCATATAAAAGTCCGGTTTGTTCCATACGGCGACGCAAAATGAGCTGTCTGTTGTAATACGCGTCAAAAAACGCACTGACAAAATTACGTTCGTTTTGCCTCAGCCTAAGTTTTCAGATTGGTTGGCCTAGACAAGTGACAAACCTAATGCGAAATATGAGATACAGAAACAGTGGAATGTAGCAATCGACCGACGCCAATGTACAAGAACAACGCACGGAGTCCCCTTTCCAAAGCTAGAAAAGGAGGAATGATTGTGATGCTGACGAGAAATTACTAAAAGATCATTAAATGAGTTATAAACAAAATGACAATATTACGATAAAAGGTATTAAAAAAAGGTGTGGTCATGTTCCCTTCGTCGGGGATTTTGCACCTCATAAATTGAAGAAAATAAATCATTTAAAAATGAAAAACGACAAGGATAACAACATTCTCGCTCCCTAATAAATCTCACGGAATTGGGACGTCTCGATAAGGATCAACATTTAGACAAAGGATATTGCTCCCAAACCGGATATTGATCCCCACTCGTGAAGGATGAGCCCTAGAAGAATATATCGGAAGTGACACTTAAGCCGTTTCTTAGGTGCTGCGATCATAGATTATTTGTTTATTATTGATACTGTGTGCTGTGTGTTCTCATCTTCAAATATAACTGAAACAAACATCTACATTTCTACGTGTTACGTCTTTGGATGCTACCTATATTTATAAAAATTATGTTTTTCAATAAAAAATTGCGAATTAATGAGCTATTCTCTAACCAGTTTAGTATTACTGTTTTATATTGGGACAGTTTGGGACTTTTCCATAGCCCAATGTCCTATTGTCATTTCTTTTGTTCCTCTCCTTCCTTTTACCTGGGAAGGAAGAAGACAGAGCTACCTAACTACGCCAGTAATATTCAATTGTCGCTGTTACCCACATGTCATATGGTCATTCGTAATATTGTAGTCGTTAATGGTGTATCTTATCTTTCTGCTCGGATCAATTTTCTCGTAAAAACGCCACAGTGTTGTGGAAAAATAACATTAATTGTGATTATATGAGGTGTACACCTATCAATTGTAAGTGATCTATGCGACTCGAATTTTCAAGAAACCAACATCATCAAAAGGTGTAGTCGGAGTAATCAACATGTTGTCTATTGTTCAAAGAACTACTAATAATTAAGTAAATAGTTTACGAAAAAAAATATTGATATTACACATTTTTAAGGCAAAAGTTTTAGTTGGGTACATACCTTAGTATACCGTACTTTATTAAAAAGTTTAACTATTTGTTACTGATACTTTCCATGGATGGTTCTAAAATAAAATAAAAAAATAAGAAACAATTTTAAATAAATAACACGCTAAACCTTTTATTATATTAAAAATATTTGATGGGTGGTAAATACAGGTAGGTACTTAAAACTATCACTAAAAATTTACAGCGAGCTTGGCATTTTTAAGGTATAAATTTATTAAATTCAAAAAAGTGCTCATTAAAATGGCAATACTGAGGGTATTCGACGTTAATTGTTGTTGTCAGAAGTTCGTCTTGAAGTTCTCACTGTTTTAATTTGCTTAAAATAAATATTCCAATACGTAGTTCAACGCGGGAAGTGATTTACGTATTTCAGCGTTGTTTAGATGAATTCGAGCGAGAAGGCTCGTGTCCAATTCATAATATGTTTACAAATGGACTGTTGTAATGACTGGTGTTATTGGTCGTGTCAGTTAACAAAAATATTATTGTTTTCGTACCTATTAAATATACTTTCGTCGATGTACGTTGATTTTGAAATAATTATTACAATCGTACATTCAGATTTGAGTTGACAGTTTGATAGTTTATTTTCAAACAAACCATGAAGTAACATGGAAAAAAAATCATTGATTCTTAACGTTTTTGGTTTTGTATTTAAAATTTTTCAGTGTATTTGGTGTTGTTTTTGTTGAAATAACATCTAATACATGGCTTTTTGATACATACATTTCAGAAATACCAAAAAAATGCCTTTCCGTGTAATTTTCTTCGTTGCAAAAACGAATTGTATATTATATGATGGGTCCATTACCTCCATGACGATGTCTATAGGCATCAAAAAAATAAATGAAAAGTATAATTTTTTCACTGTGAATAAAGCTAAATCCCACCAAGTTTTTATGCAGCATTTACAGATTGGTATGTTAGCTATCAATAATTAACATAATTTTATTAATTATTTTATTTTTAATTATTTTTTACTAAAGCCCTGAAAATAGATTAATATTGAAAAAAAATTAAAATAGAAACAAATAAAACATGTGTGAATCACATATTGTTATCAAAAGATTAAATGGTCGGCAACACTATTTCAACATATATGCATAAGATGATCGCTAGATGTCACTGAAATCAAGTGATGTCTGCGCGCAACCTTTGGAGCATAAATAAACCAACCACTAGATTGATAACTCCGAGTTTTGTAAGGAGAAATTTTGTCCACTTTTATTTAACAGATGACGTCATTACAGCCTTTGAGTTTCATAGACAAGGTAGCCGAAACAATAAAAAAGGAGCGGCCATAGACAATATGACCTTTCCTAGGTAGGCACCTAGGGAAGATCATATTGTGCCATTCATCAGCCTAAAATATTATTTTAAAAATAAATGTTAGAAATGTTAACAAATTCTCTCAGGACGACAAGGCTCCAACTCACAAAGTGCGGTCCTGCGAAAATGAGCTATAAGATATCTTTCCTTACGGCACATTTTCTCAGGACGGCGCTTTGTAAGTTGAAAATCTGTCGTCCCGAAGCCGTCGTAAAAATAGCTTAAAATTACTTGAAATTTGAATTCCTTTATTTTAAAAGGAAAAATATTTTCGAAAAATGATTGTGCTTTTCTACGACAGTATTGAATGTTAACATTTCTCTGTTTATCAGAAAAATGAAAAACTTTGTTACATGTTGTGAAGTATTTTTATTTTATTGCACTAATATGACAGACACAGGAAACACAAATAAACTTATAAGCACAAAACACGTTTTAAATGTAAACCAAGTCTGCAAGTGAATCTTTTTCTGGTTTAACCCTAGAATACTAAACATATTTTTTAGCCCATTAATGCTAAACTTCGCCTGTGAGGCGACTTTTATAAAAAAAAACCATATTTTACTTAAAAAAAATACAACATATTAAAACAAAAACAAAAACACTTTTATTACATATTGGGTAACAAAAAAAAAATAACACAATTCATTTTTTAAATACATTAAATATATTAAAAGCTTATTTTAAGATCATATATTTTGTTTCGTGGTATACAGAGATCTTTTACAAAAAAAAAAAAAATCAAAAAAATTCACAATTGGAAATAAAAAAAAAACTTCTGGGTCTTATAGACCTGAGATGTACTAAGTCTATAAAAATATATTTCACAGCTTACAACTTAAAAATATTCATTGAGACCAAAATAAAGTTTCGGTTTTTTCCACCTACTTTTTTTTGTCGCATTTGCAACAGTTTGGAGACCGGTGTTCTAAGCAGTATGTTAACTTGCATTTTGCGCAGAAATAAATACTCATACGCCTCAATTTCGGGGGGCAGAAGTCACACATTGATCTTTTTCCCTTTTTTATGCATGGTTCATCTGAATCAGTGTCAGTATTATGACCAACCACGTCATGAATTGCAGAACGGACTCTTTTCTGCATACGTGGCCTTTCTTCCAAACGGATGGCGCACCAGTCGCTGCATAGGTTCTTGCTTAATATCTTGAGAAATTCTCTTCTTGACATTGGCTTTATTTTCAAAGCTTCGCAATTGGATACATAAATTACAAAGCTATTGAGTAGAGCCATATTCAACATTCCATAGAACATGCAAAGTGGCCAACGCCTAGTTTTACGGCTACAGCTTGAGTGACCACACATCTGGTCAAAAGTATCCACAGCACCTTTTGTTTCGTTATAAGAATGAATTATTGTCGGCTTACCGGAAACGGAGTCAACAGAAGGCTTGTCGTGCATCGTAGAGAGCAAAAGAACGGTCTTTTGAGGTTTTGGCTTGTAGCTAACAAGAGTGAGCTTTTCGTGGAATCCAAAAAGAGATGTCCCAACAGGGCGTGATGAATTATGTTTGAACTCTGGTGGAATTTCTTGCTTATTATTTCGAATTGTTCCAATAAGAGTAAGGTTGTATGGTGGTCGAAGCAATTGCTCAGCTAGCGGTATAGAAGTAAACCAGTTATCGGCAGTTAAATTACGATTTGTGCCATGTATAGTCTTTGTAAGCAGCTTACAATAGTAAGAGCCCAATGGTTCGTTTATAGCTGTACCGAGGTTTTTTCCCAAATACGGTGAGGCATCAAACATATATTTTGATCTAACATCGCACACTAAAACAATCTTTATTCCGTATTTGGCCGGCTTATTAGGAATATACATACGGAATGGACATCGTCCCCTGAATGCCAAAAGTTGTTCATCTATTGTCACGTATGAGCTTGGTTTATACAGATCTCTACATTGCTTGATAAAAATTTCCCAAATATTTCGGATAGGCGCAAACTTATCAGTTTTTTTCTGTCGTCTCGAGTGTTACGATCATCGAAACGCAGACACTTTACAAGGAACTCAAACCGTTCACAGCTCATTGCAGCTAAATTTTGGGATCCACAAATCGTAGGATCAAACAGCTCATTTGTTGTCAAGTGATTATTTTTCAACGCTCCGCTCAAGATAAATATGCCAAGAAGCGCACGAAGCTCTTCTATTCTGACCTGTGATGTGGTAGTATTCTGAATTTTATACTTGGTAGCTGTTTGTATAATATATTCATTAGTCCGCAAAAGTACTTCGTCCATCAACTCCGAAGTAAAAAACAGTTCAAAACATTTCATGGGATCAACAATGCCCTTGGCGCCTTCTTTTGGGCCTGGCACAATATGGACTATGTTTCTCGAAGGAGTTCTGTTCGATTTTTGTTGTGACGAAGAAGGTTCTGAGGACCAAATATATTTGTTCTTTCCCCTCATAATCGATGCCGATGGCGTAATTATCCGATTCTCACAAGCCGGCTGCTCCCTATTTTGCGCCGTGGCTAAAGCTTCCTGAACATGAGTCGGTGTGGATTGTACATCGACATGAATTTGATTTGATACATGAATATTCTGCAAGTCATCGTCTAACTCAGTGACGTAATTGGGGTCATCCACACTGTCATCTGAATCAAAATCCGCTCCTAAATCGTCGTCCTCTTCACTTCCATCTACCGATATTTCCTCCAGCCATTTAAGTAGCTGCGCTTCAGACGTTGCCATTTCATAAAACTATAAAAATTATACTCAAACTTTAATTTTTAGCAAAAAATCAAAAAAAAAACCACAAACATATATGTACAAAAAAATTACCTTTAATGCTAAACTTCGCCTCACAGGCGCCACACGTGTCTGTATCTCAACAACGCAGCCGAGCAAATCCAAAAAACGTCTGTGCGCTAGCTCGTACAACACTCAACTGAGTTGGCGCGAGCGCATGCTTTGATACGAGTGAGCGATCAGGAGATATCACTCCAAAAAAAAATTGCTTCGCCTCACAGGCGATGTTTAGCATTCTAGGGTTAAATATTCATTTGAGTCGCTAATATTGTTCTAAATGATTAAATATTTTAGTCATAAAGTTATTCAAAAAATAATATGAATACAGCATTCATGAGCACAAAACACATTTGAAGTGTGTACCAAGTCTACGACCGAATCTTTTTCTGGTTTAAATATTCATTTGAGTCGCTTATATTGTTATAAATGATTAAATATTTCAATTTGAGGCTTAAGTCATAAAGTTATTCAAAAAATAATATGAATACAGCATTCATGAGCACAAAACACATTTTAAATGTGTACCAAGTCTGCGACCAAATCTTTTTCTGGTTTAAATATTCATTTGAGTCGCTAATATTGTTTTAAATTATTAAATATTCAATTTGAGGTTTTAGTAAATAAGTTAATCTAAAAATAATGTGGAAATCACAGAAACAGGAAATGCTAGGATATATAAGCACAAAACACATTTTAAATGTCTGCCAAGACAATATAGAACACAGAACAAGAAATACAATAATATTGAAGAACAAAATACATTTTAAAGAAGGCGTTGAAAGACATTCATTGGGACGTTGACAAATTAATTAAAAAAAAAAACAATATATTATAATTTTGACAAATAAAATAATTAAGACAGCCATTTATTTCTATATTTAGAGTATTTTAAATGACGTAGAATGGCCGTTATCCTCATTGAGTCTGGTCCATTATACGGTCTTGTCTCTTTGCCACATATTTTTTTTAATGATATCTGCACACCAAGAATTACTGATGACGGTCACAGTGAATTTAATAATTGCATCGACCAATTTTTGTTTTGTGACCTACAATTAATCCAATCAAAACACACATATTTGGCAATAGTTTTGTTAATAAAGCGGACAAGATTTAATTTTTTTACAATTATACTGAACAACATAATGAATTTCCAGAGCATTGATAGAATTTTTTTAGTCAGGTAATTAAGGTAGTCTCTCTGTAATGTAACACTGTATTCACGCGATAAAATTTAAGAATTCATGGGATCATATGGATCACCAATGCAAGATGATTTACAATATTTCACTAAAAATTTCACTTCAAGCCAATGATTATACATTATTCAAAACAAATGAAAAAAATAATGATTATCAAACAAGAAACTATAAATATTCTTACACAAGGGAGCATCGTTTTTCCGTGTGGCGACTGAAACTACCGCTGGGTTCTACAGGAACACTTGAATGTGAAAAAAAATTTATCTTTGATGTCGAAGGAATGGAATTAAAAGATCTGCATAATGGATGAAGAAATTTTAGAATATTTTCAAGTAACATAGAACAGATGTTTACCTTCATAATCTTCCTTAATCCTTTTGGAAGAAGGATTTATATCTCGCAAGACGTATATGGTCTTTGGTGACATCACACGGTCCTGTAATGTAGGGTCCTGGCGGAACATGATTTGCACCTGTATTTTCGTCACAACGGGTCCGATATTGTCGTAAATCCGGATAACTACAAATGCCGGGAAGATTTAAAGTCGGCAGTGCGGAACTTCGAAGTGATCCATTCGGCTTTTGTTTCTGATGGAGAAATGGCAGCCACAAACGAATATAGGTTATGATACGAATTCGATTCTGTCGATTATACAGGCCCATTCGCGGAACCTGCGCTCCTCAAAGTTTCCGTGTTTTGGATATTTACGTCGAGTCGATTGTCTGTCAGTACAGCCCTTCACACAACGCGGCTTGATTACTTTACCTTCAGAAATTTTCACATAGCAAAAAACAACTCAAAACAACAATATGAACTGTCAAGATGGCGTCACATCGTCACACGCATCACATGGTTTCCGAGGGAAGTGGAGCCATGGTGGAGCGCGGTGGAGCGTAGCCTCTCTTTCTGTGACACGGGTCTTATGCTAGAGAGAGTGAAAGATCAAACCACGACGGCTTTTCATTGGTTAGGGCTGTTGTGACGTCATTAAAAAACCAAAAAAGTATCGGAGTTATACCCCCCTGCTTTGGAGGTTGGCTGTGACAGTGTTTGCATACGTTTTTGGTTAGCTTGCAAATAATACGGTTTTGTAGTGTTTTTATGAGTGATTTTTATTGAAATTAATAGTTTGTCTGCGGTTTTCGTATATTTTTATCAAATATGTTGAAAATACCTACTTCTCCGACTGTATTTCGTCGTTATAATACGAAAACGTTGAATCACTATGAAACGAAATGATAAATGATATATAGATGGCAGAATATGAGCCTTCTTCTAGCGATAGTCAAAGTGATGACAATAATGTGCGCGCTGTTGTTGTTATTCCTCCAGAGAACGTTGATGAACAGACGGAGAAAGAGCATATTGATTATGATTTGATGGCACATCACAAAGATGCGGAGTTGCATAACTTTCGAGATATTCTTCAGATAGTGCTTCAGTTTATTCTTGAGAGTACGATCAAATATGCTCGATTTAAAAGCAATACCGAATTCCAGTTAGATATAAACGAATTAAAGCGTTTTCTTGTTTTCCTTGTATTGACCGGCTACAATACATTGCCATCTACCACAGATTATTCTTATTATTCTTCGTCTGACCCGACCTTGGGTGTAAGCATCATCAAAAAAGTAATCAAACGTCCACGTTTTGAGCTTATAAAGCGCTATATACAATTTTGTGATAACAATAATCTGGATAAAATCGACAGAATGGCTAAGGTATAATTGCCAACACATAAACTTTTTATATTTATTATTCTTCGACTAACGTTAATCGTTCCATCTTTCTTTGTAGGTTAGTCCATTGTTCAATATGCTGAACGCGAAATATCTTCAATTTGGGGTTTTTGCACGCAAACTTTCCATCGACCAGCAAATGGTGCCATACTTCGGTCGACATTCTTGCTAGATAAGAATAAGCCAATCAAATTTGGCTACAAGATTTCGTGTCTTGCTTCCTCCGAAGGCTACTTGTTCCAAGCAATTCAGTATTCAGGAGCATCTGATACATATGACCCCAAATTAGGTAGGGGATCATCCATCGTACTGTCTATGATGAAATATATATTTCTTCACATCTCACCATTTGATGTGTATCCTGAAGGATAAGAGAATGCCACCAAATGAACACCAGCCAAATTGATGGATCTACAAAAACGGAGAAAATTGCTTAGATTTTTAGAAGAACCTTTGCAGATGTTTCCGAAAATGAAGTACTAATTGTCCCTGATATTATGGAATATGACGGACAAAACATTTACCTCTCTGAAAGTAATAAATGAAGGCCATGACATGCACTAAGGCTGGTATATCTCCGGGACAAGATAGTTTATGTATTGAGCACATAAGATACGGAGGTAGACACATACCCAAACTACTAAACATACTGTTCAACGCAATCCTTAAACACAACCATCTACCGGGTGCAATTACGATATCAATTATAACTCAAAGCCTTCAAAAGGGTCTGTCATAAAAAATATGGAATAATTTGAAGGAATATACCTACTATATATTTATAAACACATTCCCACAGGTCCCATTTGCTCAGTTGGTAGAGCGGTGCCCCGGCAAGGCAAGGGTCCTGGGTTCAAGTCCTAGATGTGATCGTATCGTTTTCTACTGTTTCAAATTTTCGTTTAGTAATTGCCAATGTTGTCTTCAATAATCAAATATTACAATTTGAGATTTTACTCATAAAGTTATTCCAAAAATAAAATAAGAATTTTTATTTTATAAATTTTAAAAGATTACAATTTCGGTGATTTTCTCAACTACCATATCTAGGCTCATGCCCGTATAATGGTAGTCGTGCATGGTTTATGTAAAAATAAAAAAATAAAATATTTTGTAGAACTAATAATAAAACGTAATGGAAAAGGACATGTCACGGTAAAACAAAATATAAAAAATACATATTATTATAGTAACCATGTTAGAAATAAAATATTAAATATAGTGACGAAATGCGGATTTTTAAGTCAACACGTGTTCTGAAATCGTGACAAAATATTGGTATTTTATTAAAACTTTATCAGGATACCTATCAGTTGTTTCATTAATGGCCTGCAATATCGTTTTTTACCCCTTATATCAGTTAGTTTCTCCGTGTATATTCACATTCACACAGGTATTCTGTTTTTCAAGCTCTGTTCGTTGTAGACTTGAGGTGAGCCTGTCCGGAGTCAATCCTAAATATTTTTCTGGCCCCAGTTTTGGTGGCCACTGCAACTACCCTCAACTAGAATTGAGATTTAGTACTTTACGAACCCATGGCCGCTGAGATTAGTCTAAAAGCATGAAATAAAAACTATATTTTAATATTTCATATTAACAAAAGGTTATTCACTTAATCAAACGATTTTTATAAAGACACAGAAACTGTTAAAAATCAGAACCACATGAAAATGACACAGGTAAATTAATTACTCCTCTAAATATAATAGATAGTATTAGGTCATGCATAAAATAGAATTTGTCAGAGGTATGGGTTCTGATAATTTTCGTGCTGACTAAGATAAGCTGGCTTATAATACAGGGTTTTCCAATAAGAGGTGTTATTTTGATATTCAATCGTAAAAGATCAATAGTTTCGTTGCTTGTGTGGCACGTAGCTCCGTCTCGTTGAAAGTAAACGTTGTCCAGATCAATACCATCCAATTCCGGCCATAAAAAAATCATTAATCATCTCTCGATAGCGCAATCCATTCACCGGAACTGTTACTCCAGCCTCATTTTCAAAAAAGTAAGGTCCAATGACTCCGCCGGACCATAAACCGTACCAAACAGTCACACGTTGAGGATAGAGAGGCTTTTCAACAATAACTCTTGGGTTTTCCGAGCCCCAGATGCAACAATTTTGCTTGTTGACGAAGCCACCGAGGTGGAAATGGGCCTCATCACTCAATATGATTTGCATTTGATTCACTCAAGTGAATTTTAATAATTTCGTGTATTTTAATAGTTAGTGATATTTTGTGAATGTTGCAAAATTTGTTTTTTTGGTCAAAAATGTAGTTTAGTAGTGTTTCAACGTATAATTGGCGTATATCTAGTACGTCACAATTGTTGAATATTTGGTCTGTATCAGTCAGTGTATGTGTTTTAAGTATTACCTTTAAGATAGTTTTCTGTGCGATTTCTATATAATCGATAGCCGAGTTTGTTGCTCCTCTCCAAGTAATAAAACCATATTCTATAATTGATTGGCAAAATGCAAAATATATAGTTTTCAATTGTTTTATTTTATAAATGTTTATTTTATTCAGGAAAATGTGTATTGTTTTGAAGAGTTTATTTGTGATTGATTTGATGTGAGGTATCCATCTGAGGTTATGGTCAATTACGATTCCTAGTTCTTGTTATTGTTAGATTATTTGTTCTGTTTTTTTCTAGATAACGGCAATCGCAGAATTTAGATTTAAAATAATAAAAACGATATAAATACCTTGATCTGAACTAAAAACAATCTTTCGTCGAATCACGAATGACAAATAACATCGCAGTTTTCTGAAGTTTGGAATTCTATAAAATGGATAGGAAAATAAACATAAACAGATATGTCACATTTTATGCTACCAAGAAGAGATAGGAAATACGCACACATATAGGAGTATGTACCTACCGTACATACCGATCATTCAATAATACGACAAAACCATAACAAAATACTGCGTAGTATTTAATTTTTATTACTGATAAAAGTGTAACTTAATGTTTGTCTCGATAATGAGACAAAAAAGTTATTTTATTCGTGTTCAAATGTTTTCTAAAAAGAATGACCCTTAATCCTTTCGAAATGTGTATATTTAAAAATATATTAGTTTTTTTAAAGAACGTTTCGATTTTAATTTTTTTTTTTTACTGTTCTTAAAGTTTCTTCCCGCTTAACACAATTAAGCAGTTTGTCAACAGGTTGTACATATTCAATCAAGATTTTTTTGAATTGGACGTTTTTTAACATAAACATTTTTTTAAGATTTTTTCCTCCCTTATAGAGCGTAAATAAAATTTCGATTTTCAATTGCTGATATGCTGGCTTTGCGCACTATTTTTTTATTGGATTTAGCTACCCGTTTAGGCGGTAACCATTTTTATATTTTGAAATGTAATTTTTGTGTTCAAACTCGACCAAATTTTTCTCCCCGATTTCTTTATTTTTTTAAAATGTAAGTTTTTTGCAGTATTTAATTTTCATGTTTTTTTTATTTAAATAAATTTTATATTGTTGTATACAGTGTAACCCACCATCTTGTAATGTTCTTTCAAATACAATACGCAATAACTTCTATACCATTGAAAAAAAACAACATTTTTCAAATAACTCTAATTAATATCAAGCATCAAATATGTTCTATCACTGCGAGTTTCAATTCAGGTATTAACAGGGTTTTATACCTCACCATCCCTTTAGTATATCCCAATCACCCAGAGTGTGTATTTTATTACTTCTCTGGGAATGTTCATTACGATATACCGAGTTGAATTCACGCAAAATAATGTTTAAAATTTCTCGATAATTATTATTTTACTAAGAGGTTCAGACCCCTTAGGGAGAAGGTGTAAAGATTTGAAAATACAGACCTAGATAATAAGTATTTGGAAAGAGGGAAAAATAAAGAGCTGAAAGTAATCGAGAGGCGGATGATGTTTTGTAGAAAATACCATCAAGTATACTAAGTACTCCGCTGACTAATACAAACGCGTGAAACTTAAAGAGGAAGCTTTCAAACGGGCTTTATTTATAGACATCAGATTCAAGCGCAACGACTAAAAAATATATAATATCAGTGTGATGTTATCTTTTTCGTTGCTCTTTCTAATACGTAAAACTGTATCATATTTCTTTTTCACGTGAAAAGAATATTACATTGGAATCGGAATGAGTTCCACGCTGACAGTCACAATATTATTGGAAAACGATCCATCTGTCTTTATTTGTTTTAACTTTTACTAAAGTTTCAACAGTTTATGGGATGTGTAAAAACATCCATCATTGTTTTTCAGCGAAACACGCAGAAATACATACATGACATTGGTATATTTTAGTCGATACTACCTACTTTATAAGAATATTGACGTGACCGATAAAACGAAAAAATATAATTCTAAGATATATTAATGATATATGTGTTACTTCGAATACAAGTTGTGTGACTCAAATTTCATGGAATTAATTAAATACACTTAAAATATGTTTATGTGTCGGTTCAATAATGTTTTACAACCATACGTACCATTTATAATTTTTTTTGTATTGTTTTTGAAGATACTTCAGTATGACCATACAATTTTTTTTTTAAATCGTAAAAGGCTGTTTTTTAAATTGCAGACTTACTAAGACGTGCCAATTATATTAAACGGTATGTACTTCATTTTGGAACATGTTAGCTGTTTCAATGCTGTTTTTTTCGAAACTTACACAACTGGAGTTATACCACTATTTTTTTTTTAAGGAAGCAGGTACTTCGCGGTGCGACATTATAATATGTATAGCATAATTAAATTTTGGAAAGAAAATCAAAGAAATATTCCTTTGACAACAAAAAACATATCTTGTTATAATGTCACCAGTTATAGAAGATATATATATATATTTTATTTTTTTTAAACATACAACAAACGATGTTGTATTCCCATGGGTTATTAAACTCATTAAGGGATCGCCAATTGGTAGTTTTGAAATAGAAGAGTAAAAAAATAAAAAAAGAGTTTTGTACAGAAAAATTAGACCCAACCCAACCCAATGTGCAGACACAATGTATGAAGAAAACATTTCACAGAAGCAACATACAGACACAACATATGAAGAATCACTTTACAGATATGTCACAAAAAAAATTGTCTTATAAGACTTTATGAATTATTATAATCACTCATTTGATTTATGTACTGTTGGTGTCAAAAAGTTAAAAAAAGTATCCTCAATGATGGACTATAGAAATGCATAAAAACAAAATCAGGAAAATACATTAAAAAGTACGGGCTCAAAAATAAACAGACCTAATACAAGATGTTTTACATTCAAAATACATGAGAAGATTAAAAAAGCCCATCATCTCTGGATGTACAAAGTTTGGTATTTGGAGATAATTAGGACGGCTATCAAAACAGAGTTTGTACCTACTTATGACTCGTTTTCCAAATAACATTTGAAAAAATAGGATTTCAATATATCGTTTCGAGATTTGTTAGAGGCATATACCTGTCTTAATTCTTCAGGCAATTTGTTATAGTTAGTGTAGGCAATATATTCTAATGATTTCAGTCCGAACTTTGTTGAGTGTATTTTTGATGTATGTAGTTTGTTGTGTTGTCGTGTATTATATTGGTGAACATCGTTGTTATAGTTCAGTTTTATATTTGTGTAGGTGTTACACTGAATAATATTTAAAATGGTGTTTGTTATCTCAAAGCTAAGAACCATCTTAAATGGCAAAACAAGTGCGTGACGGTAAATATCTTTAACAGGTATATCCCAAGGCAAGCCAAAAATGTTACGCATGGCTCTATTTTGGATTATTTGCACCTCCGATATCATTTTTTTGGTAGCAAAGCCCCAGATACTCGAAAGATATGCCAAGTGGGAGTGAATCATAGCATAGTACAATGATCGCAGTATGGCTGTGGGAAGCAATCTACGTAGTCTGTACATTACACCGTAGGCCAGTGCAATTAGCGCCAAAAAGGGGGTCGCGATCGAAGTAATTCCGGTAGTCCCAATTTTTTTATATGTTATATAAACTGACCCCCTGATGTAAAATCTGAGTTTCCGACCTTGGCGCACCTGTGCTCGCGCCGCCATTTTGAAAAAACTGGCCGAAATCGGGCCAAAATCTAGTTTTTCCCAAATATCTCATTTCCAATGCGAATTTCGGCTAATTAATTTTAACAAATAAAATAGAACATAAAATAACCTATAACTTTTGTAAAAACAAATTTCTTCTATCTCTAATAGGTACCGAGATAGAAAGTCGTAAAGGTGCGTATATTTTTGAAAAAACAAGTTTTTTGCGCGACTAGGTTTGGTTTTTTATAAATACCTCGTTTCCAGTGAAATTTCATGAAAATTTTACTTTTACCAATTATGTAGAACATAAAATTTTTAAAAAAGCTGTGCAGTTTTTATGTTAATTTAGTTTTTTTTTACCGATATAAAGAATAAACAAATCTAGGTAGGTACGCACAGAAAATCTATCACGGTTTATTATCACGTTATTAGATTTTTGTTTGCATTTTTAAATACATACATCTATAAATTTACTAGAGGGCACTTCAGTATGGGGGGGGCTACCCCCCACCCTTCTACTCCTCCCCTCCGGTTCCCTTCAGTTGCCGCGTGTCACGTCTTGAGCCTATATTATGGTATTATTATATATTATAGTATAGTATAGCCTAGTCTATATTTTATTCATCATTCAACCCTCTACCTAATAATACAGAACTGGGGGTGGAAAAAGGATGCTGTTGGGTTACTTACTCCAGTAACAATGTTGAAGGAAGCTGCACCTCAGGCCTTTCTGAACTTTATATCATGTCAATGCAAAAAAGGTTGCGATGGAAAGTGCACCTGTAGAAAGTCGGGTTTGAAATGTTCCCTACTCTGCATTCATTGCAATGGCAACCCCTGCGAGAATGCTGTAGAAGCCTTCGTTGATGACGATGACGAGGAATATGATGACCCAGTCGCCATAAATTTGGGTGATAAGACAGATGAAGAAGCTATTCAGGGCCAGAAGTAAGAAACTATAGTCAAGGGCTCGTACTTCTGTCTAAACTGATCTACCATTAATTTTATTTTTTGTTATGCTAACAACTTAACTAATAAAGAAAAGAATGTCAATAAATGTTAATTTTACGAAAATACCAATTTTTTTAACTTTTTTATGTACCTTATCATCTTAATTGTATTAATAATCTTAAATGTATGTTGTGATTACGTTGATAGGCATGTCAGACCAAGCTGCGAGCACAAATGTAGTGGCTTGGCCTATTTTAGTGGTCTTCCCATTGGGAATGTATGGCGACCGATATGCTGAAATAGTCTATCTACTATATTTATAGCTAGGTCTAACACAGGCATGACGATTGTTGTCAACGTATATGTTCTTAGAACAATAATTGTTAAAGAAAAATAAAATCAAGGAATGCCAAGTTTAAAACACCTAACCTCTGTTTCAATTTTTGGCCTGGTTTTGGTGGATTAGAGTTTGGATACGTAATAGAGATAAAAAATATAAATTATATACCTATTTCTTTAACAAAATTTTATTTTCTACAAAATTATTATCAATAAATTTTTCACAAAATTGTACTGGAAACGAGGTATTTATAAAAAACCAAACCTAGTCGGGCAAAAAACTTGTTTTTCAAAAATATACGCACCTTTACGACTTTCTACCTCGGTACCTATTAGAGATAGAAGAAATTTGTTTTCACAAAAGTTTTATGTTCTATTATTTTTGTAAAAATACTTTAGCCGAAATTTGCATTGGAAATGAGATATTTGGGAAAAACTAGATTTTGGCCCGATTTCGGCCAGTTTTTTCAAAATGGCGGCGCGAGCACATGTGCGCCAAGGTCGGAAACTCAGATTTTACATCAGGGGATCAGTTTATATAACATATAAAAAAATTGGGACTACCGGAATTACTTCGATCGCGAATCGCTAATTGCACTGGCCTACCGGTCACCGGAGCAATCTTTGATTTAACATGGTCAAAATGGTTTTTCCATGTAAGCCGTGAGTCAATTAAAAGTCCTAGATACTTCGCGACATCTGTTTGTTCCAGTTTGTTTTTTCCCAGGGAAATGTTTAGACGTTGTCCTTTCCTATTCCCGAATAGCACATAGTGAGTATTTTTAATGTAAAGGCTAAGTTTATTGATTCTCAACCACTCGGCTAGATGACCCAAATCCCTTTCTTTGTTTTTTTCCATTTCGTTTAAATTAGTATTATGATAGAATAATATTGTGTCATCAGCATAAAGTTGAAGGGTACCTTTCAACCCCCATTTTACAATATCATTTACATCTAAATATTATTCCAAAGTAATTAAGACAAAATATTTACAATCAAGGCATCCCGAACCACAATACTCGGAATAACAATAAAATCCGCATTCCTCTAACCCAGATTACAAAATATGGGATAAAATCTTTTGACCATATTGCCTAAACGCTATATAACTCTCTTCCAGATATTTATAAAAACAGCCAGGATGTACAAAAAAAATCAAAGTTAGGCTTTAAAAGAATTTTTTTTTTAAACATTTAAAAACGTATATAAGTAATTCTTGCCGTTTTTTATTTTGTCTTGTTTCTTTCTCTCTATTTTCCTATATTCTGTATTTGCAGTCGAGCATAATCTATTTTTACCAATGTATTAGTGGGTAGGTAAGTAGCTTTTTGTAAATTCATACCTTGTCTTTGTAATATAGTGTATATTTATCCCTGTTTCCTTTTTTGTTTTATTTAACCTCCTTTTTTCTATTTTTGTACTGTTTTATATGTGAAACTTATAATTTTGATTAATTTTGTAACGTTTCTTACGTGAAACTTATAATTTTATATCAAAATACCAATGTTAGCTTGTACCTATTAACTCCCACCTATTTATTGTAAGTTCCTCTCGTCCTAAAATGAGTTTTGTATATATTTATATTTATATTTGTAGGGGACGTTTAAATTATAAGCACCGGCACACATCAGCCCTCAACCTGGGCAATGATTTAAGTAAAACACCGTGAGTTGTTCTATCCAAAAAGAAAAACGATTCAAATAAAAACTCAGATTTTAATTAGATGTATTGTACTGGTGTACAGAACGTACAATGGGGTGTAGCTTATAGGTACTTCCTATTTCTCACAGCCAACTAAATTCACAAGAAATAGTTACATGTATTTCAATACAACTGGGTTTTAATACACTGATAGGAACTGAGACAATTGGAATTATTTCAGCGATAATTTCAGATTGGAGCACATTGTGCATCGTCACGCCATACGATACAGCAAATGGCGCAGGTGACAGCTGCAGCAGTGGACAGTTCAATCGGTAGCCAGCAGGAATTGGCCAACCTTTAGGTGATTAACAGAGGTGGCCAGCAGCAGGAATTGGCCAGCCTTTAGGTTGTCAGCATCATTGGCTAATTCAGTCGGTAGCCAGGAGGAATTGGACAGCTTTTAGATTGTCAGCATTTGAGGCCAGTTCAGTCGGTAGCCAGGAGGAATTGGCCAGCCTCCAGGTTGTCAGCATCGGTGACCAGCAATCGGCAGCAGCGGAAATTGGCCAGCCTTTAGGTTGTCCGTATCTGAGGCTAATTCTGTCGGTAGCCCGCAGGAATTCAGCGGCCGCATGGACATTTGATTATAAGGGCCGGCACAAGGAGACGCCCCATTATTGTAATGATGACAGTTGCGTCTGGCTCACCTGATAGAGTGCGGGCAATAAACAGCTCGTTGCACATAGTTGTAATCTTTTAAAATGATTGTGCCATGATGGAGGAACAGAAGCAAATTCAGCTTTCAGATGAGACTCGGGAAATGTAATTTCAGGTTATAGAGATGTTGCTTTGACCAGTTGTTATTCTTGAATAAATTTTTTTTTAATGGGCTCTTTATAATATATCCTACAAGTGTTCGTGTGACGTTAACGTCAGCTTGCAAAAACATGTTTTTCAGTTTTCAATGCAGGTGTTCAATATTCATTTTGCTGCTTGAATCGCCTAGTAACAGCCTTTGTTTTTGAAAATAGGGTCATCAAACTGTTTCATGTTCGATACAGTCATATTGCCGCCTGGTAACAGATTGTTTTTGATGCATTTTTCAACTGGTAAATATTATAATTTGGAAAAGGGGGTCATCAACTTTGCAGGTGTTCACCGTAAGTAAGTGACCAAGTTATTTTTTTTATTTTTTTTATAGTGAATACCTCACAAGAGTCCCAACTACTGTCCCATCTGGAGCCAGTGAGACTATGGCATCCCCAATTGGGGGATGTTGTGAGGCTGAAGGTTAGTGGGGAAGGGAAAGAGGAAGGTGGGGAAGTACCTGGCTATTCAGATCTAGTCACTAAACACGGCTAAAGCCATTTGGAGCAACTTTTCAATTCTGAATGGTGGTCTTACACCAGGGCGATACTGGTAGTATCTTCCACTCTGGAACGTGACGCAAATATACTATATACTATTTTAATTAATTAATTGTGAAATAACACAAATTAATCAAATAAAATTTATTTTCGCACGCCGGGTTCGAACCCGCGACCTTCGGAATGGCAGTCCAATGCGTTACCACTGGACTATGCCGGCCGTCAAGACTATGCAGGTGGTAACAAATTTAATCTAGTTGTAATTTGATGTTCAATACAATATTTAAAAAAAACACACTTATAATTGATCAATTGAATTAATAAATGACACCCAACGAGGTTTCGCTTAACTCGAGATTCATCGGGGCTTAGGTATTAACATTAGTAGTGTGTTGTATCATTTGATATATAATGTCACACCCCAAATTATTTGTATACTATTATTCTAAGTGAAACATATACTGGATGACATCGACTTATTTTATTATTTGTATATTTATAACAAAATCAATAGGTAGGTTAGGTATAAAATTGTTCGACACTCCTAGTATACCTATATAAAATCATCCGACGAAATTACGTATTTATCATTATTCCGACAAGAACAAACCTTTGTAAACAGGTGCCATTTCGAGAAAGTTAAGAAAAGTCTTCAGAAATGTGAGTAATTCAAAAGATTCCTTTGGAAATACGTAAGAGGTAGGTACGAAGAACCCTTACAAATCACTTCAACCTACGTCAACTGTAATCCAAAAGTTTGTTTCAATAAATATACAATAAATATTTCAATTAATTTGAAACTGTGGCACGAATTCCGAAATCGATTAAATCACAAGTACTTATTTAAATGTAAACGACTGGTCCCAAATAATTTAAAGGATTACACCTCATTGGCAAATACAAGCCGTATTACATATTTCCAAAGCTGTTAATTGAATTTCGTTCGCGAATATAATTATTAATTATAATTATTATCATCGGGACTTTATTATTGTTCGGAGTATATTGTATATTATTTCTGGCTGAGAAGTGAGTGTTAAATAAAATAAATGAGATAAAGCTACAATGAGGGAAGAACTATTTGAATATTTTCCCGGGTCACCATAAATAACTAACTGGCGTTATGATGGTTTGTTCCAAGTTCACCTTCGCCGACCGAAACACAAGCCAAGAGAAGATAACAAAAGCGCTAGTTCCAAGAACCTTTCACACGGCCATTTGCGAATAATTCAGACACATTCTAATCATTTTGATTTAGTGCTTCGAATACCCATGCCACCCGATACCCCTGGGTACTGTGTATGTAATACCCACTTTCTATTTAGCTAATTATTTTGGATCTAATCCAAATATAAAATGTTGAACGCAAGGTTTATTCATCATTTTCAAACACTCTCAGCAAAATATGATAACTCTTTTTTTGGTCTGGATGTCGGATAATTCCAAAATATGAATTTTATGGAATAAAAAATACCATGCGTGCTGTTTTCCTACATTGCCAATTATTATGAAACTGAAATGAAATATTCAATTTAATAATCATTTTCGGTTTTTGTATATTCACTGCTGATTTCACTCTCAAATTGTGCACTGTGCTGCCATATTTTTTCACCTAAGTTGAGTATCTCGTCCATCCGGCAGGACATTAAGTCCTCGAATCCTGCTTGGCGGCACTCAAAAACGAGATTTGTTTGATATCCATGCGACGTGCCTAGATCATTATTGTCAAGCTTTTTAGCATATAAAATATAAAGAAGAACATAATAAATGCGATCTGAGCATGTTTCACGAACTTGTTTTATTGATGCGTGTTTCATGATGGTTTCATTCTGGGTGATTCTCCCATTTCAAATTCAGAAATTCGATCTCTCAGCACAAATTCTAAATCAAATGGGATGGCAATGGCAATACACGATGTAACGCAGTGTGAGAGAGGCAGAGTATGCAATAGTAATAATCAAGAGGTAATATATTAGTGGCAACATTGATTTATATTCAAACCTACAAGGAAGGCATTTCTATTTGAAGTTGTTAATTATATAATCAATACGTTTTTAGAGATTGGCAAATATTTATTAAATACTAGTGGGCCGGGCAGACATTGTCCTGCCACAGACCGCCTTTAATGTAGACCGCATTTTATATAGACCTCATTTTATGTAGACCGCCTTTTATCTGTTGTCACTGTTGTCAGATATTTAATGCATTTGACATGCTTGCGCAAGTCGCACCCATTGTAGATATTGTTTTGATTTCATTTGATATCAATCATTTCAGCAGATTGTGATTATTGTTCAGTACGATAGAAAATAAATAAGAATGCGACCGGTACCGTTCTATACTCTTATAACTACCTTGAAGTATGCGCCTTTTACAGTGTGATATATTGCCGCACGAATATGATCCATAGAAAACACTTTCGATATAAATTTTTTATTCATCTCATATTCAAGTGTAGTAAATAAAATTAAAATTCTTTATTGAAATTGGATAAAAATTACATTTTGTAAATGAGGTAAATAGAGATTGATTCTTAAGTCTTTTGTTGTTGTTTTAAATTATAGTAATGAATTTTAATTTAATGTAGTGCAATTTGTTGAACAATATTTTTTTTCAATCCGTCTTTTAACAATATGAATAGATAAAGCTTGCACCACTTAAAAATGAATTGGGTCCCTTTTTTCTTTTAAAAAATCTTAAAAATCGCATTATAAAATATTGAAGGGGGCGGGGGGGGGGAGCTGTAGAGAAGTTAAAATGTATAGTTGTATGTATTATTGGATGTTAAAAGTGAAATAAAAATCCATCAAAAATAAATATTTAAATATGTATATTTAGATCTCGACAACAGCGCCACATATCGGGTCCAAAACTATCTATTTACTAACTATCCTATGTTTCAAGCTGGAACCAACCATACATATTCACAAAATTTCATTCAAATCGGTTGGTCGGTTTCGGAGGCTAGCGTGTATGAACACAGTGACACGTGATTTTTTATGTATTAAGATACTTACATTTACATACTCGAGGGATATACATATATAAATATTATATTGACTATACTCACCTAAATTCAATTGTGTTCCTGTAAAAATGTACCCAAATGTTACAAATATTTCAAAACCATATTTTTATTACTACTACGAAAAAAAAAATTGTTTTTCAAATAATCATTATCGGGTTACTTTTTAAATTTTTCAGCCCAAAACCCGACGAGAATCGACTCCTTTAACATTTAGCTAACTCGAGTTAGCATCACGGTCCAAAGATAAGATAGGCATGAATTATTAAAGCAAATCCTTCTTCCCAATTTGCACGGATGGTGTTAAACGAGCTGGTACCAAGTAGGGTAGACCGCGTGTTAAAAAATAATGGCTAACGGAATGATTTTGACTCGCGGCACGGACATATCGGAAAATTTCGCGGAATAATGAGATTTTTCTACGGGTTATGGTCGTTATGGGTAATCAACAAGGTATAAATGCAAATTTAAAAGAAAACATTTTTTACGCAAATGTTTCACAATCCTTTACAAATTATTACTATTTCCATTGTTCTGCAATCTGCAATAATACGTGATATTTGATTTGAGATTTTAACTATCCCGCAGCCAAGTGGGGGAGTAGGTTGTACCCAAAATTACTATCCTTCTTATATTAGCTTAAATAAATCACAAACATATCATAATAATATTTTACGTATTTCTGAGGAAATATATAATTTACGATTAATAAGTGGGATTTCTATAGTTTAAAATCTCTTACAGAAAAATGGGGTCGTCGGAAGACCCACTTGTTTATAGACGTTTTGTTTGGCATCTTGGCCTGTCAAGAGTTAACGGCCAAAAGTATTAAAGTGATTAATTCGTGCCTGCCGTATTATGCCGTGTTGCGGTACCTTCTTCTTAAGCCAACGTTTCGGAGCACATAACAGTTTCTATCATCAGGGCAGATGTGTGCATATATGCCCTGCATATAAGCACATCTGCCCTGATGGTGGACACTGTAATGCTGCTAAAGAAGGAGGTTGGGCAACCTCCCAAATAATACCCCAAAAAATAAGTGATATCGCTTAATCTGTAAAGTAAATGAACTTGTTAAACTATGTATCGATACCAGCTCAGTCCTAGTTATGTTGATTTTTATGAGAAATAACATTATCTATGTACAGTGAGATACAATAAATAAATATGAAAGGGTCTATACAAAAAAAAATGTTTGATTTTTTATCGACGAAGAAAGGGAATGAAAAATAAACTCTAGAAATGTATACACGATTATCATTATAATAAAATCTTGTATAATTACCTATTTTTTTATAATAGTTGTTTTTATCTAGTATTTATTTAGAAATTTTAAATTAATATCATTTTTATTCATATTTATAATTTTTTTTTTGACAGTTCGATCAATTATTATAAATTGTTAAGAAAAATAAACACTTCAGAGAATTGGTTGAGATTCTTTCTTTTGTATCAATCGAAGGGATTTACTTAATCGATTTTGACTACCCAATTTAATGTTATAATTAATTAATTATGCGTAATTTTTTGTAACATTTTAACATCTTATGACTGACAGCACGCACAATAATTATAACAATATGTATTTGTAAATGTAAATAATTAAGCTGGTTATGAATCTCTAGTTTTAAGCCATAGTTGTGAGTCGTATTATTGCAGTATTGTGTAAATACCTACTCGGTCCAAAAAACATGCATTATTAAGACACTAGTTATGTCTTAGTTGTAAGTCTAGCTATTGGACATACTTTTAAACCACTAGTAATATTGAACTTATAAGTCTATGTAATAGGGTAAATGTTAAATTTATAAAAAAACATGTATGGTTAAGGAAATAGTTATGTTTTAGTTATAAATCAAGATATTAGTCGTAGTTATAAGCCACTAGTAATATCGAAGTTATATGTTTAAGTAATAGGGTATATGTTAAATGTATAAATAACATGTATTGTTAAGCCAATAGTTATGTTGTAGTAGTAAGTCTAGCTATTAGTCATAGTTATAAGCCACTAGTAAGGAAATAGTTATGTTTTAGTTATAAATCAAGATATTAGTCGTAGTTATAAGCCACTAGTAATATCGAAGTTATAAGTTTAAGTAATAGGGTATATGTTAAATGTATAAATAACATGTATTGTTAAGCCAATAGTTATGTTGTAGTAGTAAGTCTAGCTATTAGTCATAGTTATAAGCCACTAGTAATATCGAAGTTATACGTCTAGTTAAAATCCTTCGAGGTGATTTTATCACCAAATCGGCACTGTAGAAAAGATCGAAACATTATTACTATTATTAATATCACAAGTATTTTTGTAAGATTGTTATGATCGGAGAAGTAATTTCCGGCAAATTCGGGGATTTGGTATTTTACCGGGTTTTAGTCATTAATAATATTTCCAAATTAATTATAAAACCGTTACGTTGTGGGAAGATCATCGTTTAGTGGGTTAGCCGCCTACGATACGAGATAATATATCGCGTTATGTACACAGTACATTATATTCAAGATATTACATCACCTTATCAATATACTAAAATATCAATTGGTAGATACCTAATGTTTTATAAAAATATACTTTTTTTTAAAAATAACGATAACTCAAGTATCAGGATTACATACATCTGCAGGACTACACTACGTTTGGTACCTTACTTCCAATTCGTTTGTTCAGCCAAAAATGTACAGCGATATAAAATTTACGCAATATCTTAGGTTCACAGATAACACCCCTGTAAATGCGTAAGAATTTCGTAAACAAAAAACCTCGATTAAAAGTCAGTGAAATTTTCATTTTTTTATTGTCATGAAAACATAATAATAAATTTACTTTATTCCACAACCGACCACCTTTGTTTTAATGCTTCCTACTAAAAATTAAGGTTTGCATTAGCTATTTAATAAGATTGTAATATTGATTTTTTACAATATTTTACATTTCATAATTAAAATTCTCTAAGAGGTTAAACGGTTATTGTTCTTCTTTTTAGTGGATATCAGCAAAAAACGAGGGTAAGCCGGTTGCTGTACAGGTTTGTATCTATTTTCATTTGTAAACCATTTTCATTTGCAAAATTTCTAAATAATGCTTAATTTATATATTTTGGACATTGAAATTAAATTAAATTTAACAAGGCGTTCACCCATTGCTTACTGGTGAATATGTCGGGAAACAATATCGTATTCTACTAAGCATTTTGAACGAATAAAAAAGCACCTGAAAGTTCACGATCCCAATAAGTCCCCGACAATACGCAATTGATTTCCTTTGTTTCATTTGAATTCGATTCGAAAATCATCAATAAGCTTAGAGATTGGAATTCGGATTTTCGAGAGACTCTGAATCGGGACAATAGGAGTACGCACTGATAAACATTATAAGAAAAGCGACCTGGCCAATAAACTAAAATGTTATTTTCAACAAGGAAAAACTCTATGCCTACTTAGTTTCTTTGTGACAACTATGTGACCTGGGTTTCTGGGCAAGGAGATAGATTTTTTTGCGTAGATAGATGGAAAAAAATTACTTCAATTTTTTTAAGAATCTCTTCTTATTATTCCTGTTAAAAACGGGTTTACAGGCCGCACGAATGAATTAACAGGTTTCCTGATAAACTTTTGGTAAATTACAACTAAATATATTATCACGATGTCGGAACACGTGTTCATAAAAATCCGAATATTTTTGCATTAAAACGAAAATTCTTTTTATCATTATAGTATCCACCGCACGTTACAAAGTCGTCATGAGTAATGTAGCTATTGGCTAGAAGTAATCTTGACACTAAATAAATATTATGACTAATTAATAATTAATCAACATTTTCAAAACAGAAATGCTTTTCCTAAAGGTAGGTACTATTTGAGTGAAGCCGTACACCAAAGCAACAAAGCAATTATTTCCCTTGTTTTACAGGGACTGAAAGGGGTATTTTGCATTGAATTCAGACGTTTTGCATGGTTTGATAAATAATAACGCAACGATTATTTACGAGTGTACCTACTAAGTAATTCTATTTGATATCGCTCTCACTCAGATGACTGATAATTTGTATTGATTAAGTATGGTGCCAAAAGTTATGTTAATTTGTCATAAAATGATTTATTTTTGGAGTAATATGCTGTGTTTCGTTACCTCTTTCTATCCAAATTGCACGGTATAATACCCCAAAAATAAATCACTACAATACCGTGAAAATCTCCAATCATATCTTGATTTGTCTTCTTTGTTCCATATCGTTATAAATCGACTCGTTCTGGTATAGGTTTTATATACGTCACATTACTGGGCTTAACTAAAAACAAGTAATATAATCTACGCATTTAAACATGGCGCTAATTTAAATATTACAGTAAAAACGCACTCCTCCTTATGCTTTCAAATATTAAGATTAATTTTTTGTTGGCGGATGTACATTACACAATAAAAATATAAAGAAATAGATATGTATTAAAAAAAACAACTCAATTCATAAGAAACGAAAAGAAATCAATACAAGATTCTATTAGCAAATCTAGTTTGTGATGAAAGGCTTAAATCACAGTGAAAAACAGATAAACAATAGCTGCTAAAAATATGCAAATTATTTATGAAAACGGACATGCTAACGACATCTGGCGGAGAAAGAATTGATCCAGCTTGCTTGCAGTAGACACCTGTAATAGTTGGAATTATGTCGAGATTCTATAGCATAAACACAGAGGTCATTAGAATCGTCTAGGAACGACTAGGAACCCCCTGTCTAGGCCTAAAAACAAATATTTAAGGTTGTCGACCAATTAGATCTGGACGAGAGCTATAAAAATTTTGAATAACCAATCAGTGAACGGAGAGGCGTGCATCAACTACAGACAAAGGATTGAACCTTGGACCCGACATTAAAATAGATAATTAATTGCATTTCCGTTCCCACAAAAATTAGAGGTGAACGCACTATGGTATAAACACTGACGTTCAAGGCGACAAACTCTAGGAAATGTTTACAATAACTGAGACATTTAGGTGATAGCGAACCGTTGACATCGAGGGCTTTTGGCCTTTCATGTTGGAAAAACACACACACGAAAATGCAATGAAAAAAACTATAAACTTGATAGTATAAAAAAGGACGGGTAAAACGAAAGAAAGTTGCTGGCGGAATTTTCAACTGTAGTGCAATTATTTATGATAGAAGTAGGGTGTCAAGTTCGATAGAAAATCGTAATAAAGGGAAACGAAAGTGTTAGGGACATTAGAAATTAATCGTTATCAATTTAAGATGAAGCGGACATATTGGAAAATCAATTTGGGAATGAAAATCTCGCATTAAAATAGACATTTTAGAAACAGTGGAGAGACTGGGCGAAGGAAAATACAGAGATTTTGAGCTGCTACAAAGGTCCTAGGCACATGAAAATAGGGTACCATAGGAAGGCAATAAAACTAAACATTTAGCGATAGATTAAATTCAGGAAACGTAGGCATTTTACATGATTATCAGGGTAGATAGATATTAGAGTTACACAAGATTACAGAGGGATCGAAACAAGATAAAAGGTTGACGGTCTCATGTGTAGTTTGAAGGATAAACAATCGAAATTCGAACATGATTCTTATTTACGTTAAGGTAATAAACGATCAGAAGACCAATTTCAAAAATTTAACGTGGAGCTTATGGAATATTTATTTAAAGCAAAAGATATTAAAATTAATAGGTTTGAAATTAAATTAAATTTACGAGTCTAGTACCAAAATTTTAAACGTAAACAGATGTCAAAGCGGATATTTTATGTGATATTTTGTATTACAAAGATGGAGGATGGGGCGGAGATTGGGTCAGGCAATAAAAGTGACAGATATCCCAGAGCCAAATTAGGTATATCTCCCATGGAAGTGTGGAAAAATATATATTAATTAATAATAAATGAAGTATGAAATTTTCCTGGAGACCACACACATCGGGAAAAGCGAGGAAAAAATAAAGAAAGGGTAAAGAACGGTGATAAAGAATGATCCAAGTGGAGAAAAGCGATACAATTCTAATTTATCCGTAAAATTAATAAATACGGCTTGGAATATAATTAGTTATAGAGTTATGAGCAACAACATAAGGATAAAGAAGAAAATTGTGCAGGAAAACGTCGCGAATAAAAGAAAATCCAAAAATAAGGAAAAACTCAAATCTGCGACATAAAGAAAGAAGGTACGGGTGAAAATGGAAAAGCTCATATAGGTGACAATAAAATTAAGTAGATTTTAAACAAATCGAAATTCAAAAATGCATAGTAAAGATTTCGCCATGGATTTAATCATGTTTCGCACAAGATGCATAAAATTGAGATCTATATATATGTTACTGGGGACGGACCTATCGCGAATTGAGGAAAAAAAAAGGAACGCAAAATCATGAGATTTTAACTACATTTTGTATGAACAGAGGACAAAGGGAGCTTGGGCGAGTAACGCAGACTTACCCGATTCGGACCCTATCAAGTTAGCGACGTGAGATAAAAATTAACCGCCACCCAAAGCCGGACAACAGAAGATCGTATGTAGGAACGATCGAAATTAGGGGAAGGGGTGTTCGGATTTACGAGTTGATAGGAGATAGAATCGATTATCAAAGGAAATTCAGATACGTCTTTTGGAACCTGAGAGGGGTATAAAAGAGGGTACAAATCAGTCAGGAGACAGTCGCGCCGAGGATTCAAAAAGTTGTTACGTGGCAGTACTACGTCTTTGGTAGGATTAACAGTGAAAAATCTTTAAGTGTTAAATTTTGAATAAGTCCCTGGGACTTAGGAAAATTTTGTGAAAAGTACAAGTGCTAGAGTCAGTGAAATTTAATAAGTCAGTTAAATTAAATCAAACAGTGAAAATAAATACAGTTTAAACTCAGTGCTTTGAAAGTAAAGTGTGAAGTGCTTAAAAGTGTTAAAAGTGAATAGTGCAAAAGGTGTTAAAAGTGAATTATTAAAGTTTAAAAATAATTATTTCATTCAAAGTGAAAACATTAGAATTTAATGGAGAGTTTTATCGTTAATCTAGAGTGAACGGGTTCGCGGATTGATATTTAAAAATAGATTATAATTTTGCATCAATCAAACACAAAAACAAAAAAAAGGATTCAATAATAATAAACGCTCAAACCTTTGTTCTAAAAGTAACAATTCGAAAAAAAAATAATTGTAGATACTTTAAAATATTGGTGAAAACAGTGAAATTTAGAAGAAAGTTTTAAACAGATATTTAATTTATTCAGAATCGAAATAATTAAAAGTTTGCGCATTTCGGAATGAATTTTCTTATAAATTTTTATAAAAAATTAAAAAGGAATGAAAACAACAAAATAGTTCGACCTAAATAATTTATAATTTTCCGGCACATCTATATCACGAATTTTAAATATCAGCTAATTTATATGAATCGAGCAAGAATAAAATATTAAATAGGAATAAATAGTCGAAAAGATTAATTTTGAAATTATTTGAAAAATACAGTTAATTAGGTAGGATTTCTTTGACAAGATTTGTTGTGTGGCACCCAACTGGAAAAATCTTGGTGGGGGGTAAGTTTTCCTTTTATAAATAATTTTCAGGACCTAGGAGTGAGGAGATACAGCTGATTATGGTATATCAATTAAATTATTAAAAAACAACAAAACAAAGCATTACACATTAATATATGTATATTATGTATTTATTTATATAAAATAAAGTAATATATTGTATATAAAGAATAAATATATATGTAATGTATTTATATATATGTATTTTATTTATTAATCAAAACATCGGAATGGTAACGATTTAAAATACCTACTCATGGACATATCTATATTATTGAAAAGAAAATATGTATTTAATAATATTCAAGACTATGTAGAATCATATATTTTATATTTATTTATTAATATATGTAATCTTATTTAACGTATTTTGACAATCGAGATATGTGTACTTATATATATATTTATATTTATTTTTCACCTAACTTCTAGTAAATTTACTAAATTCGGGTAATGAAGTAAATAGTTTAACTTCAATAAAGGAATTAAAAATATTTTAAATTGACTATGCACAATAGAGGGTAACGAAACTGAATCATAGGGAGAGGTAGAAATATTTCTTAAATAAACAATCTCACATCTGGGTTAGTGGGTCAGATGAGATGTTTATATTATTCGATTTGTTGATAAACAAAGCAAACACTGAAGAATTGGGTCAGTCAACTGCATAGTTTGAAAACGACCTTGGCCGTAACTAGATAATTTATTAGAGTTATAAGGATAATCATCAGGATGTCATTGTGCAATGTGCAGCGATTTGGGTCATTCACAAATGCTTATCGTTCGCAAACGACAATTGAAAAATCACGGGTTAGCCAGATTTATATCAAAATATTACATGAAACATTTGAATACCATTGATTAGATAGTCACATAGATTTTATTAGTTACCTGAACCAGCTGGAAGCTGCATGCTCTCAAATGCCTATCAATCACAAACGACAATTGAAAAATCACGGGTTAGCCAGTTTATATCAAAATATTACATGAAACATTTGAATACCATTGATTAGATAGTCACATAGATTTTTATTAGTTACTTGAAACAGCTGGGAGCCGCGTGTTTACAATTACCTACCATTCACAATTTACAATTGAAAAGTCACGGGTTAGTAAGATTTATATCGAATAATTATACAAAACATTTGAATGTTATTGATTGGGTGCTCATACAAAACCCCATCAGTTGCCTGAGACATTTGAGAGTCGAGTACTCTCTAATGCGGCAATCAACTACTTGAAACAATTGAGAAATCACGGGATAGGATGAACAAAAATTAATGTTGAACCCTGGAGGTAAAATTTAAAACAAATACAGTTCACCCAATAGGAGGCAGTGGTCGCTCCTAAAACAAGACCATTAACCAAACCAAATAGAGATGACGATTCTCTTAAATAAAAACGTCAAAACCAAACAAAAAGCCTGGAGTTCGATAGCTCTCCAAAACAAACTATCAAATAAGATCTTATTTTACTAGTATTTTTTAGTATAACCTTATTCTTACGTATATATTCGGTTACCAAGCCTAGAGTTTCGCAGAACTCTTTGTGCGAGATCCGAGCTTGGGATGCGAGGTAAATAGCCTCGTATTGCAAGTTATAAACCCTTCCCAAAAACGTATGTATACATATATATTTTCTTATGTACTGTTTACTGGAGAATGCGGACCTGCATACAGCTTGCATTTAGGTCGGTAGACCACTCTCGCATTCTCTTTTAAACGTGGAATGAGGATTCACGACCCGTAAGTCCACACCAACCGTGAGTATATGATTGTATATAGGACGAAACCGGTTCGCCCTAAGTAAATAGTAGACCTTGGAGGAGATGGAATTTGGAGGTTTCGGGACCCGAGGGAAGACTTGAAGGCAGTGCATGATGACGTGGAAGGCTTTTTGGGACGCGATAACTTAGGTATCAATCAAAGAGCCGTGTCAGAAGATTGTGCGAATTTCTTGTTGACTCACGATCATCTCGTTTACTTGCTGGAGGATAGGAGCCAAATTTTGAGGATAGGAGCCAAATTTTGCTAGCAAAGGGTTATTCTGAGTTCGTCAAATATACATTTAACTAATTACATTAACCTACTAAATCATTCTTTACATGTACCTTATAGCAGCAGAATCATAAAGGAGTGGCGCCAAACAGACAAGAGTTAATCAAAATCAAACTTACTAACAATTAACCATTTGAGTTATATTTAATTACCTGTCCAAATAAACATGTATAATATCTTTTATCAGCGTTTAACTACGACTTTGTTAGGGTGTAGGAAATCAGAATAGTTACAATAGGAAAGCTAGCTCATTCAGAGAAATCATTTAAGTCTAGGTTTGCAATGGAAAGGCCAAGTAAATTTTGAAACTCAACGCCTCGATCAGAACCAAGAGGGTTACCACAAAAATGAAAGTAATTAAAATCCTATATCATAAATCAAAAAATTACACAACGTTTGATGGAATTTAATTACAATATAAATACGAAAATATTTGCGTTCAATTTCGTAAATAACGTATTAATTAGTTAAGTACATATGTCTATAAAGATATACAGTACAAGAGGGCTTTAAGTAGCTTTCTGAAGTTATCAAAGAAATTAAGGGTCCAATTTTCATGGAGGCTTATGTGTTGTAGGGGAGGAATTTTCCATCCCTGCGAACACATATGCATAGCCTTAGGAAAAAAAAGAAGTATCGATCATAGCCAAGAGAGAAGAAAATTTTATATTGTTTAATATAATAAAAAGCAAGACCGAAATAATGAAAATATTACAAGTTTCACCTTGCATAACTTTTGAATTTGTTTTACCCAGCTTATTCTTGCGACCAAATGGACGATTTCCCTCTGCAATTGCTGGAAAATGTTGTATACTCGTCGTTCTGCACACAAAATGCCTAAGTCTCGTTCGAGATTAGGGATAGAAGTTAATGTTTAATGTCGAATACTTATCGATTACTTCTCATCATTTCTTACATCAAGGAAGCCCTTTTGGACTGAGTGTTCAAATCTACTATCACTTAATGCAGATGAGCGTAGATGGTGCAAAACTAATGAAATATGCTTGGTTTGGAGGTGGACAAATTCAAACTACATATCACATAATTGAAGAATGAATCTCCACTTACCAGTCACCATCACCTCTTCAGCTATACGAAAAAGAAATATTCATTTGCATTGGAAAGGTCTAATAAAAATTGTGTGTTTTGATATGAAGATTACTTACATAGATATTTAAAAAAAAAGACTTCGTAAAGAATTGCCAATACCACACGCACGTTAGTCCCAATTTCTCAATGATCTTGGATCCTTGTGGAATGATCTCCATGACATCCCCAACGGAGTAAATGACGAGAGTGAAGGGGATGGAAAATTACTCTCTCAAAGAAACGGAAAAGCGCCGCAGGGGAATATTTTCCATGGTATCCCCTTGGGGTAGGTAGGTGTGGGTAAAGTGAGTGGATAAAAATGATTATATCCATAAACACACGGAAACAGAGCCGCAGGCCAAATTTTTTCTATGTTATTCCCAATAGGGAAAAAGCGCCGCAGACAAAAAATTTTGTATGTCGAAGCACAAACTTATGAACTACTACAATAATATTTAGACAAAAAATGGAAATATTTTACTACTGATTATAAGGGAACCTTTAAAACATATCTGCTTAACTTGATAATGGACAGATGCGTCGAATTCCCACCAAGTCCTCCATCATTGCACAGGTGACATTTTCCACAAAAAAATTCCGAATTCTGAGTCCTCAATGTGTTTTGAACTAACCGGGGCCCCCTCCGACGTTGGAGCCCTACAGAAAATTTGATTTATATATTATTATCCTAGTCCTGTGTCTTCAATGTTTACCAACCATCCGCACAGACGATATATTGTACCATGAACTTTTTTCCTATCGGGGCCTGCGTTGTGGATTTAATATATATTTTTAAATTTATAAAAATTGATTCCTGGTCAGGGCCCCCCACCCCGATGTTGGGACTCTAAGCCGAGACCTCTCGGGCCTAAGCAGAAGACCGGCCCCGACAAAGACATCGCGAAACGTTATAAAATCTTGGCATAAAAGTCATATTTTCCATAAAAAACCACAGATTTGTAGTTTTGGCGCTAATTGCAAACACCCTTTTTTCCTTAAATTTGTTTTTGTTCACCAATGTGTCAAGGGGGGGAGGGGTCAGCTGCCCCTCTCCCTCCTGCCGCCCTACCGACTCCTATGGCATAGATCATCAAAACGACGGAGCCAATGAAAGTTATGCGTTCAGATTGTAGATAAATGCGAAGACGGGGCGCCGCAGTGCGTGGACGCGACTTGTAGTAGTTAAGGAGAAAGTTTTTTTTCCACAATTTGTGCTCGCGGTTTTATACTAATAATTGTACACTAGCAGTTAAAAACCCGCTCCGCGGGTTTTTTTCTGCTAGGCACTGCGGGCGGCTCTTGATTGGGCTTCGCCCATTTTAAGTGATAATAACAACAGTTACATTTAATAGATAGATATTAGGACATTCATAGAGAGAGGGTGAGTATATATATATTGTTAAAACACGGAACAGGAAGGAGTTAATTAATAATAACATGCTAAATTTACGCATAATAAGAATGACAGTTGTTTGAATAAATGAAATTTTACGTATTTGTGATGGATTATTTCAAATGAAACACTATTATTGACTACATGTCTACAACTGATATTAACTGTTATCGTACCTAATATAATTAGCTCATAGGAGACTTGCAGTGCTTAAATATGTGTTACAACCGTCAATGTCTATAAGTTTAATCAATATCGTTTAGTTTGTCACAATTAAAGATAGTTATAACAAAGTTGACTTAAATAATAGATTATTACATATTGATTAATTGTACCCGTGTTTATGAATAAAAGGAGGGTAATCATTTGGTAATTCTTTACCTACAACTGTTACTATATCTAATAAAGTTTAAAGTTAGATTATATATACACCTTCATCAGGAGAGTAAAAATCTATATATAAAGGTAGATTATTACAATATAGCGCCCCTGAGGTGATATCTCACAAAAGCGGCGCTATGCAAATTGTCCAATAAATAAATAAATATAATGTTTACATTTTATTGTGTATACACCGAAGTCAAAAAATTAAATATAGATTGCAATTGGGAAAGAAGAAGTGGAAGGAGGGGGGAGTGGTAAGAGTAGGCTGGGTTTATAATAATTAGGAATTACAATATCGTTAGACGGGAAAGACCAGTTAAGTGGGAAAATATTTAAAAGAGAGTTTATAAAAAAATTCTTGTTTGTGTTTCCTCATTTCTAAAATTTCAAAATTATTTATAGGGAACTATTTTAAGACCTGAAAAAAAACAATATATTCATAAGACAGATAGCATTTAATAACGGTTATTCTAATAAATTGATAGTTGAAATACTAAATAAAAAAAATTAAACATATTCTCTTCAAACGGTCTTTCTAAAGATAGAAATAAACAATGGCGTAGAATTCTGCTTGTGGATAACGATACTTCTAAAATTATATATAAAAACAATTCTGGTACTATTCAACTGGCGTTTTACACTAATAACAATGAAGAAATATATTCTTAATAATAAAGATAGCAAAATTCAAACAAAAAAATCAGGAGTTTAAAAACTCAATTGGGGTGATTGTAATTTCTTTTACAAAGGTAGAACCAATAGAAACTTTGAAGTCAGAACTAAAGAATATCGCAGGGCTCTAAATGGAAATAGTGAATTTGAGTTTGCAAATCATCTTTTGAATAATGATCACACTTTCGATAAAAATTCAGGTCTTAAAATACTTCACTCAGGATATAAAGCATCGCAAATAAATGATTTTGAAATTTTACAAATTAGAAAACATGTCAATATAAAATCAGATATAATTAATAAGCAAAAAAAATATAAATAATAATGAAAAATGCCATTACAAAGTGATAAGCTTCCAGAAGAAATCTTCTTATTAGATGCTTGTTAATCGTAAGTAGTCAAATACTGTGAGCTGCATATTTAAATATTCGCGCCATTCATTTGGTTCGTTTTTAAATCGCCAGAGGCGCGCTCTGTCGGCCATCTATAGCCGTGCGTATCCGCCATATTGAATAAGGAACGCGTAATTTTTTATAAACGTCAAACATAATCACGTAACTGTGGATAATTTTCATTGTAATGTAATTAATCCAATGGATTATGAACTTTCTAAAACATATTTTCTTCGATATTATCCAAAAATTATATGAACAGAAACGATGCTTTTGAAGAAATCTGGTATTATTATGAGGCGATCCTATTTTAGTATGAAATCGTGTCTTAATTTTCAAGTTAGCTGAATTTACCCGAAACAGACAATTTTAATTCGACCAATCAGAGGGCCTAGATCGTCCAGACGCTGGCGTAATAATACTATCAGATTCCCTATCTCTCCTGTTTCTATTATATATGAGCAAACTCCACGGCGCTTTAAGCTCTGTGTGTGTTGTGGAGGGGGGGGGTGGTGTCCCGACACCGAGAATCAGGTTCGGCCCAACCGAACCGCGCCCTCCTCGTCTCTCGCCGCTCGCCGCCGAGCCAATTTATTGTGTGGAAATTAGCGCGGCTCCTGCATACTAATCAGCACCACGGACTGGTTGACCTATTTAGTACCCGATAAAGAAAATACTACCGGAATATGTTCATTGATACATCAAAATGGTTCAATTCAAAAATTTTAACGCAACAGCTTCTCCTTGCAAAAGCGCGAGTAACGAAAATCTTACACTGCATTACTATCGTATAAGCAAGGTAAAGTATGATTATATAGAGTTTAAGAACGTAAAGTCTGAAGTGTTTCGGAGAATTTTTTAACAAAATATGATTTTAATATTTTCAGAGTTTTTTTATATCAAAATCACAGTGAAATATAATGCTGCACAGAATATATCGAACATTGGAAAGAATAGGACCACAAGGGCAATTTATATGGCAAACGAACTTTAGTTTGACATCCGACGGTAAATATTGATGTACATTTTCTTAAATACGGTATCTGACGTTTTCTAAATGTTATCGATACTGCACAAATTAAAATAGGATATTTTAAACGACATGGATGGATTAAAAAATATTATTCCAAATCACACATTCTTGTTTACTTATATCTTTGGCCACATTAAAATGTATATTTAATAACATAATTCCTTATCACATATACTCCTATCTAACTTTTTGATGTTCTGACCAATTTTCAGCTTAAGGTCCGTCTATATCCAGTGACTTCTGTCAATATTAGGATAACAAATATTTTACATGGTTTCCATAATTTACATGTAGCGGCACCAAAGATATTACAATATATGTCATCACGCGGCACGCTACTTGAACGTTTGAGTCCTTCAGTATAGCCCGCTCAGCGTAGCCTGGAAATTTCGCGTCAAGCTATCGACTACATCGCCACGACCACACTCCACCACCATTCATCTGCACTGCCATGGTATCGAGCAATCGGCCTGGAGGATTTGCACCGATTATTTCCACCACCATGGTATCGAGCATCGGTCTGTAGGAGTTAATCATCCAGTCTCCGCCCGCCGCGCGTCGTGGACGAATTCAAATCTCGCCGTTTGGGACCTACATGCTTCACATCGTGATGCACACCGAAATAACTACACTGCAAACTTAATAAAGACTTCTTTGTCTATACCTATTATTACTCACACCTAGTTACCATGCGGCTTGAACTAACTACCCACGACTAACTACGTTCCTAGACAGTACGTACATAATGTATGCATACGACTAATGCGATAAATTATATTACTTAACTACTTGAGCGATGGCTACTCACATTAAGGTAGCTGATTTTGATGAATTAAAACTAATTCTGAATTTTTCTTAATTATATACACATAATTTTTTATTATTAAATCTAAAAACATGGGATAAACAGTGAAATCTAAGTGGATTCATTCGCTTTAAGCCGTGGTAAGCTGTTCATAATATATTATGTTTTCTATTTATATTAAGAGTTATGATATAAAAATCGAATGGCTGAATCGAACACCAAACATTCGGAAATCTCCAATGCTCGAGTGCTAATTTTCTATGTGAATGCAAACATTTTCTACATCCAATATCACTTTATTTGTATGCCGATTATTTGGCATGGAGGTCTAAAGATTTCATAAAAGTAGTATGCAATATTACTGTATGAAAGGTCAAAAGATAAGAGAAAACCATAAAATTTAAAAATGCGTTAGAATAATCATTTCAAACTCGATATGATAGCTTGTACCAAAAAACAATCCCTGTGTACTTTCTTTCAATCATAAAAGTTTATCCCTACTTTAGCAGTTAAATTTATGTTTCGGCCAAAATAAGCCTTCAACCTTGAGAGGCTGTGATAGGTGATTGTACGCTAGAGTTAATTATAAAGTTTTTATACAAATCAACAGCAGAAAAAGGGAAAATCTTTACTAGATGGCCAAAAGTTCCCAAAACCATGGCAAGTTTTGTAATATTCAAAGTTTTGTGATGATTATCGTTTTCTTGTGTTATAGCAAATTTTCGTTCATAGTGTATAGGCATTTATTATAATTAAGACCTATTTATAAATAAACCACAATTTTTTTATTGAACATTATAAAAAAAAACGTCCGACCAAAATTTTTAACCGGATAAAACAGAACGTGATAAAATAACATGTAAGGTTAGGTTCGTTTTTTCACTTTTTTCAATGTACCGTTGTCACTTTTCTTTTTTTTTGTCATCGAACCCTGACAAACAAGTTAAATTGAAAGTTTGTCCAAAATGAATTACCAAATAAACTGAATAAACAGGGCAAAAAAGAGAATGCCTTCACTTTAAGATCCGGGTAAACAAAACAATTTACTAGCAAAGACCTTTGGCATGGTGACTTATATCCACACGAAATATTTCAAGGTTCTGAGAGGACTCTTCAGACAGAAAATTACTGATGACACTTTATTTTATTATAACTCTCTAACAATCGTACAATTTCACAAATATTTTAAAATGTGTTTATATTGGTATTAAAACATTATTTGTTTCTTAATGTTGAAATTGTTTCAATATTAAAAAAAAGTTGTCATCTGATTCTAACGTAGTATTTTAAAAATAGGGAAAATCAATGAAGTTTAATGAATTTGCTTCGTTCAAAACAAAACAAAAACTTATTAAATTTTGGTCTCCAGTGACATTTTTGTTTATTATTTAAGTTCAAAAACCAACAATCTTTTACATGCCGCCACCGGTCACTTTGCCAAGTGTACCTATCCTAACTGTACAAAACCTTCCGTTTTTTTTTAAATATTTTTTTATTGAAAAAGACAACCAATAACCTCACCTGAGACCAAAATTTCATTCAAACTTTCGACTCCAAATAATGTCAGGAATCACTAGTTAAAGTATGTCAGTTACGTTCCTTGTTACCGTGTATATTGCCAGTCCCCCACATTAGAAAATATATTATAATACCTTTCAAAGTGTTTTATGATAATCCAACATGATCTTTTAAAATAATTAACCAGCTTTTCTACCCGGCTTTAGTTTAAGTAGGCGGCAGAATTATAGAAGGTACAAACCGTTTCAATAAGCCTAACTTATCCTGAAAAGTGGTTAAGAAGTATGGTTTCCATAGTGAATTTTGATCAGGATCGCTCATATTCCAAGCCGAACGTTTCTACTTACCGGGCTATCGGGCATCTAATAACTCTCTACATCTAATAAGGTGGGGGATATTTCACCACCTCTGAGTAAACGTTCGATAGCGATTACTGTAGAATGGCGTATATTATATGTTTCATCACCACTGAGTAACGTCAGCTGTCAAGTTAACTTATCAAATGTTTACGCTCTTATTAAAGTTACTCGATGAATACTTTGATCACAATGTACTCATAAGTGGTGAAATACCTAAATAATGACATTTCCCTTTGTTCGTCGAAATACAATGAATATTTTGTTTTCATGTTTTAATCCAGTCTTAAATATTGTGATATTTCATGCAAAAAAAATGTGCTCTAATTTATTTTCCATTGTTTGAGAAAACAATTCCGATTAATTAAAATCACGCGCGGGACACTAATAAGCTGTGATTAATTTGTTTATTGTCCAAATAAAGGCGCATGATTTATTTTCCCATTGAAGTTACTTCAACCAGCTTCATAAGTGAGAGGACTTACATAATTCGAAATAATTGTTGTTTTGATTTTTGAAGCGAGTGTTGATCAAACGGCGATAGAATAATCATTGCAAATATTAATTGATTGATACACAAAATTTGCTTCTAAAGTCCTGTGAGTATTTAGTTTCATGGCGTGACTAGCAGGGATCGAAAAATTATTATATAATAGAGTATTCCAAATCCATTAGATATGGTAATGTAAATCATATTCAATTGTTAGGATTAATTTATTGAAATTTAAACCTTATTGTAATATTTGCTCATATTTTGTATTAATAACTATTATAATACATAAAAAGTATAGTAGTTTATTCACAGCCCTCTTCTTTATGGATTTCTGCTTCGAGGCAGACTTTAGATAATGGTGTTTTTCGACATACATTTCGATTGTTGATTTCTTCATCTGATGTTTTTTTTTTTTTTTTTTTTTTTTTTTTCTTTATTCATGAAATATTAATGTGTACAGTTTTTACATGCTTTTCGACTACCACACTAGACACATGCCCGTATTATTGATTTCCTCATCTTCGTGTTTACTTAGCCACACTTATTTAATGTTGTTTTTAAACTTGTTAATCCTCCATGCTTTTTATTTCATTTTATTAAGACGTACATTATGTTTTTTTTTTGGGTAGAAGTTTTGATTTTTATGACTAAAAAGATTTGGGGTATTTGGGCTTGTAGTGTAAGTGTGCTTGTTTTGGTCAGTAAGTTGTCGTTTTTTCATAGGTATTTTTTAATAAATTGTACAATACTGAAAACATTAAATTTATACAAAATTTCCATTAACGGATTCAAAATAAGATTAAAAACTTTCAAAGAATCTATTAAAAAATAGAATAAGACAGCAAAAAATAAATAAATATCGCAACTGGGACCCGAACCCAGATCATTTACCAGTCGTACCGGACCAACTCTCTACCATTTAAGCAACTGAGACCTAATTACATTTTTATTGATCTCATACTTTTCAAGGCTTATATAATAATATAATGTAATTATGCCTATAATATATATCGGTAAGAACTTTCCAATCATTTCAAAGACAAATTGGTAGGAGTTCCACCGCCTTCAAATTATTGTTTAACAATCTGAGTTTCTATCCAACTCTGCTATAAAATGAATATCGCTAGAATCTGTATTCCACATACCTACTTCAAAAAGCCCACAGAGTTTTCCTTTGATGTGTTCTACGACTGATTTCATTAGTAAGTACCAACAGACAAATCATTTTTAAAGAGGACACGTTCAAATTTATGTCTGCACACTCGTAGATTATATAAAGTGTCAATAAAGTATTTCAAACCAGTTTGGAACACCCCTTACCTGAAAAATCTCCAAAAATACTAGGTAATTTCGTTTAAATTTAAGCTCGCAATTCAGTTCGTCAATGTTAATTTATGTATTTTATTTATTATCAAATTAAATTATTTTCGGTCCATCCAATAGAAGTTAGGGTACCTTTTGTTAGAATATGGCAATATAAATGCAATTATCTTAGGTTGGCTATAAGGTATCTGTAAACATTGTTTTGTTGGCAATACTGTTTAACCTTGTTCTATTGTCTATTACTAAGAAGAGACTTGTCAATGTGTACATTTGTAAGAAGAAGAATAAAGTTATTACTGCATAAAACTGAACCCCTTTTTATTGAAATAATCACAGGTTATGGGCCCAGAGTCGCTAATCTGTTGATGAAGTTAAAAGAACGCAAAATAAATCAACGGGAGTGAATATCAGCGAAAAGTGAGGTTAGGTTGCCGGAACGCGTGCAGAAAATTTTCGTTGAGAAGGATAAAATACCACTGATATATCTGATCAGGCAAGGCAGGATAGCAAAATGGAAGGAAACGCGATGACTACCAATGTATTGAAGTTGGAAGGGGCAAGGAATTGGAATATTTGGAAATTTCAAACGACAGTACTTCTCAGAGGACAGGGATGGCTGGACATTGTTGAAGGGCGCACTATGAAACCTGAAGATGTTACCGCGCGAACCACTTGGGAGACAAAAGATGCTAAAGCTCAGACGCTACTGGTTACGAGAATGTCGGAAAACGTTATGCTACATATCATATCGTGCACAACTTCGGCTGCAATGTGGAGTAAGCTTCTAAGTGTATATGAACAGAAGTCGGAAACCAGTATCCATATTATCCAAAAAAGATTCTTTCAATACAGATATGAGAAAGGCACCGAAATATCAGTTTTTCTCTCTAAAATTCAAGAGATGCAAAATCAGTTAAAACAAATGGGCGAGGATATGTCTGATAAATTTATAATAACTAAAGTCTTAATGAGCTTGCCAGATGAATATAAACATTTTATATCGGCGTGGGAATCGGCGCCAGACGACAAACAAACATTCGACAATTTAGTAGCCAGGTTATTAATTGAAGAGGAAAGGGTGAAAGTTAAAAGTGATGAAATACAAGATACTTCGTCCTCGTCTGCGTTCGTAGCTAAAAGAAATGTTAAGTGTTACATGTGTGGTAAAGTCGGACATTTACAAGCTGAGTGTAGAAGTAATCGAGACAGTGAGAAAAAGTTAAACGAACGTAAATGCTTTTACTGTGGAAAATTCGGGCATTATAAGGCACAGTGTCGGTTTAAAAAGTCAAAGGAAAATAAGAAAACAAGTAATGCTTTTGTAGTGTTGAATTCCTCGCATACAAATTATGAACAATCAAAGTGGTTAGTTGACTCTGGAGCAAGCGAACATATGTGCAACGATCGCTCTTTATTTACATCATTTTCAAATGTTCTGCAAAAGTCTGTTATTGTTGGAAATGGGGCTATCATTAGTGTGTTAGGCTGTGGACAGATGGCGGTACAAGTCTATAATGGGACTGAATGGATAAATTCAACCATAAACAACGTTTTGTTCGTTCCGGATCTGAAGTCAAATTTATTTTCTGTGAAATGCGCAGCTGACCGCGGATACACTATGGTCACAAGTGACAGTTCGTGTTTATTTTATAAAAATGGCATTGTTTGTGCGATAGCAAGTCGAGTAAACAGTTCATACTATATGGATTTTCGTTTCAAATGCGAGATCGCAAGTGTTGCTAATATTATTAAAAATGACCTATACGAGTGGCATGAGAAATTCGCACATCAAAACTTTGATTACGTGAAGAAAGCATTGCAGAAAAATAACATTGAAGTAAAACAAACTGACTTACCCCAATGTGAAAGTTGCTTGGAAGGAAAGATACACCGGCTACCATTTAAGAGGAGTGAGCATGTGAGCACAAAAACATGTGAAATCATACATGGGGATACTTGTGGACCCATGGAAGAAAAATCAATTGGCGGGTCGAGATATTTTGTCGTTCTAAAGGATGACTATTCTAACTTTAGAAGTGTGTATTTCGTTGAAGCAAAACACGAGATTAAGCGCTGTTTGGAGGATTTTATAAATAAAGCCGAAAATACTACTGGAAACAAAGTCAAGATATTTCGGAGTGACAATGGGCTAGAATTCATAAATAGAGATGTAAAGGAAATATTTTCCAAGCGTGGGATAACCCACCAGACTGCTGTTCCCTATACTCCCGAACAAAATGGGAAAGCTGAAAGGGAAAATAGAACCCTAGTTGAAGCAGCACGAACAATGCTACACGCGAAGAATTTACCTGAGAAATTGTGGGCAGAAGCGGTAAATACTGCTGCTTTTGTCTTGAATAGAACTGGGAAAGGTAAAGAAGGAAATTCTCCATATGAAATATGGACAAATAGTAGTTTTGATGTTCATCAACTGAAGGCATTTGGTTCACCAGTGTATGCACACATCCCAAAAGAGAAAAGAAGGAAATGGGATAAGAAAAGTGAGAAGGGTTTGATGGTAGGTTATGCTGAAAACGTCAAAGGCTATAGAATTTACTTCCCTAAGAAAAACAGCGTAGATGTAAAGAGAGATGTAATTTTCTTAAGTCAAGAGGAAACAGAGGAAATTGAGGATGTGTCGGATCAGAATACTCAAATTTTGCTGACATCAGAAGAAACAGTGGAAGAACAAAAGGTTGCTGAATGTGAGGAAACTCAAGTTACCCAAAATAACAGTCATACAAATCTCACTGTAAACAGTTCTTTATGTGAAAGTGAAAGCCAGAGTGAATATGAGCCATGTGATGATGAACTATCAGACCTAGATGAAACATTGTTACCTCAAAATGAAAGAAGCAAGCGGGTGAGGAAACCGACAACATTCTATCAATGTCAAAATGTTGTAAGTGAAGCAAATGAGCCAGTGACATACAAAGAAGCTATGGAAAGAAGCGATGCAAATAGGTGGAAAGAGGCAATAAGTAGAGAATTGCAAACTTTAGAAGAGAATAATACTTGGGATTTTTGTAATGCACCAGTACATGAAAAGGTAGTAAGTAGCAAGTGGGTTTTTAAGCTTAAAGGAAATGGTGATGTAAAGCAGTATAAGGCTAGGCTAGTTGCAAGGGGGTTTGAACAAAATGGTTGTTTTGATTTAAGTGACATTTACGCTCCTGTGGCTAAATTATCAACATTTAGAATTTTTGTAGCGATAGCGACTAAATTAAATTTACCTATATATCAAATGGATGTAATAGGGGCGTTTTTGTATGGTGATATAGACAAAGAAGTCTATATTAAATTGCCAGAAGGGGCTTATTCTGAGGGAAATAATATTGTAAAGCTAAATAAGTCACTGTACGGTTTAAAGAGTTCACCAAAGTGTTGGAACATAAAATTCAATTCTGTAGTAAATAAAGAGGGTTTTGTTAAATCTAACTGTGACTCATGTTTATATTTAAAGTATTATGACAATGAGAAAATGTACATTTTACTTTATGTCGATGACATTTTAATTTTTGGTACAAACGAGGAAGATGTTTCTAAATTTAAGAGTATATTATGTAAAGAGTTTAAAATGAAAGACTTAGGGCTAATATCAAATTTCCTAGGTATAAATGTAAAGCAAAATTTGAAAACTGGTATTACAGAGTTAGATCAGAAAGAATATTTGGAGAATATTTTAAAAAGATTTAACATGCAAAATTGTAAGCCTATGTCAACCCCTATGGACCCTAATTTTAACACTAAAATATTTGTAAAAGACAGTATTGCTGTAGACAACAGTATTCAGAATTTGTGCAGACAAATGATAGGATGTCTAATGTATGCTGCATCAGGTACCAGGCCTGATTTGTGTTTTCCGGTTTCTATGTTAAGTAGGTATCAAACCTGCGCCAACAATGAGCTATTAAGTGCATTAAAGAGAGTGTTACGATATATAATGTATAGTCTAAATTATAAGTTAATTTATAAATGTAATGATATCATTTTGGAAGGATATTGCGATGCTGATTGGGGTGGTGATATCAAGGACAGAAAATCCACTTCAGGTTATATACTTTTGATTTATAATTGTCTTGTCGCATGGAGTTCAAAGAAGCAGGCCTCTGTTTCTTTGTCATCCACTGAATCAGAATATATATCTATGAGCATGGCTGCTAGTGATGTGTCATGGCTTATAAATCTGCTAACTGAACTTGATTTTAAAAATATTTGCCCTGTTAATATATTTTGTGACAATCAGTCGGCATTAATAAATGCAAATACAGATGCTATAAAGCGATTAAAACATGTAGATATTCGCTATCATTTTGTTAAGGAATTGGTCAGAGAAAATAAGATTTGTGTAAGATATGTTAACACAAATTTGCAACCAGCGGACATATTAACAAAAGCTTTAAGCAGAGAGCTGATTGTAAAACATTTAAATAAGTGTGGTGTTATGGGCAAAACTGTATAACATAATCAATGTTAAAATAGGAATTATTATTAGTTTGTTTATGTTTAACAACTGTATTTACATTGAGAAGGGGTGTTAGAATATGGCAATATAAATGCAATTATCTTAGGTTGGCTATAAGGTATCTGTAAACATTGTTTTGTTGGCAATACTGTTTAACCTTGTTCTATTGTCTATTACTGAGAAGAGACCTGTCAATGTGTACATTTGTAAGAAGAAGAATAAAGTTATTACTGCATAAAACTGAACCCTTTTTATTGAAATAATCACACCTTTAAAATGATTTGCCTGTAACTTGGTATACGAACTATTATAATTGGGTGTAAGTTGGAATAACAGCAAGTCGATAAACCTCAGCTTTCACAATCTTAATACACTCAATTTACTGAAAATGAAAACATTATTCAATATGTTTAATTAATTAACCATTTCAAAAATACAGATATATCAGTAAAAATAATAAGTACAAAGCGTGAGGAATGTTATAGTGAATTATTCCATTATCATTAATAACTGAAAAATTGAATAAGCTCAAATGGCTTCAATATCCATGAAGCATCGATGCTCAAATTCAATTTAAATAAAAATACAACGTGAGAAATCAGAGAAATGAAAAAAATTTATAACCCAATTTGAAAGCAATTATGCCTCAGGTGCATTCGTAATCATCATATTAATTAGTTGATGGCCAAAAATGTTCTAGCACCATTCGGACGCCATTTTTTTTTTTTTTTTTTTTTTTTTTTTTTTTTTTTTTTAATTTCTATATAATATTTACAGTGTTCACATAATTATTTATATTTTTACATGATATATTTCAAACTTATAACTATAATATGTTGTGTGTAAGGTAGGTTTGAGAAGGTGAAACTGTATGTGAGTAAATTTTTTTTTTTTTTTTTTGCTGGTTGTGAGGTAGGTTTGAGTAGGTGACACTGTGGTGGGTAATGTTATATGTTTCGTGAACACCTCACTAGGAGAACCTGTGCTGAGGTGTTTACGTGGTTATGTTTAAATGGTACATGTATTTATGTGTATTGGTTAAATTTTCTTATATAAATTGTAAATTGTGATTTTAAATTTTTTTTTTTTTTTTTTTAATGGTTATTGTACATTGTTATTTAAAGAAAAAGGAAAAATATTTATTTATGTGCACATATATACATACACCCATGTATATACATACATACATAAATAAACATATATGCATGCATACACACATATAAGTAAACACATGTATACATACATACATACACATTCATCCATGATTATGTTTGGTTTGGTGTTATAATGTTTTGTATAAAATGGATATCTTGTTTTTTGATCCAGGCTGTGATCAGTTTTTTGTGAATGTTTGTGTATGTATTTCCCATTAGTAGTATTTTCAGAGTGGTGGGCATACAATTAAAAAGTTTTGTAGCGTAATACTGGAAGTGTCTTTGTCCGTGTGTGGTGTATGTTATCGGTATGTTCAGGGTATTGTTTGTTGTCGACCTTGTTTTTATTGTTGTTTGAGGTGGTATTAGAGTGTGCAGTTTCTGTTGGAGGAAATTAAGTAGTGCAGATTTGGCATAGAGTTGTCTTATTGACATGACGTCTAATGTTTTGAAAATTTCGCTTGAATTTGTGTGGAATGGTACTTGCAAGATGATTTTAATTATTGCCTTTTGAATTTTTTGTATTGGGTCGATTGCAGTGTTTGTAGCGCTTCCCCAAGCCAGTATGCCATATGTAACAATCGATTGACAGAGTGCGAAATATATAGATCTAAGTATTGAATGTGGGAAAATATTTTTGATTGACTTTATTAGATGCATGACTCTTTTTAGTTTATTAGTAATGAAAGTTATGTGGTCAGTCCAGCGTAAGTGTGAATCAATAATGACCCCTAGGTATTTTGTCTGGTTTACCCTTTCTATACGCTCGCATTGGCAATTGGGTGAAGTTTGTTCACAGTCATGTAGAAACAGGTCTATGTTAGGTGGAGGTTGACCTCTTTGTGTAATACTATGTGTGATGTATTTTGTTTTTATTGTATTAAAGGTAAGAGTATTCCAGTTTAGCCATTTTTTGACAACTGATAGACTTTTTTCGGCAATTATAAATACATCTTTCCATGTGGCTACTTGACAGAGAAGTACTGTGTCGTCAGCGAAGGTCACGATTTTACCTTCAATTTCAATGTCACATAGTTCGTTTATGTAGATGAGGAACAATAGAGGGCCGAGTACACTCCCTTGTGGGACTCCGTACGTGATCAAAAGTGGATGACTTGTCTTGCTGTCAATTTTTACTTGTTGCGTTCTGTCAGACATGAAGCTTTTAATTAGATCGAATTCTATTCCATTAATGCCCATGTTTTTTAGCTTTATGAATAGTTTTTCGTGTGAAATTGTGTCGAAGGCTTTACATAGATCTAAGTAAATAGATACAACTTTTTTCTTAGCGTCAAGATTTTTTGTAATGAAGTCGGTTACAGTGGCTATTGCATGTTCTGTGCTCATGTTTTTCCTGAAGCCATGTTGGTTGATCGAGAGTATGTGATTTGATTCTAGATAGTGTTGAAGCTGTATTTTAATAGTTTTTTCAAGAATTTTCGAAATGGTATTTAGTAGCGTTATGGGTCTGTAGTTGTTTACATTATTTTTTGGTCCTGATTTGTAAATTGGAATAATAAGACCTTTTTTTAGTAAGCTAGGGAAGATTCCTTCTTTTAGACTAAGATTAATTAGGTATGTGAGTGGTTTTAGTAGTTGTTGACTTAGTGTTAAGATAGTTTTAGAGTCTACACCATCCGGTCCTGTAGTTGTGTTATTCTTTAATGATTGAATTATTTTATTAGTATCTTCTAGCGTAACATTATGTAATTTGAAATGTCTGTTGTAATTATCATTACTGATGTTTGCCATTTCAGTGTCAGTTTTGAAAGTCGAGCACTGTGACCCTCCGAGAGTTTCTCGCCAATTCCTTACCAATCCTCTGAGGGCGGTGACCTGTAGATTAGACACCATTTCGTTGGGGTTATCAAAGTACTAATCTATGATAATAAGCATGACACATTTGGCGCGAATCTGATTATTTTCATTGAACCTATTTAGTGGTTCAGCAATTCGTGCTTAGGTAAGTCATCTTATTTTAGTAGTGGGCGCACTACTAACACTAATATAACTACGAACACTATATATATATATATATAAAACAAAGATACTAACATCATTAATGCAAGGTGGATTTCTTGGCTCTCTAAGGGTGGATAGTTTATATATAATGTTGTGTATTATCTAAAGACGGTATCTAATTTGTACGCAATACTATTGAAACGAATCGCATCGTAGAGGCAAGTAGTTGCTACATAGTATTGTGCATTGTTTTCTAAGCATTAAAATAAAGAATCAACGTGAAAAATGTTCACTTTTATTTTTTTGTGAAAATACTAGTTTTTCAGTTTCATTTTCGATAAATCGGCTTTTTTGAAATACTGTTTTTACAGTTTTATCCTAAAATAAAAAATAAAACAATATATAATAAATATAATTATTTTTCCATATAATTTAATTGCGCACTTTCCATTACCTTCCTCACTAGGTGTAACCTGTTAGGACAAACCTGTTCCTGTAGGTTAAAAACAATTATTTTGATTATTTTTTTATTTTTTTATATTTTTTTCCCGTTGGCGGAATTTATTTTTACTCGGGAGATATTTTCAATTTGTATTAGTATTTCGGGCGACTAATTGTTGCTTATAATTATTTGTTAATTATTTTGATGTTAATGTTATTAACAGTTCAGATAGTACGTGCTAAATTTAAATAAGTGAAGGAGAAGAATAAATAAAGAAGTTAGTGTCTAAAAGAAGAAGAAAAATAGATTTAGATATTTGGTTATAAAATCGACAGTGCTATCAACAATGCATAAACAGTAAAAAGCCCTATTTACGTAAAATTTTCCATTGATTGCAAACCTGCCATGTAGTTTTGGCAGATCTCCACCGGTTTTGTTCTTTTATAATTATTTTATTATTAATTACTTCCTGGTTTCATGTCGGTGAGGGGGATACCTCTCTTAACCGTCGAAATTTCAAAAGTTTTGATTCTCAAACAAATTACCGTTTACAAAAATTACGATTTTCCAAGACAAGGAAATAAGACAACAGCCTGTCATTATTTAATTTCAATTAGAACTTACCTAACTCGTTCTTCGAAGGAAAATTGTAACAATCATCTTCATCATCAGTCACTGCTATTTCGGCGCAAATACGTTTTAGTCTGCAAACCAATTTTATATTAATATATTTCTCGCGGGTTTGATATAAGATTAATCAAGCCTCCAATGCGTTTGTCGTAAAAAACAGATGAATGATCCAGTGGTAGGCGTTGTTCTTAGATAAGGGGGTATGCTTTTGCTTTTCAAGTCTTGATAAACAAATATCCCGATCTAAGATTTAAAGGTATGTAATTCGGTAACTATGCTGTCATGGAAGCAGTGGCGTCTCGTGACCTTTGTGTGTACTAGAGTGCTAATATTAAAAATTGGTATTATTGATGTAGTTGTAGTTAAAACCGATTTTTAATTTTTTTTTTCGAAAATTCGATCTTTTGTACGGAGATGAAATTTCCTAAAAATATTCATACAAAAAATAGAAATTTTGAAAAAAAATAAAAATTGATTTCAGCTACAACAACATAAATAATGCTATTTTTGTAATATTAATATACTAGTATACTTAAAAGTCACGAGCCGCCTCTGCATGGAAGTATCATTTTTTTATTTCGTGGGTATGTAATGACTAATGAAATAATTTTTAGATATTTCTTCATCCACCAAAATTTCAAGCTTCTTACAAAATAAGTTGGTTGTTCATTAGACCAAATAAAACAATTTCTTACTACACCAATTGAGCGATTATTAGATTTTTTCTATTATTTTCCATTAATCCCGCACGGGAGTCCCTGAGGAAAATAGTTTCGCTCTGGGTCTAAGTCATCTTTGCGAATGCTGTGTGAAGAATATTTAAAAAAAAAAAAAACGAAGTAAGAACGGGAAGGCAAAAGACATGAGGTTTGGGTTGGAATCTAGGGTTCAGTGTGTCCAGGAGTGATGGATGTTTGAATATTTTATTCCCACCGAAGCGCAAGGTGATGGGTCAAGTGATCAGTTGGAGAGGTCAAAGGGTTTCATCAAACTGGTCACACCTCAGCTGGTGAAATAAATCGTTGTTGTTGGCTTTAAACTGCGGTAAGCAGTTTATGTGTTTCCATATGATATATTTTGAAAAACGTTCAAATTTTGAGGCATGATACTAATTAAATTATATGGTAAATGTATATATAAATTTATATATAAAATTAATAACGATATATATAATAAATAACTTGAGTGATAACTAATCACTCAAGTTATTAAATCAATAAAAATCAATTTTGAAATGTTGTAACGAACCAATTTTTTTTAGAAATCTACACTTCAATTTAAAGCACTGTATTTAACCAAAGAGAAGTGTAACATGACGCTGATGGCGTTGAATCAAACTAAATTGAAAGGGAAAATTGTATAAACTCGTATATTTTGCACGGTCGAACTATTAGCGTTAAGATTCTCTTTTTTTTTTTCATGTTTCGATATTCACAGATTTTTAGCCCTGCTGAACGCACGTATTCACTAATTCAAAATTAATTGAATGGGAAAATTGTGTACAAAATGAATAATATAACAAAATTTGCAGAATAATTTTCGACATAACCTATTGATTTTCTGTTATTAAATTCTCTCTTTTCCGAGTGAAAGATACTCTCAGCATCAGGTAATCTTCCACCCTCCTCTTCCCCATCTTCTTTACCTCCCCACTACCTTCAGCCTCACAACATATACCACAGTCCCACTAGTTCCGGACGGTTGTGAGCAGTTGGGACTTTTGTGCGGTAGGTACTCACATATAATGGAATAAAAGTATGATAAAAGTAAATAAAAGCATAGAAAAAAAAGGAGCTGAATCATTAATGTTAACTAAAATAAGTCATAAAATCAGTTTCCACTGCTTTTGATTTTTTAATGTTCCTCTTCTATAGAAGCTGGCGCTTGTGTCTAGAAGAGTGGTGAGCATCAAGATGAAGAATATTTAATTTTTGTAGTTATGATTTCAGGAAATATGAACATAAAAATTTACAATTAATTAAGAAGATAATTTCATCATAATGGTATTTTTACATTGAACTTCTCTTTAATCGCTTTTAGTGGGTGTTTATCGTTTTCGATTGATATAATAATTACACAGGTCTGCAAATTTACATTTAAAAATTTCTTTTTAAATAGTAATGAGTGAATTATATGCATTTTGGTATGCTGAATTCGAGAATACCATCCATTTCGACCCATCACGTAAGGATTTTCCGCAAAGTGGAAATTAAAATATAGGCAAAACCCGCCTTACACTACTTCTGTAGAAAATGTTAAAAAGAAAAAAAAATTATAAAATTATACAAATTTTATTAATTTTAAGTCATAAAATATTTTATTTACATTATATACAATTATAAATCTTTATATAATCTGCTTTTTTTAGTTTTGAAACTTCGTTTTTTGCTTTTTCTTTTCATTTAATTCAGCTTGAGAAAATTGTTGAGGTCCACTGAAGTGGCCTACTTGAAACTCGTAACTAGAACTTTTTTCTGATTTACTTTCTGATGATGGCAAATCGTCTAGGCTTTGGCTGCTTGTGGTGTAGGAATGCCAGGTCCGTGAGGAACTCGGCGAAGTGCCGAATCCATGTTTGGGTAACAAATTTGTTTTTTTTTTTTTTTTTTTTTTGGTACTATACCCTTGCACATTGCACCAACAAAAATAGCAGTCATCGCTGTGGTTTTGAAGCTCTCTCCAGATCATGGGAACGCCAACATGAAAAGATTTAACTATACCTTTTGACCACATTTTAAGTCCTTTAAACCACCCTGAACAAACTCCATGCCGGGCGCAAGATTTGTCCTGGTCCCCTATCTTCACACTAAAATACGCAAAATACACTTTTTTAACAAAATCAGTAATATTTCTTTGTTGTTTTTTCACTACAAATTAACCACAAAATATAGCAAAAACTCTCAGAAGAATTTATACAATCTTTAGAATTCAGAAATAAATAAATGAAAGGGCATGGAAGGGAGTGGGCACCTTGGGAATTCCGACATCCTCTCATCATACTCACTATGGAAAATCCCGATATATATTATTCAATCTTACTAATTTTACCGTCATGATTTACTAAATGTTTTGTTTCAGTCTATAAAACATAACATTATCTTATAATAAGTTGGAAATGACAAAAAATATATATTTCGGCAGTAAGCCCCGTTTTGCGCCTTAAGATGGGCAATCCCACAGTATTTAGCATTTTGCGGAAAAACCTTACGTGATGGAATTTTTTTAATAATTTTCCAGAATTCAGCAACCAAAAAAGTGTCCGTAAAAGCAACGATTAGTTATTACATAAAAAAAACCCTTTATTTATAAAAGGTTAAAAAAATTACTATCAATTAAATACACTTATCAAAGAAAAAAAAGTTAGATTTTTAGCCTTTATTTTCTGTTCGCCACTGCAAGAAGCACGTAAGGCATTAACCCTAATTAGGTGTAACCATTATTCTCTGAAAACCCGCGTTGCACTCGTAGCGTATTGCAGTGTTTTACAAAGCTACAGTGCTCACAGTGCCTACAGTGCTTCCAGCACTTACAGTGCTTACAATACTCACAGTGCTTACAGTGGATCCCGCAATCTGCCGGCTTTTGCCTCTAATGCATGATTCTGGATTCATCGCTCGTTCTCTCCTCGATCACGTTTGCCCTATGACGCCTGCTCGCCCATAGAATGCAAGCCTTTGCCAGTCAAAATCCGGAGGCGGTAGGCGCCCTGTTTACAGCATTTCCCGATATCCGAATTGACGTCTGCACTATAAACTGCATCCTGCATCTGATACAAGCATGCGTCGAAAGATTGCACAAGATCGAATAAGGGATATGAACATATTAGTTTCTTGATATCGACATCTACATATTATATTTACAATTTATTATGTTTACATTATTAACCCCTTATCCAGTTACATTGATCTGAATCATGGAGATAATAGGTTTTTTTAAATAAGCCATAAGTACTTACTGATGCATGGCATCTTGACTTTTTTGGTAGTTTAATTAGAACATAGTCGGAATCACGATGTGAGACAAAATAATGCATACCTCTCTTTACATTCCAGACCGAAAAGTTGCGCAAATTTCATAATGTCACAGCTAACCAATCAAGAGTGTTATATTGTTGTGTAATAAGAACAAGATTATAATTGTGTCGAGTTTAATAAACCATTCTTGCTGACAATCGTTTTACAAGTGCTTGACAAGAAGAGATTCCGAAGCAAAGACAATCTTACGCATAGATAATATATGGGCATAGTGTTACTATATCCAACGAAGAGCATTGCAAAATTTTATAATTTCTTTATAATTTAAGTTTTATCAGTTCTATTTGCAGTACAGTATTCTAACACTACCATGACCACGACCAGTCCAATAACTGCATTTTTATTTAAATAACTTGGTTAATAAAATATTTAAATATTCACGTTATGACTTCTTCAATAATAACAAATTTAATTTGATTCATTTGATCATGATTTTAAGTAAATAACTTTGTATACACCACAATCTTATCAAAATAATAGACACGTTTCAAAACCAATGGTTTCTTCGTCAGGATAAACATACAATAAAAAAATAAATGTAACGATAGACAAACAAGTATAGACAAAATCCCTATAGACAAAAATATTACAATGAGCGGTGATTAATTAGTTATTATTAAGAAAATCAATTATATGTAATTGGTAAAATGATTATACATCAAGTAATTATTGCATTTATGTATATATCAAAAACTTTTATAAATGAACACATTTCAAAAACTAAATATATTCATAAATCGATATATTTACATAACTGTTATTAAATAAAATTATTACAACATGTTTTAACTATATAAAGTAAATGAAATAATTGTAAAAGAGGTAATAATTTCATTTATGTAAATATATGTATATATATCCACTAAATTTATAAATGAACATATTTCGTAAACTAATTTATAGGTACATAAATGTGTTTATTTATAAAAGTATTAATAGCTTTAAGAAGCTAAATTACTACATGCTTTTAAAGCACGGGTTACTTACCTGCTAATGGTATTTCCACGTACATTCATGATTTAATTATTAAAGACTTCGATACAACAATACAAAGGATATTGTGATATTCTACTAATAGTACTAATGTAAGGTAAAATTACAACTTTTTGATGCGAGACGCTTATTCGATGTATTTTATGACGTATATAAAAAATATAAACTAACTGAAGGTATTTTTTAGCCGTCAATACTAAAATGATGGCTGATAAACACACAATTCTAACAGACATTTAGAGGATACTATAATTGAGCAATTTATTACATACTTGGTCGGCAACTTCGCTCAACAGCCCCATTCCTCTTGTCACACTTTGCTTTGCGATGCGCGTCGGTTGTGCCATAACTGCCGCGCGGTATTCTGAACAGTTCATGGCGTCGACTATAACAATACTGTGAACTAGAGTCCACTTACTGTGAATTAGAGTTAAGGTGATTGTCACAAACTCGTAGATATAATAACAAAATTATGTGCATTCATCCTAGAAAATAAGACACCCCATGCGAAAGTACTGCCTTTCAATCCCGAATCGTTTAGTTTATTTTTTTAGAGAAAAAAATGGTTAATCTTCTCGTTTTACTATTCCAGTAGTTGCATCAAATATTTACACTGGCCCTTTTATTATAGATACAATAATCATGTTCAAAATATATTTTTAGGCACTAAATGAAGATCATCAATTTGACAACCACATTTTGGAATCAAATCATTATTTTGATATAAATTAAGAGTTAAAATTTTACACGAATACAACGGGTTTGAAATCAAATTTTAGAAATTACAAAAAGTGTTAATAGTCAATTCAATATTATTAACCAAATAATTTAAAAAGAGTCATTTATTTTCATAGTGATACCTATGTTTATCATAATTTAAATTTAATATATTTAGATATCTTATTTACTCCTGATTTTTTGATGTTTTTTATTTTATTTTATTTATTTTTTTATTTTTTTTACTAACAAAATTTTTGATACATATACAATTCAGGTACATACATAGTAATATAGAATGAAAGAGTAATAAAAAATCCCACAAAGGCGAAGCCTGAGCGTGGGTATTATGGTGTAAGGATAAAACAGTGGTGTTTAAAATATATATTTTTTAAACTTGTAAAAAGTATCTATAGAAATCAATGTGATTGGTTTTTTTTACAGAAACACACACACACACACATACACACACACACACACACACATACACATACACACATACACACATACACACACACACATACACACACACACACACACACACACACACACACACACACACATAAAACTTAGATGCATGTATATTTCTTTGATTTACAGAAATTAATCTTAAGACATGTGGTATTTTAGTTATTTAGAAACAGATAGCTTAAATTATAGAAAAAAGTAACTCGCTTCGAAATTATTTCTTATCCAACTTTTAACATTTTTCTTATATAAGTTCAGGTTTTGACACATGTTGATGGAATTGGGTAAAGAATTGAAAAGAACGACCACCAAACTGGTGACATATCCATAGTAAATTCAACTTGAGTATTTGGTAATCGAAATATTTTTGAATTATATTTAAAAAATAATGTTGCATGTTTTAGAAATAACATTTTAAAATAGGTATATGATCACGAACGTTTTTATGGAGAAAATTCCACGGATTTCGTAACCGTCCTAATTCGTTTTTTGTTTATAAAAGCTTTTTTCTATGTATATAATTGTAATACTCTTTATGATAATTTAATGAATTATTAATATATTTGTCCATGGGACTATTTTATAGATTGTTTTTTTTTCATTACATTATGTTTAACCTGACCAAGAAACCATTGGTTTCGAAACACGTCAAATTTTTTGATTACATAGTTCATATAATCATCAATATGGTTTACTCAGTATTATTATCAATCTGTCGTTTTATAAAGAATTATTATTTTCAAATTTTTTTTTTATTTAAGTTGAGGGAGCACGTTTCTAGTATATTTTAAAAAGTATCGGTTTGGTTATAGAATTTTGGTGATTTCAATTGCGTATTTTCAGCGATGTTGATGGATTTCATATATTAGTAACTACCTATTTTGCCAGGACAGTGTTCACAATAGTGTTTCAGCACCCTTCGTTGAATTCTTTTACTGTTCAAATCCACTTCGCGGAACTAATTAACACTAACTAAAAACACGTTTTGGATTCCTTCATCGTTCTATTCAAGATCGTTTGGTAGCCCAATAATGGTGATAAAATTTGATGTCAATAAGATAATTTTCTATCAAATTGCAGCGTTTGATAGCTGCTCCTTTCACTGACAATTATTCCCGGTTAGACCGCTTCAGCAGGCAGATAACGGAATTAGGACGGTTACGAAATCCGTGGAATTTTCTCCGTAAAAACGTTCGTGATCATATACCTATTTTAAAATGTTATTTCTAAAACATGCAACATTATTTTTTAAATATAATTCAAAAATATTTCGATTGCCAAATACTCAAGTTGAATTTACTATGGATATGTCACCAGTTTGGTGGTCGTAAGAAAAATAACAAATAATAAAAATGTTTAAATAATCTTCCCACACTACATACAAATTTAAATGTTCGGCATAAAACTCTATCAAAACTGTGAACGTGGGGGATGGTTAAAGTCATCTTTTATAAATTCACAAGAATAATAGAGAAGATAATAAAAAATTCTCCAATTGTGTAAAAGTTGTCAGGGTGCGATCGGCCCCACCATTAAACCTTCATACAAGTAATAGCGGCACCCAAACTTATCCCACAACGTTATTCCGAGTTAATACATATCATCGATTTATAAAGTTTCACGGGAGCCAGTCAACAGAAGGGCAAATCCCCTTATCTCCTCTGGCGCCAAGGCTCGCGGCACACAGGCGCAGGCGGTATGGGGCGGGGAGGGGAACGGAAGAATTAAGCAAAAGCGCCCGTGACAACGCGGCGATGGAAAAACTACCGCCTTCTACAGTGATTAGTCAAAGTTAATTGTAACGAGATTATATCAATATCATTTAGGAGATAAGAAAATAAAGCGTTATTAAATGATTTATGGGTTACAATGTTACAAAACCGCCATTAAAGGAAGATTTTCATAATTTTCGTTAATTAGACAAAAAAAATGTTTTTCGATTCCTAAGGAAAATAGATAAGTTCAGATTGATAACACCGGGAAAATATTCAAAAACCTTTCTTTTCTAACCCTATCAATACCAGAGCGCTTCCTCAGGAACATGAACAAAAAACATTTATCTTGGTATTGTGAGACAAATAGCACCTTATTTGCTAGGTTGCAACCTCTATTCCAGAGACTTAAATATAAGGACAGATCCCATTTCGGCTGTTTTGCTTGGCAGCCATTAATATTTTTATTATTTTAAAGTAATCTTTATATTTATGCGTGTTACAATGCAGATTATCATTTACAAACATTGAACAATTATTTTTGTGAAAGGTTTTATTCAATTCTAATAAAAATAACCCATTGAGGCATAAAAATAAATATGTTCCGAAAAATATCTCATATTATTTAAGGTGTTATCAAGCATACAATAGGGTTTATATGTGAAAATAAAAGTGCGGTGCTGACAGGGTAAAGTTTAGGAAGGCATTCGGGACTATAGTTTCGGTAAGGAGCTTCCTTCGCTTCACTTTTTACTCTTCGGTGATAACATCTCCAGAACAGTTGTCGTTTTGCGAATTCGCAATCAATTTTACAGATTTTGCAGATAAAAGTTGATTTTTATATACCTATTTTTATATGTATTGTATGTACAAAAGCTAATTGGATTAATGTATGTATTACGGGATTTAAAAAACTTATTTTACAAAGAGGGGAAGATGTATGATTGATGAAAGTAGATTGAATGCTGTTGATATGAGATCCCTGAGGCGTATGTGTAGTAAAACGATGTATGATCGTGTGAGGAATGTGGAGATCCGCAGAGTGCAAGGCTGATGTTAGCGTAATGAGTAAGATTAAGAAAGAGACGCTTAGATGGTTTGGGCATGTAGATCGAATGAGCAAAGAAAGGGATGTAAGGAGGATATATGATGCAAATGCGAATGGTAGCAGAAGTCGGGGACGCCCGAGGAAGACATGGCGGCACGATCAAGTGAATCAGATAATCGAGTCAGACCATGTCAATAGTCAGAATAATAGAAGAGCATGTACGAAACGACGTATGAATGTGAATGAGACAAGAAGTGTGTGCCAAGACCGAGTTATTTGGCGGTCCGTCCTCTCTGCCTACCCCTGCGGAGAAACGGCGTGATGGTTAGTTAGTTAGTTAAGGGAGATGTCTAAAAATATTTCCGCAATGTACTTCGACGGGCAAACCTTCACCCAGTCTAGCACATGCAAACCAACTGTCTATAACCAGGTCTAGGCGAGATCTGTAAACATTCTGTAGAATCGGTAAAAGAGTAATCGGTCTGTAGACTCCTGGATCAGACCTCGGCTTGGCATTATCGTTTGGAATGATTTTGAATACGCCTCTCTTCCATACTGGGGGAAATTCCCCTCCGAAAACATGTTCTCATAAGGTAGTTCTGACAGTGCTCATTGAGATACACGAGGAAGACATTTGTAAGCTTTTTTAACACTGCCTCAAAACAAAATACACGCAAACCAGGGTGAACTTTTTGAGTAAGTGGGAATACTCACGATGAGCAGTCCGTTATCGCCAGTACTAATCAACTTTTTTATGGATAAGTTTGAAGAAGTGGCACTCGACACAGCTTCGCCCTTCCTAAAGTATTGTGGTGCTACGTCGGTGATGTCTTCCAAGACTCCAAAATATTTTAATTGATATATCTGTGAGGAACAAACCTATGTCACCTAGTGCAAACAAGGGGCTTAAAGTGTGAACAAATATTTTTATATATCGCAGATTCAAAATATTTGGTTAAGATTTATTAAAAATAATAAAAAAAAACGTTAAACACCCGCAAAGCAACTGACAAAAAAGGATGAATTTTATCAGATCCAGGACTTTCACTGGAACCTATTTTATTAAAAAAACATTAGGTTTCATCTTCACTAATATGTATTCTAGCCAGAGTGCCATGACTGCCATGGTTGTGTTCGGTAATGTTTGGCATTGAATCATTAGTAGGTGATTCCGACTTAGTATAAACCGAAAATATTAAGAATATATTTGCTATGTGCTTTCCATCATTTGCGAAAATATTTTCAAGATGCATTACTTTAGGAATACAATTGGTTTTTCGTAATGATTCTGAGTGAGACCTGATTACATTTATGCTATCTTCCAGACCACTTTCGACAGAGTTGATTCATGATTTAATACCTGCATATTAATCCTTTATTTGCTGTGCATTTTTTTCTAATTATCGTTTAATTGGAGAATTCTTACTCATTATTTAGTCCAAATTTATTTTTTCTAAAGAAGAACAATAAAATTGCTGGTCAAACTAAAAATACATTTTTTAGTTTTTAGTAATTTTTTTTTTAAATTTTCGTCAATTATTTCCCACAATTTTTATAAAACGAGAGAACCATTTTATTTCCATTTTTATTTTAAAAAGAGTTATCTTAATAACGGACAATAGATCTTGTCGACATTCATCATAGTACCGTCATCCCTTCCTGAAGTTGTATTTTGAATAATTTTTATTCATTTCTAAGAATTGTTTTTTTATGTTGTTTTACCTTAATCTTAAATAAAGGGTGATAAGGATCTAATTTGGTTAAACTTCGTGCTCTGTATAGTTGACATCTATGTTCAATTTATCAGATAAAACAGGGTCTTATATATTTTCATTTCTATTTAGAACTTAACTGAATTGATACAGTTTATGAAACGTTGACAAGACTGTGTGTGCTTTCTGTGTTTTATAATTAGAAGGAACATTATTTTTAAATGAATCATCGGGTAAACGTTTCATTTTGACGAAGACCTGAAGACCTGAGGAGGAATAAACTGCGATATAAAATTCGAATGTCTTAAATACAGATTTTGTAATTTTTCAAAATTTATACTACGAGAAATATAGAGTACGAACAAAATTGAGTGAACTGGAATAAGAATTGGTTGATTCTTTTTCGAAACGGTAGCTAGAATTTTTCATCTCCTTTAGACACAGATTTGATTAGCTCACGATCTCATCTAAATATTACATATCCGTCATCAAACAGTTATTCACTAAACACTGTCGAGTTCAATCATGTTTGAAAAACAAATAATATCTTAATTATTCATTACAATTTCATTGCATACATTTTGATAAAATATATTTAATGTATCAAAAATAATTTATTACTACCTTGCCATCTTTTGCGGTATGATGGAGAGGTCCCTTAATAAAGCAGCCTTTTAGGCCGGTCAATTCTTGTCTCCGGCCTAGGAAGCTGCGGACTTTCCGAAATGTACGCGTGTGACACAACTGAGTACTGCAGCAGCAGCGGGGCAGAACTCGCGTGCATGTCCTTCTGAACCGCAGTGGAAACATCTTTTTGTTTCTTTGCAGAACTTATTTGAATTTCCAACCATTTGGCGATACAGACTCACTGTAAGTCCCACAAAGTCACGCCAATTTTTGTTGCGCAAGCGCACGCTGAATGTATGATGAGTACTCTCTGTTGCAAGACGGTCTGGTTCGATCTCAAGCCGTATGACTTAGGAAATACACTATTTTCAAAGATTCCGAAGAGTGTCTTCTCCAGAAAAAAAGAGAGGCTACTCTCTGCCGCTACAGCCATATTGCTTAAACACGCAAAACATTGCTATTATACTAAAAAAATACAGCATTCGGTCATGTCAGCGTTTTGTTATTTCTTGATGATCGTTTTGCTTGGGGCCTAATCAACGCAAATTAAACAACCCAACAAAAATGGTCTTCTGGCTTAGAATTATTTTAGATTAACAAAGGGACAGTGTGTTAAAAATAAACAATCGCTTATTTGTGACAATATTAATTGTGGCGGTCGGTCATTCAATTGGAGTACGAAAATATGAGAGGTCGTTATAGAGTCCCGGAAACCTGCTTAGCCACAGGTTAGTCAGATAGGTCCATACATTTGACCTGTATAATGCTATTATTTAACCACACAAGTTGTACCATGACATCCTCATCGGAGAATTTTGAGAGGCGGATGGAATTGAAAGGGAGTTTTTATTTTTTTTTTTATAGTAATACCGCACAAGAGTCCCAACTGCTCCCGTCTGGAGCCAGTGAGACTATGGCATCCCCAATTGGGGTATGTTGTGAGGCTGAGGGTATTGGGGAGGGGAGGGAGATGGGGAAGAGGAAGGTGGGGAAGTACCTGGCTATTCAGATCTGGTCACCAAACACGGCTAAAGCCATTTCAAGCAACGTTTCAATTCTGAATGGTGGTCTTACACCAGGGCGATACTGAGAGTATCTTCCACTCTGGAACGTGCCGCAAATGTACTATATATTATTTTAAATTAATTAATTGTGAAATAACACAAATTAATCAAATAAAATGTATTTGCGCACGCCGGGTTCGAACCCGCGACCTTCGGATCTGTAGTCAAAAGCGTATACCACTAGACCACGCCGGCCGTCAATTTAATTTGATTAAATTGGATTGATTTGGCGATATGTCTGCATGCATAACCTAATACCTGGCAGGGGCCACTATAGTCCACGTGGAAATAAGTCACGATGCTAAAATAAATAGTAGACTGACTTGCAAATTTTTGTGCAAAATAAAACTTTTCGTACGAACAGTAGTTCAATTAAGGGTCAACATAGTATGTACCTATTTCATGAAATAAGGTTTGCAAACCATGCTGCAATCTCTTGAAAAATAATCCAACCGGCTCCCAGTTACCGTTAATCAGCTATTACTGCGATAGCTGTGTTGTCAGAAGTGTCGCTGACAATGGACAGCGGAGCTCCACATTTTGGGTGAGCAAGTGAGGTTACCTGGGCAAGAACTTATTTGCAGTTGTCGACGATTTACTTGGTTGCTCTTGTCCAGGGCGCTGAATTCTTGCCATTTTGATTCCTTTAGAGAAAGTTGTTGAGCGGGGCTTGCGTCTCTGCAGTTTTGGGCAGAAACGTCCTGGAAAAGTTTAAAGCATTAAAAAATCTGCGTAGATCTTTAGGCTGGCTGTAGCTTTTGATGGCCTCAACTTTTTCTGATACGGGTGTAGTGCCTTTGCCTGACACTAAGAACCCCAGGAATTTTACTTTTGACAAGCCGATGTGGCATTTGCCAGCGTTAATGACCACCCCATATTACTGCAGACGCTGAAACAAAATTTTGAGGTGTTACTCTTCCGCTGGAACACAATTTTGATATGATCCTCTTCCGATGTTGAGGCGATGAGAATTTCATCGATGTAAGCATATCAGAAATCCAGACCTCTGGTGACGTTGTACATTGTCGACATTGTCGATGAAACGCTTAAAGGTCTGAGCCACGTCACGAAGTCCGAACGATATAACTGGACATTCAAAGAGTATATTGCAGTTTTTGAGATGTCTTTTGGAGCAACTGGAATCTGATCTGATTTATGGTGGAGAAGATTTTTGTGCTTTTCAACGACTGTCTCTGAAAGTCTCGAATATGACGTACAGGATAGCGGCCAGGGATTCTCCTGGCGTTGAAGATTCGATAGTCCCCGCATGGTCGCCATTTATCATCTTTCTTAGGCACCATGTGTAGAGGCGGCGCGAAACGATTATAAAGTTATCTTGACTAGCGCGTTAAAATTTGTAAGAAACTGACTGACTGACTGTTGTGACCATGGAACTAGGATTTAATGGAAACGTTATAATTTGTCGAGATGTATTAAAGAATACGCAAAACTAATGAAGCTCCCAAAATTGTCAACGCCCTTGTGGGAGGGGATTGAGACGGGGAAGAGCGGTAAGCGAGCGCGGAAGGGGCCATCGGTCAGAGATGTTTGTGGGATATCGGGTGGTTAGATGAATTGTGAATGGTAGTATCAGTATATGTAGGTTTACGGTAGATATCGAAATCAATTTTATTGTTAATGATACTTAAAGTTAGGTCTAGAAAATTCAAGGTTGAGTTGGTACCTATTTCTAAAGTAAAAACATTCAGCTTTTCACTCCATGATACATCGATTGATTACCGTACCATTAAACAAAAACAATTTTAACAAGGAATTATCTATAATTAAACAAATTGCTGTAAATAACGTGTATGAGACAAAACTATTAGACAATATTCTTAATAAAAAATTGAAACAAATAGCTTCAAATAAATTTCTTTTCAATAAATCTAATAATAATATGAACATTAATCACCAATTCCAGTGGCGTAGAGTACTGTATACAAATAACTTTTCTTCTTTAAGTGTAAAAAAATTCCCTCCAGAAATAAAGCTCGATTTTTATACTTATAATAACTTAGGTAAATACTTAATTAACAATAAAGATATTGATGATCAACTTAGCCACTCAGGCATATATAAACTTAATTGTAATGATTGTTCTGCTTTTTAAATCGGAAAAACGACCCGGAACGTAAACATAAGAATAAAATAACACCTGAAGTGTTTAAATAATAATGCTTTTTCAGAATTCGCGAATCATCTACTAGAAACTAACCATTCATTTGATAAAACCTCTGGGATTACAATATTACATAAAAATGGAATAGGAATTAGGTTAAACAATTTAGAAGCCCTCGAAATTAAAAAAGCCGTCAATAATAAATCAAATATAATCAACAATCAAATCAATTTAACTAATAGTCCAATATTTAATTTATTACGTTAACCTCTGATAAAACTGTTACCTCCCTTCCCCTCCCTTCCTACCCATCCTGTAATCAGTATACATCCTTTCTCGTTCTAGCACTAATAAGGTGTCTGCTCTTTTATTTCTATCTCTTTCAGTCGTGTATTTTATTTCTATCTCTTTCACTCATTGTTTTATATTTTTTTCTATATATATGTGTCTGTATGAAAATAACTTTAGTTGATATAATAAGCCCTGATGAAGCTTGAGCTAAGCGAAACCTGGTTGGCTGTTAATATTAATTCAAAATAAAAGTGGTGTTTTACAAAGTGTATTTTTCATTTAATAACTATATATATAGTTTTGCAGTTAAATATACTAGCTGACCCAGGAACGTTGTTCTGCCATATAAATTATTTCTAGATAGGGCACACTAATTTTTCTGGATAGGGACACCCTAACACCTATTGGTAAGAAATATACTTTATACGACCTATTCTCATGCCTAACAATATATATAAAGATTTATTTTAAAGATAGACAAACATTCCCGGATTACGAATAACCTGATAATATTTGAAAATCTCCTACTACCACCAGAGTAAGCCGAAAATCTTGCTTGAATCGTGATGGAGAACTTAGCTAGCCGAGGAATTAAACACGGGACGCCTAGGTGTTGCCCACACGCGATGCCCACACAACCATTGACCGATCATATACATTTATATTCGAATCGTTCAGTTAGAAAAAAATTGTACATACATTAAAAAAAGTTTTTACAAAAAAATACGTTACGCAAACAACACTTCTTTGAAACCTTGTATTTCGGAAATACAAAAAAAAATTTTAAAAATAAATTATAGATAATTTTGGGCTATGCAAAAGTTTTTTTGTAGGACGCACCTTTAAGAGTAATCTAGTGAAAACCTAAAATAGTGACACACATCTCGTCATACCGACGGGCGCACATGCGGGATTGTTAAAAAAACTAGGATTTAAAGTACGACCTAGGTATATATATACAGACAACACAACAAGATTATATTTGCGTGTTATAAATAAATCTAAAATAAAGGTTTGTTGGTAATTTTTTATTATTATAGAATGAGTTGACTGATCCGACTCATTGACATTCGTCAGCCGCGTGATTTTGAGATCGCCCGCTCGCGTGGTGACGGTTGAAATGAACTCGACCAAAATTGAATTATAAAATGCCTATTTGAGCGGTGTTTAAATACTTACATGTGAAAGGTAAGACCGTCTTTCTTTCCTAATTTTATTTATAGAATAGCTTTTACACAATTTAACGGCGTAGTGGACCATTTTTATATGTTTTATCAACATTTTTAGGAGCTAAATACTCTTTGGTTGTGACCATAGACATGAATATTAGTAGACCTGCCCTAAGTGATTAAAAGCGTATTATTCCCCACTCCCCATACCGGTTCCATTGGAGCCGGCTGGGCTCGCGTATGGCCTCCCGTGAATCTAGAAAATGTGACGTCAGCATTCTTGTGCAAACTAGCGTCGAGCTATGGTCGAGGCATCATCGGTTCATTTTACGAAATAACACGGCAAAATGGTGGCTTGTGCTATGAAAACTTGTAAAAATAGATGTGAAAAAGAGGATAAACCCAACTGTCGTATTACATTCCATATGTAAGCATTATTTTACTTTATTTTAAGCTTATTCACATCGTATAATATGGATCAGTTGTAGAAACATATACTATCACATCGTGATACATCTGAACGCAAAACACAAAGCCGTTTGCATGAGAATCAGGGATGTGCCTTCGCCTTTTGCGCTTAGATAAACTACATAATACACATATCTTCTACTACATATATCTTGCTGGAACTCCGTCGTATTAATAAAGGACAACAAACCAATCATTCTTAAATTTATTCCACTTTAATGGCGTTATTATTAACGAGTTTTGAATTTTACACAACTCATAAACAACACTTAATATAGGATAAATGGTTGGTTATCAATTGTGAAAAATTGCTATGTTTGGAAGTAAAATGTAGATGCAGTGAGCATGTTTAGAATGAAAAATGTATGTGTCATTTTGCTGTCCGATGATATTTTTTATGTATTAAAATTAAAAATATTATATTTTTCTATCGCACATCGCCACCGATCATATATTATCCTTGGATCATACTATCACACGTCGCAACAAACCACGTGTTAGGTATGCGCTTGTTTCGTATGTACGGTACTGCTGGAACGAGAAGGAGTGCATATCACGTAATGCGCTAGGTTATACCGAGTGGCAATGTGTGATAGAAAATCATGTTTATTGTTTTTAATTGAAAAAGTGTCATCGGACGGCAAAATGATGTCCAAATTTTTACTCCAAATACTCTTAGAAATCGCTGGTAAAAGCTGTGTGTATATAATTTCATTTGTTTTTTTAATTGTTTTACTTTTCTATTATCTTCTTAAAAGTGAAATGTTATATATTTTCTTAAAGATTTCATTACAAATCACAGTCAGCTTTCCCCTCTGCGTTCCTCAACTGTTGATTTTACCCCTCACCTTTAAGTTCTAGTATATTAATATTCATACGTCTGTGGTTGTGACGCACTCGTCACTGCTTTATATAGACGTTACATAGATATTTCTGGTAGCCGGCTTTGGTACCTCCAGGAAGCGCGTGGCACCTTCTCGCGACCGCCGACTCGTCTAGTAGGTTCTAGGACGGCTTAGGTACTGTAGTACCATATCGCTAGGTACCAGGTATTACAGTAGTACCTAGCATCGTCCAAGTTGAGCAGTGGTAGTGGCATATTTTTAATGCTATGGGCGATATCAGTGGCGTGCTACTATAGATTTTTCAGTAAAAACAAACATCTAACGCTTTTTCTCGGAACCACTTTTCTTGCTTCGTTGATTTTTTTCTCCGGCACTACTGAACCGATCATTACAAAATTTGACATTTGCCATATATGTGGCTACTGCTAGAACTAGAAATATTTGAAATTTTTTTAATATCAGGATCGCTGGCCACAATATTTTTTAAATAAAAACTTTTGATTCACCTAAAATAATGTAAAAAAAAACTGACTGCATTTGGGAAATTTTTAATTCAAGTATTTTAATTTTTAATAACGTAAAATGAAAATTTGCTTTCGTTGTATGGGGTGACAGCAATTTCACAGAATTTCTGTCGATTCATATTCCTGATTCTATCGGCTAGAAACAATTGAATAACGTAAATTAAAAATACATATAATGTAATTTAATATTCCGGCAAAGTAGTCTACCTAAAAAGCATAAATTATTTAAGTATTATTATTACTCTTTTATTAAACCTAACCTAACCTATCCCAACCTAACCTATCCTAACATAACTTAACCTATCCTAACTTATCCTAACCTAACGTAAGCTAACCTATCCTATCCCAACCCATCCTAACTTAGCCTGACCTAACTTAACCCAAGCTAACCTAACCTATCTTAACATAACCTAACCCAACCTAAACTAACTTAACCTATCCTAACCTAACCTAACCTAACTTATCCTAACCTAACCTAATCTAATCTAACAAAGCGTATTCTTACCTAACCTAAGCTAACCTAACCTAACTTTACCTTACCTAACCTAATCTAACCTTACCTAACCTAACCTAACGTAACCTAACCTAACCTAACCTTACCTAACCTATATAATATTTAATTATTTATAAAATACCTATACCTTTATTTTATTTTTATTTTGGACAAAATAGTACCTACCTAATTTGCATGTAAATGTAATTTGTAATTTGAGTAAATGGTAGAAATTTTACCCACTCAAATTGTATCAGGAATACCAACATAAGAAAATGTCATCAACAGTAATTTTTTTGGTTGTCATCCCATACAACGAAAACGAATTTTCATTTTACGTAATTAAAAAAAGAAATGCCAAAATTAAAAATTTCTCAAATGCAGTCAGTTTCCTTTTATAGTAAATTATGGTAAATCAAAACTTTTAATTTAAAAAATATTTCGTATTAGCCGTGGCCACCGATCCCGAATAATTTTGATTTAAGGTATTTAAAAACCAAAATAGGCTTATTTTTGGAGATTTTTAATCAACAGCCGCCATTTAGTTATTTTTACATAAAAAAATATAATTCTAGTAACGGACAGTAGCCATCCATAAACATATTGAACTCAAAGCGTTTTGGTTTTGTGTTTCAGATAAATCTACTCAGATATAACATCAATGAAGCTGAAATAGCTTTTTTGTGGAGCTTTGCGGATGCTGCTTCCAGAGATAGAAAAATTATGTAAAGTAATTAAAATATTTTATTCATATATTTCAAGAGATATTTAATGAAGACCAAAAATATTTACCTCAATACCTTTTATAGGGACCACACAAAAAATGCTCAAAAGTACCTAATTTTTCAGCCGTATAAAGTGGAATGATCCCTTAAATGAACTAGGTTTTCACAACATTCCCACACAAATGAAATTGTGTTTTTATTGGTTTTGAACAGATTTCATAACATTCTTTGATGAAAATAAAGAATGATTTTTATATTTTTGAAAGAAAAATTTATGATCAATTTAATTATTCATTAATTAGGACTAAAAGGTCTTGGTTCACAATAAATGGAATCGTGAATTTTGTTCCAGGAATGAAAAAATTTTATCTCGTTTTCTGGGAATCAAAAAAAAACATTAGAAGTCCTATTCATACTCAAAATCTGACGAAGATCATTAATTACTCTAAGGAGTTTTAAAAAAAATTAAATCCAGATATTCAGAAAATAACATGGTGCCTACTTAAAAAAAATCACGGATATAAGTGAACTGACTATTAAACTGTTATTTTTGATATCTCTGTTACCTATGTAATCCGTGATTTATATTATCTTTGATCTTGTTTTTGAAAAATTATTCAAATTTCTGTAATCAGATAAAAAAAAACATTGATTATAATCAGTATGACTTGAGTGTTCATTTTAACGGTGTGGAAAATACCTCTAATCATTCTGTCTTCGCAACCGAGCGAAGTAGAAATGAAGATTGCAACTAAAAAAAAAAAAAAATACTTTCGATATACTCGTTTCATAACTCATACGTTTGAAAGCACCGGCAAAGTGTGCATTTTACGAATCGCAGCTTTTCACTTGGAGACAAGTATACATATTATTTTCAGTGTTATTTGAAACCAGCTTTAGGTTAATTAGTTTAATTAATAACCCATTAGGTTGTTGTTGTTCGGTTTTACCGGGTAAAACAAAAAGCTATTATCCATAATCAATTTGTTCGCTTTTTGGACCAAGAGCTGGTCTCATAAAAATCGTTTAGTCTACTATATCTATGTCTTTCACAATTAGAAATATGAACTATACGGTGTTTGAAAGAGAAAATCCAAGCTTTACATTCAATTATAGAAATTAACCATAGAAGAATTAAAATGTTCACCTCTATGAAACCAAAAATTCCGAATGTAATTTGAGAAAAAATGATGAACTGTATTTAATAATTACATTTGTATCAAAAAATGTGTATTTTTTGCTATCAGTAATTTTAGTTCAGTTTAGTTCAGTGACGAGAAAACTTAATGAGACTACTTTTAAAACTTTTTCATGTTTTCTTTCATATTTTGTGTGTAAAAAAATATGTGTTTATTTCTAACGATACTTCTTGAAAGCGTATTTCAACACCTTTCGAAATCCCCCATTAGTTTTCGTACACGTTCAGAATATTACATTTATTTGGATTTTATTATAAGTCAAAACATACAAATTCTCCGAACTTCTGTCGACGTCTTTAAGAAATATAACGGTATATCATCTGTGAAGCATGATATTATTACATTTAATAAAACGCATTATTTGAAATTATAGAGACTTGCAGCTAAGTCGCACACCTGCGAGTTCGATGACACTATTTTCCAAAACGAAATCATAAAAATCGACAAAGGTTAAAGGCTGTTAACAGGCGATTCAATCCGCAAGAGTGAACCAAAATATTATTGATGCAATTGAAAACCTGCATTCAAAACTGTAAACATTTTTTTGCAAGCTGACGCTGACTTCACACGAATACCCGTAGAAGATACTATAAATACCCCACTAACAAAATATTTATTAATATTCAGTATTAACAACTGGTTGAAGCAACACCTACATAACGTGATCTATTTCTGTAACTTGAATTACCATTCCTGATTCTCAACTGAAAGCTGCATTTCCTTCAAACAGTTACCTGGACAACAACGTACCACGAGCTTCTTACTGCCAGCACTCCAACAGCTGAGCCGGATGCATCTCTCTCAAGACATTACAATAGTGAGGCGTCTTCGTGCGCCGGCCCTTATAATCAAATGACGTCCTTGGACTGCCGACTGCTGGCCACCTAAGGCTGGACAAATCCTGCTGGTTATCAACTGCTGGCCAGCTAAAGGCTGGCCAATTCCTGCTGGCTACTGATTGCTAGCCATCGCTGCTTGCTACCTAAGGCTAACCAAATTCTGCTGGTTACCGACTGTTGACCACCTCAAAGCTGGCTAATACTTGCTGACTACCGACTGATGGCCATCGATGCTGGCCACCTAAGGCCGGTTAATTACTGGCTGCTGACCACTTATTACAGTTGCCTGCGTCATTTGCTGTATTGTATAGCGCGCTGATCAAAAGATGCACAATGTGCTCCAATCTGAAGTCATCACTGAAAGCATTCCTGTTGTCTATTTATGTATTAAAACACATACGCAACTTCTTGTGAATTGGGTTGGCTGTAAGAAATAGGAAGTACCTATAAGCTACACCCCTTTGCACGTTCTGTATACTAGTACAATCCATGTAATTAAAATGTGATTTTTTATTTGAATTGTTTTAATTTTAGTTTGTGTAACTTTATTTGGGTAAAACACCTCATGGTGTTTTACTAAAATCATTACCCAGGTAGAGGGCTGATGTGTGTCGGTGCTTATTATTTACAGTAGTTTGTTGTACAGGCAAACATGTCCTGTACAAACTGTCGATATGCTAGAGGCCTGGGGGTTTAATCAATTAATTCCGCATCTAAAAAGATAATGAATTTCAATAAATGACTCCGTGAAATCTTCTACTCCTGTTCGGAATAACAGAGACTTGACGTGGAAATCTAAGGACTAGGAAATACTCAGAAATTGGAATTTTGAACTGCAGTCACAATAAGGGCCCCTCTATTGTGTAAATAAAATTTGATACTTACCAAAACTTCTATTGTGCATTAAAAGCGAAATATTTAGTTAATTGTACCGCGGATAAGAGAAATAAGGCGGAGAAGATAAATACACAGGGGTAAATTCTCACATACAACTGCGTGATCTATTACTCGACAATAAAAAAAACATTAACTACACTCTCGTTTTTGGCTTCGAGTAAAAAAAATACACATCAGCTAATACTATACCCTTACCTCGGGGAACTTCTGTGGGAAGCCAAACAAACTCTCAAAAATACTTCTTGTGGGTAGTCTGGGCCAAAGACGGAAAAGTAATGGCGCGTAAAGCGGTGAAAGATAAAATAATATACTTACATTAAACATTCCTACTACCCCGCCGATATTACTTAAGTATGCTACCATCATCTCTATTATACAGTTAACCTGCACATTAACACATAATAAAAAAAAACCTTTATTTTTATGTAAATACCACACAGGAGTCCCAACTGCTCACAACTTTCTGGAGTCAATAAGACTATATATGCTGTAAGACTGAAAGTTGTGAGGGTGGTATAGGTTGGGACGAAGAAAGGTGAGAAAATACACGGTTATTCAAATCTTATCACCAGACACGGCCAAAGCCATTTCGAGCAACATTTCAATTCGGTGGTCTTTCACAAAGGCGGTACTGATAATAGAGTCTTCCAATGTGGAACGTACTGCAAATATAATATAAAACTATTCTGTAATGCTGATAATAATTATAAGACAATCCAAATGAATTTTGGAGGCGGGTGTAGATACCATTTATTAGAAACCCAACACCCGTGCCATAAGTCTAACCGAGGGGCTCACTATTTTCGGTGAGCAGGGGGGCCCCGGGATCGTATGGTAAGGTTTGTCTAGGTCTTGCCGGCGGATGCGTTTGCCCACTCCCGCGTGGCGGGGCTGGTCGGGAGAAACTGGTTAAGGGAAACCTTTTTACCTCTCCAGCTGGACGCTCCCTCGACCCATCACTTTTCACCGCAGTGAGAGGGGTGTATTCATACGTCCGTCACTCCTGGACACCTCGACCACCAGCTTCCTACCCACCCCCACTTACCTTTTTCTTCCCCAGAATTTCCTCTCCATCCTTTCCCTAAAAGACCCTCCAAAAAACTACCTCAAAGATGTCATAGGCCTTAAGGGAAAGTTATATTTTGCTTAGGGCCTCCTGTGTGGAGCTAATATAAAAAATCCAATAATATGTATTTGGGCTCGCCGGGATAACAACCTCCGATCCCCGGATTCACTATCGAGAGCTTTACCTGTCATTAATAAATAATCAAAATATAATATTTTTATAAATTTTTGACTGATTATTAATTTTTATTAATTACGATGTAGATATTTACCTACACTAGGTTAATTCTTTTTTTGCATTATGTTATATAATATATAACATCTAAAAAGCGTATCGTTCGTGAGCTTATAAATAACTACGTAAGATACCTAATACGCATAACACCACTCATGAAACATCTGAAGAGAGAGAGCCCTGAAAGGTTATTTTTAAATTTATGTATATTTCCTAAAACTAAGACGAACAGAAAATCGACCAAGCAAATTGTTAAAAAATGGTACTACTTCTGCTTTATTCCGACATTTCCTTTGAAAAAAGATAAGATATGTCATTAAATTTCCCAGTTGTACCTTTAACAGGTAGCAAAAAGTGTGATTGATTTTCATTGATGTCAAAAATTTGATCTGTTATATCAGTTTTCTGTGTCACTGTTATCACATTTTTATACTAACGTTGTCTCCCAATTACAAACGAACAAATACAGTAGTACCTGGATCAACTAAAATGTAAAAAAAGTATATACATGCAAAAGTGATTGGTAAAAAAATCAACGTACTCACAAAATTATCTCAGATAACGAAGAAATTGACGAAGTAGAGGAAATCAAATACCTGGGCATTTTAATAGACAATCAACTCTAACTTTAAATTATTAGCTAAGAAAATGGCAAAAAAGGTACACTTTTGAAGAATAATAAATAAATTAGATGTAAATTACTTCTTCAATAGTTGCAAAATTACTTTGTAGCGTCATTTTAAAAATATGAAAATGAAATTCTTTAACCACTTTAAATTAATAATAATTTACGTGTTAAAAAGCCAATGGCTCCTTAATTTAATTTTTTTTTAATTTTCATTATCCTGACGAAGAAATCACTGGCTTTGAAACATACAGATTATTATAAATTAAAAGTGGTATATACAAAAAATTTCATTTCATGTAACAAATAAATTAGTTTATAATAGTATATTAGCATCTCATTTTAATTGCTGCTCTAGTGTCCTTTTTTTGTGCAATCAAAATTTTTTTTCAAATTATCCAAAATATAGGCATGCGAGCAGTGTTGAATTGTAGTAGGTATTCTCAGATAATTAATGTACAGAAACAATTAGGTATGTTAAGAGTGAGACAGCGTATAATTTACCTTAATATTTTTTTTAAGAGGAAGCTACAAGCCAAAAATATGTTTATTCTCGGTATACGTTATATTGTAGGTAATAGGCATTAAAATCACTTGACAAACGGAGTCTAGAATCGATTTCAAGCACAAAACTGTTTTTTATTTATTTTGTAAATAATTTTATGAGATAGCAAAAAAGTTTTTTAAAGTTATTTCCTTTGCGCGTTCATACATTCCTATTGAAAAAAATATTTTTTAGTAGTTTTCATTTATATTTTTTACAGTAATTTATTTTTTTGTTTGTATTCTACTCAAGCAAAACGATAGGAAAACTTTCGATTTATCTAAAGCATATTTTTTGGTATTCATAATGTACACCAATTCGTTATAAAGATTAATCAAAATAATGATTTAGCATTAAGCTTCGCCTTAAGCTCAAAAATAAGATACTTTTAAAATACATGTTTAAGAATGAAGATTTTTATTTCGAAATACATGGCTACTCCACGAGAAGTTGTGGAGATTTTAGACTTCCGAAAACAAATTTGACCGGAACCCAAAATAATCTCAATTTTATAGGATTCAAGATATACAATGAACTACCGACGGATGTTAAAGAAGCTAAAAGCCTTGCTGCTTTTCGTGGGTTATGCTTAAATACTATAAAGAATAAGTTTTAGATGAAGTGTGCCTAAATGTTATAGAAATAATTTGTACATGCAAGTAATTCTAAAGGTTTATACTTGATACGAAATTTAAATAAAAACCACCATAAACAACATATAATAATTATCGTACAGTGTAATATTTAAAAAAAACTTAAGAATTAATTAAGTAAAGCTCATTACGATTATTTTCACCGAACAATACCAGAAATGTAGGTAATTGTTGTTGTTTATTGCTGTATTTCAAAGTTTATTTTATTTGAAAAAAAAACATATATTTGTAAACATTAAATCACGAATTCTACATAATATCATTATGTTCTTATGAATATAAGTAATTTTGTTTTTTTACCTCACTTACTTTATTCGATTATAAGTACATAAAAACTAGAACAATAAAACCAGTAAAACTTAATAGTTGATCCTATAACATGCTTTTGGTTGCACCCACACACGGGCAGTGTGTGGGTAATACAACTAGGTGGGTTCTTGGTGGGTAGGATATTTTGGTTGGTTTACTTATTTTTGTAAATTTTATATATTTGTAATTTGTTAATGTGCATATTCGGTTATGTGCAAATAAATAGAAAAAATAAGTATTAAAATCCATCATTTTTTGTTTGCAACTTTTTAAACAAATTAATTGAAACTTTGTGCCCGATCAGCATTTTTAACCACGGTGGTTTTTATTCAATTTTGTCAACTCATCAAAGTACAAATTACTTTAAACTTTTTTGAATTCTTTACGAGGAATTGGTTTGCGAACTCAATATTAGTTGTGTACATTTTTTCACTGGTTTTATGGGTGAAAAGCTGCATTATTTTCATCTGCAAGGAATTTCACTAATGCTTGTGTCATGGTACATTTTGCACATAATATTTTTTTCATTTTTGCGGGGAATCGATTGTGAAGCTTTTTTTATTTTATTTATTTTTTTAAGAAAAAAAAAAAAAACGGGTTACGAATAAACAGAAAATATTTGAAAATTTCCTACTACCACCACAGTAAGCTGAAAATGTTGATAGTGTTGTGATGGAGGACTCAAACGCGATGTGAACTCAGCCACTGATCGGTCTTATATTATATATATATATATACATAACACAATATTATATTTATCTATTTTTATGTAATTACCGCACAAGAGTCCTAACAGTGGGACTATAACATTCCCAGTTGTGGTACGTTGTGAGGCTGAAGGTAGTGGGGAGGAAAAGGAGATCACCAGGGCGATACTTAGAGTATATTCAGGTCTAAAACATTCCGCAAAAATACTAGGCTTACATATTATTTAAATAATTGTGAATAACACAATTTAATTCAAAAATATATTACGAACATCGCGATTTGAGCTTGCGACCTCCGGAGTCATATCTTCACTTTAGGAAGTTGAATAACTTTACTGCATCGGTATTGTCCTTTCGGAAAACATTTGTTTTAAACTCTAAAAGACACTTTCTATTGGATTAAGTGTTGTTCAAATTATGCCTGTGGTGACACTAATATTCAGCTCGTAACTCGAAATCCACGGGGCAGCAATTGTGAAGGATAGTAAACAATAATATATACCTACGTTGTTTTTTTTTATTATTACCATCGCCCCAGTGACATGACCCACGGAAATATTTACCCGAAGAGTTCTTGGGTTCCCTCTGAAAAAATATTCTGGAATTCGAGCCCGGCATAAAATTTTTTTTGATTTTTACCCGTTTTTAAGGAAAGTGGCATATTCTTTTAGTGTTTCCAGCTAGGAATATTTAAGTTTATCTATATTATTAACTTGATTTTACTACCCTGTTTTGCCTAATTTCAACATATTCTACAAATAAATGAATTATCAAAAGCCTAAGTATGTCGGCATTCAAACAGAGAATAGGAAAGATAAAAATGTTCGACAAAGGATTTAAGAAGTTCCTGCTTAGTAACGACAAGCACTAGTGAAGCAAGCGAAGGTCTATATGGACCGTACTGCGTCAACCGTAATTTCAGTAGACAACAGCGGTGAGATATACTAGTATCTTCCAAATGATTGGACATTCACTTAAGACAGGATGTTTCACAGAATTGTTATTTTTTCGTCGACGTTGTTTCACAGTACTCATACTCGTATAATAACAAAACTTGCGTAGGATTTTTACAAAACTTTTTTAAAAAGTTTTTTCGTCCAAAATAAATCCTGTTTTATTCGAATATTCCATCAATAACGTAGCTTTAGAAAGAGTCACGGAAATGAGAGATCTTGGAATTATTTTGGACGAAAAACTAAGTTTCACCAATCATATCCATCAAATTGTGAACAAAGGTATGAAAACACTGGGCTTCGTATTAAGAACAACTAAAAACTTTAATTCCTTACAAGCCATTAAACTATTATACGTATCTCTAGTAAGATGTCTAATTGAATATAACTCAGTAGTTTGGTCTCCATCTTACAAAATTCACATTAACAACATTGAGCGAATACAAAAAAAATTCTACGTTTTATAAATTTTAAATTAAATATCCCTGTCGAAGACTTAAAATACAATTTTTTATTAAATACTCTAAAAATACATACATTAGAAGATAGACGTAAAATAAACGATTTAACGTTCTTATTCAAAATACTTAACTCTAAATTCGACTGTTGTGAACTCCTGCAACTTATAAACATACACACACCCACAGTAACAACACGACAAAATACAATATTCTACAGCAGCACACATAAGCGTAACTACATTGCCCACTCTCCGATACATCGACTTCACACCATGGGAAATCATTACTTGGGTGATGTTGACATATTCAATACCAACTTGGCAAGTTTTGTGGATCATTTAAAACATTTATTTCAACAATACTCCTAAACACATCATGTAAACCTACAAATAGCTGTAATTTTCTGTTTTTGTTTCTTGTGTTTGTATGACTTGTTGCATAGCTTTTATCAAATGTAATTTTATTCTTATTTTTTATGTTTCAAAATATCTGTCAAATTAAAATTATACTACCAACCATGTAAAAGCCCTCTGGGCGTTAAATAAATAAATAAATAAATAAATTATCTTTATTTTTTCGGAATAACTTTATTGAGTAAAACCTCAAATTGTAATATTTAAATATTGAAGACAATATTAGTGATTTCTAAACGAAAATCTGAAACAGAAAAATCAGAAAAGGAAACGGTCACATCTGGGACTCGAACCCAGGAAAAAATAAAGTGAAAAAATGAAGACAATGTTAGTAGTTCTTATTCGAAGTATGATACAGTTAAAAGTGACCGAGGAGAATAGGGTCCCATTAGCGCAGTTGGTAGAGCACTGTCCCGGAAAGACAGGGGTCCTGGGTTCGAGTCCCAGATGTGACCGTTTCCTTTTCTGATTTTTCTGTTTCAGATTTTCGTTTATAAATCACTAATATTGTCTTCAATATTTAAATAAATTATCTCTCAAATTTTATGAATTGATCAAATTTTTTGAAACAACCCGTTCTTACTCTCATTTGTCATTCGTTTTTTTTTGCTGCTCTTATGTCTGCATTATCCATTAAGGTATTAAAATAGAGTAAGCATTCTTAGCAAATTAACCGAAAACAGGGTTGGTATTTGAACATCACGTGTAGTGGGAAGGAGGGGCGTGAAAGGGAGGGGCGTGGGAAGGGGGGATGGCTTATAATAGATAATGTAAAAAAATAATAATAAAATTTCAATAAAAGTGTAAAATACGATAAAAAATTACGATAAAAAAGAGTTTTATAACTCAGACCGAATAGAGCCACAGTTATTTTGAATTTATTAAACTTTCTTGAGTTTTTCTCAAATCAGTCAAGTACAGCAATTTCATTACATCACATCATTTAAAAACGTAATAAAAACTGTAGATTTCAAAGCAAATTTACATTATTCCATGCAAAGAGAAAAACGAGACGGTCCGCCGAGGCGTGGGGACCGAAACTCACATTAAATACAAGTTGTGAATTTGCAAGCAGGAAACTTAGAAACACTTAATTTACACTGTGAATAACTAATGTTCCTCTAATAATTCAAATTGGAATATGTTTCTTCTGGGAGCTGGCAAGGAGCCACTTCTGGCAATCTCGGAATCTGGAAGCAGAGAGTTTTTTCTGTCTTCAAAATGACCATTATCTTCACTTACGACTGGACGAAAAAATTACTGTAAGAAGTAGAATGGCTTGGAAAAGCACCGAAGAGATTAGCCAATAGACTTATACTGTTGGCATTTCTTTGTGTTCGAAGTGAGTTCAATTTTTCCTTACTTCGTAAGAAATTGACAACCGATTTTTTTTGTGAACATGTAACCCATTACATCTGCCTCTCTTGGGCATAGGCCTCCAAAGTTTTTATAAAAAAATGGCAACCTCAGTTTTCAGACACAATCTTGGATATAGAGACTCGAAGTCTTAATTTTTGGCAGATATGTATTTGGGATTGGAGAACAGATTGGAGTTTAAAATTAGTTGTAATATTAGGATCTGATAATTCCAGGGGACTTAAATGCTTAATAGATAATTAATTAGCTATGCTTTGATCACAAAGGGGTCAACATAGAAAGTTATTAAGTTTAATCATGGAGAAGAGGGTATTTGGAGGACAAGCCCCAAAAAAAATCATGCATTGCTAATAAATTTAATTTTTTGGACTTGCCCTTACTTGAAATCCGGTTATTGCACCCGGGAAACATTTTGACAAAATGGAGGCAAACGACGTCACCATATTTTTGACACCAGGAGGGTTAGAGAATTCTTTGAATAATCTACATCAATACATCGGCCGTACGTTGAAATCAGATACATAAGTCGTACGTTAAATACCCGGACCTTGCGCAGAAAAGTAAAGTTTACTAAAGTAAGGCAACGGTTTGCAGTACAGTCCAAAAACGAAACCGAGCCGCTTTCAAATCAGGTTGATTTTATTAACGTCCTTTTAAGGGGCTTTAGCATATAAATTATTAAAAATATATAGTACTAAATTTTATTTATTTAACAACTTGTAACAAGTTGTGGAGCGACGCTGAAAATGATTGAGGTGGGTAAATCATAACACATTTGTAAAAATGTCTAAGTAGGGTAACAAAATATTCACTTTTAGAAACAAACCCGAGCTTTTGTTAACCCGATTTGGATATGATTTTATTTTTTTACGCAGCCAGCCATTTGCGCGCCATTTTAAAAATGACTAGTAATGATGGGCTATTCTATCAATTTGGATGTCTGTGATGCACTGGCTTCAGACAGTGGTACAGAATTCGAACGTCGAGTTTGTAGTATGGAGTAAATGACAGAAAGATATTAATATTGCACAAAATCGTGAACTGCCTAGTTGATTCATCATATCTGTTAGAAAGGATTGCATTTCGTTGCCCCAAGCAAAACACCAGATCGAACGATTTATTTAGAATACCACATTGTAAATCCAAATACGCGCAAAACTCTGTAATAGTACGTATCTGTGAAACTCACAATGCCTTACGAGATGTAGACATTTTCAACCATAACTTAATATCATATAAAATTCAGCTTAATAAATTAATAAATTAAAATACTTTTATTTTATTCGATTTTTTTGTTGTGAAAAGTACATTATTATCACCCGTAGTGAATAGTATAGCTATGCGAAAAGTTGTATTTTTTCTTTTTGTTTTTAATTTTATGTATTTCTTTATTATGTTTATTTTTTGCCATTTAATATGTTGTGTAGGTAAAAAATACTAAGTCTACATTTAATTTAATGGAACTTAATTGGTCTAGAACATATGAATGCTTATTGTTATAATTTTTTACTGTATGACTGTTTGCTTCCTAAATAAAAAGAAATAAAAAAAAAATAAAAAAATGCAAGACGAAACCTGTTAACGGTACATAAGTATTAATTGTTCTCAACTAATCAAATAAGTATTTTTCTCACATAAGCATCTGATGGGACCTTTTCTCCTTCTGTATTTTAATAAACTTAATATATAATTTTAAGAAATTTTCATATTTAACTTATATAAGAAATATATATTATAATTTTTTTACTAAAAATAGTAAAAAACCTTCCAACATTTGAATTAGAGTTAAAAAAATCGTTTTCAAGGTTACTTACTTACCGTTGTCAACAAGGGTAGACAAAATCTATGAAACCACTACCTACTTTCCATGTATCGGCTTAATTCGAGAAATTATTGAATTACCTCATAACTAATACACGTATTAACACAACTCAAAACCATTTACCCTATACAGTGTTTATCAGTTGCGTAGAAATTTAAAATACGTTTATTAGTATGGCCCTTAGCATTTTTTGTATTCTTATAAAACCTGTGAACATATTTGTAAAAAAAGATTTCTGAACGTACTAATTTTTTTTTAATTTGATAAAAACTGATGCTTCATGATTATTACTGTGTCCTTTTTAATTCCAATAAAATGGTTTTCACTATTATAGGCTCTCATTGATTTGATATAATATCGAAATTGCCGTGAGGTCGAAATAAGGTTGATAAAAATGCCGATAGTAAAACAGCACCTGTTTATTCATACGTAACCCTTTCAGTACCGCACTTTTATTTCCACATATAGACCATATAGCCAGGAAAAAACCTGTAACGGACGTTGTTGGCCATATTTTTCCACTTCAAAAAATATCTTAACTTTTATAAAATGTGCCAACTCCACGCCACTGGCATATTCGTCACTCCCCGCCACTGCTCATTTCATAGCCCGTTTCGTCCAAAATTGATTTTTTTTTTTTGATTTTATGGATTCTTTCGTGATCCTCTAACTAGCTAGGGCTTATAACAATACCCTTCATGTTTCTAACTAACTAGTACTGCGGCTGATTAGCCTTATTACTATCACCATCTGATGGTTGTATTTAATTGACTGAATTTATGTTACATTAATAAGTTTTATGAGGAAAAAATCTTAACTGGATAAAAAACCTCATACAAATGACAAGAAAAAGAAAAACAATAAGTTCTGAACTTTTTACGCTGTTTTACCTTTGTGATTTACTGAATTTAAGTATTTCATTTTTTCATAATTTGGCCGTGTCCTTTTCGCTTCGGTGGTCCTGCAAAAAGTTTGTGAGAGAATTCCTGTGGGAGAAAAAACACATTTTATTATATTAAAAAAGGATACTATTTCTTCGCCATCGCTGTTATTTTTCTCATGGAGCTTCACGGTGAGGTCTCCTTGAGAAGCTCCATTAGGATGATCAGTTTCTCTGCTTTGGATGAGCAGGAGACCAGTCTTTCGCGTTCCCTGATGAGGCCTTGCAGTAGGATCATTATGTCCTCGTCATCAGAGGATCCGGTGTTTGGCGCTTGGCGTTGTTCCGGTGTGGCTCTTCGTGGTTCCTGTTGTTCAGGAGCCTGTTGCTGGTGGTTTCTTCGGCCCGCTACGTCCGCCCAGAACCGGCCGTCTACTCGGGCCGCGGGTCTCTGTGCCCGGGGCTCTGCCTCTTTGCGCCTCTGGGCGTTGGATTACTCCTGTCTGCGCTGGAGAGCAGCTACGTATGCCACCCTGTTGGGGCATTTGCTGTAGTTTGCGGGATGGGCTCCAGCAGACGGCCGGCTCTTCTCGATTTGTTTTGGGGCACTCCGGTGTGGCGTGGCTTCCTTCGCATTTGACGCAGCGGGCGACGTGTGCGCAATTTCTGGACCCATGTACAAAATTTTGGCACCTGTGGCACTGTGTTCCGTGTTGTAGGTGGTTGCTTCGGTACTTCCTTAATGTAATCCTGCAATGGCACAGGTAGATCACCGCGGCTCTCAGGTGGCCCATGTTTGTTTCCTGGCCAAAGTGTGCCAGGTAAAGCGGGTATTCTGTTCCCGGGGTGGTCATCTTGACCACAGTCCTTGCCGGGAAGCCTTGATTCTCAAGGTCTTCCATTATCTCATCTGGAGACAACTTCTGGAGGCCCCTGATGACGGTCTTCTTTAATTTATCCGCTTCCGTGGTGAATGTGTGGAAAGGCTTCTCCTCTCCACGTAGGGCTGCTGTCAGTTTTTTGTGGGCTTCTACTGAGCTCACCACAACGCTGATTTTGCCTCCTTTGGCATAACGGAAGTTGAAGTGGGCACTTCCAATGTGCCTCTGAACTTCTTTCGTAATGTCGCCGTGCGTCATTGACCCTATGGTCATGATTACGGGCGGGACTCGTATACTCTTCCCAGGAGTCGTTGTAGTCATTGGTCTTCGGCTGGTGGGCGCCTGGTCTCTGCTGGTGGACGCCACTGGTCCTGGTGGCGTCGGGCGTTTCTTCGTTGGTGGCGACAAGATTTCCTGGGCTGGTTCTCTTGCTTGATGTAAGGGTTCGTATTTATTTTCGTGAACCACACGAAAAATGGGCTTTGGGGGGGAATGGGGGCGCTTTGAAGCCGTAGCCCTCGTCCATTCCTCTTCCATAGGTGATGTGGCTCTTGGTGAACTGGCTGCCGAGCCAGAGCCGGTCTGCGAGGATCCATACACGAATTCCTGTTCATGCGTGTCTGGATTTATTCTCCAGCCAGTGGCTCCCTCCGAGAATGCCATAGGCAGGGGTTTGTTTCGCTTGAATGTCGCTGTTCCTCTTGGTGTGCGGTGGTAAGGCATTATGTGTTGATTTGTTCTGTAAGAAACGAGAAAGAATGAGTAATTTTTGAGTATTATGCAGAATGCCTTGAGAAAGGCAGTTGAGGCGACGTAAGTGATTTGCGAAGATTGCCTTGAAAAGGGCATTTGGGGCGCGTGCGCCTGCTCCAGGCCAGCGGGATTTCTCCGGCCGGCTGTAAGGAGTTGGGGCCTGGCTGTGTGAACACAAGCCAGACGGAAGCAGTTTTGTGGCTATGTCACAAGCCACGAAAAAACCACAAACTGCGCAAAATCCACAAAATACGCAATCTCTCTATCTTTTTTTCTATCTTTGTCTTTCTATCCTATACTCAATATCCTATCTTTCTCGGCCAAAATGGCCCGAAATTTTGGACTCCGAAAAGCATCGATACCGCATCGCGCGCGTATCCGGGCCGAGCGGAACGATGTTTTGTTTTTTGTGTACACATTTTTGATAACTAATTATAACTTACCAAATATGTAACTAATACCTATTTTAACTTGTACATCTCCTCAGCGGTGGTCAAACAAAAACTATTTTCGATATGCTACCACTGGGGAGGTATTTAAACTGCCATTTTTAACGATTTCAATGTAACCATTTTTTATCATTAATTTTACATATTTGTCTCTACAAAAATCCAGGAACCTCGTAGCATAGTGAATCTTTCCTTTTTCGGAGCGCCATGTTACGATGAACTTCGAAAAAATACTGTCATAACCATTTTACACATTTGATCGCTTCAAGATCAAATTTACAATTTTAATATACAAACATTTTTTTTATTTTTTGTCGTTAAGAATTAGTCTAGTTGTCAAGATACAAATTGTTATAATAATAATAATAATAATTGGATGACTTGTATAGCGCCTTTTTTGTGCAAAATTACCTCAAGGGCACTGTACGGGACGTGTTTGCCTGCACAAGAAAATACTGTAATTAATAAGCACCGGCACACATCAGTTCTCAACCTGGGTAATGATTTAAGTAAAACACCGTGAGGTGTTCTATCCAAACCATCATAAAAGAAAGACGATTCGAATCAAAATTCACATTTTAATTGCAAGTATTATACTGGTATACAGAACGTACAAAAGGGTGTAGCTTATAGGTACTTCCTATTTTTTACAGCCAACCTAATTCACAAGAAATAGTTATGTATTTCAATACAACTGGGATTTAAAACACGGACAGAAAACTGATACAATCGGAATCCTTACAGCGATAATTTCAGATTGGAGCACATTGTGCATCAACGTGCCATACGATACAGCAAATGGCGTAGGCGACTGCTGGAGCAGTGGCCAGTTCAATTGGTAGCCAGCAGGAATCGGCCAGCCTCTAGGCTTCAGCATCAATAGCTAATTCAGTTGGTAGCCAGGAAAAATTGGCCGGCTTCCAGGTTTTCAGCATCAATGGCTAATTCAGTTGGTAGCCAGGAAGAATTGGCCGGCTTTTAAATTTTCAGCATCAATGGCTAATTCAGTTGGTAGCCAGGAAGAATTGGCCGGCTTCTAGGTTTCAGTATCAATGGCTGGTTCAGTCGGTAGCCAGGAGGAATTCATCAGCCTCTAGGTTGTCAGCATCAATGCAGCAGGGATTGGCCAGCCTCTAGGTGATCACCGGCAGTTGGCAGTTCAGTCGGTAGCCAGCAGGTATTCGTCAGCCTTTAAGTTGTCAGCATCTGTGGCTGGTTCAGTCGGTAGCCAGGAGGAATTCATCAGCCTCTGGGTTTTCAGCATCAATGCAGCAGGGATTGGCCAGCTTCTAGGTGATCAGCTGCAGCATGGTCATTTGATTATAAGAGCCGGCACACGGAGACGCCCCATTATTGTAATGATGACAGATGCGTCTGGCTTAGCTGATATAGTGCCGGCCGTAAACAGCTCGTTATAAATAGTTGTAATCTTTAAAATGATTGTGCCGTGATGGAGGAACAGAAGCGACTACAGATTTCAATTGACACTCAGGAATTTATAATTATAATTAACAGATTGCGTTTTAACTGGATGTGTTCCGTCCACTCGTGTTAATTTTTAAAATTTGACTGCCCAATATTTTGTTTTAACTGGGTATTTATAATTTCTCCAACAAGCGTTCTTGTGACAGCAATAACATCAAACATAAAAAACTTGTTTACTGTTATAAACGCAGGTGTTTGTATGAGTCAGCGTCAGGTGTTCAATATTCTTTTTTTTTCCGGGGTAATATCTATTTTCGTTGGAACAGTGACTTCGGAAATTACAGTCTTTATTGAGTTCCAGAGACGACGCGGGTTGGTTCGCTCAGAGTTAATCTTTTCTTTCCAATACTCTGATCTTTTGGAATTTATTTGACTTGTATACTGTTTTTGAGCAAGGATCCACTCGTCTCTTGTAGTTACAGAAGAGTTTTTTCTATAGTTCCTATCTAATTTCCGCATAAATTTCTTCTGGTTTCGACATTCATCGTCAAACCAGCCGTCAGACTTTCGAACTTTTCGTGTTTTTGATGATTTCGGGGCAAATTTATTTAACAGACATGAAAGTGTTTTATTATATGTCTTGACAAGTTCGGTAGGGGTCTTTGTTTTCCAAACATTGGATGTTCATAAGAGAGAGGTCTGTAACTTTTCCAGAAAATCACTAAAGCTAAATTTACGCCATTCCCTTGATACAATTGTTCTATATGGTACTTTAGGCGGGTTAAAATCAATATCAGTGCAAACAAGCCGATGATCTGACAGTCCCTTATCACGAATGTCTGCTGAAAGCAGTGGATCACTGTTCTTTGAAATTAATATATCTAATGTACCACTAGCATCATGAGTTGGGACATCAACCCATTGGCAGCATCCAAAGCTGGCTAATAGATCTAAGAATTTAACAGTGTTTGGTGATGTCACGCGCTCGAGACGAATATTAATGTAGCCTGTAATAATGAGTGCGTCGGAGAGTTATCACTACTATGTCATAAAACTATGTAATTGTAATACAGAAGATCTTGCAAAATCTTTTGCAAGTCTCAAATTTAAGCGTCCGCTTTCAGCAAGCCCAGCGAAAAAATTAATATGCAACATTTTGGGGTGGCTTATGTACTCTCATGTAGCGTGGGTAAAATCCTCCAGCACTTTTTGGTCGACAGCCACATTTCGGGCGTGAATCGACCGAATAGGATATAAGCAGCGACATAATTACAATAAATCAGTTCATCTTTACAAACAAACAAGTGTTTTACTACTTTCTACAAGTGACTCCTGACCTTCACCTGCCTCGCCCCGCCTAGTATTTTCTCCAAATCTTCTGGTGTTTACCTCCTCAAAATCAACTGTCCCTGTTAAGAAACCGCCCAACGCCAGTGAGCAGAGACAACAGCAAGCCCAGTGCCCAACATTCACCGAGCACCGGGTGCGGAAGGCAGACTGCAATAACATTCTTCAACTATAACAACTATCATCACTATCGGCCGTAAAGGAGCATTCTTATCGGCTGAAGACACGGTTTGGACCCGGCGCCCAAATCTACAGTCTTGTGCGGATTCACGTCCAGTACAAAACCCTATCGCACATACAAATGTTTAATTAAAAAATATATATTAATTTACAGTGTAACATGCATAAACATAAAATTATAATGAATCCCAATGCAAACAAAACAGCTAAAACGGGATCTGTCATTATATTTACAGTATGTGTTGCTGTAATAAAGGTTACAACATAGCATAAAAAATAGACGCTATGAGGATACTCAAAATACAGGGGGATTTGTTTGACAAAACAGATAGTGCGTTGTTGAAGCGTGTATCGTTCCTTTTTTATTAATGGCGTAGTTTATATTTGTCAAATGTTAAAAAATGACAGCTTCAAAAGTAACATCTACCGAAATAGCGGGCTATTTAAAATAACCCTTGGAAAACCCTGTATAAATATTTTTTATTTTTATTATCAATATAAAGTTTTTTTTACAGGTGTTTTTCGATGTCTGTCTCACTGGAATATACCTGTGTCGAGACAGATGTATTGGATACATAAATTGGTGTTTACATATTATTTGATGCAAATAAGATTTCATTACATTAAATGACAATGTGCAAATGATAAAAAAATAATTATTTATGTTTACATTGGGAGAAAACTGTTACACGTAGGTACACACCAGTGGCGGCCGATGCTCTAAAAAGGTGGTGGTTCTGACAATCCAAAATAAAAACAATATGACAAAAAGATGGGTAAAAATAATTATTCCACGTACCTTATTTGTAGATAAGGTATATTCTTCCGTTGTTTGTGAAGAGCAAAAACTTCTATCACTTTTGAAGTGAAATTTGGGATTGTTTGCAAAAAATTTTTTTTCAATACTAAGTACAGATAAAGGATTCAAACGGTCTTGACTCATCATGTTTCGCAAGAATGATTTAATTCGTTTTAGGGTAGAAAAACACCTTTCGCTTTCCACAGATGTCATAGGTATTGTACATATTATTTTTAAAAGCTTCACACACTCCGAAAACGACTCGACTAAATTATTTTTATAAAAAAGATTGCCACTGCACCATCGGTGTTAGAGAAATCATCTCTCCCGTATATAGCACATAGTTCATTTTTCAATTAAAATTTATCTAAAAAGATGTACGGGTTCACTGTTTCATTGAAATCACTTCGAGGAAAGTTTTCTTTATATTGAGTAAAGTGTTCACAATCAAATAATTTTGATGCTAGTAGATGGTTAGTAAACTAGAATCTGTCTTTGATCTGTTGTAAGATAATATCACATAGGTACTTCGATGCAAGTTGCATAGTTCACCGTTTTATTTCTTTTTGTTTTGGGCTCACCTGTTCGGTCTATGGAATCACGAACTGTCTGAATGCATTTTTCAATTAATATTATAATTACGTAATTGTAAAAAGCATTCACTTTGTGGCTCATCATACCATCATACCCGTAATTACCCCTTCCACTTTGTCGACATCTCTCTCAAACACTTAACATTTTTGTATTTATGTGTCAATATTTTGTGTAGTAGATTAGTTTTAAATATTCTCCTGACGAAGGAAGGGATCTTCCGAAACCGGTAGAGTGAAAATAAAACTATCGTGGTCAAAAACAAATTTATGTGTTTTTATTATAAATATTATAATTAATAATTTATTTTCAAACAAACTGTTATTATTTCTTATATATTCGACACTGATTACACTCATTTTTATTTCTTATAAAGTTACAAATTAAAAGGATTAAGTTCAGTGTTTAGCTTGATCAAATTACTCGATAAATCAATACCAAAACAATGACAATAATTGCATCACGGCTCGCGATAACGACGCTAGCTGATCTGTGATCTATAGTCCACTATCGATGAAGTTCGAAATTCGACGAACTTCGGATGTATTCGTCTAACCTCGGGTCAAGGTTCATCGATCGGAAATCTTCGGCAATGATCGGGTTATGTCGGCGGCGCGTGTCACACGAGAATCAGCTAATTCCTGGTACAAATGGCTAGATTGACGCGCTCCCAGTGTTTTAAAAAATACATACAAAAATACAGACGGCCGGCGTGGTCTAGTGGTATACGCTTTTGACTACAGATCCGAAGGTCGCGGGTTCGAACCCGGCGTGCGCAAATAAATTTTATTTGATTAATTTGTGTTATTTCACAATTAATTAATTAAAAATAATATATAGTATATTTGCGGCACGTTCCAGAGTGGAAGATACTTTCAGTATCGCCCTGGTGTAAGACCACCATTCAGAATTGAAACGTTGCTTGAAATGGCTTTAGCCGTGTTTGGTGACCAGATCTGAATAGCCAGGTACTTCCCCACCTTCCTCTTCCCCATCTCCCTCCCCTCCCCAATATACCCTCAGCCTCACGACATACCCCAATTGGGGATGCCATAGTCTCACTGGCTCCAGACGGGAGCAGTTGGGACTCTTGTGCGGTATTACTGTAAAAAAAAAAATAAATAAAAAATACAAAAACGTATTTTCGTCCGTTTGCAAATCTGTGCACACGGCCGAGTCGAACGCCGCGCAGCGGCCATACTTTATGCTTGGAGAGATTAAAATCGCTCTCCCTGATAATATTCATTGCATTGTATTGGTAAGTAATATTTTTAAATGATTTTTATAGATTTTATAGTCTTCAGTTTTATAAATTAATTCTAGCCATTTACAATTTAGATAGTGCTGCACACGAACGCACTATGCGACCAGCCGCCACTGGTACACACAGTTAAACGGCAATTAAAACTTGGTACTTAAATTCGTTTGTAGGACACGTGGAAAATATTTCTTGCGAGATGGATATATTGTGTTCAAACACGTTTTTCAAAATGTAATGACAATGAAATAATGTTTCCAAATCTTATTTATCTGACACCATAAGTAGCTTCAATATTGGACATTGAAGAACAAAGAAGTGAAACTGAAAACTTAACTAATAGATATTGTTCGACTTGACATAACGAAATACTCGTAATGGCGGAATCGGCGCCACGGCAACCAAAATAAACTTTTCTATATATTCAATGGATAACAAATATTAACAGATATTTTATCACAGACATATTGTTTTTCAAAGAGCTTTTATACTATTTTTATAATATAATTTACTTACGCAAAAATTTAGCTATTTATTGCCTTTCAAGATAAAACTTTTTTTCAGACGATGTCTGACAGATAAAATAAGTAGGTACGCTATCGAAAAGAATTTTCAAAAGAGGCTTTCCAACTTGATGTCTTATATCTCGTTATTTTTTAAATATTTTTTTATTCGTTATTATTTCTAATTATTCATAAAACTACCAGTATATATGTGAAATAGAAATTATTTCATATATTTAATAGCTGCGTCAAAATTTATGTTTATTTCTATACCTATTTTTCGGAGCGCCAAGGTCGTGTAAACACTTAAGAAATAAATATTTGGCTTGCGTCTGACGAAATGTTTAGAATAACGAGTAGAGTGTTTTATGTATATTTTTATTTGGTTTATAATTATATTTTAGTTATAATTATAGTATCGAGTATAAACCTTCAGAATTACTGACAAACTTATTTCTAAGACATTTATGAACAGTATACACTACATACTACGTTTGATGCATTAAGTGTTTTTTTAGCGTAAAACCCACACAGGAGAAAATGAAGGAGAGGAAGTTCTGGGAAGATAAAAGGTATGGGTGGGTAGGAATCTAGGGATCAGTGTGTTCGAGAGTGATGGGTCGAGAGACTAGTTAAAGAGGTCTAAGGGTCTCCCCGAGCCAGCCTCTCCCGATCTGGTATGCCACGCAGTTGGTGGGCAAGCGCTTCCTGAACACACTTCACCCGACGAACCCGGGCACCCCTGCTAAATCACCAAACGTAGCGAACCACTTGGGGTGGCCTATGGCACAGGTGTTTGTTATCCAGTAAATAGTTTCCGGGGCGGCGGTACCTAAACCTGCCTCCCAAACTGAGGCAAAGACTGTTGGAAAAGAGAATTGAAATTTTACTTTATCTACATAATAGTTTATTGTGGGTAGCCGTGTATTTCGATCGAATGTATGATTTTGTCTTTTCGAATCTTTATGCATTTAAATAAAGATAACGTAAAGATATCCGATACAAAACGTATAAAAACGCCAACGCGCTTCCTATGCACTAGAAATTCTCAATTAAAGAAGCATTAATTAAATCAAGAAAATATATCTGCCTTACCCTATTTTACAGATGTGTGTAGACCATTATTATTTTACAATTTAATGACCTTGTCCGAAAAAACATAATAATTCAAATGAAAAAAAAAAATAAAATCACTGTTTTTTAACTGAAAATCGTACTCGTCAAAAACATATATTTCCAACACAAAAATGAAACACCACTTTTGCTCAACATCATTACATCTATCTAGGGAAAAAATACTTCAACAGCCTACCTGAAAACATCAGATCAATCGAAAACGATAAACACCTACTAAAAGCGATTAAAGAGATGTTCAGTGTGAAAATACCACAATGATGAAACTATCTTCTTAATTAATTATAAATTTTAACTATAATTTTTGTTCATTTACATATATTATTTAATATTCAAATTTCTTTGAATCGTAATTATAAACATTAAATTTTCTCAACTAACTAATTTAACACTCTTTTAAACACAAGCCCCAGCTTCTATAGAAGAGAAACATTAAAAAAGCAGTGAAAACTAGTTTTATGGATTATTATTTTAACTATCGTAATACTCTTATACTCTGTAAATTAATTAATTATTTAATAAAAAATAAATAAAATATTTTCATAAACAAATTCACGTGTTTTTCATCTTATTTCTACAACTGTTTCATGATTTATTCATCTATTGTTTTTATTGAATTAGAGCTAGTTTAAGTTTTTATGTTTGTTTATAGCAACCATGGTTTACAAAGGTGATGGAACATTCATACATGACAGGGCTCCCTGCCACAATGCCAAAGTTGTCCATAAATATCTTCAAGATATGCAAACTCCAACGATCCAAGGCCAAGATATAGGACCCGATATAAATCCTATACAATATCTCTGGTGGATTGTGAAAAATGAATTGAAGAAAAAAAGAAAGCCACTCTTCAAAGAACTCATTCGAGTATGGCAACAAAGAAATAATTAAAACAGCTGCAAAAATTGGTGCACAGCCAGCCGACTAAACTTAAATTGTTTCTTAAGACCAAAGGAATGTTCACCAAATATTAAATATAAGCCATTAATTTAATTAAAGTAATTATAAATCATTCATGTTAATAAACGAATGTTTTGTCCTTGGTGGTTTTTATTTTGTTATAAAAAATTATATTTTTATATCTAGTCTAAACCTTAGAATTACTTGTAGGGGAGACCGGGGGGTTTTGAAACAAAGGTGAGTTGAAACAGTACCGATTTCTCCGAACTTAAAACCGTTGGCGAATTGGCAACGTCGCTTTTCAACCGTTTACCTCCGCTTGCTGGCTCGTCAGTTCGCTTCGGTGCCGCGAGTCGAGCGGTTGTGGAGTTGTGCGTGCCGTGTCTCAAAAATTGTCACAAGTAAGTTTTTAAGGTTTTTTTACGATGCCTATATTTTGATAACGGTTTTGTATTTTGGTTTAAGTTATATGTGTTTCGAAAGCTCATTAACTAACGACTTATTAAATATGTTTGGTACAATTGATTTTTTGTGTATTTGCTTCTTGATTGCGGATTAAATAAAAAATGGGAGGTTTTTTCGTACTGAGGAGATTTGAAACAGACTGTTTCAACTCTCATCGTTTTCAATTTTATTTGTTTATTATTTTGCGGGCATAAAATAAAATGTTTTTTTTTGTTGATTTAATTTGTTTATTTTGTTTCAGAATGCCTACTTTTTATAAAAAAAAGACTGACAGAGGTATGACGAGTCTTGAAATATATGATCTCGCAGCAGAAGAAGTAACTTTGAGACAGAAAAGTCTCCGTGACGCGGCTTCGAGTTACAACCTGAACCATACCATATCACCCGTAGTGAATAGTATAGCTATGCGAAAAGTTGTATTTTTTCTATTTGTTTTTAATTTTACGCATTTCTTTATTATGTTTATTTTTTGCCATTTAATATGTTGTGTAGGTAAAAAATACTAAATCAACATTTATCTCAATGGAACTTAATTGTTCTAAAACATGTGAATGTTAATTGTTATAATTTTTTTACTGTTTGCTTCCTAAATAAAAAGAAATAAAAAAAAATAAAAAAATATCTCCCTCTACAGGTAGATATTTTTTAATTTTTTTTTTTATTTTTATTAAAGAAAAAACTGCTTATGAAGCTAAGGAAATGGCGACTGCTCCAACGGTTGGATATTCCGAAAAGACTGTTTTTGCCGCTTCGGAGGAGAAGGTAATCTGTGACCATCTTTTAAATTGCGCTGCTGCTAACTTTGACCTAAGAACTAAGGAAGCCAGATATTTTGCCTATAGGTTGGCTGTAGAAAATAATAAGAAAATTCTTTCTTCTTGGACTGAGCATGAAATGGCTGGAGAGGATTGGCTTCGATCTTTTATGAAACGTCATCATGTTCTTTCTCTGAGACTACCTCAACCTACAAGTATCGCTCGAGCTACCAGTTTTAATAGAACAAACGTGCAACTTTTTTTTTCTAAATTATACCGCAGTAGTTGACAAACACAAGTTGCAAGGGAAGGATATATGGAACGTTGACGAATCTGGCATCACAACTGTTCAGAAACCAGACCGCGTCATTGCCCGACGAGGACAGAAACAAGTGAGTGCCATGGCTTCCGCAGAGAGGGGAACATTGGTTACTATAGCACCAGCAGGAAACTCTCACCTGAAACTCTTAGACCCTTGCCAAAAGCTCCAACAAGGAAAGGAAATCAAACAAACAGACGCAAAGTGAAATCCGCTGTCTTAACCGAAACTCCAGTAAAGGATGAACTAGCTGCAATCGAAGCAGCTAGAACGGCTAAGAAAAGGGTGAAAAACCTAGCTTTACAGAAACAAAACAACAAAAAGATCTAAACCAGGCACTAAATTAAAAAGGTCAAGGTTGTCAAGAAACGAAGACAGTGCAGAAGGAGAAGAATCCCTTTGCCTTTGTTGTTTAAAGCCAAATTCAAATAGCAGAGCCAAAGAAAAGTGGGTGCAATGTCTGGAATGCAGCAACTGGGCTCATGAAGCTTGCACTAGTGGGAAACTTTCTTATGTTTGCCACAACTGCTTTTCAGACTGACGTTTTTTATTTTCATAATATTTTTATTTCTGTTAGTTTGTTTTGTACTTGAAAAGTTTAGTTTTTATTAGTAGGAATGAGGAAATTTCTTACGTTTGCCAAAACTGCTTTTCAGAATGATGTTTTTTTATTTTTAAAAATATTTTTATTTTTGTCAGTTTGTTTTGTACCTACTTGAAAAGTTTAATTTTAATAAATACCTTTAAATTATATCAACATTTTTATTTTACAGCCCTTAATACTTCTCAAAAATCACATGTTTCAACTCTCCTCGACCCCTGTTTCATCTTACCTTGGTATAAGGGGAGTTGAAACAAGTTGACTTGTTACGGTTAAGTCGATTTTTAACCACAATATTTAACGCTTACAATTTCTTTATGTTAGTCATTCGCAAGTGTAAAGAATGACCTATCGATTGGTACTAATATCATACGATTTCTGTCTATAGTATTTGGTGTATGAAACAAAATGTGAAAATTGTTTCAACTCCCCTCGGTCTCCCCTTGTTACGTTAGCGTTTAGGCCATGTAGTATACTATAGGTGTGTTACACAAATAGTCATCGCCGCACAAGCCGGCGGCAAAGCTTGATACTCCAATCATTCAGGGTGTGGATTATAGTCAATTTCCCAATTAAAACAAGTCTCTTGTTATGAAGGTTTATTATACAGGTAATACAGGTTATCAACAGATCTACAAAGGTTACATAGCTTTTTAAGGCCTAACTAGTTACTTAGGCAATCTATTGACTCTAAGGGCTCTGATTGACAAGGTATATTATGCGCTCACGTGTAATTTACGGCGGATGCGGTGAGACGGTCGGCAGGGGCCATGGCAGGTGCCAGGCAGGGTGCAGGACGGGTGCAGAAGGGCGGCCACGAGGGCACACCACGCTGGACAGCAAAAGGTGCGCCAGAATGATGCGGGGCTGATGCAGAAAGGCGGCCACTAGGGCACACCACGCTGGACGGCAAAGGGACGCCAGGGCGGCGGCCGGAGTCGCAGAGACGATGGAGCAGAACGGGGGCACTGATTGGATGGCCAAGGGGGTCCACACAAACAGGCTAGGGCGGCAGACGCCCAGGGCTGAGGCCGGGGTCTACAAGTTCACGATCTCAGCCTGGGGTCGACGGTAGGTGGGGCAGCTAGCATCACAGGGGTACGAGGTTGGCGGCGTGGTCAGAGGCATGACCCAACTATACAACATAAGGTGCTGGTGGGAGACATCGGCAGACGGAGACAGGACCCAACTATATAACGTAAGGAGGCTGTGGTTCTGAGGGACTGGCGGCACACATGGTGAAACAAATCAGGCCGGTCCATATCTATGGCGACACCAATTTCGGCGGCGATGGTAACTCGGAACTAACACATTGTGTTGAGATCAGCGGGGTCGGCGGTCAACTGGCGCGTGGGCAGCTAGCCGCAAGTACTTGACCTGCGTTGGTCCTCGCTGGGGGGGGGCTTGTCCCACTCTTTGGCGCGTGCCCCATGCCCTTATAAGGACACGAAGTACATGATTGGCTGTTAACCCGCGTGATCGTGACAAGCAGAGATATCGCGGATGTACTTGTATGTATTGGTGATCTAACACGCCATCAGTGCGTGGTTCGTTTCCTGCAATCGTGTGGACATACATAACTTTGCAGTTAGCTCTAGCAAGCTTTGTGCAAACATAACACTACCCTCCTTGTCGATGAAAGAAGATCCCAGGCAACGTGGCTGAAGCAGGGCAACGTCCTCTTGTTTGCCGTACGAGAGGTACAGAGCTACCTCATTTCACAAAGATTTAAACACTCCCTAACGAGCCAAAACAAAAATTTAACTACCTGAGAGCCAAGTTGAACAATCCCTAACAAATACACTGAACAAGGGTTGCCAAACCTCTTTCAAAAATAATTGCAGAAATGATCTCCAAGGCGCGATACAAAACACGCTATGATTTACATACACAACTTTTTTCCAAACAAAAAAAATACACATGGCCTTCTTCCCAACAGAAAAGAATACTCATCACCTTCTTTCCAAACAAAAAGAATATACCTGGCTTGCTTTTTTTTTCTCAAAAAAAAAGACAATACCAAAACAACAAATGTAGCATACAATGTGGTATTACCGAATGGATGTACACAATTTACCACCAGGCCTACACTTTCCATCAACCCACAAAAGAAGAACAATTAACAATGTTCACAATTGTACAATGTTATACAAAATGGTATTCTGGTTAGAGAATATTATACGCTTATGCGATTGACCAAAATCAACCCATATTTCGCGTTTTTTACAATGAAATTCTTAAACTATACATGTTTTTTTTTACACAAAATTCCTGTTATGGAATGTGTACGCTGATTATATCATGCGATTGATCGAAATCAACCCATATTTGCGTCTTTAACAATGAAATTCTTGACACTATACAACACAAGTATCAATACACATGTTATGTTATTTCTTATTATCCATTGATAATTTTGAAAAACGGAAAACAACAAAAATTCTACTCAAGATTTTAACAATATATTCTCATTTAGTCATGGTTTGTCTGGTTGCTAATAATTCTTAGGCATATAGACCAATCCTCTCGTATCGCATATTGATTATACAGGTCAACGCTACCAAGACCTACCATGTAATTAATTATAAGGCTAATATTATCCTATGACATTTAACGATTTATTTCCTATAAACCGTACAGCGCTGTACCAGGTGTTAACAAGAAACACCAGCACGTCGTAACGAAAACGTTCGACAAAATTTTCAGAACACTCATAAAGTGTTCTCACCAAATGACCAGACAAAACCCAAAATGACCTTAAGTGCAATTATCAACCCAATTCTTTGGTTAAGATTCAATAATGTCCCAAAATGACATAAATATGCAACCACCATTTGTCCTTAATGACCAACAATTTTAGATTTCCAAATCTAAGACATAATTACGTTATCTTTACAAAAACTATTTCTTCTTACCGGGTATATATTATAATTCATCTTTCTATGAGAACATACACACCACACTTGACATGGCGTAACACATATTACAATTACACAATTTTATTTCGTCACGACTTTATGAAGGACTTTACACGTTATTTCTTTTTATTGATACCGAGGCAATCAAATACGTGTTTACAACTAAAAAAAATTTACACCATAATTGACATGGCATAACATATAATATAATTACACAATTTTATTTCGTCTCAACTTTATGAAGGACTTTACACGTTATTTCTTTTTATTGATACCGAGGCAATCAAATACGTGTTTACAACAAAAAAAATTCACACCATAATTGACATGGTGTAGCATATAATACAAAAACACAATTTATTTCGTCTCAACTTTATGAAGGACTTTACACGCTGGTTTTTTTTTTTACCATATTGATACCGAGGCAATCAATTACGTGTTTACAAGAAATTACAATACACAACCCATAACCAATTAATAATTAGTTAGGGAACAATTTACACAATTATAATTTACAAACATATTACATACCACTCAACAACTACTGTGTGTGATAATTCAATCTCTGTTATATAAGACTTATTCGAGTCTTTTCAATTTAAAAATCGAGAACTACATAATCCGATTCCTAGAGTTTAACTTCCTTAAAAATAACGACACGTATTCACTACGCAAGAAGGAGAAAAGAAAAAAAAAATTCCAGAAAAAAACAAATAATTGGTATGTAACCAATTAAATACAAAAACATTTGACATAATTTTCTATATAAGAGAATGTCTGAACAAAAACCACATACGGGGTTTCTCATTTGAACTATACAATTTATAACACAAGATATTTGAGTTATATTTACAAAATGGGTTCCTAATCTACCACTGATAACTTTAAGTGATGAAGAACGAAATCATCACTTCAAAAGTACAGGACATTTCTTACGCCGTTTCCTGTCAACGAAAAGAAGATTATATATACAAATATAACCTTAATTTGTACTAAAAATTGGTATATATTCTTAGTACAATAATTCCACGAAATATAAATTAAGTTTATTTTTCGGTCCCGGGCAGGATATTGAATGCTTAAGGCGGTTTTTTCCTTACTATAATAAAAAAAATTCCACTAAAACTTAAGGTTCTTGAATTTAACCCTCAATCAATGTAACGTGTCGTGTTTCGTAACGAAATATATACAAAAATGTATATTTTTAAATATAATTTTATATAACTTATGTAGTTACTTCATAACTACAACTTATATCTTCTATATCACAATACTCATTTATTGTGATAAAAGTGTCTGAGTTTTGATTTATTGTTATTATTACTTTAAAACGAGTTATAGTTATGGAAGAGAGAGATGAAAAGAGAGAGAAAAAAAAAAAAAAAAAAAAAAAAAAAAAAATTATATATTGTATTTCTATAAGATGTCTGCTAGCTAGTCAGAATCTCACAGAAACACAATAAAATAAACAGAGTGACTACTATGTCAGCCAAAATAAATGTACTCAAAGATTCATGACGTCTTTGAGTTATAAACATTGAATGACACATAGCACCTTGTTCATTTAAATAATATTATTAGAAATGCACGAAATATGTATTATAGTTTACATATTATATCGCCTTAAACTGGGTGCGAGAATAAACAATATACGTATCAACATGAACGCGGCGACCTTTGACGAATTCATATTTATTATTATTATGCGTAAATATTGTCTGTTGCGACGCGGGAATGGATCCTTTGTCGGTATTTTTAATAGACGTGACTTATTAAGATATCTCAAGTTACTGCTCGTAGCGTGTTTTATATTTTCTACCAACAATTTATTTTCTGTGTAATATTTTTTGTTGCGAGTTTTTATTCTGTTCAATGATTTTATTTTCTGTAATATAACAACAAATTCAACCCGATTAGTGACACTTATTAGGTGACATTGTTACCTAGTTTTATTATGTCTTTAATGTGAAATCTCCCTACGATTTTTCCATTTAAATCTTCCAGCTGGTATACCGTGCTAGAGATTTTTTGTTTCACCCGATTTTCTACAAAACGGGGTGCGAGTTTATTTGAGAAGTACGTCCCAGCTTTCGATTGTGCAAAGTTACGTCTCCATACAATGTCTCCAATTCCGTAAGAGGCCAACTTGTGTCTTGTATTGTACCGAGCGGCACTTTGTTTATATGCTTCCGCAAGAGAATCACTAACTTGGTCATAAATAGCTACTAGTTCTTGTAATTTTTCCGCGTATTCTGCTACTGTATCTGGTTGTTCGTCATTTCGACTACCAGACGAGATACGCCAATGTGAAGTTCCGTGTACTGTCTTCTCGAACCCGTGCATAAGAAAAAATGGGGTGAAACCAGTCGTAAGATTGACAGTATTGTTTATCGCCGCTTGAACCGTTTTGACGTGTTTTGACCACTGACGGTGATCATTGCCTACTAGAATAGCCAATGTAGTACCGATTGTTTGGTTATAGCGTTCCACTACATTATTCATAGGCGTATAGAATGTGTTGTAATAAATATCTGGGACGCCGTACTGAGATAAGAAGGCTTTAAAGGTGTTTGATATGAACTGTCGACCGTTGTCCATTATCAGTGTTCTAGGGACAGAGATTGGTAAGAAAATATTATATTCTAAAACTTCTATAATGGCTTTAGCCGTAGCATGGCGTAGTGGGAATAACCAACAGTATTTAGTGAAAACGTCTACCACACTTAAAATGTGAAATTTACCATCATAACCCTTGGGGTAGGGACCTATCAAATCTATACTTAAACTCTGCATTGGTCGGTCGACGTTTTTGGGATGCGACATGTAACCTAAGGCTGGTTTCGTTGAATGTTTATAAGCCTTACAAGTATTACAAAGAGACACTAACTTTTTCACATCATTATACATACCGGGCCAAAAATTTCTTAACGATAATTTTTTAAAGGTTTTAAACACACCAGGATGTATTGACGCGGAAGAATTATGACAATCCGAGATAATAGCTTGCCGATCTTCTACAGGGGACACTAATTTCCATTCGTAGTCTTCTTGTAAAGAAAAATCAGCTTTGCAATGTTTAAACAACTTATTTTCTTGTATCAGGAAGTTAGGACAATTTTGTGGGTTATCAACGCATTTTTTATATAGTTCTGTGTACCATTTGTCCTTAGAACTGGGCGTGCTTAATAAAGAGTCTAGCTGAGTAACTTCTATACGTGAGAGTGCGTCCGGTACTATATGCAGGGAACCTTTACGGTGAATAATATCAAAATCGAATTGAGACAAACGAGTCGCCCATCTAGCAAGTCTACCTGAAGGATTTTCTAGTGACATCAACCACCTTAAACTCGAGTGGTCTGTGACTACTGTGAACTTTGACCCTTCGACGTATGAGCGAAAGTTGTACACGGCGTCCAGAATAGCTAATAATTCGCGCTCTGTGGTGCTATAATTTTTCTCCGCCTTTGATAATACTCTCGAGTAATATGCTACAGGGTGCTCTGCGTCTTCGAATTGTTGAGAGAGACATGCACCGATTGCAAAATTTGAGCTATCGCATTGTATTATAAAAGGTAATTTAAAATCAGGACAACTTAATACCGGTGCCGAGATCAATGCATTCTTCAAGGTGGAAAATGACTTTTCTACTTCATCATTCCATGTATAATTAGGTAGGTTCTTCTTACCCCCAGTTATATGAGTTAAAGGTGCGGCAATGTTTGAAAAATTGTCAATAAAACGTCTGTAATAACTACATAAACCTAAGAATGATTTCACCTGTTTTGTATTCTGAGGACGGGGAAAATTCTTAATAGTTTCAATTTTCGCCGGGTCTGTGCGGAGACCTTCCCTGTCTATAACAAAACCTAAGTATTTTAGTCTTGATTTACAAAATTCAGATTTTTCCATATTTAATGTTAATCCTGCATTCTTAAGTATACCACATACTTTTTTAAGAAGTTCAATGTGTTCTTCAAAAGTTTGCGAAATAATAATTAAGTCATCTAAATATGCAAAAAGGTTTGGTTCAAATTCTGGACCGAAAAGAGTGTCTACCAGACGTTGTAACTCACTTGGAGCATTTCTTAAACCAAAAGGAAGTCTTACAAACATAAACGTACCTCTACCTGGTACCACAAAACTGGTTTTCTCGCGAGACGACATGTGCAATGGAATCTGCCAGAAGGCTTTAAGTAAGTCTAGCGATGTTATGAAATTTGCATGACGAAGATTGTCCAAAATACGATGCACATTTGGAAGTGGGTAAACCTGGGCTTTGGTAGCCATATTAAGACGTCTACTATCAAGGCAAAACCTTGCAGTTCCATCCTTCTTGGGTACCAGTATCACTGGATTTGACCAAGGAGATTTACTTTTTACGATCACGCCTAATTCTAACATTTTGTCAACTTCGTTTTCTAGCTGCTTCAACCTCACAGGAGATAAGGGGTAATAGCGCTGTTTAATTGGTAAACCTTCAGTTTCAATAACATGTTCGATTAAATTCGTTTTACCCAAACCGCATTTAGCAAAAGATATGGATTGAAAATCCTCCATTACATCACTAAGAGATTTCATTTGTTCCGGTGTAAGATCGTTTTTAGATTTTACAACATTAACCTCTGAGATAGAAGTGTACGAAATATTTTGTTCTGACGTGAATAAATTCGGAGCTATGTTGAATTTCTTCCAGAAATCGATACCTAAAATGATCTTTTGACCCAGTGAGGGAATTACTATGAAGTCTATAGTTTGTGATATACCGTTATAAATTATTGGTAGTGAAATTTTTCCCAACACTTCCTGTCTCTTGTTATCTGCCGTCGTAATTAACAAGTTGCAGGGTGACAACGTATACGAAGAGAAATGTTTGTGTAAATTTCCTCCAATACACGACAAAGATGCTCCCGAATCTAATAATCCTGATAACATACGATTATTGACATAAAATGTTACATGCGGTCGGCCATCACCGCTGCAAGTTACATTCCACGCTTCTAGGGAATCAGTATACGAAAATAATTTTACATAATTTAGCCAGTCATTCCATTCTTTTTTCCTAGTGTTTAAAGATGGCTTTGAATTAGAATGACCGTCTACCAGTTTTTTTTGATTCCTATTACATTGAAACGGGGGTGGTTTTGACAAATCCGGCATAACATTTGCTCTGTTGTCATCCGGCTTTTTCCATCGCGGGCTACGGCGCGGGATACTACTATTGCTAACTGCATTACAATATTTTGCAAAATGGCCATTTTGATTGCATCTGAAACAAGCACGGTTAGCTAAGTCAGTCGACCTTTGTGTAATCATTGCTAACTGAGAGTTTTTATTCTGGCCAAACAATCTATTTTTGTTACGTAGTTGAGAATTATCATGATGAGTTTCATCCATGAGCTCACAACTTTTAACTAAATCGTTACAAGAGCTAGGTGCATTGTACGAGAAAAGTTTATTATATTTGTGTAATAAACCATTTTTAACTGTTAAAGCCAAGTCTTCCTCGGACAATGGAGATGTTAATTTATTATTCAAAGACGACATTAAATTTACATATTGTCTAACAGATACATTATATAACTGTTTGTAATGGTGTAATTTAGATTTAATTCTGGAATCACCTTCGAGAATTTTAGAGCCCGAGGCAGTATCGGTCTCAACATAACTCGAGACGGAATTGAATTTAATCTTGTCCATCTCGTCACATAACGACTGCAATTCCGTAACATTAGAGATTTCACGACCGATTTTTAATTGCGCATATACCGGCAGGAGACCTTTTGTGATTAATGATAGAAGTTCCGATTCCGGAAGAGGTATATTTAGTTTAGAATTTATCGCTAATGCCTCCAGAATGTAGTCTGACGCCCTCTCATGAACTTTCTGACTTAAATTAAATAACTTCGACTTCTCAGTTATTTGGAATGACGGGTTTTCAAATCTTTTTAAAAAAGCTATCTTAATTTCTTCCCATTTTAGGTTAGTCTTAAAAATTTTCCTGTAAAATAATAAAGCGGAACCGGTCAGCAAGTCAATGAACCCTCTAGCTAGGTCTTCCCAATCCACGCCTCTGGCATATTGTAACTCAGTAACTCTATCCAAAAAAACACGAACGTCCGTATTGCCATCAAAAGAAATTTTCCAGTTCGTTAAATTTACGATTTTCCTTTCGACGTATCTTAAATTGGTTCTATCCACGTTCTGATGCACAACAATCGGGTTTATAACATCGTGGGAAACGGAACTACTTGCTTTAGGTGTCGTACTAACTTCTGGCGAACTTAATGATATAATTGGAGGTTCTGTGCTCACATTTATTGATGCATTATATGCCACACATTGATCTCTTAGAGATGACACAGCCCTTTTTGGAACTATACCTCTTTCTATTAACCACTTTTTAATTGAAGGCGCTGTCGCTTTTTCAAAATTTAAAATTCTACCAATATTGGGAGGATCCATGATTTAATAATGGTAACAACCGGTAAGGTCTACGGATCTTAATTAAAAACAACCAATACGTTATTTATTTAATAATGTGAATTAAAAAACGATAACTGAATTTAATCCGACGGAGAATTAATACTTGGAAGTTCTTTTGAGTATTTGAATTATTTCAACTTATTACAATGAAACAGATAAGCAAAGCTTAACCTGACAAAAAAAATTATTTCTATAACGAAACAATTAAATTGCATTCCAAAATTGAAATAACACATCTATCTCTCGGAAACATCCACATTTAACATTTATTGCGTCGTAATTTCTCGTATTTGGTTTATTACGTATTTAGTAACAGAATGTATTTGCTTCACGCTTCCGACGGCGCATTCGTATTACAAACACTCCCGGATCAGAAATTGAATTATAACACACAGCTGTGGGAAAAAAAACATTAATATTATAGTAAAACATAGCAACAAAAGACGTATTTTATCGGGCTAATTGACTATCCATGTTGTGGCGCCAGTGTTACGTTAGCGTTTAGGCCATGTAATATACTATAGGTGTGTTACACAAATAGTCATCGCCGCACAAGCCGGCGGCAAAGCTTGATACTCCAATCATTCAGGGTGTGGATTATGGTCAATTTCCCAATTAAAACAAGTCTCTTGTTATGAAGGTTTATTATACAGGTAATACAGGTTATCAACAGATCTACAAAGGTTACATAGCTTTTTAAGGCCTAACTAGTTACTTAGGCAATCTATTGACTCTAAGGGCTCTGATTGACAAGGTATATTATGCGCTCACGTGTAATTTACGGCGGATGCGGTGAGACGGTCGGCAGGGGCCATGGCAGGTGCCAGGCAGGGTGCAGGACGGGTGCAGAAGGGCGGCCACGAGGGCACACCACGCTGGACAGCAAAAGGTGCGCCAGAATGATGCGGGGCTGATGCAGAAAGGCGGCCACTAGGGCACACCACGCTGGACGGCAAAGGGACGCCAGGGCGGCGGCCGGAGTCGCAGAGACGATGGAGCAGAACGGGGGCACTGATTGGATGGCCAAGGGGGTCCACACAAACAGGCTAGGGCGGCAGACACCCAGGGCTGAGGCCGGGGTCTACAAGTTCACGATCTCAGCCTGGGGTCGACGGTAGGTGGGGCAGCTAGCATCACAGGGGTACGAGGTTGGCGGCGTGGTCAGAGGCATGACCCAACTATACAACATAAGGTGCTGGTGGGAGACATCGGCAGACGGAGACAGGACCCAACTATATAACGTAAGGAGGCTGTGGTTCTGAGGGACTGGCGGCACACATGGTGAAACAAATCAGGCCGGTCCATATCTATGGCGACACCAATTTCGGCGGCGATGGTAACTCGGAACTAACACATTGTGTTGAGATCAGCGGGGTCGGCGGTCAACTGGCGCGTGGGCAGCTAGCCGCAAGTACTTGACCTGCGTTGGTCCTCGCTGGGGGGGGGCTTGTCCCACTCTTTGGCGCGTGCCCCATGCCCTTATAAGGACACGAAGTACATGATTGGCTGTTAACCCGCGTGATCGTGACAAGCAGAGATATCGCGGATGTACTTGTATGTATTGGTGATCTAACACTGCGTGGTTCGTTTCCTGCAATCGTGTGGACATACATAACTTTGCAGTTAGCTCTAGCAAGCTTTGTGCAAACATAACACCCTATAACTCATTTATATGAAATTTAGGCACACTTTACACTACATCTGAAACTTATCATTTATAGCAATTAGGCATTACCCACGAAAAAGGATCTTAGCTCCTCCTGTCGGTGGTTCATTAAATATCTCGTATCCTTTAAAATAGAGTTCCTGACAAACGTTTGTTTTCAAAAGTCTAAAATCTCCACAGCTTCACGTGAGGTAGCCATGTATTTCGAAATTAAAATTTACAATCTTAATCGTGTATTTCGGAAGAATCTTATTTTTGAGCTTAAGACGAAACAATACCCTAAAATAAAGCCAGAATCTTAACGACGTAAGTGCAGCAGCTGTGCACAAAAAAATGGTGTGTTGGACAGACCTGAGGTTGAATTTGGTGTGTTGGACAGACCTGCGGTTTAATTTGGTGTGTTGGACAGACCTGAGGTTTAATTTGGTGTGTTGGACAGACCTTAGGTTCAATTTACTATATCAAATTTCTAAAATATAGTGGGAATCGTAACGACATAAGTAATAATAATGACAATATTGGGCGCGTGGCCAAGCGTAATGGACAGTAGACTTTGCCCTAGCAAATGGGTTTTCCGTGGGGTTTATTTTAATTATTTCTGATGGATGTATTACTAAAATTTTTTTTTTTCTAGAGAGATACCTCGGGAAGTTACTAATACATCGTAAAGAAAAATTAAATCTGTTGCTTACCGCTAATTTACATAGGGGGAAAATAATTATCCTCAGGGCCTTTGTCATCTTTGGGGATGTTATGTTAAGGGTTTTTTTAGGAAAGGGAGGATAGACAGTTCTGGGAAGGAAAAGGTACGAGGGATGGGTAGTAATGTGGGGGTCAGTGTGTCAAGGTGTGACGAACGTATGAATCCATCCCTCCCTCTGCAGTGCAAGGCGATTTTTCGAGAGATTCCTGCTGTAGAGGCCAAAAGGTCTCCCGTAATCAGAACGTCCCGATCTGACCTGTAACGCAGTAGGAGGGCAGACGCACCCGCCGCCCGCCAAGCCCGTCAAAACCACCAAACGTCTGCTAAGTCATCAAATATAGCAAACCACTTGGGGTGACATATGACAGGGGTGTTGGTTATCCAATAAATGGTCCCCGAGGCGGAGATACCCATATCCGCCTGCCAAATTGAAAGGCTGTTGAAATTGTAAAGAGAAAGAGTAAATAACGAAAGGAATGTAAGGAAAATACATATGAAACGAATGTGAACGATCAAGTGAACCAAATAAGTCAGGCCATGTCAAGAGTCGCAATAACGGAAAGGTGTGAATGAGACGATGTATGACTGTGAATGAAGCAAGGAGTGTGTGCCAAGACCAAATTGTTTGACGATCCTCTGTTCACAATCGGGTCACAAATAACCTGACAATATTTGAAAATCTCCTACCACCACCACAGTAAGCGGAAAATGTTGCTTGTGCTGTGATGGAAAACTTAGCCAGTCGAGGAATTGAACACACTACGCCTGGGTACAACCAAACGCGATGTCAAGTGAGCCACCGAACGGTAAAATATATAATACAGTTTTAAAGACAACGACTTGTGGCAACTGTACGAAAATATATTTTATAAAAGACTCTTTAAAAGACTCCGAAGGCAGCGTAAAATATGATCTGGATATGAAGAAACCCTGGCACAGTGTTTTGGCTATAATAAAGTGCCTTTGCACTGGGTGTGTGTAGGTACCTACTTCTAAACTGTTGGAAAATGTCAACGATACAGAAAAGAGCCTTAGTACTAAGATTGTATAGGTACCTACTTCTATACTGTGTAAAAATGTAATGGCTATAGTTAAGTACCTCATCACTAAGATTACCTACTTGTAAAATGTCTAAAAATAATATGACTACATTGAAGGGCCTTATTATTAAAATTGTGTAGGTACCTATATCTAAAATATCATAAAATGGCATGGCTACAGTAAAGAGCTTAAGTACTAAGATTTGATACTAACGTACTTCTAAAATAATAACATATGTACATTCTCGCATTACGTTCATCAATCAAATACATTGTACATACAACTTTGTATTGTTGATCGACGAACCGGTGGATGTAATCTGTTAGCCATAAATTGATAATTGTTTGACTAGTCTATAGTTAGTAATAACGTAGATCATTGTAGAAATGTATTGTATATTTTTAAAGCGCCCTTGTGGTGATTTTGCACAAAAACGTCGCTATATAAATCATTTCAATTTCTAAACTGCTCAAAAAAGAATCATTTTCTTTTGTTGTAAAAGCATGTGGAGGCAAATGGTATCGAATAAAACTATTATTGCAATTCAAGTGTAAATAATTCAGTACTGGCATATTTCTTCACTTAAAATATTATCTTTCCTGTTGAAGCATGACCAAAAGTTGATAGATCGATTATTGAGTGCCGTTGACAAAAATATAGTTAATTTATTAATTATATTAAATAAACTATAAACATAATACAGTTTTAAAAACAATTAATAGACAATGACTTGTGGCAACTGTACAAAAATATTTTTTGTTATTTTTAATTCAATTTATAGATGACGTTCAAATGGCAATTCACTAATACTCATTTCTAATATTGAATCTTTTCTTAATTTTGTCTACTTTTCATTTCATCTATCAACAAAGAAACGCATTCGCAATATTGCACATTCACATTGTATGTAATTAACTCCATCCATGCGCTGCTGTGCTAAAAAATTGCGTCATTTACGAAACGTACCCAAGGTAAATCCCAACTCTATTAGTGTAAAGAAACGACTGTAGTCTTCCGCAAGCAAATCGAAATCATGGAAAATGTAAACAGAAGTTATTTTGACAATGCGAACATATTTTAGCTCACGTATTATAAATTGATGAGACTCACACATCAACAAGCATTTTCAAGGTGCCTTTTTTCACTGTTTCAATCTGGAAAATCAGAAACCCGATAGACCGCAATTCTGTTTCCTAAACTTTCAGAAATTTTTATGTTCGAGCTAATAGAATATAATGACGTATGAATATCTGAAAGTCGTTGAAAGGGTGATAAATAGTGCCTACTCGTGATGAATTAACTTACTATACACTCTATGATATTACTTTTTATCCCTACACCAAACTCAAGAGCTAGTTCTCTTCATTGGTGTAGAAATACAAATAAAAAAAAATATTTCACTATTTGTTTTTGTTCTTATTTCGTAATATTTTTACCAAAATCTCTTGAGCGACTTAGCTATGTGAATCTAAAGAAATATATATATATATATATATATCTATGTAGCTTTTTGTGTAATTTTGTATGAAGATTCCAGTCAAACAATGTTATCCTCATTTGGGAAAGTTGTGTGGGAGATTGAATTGTGGAATAGGAGGTAGGACGGACTCCGTGATTGAATAGTTAAGATCCTTGGCTACAAATTTGGAGGTTGTGTGTTCAAATTCAGGCGTTCATAAGTAAATTTTATTTTACTCGAAACTCCTCCATATGACCGGGCGTCCATATTTTAATTTTTTTTCTATCATGTGGAAAGACGTAATTTTTTGACGTTAGAAATAGAAATAATTATTTTCAGTTTGCCTCAAATATTTATACTGGATGCCATTAATAAAATCCCATAAACAGACAAAATGAATAATTCGTATTATTGTAGAAAGCAATCACTTTGTGGTTTGACATATTTAATAAAATAAAATACTTTTTTGTTTTAAAACCACGATATTTATTAATTTAAGTACCGACCGGTTTCGCTTTACTTAAGCATCATCAGGTATTAATTATTAGTAATATTAATTTGTACCCTGATGATGCTTAAGTAAAGCGAAACCGGTCGGTTCTTAAATTAATAAATATCGTGGTTTTAAAACAAAAAGTATTTTATTTTATTGAATAATTCGTATTTCGCGTCACTATCGCAACAATCGGTTTAACTAAACGATTTAATGTATTTTATTAAATGAACCAGATAAAAGTAAAGTTACAGTTTTCTTACAAATTCCCAAAACAAAACGAATGAGTTTTCGAAAAATCGAGTTCTCTTTCTACTATTGAAGTAAAATATGTTAGCGTTTTTAACAACATTTTTCACTTATGATATTAAATTTTTATTATTTGGAAATGGTAATTTTTATTGTAGTAGTTTCTGAAACAGTATTCATTTATTTTTACTGCAAAATAAAAAAAGAAATAAGATGTAGGTATATGGAGCATTTAAAAAACATAGAAAACATTGCAAACTCAACAAAAGTGTTTTGTTGAGTGTTTTTCAAGTGTTGAAAGTACTGCAAGTTTAATTTTTGTTATTTAACATGTTATGCATTTTAAATAATATGACCTGATATATTTGCGGCGCGTTCAAGAGTGATAGATACTTTTACTGATAAAAGACTACCAATCACAATTGAAGCGTCGATTGAAATGGATTAAGCCATATTTGGTAACTAAATCTGCATACCCAGGTACTTCCCCACATTCCTACTTTCTTCAGTCTCACAATATACCCCAATAATTGGGGATGCTATTGCCTCACTGGCTTCAGGCGGATATGCGGTAGGTTCACACATATAAAAAAAAGAAAAAAAGGAGCTGAAGAAATAGAAAGAAGAAAGAAAGGCACTTTTAAGTACCTACGCAGGCACATATCAAGAACTTATAATAATTCTCGTACATAACTGGCATTTTATAGGAATGTGGCATCTTATCGGGGATCTTATATCGTGAGACGAGCACATCAGAGAACTCAATAAATGTAAAAATTATACCTACAATATTGGCAATTTGTTTTGGAACTTTCCTAAATTTGAAAAAATATATATTCAAACCAATTCCATTCATAATCACGTGATATAAGAAGCAGGTGCCTTATAAGCAGGTGTGTGTGTGTGTGTGCGTGTTTCTCTCCAATCTACAATAACACGGCAAATCTGTAAAAAATAACAAAATGTCACTAATATTTTCGGCAGCATTATTGGAACATACGTAACTCAGTTTGTCAACTAGCCACAACCATTATAATGTAGTTATTTCGGTAATGCCCGTGACAGTTGACAGCAGCAAACCAATAATAAGCTTCAATACCGGAATAATCCGTAGAATAGTTTGTGACATATTCAACCCACTTTGCCGCACTAAGTATAAAGTTAGTCGATGATAATGTAGAGTTAGTCGACTCAGGACAATGGAAATTCAACACACTTCAGCACACTTTTAAAAGTGATATAAAATCACGAAAAGTGATGGAAAAACTGGGTTAAATGGGTTGCATTAGGTTAGGTTTATAGACCTTTTTTCTTTACTTTTAATGACTTTTCAAAAGTATGATGAATTCTCATTATTCTGAGTTACCATTGAACCAATTAATTAATATTCCCCGCAATTGTTAAGAAATCAGCTTTAACAATCAAAATCACAACACCATCGCCAGTCTGTAAAATAAAATGTTCACGTTCATTACCGGTGTATGGCTAAGTGGTTATAAGCGTCGGGTTTTCACGTAAACGTCACCGCTTCAATCCTTTTCAAGTCCTATATCCTTTGGACGATGAATAAGCAACAATTTGAAAATCGAATACTATCAAGATCTGAGAGCAATTATTGATTTGAAGGAGTGGTCAACCCTCACGTATTCAGAAATCGACATAAGAGATTAATTATTATATTTACCTAACGCACCTATCTATTTCTCAACCTCATTTCTCCAAGGAAGAAAATATTTCGCCAAAACAATTCTTTAAAATTGAGGAGCGTTTTCACAGAGAGAAATATGTACAAAAAGTTTTTTTTAGGGACAGACAGTTAGTTTCTTGAGACAATATTAAGAGAATAATCAGTCGAGGTCAATTTTTTATGGTAATATTTATTTATTTATTCAAAAAACAGTTTTTAACATAAAAAATCATACTCTGCACATCTCACTAGGACATTCCTGTATCAAGATGTGCAGCTTTACAATTATATCATTTAAAAAAATACATATATGTAAACTTTATATAATAATAACATTAAATTTTTACCCAAAAAAGAAAAGTTTATGACATGATCGTTTCGAGACCGGTAGACAAAAATAAACAAAATTTTAGTAACAAATGTACGAAAAAAAAAACAAAAATGTCAACAAAAGAAGCATTGGTAAGTAAGTAAGTTGGCAACAATAATATTCTTCTATTAACTAAAGTACAAGGTATCTGTGCTGGCTTATCAGACACAAGCATAGGGTAACCATACTAACAATTACAACATGGATAGTATGAATAATAAATTATAAGAAAAAATAAAATAACTAAATAAAAATAGGTAAATAATAACCGATAGGTAAGTAAATAATATAATATTAAAATGCAAATTCAATTAACTCTTAGGACGGGTTGTTTCGGAGAATTTGAACAATTCATCAAATTTCAACGTTCATTTTCAAGTTCTGTGAAAGATTTTTTCAAGTTCTGTTTTTATTTCAGTTCTGTCAAGCAACTAGCCTATAATGATATAAAAACAGAACTTAAATAGGACTTTTACAGAACCCGAAAATGAACGTTGAAATTTGATGAATTGTTCAAATTCTCTGAAACAACCCGTCCTTAGACATGATGAATAATACGAAAACTCAATTCATTTGTGAAAAACCATCGCTATTTAAAAAGAGAAGACATAGTGTGGATACGTTCACACAAAAAAATACTTTAAAATAATACCTAGGTAAAATTTTGGTGTGGAATTAGAAATATTTTTTTTATATAACTGATGGCCTACTGAGATACATTGAAATAAGAAAATAATGGCTCTTTTATATTTTATACCAAAATAGATTTTCACTTATACATAAATGTGTAGATGTTTCACTTTATGAAAATTAATCGTGATATATTGAAACAATTTTAAACTATTTTCCACTTATTTTATTTTTTGACCATTACCGATTTCATCTTGAATTACAAGTACGATTTTGCTTAATTGTACAAGTCTGATACGAAATAAAGATGGCTAAAATAAACTTATACCGGTAACGGTCAAACGATAAAATAAGTGAAAAAGAGTTTAAATTGTATCAATATATCATTATTATGGAATTCCACCAAGAATTGTCAGTTTTAAAAACAGAAATATTAAAATTAATCATTTTCAATAACACGTAAAGCAGGTAAATATATTAATTTTTAAATCTGAACTTATAGCTATGTTTTTAAAACCGTTTGGGGTTGATATTTCTCTTGGTAAACACGCTTTAAGTTTTCAAATGTTTCAATGTACCAAAGAACATCACGAAAAAATCCAGGTTGACCTTAAAATAATCCAGCCAATTAAAAATAAAATATCGTAGCCGCACAAATCTCAAAGTTTCAATCGCGTTTATCTCTTTTGTGCGAATTTCCGTTTTGACCGATTTTGCGCATTTGGCATTTTTTTAAATATTTTTGCGCTGCGCCAATAATCAAAGCTCTTCAAATCTTCAATCAATTGCTTTGACCCTTTCGCTATGAAAACCGCCTTGGCAAAATTTACTCTCCATTCCACTATGACGACTTAAAGTTTCTGGCCCCTGGTCGTTCCGCTAGCCTTCTTGAGCCCGACCCCTTTGTCGGGTCCCTATACTTTATTTTTCAGTTAGCCGATGTCAGATCAGACCACGGATCAACCCGTCCGAAGCTTACGGCTAAATCAATTGATTGCAATAGAAAAAGCCAAAGCCAAGAAATAATGGGATCTTTTCTTTTCAGCACACTGCGAATGTCATCAAAGTGGAATTTAAGGATGAAGTTGAGAAAGATGAAGTGACGTTACATCATATATTTTTTCTGGTAATTTTATTATATCATCTTCTTCACCTCGTTCACTAATTCATCGGCCTATGTCCATCATAGGCCCAGTCTCTCCTTGCACAATTATTTAGAATAAATTTATTAAATTCTTCCTTTTATAAAAGTTTATACCTAACGATGTACGAGTACGGAATCTAATAATTCCTGGTTGGGATTTATAAAAATGTTTGCATTCTAGTCGTATAAATTTAAAGGTGTAATGTTTTTATCTGCCTTGTAAATTATTTTTTGCATTTCTGAGCTATGAGCTTTCTTATGGAAAATCATTTCTACCTGATTATGTTTCAAAGAAGTTATTTTGACTATACCTCTACCTCCTAAATTTCTAAGAGGTAGAGGGTATAGTAATAGTTTTATTATTTTGTACTTTTATTTTCATTTATTTTGTCATGTTTTTAATTCTTTATTAAATTGTATTGTAATGATTTTTGTAATTGTACGTGTACTGAGTTTTTTGAACTGTATTATTTTTACGTACGTGAAAAAATCTGTAAAAACCTATTAAAAATAAATAAATTATCTTTGATTAAAAAATGTCGCTTCGGAGCATATTACAACTAATTTCAAATAAAGGAATATAACATATTTGATAGAATACTTTTAATGAAAACCGAATAGTATCACAGATACCAAGTTTTCAAAAGTAATATACATAAGTGATAGTAATGTAAAATTGAATTAAACATACCTAGTACATATGCATTTAACAACTTAGGGTTGACTGCATATGTACTAGGTACTATTGCTATTTAGTTACGATTTTTTTTTAATTTACCTTTAAAACCTCAACCAATCTTCACTTAACTTATGCAAAAAAACTCAACATAAAAACTATATATCTTTTAATACACAAGTAGAAAATAGTTATAGATATTGTTTGTTAAAAAAATCATAACTGAAATCTGGACAGATATATTTAACTTGCTGTGGCAAGAAAACTTTCCCCTCTCAAACATAACACTTAAATTATATATAAGACAATAATATAAGCGATTCCTTAACGAAAATTTGAAACAGAAAAATCAGAAAAAGATACGGTCACTTCTAGGACTCGAACCTAGGACCCTTGCCTTTCCGGGGCACCACTTTACCAACTAAGCTAATGGGACCCTATCTCCTTCGGTCATATGTAACTGTATCATATTTTCGAATAAGAACTACCAACATTGTCTAGTTCAAGTATGTATGAGTTTTGAGTCCCAGATGTGACCGTATCTTATTCTGATTTTTCTGTTTCTTATTTTGGTTTAGGTATCGCTTATATTGTCTTCAAAATATTACAATTCGAGGTTTTACTCACTAGTTTATTTCAAGAATAAAAATTGATACATAAAATTCATCTACACATTGAAATCATCTATAAAAATACAGATCTGATCTGACATAGACATAAAATAAAATCGAAAAAAGACAACATACCTACACAGAATTATTAAACCAAAGAACACAAAATGTATGATTTCAATACAATTTACTTCGAAACACAACACTGCCATCTTGTTAAAACTAGCCAAATGTATTCCTATTCCTATGTATTGCTATCTTTTTTGCTATCACTTCACCTTTTTAGAAGCTTATTTCAAAACTACCACTTGGCTTGGAGTAAAAGTGGGAGTTAGTCGGTCCCAGTTATGAAATTCCAGCTCTTAAAGACCGCATGTCAGCCACCCGTCATTCCCACTGGAGTATTGCCCGACTCAAGTTCAATTTCGAAGGTTGAGTGACTTCTTGAACCGTACCTTACTCAGTTTTAGTTTGTAAAGAATACTCGGAAAGAAGCAAGTGGCAATGATATGACTAACCTTATGACAAACCTGACAAGTTATATGACTTGACCTACGAGTACGATATTTTTTGTTGTTTAAAATCTGAATAACACAATTATGTTTAACAACTGCCCGGAACCAGTGAAACCTTTACACTATAATATTATTCTAAATTACACTTATGACTAGGGTTAATCTTCTTGAAGGGCTTTTTAAATACAATAGAACATTACAAGCAGTCTTCGAAATTTTGTATTTTTGCAACTATACACATAGTAAAAAAATAATTCTTTTACCACGGCGCGGCGGTCGAGGGTTACTTGCTCTTATATTACCATGTAAGTTTATCTCTATTTAAAAGGTTCCAGGTATTTTAAACTTTACTTCCAAATAACCGAGCTTACTTAACATAATCAGATAATTTTACCCCATTAATTTTTTAGTTAGAAAATTTTGGCGGTTGAAGTATCAAATTAACTCAGGTAAGATTCGCGACGAGACAAAAGGTGAATCAACTCAGAGGAACGAGGCAATAAAACCAAATTAGTTCTAAATTTCTCACTTTGAAACGAACCTTCAGGTATGTCGTTTAAATCCAATTAAGAAACCTAATTATAGATCTCTCTGAGACAGTCAAACATTCTCGTTCACTGAATGGCTTTGGAAGACAAGGGGTGGCTGCCGGAAAATCAATTTACTTTGCATAAAATTATCATGTAGGAAAGCCGCAAGCTCGTAAATTAATTCAGGTTAAATCCTTCCGGCATATTTCTTGTACAATTTTTATTTGTTCAACGTTCTAGTGTTGGATAAAAAGTTAATAATGCGAAGAATTACTTCCTAAAAGACCCTCTACCTACTTCGAATAAAATCACACATTCCTTGCGCTGGCGCTAGTGGCAAAATTTTTCAATAATTAATGCAGGGTATGGCGTAAATTTAATTATTTTCAACAGATTGTGATGCGTATTTTTTACTGTCTAAAATGATTCAGTTCAGTTTCAGCCTTCTATGGTTAAACTGCGCAACTTTTGCTCCGCAATTTTTCTACGAAAAACCACGGAACAACGTTTTTTTTTTCATAAGGTATTTACTCTTAATCAATAAATAGCGACCTGGGAACAACGTGCAACCGTTATCCAGGTGAGTATACACCCCCATCTGGGGTTTTAACCCACTTTAAAATTACAATTGCATGACATTTCAAATTTTGACAGCTTGAAAGCATAGAAAAAGTCATAGACAATTTTTCAAATTTTTAAGGTAGAGTCATAGACGATTTTTCAAATTTTTAAGATAAAGTCATAGACAATTTTTAAAATTTCTATGGTTTCCAAACCATAGAAAAACCTATCCCGTAGACGACTGACTCCATCATACCCGACCACAGACAAAACTAACAAACTCAAAATTTTTGCACAATATTTGCGCAATTTCAGGAAGACAATTTGTAAGACAAAAAATGACAGATTCAGACGACTCGGGAGGAGAGGATTCCCCCCAGGATAGTGCCATTATAGATTTCATTGTTACGAAAAGGGAAAACGAGATGCTGAGGAAGGCTCTCGCAGAACAAAAGGAACTCTCTCCCCGCTCTGCCGCCCTACTAGCGTCGCTCACTGTTCGCGACCCCACACCGACTCTCGGTACTGGTGAAATATCTAATTCGCCTTTTAGTAGCATTCACGGAAGTCGCTTATCCGAGCAAATGCCATCAACTTCGGCTCCCCTAATGGAAACAACGGCTCCTGAAAATACAACTGATAAGGAACCTCTTGCTCACCCAACAGTCTCGCCTAACCAGGCAAACAGGAAGAGACACAGGGGTGCAGAATCCATCATTGTTGACCCGACTAGCGTAGATACCCAAGTTTCAATAGCAACAATCTGGTCTTATATGGAGACTATCTCCATCACGGTGAACGCGGGTAAAAACAAAATGAAACGCGAGGAAAAGGCTATCATAACCAATGCAATGGATGAAATTAAAAAAGTAGTCACTAGCATGGCAATATCGCACGCGTCCGCGGTAGCTCGAGCATCGTCACTGAGTGAAATCCTCGAACCCCAAAAGGGACTATCAGACAAGGTAGAATTACTCATAAAAAAAGCTTCCCTTCCCATCCAGTCAAACCCTGTCCTCACTAAATCTTACGCGAGTGCTACTTCCTCTAGTCCCCTATCCAAATCGATCAAGATTGACGGAATCCCAAGACAGATCCCACCCACCCAGCACACGGTCCTGTTCTATCCTACCATTCCTGAGGGTAAAACCTCAGAAGAAACGCAGAAGAAGTTGACAACGCTGCTAAACCCGAACAAAGACGGTTTTAAAGTGGTAAGAACACGGAAGATTAAAGGTGCTGGATTCGCCCTTCAGACAAACACTCAGGAGGGTCTTAATAACATAAAAAAAGTGGAAGCTAAACTGGTCGAACAAGGAATCAAACTTGTCAGCCCACAAGGTCGCTTACCTAAAATAGTAATATATGACGTTCCGAAGGGAGAAATTTCAGGCGATCCGGCACTTTTTGAGGAAATCTTCATTAATAACATTACAGGAAAATGCGGTCTGCTAAAGGAGGACTTCCTGCGCACAATGCGCCGCGTTGCTCTCTTCGGCAAAAGAGAGGGTTCTACTATGAACATGATTATTACCTGCCATCCTGAGGCTAGGAGGATTCTCATCGACAGCGGCTTGTGCTTTTTAGGGTGGAATGCATGCAGGGTGAGGGACTACCTTGGTGCAACTAGGTGCTTCAAGTGCCACCTTTACGGGCACATTAGCAAGGCGTGCACACAGTCTGTGACCACTTGTCGTCATTGCTCGGCCACCGGGCATGATTTTGAGGATTGCCCCAAAAAGGACCAACCAGCAGTGTGTGCAACCTGTACAAAATTTAATAAAAAAGCGGACCACGCCACTGGTGACAGGACCTGCCCGGCGCACAGAGCTGCCATAGAGGCGCAAGTACGTATGACTGACTATGGCCAGTAATTCCTTCCTTTCAATAGGTCAGATCAACCTGCAGAGATCCAGGGCTGCCACAACTGAGGTGCTGCAGGTCATGTCTGACCTTAAAATTGACATTATGCTTATTCAGGAGCAGTATACACGGTTAGGAAGAACGCCCATTAGTTATCCAGGGGAGGTGCTCGAAGTCGGCAGTGCACCGATGGCGGGTGTCCTGGTCAACGTTTCGATGGTCAGTCCCCTCCTTCTGGTTGGACTGTCAAACGAGTACCAAACCTGCGTGGTTATTAATTTCGGTAAAATTGAGATTGTTCTGATCTCAATTTACTTTAAATATGGGAATCTTGTTGGGCCACACATATTGAGCTTGACGTGCGCTCTAAACGCGCTTAAAGGACGTAACATAGTTATTGGAGGAGACTTTAATGCTCGCTCGCCATTGTGGTTCGATTATTACGAAATAAGAACGGAACGTGCAGACGCCGTTGTTGACCTCATTGCGGCGCAAGGTCTAGTAATTCTCAATAAACCTAACCATAGCTTCACCTTTTCAAATATACATGGCGAGAGTAACATCGATCTAACTGCTCTAGATCTGTTGCAGGCTTAATATCGAAGTGGCAAGTTCACGAATCCGCGATAAATTCTGATCATAGGCTCATAACCTATACAGTGGGTGTCAAGAAGACCGAAGCTCCGAAATCCTCCTGGAACTTCAAAACCACTAAGGCGAATTGGGATAACTTTGGGGAGGCACTACGCGATACTTTAAGGGGCTTTTATGATGTAGCGTGCAAAGATCCGAACAATTTGGGGAACTTTTTCAACGCAGCCGTGGTATCAGCTGCCGAATCCTCTTTGGGAAGATCAAACCCGAAGAGGACCATCAGGACGCCGTGGTGGTCGAGTGAGCTGACTTTGCGTAAGAGCGCCTTTAAGAAGGCTACCAGAACCTTAGGTCGTGCCAGAAGGGACGGGTGGTTGCCTGATCAGCGGAAAACTGCTGAGTTAAACCTTAGGCATGCTCGTGGAGCCTTCAGATCGGCAATCTTAAAAGCAAAACGAACTGCTTGGCATAACTGGGTTAAAGAAGTGGGTAACGCCGACCCGTGGACTCTCCACAGCGCCATTGATAAAACCGGGAAAGGCTCTGAACGGTATCTAAGTAGCATCATTTTTGAAAAAGAGGGAATGGACACTGAGAGTGTTGATGTGGCCACCACTCTTAGCACACTGCTGAGCAAGCTTGTCCCATTAGATTCAGTAATTGGGGAAAACGACCACCACAAACAGATTAGAAATCTCTCACGGCTCCCACCCAGCCTCGCTCAGGAGGACATAATGCGAATATCAATATCTGAGGTCGATACAATAATTAAGGGCTTGGGAGCGAAGAAGGCACCAGGCTTCGACAAGCTTAACGGTATAATAGTGAAGAAAGTATGGGTCTACGCCAAGAATGAATTATTCCAGGTGCTAGAAACGTGTATGAGGAGGGGAATTTTCCCCTCTGAATGGAAGAAGGGCGTGCTTCGGGTCATCCCTAAGGGTGGAGATAAGCCTAAAACAGACGTCAAAGCGTATCGCCCGATTACTCTGCTGCCAGTATTTAGTAAAATTCTAGAAAAACTAATACGCCAACGTTTGCGTCAAACCCTGTCCCCGGCCTACGAAAGGCAATTCGGCTTTGTCCCTGGGATGTCAACGGAGCACGCCATTACAAATGCGCTTGATTGGGTGAAGGTCTGTAAAAAGAGGTATGTCATCGGGATCTTCTTAGATATCACTGGTGCCTTCGATCATGCGTGGTGGCCGATGATACTGTCTAAACTAAAAGCGCGAAATTGTCCCAAAAGACTCTTTAACATTCTGGTGGACTATCTATCCAACAGATTCATCATTATCACATATGGCGGAATCACTATTGTTAGGCACGTCGACAAGGGTTGTCCGCAGGGTTCGGTCCTCGCACCGGAACTCTGGAACATCCTTTTCGACGATTCCTCAAGGCTGCCCTTGCCTGAGGGATGTATCTCGGTAGACTATGCTGATGATAAGTTGTACTTGGTCTCGGGGAACAGTAGAAGAGAAGTGGAATCTAAGGCTGAAGAAGGTTTGAAAATGATTTTAGAATGGGGAAAGAATAACAAACTGAACTTCGCTCCCCATAAGACCGTGGGTTTGCTCATGAAGGGTTTCCTTGACAGAGGAAGGAACCCTACTATAAGAATGGGCAACTCAAATATCAAATTTGCAGAAAATACTAAATATCTTGGCGTCACATTAGATCGATCGTCCTCTTTTCTGGCACATGTGAAAAATGTGTCCAGTAGGGCCCAGGCTCTTTTTATGAAACTGAAAAGACTCTCAACTGCGGAGTGGGGATTGCGATCTCCGGCACTGCGTATTCTGTACAGAGGGGTTTATGTTTCTCAAATAACATATGCCGCCTCTGTTTGGGAGCACCGCCTGGATAACGTACTGATCCACGCCGCACTTAAAAAGGGCCAGCGAATCCCTCTACTGGCATTATCAGGAGCCTATCGCACTGTAGCCTCGGACGCTTTGCCAATATTGGCTGGCATTCTGCCAATCGATCTTGAAATTAGGGAAGTGATCACGAAAAAGAAGCTTACCAGAGGCAGACCTGCTACTCACCTAGGAGTGGTACTCACTCCTGGTGGAGCTGTGTCTCTCCAAGGACTTCTAAGAGAGATGCGAGAAAGAACATTGAGTGAATGGCAAATAAGATGGAATAGGTCGAACACGGGAAGATGGACCTACTCTTTCTTCCCGTCAGTTAAAGCCAGAATGGAAGGGGCGCACATAATACTGGATCACTACATCACCCAACTCCTGTCCGGACACGGTGAATTCAGGGGGAGACTTTACAGCCTCGCCCTGTCCCCTCATTCAAACTGCGCGTGTGGAGATAACGATCAGTCAGCCGAGCACATTCTGTGGCATTGCGAGATAATGAAGGATGCCAGAGAGGAAATGCTAAATGGTTTGAATGTTATAACGAGACCGATTTCTAATGTGGATCTCGTATCGAATAGAGAGAATTTCGAATGTCTGAGAAAATTTGTAAGGACTTGGGTTGAACGATGGCCTGAATTGAGAGTCGGAGAATAGCATAAAATCACATTCAAAAGTTATGTACCATGTATACTGCTCCTGTTCTCCTCGGATAACGCTATGACCTTATTTCCATGAACTTTGTATATATTGTAAATATTTCTACCTGTTTTTATATAACGATCTTTACTTGTTGGCAAAGCCATTCGTATGCTCTGACTGCGACTAAGCGGTCGGAAGAGGGAAATGGCTTGCTATTTATTTATTTTATTTTATTTCCTTCTTGCCTATCTGTTTACCATTTCGTAGTTTTTAATGTAGATTCTTACAGGTTACAAGCAATCACGGTCGACGCAGTTTTAGATTGTTGAAACTGAACTTTTTATGTAATGTTTTGTCCCAGCCCTTCGAGGGCGTGGATCACAGACCGTCGTCCCTGCAGAAAAACTGGCTTCTCCTTTATCCTCTGTACATGGTGTATGGATCACGAGTCGCGCCTCCCCCTTACGAGGTGCTCTTGGTTGTCGTGAGGTCTGCAAGAGCTAGACCACCTTCCTTGCGATCCTCTCCCGTCTGACGCTCGATTTCTTCTTTAGGGTCTTCGGCTGCTCACAGCCTATATATCAGCTTATCTCTTTCTTTGGGGCAAAATCAGACGGTCACCGCGATCGTGAACGGTTGTCGAACCTCACCTGTGGACCAACCGACATCTGATTGCACCTGTGAGGGACTGCCGACTCGGAGAATCTCATTCCACTTGTACATACTTGTTTTGCATTAACTGATGTGTAAAAACTAACAATGTTCCTTATACACTATTAACACTTATACTAATCTGGGCATCTTGCATAGTGCTAACTAACCCCTCATGCAGGGACATTTGAGGTCTAGAATCGTTGTATACCTAGAGTCTTTTAATATAAAAAAAATTAGAGTCCTGTTGTGTACCCTGAAGGAGTAACCATCTGTTACTTATACCGGGGTGGGAAAGTGGTGGGAGCCTCAAATGTCTAAAATGATTATACACTATGTTAATATTAAAATAAAATACTTTGTGTACATCATTTTTAATCAATAATAATCTAAATGGTTTGAAACCAATGGTTTCTTCACCAGGATAATTAAAATTTACTTATTAATTATTAATTAAAATTAATTTATTTTTTATTAATTTCCACTAAGTAGTTAATGATTAATTAAAGTTACCTCATTAATTGTTAATTTGCACTAACTAGTTTATGAATAATTAAAATTAAGTTATTTATTTAAATTAAGTTATTAATTAAAATTAACCAATTAAATATTAATTCAAATTAATTTACTTATTTAAATTAAGTTATTAAATAAAATTAACCAATTAAATATTAATTTATTAATTAAAATTAATTTATTAATTGTTAATTATAATTAACTTATTAATTATAAATTTAAATTAACTTGTTTATTTTTAATTTAAATTTACTGATTAATAATTTAATTTCCTTATCCTGATGAAGAAATCATCGATTTCAAAATATGTCGATTATTATTGCTTAAAAGTGGTGTATATAAAGTATTTAATATTCATTTAAATAAAATGAGTCAAAATTTTTTTAAAATTAAATTTAATTTATTAATTATTTATTAATATAAAAATTAATATTATAAAATTTATTTAATTATTTAATAATTTAATTTTATTTAATTTAAAATTAATAATAAAAATAATTATTAAAAAATTTAATTATAAATTATTATTTAAAATTAAAATTATTTATAAATTTAATTTTAAATAAAATTTAAATTTAAAAAATTAAATATAATTTAAAATAATTTTATATTAATTTAAAATTATAATTAATTAAATTATTTTATTTTAAATTTATTTATAGTTATTAGTTTAATTTTACCGCTACGGACACTTCAAAACGAAACTTCTCACAAGAATATAGCCCAGCCAATATCTATAATGCTTTCATCAAATCCTTGCTAAACTAAAGCAAGAAATTGCGTCTCGGTGAAAATCGGGAGGATTATCAGGGCGTTCTGCTTGATGTCTGCTGACAATTTGACAAATAGATGAAACGGGCCGAGAATCGACCATATCATAATTGTTGAATTGTGACCATGTGAAATGTGACAAGATTTGAAACCCCTAAACCTTAGTGTTTTTTTCCTGAGCATGCTATCAATTCCTAAGAGTGAGAACTCATACATTTATTTCCAGTAACACTAAACTTATCGCAGATCTGATTCTTTTCCACAGAGTTGAGACAATCTGCCCTTTCCGTGTCACAAGGAAACCATTTAAAAACTAAAGGTGCTTTCATCCCGTTAGACATGCCTCGAAAAACGGAAAATCTTATGAACAGTGGCGGAAAATGTGTTATCAATAGCAAAAGGATTAATGTTAGAAGTGTGATCGACACCGATTTGAAAGAAAACTGTTGTCGCCAATTTACATCAGAGTACTGCTGGGTCTTAGATCATTCGACACGCCTACGACAAAATTCTGTCGGTTTATCTTTTCAGTGGTTGTAACTCATGTTTAGTTATAATCTCAAAGGACTCCATCTTTATGTGGCTTAAATAATTTTGAATAATTATTTCGAAGAGCGTTTTTTAAAGATATTGATTTTTAAAGATTTTTTTTTTTACAGTGAATACCTCACAAGAGTCCCAACTGCTCCCGTCTGGAGCCAGTGAGACTATGGCATCCCCAATTGGGGGATGTTGTGAGGCTGAAGGTAAGTGGGGAAGGGAAAGAGGAAGGTGGGGAAGTACCTGGCTATTCAGATCTAGTCACTAAACACGGCTAAAGCCATTTGGAGCAACGTTTCAATTCTGAATGGTGGTCTTACACCAGGGCGATACTGGTAGTATCTTCCACTCTGGAACGTGCCGCAAATATACTATATATTATTTTAATTAATTAATTGTGAAATAACACAAATTAATCAAATAAAATTTATTTGCGCACGCCGGGTTCGAACCCGCGACCTTCGGAATGGCAGTCCAATGCGTTACCACTGGACTATGCCGGCCGTCAAAAGATACTGTTTGGTACGGATTTTAACTTTCGTTAATTGAATGATTCAGCGCTCATGCATAAACCTTGAATTATATTGTGATTATTGGTCATTAACAGCGATTGATCCACATTGAAAAATATCAAAATAATTTACAAACACATAAATGATTGATTTCCTGACACAAGAAAAAATGAATATTGAAATTAGTTTAACTTTGTGATGCGCTTTGAAATAGAATCATTCATATTGAAATCTCTCTGTGGTAAAACGTTCGCCAGGCTAATTAAGTTTACTGTCTAGACAAATAATATTCCAAATCACGCGAACGGAAATGTTCAACGTTTCGTGTTGGCACTCTTCAATTAGCCAATGAAAGCGTTTGGTGCCCAGTGGACTGCTGATTGCATGGAGTTGAAAATACTTTGTGCAAACATTATTCTTACAAAGCGATTTTACCTCGTTGAATGTTTCAAATGAAGTATTTAAAGGCAGCTAACCAAAGTGCGGAATTGATAAGCTAAAACGTAGCTAAAATCCGAAATCTCAGGGTCATCAACTGCATCAACCCGCCTAAGCGCAATATTTTCCATCAGTCATTGTTATATACTGGTACAAATATAGATTTAACTGATTTGTAGGCGCGGCTTTCATGAGGGTCTCGCTCAGCGCTATTTTCAAACCTAAGTTAGTTGTATTATCTACAATATGGATTAACTACCTCTCTGTTTAAATTTCACCTGGTCGGTGCCTATCAATTTAACAATCAGCAAGGGTAGTAAAAAAAGTACCTTTTTATCACGTAGTATGAATGAAAAATAAGTAATTTGTCTCAGCAAAGTGGAAAAGGCACGAAGTGTGAAAAACAGAGTGTAAAATTATGCGAATCATTAATTTTATTTTTCTTATCAGTATATAAATAATTCTAATTTTAATCCTCATCCTTCTTAAGATTAATACGTATGAAAATAATTCTTGAATTTCAGAATAATTTTAGAAGTAGATATAAATCGATATATGTAGTAGAGAGGTTGTGGGGCAAAAAAAGTAGGTGGGCATTTAAGAGTCAAATCTTAAAATACCGTCAAATGGCGAGCGGATATTAGATTTCGAATGGAATATTGAGTAGGTCACTCGGAATAACTTCAGAGGGATGGGACACCATACACATTGGATCTCGACACAGAAAGTAGTAAGTAGAAAATAGACAGTAGAAAATGCGTATTTAAAAATATTTGAACATCTCCTACCAATATCACACAGCGAAAATGTTGAACTCACTACGCCTGGATAGAAACCCGACACGTTGCCAACTCAGCCACTGGCCGATCTTTATTTAAACTCTATTCTTCGAGCGAGCATTTAATGAAAAATTACTAAGAAAGAAATTTATACAAAGTTGCTTTCTTAATATATATTTTTTCAAATTAAAAATTATTAATTTTAATCATAAGTTATTGTACTAGAAAATCTTTATTCCTCATCCTCTTTCCTCGACAAATATCTATTTTACCAACCCTTTCCCTACCCTTCTTCGTTTTTCGTATTTGAAATACACATTTAAACAAATATCAATGGTTTTAGCCATGATTGTCAGTCTTTCAGTCTCTCAATATATCCTTATTAGGAATGCCGAAATCTCACTGGCTCCGGTTAACAGTTAACATATGGGATTCTTGTTACAAATTCCCGTTTAAAAAAATTGCGAAACATCATTGAGCATGCTTCTCATCAAATAATTGTTAGTTATTAATTTATCTATAAAAAGAGAAAATCGTAAATAATTAAATTATTACTGCAACGCTAGCGTATCATCTTAGGATCGGGCGAAAGTTTTTGAACATCGTAACAATAAATTGGTAATAACATCGTTTAATTATTTACTCATGGCTTCGTGGTCGTCTTACAAGTACAATGTTCACACGGAGTCTTGTAGTTGTTATGCGTATGCATGTACTATGTGGAAACTTATAAGTTGAAATGTTCCACATTCTCTTCCCCCAAACGGAGGGTTGATGATACATATAAGACAAGTTCAGTAACTTTATAAATAACTTCGTTACTTACTTAGAAACCGAATATTTTTGTGCTTTATCTTAAATATTGATAGAACGGGTGCGTGGTCTATTACGTGAATCGATGGATAACATCTTTACAATATCCCGAGAATATCTTCGAATCACTCTCCGTCATATATTGAGTAATTATTTCCTTAACATTATTCCTCAGTAATATTTTTTTATTTATTTATTTATTTCACGCCTATTAAGGCTTTTACATACATATATATAAAAAATATTTACGAAATTATACACGAAAATAGTGCAGGAAACGACTTTTCTTCTTCTTCCTAGCACTATCCCAACTCATTGCCTAGGTAGGCTGTTGGGGTCGGCTCTTCTCGTTCTCAGGTTATAGCTTCTTCGGTTCTGAGTGTCGCTTTCATCTAGGCCGTTTCTTTGTAGGATTTTGGAGCATTGGGTCATCCAGGAGTTCTTTGGTCTACCTCTGGATGACTGTCTTTGAAGCTCTATAGACATTGCCTGCTTCACTGTGTGGTCTGGTGGTCTCCGTCTTATGTGCCCATACCATCTTAACTGTCGTTCCTCTAGCTTACTGTTTATGTCAGTGACACCCAGGCTACCACGAATGCGTGAGCTTTTAATTTTATCTTTTAATGATACTCCTGCCGTCCATCTAAGCATTCGCATTTCTGCTGATTCGAGTTGCCTAGAGTAGGAGTTGTACATAGTCCAGCATTCGGAGCCATACATTATCGCGGGTCTAACAATAGTCTGGTATGTCTTTCCTTTAAGTTTTATTGGCATTTTCGTGTCGCACAAAATTCCAGTTACGGATCTAAATTTCATCCATCCCACTCCTATCCTATGGTTGACATCCGCTGCACATCCTCCGTCTCTGTGGATGAGTGAGCCCAGATACTTAAATGAGTCACAGTTGGCTAATGTTACTCCATCCAATTGCATCGAAGGAGTTACAGCATTTGGGTCTTCAAATGGTAAATACAAATATTCCGTCTTTTTCCTGCTAATTTTTAGTCCATTATCCTCCAGGATCTTTCTCCACCTTTCCAGGCTATTTTGTAGATCACAATGATTTTCTTCTATCAGTACTACATCATCTGCAAAAAGCATAGTCTTGAGAATACTGTTCATTTCTTGACTCGTTAGGTAATTCATGACCATTATGAATAGCAATGGGCTGAGGACAGATCCTTGGTGTACCCCCACTTTAATTGGAAATGTTGGTGACATCCCTGATGTGCATCTTACTCGTGTTTCTACGTCTGTATACATATCTTGTATGGAGAGCACATATCCTTCTGGTACGTTATGAGATCTCAATGCCGCCCATATCAGGCTTCGGGGTACCCTGTCAAATGCTTTTTCCAAGTCTATAAATACCATGTGTAAATCTTTTTTTGCATCTCGATATTTTTCAACTATGATTCTGACTGTTTGAATAGCATCTATTGTTGATTTCCCCGATACAAAGCCGCATTGATCGTCATGTATTTTTACAATATTCCTAATTCGTGTGTTTATAATCCTCTCATATATTTTCATGGTGTGAGATATAAGCTTTATCCCTCTATAATTGTCGCACTTCCTAGAGTCTCCCTTATTTTTGTAAAATGGAAGAAGATAGCTTTTCCTAAAGCTTTCTGGCATTGGTTCTCCGGTCAGTACTTTATTATACAGGTTGCACAGCCATTTATGTCCCACTTCCCCACACTCTTTCCATAATTCGGCTGGAATATTGTCTGGCCCCACTGCTTTCCCCTTTTTCATTTGTGATATGGCTACTTTAACTTCTGTCGGAGTGATTTCTTCAACTGGCCCCAGCACTGGTTTCTCTGACACGTGAATTGTTCTTGGAAATTCTTCGTTCAGTAATGTAGAATAATAATCTTTCCATCTTTCACATATTTTGATTTCGTCTGTGATCAACTCACCGTCAGTGTTTTCTATGTATTTGGGTGTTCTAATAGATTTGGCCCTTTCTCTCCTGTGTGCTGCGATTTTGTATATTCTTTGCACTCCGTTGGGTGTTTCTAGGTCATCATACAGCTCTCTCAATGCCTCATGTTGTGCAGAGGCAACTATTTTCTTTACTGTCTTTTTGATTTGCTTATACACTATCCGGAGTTGCTCTTTCTCGTTATCGCACTTACATTGTGACCAGTTTCTGAAAGCAGTTTTCTTCTCTTTTACACATTTTTGCACCTCGTTTGTCCACCACCATGATTCCTTCTTTATTTTCAGTTTACCTTTGGAGACTCCCAGATGTTGTTTGGCTTCCTGTAAACATACCTGTTCAAATGCTTTCCACATTTCAGTTGGGTTTTGTGTCTCTTCATTTTGGAGATTTTCAAGCATCCAGTTTTGGAGTTTTGACGTTAATTGTTTTCCGTTTTCTTTTGAGATATTGAACCACTTAATTTTGGTTGTTGGTTTTATCTTGTCCTTATACAATTTATGTCTAGTTAAATGTAATTCCAGCAATAGTAGGCGATGTTGTGTTGCAAGGGGTTCACCAGGGATAACTTTACAGTCTCTGAGCATTTTTCTCATTTCGTTTCTACATAACCAATAATCTATTTGTGTTGCAGCATTTCCACTTTTGTAGGTTATGAGATGTTCTGGTTTCTTTTGGTAGAATGTGTTCAAGATAGTGAAACCGTATGCATCTGAGAAATTTAGTAGCTCATCTCCTAGTTCGTTTCGTGCTCCATATCCAAAGCCGCCATGGCTAGTATCATGGCCACTATTTGACATCCCCACATGCCCATTCATATCTGCCCCCATCATGATAGCTTCATTTTCTGGAATGTTTTGGATTAATTCTTCCAGCTTGTCCCAAAAACTGTCTCTTTCTTCTCTATCACATCCCATTTGTGGTGCATATGCACAAATGATATTGTAAATAGCGTTACATATTACCAGTTTTAACATTATAATTCTATCATTGGGTGCTATTACTTTTATCACATTTTCATGAAACCTTTGCTGTAGTACTATGGCTACTCCATTTCTGGTACTACTTTCTCCGTAGTAATACAGTTTGTAATCATTTGTCTGTGTTTCTAGGTAGCGGCACTTGTCTATATTTGTATTTTTCCATTTGGTTTCTTGAATGCATGCAATATCAATCCTACGTCTTCTCATCAATTCGGCCAATTCTTTGCTTTTTGCTGTAAGCGTTCCCAGATTCCAAGTAATGGCTCTTATCTTTTCAAACCCAGAACGACTGGCTTTCCTCCGCTTCATTTTGCTTGCCCCTGGAGTCCTGCAAGCTGACCCTAACATAATGTCAGTCTCTGGATCACCGAGGAGAGATTCCCCCTCGCTGCCAGACAGGGTAGTGCATCTTTGCGTATGTTTTTCCATGAAGCTTTGGTTGATTGACTATGGTTTTTATCCACCGATGGTCGTCAGACGTGGAACCAGAGTGACCCAACTAACTAGGGCTGGATCCGCTATCATTGCCCGTTTATGGTCAATTATCGGATTAAACTAATGAGCCTGGATACCCATTAGATATGGTGTATGCGACTAGTACCCGAATATGTCGAGTTGCCACACCCACCATTTGTGAGCCGCCACTAACATGCGGAACAGACGCTCACTGCTTCTCACTTTAGCCGTACTTTTGGGGTCCCCCGACGGATTGGTTACCATCAACTTCACCCTCCAGTCCGTTGCCCGTTGGTCACCGCGTGGAGGTATGAGAAGCGAGGGTGGGAGAAGCTATGTCGGTCCAGGCCCTAGGACCAATGTATTGCGCTATAACCACCCGACCAACTAAATGTTTTAAATAGTCGTTTCCCCAGTGCAGGAAACGACTATTTAAAACAATTGCAGAAAAATAAATATAAAGTCAAAATATCACTGAACTAGATCCACACAGTATGTAGGCACAAAATATAAAACTAAAAAAAAAAAATTCTCTTTCAGTTGACAAAATTATTATGTGTTAGTCAAATTAAATACCTTTATTAAAATATTCCACTACTTGATGAAAAAAACTTCAATAGGGTATGCTTATATATTGAAATTGATGTACTAAATATATCAACAATATCGTAGTATTTGTTTCCTAGCTGTTGAATCCGTCGCATAGGAGTGTGATATTGGGACGTTGATATAGAATTTACCATTTTTTTCAAAAATTTACGGGATGAGTATTTGCAATAATAATAAGACTCATTTTTACATGTAGTTCGAATGTACTTTCATACTTGACTCACGCAAGAATTTTTTTTTGTTTACGTACAGTAGCTACGTAAATGGTGCCGTTTTATGAATATTTGATGAGACAAAGCTTGCTAGAAATAAGGCCACTGACAGGAAAGTATGTTTAAGAAATGATTACACTGAGAGATTATTAAGGAAGCCCCGAGGAAAATAATTTCTCTCAGGACCTACGTCATCTTTGGGGATGCCGTGAGGGTGGTCTTTTTAAGGAAGGAAAGGAAAGCAAGTTCTGGGAAGGAAAAAGGTATGAGGGGTGGGTAGAAATCTAGTGATCAGTATGTCCAGGAGTGACGGACGTATGAATATATCCCTCCCGCTGCGGTGCAAGGCGATGGGTCGAGAAACTAGTAGGAGAGGTCATAGGGTCTCACCAAACCAGCCCCTCCCGATCTGGCATACTAAGCCACTGGTGGGCAGGCGCATCTTGATTACACCTCACCCGATGAACCCGAGCACACCCGCTAAATCACCAAACGTAGCGAACGACTTGGGGTGACTTATGGCAGAGGTGTTAGTTATCCATTAAATGGTTCCCAGGGTGGCAGTACACTTCTCCCAAAATTGATAATATTTCAATAAATAAGTAAACGGTGCTGAATAATGCTAGATGTATATGGTTCAGCTAGTATCCTATTATAATTTTAATTTGGCAATAAATATATAAACTTATCAATTTTACATATTTATTTCCTCATGCTATCAATTTTGTGGTCACTAAGAAACATCTTTGAAGTTACCTTAATGTTGTTTGATCATCACCACATGTTCTTAATTAAGGTATATTATCTGAAGTGACCTGGTCGTAATCGAATACACAAGGCATATCCCTAAAGTTATATAAAATTAAGCACCGACGCGATTATAGAAATTTAATTACCTTAAAATTATTCTCCGATATCACAACATGCGGCTACAAAACGTTTAAAAACAAATTTCCCTACATCAAGAATGTAAGTTACGAAAAAAAAACAAGAATGTAATATCCAAAAAAGCAAACGAGGGTTAAAATACGTATTTTTGGCAGCTGCACCACCCTTTTGGCCCACCTTAGAAATGCTTTTAAAATTGTTTCCGTAATATTTGAAGGTTTACGGGTAACAATATTCATTTTACTGCCTTAGTATGATATATATTATCATGAAATATCCTGCTACAACCAAAAAGTGGAAGATACAAGTGGGGTATTACGGTTTTTCCGTTTCCCTCTGTACCTACAAATTGTGAAATTTCGCAGTGATAAATGAGTGTAAGGAAAGAATGTATCTCGTTTAACAACTTGCCTCGCACTTTGCATTCTACTCTTAACTTTGGTTCCTCCGTATTTATTACATCATTAATGAAAGTTATTACGTTTTGGCTTAAAATATTTAATTTTATTCACAAAATATAACTGTGTCCTAAAAGAGTTTACATAATAATTTACCGTAACTGTGTTCAATGTTTTAAATTTTTGAGATTTTTAGATTTTCTTTTAAGATTCTCTTCACTGTCTTGGTAAGAAGTAAATTAGAATAAAATTCAACTTTCTAGTCCCCAAACTATAAAACACATCACATTAAAATTGAAAGAGTTCAACACAAAGTTTTAAGGTGCATCAATTTCAAAATATCCATACACATTGACCAAATTAATTATGTTGATTTAAAGATATTACTTGATTTAACAGACCTATCTTACAGAGGAACCATGAGTGATTTGGTACTTTTATTTAAATATATAGGCTTTTTGGGTGCACCCGACTGAACTAAGTTAATAACATTCCAAGTACCATAACACGAGACTTCCGGTGTTTCAGAGTTGTTGTTTGTTCATTAATTCAAAAGCAACCATTTTATCAATTACTCAGTCCAAAGACTATATAGGCTTGGAAATAAATTCAGTTCGTTGATATTTTAATTTATTCACACTAAAATAACAGGAATTGATTACTAAAACACATAATAATAATATGGTATATAATATCTGTTTGTTTATTTGTTGTTAATCTTTATTTAGATGAATGTTTTTATTCATAAAAGTAGTAGGAAAAAAACATAATTTACAAAACAAAAATACAGTTAAATTGGTATAAAAGCAAAATTCATTTGTATTCAAATCATATTTTTTTACGCATTTAACATATATCCTATGAAAAGTGCCAGGACTTGTGGCTTCCTTAATGGCTTATGGTAGGTCATTGTAAAGTCTTATATAAAACACGATGTTTTGTGTGCACTTAAGTTTGATTTTTGGGAGCCTTAAATCTGGGTAACTTTTCGTTGGATAAATGTGAACATTTTCCTGGCACATAGTATTAGTTTGTAGATGATTCGCGAGCATGTTATATTTAAGCTTGTAGATCATTGTTAACGTGTTATATATTATATGTTATTTAGTTAGTTGAAATATTGAATTTTAAAATCATTCTCATCTTTTTATTTTGTATAACTAGTAGTTTATTATTTAGGGCTTCGTTACATAAAAAAATCATGCCTTACAAAAATAAGTATTTTTACTGTCCATTTTAATTTTTTTAACTTAAAACTTTGGTTTGACTGATGATTGAACCCTCCTACCCAGGAACTAGAGTCGAAAATTCTACCGACCTAGCCAAATCCCAAAAAATGGATATGATTTTTATTTGGATATGATTGCCACCAAAATTTCAAAGAATGCCGACAATAAGTCTACAATCGACAACAAGTCTATGTGCAGAGTTTCAGCTCGATCGGATGTCGGGAAGTTTGATAATTACCGCTTCCAAGATTTGAATTCATTCATTACCAAAACAAAATAGATGTATTCAAAAATAAAACACGAAAAAACGCGGAGCTACAATACAATTTTTTTACAATCGTTGTCTTGAGATCCAAGTTATTTCTGATCCTTTTCAAGAATCCAACTTTTTTAGCAATTATATTAATGACTGTAAGTATTTATGAAATTTAAATTCATCATTTAATTTTACAAACAAAATACGCAAATCTATTTTATAAAAACTAATGTCGTACTACCGAATAAACCAAAGTTAATAATGGAAATTTGAGAGCAAGGAAACATAACTCGTTTAATAAAACAACATGACAAAATAATATCCTCCGTAGCATTTTGAGAGGCTAGGAGCGTCCGTATTCGCTGAATTAACCAACTTAAGGTCCGTAATATATTCAGCAGAGAAAGCGTGAGATTGAAGCTTCCAATAGCGTAGCGGACCTCTTGTATTGTATATTATGTACTTGTGTAAGGAAAAGGCTAGTTGCTGCCTGGGATGAAATAACTACAATTGAGAGATATTTGTAATACAGTACACGGAGAAAAATGATCCTATTAAAAAAGTGACAGCATCCGAACTTCTCGATAAAATATTTGTCATTCAGAATATATTCAGAACACCTGTTCTTTTCCTAATAGAAATAGATAATATTTGAGTTGTTTCTCTACAAACAGCAGCAGAGTAATTTTTTTTTTTTGCCTTCTGGGTCCGGTCAATCCTGCTACAATGGTAGCCGTGTTTAATAGTACCTTTATATCCCACCAGAGCGATCATCAAAATTACGAACGAGTTGTCAAATCGGAATGATCAATATTACACGAAGTCTGCTATTCACAGAACTAATACCTAGTTGTTTTATGAAAAAAAAAAATAATTGAATTGTGTGTAAATTACATTGTATTGTTCATTTCCAACATCTGTCAACAAAAAAAAAACTTTCAAATAAACCTAATATTGTTGACTGAAATATCCACAAAATCATAAAATTTCATACGACAGTTTAGTTTATCCAGTATCAAAAACAGTCTTTATTGTTTGATAAACAACGTTGATCTTCTTTTTCAATTAGGTCGATATCTCGATGGTTAGGACGCTTGTCTGGCAGTAGGTTGGGTCATTTCGTAATCTCACAGCGGATATTGACTTTCCAAGTCAACACTATTCATGCTTAGTAGGTTCCATTAGTTTGTTATAATTATTTCAGAATTTTGTATTTACAAAATTTTGAAAATTGGAAAATACAAATGACGAAAATCTTCCCTTTACTCTATATTGTATGATTATATGAAATGTCTAATAATGCTTATTTTTTTTCTAAATAAATTTTTATATTTAGGTATCAAACAACTATTGATGAGACAATTACATTATAAATTGATCAAGTGATAAACCAATTAAGTTCCATTAATGTTGTGGGTATATAAGCAAGTGTATTGACTATAATATAATCGAACAAAACAGTTAATATAATAAATAAATGTGTGAGTACCTATCAATAATTTTTTCAACATGTGATAGATTCATCCAGTTTGAATTTATTTATATTCAAGGTACAGGTAAACATGTATTTTTCTCTTAGGATGTTGAATGTTTTGCAGATACTTGTCCCATTAATGATTTTTCTATGCATATTATGTACCTACCTGCGTATGAAATTTCTATTATTTCTATATCTAACCTCTGACTACCCCCATAAGAATTTTATTTATATACTAAAGGAGAAAATTATACTCCATAACTTGATCGTCATCCTGCAGCCTCCACAATGGTTTAATCAATAAAAACATTAGGGGCTAGTCCTACCCATAATACCTATGCAATGAACCCCCCTCAATAAGGTTTCTGAACATCCTCAAAGGAGGACTTGATTAACCGTAGAATGATAATTGAGCCCTTCAAGGGAAGGCCCTGTGAAGAAAATATGTTAAATATTATTGAGAAATACGAATAGCAAAATATTCTATTGACGACACCAATTCTTCCATCTTCTATTTTGATCATTTTTCTTTCCGGATTGGGAAAAAAACAATCGATCACTAAAAATAATGTGAATACACATTACGAACTTCAGTTTAATTATTTTGAACTAATAAAAGTTTTTTATTATATAACAAAATCGTTCATATTTTGAAACGGTCAACAAAACAGGGATTGTAAATAAAATAATCACGTTAAATATTAATACTATAAAACTGACTTTTCAGTTCACTTGGAAATACTCAATGTGTACTCGTATAATATAAAGTAAGTAGCTCTTCAGGAAGTCCTCCACGTGAACTGAACTATAGTGATGTGTTGCACAAAAATTTATACAGAGTCGACTTTTTGTACTGGTATAATAGAGTAAGCAGCCAAGTCCTCCGCTTAAACTGATATTTATTTATTTTTAGGAAAGTCAAATTTACAGGTTTCAAGTTATCCTAGACACATAGACACATATATGTGGCCGGAAATCTAAGCAGAGTCGACTTTTCTTGGTATGTGATTATCACGAGAAAGAAGTTGAGGAGATGAGGGAGAAGACGGTGGAGAAATATTTGGCTTTTCTTTTTTTTTTACCATATGGTTGGAGACATTTTAAGAAATTTTTCAGATTCGAATTGAGGTAGCACTGGGAATACCTACCTATTAACTTTTAAAGGTTTTTATGCGTAACATGGCCTACGCGTTTGTGTCTTGGGTCGGGAGGTTTTATGAAAAGTTAATGAGGATATTTTCATTTCACAAAAATATGGGCCATGCCGGTGTAAGTGTTGTGTTATTAGTAGACATATTTGAAAGATCTTAGACAATTCCTCTATAGCTCTCGCAAGAAACATGGGTAGGAAAATACATCTTGTTGAAAAAATTGCATATGGTGCTTTGAGATAGGCGCCGACCATCTTTAAAAACAAACAATTTTGTTGAAATATATCAGAATAAACCAACTGTTGGTTATCATCGCTGTATATTTAATTACAGTTCGAAAATGTGTGTGTAAAAATACAATTATTTTCTTAGCAAATATATTTTGGAAGGATGTTTTATTAAACATGTAATACTAGTGGCGCAGTACACAAAAATTTCTCATGAAGATGATAAGTAAATGTGAATATTCAAATATCCGACACACAATAATTTATTAATTCCCGTACTTGAAAAACTACACACAGCCAACTTGCATAAAGCTTGTTGTATGTAGATCAGTGTACGCCACTGCACAGTATCTATTGTACATTCTTAAATTAATAATATATCCTTAGCTAAATCTAAATGCCAAGCATGATGGTATCTTTAACCATTACTAAACATATTATAATATTGCTACCAAGGATAATTTTCTAAAGAGATAAGCTTAATTGCCATTAACCCTACTATATTACGTAATTTATGTGTTTGCTCAACTAAATGCCACACATATCACGTAACGTTACCTCGTCGTGTTCTGTAAACATTAAAGAACACTAATGATATCATTACCGACGATTCGGTGAATTATTGCGTATTTTTGACACTGTAATAAATTTTACATTGTGACTTGAGAGAAACAATCTAATTTATTTATAAATGAGCATGCTTTTATTTGACACCATTGTTGGAGGAAATCAATTACTCAACTTATGCTTAACTTGAAAGGTCAGAGACAAACAAAAAATCAAGAAAAGGTTTTTTCTGGTAAGTAGGTACCTTATTCAATTTTTAATCGTTTTTTTTTTTCTTAGAAAATGATGTGTGACTTTATCTGTATCTAACTAAGAGATCTTTTAACGTGTAATCATTGAACATAATATTTACAACAAAAAACGTAAAAGGGAAAAATTATTAAAAAAGATTCGATGGCATCTAGAAAGCCCTGGCAAGGCTCAAGGCTTGGGTCCTGGGTCCAATTCTTGGATGCGACCGAAACTTTTTCTGTTTCACATTTTTTGTTCGAGAGTTGTTCATATTATCGTCAATGATTAAATATTACAATTTTCTCAATAAATTATTCCACTGTAAAATATTGAAGATCTGTTAACGTTTTACCAATATCACGGAATTTCCACGCGCGTTCTTCTGGAAAATATTAGGAGTTACACGAACCAGCAAAAAATCTTGTCATTTTATGAAATCCCAGATTTACCTACACCCATAAAAAGCAAATGCGTCGGATTCGCTGGCAAATTTACAACTCAAACAGTAGTGGAAAACTGACAAAAAAATGTTTACGTTTAGTCGTCCGCGCTTTACATCGAAAGCTTTTTATCTCAAGTACGTACCTTTGCTATGTAGTGGTTTATTTTGTATAAAAAAGGCGCTTTGTCTACATGTTTGTTTTCTCAAAATCTATATCTGAAGAAAAAAATGTAGTATTGAAAAGAGAAGAGGCGGAAATGGGCTCTCGGGTGCAGACGCGCGGTCCATATTGTAGGAGGCATTCTCTCGGCGTTGGGGTGGGGGTTCTCTTAGAGGGTGGGGAGCTCTCTCTTCGCAGGGGGAGTTATTCTCGTAGGGGGTCGGGACTCTCTTGTTCCGGGGATTGTTTTAGGCACTGACGCACGTGCTCAAAGCGAGAATTTCTTAAATCGATCGATGTCTCTATCTTCTTTGCCGAACTGTCACCTAATGACGAAGAAAAAAAGTCCCCAATCCTTTTGTCACTTCTTAAGGCTTCATTTTTATTTCAAAGATAAAAAAATGTAATGCTCAGGAATAATAATAACAAAAAACTCGCCGTATTTACAATATACCTACCGTATCCAAATGATGGAAACATAACTGTTTTCGTCGGCGTTACTACTCTTGCTATTGTTTAGTATTATTTTTGTGCCAAGCGTAGAATACTATTTCGACTCCGAACTTGAGTAGAATCATAAAAAAATTCATGATTTTAATCTTCACCAAATCTTTGAAATTCCCTAATATCTCCAATATTCATTTAAACGCGTTTTTGTCTATATACATGATAAATAATTCAACAGATCAATCCAAATAATATTATCTAGCATAGAAAATTGTTTATTTATGCTAAGTGATTCTGGTAACAGTACGGGTAAAATACCTATTAACGCTAAAATTGTCAAATACTGTAAAAATACGTTGTCGAATCACGAAAAATATTTAAAAAAAACATACTTCTGATTATGATTTAAGATTTACACGGCCAAAAGTATTTTTGTTATTTGTTTTTGGGGTGTTATGCCGTGTTTCGCTAACTCTTTCTTTAGCCCAAAAGCCTTAGCCTTCTTTAGGCTAAAGAATGAGTTAGCAAAACACGGCATAACACCCCAAAAACATACTTCTGATTTCTTGTTTTATGTTTATAAATCTTACCTTAAGAAAGGAGGAATGTTTTTAAAGGTTTCTAATTAATTGAACTTTATTTAAAACTTTGTGAATTTCCAATGTGTATTTCGGTGATATCAAAAATCCTATAATACTCTCTAATTATTGTTGAAATTCATACATAATTATTATCGTTGCGATAAAAACTCGTAACGAAAAAAAGATTTTCCTAAGCGACCTTAGGGTGATATTCTTGACTAAGCGGCACTATAAAAATTGCCAATGATAATTAAGAAAGGCCCATCTCTAAAAACGCACAACAATTTTTTTCTTCATATTTACGGGTTTGTTACCTGAAACAGTACTTCATTGATTTATCAACGTAGTACATCGGCAAATCGTTGTACGAAGTTTTTTCACTCGAATTTTATCAATTTAACTAGAAAGAGAAAAATCAACAAAAAAAACATACAATAATACAATTTTTTTAAGGGACAAATGAATCTATACCACCATAAAAAGTTTTCGTTTTTAAATTACCATAATATTAACGGAAAGATTAATTATTTATTACCTACTAATGCATACTCATTTTGATGCTATAGGTATATAATTTCAATAACTTCTGATACATATATTTTTCTTTTATTTTCTCCTTTAAATTCTGTACTTTTTTCTATGTCTTATATTCGATACTATTTTTAAATATTCTATTATATTGGAATATTTTGATATATTCTTTCAAATTATTTTAATATTTCATATAATATCTTAAACTATATACCTACTCTTTATTTTCTTTTAAATTTTATACTTTTTATACTTATGTTATTTTCTTCTATATTTCATATTTGATTTATTATTTTTTGTACTGTATATTTAATCAACCATCACAACACGGGCATGTGCTTAGCTTGGTGGTTTTAACATACCTAAAAACTGTAAAAACCAATAAAAACATTGATTAAAGAAAAAAATATATATCTGAAAAGTGTTTCATAAAATCATAAATTTTAAAATATCTGTGAATAAATCGTTGGTGAGCAAAATAACATTTTGGGTTTTAGAACCCAGTTAAAGCGTAACTGATATTGGAAAAATTGTTTTTATTTTTAAATAACGGACAACGCCCACTAGGTTTATTGATGTTACGTTATGTTATGTTTATGTTGGTTAATCATCTATATATTTATATACTCTCGTTTTCTGTTTTTGTTTATAAGAAAAAAATGTTTATTGTGTATGGCCAAGATCACCCTTAAAGGGTGAAAGCAAAAATAAATTAGAAAATCATGTGTAATATATGCTGATGGATTTATCGTTTAAATTATCGGTATGCACCTTTATTTGTTTTTGGATAATTTTTTGGGAATGTACAAATAAACAAGGCATGGGTTGCGCAAATTTATGTAGAAAATAAGAATTTCGCTAGCACTATTCTCATCGCTTTCCAACTTGCATTACTTTTATTACGGCTTTATTCTGGTTCCATTTTACTCATAATACGAGGGGATAAGAACGGATTAGTATAAAAAGGTTAATCATAATCACGCGCATCCTTACTGCGTATACCAGCCGCAATATGGCAGTATTATGAATTGACAGATTTTTAAACCGCCCAACCCGGGAGTAGGAACGTATTACGCTCGTAGTAAGACGGAGATGGCGGATTTTGTCAATGTAGTTCATTTGAAAAATATCGATCAATCGCTCAATGAAAGTGTAAGAAAACAGTAATACCCATTTGCAGCACTATCAGATGAATATTTTAAATTGAAATATCGATTTACAAAAGCAAATACGGAACGTATAATCGATTTGGCCGGATTTCGATGCAATTTAAAACATACTTGGTCAATGACATTACAAATGTCATCTGAAGAAAGGTAAAGAGAGCAACAAACCGCGAAATGCAAAAAGGACTATTTTTTGATGTCCATACCTCCATAACAATGGTGCCAGTCCAAAAAAATTCCTTGCATGAATATTTTTGATGTGTAAAAATTTTAACCCGGGAAAACCTCTAATAGCTATAACAACGCGGCGTATTAGGGAAACTTTATAAGAAAGATTGATTTTCGTTATTTAATATTGTTTTGCGATATAATCGACCCATTTCATCGTTCAAGGATTTTCAAACTTGATGAAACTTTGTCTGAAAAATATGTTGTGTTTTTAAAGAAAAAAAAAAAATAAAAAAAATAATAAATAAATAATAATAATATTCCAACATAAACACACATCACTCACAAACACACAAGATTATTTTCATTGTATTATTTTTTAATTTTAAATGTATTATTATGTATTTTTATTTTTAATTTTAAATTTATTATTTTCTTTTCAAATTTACTATCTTCTCTTTAAATGTAATATGTAGATTAGATTTTCATAATACAAAATGAAGGCCGCAGCACGGGCAAGCCACCCAGTGAGGCCTACATTACTGGAAAACATAAATTGTAACAAAATAATGTACCAAATAAAAAAAAATAAAAAATAAAAAAGTTTAAAAAAGATAAATGTTATTTTTTTACCAATGCTATCCCCAAATATTTAAAATAATATTTATCCGAACTCCTCCAAACGAACCGCGTATTTTGTTGTTTGTTGAGAGTATTCTTGATATTGTTTTATTGTTATTTAATTATTAATTAACTTATTTTGTAGGGTACTTTAAATAACTACAACCTTTATGAAAACAGTATTAAAAAAGAAGAGAACAGTAGTATTCAAGTACCTCAGAAAAGTGCAACTGTTATTTTTAATATTTTTTGAAATTGTTTTGCATCAAAAGACTCAATCAAAATCGTAACTGAAAACTTTGATTGGTGCTCGTCAAAAGTTATGCAAAATTTATAATTGGATGCTATAAAATAAATTTGTTGGTTATTTAATGTTTCACATTCAGTTTTGGAAATCAAAATAATTTTCATCATTATTTCTAAATTAAGTGACTTGAAAGATCAAATGCGTAGTAAAGTTAATATTAACAAAATTAAAGTTCTATTCTATAGGGCCTTATTTCGAAAATTATTTAATCATAAATAAGTCATGGAATCATTTAATAAAGCATCTCAAAGAGCTAGTAATTCAACTTTCTTAAATAAACACGATAAAGCTTTTGAGGTAATTTCATTACCAAAGAGCACAATTATCAAATAAAAAGTTCTTTTGTTATAAATATCAAAAAGCGCTGTAAGAATTTTAATTCAAATTCTGCTCTTTAGGGTCAAAGAAATATAAATACCTATCTGTATCTTTTTCCATTTTAAATAAATGTATGCATAGTGTTAAAGGACGGCGGGCATGACGAGGTTACAAAACAGTGATAATGAGGCGAACATTATTTTTGGTATAAACTTTGACTTCATAGTATCAACTTCCAACTCGTATATACGATACACAGTTAAAAAAGAAAAGAAAAATCTTCATTTGCTTTATAAATTATTAACTTTTTGGTGATTTTTTGTTAATTGTTTTATTAGTAATTATATATATATATATGTGTGTCTAAAGTACAATACGTGTCATTCACATAAGTATGAATAGTGAAAGTGCAACATATTAAATGAGTACAAATAAATACCATTTACCCGTATAAACAAGGATTTTTTTCAAATAAGCACTGAGCATTTGCATTACAGGACTGGAGTCATTTACTGCTCACAGATGATTTTCCGTGAGGTATGTGAAAATGCATTCGCTGCATTGTTCCGCATGACAACAAATAACAAGACCGTGCAACCTTCTGTTCGTGGAAGCTGTAAAAAGATCCCCCTTGATTGTGACCATGTGAGCTGCAAACTACAGGTAGCCAGGTATCGGATGAGAGGTAAGCAGGGAAGATAACATACGTCACTGTAGGCGTGCGGAGTTGTGTTAACATAAATCAAGACTAGGAAAAGATCCATCCGTGCCCCAGGCTTGCAAAGAGCTCCGACTCTTCTTCGGTGCCCGCATTGTACAGTCTTTTTCTATTGTTAAAAAGCTTTCTTTGCGACGAATTGTTCAGGATATGTCGTCGTAACATGCAAATGTAGCTTTTCCGTACATATTCAGATCAGAATAAAGAGATTTCTTTAAAGGTACTAGATAGAATTTCGTACACTGAATATATTTTTGTAGTCAAAATCGAATTGAAACCGTGTCTTCGAAAATGCTTTACATGTTTACGAGTTTATAGCTAATTATTACATTGATAACAAGGAATAAAATAAAAACATTGTTTGCATGTTTTTATCATCAAAAATGCAAAAATGCTTACCTATTACATAACATATTTTTTTTTATTGGTGCCCTTTTTTACTCATTTAAAGTACGCTCTAGCGTGTTTAAATCGCACTTTATGGAACGCGCGATTTTTAAAGTTACCATGGCAACATCAACAAATCAACAAAATGTGAAGTCTAAATGTCAACTTTTAACTATAAATCTGTTCTAAAAGTTTACATTCTTTTTTTTTATTGGTGCCCTTTTTTACTCATTTAAAGTACGCTCTAGCGTGTTTAAATCGCACTTTATGGAACGCGCGTTTTTTAAAGTTACCATGGCAACATCAACAAATCAACAAAATATGAAGTCTAAATGTCAACTTTTAACTATAAATCTGACGTTTGTGTTTTTCATTTCCATGACAACAAGATATTGTGATGTCACATCACGAATTCATTAATAGTTCTTATTTCCAAATTTTTTATAATAATATCAATATTTATGTTTTCAAAGTGTACCAATAAAAAAAAATAGCGTAAAGTATTCGTGGATAACTGGTCTTTAAAACACTTGCTTTATTTCGAGCACTCGGCTACGCCGTCGTGCTCGAAAAATCGCGCGTGTTTTAAAGACCTGTTTATCCACTTATACTTTAATATACTATTTTACATCGTTTACATTCTAATTATTTAAATGGATGTGAAAAGAGCAGTTCGTATTATTTGAAATATTAATACCTCCGTTTTTTAAATCGGAGGAAATGCTGTTCAAATTAATAGTATTCTCGGAAGTCAATGAGGCTGCACTTCCATTAATGGCAGTTCCAATAATGTTTGAAACATTCTTCTTATTGCTAATGCTCTCTTCCACGTAACCAGTCGCCACAGCTGCCGATTTCCATCCTACTTGTCGTTGGATTTGATCAATTGTCATGCCACTATTTGCCATAATGGTAGCGGATGTACGTCGAAACGCATGTCCTGTATATTTCTCAGGATCGTTTAATTTAAGATAACGTGCGATTTGTAAGGGGCATGATCCAAATGTGTTAATACCAACCACTTGATTGGTGCACTTACCCTTATCATACCGTAAGAAAACCCTGTCTGTACTTACATTTTGGGGTCGCAATGATAAATATTGCTTCATCAAACGCACATAATTAATTGCACCACTGTCGGCAACAGTAAAACGTCGAGCCTTCACTGTTTTAGATGGTCGGATGGTAATAAGCAATACACTTCCTTCTTCTTTGATATCATATAAGCGTAAATCGCACAATTCACATCATCTGCAAGAGCCAAAGAATCCGCAAATGGCTACCACCTTCAAAAATAAGTACGTAATGTCCGGTGCTTCCGTGAAAAACTTCCGCAAATCATCTTCTTTGAATACATACGCCTTCTTAGCAACGCCATCCTTGCTAATTGCCTTCATGAATGCATGCACTTTCACAAATGATTTTAAATCAACCCCTTTATTTATCCTCAACAGACATTGCAATTTCGAATGTATGGTCCACATAGTCGATGCTTTGTACTGTTCCGACATTTTCTGAAGGTAAGCAAGCACAACTCGTTCATCTACATCTACTACGTTTTGCTCCACCATCCATGTTATGAACCTTTCATATTCTTTTTTATAAACGTCTTTGGATTTTTCAGGTATTAACCGCAATTCTGCTTTGGTATTTAAATTATGAATGTTAGAACTCATTTTACAACACACAATAACTAAGTAAAAACTGTGATGTCAACTATTAATCTTATGTGACAGATTGCAAATTAATTTTTGTGTTTTTCATTTCCATGACAACAAGATATTGTGATGTCACATCACGAATTCATTAATAGTTCTTATTTCCAAATTTTTAATAATAATATCAATATTTATGTTTTCATTTACTTGCTTTATTTCGAGCACTCGGCTACGCCGTCGTGCTCGAAACATCGCGCGTGTTTTAAAGACCTGTTTATCCACTTATACTTTAATATACTATTAAATACTGATTCCGTCTGTCAGGGCGTCCTGTGTAACTGTGAACTGATTGTGTGAACACTTCAGATAGGCGATAAAGCGCTTACCTATTACAAAGCATATTTTAAAGAAAATTATATTCATTGTCATTTTCAAAATTGGAATTGATTTATCAAGAATATAGAGTATTCAAGAATATGTAATACAAAACTTTAGGGGGGTGTTGAACACTAATAATCTACACGTATAATAAAAATGTTTACAGTTTTTCAGTATTGTTTAAAATTAGTTTCACGGTATTAGCGTCGAACACGATGCATAATTACGTAATAGCATCTTTATAATCCCGATTTCTTATTTCGAGTAGTTTAAATCTGGGATATTCAGAAACTTTCACAAATTTTCTAGTATAAGCTTAAAATAATCAGTGGAAAATTCCTGTCTAGAGTCAATAAGTCGAAAACATGATAATGATTTTATTTCATAATATTGCAGTGAAATGTCACCACTATTTTCACAACAATATCGAGTTGCGATTTCAGTATTTGACACTGACGGTAATCAAATAACATTAAAATGACACTGCCAATAATAATATTTCAATTAACAATGTCCCTCATAAAATGTTTTTATTCATAGCCACTATTAGCAGTCACAAGAACGGGGTATTTACAAAGTAAAATCATCAATTATGAACAATCAATCATACACAAATATGAAAATGTTATAAAATGATAAAAGCCCTTTGCTTTTATCAGTCCTTTTATGCCAAGATACCTGAGCCAACAAACAGCAACTGCCGACAGCTAACAGCAATGGTGACACGTTAATTGATTATGCATTCCTACTCCCGGGGGATCCGCATAATATCCCCGTTTGTCTGCCTGACTTTATGTTTCCCAGCGAGGCCAGTGGGAATTAAATATCTGTGAAAGCACCAAATTGAATTTATTTATTAGTATTTAAATTCGTCGGAACTTTCCGTGATAAATTTGAGAGCGAACATTATTTATTTATTGATTTCGTATATTTTTCATGCGATTGACTTTATTTGTGTGATATTGAAAAAAAAATTACAGTGCGATTCGAAAAAAAAACTTTCCATTAAAATCACCCATATAGTAGAAATTTTTGATAAAATATGCATCAGTATGTTTTTTTAATATAATAAGATTCCCGGGTCACGAATAACCTCACAATATTTTATCTCTCTCCAAACCATCGTAAAAGGTGAACTGCTTGTAAATTGATGGAGGAGTTAGCTTGCGGAAGATTGAACATATAGCACCTGGGCACAAACACGATGCTTTGGACCACTAAACCAACAAAGAAGGGAACAAAACGGGAGTAGTTGACTGAGAAATGAGTTTCAGGAGAATCTAATGTACTAGCACACACCCGTAATTAATCACGGAATATTGTAATTAAAATTTCGAAAAAGACTATTTAAATAATTTTCTATTAAAATATTATAGGTAGGTACTTTATTGCTGCTCTGATTTTTTTAAAGTATAATTACAAATTTTGAAAATGACACTAAAATTAAAAGAAAATCTGAGTTTAGGGATCACTGAATCGGGGAAAATAAAAATAAAGTTTTTTTAAATATAAAATTTTATTTTATTTATAAATACCTAGCACAGACCAGTGAAAAATCACTGGAAATTATAATTCCAATTTTTTGAAAGACAATTAAAATTATTTCAGTTAAAATATAATATTATTATAAGGTAGGTTACCTATTCAATTGCTTGTCTAAATGTTTTACACAATCAGTTCCAATTTTGAAAATGACACTTAAATTAAAAGCAAATCCGAGTTCTAGGCTTCGTTGAGCAAGAGTTACAGACACACAACTGAATTTTGTATTTTAGATTTAAAACCTAAGCGAACGGAGGAAGAAAGCATTTCACGATCCAGTCAAATAATTCTTGCTAAACAGAAATGTGTGGTCTTGACTCATTGTTCAATCTGAAATGTATATATGGGTGTGCAGTATAGATATGCATAATATCCCATTTAAGTGTCTAGGAAACATTAAACTTTATTGTTTTATTAATTGTAGTTTTCTTTATTTAAGGAAGTAGTAAAATACGAGCGTTTAATGAAACGTAACCAAACGACCAATAAATTCATTCCACAAACAAAAACCAAACTTTATTTCTCTGAGCGACATAGGCGCACCTAATGAGCGAGTTTTATGAAAAACAACCATGTATTATATATTTTTTCAAATACTCTCGCTCAAAACATTCAGGTCCTACCGTGGGTAAAAATGTGGAAAATTATGTTGCGTTGCGTCGTTGATATTGTACGTAAAAACACTCCACGTGATTTATTAGGGGCTCTCAGCATTGATAAAGTATTTTAGATTTTTATGAACGTGCCGTTAGGTCGATTCTGGTGTACTAAAGTGAAATAATTAAATTGCGTTTTATAATTTCACTGTGTTCAGTTTTCACAGGTTTCTGAATGTTAACTGAGCTCTCCCTATCGTTCTGAAGAAAGGAATTATGAATAAAAAGATTACTCAAATTTTAAACTAAAGCTGTGTTAGCAACCAATTCGGAATGCTTCCTTCCTATTTCTCTTCTTCTTCCACTCCTTTATTTCCTTCCGCTCCCATTCGGGGATTGGATGAACATATAAAATTTATATAACAGGATCCTTTCACGATTAGGGTTTCAGCATCACGAAGCCTACGTAGGGTAATAGTCTATGCAATCCGACAATGATGACATTTTTTAAAATTTCATTTTATAATAATATTATTGACGCTGGTCTGGTTTATGTTAATGTTTAGGTTTGAAAAACCGTCATGCCAGATATGCACTTAACAACTGAAAGTACAGATAACGTACAAATCCCAGAGTCTCGATTCTCCAATCCAGGTCGCTCGCAATCGCCATTAAAAATACATACAATGGTCTACGTTCTTATTTTTGAATCCCATCGAAGGTACACACTTACATTAGCCAAACATCAATAGTCATTCTACTCGAACAACGAGTGGGTTGACCACTCGTTGTTCGAGTGGAATGTTACCTACACTTCCTTACAAGACATTTGAACCATAACAATATAAAATATTATTTAAAAGTTGGCAATGTTGGGTGTATGCCAAAAAAATAGGCTTGTTAAAATAGTGGAATATGTTATGTAATTTGGTATACAATTATTCTTTCTTTTTAATTCTTATCTCAATTTTATATTTTTTGAAAAATATTCTCCACAGCTCAGTTTATAATATGGAAGATGTATCTTTTAACTCAAATTTGTACCTATATTTTAAAAATAAAACTTTTGTAAAATCTTAATCGCGTTTCGAATCGTACCTGCATAATGAAATCGTAAAATAAATAACACAGACAATAAACACAGCAGAGCGTAGATAATGATTGATTATCTGTTCTCGTATTCACTGCCTATGAGTCCGAAGATAAAGCGTGGGATATAAAAATAGAGAAGCGAGTAAATCTCTTCTTCGTATATTTTATAAAATCAATAAGCTTCAATATCATGTTCCGGGATTATTGAAAATTCCGAGTATTTGAATGGGGAATTCCTAAAGAATGAATGGGAATGAAGGCGGGATGACAATAAATAAGATTCCCTCAAGTTTCCCAATAAATCACGGGATAAACCTCCGCACAAATGACTACGCGAGCAGAAAAATCTGTAAAGGGAAGCGCATTAAAATCAGAGGTGTAAGGGAGATGGCACTCTTAAACCCTAAACGACACTTCAACCTCTTTTATGAGAGAAATTTTCTGAACAGACTGCTTCGTAAAAAAGCTGTCATCGCTCATAAGATTTTGAAGAAAATCATTATAAATAACAAAGTTATTTAAGTCCATTAAATTTTCAGTGTGATCGTTTGTGTGAATTGTGGTTTTAACGTGATTGGGTAAAAGTTAGTACAAACTGATATAATGTCAATGTCTTCACTAATAAAACCCAAAACTCTTGCCCGTATGGAACCATAAACGTTTCATGTTTTTTGTAAAAAATTATTAGACTTATATGTGCACATATGCTAATGCTGAAAATTAGTTTTCGAGATAAATAAATCCTCAACCCCACGATGCATAGTCAAGTGTAACATTACACTATTAATAATATACCATTGCACTATTTCAGTGTAAATGTTAAGCATATCAGCACGGCATCGGATCAGCACCCCTTTTCCTAATTTAACTTGTTCGTCCGAGGCGAAGCGAGGCGATGCAGTTACGATGCTGATTAGTGTGCGTTGCAGTATAGAGTTTCATACAAAGAATTCTGAACGGCTCGAGATGAGTCAATGCTGATGCGTTGCCGGGGTGATACGTGTGCGACAACCTTTATGGAATTAATTAAGTGCAGCGTATCATTACACAATTAGAACAGTTACATTGATAATATTCTCAGCAAAAGCACTTACCATAAATAAATTAATAATAATATCGGTTTAGTTATAAATGTTTTTTATTATACGGTGAGTTTTGACAGGTTCAATTTAATGTACAACAAAAAAAAGTTTTTTTTTTATATGAAGATTATAAGTAGATGTTATGCGAGTAAAATTATGTATCGATGTTCCCTAATTTTTTTCTGGAAAAAAGGTATCGATGTAATCGAAAATCTAGCATCGTTGTTTTTCAGACTTCTTTGTCCGTGCGATTAATTCTTAACATTATTGGTTTATGTATGTTTTTCTGAATCAAATGTTCTCCTCCGCATTCCTCATCTCCCTACCAGCTTTCTGCAGCTTCTAAACTTTCTCTAACATGGGAAGCAGTAGTTCCTTTATTTTTAGCAATTCTTTGTACGGTATAATTTTCTCATGGGATGGTTTTTCAATTTATTTCATGATTTTGGTGCTGTTAACCAATTTCAAGTTTATGCAGAAATCAGAAAGAAATCAATATTTACAATGCCAAACTAATCAATTTTACAGTTAATTTCACAAGCTGTAAAAATATAAATTTCAATTTAATACACATGTCATTATTTTGAATAAAAAAGGCGGAGTCTCATATAGCTTGTCGGCTCGTATCACAATATATTCTAATTCAAACATGCGACCCTTCTTCACGCCTAAATATTATTATTGTGTATTATTATCTCAACATATTCGCCACGGCTTGGTTAAAAAAATGCAAGGGATAAATCTCCCAGGGGAAGGGAGGGGGAATGCGAACGCGCGGCTGTGCCAACCACGAAAATTGGGATAACTCATGAATAATGTATCAACTAACAGTTATTCTTAGTGTATAATCTGCATGGTTCATATAAAATCTAACGTTTCGTAGCGCACACTTTAGACCAGGAAAAAACTATTTTTTGTATTTGTTTGATATTTTATATAAATAAGAAATCTTTTTTCTTAAGCAGCAACATCTCTCGAATTTTTTTCCATAATATCTACTCAATTACTTTCAGCACACTGCAATTAGTTACACAACAAGCTATGAAGCTTGGACATGACCAGGGCTAGCCCTAAGGCAAACGACGCCTGGCGTTAGTAAAAACCATAAGGGCGCTGTGTTATGGCACGTGTAGACTAAGGAATCGAGTGGGAGCTGAACGGTTTGTAAACCGCTGGTGAAATTATTTTTTCGTCGAACCACGATCCATGGAAAAGCAACCAGCTGGTGCTGTACACACTCACCGATCACACACTCGCGTACACCGGCCGGGAGCGAGTGTGCACATGTGTCTCTCGTCTTGTTTCCCGCTTCTACTCTATACACGGTGAGCTCTCCCGGTGCTTGGGGAAGATTTCGGTGAGTGTGTACAGTTATATTTGAAACTGTTCTCAATTATGACGCAGCTTACTAGAGTGTCATAAAATAGTACATAATTTTAAAGAAGAGTGATCAAAATAAAACATTTTCACAGACAATAGTTTAAAAGTCCAGTAATATTGTTGTTGTATTTTTGTACATTAAATCCACACAAAAATAATTTACCTCGGGGTCTATGTCATATTTGGAGATGCTGTGTGGACGAGATTTTTATGGGAGAAGGGAGTGAACATGACTATTGAAGATACCTGTATTGAAGTATGGAGGAAACACTTAAGCCGGCAAATCATACTGCAGCCGAGCTGTTGAACCAAGAACGAGTCAGAGAAGTACGGTCGATCGATAAAGTGTTAATCTATGGGTAATTTATTCGATGTGATTTATCGTTTTTACCTTAGTGATATGCAGTGGTGCTCGCGAACGATGAAAAGTTATCAACAATATCGATAAAACCTTTATCTACAAGTCTACACAGGAGACCCTTGGGTATATAATTTCCTTCACGGCCTATGTAATCTTTAGAGTTTCTGTATGGAGGGTATATATAAAGGCTAGAGAATGTTATATAGGGTACATTAACAAACGCATTTTAATATTTAGAGCAATTGCGTCAGGTGGGAATGCTGTCCTTGTTCTACTGGTATTTCTATGGAATATTCTCCGAGAAATTTGCGTCATTGATCCCTTTGGCACCAGTGCACAGTCAGGTAACACACAAAACGTGCGTCCAACATTTTGTATACTGGTGACATTTTGTCACTTGAGAACTTGTTTCTACGACTCCTTAGAAGAGAAAAACTGCCTCCGTGGTCAAGTAGTAAGGCTTTCTACTAGCGATCCGGAGGTCGCGGGTCCAAATCTCGGCGAGCGCAAGTAAATTATACTTAATTAATTTGTGTTATTTCACAATTGTGTAACTAAATACCACTATTTAAGTGTTTTTCTTTTGATATTTTTGGGTTACTTTTACAATATATATATACAGGGTGTCCGGAAACTCGTAGTACAAGCGGGAAACTGGTGAATCTACATCACATTTGGAGTCGATTTTGTAGTATATATTTTTTTGATTTGAGCTTTCGTTATCGATTAAATCGAGTTAGAAGTTAATTTTTTTTTTTTTTTTTTTTTTTTTTTAATCAAATTCTTATAAATTATTACTGAAGATCAAAGTACCCAACTAATTAAAACTATTTGAAAGTAAAACAAATGAAGAAACTCGGATTTTAAGCATTATTTTGAAATCACCCTTCATTTAATCCGGTGTAATCATAAAATATTTCTGCTCTGCAGGGTTAAAACATCTGTTGTTCAACCCTAAACACCAGAAAAAACTTTAACCCAAAAATAGCCAAAAAATATTTTTTTTTGTTTTTTTTTTTTTTTTTTGTGAAAATGCTCAAATCAAAAAACTTTATGTTTTTTTGGGTTCCCCATGTGGTGTAGATTCTCCAGTTTCCCGCTTGTACTACGAGTTTCCGGACACCATGTATATATATATATTTGCGGCTCGTTCCTGATTGGATTAGATCATAATTCAGAATTGAAGCGCTGCTTATTGAAAAAAATATATTTGGACCGACTGTGGACGTCCCTATCCAATTAAATATTTTTTTATATTACAATATTTTTTCTCATTTGTTCAGTGGCGATAAAGATTTTTTAACAAGAATAGTATTTACAATGCAAATTCGTGTTTCTTGCAATGCAAGTTACAATCTTGGTTTTCAGACAAACATTCATAAATGAAATGTTGCTCGTTATTATTTGTAGATTTGATATGCTATAACTAATAACACTCTAATTTTTCTATCTCCATTTACCTACTGGCCTAAAACATTTATTTATTCAAAATATTCTATACTAAAGGATTTTCCAATAAGAGGTGTTATTTTGATATTCAATCGTAAAAGGTCAATGGTTTCGTTGCTTGTGTGGCACGTAGCGCCGTTTTGTTGAAAGTAAACGTTGTCCAGATCAATATCATCCAATTCCGGTCATAAAAAATTATTAATCATCTCTCTATAGCGCAATCCATTCACCGTAACTGTTCTCAACTCCGGCCTCATTTTCAACCATAAACCGCACCAAACAGTCACACGTTGACGAAAGAGAGGCTTTTCAACAATAATTCTTGGTTTTTCCGAGCCCCAGATGCGACAATTTTGCTTGTTGACGAAGCCACCGAGGTGAAAATGAGCCTCATCACTCAAGATCATTTGCATTTGATTCACTCAAGTGAATTTTAATAATTTCAATGCGTTGTTGTAGCGTGTATCGTACCATTTTTATTAAAAACGTAGTTTTTACTTGTCAAATGTCAAAAAATGACAGCTTCAAAAGTAACATCTACCGAAATAGCGGGCTGTTCAAAATAACACCTCTTATTGGAAAACCCTGTACAAGCAAAAACATAAGCAGCTCAACTTATCTCACACTAAACAAACATTGCGGTAGTCTCACTTGCACGAAGAAATTAGTCTCTCGTCGGTAGCAGTATTTTTAAATTTCCAAATTCTCATTCCCCAACAGAATCTTAATTTTTGTGAAAATCGCTATAATGGCGATATCATCATTGGAGTTTTATCGTAACATCGGCATAGAAGCGGGTGTGAAGCGAAGCAGTAATAAAAATTGGTGCGTCGTAAAATATAAACGGCTTCATATATTATAATGTGAAGGAATAATCTCAGTGGAAATAGGCCCTTACTTGAGTTGCAAAATATAGGTAATTTTACGGCATCAAAGTTCCATCTAACGTCCTAGCGAGGCGTTGTTAATTTCACCGTGACGATAAGGAGTTATATCTAATTGAAATATTTAATCATAAACTAAACTCAACTTCACATGTTACGGTATAGATTGCCCTTTAAGGAACGTCGGGTTTAATTTGAATGATTAATTTAACTTGTCGTGATGTTGCGTAAATTATAGATTCTTATTGTAAGCGATTTAACTTATTCCAGGTAAATGCGTAGTTACTCAGAGGTAATGGGAGTAATTAAACAGTCGTAAGTAATATAGCAGTGTTCCCTATAACATAACATATATTTTATATGTATGTAATTATAATTTAAGTATTTAAAGCATTTTTTAATTTATGAGATGTGCCTTTTTCTGTCGCCATAAAACAACATGTTATTTATTTGTATTTTACAAAGCCGAAAAGATTCTTTTTAAGTAATTCAGATATTTAAAATTGAAATATTCTAATATCGCCCGTCTTTCGAACATCGAGTTTTTTTGACAAACAATTTAAATTTTTTGTAATATTTAAAATTTCCAAAAATATTACGTCACGCAACTCTTTATACGTCAACAATAGGACACGGTAAGATTAAACTCTGACGAGACTGAAAAGGTACCCAAAAGCATTTTAATTTCAAATCCTGCGTAAATGACTACCTAGATGCTTTATTCACACCTATCGGTTCTAGTTCCTACATATTAACCATATTTACGCCATAAAGGTCATATTAGTAGAGTTTTAAACAAAGTATTAGAAAACAATGCCTTAAACAACAACTGGAGGAACATAATATATATAACAAGAGGTAGAGTTTCTTCTTCAAGGTGTTTGGTGTTTGCTTAGTTTAATTAAAGATTCTATCGTACTGGAAGCATAAAACGCTATAAACCCCTGTCCAAGCAATGTAGCTAAAACACTATTTTCGTACGTGAATTAAAGTGTCCACTATCTTTTGTGCCTTTTTTATCTGGGTTTCTGGCTCACATTTGCTACCATTTAGCCGCTTCAAGGATAACACTTTTTATACACAACATTGTGTTTATAGTTATATGCAGGAATGTTTCAAGCTACATGCAGGAAATTAAGTATTCACTTTATTTTAACTTCTAATTTACAAGAATAAACAACAACAAAAAATCCGGAGTTATAATTCACTTTAGTCGAGACCAATATTTAGTTAAATATCTTTTGAGATTAAACTTTTTAACAATGTTTTGTTTTTGGATGACGTTTCTGTCCCTTTTCCCAAATATATTTGTTATCTCTTCGGATGAGTATTTTTGATATCTGACGGTATTGCATAAAATAAAAATTATCTCGATGGTCATCGGAACAGATATTAGAAAATTAAAAGTAATACCAAGCCAACGCCGTGGCATAGCAGTCAACTCCTTGATTCTCTACTGGTTTTAGGCTTCAAACAGGCTAATTTAATAATATTTTACATTTAACTATCCCGCAGCCAAGTGGGGTAGTAGGTAGTGCCCAAAATTACTATCCTCCTTATGTTAGCTTAAATACTTGACATTTCATTTTGGAATTTTACATATTCCTGCGCAAATACATAAGTTACCATTAATAATTGACTGAATGATTGGGTTTTCTATAGTTTAAAAGCCCATAAAACAGAAAAAATGGATGGGGTCATCTGAAGACCCACTTGGTTACAGACGTTTTGTTTGGCATCTAGGCCAGTCAAGAGTTAAATAAGATAGGTTCAATCTGGTGTATATTCTCGTTTCCTTCTATCATCCTCTGCTTGTCGCTCTCGAGTCACATCTTGTTAGGGGTAGGACGGAGGACGTTGGACAAGCTTCTTGCGGTCACCTTTGATACTAAGAGTTCTCCTAAAATGCGTTACAAAAATATACAAAGGGTGCAACACAAATTCCTTAGATTCATTTATTTGAAGCTGAATATTTCAATTCAAAATATTAATTACACCACCCTGATGAAAAAGCTTAATCTGATTACGCTGTCTAATATTTCTGGTTTCATAATTAATTTTTTACTACAAACAGTTTGATCCTACTATTTTGGCATTCGTTTTTTTTTAATATTTTTATTTATAAAAATTAAAATATTTAATTTTTATAAATAATACATTTTTTCTAGCAGACTTTTTTTATTGCAATCAAATTTAGGTCCCCCTTTGATTAATTTTTGCCTATGCCATATTTCCTTTTATTATACATCTCATTACTGTATTATTTCTAGTTTGTTCAAGTAAATCAAAATCATGAAATTGCTATATCATTGTTACTTTGCACAAACAATATTTAACACAACTGTATTTTACATTAATTTCGTGTAATAGCCCACAAGGGGGGCTAAATAAATAAATTAATTAATTTTTATAAGTCATATAATTAAGTAGAATTTTAGTAATTTTATTATTACGAGAATAAATTGTTACACATACAATTTGAAATACACAAAAGATACAATAAAACTATTTGAGGATACTGGCTTCAACCGTCAGCTGGTGAGGTCTATATTGGACTGCCTCCGTGATCGAGGCTTCACCCCTCGACTAGCAAGCCAAAGGTCGCGGATTCAAAGTAAATTTTATTTGATAAATTAGTGTTATTTTTTTAAAATTTACAACTTTTTATTTATTATACTCGTATAGTGTACTTGCGGCACGTTCCATAGTGGAGGATACTCTCGGTATAGCAATGGTTTAAGACCACCGTTCAAAAATGGCTTTAAATGTGTTTGGCGACCTGATCTAAACATCAAGGTACTCCCCCACCTTCCTCTTCCCTATCTTATTCCCTTCCCACAACCTTCAACCTCACATCATTCATGGATTGGGGATTCAATAGTCTCACTGGTCCAGACGGTTGGGAGCAGTTGGGACTCTTGTGCGGTATTCGTATAAAAAATGGTATTTATGAGATGATTTTAATAACTTTTCTTTATATTTGTTTAAAGTTGATTTTTTGATAATAATGTTATAACAATTTTCTTTTAACGTAAAATTTTCGATAATATCATTATTACAAATTTAATTTATTTAATGTTAAATTTGACAATAACGTTTTTTACAGTTTTCAGCATCTTCGACAAAATCTACCGTTTGGTTGTATATCTAAGTCAATATATTAATATGAAAAATATGCTGTTTAACATTGGTATCTAGGAATTACTTACATATTTAATTTGGGAGTTCTTTAAATTATGCGCATCATGAACTAGTAGTTAATGTCAAAGCGTGCAATGACTAAGCAGTTTATACTTGAATTATTTAAAATTGAATTATTTATTAAGGTCACTGAAATATGTAATAGTTTTAGGGTTTCAGCGAATTCGTTGAACTTCACACAGTGCTTTCTCCAAAAGGAAGCAAGTACTTTATATTTAACGGCGTGAAAGGAAACAGATAAAGAGAAAGCTGAATGATTAGTGAGCAAGTTGTCAACGTTTCCTGGTCGTTATGATTCCCATTTATTACAATGGAGACAATCCTTTTGTTCAAGTTTAACGGTAAAGAAGATTTTATATGAATATAATTTAATTATTTTCTCCTTCAAAAGAAATGTATTTATGCTCCTCCTAAAAATTCATCAACTAAAAAATTGGTATCAAATATTCTTTATTTTGTTTTGTGTCATAATTTTTCAAATTTGTACAATTTTCTTTGTGGAAATAATCATCACCAGCAGCATCCGTAAATCAGATCGTATTTGTTGAAAAAGTCCATTCGTGACGAAAATTAAAAAAAAAAATACATCAGTTAATTTAAATTAAACAATTTTTCGTATTCAGAAATAGCATTTTTTAACATTGAATAGAGTTTTATTTGGTTATTGAGTTTTTTTAAATATAATTAATGTTTGAATCGCACAGCTATCAAACTACTGCAATAGATTAACATTATTTTTTTTTTATTTACCATAATCACTTAAATATCCGTCCTTGCAAGTTACAAACTGTGTTATCATTGGATCACATATAATCGAAGTGATAGATCAAACATTATGGTGTCTTTGAAATAACAAGTGGATAGGATGGGTTTACTTGTGTGATTTGAAGATTTTTTGGTGGCCAGACTATATAAATTTAATCATGCTTTAAAAATTTTCTTGTAATAGAAAGGTAACAGCAATAATGAATTTTAATCGGTTAGAAAATATGATATCATTAAATTAAAATTGTTTATCAAGATTTCGATATGAAAATGAGTTTTGCCATTATTTCCAACCCTGTTGAAATTTTTCGTCTACTTTTGAATGTTTTATAAGTACACACCTACGTTATCCGTGAATATAAATAATGATGTATGTAATATACGTTCTCCGTATACAATATTTACGTTCGTAGTGGATATATGATAATAATAATATGTAAGGGAGCACATGGTACCTCGTTACCGACCCAAGCACGGAAAGTTCATAAAAAATATAGCGTATCCTTTGTGTAACATCTCTCTAAATAGGAAAACGGCCTTTAACATTTATCTTCATAACTAGGGGCGTATAAAATTTTACCTATCTCATTCGCGGGCGCATTTAAAACCTCAGTTTGCAAAACCGTATTATTTTTTTTCTTCCCATTTGATAACCGAAATCGATGGATCTATTCGTATTTTCATAATGTCCGATATTATTTGTGGTTTATGTGGTTAACTAAAAATAAACCTTGGAATGAAATGGTCTTAGTTGATCCCAGATAAAACACGTACATTACACATATTAAATTTAGTAAGTAAATGTATATAAGTGTTTTCGTTATGTCTGATATCTCGTTTTTAGAAATCTACTTTGAGTTCTAACGCCTCTGTCGTAGGGCGTCAGAAGTGGTTTAGAGGTTTGGTGGTTTAACAGTGTGTCAGTGCTGACTTTTAGTGTGCTTGCTTTATAAACAGATTCTCAATAGTACGGAAATCTGACCATTTGGCTTAACGCTTAGAAATTATTATAAGCAATAATTAGTCGCTTGAAATATCCATACAAATTTAAAATATCTCCCGAGTAAAAAATAAATGCCGCCGACGGGGATTGAACCCGCACCTTCTGATGTCCGTTCAGGTGCTCTGGACCACTGAGCTACGTTGGCTTACTCCCAACACGCCAAATAATTATATTTCAGGCGACTGATTATTGATCCCTTCGGCACCGGTGCGTAGTCGGGATACACGCCAAACGCGCGCCCAACATTTGTACACGGTTGACATTTGTCACATGAGAACGGGTCGCTTCTACGATTCGTTCTTAGGTTCAACAGCTCGGCTGTGAACGAACTGCCGGCCTCTGTGTTTCCTCTCTCCTACAACTTGGGACTCTTCAAGACCCATGTTCACTCCTTCCTCTCCACAAAAAGACCCTCCACACAGCATCCCCAAAGATGACATAGGCCCTGAGAGAAATTATTTTCTTCTGGTCCTCCTGTGTGGAGTTAATATAAAAAATTAAAAAATGCTTCTAATAATTTGTTATCCTTTGTGCTATACATAAAAAAATCATGTCTAATAAACATTAGTTTATCATTAAAAAATAACATTATTATATAAACTTGGCAATACCATCACCTTAGTAAATAGCCATGGGCTGCTATTGTCACGGGTACCATTATCAATGAAGACAAAGCTGCAAGTATTTATGGTTCACTGGGTGGCCTTTGGATCGATTTTATTTTGTCATTGGCATCGCATTGCCTTGCACGTAAAACGGTATGACGATTACTTAGGAGATTATTAAATGTGATGATTTTTTTGTGTCATACTAGTACTGTCTACTCGTACCAAAGGCGGCTCGTGACTTTCCAGTGAGCTAGAGTGGTAAGACAAAAAATCAACTTTCTATATGTTTTGCACCAAAATTATTATTTTTTTTTATTTTCTGTTATGGTGTGTGAGGATCTTTCAGCTACAACGTAGAGAAAGCCGAGTTTTTAAATCTTACCACTCTTGCACACTATTGTCTTCGAAAACTTCAAAATGGAGAATTAAAACAAACAGACTTGACATGTAGATGTGCGGAATCATTTGATTTTATCAATGGACTGAGCCAAATTGCAGAATCACCCTCCGGAAATCAGATTTCCAGCTTATCTGCGCATCCTTTTTCTTACCTGCGTTTCCTTCAGGTACAGAATGGAGGCGGCAATGCCTCCGAGCTCCTCTGGCCTGGTAATCCCCTCAATCTCGATCTATTATAATCTTGTGTTTTATTGTACTATTCAAAAAAATCTGAAACATCTTTTCAAATCAAATCTTATGAATCTGAAACAAAAATGTTCATTGAAGAAAACATCCTTTAAGAAGATTATATTAATTTCCGAAAGACTATTTGATAAAAAATTACAACCTTCGTGATAAAGGTTAGGGACAACGTTATTTACTTCAGCGTCCAATTAATAGCTCAGTGTCTGATTACAGAATAAAGAGAGCCCAATCTGCTTAACCCTTCAGTTCTCTGGCATATTTAAAGTTAGATTCTGTCACAAAGTCGGAAAATTTATGTTTATTTTCGTTACTTAATAACATCCAAATAAATGCGATATTTCTAAACGTATCTAAAAGCTTAAAACTGTTCTTCAAAGATGATAAAATATACTTTATTATTATAAATAAACCTATGTTTTTTAAACATTTTGAAATCAAACACAGAAATATTTTTAAAATGACTCACCTAATTTTTTCATCTAAACATCGAACTAAAATTACTGATAACGAAAAAATACATACTTTATTAGACAAATGTACTATACACATTACTACTTCTTAAATTTTTTATCGTTTCGTATAAAAATAATTTGTAAAAAGTTATTAAAATTTCTTTTTTTTCATTAATTGTGGTCGGAACCTTTGGTTTAAATTGCTTGGAAGACAGAACGATTTCTATAAGACCATATAAGCTGTTCTGAAAAGCGAAAAAACTTGACGGTTAATAGTTGTTTGTTCCCAAAACCGAACAAATTAGCCAGAGTAGTTAAAAATCTTCCTCAATAAAGGTACACAGAGTTAAAGAAAGATTTCAAACCAGCTATTTCTGATGATTTTTATATCTATATTGGGTTAGTAGATTTAACAGTGATAAACATTCACTACAGCATTTAAAAAAGCAGCAATTAAAAAAAATAATTGGCAACTTCATTGCACTAGCAAAATTTCTAAGGTTGGATCCCCTACGCAAAAATGCACCAGTAAAAGACTTGACTTGCGTTTGTTCACTGGATTCGTTCATTGTGATACGACCCGTAAGTCGACCGAGTTGATTAACTTAAGCCCTTTTGCAACTCGCCTCATAACACGACTCAAACGGTGGACCTTATTATAGATTTATAACAGAACAGCCAGTGCATGTCTCGTAGGCGATTACCTTAAACACACATACGTAAAATAAAGAAGTCTATTAATGAATATATTTTTTTTTCAAATATCTCAACAATTTCATCATAAATAGTACAAAATAATTATAAAATCTCAAAAACTCAATAGACCCCAGCAACATCCACGCTGTGATAGCCGTGATTACAATTTCTGTGTTGTTTTTAGTTTCAAAGATCAAACACTACTTTAGTGTGGTGGGAGGTCAAAGAGCTAGATAAAGATCTCTCAGCCAGTCTAGGGCCTCAGGCGACACCCTGTGGACCTCATCTTTTCCACCGGAGAATGAATGAATGGGCATTCGTGGATTGCCACATAATATAAATGCTCGTTAGTCTTCATCTCACTGCATTCACACATGGCTGTATCGTTCATCATGTGAGTACAACAGCAGTAAGAGCAAATACAACTTGACGTATAATAGTGTTCAAAAAATGAAAATGATTGGTAAAGGATGGGAAGAAATGATAACTGGAGAGAAATCGCTAGGGATCTCAACTTGGGATGTAACGGTGGTGATTATGTGTATTTACATAAAAAGAAATCAGACCGTTGTTAATTTCCTCAAACTTATCAGTATAATTTGGCAACAAGTATATTTTAACAATAATTTAAACATATTTACATATTTATAAAATCTTAACTACTCAACTTCCTTTGATATCTGTATGATTTCTGGTAGTTTGCTGGTAAATATTGTACACTTCCTCTAATTTCTTAAAACTATTTTCACTTATTTCTATGTGATTGCATCCGATTTGTTCTTCATCACTGTCTGAAATAGAAGAAAAATAACATGGTTAATAAAATATAAAGCAATTTTAATAATAGTTTTTTTAACCTCGGCCAAAGCAGATGTTCCCAAAATGGGTTAGAGGAATCGAAACCCGGAAATTCTACTCAAAACTGGGGTGGAAATTTGGTATTGAGCTCTTAAATAATACAAGACCTTCATAAAAATTAATTTTATTTACCTTTCCATGCTTGAGAAAAAAAGGCTGTTAATTATTATGATCTGAATGTGCGATTTTCATAACCGTGTTTAATATATATTGCGCGTTTTAACTATTCGTTTTGAACAGCTTCGTCCACGAGACATAGACGAGTAAAAAAAAATCACCTGACAATGGTTCGGCTATTTGAATAGATTGAGAACAGCTGGCTGCCCGATGGAGAAAATTTACGTATAAAATAAACACAATAAAAATATTACGGCACATGTTACGCTCTTGGTCTGTTCAAAACAAAGAGGATGATAAAGCAATTTATTATTCAATCCTGAAATCCTACTCTTTAAAGAAGAAATATTTTAATTGTTTGAAAATAAATGTTTGACATATTCAACGTATGAAGGGCATTCTATAAAAATCTGTATTTTGCCTTAGGCGATAGGAATGGGATGAATTTAATTGTGATTATTATTATAAAAGGGTTGGATAGGAAAATCAGGAAAATTGAAAATTTTTGGGTTGAAAATGGAAATAATATGTCTTGAAAACAAAATATTTTGGCCGTTGATTATTAAATTTAAAATATTACAGTTATTAGTTTATTTTTTAAATAAAGGATTTGATGCAGCGTAATGCCCAACTGCAAAGCTGTATGAAATCCCAGAAAAAACGATATAATGTAAGTTAATGATACGTTTAAAAAATTCAAAATAATTTTAAAAATTCTTAATATGAAATTTCAAATAAAGTGCAAGTGTGAATATCGACACTATACACACATGAATAAAGCTCTAAGAATATTTATTTATACGCTTTTTTTACTTGTAGAAATTGACTGAACGACTTGGTGCAATCACTCTTTGAAAAGAGCCACAAAAGAGGTTATTTCCTATTCAAGACCCATTTCTTTTTCATGTTCCCATAATAATAAGTTAGATGATATATTAGAATAATATAATGTAAGTAATATAATATGTAAAATATTATCTAAAATGATAATAGTAAAATTACAATGAACGAAATTAATATAAATGAAATAACAATTTATAAGAAAAATTAAAAGAAAGTTAAAAAATAATTTTAGGTAGTTAAGCTGAAAAAACGAAATAAGTGTGTATGTGCATTTCTTTTAACAAAATAAATAAATAAAAACTACAATGTCTATCAGTACTTAAACCAGAAATATTCATATATACTATGTGACAGCACCATAAAATACGATAAGTATGCCTAAGAGGAACAGAAATCGACAACATGAAACTAAAATAATAATCAATTTTAACATTTGGCCATCGCTATAAGCGGTATAAAAACAATCTTAATTTTTTTTTCGATTGCACTCCCATAGAGACTTAAAATGAGAACCTAATAAATTCGATGGTCAGTTGCAAACTCAGCATCCTCCCATCAAAAACCGCATTTAATCTCCGCGTTCTTTCATAAGCAAATACAGCTATGTCAATTTCGACCAGTCAAATTTAAAGCTTCTCCATATTAAAGTGAGGCTGATTTTTTGACGTTTTAAAGAATGTAAAAGTGTGATTCAAACAAAAATTTATAAAAAAAATTGAAGATGGGTTGTCACCCGAACCTATTGTCTTCAAAAGATACTTGCAAACCTTGTGGTAATTCTGAAAATTGGAAACGAAATATTGCAAAAAAATTTAGGTTCCTATCTGTCATATTCCATTTTGGCTTATATGAGAAGCATCATAACTATATTTTCAGTCTACTATTTAAAATTATTTATTGAGAATTGTATGTACCTATTTATCATATATCTTTGTTCCAAAAATAAAAATAAAATTAATAAACGTTATTTGGTAAAATTTCAGAATTCCGCTTTCTAATCTTTACACCAAATCATTTAAATAACACTCCTTTTCAAGTTAATAAGAACAAAAAAAAACAACTTTTTACGTCAGGGAGATGGAAAAACATGCACATAATAAGCTATTTAGTTCTTAGGATGCCTTTTTTTATAGTATTTAGATGGATCTTTGTGGCAACCATCTTATAATGATAACAATATCAAAAATGCCGTTAAAACGCGGGTAATTTGGCCTTTCCTAGATGTTTTTAATTAAATTTTTTCAATATCTTTTTTTCAATTACCTCTTTATGAATAATGAAGTATTCCTTGAAGCCAATCAACCCAAAACAAAGATAACGGGTTTTCAGCAAAATCGGCAAAAATCAATGTTTGAATATTTTTTTAGACTTGTATTAAACAAAATTCGAGGTTGCGAATAATCCATGAAATGTAAATACTACATAATGTGCTATTCTGAGCTTCTGACGAAATTCCGTTAAATATTTATAATTTTTTTGCCCTTCTCTCAAAAATACAAAGTGGGAGATTGCTGAGTTTGTTTTTAAATAGTCTATCAAGAAATTGTAGACAATAATGGTGAGCGGTGCAATCATTTAAAGGTTCTTAAATAGCAACACCAATATTTTCTGTGTTTAAAAATAATGTTAAATAATTTCATATTCGAACTTGTTGTTATTTTTTATCAATGATGCATTATATTTAGATGAGACATGAAGCGCAAAAATAGATTCCGTTTTTTTTAACTCCAACCGACCACCAATCTCTAAAACTTCCTAATCCGGTATACGTGCACCGCTTATCGCGTTCTATTAATGGAACAAGTTTTAAATATTAGTACGCAGTATCGCCTCTAATCGAAACTCTATGTTTTTTATCTTTGAAATAATTTGCGAGAATTCCTTTTATACAGGGTTTTCCAATAAGAGGTGTTATTTTGATATTCAATCGTAAAAGATCATTGGTTTCGTTGCTTGTGTGGCACGTAACGTTTTGATGAAAGTAAACGTTGTCCAGATCAATATCATCCAATTCCGATCATAAAAAATTATTAATCATCTCTCGATAGCGCAATTCATTCACCGTAACTGTTGCTCTAGCGTCATTTTCGAAAAAGTACGGTCCAATGACTCCGCCGGACCATAAACCGCACCGAACAGTCACACGTTGAGAATAAAGAGGCTTTTCAACAATAATTCTTGGGTTTTCCGAGCCCCAGATGCGACAATTTTGCTTGTTGACGAAGCCACCAAGGTAGAAATGGGCCTCATCACTCAAGATAATTTGCATTTGATTCACTCAAGTGAATTTTAATAATTTCAATGCGTTGTTGAAGCGTGTATCCTTCCATTTTTATTAATGGCGTAGTTTCTACTTGTCAAATGTCAAAAAATGACAGCTTTAAAAGTAACACCTACCGAAATAGCGGGCTATTCAAAATAACATCTCTTATTGGAAAACCCTGTAGTTAAGTACATATTCTAATTATCAAAGTAGCAATTTATTAATTTTAAAATATAATACGAATAAAAACTATGTGGAAGAAACACGCAATTTTGGCAATAATAATAACTTTTAGATCGAGGTACCATTACACTAATTTTCGACTTCAACGTCAATCTGTCAGATTCGAAAATCATAACAATATTATAATTAATTCTAAAATCGTTGAAAATTTTTATCGGTTTTGAGTGTTTTCATAGTAATAACATTCTGTAGTTCAATTTTCTTCTATTTCTAGACATTATTGGCGGAATTTACGAAACAGCGGTCAAAATGAATGTAATAATTAAAAAATATATATATTTTTAATGTGGATACTAGACAAGAGTCCCAACTTCTCCTAACCCTCTGGAGCCAGTGAGACTATGGCATCCCCAATTGGGGTAGGTTGTGAGGCTGAATTTAGTGGAAAGGGGAAAGAGATGGGGAATAGGAAGGTGGGAGAGTACATGGCTATTCAGATCTGGTCACCAAATACGGCTAAAGCCATTACAAGCAGCGTTTCTGAATGGTGATCTCACACCAGGGCAATGCTTAGTATCATCCACAATTTTATTATGTATTATTTTAAATGCATAAATTGTGAAATAACACAAATTAATCAAGCGAAATTTACTTGAGCACGCCGTGATTTGAACCCGCGACCACGGAGGCCGTCGTGTGATGCGGTCACATTTTATACAAACACATATATATGTGTGTGTGTGTGTGTGTGTGTGTATAACATGGGACCACCTCACACTACAACATAAATCACTTAAAAGTAGTCCACAACATAATAGTTAAAAGTGTAGAGATATTACCATGTACCTGGGGTAAAGCAGCTTAGGGAGCCAGCGGTACTGCTTTCTCCCTCGTAACCGTAATTTCTCAAGTCGTCGAAGGGCGGACAGTTCACGTCACAGTCTGCGCACTTTTTGTAGTTTTGTATCTCCTGTTTTTTGTTTGTGACTTTCTTTTTTCCTTCTTTTTCTTTGCCACCTAGAAAAGAAAAATCTTTATAACATATTACACATTTTACCAAATCGGCAACTATTTTATGTTGTTCTAATGTCTATCTATATCTATATATATGAATGATTCTTTGTTTGTAACCTATAGACTCCAAAATTATTGGACCAATTTCGCTGAAAAAATCAAAGTTTGTTCTTAGTAGTGCCAAGAGTGTTTAGAAGGTTTGGATGGTAGGAGAAGCCGGGGACGCCCGAGGAAGACCTAACGCATTATCTCTGCAGTAGAATGAGATACGTAGTCGAATTAGAGTCGATGTAATCAAGTTTCTTTATAGTAAACAGAAAAATATGGTATACAGTTGTGAGTTTGTGAGTGGTAGATAAATTCATGGACGCCCGATGAAAGACTTGGCGCATGATCTCTGCAGTGGAATGAGAAAATGAGTCAATTTGAGGTCGACATAATGTATTTTTTTATAGTGGTAACTATGTGAAATGAATGGTATAATAAGTCATGGATGAACGAGAAAGATATGAATCAATGAATTATTTGTGGTAAAATAAGACGTACCTACGTGATGAACGAAGAAAGTGGTGTAAGGAGAATGCATGACTTGGAAGTGAATGGTTAAATAAGTCGATGACTGAGGAACACATGGCACGAACACGTGAAACAAATACTTACTACAATGCAATAATATTATTTCGCCTGTAAAAATGCATCCAGTTGTCAAGTACACTAGAATTCACAACCTCAAAACTTTACTCCAAACCATTCAAAACCCCGAGCAACGCAGGGTACGTGTCAGCTAGTTTGTAATAAACCCCGAGCAACGCAGAGTACGTGTCAGCTAGTTTGTAATAAACCCCGAGCAACGCAGGGTACGTGTCAGCTAGTTTGTAATAAACTCCGAGCAACGCAGGGTACGTGTCAGCTAGTTTGTAATAAGCCCCGATCAACGCAGGGTACGTGTCAGCTAGTTTGTAATAAACCCCGAGCAACGCAGGGTACGTGTCAGCTAGTTTGTAATAAACCCCGAGCAACGCAGGGTACGTGTCAGCTAGTTTTTAATAAACCCCGAGCACCGCAGGATACGTATCAGCTAGTTTGTAATAAACCCCGAGCAACGCAGGGTACGTGTCAGCTAGTTTGTAATAAACCCCGAGCAACGCAGGGTACGTGTCAGCTAGTTTGTAATAAACCCCGAGCAACGCAGGGTACGTGTCAGCTAGTTTGTAATAAACCCCGAGCAACGCAGGGTACGTGTCAGGTAGTTTTTAATAAACCCCGAGCAACGCATGATACGTATCAGCTAGTTTCTAATAAATTGATGGCCTGCGGCCACATGTGTTAAGTACAATTTAAAAATGTTATTAAGTCCGGTTAAATATAAGATATAAAGCAAGAAAATTAATGTAAATATCCGTTTTTAATCAGTCTTAGATGAAATGAGTTGTGTAAATTTCTTACGAAGCATCTATTTGCAAATTCAGTAATTTTGATAAATGCTTTACAAAACACGTATTTTTGTACTTAAAACTGCACTTTACACATGTGTTCGCTAAGCCATCGAAATCTGAAGTATTTTGAACTCGCCAAAAATAAGATCAGAAACCATAACCTTTGATGAATGTACACGAATGTATATATATAATATAGAAATAAGACAATACTTATTATATAATACTTAGAAAATTACCACAAAATATTTTTTTTGGAAGCAAAATAATCTATAACGTGCCCAACATAAGTTTTTTACCCTTTTCACTTTGGTTTGAATATTCGGTAACAAAACAAACAGTAAGGGTTTGAGTCCCTACTTATATCAAGAAAATTATTATCAAATCTTCGAAAAGAAAAGCTTCGAATTTTCTTTCATAGATGTCGCCATTGTTTAGAAACCAAATTATTAAAATTGATTTGAAAAAAATAATATTAACAGTAATTGTGTCATACAAAGTTGCTGATTTATTTCATGGTGTTTGGAAAAAAAATTTATGAAGAAAAAGTTAATTAAATGTTTTTACCACATCGAGCAATATCCGTAAATTCATTCAGCTGGGTGTTGGCTACGGGTATTTGAAGCGTGGTTATGTCAAAGGCCGTCATGTCGTCCTCCCCACCGCCTTCATCATCATAATTTATCACATTTTCCCGGACGTCCTTCTCAGGACCAGGAGGCTTTCCTGTACCGTCCTTCCTGCGACTGCAGGTCAGGAATATTGGCACCACCACTGAAAAAAAAACATGATATTATATCAATTGGTTATAATCATAACAGTTAGGAACCTATCCACTTATTTAATTAAATTTAATTTAGATTTTAGGTTACTTTTACTATATTAAACTTAATTAATTTACTTTTTAATTCAACTGTTATTATATTTAAGAATTGTAATGCATAATACACTATGGTACAAAATGTTTTACAATTTCAAAATATCATTTAAAATACTATAATTTTTATCTCGGCGTGTAACGCAGATTATGTTCATGTGGCGGACCGCATATTTAGATTTATTAAAAAAACATGATCAAATGTTTTTTTGTAATATTTTTGTGAAATTCAAGTTCAATTTATAAATAGGATATTTTTACTTTTCAAATATTTTTCATAGAATTGTTTTGTAGGTTTATTAAAAGACTTTTCTATACGTTTTATTACAGTAATAGTCAACTTCAGGCTAAATTAACCAAATAATATTAGCTAGAGTAACAATGTGTTCACTTTTGTGAACAACTTACATGGTCTCTTTTGAATCTCCCTTATTATCACGGTAAGAAAACTGATCTTAACGGTGTTAGAAAGAAAAAAAAAACACTACGCTATATATTCAAATTAAGGAGATAACTATGGAATAATTTAAATGTACACTTTTATTAAACCAAAAGTTCCGAACGCAATTTGAAAAAAAGTATCTTCGTCAATTTTTTACTATTTTTTTTTGTATGAAACGATAATAATGTGATGTGACTAGTCTAGACTAGACTAGACTAGTATGATTAGTCCAGCTTTTTTATGTTATCATTAATTTTAATTTATTTTTATGTTCGCATTCCATATTTTACAAATAAAAAATTATATTTTTATTTATAATGATAAAATTTGAAAGCGTATTTTATTACCTTTCAAAAGCAGTTTTCAGATACATACAGAAATATTTCACTTTTCGGATACATTCAGAAATATTTCACTTTTCAGAAACATTCAGAAATATTTCACTTATTTGGATTTTATTGCAAATAGTTAATATGTAATATGTCCGGACGGTCAAAAAATATTCAAACTAATAACACGTTTTTTTGCAACACTTCACATCAAATTGCCAATAAATGATTTAAGCACCAGTTCGAAAAAAACGTTTTATAATTTTAAAAAATAACCGAAACAATTATTTTTTTATTATACCGTATGTTATGTTTTAAAAAATACATAAATAGCAGATTACTTATTTTACTTTAATTTCATTTACTGGTAGCTTACTACGTTTCTAATTTAATTTTTGAATACACTAGCCAAATAAATAGATTGCAAATGAAAGTGAAAGAATACCCACTATACTAAAATTTATTAATATTTTTACCGTAGGTTGGAAAACGTTTTTGTGCAACATTTTAATGCCGTGATTTATCGCGTAACTGGTTTCGGTTTAATTAAATAAAACCCATATAAATCTAACTCCAACAATGGGTAAATGAATATAACAGTTTCCGCCACCAATAATTCTTTTCTAATTTTTATCACGCCATTTTGGTAAAATACAACGTAAAGGGTGCTAGAACCAGGAATTCTGGTTTCACGGAATATTATTATGTTTATAGTATTATAAAGGATGTTTCAGAATGTTTTTCGTTTTTGTATTGACCGTTATGCGTCAAATATAGATAGCAGAGGGAGAAGAGTGATATCAAACGCTTGGCGGGCTTGTTTAGTTTAGTAACAGCTATCTGAAGTGTACCCGGCTTTGCTCGGCTTTTCTCTACTTTATATAAATGTTATATGAACCATATATAGGTACATAAGTATTTATAGAAAACCCTACCAAATTCGGTTTGGTAATTTATAAGAACTAAGCGCACAAACAGACAAAAACACAAAAAATGAACATAATACATAGTATCTACATATAATTAGATATAATAGAGATATGTTATTGGGGTAATAACATATGGGTCTCTGATGAATCCCATTTTCACATCGACGATCACGTGTATACAAAATTGTCTATTTTGGCCTCCGCTAATCCACCGGAACTACGTCAGAAGCCGTTTCACTCGCCTAATGTTGTCATTTGGGCTGCCATATCAAGACAAAGAATTATCGGCCAATACTTCTTTTTGGTCGCGCTCAGACCACGATATTGCCATATGATCCAGACTTTTTTTTATAAAAAAATCAGATTGGCTACAACCACAACACAGTCAGCCAGATGGACTCGTAGCTGCTCTTCACAATTTATTCCCTGAAAGAGTAATTAGTCGCCGAGAACACATTAACTGGCCACCAAGGAGTCCAGTGTTAACGCCTGCTGACTTTTTTCCTATGGGGCTTTTTAAAAAAAAAAATATTTTCAACCCTTTACCACCCAACTTGAATGATTTAAAGCGAAGAATCACAGACGACAGCATTGCAATTCCAAGGGCAATTCTCCAACGAGTGATTGAAAATTTTAGTTCCAGGAATGAATGTAAAGAAGTGGATCTTGTTTTTCATTAATAAAAATTCAAAAACTGTTCTGTAATTTAAAAGTAATTCAAACGAGTTTGAACCTATTATGGTGTTTTTTTAAGTAACAAAAAGGAATAACATTCTAAGACACCCTTTATTTCGTCCTCATAATATAACGCAAGATCGATTTTCATTGGGTTTTTAGAAGATTCGTTACATTTCTGTGCAAATTAACGATTCTTTATATGATAGATTTATTGTATTTTCGGAACGCAAATGGGAATTCTTATGAATTGTGTTATGCTGAAAAGTATAAGTATATTTTCAGAGAAAATTTGCAAAATTCATCCCAGGCAAAAAATGAAATTATCTGTAAAAATGTGCCTAATCTGAAATATTTTTCTTCTGGATATTTTTATATCAAAGTATATTAGCAGTCTTATATTTTGGGGGTTTCACCAACCTCTTTATAACAATCTAAATCAGTCTTCGTGTATGATATTTATATAGAGTTCGGGCTAACTATTCGGTACTGGCTATATATCTGATAAATTAGTCGAGTTTTCTACCTACCTTTGCGAATATTTATTTAATAATTTACAAGTAGTTCTCTAAAACAGCAAACATCGTGTATTGTTAATTATTTCGATTTGAAAGCTCGTAACGCTCATGCAAACTTTGGCAGTAAAAAGGTACTATCCAACACGGCTACCACATTGACAAGATTGGCCGGTCACGGAACACACAAGCAATTTTACATACCGACGAAATGCAAAGCGCTCGAGTTAATATGGGACTTCGTGAAGCTCATTCAATTATAGTGGATGGTCATTTTAAAGAGAGAGTGGTGAAATAAATAAACTGATTGTGGTTTAACAATTAATACCAGCATTTAAGACCGTACGTACGTACCAGACACAGCAAGTACGTACGAGGCACTTTCGGAATGTGTAACGTCTCCGCTTATAGTCCGCTTCTTGGCATTTCAATATAAAATTCTAAATGATGCAGTTGATAGTCCAGAAATGCTTGCATTGATAAAATTTTGAATTCCACTACTACAGCAGAAGTCGGGATTCATTTCAGTGCTGAGATTCTGAGATTGACTACCACTCATTGAATGGAATACTAATTGAGGGAAATAATTATGCTGAGTCAACACCTTCAATAATTTTTTTTTATTTTTTTATATTAACTCCACACAGGAGGCCCTGAAGAAAATAATTTCCCTCAGGGCCTATGTCAGCTTTGGGGATGCTGTGTGGAGGGTCTTTTTGTGGAGAGGAAGGAGTGAACATGGGTCTCGAAGAGTCCCATGTTGTAGGAGGGAGGAAACACAGAGGCTGGCAGTTCGTTCCACAGCCGAGCTGTTGAACTTAAGAACGAATCGTAGAAGCGACCCGTTCTCATGTGACAAATGTCAACCGTGTACAAATGTTGGGCGCGCGTTTGGCGTGTATCCCGACTATGCACCGGTGCCGAAGGGATCAATGACGCTAGTTCCTCAGAGCATCTTCCATTGTAATACCGATAGAACAAGGACAGCATACCTACCTGACGCCTGTGCTCTAAAGATTGCAGTCCGTTTGTTAAGATTGGGGAATCTATCAAACGGACCGCCCGTTTTTGCACAGAGTCAAGGGTTTTTTTCAGGTATTTAGGGGATCCGGACCAGAGATGGCTGCCAAATTCGACAGTAGGGCGCACTTGCGATTTGTAAAGGGTCAGCAGTTGTTTACTATTAAAGTATCTGCGGGCCCTGTACAGTACGCCCAGCTTCTGAGAGGCCAGCTTTACTCTGGCTTCGATGGAGCCCCCATACCTGAGCTGGTCACTTATAGTTACACCAAGCATATCAATGTAAGGCCTGTTCGGAAGATTGCTTCCGTTGAAGGAGACTAGGTTATCATTTAGATACCTTTTAGACGTAATCAGACAGGATTGGGTCTTTGAAACATTAAATCGACGAGATTATTTTTACCCCAGGAGGAAATACTCTCGAGATAACCGTCCATTCTCTGCTTCAAAGCCCTCCGAGCCGTTGGAGTTTGTGTGCCCTTTGGGGGCTTGTCAAAAAAAAAGCTATCATGAACTGTACTGTCATCCGCGTAACAATGAATCGGTGCACATGTCAAAAGGTCATTGATGTGCAACAAAAACAAAGTCGGAGACAGAACTGATCCCTGTGGGACGTCAGCATTTATAGAGTGTGAGGATGAGGTGAAACCGTCAGCAACTGCCTGAATCGACCTATCCCTTAAAAAGTCAGCAATCCACGTACACAGGAATGCGGGAAGTCCGTAAGAAGGCAATTTGTTGACAAGTCCTCGGTGTCAGACCCGGTCAAAGGCCTTGGATATGTCTAGTGCGACCGTTTGGGTCTTGCCGTGACGTTCCAGGCACCGCCCCCAAACATGCGACACATACGCGAGAAGATCACCGCACGAGCGGTTCCGCCGGAATCCGTATTGACGGTCGTTGATAATTTTGTTCTTCTCGAGGTATGTGAGCAGTTTGTCGTTGATCACACGTTCCATCACTTTGGACAGAACTGATGTGATCGCTATGGGGCGGTAGTTGGCCGGGTTGGAGCGGTCTCCTTTCTTGGGAATATGGTGAATGACCGCTTTTTTCCAACCAGAGGGCACAGTGCCGCACTTCAGGGACATTTTGAAGAGCTTTGTCAAAACTGGAACTATTTCCGCAGCACACCTCTACAATACCAGGGCAGGTATTCCATCAGGTCCACTAGCTTTGTTAACATCGAGCCCCCGTATAACGTGGAGTACATCCCGATGCCGGATCCTCAGCTTTTTCATATAGAAGCCGCAGTGAGGAACCGACGGCGGAACAGCACCTCCGTCATCGAGGGTCGAGTTTTCCGCAAACATTTTCCCTAATAAGTTAGCCTTTTCGGTGGCGGTGTTTGCTAGTGAGCCGTCAGGTCTGGTAAGAGGTGGCAAACTGGGTTTGCAAAAATTTCGACCTATTGAGCCCGCAAGCGACCAGAATGCTCTGCTGCCATGCGGGCAGGCAGCCAGCTTTTTGCTGATCTGCAGGTCGTGTTCGAATTTTGACCTATTAATGATTCTCTTGCATTCCTTTGCCGATTTGTTGTATGCTGATCTGCTTTCGGGCGTTCGAGATGTGTTGTAGGCTCGGTAAGCCGCGTTTTTTCGTCGAACTGCTTCGGAGCATTGTCGACTGAACCACGGCTTTGAGCCCACACCTGTTTCTTTAGTAGTCGATTGTATGAAGCCATCCATCGCCGATTTTATGACTTCACCATCTCCTGGGCACATCTTGAAGGGTCCGAAGTCCGAAAACAAACAGCTGACCACGGAAAAGCGTTGAAATGGGCCCGCATACCGAACCAATCTGCTGACCTATAGTGCCACACTTTTCTCCTCAGCCTCTCATTGGTTGGTCTGAGGCTAACGGGGATTGATGTCGTCACTAGGCAGTGGTCAGATGATCCCAGAGGCGCTGTGACGTCAATCTTATAACCGTGTGGCACAGTAGTTAAAAATAGGTCTAACAGATTGGAACGCTGAGTCTGGACATCAGGAACCCTTGTAGGCTCCTGAACCAGTTGCTCTAATCCGTAGCAAATTGCAAAGGATTCCGCCTGTCGGCCAGCCGAGTCCGTTGGGCCTGAGATCTTCAACCATGGTTCGTTATGAACATTGAAGTCCCCCAGAACAATAAACTCGGCTGAAGGGTAGCGGGGCAAGAGATCATCAATAGTATCTCTCAAATGTTTGAAGAGCTCGGAAGTGTCTGATTCGCTATGGTTCGGTGAGCGGTGTAGACATGCGTAGAATTTTGCCGTACTAGCAAGATTGACGCGCACCCACATTACGTCGAATCTGTAGTTTTTCAGACTCAATAATCGTACACAGTTGACGTCAGCTCAACTATAGAGGCAGACTCCTCCTTTGAGTCGGAACTTGCTTGCAAGGGTAAAGCCCGGTCAGTCCAGATAGGAGGAGTCTGGCGGCTCGGCTATCTGAGTTTCGGATAGCAAAAGAAGGTTGGGACGTTGGGACAAAAGATAGTGATGAACAGAATTTAAATAAGTATTCAGACCGCGAATGTTGGCAAAATTTACCAACAGTTTTGGCCCGCACCGGGGACGCCTGCTACTCGCCGCTGTAATGTTGTTAAGTTTGTTTTTATGTATATTCATGATTTTAATTTTTTTTTTAAAGGGTATGAAGTGAAAGGAAGGTCTGGAATGGAAAGGTATGAGGGGTGGGTAGGAATATGGGGTTCAGGCTGTCCAGGAGTGATGAGCGTTTGGTTCCAGCCCACTCACTGCGGTGCTAGGCGATAGGCTGGGAGAGTCCGGCTGGAGAGGGCATCCAATGCGCCCCAAACGCTGCTGCTGGGTCCCCTCCGGTCACGAACCGGCAAAACAACAGTGGCAGGGTTTTTTCACTCGCTGATGGGGCAGCCCACCCTTAGTCGTGAGCTTGAGGGTCGGGCCCCTGTACTATCGAGCGGCCCGGACAGCGGTAACCGGTTGTAAAGGGTCTCCCTCAACCAGCATCTCCCAACCGGCCCGCCACGCAGAAGGTGGGCCGACGACGCACCCGCCACCAAGACCTGGGCAAACCTTATCCCATGAACCCGGGCACCCCTGCTAAGTCACCAAACGTAGCGAACCACTTGGGGTGACCTGTGGCAGAGGTGTTGGTCATCCAATAAATGGTTCCCAGGGCGGCGGTACCCATTCCCGCCTACCAAATTAAAAATAATTATGTTGAGTCAGTGTCAACACCTTCAATAATTAAGCTGAGTCAGTGTCAACACCTTCAATTAATCAATAAACAAATACAAAAGATCGTTACTGAAGCAATTTTTACTATTCCTATGTAAAAGTCCGTAAAAAGGGCATTCATAAATAAATATCGCATTTGTCATTATGTTTCCAGAAGCTGTCCTGATATACGCACTCGTAAAGCGTCCCGGTTATTGCAACATTGGAGGTTGTCCACCACTTTCCCACGGCGCGGCGTTCTAAAGAAGCAGATGGTTTCCTTCTTCACGTAACGTCAAGACTAATGTTTTATTTATAAAAGAAGTTTCTTTTTTTTTTAAATGACTCTAGAGCCCCAATGTCCAGGCATACATTGTTAGTGGGTAGTTTGCGAGTGCGTACATGTTGTTAGTTTTATAACTGGATAATATATCTCATCTTCGCTTATTGGTGTTGCTGCTAAAATTTTATTAAGATAAAGAGAAAAAAAGTAACAAGAACTATAAGAGAAATATTAAGATGATATTGAGACTTGACCAAAGCAGTTAAGTTGCAGTCGTCTGGCAGTCTTGCCGAGAATGGTAAGTGCAACAGCTTTCATCGCAAGAAAGCTTCTTACGCATATTTAGAGATTCTATATTTTTCTTACCGAATATAATCAGAAGGCAAATGAATATCGCCGCCACCGCCCCGAGGCTCAGTGTAAAAGTGTGTCTATCGAGCTCCAGTTCGCAGTCCTTCCCCCAAAAGCCATCAAGGCAGACGCACTTGTAGCGGGTCCTGGGGTCTTGGTTGATGCAGCGGCCCCCGTTCTTGCAAGGCAGCTCCACGCACTCATTGCGGTCCATACAGCCCTTGCCATCATGGGTAATTACTTGGCCCTCCGCGCACCTGAAATAATATATTTTGTATGTTTGAAAATTTTCAGAAATGTCTTAGTGAAAATTGCATTTATTGTAAATATATTTTTTTTCTCTCTACATATGTGATAGCTTATCCTGATTAAATTATGTTTTTTATCGCTTATCACGCAGAATGATAGTTTGATATAAAGATTGTTTTAACTTTACTTAATATTTTTTACAACTTGTATTGAATCGGCACAGGATCCTCAATGCTGTTTATTAATTAATTAAATTTCTGGTAACTTTTTGAAAGGGTCTGAGCAACAGAACAAAAGATAATAAAAAAGTCTTCTTAAAAAAAAGTTGTTGAAACTTAACGCTCACAGTATTTTATTAAAATACAAACAAACAGGTAGCCCAGATAACCATCTAGCTCACTGCTCTGTTGAAGATCTATGAAATTGAAACAGTAATTATTTATTCTTAAACTTTAATTAAAATGCCAATTAGTAGATAGTAATTAAACTTTCTGGTAAAAAAGGTGCACTTAGAAGCTGAGATTAATATGAACTAAGAATAGACAAATTCAAGACGAAATTAAATAAATTTAACGCTAATATTTTTTTTTAAATGAAGTTTATCCGATATTTATTAAAGTTTTGTTTTAGTAACATCCTGTTTGAGGTAACAAAACATTGTTTTTATTAAATATCTCACCTGCATTCCAATTTATTCCACAGGTCCACGCATACAAATGGCGTCGCACAATCAACATTGATGCAAGGGGTACTGGACGCACATCCCTTGACCAGATTACGTGACATTGTGGCTTGGCCCCACTGCGTGCCATTCATTGCCGGCGGTAAAGGTAATTGTTTCCCATCCAATCGAATATCATCCAGACAGCCTTTCTGGAAATCGGCAAAAACCTCTATTGTTTGCATTCCTGTAAATTCAGCTTTCCCGCCGGCAAATATACCCTCTTGCTTGTCAATAAAAAGCCATTGTTGTCCAACGAAATTGAAGCTTTCATTATAGTACAGCCCCTCGCCGCCATCCATTTCAAGTAAAACGGCACTTCCAAAACGGTTTACTTTGGCGACATGCCAGTGTCCATCGTTCACTAAAAGTTTGCTGAGCCAAATATCGTTTTCGTCTAATTTCATCGAGTTCAAATTGTAACGAAAATGTAAACGAGAATCTTTGATCTCCAAAATACAATACTCTCTATTATGCTGGTCGCTCATTCGAAATAGTTCTCCCTGAGTTTCCCTTGTTCGGAACCGCAGTTGGATAGTGGTAGTAAATCTGTCAGGCTCAAAACTCAAGGCATACTTGACATAACTTTGGCTCTGAAATGTAATGGGTGTCGTGGGCGTTGTACACGTCGGGCCTGTCCACCCCGATTTACATTTGCAGTCTGCACTGGAATAGGTAGCGGCGCAAGATCCACTGTACCAACAACGCGCAGTGTTTTCATCTTGATTACAGAGTTCGTCTGTCTGTGGACATCCGGCTACTGAATTTTGCTGCAGTCCGGGGTGAGCCAGATCATATAACTTACTATTGAATATAATATTTTTTAAGCATCCATTAAATCCGTCAATATTGGGAGTATGTCGCCAAAAATATTGCATTTTATCGAATTCTTCAATGTAGGCTCCACCCAACTGAAGTGGAGTATTAACATTGAGATATTCATTGAAAAGGGGGACGATTCCTTGTACTTGACAGTTTGTATAGTCTAGCTCTGATAAGCTTCCATTTTCTATTTTTTTCACTTCTGCCGATTTGCAATAGTCAAGAATCATCTTAACATTTTCGGTATCCCAGAAAATATCTAATCTGTGCCATTCTCCATCATCTAATGATACTTTTGTGGCTATTTTTAATTCTAATGTTCCGGAACCGAAATCTATCAAGAGGCGAGGAATACCATTTTGAAGTTCCACAGACACAAAATCCGACAATATTTCCTCGTATGCTTTTGGTAAAATGATTGGACCATTATATAAAAAAAGTCCATTAGCACTTCGCGTTATAAACTCAAAGCTCAGATGAGACTTATCACACATTTCTAAAGACGGAAACCAGGCCCAACCTTTTCCTTGAAAACTGCGTTGAGTTTGCTGGCAACGTGGGCCTCCATATCCTGCAGGACAAGAACACGTTATTCCAAGTTTATTGTCAATGCATATTCCCCCGTTGTAACAAGGGTTTGATCGACATGATTCGACTTTGGAATTTTTAGCTTCACATACGCAATTTGGAATGAATTTGGCCCTTACTCCAACTAATGCTGTCGTGTTAGCATCAACCAAGTAAGGATTTCTTTTTATTTCCAACGAATTAGTACACGATCCTTCACATTTCTTATTTTCTTGTAAACATTCATTTATTCCGGCCATTGTAATATTAATACCCAAGTGATTTTCTATTTCACTCTTGTGCAATAATATAATTCCATTCATGTTGACCGAGTTTATGCTTGGGTCTTGGACGGTAAACATTATATCTACAGACGACGGTTTATTTTGGCTCTGTTGCACACTAAAAATATTCACACTTTCTTTGTCTGTCTTAAATAATTCTACAAGTTTGTCTTTTAAATAATCTTTTATACTTTTTTTACTTGTATGAATTTTATAATCCCATTCCCTTATAAATTCTTCATCGGTTAATCCATCGAATCTTATCGATCCGGAGTTAACCACTGAGCTGTGGCTTATTTCTTGAACCATGACATTAAATGATGATGATACGTTGAACTGATTATGCTTGTAGTCTGAAACTTTGAATTTAAGTTTATACGTTCCTTGTTTTATGCCTTGTCTCAGTTGAACCATTCCTGTTTTTTCGTTTAATTTGAATCTGGGATGTTCCGATGTCTCCCATTTGACGATTTTATCGAAAAGATCCCAATCATCTGCATCATGAACAAACACTTTTCCGATGTCAAAATCGTAAGACTGACCTTGGTAATTATAAACATATATATTTTTTGTTCCTGGTTGCATTTTATTATCATTGATATCTCCTATTGTTACAGTTAAAGTACTTGTACCTAACAAAGGTGGAGTTCCACTATCTTTTATTATTATTGGTATCATGTACTCTTTTTGGTATTCTCTATCGAATGTTCCCAGTGAATAAACAAAAGCCATATTTTCACTCTCACTAGTTTTATATACAACTTGTTCTACTTTGAATGCTGCACGTATAGTTTCGTCAGCTGAGGGGTCCATGTAAAATTTGTAAGGTGGGCCATTTTTCATTAAATGGTCATCATCATCTTTAGCACGTATTTCAGCTACCATTTGCGATGGCACGTGCTCTGGTAGAATAGGTCTATAGTCTTCAAGAAATGTTGGGGCATTGTCGTTTACATCTTTAACTATGACGATTAAGAATGCTGTTGCACTTTTAGAAGGAACCCCATCATCCGTGGCTAATATTTTTACTTCGTGCCGGGACAACTTTTCCCTGTCTAGAGGTCTTTGAATAATAACAGAGCCTTTATCGTTTATATAAAAATGGCGACCTCTGTCAGATGCACGATCTATCATATAAGTAATTTTACTTTTTCCACCATTATCAGCATCAAATGCGCGAAAAGATTGGATAATTTTACCAACTTTCACATTCTCTAAAACTTGTACTTCAGAAACGTTCTTTTCAAAAACGGGAACGTTATCATTTATATCCCTTAACTTCACTACCACCCAAGAAGTATCTCGATGGTAAGCGTCGGATTTGTCACCAACGTCTTTATCTTTTACTTGTATTCTAAATCTGAAGCCATTCCTCTGCATTGGATCTTCGAAATCCAGAGCCTCCTTTATCCTTAATGATCCGGTACCATCAGCGCCTTTTACCATTTCAAACTTATTAGCTCCGTAACCGCTATTTTCAATAATTTTATATGTAAAATTATTTGACTCATCTTCATCGTGAACTGTAACTGTTAAAATTGAGTGAAGCGGCAACGCGGTGTCGTTAGTTTCATCAACCTCTGTAATCCATTCGTCTTTTACGAAATGCGGAGGCATGTCGTTTATATCCTTTACTTTGATTGATGCCGTTCCAGTTCCTTTGAGACCCCCGCCATCCATGGCTACAACTTGGATAGAATAATCTGGAGTTTTTTCTCGGTCCAAGCAGCAGACAGCGGTTTTAATTATTCCCGTGGTTGGTTCAATTTCGAATATCGGAAAGCCAGTTTCTTCCTCTATCACATTTTTTTCGATGGAATACACTAATTTAGCATTCCCGCCTTCATTTGGATCGTCGTAATCAACGGCAGCTATTTTCATGACATGGAGTCCGACTGTTCCATTCTCAGTAACGTTTGCCATGTAAACACCCAAGGGGAATACTGGAGCGTTATCATTGATATCTTTCAAGTTCACTTGGACTTCAGAATAACCAACCAGACCATCACCACCTTCATCTTGAGCAAATATAGTAAATTTCCATTGCGGTCGTCCATTGGGTTGATCTCGATCCAAGGGCTGAAAACAAAAAGAAAATTTAAAACATTAATATTTTCACTGTTTTCAATAGTCTTACACAGTAAGTATGCATTTATACAATTACAATTTGTACAAAGCAAGGTAATTAATAATAATAATAAAAAATATATATTCAAACATTGTCGTCTTGGACATTTATTTCCTGCTAATTTATTCAGACAGATTAAAAAATATATATATTTGCTGCTAACAATTCATTCTATCAATCTTGCTTTACTAATCAGAAGAAGAGTGCTACAGATTTTTTCCTGTGAACACAATATTCCACTTTATCATATTGACACCAAATATTCAAGAGTGAATTAATCCAGTTACTTAAGTACTAAATAAGATAATTACTAATAATAATTACACATAAAACTCAACAATACCAAACGACATTCAATATCTTGCTACACCCTGAAGCGTACCAAAGTACGAACTAAAGTACGAAGCAAGTACAAACCTCCCTGAAGTTATATTGTACATAATGTAGCTACTATAGTATGACGTAGATACTGTATAGCGTAGCTACGGTTTAATGTGGAAGCTATGTAACGTCAGTATACAAGTAGAAAAGTAGGTACCTTCAAGACGAATATTTCTCCGGTAGTTCTGTTGACTTCAAACTTGCTGTTGGCTGGGTTATCCGTGTCGATCCCCTGTCCCGTGGGGAAGTATACCACGCTGTGCGGCCGGTCTTTATCACCATCGATCGCCGTTACCTGTTTTAGTACTAGAAATTACTTCTCGGAACACAATAATGTTATTAGGAAGGATCTAGTTCCGATTGACGTATCGGACTCGTAATCAAGGGGTAGTAAAACTATTCTGGTTTATTGCTGCGATTGGATTTGTTTGGAATCTTTATAGGAAAATAAAAACAACTGCTAACTTTCAGCTCACAGAAAAACATTATGATTTCGTTTTGTAGTAAATATTGAGCTTTCTGATATTTTAAAACATAAAAAATTCCTAAAAACCATCACATTAACTATAATAATATATTATAATAATATTCTAAATTATGCACGACAAAATAAATACGTATAAAATTTGGTGAAAATTGTACCGAAATTTAGTTAAAACAAAAATATTTCAAGAGAATATTTGCATTCATTGACTTTCAAAAATACAAATTTCAGACTATGGTTCAATGATCTTAAATTTGCTTTGAATTTAAATGTAAATTTAAACATTGGAACTGATTGTGTTAAGAATTCAGAAAAGCAATAAAATACCTACCTTTAATATTTTAATTGTTATTTTCGAAATAAGAACAGTTCATACATTTAAAAATAAAACCGTATTGGGGTAGCAAAAGCAATCGATAAACATTTATTTTGGACCAAAACTATGAACAGGGGAATCAGCGATGTTTAATAATATTTCGTATTTTGTTGAAATTTTATCAAATACCACGAAGTGTACAATGCAAATATTGCGAGTTTTCGTTTCACAAAATACTAATTAGATTGTTAGACGCCCGTTCAACGTTGGTAGGGTAAAGCCGGCCTCTAGCCTGATTTAAAACCGTTTTCACCAAGCAAACACCATAGTAATAAGTCAAGTTGACGCGCCGCGTAATATTTACTGCACGTTTTTTTTAGTAAGGCTGCAAATATTTAAGGGTTAGTAGCATTATTGATTTCCAAGACAACGGTTGTTTGATTTTTTTTACAAAATTTTAATATCATTTATATGCCGTGAATATCGCGTTATTTAAAGCGTATTGATATTTTAATTTTAAAGGTGTTAATTTTCAACTAAAGAAAAAAGAATAAAATGAACATTGTTAATTTTGTTAAAAAATCTTTTAACAGAGATGTAATAGCAATATTGGTCACTAGAACATTCGATCGGATATTGCCATACGGCTGCTAACGTCACAAAAGCGGCTATTTAAAAGATTGATTAGGTTGTTTTTTATACGATATTTCTTTACTTCTAATCTTGTTCCACCAGATTTTCATATTTCCTGCTCCATATCAACAATCGACGAGTAATTTCAAATACTAATGATGTCGCTCTTCATTACTAACGGACTACCATTTAAAAATAATTATAAGTTGTTATAGTAAAAGAAATATAAATATTTCACTTTCTAACTAACTAAATGAAACCAGCTATATTGAATGAATAAAAAAAAACAATTATGATTTTACTCAAAATAACAATAATATACAATGTCTTATCTCATCAATCATTTATCTTATGATTGAACAGTTTTTTTTTTCCTAAATTTACTTATTTGAATCTCCATTTTCATGCTTTCGGGAAGGAGATTGTAAATGCGTATACCCTCATGGCCTTTGCTTCTCTTGCTACTTTCAGTCTTAAATGTATTAGTGTACAATTTATTATATTGTCTTGTATAGTGTTCGTGTACTTGGAAGTTTTTGTAAATATTGAGTTCGTGTTTATATGTCTATTTTGTATTCTGTAAATTAAAAAGCATATTTCTTATTCGTACAATTTTCAATTAGTTCATTTATTTGTGCAGTTTTTTGTGGTCGTATCTGGCTTTTAGTTAAAGAGTATTTTTATAACTTTATTATGTAATACTTGAAAATCGTTTCAGTATGTAATGCTGTAACCATTGAATACAACTTACTTTCCTTCAAACAATTTGAGTTTTTCAAACGCAAATATTGAGAGCAAATTATACGCAAAATAAGAGAACATGTACATAGGTCAATAATCAACCCGATAATTTCCCTATTCCAGAATAGTATGATGTCCTGTTGTGGCCAACGTTAATTTTAAATCCTAGTACGCCCTCGCTTACATACGATTTTGAATGATTTATAAATGGAGTCATACATCATAATGTCACGGGTAAATATTAGTTTATGACAGAATCATTATCTTAGTTCGTGGCGAAACGATCGCATTTCGATGTTGAAATTAGCGTTGGTTGTTGTGCGATGGAAATCCAAACATGAATTATTTACTACAGATCATGAATTATTACCTACTTATGACGGCTCCTCATACACATTTTCGTGCATGCCAGGATTCGTAATATACATAAAATATTTGTAACTGATGACATAGGGTTGGTAGGAAGTTATGCATATTACACATTATAATATTATGTTTATATTACATACGATTTAATATATTTATCTTTTTGCTAAAATGCTGATAAAATTTTAGTTATATGTATTTTTGGGTTTGAAATTACCCTGGATTAAGAACGTCCTACGTGAGAATATCGCGTACAAACACTACTTGGAAACTCTGGAAACCTATTAAATATTCCAGTAGGTGTTTTTCGACAGAGAAATGTAAGATTTCACAAAGCATTTTCTTAAGTCCTTTAATTTTGCGTACGACGCAAACAAAAACAGTTTACATTGTCAGAATATTTTGTATATTTTCCTCAGCGTCCTGGAATGCTGCCACTGAGAAAATTATAGAATGTGAATTTCAATTTAATGTACATTGATATGAAGGGAAATGGGTTGGATGACCAGAGGGATGAATTGAACTTAATTCTTCTTTCAATTTTTATTTAAACAGTCAATTACAATTGGTGAGCACATACACCCAAAATCAAAAAATTCTACTCATCTCTCCATACACTTTCCTGCTTTGAATTTATTTTAACTCATATAGTTATGGAGGTGAAATTACTAACATATTGAATATAGATACAAAATAGGTACTCTTATCAAGTATAATTTAATATACCTTATCACTTGTATCATAATAATCTGTGCATTTCAAAAAACATATTATAAAATGTATAAGCAATGTAGCGATTTCCACAATACTCCTCACTATGGTTAACTGTTCTAAGGCCGCATGTTGTAGATTTGAAATAATTATCTGTATATGTCTTTACATTGTGTTCATTTTGTTTGCAAGTCATTGTTGTAAGTGAATGTTTGCAAGTTATTAATAATTATCACTTAGTTTTTTCGGCCATGTTTGATTTTAGTTTGTATACTAGATAGTTGATTTGTAAGGGAATTATAGAGTTTCGCACCATGAAATTTAATATTTCTCTATCCAAAAAATGTATTGAAATAAGTTATAAACAGGATTTTTTTATTATTATCAAATTAAATTAACATGACCTGAAGAAATTAGTACATGGATGTTTTATGATGGGTCCTAAGCCGAAACTTTGAAAAAAATCGGATTGATCAAAGATTGTTGCAGTGTGTAGAGGACAATGTTATTGCAGATTTTTCCTCGGGAAAGATGTGTCGACGTTTTTTAAAGGGTTTCAAAGTGTTAATATTAAGAATTAAGTTTAGATTCACGGCCTACATGGTCGAGGAATAAAGCTCTCAATTAGCAATCTGGAGGTCGAAGGTTCAAATCCTGGCGTGCGCTAGTAAATTTCAATTCTTTAATAAGTGTTATTTCACAAAATTATTGATTTCAAGTATGTAATATACGGTGTATTTGCGGCACGTTCCAGAATGGAGATACTCTCAGTATCGCCATTGTATAAGACCACCATTCACAATCGAAACGTTGCTAGACATAACTTTAGCCGTGTTTGGTGACCCGATCTAAATAGTCAGTTACTTCCCCACCTTCCTCTTGCCAATCTCCTACCCCTCCCCACTACCTTAAGCCTCACAACATACCCCAATTAGGGGTGTCATAGTCCCACTGGATCCAGGTGGTCGGGAGCAGTTGGGACTCTTTTGCGGTATTCACTTTTAAAATAAATATATTAGCCATTAAATTCCACAAAACTTTGATAATCTTATGAAAAAAATTAAATTACAAAAGAAGGATGAAAATGTCCATTTTGGGAATTCGAAAATATAACTCTTGAAAAAATGGGTTCACATTGGATAAAAGGTGTAGGATTGTATAGGCGACAGACTGCGACAATACACATATAGTAAATGGAGTTAAAATTAGCTGGCAAGAAGGCGAGGGTACCTATGTTTTGCAAAAGGTTCTGTAAAGTTAGGTACACTATACAAAATCCTGTTTTGTTCGGTCAAATGGCTTACGATAGTTTATAGAAAAGGAGACTTTTCAGAGAGACAAACATTCAGTAGCTATCTATTATAATTTATTAAAACTAATATTACAATAAAATCCTTATTTTGGAATGATCTTAGTGTAAATCTTGATATGGAAATGACTAGAAATAGAATCAGATAATAATAATATTATTTCGTTAAGTGTTTCCAACGAAAACAATATTAATTGATCACTTTAGGCAAGTTCCAATCAAATTGCTTTTAGCATTATAATCTCGATTGAAATGTTCAAACGTATTAAATCTCATTTGACAAGAGAAACATAGAACATAATGATAATCAATACCGTTTATAATTTCTGAGCACTATAATCATTATTGTAATATTAGACTATCTTTCACTGCTATTTAGCTAGACATTAATTTGGTGAAACGTGCGGTACTTAGCGGGAAGGTCGTGGGTTCTTGAATTATTAGAGACAATAATTATTAAATGATCTTAATCTAATCTCTTATACTAAGAAAAATCCCAATGCAAAACGTAGGACTGATATGATACCGATAATAACATAGGATTATTATATTTTTGACATTAAAATTTATCGAACACATATCGATTCACCTCATTTCACTAATACCGGAATCACACGAGGAAAATATGGAAGACAATACAATATTGTCCTGTCCCAGCTCCGTGAACAGCCTTGACAGCGCAGGGCAGGGCAGGGCAATGAAACAATTTTAACATAGTCAAACGCGGAACGCTGTGAAAATGGATACACGTCGATTTCGCGAAAAATATTAGGTCTTTTTTACCATGTATTGTAGTGTTCCATTTTAAAGTCGAAGTACGAGACCCAAGCGCCGAAAGCCAAGATACGTAGGCGTGGAACGATTAACTATTGTCCTACTGTCTTTTCCAAACACGTTTACACGCAGACAAACGCGGTTGGGCGCAGTTGTGGGGTAAGACACTATCCTGCGGAGATAGCTTGCCTGTCTATCTCTGGGATAATGTCTTAGTTTATCGTCCTGTCCTCCAAACTACTGTTCACACTAGGACAATGGGTCCGTAGCTGGGACAACACATTATTATACTATACTCGTGTGATCCCTGCATAAAACACCCGAAGCGAGGAAATGCCTTTACGATGCTTATTAGTGTGCGTTGTAGTATGTAGTTTCACACAAATAATTCTGATCAGCTAGAGCTGACGCGATGCTGATCAGGTCCCGGGAGCATATTCGTAAATACCAGATGAATTATCCATTTGAGATACTTCGAGCGATCCGTAAATGCCTGACACCTATTGAAGATATGTCATATCTCTCTCTTAATAAGTATTGTTTTAAATGTCTAAGGTCGTTGTTGTTTTAAATGAGTAATGAGAGTAAATAAAATAAATTGATTCCATTATATAAACCTACGATGAATAAAAACGCTTTCTAAAATCCTAAATTTAAGTAAAAATCTCTGAATATCTGCCTACCAATTCTAAAATGTTCCTGCACATCAGAGCGATGGAAACCCGTCAATTTGCAATCAGTGTTGTTGATTTACTCTTCCGCACGGTTTACATACGAACTTACACTTTTTTTCGAAGGAAGCAAATTCTGTGCGTTGTGATATTATACATAAATGATAAAACAAACTTTCTAATACACAACTTTAATTGGATTAAAAAATGACAACCAATCAGTTAATACATTATAACCCCCGATGAAGCTTGAGATAAGCGAAACTTATTTGGGTGTCATCAATTAATTCAATAATAAAGGTGGTGTATCACAAAGTATGTTTAATTTCATTTAATTACAACATTTTTATTCACATAATTTAAAAAAATATTTTTCACACAATTTAACTTCTAGAAGTTGAATCAACGTGATCGTGAATCCACATATATTAAAAGAATGTCTCAGTAAATAACTCAAAGAATATACACTCAGGACACTTCCTTAGGACGAACATTGGACGATTACCTTTCTTCAGCGTCTCGTTATTATATTCCGACTTAAATATTACAATACCTTCTATTCGTCCTTTATTAAAATATCTTATGAGAAAATTATCAATGCTGGACACGCCTCTGAAAAAGAATCCGACAAAACGTGACGAACCCTAATTACACTGAATTTACTTTACTTAGAGTTTAATGTTTAAGGGTCTCAAAACAAGATAAAACAATACCTTATTCTTTTTAAATTTCAAGAAAAAATTTAACCGTATTTTGGTAGGGTGATAAAATAAACATAAATTAAAAATAATTGATTTCGCTAATTATTTTATATAAAATCTAACACACCACATGCACTGTTGTAAAGATTCTACCTACAACATTTCGGAATACCTACACATGTTAAATTGATTGGGCGGAAAACATCAATGATGAAAGAAAACTAATTAAAAAATATACTTAAAACATAAACAGTTACCTGCTTACTTTGATACTGCTAAAATAATTAGTTTCCAAGAAAATATAATTAGATTCTAAAAACATAATATTTACTTTCTCGTTTGTTTTATTGAATGACTAGATGTATTTCAGGCAGGATTTTAAATAGACATCAATGGTATAACATATTAAATATTACATATATACCTGGAGTTTTTACAAAATTATTTTAGCATTAGTAGTGAAGTAGATAACCAACAGAAGATACGGTGGTAATAAAAGACTCCCTTTGATACTTCTATATTATTGTTCAGTAGAATCAGAATATCACCAAATATGAGAAAAAATCTAATAAAATAGATATTAGTATTAGTATCTATAGAAATGGTTTCTATGGAAAATCAATGTAAAATGCAATGCAATGGGTGATTTTTCATGACGATCTAAAATGAATGTTTATTTTTTTTATTTTATGCATTTTTTTGAATAAGTGTTTGCAAGCTTATGTCCGCCAAATCTTAATAAATAAAATAAACCAAATTTTTTTAACAAAAACTTTATAAAAAACAAATAATCGTCAAATTTAACTTTCTGGTGGTCTTGAATAAAATATTCTTTAAAAAAACACAAAGAAATTTAGATATTCATGATTTAAGTAATCACCTCTCAACACAGTATGCATTATTTTGAAGGTCCAAAAGGTATTTCAAGGGGCAATATTATGTGGACAATGTAAGAGGCTTATATATATATTTCACATTCAAGCCAAAATCTAACTAGACCTTATAGTTTTTATGTGCACACTCCCCAAAATAATAAGACAAATTAATATCGTATTACACTCACAGACAATAGAAACAATGAAGATGGGGCATGAACCTGGTCCATTATAAGTATGAAACCATGTAAAATTGTCGCCAAAATCTTTAACCTTTACTAGTGCAAATCGCGTCTACGCGTCACGTAATGCATATATTTTATTGACTCATTTATTGACTTTTATTGAATCGTAGTTCGGCAATAGTAGGCATACTTGCCGGCTATTATATAGACGATCTTCCTGGTTTTTGGGCAAACCACGAATCCATGGGTCGCAAGTTGAAATCCCAAACACGTTTTATTTAATAATTTTGCGTCATTTCACAATTAATAATAATAAATGATATGTTTTATAGTTAACGCTGGTCCCAGAATTGAAGGACTGTCAGTTTGCTCAGCCCTGGTGAAAGACCGCCATTCGGAATCGAAACGTTGCTTGAAATGACTTTAGCCGTGTTTTGTGACCAGGTTTTACCCAATATTCCTCTTCGGCATCTCTTTCCCATCTACCACCAACCGCTCAACTCTCATCATACGATACGATGCCGATTGGTTCCAGATGGTTGGTAGCAGTTAGAACTCTTAAAAATATTACTCGAAATTCACAAAAATGAAAATGCCATTTCTACATTTGTTTCTATTATCTTTGATTACACCTAAAACGAAAAATTAAAACGATGGGTGAAGAAAACCAAAATCGGGAGAGCTACAAATCAAAGTAAAACTGACGTGCAAAGACCGTTCGACGATTGACCTGAAGGATTTTCTTGGGTAGATTCCGGTCGTCCTCTTCAGTGATCTGCGTGCGGTAGGTGGGCCGCTCGAACACCGGAGGGTTATCGTTCACGTCCTTCACGTGGATCACCACCGTCGTGTAGTTGACGCGCCGATGAGCGAACACTGCGAGCCGCAACTCATACTGGAACAAAACACTTATTTATCAAGTTATCGGGCAGAAATTCACATGTGACTAAGGGGGTATTTCACTATCTCTGATTAGGTTCTGACTAAGCACTAATCCGTGGATTAGTCATTTTTTCGTTTTCACTATATCTGAATAACGCTAACGCTCGGGTTAAAGTTCGATTTGACTAATCAGTGCTCGAACCAGACGTTAAACGCTATTCCTCGAATCAAAGATGGCGTCAAAACATTCCGAGTTTGACAGCGGAGAACTGAGTCGAATTTTGTTGAATGAATTTGAATGCTTGTATTATCCATCCTGAATTATTTGATTGTGTTCAAAATAAGAAACAAAGTATTAATTCTACACGAATCTATCTAAAATGACCTGATAATCAACATAACATAACCAAAAAAATGCACACTTCGCGGTGTGCGGACTGTGACGCATGACAGCCGTGGCAGTAGATGGAGTAACTGCAAACATTTTGCGATGTTGCCAGACTATTTCGAGTGTTATCTATCCGGAAGCTCGGAAACAATGGTGAAACGGTCGCCGTTGAATAACGAAGTTATTCTGATCTTTAAAGCCAGCCAACGGATAGCTAGTCAGATATTTAGCCCGACATAGTGAAATACCCCCTTAGTCTTTTTTTATAACTTTTACAAATGTGTAATAATTTACAAAACTCACTCATTTTTAGCCTCGCTACGCCAGACGGTTTGTTTAAAAACGAACATCCAGATCCTGCGCATAAAATTCCCACAATGGACGGCGATGCAAACCTTTGTCTAATTATAGCGAAATTTAATTTTCTGCGCAAGCACTGGTTATTTAAGTGTGCACGCATCGGTGGTCAATGTGCGACTGATGTCGTAGTTTATTCAAAGTATTCTCGAACCCTCCTGGCCCCAAAATTTTGTCACGTGGTTTGCCTCCAGCTCGTCGAAATGATATCGCGTTTTTTGATTTCGTGTTAGGTCAATTCCATGAATTCGGATGTCTGTGAGATGCATCTAATTTTAAATTTTGTTATTTCACAATTTCTGTGAATAACAGTTTAGGTTACAATCAAAAGGTAAAACAAACGTAAACTTCTTATCTTTCAAACAATGAAAGGATATATATATATATGCATTAATATATTTTTTTAAAAAGACAAACATTCTCGGGCTACGAATAACCTAAAAATATTTGAAAATATCTTACTACCACAGAGTAAGCGGAAAATGGTGTGTTTTGATGGGAGACAGCCAGTTGAGGGACCCAAATCGTTGCCAACTCAGCCACTGACAGGTCAGATATGTTAAGGTCTGCGGAAATAATATGAAAAAGGGGATTTATAATGCCTACTTTAATGAGAATTGCTTTATTAGGCTCCACTCCTAAAATTACTTAAGTAATATTTTTGGGTGTATGTATGGTCTATGCTTTCGGTGTATTGATTAGTTTCTGTTAATCTTCTGGCCGAGATTCACAGATATTTATATTAAAGGTAAACGGTTTGGTGCTAATAATATTATATTGTAACAACGAGTATTTTACAGAGTTTAGTATCTAACTAGAGCTGTGGACAGAGAGAGCCAAACTACCTACTACAGCGGGTTATATAGGTGTTTCTATCTCTCTCATCTTCTGTCTCTCTCACATATACTACTGAAGTCAAAACAGACTCTAAAACCTCTCTCACATCCTCCCCTACTTAATTTAACTTCCTCTATCTAGCTACATATTTCATGTACACACTTATAAGATTAAAATTACATTACAATTATAAGATAAAAATAAATACCAAATTAATAACTCCAAAAGTCTAGGGGCCACGTTACAAAAAGCATTCATACTTCATTACACATACTCTAAAGGCCTTACTTATATACCTATTTATTATTTTAAAATATACAGGTTTTATACGTAATACATTAAACGTTTATTAATATAAGGCCAAGGAGATATTTAGATATCACGAACTTTCATAATGTGTTTATTTTTAAATATAGAATCGTTATATAGTTTTGTTCACTGCATAAGCAATTATATTGAGTATTTGCGAAAATGTTCCAGAGAATCGTGATCTAGTCTGACACGCAGTTGGTGGGTAGACGCATCTGCCACCAATACCCGGACAAACCTCAAAACATAAGCCGGGAATCCCTGCTAAGTCACCAAACGTATGGAACCACTTGGGGTGACCTATGCAAAGTTGTTTGTTTTCTAACATATGGTTCCAGGGGCAGCGGTACGCTCCCAAAATTGTTGATTCCTTGATATTATGTCTTTCTAATTTTGTATGATGATTTACCACTGCGCGAAGAACACATATCTATAAGAACAGAATACACAAGCCTAAAACTATATCAATGAATCTTTAAGCCTTTAAAGTAAGGGTTGTCTTTAAAAATATGTAACTACCTTGTTAAGAACTGCTCAAAAAAGAATTTCACGATAATTAACATTTTTTGGTACACACATACGCCCACAGCATATTTACTATTTAAGTTTATCTCTTTAGTAGTTTACATTAAGCGTCTTACTTGTGAGATTCTTACGCGCCAGTTCATCGTTGGTATGGTTAAGCCGGCCTTTAGCCCGGTTAACGTCCTGGTTAAAATATTCAGTAAAATAATAGGTATCTCAAGTTATTCATGACTCCGACATTACGAATCGCATAAAATGGGTATTTACCTCGCATTTGTAAGTAAGGGGTTAAAGATAAACGAAAAAATCATGTTCATTGATGAATAATGACGTATAGGTAAATCACTATGAGGAGATTCTTACTTGTGCTTTTTATTATCGGTGTGCACAAACACATTCAAACGTGCACTCTATAAAATGATTTGCCTATACTCAAACGAAATTATTTGGGTATTTTAGGTAAATTAAGTAAAGGTAAATCTGCAAAAAAAATATTTTGTCATGTAACTTTGCTTACGTCTGCTGTTTATCTTTCGAGCAGAATTGTAAAGCTGACGACGCGCGACGCCTTGTTATTATATAATCGAATTGGGGTGTATCGAAATCCTGTTTTTACCGAATCAGGAAAAGGCGTGTGGATCGTAATTTCTTTGACCAACCACTACGTGCCTGTTTTGTCGATAGAAACTTTCTCACTTTATCTAATATCAATGGGAGGAAAATTATATTACAGTTTGCACAAATAAATAAAAAGGTTCCACATATTTAGTGATAAATAAATAATGTGATTAAAATTTGTTCTATTCGACAAAACAGTGTCTTATGATACAGTTGTTTTAAGTAAATGTTTGGCACATTGTACAGCTTTGGTTTTGACAGTAATTTCGTTTCGAAATAATTTGTGGTTTTGAGACTAATATTTTCGAATACACAATATAGCCAAGTAGTTATATTAGGTCAAATATAATATAGATATCAAATACATTGTGATTCTTTTTGAAAATGTATACGTGCATTGTAAATATGTGCCTGCTTATGATGATATATGCATATTTTGTTGATAATAATCTAAAATTTCCAATTCTCTTTCCATAGATGTACGAAAAAGCAGGAATTTATGTATTCATTCTCAATATATGAATATCTTAATTTAAAAAAGCAATAAGTACCAAAAATATTAATACTCTAAAGTGCAAACAAATTATTTGTGGCTACTCAAAAATTTTAGGGAATTTCAAATAATGGATCCCTTCGCTTTTATCACACATGATGTTTTTTAGTATTTTAATGGGCACTTAGATCCTTTGTGTAAAATGTGTAGTGGAACTTATTGCCTTCTGTAAATTCTTATCAAAATTAGCTGAATTTGATATGACTGCTTTTTTATTGATGTAAGTCCTATTTTGTATACAAAAATATAACAATGCGTATCCCAACAAGTGTTTTTGGATAATTTAAAGCACTCTTTCTCAAATTAACATTTATGGCACTTAGTGCTTCATTCAATTCAGGTATTCAATTTACACCATCAAATTATGATAATTATTCACATGCCTCGGCTTAAGTTTTTTACTCACTTAAAAGTGATGTCTTCCTTTGACGCATCAGACTTTTTCGTTGTCCATTTGCACCTCACTATTTCTATTTTATCTAATTAATTTCTTCAACCGTTCAAACCACATGGTCTTACCTTTCAAGGTTTTGATTAAAACGCATAAATCGACAATGCGTTATTTTCAGATCACCCCTTATTTATTATTCAGTACTGATTTTGGTCAACTTTTCGTCCTTTTTTCTGCGGATTCTATTCCTCACTAACATGCGCTACTCTCTTGGCTTCCTTTGAAAACTTCTTATTGGTAATTATACTAACTATAGTAAATAAAGCCCTTAAATGTTGTTTCTGAGAAACTGCTTGTGTAAACTGTATACATAATATTTATAATTTAGAAGTAACGGCAACGGTCCAACATAAAATGAGCGTATTTTGCTTAAAATGCTATTTTCAAACTCAACAACTTTTGGCTTTTAATGATTTATGATTTGAAAACAAAGTTCGTATCTTATTTAGTTTTCGCACTATAGAATTACACTGCCGCACCACCATCAATTTGACGGACAGCACCGCTAAGCTGAATTCTTTTTAATTTTTATTTCGACTCATAACAGATACTAGAGAGCTGCTCAAAGATGATACTGAAAATATTAAATGAAAATAAAAAAAATATTTCGTGGTCTTAATAGATTCTGAATCAATAAATTTCGTCGTTATTAGTGCTACAATATTCAAATTATGGCCTCGTTTCTTCTATGCTGCTTTGCCTGGATTTTCTAGTGTTATTATATAAATAATTATGTCTGCATAGGTCCCGTAAGATTTGAAGTCATAAGCCTATTGTTTATCTCTTGTGTTGCATCATCCAATTACCACTAGGTTGTCCCCCGGGAAACTAAACCTTCGTTATTTTACACGCTTACATACCAACACCGCATAGGCGACATAAACTTATTGGTATTATGTTATCCTCTTCACATTTTCTATAACAACTGTTGCTTGCTTTCCACTCCCGTAAGCTACTAGAGCATTTGCTAACAGTCCTACTATCTCCCCGGGGAGCTCCTGTACATATTGAGTAGTTACCTGCCCGCCTGGGTTTTGAACCGCCTGTGAGCAAACTATATTGCCTCATTTCTGGTGCTTTCTACCATTACTTCTAGTGCATGTAAATATGGCCATCCGCCGCTTTAAGTGGGATTTCCGCCCATTCCTTGCCATCTTACTAACCCGCTCTGCTGCTTATTACCCCCAATACCAATATTATGTACTAGCGCTTAAAGTAGTATTCTGTTGATGGAAATTATTCAAGTATTTTCAGAGAAGTCCTTCATTTCATCACCAGTTTGAGGTTGCATTAGTTACTTCGTAATTTCATCTTAGTAGGGAATCAGGTTAGAGAAACATTTGCCTACTCGATGTGCGCATTCACCATAATAGCTAACATCTTTGATTTGAAACCAGTGCTGTGAATTCTTATAGAAGTATAGATTTCCCTCTTTGGACATAATTCAGTCCCAGTTCGTTGAAAACTATCTTGAACTTTTATAGTATTTCTTTTCTAGAAATCTTTATCCCAGTCATCCCGTTCTTGATATTTCACCCTAGTTTTTACCTGATACCATTGGGTACACAGTTCGTTTTCTGTTATGCATGATTCTTTAGCCCAAATCACATGTTATGCAGGTCTCTTCATAATTTTCCTTTTCATTTCAGTTTGTACTTCTTCCTCCAGCATATTCACATCCTATAATACCTCAGTTCATAGTATATAGTAGGGATAAGCCTAAAGTCAAGTAGGTCCAGTAGTCCATTCTGCGAACGGTGTGTGGCTTCTGGAATCCCTCCGCTCGCTAATAAATATTGATCGTAACCGTTTTTCCCTTTCTTCACAACATGTTTCTGGATGATGTACAAGGGGGTCTGTTTAAGGGAGGACATATTAAAACATAGCCCTTGTTTGGCCTTAAAATGAGAATATGGTTGGCTCCTACCGAAATGTCATTTATCTAGTTCCTACCTTTTATTTTATTTGGTTTTACCCCCAGCTGGGCTTTTACATGGATTTTAAAAATATAATATACCCTATAAGCTATCGAAAATTTTTCAAAAAAATATATGATACAACAGAAAACTAATAAACTGCATATAAAAAAATATTAGTAAAACATGTTACAGTAACATAAAATAATATTGAAACTCGAACAATACTACATATAAGATAAATAACTAAAACTATATTACCAACGCTACTCTTATTTGTATGATTCAGCGAAATGCTGGTACCTATAGATAATGTTGATTCTATAAATGAAGTCAATAAATATATCAAAAGTACCCCCAAACTTGTTGCTCCTACGTAATCACTAGCTGAATATTATGTAATAATGGAACATATTATTGCAAGAAAATTGTGCATATTCGAGTGTTTTTTTTTTGACTGAGGATTCTCATATTATAAGCAAGTTGTTTGTGTTTTCAATGTATGTAATCTCGGATTTTAGAACTCATTCGTTTGTTTGGTAATAATTACCTAAAGATATCGCGGTGGAATGTTGGTCGCTTGTTGTGATTGTGTTATGTGCTCTTTCCCAAAGATGTTACAATGCTAATTGATTGGCCATCGTTTTTCCTTCCAATACCTTGTTTTATCCTACATATATATCCTCACCCAATTCCATCAAACACCATTTCGCTTAAAGTATTTACATTTCAATTTCAAGTTCCTCTGAAGCTGTGTAGTTGTAATCAGTTTCGGATGCAACAGACCTTGTCTTGAATAGACATCTGTTAAAGGAAGGAGTAAACAAACAAAAAATCAGCCTTTTATTCCCTAGCAAAGCTATTTACACAAGCATAAACCTTGAAAAAGACGAGTTTCCGTTTAAGGAAATCTTGGTCTACCGTGCACAAAAGTAGTGCGCGCATTTGGCGTATCTCTCGGTGTTGGAGGGTAGATTTGTCTTGCCAACATTAGAGCAAAAGCCTTCCTACACTTTCCAGATGGCTTCCCCTGTTAATTTTCAGTGTTATTATTCAATGAAAATCCCTTCAAGTATGTGTAGGTATGGTATAATTATAATACGCAAACATCGTTTAATACATTAAGGTGCTGCATGGTTCGTGTATTTGTTGATTTTTGCTTTGATCGTAATAAGATAAAGCATATAAATTGGATGTTAATAGTATCTAATCATATTTGTTGACGAAAGCATCTAAATGAGGCAAACCTACATCATTAGTCAATGGAATGCATTCGATAACGAGGTTGAATTTATTAGAGTTTGCTCGACGAATCATGATGTGTAATCACATACGTAGATAGCTGAACGTTGCTAACGCAAACACTTTCAGCTTCGTGATCATGCATACCTGTATGTGGCTTTTGTTTCATATTTTCATTATTTTAAATTCCCCTTTCTTTTAAGCGGAGTTCAGCAAACATTGTTAAGATAACCAGAGTAAACGTTTCCGTCGAACCTTTTTTCATTTAAAAATCAATATACTCTTTAAAACCAATATGGTTTTTAATTCCAAAAGGGTTGAAATAATCAGGTTTGTTCAGAGTTAACAAGATATGTTAGTAGCAAACAAACCACATTCTAAGGAATGGGAAACTCTGATGTATTAGATCAACAGTAATGAGCTCCTCGTAGCTAATTTCTAATAATATACGCATAATATACGCATACGCATCTAATAATATAATGCCTATTAAAAACCGCACCACTTCAATCTTTTTCTTATCGAGGTTGTGAAGTTTTTTTGATTAAAACGTGCTTTAAATTACGAAGGTACAGATAAAATATTTGGTAAAATTCCAGTTTTGAAAAATCTAACCGGACATAATATTTTACGCCATGTTCTTACGACAATATAGAAAATGGTTATATTATTCTAATATCGTACTGTTTTTTACGTTGTCCATAATTATCAGCAAGCTATCAACATATATAATTACACATATTCTGGAGTTTAAAAACTTAAGATTATGACTTTGTGGAGGTTTTAATTGGACCATAGTACATTTTTCCTTGCTTTATAAACCACAGACTATACTACATTCAGACTTGGAGATTATCAAAGTTTTGTTAAGATTTGACTCAAAGCTTATTTTTATCTTTTATTGTTTAAACCGGATAGGTTTTCATTAAACTGATCAACACACTTAACTACACAGCCAAAATATTCAAGATTGTGAAGTAAATAATTTCCTGGGTGAATTGATGCTCTAATTGTTTATTTAACTTTGAGTGCTTAAAAAAATATTAAAAATTCACTTAATTTCTTAAATTGCTCACTACCAATAATGTCTCAAATATAAATGTTATGAATGATTTCAAAGTAATAAACTCTTTTTATGTGTATTGATTTACTGTACAAATACAACACAACTTTAATTGATAGCATCTCGTTCTGATACTAAAAGTATCGGGTGTTTATATAGGTATTTAGAATTCGAAAATCTCCAGAATAATGCTTGTACCATAAACAAAATCAAATACTTTTGAAGAAACCCAAAACATCACTCTTTAGTTCATCTTGAGATACAAGTATGCCAAGCTCTTCTCAAACTTTCATTTCGAGGAGTGCAAAAATATTTTTCTATAGATCAAACAGATCATAAAAATATGGGTTTGAATGGTCCAGTTAAATTGTTGGTTATTTTAATAATTTATATTTAAGGTGAGGACAGAACTCAATTTTCTCTCTTCTCCACATAAAATCATCATATGTTTTACTTAGTCCAAGTAATAAAGGAGATTTTCGAAGCCTACGCATACTCGTGTTTAGTAAATAAATGTTATATTTCCATCACCAATTTTCCATGAGGGTCGCTCGAATTATACCACTGCGGGGATAATTTTGCATGTTTATATTGGAGGATGTATTTATTATTCAACTTCTGCAAAATCTCTCTTATCTCAACCCGAAAGTTAGCCGGGGCAAAACAATGTTAAACTATATTTACATTACCTTCATATATTCAGCCAGGCTGCAAATAAGCACCTACCTACGTAGTTAGACTTTCTACCGAGCATGGATTTACAAATTTATGTTTAGTTCAATAAGCCGAGCAATTTAATTAAAACCGTACCTAATTTGTGTGTTTTCATTAAGCAAAATTTTATAAATCTTAACAGTTTTATTATTGAAAACTCTTATTGGTTTCTGCGGAAACAACTGCAAGATATTTATTATAACTTTTATTATTTGATATAAAAATCCTTATTAGGGGACATCCCGAAAAAAACGTTAGAATCTTAACTAATAGCAGACAATGTGTGTAATAAAGCAGCTAAAATTCTTAACAGTAAGTTCTGACCTCTTGAAATTTATCCCGCATTTTTTGTAAAAAAAAATTCTAAGCTAACGCAGCAATTTTTAGGTCTCATCATCATTTCAAATATATGAGCTGTAGTGCTTTGAGATAACTTTTAACTTTTAAAAATAATAGAACATGCAATATTATCGTTTGTTCCATTTTTGTATGCATTCAAATTGCTTAGTCAGGGAGATTCGATAATTTTGACTTTTCTTAATTAAGAAAAAATGGAAAATATTCATCAATCACTGCAAAGTAATCTTATCTCATTTGAGTAAAGAAGATATATTTTGAAGTAAAAATAATACCATAATTACCTTTCTTTTGGTTTCATAGTCGAGGGATCCTGCTACAAAGATGTCACCGGTCCTATTCCTGATGCCAAATGCTCCTCCTATATTTCCTCCAGTAATCTCGTATCGGAAATTGGATGCTGGAATAACAATAAAAGTCAATTTACGCAGCTGAATATTTAAGTCCCCATTATCCAGGGGAAATTTTGTAATCATCCTCCGTATCGTAAAGAAAATATTAGTTTCTGTTTTATGCCACAAATTTTGGATTTTGTAATTGTATTTGAGTAATTGGCTATTTTAAAATCAATTGGAAACGATTATCTACGTATTATATTACAAACTGTTTTAATAACTCTACTTTTTTATTGTTTTGAAAAATATATATTTGATTTAAATTATATGTAAATTTGGTTACAGAATTTTATCGTTTTGAAATTATTTTTGAAAACGAAATCATAGTATATAAATATTGACTAGCTGACCTTACCCGGCCTTGCTCGGGGTAATGAATGAATTAGAGTAAGGATTTTAGTTTGCGAATTCTAGTTAATTGGATGTAATTTTAAGCTGGCAATAAGTATTATTGTTAGAAATTAAAATAAATTTACTTTTCACCATAAAAACTTAATAAATAACGATGTGATCGCGATGGAAGTGGATGGTGGAAAAGGGCCTGTTGGGTATCTCGATGGGGAAAAACGCAGTTAATTTTGTCGTTACGTATTGTCACCACCATTGTATCTCATTACATATTTGACAAAATTTTCTAGACCTGACTTTTGGAAATGGCACCTGGATGTTAATTTTATTTTTTTCCCGTTAAAGGTAAGTATTTCTATTTGTAATATTTAAAACAAACTACCGCAGGGGCAATGCGATACGAACGGTAAGCACCCGGAGGCTTGAGCATGGTACTCTAGTTCAGGCACACTTATTCCGTCTTACTCATAATAGATCATACGGGGGTAAGAATAGGTTACTAGCACTTTTAGTAGTTGACAAATTTTTCAACCACTAATATTCAAAACCACCCAATCCTCCAGGAGTAGGAACGTATTAAGATCGTAGTAAGACAATCTGGTTTATTTGACAAATATCGATCGGTCGCGCAGTGAAAATGTAAAAAAGCATTAATACCCATTTGCAGCACCATCAGAAGAATATTTTCAATCGAAACACAGATTTACCAAAACTTGAAGTTAGCAACAAAACGCGAAACGCCAAAATGACCATGTTTTTGAGGTTTGAAACAAACTGGCGCTAGTCTGAAAAAATCTTGCATAACATTCACTTCCACTTCATATGTTCTCCTTTTACTCATTTTTCGTTGATTCTCCTTAAACCACCTAAGCGCACCTCTTTTTTAATATAATCAGTTACGCTTACATCAGCCTAGCAAGAAATTTCCGGTCTACGTATTTTTAATACGATCAAACATGATTTTACCTCAATTGAACGGAGATCATTTCTACAGCATTCAGTCTACTATCATCTTTTCTCTGCCAGTTGCATGCCTCACCGCCATAATTCAGGATTGGTATCAGCACCCCATTGTGAACTGTTAGCTTCGCTTCTTTCAACATTGTTTTATTGGCGCAAACGGCGTTCAGTCTTGCATTAATGCAATTTCCTCCATAAACCCTTCATTCAAATGCTTATCAGCCTTTCCGCCTCTCGTAAACGTAGGTAATTCCCAAATATACAAACTCATACACTTAGAATATTTCATAAGCCATAGAATGGAGTAATTGATTTATTAATACTGGTTTTTACAGTAGTTCTCACGTAAGTAAGAACAATTCAGTTATAAAAAAACTCAATTATTTGATAATTGTGAAGAATGAAGTAAGATGATGTTCTGTTTTTGTTCCCTGTACAATTCGTTTTTTAACAAATTTTATTTTTTAAGGCCTTCAGTGACCTGTCAAGTTAAAGTATGGATATCATATTGTTAGTATTCAAAAAACGACATAATATGTTAGCTTTAATTCAACCCCGTATCTCATTCCTCATTCTGACATAATGCGTAGTAAAGAAACATACATAAATCCAAATTTACGTATTTGATTAATACCACACTGTATTTGACGTGTTTAGTATTCTAAATAATTTATATTTACAGTAAATATTGCGATTATACCCATTTGTATCTATTATGAAACAAGGGTAAAAAAAGTTTTTCAAAGAAAATGTTGGAGGTTCTTTCGTAATGTGTAGCCAAGAGAAAAAATCGTCATTTCAATAATGACGATTTTCAATCAATAAAAAGGATTTGCTTTTAGGAATAAAAAATACATGTTCTTCCGAAATCACAAGTATGATATTTTATTACGTAATATCAAGTTATTCAAATTAGTCTTCCGAAACCTAGTATCATATGAATCGTTCGTATCAAAATTTACCCAAAAACATAAATTTAAATAAAATAAACACAATATTTTACACCTTTAAATTCAAATTATGTCCACCAAACCCAAGGTTCGTACAAAATGTATGTTAAATACATTTTCTACGAACTTTGAATCAACCCAAAACATGTATACATCGAACTTTCTAACATTTTTCAATGTAGACATGGAATCTTTTTATTGGAAAGAGTACCTAACGCTTTTTATTATCCACTAGATTTTAGTTCTTTACCAGTAATTTTGTTAGTAAAAATGGCTATCATAACTCTAAAAACATACTCATTTTAACAGCCAATCCACAATTTTTTTGTGAATAAACAATATTTTCTCATCATCAACATCATAGTATGTGCGTGCTCTGCACCCATTCATATTTTTCTTCAAGAGATTTATGGTATAACAATGAAAGAGTTACGGCTTACTACGTTTCCGAATGAGGTTATTCTCGCGAGGAAGTGTGTGCGCTCTTCGTGTGTGCCCGATTCCAGGCTCGAATGCACAATGTGTTATGTTTCCCAAAGCAACGTGCTTCATTTACCTGGCTATTGCCACACCACGCGTTTTATTACCTGGTATATTTCACCCCCGACAACCGAAGAAATATACAAAGGGTGGCTTATTTTTCTCTTTATCAAACGGGAGGATGCGGCAAATGGCGTGGCAAGCTAAAAACTGTTTCCGGACCTTAAGTTCGCTCGAAACGCTGTGCTATTGCATTACAAAATATCCAAACATTTTTTTTAGTGTAATTATAAATCGAAATAACCAAGTTTTTAATCGACGATGAAAACTGTAAGACAATTACCTAAGCTAATCAAACAAACGAATAATATTGACCTATTATTATTTAGTTTTTTATTTATTAATTAACGCCCTTTTTCGGGGCTTTTCCATTTGAATATTAAGAAATATACATTAACAACATTTTATACTGGTTTAAAGATAAATTAAAGATGTCCACTGACTTGGTATAATTGTTTCCCTCCATTAGTATTCTGGGCAAAGAGGACTACTAAGGTAGTTAGTCCCATAATTTCTGCACTGAAATAAATCCTGACTTCTAGTATTACGTTGTGGAATCCGGAAGTTTATCAATTCTAGCAATACCGGACTATCAACTAAATCATTAAGAATTTTATATATAAATAGCAAGTCAGTGAAAATTCTCAATTATTAGATATGATTCAAAATTAAATTATTTTTATATAATTTGAAAAGAGTTCTGCACATTTATTGCAAAAACTGTAACTGAAAAGGTTGCATATAATTGCAGTTTCACTTTTTTTTTTCATTATAGGTTTTAAGTGGTATGAGACGAATTAAGTACATACTTGAAAAAATATATTTTTAAGTAGGTACGTGGTTTTTTGTTGGTATTGTAAACATAAATATGATGGGAAATTATCATTTATGTTTTGGATCACTGTGGATTTATGATCGTTCTAGTTATGTTTTGAGATGATGTGATATCGCATATGAAATTTTTGATTTGTGTTGGTAACACATTCATACAGTGATATTTTATTACTTTTTTAAAATACACTGAAGGCTTTATATTTATACTCGTTAATAGAGTAATACGTTGGTAAGTATATTGTCCTTAAACAATCCATGCTTTCATTTTCAATTTATTTCAAGTATGATTATAACCAACCCTCATTATTAGGTAGCATAATAATTACGGTGTTTTTTAAACTTGCTGTTAAAACTTTGGGAATACGTATTGAATTTTTTTAAATCTGAAAATGTAAATTTATTAAAAATCCCAGCAATATCTAATACCAATGCTGGAGTAGGTACCGTGTACCAGTGATTTATAATTAACTCAAGTTTTCAATTTAAAAGTGGCTTATAAAAGAAAAAATCCACGTGACTATAAAAAAATAAACATAAAAATCGTTTCACAAAAATAATAAAGCGTGGTTTTAACCAATATTTATTGTACAATAATATATATTAATCTTATAAAATTGACTGCTCCAGAATTTATCCAGCTTTCATTGATGATCTATCTACCTGCCATGCAGTGGAAGCACGATTCGAAAGAAAACATAAATAATAAAATAAAATTATTACTGTATAATTTTTGTTCTTTGTTTTTTACCCGGTATCAATTTTAGGAAACGGAATTGTATTCATCCGATTAATTTGGCTAATGCGTTATTGATACAATACCTACAATATATTTCAAATATTTAAGATGGTGAAATTTGCCAAACAAATATCTTGGTCTATTGTACATATTATCAATATAGTTTTACCAGTTGCTGAAGTTGACATCTATTGAAATACTTATAATGTAAATACACTTTTTCATGTATTATGTATAATTACGCTCCTTATAATTTAAGACAAAGCTTATATTCAGGTAAAACATGCAGACAGGTTTGACAGCTTTGTAGGACTACCTTTATTATTTTTGTTAATCCCTTAAAATTTATATACACATAAAAAAAAACTCAACGACAACTAATTGATGGCTTCAAACTGAAATAAAGCGGTCTGGACGAATATGTTTTTCTGATAATTTCCCACCACATTGCTGCTTTTCAAAATTACAAAAAAAATTATATAGTACACATATATATTACTAAATAAAATTACAGGTATTAATATTTAATAAAATACATGCATAGATTTCAATATAATATGTTAATTATGTTTCCGCCTCAGAAAAGACATTGTCCAGTGAGGCGAGTAAAGAAAGCATTGTAATTAAAAAACAAAATAATAAGGGCTGCCGGCACCGAAACTTAAGCCAAACAGAAAAATCTAACCTTTTCTCCAGTAAGTCAAACTAAGCGAGCACCGTGTTAAGATTAGATTCAGAAGTGCATGAAAATTTTAAGTACTTAGTCTATTTAAGGGTTATTGATATTGAGCATAAACTCAGTTTAAAAATGTGCATACTTAATTACAATGTATTAAAGGTATTAGAGAACTCTTTGGCTTGTATTAGTTGCATTATTATATATACACTAGGAATACGCTCGGTCCAGAAATTCAACGGAAAATGAGTGATCTTTCACACTTCACAATTTAATTCGTGAATTATTATTCGTGCATATAATATTTTTAGTTCACAACCAATAAGAAAACCAGAATTCTTGTTTATATCTTGAACACCGGCTGAGTTTACGATAATGGCCCAAAAATAAGTAAGGTAAACAAATTAAAGAAAGGTCTAAGAAAAAAGGGGATGGAGCAAAGGGCTGTCTTTTATATTTGTATATACTTACTTTCCCCGAATAAATCATCGCTAAAGCATAATTTATTGGAATTTTGTACGAAAATAAAAGTGTACGCAACTGCTCTGACAACCCCACAAATATATTACTATTCAATGATGTATGTTTTATTACTAGTATTTAGTAGCCACAGGGAATCGGATCGGAAACATTCCCTTGACATGTTTAAGCGTATTATATTATCTACAGAACTACAAATACCAAGGAAGAAAATTCTTTAATAAATTACCAGAAAATATAAGATATAGAAAATTCAAAACGCAACTAAAAAATATGTAGAAAATGAAACTAAAAAAAATACGCAAAAACAAATTACGATTCTTGTGATTCATTTTTGGGCCACTATGTTGTGTTGCGCTACCTCCTTTTTATATAGATAGGTAGTTATAAAATTGAATTATTACTCAAATATATATTGAACATGTGAGTTGTTATTACGCTGTTATGAATTGATTTAATATTTTGAATAAATATTAATATTTATAATAAGTCTTATCTTGGGTAGTTATATTATCATAGGAATTACTGATGCTACCTGAGGAAAAAAATCTTTTGGTTATTTTAATAATGTAAAAACGTGGAATTATTTAAGTCTTACAAATAGAGTCTCTTTGATTGTCTATCTTTGACAATGAAAAAAAAAACTGAACTTGATGTTAGGAAGAGAGGATAAAGCCGCATCTCAAGCTCGGAAACATGAAGCCTTGAAATCGATTTTATCGGTCATCAGTGGTAATCGGTCGAGAACGGAGGTATCAGGGAGAGATACCTTCAGTTAACACGTACCTTCTTTATGACAGTACTTCTAAGGCTGAAGCCAAACGAGCGTAATTTTGTGAGTTGAATTTGAAAGTTGAAGTCGCGTAATTTACGCTACTTTCGGTTTCATATAGAAATCCGGTTTATGGCACAAACCGGTCATGAAACCGAATGCAGCGTAAATGACGTGGCTCAAAAAACGTGACTCACAACTCACAAAATTACGCTAGTTTGGCCTCAACTAGTTAAGTTTAGAAGCAGAAAGAGTATTTACCGCTGGTGGGCTTTTGCCATGGTGAGTTCAGGGGGAGACTACACAGACTCTCCCTGTCCCCACACCCGAACTGCGCGTGTGGTAGTTCCGATCAAACCGCTGAGCACATTCTGTGGCACTGTGAGATTATGACGGATGCAAGAGATGAATTATTGGCCGGTTTGGAAGTAACAACGAGACCAGTTTGGAATTCTGATCTCGTGTCGAACATGGTGAATTTCGAGTGCTTGAGGAAGTACACAAAAATCTGGGTCGAGAGATGGTCTGATCTTAGAGTCGAGAATTGAGATTAAAATCAGTAGCTTTTAATGCCAGGTGTTGCTCCTGGCCTCATCGGACTACGGGACTTTATTACTGTAAACATACCGCTATTTGTAAATTTTGTGAAATTCTTTTGATATAGTTATTATTAGATTTTCCTGTTTATTTTTGCTAATTTTATTGGCATTATGTATATCTCTTTCATGTATAATTATTGTTTATAAGGATCTACCCTTTTTTTCGATGATGACCTGTAAATAACGCGACAGTATAAATCTATTTCGCAATTTTCTTCTTTTATTGTGTTTTGTATTATTGTTTTTACAGAGTTGGTGGGCTTTTGAGCACAAATAATATCCGTTCGCGTATAGGTCACAGGACTCTACATAGTCTATGTTTTATTTTACAATCTTATTTTTATCGAAGTCTTCCTAAAATACTTAGAATGTTACTTTTTCAGTATGTTTTTATCGTATTAACAGTACCGAAGACAATTAAAATAAAATAATAAAAAAAATAAAAATTGTCGCTATTTCAATTTAATTTCGCGATCCCGTATTTGAAAAATATATTCAAAATTTGCGGTGAAATTTAGTTTTGAATCCAATATTACACCTAGACATTTGAATTATTTTACGTTATGAGTTTTATGGCCTATTTCCATATATTTCGTTTTGTTTACATTCAGTTTCAACCATATTTATTTACCAGTTCTTTTCAGCCATATTTTGTTGGTCTTCATTTATTTTATATATTGCGTCGATGAAACTTAAATCAACGTACCGTCTGCCAATAGTCTAATTCGGCAAAGTTTTTTTGTTCTAATTATATCATTTATAAAAATTATGAATAAAATTGGCCTTAATATTGACCCTTGCGGAACGCCTGGGTTGTTTTCTGTCGGTTCTGATACGGAGTTTTCAACTTATGTTACCTGTTTTCTATTCTAGAGATATTCTTTGAATAGGTTTTTAGCCATGTCAGAAAGCCTTTCTAATTTTTCTAATAGTTTTTTTTCCTTTCCATCGTTTTAAAGGCTCTTCTCAGAAGGCTGCAATAGTCATTTTTGTCTGTTTCTTTCTTCCATTTTTCGATCACTATGTTTATAGCCGTTTCGCATAATTTATTGTTCTGGAATCCTGATTTTTCTTCACATAATATGTTATGTTTTCCCAAAAATTCAACTGGTAGTATTTTTATTACAATTTCTAGTTCCTGTTCGTATTTCAGTAATAAATTTACTGCTCCAAATTCTTCACATTTTCTGGTATTAACAACTTTCAGAATTGGGATCACAATAGATGTTTTCCATGTGTTTGGAACTTTACCACTTCTCAATGATTCGAGTATTATTATCAGTAGATGAGATCCTACCATTGGCATTGCGTCTCTCAACACTTTAATACTGATTCCATCTGAACTCTCTTTTGATTTGGTGCTGTTAAGAATTTGTAAAAGATGATTTACATCAATCTCTTCAATTTTCTTCCTTCAGTGTTAGTATACTCTGATGTAACTCTATTATACTATTCACAACATATTTGTTGAAGCAGTTCTGTACGTTGCCCTGTACCTGTTGAGGAAATTCTATATCATATTACATCCCTTTTTCATCGGTTTGCAGTAATCCGTTTATGGTTTTTAAAATTTTTTTAGTGTGTTCCTTTTCAGAGATAATTTTATTTTTAAAGTATTGTCTCCCTTCAGTGTTAGTATTCTCTGATGTAATTCTATTATGCTATTCACAACATATTTGTTGAAGCAGTTCTGTACGCTGCCCTGTACCTGTTGAGCAAATTCTATATCATATTACATCCCTTTTTCATCGGTTTGCAGTAATCCTTTTATGGTTTTTCAATTTTTTTTAGTGTCTCCCTTTTCAGAGATAATTTTATTTTTAAAAATATGTGTTTTTACAAACTTTCAATGATTTTAGTATTTATTTCTCGTATTTTTAATACTATCCAGTCCTGAGGGTTTCTTGAAACTTTTGCAAATTTGTTTATTCTATCTCTTTCATATTGTATTGATTGTGGTTCTATATTATGCAATTTATTTAATACGGGAAACGACGGGATACTTTACATTTTATACTTTCATGTTACTTTCCCTGCATTAGCTTCTCAACAGTTTTGATGCTAGCAAGTACGGTGTATGAACATAAATTGGTATCGCATCTCTTCCCAATAATCTGTGATTATTATTGTACAAACTTACTTCATTGGTTAGCATATATCATTTAGATTTTGCATGATCTAAATAAGCTCAACCCTTCAGGTTTTAAAATAGTTTTATCTACAAGTCCCAACGACACGGTGAAATTTCATGGAATATATTTTTTTCGAAACAAAATAAAATTATCCGTGAAATATTTGCACTCGCAATAAACACCTATTTTTTTAAAAATTAATTTGAATATCAAACATGAAAATGTTAACAAAAACTTACCGGGACATCTTCACTCGAAACGTTCATAATAAGGAAGTTGAGTGAAAAATATTTTGACTTATAAAAAATATGTTCATGTAGATCAAAAAATATCGATTCTAAATATATAAATATATTTCTATATTATTATTCTTAGAATTAGTTAAATGTTCTTGAAAAAGCATTCAATAGCAATAGACTGTATACGCTCCACGATTGGTCGAAAGAATTCTGACGTCACATGTGTCGTGACTTGTACGTACAACGGATCACCTATGGTGCATCTCTTTCTATTACATGAGAGATGGTCGGTTTAGATGAGAGAGGTGTATAGGCCAAACGTTTATTTGGGCTTGTCAAATATATGTACGTATTTGTTGTTATTATTATATGAAATGGATTTCTAAAGATACATATTTGTATAGTGCTTTATAATAATATGTTGTTTATTGCATAACTTAGAAGTTTTTTATTATTATACATGTCACATAACATGTGATACACTTCAGGCCGCCGGCCGCCCTGAAAAGTCTCACAGTGAACTGGGCTGTAAACCGTTATTTTACTTTTGGTCTTTACTTTTCTGCGCGGTGGTCCTGAATTCGCGCGGGGCACGTCAACAAATAGCGATGGCAATACCGTACAAGTACCGTACCGGGCGGGAAAAGCAAATATTCTAACTTAAAATATTAATTTAACTATGAAATCTTAATAAATTTTCTTTTTTTTTAATAACATCATTTCTAATAGACGGTTAACATTGGTAAAAAAATTACTGGAATTTCTTGTTGAAGAATTAAAAATTTTTCCATACAAAATGCACGTGGTTTTCACAGATCAAATGACGTCACACCCACACCCCGCCTCTTACCGCTCGGATTCCGCTCGTTTTGGCGGGCTTAATAAAATTTATACTTTGAGAATTAATTTAATTATGAAAACAAACTTTAAAAAAAAAAAAATACCAGTATTTAAGTTTGAATGCGAACATTGATTAAAAAAAATTAAAAAATGGACTCAACTTCCTTATTGTGAAAGAATTCGACATTTGGAATATTCATTCATTTCCTTCCTTTTGGAGTGATAGTAAGAAAAAATAACGCCAATTTGTAATCATAAATTTGAAATTTTTTTGTCATTTTATCAATGTAATCACGTTTAAATATTTGAGACGAACTGAGAAGAATAATTGTTTAACTTTCCAAAGACGAACAAATCATAAATCTAGGCATTATATAAATAAAGGATAAAATTATAATATATGGACACCTAGGTCAGATCTGTACTCCAAGGCCTTTAATGGAATACGGTGTTTGTGCCTAGTAATGTCCTTCCGCGACTTGAACGGTTAAGGTTGAGTTGAAACTATAAAACCACTGTTCTAAAGCAATGTGTTTAATTTTATTTATGCCCCCGCATACCCAATTTCTACCGATTTATAACAAGTTTCTCGTAAAGTTTTTAATCTTTTAAGTTAGTTCGAAAAAAAACATTTTTGAAGATAATATCTTATACATTTGTAATGCCGAAATGTTAATTACATGAACTTCCCTGGACAGAAAAAAATCGCAAAGTACGTTCCAAAAAATATTAAAATGACGCTTTTTTATGTTATTTAATAATGTTATTGAGATGAAAACATTCACAGTGTATCTTTAAATGCAACTAAAGCATTTGTCGAGAGATTTTTGCCATATATCAAACAAGTCGTGTTTTATTAAATATTTTCACCATCTTCGCTTAATTATAATATTTTTTTAATATCAGCGCGCGCCCTCTGAAATTCGTATTTACATATCCCCCTTTCTAACAATCCTTAAACGTTTACCACGGTGGCTTAAAATACAAATATTTAAATGCTGTCAATTATTTTATAGTATCTATATAAGTTTATTCTGTGTAAATAACAGTGTCAAAAGGTACTAGGAATCTACATCCCAAATATTTCCATTAGTGAGTAACATTACATGAGCCGGCAAATCGTTGCTCTATGGTAATTTCAACGCTCTCTACAAATTAATAATTTTATGTTGGTGGTATATTTCAAGTGGTCGTAAATTATTAAAATACTAAAATGTGTTTACATTACCTTCGACATCGATAAATAACATGTCATATCTGTAGAAATCAGCAGACAAGTGCCCAACCGCTTATGAATGATTTATATACACAGGAGGCACCTATTCAAAACACTTGTGACAACCCCTACCAAACCCCACAAATCACATTTGTCATGTCAGCTACGTGAATCCCTTTTCTGCGCGACAAAACGCGTTGGACAATGATATATTCCTCGGAGCCGGTCTACGCTCAACCCTTGCCTCTGCACATTTACATGACGAACATTTCTTTCTTCGTAAAAAAACATTTAATCATCCTCCTTGACGCAAATCGCATACCATCCCGCTAGAAATGTAGGTAAAAAATTGCACCAGCCACCGATGAAATTATTTTAGCGTGTTACAAGTTTAATTAATAACTCAAATTTTAGAGAAGCTATGAACAGATTTTTAGCAAATTTTTGTGAAAGAAATTTAGGCCTTTTCACCGCTTTTATAGCATTCTCTAAATAGTTGAAATACGTTGATTAATTTTAACTTATATATATATGCACATCTGTGGTCGGTATTCAGTTTTAAAGGGTTATTTTATTACGTTTTTGGAGTACAAACTGAACGTTCATTTTTGTCGAAAAAAAAATATTGCTATAACGTTAAGGAAATTAATTACAAGGGAATACAATTAGTAAAGAGACGTGAAGAAAATAAGAGAGGTGTGCGAAAAATATCTCTATCAACCCAAAAGTACCTTCCCCAGAAAAGCTACTTATTGCGTATATCTAATATTTACTTAACTAGTACTCCTATGATTGGTAGACGTTTTTTTCTACTTTACAAATCGAAACCAAATTTCGTCTGAAATCACAAGATTTGCAAGTAGGTACATAATTATACTTCCGTACTTAATTATAAACCATATATTTTATAAACCGTTTTTCAAATTAGGAATTATTCAATTTGTCCACAGAAATATCCTATCTCAATGATAATTCTTTTTACAAACTTTACTGAAAAGGATTCCTTACTGAACCATAACCAAACTTAGCTATGTAGTGTAGGAAGTAAGGCTTGCTTGAATAATAGAGAAATTGCAGCAGACCTTTGAAAAGCAGAAGAAACATACAAACAATTTTACAGACAGATGAAATGCCAAATGTTCAAATAACAGTCAAATAAATAAATTATATATATATATATTTTTTTTTAATATATTTTTTTTCTTATTACATAATATAATATAAGTATTTGATGTACCCCCATAAATAAGCAGGGCTTGTGTGTATGGGGGGTGTTGTTATATTGGTTTAAATTTGATATGATTCAGTTCAAGTGTTCGGAATACTTTTTAAGGTGGCTTTTGAATTCTTTTATATTTGCAATCATGTTTCTATTTTTTCTGGTAATGAGTTAAAAAATTTAACTTATATGATATTCATGGTTGAACTGTCCTATTGTTTTTTTTACATTTAGGAGTAGGAAGTATTGACGTTTGTCTAAGATTTATGTTATTTTTATAGGGTTTAACTTTATTTAGAATATTGTTTTTATAAATTTGTAATGTTGAATGGTAGAAGTATAATGCACTTAATTTTCTGACCTTAAATTGTTTGAATAAAAGTTTGGACGAATATGGATAGGGTTTTTTAAAATAGTTTTTACTATTAGTTTTTGTGATATGTAAATTGTTTTTGTTTGATTTTTATACGTACCGCCCCAGCCTGTGGTTCTAAGATATTTTAAAATATCTCTTAAACATCTAAATAAATATGTTAGTTTCCTTATGCTGTCGTTCAGAATATTTATATGTGGGGACCATTTTAAACGCTAGTCTATTGTTATGCCTAGGTACTTGATATCGTTCTTGATTTTTATGTTTGTACATAATATATTGCATTTGTGGTTTTCTGTATTTTTCACTGAGTGGATAATTATGTTTATTTCTTTAGGTGTTTCTTGTTTTTTAATGAAAAATGGTAGATAAAAAGTTTTTTAGAATTTAAAGTCAACAGGTTTTCATCAAACCATAATTTTAGTTCATTGATATCTGCATTTGCCATATTATTTAATTCAGACCAGGTGTTTGCTTTAAGTAGTAGGACTGTATCGTCAGCGTAAGAGACAATGTCTCCATATTTGGAAATATGGAATATATCATTGACATATATATATATTAACTAACAATGGTCCCAAAACCGTGCCTTAGGGTATTGAAAAGTCGCTATATTTTGAATCGCTGACTTGATTGAGTAATTTTACTTGTTGAGGTCTTTTATGTAAATAAATAGTTATTCATGCTAAGAGTTTTCCACTAATCCCTACTGATTTTAATTTATTTATTAATTTTATTATGTAATATGCTGTCGAAAGCTTTTTTAAGGTCTATAAATATGCCGATACATTTTTTATCGGAATCTAGGGCCGTATATAAATAGTTAGTAATTTTTGCTATCGCGTCGTGAGTACTTGAATTTTTTTTAATCCGAATTGGTTATAATTAATTATTTTATTTTCTTCTAAGAATATCCAAATTTTTTTTACAATTTTTTCATGTATATTTTGTGATATATTCGATGGAAGTGAAATCGGGCGATAATTTTGGGGATCTTTACGACAGTCTTTTTTATAAATGGGGTTATAATTGATCTTTTATAGTTATTGGGAAATTCGCCATTTGCTAGACTTAGGTTTATTATATGTGTTATGAGGAGAATTAAGTATGATTTCATCGATTTTATTGTTTTAGTATCTATGTTATCAAAACCGGGGGCAGAATCTCCTTTTAGTTCTGAAATAGTTCTGTCAATATCGATTTCTGTGACTGGGTGAAATTTATTAATTTAACATTGTGTTATTTGTTGTGGATTAGATATATTAGTCATATTTATGGATTTCGCTAGGTTTTTCCCTAATTTTTTTTCCTCTTTATTAAAATAGTTATTTAAAATATTACAACATTTTTTGTGTCGTTTTGTACGTTATATATTATTTTCCCATCTGAGATTTTTGATTTTTTCTTATATCTTTTATTTATATTTATTATTTCATTTATTGTTGACCATATATTTTTATTATTGTCTTTAGATTCTGTTATAATTTTTGAGTAATAGTCATTTTTCGTTTTTCTAATTAGTGTAGTTGATATATTTTTATACTTTTTCATAGTATAATACAATTTTACTGTTTACTAGTGGCCTTTGTGTTATTTTATAAAGTTTTTTTTTTTCCTAATGGCTTTTATTAATCCTAGAGTAATCCAATGCTTAATTATCCTTGTTTTTGAGTTGGAGACGATCTATCTTGTTTTCGTTGCTTCTAAAACGTGTTTATTTAAAGTGTTTTCAAATAGTAAGGCACTTTGGTTGGCGCATTTTTTTTTTTAAATTTCTTCCCATTTTTCAGTTTTTGATGATTTTTCTAATAATTTGTAGTCTACTTGGGAATATGGAAGATATAATTTGGGTTTAGTTGTCTATTTGTATCATGTAATATAAGATATGCGTAGTGATCAGTTATATTGGTTTTCCCATGGTAGATTTAATACTTTTTATTTCATTTAAACGTATTGGTTGCGCCAAAGCGCAATAGACATTAATTTATACACACATCTCATGCACACATACACACATACCTGCGACCACTGTACTGAGATAGTATTGTTGTCCTTTGTTCCTACCTTCCTTTCCATTCCTGCTAATTTATGTGCCCTTTGGTAATCAGGCAGTATGTTGCAATAACCCGAACCGCTAACAATAAACCGCATCAGCGCGAGGTCTCATCTCCCTTATCTTACGACATTATTATTCGCGACGATATAGTGCAATCCGCTTCATGTTAAGTGACATTGTTGTGAGGAGAAGACAGGAAGATACAAGTGCCCTTTCCTAATGGTGAGTCCTTCCTTTATCAATACAACAAATATTGTCTTATGTACAGTGGTCATTGCTCAATCATTCAAGGTCCTTCGACAATCATTTCTTACACTAACATAAAAAATAACTTCATAACTTCTTACACACCATAGTTGGTCCGAACGAGCCTGATATTGAACCGTAATTTTCGTAATTTCGGTAATAAACCATAAGAGTGTTATTGCGTTTTACATACCCGCGTAATTAATTAATAATTACCCGCATTTTATTTCTGGATATTCCTATCCGATATTACTGGATGGTTTAAACGGAAATAACATATTTACCGGCAAATAGATTAGATTTAATATATGCCAATACCGCTATTTGATATCTATTTCTAATAATAATACCGATATTGTTATATCAACCGCATTTAAAATTAACCGCATTTCATTATAAATAATTTGTTTTTTGTAATACATCCCAGTATTGGATGTATATAAAAAGAATAATACTTCAATAAGACGTAAAGTGATAAATTTGTTCTACCTGCATTATCTATACTTAATCCTTCACGGCACCCGCACTGAGTTAACCCTACGGGCATAAAAGTTAATTTATTGAATAAAAATTTAATATTAATCAATTTATTTTATATAAATATTATTATTGTAATATTTTTTACCGCATTCAATAATAAAATAACCAGAATCAGAAATGGCTACAAGCGCGTCTGGGTCGTCACGGGACGAAAGACTCTTGAAACGTTTAAATGCAAAATTGGCCGCTAATTTTGCATGTTTGCAATCAGTCTTCGACAAGATGAAGAAGGCTTCTGATAGTGTTAACAATCGGCAATCTTTTTTATCAGGCGCAAGTACATTAGAAAGAATTCGGTCCGAATTTATAACGCTTCTAGATGAAAAGGTTAATTGTGAACTGGAATTGAATCCAGAAGCAGTCGCTGAATATTCTCAATTAAATGCTTTTGAGGAAATTTTCGGCATTATTAAATATACCGAAGCGAACATGCTGGCCAATCCAGTTGAAAAACCTCGCCGTCAAATTAAATTACCGCCTTTAGAAATAGCGTGCTTTGACGGAAAATTAGAAAATTGGCCTCTTTTCTATGAGACTTATATCTCGGTTATCCATTTAAATAATTCATTGGATAATTCAGAAAAGATGCAGTATCTGAAGTCCAAGTTGACGGGAAAAGCATTAAATATTTGCAAAACTATCACACCTACCGGTACAAATTACCAAGTGATATGGGACGCATTGTGCACCAAATATAACGATCCACGCGTTCTCGCTGAGTCATACTTTGATCGATTGCTGAAAATACCTGCAGTTACTTCGGTTACGCCCGCTTCTCTAGAAAAATTTGCAGATACATACGCGACTAACATTGCCGCACTGAAACAGTTACGAATCAAGGATCTCGCAGAATTTATATTTCTACAACTGGGCCTTAAACGTCTTGACATAGAGACAGTGAAGGCTTTCGAATCGTCTATTCGGAATGATGAAAGTTTCCCGTCCAGTTCTGATTTAATTGATTTTGTGAGAGGACAGCAACGAATTCTTAATCGCGCGCAAATCGCACAACCTACGTCTAGCCGTCTTGGCTCAAATAATAATAATTCCGCAAAGACATTTATTAATGTCGAAAAAGGCGACAATCACTCTGTCGAAATTTGTTTTTGTTGTAAAAGGGGATCGCACCCTTTGTATCAATGCTCTAAATTTAATGGTTTAGAACCACGCGAGCGATTTAATTTAATCAAGTCATCGAATATACGAGTTTGCGTGAACTGCCTCAGTACTAGGCACGGCACAAAAGCGTGCAAATCAAAGAGTACGTGCAAATCGTGCACTCTCAACCACCATAGTTTGTTGCATTTCAAACAAACTGATCAGCGAAAACCACAACGAGACCAAATACCGTCTCCCGCGTCGCCAGCAGACGTCGATAATGACGATTCAAATTCTGCAAGCCCGGTATCACTGTGCGTGACAAATTCATTTACTAGAGCAAATACTACTGCACTCTTAGGAACTGCCGTTTGCACTACCCGAGATGCTAAGGGCCAGGTGCAGACAATACGTGCTCTGATAGATAGCGGCTCCCAAAGGGATATTATTACGCGTAAATGCTGTTTACGTTTGAATCTCACGGTGCGATCATCGCGAGGCACTTACGTCACGGGAATAGGCGACTCAAGAAATTTGACAAAGGGTATGACTTGTCTAAAATTATACTCCCGCTACGACGACACTCACTCGTATATGATTGAACCTTATGTAGTAGAAACTATAACTAGTGAGTTGCCTACTGTTAACGTCAACCGCGCCTCGTTGTCGTATCTCGACAATTTGCCCTTAGCAGATAATACTTTCTGCACGCCCGGTGAAATCGATATTATCTTGGGATGTGACATGTTTGCTCGCATTTTTAAAGCACACAAAATATCAGGTTATCCCGGCCAGCCAATTGCTATAGAAACTACTTTGGGCTATCTCATCCTGGGCACTGCTCCAACGATGACTGAGACCCCAAGTATAAACGCCACACCATCATTTTGTACGTTCGCGAAAAATGATGACTTTTGCCTTTCGCGCTTCTTCTAATTGGAAGACATTCCAGACGAGAAGTTTTTAACGCCTGATGAACAGGAATGTGAAGACACTTTTAAACTCACCACTTCCCGTGACACGACAGGTCGTTACATTGTTGCGTTGCCGTTTCGCAACAGTCCTTCTATCCTCGGTGAATCGTTGCCAGCCGCTGAGCGCCGGTTCCGATCTCTCGAACGCCGACTAATCGCTCAACCCGCTATAAAATTAGAGTACGACAAAATATTACGCGAATACCTACAGAAAGGGTACATTTCGCCTGTCGATAATACTGACTTACCCCATTACGTCATTCCGCATCATATTGTAGTTCGCGAGGATAAATTAACCACCAAAATCCGCATGGTTCTGGACGCGAGCATGAAATCCGATTCGGGCTACTCGCTCAACGACATTCTACATACCGGTAAGAATTTACAAGGTGATTTGTTTCGGATTATACTTAAGTTCCGATTGTTTGCAGTAGCTATTACCGCCGACATAAAACAAATGTATCTTCAAATTGTAGTGCAAGAAGAATGCCGTCGTTATCAGCGAATACTTTATAGATTTAACAAAAGCGACCCTTTACAATTGTTCGAATTTAATCGCGTCACATTCGGCAAGTCTTGTAGCCCATTTTTGGCAATGCGTACACTACGTCAACTCGCGTCGCATGAACGACCTCGTTTTCCACTTGCTGCAAACTTGGTGGAAAATGGCTCTTTCTATATGGACGATTTCGTCACCAGTTGTTCGTCGGTCGAGGAAGCCTCCGAGTTATCGACGGAATTAATTCAGCTGTTCGCTTCTGGAGGATTTGACCTTGTAAAGTTCTCTAGCAATTCTCCTAATCTTTTGTCCACGATTCCTTCAGCTCGTCGTGTTAAGGAACATGTGGAATTTAATCCTGATAAAAACCTAAAAATACTAGGGCTTCATTGGATACCCGCTTCAGATAATTTCGTATTTGTTGTAAACTCCAACGAAAGAATTTGTACTAAACGAAACATTCTCTCGACGATTGCTCGTCTTTGGGATTTGATGGGTTTCGTTGCACCAGTTGTATTATTAGCCAAGCTTATAATTAAGTCTCTTTGGGAATACAAGCTTGATTGGGACGATACTCCTCCTGGAACTGTTGTCACGCTTTGGCGACAGTTTGAAAAAGAATTGCCATTGCTGCAATCTATTAAAATTCCTCGTTTTGTAGGAATTGAACACCAATGTGTACTAACCCTTATCGGGTTTTCAGACGCAAGTGAACGCGCATTCGGAGGTGTTATTTACTTACATGTTTACTGTCCGAATACTGATAAAACCACAATTAGTTTATTATGTGCCAAATCCAAAGTCGCTCCTGCTAAGACGATTTCACTTGCGCGATTAGAACTATGTGGAGCACTAATACTTGCGCGATTAATGCATACGGTCAGTAATACCTACGCATCAAATTCAAGAGCTCATACGACCTTAGCTTTTTGCGACAGCACGGTTGCTCTAGCGTGGATAAATTCACCGCCTGCGAAATGGCAGACCTTCGTTGCCAATCGTGTGTCACAAATACAAAAACACCTGGGGGCTGAATGCTTCTATCATATAAAAGGGAAAGACAATCCCGCCGACTGCCTGTCGCGTGGTCTTACCCCCGCTCAACTCATAGACCATCCGTTATGGTTTAATGGCCCCGCATTCGCTCAGTTACCTAAAAATGATTGGCCTTTACAGCGTTTTGATTCGAAATCTGTATCTGATCCACCCGAACTGAAAACTAAAGTTTTGATGTCCGTTCAAAACAATAACCACCTCAAAACAATTGCTCCACCTTTACTGTGTGCACTAGCTACTCGTGTTAGTTCATGGCCAAAATTAATTCGGATTGTAATCTATGTTTTTCGTTTCATTAAGAAATTACCGCGAACATTCGAATTAAGTCATATCTTAACTGCAGAAATAGCTGTTATAAAATCAATACAGCAAGAACATTTCTCCGAAGATATAAAGGCAGTCAATGATGGGAAGAAGGTTCGGCGAGCTATTGCAAAATTGAATCCGTTTCTTCATCACGGTATTCTAAGGGTAGGAGGCAGATTAAAAAACGCTGAAATAGAATTTGACAGTCGTCATCCCATTCTATTACCCGCGCGTGATCATGTAGTCGATTTAATAATAGATTACTATCATATCAAGAACCTACATACGGGTCCCACTTTACTCATGTCTCTGCTAAGACAAAGATTCTGGATACTTTCCTCGCGTAATCTGGTCCGGAAGCGCGTGCACCGGTGCAATACGTGCTTCAAGGTTAAGCCTAAACCACAATTCCCAATAATGGGAGATTTACCCGCTTGTCGCGTCCGCGAAGCCAAGGCTTTTCTACACACAGGTGTTGACTACGCTGGCCCGCTTCAAATAATCCCTTATAGACGTCGGGGGGTCCGAAGTCAAAAGGCATACATTTGCATATTTATCTGCCTAGTGACCCGTGCGGTTCATATCGAACTCGCTTCAGATCTTTCCACCGAAGTCTTTCTCAACGCTTTCAAGCGTTTTTTATCTAGACGTGGTCCTGTGAGTGTAATGTACTCCGATAATGGAACGAACTTCGTGGGAGCTAAGTCTCATTTAAACTCTTTATTCGATCTAATAGAGTCTCGTAATTATAAAAAGGAACTCTCAAATAATCTACGGGAAAACCGCATCGAATGGAAAATGAATCCTCCTCAAGCTCCACACTTTGGTGGAATCTGGGAAAGTAACATTAAATGCCTGAAGAGTTATTTAAATAAAATCGTAGGCACCTCTCTACTGACTTACGAAGAGATGCAGACAGTGCTTTCTCAGATTGAAGCAATTTTAAACTCACGTCCGCTGTCGGTACTTAGTGTCACCGATGTTTCAGCTCCGTTACCTTTAACACCCGCGCATTTTTTAACACTTACGCCGTTAAAATCTCTACCCGCCGCTGACTTGTCCAACGAGTCCGTAAACTTACTGCAAAGGAAGCATCTCGTCGATCATCTCGTCCAGACTTTCTGGAACCGCTGGCGTATGGAATATTTAAATACTTTACAATCGCGGCAGAAATGGAACACGAGTTCAAACCCGGTAACGGCAGGCACAATTGTAATGATCAAGTGTGACAATATTGCGCCTCTTCAATGGCCTATTGGCATAATAGTCAACGTATATCCCGGTTTGGACGGAGTGACCCGTGTTGCTGATGTCAAAACAAACACCGGCATATACCGCAGAGCAGTAGTAAAACTCTGCCCTTTACCGTCACAATAATAGTCTTTGGCAACTTGGTCATCAGATGGTACATCTATAGCCCTCTCTTTTATTTTCTACATTATTCTGTTTAATTTAATTTAAATTTACCGCCGATTAATTTTATTACAAAATTAATACAATAGCATCAAATATTAACATTTTCTGACCTTTTTTACAAATTAATATTATTTTTACCGCGTGTTACTACAATTTTGTTCGTTTTAACGTAAAAGCGTACTGACCTTCTTATGGTTTATGGAAGTGGATTCTTTCATCCTCTTCCAGGCGGGGGGCATGGTTGCGCCAAAGCGCAATAGACATTAATTTATACACACATCTCATGCACACATACACACATACCTGCGACCACTGTACTGAGATAGTATTGTTGTCCTTTGTTCCTACCTTCCTTTCCATTCCTGCTAATTTATGTGCCCTTTGGTAATCAGGCAGTATGTTGCAATAACCCGAAATGCTAACAATAAACCGCATCAGCGCGAGGTCTCATCTCCCTTATCTTACGACATTATTATTCGCGACGATATAGTGCAATCCGCTTCATGTTAAGTGACATTGTTGTGAGGAGAAGACAGGAAGATACAAGTGCCCTTTCCTAATGGTGAGTCCTTCCTTTATCCATACAACAAATATTGTCTTATGTACAGTGGTCATTGCTCAATCATTCAAGGTCCTTCGACAATCATTTCTTACACTAACATAAAAAATAACTTCATAACTTCTTACACACCACGTATATTACACCAGATATGATCTACGCATGATGGCGTTTGGTTTTTAATTTCTCGAGTGTTACTATTTATATAAGATTTAAAATTGAGGTGCGTCATCATGTAAATGAAATTATTTTTTTCTATTGAGTTATGGTTTGTAGAAATATTTATATTGAAATCAACACACAAAAAAAAAAGTTTTCTCGGTAATTTGCTAAGATATTCACATAGTTCGTTTATAAAGTTAATTATGTTTGAGTTGTGTGTTCTGTACACTGTTAAAATTCTGTATAATTTATTTTTTAATTTTATATCTATTTTTAGACAGTTTACATATTTATTTATTTATTCTTGGCTAATTTATATAGCGCCGCTTTTGTGAGAGATCACCTCAGGGGCGCCTTACAGTTGATGGAGTTATTATAAAAAATATAAATATGACAAAAAGAAGAAGCTAAGATAATTAAAATGAAGTTCAGGAACAGGTGGCACGAAGATAGAAGATGGAGACTGCAGCAAGAATCCCAGGTGGTGAAGAAACTGGTCCAGCTGCTACAGCGAGAGAGTCCACCGCGTCCACCAACAGCGCCAGCACGAGGTTCGTCATCCGTTCAGGTATGTGTCTGCAGCTGATAAATCGCTGACACAATATCCTCACATAGATACCAGACCTTGGCAGCACCGCTGTGACGTTCGATGAATATAGAAGATGGAGACTCCGCAGCAAGAATACTAGATGGTGAAGAAACTGGACCAGCTTCTGCAGCGAGAGAGACTCTACTGCGTCCACCAACAGTGTCAGCACAAGGTTCGCCATCCGTTCAAGTATGTGTCTGCTGCTGATAAAGCGCTGACACAATATCCTCACATAGATAACAGGCCTTGGCAGCAAATAAATTTCATAAATGTCACCGTATTTTATTTTATGTGAGTATGAAAAGGTACCTCCCGTTAAGATATACGTCATTTCACTGTTGAAAGTATTACTGCATATCGACAGAAGACAAAAGGCGCGGCTTCAGTTGGATTTCGTCCTTCCAAGGGCGTAGGGACGCGGGGGTGCAGGAATCGCCAGATGATTCTTTTGTACGGGTCATCTTGTAAGGGCGATAGTCTTGGGTGATTCAGTGACCGAAACACGGACAGGCTATATGGCCCACAGATGTCTATAACGGCGCCGGTGAAGGCGAGAATGGTGGCGGCTGCGGGGGTTGAACTTTCGGTGCTGGCTAGGCGAGGGACACGGGAGGTTACTGAGACGGACGATGAGATATCCACCTCTGGTAATTTGACAACATGCCGGACTTGGGCTAGCTGACACTGAATTTACACCCTTTGGATAAATAATATTTTCAATTATTCTTAAAAATTGTCATACTTCCACACCTGTCATGCTAAAATTATTATGAGTTCACTCACGCAATTTACACACAATAAGGAACATTTATGTACACTTTTAACGGCGGATTACATTAAATATCCCTATAAATTAGGGAAGGATAGCGAGACCGACGAAAAACAAGTCAGGCTGTCCCGAAAGCCTGACCGATTGTATATAAATTTCTTCAATGTCAGTAATTTCACACTCATCATGAACAAATATAATTAAACCACTATTTTTATTTATCGGTCTTGTTGTTGCGATGCCTTTGTAGTTGGGTAGCGCATTAATGTATTGATCGTTATTACAGTGCGTTTCCGTTAACACTATGCAGGTGGGTGATGAATGCAGATCATTAATATATATCAAAAATTCATCGAAGTGTTTTGCGATGGTTCGAATGTTCATATGTAATATTTAAAAGGGGCCACTGTTTGTAATGCACCACTTGTTAACTTCCGTAATATTTTGACATATTTCTTCGTTTATTTTGTATTTTTCGTCAATTTGTTTTACTACAAAATCAGCCATTTTTAATTGTAATCAATTTTTTCTTGAACGAAGGCAAGCATTTTCATCCTGTGTTTGCATTTTTCTCTGTTTGATTTGTGGTCTGTTGGATTCGTGATTTTGAATTTTAAATTAAATTCTGTGCAATTAATGCATTTTGGTGTTTCATTCTTATTGTTGCAGTCTTTAATGTTGTGATCACACGCACAATGAAGGCATTTTGGTTTGTTAGGAAGTTGAAGGCAACGCATTGCTATGTGCCCTTATTTTTGGCAGTGGTAACACTGCATTAGGGGGTTACGATCTTCTACTTTGATTTAGTAAAGACCAACGTTATCTTTTTTTTCGCAATTTGTAGATTTCTCAAATCTCCACTGGTTTCGAGGATGATATTTTTTGTAGAAATTTTTTAATTGGTATGGTTCCTTTATATTTTATTTTATTTATGTCCTTTTCGTATATTATTTTTATTTATTCATTTTGCAGATTTAGATCCGCAATAAATTCTTCATGTGTGTATTTTTCGTTGATTCCTTTAAAGATAATACAAGGTCTTTTTTAATCAATGCTTTCAATTTGTATTCCTTCAAGTTTTAATTTTGTAATTTCATTATTTTTGTTTTTTGTAAATTAATTATTAATTCATTTTTTGATGTCTTCCTGATGCTACTTACTCCAATTCCTAGTTAAGATATTTTTATATTCTTCATGATTGTTTCTTTTATGTCTTCATTTTCGTTTTTAGTTTTTATTATAACGGGGAATACTGGAATTTCAGGTGTCGTGTATTTTCCACTTTTGATGTATCGAACATGAAAACATGATTTTATTGCATTTAATATTATAAAATTTGCCGGTTGAAAAATGCATCAAAATAATCGGTTACTAGGCGAATCAAGCCGAAAAAAAAATTAAACACCTGACGCTTACTCATATAAACACCTGCGTTTAGAACAGTAAACAAGTTTGTTTTTTTGATGTTATTGATGTCACAAGAACGCTTGCTGGAAAAATTATAAATAGCCAGTTAAAACAAAATATTGGAGCAGTCAAGTTTAAAAATTACCATGATTGGACGGAACACCTCCAGTTAAATTGCGATCTCCTAATTATAATAAAAAATTATAAATTCATGAGTGTCAACTGAAATCTGTCGTCGCTTCTGTTCCTCCATCACGGCACAATCATCTTAAAAATTACAACTATTTACAACGAGCTGTTTACGGCCGGCACTCTATCAGCTGAGCCAGACGCATCTGTCATCATTACAATAATGGGGCGTCTCCGTGTGCCGGCTCTTATAATCAAATGACCAAGGTGCCGCTGAATTCCTGCGACTGAACTGCCTACTGCCGCTGACAACCTAGGGGCCGGCCAATTCTTCCTGGCTACCAACTGAATTAGCCATTGATGCTGACAACTTAGAGGCCATCCAATTCTTCCTGGCTACCAACTGAAGTGGCCATTGATGCTGAAAACCTAGAGGCTGGCCAATTCTTCCTGGCTACCTACTGAATTCGCCATTGATGCTTACAACCTAGAGGCCGGCCAATTCTTCCTGGCTACCGACTGAATTAGCCATTGATGCTGAAGCCTAGATGCTGGCCGATTCCTGTTGGCCACCAATTGAACTGGCCACTGCTCAAGCAGTCGGCTACGCCATTTGCTGTATCGTATGGCGCGATGATGCACAATGTGCTCCAATCTGAAATTATCGCTGAAAGGATTGCGATTATATCAGTTTCTATCTGTGTTTTAAATCCCAGTTGTATTGAAATACCTACAACTATTTCTGAATTGAATTGGGTTGGCTGTAAAAAATAGGAAGTACCTATAAGCTGCACCCCTTTGTACGTTCTGTATACCAGTAGAATACTTGTAATTAAAATGTGAATTTTGATTTGAATAGTCTTTCTTTTATGATGGCTTGGATAGAACACCTTACGGTGTTTTACTTAAATCATTACCCAGGTTGAGGACTGATGTGTGCCGGTGCTTATTATTTACAGTTTTTTCTTGTGCAGGCAAACACGTCCCGTGCATGTGATGTTAGCGTTACTTCTCGTAGTTGTTTTGTTTTCGAGATTTTGATATTTTTCTTACTTACTGATATATTTTCTGTCACTGTTGATTATATTTTCTTGTAATCTGATGATTTTGTCTTGTAATGAAAGATTTTCTTTTTTAATTTCATCTTCTAACTTCGTTATGCTGATTTCGATAGTATTTTTTGTTTTTTGATCCTTGACTGTCGGAATTTTTGAAACTTCGTTTTTAAGTTTATCTAGATATTTCGCTACCGTCATCGTAGTATTTTTGTTTGCACGGTTTTGTAGAATTAATTCGGACGTATTGTGCACATATCTTACTAGATGGCGTTATACTTTAGGCTGAAAGTTAGCGAGTAGATCGTCTTATTATAATTTAATTAAAAAAAATGATAATTGCTTTCACCGAGGAGTGAAACTCCGCTCCTTGAGGACTGTGACTGCTACCGGAACGGGCGACGCTATCGAAGCTATTCTCTAGGATACGGCCTAATTATCAGCGAGCGTGATAATGTTCGTATATTAAATGCTACCAGCTTTTAAACTGACAAGTATGGTATTCTCTTAGTTCTTTGCGACAATAACTAGCGTTGATCACTGCACAGATTTTAAAATCACTTAAAAAGAGTATTTCGAGGTCGTTTTAAATTGATTAAAGTAGTAGAAAATACACTACTCTTCTACATTTTTATATAAATCGATATCTTTGTGATTATTTCGATTTATAAACTATGAATTTAAAAAAAAAATAGTGGAGCAATTTTTTGGCGTTCACACACTTCGTAGACAATTAAATGATATTACTTGAGTAATGATATTACTTAAATGAGAATACTTTAATTCCCAAATATTTAACTCTCAGCCCAATTCTTAGTACGATCCCCATTACTTCACTTGTCCTAAGTTCCCCTCCCCCACCTCTCTCCCACAACTGACGCTCTGTCCCACTCTAGTACACCGTCTCTTTTTTTTTGATAATATATGTGTTTTTTTTTATAACTAGCCTGATGATGGAACGGAGGTACCGAAACCGATGGACAATAAAATTTATCAATAAAGTGACTTAAAACCAAGTATTTTCATTTCATTTATTTATACAAAATTAATCCATAGAATTTAAGAAAAATTTTCTAAAACTGCCGCTATTTTGTTTATTGAAATTGTCATTTTGAAAAGACGTCGCAGTTTTTCTTTTCAAATGTTTGAAAGACAATTTGGAGCCATTGAACTATGTAACGGGCGCGCTGACCTTTTTTATCATCTAAGACTCCAATTCCATATTCAAAAGGATTGCTGCGAGAATATTAAATGGGGAATATTTACAGGCAAAGATGGGCAGAAATAAAGACCGTAAAAGTCTACGACTGCCAATTGTAGAAATTAGCAAGGTGTGTCGTCTACCCTAGGGCTGTCAATCCCGGGATCTCGAAAACTAGGATCCCGGGAATCCCGAACTTTTTCGGCACTGTAATCCCGGTGCTTCGCTTGTCTTAATACCGCGATTACGAAATTTATATTGGTTCCGCGACCTTGTTTCAACTGTATGAATATCTTATTATCTATTGACGGAATGTCGTTTATCGAGCAATTTTACTGGGATCTTGGTGTACTGAAAACAGGTCGTGAAAATAAAAGGTAGGCTATATTTATTGGACTGTTTTCGAGGATTAAAGGATGCATTTTGTTATTTTTTATATGAATACCTCACAAGAAGCCAAACTGCTCCCAGCCGTCTGGAGTCAGTGAAACTATGGTTTCCCAAATTGAGGTATGTAGTGAGGCTGAAAGTTTTTAGCAAGAGAAGGAGATGGAGAAGACAAAGATGAGGGATTACCTGGCTAGTTAGATCTGGTCACCAAACTCAGCTTAAGTCATTTCAAGCAAAGTTTCATTTCTGAATCGTGACCTTATTCAAGAGCGATACCAAGAGTATATTCCATTCGTGCAGCAAGTATAATAAATATTTTTTTTAAATATGTAAATTGTGAAATAACAAAAATTAATCAAATATAATTTACATGCGCACGCCGAGAATTGAACCCGCAACCTTCAGCTTGCTAGTTTTGCTTACCCCTCGACCATGAAGGCCGTCAGTGCAGTATAAATTGTCTTGTGACATGACCGCACCGGGCAGTATTGTTGGTTTATTGCAGAATTGTTCCGGCAGATAAGCTTTCTCTTCTCAATTTTGAGTTTTACGTACGATTTATTCGTGAATTCATACTGCTTATTCTCTGTTTACATGCTTGTGTGGGAAGGAGTTTTCACTAAATTCCATAAGGGTTACTTTCAACAATTACGACTTGCGAAATACATTACCGCGTATATTCAATCTGTAGTTCTAATAACAGTACTTATATCACTTGATTTCAGAATAACCAAAACGCTAGGAGATAGCAAAATAAATAATATCGTCTTAGCTACAGTCGAAGGGCTTTGGCTTGATGACGATAGAGAGAAGATTTAAAGTGTTAACGTTCTAAAGTTATAATTTTAACGGAACTAAGAAAACTATTAAACTATTTTTTACCAATTATTATTTTTGTCTGTTTTGCTGTTCGGTGATTTATACAATTTGTTTTTAACTATCGTAGCAATAATTTTATTTTCTTGTTTAACAAAAAATAATCCAAGATGTACGCAATGCGGAATATCTGCGAATGCAGTGAAAGTTTAATTGCAAAAATGTTAAGACGACATAAGACGTCAAAATAATATTTGTACTATTTTAAATCTCTTATAATCTTTGTACTATTTTTTTTAATATTTTGTAAAATTATTAACCTCAACACAGGCTTGTCCTAGTGTGGTTAAAAATTATAACTTTAAAAAAAGATACAGTGTAAATAAACGATAAATAAATAAATAAATAAAAATATCAGTTATGGGCGTTTCTAGTGGGCGCGGCTATAGCCCAAAACATTTCGTTTACGCCCCGCGTTGGTCAAAATTTCGCACAGTGTGACATGGTTTGATTTCACACGGACAAGTTTTATAATTATAAATTTAAAATGATAATAATAATCTTCATTATTGTTGGCATTAGTTAATGAATTGCATAATTTGCATGGTGTTTTGAAAATCGTGGTATCTACATACAGTATATAATCATCTGCAGTATGTAAGGCATCCCAAATAATCATAAATCACAAATCCTTCTTTGGTTATTATTTTTTTTCTTGACAGAACAATCCCGATGAGTTAAAAAACTCATTGTAGGACGGGAGGAACTTACAATACATAGGTGGGAGTTAAGGTACAATTTTACATTGGTATTTTGATATCAAAATTATAAGTTCCACATACGAAACAGTACAAAAATAGAAAAATATAATATTTTTACTAATAAAACTTTTACATAGAAAATAGTTCGTACATTACAGTTTTTTTGCATCACAGATTTTAGATTTTATTTCTTGCTAGAGCAATCCCGATGAGTTACATAACTCATTGTAGGACGAGAGGAATTTACAATACATAGGTGGGATTTAATGGGTAAAATTTTATGTCAGTATTTTGACATTAAAAAACCTTCACCGTCCAATGCTTTGTTTTTCTTTTGAAGTGGAAAAAATATGTCATCGGAAATCAAAATGAATGTACTTCTTATACTCCAAATTGAATAAGCTCAGGAATCGCTGGAAGTTTATCGAGTGCGTATACATGTATATACCTACATATTTATAGATATATAAAATTAATTAAGCTGACATTTTACAATTATGTTCTGTAGAAAATTTTGCCCAAAAATTTACTTTTAAGTGTTTATTTATGTAGTACCGTCTCAATTCCGTTAAGCATTTTCCTTGGTGCCGTCATTTTGTTCGGGATAAAACTCATTTTGTCTTCTGTTTTCCCATATTTGACTGAAACGTACGTATATATTAGCAAACAGATTTATTATAAATTGGTTAAATTTCCCCTTAATTATAAATATCATTTTAACGAAAGTAAGTGCAGTAACTTGGAGAGATAATTCTACAATTCTATCTACCATAAATAATTTAACAATCTACACGATTGTACAATTTAAAAGATGAATAACTCTTTTTAATATTTGAATGACTTTAGGTATTTTATAGTTAATATTTGTCAGTATGGAGAAAAATTATCAAAATTATCAATTAGAAAAAAACTTTTTTATTTTTTGAAATTTTATACCACCTACTTTGTGTAATATATTATACTAGGGCAGACCCTGTGAATTCTTGAAAAATCTGTTTGCAATTTAAACTAAAGCAATTTTATGTAAAATCTTGTATTAGGTATAAAAAGGTATTTATGGGATGTCTGAATTCTTCACATTTATTTTAAATTTTTCTGTGCCCAAAAATTGGCATGACTGAAAGCCAAATAAATATAATTTAAATGTAAAAAGAAAAAAAGACATTATTTACAATTATTATATTTGAAATACTTTTTACATGAAAAAAAAGTTCTACTATTATAGTTATAGTTATTTTTTCATTCCGGGAATCACACGACCTTTCCGGCTTAAGCTGTGGCCGTTACTAGAGAATAACGCTATAAGTGCTTGGGGACCTGCACACGAATACAGTTACGTGCGCCTCAGAGTGTTGGAGTAACGTACGGCGAGTTTTCTTTATCGGGACAGAAGTTTGATATTTCCGAGTGTTATATTTTAATTAATTCTTATGAATACATTAATAAAATCACTATTTTTTTCTAGAGAGATTCCTCGGGAAGTTACTAATTCATCGTTTACAAAAATAAAGTCTGGTGTTTCCCGCTCATCTTATAGTTTAAAAACGTTTTATAAAATTGGCGAACCGTTTTACATAAGATATTTAATGGTAAGTTCGATTTTTTATTAATTTTATATATAAATAACTTGCATCCCTGGGAATCCCTCTAGAAACATTTAAGATTTTAGTAATACGTACATCACAAATAATTAGTGAGCGTCGGGGCAAATCCCTGTTATCAGGGTATTGTGTCACCTTAATCATCGGAGTCAAAGTTTGTCAAGTGTAAAACACGTCAAAAAGTGATAAAATAGCTGGGAAATCAACAAGTGGGCTTCATAGGCATATGTCATGAACGTACACTGAAAATTAAAATATTCTCAAAATAAAATAAAAAGGATCAATTTAGTAAAGAACTTTAATTGATGCTGGACGACAAAACTCGGTGGAACAGCATATTTTCAAGTTGCAAAGATTTAATCACGTTAAAACCTGCACTTTGTTTGATTGGTGTTGATTAGTGATTGGTGTGGACTCATCTGTTTCTTTTGAGGAAGAATACTTTGACTTAATTCATAATTTGGTGGAAATGCTGGAACCTTTAAAGCCAGCAGTAGACACATTTTGTCGTCATGACGCAACGTTTCTATCGGCTGATAAAACTTTTCTTACATGATGAACAATTTGGGCAACAGTGGTTTTGCTATTCAATTGAAATAATTACTTGCTCGTCCAATAAATGAACGTTGGACTCGCGTATTTTTTTTGATCTAGTTTTTGCACAAAGGCATTCAAGAATTTGCAAAAATAATTTAGACACTGTTAAATTTTGGGCGTTTGCAATTATTCAATCCCAGCGTTTACGTCGAAATCAGTAAAAAAAGAGGTCTTTATCTGTGTCAGAATTAGACAAACAGGGTGTAGGAGAAATCGATTTAAAACTGTTTCTACAAGAAAAGCTTAATAGACCGGTTGATCATTGACTAAATTCCAAAATCTTTTATATAATTATCTCATAGATATATTACCATAAGTCAATAATGTATTTAACCTAAACTATGAAAAATATAAAACAACATTAGTCACAACTCCTATTTTGCAAATACTTTTAACATTTATAAAACCGGTGCAGGCACCGGGATCCCGGGATTGAAAAATGCTAGCACCGTAAGCCCGGTTTTGGTAAATCTAGTATATTCCAAACTGCTCATTCAATTTCAGTGAGCGTCGCACTAATATGTATATATGTATATATATATATATATACTCGTTTGCTTTGAGACAATTCAAGAGAACTATTGAACCCTTGCAATGGAAGCTTAGTTATCCATTTACAATGGGTGTCTTTATGGGCGATGCACTTATTGCAATCCTCAATTTGTATGGGATCTGACACAAGTGTTCACGCCGGGGAGTTTTTGTTTTTTTTTATGTGCTGCTCGCTATTAAAAAATACGGGAGCTTTTTCGCTGTCAATGTGTGCAGATGATGATCTTTATTATTTATTTAACTGTTTGATAAAAGACCTCTAAAATTTTCTAAATTTTCTTACATATTCCTATATGGGATTCGAATCAATAATACCTTATATTCTAAAATACCAGAAATTTTCATGCGGCAAAAAATCTGATATGAAAATAATTTTAACTGTCGCACCCGTACATTTTCGAGAGAATGAGAAATAAGAGGATATTAAACTAATTCCATGTACTAAACCAACAAACTCCTACGTCTCTTGTATTATAAGGGTCCTTTTTATACTTGAAAATAATCGATTTCATGAAATGAGAAATCCACCCCCATAGAGACCAACAATATCTCTGAAACCATGCCCCATGGCAATTTATTAGGTACTAAAGGGGTATTTTAAGAAAATAACTTTTCTTTTCTTACCTACATGATTATTAGGGATTGTTTTTGTGGGTTTTCTTTGAAGAAAGTCATGTTTATTTTAATACTTTTTTTTTTAACAAAATCAGTCTTTTTATATAATTCGGTTAACTTTGGAGGATTGCAGTACTTCGTTATCCAAGAAGTTATTATGACCACTTTTCCTAAGATAAGGTTGATAAAAAATTTCTAAGGTAGATAAAATTCAGAATGTTCCTATGAATATGCATTGGCAGAATAATGTGGGTTTTAATTGCGGTGAAATCTCTGTAACGGCAATTGCCTTTTTCTGGTGCATCGAATGCGAATAAATTAATTATTTGTGTCAAATCAATATTTAACTTTAATTTATTACAACATTAACATTATCGTATCCATTACATTCGCATTAGTGCGTCTTCATACTTAACATATTTTATTCAAATTCACTGCCTATTTTTGCCTGATTTACCATTTTTACGATATAAATTCTGAATTAGTTTCTTTTTATAAATTTGGACACTGAACTTTGTTCCGGTTCATTTGATAATTTCTGACAAAGCCTTAGGTTTATGGTTTATTATTCAAGTGGAATTATAATATCTTAATTTCCGCAATTTCCGAAATTATAAAGCGATCAACATAAAATTTTTACCTAGAAAGTGAGAATTTTTGCGCATTACAAAAATAACCTCGCTTCTCACTGGTTCGTTTACGTACGCTCTTCAAGTCTTCAGTCTTTAGTAATACTAAAATTTTAATATTTTTTATTAGACTCGTAAAGTTAAATGGCTATTTATTCTTCAACAGAATTCTGAGCCAAGTCTGTAATATTTCTTCACGGCTTTATGAATTTTTCACACTTGTCTCCGAAAAAAAGAACTCCGTGTTATGAATATTTTTTTTAACGTCTCGAAAAAATAACCTATAGCCCACGCATGCCAAATTCCTACCGAATTATAAACATGTTTCTCTTAAACACGTTTTTAAGTTCATAAAAAATATATGTAGTTTTTTTAATATAATATATACACACTAGCAGTTAAAAACCCGCTCCGCGGGTTTTTTTCTGCTAGGCCCTGCGGGCGGCTCTTAGATGGGCTTCGCCCATTTTAAGTGATATTAACAACAGTTACATTTAATAGATAGATATTAGGACATTCACAGAGAGAGGGTGAGTATATATATTGTTAAAACACGGAACAGGAAGGAGTTAATTAATAATAACATGGTAAATTTACGCATAATAAGAATGACAGTTGTTTGAATAAATGAAATTTTACGTATTTGTGATGGATTATTTCAAATGAAACACTATTATTGACTACATGTTTACAACTGATATTAACTGTTATCGTACCTAATATAATTAGCTCATAGGAGACTTGCAGTGCTTAAATATGTGTTACAACCGTCAATGTCTATAAGTTTAATCAATATCGTTTAGTTTGTCTCAATTAAAGATAATATATATACACCTTCATCAGGAGAGTAAAAATCTATATATAAAGGTAGATTATTACAATATAGCGCCCCTGAGGTGATATCTCACAAAAGCGGCGCTATGCAAATTGTCCAATAAATAAATAAATATAATGTTTACATTTTATTGTGTATACACCGAAGTCAAAAATTAAATATAGATTGCAATTGGGAAAGAAGAAGTGGAAGGAGGGGGGAGGGGTAACAGTAGGCTGGGTTTATAATAATTAGGAATTACAATATCGTTAGACGGGAAAGACCAGTTAAGTGGGAAAATATTTAAAAGAGAGTTTATATAAAATTCTTGTTAATTATATCTGCTTTTATATTAACAGGTTTCCTCATTTCTAAAATTTCAAAATTATTTATAGTGAAGTATTTTAAGACCTGAAAAAAACAAATAGAATATAACCATAAAACAATATATTCATAAGACAAATAGCATTTAATAACGGTTATTCTAATAAATTGATAGTTGAAATACTAAATAAAAAATATTAAAAATATTCTCTTCAAACGGTCTTTCTAAAGATAGAAATAAACAATGGCGTAGAATTCTGCTTGTGGATAACGATACTTCTAAAATTATATATAAAAACAATTCTGGTACTATTCAACTGGCGTTTTACACTAATAACAATGAAGAAATATATTCTTAATAATAAAGATAGTAAAATTCAAACAAAAAAATCAGGAGTTTAAATACTCAATTGGGATGATTGTAATTTCTTTTACAAAGGTAGAACCAATAGAAACTTTGAAGTCAGAACTAAAGAATATCGCAGGGCTCTAAATAGAAATAGTGAATTTGAGTTTGCAAATCATCTTTTGAATAATGATCACACTTTCGATAAAAATTCAGGTCTTAAAATATTTCACTCGGGATATAAAGCATCGCAAATAAATAATTTTGAAATTTTACAAATTAGAAAACATGTCAATATAAAATCAGATATAATTAATAAGCAAAAAAAATATAAATAATAATGAAAAATGCCAATACAAAGTGATAAGCTTCCAGAAGAAATCTTCATTAAATGCTTGTTAATCGTAAGTAGTCAAATATTGTGAGCTGCATATTTAAATATTCGCGCCATTCATTTGGTTCGTTTTTAAACCGCCAGAGGTGCGCTCTGTCGGCCATCTATAGCCGTGAGTATCCGCCATATTGAATAAGGAACGCGTGATTTTTTATAAACGTCAAACATAATCACGTAACTGTGGATAATTTTCATTGTAATCTAATTAATCCAATGGATTATGAACTTTCCAAAACATATTTTCTTCGATATTATCCAAAAATTATATGAGCAGAAACAATGCTTTTGAAAAAATCTCGTATTATTATGAGGCGATCCTATTTTAGTATGAAATCGTGTCTTAATTTTCAAGTTAGCTGAATTTACCCGAAACAGACAATGTTAATTCGTCAATCAGAGGGCCTAGATCGTCCAGACGCTGGCGTAATAATACTATCAGATTTGTAGAGCCGAAAAGGTAATTATATGAAATTCCCTCGATAGAAACAATTCGCAAAGTATGCTTCGAAAATAATTCAAAACTAATATTGTTCTGTTATTTAACATGTTTTAGGTATGACAAAATTCACAGTGTATGTTTAAATGCAACTTAGATGTTTTTGGGAAGATTTTTGCTCTATTTTAAAGAAGTCGTGTTATATTAAATATTTTCACTTAATTATTACAGTTTATTTTAATACATTACCGCACTTCTTTTAACATTCGTATTTACATATCTCTCTTTCAAACCACCTACTTCTTATTTTTGAACACTTACTACGCAGTCTTAAGCTAATTATCAAAAACCATTTCTTTGAGCTAAGTTAGGCTCAGTTAGATAAGGTTATTTTAAGTTTACAAAATTATTACGAATAAGAACCCAAACTCCATATCGATGGCCTCTATATTTACAATTTTTGTCAAAAATGAGTTCTAAGCTAAATCGTACTTAGAACACCCTACATTTGTATGTATAGAAAATAAACTTATTAAAAACAATCTGGTTATTTTTATTGATGTATTTAAAAAAAATAATAATAAAAAGTTGAACTTTCCCCACCAGGAACTGGCTCAGGCGTCTTAACCAGCGGACGAGAATTCAAATTTCGTTAAAAGACGGTCTCGCAATCGGACGTTTTTTTAGAACGAGACAGAAATACCGAATTCATTCCCCTGCAAGCCGTACAGCCGCGCGGCTGACGAAAACTACAGCATGGTTCCGATGAAATAACAATTATTTTTGTTGAATTCTCGGCTGTAGCTTTCTTCCTAATAAGTAGTAACATACATATTTGTAAATTGTACGTCGGAGAGCGTAAACATAAATAAATACAAATGCAGTGCGATATGAAAAAAATTCAAATATTCATTTAATTTGATTTTTTTAAATTTACTTTACAGAGGTTTTCCAAAAGTGAGTAAAAATCTTTTTTTTAACATATTTATTCGTGTCGGAAAGGTATTACTGGTAAGTTTTATTTCTAGTACTTATCTTTAAAGTATTACTTGATTTGATACGTATGACATTGAAAAGAGGGTTTATTCCTTAAAACTGGAGTAGTATATATATTAAAACTAGGTTTTATTTCCAACTATTTTCTACGGTACCTACCTACATATTTAGTTATGCGATTGCATAATATTGTATCGCTTTCATGGTTAACGGAGCGACCTGACTCGTATAATTTTCGAAATATTATTAAATTCACGAGGTAAATTTCGATTGAAAAATCATATGTTAGTATGTCAAAAATAACCTCGTCTTTTTTCCTAAAACAAAAAGCTCAATTCACAACATGACATTATGAAACTGACAAAAAGTAACACAAAAAATATTAAATATGTTGAATTATACCAATATAATAGTGAATTGGACAATAAAATAGAAATTATGAACAATAAAATGATTTGAATCGCACATCACGAATCGAAATTCATTTGGTTCGTGGCACTTTTTGACCACCAATCACAAACAGTTTCACGTACTTTGGCATAAGTTTTAACATTTATACATGAAACATCGATGACAGACATAAACTCCTGATAGTCCATAGTTGATTCTTTACCCGGGAAATTAAACAACACAAAATTATCGCCAAATGTTATAAAAAATATGTGCTTATTCTTACTGATTCTTTCGAACGATCCTGTAGCATATAAGTACGTAGAATGTACACGGATAATTAAATATCACTAACCTTTGTTTTCTTGAAAATATATCTCCCACGTACGTTTTTGATGTCGCAATTTGTGTTTTCTAATAAAACTTTTGTTCCAAGGGTATTTTCCTCCCCATTTTTAAGCGACGAATTTCTTTAAAATGTTATTAACTAGACCGGCGTGGACTACATGTCCGCTTGCCCCTCGGTCGCGGCGGAGAATGACAATATTATGTCTTGTGCCGAGTTAATAAAAATGCACAAACGCGAATCGAAATTAATTTCTATTATATACTTTAAGAATATATTTTTTGGACATAAATTATTTCGAATGTTTCAATAATGTCTTGGTAAATTATTTTTGTCAAAAAATCTGAACTATACCAATTTGTAACACCATAAATAAATAGTCAAATTGAGGGATTTTCGTCATAAAACGCGTGTTCGGATTTATTGATTAGTAATTTTATTTGAAATAAAAACAAAATTCTTATACATACTTATGATAGATAATATATAGATTGTTTACACTGTATTATTATATGATTTGAAATATTTGTTGTATAATACAAATTCACATTTGAAAATACAACAAATCTGCGCAACGTCCAACGGTAACACTTTATTATTATATGAAAATAATATTATTTTTCAAAATTTGACATCTTGCTTTACTAGATAAAATAACGATCTTTCAAAATCAATTTGTGTTTTATTCTAGAAAAGCGTCAATACGTCTAAAACTGGCCTCAAAAATGCCAAATTTCAGGTCAAGTCGAACTTTTGTAATCTATTAAAAAACTTAAAAAATGTTGGGTTTGACCGAGAATCGATTCATCCTCCACAGACAAAAATATAGCATTTCTTCTCCACAAATTTAAGAGATGCACATTTTATGTAAGTGCGTTCAGAATAATGGTTTATTAAGAAACAATATCTTGAATTTAAGCCGTCGATGTTGTAGTTAATTACAATAATAAGAGAGTTTCCTCTGAGTTTGATAATTTCATCAATCGAATCAAACCTGTCTGCGATCTACCAATTAGCTAATATAACAAACAACCTTTCATGCATTCTGGATTGTGAAATTCCATTGTTATGTGAATGCCAAAATCAAGCCTTATTACTTTGATCAAGCTCAATTGTAAGCTTCAAAATAGCATAGAAACGCCACCCTTAACAGTACGTAACAATGTACATGTGCGTGAAACAGCTAAAATATACGATGTGCTAATATTAATTATATGGAGTGCTACAATATTTTAGTCGTTTATCCGTTCAGTTTGCATAGGCAGTTGTTAAGACTTTACTGTTTTAGGCTGTTAGAGCCATCCATATTTAAGTATCCTTCCTTCTCGAATAATACGTGTAACTCTATATTATAATAATATGACACCATAAAATCATTAGATGCTCAAGCAAGATGGGATTAAATGAAACGGGACAAATTTACGCACATATTGTATCTTTACAGAGAGATAAATCATGACTACCTAAAATCCATTGTATTATTTTAGTACTTACTCAGTAGGCATAATCTTATATTCTTACGATAGATCCCAACCAAAGATATTAGAAGAACGAGATGTGCTATGAGCCGTTCATACTGTGTGGAATTGTTTTGCCCAGTGTCGCCGGTTTTGTTCACCAATACTACTGCACACCTTCGCTTACGCTAAGGTATCCGCACTAATACATAGAACAGATTTCTGTGCGTACACGTCCCGATACCGTTCAAAGTACCCTAATTAGGTAGTACTCCGCCTACGGTCCAGCGGCCAACATAGCATATCTCGTTCTTCTAATATCTTTGATCCCAACCATATCAGAAAATTAAATGAATTCTGAAGCAGTACAAACTATCAAACATTAAGCTCTTGCTTTATGAAATTCATACATTCATTTCTCTCCAATAGTTCTACGTCAAGGATATTTTAAAAAAAATAATGTAACAATTAGCTCGTTATCCATTATGTAATCAATGTTGTGTTTGTCTGTAATTAGTGATAGTATCAACCATGTTAAACGTAATTGTATTTGCGAGAGCTTTGGTATGAAACACTGTTGACAAACCTAATAAAATTAAAAAATGCTAGTTTTAGATAGCAGTTATTTTCACTACCGTGAATGAATGGTTTTGAAAATTTCGACTTAACCATAAAAAAAACCAATAACCGATTTTTTTATTGGTCAATTTTATTTTGGCTTTCGTCAATCTTTTTTTTAGATAATAGGCTTCAAAGTGGTAGGTCTCATATGTTTGAATCATATTTAAAGAAAAATGTCCAAAAATATGGAAATGATAATTGCATGATCACAGCATATCTTTAAATCAGTAGATATTCATTAAATGTACATTTTAAAAGCTATTTAAATAAGGGATTCATCGAGAAAGCAGTCAACTAGTGTTATTTAACAAAAGCTTATGAAATTGGATTTTAACTATCAAACCAAGCCTAAAATATTCGGTTCAGCAAATATGTAATATCCGTTAACAATTTAATTTTGGTTTGGTATCAATCGATCCGATCTATTTCAATACGTATTTATATTAATAAAATTATTTATGTTGTGGGATATTAGTTTTGCCATAATACTAAATTCCTTTATGCAAAGTGCTTTCAGCCAATCTCTATTTGAAAGAGTTTTCCTACATAAATAGTTTTCAATATTGAATTAGTTTTATTGAAAGATCAAAAAGATGATAAATATATTTCATAAAAGCAGCACCTGCCTATTTTGCTCTTCAAATTAAAACACAATAATTATTTACCTCAAATTTACAGGTTCGTTATTACATCATTACGTTCAGAAGAGATGTTTTGAATTTGAAATAATTCTCCCGTTCAGTTAAATAAATAATGTTGTATTTAAAATATCAAAACAAGGTGAAAATTTTCAATGATGTTAAATTACATTAAAAGGAATTGGTATCATTCATGTTTTATTGAAATGATTCACCATTGAGGAAATTAAATAAATATTTCCCTGATATTTTATTGGGTTTCACTAATTGAAGAATTCAACAAAATTATATTTATAGGTATATTTTTTACAATCTTTTTGAACTAGAATATCACTTTTCCACGGAAAAAAATATTTTTTCCTTTTAAATTTCAGTACCACGTAAAATTCTTGACTTCAGTTTGTGATTTCAGTGCGAACGAGCACCTTCCTAACGAAATTAAAGCTTAATTATTTTTCTTTGAAACCATCTGATTTCTTTTAGCGGGACCTTTTAAAGCATATGCACGTTACACCAAAAACGAAACAAATTCATAATATTTAAATTACACGTGAAGGAAAAATTCGTTTGGTTACTTTGTTGAATTAATACGAACGAAATAAAATATTTAATATATTCCAATGTGGTAGATTCTCTAAGTATCGCCGTGATGAAAGACCGCTACTCGGAACTGAAACGTTGTATGAAATAGCTTTAGCTGTGGGTTTTACATTTTATAGCCAGGTAGGTACTTTCAACCGACCTTGATTTTTTTCTATCTCCTTCTCATCCTCAGTTTCGTTAACCTCATAAAAAAACCCAAATTAGTGATGCCATAGTCCCACTGGCTTCAGGCAGTTTTGATTTAAAAAATATATATTTATTGAAGGTTTTGTTACTTATTTACATAATTAACAGTTATACAAATAAAATAATAATGTTGTGTGCAGCAATATATCCCACAATGGGCAAAGCCCGTGCGTGAGTTTTATAATAATTATTATCACAAGTCTATGGTAAGAATAAAACATGAAATAAGAGTGTTTATTTTCTTTGATAATAAACAATATTAAAAAATAAGTTATAAAAAGAGAAACAATGGATGATATGAAAACAAAAAATAACATAAAATTTAACATCAGCTGTTTTAGTTTTAAAACACATATAAAAATAATGTACCTACTAATGTTTTAAAGTATAAAAATATTGTGCTATTTGTACGATCAAAAACAAAACTGATGACAATTAAATACTACTGAAAAAAGGTATCTTTTTCGGTGTATTTTAGCCAAAATTTTAAATATAATAGTTAAAAATAATATCATAATAGTTAATGTTTTGAAGTAACAATGTCTCTTCAAAACTTAAAACATTAAATAATTTGCACTTAATTAACACTGAAAATTATTCTTATTTTCAGTGTTTAAGACACGTTGCTCCACTCTATAATTTTGAACAATAATAATTTAAAGCAAGTTAACTTTCCGTTCAACACAAAGTTGTCTTTTGTATTCAATAATAATAATAATACAAAGTTGGCTTTTGTGCTCGGAGGGGACCAAGAAGCCAGAGATCTCGGCGAAATTAGTAAAACTTAACCCCATTATGTTTATAGAAGGAAACAACTATTCTGATTAAATACTCTTTGTCTTGAAGTTAAATTCGAAAAGGTTCGACCAAATAAACCAATTCCCTTGGTATCGCGTCGGAGCGAGGAATGAATTTTGGAAAGTAGTATTTGGTTAGTATTTATACAACAAGATAATTTATAAAATATATTTAAAAACAGCGCTATATAAATAGATAAAAAATATTTTTTTTTAAATATAAAAAAGTGGTCATTTATTTTTATGAAAATAAAAAGACAAAGCATCCACTACTTATGGAATGAACGAGAACATTAATTATTTCTAAATCATTGAACGTAACGCGTACCTACGCCTAACTTTGACTATAAAGAGAGATATTGATTTATACGATAACTTTAGCAAGTAAGATCGAGCTAAGGCTTACGAAAATGTCAAAAGAATATGGCAATATTCTTGAAAACATCGTAAAATATTGATCGCCGATAAGTCTCTATATCCGACATTTGATGCAAATAGGAAAGCGACATATAAAACAATTTATTACCTTTGTATCATCTAGGTTAGGTGCCTACCGAGGAAAATTCTTTATTAGAAAAAAGAGAATATCCAATATTATTACCGCAGTGGATATAAGACTCAGACCGTCCCATTTCTAATCCAGCGACTTGCCCACGGGACAATTCTTGACTATACAATCAGGCTCAGTTGGTTCGCAGAAATTCAAATTAATATTTGTCATAATTGTTATTCAGTGCCATTTTGTTTTTTTCTGCCAATGCCGATTTAAGGTCCATTTCAGCTTTTGAACAAATTGTGATCACCGAGGAGACAACTATCTTGCTGTTAAGCTTGTCAAATTATAACTATTTGATGGAAAGCCGAAACACACAGAATGGGCGTTTAACGGACCTCTCAAATGTAAAAAAAAATTAAAACTGGCTCTGAATGGCCTTTTGTCGACAATTTTAATTTATTTGCAACAACTAGGCCTTAGTGAATCATATTCACATATTTGTAGTATACCGACAGCTATGAAATTTTAAAATGGCAATTTTAACCTAGAAAAATCTTTAAATCGAATATTTTCTCTTTATGGAATTGTTTTCTAAATTTGGAAGAGAATGTACACTTTATTTCTACCTACGCGTTTCCTATAAAATACGAACAATGGATTTTTTCCAAATCGTTGTTTATCAAGCGCACACTGAATTTAACGTAAAGTATATATATTGCTGTAGTGGGTATTATTAACGCATTTCGAGCCAAAACTGCACTGAGTGGATTGGTTTAGGTCAACGTTAAATTATCGAGTCTACCACCAAATCAAATTGATCTAATCTTCTCTAATATTGCAAAGTTTAACTGTTTTTTGGGTTATCTGTATTTGTAGTTTCGTGTGGCTATTGTCTATTGTCTGTGTTTCAAGTTACGAGGTTTAAAGGCCCCAGGAATATTGTAAGCTTCCTACATTTTCTCATTACAAATGTTTATATTTCTGTACCTACACAAGTTGTTTTACGTAATACGCAACTAATAGTTCTAACTAATGAGTAATGATGTCATCATTGCATACCATTCTGTTAATGATAAACAATTATTGTGCCTGAATTACAAATGATAAATTGATTTATAATTGTGGGTAAGTAAACATTGCGCGCTTACTTAATAAGCAAATATGAAATATTTCATGTTTGTTTATCTAAAATCATTTCAGTCCAGTTATTCGATGTTATCACAGCGTCGGCGTTAAGTGCTAGCATTGTTAATGTTTATATAAACACCCAAGCAATTTGTGAAACCTTTTAGAGTAAATCACTAACAGATCCCATAAAATAAACCTCCACATAATACGGTCTCAAAAACTTGGCGTTAGGAAACTATGGAGGACACGCGAAGTCACTAGTAGAATCTGCATCATAATTTCAAAGATGTTGTTGTTTTTTGGGATTAATGTAAGATTCACCGATGAACGGATCGTTTCTATTTATAAGACCCCTACTGAAATTTTAAGGAGCCCTTGTAAACGAAAGTGTGAATGTGAGATTTCTTTTGCAAAAAGAAATCGTAAGCAAGGAAAAGGATGTTAGTAGAAAAATGTTTAATGTAAATGGAAAAAAAAATATTATCGCCTTTGTGATTTAAGTGCTGTAGTTTATTCAATTTAAAATTGTTTTATTTTATTTTATTCTGTTTTATTTATATCGTTTTATTATTATCTGTATATTTTATAAAATTATGAAATGTGGGAAAATTTTTTAATAAAATATATTTTATCATTTTGAGTATTTTACATTTAATTCTAAAAATAACAAAAATTTCGAAATTTTTTTTTATTTTTTATATTAGACATTTTAATAAAATTATCTAAAAATAACGCATCTGTGGTTATAATCAAGGCTTTCTTAGATAGCGCTAATTTAATTATTTTAGGAAAAAACACTTTCTGCAAGTCACGCTTTGAAATGTTAAGGTGAATAGTTTTTGTTTGCGCACGTACCTGTATATGGAATATGAACCTTAATAAATAGTTTTATTCATGAAGAAAACTCAATTCTTTTCAGAAATGAATACAAATTTAATAGAATGTTGTGCAGAGGATTCAATTCAATATTGTAGTTGTAAACTTCTGTTGAAAGAATTGAGTTTTTACAACGACAAAATGATTTATTTACTATTCTTATTCAAGCACATGCGCAATTAACGATTCATATAGCCCAACTATAAGCGCTTAGAATATTTATAATTAAAATCACAGAAATCTTCTTTAAGCCATATATATACATATATATATATATTAGTGTGAATCATCCTATAACCGGGAACCTTATTTATCTAGTAAGAAGATTGCTATTTATTTTAAAAATTTCAAATTGAAACCGAAAATAATCAGTTTTACGTAGCAAAAACTTTTTTTGCTGGCGCCAAGAAATTTTCGCAGATTTTTAGATTTTCTGAACGAAAGCATCAATTTAAGGCTCGCAGAGTCATTTTAGCAAAATCTTTGGAGTTTTGAATTAATCTGTTAACTTTTAAAAATAAAACAATTTGTTTGTTTAAAAGCTTAAAGATATTAAAATGTTATAACATTTGTTAAATCTCCAATATATATATGAATTTTCCTGACAGAGAACGCCATCAAATACTACTTGGGCGATTTTACAAAGAAAAATTTAGTTTTATTTACTAATTTCTTATAATCAGGAATGTTTGAAAAAATGATATAACTTTTCTACATAGTTCCTTGTTCCCGCAAACAAGATTGGTTGAATTTTGACCAACCAATAATTTTTTTTTGCCGTTTGAAATGCATTGTGAAATTAATTATTGGATGATTTCAACTCCTGAACGAACTGACAGTAACAACATATTTGGCAGAATAATAAGCTCCCTGGATTCGGACCCAGTGGGGATTGAGTTACTATTTATTTGACGTGTGTTGCTTTAGCTGTAGACTGGTTGATATTTCAGCATTGTCCGGGAGACATCATTTAATTTCAAACGTTGCTTGAAAGTTTGTTACAGCTCTATTTAAACGCCAAATCAGAATGGCCAGGGTCTTCGCAATATTCCTCTTCCCTTTTCTTAAACCGTAGTTAGTTAGTTGAGATACCATATATGCAGTCCCACTGTTAATTGTTGTGTTAGTTTCGTAGTTAGCACGATATTACCGAATAATGATCAAATCACATGAATTAGAAATTCAGAAATATTAAATTAGTTGTTCGTCTGACTGGGACGTAATCTGGTGCATTCTATACCAATTTTGTGTTTTTGTGCCAAGCGTCAAACATGTACGTAATTGTGCATTTTTTGTTTTTGCATTGTGCGAAGTCCACTTCCTAGGTCCCCAACTTAGGAGCTCGCTTGCGGTGGAACCGGCAAACTAACCCAGTTCGGTTATGGTAATGCGTGAAGTTTGGCGCTTTCTACAAATAATATTATTGATGTGCTGATGTAACGATGAACATTGGATATCCGCTTCACGGGAGACGAGATTACTCCGTTGTGTCTACAAATTAAACAGATAATAATTCCCAGCCTGTAACTTTTCGTCACATTTTCCAAAGCAGATACAGATTTAACAATGGAGCCCTATTTCAAGACCAGAGTTAAGAAACTTCTTAGACTAAAATGTTACAACGATGTTACAATGGCAAATTTATTTTGGTGGTCTTTGAACCAACAACACATAATATTTGAATATTACGACAACAAAACTATCGTATAGCTATCGTATATCGTATAAGCTTTTTGGAAAATAGACCACAGCAAGTAAAATTATTAAATGAATTAAGTGATTCCGAAAGTAATAACTTCTCGATACCACAAGGCACAGTTTTAGGACCACTTTTGTTCATATTATATGTAAATGATATATTTGAAGTTGCTAAATACGGGGAAATTGTCTCATATGCAGATGACACAGTGCTTCTTCTAAAAGCAAACACATGGTTAGAACTGAACAAAAAGGCTAATTCAGACATCAATGAATTGAAAACATGGTTTGACAATAACCTACTAACGTTAAACTCTAAAAAAACACACTACGTACCATTTTTCATAAACAAACCAAATACGCCGCATGAAATAAACATTCGAATTCACTCTGCACCAAGCACTCAACAACACCACTGTAACTTACTATGTACTAATATTGAAATTAAAACTTCAACCAAATATCTAGGGATCACTATTGACCAATGCCTAAAATGGATACCACATATAACCATTCTCAAAAACAGAGTACGAAAATTAACCTTAATTTTTAGCTGCTTGAGACATATTCTAAATAAAGAACTACTGAGAATGACGTACTTCGCATTCTGTCAATCCATAATCCAATATGGTATAATAGGATGGGGGGGCGCCTATAAAACTCACACACAACCTCTTTACATTGCGCAAAAACTAATAATTAAAATAATATTAAAGAAATCATTTTTATATTCATCTGAACTCATTTTCAAAGAATTTAAAGTCAGAAAATTAAATACTCTTTTCCTGTATCACGCAACCTTACAAGTTTACAAAGATGATATCCTAAACAAAACCGTACCATTCAAAAACATAGCAAATCTCAGGCAAAAATACATGTTACCAATTCCGATTTGTAAAAAAACTTTGGGTCAGCAAAACTACAAATACTTAGGAACAAATTTCTTCAATAAATTGCCAGAAAATATAAGATCACTAAATGATAGTTTCAAAGAATTCAAAACACAATTAAAAAAATATACTGAAAACCTAAACTAAATTTAAAAAAAAAATAAATAAATAAAAGAAAAACAAAAACAAAAAATTAAAAAATTAAATAAAAATCTAAGAAACTAAACAAATAATACCTCATCCCATACACACAAGCAATTGCTTTTTATGGGAGAACATTGAAAAATAATAAATATTAATCATATCATAATATCTTATCTTATTACTAGTGAAATATATATATGTATATCACACATTGTAAATTTGTTTATTGAATAAATGGAATTTGTTTAAAAAAAAAAAAAAAAAAAATAGTAAAGACCATCAAACACGGATTCGCAATATGAAAAAACTTTACTATTTTAAAAAGACCCTTGATTGCATTGACACAAAAACAATTAAATTTAATAATAATTTCTTCTTTGTAAGGAAGCTGAAGAATGAAACAATACAACATGAAAAAGAACTTTGTCAAATGGAATCGCACCGCGTGGTAAACGTCGCTTTGCATCCATTATCTTCGGGTATGTGTTGTATTCATTTACATTATAATATTTTTGTGATATTGCCTTTTTGTTCTTAATCCATCTTGTAATTTTGTTTCTGATGTTTTGTTCGTTTCCCTCATTTATTCAATCGTTTAAAATTAAATATGATTATACAATTATTGTTTTAAATAGTCATATCATTAATTTATTTTCATTTTAACGGATTTTATTAGTTTTTTTTTTCTTGTTATTTAGTCATTTTGGTTGCTCTTTGATTCTGTTGTTTTAATTTATTAAAGTTTTTGTTTTATAAATACAATAATTACTGAATAATATTTTAATGTTCACAATTTTGTTGAAAATAATGACACCGCTCATTGCAATATTTGTGTTTGCAAATATTTATCTGTCTATTCTTAAATTTCTGAATTTTCAGTATACTTTGCATCTTTATGAAGAAACGTTTGGTTTTGAAACAGGTTGTATTTTTTTATTAAAAATAGTAGTGTTAACAAAGTTGAATATTTTAATTTTATAAATTATTATTATTACCTTTTATCCCTGTATTAATTTAGTTATGCTCTTTAAAACACACAACATGGCGTTATAAAATTTTGCTAAATACAAACAAGCTACACAAAAAAAATGTTCAAGTTTATTTTTATAAATATCAACAAAGTTACTACACGTTTCTCTGTAAGTACTTTCATAGTAGCTTTAGTACTTATTTTGTACTCTTTTTATTTTGTATAACAGAACTATCGACAATAACTTGTATTGTACCGGCTTGTATCGTTCATACCCAATTTATTTTGTTACGTACTAACTTATTGTTGTACTCCTGATCAACTTGCCTATAACAATTGTGTACACGTAAAAGCCTTCAAAGCTTGAATAAATAAGTTATATTTTCAAAGTACCTAAACGCTCTATGTTTTGCCGGGCGTGTTTTGCCGTCATTGGAACCCATGCCACTCCTACGGCAATTATGTATGTAGAAAATTTTTGGACACATTAGACGCTGCGCACCGTCTGCCACTTAGAAGAATTTTAGCTTTAAACATTTGTTACAGTGAACAAGTGATTTGAAAAAAACATACAAAGTGTATTTTTTTATTTCTGTCAGTATATTAACCTTCGTAAACGAAACAGATAGAGCTTGTAATTAATGTGGTACTTGCGTATTGCTTTCATGAAGGAAAGGCCTAGTGATAAATTCGGGTTAATCAGGCATTCTAAAGGATGCCTTGGTAATGTGTAAAATGTCTAAAACCATCTGGCAAAGTATGAAATTATATCCATTTCACTCGTTGCCTAGGCATTTTAGAAAATGCCTGCTAGTCGACATGCAAAGTGTTGCGAACCTTACCTAAAAATGTTACTTTTTTAAATAATTTATCCACACAGCGTCTCTGGTGACACAGGCCATCAGGGAAATTATTTCCATCAAGGTCCCTTTTTCGAGTTGATGTAAAAAACGTATTATGTAATTTCTGACAGTAAAATGTAGCGCGTGGTACGATATACATGAAACTCTGACTAGATTTTTTGAAAAATTTGAAAACTGCATTGGAGCACCATCTGTCTTGATTCAGTGGGAACATGGCAACCCCAATGGGATATTTTCACAAACTATAAATATCGTTAAATATGGGAGATTTAAAGCTTATTTTTCTGGCTATGAATTTCGAACATAAACATCTATTTTTAATATTTTCATTCACAATTATTGATTTAAAAAACGGTCCAAAACACGCACATTCCGAAACGGTTCCAACTGGCGTCATATAACGTCATTATGACATAGAACCACCAATGTCTGGTAAGACGACTGTCACCAACGTTGCCCGGCGTGACTTCATCGCGACCGAATTAACGAAAAAAATGAAGATGTCACTTTGACGGCAAAACGAAAATGGTACAATTTAAATCGTTGTAGACAATTTATTCATCAACATAAAAAATATATTAAAATATCTTCACTCTAGTAATATTTTTCTTAATTTTTTTCGAGAGTAAAAAAACCTGTGAAATACACTAGTAGAGTGTTGAGAGTGAGGGGGATGGGGAACGGAAGGAGATGGGGAAGGAGAAGGCTGGTTAGCATTTCTTACTAAGTAGGTACCGGGTTATTCAGATTTGGTAACTTAATATCCATTTCAAGTAATTCTGAAAGATGGTCTTTCAGTGTCTATCACTTTGATTCAGTCACATACATAATGTCTAAGTATTCCACACATTTTTACCACTTCGTCATAAAATATACTTATCAGCCGCTTGGTACATAAAAAATTAAAATTACTTTCTATATAATGCAGGTATAAAAAATATACCAAGACGCGTGAATAAAAATATTTTATCTAAAACAAATGCTTTCAACTGATATCTAAAGTTTTCCACAGCCCACGTGCTGTTAGTAATAATTTGATTGTTATCATTTTGAATGGCTTTGTTGGATTAAAGTTATTTATATAAGTTTTAACGTGTTTTGTTCACACAAAACACCTTATTTTAAACACCAACATCTGCGATTGCCCTCAGAAAAAACAGAACAAATAAAGTATCTAGGATTCGTAATTGACCATAACCTTAGATGGATACCTCACATCAAACAAATCACAAATAAACTTCTCAAAACAATACACATTTTCCTAAACATAAGAAACATATATAAAATAAAACAATTGAAAACAATATATTTTGCACTTTGCCAATCAATAATAGAATATGGAATTATTGCTTGGGGAGGAGCAACAAACTCGGCTATCAATTACATAGAAACCGCACAGAAAACGATCTTAAAGGTAATACTAAAAAAACATAGACTGACTGATACAGACCAAATATTCAACAGCTCTGACGTACTAGATATACGCCAATTATACGTTAAAACACTACTAAACTACATTTTTGATAAAAAAAATATATTTCAACATACACAAAATAACACTAACACACCAGTTAGACAAGCGTACAAAGAAAACATAAAAACTCCGACAGTAAATTCAAGCTTTGGACAAAGACACTACCAGAACCATGCTATAAAAGCTTTCAACAGTGTAAAACTTGAAATAAAAATTGAGGAAAATAAAAATAAATTCACACACAAAATTACAAAATGGATTAAAGAACAAAAAAGACAATATTACCAAAATGTCATAGTATAAAATAAAAATAAAACCTACACGTAACACACAAAACCAATATAAACACACATCACTCACAAACACACAAGATTATTTGCAATGTATTATTTTTTTAATTTTAAATATATTATTATGTATTTTTAATTTTAAATGTATTATTTTCTCTTTAAATGTATTATGTAGATTAAATTTTCATATTATAAAATCAAGGCCTCAGCACGGGCAAGCCACCCAGTGAGGCCTACATTACTGGAAAACTTAAAATGTAAAAAATATTGTACCAATTAAAATAAATAAATATGTTGTCAATATCAAATAATAAAAATAATAATATAGAATAATATAGATCTAAAACTGAGAATACTCCTCATCAAGACCTATGTATGGAGTATCTTGATGTACGGCTGCGAAACATGGTGCCTATCCGAAAGAGATAAACGGAGACTAGAGGCTTCTGAGATGTGGTCCTATAGAAGAATGTTAGGAATTTCCTGGAGAGACCATATTACAAATGAGGAGGTTCTCCAAAGAATCGAAGGAGGAAGGCACCTGCTCAGGACCTTGTCCGAAAGGCGTGCAAGATGGATCGGCCATCTTATACGACAAGAAGGCCTCTTGCATGTCATAATGGAGTGTATGACCGAGGGGACCAACTCTAGGGGACGCCCACGCCGAGAGTACTTGGAGGATCTGCCGGTGGACGTGCGCTGCTCATCATATGCAGAAGTCAAAAGAGCCGCACAAGACAAGGAAGAATGGAAGAGGAGATTAGATGAAATTGCTGCAAACCAATCCCAGGATTGAAACCAGAGAGAGAGATCAAATATGCCGAACGTTTTATTCCTATATACGCTTCACTTACAAAAAACATTTTTCCATCCACAATATAGGTAGGAAATATTATGCACTTATCTCAGAAATGGGAATATATAATTAAAAAAATCATTATTTTGAGGGTATCCTAAGTGCCTACTTTGTGTGTTGATTTTTGCGTAAACTGGTTTCGGGTAAACTAGTTTTCATACGCACTAAATATACTGGTTCTCACAGATAATTCGTCCAAATCTTTAAATCAAAGCTTCAATGATTTTTCGAAGGTCTTTTATACCGTAAACTATGACATCTTTTTAAACGAACTGTCAACCATAGGTTTTTTATGGTATTTCACATTTGCCAAATATTTTACACGAAGAAAAAAATTTTGTCTAAAATATTTCTTATGTTCTCAAATGTTCCTCAGGGCTCTAATTTAGGACTACTCTTTTTTACAATTTTGATCACTTTTTTTAGCTGATGACTAAAAAGTATTTGTAGTAAAACTAATTATAAATTTGTATATCAACTACTGTTTTGTAATTGAATACTGAAATAATTTGAAAAGTGTACGCCACACACGGAATAATAACTATAAAACTGATATTGACAAGACTGGGTAATGTACTATTGCAACAAAAAAATCATTTAAAAGTGTACGAAAATTCAATGTTTCGATTTCCAAAGTATGTTTTTATGTGAAAGAAGACTTGTTATTGGAGCATGGAAATAGCTTTTACATGACGCGTTTTTTTTACGTTATGTCGTCGTATGCAGGCATCACAATTTAAAATTTGAAAATAAATACGATAAACTAATAAAACGAAAAGTCAATCATAATTTTAATCTGAAATCATTATTTTCATACAGTACTTCAGCTTTATAGTTACTTAACCAAAGTATATGTGCTTCATATTTACACAGTTTATCCTAATATTGACCAAATGATGTGGTCAAAAATGTGGTAAAATTTCTGAAAGGCGAGCTTCTATAATGTCAAAATTTTTACATACATTCTGCAGAATGGCAACATATTATTAGTATTTAATGAGCAGGCAGTACTCTACTGATGTGTTCATAACTGATTTTACCACGTAATATTATAGTATTTACCGTGTTTTTGCTTACCACTGTTTAATAATTTGTTCAATGTGGGATGCGATTACGGGCACCTCCGCATCGGGAACCATTTATTGGATAACCAACACCTCTGCCATAGGTCACCTCAAGTGGTTCGCTACGTTTGGTAACTTAGTAGGGGTGCCTGGGTTTGTGGGGTGAGGTTTGTCCGGTTCTTGGTGATAAATGCGTCTACCCACCAACTGTGTGGCAGACCGCATGGGAAGGGAATTGTTCGTGGGAGATCTTATGACCTCTCCAGCAGGACTCAAAACTCAAAACATCGCCTTGCACCGCAGTGCGAGGGACGGATTCATGACTGGACAAACTGACCTCCAGATTCCTACACAACCTTTACAGATACCTTTTTCCTTTACTAAAAAAACCTAGCACACAGCATCCTCATAGATGACATAAGCCCTGAGGTGAATAATTTTTGTAAGGGTCTCCTGTGTGGAGCTAATAATAAAATAAAAACTTTGGACGTTGGACTTCAGCGTTATTTGTTTTATCTGTTCAGGTAAATATTTTCGGGATAAATTATTTTAATTAAAAATGTTTTTTACATTTTCTCGTATTGGTTTACATCTCTCTTAATCGCTGTTTTTTCTCTGGAAAAGCTTTCGAACATAAATGGTTATAATACAACAGTTAAGGTTAACCAATTATTTTCTGGTTTGTTGAATGTACAAATGATCGTGTGTTTGAGAAATTTGTTTTTATTAAATTGTTTAGCAAATTTGTAAATCATTATTTTGAAACAATGAATTTATCAAGTACCCACATCGTTAGTTTGTTGTTTGTTCAAACCGAAACGTTGGCATTAGTTTCAAGTTACTTTCCTATCCGATTTACTTTGGGAATTCGACATGTTTTTGTTGCGGAAATTTCTGTAGCATTAAATGAAGCAAGAAAATATGAGTCTTTGAATAAGACACCATTTAAGGAAATCAGTGGGTATTTCCTGGAATACAAATGGAGAATCTTGAGTGTCTTAAAGCAATTCAAACTTTGATTCCAAACGATTTCAAACGTTGATCATCGACCACCAGTACGTGCTTTGTTCGTGAAAATTATATATTTCTCCATTCACAAGATAAAATATGTAATATTTAACCACTTGTCTGATACATCTATTTTAATTTCACTTTTCAGATAGTTAAAGAATGCAAATCTTGGAAGCGGAAATTAACCCACTTTCCTACATTTGATCGCGCTGACACTCAGTAAATAGACTCGTTGAAATGCATTCTATTAACTTGTGGTGTCAATATATGCGCAATACTCTGAAATCGGCCTACCTTACAGCAGATAATAAACGAAATAAATATCGGTCGATCCGGCAGGGTCGGTAGCGGGGTGGACTCTCCAAATTATTTGTTATCCGGTTAGAAACGGGAATCAATTGATAGGTTTCCTGATAAAATCTTAGTAAAATACGAATGTATTATCATGATGTCAGAAAATGTGATCATAAAAATCATAATATTTTTGCATTAAGTCCTTATATCAAGACAAATGCAGAACACTTATTCCGATATATTAGGAATTTACTAAAAGTTTTTCTGGAAACGACATTTTTACGGGTGTATCGAACATGAAAACATGATTTTATTGCATTTAATTTTAATTGCGACTAAAGTTGAATACCTGCAAGTTTGATGACCCCTTTTCCAAATCATAATATTGACAAAACCAATCGCTGGGCGAAATTATTATTCTCACCTAAAAACACCTGCGTCTGGAACGTAAACAAGTTGTGGTGAAGATATTGACGTCACAAGAAGGCTTGCTAGAGAAATTATAAATAGCTAAAAACAACACAATATTGGGCAGTCAAATTTCAAAAATTAACACGAGTGGACGGAACACCTCCAGTTAAAACGCGATCTGCTAATTATAATTATAAATTCCTGAGTGTCAACTGAAATCTGTAGTCGCTTCTGTTCCTCCATCATGGCACAATCATTTTAAAGATTACAACTATTTGCAAAGAGCTGTTTACGCCGGCACTCTATCAGCTGAGCCAGACGCATCTGTCATCATTACAATAATGGGGCGTCTCCGTGTGCCGGCTCTTATAATCAAATGACCATGCCGCCGCTGATGAATTCCTGCTGGCTACCGACTGAACTGCCCACTGCCGCTGATCACCTAAAGGCTGGCCAATTACTGCTGCATTGATGCTGACAACCTAAAGGCTGACGAATACGTGCTGGCTACCGACTGAACTGCCCACTGCCGCTGATCACCTAAAGGCTGGCCAATCCCTGATGCATTGATGCTGACAACCTAAAGGCTGACGAATACCTGCTGGCTACCGACTGATCACTGCCGCTGATCACCTAGAGGCTGGCCAATCCCTGCTGCATTGATGCTGACAACCTAGAGGCTGATGAATTCTTCCTGGCTACGGACTGAATTAGCCATTGATGCTGAAAACCTAGAAGCCGGCCAATTCTTCCTGGCTACCAACTTAATTAGCCATTGATATTTAATTATTATAATTATTACTACAACAACATTACTTATTACCGATTTATATAAAAAAAATTACAAGAGTCCCAAATGCTCCCGGAGCCAGTGATACTATAGCATCCCCAATTGGGGTTTGTTGTGAGGCTTAAGGTAGTGGAGAGGGGAAGGAGATGGGGAAGAGGTAGGCGGGTAAGTGCCTGGCTAATCAGATTTGGTCATCGAACACGGCCAAAGCCATTTCGAGCAACTTTTCCATTCTGAATTATGGTCTTATACCGGAGAGATACTGAGAGTGTATTCCACCCTGAAACGTGCCGCCAATATACTTCATATTATAAATTGTGAAATAAAATAAATAAATCAAATAAAATTTTCTTGCGCATGCTGGGATATGAACCTGCGACTTCCAGCTTGCTAGTCGAGAGTCTTACCCTAGGTATTGTACATATTTTATATTACTTACGTGAAAATAAGAAAATTTGTCTGAAAAAACAATATATGTACATCATAAATATTCAACGTATAATTTCATCTGCTGCAGATTTCTATTTGAAAACTGCTCTGCATAAAACTATTTCTTGCATCCACCCAAAACAAGCAAACAACTTTTGAAGTAACCAATTAATTTATTTATTTACCTACACTCAAACGTTTCCGTGCATCTTTAAGAGCTGAGAAGACATCGGCCGGGTCATCAAAGGACCATCGCGCGGTGGTAAAGTTGTCTGGAGGCGACTTTGTTGACTGGGTTTTATTACCGCAATGGGAGATGAGACAGGAGACATGGCCGCCCACGGAGATGCCAACTGAACAGAGGTAATAGAACAAAGAGATGGTGTAAGAAACTAACTGGCTTCCTTTCACTCAAGTTTGGTGGAAAACTGACTAACTGCCAATAAATAAAATTATACAGGTATACATTCTTTTCCCCTTTATTTTCACGTTGGTAAGTATGTACATCTATTTTTTTACGAAAGTATAATATAATAGTTTGTGGTTACCAAATAACCAATTGGTACCTACCCTGATGTAGTTGCGGACGTGTTTTAACCGCTCCGGTTTGTTTAATCCTTTCAGAAGGTTTCCCTTGTTAAGAGATCGCTGAAAATTGTTCAGCATCCGTGTTTTATATAGTGCTTACCTTCTTATTTCACGAAATGCGCGTAACTTCTACCGTTTAGCCGGAATTTGCAATTATTATAGCATTTTAAACCGATTAAATTTTAAAAGTGAAGCTAGAACAAAGATTTCTCAATGCAGTCGAAGATTTTATACCTGACTCAAGTGTCAAGTGGTGTCGGGATTTACGGGACCTTTTCAACCGAGGATGTCTGCCTGGAGGACAGATAAGCCATATTTTGTTTAAATTTTTTGTTTTTGTTTTTATTTTCTGTTTTTGTTTATGTATTTTGTTACAGATGACACACATAAACTTCACTTTGACTTTGGTTCAATATTTTGCTTATGATAGCCTGCGATAAGCGAGCCCTAAGGGTCTGAGACAGAGGTGTGAAATCGTCGGATCACGACAATAGAAAGAATGTATTGGAGCCAGGAAGGAGTCTGAAAGGGTCGAGAGGATGCACTAGGTGGCATGAAAGGCTGGGAGGTGACTGGAGAGACTAAGGTAAACTAGGATGAGGTGATTTTGCACAGCGGTGCCGCCAAGGTCTGTTATCTATGTGAGGATGTTGTGTCGGCGCTCTTTATTGGCAGCAGACACATGTCAGCGCTATATTAGCGGCGGACACATGCCTGAACGGATGACGAGCCTCGTGCTGGCACATTTGGTGGACGGGGTAGTCTCTCTCCCTGCAGCAGCTGGTACAGTTCCTTCGCTACCTAGGACTCTTGCAGCAGAGTCTCCATCTGCTGTCTTCGTCGAGCGTCACAGCGGTGCTGCCAAGGTTTGTTGTCTATGGGAGGATGTTGTGTCAGCGCTCTTTATTGGCAGCAGACACATGTCAGCGCTATATTGGCGGCAGACACATGCCTGAACGGATGACGAACCTCGTGCTGGCACAGTTGGTCTAAATAACAAATGTAGATCCTAGGAAATAAATTGTACAGCGCCCTTGAGGTGATTTTTCACAAAAACGGCGCTATACAAATTATCCAATTATTATTATTATTATTATTATGCTGAAAACCTAAAAGTCGGCCAATTCTTCCTGGCTACCAACTGAATTAGCCATTGATGCTGAAAACCTAGAAGCCGGCCAATTCTTCCTGGCTATCAACTGAATTAGCCATTGATGCTGAAAACCTAGAAGCCGGCCAATTCTTCCTGGCTACCAACTGAATTAGCCATTGATGCTGAAAACCTAGAGGCCGGCCAATTCCGGCTGGCTACCAATTGAACTGGCCACTGCTCCAGAAGTCGCCTTTTTTTTTTTTTTATATTTACTCCACACAGGAGGCCCTGAAGAAAATAATTTCCCTCAGGGCCTATGTCATCTTTGGGGATGCTGTGTGGAGGGTCTTTTTGTGGAGAGGAAGGAGTGAACATGGGTCTTGAAGAGTCCCATGTTGTAGGAGGGAGGAAACACAGAGGCCGGCAGTTCGTTCCACAGCCGAGCTGTTGAACTTAAGAACGAATCGTAGAAGCGACCCGTTCTCATGTGACAAGTGTCAACTGTGTACAAATGTTGGGCGCGCGTTTGGCGTGTATCCCGACTACGCACCGGCGCCGAAGGGATCAATGACGCTAGTTCCTCAGAGCATCTTCCATTGTAATACCGATAGAACAAGGACAGCATACCTACCCGACGTCTGTGCTCTAAAGATTGCAGTCCGTTTGTTAAGATTGGGGAATCTATCAAACGGACCGCCCGTTTCTGCACAGAGTCAAGGGTTTTTTTCAGGTATTTTTGGGGCTCCAGACCAGAGATGGCTGCCAAATTCGACAGTAGGGCGCACTTGCGATTTGTACAGGGTGAGCAGTTGTGTACTATTAAAGTATCTGCGGGCCCTGTACAGTACGCCCAGCTTCTGAGAGGCCAACTTTACTCTGGCTTCGATGGAGCCCCCGTACCTGAGCTGGTCACTTATAGTTACACCAAGCATATCAATGGAAGGCCTGTTCGGAAGATTGCTTCCGTTGAAGGAGACTAGATTATCATTTGGATCCCTTTTAGACGTAATCAGACAGGATTGGGTCTTTGAAACATTAAATTCGACGAGATTATTTTTACCCCAGGAGGAAATACTCTCGAGATAACCGTCCATTCTCTGCTTCAAAGCCCTCCGAGCCGTTGGAGTTTGTTTCGCCTACGCCATTTGCTGTATCGTATGGCGCGATGATGCACAATGTGCTCCAATCTGAAATTATCGCTGAAAAAATTCCGATTGTCTCAGTTTTCTATCTGTGTATTAAAACCCAGTTGTATTAAAATACATATAACTATTTCTTGTGAATTGGGTTGTCTGTAAAAAATAGGAAGTACCTATAAGCTACACCCCTTTGTACGTTCTGTATACCAGTACAATACTTGTAATTAAAATGTGAATTTTGATTCGAATCGTCTTTCTTTTATGATGGTTTGGATAGAACACCTCACGGTGTTTTACTTAAATCATTACCCAGGTTGAGGACTGATGTGTGCCGGTGCTTATTATTTACAGTCTTTTCTTGTGCAGGCAAACACGTCCCGTACAACGGGATTACCAATAATTTGAAGAGATTTTTTATATTTCTGATTTTTCTGTTTCAGATTTTCGTTTAGAAATCACTAATATTGTCTTCATTATTTAAATATTACAATTTGAGGTTTTACTCAATAAAGTTATTCCGAAAAATAAAGATTTTTTATAAATTGACACTTCTCATATTTCTCTATAAAGGAACCTTAAATCATCAGCTTTAACTGACATTTTAAAATATATGTGTCATAGTAAAAAAAATGTTTTTGTGGGTCGATTTTTTATAATACCTCATTTACTTTTTTTGTAGAACGTATGTACTCATGACCTGTAAATAATAAATAAAGCCACAGCTAAAAAATACACTTCGGTATATAAATTAAACCAGAAATAAATCTCCGGTAGATTTGGTAATTTGCGACTCCCTCTTTTCCCCTTTTCTTTTATTTTATATATTCAGAAGAATAAATTCAACCACACTCGATTAATTACTGAATACCAACTAACGGGCTCTTTTAAAATATACACTACCAATGGGAATGTATCGCGGGCGATATGCTGAAATATGCAAAGCCATGAAAATATAGCGCGCTTGTAGCATGGTGTGTCACGGGCATTACTCGACATTATGGTATGTTTTGCAATGCACTACCTTCCGAAATAAGTTATAATTATTAAAAAATCTGTCGTGTGAGTTACCAAACCATAAAACAAACACCTGTCGTGTGAACTGCAAAACCATAGAACAAATACCTGTCGTGTGAGCTACAAAACCATAGCACAAACACCTATCGTGTGAGCTACCAAACCATAGAACAAACACCTGTCGTGTGAGCTGCCAAACCATAGAACAAATACCTGTCGTGTGAGCTACCAAACTCATTTAAATATAAAGTGATTTTAATAGTCGAACGATTTTTTTAAAGTATTAACATCGTACGCCATAATTACGCCACCAGCCCAGAATCAAACAGGTCCTACCCATATAAGTCCATAACAGTAGTTTTCAAAGTGACGGTCGCCTGGACCCCTGGGGGGTCAAACCAATAAATAAAATTAGAAAACCATATCCTTTTACAGTATTATAACAAGCAAAAAATGAGTAAGTATGATTATTCAGACAGAATAATTATTCAGAACATTATTCAGAAGTAGGTCAATTAGAAATAAAAATTGCATATAAGTGAAACAAATTAATGCGACGGGTGCGCTTGTTTTGTTTCAACTAATTTATCAAGGTAATTATTAATCCTTAGCTCTGTGTTCGAGAGATAAAAGTATGAGATTATCTTAGACATTTTGTGTGTTTCTATATTTCATTTTTATCGCAACCATGGAAGAAACCTGCGCTTGTGCAAAGTCTAATAAATAAAAGGGGGTCGCGCCTTTAAAATGTTTGAAAACCTCTGCTTTATACCATACCTTTGAACTTTCTTTTTTTATATTGTAATAGCAATTTAAGAAAGAACCTCTGTACATTAAACTTTTTAGACAGTTTTCTTTATGGAAAAATGTGTGAAAGCAGATACATAAATTATTGAGATTTTTCTTTTGAAAACATGACCAACAGCTTATATTTAATGGTTTACTTTAAAGGTAGCTATAAACCAACACCACTTTTAAACATTTCCCATCTTATTTAGTTTATATTCCTCGCTTCATTTATTTTTAATTCACATTCTTGTAGGGGAGAAGATGTACATTTTTATGATTCCATCGAGCCAGTGACCCAAGCAGCCCGACTTATATACGAGTCTGGGGAAACGGTAGACGGCGCAAGAATTTTTGATATTCGCTAAATACCGATGGCTAGTAGAGAACTCTTCGTGGTCCAACATGCACGTTGTACAAACGACCAACTATCTTTTTTTCACCACACCACCTCTGTAATATGTTCTCATGGATTTACATTTATTAGCTAAGACAACGTAGTTTATTATTTGTTAAAGGTTACAGTAAAGGTTGAACTTGATTGAGTTGATTTTTTAATTACTTTTAACTTCTTCCTAACTATTGTATATCATGCTCGTGTCATAGACGTCGGTTGAATCTCAAATTACATATTGCCAAGGTACCATAATACGGACATGTGTCTAGTGAAAAAGCATATCAACATAATCTAGATTTTTCATGCCTTTGTCCCACTGTAGCACACTCCAAAAGCATAAAATAATCTTGGAATTGATATCGATCGTAATCTCTGGTGAAACGCACACTTTGACGTAATTACAAAAAAAACTCACCAGGTACGTATATAATCTTTAGAAACATCCGTAATATCCTCCCTTATATAACTTATTCGCTTTGTGCCAATTAATGATAGAGTATGGAATAACTAGATAGGGTCTGCCTTGAGCACTCGCACAGAACGGCTCAATATAGCCCTTAAAAGTAGTTCTAAAGACAATTCTGAAAGTTCCATTTAGAACTCCGACAGAAGAAATATTTTTAGGTCTACGATGTAAAAAAATATTATCTAAAATATATTTTATCTTAACAAAAAAAATATATTTGAATACTCCACTTCCCAACATAATTACTAAACCAGAGCAATAAGCCAAAATATTCTGGTTATTCCATTTGGGTTATTTGGTTTCAATACACCTTTTGGACAGAGAAATATTAAATTTCATGCTACGAAACTATTCAATGCTCTACCAAATCAAACAAAAAAAAACTGAAAAGATTATATTTAAACAAAAGTCAAGACATGGCCGAGAAAGCAAAGTAATAATCCATTTACAAATATTATGAAGAATATGTAAAGACAACTTGAAACTAAACACAAGAGAAGAATAGGAAACCCTAATGATGAGTACTGTGAAAAAAAAAGAATTTATACTTAGGTATATTCTACTTTATACCTACATTATGTATAAACTTTGCCATTAAAACTAACACATTTTTTAAATAATATTTAAAAATTTATACATTATAGAGAAATGCTTGCATTTAAATATCATCCACGCATTCCACAGAGCAAATTTAATCATTGCTTTAGGAAAAATAAATTAATGTACGAATCTTAAAGGTTATTTAACTGCCTCGCAGGGAAAGGGGTTATTTTCAATATTTCTCTCAATAAGTTCAAGCACGAAGTGTTACAAAAACTTTATCCATAGTAGGTACTAACCTATGTGTAACGTTTTTTGTCCGACATGCATTTATTTATTTTATATTTTAGGGAAATCGACAGCTCACAATATGGTTGTTTTAAATATGTTTGTCCAATTTACAAAATTGAGAAATCAACTAAAGATTTCCTCATTTCTGTACTGATGTATGTATTTTAGAAAAATTAAAGACTATTGACATTATGTATTATATATAATAACAAAGTTTTATGCTAATGTTTTTGTAATTTTCTTTATCGCTTTTGCAATTTATTGGTTTTGGTAATGTATTCTTCACAATTCGTGATTTATCTGTCTCACTCGTTCTAGAATGTGGGGAGCAGTTGGGACTCTTGTGCGATATTCACATTTTAAAAGGCAGGTAACAAGTTAGAAATTTTGTTGATCAGTGCGTGAAAATAAATTTTGTCATTTCGTTAATTCCCCTTTTGATCTGCACAGATTACAGATCTTTTTAGTTAGTTATATAACACTCAATGTAAGCTTTTTTTTTCAAGAAAACATAGGATTTATGTTCAATAACATTTTTCTTATTATATTTGTATCTAAATATCCATGTATGTAACACACGTGGGAAGCGGCAATCTCATCCATTGCCCAGATTCCTCGGAGGTTTCATGTTAGAAGCATACAAAACGTCTTTTCAATGCATTCTCTAGCTTCAGAGTTTATGGCATTCCAGTTTTATAAGGACCCTTACGCTAGTAAAGCACCTCCCATTGAGAACGGGATCATCTTCAATGTCAATATCATTCGACTCACTGAAGACATTAAACGATAGAAGTATTTTAGGGGGGTGTCCGGTGTGCCCGAAACATATTAATTAGTTCTTCAGTGACCATTTCTGGGCATATGTGCCGAAAGGTCTAATGCTAATAGAAGTCCATTTTTAGCGTGTTTTGCATGCCCGAAAAAGGCTAATTTTACCTTACTTCGAGTGAAATAATTTTTGACAATACATTTGCAAAGATCGAAATTATTTCTCTAACCAATATTCAGTTTTATTAAGGTATCTGCGGCCTAAGAGTCGAAGAATCTTATGTAAATTAGTATAGATCGCACTTCTAGTGGTTATCTGTCGAAACAAATCTCCGAACTATTCAATTATGCAATATACCTACTACAACTGCGTATATTAACTAAAATTACAAACTTTGGAGTATATTTGACGAAAAACTAGATTTTTTACACCACATAATTCACATTACAATTATACGTATGAAAATATTAGAATTTTTGCTGAGAACCATTAAAACTTTAATTCCCTCACTGTAATTAAAATTTTATTTGTCTCACTAGTTCGTAACCAATTATAGTATAATTTCTTTATTTGGTCACCTCACTATAAAATTCACATTAAAAGTGATTAAATAATGTGAGGTTAAATTTTTCATTAAAACAAATTAACTACACTCTTTTTTATTAAATACGTTAAAATAGATACTTATTATTTTTTTGGTAAACTAATGTTTAAGACAAGATTTTTTATACATAGCACAAAGGGTAACAATTATTTTATAAGCAATAATTATTAGCCTGAAACAGTCATCCACATTGAAAAATCTCCTGATAAAAGTGACGCCCGGTCCCGTTGGCGTCATGTATCTTTTATCAGGAAATTTTTCAATGTGGATGAGTGTTTCAGGCTAATAATTATTGCTTATAAAATAAAAATAGATACATAAATTATTTAGCAAACTCGCCAATTCCTCGCCTACATAGTTTAGAAAATGAAAATATTAATGATATCAATATTTTTAACGTTATACTAAAACAGTTTCAATTGCTACCCCAGAAATCTAAAGTGGACTCATCAGTAAGCAGGAACTGATGTTTGACTTGCAATCAAAGATATTACAAGAACGAGATATGCTATGTTGGCCGCCGGACCGTAGCCGGAGTACTACCTAATTAGGGTACTTTGAACGGTATCGGGACGTGTACGCACAGAAATCTGTTCTATGTATTAGTGCGGATACCTTAGCGATGCCTTAGCGTAAGCGAAGGTGTGCAGTAGTATTGGTGAACAAAACCGGCGACACTCGGCAAAACAATTCCACTCAGTACGAACTGCGCATAGCACATCTCGTTCTTCTAATATCTTTGCTTGCAATTGACCGCCTAGCATCTCGGAGGAGAGGGAGTCGCTATATGCACAGCGACTAATCGACAGGGGGCGTGGCCAACATATCCGAGCATACCCGAAGTGAAGTATAGGTATAAAAGGGACACTTTCTTTTGAATCACAAACCATGTTACACAAACCTAGCGTAGCCGCTAAACTAATTGAAAACTGGGATGTTTTTCTTGCCTTGACGCGAGCAGGCGATATTAAGGGGACACTTTCTTTTGAATCACAAACCATGTTACACAAACCTAGCGTAGCCGCTAAACTAATTGAAAACTGGGATGTTTTTCTTGCCTTGACGCGAGCAGGCGGTATTAAGGGGACACTTTCTTTTGAATCACAAACCATGTTACACAAACCTAGCGTAGTTCTAAAAAGGTTTGTTTACATTATATTATTACAACGCCATTTCTGACGTTTCGTTTCACTGATTTTGCAACTCGGAACAGCTCGGGTATGCTCGGATATGTTGGCCACGCCCCCTGTCGTCTAGTCGCTGTGCATATAGCGACTCCCCGGAGGAGAAGGGAACAGCGCGACTTGCGGAGAGTGAACGAACCAGGAGGGCGATTCTCGTTCTTTTAGCCTTAAGCTAAATGATAGCATTCGTCAACGACTGCTATCGTTTGCGAAAGATAGCTGTCCGTCGCTTGTAACATCTTTTCTTAACTATTCAGCGATTCTCGTTCTTCTGATAGCCTTACAAGATCGATTTTTGAGAGACCTAGTAAAAAATCCTAAAGAAGCGTGGTTAAGAGCATCTACGATATTGTTAAGAGATTATTGAAAACACAAATTGGTGAAATATAACTAAAACTTAAAAAAACAAATACTTTGTATTATAATGCATTTTAATAACTGCTTATTTTATTTATGAATGACATAAATAAGCCATTTATCGAAGATTTACGTTTTCTGAAAAGGTACTTACCTCGCTGGATAGTAATGACTTTGTTACAGATTCACCACTTCTAAAGTGACGTTTGCTGTCAAACTAACGCTGCCGAATGGCGCTAACTGTCACCCAAGTTGATTTAAGAATGAAAGGGATTCTTATTTCGTTGTGGTTAACTTCAAAACCCACAATTTCGAGCGCCAGCCAGAAACTTATTATTATTTATGTAGAAATCCTCAATGGTATGTGTAGTTTATTGTAAATTAAATCACTTATCTGGCTTTCGACATGTTACGTACTTTAAAAACATCGCAATTACCTGATTCAATTCATTTAATAGCATTATTGTGCCACAAACAAGTCACTAATCATGTTTACAGTCAATGCTTACGATAATATTAAGTTTTCTCTTGTTAAAACTACGCAAATATTGCTAATTGTCAAAACGTCACAATTAAATGAAGCAAATTCTCCGCGAACGCTAGCGTTCGGCCGCCGAAAGACAGGTCTAGGGGTACTCTTCGCGTAAGGCTAAAAATTTTGGCGCGCAATCGAAAATCTAAGGATTCCATCTGTCAACGAGAGAACCGGAATCGCTTCATACGAATAAACCGAGAAAAATCGTTAATTTGAATGTAAGGACGATTTTAGTGTCGTTAAGTAGAACGAGAATCGCCCTCCAGTGCTCAACGGGAAGCTGACGGAACCGGTCCACTGGAGGAGTTATTATAACCCTAATGTAAAAAATGTACACATTTTAATGAACGCAATGTAAAAGCCTCACGGGCGTATAAAAAGGGTAAATAAATAGTTTAAAATAAATCTTCATGAACAACTTTTTCTTAAGGTTTATCCCATCAATGTAATATGGAGAAGAAAATAATGCTAACAAATCTAAATAAAACATTAAGCAGAACAAGATACATATGTTTATATATAGTATAAGTAAGACAATCGTATAGTCCATTTTTCAAAATGTTACCTTGATGAAACATCAAAATAATACGACAAAATATTCACAATGCATCGGCAAAATCCAATAAAAATAATCGCCTGGCCAAATTTATGCTCACTTGCCTGGAATGTGGAAAACTAATCCATTTCTTTCCCAATTTATTCGCTTTGCTCGATGCATAAAAGTTGGTTCATACGGTTCGATGAATTATTAATGTTGAAAGGTAGTTGGATTTGGAAATAAAAATTTGATTACGGGAAGAATTTACAATTTTCGCAAGAAAATTTTCAGAACTTTCAGTAGAATTTCGGTAGAAAATTTGTTGAGGTTGCCTACCATCTCGATTAAAATAATTTATTTTACTTTTGTCCTGACGAGTTTTCAAATTTTAAATATGAACAGTCATCAAACTTTTTGCTTTAGAAAAACGTTACGGCTCTAACGACTGAGATATTTTGGCGTGTAGGCACATGGCACATTATTTCTATATTATTACCATGGAGACTTAAGCTTTTCAAAACCTGCTAAAATTAAAGTTTACATATTATGTTTTGTATTTAGATGCAAAAAATAGTAAAAAAATAAATAAAGCAAGCAGTAATTCCTCGAGACTATAATAGCTGCTGCTAGTAAAGACATCTGGGGTCTATCACAGTGAAATCTATGACTTTACAATGTCAGATCGATAGGCGTAACTACCGATGATTTTATACCGATCCAAAGTCCTATGTCAATACGATATTGATGAAATCCGCTATTGTCAGTTTGCGACGTTCGCGAGCACGGTCAAAATATGGTTCCGACAGTCGGTAGGCAATTGCCACTTCTTTTGGAGAGGACTCTAAGGTGTCGGATAGGCTGTCAATATGCACGTCTTATTGGATAACGCAGTTCGCTATGTAAAATAACTAGCTAAACAATGAATGGAGGTGAATTAACTAAGCTTTTAGGATTTAAAGATAGTCCGTCGAGACGCGATCAATTTATTCTGTTCGAACTTGTTAGTCATAATTAAATACCTCATGAACTAATTACTTATCCTTTTAGTTTCAAAAAGTGCACGCGGATTGTTAATGTATATAAAAGTTATTATTTCAATTCGAAATTGTCAATTTATTGTTATTTTTTTACTTTTACGTGGCCGTCTGACGTAAATTCGCATATATTGCCAGCGAATGTCGATTTCCATTACCAATACCGAATTTGACATTATGAAATGTCAAACCTCAAATAGTTACGATACGATACAATTCTACCACCCCAGCTAGGAGAATTTCTGTCCCGTGTCTTCTGTGTTTTTTTTCTTATCTATTCTTGGCTATGCTTGCCTCTTTTTGAATATTCTTGTTCCTTCTTGGCTCTTCTTGTTTCTTCTAGTCTTTTCTTGTCTCTTCTTATCTTCCTTGGCTCTTCTACCTTTTTCCTCCATCTTGTTCTGTTTATTCTCTCGCGTCACTGTTCTTCAAGCCCGTTTCGTTCATGGTATATATTTTCTGGGTTGACTCTCGACGGTTGGCTTTGTCTTTCGCTATTTCCTTCCATTCTTCCGGCGTTTTTTCAAAGTACCTAATGTCATGTTGTAAAGAGTATCTTTTACATGGCAACCTAATAAGCCATTATTGGAATTTATGATGGGCAAGGATAAAGAAATTGATCTTCCTTCTTCTTGCCTCTTCTCTGCCCTTCTTTGGTCTTCTCGCCTATCTTTGGTCTTTCTTTGCTCTTCTTACCACTTCTTATCTCTGTTTTTTTTTATGTTTTCTTTATGGCTTTTCTTGGCTCTTCTAGTCTCTGATTCTTGATTCTTCGGGATTCAACTTTCATGTTCTTGCTTCTTTTAGCTTCTTCTAGTCGTTGTTTCTTTGTTCTTTTTGTTCTCTCTTTTTTTTGATTCTTTTTGGCTTTTCTTAAAATTCCTATTCTCTGCTTGCATCTTCTTGCTTCTATTATTCTTTTTTTGATTCTTCTTTCTTCTTCCTGCTTTTTATTTGTTCTTCTTACTTCTCCTTAGTTGTTCTTGCTTCGTCCTTGTTCTTCTTGGTTGTTATTGTGTCTTCTTGGCTCTTCTTTATTAGAATAAAATAAAACATTTATAATAAAAAGAAGCTCATCCAAAGTGCAATTGATAAAAACCGACTGAAATAACATAAACAATAATAAAAATGAAAAAAATTAAATAAAAGATTTAAAAAATGGTGTACTTGCACTATTGTCTGCTTAAGAATTTGGATTATGTTTTCAAACACATTCTTTTATCGAGCATATTTTCTTTTCCGAGAGAGATAAAATTAATTATTCTGATTAAGTGTTGCAGATTGCACGGATTCTTACGCGAGTGTACGACAAATATAAGATAAGCAGCTTGAACGAAACACTAGTTATTTGAAAAACGAGCTCCGAGGAGTTCATTAGCTAATGAGTTCTATATTCGCATCTTTTTAGGGAAAAATTTTTCGTTTCAAAGCCCGAACGGTCATAATACGTCCGTAGGTCATTGACTCGAACGAACTCGTCACTAGGAGTTTCGTTAATCTGCCTCCGTTCATTAATAAACCAGTAATTTTGCATAAAAAAACTATATTATTTAAAAAATTGTGTATTTTAACGGTCATCCAAATTTTTATGACAGTAAATTTGGCGAACTTTCTTTGTCGGAATTTCTTATCAATCTTTGACCGAAGCTAGGGAATGTTATTAACTGACCATAGATCACGAATTAAGTCTATATCGTATTGACATATTAGTCCAGTCAAGTTAAACATGAAAAGGGGGTTGTGCTTGCAAAAGGTCCAGTCATTCTGATTTTTTTATATGTTGTTAGGACCTAAACCAGTATTAAAAAAAAAATTTTGCAACTTCGAAAGTGCTGTGCGAGCGGCGGTGGACCTAAAAAACCAGGAAATTTTCGGATTTTTTTCAGTTTTTGCTCAATATCTCAGTAAAGGAAGGGTCTGACCGGTATAATTGAAATACATACTTTTAAAGTAGACTAAATTTTCTATAATTTGAGACTAAATTAAGCCATACACAGCCATTAGTTTTCAAGATACAGTTCTTCAAAAATAGGCAATTTTTTCCAAAAAGTGAAATTTTTTCGAAATGGTCACTTATTTTGTTAAATAATTTCTAAAATACGCATCCCACGTCAAATATTATAAGAAATAAAGTTGTTTTAAATTTAATTAGCTTTCATTTGAAACTAAATTAATATCTGTAGACTTAACGGTACTCTCAAAAATGGCAGATAACCAAAAACAGTCATAAGTGGATTTTGGGTGAAATGCAAATAAACTGTTCTCACGTCTTTTTATGGTTTTATTTATCAAACAGTTAACACATTTTTGATGAAAAAAAGAAAAGATATTACATCTATCGGGAATTACGTCATCTTCAAACATTGTTTTATATTCCTACATACCAAAATGCTTGTACAAACATCATGGTACCTACTATAAGGACAAATTACATGTACACAAAAAATAAAACTAATATAAATCATGAAGGTATTGTGTCTTGGTTGCCAAATCATATCTTTCTTTTTATCTTAGCTGGGAGAGGCGCCCAGTCTGTAGTCGGGTCATCTTCATCGTCCGAGCATTTCAGCTCCACATCCGGGACGATAATGCAAAATTTGCCACCGCATGACTGACAGAGGACTGAGCAGTGGAGCCCAGCCTTTCTACACGAGCAGCTCCCAGAGCATCCTTTATTGCATTTACACGAAATTTTTCGCAAAAGGGCAGGAGGTGCGGGATCCATCATGATGGGGATGGGGGTGAGTCCTTGAGAAGACAGCTTCCACCCCCATTCAGTGGGATTCAAGTTGACTCCCCGCCACTTTTGCACTTGGAGGTAGCACATAGTAGCCTGCAGCATCTTCCGTCGGTGGCAAACGGGCGAGGTTTATGTTTTTTGAAGTGACAAACGTCTTATACCTTAGGAAATCCAAAGTATCCCTCGCGATGTCACCCCCATATAGAGCCACGAAGCACTTGATGCCTGCTTCACTCACGGCTTGTGGGGTAGAGTCTGGCCGAAGGAAGACCTCCACTTGCTCAGCAAGTAGTTCACTCTTGCTCAGAAGTGTGCTGATTTTGGTCTTTCCTTAGCCAAACGGTGCTGAGGTGGTAGAGCACCCGGCAAACGCGTGGGTAAATAGTACCGTTCCTGGTAATTGTCGGGAGTCCTGGTTGTTGTAGGAGGTCGTAGAGTAGTGACAGTAACCAGTTTCACCCTTCGTGCTCTTCTGAAGATAGACGTTTGTCTCTTCAGCGCCTAAACCATTGAGAAGAACGAGCAGGTCGACATCTTCTCCCACTATGACGACTCGATCGGCATCTGCTCTTTTTGACAACGCCATCATGACGATCTCTCGATCAGCATCTTCTTTGGCAACAGCCACTTCTACTCCCTCCTTCTGAAAGACGTCACAGAGAAGAGTAATAAGGCGTCTCTTATTGTTTTCATTGCCCAATACATGCTCTTGAGCAATTTGAATTACTGTGGATTCATCGAAAGTCAATTCGTAGCTGGAATGAGCTGCGTAGCGCCGGAGTCGTTCCGCTGTTTTGGTGTTTTCTTTTGGTAGCATCTTCGGGGTAGCCGTCAAAAACGATGGAGACGTTCTTCCCAAAGTGGTTTCGGACGTAGGTGGTATAACGCGCCAAAAGTGCTCGAACCGTGCTCTTCCGCTGCCACACGACCTTGTGCAAGAGGTAGTTAACATCCAAAATGACGTGAGTGCTGGCATCTATCGGCGTGTGGCTGGAAAGAGGAGTGAAAGCAGAGTACAGAGTAGATTTTGTGCCCTTGCGCATCCCTTGTTCATTGAACAGAGACATCGGGAACAGGGTCAACTCATACTTGAATTCATCCTGTAAATCCTGTTCAGATTTCTTTGCAATACACACTCGCTGAAAAATTGTGAGCGGATCCACAGCCACTCTTCTGTTTTTTTCCGGCAGTTTAACGGTTGAAGTGATCGATGCCGTTTTATTACTACCTTGTCGTACATTTTCCCCACAATTTTCATTACTCCTTCCGTTCCAACTCTCTGGGCTGAGTGGCAATTAATTTCAGGACCTGCCAGTAAACCACTACTGATAGAAATTAAACTGTCAGTTTTGGGAAATGGAGGGTGGAGAGCAAACCAGTTTTTTAATTTTTCCACATCACTATTATCTCGGATGATTCGAGAAGGTCTCATGTCTACATGCTGCTCTCCAGTATGACATGATAAGCTGCAAAAACTGTCCAGTTCTTCACAAATGTTCAACATAAACACCATTCCTGTTGTCCACCTTGCCAGAACACTTTCGGAGATTCCTCTTCCTTGAGTCAACCCACCATAGGTTTTCATGGATCACATCAGTTTCTGCTCAATTGTTAGGTCTGAGCATAACCCAGACTAAAACTTGTCAGACCGGCGAATGGTGAAGGATCCTTTTGTGAACATGTCGAATTCACTTTTATCCATCCGATCTTATAGAGCCATCATATCCTTAAGATAGAGGTGCGCGCTCTTAGCATACAAAAAATGTCCAGCTGCGTGGAAAAAAGGGAGCATCTTGTGGACAGTGTACAAATGAAGGTTCCAATCATCAGCACGCTCTGCCTGGATGAATAGTTTTATCAAAGTGGTCATACGAAAGTATTGGACCCATAACTGTGATGTTGGACCATTCGTTTTAATTTTCTCCAAGGCACTTTTAAATTTTGCCTTTAGTATTTGGTAGGTATCAATTTCTTCTGCTAATATAGTGAGAGACCTTTCAGTGTCTCGCAGCAATTTTTCAGTCTCGTCTCGCTCCTCAGGAGTTATGTCAACCTCATTAAAAACAATGCTGGCCAGTGTGAGGTTTGCCAAAATGTGGGCTCGAACAGCTCGTAAATATGCGTGCCCATTCATATGGGTACCCATGGGTATAGGTACTAATGGGTACTTGAAATTTGAAAAAGTAGTAATTATATTATAACCCTAGGATAAACCCACGATCATAATGGATTTACTTCACAGCACAATAAAACCATAAAAAGACGCGAGAATAGTTTATTTGCATTTCACCCAAAACCCACTTATGACTGTTTTTGGTTATCTGCCATTTTTGAGAGAACCGTTTAGTCTACAGATATCAAACTTGTCTCAAATAAAAGCTTATTAAATTTACAACAACTTTAATTCATAAAATATTTGACGTGAGATGCGTATTTTAGAAATTATTTTACAAAATAAGTGACCATTTCGAAAAAATTTCACTTTTTAGAAAAAATTGCCTATTTTTGAAGAACTGTTTCTTGAAAACCAATGGCTTTATATAGCTTGCTTTAGTCTCAAATTATAGAAAATTTAGTCTACTTTAAAAGTATGTATTTCAGTTATACCGGTCAGACCCTTCCTTTACTGAGATATTGAGCAAAAACTGAAAAAAATCCGAAAATTTCCTGGTTTTTTAGGTCCACCGCCGCTCGCACAGCACTTTCGAAGTTGCAAAATTTTTTTTAATACTGGTTTAGGTCCTAACAACATATAAAAAATTCAGAATGACTGGACCTTTTGCAAGCACGGATGTACATCTTAACTGGACTATATGGCTTTATCGATTGTCCGTGCTAGACCGCGTTTATTTATGCGTAAAAGTAAAAAAATGCTAATTAATTGACAAGGTCGAATTTAAATAATAACTTTAACATGTATTGGCAGTCTGCATGCATCTAATTTTAGACTAAAAGGGAAGGTAATTAGTTCATGAGGTATTTAGTTATGACTAACAACTTTTTTTCCTCCGAGTTGGAGCAGAATCGGTTGATCGCGATTCGATCGTCCATGGATCGAGTATACGATTTCTTTTTACTTAAGGGCGTAGTCAATTCACTAATTAGCCAGTTATTTAGCATAACGAACGAAATTATCCAAAAAGTCGTGCATATTGATAGATTATCCGACGTCTTTGAGGCCTCGCTAAAAGCTTTTGTCCACCTACTGTCGGAATCATGTTTTGATAGTGCTCGCAAACATTGCGAACTGACCATAAATGATAGGTTTTATCAATACCGTATTAATATAGGGCTTTTTGGATCGGTTTAAAATCATCGGTAGTTACAACTGTCTATACGATATTTTAAAGTTATCGATTTCAATGTGCTAGACCCCCTGGTCGATAAAATTTGAAACAATGTTAATAATTCATGTGTATCATTTACGTATGGTTATGTGCATTTGCATTTAGGTAAACATATTTATCGTGACGTAATTTTACTAAGCATTAATTTTTAGAGTTGAAAGCTGCATTGTGATATTAAATATTTAATTGATAATGCGGAGTGGTAAATACTTTCAATATCCCTCCGATGGAAAAAGAAAGATGAAATTCGGAATCAAACGTTTACTTGAGATGACTTTAGCCGTTCGGTAACCAGATCTAAAGAGCCAAGTACTTTTTCTCATTTCTCTTACCATCTCCTTTCCCTTCGCATACTATTTAGCCTCGCAATATACACCAATTGAGGAGTGTTTTCACACACAAAAAAAAACTTTATTTTTACTCAGACAGTTTTTAGTTACTAATCACTCCGATTTAACATTTTGTGATAATCTTTAAATGCACACTAACTGATGGATACGATGAATAATAACAAAACCAAATACGTTAGTAATGCTATAGTCTCTCTGGTACCGGTTAGCAGGAGCAGTTAGGACTCTTTTGATATATTCACAAATTAAAAAAAAAACTTGAACAAAAGGACTTAGTGAAACGTAAGCATGGAAAAGAAAAAAGAGCACCAACGACAATCAAGCCATTTACATTAATCAAATACCCCGCCAGTTTTCCTATTGTTTCAACTTTTCATTAATTCCTACTGTTTCAACTTTTGCCCAAAATCTATCTTTATTTTGGTATTCAGAGGTCTAAATTTCAGCGAACTTCTGAATTTACAAAGACTTTGAGGGCGTTGAATTCATCAATAAGAATTCCAGTTATATTACATGGATCTAACAGATTTAATGAACGTTTATTGTACATTCGATATCTTGTCATAAACTTCCATCAGGAAGGGTGTTTCATTAATCGTTTCCAGTTGATCAGCCGCCCAAGAGGAATTGGGTCTTCTAACATAAAATTGATTGATAGTGCGTACGGATATAATAAAATATAATCTCGTCTGGGATTTATCGTTAATACGTACAATTGCTCTGGTTGTTGGCAGTGAGTTTGAGGACGGTGTGTTGGAGATCTTCATTTTCATCTACATCCGCCTCGTAAAGGGCGCGATCGAAGTAGGGGGCGCTCTCATTTCTGTCAGCTATGCCAGTCCGAATGAATTTCGTCACTGAAAACAAATTTAAAAAAATGGTAAGTAGTTCTGTGACTAGTTAGTAGACCTCGCATCCAAATTGAAGGTAGTTCTGTGAACAGTTAGTAGACCTCGCATTCAAAAAGGCATCTTTTTAATTTTCTCATATTTAATAAATTAAAACCCAAATTTCCTCTGAAATGAAATGATTTAAAAGTAGGTAGGTACTTAAGTAACCACCTACTTAATTATAAGCCACACGGAGAAAACCCATAATATAAAGTATTGATAATTAATTGAAAATCTCTTCAAATTATTCGGTATCCTGTTAAAAACGGGACTGCATGCCCTTAACGAATAAATTGATTGGTTTCATGTTAAACTTTTAGTAAAAAAGGAATGTACATATTCACGTGACATCGAAACACGTGTGTCCCATTTTTAACAGGATTTTAAAATATCAGCAATACTAATTTTTCTCCGTGCCATGTAATTAAGGCTTGCTTGAATAATAAATTGGATGCAGCAGATTTTCTAAAACGGAAACGGAAAAACACAAACAAATTTACAGATAGTTGGAGTGCCAAACGGTCGAGTTAAAACAGGAGTTTGCTACACTCTGTTCTGCGTTTGCAAGCCTGGTTTAAGGCCGCTTAAACCATACTTACGCCGTTTTAATAAGGCAGGTTTTTCACTATAGCACTCTTCCGCGCCGCGTAATATTTTACATAAGGCTATGTAAAATACTGTGTTAGTATACATGAAATAATGTAGGTTATGATTTGAGATTTTCACGGCCAGAAGTATTATAGTGATTTATTGTTTGGGGTATTATGCCATGTTGCACTTCCTCCTTCTTCACCCAACGCTTTGGATAGAATGACAGTGTACATAATCAGGGCAGATGTGTAATCTTCACCGTACACATCTGCCCTGATAATGGACCCTGTAATACTTTAAGAAGGAGGTAGCACAACACTGCCTAAAAGCACAAAAATAAATCACCGAAATAAAGTAGTTTTAATACAATGTACATAAATATTAAGTCCACTGTAAATGGCCGTGCCATGGTTTTATAATACCTTCGAAGCTTCGAAGGACGTAACAAATGTCACGAGTAAAAATAATATAAGTCGACATTGATGAAAAAATGTATATTTTTAAACCCAATATTAAAAACTGAATTCGGTTATCTTTTATATCTAATTAATTACTTCGGGAGCTCTTTAATATATTAATTCGTGGAAGTCGAAATACCTGGAAATAAGCAGTGCCAATTTTGTTTTTACCTAACTGAATTTAAAGATGTTTTTTAATGGAATGGCATATACCTATATCTGCCTGAGTTTTCTTGAAATCTACGTTATAATATACTATACAAACAGCTAACTGAATTGAATGTTTTTTCTTAATCAAATTGAAAATTCATAACATAATATCTAGTATGCTTATGCCTTCTTTAAACATACGTAATGATATGATTTTTCTTTTTGCAAAAGATGTTTGTAGTATTGAGTTTTAGAGACAAGTATAAGTAAAATACAGTCCATCCTTTTACTCGGTCTTTTTTACACGTTTTTGAAATAACACGATTCACAAAATATTTTACTAACGTAAGAACAGAATTTTTTTACCATTTTTCATGAATGCATTTTCCATGATTATTGCAACTTTTGAATTATTCCTCTAAAAAATGGTAATTTCCCGTGGTAAATGACCTTATTAAATGTATAAAAAACGTTCCTAAGAGCTTTATCTTTCATGCAATTATACTAAAACTAATTTCGGAATCTTTTATTACCTCCACAACTTCTTGGGGCACACGGTTTGATGCAGCTATAATTTATGTTAACCATAACCATAAAATAAAATAATTGACGATCAGACCGACTCTCCTTCGCCGGTCCATTTTACTCGAAAGTTATTTTTTTAAATACGGAACTAAAAAACATTAAATATTTATAACAACAAATTATTCTTTCGCTTTTACTTACACTATTAAAGTACATCTATTTACTTTCAATTGCTCTGATGTATTGGAAAGTTAAAAAAAATCTGGAGTAATCGCGTAGGTTGTTCTGAACAAATTTCTCTGTGGTAGCAAATATTAAGGGATTTTTTTTTTGTCTGGAAAGAATTTGTCCCAGATTTAGAAACAAAAAATATTCTAAAACTTACATATACTTACATACTCTTGTTCTAACAGTAAATAGAGAATAGTTTCAAGATTGTAGAACACTCGTGTTTACTGACAAAATGCGTTATTTCCTTTTAGAAAACTATTTGAATTTAAGGTTTGAATTAAGTTTAATATTGTTTATCAAAAAACTTTTTTACCATTGAAGACAATATTAGCAATTTTCAAACAAAAATTTGAAAGAGAAAAATCAGGAAAGGATACGGTCGCATCTAGGAATTGGACCCAGGACCTTAGCCTTGTCAGAACGCTGCTCTCGGGTTCAAGTCCTAGATGCGACTGTATCCTTTTCTGATTTTTCTGTTTCAAAGTTTTTCTTTGAGAATCGGTAATACTGTCTTCAGTGATTAAATATTACATTTTGAGGTTTTACTCATTTAAGTTATTCCAAAAATAAATAAAAACTTTAAATTTTTTTATTTCTATTTTCATCTTTACAGTAAATATATTATTTTTTTGGTAAACTAATGTTTATGACAAATTTTTTTATGCATAGCACAAAGGGTAACAATTATTTTATAAGCAATAATTATTAGCCTGAAACACTCATCCACATTGAAAAATCTCCTGATAAAACATATAACAAGCAGTAATTATTGAATGAAACACTAGAATATATTGAATTATTTCGCGGATAAGAGATAAGCCGCCATAGCTCAGTGGTCAGAGCTGTCAACCGGAAATCGAAAGGACACGGGTTCATGTCCCGTTGGCGTCATGTATCTTTTATCAGGAGATTTTTCAATGTGGATAAGTGTTTCAGGCTAATAATTATTGCTTATAAAATAATAAATTTTTTTTTTTTCATGTAAAATAAAAATGGCTTTTCTCACCATTTCATCAATGAAAAAATGTCAATATTTTTTAATAATAATCTTAATTATTTTGCGAATTAAGCGCATTTTGCCATTTTTTTAAACCGTACAGTTTTTGTCAAGTTTTGGTGCATTTAAATGCTTATATTTAGATTGTTCCTTGAATTCTTTCCGAAATTTATTAATCCGTACCTACTTAGAATAGAGTTAGAATAGATCTAAATCGAGAATTTTTAGTGATGAGAAACAATCGCGAACACAGATATGTTTATTGTCTGTGACGGTAACATACATCACATACAGGGTGTTTATACCCTGTATGCAATGTATGTATGTAATGCACTATGTTGTATCATCTGTGACGGTAACATACATTATTTACAGGTTGTGAAGTATACTATGTTGTATTATCTTTGACTGTAACATACATTACCTACAGGGTGTGAAGTACACTATATTTTATATTATATATTATATACGAAGGAAAAAAAATCAGCTTTTGGTATGTCAAGAGACGTGCGTCTGCGCACCCTCATAAATAATTTTGTATTGCATTTCTTTAAAATTGCGGGTTGCACATCACACAGTTAAAAAATCCAAAGCAACCATGCTGAAATTATTATTTTTTTAAATGTATATGTAAAAAATAAATAAATAAAATACAGTGCTTAAATTATTTTGTTATTAATTTAATGTAACTATCGATGGTTTGTGCTAATAGGTGATAATATGTAATTATATACCATAACATAAAACGACAAAATGTAAATTTAGTTTTTATGAAATGTTTTGTCTTGGTTTTCTCTGGTCACCATTCAAATGGCACAACAAAATATAACAAAATCATACGTATTTGGTTCATCGAGATTCCAAACTAATTCCATCGATTGTGTCATCCGATAACGACAAGAGATGCTGTAAAGATGTCAAATTACGCGCTCAATAAAGAGGTGGAGTTTTACGGGTTTTATGAAACATTCAAAAGAATATTCGCATCATTCAAAAGGATTGATGAATAAAATAGTCGTTGTAGGTACTTATTTGGAATGTCGCTGTCGTTTTTGATGCGACACACGCTACGTAACACATTATTTCTCAAATTATGATTCATGTTTCTTTGACGCTTTTTGATCATTCGACATGCGTCTCAAATAAATTTCATTTGCCGAAAACGGCGCTCATCCCCGTCACTTTAGGAATTTAAATTGAGATTCACGCGTCTCCGTACGCGTGTTCTACGTACTTTCCAATTCATTTTCACATCATGGTAGGTAAAATAATATTTTAGTTATTTGCAAAAATTCATACTTTCTGATTCATTTTCACATATAAAATATTACGAAATCACGAAAATATTTTGTTTGCTGTTAGTTCCAAATAAATTTTGAACGTCAAAGAAACTGTACAGATTATAAAAAATATTCGTTACACAAATAGCAAACAAACATATTTTGTTAATTACTCTTTTTACTATCCGGTTTCAACAATTTTTTTTTTTTTAAATCTGGACCAAATATTTTAGGATATTAAAATTCAATTACTATTTCTACCACCTCGGATCAGGTTGAAACTGATGAGGCAGTTTATTATATACCAACAAAACGTGTTTGTATATTTTCATGTACTTTTTGTAAGAATAATAAAATTAAGATTTGTAAATAATAAAATGGTTGATAATTATTGTTCTTATTTATTTTTAGACATATACTCATATATAAGCCGCTTGTGGTGATTTTTTTTTCGATAAACTTAGCTGTACAAAACTCTTTATTTACAGTTTTATAACTTTGGATGGAAATGAGATCGAAAACTGATAATATAATAATTGCGATGATCTGCAAACTACATGAAGTCAGGCTGATTTTTCAACAGTAATAAGAAGATTGTTTTAATTATAATTGTACTACCGTATTTCACCAACCTTAAAATGTCTTGTTCATTTTATGTATATTGTTCTATTTCATGTTTCATTTATATTTGTTAGTATTATCTTCTTCATTGATTAATAATAATATCTTGAATATATAAACGACGAATTTACGACTTAAAATGGAGTTATATAAATTAAAGAAGATAATAATAAAGATACTTCCTTTTTGTTTTAAATTGCCAATGTTCGAAGTTTTGCAGAGCAGTCAGTGTGTCACGAATATTTCAAACGTCAAAAGGAAGAACAAGTAAAACTTTGACATTTCACCCACCAATTTTAGACTGGGGCAAACTAATTTCCGTTTTAATAAAACCTACAATTTTATATGGGCCGAAGACAGCACGGTTTTAATGATCAAATAGCTTGGAAGTAAAAGTTTCATTTTATTTTTACTATTATTATTACGAGCGAGGGCAATATCTCGGTAGTAGAAATTATTTTCTTTTATATTTTGCATCACGCAGAGTTCAGAGGTTCAACACTATCGTGGCTTTTTATAACCATGATAATGTTTTCTTGGCAATAAAAAAAGTTTCGACAATCCGTGGCCTTCTGAATTTCAGTAGCGTGTTGATAATTAGTAGTAATATTAGGATATTAGTACAATATTAATTAGATTACCCTATTCTCACCACAGAACAAAATGAATTAATCATTAATAATGAAGTCACTCTTTTTGGTTAGTATTTTAGCCAAATGACAGCAGCACCTTTTAAAAACCGTGCTTAGCTCATAATGTCCATGTCCAAATTGTGAAGTATTCGAGAGACGTCAGGGATATTTTAATAGTATTTCGTATTCATTTTGAACTACATATTAATATGATGTTGTAAATTTAGAATGGAAATTATTCGAATTTTACTATCTCAGGCAAGCCTAGATTTATGTCTAGATCCTTCTTTGTTGGCGAATTTAAAAGGAAACTGAAATATTAGACTAGAGTGTCAATAATTTCAAATATATTCTGAAAATATTAGAGAGATATCGCTAGGGATTTTTTATAATGTTCTAGTAGCACAAAACAAGAAAAAATGTTATTAACGTATGTTTTTGTTATTATTCTTTCCCATTCTTTTCGCTTCATTTGTTTTGTGAGAATCTTTCGCTAACGAGTTCCAGTGTTGTGACACATTTGTTAATATCCTCATCCTGTGTCTTGTTTCATCTGCGCATTTCTTATTGATACTTGAGAAGAATGAAGTAGAATCTGGAGCACAGCTATTCCCGTCGGATATGAAAGATCGGTAATGAGATTTTGAGTTAATGGCGACATCGCGCTTTGTGACGCTTTCAATTAACTCACCCCAATAAACATCGCTAGGAGAATTATTCTTGTAATTTTATATTTTTATCGAAAAATATTTGCAAACACAAAACTTTTTATCATCCCTTTGATTTATTTTAAGTATTTAAACTTTGGAATGAAGAATTTTTAATGATTTCTTTTTTCTTTTGAATTTATGAAATTGTTTACGTGATATGAAAAACACGTTTCTAAGGCTTAATTTATTTATTATCATTAATAAAACGATAACTTATTACAAATGATGCAGTGTTGGCAAACCCGAAAGAAGAATTATTTGATTTTAAAAACTTAAAAGTTAAGTTTCTTAACCACTTCTTAAGCCTCCAAGACTGTATTTTCCTTAATAGGTAGGTACTTGTATAAGTAAGCTATAACTTAATCCCGGGCGCCGTTCAAAGCAATTCTAATTACAAATCAATTTATCCTTAAGTACTCTTGATGTAACTATATACGTTCCTGTCCGCTTAATCTAAAGTTCTAAAGCACCTGCTATTTAGGTGAATCTATTTCAATTTAAATCGTTTAAAGTGTCCGTAAAAATTACGCCGCGCAAGGATAAACGGGACCGCATAAAAGTCACTGCATTCCCACCCAATAAGGTACGTTTAGGCGAAGTAATGAATCCGCAATTATCCCTCCACAGCCCAGTGGCCTGTGTTTGGGAATTAGTGGAAATACATAATGGCTGTACAGATTCGGGTTAATGTGGCATTAAATGGCCGGCATTCGTTTTACACAACTTGCCGGTAAATGCCTCCAAGTCAGGGGCCAGCCGCAGACCGGAATAAATTACTGCAACTACTTATTAGTTTGTTTTGCAAGAATAGTGCAAAACCATTCTTGATCTCCTATTGACCAGATAATCGTTTTATAGTGAAGCTGTGACCTAATTAAAATTACTGGGTCATATTTCGAAGTGATGTTTTATGACGGGTTACGTATTTCATGACTACGTTTGTGCTATGAATGGCTACCGAACAAAATTCAATGTTCCATTTCAGAGGAAAGATGTCCAGTTTGCCACCCTAAGCAATGTTGGAAAAAACAAGATCTGAAGCTGTGCAAGAGATTATGATGTATGTCGTGAAAGTGGGGCAAGATGGGAACACCCTAAAGTGTATTTTTGAAGCAATATGACCCGACCAGCAAACGGTGATAACGGTTATGATAAAATTTTTAACACTGAGCCATACCAACTTTGAAAAAAAAAAAAAAGAAACAAGTATTAATACCGGAAAACGAAACATGTTTTACATGAAATTCTTACTGCACGTACGTATCTTTTTGTCCTATTATCAGTATAGTATCAGACTTAACCGTTTCTCTGTTTAGAATACGAAATGTTTGGTTATCATTTGCAAAAGCATTTTGTTCTTATCAAGAAATATTTTGTAAAAATACATGCCTCTGTTCTTGGCTGTTGTCAGATTAACAACATCCCTGCAAAAAATAAATAACTCCCGTCATCGGATCTGACAGCGGTTAAACGGATAGATCTTGATAAATATCACGATTTGTATTTGATGGTTAAACACCAAATTACGAATTTTCCTGCTTCGAAGTTTTATATTTCCTCAAAAATTAATGACAAACAAAAAAACTTGTCATGGTCAAAAAAATAAGAAAAGCCAAAAAAGATATATTTAATATTGAAGACGTATCCATCCTTTGATATGGATATCTAAAAGTAAAATTTTAATAATCCTACTGGACGTCTGCTTTTCATTTCATATTTAATTATGAAAGACGACCCAGGAAAAATAATCTTTACATTTATGAAATCTCGAATGATGGAATTACTCAAACGCAAATCTCGTAGGCTTGCCGTGCCGAGTCTTGCCTTATTAAAAAATATTTTCTCCAAAGAGCCCCCTCTACAGCGCAGTAATAATGTCAATCGTGTTTTACGCTCCCGTGTTGTAGTTAGAATACTTTACATACATTTTGCAGGGACTCGTTTTGGAATTCCCGACGAAATTTTTTCACTGGAACATTTGACGATACAATACACTGTATAATATTTTACAGTTAACTATGTGGTAAAAAGATAAATTTAATATTGTTCCCAAAGAGTTTTTCGGGTTGGAAGTTACGCGAACAGATAAGTAAATAATGTACTGAAACTCGGTGTATAAGCAAACCACTTAGTCGAGGGCGCTATTCACCTGTAAAACTTTGCTTCGTCGCCACAGGCCTAAGTATTCGGTTGGCGGAAAACAACATTGCCTATTTTCAAAACTTTCTTTCCGAACGTTTACTTCACCGAAATCATTAAAACCTTCAACACTTTTAATATATCTTTTAAAATAATGACAAACTGAGAAAGGTCATTTTTAATTATAAAAAAATATATTGCTGAGATATACAGTTTTCAAATAAATCATAGCGCAGTCTACAAACCTACAAGAAAGTGAGAAATTCCTCGGTACTCGATATTGAAAACGATTAACTCACTTTGCTAGCAATAAATAAAGTTGCCGCTTTCGGATAAAACCTAAAAATTAGATTAATTAATAATTACAGAAATATTCTAGCACAAGACTGTATTGGAGAAGACCAGTGAGTTGCCACGATCACTCAATGGTCACTAGTAGAGCGGAAAACATCATCGTTCACATATCGATCGCAGCAAAAACATTTTTATAGTACATTATACTATTAATGACCATATTAATATTATATCTTTTTCAGATAAAACATAACGCAAACTAGAAAATCGTGAAATTAAAATTCATTAATTTTTAATACGTTTAAAATTAATACAAATTTAATATGGTTTTCTGAAAACAAACCGAAAAACAATAAATAAATACCGAAAAATACTGATTCAGCATTTCATGATAAATGGTGTATATATCTACTAAGGTTGAAAATCACCAAAATTTGTAATTTTCAAGCACGGTATTTTAGCGTTATTCTCAAACTCACGTTTACTTCAAATAAAGGAATATTTTAACAAAGTTATCATATTCGAAACTAAAGTCTGTCAATAAATCTTCATTAAGTTACTAACGATTTGATGCTTGTATAGCTTAGACTCAGCATTCATATTAAGCCCGCGGCGTGATAATATTTATTGTTTTTGGGTAAATTTCTGGTCTTAACTGTCAAAATGTCTGTCCCTCGATTTACATTTAACCCGAATTCATTATGTCCTCCCAAGTCTCAAGAGTTCAAGAAAGCCCTATTTACACTGGTTGTTATTGAGTGACGAACCTTGTCGGCTTCTGCTACTAACTACGAGCTTACGATCAATAAACGGAATAACTCTGCAAAATATGTAAAATAACTTCTATTGAACCAGAATTAAATTCTATTTAAATGTTTTTTTAAATAATTTGGAATCTGTGGTGTGCACAGTGTGCAGTCATAGAGGCGGAATCACTTTGCAATATGCAGTGCAATACCTAGAAAGAAATAGTAAAATAATAATAACACAATGGCTTGCTTGAGTTTTGGCAAGTGGCAAATAGCATTGTATATTCATAAAATTTTATCTTGGACTTTCGTCGTACTATAAGGGGGTGGTAAAGTTTCGTCTTGATCTACCATTTTGGATACTATTACATTTATCATTAAACTTTGGATTTCCAGAGATATTTTTTAAATTTTACCTTTTTTTTTCCTTACATGCTTATTTAATTGTCCAAAATTATAGCCGTGGATGAACACATTTTTACTACCGTTTGAATATTTTTCTCCAAAACATGATGTTTCTTACAATTAAAAATATATTTTGCAAAATCGTAAAATCCTTGATTTCTTGGATATATTTCGCTGAGAACTGATACTTGTTTTCAAAACTAATAAAACTAGCTTTATTGGTCCGTCATAACGCCCCTTCTACCAATAACCCACTTAAAAATCCACAGCCCTCCCTTGGTCAAAGAGTAATATTATACGCCACTGGTTGAGACGATCTTTCACGATTCTCTTTATTTCTTCATGGCGTTTGAAATAAGAGCTTTTAATCATCATAAATATTATGATCTAGATTTATTTTCATCGTCTCTCCCAAATTTGCTTTCCCTAAACTTTAGGAAATTCTGCTCTATATCGGTAAATAAACGATAAATCATTCTACAGCAGATAATATATAGGTACCATTTCTAAATGATTTGAATTTAATCAAGCTACGTTTTTTTGCGAAGCAGTTCATGGGATTTCCAATTTAGTTTCAGAGAGATGAATTGCGATTAATTTTGCTGGATTGTTTGTGTTAATTGCATTTCAGATCTAAGCTGTGGTTAACAGGAAATCGGAAGCTGCTTAATAAGGAAATACAGCTGGCAGTAACTGGATGAACTTAATCAATAACAGTATCTAAGACGTAAATCTACTAATCGAATAACATGTTTATTTCATCCTAGGAGCGAATTGATTTAAGTCTGTAACATTATTAGAGGGGCAAATATTCAAAATAAAAGTAAATGAAAGGAAAGATCCTTGTTTTCTTCTTCTTTATACATACTAGTATTTTTTTGTATTTGTAATTGTTTATTATTTGTGTTTTTTAAAATAAATATACAATGTTTACAAGTCATACTGTTTTAATTTATACTACACTTCCATTAAAAGCATTTGCTTGTGGATGGAAGAGGAGTGTACATTTGCGAAAAATTAATATAACTAGGTTAAAAAGTTAAAAAAATTACAAAATTGTATAAAATGTAGTGTAATAAATTTTTTAATTAGCATATAGCATGATATCCAGAAACTTATAAAAAGGCAAAAAAATATTTTCCAAAGTACCCAGTTTTTTCTTGGTTACAGTCAACCTTTGTTATGAAATTAAAATTTTACAAAGGCCTTTCGTTACTCAAGAGTTAAAACTACATTAGGTTTTTATGGGCGACAAGAGAATTGTTTTCCTTCAGATAACTCTCTTATCTTCTTTGTTAAATCATGAAGTTATTTTAACTTTGATTCTCAAGAAAGAAACTCGAACTGCGTTCACGGGGAGGCACGGGGGTTTTTACACTCACTGGGAACGTAAAAACGCTTTGTGCTAGGACAAGTGAAAACTTGCCGCCATTGCGCGCTTGGAAACAAATACTTTCTGCGGCATGTTGGGCTGTTGGGCTGTTTGGCTGTTGGGCTGTTGGGCTGTTTGGCCAGTAGAGACTCGACTTTAGTCGTACCGCCAGCACCGGGTAGTACTAAACTTTGACATTATGAACATGCTGTGCTGGATTCAACAATAACAATGGCAATTGGCGCTGTCCCTTACCAAAGACTCGGTGTAATTTGTAACCATTCCGGCCAAGCCGAGAATTACTTACTCGAAATGGGTTTTTTCGGTAAATGAAAAAAAAATCATCTTCTTTTCATCCTTATGACATTTTACAAATTCATCGATTCCATTCTCTGAAATTGTTTCTTCGAGAAAGAACTTACTGAGGTGAATAATTTAATTATAGCTGAACGTGGAATCTTTTTATTTCTGAATATAGGCACAATTAAAGAGGGTGAAACAAAATGGATATAAAACAGATCTTTTATTTAAAGTCGATAGTCCGTGAATGTTTGTCATTTAACGTGTAATAAATTAATCGTGAAATTCATAATAACTATTCAATTTTTTGTTACACTTTAATCGGAATTTGGTCAAAACTTTTATATCCTAAGGGTAGAAATTTTTTTTCCGAACGACTCTAAAATACCAAATATGGGGATGAAAAATAAAAGTATCTCTAATGTCGATGGCGAAAATCTTAAGCTTCGCCAGATTGGCTTTTAAAGTTTGTAAAGATAAAATTTTCTTATGCTTTCTCATTAAACTTTTAGAGGTTATCTTAAATGTTTTCAGAAAGAATGGGAAAAATAATAGTACAAAGTTTATGTCTGAACAGTGGGAATATTGAAAAAAGAATCTTAATGTAGCGAGAAAACCAGATAAACCTTTCAAAGGGCTTACAAGTTGTTGAAGCGTTTTTCCTGGAAAGACTTTCCCAATTATTATTATTTTAAACAGTTCATCAAATTAGTTTAACATTTCGAAATTCACTTAAAAGGGGCTTAGGACAGAGGTTCTCAAATTGCAGACTATCATAAATTTAATATTTGAACATATGTAATATATATAAAATATATATGTTTTAAATAGGACGCGCATACTTAAGATACATAGTATATCTGAATCGAGTCGAAATCTGTATAATTGTATAAATCACCATAGCACAAGGGATCTTAACCTTTCTGAGGTTGAGAGCAAACTTTACAATGATTTTCATTTCGATCGAACAAGAATGTAGAAATTAGAGATTTGATGTTGCTTTGTTATTCTATAAAAACTTTGACCACTAAATCCGTCACTGACCGATTATTATTTTTCCAAAGTAGTTTTCTTTCATCCGTGGTTATCAGTTAAAAATATTGAATCATAACATTTTCCGCTTACTGTGGTGGTAGTAAGAGATTTTAAAATACTGCCAGGTTATTCGTAATCCGAGAACGTTAAACAGAAACAAAAAAAATGTAATTACTTACAAAATCCTAAATTTGATTAATTAGAATCAACCTGCAAATGTAATTATTGGAACTGACCGGAAAATTTTATTTTTGGGATCGACCGGGTAGAGTTAGACCCGTTGCCGTAGAATAGGTATCTACGGTATATAATATCATGATGACAACAAAAAGTTTAAAAAAGCTGATCAATCATCTGTCAAAACTTTGTTTAAATAAACCAATGTAAGCAGATAAAGACAAGAAGGTTAAATCAAATAAACGAAAATCTGAGAACGAAAAATAAAATTTGCTCCGTCACTTAAATACTTTTATATATATAGCGGAATGTGTACTTGGGTTTAGTATATAAAGTATTTACAAATATTATTATATGTATTTTCGCACAATTATACATTACCTTGCTTAAAATTTTCACTTATATTTAGGTTGAAGGACAAAGAGAATACATTGATGAAGAAATACACCTGCCACATGGTAAACTTTAATGCTAAGTGGGTCGCGAAAATATTTTCCCAAAAGTTAATCGCATTGCTGCGAAGTTTTGGGAACCCATGCCTTAGCTGCTGTTCTCCCGAGAAAGGGTTAAAAACTCAATAGTTAATCTGTGGTAACAATAATGCCTTAGTGATAAGAAGTAGGTATCTACTCAACTGACTGACTGGCAATCCACGGAAACCCTTATAATATCCAATTAGAGCTTCCTACAGTGGTCGTTCTTGGTAGGTAGGTACCTACCATAAATTGAAGCCGATCTAAAAAAATTCTCAAAGAATCTTTAGTCACAGATTAATTTATTTAAGGCGATGCACTACGTCGTGTAATATTTTAATTTGAGCCGCTATCAATAACAACCTTTTCGTAGATGGCAATAAGGTTTTAATTCCCGCTTAACACCATCCGCCTGTTTTGATTTATGCAGGAAAAAAACATGGCCAAAAAGTGGCTTTTATTTTATTTTGTGGATGTTCAGGAATAAATATTTAAAATTTTTTGGATCATTTTATAGATAACTTAATTTGCCACATTATACAATAAAATCATAACCGAAAATGGGTTCGTAAGTAGGAGATTTTGAACTTTAAAGCAGTTTTCATAGGCCTTATACATTATTTTTTTCTGGGATTATAAAAACACTTATCTAAAAAATACTAGACTACTTCAAAGGTCAAGAAATATTCTACTCGCAGTATTTAATTAAAGCATCTGAAACATTTCTAGGCGACCAAATTTTCAAACCAAAAACACATGATTTTGCATTACTACGTATGGCATCACCTTAATACATAATACTCCATATCGATTACAAAATAAATATAAGAAGGACGCGGAAACTACGACACAGAATGGAGGATGTTGACCGGGCGGCGACTAACGACTGGAAACAAATGTAAAGAAGCCAGATTTGCAGTGAGTGCGCTGGCGTTGTGATACCATCGCAGAAATATGTGCAATAGGAACCGCTACAATAGGAACCGCCACAATAGTAACAATGTTGTATACAGTAGTGATTCGAAGAAAGAAAAAGGGGGACGTACGTGGAAGACCTCTACTCTGGATGATATACGTAGTCGAATTAAAATCGGAACAATGTAGTTTTTTTTAAAGTGACAATGTGGATTTAAAGTGAAAAAGTTGATAACGCGCGAGGAAAACAAATACTTTAAAGTTTAAAATTTTCAATACTTTAAAATAATATTATTAATATACCCAGTTTTCTGTTACACTAGAATTCACAACCTCAAAACTTTACTCCAATCCATTTAAAACCCCGAGCAACGTCGGGTACACGTCAGCTACTCCACATATTTAGGTACCTAACATAATATACGTCACCAATAATACGTTATCACGTGAACGTGCTTCCGCATAACGACACTGTCCCGGTTGGTACCTTGAAAAATCCTAGCCTTTACAACTTACTCCGAAGTGTGAAACCATTATGATAAAGTGGAATCAATTTACTTTCATCCATCAAGTTACATATATAGCACGTCATCTAGCTTATGTGCCCCATTACTGTCTGATTTTGTGAAATTGATGGCAGGATGAAAAGATTCATTTTTCTTGTTTTACTGTTATCCTGCGATATTTATTCTTTTAACATTTACTTTACGGAGCATTAACTCACCCCTCTTTACTCAGCTGGAGGCACTTTGGGATCGACTGAAGAAAACGATTGTTAATAATAAAATGAAATTGAAAATGAAGAACAAAAATACGTCTTACGCTGTGTGCCCTTTTTTGTGGTGAATAACATCTTAATAAAGAAATAAGAAATAGGTTCATTATTTGCGCGATTTATTATTTAGATGTAAAATGAGTTTTATAGATAATTCAACAGGGAGTACAAAGTGGAAACGTTCAAATCCAACATTGCTTTTGAACGAAATATATCATTCTTGTCATGCTTCAGGATCGGAATGCCTCATGTCCAATATAGGGTGCCTTATAAATGCTGGAATCCTTTCCCCTATTATGTGCAAACACGTATTGAGTGGAGAATTCTGTGTCTACTGTACGTTTCAATTTTTTTTTGTATTCATTAGACCTACATGTAGGTGTAGTTACCTAAATAAGACTTACGAGTAAGTTTATCAATAATATATAGCATTTTTTTTTTACAAAAAATGACAATGATATTTGGGTATTTATAGAAAATAATAGAGTTTGTGAACAACAATAGTGTTTTATATCAAAAATTTTAGTTAATAATACAAACAATAAATAAAATTCTTATCGTTACATGAATAGTGTTTCTCACTTTGTTAACATTATTTCAACAAAATCTTGTAAAGCAAATCTTGTATTATTTTTATGCTACAAAAATGTTGATGGAAACATCAGACTGAAACTATTTCACAAACAGAAAGAAAAAGATTGTCAAGAAAAACAATCGGTGACTTTGACGCAGGTAAAAAGTTGTCAGTTTTGTCACACATAAGACATTAAGTATCAATTTTAATACGTCTCATTTCGTGTGTGTCTATAGCACATATTGTTTTATCATCATCTTAAACTTATCTATATTTCTAATCAAATTGTCTTAACCATTGTACATTTTAAAATAGGACATGTATACATTATTTCCAATCCAAAATTACTATTGAGTAGATACTAATAATACCGTTGATCACAAACACCCTGTGATCCCAAGAATTGGAACACATTTTTGGTACTATCTCCCACTACATTCCTGCACGTGCACGTCCCTCCAGACCGTGGAATCCATACAAAGCACAGGGAAAACACACACATCACTAAACTTTACAAATTTAATTCTTAACAGTCATCAAAAGTATAGTCACATAATTTTCCCGTTTTCTCTCTCTCCCACATTGAGCAAAGCCGGTCGAGAATTTCCCTAAAAACGATGTTACATAACTAATTTTACTGACAAACACAAATTCATCAGACGATTTCAACTAAGTGATTTGTAATCGGAAATAAATTAATGAAAAACGGCCTCACTACGCGACTTTATGTTTCTGGCCTCCATTACGCAAGCAAATTCGTCTGTCAAATCATAAATATATAACTGTTGAAAACAACATTATTCTCCGTGATTATTTATCGTAGACATTGCTTTCTAAATGACTACAATAAAACTTCTATGATATTTCATACAATGAATACAAGATCAAATATAACCAATCTAACACAACACAATAACAATAACTTAAACGTGAAAAATTAATGTACCTTGACTTTTTCACAAAACTTATTATTCGAGATTTTAGGGGTAATATACGGTAGTTTAGAACCTCCTATTTGTATTTATTATAAGAATTTCAACAACCGCGGTAATTTATTGTCCGATGGGAATGAAATTTACAATAATCTTTTAAAGAAAAACTATTCTATTGTGCGTTAGAGCAGTCTTTCTCAAAGTGGGCTATAACGCCCCCCCCTGGGTACGCTGGAGGCTTTCAAGGGGGCAGTAAAAGACTCAAAAAAAATTAGGGGGCAATAAGTAAATCTAGAGAGGCGATGGCAGACAAATTCTATCTATAAAAATTCCACGGAATCTAGCTGAATTTTATAATAATAGTAACAGATGGCGCTCCGGCTATGACCTTTTCCCTCTTATTGAAATATTATTTAATCTTACAAATAAGATATGGGTCACACCCTATTTATCCTATTAATATAATAATAAAGGATAGAAGATACGCAACAGATGATAATGTAAAAAAATATGGGGGCATTAGATTTTTTTTAAATCTTAAAATATCTAATCTAATATATAATCTTTTTAAATAAGTTTGAGAACCTGTGCGTTGGAGAATAAAAAGTAAACAAGTAATTTCAGTTATTTATTTTATGATGTTTATTTTGGAATTCCGTTTGTAGTCGGATGATTCAATTCAATCGCTGTAAAGGATTTGTTGCCTCCCCTCGTGGATCATTAAAAAAATGATTTTTAAGTCCGTCACTAATCCGAAATGAAATGCGATTCCTGAGACAATTTCATCTTCATAAAATTATCCAAGCGATAATCTGAAATTTAATATTGGTATTCTTTCCAAAAAAAAAGTAAAGGATGAGAAACGAGGATCCTTTGAGGGCCTAAATATTCAAGTATCCCAACACGCAGGAAGAAACAAAACACTCGGTTGAAAAGACATTACCAAAGCAAGACCAAACGGGTTGGAAGAAAATAATGCGAAATAGATTATTTTATAGGAAAACAAAACTTCCCCACTCTAAACTTTGTTTCAATATATACTTTTGGAATTTTACGAGGAAATTCAGTTTTTGTCGCAACTGGGGGCTTAGTTTGTTTACTGAAAAATTATGTAAAATGCTTTTTGTTCCGAGTTCCATTATGAAATATGATTGCAATTGTTTCTAACCTTAATCAGGAAACTCGGACGTATGCCAATTTAATTAGCCTGTAAATCCACATTTCCATCAACTACCGAGCATAGATCGGAAGGGGTGGAAAGTCCACCGTAAAGTTGTGTTTCAAAATAAAATCCACTCACTGCCTATCTTTACTGACAAATTACGTGTTGTGATGTTTGTATTTTTACCTTTAGATTTAATTTATTATCATGGCAAAAAAAAATATTTTTTTATGTTAGCTTCTATACACAACACAGCATATCCAGTGGGAGAAGAATTACGGGGAACGGAAGAAAAACAAAGCAATAAACAGACTCGAAATAACCGTGAAAGCCGTGTACGCGTCATTCATACTGTTTGTGCCAATAAAAGGAATTTTGCAATAAATAAGAAAATCCTCTAGTGGTGTCGGCATATAAAATAATAGCAGGCTGTGTTGTGCTGTGAACATATGTTTCCAAATTCCTTCTTATGGGAAAAGATTAAAAAAATAAAAGTTGATTTATTAGAATGTCACTGAAGAACAAAGATTCCCCGAAGACGTAAACGTTGCTCGATTGAGCGTAGGAAATGTACAATATCCATTAGTAACTAGCTTTTACCTGATAAAAAAGTTGAAGCTTTAAAGATAAATGTTCATCACACTGGAAGCTTAATAAATTCAATGGATATTAAGGTAGTTCCCGCAGTAATAAAAATAGTTTCACCAGTAGGTGCTTTTTATGGAGAGTTTAATAAAAACGAAAAATAAACTTAAATCACGGCGGTACCATCTGAAAGGAAAAAACAGAATGTTTTTAATTATTTATTTTCGAAATTCATAACCAAAAGTGAAATATTTATTTATTGTTTTTGAGTTTAATTCGTAGAACTCCATTTAATTATTATTTTTTAATTTAATTAAAATCAAATTTAATAATATAATTATAAAAATTTCTGCAAGTATTTTTTGGTTTTTGTTATTGTTACAGCTGTTTCGGCTTTCGAGGCCATTTTCAAACGACTTGATTATATGATTCTATTTTACTCCCTCCCAATTTAAAATGATTTATTACCCGTTAAACCGATTTACTGATAAAATAATTGTGATAATAGATTTCATATTCTGTGGGGGTATTTTGAAGTCTGTTTTCCCCACATTAATGTTATCTCAATTGTTGAATAATGATGTAGTAGCTATTAATTTATTTAAATGTGTTATATTTTTGAGGTTTTGTAAACATACTTAGAAGCGGGGAATAAATAATTTTCCTTACTTTATAAATTAATGTTATATAAGGGTCATTGGTTCTTATATTGATTTCTAATTGTTCAAGTAAATTTAATCTAAGGCCCTTTCTAAAAGTGCTTTTATTATTTTTTTTTTTTGTTAAGTGAAATTTTAACTTATCAGTATTTATTAGAAATTATCTTTTTACTCTAGCTTCCTTTACGAATTTCTCCTGAAAAATTTTACCTCACAAATAAACATTTAAGTTACGAGTTCTGTTTTTTCTTATTCTAAAGCTGGCTTGAACTAATTTCTCAAGTAAACTAAGCTTTACATAGTGGAAAATTATCATTAGTTATACATTTATAAGCATGAATGGAAGCAGTGAGGAATTAGTACATGAGTTGGAACCATCTAGAGGTTGTAGAGAAATACAAGGCGTAAGTCGGTCGACGTTAACCCTGTTGTTGGTCAAGAAACCCTTGCGCTATCCGTCAATCGATTATTTTTCATTTGTGCCTAAAGAAAAGGCTCTGTTTTTCACAAAAAGGAACTTAAAACAATGTAAACAGTTTTTTGGGTCGGACGAAAGGAGAGATTTCACGGAATAATATACATATATTAAGTATAAAAAGCACTAACGACGAAATCCATCAATCTCCATGAAAAACGTTGAAACGGTTTTAAATTAGTGATACAGAATCATCAATCTTAATCTGTTTTGTTTGATTTATTTATTTTTCTCGCTTAGGAAAAAAACGCACGCTGATAGAGAGCAAAGACACTGAAGTTTGTGTTTGATGAAAAAATAATACGTTAATATAAAAATATAGGCCTCGGGGTATTATTGTTCTCCGGGCCCCTAAGTCCTTTCATAAATCTGTGTTCTATCGGATTTTTAGGACCATTGAAGATCATTTGTAAATTCACCCCACCCAATCCGATAGGGAATTGATTCGATGAAACTAGATAATCGATTCCTTCCTGACGACAACGTTTCGAGAAGATCTCTTTTCATTTATTGTCGCTCACGGCACATAAAGTAGTTAAATTAGAGTCGTTTTTCTTGGTTCGTCTCTGTTTCACTTGACGTCGATTTGTAGGTTCAGTATACACGTGTTTCATCTTATACCTATTGAACCCTTAATATACTTCAACCTTGCTTTGGTGAGTCAATCGTACCCACTAGCAATCTTCTTAGTTCTTTTGTGAGCTTCAACGTACGAACTCTATTTTGTTTAAAATTTGGCTGTTAAGATACAAAATAGAACTTTGGTTGCTATGAAGGTTGACTCTTTTACTCCACGTATTTTATCATTTTCATTTATTTTATAAATTTTAATGCAAATCATTCTTATGGCTTACACGTGTTTTCGTTATATAATGATCACAACTTAGTTAATTTTATAAAAGATCTCTTCATTAATCAGATCGAGCGAGTATCTCAGTCGCTATAGTGGCGGAAACAACCGTGATATAGTTTCAGAGCAAATAAATATCACTTGTGGCAACGAATGATACCTACATATCAAGCTTATGTTTTAAGCATATTTTTTTAAAGAAGTTCTTTAGTTTATGTGTTTTAATAGGTTTTGGGGTATCATATTTTAGGTAGATTATGTGTTTTAATAGGTTTTGAGGGAATACAAATGAAAAAAGATCATCTCGAAACGTTGTCGCCAGGAAGGAATCAATTATCTAATATTTTAGGTAGATTATGTGTATTAATAGGTGTTGAGGGAATACGGTCATCGTATTTTGTAGATATATATACGAAAAGTGACCAAAACTCTAAGGTCTTAATTTTTTTTAATGATAAATTAATGTTTATAAGACAAGGTTTTATGCATAGCATAAAGAATAATAAATAATTAATCGCCTCGAGGTACGGGTTCAATTCCGATAACGGGAAGTTTAGATAAGGTCAAGCGAGGCTATAATTATCCATGGAGAATAAAATTGTAGAGATGTTGGGTTTTTTTGGCGACGGAAAGGTTAGGTTAAGTCAGGTTAGGCTATAATCATATATGGGAGATAGTAATTTTAGAGATTTTGACTACCCTTGTTGATGACGGGAATTTAAGGTTAGGTCAGATTAGTTCAGGTTATGCTATTATTATACAAGAAGGATAATAATTTTAGAGATTTAGAGCACCCCCAACGGGAAGTTTAAAAGGGAGCTATAAGCCAAAAATGTGTATATTCTTAATATACCCTATATCGTAGGTAATAGGCATTAAAATCGCTTGACAAACGGAGTCTAAAAACGTCCGTCTTCAAGCACAAACCTGGTTTTTATTTATTTTGTAAATAATTTTATAAGAAAGCAAAAAAGTTAATCAAGTGAAACTGTCACAGATAATCTTAGCTATAATACTGTAATTTTTAAAAGTTATTTCCTTTACACATTCTAAAGAAGAAAAAAAAAAATTGTAATTTACATTTATATTTTTTATTTAGTAATTTATTTTTTAATTTGCATTCTACTCAAGCGAAACGAGAGGAAAACCTTCAATTTATCAAAAGCATATTTTTTGTTATTCATAATGTATACCAATTCGTTATAAAGATTAATCAAATTAGTGATTTGGCTTTAAGATTCGACTAAAAGTACGAACTTAATTACTTTTACATATAAGCTCGTGCGTATTACAAAGCTACCATATGATTATTTTATTAGTGTTGATTATTGTCCGATCGCTTTCATTTTACTAACAAATCTACGTATTCGAAAAACATACCAATAACCGTTCAATCGCGCTGAAGGATGCTGAAGGGATCATCAAATATGAATGACGTAGAGGGAAATACTGAGATGAAAAATGATTTGATCATAAAGACACCATACGAGGAAGCACGCTATGAACTCGAAACTAACTACGCCGTAGCGAGCAAAAAATCCGTAATAGCGACAGAGCAAATACGAGTAGGTACTTTGTAAAAGGAACATCAGCAATCATAAAAAATTACGACCGAGTGCCAGAAGATTTACCCTTACTTTATAATTTGTCTGAAAACTTTGTATCAAGATGTTGCTATGTACCTGTTAGGAGACATGGCCAGAATAATTGTTTTTATGGCCAAAGTCCAAAAATCTTTTGCCGGGATAAATGTTCTCTTTTACATCTTCCTCGGGTTATTATTGTTCCTGTGTAATTAGAGAAGGACAAAGTAATGGTTTTCCATGCAAGGCCAACTACCCACTCTTCTAATCGGCTCGGATGTAGGCCAATTTCATACATCGGCAGGTTTGGTTCAAATAATCAAATATTCGGATTTCAAATAGACCCCTGAGATTTCGGGAAAGTTGTACGGCGTGAAATGTAAACAAACGTGAGCATACATCACCATATAAATCTCAGTAAATTGGGAGAAAATTGTCTTATCCCACCTCAAGGGATGGTCTGTTTAGGTTCGCTCGGTATAAACGGGCCCTTAAACAGCAGAAAATGTTATGTTCATGGGATGATTGGAGTCAAACCTTTCCTGCGTATCCCCCAAACTTAATGGAAGATTGGAAAATGATTTCACAATTTTTAAATTAATATTCTTTACTTTATCTAACAAGGAAAAAAAACAAGGGAACCATATTATGTTCAAACATTTTACCAAAAAGGTTAGTGCTTCTTTGAGAATTTTCAAATAATTTTGCAGTTACGTCTATACACGGTACTTGACACGTTCTATCGATAAATTCTACAATATTCTTCTAATATGTCAAGCTATTGTAATTTTTGTCACGTATTTCCCTTAGAATAAAGAAAAAAAAACTAGAATTGCCTTCTTTACAAATTTGATTCAAAACAAATCTGCTATTGACTTATTACCTTTAGGTTCTAGACCATTTAGCATGCGATCTGTCCGGCTTACACTTGCCTGAAAGTGTATGTTGCCATCCTAATCTAGTTTCGTAATTATGGTGAAACACAGTTTTGTATAGAAATGTAGGCCCAAATTGGGCTTGTATTTGGATCACGAAAGACGCCCACAAAGCACTTATTGTGTTATTCTTTGTGCTTATGATATTATCCGTCTGTCTCTCTTAGATGACTTTATTGTTCCCCCATCTTCATCTTCATTGTGTCTCCTTCTTCAAAACTTATTTAACCTCATTGTGCAACAATTTTCAACGAAGTTCATTCTACCTGATTGCGCCGTTTCCTTCAGCACGTATTCACCGCCTAATGCCATCGTCTTCGCTTTTTATTTAAGAAATTTAGTTGTAACACGATCAATTTTCTTTTTCACTGTCCCCAGTGCACCATCATACAGTGAATCAATCAGATCATCTACAATATCTCGACTTTAGACTACGCAGAGATTTATTCATAAATATTGAAACCATACGAATAATACGTACCTACAACAAATAATAGAAATTTATTTTTTGGAATAACTTTATTGAGTAAAACCTCAAATTGTAATATTTAATTATTGAGGACAATATTAGCGATTTTTAAACAAAAATCTGAAACAGAATAATCAGAAAAGGATACGGTCACATCTAGGACTCGAACCCAGGACCCTTGCCTTGCCGGGGCACCGCCCTACCACTGAGCTAGTGGGACCCTCTCCGCTTCGGTCACTTTTAACTGTATCATACTTCGAATAAGAACTACCAATGATGTCTTCATTTTTTCACCGCACATTATTTATTGGCAACTATTTTTATATATTTATTGGACAATTTGTATAGCGCCGCTTTTGTGAGATATCAACTCAGGGGATCGCAAGATTTAACCCGAACTAAATGCAATCTAGACAGTAAAAATTAAATAATAGAAAGTTTTTTTATTTAAAACGCTTGCTTTTAGAGTAAATTCATATAAGAATCACATCGCCTTTTTACGCTTAGCCTAGACTTGGGCTTCCCTAAAATTCATGCCAATTTTCGATATGAAAATTTTGAAAATAAAATCTTAGCTATGTAAAATTTAATAGATATGCCGATGCGTAATCATAAACACAATTAAATTAATAATTTGTATAAACATACTAGAGTGATAGATACTTTCAGTATTGCCCCAACAAAAGTCCACCATTCAGATACAAAAAATTGCTTGAAATGGCTTTAGTCGTATTTAGTGGCTAGATCTGAACAGGGAAGTTCAACCTTCCGTTTTTTCATTTACTTCGACTTACCTCCACCTTCAGCCTCCCAAAATACTACATACCCTGTGATGAAAGGCTTAAATCACAGTGAAAAACAGATAAACAATAGCTGCTAAAAATATGCAAATTATTTATGAAAACGGACATGCTAACGACATCTGGCGGAGAAAGAATTGATCCAGCTTGCTTGCAGTAGACACCTGTAATAGTTGGAATTATGTCGAGATTCTATAGCATAAACACAGAGGTCATTAGAATCGTCTAGGAACGACTAGGAACCCCCTGTCTAGGCCTAAAAACAAATATTTAAGGTTGTCGACCAATTAGATCTGGACGAGAGCTATAAAAATTTTGAATAACCAATCAGTGAACGGAGAGGCGTGCATCAACTACAGACAAAGGATTGAACCTTGGACCCGACATTAAAATAGATAATTAATTGCATTTCCGTTCCCACAAAAATTAGAGGTGAACGCACTATGGTATAAACACTGACGTTCAAGGCGACAAACTCTAGGAAATGTTAACAATAACTGAGACATTTAGGTGATAGCGAACCGTTGACATCGAGGGCTTTTGGCCTTTCATGTTGGAAAAACACACACACGAAAATGCAATGAAAAAAAACTATAAACGTGATGGTATAAAAAAGGACGGGTAAAACGAAAGAAAGTTGCTGGCAGAATTTTCAACTATAGTGCAATTATTTATGATAGAGATAGGGTGTCAAGTTCGATAAAAATCGTACTAAAGGAAAACGAAAGTGTTAGGAACATTAGAAACTAATCGTTATCAATTTAAGATGAAGCGGACATATTGGAAAATCAATTTGGGAATGAACATCTCGCATTAAAATAGACATTTTAGAAATAGTGGAGCGACGGAACGGAGTGATAATACAGAGATTTTGAGCTACCACAAAGGTCCTAGGAATATGATAATAGAGTACCAAAGGAAGGCCATAAAACTAAACATATAGCGATAGATTAGATTCAGGAAAAGTAGACATTTTACATAATTATCAGGGTAGATAGATATTAGAGTTACACAAGATTACAGAGGGATCGAAACAAGATAAAAGGTTGACGATCTCATGTGTATTCTGAAGGATAAACAATCGAAATTCGAACATGATTCTTATTTACGTTAAGGTAATAAACGATTAGAAGACCAATAAAATTTAACGCGGAGCTTATGGAATATTTATTTAAAGCAAAAGATATTAAAATTAATAGGTTTGAAATTAAATTAAATTTACGACTGTAGTACATAAATTCGAGACGTAAACAGGTGTCCAGACATATAATTTATGTGAAATCTTGTATGACAAAGATGGAGGATGGGGCGGAGATTGGGTCAGGCAATAAAAGTGACAGATATCCCAGAGCCAAATTAGGTATATCTCCCACAGAAGTGTGGAAAAATATATATAAATTAATAATAAATGAAGTATGAAATTTTCCTGGAGACCACACACATCGGGAAAAGTGAGAAAAAGATAAAAGGAAGGGTAAAGAACGGAGATAAGGAATGATCCAAGTGGAGAAAAGTGATACAATTCTAATTTATCCGTGAAATAAATAAATACAACTTGGAGAATAAGTAGTTATAGAGTTATGAGAAATAAGATAAGAATAAAGAAGAAATTTGTGGAAGAAAACGTCGCTAATAATATAAAATTCAAAGAAAAAGGGAAAATACGAATCTGCGACATAAAGAGAGAAAGTACGGGTGGAAATGGAAAAGCTCATATAAGTGACAATAAAATTAAGTAGAATTTAGACAAATCGAAATTCAAAAATGCGTAGTAAAGATTTCGACATGGATTTAAACAATTTTCGCACGAGATGCATAAAATTGAGATCTATATATATGTTATTGGGGACGGACCTATCGCGAATTGAGGAAAAAAAGGAACGCAAAATCATGAGATTTTAACTACATTTTGTATGAACAGAGGACAAAGGGAGCTTGGGCGATTAACGCAGACTTACCCGATTCGGACCCTATCAAGTTAGCGACGTGAGATAAAAATTAACCGCCACCCAAAGCCGGACGACAAAAGATCGTATGGATGTACAATCAATATTAGTGAGAGGGATGTTCAAGGTTACGAGTTGATAGGAGATAGAATTAAGCATCAAGAGAAATTCAGATACGTCTTTTGGAACCTGAGAGGGGTATAAAAGATGGAACACATCAGTCAGGAGACAGTCGCGCCGAGGATTCGAAAAGTTGTTACGTGGCAGTACTACGTCTTTGGTAGGATTAACAGTGAAAAATCTTTAAGTGTTAAATTTTGAATAAGTCCCTGGGACTTAGGAAAATTTTGTGAAAAGTACAAGTGCTAGAGTCAGTGAAATTTAATAAGTCAGTTAAATTAAATCAAACAGTGAAAATAAATACAGTTTAAACTCAGTGCTTTAAAAGTAAAGTGTGAAGTGCTTAAAAGTGTTAAAAGTGAATAGTGCAAAAAGTGTTAAAAGTGAATTATTTAAATTTAAAAATAATTATTTCATTCAAAGTGAAAACATTAGAATTTAATGGAGAGTTTTATCGTTAATCCAGAGTGAACGGGTTCGCGGATTGATATTTAAAAATAGATTATAATTTTGCATCAATCAAACACAAAAACAAAAAAAATGGATTCAATAATAATAAACGCTCAAACCTTTGTTCTAAAAGTAACAATTCGAAAAAAAAAATAATTGTAGATACTTTAAAATATTGGTGAAAACAGTGAAATTTAGAAGAAAGTTTTAAACAGATATTTAATTTATTCAGAATCGAAATAATTAAAAGTTTGCGCATTTCGGAATGAATTTTCTTATAAATTTTTATAAAAAATTAAAAAGGAATGAAAACAACAAAATAGTTCGACCTAAATAATTTATAATTTTCCGGCACATCTATATCACAAATATTAAATATCAGCTAATTTATATGAATCAAGCAAGAATAAAAATTAAATAGGAATAAATAGTCGAAAAGATTTATTTTGAAATTGGTTGGAAAATACAGTTAATTAGGTAGAATTTTCTTCGGCAAGGTTGTTGTGTAGAACCCAATCGGAAAAACCTTGGTGGGGGGTAAGTTTTCCTTTTATAAATAATTTTCAGGACCTAGGAGTGAGGAGATACAGCTGATTATGGTATATCAATTAAACTATTAAAAAAAACAACAAAACAAAGCATTACACATTAATATATGTATATTATGTATTTATTTATATAAAATAAAGTAATATATTGTATATAAAGAATAAATATATATGTAATGTATTTATATATATGTATTTTATTTATTTATCGAAGCGTCGAAATGGTAGCGATTTTAAATACCTACCTATGGACATATCTACTTTATTGAAAAAGAAAATATGTATTTATTAATATTCAAGACTATGTAGATTCATATATTTTATATTTATTTATTAATATATGTACTCTTATTTAACATATTTTGACAATCGAGATATGTGTACTTATATTTATATTTATTCTTCACTTAACCTCTTAGTAAATTTGTGATCCAAAAATGAAATAAATAGTTTAACTTCAAAAGGAATTAAAAATATTTTAATTAACTATGCACAATAAAAGGTAACATAACTGAATTACAAGGAGAGGTAGAAATATTTCTTAAATAAACAATCTCGCATCTAGGTTAGTGTGTCAAAGAAGGTGTTTATATTATTCGATTTGTTTACAAATAGAGACGCTGAAGATCTGGGCCAACCGCATAGTTTGAAAACGACCTTGGCCGTAACTAGAAAATTTATTAGAGTTATAAGGATAATCATCAGGATGTCATTGTGCAATGTGCAGCGATTTGGGTCATTCACAAATGCCTATTGTTCGCAAACGACGATTGAAAAATCACGGGCTAGCCAAATTTATATCAAAATATTACATGAAACATTTGAATACCATTGATTAGATAGTCGCATAGATTTTTATTAGTTACCTGAAACAGCTAGAAGCTGCGTGCTTACAATTACCTACCATTCACAATCTACAATTGAAAAATCACGGGTTAGTAAGATTTATATCGAATAATTATACAAAACATTTGAATGTTATTGATTGGGTGCTCATACAAAACCCCATCAGTTGCCTGAGACATTTGAGAGTCGAGTACTCTCTAATGCGGCAATCAACTACTTGAAACAATTGAGAAATCACGGGATAGGATGAACAAAAATTAATGTTGAACCCTGGAGGTAAAATTTAAAACAAATACAGTTCACCCAATAGGAGGCAGTGGTCGCTCCTATAACAAGACCATTAACCAAACCAAATAGAGATGACGATTCTCTTAAATAAAAACGTCAAAACCAAACAAAAAGCCTGGAGTTCGATAGCTCTCCAAAACAAACTATCAAATAAGATCTTATTTTACTAGTATCTATTAGTATAACCTTATTCTTACGTATATATTCGGTTACCAAGCCTAGAGTTTCGCAGAACTCTTTGTGCGAGATCCGAGCTTGGGATGCGAGGTAAATAGCCTTGTATTGCAAGTTATAAACCCTTCCCAAAAACGTATGTATACATATATTTATTCGTATGTACTGTTTACTGGAGAATGCGGACCTGCATACAGCTTGCATTTAGGTCGGTAGACCACTCTCGCATTCTCTTTTAAACGTGGAATGAGGATTCACGACCCGTAAGTCCACACCAACCGTGAGTATATGATTGTATATAGGACGAAACCGGTTCGCCCTAAGTAAATAGTAGACCTTGGAGGAGATGGAATTTGGAGGTTTCGGGACCCGAGGGAAGACTTGAAGGCAGTGCATGATGACGTGGAAGGCTTTTTGGGACGCGATAACTTAGGTATCAATCAAAGAGCCGTGTCAGAAGATTGTGCGAATTTCTTGTTGACTCACGATCATCTCGTTTACTTGCTGGAGGATAGGAGCCAAATTTTGCTAGCAAAGGGTTATTCTGAGTTCGTCAAATATACATTTAACTAATTACATTAACCTAATAAATCATTCTTTACATGTACCTTATAGCAGCAGAATCATAAAGGAGCGGCGCCAAACAGACAAGAGTTAATCAAAATCAAACTTACTAACAATTAACCATTTGAGTTATATTTAATTACCTGTCCAAATAAACATGTATAATATCTTTTATCAGCGTTTAACTACGACTTTGTTAGGGTGTAGGAAATCAGAATAGTTACAATAGGAAAGCTAGCTCATTCAGAGAAATCATTTAAGTCTAGGTTTGCAATGGAAAGACCAAGTAAATTTTGAAACTCAACGCCTCGATCAGAACCAAGAGGGTTACCACAAAAATGAAAGTAATTAAAATCCTATATCATAAATCAAAAAATTACACAACGTTTGATGGAATTTAATTACAATATAAATACGAAAATATTTGCGTTCAATTTCGTAAATAACGTATTAATTAGTTAAGTACATATGTCTATAAAGATATACAGTACAAGAGGGCTTTAAGTAGCTTTCTGAAGTTATCAAAGAAATTAAGGGTCCAATTTTCATGGAGGCTTATGTGTTGTAGGGGAGGAATTTTCCATCCCTGCGAACACATATGCAAAGCCTTAGAAAAAAAAAAGAAGTATCGGTCATAGCCAAGAGAGAAGAAAATTTTATATTGTTTAATATAATAAAAAGCAAGACCGAAATATGAAAGTATTACAACCCCAAATAGGGTACAACAACAATAAATAGAGGATTCCAAAGATCCACTGGCTCTGAGCAGTTAGAATTCTTAAGCGGTATTTACTTAGTTTTTTAATAAAGAGCATTGGATGTTTTTTTTCTATTCCATCAATACCTCATGAAATTATACAGGATGTCCGGGGGTAAAGTGCACTATCTTCGGGGGGTGATTCTACGTGATTTTAGAAGTAAAAAAGAAACATAATTTTTTTTCAAATTCCAATGTTTCAAGCTAGTTTTCAGGTAGAAAAGTTGAACTGTTTGTATTGGAAAAATATTTTTGGATAGGAAAATAAAAATTGGAATTTTGAAATAAGTTATTTTCTTCTTTACTTTTACCATCATGAAGAATCGCATTTTACCCCCGGACACCTTGTATTATCATCTACGTTTACGCAATCTACCATATACGAATTATAGCGCATTGATAAAAAGCGTTTCCTTTCCTTATTACAAAATGTGTGTCATGATTAAGTCACATTAATACCTAATCATCGATAAGACAGCACCGAAAGAAGATTACGAAGAAAGTGAAGTGTTCAAATATTTGAATAAATCCAGCTTCCATTGTTCACGGTCGGGTAGAGTCCGTTTCTAAAAAAACCACTTCTTTATTTAATATCTGTACTCCAGTATTGGACTGATCTTTAACAAAGACTGTTTGAGAAATTTGATGTTATATATTTTAGATGGTTAAATTAAAGATAAATATACGATCAACACCTTTTTAGCCAGGTAAGCGAAGATATGCTTTTCCAACAACCCAATGATTCTTCAACTACAATGATTCTTACATATATGCATTTCTTTATACTGAAAGACGCGCCCTCAAAATCAGCGTGTCTTCGAACATAGACACCATTCAATTCCTTATATGTTAATGGCTCAGTATCAATTTGAACCTAGAAAAAATTATTTGACTCCGACGCGTCGTCGCAATTTTTCCAATTATGTTTTATTCATATAATTTATATTCTTCTGCAACTAAAATACTATGGCTGCTTCATTTTAAAAGTTGAATTACTTTTTTTTATAAAAAACATATAGTATTTTCTTATATTTATGAGAATACGTGTGCACATAAAACTCCAACCGGGAAAACATATAAACTTTTATTTTATTTTGGGAATAAATTAATGAGTAAAGCCTCAAAATGGAATATGTAATTATTGAAGATACTAATGAGAAAAATGAAGATAATTTTGATAGTTCTTATCCAATGTATGATACAGTTAAATATGACCGAAGGAAATAGGGTTCCATTAACGCAGTTGGTAGAGCAGTTCCCCGGCAAGACGAAAGACCTACATTCAAATCTCTTATGGGACCGAATCTTTTTCTGATTTTTCTGTTTCAAATATCGTTTTAAAAATTATTCGAGCCATTTTCCGCACTACAACATTACATAATTTTATTATATCCTTTAGTGTTACTATTTACACAAAACAATTAAAAAATCAAATTCAATGTTTATGAAACGGCTTGCCTCGAAAGTTTAGTCTGTAAATTGTTGATTAAATTTAGAACGAATTGTTAAATATTCCAGAAACACAGAATCAGTATTAGAACACACCTTTTTCACTTTCAACTTGTCACTAGAAGGAACTAAATGCAGCTGAAACATAATTATCGTTGGTGTAATTACAAAGTGTGACTTCAGTCACTGATATATCATTTTTTCAACCATATTAGGAATTAGTCGAACACCATTTTGGGATTCGTTGTTATCCCTCTTGGAATCTCAAAATTGAAAAAATATAAATTCAATCTTGAATTTTGTCTAGTTATATTGTTTGAATCAATTCGCCTGCATAAACATGAATACCATCTTTTTCACAATCGGCACAATATTGAAAACGTTTACATCTTATTAATACTTGTGCCTTTATCATCGCCTATTCAACTTGATTGTGACACTTTTTGTCAACATTTTGTGTTCAACTGAAATATATATTGAATACAGTCATTTATTGTTCATTGTGTCAGCTTTTTCGGAATTAATTCAAAACGAATGTATCAATTAACATGCATTGTATTCAATTCGATTATTTCAAATTGTTCCATGTTTTCAACTTCATTGTGCATCTTCTAAAATCGACGATTGTTTTCTAACCAGCTTATTTAATACTTGTACAACTTGACTGCTCGTGTACGACCATTGATTTTGATGATCTTACTATTTATAGCTGAGTATCGCTGTATATATTGTTTATAAACTTTGGCTACAGACATCGTAAGGTCAGATTAAATTGCTCTGTCTCTCCGGAATTGGGGGATACTAGAGAGATCAAGTTTTAATGCTGGCACCTCGGGAAATCAATCAAACTTTAGATTAGGGTTATTTCAAAGTAGTCTTAAATTTTCGAACGATACGAATAATGATAATGTTTTTGTATTAAATTATTGGACTTAATCGCATCAAGGTTATAAATGGCGCATTTTTTCTCGGGTCTTTGCGGAAAATCTCTTACCAAAAGTCGGCAAGCGACGTTTTTAACATTAATTTAAGTGTATAGCATCACTCACGACTTATAAGGTCGGTAAGTGTAGGCTTAGGACATTAGGGTTCTTATACGATGCTCTCATTTCAACTGCCGTAGATGTAGTGTAAAAAACATAGTAAAACAGCTATTCTTTTGACCTTTATGAAGTATTATAACTCAAAGAATGTGGATTATCTACCGTTTTTCACTGTTATATGGTGACAATTCTAGGGATTAGTAATGAAAATCAATGGATAATGTGTCAAGCTGTATATTTTTCTCAAGAGTTCGTATAAAAGACTTTTCGTTCATACGAAGATTTTGCGATGACAAATTATAAATACGATTGACGCGCGATACAATAGAAAGTAAAAATAAAAAAAACGACACTAGGATCACGCTACATTTTTTAAATAAATAAGAATTTAAGTATAAATTCATATTAAAATATGCGCATGTGCCAAATTATTGTTGGATAAATTAAGATTTTTTTCTTAAATTATCGTGTCATTCCTTAAGATTCGTGAAAAGAGTAAAATGTTGCACGGTATATAATATTAGTTAATAATATGAAAAAATTATTTATGAATAATCACAATCCTGTATAATATATACTATATACCTATAGTTACATGAGAATGATTTCTTTCAAACATATATATACATCACAAATAAATACCAAAATAATTTCCCACTTGTTTAAAAGTTTCTCAAACATAAATATAAAGTACTTACCTAAGTAAGTGCTGTTGGTGAGCACCCAAAAAAGTTTAAACGGATCTACCATGTTGTCTGCTTTCCGAAAACACAATACGCATCACAAAAATGTTAATTGAGGGAATATTTGATTTGTCCCCGCAAAGTCTCCAAGGCCTCTCCTCGGAAAATCGAGAGAAAGTTGTCTTAATTCACAGGAAAGTTTTCCCTAAGCGGTACTCGTACTTCCGTACCAATAAATTATGCGAACGTCTCGGCGGGAGGCGTGTTAATATTTTTAAGGCAATCATACAAACTTTTACCCGGCTAATGAGGTGAGACAAACTTTTGAGCGGCGTATGTAGTTAACTGCGTCGGGAGGCTTCGCACACAAAGGCTAGAAGGCTGTGGCTGTAGGCTACTGAGCAGATCCGGTACCTCGTCTGCCGCCGAGCGCCAAGGGTTGGGGGCGGCGGAAGGGCACGCATGCGCATACCATCCCAACTACTTTCAATTCTGGCGCCAAAATTAAAGGTACGGAAGCTCCGGATAATCTATGCTAATGTTATGGTTAGGTATGATTTATGACGATCAAAGGATGAATAGTTAAATAGTGCAGTTTTAATTAATACAGTTACTGTTCATTGAACAAAGGAGCCATTAGTCAAGCCTGTATTCAAATCAAAAGATTGCTACGTAGTGAATTATTAATTCCCTACGCAGGAAGTTCCTAGTCAATAGAAAATGTTTTATGTAAAATCTTTTGTTTTATTCAAAGCTAGATGGAAGAGAAGCGAGTTTATTCACGATTAAATATCGAAGTAAGGGAGTTCATTTAAAAATATAAAGACGATTTATTTTGATTCCAAGTTTTATTCAGAACCAACCGATTCGGCCGATTCTATCACCCGGGAGATCCCTTTCGACAATCTGGACCCTTATTATCCCTTCTTTCGTGGATAGTCTTTGCGAAAAACAAAAGAAATGGAATCTAACAGAGACCTTAGAATAATATTTATGCAAGTTTGAGTTTCTTATAAACTCCAGCATTTCGTGTCTTCAAAATTAAAGTTTTTCTTTTTAATTCTCGTAATTTGAGTTCACTCGTCATAATCATGATAATTATTTGGGAACACTACTTTATATTCTAACCACCGAGCTTCAGATTCGAAGATTTGTTCAGAATCACTCTCGTAAAATTGTTAAGTCTCTGAGATTCAGATATTTCCCGGCCTACCGCTTCTTCTTCTTCCTCTACCCCCCCCCCCCCCATCTCTTTTTCATTCCCGTATCCTAAATATTCATAAAAATCTCTTTTTTAACTTTAACTGTAATCCCGCCAACATGGTGTAATTCAAAATGTGTCAAATAAATTTCAAAAACGGTTTTAAAAAAATAATTGAAATAAAAATAAATTCGTTTGAAAATTGAATGGGTTCCACTTCTACTTGCTACTTTATTCATCAAATATTTGAAATACTTAGATTCTGAAACTCATGAAACATTAACATAAATTAAATTATCTAAATAATGGACTGAAATACAAACACCCTAAATTTAAAGGCAGGTTTAATTTCGTTAAGAGTCACCGGCGTCTTAAAAGTTCCTTTAAAATTTTCCAACCTTAAATTCTGACTAAACAAAAATTTCGCGTGGCATCTCAATTTATTTAACATTAGTCAAATGAAATTCAACCCTTTAGTCGCTACGGCCTAGACACCCACATTATTCCGTCGAAAGAATATCGAGTTTTCAGTTCGTTCTCTCCTAACTCGATAAACAATGTCAGTTCTGAATAAAAATGAATTACCCCGATAATTGTGTTATAAATCAAACAACAACACGTAAGAAACTCTCACAAATTGGTGAATCAATCAATTCTGGGATATAAATAATTGGACATCGACAACGTAATGAGGTTAACCAACCCTCTAGGCCTTAAGATAATTGTAAGGTTTTGTTGATTTGACAATGAATGGCTTTGATATAATGTTAATTCAGATTATTTCGCGTTTTATCTTCAAAAGGTCATGGTTATGTACAATGGCGATTTGATTGCTTAAAAGATTCTCTTTATTCAATGGCATATTATTTACATTGCTTTTTCTTTCTTCTTAATTTTTTAGAAATCTTCGTCATTATTTTCTCTCTGCGGAAGATATCTAAAGCTTTTATTAATTACTTGTGGAAAGACGAGATTTTTTTAATAAGATTTTTGTTATTCTGTACTCATTTGAAGTATATTATTTAAAAGTAAAAATGTAGTGTTCATTAACCAGATTACATCCACCGTCATCGTTAACGAAAGATCAACGTCCATTTAAAAAAAAAAAACATTTAAATAATTCTATGAACTCAACTGCAAGGCCCTTTTTCTGTTAATATTTTTTTTTCAAGCGCAAAAATTGTGGTGATGTATAACACATTCTTATAATGCAGTTAAGTTCTCCCGTTCGGTGAAAATATGGTAGCAAAGTTCTAATTAATTACTCGGAAGTAGATCTGCTGCCAGGGCGATCGTAAATATGTGAAGTCGGCGAAGGAGGATACTCCTGGGGATAATTTGTAACTGAACCGTAATTTTAATGTCAATTTGGGGTCGAGTTGTCAAAGCGATAAATCATTTTTTTAACTCCAATACTTGGCCTATTACGTTTGATGGCCGTTGGTCAAAAGGCCCTGGAGTACCCTGCCCAACACAGAGTCGGAAAATTAACTGTTTGAGTGATGGATACATCATTTGCCTTCCAATTAATGTTTGGAATCCCGGTTGGCGTCCGTTGTCCGTAAATCCTATCTTACAATCTAGGAAATCAGGATATAGAGCATCCCTCGCTTCTTTCACGAACACGCTCTTTTAAAACAGATTTCAATATAAATATTTATTTTTAAGATAGTAGTTCTAAAGCTACTTTGTGTTATTCACGGATGACATAAATTAGTAAATTCGTATCACAGGAGGCCCCGGGGAAAAAAGTCCTTCAAGGCCTATGTCATTTTTTGGGACGCCGCTGTATGGAGGGTATTTTTAGCGAAAGGAAGTTCTGGTAAGGAAAAAGTTATGAATACTGGGTAGGAATCTTGGGGTTTATGTGTCCTGGAGTGACGGACGTATTGAACCATCCCTCCTACTGCGGTGTAAGACGAAGGGTCGAGAGAGTCCAGCTGGAGAAGTTAAAAGGTCCCCATCAACCAGTCTCTCCTGATCCGGACCGCCACGCATTAGATGAGCAAACGCATCCGTTGCCAAGACCAAGACAAACCTCACCCCATAAACTCGGGTACCCCTGCTAAGTCATTAAACGTAGAAAACCACTTGCGGTGTTTACTTAGACAGCAAATTCATTTTTTATAAAAACAAATTACTAGTAGGTATATCAAAATCCTATAAGATGCTAGGTTTCCTATTAAGAATAAGTAAGCTTCCGGCATCTACTTTCCTCCTTCTTAATTCTAATTATTATCTCTAGGATATACTTGGGTTACTTGGTTCATTGTCCTGTACGTCAAACTTATGTTCACACTAGGACAATTGGTCCGGAGTAGGGACAATATAATGTTGCACACTAGGCCTTAGACTCCAGACATGTTGTTTTGTTCATTGGTTAGAAGTTCACTGGAGTATGCTTCCATAATATGGAATCCCCAATATAAGATATACACTTTTTTTTTTTTTTTTTAAAAGAAAGACAAACATTCCCGGGTTACGAATGACCTGACAATATTTGAAAATCTCCTACTACCACCACAGTAAGCTGAAAATGTTGCTTCTGTTGTGATGGAGGACTTAGCCAGCCGAGGAATTGAACACACTACGCCCGAGTGAGACCCAAGCGCGATGTCAACTCGGCCACCGACCGTATTAGTAGAAATATATATTTAGTAGAAAGTATACAGAATAAATATTCGAAACACATACTCAAGAAATACAAAAAAAAACACCAATAATATGTTAACTCTACAAAAAAGACGCACATTGTATACATAATTTCCACATAATCTGCTAAATAAAAAAAATGGATAGGTAGTCCCGAATTGCTATCCGTCATTGGTTGTTGCCTGTGACAGATCACACTATAAGCGCGCTATATTCTAGTGTCTTGATCTATTTCAGCATATAGCTCGCCATACATTCCCATAGGTAGTGTATGGCGAGCGATATGCTGAAATAGGCCAGCCTAGTATAGCGTAATGTGTCGCCTACCTAAATGTTCCAATGAGGCGTACCAGGCACATAGGTAGTTCCGGATTGCTATCCGTCATTGGTTTAAAATTTCCAATGAGGCGCACCAGACACATTACGCTTTTTCATATTGAAGCCAACAATCGGTACTATTTCAGCAAACAACTCAAATTAACTAATTACTCGCGCAATCACTACTTTCACCCACTACAAAAAATTACTTTGTACATTCTTCATGATTCTTTGCCAACGCATAAAACTATTTGTTTTGGTGTGATAAATCATTTTAAAACTTTTTGCACTTAATTATTCATTAAAATTTTATTAATACTGTATTACAGTTCTTGAGCTTCATGTACGCATTGATTTTTTAAATATCTCTTCATCAAAAATTCTTCCTCATTTATAACTTTTCTCTCCACACACATTCTTCCTATTTAGTATACTTTGTTAGTAGACCTACATCATTAAAAAGGTTATGAACATAAAGTTTCATCTTAGACAAAGTACCAAGACATTTTAAAGACATGTAATAGGTTTATTAACTATGTATAATTTAATACTTACAACCGTATAACTTGTAGTAAAATTTACTGTGAATGTCCAAATAAATAAGTAAAAAAATAATAAATAGGTATATAATATTGGCAATAAAGCACAACAAGAAGTTTTCTACACATGATCGATGAAATTGTAGTACGAACGTTATATCATCGGTGGTATGAAATAAAGACAAGATGTCTATATCATGAACAATGTAATAGTCTTGTATATTATCACAATATTGATGGCATAATGCACAAGACTAGATGTGAATATTATAATTTTGCCAAAGTACACGGACAAATTTTCTACGACATAATCGATAGAAATGTCTTGTGTAACCCATTATATTATAATATTAATGGCATAAAAAATAGACATGGGCCTCGATTCTCAACGAAGTCATTCCCCTCGATCAACGAGTAGGTCGGCCCACTCATTGTTCGGGTGGAATGACTTTTGACGTTTGGCGTATGTAATTATGTATCTTCAACGAGATCAAGAATAAGATTGTCGACCAACGTATGTACTTTCGACGGCGATTGCGAGCGGCCTGAATTGGAGAATCGATACCTAGATCATGAACAATGGAATAGTCTTGTCTATATTATTATGGAAAAGTGTACAAACAGGTTTTTTTATCGTGGTTAGTGGAAATGTTTTGAATATAATGTAAAATCGGTATCACTGTGCGCAAATATTTATACGCGGCACAAAAATCTATTTTATTCCAAGCCCTGCAACAAACTTGATAAGATATTCTGGCATAATGAATTAAATCCTGTAAACTTCACATCAAACAATTAAGTACCCACTAAATTAATCATACTGATAGATGCCGCTCAAACGAGGTATCTTTATTTACATTAAATTGCACTTAAAACTGTTATGCTCTATTAATTCCATCGACATTTATTTCGCATTCGGAAATTCAAATCAAATATTAAACAAAATTTATTATAACTCTGTATTTTAGTTCAGATATGCTTATGATGAACACGGCTAAATTAGGTATATGTATTTGTTTAAATACAAACGTCACTACATGTACTATCAACATATACATGAAATTAAGTGTAAATAAGTTTTAAATGCAGAGTAACTAAAAACGTATTGTATAAGTTCAAAAAGCAAAAAAAGGGTGGAAATAATAAATAATAATATATTTTTTAAATAACTGTAATATAATATTAATAATAATGTAACATGACAATAATAATCCCAAATAGAAATTATTGTCCGATGATGCCAAACTGTACAAACCCATAAATAACCTAAATGATTATCAAATTGCAGGATGACATAAATAGCGTAGCTATATATTGTCAGAAGAACCTGTTACTTAATGGTTCAAGAAATGATTGAAAAATTTATAAAACTGTTAAATGAAAACTGTAGTAAGTAACAATGTAAATGTCACACTAATCAAATCACAAACAATGCAGTCAAAATAAATACAAAATATTTCACGAACCCCGTCATATTAAACAAATAAACTTTGCATACATGTGAAGCCATTTAGAGTTTAAGTCGACTATGATATAAATTAAGACTATTTATGTATTACATATTATATGTATAAAAAAAATTGAATGGATTCCGAAAAAAACATATATAAAATGAACTATTTACTTGTACATGATGTAATTTAAACAAGTATTAACCTCAAAATGCAACGGATGCAATCCAGTATGTTAAAGGAACAATGTGCAATACGTATTCGGTTATTTATCTGCTGCACAAATTCTAAATTTCTGTATTAATAAATAATTTTGATTATTCTTATCCGTGAAAAAGTTTTTAATAACTTTCAAATCTTTTTTTCGTACACTTTGAAGGTCTGAAAACACAAAAGTGAATGTTGGGTTAATTAATGAGTAAAGTTTACTATTGAGCAAATAAATACATTATGGAATGAATACAAAAAGATATATAAGGCACTTAAGTTCAAGGAATTGTTTTCTAGAATTTTTCTAAGGAAAATTCTTGCGTGATATTGATCACGAACTTAATTTCAGATAAACCGTTTGTTATACTTTTCCAAAAACCGAAAACAAGGCGATCATTTTATTTTGCCTAATATTTGTACTTATCATTTAATCAGTCATTATTGTATTCGCCTATTGCAGGCGTGCCAACTTGTATTTTCCCTTAGCACTATACTCAGAAAACTACCAATGTATATAATTGAATATGGGGTAACAACACATCAAACGATTTATTGTAGCTACGCTATGAAATAAACTATGCTATTAACCCTAATAAAACCACTAATTTTATGGACTTACTTTGCCCAGATAAAATTGTTGCTGAGAGTAAAAAAGGTTGGTATATTTATTTTGCAAAAATACAATTAGTGAGAGAAATAAAAACCAAATCTAATGATGAATACTTTTCTATCCGATTCTTTGTATTTTCAAGAGCGTGGTATTTCTTCCAATCATTTACATAAAGCAGTACTTACCACTAATTGATATTTAGGTCAATCTATTTTGGTTCTCCAATAAGCTGGATGTATTTGTTACTTATGAAATCATTCAATCAAAACGAAGTCCAATATTTATTTTATAAATTGAACTTCAGCATAATCCTCTCTTTATACCGTGTATTGTAAACTGTTCTCCATTCAAGAATACCTTTAACCTAAAATAAGTGCGATTAAAATTTCCAAAACTTCAGTGATGTCTTTAACATTTCTCCTGAAAAACAATTTTATACCTTTTTTTCTTGTCTTATTGACTGTTTTTGATAATATTTCCTTTTTATTTCAACAATTTCAAATTACTCTAATCTTTTCAATCTCTCACCGTTTTGCGATAAACCTATCTATTTTTCTCAATTCTCTGGAAACTTCAGTTTTTATTCCGCAGATTTCCTTCCGTAGAAGCCTATCCACGGAATATCGTGCATCAAAGCTTCGTGAAATAATTACAGGCAAAAGAACACCCATTTGTATATCCTTGTTATGTATGACAACATAATTATTAAACATCTTTTTACATTTTCATAATGGCTTTATCGCGTGGAGTATAATTTTAACGACGTTCCATCATGTAGGTACAAAGGAACATGCCAAGAATTTTTAATAACGTAGAACATGTTATAGCTTACAGTTCCAGGATAGCCACCGGAAAGAAATGGATAATATTAGCGCTGATATTTCCAACGTATTCATGCAGTATTTTGCTTCCCTTATTTTTTTTCGACTGAAGTATCCAATTTTAAATGACATGGCGTGTACCATTGCTATCGTACACTAGAACCTTTTGAACAATTTGTATTCTATTTATTAAACGTACAAAAATAACGACATCTGCGCGCGTACGAACATTGTGTTTCCGAAGAAAATAATAACATAAACTAAAAATACTCTGAAAACAGTTAAAGCACACGAGTTTGTTAGCATTCAACAAATATTCGATGAGACAAGTAAAATTATAAAAAATGTTTTGCTTGTTTTCTTCTGCATATAAAGGACCTAATTTGGTCGACTGTAAATGACGAGTCTGACCAAACACTGCGGCCAACATTACCATAAATCCTGACAGGATACGTTTAATATTTATATTCAAAATACCGGAAAATCACGGTCGGTGCGAAACCCACATTAATATTTCAGAGAATCAAGCTCCAGCAGAAGGGGAAGTGCGCGTGACAACACTAGGAAAAGCCTGAAAATTACACAACATACTCAAACTCTTGTTGTACACAACTCGTGCAAAGAGAAAAGCCTTCTGGCCTTCAGTAAGCACTTTTGCGTAAAAAGACAAGAAAATTCTGTTTGTCTTTTATGAAATTAGCTCCGGCTAAAAGGCCTCTTGTGCGAAGTGTCTATAGTTTTTTTATGTCTTGGAATTTGTATTGTGTGTTTATAACAAACACAAAGATTCGTATCAGAAGATGGCAGCCACAGAATGTGGTGTGAGGATCTCTTTTTCTGTTAGTGAATCGTTTAAATTATGTTTACTAACAACTCGGAGATGTTTCGAGAATAATATGGATTTCTCCTAACTTTTGTTTTATTTTTGTTTGTATCCAGTTAATTCACCGCCCACTGCTCACCGCCGAAAATTCACCACTGAACTTTCTCCGCCGGGAAAATTATTTGGAAGCGTGTTTTTTTAACTGAAATATTTCAGAACAATTAAATACTAGACGACCTCCGTAGTCGAGGGGTAAGGCTTTCGACTAGCAATCTGGAGGTGGCTGGTTCAAATCTTGGCGGGCACAAGTAAATTTTGTTTTATTGATTTTCGTTTCACAATTTAATCATTTAAGCTCACATTTCAGAGTGGAAGATAATTTAAGTATTGCCCTTGTAAAACACCACAACACAATGTTTTGTGAAGGTATTTTTATGTTAAAGAATAAATTTTGTACAACGAATTAAAAGGTGCCATTTTAGATTTGCCGCCAAAATGACAATTTCGCTTCTATTCGTAAATTCTGCAGCGTCGACGTTTCGCCAGGCGATGTTGGTGACAGCCGTCTTACCAGTCATTGACACTCTGTGAAGTAACTGTAATTATTACAACAACAATAACAAAAGTTCGTGGGGTATGTGAGATATTGGTAAACATGTACAAACGAGTTAATTTCTTGATTTTGTATTCTTATTAATAATATTCCCTTTAAATTTGATTATTTTGTAATGTAATTAATTAAATCAGTTATGGAAGGCGTCTTTATCCGAAATAAATAATTGTGTATTTAAGTGTTTATTGTTGATTGTTATGTTAACATTTTAACAAGATGCCACGCCCGCGCCGGCCAGGTAACTTTATAACAATATTCGTAAATAATACCCAAGCAAGAGTGCTCTCAAGAAATAAATCATTGGTGTCCAGAAAACAGAGATCCTGATATTAATTACCTGATTCTTAAGACGGTAAGAAATAATTTGCTGAAATGTCATGTATCTTGTTTACAATTATTTTTCCAAAATTATATTATTTCCAGAATTACAGGAAAATGATAATGTTTCACGTTGAACATCTGTTTGTTTTTTTTTTACTTAATAATAATTATAGGCGTGTGTGCCATCTACCAAAAAAAAGAAATATTTCAACAATATTTTGTTTTTCTTGATGTTTTCTTTATTTATCTGAAATAAATATTGGGAAGTTGTGATGTTCAATGTTAACAAGGACTTGTTTACTCTAATCGGATAAAAGATGTTGAATAATGTGGTTTGTATTATGCTTGGATCAAATAAATACGGCGTCTCACACAAATCGACAAAAATATAAGTTGGAAAAAAACAAACTAATTTGTTTATCTTATGGACGTCTATTTCTTTGTAAGTACAAGATTTAGTGTTTTGGTTTTTCTGTAACACTTAAGTGCGTCTAGAAGCTAAGCGTTAGGACTACGTCAATTAAATCGTGTATTAAGAGTGTCCATATGTTGGTAAAATTTACGTTTGAATGCAGTTTTAGTATCTAAATGTTGAACACGTTTTGTGAAAGAGTGGGACTTTTTTAAATATTTCTCCCACTTATAAATTTAGCTTTTTTTTATAATGGTTTTAAAACCAAACCGCGTGTTTGTAACAATATTTTATAGTTGTGGGTCAACGAGGTTTGCATCCGTAGTCTGAAATCTGAAGAGTGATATTGTCACTTACCACTGAGGTCAGGGAAGAAAGGGATCTAATGAAGTATGTTATTTTTTTGAAAAGTACCAAATTTAATTAAAATTAGAAATTTTAATGTATCAATATAAATAAAATGCACACCGCGTAAAAACACAAATACTAGCAACAGCGTCCCCAGAGACTGGCTGCGTTTACGAACAACGAAGTGTCGCACGTCTATATTAATAATCACCAACAGAATATCTATATCTGGTAGTTATCACAGTCATCGTAATAAACATATTTAAATAATCATCTAAATGTATTTTTCCAATTTGTGGGAATCGAATTTTCCCATAGCCTCGTCAAATGTTCAGACCACTGAGCTACGAGGGTTCTGAGAAAATCAATTAAAAAGATTATTGTAACGGCCATAATCTTTCGTTCAAGGTTTGTAACTTTCATAAAACTCCTCCAATTCATACATTCAGAAAACCAAGTTCAAAAACTTCCTTTGAGATGCTAATATATTTTTATATTATCGTAAGAATCAGAGAGGTTTGCTTAAGGACCTTCATTATGTACTTTTTAATACAAAAACTTTTAAATTTGCTTTGCATTAAAAACTTTACTTTAAGGCAGGTAAAAAACATTCCCACTACTCTGAAGTGGTCTTACGCTCAAGTCCTCGTTAAATAATCCTCTTATTTTTTACAGCTCGATGGTGATAATAGATTCTAAAAGCTTGCCTGTAAAAAATCTGCATATTTTTAAAGCTGAAAAATATAAAGATTAAATTTAACACTAGAAACAATTTTGTATTGTTAATAGGTATCTACATTCTGGTACAAGTCAAGTAGCAACCTTCGACATTATTTATTTGAAAACTCTGATTCTACTCTCTAAAAACACGAAAATGCTGGAATACATTTGTAAAAAATGGTCGAATGTCAACCCTTACGAAATTCTCATTTCAGTAGATTAATGTTCTTGTCAATGTCCAGTTCAAATGTTGACCTTCGTTTTATGGTAAAAGATCTCCCATAACTCCCACCGGAATGTCACCATCAAAGTGGTTTATTTTTGTTTAATGAATTTGCCGACCAATTAATCACATGAATGGTTTATAACTTCAAGCGGCAATCCATAAATTCAATCTAGAAGCATGTATGTAAAAAACATATTGTAATTAAAGCTTACAATAAAACACGGAATAGTTTTTTTTAAATTTTATTCTAGCTCGGTGGCAGCAGCACTGCTGATGTTAGAGGTCTTGAATATATACTTATATAAAGAAAGGTTGTTTGTGTAAGCTGCTTTTACGATAAAGCTGCGTTTCATTGGTATTATATTAGTTATATATATTTATAAGTTATCGTACATATAAAAAATGCCCTGAAAATAGTTCCAGTATGCGATTTTGATGTAGGAATTTATATTCTAAAACTCTTAATCGATAAAAAAATACAGTGTGTGGCAAGCCTACGCACGACGGAAGTGAAACTTTTAGTATTCTTCTCTCTCTCTCTTTTCATTTCATATTATTATTATTATTCAGAATGCTGTACATTATAGTTTTAAAAAGCATAAATTTATTTATAGGCGTGTTGTTAACAAATGAACGTTTAACTAGATTCCTAATAGAGACATATTTATAAGTAACATGTGATAAAAAAAAAATTAAAAGTTATAAAAATATGGGATTCAAACCCGGGTCATGCATAACGAGTGTCGAACGCTCTGCCTCTAGACTGCGAGAAGAAGTATCTCGCGCGACGAGAACCGCGTATACAACGTGTACTCCTCAATTGACTTGTCCCGTATGGAGTCTGAATTTGAAAAACATTTCTAAATGTTGAAAAACTCACTTACGGCTGTGTTTTTTACTAAAAAAACTTGTCACGCACGTCTGCGAGGGTAATTAGTCGAGTTATCGGCCTTGATTAGTAATTTTAATGATTCAAAATAAAAATAATTAATCATAATACCGAGCGACTCTACCGGCTCGATTTCTAAGCTTTATTTCGACCAAAATATCATATAGGTACCGACCGTTACTTCTAGCCAATTACTCGAGTGAACACCTGCCGGTCTAGAGTCTCACTAAATGGATTTAGACATTTCGGGAGACTCTCGGTTAAAATTAACAAATTTATGTAATTTTTTACTACATTATTACAAATCATGTAGATATCTTCTTATATGTATGCCTGACAAAGTCGCAGCACTAGACCATTTTATCACTTTTCCTCGTATCAAAAAAATTACAAAAAGAAAAAAAAAAATAGTTAAAGCGGGGATCGAACCTCGGTTCTTCACGACGACAATCGGGCGCTCTGCCTCTAGACCACGAAGCTGAGTTTGGAGAGTGACCTAAACTAGGTATATAATATTAGCTAGGCTCCTATAGCGAAATGATCACGGTTTTTCGTGACGGCCATGAGTCGGTTTTACTCCGGTCCTCGAAACTGCATAACGCGCGTAAAGAAGTTTCACTTCAAAAAATCCAGTTTTCCATATTCATCAAACATTACGGTTATGAGTTTATACACAAATTTAGAACAAAGCATTTATTTTAGATATAATTGTGCGAAAAGCTGACTAATTATTTCACCAACAAAGACTGACATATTTTGTGATAAGCAGATTTCTATTTTACCGAAATATTTACCTGAAATTAATCCCACACTCACAATTTTGTTGGTGAGTAATTGGATGTCTTTTTTCCATTCGTCATTTTTATGACTCTCCAGTTTTTGATATTATACTCAGAAGAGTTCACTTTCCATTTTTTTTTCAAAACACGAAGAACACATTAAACGCAGTGCTTCACGACAAAGTTAGAGACAATAACAGCAAAAAAATACCTCCGCCACGCCATTTCATTTTAATGATAGGTCGAAAGAACCATTATTATTTGTTTATTTTTAAAAGTGGATCGGACCGACTACAATGCTCCGTCAAATACCTTTTATAATGTTTTATAATTTCTAATATTGGCAACTCTATCAAATTTTGTAAACGATTAATGGTTTTATCATTGTTTTTGTTTAATCAGTACATAGCCATGTACTAAGAGTGACCTAATATATAGCGAACGGAACGGAATTATTTTTAGATTTGGTTTCGGGTAGAGGATGAGAGCCCTCCCTTTACTTAGCCTCTCTCCTGGTGCCCCGTACTGTCTTTTATCTCAGTCTGTTCCGTAATCCTCACTCTGTTTTGTATTATTAGTATATAGTTATGCATGGCATTGTAACTTGTAAACATATTACTTAAATACTGCTCTGATTATTCGAGAAAGCTACAGTGGTAGCGAATTTGTGTGGAAAAGTGATGTAAATCGAAGTATAGTTTATCAAAATGACCGGTCAGTGGCTGAGTTGGCATCGCGTCTGGTTTCCATCCAGGCGTCGTGAGTTCAATTCCTCGGCTGGCCATGTCCTCCATCACGAGCAAGACTTTCCACTAACTAAGATAGGTATTAGAAGATTTTAAAATATTGTCAAGTTATTTGTTACCGGGTATTAATTATTAATTTGTACGTATTAATTTTTATAAAAAAGATAAGATTTTTTTAATATTTAAATTTTTCTTTATTCAGTGTGTTTGGTTATTACATTTTATGGGTATGTTAAGACCACCAAACTAGGTTCATGCCCGTGTTGTGGTGGTTGATTATATATACAGTTCATTAAAATAATAAATCAAGTATAAAATATAGAAGAAATTAAAATAAGAATATAATTAAAGAAAATAAGGAGTGTATAGTTTAAGATAGTATATGCAACATACAATTCAAACATATATATATATATTCAAATATATTCAATTTACGAAGTCAATGTACTAATAAGAAAAAATGTAGATTATGTTTAAATGCGTCATCCAATATTTTTTAACATTTTACCATATTATTTTCGTAATAATTTGTTTGTAATTTCTATTAATATTTTTCTATGAAACTTGATCGTTTATTGACGTTTCGAGTTCGCGGTTGATTGTGTCGTTTGCAACGTTAAAATCAATGAAAAATAATGGAGAATGTCAATATTGAAGTAATGTCAATCACTCGGGAAAATCTGTTTCGGAAACTACCTGATCGATCGATCAGGTAGTTTCGGTCGATCGTCTACGGGGGTACGATTCGCAATTATTCAAACTGGTAATCGCGGCAATACACTGTGTTCCCCGTCGAGGGGCATATTATCCCCATGGTCGACTCCTTGCGAATTATTTCTCTTTAATCAGGCTTTTTCCGTTCAGCAAGATTAAATCCGTAAGTCATTATCACTGTTGAGATCTTTAGATTCATTTACACTAGTGATGTAAAATATGTTATTTACCATTTTTTGCAATATAAAACATATAAATTATATATCCTATTCACTATCTTAACCATTCTCCATATGCTTTGAGATCTTGATTTCATCTCGTTAATCTAATTGAAATTCGTACCTAAAAAAGATATGACAATGTCATAGTACTGACGAATCGTTTTTATTTATTAATATAATTTATTTTTTTCAGTTCAATGGATATTATAAAGTATAGTTTTGTTAGCGTTGTTACAGAAAGTTAGTTATAACATACATATATCTTACAAGTAAAGTGATTTCTAAATAGGTCATTTAAATATAGAGTTCAAATAAGTCACCTACAATATTTCGTTTGAAATGTCCTTTATTTAACAGTTTGTGGTGCGAGGCATTGTTTTCAGTGGGTTTCCTAACATAAAGTTATTTTACTGGGAGGTTTGTTAGGCCTACGACAACCCACCTCCTTTGTCTGGGCTTAGATCCGGTTTCAGCCTCAGTAGAGTCGTTCCCTACCCAGTGCCGGTTTTCTTGAAACTCCCATGAAAAGATAAGAAAATAAGACAAACTAGAACTTTAATCCGTGCTCTAAAATTCCGTGCTAAAAAATCCACCGGTCAGTATTAATACTGCCCGAGAATGAAACCAAAATTAATCGCATACGTGCGTTTCAAAATCAGCGACTATGGGACTTTCTAATCTAAGAAACAGTTCATACGAAACTTACTCGTGGAAACCGTAAACCTGGGTGCAAACCTTAGGAATATGTCAGCTGTGCGAGAGTGCAGGTACTATTAATTATATTGAATAGCATATTATAAGAATCAAAGATTTTTTTTCCTCCGATTAGTATCGTGTTTCAAGTTGTTATTGAGATAAGTTCTTGCGTAAATTGAAAAATTGAATACAATTTTTTTTTTACCTACGACATTTTATTCACTAGCCAAATCATGTTACTACTCGTAGGTCACTAATCTCCGGTGCTCTGATATGTTGAAATTATTTTGGATCTAAGAAAAATATAATAAATGGTTACGGAAAAGAGCAAGATAGGTTTAGTAGATTAGTGAACTTTTTTCTTTCGTTTTATCTCCGATTGAACTCCCAATGCAATAGGCCACGACCCGCCTCTGTGCCTAGCTGAGGGAGGAGTTACTTATTAAACTTCCATGAACTTCAATTTAATGTCAATTAGATGTAAAATTTTGGTAGAGGACTAATTTGGCTGTGTCTAATGAGACTGGTAGATATTTTATCCCACTGAAACGTGATGTTTTATTGTTTTTATTATGAGAATACGGAGCAAGAGTCCCAACTGCCCCCCCCCCCACCCCGATAACCGAAGCCAGTGAGGCAATGGCATCCCTAATGGGTATGTTGTGAGACTGACTGATATGGGCCTGGCTTTTCAGAGCGGGTCACCAAACCAAATTTAGTCAATACAAGCAAATTTTCGTTTCGAGTTTTCATTTTCATTTTTCATTGAGTGTTGAACTTTCAGCAGGGCGATACCCAGAGTATTTACCAATGTTAAACTTACCCAAAGTATGTTGTGCATTAGTTCATCTCATTTATTACGTATTCAAACCCTTGAACTCCGGATTTGTCGTCGAGAACTTTGCCTCTACGAAGACACAATAATTATCTTATGTTAAACTAAGAAGTACCTTATTATGGTCCCTCGTAGAAGCAATCCGATAAAAAAAATCATTCAATATCAACAACAAATTTACAAAAAATTGATTTAAAACTTAATCTTTATCATGAAAAATTCGTTTTATCTATAAGTTCGTAGAAATTCTGTTTTGCCAGCCAAAGAATGAACTATTCCTGACTTTTTCAGTCTTTAGTCCAGAGATTGGAATAAACTAACCCGAGATTCAAAGTTTCCTTTTTTTTTTTTTTTTTGATTTTTAGAAGAAAAAATTGAAAAAAAATAATCAGATGGTAAATACGCAAAAAAAACAAAATAAAAAAATAAGAAAAATATAAAGGCTTTAATAAATATTATATGCGTCCAAATAACGGTTGAGATCTCTCCATATTCAAGACTTCATTGCCTATTTTCACAGTATTCTGGGTAAACGGAAGAAAGCGAATATTGAAAAAATATCGTAACTTGTTTTTCTCTGACAAAACAAAATAAATATATTTTTTTTTATTTTGCAAATCGGCATTTCTTGTTTTGTAAACAAACTTTTCAAGGTATCTACGTAACAAAATATTTATTGTTCCTTTCTTGTTTATTTTTGTTTTGCCGGTGTATTGCTTTTTTGCATGAATAAAATATATTTTCGGGATATTTTTTTGTTTATCGCACAAGAGTCCCAACTGCTCCCAGCCGTCTAGAGACAGTGAGACGATGGCATCCCCATTTGGGGGTATGTTGTAAGGCTGTAGGTGTGGAGGGGAAGGATACGGGGAAGGGGAAGGCGGGGAATTTAGAGCGACCATTCAGATCTGGTCAACAAACACGGCCAAAGCCATTTCAAGACTTTTCAATTCCGAATGGTGGTCTTACACCAGGGCTATACAGAGAGTAAGGTCCACTCTTTGTATTTAAATATAGAAAAAAAAAAATTTTTTTGTGATTTCATAAGACCGATGATAACTAGTGGGCAACAAAAAAGAAAATAAATTTATTAGCCAATTAATATGAACTTTCACACAATGTTAAATTAATCAACACCTACGTATGTTGACTCCTTGCAAAGAATATGATATATTAAACGGCATAGTTATTTCTTCAATCATCGCGAATTTACTTTGTCGTGTCATTTTTATTTTAACAGTGGAGTAAATAATCTTACTTATTTTCTCAAAACATTTTTTTAATTATTACATTATTAAATCAGTCCATTGCTGCATTCTAGATCTAGTAGTATAATATTTGACCCATTACAATCTTTAAAAAAAAGTTATAGATAAATGTTATCTTTTAAAAAATATATATTGTACTTAAATTTTGAAGGTATAATGCTCTCCGTTCCCGGGAATTTCTTTAAAATTATTTTCTCTCGCGTCTTCCGGGAATTGAAAAAAGTCGAGACTGTCCCTACAACAGGAAATTTATTTTACAATAACGGTGTAATTATTTGCCAGGTTTACTCGCTGCTACTTGAATAACGGAAGGGAAGTATCACAAATTTTACCCAATTTAGTTTAATATTGTATTGTTTACAGGTCATTTGCGTTTTTGTCGTCGCCGGTAATTCCGCACTTCTACTGCAAATATTTCTGGGGGAGATCCGCAAATGGTTTCCTTTATCAATATTTTATTTATTATTTATTATATAGCTCCATAAAATCTGTGAAGCTATAATAACCACATAAGCTTTATAATTTTTATTTCGTTTATGGTACAGTTAATTCGAGGGTTTAGCATCACAGGGGCCTATCTACAAAATCATAGTTTTGAGATAAATGGAAATAAAAGTCGGGGTGATCATATGTTCAACTGTATGCTTAACTTTATGCCCAACTGTATCTTTTAAATGGCTGTATCTACGAGATAGAGCTTCGTGTCACTAATAAAAATGATTATAACATAACCGAAACAAAGTTTAACTCAAAACACAATAGTTTTTATAGTTAGGCCCCTGTGATCTTAAACCTTCTAGATAACAGTTGTTTTTTTTTTTTGTTTTTGTTTATCGAATAAAGAATTTGAATACTAATATTGTTGTTTTTTTTAATACAGTGCGAACGATGGTCTGATAATAGTGGTGTGTGAATAAATATTCATATTTGTAGATAGGTTCCTTATATAATTATTTTATTTTAAACAAATACATTGATTTCCTTATTGCAAATAATGATTTTTCTGAACTTTGGGTCATTGAGATCACGTAAAACTTCCACCACTTGCTTAGCTTTTTTGAAGGGTTGTTATCAAATAACCAAATTGTGTTTGTAGCACATTGTTCCAAAGAGAAAAATAACCTTCTTGTTAGAGACAAAAATGAAACGTTGCTTTAAGGCGAAGCTTAATGCTAAATCACTATTTTTTTATTAATATTTACTTCGAATCGATTTACATTATAAATACCAAAAAATATCCAGAATAAATTGAGCTTTTCCTACAACTTCCTTTAAGTAGAGTTAAAATTAAATCGATAGTTACTTTATAAAAAAACTAGAAATGTAAAAATTAATTTCTAAAATTATCTGTAACAGTTTTTCTTGATTAACTTTTTTCTTTCTTATAAAATTGTTCACAAAATAAATTTTTAAAAAAACACTCTTGCGCTTGAAACCGACCGTTTTTGGATTCGGTCCGCCAAGTGAGTTTTATACATATTACCTGTATTCGTGGTGATATAAGGCATTTTAAGAATGTGAACATTTATGGCTTGTGTATTCCTCTTACATAGGTTTGTAACAAAAGCTGATTTTCAGAAAATCCTGGTAATTCCTGACCTTCTTTTTTTCTATTTCCAATTGATGTAAATATATTGTATTTCAAGAATGACGACTGTCGTAATTTAAATAAAATAACTGTTACGATTTTTTTCTAGTAAAGATTTTTTAACACAATATTCAAATTGTATTATGTTTTTTATTTTATTTTCTGACCATGGTAGAATGGATTTGAAGAGCACTGGCCAAATGTGATATGTGAAACACAGTATCGGAAAACCTTCAAAACATTAATAACCAAATTCAAATTATATGTATCATTTACGTCCACGAAAATGAGTTGTGTTATCATGTATTGCCCCAATCAATGATTTTGACTGACACGTTCGACAACGATGAATTTACTTTGCATTGTTTGACGTCACAAAAGCCAACTAATTTCCCAACTTTGGGCGCAGCATCAGTTGCAATATCGAGTTAACTAACTTCCTTGCATTAGTATTCTCAAAGAAAACTTGCCGGCACGTATAGCAGCAAGACTAGCCTATCTGTGGTCCTAGATTCGAAGGCTGTATTCTAATTGAAACGCTTGTACGATACAATATGCTGCCAAAACGCTGGACATGACGAACTACTAATTTGGCGACAAGGCTTAGCCAAGTAATGCCAAGAATATTGATAAGTTAAGTCCCCGCATAACCAATTTCTACCGATTTATAACAAGTTTCTCGTTAACTCCTTAAGGCGATGCACTATGCAGTAATGTAAAATCATGTGTTTTTGGTTTGAAAATTTGGTCGCCTAGAAATGTTTCAGATGCTTTAATTAAATACTGCGAGCAGAATACATCTTGGCCTTTGAAAAAATCGAGTATTTTTTAGATAAATATTTTTATAAGCCCAGAAAAAAATAATGTATAAGGCCTATGAAAACTGCTTTAAAGTTCAAAATCTCCTACTTACTAACCCATTTCAAACCCAATTAAGTTATTTATAAAATAATCGGAAAATATTATAATATTTATGACTGAACATCCACAAAATAAAATAAAAGGCACTTTTTGGCCATGTTTTTTTTTTCTTGAATAAGTCAAAACAGGCGGATGGTGTTAAGCGGGAATTTAAACCTTATCGCCATATACGTAAGGGGTGTTATTGATAGCGGCTCGATTTAAAATATTACACGACGTAGTGCATCGCCTTAAGTTTTTAAGTTCCAAAATAATTGTTATTTTTGTAGATAATATCTGTACGTTTGATTTGCCGAAACGTTAATTATATGAAATTCCCTTGATAGAAAAAAAATCGCAAAGTAAGCTACAAAAATGATTAAAAACACGTTTTTTCGTTATCTTTCATGTTATAGGCGGTAACCGGATAAATCATCACAATGACAATTCATCACATCTTTAAAATGTTATATAAAGTCATGGAAAGTGATGAAACAAAAACTTTATTAACTGGGTTATGTAGGTTAGGTTAGGTTAGGATAGGGTAGGTTAGGTTAAAAAAACAAAAATTTCATCGTTTCTAATGACTTTATATCTCTTTTTAAAAGTGTATTGAATTGTCACTGTGTTGAGTTATCATGGAGCCGTTATAGGCATGCGAAAATTCACAGTGTATTTTTAAATGCAATCAAAACATTTGTCGAGAGATTTTTAAAGCTCTAGAGAGTTCTATTTCAAAGGAGTCGTGTTTATTACGTATTTTCACCTTTTAAAATTATTATCGTTTTTTTAATGTCAGCGCGCTCTCTTTAACATTCTTATTTACGGTGACCAGATAAATCATCAAAATGATAATTCATCACATCTTTAAAAAATTATATAAAGTCATGGAAAGTGATGAAACAAAAACTTTATTAACTGGGTTAAGTAGGTTAGGTTAGGTGATAAAAAAAATTTCATCCATTTTAATGACTTTATATCACTTTTTAAATGTGTGTTGAATAGTCACTGTGTTGAGTTAGCATGGAACCCTTATTTATATAATATCTTCCTTTTAAACCATCTTTGAAGGCTTATTACAGGGCCTGAAGTAGTTACAGTAATTAATACTACTTCTCAGAGTTATTTGATCACAGTTCCTGTACACTGAAAATATTGGTTTCATATTTTACACTAGCTGTACTCCGCCAGGCGTTGCTTTGGCTCAGTCTGTCTGTGCCGTTAGAGAAACAATGCCACGTGTTGTGTATACGTCTAACAGATAAAAAACTTGTTTTTCATGTGACATCTATATAATATTGGAATATAAAAACATGAATGAATGCAAACTTGTGTTAAAATTTTAAGGCAATCGGTGGAAAACTTTCGGAAATTTAAGATTTTTGTATTTTACTTAAAGTGTTTTAGGATGCCTATCATTTCAATCGTTAATGGCACACATTGGAATACAGATAATTTGAAGAGATTTTTATTAAATTAGCAATTTTTTTATCAACAAGTTTTCTCCGTGTAATATTAGGTACAAATGTAATATACCATATGCTTTGCCACACAACCACAAATGAAAAGCCAAAAAATCTAAAAGCTTTTGTGTAAATTTTGCTCTAAATTACGATGCGAGTTGGATTAGTGACTCAAATGAGATATTTCTGTAACTGTTTAAAACTCTGAAAATATCTGAGGTCACAAATATGGTTATTAGGACGATAAATTTACTTCCCATTTTTTTTTTTTTACAGAATATGATTTTATGAATTTAACAAATGATAAAACGATTTGAAAGATAATCTTTTCAAAAATTTCTGCAGATCATGATTTAGAAAAGTCATCCGCTTAAATGCTCTTCTGTAAAATTCGTTCAAAATTTGCCTCGAATTCATGTGAAAAATGTTTTTTTTTCTGAAAATCAATCAAAAAATGTTTGCCGTGGGATAAACACTCGATCAAAGCGTTAAAAGTTGTGCACACACCCTGTCATTACAAACTCCATCAATATTTTGTAATTAAAATTTAGTTGGGTATTTTCTTAGCGTATCTTTCATGCCGCGATGTATTCCCTTTTTGCGTGCTTAACAAAAGCAAAGGCGTTGTTTTGACAGATGGATCGTCGCAGGCAAAACACCGCTTAGAAGGGAAGGGGAAATGTAGGGAAACATTGGGGTAAGAATGGTTAAAGGTTTGTTGGGGGTTAGAGTAATGTGCTGTGGAAATGGCGTAATAAGCGTAATTTCGGTATAATAAACAGAAGTGGAAGAGGTTAAACGGCATTATTATTTTAATAAAAAGAACTACGAACAGTAAACACGCAATAACATATGCCTGATGGAATGAAAATAATAATGCAAAACAAATGTTTTTCTTCTCTATGGGTTTTCCGTATCAAGCCCTAGTCATATAAACCAACTTGATTAATAATATTTTTAAAACAACAATGAACTTTACGAGACCTGTTGTAGAATGGTACCTATCTACATCCATTGGCTCCGAACTAAGTAAACTCAAAGGATGTGGAACAGATAACTTAAAAAATAATGAAAATTTTGTATGCATGGCAATGTAGTGTCCACACGTGTTTAGATCGCATATTTTTTTAGTATCACGCTCGCGCTGGTGAAAGACTAACATTTTGATTCGAAATGTTGCTAAAAATGGTGTAAACTGTTGAATGACCAGATCTAATTAGCCACACACGTTTTACCAATTTCAGCATCACAACATCTACCGATATGGCCATGACATAGTTCTACTGTTTCCGGGGCATTTGGGACAGGGTACCTACTAGTAACATTCCATTACCAGATCCGAATAGTCAGGTACATCCCAACCTTGCGCTTCTTCCCGTCTCTCCATTCCTTTAGCCTCACAGCATTATCCAAATACATTCTCCTCACAGCACTACATAGTTCCGCTGGCTCTGGGGAGTTGGGATACTTGTTAGATGTCACACAAAAGCAAGCTGTTACAAAGTTATTCTGTCAAGTTTATGTAACAACTACTCGATCGCCTAACTACTGAGTTGTTAAAACAACAACGAACTTATAAATTAGTCCCGACAAGAGACTATTATTTCAAGCATCCATTACGTTCTCCGACCGCCTATCCGTCTTTGATCGTTACACATGTACCGGCCAAGATTGCTCCGGCGTTTCAAAATAAGGGTGTTATGGTGTAATTATATAACAGCACCCTTCGCAGGCAAGAGCTAAATGATAGCAATCTATCATTTCTCCACTGAAAGTTGCATGCTACTCAGAGGCAGAACTCCCCGGAAAATTAAATTACCGTCTCTATTAAGAACACTATTAAGTACAGACCTTTCGAATCATCGAGAGTATATATGAACAATTTCACTATCGAAGGAATAATTATATTGACAAGGTTAAAAAATAAAATAACATTATAATGTTTTCACGTTTCTTTACGTTACTCGATGTTATATTGCGATGGGCGACGAATAACGATGACCGAGCATGGTGATAAATATATTATTTCTCATTGAAATTTCTCCTATACATCTGAAAATAATTAATAATTCATTTTAGATTACTATATATTACCGGAAAAGACAATATTGCATAGTTAATAAATAATTCAGTGGAGGTCTGATGGAAGACGCCAAACATCGTGACTTTAATACCTATTCAATAGCCAATATCCAATAGAAGAAAAGAATAAGAAGAATACAAAACTACGTTTTCAATTTGAAGCGGTAGATAACTACTAATTTTGTAGAATTGAATATCCTTTTTACTAAACAATTTACAGAAATATCAAAAAAGATTCAAGGCATTCATTAAAGAAAATTTCAACATTTAAATTTAAAGAATCGTTTATGAAACTTATCAGACAATTTATCAGTTTGTGGAAGTCTATTGATAAAAAAAAAAAAAACAAAGTATGAAAAGATGACTTCGTTGCATGGGACAAGATATCCACTAATGACGTAAAATAGCCAAGCAACCAAAAAAAAAGAAAAATGCATTCAAATCTCTTAATAAATGTTATTTAAATTACAAAAATGTCTACGTACCTACAAATTATATTCCATTCCAAGGTACAAAAAGCGCACATAAAAAACGACAGCATTTCGCTTTATATTCCAGCTTAGGGTATGAAATATTCTTTTTGATCGTTTTTTCGAATCCCTTTTCGCCAACAAATTTAAGATAATGTAAAAATCTACCTTGCATAGATATTCAGACTCGTACGGGAGGTTATATTATTCATGTACGATTCACAATGGAGCACGAATCCTTATGTGTGCTGGTGAGTAGTGAGCCATGTATGTGGCAAAATAAGGGTGGAAATGAACCGTTAGATTTTGTTATGCCTTCTACCTATATGAATGCGTAAAGCACAAAATATTACCGACAGGAACAGGAAATAATAATAATTCTAACTGTAAACCGGAAAATCTGTTTTGGTTTCTCACTATTGAAAACTCGAGAAACTTTTGTGAAGATTTTTTTTTCTTTTTTTATTTCTACGAATCTCCAGTTATTAATTGTAAATTATTTTAACATAAGATCTGTAGCGTTGGAATAACGGTTTAACAATCAAACAACAAAACAAAATGCCATATTTTATGCACAAAATTTTGTTCAATTATTCAGTAATAAAATGAGTTTTTTAAATATTCAGGCTGTGAAAGTTTGATTTGTTTCACCTATTTTGTATCTTGCTTATCGCTCATTTCAACGTATTTAAACACGGGAATGCTGATTCTCGTTAAATTTTTAAACAACCCATATTTAATAGACTGAATTAACCTTCTTTAAATATATTAGGAAGAAGGTGTCTAGGTTTATATAAATATATCTACATTAAGAATATAAATCACGGATGCCGTATAGTGAAACTAGTAATACTTAGACCCTGAATATTGTAAAAATAAATAAATACTGAGAAAACGATAAATAACTGGGTAGAAATTTGTGTCAGGCACACTTTTTCTCCGAGTAAAATAAAGTTACGATAATCATAAAGTTTGAATTTTGGGTACGCCCGGCGACCACAAACACCTAAAATGATAATATTAAACATAATATTTTGATATCCCGGGAGCTTTGAAAGCTGACGAGTGTGAGAGAGAGGGGACCTTGTGCCCTGCCTGTGCCCTACCCAAGAAACCAGCTATCGAATACCATATCGCAAAGCTCTTAGCCGCCATCAGGTTTTCCCGCCCTTCAGCTTTAACTGCTCTCAGGCTTATCCTCCCTCAGCTTCACCACCCGCAGGTTCAACTTGCCTACATATTTTACCGTACAAACTTATTCATTGAAACATAAATATGAATAACCCTTTTTTATTTGCTTTTAATTTGTTTTTTTCTTGAATTCTGGTTTAAACGTGGGTGGATGGAAAACATATTAAAAAACATTTTATTTATTAATGATATTGTATCAGAATGAATTCAGGTAAGCTAAAAATATTTTTCTTTGAAAAATGTTTGATGTAAAATATGGCAAAGGGTAATAAATTAATTAATTAATATTTATTTAAAGAGTTTCTATTAATAAATAATGTAAAGAGCCTTAAATAACATTTTTTTATTATATTATTTTTGTACCTTATGCACAGCTCATTAAATTTTGAAGTAGCTCTCAATGAGTGAGTGAAAATTGCCTACTAACATCACATTCAGCCGAAATTTTTGCTTGTGTTGTGATGGAGGACTTAGCCAGCCGAGAAATTAAACTAACTCCAAAAATAAATACAGGTCAAATAAAAAATAAAAATCCTTGGTAATTCTAAGTAGTAGATATTCTAAGTAGTAGATATTCTCACTTTATTCTATAACGGCTTAACCATGTTTTAGGCAGCGTCGAAATAATAAAAAAAAAAAAATTATGGAGAAAGAAGAATTAGGAAGATTCTTTCAAATCGGTGTCTGCGTTACGAGTTGTGTAAACATTTTTAATAATTTTAGTTGACAATGCTGATTGATACCTATATTTTGTTTTATTGGAACTACCGTGCAAAAGCTTTAAACACCGAACGAAATCACAGAAACGAACTCGTGTCATCGTGTAAACTTTCATTGTCAAATTAATATTATTATCACTATCACACGTATCATTTTATTTTTAATTTTTGATTAGATTTCTAAATCTTTTTTTCATTTTGATTTGTCAATACTATCGTTATTTATCTTAAGTTTACCAGCGCCAGCGTTAAGACTGGAAACGGAAAATTTTAAGCCAGTCTCGTGGTGGTGACGGCATACACTATTAGTACTACGGTAACGGAACAGTTTGCCAGCGCCAGCATTAAGACTGGAAACGGAATATTTTAAACCAGTCTTATGGTGGTGACGGCATACATTATTAATACTACGGTAACGGAACATTATTGTACCAGTTTCGTGGTGGTGACGGCATACACTATTAATACTACGATAAGGGAATAGTTTGCCAGCGCCAGCATTAAGACTGGAAACGGAACATTTTAAACCATTTTTTTCTCGTGGCGGTGACAGCATACACTATTAGTACTACGGTAACGGAACATTTTTGTACCAGTCTCGTGGTGGTAACGGTATACATTATTTTTTATTTGTGTTGTTTTTTATGATTTTTTTTAATACAAACTTTTAACTTTTTCTAAGTTAACTACTTTCTTGTCTTTGTTTTTATAATTTTTCTCTCCGTAGCATGTTTGTTTTGTAATTTTTTTTACCGCTAGAAGTGAAGGCTTGATTTATTATTTTTTATTCTATAAATAAATGTACCAATGGGTTTAACAAAAATGTTTTAATAAATTAAAAAATTAAAAATGCCACATTTAAATGAATTACAATCACTCGTTAGCAAAATTATCAATCAGACTTTTCGTTTTGCATTGCTTTAAGTGAATCACAAGTTATATTAAAAATAGGTTTCAAATTGCTGACGTCAGTACGGCTCCGTCCGGTTGCTTACATCTTTAAATTACCTTACACATTTACAGGAGAACCGCACAACCATTTGAAAATACAATGAAACGTTAAAAAAATGTTTTCACTTGTTTTATTATATTTCTTTTATTATCTGTAACTAGAAGAAATCCACTAATTCTCTTAACATCCAATTTTGATAAATACATGTGCACATTGTCTGATAGGTATATAATTTTTTTATAATTTTTTTATTATTTTTTATTAGAGAAATCTCGGTTCTAACTGGGGAGCTAGTCTATTTACTAATTAAATACATAATATTCATAAATAGTTAAGGTGGTCATACATAGTAGCCACCATTATTACAACAAAAATACAGTATCTCTTATTAAAGGGACAAAAGTAAAAATAAATAAAAATACTCAAATATATTGCAACAGTGTATATCTGAAAATTATCGATCATTGTGTATGTTTTCTGTAAACAAATGTCAGTTGTTTTTTAAATTTTAAATAGTTTTTTTCACATTTTATTATATCGGGTAAATCGTTGAATAGCTTAGGGCCTAAGTATTCATAATGATGTTGTGCAGCTATCATGTTGCATCTAGGTAGGTACATATATATTCCCAGATGTTCTAGGTCTTAAGCTTCTCGTTAAGTACAGTTCAGATTCTTAAAAAACTTTTAAAATAGCCCATCTTTACATTTCAAAATTATACGAACACGCGTAATCACGAAATCTGAGTCACCAATTTACGCCTTTAGAGCATTGCAAATAACAGAAGTTGAAGCAAGAATCCAGCATTAAATGGGTTAATCCTATATATTAATAGTTAATCGTTAGCAAAGTTTAACTCTGACATAAAAAAAAATCAGTATAAAATGTAAAAAAAAATGTCAATATCTCAGTTAACATGATAAAGTACCTAATATTACAATTCATTATTCATTAATATCTAAGTTTTGCGCATTTATATGCATGTAAATTATGTTTGCAATATGTATTAGAAAGATTTTTCTATTAAATATACATTTTTATTTTCCCACTTACCACCTAATGTGACACAACGTTTATATTTCGCCCACCTTTCCAATTTATACTTTATTCTCCTAACGGAAACCTACGGAGACTTGAGTAAATTGAGATCATTCTATCACGGGTAAGTCTAAAGGGGAAAATATAGATCGTTAGGGTTTTTGCCAAAAGATGTTTGGTGATCCAATAATGGTCTATCTGACAATGTTCAATTTATTTTCAGCCTCCTGAAAACTTATTATTTCACGTTTCAAGTCAGCTAAAAAAACAACATTGTCCCTTTTACTATCTTTTCACTGTCATTAATATGAAATATGTACATACAAATGTTATCGTAAGCCCAGAAAATCGGTAAGTCTAAGATTTTACCGGAAAGTCTTAATATTTTTACCAACAGCATTTAGTAAAATTCAAAACTAGAATGTTGGAAATTGTAAAGAACTATCTCAGATGAACTTTTCGATTATTGCGGATTTGCCACGATTAACTGGCTTTAGTTTTAATTTAGATTTTAACTGATTTTGCTTTGTGTGTACTTTTTGTTTTAGTTTTCATATATACTCACCGCCATACCCATATTTAATCATTATCAATGTAATAGATTATTGACTCCTGATTATTTTGCATGTCGTCGATCTGTAAATTTGTTTTATATTGGTTAATATCCAAGCAAGTTTTACTTTGACTAGAATGCTAACTTTGACTGTGGTTTGGTAAAAAATATATTTTCAGTGTTTATTTGGGTATTTGCAAAGTTTGAAAAAAGAATTGTCATTGAGATATTGACCTTTCTTTGGAGAAGTTGCATAATTCCTTATGTAACGTGTTCTATTACACATTAAAATGAACTTTAATTCAAATTTATATTAAAAAACGACAGTAAAGAGCTCATTCAATTGGTTATGAATAAATCAGGTGAAAAGTGGAATGAAGGAAACAGCCTACCTGGAATTACCATGAATCCGGGCAATAGGGCTCTCGATGCACTTGCACTGTTCTGGTGAAATTTCCTCCACAACGAGATAAACGAGAAAACAAGAGAATTTTGATATTCGCATGTGAATAATACAACGACGATACTAAGACACGAATTCGACTGACTTGCGACAATTTACAGTGCAACATAAACCTTCATAATTTCTCCAATGTGGGTAAGGCTGTTTTTAGGGAAGGAGATGGATAGTATATGATGGGAAAAATGGTAGGTATTATCCAAAAAAGTATTTCAATACTAATTATTTAATTGATTTTTTTTAAATGTCACATAAAATATGTTATGGCTTATAATAAAGTAGGTAGGCGTTTAAGTACCTACTTACAAATCTTATTATTTAAGAGAAAAAATGTTTTTCATTTATTGAACTCGATTAATATCACTAAATTTTTATACTCAAATGAAATGGATGTTACTAGTATCTACCAAATTTCGAGCTTTTACAGGAACGTATCCGTATGTTGGCTTGGACGAAAAGTGGTACCTAGCGCGGACCGTAAATTCGTATTTTATTATTCACCCTCGTAAAAGTTAGTAATTTTATAGTTTGATTCACCTTCACCCTGCTTTATGTCAGGCCATCATTACGTATTCAATGTAGCGAAACCCAGTTATTCATTACTTCTTTATCTTTTTTATACTCGGGTCCACGTAGAGCATTCCTAATATACGGGGCCTGATATCGTGCAGGGATTATATATACATTTAATCTCTGTTTTCAAAGCTTTCTTAAATCCCATCGCGCCATTTCTCCACAGCAGTAAGCTAAAGAGGATTTGCAGCGACACAAATCTGTTCTGCCACAAATTTCTTGCTGTTTTCACACATGATCTCACTCTCATCCATATTCTTCCTAAATACCCATTTTAGACGTTACTGACGACCCAAGAATGAAATTACTCGATCGTGCTTGACGTTTATCGTCTTCCTGAGACATCCATTACATTATTATATGAAGGATTTTGTAACTTAGTGTTTTGATCCTATCACACGCATTTTTGGGTGGTTTTGGTATGTGAAACTTCCATTGTTAAAGCATTTACCATTGTGTATTGGCCATATTGACAACACTGAATTTTTTGGGTCACTTGCCAAACCTGAGAACTAGTCACCGAACCTGTGATTTCAAATCTGGGTAACAATTCATTCCTTGAAAGATAGCCGAGAGCTTTGGGCCACCTCTAGACTGACGGACGACTGATCTGACACTCTAGAATAAAGCCATCATTACTGGAAATTGAAGACTTGATTCTTGGAGAATTTAGTAATCGGAAAACACCCGAGCCTGGACACTCACGGGCTTTTGTCACGGAGTCATGATTTGACACTTTTGCTCGGGAAACAACATTATTTTTTTTTAAATCCAGCCGAGATGTTATTGCTGTCTGCCACGTTGTTCATCGAGGAACAATCGGTATCACACTATATAATTACCTACGCAAGCCTTTTTGCCAAACATAATTCGATCTTAGGATGACTATATTTTGAATATAAATTTTAAATGTTCAAAACTTCTTTAATTCTGATTACTAATGTCAATCCATATAGATCAGATGCTAATATCAATCTAGCAATATTTGTCATATAATGCCATGTTTATAAAAACGTTTTGAACAATCGCTTGCCATGATGTGCCAAATATATAGATACTAAAAATATAGGATAAGCGGTGAAATCTAGATGGATTCATTGGCTTAATATTTTGAGGAATAATATTAATTAAATAATATGGTAAATGTATATACATGACACCAATCGTTCGAGTGGATAAATTCTTGTGTATGTGAAGTATTCCTGACTATTTCTCCTATATTTGATAATATATTGAGAACATGTTTATCAATAATATTTTTATTTAATAATTGTTATCACAAAGAAAGTAAAGGTTATTATTATTTTTATTATTATATTTACCTCGAAAGCAACTTCTTCTTATTTTGTATTTTATTTTAATTTACTTTACATTACATTATGCTCTTTACTATACGTATACTACTATACGCGACGTATACTACTCGTATTTTACTTTACATTACATTATGCTCTTTACTATACGTATACTACTATACGCGACTTATACTACTAGTATTTTTCTCAACTATTTCATCTGTTTTTCATACCCAATCCATTTTTGTGTCCCTTTCTCAGACTTGTAAACTACGCTTAAATCGGTCCTTGCATTTTGTACGGACCTTTTTTCTACTAAATTTGGTTTATATTTATTTTTAATTTACCGGTTCCAATATCCACTGCCATACATGAGAGTGGTATTTTTTTAAAGAAAGATAAAAATATTAGTCTGAAAATCTCATACATTCATCACAGTATGCGGAAAATTTTGCTTGTACCGTGATGGAAGATTTAGCCAGCTAAAAAATTGACCTCACCCACCCACAACGCAAGGGTAAAAACCAGATGCGATTGTAACTCAGCCACCTACTGGTGAGTTTAACTCCATCGTGAACGGATTTGTGGGTACACGTTATACATAATAGACTCTAAATCTGAGTAACATATATGAAACTTTTCTTATGTAATAATAAATATGTCTACGTAATGTGTTGTCTGCTCATATTAATTTATCTGAAAATCTATTACAAGCTTCAATAACATAACAGCAAACGTGATTAAAATTGCCCTTCATATAAATTGAGAGGCGCCTAACAGAAGCCTACATGTAAAATTAATTATTTCGTATTATATGAGGCTTTATAAAACCTTCGAAAGGTATTAAGGCTGGATGTTTCTAAAATTGGATAGGTGCTTAGTACTTATTTGTTTTAGAAAAAGAGGGTGGGAATAAAAATATTCCTATGTATTATACCAATATTGGAAACTGATTACGTTAACCCTTGCGTGATGATAATATTATTGTACCGATATTGGAAACTGATTACGTTAACCCTTGCGTGATGACGATATTCGATTAAAATGTTCAAACAATGGGATATAACATTTACGTCTGATCAACGAAACCTTCCTTTTTTTTATTGAAAGTCCGCCATCACACGCGTCGCACACATGACGGCACAAGTAAAGGTTTACAGAGCTACTCATTTTAATGGTGAACCTTGTTCCTACCCCTCACACATAAAACCTGCCCTGTTTGCCAACGGGGAACACTTAGGGGTTGATTAATTGCTGAAATATTCAGAATAACCAATAAAGAAAAATATTTCAATATCCTGAAATTTCACGCTAGCTCGTGTTTGGCCATACCTACGGAGTTAAAAAGACCGGCGCCATTTTAATTGAACCGTTTAAACATATAAACGAAAAATTTAACATAATGCTTGTTTTTGATACAAAAGTGTCAATTATTTGTGATTAACTACGCCCTCGTGTAGCATAATTTTAAAAGTGTTTAAACAAGTTTATCATTACGTACACATTGGTGGACATTTAAAAAAAATACAGTGTGTGGCAAGCCTACGCACGACGGAAGTGAAACTTTTAGTATTCTTCTCTCTCTCTTTTCATTTCATTCTCTCTTTTTTCTCACTTCTATCTCGTCACTACTCATTTTTGACACTAAAACTCTGTTCCAAATCGAATAAACCACAATCAATTACGTATATCACTACACGAAGCAAGCAGCTGATGCCTGGCGTGGCGTCGTTGGCTAGAGAGAGAGAAAAAGAGAAAAGAGAGAGAGAGAACGTTCGTCAGTGGCTCCCTCACCTCAGTAAGCGACTACGGTGTGAGAGCGACAGTGAACGGTGACCGGTGGTGGGGGTCCCGTACCCGCACCACCAAATGATCACGGTTTTTCGTGACGGTCATGAGTCGGTTTTACTCCGGTCCTCGAAAATGCATGACGCGCGTAAAGAAGTTTCACTTCAAAAAACCTAAATTGATTTAGTTGCATATTTTATTTTACAACCTTATCATTCTTAGTCCCAACCGTATTAAAGCAGTGAGACTATGGCATCCTCAATTGGGATATGTTGTGAGGCTGAAGGTAGTGGAGAGGGGAAGGAGATTAGGAAAAGGAAGGTGGGGGAGACCTGGATGGATGTTATTTGTAACCCGGGAATGTTTGTCTTTAATTTAAATTTTTTAAATATTTACAAATTCATGTGAAGACATATCATATTATATTAATATTTTCTTACAAATCATATAATCCATTCCTTACTCTACTGCACTCTAATCGTAATTGCCATTGAAACTTAACTCCGAAATAAAGTTTTTAGTATCGCGATGGAGGTAATGGGTATTTAAATTACGTAATACGTTTAAAGGGTTGCTGAATGTTGATCTAGAATTCAGGGCCATGCGTTTATCTTCTATGTAAATTCAAGAAGAATAAAATTGTTCAAAGGGGTTTACTTAAGGCGTTATCGTTAAAAGTAATTCGCTCTTCCCTCTGCCCTTGAAGAAATAGTCAATTTACACACTTAAGAGGGCCATCCTTCTAATTGATTTTAACGATAATGTCAACAGTTAATTTAAGCTCGCGTACATAATTTTCTTTATCCACCGTATCTCGATATCCCGAACAAAGTTTCACTACCCTAAGGTCAGGTCCCGCCATGGAAGCGTAATATATTATTCTCAATTACTTCCCTTATTACGGTATAAAAAACAAGGTAATTTTTAAACGCTCCAGATTATTAAAGTTCTAATTACTTTAGGTAAACTAAAGATAAAATAGTAAGTGACTTCATTTTTAACGTTCAAATTAATTTTAAGCAAAATTTGACTTGACTGATTAATGTCGTTTGACTTCCTTTTGGGTTAAATATATCCTTAATCACTCATTTAGTTAGAAAAACTTATACTCTAACGGGTTTCTCGTTTTCTAGAAATACTAAATTTTCTAAAAATCTTATTTTACAGCTTTAAAAACATTTTTATCTTATCTGAAAAAATGGAAATCCACACATTTTCTGAGATTTCAAAAACTATCAAACTCTGGCAACTTGAAATTTTCACTTCTATTAACGTCTACCTCAACATTAATACAATATTTTCGGTACACAACGTTATTTCCATCATTTACATTTAACTTTGAAATATGATTTTTTTCTGTCAAAAATAATGCAAGTCATATTTTCATATTAATCAAACGTTTTATTTATATATTTTTTAAAACCATTTTTCTTGCGAAGTCAAATACTACAGGCGAGAGCACTAATACGTAAAGTATTTAAAAAAATCTTTTTTCTTGCGATTTTATTGAATTTCTTAATACAGATCACTAAATCGACAACTATGTTTTAAAAGTGGGGTAATACGAATATTTATATATTTTCTATAATCACTTCGATGATAATGTTTATTTTTGTCAATGTAATATAGAGCACGGAACAGAAAAATGATACGAGACATCTTGAAAGTTTTTAGGCGTATGGTTTGATGGTTATTCCCCAGACAATTTATCAGAGTATGAACATTAGACACGTAAAATTGACACATACATACACGATAAATTGACACATAAACACACAATATATCGGTATATTAACCTCATACAAAGAATACATCTATATGTATGTAAGTGTTTTACGTGTATGTGTGTAAGTGTTTGCACGAAAAGACATCGTATATCATGTGGATAGAAAAATTGTTTTTAAGATAAAGCCCTTTTAAAGGACCTTCCTCCTGGTGATGGATCAATTTCCAGTGACGTAACGGTGACTGAAAAGCACTTTATAAGATAATGCTTCCGGCACATTATTAGGTTTGGTGTCTGAAGAAGGTTTATGGGATTTGAAACCCTCAAAGTAAAGACTGGAAAAGGGGAAAGAAATAAGATTGAACTTTATTTTTTAGACAGTATCAATATTATTTTACTTATAATAATATTAACGTTGGTGATGTGGAATTTCCCGTTACTGTCAATAGATTTAAGAATATCTAACATATTTAATTAATAATATCTTTATTGTGGAGTAGGTACCTACTTACAATTATGTTATATAAATGTGTATAATTAATACTGTAACAACGTTAATATCATCAACTGGAATGCATTTAAAATATATTCCAGACAAAAGTTTATTACCCGGCAAGGGATTTGAAAACCGGAATCTTTCGCTACCTAAGCAACCGCTCTAACTACTGACTTATCGCGTTAACCTTTGTGCCCGTAGTGTTCCTCCAACTCAAATTTTAAATTAAGCGTGAAACGAACTTACTAACAATTCATCTCGCTTTTTCTCTTTAAGGGTAGGCAGAGATGATAGACTGCCATACAACTCTATCTTGGCATATACTCCTTGCTTTATTCAAATTCATACTTCGTCTCGTACTGTTCTATTATCATGAATCTTGACATTTACTGACTCAAGTGGATAATTGATTCACTAGGTCGTGCCATGTCTTCCTCGGGCATTCCTGACTTTATATAGCATTTAATCAGTGTCGAATATTCTCTTTGCACTCGTTTTTCTTCGTCCTTCTTTGGTTACTAATTAGCATCTATCATTTTCCGATTACATTACTCCCCCCCCTTCCGCTAGTGCGTTAATATTTAAATGTGGCCTGCTCGCGATTAAGAAGTCACTATATGTAATTTGTTATTTTAGATTCCAAGTTAAAAATCAAATCAAACAAACTTGCGTAGAATTGGACTTTGCAGCGCTGTCTGTGGTGCAAACTAAAAAATGGTTCAAAACTTTTAAAACCCTTCTTAACAGAGCAAATGCACAATAGAAGTGCTATTTTCCTTCAATTGTGACTAGTGATATTATACCAAATGGTTAAAACTACAGCAAAGTCTTGAAAACTTGTCCATCTGTGCACTTTATCCGAACATAAAACCTACAAAATTACAAGTCTCGTGTAGGTGCGACCGCCCTGTACGAACGGCGTCCCACTCTTTTAATATACGAAAACCAAAGGCAAGAGCGAGTTTTCAGCCATTCCCAGAACAGAAATAAAAACAAGGGTAAAAGCTGTGTCGATATTACCTCCTTTATCCAACATTCAGCGCCCTACCCAGTTCCAGCTTTGAAATACTTTAAATGCTCCCCCTGCTTAAAATTTTTTTTTTTCAGTTGATTTCTCAAAAAGATTTTTGTTTCTGTACTACTTACTTCATACATTAAATTACGTAAATAAGGTTTGTTATATCATAATAGATAAAACTTTTCATAATATTTCATATTTTTCTGATTAAAAAAAAAAAGTTTATGGGGACAGTTTTACTATTTTGATATTTGTAACTAGACTTGAAAAGCCCAAAGCTTACCAACCTTCTTCGTATACTTATACTATGTACTTCCAACTCAGAAGGCCATAGTTCTACTGTCTTGGATTTTAATGTGATATTCACTTTTGAAAATGTCTTGAAATTAGCAGTGTATATCGTCTTTTTAGGAGTCAAGTAAAATTATATTTTAAGCACATCAATCATCACCGGTGGTTTATTAGCATAATATATAAAACCTTTCGGAAAATCGAAAAAAGTAGTACCTTCAGATATGCTTATCTTAGAATTTATACATATAAATAAAATATATTTTTTATAAAAATAAAAATAAATAGTTATAACAAGCCGATTGGGTAGATACGGTATGTAGAGGGGCACATTAACTGTTGTGATTTCGACCGATTTCAAAGAAATGCATATATATATATAGACGTATGTGCACGTTATTACCAACACAGCTGATAGAATGCATAATCATAGACAACGACTCTCTCTGCCAAATTTCAGCTCAATCGGATGCCGGGAAGTAAGTTGATCTCCGCTTTCAATATATTGAATTCTTCATTCATTCATTCCCGAAAACAAAAGTGAAATTCAAATAGGCTAATTTAACATAGAATAATAAAAAGGTAATGGTCGCAACAAGAACTTAAACTCCGGTTCAATGTATCTACCTACATAAATGAAAATGTATATGTTCGTTTGTTCAAAATCTTAAATCTCCGAAAGTTCTTTATGGATTGCTTTGAAATTTATTGGAAACGTTGCATTCAAATACGCGTGTGTTTTTATTTACCTGCTATTGGCCTCGGGTAGACAATTTCCTGCCATAGACCGCCCTTTGTGGGAAATTTAAAATTTGTCGTTGCATTTATTTTAGATGAAAATTCTGAAAAATATTTAATTTTCATTGGTTTTTTTTTAGATCACAATAGCGTTACTTATCGGGTCTAAAACTATCCTATCTTTCAAGCTGGAACCAACCACACACATTCTCAAAATTTCATTGAAATCGATGAGATTTTTGAAAAACAGCGTAATCTGTTGGATACACATCCTTCGAAAAATCAACGCTATCTGTTGGACGTAAAAGCAACACACGTTATTGTTTTTTCCATCTGCACAGACAGACTGAGCCTAAGCAACGCATGGCTAGGTACAGCTAGTTATTGAATAAAAATGTAACATAAAAATTAAAACAGTGGTAAACGCTATGGACAGCAAATATTCAGGATTTTTTTTTGGTCAATTAAAAACTAATTTTATGACATTTATGAAAATTACGACATTTCACTTGAAATAACATTGTTCCGAAAATGTTTTAAAAATTACATTCGAAAACGCGAAAGTGACGATTTATTATGTAAAAAATATTAATTACTAATATCACCATTATAAATCATACCACACATCAAATTTAGTTACATAATATATTTTTCCGCATTTTTACGCGGTGTATTTTCTTGTTTCGTGGGATTTAGTGGCGTCATAAATTTAATATACCTGGCGAGACCAACACTTAGACGTGGAGGAAGCCAACCTACCGGGACACCTTCTTTATGTTGGCAGTTACATAAAACTACTTGTCGTTGTGAAAAGTGGTCGTTAACATTACGGTGGAGTTCCTCAGTAAACCTACACGGACTTTGCTATCAGAAATGTTGAAATTTTACTGTCAAACTACTAGCTTTTTATACGATTGAAACTTAGATAAGAGATTACATTTTTTACGATTTTTTAAAAATAGAACCTTTTGATTCATCTTAATTATTATAAAAGGCAACTATCTGCATTTATAAAATTTTAATTATGACATTCTAATTTTTAATTACGTAAAATAAAAATTGTATATGATGACAACCATTTGTAATCATTTCTGTCGACAATATTGTCATATGTTGTTATTTCCGATAGTACACGTGGGAATAGAAGAAACGTTAGTACCATTTAATTCATTAAAAATTAAAACTGGAAATTAAATTATGGTATAAAGGCTATTTTTTGTTTCATTGCTTAAATATGTTTGTATGTAAAAATACCTAATCTAACTTAACTGTACCTATCCTGATCTAACCTAACATAACATATACTAACCTAACCTAATCTATACCAACCTTACCCAACCTATACTAAAATAACCAATCCTATACTCACCTAACCTAACCTAACCTAAAATAACCTATGCTAACCAAACCTAACGAATAGCAACCTAACCTAATCTAACCTAACCTAACTTAACCTAACCTAACCTAACATATAGCAACCTAACCTATATTAACCTAACCTAACTTATACTAATCTAACCTTTTTTATTTAAAAAACATACCCAAATAACTTTACTTTATTTCCAAATTCGGCCAAAATAGTACCTACCTAATTTGCAGAGTAAATGGTAATAACATCTCTTGTAGTCACTCGTATAGTATCAGGAATACCAACATAAGAAAATGTCATCAACAGAAATTATTTTGGCTGTCATCTCATACGTGAGTGGTTTATTGATATCACATAAAATCCTATATATCGAAAGCGAATGTTTATTTTACGTAATTAATAATTAGAATGCAAAATTTTACAATTTCTCAAATGCAGATAGTTTCCTTTTATAGTAAAGGTGAATCAAAAGGCTTAATTTTAAAAAAAAAACTAGTATTATGTTTGGCCAGCGATCCCGAATAATTACCAATTTTTATGTTTTCTGAGTACACTACGTATTATATGTAAACTACGTCTTTAACTACTATGAAAATAATATAGACGAGAACTATATACACGACGGTGAACCAGTTGCGAAAAAATTGCCTTGACGGCCCTACCTCCTAGAAGTTAAATTAATCTAAAAGTTCTCTATGTATTCAATTTTACGCTGAAAATCGATCAAAAAGACTTACACTAAATCACAACCCTGTCACTAATTGTTTTTATTTTTTTGGCTTTCATCCTTTAATGTGTTCAAGGATATGATTTCAAATTACGGAGACAGGGAAGGTGAATTTATGTATTAATTGTATTTAAATAGGAAATTTCAAAATTATTTGGAAGTTTGGAGTCATGTTCAGACTTATATTCAACAGAATAGAGGATATTTGCTTAGAGAGGGTCAAAAATAATTTATGTGAAATTCCCACTTCTAGATGACAGACTATTCAAGCTGGGGAGTCAAGCACGTGAAATTTATAAAGGTGAGAATGAATGCAACAATATTTCATTGTAATAATTCGAATAAGCAAGAAAATTAATATTTTGAAAATTGGGTAGTTGTAGAAACCGAGAATTGGCTAGAAATACGCCACTACTCTTTCCAAACATTGCAGGATATATCTTTGAAAAATGTAAGATACGGGAATGTGGTTTACGAGGGTAACAATGGGGTTAGATGCTCCTCGTTTTTTCAAGGAATCCGCAATATAGTTACCCACGATGCCAACATGTCCAGGAATCCAAATCAGAGTTACGGTTTTCCAGAGCTTTGAATAGAGGCATTTAGCACTCGAATTAGGAATACAAAGTGATCACCAGGGTTAAGAAGAGTACTGAATTTATGTTTTGTAGGGAACTGAGAGAGTCAGTGAGAGCAAGGGAATGTTCAAAATAATTTTTAATTATTGAAGACAAACAAAAATTAGAAACAAGAAAATCTGAAAAAGATACGGTCACATATAATCTTTGATTATACATTTGAGATATTCAATTATTCTAATTTGAAATAATTTATGTTTTAAGTAAATGAAAAATATATTCACCAAGGCTGAAATAGCGCTACGCATACCGTCGGTCGACCGACAACGTGACGCTGACGATCTGTAGCTATTGTCCTCGTACTCGGTGCGAAGCGAATCGTATTGCACTTCCAGCTCTTTATTCATCCCTTTATTATATATAAATCCGTACGCGACCAATGTACGTGATTAACACTATTTCCCGCCTTTATGTCTTTTTAAAAACATTTTGGTATTTACCTAACTTAGTCTGTTTAGGTGTGTATTAAGAGATATTTATTAGAAAGGATTTTTAATGATTTTTTAAGGTTATACCCATCAACGCAATATTACTAATCATCGAAAAAGAAGATAATACTTACAAATCTAAACGAAACATAAAATAGCTTTATGTTATTGGTAACCTAGATAGTGTCTGAGATAAACATAAATATTATATGCCCCTGAGGTGATATTTCACAAAAGCGGCGCTATACAAATTATCCAATAATAAATAAATAAATAAATGGAAAAAAATCGATATTGAAAGTATCAAAAGGTTAGCTGTGAACTACAGGAAACCCACTTGCACAGCGTAGTCCGAAAATAATAATTTTGAGTTAGGTTTCTACGTGGCAGACTCTATTGAAAATTTTCAGAAGCTAACCTCTTGTTGTTTCGTGAAAATAGAAAAACTGATTCCTTAGAAGGTTCTAGAAGCGCTTTCATCTGCCATCTGTAGAAAATATTTTGAAGCTTTTCCTACCCCTACAAAAGAGTTTCAATATTTTCGTATTTTCTTAGCGGAGAAGCAAACCATTTTCACAATCAGCGGTAATGTTCATGAATTGCAAACGTCACTATTTACGGTTTGTACGAAATTTTATAATAATATGCAAAACTAATCAAAATTTTCTCGCGGGGAAAGAAAAAAATAACTTGATATTGAAAATTATAACATAGTGCACCACAATAAGGTTTTTTTTGCTATTATTTAAATGGATTTATACGTTTATAGCAACCAGAAATAAATAATTACAATATGTAATTTTGAACTTTGAAGCGTAAAATAATCCTAATAATAAAAATGCCTTAAAATAGACTTTACAACAGCAAAGCAAAACGGTTTTTAAATTAGTTTACAAAAAAGACATTTGAACATCCATTTTTAAATAAATGTAATTTTATATGCTTTTCATAACATTACTTGCGAAATACCTGTGAGGCGTGCTATAGAAAATATTGCGATAAAAAAAAATATCCCACACTTCATTGCCCACGGATTTATTACGAAATAATCAATCATAATTTTTCAAAACAGCTATCGAGAGAGTGTGTAAATATTTGATTAAAACGAAAAGAGGGCTTTGAAAAATATCAAAATACCTTCTAAATTTACCAAATAAATAATAAATTGATTAGGAATGAATTTTATCACTACGCACCAGAGTTTCTTTTGCGGTCAAAAATCTTTAAGGATGCTGAGTAAAGGTATTTTAAGGAAGCGTATGCATGAACCTAGATCTTAATGATTTATGAAACAGGTGGGAGACACAGATTTTGGATAATCATTCCACAACATATCGGAGAATCGTAAAAACTCTTTGTTCTCTTGCGGAATATTAAACAGGTATAAATAATTACGGGTGCGTCTCTGCGTGTTTAGCGTACTCCTCGGTATTCTAAGATGTCAAATCAATCAATGACCCTAGATTTATGTTGAACAGTTTTGTTACTAAAAATAAACTTTTTGTAATTAACCTTGTATTTTTAAATGTATAAACATTAACTATCCCGCAGCCATGTAGGGGAGTAGGTAGTAATCAAAATTATTATCCTCCTTATAACCAACATCCAACATCCAACCTCCATATAACAACAACTAGCCTACCTACCTACAAGTCGACTGTCAAACGCTCTACATAAAAATCTAAAAAAACATCACCAAAATCACTGTAATAAAACCAAAAAAGTGTCAAACTCTACTCACAGTGTCATCGCTGCGTTTCGCGCTGCTAATATAAATGTGATAAACAAATTAAGTATACAATAATCGAAATAGTCAAGTGATAAAATAGTGAAAGTAAAACTGCAATTGTGTGTAATACGGTGAAACCTAACGGTCTAAAAATTACTCTGTGGCTACCTATATTGATAAGTGAAAAGTGAACACCTATTTAAGTTTTAAGATTGTATTTTAAGTGAAATTTAGGAGCATCTTATCAGTGTCCATAATTACTTTGACATTAAACAAAATTCAAAACAATATACCTATCTCGCTAGGGAGTCGCTATATGCACAGCGACTAGTCGACAGGGGGCGTGGCCAACATATCCGAGCATACCCGAGCTGTTCCGAGTTGCAAAATCAGTGAAACAAAACGTCAGAAATGGCGTTGAAATAATATAATGTAAACAAACCTTTATAGAACTACGCTAGGTTTGTGTAACATGGCTTGTGATTCAAAAGAAAGTGTCCCCTTAATACCGCCTGCTCGCGTCAAGGCAAGAAAAACATCCCAGTTTTCAATTAGTTTAGCGGCTACGCTAGGTTTGTGTAACATGGTTTGTGATTCAAAAGAAAGTGTCCCCTTAATACCGCCTGCTCGCGTCAAGGCAAGAAAAACATCCCAGTTTTCAATTAGTTTAGCGGCTACGCTAGGTTTGTGTAACATGGTTTGTGATTCAAAAGAAAGTGTCCCCTTAATACCGCCTGCTCGCGTCAAGGCAAGAAAAACATCCCAGTTTTCAATTAGTTTAGCGGCTACGCTAGGTTTGTGTAACTATTACGTACATGCTACACATTACACAGACTAGATCCATCCCATACCCCTCCCTTCCCCATCCCATCCCTATAGGCTAATGTAACTTTTTTTCTTACATAAATATTATATATTCACTAAATAATTAAAATACTTAAGTGAAAACCTATTATTGGTTAAATAATTAACACTTAATACACCATACTTTGTAATTATTATAACTGTTGGTTTTCCAAATAAAATAAAATAAAATAAAAAATAACATGGTTTGTGATTCAAAAGAAAGTGTCCCCTTAATACCACCTGCTCGCGTCAAGGCAAGAAAAACATCCCAGTTTTCAATTAGTTTAGCGGCTACGCTAGGTTTGTGTAACATGGTTTGTGATTCAAAAGAAAGTGTCCCTTTTATACCTATACTTCACTTCGGGTATGCTCGGATATGTTGGCCCGCCCCCTGTCGATTAGTCGCTGTGCATATAGCGACTCCCATCTCGCTATTGGTCAAAAGTGAGGTAGCTTCGTGCTAAAATTTTGCGGAAAACTATTATTTAGGCGTTGAGGATTATTAACCACAATGTTTAACTGTGAAGGTTGCCTCAACCCAATAAATAAAGATGAGTATATGTTCACGTGTACCAAGTGCAAAATAACATTTCACAATAATTGTCTCAATATCTCTGATTCCAAATACAAAAAAATGGCAGAAAAAAATAAAACTTCTTGGAAATGCCCAAAATGCCTAATCAGACCAGGATCACCGTCTACATCCTCGGCTGCAAATACCGATGATGATGATATTCTCTTTATTCGTCTGACCAAACATTTTGACCAAAAGGTCACTGAACTTAAAAAAATGTTCGAAGACGAAATTAAGGAACTGAAGAGAAGCAACGAATTTATAAGTAATCAATATGAAGATCTGTTGTCAAATTTTAAAGTACTACAAGGCCTACAAAAAGATACACAATCCTTACGTGAAATAAATGCAAAGAATGACTTAAGAATTTCAAGCCTGGAAACCAGACTAGCCACTATGGAACAAAATAATCTCTGCGACTGTGTGGAAATGGCGGGTGTTGAATTGCGGCCGGGGAACAACCAGCTGAAGCCGTTCTTCGGGTAGCCAATTCCCTTGGTATGCCATTGTTGCAGCAGGATCTACGCCTTGTGACCAGGACCCAGGACCGCAGAACTAACGCCCCCGATAAACTGCAAGTAAATTTCTACAACCAGAAAACGAGAGATATGGTCTTATCTTTCAAAAATACAGCCAAAATACTTAACCCAAAATCACCTATTTATCCTATTGAAGTGCTTACGCCTTATTATAAGGAATTGCTGTGGAAAGCAAAACAAAAGGCTAAAGAAACAAAATTCGAATTTGTGTGGTTTAAAGCCAATAAATTACTTGTTCGTAAGGGTCCGGGGGAAAAAATCATTCAAATCAAACATGAAAGTGACATTAAAAAAATGGTATTGTAGATTTTTAATTCTAGAGAAAACCCTTATTGTAATGGATATTATTAAAAATGGACTGTATTACCAATTATAGGACGTCAAATCCTAAATTCTGTAAAAATGTACTACAAACACACTCATCCTCTCTTCAAATCTTACAGCAAAATATTAGATCAATTTCCAAGAATTTTGACGAATTCTTGCTACAACTTGATAATATTGGAACCTCTTTTCATATAATTATTCTTACTGAATGCTGGATACCAAAAAATTATGCTCCTAAAATTTTGGAAGGGTATGATCACTATAGCACTTCAATACACACTAAACAAAATGATGGAGTTGTTGTCTATACCAGAACTGACCCGATTGGTTTATCTGTCAAGGAAATCCAAGTCAGCGGTGCAAACTGTTTGCAAATAACTCTCATTAATGACACATGTTTCTTAGCAATATACCGTTCTCCATCCTCTTATAATATTTCACCATTCCTAAAATCAATTAATAACTGTTTAACTGAATTATGTAATATTAAAAATTGTATTATTGCTGGTGACCTCAACATAAATATTCTGCCCACAAACGAACATTCTCAGTGCCAAGAATACTTAAATACGCTCACATACCATGGATTCCAAAGCACCATAAACACTCCCACACGTGCTACATTAGACTCCATTTCATGCATTGACCTCATCATGGTCAAATCCAACTGCCCAATAATATCTATTGTATATGAATCTACACTTACCGACCACTACACCACTATTCTTTCCATACAAACATGCAACAGAAAAGACAAACATAAAAACACAACAAATTAGAAAAAAATCATTCAAATCAATTATGATTGTGTTCGTCAATCTCTGATGAATAAATCGTGGTCAGAATTACTTAACACCATAAATCCAGAAGACACCTGGACGTACTTTATCAAATACTTACAGACTACCATTAACGAACATACAAACATAATTATAAAACATATACCAAATAATATTTTACCAATTAAGCCATGGATTAACCACACTATTATTAAATCTATCCGTAAACGTAACAAACTCCACAAAAACGTTATTAACAATCCTTATGATATACAACTTCGAAACTTTTATAAAAGATATAGAAACATTTGTACCCAAATAATAAGAAAGGCTAAAGAGATATATTACAAACAGAAAATAGAAAACTGTAATAATGATCCTAAAAAACTTTGGAAAACACTTAAAGAAGCCACCCACTCTCAACCTAATCCTACGAATGACTTAAAACAACTAAAAGTAAATGATAAAATATTTAGTTTTTCTAGTAATCCCGATATTATTGTTAATCATGCAAATAAATACTTCTCAAAAATAGGTGAACAACTCGCAAAAAATATTGATGTAAACCATACCAACTCCAGTTCACTAAGCTTTAATACAAATTTGCCCAACAACTTGCATTTTAGTCTAAAACAAATTTCAAATGAAGATACTAGATTGATCATAAACTCATTAAAAAACTCGTCTTCAACTGGCTTGGACGATATATCAAATATTGCCTTAAAAAAACTTGTATCAGAAATAACCACTCCCTTAACATATCTTATTAACCTAAACATCCTAAAAGGCCGATTCCCTGACAAAATAAAACACGGAATCATAATCTCAATACATAAAGGAGGCTCTAGAGCGGACATAACTAACTATTGTCCAATTACATTACTAAATTCACTATCTAAAGTCTTTGAAAAAACTATTAATAATCAACTAATCGAATACCTTGAACAAAATAACATACAATCACTCAACCAGTTTGGATTCAGGAAAAATAAAGGCACCTCCGAAGCCCTGGCAACAGTTACCGATTTTCTAAATGAAAACTTAGACAAGGGATCAAAATGCATATCAATATTCTTAGACCTGTGCAAAGCATTCGATACTATCTCTCACTCTAAACTTTTACAAAAACTATCTAATATTGGTATAAACGGTGATGAACTTACTATTATTAGCGATTACCTGTCAAACCGAAAGCAAAGTGTGAAAATCAATAACTGCAATAGCAATCAATTACCAATTAGCTACGGCGTGCCTCAAGGAAGTGTTTTAGGTCCTACCCTGTTCTTAATATACATAAATGAATTATGTAATCTTCAAATAGATGCCAAAATTGTAAGTTTCGCTGATGATACGATTCTCCTCTTCAAATCAAGCAATTGGAATGATGTATACATAAAAGCTAACAGGGGCATAACTGTGGTTAAAAGATGGGTAAACAATAATACACTAACAATGAATGTGACCAAAACTAAATACATTGAATTTAGTATTAATCCTTCCTTAAGAAACCCAGAAAATCAAATTAAAATATGTGCTTGCAACCTGAAAAATACGATAATATGTGATTGCCCTTATTTAGAACAGGTAACTAAAATTGAATACTTAGGTATTATTTTTGACAGCAATTTAAAGTGGAAACAACATATAACCACTACAGCAAACAAACTTAGAAAATTCATTTACTTTTTTAGACAAACTCGCAACTTTCTCAACCTAAGCCAGCTCAAAACAATCTACTATGCACTTTGTCAATCTTTAATAGAATATGGTATCATAGCATGGGGAGGAGCAAACGCTGCCGCCATTGATCCAATATCTAAAGCTCAGAAACTTATAATAAAGATTATCCTCAAACTACCAATCACAAGCAGTTCGGATGAAATTTTTAGGAAAATCTGTGTTATGGACATTAGGCAACTTTATGCCAAAAATATACTAACATACCTCTTCAAACACAAAACTACTTTTGACAATATCCAAACTGCTCGTGATACTAGAACCAAAGGACATAATTTCTTACAAATCCCTTTCGCTAAAACAACTTTTGGCCAGAGAAATTTTAGATATTTTGCCACAAGGCTATATAATGCTCTCCCACTAGCCATTAGACTGAACGAATTTTTTTTGAAATATAAAACAGACATCAAGTCTTGGATCATCAGCCAAGACAGATCCATGATCAAAAATTTTATAAAAATCCCTACATAAGTATGTACTCCAACTAGATGCTGATTAACAAATTTATCATTTATTATTATTATTTATTATTTTTTATCTTTTTCACAATTTCATTTAGTGTAATGAAATATTTTATGTATCAAAAAATATGTAAACATTAATTCATGTATCAAATACGTCTGTCTCGACACAGGTTTATCCTAGTGAGACAGACATCGAAAAAAAAACCTGTAAAAAAACTTTATATTGATAATAAAAAATAAAAAAATAAAAAAAGTAGCTTAAATACTTGTCGTATCATTTTAGTATTTTCCGCATTTTTGCGCAAATACATAAGTTACCATATTATAAATTTAATAATTATTTTATAAGCAATAATTATTAGCCAGAAACACTCATCCACATTGAAAAATCTTCTGATAAAAGATACATGACGCCAACGGAACTTGAACCCGTGTCCTTTCGATTTTCGGTCGACAGCTCTGACCACTGAGCTATGGCGGCTTATCTCTTATCCGCGAAATAATTCAATATATACTAGTGTTTCATTCAACAATTACTGCTTGTTACATTTTTTCACCTGAAACAACCAACTTTATTTTATATGAGAAAGGCATTGTAAGTGCTAACTCTCTCACTAGATGGCGTCGAGACAAATTGTCTAGATTTTTTGTGTGGATGAGTGTTTCAGGCTAATAATTATTGCTTATAAAATAATTGTTACCCTTTGTGCTATGCATAAAAAATCTTGTCTTAAAACATTAGTTTACCAAAAAAATAATAATTAATATTTGACAAGTTCTAGTAACTATTTTCACAAAAAAATGTAGACAATTTGTCTCGACGCCATCTAGTGAGAGAGTTAGCACTTACAATGCCTTTCTCATATAAAATAAAGTTGGTTGTTTCAGGTGAAAAAATGTAAATGTTCAGTAAATTATAATTACCATCTATAATTTACTGAATAATTGGGATTTCTATAGTCTAAAAGCCCATAAGACAGAAAATTATATGGGGTCGTCGGAAGACCTAATTGATTACAGACGTTTTGTTTGGCATCTAGGCTTGTCAAGAGTTAAATAGTGAACAAATAATACATTCTAAAATTCCTCCACTGAAATAATGACAGAAGAGACGTGATTTTTATGTTGATATGTAATTACAATTTTGTTCCGGGCTATATGCAAGGGTTGGGCGATAAATTAATTTTATATTCAATGCTTAATTTACAATAACTTATCGATTTAATTTTGATCAGTGATCGGTGTGATTAGTTGAAGGTACTGAATAATGATTGATATTAATAGGTCGAGCTATGAATGATTCAATGATCCATTATCTGTCACGACATTGATGCATACGGAGTTATGAATTGAATGCACAGTTGCATATTATATGATCACCAATGTATGAAGAGTGTTCGCAGCATCATGGTCATATATCCAGGGCTGACCATGAGCGAAACTGCGCCTGGCGCCAGCAAAATTTTGGTGCTCCTAGTCAAAACCAGTAGGTCTAGGAGGTGTTCAGTGTAATCAATAATATTCGATTGATTTGTATTTTGTTTTAGGGATTATCAGCGGATAGCATGCTTAGGGCCTGCCCTGCATATATCATAGCAGTGACCTCCTTAGCCCTCGAGCCTTTGAGCGAGATAGGGATAAGCTGCACAAAGGTACACCTCCGATATTGATACTCACGGAGGCTGTTCTCTCCACGATTGTATTAAATGCACTCACATGCTCATTTGCTAATGTCTTTTGAGTCAATTTTCCTCTCAACCCAGATTTACGGAGGAAATAAATTTTTACGTTGCCGCTCTTTATTACTACGTTATTTAAACAACTCACGATTTTAATAAGAGTTTACATAAAAATGAGAATAACCAATATTTTAATAAAAATATTGTAACTAAACTACAAAAGAATTGCGATACAGGCGTGTTTCTTGATATAAAATCTGACCATTCGGGTCTTAAATTTAAAATTCAGAAATTCGCTCTCTCTTACAAATTCACAATCAAATGGTGAGGAATACTGACTATGTCAGGCAGTGTAAGAGAGACAACTGTATTTCTTTGGCTCTCTCGGGGCTAGAAGTCAGTGGCTACATCGGTTTCCATTCAAATCTACATGGAAGGCACTTATTTTTGAAGGTTTATTTATTCAATTATAATGGTAAAAACATAGTAAATACAGAGAAGGGTACAATAATAAGAATGATAAACAATTCATAATATTTCCGGAAAGATCAAACAGTAGTCCAAAATCACATAATGAAATTCCTAATAAATAAATACATCACAAGATTGTTTATTTCTGTGATGCTGTAGGAGTTAACACGTTAGAATTTTACTCTGTTATTTTTTATTTAATTGCCCAACTGCTTTACCACATTCACTCTATGCATTCCATTATTAATAATATTTATATCAAATTTCAACATTTCAAAGGAGACATTTTTTAACAACGACAATAATATTTCCGGGTTAAGAATAGGCTGACAATATAAATATGAGAATCTCTTAGTCATGTGTGTGTAAAAATGATTATTCCTAAAATGTACTTTTGTGAGTTTTGCGTGTATTTAATGGGAATATCAATAATTTAATATTATAATTATTGATTTGGTAACACAACCTTTAATGTTACACGCGTAGTTAAGTACCTAAAATAACGTTATTATTGGTTTATTGATGACATTATTAACGCCCTTTTTGGAGAATTTTACATATGAATCGTAAAAATTATATATTAACATTACATCTGTATTATACGTAACTAAACTGCCCCAATATAATTATAATTATTTCCCTCCATAAGAATACATATGGTAGTTAATACCAGAATTTTTGAAATATATATCCAAAATTTTTGAAGTCCTTAAGTTGTTTTAATTTTGTTCGACTTTTTTTCTCTAAAAACTCTCGAAATTTCTCAAATAGCCATTGTTCATGAAAACATATTATATCTAATGAGTGCAAATAAGTTACCATCATTTGTATTATTGTAGCCACCGTAATGAATATTAAAAATGAAAGTGACATTTGTTGTAATTTTGGGCAGTTTTTAATAATACTGTCTATCACCCTGCCCGAAGCTTTTGTCTGTTCAGATGTCACTCTGGAAAAATAATACCCTTTGATATTGGAATGTCCACAATATTTTTGGCACCCCTATACAAAGGAGACGAGTTGAAACAAGATAAGCCTTTTAAATAAGAGATAATGGGCACCGCAACCCGAGTTCAGGGAGTAAAATTTCAAAAATCTTTTCTAAAATTTTGACACCTAGGTATACCTAGGTATATATTGTATGTATACAACAGGTGCGGTGAACACAAAAAACTCGCGTCGATATGGTCTGTTTTCAGGGGAATTACTGTTTTTCTCATCATTTTTTTACATGCTTTATACATGCAGTATTTAACTGCTCGATGTGAGTGGAACCAGGCCATCCCCCATTAGAGTATTGTGAGGCTGAAGGAAATATCAAGAGGAATGCGATGGGGGAGGAGATGCCCAAAAGGAAGGTTTGTAAGAATCTAGCTATTCAGATATGGCTTCTCAACACGTCTAAAGCCAATTAATGCAACGACACGATTCCGCGGTCTTGCACCGAGACGATATCGAAAGTGTCTTATTACGTGTCTTACGTATCACATATATTATGCATTTTATTTAATATCTATATATATATATATAACCACTGAAGTGTTCTGCTATATAATCAATTTAGCCTCGCGAGGTCGCGGGCGTTTGCAAATTGGCCAAAATGAGGCCAAATAAGGTCCAGCAGTAGGTACGAATAATTATTTTCAAAAAACTACATAAATTTATGATTTCAATTTGGGGGCGGGTGTAGGTACCGCTGGTATTTATTGGACACCCCTAGCGTAGATCACCCCAAGTGACGTAAGTTCGCTACGTTTGGTGACTTAGCAGGGTGCCCGGGTTCATGGGTGAGCCTTGTCCAGGTCTTGGCGGCGGATGCATTTGCCCACCTACTGCGTGGCGAGCCGGATCGGGAGAGACTGGTTGAGGCAGACCTTTCGACCTCTCCAGCCGGACTCTCTCGGCCCATTATTTTTCACCGCAGTGAGAGGGATGGATCCTGGACACATTGACCCCCAGATTCTTACCCACCGATAATACCTTTTTTCTTCCCGGAACACCCTTTCCTTCCTATACATAAAAAGACCTTACACCCAGCATCTCCAAATATGACATAACCCTCGAGGGAAATTATTTTCCCCAGGGCTTCCTTTGTGGAGCAAATGTTAAAAAAGTGATGAATATTATCATATTATTGCAACAAAGTTATGGCGGTTGGTCTCATACATAATAATATAATATTGCATTTTGGAAAGTACAGCATTTGGTCTGAGATGAATTAAGTCATCGCTCGTGTGAAAAATTTATAAAATCTTTCTTTGGAATATATTTTGAATGAATACAGACGAAATCGTTTAAGTAATTGCGAGTCAACAAACGTGCTTCTGGCGTGAAAAGCTTTGGAATCCTGAGTAGATTATTCATTATTCACCGTTTTTTTTAATGAAGCCCATTGAACATTGTGGCGTCTAGACTTTATGGAAAACATGCCAACTGCCAACTGCGACACAAACTTTTATTAATATATTAGAATTTGGACACCCCACTCCGAAAGAACCACGGATTTTCATAAATCAGAAAAAACTTTTCTCGACCGGGTGGGAACTAAAATACGTTTTACATGAGGTACATTACCTTTTACGGAGGATTATTTAAATTTTTTTAGACGATAAAATGTACTGCAAAAGATAACAGGTGGCGGAAAAGTCATCGTAATATCGGGATATTCTCTATTTTTCCAAATGGCGTCTTATGTCATCATCACTTTGACACTTGTAAAGTTAACAGAAGCATAATACACTTTCAAACAAAGCAGGGATCACTATTTTTTTGCAAACTCCTGCTTAAAACGAAATAGTTGTTTGATAATCTTTATTTTTATTTACAAACATAGGTAAATGGGACTTTTGTGCCACCTTGTACATAATAAATTCTGTATTTACATTTTAGGAGGTAGGGATGGATACCGCCACCCGGGAACCATTCATTGGGTAACTAACACCTCTGCCACAGGTCACCCCAAGCTGATCGCCATGTTTTTTTACTGTTGTTCATGGAGTGATGTTTGTCTTGGCGGGCCGGATCGAGAGCGGCCCTTTGACCTCTCCAACCGGACCATTTAGAACCTTCGCTTTTCACCGCAGTAGGAAGGATGAATTCACGCATCTGTCACTCCTGGATACCCTGACCCCCAGATTCCTCACCACCACTCAAACTTTTTTCTTTCCTAAAATCTCCTCTTCTTCATTTTCAAGTACCCACACACAGCATTCCCAAAGATGACATCGACCCTGAAGGAAATTATTTTCTTCGGGATTTGTGTGGAGTTAATGTAAAAAAAATAATAATAACAATGTTTTCACCCACTAGAAGCTTTCCGGTATATTATGCGGCAGTAAAAACTCATTTGAACATTCCCTGCTCAAACAATGTAAAAGTCAAACAAAGTATGTAACTAAAATTGATGTATTATATTTAGATGAGACATGAAGCAAAAAAAAAGTTTCCCTTTTTTACCTCCAATTGGCTTATTGTGTTCGAATAGTAGAACACTTTTCATCGAGATATTAGTACGCAATAGCGCCTCTAATTGTATAGCTCCATGGTATCAAACCAAAGGGTCATTTTCATTCCATTTACTGGCACACTTTCGCTTCATCAACATTCATTTAGCATCTCATAAATACTAGATTTTAATAAGATTGACTAGAGCGTGCCATGTCTTCCAGTGGCGGGCCTCTCCAACTTTTTCTTCGTTGCACTTGCGCTCCACGTCTTCCCCTGATACTACATTCTACATTCACCCGCTCTACGTGTCCAAATCATTTTAGCCTTTCTGACAGACTATCTTAAAAATATTTGTATATTATATTTAGATGAGACATGAAGTGAAAAAAAATGTTCTACTCTATTACCACCAATTGCCTTTCGCTGCTCCCAACGCTTTAACGGCGAATGCCCGGAAACACTTTAACTAACCTAACCTAACTTTGTGAACACCGATCTGGAGTCCTTTTTACCAAACCCATTTTGAAATAATTGAAAGAATTCAACTCGTTTCATACACGTTGTTTGATTTTTGATCATATTTCGTTACATCACACTCTGAATGCTTATACCCACCTTCAAGATCAACACGACAGACCGACTTCTTTCAATTACACACATGCAGAACCAACATTAGAAAAATTCCCCAATTCCCCGTGCATTCCGTGACATTCTTAGCAAAAACCATTAGAAAAATCGAACAGAAGTAACACGTACGATCATAAACTAATAAGTGGGTAAGGAATGTATCGGGAGCACATTCCAATACTTATCCCATATTCCTCTCTCCCTTTTACCTAAAATTATTTTTAAGAAACAATGAAACTCCTCTCTCTAAGCAATTTTTACATAAGAAACTTTATTGTCTAAACTTTAATTAATTTCATACGTATTTTCTATCTTCGTATAAGTATATTATTACAAATGAATAGTTATCCAACATTCACATCTAAAATAAAATGTCTTATGACGTATGCAATTTTTGGTAATTATTCGGAATCGCTGGACACGGATAATACGAAATATTTTTAAATAAAACCTTCTGATTTACCTTAATTACTGTAAAAGGAATCTGACTGCATTTGTGAAATTTTTAATTTTAGCATTTTAATTTTTAATTACGTAAAATGAAAATTCCCTTTCGTTGTATGGGATGACAGCTGGAATGGTTTCTGTTGATAATATTTTCTTTTGTTGGTATTCCTGATACGAGTGGCAAGATTTTTTACCACATGCAAATACTAGGTAGGTACTGTTTTAGCCAAACTCGAAAAATAAAATAAAGATATATAGGTAAGTTTTATAAAATAGAAAAATTAAAAAAGGTGAGGTTATTCTAGGTTAGGTTAGGTTAGGTTGGATTATTATAGGTTAGGTGGGTTTATTATTAGGATTTAGGTTAGGTTAGGTTTGATTGAATATTATAGTTTAGGTTAGGTTGGATTATTATAGGTTAGGTTAGGTTAGGTAGGATTATTGTAGGTTAGGTTCGATTATTATAGGTTAGGTTGGATTATTATTAGGATATAGGTTAGGTTAGGTTAGGTTGGATTATTATAGGTTAGGTTCGATTATTATAGGTTAGGTTGGATTATTATTAGGATATAGGTTAGGTTAGGTTAGGTTGGATTATTATAGGTTACGTTCGATTATTATAGGTTAGGTTGGGTTATTATTAGGATATAGGTTAGGATAGGTTGGATTATTATAGGTTAGGTTAGTTTGGATTAATATCGGTTAGGTTAGGTTAGGATATAGGTTAGGTTAGGTTAGGTTGGATTATTATAGGTTAGGTTCAATTATTATAGGTTAGGTTAGATTATTATTAGGATATAGGTTAGGTTAGGTTAGGTTGGATTATTATAGGTTAGGTTAGGTTCGATTATTAAGGGTTAGGTTGGATTAATATTAGAATATAGGTTAGGTTAGGTTAGGTTGGATTAATATAGGTTAGGTTCGATTATTATAGGTTAGGTTGGATTATTATTAGGATATAGTTTAGGTTAGGTTAGGATGGATTATTATAGGTTCGTTTAGGTTGGATTATTATCGGTTAGGTTAGGTTAGGTATGTTGGGTAAGTTAGGATACAGGTTAGGTTAGGTTAGGTTGGATTATTGTAGGTTAGGTTAGGATATAGGTTAGGTTAGGATTTAGGTTAGGTTAGTTTAGGTTTGATTATTATAGGTTAGGTTACTATAGTTTAGGTTAAATAAAACAATAATTATAATAATACCTAACTATAAATAATTTAAGTTTTTTAAGTAACATAAAAATTTTTTAGTTTTTGAGTTTGGCCAAAACAGTACCTAGAATTAAACTAGAATTTGCATTCAGAAATGATTCAAATTCTAGCCATTCAAACCATTCCAGCTGTCATCCCATACAACAAAAGGGAATTTTCATTTTACGTAATTAAAAATTAAAATGCTAAAATTAAAAATTTCACAAATGCAGTCAGATTCCTTTTATAGTAATTAAGGTAAATCAGAAGGTTTTATTTAAAAATATTTCGTATTATCCGTGTCCAGCGATTCCGAATATTTACCCAATTTTTTAGTTTGATTAAATTATCCGTACCTTTTACCAAGAAAACGAAATTATTATGAGTTAAATATTTCACAGAAGCCATACTACCTAATTAAAAAATATGACCTGCTATAAATAATTTTTGAGGTAATTTTATTCTGGTAAATTGAATATAATATTATTCGTGTGTCGTTAGGCAGGACATAAGCCCCACCTTTACCGCAAAGGCACGTCAAAGTATTTTCTCTCTGGGAAAAAGAAAAGCAGCCTTCAAAAGAGAAACCTTCCAAATATTTCCATTAGGAATTAAAAGATAAAACCGGTAACATCAAGATTGCATATTGTTTACCAACTTTTATGGGAGATAAAATACGCTTTTTATGTGTTTAAGACGTTTACTTTGTATTTATGAAAGAAGTAATACAAGTTTAGGCTACAGTGACTAGTGACTGTCCCTCGTCAACATAACATGGGTGAGAGAGGAGAGCTTTCCTAATTGAAATGACTACTTTCAAAAGCTCTAACGTGATCAAAGCTTCTCTTTCTAGCATTTAGATTCTACCCGCGGCGCCAGTCATGTTACAAATATACATTATCATCTAAAATCATAAACACCCAATAAGAATGACTAGTACGAACGTTACAAACTCCGGTATACTATTTAATATACGTTCATTAAACATAACATGTTAATTGTTTTAAATATATTTGTCAAACATTTAATATACTGTAGGGTAAATTATAGGGAGTTTTAATATCCCAAAAATAACTACAATATTATTTTTACCCACATTCTTGTGAGGCTGGTATCATTGTAAACCTGCGCGCGATACCTCGCGCGGTAAATAATATTATTCTGTCCCCAGCAGTCTTGTCGTCGGGTTGACCCTAAACCTCCTCTAGCGTACGCGATTTATTTGTTCGTAAAATTATTATGAGTGAGTTTTGTTAAAATAAAAAACTAAATTAGAATTATCCAAATTTTCGTTATTTCACACTGAAGGTAATCACGCAACCTCGGATTCTGCGAATTTGGAGAACCGCAGAATCATTTAGCCAACAATCCATTTAAACTGGCGATGATAACCAATCCTCCAAAATACCTTCCTACTGTTATATGGGTCCAATAGAAAGGTCAGAAATTATTCTTGCACATGATGAGTATATTGCCGTCGTAAGTAAAAACACAGTGATTACTAAAATTTGCAAAAATGAGTTGAACGTGCGATGTTATTATTGAAGTGAAACTTCTTTACGCGCGTCATGCAATTTCGAGGACCGGAGTAAAACCGACTCATGACCGTCACGAAAAACCGTGATCATTTCGCTGTAGGAGCCTAGCTTATATTATATACCTAGTTTAGGTCACCCTCCAAACTCAGCTTCGCGGTCTAGAGGCAGAGCGCGCGACTCTCGTCGTGAAGAACCGAGGTTCGATCCCCGCTTAAACTAATTTTTTTTTTCTTTTTGTAATTTTTTTAATACGAGGAAAAGTGATAAAATGCTATCGTGCTGCGACTTTTAGATATTTTGATTATATGATATTTTGGTCGAATACGTAATAACCGAGGTCCAGAGGCAGAGCGTTCGACACTCGTTATGCAGGACCCGGGTTCGAATCCCATATTTTTATAACTTTTAATTTTTTTTTATCAACAATTTGTAATAATGTAGTAAAAAATTACAAAAATTTGTTAATTTACCTTTACTTTAATTTACAGTACCTATATGATATTTTGGTCGAAATGTAGCTTACAAACCGAGCCGGTAGAGTCGCTCGGTATTTTGATTAATTATTTTTATTTATCAACGATTTGTAATAATGTAGTAAAAAATTACTTAAATTTGTTAATTTACCTTTACGTTAATTTGCGCGAGATACCTCTCCTCGCGGTCTAGAGGCAGAGCGTTCGACACTCGTTATGCAGGACCCGGGTTCGAATCCCATATTTTTATAACTTTTAATTTTTTTATCACATGCTACTTATAAATATGTCAATAGACAGAAAAAAAGAGAGAATGAAATGAAAAGAGAGAGAGAGAAGAATACTAAAAGTTTCACTTCCGTCGTGCGTAGGCTTGCCACACACTGTATTTTTTTGTCTATACTTCAAGTTATGAAGTATAGATTTTTTAATGTTTAACAAAACAAAAAATAAAATGATGAATTTTTTTGTTTAAAAAAATATGATATTGCTTTTAATATTATCGCATTTTTTCCGCTAAAAACACAGTTCCTACGTTAAATGACTGCGTTTGTGATTTAATTTACAAAAATACTGTGTTATTATCTATCATCTTGAAATACATTATCATACCGCACCATCTTTTTCTTTTCGGCGGCCTCTAGTAGGAATTTTTATGTGTCATTTTATGTAATAATTTTAATACAGGATTTTGTTCTGTTCCACAACACCCATTAAAACAACTAACACAACAATCGCCGAACCACCAAATAACGAACACCGCGACCACTAAAACAACCACGAAAAAACCATTTCCATGACAACAACAATTTTCACGTCAAATACCACAAAACCACAACAACCACCACATCAAACACCATAACAACCACCACAAAAACAACCAAAATAACTTTTCACAACAACCACCAAAAAAACCACCACAAAAGCCAAAACATCAACCCCCAAAACAATCACCACTACAAGAATCATAAAAATAACCACCAAAATAATCTCCACTTAAAGCTCCACCACAACCTCCACAAAACCACGACAACAACCACCACAACAATAAAATAATATAAAACATATTTTCTGCACGTTGAAAGATTAAAGAGATTTCAAAAAACGAGAATTGAAACGTTTCTTGAAAAGTCTTTCTCACTGTTTCGTGACTCGATCTGAATAGTTTGGTACTTCCCAATCTTTTTTTTCCTCATTTCTTTCCCCTCTCCCCTTCTTTCGCCGCACAGCATGCTCCAATATTGTATGCCATAGTCTTACTGGGTCAGAGCAGTTGGGATTCTTGTGCCGTATTCACATTTAAAAAAATGCTTTCGTATTTGTTTAAAAAGCAATATATTGTAAATTAAAATTGCTTTTATATTTACCACTTGATAAACATTCACCATTAGTAAAAAAGTAAAAACACAAAATCGCATATTATCAACAGATATTATAATTTTTTTTAACAAATTCTATTAAAGTTTTGTCATTTTCTAAGTACTTTGAAACAACTGGCCCATGATGAACTAGAGAAGAACTTTCACAGAACTTTAATTTTGAAATTTGATGAATTGTTCAAATTCTCTGAAACAACTAGCCCTAAGGGTCAAAAAGTGTTTTGGGAAAAATTCAAGAACATCAGGCCAATTATGCTAAAAGGTTAAACAAGTGTGTAAAACTTTCACCCTTGCTTCTGGGGAATGACTAGTATGTAAATTACTGTGCCTTAAAATACCACGGTATTATAGGTTCCACCCAATCAATTTGAGAGGCGGGTATGGGTACCGCCTCCCGGGAACTATTTATTAGATAACCAACATCACTGCCATAGGTCGCCCCAAGTTTTTCACTACGTTTGGCGACTTGGCATTCATGCGGTGAGGTTCGTCTACACTCTTTGTCTTCACCTACTGCTTGCTGTCCAAATCAGGAGAGACTGGTTGAAGGAGAACTTTTGACCTCTCCAGCCGGACTATCTCGACCCATCGCCTTGCACCGCAGTGCGAGGGATGTATTCACACGTCCGTCACTCCTGGACACTTCAACCTCAGATTCCTAAACAACCCTCATCCGTGTTTCCTTCCCAGAACTTCCTATCCTTCCTTTCCTTAAAAAAATCCTCCAAATAGCATCCCTAAAGATGACATACGACCTGAGTGATTTTTTTTACTCAGGGCCTCCTGTGTGGAGATAATGTAAAAAAAAAATTAAAAATGATTTTTTTTTCATTATTTATTTGATATTTCTTCAAATTACTCCACCAATCAATAACCTTTATCATATATTTATCAAACTTCAGCTCTTTTACCGACGAATTTAATAACCAATCGTAAACATATCTCCGTTCATGGACATTAGAGAACGAGGGTTCAATTACTTTCTTAAATTCGGTAAACCGTATTTCGTAGACTTTTCCGTAAAATATTGATTTTTTGCTTTTTGTGAAGAAATAAAATAAATTTTCACATTTTTATGTGAAGAACTGCAAATCACATCATCATAGTTATAGATATAAATATGCTATACAGTGAAATGTATTATTGCAGCAAGCGAACCGTAAAACTGTAGTTCAACAAGAGAACAAAAACCGCTTCACAAACGACATAATTGGAAACTTGCCAAAATCAAAAAGCTTTTTAGATCTCACCACCAGAAAATTATGGCTGTCTTCGCTTTGATTTTCATTATTCTGTAGCAAATTAAAAATCAATGATGGTAGTTTAATTTTTTGTAGAGACGTTCACAAAGCTTTTAGAAGCATTTCAGATTTTTTTCAATAACGTGATTAAAGCGAAAAACGAAACGTGTTCGCAATATCTTCTTAGCATTTTAGTGCCCAAAAGTTCTCATTATTTTTATTTACATAAATAGAAATCTTGTGATTTTTTTTATTTCGTTCACGAGTACCCAAATCAGACCGATAAAGTTAATTAACTTAAATACGAATAAATAATTTCTACGATTTGACCTTTTATAAAATGTAAATATTTGAAGATTAATCAAAATGCTGTTTATTATTGGTACTAGTTTAGTTGAAATTTCACAATAACCGGTTCATAAATGAACACAAAATTTGGTATTTTTAAATTTTATTTACGTCTTTTTTTGTGATTTAATAAAATAAAATCTTATATTGAAAAAGAAGGTAAATTCTAATAAATCTAAACGAAACCTGAAAGACATTTTTTTTTCTCTTTCATGTTTCGCTTAGACTTATTAGTATTATGTTCTTCTTCAATGATATATTACTTTGATGGGTATAACTTACTTAATACTTTTGTAAAAAGTCAATAAGCATCCTGTATAAATAAAAATCAGATATGTTTATTCTAGGTTACAAACCGATTCTTAAGAAGTGTGTAATCATTCAAAAAGATAGCTGCCAAAAATAAGGGCGAAATTAGTTGCAAGATTTAATTCTTTAATTCGGAATTTGAAATATAAGATCGACAAAAATGATATATATTAATTAGAGTGGTTGAATACGTTTTCCCGGTAAGACAGAGATCTTGAGTTCGATTTCCAGTTAAGACTACTAACTTTTTATTTTTGGGTGTCTTGTTCTATTTTGTGTTTCGTTTCCAACAAATAAATTAGTTGTGAGTGGCTATTGAGTGACCTTAATTTAAATAAGTTTGTGGTGCACGCTAATTCTATACCCATCAGATGGGACTAGATACTCGGAACGAGTAATAAACGGAGGTTTATTAGTGGCTCCGGGAGTGAGTTCCCGGATTCTGGAAGCACGGCGCACCGATGTTTGAGCAAATGTCCTGGGGCATTAGTTCAGTTCAGTGGAAGAGACATGTTACCCCTATTGCCGATTTACCCCGATGTACGTACTACAGAATTAAAGTTCCCTAAGTACATACATTACTGATTTTGATTAAATCCTTTAAAATAAGATTTGCCAGCGACTTGTACCTAAATTAATAGGTCGTGTTATGTAATAATCAGAACAAGAATAAGGTAGATACATTAAAAATAGAAAAAATGTCACGGTGAAAACTCACGAACGGTGAGCTATGTCGTCGTAAACCATATTGTCAGCTTATAGATTCTTTGCGATTTGTGAAGGTTTCTAAAGCAACAAACCTTGCTCCATTGTTTTACTCATTATTAAAATATGGTGCATCCACCATCGACATCACCCAGTTTTATAAACTAGGTTGATGTCGATTACTCCGAGTATCTGGTCCGTTATAAATGGAAAAGATGAGTCTGAATGAAATTTTCCTCTGAAACCATAAGATATGTAAGTAGGTGCTTAAATACCTATTTGCTTAATTATAAAATATGTATTTTACTTCACATTTAGTATTTATTTTTAATAAGGTTTTATACGAATTATCCAAAGAAACATCACTATCTCAATAACAATTATTTTTCAAACTTTCTTCTGGGACCATCATTTTGTAAAAATTTGAATAAGTCTAAATAAACACGATTTCGCTTTTCCAAAAATAATCTTTACTGAACCACCAAACGGATACCATCTTTAAACGATAACGGAACATACAAAAAAATACAAACGGACGAAATTTAAAACGGTCGAGTTGAAACAAGACATCATAAATTTTTCAAAATCAGGTTTCTCTCCATACTTATTAGGAGTAAGCAATGATTGCTTTGGTAAATCAATCAGTAAAAAAATTAAGAAAAATGTTTACGTTATTATATCATTTGTTTTCGATAAAACGAAGGAACAAAATCATATAAAATAACGTAGAAATACTCCTAAGGCAACATAAATAACAAAGTATTTATGTGCGTAATGAGAATAACTTATCTCTCTATCTCTTAGAAGTTGTCTTTTATTCAGAGATTATAAGGCCGCTATCACTAGGAGGTTCCAATTCATGGACCAGAGCTCGATACGCCTCTCAATAAAATTCTTAGTAAAAAGCACAACCCCCTGAAGATAAATTTCAATGGCTTGACTCACCTGGCTTCTTCCATCGGGTAAAATAACGCCAAGTTAACCATACCCTTGGATCGATTATACTGAAATTAATTTATTCGTCCTATTTTGTCCTTTCTTACGCAATTTCAGTTCAGTTTCAATTACATTGACGATAAATTGACATTCATTGAAATATTATTTTTACACTGCATACAAAATAAGTAACATAATTGAAGTGCGACGCCTCTCTAAATTTCTGGAGTATGTGAAAGAAATGTGATTGGTTCTGCTTTCTATCCACCAAATTCGCGGTATTTGCAACCAACACAAAATAATAAATCAATGAAGCAAATATTACTCTGTCTCTTGGATTGTGGATTCCAGGTCGTAAAAGAGGTTATGGAATAAATGGGCTCGCTTTGATCTCATCTTATTCAGAGTGGGAATTTCCATTGCTGAATCATCGCAACATGCTCTTTACCTTCTCAGGTGCCGAGGCATCTCCTTTTCAAAGTATCTGATAACCTAAAATGTTACAAACAGTTATAACAAAACATTCCGATCAATAAACATGGGTGATTTTCGTTGGAAGAATGTATACACACATCCTTGTAAAAATGATATGATGTTTTAAGGTATAAATTAATTCATTAAAACAATTCATTCAACACCATTCAAAACACTGCAGACTGTGTCAATAAATATTATAAATGTATACATATAATTTTTTTTTTCAAAAGAAGCACATTGTGACATGACATTTTAAGTCAATTTATTGATGTATTTTCACTGTCTACAGGTTTCGGTACCTCCGTACTATCATCAGGACTGTTATAAAAATAATGCTATCAAATACAGAAGTACACATATTATCTAGAAAGAAAGGGACAGTATACTAGAGTTGAACAGTGCCTCAGTTGTGTTACATGAAAGTTTTAGTTATGTTACAGTTGTCCTACACAAAAATGGTTTAAGGTTTAAGACTTAACAATTTAGAAGCTTTGGAAATAAAAAAATGAAAGGTTGAAATCATTAATAACCAATTAAATTTAACCTTCAGAACAATTCTAAGTATTTCCCCATTACTTCGCTTATCCCACACCCCTCTCCCCCTATCTCCCACAAATGACGCACTGTCCCACTCTAGTATGCACATATATATTTATATGTGTACTTCTGTATTTGATAGCATTATTTTTATAACAGACCTAATGATAGTATGGGCCTGTTCCAACTTCCGTTTTAAAAACGGAGGCGGGTCCCGTTTTAAAATCGGATGCCCTAGCGGCTGTAGTGGATGTATCAAAGATATTAGAAGAACGAGATGTGCTATGCGCAGTTCGTACTGAGTGGAATTGTTTTGCCGAGTGTCGCCGGTTTTGTTCACCAATACTACTGCACACCTTCGCTTACGCTAAGGCATCGCTAAGGTATCCGCACTAATACATAGAACAGATTTCTGTGCGTACACGTCCCGATACCGTTCAAAGTACCCTAATTAGGTAGTACTCCGGCTACGGTCCGGCGGCCAACATAGCATATCTCGTTCTTCTAATATCTTTGGGATGTATGGAGCTGTTCACACTTGTCCGACACGATTTTATAACGGATCCGGCATTTTTTGTCGGATGGATCGCCAGCGCAGTGCGCCCGTTTTAAAATCGTGTCGGAACTCAACTCGCTCATAGTTTTGTATGGAGCTGTTCACACTTGCCGCCTAGTCGTTCAGGCAGAGTCCCCACCACACCCCGACCCCTCCCCACACGCTCCCAGTCGCAAGGAAGCAGGCACGCTGCGTGGTTGTATTTGGTTATTTTGTTAAGTAAATAAATTAAAACTATACTAATGGATAAGGAAATAAATCCCGAAAATTTAATCTTACTGGTCGAAGAAAGAGTTGTGCTGTGGGATAAAACGACAGAAGAGTTTAAAAATAATTCATTAAAATTATCGGCTTGGCGAGAAGTTTGCTGTTTATTCATGCTGGATTTTGAGAAATTAGAAGAAAAACAAAGAAAAGATTTTGGTAAATTATCAACTTGTATCAAAGTATATATTTTTATTTTTTAACGTTTAAATGAGATGCGCGATGCACGGAAGAGCGTACTAGTTTAATACACATATAATTAATAGTATTTGAGTTTTTATTGTTTTCTTACCTTAAAAATATCGATAGCCTTTCTTCAGGACAAATGCACTCTCTCAATTTTGTATTTTGATTTGTTAAGCTCTCTGAAACTCGTTCCAGTAGATGGATAAAGGAAGGGATAGACATTCTAAAATAATTAAAGAACTTTAGTTCATCACTTCTCAACTCACCAATGAACACTTCGAAAGTTCCTACAGAAAATCTTTCAGCTATGATTGGGTGAACCCAAAATTTTCTTTTCGCTTTTTTCCTTCTTTTTAATAAGTACCACATGACAACGAGAGCTTCATCTTCGTCCATTGCGCACGATCGTCTACCGAAGAATGAGCAAATAAAATGTTTTGGTTGAATCGACAATTATTTTTTTTCGTAGAGTAGAATCCGATTTTAAAACGGATCCGTTTTTAAAACGGAGGTGTGAACAGGGCCATAGGGCATCCAATTTTAAAACGGACCCGCCTCCGATTTGAAAATGGAAGTGGGAACAGGCCCTAAGGAGGTATCAAATCCAGTAGACAGTGAAAATATATCAATAAAGTGACATAACCAAGTATTTTGTTTTCATTTATTTAAAATATTATATTCGTAAATCATTTTGCAATGGAGACCGATTCATTTCTAAATTTAACAAACCTTTAATAATTCAATATTTTGAAAGCAAAGTGGTGCTTAATTATTAAATGACGACGCTCTGTTTGACAATCTATCAAAGAGTCAAAAAATATCAAGCCAGAAATGTTGAAAATGATTGGAAATATTATATTAAATCGATGGAATAACGAAACGGATTCGTAGTAAGCGCCTACCGAAATATTTCAATTTCTTACAGAAATAATTATCCATTTCATCCCTTCAACATGGATAATCCTATTCCATCGGGGTTTCATTGCGTTACGGTTTGTACTTTATGCTGACCCTACACGGCCCTGCGTCTATTGAATTGACGAAACGACTAATAACTACCCCTATTGATGAAATTCTCCAAAAGCTTTTCAAACCGACTACGTTCCCGAATGAAACATTCGGATTCAAAGTGTAATGATTGTCCCGGGAGATACACGCTTTTTTTTGTTTTTTCTTTGTCGTTGATTGGAAATTATTTACACTTGTTAGATCGAATTTTTTTTATTTTTTATAGTGAATACCTCACAAGAGTCCCAACTGCTCCCGTCTGGAGCCAGTGAGACTATGGCATCCCCAATTGGGGGATGTTGTGAGGCTGAAGGTAAGTGGGGAAGGGAAAGAGGAAGGTGGGGAAGTACCTGGCTATTCAGATCTAGTCACTAAACACGGCTAAAGCCATTTGGAGCAACGTTTCAATTCTGAATGGTGGTCTTACACCAGGGCGATACTGGTAGTATCTTCCACTCTGGAACGTGCCGCAAATATACTATATATTATTTTAATTAATTAATTGTGAAATAACACAAATTAATCAAATAAAATTTATTTGCGCACGCCGGGTTCGAACCCGCGACCTTCGGAATGGCAGTCCAATGCGTTACCACTGGACTATGCCGGCCGTTGATAACACACAAGTTAGATAGTCTGTACCTACTGATGTATCATCCAGTCGTCCAGTTCATTATAACTTGAAAGCTGTACAGTGTACATACCCAGAGAAAAAACAATGTTAAAGGTGAACCTTACAATATGCAGTTACTAACTAAGTTACAAATTTTTGATAAATCATATATATTTATCTTAAATAAGTTTTAAAATATATGATAAACCATCGTGGTTGATTTTTTTTATACCCATGTGTGCAAAAGCATACCACTTAGTATCAGGCCTTCAATCAGAAACATTAATTCTTTTAGAGATAAGCTTTACTAGAAGCATAATGCAATGGTTCTCATAGAGTCAAGTGGCATCGTTGAGTAGGATGAAACTCTTCGAGGCCTGCATGGCCTTAGAATGTTAGTTATTAAACTATATTAGTATTAAATGGAAATTTGTTGTATTAAGGACTTGCAAACTTCCTAACAAGAACGTGCTAAGGGAACCCAGCGCTTCCACTCGGTCACTTGGCGGTCAAAAGTTTTCATATTAATGTGCTTCATTGTTCAGTTTGGTGGACATCTCTAGCCTGGGGCTCCTAGGTATCCAAGACCACCGGTATTTCGTTTGAATGTTTCTTTTACTTTCCAGGAAGGAATGTAATTCTGAATGTAGACGTCAGGTAGGATGGTAAATGTGTTATTCTCATATCGATAGATCATATTGATCAGAGGAAGTTATCGATTTTAAATCTTTAAAAACCTATCGGCATCGGTCCCTCCATCGTTGACAAAACCGTGCACAACATTTGTACGCTATTGATATTTTCCCCGGGAGAATTGGTTATTTTTATGTTCGTTTTTGTGCTCAGTAGCTAGACTGTATATAGTGTGTAATGACTTGCGTCTTCTATGTTTCCTCCCTTGTACAAACATGGGCATCTTAAAAACACAGGTACACTTCTTCTTTTCTATAAAAATGCCTTCTGCATAGTTTTTCCAAATATGCCATTCTGCCAAAAAGCAAGTATATATTTACAGGAAATAGTTTTGGCAATTTTAAAAACTGCTTTTCTTTACGACTTATTTTTGCTGACATTTTATTTCCGTAATAGGACATTTGAAATATAAGTGCTCAAATCAACGCGCGTCGTTGGATTAACTACGTTTTCTCTTTCATAAATAAAGTTGAATCACGAGAGGTAGAAATGATTTAATTTTTACGGGTTTAGTAAATGCTTTCAGTATCGCGTCAGTGAAATAAACCATTTTGAATCGATACATTACTTGAAACAGCCAAAGCTATATTATTTAATGAACGGTGGTTATTAATTATTAATTTATTAATTATTCATTTTCAAACAATCTCTACAAATAATTTATTGGAATAAATTTTGAAATTTATGCCAATCAAGGTAATATTTAATAATTGAAGAAGAAGATAACATTAATAAATCTGAACGAAACGTGGAACAGAATACGACACAGAAAATAAAAAAAGGTAACCGTCGCAGCTGGGAATCGAACCCAGGATCTTACCATATAAATTTAAAACCGGATTAATACTTCCAAGACACTATATAGGTTACAAATAAACAGAATTTTATGATAACAAAGATAACAGCTAAAAATACGGTAATTAGTTGAGGAAAATATTGGTAATTTTAAGGATGAGATAATAATCATAACTATCATGAGATCGACAAAAACATTGTAAAATAATCTGGTATAAATGGCCGACAGTTTAAAGGAATTGTTCCGGTAAGACAGAGATCCTTAAGATCCTCGCAATTGTACGATAAATTTAGTCACCAAAATATATTATAACAGATTTCCAGAAAATTAATATCAGGGGAGAGAAGTACTGCAAATAAAAAAATGATTATTTTGCATATGACAGATTAATTGACGGAAAGTACTTACCGATCATCAGCCTCACGAGGCACGCCACGAGGAGATTGGGGTCAATAGAGTGCCCCATTATGAGAACTAATTTTCTAACTTATTCTCTGGCTCTTCTTCTCCAAGCTGATGGAAATAATTCATTTGAACTGGAAATTATACCGTCTTGCTCATTGTTTGCCTCGGACTCGGAAAATGTTAATTAGTTATTTAACTTCACCACTGTTCAACTAAATATATTTTAACAATCTCATTACAATTCCTTGCAACTTTGTACTATTCTCATAAATTGGTTATATATGAATAAATACCCCGTATTGTTATATTTGTAATAATTCCAGTGTCTTTGAAGAAATCTCAAAGTAGTTTCATGATTGATATTCTTGATGGTCTGAGTAGCGCACCGAAGTTACTTGAATCTGAAACAAGAAGAAAAATATGATATAATTTCAAAGTAAAATAATATAATAGTTTCAACGATTTTATTTGTACAACAAGAAATAAAATAAATAACATACAATAACATTGATGATGAAGTTACGCTAAATTTAACTAATTTAATTTCTGGAAAACAACTCGTTATTTGGACAATTGAAGAGGAATAGTTATTTTTTATTCGAATGGTATAGCAAATATCAAAAAATTATCAAAAAACAACCTTGCCCAAACTTTTATGTTAACATTTAAATTATTTTTTTACATTAATCCCACACGGACGAGGCCTTGTGGAAAGTTATTTCCCTCAGGGCCTATGTCATCTTTGGAGATGCCGCGTGTAGGGTCTTTTTTTATTTTAAGTGTAGTTCTGGGAAGGAAAAAGGTTTGACGGTTGGGTAGGAATCTAGGGGTCAGGGTATCTAGAAGTGACGGATATATGAATCCATCCCTCCCACTGCGGTGCAAGATGATGGGTCAACAGAAACCAGACCAGAGAGAGAGGTCAAGACTTGGACACACCTCGTCCCATGAACCCGGACATCCCTGCCAAGCCACCAAACATAGCGAACCACTTAGGGTTTGGTAAAGGTGTTGGTTATCCAATAAATGGTTCCCGTGGCGGCGGTACCCATACCTGCCTAACAAATTTAACATAAAATTACAATAATAAATGTACATCCTATAATTTGTGTTTCAACCTAAATCGGTTGTTTGTCATAAATATTTACAAAAATTATCAACCTCAATCGGTTGTTTGTCATAAATATTTACAAAAATTAGAAACACAAATTATCAACCGAAATCGGTTGTTTGTCATAAATATTTACAAAAATTAGAAACACAAATTATCAACCGAAATCGGTTGTTTGTCATAAATATTTACAAAAATTAGAAACACAATTTTCAACCGAAATCGGTTGTTTGTCATAAATATTTACAAAAATTAGAAACACAATTTTCAACCGAAATCGGTTGTTTGTCATAAATATTTACAAAAATTAGAAACACAAATTAACAACCAAAATCGGTTGTTTGTCATAAATATTTAAATTTAACACATTTCCACGTACTATTTTGTATTGTTATGTTAATGATATGCAAATGACAATATCATAAAATCCCTCATTAAAACCCAAAAAGGCATAGTGAAAATTATTCTGAAAGTCCCCGTAAGAACTATCACTGACAAAATATTTAACACACCATCATGTCACTTTGAAACAATACTCCTTTACATTCAAAAATCAAAAAAACAACACAAAAATAACAACTAACACACATATTAGATCTCAGGGTCAAAAAAATGTCCAAAAAGCAACTACAAATACAACATTTGGGCAAAAAACCTACCTATACTACGGTAATAAACTCTGCAAATAAAATCCCACCCTCATTTAAAACTCACAACAATATTTTAACATTTACCTCTTAAATAAAAAGCTGGATTCAAAACATTTGAAGATCAGAAATAAATAATTTGTATATACTGACACCAAATACAAACTGAAACTGAAACCTCTGAACTGAACAAAGAAAAACACAATGTTTTTCAGAAATAACACTATTTAATATATTTATAATTACTTTATAATATCCATACTACTAAATTTTAATAATATGTAAATGAAAAGTCATAGGAGATCCCATTGAGGATATCATTATATCTACATATATGTTTCAAAAAATATATAATAAAACCCTTAATATTATTATTATTAGGTACTTGGGTGTAATATTCGTGGAAAATTCATTGCACACATTAAATATATAACTTATAATTACGAAAAGTTTATTTCGGAATGTGGGGAGGTTCCGTGCAATCGCACACATCCTCTTAAACATATACAATAATAATACAAAAAATATTAAAAGAATAGAAACGAACACTTTTTTTTAAGACGTTAAACATTAGATTGACGGGTCCAACACTTTTCTACGGTGTGCTGTCTGTTTTTTTTTGATTTTACAGCATATTGGTTCCTAGTGCAAATTCTTCACAATTTTTTAATATTTTTCGTGGCCCCCTTATCATTGGAGTCATCAACACCATGTCGTCTGCGTAACTTACATTATTAACACAGTGTCCTCCGATGTAGCAACCTACCCCAGCACTATTGAGTCTGTGATTGATCAGATCATCCATATACACTTTAAACAGTACTGGAGACATACATTTTCCCTGTCTGATAGTCGGTCTTTCCATTTTACAATGTTTTCTTGCTGCCGGTGCCAAGTATCTAGAATGTGTACGAACATTAACGGAATCCCCCTTGTCTTGAGTTCAGCGTATAATAAGAGGTGAGAAAGTGTCGTAGGCCTTGCGGTCCAGGAAACAGGCGTACGTTGCAGTTCTTCTCTTTTTATAATATTCTCACGTTTTTGTTCACGCAGAATATCGGTGTGTTTTGTTACGTAATACAGTCTCCCTATTGTTGAATAGGGCATGGTTGCCCCAACTTCCCCTCACCGCGTGTGTCAAACACGCCGCCAGATGGTCAAAATCACGTGCACAATAGCAGACCGTCGGCAGCAAGCAGCGCGCCCCCCCCGTTCCCCGACCCGCGCTTGCTTCGCGGCGCCTCGCCAGTCTAGCTCCGACCTCGGCCTTGACCGCATGGTCGCTCGCGGAAACGATCTACTCGCAATGACTTGCATAATTACGCGAACAGACGGAATCTCGTTCCAGTTTCTTAATTAATCACTATCGAATTTACAATCATGTTTATTATTACGGTTCGGGCTAACTCAATGGAGTCCCGTTCCCGTGTAAAATCCCGAGTGCACTTCTCCGCCTCAACTGAACCGCCGCCTGTGAGCGCGGGTACCTCTGGCTCAACATGATGCCCCATACCACATCGAGACGATTCGTAAGCTTTCAACCTTCCCCCTTTTCTTGTGTTCAATTCTCGTAAATTTCATGTAGAATCCACGCTTTATCTGGTCGTCATAAATTAGTAGAGAGAGTTAGTAGGGAGATCCAATGTATACCTGTATTTCTCGAGACAATTAATATACCTTGTGCCCTACTTATGTGTTATTATTGTGATGTCCTTTTCCAACCTCCTGACCGATGGACGAGCTGCTGATCAAAGAACTGCCCACCCCTGATTGTACACGAGTCGCCTGCTCTACCATTTTATCTGAGCTTAGCCAATTTAATAACCAGGTTCGATTCCCGGTTTACCCATAACTTAGCAGTTTGTTGAGGGCTCCATTTTAAATCCCATTTGATTTTAATTAGTTGTTATGTGGGATCCAACAAAGATTCGTACAAAAGTTGGGGCAATGGATAATTTTCTTGCACTGTAATGTCTGGCAATTTAGACTTTATAATAGGTATAATTATGGTTTTTGTCTTGCTTTAAGGGAAATATCATTATTTTATCATGACGGTAAACTACGTCGCCAGTAGTTCCACAATGCCTCCCCCAATCCAACATGTCTTGCGGATGTTCCAGCTTTAACGTGGCCTATTGCCGCTATTACCATGTTCTCGGTGATCGAGAGGTCGATGTCTTCATATGTGGTTGAAGGTGTTTCGTTTGAAGAAGTGATCGGTACTGGAATAGAAAAGTGTGTCATGACATATTAGCAATGGCTACAGGGCTTTAAAGATGCTTGGCTTCCTTTGCAGAACTTTAATTGATTTTAAGTTCCTAAATTGTATAAGAACCTTCTATATTTCATTAGTTAGAAGTCAAATGGAATATAATTCACCTATTTGATCATATAAAGTTCACTTTCACAATATAAAAAGAGTTCAGCACAAATGTCTGAGGTACGTTCATTTGAATACATTAATTTTGTCAGTTTGATGAATCAATTGCATCTGACAGAATAATTATGTCAGACTTGGTTGTGTTACACAGAGTCATTAACAACCTAATGTTCAGCCTTGCTATCGTTTCACTATTAAATTCCATGTGCCAACTAGAAACACAAGAAAAAATTAACATTCTTCCGCAATACATACACAACCAACTATCAGAAACACTCACTAACCAATAAAATGATGATCAGGTAAACAAGTTTGCGGGTACTATTGATATATTGACTCCATTTATAGAACTAAGCATAATCTATACCGGCACTTTATTGAATCCTACAAATTATAGTATCGTTGGTAATGTAGTTTTAGAGATTTGTCTTGTTGTTATTAGTATTTTTTCTAGTTTACATATGATTTTATGTTACTGTTACATCTTTTTCTAATATTGTTTCATATTCAGTTTTTCAGTTAAATGTTATTTCATACTTTAAAAAAGATGTTCATATTTTTCGATGGTTCACTAGGTATATTCTCATCTTAAAAACCATTTAAAAGCGCCGCTGGGCGTAGAACCAAATAAAATTATTATTATTTTACACTGAGGAAGGAACGGCTGTTCCAAAACCTGTCGATTTTTATTAAAAAATATATGGTTTAAAAAAAGTACTTTTGTTTCATTTTCTAAAATAAAATAGACTCATTGCATTTATTGAAGTAATTTGTTTTTCCCCTTTTGCCAGGCCATAAAAGATATTTGAGAAATCTAAGATTTCACGGATCAATGTGATATGAATATTATGGAGAATGAAAACATTCTACACAAAGTGTAATGAAATTTTTTTATAGTTTTTTTGTTTTGTTTCACAACTACTTATTTAAGCATCGTTTGATTCATAAGCAGTTGATAAAGAAATACCCAAAAAATGATTTACAAGCCTAAAATACTATGATACTATATAATAAGAAACCTGGTGAAAATTTTATTCATTTGATTAACGACCGTCCATATAAAAATATTATAAATATGGAAACTGACACAATATAGTAGTTCATGGAAAAATATGTAGGTACATTGTTTATATAGTTTAGAGGGTTATCTGTTATGTAAACATGAAATTTCGGAATATTTCTAAGGTATTTTAAATATTCTATAGATATATGCTCCTTTTTGAAGATGTTTGAAAACAAAAACCATTTTAGGAAAATATGTAGATAAAATAACCTTTCAGATTTTGTATTTGAAATATGCTTTGATATTTACGAAATGGAATATTTTAATTTCAAGCATGAAAAATGTTGAAAAAAAAACACCTATTTTAACTATGGACGTAGAAAAATTGTAGAGAATCTGGAAGAAAATCATCACCTCACTTTTTATCTCGTTTGTACAATAATATTTCAAAAAGAATAACAACAACAAAAAATGAGATTTTGAATTCATTGTCAGCGCAATTTAACATTTGATTTCTACTATTTATGATATATCTACATCATACATAACACATTTTATGTTATTAAAAACATCACTTTCATAGAATTCCTAAGAAAGTGATATTTTTAATTTAGGAAGGGAATTTCACAATGACAGTTCTATCGGAGCCCCAGTTGTTTTTTTATTAGTACCAACTCGAATCTAAACTTTTACAGTATTTATACAACGTGTAACAAAAACACCGTTTAACAGTTGTGAAGTGATTTTTTTAGCAAGGCTGTAAATATTTAAAGCTTCCCCTTGGCTATAATTTATTTTATTTACTTAGTTTAGAAAGTTGTCTGACATACTTTAAGTAAAAATAGTTAATTATTATGTTTTACAATGTTCATTTTAAGTTTTTTTCTTCTTTTTTTGAAGGTGTCCTTTTTTTACAAAATTGGTACGATAAATCTAAGGCATTAATTAAAATATGCCACAACAATCCTGAAAATCATAGAAATACCTCTTCATCCATTTTCTAAAGCTTATTTTTTGAAACTTTTGTCTTTGTTTTATGTTACACTGGCTTTACTTAGATCATGGCGGAAACTATATTGCGAGGTGAAAATTTTAAAGTTCGTTGTTTGGTGGTGTTTGTTGTTTCAGAAACAAACAGATATTCTGATCTATTGTAGATTGATTTATAGACTGTGGGTAAATTTGTTGATACCCTTTTCAACCGCTTTTATATCTCTGTATGTTGCGTAAATCCATTCCGTAGAACGAAACTCTATTATTATCAGTAGAAAATAAGATCAAAGGCCAGGAATATTCTCTCCAGTGTTTGGTTTTCATCACTCAAGTTACGCATCGCTGACTACTTTTACAATTTGCCCAACACCTCAATTCTGAACTCTGTACACATAAACATTGTTTGAACATTCTGAAATCTGTACACTAAATCCAACTTTTCGGTCGAGATAAAAGTTAGTACATGGTTGTATTTTATCTAACCTTTGAGGGTTAACTTATTTTGTATTTGAAACTCGATAAGAAAAACCTTTTGAATAGCAAATGAATTTCAGCTAGATGTTCTTTACAGCTAGGAAGGTGTTGGAAAGTTTACCCCTAAAGATGTATATTTTCACAAGGTTCGGAAGCAACTTCCTGAGATTAAACTGAATTGGTTTATGAAATATTGAATGCGCTCGTTTCTCAGATAAATTTATTGCACTGGGGCGCATGTTTCAACATAAATTAATATGATTTACGACGGAACTCCGTACTAAGTCGCATGTCTTAATAATTCATCCGGATATCTTCTTCAGTTTTATGCATAGAGCTCATCAGTCATAATAAGCCAACAGTTCAGTACACTCTCTTTAATCTGAATAGATAAAAATACACTTTGTGAGGCGGTTTTGGGTACCGCCACCCTCGTAACCATTTATTGGATAACCAACACCTCTGCCATAGGTCAACCAGAAGTGTTTTGGTAATTTAGCAGGGGTGGCCGGGTTCATCGGGTGAGGCGTTAGGGATACTTCTTCCCACAAGCTGCATACATACCAGACCCGGAGAGTCTGGTTTGGAGAGATACTTTTACCTCTCCTACTGGTCTCTCGACCCATTGCCTTGCGCCGCAGTGGGAGGGGTATATTTATGTCTCTGTCACTCCTGGACATGCTGATCCCTAGATTCCTTCCCAACCTTCATGCCTTTTACCTTCCCAGAACTTCTTATTTTTCCTTTCCTTTAAAACGAACCCCCACAAAGCATCCTAAAATATGAAATACTCCCTTAGTGAAATTATTTTCTTCAGGCATCCTGTGTAGGGTTAACGTAGAAAATAAAATAAACCATTTTTATTCGATATAATAATATACAAGATAATTGAAACAAATTTTCTCAAAGTACACATGTTTGCAAAAGCCACGCCCATAACCTGCCCAGTGTCAACTATTATCTTTAATATGGTTTCAATTTCCGCAATAAAACTCTCTCCTTGTGTATATTTCCTTCCAGATTACCACTCATTACGTTGTTATACTTTTTACAAATCGTAATTTTTATGAAATTTGGAAATAGACTAAACCTGTTATAACGCGATACTTGAATAAGGGTGCTTTGTTTTTTTTTGTTGATATGTAATTGTACACTTTTTCAAAGCACATCTCAGCACGATAACATCACATTACGTAGATTGCAGGTAGATTGAACCGATATACTGTTTTAATACTTGTTTTTATGTTTGGACCTGACTGCATCCAGCAAATGTGCATAAGAATAGAGCCTTTGCCTTAGTTTATTATTTGGCCTAAGTACAGAAAAAAATTAAGGATAAATTTTTTTTACGGATTTTGGGCGTATTTCGTACTGCGCTGACGTGTGTAGAGCTGAGAGTCACTTTTTAATAATTCGAGAACTATCTACACGCATTCAGAAAAATATTACTCTGAAAGGTTGCCATTAGAAATTCTTTGATTATAAATATTCTCTATATTTCCTGTATGAAAAATGAATGGTATAAAAATGAACCCTTTACATATTTCCTCTCTTTTGTATTCATAAGACGTTCACTTAGCATATTTCCTGGCAAAATCTCAAATATCGCAGAAGTATCTAAATAAAGAATACCTACTTCAACCGTTACTTTTCTAATACCCTCATTAATAAAGAACCCAAGGCATTACTATCTAACATCACTACTTCAGGGGTATTATAAGATTTGAATGTTTAGACAGTAAAAACCAGGTATCTTTTCCTTTCGTACTATCTTACTGAGCCAGATTATATGATCTTTTTTAAAGATATGGGTGGAAACATTCATTCAAATAATAAGAATAAAGTTGTTTTGTGAATATTTGTATCATTGAAACATTTTATCTTCAACGCTCTTGACGCCAGTGTATATATATATAATATTAATATTCCTTACCGAAACGATAAAAAAACAGTTTTTTTTCCTTTAATTCGTAACTGAAATCATTCTTCCCATCTTCACGATATATAATAGATATTTTATCTGTCAAATTCATTATGTAGTTTTCTCGCGTGTAATGAAACTCGTGCCGGCTATGTTAGTTGATAACCAAGATCTCACGAAGAGTATTCTACAACTTGCTGCACTCTAGTAATAAAATTTAACATCACCTTCAGAGATAAGAGCAGTATTATTGCGGGACTTCCTTCGCATTACTTGCTTTAACAACCTCTGCTTACTAATACAAATCAGGGTGCATAGTACATGATAGTGATCCACGATTTTAAATATTTAAAAGCATAGTTGACATATTTAATACTATACCATATTATATTTTCAAAACGAAAGCATTACGACAGTGATAAATAGTGAAAAACATGACTAGAATAACATCCAAAATACGCTAACAGAAGATCGACCGGAATCGCTGCGAAAGTCAGTGAGGGGACTTGATTGGGGACTGATGGAACTACCCCTCCCATCTCTGGCTGTCTCATCCTATCCGCCACTGAGCCCCGCGCATCTCAGTACCTTCCTACACTCTGAATAAGATCGCGCAAGCAGATTTAGCATTTGACGGTGGCTTGAGTGAAATTCTCCATGCGGGGTGTAGGGACGCGCCCTGCCACAGTGCAACAGCCTGAACGAGAGTGCTTTCCGAATTCAATTTCAATTTTCATTGACAGGAGAGTCCACAGTCATTTGAGATCAGTCATATTTATGTAATATTAATATTATAAAAAGATATTAAATACGTTACGTAATAGGTATTTGAAGAATACTTCAATAAAAAAAATTATCGTAAAAAAATGTTAAAACATAACAGGATTCTCGATTGTAATTTGAGATGAATCATCTTTGGTACTAGTAATGTTATTTTAAAAAAATATTGTAAACAAACAACAATAAGTATATTAAGGTGATTTTGGTAAAAAAAAAACATAGAGAATAGAGAGTTCTGTCACTCATACGTAAACGGACATTGTGTACTCAAAACGTGCTCTCTGCTTACACACTAGTTGGGACTGTTATCAATATCAAAAAGGATTAAACTAACTGAAGGCATCTCCCTCTGATACCTTAAGTACTCATAAACGGACCGGACCCTAACCGAACCAGGCAACTACTCGATATGGACAGAAACTCACTGAGGGAACTGATAGGACTATTAACGGGACACTGCCATCTCAGGAGACACATGCAACTGTTGGGAGTGGAAAACACCAACATCTGTAGGAAATGTGAAGAGGAGGAAGAGACTCCAATTCACCTATGATGCCAATGTCCCGCTCTGCTGGGAATAAGGCTCAGATACCTGGGAAGACACAGTGTGGTACCAGAAGACATCGCCACATATCCAATGACAGCCCTGGTGAACTTCATAAAAGGGACCGGGTTACTGGCAAGGGAATGAGGTAAAATGGGAGATAGTACAATGGGCCTATGGCCTAGGTGCTCGCGGGAAACGTAAGTAAACCACCTCCGACTTTAAAAAAAAAAAAAGGTGATTTTGGTAAAAAAAAAACATAGAGAATAGAGAGTTCTGTCACTCATACGTAAACGGACATTGTGTACTCAAAACGTGCTCTCTGCTTACACACTAGTTGGGACTGTTATCAATATCAAAAAGGATTAAACTAACTGAAGGCATCTCCCTCTGATACCTTTGCTCTGAAGATGGGACATATCTTCCTTCAAAATCGATTCCAGGTTTGAAGTTTTCGCATCGTTTCAGCATATTTTTGGTATAAATTTAGTTTTTTTTCATTCCTACAAATCCCCCGAATCCGCGTGATCAAATATTGCTCGAATCCTACGGGAATGCGGAATTGCAAAACCCTACCCACCACGTCACAAACTGATATATATTTTTTAAATTCTATTTATTGTTCCAGTTTACCAAGATACAGTCAAAACCCGAGACCAAGTATATTTAATACCATATTTACTACCTCAAACTGGAGAAACTGTAAAATGAAGTGAAAATTGAAGAATAAATCCCAGATCGTGCAAGATGTGTTGAATTCAGCGCAAAAATACGTGTAATTTTACCTATTGCCAATATTATTACGTTCAAAGTCAATGATGTTTTGTGTAAACAAATTTAAAAAGTTTGTCATTTTTTATAAAAAAAAAAATCTTTGGTAACAATGATATTTTATTTTTACATATGGGTATGTTTTTGTAGAAAGAATTTTGACGTCTGTTTCAACAGTGAAAATACAAATGTTTTTATCTATGTATTGTTATTTTGTGCAGTTTATTTTTCTTATTGTTTATCTGATTTATTTTTTTGTTATTTCAAAATATAGAATATATTGCATTGCTAAATATATTCTGGAATAAAATATTATTATTATTATTTATTTAATGATATCTTTGATGTTTGTACACACTTGTGATTGATAATTTGACATTAAAAAACGTACTTATAACCTGTAACTTTTACTTTAAGTAGTTTTGAAAAATCTTGTACCCGGGACCTACGACGTCACTTACATAAGTATTGTTCACCAAGTCAGCTAACACTTTTGAATTAATTTATGATGTTTAACCATAGACTAAATTGTTTAACGCATGCCGAGACTTCACTTGGGGTTTTTCTCCACGTGTGTACTATAATATGACAATGTGGGGTCATCACTTTTCTTGTTTTTTTTTTAATAAAAAACCAATATAGTCTTCATTATCGTAGTATCGAGTCATCGTCAGGACAAGTAGGAGCCGTGGGGCAAGTGGGGGCCGTAGTGCAAGTATGGGCCGTGGGGCAAGTAGGGGCCGTAGGGCAAATAGGGGCCATACGGCAAGTTGGGGCCGTGGGGCAAGTAGGAGTCGTAGGTCCCAGATTATTATGATTTTATTTTTATTATTAGGATTAAAAAAAATATGGGTTACATTTATACATATATATTTTTCAAAATAATATTAATAAAAAATTTATGGCTTGGTAAATATAATGGTTTTGCATTTGATTAGTTTTCAAATTTTGAGTTGGAATTTGTTTTCCATTTCTCATGAATTTTGTAGCATTTAAGATTTTCACAGCCAAAAGTATTTTTGCTATTTGTTTTTGGGGTGTTATGCCGTGTTGCGCTAACTCCTTATTTAGCCAACGTTTCGGACAGCATTGCAGTGTCCATCATCAGGGCAGATGTGTTATTTATAATTTTGTAGCATTCCAAATATTTTTATTTTTTTTAAATGAAAGCTTGTTAAAATATCTTCAACTTTTGGTACTGGCAACAGTTAAAAAATCTTGTATTAATAAACAATATTCAGAAAAACGATTTATTAAAATAATGACAATAACACAATAATTTTCATTTTGAATGTTGTGGAATATATTACATTTTCTCCATTGCAGTATTCGTAGTCCCGCTTCACCTATTATAAAGTTAGTAATCTTGGTAATATTCAATGTTAAACGAACTTTGTAAACCTATCTAACCAGAGTAAATAGAATGTTTCCTGCTTCAAGAGACATAGTATTCAGTTCAGTAGCAGCCTCTCCCTCTCAGGTAGACACAGAGTTGGTACCTCTGAGGGAGTTATTTGGGGTTCTGTGGAATGGAAGACAAATGATGGCTCTCCTTCTCATCCGACGGATCGAGGCTCGTGATCTCACTAAGCGAATAGACTCGGTCTCCCCTTACAGAGAGATAGAGCACTACGACACTGGCCGATTAATGGCTATCCAATGTAACTTTATCATTTAGAACATTCAAAGGTGACGTATAAACAACGCTTAATTAAAATATCGTTCTCTTGGAACAACAAGGTTCTACGACTATATGACATTTTTGAAAAAATAAACTTTTTTTGCACCAAGTTTCTTTGATTTGGTTCTCTTTAAAACCCGTATGAGTTCGTAGATATTTTTAAAACAATTTTTTTTTTCGTACTATATCATTTATTTGAATCAAGTTGTTTGTGCTTAAAAAAATAAAATTCTTGTTGTTTCTGCACCATGCAGTAAATAATATTTCTGCTTAAGTTAATACTTTTTTTAAAATACTTTTACAAAAAAGTTATGATACATCATTTTCAACAACCAAAAAATGTTACAATGTAATAAATATATACATATTTATATATAAAAACGATGTACCCCTACAATTAAGCCGAGCTTGTGTGTAAGGGGAGAGTGTAATGTTTATTTATTTATTTATTAATCATGAATGCCTTGATGGACTTTTAAATATTTAAAAAAAAAAAAATTATTAAATGGACTACATGCATGTTAGTTATCCATTTAATCGTACATTATAACACACGAGAAAGAGACAGCAAAAAACAACTTTCGAACTGAAGCAATAAAAAAAATCTGATATAATAATATAATATCGGTTAAAATACATAGTTTACAAGTAAACAATATATAACAAAACATATTATGATGAAAACATATAACAAAGTACACAGAGAAAAGAAAAAAGAAGAACAAGTAGTTTTTACATTTTGGATAAATAAATGGAGATAATATTAAAATGTAACATATACATATACTCAATACTTCGTTTATGTAAGAGTACTACAAAACAATATAATATATGAGATAATAATGATAACATAATGATCCATACAAGAATAATATATTTCTTAGAATTTTATAAATATCACCCCTTAAATTTCTCAGTATGAGCATGAAATACATCACAGGTGTTTCGCGCTAGTAAGCGCTAGTATAAGCGATATCTCATGCAAAGGTATACCATTTATTGGTTAAACATTTGCTAAGATGATTTAAATTATTCCCCCGGTGATGATAACGAAATATAAACAGCCTAATTTTTACCTTTGTATTAAGATTAATGTTTGTAAAACCACCCTGCTTTTATAACACCACTGCGAAATTTAGTAAAAACATCACCACAAGGTTGCTACGCATTTCTGTTTCAGTATGTTGTAGTTTTTTGGCACAAGCTTTATGGTAATTATTATTATGCTATATAATTTGGCAAACTAACAACGATATTGCAACAATAACAGTCAGCATTATTTGAAGATCGCTGATATCAACGCAACAGTAATAAATCACAAAGATTTTGACATTTTTGACACATTTCAAAAAAGAGTTGACTCTTGCCAAATTGCATCTATTGCATTATAATATGACAAAACAAACTAAAGTCTATAAATCTTATAAAAATATACCAACATGTTGTATTTTATGAACACACCAACACACTTACCCGCCGGTTTAGGGTTGGTATACTTATGATGAAGCTTAATGTCAAATCACCTATTCAATTAATCTTTACTACGAATCGGTTTACATTTTAAATACCAAAAAATTTGCGTTTTATAAATCGAAGCTTCTCCTATTGTTTGCTTGAGTAGAATCAAAATATATATTTTTTAATTTAATTCATAAAAAAGATTTGTGTGAACTACTAAAACTGTGTTTTTTCATCAGAAATGCATGAACGCATATAAAAAAAATCATTTAAAAAAATACAATTTTATGGCTAAGATTATCTTACAAAATAAATAAACATACCTTTTGCGTCAATATCGACTGTTTCTAGACCACCTGTATTCGTGGTAATATAAGGCACACTAAGAATATATATTTTTGGTTTGTATATCTCTCTTCAGGCATACTTATGTCCGATTTAACTGTACCTACGGCGTTATAATCAGTCAAATTTTTAATATTCCGACCGTATGTTTAATTATAATTTATATTCCCATACAAACAATTTAACTTTTTTACCTTAAAATTACCTTCGAAATTTTGTTTTTCGAAAAAAGTAATTTATATTTCTTTTGTTTTTTTTGGAAACAATCATTGCATAGATTAAATAAGTGGTAAACAGTTTACAAGGTTTTAAAAATAAAAAAAATCTGGTGAAAAATATTATGGGTTAAAAATTTTTTTGAATGTAGATCATATCACAATAATTATTTATATGATAAACTGCTTACATAATAATGTATGTGTACGATATTATCGTCGTTTATTATAATAGTTCTAACATAATTACGGGTACCACACAATGAGAAATATACCTAATAATATACCTTTTTTTTTTAAAAAAAAAGAAAGACAAACATTCCCAGGTTACGAATAACCTGACAATATTTGAAAAACCATTAAATCAAAATTCTAGAAACTCTTAAAAATTCGAAAGAAACTATGCAGTTGAAGGTGTAATCAAACTTACAAACACAATACAGGTTAAATTAGTTGCAAGCATTTATTAGATCACGTGAATTAAATTATTATAGATACCCACAACATTAGCGTCAGCGATAAAAGAGTTATTTTCTTATTGGTAAGTTTAATGGCGTCACACCATTTTCTTCGTGGTAATGCAGGTTATGAAAGACTGATTTTTTTTTAACGGAAGTTTTTTTTGCACTTTGGTGGAGTACGATACCTGTAGGGAATAGATGCTAACATTTTACCTAGAGTTCTTCAATATTGAAAGTGGTTGAACTTAAGAATAAAAAACGTCTAAACATTCGATTCCACCAAACTAAATACAGTGTATGTTATAATATGATATAAGCGTCACTGTTGGCCTCACGGAGAGATACAAAAAATAAAAAAAAACTTTTTCAATTATTTTAACAATTCAAACTAACTATAACAATAAAAAATAAATTATAAAAAGTTGGGTAAATAAAAAAAATTACATGACTGGAGTTCATTATCCAAGCATCGGTACCAATGACATGTCCTTATGCAATATTTTGTGAGTGATTATAAACCTATATTTTACTAGGAAGTGTAATGCCATGAGCTGACATACTAGAGAATTATTTGCCTTCCATTGATATGCTTGGTGTAACTCTAAGTGACCAGCTCAGGCACATTGGCTCCAGGCTAGTCAAGCTAGCCTAACAAGCTGGGTGTACTGTACAGGGCCTGCAGATACTTTAGATTACACAATTGCTGACTTTGTACAAATCGCAAGTGCGCTGCACTATTGAATTTAGCATCCACCTCTGGTTTGGAGCCCAAAAATATTTGAAAAAAACCTTGAAAACGGCGGTCCCCTATCTTAACTGACGAATTGCAATCTTTAGAGCACAGGCGTCAGGTAGGTAGGCTACCCTTGTTCTACTGGTATTACAATGGAAGATGCTCCGAGAAATTAGCGCCCAACATTTGTACACAGTTGACATTTGTTACATGATAACAGGTTGTTTTCTTGAGTTCAAAAGCTCGGCAGTGGAACGATTTGTCGGCCTCTGTGTTTTATCCATCTCTTCAAGACCCTTGTTCACTCCTTCATCTCCCCAATAAGACCCGCAACACATCATCCCCGGAGAGACATAGGCCTTAAGGGAAATTATTGTCATCAGGGCCTCCCGTGTGGAGTTAATGAAAAAAATAAATAGGTAAGGATAAAGATAAACTATGTATAAAAAATGAGATGGTCTGTAAGTATATGCGTAAACGTATACGTATGTATGTATTGATAATATACTTTGATGTATTATATTTAGATGAAACATGAAGAAGTAAAATAAGTTCCACTTTATTTACCTCCAGTTGACTTCCAATACTTCAACTAAAACTTCCGAATCCGACCGCTTATCATGTTCTAAAGAGTAACACGTTTCGACAAAATATTATGATGCAATACCGCCTCTAATTAGTTCTATATCCACTTTTCAAAAATGTGTGGTTTACTCTTATCAGCCTGTATAATTTTTATCATTAAATGTGATTGTTTTGTGAGTTGCAATATTATATATGAGGTCCGATAAACATTTGGAATAAACAATATTATATAAAAACAAAATCGAAAAAACTTCATTTTCCACTTAATCGCCCTTCAAAAAAATTATACGCATGTATGAGCTTTTATTTAAGACAGTCGTGATGATTATCTTGCTCTGAAAATAAAAAAAGGTTATGTTCCAAATAGTTGCCCAATAGAGACCACATATATTTTACTAATAAATTATCAATATGCTTCTAATAAAATCTCTTGATTTCCTTCAAATCTTAATTTTTAAATTGATTCGGTAATTCCCCGAGATTTCTATCGGTGTTCATAAATTAAAGTTTATTAACAGAACAACAATATTAGTGAAAGTACTTTCATGATAGATTTCCTTTATATGTAAATGTGTTCCATTTTTATTGCATTAACCAAAAACAAAGAACTTGGTTTTGACAGATGGATTATTGGAGAGAAAAACAATTTAGGGGGAAAACGAGTAGGAAACAGAGGAGTTCGAAAAAAGGTTCGAAATTGGTTGGAGGCTAGAGTAATGTGTTGTGGAAATGATGTAATCACTTTAATCTGATGACAGTAGAAAGAAGAGTGATGTGAAATTATTATTTTAATCAAGAGAACAGACTACCAATAAACACGCAACGATATTTTATATTTCCAAGCTTAATAAAAATTATTCATCATCATCAATGATTAAGATCCATCGGTTTTTTATTAATTTATTTATTGTGTTTTCTATGTACAATTTAGTAAGTTTTACCACATTTTTTAATATTATAAAAAATGAATTTTCCTTTCCAATTTAAAAGTTAATATAGCGGTCATAAAAAATAAACCTTTTAGTACGTAGCATCGTTATACCTATACCTATACCTTTCCTTTTGAATCCTTGATGAATATTATTGTTGCCCACCTACCTAATTCCTACCTTTCCTAAGCCGACTTAGTATAAGTTCATTTCAGTTGAAAAATCATCCTCTCAAAACTTATGCTGTGTCCGATTTGTGTGTCAAGACTTGTAAAGCCATCGTGAACTCGCAATTTTTTGTGAAAATTATTGCATTGTGTTTGAATCAGGGCAAGAAAAAAAAGCGGATGAAGAGCAGAAAGGTAAGTCGGCACATCCGAAATTCCAATCCTCTTGTAATCCGCGGTGCTACAGTGTCTGAATCCAGTCCCTACAACACCTATGGAGAATAAACGTGACATCTTCAATTATTTGCATACAAGATTGTAATTTAAATATGGGTAATTTTTTATACTAACCCCACACAGCAGGCCCTGGGGAAAATATTAATAAATATGATCTATGTCAACTTTGGGAATTCTGTGTTGAGGATCTTTTTAAGGAAAGAAAGGAGAGGAAGTTCTGGGAAGGAAAAAGTATAAGGGTTGCTAGGAATCTAGGGATCAGTGTATCCAGGAGTGACGTGGGTATGAATATATCCCTCCCACTGGGGCGCAAGGCGATGGTCAAGAGACCAGTTAGAGAGGTCAAAGAGTCAACCCACCCAACCTCACCCGATCTGGCATGCCACGCAGTATCCAGAAAACCGATACCCCTGCTAAATCACCAAACGTGGCGAACCATTTTGGTTGATATATGGCAGAGATGTTGGTTACCCAATAAATCTATCCTCATTTATTGTTTTTGTGTTTAATTCGTAGAACTCCATTAATTTTTTTTTTAAATTTAATTTAAATCAAATGTAATAATATAATTATCAAGTTCTGCAAGATTCTTTTGGTTTTTGTTATTGTTATAGCTGTTTCGGCTTTCAAGGCCATTTTAAAACTGTGTCAGAGTTTGAAAACACAGTTTAAAAACGGCCTTGAAACCCGAAATAACTGTAATTATAACAAAAACCAAAAAATACCTATAATAACTATATTATTAAATTTGAGATTTGAATTTATAGGGGGCCCTATAAATTTTTGCACTGTTAATGTCGGTAAGTAAGATTTTAACAGAATTTCTCCCATCAAAGTTGCGGCAATTCCCTAGATACAACAACAGAACTTGGATGCAGCAAGACTTGCCATATATTTAATGTAACAATACCGGTGATGAAAAAAAGGGTTATTTATATTTGGTCACAGCAGTATAAGGTTCACTCCAAAGTTATTGAAAAAAATAAAGGACCAATTTTTAAGATATGTATGCGAGCAGATATTTTTAATAATACCTACCTAAAAAAAACAAACCTAAAATCTTTTCACGTATTTTTTTGTAAACAGATACCGGTTTACATTTTGTTTTTTATAACCTAATTGTAAATATTACTTAATTTCAATCTTATTATTATGGTAACACTGTAAACTTGTTTTGTATTTTTTTTTAAATAAAAATCAAAATCTTGACAGCAATTCCCTCATGAGATGAGCAGCGGGGGAAAATTTTAAATAAAATGAAAAATAAATCATTCTTTGTATTTAAAAGTATTTGTAAATTATCAATTTTCTTAAGCGCGCACACATCATACATAATATATTATTTAATTATCATTTTTCCACCCTCTAAAATAAATACTCGTCAAATTCTCATTTTCCTAATGAATTTCTCAAAAGCCTTTTAATTAAGTTATAATCCACTCTCGAGGTTATTTGAACATAAGTCTTCTCAGAATACATATTAAATACCTGTGCACATAACTTGCTACCTTACCTTTATCTTTCTACATCTGCAGATAAACGTTTATCTTTGCTCGTTTATTGACTGGGAGGTTTGTTAAGTAAATACACATTAGTTTAACTACATACCTTGTTGGAGGAGCTTCTTAAAGACACGTTAGTCTTTTATTTTAAAAAAAAAATAGCTCTGAAAGTCAACCTAAAGTCCATAAATTGAAAGTCGTTTATATAGTCGTTTTTTTCGTAAATCAGTAGGTATAATACAGTTACTGTCGTCTACTATTACATTAGAGAAGAAAAATATAGAAATGTCTCTTAGGAATACGAGTTTCACATAAGAACATTACTTCAGGAAGCTGGTTTCACTCGTCACAGAAAAACACAAAATATAGAAATGGAAATATCGATATTTTATTTGGGAAATGTTAAATTGCGCACTGATTTTATCATATATATTTAATTTAATTTAATTTATTTATTTCTATACAATACATACTGTGTTTACCAAATATTTACATTTGTATATAATACATAAATTTAGAACTGTTGTTAATTATTGATTTGCAAAATAAACATTCCAAGATGTGATTCTCGTGGAATTCGTGATGTTTCAGGAACGTTTATACAAATGTGAGGAGAAACGTTTAGCTCTAACTGCCTGATTTCTGTTTGTAACATGATATGATCCGCTTAGAAGATCCCTCTTAATCGTGTTTTTAACAACTTCTTTATTAGCAGTTCGCTAATAATTTTATCGAAATCTGTGTGAATGTAGTATATTTCTTTGATGGACATAATTTAAATGCGTGCGAAATTCAGTGAATATAAATATATTTTCAAATTTAATTAAATATAAGTTTCGATTTAGTGTCAATATTAATTTGTACGCAAAATTTATCGATTCGGCCAAATTGACTGACTATTTGATTTTACGAAATTTCCATTTATTCTTCAATAGTACCTACTTAATTAATACTGAATGATACAAGCAACGTTGAAATTTAAAAAAAGTAGGTAGGTACCTACGCCAAAAAAGGCACTGACTAAAGTAAACAAACCAAATTCAATTAATTTAAGGGAGTAATATACTAACTGGTTTTTCGATATATTTTCCCTTTACTATGGACGTATTCCTTTTACCCGACGTTTTGTAAACAATCCAAAGGTATTTCAAGTAGCAAGCCGATTCGGGTATTGAACGCAGTAAGGATAGAACTTCATAAAGTAATTGACACATGTATACTACTATTTCTATTTCCTGTACTATTTCTCATAAATTAACTTTAGCAGGAAGTAAATATTTTTTTACATATAAGTAAAAAAATCGATAGCTGGCAAAAAAATATACTTGAAGAAACTTAAGATAATGTTGGTAGCTCTCAGTCGAAATTTGATATAGTTAAAAATAAAGTGAGTTGATATGGTCGAATGAGCTCAGTGGTCAGAGCACTTCCCCGGCAAACAAGAAGTCTTGGGTTCAATTCAAATTTTCGCATTTTTCGTTTTCGTTTGTCGAGTCGTTAGTATTGTCTTGATTGTAAAAATACATATATATAAGAAAATATTTTTTACGGAAAATGAGAGAAGTGCACAATATCGATAAATAAAAGCTTAACAGATCTTTGGAGGAATTGTTTTTTAATCAAAATAGTGTTATAAAGAAAAGATTTAGAAGCATTAACTACATATTATACTCACTTGTTCTACCAGCTATTGATGTAACCCAACTGGAGTAATCGATTCACCTAATGAAGTTAATTTTATTTGACCCGCTCCAGAGTGGATAATTCTCTCAGAATCCACCACCAACACGGAAATACCACCATTGAGAAATGAAATAATTCTTGAAATGGCATTAGTCATATTTTTTGACCAGTTCATAATAGTCAAGTACTAACCAACCTTCTTATTCCCCATGTCCTTTCCCTCCCCACTCTCTTCAGCCCACAAGCTACCCCAATTGGTGATACCATAGTCTCACTGGCTCCAGACGGTTGGGAGCATTGGGACTCCGATGCGTTATTTGTAATAAGCAATGGCAAGTTACTGACATTATTGATAAAACCTTTATTGATCGACCGTACTCTAATATATTTTAAAATGCGCACCTATGAATTTAATTCCATAATATACTAAATACTTTTTTAAATATCAAATTGCCCCAAACAAAACATATTTTTTAGCAAAAAATGATTCATCACCCGCTGACCCGTTCACTTTGGGTTTTATTGAAGAAATTAATTTACCATAACACAAACATACGGCTTGCCCAAAAGCGCGATCAGGTTAATCCTTTATAAATCCTGACATTACAAAATCGAGTTGTCATATATTTTAATATTACAAAACGTTAGTCCTAGTAAAAACGTATGTACTTATAAAAACCTTTTATTTATTCAAAAACGTATACGTGAATAATTTATTACCTAGCAAAATCTGTTCCAGATTTGTCATATGGGATTATCTAGAAAATACATATTTACATCAATTGAACCGAGAAAACTCACCCCACTCAATACGGTTGGCACTCGTTAAATATGTTTTTGGTCTTTGATAAAAAAACTATTTTCTCTGAGGACGTCAGACAAAGCTCTTTGAAAACAATATAATGTTCTTGTATGTTTTGTATTCTGCTAGTTAACCCAAAAAAAAATATTAAGAAAGTAAATTTTTTTATTGAACGCTGTAGGTTTTAGTAAAATGTTTTCAATAATTTTCTCTGACGTCATCTTGCAAGGTAATAGCAGTAGGTACTCTCAGTATCTCCGTAGTGAAAGGCCACCGTTCAGAATCTAAACACTGTTTGAAATGGCTTTAATTGTGTTTGGTGACTAGATCGGAACAGCCAGGAATTTCTAAAATTTTATTTTCCATAAGTACTTCCCTTTTTCATTTACTTCAGCTTCACAAAATACTCGTCTTATGGACTCCCGGCAATTGGAACATATTTATGTACCAACGGCATTCACATAAGAAAGGTTTAAAGAAAATACACATAGGTTGTAACCAAAGATATTAGAAGAACGAGATATGCTATGTTGGCCGCCGGATCGTAGGCGGAGTACTACCTAATTAGGGTACTTTGAACGGTATCTGAACGTGTACGCACAGAAATCTGTTCTATGTATTAGTGCGGATACCTTAGCGTAAGCGAAGGTGTGCAGTAGTATTGGTGAACAAAACCGGCGACACTCGGCAAAACAATTCCACACAGTATCAACTGCTCATAACATATCTCGTTCTTCTAATATCTTTGGTTGTAACTATTAATGTTCGAATAGCATAATATTATGTATCTACGATAATATCTTATCGTCATCTGTTAACTGTACCCAAAAAATACAGGTAAATTTATTGATCAACGCCGTAGGTTCTCGTAAAACGTATTTTCAACCTTTGATAAAAATTTTAGAATTCGTCGTACGAGGCACGTCGGCACTTTTAACGGGTTTTATGTTAGAATATGTCCTATTTAATTCAGCTCACATACAAATAACACCGCCCACATTTTGAGCGCATTATGGTGTGTCCGTTCACTTCTAGGATTGTAATTTACGGTGAAATTTAAACGTATCCAACTGTGTTGAACCGACTACGTGTCAAAGACAGACAATTTACGACCACATACCAATTTATAGCGTTCACATATTCAGCTCAGCGCATCAATGGAAGTGTTCTTGCTAATTACACTGAGTGACTCTTCTTACGCAGTTTACTGAGTCTAATATCTACTAAAACGTTTACTTGAGACAAACAAACATATAACATTAACAAAACCTTCCTTTTTTCTGGAACAAACATTCCAAATGGACAAGTAGATATCTAATTCTGTAAATCTGAAAGCCGTTATTTCTGGAACAAACATTCCAAATGGACAAGTAGATATCTAATTCTGTAAACCTCAAAGTTGTTTTTCAGGAACAAACATTCCAAATGGACAAGTAGATATCTAATTCTGTAAATTTTAAAGCCGTTTTTCTGCAACAAACATTCCAAATGGACAAGTAGATATCTAATTCTGTAAACCACAAAGTTGTTTTTCTGGAACAAACATTCCAAATGGACAAGTGTTCTTCTAATATCTTTGGGACAAGTAGATATCTAATTCTGTAAACCACAAAGTTGTTTTTCTGGAACAAACATTCCAAATGGACAAGTAGATTTCTAATTCTGTAAACCACAAAGTTGTTTTTCTGGAACAAACATTCCAAATGGACAAGTAGTTATCTAATTCTGTAAATCTTAAAGCCGTTTTTCTGGAACAAAAATTCCAAATGGACGGGTAGATATCTAATTCTGTAAACCTCAAAGCTTTTATTTGGTCCAATCTTGTAATCGGTCGCCCAAAAAACAATTCATTATTTTTAATACCAGATTTCATGAGATTCCATAAATCTAAGGTAATTGTCTTAACCCTTTATAATCCTGAATAATCGATTTCTACGGATTTAGTAGATTTTTGTTGTTGTTGGCATTTAGAAAACTTCCTTGATATTTTTTTCTTTCTAAATATATTATTGTCATAGTGAAATATTTGACATTTATTGGAAAGTACGACATTTGAACAATAAGCCTCATTTGTAGTGAAATCACCAAGGTAATGTTAAAAAAAAGCTAAATATACCGTCTAAGTATTATCGAAATAGTTGTGGCGAATGATTGTTTTGTACATGAACTCGTTTATGTTTTTTCTTTGTTTGACATCAAAGCTTACGTGAGACAGTACTAAAACAACAAAAAAATAATTTTGGCTAGGAAGACGTGTTGCCATAAACAATTTTGGACATTTTTTATATGAATACTGCACAAGCGCCCTTGAGGTGATTTTCTCACGAAAATGGCGCTATACAAATAATCCAATAATTATTATTATTAAGAGTCTTATCTGCTCACAACCATCTGGAGCCAATGATACTATGGCATCCCCAATTGGGGTATGTTGTAAGTCTGAAGGTTGTGGGGAGAGAAAAGAGATGGGATAGAAGAAGGTTGGTTAGTTCCTGAATATTATGATCTGGTCAAGGGAGATGGAGTTGAAAGTTGAAGTTGGGAAAGTATCTGGCTATTCAGATCTGGTCAAAAAGTACGGCTAAAGCTATTTCAATTCTGAATGGTGGTCTTACACCAGGTCGATACTGAAAGTACGCATATTACCTTATATTATTTTAAATTGCGAAATAACACAAATTATCAAATTAAATTTTTTTACGCACGCTGGGATTTGACCCGCGACCTCCGGAATGATAGTCGAGAGCCTTACCTCTCGACTACAGAAGCCGTCAAAATAAGATTTCCAGTATTTTTTTATGTAAGCTCACATTCTACCTTAAACACCCGTATTTTTTTATTATTACAAATAAATGATTATAGTTAAAATAATATTCAAGGTTTGCGTTTTTCAAAGCCCGCCAAAACGATCTAAATCTGTTGGAGTACGCGTGACGTCGGACGTACCTCGTTTTTTCGGTTAACAGTCCCACTCGGGTCGGTATGAAATCAACAAATAATCCCAATTAAATATTTAACAAGATTTCCGAAAAATATTAATTATTTAGAAATAATTTTGATTCCCCGGTGATAATCCGCGTGAGAGTCTACGCAACGCAACTTCTCCCAAAATTGTCCGCATTTTAATGCAAGAGGCCGACGACCCGTGAGAAAGCAGTGTAAGATCCCGCCTTCCAATCGCACAAGGAGAAAAATGAGTATTGCAAGTTAAATCTCTTAAAATTTATGGCAATCTGGTTAAAAACGGAATTGCATGCCTTAACGAATCAATTAAAGTTTTTCTAATGAATTTGTATTAAATTAAGAATATGTTCACGAAAACCGAAATTTTAGCATTTATTACGGAAATATTATAATTTATATTCGTAATTTACTAAAAGTTAGTTTTTACGGTTATTACGGTTACGGCTATAATTGTTTTTAAATGACGATTTATTTATTCTACGTTTAATAATATATATTTAGATTTATATATTCAGAATCGTGAATATTTGTTTTTAATCCATAATATTTTTAACTATAGTTCCTTTTAGTTGATAGTTGATAGTCAAATATTTACCTACCGTCGTACCGTCTAGAATACAGTGAAACACGCTCCACATTAAAATTGCCTAAACGATAAGGATTTACAAGTAAATCTAGTACAACGTTTTTAATAATTGAAATCACTTGGTGTTCGACGTTTACAGTCAGTTAGATTTGTGTAAAAAAGTGTAAAGTGAGCTGTGTAGTGATTAATAAAATAATCATAAAAACATTTCTTACATCTTAAACAGACTAAACACGCAGGCGCTAAGATCAAGTGTTGTCATTATATCGCCATTGGTCGTAAATGTCGTCATCTATCTCGCTATTGGCCGAAAGTGTCTGATTTTGGAACTGTGCCCTACGGATTGCGGCAAACAGGCGCTAGTCTGACAGGAGCAACTTATCTACTTATCAACTAAACATAAATAAATAAAAATAATAAATTTTATTATAATTCATCGTCATAAAAAAACACGCATAATGTTTAATTGTGAAGGATGCCAGCTACAAGCAAAAAATAATGATGTAATGACATGCTGTCAATGCTCGCTGAGTTATCATTTCCAATGTCTGGGAACAACGAAGGATAATTATCTGAAGCAATCGAAGAATTACAAAGCAACTTGGAAGTGCCCAGAATGTAAGGTGAAACAGCGGTCTACAGGAAGTAATGCGGAAACCCCTGTTCGCGGTAATAGTTCCACTGCACATAGTATGACCCTAAGTGATGAATCTAAATTAATGATGTCTCATATAGACCGTAAGTTAGATGAAGTTTTAAAAAATCTTAAAAACGAGCTATTTGTATACCTTAACTCACAAATAGTGGAAGAATTAGGGGACATCAAGGTCAAGTTAAGTCATTTCGATGAACTCAAAACATCCCTAGAATTCTTTTCCACGGAGTACGACAGACTGAACAAAATATGCAAAGAAAATGAAGCAGAAATTAAAAAACTTAATGCTGAGAATTTTCGTCTACAACAGAGCCAAGAGGTACTTATGAATAAATTTAATGATATCGAGCAGACGAACAGGAACTGCAATGTGGAGATCCAGATGGTTCCTGAAAAGAAGGATGAAGTTATCAAGACGTCAGTGCTAAAATTGTGTACTGCTGTCAACTACACATTAAAGGAAGATGATATTAAGTCCTGCCACCGAACACCTCATCATCCGAATGCCGTTCCAGGTTCTCGACCTAAAAATATTATTCTAGCTCTACCCAGCCCTCGTATACGCGACGAACTACTATCAGCAGTGAAAGCTTTTAATCGTAGGAATGCTGATAACAAATTGAATCGCCAACATCTTGGATTCCCGGACTCTTCCCCCATTTATGTATGCGAACATCTATCTCCACACAACAAGGATATACACGCAGCTGCTAGGCGCGCCGCCAAAGATCTTCGCTACAAGTACGTGTGGGTCAAGCGTGGGCGCGTTTACTTAAGAAAAGATGACACTTCTGCTTCAGTGCTAGTAAAAAACAAGGATTCACTCCTTAAACTATCTCAGTAATCCTCCGTGTTTTAACTGATTGTATACATATGTCTTATAAAATACAAAATGGATCTGAAAATTTTCTACCAAAACGTTAGGGGAATTAAAACTAAAACAAATGACATAAAAAATGAAGTTATAATCAATAATTACGATGTAATCTGCTTCACTGAAACTTGGTTAAATTCATCAATATTCAATAATGAATTGTTTGACGAGCGTTACCTAGTTTTTCGGAGAGATCGGGAATCCACTAACTCTACATCTAGAAAAGATGGGGGGGTATTAGCAGCAGTCAATAAAAAAATAATAACAATTCATAAATCATCTTGGGAAAGTGGTGGAGAAGATTTATGGTTAATGATAAAACCGCATGAAAATTCGAACTCATTCATCTACATGTGTGTACTATACATTCCCCCTAATCTATCTGTCGATGATTACTGTAATCGAATCAAAAATATTCAGGATATTTATTTGCAACACATTAATCCCAAATCTCAATTTATAATCATTGGTGATTTTAATCAACCTGAAATTAAATGGACACCTGACATAGCATATTATAAAAAAATACTAGCTCCATCTAATTACTCTAGTCACAAAGCTCACTGCCTTGTCAATTTGATCTCAGTGTGTAACCTTCACCAATTTAATCATTTACCTAACAAAAATTTTAATATTCTCGACCTTGTTCTATCCGATAAAACCAATATTAATATTTCAGCCACAGCTAACTTATCGAAAATCGATCACCATCATCCCTGTTTTGAAATAAATGTAAATTTAGAAAAAATGCAATACTTACAAGAAAATCACTCTCCTGTCAAACATAACTTCAAGAAAGGTAATTATGAAAGATGTTGTCATGATCTAACAAATGTAAATTGGATCTCACTTTTCAGCAACTGTCATCTCAACAATAAGGTACAGTTATTCTACAATATTCTATGGGAAATTATAGATAAACACATTCCAAAAAAAAAAACTCACATAAAAAATCACTATCCCAATTGGTTTAGCGAATCTCTAAAAATGCTCCTCAAAGAGAAAATTAAGGTTAGACTACGTGCTAAAAAACACAATAACCCAAGAGACTATGCCGAGTTTGCTACTCTTAGAAAAAGATCAAAAAAAATACTTAAAGAATGCTACACAACCTATATTAACCTAGTTGAGCAAGGGATAAAAGATAATGTAAAGACTTTCTGGGCGTATTCTAAATCATTGCGTAATACAAATTCTATTCCAAAAATAATGTATATGGATTCAATGTCTGCAAATAATGGACAGCAGATTGCCAACATGTTCTCTAATTATTTTGGATCAGTTTATACTCAGTCGAATCCCACATCAAATACTTTCGGACTAAATGCTGCTCTATTCAACCAATTTAGTCTTAGTAAACTTAATGTAAGCATGGGATCAATCAAATCCTGTTTAGAAAGAATTGATATACATAAAGGCCCAGGACCAGACAAAATACCTCCCTTGTTTGTCAGACGTTGCTCTAGCTCGTTGATTAAGCCACTTTTCATTATATTTAACGAATCATTATCTACAGGAACTTTCCCAGATTTATGGAAAAATGCACATATTGTTCCAATACATAAATCTGGTGATCAGTCTTTTGTGAAAAATTATCGACCAATCAGTGTTTTATCATGTTTTGCAAAAGTTTTCGAATCTATAATGTATAATTTCATATTCACACACTTTAAACCACAATTATGCATTAATCAACATGGATTTGTTCCCAACAGATCTATTAATTCTAATCTTCTTGACTTTTGTGATTACGTTTGCAATGCTTTTAACGAAAGAACTGAAGTAGATACCATTTACACAGATTTTAAAAAGGCATTTGATAAAGTAAACCATTCTATTCTACTACAGAAGCTTGATCGTATAGGTATCCACGGTGATCTATTAAGATGGCTTAAATCTTACTTGGAAAACAGAACACAGTTAGTACTTATAAATGGGTATGAGTCACCTCCCATAATTGTAACCTCAGGTGTACCTCAGGGGTCCAATCTAGGCCCTCTGCTTTTTTTAATCTTTATTAATGACCTTGGCCCCATGTTACGCTGCCGTTTTGTTTTATTTGCTGATGACCTCAAGATTTACCGTAAAATTTCCACTGATTCTGATCAAGTTATGCTTCAAGAAGATCTTTACACACTACATAGCTGGTGTACTCAAAATGATATGTTTCTAAATATTGATAAATGTTACATTATAACCTTCACTCGTAACAGAAGAAGAAAGAATCGTGCATATTTCATTAATAATGTTCAATTAAATGCAGTCACCACTATTAGAGATCTAGGAATCACACTTGATTCAAAATTTAAGTTTGATGTACATATCAGTGATATCACGAGTAAATCCTTGAAAATGATTGGTTTTATACATAGAATATCGAAACCATTTAAAAATACCCAATCCATTATAACCTTGTACCACTCGTTGGTCAGAAGCAAATTGGAATATGGTAGTGTTATCTGGAACCCACACTACTTGAAATATTCAAAAACTATTGAATCTGTACAAAAAAAAATTCTAAGATTGTTATCCTTTAAACTTGGACTAAGTTCCGTACTGCAGTCTTATGAGGAACGACTCCAATACTTTAACTTTACGACCCTGGATAAAAGAAGACAATTTGCTGACTTAATATGTCTACACAAAATTATTCATGACAACCTTGAAGCAACTGATTGTGTGAGCAATATTCTTATTAAAATTCCAAATAGACGTAATCTAAGGAATCATAATATATTCCATCTAGAATTATTTAAGAACAATATTGCATACTTCAATCCATTATCTAGAATGTGTCGTCTGTACAATTCTATTGAGTGTAACAACATAGATATATATGCAAATAGTCTCACTTATTTTAAAAAGCAAATTAGCAATAGATTGTGAATGTTTGTTTGTTTTTTTTTTTTATTTACTCTATTTGTTTTCTGTTTTTATTTTTGTTTCTTTTGTTTTTTGGATCATATATGAATCTGTATTTTTTGTTTTTGATATCTCTTTTTTTGCCTTTTTCACTTTTTGCTGTTTATATATTTTTTTGTTAATACATAGTGTATAATGACACTTAAACTGTGCATGATGTGAACATTTTTAAGTGGACTGTTGACATTTCCTTTTTTTGCAGCGCTTATCTAATGTTTTTTTCTCATGTTAATAGTCTGTAAATGTTCCTCAACAATAAATAAAAAAAAAATAAATAGATAGTTGAAAACAGTACGTGCCTACCAGAGTACACGGAGAAAAATAATCCTGTTAAAAAAGTGACAGCATGCTTTGAGTTCCTGATAAAATATTAGTCATTTAGCATATATAAAGAACACGTGTTCTATTTCGAATATATATCATGACGGTATAGTACAGTATAAGTATGTTAGTATCAATATCAGTATTTTTATGACAGATACTTACTGAGAATATACAAAAAAATTGCACGAAAAAAGCTTTTTTCAAATCACGTTTCATTAAATGTATATGATAAAGTAAACGAACTTTCAAGTTTCCTAAGAAGATGAAAAAAAAATCAAATAATATTGTTATGCATTGAGTAATAATTTCCGGAGAGATCTCAGTGCGAGCTTCTGAGGCGGGTTGCTGTCCCAGGGGGCGTGTTTCAGACTCGTGCGTAAATCACCATCAGGAATGCGACAAATTAACTAAATTATGTAGATTGTTTTAAGTAATTCAACATTGCTGATAGATACACATTAGAATTAAAAATTGCTTTACACACATTTTTTTTTTTTAATTCAATATTTTAAGTAATAAGATTTAGGTAAGTTTGAAAAACAAGAAGAAATAATATAACTAAAATTACAATTATAAATTTAAATAATAAATTAAATAAATTGCAATGAGAATTCAATTCTATTATTTTATCCAATAATTACTAATTAATCACATTTAATTATATGTTTTTTTATATGTACTTATTTTTCTATACTTGTCTATTTTTAAATTCGTCAATTTTCATTATCCTGACGAAGAAGCCATTGGCTTTGAAACATATAGATTATTATTTATTAAAAGTGATATATACAAAGCATTTTATTTTCATATAATTAAAATTACTTTATTTTAAGTAATTTCACAAATATTGAAGAAAAAATTAAAATAGATAAAAAATATAATTAACAAAATTGAAAACACAGTGATATAATAGATTTACAAAAATACCACAGAAGGTTAAGAGTAGTAGTTGTTGGAATACATATTTTATGTGATTCGCCAAGTCAACATTAGATATGTCAATATCACCTAAGTATTGGTTTCCCATGGTGTGAAGCCGCTGTATAGGGGAATGGGCAATATAGTTCCGTTTGGGTATGCAGCACGATAATAGTGTATTTTGTCGTGTTTTTATAGTTCGCAACAGTTAGGTAAATCATATATTTTACGTTTATTTTCTAATGTATGTATTTTCAAAGGATTTAATAAGAATTGATAATTTATGTATTCTAGTGGAATATTAAAAAAAGAGTACAAAATAAGTAATTAAGATACTATGAAAGTAGTTACAGAGCAATATGTAGTAGATTTTGTAATGATACAAATGAGATGGAAAAGTCAGGAAGGTTTCAGGAACTCAGGCACGATCGAATGAATTAGATTACTCAATTAAATAATATTAAGATCCAAAATAGCAGAAAGGAATGCATGATTTATGGATGAAACAAGGAATGTGTACCAAGAAAGGTTCACAATCCATACTCTCTACCTATGCGTGTGGAGAAAATTAAAAAAATATGTAATAACTATCAAAAACATTCAAAGTTGCTGTTTCGGAAACACCATTTTTGTGAATTGTCTTCACTTCGGTTCTCCACAAAGTCCAGAATAACTAAACTTATGTTACAATATTGCAATTGTAATTTTCATATTTAGCTCCCATATATTATGGGGTGCTTTAAAATAAACGAAACTTGTAATCAACATATTTACAGAAATCGTAGACTGTCATAATGTGAAAAGGTTCAGATTTGTGGGATAAACTATCAAGATTGAGAATGATAATGATGGTCTAAATGTGAAATGCGATAGGTACTTTAAATTTAAATAGGTACGTAGAGTTAAATTGTTAATTTATAACTCTTAAAATTTATCTCTGTCACACATGCTATAAATTTAAAACTAGGGTAAGTAGTCAAAAACCGCGTGCGCACATTTATTTTTATTCTTTTGAGCAATGGGCGAGGATAAAAACAACACGTCGCAACAGTTGCTAGATTTACACTCAGCATTGAAATTAGTATTAAAGCACACGCCATTTGGCGGGTGCAGAGTTTTCACGAGACATTCGAACTCCGCCAAATGGAGGAGTTGGTAGTGAACCTATTAAACATGGTTATTAGATAAATACGAGGTAATGCGTTGTAACAATATTAATTATTAAAGGTGACATAATATGGTAATTTTTTCAATAAATCATCCTACCATTTATGGTAATAAAGTTATTTTTTTCTCTCGGTTGCTTTGAGTTTCTTATTCTTATTAGTTCGGATAGGAGTGTGATAAATTATTATTACGAAAAGTAACGTAAAACAAAAACAAAATCATTTACCGTAGCGTGTAAAGATAAATAGAAATATGTTCAAACGTACCACAGGTCGCTACAATTACATTGCGAATAAAAGGATGGTTATAAAACACTTGCATATGATACCCAGAAAAAGCGTATTTCACACAGATTTCAAACAATAAAAAAATACGAAATATTCGATAGAAGAGATTGGCCTGATGTTCGATCGAGTACACACATCACGACATACCTTAGGTATAAATCAATCGTCCGTTGACAAAATAAATCTTTTGTCTCATTTTTGACTTTTATGATAGACGCCTTATACTCAAAGATTGTGTATTTTGCGAGAGGGATTTTTTTACACGATTAAAGCAAATATTGGCCGAGCTCATTGGAAATTGTTTATCTGTGATTATTTTATAGTGGTGTGAACAAAGTTTGTTGGTCTCGTTTAATTAAAATGATACTTCAAAGTGAATTGTCAATTATCGAAGAAATATTTCATAAATGTTTATCTGTCGGGGCCAGCTTACATTTTCCTATGAACCAAAGGGGCAATGGCGTTTATTCAGTACAAAAATATATAAAATTAAATGTACATGTAGCATTATGAACTACACACAAAATTTCTGAGAATTGATTTAGATATAGATTTTATTTTAAGACGGATTCAATATAAGACTTCTAAAACACAGTGATTTAGTAATGACCGATTTACGGAACGTTTTCCAAAATTTGATTGCTGATTTTATCAGTCCCCGCCCTTATGCTCTATGAACTTTTGTGGCGTAGTGGGCACGATATACCTATCAGCGGTCAACTTGCGATCGTCAAATAGAGTTAGGATTTTAGAATACCTCTGAATTCAACTAAAGTTTTTTTAGCTGTGGAGTTTTTGCTAATGCATTTATTCGTTTTTTTTTATACACGTATAAAACATAATAATATATTAAAAAAATTAAAAACGTAAGGAAACGCACTAAGGCACTGCCTATGTGTGGGCAATATAACCACAAATTAGCATTTACACGGGATCAACCAATAATTTTTTAAAGATAGAATATAGTTATTGAGTTATAATAACTCGTTAGTAGATTTAAAGTAGAGTAAAGAGGATCAAATACAAAATTACGTGCATTTAAGAGTACATTGTTTGTAAAAATCAATAAATAATTTTTGTTTTAAATAAAATGCTTAAACACTGCAACAAGGAAGTGTGTAATATTAACTTTAACGTCACCGTATTATATATATATATATATATATATATATATATATATAGTATATGTGTATGTCATATTGTATTGAACAAGCAAGTATGTTATGTTAGCTTTAAAGTCTCGGTTTAATATATCTAAATTCTACGTGTTCGTGATAATTTGTTTTGGTAGGGGATTAAATGTGCGAGGAACAATATACATTCTACCTGTTCTGCATAATTGATTTTGGTAGGGATTTAAATGCAAAACAAGTATATAATGTAAGTTTTAAATTCACGGTACAATATGTATGTATGTCATATTGCAGCAAATAAGCAAGTACATATATCATGTAAACTTTAAAGTCATGGTATAATATATATGTATGTCATATTATAGTGAACAAGCAAGTATTTCATGTAAAATTTTAAATCGCGGTTTAATATATATAAATTCTACGTATTCTGCCATAATTTGTTTTTGTATGGGTTTAAATGTGCGAGGAACAATATACATTCTACGTGTTCTGCTATAATTTGGTAATGGTTCGGGAAGTGTAAAATGCATTATTTGTCATTTTGCTAATTTTCTCACAGTGCTTCACGCTATTACATAAGTTTACTTTTTAAGTAAAAGTTATACTTTAACTTACAGTTATGAGTCCTTACGTGACTTCAATTTAATATGAAATGCCTCGTGCTGACTGCAAAATTGAGTGCATATATTTGTATGGCTGCTCCCACATACCCAAGAATATTTCTCGAGATAGGTACGTAGCACAAACTTGCGTAGGGAGGTGGTACCTGTATAGGAATTATATTTATATAGATACATGCAGTAGATAAAAGTGATTGCTAAACATTTTTCAACAGAACTTCATCATTAACCATTAAATTTCAGCTTCAAATTATGCGTGTATTCGTAGTGGTAATGTAAAATCATTATATAAAATTTGTCAAAGGTAATTGAAAATCTACTACCACCACAGTAAGCGGAAAATGTTGCTTGTGTTGTGATGGGTGACTAAGCCAGCCGAGGATTTGAACACACTACCCAAACGCGATATCAACTCAGCCACCGACAGGTCAATTGATATAGTAATTCGTCATAAGTACTTGAACGCATCAAATTATTATGTTGCATTTTCTTTTCCTTTTTTATTAGATATTTAAAAGTTTTCAAAGGCAATTGATACTATAATTCGATTAATGTACTTGTACGTATTAAATATTATGTCGCATTTTTTTCGTTGTTTTATTATTTTTCCGATTTTTCATTAAGACAGATTAAACTTCCTTTCAGAATACAAGATTTCTTATTTAAACATTCTTATATTTTAAAGAGTAATTCAAGATTATCTGCTGTTTTAGAAAAACAATAACACTATTCCTCTTGTCGTGTTTTAAATAAATGTAATGATTATTGAAAAAATACATAGCTTCAAGAGATCACGATCGACGATTAGTTTTTTCGGGCGAACAATTATCTTTTTTATAAGGTTTTATTGTACTGTTCGCTTTGTGACAAGATAAGTTTGTTTTCTTTTGCTGCAAATACCTGTGTCATGTTTTCTTTCCAAGCAGTTTTCTATGTGGTAATAAAACTTACAAACGAATTTTATTTGAATATGTTTTTTTTTAAGTTACATCCGCTTAAAATTAATTTAAGCAATTATTTTTGGTATACCGCAACATGGCAATTTTATCACTCTTTCAATTTTTTACTTTCTATTAGTGAAACATTTATTATTCATTTCCGAACAGTTATTATCGTTGAACGATGACTTATTCATTTGTGAAATGATATAAATTTAGTCCGAATCAGACTGAATACTCGTCACTAATTCAATGAAGCTCTAAAACTTAAGCCTTTATTCCGGGGAATATAACATTGTATTCGCTTTGTCGCTAATTTTCTCCTCCGACAAATAATTCCCGACCGCATTGTGCTCGTGCGGGAGAAATATGTGAAAATATTTATTCATTAGCGTAATAGTCCACTAGAGATGTTTGCTTACGGCTGATGACAACAGATTTGTGCCGCAAGAAGCACTCAAGTAGGCCGCAACTCGGGGGCGCCAAAATATTATCTCTACTATGAAAAATCAACAAGAAAACGTTAGCGTTTAGTCGGGAAAGGTTGACATTATCCCTGCCACTCCCCACTTTGTGCTGCGGTTGTATATTTGACACGCTTATTTTCCTCAAATTCACGCATTGCCTCGTAATATCGGGGAGGGCGCCTCTTGAAAAAACCCAGTCCTCCGGTGACAAATGACTGAAGTGTTCTAAGTGCGAGATGTATTGAGATATGTCGCCGTGGCCAAAAATGTTCTCTTATTTTCCGTGGATGAGACTTGAAGTCTTGAAGTACCCCTGTTGTGTAAATCTTTGACAGAAGCCAAACTGGTATGTGACCTATCTATATATGGGTAGATATTTTATAGTTCTGAGATTAAATTTATGACGCACTTTATTATTTTAAAACGACATCCCAGACCTTTGGATGTATACTTAAAACCATAAAAAATACATAAAACGACGCGTACAACATTTGACTTTATCGTTCAATATATTCGCCCCTTTTATTAAGGGTTTTATTAGCACAAATTTACTCTGCATTATCTGTCTATATTCGATTAAAAATTTGATATTTTATGCGCCATCAGTCTTAATTTATATTTATACATACAAAAACTAATTACGTAAATAGTGAAAACGTTTTTTTTTTTCAAAAATTATTTCAGCCTCTCAAAACAACTGTTCCTTTTTCTAAGAGGCGTACATATTTGCCTACCCAATTTATGTTTTTGACGCGGAAAATTCTAAATTCATTTCTTCTTTTCTCGAATTCCATTAATGTAATTTTCGCTTCCCTTTGTTTAATATTCATAATGATAATGGAAAAAAATTCTGCCTGAATCAATACAATTCATTCATAATTTAACGAAATTCTGCAATGCGTTTGAAGTAATTTGACAAGACATTTTGCAGATTAATAAATAATAGAAAATAAGACACTGTTACAGATTTCCAATTCCGTTACGTTAAAACACTTTTACACCCAGGATCTTCAAATTAACCCACTCGTGTTCTGTCGAAAGCAGTGCCCGGTATGGAAACAAAGGAAGCAACTTGAGAGAAATGTTAACTGGTTCGAGTATGCCACATGTTTCTTTCATATAGGTGGTATACTTATTATTCCGATAAATCTTATATATTGCCGTTTTTTATACATATTTTTTTTTTGTTGAGCATTGATCTGTTAAGAAAATAAAATTATTTATTGTCGCTTAACGCATAAGTTTAAACTGAAATATAATTTTTGCTTTATGTGGAAACTTGACAAACCAACGCGTTACAGTAATATTAATAATTGAAAAGTTTTAAATAGCGTGTTTTTGTAAAAAACATCACATTCTACTAACCACTAAACTCTGATCTGGGAGATATATTTCATCTTAAAAATAATCAATATAAATATTGTTTATTTCGATTCTTTTATATATCGAGACACAAATAGACATCTATAATATCCGCAATATGTATATTTTTATTTTACAAGCAATAATTATTCGTCTGAAACACTCATCCACATTGAAAAATCTCCTGATAAAAGATACATGACGCCAACGGGACTCGAACCCGTGTCCCTTCGATTTCCGGTCGACAGCTCTGACCACTAAGCTATGGCGGCTTATCTCTTATCCGCGAAATAATTCAATATATACTAGTGTTTCATTCAACAATTACTGCTTGTTACATTTTTTCACCTGAAAACAACCAACTTTATTTTATATGAGAAAGGCATTCTCTCACTAGATGGCGTCGAGACAAATTGTCTACATTTTTAGGTGAAATACTTGAACTAGTTCGAGTCCCGTTGGCGTCATGTATCTTTTATCAGGAGATTTTTCAATGTGGATGAGTGTTTCAGGCGAATAATTATTGCTTGTAAAATAATTGTTACCCTTTGTGCTATGCATAAAAAATCTTGTCTTAAACGTTAGTTAACCAAAAAAAAAATAATAATAATGTATATTTTTATTTTTATTTTGAATATCTATTTATGTGAGACTTCTTATCATTTTTACTAATGTATCTTATTTTATTATTTGCTTTTGTTGTAACATTTAATATTTTTTTCTTTTTTCGTTGTATTATGTTTCCTTTATTGTTTTAATTTTGTAGAATTTATAATAACTGTGTTACTCTACTATCAAACTTTGTAGTGTGCAAAAGCCCATTAGGGCGTGTAATAATAAATAAAATAAACTAGGTGCAAAATGCTATTTTTTTAGTAGTGGTCATTTCAAAAACCGATTGTTGTAATTTTACAAAAAAAAATATAGTCATTAGCCACATTAACAACTGAATTCCAAAAATGAAACTGTAGGTTCATATGTATAGGTATATTGTCAAGAGATTTTTAATTCTACCGAAACTGTAATAAATCACAAGACCTTCAGCATTATGGAAATATGATGATAAAAATTAATTATTTTCAAAGATTTAATTCTAAAAAAACTATGAAGCATAAAAAGTAAGCCAATCCTAGACTACGTAATAATATTCTTTGTAAGTTTTTTTTAATATTATAAACTCCATAATGGTGAAATATTGCACCACGAGAAAAAGTGCGTAAAAAATCGGCTCAATTAGGAAACAACAGAACATCTTTGTAAATATTACATAATTTCTTCAATACTTTCTGTTTTTCCTCCATCATACAATCCTTAAGACCCGCATTAATAAATTTCTTCCCACAGCCCCGACCTTAACCCGCCTCGTAACGCTGTCAAATCGGGTGGCAACATAGTTCCCCGGGATTTATACTGTAGAGAAGTAGAAACAGGGGCGTTCTTTTAAGGTGTCACATAAAAAAACATAATTCGCAAATACGTTATTAATACGTAATTTTAATTTAATATTAATAAATTACTTGTGTATACCACTATTTGATCAAAATAACCGACCTGCTTTCGATAAATGTTCGGGATAAACATAATTCTAATGTTTATCCTGACGATGGAACCATTTGTTCCGAAACACGTAAATTATGTTGATTAAATATTGGTGTATGCAAAGTGATTTTTTAAAAATAAATAGGTTTGTGTAAACCACTATTTAATCAAAATTGTCGACGTGTTTTGAAGAGTTGTTTGTACAAAGTCAATCATTTTGTTTCAATTAAAATAACGCCACAAAGTGAATTTGCCGATTATTGAAGATGTGATTTACTTACATAAATTTTTATTATATTACATTTTATTTAAGAAATCCCTTATTTCGTACGGATAAAGACAGTAAGTATTACTCCATTCAATTTTTAACCGTATGCCTACACTATTTAAACAACCCGCAAAGAACACACCAACACATTTAATCAATAAAACGTTTCGGTCTGGTTCAAAACAAAATGTACTGAATTTGGTACATTTAATTTTGATGAACAAGATTATTAGTAACTTGATAACCAAGCTAACAACTCTTCTCTAGTCCTAGTGCGTGCAGTTTATTAACAGCTGTTGACCTTCCACTAATGATTTCGTCTGGATTTTATCTATTACATTTATTGTATTCATATTGGGCTGTAGCTTTATTTATATATGTTAAATTACCTTTTTTGAAAATCGGAGTAATGTAACTAGATTTTCAACAGGTTCGCAAATTTCTTATATCAACTTACAATATTAAATATATGAAGATATTTTAAACTTTACTATTTCGGAGTGTTCACTTTCATCGGTCTTCCGAGTAGCTTGAACTGCATTTGACAAACCTTATCGGAGGCAATACTCCGTAGTGCTCCCGTCAGACAGCTGTTTATCGGCAAATGACATTGTTCGGTGATCACCAGCTCGATTCAGTTTATAGCTCGTGCTAGCACGAATCGATACAACAAAGCTATCTCCAATGACATCCATCTGGGCTGCAAATATTTACTACATTTATTATCCTTAAGGCATGATGAATAATCAAAAAAAGAATCGTACATACGGTTTACAGTAAGTAGATGATAATTGCAAGTAATTAAAAAAATGTTCCTAACATAAAAAATGGTAGGTAGTAGAGTGTAATATAATCAGTAACTTTATGTAAATAGTTAAAACGTAAGTAGTCATGTTTTGTGAATACCTCACTAGAAGAACTTATGCGGTGGTATATTTCTGAAAAGTTTTATTCTGCCATCATAAGTAGAACACAGTATTCTCAAATCGCCATGAGTCCAATTCTTCGGCTGACTAAATCCTCAATCACGATCCATTTTTGCTTACTATTGTGATAGGAGATTCCCAAAGAATGTAAGATTATATTTAACCTGGGAAAGATTGTCTTTCTTTTGAAAATGAAAAAAATTATTAATAGATGAATATGTTATTGAGTTAGCAAGATAAAGTAAAGGTTTTTTTAAAATAATTTAATATTGATATAACCTTTTTAAAAGGTTAAAAAACCGCAAAAAATTACATATTTTTTTAAATTCTTTCTGTAGTTGTAACGCACATAAATATAAATAGCATACCTTTACTTTTGATTTAAAAAGATCTTTTAGTTTAGTTAGGAATTTTAGCCTTAAATTCTAAACTCGTTTTTCAATGAAACGCGCACCGCATTGTTTCCTCTCAACCCTTTCGCACCCGTATTATTGTATCCACATGTATAAAATATGAAATGCTTGATAATAAATGTTTTTTAGAAATTTTTTCATTTTTTTAGAAATTATTCTACGTTAATTTGGATTAAGATTGGACGTCAAATGGTATTTTTAAAAGGTAAGGTAAAATAAACATAGCACAAAAGTTATACAAATAACTGTCAAAAATGCACATTTACAATGTAGTGATAATCTCTAAGGCTTGAAACAAATAACATTTTAACTAAAATTCATTTATAAATAAAGAAATAATCTAGTATAATAATCTTTAAAAATTCGCCATACTAGTCGAAAATATGTTCGTCACTACCAGTGTTAATTTGAATGAACATTGAAATTCATTTATGATATTCTGGAAAATGACTGTGAACAGTGGATTGAACTGATGTTATTATTATAGAACATATCTTTATGCGTTCAAATATTTCTAATTCGAGTAGAAAATATTGATATCTCACCTTAAATGAAGTAATTAATGGCGGCAGAAATTCGATGAAACTCACAATCAGCAAATGTCATAATATTTATTGTTTTTGTGGCGGGAATAAGGATTTCAAGCGAGCGGAAAAAATAGACGCAACAGAAAAGATTACAAGCTATAAGAAAACAAAAACATGGCTTTTCTAAATCGCTACTGTTACGGTAAAAAAAATCACAAATTCCGTGTTAATTTGAATTAACACTTGGGCTGAAAGGGTTAAAAGTACATAGGTGTCTAGTTTTATTAGGTACTAATTAAAAATAAACCTTTCTGTTTTCTCTTATGCAAAATATGAAAATTAATATTGCCCAATATTTGATAACATTATGGACCGCTATACATTACAAAACCTTGTAAATTTATCATAAAACTAGCACCGACCCGTGAAAAATCAAATTTTTCAAAAGAAAAAATTAACCTTTCCAATGTCAGTAAATTTAAAAAAAGCGTCATCTGTCAACAAGAAATAATTGCTCATTGAAAAAAAAGAATTAATAAAAAGTTTTGGTAGGTACCTACTTTATCACTTGCATGGTATGATTTCATACTTAGCAGTTCCACTTTTGAAAATAAAAAGATTTTTTAACTTGTTAATTTTACGCATACGCAGGAAAACGAAGGATTATTTCACATCACCCATGCAACGACTAGCGAAATTATGTATGTTTAATATGAAATTAATCGGATAATAATTTAAAACAGTCAGCGGGAAGAATTTCCCCTCTCACACTCTCACTCCGATCCCCCCTTTAGCCGTTCCCCACCCTGCGGCGGTTTAGTCATTAAGCCACCTCGCTTGCAATAAAAACAGATGTATGCTTCTAGCGCTAGAGAATGAAAATTGAAAAAATCTAGTTCTAATGTTGTCGCTTTAGATTATTATTTGTTAGTTCTGAAGTGGTTGCAATATTATTATCTCGTATGTTGTATCTACGGTATACATGTAATTTGATGATTGTTCATATAAAGGACATATATACTACATACATTACAATTATGACACTTGTTATAAGTTGCCCATATCCCACTTTAATCAAGTATCCCTACGACTACAAATCATAGAGGATACACCATCACATCGATCAAGCTGCAATATATTGTAAAACATGCCTTGGTCACGTGCAATCAGAAGGATTACCTTATATTGTGATCGATGACAGAGCGGCAAGCGCTAACGCAAAAAACATGCCCATAAAAGGAATTATTAACTACCGAAGAGGGGGAGAGACGAAACAGGGGGTGTAACGGGAACAGCGAGACGGGCACTGGAGATGGGGACCTCCTCACTTCAGCGAAGAGAGCCGTGGACTTCAGGTGGGAGAGCAGACGAGCCGCCGTCCGCTGTGTGGATGGTTATTACAAGCACATAGTGGCAAGGCAGAAAGCCGTTTTAGTCAAATCTCTAAACTATGTAGGGTTGAACGACGCGATGATGACATAAGAGAAGCAACACAACAAGCCAATAACTTCCAGCGTACAATTGTTCCATACAATAGTTTTAAGATAATTTAATAATATTATGCAAATAAATGTTATATCAGTATGTTTTCATTTTTATGTTTCCTTGAGATATGGCCTAAGCCTCGATTCCTGAGTTAGTTGTCAATAAACGAGAAGTGTTATATATATTTATTTAACATACTGTATAAAACAATTTGTCGAAAGCCTGATAGAACATAAATAATAGGTACGTATCGATGACCATGAGTAAAAAACACGTGTGTTCTTTTTATCTAAATTTAATGTACCTACTCATGTGTGTGTTATCAAATAGATTGAACTTATCATAAAGGCGTTGTTGTAGAATTTAAAGCGGTAGAGGCAATGTTTGAAGGAAAATGTTTACCACTTTATCTTGGTTAGTGCAGACCAACCTTAAGGCCCCCTCGTCACTTCCGCGCTGTAATCGTTTTTCGGGGTCAAATTTTTCCCACAAGATTGATTACTCTGTTTGTCGCTGGAATAGACCGATGTCAATTCAATTATCATAGTTTAGATAGTTAAGCACCAAAGTTCCATTTTATGGTCATTATCCTTTGGAATGGGAGAAGAATGTATTTCGAGGCGCTTTGTAAAATGATAAATATTTCATTGCGATGATAGAATGAATACGACATTATTCCCGTTTATACAACTTGATGAACTAGGTATAACAATATTCCATTACTCAAAAGTTTTTAGAGTAGGTACAACTATATTTTCATTTATAAAAGGAGGGAGATAAGAAACGATGTTTTTCCTGTTTTTAAGGAAGATAGACTAGATACGATATTTATTCAATATATTTACGAGTATTATAAAAGAAGTTTCACTAAGTAAGGTTTTTTCTCTATAATAATATAAATAATAAAGCAAATATTTAGGTCGCGTACCGTCGGTCTACCGACTACGTAGCGTTGACGAGCTGGACAGATGTTCCTCATCCGTGTAGCACAACAGCTCTTCATTAATTCATTTACATATTACCGCAAATGACCGACATACGCGTGGCACTATTTCCAGTCTTAGACATACTCTCTTTTTGTGGTTATTAAATTTAATTTGTTTCTACTTTTTCAGATCTCCCCATTTCAATTTTGAATTCTTCTTTTACTCTGAGAAAAATAAGTACTGCATTTTTATTAAGGTACTGCTAAAAATGTGACTGCATGACCTTCATAGTCATTTATAAATATTAGTCATTCGGAATATATCTGAACACGCGTTCTCGCAGGTGCCCATGTCCGAATAAATATAATGGACTAGATATAAAAACATTATTATTTTGAAGAACACTTGTTCCGAAATCATAAAATAAATTCATTCTTTACTGATAGTTTGTTATTAAATTTGTCAAATCATTCGTTATAGGTCTCCAGTCCTGTTCATAACAGGAAAACGAATAATTTGATGAGATTTTTTATAAATTAACACTATTTCATATCATTAAGTTTTCTCCGTGTACCCACTTTTTGATAGTGCCTTCAGAAGGCGAAACCGCTGCCATGCGTAGAAATAAATATACGGCAGAACTTGTTTGAACAGATTTTTGTAAATAAAATAAAATCATTACTGAATATAAAAAAAAAAACTTTTTTATACGAATATATAAAAAAAGAAAAAAAATTACTATCTTGTTTAAGCTTATAATCTTAGTTTGATTTTCTTCCATTGCTTAAAAGTTTAACCTACGCACGTTATGTTTTGTGATTTTGTAAAATCACTCGGGATATGGCAACTTTATAAAATAAGAAGAAAACTTGTTATTATTAAACGTATCCAAAGATTAAACAGATGATTTACTTAACAGCACACAGAAGAAAATTTTGTATGTATATAAACTTTTTTGTTAAAGTTTGAACAGATAAGTATAAAAATAAAACACAAGGTAATATTATGTAAATCAGAATTCAGTAAAAGTTTCACAAAGAATCAACATAAATGTAAAAAAATCTGCTTTCTCAACAAAATCACTTTTTAAACTGTTTTCAGTACCAAATGTCAAAGATATATTTAAGCAAGTTCAAAGCGAGAAAAAAAAATCTCGAAGCAAAATCAGGAATACTGCAAACTTATGAGAAATGAAAACAAATACATTTATGACATCTTATATTAAGACAAACCAAATACAAAAATCATTATCTTTACTGAATCTCCCTACTGAATGACGCTGAATTAATAAGTCCTTGTCCTTGGACCTCTATTGTTCACACTCTATATTAATGACGTGGTGAAAATATTTTCAAAATGCAAAGTATGACTATTTGCCGATGATACACTAATATATATATATATTTGGAGAATACTATGAGAACTAATACATATTTTAAATAATGAACTGGATAATGTCTCAAGATGGCTAAAAATAAATAAGCTTACATTAAATACAAAAAAAAAACAAAATGTATGGTAATTGGTTATAAGAAGACATCCAGTGAAAGCAAAATCAAAATTGATGGTGAAATTATTGAAAATGTTACCGATATAAAATACTTAGGAGTTATAATAGATTCCAAACTCAACTTTAACAAATATGCTGAATATACCCAAAAGAAAATTGAAAAAAGATATCTTTTTTGGGGAGGATTCGCCAAAAACTGTCCGAAAAAACTGCAATCACCATTTATAACTCCATTATTGCTCCACATTTTAATTACTGCTCAACTATCCTTTTCCTGTGTAACGACTGAGAACAAAACAAAACAATACTCAGACGAAAAAGATATTCAAAAGTAAATAAAATGTTAAAGGAACTAAATTGGCTAACGGTGAAATAGATGATGACCTTGAACACGATGATATTTGTACACAAAATAGTAAACAACCTGCTACCCAAATATTTTTCAAATAAAATTGTATACAACAAGGACATACACAAACATAAAACAAGGACGTGCAATGAAATCAGGCTACCGAAAAAGAACAAGGCGAATACTCAGAATAGTATACTATATAAAGGGATGAAATACTATAATGCGCTGCCGGAAAACCTAAAGTCTGCCCCAATTGGAAAATTCAAGATGTTGTGTAGGAGCCACATCAAGCAAGAAAAAACATAGTATTTTTATATGTAACAAATTAATTAGTAATTTGTAAACTTAAATGTAAAAATTACTAAAATAAAATCAATAAATAAAAAATAACCTATCGGGTTATTTTTTAAATTATTATTGTTAATAAAACTTCACAAAAACTTACATAAATGGTTTTTTAGAAAACATTTATAGATAAAAGCAAAAGAAATATTATTTATCAACCAAAGTAAGAGTCGCGGCATAGCCCATATTTTTTTATAAGTTGTACATGACCAAGACCCAAAACTGCCATTAAATTTATTGTTATTAAATTAAAAAACACACTTTGTAGTACACCACTTTTTATTTGAATAAATAATGACAATAATGTCATCACCCACCACTTTTTATTTGAATTAATAATGTCATTATTAATTAAATTAAAAGTGGTATTTTTCCATTTAATATATAATGTCACACCCAAAAGTGTTTGATAATAAATATACGTGTAATAAAATGTAACCCATTTATCTACATACGACAGTAAAAAAAATCCACAAAGGCGAAGCCTGTGCGGGGTATTATTGTAATTATTATTATTATATTTATATTATTTAAGAATGCATAAAGTTAAGGTATTCATTTTCTTTTCAGATCATAAATTATATCAAATAAACAATAAGTTTAAAAAAACAAAAATAATATAAATTTTTAGTGGAAGTGAAAAATTACAGTTTAAAAATTTTAAACAAAAATATGAGTATAACATAATTATTCAGTCTAAAATTAAATAATACAGAAGACTGCAGGAATATAAATACTACAGGAGACTACATGAATATAAATACTACAGGAGACTGCGGAAGCATAAATACTACAGAATACTGCAGGAATGTAAATTCTACAGGAAACTGCAGGAATGTAAATACTACAGGAGACTGCAGGAATATAAATACTACAGGAGACTGCAGTAATATAAAACTATTTTAGCCAAAATTTTATTGTTTTTATTTTTTAAACGTTAATTTTATGACGCAACGTGGTTAGTATCTTCAAAAGTAGTGAATTGTATTTTAGGAGCAATATGCAGTACATAGCTACATTTATTAGCAGTGTACATTGATATATTTAATAAGAGGAGCATAAATTATAAAATTTAATCGGGAGAAATAATAAATCATTTAAATATATAAAAGTAGACTAGTTCTTATAATATGTCAGCCTATAAATAAGTTAGACAATGTAGAAAATTGAGGACGGATTGTTTCACAGAATTTGAATAATTCATCAAATATCAACGTTGATTTTCAAGTTCTGTGGAGGTTCTATTCAGGTTCTCTTGATATTTCAGTTTTGTGAAGTAACTGGCCAAAAATGATGTGATTACAGAACATGAATAAACTTTACAGAACTTGAAAACCATCTTTAAAATTTGATGAATTGTACAAATTCTGTGAAACAACCCATCCTAAGGACGGGTAAAACTGTGATCAAATGGTCATTCAGCGCCATTTTGTTTTCTGACAGTTGAAAGGTTCCCGTTAAATGCCGATTCTACACCCGTTTTAGCTTTTGAACAAATTGCACGGAAAAAAATAAGTATTGCTTATTTATTAATAATCTCTTCAAATTTGCAATTGTTATTGCAAATTTTTGATAATCCGGATAAAAACGGGATTGAAGGCATTTTACGAATGAAAGGTGTTCGTGTTTGAACACGCGTTCCGTAATCGTGATAATATATTCGCGGTTTACGAGGAAACCTGTTCATTCGTAAAAGGCCTGCAATCCCGTTTTTAACCTGATTCCTAATAAATTAGCAATTCTCATTTTTCTCCATGTGTACTACAATGTTGAAAAGCTTTTCAGCTTATTGCAATTTGACAGAAAGCTGAAACGCACCAAAAATCGGTGTTAAAAAAACAAAATGTCGGTGAGGGCCATTTGATAACTTTGTCACAAATTAATTTATTCGAAACCACTGGGCCTTAAGTATACTTGTGTTACCATCTTTAAAAGATTTTTGTATTATGTAATTCAGATGTGTAAAGAATTTTAAACGATTGAGTAAAATAGTTTCCCGTATCAAATGTGTGTTAAAAGGTTTATACAATTACCAACAAAAAATATTTTTTGGAATCATTGAAGGAAATGGTACGTTAACACATATTCTTTTTTTTGCTTACATGTGGGTATTATTTTTTTGTGTATTATTTCGTGAATGTGAAGCATGAACGAATCAGCAACATATAAACGCTAATTAAATTCCATGTAAATTTTAACACAATAAAAGCACGTTCATAAGGGAGTAAGTTTATAATATTAATCTGCGTTTCTAGTAGCTACTCAGGAAATCTAATACATCTCAGAATGACAAACAATACCTTCCTGACAGCCACTAGGAGTTTGGTTTTGTAATAACGACGTTTTATGTTCTCCCGGTTTAACAAGGGCATTGGTAGTTAGGTAGCGATCACAAACAGTCTAAAAATACGAGAGAGGTTCTGATTCAACTCTCAGGAACATTATATTAAATGTGCTTGTAACTTTGAGTGCTCAGAAATTGGAAAAGAAGAACTAAATTTCATCACTCTAATTTTATCATCTCATCAACTTGACAAACGCGTTTCACCTGAAAATTTATGATGAATTAGCAATCTCTAAATAAACTCATTTATCCCAGGGACGAACCGAGTGAGAACACTCAGCGTTCCGAGACCTCTCCTTCTAACATCAATCAAAACTCTCATTACTTTTACGATATTCACAAACAGGAATGACAGGTTATGGAAAACTTTTCATATTTTTAATCAAAATGTGAGCCAATTATAAGCGGCAGTAACAACTTTAAAGCGTGTTTGAAAAACACATTTTCACAATGTTGATACATTTTAGTTAAGGTTTTATTCGGCGGGCTTACTGGAGATTTACATAAAAAATGAATCCAAAGTTTTATGGGCCTACCAAATTTTATATCAAAACATTATTCCTAATAAATAAAACAAACATAAAACTTATCTGTTCACGTTTTAAACTAATTTCTCGATTAACTTATTTTCATGCTAGGATTTATTTATTTTTAAGTGATGTGTTTTCCTATAAAATAGACATGAATTTATTTAATAATACACAAACTTAATAAGTCACTCATCTATTATATAACACGAGCAAAAACATAATAAGGAAGATCCTCTGGACAACACATTAATATCCTCAATTAGAATAAATCACTTTGAAATACCTTTCGAGCATATATATTAAAAAAAGTATCAGGAATTGATAGGCTACCCGGAGTTTTTATACGCAACTGTAGTAAGTATATCTGTCTTCTGGTTTGCGCCATCTATAAAAAATCACTAACAGAAGGAACGTTTCCTCTCAAGTGGAAATCAGCCGTTATCACACCCATTTATAAAACCGGTTATAAGCATGACGTTAAAAACTACTGTCCAATTTCCCAACTTCCTTTAAGCCAAGTTCTATATAAAATTGTCTTTGATCAATTGCACTCGGATATTTCCACAATCATTACACCGAATCAGCATGGATTCATGAGAGGTCGGTCTACGATATTCAACCTGGCCCTTTTCATTAATTTCTTGCATAGCAAGATGGATGACAAAGAGCAGGTTGATATTATGTATACAGACTTCTCTAAGGCTTTTGATCGCATAATACACCCAATTCTTTTGAAAAAGCTCATCCTAATTGGTATACACGGTGACCTGTTTAGATGGATCAAATCTTACATTAGTAACCGTAATCAAGTACTCTTAATCAACGGTGTCTTCTCAAAACTATCGAGGTAAAATCTGGTGTCCCCAAAGGGTCCCAACTAGGTCCGCTAATGTTCAACATTTATATAAATGACATTGGATCATGTTTTCAAAATTCCAAATATGAACTTTTTGCCGATGTCATGAAAATATTCAAAGTGACCGTACAGAGTGACCTAGATAGGCTTTTCAAGGATTGCAAAGTTAACTGTCTACATATAAACGTTTCTAAATGTCACACTATGATATTTACTAAAAATAAACACGTAATTAAGTGCTCATATTCAATTAACAATGAATCTGTCATCTCTAAAACGGAATTTAAAGACCCCAGCGTTTACCTTGATAGCAAACTTATATTTAATAAGCACATTGACTCAATCGTTAAAAGGTCGTATAAAATTCTTGGTTTCGTTGCTACGTGTAAGTAAAATATTCAGTAATTCGCGTACAATTGTAATGTTATATTTTGCATTAGTCAGAATTGCACTGGAACATGCATTGCCAATTTGGAATCCACAATATAAACTTTACATAGATAGTATAGAACGTATCCAAAACAAATTTATAAAATATATTACCTACAAATTCAACAATAAATTTGAATGTACATTTGAAACTTTGACGAGCAGTAGCCGACTCAATATTTATACACAGAATTTTAAGCAATGACATCGACTGTACCGAGCTTCTGTCCCTTATTAACTTCAACATACCTTTGAGACGTACACGAGATACAGTGCTATTCCAAACGCTTAATTATAAAATAAATGCAGCATCTAATTCGCCAATTAACCGAGCCCTTCATACTCTAAAAAATATTTGTCTAAACTCTAACATTGACATTTTTTCGGATTCACTGCCCAAATTCAAACGTGGCATCATGTAAATAATTTAAACTGTTCAATGCGCATACCTACAGATACACACACACACACACACACACACACCCTCACACACACACACACACACACACACACACCCACACACACACACACACACACACACACACACACCCTCACACACACACACACACACACACACCGACACACACACACACACGTCCACTCACACATACATTACACACACTCTTATATAAAACACACGTCACCTGGTAATTAAGGAATAAACATACCACTTAGCAGACATTACAAGGAAACATATCATAGGTACTCAACATGAAGTATCTTATTCCTGTATATTGTTTCATCTCTGTAAATCATGTACTGTTTGTTTCTATAAAATAAAATAAAATAAAAAAATAAGTCACTCATCTCTTTATATAACACGAGCAAAAACATAAATCACTCATCTCCTTATGACAGTCATATGTCGAGATGAGCAATTTTACAATTTGAGTGAAACGATATAACAATAAATCAAATTATTACAAAAATAAACAATGTTATTCATACAACAAATTCTACATATAGTACAAATAAATTAGGGTTTGCTTAAAATTCATAAAACAAAATTCTTGGTAGTATAAATAAACATTTGCAGAGTCAACCCAAAAAAAAGTGGTGAAACACCCCCTTGAGGGAAGGGGGAGATGATCATTTTAGAAAAATTCATATTTTCAAACTAGGTCGAGGTATACAATATTATGTTTTCATTTCGTGCTGAATCGAATGTAAAGTTGATAGAATCAATATTTGGTGAGATAAGACAGGTTTTTAGTAAAGAAACGTAAATAGTAAAGAAAATAACAAGGGTAAACCCACTGGAGGGAGGACTCCGCCGATCTTCATTTCTGCTAATTCTTTTTGTTACATTCTTATATATGACTAAATTCTCGAGTAGTGCATACATTTTTTTTTCGCATTTTGGTACCTTTTTACCATTGCAGGTACTAGTACGGGTAAAATAGTAGCAACATGCACAAAATAAATCATATTATTCACGCATTAACCTAACATTCTTTTATTTCTCAATGTTTTGACGAATAAATGTATTATTGACTTGAGTTTTTCCCATTCATAAAAATAGCAGTCTAGAGTAAGTCCCAGATTGCTCAATTGGCAAACAAGGGGTAAACAGCTTATATACAAATCTACAAAAAAAGACAGAAGATACAAGAACGTTGACGTCACTTTGGTACGTTTGATTTTTATATTGTGGAATTATGGTAGTCTCAGAGAGAGGTGGTTCTCTCTGGGACTACCATAATTCCACAATATGAAAATCAAACGCTTTTCATGTACGTAACAACATACTTCAAATAAATTTCACCTACCTCTTCAAAGGCAATTTAATTGTTTTACGTAATTACATGGTTCTCGTAAATACTTCTCTTTAGAAGTCTTTAACGAAGAGCGTTGATTAAAATATTATTAAATTTTCAAAATAAACTGAATCATATTTTCTATACGAGGTTTAATAAGGTTGGAAGGTTTTTAAGTTGGAAATATGAGAAATAAAGCTTAAATGAGGGTTTATTTTATTAAATAAACTCAATGAGCACAAACGCTTTCGTTAATTCACTACCGACTATAAATTATCCAAAGTCTGGTGTTATCAGATAAATGTGGCAAAAGTAGTACTGCTGTAATTTTATTGGTGACGTCTGCTCTCAGGAACGAAAAATTATTCCAACCACTCGTTCAAGTAAAGAATTCTTAAACGTGCTTGAAAAGTTATAAAAAATATATTTCTCTTTCTTCAGATAAAATATTCTTCAAACTTCTACTTTTCTGAATTCATAATGGATACCTTCAAACATACAGGGTCATCAAGAACGGAAAGGAGTTTTTAAAATATATATTGTTAGTTTCGGTCCGACTTCGTTGGTGGTTCAACACAATTTTATTTTAATCTTCTTGCTATTGTACAATTAAGTAATTGACATTTCATAACTTTTTCGTTGCAAGCTAAAAATTTGTTTTGAAATTCCAGAGTTTTTGCTGCATCAGATAGCACTCACTCATCACTCGGTTTACTGCTTTTTTTATTTAGATCTGTCGCTTGCTCATTCATTGTTTCAAAACTTGCTTTAATAAGAGGCGGTTATCCAGTTAGCTGACCCGAAAAAAACTGAAAGATCGTATAAGGTGCAAAAAAAGAACTGGCAGAACTGCAAGTAGGACCAAGGCCACTGAAGTAGCGCAAGATGTGTTCACATAGTAATTGCTTTTCAAAGCAACGGGTCTCCGTCTATACGACTATAGTGACAAATTACGACTGTTATTTACGTAGTGCGCCCAAACGATGCGGGAATCAGGATAATCAGTCGAGGTCAACATTTTTCAATCATGAATTGACTTCGTTTCATTAATTTTAATTTAATGAAAATAATTAACTTTGTATACACCACTATTCAAAATAATATTCTGTTGTTTTAATTAACCAAAAAAATAAATACAATAATTACCTATTTCATTATTATTTTATTTAAACTACATCTTTTTTAATAATAATAACTGATTAAACATCGCACATTGAAAAAAAAAACAAAGACAAACAATTATACTTAAGTACGTACCTATAGTCAATATTACAATGAGCGTACGTAGTTAACTATACTTGTTTGTCTTTTCTTATATTTGCTTATTTTCACCATACGTTTATCCTGACGAAGAAACCATTAGTATAGTTTTATTTTTATTTTAATAATATTTGTTACAATTGTAATTAGCAATAATTATTAGCCAAAAACACAAATATAAAATGAAAAAAGGGTTGAGATTAATTAAAAAAAAATATTTCACGATTAAATGAATATCTTCATTATATATCTCGATGACACCTAGTAGAACATTTAGGTTTTAACGATGCCACCTAGTAGAAGATTTAGGATTCAACAATGCTTTCCTACAAAAAATAAATTTGGTTGTTTTCTGGTGAAAAAATATATTCGCAATAATTGTTGAGAAAAATAGTAGTGTTTTATTGAAATATTTGGTGGTTAAAAATAAGCTGACGTAACAAAGTGGCTTAGTGCACTTGACCGGCAATCAGAAGGGTACGGATTCAATTCCCGTCGGCGGCATTTATTTTTTCTCATTTCTTCAATTTATATTTGTGTTTCAGACTAATAATTATTTCTTGGCATACTTTGTTATCTTTTGTGCTGTTTCTGTAACATAAAAAGTTGAAATATTGTTTGTATTTATATATTTCATATCCACTGTATAAATAAACCATACATAGATTTGAAAGAAGTCGTTTAGTCTGATCAAATAGTGGTGTAACCATTATTTATACAATTGAAGAAGAAGGTAAACGAAACATGAAACAGAACAAGATGTAGAAAAATAAAGACGTTTCATGAAATAAAACGAATCATCATGAAACAGAAGAAATCAAACCCAGGATCCCTGTTCGATTCCCAGTGAAGATTAAAGTTACCTTTTTATTTGTATCTACATTATCTGTATTATTATCTTCTTCTTCAAAAGTTGCAAATGAAAAGTTATTCCAATTAAATTATAGGTTTGTGGCGTCGAGAAAAATCTAGATTAAATAATTAATAATAAACCGCTCGACCTACTTAGTACCTACTCCCGAATTATGTACCTGCAGTCCAAATCGCATCGTAAACAAAGCAACCTACAGTACGTAGGTTGCTTTGTTTAGCAACCTTTGCAGTAGCAAGCACCTACTTGTCAAACGACAACAATAATATCGCAAGTCGGTCTTACACATTACGAGAACTCGCCGGAAGGTTCGAGTCTACGGCCTAGGCATAATTGCCACGCCGTCGAAACTTCGGGAAAGGGCCAGTCCGAGCGAGTGGTCTCGATTTAGTTGCCATCCATCTACCTACTGCTGCTGTCGGCCGTGTAGTATAAATATGCCCGACGCAGCGAGTCAGTCAGTCAGTCATCAATCTGCCGTCCGTGGACAAATCTCAACGAGTGATCACCCGCGCTTCTCTTACTAGCACGAAGGACAACGTACCCGGCTTCGCCCGTACCATTATGGACTCCATCGGGACATCATCATAGCGCCTTGTCCAGATCGCCGTCCCTGGCAAGCGCTACTTGGATTACAAGCGCCCTGGTTCCAGTGTCTCTGACCAGCGCTTCTTCCACGCCACCATGACCACCACGAGGACACGCAGCATCCTCACTGGTCTACGCCGCTCCCGTTCAACCGCCTACAAGGTCCGCCGCACCTTCGGCCGTCTCGTCAGCACTGGAGTGCCTGAAGACCTACGTTCTTCGCCAGTGCCTGACCTTCATCGAGTCCCGGTCACCAGCGCCCGGCGTCGACTCACTGACCCGCGCTTGACCAGCACATCACCGCAGCGTCCGGAGTATTCAACTTTTGTCCTACATCATCTCCTCGTCTCGGCAACTGACTCAATAAAAACAGTGATCTTCACGACACCTCTTTTATTTTCTTGCCTCACCATCGATCCCCAAAGGTTATTTATTTTCTTATTGAAGACAATATTAGCGATTTCTAAACGAAAATCTGAAACAGAAAAATCAGAAAAGGATACGGTCACATCTATTTCAGATTTTCGTTTAGAAATCGTTAATATTTTCTTCAATAATTAAATATTACAATTTGATGTTTTACTCAATAAAATTATTCCAAAAATTGAAAATTATTTCGAAATTAAGTCGAAATTGGTAAAAAGCTTTAGTTGTCGAAAACAGGAAAAATCTAAAAGTTCAGCACAAGAGTCCCAACTGCTCCCAACTGTCTGGAGCTAGTGCCACTAGGGTATCCCTAATAGGAGGTATGTTTTGAGGCTGAAGATAGTGGGGAGGGAAAAGAAGGTGGGAAAGAGTAAGGTGGGGAAGACCTAGCTATTCAGATCTGGTCACCTAACACTGCCAAAGTCATTTCAAGCAACTTTTCAATTCTAAATGGTAGTCGTACACCAAGGCGATACTGAGAGTATCGTCTACTGAGGAAAGTACCGCAAATATACAATGTATTTTTTTAAATTAGTGATTTGGGAAATAACACAAATTAATATGATAAAATTTTCTTGCGCACGCCGGAATTTGTACCCAAGTGTGCCATGACCTCCAGCTTGCTACTCGAGAGCTTTACCCCTCGACTACGGAGGCCATCAACACGATTTTTTATTCCCTTTGTGGTATAGATTCACTGCTTTCCCGCTTGTACCACTAGTTTCCGGGTACTGTGTGTAATGTTATTCTGGGCCTCGTATTTAATGTTGTAAATGCATAAAAAGCATTTTCGTAATTTTTTAACACGCAAGTGATGATTCCTGATGTTTAAAAGATAGCGAAGCTTTTTGTGACTACCCTGGAATCGACAAATCCTTATATATTAAAACTGCGTGTTGTGTCAGAACTCACATTTTAATATGAGTATGTTTTGCACGAAATTCCCAAATTGGTATATTTTTATCAGTAACTACCAGTCCTGTTGTTAAAAAAAGTTTTCATTGAATGAGACAAATAATATTTTTTTAAACTTTATTTGTTGAACTGGGATGGGGTATTACGCTTTTCACCAAATCCCACCATAAAAATGTAAAACTACCCTACATTTCACTATGAATTTCACTGAAAAACTCTTAGTGTCACTTAACCTAAATAAGAGATGCTCGAAAATAACGCCACAACTTTAGTAAAACATAAAAAATTGCTTTCTACTGTTTTAATCGGGTATTTAGTTGTAGTTATTCTCAGTATGGTTTTTGTGAGAAATGTTTTTCGCCAGCGATGATTTTTTTAGTATTTTCCACTTTTTTGGTTTTTGATTAAAAAAATCATTTGAATGGAAGAAGTAACAAGAGTCATAAGTGCTTAGAAAATAAAATTGCCTAACAATGCATATTATAAAGATAACAATATCGTCCACATTGTTATCCGCGTATTAATGGCCTCACAAAGTGTCCGATCGCAACGATAAATGTGAAGTTTTTTTCTGCCAACGGGAATTCCACCGCGACAAAACATAATGCCAGGAGAATAAATCTGCAAGTTTCCCTTCAGCGCTGACATGATTCATTTAGGAAGGAAGATCCGGCTTTATTCAGAAACAAAATATTTTTTATCTTCCGCTATTACCGCTCCACCGGCGGCCGCAGAACAAGCGGGGATTTAATGCAAATACTCGTACCACAAGTGGAAACAGAAACAACTCGGGGACTCCGAGTGAGCCAGATAAATCATTACAGCAGTATTGAAGTGCTTGTATTAGTTTCTCTACAACTCGGTCAAATAATTATAGTGAAATTTCACTATTTGGCTTTCTCTTAGTTGTTCCATTTATATTATCTGGCTTTGGTTTAACAATTAGTGTGCTTGTTTATTAGTTCTTCCGTTTATCTACATTTTACATGTGGTACGTATAGTTATAAAAAATATTCACTTTTCATTTGTCACTAATTTTCATTTGTCACTCATCAGTGTTTCCATCTCATCTTCGAGAGAGGCAGATAAATAGTCACTTTGTATTAAAGTGATTATATTAGGTTCACCAAAACCAGGTCAAATAATTTGTGATATTCCACTGTTTGGCTTTCTCTTAGTTTTTCCGTTTATATTATCTGGCTTTGGTTTAACATTTAGTGTGCTTGTTTATTAGTTCTACCGTTTATCTACATTTTACATGTGTGTATGTATTGTTATAAAAAATATTATTTTTTCATTTGTCACTAATGCTATCATTAGTGTTTCCATCTCATCTTCAAGAGAGGCATATAAATAGTCACTTTATACTAAAGTGATTATAGTAGGTTCACCAAAACCAGGTAAAATATTTTGTGATATTCCACTGTTTGGCTTTCTCTTATTCTTTCCATTTCTATTATCTGGCTTTGGTTTAACAATTAGTGTGCTTGTTTATTAGTTCTACCATTTATCTACATTTTACATGTGTGTGTATGTATAGTTATAAAAAATATTATTTTTTCATTTGTCACTAATGCTATCATCAGTGTTTCCATCTCATCTTCAAGAGAGGTAGATAAATAGTCACTTTGTACTAAAGTGATTATATTAGGTTCACCAAAACCAGGTAAAATATTTTGTGATATTCCACTGTTTGGCTTTCTTTTAGTCTTTCCATTTATATTATCTGGCTTTGTTATTAGTGTGCTTGTTTATTAGTTCTTCCGTTTATTTACATTTTACATGTGCGTACGCATAGTTATGAAAACTATTCCTTTTTTCCAGTGTTTCCATCTCATCTTCAAGAGAGGCAGATAAGTAATCACTTTGTATTAAAGATGCATTAACATAGTATACTGGGGATCATGTCTAAAGTCAAATGTTGAACCACTAAATATTACTAAAAAATTGATCCTTAAAGTAATGTACAAAAAAAATTCTGTTATCCATCCAACCTACTTTATAAGGAATGTAATGTTATGTGTATAAAACAGCTATATATCACTCAAATACTTTGTCGATTGTTTATCAATATTTAATTTGCTGGAAGAACACAACAAATGCGGACAACTAGAATTAGCTCTACATTGAACTTTGTGGCTGTACATACTAAAACTTCTTTAGGTCAAAGAAATTATTTATATCAGGCACCACTTATGTTTAATATTATTCCAAATCATATTAAGTCTATCAATTCCTTAGTTAAATTTAAAAATTGAATTAACATTTTTGTATTGACAGACAATTGTCTTAATATTTTTTCATCCTTGTCCTTTCTTAAATAATAAGATTTTATATAAGTCCCATTTACTAAAAACTGAATGTCACCCTATCTGTCTTTATTATCTACTTTGCTTCTTCTTTTGAATAATGATTAATGATTAGTTATGGTTCAAATATTGTTACAACCGGTTACCGCTGTCCGGGCCGCTCGATAGTACAGGGGCCCGACCCTCAGGCTCACGACTAAGGGTGGGCTGCCCCATCAGCGAGTGAAAAAACCCCGCTACTGCTGTTGTGCCGGTTCGTGACCGGAGGGGACCCAGCAGCAGCGTTTGGGGCGCATTGGATGCCCTCTCCAGCCGGACTCTCCCAGCCTATCGCCTAGCACCGCAGTGGGTGGGCTGGAACCAAACGCTCATCACTCTTGGATAGCCTGAACCCCAGATTCCTACCCACCCTTCATACCTTTCCTTTCCAGACCTTCCTTTCACCTCATACCTTTACAAAAAAAAAAAAAACTGGCCAAAACTGTTGGTAAATTTTGCCAACATTCGCGGCCTGCACACAAATCTAAATTCCGTCCATCACCATCTTTTATCCCAACGTCCCAACCTTCTCTTCCTATCCGAAACTCAGAAAGCCGAGCCGCCAGACTCCTCCTATCTGGACTGCCCGGGCTTTACCCTTGCAAGCAAGTTCAGACCCAAAGGAGGAGTCTGCCTCTATAGTCGAGCTGACGTCAACTGTGTGCGACTATTGAGTCTGGAAAACTCCAGATTCGACGTAATGTGGGTGCGTGTCAATCTTGCCAGTACGGCAAGATTCTACGCATGTCTATACCGCTCACCGAACCATAACGAATCAGACACTTCCGAACTCTTCAAACATTTGAGCGATACTATTGATGATCTCTTGCCCCGCTACCCTTCGGCCGAGTTTATTGTTCTGGGGGACTTCAATGTTCATAACGAACCATGGTTGAAGTTCTCAGGCCCAACGGACTTGGCTGGCCGACAGGCGGAATCCTTTGCCATTTGCTACGGATTAGAGCAACTAGTTCAGGAGCCTACAAGGGTTCCTGATGTCCAGACTCACCGCTCCAATCTGTTAGACCTATTCTTAACTACTGTGCCACACGGTTATAAGATTGACGTCACAGCGCCTCTAGGATCATCTGACCACTGCCTGGTGACGACATCAATCCCCGTTAACCTCAGACCAACCAATGAGAGGCTGAGGAGAAAAGTGTGGCACTATAGGTCAGCAGATTGGTTCGGCATGCGGGCCCATTTTAACGCTTTTCCGTGGTCAGCTGTTTGTTTTCGGACTTCGGACCCTTCAAGATGTGCCCAGGAGATTGGTGAAGTCATCAAATCGGCGATGGATGGCTTCATACAATCGACTACTAAAGAAACTGGTGTGGGCTCAAAGCCGTGGTTCAGTCGACAATGCTCCGAAGCAGTTCGACGAAAAAACGCGGCTTACCGAGCCTACAACACATCTCGAACGTCCGAAAGCAGATCAGCATACAACAAATCGGCAAAGGAATGCAAGAGAATCATTAATAGGTCAAAATTCGAACACGACCTGCAGATCAGCAAAAAGCTGGTTGCCTGCCCGCATGGCAGCAGAGCATTCTGGTCGCTTGCGGGCTCAATAGGTCGGAATTTTTGCAAACCCAGTTTGCCACCTCTTACCAGACCTGACGGCTCACTAGCAAACACCGCCACCGAAAAGGCTAACTTATTAGGGAAAATGTTTGCGGAAAACTCGACCCTCGATGACGGAGGTGCTGTTCCGCCGTCGGTTCCTCACTGCGGCTTCTTTATGAAAAAGCTAAGGATCCGGCATCGGGATGTACTCCACGTTATACGGGGGCTCGATGTTAACAAAGCTAGTGGACCTGATGGAATACCTGCCCTGGTATTGCAGAGGTGTGCTGCGGAAATAGTTCCAGTTTTGACAAAGCTCTTCAAAATGTCCCTGAAGTGTGGCACTGTGCCCTCTGGTTGGAAAAAAGCGGTCATTCACCCTATTCCCAAGAAAGGTGACCGCTCCAACCCGGCTAACTACCGCCCCATAGCGATCACATCAGTTCTGTCCAAAGTGATGGAACGTGTGATCAACGACAAACTGTTCACATACCTCGAGAAGAACAAAATTATCAACGACCGTCAATACGGATTCCGGCGGAACCGCTCGTGCGGTGATCTTCTCGCGTATGTGTCGCATGTTTGGGGGCGGTGCCTGGAACGTCACGGCGAGACCCAAACGGACGCACTAGACATATCCAAGGCCTTTGACCGGGTCTGGCACCGAGGACTTGTCAACAGATTGCCTTCTTACGGACTTCCCGCATCCCTGTGTACGTGGATTGCTGACTTTTTAAGGGATAGGTCGATTCAGGCGGTTGCTGACGGTTTCACCTCTTCCTTACACTCCATAAATGCTGGCGTCCCACAGGGATCGGTTCTGTCTCCGACTTTGTTTTTGTTGCACATCAATGACCTTTTGACATGTGCACCAATTCATTGTTACGCGGATGACAGTACAGTTCATGATAGCTTTTTGTTTGACAAGCCCCCAAAGGGCACACAAACTCCAACGGCTCGGAGGGCTTTGAAGCAGAGAATGGACGGTTATCTCGAGAGTATTTCCTCCTGGGGTAAAAATAATCTCGTCGAATTTAATGTTTCAAAGACCCAATCCTGTCTGATTACGTCTAAAAGGGATCCAAATGAGAATCTAGTCTCCTTCAACGGAAGCAATCTTCCGAACAGGCCTTCCATTGATATGCTTGGTGTAACTATAAGTGACCAGCTCAAGTACGGGGGCTCCATTGAAGCCAGAGTAAAGCTGGCCTCTCAGAAGCTGGGCGTACTGTACAGGGCCCGCAGATACTTTAATAGTACACAACTGCTGACCCTGTACAAATCGCAAGTGCGCCCTACTCTCGAATTTGGTAGCCATCTCTGGTCCGGAGCCCCTAAATACCTGAAAAAAACCCTCGACTCTGTGCAAAAACGGGCGGTCCGTTTGATAGATTCCCCAATCTTAACAAGCGGACTGCAATCTTTAGAGCACAGACGTCAGGTAGGTATGCTGTCCTTGTTCTATCGGTATTACAATGGAAGATGCTCTGAGGAACTAGCGTCATTGATCCCTTCGGCACCGGTGCATAGTCGGGATACACGCCAAACGCGCGCCCAACATTTGTACACGGTTGACATTTGTCACATGAGAACGGGTCGCTTCTACGATTCGTTCTTAAGTTCAACAGCTCGGCTGTGGAACGAACTGCCGGCCTCTGTGTTTCCTCCCTCCTACAACATGGGACTCTTCAAGACCCATGTTCACTCCTTCCTCTCCAAAAAAAGACCCTCCACACAGCATCCCCAAAGATGACATAGGCCCTGAGGGAAATTATTTTCTTCAGGGCCTCCTGTGTGGAGTTAATATAAAAAAAATAAATAAATAAAAAAAAAAACAATATACTGTCAAATTACCCATCTGGTAACACATCTAATAATCATTTTTTCTTTAATTTTGAAATATTTTGTGTTTGTATGTGGAATTACTTTATGTCTGTGATTACTCTTATGTTTGCTTCACTATAATGTAAATTGTTAACCTCGATACAGGCTCAGTCCTAGTGAGGTTGATTTTTATGAGAAAAAAAAAGTGTTTTATGTATAGTGAGATGCAATAAATAAATAAATAAATAACTATTATATTAAGTTCACTAAAGCCCCGTCAAATAATTAATGATATTCCACTCTTCGGGCTTCTCTTTGATGTTTCCATTTTAATATACTTTTTATTTTTTTGGTATACGATTGGTTTGTTTGTTAATTAATTCCATGATTTATCCATATTTGTGTACTTGTAGTAATTTGTTAAAAAATAGTACTTTTTCATTTGTCGCTAACCAGTTGCGAAACTTAATAGCGTTGTCAAGCACGTGTAAAACATATCATTTTCAAACACATCAACTCAGTGGCGTCGGACAATTTTATTTTACTGTAATAAATATAGACTAGCAGTTAAAAACCCGCTCCGCGGGTTTTTTTCTGCTAGGCCCTGCGGGCGGCACTTGGTTGGGCTTCGCCCAGTTTAAGTGATACTAACAACAGTTACATTTAATAGGTAGATATTAGGTCACTCACAGAGAGAGGGTAAGTATATATTGTTAAAACACGGAACAGGAAGGCGTTTAGGCATAATAAGAATGACAGTTGTTCGGGTAAAACTTTACATTTCCCGAATAATTGCCTAAATGGCTAAAGGTAAATTAATATAGGTAAATATTCGGAATCGCTGGACACGGAAAATAGGAAATATTTTTAAATAATACCTTCTGATTTACCTTAATTACTATAAAAGGAATCGAACAGCATTTGGGAAAATTTTAATTTTAGCTTTTTAATTTTTAATTACGTAAAATGAAAATTCGCTTTCGCTGTATGGGATGACAGCCTGAATAATTTCTGTTGATAACATTTTCTTTTGTCGGTATTCCTGAAATGAGCGGCTAGAGACAATTGAAAAACGTAAATTAAAAAAATATAATGTAATACAATATTCCGGCAAAATAGAGCCTACTTAGCACAAATGATTTGTTGACTATTATTTTATTTAACCTCACCTATAATAAAATAACCTAACCTATAATAATCCAGCCTAACCTATAATAATCCAGCCTAACCTGTGTCCTAACCTAACCTAAAATAATCCAACCTAAGCTATATCCTATCCTAACCTATAATAATCTAACCTGACCTAAGCTTACCTCACCTATAATAATCCAACCTAACCTAACCTATATCCTAACCTAACCCATAATAATCCAATCTAGCCTAACCCAACCTAACCTAACCGAACCAATCCTAACCTAACCAATCCTAACCTAACCTAACCTATACAAATCCAACCTAACCTATAATAACCCAACCTAACCTAACCCATAATAACCCAAACTAACGTTACCTAACCTAACATAACCTGACTTATCCTAACCTATAATAATCCAACTTAATCTAACCTTATCTATAAACTAACTTGAACTATACTAATCCAACCTAATCTAACCTAACCTAGCATAACCCAACATAGCCTATCCTAACCTATAATAACCTTTTTTTAAATATTTCCTTACTTGTAAAAGAAACCAAAATACCAAAATAATATTTGCATAGAGTAAATTATGGTAAAATTATTTGAATTCGACCAATCAGAGGGCCCAGACCGTCCAGACGATCGCATAATAATATTATAGATGCCATTGCAAAGTTTAAATAAACTTCCAGAAGAAATCTTTTTATAAAACGCTTGTTAATGGTCAAGTAATTTTGCATATTTAAATATTCGCGCCAGCCACTTTCGGTTCGTTCTTTCACCGCCAGAGGAGCGCTTTGTCGGCTATCTATTGACACGGTGCGTATCGGCCATGTTGAATGAACGCGTGCTTTTTTCGTCAAACGTCAAACGTAATCACGTAATTGTGGATAATTTTCACTGTAATGTAATTAATCCAATGGATCATGAACTTTCTAAAACATATTTTCTTCGATATTATCCAAAAATTGTATGAGCAGAAACGATATTTTTTGAATAAATATCGTATTACATGTGGCGATTCTATTTCAGTATGAAATCGTGTCTTAATCTTTAAAGTCTTATTTAAACACAATTTGAATTTGACCAATCACAGGGCCTACACCGTCCAGACGCTGGAGTATTAATAATATCAGATTTAATATTGTATGTTTCCTGCCAAGATATTTGTATGTAGGTAAAAAATTATCCGTATTTAAAATAAATTATCTGATAAGATGACAATATGCCAGGTAGTTAGTAGGTGTAGGTACATGTTAATGTCATCAATTTTTCGCCTTACTAAAGAAATTTTCAAAATGTGCTTTTGGAAGGCAAAATATTGACGCGCTAAAATATGAATAAAAAAATTAAAAATAAAAAACTTTTTGTAATAACGTCTTTATATGTATTTTTTAATGAAAAAACAATAAAGTTACAAAACAAACTTTTAAATACGTGTTTTATTTTAGTTTATAAATATTCCTACTTTCCGAAAATTTTTAAAAATTGAACGTTACAATTCGAACTTTTTTTGCAAACTTTGTGTCTTGCGATATTTCAGAAACATTTATATTGCTTAATACAGTTAATATTTAAACAAATAAATGAGTTACTGTGCAAAATTTAGCATTTTCTTTCCATCTTATGTATGTTTGCTACAGCTTAGAAACTGTTAACTGGTTTATTTCTTGGACGTTAAAATTACAATTTACTATTCAGGACAAAACACATGAAAGTACAGAACTTAATTTTGAAAAGAATCCAAAATACACAACATGGGATGTATCTAGTTTGAAAGTAGATCGGGTGTCAAGTACCTCAATGATAGCCTTTACTTTGATGGGTAAAGGTCGAGAGGTTTTGAAACCTTTTCTGCCGTTGTAATACTAATAAACTGAAAGCTCTTTAGTTTTCAAAGTCAACACATTTTTCTGGTTAAAAAAAAAATCCATTAAGTTTTTGGAACATGACGTCTGAATTATTTATAATAAAGTGTAATAATTATGCTGATAAAATATTCGTTTTTAATATTGTTCTCAATTCATTTAGAAATTTTTTGATTGCCAGTACAATGATTTAATTAAATTTCCTTAATATTTTTTGTTCGGTCGGTACTTGCAGTATTATGTAGGTTATGTGTATTATGCCTATGCAGTAAATTCTAAATTAAAAATATAAATTCTAGTAAATATTTTAATAAGAAATATAAAAATTTCTCGTTATGTGAATTCATTAATATTTCTGTCCATCTAGTATTTTAGTCTTGTCGGCAGGTTTACGTTTATTATTATTTTGGATCTTTTTCATGTACCTTAATTAATAATAATTGTGACATTAGCTTCACTGCGGAAATTAACACAAATTACCCTGCGACATTTCCGTGCTTCTGGCGTTTTGTTCCTGTCGACAGGTTCACGTTTTGACGTTTATTTTTATTTATAAATTCATAGGGAGACCAGGGAAAATTCACATAATTATAATCCCAATTTTGAAAAAGACAATTAAATCATTTCTGTTAAATATTATATTATTATAGGTTCAAATTTTGAAAATGATCCATCTAGTAGATCTGGGTTCTAGGATTCATTGCAATAAAGTTGCAGACACAACCGAAATAATTATGTTTGGATACCTTTTCATTTATGTTTATTTTTTTTGGAATTACTTATAGAAAAAAATAAAGGAAATAAAAAAAATCCTACACGCAAAAAACAGAATTTTTTACAATAATATGCCTATTTTCAATTTTCGACATTATTGCGCCATCTTTTGGGCTTTTGACAGTTCAAAAGGTCCCCGTTAAATGCCGATTCTAAGTACGTTTCAGTTTTGAACATATTTTGATCAGCAGAAGAAAACAACCATCATGTTATTAAAATTGTCAGCTTATTTAAATTTCATAGAAAGCTGAAACGCACCTAGAATTGGCGTTAACGGCAACCTTTCAACTTGTTCACACGTGAATTTCTGCGAAATAACTGGGACTAAGTAAAATTGGATGACCATCTTAAAAGAGTTTGTACAATGCATGTTAGAACTATGCATATGTATATAAGTTCAATAAATAAGGATGGGTTGTTTCATAGAATTTAAACAATTCATCAAATTTCGTTCATTTTCGGGTTCTGTGAATGTTCTATAGAAGTTCCGTTATTATATCATTATAGGCCGATTACTTGACATAACTGAAATAATAAGAGAATATGAAAATTAACTTTGAAATTTGAAGATTTGGTCAAATTCTATGAAACAATCATCCAAAATATTGCTTGTTAAAGTAACGTGTAAACAAAAATCCTTTGTCTACTCCTATTTTATAAGGAATGTATTGTTATGAGTATAAAACAGCTGTACAAAATACTTTTCAGATTTTTATCAACACCAAATTTACATAAAAAACACAACAACTCCGTGCCACTAGAATTGGCTCTTCATTAAACTTTTTGGCGGTACACCTCAAGTCCTCTTTTGGTCAAATAAACTATTTACACTATCTCCGTCCAGATTTTTAAGATGCTTGTATCGATAGATGATTTTAAAAATATTTTTTGTCTTTGTCCTTCTTTAAATAATAAGATTTTATAAAAAATCAAATTTCTCATGTCGGTGATCTTTGATTAAGTCGTGAATATGAAGCATTGAATTTCAGCGATACAACCGGGCCTACGTGATTTATTTCAATATAATGCTTCTATAACTAGGCATTAATTGATTTTGAATAGGAGAGGTTTATCCTTAAGTTTTCTGATAAGATGATTATTCTCATATACCTCTTAATTATAACGTTTTTAATTAAAATATCTTTTTGTCATTCAAAATATCACTAGTAATGTTTTGAATAACATAAGGTTTTCAATTTATTTCCTAATTGTTTAACGCATAATCTTAACAACAGAGCAGGAATCATTTATAATATTTGCAAAACTTTTCTCTTTGAAACTCCTTGGGCAATGTCACATTTTTCAGTTCCCATTTTGGCTACATCATGATCGTACAGTTTGAAATTATAAAACTCAAAGATCAATGCTGAAAGCGCTCTAAAAGAACCAAAGCTCAAACCTCAAAAGCCCCAAAACTATTATTCATTCAATTATTCAATAGACAAGAGACGCTAAATTTATTGTCTTTTCCATATTCTTCGTATATTTATATTTAATAAAAATCAATTAATGATTGATAAATCTCAAGCGAGTCCGGACAGAGTAATAATCGAACCTCAATAATAGTATTCAAAATTTTTAAATGGCATTAATTATTATTTAACCAAGTACCTTTAGTAAGTCATCCCTTTCTCAAAACGATTTGCTTTAATGTAGGCAGGAGGGCATAAGAGTCCTTTATCAGAATAGGCTCTAGTTATTAGTCATTAAGTGTACCCTCTGATCGGGACTTAGGAGATAAATAAAAGGATTATTTGATTTATTAGAATTGTCGCTAGGCTAAACCGACTCCGATCCATTGAATTGTATTTCAATTTAATTTCAAACCTAAACCGAAGGGAGATTATATTGATTCAATATCATTGATGTTTTTAGGTTCATTTACTTAATCACACTTAACATAAAGGTCACAATCCGACGGGATATATTTTATTTAAATGTGATTGGAAATAAGACGGATAGATGACAAAGCTTTACCCTTTTATGTACTAATTTATCACATATTATTGATCCACGCTTAGCGTCCATGAAATACACTAGATAGGATAATAACGTCATCATTTGAATACCCCTGAATTGAGATTGATATCGCCGTCGTCGTTTCTAACTGTTCTTTTAGCTCGTTGCTTTTTACAACTTTATTATACTCTTTCGAGTATTCGAGAAAATTGGCCTTCGCCAAAGTACAAAGCTAAAGGGTGATAAACTTTACCTTCATTTCTAAATTAATATCAATTTAATAAATTTCCTAAGTTTGCCGAATTGTTGGTAAAGGGTTTTAATTTATATTTAATATCTTCGCTAGCTTTCTGAAGGGACGCGAACGAGATGCCAGTCCGCTGATAAAAAACTTTCCGAACATCGCGCAGTACCGAACCAGTTTATTGACAAAATATATCGGTAATTGATTACTAACAAACTTGTACCAAACTTTACGCAATATTTCATTTGGCATATGGCTAGAAATCGTTTCTGCTTTCCCAACTTTCTGGGGGAAGAATTTATACTTCTAAAGAATACTTTTTTGGAAAATAATTTTCGCGCAAAAATTATTAATTTTATGCAACTTCAGCATTGTACGGGAAAGGAAATTTATCATCAATCCATCATTATTCTTAGATACATTATGTACCTACTTGATTCTTATTCAATTCTGAATGAAGCGCCCTCTATATGCGTGATGCTACTTCTTTCGATGTTCTTTCGTTAAAAATTAAATTCATATGGTAATCAAATTACTCGGAGCTTACGGCGAATCAAATTGCAAAACCAAGGAACCGATTATTTTTCCTATTTTTATACTTTTTGCAATTTTGAACCTATTGGGTGAACCAATTAAATACAACAATTCTCTTTTAAAAATATTTCGGTTATTAGACAGTTCCGTTTATTATATTCGTATTGTTTTCATGGAAATATATTAAAATCTCAAATCATGGATTTTTACCGACTTTTATCGAATTGGGTACGCAACCGAGTAATACCCGGAAATTAAGCCAATTACATCAGTCAAGTCCATGTTCATATTATATATATATAATAAAAAATAAAAACATTTGACAAGCCAAAATATTTCAACAATAAATGACGATATAATATATCACGACGCCACCTAGTGAGAAATTAATTATTTAACAAAACCTTTCCTGCAAACATTAATTTGGTTGTTTTCAAGTAAAAAAAAAAGAAAGAAAAAAGGCAATTATTGAATGAAATTCTAGCATTTATTGAAATATTTGGCGGTTAAAAATAAGCCGACGTAGCACACCGATTCCGTGCACCTGGCCGGCAATCAGAAGGCGCGTGTTCAATTCCCGTCGGCAGCATTTATTTTTTCTCGGAAGATTTTTTCAATTTATATATATGTTTCATGCTAAGAAATGATGCTTTTACTAATTTTTTATCCTTTGTGATTTACATAAAAACCATGCCCAGTGTTTACTGGGCATGGTTTTCATGCAAATACATATATCTTTAAAAAATAATAATATTAAATAGGTACTCAAATTAGTACTTTGTAATGGGAAAATATTTTTAATGCCATAAAACACGTCTATTTATAAATGTACTATTAGTTACATTAAAAACAATACTTAACACATCAAAGGGGGTAAACTAATTAACAAAAATGTATTTAATCAACATGAAGTTAAAAATAATCATTTTATTATATACATTTTATGAAGATTTAAATAATCTGAAATTCAAAAATGTATATTTTCACATTTTTTAAGCATATTTTTATACAATAAGCTTGCTGGAAATTGAAATATTTTCAATTCAATTATACCATATGAAAGCATTTTTGAAAAATACTTAAATTTCATTACTGAAAAAGCATCCAGAAAGCAGCACGAATGATAAATGGATGTTTCATTACGTTAGATATGAAATTTAGGAAAAATTTAATTTGGGGGTGTGAAAAAAGAAGTGGAATTTCATTGTAAAGGTACATCTTTGTTATTTAGGTGAGGCACTTAATTGTAAAATTTATGAGTCGGATATCCGAATGAGAAATTCTTCATTCCGGGGTGTCATTAAACTGTTAATACGTTTGCAAATATCTGAAATGAATAAATTAAGTATATTTTCATCGGAATTATTATCTCTCTTCTTTTGGTAGATAAATCAAAAAACGTTATATTTGTATTTGAGTTAACACCTTTTACAGGCGTTAATTAGTGATTATTCTGTCGCTTAATATTGCTTTTTTATTCTGGATACAGCGCACTTGAATTGCTCTTTCTCGATTTACCTTAACGTTACTATGTAAATTGTTAGTTTTTATTAAAAGAATAATAATTGTAAACATAGGACTGTAGACAGGTGTTTTTGTTTTTTCGTTATTTTAAGTTTCCAGCGTAATTTTGATTTAGAGCGAAAAAGCCTTGAAATATGAATGTTTCCGTGTGTCATATTATTTTTAATAATTGTGAATACAAATTTCGGAAAAAGAGTGTTTTAACTGAATATTCAACAACAAACTAAACTATTATAATAATCTTAAATAGGCTAAGAAAGAGAAAGACGTTATTATATTTACGAGTGGTCGATTTGTAAATGAATAAACAATGAAACGAAATAAACATATCTTAAAAGAAATCTAAGATTACGTTATTTATTAGTTTCTTTTCTGTGCGTTTTACATAAATATTAAAGCAAGGCGGACAAAGTCCAGATATTTTCGTTTATGTATCAGTTGATTTACAATGGAATTTTATGCGGAAAAGGCTCTGCATTTTGATTAATTGCTTATTCGGTAGTATAATCACGTTCTGAGGGAGAAATAACATCTTTCTCCTATCTTTCTCTATTGTTCGTCTTCATAAAATACATTTCCTTTTCTGTTATATTAAATATATAAGTTCTAAGCAGAAAAATATTCTTCATATAAATGATACAAACTACGGAGGTTGTTTGTATTTTACTTGGATCACGGGATAATAAAAAAATTAATGAAATATTCAATCATTTCTATAGCGCTGTTTGTATTGAAAAATAATTTAAATGGGAAGTTGATGTAATTAATATTATGTTAGAACCGAGAGAAATCGTGGTAATGTTAATCTAAAATGTTGTCGTATCTACTCGTATTTATCGAAAAGAGTAGAAAATCAAATTAGGTACCAAGAATTTCAAATAAATCTTATATATGAAACAAAATACAAAAGTCTGTGCCCTTTATTGGTAAAACTCATTGACCTAGTGGCATCGAAAAATTTGCATAGCATTGACCTTAACACAACCCAATTATCTATTACCTGCTTTCAACGACATTTTCACCTAGAGGCTTCGAAATAACCATTGACAGCCAGAAAACAGTACAATACTTTCTTTCCGTATTTTCACCGAGAGGCTTCGGAACAACCGTTGATGACAGCCAGAAAACAGTACAATACTTTATTTCCGTATTTTCATCAACAGACTTCGAAATAACCATCGACAGCCAGAAAACAGTACAATTCTTTCGTTCCGTATTTTCACCAAGAGGTTTCGAAATAAGCATTGACAGCCAGAAAACAGTACAATTCTTTCGTTCCGTATTTTCACCAAGAAGCTTCAAATAACCATTGTCAGCCAGAAAACAGTACAATACTTTCGTTCCGCATTTTTCAATCGTTCAAATCAGAATAAATGTTTTGAAAGAAAGGTGTTTAAGTCTCAGGCGAAATCGGTTAATAACTACTTTTGACTTATTTTTTGCAACGTGTTATCAATTAATCAAGAATTGAACATTATATTTATAATAATAGAAATATTAAATATAATGTGCTAGAATTTTTGGGTAAAATTTTTTCTCAGTGTGACAAATTGTCACGCTTTCCAGAGTTACCATAAAAATCCTTGAAAAAAACATTTAAAGCTTAAGTTGGTTCCATATTTTTTTACGCGAATGATTTTTTGCCTGAAGTTATGAGTTAGAAGATTAACTTAAATTATTTTCCAAAAGAAACGAGTTTCGAATTTCTGGCTGAAATCCATTCAGATTTTAACGCGTTCTAAGATGGAAGCGTTTAAAAATGAAACGTCTCCCGCCTCAAAAAAGCCAGCTTTATGGCACTTCAGTTCTAGATTCCTATTCCAGGAAATCTGGCACGTGCCATATATATTTAATTAAGCAACGAAATCAAATAAGCAAACACAAAGCCATTGATCATTAGACAAAATGATGTAAGATATCTCCCCAATTCAGCATATAATAATAATTAAACCCGCAATTATACAATACCTTGTCGTTTTATGGAACTATTCAGATGGAAATATTACCAATGCTTGATTGCCGAGGTCGGAGTTCGCACCATTCACAGCGCGGCTCGTGCCTAACCAAAACCTCCTAGATCACAGCCTAACACGGGTATTTACTAGGCTCTGTTTTCTATTTTTATCCATAGAGGATGTTCTTGTTTTACTTTCAATTAGACTGAAATTATATTTTTTGGAAAAAACGTCGTTGAATACTCAAAATAGATTTTTCAACAAAAATTAGAAAACTTAAGGCGATGCACTACGTCGTGTAATATTTTGTATCGATCCGCTATCAATAACACTCCTTACGGAGATGGCGAAAAGGCTTAAATTCCCATCCAGCTGTTTTGATTTAGGCAAGAAAAAAACATGGCCAAAAAGTGACTTTTATTTTATTTTGTGGATGTTCAGGCATAAATATTTAAATGTTTTCCGATCATTTTATAAATAATTTAATTTTCCACATTATACAATAAATCCATAACGGAAAATGGGTTTGTAAATAGAAAATTTTGAACTTTAAAGCAGTTTTCATAGGCCTTATAAATTTTTTTTTCTGGGCTTATAAAAAGACTTATATAAAAAATACTCGATTATTTCAAAGGCCAAGATGTATTATATTCGCGGTATTTATTTAAAGCATCTGAAACATTTCTAGGCGACCTAATTTTCAAACCAAAAACACATGATTTTGCATTACTACGTGGTGCATCGCCTTAAACAAAAAATTATCTATCTACATCATCACCATCAGCATCGTTTGTTGAAGCATCCGCTTTAAGTTTGAAGGTCATCGACATTAGCATCATTTTATATCAGCTTTTGTGTTGAAGTTAATCGACATCAGATTTATTTCCATAATCGCTTTCAGAATATTTCTCCATCATTCACATTCACATTGAGGTGCATCAACTTAATTTCATCATCCTCTTTTGTTTTGAAGTTTATCATTGTGAACTTGTACTCAAAAAAGACTCAAAGCAGAAATTTACATTTAAAAATATTCAAATTAAAAATAATTCATTTATATCACCATCATCATCCTCAAATATCAATCATTTCATCGCCAGAATCATACCGATTGATCAGCATCATCTGCTTTTCTCTTAAAGCTCAACATCAACATAATAATATTGAATTAACACCATTCACTTTCGTATAGAAGTTCATCATAATTTCATCACCGGCGTCATGATTTGGAATCGAGATCATCCCCTTTTATCTAGAACTTAGTCAGCACCACCATAATAGGTTTTCATTTTGAAGTATGACTGACTCTCACTAATTTGAATTAGCATTCTGAAAATAATATTTTTCATGTTTTTCGGCACCCTGTATAGAATTCTCTCGTGCAATAAACGAATGTTGAGAAAATAAATGAAAATCAACAAACTATATAGCGTGGTTAAAACTTCACCCGTTCCTTAAGTACATTTAATGAATTTATTTACAATACTTATCCTTATAAGAACGCTAAAACATTTTTGATTGTGTATCGATTCCAAGTCTTCATGTTATATTCAAAGTCGTTTGGAAAAACAAATCCAGTCCGAAAAACACTCATTCTCTACGTGATATAAGTATTTATATTTATAAAAAATGGTTTTGATAAGCTGGTGAAAATAAAAATATCCCACTTTTTCGCGCTGCTTTTAAATCAGATTATTTTATTATTATTATTATTGAAGTGATAACAATACATTCCTTAAAAAAAATTGGAATGAATTCTGAAAATATATTCCAATTTATATAGGAACGTTAGCAGAGTGTTAGATTTAAAGTTTTTTTTTTTAAATTCAATCACATGTAATTACTTTAATTACATGAACACCTTATAGCTAGAATTTGGTGCATATTAATTTATTCTTACTCAGCAGTCCTAGTGGGCATGCTGTGCACTAATTTGTTACAGCTGTTTTATTTTTTAATTTTATTTCTTTGTTGTGATGCCATACTTGAATGAGATTTTGTTTGGTGGTTTTCTTTTTTATTCTTCAATTATTTCTACATACACTAATAGATATTTGATATGATTCAAATCGGGGCTATTTCCAGGCCATGGGAGGGTCAGAATTTGCATATTGTAAAAGATATTTGAAGACAACTTTGGCATTGTTGCAAGGAGTTTTGTAGTACATGCGTTTGAGTTTGACAATCTTGTAGGTACGTAATTTGATTTTGCGTGGAAACAATAATACTATTCCCGAAATATCCAATTTGGCATTTTAAAAGGGGAAATCATCCATTAAATCGAATGATTTGATTAAATACCGCAATATAGGTTTGTCTTAGTTGTCAATATCACTAGCTCTACTAGTGCTTCGTATGAAATATCTATATTAATCTTTCAAAATATGTTTTCTTACTGAACAATTTATAAACATGGAATAACGAATATGCTGATGGGAGTCGATATTTTTGTGAGAAAAGCTATATAATTTTTGTCTATGCCAGAGGTCACCGTTCAGAAGCTTTACTGCTCATATTAAGGTACAAATTTATAATGAAACAATATTAAAAAAAAAACTGACACTGAACAGTGACAATACTAAAACGCTATTGCTCATTACACGAAAACGTCAATGGAATATCGACCCCTGACGAAAGGGGATTTTATAATAGGAGATGTAATAAGAGAGATGATTATTTTGTTGATAAAATGTAATTTTAATTTCACATGAGGACAAAAATAAATATTATTAACATAAATAAAAGTTTTACGGCGTCATTTACTTTTTACCATCGTCGAGTCCTGAAAGATGTTTCGAGTTAGGCTAGATATGAACTTGAGTGAACCAAAACAAAGACAAACAACACTCGAAACAGCGACGTTATGAAAGTAGACAGGAAGGTACTTTATAAATCTATTAACTAGACCAGGAAGTTAGTAGTGCTGATCAAATAACTTCGTGGTAAATATTGCGCCGCATTTTATATATTATGGGAACTATGTCAAATAAAGCCAAAAATGGTAACATAACAATATAAAACCTTAAATCTTTATTGCCTTTATTTTTTTTTTAAATCGACGTACAAGGGAACACGGATAGAGTATTTATAAACATAATTAAACGATTTATGGTGATATATTATTTGAGTATTATGCCATGTTGCGCTAACTCCTTCTTAAGCCAATTTTTCGGACAGCATTACAGTGACCATCATCCGACAAGATGTCTAAAGATTGTGATGAAGTGTATGTTTTTGTATGTAGATGTGATACTCTGTTGTCAACTCCCGTACTTTAAGAGCTAGTAATACGGTATGTTTAAAAATATAATGTTTTTCCCTGTTTTTGTTTTATAAGATTGAAGATGGCGATACGGTATCATATCTACATAGATGGTAAGTTTTAGCAAGAGAATGAGATATAAGCTCTAGTTAGAATATTACGAATGATTCTATACAATGAAAAATGAGAATGTATGAGGTTTTTTATCCAGTTAAGAAATATTCCTCATAAACAATATTAATGTAACGTAAAACCAGTCAAGTAAATAGAACCAGATGGTAATATTAATAAGGCCAAATGAGCCGCAGTACTAGTTATTTAGACACATCAAAGGGTATTGTTATAAGCCCTAGCTATTAAGAGAATTACAAAAGAAAAAAAATCGAAAAAGAATTTTCCTGCTATTATATTTAATATTAACTGTTCTGTGAACTTATAAATTGGCAAGAACTTATCCGATAACTTCTCAAATCTTTGATTTAAACCATCAAATATTAATATACGAGTACTTGAAACAGGGCCTCAACTCTCAGCCACGTTTATTAGTAACTTCGAACACATTTGGAAACTGTCAAACAGCTGCTCGGATGAACCATTACGCCATACTATAACCATTTTTTATAAAACATAGGAATAATTATTCGTTTACAGCTAATTGACAAAAATTTGTGTAGAACTGCAGTCGTTACCATTTCCACCTCTGACTGAGCCCGATCTTCTTCAAGACCCGCATTAATTTTTTTACTGATACATTATATTTATTGTACGTATTGCAACCCTCACTGGGTTAAGTACAAGATATCATCAATTAATGCATGGATTTTGCAACGTATGGGTCTTTGTGGACTTAAGCGATTGTACAGTTCTTCAATTACATTGTGGCGTCATTTTGATTATATATAAATTAAACACTTTGTTTACACCACTTTTAATTAATAATAATCTACATATCATGTTTAAAGCCAATGGCTTCTTCTTCAGGATAATTATAAATATCACATTGTACAGTTGTTGAAGGAAGGAAAGGACATATATAAAAATAACAAACTATTATTCCACTCCACCAGCTAGCAATCGGCTAACTCTATTGGCTTCGTATTTTGATTGCATTTTCTTCCTCGATTGTCTCGACGCACCAATACTTACACATTTATTATGTAATCAGTTAATCTCAAAAAGGATGATACAATAATAAACACTTAACAGGGTGTTTGAAGTGCGTACAAGCTATGGTTTTTTTCATTTTATTAACGGTTATACGAGTAGATAAAATACTACTTATAGATTAAAATTATGACATAATATTTAGAATAATCTTACATATTTCGCGGGTTGTTTTTATTGTGTTAGCTACCATAATTTTTGTACCGGTATTGGCAGTATTATTATTTAACGCGTTCGTAAAATAGATGTTTCGTTTTAAAAATATTGTGTGGGTTTGTTCATCGCGGTCGATTTCCTTTTATTGTTTACATACGAAAAAGGTGTAACTATTTACGAAATTTTACACACGTGCCTTGTTTTTTTCATACGAAATGTTGGTAAAAATATTTCCGGCTGTAAAAATGCCAACCAAATATTTTGTTGCTAGGGTAAAATAACTTCACAGCTGTTAAAGTTTTGTACAGTAACTCCTAATGCGAAGTAATGATTTTGTTGCTCGGGTAAAACAACCTCACAGCTGTTAATTTTTTGTATGTTAACTCTTAATACTAAATGCCTTCGTGTGATTTGGATACCTACTTTATCTCCTTGGAATTAAACCAATATTTTGATTAGTGCTGCAAATTAGGTGTATACTTTCAATTTGATTTAAGTGTGTATTGCATACCAAACTCTTCAATCAACAATACTAAAAGACAGTAAAAATTTCCAAGCTTTTTTTAATTCGGACAATTCAAGTAGAATTTACATGAATACCGGAAAATCATTACCTTTGAAATGATAATCCATTCAAAATTTTGTAATTCGGCTAAGAAAATAAATAAAATTTTGGAAACCCTTAACTTTACGCGTTGCTCCGCTGTAAGTATATTTCCCGAAGAAAGCTCGCAAAGTTCTAACGTAAACTTCGTTTATTAATTCAGACATCGGAGACCAAACCACTCGATACAAACTAACCCGCAATAAATATCTTGAGAGTATTGGACTAGTTCTGAAGACACATACCTACCTACAGTAATATACGTTTACATCGGATACAAAATACAATACATTTAGTATCCACGAAGCATACTCGCATAATATTACGTAGGTAAGTTTGCTCACTCCGTTTACTATGGTATACCATATATAAATGTGTGTGTTTATCTTGATAACGCGAACATTTTGCGGTTTCATATATTATTGTATTCCAAACAATATTGTATTCCTACAATACCTCTATAATAATAATAAATATATTATACCAATATCTATTTGTATTGTTGTGTTACATAACATGACCGCTGCTAAATTAATATGTGTCCCTATATATATTATATATTCGGAGGTTTTTGATGGATCCATGATCCTTACATTTAATTAGGCTTTTGTAACGATTTCCTTTGCGAAGGCAATAATGCTTATGATTATGTTTTATTTCAAAATAATAAATAGTCGCTTTAAAAAGTGGTGTATTGTTGATTGCCAATAGATGTTTCGTCAATAATCTGTTACAAAAATTTACTAATAATTTATTGGGCCTTTTTATCATTTTCAGATTCGTGCCGGAGTTTCTAAGCCTTCGTCGAAGAATTTTTTTCAGTAACCATATTTTTTTTTTTTTTTTTTTTTTTTTTTTTTTTTTATTGCACAACAGATAGATTATCCAATTACTGTACAATTCTCAATTTGACAATCTTAACACCTATGAAGATAATTATTATACAAAAAAAACTTTAGGCTATTTAAAGAAGAATTATATATATCTAGTGCTTCTGAGATTTCATTCAATAGCACCATTCCTCTTGTCATGCTATGTTGTAAATAACTATAAATAAATAACTAGCAGTTAAAAACCCGCTCCACGGGTTTTTTTCTGCTAGGCCCTGCGGGCGGCACTTGATTGGACTTCGCCCAGTTTAAGTGATACTTACAACAGTTACATTTAATAGGTAGATATTAGGTCAATCACAAAAAGAGGGTGAGTATATATTGTTAAAATACGGAACAGGGGGGAGATTAGGTATAATAAGAATGATAGTTGTTCGCGTAAAACTTTACCTTTCCCGAATAATTGCCTTAATGGGTAAAGGTAAATTGATATATATTATATAAATATATATACCTGGCAAAATGATTGTTTTATTATAAATATATGTACATGTCAGATTAGAGATTTGTTGGCTAATTTTACAATCAACGGAGCGTTTCTATCTTCCGATTATCTTTCATTTTATTTTATTGGGTTGGCAGTGCCTAAACTTCCTACAAATTATGCGTTACTTCATATCGGTGTTCTGTCAAAATAGTGCGAGATTATTATTTACGTAAATAATATTAAATATCAAATTTTTCAAAATCGTACATGCAAAGAGTTGTTGTTTATTGTCATTAAGTTGAATCCAATGTTTGTTTTATTTGTAAATGCGTATTGAAACAGTAGTTTTACGTAAATAATTACCGTTGTTTGAATAAATGAAATTGTACGTATTTGTATATCGCTCTTATCCGCTCTGTCGGCCAATAGGGAAACTACTCCAGCGGCCGGCAAAGGAGGGATTTACATTTTTAAGGAACCTTAGAATGTTTGATTCTTGACAGACGTCAAATATATAAAACTTAATTGTGGATATTTTTTACTGTAATGTAATTAATCCAATGGATTTAACTTTCTAAAACATATTTTCTTCGATATTATCCAAAAATTTTATGAGCAAAAACGATGCTTTTGAATAAATCTCGTATTAATTTTCAAGTTAACAGAATTTACCCGAAACACACAATTTGAATTTGACCAATCAGAGGGCCTACATCGTCCAGACGCTAGGGTAATAATACTATCAGATAATAAAAATGATCATCATTTTTATAACGATCTTCATGATTTCTTTGGTTTAAATTTTTAGCAATAGATTCGTTAATAACAATTAATTTACTTAAGAAAAGTGACTGATTCCAGAATAAGGAACTGTAGTCCATTTGTTTAATCATTAATGACCATCTAAATATATTAAATACTACATATTTAAGTAGGAAGGTATATATATAATATATATATATATATAGTCTAAAATGTAAAAAAAAATTGAACTGGCGCTATAATTGGTATGGGAGCACAAAAAAGGTTCTCCTGCAAAAAAACCCAATTAGCGATGGCCAATGGAGAAACATGGAGTTTTTGGAAGTCCAGGCCACAAATGAATATTGTCTGCCCTTATGGTTTGTTGATTGTCATTGCGAATGCCAAACGAATCTTAAATTGAAGCCGTTTGAATAGGGTTGAAGTCTCCTGAGGTATCATTTGGATACATGGCAACAGAACGATTTCTTTCTTAAAATTTCCGTTCAAAGTGGTTGCTTCAATAACATTTCCGGTGGTCCGTTTTATGACCGTTTTCCGTTGGATAATCTGGGTTGGATTTAAATTACGGAGCCAATTATCGGTGAACCAATCTTCAAACGAAGATTGGCATTCCTGCCATATCTAGTGAATTTATAAATTCAGTTGAATAAATAATTTACTGCTTTGTCTTCATCAACGACGATGGGATTGATTTGAAAGACATCAGTTCGCCTGGCAACATCTGGTGTTTCTGAAAATTAATTTCGACAACATCAACATTTTTCTTTGACGAAATAGCACATTCACTGAGCCATTATGGTTCAACTATTTATTCAGTATAGCCAGGAAGACACTTTCAATTAATTCGTGTTTTTAATTAACGATAGTGCAGAGATTGTCTGGCAATTTGACGCATGGTGTGATTGGATGCATTTCTATTTTACCATTGCCAATTTCTAGGAAATGTTCAGAAAATATGTGTGCTGACGGATAATTTTGCAATTTCGACGCTTGGCCATAAAATTATTGTTTTAATCATGCGTTCATCTCATTGGCATAAGTAGAGCAAAATATTACTGGCATTGTCTGTCGGAAAAAGACGGATAGAACTACCGAATAGATTGTCGTCTCCATTTAAATCTTGCATATTTCTATGCAATCCTTCGAGTGAATGTCTATGAGCCATAATACAATCATACCAGATGATCAAACTCTTTTGCAACACTGCAGCCATTCTCCTTTATTTTTATGCTATACACTTTTTTTGGTTTGTAAAGAACGTCTAATGGCAGTTTTATTGCTGAATTTGTCGTTTGTCCACCATCTAACAAAGTGGCAGCAATACCCGACGATGTAATTACCAAAACAATTTGCTGCTGTGAACGTATCTTTGCAAAGATAAATGAAATTAAAAACGTCTTGCCGGCTCTGTTTTGTGCATCCATGAAGAAAAATTATAAAATTGCAAACAATTGACGAATTTTATTCGGTCTGAATTCAAACGCTGCATCAGCAATTGTCAGATCTCAATGACTGTCGTCTTCCAGCAATTGTATCTTGCATCTTGATATGTATTGAATACTTGTCCATTGACTGTTAGTAAAAATTTGAAAGACGTTGGTCTTTGAATATTTAGCAACAGCAAATACAAAAAGAAACATTCGCTTTGTTTTAGATTTACTGTGTAAAGTCGCCCCAATGTCTTGGCTTTGAGTACACCTGCGCTTGTTGGATGTGGTTCACCTTGTCTACGTGGTTTTCATTTTTTTACCTGATTTGTTCCATGTAAAATAGCGTGGAACGTAGGTATATATATATTTTCTTGCGAATTGTCCGAAAACATTGCGTTTCTGGCACAGTTTGAAAAATTCAAGGGTCGTTTTTGGTGGCTCGAATGCTCGTTGTAGAGTTTTTTCTTTAGTATATACATGTTGAATGTTGACCACAAATGATACACAGCACAATTAAAATAAAATTGAAATTAAAAAAAAAGATTAACAAAAATTTTAAGTAAGTTATAAGTTCGTATAAGCGTGGAACACTTCAGAAAAAATATAGCATCTGAGAAACGTTTAAATCAGCACTGAACATGAAACGATGTTTGAGTGTGGTATTTTCTTTAATACGAATGTAAATAGATTTATTCACACTACCATGAAAACTTAAAAATGAATTACCTCACTTTTTTCCTTTAAAAAATCCTTAAGATCATATAAAAATACATTGAGTGGGATGAGGGGTAGCGAAGTTAAAATTTGTGGTTGTATGTATCTTTGCATAAGAAATCAGAATAAAATAGAAATAAATTTTGTTGTTAACTTAATTTTTTTTTAAATGTGCCGAAAACAGCGTCACCGATCGGGTCCAAAACTATCTTTCAAGATGGAATTATTCATACACAATCACAAAAATTCATTGAAATCGGTTGGGTGGTTTCAGAGATAACCGTGTACGGACACAGTGATACTTGATTTTTATATGTTAAGATAGTATATAGATGTCACCTGTGGCAGGCAAAATCCGTTTTATTTAAAGCGCCACATGTTGGACGTATATGCAACACGCGCCATTTTTTCTATATCTGCACAGACAGACTGAGCCACAGCCACAGTGGTGGGGTACAGCTAGTATATAATAAAATTTATATATTCTGAATCAGCGAATTTAAATGAATATATAATAATAATTTAAGCCATTGTATTTGTCACTGCAGTTACTTATTATCTTAAATAAATTGAAAATTAAATAGGTTGGTATATAAATTGTGTGTTTACCTATTTTTTTAAGTTTTATTTGTGGCTTTAATATTATATAATTGATAAACAACCGTAAAACATTGTCAAATATGGTTGAAGATGACAAAGCACCGCAACACATGAGGAAACTTGTAAATACACTGCACACTGTCTAAAAGGCTGCCAAAAATAGTGTTCATGTTAAAATATGCTTAAACCTGGAGTACTTACAATATAAGTTAAAAAGAAAAAAAAATGGTAAAGATACTCGGATTTTGTAAAATTTTGTAATAAATCTTGTGCAAAAAAATCTTAAAAAATAGTTATACATGGAAATATATGGTAAAATCGTTGTAACCTTGCTAAAACTAGTTAAATACAATTAATAATGGTAAGGTTAGCTAAAAATGACGAAATTAAGTAGGAAATGATGAAATATGTTAAAAACTGTACATCTTGATGACACGTTATTAAGCATAGTAAAATAAAGTTAAAAATTAGGGGTGAAAAAGGGTAGACACGCAAAAAACGTCAATATTGACAAACTGTACACAATAATGAAAGTTGGAGAATACAAAAAGGATTAAAGAAGGTTCAATGCTTAATTTTCAGTAAATATTCTGAAATACGCAAAAAAACACTAAACAAGTTCAAAAAGTTACATATTTTACATATGTAAAAAGTTTACTGAAAAACTAAAATTGTTTTTTTTTACAATAGCTCAACAAAGGTTTACCGGAGAAAAAAAATTGCCTCAAGGAGATGCTGTGTGGAGTATTTTTTGGGAAAGAAATGAGAGAAAATTCTATGAAGGAAAAAGGTATGAAGGATGGGTTGGAATCTTAGGGTCGATGTGTCCTGGAGTGACGGAAGTATGAATCCATCCCTCCGACTGCGGTGCAAGGTAATATGTCGTGAAACGTGGGATGTGGTTGGATGTTGGAGAATATGGCTGGAGAGGTTGAAAGGTCTCCCTCGACCAGCTTCTCCTGATCCGACCCGCCACGCAGTAGGTGGGCAAACGTATCGGCGGATGAGACCTAGACAAACCTCATCCCATACACTCGGGCACCCCTGCTAAGTCATCAAACGTAACGAACCACTTGAAATGACCTATTGCAGGGGTGTTGGTTATTCAATAAATGGTTCCCGGGGCGGCGTTACCCATTCCCGCCAACCAAATTATATATTTAACAGCCATAAAAAGTAACACATTGTTTATGCATCGGAAGAGGGTAGTTTATTTTTTGTAGACATAAACTTAAAATTTCACACCAAATTTCAGAATATTTCCAAGGTATTTTAAATGTGCTTAAAATTTATTTTTCTTGAAAATATCCTTAAAAGAAATACCATTTTAACTCGTTGTTTCGCGCACTACTTAGAAGATCTAAATCGTACATATTATTTTTATTACTTTTAAGAGCGCTTTAAAATTCCTTAAATAAGTAAAACCAATATTTTAATATTTAAAAAGCTTCTTGAAAAATATCCAGTCAGTCTATGCCATCGAGGAAAGATGTTATTCGTTTTTGCTGCAAAAAATGTTTCGTAAACATGTATGCGCATCAGAAAAACGGTCATAATAACGGTTGGTCGTTACGTTATTATACATCATCGCATAGCCAGGGTGAGAGGTAATCGGAGGAGCCTCTCTCCTTCCGCTCAGAAGGCTTTTCGGGACTTCAAGCGGCATGCCAGGTGGGAGAAGGCATCTTCGTGCAAAGGTATTGCGCTTTTTTGCATCGCCTTTTTGTTAAATAATTAATAATAATTAAATAAACGACATACGAACGCATAAGAACGCAAAGATTTCAACGTACGTTACGTTTATCCTTAAAACTAAATTGCAAATATAGACTTAAAGATGGAATTGAAAAAGGAATGCATGAGAGAGTGGGTGGGGAATAGTTGAAACTAAGTAATTATTATTTTTAAATTTAACTAAAAATGTATTAGTGACGCATCATTTTATAAATATATACTATTTACTTGGCTATAGTATTAATCCCGATCTTACACAAAATTGCATAGGAAAAACTTAAGCAGTGCGCTAGCCTCAAAAGTGTGGCCATAGAATTAAGCCTTTGGGATTACTTGCATCAAACATTCAAAGGTTGGTTGTATTTTAAACTTATGATTTGGCTAGTGGTATATGTTGTTTATTTTTCAATTTCAAACAGCCCACTCTCCTTGAGCACATGCAGGTACTAAGTGCAACGGTACCAGTCGGTAGTTGAACTGCTTTGAAATTCAAGAGTATTTACGTAATAAGAGACGAGAAGGATACGGGGAATATAAAGGACTCAATATGCTTATTTAGCATTTAGTTATTAATGCAAAAATTTTCGAAAACTTTAAAGCTAAATAATCCTATCTTGTCAACTCCATTTGATTATAGTCCTCGATAAGATTTCTGTTAATGAACCATATTAGATAGGTATTTATTTTTTATTTCATTTTATTTTATTTTTTTATAATATAATATTGATTACATTTTATGATTTTGACTGTCCAACTAGGAAGGATTCCCGTTTCAGGACAGTCAAATTTACAAGTTTCAAATTATCCTAGACGAATACAGGATTTAAGATTTAATTTATTTTTATTTAATGCAACATATTTCATTAACTAGCAAATATAAATTTAGTACCCACTTAAAATAAATATTTCACTTCTATAAGTAGAGATGGGAAAGCGAAGATAAATCCAAAACTGATTTTGGGTTAAGAAACAAATTGTTTTTCTTTTCTGAAAGAAGGTCTTCTTTTGATCCTCAAATAATTTTCAATCAGTTATACAACTGCGACAACATCAAATCACAGAAACATAAATCTTATTTGGTTTTGCACAAACATTGACAGTTAAACAAAAGTAGTTTTAGACGTCAAGCCATCAATAAATGTCTCTCTCAAAATCTCGGTTGGGTTCATCCCCAAATGATTGTATTTCTTTCAGAAGTGTTTATTTCTCAGGCTTTCTCCCACCCCAAGCAGACTAGGGGCTGTAGGCAGTGTGAGCTATGGACTATGGACTGTAGACTATAGGCTAGATATAGATATGCCGGTGGAGTGGGCACTCGGTGTGCGGGTGACATCGGGCCCGTCAAACATCTCCATCCCGTGACGACTCCTGTGACGCACAGTTTACGATCTGGGATCACTCGCCTTAAAAGGGACAAGTGAAAAGCAATCAGTTACTCTATTGATAGACAATCCATAAAGTTATTCGACCAAAACGAATTCGCAGTCCTTTGATAATACCGCACCATTTATTTTGTCAAAAACTTCGCAAAGACTGCAAATCGTCACCATTTATAAGCGCTCTTTGAGAAAAAGAAAAAAATAATTAAAATATTATTTTCATTTTAGTAAATCTTTTCAAAATGCATAAAATAATACACGTTTTTAATATGTTCGTAATGAATCAGTTAAAACGTACAGCTATCTTTTGTATTAATTTAATATTTTAGTTTAGTGTTTTGCCATAAAAACGTTTATTCCACAATATTTTAAATGCTTGTCCGCTATTGTTTTCTTTTCATTAAACAGAAGCGCAAATAATTTGAAACTGTTATTATTAAAATATGAACAATTTAACCGGCGTTCTCGGCTTAAATCTGAAAAGAGTAAATATGTGTGAAAGACAATAAAAAAGGCAGGTGGCTTTTATGCCTACTTTAGAAAATGTTTGATGGTTTCTGCGCTCGGTGAAGTAGGTACAAGAAATCATATCCCTAAAGCTTTTATCACGTTATCCTGTTTTCCTCTCGTATCCCCTTCCACAGTGTTTCATCCTTTGATAAATTTAACTCAAGAAAAGGATAAATGTAAGAGAAGCAATATATTGTTTTAATTTTATGACTACATTTCAAATCCTACACGAAGAAAAATGACACGGTTAAAAAAGTGATAGGATGCCGATTTACTGATAAAATATTAGTCATACTAATAATATATCGAGAACACGTGTTCTTTTCCTAATAAATATCGCAACGGAATGCGACAATATCAATATATAAATTACAATATCAGTATTTGTATGAACACGTGCTCCGCCGTTTTCATAAAATATTCGCTTTTAACTGATACTTTGTTGGGAACTCTGTCAATTCATTCGTTAAAGGCCTTCAGTCCCATTTTTAACAGGAAAACAAATAATTTGACCAGATTATTAAAAAATTAACAGTATTTTATATTAGTAAGTTTTCTCCGTGTATAAGAATTTCATGGAAGTAAGTTTCGGGTCTTTGTTAATATAAATTTTTGCTCCGTTTTGTTTTATGCTGTGAAGATATTACGGAGTTTTATAAAGGGGGGCAAACTTATTTGCAATTCAAATATACCTCACACTAGGCTTCATAAACATAAAGGAGATATTTAACCCATAAAGAAAATCACAATAAACGTACCTTCTACCTACGCACCCTTCAAGCGAGATTAAAGAATTACGCTCTTGTTATTTATTTTAAAGCGAAATCTTGTCTTTTTGCTCTCAGGTTACATTAAATTATTGTGAAAATACCTTCAAATAAGGGAAAATTCTTTTTTACTTATTAGATTGTCAAAAAATAAATTAATGATGAACTTTTCAAATACAAAGGCAACATCACTCTCGCGGGTTGTTCTTTGTAAAACCATTTTTAAAACACTTTTGTTTCAAATGGTTGAATTAAAAGAAAGAATGCAGTCTTTTGATAAATTGTTGAATTGCCATTGGAAACCAAAAATCCAAGGTATGCATTCTAACTAACAAACGAACATTTAACCGTTTTCTGTTAAGGGAAAGCAGAAAGATGGAAATCATCACAACCCTCTCCTCGCACACACCCCATTGTTAGCCCTCATTCATAAATCTCACATAACCATGTATTATTCCAGTTGAAGAGTAATATGTAATATTTAACAGGGCTACAAAAACCTTTTTTGAATACAATCAATTTGGTATTGGTGTGCATAACCATATTATTTGAGTGGTTCCATTTTTTTAAAAATTCGTAAATTTATTTTATTACAATATTTATGTATATATTTTTTTATACAGTACAGGATATTTACATTTGTAAATATCCGACTAAATGTTTCGACTGTCCAATTATTTTAGTAATATGTGTATTCGATTCGTATAAATATATTTTTGTGATTTTTTGAGTGGTTTTTGAGCAAATAAACCAGGTAGGACGAAATTACATACTAACCATTGAAATCCCGATATGTACCTTTACTTTTCCAATATAGTTTCTGACAGTCATGATATTCGATAGGGGAGGCATATCAAAAATCCATCACACGATAGAGAGGCTATTGAGGTAATTTATCACAAAATCAAGACAGATTCGCAATGTCAATGTTGGTCCCCGAAGAAGGATCATTTCTTAAATCTTTCTCTTTCTTATCTTAACAATTCTATTCCATTTTTTCTTCTTTCATTTATTTTTTTAAGGCTGCGCCTCGCAGAGTGTGATTAATTATGCACTTGAAAGTTGGGATTGGATAGAAACAAGGTTATTCTTTTATCGTAAATATATATCACCTATAAAAACCAAAAATATATCTCATTGTGCAGTTTATTTGTTTTCATCTAGAACATGTCGCTTTAGCACGTCCAATATTGTACTTACTTATTTTCAAATCGTAGAAAAAAGATTCACTGAAGCATTTCAGTTTGTCAACATATTTGTACTAAGCTCTTTTTGGGAATGATGCGAAAAAAAATCCACACCAATTGGTTCCATAGGTTGTCAATAGCTTGACTAACAGTCGAAGAGATCGAATTTAATTCTTACAGCATGCTTATTTACTTTTTTGAGAACAAATTGTGCTTGATGACAAGTTTTGTAATATAAAACTTAAATTTAATAGCTTCCTTTAGAAAATCTATTCTTATTATTTATTTTAGAATGAATATATATTGATATCTATTTTCGACTCATCTGAACATAAAATAATTCTAATTAGGTAACTATTAGAACTAGTGAATACATAAAAGGAACATTTAATTTAATAAATCTATTAGGTAGAAACAAAATAGTTTCACACTTATTTAACAACTCTTTTTTGTGCCAGTTAGGTACTCTTGTATTATAAGCATTTGCTTTTGGATGGAACAAAACAGTAATTTTTTAGAAGTTAAATAATATAATGGTACATGTATACGTGTTGTTGTAGGTACATTTCAGTTTGATTGACCCTCAGGCTAATTTGTTTAAATTTTGGGAACAACTCATATGGTGTCATATAAATGGGTTTGTTTCCCTTACAGTCATGGTCAGTAATATGATCTAAACGATGCGGCGTTAAAGAGAAAAATGTGAAAGAGAAAATAATAAGCTAGATTCAAATGTAGAAGACCAAATCAAAATGTTCACTTTAATCACACCAAAGATTACGATTTCAATTTGAAAAAAAAAAGAATCAATCAGTAATGATTTTTTCATTAATTATTTTCACACGAGTCGACAAAAAGTGAGGTGACAAAAGTGGTATAACGATTGAATTACTTGTTGTTTTTATATATTTTTTCATTATCAGTAAATTTAGTAACCACAAACAAGTGAACTTTTGAAATTGAATTATTTCAAAAAATAAATGTTTATTTATTTTACAAAGCGGAAATATTCCAACCTCTTGACAGAATATGCCAGGTGCGTGAGAGGTTAGTGAAAAGAAACAGTAAATAGTAAAAGCGACATAAAGAGATATATATATATTTAGTGTACGTGTACCTAGTACCTAATATACGTAATATTATCGTAAAGTATTGTCATATCATACCAAAAGTTACGAATTGTTTATGATTATTTTATCTTTCCGACCTTCGCATGACTTTACGACCCGCCGACGGAAAATAAAAATGTTGTTTCACATATTTTATTATTTTCGTCTCATTATACAATATAATCACAACTTTTATATTATAATAGTAATAATGAGAATAGTGATGTGAGCTTCAGTGTTTGCTCTACACGTACTGATATCCCCATTTTACAGAAAGCTTTAGTTTGTTCGCAGTGTAGGTCGAATTGCGAATTTAATGCAGAGTAGAATTTTACAGAAGATTTAGGTTGGTTTAGTTTGTGACTGTGTAGGTCAAATCACGAATGTAATGCAGAGTAGAATTTTACAGAAGATTTAGGTTCGTTTAGTTTGTGACTGTGTAGGTCAAATTGCAAATGTAATTCAGAATAAAATTTACAAAAAATCTGCCACTTTTGGATTTAGCGTAAGCGATTAAGTGTATGATATATATAAATTCCATTGTCAGAGACCAATTTATTTTTATTTTTTATGCGAACACTTCTTAGGAGTCCCAACTGTCAGCAAAAAAAAATTAAAAAACATGGCTAAAACCGTTTCAAGCAATGTTTCAAATCTGAATGGTTCACCATGGCGATACTGAGAGTATCGTCCACCACAAATAGCTTATTTTGTAAACAACAACCTTTAAACTTGATTTCAGTAGAAAATATATTTTTTTTATTTTCCTTTGCATTGCTTCAACACAATTTTCATCAAAATTGTAATTCAATCTTCTCTGATAAAAATATAGACCGAATCCAATAATATTTGAATGAAATAAAATATATTTTAAATGTACTGTATGAAATATGCGAAACAACATTTAAGGTTTTTCCGCTTGAATAGTATTGCGTACTTTTCATATTGGTTCTTGTGTAACGCCGCATTCACCAAGGAATAAAAAACACCGGGGAGTCCTTTATATCAAACGACATCCTGTAACAAGTGTTACCACCACAAAAATAATGACATGTCTAGGGGTTGTAATTGGCTGAAGAGATTTTTAAATTCACAATAATGAAAAAATTTAAAAAAAACTCTCCAGTATAGTAAAATTAATCATTTTAATGTACGCATAAACACAGGAGCCGAACTACCTAGCAGAACCACAACTTGGGAAAGAAACCGAGCAACCACAAACGGCAGGAAACACGTCAAAAACAAAAAAACTGAAATAATAAACAGAACTTGAATAGAACTTTACAGAACTTGAAAATTCACATTGAAATTTGATGAATTGTTGAAATTTTGTGAAACAACTGGCAGTAACTGTCGAATATTGAAACCATATTCAACGCAAAAATGTAACCATGGATAAGGCTTGCCAAAACCATGTACTTAATTTTTTTTTCAAATAAAAATGAGGTTATTGCAAAAACACATCATCTGCATGTTTTTCTGCATATTGCTTCTTTCATGTGCTCTTTCTTTTTCAATATAAGTAAAACATGTTTTTGGCCATTTATTTGAAACATTTAGCCTGGCTTAATAGCAATGCGAAATCGCTAAAATCTACGACCGAAATATTTTTTTCCTGCACGGCAATTAGCAGCTTTTGATATTTTATTACCTACGTTCTAAAACTACCATTATGAACTTTAAAGGTTCGTACAAAATTTTCCATGTTCAAAACAGCGTTTTCTTCTATAGCAGTCCCACACAAATATGATGCGTTTAAGTATTTTTTTCTTTATTTATTTAAGGAGAAAACATAGATACAGACAGTAATTAAATAATTTTGTAAAACAATAACTTCAGAATTCGCCCGCATCCTAACTATTTCTCACAGATTGACTGGTAGATAACAATTTTAAATATTTTTTTACATGTAAATAAGGAAAAAGTATAAAAGAAAATCATTTTGTGTATAGATAATGCTCAGTGTCAAATAAAAGTGTACAAATATTTTTTATACAAGTTTAGAGATAAATAATAAAAAAGTACTTAAAGAGTGTAGGGAATGAAGTAAGTACAATTTTTTTTTTTTATAGGAAAACAGACTTCAATTTCCTACCAAAAGTACTATATGTATCAAAAAATATGTCGGAATCCTTCAGGTTTTGGTTTTTACTATACAATTCGCACATTCTTCTGATTGGATCTCTGACACCAGCATTTGTGCGCGTCCGACTAATATGGAATAAGTCGTTAAGTCTCATCGTTCTGGGTGGTATTTTAAAGTTTATTAGATTGAGTAAGCCAGGACAGTCGATAAAGTTGTTGCAGATTTTTTACAAGGTCATTAGGTCAAGGTAAGTTCGCCGGTTAGTAAGAGTGGGGACGTTATATTTCGATAGCATATTTGTGTATCCCCGTTTAGGTGATACACAAATATGTTAGATATGATAGAATGAGCGCATTCTGTGGTTGAGGTAACGCAGAAATTTCTTCTGGATGCTTTCAATATTTTCTTTATAGATATCGTAAAGTGGAGTCCATATGGAGGTGCAGTATTCTACTTGAGAACGGACCAGCGTATAGTAAAGTAGAAGGCAGGTTTCAGGTTTTCGAAATACGCGGCTGTTTCTGATAACAAAGCCTAGCATGCAGTAGGCTTTATTCACAATGTTTTTAATGTGCGCATCAAAATGAAGTTTGGAATCAAAAGTACGCCAAGTTCTATTATACAGTATACACGATCTAGTGAATAATTGTGTATAATAGCGTTATGATTTTTATTGAAGTTTATTTGTTTACATTTGTTGTAACTTATGTAAATTTTGTTTTCATTGCAAAACGCTTCGAACCTTACTAAATCTCGTTGGATGAGCAGACAATCATTTAAATTCCTAACAATGGCAAATATTTTTATGTCATCGGCGTATAAGAGAAATAAACAATGCATGAAACATTCAGAAACAGTGTTGATAAAAAGTATAAATAACAGCGGTTCCAGGATTGATCCCTGTGGTACGCCAGAAATAACTGGTTCCCATACGGAAGTATGCCCTCGTAACGATACAGCTTGCTGTCTTTTTGTTAAATATGAGATGAACCAACGTAATAAGTTTCCCCTAATTCCGTTATAAATATTTTTTTAATAAGAATAAGGTGATCAACCTTGTCAAAAGCTTCTTTAAAATCGCAGTAAATTTCATCTACCTGATGGCATCGATCCATGCTAGTAAACAAGAAATTAGAGTAAATAAGTAAATTACTCACGGTAGATTTGCCTTTGACAAACCCGTGTTGTTGGTCTCTAATTTTGGCAGCAAGCTGGGGATATATATTAGTATGGACAAGTCTTTCCAACAGTTTATGGATCGCCGAAATAATGGATATTGGCCTGTAGTTTTCCACTCGTTGACGCAAATCACCCTTGTGGACCGGTATGATGTAGGCCAGCTTCCACCTGCCAGGGAAAACCCCATCACTCAGACATTTAATAAATATTATGGTTAGCGGCACACACAGTGACGATGCAGCAGATCTAAGGAAAAACGCCGGAATTCCATCTGGACCCGCACCTTTGTTTATGTCTAGCGACTTTAAACTTGATTTCACTTCTTGTTTCGTTAGTTCAATCGTGTGAATATGCGCAAGTCCTGAGTCGTGAACTGATTCAAGTTGATCATGTCTATTGTGTCATTGACGGAGGAGGATTCAAATGTTGACTTCAAGAATTCAGAGAACATATTACAGATTTCTTGGGCATTATTAGATTCACGTCCGTCAAAGGACATAGCAGCAGGGTATCCATCGGAAGATTTTAATGAGGATATGTATGACCAAAAACTTTTGATATTGTTTTGCAATGAACTTTCGACGTTGTCGAAAAATATCTTTCGATATTAACTAGACAACTTCTTGTATGTAGCACGTAAGAAGGAAAATTCACAATAGTCAGAAAGACCTTTATATGTCTTCCATTTGAGCCAGACTTTGTATTTTTTCCGTGATAACCTAATAAGTTTGGAGGTAAACCATATCGGAAATTTTTCATTTCGTCGTGCCAGTAATGGAATAAACTTTTTTAACTTAAGTTTATTAATATATAGAATTGGTCTACTGCTTCTTCTGCTGATAAATTTGCGATCAGACAAATTCAGACTCCAATCAATACGATTAATGTCATTAATAATAAAGCATAAAATATAATAAACAAATAATGTCATAAAGCATAAAATACACAACTTTGTATTGAAAAAAATATATATTTTATAAGATTCCTTAACACAATAGATAATATTACAATTTAAGTGCTATCTATAGGCGAAAGTGTATAGCAAACAACTCTTTTTCCTAAAGTTTATAAAACCGCTGACTTATTAATTTAATGAATTTTAGTACAATTTTATATCAGCTACATGATGAACAAAATATTACTTGCGAAAATCGCTCGCACCCGTTGATACTTCGGAGATTTTGAAAGTTAACCGCCGCATATCATTAAGTAATTTACCAATTTAGTTGTAAGGCATGTGCGCTCAAGAGAAAAACGCAAATGTGTAGGAAATACAGAGCAAATGCGTGGCAGAGCGATAAGAACTTTGGCTCTGAGCCCAGAGGTCAGAGGTCAAAACCCTTCAAGTGAAAATACAAAGTATTGTGTTTAAATTGTTTTCTCATACATCGAGGCTATAAAAATAAATCGGTATGGACTTAATTTAAGAAGTACTCCCAGGATCGTTAAGGTTAAAAATGAGAGTTGAAATATTGCTTGAAATGGTTTTAATTACCATCAGCAGCTATATCTGAGTAGCCAGATATATTTCAACCAGTCACGTTGATTAATGAAATGAAAAGAAAACACCGATATGAATTTCATGTACGAATATAAATAACAGAATTACACACGAATGCTTTTACACGTGTAGATAATTACATACGACAAAATCTAACACAGAATTACACACGGAGGATTTTACACAGACGATATTATACATGGAGATAATTATACCAACTGGAATTACACACGACAAAACCTAATTCAAATGTAGTTTTATTTTTCAGATACGAAATTTATTTAGCACTCATTTAAGCACTCTAAAATTATTTTAAAAAGAGATTTTTTGACTTATATAGTTCCGGTATAAGTAATATGAGTAGGTGTAATTCTCTCCATGGCTAATTTCGTCCATATAGTGTAATTATGTTCATGTTTAATCTTGGCAGTGGAAAAATTAGTAAATGTATTTCACGTATGTGTAATTTCATCCTGATACAGTTTCAACCTTGATCTTACCATTTTGCTTCCCCTCTCGATTTCTTTCAATCTTACAATACGTACACCATAAATGAAAATGGGGACAGCATAGCATAACATCACTCTCGCTCTGAATGATTAGGACTTTGAGGCGATATTATAATAGTCAGGTCCTCCTTCCATTTCACGCCTAATATGATTTCTTAGTCCCATTGGCTCAGTACATTTAAAAATTCTCAAGTTTTTAGGATCATTTTTTGTGCTTTTTAAGCTTCTTCTTACGGCAGTGCATATAAAAACACTCAAATCGTCAGAACACATAAAAATTATTTCCTTTGAATGCGAAAAATTTACACGTATTATTAATTTTACTGATTTGGATGGGTACGTTTTTAAGGAGCTCTCTTTTATTTAACGTTAGTGTATAAACGTTAGATTCTTATCTATATTCAACTCTTATTTGAAAAAGGTTCAAGCAGGTAAAACCGGTTTTATAATACTTTCCTTTAGCGCGCGAATAAATGGAGAATATTCGAATATTTCCGCGCTTTGTACGATGGCGCAGATGTACCAGAGAATCAGCAGTGTTCATGTAATGACTACTTCGAAGCCGAGAAATCTTTGTAAGAATTAATTTAGTAACTCGGAAGTTTAAGTATTTCCGTGCCCTCTCGTGGATTGCTAGTAATTAAGCCAACATATTATTTATCTAATTATTGCCGCAAACGAAAATTCCCGTTACCGAAATTGAAGTCCTTATACATCCCGACACTTGAATTGTTTGCTTCAGCACTCTGTGAACTTTAACCATTTCCCGGTTCGCTGGACATCTGCTACGAGAGTAATTCGGAGCGAGATTATTTTTGCGTTATTTATTTTATGAGTATGTCTACCTGTCATCGCTCTTATTGATGTTGACAGCCATAAAATATATATTTTTCAATTTGGCTGAATAATTAAGACCTAGCATTTTAAGAAGAGATATTTTTCATAATTTTATTGATTGCAATATTGCCCCATACTTCTAGCAGATAATTTAGGTGGGACTGGATTAAGCTAAAGTATAAGCCCCTCTTTACTTGTGTTACCAATTAGTGGAATGATTTTTTCATTCAGTTTTTCTATGTGCTGTTTAAAGGTCAGATGTTTATCAATATTAGGTATTTTTCATTAGCTAGAATGTGTAGGTTTCTTTCTTTTATTTGTAATGTCTTATGTGACGGCGTTATTCTCTTAGGTGAGCATAATATTATCTAACCGGGTGTTTTAATATTTATTGTAAGAATATTTTGCATTAGCCACTTTTTTAATATTTCATGATCCATTTGATATTGTTCTAATAAAAGTTTTTGCCAAGGTAAAATATTGAAGTATCATCTGCTTATGATAAATTTTGACAGATATGATTTATATATATTTGGAATAGGAGTGGCCCCAGAGTGGATCCTTGAGGAACTACATAATTTATGCTCCCGAGTTGACTATTTTTATCTCCCATGCTAACATATTGTTTTCTGTTATTTAAATGCGATTTGGTAAGTTTAAGAGCAGGACTGATTATGCTTGCTTTTCAATTTTTTTAATCAATATTTCTTGACTCACAGTATCGAAAGCTTTTTGGAGGTCTACCAGAATTGCAATGACATAGTTTCCGTTATCTGTGCTTTTCTAACTTAATTTAAAAGGTTTCAGAAAGAGCATTAGATTGTTTTCTAAAACAATACTGTTTAGAGTATAATTTTTTTATTGTTTATACCATCGTATATTTTTGATAAAATCGGTATGACAAAGATGGGTCTGTAGTTGGAAGTTTAGGTTTTTGAACCACCTTTATATACAAAGATAACTCTTGCGATCTTGCAATTGTCCGAAAATATGCCTTCATTCAAGTCCAGGTTGAGCAGTTTAGTTAGTACAGGTTTTAAGGGTACAAGCGGGGCAAGTCTTATTGTATTTTAGATTATCATATACAGAACTCGCGTTAGATTTTTTATTACAGATAATGTTTTGAGTTCAATTATGGGTGCAGATATATTGATTCAACGCTTTCATCACTCTACACTAACAGCTATAATCGCTAATATTTACCTACAACTAAACTGAACAAATGTTTATGAATTGAATAGCATGTAACATGATAACTTACAGTGTATTATAAACAATTATTCAATGTTAGCTTAAATGTTCTTAAGTTATATGAAAATATGTTCATTTCATTAAAGCGTTTTGTCTACTAGTTTCTATTAGTAGAAAATTTATAAAGAATAAAACTGATTTATCTCTAGTTCTGGACTCACTTGGGAATTAATCTCAGGCAATCTCAGGGATTAAACTCAGATAATCAATTAAGCCATTGATAATTTTATGGGGATATATTATATAAGCGGGTCTCTTCTGGTTTTTAATGGATTATGTCCATAATAAGCTATCAAGCTATCTGTGTCATTGTTACCAATATTTATTTTAAAAATTAAATGATGGACAAATTTTCTTTGAATGGCTTCAATGTACTTTATGTAAATACTATATTGAAGATTTCATATTGGAGAAGTAAATCCAAGATGACTGCGAACATAAGAAAAATACAATATTTGAAGTGGTTATGTATTATTGAATTCTTTTCCAATTCTGAATAATAATACTACCATTCTAAGAGGTTATCACACTACAATTAGCGGTGTTCATGTTTAGATGATTGATGCTGCAGTAATTATTTAGTCTATACATATCTTCTTGTAATTTACAGCAGTGAATAATAGAATGAATGGGAATGAATATTTTCATATCGTCGGCGAAAAGTAGAATATTTGCAAAATTAAAGCATTTTACAATATCACTGATGAAAATTGTACATGAACTAAAATGGTATAATGGTAATCGTCTAAAAATTTTGAAAAATTTCCAGACAAATTTAAAGGTTGGTGAACACATAACAATCAATTATAGCGCCAATCAATGCAATTTAGCTGAGATATAAATTTTGATGGTTCTCGGTAAAGATATTAATAAGGCCAACATCCGACAATAATCAGAAACATTAAGCCTGCCATTTATTTGTGTTTATTTTTCGAAGAATTCAAAGGCAAATCTCATTCAATATATCCTTGAAGCACACGTGTCGTAAACGATTACATGGAAATACAAGTAAATTAAATCATCTACGCCTTCAGCTATCGTAACAGCCATTATCTGGCAACATCCTTGATCTTGTAATAATCAAGTTTAACTCTAGTTTTTTTTTCTAGAAGGTCTTTAACATTTATATGCCATGTTGTAAAAAATCAGAGCGCGTACTTATTGTATATGTAATAAATTTATTGTAACTAAGCAACTAAATCTTTTTAGAAAAAACGTAGTTTTGTAATGTAAACCGTAAATAAATTAAGGTTTTTGAGTCAACGTTCAATAAAAGTATATTAAAAAGAGTGAGGAACAGCTACGTGGCCATTTTCATACAAAACCTATACTTTTTCATTTCGGATTTGAGGCCAAAATACCCAACCAAACTGAATTTTTAAGCCTATCCCAAAAAGAGTATAAATTTTTCATGGCCTAAGCTCTTCGTGACCATTTAATGATAAGTATACCACCGTATTGTAATCATAATTACACAACTCAATTCCTTGTAATGTCCATCCATCCGCCAGTCCTTTCGTCTATTCGTCCACCCGTCCATCCGCCCATCCGTTCGTACGAGCATGAATTTTTCATTATTGGAATCGATGTCTTGTGAAAATTGTCAAAATATATAAAATCTTTTCTAATCCTGCGACTAAGCGCCTACCCGAAATATATCCAAGAGAAATAAGCAGATAAATTTTAATAATATATTTGAAATGCGCATAGGTACCTACTTAGGTATGAACTACTTTTCGCGAGCAATAAAATGGACCTAAGCAAGTCAAGTACATCCGGGATGTTTCGCGGGTGAAAACTAGAAAAAGTCTTCGTAAAAGTATAAAATAAAGTATATTACATTCAACAGTATTGGTTAAATGCAAGGTCTTCACTTAACCCTTTTTCGCTTCATCGGGCGGTCAGAATTACGTGGATATTATGATAAATGCATGCCGGAATAAATCCCTCACCAGCGCGCAAAGGTGAGCGCGTGATGAGTCCCAAGATACTATCAAACATAAAACCTTTCCGCCAGAAGTATAAAGGAAATAAATATGTTACAAGCATACGCGGGGGAGTCATTCGGCATGTCAAATGCGCCGCAGTTCATTGCCTGGAATCTCATGAAGATGGAGCGCACGTGAATGCGAACATTAACTTTACATACTCGGCACAAATGTACACAACTGTTTTATTCGCCACTGTGTCGAGTACAATTGTACACGTTAGGCTGGATCGTCAAGACACAGAATTTTATGTTGTATGATATTTATTTTAAAGTGATGTTTTTTTTCGATTCCGTGCTCCTGTTAGCCGGTGTCAAAAATTACGCACGGGCGAGTTACACATGTCAAAATTACACGGCGAAAATTACAAAAAAATTGGAGGAAATTACCATAGATGAATTAAATCACTCGCGATGTTATTACATGCATCCATTTTTTCATCGTTTTATAGGTAAGTTTCATTCGGCTTGTTAAATTCGCCCCAGTTCATTGCCTAGAATCTCATGAAGATTATGAAATTCTAGGCAAGATGATGATTATGAAACATAACATTTCATTACATATGTAAATATATATTTCATTAAGATAGTAGTTATAGGCCTTGGTTGTAAGACAGTAGTTATAGGCCTTAGTCGTAAGTCACAGATATAAGTCTTAGAAGTAAGTCACTAGTTTTAAGTCAGTAATTCTAGTATTATCCAGTTATGAAATATATTTGTACAGCGCCCTTGAGGTGATTTTTCACGAAAACGGCGCTATAAAAAACTAGCCAAATATTATTATTATTATTATTTGGACAGATGTACACAACTGATTCATTCGTCAATGATACGAGTACAAACGATTACATTAGACAGGGCGGTCAAGTAATCATTTTTTAATGAGATTTTGTTATTACAGGTACGTATTTTTAGATCATTACCTCATTTTTGTATACACAACTGCTTCGTTTCGCCACTGCTACAAGTACAAACGTATAAATTACGCAGGACGGTCAAAGAATGAAGATTTTTTTTATCAAAGGTACGTATTTTTATATTATTCGCCTTGTTAATTTTTATATTTAATGTTAGTGCTAACCGTTGCCAAAATTATACAGCAAATATTATACGTTGATATAATTACACACATTATATTTAAATATTTTCATACACCGCCATCTTTATTAACACAGCCCATGCTGTAGAAATAAACCCAGCTGAAGAAGTCCAAAACAGGTATCTTTAACTGTTATTTCAGTTTCTAGAGCATGGCCTGTATAATTAAAGATGTTGGTGTTTCATACCATTGTCAATTTCAAGATAAATTTCTACGAAAGAGGACTTAATTAGGCACGTGTCCGAGGTACGAAGTCCTTTGGCTTGCTCAAAGCGATGAATGAAAGGACGCGGACGTGTCTGGCAGGAGCGATGGGATAGGTCGACGAAAGGCAGATGGACCTTCTCCTTCTTCCCTTCGTTAAACTTAAAATGGAAAGGGCACACATCAAACTAGATCACTACATGACGCAGGTGGATTTCCGGGCATGGAAATTCAGGGGTCGGCTTCACAGCATGACCCTTTCTCCTCACCCAAATTGCGAATGTGGTGATAACAATTAGGGCGCCAGACACATTATTTGACACTGCGAGATAATGAAGGATGCACTACAGGAAATTTTTGATGGTTTGCGAGGGATAACAAGATCAGCATGGAACACTGATCTTCTATCGAACAAAAAGAACTGTGAGTGCCTGAAAAGGAGAGAAGGCCTATGCTCAGAGTCGCTAATTTAGACTAAACTCATCCTTGTTTCAGATGCTGCGCGTATTTCTCATATCTTCCTCAGAATATCTTCTATCACTCGTTTACTATGTATAAGCTTTGAATTATTAATGTTACGTTATCCTTGCTATTAATGGTTATTCCTGGTTTCTCACAGTTTTCTTTATTTGTTCTAGGTATTATTCATAATTTGACAATTTTCAGCATTGCCACACATTCTACTTGCATCGCTGTCATACAACTTAATACAGTCTATGAACCTTGAATACGTTATAAGCTTCTAAATTATTGCTTCTTTATTATTTTATTTTATATAGATTATCATTATAACCACATAACACTGTCAATGTGATGCTGATGACATGGTTTTTCAAATATTGTTCTTAAATTTATATTTTATTTTTGCTGTTTCCTAAAGGTTTTGTGGTCTCCAGACTGATTAACAATTAATAAATTGCACAATTTTGACTGTATTAATTTTCTTATGCTTTTTATATGTTTTATATTTCGTTCAACAGCGTACGACAACCGATTTTAGATTGATCAAAGCTCAAATAACTCTGTTTATCTTAGATAGGCTAGAACTGAACTCCAAAATGTACCATATCGGTCATCACCCCTTATAGGGGGTGGGATAGACCTGTTCCTGCATTAAAAGCTGTCCCGCAACCAGCCTGCACCTCCCCCGTCGATATAAATACGACCGTGTGGACTCGGTTCCCTTCCCCCTTGCCTCTGGTGACCTGATACTCACTCTTTCTACAGAGTCTTCGGACATCTTCCCCCTTTCCCACTACAACCGGGTCTCACTTGCGATTGGTTCATTCTCGATGGGACTGTCCAGAGAAAGCGGTTAAGCTGTCTTGGGTACGCGAAGACGCCAGTTCATAACATTGTCGACTTAAATAAATGATTTAATTTATTCTTACACTTTCAGATTGCGATGTCTGTAATATCATTCTAACTATATAAGTACTTGCACACTGCTTGCTAACCCCGTATGCAGGCATATTGTATGATCTAGATTCGTTAAAAAAATATATATAGTTTGGTTTAGTAAAAATATTAGGGTCTTGACGTCTGCGCTGAAGGAGGAAACCATATGTTTCCTTATACCACCGGCCGTTGGTAAAGTGGTGGAGTCCCCTCTAATATCTGAGGTTCGAGTATAACCATAAACCACTTTAATATGTTTTTCCAAAGTGAAACTTATTTTGTTCAAAAAAACTATCATCGAATTAAGGTGAAAGTTTTTTCTCTTTTCGGAACTTGTAGTTTACTGTGTGTGATTCTTACGGTTGTAATAGTCTCCACGTGATATTTACTCCACGAGTAATTCCCTTCCGCTTTTTTATGACACTTCAACCTTAAATCATGGAAAAAAGTTTTAACGTCCCACCCTAGAGTGTACAGTATACATTGTAAATAACCACACAACTGTTACATTCGCCACTGGTACGAACGTACACATAGCCACACACAGCTGTACGGCAATTTATGATGCGTCATAACACTGTTTGTGGATTTGAACTGACGATTTAGTACATTCAATTCACAACTCACGGGGTTAATTCGAGTTTTAGATTATTCACCTGACGTAAATGGTAGTGTTTGTTTTGGGCTATCAAAGGCTGGAGGATGGAATGACTAACGAATTATTGATGGACAATGTAATTATTGAGTGATATAACAATGATTTATCTATATATCTCGCTTTACTTTTCAAATGTTTTTTGATATTTATTATAAAGTAAAGTTTTTTTTAACTAAAATTAGTAACTATTTCTTAGTTTTGCTTGTGTCTATGCTAATATTATCCTTTAAATTATAAAACAATTGGAAAAAACTCACGAATTCTTGTATTTTTTAACAATTATGTTAGAAAATTCCCTTTGTTACCCGTAAAAAATTGCGTAAGGTCAAATGAAGCTCACCGTTGAGAAATTTTTAGGATACACTAACAGATTTTCTACTTCGTCGAAACCTTTTCTTCTGGTTGGCGGCTGAAAAATGTCATTATATTAAGACTATATGCCATAAGTTTTGTGTACATAACTAATTCAATTGTTAATCACTTCGAAATATATTTATAAATACTTTTTTACTGAGTTTTTAAAGTTTACCGTGGCTGGAGAATTACTAAGAAACGATTCGTATATTGGAACCCACAATTTAACTTTTTCTTAGTTTCTTTTTTTTTACATTAACTCCACACAGGAAGTCCGGAGGAATATAATTTCCCTCAGGGCCTGTGGAGATGCTGTGTGGAGGGTATGTTTGAGGAAAGGAAGGAATGAAGAATGTCTTGAAGATCCACGTTAAAGGAGGGTGAAAACACAGAGGGCGGCAAATCGTTCCACAGCCGAACTATTGAAGTCAAGAACGAGTCGTTGACAAATGTCAACCGTGTACATATGTTGGGCGCGTGTTTGGTGTATTTCCCGACTATGCACCGGAGCCGAAGGGATCAAAGGATTATGACACTTGAGGGGATCATAAACAAGCGTTCCTTTAAAGAATGATATATTTTTCCAACAGGAATTAGCATTCTTAGCTATATACAATGCGTGTAAACTGTATTAGTTGTAAGTCACTAGCGATTAGTTTTAGAAATCCGTTGCTAGCTATAAGTTTTAGTTTGTTATAAGTCACTAGTTAATCTTAGTTGTAAACACAAAATATGCAGGGTGTTAATGAACGCACTTGACTTACATCAACCAGTGATTTCGGACATTATTTAGATTATTAAAAGTGAGCAAAATTTTGGTCTCCGGTGACTTTTTTATGTTTTTTTTTTCTAAACAATATTTTTTATTTCATTCACATGTCAACAGTGGTCACTTAGCTGAGTAACCGCCCAATCCATCTCCCCTAGCTATCCAAATCGTACTGATTTTCCGTTAAAATAAAAATAATAAAACATAAAAAATGTCACCGGAGACCAAAATTTAATTAACTTATTTTACTCCAAATGATGTCAGGAATCAATGGTTTAGGTAATTCAAATACATCCCTTAACACCCTGTAGAATAGCACAAGAAATGTATTTTGGGCGAGTGTGGTGATCCAAAACTGTATTTCATTATGATTACGAAATTCAATTGGGATGACGATACACAATTTCAGGCAAGTTAAGAGAGACAGACCGCTTGCTAAATGGTCTAGAACCAAAAGTCACTAAGTCAGTGCCACATGTGTTTCAATTCAAATTGGTATAAAAGGCACTTCTAGTTTTCTTCTTTATTGTGTAATATATGTTAGCTGTAAATAATTACTACTTATTTGTAGTGATAATATTTAGTTGAAATAATTCATTTAAAAGCGTCCCTAAGGGGGTTTTCCCAGGAAAACGGGGCTTAAAAAGTTATCCAATCATTATTGTTGTAACTCTTAACTAACTAACTCTTTTTTTAAACTAACTTAAAAAAAACTCTTAAACTAACTCTTATAACTCTTTTAACTCTTTTTTTTCTAAATTGACTTCAATGGCCGGTCATTACAAAAATACGTAATATTTATATTTAAATAAAGAATTTCTATTGTTCTTGAATTTAAATCATGCAAATAGCGTGCATAATATCGAGAAAAAAGATTTATTCGAAAACCGTGAACACATTTCCAAAACTGTTTTGAGGACCAGACGGGTATTTCCATAAGTTTCTCTAATTATTCTTTAGAATTGAGTGAGTATTGAGTTGGATGGCAAAGTACTCGTATTATTTTGTGACTAAAATAAGCTAAGCCAAAACACGCATTGAATGATCTGCATACTTATTGTACCTACATGAAAATAACACTAAAAATGTGAATTATTCTGTGGTGACTTTTTTGGTGTTTTTTTTCAAAAATATTTTTTTTTAATACTTTCATATGTCAACACTGGTCACTCAGCCGAGTAACCACCCAATCCCTCTCATCGACCCCAGCTATCCAATTCGTACTGCTTTTCTATGATTTTGTTGAAAAAAAAAACAACATCAATAATGTCGCAATTTAAAGTAGGGAAGTCGGGACGATCTCGAAGAAAAGTGCTCTTGGGTAAGAAGAAACTTCCACATTCCCTTGGAGTGTCGTTAAGAGTCTTGATTTGGCCTGCTCACGAAAGAAAAGATTCGTTCAAAGTGTCGTTTCCGATCATTTTATGTCTCCATTTGATTTCCAGCCCGCCCCTTTGTTGGAGTCCGAGTTCAGATGGTGGCCTAGTATTCATAATATCAAAACTTTTAAGTACGTATTTCGATACTGAATGGTGACGTGACTCGAGGGAGGTGTTAAAATCCACCTCCGTAACTGGTTCCGCCAACTATTTACATACAAACCTAAGTTAGTAATGATCCTCGAGTCGGTGGAAAATTAGTCCCAACAGCACATTTAAACCAAAACAGCCACAAAACACGATCAACGCGTTCAATAAAGAACTGTGAACGTGAAAATAATAATCAGAAAATATGGTAATTGGAATATGAGTTTTGAGAACAGTAAGTTGAAACTTAAAATCGCATTACAAACCAGTGTAGGAAGAGGGAAACATTATGGATAAGAAATAAAGGAAAAGGTCCATAATCGACGATGATGGATTTAGAGGAAGCTTAGATTGAATGTCACTTTCGATATTTTAGGATTTCTATTTTTGCTGTCAACCTCGTCTACTACGAAGCGGGACATTAAAATATTTGCATGTATTATCGAGCTTGGTTGAATATTCATGAATCTGCTCCGCTATGCAAACTACAATAAATAATACATAAATGATTAATCTGGCAAAACCTTGAAATTCGAACAACATACTATAAAAATATATATAGTATAAATATATTGTCAAGAAATAAGAACGCTATTAATAAACAAATATGTCTTATAATTCCTTCGACAAGTTATTTTTAGATGAGATTAGGCAATCCACGTCAATGTTGCGCAATACTGCACGAAAGTACGGAAATTATTAAAAATATTAAGTCATTGAAAAAAAAAGAAAACTTATGGCAATAATTAATTTTAATATTATGGCTTAAGAAACATATTATATTCACATGGATAATGATAAAAACGCACATTCTGAATACATACATAGAGAGAAATAAGTACGGTTTTTTTATCAAGATACTGTTAAAAAGTAACTACATGACTATTTTAGATGGTTTGGGCATGTAGAGCGAATGAGCGAAGAAAGGAGTGTAAGGAGAATATACGATGCAAATGTGAATGGTAGCAGAAGTCGGTGACGCCCGAGGAAGACATGGCACGACCAAGTGAATCAGATACTTGAGTCGGGCCATGTCAAGAGTCAGAACAATAGAAGAGTATGTATGAGACGGTGTATGAATGTGAATGAGGCAAGGAGTGTGTGCCAAGTCCGAGTTGTTTGGCGGTCCGTCCTCTCTGCCTACCCCTGCGGGGAAACGGCGTGATGGTTAGTTAGTTAGTTAATTAGTTAGACAAATAAGTACGGTTTTTTTTATCAAGATACTGTTAAAAAGTAACTACATGACTATTTTCTAGTAAAATATTAGTCATTCGAATAAATATAATGGTCGAGATAGGAAAATATTAGTATTATTAACAACACGTGTTCTGACGTCCTATTAACATATTTTTTGCTTTACTTACAGTCTGTTATATTTTTTTTCAATTCATTCGTTATTGGCCTTCATTCCCGTTTTTAACAGGAAAACGAATAATTTGACCATTTTTTTAATAAATTAACAATACTTCAAATCAGTAAGTTTTATTATAAAACACGCAGAAATAACCAACCGTATTTAAAAACGATTAAAACCGTAAGATATTTAAACGCGTCGACGGGCTCCGACAGAGCTTACTAAGCTACCTAATAGTTTTCAAAACACAGCTTTTCAAAATTTATCAATATTTTGTTGTTCTGGAATTCGACAAATTTGCATCAATCGATCAATTTGACATCTTTATTATTTTAGACCGTTTTAAGTGACCGACCACTATCTCTCCCTTCCACCCTCTCCCCCTATCTCTCCCCACCACTCCTGCCCCCTCAAGTTTAAGCCCTTGAGAGCAGTCGTCGAGAACATCTGCTCGCGTCTGGCACTTGCTTCGCAGCACCCTCTGTTTCTCACAACGGATTTCAATATGTCCATCATCAGTAGGCAAGTAGGAGAAGATACTGTCAACAACCACATGACTCCACAGATTGGAAGGGAATCGATGCTAATAGCAATTGGTAAAAACTTCCAGAAAGTGAAATTCAAATTTAAAAACAGTCCTTTTCGTGAGCTGTAAAAAGAACTATTGTTGTTGGTGAGGTCACTGTCAATCCTCTAACACTGTCAGTCCTAAAACAGTCGGATGAAGAATTGAGATATTTCTTCACATAGAGCTGTCACCAATCCCATTGTCACTATTCACTGAGGAGGGAATAAGAAAGGGAAAAATCCTCATTATATTCAACATTCCATCCTGTGAACTTAGATGAGAAGCAAGGAATAACGAAATTTTAAGTGGTAGATGAAGGTCACTTAAAAGAAATAAATTATAATGAAATCAAGGATCTGACGACATCTCCAATCTTCATCGGGGAAGAGTTAAGCCCGTATCATAAAAAAATTCTTTGGAAAACGAAACAATTAGCCAAAGAAAAAAATTACCAATATGTGTGGTACAAACAAGGGAAAGTTACGGTACGTAAAAAATAAGACGATAAAATTATCTACATTAAGCACCTTGATGATACGGTGAAAATAATTTAATAAATAGAAAAAAAACATAAGTTAATCCACTTAATAATTTAGATTGCGAAAATGGATAACACAATATCAACAAACATACCAAACATATCATCCATGAGTAATAATTTTAACATAATGCATCAAAATATTAGAAGTATCAATAAAAACTTTGACGAACTACAAATATTGATAAAAAGTTTAAATTTAAACTGGGATATTATTATTCTTACTGAATGTTGGTTAACTGATAAATACTACCCACTACAAATTGGTAAATATATCCATTACTCTACAATAATGAACAATACAAAAAATGATGGTGTCGTTATATATATTAAAGAAGATATAGAAGCTGATGTCAGAGAGATCTGTATCAATAATGCAAACTGTCTAAGGATATCAATCGGTAATGATACAACTCTAGATCTAGATATAGATCTCTTTCTACTAAAAATCTGGAGCCATTTCTAAACTTCTTATCTTTTCAACTAAGTTTACTAAAAAACACTAAAGATGTATTTATTATCGGTGATATAAATATTGATATCCTCAAAAATGGCCACCCAAAAAAATATGATTATATGCAGACACTAGTATACCATGGATATAAAAGCCTAATTGATGAACCTACACGTGTACATAATGAAAGCAAAACTTGCATTGATCATATCTTTAGTAAAACTAATAAAAAAAACTCAAGCCATTATTTGTCCTACCACACTGACAGACCATTATACAATAATTCTATCTATTACAAAAAAAATACATTTGTAAACCAAAAAAAGAAATCACTCATAACGAAGACTGGAACAAATTGTAAAAAAGTCAAATTGGAGTTAGCGATGAATGACTGGACAAGCCTTCTAGAAAAAGATGATACTGATACTGCTTGGAGTTATTTTATAGAAATTATACAGCACATTATTCTATTGAACACCAAAACCATAGAAAAAGAGGTATCCAATAAAAATTTACACCTTAAACCTTGAATTAGTCAGATTATTATAAACTCAATCAGAAAAAGAGACAAACTGCACATAAAACTAAAAAACAACCCTTTCGAGGTCCATACACTTTGATTCTACAAAATATATCGTAATACATGTAAAAATGTAATACGTTATGCTATAAAAACAAAATTGATGAATGTAATAATGATTCTCGTAAACTCTAGCAGATCATTAATGAAATTACTAATGCTAAAGCTACGCATAACGACAAAAGCATTAAAGAGTTAAACATTGATGAGATTTCCAAATCTTTTACAGAACATCCGGACAAGGTTCTTGACTTTATAAACAACTATTTTTGTAATATTGGCTCTAACTTTGCAAATAAAATTAAACATAATTCAATGGCTGTCGAAAAAACTTTGAGGCTTGACGATGTAAATAAAAAAAACAGCCTCAATATAGTCAATATAATATAAATACGTCAACCGGAAACTTATTAGCAGCAAGAAGCAAATCATTTAAACATCTACAAAATGAAATAGTCCACCCACTGACGGAACCTTATAAATCTGTCAATATCAAAAGGTATTTTTTCCGCTTGTTTTAAAATTGCTACGATCATACCAATATATAAAAATGATCCTAAAAATGATAAATCAAACTATCGACCAATTAGTCTTTTAACTACACTATCGAAAATATTGGAAAAATTTATAAAAAAACGAGTGCTTACATTTTTGGATTGTAATAAAATATTATCATCTACGCAATAAGGTTTGAGAGAAAACCTGAGTACTGCTTACGCTATAGCTAATGTAAAAAATACAATCATAAGAAAAATGGATGAAGGCAAAAAATGTTTAGCAGTTTTCATTGATCTTCTAAAAGCTTTCGATACAATTGACTATGAAATACTGAATTTAAAACTAAAAAAATGGAATAACCGAAACAACTCTAAACCTACTTAGAAGTTACTTAACTGGAAGAGAACAATTCGCACAAATTGGTAAAAAGAAGAAGCAAAACTTTACCAATTAAGTTCGGTGTCCCCCAGGGAAGCGTATTAGGACCTATACTATTTTTAATTTATATAAATGACCTTATGAATCTTCCTATCAAAGGAAACATAATGAGCTTTGCAGATGACACTGTTTTTATATTCCACGAACAAGATTGGACAAGAACCTATAAGGAGACTGAACATGGCCTAGCTGTTCTTCAAAAGTGGTTTAAATCTAACTCCCTTACATTAAATGTTAATAAAACCAAATATCTAACTTTCTCCAAAAACAAAAGAGGACATCCAATGAATGAGCATACACTAAAATTACAGGAATGTCAAAACCATTTTCCTCAATGTTCCTGCCCGCATATAACACAAACCAAAATCATTATATATCTTGGGGTCGAAATTGACGATAAACTACACTGGGATTCACACATTGATCGAACCTCAAAAAAGCTAACAAAACTCATCTATTTCTTCAGAAAATTACGAAACATTATGTCAACTAGGGATTTAAAAAGAGTATATTATGCCACTCTAAATTGTAATATGGAATAATAGGATGGGGCTCAGCAGCATCAAAACACGTTAAACAACTGAAGGTAACTCAGAATTGAATCATAAAGACCATAATAAAAGTTCCCTTAAGGACGTCAACAACAGAAATTTTTAAACAATTTGATGTTCCAAATATACAGAAAATCTATGCCAAAAACATTTTGGTACATCACCTCAAAAATGATTTACAGGCAAACACCTTACATACTCATAAAACCAGAGCCAAACGAACAGAGATACTAAATATGCCAAAGTGTAACTCTAGCTTTGGACCAAGAAGCTTTGAACTTTTAGCAGCAAAGGTATATAAAAAACTCCCACTTAGTATCAAACAATTCAAAACAAAAAATCACTACATTAAGGACATTAAATCTTGGTTTAAGGAACCACCGGATAAAGAACTTACTAGCATACTTAAAACATCGTCGTAGGAGTTTATGGAAATCCTTACCCAAAACATGAAGTTGAATCATAGAAGTCGCTGAAAAACTTCCAAAACCTAGTCTCCCTCAACACAGGATCTCCTAGTGAGGAGGACTACCAATATAATAAAAATGGAAAACCATAATATTCGAGAACTGCAGGCAGAGGAAGATGCTGACAGGCTCATCATCACTACAGCCATGACTCTTGCCACTTTTTACGATGTAGTATCAGCGGCTGGTAAGAACATTGACTTCAATGATAATGCTCATTGTTCAACGTGATATTTTTTTAATAAATGTGGAAGAAGTAAATCCACAGATGTGATCAACTCCATCATCTTCTCCTCAAAATACACTAAAAAACTTAAAACTTTCCTTGTCACCAATGCCTTCAGTGGGTGTGACTCGATATCCAGCTTCTCCAGCTAAGGGAAGATGAAAATATTGTCCATGGTAAAAAAAAACCCGGGCCTCGAAATGGAAGATGTGATTTTTCTCAACACCACCTCCACACCTGAAGAGATAACAGCATCATGGGAGCGGATAATAGTTGCTCTGTATGGTGGGAATCCTGACACCTAGAACCTTTAATTAGGCGTACGAGGTCGGAAACTTAAATTAGTCAACATCATAAACAACTTTTAACAAAATCTAATGTTTGTGATATATGTTTTAAAGGGGGATAAACGTCACACTATAATAATAATTAATAATTTAATATTTAACAATATTTATTTTATTCCGGAATGTGGGGAGGTTAGTGAAATCCTGCACGTCCAATAAAGATAAAGTATATGCATACAGGAGGCTCTGACGAACTTAATTTTCCTCGACGCCTATATCATCTCAGGGGATGTGGTGTGGATGGTCTTTTTAAGGAAATGAAGGAGAGGAAGTTTGGGGAAGAAAAATGGCAGAGGGGTAGGTAGGAAACTGGAGTAAGTGTGTCCAGGACTGACGGAAGTATGAATTCATCCCTCCCCCTGCAGTGCAAGGCCGGGAGTATCCTCCTGGAGACGTCAAAGACCTGCATCAACCAGTCTCTCTCGAGCCGGCCCGCCACGCAGTAGGTGGAAGACGCATCCGCTGCTAAAATCTGTGCAAATCTCACCCCGTGAACCCGGGAAACCCTGTTAAGTCACTAAACGTAGCAAACCACTGATGGGGAAACCTATGACAGGTGTTTTGGGTATTCAATAAATGGTTCCCGGGGCGGCGGTAGTTGTACCCGCTTAAAAAAATGTATGTATAGAAAACAAAATAGGCTCTAACCTTGGTCAATAATAAAACAGATTCGTGGGAGGGCTTAGAATTTCCGCCGTAGTCATTTCAGAATTATTCATTTTTATTAATACCTTCCACTCAAAAATAATGTAGCTTTTAAAGAATTACTTTTATCGTATCTCATCTACGTTAAATGAAATATTATCTGGGCTGGCTGATCTTTCTTCGACCAAAAAAAATATTTTTAATTTTCTACAAAATCTAAGAGTTAAAACCTACCAATTCGCATCAAATATAAATATAATTACACATCAAAAAAAACCATTCAGAATGGAAGATTCACCACCAATAAATAAGTGTCGATGACGCATTTGGTGATCAGATCTTATAACGAGGTTTTCCTTTAACCCATAATTTCGATAACTCACAACATTCTCAATATAGGGGCGCCCTAGTATGTGTGATATCCTAGAGAGTAGTTTAAGAGGTTACCCATAGTTGGTACATAGGTGTCGATAATGCAGAGATTGAGACTATAATAAATGCTATTACTGCCTCAAGGTCGAGGCCCAGAATAATACCTACCGCCTTCTAAATAAGCAATCAGAGCTCATTGATATCTACAATAAAGTCCAGAGTATTTTGGTAACTTCAGTGAGACAAACCCAGAGTTACAATAGTATATTTATTTAACTAACTAACCATCACACCGTTTTTAACTCGATCTTAATACGCACTCATTCACTCAAACATCTCTCTTTTGTTATTCTAAATCTTGACATGTCCCGACTCAAGAATCTGCTTCATTTGATGGAGCCATGTCTTCCTTGGTCATCACCGACTAATTCTAATATTCACATTTGCGTTAAATATTAATTGTCCTTACACTCCTTTCTTTGTTCATTCGCTCTACATTCCTAGACCATCTAAGTATACCTCTCTTAATCTTATTCATTACCACATCAGTATAATATTTACAGAATTAGTTTAACAAAGATTTATTTTTTAAATTCCATTAGGTTATGTTTAATGCCCACACGCTTAAAACTAACATTTGGCATTTCTTAGAAATTCACATATTTGTTAGACTACATCACCCGAGTTCGATAATAAAAGTTTGACCTTTCACTGCAAAGAATGAAATTTTGGAACCTTTTTATGAATTGAGAACCCACATGGTAACTACTTAAATTAATTTATTTTGAAAACTATATACAACCTACCCACCCACCCACGTACGTAAAGTAACCGTTAACTAATCAAGAATTTTCGAAGAACATTTTCAAATGTCAAAAATAAATTAATGAAATATCTTTTCTTCTTCCTCCCCAGTTACCTAACTGACACCACCAAATTTACTTACTTCAGACACAAGGACACGCCCACGTCACACTACTACACACAAACACACACATATGGATTTCAATCACGCACAATTTTTTTATTATGCACTTATTTCTGAAAGATTCACCGGAATCGAAGTATTTATTAATAAAATAAATAAAAACATTTGGATACAAATTTAGTCCGACTTCTTCCACCATTCACTACTGTATACCACAATGTTACTTTTAAAAAACTACATTAATTCAACTTTAAATATACTCTGTATCTCATTATAGTGCAGACATATTACGTTAAGTATTCTTCGGACGTCCCCGACTTCTACCATTTACACATCTCTAAACATTCTATTTTCAGCGATATCGGTCGACTACTTTTCGAGTTTTGTGAGCACAAATTTAGTGAGCTGTTTTTTTAAAATATAAGACGTTATCCTGTCACAGACCGCCTTCTACGTGGGGAAGTTAAAATTTGTGGTTTTATGTATTTTTGGAAAAGAAATTTGAAAAAAAAAAATCGTTGAAAAGAAAATTTCGATAATAGCGCCACATATCGGGTCCAAAACCAAATACTGGAACCAACCATACACATTCCCTAAATTTCATTGAAATCGGTTGGGTGGTTTCGGAGATTAGCGTGTACAAATGGGCACGTGAGATTTATATATATTAAGATATGTAGCTCTTTGAGAAGATGAGACGTTTAATAGTGTTAGTAGCAATGATTATTTTTGACATTGTTTTTACGAGTATTTAATTATTAATATAATTTGGTAACATGATTATTTTTACTAACATATTGTTTGGATCAGTTTTTAATCATCATGATAAGTTGGTAACCTTTTCATTAATCTTTATTGTATGGCGTGTATAATTAAAGAAAGCTGCGTAAAAGAGCATAATAAATAAATAAATCACCGTAATACTTCTGGCCGGGAAAATCTAAAATCTCATGTCAAGCAACATTGTCAGGTTATCCGTAACTCGGGAATGTTTGTATTTCTTTAAAAAAAAAGAAGAAAAAAAAATGGATAACTAGATTAATATAATACATTTAATTAGATCTACTTTATGTCTGGGTTAAATCTTCCCCACAGGAAAAACTAAAACCTTCCACACACTTTTCCACATATGATCATCTAGTCAATCCACATTATGCAAGTGCATTATATAAGCATAATAAATACAAAACAATACATATAATAAATAAGAACAACACGTCAACTCACCAGAGATCAAATGGGAAAATAATTCACCGACTCCAGATATTTTCATGTCAGAGGGTTTATTTTCATAGCAGAGGGAAAATAAATAAATTGGTTAGTATTGCACGATTATTTGGTAATTTTTTTAAAATACTGGTGTAAATGATAATTTATTTTGTGCTATTTTTATATTTTTTGTATTATGTTTTCTTCCCAACTTTTTCTTTGAGTTGACTTAAGTAATGTCATTTTCTATTCACTGTAAATATCACATTACATAGTGTCTATATAATATAACTCAACATAATTTCTACTAATCTAATTTACAACACTGAGACCATGGGTGGAACCATGGTGTCTTCCTTGAGCGTCTCAAGTACTGTGTTTTTACTTATGTTGGCAAAAATAACACTTTATCAAATCTTTGCAGCACAAGTTCTTCTAGTGAAGTATTCATAAAACATTACTACTAATCACATTTTTATATATATATCAGTGAACTGAAATCATCTGTAAAATGTTTGTACGAGAACAGAAATAAATAATTATTTAACAGGCTAACGAATAGTAGATTTTACTGAAGCTTTTAGTATTCTGATGTATTTGATAATATAATGGAAAGAGATAAGTGGTTATTTTTAATAGGATTATATTTTTATTTTAATTTGTCACGATTTTGCATAATTAACACAATTTTTAAAACCAAAAATCTTTTTAATTAACAAATATGTAAATAAATCTGTGCATAAAAAATCCAATTTCACGCGTATCCTGCGGGGTACCGCGAGGTATTCGAGGTATATCCTGAGGGAGTCGAAAAACCCTGCGCGAATCCTGCGGAATTCAATACTATGCTGGATAGTACTACCTACACACACACACACACGCACGCACACACCCTTACACACACACTCACACACACACACACACACACACATACACACACACACACACACACACACCCTCACACACACACACACACACACACACACACACACACACACACACACACACACACACACACACACACACACACACACACACACACACACACACACACACACACACACACACACACACACACATATATACATACACATACTAACAACACATTTACATCAAAACTATGATAATACTATTTTTACTAAGACGTAAAAATTAATATCGTAGATAAGAACCTTTTTAATTTTTATCCGATAAAATAATATAGGTGCAGTCAAGCGTCCACTCTCTGTCACCTTCGTTTATTGGGTAATTTAAAACTAGGAAATAGGTTGTAATCGCGTTCAGGGTCTGCGAATAGGTGCAGATAAACAGGTTACCCTGTCTTCCCTCGTAATATTTTATCTTAACAACCCCTATTGGGCGTCGGCAAAACCCTATCATAAATGCCCATCCCTTGCGGGAATAAAAGCTGATACTTAAAGTAAACAATGTTAGATGTTGTAATATTCATTCGTAAACCAACAAACGCCAAAAATGATTAATACCAACAGACACGCGGTGCGTGCTTTTGTTGCTAAACGGTCTACGTACTTGAAATCGAAAATGGAGGTTATGGGTTCGATAAACACCATAGCCAAATTTCCAGACTCGTGGATACTTGAAGTATCGATTCAGAATACATGTGTTGCCGTGTTTAGCGATCAGTTCTGAATAGCTTGGTACTTCCAAACTTTTCTCCTACTAACCTCCTTCCCCTCCCAACTCTCTTCATCCTCACTACGTACCCCAAGTAGGGTACCATCAGTTGGGACACTTCTTGCGATATTCACATTTTAAAAAAACCCAAAATCGTGAATTTTTCATCTCATGTTTTGTACGGACATATGTTTACGATTGATAAAAAAAGAGAGAAAAAAGAGCTAGAAAGACACAAATATTTTAAATCATGTTCATATATGTATCTAGAATTTTTTAATCTATTGCACCCACTTTGTTACGTAATGAACATAAAATACTATTTAGAAATAATAACATTTTAAAAACACACATGTTGATAATATTTCTTAAAAGTATGGTTGAATACAGAGATGATAAATGTACCTATTCGTATACGATTCTATACGATTGTAACTCTTGTTTTTCTTTTTTAATGTCGTTATCTTGCATATTCTAATGATTATTTTCTTTGAAATAAATGGTTTGTTGCTGTTTCTATTAGAATTCCAGCATAATTCTAAGTTAAATTGAGCCAAACATAAAAAATCATTCAATTGGCTACAGAAAACGTTGGCAGCTGGAGCCTTTTTCGTGGTGGGGGGATAAGATGGAAAAAATCTTGAAAATTCCGTTACAAAAACAATCAAAAAATTTCAACTGCCATAAGAAACGCTTAAGGAGGCAGTCTTTATGATTAACAAGATTTTTTATATATTTGCTATTTATATTCAAAGAATCCACACTATTTAATGAAAACCGAGTACACTAGTCACAAACCCCTTAAGCACCAAGTCCATAGATCCTCTGTACTACCACGTTTCGCCTTATTCCCTTGACACCAGACAGCAGACAGCAACAAGCAGCCCGATCCCTTTAATAAAGTTCACCAGAGTTGCCATCGGGTTTCTGGCGACTCCTGTTTCGGCAATATGACTCCCCAGGTGTTCAGGTACCTTTTTCCCATCAGAATAGAAAATTTCAACAATAAATAAATCGGTGTTAATTCAATCTTTTCAAGTTTGCTTTAGCTGTTTGGTGATATCTAGCAATAGCCAATAGTTATTCTACCGGTTAGTGGCTGAGTTGGAATCGCGTTTGGGTCCCACTCAGGCGTAGTGTGTTCAATTCCTCCGCTGGCTAAGTTCTCCATCACGACACAAGCAACATTTTCCGCTAACTGTTGTAGTAGTAGGAGATTTTCAAATATGTCAGGTTATTCGTCACCCGGGAATGATTGTCTTTCTTTAAAAGAAAGAAGAAAATGTCTCCTGAGATTGAAGTCTCCCGTTTATCGTTTGATTAGTCACCAAGTTCTCCTGAGGTTCAGATCAGCCTTCAGGCAGTTTGAACTATTTCATTTATCCTACTCCTTCCGGCAGCTTCCAAGAATTTAGCCCACTTTTCAATATAAAGTTCTTACGCTGAGTGGAAGTGGAGTATCGGGTACCTTTGCTAACACTTCATTACCCTCCATTTCCTAGCACGCAGATCAGTTCTGTAGATTGCAAAATGGTCTTCGGAGAATACCGGCGTTCCGCCACCTGTTTGTTATATAAGGTACTATTAGGGCTATCTACCTATACGAATGTATGTTGTGTCCGCCTTTTTCTTTATCATGGTGGCTTTCACTTCAGCCTGAAACGCACTAGAGAGAGTTCTTAGAAATGTATACAATTCCCTTCAGACTGACACTGACAACGAGTCCTTCTTCCATCATCCATTGGGACCGTCAGTGAACAAGATAAGTTAATACCTGGATGATCCAAATTATACGTTTCAAAGTTTGGATCTTGGAATATTTCAATCAAAACTTTTCATCCGAAACATTACATGCCTGCAATCGTGCATCATTCCGGATATCGCTCAATCAATAGAAATAGTAAAAAAATTACAAAATATCATGTATCTAGTGTTATTTCGTACGAATTAGTCGAAATTCAATTTTTAAATTGTCGCATAATCGTAAATGTGTTACGCGTAATTTAAGCGTGCATTGAAATCGGAATGAATTGCTGAAAAAATATTTGAAAAAATGTATAAAAATTATTTACGAAATAAAAATTTCAAAATCATGTTAGCTAACCGCAGCATAATTAAAAGTGCATTTTAGTTACGTTTCTCACAATTTTCTGATCTCCAACCCCTCTTCACCGCTACGGGCACAGATTATGGAATCGAATAAACCGTGCCCTCAGCGCTATATATGAGCGTTCATTTTCATAGAAAATGTATGAATTTCAGAAAAAGTTCCGCGTATAACCGTTATCTTATAATCGTCATGAACTCGCTGAAAAGGAATATCTCAATTGCAGTGGTGTGTCAAGTTGAAGAAATATTGCATAACGAAGTCTGCTAAAAAGTATTTTATTTTAATTGGATCCACTGTTAAACTTTTTATTCTTACGTATTATCTTTAACTTAACCACAATACGGGCATGTGCCTAACTTGGTGGTCTAAACATACCTAATAATTGTATTAACCATGTCAGTAAATAAAGAAAAAATTTAAAAAATACATATTTTTACGAAAAATAAAAATTGAAGGCAGAGAAACAAGAAGAAATGTTTTATATTTGCCATCTGTTCATTTAATAAGTATAACGCACATCTCGAGAATACTTTATAGTTTTTATCTTTCTTGAGTAGCCAAGGGCGTTGATTTTATATTGTAATTAGTAACAAGGGGTTAAGCTTGTAGGCACGTAGTATAAATGATGTATACAATATTCTGTTTTTGATCTGTATGGATTACGTTCGTGCAAAGTTTATGATTGATGGTGTCTGGCAAAGTAGAGGGTAGATCGATCCACGCAAAAAAAAATCCACTCTATTGTTTAAGACTCATTAAAAAACAGTTATAGCCGGTAAGTTTCCAGGCATTCTTTTGAGGGATTATTTAATATTAATTAAAAACTTGGAGCGGCAAGATTTTCAAAGATGTACATAAAACATTCTCGGGAACTTGAGCAAAAACATGACATCTCTGATTTTTTTTTTAAATAATAGTGATATTTACTAGGGATAAAAGCGATATATTTAAAATGTGAATAAATGTATTTTTTGCTTGGAATACTAATGCACTGACGTACACGAATACTAATAACAACTTGAGTGTATAGACATAACCATATTATGTAGATAACAACCATTCTACTTTACTTCTGAACATATTTATAGTTGCGGATAAAATGTTCAAAAGCGGCTTGATTGTTCTTTACATCTTTGTAAGATTCATAGGAAAATACATACCTCGAGCTTTGAAATAGCAATCAACGGGATGTCACTCACATCAATCTACACGTTGCCTCATCTGGCATGCGTCAAAACATCGGCATTAACTGGTAAACTTTTAGAAGCGCGCGCTACGAAAGCTCAGGGCAGGACGGCGGACTGGTCGCTACGAGAGCTTCAGCTACACTGCCGTCTGCCGTGGGGAGGCGTAGAGCCCCTAGCGGATGCCTCTACACTTTTCGTGTCCCCTCTACGCTTCCTAGGCGCCTCTATGTGTTCGTTCCATTCTGTATATTGCGTCGGTGACCCGGTATTTTAAGCTGAGTTTCGAAACATTGAATTCACGGAAGCCTTTAAATAAATTGATTGTTTTCAAACATTTATATTATGCTTAATTGTCCCTGTATTTATTTATTGTTGTGACTCGGAAACAGTTAAATCAAAATGGTTTTTCAGTGTAACTAAACTAACCTCGTACTTAACTTAACATGTATAATTGTACATATTTATTTATTCATTCTAATGCTTTTTCAAGAATAAGAATATGTGTTCTAACCGTAATATACCGTTATTCACAAAAAAACAAAGAATAAGATAATTTTACAAAAAATTTCAAGTTATAAGGGTATCATTGAATTGGATTATTGGATTACTACGGTAGTTATCAATTATTGAATATCATATAAAATAGACCGTGGAAAAAATACAAAACATTTTTTTTCAGAATCAATGGAAAGATAATCAGATCGATTAAAAAGACTTGGTACCGCTTTTTATGAGGATTTATTAAATTCACAATAAAAATAAAGTTTCCGTTTTTTTATTTAGTATGGTAATATATTCACTGCTTACACGGTACCTACTTAAACATGATAATCTTATTACATTATCAAATATCAAAATTTTGAAATAGGTCAGTTTTTCCAGAATGATTTGAATCATTTTACATCTTGAATATTTTTTCTTTTCATTTCCATATCAGTTTCGTCATCAAATGTATCAATAATTGATACATTTTTTTTAAATGAATGAGATATGTTTACTTAAGACGGAGAGGAAGGTAAGGAGATACGTCAAAAACAAAGCTTTTAACGCGAACGTAATACGATAATATGGGACGAGATGATATTTTTTCCAATTCCCATTATTTACAGAACGTACACACGGAACCTACGGAAAAAATCGTTAAGAGACCAAACAATGCATGTGTACTGCCAAAACATATTAATATTCTGGAGATGTCGTCTGAAGTGACGTTCTCAAATTGATGGTGGTCCGCGCTAGAGAGTGGTAGTGGGCATTGGCGGCTAGCGCTTAGGAGTGCCTAAATTTCGGTCAATCTAAAAATAAGATAAATATCAACCAATAATAATAATGTGATACTATAATGTATTAAGTTAAAATAAGTCACACGGTGGTAAATGTCACCTAAGAAAATCAATTATCCATAAGCGCAAAGCGTGAATATTGACCAATATATTGAAATTTCTCCGAAACATGAACGGCGCTAACCGCTGCCTCGGAATTCTTCAGCGAGATGGAAATACCTAAAGACACAATACATTTATTTGTCGCACTGTAATGACGCCACTTTAGTTTGCATACCGAAAATTCCAGGTATAAGCTTCAAATTGCTAATATTTTTTCCTGACCTGGCGCCGTATCGAATAGGCTGACAATATTTTTAGCGCACCACCCATTTTTTAGTACAAACCGCCACTGATAGTGGGTAGGTTAGGTAATAGGTAGGTATAATACTTCTCTGAGATCCCATTCCAAACAACTGTTGGTTTATTAAAGTCGACCAACGCTGGACACACATTGCCAAAACATTTTACGTAAATGAACCAGGATAAATATGACAACCCTTTCCTTAAGTAGTTGTCAAGTTAACATGCGAAACAGAATCGCAGAAGAAATCTAAAGGAAATTGTCTCTCGAAATGCTTTCTGTATTTTTCGGTCTCCGTTTCGGCATTGAGTTCGTTTTTAAGTTTTCTATCAAAACATCGCAATAAACATGTAAGTGGAAAGCTTATGGTTCTATCCTAATGGCCCGTGTTTCCTTTTATTGTCTGAATAACCAAAAACGCTTTGATCAGACAAAAAATCTTTAACGAAAATAGATGTTGCGATAATATTAATGTGTTCTGGATTCTTGTTTTCCACGTTAAGCTTGGTCTTTAGACTCATCCCCTTTCTGAGTTTTTCGATAGAAGAAATTTTAGACTGAAAAAATGTTGGGAGAAAATTAAGGCGGTCTCGCCGTGGGGCACTTGGTAAATTATTTGCCGGAGTTATTGCTTTTGGTAATTCAAGCCGCGTATCAAAAACCGTAGATTAGTAATTATTATTATTTATAAAAGCTGAGTGCTTTTACATTACATACAATTTGTTCAGGATTAAGAATAGTCATCAATTTTTATGCAGAGCTTTATAGGTTAGAAATTGTGATCTTTCTTGAGAATTTATTTTTCAATTGTTTTCGATGACCGCCTTATTAATTTTAAACACGTAAACAATTGGGTTCTGTTATTCAAGAATTAATCCATAAATTCACAAATAATCAGATAAAGATCTTTATTAAATTTGTACAATTGAATCCGTCTTATATTTATTATAACCGGCATTAGGAGACTAAATTGGGATATAGATGTAATATCAATTGATTGAATCTACCACTTCAAGAATATAATAATTAAGGGAATATTACTTCTTTTTGTTAGGTACTAGCGCAGACCCATGCGATATTATAATTGTAGGATTTTCGAAGCTGAAAATATTTACCAAAAATATATTTGCCTCAGCATCATTTTCTTCCCTAATAATAAATTTAGAACAGCGCCCCAGCAACGCGAAGAACCTGGGCTTAAGTCCCAGATGTGACCGTATCTTTATCTGATTTTCGTTTAGTTTTTTGTTTAAAAAAATCGTTAAAATTCAAATGTTTTGATCTTGCTAAAAAACGTGTTGGAAAATTTATTCAATTGATAAACGAACGTGTATTCGATAACCTTACTAATTGAAACGTAAAATAGAAACTGACACAAAATATTTAATGGAATATACACATTGCTTTATCCAATCAAAGTGGGTTGTTTATTTGTTGCATCAACTTGAAATAATAATAATTTCTCGTCACTTTCGGAATTTTTCCAAAGTATATTAAATGTTCTGTATTTTTCTACATTTTAAAGATGTTGTAAAAAGAAATACTAGATAATATATATAAGTATAGACTAGATAAATATCACCTTTCAAGTTTTTGTAATTCAAATTTACTTTAATATTTCAAAATTTTGATTTCGAAAATGAAAAAAGTTAAAATAAAACATAAAACAAATATTTTTAATCAAAATATCGAAAAATTTCGGAGAATTAAAAATTCAAAGAACACAGTCCTTTTATTTAAAGATTTTGCAAGATTACACACTTGACGCCACTCCACTTCTTATGTCGTTCATACAATTAAAAATGATTTTTTTTAGTTATTTTTTTTTATTGAATATTATAATAACAATTACCAGATAAAAACCAAAAAATCAGGTATACTAGATACATTTTGTCATCAATGTAAAAGCTGATTTTTTTATCTTTGTATTTACCTACACCTGCATAAAAGAATTTATATGTTATTAAACAACATCACTTTCATGGAAGTTTTATTAAATTCACGCTCTAAATACTGTTGGTATGAGTCAAATAAAAATAATATGCAGGAAATAACCTCGTTTTTTTCGAAAAGATGAAAATATATTATTCACAATATCACATCATTAATGGATTAAACTGAAAAAATAACACCAATGACAGTTAATATATTGAATTGACTGAAATAATAGTGAATTAATCATTAGAATACAAATCATTATCAAAACATGATTATAATCCAGTAAGTTATTAAGTTATTCCATAAATAAAAATATTCACCCTATACTTGTAGAAAAGTCAATAGATATCTACGACATCTGTGAAGTAATTTAACAGAACAAATGCACTTTCTTATTTAAATAAAGTATTGATTATTATGCAAAAATAATATTGTTACCTACTATATCTCTTGACTGATAAGATTTAGGACGTGTGGTTTCGCAGAATTTGAACAATTCATCCAACTTTGAAGTTGATTTTCAATTTCTGTAAAGGTTGTTTTATTTTATTTAATATTATAGAAACAAACAGTACATGATATACAGAGATGAAACAATATACAAGAATAAGATACTTCATGTTGGGTACCTATGATATGTTTCCTTGTAATGTCTGCTAAGTGGTATGTTTATTCCGTAATTACCAGATGACGTGTTTATAGTTGTGTGTGTGTGTAATGTATTTAAGAGTGTTTTTGGGTGTGTGTGTCGCTTTGTATGCGCATTGCACAGTTTAAATTATTGAGATGATGCCACTTTGAATTTGGGCAATGAATCCGATGTATTCAAGTTCTGTTATTATATCATTATTTGCCAGTTGTTACACAAAACTTAAATAATAAAAGATCTTGAATAGAACCTTCACAGAACTTGAAAATCAACTTTGAAATGTGATGATTTGTTCAAATTCTGTGAAACAACTCGTCCTTAATATTTATAAGTTCCAATTGTGAAAATTAAAAGTTAAATGAATTTGAATAATTTACGCAATACTCGGAAACATTTCAAATCAAGCACGCACCCACAATCGAAATTAGTATGTTGAATTATAATCCGAAATTAGCAATATTTATGAATTATACTATTATTAAATACTGTAACTATTATTCAAAATTTGACATTTCCATATTTCACGTCGAAACGGAGCGAGAAAACACATAAAGTTACCGTTACTCCAATTTTCGAACATTTAAAAATAGTGCTAAAAATGTTTCGTTGCAATTTATTTGGAAACTTTGTAAATCTGGAAGTGGATAAAGCATTTCACTATCTGGAGAGTTTTTGATTGAAACCGTTGAAGTTTATACACAAATTCAATATACTTACTCGTGTTAACTTCAGTTATAAAGTCCAATGGAATTCTATTTTTGCGAAACAAGTTATTTGAACAACCAAGTGCGAGAATCGAGAAAACTATAATTTTCACGTTAAGATATTAAAAAAACTGCACTTGTTAAACATTCATCCCTATCTACCTTTTTTTGAGCACAGAAAAAGCAATATTCAACTATCCAAAATTCTTTAAGAAATATATTCATAATAAACAACAACAAAAAATACGGTAGATACCTATTGATTCTTTTTCTTATTTTCCCAGTTTAAAAATTAAATAATTTTTTCTTATGTCCACTCTAAAGTTAATCATTTTATTAAATTGTAAATTAACGTGTTAATATTATCGAGCTTTAAAGACAGGTCAGTAGACAGTGGTTGGGGAATATAACGAATGCGAATAAATTGTATATTTTATAGCGAGAAAGGTTATCGAAAAAAGTATCTTGTTTTTTGGCATAACTGCGGGATCAAATTTCGGTCTCGTGAAAGTCTATTTGAAAATGTTTTATGCGCATGTATTACCGTGACCCTTTCTGGGGGTATATACGTATTAGGAAAGAAACAAACTTAGGGTCTCTGAAACAATGAAAGGAAACAAAGGGATTCTGTTACAAAACTTATCATACGGCTTTCTGTTTTTGGGACGAAGTTGTTTGAATTAACAAGAACGAATGGCGCTTTCAAAGGGCTCGGATTGAATCGAGATTACTCTATTCATTTATTGATTATATTCAAAATCAGTCTCTCGAATGTTTGAACCTTTATAATACAATCTGGACGCTCTGACCCAAATGGAGTATTTTGAGAATACATTAACTTGTGGTTTTATTCAATTATAAATATTGAAAATTAATCATTACCTTTTTATTCTAAGCTTAATATTCACCTCTGAGAATTTGCAGTTAAAACTTATATTTCCATTGCACATAATGTGTTTAGTATCTGAGCTAAGTGACTCATACTGTAAAAGAGGCGAAAAGGGACGCCATAAAACCACGCTGAAAAGTATGAAGTTATAAGACACTGAAGATATCTGAAACCTGAAACTTTTATTTTCTGATATGTACATATAAATGTTTACCATTTTCTCCACCCTTTAACGCAAAGGCTTCCATACCAGTCAATTTAGCTTTAAGCCGCAATCACTAATACGTGCAACACGACGCCGTTCAATGTTTACTTTTCTTTTTTGTTAAGTCAAAAACAATTTTGTTTTGCATCCCTTATTTACTATCTATACCTAAGCAGGGAATTGTTTCATCTTACTGGGGTATATTTGCAAACCAAAAACAATTTACTAACGTGACCTTTGCTTTATATATAAAAATTCGGTTTAAAATTTTGACTCTTTTTTTACTATTGAAATATTATAGTATTGTTTTACGGTGAGTATTAATTGAGTATTTTATTTTCAGGAGTTATTGAGAAATATTAGTTTCAAATTTAAAAAAAAAAACAATTTTATCTCCAAAATTTAAGTGCCCAAAATTTCCCCTTAAATCATTAAATTTGTAAGTAGGTATTTAAATACTTAATAAGGAGCTTCGGTCTATTTTTTAACGACACTGACCTTCTAACTTAAATAAAAAAATATTATTTATAGTTAGTTTTATTAGTTAAAATGCCTCCAATATCTGGACGTGACCTGTGACGTCACCAGTCTCCTGTCTCAACAAACCTACGCTTTAAAATATTGATGATGCAGAGATTGTTTTTTGAACATTGTTAGAAACTTGTGTATTCTTTAAAAATAGCTCGTCCACTTTCAAATATCTAATTTTAAACACGTGTGGTAAAAATGTCTACAAAATTATTTGACTTTATGTCGGTGCTCAATGCATTATATATTTTAGGAGCGATGAACCAGAATTGTCAACTGTTCTCTAGACTTCCCTGAAGTAGAACCTAAATGACTTTTGCTCAAACCGCATGAACTCAATAGGAAACTTTATATATTGGAGTGAATATTTTAAGACATTTTCACATCTCATGACAGAAGTTCACAGAATAATTACTCTGAATTTGAATATGGGCTTATTATGCGGGAACATAAAAAGCATCCCCAGGTTGCCGGAGGTTGCTCTAATTTTAAGAAAAGCCTAATTTGAATGATATCCTTAGGTAAGTTCTTCATTGTGATCAGGGATTACAAGAGAGATTATGGAAATATGTAAGAACAAACCCCATTATTAGTATTAAACTGCGCGCATGAAAATGTCGCTAACATCATTCACTCGTATTACCACAAATCGCAAACTAATACGAAGAGCGATGCGTGACGCCTCGCTTTTGTTTCCACCTACACATCAAACGCCATTGGCACCGTTTTCATTGATAGTCTTGGCGACGGTCGGTGTGCGTCCATACGATATATCACTTTGTTTCTATTATCTATAGCTGTTAAATACGCAGCTATTGCAGTTATCTTTTTTTTCGTAATTCAATATATATGGGTAGAGGGTATCTATAATAACATTATATTAAATATATTTAGGTCGAAAATGAAAATGAAGTACTGACATGTACCAAAGATAGCTTATATTTTTATGGTAAAGATATAAACATAATAAAATATATTTAAATCCTCAAACCACTGTTTTTTTTGTGTACACATATTGTATCTCCTTAACAATAATTTTAATATTTATGCTAAACGAAAGTCCATGCCAAAATATTGTACTTACATAATTTACAGATAGTGTAATATTTAACTAAAAACATGTTTTCACATCACAAAATCTAATGTTTCCAGGTTGCAGATCTTCAAAAATAGTTTTCTCGATATTATGTTTCATTGAGATACAATATTTTAACTCTAAGCCATCGATAATGTAACAAAATGAAAAACTTTTGAGCGCTTTTTACATACGGCTTCGTATTTTGCTACTGTAGGTAGATATGATAACAATAACATCATTGAGTTAAAAAATTGTTAACATGAGTAAAAAATGCGTATATTTATTTACTTTGTCGTTTGAATAACATAAAAACTAAAGTTTTTCGGTAAAATACTTTCAAAACTAACGGTTTATGAAAATGCTTCAACGTCCGGTTATAATTAAATAACCCCTAGTTCTTATCGTGCAGATAGTTGCTAGACATTAATAGAAATTATTGACCTTTTAAAAAATTAAACATTTCATTTTGAAATCATTGTATGTCGTTGTTTAGGATACTTAGGGATGAGATGTACTCCATCAGATTCTTCAATTTTATAGAAAATAATAATTTCAGTTGGTAATTAAATTTATTTTTCGTAAGTTCAGTGAAATCTGTCAATCTACAGTTGCTTTGAATTTATGTGTACTTATTTTCAAAATAATAAGCATCAAGAGAATTTGGCAAGCGATAAAGTACCTACCTATAATATATAATATATTATATTTGTAACATAAATTTATTTTATTGCAATTTTCTATCGTTAATTTGGTCGTCTCCTACAAAAATACAAATGTATCATATTAATTAGAGCAAGCTCAGGTAAGAACTTTTCTAATTTTAGGAAAAATACCAAATAGAACCGATAATATAAGTCGTCAAAATGTTGAAATTTGGGGCCCGCCGAAAAGTTTGTTACATATTTTTTTATTTAATATATATAAGTAAGTACAGGATATAATATGAGTACATAAAAAATATATTTACATTACAAAATATATTTAAGTTCGAAATCTCACCAATGAAGAAACTGGTTTTTGTGCTTGGTGAGAGAGTTACACTAATAAAAATAGAATATCATTATGCTATAAGTAAGTATATATATATGATAAGAACAATATATAAAGAGACAAAATCAAAATACAGTGGAGATGAGTATAGACTGATAATAAATATCAATGAATTAAAAAAACCGGCAATTATTTATCATCAGATGACATCATGGTTCGATTATGAATTATATTGAATCGTGTATCGTGTGACATCACAAGACACTATTACATACATTTTACGTTCACTTTGAAAGTTCATAACTTCCTCATTTTAGAAAATATAGAAAAAGTAATTTAATTGTCTTGAATAACTTTTAAAATACATTTTCATAAAAATAAATCTAATGAAACGACCTCATTCAGACAGCCCGTTTTGTTCGTCATTAAATAAAATAAATAGTTTTCGACAATGTCACATTAAGCGTATTTATTATTAAATGGAAATGTTGTCAATAATAAAACCTTTTTTTTAACTATTTTACGTTGTTATTACCAGTTAAAAAAATACAATACATGAACTGTAATTTACCGAATTAGATGTTAAAAATTGGTGATTTATCACTAAAACGGTTAATGCTTGGTGCAGGGATTTCATTCTCTGATTTAAATCAAATCGCATCCGTTTATCCAAGCTGCGTATAAAAATTTACCCAAAAAATTTGTATTTACGTATGTATATGTCATGCTACTTTTTATTTGATCATAAATATTTGTAGCAGGTTGATTCCTATATAATAAAAATGTATTATTGTTGATTTTACTTCAAGTTCATATTATCCTTTTCATATTTTTGTTCGCTGGGAAAATATTACTCTATTGGGTATACGAATATTGTAATATAAATTTGAATAATTTTATTTATGTATCTACGTGGGTACGTTTCATTATTACTCATTATTTCAGCACTGAACTGAGTTACGGGGATGAATTAAAGCCGATAGAAGCGTTTATGGTTTACTTGATCTCCGACGTTACCGAAGGCTGCTAAATTTAAAAATTTAATAAACGCGAAACCTAGAAATCTGACGTCATTTGATTTCGCTCTGTGCTACGATTATGAATATTATCCCGATGCTCTTTTGTTTTGTTCTAACGCACTTTCCAAAAAACGAAAAATTTAAAAGTGGTGCCAAACTTAACACTTCTGAAAGTGAGGGGAAGAAAAATCTGTAAAAGATGGGATGGGATTACCTGTGATGACACTACATAACTAGAAAATCAACCGCGTTTTTCCCCTACGAGAACCCCCACAGGACCTTTCCAACCCCTCACTTTTACCGCAATTTCTTCCGATCCGTTATGTAATGCTAGTTTTTATAGTACAAACAAAATATTTGTATTATAAACAAAAATAACTCTACGCAACTATATTATTTCCACCATTACAATTTACTTCAAACCATTGATAATGTACACATCAGCAATATTATAAATATGGTAATATTAAATAGGGACATCTTTATAAAAATCGCTTGTGATTGGAATTACTAATTAATTAATATATAAAGTTGGTGATTAATTAACATTTCTATAATGAATAGATTAGTTTGTAGAATATCCCTATCTATATAAGTAATCTTATTCTCGAGAGGTGTTCATTACGTCAGATAATTCAGCCATTACAAAGCAGTATTGCTGAAGGCGATGGAACCTATTCTGAACTAATTGGAAAACTTCACCAAATAGTTATCATATTTGGGAGTAATATAGGCACTTGGAGATTATGAAATATTTAAATTATTTGCTTAATCTTATCTTTTATTTTTATAGTCGCACGACGACGTTTCATTTAGATTTTATCGTTTTTTTCGTTGGTTGAAAAAATTCTCGGTTGACAAGATTAATGTGTTTTTAGGCAGAGTCGGAGGTAGGTGGGTAGGTGAGTAGCTTTTGGGATATTTCCCATCGTTATAATGAATAAACTGACCCTCACACGGAGGGCGTGCCGTATCGAATTCACTTCCGTTATCAATCTTCGTTTCGTGCAATTCGCATTCCACGTACATTAAACACACCGATCCATTCATAAGGAACATGACAAATAGTAAACCTTTGAACATTATTTACCACTGTTTAGCGTATCACAATCTTGTATAATAATTAAAAACATCCTGTACATATTTATATTTATATGTACAGGATGTTACGGGACGTACTTGACTTACTTTAACCAGTGATTCCTGACATTATTTTGATTTAAAAAACGGAAATGAAATTTTTTATCTCACCCTAACACCCTGTATGTATTTACATATATAGACCCTATTTATTTATTTTACATTAGTTCCACACATGTGGAAAATACTTTCACTCATGGCCTATGTCATCTTTGGGGATGCTGTTGTGGAGGGTCTTTTCAAGGAAATAAAGGAGAGGAAATTCTGAGAAGGATACAAGTATGTAGGGTGGGTAGGAATCTGGGAGTTAGTATCACAGATGTATAAATCCATTTCTTCCACTGCGGTGCGAGGCGAAGGGTTGAAAGATTTGCTGAAAAGATTGAAGGGTCTGCCTCAACCTTTGTCTCCCGATCTGGCCCGCCACACAAAGACAAACTTCACTGAATGAAACCGGGCACCCCCTGCTAAGCAACCAAATGAAGTGAACTACTTGGGGTGACCTATGGCAGATGTGTTGGCTATCTAATAAATAGCTTCCGGGGCGGCGGTACCCATTCCCGCCTCACAAATTGGAATCTGGCTATAAACCAACAGCTACCAGCAGAAGGCGCATAATCCCGTCCTTTCTTCCTTTTTCAGCACATTCTTCACAGCCCCATAGCTTACGAATAAACTCAGTTCTCTCGGTTGGTATGTAGGTATATTAAAAAGAAGAATAATTCAAATGATTTATTTTACACAAAAGTAAACAAGTTTTTCGGCGCATGTATTATTTGCTGACGAACTTCCATTCAAGCTTGCTTTTTAAGTCGCCGGTTTTATATTTTGCAAATAAATTAATGATTAAACCAACCAAGTAAGTGGGAATCTATTAGCTCGTAGTTGAATAATAAATTTTTAACGGTTAACTGTTTGTGCTCACATTAAACTAACCTGGATTACAAGAGTTGTTAATTTGCGCCCAACCGTCTGGAGCCAGTGAGATTATGGCATCCCCAATCGGAGTATGTTGTTAGGCTGAAATTAGTGGGAAGGGGAAGTTGGAGAAGAGGAAGGTGGAGGAGTACATGGCTATTCAGATCTTGTCAACAAACACGGCCAAAGCCATTTCAAGCAACGAATAAATTGGAAAATAACACAAATCAATCAAATAAAATTCACTTGCGCCGGCCGGGATTTGAACCCGCGACCTCCATTGAGAGCATTGCCCCTAGACAAAAGAGGTTCTATTCTATAAAAATCATTATGTTAATACTCTGAGAAATAAGTCACTAAAATGATGAAGAGCTCTCATAGGCATCGTTCAACCGTTATAATGAAAACCTCCCAGTTACATAAATTTGTTTTCCATTATTCGGTTTAAAAGTCAATTATTACATCCACGCAGATGTTTTTTTATAAATTGGTTTCAGAAAAAAATATTCCCCCGTTCAGTTTTTTAATTGGAGTATTAGCATAAGGTTTATCAAACAGTCAACTCCCAATACAATTTAAATCTTGTCATGGTCTGTTCATTAAAGCATTTCCAGCATTCTCGTTAATTTAAGCATTCAAATAATTTGTTTGCATGGTAGATAGTTTTTGTTGGTAGTTTTGAGAACTTCTTTTCTGTGAGCTAACGAAGCTTTTCAATACACCTTCATTAATAAGTTTGGTGCTTTCATATACCGAACCCGCATTGAACTACTTTTATAGCTCAACTTCAAAATCACAAGAACACGTCATCACCGTGCATTTCCTCTATTGAATGGTAAAGTTTTCCTATCACGTATAATATAATGTTACCCTCATGCCTCAAGTTAACAAACGAATTTTCCCCGAACAGGCTTTGAGTGGCGTACTTACCCGGCCCCCGCCGCGATCCCTACTCCAAAATGAAGCTGTGGGTATTCCCTCGTACGGCAGCTATTGGTATACAAGATTGGGGGAAAGGTGACTCGAGCTACCTAATCCTAACAAAGTTACCTACCCCTATGGACCTGTGCCCGCGGTAACCCGCCCGAAGTTCTTCACATTGTGCAAATGTGGTCAGTCGGTTAATTAGCTCAAATGTGGAGCGATGTGAATTAGTGGTTTGCGCAAATCTTTAGCCACAAACTCAAGAACATATTTTACCCTAAACGGTAATTTAGCATACTCTCACCGGAGAAGATGAACTACGGTTTGGAAGTATGGAATATCAACGTTAATATTTTATTTACACGAGTAGCTGTTTCGAACTGGCGTTTCCTGGAAACTTGATATATGTGTGGGGAGATTAAGTATGTTTAAGGATGCTTGATAAATTTGCGCTGAAGAAAGGAATCTTCGTATTTTCTAAATATTTATAATAAATCTTTAATAGATTACACACCCAACACCGAACATACCAGAGATAATACAAACCACACAATCCCCAAACCCCTGACAACTTTTTTGTAAGGTAAGTACATAGTTAAATCTTTAAGCCAATCTTAGGAATGATATTGACTTTAGCCGTTTGGTTACATCCTCCGTTTGGGGGGAGTCTTTAAATAAGAAGAGCTTACCTTTGAAAGCAAACATTTCCTTTCAACATGCTCCATTGATGTTAAGCGAAGGGGCTTTATCTTAATACCTTCCTACTCCGCGTGAACAAAAGTAACAGCTTGCTTTAACTGGCCTCATAAGCTAACTTACCTCGGATAATGCCTCCTTTAATTACAGTGTTTCAATTTTGAAACTTTAACCTCCTTATTAAAATAATTATAAAGCTTAACAATTTCAATTAAACAAAAAACTCAGTAAACAGAATATACACAATTTCCGAATTAAAGCAGTATCATAAGGTACCTTTTTATTTTCCACCATCATGCATTATCCTTCACTGTCTAGCAAATTGCAGTAATGTTGCAAGCTTGGATGAGGGATTAAATCTGGACGTCAGATTAAGATAAATGACTTTATATTTCCTACAAACATATACATGTAGTTGTGAATGAAAAATATTCTAGATTATTAGATATTTAATAAATAACACCCTTGGGATTCTATTACGATGCGGCGTTATATGAAAGTGGTATATTACAGTCCAGTTTACGAATAAATACTTACTAAAGTGGTATATTACAGTCTAGTTTACTGAGAAATCCTTACTTATAGCGCTCAAGGGAATGAAGAATAATGTTAATTACAATCATATTACAATATCCAGCGATTAAATGATATTTAAGGATTTCAGGTTCAATTTCAAATAGGCTTTCTCTCACAATCCTTCTATTTATTATTTGAAATATTGAAGAGATGGAGATTGATGACGACGGAATCGTGTTGTCACGATCCATTAAAATAAGTGGCTGAATGATTCATTTTTTGAGATGAGAATAATAATTTATAAGAACTCAGATTTTTTAATTGCCTTGGGGTTAAGACAGCTCAGATTTCTTCTGTAATAATCTGAAAATTACTCATCACGGAGAGTCGGGGAAAGGTTTTGATACTCGTAACCTAAAAAACGTAAAATGGGAATCTTTAAATTAATGTTTAGTACGTTTCTTCCTTTACACCAGGCAACATACCCATGGGTTTTTTCATGGGAATGTTTATTGAATTCCCTCAGTGAAGGTGACAGACGACAATAAATTATATGCGGCATGTAAAACTCTACGTTTAAGGGAAAATATCCAAAGTATAAACATGTTATATTTATATTGCTTTATTTAAAACACATTACGTATTCAAGTCATGGCTCATTCCAACCGGGCGGGTGCCAGATTCGCTAATCTCAATACAAACACGAATTATTTCCATCATAAAACAAACAAGCTGGATTTTATACTCAGAAATTTTCCGACACTGAAGTTTTTTAGATTAGCAAATTAGCAGATATGTAGGTTCCGGTGACCGGATAAGTCATCAAAATGATAATTCATCACATCTTTAAAAAGTTTTATAAAGTCATGAAAAGTGATGAAACAAACACTTTATTAACGGGGTTAAGTAGGTTAGGTTAGGTTAGGTTAGGTTAAAAAAACAAAGTTTTTAATCGTTTCTAATGACTTTATATCACTTTTTAAAAGTTGAGTGTTGAGTTAGAATGGAACCGTGGGTTTCACAATGCAGTTGTTACCCTAATTGCATTGATAAAATGTCACATTTATAATAATATCATTAAAAAGAGTAATTTGCATCGCAACAGTACGATTATTTATTACACACCTATCGATTTACAAAAAAAAGTTTTGCTGTCAATCATCGTGTTTTATGAAAAACCATTTTATATTACAAACGAACCTTCCAAAACATATTTCAAATAATATTTTTCAAACATAAAATTTTTTTATGCCTTTTCTGTATTTTTTATTTATATCATTGAATTCGAGCATTTGGTACGTTCCTTCTTCAAATGATTGAGAAAATCTACCTATATACGTACATAGTACATGCTATTCCTACATAGCGAGGGTACAAGGTAGGTTTTTTATTCTCAATAGCTTTTGAATTCTAAGCAATGTGGAACCTTCCAAAATAGTATTTTGGTTGATATGTTCAGATTTTTTCCATAATATTTTGATTAAAAAAATCCTTTCAAACTCTCTACTAATGGCAATATGAATATCATTCTGTATGTACTACCTACCACTCAAATCTGTAAGATAAATTAAAAGGGGGATTTTTTAAAATCAGCTTGCCTCCTTCAAAGACGGCCATTTTACAGATTTCTTACAATTCATCAAAGTTAATATTCAAGTTCTGTGAAAGTCCTGTTAATGTTATGTTACTATCCAAATATTGTGAAACAACCGGCCAATATAGAAATAATAACGGAACTTTCACGGATTTTGAATTTTTACTTTGAAATTCGACCTTTTATCTCTTCAAATGCCATTCAAATACCGAAACGAATCAATACTGTGTCATGTACTTTAGTTAAATTACGATGTATTGTTACATGTTGATTCATCAATGCAGTATATCAAATTAATTAGACCAGAAAAATTACTCTAGACTTTTTTAGCGAAAATCGCTGAAGCGCTGCAACAGCAACCGGAGCTCAAATAATATTCGACATGCAGTTTATATCTCAGTAAGTTAAATTTAGTCGGCGGATACCATAGCTCATAGATTTAATAAATTATGCGGATCGAAAATCAGGTACTTTTAAAAGCCGCTCCCCATCGACAGAAACGAATGGAGGGCATTTGTGCTAGAATGTTGAACATTTTTGTTTGCCGCTCAACATCGTCGATAACTTATGGATTTTCTTTGAAGATATGTCCCGTCTATGTCTTGTTTCTGTACTGGATGGTATCTACCATTCTATTGGTCTGGAATCTATGGTCTATATCGAGCATGATTAAGAACATATTTTAAAATTTAAAAAGAGTGCTTACTTATATTTCTCGCTAAGTTGTTAAATGTCCCTTTTTTCTAAACTTGGCTTTATTTTTATTATGACCAGAAAAGTTTAATGTGTTAGTTCTTTAAATTAAAAATCTTAGTAGAATTTTCAAATAACTTCTTTTTTTTGTAAGCAATTTGATGGATTTGGCGTTAGAATGCACTTGTTTGAGGATCTAACGCATAGTACAGAGGTCCCACCGATGTTTTGGCTACATCATACCAGCCGTATCGCAGTTAGGCAGAACAATGTACCTAAAGCTGCTGAAAGCATCCGGATGTGAACTGCAGACGGAAGTGGTGCCATCTCCGCTCTTCCGGGAAAACTATTAATTTCTTCGTTCGCAGTAAGGTATTTATGTATGGTTATCCACATTATCACCAGCATTATGTAAATGGGCTTTAGAAAATGAAGACTTTGTATTTATTTATGTAAACGCCCATTAGTTACAATTTTTTTTTATAAAAACCGCTGACATAATAATTTTAATAATCTAATTATCGTGGCTAAGAATACAAAGTGATATTCAACTTACAAACGTTATGAAGACGATTTAAAGACAACTTGAAACTAAATACAAAAGTTTAAAAACTACAGGCCGCCTCAGAACAGGAAACCCTAGTGAGGAAGACTGTGAAAATGTTTGAATTTATATATATAATAATATAGATATAAAATAAACCTTAAATGCATGAGTTTTTTATTATTATTATTTTGTATTAAGTATAACCTTTATACCTACATCATATACAATCTTTGAAATAGAGACTAATACAAAAATTATAATAACAAACTGATGCAGTTAAGGTTTATTGCATATCTGCAAGTATATTTGCTTTTTGTAGTAAGCAATGTTCTTAAAGTTAAATATGATTACAGAACTAGCAAGTTTTATTTCCCACACAATGCAGTACCTATGAACAAGAAGTATACATAGAATGAGTGCGAGAAGCAACTACATCAAATGGAGTATGGAGTCTAGTGTTGTATTTAATCTGTATGCGATAATAAATCATACTCACCAGGTCAGGGCTGTCTAAATGACAATGATTTTACAGCAAATCGTATTGAAGATCGTAAACTTTTCGGCTGGGCATACATTGAAGTTCTCGTATTTATGTTTTGTGGTTCTTTAGTGCACCGGTTGAAAAGATGTTTCGACTCTGGCCCATCAGTCATCATCTCGACCATTGCGGCCAAGATCGCAGTACACTTTGAACTTCTGGAAGCTTACGTGTTCGAACTTAAATCGCAAGTAATATATGTCTAATTATAAGGAATAAATAGTTGAGTGACTTATTTGTAGTTTATTGTCACAATCCCCCAGATGATATAATTATTTTCAATCTGATAAAATAACACATAAACACGATAAATTCTTCCAAAACTTGCTACACTGTTCCTCTTCTCGCGGCACCAAGTTTGTTTTCGCCTCACATTGGTGTATGTTCACATTGTGCAAGTATATCCAAGGCGAGCCAAATTCTTTGATAAACTATTTCCCATTATGTGGGAACTAGTTTATTCAAGCAATGTATGTAGTATGTTTCTATGTCGCTTTCGGGAGCTAATATCGGAGAGCTTCAGTGTATTAATCATACTCGTGAAATATGCACTTTATAGCGCAAAATAAATTGTGCACATAACACAATGTTTTCGTTTACATATGATGCTTGGAATGAAAAATGGAGAGATTTTAATGGTAAATACTTGAATAGATAAAATAAGTTAGTTGACTTAAATTTTTAAAAAGTAACGGTTCATTTAAGCAACATCATTAATTGTTTTGCTTTTTTTTGCGTATTTTAAAAACTTAATTAAAAAAAACTCAGAAATTCAAAGTATTCAAGGTATTCATATCAACACTAATAAAGAAATAATATTCCTTTTATAGTACCTGCCGATTCGATCAACAGTGTGTATAAACCTAATTAATATGTAAATATAATAATATCAAATAATAGCTGAGCAATAGTTTAATACAAGGAGAAATGTTACAAATAACGGTTAACGCGTGGAAGAAAATTAATTATAAAGATATGTTTATTGATGTTATTGTTTATCTACAAATAAAAAAAAATATTTTAATATCTTTCTATTCTCATAATTTCTCAATGTTCACACAGAAACTTTAAGTTTGATGAAACCTTTTAAACTTATCAACAAGTCTATATATAAATATCTACGGAAATAAATACGGCGATGAAACAGAATAGGAATGATAAAACAAGTAGGAAATAATACTCGTAGCAATGGGTCGATGCGGCCCACCCTGACTGGTAAAACAATAAAGACTGTGACAATTGGTATTGTGGGAGGCCGTTATAAATCTACTATACTTATACACCTAGTACACATAGCAGCTAAACAAATAATTCCGCCTCCTCTGTTGACAATATCATTAAATAACTAACGAGCCATATTTTGGTAATTGTACCACCCGTCGAATGAAAAACTCATTTTCCCCCAGGCGGCGAGCCTCGCTAATTGTCCAAAAGCAAACTTGTTGAAAATCTTTTCCGAAATATGTGTCTTTTAGGCAGGCTCGTAAATCCTGTATTCCAGATTTATATGTACCGCATTGTGACTATTGAAATGCCATTTAACAAACTTAGATGTTAAATTTCTATGGGTTTTGAGACTTAACTAGCTCGTGTGTCATGGCTGAACTAAGCATATACGATTGTTGATAAATCATTGAAACAGATACTAACGATAGATCAATCATCCTATAACATTGTTTCTTGCTACAAATCTCAGCCACAGCAAGTAAAGCACCTATACTTCTCTACGTTTACAAAACATACTACCAAGTATAAGTGGTACGAAGCCGTAAGGTAAAGGCTGCCTGAAATCCACCACAATGTTTCAGTATTTATGTCCAAACCTCGAAGCATACAGTTTCTTGGCAAAATGTTACTTTAAAAGTGCCTTGCCGTGTTCCTTTCTGTTCATAATTTAACTGGTAAACAATAGCAACAATTATATGAAACTCGGTAGTTTCCTTTTAGAAAATTAATTTTGTTGAATAAATTAGAAGAGAAGTTGTATCTCAGAAATGGGAAAACATTTTTGGCGAGGAAACGTGAATTACAAAAGACGGTCAATTATTTTATTCGTTATCTACTTGTAATTTATTTAGATAGTCATAACTTTTGTATTACTTCTCCGCCCTTAGCAAAACACATTATTATCTATTGGCGTTCTCTTTCTAAACAATATTGGATCTCGATACGTTGGGGGCACGTAAACTCGATTCTACTGTAGACAGTTTATTACGCCGGGTCGGTATTGTGTCCCATATGCCAACTTTTATTATTTAATGTTTTTTTTTTGTTTTTCGTACTAATGCGATCCTTTGACTCTAACTATTTATTCCCAATCATATATTGAATTAAATAAGTTATCTTCACCTTCCAAGTATTTTACCAATACCTACTGACGGAATCAAAAATAAATTTCTACTTTCAACCTACTAGCGGCGAATTTAACTAATGTGAATTGAATAAGCTTCAATAAATATCCTTTCTTTTTATCAAATATTCTCTTTATATATAACATCAAATACCTTTTCTCTCAATGTACATGCATATTAAAATTAATATTTCTGTGTATGTCCCCTATAGACTCAAAAACTACCGGACCGGTTTCACCGAAACTTTCAAATTTTGTTCTTATTAGTGTCAGAAGTGTTTAGATAGTGGTTTGAATGGTAGAAGAAGTTGGAAAAGCCCGATGAAAATTTAACGCATTGTCGAATAAAAATCGAAATAATGTAGTTTATTTTAATAGTTACAATGTAGAATACAGTAGTGAACGATAAATAAGTCTGGGTGCCCGAGGAAGAACGCATTATTCTTGCACTAGAATGAGATATGGGGGCGAATAAAAATCGAAATAATGTAGTTTATTTTAATAGTTACAATGTAGAATACAGTAGTGAACGTTAAATAAGTCTGGGTGCCCGAGGAAGAACGCATTATTCTTGCACTAGAATGAGATATGGGGGCGAATAAAAATCGAAATAATGTAGTTTATTTTAATAGTTACAATGTAGAATACAGTAGTGAACGTTAAATAAGTCTGGGTGCCCGAGGAAGAACGCATTATTCTTGCACTAGAATGAGATATGGGGGCGAATAAAAATCGAAATAATGTAGTTTATTTTAATAGTTACAATGTAGAATACAGTAGTGAACGTTAAATAAGTCTGGGTGCCCGAGGAAGAACGCATTATTCTTGCACTAGAATGAGATATGGGGGCGAATAAAAATCGAAATAATGTAGTTTATTTTAATAGTTACAATGTAGAATACAGTAGTGAACGTTAAATAAGTCTGGGTGCCCGAGGAAGAACGCATTATTCTTGCACTAGAATGAGATATGGGGGCGAATAAAAATCGAAATAATGTAGTTTATTTTAATAGTTACAATGTAGAATACAGTAGTGAACGTTAAATAAGTCTGGGTGCCCGAGGAAGAACGCATTATTCTTGCACTAGAATGAGATATGGGGGCGAATAAAAATCGATATAATGTAGATTTTGTTAATAGTAACAATGGGGTATAGAGTAGTGAATGGTGAAAGTCAGGGACGCAAGGAAGATATGGCACCATCAAGTGACACAAAAAACAAAAACGTGGAATAAAACATGTACTATTCAATTCTAAAAATACACTCAGTTTTCAGGTACACTAGAATTCACAACCTGAAAACATTACACCAAACCAGAGGCGGCTCGAGGGGTCCAAATGTGGAACGTCAATCGAAAGATTAATGAATATGGAATGTTAATACATATTGCCAATGCGTAGTGAATATTATAAAAACGCCAATGTGTGTTATTAATTCGAAGTATTATACAGTTAAATATGACCGAAGGAGATAAGGTCCCATCAGCTCAGTTGGTAGAGCGGTGTCCCGGCAAGGCAAGGGTCCTGGGTTTGAGTCCTAGATGTGACCGTATCATTATCTGATTTTTCTGTTTCAGATTTTCGTTTAGGAATCGCTAATATTGTCTTCAATAATTAAGTAATCACATAGATCATTGTAGAAATATATTATATATTTGTACAGCGCCCTTGAGGTGATTTTTCAAAAAAACGGCGCAATACAAATCTTCGAAATATTATTATAATTATTAAACCCAGGACCTTCCCCGTGTTGGGGCGTTGCTCTACCAAGCGAACTTATGGGAAATGTACGGTGAGAAAACGAAAATAATGTTGGTAGTTGGTGGTAGTTTTTATTCGAAGTTACAGTTAAATATGACCGAAGGAATTAGGGTCCTAGTAGCTCAGTTCGTATATTAGCGCCCCGGTAAAGCGATAGTCCTCAGTTCGAGTTGTAGATGGACCGTATATCTTTCTGATAGTTCTGTTTCCAATTTTCTTTTTTAAAAAATTGCTAATATTATAACTTAAGGTTTAAGTCATTAAGTCATTACAATAAAATATATTTTGCGTATTGTCTATCTAATATTCAGTACGGTATCATAGCACTGGACGGTAGTATTTCATCAGTACTCACCCAATTATAAAGGCACAGAAAACTATATTAAACAATCCTAAGGCTACCTCTAATTACAGACTCAATCTATAATATTATGAGTGTTTAACGTTCTGCAGATGTACCCTAAAATAATCCTGGCCAATCTTCACACAAACATACATGCAATATGAAAAAAAATTAATCATGTGATTTACTCTAAATAATAATAATAGTATTTGGCTAATTTATGTAGCGCCGTTTTCGTGAAAAATCACCTCAATTAAATACTAACGAAGATATACTCAAAATTCGTGTTACTCGTCCGTTTTTTTGTTTTTCTTTTGCATTAGCTTCACACAGGAGGCCCTAAGGAAAATTATTTCCCTCAGGGCCTATCAGGGCCCTAGGTCATCTTTAGGGATGCTGTGTAGATGGTTTTTTTTAAGGTAAGGAAGGAGAGGAAGATTTGGGAAGAAAAAGGGTGTGAGTGGTGGGTATGAATCTGGGAGTAAGTATGTCCAGGAGTGATGGACGTTTAAATTCATCCCTCCCAATATGACGCACGGCGATGCGTCGAGAGAGTCCTGCTGGAGAGGTAAAAATATCTCCATCAACCAACTCGTCTAATCCGGCTCACCACACATTAAGTGGGCAAACCTAGACAATATTTACCCCCATGAACCCGGGCACCCTTGCCAAGTCACCAAACACAATTTCCCGGGGCGGCGGTATTCCCATACTCGCCTCCCAAATTGAATAATACTACTTTTGGTTAGCAAAACTTTAGATACCTTGGGACAAGATTTTTCAACATGCTTCCAGATAGCGTGAAAAATTTCAAACCCAATGTAAACATTTGGATCAAAATAATGATAAGGCCTTTACCGGTGCACTCACCCAAATTCGAAGTTATTGATATAACTAAGCCATTCAAGGAATATATTTTATTTTTTTATTCACAGGTATTGTAAAATAATTTGAAAAAATACTGCCACAACACAGCCTAGACTAGTGAGACGGGTTATAAGAAACCTCAACGTGTTAAATATTATTATCTATTGTTTATTTCATGTACTTTTTATGTTTAATTTATAAACCATTGTTCTATATTTAATATATATTTTTAATTGCGATTTTTTTTTCAAATTATTTCTCTAAATAACAAATAAATTTTCAAAAATCTTCCAAGAAAAAATAAATGCCGCTGACAGGAATCGAACCTGCAGCCTTCCAATTGCCTGTCGGGTGCGCTAAGTCACTATTCTAATAATTAATAATAATTTGATATCCTTTATGCTTTACATAAAAAACCAAAGATATTAGAAGAACGAGATGTGCTATGAGCAGTTCATACTGTGTGGAATTGTTTTGCCCAGTGTCGCCGGTTTTGTTCACCAATACTACTGCACACCTTCGCTTACTCTAAGGTATCCGCACTAATACATAGAACAGATTTCTGTGCGTACACGTCCCGATACCGTTCAAAGTACCCTAATTAGGTAGTACTCCGCCTACGGTCCGGCGGCCAACATAGCATATCTCGTTCTTCTAATATCTTTGTAAAAAACCTTACCTTGTAAACATAAGTTTATATAGAAAAATAATAATATTTTACAATTCAAAATATTTCACCATTAAATGAAGTTGCATAGTTATGTCTCGACGCCACATAGTAGAAAATTTACTATTTAACAATGCTTTTCCTACAAAAATAAAATGTTGGTTGTTTCCAGGTGAAAAAATCTAATAAGCAATATTTTTTTAATAAAATACTTTAAAATAAGCCGACGTAGCATAGTGGCTTAGTGCAATCTGAAGTCTGCGGCTCGATTCCTGTTTTTTTCAATTTTATTTACTTATAATTTATTGTTTCAAAAATATATATTATTATTAATCGATAACAGCGACTCAATACGATATAAAATACTGTTAGATGCTCTGTACATAATTCACCATGATTTGAAATAATCGGCCTCAAAATAATCGAGAATTGCGGCTAATCCTTAAAAGAAGTTATTCCTATACTCAAGTTATTCAAACCGCCCTATTTTTAGAAATACAAAATAGTTAAAATGAATAGATTGAAGTCCTCAATTTAACCTCAAATGTAAGACTCGATGCTACTATTTACTACCTCATTAACTGTTTCCCTTATTATGAAGCCACCCAACTCAGTACAACTGAACTGGTGGACGTTATAGTTATAACCTGTGCCATTTACTAATAATATTAATTATTACTAATATAGCGGATACTCTGTCAGCGGCTTACCCGTTTGGAGACAAAGCGTGATAATAAATAAGCTTGCAATAAATCAAGTATTTAGATGTAGGCATAATAATACGTATACCTAATACCAAGACAACAAGTGTACACGAACCCAGCGTCGCTTTGTGTTTAAAATTCTGTTTAAATAATCAGAAGCCTGAAATTGAAAGGAAGTTGGCTTTAAGTCTCTTTAATGAGTACCTACCTGTTCTCTTTACAGGACCTCCACTGTTTTAAGCATCTCGTGAGAGGCAAGTTTTCCTAGTGTCATAAAGGTTATACCACAAACCCATCCCCACGAATAAATTTAATCTAACGACAGATATTATTAGCGGTTTTACAGCGAAGATAATTTATATTTTTTTTATTAAATAAGCAGTAAATCGTCGCTTTTCATATCTCTCTCAAGTTTTTTACTGCTCCCAACCCTGTCTGGAGCAAGTGGGACTATAACATCTACAATTGGGGGCTGTTAGGCTGGGGGTAGTGGGGAGGTAAAGTAGATTGGGAAGAGGAAAGGGGGGTAGTACCTGGCTATTTAAACTTCAACACCAAATATGGCTAGAGCCGTTTTAAGCAACTATTTGATTTTTATTTGTCATATTTCACGATTTCTTGGGCGATACTGAAGGTATATACCACTCCGGGTCGAGTCGCAAATATATGTAAAATACATTATTTTGATTGAATTAATTCTAAAAATAATTCAATAACATTTTATTGCGGGATTCTAACCCATGATTTATATTCGAAGGCCCTAAAATAACAAAGAATGTTAGGACATTGTAAACTAAAGTAAATTATTTATGATTTGAAATTTTCACGGCCAAAAGTATTATAGTGATTTAACTTTATTTCAGCCAACGTTTCTTTAGCCAACGATGATTACACATCTGTCCTGATTATGGACACTGCAATGCTGTCCGAAACAAAAAGAAATCTCTATAAATTAAATTATCATTATTTTGTATCAGAGGGAAGAAAACCATTTAGTTTTCCATTCTGGCATTTTTGCTATATTTTTATTAATCTTTCAAGATATTTTTGATGCAGAATGTTATTACTTTGTATATATATGTATAATGAAACATTTTATTATTTTGTATCAGCGTGAGCGATTAAGTATGCCATTTAGTTTCCCATTCTTGTATTTTCGCTCTCTTTTTCCGCCCGACGAGCTCTTAATAACATCATGGACACAAAAGGCATTTAAGACTCATTAGAACATTGTCGAACCATTAGTCACGCTAGGGAAGAATGTATGTTGGAACAAAGACATTATTAATTCGTATGGGTTGCGCCTGCAGATACAATACGTATGCAGTTCGCACAGTGCTTTTCTCATCAGGGGATAGCAATTATTACACTCTCCAGCCGAGTCGACTATTCTTATGTGGGTAGGTGCATTTACAATTTGTCGGGATTGAGTTCTCCTTTCTACGATTTTTTAAAAATATTTTAAGCTATATAATCTACGTCATTTTGAGGTAAAACTCACTTTATGGAAATCCTTTCTGCGAATTAGTTTTACTTTAATTGTACGACTATATATTCTACGTTCCAAATGAGTCATAAAATTATCTTATTTCAATCATATAAATGGTCACAAATATGTGCAAAATGTTCTTTTTAAACGAGCAAATGCACAAGAATCCCAACCGTCTGCAGCCAGTGAGAATAATAGAAATAGTAGTATCAACATAAAAAAGTACAATGAGTAGGTTATTATAAATACAATACAACATATTATAAATCCCGGATATTATGTAATGAGTGTTAAGAAATTAATACTTTAAAACTGTATTTGATTATAGTCAATCTGAGAAGTGCTGACAGACAGTTTTAATTAAGTAGTGTTTGTATGAGGTTAAACTAGCAATGTTTATAGGTTCATCCAAAACATATTTATTTCCAAGTACATGCAGGCGATTCATTATGGAATTGAGTTCAGCGATAACTGATGCGCCAAAACTCTCTCAAAGCGGTGAATTCTTTTATCATTTTTTTTTTCATTAGGTAACTACTGCTTTTGTCAGTTTGCTGTGAAATTTTTGTTACCTTGTAAAAAACCGTTATTTTTTGTTACATTTTTGTCAATTGTTAAGTTAATAAAATACATTTATATATAATAAGGTTACCTACCATCTGCAAAACTCATGATAATTATTATCCATTTGTTACTAAAACAATAAAAAATTACAACAATGGAATCTGTCAAGCAATCTTTTTACTGTTCGGTCTTCGATAAGTTGTAATGGCAAGAAAATATTGATTGGAACACGGCAATAAATTTTTTACATAATAATTTTACCTGCAAAATTACATCCAACCCAAGCAGTTACCACACAGTATGATAAATACTATGGTAGGAACAGTCCATAAAACTCTGGAAACAAAAACATAATGTTAGGGTTAACTACACCATAAATGTTTTATTATTAAAGCCGAACTTATTATTAAATTAATGTATACGTTTTTACGGGAAATTATACCTTTTACCTATGTGTTTTACTGTGTTATATTTATTTATTTATTATTGGGCTTTTACAGAGTAAATTGACAGTTTATGTATGTAAGTGTAACATAATATATGGATAATAGCATAACTAAATTAAAAAGAGATAAAAATCGCATGCTAATACTTAGATTAAAATAAAATAACATTGTAAATAAAGAAAAGTTTCAAGTATAAAGTAATTATGTACATTGTACATTCATATACGCATTAAATTATTCATGTTTGTTGCAAAACCAGTAAGACTGAAAACAGTAAAATAATTTACTCGTCAGGTAAATAGAAAATAAATATAATACTGATATGTATTATAAAATAAATGTTTAAAAAAAGAAGAAAAATAATGTCTGTTGTATCTATAGAAAAAAAAATTGTGTAACACAGTAGTATTATTTCCTTTACAAACTATGCGGGTCGCTGCTTCTGCCAAATAACTATTCGTACCTTTGTTAAACCCTCTCAGTCGCTTCCTGTTGGAATGAATTTCTATTTCGTAAATACCTCCCGATAAATCCTGAATATCTTCCCAAATCTCTCGTTTCATAATAATGTCCTATTATTAGTGAAATCTTAGTTAATCTGGATATTACGCACCATGTGCGAACAATTACAGCTGGAGTATTGGAAAATCGTTCTCAACTAATGGATTTTGAATTTACAGTGTGGTTCAATGGCAGCTCTAAGTGTTTAGATTTATTCTGAATCTAAACACGCGAAAGTACGCCATCGCTAAGACATGTTTGAAACGCTTCATTAGGCATAAACAGCAGTAATTTATCGCTCTCATTATTAAAGTAAGAGGCTGGTTGGAACCGTACATAGTCTATATTCGTGGTTAGCCTTACCGTGGTCGAGAGGGATTCCAATTTTGGCCCGTTATGACATTTATGAAAAATAAGCGATATATCCCGACAACTGCCAAAAGTGCAAGCAAAACAAAATCATTCATTTGGACTTTGGTCTCTTTAAAACACAGGTTCACTCCTTCCTATCCTCAAAAAGACTCTCCGCACAGTATCCCTAAAGAAGACATAGGCCCCGATGAAAATTATTTTCCTCAGGTGCACTAGAATGAATGTAAAAAAAGCTATTAATACTATTGTTATTGTTCTTACGTCTCGTGCCGTGTAAGTAACAAACCTTTTAACACATGAACCCGGGAAAAACGCTACAAGGCGTGCCCTAACTATAATAAATATTTTTTTATTTCTGAAATAAGGTATAATGTTAAAAAACACTTGGTTACTTTACCAAGAAAACAGCAGAATTATATATTTTTAAATGAGTTTTCCGCTGTAGGTTCATTCTGATAGGCTAAACTTTTCGCAAAAGTAATTGAAGCGTGAGTAGGTACTAACTTCACACAAAAGAAAATCTTTTTCTTGACAAAAAAATGACCTGGTTTTATCAGTTCACAAAAAACTTCTGTTAACTTCCCTAACAGATATTATTAAAGTTGGCTAATAGTGGGAATGTTTTTTTATCCTTTGCGAAGGAGATGTAATTTTTTCTCACCTTCGTGCACAGTGTATGAAAGATAGCGGATTATTTGTGTGCTAGAGACACGAGGCCACGTCGTTGAAACGTTTAGATTGGACCGAGTCTCACATCGCTTCGCAGAACTTCGTGCGAACATAAAAAGGATAACGAATGCTAACAGCACGTTCACCTTTATATGAACAAAAGGCTTTTCCACACATATGACTTAGTTTCAGCACTCACCGACAACTTCTCTTTTGGAATCTCAAATGTGAGCCCCACTTAACTTTATCTTTTCAGCACGTCTTTTTATCGCGATATGAAAAGGTATTTTACTTTCTGTGGAGGAGATTGAAACTACAGCGGTAATTACCATGAGAACATTATCTTGCCAAGCTCCCCTTATATTCTTCTGTTCTTCTGTGCTCCTGGGGGCGTGCAACAAATCTCCTTCCTATGGCAAGAGTAATTTCAGTACTTCCGGTAAACATTAATCTACTCAGCATTATCGACGTTGATTAATTAGGAAACAAACTTTCCTAGTGAATTTAGAAACACCTTCCTCAAATGCTCAGAGGGATCAATAGGGTGTTCAATCCATGTTTTTGAATTTGGGGGTTAAATTTTTTTATCAATTAATCCATTATTTATGAGAAATTACTTTCATGTAATATATTTATCTACACACTCGAGTTATTTAATCAAATTATCTTTGATAAATGTATTGTTATTTCGTAAAAAGACTCCATCCACAGGTACAGCTTTTGAACAAGAAAAATGTTAAATAATACGTCTACAGGAAAGGATACACAATTTAATTAACATGTTAAGTACATTAAAAAGTATACGGGTAAATTCACAGTACATCTTTTGACAAGACAAAAGCTTGTAAGGGAAAATTATTAAAAAAAACATTATGGCCGAAAACTGACTACACAAACAATAAAGCAGACACTTTTTGCGAAAACCATTGTTTGGTTTATTATACTCGTGCAAAACTCCCCCCACGGCCTCTCGGTGCTTCAACCCTTTCTTCGAATGAAGTGGAGTAATATCAGAATTAGTATTATTTAATGACACAATTAACAAGTGAACCTCCTTACATAATATTAAGCCAAAATACCTCAATAAATTTAAACTTCTGACTCTGCTTTTCGGTTATGAGCAAACTTTAAAAGTAAAGGTAAAGCTCCATAATGTTGATTTCGTAAAGTATTTTAAGTTAAGATGGCTATCTTATAATTTTCCATTTCGGAGGATTTAAGATAAAAATAAACGATTTTTTTTATTGCAAAATAAAACCATTTCACGGACGTGTCAAGAGTGTTCACAATGGTCAAACTAAAAAAATATTTTTTCAATGGAAGAGGAGTTTCAACGAAAACATTGGTCAAGTTGGGTTCGCTGTGGAGAAAATAATATTTTTAAATACATATTTTGGATTTCACTTTTGTTTTCGGGAATGAATGAATAAATGCAAATCTTGGTAGATGGAATTAACTCACTACCCAACATCCGATCGAGCTCATTGACGACGACAAAGCATGTTATCATGCATAACATCTAAAATTGGATGACATTACAGCACTTAATATATGGAATAAATATCTATCCTTACCGATTGGCGAGGTTGGTAGAGTTGTCAAATCCAGTTCCTGGGTAGGAAGGTTCAATCCTTAGTTAAACCAAAAATATATTTTATAAAGTTTCATAATAAATTTTACAGGAGGCGTATTACAGTAAAAATCTTTATTATTTACGGGTTAATCTCTTCAAATACATCTTTTAAATGTTGCTTATATTTTCGTAAATGAATGAATACAAATCTTTGAAGTGGAAATTTAGCTACTATACTAGTTGTCAATGACAATGCATCCTATCAACTTTTCTCTGAAATTGGATGACATTGCAGCTGTTGACGTACGAATTAAATTTCGGTTCTACCCAATCGGGATTTGGTTCAGTTGTTAGCGCGGTTGACTCCAGTCCCTGGGGAGGATGGTTCTATCCAAAGTCAAACTAAAAAAAAAAATCTTTAAAATTGGTTACTAGCCCGCCCAAGAGATGACGCAACTAGGACAAAAATTTTAAATGGGTGTATTACAGTAAAAAAAAACTTTGATTTTATGGACTGATTTTTTCTTCATGGCTTTACATTTATATTTATTTGTGTTACGTATAAATGACCAATCCCTTGCAAAGGTTATAGAAAATCTGTAAAACAATATGTACCTACATAAAAATCATATAGATAATTTAAACGTTCTTGTTAAATTTAATAATTGTGGAAAAACTTTTAGTTACCCATTGCAAAAACAGGGTTGCGCAGTAGAATGGTTTTAAAAGTATTATTAGCCTAGTCTTTCTACAAAAATTGACAATAAAATTAAATATAAAGCAAATAAGTTTATTTCCACAAAATCAAAAAGTTGAATGATTGCTTATTTTTTCCGGTAAGTCAATAAAAGTGTTGTATAATCATCAAAAATACATATTTCGGTTGTCAGTGCATTGTTTGTAGCTCTGGTTCAATGAACTCGAATTTTAAATTCAAGTGACAATTTCGTCTAGAAGTGGGAACTTGATCACATCTTTTTTGCTTGTCCCTCTCTAAATAAATATCCTCTCTTCTATCAAGCCTTATCTAAAATTGCCTCCCTTCTACCCTCATTGAACATCTCATCACTTCTAAGTCTTAATTCAACTCTAATCTTCCAAATAATTTTGAAATTTTCCAATTTAAACAAAATTAACATATAAAATCACCTTCCCTCTCTTCATAATTTAAAATGACTGCCTATAACACCACTTGAAGGGTGAAAGCCAGAAATGGGTTGAATTTTTGAAATTGGAAAACAGATTGTGTGAACAATTACATAACACGAAAATATATAAAGTACCTACAGATACTAAAATTTTAACAGAAAGCCATTATAACAGATATTTTCAAGAATTCCCGCTATCATTTTCATGGATTCGTTAGTTAGTAATCATCGTAAATATGAAGATGTTTGTGTCTTACTCTGTTAAAGAGTGGGTATATCAAATTCAGGAGTATTATGTATTCACAGTCTAAGTGCCAGTAGATATCTACTATGTTTGAATGAATACAATACATGTCTGGTTTATACAATACATGAATTGGTGATAATATTGTAACAATGAAATGTGTCTTTATTTACGATTCAAAATTCAGAATATATCCAGATATATTGTTTGTGTTCAACAATTTTAGAGTATAATCAACGTAACATTGTTTCGAGTATTAAAGCAGCTGTTGTTCTCTTGTCCATTTGTTGGTAAATTAAAATATCATTATGACAAATATTAAATACGTTGATCATATTTTGTATAGGTTAACAATTCAATCTAACGTGCTTGTGTTTTTTTATTTGGGATACCTACGTTTATTTGGTCCTTAATGTAAAATTGTGAAGAAATTCTGAAATTTTAGAATTCTTATTGATAAGACGGAGGACTGGGGCTCGATTTCACGTTGCGACCGAAACCTTTTATTTGATTTTATGTGTCATCTTCTGTTATTATCTTCTCCAATGATTAAGTAATGAAAGATGTCTGAAAAGGGTTTTACATATTATTTTAAATATTATGGTGGGTAGGCAATGTCTTGCATCAGAAAACTTAGTATTTTAAATGATGCTTGATCTTCTGCAAACAAGTTGTAACTGTGACAATTGGGCTAGTGATAATTTAGACACCATTGGTCGCCAGTGTAATGCAATAATCTCACGTTCAAATCCTATCACTCTAGAGCCATTGTAACATGATTAGTAAAAGACAATGAGGATTGCTTTGTTATTGAATAAAAGAGGTACGATGATTAATATTATATTTATTCAAATAACAAATAGGGCTCCGCAAAGCTGTCCGATTGGTACTGGCTTTAGGAAATCATCTCTTCTGCTTCCTTCTAGAAAAGCCCATAGAGTACGAGTCCCATAGACGAAGGCGGTCTTGGAAGGAGTTTGTTAAAGTTTGTTTTATTTGTCTTAAACGGTAGCGGGGCAAAAGTGAACTGTAAAAGTATTAGATTGATCACTAAAATTAATAATTACAATATAGTAAAGTTGTTGGTAATGTATTCTGTAGGATAAGAATTGTTCAAGTGGTTGTAATAGTTTTAGCTTATCATTTAATAGATAATACCATTAGAAATGCATTCCATGTGGATTTCAATGGAAACAAATGTTGCCACTGATTTAATACCTACATGGTTTGCTGAAATTGTTGACTATACGATACTGACTTGTCATTTTCTTGAGAGATTCTAACATTATACAATTTTTTTTTTCACAATACTGTGTGAATTAGAAACGAACCCTATTACATAGGTTGAAATTTCTTGTAAATTGCTGCAGTATGGTTTGTAATGGTAATATATGAGGAACTGTGCTTCACTTGTAGATTATTATCATGAAGAAGGTACTGTGTTTAAATTTTGTTAAATTTATTTGTTTATATCTCAACAGGATACTTAGCTATTTTCCTATTCCGAGTAATTTTTCTGTGTTGGACTAAACCGGGGTATATTACTGCAGTATGTACAAGTTATTTTTAGTAATACGTGACATAGCGTCGCGCCGTCTACTTTCACAAGATATACAATTAATTATAGGATGACTTTATTTATAGCCGTATTTTCATGATTTATTGAAGACGCAAATTGGGTACATCCCTAGCCAACAACATGACAAAGTATTTAAAATATATATTTCTTAAAAGGGTTGTGCAATGCATAAAAATCCTTAAATTAGACAGATATTAAGAATAAAAGAATGATTTTTAACTTATTTACATTAACATTAACAGACTTCGTACTTAAAACCGTGGAAACACAAGTTATTTTATTTTTTGGAATAACATAATGACTAAAGCCTCAAATTGTAATCTGATAGTATTACTACGCTAGCGTCTGGACGATCTAGGGCCTCTGATTGGTCCAATTTAAATCGTATGTTTCGGGTAAATCCCTAATAGGGGGTCTGCAGGCAAAATTCGACCTCTCTGCCCCTCTGGCGGTATAAGAACGAACCAAATGACTGGCACGAATATTTAAATATGCAGCTAACAATACGCATAGTTACAAAAATTAGTTGACCATTAACAAGCGTTTAATAAGAAGATTTCTTCTGGAAGCTTATCACTTTGTGATGTCATTATTTATTTTATAAAAACATTAATAACTTTGTTTACATCACTTAATTACATACAACCTCCACATGTTTCATGAACGAAGTTCACCTCATCAGGAGTAAGTATACATTGAAGTCAAAAATTAAATAATGATTACAATTGGAAAGAAGAAGTGGAAGGAAGGGGGAGGGGTAAGAGTGGGCGGAGTTCATCAGAATTAGGAATTACAATATCGTTAGACTAAGATAATAATATTAGGAATTACATTATCGGGAAAGACCAGTTGAGTGGGAAAATATTTAAAAGAGGGTTTATAATTTTTTTGCTTATTAATTATATCTGATTTCATATTGACAGGTTTTCTTATTTCTAAAATTTCTAAATTATTTATTTACGATGCTTTATATCCTGAGTGAGGATTAAAGCATCGCAAATAAATCATTTATATTTTTAGAAATTAGAAAACATGTTAATATAAAAGCAGATATAATTAACAAGAATTTTTTTTTTAATAATATCTCTTTTAAATATTTTCCCACTCAACTGGTCTTTCCCGTCTAACGATATTGTAATTCCTAATTCTGATAAACCCCGCCTACTCTAACCCCTCCCCCCTCCTTTCACATCTTCTTTCCAATTTTAATTTATATTTAATTTTTGACTTCGGAGTATACTTACTCCTGATGAGGTGAACTTTGCTCATGAAACATGTAGTGTTTGTATATAATAAAGTGATGTAAACAAAGTTATTTGTGTTTTAATAAAGTTTAATAAGATTACATTATTTTTATCTATTTCCTTTGTATATCAATGTATATGTTCGTAATAAAATGTAAACATTACATTAATTTATTTATTGGACAATTTGTATAGCGCCGCTTTTGTGAGATATCACCTCAGGGGTGCTATATTATAATAATCTATGTACAATATATACTCACCCTCTCTCTGTGAATGACCTAATATCTACATATTAAATGTAACTGTTGTTAGTATCATTTAAACTGGGCGAAGCCCAACCAAGTGCCGCCCTAGCTGCACAAAACCCGAGGAGCGGGTTTTTATCTGCTCTTATTTAATTATTGAGGACAATATTAACGATTCCCAAACGAAAATTTTAAACAGAAAAATCAGAAAAAGATACGGTCACATCTGGGACTTAGATTTTGTTTTTATTATGCCCGCCATGCTGGGGTTGTACCTGTGTTATGGCGCGTGACGTTTACAGATTGAATTTATTTATAATATGATTGATAATACATTAAATTATTTTTATGCAATTTACTGTAAATACAATTATTTCATGTTATAATAAACTAAAGTACATAAATTAAATAGGGAATGTAAAACATGCCTGAAGGGTGTTTAAATGGTTAGAGTATATAATGTATAGGTATTTTAATTGAGGTTTTTTGGATTTAAGGATTCAAAGCGATATTAATTTTAAATATATGATCGTATGGAGTTTCGGTTCATGAGTTATCAGGGAGAAGGTTTAAAAAGAAAATGTTATTTTAAATAGGTACATGGTCATCAATGTCCTAATACAATCCTCATACAGATATAATTTTTTTTTTTTTTTTTAGGATAAATCAATAGCATGTTTTTGTAATTTAAGGATAAACGCGACGCTCGTTATATTTTACGTGTTCATAGGTGTCGTTAGTTAGCAAATTATTATATTAAAATATGCTTTTTGCAAGGTATTGCTTTACAATATTTAACAAATTATTTGTTTGCACCCGTACATAAACATTTTTGTCGGTAAAAAAAGAAACGCATACAAATATTTTATTTATTTTTTAGATTAAAAATAAAGTATTGAGGTAAATAATTTGTTTAAATTACAAGATATCCAACTCCTTAAACATTTCATTTTTTTTTTTTTAAATCTTTTTCTTCACGATAATTATCATGGCTCTATTTTGTAGTTTTGTCATTTATTTCATCAACCCATCGTTGGCTAAGTATAGAATATATCTATAACAGCAAATACCCTATAATATTAATATTACCTCTAACATCTAACATTTCCGATACATTCTGCTACGCTAGCGCCTCCAACAGCGAAAATTGTGCGCCTTGGTTTGCTTTCATGAATTTTAATAGATTCCATGTGAAATATATTCTTTATTTCGATTTCTATGCGTTACTAACTTAAAGAAATCGAAAAAAATAGGTTACCTGTGTACGCTGTAACTGCTTTTTTTACTCATATATGAAAACATATTAAAGCGGCTACTAACTCTGACTTTGATGGTTAAGAAAGGTGCTTTACAAAAAATACATCAACATATTTGATAAAATTCATATTTTAAAAAGATATTAACATTTCAAAGATGTGTTTTGAACATCAACATTGACGATGATTTATAACTTCAACTAACAGGTCTTTGCTGAGTTAGCCTTATTTTTTTATAACGATTTGTTTCATGTTATATTATTCACCTCTTACGTATTCAAGAACATTTCATTTGCTATATTTCACTAACTAACCTCTCAACGATTTTTGTCAACCTGAAAAATGACTGGAGTGTTTTTTTGTTTGTAATTATTATCCGTAAACTGCACGCACCTACTTTAGGGATTTTTTTGTCAATCATGTTCGAAATTCAAAATAGAAAATACCGCCACCAAGTACAAAACAAAGCCAATTTACCTACATTGAAAAGAACGTCAACGTTAATATGCTAGACTAGTTCCTCTAGCGGCCGGCATTGTTGATATTGCCGATATTTTACTGGATTTGGACGTATTATTAATATTAAAGGGTATTTGATAACAGTAACTAGAGAAAACAGTTAACTTGTCTGTTTTGGTTAAATCAGCAATTACCTATGAGCAGGATAAGTTAGTCAAAATTTTACACCTGCGTGAATTCAACATTAATCATCTGCGAACATTAAACAGCAAATTAACCCTCCTTTGAATAGAATCGGTTTATTATTTATACAATAAAGCATTGTTTTAAGTTTACTTTACTTGCGTATATTTATTCTCCAGCTGCCTTTCGGCCATTCTCTCCCTCTACCACTTAATTGCCAAATTCTCAACCACATCGTGAGCATTTTCTATTCATGCGCCACCTATTGTCTGAAATGTAAAGTAGGAACCGACCCCAGAGCATGGCAGGGAAGGATTACCCATAAATAAATATATTTATACACACGTGGACGTGCCCACGGGGTTTGAAACGATAAGGTATTGGTTTTCGTGCTGGCACATACGAGTACCTACCCACATTAAGGTTTTGAGATTTTCTAAAACAAGAACGTCTATCTTCTCATTTAAGCTTCTCTCCTACGTCGATAGAAAATCTATGAGATTTCAAGTAGATAGTCTCCTTCGTGTTTTCAATTTGTTGCTAACATGAAAAGTTTTACTTTTTGTGTATTATTATTTTTTTTTATATTTGAACACGTTTGAAGGACACTTCTAAATATAAAGATGCCAATTATTCACATTTTAATCGTTCTTTATCTACTTGTATTCTTCCTGTTTTATACAGAAAAAATGTCTAACTCACACATGTGATTTGTTTTCATTACTCATCGTGGGCTAAGATCAAACGGTAAATTATTCTCTCTAATCAATGTTGTCAATTATGTAAGTATAATTTCGACTTTGCAACTTTGAGGATTGCAACAACTTGTTTATGTGTTAGCACTATGAAACTATTGGAAAAATTGATTAGGATCAATTTAAACGTGTGAATTGTACCATTACACTAGTATACCTAATTTAGAGATACCACAATGGAACACTTAAAAATATGGCTTCTAAATTTAAACGTGTGAATTGTACCATTACACTAGTATACCTAATTTAGAGATACCACAATGGAACACTTAAAAATATGGCTTCTAAATTTAAACGTGTGAATTGTACCATTACACTAGTATACCTAATTTAGAGATACCACAATGGAACACTTAAAAATATGGCTTCTAAATTTAAACGTGTGAATTGTACCATTACACTAGTATACCTAATTTAGAGATACCACAATGGAACACTTAAAAATATGGCTTCTAAATTTAAACGTGTGAATTGTACCATTCCACTAGTATACCTAATTTGGAGATACCATAATGTAACACACTTAAAAATATGGCTTCTAAATTTAAACGTGTGAATTGTACCATTACACTAGTATAGCTAATTTGGAGATACCATAATGTAACACTTAAAAATATGGCTTCTAAATTTAAACGTGTGAATTGTACCATTACACTAGTATACCTAATTTAGAGATACCACAATGGAACACTTAAAAATATGGCTTCTAAATTTAAACGTGTGAATTGTACCATTACACTAGTATAGCTAATTTGGAGATACCATAATGTAACACTTAAAAATATGGCTTCTAAATTTAAACGTGTGAATTGTACCATTACACTAGTATACCTAATTTGGAGATACCACAATGTAACACTTAAAAATATGGCTTCTAAATTAATTTGACACACGAACCCCCAGTTTCCTACCCATCCCTCATACATCTTTCCTTCCCAGAACCCTCCGCACAGCATTTCCAAAGATGACATAGGCTCTGAGGAAAATTGTGTTCATTGGGGCCTCCTGGGAGGATTTAATGTTAAAAAAAAATGAAAATGCCATATTCCCACTGGCTTGGGGCTGATAATCATAACAACTAAAAACTATTTAATTCTCAAACCGATCGTATATAACATTATCTTTATCTTATATTTTTATACAAAAAAAAAGATTTCAAATTATAAATGAAAAATAAATATTTTTTCTAATTTTTCTACTACAACATGAGGTAATATATAAATAAACATATCGACAAATATGTAATAATAATCTTTTAATAACGTGTAATTTTATTGCACGTTATTAATAGATAAATCGTCACCTCAGTGCTTAATTGTCCAAACGACCATTTGCAAATTTTACAGGAGGAGGTTTTCTTTGATTATTTCAATGAAACATTATGACAGGTGTTTAAGATGAAGATATTTCCGTCAAGCTAAAGGTCTGATCAGCTTAAATAATTCTTTGTAAATTGACTAAGGATAGTTTTTGATACTTTTTTTTACATTTTAAAATGGAGATTGAACAAAAACGCACCACCAGAATTTTGTAAATGGAGATTGAACAAACTGGAATTGGAGATAGGGAAACTTTTGCGTAGAACTTTACGTGCTTGTTTGTTCAAACGACCACCTTTAGTTATATACAGGATGAGTTTATTTTCAATATTTCTATTATGGATACTGACAATTCGTGGTGGAATCTATATATATATATTTATAATAGTGATTTTTTCTTTGTTTGTTCCTTCTTATTTCCTATACCTTTTCTATACATAAAAGTGAGCTCTGGCGTTATGAAATTTATATACAAATTCACATCTTATTTCCCATACCACTCTACCGACTGCGATAAAACTTTGTAACTTTGAGTTGTGCGCATGCCCGCGAAGGTTTCCCTATATTATATTGAACTATGGCGTTGTGAAATTTGTATAAAGATTCTCTTATTATTTCCTATATCATTCATCCGATTGCGATGAAACTTTGGTGAGTTGCTTTGCGCACGCCGGCGAAGGTTTCCATACATAAAGGTGAACTCTGGCGTTATGAAATTTGCATTCAGATTGTATAATAGGTGGCGATCGAGTTGTTATAAAAATGTGTGCATTATTTCTTGTAGCTTAGCAGTAGGGACGGAAAGAGGGAAGGGTGAGGATAATCCGTGAGGGGGGAGGGTTCGTGGGATGCGGGACAAATCTTTCTTTGAGTGGCATTGAAACGCGTGCCAGGTACTCGACAGTTCCATTATAATAATTTACTTCAATGATAATAATATATTAAACAATGTCCAACTTTTTTTTATTTCTGACCGTGACCGGGTTTAGCCTATCAACCATCTTTAGACTTCCATCTTCGTTGTTACGACATAGCAACGAAAATGGGATATCCATATAATTTGAATAAAATCATTGCATTCCACCCCTTTTAATCCCCCTCCCTAAATTTAATGTATATAAAGCACAGCTTAAGGAATATCTGTACCAGTCTGAAGATGACCGCAGTAGGCTGAATCTCTTACGATCAGATTTTTTTTTATGTGACACCTCACAAGAGCGTCCCTGCCAGTATACAGACAGGGGAACTATGTAACCACCCGGTTGGGCGGCGTTGTGAGGCGGGTTAAGGTAGGGGCTGTATGAAGGGATTTATTAATGCTGGCCTTGAAGAGGCTCGGATTATAGGAGAGAGATGCCGGTAGCTCGTTCCACATACGAACCGACTTACAAAAAACGACCCGTTCTCATGAAACTAACGTCAATCGTAAACGGGTGTTCCGCTCGTGTCCGTCGAGTTTCGCGCACGTGCACCGGTGCATCAGGGATCAATGCTGCCAGCTCCTTGGAGCAGGCTCCATTGAAATACCTGTAGAACAGACACAGCATGCCTACATTGCGTCTATGCATTAGAGAAGGCAATCGGTCTGTTAACAACGGATTGTCAATCAGACGGATCGCCCTCCTTTGCACAGATTCAAGTAGGTTAATTAAGTATTTTGGGGCACCAGCTCAGAGGTGGCTCCCAAATTCAACTGTTGGGCGGACTTGAGACTTGTACAGGGTCAGCAGCTGGTCACTGTTGAAGGATATCCTAGCCGTGTACAAGACGTCCAGCTTCTTGGAAGCCTGATTTACTCGGGCTTCTATGGATCCCCGATACTTGAGCCGGTCTGATATACTAACTCCAAGCATTTCAATGGAGTCTTTATTGGGGAGAGTGCTCCCATAGAATTGCGCCTAAACAGTACGCGTGGCCAAAAAACTAAATCACTTAAATTATATGAAATTTATGCAAATTATTTCAGTGAATAATATACCTATACATGTTTTTTTGGCTAAAAATTAAAATCCTACCGTTTTTGTTGGTAATGCTCAGAATCGTAATCAAAACCCCAAAACACACAAATGAGGAAAAAATCAGAATTATAATTTATTATATAACTATAATTTATTTCAACAAACTGCATAATCACTATAGATCAATTTGTAAATCTCAAACGGCTGTAGACAAATACGGATATACTGAAAATTTCGAATTGAAATACTAATCTAACTACTTTAATATGAATCGTCAGTCAAAAAAACAATTTTGACAGCAAAAACTTGCAAAAAGTAGAGTCTGAGCGAAAACAGAAAAGTGAACACGCTGTATGACAAAGTTCATTGCAATGTAAAAATAAAACAAATTTGGTATTGATAGAGATATTTAAAACTAACACTTACCGCTCTATTTCCGCACTGCTGCGTATGTATGCACTTTTGTAATTAGTTATTGACATTTTCCTGTTGTTTTGTCTATCAAAAACTCCTTGGTATATATTTAAATGCTTTTTTACTTCCGAGTAACACCAGAAAACAAACACCGTTGGAATGTAAAAACTTAAGATGGCGGCATCACGTGATCCTCGCATCGTGCTGTAATTGGTCGGTTGGTGGAGTTTGAACAAACTAGCACGCAATTTTAATTCTCGACTCTAGGAGGTTGGCCTAATAAGGAGATTGGCCAAACAAGGACTCACTTTTAGAATATTGTTGTGGACATTGACATTTTAAAATGCTTATAATTAATTGTAGGAGGCTGATAAAACTATTTTTTCTTCATCGAACGACGCGTAATTTGATTCTTAACAATATTGCGTTAAAAACTCATTTTCGCTAAAATGGTCGTTTGGACAATTAAGCACTGGGGCGACGAAATATGTAATGATAATCTATTAATAACTTTTAATTTTATTCTACACGTTAATTTTCTCTACCACTACCGCTACTGTTTTGGCACTTCTGCGATTATAATAAAGATTTTTACGATAAATAAGGACATGGCTTCAAAGAAATTTAATCAAAACAACCACAAAATAATAAATTCACTTTGTTTAATCAATTAATCAATCAAAACTACCCCGTGATTAACCCTGCCCATTTAAAGGGGTCGACGGCACCCCGCCGCACAGTGTAGCCGGTGCGGAAAAAATACACTTTTCTCGATATTGCACAAAAAAAGCTTAGTTTTAAAAAAAAGAACCCTTCGTAATAATAATAATATTTTAATGATTTGGATAGCGCCATTTTTGTGCTAAATCATCCCGTAGTTCTAAAACATATTTTTTAGATAATTCCTTACCAGACATTCAAATATTACCTTTCGAAATTTAAGAAATAACTTTGTTTTCATTTCGATATTCATTTTAACTCTTTAATTTATTTGCAACAAGTTGTATTATTATGTAAACATAGGTACGGTTTTTTTCATAATACCTTTCTAATTTATTGAAATCGAATCATTTTTTATTTGTTAATTGTACGGTTTACACAATTTGTACTGTGCCTGTCTCACTCGGGATAACCTGTGTATCGAACGTGAAAACAAGATTTATTGCATTTGTCTCTATTGCAACTAAGGTCGAACACCTGGCAAGTTTGATGACCCCTTTTTCCAAGAAATAATGTTTACGAGTTGAAAAATGCACCACAATTATCGGTTACTAAGCGAATCGGGCCGGAGAAAAATCAAAATATTGACAAACCAGTCGCTGTGCGAAATTATTATTCTCACCTAAAAACACCTGCGTCTGAAACGAAAACAAGTTGTGGTAACGATATTGACGTCACAAGAGGGTTTGCTAGAGATATTATAAATAGCTAAAAACACTACAATATTGGGCAGTCAAAATTCAATAATTAACACGAGTGGACGGAACACCATAAACAGTTAAAACGCGATCTGTTAATTATAATTATAAATTCCTGAGTGTTAACTGAAATATGTAGTCGATTCTGTTCCTCCATCACGGCACAATCATTTTAAAGATTACAACTATTTCTAACGAGCTGTTTACGGCCGGCACTTTATCAGCTGAGTCAGACGCATCACTCATCATTACAAGAATGGGGCGTCTCCGTGTGCCGGCTCTTATAATCAAACGACTGAACTGCCCACTGCCGGTGATCACCTAGAGGCTGGCCAATCCCTGCTGCATTGATGCTGACAACCTAGATTTTGACAAATACCTGCTGGCTACCGACTGAACTGCCCACTGCCGGTGATTACCTAGACGCTGGCCAATCCCTGCTACATTGATGCCGACAACCTAGATTCTGATGAATTCCTCCTTGCTACCGACTGAACCAGCCACAGATGCTGACAACCTAAAGGCTGACGAATACCTGCTGGCTACCGACTTAACTGCCCACTGCCGGTGATTACCTAGACGCTGGCCAATCCCTGCTACATTGATGCCGACAACCTAGATTCTGATGAATTCCTCCTTGCTACCGACTGAACCAGCCACAGATGCTGACAACCTAAAGGCTGACGAATACCTGCTGGCTGCCGACTGAACTGCCCACTGCCGGTGATTACCTAGACGCTGACCAATCCCTGCTGCATTGATGCTGACAACCTAGAAGCCAGCCAATTCTTCCTGGCTACCAACTAAATTAGCCATTGATGCTGAAAACCTAGAAGCCGGCCAATTCTTCCTGGCTACCAACTAAATTAGCCATTGATGCTGAAACCCTAGAAGCCGGCCAATTCTTCCTGGCTACCAACTGAATTAGCCATTGATGCTGAAACCCTAGAAGCTGGCCAATTCTTCCTGGCTACCAACTGAATTAGCCATTGATGCTGAAACCCTAGAAGCCGGCCAATTCTTCCTGGCTACCAACTGAATTAGCCATTGATGCTGAACACCTAGAGGCTGGCCAATTCTTCCTGGCTACCGACTGAATTAGCCATTGATGCTGAAACCCTAGAAGCCGGCCAATTCTTCCTGGCTACCAACTGAATTAGCCATTGATGCTGAAACCCTAGAAGCCGGCCAATTCTTCCTGGCTACCAACTGAATTAGCCATTGATGCTGAACACCTAGAGGCTGGCCAATTCTTCCTGGCTACCGACTGAATTAGCCATTGATGCTGAAACCCTAGAAGCCGGCCAATTCTTCCTGGCTACCAACTGAATTAGCTATTGATGCTGAACACCTAGAGGCTGGCCAATCCCTGCTGCATTGATGCTGACAACCTAGATTTTGACAAATACCTGCTGGCTACCGACTGAACTGCCCACTGCCGGTGATTACCTAGACGCTGGCCAATCCCTGCTACATTGATGCCGACAACCTAGATTCTGATGAATTCCTCCTTGCTACCGACTGAACCAGCCACAGATGCTGACAACCTAAAGGCTGACGAATACCTGCTGGCTACCGACTTAACTGCCCACTGCCGGTGATTACCTAGACGCTGGCCAATCCCTGCTACATTGATGCCGACAACCTAGATTCTGATGAATTCCTCCTTGCTACCGACTGAACCAGCCACAGATGCTGACAACCTAAAGGCTGACGAATACCTGCTGGCTGCCGACTGAACTGCCCACTGCCGGTGATTACCTAGACGCTGACCAATCCCTGCTGCATTGATGCTGACAACCTAGAAGCCAGCCAATTCTTCCTGGCTACCAACTAAATTAGCCATTGATGCTGAAAACCTAGAAGCCGGCCAATTCTTCCTGGCTACCAACTAAATTAGCCATTGATGCTGAAACCCTAGAAGCCGGCCAATTCTTCCTGGCTACCAACTGAATTAGCCATTGATGCTGAAACCCTAGAAGCTGGCCAATTCTTCCTGGCTACCAACTGAATTAGCCATTGATGCTGAAACCCTAGAAGCCGGCCAATTCTTCCTGGCTACCAACTGAATTAGCCATTGATGCTGAACACCTAGAGGCTGGCCAATTCTTCCTGGCTACCGACTGAATTAGCCATTGATGCTGAAACCCTAGAAGCCGGCCAATTCTTCCTGGCTACCAACTGAATTAGCCATTGATGCTGAAACCCTAGAAGCCGGCCAATTCTTCCTGGCTACCAACTGAATTAGCCATTGATGCTGAACACCTAGAGGCTGGCCAATTCTTCCTGGCTACCGACTGAATTAGCCATTGATGCTGAAACCCTAGAAGCCGGCCAATTCTTCCTGGCTACCAACTGAATTAGCTATTGATGCTGAAACCCTAGAAGCCGGCCAATTCTTCCATGCTACCAACTGAATTAGCCATTGATGCTGAAAACCTAGAAGCCGGCCAATTCTTCCTGGCTACCAACTGAATTAGCCATTGATGCCGAACACCTAGAGGCTGGCCAATTCTTCCTGGCTACCGCCTAAATTAGCCATTGATGCTGATCACCTAGAAGCTGGCCGATTCCTGCTGGCTACCAATTGAACTGGCCAAGCCATTTACTGTATCGTATGGCGCGATGATGCACAATGTGCTCCAATTTGAAATTATCCCTGAAAGGATTCCGGTTGTATCAGTTTTCTATCTGTGTTTTAAATCCCAGTTGTATTGAAATACATATAACTATTTCTTGTGAATTGGGCTAGCTGTAAAAAATAGGAGGTACCTATAAGCTACACCCCTTTGTACGGTCTGTATACCAAAACAATACTTGTAATTAAAATGTGAATTTTGATTCGAATCGTCTTTCTTTTATGATGGTTTGGATAAAACACCTCACGGTGTTTTACTTAAATCATTACCCAGGTTGAGGACTGATGTGTGCCGGTGCTTATTATTTACAGTCTTTTCTTGTGCAGGCAAACACGTCCCGTACAACCTGTGTCAAAAATGGCTAGTATTGTTTTATTAACAATTGATACATTTTTTGACTGAACTCTGATATATATATATATATATTTTTTTTACTTTATTTATTTTCATTTCTTTACATATATTATACATATTAATAGATAGTATATAATAACATAATATATAATACCAAATAGTATACACAAGAAATGAAAACCCACTAAGGCACTGCCTGAGTGTGGGTAATATAAAACGATTACTAATTTAAAAAGTTTTTTTTTTGTTTATAGTTATTATAAAAAGTAAAGAGAAAACATTGTGTACAATAGTTTATAAAGTTTCAGCAAGTGAGTTGTAGAAAGGATCATTAAATTTATAGTAAAAGCGTTTCAATATCTGCGTCATTCAGCCATAATTTTACTTCTTTAATATATTCTATCTTTTTATTTATCATTTGAGTTTGTAGTGGTAGAAGGTTAAATGTACGAGGACCAATGAAACTGCTATGTGTCTGCATTAATTTAGTATTGGTTTGGGGGGTGTAAAATATATTATTTGTTCTTTTGTTCATTCTGTTTTCATTTATTTTGAAACTATTTTTGTTTTTAAATAAATATTTCATAGTTTGTAATATAAATAATTTACGAATGTTAAATAATTTAGATTCCTTGTATAATAGGTCGGTCGAGAATGTTTTATTTTTGTTATATATGACTTTAATTATGTGTTTTTGAATTATTTGAATATATATTATAGTGAATGTTAGTTGGTATTGGTAACAATTATATATTACAGAACTTTTATTTTCAATTTGGGAAGTTAACTAATTATTGGACGGCCTTTGTTGATGATCAAATATTTATTCAAGATTTTAAATTAATTCAGTTTTTATTATAATTTTGTTTTGTCAGGGGTATGCGAAGTTTCATCGTTCAAATGATGTAGTTTTTTTGTTAAAATTCCTTATACATCTAAAATTATGGGTTTATTTCCGCCGATCCATACTAGCGGCCACACTGTGCGCCGGTGTACCCCGGCTCAAGCTGTGCCTGTTGTGCCTGTCAACGGAACAGCCAATAGCCAGGCGCTGCACTTCGCTCCTGATGAATGTTCCTGTCAACGGAACAGCAACATCATCCAGACTAATAGCAACTGGTCTTGATGGGTCAGAATTGGAATATCAGAAAATTATAAGGCACTAAAACTGGAGTCCATGCTAATATAACCTGTATCATTTTAAAGATACCCTTGCTTATGTAGTAGTGTACTGGATGGACCAAAACTATGGATAACTCATCAAAATTACAATTCAACACTCTTTTAAAAGTGAAATAAAGTCATGAAAAGTGATGAAACTGATGGTAGGTTAAAATCGGTTTGGTGAGTTCGGTATTTTTTCATTGCTTTTAACGATTTTATATCACTTTTTAAAGGTGTATTGAATTTCCATTGTATTTTGTTATCATGGAACCATATTATTTATGATCATAAATCAACAACGAGATAGTATGTAATCGTGCCAATTTATATCTAAATTATTGAATAGTAAATAATAATTGTTTTAGAGGTTTATGCGAAACACAAAACGCTTGTAATCTGGTAATCTAATGTAGTATTATTTGTGAACAATGGTTTTTGGCCAACCCAATCAATATGTTAATCTCAACTATAAAGCTGAAATCTGTTTTGCGGAGCAGCAAAAACTCTCGGAAGGGGCGACATTTGCACTGCTTTCAACGGAACTTTTTCACTTCGTAACTTAATTTTCATATATATATATATATATAGATTTTATGATTTTCACAGCCAAAATAATTCGTAATAATTTATTTGTGGGATTTTATGCCGTATCTCGCTACCTCTTCCTTTAGCCAACATTTTGGACAGCATCACAGTGTCCATCATCAGGGCAGATGTGTGATCGTAGATTATGATGAAGTGTGTACCTATATATTTTTTTGTATTTGTTTATGATTTTTGTTTTTTACAATAAATATAAAATGTTTTAAATCATTTGCTTGTGGATGGAAGAGGAGTGTATATTTGCGAAAAAATAATATAACCAGGTTACAAAGTAAAAAAAAATACAAAATTAAAATCTTTACAAATTATTGTATTTGGAAGGAAGAAACAATATATATTATGTATGATAAATAGAGTATACCTAGTAGGATAATTTGTGAGATTTTCAAGTGAAACTAGGGCAATCAGTTTTTTTGTTAATGATTTCCCTAAAATATTTTTTTTATAGTTCAATATTTGTTTTTTATTATTAATGTTTCTATTTTCTTCTGGTAATTTATTAAAGGAATGTTTTCCTTGGTGGGTATAATGATGCTGGGCAAAAGAAGTGTGTAGTTTAGGGCATGCAAATATATAGTTAAGTCTGGTTCGATTTTCAGCTATGAATGAGTATTTATCTTTTTCTTTTATAATTTGAATAATTGAATTTTTCATAAATAAGTGTTTAAATGTAGGAACTTTGAATTCTTCGAATATGCGTTCAGTGGGGAAGTCTGGAGGTTTTTTTAGTATTATTTTTATTTTGACGTTTTGAACAATTTCTATGGTGGTCAGGCTAGTTTTATAAGCTGCTCCCCAACTGATAATGACATATTGTAGAACAGTCTGTACTAATGCATAATATATTGAGTATAGATATTTCATTGATTAGAAATTTCTGATTCGTAAGAATATATAAATTAATTTTTTAATTTCCTTTATTGTATAGCAGATGTGATCATTCCATTTTAGGTTTTCATCAATGATTATTCCTAGATATGTAATTTTATCAGCTGTTTGAAGAAATGAGCATGTTTGTCGACAGAGGTTAGCGTCGTTTTGTGTGAGAGAATGATCATGTAGGATTATTTGAAAATTTGGAGGTATACTGTTGGTATTTATTTCAAAGTTGATGACATATGTTTTTCACTATTTAACGACAGTTATGTATGTAGATGTGACACCGTGTCCAGCTCCAATCCTCTAAGAGCTAGTAATACAGCGTAATTAATGTATAATTATAATCAAATTAAATTATTTCTTTTTCAGATAACAATGGTTTCATTATTGGCAATTTAAGAGTAACATAAACGTAATGTAAATTTGGAACTACAAGTTTTGCCAATTTTACAGGCAATTTAGTTCATCCGCCATAGTTGAAAAATTTTTGGAGCAACATGGTTATATTTGCATTTTATTCAAGCGCAATTGCATGAGACTAGAAGTTTCTATGCAAATTGCTTTAAACTGAGAAAACAAATGAAAAAAGACATTTATGAAAAAAATCTACATGCTTTGTAATTCAATTATTTTTGGTTTAAGAATAGTCTATCCTAAAATACGGCATTTAGCAAACATAAACAAAAAACAGGCAGAACCCGTTGCTCTGAGGTTAGCTGATTTTTAAAGCAACAAGATTCTAACTTTTTTGTTGTTCTTTGACTAAATTCCAGGTTTTTTTACTTAAAATGTTATATACGTTCAGCATATTCACTTTTTCATAAATTACAAGTTTTAGTGTTTTAAACGAGATTTAAACTTTAAAACCTCAATATCACAGTTTAATACCACACGGATATAGATATAACCTTATTATTCCATGTTTCAATGGCACGAGATGTCTAAATTTCTACTTAAGAATTTGTATAGTTACCACCCAGATTTCTTCAGCACTTACGTATGTAGCTGTGATACCATATTTCAGAGACATCATTTTTCCAATCTACTTAGAGATGCATCTTTGCCTCCATATTGATGAAGATCGCGAGAGATCCCTGCGTTTCTTTAATTAGGACGGTTTATCTTCCATTTGACAGGTTTCCATCTGAAACAAGTTGTTTTTAATATCTCTACAGACGTTTGATAAGTTTAAAGATTGATTTTACTAGATACTTCAATAAAAATATGAATATAATAAATTGGTTCTCTTGACAAATTTATGTTCGCAACATAATATCAGGATTACGTTGAAATCTTCAGTCGTGCTGTTTCGTCTACGATATTTCGTTCGTATCTCTGAAGAATATCGACGAAATCAATTCAATTTCTTTATTTCTGTAGAAATAATACTTTCCATAAACTTTGTTTGCACTTGAATATTATATATCTAATAGGGGTGGGGAGCGAGGAGGCAAGAACTGGGCGCAATAGAGTGCTCGTGTTTCTGGGGAAAGAGTTCTATATTAAACTCTTCGACTTTATCCATTGGCATGAGTCACGTAAGCTCACCCACAAATTCTGATGCTTTTTCAACAGGGACTTTTGCCAACGAAACTGAGTGATAGGTAATAATAATTATTTTGATACCACCAACGCGGCTGAGCGATATTTACACGTATCTGTATTGATTAGCCCTCTATACGTTTGAACTTACACAGTTACATCGGCGAAGTTTTTTGGTCCTGAAAACTGTACTGGTTTATGCATTCTGGTAGGAAATAAAATAAAATATCTATTACACAAAATTTCCTTCCAATAGTTTTCGATATAATAATAATTTAAATCGCTTTTATTTATAAATTTTCTCCATAAAACGGTTATGTACAACCGTACATAACAACAACAAAATCTATTCCGAAATAACCATTTCGGAGAAGATCAAAAATTTGCTTATTCTCAGTGAGTGCTTGTTTGATTTGATTAAATATTTGTGAATAAATTATGGTTTCTAAAAGTTTTACGGGTGGTGATAAGATAGCTATAGGTCTATGATTATCGATTTGACTTGTTAGATGTGTCTTTTTTAATTTTAAGAAAGATATTATTACGTAATGAAAAGTTAAAAATTTGCTTTACAGGTTGAATAAAATAATTTGAGTATCTCTTGAACGTGAAAGGTGGTAGACAATTTGGACGGAGTATTTTGGTTTGAGCTTATGAAAAGCGGCAATAACGTAATTATTAATTTCGTGAATTTGTATAGGAAAAGCATTGTACGATGAAGAATCTATAGAGGAAATGTCATGTTCGGGAATATTATCGCTACATACTGTTTGATAATAATCTGCGAAACCTTCCGCGATCTCAGAAAATGCATCATATTGTCATTAAAGTTGATGTGATTAAGTTTGTCATAGCCGCGGTGTTTATCGTTCTTGTAAGTCCACAGCCAGCTGGGTGGGTTCTGTTACTATACTATGTTCAGCCTGTAAGTCCAGGGTAGGCCTGACCAATTAACCTTGATTAATTTCCGTAATTTTTGAAAGTTAGATAAAGCTTGTTCGGATTTAGATTTTTTCTAAAGATAGTGCATTTCATTTTTCTCTCGTAAGCAGTTATATTTAAAATAAACCATTGTGGATATTGTTTATCATCTTTGAGTATACGTGTTGATCCTTTTTTTATGTTATATTCTAGATATCACAAAAATTCTAGATATTATTCCTCCACGATTCAATGTAACTCGGCAATACAGGGTGTTAAAATGTTGAATAAAATGAATTGATCAGGTTAGGTAAGTTTCTGTGTTTCTATGGTTCACCTAGCGATGCTATGTCGATGTCTCCATCTGAAGAGAACGTGATCCACTTGTCGGTAATGAGCACGCAACAAATGAGGACTAGACTAATAGAGAAATATTGCGTTGGCAAGCCTGGGAATGAGCTTTTCACTTTAACAATTTCAAAGACTTTCTTCTCCAGAGCTTTATGAAACACGGTTCATGTAATTTGGAGAAAACATTCGGGAAAAATATTACTTTCAGTTGGTTTTCTTTAATATTGTGTGGTCTATTTTTTTATCTCCTGGGAATTTGTTATTTTTTTGGCAAATAATATGAACTGTGGTTATATACTCCTTTCGACATCAAATAATTCGAAACACATATTTAGAACTCCAACAAAAAATAACCTACACTTTATTAAAATTCATCCCAGGTAGTCGAAATTGAGGTATTTAATAACATTTTATTACAAAAGAGTTTTTTTTTCTTCTCTACATAATATCATGTTTTATAATATTTGAGTGAAATATTTAACAAGTTTACAACTAAATATTTTATCCTAAACTAATTTAAAGGCATTAAAAAAAACTGCGATGTAGGTACTTTACCTTTTAGATAAAAATATATTATTTCACCGATTTTTATAACTAATTTCCAGTCACTTAAGTTTATGAATTTCTTCTAACCAAAAATTTTACCATAGTATTTTTTAAATAATTAAAATTAGTTAGCAAAGAATCACAGTAAATCATTTTCGCTGTCTCTCGTCTCATGCTTCTCAGCCTCTTAAGGGTCTTCAGAAAAGTAATAGCAAAAGTGGTACAGGTATTTCGACTAATATTTTAGGCCGCATTAAATACACCTTGTAACTTGTTACATTGCATTTAGGCAAAATATAATTTATATTCTCGGGGTTACCTTGTTGTCTGGCGAAGAAGAGAGACTTTAAGGCTTTCGCGTGCTTCGATTACAAAATGTCGGGAACCTTCCCCTCGCTGGAAACTTTGCGCTGAATATTTAATTAAAAAGAAATTAGCACCCTCCTCTTCAACTGACGTCCTCCGGTGAACTATAAACTCTAAAAAATAAGGAGATATATATTTTCTAGGTAGGTTTAAGGGGGTCCGTAGCCAAGCCATTTATAATTAAAGGCTTTTTCTACTTTAGTCGTTTAATTCAGCGCCAAATACTTTCCATTCGGAGGTGTGATATAATCTGTTTAAACTTGTAAAGTTGGAACAACCTCTTGAAAGCTTTGTTCTGCTCCAATGTGCTGGACTCCGCTGCCTCAGCGCGATGGTCTTTTTACTGTTTCATTTATAATTTAATGACTTTACGGTTGTTTCTTTTTCCTTTCGGTCTAAACAAAAGTGCCCCGGGGAAAAATCTTTTTTTTTATTTTAAAAACCTCGGGGACTTCAAATTTATCAAACAATAAACACCTGATAACCGGAAATCATTTGAAAAAATCCTCGGCGTTTATGCTTATTTTAGAAGGCATTGTTCAATATCTAATTTTTCATCGATATTGGGCCAATTGTATTCGTATGTTTATACAGTGGCTACCCAAAAAAACAGGTTCACTCGCACGCTTGAACTATTTAGGTATTGTATTGATTGCCTTGCGTTGGTTCTTATGGTTCAAATAATAAATGCTTTACCAAATTTGAAAAATCGATGATTAATATTATTTTCTACAAGTTTAAAATACAGTGTCTATGTATTTTTATATATCTGATCTTTTCTGAACACGGTATTATGTACATACATTTTATATGTTTAGGTACCTACCCTTTGTACATTACTTCGTAGAAATAGAGTAGGGGATTAATTTGGTGAATTTTGTTTATATTCCTATACCTTATGTTGTTTTTCTGTAAGCCTAATTGATAACAGTTTTTTTTGGTTATTTTATTTTTATTTTTCGCTTTTTCCGTCTTTTGCAATTTATTATTGTTATGTTAATATCTTGTATTACAGCTTAATATTTCTCATATTAAAATGCACTGTATTTAAAAGCTTTCTGGGCGTTAAAAACAAAAATAAAATGTTTAGTAAGGTAGGTATATATTATGTAAAAAATTTACATTATACAAAGATTTTTCTTTTTTCTTTTCCGCAAATCGTACAATTTCGTATGCGACATCTGTCGAATCTGTAAATCTTTTTTCACCTCACGTATTTTAACCCGGCGTTCTAAAACCACCTCTGCTTTACTCGAATCACACACTAGTGATCGTGCACTACATTCGTAAGAAGAGATTCTCTCACAATCATATTTAATTCTACCTCCTTTGTGCAGAATCTAAATAATCATTTTCAGACAAAAAATATATTCAGAGAAATATTAGGTACACGATCTAAGAAATCGTGCATTTCACAAATCCCGGAAAAATGTGATTTATAATTATTTTAAGCTTTACCCAATAATCTTCAGAAAATTATTATATCAGGCAAAGAAAAACGTACTGATATAAAAATTATCCAGCTCAAAACTCGTGAGTTCAAACAATATATTTTCATCTTAATTGAATGTCAAGTGTGCAAAATTTCATCAAGAAGTATCAACATTCTGTTAAAGGGTTGGAAAGAGTATTTCGAAATCTCATATAAACAGTCACCTTCAACTTTTTTTGAAATTCGAGTTTGCAAAATTTCATCAATCAATCAATCTCGGAATAAAACTTTATTCTATATAATATTTTTTATAAATATATATAGAAGAAGATATGTTATAATATATTTTGATATTCATTATCAGGCTTTAAACAAATATAAATAAGTCAAATATGATTTTCACGGCCAAAAGTATTTTTGTTATTTGTTTTTGGGGTGTTATGCCGTGTTTCGCTAACTCCTTCTTTAGCCAAAGTTTCGGACAGCATTGCAGTGTCCATCATCAGGGCAGATGTGTTATTTGAGGTGGTGGTGAAATGTGAGCTTATGTATGAGGTTGTGATACCGTGTTGCCAGCTCCAAAAATCTGAGCTAACATTAACGTATCAATTTTTTTTTTTTTAAGTGGTTTTCTTCGTTTAGCTCTGGTGTAGCCGTCAATTACCGGATACCAGGAACTATTGAGCTTAGCTCCATCGTCTCTATTAATGTTTACGGGATTTTTATGGATTTCAATGGCCTCCGTAATCAGCCGTGCTCTATAGGTTTTGGGTCTCCCCAGGACTTCAGGAACAAATCAGATATCGATTGAAAGCTGTATTTAGGTTTATGTGACAGAGGTGCACTTTAGGATTATTATTGATTTTTGCTTGCTCCACGATTAAATCTTGTCGGTCGTTAAGTTTGAGAAATAATTCAGAAACCACAAAATGATCATTTCCAAAAAGACGTGATTGTTATTAAAGGATTGTGTAAGGTCATCGTGACAAGTATTTTTAATTGTTATTTAAGGATTGTGTAAAGTCATTATGACAAGTATTTTTTATTGTTATTAAAGGATTGTGTAAGGTCATTATGACAAGTATTTTTAATTGTTATTAAAGGATTGTGTAAGGTCATTATGACAAGTATTTTTTATTGTTATTAAAGGATTTTGTAAGGTCATCATGACAAGTATTTTTAATTGTTATTAAAGGATTGTGTAAGGTCATTATGAAAAGTATTTTTTTATCATTTTGTACCTAATACTTAAAAACTATAAATAATTAATTGTTAAGCATTACAATTATATGTTTTGACTTAATACATTTTTTCACTAGGGCATCGTTTTGTGAGGTAACCGATACCATAATGACACTGGGAATAAAAATGTGCAAAAAAAAATTCAAATTGATTTGTCTTTATATGTAGGTACTTTGAACGTAAACCCTATTAAAATAACAATAAATTCCGACAAGTTTGCGTGGAAGAATTTATCCTCAAATTTTTGAGATTGGCAATTAAATGTGAAATTAATTACGTTAAACATTAAAAATATTATGAAGCCGTGTTTGGCTTTTATTACATTTCCAGTAAAAAAGAAACTTCTCTTCAATGTGTACCTTAGAGTTAGTACCTAGATGTATACCCATTTAAAAGTCAATCCTAAAAAAAACTCTGCTTAATTTTCGATTGCCTTTAATCGTAGTCGCAAATATTTATGTTACGTGATTTACTTGGAAAATTACTTTTTTATTATTACCGAGACATTATTATATTCTTGCACGGAATGGATTTAAAACTGTGGGTTCATAAATTATCCTGGCGATGTCCAACATCCATTCTAAGGGAAGTAAAAATCTATCGTTCGAATGGCGAATCTTTATCTTCTCACAAATAACCGTTATTCAAAGAAGTCCAATAGATGGTCAACAAGGCTACACGACTGATCAGGATTCGTTAGGAATACATACTCGTACACACATAGAAAATGCTTTTAGAGATAATTCCTGTTAAAATGAATTCAAAACAATTGTTTGCATTTCAGAGAGCTCAAGTAATATTTTAATATGACCTACTTTTGATGGTACCTATTGTTTAATTGAGTACATCTTAGCCTTTTGTTTTTCACATTGCACTTTCCCAGTAACAGTAAGTAAATAATTATAAGCAATAATTAGTCGCCCGAAATATCAATACATATTGAAAATATTTCCCGAGTAAAAATAAATGCCGCCAACTGGAATTGAATCCGTACCTTCTGATGTCCGGTCAGGTGCACTGAACCACTGAGCTATGTCGGCTTATTATCAAACCGCCAAATAATTCAATAGGTACTGGCTAGTACCTCAATCAACAATAACTGCTTATTATATTTTTTTCACCTGTAAAAAACCAACTTTGTTTTTAATTTGTATTGATATTTTGGGAGACTGATTATTGCTTATAATTATTTGTTATCTTTTATGCTATGTATTAAACCTTGACCTATAAACATTATAAAAAATAACATTTAATAGTGTTAATGCGGCATGTACTATTGTCACCAATTGTACAAAAGCATTCTAAATTACTGGATAAATCTCATTCTCCAGATAAATTAATATTTCTATTACGTACTTGTTTTAAGCATTTAAATATTAATCATAATTATGTGTTTAATATTTTTATCTTATACCAGTAAAAATTAAACTTTATCATGGTGAATTTAAAAAAAAAAGTGCTTTTCATTTCCAAATGCCTAATTTTGTGGGGGTAAATTTTGAATCGTTCCATTTCTCCGAAGCAGTATGGTCAATTACTAAAGAAAATACCCTACTGGAATGAAAATCATCTAGGTACTTTCAAAAAGAACATTTAACTGAACTGATAATTCATCACATCTTTAAAAAGTTATATAAAGTCATGGAAAGTGTTGAAAAAAATACTTTATTAACTGGGTTAAGTAGGTTAGGTTAGGTTAGGTTAAAAAAAAATTTCATCGTTTCTAATGACTTCATATCACTTTTTAAAAGTGTGTTGAATTGTCACTGTGTTGAGTTATCATGGAACCGTTTTTATATACCTATATTATATAGAAGTCACCTGTGACAGGTAAAAACATGTTATTTTGAATACAGCGCCATGTGTGAGACATAAAACCAACACACGCTATTATTGTTATATCTGAACAGACAGCCTAAGCCACAGCAACGCGTGATGGGGTACAGCTAGTACATAAATAGTTTACTCCATTTCAGCTTATGTAAAAAATAGTTTGTTGTTTTAGATTTGTAACCTTTTAAAAAGCGAAGGTACTTTACAGCTTACCATGAAAAGTCGTTATTTCTGTATTGAAATCATGCTCATTATATTTAATAACTACTCTATTAAATATTAGCTTGGAACACTTTATAGTAATATATGCAGTAATCATTAAAATTTCATTATTCTTGTCGAGAAAAAGCTGGCAGTCAATTTAGCCTGTTAAACTCTGTGAGAAAAGATTTCCTCTAAGTGCATCTACATAATAGCCGACGTGCCACCAACAATTTTATCACTAAGGGGTAGAAAACGGTTAAGGTGTGCTATTTTTACCGTCGTCGCTTCTGAGATTCTTTACTTGAGATTTTTCAAATAACATCCTCGGTGTTTTTATTGTATAGGTGGAAAAGTTTGTTAATTTGAAAATTTCACCTGATGTTTTACAAGATTGTCTTACACTTTCTTCACAATACAAAAAGGATTAAGTATCTGTTATTTCTACTTCAGTACTTTTATCAGAATTTTGTTTTGATGTTAGGTAGTTTAATTTGCCCTGTGTGTGTCATTAAGAGAGGTACCTGACTTAGTTTAATCAGTGATTACTAAGTTTATCTCGAGTAAAACGTGTAGATTGCATTTGGGTCTACGGTGACTTTTTTTTCACATCAAAAAATCAATAGATCATTTAGGGTCTGGGTGGTGTGGTTGGGTGGTGTGGTGGGGTGGTGTGGTTGGGTGGTGTACTCCAGTGAAATGAACTCCAGCTAAGTGACAAGTGAAATATATTTATATATCTGTCGTGCGTATTTCCGCTTGGCAATAAAATCCAAATAATTGGTATATTTCTGAATGTATCTGAAAACTAAAAACTGTTTTTGAAAGGCGACAAAATACACTCTTAATATTAGAAATAAACATACTATATTTTTTTTAAATAATAAACTTTTTCAATCAAACAAGTTTTAAAAATGCTTCACCTAAGGTTTTTTCGTCTAAATACTGAACTGAACTTACTGATAACGAAATAAACAAATGTTTTATTAGGGAAATGTGTACTATATTATTTACTACAGTATTATAAACATTACTGTCACCTCACTTTTTGTCGTTTCATATAAAATAATTAACTAAAAAAATCACTATAACTTAATTTTTTTTTCTTAAATTGCGGTCGGAACCTTTGGTTTCATAGAGGTACACATTTTAATTTCTCTATGGTTAACATAAAGCCTTGTGTTTTCGCTTTCTAACACCGTTTGGTTGCTATTTTTCACAGTGACAAATAAGGAAGATTCAACGATTTCTATGAGATCATGTGAGCTGTTTCCTAAAGCGAACAAGTTGACTTTACGTGTATAAGCTGTTTGTTCGCAAAAAAGAACAAATTAGCCGGAGGGGTTAAAAAACCACGAAAAACAAGGCGAGAATTTCATGTACGCTTTTTACTACAATTAATCGGAATCGCTGGTTAAAGTTAGTCAGGAATGGTCCGTAAAAGCATAACATCTGTATCAGGCAATCTCCAACTCATTTTAGAAAAGGTGAAAACTATAACAAGTTAAATTTATAAATAGTTTAGTGTTGTCAAGCTCCACATGCCATAATGAAAAGTACGTTGAGAGATGGAAATATTTGAGTTAGTACCGTTAAAAAGTTTGTTGTGCTCCACCACATACTTTTCTACAAGTGAGTTTATATATTAAATTAATAATTTGTCATATTTTGCGTTTTACGTACATATGAACACATGGACTATTTATGCGGTGTGGGGAAATGTTTCACAAAGTTACGTACTTATTGTATTTAACGTATTTTTTTGTAGGTGTTTTTTTTTCAAATAAATCTATATAAGTCCGGGTAACATTTATTCTGGTTTGTGAACTCCTTTTACTTTCATCATGAAAAGCTGAAATTATTTATTGTAAAGTGATGGAGCCTGGATAGCCTGGATGCAAAACCCTAGCTTTGGCCTACTCGGCTATAACCCGTCAATACTCTATTAAACAATATACCTAAATAAGTCACAACCGTAATTAACGTTATGGCTTTGAGAACCGTGTGAACCATGCACCATAATATTCCATCATAATATTAACTGACTTGACAAATTCGGAGAGCCATTTGGCTTTGTAATATCCAGCAACCCTGGAGTTATGGGGGAATCAATCTGTTGTTATCTTTGTAAAGTATACCGTTTCCATCAGGAAGTACCATTGTTTCCATGTCCTCTGTTGTCTGTGTTAAGGTTTCCTCGTTGGTTGCATCGTTGTCGTTGTTTTGGCATCGCCAATCGTTTCTAAAGTGGGATATTAAAATATATTTTAAAATTGCATGTTTTTTCCATTACCTACTAAAAAAACCACAATCATCGATGTATCAACGGAATACTTAAAAGAATTAATAAAAATCATAACTTTCAAAAAACACTTTTTTAAGTTATGATTTAAAATATTGAGATGAATTATTTAACATCGTTTACCCTCGAGGCAGATTAGTGTAGATGCTGTATATGAGTTAGCTTTATAAATTATCAGAATTTGTAATTCCTATGCATAAATTCGTACTCGTTTCAAAACTTAAGGAATTCCTAATTTTTTATGTAAATATTTTAAAATATAGAGGGAATGAACGTTACTGTATAATGTGGAAAATAATTATTTTAATATCAACTTAATATTCTGTTAGTACTCATCTGGTGGTTTTACCATCTTATGATATGATGAACAAGCCATAAATTCTTTAAAATCTCTATCCTATATTACGCTTTGTATTTTGTCGATTTTTATTTGTTCCGCTGTTGTTTCACATTGTCTTAATTCAGATTTTAATTTAATTCTAAATATTTTTCGGTCAAAGGATCCACCGGTTGTTTCCTATTTTCAAACCATTCCAGCAATGCATTGCGTGACGCTTCATAATGTATCGGTACATGGTCGTTCCTTCCAGGAATATTTTTGGATGTGGAGGTGTTATTTTTGCATCTACTTTAGAAGACGTTTTTTTGCGGCAGTGCATTGTGACTCTACAATCCTCTCATGTAGTTCGTCGATGGCATCTTTATGAAAGTTTATTTACATTTGACTTTTACAGAGTTTGACACGTGGGCCGGTTTCCACTTTACTGGGTCAAAGCTATCGGGAAACTTTCCTCCGTGGCGGTTGTTTCTAAGCAAATCGACATGGGCCGGTTTCCACTTTACTGAGTCTAAAGATATCTGCGAACTTTCCTCCGTGGCGTATTGTTTTTAAGTAAATAAACATGGACCGGTTTCCACTTTACTGGGTCCAAAGCTTTTGGGGAACTTTCCTCCGTGGCGGTTGTTTATAAACAAATAAACATGGGCCGGTTTCCACTTTAATGGGTCCAAAGCTACCTGGCATCTTAAAAATTTGGGTATGTTATCATTAAAGTAGGTTGGCATGTAAACTGTGAGAATGCACAACAATTCTTTATCCAAGGTTATTTATTTTCCCACTAACCCATTATCATTGCAGTCGATAGCCTTAGCCCTTATTGTACGGCGCCACAATATGCCAGTTCAGCTACATTATTCCAGTAGACGTATCTACGGCAGATGTGCCGAAACATTAAAATCTGAAAGTAAATTTATGTCAGCTGTTTCTTGTAATAAGACTACATCATATTCTTCACATATGTAGTGAATAAATTTCACCGTCCTTTTCAGTGATCTACAGTTAGTGGCAATAGTTTAAAGAGGATCCATTTAGCGCATTTTTCAATCTGTTGTCCGGGCTGTAACTTCTTTCGATGAAGATTCAGTACACTATTTCTTATAGTCAAAAATCTTTCTCCATAAATAAACCGTTTTTCTGCGCAAGGATTATTACTTTGAATGTTTTTAATGGGGTCGGTTTGAATGGCTTGATCTATTCTTCACCAATAAAATGTTGATTCTTCGAAGAAACAAAATATTTTAGGTCATCAATACTCGTTCCTGTGTCAAATCTGGAAGCACACATTGCCGTTCTTAGGGCAGCCGCCTTGATATTTGACGTGGTTACCTTACCTTTTGTTTGTTGACCAATACATTGGAATATGTGTTTTGTTCGGTGTGCGTAGTATTTTTGCTTTGCTCAATGACCTTGACATTGACCGAGGGTCATGTTTGGTTTGGCATGTTTTGTCTTATCAGTTTGATTATTGGCATTTTTTGATTTCGGTTCGGATTTCAGATGGTATATCAAAAGGGTCATCTGCTGTCGTAACTCTTCACATCATTTTCTTTGCACATTTATGTCTTTACTGGCTGATGTGTACCCGGCGTTGCTTAGATTTTCGCTCCTTTCGATAAATATAATATGCATGTATTATATACCTTTCAAAATAAATTCTCTAAGCGATAATAAAAACACTATCAAAATCCACCAACGCGATTAGCGACTTTATACTATTTAAAAATTGTCAAGAGTTATGTTTTTAAAGACAAGGGTTATAAAAGCGGGGTTATGTAATTATGCTGATATTTTGTAGCAAAGCTTTTTTGCTACAAAATTTGGCATATGTGTTGTCATTCCTACATTCCGGAATTTCAATATTGTGAAAAATATTGCCAATTTTATAGCATCATTATTATTATTGTAGAAGTATTATTTTCCAGCGTAAAAATAAACCCTGGTTGATTTTTTTAGTTTTTTTATCAATGACCTCCTAACTCTAATACTAGCATACTTTTTGTAGTCAGTTTTAATGATTAATATAATTTTCAAAGTTTTAATTTGTCGATGCTCGCTAAAACTTCAGTGACTTCACACAAAACCTTGAAAGAGTCTGGTTCATTGCTTTCAAAAACAGTAAATTATTTTGGTGTACATTCAAGCAAATTTATTTTATCCACAAACTTCTGATAACACATTTTGAAGGGATATTATTTGTATTTTTTTAAGGTATACTTTTAATTATTAGAAAAAATATAATAAGCATTAATTGTTAATTGAAGTATTACTAAATATTTATTTATTTGGCGTGTTGGAAATAAGCCGACGGAGCTCAGTGGTCTCAGAGCACCTGACCGGACAATAGAAGGCGCGGGTTCAATTTCCGTCGGCGGCATTTATTTTTACTCGGGAGATATTTACAACTTTTTATGGATATTTCAAGCGACTAATTATTGCTTATAATAATTTGGGTATTTTTTTATTTATTTTTAAATAATAATTTATTAATTCCACTCATACTGTACATAATAAAACTTATAAAGTGGAACAATTTTCCGGCCTCTGTGTTTCCTCCCTCCTACAAAAAGAGTCTTCAAGAACCATGTTCAATTTTTACTCTGTTCAAAAAGACCCTAAAAGTTTATTTTCTCCCTTGTGGAGTTAATGTAAAAAATGCATACATAAATATGCATTGGACTATTGAACTGTATGAAAAACATTTTGAGGGCAAAAAATTTTTCACTAGAGTTCCTTACAGTATATTTGGTGGACCGATGTTTCATCGTCCTGATTCTAGATTCAAACATTTCCAAATTTACAGTGGAATCTCTCATAACGAGTTTAATTCGTTCCAGAATCTTACTTGTTATGTGAAACACACGTTAACCGAAACAATTTTTCCCATACAATTCAATGTAAAATACAATAATGCGTTCCATGACAAAAAAGTACTATTTTTTACGTTTATTCAGATAAAATTACATACCTACTTGTAAATTGAAATGGAGCATAACAACCTGGAATGCGATTTCGATTTACTAAAAACGAAATAACTAGTTTATTATTTATGAATTTATGACAAATAATTCATTATTTTTTACTAGAAAGCTGTCTAGACACTTTTTTTGACGAGACTTCAAAATTTGGTGAAAATGTGACTCAACATTACCATTGAATAAATTTGTAGAACGCATAGCCACCTCATTATTAGGGTGATGCTTCTCAATATACGACGCAATATTTTCCCGTGCTCTCAGCATTTCTCTTATTGCGCCAGAAGATTGTTGCTCTGCTACTTTCTCCTCATCCACTAACAACTCTCCTCCATAACTTTTTGCTGTAAAACATAATGCAACTCCATAAGCTTTTCCACTAAATTATCCACCTTCAGTCACATGGTATTGGAAAAAAGACACAATCTCATTGACTGTAGACTCCACAGGTACTGTTTCAAACCCCTTAAAATCACATTTGACAACGCTCTTTTGCCAAAACTTCTTCCACCCAGAAGTGACGGTGCAATTCGTTGATGTAGACCGATTGAATGTGCTCACTAGATCAGCCACGCTCATACCTTGTTCTCGATTTTCAATGATCTTAAGTTTTATTTCTACAGTTACTTTTATTACCTTATGGCTGTCTTTTGGTCTTTTCTTCATTGACATTTTTGCAAGGGTTATTAAACTTTGCACAAAAAAAATACAAATAATAGCTGAACACAAATTTGGAAAAATGTGTGATCACATGTGACACTAACGTGTTAGCGGAACGAGTGCTAACCAGAGACCGATGCACTGGTGCGAAATTCCCGGCTCACGAGTGAGTGACGTGAAGATGGGACTTTCTGCGTCACTCGTTATGCGAAAAGTCGCTCGCTAAGGGAGCATTTTTTTATTATCTGTTTTACTTTTTATGCAAAATACTCGTTACAGAAGGTGCTTATTATGAGAGGTTCCACTGTATATTAATCGTTGTGAGCGAGATTTAGACAGCGGAATTAAACAAACGCTTGTGATACAATATATTGCATTATTTCCGTTAAGGCGTGGAATCATGTTTATATACGTACATAATATTATTTATAGGTGCCTGGTACACGTAGCAATCATCATGAAAAGTATTATTAGTATTATATTTAGTGCTTACATTATTTCGTACTCTATATTGATACAGCATTTCAAAACCGAAGAGCGTTTCAAAATCAGTTGTATTGAAGTTTTAATTTGAAAATTATTTATTTGGTTGGGTATTTTGGTCTCAAGTCCAAAATAAAGTTTTGTATGAAAGGGCCGCCGGGCGTTCCTCCCAAGTCAAACTCAAATTATTTCAGGCCGCCAAAAATGTCAAGAAAAACATTCCCATCTAAAGATTCTTTTTTCTGGAAAATATAAATTTACGTACATAAAAACTCGATTTTATGAAGAATCTCATTTTCGATTTCGAAGAAATCCAATATTCCGGATTGTTTCTTCGTACAAAATATCTAAATTGATACTCAATCTGAGATTTAAGTAAACCTCTCGCCATAATACATTCTCGAGTTAGATATGAATTACTTGATGCATTTTATTTCTGAAAAAAAAGAGATTTTTTTAAGAAATAAAATGTATTCTTGATGTGAAATAAATTCCGCATAAATATTAGTCCTGCCAGGATGAAAGGAGATGATGAAGAGGAAAATCTGCCTATTTAATCTGGCCACTAAACATGGCTGAACCCATTCCAGGCAACAATAAAAATTAAAATAATATAAATTATCCCGTCGTTTTCGGCGGTATTTATTTATTTATTCATGTCCATAATAATATTTGTATTCTTACAGGATATGGTACTAATAATTATAATGTTTACCTGCTTACACAATTTGATGTTGTAAATATCTATTAGTATTTTATTGGTTGTTGTCATTGTTAAATTTATTTAAATTATAGGTACTATTATTAATAAGGAAAATATTGTTTTTCACTTTTTAGGTTATTGCAAGTCGAAAAATCAGCTGCGCGACCTTTTTCATATAAAATTTAAATTTAGATTTGAAGCCAAAATATTTTTTTTTCGAAAAATGTATCAAATATTATCTAAAACGGATATGTGCTACTTTATTTATGTCGGTTTTAAATTATAAAATACAGGCTAAAGAATTGAAATTCTCACGATTTTAGAGGCAACTTAAGCAATAAAATACAATAAAATTTTTATTAAAAAACGTTAATAAATCATTTTGCAACACGTATTTGTAGTATTTAACTTAAAATATCTATCCAAAAAAACGCTTTTTACCTGTTTTATTTTAGTTTTCATTATATTAAAACAATAGATGATAAGGTAAGAGGATTTTTAAAATAATTTCAATAAACTCGAAAAAAAATGCCAAACGTGCTTCTAAAATCATCCAAAAATGATTTTTAGTGGCCTGTAAATCATAATTTAAAACATATGTGGCGTCGAATTATCCAGATTAAATAATTAATAATAAACTGCTACTTGCTACTTAGGTACCTACTTGCTACTTGCTCGTTAAGGGCCCACTATTCGAATTTCATCCAATTTCCGACATACTTTCCTTAAAATTTTGAAGTTTTTAAGCTCTTAAAAAAATATATGTTATTCTTTAAGATAGTATCTATTTGTTCCAAAAGCCGAAACGGTAATTATTTGAAATTCCCTCGATAGAAATAAATCGCAAAGTATGCTCCGAAAAATATTATTAACACGTTTATTTCTGTTATTTTACAAGTTATATGTATGAAAAAAATCACAATGCTTTTTTTAATGCTACTCAATAGACCCCAAAAGTGATTTTTGCTATTTTTGAAATACGCCGTGATTTATTAAACATTTTCACAACTGTCGCTTACGCCTATTGCTTTTAAATCATATTTATTATAGCGCGCTCGCTCCGACTTGAAGATTAACCTATCTTCTTTGAAAAGTTCATTCGCCAACTCGAGGGCTTTGGGGGCAGACATGTCGTTCAACGTTCTATGATCTACAGACGTGCGATTACGTGCAAATATTTGAATCTATAAAGATAATTTTTACGCGTGTAAAGTTTATGAGTTAATAAATATTGTTTTTTCAAAGATGGGAAATACACGAAAGATATCCCGTATTTCAAAGAAAAAATGATATCTCATAAAATTATATCCTATCTAATAGGTGAGAAGAAAAAAATACAATTTTTGATTTATAAGCTTATATTTATTATAAACGATAATTTACTATAAAAATTAATAATTCATATTTTTATTTATGTATTGTGTAGTAAAAAGTTATAAAAATTATTATTTTATTTTTTCAGAATACGATAAACGATAATTTATTATAAAAATTAATTATTATTTTTATTTATGTATTGTGTAGTAAAAAGTTATAAAAATTTTTATTTTATTTTTTTCAGAATACGTACTTTGGGAAATAAAACTAATTCCAAAACATTAGAAATTACAGGGCAAGTTCTTATTAATTCACAATGCAACGATGTCCGAAATATAATATAATATGTAATAATAATATACGGGCCATCTGTTTCAAATAACAATACTCGAACGTGGAATTCAGAATAATAATGAACATGCGAGCGAAAGAAGCTATTGAAAGTTCTGAAACTGTGGGGAATATAATTTAATAAAATAAAATACTTTTTTGTTTTAAAACCACGATATTTATTAATTTAAGAACCGACCGGTTTCGCTTTACTTAAGCATCATCAGGGTACAAATTAATACTAAACAAGAAGTACATAATGTGTGCATATATATAACAAAATATAGAGGGAGACAACATGATACAAATATAAGCAACACAAAGACGGTCATAAAATACATTAACATAAGTGCACAAGTAATGGAAAACCCGCTAGATAATTATGTAGACTAATGGGTTATACGAATAAATCGGGAGAAACAAAACATCAATAAAACCTCAATAATAACGGTTTTTCCGAATTCGCAAATCATTTGATCGATAGCTTGCCTTCCTGAATAAATCTAATTTTATTTAATCATTTACGGCCAAGATATTTTTGACAATGGTGTGTTTTTATCTTTCTGTATTCCAATCATTTAGCTTTGCTTCTAGGGTTGTGCCCCAGTATTGCTTTTTGGAGACTGTAAACGGATCTCTCGGCATTTAATGAAACTGCAGCAGAACAAAGGCTGTTGCTATATTGACGTTCATGGTATGTTTTGCTCAGATTGACGATAAGGTTTCCAGATCCGCATTTCGCTCGAAGCATGTTTAGGGTAATAAGTTTATAGTTTAGGGTTCTTTCACCGTATTTATGGGAACATTTCAGAACCACCAATCTTTCATTTTGAGTGAATCTTGTGTTTGTGATTAAATTATATTTGACGATTTAAACAAATAATATTTAGAGAAGTTAAAAATAAAATTGAAAGTTCACTGAAAGCTTAAAACTATTAAAAGTAGTAATTTCATAAAAATGTAAATAAATAGAGCCCCTTTCACATTTTAGAATGTAATTTTATGTTGCTTACATGTTTTATTACTCTTTATAATTATTGAATTGTTTAAATGAATAAATAAATAATTACAAAAAAGTCTTCTGATTTGTAAGTCCTCAGGAAGCACTAAGGATCTTTCTATCTATCTTTATAATATAATAAATTTGATGAGCATAAAAATGTAAACGTGTATATAATTTATATAAATGTACAAAAGTAGATATTACACGTGTATAAATATTATATTGCGCATATTATACAAGATGTCGGGGGTAAAGTGCACAAACTTCGGGAGGTGATTCTAATTGATAGTACAAGTAAAAAAGAAAAAAAAAACTTTTTTTGGAATTCCAACGTTTTAAGATAGTTTTCGAGTAAAAAAGTTTAAAACCTTATTGATGTAAAAATATATTTATTGATTTTATAAAAGTTATAAATTACTTTTATAAAAGTGAGAATAGTATTTTAGTAAAGTAAAGTAATTTTTATACCTATACAAATAACTTTCGTAAATGTTTTTTGTAAAATTAAAAAAAATAATAATTAATTAAATCCGTAATAAAACCCATATTTTGAGAACCATCTTCATTTCGACTTCCTTCTCATTTGGTCGGTGCATTATTACTCTAAGGTCGGTGCTAACTAAAAATGGTTCTGTTTTTCTAAAATTGCAATAGATGTCGGTAATTTAATTTCATAATCCCCAAAATTATTCCTAATACGAATTCAGACACCTCTGTCGGATTCTTTTAACACTAAATTTTGTAGGTGTTGCCCAAATCTAAATTCTTTACGCGGAAAGCGGGCCCTTAAATCGTAAACAAAGTAATCTACGTACTCTATCTACTCGCGACAATACTATCACGCTATCAGTCTTACACATTACGAGAACTCGCCAGAAGGAACGAGTCTGCCGCCTAGGCATAATTGCCAAGCCGTCGAAAGTTCGCGAATGATCCAGATCGAGCGAGTGTCTTCGATTTAGTTGCCATCCACCTACCTACTGCCGCCGTCGGCCGTCTAGTATAAATAAGCCCGACGCAGCGAGCCAGTCAGTCAGTCATAATTTTGCCGCCAGTGGATAAATCTCACGAGTGACGATCGGCGCGTCCCGCGCCCCGCGAAGGACACGTACCCGGCTTCGCCCCTATCATCATGGACTCTATCGGGACATCATCATAGCGCCTCGGCCACGTCCGCGGCCAGCGCTACTCGGATTACAAGCGCCCTGGTTCCAGCGTCTCTGACCAGCGCTTCTTCCACGCAACCATGACCACCACGAGGACACGCAGCATCCTCACTGGTCACGCCGTTCCCGTTCAACTGCCCACAAGGTCCGCCGTACCTTCGGCCTTCTCGTCAGCACTGGAGTGCCTGAAGACCTGCGTTCTTCGCCAGTGCCTGACCTACATCGAGTCCCGGTCACAAGCGCCCGGCGTCGACTCACTGACCCGCGCTTGACCAGCACATCATCAGCCAGCATCCGGTGTATTCTTCTGTCCTACATCATCTCCTCGTCACGGCAACTGACTCACCAATAAACACATGTGACCTTCAACACCTTTCTTTCATTTCGTGCCTCACCATTGATCCCCAAACATAAATAAATAAAATAGTTGATTTTCATACTTGAATTTTGCTAGACCTTTAAATATTCAGTTTGGTTGGGTATTTTCGCCTATTATCCAAATTTAAAATTTTGTTTTTAAAAAAGGGTGTGCCGCCGTTCCTTTTAAGGACCTAAACTAATATATCCTTACCCTGGTGTTTTCCCTCAGAAATTCTCTTTTCCCTCCAATAAACTATCTGTCAAAACCAATTCCATTGCTTCTGTTACGTAAGTACTCTTAAAAATTGAACACATTCAAATATATTTCGTTACAATATTATACGCTATTTGCCTTGCAGATTTGAACACTTATTGAACATGCCTAATGAAGTGTTGGATTATTAATATCCTGTCTAATGCTATTCAATATCGAGCATCTGTGACTTGTCATGCCGAGTAAGTAAAATACATGGATACATATGAAGCCTTTCTACTGAGCTTTCTCCTTAGAAGGTCAAATAATAACATTGACATTTTAAAAAACAGAGGGATAGCAAAATATCGAATTCATTCAATTATTTATGTAAGGTAACGTCTTTGTTAATTTGTCATATTTTTATTTATTATTTAACATCGTGATAAAAACCATATACGTGCAAAATTTTAATTCAATTACAAATATGTTTTCTTTTAAGTTCATAGAATAACGATGTTTAAGTCTGTGAAGGTACATAAACATAATGCAACGTTTTAGTGAATAATAATAAGAAAAGAAATGTGACTGGCATAAATTTGAATTTTATATTATAAAAGGTCCACAAAGAAACAAGAAACATTACTCTTCTTTATTTCTGAGAAATATTCCTAACAGGTCACAATTTTCAAAATTCTTTCAATTCGCCGATATCCGCCCCGTAGGTCCTTTTTATGTTGATTTGAACTTGTTTTAAATTCATTTTTTAGGGGATGTTTATTTATTTACGGCACAATAAAACCATTCACATGTTAGTGACTTCAATTCCACTGGAAGAAGTGGAATAAAATTATAACTATCGTATTAGTCTGTTTTCACAATGCATTTTGTATATTCATTCGTTGCTCGTTTACTGGTTAGTGATATGTTATGGGAGCTATATTTAATGGCACACAAGCAAACTACGGTGTAAAAAAGAATTGTGAAATAAACAATGTGATATTTAAATAAATAAATTAATTAATTTGCTAGCCCACGGAACGAGTGCAAAATGAATAATTTTACCTAAAAGATAAAACCGAGCATGAAAAATATTTTGCAGGAAAGCTCCGCAGTTCTGTGGAAAACTTCCCTCTCTCTCATAAACGACGCATTGAACAGAAATATACATTACAACGAAGCTCTCAATGGCAGGACAACATTCTCTCCTTGATTTTTTGCGTTATGAACGTGAAACACCTTGTAAAAATATATATGTTCCGGCGATAATTAATGACGAGGTTCCGTTTTAAATTAGCTAAAAGAAATAATTAATATATATATATATATTTTAAAAAAAGATAATATAAGACTTAACTTTTTTATTCAAGATTCTAAACTATAAATTCGACTGTTGCGAACTTCTGCAACTCATAAACTTACGAATACCTACAATAACAACACGACAAAATACACTATTCCACTGCAACACACATAAGCGCAATTACATTGCAAACTCCCCAATACAACAGTTTCACACTATGGGAAACCAATACTTAGGTGATGTCGATATATTTAATATTTAATAATTTTGTGGATTACGTAAAAGACTTATTTCAACACTATTCCTGAATGGAAGTTATATTTTTGTATACCAGTCAAATCGCTGTATTTTTTAATTTATGTTCTTGTTATTTTTAATTTTGTTTCTTGCATATATTATTTTTTAATGTATTTTTATTTTTATTATTTCTTTCTCATGCTTCAAAACTGTCTGTCATTAAAATTGTACCACCTACATGTAAAAGCCCACTGGGCGTTAAATAAATAAATATTGATTAAAAAATGCGATCACCAATAATTTTAATTTTTTAGTGGAGCATATCTTGAAGTGATCTGCCTTGATTAATATTTAAATATTCATGCAGATGGCGGGGTGTTAGGTACTCATTCCACAATTCCTTGACATTACAAAGCACTTTGTGACTAATTTACTTTGCGATTCTTAAATTTAGTTAATTGAATTACCAACTTTTAATCTCGCAATTTTTTTTATTTTTGTGGATCTTTAAAACACATAATCGTATTCTCAGTAATGTGAGATAGCGTGGAGAAAATGGCAGGGAGAGAAAAATTTACATTTTATATCAAATCTTAGAACCCTTCCACATTGAAAACTATTAAGAAATGGGGTCGAGTACTTTTCTCAATTGGTTCTTCACGATAAATTGACATTGCTACACGAACGTTACTCGTAACCTCACTTTAAACCCAATTTTCAGTTAACTGTTAGTCACTCGTATAATTTTATCTTTAATAAAATTATCTGTCGTCAGTGTGTCCGACTAAAAACTCTCTAACGGTGAAATCTGACATCATGATAATTGCACAGCTTTTGATTATGATATCTCTAATTTCTTGGTCATCGGAATAATATTGAGTTCCAGTGCTGTGAAGTATTGTAATATGTATCAATTAAAAAAAAAAAAAAAACAAAGTTCTGCTAGTTTTAAACTAATTCAAATTTCGCGTGAGTCATTTCAGATTCGCTGTCGACTTTGATCGGACAAAAAAGCCTCACTTCTCTCCACAATTACACTTTGTGGAGTCATTTCAATTACACGATTTTTGTATACGCCACTATTTAATCAAAATAATCGACATGTGTTGAAAATGTTGTTATTAAAAATTTATTTATTTTTATGAAGCACTAGCTTTTGCCTGCGGCTTCGCTCGCATGGTATTAGGGATAATTGATGTGCAATAAATTTATCCACGGGAATTAAACGATTTTTTTTGGTTCAAAAAGTAGTAATGTTTTTGTATTCGGGAGGCAGGTTTGGGTATCGCCGCCCGGGAACCATTTATTGGCTAACCAACACCTCTAAGTGGTTGGCTATGTTTGGTGATTTAGCAGGGGTGCCCGGGTTCATCGGGTGAGGTGTGTTCAGGATGCGACCCTTTGACTGATCTCTCTACCCATCACCTTGCGCTGCAGTGGGAGGGATATATTCATATATCGGTCACTCCTTGACACACTGATCCCTAGATTCCTACCCAACCCTCATACCCTTTACCTTTCAAGAACTTTCTCTCCTTCCTTTCTTTAAAAAACACCCTCCACACAGCATCCCAAAAGATCACATAGGCCCTTAGTGAAATTGTTTTCCTCGGGGCCTTCCGCGAGGGGTTAATGTAAAAATATTAAACTTTGCACGAGCGCACCTTTCTTAAATGGTTGCGATAAAAACGAAATATAGAAACAAACTAAAATTGAAAGATGACCTCTTTTTTTAAGAAAGGCAAACACTCCCAGATGACGAATAACCTAACAATATTTAAAAATCTCCTACCATCACAGTAATCTGAAAATGTTGCTTGTTTCGTGAAGGAGCCAGTCGAGGAATATAACCCACTACCCCTGGGTTAAATTTAAACCCAGGCGCGATGCCAACTGAACCACTAACTGGTCGCATACTGCATGTCTCGAATACACAGCCAAGGTTCGAAAAAATTACGACAACCGCAGCCGTTTTATTAATTTGTATTACTTAGGAATATTTTTTTTATTTTTGCTAGTGACCTACTTCTTCTGTAAAATTATAACAATTGTTTTGCTTGATAAATTAAAATAAGAATAAAAAAAAACTAATCTCTTTTCTTGATGTCTCGCAACCCCCACTTTGAGAACCACTGCTTTAACAGATGCCAACACTCGAAAGCAACCATCCGGGAGCTGTTTCCATTTTGAGCCCCTAAAATAGTGACCTGCTTTCACAATGGAAGATTCTCTAGTTTAGTCGCTTGCCAAAAGCAAACAACAAATGAATTTGAATGGATAGGTAATCGTCCAACGGCAGTCAGTTCATCAATCAATAATGATGAAGTCCTTCTTGTCTCGTTCAGGTATTTCGTATGTGTATCAGGTATAAAACCAAATGTTTTACAGTAACCTTACCATACGCGGTGCAAGCGGGAAACTGTTCAAACATAACATTTTGAAACTATTTTGGGGTAGAATTTTTTTATTTGAGCTTTCGTCTTAGAGTAAATCGAGTCCGAATTGGAATTTTTGGGTATTTTTTTTAAAATCATTTGCTAGGGGGTTACTATCTCTACAATTTATTTTAAATGCAATTAAACACACTTCAAGATACTCTTATAAAGTGATATAGTCGTGAAAAGTTATGAAAAAACTAGTATAAACTTGTTACGTTAGGTTAGGTTTATAGGCAACTTTTTTATAATTTTTAATAACTTTGAATCATTTTTCAAAACTGTATAGAATTTTAAAATGCCCTTATGAACCCTTTTTAAATGCGTCGAAGCGTAGGCCCTGTTATATAACTGTTAAAGCCATATAATATATTACAGGTGAGTTACACAATTAGCCATCGCCGCACAAGTCAGGCAGCAGAGCTTGATACTCCAATCTTTCAGGGTGTGGATATAGTCAGTCTCCCAATGAAACAAGTCTTTGGATGTGAGGGTTTATTGTACATATAAACAGGTTATCAGACAGATCTACAAAAGGTACAAGCTTTTTAAGTCCTGACTGTTACTAGGCAATCTACTGAATCTAATGGCTCTGAGGGACATAGGTACAATATTAGCTCACGTGTAAATTACGGCGGAGGCGGTGAATCGGTCGGCAGGTGCCATAGGCGGGGTTACGACGCCTACGGGGCGGCGCAGAGACGGCGGCAACGAGAGCGCACTGCGCTGGACGACAAAGGGGGCGCCAGGGCTGATGCAGGGCGGATGCAGGAGGGCGGCAACGAGGGCACACCGCGCTGGACGACAAAAGGGGCGCCAGGGCTGATGCAGAAGGGCGAGGGCACTGGATGGAGGGCCAAGGAGGCTCCACACAAACAGGCTAGGGCGGCAGACGCCCAGGGCTGATGCAGAGACGATGGAGCAGGGCGGGGGCACTGATTGGAGGGCCAAGGGGGTCCACACAAACAGGCTAGGGTGGCAGACGCCCAGGGCTGAGGCCGGGGTCTACAAGTTCACGGTCTCAGCCTGGGGTCGACGGTAGGTGGGGCAGCCAGCATCACAGGGGTACGAGGCTGGCGGCGTGGTCAGAGACAGGACACAGCTCTACAATGTAAGGTGCTGGTGGGTGACATCGGCAGAAGGAGACAGGACACAGCTCTACAATATCAGAAGGCTGTGGTTCTGGGGATCCTCTTGAAGTGGAACGCTGGAACCGGAGAGGCGGCACACATGGTGAAACAAATCAGGCCGGCCCATATTTACGACGACACCGATTTGGCGGCAATTGTTAACTCGGAACTAATACAGCATGTTGCTTGCTACGCGTCTGTCGGGGAACTGAAGCGTGGGTCTGCTCGCGGGGGGGAGCTTGTCCCTTCCACATATATTTTTGGTGCCTGGTCCGATGCCCTTATAAGGGCACGCTTTTGTCATCTGGCTATTTGATTGGTTGTTAGCCCTCGCGTGATCCGTGTCCGACGGAGATATATCCGATGTACGTGTATGTATTGGTGAGCTAACATGCCCTCAAAGCGTGCTCCGTTTCTGGGGGTCACGTGTGGATATACATAACTGTGCAGTTTGTGCAAATCATAACAGCCCTTCTCCAAAAGCTTTTTTTAACCCTTTAGGTGTCGAAAAAATAGAAAAATCTGATTAAAAAACGAAATATTTCTATCATTTTTATTATTTTTGGTTATATTAAAATATATTAATTATAAATATTTAAAAATGTATTAAATTATATTTTGGTTATATTATTTTATTATTTTTTTATTATTTTTATTATTATTCACCAAAAGGTTGTCGACAGTACTGTGAACATCATGTTGAGTTCTTACGTGATGACTTATAAGAACTTAACTTTATGTTCACAGTACAGTTGACAACCTTTTTAAGACCTGCATTAATAAATCCCTTCATATAGCTCCTTCTTTCACCAAGGGTTGTCGACTGTACTGTGAACATCCAGTTGAGTTCTTACGTGACGACTTGTAAGAACTCAACATGATGTTCACACTACAGTCGACAACCTTTTTAAGACCCGCATTAATAAATCCCTTCCTACAGCCTCTTCTGTCACCAAAAAAATATCAACTTTACTGTGAATATCGAGTTGAGTTCTTACTAGTCGTCACAGAAAATGTTTTAACGGACAAAAAATGCTTTTAAAATGACCACGCCAGAATTTTCTTGGAGAAATTGTGAAGTATCAATTTCATTAATCAAACGACGTCACTATTAATCGCATTTTGACAGGTTTTGAGGTTTGCCGTAATAAATGGTACTAGTATGTACCATTTTGCTACCGGGAATTTCCCGTCCGGGAATGTATTGAATCCCGTTCACTTGGCGGGATATCCGCCCCGGTTCGTCGGCCACGGATAGAATCCTATTCCGGTGTCCGGGTAAATTTTTATTGCATTCTGATTCATTCAAAATTTACCGCTTCAAATTGACCCACTTTTATTGGATTCATCCCGCATATTGAGCTGTTTGCTGAAAACTCTGACATATTCGTTTAATCAAATTTAATCAAAAAAACCTACGGATATTTGAACAATCAATTTATTTTTCATTCATTTTAAATGGCGAATGTTGAATAGGCTTTTAAACAGCATTCAATCTGAAAATCAATTCGTCCGTTAACATTTTTTAATAAAGTCGTAATGCGGAAATAACAGATTTGTTCGATTTTTGGGTTAAGTTTAAATCTATTCTTCAAAAAAAATGTTTAATATGTTTAGTAGGTTTTATTACAATCTAACACTAGAACGACCGGGTACTGTTCCATATCTAAAAAGACCGCGACCGTCATATTGACGGCTGATCACGTGTGTTTCTTGGTATAATATAAAACTATCAATGAAAGGGCTTACTTTATTTATTTACGTGCACATTTAGTACAATATAATCTACAAAAACATAAACGAAACGAATATTCGGTGACTTTAAATACGAGCGCACAGTTCAACGTGGGATCACAGTTGTTAGTATCAACAAGAATACTGACACCAAAATACAGCGACCAATCAACGTACACATCGAGCTTACATTGAATGAGATACCGAAAGAAAGAGACAGACAGATTTGTACTATCATTTTCCTAGGTGGAATGGGTATATTGTAAACATGGAGGAAAAATGTTTTAAAAAAACTCTTAAGCTTAATGGCCATAACTGTCACATTGACGTGGCTGTCTTTATAAGTATAAATTACTATATTTCAAAAATTAAATAAGAAACGTACCTGTTTTTATTACCATGGTATAATCATGGAAACTAAAAAAAATGAATACAATCAACTTTAAGCAAAATATCATCACATTACATCGGGCAGCTGTCAAAGTGGCGGCTACAATCTTTCTAGGGTAAATATTTTTACTATTTTGTTGTGTAACAAACGTCTATTTTTTTAAGAAAGATTAACATTTCCGGGTAATGAACAACGTGAGAAGGGGGAGCATAGCTTAAGCACCCACTGAGGCCCACTTTATCTAATTGAAAAACTAATCCATCATTATAATTAATTCATTGAGTGTACGAAGGCATCACATAGATGTATTATTCCTTTATTAATTAGTTAATACTCATATTTAATGCCCGGAGTAGCTAAATAAGAATCAATTTAATTTACCTGCGAGTTCAACACCCTCTTCAGTTTTTTTATTTATTTGATTTTGTTATGAATTAAATATGCTATCGACCGGTCGGTGGCCGAGTTGACATAGCGTTTGGATTCCACCCAGGCGAAGTGTGTTCAATTCCTCAGCTGACTAAGTCCTCCGTCACAACACAAGCAACATTTTCCGCTTACTGTGGTGGTAGTAGGAGATTTTCAAATATTGTCAGGTTATTCGTAACCCGGGAATGTTTGTCTTTCTTTTTAAAAAAAAAAAAAATATATATTATTTTTTTGGTAAACAAATGTTTAAGACAAGATTTTTTATGCATAGCACAAAGGGTAACAAATTATTTTTATAATCAATAATTATTAGCCTGAAACACTCATCCACATTGAAAAATCTCCTGATAAAAGATACATGACGCCAACGGGACACGAACCCGTGTCCTTTCGATTTCCGGTCGACAGCTCTGACCACTGAGCTATGGCGGCTTATCTCTTATCCGCGAAATAATTCAATATATACTGGTGTTTCATTCAACAATTACTGCTTGTTACATTTTGTCACCTGAAACAACCAACTTTATTTTATATGATAAGTTGTTTAACTAGAGGTATTTAAACGAAGGGTATCCACAATAAGTTTTAATTTGGATATTTTCTACACACGTACAAACTGATAAAACGTAAACTGTTGATTTCCCAAAAATGAATACACGAGTGAAATAACAAAGATGGAGGACAACAGAAGAATGAAACCAACGAACTGGAATCCAATGCATTTTTTAACGGAATTCAACAAACTAACCGCAAATTCATTTTTGAATAATTATATTACATTGTTGAAGAAAAATATAACACTAAGACACATACAATAAAAAGATAACGGTCACAACTAGGAATCGAACCCAGGATCTCTTGTCTTACCAGAACAGGCATTTTGGCGTTTTAACCACTAGACTTTTTTTATTTTAATCCAAACTTCGTCCTAAAAAATCCACTAAAAAAAAGTGCTAATATTATGATATCAGAACTCATCGTTAAAGATTTTTTCGGTTTCAGAAAGCTGCAAAAAGATTATCTGCTTTATGGTAAAGTTTAGGATGGTTGGCTCAGTACATTACTGGCCTATCTTACATTTCTTTAATAATGACCTCCGTGGTCGAGGTGTAAGGTTCTCGATTAGCAAGCGGGAGGTCGCGGGTTCAAATCCCGGCGTGCGTAAATATATTTAATTTTATCAATTTAAGTTATTTCACAAATTACTCACGTACTTGACACATTCCAGAGTAGAAGATTCTCTCACTATCGCCCTGGTGTGAGACCACAATTCAGAATTGAAACGTTGCTTGAAAGGATTTGGTGTTTGGTGATCAGATCTTAATAGCCAGGTACTTTCCCACCTTTCTATTTTCCATCTCTTTCCCCTCCCCGCTACATCCAGCTTCACAATATACCCTCATTGGGAATGCCGTAGTCTCATTGGCTCCAGACGGTTGGGAGCAGATGGGACTCTTACTCTCAATTAAAAAAAAAAAAAATCATCACAAAATAAATATTTTAAATTTATTTCGAATTAGTGTATTGATATCTGATTTGTTATACATATGTATATATGTTCACGGTAGTATTAAATAAATGCGAGATATTATCGATCATGGAGGTATTAATTAACGTAAAGATAGATACATTATATATTTACCCCGTTATTATTACCTTTATACTTACATAATAAATCTTGCTACCCCATGCAAAAGCCAAATAGGGGTTTTAAATTAAGGAATGCGTCTTTAAAATAAATAATTAAAAAATATATACACCGTATTCCATGCTCATACCGCAAAACTTTAATCTAAGTAAAAGAAAAATTATCTAAGAAAAAAAATTGGCTCAGTTTTTAAAACAAAGCATTTCTAATTACCAAAAAAAAATTAAAAAATTGTCCAGTGTAATCGTGTGTTTACTTTGGATAACAAAATGCCCCCCATCACATTTTAAATCTTAAATGGAACAGCTGACTAACTGCGAAGAAATTATAATTATAAATTTGTGTTTATATGAATGCTTTGTAAACCGCACAAAAAAAGATCATAACACTAGGGAAAAAAATCTACATTTATTGCTAAGTTTTTCACGAATTAAATTATAATTAATTATTTTTAATGATAAACTAATGTTTACAAGACAAGATTTTTATAACATATTATTTTTAAGCAATAATTATTAGCCTTAAACAACTGTATAAATTGAAAAGAAATCTTACGAAAAAAACCTGTCCGGCAATTAAATGGCTTCGGGTTCAATTCCCTTAATTATTGCTAAAAAATAAATAAATTAATTTTAATTCAAATTAACCCCAAAGTTTTGCGGTCGAGCGTGTAGATATATACTACAGGATTTATGTATATATAATATTACACTCTTATTCTGGTTATTAATTCCATACAATCAAAAAGATCAATTTCATTTCAGAAATAGGGTTGATTGATTTTCCTGGTGCTAAAGTGACAATAACTTCCTTGCTATTCAAATTCTTAGCGCGGTCTTCACTCTGAGAGTCTATTCAAGTGCGGGTCGAGTCAAAATGTGCGGCGGCCAGCAGTTTTCAATTAGACCCACCGAACAAAAAGGGTCCGGGGAAACAAATTACATTATTTTTCATCTTTAATAATAAAAACACTTTTTGTTTTTCATTTATGACTTCAATAATGTCGTATCTTTTTCATTCTGTGGGTTATTCAAGACTTAAGACCTATTCATATGAAGCGATTTTAAACACGCGTTTAATAATTACTTAGAAGTAAGTGGGACTTATGAATACTATACTAAATGCGTCCCTGTTGCAGTCGCACATTTACAGCCGAGTGGTCCAAATCATATGATTTCCCACACAGGCTACGCATCGCTAGTTCGTTCCATTGCTATCCCTATGTCTGGAGTCTCCGTTACGGCAGAAACGAGATTTTTCGTTTATATTTGTGGTAGTGGATGGATTCGAATATTGTTGGGTCATGAATACCTGATAAAGTTTGTATATTTGTTTTTTAAATCGGTGTCATTGGGAATGAGAACCCCCTTATTGGGAATGATGTGGTGAGGATGAAGGTAATAAGGAGAATAAAATGGAAAGAAGCTTTTGGGAAGCACGTACAATCCATTTATTTCAAACTCTTTGGAACAGTTAGAGTTATGTCGCTTTTGTACATTGTTATGCAAATGGAAACCGAGCGCTTCAATATTGATTTTATTATTGATGAATTGACGACATGGAGTCTGCAGTTTATGCAAACAGAGTAATAAAACTGTATCTTTCTTTACGACATTTTCACTTTTGAAGCCATGAACCCTAAAACTCTGGACGGAACTATTCGAGAACAAAATAAAGCTGCGGGGTGAGGGAAAGGATGTATTAAAAATGCTAAAACCATTGCCAATACAAAAACACATCCCATTCCATGTCTCATAAAAAACCCTAAAAAATCATAAACCGTTATAACTGCACCACTTTGCACACAAATTATTGCAAAATTTTGTCATACAAGATGGCTGCCAGGCAATTTCCCCTCACCCTCGATTTAGCTTCAACGGCATTCATGCAAAATCGCACTGATGCTCCGTCCAGGAATTTTAAGGTCATGGCTGAAACTGCTTCCTCCATGATACCTACTGACGAAGAACACGTTCAAAATCGCGATCGAAATATTTTTGTCACCGATTTTTACTCCGCGCGTGAATTGCGACTCGAACCACCTTTTTGGATGTACTCTTAAGCTTTTGCGACTGATACAAAAAACGAGGAATCGATTCATTTGAAAGGAAAGAGAACTTGTACTTGAGAAGTATTGAGGATTATGGATAGAGGACCCACGTCTCAAAGGCTCTCAGAGGGCAGCGATTGCTTCTGATGCGAGCCTTTTGATACGACTTTTCTGGGAGAGTTTCTGTCCCAAACCAATAAATTATATCATCAGCGGCCCTGAAGACGGTAGGTACTCGAGACTTGAGAGAATTGAGTTCATTGCCAAAAATATATATTTCTTTTTTAATTATGTAATAAAATTAAAGAGAGATAGATTGTGTAAGCGTGACTCTTTTCAGATAAGAACAATTTTTGGAATTATTTTGCTATTTATTTATTTATTTAGTCATAATATATTACAAAATAAAAACAAAACTATTTATAATATATTAATCCCAGTGATTTAAAAAAAACTCATTTCTGTAAAGATAACATTATTCAAATTAATAAAATAAAAGAAACTTATTTTTACATAATGAAACGAATTTAAAGGGGAGTTCAATGAACTAAACACACTTAATACAGTTAAATGGAAAATATTTCATAAATACATTAAAATAAATAAACAATATAATCAATATGAGCATTGTAATTGTCCCTCATTAGAAAACATTGACCATATAACGTATCTGGGTCTAAAAATTGATGGAAATTTAAAATGGACCAATCGCATTAGCTATTTAGATAATAAAATTAAATAACTAAGTTATTTTTTCAAAACTATCAGGAATGTGATCATTAAAAAAGACTTAATCAAAATTTACATGGCTCTGTGCCAATCACTTTTACAATACGGTATTATCGGATGGGGCAATGCAAATAAAAATATACTAAATCCACTAATTAAAACTCAAAAAGCCATAATGAAAATTATACTAAAAGTTCCTGTAAGAACTAGCACTGACGAAATCTTCACCAATCTTAACATCATGTCAATTAAACAACTATATTCCAAAACTATACTTATTTACATTCATAAGTACAAAACCCAAGAAATAACAACAAACACGTACAATAGAAACACTAGATCTCATGGTCAAAAACTTATCCAACAAATAGCTACTAATACAACTTTTGGGCAAAAAAGCTTCTTATATCATAGTATTAAACTCTACAGTAAAATACCACTCTCACTCAAAAACCTCAACATTATAACATTTTAATCTCAAATAAAAAGCTGAATACTTAATATAGGGAGATCTGAAATAGAAAATATACTCTTTTTTTTTCTTCATATGATTTCTTCAAGTATTTACCTATAAGTGATGTTTACAAAGTTATTGTTTAATTTTAAAAGAAAATATACCGATATCAAACACAGACTAAAACCGAATCTACTAAACTGAACTATACAAAAAAACACTATCTTACTTATTTTAAAATTATTTAAAAAATAAAAAATTATACTACATGATATATGTTTATAATTAAATTCATATGTTACTTTGTTGTTATATTAATTTCTTATAATTAAATTATAATATGTAAATGAAATCCTCAGCATGGGAGATCCAAGTGAGGATATCATTATCTCTATATGTTACTTAGAAAAGAAGACAATAAATCATTATTATTAATTTTTTTTGTGGTGTACTTAGTTAAATTTCATTTGACGGCAATGTCCATCCATAATGCACCGGTTTCTTCTTCTGATTGTAGCTGCTTCCTGCGATCTTGTTTCCAATACATATTCTTCCCCTGGATTGTAAATTGGATACATTTTGTAGTATCTTTACCTTCAGGCTAGTCCATTTTAATGAATTTTTAAATTCCTCTTAGTCACTTTGGTAAATTTTGTATCTCGAATTCAAATAAAATAATTGAGCGAGTCAATACCAATGGCATCCATAGTGAAAAAAATTTTAACACTATTAAAGCACTTGCCGGTAAGATGCGGGGAGCAAAATTGTACGGAGTTTGTCATAAAAAAAAATAAAAATGCACACTTTTTCCACATTTATAAATTTTGTTAACAGGGGCAAACAGGAACATTCATATTCTATTTCTTTATCACACAAATGTTTGATAACGTCGGATTATCAGAATCTCAATATCTAATAATAAACAAAATAGTGTAGGCAGAGGGTTCAGATTTCAACACTATCTACAAAATGTTGAAATAGCTAACAATATCAGTACGCATTTAAAAAAATAATAATTTGATCTGGATTTCTATGTTTTGGAAACCCATAGAGATAGCTCCATGGCATCCGCATTTAGACTATGCTGTAATGCTGAAGTAAGTGACGGAGGAAAAAAAAAACGAAAAGAGACAGATTGAGAAGTACCAACCTGGGAATAAGGAAGTTGAGTGAAAAATATTTTGACTTTTAAAAAATATGTTCATGTAGATCAAAAAATATCGATTCTAAATATATAAATATATTTCTATATTATTATTCTTAGAATTAGTTTAGCGTTCTTGAAAAGCATTGAATAGCAATAAACTGAATACGCTCCATGATTGGTCGAAAGAATTCTGACGTCACATGTGCCGAGACTTGTACGTAGAACGCGTCACTGCAATGCCTATGGTGCATCTCTTTCTATTGCATGAGAGATGGTCGGTTTAGATGAGAGAGGTGTATAGGCCAAACGTTTATTTGGGTCAAACTACAGCCTTATGCCACAGTCGGTCTTCAGTACAAACGGTTTTGCTTCCTATCTCGTAAAATACTTTTTAAGTTTAGTAGTGGATGGTTTGGTGTTCATGTAATACAAAATCTGTTAAAAATACTACATACCATGTCAGAAATCGGATATATTCAAGTCTGACAACCTACCAATACACGACAGAATAGAATTTCGCTTCTCGCATCTTTTCATCGCAAAACACCATTTTTTACGAATAACTGCATTTCTAGGAACGGTGATAAATTGCTTATCGGGTGCAGTAACACATGTATTTTTACACATCGGAACAATGCAATAATAATATGTATTATCTGCCGACATTTTTTAATTTTTTGTAAACAAAAGACAACACGCAACTGACAGCCATCTGACACGTCAACAAATAGCGGCGGCAATACCGTGCCAGGCGGGAGCATGGCGGGAGAAGCAAATATTCTAACTTAAAATATTAATTTAACTATGAAATCTTAATCAATTTTCTTTTTTTTTTAATAACGTCAATTCCAATAGACGGTTAACATTGGTAAAAAATTACTAGAATTCCTTGTTGAAAAATGAACATTTTTTCCATACAAAATGCTTAAGCGACGTGGTTCTCACAGTTTGAATGACGTCACACCCACACCCCGCCTTTTACCGCTCGGATTCCGCTCGTTTTGGCGGGCTTAATAAAATTTAAACTTTGAGAATTAATTTAATTATGAAAACAAACTTTAAAAAAAAAAAAAACTACCAGTATTTAAGTTTGAATGCGAACATTGATAAAACAAAATAAAATAAATGGACTCAACTTCCTTATTCAGATCTGATCTGCAAGCATAAATATATTTATGTATTGCATCTTCCACGGAGGTCATCGATCGGCATTGATAATATTTTATTCGGATAAGTTTTTTTATCTGTTTATTTTATAATCGTATTATAGAAACAGGCAGTACAATGGTTACAGTGATGAAACAATTTACATATTTTAATTATTTCAAAGTGGGAACCTATGATCCTTGTAATGCCTATCAACTCGAGTGCTCGCGTCAATAACTGGAATATGAGTTCAGTGATTGGCGTTCGAGTTGGATATTTCTCACCGTCATTTAAAAAATCATATTTCTGAATTTTAATACCGAGACATATACACTGATTGTGGCGCTATATGGAAAAATAATAACCCCTATTTTACCATTTTTTCTATATTTTTAGGATTTATTAAAAATTATAAATAAATCGTAAGTGCGTAAATTCTACGAGTTTAAATTGGCATATTATGGCGTGCGATCACTCAAGACGTTTTACAAACTCTGCATAATATGCCGAAAATCAGTCGAGTGGATATGTGGTACGTATATTTAGTAATTATCGGGTGAAGTGTGTAAGGTGTGGGTGGGCGTATGAGAGAGAAAGTGAGTGTAACAGAGATGAACATGTATGCGCATTGAACAGTTTAGATCATTGACATGATTCTCCTTTGAATTTGGACAGTGAATCCGAAAACTTATCGATGTCAGAGTTTAGACAAATATTATAATATTTAGTTTTTCGAAGAAAATTTCTTCTGAAAGCTTATCACTTTGTGATGTCATTATTTATTATATTATTTATTATAAATTACATGATCGAGTGTTTAACATATCTAATCATGAGTTTGCGGAAGAAGAGTTAACATTATTAAATAAAGGACTTAATCATAACTTACACTACAATTCTAAATAGGGAAGAACTAGAGTTTTTGGCAGTGGACATGGACAATGCACTAAGTAAACAACCTAAATCGTACCATTATAAATGTGCGGAATTGATAAAAAAACATTAACAACATGAAAACAGTTCCAAATTGTAAAAAAACAAATCAAATTTCTAAGTCAAACATAAAAATTGCTAAGAATATTTCAAAAATTGTGAACGAAAAAATCTTATCGTTACAAAGGCAGATAAAGAAAACAGTGTTATTATTGTGGAGAAAGTTGACTACATAACCAATGGATTTTCTACAAGGGGACAATTTTGCAATTATTCAGAATAACCCTATTAATAAGTGTCAAGAACATTTAAATTAGCGGTAACATTAAATAATGTAATTTATAATGCAAAAATATTTCAACCAACATACACAGTCAAAAATTCGTTAGAATTAGTCAATTGTTTATAGGATTTGGAAATTCCTAATCACGCTTTTTTGGTTTCCTTTGATATACTTAATTTATTTCAAATATTCCAAAAAAAAGAGATTAAAACCATTATTTATAACTTGTTAAATTCTTCAAACTTGCTAAAATACCTTATCAATGATTTAACTTTATTATTTGATATTATTTTTTACTTTTAAACAAAATTACTTTCAGTTTAATAATACAATATTTTAACAAAAAATGGCTTAGCAATGGGAAGTAGTACGAGTCCTTTGATTGCAGATATTTTTGTTGATAATTTAGAAAATAAGATTTTTAATAGCGGTGGCTTATTACTTAAAAATGTTTATTGTTGGAAAATATATGTTGATGATATTTGGAATTCTATGTCATTGTTTATTTCTATCTTTAGAAATAGGGTAAATATACAAATTTCTTCAAACGGTATATTTACGCTATTTATAAAAATAGAAATAAACAATGGCATAGAATTCTGTTTGTTGATAATGATACTTTCAAAATTATAAATAAAAACATTCCTGATACTATTCAACCGGCATTTTACACTAATAACAAAATGAAAAAATATATTCTTAGTAATAAAGATAACGATAATCTAACTAAAAAATCAGTAGTTTATAAACTCAATTGCAATGATTGAAATTTCTCTTACATAGGTAGGACCAATAGAAACTTTAAAGTTAGAACTAAAGAACATCTCAGAGCTCTAAACGGAAATTGTTAATCTGAGTTTGCAGATCATCTTTTAAATAACGATCACACATTTGATAAAAACTCAGGTCTTAAAATACTGCACACAGGATATAAAGCTTCGCAAATAAATAATTTAGAAATTCGGAAACATGTACATAAAAAAGAAGACTTAATTAATAAGCAAAAAATTTTTATGGACCCACTTTTAAATATTTTCCCACTAAACTGGTCTTTCCCGTCTAACAATATACAATAATTCCCAATTATGAAAAACTCCGCCCACTCTTACCCCTCCCCACTTCTTCCACTGTTCAATTGTGATGTATATTTAATTTTTTACTTTAGAATATACTTGTTCTTGATGAGGTGAACATTGTTCATGAAAAATGTAGAGGTTATATCTATTAGTGATTTAAACAAATTTAGTTGTATTTTAATATAATATTATAATATATTTAATTTTTTAATTTTTTTTTAAAAAGAAAGACAAACATTCCCGGGTTACGAATAACCCAACAATGTTTGAAAATCTCCTACTACCACCACAGAAAGCCGAAAATGTTGCTTGTGTTGTGATGGAGGACTTGGCCAGCCGAGGAATCGTGTGAAGATCACCTTTAAATTATACAAAGCTTTTTCTTTAAGTCAGATCATTTATTGTTTCCAACCAGGGGTTGAAAAGGGTTTCATACTGAAAGAACAAAGATCATTGATTCTTACAAAATATAAGTCCTGTTAAGGAAACAAGGGACTTTCTTAAGCTATATATACAATATTTTGCTTACGGAGCTTGATTAATATTACGATGCATGTTATAACAACGTAATCTGCAGCGTGTTCATTTTGCGCAAATACTTGTTACACTTCAGCGGAATTTCAAAACAATTAGCGCCTACATTATCGCATTAACAAGATATGTGATTAAATCTAGTTCTCCGTACTACCGAGCTCTATCTCTTCTTCCGTCACCCACTTCGAATGCCATTAAGCATTATGCTCGTGTAGCTGCCAGCCACTGTTACAGTTCTGCTGACTAAGTATTAGAGCAGGATGATTATAACACAGCTGGGTGACAGAGTGAACGAAGAATGTAGGAAGAATGATTTAATGATGATTCCACATAAGTCATAGTGAAAGAGAAGTTACGAGAATGCTGTGTAATATACTCATAGTTATTAACGGAGAATTCTTGAAACAAGTGGGTGAATTCGAATAATTAGGAAATATTTTCAGGAATGCAAGAAATTCTCATTCAGATTAAAATTCACATATTATGTTCATATTCTGCTAATGAAACAATAATATAATTACTGCTGTGTGAAACGATACAGCGCACAATGGGGCCGATGACCCCGAAAGTTGGCATCAAATCAGTGGTTGCAATGACATCAAATCTTTTTCGATTTTTAGTTCAGTATAGACATGTTGATAAAAATAAGTGAAAAAAAATGTTCGAAAAGTCACACATACTTAGTACAAAAATATAAAATTGAATAATATAAGATAAATTAAATCAGTCAAAATGCTCACTTTATTTCTCGTGCTATTTATTGACAGTTATACATATAATAAATCGTCTTCATCATCTTGTGACAATATACTATCGTCATCACTACTTGATTCAACTATCGAATCATTCCTGGTAGTCGTATTAGGGTCTGGTGTCTTTAGCATTTTCAGTACTTCTTTTGAAATTGTCTTCATTGTCCGGCTGCTGAACTTGTATTAAACGCTCAGCAGTGTGATCCAGCAATTGTTGCAATTTCACTTCCGCTGAAGATTCCGTGACCGTTATGAATTCACTTAACGGGTAACATTTTTTCATAGCTCCTTGTACAATTTTGTATGAAGGAAATACCTCTTTATCCTTTTCTCTTATTAAATTGTATTGGTAGCGACTAAGTTTGGCATCTACAATCAAAGCGAGTGCTTCATCACCACTCAATACCTTTTTGTTTTGAGTTTTATCGGTAAAAGCTTTTCTATACTTATTTGCTCTGGTCGGCGTACTTAACGTGACGTCTTTGACTACTAGTCGATGCTGCTGCTTTACCTGCCAACCGAAAACTCATGTGGGTAGCAAAGGCTAACTCAGTACTAGATGTTTTAGATCGCAATAGTATAGTTTTATGACGTTTCGTACGCTCAGACGACATATCAAATGACAGTGTGGGTCGACCTCTTTTCGTTTTTACTATTGCTGGTAAAGGTTTATAATTCTTAAACATAAGGAGGCTTTCGAGCCATTCTTTTAATAAAAATTATTATTTAATAAAAGAAGTCATGGATTCTGTGACATTTCAACCATTTGGTTTTCAATTTAGAACAGAATGAAGCTATTTCATTAAAAAGTTATTTTTGATTAAAGAGTTGACAATGAGTAAGTTCTAAGAGGTGTTTTTTCAGGAATTTTACTTTTTCGTCAAATTTCTTAACGCCAGATTCTTCATAATCATGTATAATTCGAATCTCGTAAGAACCACGTCAGAAATTGTATCTAAAACAAAACACATTGATTATTATACTACAACTGTTTTTTATGAAAACTGATAGTCCTCACTTTCAAGTACTATAATTAAAAAAATTGTGCATACTTGCAACTACTTATAATTAAATCTTGTAGCTAAGATACTAAACTATATAAAAACAATTAAAATATGATGGGATCTCGTGGAACTCTAAACTATATACCTCTATGTTTAATATATTTACAAGAAAATATTTCATTCAAATAGGTGTTTGTTTTAATTTAAATTTATGACATATAGTATGAGGGTATCAATAACTACTATAATATAATTAAAGTACATACCATAAGACATCGTATCCATATTGAATTGGATCTGTACACTTGATAGATTTTGCTTTTTATAAACTTGAAAGTATTGAAATTTACGCGCTTTCGAAAACTGACACAGTCACCCGCACAAAGGTCAAGTTCAAACTGATCTCTTCCCGTCAGTATCGCGATTAGGGCGAAACGCTTTGGGGTAATTATGCAACACTTAATGAACTTCAAAACTAGCATACTTGCTTTATTGTAAAGAACATTTGATTTTCTGAATTTCAGCCAACGCGTTACATGAAGTCGCCCCAATGTGCAGCGCAAAAAACATAAAAGAGGGTGATCGCTTGCTCTTTCATTTGCTTGACGGGTATAACAATAATGATATTTTTATTAGTATTTAATACCTAAATTTCATCCTACAACAGGTCTGAATATTGTCTGTTGTAATGCGAAATCAGTCTGGTCAAAAATAAAAAAAAGTGGATTAAAGTTTTTCAACTTCTTGATCGCCGACACAAAATTTTCGCCGTGCGCCAGCTGATTCTATTTTCTTAATAACTTTCCTGTTTTTTGGTCTAGACACTACCATAAGTAGTTTCCCCAGAAAAGCGAGATTTTTTTTAATTCCTTGCCGAAATGTTGGTACACAAGAGGTTAATAAAAAATATTAAAATTTCATTCAAGAATTCTCATAACTGAATAATTAAAAATCTATTCATAATACTGTATAAAACCCCACATGACTAAATTAAAGCTAAATTATTTCTACAAAAGGGGACATGTTCGAAATGGCTCCAGTTAAAGCTGCTTCAGGTGCCATTTGGGTCAGGGGTCGGATGGCTACCTGGAGGAGGTTTAAATTCTTCAGTTTTGAAAAGGTATTTTCCAGAAACGAGAGCATACAAAACGGCACTACCGTAGAAATAATTATTCCAGAGCTGATTTATACCGGTAGCGGCATGATATCAGCGGCATCGCAACTCGGAGCACATTTAAAGCGATGAGCGGAGTGGAGTAATAGAATGAGGAAGAACCGCCATGTCCCTATTGCTTTAGGCATTTCCACTAACGATATATCTTTCGCGAATCCTGGCCGGTTTTTTTAATTTATTAGGCACAAGGCAATAAATCATTTATCTTTAGAAAGCCCCCGTTTTCACTCCTTGCCTCGTTTCAATATCAGGAATGTTCATCGTAAACTTATTTTACACATTTTAACCTCGAGAAATCTCATTCAAAGTAATTTATTACTTCCGAGTACAATATCTCACGTAGAGAAAATATACTTACATTTCTCTTTATATACATAATGTAACAGTGATTTATTTAGTAAGTAAAGGCATAAATATAACACCGTATTGACACACATCGGCAGCAAATTCCGGGGAATCTTTTTACCGGTGATAACATAATTTTCTGGAAATGTTATTAATCTTCATACATAAATGTCTCATTTCAAACGAATTTCAAGCAGACATATTTGCATAACTTTTCCCGTGTTTCGAAAAATAAATATTTTGTATCTATTGATCACTATTTTCGGGATGAAATTTTGGCAAAGCTTCAAACTATGAAGAAATGCCTTAGTAACTTTAATGCCCACAAACAGTATCCGAAGTGAGTTAATCCTTGAAGCGAATACTTCGTAAATCATTTATCTTCTTATTTTAAATACATTAATGTTCAAACCAAAAGAAATGGATGATTTTAAAGATTCGGTTGGTAACCAAATCTAAACCGATAAATTGGCTTAAGTGGACGAATTATCTTAAAACCATACTTTATCAAATAAGTCTATGCCTTGTTTGTTTAAACTTCAAATAAAATTATTTTGCCGAATGCCCATTTATTTTACGCGCAAACGTTTTATCCGTTTCGCTCGAAAAACAAATAATTTTAATTTATCCAAACTTAAACGAAAAATTTTATCAAAAGAAATAATTTTCAATTAGTGATTGCGACTGTAATTTTCCTTTGTTATTGTGAAAGCCGCCGTCTCTCCTGGAGTAGTGAAACATGAATAAAGTTTAACGAGCCCCTTAGGTAAATACTTGCCCAAATTCTACTTTCCCTTGTTTATAAAACAACCGAAAGGAAAACTCCGGGGAATTGGGAGCTTTTTGCGCGGTCTCCCTTGTAGATGTTATTCAATTCTAAAATCCATTTTTATATCAGATCTAAGGGCTAAGGGCATCCGTTTTGTATCAGGTACAAAAGATGTTTTTTACAAGGTTTTATTTCCCTGGCCGAACACAGTACATGCTAATTAGTAATTTTTGATTAGAAAATAACTACATACGCACAATTTAAAAAAAATAATTAACCAAAATGTATTTAAAGTATCAATTATTCTTTTTTTTCGTTAGAAGGAATAGGCGATTATCAAGAATTGTGTTCAGATCACTATTGATTTACTATTTATATTCAATGCGAGACTGTTGTCGACTTTGAATAGGCACTAGAATATCTATTATAACACCAATCGCAAACGTAAAGACGTCCAAGTACCATCCTTGAAGTAATTCCTAATTACAACCTCTATCAAGGCTTCCCTCTGCTACTTTTACAAAATGATACGCCATAAAACCATTGAAATACCTTCCCATTGAGAAATATGCTACGGTCATAACTAAAATACCTACAAACGTTCACTAGGGCTGGGTTTATTTTCTTTTTTACCTGAAGGTAACGGCTGACCAAAATTCTTCACATAATATTAATTTATCTCTATTGAGTCGCCTGGTCGATTAAACGCTTCCATTGTCGCCCGAAAGAATTTTATTTCCATAATAATACGTGATGGGGGGTCTAAATATAGGTATTCCTGCGGTCTGTTTTGACATATTATCAGCCACAGAGGAAAGGTCACCCTCAGTGCTGTCCGTTAGGGGATGTTTTAGTATGGCGAAGATTGGATCTTGTACAAGATGATCCAGATAAGGACAAGTAATAATGTAGAGATCGCGAGGGAAAGACGCGGAGCGGGTCTGATGTCCAATTTAATTATCTGACATAATCTGCTTCTCTGTGGAACAACATTGGCTAGAATTACAATTACAAGTATTGTCGTCTTTGACCAGACTACTGATCTGGGCTACGAAGAGAGTACAAGAAATTCAATCTTACACAGTTGGACTACACAGTTCATGAAGTCTTAATCCTTAATTTAAGATGCGGGATAATGATGCTGGCGACTCCGAAGCAAGCAACAGAACAAACAGACTGCAATCTACTTACGAGTCTTGAATGTATATAGGTAGTTTCTTGCAATAAATACTTAATCTTTGTTTATATAACAGTAATTTAGCCTAACCCGACTATCCATTCAAAGCCGGAACAACATTTTCTGTTTGAATTTTCAAATTTTCTTTTTCATTTAACTGTTGACAAATACGACAAGATTTTAAAATATTTCTACTTATTTGTAAATGTTAGTAAGAAAAAGGCTGTATAATGTTATTTTTAAAAGCAATTATAAATTATAAATTCTTTTAATCTATGGCATCCTTGTATGAAAATTTTAATTTCTTTAATCCAGAAGGTTGGTTTTGTTTGCATTTTTAAATTTCAATTTAGATTTTTCTGATTAACTAGAGCTTCAAAAATGTTTGTTCTGAAATTCTGCCCGTTCAGCTTTTTTTCAATTTCGAAGGTCGAATTAGAAATTAACGAAAATGTTCATCGTTACTTAGAAATTTACCAAAACGTAATATATTTGAGAGCAATTGAAGCCACAAAGCTTCAAATTAATAATCTATAAGAACCTTTTTAATTAATGGAGAAAAAAATTAACGAGTGTTTTCTCAGAAAAAAAGGAATCTGAAAGTCTTGTAACCGCGGCTTAATTGCAGAATCCATTTTGTAAGATTAGATGGCTTGGAGTTAAAATAGTGTATCTCCAATTTTGTTGAGTACTGACAAGTACTAAAGATTCTTACGCCTGCACTTCTTGGATTCAAATATTGCATCTCCTAAACCGACTGTCCTAAATGTAAATACATATTCAAATATATTGCAGTGTTGTTATGAGAACAGATTTATGCTGAATGAAAGTCCATGCCAAAATAATGTATTTACATGAGATACAGATACTATAATATGGAACTAAAAACTTATTTGTATATCGCAGAGTATTTTTCTGCGTTTGCAATCTTTCAATTTCAGTTGTCTTAGTATTACGATTTATGGAAATAGAATATTTCAACTCTGAGTCATCGATATATAATTTTAGTGTGGCCGCTGGTAAGGTACGGATATCTAAACATGTATTTAGACTTTTTATAAAATACACATTACAACCTCCGTGGCAGAGTGGTAAGCCTCTTGACACGTAACCTAAAATTTCATTTTCAGCCAAAAAATATATTTCTCATTTCTAGAAAATTTTGTATAACCCTTACATTTTATCCTAAAAGTATTAACAGTAGTGATTTTTCCAATATGTTTTTATTTAACCGTGATGAAGGTTCAGGGTGAACCGAAACAGGTTGCTTTTATATATTGAAAATATATATACAATAAAGTGGTGTTAAAAACAAAGTTATTTTATTATTATAGTTATTTAACTTGTTCAAGCAAGTCCGTTAAAAAATTAATTAAATTATTTTTCATGAATTATTATGCTTAGTCGTCAAGCAAGGCGGTTATCAAAATTTTACCAAACGGAGACCGTTATTGGAAAAGGAAAATATCGAAAAATTTACTTGGAGTTGATTGCCGATTTGATGATAATGTCAGATGGGACAAGGGTTACTTGGCCTAAATTAGTAAATGTAATAAAATTATCAAAATAATCGTCTTAACCCACAATTTAATACTGTCTCCGGAGACATTTCAAATCGAGAGAACATTTAATAAAATCTCTATAACGCTAATCAGACCTCGCGACTCAAGCTGCTGGACCCACACCAAGAATAGCGAAAAGGAATTTAATATTTTTAAGAATAAAGTGCTGGTAAGTGTCTTCTGGTCTAGTATATCTGGTGGTCGTGGTGTAAATCTTGTCTACCTTCCAAATTCTCACAGAGCTATCAGTAGGGAAACGGCTGCGCGGCCGTTTTCATACTAAACTTAATTTTGGATTTTAGGCCAAAATATCCAACCCAACCTGGGTAAGCCACGTAAAGAAAGGTAGAAGATAGATGAAGACTAAAAATACATCTTATGACAAGTCTTCAAGACTAAATAGTATTGAGAGCTGAGAGACCTTAAGTATACATAGGTGACTTGGTGGTATGGAGACGAACCCAAGAGCCTGACCTCTGCAAGGGCGGTAATCATAGATAATATTGAAAACAAACAGAGATATGCATGAAAGCATACCGGTTTTCGCCTTACTACTGGCACGGCGGAGCCAATGAAAGTTAAGCTTATGGTCTTAGCGATTTACATATATTGGCTACACTTTTCGAATGTTAGAGGGAGCGTGCTGATGTTAAAAAAGGATAATAATTAGGCGATAGTGGTGAAAATATTTAATAAAACATGACTCGTTTGAAATAGATCAAAAATCTCACGACAGATGCTCTAGTTGCATTTAAAGATACACTGAATTTTTTCATGCCTATAACATATTAAATAACAGAATAAAAACGTGTTCTTAATAATTTTTGGAGCTTACTATGCGTTTTTTTTCAATTGAAGAAATTCCATATAATTAACTTTGCGGCATAACAAATGTACAGATATTATCTTAAAAAATTACTTTTTTAGTTAACGAGAAACTTGTTATATCGGTAGAAGTTGTGTATGCTGTGGCTTAATGGCTCATCTCCCTTGTTTTTTATATCTGGCTGTAACACTTTGTCACCCCAATTTCGTATCTTTTCGTTCTTTTTATTCTTATACCTTAAACATAGTTAGACTATTATTTGTTCCAAATATATTTTAAAAGAACTCAAAATATGTTTTCTTATAAATATTGTCCATAAGAACCTGAATGAACCCTTCCAATTTCTAAGAAAGAAGCTTTGAACTACAAAACTTTTCCCCTTCAAAAAAAGGATAATTTTTTGTCTGAAATGGCGAACAGAAAGGATATTATAAAAGATTTAAACTCAAAGTTCATAATAAATTTGTATTGTCCTTTTTTGTTATGTGAAGCTGTAACATATTTTATGCTAATCAAAATAACTTTCTTTAGACTCTATTCCTCGCAGAGGCAGGCAGAGATGGTAGAACACAACAGACTTTACAGAACCAAAATAACTTTCTATCGACTCTATTCCTCGCAGAGGCAGGCAGAGATAGTAAAACACAACAGACTGGACAGATCAAAATAACCACCATTTATCATTTTCTGTAATTGTTTAAATAAATATATTTATTTTTTTTATTCATAGAGTAAGGATGCCATTTACCGGGTACTTTTTTTTGATCAGCCATAAAACGAAGAAATGATTGAATTTTCTGAAAATGAGTTTGTATGTGTATAACTGTATTAATCTTTTATCATGTATGTACAATAAAAATAATTTAGCGGCCGTACTTAAAAACACAAAAGGAAAAATATGTGAAAGGAGAAATTTTGTCTTTGAAAAAAAGAGGTCCTTATATCGGGTACCATACCTGCCTTTTATCGGGTACCCGGTGATAGGATTCCTACCATTTATCGGGTACCCGGTAATACGCATAAAAAGTATTTCTACAGTTGTTTTGAAATTTTTTTTTTTTTTTAATAAAACATATTTAATTAAGTTATAAAAAGGCTGTTCATTTTCGTACTGTTAAGTTCAACCGTTAAGGCAAATATCACATATGTAATCGAAATTCCCGTTACCGGAACATTCTACGTGAGCCCATTTTTTACATGCAATGCATTTTATCCATTTTTCTCCTCTGAAATTAGATGAATATGCTTTGTTACAGTAAACGCACGCTGCATCTTCTTCATCGGTATCTGGATCATCGTCGGTATCCATGAAAATAACAGAGTCATCGTTACTCTCACCACTGCTGGAATCTGATGTGTCCACTTTTTTTTGCTTCCGTTTCATCTTCGTTGTATTTTCAGGTTTCGTCTGTTTTTTCATAATGCGTTGTTTACCTATAACCAAATTTAATTTACTGACGCCTTTCTTATCTTGTTTAGCTGAAGACTCACTTAAATTGTTTTTGTATGGGGATCCTGAAATTAAACAAGCAGATCCGGTTCTTTTACTTGTGTTAGGTTTAACAGTGGGTAGTTTTTTAATGTCAATACATTTAATAGGATCATTGCTTGAAGATGCAGCAGGGGTATCTACAGTGCCAACAGTTGCCAACGCCTGAGTGAGATGTATGCCAGAATCAAGTAACTCAGCTTCTAGCGTAATATTTTGTGATTCTTCCGGTTCTGGAACATCGTGAGCAGCAAAATCGTGGTCTCTGAATATGAAACGATTGCAAGGAAATATGCCACTTTTGCGGAAACCATTGATGGCCACTTCAACAGTTGCACTGCGTTGGTATGCTTGCCCCATAAGACTTGCGACTTGTAATGGAGTCACCATTCTTCCGACATTATTCCTCAACCACGTAGTTACAGCTTTTGAATAATATGTTTTAAATGGCCCCATAAAAGCTAGGTCTAGCTGTTGCATCTTATGAGTTGAATGTAGGGGTAAACAAATTATTATAACGCCATTGTCGCGGGCCATGTTGATTACGTCAATATTTCGTGTATGCGAGTAATGACCATCAAGAATAAGAATAATTTGATCCCCTTTAGAAGGCCTGGTGTATTTAACGAAGTGGCGAAACCAATCAGTAAAAATATTTTGCTGAACCCACCTTGAAGGATGGCACGCCGATATAGCTCCTAGAGAAGCTCCATCCATGAGTTCTGCTTTCATGTTTTTACGAGGAAATATGAGCATCGGAGGTACGTAGTTGCCAGATGCACTCATACATGTTATAACAGTTATGAGGGCTCCTCTTTCTGCAGATGTTATAGCTCCGACTTGCTTCTTTCCTTTCAGCGATAATATTTTTGGCAGATTACTTTGCACAACGCTGATACCGGTTTCATCTAAGTTGTAAATTCTTGTTGGGGAATTATCAACACTGTCTAGTTGTGCCTCCAAAATATCAAAAAAATTTGAAACATTGTCTGGGTTGAAACCTTTAATACGTGCCAAAGACGTGCCTTGGGGCTTCTTCTTGGAAAGATAGGGGTGTCTCTGTAAAAATAATTTAAGCCATTTTCCACCAGCAGACCTTTTTTTGACTTTAAACGGATGTGGTATTTTGTTTAAATCGGCAAGTTGAAAAGCTAAACTTTTGACATCAGCGAGAGTGAGTCCGTAGAACCGTTCATCCATTTGAATACAGTACTGCACAAGCTGTTTTTCAAATCCTGCTGACAGTGTAGGCTTTCTTCCAGACTTCTGGGAAATCAGTTTGTCGATGCACCTTTTTTGCTTCTTATTTCTCACGTAATCTTCCAAAGTAGTCTGTGGGACATGGAACTCCCGGGCTGCTTTCATATATCCCATCGTTTTGTTTTGAACAGCTTCTATAGCTCTTTTCATATCTGAAGGATCCCATTTTTTGCGTGTTGAAGTTGCCATCTAAAACAAATATTAGCTGAATAAATTAAGCCTTTTATCGGGTACCCGAAGTTGGCCATTACCGGGTACCCGGTATTGCGGATATCACAAATCTGAACAACGAAATGATGACAGAAACGTAACAGAGCGATGAAATGTCCAAAGAATGCATGTCGTGTGAACTTAACTACATAGGTTAAAAGAAAAATAATAATAACTCTAAAAAACACTTAACCTTGTTATCAAAATATGCCGTGTTAAAACTGCCTTGATAAACTATTTATCAGATTTTTTGCAAAAATGCCTGCCACTTAATGAACGTGCGAGTGACGGTTGTCGATCTTCACCTTATGATGGCGGATGGTAAGATCTCTGTTTTACCTGTCGATTAGTTCGCGCAGGTGTCAAAATAACCACCATTTATCATTTTCTGTAATTGTTTAAATAAATATATTTATTTTTTTTATTCATACCCCTAACTAGGCAAATGCCCGTATTATGGTGGTAACATAAATAAGAAAATTTAAAAAGAAAATATAATAAAATATAAAAACTTATAAAAGAAAATATTAAAAAAATAATACAACGTTGTAAATATATCGTTATACAAATAGTAATAAAAAACAAAAATAATAAATATATTTTCGATGATAGGGATAAAGTCGGAATGAATTCACTTAATGGTCTTTCTTCAGTCAGACAATAATTTCTTTCAGGAAGCTTTCCTATTTCGTTCTGCCACTTTATATGGTCTATACGGTAATTTGCTTTTGAAGAAGGCCTGTTTTAACCTTACTGCATTGCTGGTTGAACCCATTATACACCTTACGAGCCAGGAGTACATGAAAACGTTGTCCAAACGATGTGTTCATTTTTGGTACTATCATCCTTTGTTCTGATCTTATTCTTGTTGTGTAACTGTGATTTACAAGACTACGAAGCTTGGGATTGTTCGTGTAGTACATTATGAATGCATGTATATAAATCTGTCTTACGTCTAATAATTTTGTTTCCTTAAATAAGGGTTTCGATGGATACATATTATAAGGTTTTTTATCCATCACTCTTATTACAGCTTTTTGTGCCTTGGCCAACGGATCTAGAATAGTTTTGGCTGCACCGCCCCAGCTTAGTATGCCATACCTGATAATTGAATGGCACAAAGCATGGTACACAATTTTAATGGTTTTCTTATCAACAATGTTGCGTATATATTTCAAGAAGAAAATTAGTTTGCGTATTTGTTTGGCCGTATTTTCAATGTGCGCTCTCCAAGTCAAAGAGTCATCTATTAAAATACTCAGTTATTTCACTAATTCCACCTTTTCAAGGTCTTGGCATGCGCATGGGGTTAGGTATTTGTGTTCCTGGGGTACACGTGTCATTTAAATGGACTTTTATATTTATGTCCCTATTAGGTTTGCCTCTTTTGTTCAAAGAAAAAAAACATAGAATTTGTTTTTTTTGGCATTTAATGTCAAGAGGTAGCATTCTAGCCATTTTATACTTTTACTAGACCTGTTTCAGATTTTGATTTTATCTCATCCCATGTCTCTCCTTTGAAGTAAAACTGTATCATCGGCAAATTAAATAATTTTACCATTTTCTAGGTCTATTTTGCATAGTTCGTTTATATACGCAAGAAATAGTATTGGTCCAAGGGTACTGCCCTGGGGTAGTCCAAATAAAAAAATTTCCGTGTTATTTAATTTTCCATCGTTCTTTACCAATTGAGTTCTTTCCGAGAGGTAGTCATCAAGCCATGCGAGTGGGATGCCTCTCACACCTATCATTTCTAATTTCCTAAATAGATTTTTTTTGTGAATTTGAGTCAAACGCTTTCTGTAAATCTAGAAAGGATCCCACGCATATTATACCTGCGTCTAAATTCTTTGCAAGATATTCTGTCATATCTGTTATCGCATTTTCAGTAGATTTTTTCTGTTGGAACCCAAATTTTTGTTGTGAGATTATTTTGTGTTTATTAAAGAAATTCATTAATCTTACTTTGAGAAGATTTTCCAGAATTTTAGATATAATGCTTAATAGAGAGATCGGCCTGTAATTACTAGGAAAAGACAGATCTCATCCTTTAAATAGAGGACAAACAATTGCTTTTTTGAGGCAACTAGAATTTATATTTGGGGCTATGTTAGCAATTTCTTTAATTACGTTCCAAATTTTCTTTGGGTTTTGTTATTATTTTTATTGTTATTTTCGATTTTCCTTTTGTAATATTCCTCTTTTACACAATGAATAGTTTTTTTGTGCATATTTCTATATCGAAGAAAGTTAATTTTCATGGTCTCGTCTTGTGGATTTGTTTTATATTGCATGTGCATCTTATCTCGTTTCTTAATATATTTTATTAAACCTGTGTTAATCCATGGTTGTAATGCTTTGTTTGTTGTTTTTTTCGTTTTATGGTTCCATGTTTTTAATTGGTGACCGGATAAATCATCAAAATGATAATTCATCACATCTTTAAAAAGTTATATTAAGTCATGGAAAGTGATGAAACAAAACTTTATTAACTGGGTTAAGTAGGTTGGGTTAGGTAAGGTTAAGTTTAAAAAAAAAATTCATCATTTCTAACGACTTTATATCACTTTTTAAAGATGTGTTGAATTGTCGATGTGTTGATTTATCGTGGAACCTTTTTTATTGTATTTGGAAGATTTTGAACATAAATTATCCATTGCAAGATTTGCGTCTGATGATGGCAATATTGATGTCCAGTTTTGTTTCAACGTGTCTTCATTAATTTTTTTTAAATTTAGGAGAGTTTCGATATTTTTATTTTATTTTCTCTGACAATTTTCGTCTCTAAGGCCAGCATTACGGGGAAATTGTCTGTGATAGCTGTATTGCAAACAATAGCATTGATTCGTTTACGAGATCTTACCATAATGTGGTCTAGGCAGGTATTTGCTCGTGTTGGTAGGAGAATTGCACTTTTCAGGCCTTTCTCCGCCATGAGTATATTGTATTCTACAGTTTGTATGATTTTCGTTCAGCAAATCTATATATATATAACTCCTGTTACGATAACATTTTGAACTTGATTTACTTTTGAGAGTATATTTCTAATATTTTTATAATTCTTATATTTTTAGGACAATATAATTATTTTCATACTCTTTTACATTTCCACAAAACTTATCAGCAATTTTTTTCACGATAAAGAATCGCCTTCAAAGGAAGTTTTCATTAATTTTCTCTCGCTTTGTCAAGTTGATAAGAAAATCAAATTATCTTCAGAAGAGAGAAGTTGTAGGTACCGGTTTTAGAAATTAAGCATTGGAATTGATGAGATTTAAAGCATCCAATAATAGAAACGGCAAAACGTATTGATTTTCAAATTGCCGGAAATAGGAAACGGGATGCCAAGTTTTACATCGGGTACTTCCTTATTTCCATCCCTATGGAAAATTTTCCCATCCTATCATGTTTATTTGCAGACAGTATTCTTAGAAATATTTACATGTACAGCACACATTTGATTCGGAAATGTTTATACTGGGCATAAATATCACGTATTATCTTTTGTACGAACTTCATCGTGTATTCAAATATTCGTGTGGGAATTTAGGGTTATAATAAATAATATCTTAAAAACAAAAATAAATATATAAATTCATTTTTAATTTATTTCAAAGGGCTTTAAACCCTCGACCTAAGATTTGAGACCTAACCCTCGAGTACGAAGGCCGTCAATTTTTTTTTCTCAATTTTTTGTCACAAAATCACTTTTTTATTTCTTTTAATAACATAGTACTTATTAAACTTTACAAAACAGAAGAAATAGAAAAAAAATAAGTATATGAGAATGGTAGAAATAAACTTGATATTAATAAATTTATTTAATACGTAGGTATCTAATAATAGGTTGATAGGTACTAGGTACAGAGTTCGTTCTAAATTTGTGAACAGTGTGTTCTATTTAGAAATTGATTCCTTATTTTAACTTCTGTGTCCTATAATTATATTATGCTTTATCTTTGTCAAATGATAAGCATTTATTAGTAGCACTGAAATACATATCATACATCTAATTATGTTTGTAAAATAATAAGCATTTATTAGTAGCACTGAAATATATATCATATATCTTATTATGTTTGTAAAATGATAAGCATTTATTAGTAGTACTGAAATACATATCATACATCTAATTATGTTTGTCAAATGATAAGCAGTTATTAGTAGTACTGAAATACATATCATACATCTAATTATGTTTGTAAAATGATAAGCATTTATTAGTAGTACTGAAATACATATCATACATCTAATTATGTTTGTAAAATGATAAGCATTTATTAGTAGTACTGAAATACATATCATACATCTAATTATGTTTGTAAAATGATAAGCATTTATTAGTAGTACTGAAATACATATCATACATCTAATTATGTTTGTAAAATGATAAGCATTTATTTGTAGTACTGAAATACATATCATACATCTAATTATGTTTGTAAAAGCCTTATGGCCGTTCAATTAATAAAAAATTGGGATATAATAAAAAAAGTTTAAACATAAAATAATTGTTCGAATATGATGCATAATAATAGAATAATCAACACATTTCGAAAAGTAACACTAATTTTCAAACACCTGTTAAGGGCCCACTATTCGAATTTCATCCAATTTCCGACATACTTTCCTTAAAATTTTGAAGTTTTTAAGCTCTTAAAAAAATATATGTTATTCTTTAAGATAGTATCTATTTGTTCCAAAAGCCGAAACGGTAATTATTTGAAATTCCCTCGATAGAAATAAATCGCAAAGTATGCTCCGAAAAATATTATTAACACGTTTATTTCTGTTATTTTACAAGTTATATGTATGAAAAAAATCACAATGCTTCTTTTAATGCTACTCAATAGACCCCAAAAGTGATTTTTGCTATTTTTGAAATACGCCGTGATTTATTAAACATTTTCACAACTGTCGCTTACGCCTATTGCTTTTAAATCATATTTATTATAGCGCGCTCGCTCCGACTTGAAGATTAACCTATCTTCTTTGAAAAGTTCATTCGCCAACTCGAGGGCTTTGGGGGCAGACATGTCGTTCAACGTTCTATGATCTACAGACGTGCGATTACGTGCAAATATTTGAATCTATAAAGATAATTTTTACGCGTGTAAAGTTTATGAGTTAATAAATATTGTTTTTTCAAAGATGGGAAATACACGAAAGATATCCCGTATTTCAAAGAAAAAATGATATCTCATAAAATTATATCCTATCTAATAGGTGAGAAGAAAAAAATACAATTTTTGATTTATAAGCTTATATTTATTATAAACGATAATTTACTATAAAAATTAATAATTCATATTTTTATTTATGTATTGTGTAGTAAAAAGTTATAAAAATTATTATTTTATTTTTTTCAGAATACGATAAACGATAATTTATTATAAAAATTAATTATTATTTTTATTTATGTATTGTGTAGTAAAAAGTTATAAAAAATTTTATTTTATTTTTTTCAGAATACGTACTTTGGGAAATAAAACTAATTCCAAAACATTAGAAATTACAGGGCAAGTTCTTATTAATTCACAATGCAACGATGTCCGAAATATAATATAATATGTAATAATAATATACGGGCCATCTGTTTCAAATAACAATACTCGAACGTGGAATTCAGAATAATAATGAACATGCGAGCGAAAGAAGCTATTGAAAGTTCTGAAACTGTGGGGAATATAATTTAATAAAATAAAATACTTTTTTGTTTTAAAACCACGATATTTATTAATTTAAGAACCGACCGGTTTCGCTTTACTTAAGCATCATCAGGGTACAAATTAATACTAAACAAGAAGTACATAATGTGTGCATATATATAACAAAATATAGAGGGAGACAACATGATACAAATATAAGCAACACAAAGACGGTCATAAAATACATTAACATAAGTGCACAAGTAATGGAAAACCCGCTAGATAATTATGTAGACTAATGGGTTATACGAATAAATCGGGAGAAACAAAACATCAATAAAACCTCAATAATAACGGTTTTTCCGAATTCGCAAATCATTTGATCGATAGCTTGCCTTCCTGAATAAATCTAATTTTATTTAATCATTTACGGCCAAGATATTTTTGACAATGGTGTGTTTTTATCTTTCTGTATTCCAATCATTTAGCTTTGCTTCTAGGGTTGTGCCCCAGTATTGCTTTTTGGAGACTGTAAACGGATCTCTCGGCATTTAATGAAACTGCAGCAGAACAAAGGCTGTTGCTATTTTGACGTTCATGGTATGTTTTGCTCAGATTGACGATAAGGTTTCCAGATCCGCATTTCGCTCGAAGCATGTTTAGGGTAATAAGTTTATAGTTTAGGGTTCTTTCACCGTATTTATGGGAACATTTCAGAACCACCAATCTTTCATTTTGAGTGAATCTTGTGTTTGTGATTAAATTATATTTGACGATTTAAACAAATAATATTTAGAGAAGTTAAAAATAAAATTGAAAGTTCACTGAAAGCTTAAAACTATTAAAAGTAGTAATTTCATAAAAATGTAAATAAATAGAGCCCCTTTCACATTTTAGAATGTAATTTTATGTTGCTTACATGTTTTATTACTCTTTATAATTATTGAATTGTTTAAATGAATAAATAAATAATTACAAAAAAGTCTTCTGATTTGTAAGTCCTCAGGAAGCACTAAGGATCTTTCTATCTATCTTTATAATATAATAAATTTGATGAGCATAAAAATGTAAACGTGTATATAATTTATATAAATGTACAAAAGTAGATATTACACTTGTATAAATATTATATTGCGCATATTATACAAGATGTCGGGGGTAAAGTGCACAAACTTCGGGAGGTGATTCTAATTGATAGTACAAGTAAAAAAGAAAAAAAAACTTTTTTTGGAATTCCAACGTTTTAAGATAGTTTTCGAGTAAAAAAGTTTAAAACCTTATTGATGTAAAAATATATTTATTGATTTTATAAAAGTTATAAATTACTTTTATAAAAGTGAGAATAGTATTTTAGTAAAGTAAAGTAATTTTTATACCTATACAAATAACTTTCGTAAATGTTTTTTGTAAAATTAAAAAAAAAAATAATTAATTAAATCCGTAATAAAACCCATATTTTGAGAACCATCTTCATTTCGACTTCCTTCTCATTTGGTCGGTGCATTATTACTCTAAGGTCGGTGCTAACTAAAAATGGTTCTGTTTTTCTAAAATTGCAATAGATGTCGGTAATTTAATTTCATAATCCCCAAAATTATTCCTAATACGAATTCAGACACCTCTGTCGGATTCTTTTAACACTAAATTTTGTGGGTGTTGCCCAAATCTAAATTCTTTACGCGGAAAGCGGGCCCTTAAGTAAGCTATTAAGCAATTGTTTTATGTTAAATTTTAAAAATGCTGCATTTTAAGTATCTACCTACCTACTAACTCGGTTCGGAATTTTACGTCGCAGAGCGAAAATTAAAAATGTATTTAATTTTGTTTACCGGGGTAATTCCTTTAAGAAGAATAAATAATTTGTCTGTACAAATTGACTATCAAACCAACCTTGTCTCTAATACGGCCCAACTTTCCTTGTGTTAATTCATACCTATTTGCTCCTTTGATAATTTTATTTACCCCATCCATGTACACGTAGAAAACTTACTGATATAAAATACCGTACATTCTTTCAAAACCTGGTAAAATTATTCCTTATCTAGTTAAAAACGGACTGCAGGCTTTTAACGAATGAATTAGCAGAGTTCCTAATAAAGTATCAGTTAAAATCAAATGTTTTATGAGGACGGCGGAACACGCTTTCATATAAATATTGATATAGATATTGACATACTGATTTACTGATGTCGTTGCATTCCGTCATCATATTTACTATGAAAAGAGCAATTGTTCTAGATATATTATGAATGACTCATATTTTATCAGCAAAATGGAATGCTTTCACATTTTTAACAGGATAATTTTTCTACGTGTGCCTAGTTCAACGAAAAGGGCTTGCTGCAAACCAGAATCATAAGTATTTTAAAACTATAAAATTATTTTTAGGCCACCCGGAGATTCGCTTCACTACTAGGGTAAATAAGATGAAAGCCTTTGAGTTTAAGGAACTTTAAATCTTCTCAAAACTAAACACTAAGTCGAAGATGAAGTAAGTTGGTTTCCGCTGAAAGTCTCCTTGAAGCTTGCCGCTCAAAGGTTCAACTCAGACGGCAGCCTGCTACTCAAAACAAAGAAACAACATTAAATTCATCAAGCCAGATTCAAATATCTACTTGTGTACCTATGAGACATGTATGCAATCAACAATACGTCTGAGTTGCCGGTTTTCGCTGCATTAGAATATGTCCTAAGCTCGGTAATGAAGTGCTATCGGGAAGCTCAGCCGTCTGTTATTTGGCGAATTGTACCGTCTGTCAGTCGACGGTGAAACATGTGTATGTAGAAATCTGACAGGTCAACACTGCGGTCACAGTTAGATTTAGCTCTTAATTGAAGCCTTCAGCTCTAAAAGAAGTGGTTTAGCGTCTTAGCTCGTTTGTCATATAATCTAACTCTTTTTTCATACAAAACTCACCAACGAAAAATTAAAATTTAAGAGGGAGCTTTCGATTCCAAATTAAGCTATAAATGATTTTAGCTCTTTTTAGCTCCTTTTCAGATAACGTCTGGCTTAATTTAAAAAATCGAATAGTCAACTGACAACACTAGTCATATGGTGCAGTACAGTGCAGTTGGACATAGGACGTAGGACAAGCATCCGCCCGTCACGCCTCGGGTGCACCGACGCGGCGTTACGCGTCGTTGCTTTGGTGTCAGCGCCGTGCTTTCGTGCTGACGTTTTGTACCCTTCCAATATGAAAATACGTTGGCGTAGTGCACAAAATTGTTTAAAGATGTATACATATGATTTTACTAGCGCACATATATTACGCTTCTGAAATAATCCAGAATATGCGAACATAGTTATTATATTTAGTCCAATGCTTTAATCATTATCAACGTTTAATTAAGTTTTTAGATTCTCACGGCCAAAAGCATTTTTGTTGTTTGTTTTTGGGGTGTTATGCCGTGTTGCGCTAACTCCTTCTTTAGCCGACGTTTCGGACAGCGTTGCAGTGTCCATCATCAGGGCAGATCCGGTACATCTTCGGATCTACCGGATCTGCCCTGATGATGGACACTGCAACGCTGTCCGAAACGTTGGCTAAAGAAGGAGTTAGCGCAACACGGCATAACACCCCAAAAACAAACAACAAAAACGTTTAATTAAATTTAAGTTCGCGATGAACCTTACGATCGACCATTTGAAATGCATAAAAACTTGTGTGCAGAGCTGCAGGTTACGGTGTTTATCTTTCCGTTGTTCCGATCATTTCAAATTTAGATGGTGACGTAAGTTTAATCTTATAATTATTTGATTTGGCTCTTTCCATAAGCGATACATTATAAATACATTTTTTTCGAAGGAATTAAATACTTTTGGGTTAGACATTATATATTAAATGTTAAAACACACGTTGTAATACACCACTTTGTATTGAATTAATAACTGATAGCCAACAAGGTTTCGCTTATTTCAAGCTTCGTCAGGGCTGTTATCTTATTGGTGACATAAAGAGATATAAAGAGAAAATAAGTAGAAAAAATACCATCGGAGGGATAAGTAAGGTAGGGGAAAACAGTTTTAGCTGAGGTTAACGGAACAAATAAAATATGGGATTATCAGTTAAATTTACTTGAGTATTAATTATGTTGTAGTTATTATTGACGGCTCTCTTAATTTCTAAGGCTTCTAAATTATTTAACCTAATTCGAATTCCATTTTTATGCAATATTTTAGTTCCACAGGTTTTATCGAACAAGTTTTTATTTAGAAAATTTAAAATCATTATAACTGAAGTATCTAAGATGTTCATTCCTTCTCATTTTGATGTTCCGAGTCGTTTTTTTCTGTGTAGAACGCGGAACAATCATTACAACTAAGTTTATATATGCCCGAGTGGCACAATCTGTCGTCACTACATTTTGTATCAATTAATTATGGAATTATTTTTTTATTAAAGGTAAACATATTTGTTCAAAACAAGGTTTTATGCAAGGCACAAAGGATTACAAATAATAATAAGCAATATTTTTTGGCCTGAAACACAAATATAAATTGAAAAAATCTTCTGAGAAAAAATAAATGCCGGCATCAATTCCCGTTGGCGGCACTTATTTTTCCACGGAAGATTTTTTAATTTATATTTGCGTTTCAGGCTAATAATTTTTGCTTATAATAAATACTTTATGTCAGTTATTAATTCAATAAAAAAATGTTAAAAAGTGTGTTTTTTTCATTTAAAATATAAATTATTTATCATCAACCTTTTTACGCATTATACCTACTAGGCCAAGGAACACTTCAGCGTGTAACTCGAGATTCCTTATATAATAACATATCAGGCTGGAATAAACCGTGCACTATGATTGATGTATATCTCAGAGCCAATTTGTTTTCAAAACACTGAACTTAAAAGACATAGTTTCTTGTGAACCAAAACATTTTTAACGTATCCCAAGGAATGCAAAGCATAAAGGCGATATGAAACGTGATTTTTTTTTCAATATGACACGTGACAAGCTTCAAAACGTTAGTTTACTTTGTTATGAAAATATCTTGGAAATCATGTTTGTCTCGTGAAGCGATGTGAAAATCCAACTGGCTTTCTTTGTACAAAATTGAAATGAATAAAAATATTCAATACGAGAATTATAATTTATAAAGAGACAGTAAATAAATTAATTTATTTCTTTGACCACTTAAAATAACAATAAAATTATGATAAAAAATTGTTGAGGATAATATTTTTAATTCTGAATTTGAAATATAAGATCGATTAAAATGTTAAATAATTAAGCTAGAGGTGCTGGATTCGATTTCCAGCTGAGACCGTTAGCTTTTTACTTTTCTTGGTCTTGTTCCGTTTCATGATTCGTTTATATTTATTAGTATTATATTCTTCTTCAATGATATATTACATTGGTAAGTGTAACCTTCAAAAGATATTATAAGAAAAGTGTTTCCAATAAAAATTGAACATAATATTGTTTTGTATGGAAGTACACGCGCAGTTCATTATCACGTAGAAATGTAATTAACAAAAGTAAGACGATTGTTATGATAGACCATCTAAGATGAAATTTAATATCTTTCTGCGACATCAGAGGAACACAAAAAACTTATATAACAAACTTTACTTAAAAGTTTTACATAAATACATACCAAACGAAATAAAGTTCTATCGCATGAATTATATTTCTTATTAAGTATTAAAAACAAATTCTGAATCATCGATGTAAATATCTAAAATATAAATTCATTAAAATTGTCTCAAAAATTTTCGTAAAGCATCATTTCCTTTTTAAAAAGTTTGTTTTGGGTATTTTTTTGTTTTCGTCTTTAATTTAATTAAATTATTTTTCAAAATTGTATCGATTCCGCTCAAAACAAGAAGAGAGTAAACTAAAAATGGTGCAAACTTTTAAGTAGCTATTGAAAGGAATTGTATATAATATCTCTCACAAAGAATCTTCTCCTTTGACCCTCATGAATCTTAATTTCGTGGTGGTCCTTCTCCGTGACATTTAATCAGACCTTCTTTAGAAATTCCTTTGACTCGATCATGTCACGTTTTTTTAACCTCGGCGCGACTAAACAAAGTACCCGCGAGACCCCCACTATATAAATTTCGTAATTGGTTCGGTGAGTGAGGGGGGAAGCGGTTTAAGGATAATTCAATTTTAAAATGGCAGGATGTTAACTGCGTAAGCATTATTGGAAAATTCGAAAAGAAGGCAGAAGATAAATTTTGGATACATATTTAAAAGAACTTAATTATCCCTCGTCGCCTTGTCAAGCTCTAACATATTTTCAAAACAAGAAATAAAATTATCTAAAATATATATATATTTTTTTTTAATATTTCGTGGTAATCTTTCACCTAATACGGCAGATTCTTAGCTGTGAATTGAGAAGCTATGCGCGATTCTGGACTTCGATGTTCAATTAACTTTATACTATTTACCCAAATAATCTTCTAATGCTTTGTTAGTGTGAACATTTCTTTTCAAGAGACTCTTCAAAAGATTATCTTGGCTCAAATCCGCAGGTACCGAACTTGGATAGTAATATTAAAAATATTGCTTCATAGTATTACATTATATTATGTGTTGTTCCACAAAGTTTTCTGCAACGACTTAACTTTCGGTGCATAAGTATCGCATAGCTCAGAAATAAAACTTAAAATTAATGTTTGCGGAGAAATCTTCAATTGTCAAACTTTCAAACCCGACCACAACACAACAGCATTATTAGATATTTATTAGGTTTATTCCTAGAAATATTTTCAAGAAATAAAAGTATCTGGTCGCGTAACAGTTAAGTGTAACTACTGAGTAGGCAATGCCTGGCAAGGATTCTAAATTCTATACAACCTCCGAAAAGTCAGCAATATTTAAGTCGATTCTGGTCCCTTTTCAAGCGGTCTTTGTAAATCAAAACCTTTGATCACACTTTTCCACAGGAGCATAGATTGATTTATGGGCAAAGTTATTTATGTCTTCGGTGTCTTCTTTTGTGAGCGTTGCTACACTGTGTATCTAGTGTCTAATGTTTGTCGTAGAGTAATGGTAAACTGGTATACAATACCTGATATATACCAATAGGCGTATTTGTGTTTGTAAATAAATTTTAACACTTTACCAGCGTACATCAAAATAAATGTCTTCTGAATAGATGATGGCTTAATACAGCGATCGACGTATTATTTTTTTACTATAATTTTGATTAGATTATCATTCCAGAAACGTCATGGCATATTTTTACTGAAACGACGGAGCGTTGAGCGTTTACTAATACCCTCCATTTGCATGATTCATTAATCAAACTCGTAATTCAAATTGTGTTTTTAATACCAAGGGCTATTAAGGCTTTTTAGCATTTAGAATAATAAAATTAATCTGAAGATTGTTTCATACATTGTATATTAAAACATATATATAATGAATATTTTCTGACAATATTAATCGTTTAAATATTGAAGTTCTTTTATCGTAAAACGGGTTGTTAACTTGAATTTGTTAATGTATTGTAACAAAAAAAAATATTTTAAACGTAAATCTTTAGACTATAAAATGTAAGCAACTTAATTTTATTAGTGATATTTTAAGAGCCTTACATAAGGCCATAACTTTCTCATAAATTAGGGTTTCATCCTCGAATTATACGATTTGTTTTTCTTTTCACTCCACAGTCATTATTTATTACAAAGAAAGTAAAAGGGAAAAGGGAAATGTCGGATAGAATAATATACATCTCTTTCCCCCTTGTGACAGGATATTTTCTCAACTCCAATAGTTAAGTATTTTCTGTAACCACAAGCCTAAAGGGCTAAATTAAGCAAGGTGGGCTCTCCTTGAATTACGATGTACGTATTTATAGGTTTGTTCACACCGAACAGTTTAGGAACGGTTATTGAAACGAAGAACTAGTACTTATTTTGAACCGGTTCTAAAAAAACAACTTTGAGAATATCGATCGACGGATAAAGTAACTTATATGGTACATATACATATGTATGTACAAAGTAAGTGAATGATTTAAATTTACAAATAACTGAAAATGGTGAATTTTCAAATATTACTAAAAAAACAACTTTGAGAATATCGATCGACGGATAAAGTAACTTATATGGAACATATGTATGGAACATATGTACAAAGTAAGGGTATGTTTTTAAACTTGCAAATAACTGAGAATGGTGAATTTTAATATATTACTAAAAAGATACCTTTGAGAATATCGATCGACGGATAAAGTAACTTATTTATTTTTTATTAATACCCCAAACTAGGCAAATGCCCGTGTTATGGTGGTAACATAAATAAGAAAATAAAATAATATGTATGTACAGAGTAAGGGTATGTTTTTAAACTTACAAATAACTGAGAATGGTGATTTTTAGACATGAAATGAGACGAGGGGTAGTGCATTCGTGCATATATATTACACTTGCGTTATTATAGGTGCGTCGACACGCAACATTTCAAAAATGGTTGTTGACACGAAGAACCAGCACTAATTCGCAACTATCCCTAAAACAACAACATGAAATGATCTACCGATAAAGTGTCGTTTAAAGTAAATGCATTTGTGATTGCAAACTTGCGAATGGAGATTATTTAACGTTTTATCTCCGACGAGATGCGGCACCTAAATATCTCGTTTTGTTGTGTTTTGGTATCTACGCGGGGTGTTCATAATGGTGGTGGGTTGTTTAGGACTCCTAATGGATTTGCCCGTGCGTTACAGGATCGAATTTATCCCGCACTGGTATCGGCACTGAGCTCAAATATTGTTCTGTAGATATTTTCGTAAAATGGAAAACAACTAAAGAATATCTGCTTTAAACTTTAAAAGGATAACAAGTTCGACAGTAAGAATAACGTAACTACCAGACAGTTCTGTGACTCGAATATTAAAGTACGTATATTTTTTATAGTGTGCACACCTTTTTTGTTACATGTACCAAACGGTTGTTGAGAATATATTACATCATTATTTAGGATATCTAAGTAAAACATTAAATAAAAAAATAAATCACAAAAGTTCGAGAAAGGCCAAATACTTTTATGAACAGAAATAATCAAAAATAATTCTGTAATATCGTAAGAGGAAAAGCGGTATCGTTTAGTGGCATATTTAAAATTGGTTACAGTTACAACTATTACACAGTTGATATACCCCTCTCGTGTTTTTATTGAAAATCATTTTACTCAGTGTAGGAGTAACCACGAATAATAAGCAAAATTGTAATGAAACGACTCAGTCAAAAATGTGTAGGTCTTCATAACCCGTCAGGCCAGGGGCGTATTGTCCATTATATTTCTTTAAGATTCCGCTTCTCAATAAAATTCAGATAAATGGGATATTTCTGAAGGTATCTGAAAATTTAAACGGTTTTAGAAAGATGATGAAATACGCTTTTATTATTAGAAATAAACATACTATTTTTTAAATAGTAAATTTTGAAATCAAACATAAATAAATTTTAAGAAAAGCTAACCTTACTTTTTTCGACAAACGCTGAACTAAAATTACTGATAAATAAATAAATAAAAAACATATTTTATTTAATTGTTTTATAAACATTACTGCCACCTCTTTTTTGATGTTTCATATAAAAATAACTTGTAAAAAAATCACGTAGTTTCATAATTTTTATTCAAATTGCGGTCGGAACCTTTGGTGTCATAGAAGTGTACATGCTTAGTATTCTGTGGTTAAATTTATTATTTAATATAAAGCTTTGTATTTCCACTTTCTAACACCGTTTATTTCATGTTTTTAACTATGACGGTAAGGGTGACACAACCATTTCTTTGAGACCATATGAGCTGTTCCAAAAAGCGAACAAATTGATTCTACGGGTAACTGTTTGTTCCTGAAACCGAACAAATTAGCCAGAGGAGTTAAAGAATATTACTAGTGTAGAAGGACTGCTTTAATTTGCCTTACTAATATTTTTCGACAATATTTTATACCTCTGGTATTACTGTTAGAGCAGTACCTGGCTGACTGGCATAATTCATTATTTATCTAGCGTCCTAACCCAGCGATTGACTACTCCCCACCGTCGTTACACCACGAGTTCCATGTGAATCGTCTGTAAAAATTACTTTCGCAATAAATTTAAGTTAGTAAATTTGCGAGATTTAATCAACATCTCCACAGCAACAACTGAACACCGATTTACAGATTAGGATGTTCTGCAAATCGTGAGGTCATATTCCAACCTCTCTGATGACAATAAACCTTTATACAATAACATCGTTTATTTAATGTTTCTTGTTTTTTTCCACATAAAAGATATTTATAATAATTGTTCAATTATATATTTTTTGTAGCCCTATTTTATTCTATTTAATTTAACAATCATAAGATCGAGGATAAACAATCTGGATTCAAGTTTTTAAATTTGTGCACTAAATTATGGTAGGGAAAGTTTAGTAAAAAAAAATTGATATAACCAGATATTATTACTGTTTTCGATAAGATTCTTGTTGAAGAGACTTGTAAGCTGAATTTTGTAACGTAATATCATCTTTTTCATCTGCTTGCTAATGGTTTTGATGAATTAAAGACTGCCACATGAGGATAATAGTTTGAAAGGCTTCCGATGTCCCGGCCACTGAAAGTCTTATTATATCGTATTTCATAATTCTATTCTTAATGATCACCGGACTCCATTATACGAGAGAAGAAAAATTTAAGGTCCTTAGTAACCAATGTAATATCCCCAAATTAATGATATTAATATAACTTGAGGGTAGTAGAGTGAATTAATATATTGTCAGGGTTATTCATAACCCAATAATATAGGATTGTAGGTTAGATTTTTTTAAAGCTACAAATAATATTGTATTTGTATAGCAACACAGTTTTTCTTAAAAATGGGCGCTTTACAGTGTCGGAATATAGCGGATTCCCGATAATATATTATACAAATCTTAAACAAATTTTTTTAAATCTTATATGCATACTCAAGACATGTGATAAAATAATATTGATTGAATTATTGGTTAGTAGTGGGTGTAATATGAAAGCCAATAATTTAACGCATTATCAGATTTCATCAAAAACACTAATTTCCTTATAACCCTGTCTGTAACTCCGGTTCAATGAACCGTAATGACCAGTTGTTTCACAGAATTTAAAGAAGTCAACAAATTTAAAAATTTTAAAATACAAGTTCTGTGAAAATCCTTTTTAAGATATGTTATTATTTCATCAGCAGGATTTGATTAGTAACAGAAGTTGAATAGGACTTTAAAAGTACACGAATATTGTCTTTGAAATTTGATGAATTGTTCAAATTCTGAGAAACAACCCATCATAAATCTTGGATTTGCTTTAATTTTCAAAGTTGGAACTGATTGTGGAAAAAATTTAGACAAGCGACGTAGAAGAGTATAAAATTATTTTATTGTAATGTTAAATGTTCGATGTTTTAAATGTAAATATCTGATCGTCTCTAAAATTAACAATATTTGTTTTTGATAGGCAATGATCCTGAGGCAAATATATACTTTTATGAATACTTTCTGCTTCACAAATCCTCCATCCCGTGATTTTTCACGGATCTGCGCTGGTGTTAGATATAAGGAGATCATCCGTATGCTTACAACTTAATTTAAATTGAGAAGAAGAAAGCTGTGTCAAAAATTCAGAATAATACACGATAATAGTTCATAGATATTTTATACGAAAAGTACATTTTATGCCTAAGGACAATGCCGCATTTTACTTGTGTTTGAATATGATAATATAAATAAATTTACTCTACATAATAGTAATTAATGTATGATAATGTTATGATGATCAGAATCATTGTAAGATAACAGTATTTATTATAATATTACTTATTTAGAATTAACGACAGAAGTGCTTTTTACATATATTAAAGTTATTGACAGTCATAGTACAATATTCACAAATCGGGTGACACGCACATATTAGACAATTACAGACCTATCTCCTTAGTTTCAAACCTTTCAAAAATATTTGAAAAATGTATCAAAAATAGAGTTATGAAATACCTAGAACAAAACAATATTCTGTCCGAAAATCAATATGGCTTCAGAAGTAAATTAAGCACTGAAGATGCAATATTCGATCTGACAAAAAATTTATACACATCTGTTGATCAAAATAAAAAAAGTCTAGCTATATTTTTAGACTTAAGAAAAGCGTTTGATACTGTAAATCACAATCTACTCATAAAGAAAATTAATCAAATAGGTTTCAAAAAAGATGCACTAAAAATTCTCACTCACTATCTCAAAGACAGATTACAAAAAACAAAAATTGGGAACTTTTATAGCAAAGAAACAGTGATAAAAAATGGAGTACCACAGGGGACTGTGCTTGGCCCAATTCTGTTTCTAATATATATTAATGATTTATGCAATGTTGTAATCCCTGGTAAAATTGTATCTTACGCTGATGATACAGCAATAATAGTAAATGGAAAATCCTGGCCTGAAACTTTTTTAAATGCAACAAAATGTATTTCATATGTCTTATCATGGCTTACTTGTAATAGACTTTTCTTAAACTATAGTAAAACATTTTACCTAACTTTTTATAAAAACAGTAAAAACAAACCTCCCAATAACCTTAAAATTAGACTACATAATGCTAACTGTAATAAAGTAACATGCACCTCTTGCTTTGAAATTGGAAAAATTGAAAAGATCAAATATTTGGGTATATATATTGACACAAATTTAAACTGGCAACCACAAATTAATAACACCGTTTCTAAATTAAGATATCTGACGTACATATTTTATAGACTTAAGGAAGTACTCAATGTTGACAAATTGAAAATGATTTATTTTTCTCTAGTGCAATCCTCAATTATGTACGGTATATTAGGATGGGGTGGCGCACTAGATACATTTATAAAACCACTACAAATAGTACAAAATCATATTATCAAGGTTATATATAATAAAAAGAGGACATTTTCGACTGATCAATTGTACAAGGAATCTCAACTATTCAATCTCCGTAAACTATTTTTACTTCAAAGCCTGAAATACGTCATGAAAAACCAAAATAAATTTCAAAAATATGAACCCAAAATAAACTTTAGAAGAAATCATGTATTTTATACCCCACAAACCAATACCAAACTAATGCAAACTCACAGTAGCTTTATTGGACCTCGCACTTTTAATCTACTACCAAAAAAAATTCAAGTAACAACTAAACTAGCGCAATACCAAAAAGAATTAAAGTTGTGGCTGTACAATGCAAATGTTGAAGCATTATTCATTTAATTTTTACTTTTTTCTATTTTGTTTCTGTATAGTTATTATTATTTTATTTTGTGTTCTTTTAATTCATATATATTATCTTACAATCTTTATTTTTACTTTGATTTATTTTTAATATGCTCCTCTTGCACAATCTTTTAGAATAACTTTTATTATAAGCCTACCGTTTTTCTTTATTATGCTTACTGTTTTTTATTTTATTTTTACTGTTATGTATTTTTAGGTACAAAAATCTAATGTATTAAATTATATTACCCACGCACAGGCTGCGCCTTAGTGGGTTCCCTTTCATATTATTAAAAAACTTGTATTGTGAAATATGTAAATTGGGAAAAAATAAAGGAAATAAAAAAAAAAAAAAAAAAAAAAAATATAGAAAGAAGAAAGGAAAAATTATAAGCTACACTAGCAGTGCTAAAATTTTTAACCGTTATAGATTTATATTTCGATAGACACGTATTAAAAACATCCGCCAAGAAAGCATAAGAGTTAATCTATAGTAACTGAAACTGTATTAAAATTGTTACAATAATACATACAATGTATCATTATAGATTTATATTTCGATAGAGACTTATTAAAAACATCCGCCAAGAAAGCATAACAGTTAATCTATAGTAACTGAAACTGTATTATATTTTTTACAATAATACATACTATGCATTGACTCATTATATATAGATGAGACGTGAAGCGAAAAAAATAGATTCCTTTTTTTACCTCCAACTGACCCCTGACTCTCCCAATGCTCGAACTAAAACTATCGAATCCGGTCTAAGAGCACCGATTATCTCGTTCTAATAGCTAAGTTTCGACGAAATATTTATTAGTACGCAACACGCTTCGTAGCTCTATGATAGTATGGAACCTTGTTCTAGTGGTAGGAACCTGAAAGTGAATCTAAGCGCACCGATTGTCTCGTTCTAATAGCTAAGTTTCGACGATATATGTGTACGCAACAGCAGCGCCTCTAATCGTAACTCTACGATAGTATGGAACCTTGTTCTAGTGGTAGGAATCTGAAAGTGAATCTAAGCGCACCGATTATCTCGTTCTAATAGCTAACTATACAACAGCGCCTCTAATTGTAACTTTACGATAGTATGGAACCTTGTTCTAGTGGTAGGAACCTGAAAATGATTCAACATTAATATATTAGGGCTATCCAACTGCTATATATTTACAATTTTATATAAGAACTTAAGAACTATCAAAAAAAATTCTTCCGTCAGTTAACTCCAACAATTTCAATGAATGTCATAAAAACTGATTAAACATTAATTCTTAAAGAATTCCTAAAATTATGTAACAATCATTGAATTTCTTTGGCCTTAGGATACGATCACAAATTATGTTACAGGTTATTTGAATTTATGGGTTAGTAAAGAGAACTTATTTGAATCGCCTATGAAGATAACATTATTTTATTCGTTCACCAATGTATTTTCGTTGTGTTTGAAATCTCAATAATTCTCAATAACGCTCTGAATAATTAAGTATCTATCTGAATTTCTGTAAATGCATAAACATGTTCTTTCCTCCTTTTGCTTTTGCTCGATGGTGAGTATTGTTAATTAACGTAGTCTACAGTGATTATTGTAAATTGAAGCAGCGTAATTAGAATAATTTCAGTATCAGACAGTTCTGTTTACAAGTAATTGAAGATCTATATAGAATATTTACATAATATATATCGGCAATCTGGGTAGCATGGTGGTACACGCATGGTACTTTAAGCCAGGAGGTTCAAAATTGATTAGTACCACAACGTTAATATCTGAAAACCCGATTGATTGTTAATTTGAATTTGATTGTAAACTAGTTACTTTTTTGAGAATCTTTTCACTAAGCATTGCAGGTCCTAAAATTGCTGTTAGTACTTGTTGTCAAAATTTTGTCAATGGTTTCGTTGCTTGTGTGGCACATAGCGCCGTCTTGTTGAAAGTAAACGTTGTCCAGATCAATACCATCCAATTGTAACTGTAACTGTTGCTCCAGCCTCATATTCGAAAAAGTAAGGTCCAATGACTCCGCCGGACCATAAACCGCACCACACAGTCACACGTTGAGGATAGAGAGGCTTTTCAACAATAACTCTTGGGTTTTTCGAGCCTCAGATGCGACAATTTTGCTTGTTCACGAAGCCACCGAGGTGGAAATGGGCCTCATCACTCAAGATGATTTGCATTTGATTCACTCAAGTGAATTTTAATAATTTCAATGCGTTGTTGAAGCGTGTATCGTTCCATTTTTATTAATGGCGTAGTTTCTACTTGTCAAATGTCAAAAAATGACAGCTTCAAAAGTTACATCTACCGAAATAACGGCTATTCAAAATAACACCTCTTATTGGAAAACCCTTTACATTGAACCTAAATTGATTATGTACCTACATAAATACCGAATTTTCCTGTGTTTTAACTAAGTTAATGCAGAGTTGTTTCAATTGTAACATAAAAATTATGAGTAACCTTAAACATACGTTTTTCAAAATATTGCTTGATTTCCAAATATTATATTATGTTATTTCTTCAACCCATCACTTTATCTTATTATTTTCTTATCTTCTTTTTGTTGTCTAGTTGATTTTTTTCTCCTGTGTAGAAAATATTTGCCATGTTTTTTATCAACACACAGGCTGCGTCTTTGTGGGTTATTTTTCAAAATATGTATTTTTACTTATTACACCTCACAAGAACGCCCCTGTCTGCATAGTTTTAAGATGGGGGAACGATATCGTCACCCGGTCGGGCAACGTTCTGAAGCGGGTTAAGGTACGGGATTTAGTAATGCGAGTCTCGAAGTGCCCCGGATTATATGAGGTAGAAAAAACAGATGCCAGTATCTCGTTCCACATGCTATTGTTATACTCACCAGGTAAATAAATTTTTAGGGCCTTACTAATAAACGTTTGTTTTACAACCATTAATGTATGGTAACATTTAAAACACGTTTATTAGTAAGGGGGTTCATGTTTTGTATAAAAGGAGTTAATTATTGTAAATGCTGTTATAATTTTATATTCGTTCAAATGGGAATAATATTATAAATGACAATCCATCTAATTTTGAAGCTGAGACAGTTTTCGAACATAAATTAAATTGGGCAACGCGGCCAAATAAGGCTTCTGTTTTTGCTGCCTTTCCAGTCGCCCATAATACGATCTAAGTATTTTCCACATGTGTTCTCTCCGCGCAAGATACATTCACTCTGCCGGAAAATAATCCTTTCGGTTTGACATTGTTTTATGACGGTAACAAATGATTCTCTAACGAGTGCGCGGCGCAACTTGGATCAGTACTGTGTCAAAATATAACTAGCCGTTGGAAATAACAGCTAGATGCCGTCAACGCTCAACGCTATTGACAAAATATAACGATCCGTTGGAAATAACAGCTAGATGCCGTCAACGCTCAACGCTATTGACAAAATATAACGATCCGTTGGAAATAACAGCTAAATGCCGTCGACGCTTAAAGCTATTGACAAAATTTTGAGCCAACCTTTGGATATAGTAATAATAAAATTGGTAATGTCAGTAACTAAGGTGCCGCAAAAGTAATTCAAACGTCATTGTTTTTTGACATTTATGTTGTAAACACATAGAGACTCAGTTGAAAACAAGCAATGGAGCACCTGAAGAACGCGGAATTATTGTTACTGCTTATTTGACCAATTTCTGATCTACTGTACAATAATTCCACGTTCTTCAGGTGTGTATGGCTCCATTGCTTATTGTCAACTAATTATCTGTCTGTCTACAAGATTAATATCAAAGCACAATGACATTTGAAATTATGGTAGATTCACATTATGACATTATGTTTGCCCCATCTTGTACATACAGATATTATGTTTTTCAACGTATGGCAACGGAGTCTATAGCTGTGTACTATTTTAGCAGTTTGCTGCCAAATAATTTTCTTTTTTACTTTAACCTTTACATGTCATACTGTAGCTCTATCAACCACCATACTAGGCTTATGTCCACATCTCGATAATCGAAAATACTTTATTAAATTCAATACAACAAAATCCATAAATTTTAATAAAAACACTACTTAATGGTGAAATGAAATAATGAAAACAAATGCTTTACTTAAAATATTTTAAGCATACGTATTTATAATATAAATAAAATATGTAAGTACGTGGAAGAATACTATAAATTATAATATTAGTAATTTTTATCATAACCGATATCAACAGCTTGCAATTAAAATGATTAGAAAGAGAGTATGAAAATTGTAATATATATACAACAATGTTATAGTTAAAAGGGAATATAGTATTGTTTCACTTGAACATCGGTGCTCAATGCATTGTATATTTTATGAGCGACGAACCAGAATTACTATTGCTAAGCGAATGTGGTTCTAGTTTAGGGACTACTCATCCCAGGTTTAATGAAAAACGTGAGTGTGCTTGATGTTCTAGATCCACCAGTAGCTTATTTTTGCATATGTAGCAAATACTTATCGTATTAAATAACTGACGAATATCTGACATCCCGATTTTAGCGTAGTTCTTAGGAGATAGGTTGGCATTTAAATATAATTCTAAAAATTTGTTTTTCTTTTGTAACAATTGTATTCAGCACAACTGATTGTGAACGCTTGAACATGATGAACGCTTCTTAGAATGTGGAATATAAAATATGCAATATAAAATAGAATATAAAATAAGAATATAAAATATGTAATATACGTAAAATATGGCAAAGCTGACGGAGTGAGTCTTTTGCTGTGTAAAAAGTTAAAAGTTAAAACAGTTTACACTTCGTGAACGATTTTATAGGTAATTTCGAAATGTCTTTTGGTTAATAAGGTAAAAGTAATCCCTCCCTACTGGACGTTTTTATGGATTTTCCTATCTGATACGGTCAATTCATAGAACCTAGCGTCAAGCGCTTTGATGGTGCAAAGTGAATATGTAGCTGTTAGCTTGTCGGTTGTTGTCGTCATAACAGTTCCAACTCCCCAACGACCCAATAGTTGGATCTCCAGAACAATGAGATCATTAATATAATTAGGATCCTTTTATTTTATTTTCTCTAGTGTTCGCGTCAATTCCCATATATATTATGAGTTATATTCAACAGTTGACAATCGCAAACGATAGCGGCGTTGGCGTTTTTTCGTTTGCCCTCAACCAACGCCCAGTGCTAACTTGGATACGTCGCGTGTTATTTAAATGGGAATTCCCCTTTGACGAGAGGCGGGCTGGTACCGGTGTGTAGTACCTACTACATCCAACTAGGCCCAACAACCACAAATGACAAAAACAGCGACCTTCGCACTTGCCGCTGAATTATTATTTTTCTAGCCGGATGAAACACAGCAAAGTCTATTCAAAATATGTTATGTAGGTAATTTATAGTTCTACTAGTTTTACTAAACGACTTGAAAAGCCCGGCACGAGTTTCAAAACCCAAATTTATAAAAATGTTCTTTTTATAATTGAAATAGTCATTACTTGTCACAAACGTTCACAGATCATTAAATCATTGACATTACCGGCTGAAAATAGATAAATTGACTAACATACAGCAAAATATGTGCTAATTACATGATGCCAGAGCTCTCCATTCGATACATTATATTCAACTATACCCACTCGAACAGTTTTTGGCATATTATGGCAAGTTTGCAAAACGTCTTGAGCGATCGCTTACCATAATATGCCAAATTTATATAGAACCTAAAAATAAGGGATAAAAGGCGTAATTTTGGTGAATTCGTTGGCTTTGAACCATAGTAAGCAGTTCATTTGTTTCAATATTAATATTTTGAAGAATGATACCTTAAATCGAAAACCGGACACCCATCGCTCGTCTGAATATATTTGTGCTGAATAATCCAAACTATGTTTCTTTCAGCTCATCTGGCATTTTGTTATTTTTGTTTCATTCGCCTACTCAGAGGATACTCTATAATATTTTCTAAAAAGTGTAAATTTTCTGTTTCTTCTTTTATTGTTCCTGTCAATATCCTTACAAGATTAAGAGTTTTCAAGATAAGACTAAGGTTAACAGTAATCAGTCAAAAAAACTTCAAAAAAATAAGACAAAATTTCACATTATTCTCTCTACTCCGTCTGATCAGGTGACGTACGTGGGCGCCCATCAATAATAATTGAGGTGTTTCCAGTGACGCAATTTTCCTTCGCTTCATTTCTCGTGTTCTAGCACAACCACTTTTTGTCGGCATTAAATAAACTGTGGCATTATGTCGTTCAGAGTACACTTCCAGAACAAAGAAACAAAATAACCTTCAATTTAGTTTACCAATGAAAAAAGGTTCTTTGCGATATTCCTGGAATCATAACATCATACAAGTTATAGGCACTACGGTATGAGTTGAATCCATAGCTACAAGTTTGCAGAACCTTCTCACCGCCGTGAAATATTATCATATTTTTTCGGAGTTTCCTTTTTAGAGTTTACCCTTTGGAGTTTTCCCAGAAAACGGAAACCATTTGGGCAGGTACCCCAGTAAATGGCTCCGAATGTGTCTATGGAGGAGTACCTACGCACGATGATGAAGCTTTTTGAAGCTTTACCTCTCGCAAATCTCGTCTCAAAATTTGGGACATACTCTTACCAAATTCTAATTACGCTTATTTCGTACTCATGAGTGAACAAATTTATTTAAAGCGCGGTGTTTTATGCTTATATATGAGCATCAAAAATTAATGGAGACATTATTCAAGAAATTTTTCTAAAAAATAAATTTTATTTTACGGCTGTTTCGCCTTCAGATATAAGGGATATTTCACCATCCTCTTGACAGCTTATTCTCAGAATAACATTTTGGATTTACGGTTTATTTTTTATAAAGTTCGAGTTTACTATTCGGTACTCGAACTTATGAATACTGGCTATATTAATTTATTTATTAATATACGTTATCTTATGTATAAGCTATCAAGAGGATGGTGAAGTACAACCATATTCAACCATACCAACATAAAAAAATGCAGTTTGTACGAACGGGGGAATTCAACATACATTTTTTTTTTAAACTTGTTTTCGCCACAGAAACATAGTTTGAGCCGATCTTAACTTTTATAGAAAGCCTTTTGTCATCCGTTTTTAGTAAAAAAAGGAGGATTTTTTACTAATGTATAATTATTACCCTTCGAAGTATCGTGGTATGAACATCGTGCGTACAGCAAGTGTTTGGTATTTCAGTTCCACCATGAAGAGTGATTGATAATATTTATCAAAGTTTACCAGATCATTAATAACTGCTTTCATCAACATTCACCTATTCATTGAAATGATATACCCACCCTGAACGTCTTGGAGTATATACCAATCGAAACAAATAATCAACCATTGTACGATCGTTTCCATTACCTAAATGAATATTTAAATTTTAGAACTTAGGTACCAACTGTTTAAGGCGATGCCATACGTAGTAATGCAAAATCATGTGTTTTTGGTTAGAAAATTTGGTCGTCTAGAAATGTTTCATATGCTTTAATTAAATACTGCGAGTAGAATACATCTTGGCCTTTGAAATAATCGAGTATTTTTTAGATAAGTCTTTTTATAAGCCAAGAAAAAAATAATGTAAAGGCCTATGAAAACTGCTTTAAAGTTAAAAATCTCCTACTTACGAACCCATTTTCGGTTATGATTTTATTGTATAATGTGACAAATCAAGTTATTTATAAAATGATCGAAATTTTTTTTTATATTTATGCCTGAACATCCACAAAATAAAATAAAAGGCACTTTTTGGTCATGTTTTTTTCCTGCATAAATCAAAACAGGCGGATGGTGTTAAGCGGGAATTTAAACCTTATCGCCATCTACGTAAGGGTTGTTATTGATAGCGGCTCAATTTAAAATACTAAACGACGTAGTGCATCGCCTTAACAGAAAAATTCAAAATTTTATAGTAGAACACTTTTGTAATACTATGTAAGCACCGTTGATGTATTATACAGGGCGTCGATAAAAGAATGTCTCAGTTTCTGTGGTATATTATTACAGTTTCATTTAGACTATTTACATCAAATCACACACCAAATGGAAAAAGGAAAATAACTTTGTTTTTCTTACAAATCTTCACTTTAGTTTACGGCACATCCAACCTAAAGTCCAATTCTTCCCACACTTTGGTTAACAAGTAATGGAAGCAATAACCTCTTCTATTCTATGTCTCTACTCTGGCAAATCATTAGGTAGCGGCCGAACGTAGACATATCATTTATAAAGCCCCAACGGAAAAGATCGTATGGCGTTATGTCAGGTGAACGTGGAGGCCAGCGAAAAAGAAATCTGTGGTCTCGACCATTACGATTAATCCAATGGTCAGGGACTTCTACGTTCAACCACTCTCGTATGTAGAGATTCCAATGGGGAGGGGGGCCCATTATTTTGCTGAATAAAGTTTACAGGTTCATCCTCTACTAATTGGAGAAAAAGCCACTATTTCAACATATCCAGATAAACCACCTCATTTACGGTAGCTTCAGCGAAAAAAAATATTCTGTTCTCTTGACATCGGGACAAAGCGCAGAAAACGTTTAATTTTGGGGAATCTATATGACGTTCTATAAGTTCATGAGGGTGTTCTGACCCCTAGATTTAGATGAAAAGTTGACTCATCACTGAACACCCAACGATCAAGAAAGTCATCTTCTAAAATGTTTTAAAAAATAAATCGTTGAGAAATACGAAAATATTCTTGGATTTTATTATATTTTCTATAAAGCGAATTAAGGGATCTTCACAATAAAAAAAATTATATGAGACTTTCCTGCAAATAAATACAGAATTTCAAAATCGGAAAATTTTCAATTTTACAAATATAAAATTTCAAAGCTTAAATGAATATATTTGCACTTGATGAAACGACAGTCTTGAATAGAATTGTTATTATTATTTGCGCTCCACGCGAATAAAAAATATTTTAAAATTCCATTATATTACAAAATACGATTAAACCATTTGAAAGTATGATAAACTACTGGCGAATCCACAGTGGATTCATCGGTACACTGCTTGTACGAACTTCAGAAATCCACTGTGGATTTTTTGGCATGTTAAAGGTTAAGTGCACGTTTCCTCAAAATATTTCGATTTAACATCTAATGGTTCTTAGGTACCTACCTATATACGTTTCAAAATTATGAAAATAAATCTTTCTAATGCAATTATCTCTTTGACCGAGCGCAAATTTAAATTACCTCTATATATTAAAGTAGGTATACTACTGTGTTACCACCGTGTTGTCGCCAATCATTTAAAATAATTTAAACGATTGCAGCGCTCTCCTTTTGTCAGACTTTATTCTACGAAATTACATAAAATCTGTCTGCTGATTTAATTTAGTTGGGTTGATGACTGAAATAAGTACAGTACTTACCCCCGTGGCATGGCAGGATTGGGCTGCTTTCATCGCAGAGGCGGTCATCGAAGCGAGGGTAAGGGAGGATTGCTGTCAAATTAGTTCCATCTCAAAGTACAACAAACAAGCATCTAATAAAAATTCCAAAGTGACTTTTTCTTGTTCTTTACTTAAAAAAAATACATTCTCCATCTCATTTTAAAATGCCTAAATATTTTGCAAATACGATTATAATCTACCTTCTTAAAACATTGAAACAAGATTTGACAATTTTCTAACAAATTAACTACAAGTAATACTTTATAACTACTTTTCTCGAATAGTATTTAGTGGCTAGATCACATACAGAATTATCAATTCAGAAAGAAAATTGTACGTTTCTTATTTGCTAACATTATTAGTCTCATCACGAGTGAGGTCGCCTCCAATATATTTATGTTTTTAATGAAAATTTATTAACGACTGTATAAATTATTTTTATGATGTCTCCGAAAATTTTTGAATGAGGTATTTTCCAGATGGAAATATATTTTATTTGAATAGTTGACAACGACGAAGTAATGAGCTTTCAAAGTGAACTTGGGCAAATCGTATACAATGGTGTCTCATGACGTCACAAGTCAAAATTCGAATGGCATGTAGCGTGATGTCACAAGCTTTCCGGCCTGCCGCAAATATCAACATTTTGACGGCTCACATCTTCGGTACTATTAGCTATTTTTAAGTTGTGTAGAGTCAAATTTGCTTTGAATTTAAGTGTCATTTTCAAAATTGGAACGGATTGTGGGAAGAATTCAGACGAGCGATAAATTAGGTAAACTGTAACACTATATTTTAACAGAAAATTATTTTAGGAATAGGAATTTCCTGTAATTATTCAACATGTTTGAGCTAGCAATAAAATAGTAATAAAAAAAATATTTGGGTACTTACTCACCATAAAACGGAAAAAAATGTGAATATTCTCTTAAAAAAATTTAAACTTTTTAAATGCTATCTGAAAGAAACATAACATTTATATTTATAAGTAGGTATATTTTTTCGTGCAGTAATAATCATTGTGATATTTCCGTATATTCATATCCATTTTCAATGTGGGAACGTCGGCACGTAGAATTAAATGGCTGGAAAAGCTTTCACCCAGCTGGGTGATTTTATTCAAGCAACATTAAAGCCGCATTCAAACTGTAGTAAAAAGCAAGCCCGGAGAATGGGAACCGTAGTCGAGGTGGCTGTCATTCGCTAGATAAAGACTTGGAGTTGTTTTATAATCTGCGTCTGAATTCGGCTGTCCGTTACAAACGACCGAATTATGGCATAATCGGCAGACGATTGAACTAACTAACTAACCGTCACGCCGCGCCGTTTCCCCGTAGGGGTAGGTAGAGAGGATATACCGTCAAACAATGTCTTGGCACACACTCCTTGCTTTATTCACACTCACACATACTCTTCTGTTATTCTGACCCTCGACATGGCCGATACAATATACACCTATGTCTTAATATAATTCTTAAATAAATATTTTTGTGTAAATTAATAACAAATTTTCGTAAATCAAATGATTTTTTTTTTAATATTTTCTTCTAATTAAATTTCCTCTTGTAATTCGTCAAATATCTGCAGTACTCGTTAGGTATATCTACGACTTTTGACTTTGGGAGTTTTTTTTAAAGAGAAATTTAATTGATTCCTTTTCCTTGTCTCATGTGTGTTCTTAGGCTACAAGTTTTCATTTTTTCTCAGAAATTTATTATTAATTATTTTGTTGTAAATAATTTGCTGGATTGACATAAAAAAGGGTTGAAGAAAACAATTTGTTTAACTGAAATAAAGGGTTGAAGAAAACAATTTGTTTAATTGACATAAAGGGTTGAAGAAAACAATTTGTTTAATTGACATAAAGGATTGAAGAAAACAATTTGTTTAATTGACATAAACGGTTGGAGAAAATAATGTGTTTAATTGACGTAAGGGATTGAAAAAAATACTTTGCTTAATTAACATAAAGGTTTGAAGAAAACAATTTGTTTAATTGACATAAAGGATTGAGGAAAACAAATTGTTTAATAGACATAAAGGATTGAAGAAAACAATTTGTTTAATTGACATAAACGGTTGAAGAAAATAATGTGAAAAAATTGATGTAAAGGTTTGAAGGAAATAATTTCTTTAATTGACATAAGGGGTTGACGAAAATAAAATTTTTAATTTACACAAAGGGTTGAAGAAAATAATTTGTTTAATTGACAAGACAAAACTCCTTAAAGATTGTCATTTGTTTCATATATCCAACGTCGGTAAAGAGATATTGTAGTTTTTGCTGGATAATGTGTTCAAGACTGATCTTATTATACAGGCAATCTCATCTCTGTACGAGGGAAAAGTTGCGTGTTTGCGAGTGAACGGTGATATCCGGAAGTGGTTTGATATCACAAAAGGCTGTGTAATGTCACAGTGGTTATTCAATCCGTACATGGATAATTGTATACAAGAATTGAGTTGTGGGCTTGGATGCGAATATGAACTTATTATTTTATTACGAAAATGAAAGTATTCTGCCTATTGTTTGCTAATGATGCATAGAAGATCTACTCCAAAGTATCTCGTATCTAGGATGAACGAAGAATGTACGCAGAATAAGTTAGTGATGAATTTATTTAAGTTCATTCTACAGCGTATTTAAAAATAATTCTGAAAAGATATCGCCTTCAGTAGAACTGAGCGTATTTGAAAACTACTTTAGAAAATGTATTTATTTAAATACAAATATGTTTGCATTTCTATCGGGTTCCGCGCAAGGTATTTCACAGTTGTGAACAGAATTTTGATTTATTCCATTATCGCACTGGGCGGTGCACGGTTTATCCAATGAAAATGGCAACAAATAAGAAACACTTCCACAGTACGAATATATTTGCAACCGCGCCATTTCCATGAGTGTTTTCATTTATATTCCCATCGGAGCAAATAAAGCGTGACATGAATACAAATGTATAGCGGGACCAACCTCTGTACCTGTTTTATCATATTCTATACATACTTATGTACGAGTATATACACCTGAGCTACCTGTAGGTTCCTGTGTACGCCTTTATTTTGTACATACGTTTTTTTGGTTGTTTATTTTCATATTATATTTTATGGTAAGCCAAATTTACGTTCTGGTTTGATCATTGATTTTGTTAATGTTGAGGAACGACTGCGCGGCCACTTTCATACAAAATTGAAATTTGGATTTGATGCCAAAATATTTCTCCAAACTGAATATTTTTTTCAATCAAAAGGTTAAGCAAATATCTAGCACGGATATATGCTCTTTTATTTATTTCTATTTACAATTATAATATATAGAATATTAAAGAATTCAATTTTCACAATTTTGGAGGCAAGTTTCCTTATATTTTTTCTGTGATTGATAATGATTAAAAATAATCCTGCCCAACCTACAATGCATTTTTTGAATATAATAAGAACGAGGGGGTTTTTGGGTCAAACTTTTAAATTTACATGCAACAAATATGGTTTCCAAAGAAAATCAGTCGTTTGTAATTCAAAATTTAAATCCATTATAATGATTTTTTTATCATTTATATTTTTTATGTAATTATTTTTTATTAAATTATTTTTTTAAATATTTATCATTAACTCACAAATAATTGACTCTAAAATCGTGGAAAATCGTTTTCTTTAATGGCCTATAGTTTGAAACACGAACAAATAAAATAGTGAATATCTGAACTGGATATTTGCTACAACTAATTAAAAAATGTATTATTCTGTTTGGTTTTTGGCCTCAAATCAAAATGTTTGTTTTGTATGAAAAAGGCCGCGTATTTGTGGACTTTCTTTTGATCTCTTTTGATAATAATTAGGTTAAGTATATAATTAGGGTAGGAAATGTCGTGTAATCTATCTAGTGATCTATGCTGCGAGGACAATGTAGTCTGCTGAACTGATCGCTTACTCTGTCATTCGTTTGTCGCTTGTCATTGTGTCGTGAGTGACGAGTGTTTGTATTTGATCGAATACTTCATGTGATTGAACAAAGGGAATTACCACACACATTTCACAAAACGTCACCACTTTTTTAAGCACCATGTAGGCTTACGTAAAAAAAATATTTTTTTAAATTTGCTTTTCATTTGTAAAGCAAATTTTTCTGCTCAGGCACAATCTGAATCGAGGACACGGTTGTAGTGAAAGTTTTATTAGAATTACAGTGAAAAATATTATTACTTCTCGATACACTTGTTCAATTGTATCTATACGGTTATTTATAGAAATATTAATTAAACGATTTTTACAAATTATTAGAAACCAAAAAATCAGAATTCTTCGTCTTGGTTCTGACGTCATTCAACGATATTAACAAGAATGTGACATTAACATAGCCCTTTTGGAGCATGCATTTACAATTGTGAGGGTTCGTGGAGAAAAATGAGTACGGCTTTTTTATCAAGATACTGTTAAAAATGTGATGGCATGACCATTTATTAGTAAAATATTAGTCATTCAGAATATGTCTGAATACGTGTTCACGCAGGTGCCCTTGTCCAAATTAATATATTGGATGAGATGCGAAAATATTATTATTTTGATGAACACGTGTTCGGACTTCCTCATAACATATTCGTGCTTTACTCATAGTTTTTTATGAAATTTTTCAAATCATTCGTTATAGGTCTCTAGTCCCATTTTTAACAGGAAAACAAATAATTAAGTTTTCTCCATGTAAGTTCAATATTTAATTTCGGATAGTGCAAATGCTTCTGTAAGTTTGGGACCGAACTAACGACCGTACTTGAAAAATTTTATCTTGTGAATTATATATTCTATGACTAGAGGGATGTTCAAAGTGGTCTCGCACCAAACGCGTAAAATGTGATATCTATTTATGTCTATCAAAAGATGTCAAGTGTTTCTTGAAATTTCATCGCAAATAATCAATGATTACCAACGAATATTGATTCTTTAAAAAACCTAGAAAAGTGATTATTAAAAAAATATTTTTTTATAATTCCTCATACTTTTTTACCCTTATTCACATCATCACAGTAAACAAAATATTTGTTTAACTGTCAATAAAGCTCAGTCAGAAAGGGATATGATGAAAAAATTGCACGCCGTTTTACGAGTTTAAAAAAAAATATTATTTTACTATTCAAGTGTGCTTTTAAATATACCTACCCACATTTTATGTATATAAAATATTATCTATGGTATTTAAGTTAGACGGTGAATATTGCACAAAAAAAACAATAATTACTGGAAATTCTTATCCGATTTTAAATACAAGAGGCGCCAAAATTCAACCTGCTCCAGGCGCCTTTTGACTGAATGTAAAGGGTGGTTATAACAAAGTACGCTCTTGCTTGTCACTGCGGGCGGATTAGGTCGCCGCAGGCACGGTCAATGAGAAACTCCATTTAAATCACGTCTCCATTGTGAAAATGTAATTATTAATTCCTGCTTTATAAGAGCCACCCAATTTGTAAGTCACCTTCTAGGTACATACGATCTATCCGAGGATTGTTTTACAAATCCTGCGAATATTAAATCATTTCTGCCTTTTAGCATATTAACGATAAGACTGGATCTAATTTTAAATATAAACTAAGGGTTTACAAGTAATTACAATCCCTTTACTACGTCTCTAACAAACCTTTCAAAAGATTTGGTAATTATTTGAGATCGCTTGCCGCGCTAAATACGATTTTATTTTTTTAAATAAAACCTTTTGATTTACCTTAATTCTTATAAAGGCAACTAATCTGCACTTGGAAAATTTTAATGTTAACAATCTAATTTTCTAAACTAAACTAAAAATAAAATTCGCTTTCCTTGTATGGGATGAGAGCTATTTACAATTATTTTACTATGCGTGATTTATTACCAAAGATTTTTGGTTGAAGTGTGTTTGGTAAAACCCAATCCCCCTCGATTCTCTCAAAACTGTATAGTTCAATTTTTTTCCCAAGCTATTTTATGAACAAATAATATGTTTGTTCTGTTAATTCTTATTCATAAAAATCTTCGATTTGGATTTGAGGCCAAAATAGTTAACCAAACTTAAAAATTCTTTTTTTAATCGAAAGGCACGAATATGTGCTACTTTATTAATTTGTGTATCAAATTTTAAAAATATATTCCATTAAAGATGTCGATTTTAGATGATGTTAGAGAAAATTTTGGCAATTATAAAGATAATTAGGTATGTAAAAAAAAAATCCCACAAAAAATATTTTAAAAACATTTGAATGGTCTTAAAATTAATTTACAAATTAATTAACGTTGGAATGCAAATTTATAGAACATAAATTTAAAATGTGGCACAAAAAACACTTATCTTTACCGTATTTTATTTTATATTTCACTATATTAGCATAGTATATTGGACGCTTACTCTGTCAATAATTACCGTTTACTCACAAAAAAATTGCCGAATTTGTCTCTAAAATCATGAAAAATTTAATTCTATAATGGCCTATATTTTAAAATTTATAAAAATAAATAAATTGCAGTTTGAATATTATGGTATGAAATGTATATATTCTGTATAATATTCCCAGTAATGGCAGAGAGTTTAAAAACTTATCAAGATTAAAAATCTTATATTATTTTTTAGTCGAAGTCATGTCGAATATAATTCTTCTATCTTCAATTCAGCGTAAATCTCTCAGATACATTAACTTAAAACTCGGTCTACCAATAGAAACAATTAATTACAACCACTCGATGAAATAATTAAAATGATTAAAACTCTCCGATAGAAGGCTCGTTTCCGACTTGGCTTTTATTTTCAAAAACATTAATGGAAATATAGACAGCCCTGATTTATTGAGCCTAATCAACTTCAATATACCAACTATAAGTACTCGATCGAAAACAATAAAAAGACTGAGTAATTTAGATACTTACTTGTACCTAGATTACATGCAGTTGACAATAATCGCCAAAGAAATTGTAAATTTGTTTAAATGCACGGAATATAGTTACAAGAAGGCTATAGTAACATACCTCAATAATATTAATAACTAAGCTAATCATAGTGCTATTCTTCTGCATTGAATTTCTATATAACTAATAGCAACTTTTATTTCTTGATTACTGTTGCACTACACTATTATGAAGATCAAATGAAAAAACAAAAATATAAATTTATGTTTTGATATTTGCTGTATCTTTAAAAACAAAAAAAAATTATGTTTTTCAGTTTGGTCGGTATTTTGGGTCTCAAATCCAAATTTAATTTGCCGCCGTTCTATATAAAATTATAAAGCAGAAATCTCTTTTTTGTTCTGAAGCAGAAAACACTGTGGAAAGTGGAATTCTGCCGTAATGAAATTTGAAAAAAAAATTGTAGGAAAGGAAGTATTAAAAACTAAATTTTCCACGAGGTGGCGTCAAGACATATTATATATCTTATTTTATTGGTGATATTTAATGACAAACTAATGTTTACAAGACAAGGTTTTTTACGAATAGCGCGTCGTCGGAATTTATTTATTTTCTCGGAAGATTTTATCAATTTGTACGGTTTTCTGGCTAATAATTATTGCTTATAATAATTTGTTGTAATTTATTTCATTTTTCATTCTCTTCTTTTACCTCATATTATTTATTTGTATTTCTTGTTCATATTTTGTTATTTCTAGTTGTTATTTTGTTTATTTGATTTGATCTAGCATCTCTACATAATAAAAGATACATCGTAAACTATGAATTCTGTGAACATTAAAAACTGGATTATTAATACGTACACACCTTCCAATGCTGATTATGGTTCCATAATAACTCAACACAGTGACAATTCAACACACTTTTAAAAAGTGATATAAAGTCATTAGAAACGATGAAAAAAAATTTTAAACCTAACCTAACCCAACCTACATAACCCAGTTAATAAAGTTTTTGTTTCATCACTTTCCATGACTTTATATAACTTTTTAAAGATGTGATGAATTATCATTGTGATGATTTGTCCGGTCACCGCTGATTATATAACTCAATTATGTTAATACTATATAAATGTTCCAAGACAATAATTAAATAAATTTACAGGCACCTTAACAGTAATACAGAAAATCTTTTTTTTTTTAGTTCAAATTTGGAAATCGAACTATTTTTAGATTATAACAAAACTCCACCAGAGGCATGGTATTTAAATATGTATGTAATTTAAACTGCAAAAAAAATATTCATTATATTGCATATGTTCATTGTTTATTTTTTATAAAAAAATAATTAAAAACTAATCTTTTATTTATACAGAAGATCCAACGGACCCCCAACCATCTGAAGCCGGTGGGATTATGGCATCCCCGATTGCGGTATGTTTTGATGCTTAAGGTAGTAGGGAGGAGGAATAAATAGGGAAAAAAGAGATTGGAAAATACCTGACTATTCAGATCTGGTCTCCAAACATAGGTAAAGTCATTTCAAGCAACGTTTAGATTCTGTCTTTCACGAGGGAGATACTTTGAATGTCTTCCACTACTTTAATATATTAATATTAATATTCTAATCCGGGCATAGCTGTGTAGCAAAAGTAGTTTTCCTAGAAAGCTGTCATAATTTTAAGCGAACAATAATAATAATTATTGGCTCTCGGAATGAACATGAATGGATTTCCTGTTTAAAAAACAATTCCTTTTGAACATTCGTTTTATAAAATTAATGAAAATGTACATGGATTGTTAAAATATAATACTAAATATGAGTTTTCAATAAAGAGTTCCAAATTCGGATTGAATCCAATTAGTGGTCAATTTCAAACAGGAAATTGATATTGATTAAAAATGCACGAATAATATTTTTAAATACAAATTTGTGGTCATTCCAGGCAGTGAGTTGCTCGTTGGTAATTCTAGTTATACGACCACATGGTTTCATACGTGTATGGGGCATATTTATATTTTGATGCTCTCTGTTATAGGGGATTGGATTTTACCAGGACAGGATGTGGCCCGGAATAACACTCGTACCGGTCAGGTATTTGAAGTAATGAAGTGCGCCATCCTCCCATACTTCATCATACAACGACCTTCCAAGGATCACCAAATGAGGAATCATTTATTTGTTGTTTCATTATTCATGTTAAGTTAGTACGTATATGTTTACCCTGGGGAAGAAACGGTTGTTCCCAAACCAGTCGACGGTAATAATAAAAAGTGTATGTGTTTATGGCAGTAAACAAAGTCATATTGTTCAATTGTAAATCAGCTCTAGGCTTGTGAAGCCGGTAAGTACAGGGCTTTCCGCCTGCAGTCTACAAGGCTAGCACGATTACATCCGTCTATCATCCATGATATTGTATATATGTTTCGCATTTAGTTTATCGGTTTTCCTCGCATCGCCGATACGTTATTTCCTGAAAGCAACATTTCATAGAACATACCTTTATTTATTTCCAAGTAAATTCAAGACGACTTCAAAGCGCGGCTTCGCGGTTTGAAGAACCGCCAAAAATAACATTTACCTTCGCTAGAGCGTTCTCGTAAATAACCTGGGGGTGTTCTTAAATTGGGTTACTTTGCAGCTTAAAAATAAATAGCATTCGGATTGTTCTTCTCACAGAGCCATTTCAGACATTTATTACAAGGTAGGTACTCATCTATCTTTGAAGATTATAATAATATTATAATAATATTCATTGAGTCACCAAAAATGTTTTAGCAATATTTTGCCCTTATTTTTTAAGGATTTACAAAAATTTGTTTGATATTTCGTAAATTTGATAAGTACTTATAATGAAACAACTCTTAGGAGTGAAGGGGTCTGTGATGTAATCGGAAAGCAAGGCCGAGAAAAAAGTTATAAAACTTTGACTTATTTCCTAGAAGCCCCTAAGAACAAACTGACGCTCAGAGAGTATGTAAATGAGTAATCGCCACATTTACGGACACCACAAAGGCATGTTCCTGCTGTGTATTTTGTAAAGCATCTTGAATCGAAGTGTTGTTCTCGGGAGTCTTTGGACATTCAATTTGCTGATAATATTTGTATACTGCCTTTATCTAAAGATATAGTATACATTTAGGAAGGGTTTTCACCGGCTGGGATAAATAATTGCATACTCCGTTTATATTCTCTGGAGTATTTCCAACAGTGTTTCTGTTATTTCGCCAATTAGTTGACCTACGTAATTAGCATTTATGCCTATGTTTATTACAAACATAGATGCAATGGAACAATCCAAGATTAAGCTAGTTATCTACATTATGATATTACAAATGTGGTTCGAAAATTCATTTGCTATATTTAATCTTTGTTTATATTTCAATATAGATTTTGTTGTGTTTTAAATAATGTTCTGATTAAAATGATGAAGTGATTTAAAAATTCTCTTTTTTTAAATGGTTAGAATAACGATTTAACCTTCCTATCCAGGAACAGGAGTCAATCATTCTACGAACCTCGCCAAATGCCCATTGGGTAGGACTGACATTTATTTCGTACATTAACTGCTGTAATGTTATCCGATTTCAGAGAAAAGCATATAGGTCCCCGCGTGTGTGTACATGATCGGTACCAAAAATGATACAAAGCATTGTCATCGACAAAGAGTTTATTGGTCTAGTTTCAAATCGATTGGATGTCGGAAGGTGAGTTAGTGTCCGTTTCCAAGATTTGCATTCATTCATTACTAAAGACAAAAGTTAAATTCAAATAGATGTTAAAAAAATACTAATACAACCAAATCAAGGTCACCCAAATGTTCAACCCAACTCATAGTTGGAAGATGCGGAAGAGAAACACGTCGCACCACGTTACCTCGATATTTGCTTGACTGGAAGCACAACCTTCGATAGGATAGAGCAATAGAAGAAATATTTTTTCAGATTGTCGGAAACTAAAAAAAAAACTATAATTGATAAAAAAAAATTATTATTGCGCATTATGCAAGTACCTACTCTTATTAGCACGGATGTGATAAAATTTAAATACAACACTTTTATATTTTCCCCATTCTTAGAGTTTTCGAGTCATCCCTATCTCTCATTTTACTTACATGTGGTCTTTCGTGGGATAAAATTCTGACAAAATTAGGATAAACTAGCCGCAGGTTTCGGCAATGATAAAAATTATATTAACTTGCAATTTTTATGTGAATACCGCACAAGAATCCCAACTGCTCAAAACCAAATGTAGCCAGTGGGATTATGGCATCTCTATAAATCTGGCTCTGATCAGTAGCGAGTAGTTGGGATTCTTATGCGGTGTTCAATCAAAAATGCCGAACTAAAATTACTTTTCTACAGAAAAATTGATTTCTACGGAAATCATTCTATAAATCTATATAAATAAAAAAAAAATCTTTGTTCAAAATCTTAAATCGTCGAAAGTTCTCCAGCGATTGCTTTCAAATATTGATGCAACGTTGCATTCGAATACGCGTGTGTTTTTACATACCTATATTATATAAATGTCACCTGTGACAGGTTAAAACATGTTTTTTTAAACAGCACGATCTGTAAAACGTAAAAGCAAAAATCCCTATTATTTCTATATCTGCACAGACAGACTGAGCCACAGCAACGCTTGGCGGGATACAGCTAGTTTTATAATCCCAAACATGTTTGTGTAATATTAAACATTATTTTATTACATGCTTATTTATTTTATTATTTCATTGAAATTCCCTCACAAACACAAAAGCTTTATAAAAAGTGTTTATGGTGAATGACTGAAATGTGTTTACTTCGTATTGCACGATGTCAAGCATGTAATATTTATTATATATTTATCTGTAAAATATATCGGGATGCAATATTATATACAATAAATAAGTAAATAAAAAATATTACATTAATTTAAAATGTAAATGCAGGACGTGCTAGGATACGTTTTTGGATGTGTTTTCGTTGAAAACTTTCTAGACTTTTAAAATGGAAAGCTGTGCTTTAAAAATTCAATTTATTTGTTTTTTGCATCAAAGCAGAATAAATTTGTTTTTCTGTATATAATTCCTTTCCATTAACTCACGCTTGGCAGCCATCTTGGTGCGGCAAACATTAGCCGAAGGCTCTTTTAGTGAATTCCAGATGAAGCACGTACTAAACAAATACTCTGGTGCATTCCCTTCAACAATAAGGGATGGTTAAATAAATCCACTCTATGCACAAACAAACTACTTGCTTATATATTATACTTTCACCGGTTTACGGTTGAAACTTTGGCAATGGAGATTCCTTCTATTTGAAAGTTCCTGCACATTTTAAATAGAAAACTTTGTTCGGTTAACAGTTGGATCAGTAAATGTGTTTCGAGAGTCGATGTCTTGACAGTAAATTAACTGTCAGGTTTAGAAACTATGTTGCAACATACTGCGTTTTTCGCTTGGGATTTTTAGTAAACTTTGTATAATATGTAACATTTTTCTCGCTATTAAAAATCAATGTAAGGAAGGAATAAAAATGAAGTAATAGAACATATATGATATATAATTTGCATGTTGAGAGTTGGATACCAAAAAGGTTACAGTATGATTTCATCACAAGCTATGAAGCTTTGAAATAGCCATTTAAATGTTTAAAAAAGTATTATTTGTTAAAAAAGGTGGTTAAAAAATAATGTTCAGTACCTTCCAGTTATTTCCTTCGCCTTGTAAAAATTTCCTCTATTTCCTCAGCCATGACAATTATTACTGTCATTTGATTCTCAGAAGTTTCTCAACCCTTACGTTCCCACCATGCTAAAAAAGATTTCATTCATGTAAATACGAACCAATATTATAAGAACGTAGTTTTCTCACTTCCTGTGACAAGGAGCTCCCTTTCAAATGCTGGAAACGGGGTAATACGTTCTTGTTAGTCATATTGTGTCCCGACTAGATACTTTTTGTATTCTCGTACAGGTTTACATTTCAAAGGCCTTCAATCTTGACATTGTAGTACATTTCAATGTCCGAACTTCCGTACAACCGTGCAAAGTGGACTTCACCATACGGTAGTGAAAATGCGTATATTTTTTATGAAAACGTAAAGAAATGTTTGCGATAAACTATTTAAGGTTTTTTTTAACTTTTGATCTGTGTCATTATTTTATTTTAATTCATATAAAAAGAAGAACAGAATAATTAGGTATATAAAACAAGTTACGTGGTTTGTCACTTTACCTCACTTTTGTTGGCTAAATTATAGGGAGTTTGCATCTATCGAAAATAACTACAATAATATTTTTACCCCCATTCTTGTGAGGCTGGTATCATTGTAAACCTGCGCGCGATACCTCGCGCGGTAAATAATATTATTCTGTCCCCAGCAGTCTTGCCGTCAGGTTGACCCAAAACCTCCTCTAGCGTACGCGATTTATTTGTTCGTAAAATTATTATAAGTGAGTTTTGTTAAAATAAATAACTAAATTAGAATTGTCTAAATTCTCGTTATTTCACACTGAAGGTAATCATGCAACCTCGGATTCTGCGGATTTGGAGAACCGCAGAATCATTTAGCCAACAATCCATTTAAACTGGCGATGATAACCAATCCTCCAAACTCTAAAAATAATGGCCCTGGTGCCACACAAAGGTGTGGGACTTTTTCTTTTACAATTGATTTGATTATAATATTTTAGTTACATAGCGTATTGTTATTTCAGAAATTAATGGGTGAATGACATATAGATAATAACACAATCTTACGATGACTGAAAAATACTTCTGTAGTAACAAATAAATCGCGAAAATTATTTCTATTAAAAATTCAATTACATATTTTCTAGTAAAGGTATATTTTCAAGCTTTATTACTTTAATTTTGTAATGTCATTTATCATTTTTTTAAATAGTTTATGTGAACAGATTATTAAAATATTTCATTTCCGAAAAAAGATTTTGCATTTTTGCTAAACTTTTTTGCATTTTCTTAGTTTCATAAAATTTTAACAATTCATCAAATTTCAATGTTCATTTTCGGGTTCTGTGAAATCCTATGCAAGTTCTGTTATTATATCATTAAAGGTCAGTTACTTTACAGAACTCAAATAACAACAATTTTGATTTTTTTAATAGTATTTACTTTACAGATTTGACTAATTATTAAAGTTTTTGTCTAGATATCTTCTACTTTTAGTACTTTGAATGTTGTAAAGAGTGTTTTGGATTTTTGGTTGGGCATGTGCAGTTTGTAAATAGAAATTATAATAATTTTAATATCATTTTCATCGTCGTCTTGTAAAATAAATTTAAACAAAAAACAGAACTAAATTACACAATACAGACGTAATTTCGCGAACCAATATTACCTACGCTGAGTGAATTACATACGGATGAAAATTTACATCGATTTAATTACACATGTCAGAATTACACCTACTTAATTTACATCTACTTAAATTACACCTACTGGAATAAAACTCGTTAAAAAAAAATTGTATAAGTTATTTATAATTTTTTCTATTCATTTTCGTGCTTTCTTCAGCTATCCAAACGGGGATACCATAGTTCCACTGACTCCGGGAATTTGAAACTATTATGCGGTAACACAAATGGGTAGGTATTCCTAGAAAACATTACTCCAATTTATATTTATTGTCCACAAAAATTTGAAGTTTTTGCTCAAAACAGTTTTCATAACATCCTGATATCTAGATACAACATTCACAAGCTTGTTGTGTGTGATTATACCGCCTACACCTACAAATAAAGATATAAAACTCTGAAGATATTTCCCCGAGGAAATGTCACTCCCAACAATCCTAATTGAATAATTAATTTGATTACCGGATTCCAGCCGCCGTTCTCATTCCATTTGTCACATTTGTTCATGGCCAGGGGTCGAACTCGTTTTCAGGCTTTCTTGTGAATACTACATTACTGTATACAAGTGAAAGCGTGAATGGAATGAAATTATTTAAGAATAAGTTATCGCATTTTTTCTTGTGTATTCTAAAATCTGGTCAACACCAAAAAACAACCAGTTTCATAGTAAGGTTAGGTTAGGTATTAAAAAACTATATATTGGTGATAAAGCTGGTAAAAAAAAAATTTAAAATCATCTCCCTTCTGAATTGAGCTGCATTATCAACCAAACAAATAAAATTGAACAAATTTTCAAAGAACACTTACTTTAATATATATATATATAATATAATTATGGGATTTGAATTTATTTTTTACAACATTTTAAGAAATTTACAAAACATGTAAGAATTAGTGTTTATCCTTTTTTGAGCCTGTACAGGTAATTGTACAGGTAATTATTTCTCTGATATCATTGCTTCCTTTTAAGAGAGTAAGTACCTACTTTGGCGGTTTTGCACTTTACAACCTGAAGCACTGTTGTTTTGTAAGTACTCGTAGTAACCAAACCATATAAGCAATACGCTCAAAAGGAATACATCTATTGGATAGAGAAATATTAAATTTTAGGATACAAAATTATACAATGCTCTACCAAATCAAACAAAAAAATAACAGAAGTAAATGTATTTAAAATAAAAGTAAAATCAAGGATGAGATAACAAAATGATAAATTTACCAACACTAACAAGACAACTTGAAACTAAATACAAAAGTTTAAAAAAAGTTCAGGCTACCTTAGAACAGAAAATCCAAGTGAGGAGGACTGTGAAAAAAAAATTATACTTTACATCTACATCATGTACAAACTTTGCCATTGAAACTATTTTGAAATCTCTAAATAGTATTTGTATCGAACATCATTTCATACAACTAGATTAAGTTGTTGCCACCCACTGTCACTAATCTGAAGTGAACACCTGCAAGTTCGTTGACCCTATTTTCAAAAACGAAATCATAATACAAAGGCTAAAGGCTGTTACTAGGCGAGATATTATTGGCGCGCAATATTAAAACTGAAAAACATGTTTTTGCAAGCTGACGATGAGTCACACGAACACTGTAGAAAAAATTATAAATAGACCATTAAAAATATATTTATTCAAGAATTACAACCAGTAGACGCAACACCTTCGGTTATAACGCGATCTGTTATAACTTTATATTACAATTCCTGAGTCTCAACTGGAAGTTGTATTCGCTTCTGTTCCTCCATCATGGCACAATCATTTTAAAGATTACAACTATGTGCAATGAGCTGTTTACTGTCGGCACTTCATCATATGAGCGAGACGCATCTCTCATCTTTACAATAGTGAGGCGTCTCCGTGTGCCGGTCCTTATAATCAAATCAACCATGCCGCCGCTGAATTCCTTCTGGCTACCTACTGAACTGGCCACCGCTGTTGATCACCTAAAGGTTGGCCAATTCCTGCAGCTGCCAATTGCTGGTCACTGATGTAGACAACCTAGAGGCTGGCCAATTCCTGCTGCTGCCGACTGCTGGTCACTGATGCTGACAACCTAGAGGCTGGCCAATTCCTGCTGCTGCCGACTGCTGGTCACTGATGCTTACAACCTAAAGGCTGCCCAATTCCTGCTCCGGCTGACTGTTGGTCACTGATGCTGACAACCTAGAAGCTGGCCAATTCCTGCTGCTGCCGACTGCTGGTCACTGATGCTGACAATCTAGAGGCTGGCCAACCCCTGCTGCTGCCGACTACTGCTCGCTGATGCTTACAACCTAAAGACTGGCCAATTCCTGCTGCTGGCCACCGCTGTTGATCACCTAAAGGCTGGTCAATTCCTACTGCAGCCGATTGCTGGTTACTCCTGACTATCAACTGAACTAGCCACTGATGCTAACAACCTAAAGGCTGGCCAATTTCTGCTGGCTACCAACTAAACTGGCCACTGCTGCAGCAGTCGCTTGCGCCATTTGCTGTATCGTATGGCGCGCTGATGCACAATGTGCTCCAATCTGAAATCATCGCTGAAAGCATTCCCATTGTCTCAGTTTTTATCTGTGCATTAAAACCCACTTGTATTTAAATACATATAACTATTTCTTGTAAATTGGGTTGACTGTAAGAATTAGGAAGTAGCTATACCCCTTTGTACGTTCTGTATACCAGTACAATCCATGTAATTAGAATGTGAATTTTGATTTGAATCGTCTTTCTTTTATGTGGTTTGGATAGAAAACCTCAGGTTGAGGGCTGATGTGTACAGGTGCTTATTATTTACAGTCTTTTCTTGTACAGGCAAACACGTCACGTACAGTATTTAAAAAAAAGTCGCTATCCGCGTCTGTCTGTTTGTGCGCTTATTTCTTCAAAACTACGCAACGGATTTCGATTGGGTTTTCACTAGCATTTAGAGAATGTCTTCCGAACGTTTTATATGTATAAAATATTCATATTATATTTATAGAAAGTAGATAAAAGTCGAGCAATGCCAGATACACGTCTTCTAGTAATAGATATGTGTTAATTATTTTGAATGTCTAGTATTAGTGGGTAAATTTGTATTATTACACTTTATGTACGCACACGCAATTTATCAGTACCTAATACAATGTGTACCAATAACTATTCAATGTGTACCAATAACTATCACCGGGCACGGGGTTTGTAAAGGGGACCGGGAAAAAGACACCAGAAGAAGCAAAAGTTATTCACTGTTTCAGCCATTCGTATGCGTAGTCAGAATTCAATGGTCACATAAGTATGATATAGTATGAAGGTAAGTTGAATATATTCCAAGGTGTATTCATGGAATTAAAGGAAAAAACAACATTTGCATCAGAACACAACGTCAGCAAAAGAAATCGAGTATTTAAAGCGCGTGTAAGCACGTGAGTATTTACGTCAAATGTTAACTTCTCCCGAACAACTTTTAAAATTTATAACTCTTGTATTTTATTACAGAAAACTTTTGAAGTTCTGAGGTTGGCTGGGTTTCTCTTTATTTCTGGGTAATTCAACGTGATTCACAACATCACAACAGGTCGTGATTTTTCAAACAGTATAAGCAAATGCGAATATTTTTTTGTAGGTATGATAGGCAATATGATTTTATTGTAAAAAGAAGAACTGATTTATTTCGATATCAGGTAAGAGCAATAGTTCGGAGATGAGTTAATAATGCTTTGTTAAGTTAGGACGGAAATTAGTTATAAAACTAGGTAATAAAATCATTTTAAGTGGATATTTATATATAATTTATTTAAAAACATACCGCACAACTTGTGCCATTAACATAGATATAAATTTTAAAAGTTATAACTAAATGTATAAGGAAATAGAAAAAAATGTTAAAATAACGTATTAATGAAATATAATAAATTATTTTCCATTGATGCCAATCTGTACAAACCAACAAATAACCGTTATTGTCAAATTATCAAATTAAAGGTGACTTAAACAGAATATGTGGTTTCCATTTATGCATCACATATTATAAAATAATATAACAAAATATAATATATTAAATAAAAAAATTGAATCAAATCAGAAAATAAATCATGAAATATATCTCTTACAAATCGCGCAATCGATCTATTAATTAATTATCTCGTTGTAACTGTGTTTTCAAAATTTGATTCATCAGTGTACGTAAACAGTTTGCAGATATTATTATACAAAATCGTAAACAACTTTACTTTGCTGAATGTTCTGAATTTTTAAATGGAATTAAATTGAAAATACCTACGCGGCGAATTCGAATCAAAATGCTTAGATTTTGTTCAACATAATATAATAACATTCTCTCTGAAGTAGCAAAGAAAATAAATACAAAATCTCCGTTAAAAATGTATTCATATCCCAAATAAGCCAAATTACGATGTAACTCTTGTTGTAATTTTAAATAATGTGTACTAGCTGTACTGTATAATTATTAAATACATAATTTGTTAGTATAATAATGAAATCTATAATTAATTTCTCAGGTAAAATACACATACACATGTATAAACCGACAATATTATAAACTTGTTTTCCAAATAAAAAAGCTTACGGTGATTTAATCAACACCATCATAAGAATACAGTTAGTAAATATGGTATGCTTAATTACTTACTTTTTAGTATTACTTTAAAAAAAAAGACAAACATGCCTGGGTTACGAATAACCTGACAATATTTGAAAATCTCCTACTACCACCATAGTAAGCGGAAAATGTTGCTTGTGTTGTGATGGAGGACTTAGCCAGTCGAGGAATTGAACACATGCCTGGGTGGGACCCAAACGCGATGTCAACTCAGCCACCGACCGGTCATCTTATCTTTTGATACTTGCAGACGAAAAAAAATTTATATGATAACAGACTTCCTTCATCAGTAATATCATCCTAATCTATGAAGGCGATATATATGTTAGTTAGCGCCCTTTGTGGCAGCTGGACGCGTCATGCCGTCTTCCAACCGCTTTATGTTTTTTTTGTATTTTCAAGGGAAACGAGGCAACATTCCTTTGAAATTATTTTAAAAATCAGTGAATCAACATTTTAAATTAACTTACCAATTAGTAATCAGAACTTTATAGTAATGTGATTAGAGTGCAGTGTTTTAAAAATGAATAATCGAAAATTGTGCTAAAAATATTCTAAATTCGCTGAAGTTGAACTTGGGACGAGAATCGGTAACTGTAGGTACGCCAGATGTTTTCTTGGAAACTCTGAAAGCCCTAACAAGTGCCCAGGGTAATTTATTATCCCGTCCGTTACCTCTTACCTCTTCTTGCGGGACAATGCACCACTAACATAATCACCAGGAACAAGTGTATAGGGAGATGGACTTGCCGAACGTCACAGCGGCGCTGCCAAGGTTTGTTATCTATGTGAGGATACTGTGAGACACATACTTGGACGGATGATGAACCTCGTGCTGGCACTGTTGGTGGGCGCGGTGCACTCTTTCGCTGCAGCAGCTGGTCCAGTTTCCTCACCACCTAGGATTCTTGCTGCAGAGTCTCCATCCTCTATCTTCGTCGAATGTCACAGCGGTGCTTCCAAGGTCTGGAATCCATGAGAGGACATTGTGTTAGCGCTCTATTAGCAACAGACACATACCTGGACGGATGACGAACCTCGTGCTGGCACTGTTGGTGGACGCGGTGCACTCTCTCACTGCAGCAGCTGGTCCAGTTTCCTCACCACCTAGGATTCTTGCAGCAGATTCTCTATCTTTGTGTCACCTGTTTCTGTACTTCATTTTATTTAACTTAATTTCAATTTGTAATATTTATATTTTTTCTGTAATATCTGCATTAACTGTAAACCGCCCCTGAGGTGATATCTCACAAAAGGGGCGCTATACAAATCATCCAATAAATAATAATAATAATATTAATGAATTTTATTCTGAGTTAGTGTCAGTATTGTTACAATAATATGGTAATATGAATCAAGTTGGTCTACTAGGTCCATGATAATTTATCAATGAGACTAGTTCAGGGGAGTCAAACCAGTTACTGTTTATTTTAAACAAAAACAATATTGTTAATCTTTTAACGATGAGATTCGTAGTCTTTGTGATAGTAAATCATAATTTATGTCGTTCGCTGGAATTTCTAATAGAAAATTAATTGATGGGAGTAATTTTAATCCTTTCAATGGAATTTATATGGCTGTTGTATGAAGGGTTCCATATAGAGGAGTTGTATTGTAAGTGGCTTCTAACAAGAGTTGTATAGTATTTTGGTTATGAGGATATTTTTGAAATCCTTAGATATTCTTAGGATGAAGCCCATCATTTTCAATGGTCTACTAGTAATGATATCAATGTGATTATTAAATTTTAATTTAGTATCAAAGGTTATTCCAAGGTCCCTTATATCAGTCACAGATAATAAGCTATGGTTATTCAGTGTATAACTATATTTGAGAGTGTTTTTTATTATGAAAAAAATCATGATAAAACATTTTTCAATATTAAGTGTGAGTTTGTCAATGCTACTCCACTCTGCGAATTTTGTAAAATTCGATTGTAGTCATTGATATTTTTTTATGGTTTTATATATTTTCATGTCATCAGCAAATAATAATATGAACATCAGAGAATATGGAAGTGACATCGTTTATGAAAAATATAAATAATATTGGACCAAGGTGCGAACCCTGAGGCACGCCGCTAGTAGCTTCGAATTCGTTAGACAAGTGTTCTCTGATACAGACAGTTAGTACACGTTTTGATAAATAATTTTTAATCCAGCATAATACTTTACCACTTATCCCTAGTTTTGACAAGTTATTTATAAGAATTTTCTGGCAAACCTTATCAAACGCTTTACTAAAATTGTATAAATCGAGTCAACTTGTTGTCTATTAGCAAGGACACTTGAGATGAAGTTTTCATATAGTGTAAGATAAGTTAAAATAGAACGGTCAGAGACAAAACCATATATTTTTAAAGAATTAAATTTTTGTAAACCAGTCAAATCGCTGTATTTTTTTAATTTATGTTCTTGTTATTTTTAATTTTGTTTCTCGCATATACTTATGTAATTTTATTTTTATTATTTCTTTCTTTTCTTTCTTATGTTTCAAAACTGTCATTAAATTTGTACCACCCACAATAAATAAATAAAATAAAAATAAATAAATTTAAAATAAATGTTTACTGGTATTGGCATTTACTATTGAATGGTCACGTCAGGAACACATAAATGTATTTATATTCCCAATAATTTTCCTATAGTTCTTGGGTTCATACAGTTCACTTACAAATAAAATAAACGGAATGTAAGACATTTTCGACTTATACATTCTAAAATAACGCTGATAATTATCGTATATTTTGGTAGGTTAATTTAAAAAAATGTTACTTCACAAAAGGTCACCTGGTTAGATAATGGTTTCAATTCAGCTACAACTCAACAAGTTACTAGCATCAACATTTTACTAAAACATAACTCATAGGTACCAGAAGTCACTCAGCTTGTACCAAGCGCAAATAGAAACAATTAAAATATGTGCACAAATAAAGTGCAAATTGTTCGCGGAACTTGACTCCAAAGTCTGGAGTAGTGCTACAAGAACAAGCTACAAAACTGGCCAAAGAACGAACAATTGGATAGGTTTCAGGTACAAAGTTAAACGTTCATACAATTGTTTTTCATTAGTTATTATAAAACTTGAAATTTAGATGGCTTAAATATCTAATGGCTGAATTGGCAGCCGTTTTAAGCCTTTGATTAAGATAATTTTCAAGCGCTCCACAAGTCTTATTAATTCTAAATGTTTGAAACTTTCTCACCAATTCAATATAAATTTAACTGAGCTGAATTTCTCACTCAGGTGTAAGACTACGTTATGTTAGTAGCTGGAACTTATGAATAATGAGCATCATAAATTAATTTGGAATACAATATAACTTTGAACAATGCGTAAAAAATACCGACTGTGTTAAAAATACCCATCACGTGTTTTCAGTCTTCCAGGGTATTTGTACCTACTGATATGGGCCTAATGAATGCTCTTGGATGATTCATTCATAATATGCTTGGTGTCCAACTAAAAAAACCATTATTAGCCACCAGGGGTAAGGTAAATGCGGGGTAGTTGGCCATAGTTTTTAAGGACATTTTTTTCTTTAGTTGTAGCAAATAAAATTCCATTGATTACTGTAATAAAAACATTATTCATTTTTAAACATAATTCTTCAGTAGTTAGACAGTTATGAAATGAGATGAATGGTGAAAAACTTAACAAAAAAAAACTAAACTTGCCATCTCTCCCAGAGTATCCGGTAGAGATGGCTATACCTAATTTTTATTTTTATTTCCTTAGTTCACTTCATTTCTTAACGTCCTTAACATCTTTTCTGCCGCGCAAATGGCACATGTCAGAAAATTCTGTGCAGTGTTCGTGCAACCAATTGAAGCACAACTTACACGGTAGTCAGTATGCGATCTTTTCAGTTTTGTAGTAGTTCTCTCCGTATGTATTGCATATCGTAACTGCTCCTCCGTCCAGTTGACACGAAGACCCATGCCATTGCGGTTGTTTGTCAGGCATCGGATAAAAGAATAAACCAACATTCTGTAATTGTAAAAAAGAAGGAATACATTTTTATAAATTTGGCCATCACACCCTTAAAAGGGATAACCATCGCACCTAATTTTAAGGGTTAGATAGCCACCCCAATAATCTGAGCCAAACATAATGACGACGCTAGCAATTTTTAGGTCAGAAACAAGACAACACATATCGTTTCATAAATAAGTGGTCAAAACACACTTCCTTACAAAAATACACACTAAACAATATGCCGACCAATTAGGCTTGATAATAAAATGATATAACACCAAAAAAAACATTTAATTACTCACTTTCGTACTAACTTGCACGTGTCGTCATCTGTGATTAGGATTTGAAATTAAATATATTATTTCTATTAGGAAAAAAATCCTAGGGTATATTACTTTATGGGTATTCATAATTAAAATTATAATAAAAAACCTTAGTTTAAATATCACTTTATTTAGAACACTTTTTTTAATAAATAACGTAATGTATTCTTCATTGAGTAAGTGTATTATTATCAGAAATCTTTGTTTATAGATATACTGCTTAGAAATGCGCTAGGTCTGAATAATCTAGAATCTCTAGAAATAAATAAATCCTTAAAATAAATAAAAACAAGTTAAAACTTAAGGGGTAACAATTATTTTACAAGCAATAATTATTCGCCTGAAACACTCATCCACATTGAAAAATCTCCTGATAAAAGATACATGACCCCAACGGGACTCGAACCCGTGTCCCTTCGATTTCCGGTCGACAGCTCTGACCATTGAGCTATGGCGGCTTATCTCTTACCCGCGAAATGATTCAATATATACTAGTGTTTCATTCAACAATTACTGCTTGTTACATTTTTCACCTGAAAAACAACCAACTTTATTTTATATGAGAAAGGCATTGTAAGTGCTAACTCTCTCACTAGATGGCGTCGAGACAAATTGTCTACATTTTTAGGTGAAATACTTGAACTTGTCAAATATTAATTATTTTTTTTTTTGGTAAACTAACGTTTAAGACAAGATTTTTTATGCATAGCACAAAGGGTAACAATTATTTTACAAGCAATAATTGTTACCCTTTGTGCTATGCATAAAAAATCTTGTCTTAAACGTTAGTTTACCAAAAAAAATAATAAGTTAAAACTTATTTTTAATGATAAACTAATGTTTACAATACAAGGTATTTTTATACATAGCACAAAGTATTACAAATTATTATAAACAATAATTATTAGCCTGAAACACCCACACAAATTGAAGCATGAAACAAATCTTCCGAGAAAAAATACATGCTGCTGACGGGAATTGAACCCGCAGTCTTCTGTTTGCCGGTCAGCTGCTTTCAACATGCAATCAACATTCAGTTAACTGAATACCGTGTAAGTTGTGCTTCAATTGGTTGCACGAACACTGCACAGAAGTGGACGGGTTGTTTCGGAGAATCTGAACAATTCATCAAATTTCAACATTCATTTTCAAGTTCTGTGAAAGATTTTTTCAAGTTCTGTTTTTATTTCAGTTTTGTCAAGCAACTAGCCTACAATGATATAAAAACAGAACTTGAATAAGTCTTTCACAGAACCCGAAAATGAACGTTGAAATTTGATGAATTGTTCAAATTCTCCGAAACAACCCGTCCATGTTTTACAGAATTCGAACAATTCATCAAATTACAAAGTTGATTTTCAAGATCTGTGATGGTTCTATTCAAGTTCGGTTCTTGTATCATTATTGGCCAGTTGTTTCACAAAACTCAAATAACAACAGAATTTGAATAGATCCTTCAAAAAACTTGAAAATCAGCTTTGAAATTTGATGAATTGTTAACGTCCTAACAATTTATAAAGTTTTTATATCTCAATATTCACATTCATCTCGTGACGTCATAATCTTCAAGAAGCTTTTAAATAATATCCATTGAGCTGTCACAAAAATAAGTAAACACGCCACATTGTTTGTTCCTTGTATTTCAAGTGTTCAACAAGAAAAACATGATTGTGGAGAGACGGCTTCGCGGCATTTTTCATACAAAACTTAAATTTGAATTTGAGGGTAAAATACGTTTGATAATGAATTTTACAATACCAACCTGAATTTTTTTTTTAAAGTAAATGTTTTGTAAGGATATATGCTACTTTATTTATTTTTGTTTCAAATTATACAATATAGACCATTAGCGAATTCGATTTTTCTTGATTTTAGAGCCAACTAAAATTATATTTAACAAAATTTATTTTAGACAATTTTGTGCTCCTGCTCACGGTGAATCACTACATAGTAATGCAAAATTATGTGTTTTCGATTTGAAAATGTGTTCGCTTAGAAATATTTAAGATGCTTTCATTAAATACTGCGAGTAGAACACATCTTGGCCTTTGACATAATCGAGCATTATTTATTAGCCCAAAAAAAAATAAAGTATCGAGCCTATAATAATCGGTAAATAAAGTATCGGGCCAGCTTTAAAGTTCTCCTACTTACGAACCTCTTTTCAATGATTATTCTTTTGAAAATGATCGTTAAATATTTGAATATTTGTGCCTGAACTTCGCACAGTAAATAAAAAATTATTTCTTGAGTAAATCAAAACAGGCTGCTGATGGTTAACAGAAATTTAAACCTTATCGCCATCCACATAAGGAGTGTTATTGCTAGCGACCCGATTCCAAATATTTCACGACGTGGTGCATCGCCTTGATCGATCATTTGTAAGTTAAAATTAAGCCCATCGAAATATTACACATATATAATATATATAGGAAAGTCAGGTCAAAGTATATTTTTTTGTAACACAACTTCACAACTCATAAGAATTGCCAAAGTTGACGCTAAAATTATGCAAAATTTAATTGTTTAATGGCGTCTTTTTTATAATTTGTAAGTTAAATAAAAAAAAGCTCATTTTAATCAATAGTTTATTTTGGCCTCAAATCCAAATTTATGTTTGAAAAAGACCGCACAGCTTTCCTCTTAAGACTAGGGCTAAGTTGAGTATTTAGTTATTTCACTTTTTCAAAACATAGTTGATATTTTTATAGTCATTAAAAATCATAAATTCTTCCTTATGTGAAGGGTTTAACAATGTGATTTCATAAAAATGCCAAGTTTTAATCTGTGCTTTTCACGATTTGAATTTCAATTTAGTTTTTTTTCCATTAATCTAAATATTAAAAAATGTTTGTATTGAAATTCTCCCTATTCGCCAATACTCGTTTCGAAGATTTTTTAGAAAATTATAAAAAATACTTTGAAATATTCATCATTAATGTTCATTGTTGAAGAAAATAAAGAGAAAAATATTAAAATACGTCGAAACGTTTTCCAATGAAATACAAGAGAACCAGGATCCAAATTCAGCTATATAAAACTTGTAATATTTTATAAATTTACAAATTTCGGTCACATTATTTCGAAAATATTTGGCGTAGTCGGTTAGTTTTCTGCAGTACCTGTCGGTCACTGAGTTAGGTAAATGATAGCGTATTATCCAGATTGGTCATCTGAACAACGCTGGACGTTGAATGCATAATGCAATGTTCTCTATCTAAAGCTCCAGGCCGTAGGGGCTGAAGGGATAAAGGGCGCGAGGGCTGCAAGGCTAATTCAATGGGCGGGGCTGTGCGTCATCTGTCAACTGAAAGTAATAGACTATGTGTCCGTAAAGGATGTTCCCTCTAAATTGTTCTACGTATTTCGATACGTTTACACAAATTTGGCGTGCAGTGCGGGTTAACACGGCAAACATGCCGTGATATGGTAAATGAGAAATATAACGTTAGGTTGGTAGGTATGTATCTACCCAGCATTTATTTATATAGTTTGAAACGCATCTCTACGAACAGCTTTTCGCCTGGGAAATCGCAATAACCGAACTAAATAGAAGAGTGATAAAACAGAACACTTTTGAAAAGTCATAAAACTATAAACAAGTTGATAAAGTAAGTAAAATTAATAATCTAACCTAGGCTAGGTTAGGTTAGATTATGTTAGTTAATTTTTTTTACAAAGGGCAAAAATTTAAAAAAACTAAATATTTTAATATATTAAATAAAACTGAATTGTAAAATTATTATTAGTTGGAATCTAGTAGATTTGTGTAAGAAATAAAAATAAAAATATGATAGTAATAATAATAAATAAATGAAAATAATTCCGGAAAAAATACAGAAATGGGTAGGTACAGGGGTGGGTAAGAATCTAGGGATCAGTGTGTCTAGGAGTGACGGGTGTATGAATCCATCCCTCCCGCTGCGATGCAATAGGTGGGTCGAGAGAGTCCAGCTGGAGAGGTCAAAGGGTCTCCCGATCAGGCACCCCTGCTAAGTTAACAAACATATTGAACCTCTCGGGGTGACCTATTGAAGAGGTGTTGGTTATCCAATAAATGGTTTTCGGGGCGGCGTTACCCATACCTTCCTCCCAAATTGAAAGACTAATAATATGTCACCTAAATTAACATGAATTAACCTCGACAGATCATACAACTCATTAAAACACTTGTAGGTACATAATATATTCGTAAGCTGAGGCTAGATATTAAATGTCTGCCAGCATTTTCCCAAGAATATTAATTAAGAAACTGCGTATAGCTTGCTTTTAGGATGTAAGTGATTTTAAGGGTTACTTTGATAACTAGATCATTAGAATAACGGCTGATTCCTTCTTTGCCACAACATGTGTGACATAATCAGCTCAATCAGGCAACGTTAGGCCTGCCCATTTATACACGGATCAATTCTCGTCTCTTCTATTATATAATGAGAATAACTTAATCCGCAGTTTTAGCGGAATTAATTTTAAAGTAATTTAATTTAATTAGTAAGCAGCTGCAGTAAGCCCAACAATTGAATTTGGGAGCCACCTCTGGGCTGGAGCTCCACCAAAACTTGATAAACCTACTTGATTCTGCGCAAAGGAGGGAGGTTCGTCTGATTGACAATCCATTGTTAACAGACCGATTGCAATATCTAATGCACAGACGCCATGTGGAAATGCCGACTCCGTTCTGAGGGTATTTTAATGGAGCCTGCTCTAATGAGCTAGCAGCATTGACTAACGATTGATTGAGAACGGGCCGCTTCTTCGACTTGTTTTGTGTAAGACGGCTCGTATGTGGAACGAATTACCGGCATCTGTTTCTCCTCCTTCATATAATCTGGGCCTCTTCAAGGCCCGCATTAATAAATCCCTTCCTACAGATCCTACCTTAATCCTCCTCACAACGCCTCCCAACCGAGTGGCGACATAGCTGCCCTCCCTTTACACTGAACAGACAGGGGCGCTCTACTGAGGTATCACATAAAAAAATCACGCAATTCAATTTAAATACGATATTCAGCAAAAGCCGGAAGCAAAATCTCCGCAGAGTTGCCCTAATATATTAATAATATATCCTTCGTACACAAATATACAGGTACCTACCTCCAAAAGAAAGATACTTTACTTATCGAAAAGGGGCTACAATAATATTATTTAGGTTTCAAATGTAAAATGTAGGTATCTACCTACCTACCTGTAGCTTAATGGCTTATCATCCCGATTTTGTACTGAAAAATATGAAAAAAATAACATGAGCACCATAACTTATTCTTTTATATTTATTTTGATGATTGTTCAAAACCCCACATTGTATTATTGTAAAAATAATGTTGCTGACGAAAATTTCAGACCAAAAAGTAATCGCCGTTAAGTTTTTTTCTGTTTCAGACAAACAAATATTCTGACAGATATCTATCTACCCACATAACAGTGACCTTTATTTAAAAAATAACTGAACATTTCACAATTTCCACGAAAAAAATACTTCAACTGTTTTGAAAGAAAGAACATTCGGATAAAAAATTTTATCAAAAATTATTTACCACTTTTTTCTCAGAAACACATTTTTCAGCAAATATATTTTTGTGTTATTTGAGTGAAATCAACGGTTTTATATTAAATCAGCTTATATATACTTAAGAAATATTCTATATTCTATACACAGCAAAAAACAAATTTAGACTTCTCGCTTTGTCCGTAGGTACTTAGTACCTACTACTTATATGTTGAAAAAAAAAACATCTTAATTTGAGGTTAACAAACTGCATAATAATTATTATCTCCACAGAGACGGTAGAGTCCTAAGATGAGGTCATATTAAACGCCCTCAATATTTCGTATTTTTGTCACTTATTATGTTTAGAAACATCATTGTCCATATTGGCAGTTACTTTAGACTTATTTTGACAGTTAAAATGACATAGCTCATGGTGGAAATTGAACACGAGCTGAAAACAGTTGAGTTGACCTAGAAATTTCAGCTAGAAAAGTTACTTAAATTTTCTGGTGCCATCGATCACCCTTTTGGAGTTTTTAGCCGGACAGCCGCTGTGCAAGCATACAAGCTATTATGCCAAAGAGATTTTTTTCAAAAACCTAGAAATAAGTGCTATTTTATTTGTTGGGTATTTTACTTACCTCAAATACGAAAAACTTACAGAAAAGCTTTTAAAAGAAGTAAGTAACTGCCTTCTTACATGGGTAGGAAGGTACTTGCTGTGAGACTTGGAACCTCCCGGCTCCATGCAGCCTTTAAAATAGAGAAAAAGGAGGAAGTGTGTGGCGCCACTTGCACTATTTATTCTGCGGATTGATTAATGTTTCACTCTCCTTCAAAGACATTATTTATACGGGCCGTTTTCAATTGCCTGACCCCTTTGCAGTCAAACATGCAGCACGGCATTCGACTAATTAGCGGAGCAAATGAAATGAAATTTGAAAACGCAACATTTAGATGGTAAATTATGAATACCATTCAAATCTAAACAGTGCTTGAAATGGCTTTAGGGGTATTTGGTGATCAGATCTTAATAGCCAGGTCTTCCCCTTCTCCTTGCGTTCCCCACTATCTTCAACCTCAATTAAGCAATTTGGACTCAGTTTGAAGCAATTTTTACTCTTGTGCGATAGTCATATAAAACAGAAACAAAAAGGATCAGGGCATATCGTTTTCCACCGACAAGTCTTATAGAGGTACCTACTAGTTACTATAGTTATTCCGTCTCGGCCCCCAAATCTGCTTGCAGCAGTGTAGCCAGATGCTTGGTCATTTAAATATGTACTTTGAGTGAGATACGATTTTTTACCTTGAGTCGCGTGGGGGAAATTCCTAATTCTTGAATGTAGTTCTTGAACGAAGTAAGGATTCACAATGTCTCTTTATCTAATTAGTATCTTTGTGACTATATAATATTAATGAAATAATAAAATAAATGTTTCATGTAACTTTAATTAGGAACCTACATACAATAAGGTAACTATTATTTAATTGCTGCAAAATGTCAAAAATATAAAATATTAATTAAAAGTTTTGGGAGAATTTATTCTCATGGAGCTGAAAAAAAATAACTAAGTAACCATCCTACCAAGAGTAGGCAGAGAGGACGGAACGCCAAACAGTTTGGTATTGGCACACACTGCTTGCCTCATTCATACATCATCTCATTCATGTTCTTCTATTATTCTGACTCTTCACATGGCTCGACTCAAGTATCTGAATCAGTTGATCGTGCCATTTCTTCCTCGGGCGTCCCCGACTTCTACCATTCACATTTGGGTCATATAATCTCCTTTAAACTTTAAAACTTTATTATATGGTTTTATATTTTCATATTATTATTTCATTTAAAAAGGAGGTCCACAAATACAGTGAGAAAAAAATATTTTTTATGATTTTATTTGATTTTTTTTCAAAACATAGTTTTTTTATATTTTTATAGGAAAATTTTTGAATGATTGTTTATTTAATAAAACATTTTATGTATGTATTTACTTAGCAACCGTTGTTTTCTTATTTGAATGCCTAGTAAAAAGCTAAAAAAAAACATGTTTTTTATTAATAAAATAAAATAAAATACTTTTTGTTTTAAAACCACGAGTTTTTAATAATTTTTAGAACCGATCGGTTTCGCTTTGCTCAAGTATCTTCAGGGTACAAATTATTACTAGGTACTACCTGAAGATGCTTGAGTAAAGCGAAACCGAGCGGTTCTAAAAATAATTAAAAACTCGTGGTTTTATTTATTTATTTACTAATTTATTTATACGCCCATTGGGCTTTTACATACATAGTTCATAAGAAAAATATTGTGAAGATTGTAAGTTCACAATAGTAACAGTAATAATACATATAACCATATCCATTTGACATATTATAACAGCAAGTAAATAGTAAATGCATACAACAATAAATTTAAAACAAAAAGTATTTTATTTTATTTTATTAAATATGTCAAACCACAAAGTGATTGCTTTGTACAATAATATGTTTTTTTATTCTTCAAAATGGGAAAACGTGTTTTTTTAATCCTTCAACACCTGGTAAAACATGTTGCTGCAAAACAACGTGTTTTTTTTATCCTTCAAAACATTTTTTTCCTTTAAATATGTTTTTTTAACACTGGCCTACAGCAACTTACATTTGACTTTCGGATCTAATTTTAGAGAAAAAAATTACCGATGGTTACCCATATTTTTTTTATTAAATCCGTTATTGCTTAAAACCTTCAGTCAATTAATCGAGAAACTAGCATTAACAGGTGGAGGTAGTGTGGATCTATGAGATAGGTAACTTGATGCAATAAAACGAAAAATGAAAAGTTGTTACATTTCTAAAATCTTACCGCGAGCAGTACTGCATGGTAATGCAAATTCATGTGTTTTTGGTTTAAAATTTGATAGCTTAGAAATATTACAGATGCTTTAATTAAATACTGAGAGTAGAACACATATCGGCATAAGTATAAATTATGTAATTGAGTATTTTTTATAGTTCTTTTTATAAGCCAAAAAAAAATAAAGTAACAAGCCCATGAAAACTGCTTTAAAGTGCAAAATTACCTACTTACGACCCCCTTTTCCGATATTTTTTTACTGTGTAATGTAGCAAATTACGTTCTTTATAAAATGACCACAAAATAAAATAAAACATGCTTTTCGACAATGGTGTTAAGCTAGAATTTCAACCTAATCGCCATCTACTTAAGGACTTTGTGATTTCGCTCGATTCCGAATGTTCCACGCCGCGGTGCGTCGCCTTGACATCATGAATGGCATCGTTTTTAAAAAGCAAACAAAAATCGCCTACTGTAAAAATTGAGGAAAATATTACGATCAGTAACAAATTCCTGAAAATTATTCGAGAAAAATCAAATAACTGCGGGTATTTTAGAATAGCATCCCCAAGGCTATTTGAGGAATTTGCCCCAAAATGGAGTAGTTATGTGATCTTCCTATCTACGTAGTACATTTAGGTATCTCTCGCTACATGAATGTCTCAAAGCTTGTAGCTTCCTAATTATGTGTGTGTTTTTTTTTTTAAGTTACACGCGCATAGTAAAATAGAATGACTTTGATCAATTTTCAACTCTCACACAAAATTTTTTTTTTTTTAGTTTGTGTTGGAAAATTTCATGTCATATTTATTGCACACTACCGAAGCATATATATTTATAAGTGTTTGGGGAGTCAAAAATAAATTTTTAAAAATCATGGGGATCAATCCCAAAAAAAAATGTTTTAATATAAAAATATATTACCCAAACAAAAGATATTTGCGAATGCATCGCAAAAGTCTAACGGCATAACGCATAAGTTGAAGTGAGATGGACATCGGGAGGATTGTCGAACTCGGTAATTTAAACCAACGCCCGGGGAGATTGAATGATTAATAAAAATGACCGCCGGATAACATTAAAGCCTATCGGGCCCTTGCTGGCGTTAACTAGACCCTTTTTATCCGCTTGTACGACGAACGATGCTATATGAAGATCAAGAAGAAGAGTTAAGTCCGTATTACATGGTTCCCGATACATTATATATTTTTTACAAGTGATTTGTATTTTTTCTAATGAAAAGTTTCAAGTTTTATGAGAGGTTTCCGTAAATATGCTCTGCCTAGTTCAACGCCATCTGGGTATTTTAAAGCGTTGGAATTTCCTTTCCCATCCTGTAAAATTCGCGAATTTTTCAACTTACCTATCGCTTCTTTACAAAAATCGTCAACAGTATCTTTTCATATTTGGAAGTTTTCTTCTTGAGTCCGATTCGAGCCGCGGTCAACAGTGGTTGTGTGTAACTTAACTATTGCTTAGTGCCGTTCGCCCGTTCCTGCGCCGCATACAGATAAGAGTTTATTGTTACATTTTATTTAATTTTGTTTATCGTATACCTATTTGTTTGCATTCCTGCTTACGGCTAATCCGTTTTTGTTTGTACAGTCAATGAAATAGACTGCGTATTATTTTTTCAGTTTAATTTTTAAAAGTTAAGTTTTTTTATATAATGGAGGAAGACGAGGATAGACCTCCGGACCCAGGAGGGCGATTCTCGTTCTTTTAGCCTTAAGCTAAATGATAGCATTCGTCAACGACTGCTATCGTTTGCGAAAGATAGCTGTCCGTCGCTTGCAACATCTTTTCTTAACTATTAAGCGATTCTCGTTCTTTTGATATCCTTACAAGTTCGATTTTGGAGAGACCTAGTAAAAAATCCTAAAGAAGCGTGGTTAAGAGCATCTAAGAAATTGTTAAGCGATTATTGAAAACACAAATTGGTGAAATATAATTAAGTGACGCAAGGTTTCTAACTAAAACTTAAAAAAACAAATACTTTGTATTATAATGCATTTTAATAACTGCTTATTTTATTTATGAATGACATAAATAAGCCATTTATCGAAGATTTACGTTTTGTGAAAAGGTACTTACCTCGCTGGATAGTAATGACTTTTTTACAGATTCACCACTTCTAAAGTGACGTTTGCTGTCAAACTAACGCTGCCGAATGGCGCTAACTGTCACCCAAGTTGATTTAAGAATGAAATGGATTCTTATTTCGTTGTGGTTAACTTCAAAACCCACAATTTCGAGCGCCAGCTATTCTGCAGCCATTTTATCTGAAACTTATTATTATTTATGTAGAAATCCTCAATGGTATGTGTAGTTTATTGTAAATTAAATCACTTATCTGGCTTTCGACATGTTACGTACTTTACAAACATCGCAATTACCTGATTCAATTCATTTAATAGCATTATTGTGCCACAAACAAGTCACTAATCATGTTTACAGTCAATACTTACGATAATATTAAGTTTTCTCTTGTTAAAACTACGCAAATAATGCTAATTGTCAAAACGTCACAATTAAATGAAGCAAATTCTCCGCGAACGCTAGCGTTCGGCCGCCGAAAGACAGGTCTAGGGGTACCCTTCGCGTAAGGCTAAAAATTTTGGCGCGCAATCGAAAATCTAAGGATTCCATCTGTCAACGAGAGAACCGGAATCGCTTCATACGAATAAACCGAGAAAAATCGTTAATTTGAATGTAAGGACGATTTTAGTGTCGTTAAGTAGAACGAGAATCGCCCTCCTGGGTCGATATTGGATTTTTCTGATTCGGAATCTAATACGAGCCAGGTTTCTGTTACGCTCCCATCTCGTAAACGACGACCATCGCGTAGCCTTCACATTCCATCGAAAGTTAAATCTATGCCGCCGATTCAACAAACCTCGACCTCTAACGATCTTAACACCAATAGTAACATCCAGCCAAGTACTTTAACTAGCGATAATGCAAAAAGTACTGACTTACTTTATCCTGCTTCAGCTTCCGGTCCATTTATCGTGAGTGTTCAGAGAGCTGAACAGGGAAAACTTATTCATCCTATAGATTTTGGAAAATTCGTATTTGACTCAAAAAATAATAACCTTGGTATTGTTAACGGTTCAATTAAACCGGAAGGGCGATATAAATTATCTATCGAGTTCAACACTGCCGCTTCCGCAAATGGATTTGTAAAAAAAATTGACTCGCTCTCAAATCATAAATATAAATCGTTCATCCCTACATTTAACCTTTCGAGAATGGGTCTTGTGCGAGGAATTCCCGCGGAGATCCCAGAGGCTGAAATTGTTGATGCTTTGAATAATTCCCACGGAACCCCGAAAGTATTAAAAGCACGTCGACTGAACTACAAGGATTCTACTGATGGAAACACGATCTGGAATCCTTCCCAGTCTGTTGTTGTTACATTTGAGGGACAATCCCTACCGTCTCGTGTGTTAATTTATTATACCTCGCTTCCCGTCGAAGTTTATAAATTTCCAACAGTTCAATGTTTCAATTGTTGCCGGTTCGGACATTCGAAATCCGTATGCCGCTCCCCCCCACGTTGTTACTATTGCGGAAAAGGTCACCCATTTGATCAATGTCCGAAATCTTCCGATGATCCCATTTGCATTAACTGTTCGGGTGCACATACCGCGGTCAGTCTAGCCTGTCCGGAATTAACAAGACAGAAGAACATTAAACATAAAATGGCTACTGACAACATTTCGTACTTTCAGGCCTCAAAGTTAATCTCTCCTGCGAAAAAATCATTCGCAGAGATGACATCGTCCTCAGCTCCTTTCCAAACAACCACCTTTTTAAATTCAACGTCATCTTCTCACAGAGAAACCATTCTCAAGCCAGTCAAACCCAACCCAAAATATACACCTTACCTTGATAAAAAACAATTGAATAATATTTTGGCCAGCCCGAATGGGAATGCCAAATCCCAGACGCCCAATGGGTGTGCCATTAATGGTAATACTTCCCCTCCTGCTCTCCCCGAAATAATGAATAATAATTCTTTTATACAAACTTTAATTACCCTTTTAATTTCTATCCTTACAAACAACAATACTGTACCGTCCAACGCTGTCGATTTCATTAAATCTTTATTATCTTGCCTCCCCAATGGCTTTGAAACTGAACAAAGTTCTTCAGTGGAACAGTAGAAGCCTCTTCGCTAACAAATCTGACCTAATTCAATTACTCGACGAACACGACGTTTCAGTAGCCGCCATTTCTGAAACGTGGTTAAAACCCTCCTTTCACTTAAGAATTCCAGGTTATTATTGTCTCAGACACGACAGACAGGATGGTAAAGGCGGCACGGCTCTGATAATCCATAATTCTATCCCGTTTAAACAAATTAATATTCATACTCCCTCCGACGATATCCAGATAATAGCAGCTGTCTTATCTGATATCACAATATTGTCAATATATATTCCTCCCTCTACGACTTTTATTGAAAATGAATGGGCACCAATCTTAACCCAGATTTGTTCCCCTTATATGATCCTTGGAGATTTTAATGCACATTCCCCTTCTTGGGGTAGCGAAATAACAAATCGTTCTGGCCGCAATCTTTTAGATTTCATTGATACCCATAACCTATGTTTTTTAAATGACGGATCTCCAACCAGATTCACCCCCCCCCCCCCCCCCCTCATCTAAATGCTCTTGGGACATCCTAAACGATCCCCTCTCTAGTGATCATTTCCCAATTATAATCCGCTTCCACCATCAATTTAACACTTATTCCCCCCCAGTTAAAAATAATCTCAAATTTAGAACGAAAGATGCGAATTGGAGCACTTTCTCTTCTGAACTAGATAACCTTATTAACTTAACAAAATCGTCCCCGGGAGACATCAGAATGCAATGTGAGACGTTTCCTTCTATGGTTATAAATGCAGCAGAAAAATCCATCCCGAAACGCAATGCGAACATTAAAATAAAACACTCTACTCCGTGGTGGGACGAGGAATGCACTCGCTCCGTCAACTCTCGAAAAAAAGCAATTTCCTCTTTTCGTAAGTGTATGACACTAGAAAATTTTTTATCAGTTAAAAAAGCCCAAGCAGAAACCAAACGAATTTTGAAAAATAAGAAGCGCGCTGGATGGCGGAAGTTCTGTGAGAACCTGTCTCCGGAAACTCCCCAGTCTTCAGTTTGGTCTAGCTTAAAAAAATTCGGATCATCGTATTCTCCGCCGAGAATCAAACATATATCAGACGAAATTCTTATAGGATTTGCGGATAAAATAGCCCCCCCATCAGTTGCCAGATGTGAAGAAATGCCTTCTATTAAGCCGTATCCATCTCACTCTAACTGGCTAGATGCTCCTTTCTCCATTGATGAGATGAAACGAGTGATAAGAGCCCTTTCTGACTCTGCTCCGGGTCCCGATGGAATATTTTATAGTTTCATTAAATCATTTTCTGATATGGCGGTTGAATATTTCTTATCTCTTATTAATAATATGTTTGAAACAGGACTAATTCCGGATGATTGGAAAACTCAAAAAATCATTCCCATTTTAAAACCTGGAAAAAATCCATCTGAAATTTCATCTTATCGGCCTATTGCTCTTTCATCATGTTTGATGAAAGTAGCGGAGCGTTTGATAAAAAACAGACTGGAGTGGTTTGTTGAAAGTCAAGATATTATCTCACCAAATCAGTATGGTTTTCGGAAAAAGAAATCTACAATGGATAATTTAAGTTTGTTCACAACTGATATCTGAGTTTCTCAATCCCTAAATTCTTATACATTGGCCACATTTCTTGACCTTTCATCAGCTTACGATGATGTTTTAGTGAATGTTTTGAAAGAAAAGCTAATTAAAAAACAAATCCCCCCGAAATTAATCCAATTCATTATTAATTTGCTCACAGATAGGTCCATTATTATTGAGTCTTCCTCTAAATGCTTAAGGCGCAAACTATGGAGAGGTTTACCCCCAGGGTTCTGTTATCAGTCCTCTGTTGTTTAATATTTATATAAGCGACCTAGACTCAGTAATTCCTTTTTCTATCAAGCGACTTTACTTTGCGGATGATATCCTTATATATTTGTTACATAAAAATATTATTCTTGCAGCTAAGGATATGAATTTGGCTTTACAATATATTAAAAGCTGGTTGTCAATAAATGGGATGAATCTGGCGGCATCTAAAACAAGGGTCGTGGCTTTCACGCGCAAAAGAAAAATTCCCCACCTCTCAATCTCTTTTGATAATGTGCCTCTACAAACCGCTACTCAAATCAAATTCCTTGGTCTTCTTTTGAATCATAAATTGTCCTGACTTCCACACATTCAGATAATTTCTACAAAGTGTGAAAAGGGACTTAATATGATGCGAGCAGTTTCCAGGGTGTGGTGGGGATCTCATCCTACCACTCTTAAATTAATGTATAATTCCCTAGTTCGGAGCCACTTGGATTATGGCACATTTCTTTTTGACCCCCTCCCTAAATATTTAGATAAGAAAATGGAAAGAATTCAATCAAAAGCCCTCAGAATGATTATTGGAGCTATGAAGTCTTCTCCAATTAATGCGCTTCAGGTGGAATGTGGGGAGCCTCCATTATATTTCAGAAGGCAATTCCTTGCCAATAAATATATTTTCAAGGCTTTATCGTTATCACATCATCCTATTAAACAAAGTCTTAATCGGTTAAGTGTTAATTTGAATTCTAACAAAAGATTGAGAGAAAAAAAATGTTTTCCTGTCCTAATTAAAAGTTTTCATCTCTATAATTCTCTGTTATCTTCCCTCCAATATCTTCAAGAAGTTCCCAATCTCCCTATATACAATATTCCATTTAAGGCAATCACTTTTATGCCGAACACAATAACATTAGACTTTTGGAAGAATATTTTATCTTCCCCAAATAAATTTCAAAATGTGGATGACTGTTTTAAAAGCATTGTGGCTTCAAAATTCCCTGGATTTTCCATCCTTTACACAGATGGTTCCAAATTTGAAAATAAAAGATGTGGAGCATCGATATATAGTCCAGATTTCAACATCAATCTCACTTATAAATTACCGAAAGAAGTCTCCATATTTACAGCTGAATGCTTTGCAATTGAACAAGCGCTAAATCAAATCCAGATTCTCAACATTCATCGAGCCTTACTATGTACTGATTCGCTAAGTGCTCTAACTAAAATTATGTCAAATATTCTATGTTATCCGGAAGACAGTATAATATGTAAAATAAAAAATCTTCTCAATTCTCTAGGTGAATCTGGGTTTGAGACGATATTGGCCTGGGTCCCTGCCCATTTGGGTATCGAGGGTAATGAGATGGCCGATTCTCTCGCCAAATCTGGTTCAGATTCCGGAACTATCCCACTAAATTTTAGAATTCCTATCTCCGATGTCTTCCCGATTCTTAAATCCAACATAACTCGTGCCTGGGAAGAAAATTGGGCAGTCTCCAAAATAAGAACTGGATCTTTCTATGCTGGAATTCAAAACGATTTAGCTAAGCCATGGTTTCACGGTAAAAAACTGTCAAAACGATTCATTTCATGTATTTCGAGAATGAGAATTGGTCACTGCTCAATTGCATCTCACTTGGCTAGAATTAGAGTTTTGGATGATCCGGTCTGCCAGTGCGGTGTGGAAGAGGAAACCCTCGACCACGTTTTCTTTAACTGTAAAAACCATTCATCTTTCAAGAACATGTACCGCCGGCTTATTAAAATCACACACCAGTCCCCACTTAACATTTCATACCTTTTATCTCTTAACAATTCTCGTGTTCATACAGCTTTATGTAAGTTTATTAATCTGAATGAATTCAACATTTAATTTGTTTTAGTGATCTAAATGAGTCCAATATTTAATTTGTTTTATTATTCTCCCAATAAATTAACCGAATTTTTTTATCCACTTTAACTGTTACCGGCACAAAGCACTCTTTTCAGGGTGAAATGCCTAAAACCAAAAAAAAAAAAAGTTTTCTTCTTCAAAATAATGCACCACCTCTCATAGTTTTTCATGTCTTTCCTTCATATAAAATCTTCAATATTCTGACCAGTATTCACACTTGCCGAATTATATTTTTTAGTAATTTTAAAAATTGTCATTGAAGAAACAATCTTCCTTTTGATACATACGTGGATAGTTACATAAAATATTGAAAACTGTATAAAAAATATTGTAATAAATGTTAGTAAAAACAATCCCACCAACGCGAAGCCTGAGTGTGGGTATTATATGTATTTTTATCTTATTTCTATGGTTTAAGTGGAGATAGAATATCAAATATAAATTTACGTTATTTTAGAAGACTTACTGACCTTACTGTACAGATGCAATACAAAAAACTAAAGCATGAAATATGTGAGAGTTTTAAAATAGCACACAAAAATAATATATCTACTAGTTTTTAAAGAAGACATCTTAAAAAGTGAATTAGCAAACAAAAACATAACAAACAATTAAATATATCTGCTGTTTTGTACGTATGTAAAATAATAAAAAAATAAACTATCTATGGATATAAATGTAATAGATGGCTTTGTTAAAACTTATAAGAAAAAATATCTAGTTCGTTGTCATTGAAGGAACAATCTTCTAATTATCATTGAAGGAACAATCTTTTAATTGTCATTGAAGAAACAGTCTTCTAATTGTCACTGAAGGAACAATCTTCTAATTCTCATTGAAGGAACAATCTTATATTTGTCATTGAAGGAACAATCTTTTAATTGTCATTGAAGAAACAGTCTTCTAATTATCACTGAAGGAACAATCTTGTAATTGTCATTGAAGGAACAATCTTCTATTTGTCATTAAAGGAAAAATCTTATATTTGTCATTAAAGGAACAATCTTGTAATTATCATTGAAGGAACAATCTTCTAATTGTCACTGAAGGAACATCTTGTAATAATCATTAAAGGAACAATCTTCTAATAATTATGAAATGTTTACCTATTCATTTGTACTATTTTTAGAATAAAAATTTAAAAATACTAATTTCGGTTGTGATCTTTCTGTCTGGAACTTCAGGTCAATGAACTCTAGAACTTTGCTTTGAATTTACTTGTCCTTTTCAAAATTGGAAATGTTTGTATGGAGAATTCAGACAAGCGTTAAAGTACCTACTCGTACCTATAATATAATACTTTTAACAGAAAATTATTTTTATTGCCAATTTCAAAATTAGAATTTATTTGTAGAGAATTTAGACTTTACCCATTACACATAATTTAGATGAGACACGAAGCGAAAAAATTGTTTTCTCTTTTTACCTCCAATTAGTCCTAATTTTGGCCGAACACCGAACGAACGGAAACAACCGAATCAAGTCCCGGCGCACTACCACTAGCATGATGATAGTCAAATACTTTTCGGCAAGATATTAGTAAGCAATAGCGCCTTTATGACTATCTGCGCTAGTTTCAATGATAACCTTCATTGTCTCACTGATTATTTTTTTTAACTTGAGCTAAAACAATTTGTTTTTAACCCTTCTCTTACGGAGCTAAAAATTCTCTGAGCTCAGGTGTACTGTGTTCTCAGTGGTGACCGGATGAACCATCACAATGATAATTCATCACATCTTTAAAAAGTTATATAAAGTCATGAAAAGTGATGAAACAAAAACTTTATTAATTGGGTTAAGTAGGTTAGGTTAGGTTTAATTTTATTGTTTTTCATCGTTTCTAATGACTTTATATCACTTTTTAAAGGTGTGTTGAATTATCGATGTGTTGATTTATCATGGAACCGTTCTCAGTATACAGCAGAGATGTGCAAAATGGGTAAACAAAACCATTTGAAATGCAAAATGGAAATGGGTCAAAACTTTTCCATTTGAAAATGCAAAATGGTTTTTAGAAAAGAATTTCAAATGCAAAATGCAAAATACCTGTTTTCAAAATGCATTGAAAATGCAAAATGGTTTCTCAGGTCAAACAATTAAAATAATTATAGAATTTTTAAACAATTTTGTCATTTAATAATGGACATCAATGTAGAACAAACATATTACATGATGGTAAATCCAAAAACACCACGACTACAGATTATGAAACCACAAAAAATTTGCGCGGGACTAATGTTGCCAAAGTAAAAACATAGAAACTGCTATCTAACATTTAATATTACAGCGTCATGGCCATATTCATTATTTTTTGTAATGGTATCACTCAATTGCCAGGGCTCCTACCAGGGAGCAACTTGACAAATGTAAATTATCTCTCATAGCGAGGTTGAGGACCGACTGATATTTGGGGCTTATGAAAAAAAGATGAGTGGAGAAAGTAGGAAGAATGTTGCAAAAAAGCATTTAAAATGGAAAATGCATTGAGAAAAGCATTTAAAATGCAAAATGGTTTTTAGAAAAGCATTTAAAATGCAAAATGGAAAATACCCATTTTGCATTTCCATTTGAAATAAAGCACATCTCTGGTATACAGGGCACACATTTAGAATTTTGTCGAGTATGTATTTTGTAAGAGTATGTATTTTGTCATTTTTAAGTTGGATAAAAATGAATAGTTTACATTTACAAACTCTTTACATTTCATTTTACAAACTCTTAATGCCTTTTAGACATTTTATAAGCACTTCATTCTTCCTTATACTACTTTATTGTATATTTATTTATTTATTTATTTGGTACAATATTTTTTACATTTTAAGTTTTCCAGTAATGTAGGCCTCACTGGGTGGCTTGCCCGTGATGAGGCCTTCATTTTATAATATGAAAATATAATCTACATAATACATTTAAAGAGAAATTAATACATTTAAAATTAAAAATACATAATACATTATAATATATTTAAAATTAAAAAATAATTCATTGAAAATAATCTTGTGTGTTTGTGAGTGATGTGTGTTTATATTGGTTTTGTGTGTTACGTGTAGGTTTTATTTTTATTTTATGCTATGACATTTTGGTAATATTGTCTTTTTTGTTCTTTAATCATAATATATATATTATTACATATAATTTCTTACTTTGACTTATTACTATACTACAGATTGCTACTTATATTAAATTTATATCTCTTTGTTTTTTCATACTTTTAACCTTACTTACTATTTACTGATTATACCAATATACTTACATTTATATTGTTGAATTCCTTATGTTGCTGTACTATTCTCTGTAAATTAGTATGTGAATGGCACATGTTGTGCCGTATATGTGAAATAAATTTATTAGTAATGTAGTTTTAGTGATTTGTCTTATATGTAGTATTGTTCTTATTTTTATATTATTTTATGTTACTGTTTTACTAATATTGTTTCATAATGAGTTTATCAGTTTACTGTTATTTTATTTATTTATTTATTTATTTATTCATTTTTGGGAAATCAACAGTTTACATTTTTACAGATTGTACATAAGTAAAATAGCCAAAATAAAACCAATTACGGATTTCCTCCTTGTGACTTTACGTAAGACAGCATTAGAAGAAATAATTAAATTTATGAGAAATGTGAAGTTATAATTATATAAAATAAAAGAATTGTATAAAATAATAGAACAAAATAATATAACAAAAATAAAGGGGAAAAAAAAAAAAAAACTAAAATTTATATAAAATAAAAGATTATCGATACATTGGTAACCATAAGAATACAAACAATATTGTGCATATAAATCATATCATAACCATAACCATAAGAAGACAATGTTGTGCATATAAATCATACCATAACAGGATTATAAATATATAAATACTAGAAACATAAACATCAGAAACATCAATTCAAGAAACATCAGTGAAATACTCTTTTAAGGTCATTTTATATTTAGTAAATTCGCAATTGAAGATGTCGATATTGAATAATATGTTATTGTAATTATTACATATTCTGTTCAGGCAAGAATTTTGTCTACAGTTCGTTTTGCTTTGATTGATTTTAAACAGGATAGAAGACCGTGTTAAACGTGCAGGCACATTAAATTTAATATTATTTAGCAACTCTGGGCATTGAATATTATTATTAATTAATTTATATAGGAATAGAGCATCTGCATGATGCCTTCGTACACTTAATGAATCAATTTTAAAGTACGAAGCTGCCTCTGCATAATTATTAAATCTTACAAATGACCTGTAACAGAGATATTTTAGGAATTTGTTTTGAATTGCTTCGATTTTGTTTATGTGGATTTTATAGAATGGAGACCAAACAATTGATGCAAACTCCAGATGACTTCGTACGTAGGCAAAGTAGAGTTGCTTAATGATATTGATGTTATTAAAAAGTTTTGTGTTTCTAATGATGAAACCTAACATTTTAGCAGCCTTATTTGTGATTTGTTGTATATGAAGGTTATATTGAAGTTTATTATCAAGAGTTATTCCAAGATCACGAATATTTGAGACAGTTGCAATGTTGATGTTATTTAAAGAATAATTAAATAATGTTTTATTTTTATTTCTGGAAAAGACAATGTGATGACATTTTGAAACATTTAGAAATAATTGATTTTGTTGGCAATAGGTAGCTACATTGTTTAAATCATGTTGTAAATTAATACAATCGTTTAGACTTTTTATTGGCTTGTATAGCTTAGCATCATCAGCAAATAATTCTATTTCAGAGTTTTTTACAACATTGACCAAATCATTAATATATAAAATGAAAAATAATGGTCCGAGATGTGAACCCTGTTGGATCCCTGAGGAAATTTGATTGAAGTCTGATACAAAGCCCTTTATTGCTACTGCCTGTGATCTGTTAAGTATATAAGATGTAACCCAACGAAATAAATTACCACGTATACCTAATGCCCAAAGTTTTCTTAGTAGTAATTTTTGATTAATTTTATCAAATGCTTTGGCAAAGTCTGTATAAATGATATCTACTTGAGTGCGATTGTCCATGTGACCAACAATGAATTCGGTAAGAAGAACGAGATTACTTTCCACATTTCTGCCTTTTGTAAAACCATGTTGTTTTGTTGTTATGATGTGATTGAGTTGTGGACTTAGGTATTGGTAAACAATTTTTTCCATTAACTTACTGAATATTGTTAGTTTTGAAATCGGACGATAATTTTTAACATTATTTTTTTCGCCATTTTTGTGGATTGGTGTTACATATGCTCTTTTCCATATTTCAGGTACCGTGCCTTCGTTCATTGATTTATTATATATAATGCAGAGTGGTTTAGCGAGTGTTTCAGCACAATTAACTATAAAGTATGACGGAATATCATCACACCCCGCGCTTGTGTTCATGTCAAGAGCTATTTCATGTATTAAAAATTTTTTGCATAATTTTCGATAGCTCACTAGGTATATTCTGTTCTTAAAATCCATATAAAAGCCCGGCTGGGCGTAAAACCAAACAAAATTATGGACACGTGCACATAAGCAAAATTTTATGTATTAGTGCCAAAAACGAGGATAAAACATCATCCAATATTAATAAAAAGCGTGATATATCCATTAGAGCCGGCTACTACTGATAACCGCGCATCGTGGCACGGTGAGCGAAACTCTATACATACCCATTCTTGATCACTATTCACCACTGGCAAGATATCAACACACGCAGCCATGTGTATATATTAAAGACAAGTTTTTTTTGCATTCAACAAATCTGCGTAATTAATTATTTTTTTCAAAATATAAAAGTATTGCTGACAATTAATAAAAATTGCAAAAAAATGTCCGTAATTTTATAAACTGTTTTTTATTTAATTATCTTGTAATGTGTGAAAATCCACATATAATATATTCAGGGGCAGCCAAGAGCCAAATGGCGCCAGGCGCTAATAAAAACCTCAAGGGCGTTGAATTAGGTGTTGGATAATATCTGTGTCTTGGCAAGTCGGCGTAAGGAGCGGGCCGCCCAGAATATAACCGGCACAGGGCCAATCTTGGACATGTTGTGGGGTAAATGAGATATTTACAAAGATATTCAAATAATTAAGCTCTTATGTGGAAAAACAGCGTAATCGAGATGGCACTGTATTTGTGCAGATCCATTCAGTTTATGTGCTATATGTACATCTACGTTCACAGCAATAATCGTTTTAAAATCTCAACCACAGAAGACACTACAAGACCTATACCTATAGTGAGAGCTGGTAGTGCAATATTTTTCAATACAATGGTATATCTAAGCATTACACTGAAACCGACGGTTTGCGCGATCGGCGTTTGGAATATCTGATATTATTACGCTAGCGTCTGGACGGTCTAGTTTGTCATTATTATTCAATGCAGATATAATATTATATATCTGCATTGCGTTATTTGTTAATGTATTGTAACATGTCTGGAATTCAAAAATTTTATAGAATTTTTCGTTAGTAAAATTAAAAAATATCAATTTATGAAAAAATGGTGTTATTCTTTTTAACAGTCACTTTTCACATAACACTTTTTTACGCATAAGGGCTCAATTTATAACCACGTCAAATCAGTTCACAATACTTGCAAGAAAGAGTTAAGAAGAAATTATTACTTTTAAATATTTTATTATTCTTGCTGTTAACAAAATTGATATCTGGGTGTTGGTTGAGATAGTTGCAGATATTGTATTAACTCCACGAGCTGAGTGAAGAGTGAAGGAATATAATCTCACCCACACATATACAATAAACAATATTCTTCTATTTCCTGCCCAACAGTTGAAATTGGTATGTAAAATGTCTTCTAAGGCTGAAAACGCATCACAAAATCAAAGAAAATATCAATTTATTAAAATATGTATTATTTATTTATGCATAAATATTAAAAATTACAGAACCTATAGATAGTTGGCAGTGCATACCTACATAATTCGTGTTAGGGGCCGTTCAAGTATTATGTAAGCACTATAGGGGGGCAGGGGGGTCTTTGCTTTGCTTATTTTTGATGACATGGGTGGTGGGGGGGTCGAGATAGTGATTACGTCAGCACTGCTCAGCAATAGTTTTTTTTTTTTACACATTGGCAACCCACACATTGTCTATGTTCATACATATTCGGGGATTCCCACAAATAATTAATACGCATTTAGATACTCGCAAAAAACAGAATACATTAACAGAAAAATGCATATAGGCAGTGTTGCCAAAGTAGGATTTCCCGCATGGATTTCAAAATGAAATATTTTGCGGGGAGTACTTATTTTGAATCATTTTTGTGGGGAATTATGTTTTACAGAAATTCTCTAACAACCCCCCCCCTCATGGATTTCGAATAATAAAAGGGGGAATCAAGCTCACGTACAATTTGTGGGGAATATTACGTAATACTTGAACGGCCCCTTATTACAAAAATAACCAATTTTACCCCTTATGTATGTGCTTAAATAATGCACTTTTGATTAGGCATACAATATTCATGTAACTAAATAATTATATATAAATTATTTATTTTATAAATGCACTAGCTGACGTGTACCAGTTGTGTCTCGTGGTTGTGAATGTATTGGAGCTAAATTTTGAGGTTGAGTTAGAACTATAAAAGTCAACTTTTTATATATAGAATATGCATGTATTATATATCTAAACCTTCCGGAAGAAATTCTTGATGATAGTGAAAACTCTATCAAAATCCTTTGGGTAGTTTAGAAGAACTAAGCGCACAAACAGACGGACGCGGATAGCGACTTTATTTTATACTATTTAGAGATAAGTACACAATACAAATGGTTTTGAATTGTAAGCATGGTGATACAACAAACATTTATTTATAAAAATTTATGAGATTGTGAAAAAGGAATAAGCAAAAAGTAATTTTGAAGCAGGTACATAATTTTAAGAGGATTTCATTAACATGTAGACCTAAAATTAATATATTATGCATCAGGTGCACTTATCTGATGCCTCAGACTAGTCAGTCGCAAACTAAATTATCAAAATACAAAGGTTTACACAATATTTATGGGTTACGTAAGCTAATACATATTGTAGGCTATTCAATAAAAATGTTAACAATCTTTGGACATTTTTCTTTAACAATTCTGATGTGTTTCGGATCAATTTGATTTCCTTTCAAGCTTAAGGTGTGTAGTTTTGGCAACGCAGGAAAACCTCTCAATGAATCAAAGCAGTTATTATTCAGGTTCAGAGTCTGAAAAAAGGGATTAATTTAGTTTTTTCAATATTTAAATGTTTCATAATATTTCATAATACAAAAGATAGCAGTTTAATAATAACTAACTATATTTTTAATAACAATTTACTTTATATATCTTTTTAAAAACACCATGATATATACATATGTATTATTATTTTGATTATGGTAGTAGTCGGGGACGCCCGAGGAAGACATGGCACGACCAAGTGAATCAGACAGAGAATTGAGTCGGGCCATATCAAGAATCAGAATAATAGAAAAGTATGTATTTGATGAATATGAATGTAAATGATGTATGAATGTGAATGAGGCAAGGACCGTGCCAAGACTGAGTTATTTGACGGTCCGTCCTCTCTGCCTACCCCTGCGAGGAAACGGCGTGATGGTTAGTTAATTAGTTAGTTATTATTTTGAATCACAGACGTAAGATAAAAAATAAAAATAAGTGAAATGAATAATATATTTTTTTAAATTTAATACTGATATTATTAAGTTCTTGCTAGTATTTTAGTTTTTATTTTGTGACAGCTGTTTTGGCATTCAAGGCCATTTCGTAACTGAAATTACTTCTTTATATGATTCTATTTACCCCTGCCCAATTTTAATTTTTATGATGTCCAAAATGATTTATTGCCGGTGAAACCGATTTACTTGGTAGTAATATCGATTTTACGATAGTAAATCATCGATTTAACCGGTAATAAATCATTTTAGAAAAATTAAAATTAAAATTGAAATTGGGCGGGGGTAAATAGAATCATAAGTTGTATCAATGTGGCGTAACCACAGTTTGAAAATGGCCTTGAATGTCGAAACAGCTTTTGTTATGTGATAAAAACTTTTATTACTGATCAGTAATCAATTTTTCAGCATCCATCTCCTTCTTAAAAATTTGTTCACATTTTTCTATCGAGTTCGGCAACGCATTGTAAATGTTAGGGACATTGTATCTAAGGTTCTTTGACCGATTTATTTAGATATCTTTGAAATAAATTAAGAATTATTTTTGTTTAATGTCCCCATGTAGTTACTCCATATCTTGTTAGGGATTCCGCCAATGATAGATATATTATTCTTAATTTATTTCGTGGAACAAAAAAGTTTAATTTATAAAGTTGTGTGCAAAGTATTTGTATGTGTATATCCCGATACAATATTGAAAGCATGTTTGTCGAGGTGCTTCATTGTTTCCTATAAAATCCTATATCCTTTGATCCATCTAAACAAAATGTTTTATAGTAAGTCTTTAGAAGACCGTAAAAATTTAAATGCCATCCCCCACCCAAACAATATAAATGTACATATTGTGAGATATACAATAATATATATTTCAGAGTGAAAGATACTCTCAATATTCCTTCCTCGCTACCTTCAGCCTCACTATATACCCCAATTGGGAATGCCGTAATCCCACCAGTTCCATACAGTCGGGAGCAGTTGGGTATTTTTGTGCGGTATTTACATTTTAAAAAAACATAAGTTTAACCTTACCTGGCAGTTCTGCAAAACATGCATCATCGGCAGGCTCTGGGAAGTCAACTTATGACCACTGAGATCTATTTCAGAACAGGCACTCCAGTACTGCAAGTGATAAAGTGTAGAAAGTTCTACAACTTTGTTTTTCTCCTCTTCCTCTGCGAATTTTCCTTTATTCATTTTCTCATTCTGGCATACATTTCTTTGGAGGAAGTATTCAAGGTGCCATCTTGCACATAAATCTTTGTAGTAATTTGTACGTTTTGAGTCCAAATCGATTAGTTTTTTTAGGATTTCATTGCAACTATCATAGTTTTCCATGTGATCAATGGAGTGTTTGATAATAGCTAATGTGAGATGAGTCCCTGAAAAAATTCAGACATAATGATATTTACTGATTTCTAAACTGAAAATCCCACCAAATTTTAAATATACCTAATATGGAGGTAATTTTTAGCAAAATCATTTTAAAGAGTGTATTTGTGCACACTGACAGTGGTTCAAATTAGTTCCAAATAGTTTTGAACACCCGCCCGCAATCTCTTCTTACCTCGTAGTAGTCCTAAGATATAGTACACCACGACACAAGCAAATGCTGTACTAACTTAGTATCATATTCCGTAAAATTTTTGGTTATTCCATCTTCAAAAACAATCATTGCTAAGTGACCAATCTTTGTATACATACTTGCATTACTTTATAGCGCAAAGCAGTCATATAGCTTTGTCTCTTCCTCACACGGAAAGCTCTGATGCAATCAGTGGCGTGTTTCGGTACGCAATACATTGACAACAGGCCGTTAGTTAAAAATTGGCTGGTTTCTTGATATTAATTAATACCTCCCTAATTGAGAATTACTCATGTTTAATATAATAATATTTGACTTTGTTTATCTCACTTAGTCCGTCATTCCATGGGTCGGTAAGGAATCGACATACACCGAGCGCTGTAAGACCCTGCGCAAAAAAGCCCCACAATGGACTGCGCTGCAGACCCTTCTGAGCAGGGTTTTACAGAGCTCGGTTTATTTTGATTCCTTACTGACAAATGGGATGACGGCCTAAGAAGAGATTGACACCTGTACACACACTTTTATTTGAAACATAAAATAAAGTAATACGCTCTTACCAATAAACGTGTTTGAAATTTTACACAACTGGTAAACAAAACTTAATTTATGGTAAACAGTTGTGTAAAATTTATATGTAGTTGTGTAACGTTTATTAGTAAGGCACATAGTGTTTAATAAATAAAAAATATGTAAAATTTATTTTTACGTAATATCAAAATACCAATAAATTTGAATGCGTACATTTACTATCAGGCTCCAATTCAAGCAGCTGTTCACACGAATCTTTCTGTTTCTCCAACTCTTCAAGAACTTGATCCCCATAGTTGTTTTTAAAATCTATTGGACAAATACCAATGTATTCACCATCGTCAGCGGTTCCTGAAGATCTTGTGCAAATAACTCTCATTCCGTTTTCCTGGAGTAATTGAACCTAAAATATAGAATATTAGTACATTTGTAAAGTGGTCCAAAGACGATCATTATTACTGTCAATACTTCTTCCAGACATCCAAACAACACCCAACACACATTCCCAACTAGCAAATAAATAAATATGCCGTCAAAAGGGCAAAAAAAGTGTAAGAAATCATTAGTGGCTATATAATATATTCGGACATTTTCATTAGTGTGCAACTTTTGCTTGACACTTGTTTGTCACGCCTGTACCCAGTATTGACAATAATATTGACAATTGACATTTTGACAATTTTGACAATTGACATAATATATTTTGTATTCTCAATCAATAAAAATCATCAATTTAAATGTGTTAATGTGAAAATATTCAACAAAATACCTCAATTGAAATATCAGGTTTGGAAAACAATTGGCTGATATTATCATTTTCATGTTCCAAAATCCACAAAACATCTTGTTTCAACCCCGATACTGATTTCCATACTCCTTTAACTACAATATTGTTAACTGTGATGTTGATATCACTAGACAAAGATGGGCTCGGCACGCTTTGGTTAAATGCAATAAATGATTTGGTCGGAGTGATCCTACAAACCGCCAGACGTTTTAATTTTGTCCCTCCCCCTGCAAACAAAATAATGTACATATTTGAAGAGTTATTAACCTTTAAATTGCTGTTCGTTTCAATACAATCTATCACATATGCGGTACATTTTAACATGTAGAAGAACAGCCGCCGAAAATTCACATATGTGACAGACACGGGCAAATATGTTCAGGCAAACATGCATTTTTTGCCAATAGGCAAGCAGTAGAGCAGACAGTAATCCGGCTGTGAATTGATACTGGCTAATTTTAGAGGTTATGATGATTTAAGAAGCATTTTAATAAAAAATTAAACGGGAATTAAATTTGATTTTTGCCATTGCAACTCAGCTACATTAATTTGAAAACTAGGAGCAATGTATTTATTGTTTTTGTGTTTAATTCGTAGAACTCCATTTAATTTTCTTTATAAATTTAATTTAGATTAAATTTGATAATATTATTATTAAGTTCTGCAAGTGTTTTAGTTTTTTATTATTGTGACAGCTGTTTCGGCTTACAAGGCCATTTTCAAACTGTGGTTAGTCCACATTGAGACGACATATTTATACTATTTCAAATGTAAATTTTGAAGGTGTATACATTGATTTATTACTGGTTAAACCGATGACATGATCTATTGTTGGTTAAACCAGTCTATGTTTTCCCCTCAGTAAATGGTAATGAGTTCTTAATTATTTACTAATGACTTTATTGCTATGAATTATTTGGGTGCATTATACTGCTTGGGTTTTGTGAAAATACTGAGAAGTGGTGAGTAAATTATTTTCCGTACTTTATTAATTAGTGTTAAATTTGGGTCATTCGTTCGTTTATTGATTTCTAATTGTTCAAGTAAATTTAATCTAATGCCCTTTTTTTCTATATGCAATGGTTTAGGACCCTTCTTTTTTTTTATATTAACTCCACACAGGAGGCCCTGAAGAAAATAATTTCCCTCAGGGCCTATGTCATCTTTGGGGATGCTGTGTGGAGGGTCTTTTTGTGGAGAGGAAGGAGTGAACATGGGTCTTGAAGAGTCCCATGTTGTAGGAGGGAGGAAACACAGAGGCCGGCAGTTCATTCCACAGCCGAGCTGTTGAACTTAAGAACGACTCGTAGAAGCGACCCGTTCTCATGTGACAAATGTCAACCGTGTACAAATGTTGGGCGCGCGTTTGGCGTGTATCCCGACTATGCACCGGTGCCGAAGGGATCAATGACGCTAGTTCCTCAGAGCATCTTCCATTGTAATACCGATAGAACAAGGACAGCATACCTACCTGACGCCTGTGCTCTAAAGATTGCAGTCCGCTTGTTAAGATTGGGGAATCTATCAAACGGACCGCCCGTTTTTGCACAGAGTCAAGGGTTTTTTTCAGGTATTTAGGGCCTCCGGACCAGAGATGGCTACCAAATTCGAGAGTAGGGCGCACTTGCGATTTGTACAGGGTCAGCAGTTGTGTACTATTAAAGTATCTGCGGGCCCTGTACAGTACGCCCAGCTTCTGAGAGACCAACTTTACTCTGGCTTCAATGGAGCCCCCGTACCTGAGCTGGTCACTTATAGTTACACCAAGCATATCAATGGAAGGCCTGTTCGGAAGATTGCTTCCGTTGAAGGAGACTAGATTGTCATTTGGATCCCTTTTAGACGTAATCAGACAGGATTGGGTATTTGAAACATTAAATTCGACGAGATTATTTTTACCCCAGGAGGAAATACTCTCGAGATAACCGTCCATTCTCTGCTTCAAAGCCCTCCGAGCCGTTGGAGTTTGTGTGCCCTTTGGGGGCTTGTCAAACAAAAAGCTATCATGAACTGTACTGTCATCCGCGTAACAATGAATTGGTGCACATGTCAAAAGGTCATTGATGTGCAACAAAAACAAAGTCGGAGACAGAACCGATCCCTGTGGGACGCCAGCATTTATAGAGTGTAAGGAAGAGGTGAAACCGTCAGCAACCGCCTGAATCGACCTATCCCTTAAAAAGTCAGCAATCCACGTACACAGGGATGCGGGAAGTCCGTAAGAAGGCAATTTGTTGACAAGTCCTCGGTGCCAGACCCGGTCAAAGGCCTTGGATATGTCTAGTGCGACCGTTTGGGTCTCACCGTGACGTTCCAGGCACCGCCCCCAAACATACGTCACATACGCGAGAAGATCACCGCACGAGCGGTTCCGCCGGAATCCGTATTGACGGTCGTTGATAATTTTGTTCTTCTCGAGGTATGTGAGCAGTTTGTCGTTGATCACACGTTCCATCACTTTGGACAGAACTGATGTGATCGCTATGGGGCGGTAGTTGGCCGGGTTGGAGCGGTCACCTTTCTTGGGAATAGGGTGAATGACCGCTTTTTTCCAACCAGAGGGCACAGTGCCACACTTCAGGGACATTTTGAAGAGCTTTGTCAAAACTGGAACTATTTCCGCAGCACACCTCTGCAATACCAGGGCAGGTATTCCATCAGGTCCACTAGCTTTGTTAACATCGAGCCCCCGTATAACGTGGAGTACATCCCGATGCCGGATCCTCAGCTTTTTCATAAAGAAGCCGCAGTGAGGAACCGACGGCGGAACAGCACCTCCGTCATCGAGGGTCGAGTTTTCCGCAAACATTTTCCCTAATAAGTTAGCCTTTTCGGTGGCGGTGTTTGCTAGTGAGCCGTCAGGTCTGGTAAGAGGTGGCAAACTGGGTTTGCAAAAATTCCGACCTATTGACCCCGCAAGCGACCAGAATGCTCTGCTGCCATGCGGGCAGGCAGCCAGCTTTTTGCTGATCTGCAGGTCGTGTTCGAATTTTGACCTATTAATGATTCTCTTGCATTCCTTTGCCGATTTGTTGTATGCTGATCTGCTTTCGGACGTTCGAGATGTGTTGTAGGCTCGGTAAGCCGCGTTTTTTCGTCGAACTGCTTCGGAGCATTGTCGACTGAACCACGGCTTTGAGCCCACACCAGTTTCTTTAGTAGTCGATTGTATGAAGCCATCCATCGCCGATTTGATGACTTCACCAATCTCCTGGGCACATCTTGAAGGGTCCGAAGTCCGAAAACAAACAGCTGACCACGGAAAAGCGTTAAAATGGGCCCGCATGCCGAACCAATCTGCTGACCTATAGTGCCACACTTTTCTCCTCAGCCTCTCATTGGTTGGTCTGAGGTTAACAGGGATTGATGTCGTCACCAGGCAGTGGTCAGATGATCCCAGAGGCGCTGTGACGTCAATCTTATAACCGTGTGGCACAGTAGTTAAGAATAGGTCTAACAGATTGGAGCGGTGAGTCTGTGAATCAGGAACCCTTGTAGGCTCCTGAACTAGTTGCTCTAATCCGTAGCAAATGGCAAAGGATTCCGCCTGTCGGCCAGCCGAGTCCTTTGGGCCTGAGAACTTCAACCATGGTTCGTTATGAACATTGAAGTCCCCCAGAACAATAAACTCGGCCGAAGGGTAGCGGGGCAAGAGATCATCAATAGTATCGCTCAAATGTTTGAAGAGTTCGGAAGTGTCTGATTCGTTATGGTTCGGTGAGCGGTATAGACATGCGTAGAATCTTGCCATACTGGCAAGATTGACGCGCACCCACATTACGTCGAATCTGGAGTTTTCCAGACTCAATAGTCGCACACAGTTGACGTCAGCTCGACTATAGAGGCAGACTCCTCCTTTGGGTCTGAACTTGCTTGCAAGGGTAAAGCCCGGGCAGTCCAGATAGGAGGAGTCTGGCGGCTCGGCTATCTGAGTTTCGGATAGGAAGAGAAGGTTGGGACGTTGGGATAAAAGATGGTGATGAACGGAATTTAGATTTGTGTGCAGGCCGCGAATGTTGGCAAAATTTACCAACAGTTTTGGCCCGCACCGGGGACGCCTGCTACTCGCCGCTGTAACGATGTTAAGTTTGTTTTGTTGTGGGTTCATGATTTTAAGTTTTTTTTTTTTTTTTTTTGTAAGGGTTTTGTTGTTAAGTGGGGTATGATTATTCACCAAGAGATGTTCTGCGAATTTTGAGGATGTGTTTTTATTATTATAACATTGTATATGTTCTTTGAATCTAGTTGAGAATGCCCTCCCCGTTTGTCCGATGTAAGTGGCGTTACAATTGGCGTGGTCACATTTTAATTCATAACAGTGGCATATATGTGGACTAACCACAGTTTGAAAATGGCCTTGTAAGCCGAAACAGCTGTCACAATAATAAAAAACTAAAACACTTGCAGAACTTAATAATAATATTATCAAATTTAATCTAAATTAAATTTATAAAAAAAATAAAAAATAAATAAAAATAGGAGCAATGTATTCATGACTGCGTTTCTCAAATATATTAAAATAATTTAAAAACTCACCCAGAAGCCATCTCTGATAGAACCAGGCACTTGTATCATTGGGGTCAGTAAATGCAGCATTGAGTACCAACTCTAATTCATCCCGGAGACGGACTTCTTCAATTGGCCTCACTCCTGAAAATCATTAAATAAATACAGTATAGTTTCTGCATTCCGGGTGACGGGAAGGGGGACGGGGTGGATGGAAAACAGAAAACTTTAACCATTGAAGAAAAAAGTTTGTCTTCAGCAGCTAGTTTGTCATAATTTCATTCATAGTGCACTCCACCAACTCCAGCAAAACAAATACTATTTACAATTAGTATTCTCGCATATAGCACCATGCTGATTAAAGTGGGGAACTACATCAAAAAACCAATCGTAAATTAAACCCGCGTAAAAATAAACTGAGGTCGTTTGAAACACCCCGACGACAATCAATAGTTTAGTTTTGCAAAGAAAAAAGAATCACATTCCTATATCAAAATTGTAGACAAAATGTGTATTATTGGTGATATCTACATAAGTATTTATGAGCTAAACTCGACATTCCAACCAAGCCGAGTTTGGAAGCAAATAATATACCCGGCCTTAGTGGAGAGAGTTATCCTGGGAATATAATATTGGTAAATCCACAGTAACGGATTTGAAAAGCAAAAAGAATAAAATTTTTGACTATGTAGCATCTACTTTATAAAGGTTCTGAAAAATGTCAAATTCTCAAATGTTTTGAAAATCCAGCTGTTCCTTAAAGAATTCAGCAAACCGAAAATTTGTTAAACCGAACAGGCTCAGTTTTTAAATGTTCGAATTATATCAAATCAAATCAAATCAAAAATTATTTATTGTAAAATAAAAATTACAAAAGGTGTAGCTTATGGGTAGACCCCATTTCTTCCAGCTAACCACATTTATTTAATTACAATGTTTATATAATATTATTTCTTTTATTATAATAATTACAATGTTTATACAGATAAAATAACAATATACCAATGAAAAAATAAAAAAATACAAATATATATACCAATAAAAATAGGCGTTTCATTTACGTGAGGTATTCACTCAACGTGTAGTGACATTTATTAACAAGGAAAGTGTTTAGTAACGATTTGAATTTGTGTGTATCTTGTATTTGTTTAATGTTATGTGGAAGGTTGTCCTTTTTGGAATATTGTTTTGTTTGCTTTTGGTATTAGTAAGTTTTCTGTGAGCCTTGTAGCGTATTTATGTGTCGAGTTTTTTAGTGGGAACTTGTCTGTAGATGATCGCACTAACATGCATAACTCCATAATATATATATCTGTGACTGTCAGAATTTTCAGATTTTTAAACATAGGTCTACATGAATCTAAAAGATCAGAGTTTGTAATTTTTCTTATGCATCTCTTTTGTATGATGAAAACATCTTTAGCGTTTACCGAGTTTCCCCAAAAAATAATACCGTATTTTATTATTGAATATACATAACCATAGTATGCGGCTATTACTGATTCGGTGTTTAATATTTTTCTCAAGGTACCCAGAACATAAGAAAAACTACTGATTTTTGCTACAATTTTTGAGACATGTTCTTTCCAGTTTATGTTTGTATCTAATTCTATTCCCAGTAGTGAACAGGTTTGGGAAGGTTCGATTATATTATTATTAATGTTTACATTTATATTTATAGGTGTAGCTTGCACTGGACAAAATTTTAAAATTTGGGTTTTGTTTGTGTTGAGTGATAGATGTTGCGATAACAGCCAGTTTGCTATTAATTGGCAAGTCTCGTTAACTTGTTTGTTAAATTCAATATAGAGACAATACTGTGCATTGTACATACATAATAATTACATTCCTTTACCGATTTGAAAGAAATAAGGCCTCTTGACTTACTAGTCACGGGCCAGTGTGATAGATTATCTATTTTTTGTATTTTTTTTTATTTCTGTATTTTAATATTACATTTAATTAAAGTAATGACGTATTGCCCATCTTACTAGGTGTGAAACACCTGTGTTGAGATGGCAATTTACAGAGTGGTTGTTAGCTAGGTTTTTGTTTACACAATATTATGAAAATGAGAGATAAAATAAAAATCAGTTATTAGTAAAGGAATTTGGATATTTTAGAATGTTTGTTCTATATTATCAGAAGTAAAGAAAAAATTAGCAGACTTTGGGCAAAAGAATAAGCCTGCAACACACTTTTATCAGTTTATCTCTTCAGCAGTCAAACCCCATAGATAATAAGTACACCCTTGGAGGAAATTCACATATTATTCCTCCATGAGTACAACTTATTATAAATTTAAGGTTACAATAATTTAAACATAGCACTTTTTTTGTTTTTTTTTTTATTATTTTTTTTAATGTTATTATTGATCTATAAAAAAAAATGTTTATTTATGAACAAGTTCCGCTCTATAATTATTATTACGCGTGAAAGCTGTTTCGTCTTATGAATGTTTGATGAACAGTTTTTATGTACTTTATTTATTAATTATTTTTTATGAAATTTTGAGTTTATACCTAGTTTACATTTACTTTATACTTGATTAATTGCCATCTTCGGAATGTTCTCTGGAGCTACAGGGATCTGGTTATAGGCCCGAACCAGATCGAAGGTAGAGAAGATTTTAGCACCTCTCAACGACTGCGCAAAATGTTGAATATGACATACAGGATATCGGTCAGGGATTGTCCTGGCGTTGAGGGACCAGTAGTCCGTGCATGGTCACCATTGGTTATCTTTATTAGGCACCATGTGTAGAGGTGATGACCAACAGCTCTCGGAGGGTCCGGCGATTCCTAGTCGGACCATGGTCTCAAACACCTTTTTGGCTAGTTTGAACTTATCAGGAGTGAGGCAGCGGGGTCGTTCAGCGACTGGGGGACCAGGGGTAGTTTGAATGTGGTGTAGGGTAGAATGGTGAAATTCCTTAATGGCGCCGTCAGGGCGCATGACATCAGGGAACTTCTGCAATAGTTTGTGGAAGGGGGACGTACCGGTGACAGTTTTAATAGTAGCTATTTTGACAGTGCTTCGCTTTCCTGTCGAAAGATTCGTCACCTGATCCAATAACTGTCTGTTGCGGACATCTACGAGTAGTCCAAATTTTGTCAAATAATCTACACCAATGATGGGCCTTAAAATGTCAGCAATGACGAAGCTCCAGGTAAGATCGCGTCGCAGTCAAAGGTCAAGTGTGAGTGTTAGACTACCGAAGGTGGCGATGGTGCTGCCATTCGCGGCCGCCAGCTCGTAGACCTGTTAAGGGCATCCCTGGATCAGGTGTCGTGGAAAGACGCGTAGGTCCGAACCTGTGTCCACTAGGTATTGTATACGTGAGACCTTGTCTGTGATGAAGAGGCGACTGAATGGGGATGGGCTGCTGGCGCTGGTCGCCATCAGTGAAAGCCCCTAGACGTTTTCCTGCTCAAAATTGCAGGGCTTGGTGCACTCCCGTGAGTTAGTCGCATACTTCCTGTGGTACCAGCATATGCCTTAAAGTCTGGGATTTGTAGAGCGACTGGGAGAGAGATATTTCCTTGAATAACGGCTGGAACTCCTGAATTGCCGGTCGCTGGAGCGCAGCGTAGTTAAATCATGCCGCAAGGAATCCAGCTCTTGTTTCAGCGGGAGCAATAGTTGCTGCATTTTAGTGACGAGTGTTTCCTCACTGGTGCTGCAAGTAACTTCGTTGAGGGCAGGTCTGCCGGCGTAGTCGTCAATGGAGTCAACCAAGTTGGCCACCTTGTCTAGAGGGGTGTCCTGTTGCGTGGCCAGGACCATTTGCATGCGTCGGGGTCACCACTGCTGCGAAGGTTGAAGATGTGTTCGGTGTTGAAAGTAAACCATGTAATATTTTATAATAGATTTATTACGGCAAGGATGATTTAAGTAATCGCAGCACGAAATGAGAAAGTTATTTTGATTAGCGCGTAGTAGACTGACTGACTACCTTCCCGCTGTCGCTTACCTAAGGTGCCAATCAATTCAAGTTGCACCTAAGAACGTTCCCGAACATTCTAATTGCTATGGCTACAAACATTGCCACCCGTAACACTGAGCAACGGCCGAAATTTCCAGTATGTTCTATGACGGCCTAGGTGCCTTATCGCTTGGCACTGTGTACTCAGTAGTACTTGACACCGTCCGACTCGAGTAGTGGCGTACCACTACAAATATATAAAAGAAAAACGTAAAATTAAAATAGAGTTCTATAAATTAAACTTGATAACAATAAATAAACTTACCATCCTTGTCCGGATACAAAATGGTCAACAATTTACTGCGATAATGCCAGGCTGAATAGTTGGAGAAGTTTTCATGAATTTTTTCAGTGCTGTACTCAAACTCTTTGTCCTCGGGAATTTTGGAACGGATGACCACATGGCGCCGGTAATCCCAACAATGAACTGAAACCATAACAAAAATTGCTAAATACAAAAATTATAACATACATACTTTAGAAAGCAGAGGGTCATTATCTGAAATAACTTTAAAAAGTTACAATCTATCTTACACGATAAAATCGATTTATCTTATGTATGCCATAATAATACCATGACAAGAATATGCATATTGTATATTTGTAACTATTTTCACCCTAAAAAATATATTACAACAATGCAACACAAGTCTTAAATAACATTTTAAATAAAGTATGATATGAGGCAGAATATTTATTTATATTATATTATTTTTTTTTTTATACTACAAACACATTGTACTATACAGTGGTGCCTCACACAACGAACGCCTCGCACAGCGAATGCTGCACACAACGAACTTCCTTTTCGTTCATTTCACGATTCATACAACGAACTTCGCTTCACACAACGAACTTCGCTTCACACAACGAAGTCGCCCGATCTTCTACGATCACTGCCGATTAATTGCATCCTCCCGCGCAGGCAGTCGTTAGACTCGTTAGTCACTGCGTAGTACGCTTAACTTACGCACGTATCGCAGCAATCGTTCTTCATTACGAATTAAATCGCACACGTATCACGGCAGTCGTCCTTTTAAGATAAACTCAACATTTTTTTTATATGATGGGTTCTAAAAAAAGCAGGAAGGTGATTTCTCTTGAAATGAAACAGGAAATAATTAGAAGGAGTGAATGTGGGGTAAAACAGTGTGACCTCGTCAAACTTCCCTTTGAGCAGTGTGACCTGCTCAAAGGGAAGCATCATCTGATAACGAGGAGCAACAATCAAACAATCAACCAATTCCAACTGCTGACATCAAGAACATCCTGGTCAAATGGAAAGCAGTTTGTGATGTTTTGAATATCCACATAAATAAACGATAAATAATAAACGAACGTGCTCCAAAAAATTTTTTTATGGCAGCTAACAGATAAGATTTATTGACAGGCGGGCTTGAAGTGCATATGTTCTCACGGGAAGGAAGAAAGAGATCGCATGGCAGTCGGTCTTTGAACTTGAGTACATTGACAGCTCCGTGAAATCGATACAAATCAGAAGTGAAGTTGAGATTACAGTGAATTAGTGAATTCAGATGGTGTTAAGAGTATTGTGGAATATTGAATTAAAGTGAAAGATTTTTGATCCGGTGTTTGTGTGAAGTGAAAGTGTGTTAGACTAAACGTGATTTCGTAAATATGTAGTTCAAACTAAGTGACTTGTCTTAAAAACATGGAAATGATAAAAATAATGATTGCGTTTTTAAAACAGAGTGAACGTATTTAAAGGCGGGAAGTGTTTAATCGGGCTAGGTTATTGATTTGGCGAGATGGCATTTTATCCACGGAGACCGAAAACCAGAGAAACAAATATATCATTAACTGTGGGTTCGAATCCTGACAGATTAGGGAGGTACAATTTTATTTACAGGAATATTTAATTACCCTTTTAAAGTCGTAGGGAGGGGACCAAAATTGAACAAATTACAAGGATTTCGCTAAAAGGAGAAAATGATTAATGTAATGGAATGCCGGTAGGGAGGGGACCGAAAAACTAAACTGATTTAGCTATGTAGAGTGTAACCAGGTAAGCTTCACGCTGAGAAGGAGAGATGACTAACTGGGTGAGCTTTTATATTATTTATTAAATTTCAGAGGACCCTTTTAAAAGACGGATACAACCGAGGTACAGGAACTAAGTTTACGACACCTGCCGCCCAAATAATGTTATCATTAAAAGGGATGTGCTAGGCGAACTGTCAATCAGCTGTGAGCGAGAGACGAGTCAACGACCTTTTCATATGTAGGCCGATAACTTTTGTTTTAGGGGAACGCCTTGGACCGAGGGTCATAATATCGAGAATTAACCTACCTGCCGATCTGTTATTCTTTTAAAACATTACGAATCAAATCATGACGTTGTCCCTGCGGTAGGTATTGAATCGCCGACGAAATATAAAATACCTATTACAAATTAGGCCAACCAATATAAATTTGCAGTATAAAAATACCTATCTACAGGGTACCTACCACAACACTGGCGTACAATTGAAACAGCGAACACTATGAGGCCGAGAGGCGCGGTGTACAGTCAGTTAAAGGGGAAGTTTTGCTAGCGTATGACCGCCCGAATAGAAAGCGTTCGGATGCAACCAGACAAAACAAAATGAATACTTTTCTTTTGTTATTTGACTTTCTAATTTAATACTTTTCATTTATTGTTTGACTTTCTAAGCTGCGAATTGGGATGCACAAAACAAATCTAGAGTCAAAAGAGGGAGATGATAATCTCCGAAATAAAACTACCAACCGAACAACTTTTCTCAACAGGTACCTTTCGAGAGGTAGGCAGCCTCTTTAAATTAAATGCAAAAATCAAACCAATTATCCGTTTATACCTACCTGAGAGGATAGGTATTCAATAGAAGTTACCCACACCTAATACACGAGGATGCTAGTAACCTCATAAAATAATTACTAGAACCAAATATTAAAGTACAGACAGTCCTCATCCTAAATTTGGCATTTCGAGTAGACCTTACATATATCTCACATGATAATTGGCTGAATGGGTAGGCACACAACCTATCGTTAAAAAGCAGGCTAAATGTCGACAAGATCGTCGTGTGTTATCTATGTTATTGACCTAGAAAGGGATGTAAATCCCCGACGACGAGGGAGTTACAACGTTTTCTAGAGGTGGCACGTAACTTAGGACCTTACGTGTCACATTTTCGCGACTAGATTCGTGACAAGGGATGTCATGGTTTTCCCCTTCTACACTCAGTAAAGTAGTTTTTCCTGGAGGTGTATGAGATTGGGGCAATTCTGAAATTGGTGATGAGACCTGGTTTTCTTTATTCTGGCGTGACGGTTGCCGATTTGGAACAAGGGGAGACCCGGCCGGTTGTGATATCCAGACACGCAGATATTGATCGCCTTGCTCAAATTATCATCCATCGGTTTTGTTTGGTAAAGAGGAGGAGCCAATCTTAACTTGAAAAAAATTTCATTTCCTTTCCTCTCCTTCCCCTCCCAAAATATATACATGGATGGCGCCGACAACTAACACCATAAATTTATCGTATGTATATCACATATATAAAATCTAACACTTTATTATATTCACATTACCCTACGATAGATAGAATCGCGTAGCTAGTTGGGGGAGCAGGCGACTTAGAAGATAAGGTTTATGAAATGGCTTTAAAACACAGCGGTAATGGGTTCAACTCACTCTATCTCAAAAGAACCAAGGGATACCACACATACATAGATAACTAGGTTTCTAAACCGAGAAACAAAAAACCAACACAACGTTCGGTGAAGCCTTTTTATACTGAACCGTCACGTGAAATGAGTACGTTCAAGGTCGTACGTCAAGTAGACAAACTAGGATGTACACACTTGAAGGGGTGTGTAATAAAGAGAGAGGCAAGGGCTTGAAAGACGGCAGGGAGAACCTTCCTACCCCGGATATATACATAACCAAAGCCTTATGGAAAAGTTACCTATGGGACTTAAAGAAAATTTATCGTAGAAAGACGAAGGAAAAGTTTGAAGTAGAAAGGGCAGATCATTACAAGTTCAGGAGTTTACCAATGCCCACTATCCGGATTCCGCTGAAGCAAAAAGGATCAACGACCTGTACTCCGATACTCTTGTCCGTTATTTCCGGCAGATGTTGAAGAAAAGAGAGAAACAAACGACTTTGGACAGGTTTTTCACTGCACCATCGGCGGAAAATGGATGAAGATGTGCAAGATTCGATTATTTCTTAAAATTAAAAAATGTGTGTTTTTTTCATTATGTTTTTAGATGTATCTAAATAAAAATAATAACAAAAAAATTATCTTTTTTTTATGTCATCTTACCATATTTTATGCTACAGAACGAATTATTTTTTTTAACATGTATTGTTATGGGAAAACGCGTTTCACATAACGAACTTTTCGCATAACGAACTTGCTCCTGGAACGAATTAAGTTCGTTGTGTGAGGCACCACTGTACTTTTATATTATGGTATATAAAATTTAAAAAATCACCAACAAAACACTTCAGTTATATCCTTCTCGGCTTTATAGGTGCTACAATAAAAAATACAATGTTTTCATGACAAACTTTTTGGTCTGTCTTCAATTTTTTAAATCAGCCGCCCAAAATAACAAGTTTTTTCATATTTAAAAATGATGAAAACTTTTACAATTTTTTTGTTCGACTTTTCGAATGATAAGAATCGACAGCAATTGTGGACACATGCAACAAATTGTGCATCACTGATTTACAGCCTGATTACAATTTGTTTCATTGACGGTCAATGGCTAAAAAGATACGAGGTTTGTGTCATTTCAATGAAATATGTACTACCATGCTATTTACTCCAATGCTATCCTTACTTATAAATGCAGTATAAATATTAAGCGGCGCGTAAAGTTGCAACAGTGGAAAACATGATTTATTACTGTGGCATAGGTATATAGAATAGTATATAATAGAACTTTCGGCCGGCTTGACTATACAAACGCTGAAACGGCTCCTAAGAATATAATAAGTAACGAGGACTTTTTAACAGCATGTTATCAGAAAAATATAATAAAGTTCCTACAAATAATTTTTGAGTCTTTAAAATAAAATGGGTAATTTCTACTTACAATTCCTTTCATCCAGTTTCAAATATGCATTGCAAAGTTTCAGCTCCTTCGTCCAGTCTGGATCCGGTCTCGTATCTAAAACCCAAACTCTCTGTTGCCACGAACAATACGACTTGGGATTAACTTTCAAACAATGTTCTGTTAGTTGCAGCTCAGAGTCCAGAAGTTTGGAGGACTTTTCTTCATCACCTTGACTGAAAAAACACCAAAAGTTGTCTTTATAGTTGTATCTGTCTTCATCTAAAAGTAATGTAAGCAAAGTAATCCATGCAACTTTAATTTGACTTCACAAAACAAAGGATTCATTTATAACAGAGCTATTTATGTACAAATTTGTCAGTTAGACGTGACAAACATGTTTTTAGTATTTTTTTTACTGTTACACTGTACTTTTGTTATATTACGTATTAATTAAGGAAAATAATTTAATTATTTATACTACTATGTTTAAATAATTATTTAAGCTAATCGTTTTAAAGAGGAAATTTTTGAACATATTAGTAAAGTATCACGAGCGTGCGTCAAACTGGTTCGAACTAGTTTGGAACACCCGCCCGCAGTCCCAACTTAATCTGCAACTGCCCAAAGATACTGGGTGAGTAACGACGTTTAACAATTATTATATTTATTGATATTTTATTATTGACTTTAACCCCTCAAGCCTCTGGTATATTGACCATAACATTTCTTAAAGACGCTGTCAGAAGGTCGGAGAAATCAATTGTATTTCCAAAGTTGACAAAATAAGCTTTCAAATTTTATTATCAGAAATAAACATAGAATTTTAGAAATATTAAAAATTTTAATGCAAATATAAAAAAGTTTAAAAAATGGCTCATTTTACATTATTTCATCTAAACACTGAACTAAAATTACGGATAATGCAAAAACACACAATTTATTAGGCAAATGTATTCTAAACGTTACTGACACCTCACTTTTTAGTCATTTTATATATAAATATAATTTATAAAAAATTCACAAATTTTCATATTTCTTTAGAATATTTTTTCTTAAATTGCAGTCAGAACCTTCTGTTTCATGGAGGTGCACATTTTAATTATTCTACAGTTGACATCAAGATTTGAATATAAATTATAGTGTTTTATCTTTCTAACACGGTTTAGATCATATTTCTGACTATGACAGTAAGAGAGACAATGATTTCTATGAGAGCTCTTCTGAAAAGTGAACAAATTGACTCTAGGGGTAAAAGCTGTTTGTTCGGAAAACCGAACAAATTTTCCTGAGTAGTTAAAATAATTATTTTTATCTAGCATACTCAAGTACTTATAGAAGTTGACTGTTTAAATTTAGACTCGCGACATTATTACAGGTAAATATGCAGTTTTTACTTATGTATCATTTATTGGGTTAACTAAAGTATGCGTATGAGATATATCCTTTGTGCTTTATATTGGATATGTACAATAAAGATATGTTGAATTTGAATTTGAATTTTAATGTGCATTCAAATGTCAAGCGTTAAAAAGTTAAATACTCATTATTTTTAGTCCATCCAGTACACCACTACATGAGCAAGGGTCTCTTTAAAATAATTTAACTGTGCATTCTTTATTTTTACATAGATAAGCTGTCTAAAATTGTTACATAAGTATTTTTTCTGTATTATTACTATTCATCCCTTCAACGTTTTGGTGGAAAACTATATTATGAAGATCTTTTAAAAATAAATAATAGCATTACTTAAACGTTGGCTAAAAGAGGAGGAAGCACAACATGGCATTATAACCCAATAATTAATCACAAAAAATAATTAATAATCCACATTTTTTTAAATAATTGCAACACTAGCCAGACACAGCAGAATAAAGGGTTGGATCAGAACATAAATAGAAAAAAAATGGAGGTGTGTCATGAACTTCCATGCCATATCTCCCTTTTTTCTATTATCTTTGGCGGCAGTTTTCAAACTTTTTAGTAATAAAAAATTTTCACCTCCGCGCAACCACCAGTCGTTTAATGTGTTTAATGGTCACTTCTTATAAATATCAAGCTTTACACAAGAGCACTTTTCTTCCATGGTTGCGATAAAAACGAAATATAGAAACAAACAAGATGCCCTCATACTGTGTCTCGAACACAACAAAGGTTCGATAAATTAATAGACAAGCGCACCTTTAATTCGTATTACTTGGGTACAATTTTTTATTGTCAGTGACCCAATTCTTCTGTAAAATGATAACCATGGTTTGCTATATAAATAATATATTTTTCTAATTTAATTTATTGATGTCTCGCGACCCTCACTTTGAAAACCACTGATCTATGATACCGAATGAACGCTGTCATGTTATCCAACATGTACTCGAGATGGCGATGGTACACAATGCATCAATATCATAAAAATTGTACCTGATTAGAAATAAGAGGATTTCTCTTCGATAATTCCACACAGTGTAAATATCAGGATTTGCTGACACCAGTTGTCCTGAAACCTCCAATGCTTCTTCATCATACTCTTTATTGGATCTCTGAAAATAATTATATATCAAAATATTTACCAATAAGAAAATGAGTAACTTACAAAAATAATATAATGTACCTATTATGAAAAAAAGTGATAAAAATAATTGATATTATGTGAAGTTAATAAGTATTTTATTCTTACTTTTTTAAAGAGTAATTCCATCCCACTCTTAAAAACTATTACTTTCTTGGCACGTTCCTTTTCCTTTCTAATTTTCTCCTCTTCCGACGTCCGTACTTTCAATCTTCCGTGCTAAATAAACATATTTTATTCATTAGTCAGAAATTTGAATTATCAAAATGCATATTGTCTAACTGTCCCTGTTTCTGTTTTACCCACTAAAGAGATAAACCGATAGAAGTGCATTGTGGGCAGTTCTCATTATGTCTAATGAAAGTATGTACCGAAATTCTCTCTTGTAGAGGGGTCAATGGGGATAGTTCCTGCCAGATATTTCCCATACTTGGAAATGATAATACAAAATCAGTCAAAGCTTCTTTGCCTATATCAAAATAAATAAATTATTTAGAAATAAAAATAATTAGGTGACATTTGCAGAAATCACCAAAAAAGCACCGTGCAAAATTTTTTTTTCGCTGTATTTTCAAGGTCGAATTTTGGTGAGATAACAAGACGACAGGCCACCGCTCCACACTATGACTTTGAGCTTACTAGCGACAAGGCCCACGAATCGATGCGAAGGGACGAGTCCGCGAGAGTCCGTTGATGCATTTCTCAGTGCTCGAGACCTATGGCGCACTTGGGAATATTTCTATGTATCCCTTTAACATCTTGAACGCCAGCGTATTTCTGGATATGTTTAAAAACATAACTAGCTATTCTGGTTAAACTATATATGGTAGCTTATATACCTACTATTTTTTTAATATTTTAATATATTATCTAGTAAGACGGTACAAATTACAAAAATGTTATCTGATAGTATTATTACGTGATCGTCTGGACGATGTAGGCCCTCTGATTGGTCAAATTCAAATTGACTGTTTCGTGTAAATTCCGTTAACTTGAAAATTAAGACCCGATTTCATACTAAAATAGGATCACCAGATTTCTTCAAAAGCATTGTTTCTGCTCATATAATTTTTGGATAATATCGAAGAAAATATGTTTTAGAACGTTCATAATCCATTGGATTAATTACATTGCAATGAAAATTATCCACAGTTACGTGATTATGTTTGACGTTTATAAAAAATCACCCATTCCTTCAATATGGCCGATACGCACGGCTATACGTTCATAATCCATGGGATTAATTACATTGCAATGAAAATTATCCACAGTTACGTGATTATGTTTGACGTTTATAAAAAATCACGCATTCCTTCAATATGGCCGATACGCACGGCTATAGATGGCCGACAGAGCGCACCTCTGGCGGTATAAAAACGAACCAAATGACTGGCGCGAATATTTCAATATGCAGCTTACAATACTTGACTACTTGACCATTAACAAGCGTTTAATAAGAAGATTTCTTCTGGAAGCTTATCACTTTGTAATGGCATTTTTTATTATTATTTATAATTTTTTTTTGCTTATTAATTATATCTGATTTTATATTGACATGTTTCCTAATTTCTAAAATTTCTAAATTATTTATTTGTGATGCTTTATATCCTGAGTGAAGTATTTTAAGATCTGAATTTTTATCGAAAGTGTGATCATTACTCAAAAGATGATTTGCAAACTCAGATTCACTATTTCCATTTAGAGCCCTGAGATATTCTTTAGTTCTGACTTAAAAGTTTCTATTGGTTCTACCTTTGTAAAAGAAATTACAATCATCCCAATTGAGTTTTTAAACTCCTGATTTTTTTGTTTGATCTTTATTATTAAGAATATATTTATTCATTGTTATTAGTGTAAAACGCCAGTTGAATAGTACCAGGATTGTTTTTATATATAATTTTAGAAGTATCGTTATCCACAAACAGAATTCTACGCCATTGTTTATTTCTATCTTTAGAAATACCGTTTGAAGAGAATATATTTAATTTTTTTATTTGGTATTTCAACTATCAATTTATTAGAATAACCGTTATTAAATGCTATTTGTCTTATGAATATATTGTTTTATGGTTATATGCTATTTGTTTTTTTCAGGTCTTAAAATACTTCACACACGATATAAAGCATCGCAAATAAATAATTTTGAAATTTTAGAAATTAGGAAACATGTTAATATAAAAGTAGATATAAGTAACAAGATATTTTTTATAAACTCTCTTTTAAATATTTTCCCACTTATATATTATTCCCGCTTTTGTGAAATATCACCTTAGGGGCGCTATATTGTAATAATCTACCTTTATGTATAGATTTTTACTCTCCTGATGAAGGTGTATATTTAATCTAACTTTAAACTTTATTAGATACAGTAACAGTTGTAGGTAAAGAATTACCGCCAGTTGGAGTAAAATTAACACCTTTTAATTAAACCGACTGCTAATCTCATCGCACAATTACCCTCCTTTTATTCATAAACACGGGTACAATTAATCAATATGTAATAATCTATTATTTCAGTCAACTTTGTTATAACTTTCTTTAATTGTGACAAACTATACAATATTGATTCAACTTATAGACATTGACGGTTATAACACATATTTAAGCACTGCAAGTCTGTGTTTTAGCAATATATACTCACCCTCTCTCTGTGAATGACCTAATATCTATCTATTAAATGTAACTGTTGTTAGTTATTGGGCTTCGCCCATTTTAAGTGATACTAACAACAACAAACCAAAAAACTTTATTTTGTGTTTAGACATCTGATTAGATGCATTACTAATCCATTAGCATTTATGTTTGAGAGGTTTTATGTAGTGGGATATAAGTTAAAAATGTTGGTCCCCTCTAAGGCTTTCAATCCCCGAAATTTTTTTCAGAACCAGGATTACGGTGCTAGCAGTTTTCAATCCTGGGATCCCGGTTAAATTTAAATTATTATAAAAAAATTTGAGTTATAACAAATGCTTAATTATATCTTTCATGTATTTATAAACAGATTATGTAACATACATTGTTAACTAAATTGCAATAATATAAAAAAAAGATGCACAAAAGAAAGAAAAAAAACGAAAATAGGAAAAACTTTATAATAATACTGATTTTTATACTACCATTTTCATTCAAAATCATCTCAAGTGCGCCAGACGTATTCAACCTCACTAAGATCAAAGTGTTCCTTCAGGCCTTCCTTAAAAAACCCTTCAGGCTCCTGGCATATTGACCGTTACATTTAGAAAATCGGAGAATTTGTGTGCATTATTGTTGCTGAAAATATCTGAAAACTAAAAACTGTTTTTGAAAGGAGATAAAATACGCTTTCATATTTTATTGTTAGAAATAAACATATAATTTACGAAATATTAAAATTTTGAAATCAAACAAGAAAAGTTTTGAAAATGGTTCACCTTACGTTTTTTCGTCTAAACACAGAACTAAAATTAGTGCTAATGAAAAAAAAAAACTTATTTTATTGGACTACTTTAATATAAACATTACAACGACTTCACTTTTTTGTCATTTCATACAAAAATAATTTATTTAAAAGTTTCAGAAATTTTTCTTAAATTGCGGTCTTCCTTTGGTTTCATAGAGGTGAACATTTTAATTATTCTGTGGTTAACTTCTATATTAGAATAAAAAGCTTGGTGTCTTCTCTTTCTAACACCGTTTAGTTCAATTTCTAACTATGACGGTAAGGGAGACACAACGATTTCTAGACCATATGAGATGTTCCAAAAAGTTAACAAATTGGTTCTACAGGTAATAGCTGTTTGTTCCCAAAACTGAACAAATTAGCCTCAGGAGTTAAGGTTTCATAAATTAGCGATGATCTTAATTTAGTAGCTATTTTTTCACATCCCGAAAAAACCTGTACGGATTCCACGCTGACAGGTGGTATTCATTTTAAATTCTTTGCGTTTGTGCAAATGCTTTTCGAATTTCAAATTTTCCAGCTCCTTTTTAGTAATATTTCTCTGGTTGTTCATATTTTTGAAGACATTTTGGAATTAAATCAATTGTCAATAGCTCTATTGGCTTTTCTTGTAGATACAGATTTAAATCGACTTTCTCTACAAATTCAATGCATAGTAAGGAACTCCAGTACTTTTGAACTATTTTTTTTAATCAATAATGACCTTCAAACATAAATATATAATCTGTAATTATAATTCGTTTTAATAATTGAAATAATTTTAAAAGTTTTAATTTTTTGGGCATCCCCAAAACACACCAAAAATGTGGTTTGTTGAAGAACCCTAGGTAAAATGTCAGCATCTCTTCACTACTTTTATTGTACACTACCCAAGTGCAAAAATACACCCATGACCCCACCTGATAAACAATTTATCAGTGTTCCAAAACATGCATTACTACAAAGAAAATGGTGTGAGGCCATCAAACCAATAAGAAAAATGTTCCTTTAATCTAATAAACTGCATTCTGTTGCGGGGATTATTTTGATGCAAGTACAAGAGTTTAATTTAGGCATTCTAATAAATGTTTGCTACAAATTTAGCCTACACTGTACTTGTATGTTTGATTACACCTTGGTGTTTCAACTGCATATTTTCTTTTAAAATTTAATTATAGTTTCTACAATCTTTCCTTTGATGTACCTATTATTTTGTTTGTTAGAATTATTTAAATCAACAATGATAATATCATATACATATATTATATTATTTAAGCAGATTACTATATAAATGTTATTGTGTTAAAATGCCGCTCAACTAATTTAGACACTAACCTCAAAATCGCCACTAACCTAAAAGTATACACCTATACCGAACTATCATTCATTTATAATTATTAATAAGTTATCAATAATTTTCTAAAAAGTTTTGAAAACTAAATACAAAATTATATTTTGTAAAACAAAACCAGATGAAATGTTATTCGTGACTCACAATGCCAGAATCAACAGAATCAGTGATGCCAACCAAATAGGACGTTTTAATGTGACGGTGTTTTATTTATTTTTTTAATTAATTTATTTCATCTAAAAATTACAGAATATATCATTAATAAGTTATATAACTATATGTAAGTTAGTAACAATGACATTGTTGAAAGAATAATGTTACAATAATAGAGCAGTTTCTAATAGAAGAAAAAGTAAATATGTATGTAAGAGTGTTATATCGAAATGGCATAATATACTATATTTTAAGTTGTGCATAACCTGCCTCACAAGGCGAACCTGTATTGAGGCAGAATTTTTGGTTAATTATTTCTCGCATTTTGTCTATGGTTTACTTAAAAATGTTTTTTTTTTTTTCTTTAAGCTGACCTTTATTGACTGACAATTATTACATTTTTTTTTTTTTAGACAATGTGTAGATAGTCCCACGAAGCTGCCACATGGCTGCTTGTCTGCAGGTTCTATCTCAGTATCCAATTATAATACAATATTTATATCTTAAATTCAATATCTCCCGTTATATAAAATAAATAACAGACTCTTACATACAATCATAGAACTCACTAAAGCGTCCCAAGTACACAAACACTTTGAATGACAATACGATAACGTACATTCAAAATACAAGACAATATAGCACACAGATAACACACATTCAAAAGTAATACATATACGATAACACACATTGAAAGTGAATAACATCATACTGTAGCACATTAATATACATAGTTTAACACAATTAACACAGTTTAATATAGGTTCCTATAGAGCAATACATTATATCAGGTTACATTATTGTTTGCATATACACAATACAAATACAGCATGTTTTAGCACAATACATACTACAATAACTGTCAATGACATTTGGGTGAGGGTACCAGTATATGCTCGATTGTTAGAATAAATCCAAATTTTAACATTTTTTTTAACTCTTTCTGTGTTTGACTCAGTTAAATATTTTATTTCTTCATATGAAGCGGTTACTTTGTGATGTGACATTATAATTTAAAATTAAACAATAACTTTGTAAACATCACTTATAGGTAAATACTTAATGCCGACCGGGTTTCGCTACAACACGTAGCCTCATCAGGGCAGTATAATACTAACAATCTAAAAATTTAAAATTAACATGTGTGGATTTCACAGTAAGTGGACAGTCTGAACTACAGTGGAAGAGGTAGGGATATGTGGGAGATTGAGGGGCGAGTGTTCTTTGTCAATAGGGAACAATCTGAGTATAGGGCTTTTATTTAGGTTTATTTGGTTGTTGATGACTTTGCTATTGACGTTTTTGGCTTTCCTTAACTCTAGCGCTTCTAAGTTATCTAACCTAAGACCTATTCCGTTTTTATGTAATAGACTGACGCCAGTATTTTTGTCGAACGTATGGTTGGTTTCTATGAGGTGGTTTGCAAATTCGGAGAACCCATTGCTGGATAAACATCTTAGGTGTTCTTTGACTCGTGTTTTGATATTACGCGCTGTTTTGCCTATATAAAACGCGGGACAGTCACTACATTGCAGTGAGTAAATACCTGAGTGATTTAACGGATGTTCTTTGTCCTTAACGTTCATCAAAAATTTACTTATACTATTGTTAGTGTAAAAAGCTGGTTTGATATCTGGTGGGAGGTTTTTTATGCTTTTTTGAGAGAAATCATCGATGTACAAAATTCTACGCCATTGTTGAGGTTGATTATTATTAGTTGATTTATTATTATTATGAGGGGAGCTGTTAAATAAAAATTTACTTGTCGATAATCTTTTTAATTTCTTATTTAGGATGTTATTGACCATATTTGCATTATAGCCATTATTAATCGCGATTTGTTTAATCGTCGCTAATTCTAATAAGAAGTTGGAATTTGATAACGGGACGGTAACTAATCTATGGATCATGGAATGGAAAGCAGAATGTTTGTGGGAGATGGGATGGTTAGATGAATTATTAATAGTTGTATCAGTGTAAGTGGGTTTTACTATAGATTTTAAATTCTATTTTATTGTTAATGATTGATAGGGTGAGATCTAAAAAGTTTAAGCTAGAATTAGTTCCTATTTCTATTGTGAATTTAATTTTTGTATGAAAAGAGTTTATTAGTTTTAGGAAGGAATCAAGTTGGCGCTCAGTACCTGTCCAAATACAGAAAACATCATCGACATATCTCTTCCACAATAACAAATTCCTTAATAATGGCGATTTACAGTTAAAACTGTTATTCTCTAGATTGTCCATAAATATGTCGGCGATGAGGGGAGAGGTCGGAGCTCCCATTGCCAGGCCATCTGTTTGTTGATAAAAAAGTTCATTGTATTGGAACAAAAATACTAAAAAAATACTGGCGTCAGTCTATTACATAAAAACGGAATAGGTCTTAGGTTAGATAACTTAGAAGCGCTAGAGTTAAGGAAAGCCAAAAACGTCAATAGCAAAGTCATCAACAACCAAATAAACCTAAATAAAAGCCCTATACTCAGATTGTTCCCTATTGACAAAGAACACTCGCCCCTCAATCTCCCACATATCCCTACCTCTTCCACTGTAGCTCAGACTGTCCACTTACTGTGAAATCCACACATGTTAATTTTAAATTTTTAGATTGTTAGTATTATACTGCCCTGATGAGGCTACGTGTTGTAGCGAAACCCGGTCGGCATTAAGTATTTACCTATAAGTGATGTTTACAAAGTTATTGTTTAATTTTAAATATTTTATTTTTAAATTTAATATTTTTTATCATTAAATGACGATTTATAAATTCTACCTATAATAATATATAATAAAACTTATATATTCAGAATCGGCGTTTGTTGATCAATCTGATTATATTATTTAAAAGCCATAATGTTCTTCACTGGATTTCCTTATTCCGACACAAAGAAAGACATATTTTCTTCAAGTGATTTCGACATGCCAGCAACCATTGAGATATTGTAGTTTTGTTCAAATACCCAAACACACAAATAAATTCATTAGCATATTGTACAATAAATGACATGCTTTCAATAAAAAAAAAAATATTCCCACAGTTGAAACAAGGTCTGGAAACCAACAAAAAATCCCAGGATTAAGAAGAGTACAGCACCGGGATTACGGTGAAGACAAAGGTCCGGGATTCCGGGATTGAAAGCACTAGTCCCCACCATTGAAGAAGCACTCGAGCCGCCTCTGCTCAGTGGTTATCTATTCAGTGGTTTTACATGATAATATTATCTCAGTTCTATCTATTCAGCGGTTTTACATGATAATCCCTTTTTGGCAAGACCCATTCACAGTCGTGTAGGTGCGCTTTCGTATAGCTATTAAGGCTACACGCATTATATGTTTCGACTGTTTATCTTTTCTTAAAAAAACATTTTAACTAATAAATCTCAGTGGGAACGAAGTGTGTTTCTTTGATCTTCTACATTTAGAGTTAATATTATAAGGTTATGGCGTATTTACATGAGGACATTGAGAATAACAAATGTTATCTTTCCAACACACACAGGTAAAGCAGGGTACTCACCTAGAGTGTAGCATGTAATGTATCTGATACTGTATCAATCTGCAAGTGGGTACGGCTCGTCCACGGTAACCGCGTATCCAGCTAAGACCTCCCGGATCCGCCTTTAGTGCTCGCAGTGAAACCGCCGTCGGCGGGTCACTGCGAGCACACTGCGCTCTCTGACTCGTGCCTACGTACTCACTTGATACAGTATCAGATACGTTACAGGTTACACGGTTAGGTGAGTACCCTGCTTAAGGAGTCCATAATTCTATTTGAATGCGGTGGTTGGCAAAATCGACATATTTTCTTTTAACTGTAGCAAAGACACTTTCATAAATAAACCACTCATAGTACTTTTATAATAAATTAGAGCTGATAACTATGTAAAAAATTATAAATATATTTGTACATCCAATAAATAAAATGGTGTTTACAGAAAGATGAAAATCAAATTTATGAATTTGTAACTATGAGTAATAATAATAAAATATTGTTATTTGCGTAAAGGTGACGCTGTTTACATAAATTAATTCTACATACCATTATGAATGCGTTAAAAGTCAAAGAAACCCCAATTGTTTGCAATTCAGAAAAGGATTGACAATCCGTGACGAAAATTTCGTCTGATTATCTGTCAAATTCCTTTGACTTTGACAGTTTATATCAGTGATGGTATGCCCAAAAATTTTATTTCCCTAGATTTTAGACCCAAATTTCCTTAAATTCCCCACTTTATGTTCGTACCCTGATTGGTGGCTAGAGACCTTCGTACAAAAATTTCCCCAAAATATTTGAATACTTCGAAATTTTCATAAAATCTTTCAAAATTTCAAAAGAATAGTACTTGTTGAAATACGAAATCGGCAGTCAGTTCAGTCCATATTTTTTGAAAAATAATCTCAAGGGCGATGTGTTTGGACTGTTAGGTGTTCTATCAGAGTTTTGGTAATTCGGCGCCAGGAGCAGACTGCTCCAACTGCGCCCGCATAGGGCCTGTCCTTCTTGGGCGTAGAGTTTATATATTTTTTTTTATGAATTAATTATGGAACAAGTTGTTCCAAACAACACAAATTAATTGAATAAAATTTACCTGTGCAGGGATTTTTGAACCCGCCACTTTTGGATTTGTAGTCGAGAATCTTACTACGGAGGCCGTCAAACTTGCGATTCGTAGCGATTTATATTTTCTAGCCTCTCGTTTCGTTCGACTCCGACTCCGACCGAATCAAGAACGACGGACCGTCAGTGATTGTATGTTTGGGAAGAAATTCCAGATCTGGGGGATTTTGAATTTCAAAGGGAGACAGGGAGTTTTTTTTTGAAAAAAAATAAGAAATCTGGTGGATTTTGTGTAATCATGCATTTTGCTCGGTGGCCATTTGTGAGCGATGTGTTAAAGGTAGATGTCAAGAAATGTGGTTTATTTGGACAGGTTTGTTTTTATGAAATATTACATGTAGGTTTTCCAATGTCTTCATAAACTAATGTAGCTATCTGTCGATGGCCCGTTACATCAGTATTTTTAGTAATGGTATCACAAGGCTTATTTTTCCAGGGCTCCTTCCGGCAGACGTAAATCTGTATGGCGTATTCCAGCATTTTTTGTAATTTCAGTACTTAATGGTATCACTTGCCAAGACTCCTATGAGAAAGCAATTTGACAGAAGTAAATATACGACTTACTGATATATGGGGCCTATCATAGCGAATCTAAAATGGACCGGTATATCATTTGCATTTTAAGCATGGCTTAAGATATATTTACGTATGTGAAGTTGTTCTCTGATATGAGTCATGGCGAGATAGATAAGCCTAGTGAAACCATTATTAATGAATACTTATTAACTTATTAATACATTAATAATAAATACTTAAAATATCGGCTCTATCTAAACTGAGAGTGGATATCTTTCTCTGCTCCTTTTAAATAATAGTTTTGATTTAATCACGAGAAGTTATAGAAGTTACACAATCAAAAGTTTTGTGTGAAGTAATAACTATCATTAAATAGCTAGTCAAAATATAAAGAAATAAAACATTATTTATAATTGAAAAAATATTCCCCCCCCCCTCCCTTTTCGATAGCTGTTACGCCTGGTTAAACCCCGTTTTTTGCATTTTTGCCTATTTTCTGTGTTGATGTCCCGAATTTTCGAATATGGGGAGTTTTTATGAAATCTGGGGAGATTTATTTTTTTCGGCATACAATCACCGAGACCGAGACAAACTGACAGTCGTACATTCGGCGGAACGCGTTTTTAATAATTTGTTTTGCACTTCTGTTCTATTATATTTCTTACAAAATTATTTTCTACAAAGATGCTATCAATGCATATATATTGGACAATTTGGTTGTCGTTTGAGATAAATTGAATTCTCCCCTCTTTGTTCAGTGTTAACGTGTTGTCATTTCTAAATAAATCATTAATGATTTTTATTGAATGAGGACAATGACCGACCCAAAAAGTAGTAATCTTCGTGGGAAACATGGTATGTCATCAAATTACAGCCGTGGTAGAAATGTCTCACATAATGTGTCCAAATCAAGCAATCAAAGTCAAAATGTTATGCCTCCGACCGCTACCATAGATTTAAAAAGTTTGGCTTCTGAAAATCAGTGTATAAAATTGATCCCGTCAGTGGAGGAAATTTTCAGGAAAAACGGATTTGGTTTTGATTCGAACCTCGACAAAGACACAAGAATTTGGCTACACAAACTGCAGGAATCTTGGAATTTGTGGAAAAAGAATGCTAATGTTGTCAATCTGCTCAATAACTTCTTTGAAACCTCTACAGACCCTTTTACATCTGTATTGGTGTTGGTTATCAACTGTCAGGGATTTTCAGATTCCAAACCCAATACATTACCTTATCAAATTGTTGGTCAGCTGAAAGAATGGTCCAATAGAAACCCCGAGCTGCCTCCTCAATTGACTTCTAATTTAAAGTTAACAGCCTTTAACATAGCTAAAGAACAGAAAAACTTTTCATTTGTAAAACTAGTTGTAGACACTTACCGAATTACAGAAGAAAATGAAAATTTCCTTCCATATGTTAAAGGTATGTTAAATTCTGCAAAGTACAAATTGGCTTATCAAAGCATCCTAGCATTGAACCTCCAGAAACACATAGATATTGAGGATTTGTTGGTGCCTTTAGTGTTTCAAGATAAGTCTAATTTAGTGGATGATTATCTGTCCACTTGCCCCGAACAAGCAGCTGAACTAGTTAAGTTCTTAGATAACCTACTGGATAGAAATATAAGCATCAAAGTCAGAGTTGAGACCTTCCTCAGTGTTCGAGACGTTCCGGATGTGAACTGGGGTAAGCTGTATCACAAGCCTTTAGGGAAGCTAATTTCCCGACTATGTCACACCTACAATGTTCCTCTCAACACTTGCCACAACTTGAGCAGAAGTCGGGCTATCGGAGGGATTCGCTTCTTGATTCATCAGAAGTACCAGGAAAATGTTATTAGTGATAATGCTTGGAATGATCTAGTTATTGATACAATTTCTGATAAGCCAGATTTGGTTGTGGAACTAGTCAATTTAGTAAATGACTATGATTCTAAGGAGGCCTACAAGTGGGCCAAATATTTTAACCTTCCAGAGAGATTATATCCCGATATGTTAAACAGTTACTTAAGTTCTCAGAATGGTGAAGTTGAAGAAGAAACCTGGGACACACCTCCGAGCACATCTCAAGAGACGCTGTATCACAGGTTGTCTTTACCTTCTGAAAAGGTCATATTAATAGACACGGCCAAAGCTTTTAAAGATGCTGTTTATAATGGACTTATGGGAGAGAAACTCATTGGATTGGACTCCGAATGGAAGCCTTCTTTTGGAGCGAAGCAGAGCACCGTATCTCTCATACAGATAGCCACTAAATCTTGTGTGTTCTTATTCGATGTGCTGGCCTTAAATGATCAGCAGTACAGCGGCCTGTGGACTATCCTTGCTGAAAACATTCTTGACAATAATAGTGTTGTGAAATTAGGCTTTGGACTAGAAAATGATATGCGGGAAATCAGGGCTTCTGTTCCTGGGTTGAGCTCTATTAAGTTCAAAGGTTTTGGATATCTGGAATTGTTCAATTTATGGAAAACTGCCCTAACTAGAGGAGTCTGTATGCCCTACCCAAAGCCACATGTGGGTGAAGGACTGAGTTCTATCGTGGAGCAGTGCTTTGGAATGCCACTGAGTAAGCATGAACAATGTTCCAATTGGGAAAACAGACCATTAAGAGCAACGCAAATAGAGTATGCCGCTTTAGATGCATTTGTTTTGCTGGAGGCTTACGGTGTTTTTGAACAAATGTGTTTAAAAACGGGAAGAAATTTTGAAGATTTGTGTTACCAGGTAATGGCCCAATCAGAATTATCCAAAATCAAGAAACCAAGAAAAAAACATGGACGAGATAAGGCATACACAAATTATACACAGGGTCCTAATCTCAATCCTATTTCAGTTGAATACACCAAACTTCTGGTAGACAGGCACTGGGCAGCATTGGCCAGCTACTTAAGATGTTGTGGCATTGATACAGTCCTCAGCACGGAAAATGACAAGTGGGAGACCTGGGTGAACACGGCTTGTTTGGAAAACAGGTATGTGGTGATCAAGAGTGCAGAGCATAAGAGAGTTTCCAGACTTATTCCCCGAAATCATGTCTACACTTTACAAAGCTCCAACATAGAAGATCAGATTAAAGAGATTATTTGTTATTTCAATATTAATTTAAAACCAGAACAGATATTTGGAAGATGCCAAACTTGTAATGGCAATGACTTGGTTGTTATTCCTAGACAGATCATGCAAAGAATGACTCAAATCTATAATTCATGTTTCACAAGTCATACTGATTTAAATCAGTTTCAAAAGCTATCAATAAATCAGAAGCAGTCAAACATTTATAATAATTCAACATCCATCAGCTCCCAAACCTGGACTAGATCAGACACAGCCTCATCAAGTGCTGTTTTCGAAGACAATGACGGAAATGTGTACGATGATGAAGAAGATGACATCCAGGTCCATGGAAATAGTTCCCTACCCCCGGAGCAAATCTATACTGAGCAGTGTTTAACGTGCAACAGTGTCAAAATTCAACTGCAACCCATTACAGATGCGGTAGTAAACAGCAATGACAACTTCCATATCTGCCAAAGTTGTGGAAAGTGCCATTGGAGAAACGGTTTTCTCCCGTCGCCTATTAACACATTAATACTACAGTTAAGCCAGACCAATTGAATTCCATAAATAAACATTAACGAAATTATTCTTAGGTGCTATGAATCCTTAAGGACCACACCGCCTGCTCCGACTACATTCCGTTCCTTAATTTGATTCTAGGCAACTTTTCATGTTTAATTGTTATTTGGTCAGATGTTTATTTTAATTCAACTACGGTACTTAACAGAGCGGAAGTGATCGGTGTGGGGCATGAAGGGTTAACAACTATAATTATACGGTATAATCTCATAGTTTGAAGCTTTTTGGCGCGATAGTATGTAACTAATATTGTCATTATTGAATAACATTTTCATAACATTTAATCTGTGATCTGACTGTTTCCTAAAACATATTATAATTCATTTGTTGAATAAATGTGCCGGTGACAGGGCGAAGCTAACTCATGAGAAACTTGTTACTAATAAAGTACCTACCTACTGTTTACAAAAATACATAGTACAAAAAAGCACCTGACACTTCAATATTGAATTGTGTTTTTTTTTCCCCCCAATTGTTTTGTATCTCTTTTTATTTTTTTTATGGCTGATGGAAAAATTAAATAATTATTAGTATTTGACTACCAACTTTTGAAAACTGACAATTGGGTACATAATAATAATATATCGTCAGTGTAAGTCCAATACTGCAAAAAACCATTTGTAAAAATGTCCACGATGGAAAATATATATATGTAGAATGATGTTCTCGGTTTACCCGCGTAAAGTAGTCCTTAAAAGGACTTTATAATTCCTGACGTTTCGGACAGATCTCACTGTCCATCTTCAGAGGCCTTATGTCTTGAATTTTGTCTCAAACTGAACGCTTTCGCGTGTCTGTTCGGTCCAGAAGTCAAGATACAAGTGTATCTTGACTTCTGGACTGAAAATGGACAGTGAGATCTGTGTCAATTTAGTAAATGACTATGATTCTAAGGAGGCCTACAAGTGGGCCAAATATTTTAACCTTCCAGAGAGATTATATCCCGATATGTTAAACAGTTACTTAAGTTCTCAGAATGGTGAAGTTGAAGAAGAAACCTGGGACACACCTCCGAGCACATCTCAAGAGACGCTGTATCACAGGTTGTCTTTACCTTCTGAAAAGGTCATATTAATAGACACGGCCAAAGCTTTTAAAGATGCTGTTTATAATGGACTTATGGGAGAGAAACTCATTGGATTGGACTCCGAATGGAAGCCTTCTTTTGGAGCGAAGCAGAGCACCGTATCTCTCATACAGATAGCCACTAAATCTTGTGTGTTCTTATTCGATGTGCTGGCCTTAAATGATCAGCAGTACAGCGGCCTGTGGACTATCCTTGCTGAAAACATTCTTGACAATAATAGTGTTGTGAAATTAGGCTTTGGACTAGAAAATGATATGCGGGAAATCAGGGCTTCTGTTCCTGGGTTGAGCTCTATTAAGTTCAAAGGTTTTGGATATCTGGAATTGTTCAATTTATGGAAAACTGCCCTAACTAGAGGAGTCTGTATGCCCTACCCAAAGCCACATGTGGGTGAAGGACTGAGTTCTATCGTGGAGCAGTGCTTTGGAATGCCACTGAGTAAGCATGAACAATGTTCCAATTGGGAAAACAGACCATTAAGAGCAACGCAAATAGAGTATGCCGCTTTAGATGCATTTGTTTTGCTGGAGGCTTACGGTGTTTTTGAACAAATGTGTTTAAAAACGGGAAGAAATTTTGAAGATTTGTGTTACCAGGTAATGGCCCAATCAGAATTATCCAAAATCAAGAAACCAAGAAAAAAACATGGACGAGATAAGGCATACACAAATTATACACAGGGTCCTAATCTCAATCCTATTTCAGTTGAATACACCAAACTTCTGGTAGACAGGCACTGGGCAGCATTGGCCAGCTACTTAAGATGTTGTGGCATTGATACAGTCCTCAGCACGGAAAATGACAAGTGGGAGACCTGGGTGAACACGGCTTGTTTGGAAAACAGGTATGTGGTGATCAAGAGTGCAGAGCATAAGAGAGTTTCCAGACTTATTCCCCGAAATCATGTCTACACTTTACAAAGCTCCAACATAGAAGATCAGATTAAAGAGATTATTTGTTATTTCAATATTAATTTAAAACCAGAACAGATATTTGGAAGATGCCAAACTTGTAATGGCAATGACTTGGTTGTTATTCCTAGACAGATCATGCAAAGAATGACTCAAATCTATAATTCATGTTTCACAAGTCATACTGATTTAAATCAGTTTCAAAAGCTATCAATAAATCAGAAGCAGTCAAACATTTATAATAATTCAACATCCATCAGCTCCCAAACCTGGACTAGATCAGACACAGCCTCATCAAGTGCTGTTTTCGAAGACAATGACGGAAATGTGTACGATGATGAAGAAGATGACATCCAGGTCCATGGAAATAGTTCCCTACCCCCGGAGCAAATCTATACTGAGCAGTGTTTAACGTGCAACAGTGTCAAAATTCAACTGCAACCCATTACAGATGCGGTAGTAAACAGCAATGACAACTTCCATATCTGCCAAAGTTGTGGAAAGTGCCATTGGAGAAACGGTTTTCTCCCGTCGCCTATTAACACATTAATACTACAGTTAAGCCAGACCAATTGAATTCCATAAATAAACATTAACGAAATTATTCTTAGGTGCTATGAATCCTTAAGGACCACACCGCCTGCTCCGACTACATTCCGTTCCTTAATTTGATTCTAGGCAACTTTTCATGTTTAATTGTTATTTGGTCAGATGTTTATTTTAATTCAACTACGGTACTTAACAGAGCGGAAGTGATCGGTGTGGGGCATGAAGGGTTAACAACTATAATTATACGGTATAATCTCATAGTTTGAAGCTTTTTGGCGCGATAGTATGTAACTAATATTGTCATTATTGAATAACATTTTCATAACATTTAATCTGTGATCTGACTGTTTCCTAAAACATATTATAATTCATTTGTTGAATAAATGTGCCGGTGACAGGGCGAAGCTAACTCATGAGAAACTTGTTACTAATAAAGTACCTACCTACTGTTTACAAAAATACATAGTACAAAAAAGCACCTGACACTTCAATATTGAATTGTGTTTTTTTTTCCCCCCAATTGTTTTGTATCTCTTTTTATTTTTTTTATGGCTGATGGAAAAATTAAATAATTATTAGTATTTGACTACCAACTTTTGAAAACTGACAATTGGGTACATAATAATAATATATCGTCAGTGTAAGTCCAATACTGCAAAAAACCATTTGTAAAAATGTCCACGATGGAAAATATATATATGTAGAATGATGTTCTCGGTTTACCCGCGTAAAGTAGTCCTTAAAAGGACTTTATAATTCCTGACGTTTCGGACAGATCTCACTGTCCATCTTCAGAGGCCTTATGTCTTGAATTTTGTCTCAAACTGAACGCTTTCGCGTGTCTGTTCGGTCCAGAAGTCAAGATACAAGTGTATCTTGACTTCTGGACTGAAAATGGACAGTGAGATCTGTCCGAAACGTCAGGAATTAAAAAAGTCCTTTTAAGGACTACTTTACGCGGGTAAACCGAGAACATCATTCTACATCTTACACCCGTGAAAACCTTAACCATAACATATATATATATGCGCACTTGCTTGCTTATGTACTGGGGAAGATTCATTGGCGGTATCAAATACCATAGAATATTAATAATACGTCCAACTCCAGTAAAATATTGGCAGTGTTTACTTGTATTGACTGGTAACTCTGGCCGCTAGTGTAGCACAGCATAATCATGCATAAAATCACCGCCATCTTTATTAATACAGGCCATGCTTGTACACTCGGCGGGAGCAAAAATTTCAAAGTAAAAAGACCTATTTACCCAAGAAGGCATAAAGTAAAAACAATATTCCTGCCTAGAGATTCCTATCCTTTAGAGATTTCAATAGAAAATGTTGGTTAATTTAACATAAACATTAACAGTAAATATACATAACTACATATTCTGTTTTCAATCTGTACTATATCTCCAAATAGTATTAAACAAAGTCGCTATCTGCTTCTGTCTGTTTGTGCGCTTAGTTCTACTAAACTATGTAACGGATTTTGATAGTGTTTTCAATATCATATAGAGAATTTCTTCCGGAAGGTTTATATATATATAAATAAAACGTAAAAATATATATATAAAACGGTGACCGAACAACTTATAAAAATGACAATTTAACACACATAGAAAAAGTGTTATAAAGTGATGAAACAAAAACTAGTTTAAATAGGTTACATTTGCAACTATTTAACCTAGTTTTTTTCCATTACTTTTAATGACTTTATATCACCTTTTAAAGGTTTGTTGAATTGTCTTTTTTAAGAGTTATCATGGAACCAGACGCTATCTGGATCTGTCTGTGCGCTTAATTCTTCTAAACTGCGCAATGGATTTTGACAGGGTTTTCTCTACTTTTTTTTTCATTTTGAGAATCCGGAAGGTTTATATTTATAATAAATGCATATTATATTTATAGAAAGTACAAAAAAGCCGAGCAATGCTGGATACACGTCAGCTAGTACACAATATACCAAATAAATTAAAATTTTGATTTTTTATTCGGTTTCCTCAATAATTGATTTAATTTTTTAAATATTACTGTTTCATTTCAAGTTTATAAATTCTTTCCCATTATACCCTCAAACATAATTATGGTTTTGTTTCATATAAATAATTATTACATAATTACCTAAATATCGTATTATGTATAGATAAAAGATAATTATTTGTGAAAGTAGATATTTTATTACTTTATTCCACAAAATAAAGAAAAGATGTAAAATGTTCAAAATGATCTGGCTAATAATTAGAAATTGTGGTTCTTATTATTATTAAAAATAACTATTATAATATTATTTATTAATTAAACCTAGAATCTTTCATTCTTGAATCGTTCATCTTCATTGAAAATGGTAACTGCATTTTTGTTATTTGTTTTTGGAGTGTTATGCCGTGTTGCGCTAACTCCTTCTTTAGCCAACGTTTCAGACAACGTTACAGTGTCCATCATAAGGGCAGATGTGTCACACATCACAGGGCAACGTTGGCTAAAGAAGGAGTTAGCTCAACACGGCATAACACCCAAAAAACAAATAACAAAAATACTTTTGGCCGTGAAATTCTTAATTCATATGGTAATTGCACTTTCTTTAGGAAATTGATACAAATCGATTTACATCCAGGAAAACAGCATTTGTGAGGCATCTGAAAGTAATGTGCACAAATAAATATATTTATTTATTAAACAAGTCAAATAATCTTGCAAGTATTACACGGCAAAAACATTATTTAAACAATGTTATAATCGTAAATATGTTAACCCCTTCAGTAATCATTAAAAAAAGGAAAAAAAAGTTTTTTTTTTCATGAATGAATTTTATTTACCTAATATATAACCTTCATAAAAGCCATTACGGGACCAAAATGGAATTGAAAGTTGATATTATATTGCATAGTGTTGGCCAAAAAATAAAAGAAATTCATAAAAAAAATATTCATTTTTATTAATTGTAATTTTTATTTTCTTTTTATTCATTTTTAATAATTAATTAACAAAAAACATACAACCCGGATAGGGGGAGTGGTACATAGTTTAATTAATCATTACAGCTGTTTTTTGTCTCGCTTCCACATACCATAAATCGAATTTATTTTCATCCGAGTATATATGTGTCAGTGGTCATATCTGCAGGTAACGTTTGCACGAGGAGTTATCTCGGGTGTAGGATTTTTCGCACATAATAGCCTCCCGAGTATATTTAGTCCTTGAGCGGTTGAAAATATCTCACCATTATATTTTTATATAACCACCAATGTATTTTTAACAATACAAAATATTACATGAAAAACATTAAATAAATGTATTCATAGTTCGCATGAACTCTGGCGGTTTGCAAAATTCATACTAAACCCAGTTCTAGAAGTCCGAAAACAGGTCTTTTTAACTGCCGGTGCATTTCCTAAGACACAGTCTGTATTAATAAAGATGGCGGAAAGTAAACCAAACCTCACAACTCCTGCCGCTAGAAGACACAGTGTAGCATATTGCCATCAGAATGTATGGAAAACTTCTGAAGTTGGAGGTATTATACAGTATTTGACGGTATCAACTTTAACCGTGTGTAAACAGTCTATTGGTCATTTTCAAAATTCGAAAGTACCAATCAATGCGGCTTGCGCTGTTCAACATATTGCGCCAAAAACCCATATTTTCAATTTATTGCAGCATACGTGGTATCGAACTTACATAGACGATATAATATGATAATTCATCAGCACTCTAAATTATCTATATTTCTAAGCAAATCGAATAATGTATCATTGAAAGTTTATTATGCAAAGTTGTGCTCATCAATTTATAATTTTTTTATATTGTTTCTACAGATTTTTTTTTTAATTGGAAACCTTTATAACTTTATAGATTACTATAAATTGTATATGTGACAAATTATTTTCTCATGAATATTTCTTTTATTTCTAATAAATTTATTGTATTTTTAAGGTTTTTATTTTATTTACTATGGTATTCAAAAAACATAATTATTTCAAATGTTTTTGTAGTTTTTTTATGATAATGAGAGAATTTTAGTGAAGCCACACAAAATCCTTTTCACTTTTGGTATGAAAGAACAGAAAAACAAGGGTGCTTTTGCTTTTCTTGTTATTAAAAGAAATTTGTCAAAGGAAGCGAAGTTAACCATCCATAATGTTCTGATACCAAGCCTGATTATGGCAGTGAGACAGGTAAGACGAAAATATACTAAATACAGTATAAATGAGTCCCTGTGGTAGGTGTCTAGTAAAAATGTACGACCATGTTGCGGATTAGAAGATTCCAAAAAATTGCAAGAACGATGTGAGAGTAATGAATATTTAGAGCTCATCAACAGAAACAGGTGTTTTATTGGGAAGGCTTTTTGATGTAGAGGTGAATGGAAACACTTGGGGACACCTCAGGAAGACACGTGAATCAAATAATTGAGTCGGTATAACAGAAAAGTATGTGTGGATGAACTAAGGAGTGTTGGCCAGGTCTGATTGTTAGAACAGTATCTTTGGTTGGTAATGGATTAGGTGGGAGATAATTTTATTTGGTGAACCAAGGTTCAATCTTTTTGCCTCTGAAATTTCAAATATTTTTATTGATTAAAATTGTTATATTGAAATATCTTACAGTACAGTAGCTGAAAACGCAATACAAAATCCTCGATGAAGAAATGGTAATGCATTTATTTTTTTTAAAAATCATAATACTTATTATTATGAATCCATTATGTTCATGAAGCATTTAATTTTGCTGCCCACCCATTTGTGAACATAAATAAACCACTCACAATGTGAATAATGGTAAAAATAATAATTTTTCATGTGACTAGTCCACGTTGGCCCAATGCATTGGGCCAAAGCGCTGGCCCAAAGTGTACAGGACGACTTCTTGGCCGTTGCATTCGTTGGCCCCCGACGTTGGCCGGTCAACCCGATTATTGTCGGTTTTCATGCAGACATCAAAGGATCTTGGCACGAATCCGCTAACAGCGTTCACACGTTTGCCCAGTCTTCAGTATGCAATACGCGTTCAGCGAAGACAGTCGTGTTGATTTTTACGTTTACGATGATTAATAATTAAACGTATTGTACAAATAAATTGTCACGGCTGTTGTAATTTCCACATGCATCTATGTTTGACAGCCTCTGTGGTCGAGGGGTAAGGTCCTTGACTAGCAATACGAAGGTCGCAGTTTCGAATGCGCTAGTATACATTTTATTTGATGAATTTATGTTATTTCACACTTTATTCATTTAAAAAGAATATGGAATACTTGCGGCACTTTACAGAGTGGAAGATACTCTCAGTATCGCCCTGGTGTAAGACCACCACGCAGAAACGTTGTTTGGTGACCAGATCTGAATAGCCAGGTACTCCCCCACCTACCTCATCCACTTTCGCTCCACACTACCTTCAGCCTCACAATGTACCCCATTTGGGGATACCGTAGTCTCACTGGCTCCAGACGGTTGGGAGCAGTTGGGACTCTTGTGCGGTATTCACATTTAATAAAGAAGATCAAATGGCCAACGCAGAATAGGCATATTTTATATTTTCATTGTTTTTTAGGTTCTCGAAAAAATGAGGAAATAAATTACGATAATGAAGGTATATTTAGTTTATTAGTAGGTTGACAAAAAAAAAATTATAAAACGATTTATAATGTGCCATTTCCGATTTGCTGCCTGAACGTTGGCCCCATGTTGGCCCAATGCATTGGGCCATTGGGCCAGCATGTACATTCGGCATCACAAGTAGGCGCCCGTGACCCGGTGTGTTATTACTAGTGTTGCCAATTCATGAGGAATTCTCCAAATTACGGGGAATATTTAAAAATTTGAGTAAGGACGTGGGCGCTATAATTTCGTAACAATTTTTTCAACAAATTTTTTCTTTTTTTTAATTCAATAATATTTTGGAGGTAAATCATAAAGTAAATTTCGGGGAAATATTATTTTATTCACCATATATAGTATTTGAGGGTTTTGAACATCTATTGTGGTTATTTTAGAGCATCTGCATTGGCAAACCCAGTTGTTTCCTATTTTTAGTGATACCCTTTACGAAGGGATGTATAAAATAAAATATAAGTACATTTATATAATCATTAGACGCAGATCGACCAAATTGCTATCCTCTAAATTTTGAAGCATTTGGTGTGACACTAAAAATCAAACTCCACTCGGAACATGCGAACGATTTCCTTCGAAACGCGTCAGCCGATGAAACCTCTTTTGAAATTTCAATACACCATTTGGAAGAAAATACTTTTAACTAAAGATTGAATCTTTGTGTGAGTCCCAGATTTGATTAAATCTACACCTAGCACATGAAAATGGTTTTCTCCTATCTTTTTAGCACACAGCCTGGGGCTCTATTCTGGAAGCGTCGTCGCTCGTAATCGCCGTCGAAAGTACGTCCGTTGGTCGACTTGGTTATTCTTGAGCTTGGTCGAAGGAAGATTCTTAGACGCCAAACGTCAAAAGTCATTCCACATAACAACGAGTGGGGTAAACCAGTAGAAACGGGCAGCGAGCGGTAGGTTGTTAGCGTATCTATGCAATTAGCTGTCAAAATCTGGCATTATTGTTTTCTCGCGCGAACTTTCGCACCCGCAAAGACATCGTCTATTTTTGTAAAGCCATCGTCTATTTTTGTAAAGCCATTTTGCAATTTATAATGGCTGATTTACCAGCGATGTTGGCTGTGATTCACGATGTTGAGCAAGCTGAAGCAGCTGCTTTGAGACCTGCACGAACGTTTCGTCAGAGGGTAGATTCCTTCGCCAATACGACCGATGAAGCCTTCATAAGGAATTTTAGGCTCAACAAAGCCTTAGTGCGTCGGCTGATAGTCCTTGTGTCTCCATTTATTCCACCCCCATCCCGTTCTTCAGCTATAGATGTCGAAACCAAGGTGAGTACAAAAATGATTTAAAATAAACTTTTAATGGTTTCACACGAAAATTAACTTGCTAATTAATCTGTTGCAACTTTGTTTTGCAGGTGTTAGCAGCATTAAATTTTTTTGCCACGGGGAGTTACCAGTTGCCCGTGGGTTGTAATCTGCACGTTGCAATTTCGCAACCCTCCATGTCACGGATGAAGTAGTAAATGCCCTAAACAAACCCGAAATTTTCAACCTATGGGTAAAATTTCCCCCTAATATCCAGGCACTAAACCAGATGAGGATGAAGTAAGTTTATTATAGGAACATTATGTTTATATCACATTTAATACAGCTTTTACACGCACATATAATATTTTTTATTCCAAAATTGTTATATTTCATTAAAGAATGAATTAATTACTGTACTTACTAAAGATCACATTTTGTACTTATTTTAAGATTGGCTGTATCAATAATATTTGTTTACTATTGGTTTTTCGATAAATACAGATTCCCAGGGATTGTTGGGTGCATCGACTGCACTCACGTAGCCATATTCCCGCCAAAGGTGAGGGATCCCGTACATCCGGAATATATATATGTGAACAGAAAGGCGTATCATTCAATTAATGTCCAACTGATTTGTGACTTGGATCTCCGAATCTTACATGTGGATGCACGTTTCCCTGGGAGCACTCATGATGCCTTTATCTGGAGGTCATGTTCTGTGGAACCCGTGCTGAAGGAGCTCTACAGGAGGGGTCAATCCGGGTATTATCTTCTGGGGGACTCTGGATACCCATTGCGGCCATGGTTAATGACCCAAATCGATAGGGCTGTACCTGGATCTCCTGAAGACCGATTCAATGCAAAACTAAGATCAATCAGGTCTACTGTTGAGAGATGTAACGGTGTTTTAAAAATGAGATTCCGTTGCCTTTGTAAAATAGAGTTCTTCATTATGCTCCTGAAAAGGCGTCCAAAATTATCAATGCATGCATAGTGCTTCACAATATGTGCGTGGAAGATAAATTTGATCTTCCGGAATACCTGATTGATCACAGTCTAGATTTAGGGCTGATTGCTGGAGGAATGGCTCCTCTTGAGCCTGGGGCTGTTAACAGAATTAACTCAGATTTAGCGGCTGGTAGAGCTGTTCGAAATACGATAGTTCAAAATTATTTTTAAATTCTTTGTGTTTATACAAGTCTTTTTATCCTTTTATTATTCTGTTCACTGTATATTATTTGTCAATTATTTTAATTATCTGCCAAGTGTCTGGATCGTATTATTATTAACTAGCAGACCCGGCCACACGTTGCTGTGGCTTACCCAACCGTTATAACCAACGCCATCTGTTAATTTGCATACATTTCAAATTCACACCGCCCGCTGCCTGAATTGAATCTTTGAATTTCTCGACTTTTCTCTACTGAATAAAATACAATATTTACACGCATGTATTATACATATAAACCTTCCTCTTACGTTTTACACACAAATATTAAGTGGTGAGGTGAGGCTATATGAGGCTGCGTTACAACAAACATTTCAAATACAATATTTACACGTGATTATAATAAGTGATTTTGAAAGCATCACCATTTTTTGGTTGCAAGCCAACTAATTTATTTAAAGCCGACATAATACCATCTATGTTTTACACTGGCCGTGGCTGATTACCTGACACAAAGAAGGTTATGTTGGAAACTAGACATTTTAAACATTATTTTGAATCCAGTTGCTGTAAAAAATAATAAGCCCCATCTCTTTTGGGTGGGTCTCGCCCCACGTTCAGTATTGTATATTTTGTTAAGTTTTATATATTTTCTGATAATATAGTAATGTAAAATGTAAGAAAACAATGGTGTGATCATAAAAAAATGTATTTAACATTAAGAATATCATAATTTTTTTAATCAAATAATACAGAAACAACACAGTTTTCAATATACAATGACAATATATTTTGTAATAAAAACTAAAAATAAATAATTAGTACCCTGATAGAACTAATCAAGTCTGATATTTTTCTAATAAATTACAACTCTGGTGTTAATTAGTTAAACATTATAATTATCCATGATAAAAATCGCATTCATTATGCTGATATTGATATTGTCTACTAAATATCTTTGAATAATTTTAAAGAAAAAACATTATATTTATCTCCGATAAAACTAAATGCTACCAAATAGTATCACAATTTATATAACGCAGGAAACATTACACTTTCAGTTGTTTAATTACAACGCTTTCATTACGCTGATATTGTATACTAACCATCTTTAGTTAATGTTAAAGAAAAAACATTGTCCGATAAGATTAAAATGCTACTTAATAGTATCACAATATATTGTATGCTAACCATCTTTGGATAATTTAAAATAAAAAACATTGTCCGATAAGACTAAAATGCTACTAAATAGTATCACAATATATTGTATGCTAACCATCTTTGGATAATTTCACTTTTTCAATTACAATTTTAATTATTTCAACGTATGTTATATTACAAGCTAAAACTAAACAATTAGTACACTGATGGAACTAACCAAGTCTGATATTTTCTATTACAATTACAACTCTGGTGGTAATCAGAAAAACATTTTAATTATCCATGATAAAAATAAAACTCGCACTCATTGCGCTGATATTGTATACTAATGTATATATTAAAGTTTCATATAAAAATGTAAAAAATATTATATATACATATAGTTACTAAATAAAAAAAAAATAAAAAAACTACCTTTGGTTAACTTTAAAGAAAAAACATTTTGCAATAAGACTAAAGTGCTACTAAATAGTATCACATTTTTTATCATATAACGCAGAAAACATTTCAGTTTCAGACTAAAATGCTACTAAATGGTATCACAATTTTTATCATATAACACAGAAAACATTTCAGTTTCAGACTAAAATGCTACTGAATATGTAGTATCACAATTTTATCATATAACGCAGAAAACATTTCAGTTTCAGACTAAAATGCTACTGAATATGTAGTATCACAATTTTTATCATATAACTCAGAAAACGTTACAATTTCAATTTATACAGAAAACGATGTTGACAAAAAATGATACATATTTTGAATACAAGTTAACCACCACATTTAGTTTTATTTATCAACCCAGTGTTGATTAAGGTGAAATGTCACGTAAGTTATAATCGACGCATTCACAGATGGCGCCAATTAAATTATTATCATCTGATTGTAACGTATGTGACGTTTAACCTTAAGGGCCACACGGGAGTTGAAGAGTCGGAGGTTAACTTCGACTTTTCCTCTCTCCAGCCAGTGCTGGCCGCAACAGGAGAGGAGTTTGCTTAATAAAACAAAAAAATTTAATGGACTTTTGGCTGCAATTTGGTGGTTTAACTATTGGAAGAAATAAGACATCAAATTGTCAAGGGTTAGATTTGGCCTTTATTTCTTCCAATAGTTGAACCACCATAATTAACAGAGAACTAACAGATTCAACTGCATCTGTCAGCCTAGTCATTGCAGTCAACATTCCATTTGAAAAATTTGTGGAATTCGTCAAACGCCTCTCCCCCTCCTCGACGAGTGTAGAGGATAGATTCTGGGAATCTGTGAACCTCCGAGATGCCGCAGTACGCCTCGGAGTCTGTGCGGGTGGAGGCTCATGGGTAGGAAGTTCCACAAGGGGAGGTGTGGCCTCCGAGAGCAGTGGCACCTCAACAGACTGCCAGCTGCTGCAGCCAGCAACAGGCTGAGGGCCTTCGAGAGATGAAAAATCGAAGTTGACCTCCGACCCTTCAACTTCCGTGTGTCCCGTAATCAACACTGGGTTGATCACTTGGAGAATGAGCTCGTCAGTAGCGTTGAGGCTGACTGCTGGCGCTGGTGGTCCGCCTCCCGTCCCGGCCGCATGCCGCCTCAAGGAGGCATTCTTGAGTTTGGCCTTCGACCTTAAGTCTTGCCATGTCTGAAAATATTTTGGAATTATATTAATTATTTGCACAAAATATTAGTGGAAAGAGACTTTATAAGAACTTAAAATATTCAAAAAGAGGGACAACGTCAAGATCACACAATTTTACTTGAATTTTGAAGCAATCGGCTTTGATGTAGCGTAGCTCCATCATCATTAATTTCAATATCATGATTTTAACATAGAAATCAGGCTAAACGAAACACTATGTGAGCGGTGACTGGACAACTCGGAACCTCTTCAGAAAAGTGATGATAAAAAATAGGTTAGGTTAGGGGGGCTATTTTAGAATTATTTTTTTCATAGCTTTGACTTTTCAAAGAGGACTTGATTCGGCATGGAATCCATGTTAGATGTGAGCACGGTGCTCGTTTTGTTGAATAGAAATTTGTCATAGGCAGAGCTTCATTTGAACGAAGTATGAGGGTAACAAATAAACATTTTAAGTGTACAATACACACAAATTAATGGAAATAAAACAAACCTTTCTCCAGTGTTTGAAATCTTTATTTGCCCCTGCCATGGCATTCAATTGTTCGGCAATCACCTGCCATCTCCGTCGGGATTCCGCAAAGGTAAAAGATGACGAAAATTTGCCACGCATTAGTTCAATATCTGAACTTACCAATTGAATTAGTAATTGTTTTTGATTATTAGTAACGTAACCCGCGGCCATATCTGTTTGTTTGGTTTCACTGTTTGACAGTTTGACAGTCACACCATAGAAATCTGAATAACATCAAGAACATAGACAATATTCACAGGGCTGCCAATATAATCATCTCTTCGATCGTTCGACGTTCAAGAATACATAAAATTGAAGGATTCGACAAAGTTGGTCGCGACGACGAGTAATTTTTGGTCGCTGCGAGGAGCATAACGAGTAACTATTGTTCTTTGTTCGGGAATAGAGACCCTGGCATCTTGGATTTTATAACTGAACTTCGAACAAGATGATATTTTCATTCAACAGATGCATCCACAACTTTACTGTAATTTTATCTGTAAATGAGATCCCAGTTTATTAAACATTACACTCATAATTTCTTATTACACAGTTAATTTCTTATTCCATAATAAAATTTCTTGTCTTTATTTTCTTAAAATAAAAAGATATTAAAATGGATGTTGGATCACCCACTTATTGTTCTAAACTGTTTATAGTAACGTAGGTGCATACGTTAGTGCCTTTCAGCAATGTTATAACTTTAACTGAGTTTTGTAATAATGTGACACCGTGAAAGAAAACCGATCTTGCGTTCTGAAAGTAATTTTGCTATATTATTTTTGGTGGTCAGCAGGCCGCACCGGAAGTGCCCCCGGGCTGCAGATTCTCCACCCCTGAACTACACGAGTATATATTTTTTGTCAATATTTTTCACTGGAGTTCCTTTTTCGAAATAGGTAAAATTGTAGTCAGTTACTGAACACACTTATTTTTACAATATTTTATCTATGGTCATGAATGTCAAACTGAGGCACAATTTTTATTTGTGTTGTGAACAAATTAAGATAATATATAAAGGCGAAACAGAAAAAATAAGTGCAATATAAATCTCCTGTGATTTTGAAATGAAATTATTAATGTGCATTTAATTATATGAACTTGAATAATATGCTAATACCTTGACTGGACACATGACCGTCGAGAAATTTGAGTTGTTAGCCTTGGACCAGCAGACGAAATCGAGTGAGTACTGATAGTAATATTATTTTATTTTACTTATTTAAAAATGATATTAGCTGTTTTACACGATTTTTTTTATATGCTTCAAGTATGATTCACCCGAGGGTAAAGAAAAGAAGCGCTGGCTTGATAGCTGGAACATGGATGTGTCTTGTTGCTGCCATTTGTGCAGCTGTAACCACAGCGCCGTGTGACAAGTCTCGCCGGGTCTTCACAGACTCTTCGGGGATCATCACTGATGGTCCTTCGGGCTCAAACTACACTCAGGTATATACTGTTGTTTGTAAACACTTCGATGTCTTTATCTGTCAGATTGCTGAAAATTATCTTGTCTCGTTGCAATCATTCCTCTTTAACATTAATGTGAAGCGCATCTTCTAAGTAGCATTTTGATATTAAGAAAACTCAGCATAATATTCTTAAACAATTTTATTTTTTGCATGAACTCCTGGTTCATAATCTACTTTTCAACATAATAGCAACCTATATTAAGGCACTTGTCTTATCTTACAATCAGCTCCGTACTGTCGTCATTGAAATCTTCCACCCGATTCTCTAACCACTGCACTACAACTGTTTTGACTTTGTCATGAACTTATCGCCAAGGTGCGTCTTGTGACGGATGAAATTTAGTAAACTTCTCAAATCTAAATATATTATTAAAACTTCTAATAGAAATAATAGACACACTTCTACAATGTCAACTTTTTTATTTTGGAATTTTCATTGTCAGTAACGAAATACATCAAAAAAAAAATTTAAAACTTAGCTTTACACACTGCGGTGCACCTCAAGGTAGTCATAATTTCAGTGGCCTGCAAATGTAGCCAGTTGCACTATAGGGGTAAAGTGCAGGAACAATTGATAGTCACTGGGCGCTAGGTCAGGGCTACACGGGGCGTGATCAAGTTGTTCCTAGCCATAGATCTTGGATTTGATGAGTCAAGTGTGGACTTACAGCAACCTTCTGCATCAGCTCGCCCATCTCGCCTGTCATCGTGCACATTTGTACGGCCATCTTTAAATGTTCTAACCCATTTTCTTCCCATTCTGTCTCAGCGTTTTCTCTATATACTTCATTAATCTGCCGATAAATTTTGGCCGACTTCACATCTCTTGCATTTAAAAAACGAATTTCGTTGCGTATTTCACAATCCGTAAGATTTTCAATGGTCTGAGCCATTTTAAAAATGCCCAAAAAAACATGTAATGACGTCTGTGGCTGGTTAATACATGCAGGTACTCAGTGTGCTTGCGCGGCCACAATATGGTACTTAATTAAAAAAACACGCCACATACCTACCGGTTGTATGTTCAAGATTAAGAATGCGTTAAGTTACACTGTATTTCATAAAATGTTAACCAAAGGTTTGACATCTTCTAAAAAGAGAGTTTTTCCTAGAGAGAGTGTCGGTAGATTCCACTTATGAAATCACCCCGAAGTAACTATAAGATGTGCATATTGTATTTTCCCATTCTATTGGCTTTATAATTTATTTATTTTACGTTCTTTCCAGGACTCGCACTGTGAATGGCTAATCAAAGCCCAAAATGCCAGCCAGTTTATCACTCTCAAGTTCCGAAGTATGGGAACAGAGTGCTCCTATGACTATGTGTTTGTTTACGATGGTAACTCTTTCCGTGCCCCTCTCCTTGGCAGCTTTAGCGGGAAAACTGAACCACAACAAATTATTGCAACTAGCGGCTATGTATGTATTTTCACTTACATCCCTACCAACATAAATATACCACTCTCTAGATCGATATCTTCGGGCTTTTTGTATGTAACCGAATTATACAGTACTTAACCACAGATATACAAGCAGTACCTACCGTGCGGAGCAGAGCAGTAGACAAGGTAGAGGAAACTCAAGGCCATTTAAAAAAAGATGCGACCATAGACAACATAATTGCTCTCAGCCTAATCTATTCATTCACTAGCACAAAAAAACTATTATAAAAATAAAAATGTCCTTGAAGCAGAAAAATGTCGAAATGTTTTCCAAGGGCAAGGTTCATCTGACTAAGAAAATAAACTTTTACAGTGCATTTCCTTAAGATGAAACTTGTTAATCTGAGAAGAAGAAACCCAAAATGACAAGAAATTTGCAAAAACACTGAAGAAAAGTTCCAAAACATGATTGTCCGACAGTATGACGAAGAATTCCGACATTTTTCAGCCTCATGAACTCATGGTTACATATGTTTAAAAATCTTTAATTTCACCAAAACAATAAGATAATACAGGATAACACTAATCAATAACATGAATAAGTTTATCGATATAATAAATAACATTTATACGTTGTGGAGGAAGACATACGCCAAGTATGAAGCATTGTTCAAAAAACCGAACGAATAACCTAAAATATATCAATTCACTTTAAACTTGAACTTACGTAGGTAGGTTAAATATATGTTTGTAACTCGCTAACACTATACTGGCTTATATTGTATTTTTATCACGAACAACTTTAACACGCAGCAAATGACAACCCGCGTGTATAAATTAATAAACCACTGTCATTTTGTTTGAATGATTTGAAAACTTGTCAAACGGCAAAATTCCGTCATCTCTTTCTGTTACACGAGTCATTATGGTAGAGAGCGAGAGATCAAACCAATCCTTCTTTTCTCACCAATGAGATCTGAGCTTTTAGCCATATTATTCGTTTTCTATAAGAATTTTGAGGTGGGCGTGGCGGTTTCAAATGAGTTTCAAGGCCAAAGCTTAGTTAAATGCCCCTGCCTACCAATAAGTTACTATTTAAGTATCTATGTATAAACCTATTCCACTTACTCTGAATTCTGATAGCTAATAGTGACACTACATAAAATCCTTCCTTAACAGTGGTGAGCATACCTTAGGCGGAAAGCTTTTATTTACCCTCCTGCAGAGAAACAGATTCAACTGTACAGTGTATGTAGGAAATAATAATAATATGGGTTATTTACCCTCCTGCAGAGAAACAGATTCAACTGTGCAATGTATGTAGGAAATAATAATAATATGGGTTATTTACCCTCCTGCAGAGAAACAGATTCAACTGTGCAATGTATGTAGGAAATAATAATAATATGGGTTATTTACCCTCCTGTAGAGAAACAGATTCAACTGTGCAATGTATGTAGGAAATAATAATAATATGGGTTATTTACCCTCCTGCAGAGAAACAGATTCAACTGTACAGTGTATGTAGGAAATAATAATATGGGTAGATGTAATTATAAAGTTGGTCCGAACCACAATATTCTTTATTGTCTAGTAGTAATACATCTATTACAGCATCCTGTTTTGTCAACAAAATTTGTAAGATAGGTATGTTTAGACCTTCTACACATACATAGTCATATAATTTCACTCTACATGAATTTTCATCTAAACCAATCTAATATATTCTGTCAATTAATTAGTGTTTTTATAAATATAAATTAATATTCTTGAAAACCCTGGCTGAGATTTTTTTTTTAAAGAGTTTTGGTTAATTTACGCTGCATTTGCTAAAGGGAACTAAATTTGAAGAACCGGTTTGCATAACACCAATCGACAGAAACCCTAAATCTTGAATTTCGCTGTCAACCCCTCCCTCTCAACGAAAACAAAAAAATAGTACACTTGTAGATCGCGGGCTGTTTGAAGAATAGGCAAAGCGGCCCCGCTACTGAAAAATTTGTGCATCACTATCATAAATTTACCCCGTGCAGGGATGTAGGTACTCTTAACTAGGTACCTTCATAAACATATTTATTGGTTTTTAAAACAAAATTGACATTGAGTTGTAATGCTTTTGAAGGTGTAAAAAGGGAACAAATTTACAAAGCTCAAATTATCACCTCTTTCGCAGGTTTTATGATAATTTTACATATTGCCTGATGGATAGCAATGTTTTACATAGCTGACAATCTTACCCAGGTAGTGCCATAAACATATGAATCCGTCCCTAACGGGATAGGATATTCCCGCCAGCCACCGTTGTGCGCCAGGCAGCTAACCGCCGCGCTATTCCGCCCCTTCTATTTGTTACTACTTACTTGGAGAATAATTCCCAAATATTCGTCTTTTTTTCAGACCCAACGACCCATTCAAGTATTTAGAAATTGTGTTGACTAAATTATTTGCATGGTATATCAGTCAATCGACCTTGTTATAACAGCCAACAATTATATGAAGATAAGCCTGAATAAAAATATTGTTTTGTAATTGCTCATTATAGCCATGATCGTTGTAACTAAGTTTGACTGTATTTTATTTTTATTGAATACTTAAAAAACTTTTTTTTTTTGTGATTCAGACCTTACTAGGTATTATACCTGTTCTAAGATCTACATATATTTCAATATTATTGTTTTACATTTTTCTTCTCTGGTGATTTGATCCTCTAATTCTAATATTAAATTGTAATAATAATTGTATACCTACAATAGGAAATTTAAAAATCAACGCATACAAACTACAAGTTTCCCGGAACCAAGCGTCACAGAGTCAGAAGACGTCCGTTCGTCACTGAAGCGGTGCGGTAACTAATATAAAATGCACTTAGTCGTCACGCAGGCGTCATAAGGTTCAATTCCAAATTCATCGAATGCCGCCCCTTTTATTTCATAAAAATATTGTAAAAGAAATTAAATTAAATTCTCCACATTCTTCAATAAACATACATATATCCAAAAAAGGCATTCATAAGTATGAGATAATTGCAAATTAAAGTATCAGGCCTAAAAAAGTATTTTTTAGGCCTGATACTTTCTTTTTTTCTGAGCTTATAAAAAAATGCTCGATTATTTATAAGGCCAAGATGTGTTCTACCCGCAGTATTTAGTTGAAGCATCTATATATTTCTAAACGATCACTTCTTCAAACCAAAAACACATGATTTTGTATGATGTTGCATTACTTCGCATTGCATCGCCTTAATAACTAGCGCAGACCTGTGTAGAGTCACGGGGAAAAAAACGTGGCTTTAAAAATAAAAGGTAAAAATTTAAAAATAAATAAAAATTGTCACGGCCGATAATCGAACCCCGATCAACTGCTTGGAAGGCAACTCTGCTTACCATTACACCACCAAATATATTGAGAGCGGCGGCTTAAGAATAAGTAAGAATTATGTACTTTTAAATTGTTACGAAATGTTACTGTTGCCAAATACCCTAGAATATTAATAATACGTATAACTTCAGTAATTGGCAGTATTTACTTGTTCTTGCTGGCAACTCTGGCCGATAGAGGCACTAGTGTAGTATGGCATAATCATGCATAAATTCCATTAAAATGTTTTTCAAAATCCAAGCCTCTCAACCCGTGCTGCTAGGAGGCGCCAGTGTAGAATACTGCCATTAGAATGTATGGGAAATGTCTGAAGTTGGAGGTATTAAAACTATTCTATAGTATTTGCTCTTACAAACACACCACCAAAATGATATTGTTTAGTTATTAGTAAATTAATTACTTGAATTCTAATTTCAACCTTTATTTTTTAGATGCTCATCTTACTATACAGCGATACTAACTATGTGCTGGATGGCTTCAAGGCCGAGTTCTTTGTCCACAACTGTCCCAACAACTGTTCGGACCGGGGCGCCTGCGCCTCCCACACCTGTTTGTGCGAGGGAGACTGGGGGGGCAACGACTGCAGCGTGGAGCTCTGTCCCCAGTCATGCTCTGGCCACGGGGTCTGCAGGGAGGGGCGCTGCCACTGCCACAAAGGGTGACTTTTGTTATTAATTCACGCCCTTATATTATGTGGTTTAAACAGAACAATGAAAAAAGTTTATTAATTTTATATATTTATACTGAGTTAACCACGATTCCTGATTAATTAATTCACATATTTAAAAATAGTTTACACTTTAATCTCTAAAACTCTGGTAAGAATACAAGATCCTCAAATCAAATAAAAATACATCAACCCACTACTAAAACCACATAGACAGCGATTGTGGGAGCACCTTATCCTATAGATAGAGGGCCAGAGTTTACAAGGCAGTGAGAACCCGTGCCATACAATGTTACAGTGTGTATAGGCAGGGCAATGAGTGAAGCGACACAATCAAAATAAGTGGGCCTCAACTACAAATTATGCCGCTACATAAGGCATAATTCCCGGCCATAGGAAATTATTGAATATCAGGGAACAATTAAAAATATTGTCTCTGAATACTGAGGGAATTTCGCACTCAAAGGTGGATTTCCATCTAGTTATTAAACACTATCCCTCTCAAACTCAAAAATTTTGTCAATTTATCAGATTTCAAAAAATACACATGTAATGATATGGATTATTGAGACAGGAAAAAGCAATATTGAAGCCATGATAAAACCAAACAGAGATTAATTCTCTTCCTTACACAATTCTTACAAAGTTTTTTCTTACTTTACAATAATTGGTATTATTACCTACATACTATAAAACATATTAAATATTACATGTACTAACTAAATTGATGTTTACATTATAACAATTCAAATACTCCAAAACAAAGCAATCAAATAGCTCTTGGCGCTGCTTGTTGGATGAGGATATCCCACATTCCCAAAGACTCCGGCATTCCTATGCTGAAAGAACTTTCAAAACAAGCTGAGCATTTTTACGGCATTCGCCAACCATAAAAATAACTCTATAAATAAACTCGCCCAGTATGACAAAGTGCTCGAACAAAACTTAAAAAGGCCAAACAAATGCTCCGCAAAGATTTAAAAAAAGCAGCCATCTCCCAAAATAATAACAACTAAAACCATTAATTAATAAAACATTACCCCTAAATTCATTTTCCCATCATTATGAAGGTGCTGTTTGTAAACCAAGCTAATTACTCTTTGCCATTCTATCAAAGTCAGACATTATAACAACACCATGTACAATGTGACCTTAGAACGTGGTACCCCAGTAAGGCTACATTTTTCGTTTCTTTCCATTTTGTAATCTGTTAAATAAACTAATAAATAAATAAAAATATATGAATTAAAAAATGTAGATGTCGCTTAAAAAAAATTAAAAACTAGGTACAACCTAGCGCATAACATGATATGCACTCCGTCTTGTTCCAGCAGTACCAAAAAAACGAGACGGAGCACATATCATGTGATCTGTTACAACATGTGGCTGTGTGATCACAGTAAACTGATAAATTTTTTACTGTAAAATTTTTTCTAGGTTTTCCGGGGTGGCGTGTTCACTAGACTCCACCGATTTGAATGGAAACAAGTGGCATTGGCTCTCCCATACCAAAGGTGGCCTCTCACCAAGGGCAGCTCATTCGGCCATTTATATAAATCACACGGATTCGCTATACGTGTTTGGAGGATATGATCTCAATAATGTACTGGGATCATTACAAATTTACAGGTATCGGTAGTTTACAAACAGACTCAACAATAAAGATATTAATGAAATAAAACAATATTTTTTGTTTAAAACCACGAATTTTTATTAATTTTAAGACCGACCGGTTTCGCTTCACTCGAGCATCGTCAGGGTACAAAATTAAACTGATTAATAAAAATTCGTGGTTTTAAACAAAAAATATTGTTTTATTTCATTAAAATGTTAAACCACAAAGTGATTGCTTTCTACGAAAATATAAAGATATTAACTTTTTTAAAAGTTTTTATTATGTAAAAATATACTTTTTTTAGGTTTTCATCAAGTCAATGGGAAGACGAAGATGGCAAAGTGATTCCAGGATTTCTATCCAATGAATTTGATCAATCCCTCCTGAAAGAAGTATTAAAACAGGTAGGTTTTTTAAAAATTATTCTCTAAAACTCGATAACACATACAATACTCTTTCAGTAATTCGCCACTTGATTATTATCCAACAACTACCATAATCCGCCATTAGTTTCACTAGTTGAAAGCACAAATCAAGATCTATAATTCGCCGGTATTTGAATGTCAAATTTAGTAGTTCGCCGCGTGCCTAGACTCGAGCGCCAAGCTTTGTTCACCGACTGACGAGATGGTTATTTTACACACTCAGTTAATATTACTATGTACTATCTACCGCCATCTAACTTGCTCTTGCTGACCATTTTGCCAGGGTTAATTATTGTTGTTTTAAAATATTTCGGTTAGTCATCTGTGTATTCTAGTAACTGTTACATGTGTTTCTGTTTGTTTTATTCTGCCATGTTTTTTGTTCGAATGTGTTTACAAAATTGAGTCTCCTCTCAAGTGTAAAATAAGACACCTTAATTTTAAACCAAAAAATTGAAATTTTGCAAAAAATCGATAGCGGGGTTTGTTTGTTTTTGCGAAATACCTGTTTTAATTTTTACCATATTTTACATGTTTGCACTATATGTAATTCCGTAAATCCTGTGTTTGGGGTGACGGATTAGTGATAGAGTAATGGAATTTGAAATCTTTCTCTGAATATTATAAAGGTTATCTTTAATTCAATATTATTTTTATTTCTAGGATGCGTTAAACAGATGGGGACTCAACAAAGGGACTTTTTTCAACCAATTTCTTTATTCATCACTTGTGAGACGCAACCGATCCCCTGGATCCCATCTGGACGGGGAAAATTCCAGCAGCTACATCAATATGACCACAGAGGACAGCCACTACGAAGCCATAAACAAAACAAAGCTGGACCGGCCTGCCCCGAGATACGGCCATGCGGCTTGTCAAATAGGGGCCAAGTTTGCCGTGTTCGGAGGGAAATTGTCCAGTGGAGTTCTGTCAAATGAGCTTTGGGTTTACGATGCCGTGCTGAAGAAGTGGACCCCACGGGCGGAGAATTCTACTGTGGTTCCTCCGGCTTTAACTCGCCACACCCTAACAGCCGTCAATGATGAACTATACTTGTTTGGAGGAAGTACCAGTGATGGGGAGTTTTCTTCAAGGTATGCATTACTTCTTTCTGTCTTTTAAAATTACTGCCACTATCATTAAAAAAGGTACTACCTTTATGTACTCCTTACTCATTGAAGTAATTTCTGGCATCATTTGCCTGTAGTAGTAGGTAGCTTTTCAAAAATTCTACAATAATAATCATTCTAATTTTATTCTTCTTTTCCAGGATGTTTCGCATCACTATAGACAATCCATCCACAGAGAGCTGGGAGGAGGTCCGGGTGAGGGGAGGAAAGGAGTTGGATGTGAGAGTGGTGGCCCATAGTGCAGTTTATCATTCTTTTTCTCATTCCATCATCGTCTATGGTGGTGTTGTTGCTGGGGTTGCCAGGTAATATTGGTATATACCTAATTGTTAATTCATTATTCAAATGCAAAGATGTGATTGATGCTAATTGCTTGTATGTATTTCTTTTTAGGTTTTCCAAGCTTTCAGATAGGATGTTTGCATTTAACATTATTAATAAACATTGGAGCGAGCTACATTATCCCCGTGCCCATTTGCGGGACACTTATGTTCCAAGAGAAAGAGCATTCCACACTGCCACTATTATAGGTAAGTTTAAAAAAAAAACTTCTCAAAGAGCAATTCGTCATTGCACATCAAATAGGGGTTATGTGACTCTGAGAAAATCGATAAAAACTGTTTTAAAAAAAATACCACTTCTATTCATGAACAAAGTAGGAAAAATATATTTATTGGAAATGTTAATTATTTTATACCACAAAATCGCATTTTAATGTGATTTTGCCACATGTATCATTTTTAATACCAGCAATAAAATATTTCATTCAACGTTATTCAAATTTGACACCTAGGCCATAGTCCGGTGTTGGAGAGATTTATTATATTAAAACATTATATTATCACGAAGTATATGTGAATGTCGTGTACATACCATAACAATTGAATTGTGTAGTGGTATGCAGAGGATGCCACATTATTTTTTTATTATATTAATTTTATACTATTTTGGCAGAGTACATTTATTTGACTGACATTTGAATGACACTTTTTTTCAACATTCCCATGTGTTAATAACTCTTATCTTTGGGTCATCATAGCACCAAGACTTGCATCACCCATATTTACACAGAAAAAATCCACATTGATAATATTAATTGGAACACAATTCACACTACAAAAAAACTAAATTAATTAATTTGCTTCTACAATTCCTACACAAACGAAAATAAATAAAAAGGGTGATGATCTTCGTCTATCACAAGTTTTAATTGCTGCAACGAATTTGGATTCAGACAAGGAAAGGGGTTTGGTATCAGCTCTCCTCTCCTCTACCCCTAGGTTGCCCAAAGTCCCTAATTTTTTTCATTGAATGGTCTAATTTTGGTCCCACAAGTGTCTCGGAAAATTGAAGGTCCACCCCAGCAGAGCCTCGAGTGCTGGGGAAAGGTCTAAATACTCCGAGATGCGACCCTATATCTCGGATTCATGACACTGTTCCCAAGTGTCACTCACCCTGAGTACGGTAGCTCACACCTTGGCTTGGGATTGCTGAACAAGTTTCTATTCACAATTGGCACATAATTTTGTGCACCAAATATTGAAGACAGATAATAATAATAATAATAATAATAATTGGATAATTTGTAGAGCGCCGTTTTTGTGAAAAATCACCTCAAGGGCGCTGTACAATTTATTTCCTAGGATCTACATTTGTTATTTAGAAAAGATACCAAAACATACTTACCTGGCAAGTCACTTCCAACAAACACACTTATATTAAAAAGTTTATGCTTATAAAAGATAGAACTGCACGCAGAGGACACTATATCAAAAAAACACTGGTCGTCGCATGATCTTAAGTCTGCTATAGTTTTTATTTTAATTTAAATGTATTTTAACTGTCTTAAAAGCCTACAAATTGTTACTTGTTATCATTTTTATTTATTTATTTTTAATTATTATTTTTATTTATTTTATTTTATTTTTAGTATTTTTAACATTTTGTTAATTTAAATTTAAATTGCCGTCAACTGTGAAAGTGGAGGTTTCTGAAATTATGGATACGACTGTCTGAAAAGGTGCGTTTTAAGTTTAGACCTAAATTCTGTCGAGTCTGCGATCATTCTTAAATCATGTGGCAGTCCATTCCAGGCTTTAGGTCCTGACACGGCAAAAGCACGCTCACCGAACTTAGTATCTGGTGTGCGCTTTGGTTCCTTCAACCTTCCGATAGCTGATGACGTTGCTGACCTAAGGGTTGACTGTCGGGAATTGGAATCTTCTGGAATACACAATTCTGATAAATAAGCCGGAGCCATTCCGTTAAGTGACTTAAATACCATCCAGCATACCTTGAACTGGATTCTTTCAGGACATTTGAGCCAGTGCAGATTTTTGAGATGCTCTGAAATGTGGGAGTATTTAGATACTCCGGTGATAAGCCTTGCCGCGGCGTTGAAAACGGATTGTAATTTGTTGATTTGACATTTAGGGAGACTTGCATATATTCCGTTGCAATAATCTAGACGTGAAACAACATAGGAATTGACTAGCAATTTAGTCGCCTCTGTTGGCAGGTTTCTCCGCACTGCTTTAATTTGCCTTAATTGAAAGAACCCCGTGCTTACAGTTCTGTTCACCTGAGTTTTAAGGGAAAAATTAGCGTCTAGATTGACACCCAGTAATTTGATGCACGTTTTTGGAGTGATGTCACTTCCGGAAATGGTTATTGGGGAGTTTTCAATGTTATGCTGACGTCTGCTTGTAGCAGTCCACAGAAACTCAGTCTTTGTGGGATTCAGTTTCAATCTATTTGAGGTCATCCAGCGAGTAATTGCTTCTATACACTCAGTTATACGAATTTTTAAACTGTTTATTTCTTCTGGTAAGCAGTAAAAATAAACTTGCTGGTCATCAGCGTAGCAGTGAGATAGAAGGCCGAATGATTCTATTATTTTAGCGACATCATTTGTGAAGAGGATGAAGAGTAGTGGGCCCAGAACGGACCCTTGGGGTACTCCAGATGAAAGGGTTGCATAATTTGATTGGTTTTTTCCCACTTTTACGGCTTGTAAACGGTTGGCCAGGTACGATGTCAGCCAGGTCTTAACATCACAGTTTAAACCAAATGATTCATCTAATCGTTTAATAAGAAAGTCATGGTCAATCGTGTCAAATGCAGCACTCATGTCCAAGACTGAAAGAAGTGCCAGTTTACCCGACTCAATGGCAGTAGTTATGTCCGACAAAACACGTAGTAACCCGGTTTCTGTGGAGTGGAACCGTCTGTATGCAGATTGGTATTTAGTTAATAATTCATTTGAATTTAAGTGACATATGACTTGTGAGGCAGCGATTTTTTCTAATATTTTTGATATAAAAGGCAGATTTGAAACGGGTCGGTAATTTGAAAGATCTTCAGCGTCCAGTTGTGGTTTTTTTAATAATGGAGTTACGATAGCTGATTTAAGGGATTTTGGAAAGTCACCCGTGCTAAGTGACTTATTGAAAAGATGAACTAAAAAGGGAGCAATTTCATTGCAACACTTTTTCAGTAGCCACGTTGGAATAGGGTCGAGCGAACACTGCTTGTTCGGTGAAGTAAGAATTAATTTCCTTACTTCTTCTAGGGATGTAGGTTTGAAGGCAGAAAGGTTTTCTCTATTGCATTTAGTAAAATACGGTGGTGGAGCGTAGGTTGTTAGGGCTCGTATTGACTCAATTTTGTCAAGGAAAAACTTGGAGAAGATTTCCGGAGCTATGTCGATTGTATTTGGTGCATGGACATCAGCAATGACTGTCTTAACCGAGTTCCAAAGACTACGTGGATTTTGGCGCTCTGAAGTGATAGTGTGTGTTGAGTCCATGAAAAGCTCTATTCAAAATATGGCCTATTTGTTTGCCGCTTTTTACATTTTCCACGACTTTAGTTTGCTTTGCAATTCTTTTATTTGTAGAGTTGGGCGAGCATTTTCACCATCATTGATAACGACGTGTTGCCAATTTCCCCATCTCTTGCTTGCCCCTGTATGTGCATTTTTGAGGCCTAAAGTATTCAAAAACATTTTGATGTTTTTCCCGTCCTTAGTAAACAGCCGTACATGATGCGCTTTATTCTTTTTGATACCTGTACTTTCATGAAAACACTTTCTTGAAATACTTGTGCTACGCCCACGAAATATGCTTTTTTCTCTGACTGAGTTTTCACTTTCCTAAAACTTTTAATATTAAATGTGCAGTTGATTTTTTTCCGTTATTTTCTCACAATAAAAATAAATGTTTTTGTGCTACCTTGGGTAATTAGTGTGAATATCAATCTTATTCTCACTTTTTATGCCTACTCACACTACAAACTTTTCTGGCAATTGTCTTTGTTCTTATTTTCCGCTAATGCTTTTTATAACCGACATACCCTTTTCCCCAAGACCCTCCTTGTCTGATTTCTTTAAATCTCCTGAATAACTGAAATATTAGAAGTCAATGATAAAGAGCATCCATATCATTTTGTTGGATCCTATCTCTAGTTAATTCAAGATAGTTTGGGTATAGAATATGAACCATGTGTCAACAGATCCACTACAAGCCTCAAATTAAATATGGGCCATGTAACTTAAGATCACACGGCTCTTATTTAAATGCAAAATTTTCATTGTTGGCACATGGCTCGTTTTCTATCTCCTTAAATATTTATTATATTTGCTATCACGTGGCTCAAATTGTAAAAGGTGAAGAAAAAAAAATGGAAAAAAGTCTATATTTAACTCATTTTCATCAAAATCGTCTCGTAGCCTACATTTGATGTGCATTGGTGCAACGCCGATATGGTAGACCAAGAAGAAAGTTGTTTAACGACACTAAAAAGTAACCTAGGAAATCAAATGAAGTAAAAAGCATTCATGTGATAATAAATAGGCGATGGTTTTTTTGAATGAGATTGTATTACATCCAACACATTAAACTGTGATAAATATCAGTTTCCCCGTTGTTCTTGTTGCTTGGGAATGTCAAGGTTTTATGAATGAAAACATGTCCCATGTTAGAATTTAGCATAAAACTGACTTTGGGGGTGCTAATTGTTTGTGCATCGTTTTATTTCATTTTCAAATTTTACCAAGTCTTGTGTAATAATAATTTTCACAAGGCCAGTGTAGACAATTTGAAATTGGTTAAATATGTACATTGCAGTCGTCATCGCCGTGTTAGAAATCAAGTCATAATCCTTGTTTTTAACAGGATAAAGATAGTACAAACCGGTTCAAACTTGTAGTGTTTACTATGTACGTAAAGAATATACCATCATTCGAGTTTCATAACTATGCATATAATGCATGGAAAACTAATAAGTTGTCACAATTTTTATTTACTGGAAGTAAATAAACCGTTCAGATATTATTTGCTCGAAATTTATTCATTCATAATTTCCAAACATAACCCCGAAAAAGTGAATCCTTTCTCTTCTCTATCTCAGCATTTTTTTAATTTAAAAACCGAAATGAACTGCCTGTGAAATGAACGCTAGTGTAGATTTTGTGGATATGAAATAAAAGGGTCCGTGATAACTCAACACAAAAAAAGTTTAAAGCGATGAAAAAAACTAAAGTATAAACCTAATCTACGTAACCTAGTTTTTATTTCATCACTTATATCACTTTTTAAAGATGTGTTGAATTTCCATTTTGATGAGTTATCCAGAAATAAAACAATGGATTCAAAAAATAGTTTGTTAGTTCCTTCTTTGGCCACCTACAAAATTAAATGTGTCAAGCAATACATGGGTAATGAACTGCGCCTGTCTCGCTAGGAAATCAAGTATTGAGAACATTTTTATTTATTTATTTATTGCATCTCACTATACATAAATCACATTTTTTCTCATAATAATTAACCTCACTAGGACTAAGCCTGTATCGACGTTAACAAGTCACATTTGAGTGAAGCAAACATAGAGTATTCACAAACATAATGTAATACTACATACATACAAACACATAATATTTCAAAAAGAAATTTAAAAAAAATGTATTTGATGAGTATTAAGATGGAATATTTGACAATAAATATATTGTAACAATATTTGAACCCTAACTACTTATTAATCATTATTCTCAAGAAGAAACAAGTAGATAATAAAGACAACTAGGGTGACATTCAGTTTTTTAGCAAATGGAACTTATATAAAATCTTATTATTTAAGAAAAGACAAGGATGAAAAAATATTAACACAGTTGTCTGTCAATACAAACATCTTAATTGACTTTTTAAATTTAACTAAGGAATTGGTAGACTTAATATGATTTCGAAAAATATTAAACATAAGTGGTGTCTGATATAAATAGTTTCTTTGACCAAAAGAAGTTTTAGTATGTACCGCCACAAAGTTCAATGTAGAGCCAATTCTAGTTGCACTCTTTTGTTGTGTTCTTTCAGCAAATTTAATATTCATCAAAAATCAACCAAAGTATTTGAATTATATATAGCTGTTTTCAGACGCGGCCCGTGACTGTAATTACCAGCAGTGCATTTCACTTTTAAAATGTACCTAGTCTGTAATTTAGGTGGAGCAAATTAATGAATGGGAACACCTACTGCAATTCATTCTATCTTCTAAGTTATATTTGTAAAATAACTGATTAAATAATACCAAAACACAAAATTATTTAGAAAATAAAGGACACGCAATTCATCGTTGAAAATATAGCGAAACCGTTTGAAATCACCCCGCTCGAGTTCCAATGTGTGAATGTCGTAGCATTAACATTGAACATTAGTTTTTCTAAGCGAATCCATTCCAGACGCATTGGATTACACATGATCAAAGTGATGCAAAGTTCACTCGCCGTCAAAGCGTTTCGATAATGCACGGAATGGGTTATGTATCTGCACTGCTCTAACACGTAATTTGACGTTAAGAGTGTAATCTGTCTCGCTCATGTCACCGTTTCGGCTACTTCGGGCTGTCTCGATACCGCCCGATGCTGTTTTAGTAGTATGGTAAAAGTTGGTTCTGTGCATATCGGGGTATGCACGACCGCTTGCTCTTGCGCGGGATTTTTTTACTAGAAGATAGCTCAAATAATGACCTGACGGGAATTACGAATTTCTTACATCGATCACTGGGGCACAGATGTCGTTGTAATTTGTTATGTGGAGACTGAAGACAAGCAGTGCAATGCACAAATGCACGTACCAAGGAACCGCCTCTGGCTGTTTTATTCAAACAACATTACATTCCTTATAAAGTAGGTTGGAGGGATAACAGAATTTTGAGATCGATTTTTGAGTAATATTCAGTGGTTCAACATTGGACTTTAGACATGATCTCCAGCATACTATGTTATAAGAAAGTTGAGATTGGACTAAGGCAAAATGGACAGTTTTTAATTTCTCTTTGTCCAATATGTGTCGAAGTTCTTTAAAAATAAATGTAAGTCTCCTGATATTCTTTGTTAAAATATCGATATGGTCATTCCATCTTAAAAATTAAAAAATCTGCATGGAGAGTTTTTTTTGTAATACGAGTACCTACATAATGTCAGAGAAGCCATTTATTAGAGGTTAAAAATAAAACTATATGGAAGAGACTACAGGAGAAAAATAAATAAGAATAACAAATTAATAAATTAAGTTCATCAATAAATTACTATCATATTCGGAAGTCAAAAGTAACTTCACATCTGAATATACTGTAATTTGATTTGAGATTTTCACGGCCAAAAGTATCATAGTGATTTATTTTTGGGGTATTATGCCGTGTTGTGCTACCTCCTTCTTTAGCCAACGTTTCAGACAGCATTAAAGTGTCTCTAAGAGCTGATAATCTTAATATATAAAAATCACGTGTCACTGTGTTCGTATACGCTAATCTCCGAAACCACCCAACCGATTTCAATGAAATTTTATGAATGTGTATGGTTGGTTCCAGCTTGAAACATAGGATAGTTTTGGACCCGATAGGTGGCGCTATTGTCGAGATCTAAAATTTTTCAACGAATTTTGTTTTTTTTCAGCTTTATCATCCAAAAATACATACAACCATAAATTTTTATTTCTACACCCCCCCCCCCAATATTTTTTTAATGCGATTTTCGGATGTTTGTAGGATAAAAGGTCGTAATTAATGTTTAAGTTGTGTAAGCTTTATCTATTCACATCGGCAAAAGACGGATTGAAAAAATATATTTCACTAAATCTCACTACATTAAATTAACTTATAATTGTATATCAAAGGCGTTTTATATGGATCATATTCATACGGCAATCTGTCACACTGTGAAAGACATACTTCAAAGCAGTTATAAGAGTATAGAATGATACCGGTTACTTTTTTTTTTACTTATTTTCTATCGCACTGAACAATAATCACAATCTGCTGAAATGATTGATATCAAATGAAATCAAAACAATATCTACAATGGATGTTACTTGCGCATGTATTCTATATATGTCAAATGCATAAAATATCTGACAACAGATAAAAGGCGGTCTACATAAATGAGGTCAATATAAAATGTGGTCTACATAGAAGGCGGTACGTGGCAGGACAACGTCTGCCCGGGAACACTAGTACATTATAATTATAGATGGTTTTTTGCTTTTATTTTTGGTGTAGCCGTCAATTACCGGATATCAAGAACTATTGAGCTTCGTCTTTATTGATATTTATGAATTTCATGAAAATAAAGAAGGAGGTAGCGCAACACGGCATAATACCCCAAAAATAAATTATTATACATACTGCTGTAATTTGTTCTTAATTCGGTATTGCCATAGGAATAAAAGAAAAATGTTAATTTTTTTTTTAATCACTACACTTTCTTGACAGACTCAACACACAATATATTATTATCGGCTATATATTACATCTATGTGTTTCTGAGAAATGATTATTACATATTATTATGAGAATTAAATAATCTCTTTGTCCCACAGGCAACTACCTAGTGGTTTTCGGTGGCTACTCCCACCGCCACAACAAGGAGGAAATCTGCTACGACAACCAGATGTACCTGTACCACCTGGGTTGCCACGCGTGGACCAGCGGTGAGGTGCTCGGGGGGGCTGGGCAGGCCTACCCTAAGGCACAGGGAGTGTTTGCGCACGCCGCCGCTCTCCGGCCCCCGTCCACCCTCCTGCTGGCAGGGGGGTATCACGGGAATGTTAACGGTACGCCTTTTGTTTGGAATTTTGACCTTTTTCAATGTTGTGTATTCTACAGTGAAACTCGCTTAAGAAGTTCACACTTAAGAAGTTCACACTTAAGAAGTTCACACTTAAGAAGTTTTCACACTTAAGAAGTTTGGTTTTTACGGTCTACCTATTTATCTTGACGACTTAATTTGAAAAATCAATTTTTCCTACATTATTTTATGTGTTATCTGCTTAAGAAGTTTTTTTTTCTGGTCTCTTCCAAAACTTCTTGACATGGTTTTTCTCCTGAGTTTGTCAGTAATAAGGTTATTTGATACTGTTTTTCCTCAGGCGACCTTCTGGCCTTTGTGGTGCCGGGCTGGCTGGGAGGGGTAGGGGGTGGGGACCCCGAGGCGGCCTGTCCGCGCCACCGCTCCCATGCCGAGTGCCTCGCAGATCCCGAGTGCGGCTGGTGTTCAGCTGATGAAGTAACTTTAAACATAATATGTACCAATTGAGGAGAAATAGTTCCTTAAGAAAGTTTGGAAATTTAATGAAACCGTCTGGAGATTTTCATAACTGTGGCAACACTCAGTAACTCCAATTTTGTTTAGAACTTTCGAATGTGAGCTTATGCTCGACTCCCAAATATGACACTTTAAAATTTACAGGAAAAACAGCATAACTCTTGATTTTAAGAGTCGGCTCTGAAACCACAACTTTGCCACCGTTAGGTATTTTAACCTTTTCTATGCGTCATAAATTTATATAACTTCGTTCACACACGGGGCTATTTATCATCAATCTAATTTATGACTTTAAACAATAATCACGCATGGATTTTAAAATTTGTTTTAAAAAATACGTCGCTTATGTCTTGAATTATCTTTTCAAGTATAAACAAACAATCCGAACATCAATGGGACTTGATAAAAATTCGAAGTATATATTCATAATGTAACTGATACGGTATACCCGGGCGGCCATGTTAATATTTCAAGGATAACGATACACATGCATAAACATACCGGAGTAGAGCTCTTCAACTGTGGTGCGATGTAAGTGGTTGATTTATGGGTGCGATGTCGCGTTTGACTGGATACATGAAATATTGACACACTTAAAAAGGTTCATATAATAAAAAATAACTACACTTAAATTTACAAAAATAATGAAATAATTTTTCTGTTATTATATCACCGTAAATATGTATCACTTAATATATTTTTTTATCGTGATAAATTTTGAAACAGTTCTCAACGCATAACGGCAGAATCATGGCTTTCATGTATTTCAGCAGCTTCGCAATTATTATCGACGTCACTGTCACTAATTTCAAAATCTGAATCTATTTCTAAAGTAGCACCAAATATTTCTTCGTCATTAAGACCACGACCCGACATTTTGTATTTTGGCAATAAAAATACTTTCAAAAATTGATAAAAAGTCAAACTTGTACAACTTTACACTTGATTTTTCACTAAAAAAAAGTTTTAACCACGTATCTTTATTTGAAAATAATCTAACACTGACGAAATTTTATATTTCTTCAATAGTTTGAATGAATGTATGTAACTGAACTTATTTTAAAATATGATAAATCAGATTAATGTACACGAAAAAGCAAACAATAATTCGATAAAACAATGTAATCTACACGGCGAGCGTCTCTGTTTGAGAATCTTATAAAATGCGCCTGCGCAATAACGTGTGTAAAGACGCGGGAAGAATTCAAACTGATTCATTTTTCGCTCTGAGTTGGAAGATCCCTTCAAATCTTTGTATCGATGATTAGGATACGTATTATGGATAAATATCGTAAGATGTCAGTAGTGTAAAGATGTGAGATTTTTTAGGGGTATAAGTTTTACCATGTTCAAGCATGTTTCATACCCATAACGCCGAAGAAACTTTGCGTCGCACAGATTTGCCTCCCGCGTACAGGGCATGTACAGTGCGTCGCAGGCGTGCATCTCCCGCAGGGAAAGGGTTAAGTACTCATACGACTGCAGAGCAATATCAAAATCAAAACATGCTTGCTTTTGCCTTGGAAGTCAGCTTGCAAGTGACCAATGTCATAAAATACAGTCGTTCGTATTGGACATAGCGCGTCGTAATATTGTGATGAAATATTTTTAATTCTTTTAGTGAGATTACGGAAGAACTTTTATTAAAAATGTCTGTATGTAATAGGCACAGGTAGCACCTGATATATGTAGGATAACAGTTGTGAGCTGCAGTTTACGTGACAATCCTACATTTTCGATGCAAATTATTAAAAATATCAAATTTGGCTTGTGTCTGCAACTAAGAAACACCATCACTATACTTTAATTCACCATTATATTTTGTATGTACAATGTATTGTCATTTTATAACCTAAGTCGATAGAAAAAATTTAAAAAAATTCCGGTTCAATGAACTCTAGAACTCGGATTTGCTTTCAATTTCAACAAAGTGTCATTTTCAACATTGTAACTGTTTGTTTAAACAAGTCAGACAACTGATAAAGTTCCTACCTGTAAAATTATATGTTAACAGAAAATTATTTTAATTGTCTTTTACAAAAGTGGAACTGTGATTTTGCATGTATGCGCTTAGAAGCGTATGTGTTAATAATTTATTTCATTTTCATTATGACTCTACGACATAGCAATGTTATAACATATACAACTTCAGGTCTGCTATGGTCGAACGGTGGGCTCCAACTGCACCACCAACCTGCAGTCAGTCCGCTGCGGAGGCGTGTGCCCTGCGCTGGGCGACTGCCACTCCTGCCTGGCGCTGGGCGCCCCGCAGCCCTCGGGGCCCGGCCTACCCTCCGTCAGCACCAAACTGGGGCTGCACCACTGCACCTGGTGCGTGCAGAATGCGCGCTGTCATCATAAAGACGGTAAATATTATTATGGTCACTGCATGTTTTGATACTCTCATTGATTCTTCCTTATGAAGTAAATTGCTAACTGATTTTTCGGTGACCGGATAAATCATCAAAATGATAATTCACACATCTTTAAAAAGTTATATTAAGTCATGGAAAGTGATGAAACAAAAACTTTATTAACTGGGTTAAGTAGTTTAGGTTAGGTTAAATTTTTTTTTTTTTCATCGTTTTTAATGATTTTATATCACTTTTTAAAAGTGTGTTGAATAATCACTGTGTTGAGTTAGCATGGAACCGATTTTTCACAGCTATATACGTCATCAAATTTTATTTTCCGTTGAATTCTGGAATAATAATTTTTGTTCCCCTGCCCTATACATTATTTATTTATTTATTCATGTTCTCCATAAAGCGGTTACGCACCAATATATTACGAGAAAGATCACAAATTTGAGGTACTTGCAAGTATAAAAGGTCATGGGGGCAGTTTTACTATTTTCTGTCATGCGTCGTAAGGTTCATCAATTTCAAAGTACATATTCATACCCATTGACCAAATTAATTATGTTAAATGAATGAAATTACTTGATTTAACAGACTTATCTTACAGAAGAACCATGAGTGATACGGTACTAGTTAATGGCTTAATAGATGCACCTGACTTAACTAAGCTAATAACGTTCCGAGTACCAAATCGTAATATTATACTTCCAGAGTTGTACTTTGTATTAATATAATACCAACTATTTTATCAATTCCCCAGTCCAAAGGCCTACATAGGCTTGGAAATAAATTCAGTTCCGTAGATATTTTCATTTGTTCCATACTATACATGTTCCATACTATACTATATTTGTTTCGCTAAATTATTATACTATTCAATTTGTTACTTACTTTTTAAGTAAATATTTAACTTATAATTTACTTTTTCTTTTATATTGATTTTTGTTATAATAAATACAAGGCAGTTATTAATACTTTTTTTCTCTCTTTTTCTTGTAGCTTTTGTTTTGATGAGTATTTCTATTTTTTTTATTTTCTATATACATATTTATATTATTATGTTAATTTGAATGCACTTGTAATATAATATATTTAAACTTGTTTTATGTATAAGCCCAACGGAATATAAAGAATCATTTCGTAGGACAAAGGAAATAAGATTGAATCGATTCAATTCAATACATACTGTAAATAAATCTGCCCATGTCTACAAGTATGTCTATAATGAGACATAATTGTGTGTAAACGGTCCCGATATACCGCATTATGTATGTTAAAGTAGTTGAATATGTTTGTAGTAAAAAGGTCAAAAGACTGCATGAAATGATAAGTGATTCTGATAAAATATTCGTCTTGCTTTTTTATATGTTCAAATAATGCTCAGCGCAAGGGCTATTATGCCATGTATTATTATTTATTTATTTATTCATTTATTTATTCATTTTTTTTGGGAAATCAACAGTTTACATTTTTACAGATTGTACATAAGTAAAATAGCCAAAATAAAACCAATTACGGATTTCCTCCTTGTGACTTTACGTAAGACAGCATTAGAAGAAATAATTAAATTTATGAGAAATGTGAAGTTATAATTATATAAAATAAAAGAATTGTATAAAATAATAGAACAAAATAATACAACAAAAATAAAGGGGAAAAAAAAAAAAACTAAAATTTATATAAAATAAAAGATTATCGATACATTGGTAACCATAAGAATACAAACAATATTGTGCATATAAATCATATCATAACCATAAGAAGACAATGTTGTGCATATAAATCATACCATAACAGGATTATAAATATATAAATACTAGAAACATAAACATCAGAAACATCAATTCAAGAAACATCAGTGAAATACTCTTTTAAGGTCATTTTATATTTAGTAAATTCGCAATTGAAGATGTCGATATTGAATAATATGTTATTGTAATTATTACATATTCTGTTCAGGCAAGAATTTTGTCTACAGTTCGTTTTGCTTTGATTGATTTTAAACAGGATAGAAGACCGTGTTAAACGTGCAGGCACATTAAATTTAATATTATTTAGCAACTCTGGGCATTGAATATTATTATTAATTAATTTATATAGGAATAGAGCATCTGCATGATGCCTTCGTACACTTAATGAATTATGAATAAAATTCATAGATTGAAGTCTATGCCGCCTCACACCTGCAGCCAGCCGTTCGTACTTCGAAGTGAAATCAATAATAATAATAATCTTGTACAACACAGTTTCAGTTTTCTGTTTGTGCGCATAGTTCTTGTAAACCACGCAACAGATATTGAAGGGGTTTTCACTATCATTTAGAAAATTTCTTCCCGAAGGTTTACATATACAATACATGCATATTGTATTTATAGAAAGTCGATGTTTCATAATCAAGTCGTAAAAATATTTTTTTGTACACTACATTGCTAACGCTGGCTAAACCTTATAAGATACATCAAAATAATGTACTACAGAATTGCATATCTTAAAAAGGCCTACCGAAAACTCCGAGACAGTATATGTCTATCTTCGTAGGATAACCCCAGCAACGCCGGGTGTAACGGGAAGTATTTGGTAGTTATGAAATTTTTAAGGTACCATGATAATTATATAATTTATTTATTTGCTTTGTATCTATCACGCCGTGCGCTGTTTCCCGGGCACCCCTGCGAAGTCATCAAACGTAACGAACCACTTGGGATGACCTATCGCAGAGGTGTTTGTTATTCAATAAATTATTCGGGGCGGTGGTACCCAAAACACCATACCCCAATTGGGGATACCATAGTATCACTGGCTTCAGACGGTTGGGAGCAGTTGAGACTTGTGCGGTATTCATTAGTAACTAACTAACCGTCACGCAGTTTCCGCAGGGGCAGGCAGAGAGGTCAGATCACCACTCGACTCTGCAGCGGCACACACATCTTGCTTTATTCATATTCTTACATCGTCTCATACGTTCGATTCTTGATGTGACTTGACTCAAATATTGGATTCACTTGATCATGCTATGCTTCCTCGGGCGTCTCCGACTTATCCTACCCTTCACTGTCGTGTCATATTCACATTCATACATCGTCTCATAATAATATTATTGTTACTAGCAAACTTATAATACTTACATTATTATTTACTGGCTGACGTGTACCCGGCGTTGCTGGGGGTTATCTTTAGGAGACAGATTCACTTCATTTTATTTAACTTATTTTCACTTTATTTTTGTAATATTTATATTTTTTTGTAATACCTGCATCAACTGTAAAGCGCCCCCGAGGTGATATCTCACAAAAGCGGCGCTATACAAATTGTCCAATAAATAAAATAGACAAAAACCACATATATATTTGTAAAGGCCTTTATTAAAATGTACAATTCCTTAGTACATTATTTTGATGTATCTCATAAGGTTTAACCAGCATTAGCAATGTAAGCGCCTGAAAAATTTTTTATGACTTGATTGCAAATCACCGATTTTTCTCTACTTTCTATAAATATAACATGCTTGTATTATATATATTAACCTTCCGGAAAAAATTATCTAAATGGTAGTGAAAACCCTATCAAAATCTGTTTTGTAGTTTAGAAAAAATAAGCGCACAAACAAACAGACGCGGATAGCCACTTTATTTTATAGTATTTAGAGATTACGTATTACGACGAGACACTAACGCAATTCTCATCACTTTGTTGGTTTGATAAATGCGCTGCATAGAAATATCAACTTGTAGCGCGCGGAATATTACTGCCAATACACCATCTCTCTCTCCCCATATGGCATTGTCCCTGTCTTGCTGCACGCAGGCGACGAGATGCGCAGAACGCTCTCTACGCATCCCCCCCCACGCGGCCGACCATCCCCTACGCTGCTGACACAGAATGAAGCCCTTAAAAGCAGCAACTCACCCTTACACAGTACAGTTCTCCTGTCTGCTCACCTTGGCTAGTACCCTCCCTCAGCTGGCTACCCGTGCCCCGCACGGCCCTCTGAGGACAGCTATCTACTACCATTGCTAAGCAACCGACTTGAAGACTACTAGACTCGCTAAAGGCGCGCTCCTCTTCTTGGCTACCTGTGCTGCGCACAGCCCTTGAGAGACAGTAATCCGCCCCAAGCAAACCTAAGCTAATCCCGAACAGTTGTGCCGCGACTCGATTCTATTTTGTTATTCCCAATTACTATCCCGCAAGGACCCTATATAAATCCTTGCCTAGTCGATAAATGTTATTTTCAAAGTGTATTCGTGTAAATTGTAAACTGTGACTATTTTGCTATTGTAATCTGTGTAACCTAAACAATAAACTGTGTTTTAAGCCACCAAAAGTCTTATAAACTGGCGCCCAACTAAGTGGCCAGATACATTGTGCAAAAGTGTTAACATCAGTGAAAATTTCGCGTCCGCGCCGCAGCCCTCGCTTCAAGATGCAAGCCAATGGGGAAGGCGCTATCATCAGCTTCACTCAGGAGCAATTCGCAGAATTCCTGAATTCAATAAAGCGAACGCAAACAGAGCCACAGCGTACGGGTATGTTCACCACTTGTACGGCTCGGTACGATGGCACGAGAGAAAGAAGCGCAGTTGAGAGCTTCATAGCCGCGGCAACCATATTCAAATGTGCCGAAAAGATCGGAGACGAGAGCGCACTGGTAGGGCTACCTCTCCTATTAACAAAAGATGCAGCTGCCTGGTGGCTCGGAGTAAAAGGGGAAGTACGTACTTGGGAAGATGCAATGAATCTCTTAAGACATGCTTTCGCCCCTCAGAAACCGGCGTACAAAGTATACAATGAAATATTTAGTTTCAAACAAGACACCTCCGTATCAACTGATGTCTTTATCTCAAAACAACGGATGCTGCTTGCGGAATTGCCTCCGCCCATCCACCTAGAAAAGGTCCAGATCGACCTAGTATTCGGACAGCTGAATATCCGCATTCGGGATAGAATTCCCCGTGAATCAATTAGCTCTTTCGCTGAACTGCTTGTAAAAGCGAGACTAATTGAAGAAAACTTACACGAACTTACTAAACCTGGCCCAGCACGTACAGCGAAAAATAAGTTCGAAGGCCGTTTGCGTTGCGCGCACTGCCACAGATTCGGCCACCTTATTGAGGAGTGTCGTACCCGCCGGAGCCAAGAGGTTGGGGCACCTACCAGACCCATTCCACGGCAGAGCAGAAGTGCACCGGAGACGACCGGCGACGACCGGCGACGCCAAATTCGCCTGCTATGGTTGCGGCAAGCCTGGTATTGTTAGGAGCAAATGCCCGCAGTGCAACCGGGGAAAGGTGAACGTGCCGTACACAAGAGCGGACTTTTGTTCAGTAAGCGAAGTAGGGCTCCCTAGAGCAAGGCCCACTCTGCAAATTAAGGTCGGGTCACACATAGGAACCGCTCACATTGACACCGGGGCTAGGCTAAGTGTGGCATCGGCCGAGCTACACAGGCGCCTGATTACCCAAAAATTTAAACCATCTAAAAGGACCATGGATATTGTTCTAGCGGATGGAATTCCGAAACGTCAAGAGGTGGAGATCATAAACGCCACCGTGACTCTCAGAGGAAGGAAAATACCCTCTAGTTTCATTGTCCTCCCTGGGTGCCACGAAAATCGCACCCTCTTGGGAGTGGACTTTATAGAAGACGCGGGGATTGAAATAAATATTCCCCAACGTGCATGGGCATTTTCTGACAGCCCTGAGAAACACTATCTCTTAAACATGGAAGATGATACTTTAATACAACCGCAAGAGAATTGTGCGATAGGAGAGGTAAAACTAGATGAACCTCTTCGTTTATGTCCTTCGCCCTCCTCACCACCAAAGGATCATGGCTATGAGATCTACGCACCGCCTCTTTTAAGTCCCCTTAAAAGGACACTGCCCCGCGCTGATCTTTGGGCAAAAATGATAGCCCTTAACGAGCTGTTCCACGAGGACGCCCTGGAGGAGGGAGATCTTATGGAAGTCATGACAGATTCGTACAGGCTGTTCGACGACTCTCCGAAAAAGAAGACGTACTCAGGGATGGAAATTTGCTCTCTGGACGCCGAAATACTGGGCCTCCGGTTAGATGAAGCCACCCACCTAACACACGATGAGAGAGACCAGCTAGACCTTCTTCTGCATGAGAATGCCTCCATTTTCTCGGCGATACTCTCATCCACTACGAAAATCGAGCATAGGATCGAGACACTCGACCACTCACCTATCTCTGTGGCACCCTACAGGCTCTCTCCAGCCCGTCAAATGGAGCTACGCTCAGAAGTAGACAATATGCTAGCGCAAGGCATTATAGAAGAAGCCGATTCCCCTTGGGCCGCACCAGTGGTTATGGTTCCCAAAAAAGACGGAAGTAGACGAATATGCATCGATTTTCGATTGCTCAACGCCATTACAGTACCAGACGCGTACCCCTTACCGAGGATGGATGACCTGCTACACTCGGCAAAGCAATCCAACTACATGTCAACCATAGACCTTCGGTCAGGCTACTGGCAAATTAAAGTGCTGGAGAAGGATCGCGATAAGACGGCATTCATAACACCGTTTGGTATATATCGCTTTCTCAAAATGCCATTCGGTCTTCGAAACGCCCCAGGAACCTTCCAACGCCTTATAGACCGATTGAGGATCGAGTTAGACCACATCAACATCCTAGCATATCTAGACGATATAATTATTCTATCATCTTCCTTCGAAACACATCTTGCTGATTTGAGACAAGTGTTCTATAAGCTAGGTGAATTTAATCTCACTGCCAACCGAGATAAATGTCACTTCTGCTGCTCGAGTATAAATTACCTGGGACATTTGATATCTCCAGGAGGGATCAGCACCAACCCGGAGAAAATTGCTGCCATTTCTCAAATGAAGGAACCGAAGAACGTCAAGCAACTACAGACCTTTCTTCAAACCTGCTCCTGGTATCGACGATTTGTACCTGAGTTTGCGAAGATTGCAAAACCACTAAGCGAATTAACAAAGAGAGATGTCAGATGGGAATGGAACCCCCCGCAGCAGAACGCCTTCGACACCCTGAAAAGGTTACTTACTAGTGCCCCTATCTTACGCCAAGCCGACGGAACTAAAGCATTTACCATAAAAACAGATGCAAGTAACTACGCATTGGGAGCAGTTCTGGTCCAGGGGGAGGGCCCCGATGAGTATCCGGTAGAGTATGCAAGCCGCCTACTCTTACCCGCAGAAAGAAATTATTCCACGACAGAAAGAGAAGCCCTAGCAGTGGTATGGGCAGTCACAAAGTTCAGAGGATACATCGAAGGAACAGAAGTCACGGTTGTCACCGACCACCAAGCGTTAAAGTGGTTAATGTCCTTAAAATCTCCCACAGGGCGCCTTGCGAGATGGGCTCTGCAGCTTCAACCATACAATTTGAATATCCAGTATACCCCAGGACGTACAAACCTCGTGGCAGATACACTATCACGCCCACCTTTACCTGAGGAGCTCCCATCCATTTGTGCAGTTTGCACCGTAACCATCGAAATTCCCGTACGAAACGCTGTTGACATCCGAGAAGAACAACTAAAAGATGCTGATTTAAAAAAAATCATTGAGTGTTTTGAAGACCAGACTCCGAACGAGAACCTTAGTTACTGGACAACTAAGGGATACCTAATGCTACAAGGTGTATTGTATCGCTACGCACCAGACATAGAAGAAGAAGACGCCCAACTAGTTGTCCCCGAGCAAGAACAACACAAAATACTAGCGGCTTATCATGATGCCCCAACTGCCGGACATTATGGAGTAGAACGCACGATTCGAAGGATCGCAAGGCGATACTTCTGGAAGAACATGCGAACCTATATAACAAAATACATAAAAAACTGTATTGAGTGCCAAAGGTACAAACCATCAAATTTAAAACCCGCTGGCCTTTTGCAGACGTCGGTCATGAACCAGCGATTTGAAACAGTAGCCTTTGACCTTTTTGGACCACTCCCAACATCCAAAGACGGCAAAAACTGGATTTTCATCATCGAAGACGTTGCTACGCGCTGGGTAGAGCTATTTCCTATTCAAGAAGCTACTGCAGAAACCTGCGCCCGTATTCTGATTGACGAAATTTGCCTGCGTTATGGAACTCCCCGCCGACTTATCAGCGATAACGGCACACAATTTGTGTCTGCAGTGATGCAACAGCTGACTTACTGCCTGGACATCAAACACACCTTCACGCCATCATATCATCCAGAAGCAAACCCTGTCGAAAGAAAAAACCGAGATCTAAAACCACAACTGGCCATCTTGGTAGGCACAGAGCATAGAAGATGGGCCGAAAGCCTGCCTTCGATACGTTTCGCCATGAACACCGCTTTCTGCCAAAGCACCGGTTACTCCGCTTCCTACCTAACGTTTGGACGTGAGCTTAAATCGGCCGATGATGTGGGTAGAGACTTAAGAGGCATCATTCAATCAGAAAACTTCATTCCGGAAATAACACCTCACCTGCTACACCTTGCTGACACATTACGCCTGGTCAGAAATCACAATGACCACAAACAAGATAAACAAAAGGAATACATGGATAATAAAAGAAGAGAGGATCCTCAGTACCAGCCCGGGGATCATGTCCTTGTCCAATCACACGCTCTTAGCAAGGCTGCAAGGGGGTTTAGTGCCAAATTAGGACCACGGCGAGATGGCCCATACCTAGTACTGCAAAAACATGGACCAACAAGCTACGAAATAGCTGCCATGTCAGCCCCGGATGTTTCGCTTGGCACTTACCATACATCGGCGCTGACTCCATACCAAGGGTTTGTCAGACCACTACCAGCTCCAGTGATTCCCCTGCGCAAACGGGGCCGTCCTAAGAAGAATAAATAAGAAATCTCGCTTACTACAAATCTGGATCTTCAGCGAGACGCTCCTCGATCCAGAGGGGGAGGATGTAGCGCGCGGAATATTACTGCCAATACACCATCTCTCTCTCCCCATATGGCATTGTCCCTGTCTTGCTGCACGCAGGCGACGAGATGCGCAGAACGCTCTCTACGCATCCCCCCCCACGCGGCCGACCATCCCCTACGCTGCTGACACAGAATGAAGCCCTTAAAAGTAGCAACTCACCCTTACACAGTACAGTTCTCCTGTCTGCTCGCCTTGGCTAGTACCCTCCCTCAGCTGGCTACCCGTGCCCCGCACGGCCCTCTGAGGACAGCTATCTACTACCATTGCTAAGCAACCGACTTGAAGACTACTAGACTCGCTAAAGGCGCGCTCCTCTTCTTGGCTACCTGTGCTGCGCACAGCCCTTGAGAGACAGTAATCCGCCCCAAGCAAACCTAAGCTAGTCCCGAACAGTTGTGCCGCGACTCGATTCTATTTTGTTATTCCCAATTACTATCCCGCAAGGACCCTATATAAATCCTTGCCTAGTCGATAAATGTTATTTTCAAAGTGTATTCGTGTAAATTGTAAACTGTGACTATTTTGCTATTGTAATCTGTGTAACCTAAACAATAAACTGTGTTTTAAGCCACCAAAAGTCTTATAAACTACTAAAAAATATAATTTGGACCACAACATTCTTCATTCAGCAAGTGAGACTACTGGTGTATCAAGACATAAAAAGCTGTTGAGAGGTGGTGCATTATTTGGAAGGAGAAACGACTTCCTCATAAGAAAAAATATTGTTCTCGATTTTTGGAAAGAAGCGATAGGTACATTAAATATTAGGTACCCAAATTTTACACAGTGAAAAAGGTAATTCCAACGCTTAATAAACTCCAGGTGGTGTTGATGGATTGCTAAATTTAATATTTACGGGAACCTCTCATAAAACTTGAAACTTTTCATTGGAAAAAATATATAACTTATCGGGAACCATGTAATACGGACATATCTCGATCTTGATGTAGCACCGTATGTCGTGCAAGCGGGATATAAAAGGGTCTAGTTTACGCCAGCAAGAGCACCTTTGGCCTTTGTTATCCGGCTGCCCCTTTTATTAAACATTCAATCTCCCGGGCCTTGATTTAAATTACTGAATTCAACAATCCTCCTTCTCGTGTTCCGTCTCTTTTCGCACTGAGATGAAGATTTTCAGAAAATTTCTTTTGGTTGGGTAATACATTTTTTCTATAGAAAACAAGCGAGTTTTGGCAAATTTTTTGTTGTACATTTTTGCGATAAAATTGTGTGTTTTTGTGTCCTTCTCTAAGACTTGAGCTTTATAGGTACAAAAACAATTTTTACAATTAATATTGTGATGATTCTATCTTTCTACCTATGTTAAAATAATGATGATTTCTTCTGTTTGATTTGTAAAATGTTGTAGCATCCTGGTCGTTGTCCTTCGATTTTCCTAAGCTAGTGGTGGCACCCTTTAGGAGGCATACCTTAAAAAGAAAACCCTAGCTAAGCCTTTCGATCCCTGTATGGAGTATACAGTAACAAGATCTGAGTTATTTTCGCAATAATGCTCTTTTTCAGCGTTGTGTTATCTTTTTTGGTTTTGAAATTCATATGAAGGGGACTTCCCCTATATGAACGAGCTATTAATGCATATGTTTGTGGTAATCCAGTTTCGTTTAAATTAGAGTGAGTGATCTCTTCACCATTGAACTTTTTAAAACTTTTCTTATAAAACCGTGCGCTTAACCTACTCTTGTCCCCTACAGTACGCCTACCTCTAATACAGTAGTCGTCACTTTTATGTTTTAATCTTTCCGACCTTAAATAAATCCGAGGACATGAAATAGTTTCGTTATTGCACAAATTAGTATAGTATAGTACCGACATGCATAGGGTGTCGGGTTTTGGGGAATTCCCATCTCAGCTCCGGGGTCGCCTCCATCTGTTCTAATATGTATTAGTTTTGTTACTCGACACTTAATCTTATTAAAGGGAAGGAATGAGAGGGGGGGGGGAGAAGAGGACGAAGGAGAAGGGGTAAACTATATGAAATCTTTTTCAAACTACGTTGGCTCCTCCACTAACCAATACAATAACGGTGAATGGTGATCAGAAATCAAAGTTGACTCCGACGTGGCTGGACTTTCCCCCATAGCTGGCAACCCATTTCATAAAGGTACCCTGCCCTATGCGGATCCGTTCATGTCCGAGAGAAAACGAATTAAGTCATCACGCCATTTCCGAAATCGCTCCAACGCCCATACCTCCGGAAGATCTACTGTACTAGCTCTAGATGGGGAAGGTAATTGCATCCCATATCATGATGCTAGCGCGGAAAGTGTGTCATGTAGGTTTCGTCTGATGAAGCTCATCTCCCACGCAATGTCAGACCTACACTCCACCTCAAAGAAGCTGTTGTAATTCCGCCAAGGGAGCGTTCCAGTTGGCTTACATCAGCTTCCAGGTCGACACCATTGAATAATGTGATAGCGCTGCGAACTTATTCTCACGTGATATCACGTCGTCGCCCCCTCCACGTGGGTTCCACAGACACCCCGAGGTATCTTCATCCTAGACGCCTCAACGGCGGACTATGCTCCCGTTCTTTACAAGGCGGCGTCACAATTTTTCATTCCCCTCTCATGCCCCTCACTCAACATGGTTCCGCCAGAGGGAATAGTTTTCAACACCCCGTTAGTCCGCTCCGTCCACGATGGGAACCCCTATCACATGGTAGCATGAGAAAAAAAATCCTTCTGATTGGCCCTTATTTGTGGTATAGGGTTTTACAGTGTCACTATCTGACATCAACCAACTATGAAGTTTAATCGAGGTTCAAATTCGGGAATAAGATGAAGGTTTGCGAATGACACTACCGATGTAATATCGGACTTGTTGAGGAATCCTGAAAAATTGACATGTTGGTTTTATGTACATATTAAACTGGGTTAAAGGTAATTGTTAGTCGATAGATGTCAGCATCGCTCGTTCTAGGTTAAACTGGAACACCTCAATTGGAAATGAAAACACTTACCTAGCTCCTACCCGCTAATAGCAAAATCCTGTCGGGTAACACACGACCATTGCTCTTGGGTGGAGCGTCCCGTAATTACTACTAGATTTATCCTGAGATGGTAACCTAAAATTTTATATCTTAACCCGAGATATCTACAATCTTATTTTCCTAATTTGGTTGTGTTAACCACATTACCCTCCATAATGAATGTACTTCGAACTTTCCATTTTCTACTAATCTATATTTGAATTGCCTATAGAGTTAACCCCATAATTGTAAAATCAACACCCCTCCCTAACCTAGCAATTATTGAAATCTAACAGCTATGTCTTTTATTATGTTGAAGACTTCAGGGATATTATTTTGTTTATCATAAATTTATTTATAATGCGCAGCTTTGATCGAGCCTAACACTCGCGTTCCTATACAGTTCAAGAATACATTTAGGTATATAAATTTATTTATAATCCGAGACTTTATCAAAACCTTAAAAGGAGATCTTAACATTTGCGTTTTATTTTGTTCGAGAAAGACTTTTATGTATATTATTTTAATTATAAATTTATTTATAATCCGAGACTTTATCAAAATCTTTAAAAGAAATCTTAACACTTGCGTTTTATTTTATTCGAGAAAGAATTTTAGGTATATAATTTTGATTATAAATCTATTTATAATCCGAGGCTTCATCAAAATCGTTAAAAGAAATCTTAACTCTTGCGTTTTATTTTGTTCGAGGAAGACTTTTAGGTATATTATTTTAATCTACTTATAATCCAAGACTTTATCAAAACCTTTAAAAAGAAATCTTAACACTTGCGTTTTATTTTGTTTGAGGAAAACTTTTATGTATATTATTTGAATCTACTTATAATCCGAGACTTTATCAAAACCTTTAAAAAGAAATCTTAACATTTGCGTTTTATTTTGTTCGAGAAAGAATTTTAGGTTTCATTATTTTTAATTATAATTTTATTCTTAACCCGTGACTTTATCAAAATCAAAAAACCCTGCGGGACTGTCTTTTATTAAACAACAATTCATGCTTGAAAACACGCGTCGTAATTACACGTTCTGATCAAAACTCCGCCAAACTGTTAAAAATCTTTGAATTTAAATTGAACACTTTCCTACTTTGATTTGAGATTTTTATCTTGAGGTATCTAACACTGGGTTCCAACTCTTCCAATTCTGAATTTAATTGTTTCAAATACCGCGACGTATTTACTCTGCGAATTCGCTTCACAAAACTGCCGAAACTTTCCAAAACTGTGTAAAACTGTTTAAATTAATTTGAGCACTTTTTGTTTAAAATATCGCGATGGACTTACTCTGCAACTTACTCCCCAAAAAATTGTCAAAAAACTGTCCCCATTTTTTCTAAATCCCAACTATTTATAACTGTATTTTCCCATTAATCACGTTAAAAATATGCTATTCTAACCTTTATCGACTCGTATGTTCTTTTCTATTTAGTCACAATCTAACGTAGACCTGGGGGTCTGCAAGCATTTCCGCTAATGTCGATTATTATTTCAATTTCGTCGCTACCTACGTCTTATCATCCGTTTCCGTCAAAACACTCCCTTTCATATATTGTCCTACAATCACAAGAGGCGTAGATTGGCTTAGGCCTAGACAGCAGTATCCCCTACCGTCTACAGTTGTTTATGATGTGGTACGCTTTGTTTTTAACGCTTTCGCGAGCCTAGCTTTGATCATCTTCAATTTGCCTCTGATGACTCACTTTCCCCTCCCTTTTCTACGTGAACCCATCACTCTTCTGCGATTTTTTTGTCTCCAACTTCCGATTTTTTTCCTGATTGTACGTAATTTTATTGCCAAATATTCTAGTAAGCTCCTTTTGGGCGTGTTTTTTCCATCTATTCGGGGCTGCACCTTCGTTTTGTCTCTTTCATTCACGAAAAAGACATAAATAAGTTATAATGTGCTAAACATCACTTGAAAATGTTAGCAAAAAAAGCTATAAATTTATTTTATCTCTGGCCATTAATTTTAATGGATTTTCTTATTCCTATACCCACCATGTAAAGTCTTGTGTGTAGTTTAGACTAAAATTCTGTTAAATCTTTCCACTTGAATTTTAAAGAAATCGGAAACCTTTTTCTCGAGTAACAGATCTGTTGCAACCCTTTCTCGCGTCGTCCCATCTGGCGCTAGGCGTTTAAAAGGGTTGTGAATCCCTCAAAAATGTCAAGTTAATCAACCTTAATTCTGAGTGGCTCAAGCTAGTGCGTTCACCTAACCATTCAGTGGGAATATTTTCAAGGTCGATGTCATATAAATCAAAGCTTAAACCCCACCCCTCTCTTAAGATATCCTTTGTCCTGTCAAAAGTCGTACCTCCTTCTTTCTCCCTGTAATCCGATTGGGCAATTCAATTCCTCTGATAATCCCTGATAGAAAATTCTTAACCAAGTATGCAGTTCCCTTTAATTTATACGCGCCTTTTCCGATAGAGGTCTCTGCCATATCGGTTTATGCCATCCTACTTGGGTAAGACCTTGGTCCATCACAATATGTCTTATGTACGGGCGGAAACCAACAATTCATCTTAATATTAAAAAGCATAAGGCGTCAAAAGTGTTTTATTCGACAATATTGAAAATAACGCCATCTTTCAGTATAAGTGGATTAAGAATAGTTCCAAAGATTACTTTAAAAAATGTTTACCTAAAATATTTTTCAGTGTGCTTCTAAGGTGTTGAAATCGAGCATTCCTGTTAACTCCTCAGGCCTTATCTATATTTTGATATTGAAATTGAATTTTTATTTTGCAATAAAATCCAAATAAATGGAATATTTCTGAATGTATCCAAAAACTAAAAAAGGTGATAAAATACGCTTTAAAATTTTATTGTTATAAATAATTGTATAATTTTTGATATATTAAATTTTTTAATGCATACGTTTATTGCCTTTCGTTTTAACTAAAATTGCTGATAACGAAAAAATATAAAAACCCACGCATACAAACATATTACAGACATCATTGTCACCTCACTTTTAGTCATAGTATACAAAAATAATTAATTTAAAATTCACAAAGATTTTATTTTTTTTTCAAATTGTGTTTGAAAGCTTTGGTTTCATAAAGGTGCAAATTTGAATTCTTCTGTGGTTAATTTCTAGATTTGAATATAAAGCGTGGTATTCTCTTTCTAACACCGTTTAGATCTTATTTCTTACCATGACAGTAAGGGAGATTCAATGATTTCTATGAGACCATATGAGTTGTTTTCCACAAAATTCATTCATCTGAAGGGCTAAGAACAAGGATGGACATAGGTATAATTTATAGTATGTATATTCTCTCATATAGGTAACGCATAATTTTCTTTTGTACTTTTCTATTTCTAGGATACGGCTTTGTTCAGTAGGGACCCAGTGGAGCTATATTCCAGGTTACTGCGAACAAGGGCTTCATATTTTCTTCGTATTGCGATTCTGTTAGTAAATGATTTAGCATTAGGAAGGACAAATCCAAGCATTTTTTTCGCGCATGAGACAATGTCAGATATGTGAGATTTGAAAGAGAGATTTGCTTTGAAAACCACGCCAAGGTCTCGAATCTCATTTATGCGTGTTAATATATTTTTATTAATGTGGTAGAGGAACAGGAATATATCTTTGTATCTTGAATTATAAACTGATAAACTTTATTTTCCTACAGACAACTATGGTGTGTGCGGGGAAGACACCCCTTCCCAGTCCCCGGGCTGGTGGGGAGACACAGGCACAGAGGTTACTAGCGTTGACCAGTGCCGCTCCCTGGACCGCAGGCCCGGCTTCACTTTCGTCAAGTACCAGCACCCCACAGATTGGACGCGCCCCGATCATGTGGCCATCATCAATGCTACCACGGTTGACTTCAACGCTGCAGCCGGGGGGCGCGGTGAACCTGAAGGAGAGATGGTCGCTCAGCTCCGTGGATTCTTGCACACTCCCACCGCGTGGGAAGGTGCTGGGGAATTGTTGCGCGTCTGCGCAGGACACGCACGCGCAGAACTGCGGCTAGGAGGCAAGGACCTGGCGGCCAATCTTACAGCTGAAACATCGCAGTGCACCGCTGCCTCGTGGCCTGCCTTGCAGCCCGGCCGGCTGGCTGTTGACTTTCATGCTCACAAGGCACTCACCAGTGGACCCTTCAGCTCGCACCAGCAGAGTAAAATGGAACTGCAACATAATAAAAGTCACGAAAATGCTAAAGTAATTATAGTATTTTATGTGGGATCGTTTATCAGAATTGGTGTCAAATGGTGATTAATGTAAAATGTTATTCTTTTCAGGTTTTTACCTTTGAATACTTGGAACCATATTCTAATGGAACTTGTACTCAATATGAAAACTGCCTTCACTGTCTGACAGACTCGGACTGCGGTTGGTGTGAGCTTACGGACAAGTGTATCTCTAGATCTGAAGATGAAACTCAAAATTGCTCAATGAATGGTGATTGGCGTTACCTAACGCTACAACCTTCTTCCTGCCCCAACTGCTCAAATTATATAAGTTGCTCGAGATGTGTGGCCAGTAATGGGTGTGAATGGTGGGCAGAAGATGCTCGCTGTGGCCGCAGGGGTCGAGTTATGGGAGCTGTCCAGCTGCACGAGGAATGCCCCCAGCCATGCCACACAAGAAATGATTGCTCCACCTGCTTGGATGAACGAGGAAGATGTGTATGGTGTGAAGCCACGCATCAATGCTTTAGTTTTAGTGTTTATACCAGTGAATATCAATTTGGCTTGTGCAGAGAGTGGCTCGACAGAACTGTATCCCCCAGTGCCCCTGTGAATGCCCTAGAAACCTCTCCGAGACACACTGATCAATGTAAATCCTGTTCGCAACATGCAAATTGTAGCTCCTGTCTTCAGTCTCTGAGCTGTGGTTGGTGCTATTCCAGAGAAAACCCCATCAAGGGTGCGTGCATGCAAGGAGACTTTGGAAGCTCGCACTCAGACTGCGGGGAACTCCTTAACATAACATCTGAAGAAGCTCAGTGGGCCTATGCTCAATGCCCTGATGTAGATGAATGTGGCTTGAATCTGCACGATTGCCATAAGGAAGCTATTTGTACAAACACTCACGGTTCATACAGCTGCAAATGTGTAAGAGGTTTTATAGGGGATGGTCGGACAAGTTGCACAAGAACTTGTTATAATAATTGCGCTCACGGATATTGTATTGGCTCTCCTGATTATGTTTGCCAATGTGATTTGGGGTGGACAGGAGCAGATTGTGCCAATAATTGCGGATGCAATAATCATTCCACATGCCATACAGATGTTGGCATTTGTGATGAATGTCAAGACTGGACAGAAGGGGAATTTTGTGATAAATGTAAAATAGGCAGCTATGGTAATGCTACGTCGAATCGCGGTTGCCGGCGGTGCGACTGTAATGGTCATGGTGATGACGATCTCGGGGTGTGTGATGTCCAAACAGGCGAATGCTTCTGTAGGGATAACACAGAAGGTCCAAATTGTGAAAAATGTAGTGGAGATTACTACGGAGATCCAAGACACGAAGGGAGGTGCTACTACCAGTGTGAGGCACGAGGAATGCTCACAGACGAAGTGGAGCAAGGACTGGGATCACACAAGGCGCACTCGGCTCCGTGGGGAGGTCCCCCTGTAAAGGAATGTCTCTGGATTATCTCTCCTGGTAATATCAGTAAAAGTGCTATCATTCAATTGACAATTAACTCCTCAAGATTGAATGTTTCATGCGGAGATAACGCTGTATATGTTTATGATGGTTTGCCAGATTTGGGAGGGGCGCAACAAAGTCAACTAATTGGAGTGTTCTGTAATGATGCTTCTCCGACAACAGTGGAGGCGCGTTCAGGCCATTTAACAGTCCACTATAAACAGGGGCCGATAGGACAGGGCTTTGAAGCAGTCTATAAGATACTGAGTTGTGAGAGTGGGTGCTCCTTGCCAAGAGTTTGTACTAATAATCAATGCATATGTCCCGATGGTTTGGCGGGATTAAATTGTGAAAAGGAACTTTGTCCGAGGAATTGTAGTGCAGCTATTAAACAAGGAACATGTGACAAAGGCTATGGCAGATGTTTGTGCTCTCCCGGGTGGGGAGGTCATGATTGCTCAGACAGGCTCCATCCTTACCAATTAGTATTCACTGAATTATTCAACTCGCAAAATCTGGCTTACTCTTTAGACCACTTGAGAAAAACTCTACCTCGTTTTGGCCATTCTTTGGTAACTGATAAAAGAGGATCCCTTTGGATGTTTGGGGGATACTCGCTATCCCACGGCCCCTTGAATGATATCAGATTGTTTGACACAAGAAACAGCACGTGGATGCAAGTCACAGTTGAAGCCACCCCAGAAGCCAAAATGCCCGAGGGAAGATATTTCCACGCTGCAGAAATGATACATGTTCGTCAAGTGATTTACATTTATGGTGGATTAAGTGTCCAAGGAACAGATGCTCAAAATAAAACACTAGGAGATTTCTGGCAATTTAGTCTTAAGGATCAACGCTGGAATATCATTGCGGGAGGGGATCAACAGCCACCCACTTTGGCTGGGCACACACTCACCTTGCAAAAGAACCAGGAAGCTGAAAGTCTCGTCCTTATTGGTGGCTTTTCATTAGAGCAAGGATTCTTACCAGACGTGTGGGAGTTTGACATAGAGAAGAACAAGTGGAATAAATTAGTCACAAAGGGCACTAAGCCAATAGGTATCTGTGGTCACACCACTGTGTACCACTCACCGACACAAAGTCTCTATGTATATGGAGGATTATTATATTCGGTCAACGGAACAATTATATCCAACAAACTCTTTGCACTCAATTACCAAACATTGGAGTGGAGTGAATTACCTACATTTGCCGAACTTAACAATCCGGGAGACGACTTACCCCGAGCCAGATTCCTTCACTCCGCAGTAACGACTGACGAATATATGATTGTTTTTGGTGGAAGAACCCATCCACACAATGCTACGGATGCGTTGTCAGCCTATGTTTATAACTGCAACCAGTGGATTCGCTTAGTCAAAGGTATGTTAAATTACATACATATTGAAAAGTGATCAACAGAGATTACTTTAATTAGTTGAGATATTATTTACACATGTTTCTCTGTTTAGATGTGGTCATTATCGGGGATCTCCCACCGCCCGTGTATGCTCATGCGATGACTCTGGATGCAGAGAGCGGAGTGCTTTACATAGTGGGTGGTTGGGCAGGGGCGGCCCGTTGCTCAGTGACAAGGGTGACTCTTCCGCCTGACCTATGTCGCCTCTGGAGCACTGGCAAGCACGCCTGCCGCCACCACATGGGCTGCAGCTTCTGCACCGTGTATCCCCTCGGGGGGCACAACTCCACTCACTGCCACTCCATCGGCCATGCGGAGCAGTGCAGCAGTCACAACGGGACGCTCATCACCAACAACGGGGCGGCGTGTGATGCCACGCTGGTGGCCAGTCGCTCTTGTTCAAACTTCACTACTTGTGGTGCCTGCCTGGCTTCGTGGCCGGCATATCCTGAATCCGAATCTACCTGCCAATGGTGTTCTGCTTGTGGAAAAGGTTAAAAACATAAATCTAATTTATCAATATTTGATATCCCTTCCTTTTTCCAGTTCCGATTATTTCATTTTTTTAATTCCAGGAGCCTGCATTCCTCGTGGTCAAGACTGTTCCAACAGTATCAAATGTGACACCTCATTGTCTACTATTACAGACTTGGATACTTGCCCTGAGAACAAGTGTGCCGCTACAGATTGCGAACACTGTCCAAAGGAAACCTGTATTTGGACAAGACAGGTTTTATTATCCAGTGAGTACATATTATTTTTGTGTGGCAATATATTTTTGACTACAGTTTTGACCATTAAACATGTGAATGTCATGGAAAACGAAAACAAGCACATCTTTGGCATTACAAAATTTTAATTCTTATTTAACATAACATTTTTTTAGGTGAATTTACTCCAAAAGTCATCTCTAACTCTGCAATATATGACTGGGCGTGCATTCCAAAAGATGGACTCGGCAGGGGCAGTCAAAAACTGAGGGAAATAGATATCTGTCCCCAAAAGTGTCACACATTCAAGGACTGCAGGACATGTCTGCGAGCAGAGGGGGCGGAGGGGGGCACACACGAGTGCCACTGGGCCACGCACCTGCAGGCCTGCGTGGCCCCCTCCTACCAGGGAGTCATGTGTGCAGGAGGGGTGTGTGGCCTAGTTCTTCAGTCCCAAGAGGCGGAGCAATGCCCCTCGCCGTGTGAGAGCTTCAGCCAATGCGCCGACTGCTTGCGCCACGCTCACTGTGGCTGGTGCTCCCACCAGGGACAGGGTAGTTGGGAGGGAGAAGGTCTATGTACACAGGGCTCTCTAGACAGTCCTGCAGAGCACCCCCTTCACTCCACCTGCCGAGCTCTTTACGAGGAACGCAACAATGTTGAACTGAGTGAAAACGACACTGTTTCGTGGCATTACGTTCGCTGCCCGCCTGAGAATGAATGTGCCAACGGTCACCACAGTTGTGACCCAGTTTCAGAGCGTTGTGAAGACCTTCCGCTTGGTTACGAGTGTGTCTGTGGGCCTGGCTATCGCGCCGCTGGGGGATCATGTGTGCCTGTTTGTACCCAGGGCTGCGTGAGGGGAGCTTGTGTGCGCCCCGATGTGTGTGATTGTGACTTTGGATATGTTGGAGCTAATTGCAGCATACAATGTCAATGTAACGGACATGCCAAATGTGAAGGGCCAGATAAACTGAACCAGTGCTTGGAATGTCATAACAACACCATGGTAGGAATGGGTCTCCGTCAAATTTATATCAAAATATTAAGAGTTCCTCGTTGAACGTAATAGCAATGTTTTAATTTGTTTATTACAGGGAGCGCAGTGTGAAAAGTGTAAACCTCTGTTTGTGGGGGATCCCACTGATAATGGACAATGTATTCCATGCCTAACCTACTGCCACGGCCACAGCTCTATTTGCCTGAGTGACTCGGCCGATGTTCCCCCCATTACACCGGACATGACTGTGGTGCAGTTGGAGAATTACCTGGGCGAGGGCCCCATGTCCAAAGCCAAATGTCTCAAGTGTGCTAATAGCACTGACGGCTTGAGGTGTGACAAATGCATCGATGGCAACTTCAGGGGTTCTGAAGACTTCAGAGATCCGTGTCGACCGTATGTACATAATATATCAAACCCTAATCAGTCATTCTAGATTATATTTTACTAGCTACAACTGACTTTCAATTCTCTTATTGAACAATGTTGAAAAAAGGTATAGCATCTGTTTCATTTTTTGACAGTTAAATGAGTACTTTAAAACTTGCAATGGAAATGACAAAGCGAACTGAAAATATTTGTGTATACTACTAAGAAATTCTGGACATAAAGGGCTGTGCAAATTTAATGTTAAACTCGCTATTCCAGAATTTTTTCTCCAGCATCCAGACTTAAGCTTTATAATTCATATGATTTATTTCACATATAAAATCGATTTTGTTGTATCACAGATGTGAATGCCACGGACACGGTGATATCTGTGACCCGGTGACCGGTGAGAAGTGCAACTGCGGGAACAACACGGAGAGCGACGCCACATGCCAAACATCCAGCTCCAGCAAGAACTCGGCCCAGGAGTGCTGGCGCTACCAGTGCGTCAAATGCAAGGACTCCTACATGGGCGACCCCAAGAATGGACACCAATGTTATAAGATGATGACGGCTGACAACAAAATGTGTTTCGATGCTAAACTTGTTGGTAAGTGTACTCAATTTTCAATATTCCCCTTAATTATTTTTTTGTTTGCATTGTTTTAAATAATGTTTGGTTTTTTCAGATGAGTGCAAAGTACGACCCCGCATGCTGAATCCAGGACACACAGTATTCTTCGTTGTCATCCCTAGATTTATGAACGTAGATATTCGAGTTATTATAGATGTTACCCAAGGAGCTCTCGATATATTCATGAGCCCCAACGACAGTTCGTTTGTAGTTTCTGTAAATTCTAGTTCGGGCGAACATCACGTAGACCTCGACCCCGCTCTGTTCCGAAATGATCCTCAGATCACTGAACCTTTCTTCTTAAACAGGTCTAATTTTGATAAGCTTTATAAATCAAAGTCGTTTTTCCAGAAAGTAGAGTACACATTAATATCGCACGAAGCTGAAGGTTTAAGCACGTACATCACAGTCGATAAGAAGAATACTTTACTTTGGGTGAAAGGATTAAAGAATCGTCTGGTGTTGACTCTTCCTCAGGCCGTTCACGATTTGGGATACACCAAATTTTATTTGGTTTTGAAAGCTTTGGAAAGCGAAGACGGAATAACTAAACCCAGCAAAGGCATGGTTTTCTTCAGACAAGATCAGCTTCATATCGATCTGTTTGTTTTCTTTTCCGTATTCTTTTCTTGTTTCTTCCTGTTCCTGGCGGCGTGCGTGGTGGCGTGGAAAGCCAAGCAGGCGGCTGACGTAAGGCGGGCGCGGCGTCGACACGTGGTGGAGATGCTGCACATGGCCAAGCGACCGTTTGCTTCTGTCACGCTGCTGCTGGCGCCCTTGAGCCCCGGAGCGCAGCGAAAGAAGGCGTGGGCGCGTTCAGTGAACGTGAGCACGGAGGCGCGACCCGTAGCGCTGGAGCCCACTGCGGACGGGCTGGCGGCCGTGGCCTCGGTGCTGGTGCGGCTGCCCGGGGGGCGCTCCGCCCCGGCACGCCTGGCACTTGCCTCCTCCCTGGTGCTCCTGGCGCGCACTCTTCCCTCTTCCGGCCGCACCTTCCTACGCCGGGCCCCTCCTTCCTAGACTCTTATCTCTATTGGTGTTTGTAAATAGCTATGTTTTATTTGTTAGACCATGACAAAGCTGATTACATATATATATATATATATATATAGTGTATATTGTATTATGAAGGCAATAACTTTTAGGGTTGTACATAATCTTTTATTCGCCGACCAGTCGATGAGGGAAATTAAAATAAATAATATAAACTTTTACTTCATAACTGAATCTACTTTCCAATGCTCAATTTTTTGTAATGTTTTAAAGTTTGGAGCCTTTTTAGAATGCTCAATTAACACATTGTTTGCGGGCGTTTTGTCAAACCACATTTGCATGGATAATTTTTTCATTTAAAATATTTAGCTGTGACTTTTTTATCTTATATTGAATACTTTATGAAAATTTAGACATCACCCGCAAACAATGTGCTAATTACATAGTCACTATTCATAACATTTCTTTAATGGTTTCAATCAGTTTATTTATTAATAATTTTTTAAAGCAAGCACTGAAAATTAGATCATTTTCGTGTATGTATGTATCTCCTTTCAACCTAAACTTGGTTCAAATAATATGTGATCTCATCACTTCTATTAATCAACATTCCATTAACAATGTGACTACTTTCTGTCTCTATATCAGCCATCCAACTTCTGATGTACATGTTATAATGATTAGATATGTATATATTATAATCTCAAATTCTTTCAACTTACAATTTTTTTTTTTATTTATTTATTAAAGGAAAAAGTAGATGTAAGTAAAAAGGTTTACAATTTACAATGACAATATTTAATACTACTCTTCCAGAGAAGCATTAGCTTGTGGTTGTAAATGAATATGTACCATCAATATAGCAGACATTAGATTTGTCACAAACTGTTTCATATGTATTTTTGACGTAGAATTGATTATCTATATTTAACAATATCAGTGCATTTCATTTGTAATAAGCAAGCAGCTCTCTTTGCACTTACTGATGAATTATTTGGTACTTTTAGAAATTCAGTTTGTATTGTAATATATATTATGATTGTATCGGGAACAAGATTTTAAAGGTAGATAATAAAATCAGTATGTGCCAACAGTTAAGAAGTAGTTTATATGTGTTTACACATAATATGATATGCGTAGGGACTTGTATTACTGGCTATTATTGACTTTGAATTGTGCATTCCGAAACCTATTGATATTATTATGTATATTTTCTTATTTATTTTCGTAAAATGTGCTATACCACTCATTAAAAAATAATTGTAAATACGAAATAACTTTATTTGTTTAACATTTGCCATTTTAACAATGTTTTTGGATTGTGAGCTATTTTAAACAATCTTATAAAGTACGTATTCAAGATAAGTGTTGTGCGACGTACCCAGATTTTGTATTAAACGTATAATATGTAGAGTTAATTTGAAGCAATCTCAGGTGAGTGAATCTAGGATGTGAAGGCTAAGTGGTAAGACGATAAAAACACAGATACCAAGTATTAATCATTGTAATAATATGTTCCCAATTATGGTTAGGGGTAATATAAGAATTTCTCAAGAATAACAAAGATTCAACTCAATAAAGAAACTGATAGAATAGTAATGAGTGCTTAGAGGTACCGTCCAGAAAACACTGATGATGTCCAACCTTATTTCAACTAACAAAGTTTAGGGTGAGGGTGTTTTTATATAATGCATTATATTTATATTTACTATTTATTTTCTCTCCAACTTTAAAAACAATCTATTTATCAAGAGTTTTTTAAAGCTGGAAGGTCAAATCCTGATTTCCAAATCCCAGATTGTTATAATACAGTACTCTCTCAGTAATCCGCCACTCAATTCGCCGTTAGTTTTATTACTTGAAAGCACAAAATCAATAATTCACTAGTATTCGTATGCCAAATTCAGTAGTCCGCCGCGTGTCTAGACTCAAGTGCCGAGCTTTGTTCATCGATGGGTTGTTATCTTGCTCTTACACACTCGGTTACTATATCACCTTCTAACTTGCTCTCGCTGACCATTTAACCAGGCGCCGCGTGCCTAGACTCAAACGCCAAGCTTTGTTCATCGATGGGTTGTTATCTTGCTCTTACACACTCGGTTACTATACTGCCGTCTAACTTGCTCTCGCTGACCATTTAACCAGTCGTCAGGGTTGATTAGAACATTTCAGTTAGTCTTCTTTGTATTCTAGCAACTGTCGCATGTTTTTTTGTTAATTTTGTTTGTCCACTTTTTGTTTGAATAAGTTTACAAAATGTAGTCTTTTCGCAAAAACACCTTAACTTTAAACCAAAAAATGTAAATTTTAAGAAAGATTGATAATATTTTGTATTTATGCACTATAATCCGCCGCTTTGACTAATTGGACACATGCCCTTGTTTTTAGGTTGGCGGATTAGTGAGAGTTCTGTATATATTTATTAAAGTAGTCTACTGAAAGACTTTTTTTATATAAGTAGACTAAATCGAGTGAATCGTTCCAATAAAAATACTGCTTGCAGAACGTTTTTTGCACAAGGCAGGAAAAGACGAGAACTGGAGTTCTAAATACACATTCCATTTTATTAATTCATTAACTTCAGTTTTCTATTATTTTGTAATAAATACCCATTTTACGTGTTTTTTTTCTCTGGAAATGTTACCTTATTAAGTACCTGATGTTTTTTGTTACAATTTTAATAGAATGAGGTCAAGAGTTGGTTTCAAACTGTTAGGCCACACAATAATGAATAATAATTGTTTTTCGTTTGGTCACTAACCTGCATTTGTGAAGCAATGGAAAAAACTAGTCACATTTAATATTTCTCACAATCCATTAGGTTATTATGCGTTTATTGAATCTCTGTTATAAAGTTTTCCAAGACATCAGAAATAAACTTATTTTGTGGGAAAACCTTATAACTGAGATTATTTTGGTCATTTGCATTCAGTCTTCAAGGGACTGTAAAAACAAAACTTCTTAAGCATGGAAATTTCTTACGTGGGAACTTTATAAGTGCATTTCACTGTAATATATCATTATTAATTTTACATAAATTATTACACCACTCTTTAGGTACCTATCATGCTCTTTTGAGAATTTTACACTAAACTTATTTGAGATTTTTCTCAGCAAATCATTTTATATTATGTAAACACTATCTTTTTATCGCGTCTGTTTAAAACTTCTTTTGTATTAGTTTTCTTGGTACCCATTGAACACTACTTCTTATTTCTAATTATTTGAAATATTTTCCATTGCTTCAGTCATGTTCAGTTGAATGAAAAACTACTTCCTTTTTGGCATAATTATATCCATATTTTTTGTGAAATTAATGTTCTGAAACCTTTAGCAAACAAAATTATTTATGTAGATAAAATATTTTTATGTGTGTGAATTATTTCTTCAAATTAATTGGCAACCATTGTTTAACTTTAAGCATGTCTGTGATTCAAATATAGGCAAAATAAATTTACAAGTTATGTGATTGATTAATGATTGATAATCTGATATTTTATATTTACATGACAGCTAACTTTGCAGTATTACTTATGACTCAAAATTTCTTCTTATGAATTTTAATCATGTTCATATAATATTATTATTATGTATATTATTGTAATTTTATTGAAAAATAGAGTATTGTATTTCATGTTGACTAAATTGGTATTTTATTTACTAAAACTAGTTTGCAATAACCTGGCAGAACCAAACAATCCAAAATCCAGTCAACATTGATATATATTTTCAGAAATGAATATTAGGAAGGTTCGTACAATGGATGTGGCCATATTTTGTGTATTCCCAAATATGGAAAAATTTACTATAAGTCCAACAAAAGACAGGTGATTTCCGAAACAGAGATACAGAAATTAAAATTGAATATATCTCAGTGTAAGTCCAATACCGTGGAAGATCTATTTGTAAATGTTCAGGAGGGACAAAAACTATCTAGGGATATAAGCGCTCTTGCTCGCTTATGTATTGGGGATGATTCATTTGCGGTATTGACTGTAACCGAGTAAAAGCAGTCTATTGGTCAATTTCAAAATTTAAAAGCGTCAATCAATGCGGCATGTGCTGTTCAACTGAAATCACTAAAAAAACTTTTTTTTTTATGTGAAACATTTTCTTTTACAACCTTATCATTCTTAGTCCCAACTGCTCCCAACCGTCTGGAGCCAGTGAGACTATGGCATCCCCAAATGGGGTATGTTGTGGGGCTGAAGGTAATGGGGAGGGGGAGGAGATGGGGAAGTACCTGGCTATTCAGATCTGGTCACCAAACAGGCTAAAGCCAAATCAAATTTACTTGCGCACGCCGGAATTTGAACCCGCGACCTCCAGCTTGCTAGTTGAGAGCCTTACCCCTCGAACACGGAGGTCGTCAAACATCTTTTGAAATTATTTGCTCAGATGCAGTATTGAACTTTCGTAGACGATATCCTTAATTTTATACTAACTCCACAGAAGAGACCCTGAGTTGTTTATTTCCCTCAGGGGATATGCCGTATGTAGGGAAGAGATATGAATACTATAAACCCACATTAAAATAAAGATTTTGTATGTAGGGAAGAGATATGACTACTATAAACCCACATTAAAATAAAGATTTTGTATGTAGGGAAGAGATATGAATACTATAAACCCACATTAAAATAAAGATTTTGTATGTAGGGAAGAGATATGAATACTATAAACCCACATTAAAATAAAGATTTTGTATGTAGGGAAGAGATATGAATACTATAAACCCACATTCAAATAAAGATTTTGTATGTAGGGAAGAGATATGAATACTATAAACCCACATTCAAATAAAGATTTTGTATGTAGGGAAGAGATATGAATATTATAAACCCACATTCAAATAAAGATTTTGTATGTAGGGAAGAGATATGAATACTATAAACCCACATTCAAATAAAGATTTTGTATGTAGGGAAGAGATATGAATATTATAAACCCACATTCAAATAAAGATTTTGTATGTAGGGAAGAGATATGAATACTATAAACCCACATTCAAATAAAGATTTTGTATGTAGGGAAGAGATATGAATACTATAAACCCACATTCAAATAAAGATTTTGTATGTAGGGAAGAGATATGAATACTATAAACCCACATTCAAATAAAGATTTTGTATGTAGGGAAGAGATATGAATATTATAAACCCACATTCAAATAAAGATTTTGCTTTAAGAAATACATTTATTCATTTGTTTGGCAATCTTAAACAATTATTACTAACTAGTTGTCGAAAGAAAATTAGCAAATATAAGACGACAGCACTAATAATTTTTTGTGAAAATTGTTTTAAAACACCTGAAAAGAGTGTTGTGCTATGTAAACCAATAGGAGTAGGGGAAAATCACATAGTTGATGCACTTACTTCATATTACTAAAATTTAATAAAACTATGGATAAACTCGTTGAATTCCGCCTCACGCTTGATCTGGGCCGACCATGAGCCAAACGGTACCATTAGACACCAAGGCCTAAGGACCTAGGTAGTAGGTAGTAGATAGATATACGAATAAATTTTCGTGTGCGGACAAAAATAAATTTCGAATTACTAATTGAAAACCATTTTGTATTAAAAAAAAATTTCTGTGAATATTTTTTTGGCGAAAATTTCGAATTATCGGGGTTCTACTGTGGATAGTAGGTAGTAGATAATACGTAGTAGGTAATAGGTAGATGGTAAGTAGTAGGTAAAAGATTGGTGATCACTGTAATCAATAATATTTGTATTTTTGTGTGGTGCAGTTTTTATGAAAAATAATCTCAAAGGTGATGTTTTAAGTTAAGTATTAAGTATCAGCGCCTTGGAAATGTGGCGCCCGGAGCGGATTGCACCAATTGTGCCCGCGTAGGGCAGGCCCTGCTCTTAATTCGCAGCACAATTAATAAATAGCACTTGGTTTCAACTTAATTACTATAAGAAACAACTATTTATGTTGTGGGAGATGGTAAAAGATGCATTAAAGTTCCATTTCTTCAAATTTACGTTTAAATGTTAGGAAATATGCATAAATTATGAAAATAACCCAAATTAAAAAAACCTATTTCGTCACCGTTTATTTAAACCCCCGACTTAAATAGTTATTTCCATTAGTAATTAGGAGCCTTTGCTTGAGGCGGAATTCAACAACTTTACCAAACTATGGTGCATTCAGTCGTTTTAACACTGATTATTCCTTTTGAGTCAGTAAATGGTTTTTGATAATTTGCAACAACTCTTTCTTAACGGTGTCTGATACTAGAGATCGAGCCCTCGGTGTAACTTTAGTCACTAGAGTGTCGATGCTTATGGCTGCTCCTTCGCTGTCTTTCACGACATCGCGGCAGAGCAATCTCACTTGGTCCCTCCAGCCACACTCTAAAAGTCGACGGCGTAACAGCTCCTTGAACCTGAAATATCAAACCATCATTCAAAGGAATTTTTAAAATGTATGAACAACAATAATAATAAAATTAATTGTTATTTGTGGCATAGTATACAACAATTTACCTTTCTCTATCTCCAGTTAATATAATACGTTGATTTGCGATAGTATTCAAAGCCATTGTCGTTTTATAAAATTAAAATAAACGAACTGTGCAGCACAAATGTAGTTTTATTTATAAAAATATCTACTATTTTTGACAGTTTGCGGCAAAATTTTGTTGATTTTGACAGAACCTGTGTAGCATGGATTAGTAAGTAAAAAAATTGAAACAGAATAACAGAAGACTGTTTTTTTCGTCTATGGTGATTTGTGATACATTAAGAACCTAAAAAGCCAAATTCGTGACTAAAGTTGGTCGTACACGGTGGGCCAGGGGCATATAACTTTGGTCTGACTTTAAAACCCATTTGAAACCGTCAAGCCCCACTCCGTTTTCTCATAATAAAAATGTTGTTGCTGAAAGTTCAGATCTCATTGGCTTAGAGTTTGACATCTCGCTCTTTACTCTCGCTATGCTATAAGGAGGTCTCGTGTAACGGAAAGAGAAAGACTAGGGCACACGCTCAATGATAGTTGTTAAACATCGTAAATTAATACGTAATATCAACTCGTATCAAATGTTGCTTACTAAAGTTCTTCGTGATAAAAAAAATACTCTTTAAAAGAGCTCCTTGCGAATGTTTTCTTGGCATATGCATCTACCCCACCAACGACTAAAGAAAATCCTCTCTTTTTTATTCAATGACCTCCACAATGTCTAAATGTTATTTACGGTGTCCGGAAACTCGTAGTACAAGCGGGAACCTGGACAATCTACACCACATGGAGAACCCAAATAAACATTTATTAAAAAAAATTAAAAAAAAAAATTAAAAAAAAAAAAAAACAAATATTTTTCGGCTATTTCAGGGTTAATTTTTTTCGTTATTCGATGTGGCGACGCCGACGTGACAGATAGAAATTATTGTTATCATAGGTAGGTACTCATACTCACAATATGTAGCAATGTTCCGATTTCCAATTCAAAAACACAAACACGTCACAAAAATTGTTCAAAATGTTCACCGTTAACTTCCAAGCACAGTTGGGTCCGTCTGATGGTTGATTCTTGCACTCTTTGAATCATGTCTGGGTTAATTTTTGCCTAGTCGAAGTCATTGATGATACGTAGTTTCTTAAGTATCAACATACAGGAAAAATTTTCTCTTTTATGAAGTACCACAAAAAAAGTCCATTGGAGTCAGATCAGGTGACCTCGCTGGCCATGCGGTAGGTTCAGCACGTCCTATCCAGCGGCCCTGAAACTCTTCATCGAGGAATCTTTGAACTTGTAACCCAAAGTGAGGCGGAGCACCGCCTTGCTGAAACCACATATTCCTTATGGTTATTAGAGGAATGTCTCCAAGAAGTACCTGCAGGTCGTTCTGCGAGAAATGCGAGTAAAGTTGTGAAGACAACCTTGCTTGTAGAAAACATGGTCCCAGCATCCTGTAGTATTCTGTATTAGTATATTCCATTGTAATGCAAAAATCACGCACTGTTTAAAAACACAAAAAATGTTATAAATAAATGGTTAATAAACGTCTAAATTTCACTAATAATTGACAATTCACCAAAAACGCACCATTGTTTTAAAACACACAAGTTTGTTAAATAAATCTTTAACTGAACTGACCAGCTGTGATGTAAAACGCAATGGAAGGTCCCTTGTATTACAGTACTGTTCAATTTATGCCAAACGCTGGGATTATTATTTTTTTAATTTATTTTAACGTTCCAAATTTGCAGTCGCGCCGTTTTGAACTAACTTACAACAATGTTGCTACAAAAAAATTTAATTCACTTCTGCTGTCAATTCACTCGTTTTTACACTTTTAATCGAAACAATAACTCAACAAAAGACAACAACACAATAAGTAACCAACTTTTTAGTTCAAATACAGTACAAATTAATTTTGTGCTATAACTTATCACTTACACTTAGGCGGCCTTTACGCTCCGAGGTTAAATGTACGACTTATGTAAGTTTTTGATACATTACACACAAGTGCGTTTAAATACGAGTGCAACTAATGGAAATTAATAGTTTTTCCTGAGTTTAACTTATGGAAGTGCTCACTGAGACCAATACACATGAAATTTTCATGTCAACGTGTTGCCGTTAACTTTGACAGACTATCTGTCAGATCATATAAAAAGTCGACTAACTAGATTCATACAAGTTGGCTTACCGCTAACAGCATGTATTCGCTACTATTACTTAGCATCCTGCAAACAATAACAAATAACAATATTTACACAATAAACTAAATTTTACTAATTTCTTCTGCGGAAGGTGTAAACCATTTGCCGTGTGTTTTTGTGAAGGTATGATTGTTGCAGAGTTAATAAGTTAGTTATTGCGGACACAAATCAAAATGAGGGATACCTACCAATTTTCGGAAAACTATTTCACCACTTGAAAAATAAACGTGACGCCGATATTGGTTGGGAACTTTGAAAGCTGATCCGTCAGTCCGTAAGTTACTAGAATTATTACCATTTATTAAATAAATTGATGTAATTTTTTATTCTCAGGTCCAAAAGTGTATTGGGGCAGTATGCTGTGGTGCGATTTCTCTTTACGCGCTTTTTCTTTTTAGCCAACGTTTCGGACAGCATTGTAATGTTCATCATCAGGGCAGATATGTGGATTGTGGTAACACGTGTCGCGATTTTGGAAGATAGATTAGCTGTTGAACTTACGAAGTTGTCGTAGTAGGTTACGAAGTAGTCGTAAGTAGTAGGTTGGCAGTTTTCCAAGAAGGTAACGCACCTTACCAAAAATCAAAGACGGATCTTTATTTTTCAATTATAGCATTATCACCTGCTTGGATTGCAATTCTTTTCCTTGAAATTCCTAAAATTGTCTGGGCGATTTGTAGAGCAAGAATTAAAAAAACGTTGATTCCATTTCCAAATGAGTTTTTGGGGATCTGGTGAGAGGCACGAAATGAAAGACGTGTCGTGAAGGTCACAGTGTTTATTAACGAGTCAGCTAGCCGTAATGAGAGTTGACGTAGGACAGATGTAGTATTCTCCGGATGCAGGCTGTGATGGCTGGTCAAGCGCGGGTCAGTGAGTCGACGCCGGGCGCTGGTGACCGGACTCGTTGACTGTCAGGCACTGGCGATCTTGGGAATCAGTACTCCAGTGCTGAGGGGAAGGCCGAAGGTGCAGTGGACCTTGTAGGCGGTTGAGCGGGAGCGTAGACCAGTGAGGATGCTGCGTATCCTCGTGGTGGTCATGGTGCGTGGATGAAGCGCTGGTCAGAGGCGCTGGAACGAGGGCGCTGAAATCCGTTGTAGCGCTGGCCAGGGACGGTGGCCAAGGCGCTAGGATGATGTCCCGATGGAGTCCATAGTTGAGTACGGGCGAAGCCGGGAATATAATCCTTCGCGCTAGTAAGAGGAGCGCGGGTTATCACTCGTTGATCCTTGTTAAATGACGGCGGACTGATGACTCACTGACTGCTCGCTGCGTCGGGCTTATTTATACTGTACAGCCGACGGCAACATTAGGTAGATGAATTCGCAAATAAATCGGAGACACTCGCTCAGTCTGGGCCTTTCGGGAACTTTTGGCGGCGCTGCGTTAACGCATAGGCGATCGGCTAGAACCTTCTAGCGAGTTGGCGTAATGTGCCAAACCGACTTGCAATCGTATTGTCGTAGGTAGGTCGCTTTGTTTACGATTAGCTCGGTATTAATTTGCAAGTACCTAAGTAGGTCGAGCTGTTTACTAAACCCTTTAAATATCAGGAACCCAAATTCGTATGATGTTTTGGGACAAATTTGGTCTCCTAATAATTAAAGGGTTAATGAGTTAGTCTGGATTCTTCTCTCAACGCCACACGTTCAAGAAGTTATTAAAGCCAATGTTGGACATATTTCATATTATTTAATATACTTTATACAAAGAAATATGTTCACAAGCATTTTTATTACATAATTAAAAAAATAATAATTAAATAATTCACGTTGGTTCGAGCACTACTGTATCTGAGAAGTTCGTTGACTTATCGTATTTTTGCAAACTATCGTGCGTCTCTCTCTTTCATATGTTTATAGAACCCAACATAACAGAGAAAGCTATATTTTGTGAGTATGTCATAAATACGTATGAATATTAAAAGAACTGCTGTTTTTAACCCTGCAGAGAAGAAATATTTTATGATTATACCGGATTAAATGAAGGGTGATTTCAAAATAATGATTAAAAACCTGTTTTCTTTATTTGTTTTACTTTTAAATGGTTTTAATTAGTTGGGTTCTTTGATCTTCAGTAATAATTTGATAAAAAAATCAACTTCTGACTCGATTTACTCGAAAACGAATGCTCAAATTAAAAAAAAAATCTACAAAATCGACTCCAAATGTGATGTAGATTCACCATTTTCCCGCTTGTACTGCGAGTTTCCAGACACCGTTTATATTACATCTACCTTACTCATGTTATTACTACCTTATTCATGTTATTGATACTAAGCCCTATCTTATCTTATTGTTTTGGTGAAATTAAACATATGTAACCATGAATTATTTTCATTTTTTTATTGAAGATAAGCAGAAAAAGGTCAGAATTCGACTGTCGTAGATAAGCATAATTATGTTTGCAAATTTTCTTTGGTTTCATTAATTTAATAAAATTTCTTGTTCTTTTTTGATTCAAATATCTAAGTAATTTTGAGTTTTTTCGTCTATGATTAACTCGTTTCACTTACACAGTTTCCTCTTGAGAAAATGGGCTGTGAAAAACGATACTTTCATTTTAGTTCATTTTCTCGGGACAATGCTTTGTTAGATGGACCTTGTCCTGACGAAACATTTCGATATGTTTCTGCTTCAAGGATGTTTTAATTTTTAAAATGTTTTTTTTTGGCTGAAGAATGAATGGAGTAGACTGAGCGCAAATATATTGTCTATAGTTGCACCTTTTTAAATGGCCTGAAATTCTCAACCTTGTCTATCATCACCGCTCTCAACCACTCCGTAGGTCTAATATATCAGTGGTTAAGTTGTGCACAAACCTTTTTCATACAAAAATCCAGAAGATATCAATCTAGTGAGTGCTTTATTTATGAGTTGGCCCGACGTTGGCACCAACCCGTCAACGTGTGACCGCTGTTGGCGCCGTTGGGCCAACGTTGACGCCAATAGTACAACAATACCTATAATCGAGTGACAGCTGTGTTTTGATCTGCTCCCGAAATAAATAGTTAACAATCTGGTACAGCGAGAAAATTTCCCCGTGGATGTGTCAAATCCGATGAGAATTGTTAGTTTTACTAAGTCAGTGTTCGATTTGTCAGTGATTGACCAGTGAATAAATAATTATCAGTATTTTAAAATCGAAAAATTAACAGTACATCTCAAGTCAACCAAAAGGGTAATAGAGGCAGTGTTTGACCTACAGTGTCTACCAAAATGGCAAATTCAGAAAAAAATCTGAGAAGCAAAGGACAAACGACAGCTGCTAACCTTTCATCTGAGCCCCACGTTTTAAACTTCGACAATCTGCTGGAAAAAAATTGAGATGAAAATGGAAAAAAAATTGGAATTATTTAAACAAGCAATAATAAAGAAAATAGATGATGAAAATCAAGAAACCAGAAACACAAGGGACTTCATCAGCCGTCAGTACGATGACATTCATCTTAAGATGGAGACCATTATCAAACTGGTTTCGGAAGTTGAATTAATGAGAAAGGAGCTAACGGAAAAGGACAGAATAATAAAGAGCCTGGAAGTCAGACTGGCAGAAGTGGAGCAAGTAACTCATGAAGACACCCTTGAATTTACAGGGATCGAAGTAAAAGAGGGTGAGCAGCCTGCAGAAATGATTAAACGGGTTGCCGCAGTCTCAGGAATCGAATTAAAAAGCGATGACATCCTCGACATCAAGAAAATTCCGGACCGACGACCTGGAGTCCCCCCAAAACTCCACGTCAGATTTACTAACCCCCAAAAAAGACGACAAATTCTACTGAACAAAAGGCAACTTAATACAATTACAGCACAAGGAAACGGATTCCAGAAGATTTTTGTTGGTGAAATCCTTGGTCACTATTTCAAAGATCTTCTGTGGAGGTCTAAAACAAGGGCAAAAGAAATGGGCTTCAAATATGTCTGGTACAAAGACTGTAAAATAATGATTAGGAAAAATGACGGCGACAGACAAATACACTACATCAAACATTCTGATGATCTTAAAAAAATTGATTAGTTTCTTTGATTGAGAGCCCCACTTTTACCGGTCATTCACTGGGTCGGTCATTCACTGGGTCGATTCCCCCAATATTGGTGAGTCATATCTTTTATGCTTATTTTCGCACTGTAACAATAATGAACTCCTGCACTAGCAATGAAAGGTTGAAACCCCCAGTGATGGCCACGGATTAGTGGAGCTCTCATTCAAGGGAATTAAACAATTCTTTTTTTTGTTTAGTATAAATTTTATAATGGCTATTAACTTTAATCGCATGTATGCAGAACATGGTGATCAAATCAACCCTTTTACTACTTCAGATGCCAAAATTTGCAAATATCTTATAGCAGAGGTAAAAAACACTACAATTATGCACCAAAATATTAGGTCAATTAATAAAAACTTTAACGAACTCCAGATACAGCTTAACCACCTTAATATAGACTTTGATATAATTATTCTCACGGAATGTTGGTTGTCAAACATTTATACTCCAAAATTAATAAATCACTACTCTTCCTTCAATTCGACAAAACATGATAGCCAGAACGATGGAGTCGTGGTATACACAAAAAATGATCTTAACCCCATTGTAACGGAAATAGACATTATTGGCGCGAACTGTTTGCAAATAACATACAATAATGACACTTGCATTCTAGCAATATACCGCTCTCCTTCGAATCGTAATATTACACCATTTCTAAATAGTCTTAATAGCATATTATCCAATCTTTCCCATACTAAAAATTTGATAATTATGGGAGATTTAAATATCAACATACTCCCAAACAATTCACATCACCAATGTCATGACTACCTAAACATGTTAGAATTCCATGGATTAATTAGTACCATCAATACACCAACAAGAATAGTCAATGAATCAACTTCATGTATTGATCACATAATGGTCAAAACTAATAAACAAAACAAAAGCATCATTTACAAATCAACAATTACAGATCACTACACAACAATCTTCACTTTGCAATCCGACACCACAAAAAATAGACGAGATCAGTCTCTTATATACAATAATATTAACTTTGAAAATTTAAAAGCCTCAATTAAAAATAAATCTTGGCAAGAGCTTTTCCAAATAAAAAACTCAGATGATGCATGGATATATTTTGTTGACTTTCTGAAAAATGAATTAAGTAATAATACCACAATTTTGTCAAAAAAAATTCCAAACAAAATTAAACCCTTGAAATCATGGATAAGTCATTCAATCATCAACTGCATTCGTAGAAGAAACGCACTACACAAAAAAGTGAAAGAAAATCCATATGACATAATAGCAATAAACATCTACAAAAGATACAGAAATACGTGCGGTGACGTCATCAGAAAGGCAAAAGAAATCTATTACGGAGTCAAAATCAAAGAAAGCAACAACGATCCCAAAAAAATATGGCAAATTTTAAGAGAAGCCACAAATACACAAAACACTAAAGACAAACAAGACATAAGTAAACTCTGCATTGATGGAGAAATTATTGATACCTCAAAAAACCCAAAGCTCGTTGCGGATCACATCAATAATTTTTTTATTAATATTGGGTCACATTTTGCTTCTCGTCTACCAAATTGTGGGAATGCTCAAACTTCTGAAATAGGACTCCAATTTTCTCAAAGAAGATTTAACTTTCAAAAAGTGTCTGGGGAAGAGATTCTAAAAATAATTAATTCCCTAAAAAACACGTCTAGTGCCGGAGTTGATGGGTTATCAACCAAAATTTTAAAAACGCTGTCTACGGAAATTGCATTGCCCCTAGAACACTTAATAAACTCTAGTATCACTCAGGGCCACTTCCCCTCAAACCTGAAACAAGGTATTGTTATTCCTATACATAAAACAGGTAACAAGACAAACATAAACAACTACAGACCAATAACTCTACTAACTAGTCTATCTAAAGTATTTGAAAAGGTTGTCAATGCACAGTTGGTAAAATTTCTCGTGAGCCATAAACTGATTTCAGAAAATCAATACGGGTTTCAAGAAAACAAGAGTACCTCAGACGCTATTGCTGCTGTCACTGATTTCATTGTTAAAAACCTTGATAAAAGCAAAAAATGTATTTCAATCTTCTTAGACCTATCTAAAGCCTTTGATACCATATCGCACAGTAAATTAACAAATAAACTTGAAAAAATCGGTATTGCGGACAACGAACTTAAATTCTTTAAAAGCTACCTTAATGGGCGTAAGCAACAAGTTAAAATAAATAACACATTAAGCAACACCTGCTCAACTAATTATGGTATACCACAAGGAAGCATATTAGGACCGATTTTGTTCCTGGTGTATATTAACGACTTATGTAACATTAATATTCAGGGGAAAATAGTTAGTTTTGCCGATGACACTGTTCTTCTGTTTGAAGCTGACACTTGGCCAGCTGTCTACAAAAAAGCTGAAACGGACATAAGCATTGTAAAAAAATGGTTGGATACTAATACGCTCACACTGAATGCCGAGAAAACCAAATACATCACATCAAGCATTAATATTACAGGTCAACCTCATGACGATGCCTCTATTAGAATACACACATGTTTGAATTCTGAAGAATGTTGTCAGTGTCCCTACATTGAGCGCACTGCTCAGATAAAGTACCTCGGCCTCACCATTGATCCATACTTCAAATGGAATCTTCACACTCAAAGTATTGCAAACAAAATAAGAAAAACCATGCACTTCTTCAGAACGATACGAAACTTCCTTAACTTACAACACTTGAAAATGGTTTATTTTGCACTCTGTCAATCTATTATTGAGTATGGTATCATAGCGTGGGGAGGTGGAACTTCATCTGCACTAGACCCAATCATAAGGGCACAGAAAACTATTATAAAAATAATTCTTAGGCTTCCTCTAATTACTGACTCGAACTTGATCTTTAAAATTATGAATGTGTTTGATGTTCGGCAGACATACGCAAAAACAATACTCACTCACCTATACACAAATAAACATACATACTACGAAAAAAGATCTAATACTCGCTGTACTCGAAGCAATAACAAAGACTTACTTCAAATTCCTGTAACGCACACTACTTTTGGACAACGAAATTTTAGATATCTTGCGACTAGACTTTATAACATTCTTCCTGATAAAATAAAAACATGTCATTCACAAAAAAATTTCAAAGATAGCGTAAAAATTTGGATTAAAAGTAATGATAGGGCCTTTACCGGTGCACTCATCCAAATTCGCAGTCATTGATGCAACCTAATTATTGTATGTATTTTCATATAATTGTAGGTATATTATTAGGACTATAAACGAACTTGGTATATGATGTATTGATATTGATGCTACCTAACTATTGAGTGTTCATATTTTTATATAATTGTAGGTACGTTATAGTACTATAAATAAACTTGGTGGATAGCTGCCTCAACACAGGCTAAGCCTAGTGAGGCGGGCTATGATAAACCTTAACATATAACTACATTAACATTTCTATTATTTACATTTATTTTACCTACTGTTTATATATTAATTTCCATTGATAAAATTATATACTCTTCTAATTTATAAACCAATGTACACAAAACAGTCTTACATGTATTTCCATAGTTATAGTTTGAAAATTTGTCACAATAAAGATATTTATTATTATTATAATATCCTTTGATTTGTGCAAGAAAAACCGACCATTATCGGGTCGGCCGGTCAACTTTGGCGGCCAACGAGTATATACTAAGCCAATATACACTAAGTGGTCCTGCACACGTTCTAGCGCATTGGCCCAATGCGTTGGCCCAACTAGAAGTGTGTCGTTCCGGCCGGAGCGAATCAAATGAGTCCGAGTCCGAAGGCGTTTGAATCGATCCGAGTCCGCAAAATAAAATGGATCGAGTCCGGACTCACTCTCACCTCTCGCTCTCAACTCTCACCTCTCGCTCTCGCCTCTCGCTCGAAACTCGCAAGGTGAAAAGCTTTAAAGGTGGGTACCTCACAAATTGAGTGAAGCAAATAAACAAATTATTAAATAAACCTACTTATTTGATTTTTAAAAAATTGGTAATTTTTTTAAACTTTTGAAAATTAGATTTTTTTTGAAAATTTGCCTTTTTTGGGTAATTCGAATTTTTTAGAAAATTTGATTTTTTTTTTTGAAAATTTCGACTTTGAAAATTTTGATTTTTTTGAAAATTTTAACTTTTTTTGAAAATTTTGTTTTTTTTAAATAGATTTTTTTTTTTAAATTTGACTTTTTTTTAATCTTGCAAATTTTGTATTTTTAAGTATCCTTCCTGTAGTTAATAATAATATGTGTAACTAATCCTTTACCTTTCGAAAATCGCGAGTTGCGAAGTAGGTATAAGGCTAGCTTTAGACTTGTAAGTCCCTTCGCAAATTCACGACTTCCAGCCAATGGGCATATTGCATTTTGAAAATCCAATATGCCCACTGGCTAGAAGTCGCAAATCCACGAAAAAACTTACAAGTCTAAAGCCAGCCTTACAGATAACAGGATACACAAAATTATTATTTCGTGATACTCATTGTGACGTTCCACCGGGTTCTGCGAATCCAGCTGATTCAAATTCAAGTCCACAGGACTCGAACCTCAATCGAATCAAGATGAGTCCGGCGGAACGGTTTCTAGTTTGAGTCCGCCGGACTCATTTCAAACGTTCCGACTCAAACCGTTCCGCCGGACTCGCTTGATTCGTTTTGTAGTATGAGTCCGGCGGAGCGGTTTGATCGCCTTGATTCGAAGGAGTCGGAGCGAATCCAATGAATCGAGTCCTTTAGAATGAGTCCGGACTCTGATTCGAGTCCGAAAAATGAGCGGAACGACACACTTCTAGGCCCAACGTGCACTAGCAGCATAATAATTATGTCACATTCTACCACTTTCTAGCTAAACTACTCAATGACTCAGAACGAAGTACACGAGAAATTCTATCTATGGCATCTATGCAATCTTACGTCAAGTCAAGAGAGATGATTTTGACATAAACTTATGACATAAACATAAACAAACAATTGTAGGAACATGGTAGGAATATTATACAACCCATGACCAATACAACAAATGGATACTTTCAAAGTAGTTAATGTTATGGTATTGTTCTTTGAATGATAATCTTTTGAAACATTTTTATGCATTTCCGGTAGACGTGTATTAATAATAAAAAAATTGACATTAAATTTTAAACTAGAGACAATAACGGTAAATATTTACCACAATAACATTTATAAACCATGGATCTAGCCAACAGTAAGTATGAATTAAATCAATGTTATTATTGAATGTTACTAATCGTTAAGCATTTGATGGTGTTGGGAGAATCTCTTAACATAATAAAAGAGATAGGCTACAAATAGTGCCATGTACAGACTTATGTATTAATTTCACAGTTTGTCTGCAGTTGAATACTATCAATCTGAAAATAACTTCTGGGAAGCCTTGGCCAAATGAGGATGCCCTAAGCCTCTCAGTTATTCCTAGTATTGCAATTGAGGGCTTACTCACTTGTAATTAATTTTTTTATTTTCATTTTCCTTTTATAGTAATTAAGGTAAAACAGAAGGTTTTATTTAAAAATATTTCGTAAAATCCGTGTCCAACGATTCCGAATATTTCCTTTTTTTTTTCAATTAGGTATATTACAATACAAAGCTATGTTTATTGCAGTAATATGATTTGAAACATAATAATTAAAATTGGAAAATGGCAAAAAAATGTCAGTTACCATTCTTTACACGAACACACAAATCAATTTATGGTATCTAACATATTTATAGGTTCGAAATCTGTATGATAATATAAAACGAAAATGCAAGACATATAAGCAATGCAAAAAAAAAAAAACAAGTTCTAAGCTGTTAATGTAATTAACACTTCTCTAATTGAGAATAACTCGTGTTTAGGGATTGATAAGTCTGCTATTCTCATAGTTGTATATTTTTTCAGATATTGAAGAAAGCCAGCCATTATGTGAAAATGTATCAGTTATGCCGTCTTTTGTAAGTGACCCGGAAGATATTTTTCGGTGTGGAAAATGCAAAGAGACCTTCCAAACTCTAATAGAGTTTTTTTCTCATAAGAGGGAGCATATCACAGCAGACACTGAAAATATGGCTTCCCAGATAATGATAAGAAATGAAAATGAAAAATCGATTAGTTTTGCTCAGCCATCTAATCAAATATGGATATGGAATTCAGCCAATGCCGTAACAGAATGCCAAAAAGTAACAGTTTCTTCTTCAGATGAGATGAATAGAGAGGAAGCAGTTCCTTGCATCAGAACTCTCCGGTATATCCAGCCAGTTGAGCCTCAGGAGTTTATTGAAGAAGCAAATGTTGTAACAACTCTCCCCTGTTCCGAGCAGCCTTCTAGTGGAACACCTGGTGAACTAACCTGTTCTGTGTGCCGGGGAGTTTTCAAGAAACAGTTTGACTTGTATCTGCACTTCCGATCTCACACTGGAGAGAAACCATTCCAGTGCATTGTGTGTGGACGAACCTTCTCCCATAAATCTAATCTAAAGAAGCACATGGCAACGCACCGAGTGTGGCCCGATGGCCTCAGTAAAACCCTCCCCTCTCCCGCCCACCAGGGAGTGGGAAGTAACCTTGGATACAGTTGTCCATATTGCCAAAAGCGCCTGAACACTTATGTAACCTTAAAAGTTCATCTTAAAGAACACGGACACCAAAAGGTTTACAAATGTATACAGAATAAATGCTTGGCAATGTTTGTAGATCTTGATTCGTTAATATCTCATATTAATATCAATCACCCAGTTACAGAATACCACTGCCACATATGTTCACTAAAACTTTTATCCCTCAGTGAAATTTCCAACCATCATAAGAACCATCATCCGAGCTCTTCCAAGAGCAACCAGGTTACAAAACACACCTGTATGTATTGCAATGTGAGTTTTAAGAAGCACGATAGATTGGCGCATCACCTGGCTACAGCGAGTCACATCAATACCTGCTCCCATTGCAACAAGACATTTGTAAGTGAGCGAGCTCTACGGCGTCATCTAGTGTTGCACGATGACTCTAAAAACTTGAGGTGTGGTATTTGTGGTTTGAACTTTAAGACCAAAAGCTATCTCTTATCACACATGCTGACCCATAGCAAAGAAAAGAACTTTATGTGCATTATCTGCAATGTCAAATTCACAAGGAAAGATATCCTGATGCGTCATATCAAAATACACCAACCAAATAAGAAAAAGCCTTGCCCTTTTAGATCTCACCTCGGTTGTACGATGGAATTCACGAGAACTGACAAATTAAATCAGCATGTTAAAACTCACACGGAGAAATTGGGTTCTAAGAGAAAAACCAAAAGTACCAATAAACCCGTTGAAACTAGTGAACATTCTACTATAGAAATTATTATAGTTCCCCTACCAGATGCACAGGGCTCTGATCAACTGGAGTCGTCGGGTCAGAATGCAGAACCACCACAATAATCATATTTTGTAGTTGGTTGGGAAAGAGAAGCAGAGATCGCCCGCAGATAAGTTGACAACTTAAAAATAACTGCTACAACTGGTTTCAGAAGGGCGAAAGCTACCAGAAGGATGGGCAAAATCAAATATATTTGAGGGAGGCCTATAAAGGATATGTATTTAAAAAAAATTATTTAAGAAACAAAGTTATACAAGTAAATTAATTTTACATTTAATGGTGAATTATAAAATAACCCAGTAAAGTTCCATTTACATTATTTTTTTTTATAGTTACAGATTATGGTGCAAGTATATAGTAAAAGTTATAAGACTACGTAGTGTATTTAAATAATAATATAGAAATAAAAATTTTAATTTAAGTTCATCTCGAGGTTACTTTGATTTTGAATGTTTTAAGGGTAAAGTGGAAAATATCAATATCTCTTAGGGTATTGTAAGATTTACAGATACATCCAAGCAAAGGTCCAAATAAGGTATTCGATCTGGAATCTGCAATGAAATACAATCCTTTGTAATAGAGCTGGTGAGTCAATAAGTCAGTTAGGCAGTTCACAATGTTATAGAGAATCAGTACGTCAACATTTTTTCTGCGTTTGTAAAGATTAATAGGGTTACACTGATGACTTTCAAAAATTTTTTTTGAATACTTTCAATTCCGTTAATACATACACCAAGCTTAGTATGTATTGAGGATTTCAAATGACAGATGCAAATTCGAGATGAGATCTTACATATGCCATCCATAGTAGTTCAAGTATGTATATGTAAAAGGTTTATAGAATGGTTTTAAAATTTACATAAAATGAAGTCCATTTTAGTTAATTTTACCCATAAACATGTATATTATATATATACAGGGGTAGGTATATGTATTTTATTATATATTACAGTGTTTCGTTCTGATAAATAATACTTTTTGCAAATTAAATGATGAATTTCTAAAACAATGGTTATATTTATAGTATTAATACCTATCCCATTTAATTTTTAACATAAACATTATATTCTTATCAGTTTACACTGTATTTAACAAGTATTTTTTTATCTAACTCAACCTAACTGTTTTCACCGCATGCGAAACACAGATTCTTATCGTTGTGGTGGGAATATTTCCTGTCCACCGTTTTCCAGAGTTCTTGCTTCCTGCTTCTAGAGTTAACTCAGCCTACATTTAACTACTATTTGCATCGCTGTGAACTAGTGCACACATTTAGTGGATCTACACTAAAATTGTTTTGAGAAATGTCGAGAGGAACATACACCGTGTACAAACCTCAAAGGCCAGATTCTAAGCAAGACTCTTGGAGATCTTGTACCTGTTCAGTTATTATCTTTGTGGTAATTTGTCTCCTCATCCTTCTGGTTGCCTGGCCGTTGAAGTACAAAAATGCAGAGAATGGACATGGCCACAATAAAGAGGTAGATTTTTTTTTTTTTTTTTGTGATTATTATGCATTATTTGCCAATTAATACACAATACATACTTTATTTTAATAATTTGTGAAATAACTCATATATATTTGAATAATTTATATACCACCCTACCACGGATATAAATTTTTCGTGGACTGTGTATTTATCCACTACGCTGATTTGAATACTTAAAAATTGCCTCTAAATGTGGTCCTCTACAAAACACCAGGGGTTTTCAAGCATTATATGAGTCGTCGACTTGCAAAACCCTCTCTGGAGATTTTTTGACAAAAATTGCAGTTTTGCAGCGAATTGTCAATTTAGTCGATGTATCGACGAAATTCAAAATTATTTACGAATTTCGCAAAAAAAATAATTTTTGTTTGTGGATTACTCGCAATCGTACTCGTAATCCCGTTCCGATTGTAAAATGTGATGTTGAAAATCCGCTCCGAAGAATCGACCAATCAGATGTCTTTATTCAAATAAAGATGCTTAAAATCCAATATGGCCGCTTTTGCTTTCCATGAAAAAAGGTTAGTTTTTAGTTGAAACATTGGATTTATCTTTGACGATTGGGAGAATCTCTTCCAATTGAATGAAGGAAGAGTCCTGTAAATCCAGATACGTGGAAACGTAACAAAATACGCAATGACAAGTATTTCATGTTATATTTTGACATTTGTCAGTGACGGTCCGTGGAAATTTATCGTTCGATGGCTTCTTGTAAATTTGATTTTTAACTGATATTATATTAAAAAAAACTGAAGGTTTTCATTGTCCTTTTCATAATGGCAAAAAGCAATAGTTAATGATTTGATGAAGAACTTAAGGAGATTTACATTACTTTTTATAGGTATTCTGCAAAAAAATATCTAAAGTGTAGGCATAATAAATTTCAAGAGGTATCAGTGCCTTTCTTTAAAGAAAACAATATTAGGAAGTTTCATGGTGCATTTTACGCAACTGCGAAGAAAGATAAAAGATGAAAACAGGAAAAAATATTACATAAATTGTCAAAAAGTCATTGTTATTTTTTTAAAGTGTTAAAACACAGGTATCCAAATTAGTGCAATAATTTGGCGATTATCTCGGAATCAACCAAAGCTTCCAGGGCAGGTTTTGCAAGTCGAAGACTCATATGTAGTATGTAATGTCACCCACTTTTAGAATAAGGTTAGTCGGAGGAAGTGCGGCATGTAAATGAAAGATTTGAATTCAATTAGGATTTTATAAACGAATAAGAATTCTTAGCGCGGGAACCGTAGGAAAATTGTAAAATATAATACATTCATTTTAGTTATAGCTGACACCTGAATGCACATACTCCGTGAAATGCCTCAAGGGCCGGCCCTAAGCGGGCGCAGTTGGGACAGCACACTCCGGGTGATAATACCTCACCTAAAACATCGCCCTTGAGATTATTTTTCATAAAAACGGCGCTACACGAAAACACAAATCATGCAAATATTATTGATTACGGTGATCTCCTACATAGGTGTCTACTGGTTTTAAGGGGTTCCAAAATTTTACTTGCACCAGGCTCCGTTTGGTGCAGGGCCGGCCCTGAATGCATCTGTCTATTATATGTTTTTTATAATAAACACAGAAATGTATTAATATATTGAAAATGTTAAATGCACTTTATAAGCCAGCTCTTGTAGTTTCGTGATATAATTAAATAAAAACTAGCAAATATGTAGGGTTTTACTCTCTTGGGGAGTAAAAATCAAAATCATTATGAAAGTAAATATCTGTCAGACTAAAAGCAGCGTAAAATAAAAGAGCCATCTAGAACTTGTCGACTGTGACAGTTTTAATACAGTATCTTCCTAGATGTCGCACACAGTCACAAATTAGTTTTAGCTTTGTTTTCTCATTAAATCTGAAAGACGCGCATACCCTATAGACGCACTTCCCCAACTGCCCTTAATCTATTTGTTTTTTTAAAATTTGAATACCACTCAAGTCCAAACTGCTTCCAACTATCTGGAGCCAGAATTACATTGGGGTTTGTTGTGAGACTGAAGGTAATAAGGAGGGGAAGGAGATGGGGAGGAGGAAGGCGGGGAAGTATCTGGCTATTCAGATCTGGTCACCAAACACAGCTATAGCCATTTCAAGCAACGTTTCAATTTTGAATGGTGGTCTTACACCAGGACGATACTGAGAGGATCTTCCACCCTGATTGTGTGCTTATGTACTACCTGAATATGATTTGATTATTATTACTTAGCCCAATATTTAATTACATCACGGAGTACTATGTTTTGAAAATCTTAAATGTAATGAAAATTATTTTTCCACAAATTAAATTAAATACCTTTAAATTTTATATTTTTGAGTCACATTGTATAATTTTCACAGAACATCGAAGGATATAGTGCAGCATATAAATCAGATGCCGAGACAATTCCAGTAAATAATACAGATAATAAAAAAACTGCCAATGTTATCAGCCAAATTCCTTTGACCACAACACCAAGTGAAACAAAAGTTACAGCTACTGCATTTCGTAAAGGGCATTTTGCCGGTGCAACCCGATTTCATAACTTTGAAGAATCTACCCAAACATCAACCACAACCGCCACCACCCCTCCTTTGATAGAAACGAAGACCGTAAAAACTACAATCGAAGGCTTTGTTAATAGAACTTTATCAGAAAGTATTTCAACAACAGAAACTCCTACCGAGAGAGAAGAAATTATAAACAAAACCATTCCGATTCTATTAGAACATGTACCTACATCAAAAACACACACAGAAACAGAAAAAACACCCACAACATACAAATCCATTCCAATTCTGTTAGAAAATGTATCTACATCAGAAACACACACAGAAACAGGGGAAACACACACAACATACAAATCCATCCCAATTCTGATAGAAAATGTATCTACATTAGAAAATCACACAGAAACAGGGGAAACACACACAACATACAAATCCATCCCAATTTTGCTAGAAAATGTACCTACATCAGAAACTCACACAGAAACAGTTGAAACACACACGACATACAAATCCATCCCAATTCTCTTAGAAAATGTATTTACATCAGAAAGTCACACAAAAATAGGGGAAACACCCACAACATACAAATCCATGCCAATTCTCTTAGAAAATGTATCTACATCAGAAACACAAACAGAAACAGGGGAAACAAACAAAACATACAAATCCATCCCAATTCTCTTAGAAAATGTAACTACATCAGAAACACACACAGAAACAGGGGAAACAAACACAACATACAAATCCATCCCAATTTTGTTAGAAAATGTACCTACATCAGAAACTCACACAGAAACAGTTGAAACACACACGACATACAAATCCATCCCAATTCTTTTAAAAAATGTAACTACATCAGAATCACACACAGAAACAGGGGAAACAAACATAACATACAAATCCATCCCAATTCTCTTAGAAAATGTAACTACATCAGAAACACATGCAGAAAAACAAACAGAAACAGGGGAAACAAACACAACACGCAAATCCATACATTCTGTTGGCACTGAAGAAATTAATTCTCACCTAGAAAATGTCAAAAGTGTTTCCAGAACATTTGACAATTATAATAATATTGGAACAACACCAAATGAACCAAATGCTTTGGAAAATTCAACTCTTTCTACCCCTTTGTCCAGTGTAAAAGACACAACCGATAAATCACTTAAAACTGTAGAAATTTCGACAGAAATGACAAAAAGTTATGAAGCTGCATCAACAACTCCTTACGCAGCTCCTAAAACAATTACAGAATCATCCTATTTGAAATTCTCACCATACCAAGATATAACAAACGAAGAAGAAACAAATGTTTGTGATACAAATACTTGTAAAAACATTGCCAGTAAATCCTTGAGTTTTATGAAGCATGATGAGAATATCTGTGAAGACTTCTATAGTTACGCTTGTGGCGGCATTTCTAAAGATTACTTGGTAGAAAGAGACCCATCCGCTGACTTTCTGAAGAGGTTAAAAGGTATGTTTAATTATTATTTTGTAAAGGCTTACTGGTGTTCAGTATTTTTAAAGTGTCAATCACTTTTTATGCATATGATAAAATAGAAATCTCATATATTTACAGATAATTTTTAAAATATTTTATTTTCAGACTCTATAGAAAACACAGGGAAAGACAGCTCCAAATATGCGGTTGCATTAAAGAATTACTTCACTTCATGTATGAATTACGATTACAGCAAGGTGAAAGCATTAGACCCCGGTAAGTGTGGCAACTATACCAAGGCCTTCGAGCAGACGATGAAATTAAGAACTGCAGTTTCATATTTCATGTTATTCATTATTTCACTGTCACCTATCTCTATTTTTTTTAGTAAATTATTTTCCTTTTTCTTACTTTATACATTTTAAACTGTATTTTGAATAAAATGATGTATGTATTGCCATATCACTTTGCCCATGCAAATTTTCCTTAGAGCGAAACCAATAAAGAATTTTTAATAATCTGTTTAAAAAAAAAGTAGTAAGATTTTTGACTATAAGTTGGTGGTTTCAGGTTCCATTCCTGACCATGAATAACTATATTTCATACAACCAATACAATCGACTACTGTTTCTCGGTGGGAAAGTTCAATCCTCTGTCAAACTATATTATTATTGACTATAAGTTGGTGGTTTCAGGTTCCATTCCTGACCATGAATAACTATATTTCATACAACCAATACAGTCGACTACTGTTTCTCGGTGGGAAAGTTCAATCCTCTGTCAAACTATATTATTATTGACTATAAGTTGGTGGTTTCAGGTTCCATTCCTGACCATGAATAACAATATTTCATACAACCAATACAGTCGACTACTGTTTCTCGGTGGGAAAGTTCAATCCTCTGTCAAACTATATTATTATTGACTATAAGTTGGTGGTTTCAGGTTCCATTCCTGACCATGAATAACTATATTTCATACAACCAATACAGTCGACTACTGTTTCTCGGTGGGAAAGTTCAATCCTCTGTGAAACTATATTATTATTGACTATAAGTTGGTGGTTTCAGGTTCCATTCCTGACCATGAATAACTATATTTCATACAACCAATACAGTCGACTACTGTTTCTCGGTGGGAAAGTTCAATCCTCTGTCAAACTATATTATTATTGACTATAAGTTGGTGGTTTCAGGTTCCATTCCTGACCATGAATAACTATATTTCATACAACCAATACAGTCGACTACTGTTTCTCGGTGGGAAAGTTCAATCCTCTGTCAAACTATATTATTATTGACTATAAGTTGGTGGTTTCTGGTTCCATTCCTGACCATGAATAACTATATTTCATACAACCAATACAGTCGACTACTGTTTCTCGGTGGGAAAGTTCAATCCTCTGTCAAACTATATTATTATTGACTATAAGTTGGTAGTTTCAGGTTCCATTCCTGACCATGAATAACTATATTTCATACAACCAATACAGTCGACTACTGTTTCTCGGTGGGAAAGTTCAATCCTCTGTCAAACTATATTATTATTTTTTTGAGTCTTGATAACATTTTAAAATAGATAATAATTTTAGTATAAAACATTGTTTTTACGGGTTGATTTTTAAATTATTTATATGCTAATTTGCATTTTTTCTTTTCAGCTCAAGAAGCTTTAAGTGACGTTGGATTCTTTTGTGACAAAAATACAAAGTTTCCTTCACTCACCTCCTTACTGACCAAATTGTTGAAGAAAAACTTTCCAGTTCTTTTTGATGTGAGACTGGACGTGGACCCAAAAACAAAGAATCTTAGTCTTGTCATAATGCCAGTCTTTCCCGACATGGAATATGACAGTCTCACGAGAAATAATGAAAATGAGAAATTCATCATTGATAAAACAATGTTCAGAATGGGGGAACTTAACCTCACCGAAGCATATATGATGCACGATGATGCTCGGAAAGAAATTTCTCAGTATTTGCTCGAGGTTAGGCAAGCTTTAGAGAGTTTCAAGGTTTTTGATGGAAAATTGGGAAATAATCTTTTATCAGAGGTACTAATATTTTTGGAGTTAACAATTTTAGATGCTCAGAACCAAGTAAGTAATTTTTATAATTTTAAATTTATCTGCAAATAAATAGTTCTACATAATATGTATATTTTTTATTATATTTTAATATAATGTATGTTATTCATTTGAAAATTCTTTCAAATGTGTTTTAAACATTTATACTGATCAAATAATATAAAATATTTAGTATAATTTGAATCAATTGAGTAAAATATATTATGAAAATAAAACCATTATAACCATGAAATTTTATTTATTTAATTTGTTGTAACCAACCGGTTTCGCTTATCAAAAGCATCTGCAGGGTACAAAAATAAACTGTTTGTACCCTGAAGATGCTTGGGCTAAGCGAAACCGGTCGGTTGAACAAATTAAATAAATAAAATTTCGTGGTTATAAACAAAGTAATTGTTTTATTTTCATTAATATGTCAATCCACAAAGAGACAGATAAAAAAAAGAAAAATATGTAATATAATTGATCTATAATAAAATTGGTTATATAATATAATTCAAATGTATAAAGTCAACAGCAAACTATCATCGCATAAGTCTTCCGGAAATCTATGCGAATACATTGGTTGAATTAAAATTAGTTTTTTTAAATGTAAGCGATTATTTATTCTATTTTGTTTTCCCATAAACACTTAGGCCATAGGCCCATTGTGCTTTCTCCCATTTTACCTCATTCCTTTAACAGGAACCCGGTCCTTTTTATAAAGTTCACCAGGGTTGTCATTGGATATGAGGATATGTCTTCTTGTTCCACAATATGCCACATATCTCTTCTCCACTCCTCCTTGGTTCCTTGAAGGCCCCACAATGGAAAAGTCCACTACCCCTGGTTCCCTGAAGACCCCACAAGGGAAGGTGTCATCTCTCCTCTCCACTCCTCCTTGGTTTCCTGAAGACCCCACAACAAAGGAGTCCACTCCCCCTTGGTTCCTTGAAGGCCCACGAGGGAAAAGGGAGTATTTGAATGGTCCAATTTTCGTCCCACGAGCATCTAGGGAAAGAGCAGGTCCACTCCAGCAGAGCCCCGTTTATTAAATACTTCGAGATGCGACCCTGTTTCTTAGAGGCACTGTTTGTGGCACTGTTCCCCGGGTTGTTCAGCCTGATCACGATAGCTCACGCCTTAGCTTAGGATGGCTATTGCAGGTCGTGTATCAACTCCTTGAGCGATGGGTTCGCCAGATTCCTTACGCTCTCAATATACATAAGTGCAATAGTTATCAAACTCATTAAAATTTCAGTGCAACCAACTGCAAACAAATTTCTTTAAATTTCTTTAAAATTGTTTTAAACCACTTTATTGAGTTATATAGGTCGACCAGATTCGGTTGCACTCAACCTTCTTCAGGACAATGGAAATATAAACTTTATATTTCCAACCGAAACCGGTCGACCTATATCAAACTCAATAAACTTATTTAAAATAAACTTTTTTTTTTTCATTTATATAATGTCAAGCCACAAAGTGTTTGCATTCTTGATGATTATTTTTAAGGTCATCCAGCATTTTTGTATTATAATAACATATGTGTGTACTCTTGTATCTACTTGTATCTACTATCTACTAATGCATTATTTTTTTTTTTATCTATGCATGTAATGAAATGAATCTGTGTGTGTGTTTTTTTTCAGTTCCTACCAACTGCCATTAAAAGGAGGAAAGAATTTCAATACAAGATTTTTACATCAAAATCTCTTGAAAATCTGCAAAAAAGCCTTAATCTGGTAAAACCATTAATCAAAGCTAATTAGCTTGAATATACCATGATAGTTATCTAGTTAGGTATATCTGTCCTCATGATGGATACTGTAACGCTGTCCGAAACGTTGGTGTAAGGAGGAAGTGCAACAAGGCATAGAAACCCAAAAATGAATCACGATAGTTAGGTATTGTATTACCTGCTGTTAGTTAGGTACCTGATGAGGCGCACTCTCCTCTTTCTGGCAATATTGAACCATTACAATGTTAGTTTTGACAGCGGGATAGCAGTAGATGTATCACATATACCACAGCCGCGTAGATAAGGTTAAAAAGGAAATTATACTTGTATTGGCGTAATTTATGCATAACACAATCTCATTTATAAAAAGCCATCTAGTGCAAGTTTTCAACACAGTTAACTTTATTGAACATTACAGAGTGAATCTATTCAATTGCCAGATGACCATATTTTATTGTATCTTTAATAAAAAAGTGGTATAAATTTTACGCGGCGCATTATGTCAGAACAGTGAAATACATACCATGGAGTTTGTTTGGTTAAAACATGGTCTTAAACCAGGCACGAGGCCGGCTTTACCACACCAACGGTGAACTATTTATATAAATGTGGTTAACAACATTACATTCCCAGCCACATGTGGTTTAGGTTGGTAAATTCCCTGTACTTTGTATAGTAGGTTATCACAATATTAGGTAGGTTGGTAGGAACCTACTTATCTACAAGCCGATCCTAAAATTGTAGGCTAAAAAACTTTTGAAAACTGTTTATTTTGTTCTGTATGTATTTGGTAAATTTCTCTTTAAAAAGAACAAGATTTGTGACTTAAATGTTTTGCATTGTTTTGAACTCTACTCTTTGAAATTCAAGTACCTAGACATATTGTTGTGATAATATTATTGGTAGGATTTTACTAAAATAATACTTTATTACAGGTGAACTGGGAAGAATTGCTCACCGAACTTGTCGGTCCCTTACCAAAAGACATTCATGTTCAAGTTTATTTCATGTCTTATTTATCTAAAGTAATGGATGCTTTGAAGACTACAGATAAAAGGTGAATTTTGAAACATTTGTCTTTCTTTTCATGTTTTTTATTAGGATGCTGGGGGTTTCAAAAGCCACAGCAGATGAAGCACTACATAATGGAGAAACTTCTCCTTCTCTCTAATAAGCAATGTGCGTTACAAAACAAGGGTTACAATAGAACTGAGCTCTCAGCGGCAAGACCATATAGCCTTCTTTATGTCATTACAATTTAATGGTAATGAGTTTGTACTTCCATATATTTATATGTTTTTCATTATTGGGACAATGACATCTCCAATTAGGGTATGTTGTGTTGGGGAGGGGAAGGATATGGGTAAGAGGAAGGTGGGGAAGTGTCTGGCTATTGGTCACCAAACACGGATAAAATCATCTCAAGCAACATTTCGATTCTCAATGGTAGTCTTTCACCAGGGCGATACTCCAGGAGTATCTACCAACCTGTTTATTTATTATTGATTTCTTTGAATAATCCCATTCATTCACAATTATATTTTTTTCACCTTTTAGAGAAATGCATAACAGTATTTTAGCCTTATACACACATCATCTGTACAAACAGTATGTGTTGGAGCAAAAGAAAATTGGTGAAAGGACTTCGTACTGCCTCAAAATGTCAAGCAAACAAATGCAAGATGTCAGTTCTGCCCTGTACCTTGATTCTTTCGAGAAAAACGAAATCACTGATCTATACAAACATTCCGAAGATATATTTGAAAGACTTGTTAACACATTGTATTCGGAGTTTAATAAGGACTGGTTGAGTGAAATTAAAAGCGAACAATTGGCAAAAGCAACTATTGGGAATTTGTCACTGCTCGGTGTCGGAGATCATTTGCCTTGGAAAAATCCACAAGACTTAATTGATAGACTTGAAAAGGTTTGTAACATTAATTATTCACTATCATAAACCCAGTCAGTTTGGTACATCCACTATTTTCTACACAAATTTTGTTAACTGTTGTGCTTCATTTCATTACGTTTATTTTATTTTTTTCAGTATGATGTGAATATATCATGTTTTATAGTAAATACCAATGCATTACACGAAAGAAATCGAAAACTCCTTTACAAGCAGTTAGGCAATGATCCAATGATACCAGAAAATCTGTAAGTAACTTTTATGACACTTAACCAATATTATTTAATGTACAAACAAATTTAACCCTTAGAGGCCGACAAGAAACTTCAATAAATAAAAATATTTTTTTGTTAAGGCGATGCCATACGTAGTAATGCAAAATCATGTAATACATCTTGGCCTTTGAAATAATCGAGTTTTTATTAGATAAGTCTTTTTATTAGCCCAGAAAAAAATAATGTATAAGGCCTATGAAAACTGCTTTAAAGTTCGAAATCTCGTACTTACGAACCCATTTTCGGTTATGATTTTATTGTATAATGTGGCGAATTAAGTTATTTATAAAATGATTGAAAAAAATTAAATATTTATTCCTAAACATCCACAAAATAAAATAAAAGGCATTTTTTGGCCATGTTTTTTTCTTGCATAAATCAAAACAGGTGGATGGTGTTAAGCGGGAATTTAAACCTTATCACCATCTATGTAAGGGTTGTTATTGATAGCGGCTCAATTTAAAATATTACACGGCGTAATGCATCGCCTTAAAGCCAACACACTGGCAATACTCGATAAAGTGACATTTTATTTTTTGTCTTTTAACTAATCTAATGGAGGTTATATACAAAGGCAAAATGAATGTATAATTTCGACACTGCAATTGCAATGCTTCGTACCTTGGGCATGATTATTCAATACTGCAAATGCGACCTAATACAAAGTTATACATGGTTATACATTGGTTAATACAAGTACTAAATAAACACTTAATCCTTTCAATACCAGAGTTCCTTCTGAGGAACATGAACAAAAAAATTAATATAATAACAAATATTATAATTAACAAATACTGTAAATATAATGACTTATCCCGTTTTGGCTGTTTTGCTTGGACTGGGATCCATTATTATTTTTATGTTATCTTTATATTTTTTTCCCTTTACACATGAGTTTTTGACTCTTGTAAAGGAAAACATGTTAACGTTTATTTGAAATATGTAAATATATTTTTTTTAATTTTTTTATACATGTTACACTGTAAATTATTATTTTTTTAAATCAAACAATTGTTTGCGCGTTAGATTTTTTTTCCTGACCAATAAAAAAATTAACCCTCTGAGACGTAAAAATAATGAAAATCGAATTAGAAAAAAATGAGCAAAAAAAAATTTATAATAATTGTTTAAGGTGTTATACCAAGTTTAAAATATGGTCTATATGTGGAAATAAAAGTGAGGTGCTGAAAGGGTTAAGCCACATGTTTACGTTTCATTGTAGTTTTTGCTTCTGACCAATAGCACCTCTTATATTACTATTTGTAAAAATAACGGGAACCTTTTTGGTTGATCTGAACATAGTTTTGCTTATTAATAATTTTTCAATTTTTTTTTCTAATTTCATCAATTTTTCTAATGAATCTACAAAGCAAACAACGCTTCAATCAATTCTATTATTTCTAGGTGGACTATCCTGTATTCTCCATTTGAAACCAAGCTTTCTATGGTAAAGTCACTTGGTGGAATTGGTGAGTGATACTTCATATTAGTACTCGATTTTGGTACATTATATTGTAATCCTAGTACTCCTATATTGTAATCATGTTATCACTTGCAAAAGAAAATGTCTATACCATTTGATTTATTCTGATTTTACTAAAGGCAACTGGGTCGGCTATAAACAACACAATACAAATGTTTTCGTTGTTGCACTAAACACTATGCAATATATATATAAATTTAAAATTCCTTTGTACTTCCATTTTTCATTTAACAATAATAATAACAAGTCTGAGAGCAAAGATTTTCGAATATCACCCAAGCAAGATTTAAGATTACAACACCCCTTCCGTATCTCACAAAAGAGCTGCCATTGAAATTATCTGTGTATTATATTAGTATAAAACATTCCAAGTCTGCGAAATTGCTCCAAATATATAGTCGGTCGGGCGTGACAACAAACGGTCGTAGTTTTGCGATTAAATTAGATAAGGTAGGTAGGTACCGGATTTTGTATGCGAAATTCGAAATGTTTTTCATTTCTTAAATTTAACCTCTCTTAATTGAAGAACACATTGTAAAATGTCAGCATCTCGTCACTACTGTTTTTGTACTGTACCATAGTGTAAAAATACAACCAAGTCGTACTCGACTCAATTTTTCCATGTTCCTGAATGGGGACATTCACATATTCATCGGGAGATGGTAATAGAATTAGGTGTTTATGTGGAAACGTTGACTCCAAAAATAAACATTAGTAGTATTTATATTTTAAAATTAAACAATAACTTTGTAAACATCACTTATAACTCACTATACTATAAGTGATGTTTACAAAGTTATTGTTTAATTTTAAATTATAATGTCACATCACAAAGTAACCGCTTCATATGAAGAAAAAAAAAAAAAAAAGTATTTATATTGTTTGGTTGTCAGTTTGCCCATGAATATATTCTATTTCTGCCATAGTATATATTTATTTTAAATATTAAACAACAATTTTATTATAGAGCTTAAAGTTGTCCAAATTATGTTGCAATTTTTCCAAATCTACCAAAAAACAAAACCAACACATAAAAATCACCTTACAAAACCAAATTGAAAATACTCGTGTGACTTCAGAAGCCGCCGATCCAATGATGCCAACCGAACAGGGGTATTGATTGATTTGTTGGTGTTTAATTCGTAATTAAATATATCTATTTGAATTTAACCTTTGTTTTTGCGAATGAATGAATGAATGCATATCTTGGAATCGGAAATTAACCCACTTGTCGACATCCCATCGAGCTGAAACTCGGTAGATAGACTTGTTGTCGACGATAATGCATTCTATCAACTTTCGGTGGCAATCTTGCATAGGCACACAGAGATATATGTACTTATTTCTCTGAAATTAGATTGGTCGGTTCTACCCAATTGGGATTTGGTGCAGTTGGTAGTATAATTTAATTATGAATAATTATATATCTACAATAAAACTATATAATAATATTCAGAATCGATTTTCAAAAACTTTTATAAAGAAAAGATTCTTTTATATAATTTATGGAGAATCACTTAATCATTTCAATAAATTTTATACATAAGATGGACCACCATAATAATTTTTGTTTAAAGCCATCATATTTTTCACTGGACCTTTTTTTCTAATTTCAGTTGTACCATTGGGAGCATTGTCGTACCATTTGGGCGATCCATCTTATCCAAAATATGTTTCTATGGCTGATTTGGGATTCAACATAGCAAAACAGATTAACTTGTATCTGGAATTATCTACTGTGAGAATCTTAAAGAAAAATGATGGTGCACAACCTGAAAATCAGTTAATACTAATAAAACCAGCAAATGATAAAACTTCTATGTTTGTTGAAGTAAGTTTGTCAATTTCTATAGTACAGAGTGTACAAATTGTAAAGCGGATTATGATGTTTTTAAAGTGAGTACCTACCGCAGAAGCTTCCAACCGTCTTCGCAAGTGGGGAATTTTGCGAGGCTGAAGGTAGGGGGGAGGGGAAGGAGATGGGGAAAAGGAAGGTGGTGAAGTACCTGGCTATCCAATATGGCTAAAGCCATTTCAAGCAACGTTTTGATTCTGAATGGCGGTCTTTCACCAGGGTGATACTGAAAGTATCTACCACTGTTCCGCAAAAATTATTTTGAATGAAAAAATTCAGAAATAACACAAATTAATAAAAAAAAAATTATTTGGGTATGCTGGGATTCAAACCCGCGACCTTGTGATTCATAGACAAGCATCGTAACCACTCAATCACAGAGGCTGTAAAATTATTAAAAAAAAAATATCAAAAAGTAATAATAAATTTAAACTACGGAAGAGAAACAGAGGTCACCCACAAATAACCTGACAACTATTGGTGATTAAATCCAATATTTTATTTGTATGCCTTTCTTGAAAGAATTGAGTTTTTATACGAACCAAATTATTTATTCGTATTTATATTACATAAGTGCCAACAAATAATTTGTCTTAATATTTTAAAGAATATCTTGCAAAAACTGTATTTTCATGAAATTATTAAATTGACACCATCTATGAACGCGTAGATTACAACGTTCGTTACGTTTACCCTTCAGCCTTTCCAGCGAAGTTATACTTTTCACTGATGGTGTTTAACTGAGAAGATACTCTACTATTTATTTTTCAACTGTAAAACTTGTGTTTTTTTAGTTGAACCCAAGTGATTTATCAACTGAAATAATAACCAATGTGGCAGGGGCTAAACTAGCATATATGACATACAAAAACTATGGAAGTGAAATATTATCAAAAGATCTGCCTGTTATTTGGGCTAACAAAACAACTGGACAGGTATGTCAATTTCTTTTACTTGTGTCAAAGTACCTATACAATTATTATGTAGGTATTTAAATGTCAATCAACATATTCTATTTATAAGCTTGGTTAATCTTTAAATAGTATAAAACAAAGTCGCTATGTGCGTCTGTTTGTCTGTCTGTGCGCTTAGTTCTTCTAAACTATGCAACAAAGTTTGATAGGGTTTTCACTATCATTTAGGGGATTTGTTCCGGAAGGTTTATATATAATACATGGATATTATATTTATTGTAAGTAGAGAAAAGTCGAGCAACGCCGGGTACACATCAGCTAGTGGATAATAAAATAATTTTTATATGATTCAGTGAAATGCATTAGGTACTAATTAAACCAAGTTGTTCGGATTTAAAAATCCCTGTAATAAGTAATTTAAGACAATGAAAGTGTTGAATACTACAGGGTTTTCCAATAAGAGGTGTTATTTTGATATTCAATCGTAAAAGATCAATGGTTTCGTTGCTTGTGTGGCACGTAGCGCCGTCTTGTTGAAAGTAAACGTTGTCCAGATCAATACCATCCAATTTCGGCCATAAAAAAACAGTAATCATCTCTCGATAGCGCAATCCATTCACTGTAACTGTTGCTCCAGCCTCATTTTCGAAAAAGTAAGGTCCAATGACTCCGCCGGAACATAAACCGCACCAAACAGTCACACGTTGAGGATAAAGAGGCTTTTCAACAAGAACTCTTGGGTTTTCCGAGCCCCAGATGCGACAATTTTGCTTGTTGACGAAGCCACCGAGGTGGAAATGGGCCTCATCACTGGAGATGATTTGCATTTGATTCACTCAAGTGAATTTTAATAATTTCAATGCGTTGTTGAAGCATATATCGTTCCATTTTTATTAATGGCGTAGTTTCTACTTGTCAAATGTCAAAAAATACAGCTTCAAAAGTAACATTTACCGAAATAGCGGGCTATTCAAAATAACATCTCTTATTGGAAAACCCTGTAGAATTCAACTTGATGTTTTTTTTAGAAATATTTAATTACCAATAATTCACAAATACTTTTAAAAGTTTATTTATCAAAACATTTAACAATAGGTTTTTGAATAAATTTATTTTTATTTTTGATGTGGGCGTCTGGTTATCCTTGCTGATTGATGGCATTGCATATTACATAGTAAAAATGCATTATAAACCATGTTATAATCCTTGATTCAACCTAAACAAGCATTTTCAGTATCTGAAACTTACCAATTAACCATCTCGCTGTTTCTCTGCAGGAGTAGCCAGCACAATTCTGTCTTGGCACACACTTCTTGCTTCATTCACATTCATACATCGTCTTACACTTGCTCATCTATTATTCTGGCTCTCGACATGGTCTGATTCAAGTATTGGATTTCTCTTGATCGTACTGTGTCGTCCTTGACTTCTTATATCATTCACTTCTGCAGCATAATAGTCTCCTCACATTAATTAATTCATTCTTACATTCTTGCATGCTTTTCCACACATTCCTCTTAGAGATCTCATTCACATAGCATTCATTCTACTTTCATCCTTCGTCTGCCAGTTCCATAATTCCTACATAATATCAAATCAATAGGTACAATTGAGTTATTGAATGTAATGTTTTTTTTAAATATATTTATTTATACTGGGTTTTTACGGATGATATCACTTACGTGAGAAAAATCCAGTTATAAAAAACTTAGTTAATACACAGATAGGTGCCACAATTACAAAAATCTACTCAGACATGGTATAAATTAATTTTCAAACCTCTAAATAAAGATTCAATGATATAAGAAATAAAAATCCAAAATTATAGCATTTATGAAACCTTACTCAAATGACAAATAGTACAAAAAAAGGTAAGAGACAAAAAAAGACACAAATAGAGACCAAGTAATGCATAATATAATCAGCGCAACATATTTTTAGCAACAGCAGAACATTTTTTCTGAATCCAGTAAATTATCGACGAAAATGTCTACTTCAGCTCACTCTATCTTATTATATAGTTTGATACATTTGGGACAGAGGGCTAAAATAGGCGATATTATTTTTAAATGCATTCAGGTGAAACATGCTATGGCATCTTAAACAATGGGAATTGGGAAACTTTATTTAATATCGCTAAGACATAATGCAGTATCAAGATGGCCGTCAATCATTTTGTGTAAGCATATTAGATCAGTCAATTGCCTTCTAATTTTAAAAGTATTAATCTTGAAGTATTAAAAATGTACGTCGTGTGATCTAAGATGGTAATTTAGACTACATTTGAAAGTAGCATTTTTTCATAAACGATTCTACAATGTTTTAATATTTACAGTAATGTGGATTCCAAATCGTGCTTCCATATTCTAGTTTACTTCTAAAGGGTTAAACATGATTGAGGGACTTTGAAAGGTTTACATATTCTGTGAATGAATCCCATCATTTTATGTGATTTGCATTTATTGTCGTTAATGTTCACATCGAATATAAATTCAGAATCAAGAGTGATTCCTAAATATCTTAAGGAAGACTCTTTTTTAAGAATAGAATTATTAATAACACAGGGAAAATCCTTTACAATTTCGAGTGAAGTTTAAAGTATAACATTTTATGCATATCATTGACAGTACACCAGTTATTGAGTGTAAAACATCATTTTGAAGCAGTTGATGATCGGAAACAGACTTAATTTTACGAAAAAAGGATAATCACAGTTTAATTTTGAACCAAGGTCATTTATAAATATTAGACAAAGCAGGGGGCCAATATTTGACCCCTGTGGTACTCTAGAAGTTACACATATTGGGGATGATTTATATCCATTAATAAGCACTAATTGTGTTCTGTTATAAATTAAAATAGGTCTCCAAGTATTCCTATTTGATCAAGCTTCGTTAGTAAGATGGAGTGGTTAACTTTATCAAAAGCTTTTGGGATATCAGTATAAATTACATCTAATTGTAATCTTTCATTAAAAGAATTTCACAAATAATTACAAAATTCCAAAAATTTTTTATTGATAAATATGTGATGAACAAATCCATGTTGCCTAGCACAGAGAAGGGACTTAAAGTGTGTTTTTTTTATTTTTTGTATATCAGAGGTTCAAATACCTATAGTATACTAATTGGTCTATATTTATTTATTAAAGGTTGGTCATCTGATTTGAATACTGGTATCACATGTGCTTCTTTCCTCAAGTCACGAAAAGTTCCCGTGGCTAAAGATTCATCAAAAGTAATAAAAAGCGTTACACATAATACATAAATTTTTTTCCAGATGTATTTCCTACTTCTGGCTCAGCAGTTCTGCACGAAGAGGCCCGTTTCGGATAACCTCTTGGGGCTGTTTGAAGGTGGTCAGCTGCCCCCTATGATCGTCATGAACAGCATTGCCATCAACACGGATGAGTTCTATGACCTCAACGGCTGCAATGGAGACTCCAACATGAATGCCGCCATCAAGGTCTTGTCACCGTCGGTTACCAGCACAACTGAAATGGACCCTATGGACTTCTCTGACAGATAATCGTCCAGGGTTTATTATGTAAAGTAGAACTCGGAAGAAACCAACATCTTGTATTATCAGAACCTAGAAACTTATTGTGAAACTCTCTTACGAGATTTTCAAAGGGACTGGAAAAAAACTTTAAGCCTGAATTATGTGACAACTTAATAGAAGATTCAAATTTGAGCTGAAAATTATTATTCAGAAGACCATGTAATCTAATATGATGGAATTTGTATTCTAGTCCATTATTATCTTAGTCTTATTATCATGAACAGCTTTCTCGTGAGACTCTGGTTTATGACTAGATTTGTAAGTGTTAGGTATTTAGTATATCATTATTAAGTTTTGTGCATTTAATAAGAATACTAAATTTAGTATGTAATTTGAATGAAAAATCATTCATAGGTACTTTTTTTATTTTCAAAAGATAGTATTTTGAACATTCTACAAAATTGTGTTTTTAATGCATAAAACAGTGAATAAAATTAATTGGATTAAAGTGGATATTACTTTCCTGTGTGTTTTTTTAAATAATTATGTCCATTGAAAAACCATGCTAGTGAATGATTTCCTTACGAAAAATTGAAATCCTTGTGATGAAAACCTCAAAGGTCCAAGTTATTCAAAAAGATAATATAAGTCATGGAGATGCAAAACCTACTCTGTAAATTTCTGCAGGTTTTGATACATTAAAAAAAGTACTTGATTAAATTGAAAATAAATATAATATTAATATTTTTCGCTAAACATAAATAGAATAATGTACAATTATTTTGATTTTTAGTATAAAAGGTATATTTTTTCAAATTATTTTCAAGGTGTTCGAAACGGTTTTTTGTGACTCCAGATTTCCTAGAAATTCGATAGCGGGTTTTGCAACTCCACAATTGCATAACATGTCATCTTTGGGGATGCTGTGAAAATGCTACACATTGAGGACATAGGACTCGCAAAATAATATATCAAAGTTTTCATAGAGCCCCAATGTCGGAGGGGGCCTGGCTAAGTGCCAAAACGATGCACGTTGAGAACACAGGAGTCAAATCCAAAATGATAATAGCGGTATTTTGAATTTTTTTCAATTATTTAAAACTTTTAAATGCTCTCATATCTCCAAATCACGATTCAGTGGCATAGCACTATCTTGCATGAACCTCTTCAATAAAATTATAGAAACAATTGTAGTTTGTTGTTTTCCTGTTGGTTTACAAAACGGCCCTCAAACGCAGTATGGCCATGCCCCCCATTCATGGTTTAAGACGGCCCTGTTCACAACTAGGGCTGCCACCTGTCCGGGTTTGACCCGGAGTCTACGGGTTTGCATGGTGCATGTGCGGGATACGGGTTTAACATCGATAACTCCGGGTCAGACCGGGCGGTGGCAGCGAAGCGACAGACGACCATCACGGCGCGGAGCGCTTGACTGTTTGAATGCATGATGAATTTTATGGTGCCAAAATAATGAGAAACATAAAGTTTTTTAGGACTTCTGATCAGAATCGATCATAAAAAAAAACAGCCAATGAGGTTTACAGGAGAACTCTCGAATACATACAGAAATATTATGATTTTGAGGATTCTGTATTCAAAATCTTTTCCAAATTCGATCTAATAAGTGCAGTAAGTTACGAAGATACTGTGGAAGCTGTCGAATCACTTGGTTTGAAAAATGTCGACGAAGATAAACTTTATGACCCGAAAATTAAACGAAGTATTTCCTTAGTTCGTAAATTCAACATTGCTTGTTGATTTAGGTACGATGGATTCAGTTATTCAAAGTCACCCCAACCTTCACCGAACTGCCAAAAATAATTGGAAAATTTTTTTCAATCCCTATAAGCAATGCTTTTGTTGAAGGCGTGTTTTCTTTAATGGGAAAATTGTGGACAGACGAGCGGAAACAGCTTGTCAGTGGACATGGTGAAGGCAACAAAAAAAAAACATAAAAAAAAAAAAAATTAAAACATTAAAACTCCAACAGTAAATTCAACCTTTGGACAAAGACACTACCAATACCATGCTATAAAAGCTTTCAACAGTCTAAAAATTGAAATTAAAATTGACGAAAATAAAAATAAATTCACACACAAAATTACAAAATGGATTAAACAACAAAAAAGACAATATTACCAAAATGTCATAGCATAAAATAAAAATAAAACCTACACGTAACACACAAAACCAACATAAACACACATCACTCACAAACACACAAGATTATTTTCATTGTATTATTTTTTAATTTTAAATGTATTATTATGTATTTTTAATTTTAAATTTATTATTTTCTTTTCAAATTTACTATCTTCTCTTTAAATGTAATATGTAGATTAGATTTTCATATTATAAAATGAAGGCCTCAGCACGGGCAAGCCACCCAGTGAGGCCTACATTACTGGAAAACATAAATTGTAACAAAATAATTGTACCAAATAAAAAAATAAAAAAACTTAATTGTGAAGATTAATTACAATATGAATTGCCAAGAAGTTTTTGAAGAAACCTGAGCGAGAAAAGATGCTTAAACAATCCCTTCAGAACGAAAAATATAGTTTTAAGTGTCAAGCTGGTCCAAGTCAGCTTAGCACTAGCTAGGTCATTTATATTTAAAACCTTACCAATGGTAATTTACCATGACATTTTGCCTTAATTAAATAATTCATACAAAAAGTTTTATTTTAACAAAAAAAATATAATGAAATAAAAACAATATTTTTTGTTTAAAACCACGAATTTTTATTAATTTTAAGACCGACCGGTTTCGCTACACTCGAGCATCGTCAGGGTACAAAATTAAACTGTTCAAAAAAAAATTAAACAATTCAGTTTAATTTTGTACCCTGACGATGCTCGAGTGTAGCGAAACCGGTCGGTCTTAAAATTAATAAAAATTCGTGGTTTTAAACAAAAAATATTGTTTTTATTTCATTAAAATGTTAAACCACAAAGTGATTGCTTTCTACGAAAATATAAAAAAAAAAATAAAAAATATATATTTCTAAAATCTCCGGGTCTACTGTTCTTGAAAGGTGGCAGCCCTATTCACAACCCCGAGCAACGCCGGTTCGTACGTATAAAAATCTAGTGTATTCTGACTACTTTCTTTTTCCTTCCCTGTAAGCTCTATAAAAAAATTATGCTGCCCCCTTCCTAGCTTGGAAACTGGAGATTGTCCTGGTGAACAAACATCATCAAAAGTGACTGTTAACCCACAGAAATCGATGTTATAATAATCATTACGCCTTTTGAAAGTTTCAGTATATTATTTAACGTTTCGGCATATCGAAACATATCAATGCTCATAGAATGACTTGTCATATCTATAGACTGGAAGTGGAAGTTCCGTTACTGAAGGGAACCCCTGCCCCTGTCCAATCGCTATTTTAAATTCAATGTCGATAATTGTCGATCTTATAATGTTTTCCGATGAATATAATCATACTTTCTAATATCGATTGTCTCTAGGTCGATGTGTGAATCCCCGAGACAAATGCTCATCGCTCACTGCTCGCCTACCCTCCGTGAGATGGGGAGGCTGCGGCAGATAAGGCACGCCGTCTCGCGAGGACTTTATCATTCATCCTGCAACCAAACTTACACCCATTGCTCTCGTCTGAGATTTCGAAACCAAGAAGCCCCGAAGGCTCGCTAACCGCCCAAACATACGCCATACTATATAAATCCTAGATGTTACATTTTTACACGTGAAACATCTCGAAATATAACTTGTTCCATTTTTCAGAATGACCAGTAAAAGTTAGCCTACGCGCATTTCAAATATTGAATTGAAATGCCTGTACGGATACTTATTTTTCTTCTGTGGTTTGTTGAAATGTTGTATTATGCCTAGGTAAGCACTTAATCGCTTCTCCGGATTTAAAAAGATATTTTTTTTAATTTTCCTGAACACATTCCACTCTATAGTTCCAAATTTTAAGAGCTTAGGTAATCCTCAATGTTCTCATGTGAATGGTTTATTTATGGTTCTCAGAAATACGTGGATTCGCAACAATAACTTTTAGCTGTCATTGTTTTGTTTGGTTCTTTCTTATATTAATTCAAAACTAATTTTATTCCGATTTCTAATCAAAAATACGTGTTGTGTTGTTTCTTGTGGATTATTCTCCTCTCTGGTCATCCAGGAGCCACTTTTCGCCGCGCATAAACCAGATATTTATGAGCTTTATTTCATAACTGTCACATTCCATACTATAGTTTTTTCTTAGTGAATTCGTAAAAAATGGAGGATATTGCTGTTCCTTCCTGGACCCCATAGAGAATCTCCATATCCCCCTGGAGAACCTCCAGTTCCCCCTCCCGACCCCCGGACAGTGAAACTTCATCAGAAATCTCAGACAGAGAATCTGGTTTACTAAATTCCCAAAAAAATAATGTTTAGTCCTTAGGGCCGGCCTTAAGCCAATCGGCTTGACGCCCCTTGTAAAAACGAGTAGAAGCCTAGGCCCTAGGTAGTAGATAATAACTGTAATCAATACTATTTGGATGATTTGTATGTTTGTGTAGATCTGTTTAATGAAAAATAATCTCTAGGGCGATGTGTCAGGTGTTGGATATTATCAGGGCCTTGGCGCCTTTCCAATTTGGGGCCCGGAGTGGACTGTTCCAATTGACCCGCGTAGGGCCGGCCCTGTTAGTCCTTCCCCAATCAAATTCGACGCGTCGATATCAATGATAAAATGAGCGTTGAAATTACTTAAGAAATCAGCGATGAAACCTGTGATTAAACATGCCGTGAGGAAATCAGCGATGAAATCAACGGTGAAACGAGCGATTAAATCAGTGATGAAACCTGTGATGGAAACCAGATATGTAATAAGTGATGAAACCAATGATGAAATCAGTCTTGAAAGCAGTGATGAAACCAGCGGTGAAATAAATAAGTCATAAACTAGCGATGAAATCATTGGTGAATGGGCGAACGAGTGTTCCCGAACCACAGCACTAAAATTTTCCGAAAAATTAAAAAAAAAAAATCATTTTCAGGACCACTCACTAAATTAAATCAGGGAACGCGGAGTCAAAATCGGTTAACAGCGTTAACACCTCTTAATAAGATCTGGGAAGGTTTTATTATTATATATATATATATATATATATATATATATGTTTATTTTTTTTTAATTTCTCTATTTTGGGTCTAAATTTGGTCACGCCTATTTGAGTCGGGTCATGTCAAGAGTCATAATGGAACGATATATAAATATAAATGAAGCTAGGTGTGTGTGTGTCGAGACAGAGATGTGTGGCGGTCTGTCCTCTCTGCATACCACTGCGGGAATCGGCGTGATTGCTAGTTAGTTTGTTAATTTTACACTACCTCTATGGCAAGTGACAATATAAAACTACATTTTAATAATTATTTATTTATTCTTTGTATTCGCCCATCCTAGGAGCTATCGGATGGAAATGTATGAATTCATTAAATTTCTATACGGACATGATGTAATCATTAAGTAGGTACTTAATGAGTAGGTACTTACGAGTACAACAGTGTTTAGGCTAACACCTACCTACAATAATTATTCCAAAAAAAGAACAATTATCAAACACATTCTCATTTTTACTTGTGTAATATTCAAATTCCTCTGAACATCTGATGGAAATGTATGAATTTGTACAGTTTCTATACAGACATGCCGAAAGGAGTGGTGTATTTTTATCGATTGTACCAGCGGAGAGGAAATAGTGCTGATGGTGCGGGTTGTGTTTGGTTAGGAGGGTATTCCCGGGAAGCGGAAACACAGAAGCACAGAGAATAGAGCATTAAGTTCTGTTATTCTAAATTTTAAAATATTTTATGTGGTTAAACGTTAAACAATGATTAATTTTTTCTATGCATTTTAAAAACATCTGATTCAATGATTTAAATAAGAGAAGTTAAAGAACATATTATTTTATGTGGTTAGGAATCAATTTTTTCTATGGCATTTTTTAAATTTCTGCTCCAATTTAGATATTTTTAATAATAATATTATATCGATGTAATTTTTGTATATTTTACTTGCGATATCGTATATGATATTTTCATCTAATGTTAGGAAGCACAAGTTACTTGTTGTGAGTTAGGGTAAAGATGCGAATCAAACAGACAAAGTGACGTTTTTGCTAACAAAAAAGTAAAATGAACGGAAGTCTGTACTGACAACTTATGCACAGTATTACTACATATTACAATATAAATGTCAACGTTATTATTCCAAATATCGCTATCCATAATCCAGTTTCACGAGATTTTATGGTTTTATCATTACTTTTCCTAAATCAACATAAAATAAACATTTAAAAAATGTTATGTTATGGTATGAAAAATTTCTCTTTTTGTCGGTCAATTTGATATTAGCTCCATAGCTCATGATCGAAGAAATCAGCTGACCTAAAAATTTTACGTTTGTTTAAGTTGAAACTAAAGTTTTAGTTTAGACTTACGTCTCTTAATGGAATTAATTACTTAGTTTACTTGAAAACAGATTGAAACAATGTATACCTACCTCCGTAAAATCTGCATTACATTAAATTTTATTGCATTAGATTTTCTGCATTATAGTTGAAGTGCCACGACTAACTTTCTCGTTTTCGCTGCTTGAGGCAACGTACAAACAGATTTTCTGGGTTATGGATAAAGTGCTGAATAGTGCATACTTTGAATGTTTAAATTAAAAATAAATGGCCTAATTTTGTGATTTCAATAATGTGTTTTATTTTATTATTAAGATGCAGGTTATATGTGCGTATGTGAGCCGGGCGGGTGCGTCCTGTCAGGGCGGCGGCAGGGCGGGGGTGGGGAGGGGTGGGGGTGGGCGGAGAATAGTCCGACTCAGCAGAATAAGGCCGCCCCCGCCCTGAGACCGCCCAGCCCACCCTCCACTCCCCCCACACCGCCCCCACACCGTCTCCCGCGCTAGAACCTTCATTGGATGGGTACACATTCGCGTTAACAAATATTTCATCTGATCGACTGTGTACTTGTACATACATCGCTACAAAAAATGGTTCAATTAATACAAATAATAATTATTGTAATGTACTGCAAAAGTTATTGACACAATTGAAACTGTACAGCACAAAGTCCGTTTATGTGACCTACTAAAAGCTATGCCGTCAGTTTAGCTTTTTCTTTCTGTAATTTGTAGGTCAACGGAACTATTCTCAACACTCAACGTTATTGCTAGTAGTTCTGACGGTCTCCGTGGTTCAGGTGTAAAGCTCTCAATTATCAAGCAGAAGGTTTTAAATTCTAAGAGACAATCGGAATTCTTTCAGCGATAATTTCAGATTGGAGCACATTGTGCATCATCGCGCCATACGATACAGAAAATGGCACATGCAACTGCTGCAGCAGTGGCCAGTTCAATTGGTAGCCAGGAGGAATTGGCCAGCCTATAGGTTGTTAGCATCAGTGGCTAATTCAGTCGGTAGCCAGGAGGAATTGGCCAGCCTCTTGGTTGTCAGCATCAGTGGAGCAGGGATTAGCCAGCCTCTAGGTTGTCAGCATCAGTGGCTAATTCAGTCGGTAGCCAGGAGGAATTGGCCAGCCTATAGGTTGTCAGCATCAGTGGCTAATTCAGTCGGTAGCCAGGTGGAATTGGCCAGCCTCTAGGTTGTCAGCATCAATGCAGCAGGGATTGGTCAACCTCTAGGTGATCAGCGGTAGTGGGCAGTTCAGTCGGTAGCCAGCAGAAATTGGCCAGCCTTTTTGTCAGCCGGTTGTCAGCATCAGTGGCTAATTCAGTCGGTAGCCAGGAGGAATTCAGCGCCGGCATGGTCATTCGATTATATGGGCCGGCACACGGAGACGCCCCATTATGGTAATGATGATAGATGCGTCTGACTCAGCTGCTAGAGTGCCCGCAGTAAACAGCTCGTTGCACATAGTTTTTAATATTTTAAAATGATTGTGCCGTGATGGAGGAACAGAAGTGAAAACAGCTTTCAGTTGACACTCAGAAATTGTTAGAACAGATCGCGTTGTTACCGGCGTAGTTTTAAAACTTGAATCCCTTAATATTTTGTTTTAATGGACTATTTATAATATCTCCTACAAGCGTTTGTGTGACGTCAGCTTGCAAAAACATGTTTACGTTTTCAAATGCAGTTGTGGTGCGAATAATATTTCACCCAGCAACAGCTTTTTGGCTTTGTCAATATTTTAATTTCGTTTTAGAAAATAGGGTTATCAAACTGTTTCATGTTCGATCCAGTCGTTTTGCCGCCTGGTGATAGATTATTATTGATGCATTTTTAAACTGGTAAATATTATGATTAGGAAAAAGAGGTCATCAAACTCGCAGGTGTGCAACTTTAGCGGCAATTGATATTAAATGCAATAAAATCATTTTTCATGTTCGATACAATTAGATCTCGCGTCAAACAAGGAATTGTACAATTTTTCAAAAGAAACGTCACTATCTCAACGACAATTCTTTTTTTTCAAAAATTCTTCAAGCAGGTAGATAGATAGGTGCCACAATATTGAAAAAAATATGTTTACTGAACCATTAAAACGACCACATCTTGAAATGGAAACGAAACGTACAAACAAATTTACAGACAGACGAAATCGGTCGAGTTAAAACAGGACTTCGCTACGCTAGTCAAAAACCTCGATTCCCTAATTTATCTAGAAAAATTGGCTAGATAAGGCACGTACGTTACGCTCAGTCAACCATAATGATCGGATCTTTGTAATATCCTTTTAATTAATTTAAAAAAATAATAATACGGACAGATTTTTTTTTGTCACATCGGGGATACGGTTTTGAAAACTCCGATTTTTAAACTCTAGCGTAGTCGTGTAATTACTATCAGTCTATCTATAATCCATAAACAATCCTAGTTCGATGGAATAAATGTGTAAATCCATTGAGTTTTAGGTTTGTTTTCAATGTCATTCGTTAGAATTCATTTGCGCAGTCGATGGCCTCGCTAGTGTAATATGTTACTATAATCCTTCCCATCCAAATTAATTTGTAATAAAAAATATTGTTTATTACTGCATTGCAGTCAAATTCTCCAAACTATCATGCATAATATTTTGAGATCTTATAATAAATAGCACAATTCGATAATTATTGTATCACTGATTTTTAAAAGATATAAGCATTGTCTGAGATCAAGTAAAACTGTCTTATTTTATTTCGGATATTCAAAAAAATGTTAAAATGGAAATTAATATTTTAAAATTTACATTATATATTTTAAAAAAAAAGTTCTGTTTAAAAATTATGAGCCTTGAGCCAGTTGTTTAGCAGTATGAGACTTGGCCCAGTTGTTTAACAGTATGAGACTTGGGCCAGTTGTTTAGCAGTATGAGACTTGGGCCGGTTGTTTAGCAGTATGAGACTTGGCCCAGTTGTTTAATAGTATGTGACTTGGGCCAGTTATTTAAAAGTATGAGACTTGGGCCAGTTGTTTAGCAGTATGAGACTTGGCCCAATTGTTTAACAGTATGAGACTTGGGCCAGTTATTTAAAAGTATGAGACGTGGGCCAGTTGTTTCACAGAATTTAAAAAATTCATTATATTTCAAAGTTAATTTTCAAGTTCTGTGAAAGCTCCATTCAAGTTTTGTGAAACAACTTTTTCATAATGAAATAATAGCAGAACTTCAATAGAACTTTCACAAAACTTGAAAATTAACTTTAGTGCTGCCTTTAGTGTGTTTTTCTTCTTAAAAAATCTTCACTTTTTTTAAATTTAATCTATATAAAAGCATAAAAAGTGTTTAATTTGGGAAAATATGGGGTGCAATACTGCACAGTAATCCTTCTAAAGTATGCACAGATGATTTCACAAATAAAAAAAAATTTCACAAAAAAACTTATATTAAACAAAAATAAAAATATATATATATATATTATTATAATATATATTATTATATTATTATTACTATATCACATTATGAATTATGAATCTAAGTAAGAATCGTGGCTCCCTTATCAGGCACAAGAGCTCCTCTTTTCTGATAAGGTATAGATGACCAATTATGAACCTTAATATTATATTTTGCAAAATATGTATGTATTAATGTAACCCATATGATGTATATTAAAATAATAAAAAAAAAAAAAAAAAAAAAAAAAAAAAAAAAAAAAAAAAAAAAAAAAAAAAAATTAGTATTCCATTAATTAGGGTTAAAATCTAAAACATCAATTTCGTTTCTTTTTCACTTTATGTCGTATTCCTGTTGTTTATTTCATTGTAAAAAATTGAATGCCGATGTTTCAGATCACCAATTTTTTCTTGTTTATTTTCACATATCTTTGGAAGTGGGCACATATGAAACACAAATAATTTTTTTTTAAATTTTCTGATTTTTTGTTTGTTTTAAAATTAAATCATAAGTGTGTACAGTAGAAGTTATTTTCATGTCAAATGGTAGATTTGAGTGCAAAGAAAAACAAAAAACGATTTTTTTTTAAATCACTGTGTCAATTATTATTATTTATTTATTTTTATTTTTTTAATTATTTTTTATTTTAATAATAGAAAATACAATATAATAAAATAATACATAACAATCTTAATTAACTAATTACAATTCCCGGTTAGTAGAGAATTATTCTCGAGTCTAACTGGGTAGTCAGTCAATTTACCAATTATTTTTTATAATTATTATTATTTTTTTATGTTCTCCCATAATAAGCAATTGCTTGTGTATGGAATGAGATATTTGTTTAGTTTTTTAGATGTTTTTTTTTTTTTCAATTTATTTAATTTTTTTTTTTATGTTTTGAGTTTCACCCATCAATATCTTTTGCATATATAATAACCTGCCATCTTCTTGGATAGATATTTTTTACTTTACTTGCTAACTATGGATATTTAGCTATCTATCTTTTTTTTTTATAAAAATGGAATTTTGTAAATGTTAAATAAAAAGTTGATTTTTTTTTTTTTTTAAGTGTTGTATTATCTTTTTTGTGTAACAAATAGATATAATGATATCCTCACTGGGATCTCCCGTGCTGAGGATTTCAATTTTTTATTTCTTTTTATCGGAGGGTAGATTTTCGCACCGTATCGCAGAACACCCTACCTCTGAGTAAGCTACTCGTCAAGTAACTTTAATCATAGGATTAAAATGGCTGAAAAATACACATTTATTTGCCGGTTACCTTACTCCGCGAGTAGCGCTAGTAGACAATCATAGTTGTGATACGTTAGAGTAGATATTCCCCGAAGGAATTTAAACGGTTTAGTTGCCCTTTTGACAAGGATGTTGTAGATATTTATTAAAGGGTTGGGGTGAAGTGTGTAGGGGGGTGGTTTGGAGTACTGGGGGGTGTCATGGGGGGCAGGGGGTGATCACGAAGGGGGGAGCTCCATTAATCAACTTATTACTAGAGGTGCTCTCGTGTTTTGCATTTTGGGTGTTCAAATGTGCGTTGAGATTGAAAAACGCCAGTGAAGTGCGAAATTATTACTTATTTACTATTAAAAAAATATACACGTATTAAAGTAAGTTATAATAATTGTGTATAGCATGATATATTTTTTTCATATACTTGTATTTAATGTGAAGGTAGGCTTCACGTGTATAAATTATATCCTTTTGATACGTAAACCTTTTGATTATAATAATTGTTTTGTGGTTTATATTAGCATTTTTGGGAATTCAACTTCTATTCAATGGTGTTTTGTGTTTGTAGGAGAGAAGTCCACAATAATTTTCAAAATCATATTAGAAACTGCATTTTCTATTTAAATTTAGCAATATGGAAAAAAAAGTGTAGCAGTTAAGTAGCAAATATACCGTTTTCCACGCTCATACCGCGAAAGAATGGGGGGAGGTATCGTGAGGGTGAACCAGGTTTATTTTATATTTTTGCAAATAGGTTGGTAGGTACTTTTATATATGATTAACATGTATAACCTCAGTAGGTACCTACGTATATTGAAAAGCTACGTCTTTTTACACAATTTATTTAATTTTTAGAAAACAAAAATTACTGTATTTAAAAATTATTTAGTGTGAGTTCGAAATACAACGTATTTCAACCTGTATTTAAACACATTATTAGATATACATTTTTAGTCAATACACATTTTTTAATGATAATTTCTCTTGCCGCCCTTGGAAAGCCGAATCAATTATGTATGCTAAAGAGCAAGTGATAAGAAGTTTGAATCTATTAACCCGCGGCAGAGGGCGGTTGAGAGCCTCTTTCAATACTTAATACTTACTTTACGTCATTCGCCATCAATCAACGCGATGCTAACCGTTGTATGTCATAGCCGGCTATAGCGCCAGCCTAGTCATTATCTACATTTTGTAATGACGGAAATTGTGTACTCTTTACTCTTTCAAGACGAAAGTATGACTTGGTTTTCCGCTAATATACTGGAAAGATATCAGATAATATTCTCATAAACACATTTATCTATACGTTAATGCAAAATCAGCGTTTTGCGTGATACAGCAAAATTTTTTTTTAGTTATTTCGTTGTATGCTTTTAGTTATTGGAACATCTCCTACTATCATAATTACAAGCGGAAAATATTGCTTGTGCACGGGGGACTTCGCTAACAGAGGAGAAAACTCCTTATTTTTGGCGTCATGAAACTTTTTTTTTCGAAATTAAACACGTTATTTTCAGCTTAACAACTTCATTTACGTATTGAGCTTGGTGCTGATGTGAACATTATTTTTTATAAAAATGTAGGTACTGAATTTCTAGCGCAACCAGCTAATAAAGCTATTTTCTTTATATTATACATTGTGTAGGTATTATTCAAAACTTCAGAAAAACTTTATAACATTGTTAGATGTATTATTTACATTAGATATCTTACTGAAGAACGGGAAAAAATATTTTTAAAAGTAGCTTGACTACAAAAAACGCCGGTAATAAATAAAATGCGATTCTTAAGAGAAGACGGCATGTTAATGCGGTATGCAACAATAACGGCATTATCTATAAAAGAGATTAGGTAACTTAATTATGATTCGCAGCAGTAATCCGGAGCCAAAAGGAAAACCATAATAGGCCGTAAATCTTCTACGGCGCGGTTAATAGACCGGATGCGCTCTGGTGACCGCAAATTGTACTACATCCGTCATGGAAAGGGGGAGGGAGTAGGGAGGGACAGAATCGCTGCACAAAGCTGATGAATAATTACTACAATTTCCTACCATTTTACTCCTACCTACTCTACTACAGCGATATATATTATATTTTGTGGGAAAATTCACTCAGTTGCTGTTTTGGCATTTCAATAATTAATTTTAAAATGTTATTATTTTTAATAGCTCGGGGGAATTATGTGATATTTAAAAAAACAATATAAGAGCGATTATGGCCCAAGCTCGTATACAAAGCCGAAGCTCGAGGTTGGAAAACGCTTGAGTAGTCTCTTGGAAGCTACAATAAGTTCATGAAAGCTACAATATGTTTAAAAAAGCTACAATAAGTTCATGAAAGCTACAATATGTTTAAAAAAGCTACAATAAGTTCATGAAAGTTACAATATGTTTACGAAAGCTACAATAAGTTCATGAAAGCTACAATGTGTTTACAAAAGCTACAATAAGTTCATGAAAGCTACAATGTGTTTACAAAAGCTACAATAAGTTCATGAAAGCTTCAATATGTTTACGAAAGCTACAATAAGTTCACGAAAGCTACACGGAAAAAGATGAGTATGGCTGATTTATCAAAAACGTGATGGCACGCCATTTCCTAACAAACTATCAGTACATTCAGAATATATCTGAACCCGTGTTCACCCAGCTGCGCTTATCCTGATAAGTATAAAGACGAAAAGCGAAAATATCAGAATTTTGATGAACATGTGTTCCGACATTCACTTAGTCCTCCGACAGTTTGATAGGAAACCTGTAAATTCTTTCGTTAAAGACCTTCAATCCCTTTTTTAAAATTATCAATATTTTGTATCTGTAAGTTTTTCCGTGTACAATAAGTTCACGAAAGCTACAATAAGTTCACGATAGATACAAAAAGTTCACAAAATCTACAATAAGTTCATAAAAGCTAGAGACAATTCAAAGTGGTCATGGCCATTCTGGACACAAAATTTACCTCCAACCTAGTTTGTAAAATAAAATGTTTTATTTTTCTACCTACATTATATTTTTATCATGTAATATTGTTAGTTCATAATTTTTATGTGTGTTATTTATGGTTAATTATGATAATATTATGGTTTAAAAGAACCTTCGTTGTAAAATAAGTTGATAATTTTTTTTTCTAGGATTCACAAAGATTTTTCCGTCTTTTTGTATTTAATGTTTTATTTTTGCTTTTAGATATTATACAAAGATAACGTTTAGCTTTAAAAAAATGTATCTTTCCAAATCATATCAATCTGGAATATCTGTAAATTACTAATTCATAATACCACACCAAATAGGGCTTTCTGTAATAATGAATAATCAAGTATTTTGTCCGAACTTCGCTAAGCATCCTGCACCGATGTATTCAAGTTCTTGGCTAGATATTGTCCAACGGTAGTAATTCTTGAAGCGTAGGTACGATCTTCGCATTAAACAATTGAGTTATCCCCCTCCCACGCATCATTGATAAAGTGGCGTAACTTTCGCCGCGAGGAAAGTGTGTAAATCTCTTTCACCCGCCGCCCCCGCCCCCACCCTAGCGCCTCCCGCCCTCGCACCCCCCGCCAGGTTCTCAGGGCGGCCTTAGCGGACAAACGGTCATTAGCGACAATAGGTTGGCAACACGGAATGCCGGATTCAAGGGGAAGATAGAGGGATAATGTCCGGAAGTAATATAAAGCATTTAAAAGTTTGGTATATTATGTTTTTGGCCATGTTAGGTATTACAGAGGAATTTTAGCATTATTTACCAGTTTCAATAAAAACATATTATTTCATTTAGAACTTACCTACCTAGTTCCTAAATAAAAGCCATTTGCAATGACGAAGTTTCGCTAGTAAATGCTGGTATTAAATATGAGAATACTGACCTCATTCTAAAATGGTGGGCGATTGTTCAATTTAATTTATCTCAATTATTTACTCATTTATAGAACACTTGATGTACACCGCCATGCTTTGCTGTGGCTCAGTCTGTTTGTGCAAATAGAAAAAACAACAGCGCAAATGGCTTGTACGTCCAACAGACTACGCTGTTTTTTATAACTTTTTGTAACTTATGTAGGTACAAGGTTGACATTTGTCATATGAGAACGGGTTACGACTCGTTCTTAAGTTAAACAGCTCGGCTGTGGAACGATTTGCCGGCCTCTGTGTTTCCTCTCTCCTACAACATTGGTCTCTTCAATACCCATCCAATCCTTCCTTTCCTCAAAAAGACCCTCCACAGAGCATCCCCAAATATGAGACAGGCCCAGAGTGAAATTATTATCCACAGGGAGTCCTCTGTGGAGTTGATGAAAAAGAAGTCCTGTTTTAACTCGGACTACCTCAACCGTTTGGTATTTTGTCTGTCTGTAGATAAGTTGGTTACGTTCCGGTTCCAGTAAAAGATGGTGGCCGTTTTAATTTTTCGTGCGCCACATCTACAAAGTAGCTATTCGGTGGAAAATGGTAGATTATAATAATAATTTGATAATTCACATAGCCCCGTTTTTTGTAGAGGAAAAGAAGAAGGAAAAATATTATATACTACTTTTACTAAAAAATATATAAACACATTATAGGTAAGACTGTTTAATTTACAAAAATATAATTTTACAAATTACATGTTATTACGAAAACAGAATTAGACGGGCTGATGGTTCAGTAAATATTATTTTTTTTATCTGCATCCTTCGTGTTTACTTCGTGGTACGTAGTTATTTAAGTACCTTTTACCTACCTACGAAACAGTGAATTGATGCAAGCATGTTTGATATGACAGAGTTGCGTTGCGTTTCTCTTTGCCCACTCCTGCGGAAATAGACAAAATGGTTAGCTTATTTTAACGTTATATAAAAATAACTCCGCAACGCGCCCCCTAGTCCGCGCCGTGCCTACCTAGGTCATCCCTCTGCCAATTGATACGTTAACCCCCGCTAACGGCCAAACTTCGTCGGTAAAGTTTTTCCGATATTAGATACATGGAAAATAAACTGCTCTAAATTAGCGAAAACAACTCACTCTCCTAACGGAATAACATTTATACTTAGTTACATGTTTGTTCGTCCCTCCTAATGACGTATTTATAAGGAACTTCCAACAAAACTTTTGTTTGGTATTTTGATACTGACATTACTTATTATAATTTTTTGCATTGTATTGAAGGTAAAACACTTTTATTTAATTAGTTATGTATATTTATCCGTCGGGTTAGGAATCGACTCATTGCACATGACAGTTTCGCCAATATTATGTGGTGCTTAGACAATTTCGTAATAAATTTCATTTGCCATGTAAATATTTATTTTTACATCCTGTTGAATGACAACAAGTCAGAGACTTGCTCTCCTATCTGCCTTGAACTCCTGTGATTCCAAAGTATGAATGCCATACACCAAAGTATTACACAAGGAAGGGTACTTTACCGCAGACGTTATATCCTCCATTTTAACCGAGCCCGCAATTTTACGGTTGACTTGCACAATAAAAACTATTTGTAAGATATCACAGACACTTCGTAAAACTGATGATCTCCCGGCGAACGTCACTTGAAGTAAAAATTTGTACTGCATGGCGATTTCGTCTAACTGAACAACCTTTCAAGGTCGTTCCAGAGCAAAGGAGTATTTTCCAACTGCCTCCAGCGACAAAATACTTCCAGGTACAGATTTGAACATGCGTCAAATCCTAGCTCTGCTATTGGTATATAACATTTCAAACCCATCGGGAAGTAATAGCTAAGGCCGTCACAGAATTTTTCACTATAATTTGGGATAAAAAAATGAGAGTACCGATAAACGAATTTTCCGATATTATGTCCTTATGTTTTGGTTTAACCGAGAAGCTAAGCAGCGAAGGTGTAGCATGTCGCTAGAAATCTTTCTGCCAATTGCTACGTCGTCGAAAGAAAGGTTATTTCACATTGCTTTATTATGACAAATATTTTACTTTTTTCCACTCTCTCGAACAACCCCATTTCATAATAACTTGCTACTCTTGGTGACTAGTTAACTTTCAAGCCGCTAGATTTTTTCACTGACTGGGCGTAGTTAAATATTTTGCCTGTCTGCAAATTTGTTCGTGTGTTCCAGTTCTAGTCAATCCTGTCAAGATGGTAGCCGTGTTTGACAGTACATGTATATTCCGCCAGAGTACGAGCGTTGTGAGCATCAAGTCAAGTTGGAATAATCAACATGCTTCGATAGCTCTTGTAAATTGCAATCCAGGCCGCGAAGATTTTCATTTTGATTATGGCAATGAAATGATGGAATGATATTCATAACGTATCTGTTGTTAACTGAACAGTTACGATCAACGATTTCCTCGATCCTTATATACTAGTCGCAAAATAAACAAAAATGACTTAAAGACACACAAAATCACGGTAAACTTGTCGAATTCCGCTATATGCAAATCTTTTAATAAAACAACACTTGATTTCAACTTAAATATCTAACGGAGACACCTATTTAAATCAAGAGTTTAAGTAAACATGCAGAAAATAGGTTTTTAGGGTGTTAGTTTGGGTTTTAAACTAACTTTGATGGAGAAAAAATTAAACTTTAATGGCCATATCAATAACCAGTATCATATTTCCAACAAAACTTGTGAGGCGCATTTGTGAACAAAATCATTTAGCGATATCTAAAACTTGTGGCAAAAATAAAATAATTAATAACATGGATTAAATTATCCATTACATTGTTAAAAAATTGGAAACATTGAAAAGGGACATATTTATTCAGGATTCGCCTGCCCACCAGCTGCGTGGTGTGCCACATCAAGAGAGGTTGGTTTGGGGAGACCCTTTGACCTCTCCTTCTTTTCTCTCAACCCATCGCCTTGCGCCGCAGTGGGAGGGATATATTAATATGTTCGTCACTCCTAGACATACTGATTCTTAGAACTTCCTCTCCTTTCCTTCCTTTAAAAAGAACTTCCACAACATCCCAAAAGATGACACAGGCCAGTGTGAGGTAAATTTAAAAAAAATAAAAAAAGGAAAACTCAAAATTGACCGTCGATAATAGAAAAATCTGAAACAAACTACACTTAACTGCCGTTAAGCATAACTTACAATTGGAAAAAAATCAAACTGTATACGAAAAAGAGAGTATTTTCATAATAAAACTTTAAAAAATCTTTATGATATACACAAGCTTTGATACTACAAAAATATAGAAACGTTTACAAAAACATCATAAATACCACAAAAGATGCTTACTACAAGAATAAAATAGAAGCATGTAACGAAAATATGGATAGAAAAATGTGGCAATTTATAAATTAAGTGATTAATTCTAAAACCACCCGGATACATAAAAAAAATGGTTCCCACTCTATATGCCGAAAACACTGACAAAATTCTAGATCATGTTAATGATTTTTTTACAAATATTGGATCAAAATTAGCAAAACAAATTACACTGCGTGTTGATGATGCAGTTGAACCAAAAGGAACTTCAATTTAATTTCAACTTCTTGAACTTAGAATTGGAACTTTCTAGAAAAGGAACTTAATTTCAAATAAATAACCGCTGATGAAATCTAAAACATAATTACTTCCTTAAAACCAAACGTATCATCAAGGGATGATGGAATCTCACAGTTCTCATCTCACTCCTTAGGATCGGAAAGGAGTGAATTGGTACAGCTAGGAGGATGCCACCAGAATATTGAATAGGCCTTCCTTGTGATGGATATCCTCTTGTTCTTGTACACTAAAAAGTTCACAGCGAATCCGGATTGCTACTCGTCACTTGTAACTTGTTGAACGGTAGAATTTGCACTAATTAATTACTGGCACTATAACCCAGTGACAAAAGTATCGGAAAGAGGGGACGTAGGTAAACATTAAAATGCAAATAATCTGCGGTACCCGGACAATATTAAAATATACGTCTACTGTCGAAGTAAAGAAAAATAATGTATAATCTTTTACTAAATAAAAAAAATAAATGAAAAAAAAAACAAAAAGTAGTACGTATAACCGGAAAACTATCAAAATTGCTCTAATACTTATTAAAATTGAATGAAAACGCTAGGTACAAGTTTATTATGATCAACTTTTTTTCAAAAAAACTTATATTAAAAAAAATATATATATATAATTATATATTTTACACATAACATAATATTATAACATTGAATCTAAGTAAGAATCGTGGCTCCCTTATCAGGCACAAGAGCTCCTCTTTTCTGATAAGGTATACATGACCAATTATGAACCTTAATATTATATTTTGCAAAATATGTATGTATTAATGTAACCCATATGATCTATATTAAAATAATAAAAAAAAAAACCCCATAAGTCGTAACAATCGTTAGTAATTTTACCTTTCTTATATTGTAACAAAAAACAGGAATGGAAATTGGAAGATGAACACGTTTTCCAAAGATCAGTACCAATTTATCATCACGTTCTACCACCGATGATATATCCGTATATTTAAGTCAAATCGGTCAAACAAATATCCCCCGGGATTGATGGTTTAACCCCCTGCCCCGTCGTATATCTGACTACCCAGTGCCCATTGTCCAGTACTACCTTATACATACTTCTCGTACTGCCCATCACAGATCAAACTGTTTACCCTTTTCCTCAAAGGATTCGATCCACTGAAAGGCGTGTATTACCGATATTATGCTAATATGTATTCTACTTTGACTGACAGAACGACGGCGGAGGCTATTTTTATAGATTTTTTAAGAATGTTTTTCCAAACCACTATAAAGTTTGTCTCTCAAAACATTCGTTGCCACCTATTTTACAAAAGATTCATTCTGATTGATTTTTGCCTGGTCCATCTCATTTGCTTTAGATTATCGAATTGAAATAAAATAAAATAATATATAATTATATAAAAAGCACTTGGTAGTTATAAAGGCGTTATTACCGCGCAATAGCGCCTATTGTATTTAGAGGCGATTGCGCGTTAATAACGCCTCTATAACTACCAAGTGGTTTTTGGTAGTTATAGAGGCACTACTGCGTGCTAATAATATCTCGTGGAAACATGTTCCACCATTATTATGCCAGAAGCAGCGCATGAGGACCTGATTCGATAGTGTCCGTTCGTTCGAGATCAAATTGGACATTAGTCATGGTAAAAAGTGGAACCATTTTATTCTTCGTATGTCATTGAAATGGGATAGTCTGAAATAAAAAAAATCATAAAATGATGTATATTCCCAAAGTATGAAACAATGTGAAAAATTAAAAAAAAAATCAGATTTTTTTATCTAACTAAAAATATGTAATTTTAATATTTTCATTCATACTTATTGGTTTCAAAAACTACCTAAAACCGCACATTTCGAAACGGTTCCGACTGGCTACAACGTCATTACGACATACAAACCGACAACTTTTGGTAAGACGTCAACGCCGCCGAATTCTTAAATAAAAACGAACATGTCGATTTGACGGCAAATCTAAAATGTAAAATTTAAATATTGAAGACAATATTAGCCATTTTTAAGCGAAAATTTGAAACTGAAAAATATACCGCCACATCTGGGACTTGAACCCAGGTTCTTCGCCTTGCCAGGCGCTGCTCTAACCACTGCGCTAATGGGATCCTATTTCCTTATTCCCATTATTGCGGTGCAAATGCAAACGATCTGGATTCATGTCCCAGATTTGACCTATCTTGTTATGATTTTTGTGTTTCGAATTTTCGTTAAAAAATCGCAAATATTTTCTTTAATATTTATAAAAAAATAGGTTACAATCATTAAGTTATTAAAAAAAATAATCGTTATGTAGTGGTACGCCACTATTTGACTCGAACGTTATTCTAGAAGTTTCCAAACAAGCTTCTTGGATTTTCTTTTATTTTTTTTATTTGTTTCTGTAGCAACTGGAATGTTCGAGAATGTTTTATTTTCCACCTAGATAAGCGACAACGTGAACGAAATGGTCAGTACAGTACCAGCAACCGCGACAACGAGATCGAATTATTTTGCCTACGTGACGCGCTTCGGAACATTCTCGAACCTTCCTTTCGTAAATCATTTTGTTGTATTTTCTACGTTTATTTATTGTTTTCGGATGTATTATTAAAAACCGCTTCAGCCAAATTTCGTAGTTATTTATTAATAAAAAGAATACCGACTACCGACTAAGTACAAAATTATTCGTCAGTATAAAAATAGCTTCTTTATTATAATTTTTTCTAGAGTAAAAAAACAGCGAAAATACTCCATTCAGACTATCTCGTTATAATTGTCGGGTTTGCCCTAGTATATATATATGTATCGGTTCTGCCCTAGTACATATCTATCGGGTCTGCCCTAGTATATATCTATCGGGTCTGCCCTAGTATATATCTGTCGTCTCTGCCCTAGAATACATTCAATTTTTGAATAAATGTTATGGTTTACCCATTAAATTTACTAACATTAGTGGTAAAAGAGGCTGTTTGCATTTACCCTCCCACAACGGAACAGATTCCGGCAGTTTATAGCGGTATCAAATTCTAATCAGTTCTCTTTCAGATTGTATGCAAATCGTTAAGTTAAATGAACCTCGTATACGATGTGTTAATGTCTCATGTTTAAATTTCAAATGACTTTCGGGTTTTGGTTGGCAAACAGTAGGTACTTACCGGACCTGTTGCGATTACAACCTGAATCTCAAATTAACGTAAATCTCAATTGTATACTTGAATAATTCCTGAATTTAATAATAACGTTTTGCGTTTTAATTAGGTAATACTACTCGTAACATATACTATGAAGTCACAAAAATTAAATATTTGCAGTGCAAAAAATTTATTTAAAAAAATAAACTTTTCAGCACTTTGCCATCATGAAAGCTTTGTTTTGAGATATTTAAAGGTAGGTACCGATCTGTATAAAGCAAATTGGTTTTTTGGAAGCATCATACGCCCTCAAACAGTGAGCTCTGGCGTCATAAAATCAGCACAGCTTTTTGTCTGAATTTTCTAGTTTGACTCAATTATTTCGCAAAGTCATTTTAATCATGAACTATGGAAATTTAAACTATCTGTAAAACTTTTTATGTGAATACCGCACAAGACTCTAAACTGCTCACAACCGTCTGGATAAAGTAAAAAAAAACACAAGTGGAGAAACACTTGACGCAGAAGAAGAGTTTTTGTTTAATTATATTTGAAAAAAATTGAATTATTAACCCCTCAGGCCTCTGTCATATTCTGTTAGAAGGTCGGAGTATTTTCGCTTTAATTAAAATAAATTGAATATTTCTGAACGTATTCGAAAACTAAAAACTGTTTTGAAAGGTGATGAAGTAAGCTTTAATCTTATTATTAGAAAAAAACATATAATTTTTTAAATATTCAAAATTTAATACAAACATTTTTTTAAATGGCTCACTTTTTTGCAACTAAAATTATTGAACGCGAAAAAAACACACACATTTTATTAGACAAACGTTGTCACTCCACTTTTTTTGTTGTTTCATATAAAAATAATGAATAAAAAAATTGGGTAGGTTATCACTGATATCTGTAATATTCGGATGATTTGTATTTTGTGTAGCGTCATTTTAATGAAAAATAATCCCAAGGGCGATGTGTTTGGACTGTTCGGCGCCTTTGCAATTCGGCACCCGGAGCGGACTGCTCCAATTGTGCCCGCATAGGGCCAGCCCTGCATAGATGAGTACATTTTATTTCTTCTGTGGTTAACTCCTAGACTTTAATATAAAGCGTGGTGTTTTCTCTTTCTAACGGCGTTTAGATCATATTTCTTACCATTACATTAAGGACTGGATTAATGGCGGCGACTAAAAATGTGGTGCAAGTCCAAAGATTTAAGACGAATAAATTTTTTACATCGATTATTTTTTTTAACCACTTAATGAGTGTAACCTCATTTTTTTATAAATATTAAAGATAGTATTAGCGATTTTTAAACTAAAATTTGAAACAGAAAAATCAAAATAAGATAGGTCACATCTGGGACTTGAACCCAGGCATTTCACCTTGCCGGGGCGGTGCTCTAACCACTGCGCTAACGGGACCCTATTTCCTTCGGTCATATTTAACTATATCATACATCGAATAAGAACTACCAACATTATCTTCATTTTTCACACTGCACATTTTTTTGGTTGCTATCTTTATGTATGATCGCAAGATTAAACTCGAACTAAATGCAAGCTAGTTAGTGTATTAGAAAAAAACACCTATTATTATTTTGATGTATGAAATCTTTGAAACTTTTACTCACATAATGTGGGTTCAAATGTATTTGAAACAATGAGTTACTATTTCTTCTGAACAATCGCGCTACTAGTAATCGTAGTGGAGTCCAGGTGTAAGGGAGACAACTATTTCTATAAGACCTTATGAGCTGTATGACGGGTTACGGTATACGGTTGACATTGTCTGTATGATAAGAATTTCACCTTACTATGTACCCATAATCCATATTATAATCTCGAGGATGGACTTGAGTTCGTGCTCTGATTCCTGGAAATTGAATGTTCCCAACGATAATTCATGCTTTACTGTGTGTACACTTGTAGCGGTCAGCGCGGTGGACACAGGGAAGTACCGTAGGGCGTGTGGGTGGAGGTGGTCAGGTACCCTGGGCGCGTGACGACCCATCCTAAGTGGACGTTTAAAATTCTAATATCCCCTTGTAACATCCTCGCGTTTAAATAGCTTTTTTACGCAAACAATGACCGCATTTTTATCGAGTTTACAACGTGTTTTTAATTTCCTCGAGAATTTATGGACATTTCCCACAGGACATACAACACGATGAAAATACGGCCGAGTTAAATCGAGATAAAGAATGCACCCATTTTCTTCAGTTATTCGAGACCAATGAAAAATTATAATCCAATTATTTATTAGTGTTCAACAAATACCGATTTAAATGATTATTTATACAATATATAATATTTTTTTGTATTATATGTTATATTATATTGTAATATGTAATGCATAAACGAAACCCACATAGTCGATGCAAACTCTTAATTCATGCATATGCAAAGTATAGTTGTTTATTATCTGATGGTGTTACATTTATATTGTCCCTTATTAAAGTTCTCACTTAATAGGAAGCTACAAGCCAAAAATGTGTACATTTTTGGTGTACCTTATGTCGTAGGTAATAGGCATTAAAATCGCTTGACAAACGGAGTCTAGAAACGTTCGATTTCAAGCAAAAAACTGTTTTTTATTTATTTTGTAAATAATTTTATAAGGAAGCAAAAAAGTTAATCAAGTGAAACTGTTACAGATAATCTTAGCTATAATACTGTATTTTTTTAAAAGTTTTTTCCTTTATGCGTTCATACATTTATTTTGAAAAAAAAAATTTTTTAGTAGTTTGCAATTATATTTTTTATTGAGTAATTTATTTTGTTATTTGTATTTTACTCAAACTAAACGATAAGAAAACCTTCAATTTTTCTAAAGCATATTTTTGATATTCATAATGTACACCAATTCGTTATTAATCAAAATATTGATTTGGAATTAAGCTTCGCCTTAAGAGATTATTGATTTTCTTATAATTGTATATATATTTTTATTTCTTTTTTGTATTTTCTTGAACCGTAAAAAATAAGTGATTATTCTGACAACAAATTGATAGCAACGTAACTTAACTCACCTGTAGTTTGATAATAAAGTTTATTTATGGGTTTGTACAGATTGTCATCAATGGAAAATAATTTATTATATGTCATTAATACTTGATATTAACATTTTTTCCTTACCTTTTGTATTTTTATATTTTCTTACTTTTTATACTTTGTACTTGTAACTTTATACCTAGGTTAATGGCACATGTTGTGCCGTATGTTTTTTTAAATAAATGAATTAAACATTTATATACTTATATATAATCGCTCTGAATGCGTTCTGATGTCATCGGAATCCAAACTATTAACTATGGCAGAAATAATGACGACTGATTGGGATACCTATCATTTACCACTTCAAATTGGTTCATTTCGGGCTTAGAAAAATCTAACTTTTTAATTAAATTAAGCTCCAAACATGGGGGATTTATGTTTTGTGTATGCGTTAACAATACAATACTTAATTTCCGCGACATTAGAAGAAAAAATTATCTTCGAGAAAATACAGCCACATTCAATCTAGATAAAGAATGCACCCCTTTTCTTCGCCAATTGGTCTTACTGCCGACGTGTTTGAGTAATTCTGACAGTTTCCATTTTCGTTAGCTCCTTCGCCCTGGTTATATCGTCATATTGTGAAGATAGACCTAAGTACTGTGTTCACGTGTAGTTCCTTGTAAGAGACGTGACCAGTTTCCAAATGAATCGAGTTCTTTTCCCGGAGATACAACTTGCACCCAATGATATTACAATATCTATAGACGCGCTGCAGAAACCTCAAAGTGGCAAGCAAAAGGTGCGTCAATTGTAGTGCTTTAGATTTCGTATTTTTAATACTAAACTGTCACGTATCGCATGCCTTGAGTGGCCAGAGTGGTTTGGCCGAGCACAAGCTCGGTTTACGGCGGTTTTACTATACCTAGGCCCTGGAAATACAAGTTTTTCACTAATGCGGTCGTGCGCGTTGCATAATATTTAGCACGCGTTTATAAGTAAGGAGGGTGATCTTTGGAGATCATTTACTACTAATTAGAAAGAACTGGTGTGGCTACTTAAACACCGATAAAGGAAGATCCTTTGGACGGGTTTATTCGGCTTTTATTAAATACATATTCCGTCATAACAGAGCAAATGTCCAACTAGCAAAAACCGCCCTTCTCGATTCCAAATATTAAATGTCTGGAATCGTTCAATATTCCAAACATTCCCTCGAGAGTTTGATAAAAATACATTTTTATTAATATTTAACAACATATTTAATATCTGCACAGGGACGGCTCTGAGCCAAAAAGTTCCTGACGCCAGTAATCACCTGAAGGGCTCTGTGTTAGGTGTTAGGTATTATCAGCGCCTTAACTCCTTGGCGCTTTGAAAAGTCGGCGCCCGAAGCGGATTCCGGCATTTTCCATTTATCGGAGCAATTCCGTTAATTCGAATACTAAAATGGAACACATTTAAAAAATGATTAAATCTACTCAGAAAGTACACCACCACTATTATAACCATAAACATTTGCATCTCGTCAAATACTGCCGCAAATGTCAATTACTGTCAAATATCCCCATAAATTGCTGACTTTATTTTACCTGGACGGAACTATTGGAGATAAATATGAAACCAAGGGGTGAGGAGGAAGATGTATGTAAATGTCAAAACCTGCTAAATTTTTTAATAACGTATCAATGTTTCATCAAATTCTTAAAAAAATTATAAGCCGTTTTAATTGCAATAACAATGTAAAAAATAAAATTAAAATAGTAACAATAATACCACTTTGCATAGAAATCCTTTCAAAAGTTTGTCATACAAGATGGCTGCCAGGCAACATCGCCTCGCCCAATGTTTGGCTTCAATGCCATTCATACAAAATCGCAACAATAGCTTTCTTAGGTTCATGATATTGTATTAGGTTAGAAATTTAGAGCATGGACCAAAAATGCTCTGGATGGAGCAATTCGAAAACAATTTGAAGCCGCGGGGTGAAGGGAAAGATGTATGGAAAATGCCAAAACCTACATAATTTTTGATGGCCATTCCTTGTCTCTTAAATATAATTATAAGCCGTTGTAACTGCATTAATAACACAGAATAAAATAATAATAGTTCATTATCTATATAATATCAATAAAAAATAGTCATACAAGATGGCTGCTAGGAAATTTCCCCTGATCTTAGATTTGGCTTTAATACCATTCATACAAAATCATACAAAAGTTCTTAGGTCCGTGATTTAGAGTGAGGTAGTACATAGTTATAGTCTATAGCATCAGCTTCCATTCAATGGAGGCAGCGAATCGATTATTGGCACTCCACTGCTCCACTGTTTGGCAGTCCTGACTCGTCGCGTCTCAATTTCTACGGTTCGGCAGTTCCGTCACACTTACGGCGAAATTACAGAACTGAACTCCACAACTACCGACAACACCCCTACCCCGTGTACCCTGTAAGCTGTGCGAATCAAAATAATGTTACCCTTGAAAGATTTTGGAAGAAAAAATCTTTTTTCTGTCGTTGTGAATAAACGTCCTGGATATTTGTGAGACTTGTTTTACTACCCGGCTTCGCCCAATGTTTAAAAATTTGAATTAAAAGATTTGTAATAAGCGATGTGAAATCCCTTCTTATTTTCGACAGTTAAGTTGATGTTACAAATCTCATGATGAAAATAATAAATATAGTTGCGTTGGCCTAATCCATAGACAAGAGCTTTTTAAAATTTTATGACGCCAGAGCTTATTTGGTTTACAGTTAAAATAATTTTCTTTAAAATACTTCATGTTCTAGAAAAAACATCATATTCGGATCTTATGAGAACAGATATGGACACCAGTACCATAATATATTCTGGAAAAAGACCACTATTTAAAATCGAAACGTTGCTTGAAATGGCTTTAGCCGTGTTTGGTGGCCAGATCTGAATAGCCAGGTACTTATTTACCGTCCTCGTCCTCATTTTCTTCCCCTCTCCACTACCTTCAGCCTCACAATATAGGTACCCTACCCCAATTGGTGATGCAATCTCTCTTACTGGCTAGAGACGGTTGGGAGCAGTTGGGACTCATGACATATTGGAACAAATGTTTCATACTTATTTAAAGTAATTAAACTTCAAAGTCGCTTTGAAAATTAATGGTCTAATATTGTTAGGTTTTCACTACTATTATTACTTCCAACATTGTTGGGTAATCGCAATAAAACCCGCTTGAATTTCGCATTAAATCGAAAGCTCAACTAAAATAAAATAAACCAACGGTTCAAAATAATATAATCTCTTATATTTTTCTTACTGCGTAGTTCTAAGAAGTAGCATCGCGAGAAAATCGGGAAATTTATGCCCAGCTCCGAGCAACTGGCATCTTACTCCCATATAAAATTTATTACCGTGCTATTGGAATGTTTGATTTACTGCCCTCATTGGTCTGGAGATATTAATTCTTATGGTTGATAGGTAGTTTCGCATAATAACAATAAAAATAATTAATTCAATTGAACATAACGTATTATATGAATAATTAATTCGATTGAACATTACGTATAGTATGAATAATGAAGTAAATTCAACATAACGTATCATATGAATAATGAATTCGATTGAACATAACGTATTATATGAATGATGAATTCAATTGAACATAACGTATGATATGAATAATATATAACATAACGTATTACAGGAATAATTAATCCAATTGAACAGAACATATTACATGAATAATTAATTCAATTGAACATTACTTATATAAATAATAAATTCGATTTAACATAGCATATTATATGAATAATTAATTCAATTAATCATAACGTATTATGTGAATACTGAATTCAATTGAACATAATGTATTAAATGAATAATGAATTCGATTTAACATAGCATATTATATGAATAATTAATTGATCATCACGAATTATACGAATAATTAATTCCATTGAACATAACGTATTATATAAATAATGATTTCAATTGAACGTAACGTATTATATGAATAAAGAATTCAATTGAACATAACGTATTATATGAATAATGATTTCAATTGAACATAACGTTTTATTTCACTCTTCTTGATACATTCTATAAATTTAATATCAGTAATAATTAACTACAACTAATTGGATATTGTATCATGCCTCTGCCATATTTTGACAGAAGGTAGGAGTATTTCCGCTTTGAAATAAAATCCAAATAAATTGATAATTTCTGAATATATCAGAAAAACCAAAGATATTAGAAGAACGAGATGTGCTATGAGCAGTTCATACTGTGTGGAATTGTTTTGCCGAGTGTCGCCGGTTTTGTTCACCAATACTACTGCACACCTTCGCTTACGCTAAGGTATCCGCACTAATACATAGAACAGATTTCTGTGCGTACATGTCCCGATACCGTTCAAAGTACCCTAATAGGTAGTACTCCGCCCACGGTCCGGCGGCCAACATAGCATATCTCGTTCTTCTAATATCTTTGAGAAAAACCATAAACTGCTTTTGAATAAAATGCTGGTGATAAAATACACTTTCAAATGTTGTTATTAAAACGCCGTTTAGATCATGTTTGAGATTAAATTAATGAGAATTAAATTAATGATATTAAATTAATTAAATGAAGACCTACAAAATGTAGCGAAATGGCTGAAATTAAACAAATTAAAACTGAATGTCAACAAAACAAAATACATGGAAATAGGCAACAAAACGCATAACACAGAGTTAAAATTGACAATTAATGACGAAAAAATTGAAAAAGAAAATGAAATTAAGTACCTGGGTGTGATACTAGATTCAAAACTAACTTTCGCAGCAAATTTTGAATATGTGCTAAAGAAGGTATCTAAAAAAGTCAATTTTCTTAGAAAATTAGGAAATAAACTAAATGGAAACACTACAGAGCTGATTTATAAAACTATAGTTGCTCCACATTTAGATTATTGCTCTACTATGTTGTATATGGCCAATGAAGGAAACTTGAACAAACTAGATGTTATACAGAATAGAGCTATGAGATGTATACTAGGAAAAGGAAAATACGCAAGCATAGATCAAATGAGAGAACAGCTAAATTGGATTTCTATAAAAAAGAGACTATTATTTAATGTGTTAATTTTTGTACATAAAATCATGAACAACCAAATGCCAAAATATTTTAAGGATGAAATTGTTTTTAATAGAGATGTTCATAATTACGAAACCAGAAATGTAAATAGGATTAGATTGCCACATATGAAAAAAACAAAATCACAGAACTGCCTAATGTACAAAGGACTAAAAATGTATGATGAAATGCCTGAAAGTCTGAAGAATGAAGGAAGAATGAATGTATTTAAAAAGAAATGTTATATTTATTGTAAAAATATGTAAAATTACAAAATGAAATATGATCTTGTTTATATTAGTTTATATTCAAATGTATAAACTAACTCAATAAATAATAAAAAATAAAAAAAATGAAATTTTGAATTGTTCCCAAAAGCGAACAAATAAGCCTGAAGTGTTGATGTCGTTTTTTTATTTTATTTTCATCTTGACGAATAAATTCTCTCCAGTGATTTAAAATATGTCATTTGCCACCCAAATGATATGTTCTTGCGGAGAAAGTTTGTGACGTCACGTCGCGTGTCGGCCAACGTTTGTATGGGCAGTCCGGGTACTTGCCGGGTCACAGTAACCAGTAATGTTACATACATCATGAATTTTTTGCACCACGTTCCAGAGTGGTAAACACTATGCCCTGGTGAAAGACCGCCATTTAGAATTGGATGGTTGCTTATAGTGACTAGATTTGAATAGCCCGGAATATTTCCTATTTTATCATCCCTCTCCCTCCCCAAATTCCTTTAACCTCACAAAATACCCCTATTGGAAAACCGTTGTAGCATTGTCTCTGGAGAGTTGCGAGCAGATGGGACACTGCGGTATTCAAATAAAAAAATTATTGATATAAGATTTTTCATATTCATACATAACTATCCGTCTTAGATTCCTATACAATTGAAATTACTCATAAAAATATGTTCACGTACAAAAAAGCCGCCATCGTAGAAAAGCCGTAGCCGTAGAGGCTGATCTTCGTAGCCGGATCTGATATCTACGGCGTAGCACCCGATGCGTAGATTTCAGTCAGTACATTCTGAGGCGGCGTAGTAGGGCGAGTCAATAGGGTTATGATTCTACGCTTAAACATTTTTGTTTGTAATATCAAGTTGGTTTTATTGTCAACAACGAAATGTATTGATTTCTATTTTCAGTCATTTGCACAGATGTGTTTTAAAATCTGTGACTTATTTTAGGGCGATAAAGAGTTATATTTGCCGACATCAATTTATGATTCATTTAGATGAATCAAAAAATTGATGTCAATTCCGATGTTAAGGTATCAATTTTGATGTTAAGATAAATCAAGCAATTCAGGGAACGGAAAGATGCGTGAATTAGAAAATCGTTACCAAAAATTAAATAAGTTACTAAAAAGCAGAGAAAGTCATAAAATGTTCACCGATTTTTACGGTTTATGCATCTATTTTCAGATCGCAACGTTATTTCAATGATCAGCTATGGATAATTTAAATTCCACTTAACTGAAAGGACGCCATATTACATTTACGAAAGATGTAAAGATGTAGAGATCCGAAAGGCAATCCAACTGACTTCTGAAAAAACCTCAATGATGCTTTATCCGTGGCTGCCTGCAAAGTTTTATAGTAATTAATTTTATTTGTAGTCCGTCCGAACGAGTGTAATCTTTTCAAAAATAAAATTGAAACTGTTATTTTGGAAAATTATGAAAATAAAAAAATATTCTTTTTACATCTAGACAAGCAATTAAGTAGGTACCTACCTATCTGATATAAAATTTATATGTCTTTTTAAAAGTGGAACATTAATAATTTAAGAATAATTTGGATTGAATCGCTGAAACAAGAATATTGTATTTTTATGCCTTTCTAGAAGAATTTATTATTAATACGGATAAAACTATTTATTCATATTTATATTACGTATGTATGTTCGCAAACAAACAAATTGTGTAATATTTAAAATCATTACTTGTAAAAATAGGATTTTCAAAAAATAATTAAATTTACGCAATCTATGAATGCGTAGACTATAAAGTACGTTACATCTAACCATTACATCAAATTTAAAAACTACAAAGGGTATGGCATAGGTACAACCTATTTCTTACAGTTAGCCCAATAAACAAAAAGTAAAAAAATACTTAAGTATTATATATCAATGTTCTCATTAAAAGTGTAAATATACGTAAATCGCAATTAAATTTAAAGGTTTTCTTCTGCAAGTACTGGAGTACTGATGCGAGGTAAAAACGATTATTTTTATCGTCACTACGCAACCAGTATCTTTGGGAATTTACAAGGTAAGAGAAAAAGACAAAAAAATTTCGAAGGCCAACTCTACTGAACCAAGTTTACACAATGGTAGACACGGGTGTTGTGATTTTAATTGTTTACTAAATTATATCGTGTTTTTATTGTTTGAAAAACCTGTTTGAAACTTTCAATACTTTCGGTGTTCATAAATACATTTGAACGCGTCCTATTTAAAATAATTTGCCCGTACATACCGCGAGTTTTTACAACCAGATATCTGTGATGTGTTTGGAATTTAGAAGACGGGTAGAGACGATGAAGACTTTACAAAAAATTCATCACTAAAGGTTGCGCATACGTAATGATTGGAAGTGCTTTGGGAAAGTGTATCAGAGATCATCCCCCGTTATAATTCCAACAACAGGAGGTGATGTGCGACATGCCCCTGCTGTTGATCGGGCGAAGGGCCGAGTAAAGCTATAAAACCGGCCAGCCAAACAAACAAACGGGGACAAGATAAGGCGAGTCGATGCTATAAATCAGTAGATCTGTCGAACTACCGCAGGGGTCTGTCCCGACTACACTATACTGTCCCCGTTGAGCTAAAAAGCTTGACATACTTAACTTTGTACTCCATGGAGTTGCCACTCTCGTTGGCGACTCCAGTACAAAATAAATTCTTGAACAAGTAATGAATTATTATCGGAATAAACCTTCTTACTAATTTCTTAAAGGTTTAAAATAAATCCTTTCATTGACCACAATCTATCTTCCATTCTAGAATGTTCAGCAAATTTACTATGTATAATTAATTAATCAATGTTAATAAAATTTACACTTGCTTACCAAATTTGAACCCGTGACCTTCGGATTCGTAGCCTTTCGACCACGGAGGCCGTCAAATACTCTAATCAGTTATTCATGGTTTCAGTGGGATATGCCAAATTTGGGAATTGACAAGTTATCGCAAAGCTTACAAGACAAATTTGGGAATTAAAGAGTTATCGCAAAGCTCACAATACAAATTTGGGAATTAACAAGTTATCGCAAAGCTCACAACACAAATTTGGGAATCGACAAGTTATAGCAAAGCTCACAACACACATTTAGGAATTGACAAGTTATCGCAAAGCTCACAACACAAATTTGGGAATTAACAAGTTATCGTAAAGCTCACGACACAGACTTTGGGAATTGACAAGTTATCGCAAAGCTCACAACACAAATTTGGTTAGTTAGTTATTGAAAACACAAATTTAACCGGTTGTAATAATAATAAATGTTTTATTATCTTCCTTTTTGGAGTTGGAGGTCAAAAAGCGGAACCTATTTTTTTCGCTTCATCTCTCATCTAAATATTATATATTTAGATGATACATCAGTTCATACATCAAAAATTTTCTAATTTTTACTTTTACTTTCGAAAATTCTTAAACAGACGTTTTAATTAAATGCCAAAACATGGCGGCTTTATTTTTTGTCCTGCAAAGTTAACTATGTCAAATTGTACCACACTATACTGTCCCCACGAACTATGGTATACTGCCCCGTCCTGTCCTGCCATTTTACTACCCGAACACATTATACTGGATTATTCGTAGCCGGAACCCATCCATTGTATAAATTTCCTTTTCTTATTGATGCCCTATCAAGTTCGATATCGCCAAATTATCCGAAGGCCTATTACTCTATTACTGGACAAATGTAACGCGGGATATATTGCTAGAGCTACTGCCGAAACAAGATCCCTTTCTAGTTAGTATCTCAGTATAATACTAACAGTTAGTAAATACTTACTTAAATAACTACCTCCTTAGTGATAAATCATATTTTTTCAAATGTGGAATCATCTCGTTTATCCGGACTTTTTTTCAATATTTGCCTAAAGTAATTTTGAAAAAAGAATAAAGAAGACACGAAAAAATATGGTTTATCACTAAGGAGGTAGTTATCCTTTTCTATTTAGTATCTCAGTATAATACTAACAGTTAGTAAATAGTTACTTAAATAACTACCACTATCTACAATCAAATTTGACAGAGAAACAGAACTTCGCTATCTCGTTCAATTATGAAAGTTGATATTTCGCTTCTTCTTATAAACTTTTCATTTTAACACAATATAAAATATCTACTAGATAGGTTCCTTCTTATCACTGATCTTGAATGCAAAAATACATGGAAAAAAATAAAATTATCTAACTTACGAAAAACCAAATGGTTCCATAACTAAACAGAACACTTTTGAAAAGTGATATTAAGCCACGAAAATTGTTGGAAAAAAACTGAATCACACCTAAAGTTGTCATGTTGTGTTTTTCCGTTACTCTGTTTGGTCCGGTAATCGAAAATAGATTGGTTAATTTTGAGTTTTGTCCACTAGATGCCCCCACTACGAGAAACAATTTTTAGGAATCTAAGCTATAAAAATAATACAAAATATTCAATGACTAACCTTACATAATAAAATTATTTGAATTTATTTTCTTCATTTGTAAGTATTTTTGTCGTCCTGTTTGTCCCGCGGGCTCCGCAAAGGAAAATACTAAGCAAGGAGAAAGGATTTCCACGGGAGTAAGTTTTCCGAGTCCAGGAAATATCCTCCTCGATAATGTAACTGCCCTCTGCCCCCCATGAGGGGAGGCGAGGAGAGAGGAGATACTTTATCAATGTGCCACATAAATCTCTATCAATCGCATTAAAGGAATCATGTCTTGTTTGTTTGCCTACTGAGGATATGTGAATATCTTAACTGGTCCGGTTGACAAGGAAAACTTAAATGTACTTGCAAATGTTTTTATGGATTTATGTTACTTTTACTTATAAATTCAATTGCGATAAAAATGGTGTAGATCACTATTCTTGTGTATACTGCACCAATTTCCAAAACTTTATTGATATTTTACTGATGATTTTCAAATATATTCATTTGTTATCCTGTTGCTAATTCTTATTATTTTTACTGATACATTTACTGTACAATATTTGTAATATTTGTATAATACTTACTGGTATTTTTTAATAATAAGATACACCTACTATTTTGTACATACACCTTTATTTTATAAAAGTATAAGTAAATGGACTAGCTTCCCAGTTTGACCCGATATTATTTCTCTACTGAATGGGTAATTTAATTGGCAAATAAGAATGTTTTGTAACGTATTATTATTAATATGTACCCTTTGTTTATAATTTCGATACAAACATTTTTTTTTCAAGTCTTCTAACCGTCTGGAGATAGTAGGACTATGGCATTACAAGTTGAAGAACGTAATAAAGGCTGAAGGGAGTGGGAAGAGAAAAGCGAGAGTAAAATAAAGGTTTAAAAGTACCTGGCTATTCATATCTGGTCACCAAAGACAGCTAAAGCCATTTCCAGTATTTTCAACTCTGGACCTACCTAATAACATTAATTTATATGTAGGTAATGTTATAATTTTTTTCTGACAATTTTTCAGTCAATATATTATTTTATTCTTTTATTTCTATCGTGAGCTGTGGAGGTATGAACTATCTGTCAACTGTAAATACAGCAACAAGTCATATTATTTGTTGCATAGTTTTCAACTGTGCCTGTACATTCCTTTCAGAGATAAGATTTTTTATAATCTCCGACATCGTGAAAAATTCACAGTTCTTTTAGTGTGTGTTTTTTGGTCTGTTATTTCGGCCAAGAGCTGTGGAGCTTTGAAAGACCAGTTTTACTAAAAAAAATATTAAGGCATCATAAATAGCGATGGATCAATATTTTTCTTGCGTTAAATCATAGAAAAGATTTTGGAGTTACCAGTTAATCTTGGGTACAGCAGAGTAATATCTATTACTGGTTTAGATTTAGATTTGATTTATTTTGTAATAATAATCTACTATAAATAATAAGTATAATATCTTCAAAATAAACTCGATAACCAAACAATATTTTAAGTCGTGTTTTATATGTCTGGAATTCAACGAAACCTGTTGATAAAAACTTTACTGAAATAAAATTTCACCGATTTTGCAAAAAACAACTTCTTAAAATTCATTGGAAATACGCTGACCAGTGGTCATTGTATTTCTGTCGGCTTTTTGATATCTATCAAAGATGGTCAAATTGCATTCCTGTGTTTCTTGAGAACTCGTGTAATATTTATTAGTTGACATAATTATGAAAATCATTGCTCAATCATATTTTATATTCATTTAATTAAATTTGCGTATAAATCTTAAGGTAATCGATTGCAGGCATTATAGAAGTTGGTGTTGATATTGAAGTTAAAGTTTTTATCTCTGGATATGACTTTATTGATTTTTTTTTTTACTTATTATTATAATAAAAATAATATTTTTACAGCTTTCCAGAGTGGTAGATACTGTCAGGGTCGCCTGGTGTAAGACCATCTTTATTAAATCGAAAAGTTTACTTAAAATGGCATCAGCCCTATTTAGTGACCAGCTCAAAATAGTCAGGTATTTCCCAACCTTCCTCTTTCCAATCTCTTCACTCTTCACCCACTTCGTTCAGCTTCATAACACTTCCCATGCGGGATGCCATAGTTTCACTGGAAGTTGGAAGTTTTGATTTTTGAGTGGTTTTATATTAAAAAAAGTTTTTTTTACTTTTAGGGATGTTATCTTATCATCAAAAAATACAAAAATGCATTGATTCTTGCCAAAAAAATATTTTAAAACTGTTTTTTTTTTTGTCCATTTCTGGCTCCCCTTCCAAGTAAGTAGTAAGTAGCCATTACTATTATGAGATTGAGATAGTCCAGGGCTATAAAGTGGTCACATCCTCACCCCACCCCTCACTCCTTTAACCCCCCCCCTCCCGCCCCAGCCCTTATGGACGGGGTATAAACTGCTACATGCAAATAAATCTCCTACAGACCGGCGGCAATGATGTGTGGAAAATGGCCCCAGGGATACCTACTGTCCTGGGCTAGGCCTTTATTACTTTTAAGTCATTTTTAATAAAGTGTTATATTTCGTCATCCGATACATACAAAAATATACAGTATACAATAATGTTGAATGTTATACAGGCATTTGTCTAGTTTTGGGGTGTTTTTAATAATAAATCAAAAAAGTTGGATATTTTAAACTCAGGTCGGAATTTTAGTTTTATTTTTAATTTTAATATTTAATTATTTTTAGATTAAGATCCGGACATTCACTAATTGGAAGATTATTGTATTTGATAGGCCTCTCTGATTCTTCAGTATCGTATGAAGTATTGTATGAAGAAATTGAATATTTCGAATATTCTATAAAGAAGTGCATTAAATACGAAAAAATAAAGTGACAATTTTGGTCTCAATCCTTTTGGAAGTTAAGAATTTAATAGCCTAACTAAGTTCTACGCCATATAAAAAAACACTCTTACAACAATCACCAGTGCCGACAAAATTTTTACGCCCCTTGTCAAAAGTAGTAGAAGCCTAGGTAGGTAGGTGATCACCATAATTAATAATAATCGAATGATTTATATGTTTGTGTAGCGCCGTTTTTGCATAAAATAATCTCAAGGGCAATGAGTTGAGACAGGCATGTCACCTCGGCGCTCTGACAATTCGGCGCTCGGAGCGAACTGCTCCTATTGCTCCCGCATGGGGCCGGCCATGACAATCACACCACTAGAAATATAACCAACCGACTCTACAATGTACCTGAACTACATACTACGCCTCATCTAATTTTCTTACTTAAATTATCATATAAAATGTGTGAAACTAAATCTGAATTGTATATACCTACTGTGAAAAACCTCAAACTGTAAACTATTATATGTATAATATTAATATTGTTATTTAAAACAGATGAGGCCAAAAATATAATATTTTGCGAGTCAGTCACATGACAAAAAAAATAATATCTGTTAAAATTGTATAACCCTAGTACCTAAACTTGAACAAAATCGAAACATTTGTTAAATAATTTCAATATTTTATTATATAAATTGTAATGAAAAATCCGTTCATTCAAAATACTGTTAATTCACCCTTGTCTAAAATTAGGTACATACTTATAACTTTTACTAATTATTTGTCCTACGACCAGAATATAGTTTTTTCATCAATGGTTGGAAATTAAAAATATGGTAAAAAATATAACAAATTTATCGAGATAGACGATATAACAAATATTACTTCGCGATTGATCGGTTAATATTGTTCAATAATTTATTGATTGTTATTAAGTTTAATTTGTAGAACTCCATTTTATTTTTATTTTTTTATATATACAATAATATTATTATTGGGTTTATAAAAACAGTTTATTTTTAAACAAGTTCTGCTGTGTAATTATTATTACGCGTGACAGCTGTTTCGCCCTCTAAAGGCATTATCAAACTGTGGGTAGCCCACTTACAGACGATACATTTATATTATTTCTAGGTAGGTATTTTAATTTCAATTACTGATTTCTTAATTGATTTCTGTGTAAAAATGTTAGAAATTATTGATGGTTAAACAGCTGTCACGCGTAATAATAATTACACAGCAGAACTTGTTTAAAAATAAACTGTTTTTATAAACCCAATAATAATATTATTGTATATATAAAAAAATAAAAAAAAAAAAAAAAAAATAAAAAAAAAAAAAAAAAAAAAAAAAAAAAAAAAAAAAAAAAAAAAAAAAAAAAAAAAAAAAAAATTGTTCAATAATATTAAAAAAAAAACTAGCCAGCTAATTTCATAATCATAATTACGAGAAGTTTTAAAATTATTTCAGTTTTGTTCATTTGAAAGAATTAACAAACTAGCATTAAAAATAATCTATATTCAACATCGGTTCTTAAGAGGGGTTGCTAGGAGGCTAGGATTAGAAAAAGCCAAATACTCATATGATGAAATTGAACTAACTCTAAACCTCTCTCTTTTGGAAGTCCGTCGAGAAAGAAATGACCTCATTTGCTTCTTCAAAATTATAAATGGTATTATTGATTCACCTCCTCTACTGCAACTCATTCCCTTCAATATCCCCTCGCACAGACTCAGAAATAATGAACTGCTCTTCCTCAACCATCATTCGACAAATTATGGATATTATTCACCATTGTCCAGATTGTGTAGATTGGTCAACTCAAGTCAAAACCTTAACTTTTTTGGGATAAGTCTGAATGATTTTTGCCGGTCGCTAAACAAGTGACGGAATATTATAAGTGTCCTGTGGTCCTGACCAACGGCTTAGTCTTGACTTGATTCGATTGTCACTTTATTTTCTTATATTATATCTGCCATATGTCTTTGCTTTCATGTACCTTTGTATACTCCTGTATTTTCCATTTTACTGTATTCGTGTTATTATTTTGTAATTTGGACGATCTCCGTTAATAAATAAATAAGTAAATATAGTATTTTAAAGTATCAATCTAACTGAATGAGAAATAGTTTATTTCTCTGAAAATGTTGTCAATTAAACAATGGATTTGCAATTTCGTAAGAGTACGTGTTTCTCTAGCAAACGTTGCGTAACTGGGTTTATTGCCCTAAAAAATCTGATTACGTAAAAAGTCATCAGTAATTTCACAATATTAAAAAAAAGGTCGATGATAGAAGAATTATTCAATTAGGTTCTGTAATCATGAATTATTCTGGGTTCAATTGATTAGGGAGAGTATTCCAATAATCGTTTATTTTTAAAGAAATTGAGTATTATAATGAACAGATTTTTTTCTGTTCTTTAATTTGAAACACGTTGAGACATTTTTGTACCTTCAAAAACACACTGTGAAAAGAAAAATGTTAAGAAATCAGAACTCACACACGAATAAAGTCCCACAGAAAAGGTAAAACGATCTTATCATTTACTATTCCCATTTGAATAACGCGTAAAAACAAAATAAGCGTCCGGTCAACACTGCGGGGAAACTCTTCCCCTAATTCCTATATCCTTAGGGGCCATAATGGCGTGCGGTATCCCGGGGGACATGCGGTATATTCCCTGTAACGGGATATGATTTGCATGTGATACATGGCGTCACATCTCATCAGCTGACCCGGGAGATAAAGTACGGCCAGTGGCGTAATCATAACTGCTTCTGTCTCACTGGGCACCCACTGCCGTGGGGCTGCCGGAACCCTATCAGCCGCAGGCCGGAACCATTCCGAGCTTTATTTGCCTCAACCGGACCTCAGTAAAAAGGGAAACAAATAAGCAAATTAAAACTAGTGTTTTAAAAAAAAAAAACAAATGATTTCACGATGAAAACAGCAAAATAACTGCAACGAAACGAGAAAGGTGAAGGGAAAAGGTGTGGGTAAGAATGATATTTTTCCTTATTTATCTTATTGCTTCGAACTCACTAAGACAATCGTGAATTTCGCTTCTCTTTCGCGGTCTTTTAATTTTTAGAATACGTGTTTTAAGCGTGTTTCATTGCAATCTGAGTATTATGAAGTTAAAATACATTCACAAAAATCCAAACTACGAGAGATGCCGAGTAGAAAAAATAACTACTTTGTTATTGTAATGCAGTAGAACGGTGTAATTACAAAAGATAGGTATTTCAGTCTAGCAGTTAGAAAATTTTCCCTATTTTGTGTGATAATATATTTCAGTCAATTATGTTACCTAATCCAATCGATGCCATATCAATATACGGTGTAAAATAGTTTAAAAAAAATACTTTTAATTACTAATTACTTATAGATGTGTATGACCACAAGACTGCAAATCACTTCTTTGTACTGAGCATTAAGACTAAAAAGTAATGTAATTAGTCTTAAGGACGGGTTTCATACATGGTATCAGAGGTTACAGGTTACAATCTATCAGCCTTACTAAAAAACGGGGTGAAAATGTATGAAGGGGTGAAAAGTTCTTATAAAATATAGATAAAGACAAATATTTCCGAGTTACGAATAACCTGACAATATTTGAAAATCTCCTACTACCACCACAGTAATCGGAAAATGTTGTTTGTGTTGTGATGGAGGACTTAGCCAGCGGAGGAATTGAACACATTACACCTGGGTTGGACTCAAACGCGATGTCAACTCAGCCACCGACCGGTCAAAACATTAGTATAACATGGTAAACATTGGTATAACCGTTTAACCCCACTTTTTGTATCAAATGAAAGTACGTTACAACATCCTATTATTGTGTAATTAAATTACTTATATAAGTTTAAAAATAACATATATAAGTTTCAAATATTTTGTTTGATACGAATATAATAGTAAATTGACCATTTTACGAACAAAAACACGATTTATGAGTATATTGCAGAAGACATTATAAGAACTGTCACCCAGAATTGCAATTACCATCTCGGCGGGAAAAATAAATACAAGGTGCATGCGTGATTTTATTGTCAGAAGCGAAATGCGATATTGCCGGATTTAAAAAGTAGAGTTAAAGAAGTACAAAATCGAATGTAAACTTTTACAGTCTATATTCAATGTGTACAAAACACCGTTTAACGGTTGTGAATTGATTGTTTTTTGTACACTGAATGTCAATTTGAGGTTAAATGTCATACTTTTAACTCTGTTCGTAACATTTTATAATTCCGCCAGAGTTGACGGTTTGAATATTTTAACCTGTTTCCCAAATCGACAGTGATCTGGCGGTAGTAACTCTCAATCAAATAACTCAATATTTTTCAAAATGGGGATCGTGAGATATCAATAAATAAAATAAGATATATTTTTTATGATAAAACAGAAGAAGAAGATCGATTCCGCGCGCTTTTTTTTCATCTACTAATTTAACGAACTTGGATTCTGTGTTCGAGTTACAGAGAGTCAGAAGTGCATACAGTTAACGCTTAGAAAGACTGGAGGGTCGCTTTGAGGTTTTATTTGTTTTACTAAAAGGGCATTACACCTTTAAAAATACTGAAAAAATAACCCATAATATAACTGTTTGACAATAAGTTCTTACCATCCCTTTTGATATACCATAGATAAAACAACCGTTTGTTACTAGTTAAATACCAAATACTAAAAAAATACGGGAAGTAACTTGACTTGAATTTTTAAAAATGCATATTGCAATAACAATAAGCCATATACGCACAGTCGGTTATACTATATACTAATAACAAATTTTGTAGCTTTTTAAAAATTGGAGTGACCTTCAATGCGCGAAAACGATATAAAATTTTTTAGTTTTAAATTCAATTTAAAAAAAACAACAGATTATTTATAAACAATTTCTGCTGTGTAATTATTATTATTAATGACAGATGTTTCGCCTTCTGAAGGCATCATCAAACTTGAACAAATTGATTTTTGATTTGATAAAGAACCAAAACAGCTGTCGCGTGTAATAATAATTACACACAAACCATATTTATAAATAAACTTAATGCTATTGAATATATAAAAGAAAAATTAAAATTTAAAATGCAGTTCTACAAATTAAAATTTTTTTAAATATTTTTTTTATGTGTTAATCATAATTTCCAATGAATATGTACACTGCAAGCAGAGCCGTGGAGTAGTGCAATTTTAGTATGGAAGGACATGATTCAGAGGACATTTCGCCTTTTTTATCGGCCGTTTTATTTTAAGGAAATCATTGAGCACTGGTCCAGCGATTGGTTCGGGAATAGGGGATGGTTTGTGGGGGCGGGAAGGGGTGGGACGGAATTAAACTGTTTTATTGCTGAGCAGCATTGAGCTAGGACGTGACGGGGGGAGGAATAAGGAAGATACAAAGACATTTCATGGAGGGTGTATAATCTTAAATATCGTACAACTTGTGTATTCGATATCTCTTTCGGGATAAAAGCAAACAGAAGCGCGTAAAAATAAATTTAAATGGGTTTATCCTGTCAGCACAACATATGTAGATGTATTACAGTTGTATAGCGAGTGTTAAATCATATTTGGAAAAGCATCTAAACGCATAGGACCTCAGCGGCAGGGCGATATGTTATCCCCGGCAATGGTCGCAAAGTGCGGCTCGCGAGTCACATGCGTCTCTTTACCTACTTGTTTGCGGCTCTTCAACGAATGACGTGTTTAAACGTGTTACAAATTATTAATAATATTTCATAAAATAAAATAATTTTTATCTTTACAAAATATAAAATTCAGGAAATTTTACATTTGACAATTTGACATTTCTTTACTGTCGAGTGTTTTTTCAAGACATTTTATTTATTTCTTCATATGAAGCGGTTACTTTGTGATGTGACATTATAATTTAAAATTAAACAATAACTTTGTAAACATCACTTTTAGGTAAATACTTAATGCCGACCGGGTTTCGCTACAACCGTAGCTTCATCAGGGCAGTATAATACTAAACATCTAAAATCTAAATTAACATGTGTTGATATCACGGTGAGTGGACAGTCTGAGCTACAGTAAAAAAGAGGTAGGGGTAGGTGGGAGATTGAGAGGCGAGTGCTCTTTGTCAATAGGGAACAATCTGAGTATAGCACTTTTATTTAGGTTTATTTGGTTGTTGACGACTTTGCTATTGACGTTTTTGGCTTTCCTTAACTCTAGCGCCTCTAAGTTATCCAAGAAGAAATTTGGCTCTCGAAAGAATTATAAATTGTTGTACTGCTAATATTTCGCTATTTTGACCAATGAGTTTGCCGACCACTGCTCTAGGGGGGGATACACCTCAAAGTCGAAGAGAACGAATAAAATATGTTGTCGAATTCTGATATGTACATTTTTTTTAGATTCAGATACTTTTAATTAATTGTCACCTGGTGGGAGATCCTATGCATTTTTATGCTCCAAAAGCGGGGACGTCAATCAACAAAGCGACTCGATTTCTTAACGATTCTGCATTGATCATTGCCATCTTCAACGTTATTTACTGACAGTTTAGCAATTATCTTTTGACGAATATCACAAAATAGTAAACTGCCCCCATGGCCTTTTTATACTTAAATTTATCTTCAATTTGAAATACTATAATATAATACCTTAATGGTACATAATACAAGTGCTGTCTATAACGTAGAGAACCGTTTTATTGAGATTATGAAAAAAACAAATCGTCTGCCATTTATTTTATTTCATATTATTCATCAAATCCTAACCGTTAAATGTTGTTGATTTTGTTCTTCTACATAAAATGTTGTAATATTGTAAATAATTTCGGAGTAGTTTCCTCAATGGTTGCCCATTTAAAGGAGAAACAATGGCGATAGTAACTTTTGGAATCCATAAATTGTATGAGAAATTTCACATCAGTCCTTATCACCGCGATCTCAGCTCCCGAGGCGCGAGGATCTCCTCCCTCCTCTCCTCGCGGCGCCGAGAGGGTGATGGGACCGAAAAGAACACCACCCCTCTTTTATATAACATTAATTTTAGTCAGAAAAATACAATTTTACATATATTTCTAAAAAAAAAAGTTAATTCGAAGTATACTTTCGAGCATCGAGAGAGGTCGTACGTGACATCATTGATCTATTATCTTTTTCGTTTTCATACAATACGTGTATGCAAGAAGAGGGCGATCGTCAATCACGTGCGTATCAGCTCTATCGGACTACTTAACATTATATTGTTTCGATTTAGTATTATTAATATCGCTTGAAAAATTAAAAACTCGATTGTTCAATACTAAGTGAAAGTTCTGCAAATAGTAAACGGGGTTAATTATCGATTTAAATCATTGCTAAAGATTTATTTAACCATATTTTTTTAGTTCATATCGACTTTTTTTTGTTAATTTTTGCTCAAGAAGATACATTTGAAAATAAATCGGAATGAGAAAAATCGGTTTTATTTTTCATCGGTTTTTTTTAAATGGCTTCTAAATGCATGAAGCGGGTAGCGCCCGGATTACAGCTGGCTGTATTATAAAAGTGTATCGCGGAGAGGCAATTCAAAAGGCAATAAAATAAAGAGATCCAACGCGATTCGAGTGTTACAGTAAACAGAGTCACAAACGGGAATATGGGATGAGCCCCCCTGAGGAGTTGGGACGCTGTCCGGAACGCCCCAACCTCGCCAACAGAAAGAGTGGACAAAATAGCCGGGATAAAATGGTCAACAAAATATACAAAAAAGCTTTATCAAAATGATTGCGAAATTGACTAACAAATAATTATAAAAAAGTCCTTAAAAATGTGAATGTTGGGCTCTTTTTTCATATTTTAATAAGAAAATAATATTTTCCACTCCTGTTTATCCACCTTTATGACACCAAATACAACACATTTTTCTAACCTCTAATCATTTTAAAACTTTTATCTTTCTTTACTACTAGTTTTCCATTCCAGAAGGTGTAAACCACAGCAATCCGCACGTATATTAATTTAAACCAACTTCTTAACCCTTTAAAAATATTTTCTTGCACACACTTGTAAAATCAGGGCATGATTTTTTTGTAGGGGAATGTTCGAAAACAATAAGTCAATTGGTTTATTTATTTATTTCAAGAAAATATATTTTTTAAAAATTTAATTAAAATCAAATTTAATAATATAATTATTAAGTTCTGCGAGTATTTTTTGGTTTTTGTTATTGTTACAGCTGTTTCGGCTTTCAAGGCCATTTTCAAACTGTGGTTTAGCCATGTTCAGACGACTTATTAATATGATTTTATTTTACCCCCTCCCAAATTTAAAATGATTTATTACCGATTAAACCAATTTACTGATAAAATAATTGTGACAATAGATATAATTAAATTTGATTTTAATTAAATTTTTAAAAAAATTAAATGTAGTTCTAAGAATTAAACACAAAAACAATAAATAAGAAAAGATAGTTACAACTTAAGTTAAGGGCGAGGTTTTTCATTGAAGTTTTTTTTATACGTGGCCAAAACTATGGTTCATTTCACAATTGAATATGAAAAAAGCTATTGTCCTAATATTAAGTTATCTCTTAAATTATTTTGTCGCATTGCAAGAACTGTGGTTCTTCATGATTGTTACTTTTCCCAGTATATTTTTGAAACGCTACTTTGTCCTAGGCTATTGAGGGTCGGGCTATTTTGTCCCTAGCCAGGACAGTGACTCTGAGCGAGCAGGAGATCGAGCGGACCCCAACTCAGTTATTTACTTATAGACGTTCACACCCCCGCGGCCCAGGGACTGCAGACGTGTTTGATATTTATTTTATTGTCTAGATTTGTCCCCATGTTGTTTGGAATGAACTGGAATCTGGTTTACAACACAATAGCTATTTAGTATCTTCGAGAAGATGAGATTTAAAAATATCGCAGAGAATGGTGAATTAATTTACTGTTTTTTACGTATTTAACTCGTCAGGCTTCTGCCATATTTTGACAGAAGGTTGGAGTGTGTGCTTTGCAATAAAACCCAAATACAACCAAATTTCTGAACGTATCCGAAAAACTTGTTTTTGAAAGGTGATATAATAGGATTCAAATTCAAATAATATAATTTTAAATTTTGAATGCAAACATACAAATAAAAAAAAATGGCTCGGCTTAAAACTAAAATTACTGCTAACGAAAAAATATATTAAAACAAAGGCAATTTATTAGACAAATATATAAGAGACGTTATTGTCACTCACTTTTTTGTTGTTTCATATGAAAATAATGAATAATTATTATTTTTTTTTTTCAAATTGCGTTCGGAACCTTTGGTTTTATAAATATGCATATTGTAATTCTTCTGTGGTTAACTTCTAGATTTGATTATAAAGCTTGGTGTTTTCTCTTTCAGACACCGTTTAAATTTTACACATTTCTTACCATGAGAATAAGGGAGATACAACGATTTCTACGAAGCCATATTATGAGTTGTTCCCAAAAGCGAACAAATTAGCCTGAAGGGTGAACTAAAGAGGTGTGATTTTAAAAATAATCATTTTTAGCCATAATGGCGGAATTGGTCATGAGCGCGATATCAAAGGGTCCTAAATTGACCGGAAAAATGTAAAATAGCATTAAACAATCAACAGTTTACCGCGCCACGGCTCTGATAAGGAAATTCAGAGAGGTAGTTGTGTTATTACATTACTGATTAGATTGGTAACATCTAAATTCCACAAAATATAACTTGTCATATTTTCCACAACGCAATCTAAACATACTGAAACATCTTCGACGTCTAAGCGTAGTGAATTTTTAGGCGAGTTAACAGGAAACTTATTTTCTCTAAGATGTTTTTTACAATACAAAGCCCCGTGTTGTTATTTTTGACGTTTTTCTATTATAATGGGCGCCGTAATGAGTGAGAACCGTCTCACCCGCGACAAGATAAAGTGACATTTACACAATTCCCTGATCGGAAATCTATCTCTGGCCTGGTCACTGGGAGGAAAAAGGTTCCTTGTCTATTTGTCGCTGGGGGTCATTAAGGTCTACCGTCCCCCGTCTCCCGGGGGGCTCGTCACCGCGATTACCTCCGCCCGACCTCTGGACCGGTGGGGGGCGGACCTCCCCTCACCGGGTGGCGGGCTGGGAGGCCGGGTGTAATCCAATCATTGGAAACGAGTGACCAGCCTGCGTTCTACAATCGGCAGGACATTGAGACAGTGCAATTCTTACAATATTACTGTTTCTGCTGCCCCCATCTGGTGCAACCTGCACGGAGGTACATTATGTTGAAGTAATATGATTTTTTTAATACATTTCGTGTCGTTATTTAACTGAATATTTGAAATTAACGTAAAAAAATAATATTTTCGATTCTCCCGTCTAAAAATTTTGCGCTTTCTACTTTTTATTTTTTGCCAATATAATAAAAAAGCGATATATGTTTTACAAACATAATGAAATAATATACATCGATATAGAGCGTTAGGAACCCACAAATTAATAATAAACAGTTTACTTTTATACTAGATAAATTCTTGATGGTTATTTTACGTGGTGTCCGAAACTTGTTGTACAAACTTGTGAATTTACGTGTTACATTTGAGGTCGATTTTGAAGAATACCTTTTATTCTTGAGCTTTCGTTTTCGAGTAAATCGTGTACAAATTTGGAATTTTTCAGCAGAAATTAAAAAAATCAGTTGCTATGAGTACTGTTTTATCTTTTAAAATGCCACCCGACTCCAAAATTTAAACGAAAAAAGAAATCGAAATGATTAAATTAAAAAAAAAAATCTATGTGGTGAAGATTCACCAGCTTCCCGGTTGTACTTTTTCCGGACATCGTATATAAGAACAATGTCTTAAGTCAAAGTTTCAACAGCCATGCAGTATCCATTATCTGATCTGCACTGATGTTGATGTTGATGTGAAACTATAAGGATTGTTGCCTCAAGAAGAGAAGAGTAACATAGCAACATTTTCAAATCAATCCAAAATATTTAAATGTATTATATACATCTGCCTATTTACAAAAGCCGGGACATTATTGACACTTACGCAACCCTTAATCACAATTGCATAATAAATCATCTAGGTAGTTACTTGGATTCCTTACTATTATCATTTAAGTACCCCGGGGACCGTTTCTCACCCTAGTTCTCGTGTTAAGGGTTAATTAATTGTCAGTGCATAAGCCACTTACCCCGTATCACAACAAAACAAGAAATAAACACCCCGCCGGTGAAGGTCTTAAGAAATGCCGCGACTTGCGGGGATTTCAGCAAGTGGGGTGATGGAAATAAGGTACATTTTCCGGTGCGAATTGAAAAGCCGGTGATGTTTTGTTTAATGGGGCAAGCGCAATGGTACTCAATGCGATTATAATGGTTTAACAACTTCTTTAGATGTGAGTCTTTAATGGAAACCAATGTCGCCACTGAATTAGTACTTTGTGGTTCTACCCCATTTAGCACGCGCTCTGCCTCTCTTATACTTACCTGACGAAGCGTAGGTAATCTTCGAAAAACAGTTAATTCCAATTTTTTGAGAAAAATGTCATTATCGTTTAGGAAGCGAAGGATCAATCAGGATATAATCAAACGAAATACTTTGTAATTTAAAATAATAACATTTATTTATTAAAAACAAATAAAAAATGTGCTTTCCGTACTAACAATTAACAAAAATAAAACACTTAGGACGTGTTGTTTCGGAGAATCTGAACAATTCATCAAATTTCAACGTTCATTTTCAAGTTCTGTGAAAGATTTTTTCAAGTTCTGTTTTTATTTCAGTTTTGTCAAGCAACTAGCCTACAATGATATAAAAACAGAACTTGAATAAGTCTTTCACGGAACCCGAAAATGAACGTTGAAATTTGATGAATTGTTCAAATTCTCCGAAACAACCCGTCCGTCTATTATTTTCATTGAAGAGAGAGTATTTTATTTTTTCATTGATTATTTGACTATTGAGTATTGCTTTTTATGTAATAACCTTTTTGGGCGAATAAATAAATAAACATTTTGAATTTCATAATAATAATGGTAAAACATCGTTATAAATAATAAAATTTTATCAAAGAATGGTCTGGCTTTTGATCACAAAACACGCATACGTAAAATTTCTTGTGTTCTTTTTTATTATATGCACAAAACACCAGTTCTTAACTACATTCGAACGGTTTGTAGCTGAATGGATAAATGCCTCGGATTTCCACCGAGGCGTCGTGGATTCAATTCCTCTGCTAGCTAAGTTCTCCACCGTTTCACAATGTTTCTCAATATGACGATAGTAGAAACATGTTTCTAGCAATATGTTTCTCACTATGATGATGGTAGTGACATGTTTCTAGCAACATGTTTCTCACTATGATGATGGTAGTGACATTTTTCTAGCAACATGTTTTTTACTATGATGATGGTAGTGACATGTTTCTAGCAACATCTTACTCACTATGATGATGTTAGTGACATCTTTCTAGCAACATGTTTCTCACTATGATGATGGTAGTGACATTTTTCTATCAACATGTTTCTTACTATGATGATGGTAGTGACATGTTTCTAGCAACATCTTACTCACTATGATGATGTTAGTGAAATCTTTCTAGCAACATGTTTCTCACTATGATGATGGTAGTGACATTTTTCTAGCAACATGTTTCTTACTATGATGATGGTAGTGACATGTTTCTCACTATGATGATGGTAGTGACATGTTTCTAGCAACATCTTACTCACTATGATGATGTTAGTGACATCTTTCTAGCAACATGTTTCTCACTATGATGTTGGTAGTGACATGTTTCTAGCAACATGTTACTCACTATGATGATGGTAGTGACATGTTTCTAGCAACATGTTACTCACTATGATGATGGTAGTGACATGTTTCTAGCAACACGTTACTCACTATGATGATGGTAGTGACATGTTTCTAGTAACATGTTACTCACTATGATGATGGTAGTGACATGTTTCTAGCAACATGTTACTCACTATGATGATGATAGTGACATGTTTCTAGAAACATGTTACTCACTATGATGTTGGTAGTGACATGTTTCTAGCAACATGTTACTCACTATGATGATGGTAGTGACATGTTTCTAGCAACATGTTACTCACTATGATGATGGTAGTGACATGTTTCTAGCAACACGTTACTCACTATGATGATGGTAGTGACATGTTTCTAGTAACATGTTACTCACTATGATGATGGTAGTGACATGTTTCTAGCAACATGTTACTCACTATGATGATGATAGTGACATGTTTCTAGAAACATGTTACTCACTATGATGATGGTAGTGACATGTTTCTAGCAACATGTTACTCACTATGATGATGGTAGTGACATGTTTCTAGCAACATGTTACTCACTATGATGTTGGTAGTGACATGTTTCTAGCAACATGTTACTCACTATGATGATGGTAGTAGGGGTTTTTAAATATTCTACCAGTTATTCGTACCCGGGAATACTTCTTTCTTAAACATAAAAATCACATACTTGTGGATTAATCCTAGAAGTGCCTATATCAGATTTTGGTAATTTGATATAAATATTTACAATATGTAAGGCGAGTTTGGGTACCGCCGCCCCGGAAACCTTTTATTAGATTTCAGGTGTTTGGTGATTTTGCCCGGGTTCATCAGGCGAGATGTGTTCAGGATGCACCTGCCTACCAGCTGCATGGCGTGCCAGATCGAGAGAAGCAAGTTTGGGGAGACCCTTTGACCTCTCCAACTGGTCTCTCGAGCTGTCGCATTGCGCCGCAATGGGAGGGATATATTCATAAGTCCTTCAATATATTCCTACCCAACCCTCATACCTTTTACCTTCCCAGAACTTTCTCTCCTTCTTTTCCTTAAAAAAGACACCCTACACAGCCTCTCAGAATAGGGATTTTTTTCCTCAGGGTCTTCTGTGTAAGGTTAAGGTAAAAAGTTATATCTCACCCTGTATACATTACCCTAAAACATACTTTATTTTAATGCTATGAACAGTATTGTGCTGTACTGAATTATCGATTCCTGCATCTTTGCGAAGATTGTTAGAATAAAAAAAAAATTATATGTCATAGAATTATAAGATATTACTAATACATCTAAGCGATACATGAAATAGGACAAGACACATAAAAAAGGTGATGGTCTCAACTGGGAATCAAACCCAAAATCTCTGTCTTACCGGGACAATGCCTCTAACCACTCGGCCATTGGGACTCAATCATTATAAGCCAATTTTGTCGATCTCATATTTCAAATTCAGAATTTAAAATATCATTTTGTAAATAATTTTTCCCATATAAGTTCTAAAGAATTGGTTTTTAACCAGATGGTGTCTCGGATAAACAAATTGTTAATTTTGATCAACAAAATTACTTCTTCTCCTTTGGTAGTTAATTTTTTTTTACAAAAAAAAGTTTAAATTAGCTCCACACAGGAGGCTCTGAGGAAAAAAAAAATATAAAATGGGCTCATGTCATCTTTGGGGATGCTGTGTGAATTCATTTTAGTGAAATGAAGGAGAGGTTCTGGGAAGAAAAAGTGTATGAGGGTGGGTAGAAATCTGGTAGTTAATGTGTACAGGAGTGACGGACGTATGGAGAGGTTGAAATGTCTCCCTCAACCACTCTCTCTCGATCCGACCCGCCACGCAGTAGGTTGGCAAATCCATCCGCGCCAAGACCTAGAAACCTCACCCTATTCACCAGGGCACCTCTTCTAAGTAACCAAACGTAGCGAAGCACTTGGAGTGACCCACGGCAGGGATGTTGGTTATACAATAAATGGTTCTCGGGGCGGCGGTACCCATTCCTGCCTCCCAAATAAATTTAGTTAAATTAAATTAAATTGTTGATCCGTTGTTCAATTCCGTTGAAATATTTTATATTATACTATTTAACTTAAAATTCTGTTTACAATTTTTGTTGTAAAAGTATTCTAAAAAAATTAAATTCTTTCTAAAGGTACATTTTTTGATCAGACCAGTCAATGACTAATTAAAATACCATTGGACTAGCAAATTAAATTCGCTACGCGCTTGTTTTTTATTACGTATATTTATATATATATATACGTATTTATATATAAATATATATTTTGGATTGTGTATTGCACACCCCGTAAAGTAGTAATAATAGTAAATATAACAGTAATTTCAGCAAGTAATTAATCAGGATGTAATAAGTCATTGATATGCCTAACCTATTCCATATAACTGTTCTTTCATCCCTCTGTAATGTCAAAGGAGATCGAAAGCGATTTTAGAAATGGGATCTGATTCCCTTCGGAGACGCCGGGGGCGCTATGGTGGGGCGATGGAAGGGGGCGGTGGAAGGGGGGCGGTGGAAGAGCCTCCGCTCAATTAGCCACGAGAAAGATGGCTGGGGAGGAAAGGTGAGGGTCGCATTGACTGCGTATCGATGACCGTAGTTTGCTACATTCTTTATTTTTCTCTACACTTATATGAGACATTGAAAGCTAATTATAACGGTGATCAATATTAACATTTTTGTTTGAAACTTTTCATATTTCAGGGCGTCATGGAATTTCATTTTCATGTTATGATTCAATACTCTATTTGGTATTTGGGAGAAGTGAGTTAGTATTTTAACTACTTAGATCAGCAAATACTGACGATCAGTAAGCTTTGAGGTTATGAAATTTTTCACAGCATTTTTTTGGGTCAGCGCATGAAAAAAGGAAAACACCAAATCATTTTATATTCATGTAATATTTTCAATTACTGATAGAAAATTGTTGAATTTTTTTTTTACTTTATTTTTTTTTCTTTCTTGCGAGTTTTGATTATTTTTCAACGTTTTACAATATGTTTTTTTTTTGTTTTCTTAATTGAACTTTTAGGAATAACTTACAGATATTTTGTATATTAAATTTCGTCTTATATAATTGAAAATAACTTCATGATGTACCCATGAGTTTAGAATAACAAACGTTATTATGGAAAATTAAGAAAATGTTCGATTTTTTTAAGATTATGGAATTCAAATGGCAACAATTATTTTGTGAATGTCTATAAAATATACATACAGTAGAATAATAATGTTCACAGAGTACAATATTTAAATTTTATCATTGATGCTTCTAATTTCTTCCAGTAATCGATTGTAAAAATGATCTTCCAAAGAAAGTGTTGAAATTGTGCAAATGAAGGATCTTATTTTGTGAATAAAAAAATGTATTTAAGTTTGATGTTTTCAGTTAAGAAAAATTTATTTTTCTTTAATTTTTTATGACTAGAACAATGTTTCTAATATATGCATATTTCAATACAGGCACTTAAAATTAAAAAGTAATATATACAAGGTTAATCACGGGCAAAAACGGATACTAAAAATAGTTACCTCTATTTTCTATCACTTTACAACATCAGAAACGTACAATGATTGAAAAGGAAAAATACAAAAAAATAACTCCACAGAAAAGCGATTCAATAAATTCCACTCCGAACTTCGAGGGTTCCACCTTTGATTCAAAAAATGAACCATTCTAACAGAATAAAATAAAATAAAACGTTCAAACTGAATCTAAGTCACTTCCCGTCTCCTCCATTTCCCCTCCAGGAAGCCCGCACCGCTCTGCAAATAGGTGTGTAGATAACAATCTATTTGGATTGACGCTATATTTCATTTTTTCTTCCACACTTTGTTCACCTATGCTACCACTAACTATGGGGAACAGCTAAATCATATAAGGGACGTATGCTTTATACGGGTCGGGGGTTGCTTCTGTCGATAGAAAATTTCAAAATCTTTCTCTTTCTAAATTAATTGCAAAATTTGAGTCTTTTAAACTTATGCTTTTATTTTTTTTATTTTTTTTATTTTTTTTATATATTTTTTTATTTTTTTTTTATGTTTCACCTCACAAGAGTGTCCCTGCCTGTGCAGTGTACAGACAGGGAAACTATGTCACCACCCGGTTGGGCGGCGTTGTGAGGCGGAATAAGGTAGGGGCTGTAGTTAATGCGGGCCTTGAAGAGGCTCGGATTATAGGAGGGAGGAAAAACAGATGCCGGTAGCTCGTTCCACATACGAGCCGACTTACACAAAAACGAGTCGTAAAAACGGCCCGTTCTCATGAAGCCAACGTCAACCGTGAACGGGTGTTCAGTTCGTGTCCGTCGAGTTTCGCGCACGTGCACCGGTGCATCAGGAATCAATGCTGCTAGCTCCTTGGAGCAGGATCATATTTTATGATCAGCAAACGAATCATATTTTATGATATGATTCGTTTTGTATTCTCCAAAAAATTATTGCGGTATAATTATCAAATTTATATACTATTCGTTTTTACAAAAGGTACCCTCAGTTTGGATAAAATATAAATATTAAAAAAATATTACAAAAATCATTAATAATAATTGTATTACATTTTCACTAATTTACTCTACTTCTAAAGAAGGTACCTTATTTATTTCACTCACCTGATAAACTGTGCATTTCGCATAATCAAAGAACACACCTTTGATAATAAGCAACCTTCTTCCATTCATTCATATGCATACATACTATCTTCGCCGGAAGGTTGGGCCTAGAACACGAATCACCTTCTTGCTTCATTTACAATTATGTTATTCTGACTCTTGAAATGGCAAAATCAAGTATTTGGTTCACTTCAACGTGCCATGTATTCATCCGATGTCACCGACTTTTTCTACGTATATATTGTGAATTGACAAACATTCAGCAGTGTTTTAAGCTAGTTAATAAAAAAATGCCTTAATGATAGACAACCCCCTTTATTCTTGAAAACTGACAAAAATAACAGAATCTGTAGTTTCATTCGAGAACATCTCACACAAAACCCCAACAAGAGGTAGATATTTATGAATTGAGACAAGTCCGAATTGTCCAATGTCCACACGCGGACATGGGACATGTCTCACTGGGTACTGTAAGTAAAAGTAGGCCCTCTTGATCAGTATTCAGGTCGCCGATAGCTAACAGCATTGTCGGCCGGTAACTAACCGCAGCAGTATCTCCCATCTAGGTAACTACCACCTCGCTACTAGCTACTATCTGGTTGCTACCTCCTAACTGGGTGTCTACTGTCTACTGTCCAGCGTCTCTGATGACATTACAAGGGACACCGCAGGAATGTAACACACTATTGGGAGGGGTGGGGGTGCTATCGGCGACTGATTGGGAAGATTGAGGTTTCCTAAATTCGTAGTGCCAATATGATGTTTTCTTCGAGAAAATTCTGTCTTTATAACATCGTCATTTCAAGACATCTGGGTCTATTCTTTTTTTAGTGAAAAGCAGAAAATGTATTTTTATGTCTTACTAAAACTCGCGAAAGGTGAGCTCTGGCATCATGGAGTTTGCATAGCTTTGTGTGTCTGAAATTTGTAGATCAACAACGCAACTATTTTAAAATCGCTAAGAAATTTCCACCACTAGAAATAGAGCATTTGAATATCCCTAAATTCCAAAAAAAAAAAAATATAAACACATTTCGGATGATATTTTTTTAAACTTGGACGAATTGAGGGGTAGTTTACGTGTGATTTTAAATTCAAATATATGATTTTGTTGTAATCGTACAGAAATAACAACAAGGTTAAAACGGGTAAAAGAGGCTTTACTTTTTTAGAAACAAAACTGTTTTTATAAATTTCTTTGAGTTCCCTTGAGATTTTTTGCTTGTCATTATATTACAACATAATGCCAAACAGAATAATATATTTCCTTTTGTATGAATATTTCTCCATCAACCACGATAGTTTCCTCGAAATTCGCCAGGAACAGGGGAATTCTCCGATAATCGCGGCGACACTTTATCTCTGGAGAAATAAAAATACCGTCACTATTCCAGGTTGGAAATGAAGCCTGTTAGGGGGGATTGTAAGATCCGGGTCCTTTAGTTTTTCCCGTGCATTTAAAGGGGTCGGGCCGGGCTCGTTTGACTGCGAATGGGCCACTTAGCCACGGATTCCTTACGTATCCTACCTACTTCATACTTCTACCAAGAATCTACCACTACCAAATCACTTTGCAGAGGAATATCTTTGGTTATTCTCGCTGAAAGTCACCGCGTAGAAGGAATCTTTCTTTATTTCCTGTATTAAAAGTACTACGCATCTTTTTAAAGCTGTTTTTATAAAACTTACCCCTTCTAAATTTATTCATCGAATATCTCTTATGGCCGGTTTTTGAGTTGCTTTTAAGCTCGGTTTAGGTAATTCAAGTTAAGTTTCTCTAGTACAGAAATTCTGACAACAGTGACAATCCAATCCGGACTAATATATGTACCGCGAGTATAGGTACTGAAAAACCTGTCGTTGCGTTAGTGAGGTAAACATTTTCGAAATCCCTTTTTTGTAATGTAGATTTAAACATAACGTTTATTACACAAAAAAACTATCAATATTTAGAAGGTCGTAATGGAAATCATGTTACCAGCTGTTTGTATTTTTATTTTATTTTATTTATTAGCTTTATTAAAAGTTTATAAATTCATCTTTAACATTGTTAGGAAGGTTGTATCATTGGCCGACAAAATAAAGAAAACTTATGATAATTTCCAATAAACAAACCGTTCTAATTTCACAATGACAGAGCTCAACGTCTGAGAGTTTTTCTACTATTAGATGAGCTGAATCTTTATTGGGTTGTTTCAGGATATTTGTTCAACTCTTGGAAAGCACAGAAAAAATCTCAAAATTATCCTGTAAAGATATACCACTGATCCATTGTAACATTTGTAACCTCTCCGTTTTTCTCATAAACGTCGTGTGCAACAAAAAAGGGTTAAAAACGAAGCTTTCAGCGGCAGACCGTAGCTACGAATAGGTTTTACAGTTAGAGATGACACGAACACAGATGCATTGCTTGCATACAGCACGTTTCAGACTTTTGACTTCAGAAAAGAAAATTCTAATGATAATGAAAAAAAGTTTATGATAAAAATAACAGTATTGTACAACTATTCAAATAACTTGTCATGAATTGAGTCAGACAAATGAAGCTCTTAGAATTGAAAGACATTGTAAGTGCTATCAAATTAATATGTTCGACCTTGGAGAATTGGAATTCAGGAAGTTGTTCAAGTATCACGAGTTATGGCTAAGGACTTATCGAATATTTATATCCGAACAATGTACGTTGTCCCGTTTTCACTAATAACAACAAATAAGCGGACATAAGCAGAGCAAATTATTACTGTGTTATTACTCAGTGACGTTTTGCGAGGACACCACTGTCGGTAATCTATATATAAGCATTAATGAGTACAATCCTAGGTGTGCGTTGTTTGGGTCAAGTCTAATTGCAAGATCTACACCTTTGAATGTAGTGTGTTTAATTAATTAGTGAACTTGTCGAATTGAATGATTCGATGATGCCTCCAGAAGTGACCACGGAACAATAATTAACAGCAGGTTGTATGTGCATGTATCTCTTAACCTGAAACAACCCTATACACAATGAGGTATTATTTCACAAATTATGGATACTGTTAAAATGTGTCGAATATTTTGAATTTACTTATTGGTTTAGATAAAAAAAATTTTTTTTCTATATTTTCATTAAAATATCTAAATGCTTCAAAATAGACTTATGGCATAAATGACGTAGGAAACGCTACTGCCTTCTATACAGTTGTCACCGGGTACGGGACTGCCCTTACAAATATTGCCGCTATAACGTCACAAACAAATGATATAACGTCATGTTATTTTAAATCATTACAAATTTATTCGAAATGTCATTAATACACGGAAAAACTAACTGATTAAAAATATTGTTAATTTATTAAAAATATGGTCAAATTTTTACCTGTTAAAAACGGGACTGCAGGCCTTTAACGAATAAATTGACAGAGTTCCTAACAAGGTATCAGTTAAAAGCCAATGTTGATATTGACATACCGATATTGTCGCATTACATAATGATATTTATTAGGAAAATACTACGTGTTCTCGATATATTCTGAATGACTAATATATTATCAGGAATTTGGCATGCTATCATTTTTTTAAGTGGATCATAATTTAATCAAGCCATTATTTAAATTTTTGTATTTTTGTCAGTTTAAACATATGCTCTATTTTACTGTTAGTTTATTAAAAATCTGGTAAAATTTGTACCTGTTAAAAGGGGACTACGGGCCCTTAACGAATGAATAGACAAAGTTCCTAACAATGTATCAGTTGAAAACGAGTGTCGATGTTGACATTCCGATATTGTCGCATTCCATTATAATATTTATTAGGAAAAGAATTCGTGTTCTCGATATATTCTGAATGACTAATATTTTACCAGGAATTTGGCAACAATTTTTATCATATCATTATAAAAAAAATGTTATTTATTTTTTCAATTTAAATATATACCCTATTTTCCGTAAAGTAGTTGAGTGTGGTGGTATGTGATAGGGGGATGCTGGCATGGACCAGACCTACCGGGGAGGATCTGCTCAGATTTAGGGGTTAATCTCGGAATGTGAACGGTGGCTTGTAAGCTTTATCTTTTATGAACAAGTGCTTCGGGAGGTCAGGATACTGTTGGTAAATTCGAAACAAAGCTGAAAAGTTTGTGGCTTTATTTCGAAAGGGGGGACATTTAAGAGATACTTTTACAAATTTGGTTCTTATTCGTTCTTCAATACGTTTTACTACGAATACATATTTCAATAACACATAATTTTGAATGTATACATAAAAAAATGAATAATATTTGCTGCTGTAAAAAAATAGATTTTATAAACGAATATACTTACCCCGGCATAATCGTAGACAATGACTTTAAATGGGACAAAAGTGTGACCAAAATTTGTAACCAACTCCAATGTTTGGCGAGTAATTTTTATAAATAAAAATTTGTATTGCCTCGATGCACTATCAAAATTATATATCATTCTATGGTCGAATCAATACTTAGATATGGAATTTGAACTTGGGGACACTCGAGTAATATTAATATTAAATACATTCAAAATTTACAAACTGCTATAATTAAAAAAATTGTTTAACCATTTACAAACAAAGAAACAACTTAAAATTACTGTATGGCTCTGAGGGCCTACTTCCAATTAAAGGGCTTCTCTGGTTTATTATAATTATGGATAATGCGGGAGAAAATGCGTGCAAAAAGTCATTGGTGCTTAGTCACAAAACAAGATTTACTGAAAAAAAAGGCCTAAAAATTCCACTAATATCAAATAAGTATGGTAGCAGAACACTTGATTATTTGATACCTGTGATTTATAACAAATTTATCGAAAACTTTAACTTAAAAAAATAATGAGGAACGCTGCCCTAAACTGATAAAAAGTGGTTAATATATCAACAAAACGTTTATCTATCCTAAACATTATATTTGGTATTAATATTTAAACTTAAGCTAATGTGTATTATGTTATAACATTAAATGGTAGAACCTACAGACAAGCTGATTGTCACAGCTTTGTGGGACTACCCATATCTTATATTGTATTAAATGTTCAATTGTTTAGTTATTGTATTAAATATTCAATTTAATAAATAAATAAGAAAAATAAAAAAATAATAACAAAATTAAAAGTACACATATATTATTGATATTATAAATATTCTGGATGTAATAAATCCCTTAAAAATATATCGCAACTAGTTTATTTGTGTATTATTTTATTTATTGAATTTAATTTTAATACATAGAAAATACAGGTTTTGTAAAAATGTGGTCCAGCAATGCTGCTAAATGGCTACTTGTCTGCAGGTTCTACCTTAATATTTTCTTTCAATTAATAAGGAATAAAGAGCATAATGATACATATTACAATTGTAGAAAAGTGAAAAATATTATTTGTACTTTGTCTTGTAGTATTAATTTATTTTTTTATTAGCTTCTACTACACATCTAATTTATGCTATTGTTTCTTATGGAAATGATCCACGTTTACCCATAAATGCACTATCGAAAATTTGTGCAAATTTCATGATGCCACAGCTCACTATTTGAGTGTTTGTGCTCTTTAATATCACACGTACAGATATTACACGCTGTTCACGAAATTCTAGAACGACTAGAGGCCGCTTTTAAAAAAAAATGTAGATTTCGTTTCAACACAATTTTAATTTTTCGGAAAATTCTCTTTCGCTCCCACCAAAATGTAAATTTCATAAATTGTTAAAGTAAATCCCTTGAAGCAATTTAAAAAGTGTTGTTTAAAATGATGCATTTAGCTAAATGATATCGCCGTAAAGCCCCGCGCTCACTGCTCAGAGCGGGACCAACCCTCCCAGGAATATAACTTGGGTTTAAATAACTCCCCTAACGAATTAAATTAAGTGTCGGACTGTCAATATAAAGATCTCTTTACTTCGGGGGCAATTGCACAGGTACATAAGTACCTAAACTGATTATTAAAAATTATATGTAATAAATGTACATAATTCGCAACCTTTTTTAATATATTTATACAAATAACTATTGTCTTTTTCTCTCTATTCATTGTCTATCATTTATCATTTTTTTCATTTATTCTAACCTTTCAATTTCTTCTCACAAATGATAGGACTCGAGAAGTTGCTCAAATTTTTTAACAAATGTCCTTACCATAGCTATATATCCTTATTTGTTTATGTGAATATAGCACAAGGTCCCAACTGAATCCAACCGTCTAGAGTATCTAGAGTCAGTGGGTCTATGGCATCCCAAAATGAGGTATGTTGTGAGGCTGAAAGTAGAGAGGGGAAGAAGATGTGAAGAAGGACGGTAGGGATGTAACTAACTATTTAGATCTGATGGATGATTTCAGTTCTACTTAAGGATAAGGAATCATTCTTAATTTTAAAATTATTTTTAAAATTTATTTATTTTTAAAGTTATGTAAAAGCCTTTTTAGGGGTATATATATATAAATAAATTAACGATTGTCGCTGTCATCGCAGTTAAAGAAATAGTCGTTCACTTTAAGGTTTAAGTAAAAACGCCCATCTGGTGACCAAACCAGGCTAAAACTATTTCAATCAAGGGTTAGCTATCAGCAGTTCTTTCTTAACCAAAGATATTAGAAGAACGAGATATGCTATGTTGGCCGCCGGACCGTAGGCGGAGTACTACCTAATTAGGGTACTTTGAATACTGTCGGGACGTATACGCACAGAAATCTGTTCTATGTATTAGTGCGGATACCTTAGCGTAAGCGAAGGTGTGCAGTAGTATTGGTGAACAAAACCGGCGACACTGGGCTAAACAATTCCACACAGTATGAACTGCTCATAGCACATCTCGTTCTTCTAATATCTTTGTTCTTAACCTTATGAACAACTTAAGAAACTAGCGATTATAAAACACAGTAAATACCTAACTCAAAATCTAAGATATTAGAAAATACTATTTTTACATATAATACTAAATTTTAATATTTGGTGTTTTATTATTTTATATATATAATAATAGACACACACTTTCATGTACACACATTCATCCGAGACGTACGTTCATTACAAATTAAGAGTGAAATAATTTTATTATGTTTGTAATCAGGAGGCCGAGCAAATTTTTTGGTGGCAGTTTCATGCAATCGTCCAATCAATTAAAATTGCACCACACTACTAAATCACCTAATACGACAAGCTCCTTGTGACATCCGCTCAACCGGGAAAATAATTGAAGGGCAGTCCCTGCACCCCTCCTGCCGGCAGCAACGGTCTCATAAAAAAACAGGATGATATCAATTTAATAAAAAAATAGCAAGTATCGCGGCAATGGGGGAGGTCACCCTCGCCTTGATGCGGAACTTTAAACTTTAACTTCATAGAAGTAATTGTCGGCGGCACCCTTCAGGGTGGGTGAGACCTGTCAGAGGTAGGTACCTACCTCACGCACACTATTTCATTATCATATTCACTACCAGACAAAAAAAGTTTAAAAATATAGCAATATCTCCAACGCTTTAGTTTGAGATTTTGCTTTATTATATTATTCTAAAAAAAATTTCGACATATTTGTTTTTGACTTCATAATTTTTATATTACTTGCGGCTTGTTCACACTGCAAAAAATGGTCTTTTTTATGGTTCGTGATTTATAACCAATCAGTTTTTTTAAGTGGTTTGAACTTCTTCGAGTGAGTTCACACGTTCTTCGTAAAAACTGTCAAATCCGTCCGAACGTGACAGATCCGTCGTTGAACACATATGGAGATAATATATGATCGAGTTCATACTATTCGTTTTTTCATAGATTTTTTTTTTCGATAGAAGATAACATCACATTCGATTATTTACAGATTACAATACACTAGTACTGTTAATGAAAATCCGTCCCGGATACGTCACATTGGCATTCTCGACTTGAACGGGCCACATCTCTTTAAAAATTAGGGTGTTTTAAACAACCTTCTTAATTAGGATAGGACTTATACAATTATAACATATTAAAAATATAAAAAAATTAACTGGGACGTCTTGCCGGAGTGACCAGAGACAGGAGTGCAGAATGCTCCAGGAGGTGAAAGGATGGGGAGGAAAAGAGGAGGCAAAGCTCGGCCGCGTGGGGAGAACCAGAAGGCAGGAGGAAGAAAGAAGAAAGAAGGAGGAAGAAGAGAAAGAGCGCCGTAACAAACGGCCTCTATAATACAATAACGGCCGGAACAAACTAGGCCATAAAATATCGGCAGTGCATAAATCAGTTATGCGGCACTTATTCCTCCACGGGAATCTGACTTCTTCCCATTCCCTCGCAACCAACCCCCGGGAGTCAGAGCGAAACGCACATCTATCTTCCCTACACTCAAATCTCCTTCCCTGGGGGTGAGAGGAATATTGAAAATTATTATTATAAAGCTCCTAAAGGTATTCCAGTGAGGTAATTCAGGACCCAAGTTGTTATACGTGGCGTATACTTTTATTTGACACGAACCGTTTTAGATTTGTGACATATTTCATTCATGGATGAGGACAAATTTTCGTGGATGTAAGTTTATGTCGTTCAATCATTTTGTAAGTGCGTAGAGCCAATATTAGAGACGGGAAAACCTTTCTCCCTTTCAGTTCGAATCTGAACGCCTTTAAGTTTCAGACTATACTTTTAGATCAACAGGAAAATTCTTTTGCTAGGTAGTGTTTTACAATAATGGAATATTATCCCACTTTTATTGTAAAATAATATTTTTTAGTGGTTTTTACCCGGCTTTGCCCGAAATAAAAATACATCTAATTGAATTTCGATTTTGGTTTCGTAAATTAATGAATGAAAATCTTCGAGGTGGAAATTAACCCACTTCCTAAGCGAAGCAGACTCGTTGTCGATGGCAATGCATTCTATCAACTTTTGGTGGAATCACGCACACACACGCGTACGGATACGCATTTTTCTGAAATGACATTACAGCAATTAATATACGAAATAAATTTCGTTCCTAAACGATCAGGATTTGTGGCAGTTGTTTACACGGATGACTCCAGTCCCTGAGTGGATGGTTCAATCCACAGTCACACCAATATTTTTATTATTATTTTAAAAGATATCAAAAAATTCACAGCAGGTAAGAGCCAATCCCTGGGGAGGAAGGATCAATCCTAAGTCAAACAAAAAAATAATATGTAGATTTTTCAATACATCTATTAAAAAAAACTCACTGTGCAACTCCATAATGAAGTTACAATACTTTATAATATAATGTGGAAATTGGATATTTATTCACCATTGCAAAATAAATAATTTTCCAAGTTATTGGTTGACATTGCCAAGAGTTGTGATGTTTTGTGCGGAGGTTTTTTATGGGTCTAAATCCAAAACATTCAGCATTAGTTTTGGGGCTGGTTTTTTGTCCGGAAGTGAAATGGGCGGTCAGCGACTAGCCGGACGTTTTCGCGCCATAACTGTCAATGGCAGGCGGCCGCCGGAAGCGGCCAGATATATGGAATTGGTTGCTTCAGCTTCTTTACTAATGCTTAAACTACCACTTCTACAAATATTGTCTAGTTATGGTGATTCTGCACGTAAATAAAGGTCGTGTAAAAACGAAATAAAAAAACCACCATTACGTGAAGTTTTTCAAATCTTTACAGTTTTATTAATATTAAATGTTTAAAATATTTTGCTAAGTGGAATTATAATGAAATTTAACCTTCCTATATTTTAGCTGCTAGAAATTTATTTAATTATAATATTGGTAATTCATTGAAATACGAGATCGATAAAAATTATGGAAAATAATTAGGTGTCAATAACTGAATTGGCAAAGTATTGTCCCGGTAAGGCAGGGGACTTGGGTTCGATTTTTTTCCATGTCATTCTGATTCGTATTTCCAATGGGTTGATTAAATATTACGTAATTGTAAAAAGCATTCACTTTGTGGCTCATCATAATTTATAATAAAAACACATAAATTTGTTTTTGACCAAGATAGTTTTATTTTCACTCTACCGGTTTCGGAAGATCCCTTCCTTCGTCAGGAGAATATTCAGTTTTAAATATTCTCCTGACGAAGGAAGGGATCTTCCGAAACCGGTAGAGTGAAAATAAAACTATCGTGGTCAAAAACAAATTTATGTGTTTTTATTATAGATTAAATATTACAATATTATATTAATAATAATATTTGTACATTCTATTAATTAATCAAATGCATTGTACATATAGTTTTGTATTGTTTTGACGAATCGTTGGATGCAATCTGTTAATAATTGCCATAAATTGATAATAGTTTGACTAGTCTAAAGTTAGTAAAAAAATAGATCATTGTAGGAATGTATTATACAATGTGTTAAGGGACATACTTTATTTATAATAACCCTTGATTCCTGACACTATTTGGAGTAAAAAATGTAAATGAAATTTTGGAATCCGGTGCCTTTTTTGGTTTTTTTTTACAAAACAAAAAAAATACTGCCTCATGTCGTCATTTCTCACTCTCTCTAGTAACCGACCAACCCATCAACTCAATCCTAGGTGTCAAATACCTACTATTTTTTAAGGTTTTAAGATGAAAAAAAAAAAAAATTGCTTCAAATAATGTTAGGAATCAATGGATAAAATAAGTCAAGTACGTCCCTTAATACCCAGTATATCTGTACAGCGCCTTTGAGTTGATTTTACAAATCATCCAAATATTATTATTATTTATTATTACAATGAAATTTATAAACTTCAATAGGTTGTTATACTAATAAATCTCAACAACAAAAATCTATGTGACTTTAGTTTTTTCTATTTTTAAAACTCACCTGTTTTATTAATTTATAATGATGCATTACATAACTCTTGACCTATCACTAAAATATATTAAGTTCGCGCATGTGTTAGTGACTTCCAGATATATTTTGTTTGGGATAACTGTGAAAGAGATGAAAGTATATAATTTGATCCTTTTTACAAAATCACTCGTATTCTGCACGTGAATTCATTATCTGATATTAATAACAAGGATACATTATATGTAGTTCAATGAAACTAAATATTATTTATTGTACCAAACAAACATACAATGATGGAATGAAATGATTAACAATGTCTCTGAGGTTATCGCAATGCGCATCATCATCATAATATTTATACAATTAATTTTAACAGATGCACATTTTAGTTGGCCTTTATCAGCAAATAATATTTAGACATTTTTATTCAATATACTTGTGTACCTAACTGAATGCTTACAAGAAAATGGTCCTAATAAAATAGAATAATCTCCCTGGAGAACAGCTGCTATCACGCTTTAAGTCCAGACTCTTATCAAATACGGATCAATCCAATAATAATTGAAGACGTCCCTCGAATACTCAAAATATTAATTTCACAGGACAGCTTATAAGCGATTCTTCTAATAATTACTGAAAAATGACATGCATATATATCATTGTTATGACCTCTTCTGGCGTCTTTTTTGCGACACTCGTAACTCCTTTTTTTGTTAAGTATTATGCCTCTCCACTATTAATTTTACATTTCAATACATTCATTTGCCTATCGAAGCATTAATCTTTATTTCGTTTGTTTATTTGGCGTTTAAGAGCAGCTGAATATGGGCCCCTGTTATTCGGTAAGCATTTCTTCGAATCAAATTGTGGTTCGTGTGCTGCCACTATGAAAAAATGAGCACAATGCTATTTGGACACATTTAAAACAATAAAACGATTATAATCTTCAAATATAAAAAAATACCGGATCAGTTTGAGAAGAAGATCCTAAATAGAATATTTGGAGCCATTCAAGAGAATTTGGTAGTGGAACAAAGTACAACCACAAATATTTTAAGACCCATCAATAACAAGATTCATAAAACTGGTAGGCCTACTCGAATGGCCTACTCGAATGGCCATGGCTCGTTCCATGGAAGATTTCCGACTGCTAAAGTAACTTCAATATTAAAGCCTGCAGGACGAAGATGTGTATGTAGATCTAAACGCATGATGGATTACGTTAGATGGTGGAGACTTGTAGGACAAGACATCAGATACCAGAAGTGTGTGTAGATCTAAACGCATGATGGATTACGTTAGATGGTGGAGACTTGTAGGACAAGACATCAGATACCAGAAGTGTGTGTAGATCTAAACGTAGGATGATGACGTTAGATGGTGGTGACTAGTAGGACAAGATACAAGAAGATACCAGGATACGTTTCCCCGAGACGGGTATAACTTTCCAAGATTAAGGCCCAGTTTTTTCACAGAAATTCAATTGTAACATTGCCATCAAATACTGGCCATTTTTTTACATTTGGAAGGTCCCTGTTTAACCTGTGATACCAGGTGCGTTTCTATCAAATTTTAAAATGCTGACAAGCTAGACAACATGATAGTTGACTTCTTCCGCTGATCACAATTTGTTCAAAAACTGAAACAAACTTAGAATTGGCATTTAATGAGAACCTTTCAACTTACAAAAAACAAAACAAAATGGCGCTGAATGACTATTTTATGGCAATGTTACGTTTGAATTTCTGCGAAACAATTGGGCATAGATGAATTTAGTTTACTTACCAACGCACCCGATACATGCTTCCAAATCATATTCTAGCTTTCAATGGAAGTTGACATCCTTGAACTTCGAAGATATTCATAATAATATTTAACAAGCCAAACAAACGCCTTCAGACACAAAAAATCATTAGTATGTACTTACCCTTTATATTCTGCATAGATAGACATATCGACATGAATGTCAACAAACATATTAAGTATATTTACAAGTCTGTCCCAAGAAACTTATATCATAAACCTGAGTTTGATGTGGTAGTACATGTTATTATGTTTTCTTAACGAAGTCATAAACAGAGAGTAGATAGGTACACGCGTATCCTCCAATATCATTTAATTGATCGAATTGGTTTGCGCCATTGGTTTGGAGGGGTCGTTGGTCAAGCAAATTCATTGCGAAACCATATTGTCCTATCTCCTTAATGGGCCTCTATTGTCTTATTCCTCGTTTGAGGTATATTCGGTTTCCCGATACGCCCAATATGGGCACTTTTCCTCTGCTTTAGTGTGCGGGCTTTTTTACGACATTGGACTTGGATTCGCAATTGGTTGTCGACAGACACGAACTTAATTCTTATTGTTTATTTGTTGAATTAATTTTTTAAAACTGTCATTTCACTTGTTATCTTGTTTATACAAGAATAAAGAAAAAATATTATTACAATAATTCCAATATTATAACCAAAAACAAAACATTTTTTGCGTTATATAGACATTGATTACCCACATACGCATAAAGCATTTATGTTAATAAAAAAATAAAAGAATATGACAGAAATGATCTAACTTATCAAGATGGGAACCTCATGTGTCAGTCTGTGAAAAATGCGAGGTTGCCAGCGACTTTTTGTTATTAGTAATAATTCGAAACTGAGCTTGTAAAGTAATTATTAAATGTGAAACTAAAAAACGTTTAACGGTTGGGAAGTGTTTCATTATTAGTAAGGCTGTTAAACATGTAAACTAAGATTTAACATTTTTTTATTTGTTTAGAATTTACTATGTTACAATTTTAGACATTTTATTTTGTTGAGTTTATTTCAATTTCCAGTTTTATTTTGTTTATTAATTAATCACCTTCATGGTTTTGTTCAAACGGTTTCAAAATCTTAGTTTAACAACGCTAACTTAATGACATGGTCGCATCTTAACCGGTAGCGGATTTATAAAAAAATAAGTAACAAGTGTATATTAAAACAAATTCATTTAAAAAGTTGTAAAAGTGTGTTGTGTTCGTGTCCGTGTGCCCAAAATACCTAAGCCAAGTATTTTCTTACTGCTGGTGCAATGATTCAAAGTTAGAAAATGTTTTATCAATTATTGATAAAATGTATTAGAAAATGTTTTATGGATTATTGATAAAATTTATCAGATTTTTTTTATCAATTATTGATAAAATGTATTAGAAAATGTTTTATCAATTGTTGATAAAATTAATTAGAAAATGTTTTATCAATTATTGAAAAAATGTATTAGATTTTTTTTAATCAATTATTGGTAAAATGTATTAGAAAACGTTCTATCAATTATTGATCAAAATCATTATTATTCCGTCTGAGGGCTTGTGATTTGAAACGTCTCCGAAAAATTGTTGACATTGGTTTTCTTTAGCATTTTATATTAACTAATAAGTGGTTTTAATTTTCGTCTACGACTTTTAAATGTCTAATGATCAAAACTTTAGATTTCTGCTGACTGTGATGTTATGCGTGACGTGCAACAATCCTGCGTAATGAACTCAAATTGGCTTTGTAATTTTCAATATTGAATCAATGGTTAAACAATGCATTATTTTCAAACAAAAAGCTTATATTTCCTACAAAAAAAAATCGAACTGATAACTGTTGAATTCTAAAAAGTGATAAACTACTTACCTATAATCCGAAAATTACTTTAATTTAAAACAATTAGTAAGTTGGTAAGAAGTAATTTGGAGTACAACTCAACAATCTGGGCTCCATTTTATAAGACTCATCAGCAAAAAATCGAAAGAGTACAACATAAGTTTCTAAGGTTTATTAATTACAAACTTGGAATACCAATCGAAGAACTTTATTATACATGTCTAATGGAATTACCAAATCTAAACTTCAAGACTCACAGTGAGTGACTTAGTTTGCCTTTTCAATATATCAAATGGCGGCCTGGACGCCCTCGATTTAACGAGCTTAATTAATTTACGTATACCTACCCGCGATACCCGTTTAAATGCTCTATATTTTGTTACCAAATCTGCCAATAATTACTTCGTAAACTCCCCAATTCAAAGGCTTCATACACTTGGAAACAAATATAGTTCAATCGATGTCTATCGTTTCCAATCGGTTTCCAACCATCGGTTAAAACCAATATATTAGAACTCTTATATTAAAACTCTTATAATAAAACAATAAACATCTAGCTATAGCACCTCTTATCGAATTATTTCCTCAAGATTGACACAATTATAGGTGTAGTCTTTTTACAATTACTACAACTGCATTATTATTCACATGTAATTACTGTAATCGTTTAGTAACAATGTTATTTTTATTTATTTATCAATTTATGAACTGGCTGGCTTATGGAGCCCGCTAGTTCGTGAAAAGATTATTAAATGAATGAATAAATATATTCACTAGCTTTTATGTTTCGCATACATATTATGTTAATACAACTACTACCTAGTATTACTAAACTTAACATTTTTATAAACAATTTTCATCTTTATACCTTAGAAGTAGGCGTATTCTTATTTTCTTGCAACAGGCTTATACCTACAAACTATCATGTTTCCATTTGCTTTTTGCTTGCTTTTATATGTCAAATGGTGATGGTTATATTATTGCTTTTACTATTCTATACTTATAATCTTCACAATATTTTTTATATAAACTATTTAAAATATACAAAATGAAACAAACACTTAGTTTTAAACCACTTTTTAAACCACGTTTTAAATAAAGTGGTTTAAAACTAAGTGTTTGTTTCATTTTGTATAATGTCAAGCCAACAATATTCAATAAGTTTATAAGGTGTCATTGCGCGGTTAGCAACCTAAGCATTAACGTGGATGATGTGATTATTTTCCTAAATGTAGATAGACAAATTCCGTCGTTAAATTAGCATTGACACCTACTGACAACAACACGAGTTACAATTATAAACAATAATTTAATTGATAACAAGACTACAGGTTCAATAATACAAAGTGCATAATATTATTATAATGTGATTGATGACATCAAACTGCGAGTAACATAGTAACATATTAACATAACCAGTACAATGTTGAAGAACTAGATAGCCTGATGGGTAGGACACTTAACTAGCAGTTGGATGGGCGGTCAATATTTCCTATCTACTTACTTTTCTACAGAAGTTGTTATGCTTAGTGAAAAGTTCTGTACTATAAATCTAAGGTAAGGATATTTCGTAAAAATTACAATATATTTATTTACTTATTCACGCCTTGACGGATATTACGTGTATGCATTGGTAAGTAATTCAGCAATACAATAATAACTGGTTATCATAGAAAGTCTAAGTACTTAAAGTACTATGAAAGTAGTTACAGAGCAATTAGTAGTAACTTTGTTGATATTTATTAAAATAAACATGAACAGTTTGTCATCATTTTTTTTAACATTTCGACTTTTTTTCATTTTGAAAGGTCCACGTTAAACGTCCATTCTAGGTCCGTTCCGGCTTTCTATGAAAATGTGATCAGTTGGCACAACAACATAGAATAAAGAAGAAAACTAGAAGTGCCTTCCATACAAATTTGAATGGAAACAAATGTTCCATTTAGCTCAATCGCTCAATCGCCCAATTTGAATTTCGTAAACATACTTTTGCATTGTAAATTAAATCATCAATTAGGTAAAAATTTGGATCACGAAACACTAACACAAGGCACTTCTTGTGTTCATATTTTTTTATATGCATAACAATATCATAGTTGTGTTTCACAATCTAAAATCAGCCTTTAACGGGGACCTTTCAAATTTCAAAAAAAACAAAATGGTGCTGATTGACCATTTGATGACATAATTACATTTGAATTTCTGTGAGACACCCCAACCTTAAGGCTATATTGTTTTTTTTTGTTATTTGAATAACACGAGAATCGGAATTAAGTCCAGCTCTGTGTTTGGCCCGCAGATTTGTTTCCATATTTTAGTACCGATGTCCAGTCAATAAATACCGTATGTCTCTCGGCAACCCCATTCGACAATATCCCCGCCACGCCATCTCACTTCATATAATAAATTTCTTATTAAAAGTAATAGTACCGAAAATCTATTATTTTTTAAGACATTTTATAAATTACGTGCTTAAAATTATGTTTTAGATTTACTTTACATTAAAATATATATCCCTGAGATATTTCTGTCTTAAAATTATGAATGATCTTATGACCAATGGAGTGATAAGATCATAAAATAATGAAAAGCCAATAATATACGAGTATGTTTGGAATATGGAACTGGAGATGCAGATTTTAGAGTCTGCTGTTATCCAGATTTTACCGTATTGCGAATGAAGAGATCCTAAAAAGAGAACGCATTGAATAAGATCGAGAATGGGTCGCTTAGATTACTTGATAAAGTGTTAAGAATATGGTTAAGTACAAGCATTATGCTGATGAATCTGCATCACATTTGAAGTCGATTTTGTCGAATAACTTTTTTGAATAAAACGAGTCCGAAATAGGAATTTCTAATCATATTCAAAAAAATACAGTTGCTAGGGGGTTAATATCTGCTGTTTAATGGCTTTTAAAATGTTTAAAGTGTTTACCTGACTTTCAGAGTTTTTTTAACTACTTGGTTGCCGAAAAATGGAATTGTGTTTTTTTTTAAATCGAATTGCTCGGACAGAAAAAAGTTAATTTTTATTTTCTACGTGATGTAGATTCAACAGTTTTCCGCTTGTACTATCAGTTTCCAGACACCGTGTATATAACGTCAAATATTAACTTACTAATACAAAAAAGTACAGTACTTTTTCTTACACGTGAAATAATAATATTTTTGTCAGTGTTTGGAATTTAAAAAGTTCGTAATTAATTTAACGGACAGTTTATGAAATGTCTATCCACAGACGATAGATAGGTCCGTATAAACTTCAAGTAATTATAGATTCGTTTGATGTCCGCGGATTACTACCAAGTTTTCAAACATCTTAAACGATGTAAGTCTATCCAAGTTGGCTTGATAATTCCATCAGGTCCCCTCAATATCTATAATACGGTCTCTCCCGCTTCGCTTCATTCAAATCTCAGATTTTCCGTCTTATTTCTGTCAAGATTTACTTCCCCGCATAGATATTACAGACGTATCTTAAGTTAAATGAAATTGCATACCTTCATACACAGTTGCATATCTATCCACGTAGACCGTCATAATAAACGAATTAAACCAATAGCAAAGAAAATAATTTCAAAAAGAAAAAGCAAATACAAACTGTCCTATTTACTCTTGTATTGTACTGGGTTTAATTAGTAATTCAGTGAACAGCAGACCTCCGTCAAAAAAATAGATTTTTCTTATTTAATAAATCAAAACCAAAGTTTCCACTTGTATTGTAGCTATAGTGAATTTTAAAGTAAGAGGCGCCTTTTTTAAAGAAAATAAATTTTATATGTAACACTCTGACATCACATGAGATTTGTAAATAAGTACTTAAATATCTATGTCCTTGATTAAAATGAATCTTTTCGAATTCCAAGTAAAGAATTATACCATTTTCATCACATCCCAATGACAATTTTTTCAGGCAGATTAGGTACCATAATTTTGAAAAAATGTAAATGAAAAAAAATCAAATAAACACGATGATATCACATTTGATAAAAAATAATCTCTACTCAATCTTAAAAACGGCCACCATCTTGATACGGAAAGAGAAATTACAAACAAATTTACAGACAGAGGAGATGCGAAACAGGACTCTAGTCAAAAATCTCGCTTCTCTTTGTTTCCATAGTAAAATTGGCAATTATGAATCTCTCGGATAAGGCACTTACAACTAATACCGAATTGCTTCGGGAAGACATCTACAAGCATCCTCTTTCTATTAAAGTAACGGTATTCCTAAAATACATATAGTTGAATTCAAAATTTGAACAAAAGATCACATAACGCATTTCATACAAAAACTATTGCAAAGAGTTTGGTAAGAAATATAAATTGTGACAATCAATAACATGCGGGGACGACACCGACATCACTGCACCGAAACCGCAAGAAAAACAAAACCTTATCAATAAAAGACGAGGAATTGTATAAGACGAGAGGGTAAAATAGGAACTAAATATTGAGGGCAAAACCAATCCGATAGCATTATGATAGGATCTGACTCCGATGAACCGTATCTCTGTACCAGGCCCACCCCTATCGTGTAGCTGCTTTAATTCAATATGTTGCTCTGCTGGCTACACTTGTAAATATGAATTTATCCTAAATCATAAAGAAAAAGAACTTCAACGAATGCGGTATGAGTATGAATCCAATCATATTATTGGTTTAGATCAGAGGCTTTTGTACCATAATGCAAGATGATTCAAACTCTATACTCATTTTAAGTTTATATGTATTGTACTTAGTACATACTACGAGTAGTGTTCCAGTGTATTGTTAATTTAAGGCCCTGCAGTATGCGTTCAAAGATGGTTTGAAAGGGAGGTATCTAAATACCAATGTTAGAGGGAGCGCGCTAATATTAAAAAAAAACTATAATAATTACCGAAAAAGGTGAAAATATTTAATAAAATACAACTCGTTTGAATTAGAGCAAAAATCTTTCGAAAAGTGCTTTAGTAGCATTTAAAGATACACTGTGAGTTTATCATGCCTACAAGATTAAATAACAGAACAAAACATGTTTTCAATCATTTTCCGAGCTTACTTTGCGATTTTTTTTCTATCGAGGGAATTTCATATAATTAACGTTTCGGCATGACAAATGCACAGATATTATCTTCAAAATAATTGTTTTTTGGTAATAAATCGGTAAAATTGGGCATGCGGGGCTTAAGCGTGTCAGATTTATGTGGGCAATAGGATGGTCCACGTATTTAAAGCAACACATTTTCACACAAATGTTAATTTTCATATTAGTACCATCTCTGGAGGCCTCCATGGTTTAGGGCTTTTGATTATTGGCTATGAATTCGGCGGTCGTGGGTTTAAATCCCGGCATTCACAAGTAAATTTAATTTGATTATTAATGTTATGATATCACAGTTTATACATTTAAAATAATATGTTGTACATAAATAATAAATAGATAGAAGGATAATTTCAGTAGGTATAGACCTAGCCATATAATTCCCCCTCCCTACTATCTAGACATCCGCAATGGGGTATTTTCACAAACTATAAATACCGTTAAAAATGTGTGAAAGATTCAAAATTTATTTATCTGATTATCGCGCTAAAAGTATTTAATTTTATATTTTTAAGGTTATAAAAATTTTTTCGTCAATATAAAAATAAAAAAAAACCGGAATTATTTTCGTAAAAAAATATATGAAAATACGCTATTGGTGATGCCATAATCTCCTTGGGATCCCTGTGCAGTATACGCATAAAAATGAAAACCCCATTATATTTCCCTTGAGTGTCCAAATTAACATGATATTATCGTGAAAAGCTTCTCATTTATTTAACAAGAAACACAAATTGCAAAAATATAAATCCTATCGTTAGTTACAAAATTTATTCGTAATCGATACTTATCAATATTTAGTTCTTTTTAGGGTGAATTGCCTAATACAAAAAAAAAAAATATTTAGTTCTTTACCAACACAATATATATATTTTTTATATTACAAGCAATAATTATTCGCCTGAAACACTCATCCACATTGAAAAATCTCCTGATCAAAGATACATGACGCCAACGGGACTCGAACCCGTGTCCCTTCGATTTCCGGTCGACAGCTCTGACCACTGAGCTATGGCGGCTTATCTCTTATCCGCGAAATAATTCAATATATACTAGTGTTTCATTCAACAATTACTGCTTGTTACATTTTTTCACCTGAAAACAATCAACTTTATTTTATATGAGAAAGGCATTGTAAGTGCTAACTCTCTCACTAGATGGCGTCGAGACAAATTGTCTACATTTATAGGTGAAATACTAGAACTTGTCAAATATTAATTATTATTTTTTTTGGTAAACTAATGTTGTTTGAAACACTCGTGAGTGTTTCAGGCGAATAATTATTGCTTGTAAAATAATTGTTACCCTTTGTGCTATGCATAAAAAAATCTTGTCTTAAACATTAGTTTACCAAAAAAAATAATGATTATATATTTTTTTATTTATCTTCATAGACATACTGGGATTATAAACAGATACTATTCAAGTTAACATTTGATACATTACAGTAGTTGAAATATTAATAATGGCACAGTAATAAAGAGATAGTAGGTATATTTAAGTGGAATATAACCTGCTTCATTACACTCACTAGCACCCATCGCTAGGCAAACCTGAATTGAGGCAGAATTTTGATCGAAGTTAATTCAAACACTATTTAAGGTTTACAAATACATTTAACATAATACTTCCTATAAAACAATTTATTTACAGTATTACTTATCGTCCATCGTACGATAATTTTATACAAAATTCACCTCACTTGGGTGAGTTCACTGGTTATTATTGCACGACCTTTATTGAATATTGTTATTGTTTAGTGGCTATTTTAAATTGATTCAAACTTTTTATCTGTCTTCGTTTCGTCGGGTAGGTTATTGTATAGTAGTGCAAAGTATCTTTTATTTCTTTGTCCAAATGTGGTTATTGTTTTGGGCCTTATTGGGTAATTTTTTGATTTAAGTCTCATGTTTCTTGTGTTTTGAATATTAAATGGCGTCGAGACATATTACATCTTCATTTGTTGGTGAAATATTTTTGACTTATTTTTTTAAAGATAAACTATTTCAGTCGAATAATTATTTGATATCCTTTATATTTTACATAAAACCTTGTCTTATAAACATTTGTCCTATTAAAAAAATAATAATACGAGTATTTGACAAGTCAAAAATACTTCACCAACAAATGAAGATATAATATGTCTCGACGCCATCTAGTGATAAATTTAGCACTAACAAAGCCATTCCTACAAAATAAAGTTGGTTGTTTACAGGTGAAAAAATATAATAAGCAGTAATTCTTGATCGAGGTACTAGTACATATTGAATCATTTGGCGGTTTGGAAATAAGCCGACATAGCTCAGTGGTTTCAGAGCACCTGACCGGACATCAGAAGGCACGGGTTCAATTCCCGTTGGCGGCATTTATTTTTACTCGGGAGATATTTTCAATTTGTATTGGTATTTCAGACGACTAATTATTGCTTATAATTATCTATTATTCCATATTCGATGATCGATTAGCAGAGTGTATCATATACAATTTTAATATATTTTTAATTGAGTACATTTCTAAAACTTTTGAAAAAAGAAATATATTCCTTTTAAGTATGTATCAAACGTAAGACCCGCGTATTTAGATAAAATACCTAAGCCCAGGGGCAACTGACTGAGGACTCGCCTGATGAACATGATGCTCTCATCATGAGCACTATAATTTTATGAGGTCATAAAGTAGCGCAAGAGACGAAAAACCTCTTCACGGTGAGGGGAGCTTTGTTCTACAAAATATTCGATTCTATTCAAGGGGTTTTGTTACACGACTTCGCTTCGTCTCTTTTATATTCTTCTACTTAATATTGGTACCCACGCATGTTTTTCAATTTTACAGCATTCTTTATTATACCAACCGGTAAAAACAAAGTTTTTTTACTATAATACATCTTATTTAAAATGTCTTTTAAAACTAATAAAAAAATGGTTGGACTGAGTATTGAACCTTCCTACCCAGGAACTGCAGTCGACAACTCTACCAACGTTGCCAAATGCCGATCGGTAGAACATTTATTTCGTATATTAACTGCTGTAAAGTCATCCGATTTCAAATAAATGAATATGTAAGAAGTTGATAAATTGTCTTCGACAACGAGTCTATCTACTGAGTTACAGATCGATCGGATGTCTAGAAGTGGATTAATTTCCGCTTTAAAGATTTGCATTCATTAAATAATTTCAAAGTATTTAAAAATCGGACTTCTTAAGACCGATTGTAGACATGACAAAATCAACTATTTTCGACACACACGAACTCTGTTGTTCATTTCCAAAACAATATTTTTTCTAACTAGAATTTATTTTAAAAACGTTTGCCTGAAAACAGTAAGATGGCGGTAATGTAAATCTTCGTTATAAAAGTTATGAATTTCAGTTACCAGATGGCACTATTTTTTTTTGTATTATTTATTTAATTAGTTTATACTACGTTAGAATATAAACGAATATATACAAGGTAACATTTAATTTAATTGTATGTATTTTAATATTTTTACAGAAAGCCTGACATTTCATTTTATATTATTATTATTTCTTCATATATCTTTAGTCCTGATTTTCCATATTATGACATGTATGATGATGTATGTGCCAATTTCTTAATTATGTATATCTCTATTAAAAACATTTTGGCATTTGGTTTTACATAGTATTTTTATAGTGAATAGCTCACAAGAGTCCCAACTGCTCCGGTCTGGAGCCAGTGAGACTATGGCATCCCCAATTGGGGTATGTTGTTTGGCTGAAGGTAAGTGGGTAAGGGAAGGAGATGGGGAAGAGGAAGGTGGGGAAGTACCTGGCCATTTAGATCTAGTCACTAAACACGGCTAAAGCCATTTAGAGAAACGTTTCAATTCTGAATGGTGGTCTTACACCAAGGCGATACTGGGAGTATCTTCCACTCTGGAACGTGCCGCATATATAGTATTTATTATTTCAATTAATCAATTGTGAAATAACACAAATCAATCAAATAAAATTTATTTGCGTACACAGGGTTCGAACCCGCGACCTTCGGAATGGGAGTCCAAAGCCTTACCACCCGGACTACGCCGGCCGGCATTGTAAAAAATATACCTACATCTGGTCAAAAAACAGAGAACCTGTGTTCGTTCTCCCTCGGTCAACAAAACCGTTATAAATAACATTATTGTTTTCTAAGGCCCACAGAAATAAAAAAAACATTGCGGCTCCGACCGAATGTTTCAGTTTGTAGTATGTAGACCTCAGAACAGGTATAAAACTTATTGAGGACTATGGAAATGGAACAAAAATAAATACAAATAAACTTTTTCAAAGTAATATATTTTAAAAAAAGAATCGGAATGTGGCCTGAAACGGCTTTAGCCGTATTAGGTGACCGAATCTGTATAGCCAGGTATTTTACCATATTCCTCTTCCTAGCATCCCATATTTGTATTGACATAAAAAAAGATAGTGCTATGTATTTGTCTTTGAGAAAGGAATGAAGGAACCGCAAACAACGCATAACGCTGCTTGCGGTTGCTTCGTTCCTTTCGTTTCAATGTGTTTATAAATTACACTACTACAGCTACACTACTCGCGAAGTTGATCGAAGTTGACCGAATACGATAGTGTGGGCACGAACTTCGCTTCGCTTCGGGCAACTTCGCTTCGCTTCGCCCGACTTCCGATTGTTGTCGGTAAATGCGCCCGAGTCAAAGGACTCAAAGCGTCACGGCATAAATAAACCAATCACTGACTGGTTGGACTGAGTTACTCGCGAAGTTGCACGAGTGTGTGGGCACGCACTTCGAACTTCGGCTAACTTCGTCGAGGACTTCGTCGAAGCGAGTAGTGTAGCGGCCGCTTTATTAGTCTACTATAATAATATTGCTATTGTTACAATAATATTGCAATTTTGCCATTTTGCCGTGCTAAAAACACTTTATTCAACTTCTCGAAATTAGATGTATATTTGTAGGAAATATAATTGGCATCTGATTATAATATTTACAATATTGTTTTCATTTTTAAAAAAATTTTTGAATACCACACCAGAGTCCCAACTGCTCCCGTCTGGAGCCAGTGAGACTATGGCATCCCCAATTGGGGTTGTTGTGAGACTGAAGGTATTGTGGACCTCGAAGGAGATGACGGGTGTATGATGATGTATATATATATATTTATATTTTATTTTTATTTTTTTAGAACATTTAAACATTAAATTATATGTTAAAATATATAATGTTACATTACATATTATAATATATAATACTTTATCTTGTCTTCAAATCTTGAACCACTATTATTTATTTTTATTTTATAATATTTTCATAAAATGAGAATTTGTACCCGCTAATCCGATGTCAGCGAGAGATTAGTTCAACAATATTTTATGTATTCAACTATACTGCTACAACTAAGTAAAATGCATAAAAAGTGCCAAAATGCCGTCGTGTGTAATGACTAATGAGAAATGGTTTGCTTTAACAATTTAATAATAAGGTAATATTTGTATATCGCAGTTTTGTGTTATTTCATTTCAAGTGCGCTTAAAACTATGACAAAATTAAAAATAATCCTACAGTGCTCCTTACAAAATATTGATAAAATAATGTTTAATAAAGAATATGCAGTATACGAGTATACAAGGTAATGAAAAGATAACAAAAATTAACAATAATAGTGCTCTTATAGCATAGAACAATATTAGTAGAAAGTAACGGTGCTATTATAGCACAAATAAGAATGTCGAAAAATCCTGGGATAAATTTAATACAATGTTATGGATAACATAGGGAAACGAGACAAAATTCATAAACAAATTAAAAATACACCGTACGACATGGAACCAGTGCCGTATCCATAATAATATCCATAGATGTATAGTTCAAGTACTTTATCTTACAATTATAGGCATACCTTCGTAATGTTGTATAAAAAACAAATTAAATATGAATATAATTACGTTGTGGAAGAAAAAAATTTTTTTTGAAGTTAAAAAAGGATGAAGGGGCCCCGAGACGTGCATTGCCTAGAGGCTCCGACATGCTTAATCCGGCCCTGCATGGAACAACTTAATTACTATAAAAGATATAGAAACATCTTCACTATTAGAATAGCTAAAGAATTGTACTATAAAGAAAAACTTGAAAAAAAATAACCCAAAGTAAATATGGAAAATATTAAAAGAAGTTACATACACACAAAAATACAAACAGAAAAATACTATTGAACATCTAAATATTAAATTAATAAATTAGATACCAATACAAGTACAGAAACTGTAGCAAATCATGTGAATAACTTGTTCGCAAGTATAGGAGAAGTTTTAGCGAACCGTAAAAATACAAAATACAAACACACTAACACAAACAAATAGATCAAACATCAATACACAACCGACGCAACACAGATTTATAAGCCAATTATACTGTAAAACACTACTAAACTACATTTTTGGCTTTTAAAACTTTGGCTTGTAGAGCATTGACAACATGGTCAGGTTCTCTAATTTTCATATCGCGTTGAATTCGGCTATCCGCTAACTCTGGCAAAAGTGATTCGTTGAAAAACTTTGTCAGGCGTGGTAACACTTTCAGCTCAAATTCATTGTCAGGATATATTCTTATTACTTCTACTCCACTTTCAGAATAAATTATAATGTCACAGAAGTCCTTTCTTGTAATGAATAATTGTCCTTGAACTTGAAATGAATAATTATGTGACTTCTTCAACACAAGTATTCCATTCTGCACGGCAACGAAGATATTATCTTCCAGAGCTGCGTCAAAAATAGTTTTGTTTCCGATTGAGGGCAGACATTTTACTTCTACTATACCATTTTCTCCAACCAATCCATCTGGACTTGCCCCCAAGTATGGCCATTCCTTTCTCACAAAAATACCACATGGCGACACTTTTACCTTGTATCTTTCCTCGTACAAGTCAATCGCAGTCTTTTCTTTGATTCTGCTATAGATTATGGCTTTGGTCATGAGGTCTCTCCTCAGAAGCAAATTCTTGACAGTATTGTGTCGGGGTGTAGAATTTCTTAATTTATATATAACGCCAAACTTCGAAGCTGTGAGCCGTTTATGCCTCGCCTCCATCCAGAGAGGATTGTCTGCTTGACCGATTGTCAATATTTGCAGTTTGGTGGTATCTGCTTCAGAGGAAATTTGATTTAATTGAGCGTTGACTCACACGTGCACCATAATTACGTGGCACTAGTAATTACGCTTGCTCGCTTCAAAATACTCTAACCACAACATATGGCAGTCAGGTTATTTGTGTTTGGTCTTTTCATTCATGTTTTTTGAGAATAATTTACAAAAACAATAATAAATCGATATAGGACCGCTGACCTTCTGTCTCTTGAAACGAACATGCACATAAGTATTATATTTGCGGCATTTTTCAGAGCATTAGATACTGTCAGTATCGCCCTGATGAAAGACCAAAAATCATTATTTAAATTTAGACCGTAGAACGGGTATTATTTATTGAATAAGTGAATCTACCTGGCTATTCAGATTTGGTCACCAAACACGGCTAAAGCCATTTCAAGCAACGTTTCAATTCTGAATGGTGGTCTTACACCAGGCGATACTGAGAGTATCTTTCACTATGGAACGTACCGCGAATATACCATACGTATATTAATTCATTAATTGTGAATAACACAAATTAACAAAATTAAATTTACTTGCCCACTTCGGGATTCGATCCCGCAAACTTCGAGTCGAGAGTTTTACAGTATAATGTACAGAATAGCATAACTCATGCTAACAAAACTTAATAATACAATCGGTTTGAAAAATAAACAATAACCAAGACTCCGACCATGATAGCGCCATCTGTTGGGATATTTAAAAGAAGCTTTTAGTTCGATGTTCTACCGTATTGAAATTTTCAAATAGGCGGCACCAGACGGCCTATTTTAAAAGTATTTTAAAAATCTATGTGTTCTTTCTTAAATTTTAGTATAAAAAATATTAAATTAACTTTAAAAAATGGAAAAATATAATACCAATAATTTATCGTTTAGTTTTGTTAAATAAACGTATCCAAAGTTTTATAATCTGCATTTTAAAAACAAGAACAATTAGTGTTTATGAAAAAATTAAACTACGAACCTATTTTATTTATTTTTTAGTTTTTTTTTTCGTACGTTTAAAGAAAACCCCTTCAGGTATTTTTTGCAGATATTCAGCCTTTAATAGTATTTTTTAAAACGCACGTATTACGGTCTGAAAAAGGTCATATTTTCGATTTGATTTTGATAATTACTAAGCCTATGTTAATTTAAAAAATGTATAAAAAAATTTTTACTTGTTGAAAACACTATCATTATCGATTTGCTTAATAATATTATCATTATTTTAAATTAATAAAAAACTACACTCGGCCTTAATGGAGTATTTTTACTCTCGTACAATTTGAAAGTATTTGGCATTCAAAAACTGCGCAGAGCATCCTCCATTGCGCTTCATGCTATGCACAAGATGTGTAATAGCAATAACAGGATTATGGTTTTCAATAGCAACCCATAAAATACCTGTGAAGTGGGATTAGAGAAAAGTTATAAAAAATGTAATTTAGTTTGGTCGGAGGGGGTTTGGCCAACCTAGTTCTGTTTTATGAATGGCAGCGAGTGCATAACGCTTATAGATGGGGCATTTTATAGGTTGTAAGGGTGGCTGCAAGGGTATGGGGGGGATCATGTAAGATAATAACGAATGTCCGCCAGAGGGTGACATTTGCACGAAACGGCCTCGGACGGTGGTTTTTTTTTACCATTTTTATTATAATGCGGAAATAGTAAAAAAAGCAGCTGCCGCCCAAGAAACCTCCCCCATCCCTCACCCACCCCTCTCACCCCATCAAGAGGTGACCGTTATTGCCTTCATCTGGCAAAATCTTGGTTTTCTTCAAACATAAAAGAGTCACCGAGGAACGGCCGCACCACTGGCAGTGGCGAGTGTTTCTTCTTCACTCAAAGCCCAACTAATTTATCCGCCGCCTTTACAGTATAAAACAGGAACGAGATTAAGCCGACCCTCAAGTACGAAATATAAACGGGGGACACTTATTTTGCTGTATTTTAATTATCAAAGAAAACCATTTTTCTCAAAGGGAGTAAGTAAATCACGTGGTCTTCTTATATCGCTTGGTGGTATCATGCCTACAAATGTAATTTTTTTTTAGCATTTGTAATTTATTAACCAATTCTTTGGAAGCTTACCAAACATGCGTGTTTGAAAAATAGAGCGTGCTGAGTAGAGTTAACATAATGAGTTTTATGTAGAAAGCTTATTAAAATTTATTTCATATGTTTGAATTTTTTTATTTATTTTCATTGAAAACTAGCAAAAATCCTTTCCAAATTACAAGCTGAAAGTCAAATAATATAATAAAATATTAAAATAATCTATTTGCAATTGCATCTTCTACAAATTAAATCTTGTATCAAACCAATACCATATAATTATTATCTAACGTAAAAATACTTTTATATTATATAAAGACTAATTACAGCCAGATTTTTTTAAAAGTAATGTTGCTGGTGAGTAAAATAAAATTTTATATTGTATGAAAATATATCTCTCCCGCAAGAATTTCGCAATTTTCGAGATGAGATGTTATAATAATTCCAATGCATGCGAGGGATATTTCCAATACAACGAATCCCAAAAGAGACTGACTCAGCAAAACATCTTTACTTCACAGATGTAATACCACTCCCATTCCGAATAGCCAGAAAAAATCTTGAGATACGTTTTCTGTTCTCCTTTATTTGGTTTATACGTAAAACTTTGACAAAGAAAAAAAATTGTTATTCAAATATATTTTTAATTTTCAACGTATCTCGATTAACTGATTTAAATGAAATGATAGATGCGATAAACAAATTGAGTTGATATTCAAATAAGACGCCGAATACTAATAATTATTAATTCAGTTGATATTCCAATAATATTATTATTAATATTGTTATTTCGGCTACTGGCATTATACCTAGATCTCTTATTCGAAGTTTAGGCGTATTAGATATATTAAATATATTTCTAATAATATTAAATACATATAGGATTACGAAAGATTTTTTGAATATTTATATTGAGGGATCTGTAGGATTTATAGATCCAGTTAGGAGTTTTACCGAGCCAACAACCAACTTTATTTTGTTAACAGATGAAAAAAATATAATAAGCAGTAATTGTTTTGACTGAGGTACTAGTACATATTGAATCATTTGGCGGGTTGGAAATAAGCCGATATAGCTCAGTGGTTTCAGAGCACCTGCCCGGACATCAGAAGGCACGGGTTCAATTCCCGTTGGCGGAATTTATTTTTACTAGGGAAATATTTTCTTTTTATATTGATATTTCAGGCGACTAATTATTGCTTATTTGTTATCCTTTATGCCATGCATAAAACCTTGTCTTATAAACATTAGTTTATCATTAAAAAATAACAAAAATATATATATTTTTTTAAATTTTGTCATGTAAAACTCTATCGGGTCGATTATGACTAATCGTTCGGTCTGTTAGTATAGTTTTATCATTATATGTATATGTTATAAAATTCAAATAAAATAAATTTCATTATTAATGTTTGTAGACGCCGAACAATAATAATTATTTTGCTGGCCTTATTTTTTGTGCTATTATTGATTTTTCATGTAATTATTTTTTTATTACTAACTCAGATTGGTGAAGCTGAAAGTATTTAGTGGTACTTACTTTGTCGCTTGTCTGATGTGATTTATACTAACCAGTTTGAAAATCAAAAGTTCATTGAACTTGAATAATTTTACGAATTACGCAAGATGCAATTTCAAATCACACATCCATGCACCTACAACCAAAATTTATGTTCTACCACCTTATTACGGGCATTTCACACTTATTCCGAAAATGACTATTGGTCAAATTAGATTGCTTACCGACTTGTTGCCTTATTCGCTTATTGCCTTTGCATACAATACTTTACATACAACGAACATTTTTAATATACATTTAAAAAAACTTTTGATTCAACTTAATGAGCGCAATGAAAGACTTTTTTAATCTACGATTATTTAAAATAGTGATATTTGATATTATTTTCGTAAATATTAATACACGCGTAAAATCCTCTGTATTTGACATAACTTTGTGGGGCTAATCAGAGAGGTTAAGTAGGTAGCTACTGCCAACTTAAAAAAAATCACCAGAAGCTATAAACGCAGGGTCCCCTTAATTTGAAATTACGTAAGAAAATGTAAAAATATTTTAAAACAATGGTTTTAAAAAAATCAAACAAACATCTAATCAGAATCACTCACAAAATATGTACATAAAAAAAACCCAAGTTTTTTTATTTACACTTTTTTTTTACATTCAAATAAATTACGTGTATTATAAAAAGTGTTTTTTTTTTCATACAAATAATAAAAGGGTTATTACATTCTAATACGTATAATGTGCTAATACGTATATTTACACAATTTAAGAGTGATTCTGATTAAAGGTTTTGAAAAATAGTAGTCGTAGGTCAAAGTTAAGCGTTTAGTCGTACCAACTTTTTTTATTGACTGCGCGTAGCGAGTTCCTGTTTTAACTCGATTGTTTTTTTTTTATTTCGTCTGTATGTAAATTTGTTTGTACGTTCCGTTTCGGGTCCGAAGATGGTGCCCGTTTTAATTTAATTAATTAATTTATTTAAGTATTTATTTCAGAAGGGCTGGGAGGATACGGCAATACCAGTCTGCCGTATTATATGAAGTACAAAAAAAAAATTAAATTCAAACAGAAAAAAAAAAAAATTATGTCATAATAGATAAATAAAGGATTGTCCTTCAGTAAGGTCGCAGCACCATCTTAATGGTTCAGTAAAGATTTAACATTTAGGGGTGTGCAGATACAGAATGAAGCAAATAAAAATCAATTATCTGTATTTTAAGTAAAACATCCAAAACCAACTACTGACAAACTCTAGGTAAACAAATGATTGTAAAAAGCGTCTTACCCACCACATAACATCTGAGAGTATAATGTAAATCGGTAGTCGGCACCCCGTGGGGTGGGGGTTGGGTGCACCCGCATGAGTTTTCGCCGTGTTCCCAGTGCAGCCAGCGGAACCAACCGTGTGAGCGAATAGAGTTAATAGTCTACCAGTCGATACAATTTTTCATCCTTTTTTATTTAGAACACTCGCCTTTTATACAATAATGGAGCCTTAAAAGCAATCATGTAAATATACAGGATTTTAATAGGTACTACGGAGAAGGTGAGTGAAGTTCATTAACTCTTAGAGGCGATTCCGGTTCTACTTAAATGTAAGGAATTGTGCTTAGCCTAGAAATTAATTATTTTCATTAACTAGGAGCGATTGCGGTTCTACTTAAGTATAAGGAATTGTGCTTAACATTGAAATTAATTCATTTTTCGTTAACTAGGGGCGATTCTTGTTCTATTTAAGTATAAGGGATTGTCGTTAACCTTGAAATTAATTAATTTTACCTTAACTGTAGGCGATTCCGGTTCTAATTAATTATATGTATTTGTCCTTAACCTTAAAATTTATTACTTTTCGTTAACTGGGGGCGATTCCGGTTCTACTTAGGGGAAGGAATTGTTCTTAATCTTAAAACTAACGACTTCTTTGAGTTGTGATAAGACAAGTAATCAAAAGTAGTTAACTTTAAAGTTAAGGACATTTCCTTATCCGGAACCGGAATCCCCCCTCAAGACCCATAGGTTCCGAGTTCGAAACCCTCCGCTGGGAAATTAATATTAGACATCCAATTCAATATGTGTCCAGTTTTACCGATTATTGGCGGCCCTCACCTATCCGAAGTCATCAATTATTTATTTCACATGTGTAAACTAATAAATCAATTATGTGTATTGAATAAAATCATTTGTTCCAGACTGGGAGATACTCTCAGTATCGCCCTGTTGATATTCAATTATTCAGAATCTAAACATTGCTTAAATTGACGTCAGGTTTGTTTAGTAACTTAATTTGAATAACAAGGTACTATTCGATCTTTTTCCCCCACTTTCGTCTCCTATATACTTTCATATATGCTATAGTTCCACTGGTTTTGGGCTGTTAAATAAGAAGTAATACAAATTAGAGCAATATTTTGTTATTGCACAATGAACAAAGGTGACAGTTGTCTATGATTTTTATTTATAAATGCTAGATCAGCAAAATGTGTCGGTATGATTTTGCAACTGGCGACAGTAAATGAGTATTTTTTGCCTAAATGCATTTTCGATTCAAATGTAAACTGATTTCCTAATAAAAATTATGAAGGAAAAAATATTATTTCTCAGAAGTGAAAATTATGAAATACAGTATAAATATATTTGTATAACTACCTATCTACCTATGATTCGTAGAAAAATTCGTAGTTCAAAGAACCATTTACTAGGTGTAAAAAATGTATGTAGACACTAACTAAACATCACGCCGTGTCAGGATGGGCCGCCACACAACTCTTGGTACACATTCCTTGATTCATTCACATTCACACACCATCTCGTGTATACTCTTCTGTTATTCGAACTCTTGACATAACCCGACTCTGTTTGATTCACTTGACTTTCTCGGGGGCCTCAGACTTTTTCTACCATTCACTTTCGCGTGATATATTCTCCTTACACTCCTTTCTTCTTCCATCCGCTCTACTTGCCCAAACCATCTTAATCTAAGTGGATGATATTTTTTACCAAACAACCTTTTATTAGTTCCGAAATAACTATTTAAAAATTTTAAAACAGTAAAATATTCATATTTTAGCTATCTGTATTCATTGATGTTAACAATTTCACAAATGTAGTAAAAAATCCATCGCTAGAGAGAGACCTTTAAAACAAGGATTCCCAAAGTTTTTTTTTTTTTTTTATATTAACTCCACACAGGAGGCCCTGAAGAAAATAATTTCCCTCAGGGCCTATGTCATCTTTGGGGATGCTGTGTGGAGGGTCTTTTTGTGGAGAGGAAGGAGTGAACATGGGTCTTGAAGAGTCCCATGTTGTAGGAGGGAGGAAACACAGAGGCCGGCAGTTCGTTTCACAGCCGAGCTGAGGTTGGGAGCTATTTTTATCTTAATTTTCGTGAGGATTCGCCTTCTGACAAGAACCTTATAAGAATTATTGTGTTGCTGTTTTTTGTAGTTCTTCAAAACATAACTATTAATTGGCTACATTAACAGATGAGCACGAATAAAGCGAAAATATTTTTTCTTACGTCTATAATATTAATTTTTGCATCTGTGGTTGCAAATTTTAAATATGGAAGTAATTCTTTTATAAATTCACAATCGCAATTATTGGGAGATTGGTTAGGAACCCTTGCTTTAGAACATCTCATCCCCGTACGGAGTAACTAGGTACACTGCAACATCCCTCAGGAAGATAGAATCTACCCCTAGTAAGGTCTAGGCCGCATAGGGCGCGCTCTATGACACATTGCCGACAGTATCGGCACGGAGATCTATCGATCCCACAGTTTTAAGCTGACGAACAGTGTCAATTTTCAGAAAGCAAGTGAAAAACCCATGCGATATAACAATTTTTTTCAGCGTGATATTTTTAAATGAATTTTTTAAATACACTTTTAATAAATTTGAGCAAATGATTAGATGACTTCTTAATTACGAAAGAGGTTTTATAATAAACGGTAAATATGTAGATGGGGACAATAATAGGATTAAACATCAACTGCAATCTTTTAAAAATGTATATTTTTATTGTTTCACTTAACATATATAATTTATTTATTTATTATAAGTCAATTTAAAAATCTCATATTTTACGACATGTGACTATCTAATTATTATAAATATCCTTTATAAAATAATTAATTAAATATATATCACATTTATTATGTTTTGTGTGGTGACCGGATAAATCATCACAATAATAATTCATCACATCTTAAAAAAATTATATAAAGTCATGGAAAGTGATGAAACAAAAACTTTATTAACTGGGTTAAGTAGGTTAGGTTAGGTTAAAAAAAAAAATTTTTCATCGTTTCTAATGACTTCATATAATTTTTTAAAAGTGTCTTGAATTGTCACTATGTTGAGTTATCATGGTATCGTTTTTTTGCAGTACAATATTTATTAAAATTATTATTTGTACATTTCACATTTATGAAAGGGGTCGTATTGTAAAAGGTAACGCAAAGTACTAATTACCTTCAAGAAAATAAAAAGGATCTTCCTTTTAACTGTTGCATTATACTACATATTATGTCGAATTTATGAAGAGTACAAGTCAAAAATGATAACTAAAATCAAAATTTTAAAATACCATTATAAAATTGGGACTACCGTATTTTTTTTTTTTTGTTGATATATTTTCAGTGTCGCTATCTATCTATCCCACATGAAGATTTTGTTACGGAAATGAAATAATTAAATCAACGATTTTTTAATTGTTCTTATACATAGCATGATAAAAGTGATACAGAATTACTGGATAACTGAAACAAAATCAAATTACCGTGAAAAAGTAGGTAGTATCAATAATTCAACACGCAAGGATTAAAAACTACCTACAACAAAACACGGTGAAATCATACACCGTACTCTAATCCAGCAAGCCCCTGCCGGCCGACCCTATTTAGAATATAATACGGACTTAGTTTGTATTCTGTATCGGTTTCGGCCAAAGGAAAACCTAACCTAAAACCTAAAGCCCCGGCCCGTAACTAGATTCAAATTTTCTCAGAGAGTTTGACGGGGCGCGGCGACCTTTGAAAGTCCAAACGAAACCAATTTGTCCGTCAAATGCCTCTGACGGGTGAGTGACACATATCCCTGTCCGCCCCGAGGAACAATTGCGCAATTATTGCCACACCACTTTCGATTTGAGGGTTCATAAAGTGAAAGTGAAATGTTTACGAGAAAATTTGAGGAAGGTATTATTTTTGATGTCTTGAAATGCAAAAAGGTCCAATTTCTAACAAGTTTTCTGATTCTCATGGACCATTGTGTTATATTGTTAGCATGTGGTCAATCCAACATTAAAAATTTGTTAGCATGTGGTCAATCCAACTTTAACAATTTGTTAGCATGTGGTCAATCCAACATTGACATTTTTTCTAATGCAATGGTTGCCTGAATCAGCACTAACAAGAGAAGATAGATTTATTATTTTAATAAATTAACTTGGTTTAGATCAAAGTCTCTAAGAACCAAATTTTTCTTCATCAGTATCCAAAATATACTGAAAATAAATACATATAATAATTGACGGCTTCTCATTAATTAAGTATTGTTAAAAAACCATTATATTATTTTTACATGGTGTCCGGAAACTCGTAGTAAAAGTAAAGATTTTTTATTTGATTATTCATTTTTGAGTAAATCTGATTTTTTCGGTCAAATTTTAAAAATCAGTATCTGTAGAATTAGTACGAAACCGGTTAATTTATATTTACAGCCATGGCTCCAAAAGTTTTTTTAACCCTTTTGCAGGTAAAAAGTAAAAAAAAATCGAAATGCCCAAATCGAAAAATTTAATTATTTTTGGATTCTTCATGATTCTTCAGATTCTACAGTTTCCCGAGTTTCCGAACACAGTGTATAATAAAATCTTTTATAAATACCAAAAACGGAATCGAGGAGCAATCAAATTTATTAAATAACTAAATATGTTATGAATATGTGGTATTAATGTAAACATTAATTTAGTAAATAAAAAATATTTAATTGACTATTAACATCTGTAATTTTAATGTGTGAGTGTGTCATTCTATTTCAAAGACATAAAATAACATTAAAGTGGGTAAACTGTCCCCTAGAACAAACGCATCAATAAAGGTTCTAAAAATACTGTCGGTAATTTGACATCGTCCCCGAAGAGGTTATTCAATGAAAAATGTTGAAAAAACATAGTCTTATTTTTGAAAGTTAAATGGTTATTTTTAAGCTCCATAACTCACGTCTAAAAACACGAACTTATTTTTGGGTGCATTGCAGTGCAGTGAAATGCAAATGGAATCAAAATGCCTGAGACGATTAGAAGCTTTTTGCAGCTATACTAACCATAAAATAACAGTAAAAGTACCAGGGCATCATAAAGCCGCAGAGGTTATTCAGTGAAGGTAATTCCCTCTACGCTCTGTCCCCGCTGACAGCCCGTGGCTCAGCGGGTCAAGTGTTCCGAGGGCCGTGTTATCGGGTTTCGTGCCAAAGCGGCTGTACCCGGGGCACATGCTATTAATTCAGGGCGGTGTCAATGAAAATCGTGGTTAAGTGTAATTTTTTTGTGTTACTTCTAGACACCCTTTAAGGAAAGTTTGCACGGACAATCAATCGACTCTAAAATATACTTGTTAATATTAAAATATTTATTTTCGTTGATCCAGAAAATATGCTTGTAGTTGAGCATGGTTGCTTTTAGACAAAATATGACTAAAATGTTTTATTTTTAAATTTATTTTGTGTTAGAATTCATTCTCCTTTTTTTCTGTTTTATTGTTGAATGTAGAGGTACGAATACTGAGTTTTTGGTACTGTAAGTGCAGTGTGTACATAATGTATATTTTTTAATATTCGAAAATGAAGCCCAGCTACCCGGAGTCAATGATTTCACTGTGCCATTCTCAATTCGTAGACTGCTGTGTGATTTAAGTAAGAGGAGAGATAGACGTGGGTAAGAGGAAATTTTAGAAATTCCTTGCTATTAAGATCTAGTCAATAAATTAAATTATAAAACATTTCGATAACGTTTTAATTCTGAAGGAACGTCGCTAGACCAGAGCTCTATGAATACTCTCAGTATGACGAGCCGTCTAATTCGGAACTCGCAATCGCTTTAGACACGTTTAGTAGGAATAGTTAGGTACTATATGTATAATAATATATACAAAAAAACATACCCACCCGAATTCGGGGTTCTATAGTTCCACTGTCTCCAAGTAGATGGGACTTATTTAAATATATAACCAAACATTGCTAGTACTCGTGTACTTATCTTCAACTGTGATAAAAATATTTTATTATTTTTTGAGTACCGCACAAAAGCCTGGAGCCAGTGAGACTACGATTTCTCCCATTGGAGTATGTTGTAAGGCTGTAGCAAGTGGAGAGAAGGAGATGGTGAAGAAGAAAGTGGGGAAGTACTCGGCTATTAGAACTAGTCACCAAACATGGCTAAAGTCATTTCACGCAGTATTTCGATTCTGAATGGTGGTCTATGACCTGGATTATACCGAAAGTATCTACCACTTTGGGACGTGCTGCAAATTTATTATTTTAAAATATGAAATAACACAAATTAACAAAGTAATTCAATAAGGTTTACCTTCGGACGCCGGGATTTGAATCCGCGACCTCCAGATTTTTATTCAAGGATCGAAACCAATCAACCATAGAGGCCGTCGAAATCTTCGACTTGTAAATCAGGATTAGTCCTAAAAAAACTACTATTAAAGAAAATTTCCACAGAGCCCGGCTTGCACCAAATAGAACATTGATCCAAATGAATTCTGACGTATTTCCGGGGTTAATTTGCCATTCGTGTCAAAACAATAAGTTCATCCGCAGCGTATAGCGCCCCCTGCGCGCTGGAAGGTTAGTTGTTAAGGCTTCACTTATATACGGCTTCGGGCTTCTAGCTTCGGCCGAGGGATTGGGGAGGATAATCGCGGGTGGTTTTAAAACCCTATCCCCAAACAACCAGACGAACCATCCTTAAACATTTCAGACACCATACCAAAAATCTTTACCAATAAATAAAGCTCTTAGTACTTGAAAGTCACCTTTTCACGAGTGGTTTGAAATTACTGGCACCTCGTGAAACCGGCTTAAAACTCACACATATTATAACGGGTAATAGTAGTTCACTAAACAATTGAATGCTAATGGGTCGGGTTAGGCTGTATTTAAACCATTGTAACTTTTAACCCCTGACTGATGTAGGCCGGTGTACTCGTTATTCGTTTACACGTAGGTTTAAACGGTGTGTTATTTTATTTTTATGAGGGCGATTTGTTTTTTTGTTTCGGTAGTTCTTAGCTGCGGATGATTCCTTGATTTAATTAGGTACATGCGAAGAAAAACTAAGGTTTAGAGAAGGTCTTATCATCATACTGAGGTATACTTATTTTAATTAGTCAAAACGTGGGGACTTCAAAAGGACATAAAATCAGGGTTATGTAAAAGGACGGGGGGAGTAAGGGCGTTCAAACTCCGCCCCATCGGCTTCAGTATTCCGTAGGAAAAAATACTACTCGTAGATTACATTCCTGGAAAATCCAGCGATATTCTTTGCGCCTATCTAATAAGTTGTGGTTAGTGACCCCCAACCCCCCAAAATGATGTTCTATGACTTTTAATTTTTTCCAGGAAGTTTTCGGTTCTTATTTTCACAAGTCGGAAAGATTTTAATCTTAACTATGTTTTCTAAAAATAAAGTTCTTTAGTGGAAATAAGAAAATTTATGGTGGTTTATTAGATGTCGTGGTGCACTTACTATTTCATAATCAAAGCCATATTTCACCCAGGAACGCTGACGTCACAGCTGTAAAGTGAGCTACCACCCGCCATTGCCGCTGGGGTGAGATTAGGTCGGTAAAAAGAGGTGGTAATAAGGGCGGGGGTGAAGGTATGTAGGTACTCCAGGCCACCCTCATTATACATATAATTATCACATCATAATAAAAACAAATAGTTATTAGAATACTTTTAATTAGAGTCAAGTAACTTATAAAGGACTACTTGTTTCACAGAACTTGAATATTAAGTCACTGGTTACTGTAAAGTTGTCTAAAAATCTTCGCTAACTATAAGAAGCCATTTAACAAAAAAAAAATCTAAACAAAACAACCTTACTCTTTTTAGCCGTAAATGCCTGATAATCTTGATATTTGACTCCCCATGATATTTGATTACCCTTGATACCAGTTTTCTTAACAACAATGATTCTTGAATACACAATAATATTAACAATTTATGCTACAATCACAGCGCGAACCGTTCGCGGCAGAATTGTTACTCAACTTTGCGCGGACCCGTGAAATATCGCTAGATTTATTTTGAAGTGTTATTTGAAAAATTTGAATTGCTTGTTTTAAGAATAATTCATTCATCATCAATTCAGATAAAATTCAGACAAGCGATAATGTAAGCACCAACCCCAATAATGTTAAAATGTTATATTAAAGGTAGTTATACTGTATTTTTCACGAGTTGCCTGAATTATCAATCTTTGCACAATCAGTTTCAATTTTGAAATGTCGGTTAAATTTATTACACATTGGAGTTCATTGAAACAGGTTTCACGGAGGAATAATTAACGCACATCACAGACAAAATAAATTTTACTTTGTTTAACGATAGAATATGGGTAATTTTTTTTTATTTTATTGGTCAATGATATAAACAATTCACAATGTAAAATATTAATAATGATAAATAAATATAAATAGTAAAATATTAAATGTTAGTATGGTTACCCTATGCTTGTGTCTGATAAGCCAGCACAGGTACCTTGTACTTTAGTTAACAGAAGAATATTATTGTTGCCAACTTACTTAATAATGCTTCTTTTGTTGACTTTTTTGTTTTTATTTTTTTCATACATTTGTTACTAAAATTTTGTTTATTTTTGTCTACCGGTCTCGAAACGTCCGTGTCATAAACTTTTCTTTTTTGGTTTAAATTTAATTTAATGTTGTTATTATTTTAAATTTACATATATGTATTTTTTTAAATGATATTATTGTAAAGCTGCACATCTTGATACAGGAATGCCCTAGTGAGATGTGCAGAGTATGCTTTTTATGTAAAAACTGTATTTTGAATGAAATAAATAAATAAATAAATAAAATATATAAAGTCTATTTATAACGCGAATAAATTAAATAAAATTAAAATTTTGAATCATCAGGTCTAGGTTTACCTATAATGAGAACATCCATTCTCCATTTCAATTCTTTCTATTTTTACCATATGATTTACAAAGTTTTACAAATTGTATATTATGTAATGTGATTCATTCGGACCCATACGATTTGTAAATATTGTATATTATGTGATTCATTCACACCCAGTACCGTTTGTACATATTATATATTATGTGATTCATTCGCACCCAGTCCCATTTGTACATATTATATATTATGTAATGTGATGCATTCACACACAGTACCATTTGTAAATATAAAACAGATTTCTAGATATCTGTTTTCTTAGTGCGATGTTTGCGATTTTTTTATTTACTATTGCTACTTCAAATTATTAAAAATATGATAAACTTTTAGTTAATTGCTAATATATTTGAACACGTGTTCATGCATTTCATCATTTTATATTATCAAGGCATTTGAAAGAGAAAATACTACACGGAAAAAACTTACTGATTATATGAAACACTGTTAATTTATTGAAAATCTGGTCAAATTATTCGTTTTCCTGTCAAACATGGGACTGCAGAATATAATAACGAATGAGTTGAAAGAGTCAAAAGCGAATGTTTTATTAGGACGGTGGAACACAAGTTCATACAAATATTGAAATTTACATACTTATATTGTCGCATTTCGTCATGTTATCTATTAGGAAAAGAACACTTATTTTCAATATATTCTGAATGACTAATATTTAATCAGGAAATTATCATGCTGTCACTATGATCCGTATAGGATTGTCATGAACACGTGTTCCGACATCTAGATAATATATATGTCATTTACTAAAAGTTTATCATGAAACCTTTTAAATCATTCGCTAAGGCCTTCAATCCCGTTTTTAACCGGATTTCCAATAATTCGAAGAGATTCTTAATAAATTATTAATACACATTTTTCACCGGTTTTAATAAATCCGGGTTTAAATACGGTTATCAATCAATGTTATCAAATCAGGTCTGATCGTGGTAGTAATAAATACGAAAATAAAAAATTAAAATAACGACCTCATTATTTTCAGGAAGTACCATTTTGTTAATTTAATTTATAAAAAGGGTACATGATTAAATCAAATAAAATTGAGTAATATACTGACCTCAATTTTTGCTCGTGTGTGTCACCCTCTTTATTCGATTGAAATAAAAAGTAATAAAATTAACAAATAAGTTATTCATGAATCCACTAGGTAGGTAATTGTTTTATGAACAATGAATGACACCTTACTAGGAAACGGAATTCTAAAGGAAATGCAGAACGGGCCTTATCCCACGGAGTCAATTTACTTTCGCGGCGTTCGCCTGTCATCAAAGGCAGTCTTTCGGCGGCTTTCCAAGATACGTATTAATTATAATCTATTTATTTATTTTTATTTCACATCACTCGTGTTATATCACCTGAGTTTAGCCGATTTATTGTGATTTTCCGGTAAGGTGATAGCTGATTAAAAAAAAAGATACTTGTTGAGTAGGTATTTTTCTTGATTTATTCTTACAGAATTTCTAGTTATGTGATCATAGGTGTCAGGTGACATTAAATTAAATAAAGACTAGCGCAGACTTGTGAGAAATCACGGGTTAGCCAGAATTCTTGACAAATCAGTTCAAATTTTGACAACGATAATTAAAATAACTTCCAGTTAAAATATTGTTTCGTACGTAGGTATGTACTTTTCGCTTGCTTAGATTATTCACGTAATCAGTTCAATTTTGAAATGACAATTAAATTCAAAGCAAATTTTATTTCATTAAACCAGAGTTACGCAGCCAAACAAACAAACTATAAAAGTATTTTTAATTGTTTGTGATTAATTCATACATTATATAGTTAAATTTTATTCCCTAGCTACGTAGACTATGAAGTTAGCCAAGTATTTTAAATAAATAATATGTATTATGGGATATCATTATTGTAACAAATGGAGGACGGTGTGAATATATATTATGTATTTTGAAAAAATTAAATGTATTTGCCCATGCCGGGTTTGGAATGCGCGACCTCCGGATTCGTAGTAGAGATCCTTATTCCTCGACCACGGATCATAGTATATTTGAGAATTAAAATTAAAGAAATGAGTCGCGGTTAAAATTAAGAAGGGCATCAGCGACGTTTCAAGTATCCTCAATTGCGGCTCTAATGGGGTTGTGGTATCTTCTCCCTCCCCCCATCTCTCTCTCCCACTCCCAGCCGGGAGAGAGGTCCCCCCACATGGAGACCGGCTTTATCTTTTTAAAGAAAGCAGTGCGGCGTTTAAAATTTAATTGTAATCCCTCTCTATATTTTTATTTTGTACTTAACGTTCAATTTGCGAAATCTCGCTCCGTTCGCTGATTGTGGGGAAGAAAAAACCAAATGATATTATTACGCGGGAGTGTGGCGGGCTGATACGCCGGGCTTAAAGAGTCATTATGTTCATCACTTCAATGTTTATTAAATAACATTTAATTTACTTTACAGTCTTTAGTTATATACATTCAACTTGCAACACATACAGCTTTTTTCTTTGAAATATATGGTAAATAAATAAATATGGTCTTGTACGCAGGATCTCGATAACGTTTAACCCTTCACTATTTTAAATCTATTTTCTCATATAAGTACCAAGCGATATTGAAATTGTCATTAATTTTAGGAATATTTCCTTTGAATCAAGTATAAATATTCCAAACGCAATAAGGAACATCATTTCGTTCTTTTTCAGACATAAAAAAATCACAAATGTTCGCACGAGAGGAAGAAAGATATCTAACTTTTAATAATATATGGTCGCTCTGGTACAATATTGGTTACCTGCATTTTTAACGGCATATAATGTTTGGAACAAAATTTGGTTTCCTAATAATTAACGGAATTAACCTTTTGGAAAACTAAAACTGCGTGATAAAAAATGACTGCTGCCAATTTATTAAGAATCTCTATAAACTATTGCTAATTACAAAGGAATTACAGACCTTACGAATGAATTAACAGGTTTAATGATAAACTTTTAGTAAATTACGGATATTTTATCATGATGTCGGAACAGGTGTTCATGAAAATCCGAATATTTTTGCATTACAACTTGAATTCTTTGTATCATCCTGATATATTATTATCTTGGAAAATTGATAAAACATTATTAAATTGATCTTTTATTAATAAGCCCTGTTAATTTATCGTGAGGGCAAAAATTGATTTCTCTCCCTGTAAGAAAACCTTTTATTCCAATTGCGATAATACATAAAAAATACTTAAGTCCATCTGCTCAACGGGCAATTGAAAAAACAGTTGGCAACTTAAGTGGTCCGCACACAGGTTTTTTTTTCAAAATTGGAACTGATTTTCATAAAGCGAAAAACTATGATAAATGATAAAAGTACTTTTTTAGTATTTTAAGTACCTACCTACTCGTAATAATATAACATTTTTTTCTTAGAAAATTATTTGAATACTAAATTTAATGCTTGAAATACAAATTTCGTTTGTTTAAATTGCTTAGGGTTAATCTTGAAAAGTAATGTCGAATTTTGTGATATCCCAAGGGTCTGTGCTTTTTAGCCAACATGCAATTATTAACCCTAATATCCCGTGATTTTTTGTTTGCTTACAAGTATAAATTTAAATCAAATTTAGCTGTTTGTTATCTGCAGTGGTGGGATTATGATTTCAAGCTAGTTCCCTTAGCGCGGTGATGTTGTGGAATGCAGAGGTACAGTCTGTCAACAAATAGTAAACAATATTGTGCGCTGTGATAGTTCAAATGACATACCTTAGATCTTTAAAAGGAAAATAATATAACTTTAAAAAAAACCTATTTATCACATCAATATACTGTATTTTGAAATTTGTGGTAATTCTTGATTAATTCTAAGAACATTTAATATCAGAACTTGCCGTTATTTTTTAAGTTTTGAAATATTTGTTATTTAGACATTATTTTTAATCTGAAACCGCACAAGATTCCCAAGCTGCTCCCAACCGTCTGGAGCCAGTGAGACTATGGTATCCCCAATGAGGGTATGGTGTGAGGCTGAAGGTAGTGGCGAGGGGAATGAGATGAGATAGAGGAAGGTATGGAAGTACCTGGGTATTCAGATCTGGTCACCAAACACGGCCAAAGCCATTTCAAGCAACGTTTCAATTCTGAATAGTGGTCTTACACCAGGTCGATACTGAGAGTATATTCCACTCTGGAACGTGCTGCAAATATACCATATATTAATTTTAATGAGTTAAAGAAAAAAAGTTGAGAAAAATCTCCGTCCAGTCAACCGGTCAAATTCGTCAAAGTCAAACATAACCTCTCATTTGAATCTACTATATTTTTTGTTCTAAGATCGGTGTTGCCATAAAAATTAATGCTTTTTACTATCACCGTTTTATTAAATTTGTAGAATTTGTAGAGTACGAGCCCAGCCCGCGTGGTGCGGAGATTACGCGGCGCGTGATTCCTTAACGCGTTTAGCGCCCGCCGTCGCAAGCCACGCGGGACAAACGCGATTGAGAACAAACGAAGCTCTCCTAATACGCCGCCGCCCGCACCCCACACCCCAGTATCGCACATACTATGGTACCCAGTAACCACACTCCCTCTACACGCACAAACGCGTGAGGGTAGCTTTGATTTTTAAGCATTTTTTTACAATCTTAAATGAACTTGTTCTTTTTTTTATTTTTTTTTTATTAGGTACTTACAATATTTTTTACAATTCAAGGTTTTCAGTAATGTAGGCTTGTGTGTTTCTGAGTAATGTGTGTTTATATTGGTTTTTTGTGTTACGTGTAGGTTTTATTTTTATTTTATGCTATGAAATTTTGGTAATATTGTCTTTTTTGTTCTTTAATCCATTTTGTAATTTTGTGTGTGAATTTATTTTTATTTTCCTCAATTTTAATTTCAAGTTTTAAACTGTTGAAAGCTTTTATTGCGTGGTATTGGTAGTGTTTTTGTCTAAAGCTTGAATTTACTGTCGGAGTTTTTATGTTTTCTTTGTACGCTTGTCTAACTGGTCTGTTAGTGTTATTTTGTGTATGTTGAAATTTATTTGAAAAATTTTCTGATCTAACTTTGTCAGTAGGACTTCAATTCAAGAATATTTAGGTACTGGTTGATCTGATTTCTTGATTTTCAGGTTTCGTTGTAAGTTCGGTGAGTCGATTGATCTGGTTAGGTTACCCGCCACAAAGGTACTCGAATATACCAAAATCCAGCCAGTATACTCGAACATGTACCAATTAAAGTAATCTAAGACATTTAACATTATTAAAGTCTTTAAATGGTGCTTCTGTTCTCATGTAATTGCGACCTATTCTGACAAAATTAACATTATCATTTTTTTAATGGAATAACCTTTCTTATAACTTTGTGTACCGGTCAATCTAATATATCATGGAAGAAGAAGATGATACTAAAAAATCTAAACGAAACGTGAAACAGAATAAGACACAGAAGACTAAAAAAGGTAACGCTCTAAACTGGGAATTGAACCCAGGATCTTTGTCTTACCGGGACAACGTCTCCAACCACTTTGGGCCATATTTAACCGAATAGATAAGATACAATTTGTCACAAATTTATTCACGTGTATATTACATTCCATCATGTCTCTGTAATTTAATTTTTTTGATGTAATGTTATTAATCGACAAAAGTTGGTAATGAAAAATTCAAAATTCATGCGTACATTTAAGTACGTTTTATTTTCAGATAACTAATACTTTTATTATTTCTCTAAATTATTTGCTAAGTGATGCTTTTCATATAGGCCTATAACATAACGATACGGAAGCTGGTATGAAGGTGGGTATGACATGTATGTAGGTACCGCTGTCTGTCTACCGTCTCGCGATCCTCTACAGACAGCCTACAGACTACGGATGACAGTAAATTTGCCCACCGCCATCCTTTATTCAAATCTCTAGGGGGGTTGATTTTCTCGTATCATCTCGTCTCAATTATGTGTACAAGCGGGTGTGTGTTCACCCGCCGCGCCGCTCACTTGTCGCCGCGCAGTGCCTACTGCCTACTGCCTACTGCCTACTGCCTAGTGTGGGAGACGGGGGACGCACCACTCGTACCGGGGATTGGGGAAGACGTGTGAAATGTCAAACTACCCCTAAATGATTTGAAACCAAACTCTAATGATTTTGTCATTTTAATTATCAAATTATTTTGTTTTTAAATTTCAACCTTCGTGGAATTACTTTTAATGGATTTGTAGAGTGGATATAACAATGGTGTATTGTATGGAAAATCTGATAGTCTTCTGGGAATTAACATATTAAACATTTGATTGACTTGACTATGCCTCATCTTCTTAGGAGCGTTCTAAGCGTATTTTTCTTCTATCTACGTTTTGTTTTTGTTTAGGAAATCAGTTGTTACATAATGTGTTAATTATTGAAGCGATCTTATGTATTTAATCTATATAATTTGCTTTTCATTAGGATTGGTATTCAAACTCCATAATGGACTGAAAACATCGCTATAACATCTTATCTTAAATAATTATTACATCCCGATATATCGGCTTACAATGTAATGATTTACGTTTTTTTTTAATTAAACTTATTAACGTGGATATGAATGGTTTGGAGTAAAGTTGTGAGTTTATCTCGGGTGTCCCCGACTTCAAACCACTCCATAAACACTCCTGAGAGTCCACTCCATAAACACTCCATAAGATCAAACTTTGAAATTTTCAGCACAACCGTTCGAGTAGTTTTTGAGTCTATATATGAACAATTCCCTTTTTATAATTAATTTACTGAACAATTTGTATAGCGCCGCTTTTGTGAGATATCACGTCAGAGGCGCTTTACGGATGATGCAGGTATTACTAAAAATATAACTATTACAAAAATAAAGTGAAGTTAAGTTAAGTAAAATGAAGTACAGGAACAGGTGACACGAAGATAGAAGATGGAGACTCTGCAGCAAGAATCCTAGGTGGTGAAAAAACTGGACCAGCTGCTGCAGCGAGAGAGTCTACCGCGTCCACCAACAGTGCCAGCACGAGGTTTGTCATCCGTCCAGGTATGTTTCTGCTGCTAATAAAGCGCTGACACAATATCCTTACATAGATACCAGACCTTGGCAGCACCACAGTGGAAGATGTATGGATATAAACTTGTAAGCACGCACTTATGCATCAAAACTATATAAAAAAAATATTTAAAATAATAATTTACTATTCATAATGCACTCGGAATTTAATTTGAAATCATTGTTTTTTACAGTTTCGTACATAATATGTTTCTCTGATACTTCTAAAATACTATTCTTTAAAAATAAATCGCGAGCCCATGTGTTGCTCTTCAATTTCCATTTCAAAGTCACCCACGCCTTTGTGAAATCAAGGTCCACACTTCCGTATCATTTAAGTTATGCAACGCAGAGATGAGGGGTTTGTAAATAAACGCGTGAACATTTTCAATAACTACCCTTCGTCTTGCGGGAAATGTCATTTCATTGTAAAACGGGGGCTCACCCTCTGGGGGTGGTATCATCATTACAATACCAGAGCAAACAAATGACATAACTGAGGATTAATGGCTGTCACTTGTCCTGGCGTTTATTTGCAATATGCCTATGGCATAATAATCCCCAAGGGATTTCATCGCTAAACCACATTTAATTGCAATCAAACTGAATGCTTCAAACCTGACTAATTATTGTTGTATTGATTATTCATAATAGCTTTTAATGTGTTTTAAAAATAAAGATACTACAGCAGACTCTTGAAATATCATGGGATATTATAATTACAGGATTTGTGAAGAAAAAAAGGATCATTGCCTTTCAAAAACAAATATTGTCAATTTTCTTCATATTTTCAATTATATATATTTTTTAGACAAATTAGTGAGAGGTCTGAAAATTGCTTTTTCAATGAACATTGTTAGTGAACTTGAAAAATCATCGGATAAAAAATTGAATAAATTAGAGATACATTTAATGCAGAATTATTAATAACATTCAACCAAAAATATTTTCTGATTATAGGTAGGTACCTACTTTATCGCTTGTCTTAATTCACACAACCATCAGTTTCAATTTTTTCAAAGTGAAAATTTCAAAGTCAATTTGAGTTGATTACGCAGGAATGTTTCACATCACGCCCAACATCAGAAAAATGATCAGTGGTCACTTCGATATAATTAATTTTTTTTTTTTTAATTCCTTTATTTTTCCCAATTTTTACATTAATTACATAAAATATTATATAAATCAATACGAATAATAGGAACCCACTAAGGCGCAGCCTGTGCGTGGATTAGTTAATTTTACATTTACTAGACAGAATACAAGGATTGCTGAACGTCTTCTAACTAGTTAGAACGTCTTCTAACAGTTGGTATGTGAGAGAGGTCGAACTACCAACTTAACTACAATTTATACTGTCTAATTGACCACTCAGTATTGCCAGAGTCAACCTACATATTATCATACACATATGAAGAAATTCTACAAAAATATTAAAAACGGCCACAAACTTCCGATAAAAATGATTCAACTAAATTGGTAAGGAACTTGTTTGCACATAAAAAATAGCATCCTTTTCATATTGCAGTTTAAGAACAGTTTAAAAGTTTAACAGTTTAAACAGCAGTCACTGGACGCCTGGCAGATGTGAAACATGGAAATTGATTTTTTATATTTTTGGTAATATAACAATTTTTTTATCATTTTTAAAATATACAAGAATTATATTATAAATTAAAAATTCACCATCGTTTAGAATAGATCCATTGCCAATTTTTGTGAGAATAGAAGCAAACATCCCGCCAACATCGCCCTGGTGAAAGACCACTATTCAAAACCGAAATGTTGCTTGAAATGACTTTAGCCGTGTTTGCTAATCCGATCTGAATAGCTCGGTATGTCCCAATCTTTCTCTTTCCTGAAATTGTATATAGCCATGCTATTTGAATTTCGTAATCACGGTGAAACACAATTTTGAATGGAAATATTGTGCCAAATTAGGCTTCAATTTGGATCACAAAACATGCCCTCAAGCACCTCTTGTTTTTATTTATTTATTCAAAAAACAGTTTTTACATAAAAAACATACTCTGTACATCTCACTAGGGCATTTCTGTATCGAGATGTGCAGCTTTACAATAATATCATTTAAAAAAAATACATATATGTAAACTTAAAATAATAACAACATTAAATTTAAACCAAAAAAAAAAAAAGTTTATGACACGGTCGTTTCGAGACCGGTAAACAAATATAAACAAAATTTTAGTAACAAATGTATAAAAAAAAATAAAAACAAAAATGTCATCAAAAGAAGCATTAGTAAGTAAGTTGGCAACAATAATATTCTTCTGTTAACTAAAGTACAAGGTACCTGTGCTGGCTTATCATACACAAGCACAGGGTATGTTATTTATTTATTTATTGGACAATTTGTATAGCGCCGCTTTTGTGTGATATCACCTCAGGGGCGCTCTACAGTTGATGCAGGTTTTACAAAAAAATATAAATATTACAAAAATAAATTGAAATTAAGTTAAATAAAATGAAGTACAGGAACAGGTAATGAAGTACAGAAACAGGTGACACGAAGATGGAGACTCTGCATCAAGAATCCTTGGTGGTGAGGAAACTGGACCAGCTGCTGCAGCGAGAGAGTGCACCGCGTCCACCAACAGTGCCAGCACGAGGTTCGTCATCTGTCCAGGTATGTGTAAGCTGCTAATAGAGCGCTGACGCAGTATCCTGACATAGATAACAGACCTTGGCAGCACCGCTGTGACGTTTGGCAAGTTCATCATGCATCTTGTTCCTGGTGATTGTGTTAGTGGTGCATTGTGGTGCATGCAATAAATTACCCTGGGCACTTGTTAGGGCCTTCAGAGTTTCCAAGAATTCCGTTGAAAACATCTGGCGCACCTACAGTTACCGATTCTCGTCCCAAGTTCAACTTCAGCGAATTTCGAATATTTTTAGCACAATTTTCGATTAATCACACTACTATAAAGTTCTAATTACTAATTGGTAAGTTAATTTAAAATGTTGATTGACTGATTTTAAAAATAAATTCAAAGGGATGTTGCCTCATTTCCCTTGAAAATACTAAAAAAAACACAAAGCGGTTGGAGGACGACATGATGCGTCCGGCTGCCATGAAGGGCGCTACAATATTATATGGACAGGACAGATATGACTCCTTGCCCCAGACAAATTGCCCAACTGAGATAAATTATCACCAACAATTCGTCCCGTCAATTGTTAATATAACAATTTTTAAATGGTTTATTGCAATTCGCAAAAGTCATAAAAAATAAATATATGATTTCGGTAGTGTATATATACGTCCCTAACATTCTAAAATTTGTACATAATTCATAGATAATGCTTATATTCTCAGTACCTATGTATAATGTATTTATTCCGTCGTTCTTCCAATACATAATTGACGGTGTAATTGTTATCGTAGTTGCCTTTCGAATAGTTGGTCTGGGTAAGCAGCAAATTTTATGTGGGTATTTAAAAAAAAAAATGTTTTATAATCCTTTACTTTTCGTGGTTTTCGTTAGTTTTACATAAAAACGATTTATCGTAATTCAGAAACATTGTTCATTACCTGGAATTTTGTACGAGAGCAATATTTTTAAACTTGCTCCCACCATTTACCTATGTGAATATAATATATTATAACATATACAAATGCTGTATATATTATTTAAATTTAAGAGTATTTTGCGTGGTTTTCTTTCGATTTCTGTATAATAATGATTATCCATTTAATAAATAAAGATTCGAAATTTTATAATTGGAAATTCATATGTCATACGGTATATATTCTGGTCTAGTAATGTGTAATTTCTCTCACCTAAGAAATTCTAAAAATATAGTACTATAGGATACATATGTCTTATTCTGATTTATAAATGTGGAATCTAACTATACGATTGTAAATGTTCTCCAAAATGCCCTGGAAAGAATCTCAGACTTGTATGTCCCGAAAGAAACCATTCATCTGTTCTGAATGCAATTACTAATGTTATTCAAATTGACTCTGGTAATAAATTACATCTTTTCGATTCATTCAAGGATAAAGAAACCATCCTGTCATTTCGAATGCAATCAAAAATGTTCTCAAAATTTGTTTTGACAGCATCGCCATTCCATTGTAAGAATATTATGTACTAAATATACAATTTGGATGTCCTGAAACGGGAATCCTTCCCAGTTGGACAGACAAAGGTTCATTTTGTTTTGTATTGTTTGTAATTTATATATATATAAATTAATAAAATATATATATATATATATATATATATATATAAATTAATAAAATAAAAAATAAATAATAAATAATATAAACATTGGGGGATTAATTTTAGGGGATCAATTCTAAGAGGGCTCAAAAGTCCAGGGGATCAATTTTCGGGGACGAATTTATTGCCGAAGAATCAAATGTTTTATATTTTTATTTTGTTTAACTACTTGACCTTACAAAGCAACGGTTATTCCAAAATCGGTTGGCGTTTTCAAATATAAGAGTTGTGGGTAGTTATGTTTTTTTAAACTAAAAATTCATTGACAAAAAACGCTTGAAAGAAAATTTTATTCACTCTGATTCCGCAGATTTGTTGACCTTGTTTAATAATGACTTTATGCAGCCGGTGAAAATTCGCCTCCAAAGCTCAAAAGTCAATTTGCCAACCATGCAGTCTCCGCCCCACGCACCCGGGCGGTTTCCATTTCAGTCTGAACCCGTTCATTCTTACATAACTGGGCTATTGATTGGGACGGCTATGGCCCCCGTTCCCCGTGGGGGGGGGCGGTCACCCCCAGGGGGGCGGAGGGGGCAGGAACAGTTTCTGCTTGTGAAGCGACGACCTTGTCACTACAAAAATCTGCCGACGTATCATCACAAAGCCAGCAAAAGGTAGAACGGGAGTAATAGTAGAGTTGTGCACCCCCGAACTTTCTTCACGTGCGGTTTTGTCGTCGTAAGCGTCTACCAACCCGCCTGATGCGCCAACCTTCAACCGTTGAAGGTTTTTACAAGCAATTACCAGTCTATGTCCGATTTGGGACAAGGATTTCAAAATGTTGATAGTTTTATCTTGACTAATTTGTTACCCAGGATGGATCATTTTGGAAAGATTTTACAATGGCAATGCCCAACCAAAACAAATTTCTCTTCTAAAGTTGACGTATCTGGGGTTTACATTAAACTTACCAAATTCAAAATTGTGAAACAATACATTTGAAATTTTAAAATAATTATCCGTGGTTACTTTTTATCAAAACCTTATCAAATTCAACAATTATTATTCTATTTGCTTTGTATGCATAATATTATTTAGATACATAAGCTAGACAGGTCCAGTGGTTATAATGATGTATGGGGTAGTTGGTGGGATGGTTGGTTGTATGGGAGGGTGAGTGGGGGTGCGGGGTAGGAAGGGGCGTGGCGCGGCCGTGGCGGCGTCCAATGAGCGTCCACGTCGCGACGCCGCACTCAAAAGCTACTTTGCCCTAAGTGCTGCATACAAACTAGAATATTCTCCAATACAGCTTAATACTGTTTATATTTAAACACTTTGTATAAGCATGTAACACATTAAATTAAAAATACATTTTTAAACTTTATTATTGAGTAACCGTTCATAGTTGAAAAACAGGTGGGCTTAGTTCAAAACTTGTATGGCTACTTTGTTTTCTTACATACAAAAGCTAATAATAAAGCTTCTTTAAATGTGATATCTACTTATTATTTAACAAAGAATAATGTAGGTAGATATCTAATAATTAACATACTGCAAAACATCATATGTTTTATCGACATAATTAGACGTTTCGGTAAAGTGGTTTATTATTATATATTGTTTAATGATTAATACATTTATCGGAGGAGATGATTTTATTTACATAAAATGGTTATAAACTCTGTGACATATAATTCACTCAGTAAATAGTCCTTATTATTAGTTACCATCAAGGATCAGTTTATTGGACAGCAAAAAAATTATGCAACTGTGCAAAGTTTAAAATTTGTTTTAATGTATAGAGATCATTAAAACCAAGTAGGTACATAGATACATATCTTCTTCTTCTTGTAGGAAATTTTCTCCTATCTATAATTATTTATTCATGCATTTAAAGCTTTTAGATTCATACACTATAATAAGGTAAATTATACTAAGGAGTATAATAATAAGTTTATTTTTAAGTAACATAATAAACTCAGTATAAAATAATAAGTTCATTTGAAGTAACATAATAAACTCAGTATAAAATAATAAGTTCATTTGAAGTAACATAATAAACTCAGTATAAAATAATAAGTTCATTTGAAGTAACATAATAAATTCAGTATAAAATAATAAGTTCATTTGAAGTAACATAATAAACTCAGTATAAAATAATAAGTTAATTTGAAGTAACATAATAAACTCAGTATAAAGTGATAAGTTAATTTGAAGTAACATAATAAACTCAGTATAAAATAATAAGTTCATTTGAAGTAACATAATAAACTCAGTATAAAATAATAAGTTCATTTGAAGTAACATAATAAATTCAGTATAAAATAATAAGTTCATTTGAAGTAACATAATAAACTCAGTATAAAATAATAAGTTAATTTGAAGTAACATAATAAACTCAGTATAAAGTGATAAGTTAATTTGAAGTAACATAATAAACTCAGTATAAAATAATAAGTTCGTTTGAAGTAACATAATAAACTCTAAGAAGGTAGTTACAGAGTAATGTGTAGTTAGTATGTTATTGTTATAGTAAAATAAACATGATGATAATTAGCAAATCTTTACTACGCTCGATTGGGTGTTTTACAGAACATGGCTAAATTAATACAATAATAAAAGTGATTTGTATTAACATTATTGTATTAGTTTTTATTTTATGCTACTGTTACATGTTTTACTAATATTGTTTATTAGTTTTACAAAACTTCATGCCTTAAAAACTTTTTTGTGTAATTTTCGATTGTTCACTAGGTATGTTTTTATAATCTATGTAAAGCTAAAAAGAAAATGAAAGATTTCGTCAAAATTTGAAGGAGATTACGAATTAGTTCAATAAGGTTATAATAGATTAGTTTACGTATACCCGGCGTTGCTGGGAGTTATCCTAAGGAGATAGACATTTAACATAACGTTCATTTCTGTAGGCTTTTTCGATGTATTTCATAAGGTTTAGACAGCGTTAGCAATGTAATGCCCGAAAATATATTTTTACTACTTCATTTTAAACATTGACTTTTCTCTACTTTCTGTAAATATAATTTGCACGTATTATATATGTAAAGCTTTCGGAAGAAATTTTCTAAATGATAGTAAAAAACCTATTAAAATCCAGTGCTCAGTTTATAAGAACTAAGCGCACAAACAGACAGACGTGGAAAGCGACTTTATTTTATACTAATTAGAGATTTTATTTACGTTTTTTAGGAATACATTTGTATATTTTATATGATATATTCATAAACATATGGAGCATCTGGGCCGAAGGCTTGGAATAAACTCCCTCCGGAATTAAGATCCATAACAAGTCCAACAGAATTCAGGTCTGAACTAAAAACTTAGCTTTTTAAGCTGTCATACACTTAAATTAAATATACTATTCCTGAGAGAAAAATCAATCATATCCAATTTTCCAACTATGTCCTAAATCCTGTATCTAAATTTCGCTAATAAACAATTAGTTTATGTTAACTAAGTGTTAATCTTAAGTGACCCACCAGGTAAGTATGGTACTGTACATTATCTCCATATACAGTTAGTAATAACATAGATCATTGTAGGAGCGTATTATGTATTTGTACAGCGCTTTTGAACAAAAATGACGCTATACAAATCATCCAAATATTATTTGTTATTATAAGAAAGAAAGAAACAAAAAAAATATCAGTCTTCGAACTAATGTTATTTTGCAGATTCAAAGTTAAACAATTTCACCATATGAATCAGTTCTGTACTTGATAACAAAAAATGTATTAAAGCCAGCTTATGTTGCAATATTGTTGAACTAATTTATATGTTTCTTTATCAATCAAAAAAAGGTTGTAGGATAATTTTGGAGAATTTTTGGGCCACCGTGTTCGGGATTAGGGATGTCCAAGCATTGTAAATTTGTTAGATAAGTTTAAATGAACTTTAATTAAAACTTTACAGATTTCTTGTAAAAAACAGAAAACAATATTTAGCTCGAACAAATGCCCTAAAATTTATTAAACAATATGAATGCTGCAAACAACGTGTATTAAATAATTTTAACGCAGCAAATAACGTTTATTAAACAATGTGTATCAAATAACCTGCTTATACAATATTATTGCGATTTTATCAACGATTATTTGTTGATAAAACAATATGTAGCAAATAACATGCTTAAACAATATTTTTGCGATTTTATCAACGATTATTTGTTGATAAAACAATGTGTAGCAAATAACATGCTTAAACAAATTTTTGCGATTTTATCAACGATTATTTGTTCATAAAACAATATGTAGCAAATAACCTGCTTAAACAAATTTTTGCGATTTTATCAACGATTATTTGTTCATAAAACAATATGTAGCAAATAACCTGCTTAAACAATTTTTTGCGATTTTATCAACGATTATTTGTTCATAAAACAATATGTAGCGAATAACTTGCCTAAACAATATTATTGAGATTTTATCAACGATTATTTACACTTTTTTGCTGCATTAATTTCGTCAATATTAATAAAAGTTTCTTTACTAGTAGCTACATTTAAAATTAATAAACGTTATTTTCAGCAATAAAATTGTTAAATAAACCTCGTTTATTACAACACTGTTTAATATTCTTTATTTACTGCAATAATATCGCTTATTCAAACCAATAAACGTTATTAAATTTGCTGCCCTGATAATGATTGGATTATTTGTATAGCGCCGTTTTCGTGAGAAAATCACCCCAAGAGCTCTCAACAACTTATGCATTTAATTTATTCCTATCACTTGGACATAACTAATTACTTTTTGCATATAACTAAGTTTCATAGCTAGACACTTATAACAAAGATTAATTTCGAGTGATTTACTCACTAAAACTAATGACTTAAAACTATACATATTTTTATGACCGAGTGGGTATCTACACAATACCGCTATATTACGACTTACAACTACGGCTTAAACTAGAGATTTACAAATATAGACTGTTATGATTTCTGCCCGTGGTGTCAGTGGTAGGGTATAAAATATTACAAAAATAGTTTAGTTATTACATTAAAGTGGGTAGTCAAGGAGAAAAATCCCCTGGACTGAGCAATGAAATACTACTGAGAAATAAAAAAGATCATTATTCTGGATACGACAAGTTGAAAAGGTGAGTCTTTAGTTTTGCTCTGAACTCAGATGAGCTGTCGATCTTTCGCAAATGTAAAGGGAGTTTGTTCCAAGCTGTTAGGCCTGCTACTACAAAAGCTCAGTCTCCAAAATTGGTATTGGGATTGCACATAGGTACTGAGAGTCTACCTATGGCTGTTAAAGATGCTGATAATGGTTGGTACCTATAATTTAATAAACGTTATTTGCGGCATTAAAATAATTTTATAAACGTCATTTATTACAACAATATAGTTTAATTAAAGTTATTTAAGCATTAATATTGTTCAACTAGTAGTTCTGCGAACTATGTGACTTCACGTAATGTTGATTACTCCGACACGGAGAAATCGATAATCGATAAGAAATGATAATCCTGTTAAAAACGTGACAGCATACGAACTTCCTGATAACATTTTAGTCATTCAGAATATATCGAGAACACTTGTTCTTTTCCTAATAGGCATCATAACCTAATGCTACAATATAAGTATGTCAGTATCAATATCAGTATTTGTATGAGCACGTGTTCCGCCTTCCTCACAAAACATTTGCTTTTGACTGATACTTTATTAGGAACTCTTTCAATTCATCCGTTATAGGCCTGCAGTCCCATTATTAACAGGAAAACGAATTGTTTTATTAACCAATTATTATTAATAAATTAATAGTATTTCATATCAATAAGTTTTCTCCGTGGATTTTACAACTCGCAAACAGTCGCAACGCTCAAGGGCTATGGCTGAATAAAAAAGAATGATCAAATACGGCTGTCTTGACATGATTGAACGGACGCGGAACACACAAACAAAGTTACAGACAGATGCAATGCAATGTAGTCGAGTCAAAATAGGACTTCGCTATGTTCAGTCAATAATCGTTATTTTGCTGCAAAATATCGCTTCACCAACACACAAGCGTTATTTGCTGCACTCTGCACTAATATTGCACGTTATTCCATGCACTAGTCTGTCTGGTGGTGTTGGTGGTGAGATCAGGGCATCACAGTGCCAGTGGCGCGCTATTCGCTGACGCGCTGTTTCCTCGCGCCCGCACTCACTCAGCACTTTCAGAGTTCACCTCAATATCACACCTACTTCAAGCCAATCAATACGTCCACGAATCGATAGAGACATCTAAATGAGCTACATGATATTGCAACAACAGACATTTTTCTAACAATAATTATCAATTAGTGTTACAACCCAGTTATTAAGAAAAAAAATAAAAATAACTTACTTGTAAGATATCGAATAATATTAAATTAAGAGAGAAGATTTTTTAAAATAACAAAATAATATATGTTGTACCTAATATTATAATTATTATTGAATTTAAAAAATATTACCTGAATAAAAAAATGTAACAAGCAGTAATTGTTGAATGAAACACTAGTATATATTGAATTATTTCGCGGATAAGAGATAAGCCGCCATAGCTCAGTGGTCAGAGCTGTCGACCGGAAATCGAAGGGACACGGGTTCGAGTCCCGTTGGCGTCATGTATCTTTTATCAGGAGATTTTTCAATGTGGATGAGTGTTTCAGGCGAATAATTATTGCTTGTAAAACAATTACCTGAAGTGTTAAAACTATCCACTTAAAGGTTTTCTATAGTTCAAGAAATCCATAAGGATGTTTTGAACGTTGATTGGAAGGGACAAGGGTTAGAAAACAGATATATATTTTTAAATTATACTTTGTTGTTTTAATTTCTGTGAAATCCTTGCCAAATCTTCTAATTTAAAACCATATCGAAAATTCGATATTTTATGCTATTATTTTAATCGTATTATTAAATTTGTCTGCTTGAACTCCTGGATAATTTTTGTATTTTCAATATTATAAGACTCAGTTAATGGTACTAGTGCATTACGAATTTTATTCAACACAGGAATTTGAATTTGAAAAATATCCTTTGAAATCAAAATCTTACACAAATGTTAATTTTTGGTTGCAAGTCGGTAAAAGACGCGGCACGTCCCTGCTACACATTACCATTCAATATTAAATCTAAATCAGTAAAATAACTTTTCCTAAATAACATTTTGTTAACTTATCTATTTTTACCTATTTTTCTATTAATTTTTCTTTTACTTTAATTTAATTTAATTTTATTTCTTAGGACGGGTTGCTTACCAAAATTTGAACAATTTATTAAAGTTCATTTTCAAGTTCTCGGAAGGTTCTATTCATAGTTCTGTTATTATAACATTATTGGCTAGTTCTTTCACATAAGAACTAGTAGAAAACTTTTACAGAACTAGAAAATTAACTTGATAAAAGTAATTTTATGAATTGTTTTATGAATTTTGTAAAACAATCCATCCTTAGTTTCTTAAACAGGCTTCATTGGTGAGAAGGTAAGAACGTGTTTTATTGATGCATTTTTAACAAACTAAAATTCAAAAAGAAATCGGCTCGAGAATCATGTGATTATTCCTTCAGTGTTATTCTGAGCAAAAATTACAACTTATACCGGCATATTTTTTTTCTTCATTATATCTTAAATTAGTAACGTATAGGTATCACCCAAATTAGGTACTAAATGCGTTCCAGAATTAATCCCATTAATCATTATTAAAATAAATCTATACTGTGACGAACTCGTGGTAGGTACATTCTTAGTGGTTTTTCACCAATTTACATTTTAATAAAATTTCAATTTAATTTAAATAAAATAAATAGCTTTGTGAACACAAGTATTGAATCAACACGTTTTAAAACCATTCGTTTCTATGTCAGGATAAACTTATAATGAAAATTATAAAATAGACAAATAACTACCTATAGAAAAACAAATATAATAATGAGCGGTGATTAATTATTTAATACTATTTTAAAAAGTAAATATAATTATCATAAAATATACATATAAATACATTTTTATTTAATTTATTTGCGTTAAACGGTGTTTATACATTTATATCACTACCTCCACCTAAATATTAGGCAGCACTATATCTCTGACCTAACAAAAAAATAATAATAATTAAATTCAGCTATTTATTGTCTTTTAAAATGCTTCGCATAGACCCGGTTCCTAAAATTGTTTAAACCTACAGCTGCTCAAAGAAATTAAAGTGTTCTTTTAAATATGCTCAAATAGAAAAAATAAGTTTTTCGGGTGCTCTGTGATAGTTTTTTAGTTCGACAGTTTTCCGCTTTTCTGGGCACAGTGTATGTGTATTAATTATGGTTCAATATCTAAATATTTATAAATAGTTAATCTAAATGGCCAATGGAAATTTATCATATATGTGTTGTGTTATAAAAAATAACAATAGATAAAATGCTTCAGTGTCTAATTAACCAGTTTCTAACTAACAAACCAAAAATCACATAGTTTCACGCAGAGGTAGGCAGCGAGGATAAATCAACACTGTGACTCTGCCTTGGTACACAATCCTTAGTTCATTCACATTTATATAGCGTCTCGTCTGTTATTCCGACTCTTGACACCACCAGAATCAAGTATTTGAATTCACTAGATCGTACCATGTCTTCCTCGGGTTTTCCCGACTTCTTCTTCCATTATAGCCAAGGTTTAGCCAATTATATAGTAGGTCAAAACATCATACTTTTAACTCTGTTCTTAACTTATCGTGCCTTTAAACATTGTTAATATTCATTAAATAACAGGTTGCTGATTGAACTGAGTCACTTTTAAATATAAAATTGGCTAACTCTCGGCTTAATGATGAAACATCCCGACATAGTTGTGTTTTATTTCTCATTAAAGGTTATCACTGTATGTACTTGACTATGCACCTGTACAATGTGCATCACATTTTAATTAAATGAGGTCGATTGTGCAACGAACTTCAATTTTGCTTGATATACTTACCTAAAATTAGGTACATGGGTAGATTGGTAGGTATATTAAAAACAGATAAATGTGTTCGTTTGAATGATTTATTCATTTAACCAATAGTTTAAAGTTACAATGTTCAAATAAATGTTAAGTAATACTTATCGCATCATCATGCTCATCCTCATGCTCATTCTTAATGAAAAACAATAAAAAAGTGTATTATTTCCTAAATTAAAGAAGAATATAATATGAGACACTTTTTAAAAATAATTATTAATCATTAATATGTACACAAGAATAATTGCCTTATTTTACTAAAGTACAATGAAATAAAGTCTTTATAATATTTTTAACATATTTATATTTTTAAACACAACCTTATTATTTAATTTTATTGAAGTAGTTTCACAGAATATACCTATTTTCAAATTGTTATCTTATTTCGAAATATCGTAGAACATTATCGTCCGCACTTTGCCGAAGTTTTCGATCCAAATGTAACATATCTCAGAGGTATTCGTATAAACTTCTACACATTAAAAGAACATATCAAACATAACAAAAGTCAACCGATACCTAGCTAACGTATGAAGCGAAGACTTCAGCAATAAGAAATCTAAGTAAAAAGATATGCGCGTAGATGACAATATAAAATATAACTGTTGGCTTTGTGCCATTATAGTCTTAAAACATCACTTCACAACGTCACGAAGCCTCGAGGGGGAGTGAGGGCGCGCTAGGCTACTACTAGGAGTAGGTACTGGGGATTTAGGAGTTAATACCGCGACCAAGTGCACGAGGCTTTCTGTGGTGGCGGGAGTTGCCGTCACAGGTAGAAGTCAGGGCCGTTCTGCGCGTCCGGCGGCAGCGGTCGGCCTCCCAGCAGCCGCTGCTTCAGCAGGTCCCGCTCGTGCGCCACGCGCGCCAGCTCCATCTTCATACGCTGCAGGTCTCCGTGCAGAGAGCGGTTGGTGATCTCCAGGTCCTGGCGCTGCTGTAGCCGCTTGCTGCGGCAGTTCTGCGCGTAGCCGCGGTTCTTCAGCGTGCGTCGTTTCTGCTTCAGGCGTACCACCTCCTCGCGCGGGCATCCGTGCAGGCGCTTGTTGAGCTCGCGCACCGATAGAGACATCAGCAGGTCATCGTTAAGGAGGTCGTCGCTACCGCAGGTGGAGTAACCGCTGGACAGGTTGTGCATGTGGCGCGGGGAGAGCTCGCTGACATCCGAGCACGCGCTCAGGGGGCGCATCATGTGCGGGGGCATTCCGTCGTGGGGCAGGTACTCGCGGCGCTCCCAGTCCTCAGGCATGCAGTGCATGGGGCGCAAGTCCAGCGGCTGGGGCTCTTGGCGAAGGGTTTGGGGCAACCACATCATGTCCTCCATGAGGCCGGGCTGGCGACACACGGGGCTGCGGCTTCCGGGGGGCGTCTCGGGCGGGGAGCCCGGCATACCCCCCAGGGCTAGCATGCCAGGGCCTACATTGACGGGCACTGGTTGCTGGGAACCGTACGTGGCGGGCTCGCAGGAAGGGGGCCTGCGGTTATCAACCCACGGTGCCACGCGGGCCAATCGAGGATCATCTTCGTGCCACATCTGGTGGTGACGTTGTGGCTCCCGTTTGACACTATCTTCCAAATGATCTAACACAAATTCTTGAACGTATTCGTCGGCAAGATGTTCGTCGTCTATCTTGCGTTCTTCGATGTTGGCGTCGCAACGTATCGCGGGGACGAGTGCGACTGGTTGCATGGCGACCGTGGAATACAATATAACTCGCGCGGCTCGGGGACCGTTTGCGGCGGGCGGCCGCTGTTCGCTCAGTGGTGTGTTGGCAGCTACTGGCGCTCGCCCTCCCCGACGCAGGCTGGCTGCCTGCAGCTTCCGGTCGGCCGAGGGCGGGTCTCTCTCGAGCCCCGCCTACAAGACCTCCCATTGGAGGAACGCCTATAAAAATTTCCTCCACAAAGCCTCCAAAGAAAATAGGAATTTTATTTCATTGTTACGTCGACGCCAATACGTGATTTTCTGCATGTTGTATTTTAACACAATTCGAGTTTATTATTGGGCTCTACTCGTAGCTCTGGGATTACAAAACCGAAATGCAATTACCTCCCAATCTGTACTAAAACTAATTCTATTCTATATCTACTCTTCTTAGGTACCTAATTCACATGAGAAAGGAATATGTACTTGCCTATGAGATATATTTCAATTGTAAAAATACATTTTCCACTTCATGTTTATTTAACAATCTTCTCTGGGTTTTACAGAAATCACATAATTCTATTTTATATTCATCTTGGTCTGGATATTTGATAAATAATTGCAATTTTTAAGCAGGTCCGGTTTTCGAGGTTTTTGACAAAAGTACCTAGATATTGTATTCACCCGAATAAATAATTATGTGCAAAATATCAATAACTTTTAAATACGGTCCGTCGATTATTTTAGTAAGCATGAGTCATTTATTTATCTACAAGCTGTACCCCGCCACGCGTTGCTGTGGCTCAGTATGTACACTGTACAGTATGTCTGTGCAGATATAGAAACAATAGAGCGTTTTGCTTTTACGTCAAACAGATGGCACTGGTTTTTTTAAAATATGTTTTTACCTATCACAGGTGACATCTGTATAATATAGTTATATGAAAACACACGCGTATTCGAATGCAACGATGTGTCAAAATTTCAAAGCAATCTGAGGAGAAAGTTTGAGAACAAATGCCATGAATCCATAAACAATATTTTAATTGACCTATTTTTTTCATATAAATTTATTTTCGTGCATGTTTTTCCTTGACCCCATAATATGGATACATTTCCGTCTTGTCGTCGCAGACTTGGAATATCTGCTTCGAATACACCTACAGGGTGTAACACTGCAAACAAAACTATTATATTTTAGAGGTTATTAATACAGAATGGTTTTTTATTTCATTTTTCTTTTGACCACGATGAGCCTGGAAATTAATACACATTTTTAATTTATAACCGTTCATATTTTAATAAAATATCATTATTTAATATTTTATTTTCTCCATCAAAGCCAGTGTCCGATTTTACAATTTATATTAGTAATATTAGAATGGGCACAGGTTGGTAGTAAACGAAGGTTTGGCAAACAGAAGAAATATTACAACGAACAGTATTATTAATTTTTATAAGTCTAACTTTTAGGTAGATACATACATAGAAATTAGGCTTAAAAATACATTTTAATTAATTGTCAGATTTTTACTACTATTCGATTAGAAGCATTTGCTTGGCGTTGGAAGAGGAGTGTACTCGTACATAAATTCATTACGATTTCTAATTTGTCTGTTGATTCCAAACGTCCAGCCGGCAACCCAGTATTGCCATAAACAAATCGTAAATAAGTTAATTTTTGGTAAAATTTCCTAGAACTACCATAGGTACTAGTGATTTTTTCGAACTGTTGAAACTCGGCTTAGGAAAGTGGTAGCAAAATGATAAATGAAAACATTTTTGATAATTGAAAGAGGTGGGATTGGGCGTGAATTTGAGTAATCTGAACGTATGTTGCCTGTTGTATGCTGATGATGCGGTGTTGATTACTAACAGTATGGAAAATCTACAGTCTCTCGTCTCTAGGATGAATAAGTATGTATGAAGAATGTAGTAACTCTAAAGTCATGGTGTTTGAAAGAGAGTGTACGACAACAGTGTGCAATATAGTTGTGAATAAGAAATACTTGGAGCAGGTGTATGAGCTTGTGTATTTAGGAAGTATGTTTACGAGAGATAGGAAGGCTGACAGAGATATTGAAAGAAGGGTAAATGTGTGTGGTAAAACTATGTATGATCGTGTGAGAAACGTGGAGATCCGCAAAGAATGCAATGCTGATGTAAGCGTAATGAGTAAGATTAAGAAACGGATGCTTAGATGGTTTGGGTATGTAAAGCGAATGAGCAAAAAAAAGAGAATATACGGCGCCAATATGAATGGTATCAGAAGTCGGGGACGCCCGAGGAAGACATGGCACGATCAAATGAATCAGATACTTGAGTCGGGCCATGTCAAGAGTCAGAATAATAGAAGAGTATGTATGAGACAATATATGAATGTGAATGAAGCAAGGAGTGTGTGCCAAGACCGAGTTGTTTGGTGATCCGTCCCCTCTGCATACCCCTGCGGGAAAACGGCGTGATGGTAAGTTAGTTATCTTTTTTATTATTAAAAGATGAGCTCATTTATTTGCGCATTAGATTGTTATGTTATAATTAGCGCACCAGCCGATGGAATAATAACTGATTCTCCCCGGGGAGTTGGGAGAGGGTTGGGGGAGGTTGGTGGAATGGAGCTAATAGGGGGGATTGGGGGGTGGTCTGCCATTTTCCAGCGAGAATACATGTCGATTAATAGCAGGCACTCACATAATGTTGGTAGTCAAACATCCCGTCATATTTATTCACAATTAAACCGTCAAATCTCCGCTGCCAATTTATGAGCTACGCTATTCGTGGCAGAGGCGGCGCGTGACTCTCGGGTCTACGACTCAGCGTATAAGAACTTCAAATGCGTCGTATTTCTCTTGGAAATAATTTTTTTCATCTTTTTTATTCATAAAATAATTTGCAATCAAAAGATCTATTTGTTACCAAATTTTATCGAGGTTTATGCCCTGTATGATGTTTTCTGCGTGTATGAACATTGGCATTTCGAATAATAAACTAAATGGTTGAAGGTTGGGTTGCAATACGTAATTTCACGTCCATCGAAACACAGAGAAACTGAAAATAATTTATATATATTAATTTGAGACATTTTATTTGTAAAAATATATGTTCTTTATCCCGTTTTATGACTCTGCCATGCCTGAAATATCGATAAATCAACAAGTACTTTCTTTTCGAAAAACTATCTCACGAAACGTGGAAATCTTAGTACTAACCACGGAAGATGTGAATATGAGTGCATTAAAATTCCCTAACACCAAACAAAATCATATAAAGGATTCGAGCTGTGAAATACCAAACAAAACATATAAAAATAAATTTCGTCGACCTGAAGCCTAGTGGGTTATATAAGAAAAAAAATGTTTACCACATATAACTACTAAAAATATTAATTCCACTAAATAATTAAATCATCTAGCACTTTCAAAATTACAGAAATAAACTAACGGCACTAATTAAAATTACCAAAGGAGAATTTTATAAGGAAATGATTGAAATAAGATTATAATAAGATTATAATTAAGATTATGATGAAAGATTAATGAAGATTGAAATCAGGTAACAGCAGTAAAAAAAATATAAATCAATAAAATAAATAATACCCCAAGGCACCAAGTTTGGCCCTCTTCTATTCATCTCATGTTTTAATAATATCTTTAAATTACCAATAACAACTTATTTCATATACAGATGACAATGCAATTATATATCAAGCAAATTATGGAATGAACTTGAAATAACTGCTAATCATGATATCAATACGTTAAAATAATGGTATCACAAAAATGTATTACCTTTGAACATTGAAATTCAACCATCTGGAACCAGTGAGACTACGGCATACTCAATTGGGTATGATGTGAAGCAGAAGATAGTGTGGAAGGGAAGGAGATGGTGAGGGAGTAATTGACTATTCAGATCTTCTCACCAAACACGGCTAAAACCATTTTTAATGGTGATATTCCCCGAGAGCGATACTAAGGATGTCTTCCACTATTAGTAAATAATAACGTATTCTACTCCGGGAGTAGCCGGGTACCAAAACTAGTTTTCTTAAAAAGCTGTAATAATTTTCAGCGAACAATAATTATAATTATTGGCTCTCGGAATGAACTTGAATGGATTTCGTGATTTGTAAATAACGTCTTTTGAAAATATATACATATATGATATGATATTTTCAAAAGACATGGTTTTTAAATCATGCTTTAGCCCATTAATAAATAAATATGGTATGGCACGTGGGAGGGTAAATTTAACATACGCATATATCACGACATCTTGTTAAATAACACAGTATTCGAATAAAATTTAACTATTATAATTTTGGGAATTGTTCGTAAATTATGGGAATAAATTATCAGTCGTCAAGTTTTGTGCGTGTATAATGTTGATTTTTTCTTTATATCATCATGAAATATTATCAAGGCAAATCGATAAAATATTCTTAATTTGATATTTTATTAACACGGCCAATTAATTTGGAGTGAGGGTGAAAATCGATTTATCTTCGAGAACGAGTTTATGGACACCATTTATACTGTGTAATTAAATGATTTTTCTGTCAAGCTCAAACTTTGCGTTCAGGAAAAAAATATTTAAAAGGTTCACTTCGGTGTTTGGGCTGTCACCCGCCGCCAATGAGCCTCCCCTTTATTATTTGCGGTTAAACATGAACCCTTCCGGTTTCGAGTGCGGGCGTGGGGCACGGGGCAGCAGGTCTAGCGTGAAATCACATTGTGCTACAATTAGCTACGCGCCAAGCAGCTATATACTCTACCTGCTATATTCAACTGTAAATGTACCTTCTAAGTTCTAAGTATCAAACAATTATACAAAAGAAATATTCACGCATTTCAAATAAATAGTTATAAATTAGTAAATAATTTTGGTACCAATTTGTCTGATTTTTTTATGTTTTTTAAAAAGAAAGACAAACATTCCCGGGTTACGAATAACCTGACAATATTTTAAAATCTCCTACTACCACCACAGTAAGCTGAAAATGTTGCTTGTGTTGTGATGGAGGACTTAGCCAGCCGAGGAATTGAACACACTACGCCCGAGTACCGGTATAATTAATACTTTTTTTCCAGTATTGAAAATAAAAAAATCATTGAACTTGAATAATTTTACACATTACGCGGGAATACAATCACGCACACATGCACCGACAAGCGAAATTAGTATTTTATATTTATATTAGGATTTTCTGAAAGTAACACATTCGTAAATCAATGTCGATCGGTTTTTAGAAAACAATATGTCAACAGTATTTCTAAAATAGGTATACGCATTTGTTTTAAACATTTCACCGTGTTTTTCTGTTTGATTAATTTTTATTTTGATAACGCTGACGTTTTCTTTCAATGGCTTCTTTTGTTTTTTTTCCGTTGACTATTTCTTGGAAAAATAGAAACCGTGCAAATTGAAACTAAGCGAAATATTGTTGCTGGTTTAATATGAACAAACAAGTGTAAATAATGGTCTTGTGAATCTGTTTATAACTGGTTATCGATGATTCAATCACAAATTGACGTAACTAGCACGTCTTCTACAAAAGTAGTGTTGCTATTGCAACCGGAAATCCTCGTCTTATATTTTTGCTAGGCTGCTAAATGCGCCCCGTTGCTGGCCACGTATATTTAAATGGACGTTAGAAAACCTTAAAATTTCTTATCAAATTACAAATTTTGATTTTGACTCCGTCTATCTGTCTCTTACTCCGGTTTAATGGACTCTACAACTTTTGCTTTGATTTTGAGTGTCATTTTCAAAACTGGAACTGATTTGTCGAGAATTCACACTAACCGTGATTTTTCTCTGGTCTGCATGGATATATTATAACCTTCTTCGGTAAATACATTTATACCCCAAGAGCACATATCTCAATAACTGTGAAGGTAAACACAAAATGTAATTATCCAAAAAAATGAAAATAATAAATCAATCTTACCAAATTCCTAACAGTATGGCGGGCGAACCACCCCAATGTGAAGCACACCCCCCTCCCTAACACCCTCCACCCCATCCTTCCCACTGCACAAAAGAAAGAAGGGGTTTCTCTACAGCCTTCTATTTGCTCAGACAAATGCTTACAGCGAATTTAATCCGCGATTATTAAATATTTCAGAATTTCTAATCTATCGAAGAAGGGTGATATATCATTTCGTCTATCCTACCGTTGGGTAGGTATTTGATGTTTAGTACTTACACCATATAGTCCTTATATCATAGATAATTGAAACAATGAGATATGGTTTGGAAGCATGCCGTCTGTGGACGAGCTACGATCAAACATTAAAATTGCGTTTGGTACGTAGGTATAAACAAAAGCAGTTTTTTAGTAGTATGGGTTAATGACGTTGGAGGCACTATTGTATTCTCGATTTCACACTAGTAAAGGTTCATGGCCTATCTCCATTGTTTCTATGTTATTCTTATTTGTTTTATGTTATAGAAATACACAGTACAATGGTTACATTGATGAAACAATTTATGAATATTAAATATTCGTAGTGGGTATATCATAATATCGTAGTTTTTTGTAATGTCTTATTTGTGGTATGTTTAGTAATTACCGGAAGATGTGCGTAGTGTATAGATGTGTGTGTGTGTGTGTGTGTGTGTGTGTATGTGTGAGTATGTTTGTGGGTGTATGCGCATTGAACAGTTTATATCACTGACATGATGCTCCTTTTAAATGTGGGCAGTGTATCCGAAAAAATGTCAATGTTAGAGTTTAGACAAATATTATTGAACGTTTGAAGAGCACGGTTAATTGGCGAATAAGATGCTGCATTTGTTTTTTTTTAAATTAAACTTGTGGCTAACCATGGATCTCGTCAATGACCTTGTCAAGAAGGAACTCATTTTCGGAATCATAACGAAAATTTGCTTTCAGGTAAACAGATAAATTAGCACACAACTGGATAACTCGCTACAAAATTCAATAACTTATCATTTAATAGTTTGAAAACATTACAAATTAATTGGTAAAGATGAATAATTAAACATTTCTCTTCCATAATTTCTCTCGGTATAAATACATGTTTACTTATTATCTTGCAAAAGAAAATTTAAAATAAAGGTTAAGATGTCTTCAAAACAATAATACTAATTTCTTATCGATTATTTCATATAATAGTTACAATGCACCAACAAGAAAGTCACCTTGACACAAGCTAAATTGTTACACATTTCACTAAAATCATTCACAGGCTGACAAGGAAGTTCTTTATCCCAGAATGAAATCATTTTCCTTTTTCATAATTTCCGCAAACAATACCATCCAAGGTTGAATAAGTTTTTTTAAAATGATAGTTAATCATTCGTTCATGTTAGTCATTTTTTATTCTTCGTTTATCTTTTTCATATATTTTTTTCAACGGATAAATTTTAATTAAACATCTACGTTCTTCCTAACCTATAACCAGTGGTGGCTCGTGACTTTTCTTCATACAAAAAACTAAATTTTCGTAAAAAAAATACGTTTTCGACCACACCAACATCAATAATGCCATTTTTTGTAATATTAGCACTCTAGTACACCCAAAAGTCACGAGCCGCCACAGCCTGTCACCATAAAAAATATTGTAAATGGAACATAACATAACTGGTTTATTTTATACTCAACATCTTAAATGCAAAATTAATTCACAAGTAATATGTTTGCTAAATATACTCAAATAAAAAAATAAAAAATTTTAAATAGATACCTGCAGCCATTTTTAAGAGGTCACGTTTGAATGTACAGGGTTTTCCAATAAGAGGTGTTATTTTGATATTTAATCGTAAAAGATCAATGGTTTCGTTGCTTGTGTGCCACGTAGCACCGTTTTGTTGAAAGCAAACGTTGTCCAAATCAATACCATCTAATTTCGGCTATAAAAAAATCATTAATCATCTCTCGATAGCTCAATCCATTCACCGTAACTGTTGCTCCAGCCTCATTTTCAAAAAAGTAAGGTTCAATGACTCCGCCGGACCATAAACCGCACCAAACAGTCACACGTTGAGAATAGAAAGGCTTTTCAATAAATAACTCTTGGGTTTTCCGAGCCCCAGATGCGACAATTTTGCTTGTTGACGAAGCCACCGAGGTGGAAATGGGCCTCATCACTCAAGATGATTTGCATTTGATTCACTCAAATGAATTTTAATAATTTCAATACGTTGTTGAAGCATGTATCGTTCCATTTTTATTAATGGCGTAGTTTCTACTTGTCAAATGTTAAAAAATGACAGCTTCAAAAGTAACATCTACCGAAATAGGGGGCTATTCAAAATAACACCTCTTATTGGAAAACCCTGTATTTGTCAAAAGTTACAAAATTTCGTTCACCTTACCCGCGGTCCCCTCTTCCTGCAATCGTCTAAAGATAACTGAGAGATGTTAGTTTTGGGTTTCAGTTTTATTTTCAGCTTAAAAACAAAATTATCGATAACCTACAGAAATTATTTCAGTGACCCGAAGTAAGAACCTATTTTGTACATGTTTTTCAATCTATAATTTTAAGTAAAAATAATTACGTATTTTGTAATTTTTTTTTCAAGATTACTTACTTTTGTAAATGGATGTTTCGTGGGATATTACTCATTTAATCTAGAATGGATAAACAACGGATATCCACATTAATTTTATTGCTTTATACCCTTAAATTGACCTGGAGTATAGTTATAAATTGAATTTTCAAATTACATTTAACACATGTATGCGCTAGGCCATTGTTATTTATCCATTACACCACCACACAAGCAAGGGTCTCTTTAACCCAATGGGTAATTTTTGAGATATTCTTCACAGACAACAAACAACCTCAATAGTCTTTTCCGGAAATATACCTATATTATATAAAAACACACGTTGCATATTCGAATGCAAGGTTTTGTCAAAATCTCAAATCAATCGATGAAGAACTGTCGGAGATTTAAGATTTTGAACACACGAACATTTACATTTTTATTTATATATAGAACATAGAAGATAAGAAATAGGAGATAGAAAATAGAAAATAGAAGATAGAAGATAGAAGATAGAAGATAGAAGATAGAAGATAGAAGAAAGAAGAAAGAAGAAAGAAGAAAGAAGATAGAAAATAGAAAATAGAAGATAGAAGATAGAAGATAGAAGATAGAAGATAGAAGATAGAAGATAGAAGATAGAAGATAGGAGATAGGAGATAGGAGATAGGAGATAGGAGATAGGAGATAGGAGATAGGAGATAGGAGATAGGAGATAGGAGATAGGAGATAGGAGATAGGAGATAGGAGATAGGAGATAGGAGATAGGAGATAGGAGATAGGAGATAGGAGATAGGAGATAGGAGATAGGAGATAGGAGATAGAAGATAGAAGATATATTTCTCATTGGTCACCCTTGTTGATCTCGTTCGTCGTTCCCATCAAATATAATTCTGACCCTATTATAATATTTATATAGGTACTAAATTATAATAACGTATAATTTAATAAAGCTTTTTTTCTCCGTGGTTGGTGTTTGTAAATAATCTTATTACTTATTTATCTCCTCCTCGTGGATGGTAATTTAAAACAATATGTCTCATCAGATCATATCATGACCATTAAGACCCGGCATTTTCAATTTCTACCGATTTTATATCAAGTTTCTCGCTAACTCCTTAAATCTTGGAGTTCCAAAAAAAAAAATGTTGTTTTTGAAGATAATATCCATACATTGGTTTTGCCGAAACGTTAATTATTTGAAATTCCCTCGATAGAAAAAAATCGCAAAGTAAGCTCCGAAAATTATTAAAAATACGTTTTGTTCTGTTATTTAATATGTTATAAGCACGAAAAAATTCAGAGTGTATGTTTAAATGCAACTAAAGACATTGGAGAGAGATTTTTGCTTTATTTCAAATGAGTCGTGTTTCATAAAATATTTTCACAGTAGTCGCTTACGTCTGTTCGTTCCAATCCTTTTAAATATTAGCGCGCTCTCTCTAACATTCTGATTTACATAAGACCATTTCAAACATTCGTCAGTCCCGCGCAGTCGGCAGGCGTAGTGGACGTGTGTCAGAATTTTTGGCATCTAAAATTACGTGATTTACTGTAAATAATATTTAATTTAAAATATTTGAATAGCTTATTTAACGTGAATATTGCATTTATCGGTTAAATAATATTGTTTTTCAAAATTGAAAAATAATTAACAAACATAAATTAAATGTCCCAAGGCCGCGGCTTGTGTACAAAAATATACCGATTTGCCAAAAATTCGTTTGCCACAAGGCGATGTAAGCTGATTGTTCTAAAACTGTGAGATTATTTCTTGAATGAATTCCGCAGTCGTTTTTTGCCACTCTGGAAATATTAGAGTAAAACACGTCAGGTGTTAAACAAATACTGGTTATTCAGACTTTGCCGAACATTTAATTAATACTAACCATACTTTTGATAAAAATACAGGAGTCAAAATTATACATAAAAATAAAATAGGAATACGCCTTAATAATTTAAAAGCATTAGAAATAGTAGTAGGTTGAGATCAACCGAAACCGGTCGACGTATATAGCAAAATAAAGTGGTTTAAAACAAAAAAAATATATAGTGAATAACATATTTTATTCAAATTTATCTATCACGTATACTTTTATAAAATTTACAAATATTGTATCGAACATGAAAACATGATATTATTGCATTAAATATTATAAAATTTGCAATTTGAAAAATGCATCAAAATATTCGGTTACAAGGCGATTCAAGCCGGAAAAAAAAGAATATTAAACACCTGACGCTGACTCATACAAACGCACAAATCGCAAAAAGTCTGAATCTAACATGAAACAGTTCAATAACCCTATTTTTACAAAGTGTTGACGAGCAGCAGTCGCTGGGCAAATTGTTATTGGCGCCTAAAACCTGCCTTTTGAAAAAACGTAAACATGTTTTTGCAAGCTGACGCCACACAAACGCTGGTAGAAAGACATTATAAATACCCAGTCAAAACTAAATATTGGGCAGTCAAATTTCAAAAATCAACACGAGTGGACGGAACACCTAAAAAGCGACCTGTTAATTATAATTTAGTTCCTCTGTCCCATCGGACAGTTCCTCTGTCCCACCGGACAGTTCCTCTGTCCCACCGGACAGTTCCTTTGTCCCATCGGACAGTTCCTCTGTCCCAACGGATACTTCCTCTGTCCCACCGGACAGTTCCTCTGTCCCACCGGACAGTTCCTCTGTCCCACCGGACAGTTCCTCTGTCCCACCGGACAGTTCCTCTGTCCCACCGGACAGTTCCTCTGACCCACCTGACAGTTCCTCTGTTCCATGTACAGTTCCTCTGCCTCATCGGACAGTTCCCTAGTCCCACCGAACAGTTCCTCTGTCCCATCGTACAGTTCTTCTGTCAGTCTGCGAACAAGTGGATGGGTGTAATCAATGATATTAGAAGAACGAGATATGCTATGTTGGCCGCCGGACCGTAGCCGGAGAACAACCTAATTAGGGTACTTTGAACGGTATCGGGACGTGTACGCACAGAAATCTGTTCTATGTATTAGTGCGGATACCTTAGCGATGCCTTAGCGTAAGCGAAGGTGTGCAGTAGTATTTTTGAACAAAACCGGCGACACTCGGCAAAACAATTCCACTCAGTACGAACTGCGCATAGCACATCTCGTTCTTCTAATATCTTTGGGTGTAATACTCTCCGGTAAAATAAATATACTCGTACATTTGTTCAAATGTAGATTCCTACAGTCATGAATGTATGCACATACACCGAACAGTTCCACTGTCTCATCGGAAAGTTCCTCTGTCCCACCGGATACTTCCTCTGTCCCACCGGACAGTTCCTCTGTCCCACCGGACAGTTCCTCTGTCCCACCGGACAGTTCCTCTGTCCCACCGGACAGTTCCTCTGTCCCACCGGACAGTTCCTCTTTCCCAGCGGACAGTTCGTCTGACCCACCTGACAGTTCCTCTGTCCCACCGGACAGTTCCTCTGTCCCACCGGACAGTTCCTCTGACCCACCTGACAGTTCCTCTGTTCCATGAACAGTTCCTCTGCCCCATCGGCCAGTTCCCTAGTCCCACCGAACAGTTCCTCTGTCCCATCGTACAGTTCTTCTGTCTGTCTGAGTACAAGTGGATGGGTGTAATACTCTCCGGTTAAATAAATACACTCGTACATATGTTCAAATGTAGATTCCTACAGTCATGAATGTATGTACATACACCGAACAGTTCCTCTTTTCTTCCGGACAGTTCTTCTGTTCCATGAACAGTTCCTCTGTCCCATCGGACAGTTCCTCTGTCCCACCGGACAGTTCCTCTGTCCCACCGGACAGTTCCTTTGTCCCATCGGACAGTTCCTCTGTCCCACCGGATACTTCCTCTGTCCCTCCGGACAGTTCCTCTGTCTGTCTGACTACGAGTGGATGGGTGTAATACTCTCCGGTAAAATAAATACACTCGTACATATGTTCAAATGTTGATTCCTACAGTCATGGATGTATGAACATACACCGAACAGTTCCTCTTTTCCACCGGACAGTTCTTCTTTATTTATTTTTATTTATTGTTGAGGAACATTTACAGACTATTAACAAGAGAAAAAAAAACATTAGATAAGCGCTGCAAAAAAAAAAGGAAATGTCAACAGTCCACTTAAAAGTGTTCACATCATGCACAGTTTAAGTGTCATTATACACTATGTATTAACAAAAAAATATATAAACAGCAAAACGTGAAAAAGGCAAAAAAAGAGATATCAAAAACAAAAAATACAGATTCATATATGATCCAAAAAACAAAAGAAACAAAAATAAAAACAGAAAACAAATAGAGTAAATAAAAAAAAAAAACAAACAAACATTCACAATCTATTGCTAATTTGCTTTTTAAAATAAGTGAGACTATTTGCATATATATCTATGTTGTTACACTCAATAGAATTGTACAGACGACACATTCTAGATAATGGATTGAAGTATGCAATATTGTTCTTAAATAATTCTAGATGGAATATATTATGATTCCTTAGATTACGTCTATTAGGAATTTTAATAAGAATATTGCTCACACAATCAGTTGCTTCAAGCTTGTCATGAATAATTTTGTGTAGACATATTAAGTCAGCAAATTGTCTTCTTTTATCCAGGGTCGTAAAGTTAAAGTATTGGAGTCGTTCCTCATAAGACTGCAGTACGGAACTTAGTCCAAGTTTAAAGGATAACAATCTTAGAAAATTTTTTTGTACAGATTCAATAGTTTTTGAATATTTCAAGTAGTGTGGGTTCCAGATAACACTACCATATTCCAATTTGCTTCTGACCAACGAGTGATACAAGGTTATAATGGATTGGGTATTTTTAAATGGTTTCGATATTCTATGTATAAAACCAACCATTTTCAAGGATTTACTCGTGATATCACTGATATGTACATCAAACTTAAATTTTGAATCAAGTGTGATTCCTAGATCTCTAATAGTGGTGACTGCATTTAATTGAACATTATTAATGAAATATGCACGATTCTTTCTTCTTCTGTTACGAGTGAAGGTTATAATGTAACATTTATCAATATTTAGAAACATATCATTTTGAGTACACCAGCTATGTAGTGTGTAAAGATCTTCTTGAAGCATAACTTGATCAGAATCAGTGGAAATTTTACGGTAAATCTTGAGGTCATCAGCAAATAAAACAAAACGGCAGCGTAACATGGGGCCAAGGTCATTAATAAAGATTAAAAAAAGCAGAGGGCCTAGATTGGACCCCTGAGGTACACCTGAGGTTACAATTATGGGAGGTGACTCATACCCATTTATAAGTACTAACTGTGTTCTGTTTTCCAAGTAAGATTTAAGCCATCTTAATAGATCACCGTGGATACCTATACGATCAAGCTTCTGTAGTAGAATAGAATGGTTTACTTTATCAAATGCCTTTTTAAAATCTGTGTAAATGGTATCTACTTCAGTTCTTTCGTTAAAAGCATTGCAAACGTAATCACAAAAGTCAAGAAGATTAGAATTAATAGATCTATTGGGAACAAATCCATGTTGATTAATGCATAATTGTGGTTTAAAGTGTGTGAATATGAAATTATACATTATAGATTCGAAAACTTTTGCAAAACATGATAAAACACTGATTGGTCGATAATTTTTCACAAAAGACTGATCACCAGATTTATGTATTGGAACAATATGTGCATTTTTCCATAAATCTGGGAAAGTTCCTGTAGATAATGATTCGTTAAATATAATGAAAAGTGGCTTAATCAACGAGCTAGAGCAACGTCTGACAAACAAGGGAGGTATTTTGTCTGGTCCTGGGCCTTTATGTATATCAATTTTTTCTAAACAGGATTTGATTGATCCCATGCTTACATTAAGTTTACTAAGACTAAATTGGTTGAATAGAGCAGCATTTAGTCCGAAAGTATTTGATGTGGGATTCGACTGAGTATAAACTGATCCAAAATAATTAGAGAACATGTTGGCAATCTGCTGTCCATTATTTGCAGACATTGAATCCATATACATTATTTTTGGAATAGAATTTGTATTACGCAATGATTTAGAATACGCCCAGAAAGTCTTTACATTATCTTTTATCCCTTGCTCAACTAGGTTAATATAGGTTGTGTAGCATTCTTTAAGTATTTTTTTTGATCTTTTTCTAAGAGTAGCAAACTCGGCATAGTCTCTTGGGTTATTGTGTTTTTTAGCACGTAGTCTAACCTTATTTTTCTCTTTGAGGAGCATTTTTAGAGATTCGCTAAACCAATTGGGATAGTGATTTTTTATGTGAGTTTTTTTTTTTGGAATGTGTTTATCTATAATTTCCCATAGAATATTGTAGAATAACTGTACCTTATTGTTGAGATGACAGTTGCTGAAAAGTGAGATCCAATTTACATTTGTTAGATCATGACAACATCTTTCATAATTACCTTTCTTGAAGTTATGTTTGACAGGAGAGCGATTTTCTTGTAAGTATTGCATTTTTTCTAAATTTACATTTATTTCAAAACAGGGATGATGGTGATCGATTTTCGATAAGTTAGCTGTGGCTGAAATATTAATATTGGTTTTATCGGATAGAACAAGGTCGAGAATATTAAAATTTTTGTTAGGTAAATGATTAAATTGGTGAAGGTTACACACTGAGATCAAATTGACAAGGCAGTGAGCTTTGTGACTAGAGTAATTAGATGGAGCTAGTATTTTTTTATAATATGCTATGTCAGGTGTCCATTTAATTTCAGGTTGATTAAAATCACCAATGATTATAAATTGAGATTTGGGATTAATGTGTTGCAAATAAATATCCTGAATATTTTTGATTCGATTACAGTAATCATCGACAGATAGATTAGGGGGAATGTATAGTACACACATGTAGATGAATGAGTTCGAATTTTCATGCGGTTTTATCATTAACCATAAATCTTCTCCACCACTTTCCCAAGATGATTTATGAATTGTTATTATTTTTTTATTGACTGCTGCTAATACCCCCCCACCTTTTCTAGATGTAGAGTTAGTGGATTCCCGATCTCTCCGAAAAACTAGGTAACGCTCGTCAAACAATTCATTATTGAATATTGATGAATTTAACCAAGTTTCAGTGAAGCAGATTACATCGTAATTATTGATTATAACTTCATTTTTTATGTCATTCGTTTTAGTTTTAATTCCCCTAACGTTTTGGTAGAAGATTTTCAGATCCATTTTGTATTTTATAAGACATATGTATACAATCAGTTAAAACACGGAGGATTACTGAGATAGTTTAAGGAGTGAATCCTTGTTTTTTACTAGCACTGAAGCAGAAGTGTCATCTTTTCTTAAGTAAACGCGCCCATGCTTGACCCACACGTACTTGTAGCGAAGATCTTTGGCGGCGCGCCTAGCAGCTGCGTGTATATCCTTGTTGTGTGGAGATAGATGTTCGCATACATAAATGGGGGAAGAGTCCGGGAATCCAAGATGTTGGCGATTCAATTTGTTATCAGCATTCCTACGATTAAAAGCTTTCACTGCTGATAGTAGTTCGTCGCGTATACGAGGGCTGGGTAGAGCTAGAATAATATTTAATATTACAGAATATTATAATAATAATATTCTGTTCCATGAACAGTTCCTCTGTCCCATCGGACAGTTCCTCTGTCCCACCGGACAGTTCCTCTGTCCCACCGGACAGTTCCTCTTTCCCACCGGACAGTTCGTCTGACCCACCTGACAGTTCCTCTGTCCCACCGGACTGTTCCTCTGTCCCACCGGACAGTTCCTCTGACCCACCTGACAGTTCCTCTGTTCCATGTACAGTTCCTCTGCCCCATCGGCCAGTTCCCTAGTCCCACCGAACAGTTCCTCTGTCCCATCGTACAGTTCTTCTGTCTGTCTGAGTACAAGTGGATGGGTGTAATACTCTCCGGTAAAATAAATACACTCGTACATATGTTCAAATGTAGATTCCTACAGTCATGCAAGTATGTACATACACCGAACAGTTCCTCTTTTCTTCCGGACAGTTCTTCTGTTCCATGAACAGTTCCTCTGTCCCATCGGACAGTTCCTCTGTCCCACCGGACAGTTCCTCTGTCACACCGGACAGTTCCTCTGTCCCACCGGACAGTTCCTCTGTCCCACCGGACAGTTCCTCTGTCCCACCGGACAGTTCCTCTGTCCCACCGGACAGTTCCTCTGTCCCACCGGACAGTTCCTCTGTCCCACCAGACAGTTCCTCTGACCCACCTGACAGTTCCTCTGTTCCATGTACAGTTCCTCTGTCCCACCGGACAGTTCCTCTGTCCCACCGGACAGTTCCTCTGTCCCACCGGACAGTTCCTCTGTCCCACCGGACAGTTCCTCTGTCCCACCGGACAGTTCCTCTGTCCCACCGGACAGTTCCTCTGTCCCACCGGACAGTTCCTCTGTCCCACCGGACAGTTCCTCTGACCCACCTGACAGTTCCTCTGTTCCATGTACAGTTCCTCTGTCCCACCGGACAGTTCCTCTGACCCACCTGACAGTTCCTCTGTTCCATGTACAGTTCCTCTGCCCCATCGGCCAGTTCCCTAGTCCCACCGAACAGTTCCTCTGTCCCATCGTACAGTTCTTCTGTCTGTCTGAGTACAAGTGGATGGGTGTAATACTCTCCGGTAAAATAAATATACTCGTACAAATGTTCAAATGTAGATTCCTACAGTCAAGAATGTATGTACATACACCGAAAAGTTCCTCTGCCCCACCGGACAGTTCCTCTGTTACATGAACAGTTCCTCTGTCCCATCAGACAGTTCCTCTGTCCCACCGGACACTTCCTTTGTCCCATCGGACAGTTCCTCTGACCCACCTGACAGTTCCTCTGACCCACCTGACAGTTCCTCTGTTCCATGTACAGTTCCTCTGCCCCATCAGACAGTTCCTCAGTCCCATAGAACAATTCCTCTGTTCCATCGTACAGTTCGTCTGTGTGTCTGACTACAAGTGGATGGGTGTAATACTCTCCGGGAAAATAAATATACGCGTCCATATGTTCATATGGAGATTCCTACAGTCATGAATGTATGTACATACACCGAACAGTTCCTCTGTCCCACCGGCAGTTTGTCTGTCCCACCTGATAGTTCCTCTGACCCTTCTGACAGTTACTCTGTTCCATGTACAGTTCCTCTAACCCAACAGACAGTTCCTCAGTCCCACCGAACAGTTCCTCTGTTCCATCGTACAGTTCGTTTGTCTGTCTGACTACAAGTGGATGGGTGTAATACTTTACGGGAAAATAAATATACTCGTCCATATGTTCAAATGTAGATTTCTACAATCATGAATGTATGTACATACACCGAACAGTTCCTCTAACCCACCGGCAGGTTCTCTGTCCCACCGGACAGTTCCTCTGTCCCACCGGACAGTTCCTCTGTCCCACCGGACAGTTCTTCTGTCCCACCGGACAGTTCTTCTGTCTGTCTGACTACAAGTGGATGGGTGTAATACTCTCCGGTTAAATAAATATACTCGTACATATGTTCAAATGTAGATTCCTACAGTCATGGATGTATGAACATACACCGAACAGTTCCTCTTTTCCACCGGACAGTTCTTCTGTTCCATGAACAGTTCCTCTGTCCCATCGGACAGTTCTTCTGTCCCACCGGACAGTTTTTCTGTCTGTCTGACTACAAGTGGATGGGTGTAATACTCTCCGGTTAAATAAATATACTCGTACATATGTTCAAATGTAGATTCCTACAGTCATGGATGTATGAACATACACCGAACAGTTCCTCTTTTCCACCGGACAGTTCTTCTGTTCCATGAACAGTTCCTCTGTCCCATCGGACAGTTCCTCTGTCCCACCGGACAGTTCCTCTGTCCCACCGGACAGTTCCTTTGTCCCATCGGACAGTTCCTCTGTCCCAAAGGATACTTCCTCTGTCCCACCGGACAGTTCCTCTGTCCCACCGGACAGTTCCTCTGTCCCACCGGACAGTTCCTCTGTCCCACCGGACAGTTCCTCTGTCCCACCGGACAGTTCCTCTGACCCACCTGACAGTTCCTCTGTTCCATGTACAGTTCCTCTGCCTCATCGGACAGTTCCCTAGTCCCACCGAACAGTTCCTCTGTCCCATCGTACAGTTCTTCTGTCAGTCTGCGAACAAGTGGATGGGTGTAATCAATGATATTAGAAGAACGAGATATGCTATGTTGGCCGCCGGACCGTAGCCGGAGAACAACCTAATTAGGGTACTTTGAACGGTATCGGGACGTGTACGCACAGAAATCTGTTCTATGTATTAGTGCGGATACCTTAGCGATGCCTTAGCGTAAGCGAAGGTGTGCAGTAGTATTTTTGAACAAAACCGGCGACACTCGGCAAAACAATTCCACTCAGTACGAACTGCGCAGAGCACATCTCGTTCTTCTAATATCTTTGGGTGTAATACTCTCCGGTAAAATAAATATACTCGTACATTTGTTCAAATGTAGATTCCTACAGTCATGAATGTATGCACATACACCGAACAGTTCCACTGTCTCATCGGAAAGTTCCTCTGTCCCACCGGATACTTCCTCTGTCCCACCGGACAGTTCCTCTGTCCCACCGGACAGTTCCTCTGTCCCACCGGACAGTTCCTCTGTCCCACCGGACAGTTCCTCTGTCCCACCGGACAGTTCCTCTTTCCCAGCGGACAGTTCGTCTGACCCACCTGACAGTTCCTCTGTCCCACCGGACAGTTCCTCTGTCCCACCGGACAGTTCCTCTGACCCACCTGACAGTTCCTCTGTTCCATGAACAGTTCCTCTGCCCCATCGGCCAGTTCCCTAGTCCCACCGAACAGTTCCTCTGTCCCATCGTACAGTTCCTCTGTCCCAACGGATACTTCCTCTGTCCCACCGGACAGTTCCTCTGTCCCACCGGACAGTTCCTCTGTCCCACCGGACAGTTCCTCTGTCCCACCGGACAGTTCCTCTGTCCCACCGGACAGTTCCTCTGTCCCACCGGACAGTTCCTCTGTCCCTCCGGACAGTTCCTCTGTCCCACCGGATACTTCCTCTGTCCCTCCGGACAGTTCCTCTGTCTGTCTGACTACGAGTGGATGGGTGTAATACTCTCCGGTAAAATAAATACACTCGTTCATATGTTCAAATGTTGATTCCTACAGTCATGGATGTATGAACATACACCGAACAGTTCCTCTTTTCCACCGGACAGTTCTTCTGTTCCATGAAGAGTTCCTCTGTCCCATCGGACAGTTCCTCTGTCCCAACGGATACTTCCTCTGTCCCACCGGACAGTTCCTCTTTCCCACCGGACAAATCCTCTGTCCCACCGGACAGTTCCTCTGTCCCACCGAACAGTTGCTCTGTCCCACCGGACAGTTCCTCTGTCCCACCGGACAGTTCCTCTGTCCCACCGGAGAGTTCCTCTGTCCCACCGGACAGTTCCTCTGTCCCAGCGGACAGTTCCTCTGTCCCACCGGACAGTTCCTCTGTCCCACCGGACAGTTCTCTGACCCACCTGACAGTTCCTCTGTTCCATGTACAGTTCCTCTGTCCCACCGGACAGTTCCTCTGTCCCACCGGACAGTTCCTCTGACCCCCCTGACAGTTCCTCTGTTCCATGAACAGTTCCTCTGTCCCATCGGACAGTTCCTCTGTCCCACCGGACACTTCCTCTGTCCCACCGGACAGTTCCTCTGTCCCACCGGACAGTTTCTCTGTACCACCGGACAGTTCCTCTGTCCCACCGGACAGTTCCTCTGTTCTACCGGACAGTTCGTCTGTCCCACCGGACAGTTCCTCTGTCCCACTGGACAGTTCCTCTGTCCCACCGGACATTTCCTCTGTCCCATCGTACAGTTCTTCTGTCTGTCTGAGTACAAGTGGACGTATGTAATACTCTCCGGTAAAATAAATATACTCGTACATATGTTCAAATGTATATTCCTACAGTCATGAATGTATGTACATACACCGAACAGTTCCTCTTTTCTTCCGGACAGTTCTTCTGTTCCATGAACAGTTCCTCTGTCCCATCGGACAGTTCCTCTGTCCCACCGGACAGTTCCTCTGTCCCACCGGACAGTTCCTTTGTCCCATCGGACAGTTCCTCTGTCCCAACGGATACTTCCTCTGTCCCACCGGACAGTTCCTCTGTCCCACCGGACAGTTCCTCTGTCCCACCGGACAGTTCCTCTGTCCCACCGGACAGTTCCTCTGTCCCACCGGACAGTTCCTCTGTCCCACCGGACAGTTCCTCTGACCCACCTGACAGTTCCTCTGTTCCATGTACAGTTCCTCTGCCCCATCGGACTGTTCCCTAGTCCCACCGAACAGTTCCTCTGTCCCATCGTACAGTTCTTCTGTCTGTCTGACTACAAGTGGATGGGTGTAATATTCTCCGGTAAAATAAATATACTCGTACATATGTTCAAATGTAGATTCCTACAATCAAGAATGTATGTACATACACCGAACAGTTCCTCTTTTCCACCGGACAGTTCTTCTGTTCCATGAAGAGTTCCTCTGTCCCATCGGACAGTTCCCTAGTCCCACCGGACAGTTCCTCTGTCCCACCGGACAGTTCCTCTGTCCCACCGGACAGTTCTTCTGTCTGTCTGACTACAAGTGGATGGGTGTAATACTCCCCGGTTAAATAAATATACTCGTACATATGTTCAAATGTAGATTCCTACAGTCAAGAATGTATGTACATACACCGAACAGTTCCTCTTTTCCACCGGACAGTTCTTCTGTTCCATGAACAGTTCCTCTGTCCCATCGGACAGTTCCTCTGTCCCAACGGATACTTCCTCTGTCCCACCGGACAGTTCGTCTGTCACACCGGACAGTTTCTCAGTCCCACCGGACAGTTCCTCTGTCCCACCGGACAGTTCCTCTGTCCCACCGGACAGTTCCTCTGACCCACCTGACAGTTCCTCTGTTCCATGTACAGTTCCTCTGCCTCATCGGACAGTTCCCTAGTCCCACCGAACAGTTCCTCTGTCCCATCGTACAGTTCTTCTGTCAGTCTGAGAACAAGTGGATGGGTGTAATCAAAGATATTAGAAGAACGAGATATGCTATGTTGGCCGCCGGACCGTAGCCGGAGAACAACCTAATTAGGGTACTTTGAACGGTATCGGTACGTGTACGCACAGAAATCTGTTCTATGTATTAGTGCGGATACCTTAGCGATGCCTTAGCGTAAGCGAAGGTGTGCAGTAGTATTTTTGAACAAAACCGGCGACACTCGGCAAAACAATTCCACTCAGTACGAACTGCGCATAGCACATCTCGTTCTTCTAATATCTTTGGGTGTAATACTCTCCGGTAAAATAAATATACTCGTACATTTGTTCAAATGTAGATTCCTACAGTCATGAATGTATGCACATACACCGAACAGTTCCTTTGTCTCATCGGAAAGTTCCTCTGTCCCACCGGATACTTCCTCTGACCCACCTGACAGTTCCTCAATCCCACCGGACAGTTCCTCTGTCCCACCGGACAGTTCCTCTGACCCACCTGACAGTTCCTCTGTTCCATGAACAGTTCCTCTGCCCCATCGGCCAGTTCCCTAGTCCCACCGAACAGTTCCTCTGTCCCATCGTACAGTTCTTCTGTCTGTCTGAGTACAAGTGGATGGGTGTAATACACTCCGGTAAAATAAATATACTCGTACATATGTTCAAATGTAGATTCCTTTCGTCATGAATGTATGTTCATACACCGAACAGTTCCTCTTTTCCACGGGACAGTTCTTCTGTTCCATGAAGAGTTCCTCTGTCCCATCGGACAGTTCCTCTGTCCCACCGGACACTTCCTCTGTCCCACCGGACAGTTCCTCTGTCCCACCGGACAGTTTCTCAGTACCACCGGACAGTTCCTCTGTCCCACCGGACAGTTCCTCTGTCCTACCGGACAGTTCGTCTGTCCCACCGGACAGTTCCTCTGTCCCACTGGACAGTTCCTCTGTCCCACCGGACATTTCCTCTGTCCCATCGTACAGTTCTTCTGTCTGTCTGAGTACAAGTGGATGTATGTAATACTCTCCGGTAAAATAAATATACTCGTACATATGTTCAAATGTATATTCCTACAGTCATGAATGTATGTACATACACCGAACAGTTCCTCTTTTCTTCCGGACAGTTCTTCTGTTCCATGAACAGTTCCTCTGTCCCATCGGACAGTTCCTCTGTCCCACCGGACAGTTCCTCTGTCCCACCGGACAGTTCTTTTGTCCCATCTGACAGTTCCTCTGTCCCACCGGACACTTCCTCTGACCCACCGGACAGTTCCTCTGTCCCACCGGACAGTTTCTCTGTACCACCGGACAGTTCCTTTGTCTCACCGGACAAATCCTCTGTCCCACCTGACAGTTCTTCTGTTCCATGAACAGTTCCTCTGTCCCATCGGACAGTTCCTCTGTCCCACCGGACAGTTCCTCTGTCCCACCGGACAGTTCCTTTGTCCCATCGGACAGTTCCTCTGTCCCAACGGATACTTCCTCTGTCCCACCGGACAGTTCCTCTGTCCCACCGGACAGTTCCTCTGTCCCACCGGACAGTTCCTCTGTCCCACCGGACAGTTCCTCTGTCCCACCGGACAGTTCCTCTGTCCCACCGGACAGTTCCACTGACCCACCTGACAGTTCCTCTGTTCCATGTACAGTTCCTCTGCCTCATCGGACAGTTCCCTAGTCCCACCGAACAGTTCCTCTGTCCCATCGTACAGTTCTTCTGTCAGTCTGCCTACAAGTGGATGGGTGTAATCAATGATATTAAAAGAACGAGATATGCTATGTTGGCCGCCGGACCGTAGCCGGAGAACAACCTAATTAGGGTACTTTGAACGGTATCGGGACGTGTACGCACAGAAATCTATTCTATGTATTAGTGCGGATACCTAAGCGATGCCTTAGCATAAGCGAAGGTGTGCAGTAGTATTTTTGAACAAAACCGGCGACACTCGGCAAAACAATTCCACTCAGTACGAACTGCGCATAGCACATCTCGTTCTTCTAATATCTTTGGGTGTAATACTCTCCGGTAAAATAAATATACTCGTACATTTGTTCAAATGTAGATTCCTACAGTCATGAATGTATGCACATACACCGAACAGTTCCTCTGTCTCATCGGAAAGTTCCTCTGTCCCACCGGATACTTCCTCTGTCCCACCGGACAGTTCCTCTGTCCCACCGGACAGTTCCTCTGTCCCACCGGACAGTTCCTCTGTCCCACCGGACAGTTCCTCTGTCCCACCGGACAGTTCCTCTTTCCCACCGGACAGTTCGTCTGACCCACCTGACAGTTCCTCTGTCCCACAGGACAGTTCCTCTTTCCCACCGGACAGTTCGTCTGTCCCACCTGACAGTTCCTCTGTCCCACCGGACAGTTCCTCTGTCCCACCGGACAGTTCCTCTGACCCACCTGACAGTTCCTCTTTTCCATGTACAGTTCCTCTGCCCCATCGGCCAGTTCCCTAGTCCCACCGAACAGTTCCTCTGTCCCATCGTACAGTTCTTCTGTCTGTCTGAGTACAAGTGGATGGGTGTAATACTCTCCGGTAAAATAAATACACTCGTACATATGTTCAAATGTAGATTCCTACAGTCATGAATGTATGTACATACACCCAACAGTTCCTCTTTTCTTCCGGACAGTTCTTCTGTTCCATGAACAGTTCCTCTGTCCCACCGGACAGTTCCTCTGTCCCACCGGACAGTTCCTTTTTCCCATCGGACAGTTCCTCTGTCCCACCGGATACTTCCTCTGTCCCTCCGGACAGTTCCTCTGTCTGTCTGACTACGAGTGGATGGGTGTAATACTCTCCGGTAAAATAAAAACACTCGTACATATGTTCAAATGTTGATTCCTACAGTCATGGATGTATGAACATACACCGAACAGTTCCTCTTTTCCACCGGACAGTTCTTCTGTTCCATGAACAGTTCCTCTGTCCCATCGGACAGTTCCTCTGTCCCAACGGATACTTCCTCTGTCCCACCGGACAGTTCCTCTTTCCCACCGGACAAATCCTCTGTCCCACCGGACAGTTCCTCTGTCCCACCGAACAGTTGCTCTGTCCCACCGGACAGTTCCTCTGTCCCACCGGACAGTTCCTCTGTCCCATCGGACAGTTCCTCTGTCCCACCGGACAGTTCCTCTGTCCCACCGGACAGTTCCTTTGTCCCATCGGACAGTTCCTCTGTCCCAACGGATACTTCCTCTCTCCCACCGGACAGTTCCTCTGTCCCACCGGACAGTTCCTCTGTCCCACCGGACAGTTCCTTTGTCCCACCGGACAGTTCCTCTGTCCCACCGGACAGTTCCTCTGTCCCACCGGACAGTTCCTCTGACCCACCTGACAGTTCCTCTGTTCCATGTACAGTTCCTCTGCCCCATCGGACAGTTCCCTAGTCCCACCGAACAGTTCCTCTGTCCCATCGTACAGTTCTTCTGTCTGTCTGACTACAAGTGGATGGGTGTAATATTCTCCGGTAAAATAAATATACTCGTACATATGTTCAAATGTAGATTCCTACAATCAAGAATGTATGTACATACACCGAACAGTTCCTCTTTTCCACCGGACAGTTCTTCTGTTCCAAGAAGAGTTCCTCTGTCCCATCGGACAGTTCCCTAGTCCCACCGGACAGTTCCTCTGTCCCACCGGACAGTTCCTCTGTCCCACCGAACAGTTCTTCTGTCTGTCTGACTACAAGTGGATGGGTGTAATACTCTCCGGTTAAATAAATATACTCGTACATATGTTCAAATGTAGATTCCTACAGTCAAGAATGTATGTACATACACCGAACAGTTCCTCTTTTCCACCGGACAGTTCTTCTGTTCCATGAACAGTTCCTCTGTCCCATCGGACAGTTCCTCTGTCCCAACGGATACTTCCTCTGTCCCACCGGACAGTTCGTCTGTCACACCGGACAGTTCCTCAGTCCCACCGGACAGTTCCTCTGTCCCACCGGACAGTTCCTCTGTCCCACCGGACAGTTCCTCTGACCCACCTGACAGTTCCTCTGTTCCATGTACAGTTCCTCTGCCTCATCGGACAGTTCCCTAGTCCCACCGAACAGTTCCTCTGTCCCATCGTACAGTTCTTCTGTCAGTCTGAGAACAAGTGGATGGGTGTAATCAAAGATATTAGAAGAACGAGATATGCTATGTTGGCCGCCGGACCGTAGCCGGAGAACAACCTAATTAGGGTACTTTGAACGATATCGGTACGTGTACGCACAGAAATCTGTTCTATGTATTAGTGCGGATACCTTAGCGATGCCTTAGCGTAAGCGAAGGTGTGCAGTAGTATTTTTGAACAAAACAGGCGACACTCGGCAAAACAATTCCACTCAGTACGAACTGCGCATAGCACATCTCGTTCTTCTTATATCTTTGGGTGTAATACTCTCCGGTAAAATAAATATACTCGTACATTTGATCAAATGTAGATTCCTACAGTCATGAATGTATGCACATACACCGAACAGTTCCTCTGTCTCATCGGAAAGTTCCTCTGTCCCACCGGACAGTTCCTCTGTCCCACCGGACAGTTCCTCTGTCCCACCGGACAGTTCCTCTGTCCCACCGGACAGTTCCTCTGTCCCACCGGACAGTTCCTCTGTCCCACCGGACTGTTCCTCTGTCCCACCGGACAGTTCGTCTGACCCACCTGACAGTTCCTCAATCCCACCGGACAGTTCCTCTGTCCCACCGGACAGTTCCTCTGACCCACCTGACAGTTCCTCTGTTCCATGAACAGTTCCTCTGCCCCATCGGCCAGTTCCCTAGTCCCACCGAACAGTTCCTCTGTCCCATCGTACAGTTCTTCTGTCTGTCTGAGTACAAGTGGATGGGTGTAATACTCTCCGGTAAAATAAATATACTCGTACATATGTTCAAATGTAGATTCCTTTAGTCATGAATGTATGTTCATACACCGAACAGTTCCTCTTTTCCACGGGACAGTTCTTCTGTTCCATGAAGAGTTCCTCTGTCCCATCGGACAGTTCCTCTGTCCCACCGGACACTTCCTCTGTCCCACCGGACAGTTCCTCTGTCCCACCGGACGGTTTCTCTGTACCACCGGACAGTTCCTCTGTCCCACCGGACAGTTCCTCTGTCCTACCGGACAGTTCGTCTGTCCCACCGGACAGTTCCTCTGTCCCACTGGACAGTTCCTCTGTCCCACCGGACATTTCCTCTGTCCCATCGTACAGTTCTTCTGTCTGTCTGATTTCAAGTGGATGTATGTAATACTCTCCGGTAAAATAAATACACTCGTACATATGTTCAAATGTAGATTCCTACAGTCATGAATGTATGTACATACACCGAACAGTTCCTCTTTTCTTCCGGACAGTTCTTCTGTTCCATGAACAGTTCCTCTGTCCCATCGGACAGTTCCTCTGTCCCACCGGACAGTTCCTCTGTCCCACCGGACAGTTCCTTTGTCCCATCGGACAGTTCCTCTGTCCCACCGGATACTTCCTCTGTCCCTCCGGACAGTTCCTCTGTCTGTCTGACTGCGAGTGGATGGGTGTTATACTCTCCGGTAAAATAAATACACTCGTACATATGTTCAAATGTTGATTCCTACAGTCATGAATGTATCTACATACACCGAACAGTTCCTCTTTTCCACCGGACAGTTCTTCTGTTCCATGAATAGTTCCTCTGTCCCATCGGACAGTTCCTCTGTCCCACCGGATACTTTCTCTGTCCCACCGGACAGTTCCTCTGTCCCACCGGACAGTTACTCTGTCCCACCGGACAGTTCCTCTGTCCCACCGGACAGTTCCTCTGTCCCACCGGACACTTCCTCTGACCCACCGGACAGTTCCTCTGTCCCACCGGACAGTTTCTCTGTACCACCGGACAGTTCCTCTGTCCCACCGGACAAATCCTCTGTCCCACCTGACAGTTCCTCTGTTCCATGAAAAGTTCATCTGCCCCATCGGACAGTTCCTCAGTTTCACCAAACAGTTCCTCTGTCCCATCGTACAGTTCTTCTGTCTGTCTGACTACAAGTGGATGGGTGTAATACTCTCCGGTAAAATAAATATACTCGTACATATGTTCAAATGTAGATTCCTACAGTCATGAATGTATGTACATACACCGAACAGTACCTCAGTCCCCTCGGAAAGTTCCTCTGTCCCACCGGACAGTTCCACTGTCCCACCGGACAGTTTCTCTGTACCACCGGACAGTTCCTCTGTCCCACCGGACAAATCCTCTGTCCCACCTGACAGTTCCTCTGTTCCATGGAAAGTTCCTCTGCCCCATCGGACAGTTCCTCAGTTTCACCAAACAGTTCCTCTGTCCCATCGTACAGTTCTTCTGTCTGTCTGACTACAAGTGGTGGGTGTAATACTCTCCGGTAAAATAAATATACTCGTACATATGTTCAAATGTATATTCCTACAGTCATGAATGTATCTACATACACCGAACAGTTCCTCTTTTCCACGGGACAGTTCTTCTGTTCCATGAACAGTTCCTCTGTCCCATCGGACAGTTCCTCTGTCCCACCGGACAGTTCCTCTGTCCCACCGGACAGTTCCTTTGTCCCATCGGACAGTTCCTCTGTCCCAACGGATACTTCCTCTGTCCCACCGGACAGTTCCTCTGTCCCACCGGACAGTTCCTCTGTCCCACCGGACAGTTCCTCTGTCCCACCGGACAGTTCCTCTGTCCCACCGGACAGTTCCTCTGACCCACCTGACAGTTCCTCTGTTCCATGTACAGTTCCTCTGCCTCATCGGACAGTTCCCTAGTCCCACCGAACAGTTCCTCTGTCCCATCGTACAGTTCTTCTGTCAGTCTGCGAACAAGTGGATGGGTGTAATCAATGATATTAGAAGAACGAGATATGCTATGTTGGCCGCCGGACCGTAGCCGGAGAACAACCTAATTAGGGTACTTTGAACGGTATCGGGACGTGTACGCACAGAAATCTGTTCTTTGTATTAGTGCGGATACCTAAGCGATGCCTTAGCGTAAGCGAAGGTGTGCAGTAGTATTTTTGAACAAAACCGGCGACACTCGGCAAAACAATTCCACTCAGTACGAACTGCGCATAGCACATCTCGTTCTTCTAATATCTTTGGGTGTAATACTCTCCGGTAAAATAAATATACTCGTACATTTGTTCAAATGTAGATTCCTACAGTCATGAATGTATGCACATACACCGATCAGTTCCTCTGTCTCATCGGAAAGTTCCTCTGTCCCACCGGATACTTCCTCTGTCCCACCGGAAAGTTCCTCTGTCCCACCGGACAGTTCCTCTGTCCCAGCGGACAGTTCCTCTGTCCCACCGGACAGTTCCTCTGTCCCACCGGACAGTTCCTCTTTCCCACCGGACAGTTCGTCTGACCCACCTGACAGTTCCTCTGTCCCACCGGACAGTTCCTCTTTCCCACCGGACAGTTCGTCTGACCCACTTGACAGTTCCTCTGTCCCACCGGACAGTTCCTCTGTCCCACCGGACAGTTCCTCTGACCCACCTGACAGTTCCTCTGTCCCATCGTACAGTTCTTCTGTCTGTCTGAGTACAAGTGGATGGGTGTAATACTCTCCGGTAAAATAAATACACTCGTACATATGTTCAAATGTAGATTCCTACAGTCATGAATGTATGTACATACACCCAACAGTTCCTCTTTTCTTCCGGACAGTTCTTCTGTTCCATGAACAGTTCCTCTGTCCCACCGGACAGTTCCTCTGTCCCACCGGACAGTTCCTTTTTCCCATCGGACAGTTCCTCTGTCCCACCGAATACTTCCTCTGTCCCTCCGGACAGTTCCTCTGTCTGTCTGACTACGAGTGGATGGGTGTAATACTCTCCCGTAAAATAAAAACACTCGTACATATGTTCAAATGTTGATTCCTACAGTCATGGATGTATGAACATACACCGAACAGTTCCTCTTTTCCACCGGACAGTTCTTCTGTTCCATGAACAGTTCCTCTGTCCCATCGGACAGTTCCTCTGTCCCAACGGATACTTCCTCTGTCCCACCGGACAGTTCCTCTTTCCCACCGGACAAATCCTCTGTCCCACCGGACAGTTCCTCTGTCCCATCGGACAGTTCCTCAGTCCCACCGGACAGTTCCTCTGTCCCACCGGACAGTTCCTTTGTCCCATCGGACAGTTCCTCTGTCCAGACGGATACTTCCTCTGTCCCACCGGACAGTTCCTCTGTCCCACCGGACAGTTCCTCTGTCCCACCGGACAGTTCCTTTGTCCCACCGGACAGTTCCTCTGTCCCACCGGACAGTTCCTCTTTCCCACCGGACAGTTCCTCTGACCCACCTGACAGTTCCTCTGTTCCATGTACAGTTCCTCTGCCCCATCGGACAGTTCCCTAGTCCCACCGAACAGTTCCTCTGTCCCATCGTACAGTTCTTCTGTCTGTCTGACTACAAGTGGATGGGTGTAATATTCTCCGGTAAAATAAATATACTCGTACATATGTTCAAATGTAGATTCCTACAATCAAGAATGTATGTACATACACCGAACAGTTCCTCTTTTCCACCGGACAGTTCTTCTGTTCCAAGAAGAGTTCCTCTGTCCCATCGGACAGTTCCCTAGTCCCACCGGACAGTTCCTCTGTCCCACCGGACAGTTCCTCTGTCCCACCGAACAGTTCTTCTGTCTGTCTGACTACAAGTGGATGGGTGTAATACTCTCCGGTTAAATAAATATACTCGTACATATGTTCAAATGTAGATTCCTACAGTCAAGAATGTATGTACATACACCGAACAGTTCCTCTTTTCCACCGGACAGTTCTTCTGTTCCATGAACAGTTCCTCTGTCCCATCGGACAGTTCCTCTGTCCCAACGGATACTTCCTCTGTCCCACCGGACAGTTCGTCTGTCACACCGGACAGTTCCTCAGTCCCACCGCACAGTTCCTCTGTCCCACCGGACAGTTCCTCTGTCCCACCGGACAGTTCCTCTGACCCACCTGACAGTTCCTCTGTTCCATGTACAGTTCCTCTGCCTCATCGGACAGTTCCCTAGTCCCACCGAACAGTTCCTCTGTCCCATCGTACAGTTCTTCTGTCAGTCTGAGAACAAGTGATATTAGAAGAACGAGATATGCTATGTTGGCCGCCGGACCGTAGCCGGAGAACAACCTAATTAGGGTACTTTGAACGGAATCGGTACGTGTACGCACAGAAATCTGGTCTATGTATTAGTGCGGATACCTTAGCGATGCCTTAGCGTAAGCGAAGGTGTGCAGTAGTATTTTTGAACAAAACAGGCGACACTCGGCAAAACAATTCCACTCAGTACGAACTGCGCATAGCACATCTCGTTCTTCTTATATCTTTGGGTGTAATACTCTCCGGTAAAATAAATATACTCGTACATTTGTTCAAATGTAGATTCCTACAGTCATGAATGTATGCACATACACCGAAGAGTTCCTCTGTCCCATCGGACAGTTCCTCTGTCCCACCGGACACTTCCTCTGTCCCACCGGACAGTTCCTCTGTCCCACCGGACAGTTTCTCTGTACCACCGGACAGTTCCTCTGTCCCACCGGACAGTTCCTCTGTCCTACCGGACAGTTCGTCTGTCCCACCGGACAGTTCCTCTGTCCCACTGGACAGTTCCTCTGTCCCACCGGACATTTCCTCTGTCCCATCGTACAGTTCTTCTGTCTGTCTGATTTCAACTGGATGTATGTAATACTCTCCGGTAAAATAAATATACTCGTACATATGTTCAAATGTATATTCCTACAGTCATGAATGTATGTACATACACCGAACAGTTCCTCTTTTCTTCCGGACAGTTCTTCTGTTCCATGAACAGTTCCTCTGTCCCATCGGACAGTTCCTCTGTCCCACCGGACAGTTCCTCTGTCCCACCGGACAGTTCTTTTGTCCCATCGGACAGTTCCTCTGTCCCACCGGACACTTCCTCTGACCCAGCGGACAGTTCCTCTGTCCCACCGGACAGTTTCTCTGTACCACCGGACAGTTCCTCTGTCCCACCGGACAAATCCTCTGTCCCACCTGACAGTTCCTCTGTTCCTTGAAAAGTTCCTCTGCCCCATCGGACAGTTCCTCAGTTTCACCAAACAGTTCCTCTGTCCCATCGTACAGTTCTTCTGTCTGTCTGACTACAAGTGGATGGGTGTAATACTCTCCGGTAAAATAAATATACTCGTACATATGTTCAAATGTAGATTCCTACAGTCATGAATGTATGTACATACACCGAACAGTTCCTCTTTTCTTCCGGACAGTTCTTCTGTTCCATGAACAGTTCCTCTGTCCCATCGGACAGTTCCTCTGTCCCACCGGACAGTTCCTCTGTCCCACCGGACAGTTCCTTTGTCCCATCGGACAGTTCCTCTGTCCCACCGGATACTTCCTCTGTCCCTCCGGACAGTTCCTCTGTCTGTCTGACTGCGAGTGGATGGGTGTAATACTCTCCGGTAAAATAAATACACTCGTACATATGTTCAAATGTTGATTCCTACAGTCATGAATGTATCTACATACACCGAACAGTTCCTCTTTTCCACCGGACAGTTCTTCTGTTCCATGAATAGTTCCTCTGTCCCATCGGACAGTTCCTCTGTCCCACCGGATACTTTCTCTGTCCCACCGGACAGTTCCTCTGTCCCACCGGACAGTTACTCTGTCGCACCGGACAGTTCCTCTGTCCCATCGTACAGTTCTTCTGTCTGTCTGACTACAAGTGGTGGGTGTAATACTCTCCGGTAAAATAAATATACTCGTACATATGTTCAAATGTATATTCCTACACTCATGAATGTATCTACATACACCGAACAGTTCCTCTTTTCCACGGGACAGTTCTTCTGTTCCATGAACAGTTCCTCTGTCCCATCGGACAGTTCCTCTGTCCCACCGGACAGTTCCTCTGTCCCACCGGACAGTTCCTTTGTCCCATCGGACAGTTCCTCTGTCCCAACGGATACTTCCTCTGTCCCACCGGACAGTTCCTCTGTCCCACCGGACAGTTCCTCTGTCCCACCGGACAGTTCCTCTGTCCCACCGGACAGTTCCTCTGTCCCACCGGACAGTTCCTCTGACCCACCTGACAGTTCCTCTGTTCCATGTACAGTTCCTCTGCCTCATCGGACAGTTCCCTAGTCCCACCGAACAGTTCCTCTGTCCCATCGTACAGTTCTTCTGTCAGTCTGCGAACAAGTGGATGGGTGTAATCAATGATATTAGAAGAACGAGATATGCTATGTTGGCCGCCGGACCGTAGCCGGAGAACAACCTAATTAGGGTACTTTGAACGGTATCGGGACGTGTACGCACAGAAATCTGTTCTATGTATTAGTGCGGATACCTAAGCGATGCCTTAGCGTAAGCGAAGGTGTGCAGTAGTATTTTTGAACAAAACCGGCGACACTCGGCAAAACAATTCCACTCAGTACGAACTGCGCATAGCACATCTCGTTCTTCTAATATCTTTGGGTGTAATACTCTCCGGTAAAATAAATATACTCGTACATTTGTTCAAATGTAGATTCCTACAGTCATGAATGTATGCACATACACCGAACAGTTCCTCTGTCTCATCGGAAAGTTCCTCTGTCCCACCGGATACTTCCTCTGTCCCACCGGACAGTTCCTCTGTCCCACCGGACAGTTCCTCTGTCCCACCGGACAGTTCCTCTGTCCCACCGGACAGTTCCTCTGTCCCACCGGACAGTTCCTCTGTCCCACCGGACAGTTCCTCTTTCCCACCGGACAGTTCGTCTGACCCACCTGACAGTTCCTCTGTCCCACCGGACAGTTCCTTTTTCCCATCGGACTGTTCCTCTGTCCCACCGGATACTTCCTCTGTCCCTCCGGACAGTTCCTCTATCTGTCTGACTACGAGTGGATGGGTGTAATACTCTCCGGTAAAATAAAAACACTCGTATATATGTTCAAATGTTGATTCCTACAGTCATGGATGTATGAACATACACCGAACAGTTCCTCTTTTCCACCGGACAGTTCTTCTGTTCCATGAACAGTTCCTCTGTCCCATCGGACAGTTCCTCTGTCCCAACGGATACTTCCTCTGTCCCACCGGACAGTTCCTCTTTCCCACCGGACAAATCTTCTGTCCCACCGGACAGTTCCTCTGTCCCACCGAACAGTTGCTCTGTCCCACCGGACAGTTCCTCTGTCCCACCGGACAGTTCCTCTGTCCCACCGGACAGTTCCTCTGTCCCACCGGACAGTTCCTCTGTCCCACCGGACAGTTCCTCTGTCCCACCGGACAGTTCCTCTGTCCCACCGGACAGTTCCTCTGTCCCACTGGACAGTTCCTCTGTCCCACCGGACATTTCCTCTGTCCCATCGTACAGTTCTTCTGTCTGTCTGATTTCAAGTGGATGTATGTAATACTCTCCGGTAAAATAAATACACTCGTACATATGTTCAAATGTAGATTCCTACAGTCATGAATGTATGTACATACACCGAACAGTTCCTCTTTTCTTCCGGACAGTTCTTCTGTTCCATGAACAGTTCCTCTGTCCCATCGGACAGTTCCTCTGTCCCACCGGACAGTTCCTCTGTCCCACCGGACAGTTCCTTTGTCCCATCGGACAGTTCCTCTGTCCCACCGGATACTTCCTCTGTCCCTCCGGACAGTTCCTCTGTCTGTCTGACTGCGAGTGGATGGGTGTAATACTCTCCGGTAAAATAAATACACTCGTACATATGTTCAAATGTTGATTCCTACAGTCATGAATGTATCTACATACACCGAACAGTTCCTCTTTTCCACCGGACAGTTCTTCTGTTCCATGAATAGTTCCTCTGTCCCATCGGACAGTTCCTCTGTCCCACCGGATACTTTCTCTGTCCCACCGGACAGTTCCTCTGTCCCACCGGACAGTTACTCTGTCCCACCGGACAGTTCCTCTGTCCCACCGGACAGTTCCTCTGTCCCACTGGACAGTTCCTCTGTCCCACCGGACATTTCCTCTGTCCCATCGTACAGTTCTTCTGTCTGTCTGAGTACAAGTGGACGTATGTAATACTCTCCGGTAAAATAAATGTACTCGTACATATGTTCAAATGTATATTCCTACAGTCATGAATGTATGTACATACACCGAACAGTTCCTCTTTTCTTCCGGACAGTTCTTCTGTTCCATGAACAGTTCCTCTGTCCCATCGGACAGTTCCTCTGTCCCACCGGACAGTTCCTCTGTCCCACCGGACAGTTCCTTTGTCCCATCGGACAGTTCCTCTGTCCCAACGGATACTTCCTCTGTCCCACCGGACAGTTCCTCTGTCCCACCGGACAGTTCCTCTGTCCCACCGGACAGTTCCTCTGTCCCACCGGACAGTTCCTCTGTCCCACCGGACAGTTCCTCTGTCCCACCGGACAGTTCCTCTGACCCACCTGACAGTTCCTCTGTTCCATGTACAGTTCCTCTGCCCCATCGGACTGTTCCCTAGTCCCACCGAACAGTTCCTCTGTCCCATCGTACAGTTCTTCTGTCTGTCTGACTACAAGTGGATGGGTGTAATATTCTCCGGTAAAATAAATATACTCGTACATATGTTCAAATGTAGATTCCTACAATCAAGAATGTATGTACATACACCGAACAGTTCCTCTTTTCCACCGGACAGTTCTTCTGTTCCATGAAGAGTTCCTCTGTCCCATCGGACAGTTCCCTAGTCCCACCGGACAGTTCCTCTGTCCCACCGGACAGTTCCTCTGTCCCACCGGACAGTTCTTCTGTCTGTCTGACTACAAGTGGATGGGTGTAATACTCCCCGGTTAAATAAATATACTCGTACATATGTTCAAATGTAGATTCCTACAGTCAAGAATGTATGTACATACACCGAACAGTTCCTCTTTTCCACCGGACAGTTCTTCTGTTCCATGAACAGTTCCTCTGTCCCATCGGACAGTTCCTCTGTCCCAACGGATACTTCCTCTGTCCCACCGGACAGTTCGTCTGTCACACCGGACAGTTTCTCAGTCCCACCGGACAGTTCCTCTGTCCCACCGGACAGTTCCTCTGTCCCACCGGACAGTTCCTCTGACCCACCTGACAGTTCCTCTGTTCCATGTACAGTTCCTCTGCCTCATCGGACAGTTCCCTAGTCCCACCGAACAGTTCCTCTGTCCCATCGTACAGTTCTTCTGTCAGTCTGAGAACAAGTGGATGGGTGTAATCAAAGATATTAGAAGAACGAGATATGCTATGTTGGCCGCCGGACCGTAGCCGGAGAACAACCTAATTAGGGTACTTTGAACGGTATCGGTACGTGTACGCACAGAAATCTGTTCTATGTATTAGTGCGGATACCTTAGCGATGCCTTAGCGTAAGCGAAGGTGTGCAGTAGTATTTTTGAACAAAACCGGCGACACTCGGCAAAACAATTCCACTCAGTACGAACTGCGCATAGCACATCTCGTTCTTCTAATATCTTTGGGTGTAATACTCTCCGGTAAAATAAATATACTCGTACATTTGTTCAAATGTAGATTCCTACAGTCATGAATGTATGCACATACACCGAACAGTTCCTTTGTCTCATCGGAAAGTTCCTCTGTCCCACCGGATACTTCCTCTGTCCCACCGGACAGTTCCTCTGTCCCACCGGACAGTTCCTCTGTCCCACCGGACAGTACCTCTGTCCCACCGGACAGTTCCTCTGTCCCACCGGACAGTTCGTCTGACCCACCTGACAGTTCCTCAATCCCACCGGACAGTTCCTCTGTCCCACCGGACAGTTCCTCTGACCCACCTGACAGTTCCTCTGTTCCATGAACAGTTCCTCTGCCCCATCGGCCAGTTCCCTAGTCCCACCGAACAGTTCCTCTGTCCAATCGTACAGTTCTTCTGTCTGTCTGAGTACAAGTGGATGGGTGTAATACACTCCGGTAAAATAAATATACTCGTACATATGTTCAAATGTAGATTCCTTTCGTCATGAATGTATGTTCATACACCGAACAGTTCCTCTTTTCCACGGGACAGTTCTTCTGTTCCATGAAGAGTTCCTCTGTCCCATCGGACAGTTCCTCTGTCCCACCGGACACTTCCTCTGTCCCACCGGACAGTTCCTCTGTCCCACCGGACAGTTTCTCAGTACCACCGGACAGTTCCTCTGTCCCACCGGACAGTTCCTCTGTCCTACCGGACAGTTCGTCTGTCCCACCGGACAGTTCCTCTGTCCCACTGGACAGTTCCTCTGTCCCACCGGACATTTCCTCTGTCCCATCGTACAGTTCTTCTGTCTGTCTGAGTACAAGTGGATGTATGTAATACTCTCCGGTAAAATAAATATACTCGTACATATGTTCAAATGTATATTCCTACAGTCATGAATGTATGTACATACACCGAACAGTTCCTCTTTTCTTCCGGACAGTTCTTCTGTTCCATGAACAGTTCCTCTGTCCCATCGGACAGTTCCTCTGTCCCACCGGACAGTTCCTCTGTCCCACCGGACAGTTCTTTTGTCCCATCTGACAGTTCCTCTGTCCCACCGGACACTTCCTCTGACCCACCGGACAGTTCCTCTGTCCCACCGGACAGTTTCTCTGTACCACCGGACAGTTCCTTTGTCTCACCGGACAAATCCTCTGTCCCACCTGACAGTTCTTCTGTTCCATGAACAGTTCCTCTGTCCCATCGGACAGTTCCTCTGTCCCACCGGACAGTTCCTCTGTCCCACCGGACAGTTCCTTTGTCCCATCGGACAGTTCCTCTGTCCCAACGGATACTTCCTCTGTCCCACCGGACAGTTCCTCTGTCCCACCGGACAGTTCCTCTGTCCCACCGGACAGTTCCTCTGTCCCACCGGACAGTTCCTCTGTCCCACCGGACAGTTCCTCTGTCCCACCGGACAGTTCCACTGACCCACCTGACAGTTCCTCTGTTCCATGTACAGTTCCTCTGCCTCATCGGACAGTTCCCTAGTCCCACCGAACAGTTCCTCTGTCCCATCGTACAGTTCTTCTGTCAGTCTGCCTACAAGTGGATGGGTGTAATCAATGATATTAAAAGAACGAGATATGCTATGTTGGCCGCCGGACCGTAGCCGGAGAACAACCTAATTAGGGTACTTTGAACGGTATCGGGACGTGTACGCACAGAAATCTATTCTATGTATTAGTGCGGATACCTAAGCGATGCCTTAGCATAAGCGAAGGTGTGCAGTAGTATTTTTGAACAAAACCGGCGACACTCGGCAAAACAATTCCACTCAGTACGAACTGCGCATAGCACATCTCGTTCTTCTAATATCTTTGGGTGTAATACTCTCCGGTAAAATAAATATACTCGTACATTTGTTCAAATGTAGATTCCTACAGTCATGAATGTATGCACATACACCGAACAGTTCCTCTGTCTCATCGGAAAGTTCCTCTGTCCCACCGGATACTTCCTCTGTCCCACCGGACAGTTCCTCTGTCCCACCGGACAGTTCCTCTGTCCCACCGGACAGTTCCTCTGTCCCACCGGACAGTTCCTCTGTCCCACCGGACAGTTCCTCTTTCCCACCGGACAGTTCGTCTGACCCACCTGACAGTTCCTCTGTCCCACAGGACAGTTCCTCTTTCCCACCGGACAGTTCGTCTGTCCCACCTGACAGTTCCTCTGTCCCACCGGACAGTTCCTCTGTCCCACCGGACAGTTCCTCTGACCCACCTGACAGTTCCTCTTTTCCATGTACAGTTCCTCTGCCCCATCGGCCAGTTCCCTAGTCCCACCGGACAGTTCCTCTGTCCCACCGGACAGTTCCTCTGTCCCACTGGACAGTTCCTCTGTCCCACCGGACATTTCCTCTGTCCCATCGTACAGTTCTTCTGTCTGTCTGATTTCAAGTGGATGTATGTAATACTCTCCGGTAAAATAAATACACTCGTACATATGTTCAAATGTAGATTCCTACAGTCATGAATGTATGTACATACACCGAACAGTTCCTCTTTTCTTCCGGACAGTTCTTCTGTTCCATGAACAGTTCCTCTGTCCCATCGGACAGTTCCTCTGTCCCACCGGACAGTTCCTCTGTCCCACCGGACAGTTCCTTTGTCCCATCGGACAGTTCCTCTGTCCCACCGGATACTTCCTCTGTCCCTCCGGACAGTTCCTCTGTCTGTCTGACTGCGAGTGGATGGGTGTAATACTCTCCGGTAAAATAAATACACTCGTACATATGTTCAAATGTTGATTCCTACAGTCATGAATGTATCTACATACACCGAACAGTTCCTCTTTTCCACCGGACAGTTCTTCTGTTCCATGAATAGTTCCTCTGTCCCATCGGACAGTTCCTCTGTCCCACCGGATACTTTCTCTGTCCCACCGGACAGTTCCTCTGTCCCACCGGACAGTTACTCTGTCCCACCGGACAGTTCCTCTGTCCCACCGGACAGTTCCTCTGTCCCACTGGACAGTTCCTCTGTCCCACCGGACATTTCCTCTGTCCCATCGTACAGTTCTTCTGTCTGTCTGAGTACAAGTGGACGTATGTAATACTCTCCGGTAAAATAAATGTACTCGTACATATGTTCAAATGTATATTCCTACAGTCATGAATGTATGTACATACACCGAACAGTTCCTCTTTTCTTCCGGACAGTTCTTCTGTTCCATGAACAGTTCCTCTGTCCCATCGGACAGTTCCTCTGTCCCACCGGACAGTTCCTCTGTCCCACCGGACAGTTCCTTTGTCCCATCGGACAGTTCCTCTGTCCCAACGGATACTTCCTCTGTCCCACCGGACAGTTCCTCTGTCCCACCGGACAGTTCCTCTGTCCCACCGGACAGTTCCTCTGTCCCACCGGACAGTTCCTCTGTCCCACCGGACAGTTCCTCTGTCCCACCGGACAGTTCCTCTGACCCACCTGACAGTTCCTCTGTTCCATGTACAGTTCCTCTGCCCCATCGGACTGTTCCCTAGTCCCACCGAACAGTTCCTCTGTCCCATCGTACAGTTCTTCTGTCTGTCTGACTACAAGTGGATGGGTGTAATATTCTCCGGTAAAATAAATATACTCGTACATATGTTCAAATGTAGATTCCTACAATCAAGAATGTATGTACATACACCGAACAGTTCCTCTTTTCCACCGGACAGTTCTTCTGTTCCATGAAGAGTTCCTCTGTCCCATCGGACAGTTCCCTAGTCCCACCGGACAGTTCCTCTGTCCCACCGGACAGTTCCTCTGTCCCACCGGACAGTTCTTCTGTCTGTCTGACTACAAGTGGATGGGTGTAATACTCCCCGGTTAAATAAATATACTCGTACATATGTTCAAATGTAGATTCCTACAGTCAAGAATGTATGTACATACACCGAACAGTTCCTCTTTTCCACCGGACAGTTCTTCTGTTCCATGAACAGTTCCTCTGTCCCATCGGACAGTTCCTCTGTCCCAACGGATACTTCCTCTGTCCCACCGGACAGTTCGTCTGTCACACCGGACAGTTTCTCAGTCCCACCGGACAGTTCCTCTGTCCCACCGGACAGTTCCTCTGTCCCACCGGACAGTTCCTCTGACCCACCTGACAGTTCCTCTGTTCCATGTACAGTTCCTCTGCCTCATCGGACAGTTCCCTAGTCCCACCGAACAGTTCCTCTGTCCCATCGTACAGTTCTTCTGTCAGTCTGAGAACAAGTGGATGGGTGTAATCAAAGATATTAGAAGAACGAGATATGCTATGTTGGCCGCCGGACCGTAGCCGGAGAACAACCTAATTAGGGTACTTTGAACGGTATCGGTACGTGTACGCACAGAAATCTGTTCTATGTATTAGTGCGGATACCTTAGCGATGCCTTAGCGTAAGCGAAGGTGTGCAGTAGTATTTTTGAACAAAACCGGCGACACTCGGCAAAACAATTCCACTCAGTACGAACTGCGCATAGCACATCTCGTTCTTCTAATATCTTTGGGTGTAATACTCTCCGGTAAAATAAATATACTCGTACATTTGTTCAAATGTAGATTCCTACAGTCATGAATGTATGCACATACACCGAACAGTTCCTTTGTCTCATCGGAAAGTTCCTCTGTCCCACCGGATACTTCCTCTGTCCCACCGGACAGTTCCTCTGTCCCACCGGACAGTTCCTCTGTCCCACCGGACAGTACCTCTGTCCCACCGGACAGTTCCTCTGTCCCACCGGACAGTTCGTCTGACCCACCTGACAGTTCCTCAATCCCACCGGACAGTTCCTCTGTCCCACCGGACAGTTCCTCTGACCCACCTGACAGTTCCTCTGTTCCATGAACAGTTCCTCTGCCCCATCGGCCAGTTCCCTAGTCCCACCGAACAGTTCCTCTGTCCAATCGTACAGTTCTTCTGTCTGTCTGAGTACAAGTGGATGGGTGTAATACACTCCGGTAAAATAAATATACTCGTACATATGTTCAAATGTAGATTCCTTTCGTCATGAATGTATGTTCATACACCGAACAGTTCCTCTTTTCCACGGGACAGTTCTTCTGTTCCATGAAGAGTTCCTCTGTCCCATCGGACAGTTCCTCTGTCCCACCGGACACTTCCTCTGTCCCACCGGACAGTTCCTCTGTCCCACCGGACAGTTTCTCAGTACCACCGGACAGTTCCTCTGTCCCACCGGACAGTTCCTCTGTCCTACCGGACAGTTCGTCTGTCCCACCGGACAGTTCCTCTGTCCCACTGGACAGTTCCTCTGTCCCACCGGACATTTCCTCTGTCCCATCGTACAGTTCTTCTGTCTGTCTGAGTACAAGTGGATGTATGTAATACTCTCCGGTAAAATAAATATACTCGTACATATGTTCAAATGTATATTCCTACAGTCATGAATGTATGTACATACACCGAACAGTTCCTCTTTTCTTCCGGACAGTTCTTCTGTTCCATGAACAGTTCCTCTGTCCCATCGGACAGTTCCTCTGTCCCACCGGACAGTTCCTCTGTCCCACCGGACAGTTCTTTTGTCCCATCTGACAGTTCCTCTGTCCCACCGGACACTTCCTCTGACCCACCGGACAGTTCCTCTGTCCCACCGGACAGTTTCTCTGTACCACCGGACAGTTCCTTTGTCTCACCGGACAAATCCTCTGTCCCACCTGACAGTTCTTCTGTTCCATGAACAGTTCCTCTGTCCCATCGGACAGTTCCTCTGTCCCACCGGACAGTTCCTCTGTCCCACCGGACAGTTCCTTTGTCCCATCGGACAGTTCCTCTGTCCCAACGGATACTTCCTCTGTCCCACCGGACAGTTCCTCTGTCCCACCGGACAGTTCCTCTGTCCCACCGGACAGTTCCTCTGTCCCACCGGACAGTTCCTCTGTCCCACCGGACAGTTCCTCTGTCCCACCGGACAGTTCCACTGACCCACCTGACAGTTCCTCTGTTCCATGTACAGTTCCTCTGCCTCATCGGACAGTTCCCTAGTCCCACCGAACAGTTCCTCTGTCCCATCGTACAGTTCTTCTGTCAGTCTGCCTACAAGTGGATGGGTGTAATCAATGATATTAAAAGAACGAGATATGCTATGTTGGCCGCCGGACCGTAGCCGGAGAACAACCTAATTAGGGTACTTTGAACGGTATCGGGACGTGTACGCACAGAAATCTATTCTATGTATTAGTGCGGATACCTAAGCGATGCCTTAGCATAAGCGAAGGTGTGCAGTAGTATTTTTGAACAAAACCGGCGACACTCGGCAAAACAATTCCACTCAGTACGAACTGCGCATAGCACATCTCGTTCTTCTAATATCTTTGGGTGTAATACTCTCCGGTAAAATAAATATACTCGTACATTTGTTCAAATGTAGATTCCTACAGTCATGAATGTATGCACATACACCGAACAGTTCCTCTGTCTCATCGGAAAGTTCCTCTGTCCCACCGGATACTTCCTCTGTCCCACCGGACAGTTCCTCTGTCCCACCGGACAGTTCCTCTGTCCCACCGGACAGTTCCTCTGTCCCACCGGACAGTTCCTCTGTCCCACCGGACAGTTCCTCTTTCCCACCGGACAGTTCGTCTGACCCACCTGACAGTTCCTCTGTCCCACAGGACAGTTCCTCTTTCCCACCGGACAGTTCGTCTGTCCCACCTGACAGTTCCTCTGTCCCACCGGACAGTTCCTCTGTCCCACCGGACAGTTCCTCTGACCCACCTGACAGTTCCTCTTTTCCATGTACAGTTCCTCTGCCCCATCGGCCAGTTCCCTAGTCCCACCGAACAGTTCCTCTGTCCCATCGTACAGTTCTTCTGTCTGTCTGAGTACAAGTGGATGGGTGTAATACTCTCCGGTAAAATAAATACACTCGTACATATGTTCAAATGTAGATTCCTACAGTCATGAATGTATGTACATACACCCAACAGTTCCTCTTTTCTTCCGGACAGTTCTTCTGTTCCATGAACAGTTCCTCTGTCCCACCGGACAGTTCCTCTGTCCCACCGGACAGTTCCTTTTTCCCATCGGACAGTTCCTCTGTCCCACCGGATACTTCCTCTGTCCCTCCGGACAGTTCCTCTGTCTGTCTGACTACGAGTGGATGGGTGTAATACTCTCCGGTAAAATAAAAACACTCGTACATATGTTCAAATGTTGATTCCTACAGTCATGGATGTATGAACATACACCGAACAGTTCCTCTTTTCCACCGGACAGTTCTTCTGTTCCATGAACAGTTCCTCTGTCCCATCGGACAGTTCCTCTGTCCCAACGGATACTTCCTCTGTCCCACCGGACAGTTCCTCTTTCCCACCGGACAAATCCTCTGTCCCACCGGACAGTTCCTCTGTCCCACCGAACAGTTGCTCTGTCCCACCGGACAGTTCCTCTGTCCCACCGGACAGTTCCTCTGTCCCATCGGACAGTTCCTCTGTCCCACCGGACAGTTCCTCTGTCCCACCGGACAGTTCCTTTGTCCCATCGGACAGTTCCTCTGTCCCAACGGATACTTCCTCTCTCCCACCGGACAGTTCCTCTGTCCCACCGGACAGTTCCTCTGTCCCACCGGACAGTTCCTTTGTCCCACCGGACAGTTCCTCTGTCCCACCGGACAGTTCCTCTGTCCCACCGGACAGTTCCTCTGACCCACCTGACAGTTCCTCTGTTCCATGTACAGTTCCTCTGCCCCATCGGACAGTTCCCTAGTCCCACCGAACAGTTCCTCTGTCCCATCGTACAGTTCTTCTGTCTGTCTGACTACAATTGGATGGGTGTAATATTCTCCGGTAAAATAAATATACTCGTACATATGTTCAAATGTAGATTCCTACAATCAAGAATGTATGTACATACACCGAACAGTTCCTCTTTTCCACCGGACAGTTCTTCTGTTCCAAGAAGAGTTCCTCTGTCCCATCGGACAGTTCCCTAGTCCCACCGGACAGTTCCTCTGTCCCACCGGACAGTTCCTCTGTCCCACCGAACAGTTCTTCTGTCTGTCTGACTACAAGTGGATGGGTGTAATACTCTCCGGTTAAATAAATATACTCGTACATATGTTCAAATGTAGATTCCTACAGTCAAGAATGTATGTACATACACCGAACAGTTCCTCTTTTCCACCGGACAGTTCTTCTGTTCCATGAACAGTTCCTCTGTCCCATCGGACAGTTCCTCTGTCCCAACGGATACTTCCTCTGTCCCACCGGACAGTTCGTCTGTCACACCGGACAGTTCCTCAGTCCCACCGGACAGTTCCTCTGTCCCACCGGACAGTTCCTCTGTCCCACAGGACAGTTCCTCTGACCCACCTGACAGTTCCTCTGTTCCATGTACAGTTCCTCTGCCTCATCGGACAGTTCCCTAGTCCCACCGAACAGTTCCTCTGTCCCATCGTACAGTTCTTCTGTCAGTCTGAGAACAAGTGGATGGGTGTAATCAAAGATATTAGAAGAACGAGATATGCTATGTTGGCCGCCGGACCGTAGCCGGAGAACAACCTAATTAGGGTACTTTGAACGGTATCGGTACGTGTACGCACAGAAATCTGTTCTATGTATTAGTGCGGATACCTTAGCGATGCCTTAGCGTAAGCGAAGGTGTGCAGTAGTATTTTTGAACAAAACAGGCGACACTCGGCAAAACAATTCCACTCAGTACGAACTGCGCATAGCACATCTCGTTCTTCTTATATCTTTGGGTGTAATACTCTCCGGTAAAATAAATATACTCGTACATTTGATCAAATGTAGATTCCTACAGTCATGAATGTATGCACATACACCGAACAGTTCCTCTGTCTCATCGGAAAGTTCCTCTGTCCCACCGGACAGTTCCTCTGTCCCACCGGACAGTTCCTCTGTCCCACCGGACAGTTCCTCTGTCCCACCGGACAGTTCCTCTGTCCCACCGGACAGTTCCTCTGTCCCACCGGACTGTTCCTCTGTCCCACCGGACAGTTCGTCTGACCCACCTGACAGTTCCTCAATCCCACCGGACAGTTCCTCTGTCCCACCGGACAGTTCCTCTGACCCACCTGACAGTTCCTCTGTTCCATGAACAGTTCCTCTGCCCCATCGGCCAGTTCCCTAGTCCCACCGAACAGTTCCTCTGTCCCATCGTACAGTTCTTCTGTCTGTCTGAGTACAAGTGGATGGGTGTAATACTCTCCGGTAAAATAAATATACTCGTACATATGTTCAAATGTAGATTCCTTTAGTCATGAATGTATGTTCATACACCGAACAGTTCCTCTTTTCCACGGGACAGTTCTTCTGTTCCATGAAGAGTTCCTCTGTCCCATCGGACAGTTCCTCTGTCCCACCGGACACTTCCTCTGTCCCACCGGACATTTCCTCTGTCCCATCGTACAGTTCTTCTGTCTGTCTGATTTCAAGTGGATGTATGTAATACTCTCCGGTAAAATAAATACACTCGTACATATGTTCAAATGTAGATTCCTACAGTCATGAATGTATGTACATACACCGAACAGTTCCTCTTTTCTTCCGGACAGTTCTTCTGTTCCATGAACAGTTCCTCTGTCCCATCGGACAGTTCCTCTGTCCCACCGGACAGTTCCTCTGTCCCACCGGACAGTTCCTTTGTCCCATCGGACAGTTCCTCTGTCCCACCGGATACTTCCTCTGTCCCTCCGGACAGTTCCTCTGTCTGTCTGACTGCGAGTGGATGGGTGTTATACTCTCCGGTAAAATAAATACACTCGTACATATGTTCAAATGTTGATTCCTACAGTCATGAATGTATCTACATACACCGAACAGTTCCTCTTTTCCACCGGACAGTTCTTCTGTTCCATGAATAGTTCCTCTGTCCCATCGGACAGTTCCTCTGTCCCACCGGATACTTTCTCTGTCCCACCGGACAGTTCCTCTGTCCCACCGGACAGTTACTCTGTCCCACCGGACAGTTCCTCTGTCCCACCGGACAGTTCCTCTGTCCCACCGGACACTTCCTCTGACCCACCGGACAGTTCCTCTGTCCCACCGGACAGTTTCTCTGTACCACCGGACAGTTCCTCTGTCCCACCGGACAAATCCTCTGTCCCACCTGACAGTTCCTCTGTTCCATGAAAAGTTCATCTGCCCCATCGGACAGTTCCTCAGTTTCACCAAACAGTTCCTCTGTCCCATCGTACAGTTCTTCTGTCTGTCTGACTACAAGTGGATGGGTGTAATACTCTCCGGTAAAATAAATATACTCGTACATATGTTCAAATGTAGATTCCTACAGTCATGAATGTATGTACATACACCGAACAGTACCTCAGTCCCCTCGGAAAGTTCCTCTGTCCCACCGGACAGTTCCACTGTCCCACCGGACAGTTTCTCTGTACCACCGGACAGTTCCTCTGTCCCACCGGACAAATCCTCTGTCCCACCTGACAGTTCCTCTGTTCCATGGAAAGTTCCTCTGCCCCATCGGACAGTTCCTCAGTTTCACCAAACAGTTCCTCTGTCCCATCGTACAGTTCTTCTGTCTGTCTGACTACAAGTGGTGGGTGTAATACTCTCCGGTAAAATAAATATACTCGTACATATGTTCAAATGTATATTCCTACAGTCATGAATGTATCTACATACACCGAACAGTTCCTCTTTTCCACGGGACAGTTCTTCTGTTCCATGAACAGTTCCTCTGTCCCATCGGACAGTTCCTCTGTCCCACCGGACAGTTCCTCTGTCCCACCGGACAGTTCCTTTGTCCCATCGGACAGTTCCTCTGTCCCAACGGATACTTCCTCTGTCCCACCGGACAGTTCCTCTGTCCCACCGGACAGTTCCTCTGTCCCACCGGACAGTTCCTCTGTCCCACCGGACAGTTCCTCTGTCCCACCGGACAGTTCCTCTGACCCACCTGACAGTTCCTCTGTTCCATGTACAGTTCCTCTGCCTCATCGGACAGTTCCCTAGTCCCACCGAACAGTTCCTCTGTCCCATCGTACAGTTCTTCTGTCAGTCTGCGAACAAGTGGATGGGTGTAATCAATGATATTAGAAGAACGAGATATGCTATGTTGGCCGCCGGACCGTAGCCGGAGAACAACCTAATTAGGGTACTTTGAACGGTATCGGGACGTGTACGCACAGAAATCTGTTCTTTGTATTAGTGCGGATACCTAAGCGATGCCTTAGCGTAAGCGAAGGTGTGCAGTAGTATTTTTGAACAAAACCGGCGACACTCGGCAAAACAATTCCACTCAGTACGAACTGCGCATAGCACATCTCGTTCTTCTAATATCTTTGGGTGTAATACTCTCCGGTAAAATAAATATACTCGTACATTTGTTCAAATGTAGATTCCTACAGTCATGAATGTATGCACATACACCGATCAGTTCCTCTGTCTCATCGGAAAGTTCCTCTGTCCCACCGGATACTTCCTCTGTCCCACCGGAAAGTTCCTCTGTCCCACCGGACAGTTCCTCTGTCCCAGCGGACAGTTCCTCTGTCCCACCGGACAGTTCCTCTGTCCCACCGGACAGTTCCTCTTTCCCACCGGACAGTTCGTCTGACCCACCTGACAGTTCCTCTGTCCCACCGGACAGTTCCTCTTTCCCACCGGACAGTTCGTCTGACCCACTTGACAGTTCCTCTGTCCCACCGGACAGTTCCTCTGTCCCACCGGACAGTTCCTCTGACCCACCTGACAGTTCCTCTGTCCCATCGTACAGTTCTTCTGTCTGTCTGAGTACAAGTGGATGGGTGTAATACTCTCCGGTAAAATAAATACACTCGTACATATGTTCAAATGTAGATTCCTACAGTCATGAATGTATGTACATACACCCAACAGTTCCTCTTTTCTTCCGGACAGTTCTTCTGTTCCATGAACAGTTCCTCTGTCCCACCGGACAGTTCCTCTGTCCCACCGGACAGTTCCTTTTTCCCATCGGACAGTTCCTCTGTCCCACCGAATACTTCCTCTGTCCCTCCGGACAGTTCCTCTGTCTGTCTGACTACGAGTGGATGGGTGTAATACTCTCCCGTAAAATAAAAACACTCGTACATATGTTCAAATGTTGATTCCTACAGTCATGGATGTATGAACATACACCGAACAGTTCCTCTTTTCCACCGGACAGTTCTTCTGTTCCATGAACAGTTCCTCTGTCCCATCGGACAGTTCCTCTGTCCCAACGGATACTTCCTCTGTCCCACCGGACAGTTCCTCTTTCCCACCGGACAAATCCTCTGTCCCACCGGACAGTTCTCTGTCCCATCGGACAGTTCCTCAGTCCCACCGGACAGTTCCTCTGTCCCACCGGACAGTTCCTTTGTCCCATCGGACAGTTCCTCTGTCCAGACGGATACTTCCTCTGTCCCACCGGACAGTTCCTCTGTCCCACCGGACAGTTCCTCTGTCCCACCGGACAGTTCCTTTGTCCCACCGGACAGTTCCTCTGTCCCACCGGACAGTTCCTCTGTCCCACCGGACAGTTCCTCTGACCCACCTGACAGTTCCTCTGTTCCATGTACAGTTCCTCTGCCCCATCGGACAGTTCCCTAGTCCCACCGAACAGTTCCTCTGTCCCATCGTACAGTTCTTCTGTCTGTCTGACTACAAGTGGATGGGTGTAATATTCTCCGGTAAAATAAATATACTCGTACATATGTTCAAATGTAGATTCCTACAATCAAGAATGTATGTACATACACCGAACAGTTCCTCTTTTCCACCGGACAGTTCTTCTGTTCCAAGAAGAGTTCCTGTGTCCCATCGGACAGTTCCCTAGTCCCACCGGACAGTTCCTCTGTCCCACCGGACAGTTCCTCTGTCCCACCGAACAGTTCTTCTGTCTGTCTGACTACAAGTGGATGGGTGTAATACTCTCCGGTTAAATAAATATACTCGTACATATGTTCAAATGTAGATTCCTACAGTCAAGAATGTATGTACATACACCGAACAGTTCCTCTTTTCCACCGGACAGTTCTTCTGTTCCATGAACAGTTCCTCTGTCCCATCGGACAGTTCCTCTGTCCCAACGGATACTTCCTCTGTCCCACCGGACAGTTCGTCTGTCACACCGGACAGTTCCTCAGTCCCACCGCACAGTTCCTCTGTCCCACCGGACAGTTCCTCTGTCCCACCGGACAGTTCCTCTGACCCACCTGACAGTTCCTCTGTTCCATGTACAGTTCCTCTGCCTCATCGGACAGTTCCCTAGTCCCACCGAACAGTTCCTCTGTCCCATCGTACAGTTCTTCTGTCATTCTGAGAACAAGTGATATTAGAAGAACGAGATATGCTATGTTGGCCGCCGGACCGTAGCCGGAGAACAACCTAATTAGGGTACTTTGAACGGAATCGGTACGTGTACGCACAGAAATCTGTTCTATGTATTAGTGCGGATACCTTAGCGATGCCTTAGCGTAAGCGAAGGTGTGCAGTAGTATTTTTGAACAAAACAGGCGACACTCGGCAAAACAATTCCACTCAGTACGAACTGCGCATAGCACATCTCGTTCTTCTTATATCTTTGGGTGTAATACTCTCCGGTAAAATAAATATACTCGTACATTTGTTCAAATGTAGATTCCTACAGTCATGAATGTATGCACATACACCGAAGAGTTCCTCTGTCCCATCGGACAGTTCCTCTGTCCCACCGGACACTTCCTCTGTCCCACCGGACAGTTCCTCTGTCCCACCGGACAGTTTCTCTGTACCACCGGACAGTTCCTCTGTCCCACCGGACAGTTCCTCTGTCCTACCGGACAGTTCGTCTGTCCCACCGGACAGTTCCTCTGTCCCACTGGACAGTTCCTCTGTCCCACCGGACATTTCCTCTGTCCCATCGTACAGTTTTTCTGTCTGTCTGATTTCAAGTGGATGTATGTAATACTCTCCGGTAAAATAAATATACTCGTACATATGTTCAAATGTATATTCCTACAGTCATGAATGTATGTACATACACCGAACAGTTCCTCTTTTCTTCCGGACAGTTCTTCTGTTCCATGAACAGTTCCTCTGTCCCATCGGACAGTTCCTCTGTCCCACCGGACAGTTCCTCTGTCCCACCGGACAGTTCTTTTGTCCCATCGGACAGTTCCTCTGTCCCACCGGACACTTCCTCTGACCCAGCGGACAGTTCCTCTGTCCCACCGGACAGTTTCTCTGTACCACCGGACAGTTCCTCTGTCCCACCGGACAAATCCTCTGTCCCACCTGACAGTTCCTCTGTTCCTTGAAAAGTTCCTCTGCCCCATCGGACAGTTCCTCAGTTTCACCAAACAGTTCCTCTGTCCCATCGTACAGTTCTTCTGTCTGTCTGACTACAAGTGGATGGGTGTAATACTCTCCGGTAAAATAAATATACTCGTACATATGTTCAAATGTAGATTCCTACAGTCATGAATGTATGTACATACACCGAACAGTTCCTCTTTTCTTCCGGACAGTTCTTCTGTTCCATGAACAGTTCCTCTGTCCCATCGGACAGTTCCTCTGTCCCACCGGACAGTTCCTCTGTCCCACCGGACAGTTCCTTTGTCCCATCGGACAGTTCCTCTGTCCCACCGGATACTTCCTCTGTCCCTCCGGACAGTTCCTCTGTCTGTCTGACTGCGAGTGGATGGGTGTAATACTCTCCGGTAAAATAAATACACTCGTACATATGTTCAAATGTTGATTCCTACAGTCATGAATGTATCTACATACACCGAACAGTTCCTCTTTTCCACCGGACAGTTCTTCTGTTCCATGAATAGTTCCTCTGTCCCATCGGACAGTTCCTCTGTCCCACCGGATACTTTCTCTGTCCCACCGGACAGTTCCTCTGTCCCACCGGACAGTTCCTCTGTCCCACCGGATACTTCCTCTGTCCCTCCGGACAGTTCCTCTGTCTGTCTGACTGCGAGTGGATGGGTGTAATACTCTCCGGTAAAATAAATACACTCGTACATATGTTCAAATGTTGATTCCTACAGTCATGAATGTATCTACATACACCGAACAGTTCCTCTTTTCCACCGGACAGTTCTTCTGTTCCATGAATAGTTCCTCTGTCCCATCGGACAGTTCCTCTGTCCCACCGGATACTTTCTCTGTCCCACCGGACAGTTCTTTTGTCCCATCGGACAGTTCCTCTGTCCCACCGGACACTTCCTCTGACCCAGCGGACAGTTCCTCTGTCCCACCGGACAGTTTCTCTGTACCACCGGACAGTTCCTCTGTCCCACCGGACAAATCCTCTGTCCCACCTGACAGTTCCTCTGTTCCTTGAAAAGTTCCTCTGCCCCATCGGACAGTTCCTCAGTTTCACCAAACAGTTCCTCTGTCCCATCGTACAGTTCTTCTGTCTGTCTGACTACAAGTGGATGGGTGTAATACTCTCCGGTAAAATAAATATACTCGTACATATGTTCAAATGTAGATTCCTACAGTCATGAATGTATGTACATACACCGAACAGTTCCTCTTTTCTTCCGGACAGTTCTTCTGTTCCATGAACAGTTCCTCTGTCCCATCGGACAGTTCCTCTGTCCCATCGGACAGTTCCTCTGTCCCACCGGATACTTCCTCTGTCCCTCCGGACAGTTCCTCTGTCTGTCTGACTGCGAGTGGATGGGTGTAATACTCTCCGGTAAAATAAATACACTCGTACATATGTTCAAATGTTGATTCCTACAGTCATGAATGTATCTACATACACCGAACAGTTCCTCTTTTCCACCGGACAGTTCTTCTGTTCCATGAATAGTTCCTCTGTCCCACCGGACAGTTCCTCTGTCCCACCGGACAGTTCTTTTGTCCCATCGGACAGTTCCTCTGTCCCACCGGACACTTCCTCTGACCCAGCGGACAGTTCCTCTGTCCCACCGGACAGTTTCTCTGTACCACCGGACAGTTCCTCTGTCCCACCGGACAAATCCTCTGTCCCACCTGACAGTTCCTCTGTTCCTTGAAAAGTTCCTCTGCCCCATCGGACAGTTCCTCAGTTTCACCAAACAGTTCCTCTGTCCCATCGTACAGTTCTTCTGTCTGTCTGACTACAAGTGGATGGGTGTAATACTCTCCGGTAAAATAAATATACTCGTACATATGTTCAAATGTAGATTCCTACAGTCATGAATGTATGTACATACACCGAACAGTTCCTCTTTTCTTCCGGACAGTTCTTCTGTTCCATGAACAGTTCCTCTGTCCCATCGGACAGTTCCTCTGTCCCACCGGACAGTTCCTCTGTCCCACCGGACAGTTCCTTTGTCCCATCGGACAGTTCCTCTGTCCCACCGGATACTTCCTCTGTCCCTCCGGACAGTTCCTCTGTCTGTCTGACTGCGAGTGGATGGGTGTAATACTCTCCGGTAAAATAAATACACTCGTACATATGTTCAAATGTTGATTCCTACAGTCATGAATGTATCTACATACACCGAACAGTTCCTCTTTTCCACCGGACAGTTCTTCTGTTCCATGAATAGTTCCTCTGTCCCATCGGACAGTTCCTCTGTCCCACCGGATACTTTCTCTGTCCCACCGGACAGTTCCTCTGTCCCACCGGACAGTTCCTCTGTCCCACCGGACAGTTCCTCTGTCCCACCGGACAGTTCTTTTGTCCCATCGGACAGTTCCTCTGTCCCACCGGACACTTCCTCTGACCCAGCGGACAGTTCCTCTGTCCCACCGGACAGTTTCTCTGTACCACCGGACAGTTCCTCTGTCCCACCGGACAAATCCTCTGTCCCACCTGACAGTTCCTCTGTTCCTTGAAAAGTTCCTCTGCCCCATCGGACAGTTCCTCAGTTTCACCAAACAGTTCCTCTGTCCCATCGTACAGTTCTTCTGTCTGTCTGACTACAAGTGGATGGGTGTAATACTCTCCGGTAAAATAAATATACTCGTACATATGTTCAAATGTAGATTCCTACAGTCATGAATGTATGTACATACACCGAACAGTTCCTCTTTTCTTCCGGACAGTTCTTCTGTTCCATGAACAGTTCCTCTGTCCCATCGGACAGTTCCTCTGTCCCACCGGACAGTTCCTCTGTCCCACCGGACAGTTCCTTTGTCCCATCGGACAGTTCCTCTGTCCCACCGGATACTTCCTCTGTCCCTCCGGACAGTTCCTCTGTCTGTCTGACTGCGAGTGGATGGGTGTAATACTCTCCGGTAAAATAAATACACTCGTACATATGTTCAAATGTTGATTCCTACAGTCATGAATGTATCTACATACACCGAACAGTTCCTCTTTTCCACGGGACAGTTCTTCTGTTCCATGAACAGTTCCTCTGTCCCATCGGACAGTTCCTCTGTCCCACCGGACAGTTCCTCTGTCCCACCGGACAGTTCCTTTGTCCCATCGGACAGTTCCTCTGTCCCAACGGATACTTCCTCTGTCCCACCGGACAGTTCCTCTGTCCCACCGGACAGTTCCTCTGTCCCACCGGACAGTTCCTCTGTCCCACCGGACAGTTCCTCTGTCCCACCGGACAGTTCCTCTGACCCACCTGACAGTTCCTCTGTTCCATGTACAGTTCCTCTGCCTCATCGGACAGTTCCCTAGTCCCACCGAACAGTTCCTCTGTCCCATCGTACAGTTCTTCTGTCAGTCTGCGAACAAGTGGATGGGTGTAATCAATGATATTAGAAGAACGAGATATGCTATGTTGGCCGCCGGACCGTAGCCGGAGAACAACCTAATTAGGGTACTTTGAACGGTATCGGGACGTGTACGCACAGAAATCTGTTCTATGTATTAGTGCGGATACCTAAGCGATGCCTTAGCGTAAGCGAAGGTGTGCAGTAGTATTTTTGAACAAAACCGGCGACACTCGGCAAAACAATTCCACTCAGTACGAACTGCGCATAGCACATCTCGTTCTTCTAATATCTTTGGGTGTAATACTCTCCGGTAAAATAAATATACTCGTACATTTGTTCAAATGTAGATTCCTACAGTCATGAATGTATGCACATACACCGAACAGTTCCTCTGTCTCATCGGAAAGTTCCTCTGTCCCACCGGATACTTCCTCTGTCCCACCGGACAGTTCCTCTGTCCCACCGGACAGTTCCTCTGTCCCACCGGACAGTTCCTCTGTCCCACCGGACAGTTCCTCTGTCCCACCGGACAGTTCCTCTGTCCCACCGGACAGTTCCTCTTTCCACCGGTAAGTTCGTCTGACCCACCTGACAGTTCCTCTGTCCCACCGGACAGTTCCTTTTTCCCAACGGACTGTTCCTCTGTCCCACCGGATACTTCCTCTGTCCCTCCGGACAGTTCCTCTATCTGTCTGACTACGAGTGGATGGGTGTAATACTCTCCGGTAAAATAAAAACACTCGTATATATGTTCAAATGTTGATTCCTACAGTCATGGATGTATGAACATACACCGAACAGTTCCTCTTTTCCACCGGACAGTTCTTCTGTTCCATGAACAGTTCCTCTGTCCCATCGGACAGTTCCTCTGTCCCAACGGATACTTCCTCTGTCCCACCGGACAGTTCCTCTTTCCCACCGGACAAATCTTCTGTCCCACCGGACAGTTCCTCTGTCCCACCGAACAGTTGCTCTGTCCCACCGGACAGTTCCTCTGTCCCACCGGACAGTTCCTCTGTCCCACCGGACAGTTCCTCTGTCCCACCGGACAGTTCCTCTGTCCCACCGGACAGTTCCTCTGTCCCACCGGACAGTTCCTCTGTCCCACCGGACAGTTCCTCTGTCCCACTGGACAGTTCCTCTGTCCCACCGGACATTTCCTCTGTCCCATCGTACAGTTCTTCTGTCTGTCTGATTTCAAGTGGATGTATGTAATACTCTCCGGTAAAATAAATACACTCGTACATATGTTCAAATGTAGATTCCTACAGTCATGAATGTATGTACATACACCGAACAGTTCCTCTTTTCTTCCGGACAGTTCTTCTGTTCCATGAACAGTTCCTCTGTCCCATCGGACAGTTCCTCTGTCCCACCGGACAGTTCCTCTGTCCCACCGGACAGTTCCTTTGTCCCATCGGACAGTTCCTCTGTCCCACCGGATACTTCCTCTGTCCCTCCGGACAGTTCCTCTGTCTGTCTGACTGCGAGTGGATGGGTGTAATACTCTCCGGTAAAATAAATACACTCGTACATATGTTCAAATGTTGATTTCTACAGTCATGAATGTATCTACATACACCGAACAGTTCCTCTTTTCCACCGGACAGTTCTTCTGTTCCATGAATAGTTCCTCTGTCCCATCGGACAGTTCCTCTGTCCCACCGGATACTTTCTCTGTCCCACCGGACAGTTCCTCTGTCCCACCGGACAGTTACTCTGTCCCACGGACAGTTCCTCTGTCCCACCGGACAGTTCCTCTGTCCCACCGGACACTTCCTCTGACCCACCGGACAGTTCCTCTGTCCCACCGGACAGTTTCTCTGTACCACCGGACAGTTCCTCTGTCCCACCGGACAAATCCTCTGTCCCACCTGACAGTTCCTCTGTTCCATGAAAAGTTCATCTGCCCCATCGGACAGTTCCTCAGTTTCACCAAACAGTTCCTCTGTCCCATCGTACAGTTCTTCTGTCTGTCTGACTACAAGTGGATGGGTGTAATACTCTCCGGTAAAATAAATATACTCGTACATATGTTCAAATGTAGATTCCTACAGTCATGAATGTATGTACATACACCGAACAGTACCTCAGTCCCCTCGGAAAGTTCCTCTGTCCCACCGGACAGTTCCACTGTCCCACCGGACAGTTTCTCTGTACCACCGGACAGTTCCTCTGTCCCACCGGACAAATCCTCTGTCCCACCTGACAGTTCCTCTGTTCCATGGAAAGTTCCTCTGCCCCATCGGACAGTTCCTCAGTTTCACCAAACAGTTCCTCTGTCCCATCGTACAGTTCTTCTGTCTGTCTGACTACAAGTGGTGGGTGTAATACTCTCCGGTAAAATAAATATACTCGTACATATGTTCAAATGTATATTCCTACAGTCATGAATGTATCTACATACACCGAACAGTTCCTCTTTTCCACGGGACAGTTCTTCTGTTCCATGAACAGTTCCTCTGTCCCATCGGACAGTTCCTCTGTCCCACCGGACAGTTCCTCTGTCCCACCGGACAGTTCCTTTGTCCCATCGGACAGTTCCTCTGTCCCAACGGATACTTCCTCTGTCCCACCGGACAGTTCCTCTGTCCCACCGGACAGTTCCTCTGTCCCACCGGACAGTTCCTCTGTCCCACCGGACAGTTCCTCTGTCCCACCGGACAGTTCCTCTGACCCACCTGACAGTTCCTCTGTTCCATGTACAGTTCCTCTGCCTCATCGGACAGTTCCCTAGTCCCACCGAACAGTTCCTCTGTCCCATCGTACAGTTCTTCTGTCTGTCTGACTACAAGTGGATGGGTGTAATATTCTCCGGTAAAATAAATATACTCGTACATATGTTCAAATGTAGATTCCTACAATCAAGAATGTATGTACATACACCGAACAGTTCCTCTTTTCCACCGGACAGTTCTTCTGTTCCAAGAAGAGTTCCTCTGTCCCATCGGACAGTTCCCTAGTCCCACCGGACAGTTCCTCTGTCCCACCGGACAGTTCCTCTGTCCCACCGAACAGTTCTTCTGTCTGTCTGACTACAAGTGGATGGGTGTAATACTCTCCGGTTAAATAAATATACTCGTACATATGTTCAAATGTAGATTCCTACAGTCAAGAATGTATGTACATACACCGAACAGTTCCTCTTTTCCACCGGACAGTTCTTCTGTTCCATGAACAGTTCCTCTGTCCCATCGGACAGTTCCTCTGTCCCAACGGATACTTCCTCTGTCCCACCGGACAGTTCGTCTGTCACACCGGACAGTTCCTCAGTCCCACCGCACAGTTCCTCTGTCCCACCGGACAGTTCCTCTGTCCCACCGGACAGTTCCTCTGACCCACCTGACAGTTCCTCTGTTCCATGTACAGTTCCTCTGCCTCATCGAACAGTTCCCTAGTCCCACCGAACAGTTCCTCTGTCCCATCGTACAGTTCTTCTGTCAGTCTGAGAACAAGTGATATTAGAAGAACGAGATATGCTATGTTGGCCGCCGGACCGTAGCCGGAGAACAACCTAATTAGGGTACTTTGAACGGAATCGGTACGTGTACGCACAGAAATCTGTTCTATGTATTAGTGCGGATACCTTAGCGATGCCTTAGCGTAAGCGAAGGTGTGCAGTAGTATTTTTGAACAAAACAGGCGACACTCGGCAAAACAATTCCACTCAGTACGAACTGCGCATAGCACATCTCGTTCTTCTTATATCTTTGGGTGTAATACTCTCCGGTAAAATAAATATACTCGTACATTTGTTCAAATGTAGATTCCTACAGTCATGAATGTATGCACATACACCGAAGAGTTCCTCTGTCCCATCGGACAGTTCCTCTGTCCCACCGGACACTTCCTCTGTCCCACCGGACAGTTCCTCTGTCCCACCGGACAGTTTCTCTGTACCACCGGACAGTTCCTCTGTCCCACCGGACAGTTCCTCTGTCCTACCGGACAGTTCGTCTGTCCCACCGGACAGTTCCTCTGTCCCACTGGACAGTTCCTCTGTCCCACCGGACATTTCCTCTGTCCCATCGTACAGTTCTTCTGTCTGTCTGATTTCAAGTGGATGTATGTAATACTCTCCGGTAAAATAAATATACTCGTACATATGTTCAAATGTATATTCCTACAGTCATGAATGTATGTACATACACCGAACAGTTCCTCTTTTCTTCCGGACAGTTCTTCTGTTCCATGAACAGTTCCTCTGTCCCATCGGACAGTTCCTCTGTCCCACCGGACAGTTCCTCTGTCCCACCGGACAGTTCTTTTGTCCCATCGGACAGTTCCTCTGTCCCACCGGACACTTCCTCTGACCCAGCGGACAGTTCCTCTGTCCCACCGGACAGTTTCTCTGTACCACCGGACAGTTCCTCTGTCCCACCGGACAAATCCTCTGTCCCACCTGACAGTTCCTCTGTTCCTTGAAAAGTTCCTCTGCCCCATCGGACAGTTCCTCAGTTTCACCAAACAGTTCCTCTGTCCCATCGTACAGTTCTTCTGTCTGTCTGACTACAAGTGGATGGGTGTAATACTCTCCGGTAAAATAAATATACTCGTCCATATGTTCAAATGTAGATTCCTACAGTCATGAATGTATGTACATACACCGAACAGTACCTCAGTCCCACCGGAAAGTTCCTCTGTCCCACCGGACAGTTCCTCTGTCCCACCGGACAGTTTCTGTGTACCACCGGACAGTTCCTCTGTCCCACCGGACAGTTCCTCTGACCCACCTGACAGTTCCTCTGTTCCATGAACAGTTCCTCTGCCCCATCGGCCAGTTCCCTAGTCCCACCGAACAGTTCCTCTGTCCCATCGTACAGTTCTTCTGTCTCTCTGAGTACAAGTGGATGGGTGTAATACTCTCCGGTAAAATAAATACACTCGTACATATGTTCAAATGTAGATTCCTACAGTCATGAATGTATGTACATACACCGAACAGTTCCTCTTTTCTTCCGGACAGTTCTTCTGTTCCATGAACAGTTCCTCTGTCCCATCGGACAGTTCCTCTGTCCCACCGGACAGTTCCTCTGTCCCACCGGACAGTTCCTTTGTCCCATCGGACAGTTCCTCTGTCCCACCGGATACTTCCTCTGTCCCTCCGGACAGTTCCTCTGTCTGTCTGACTGCGAGTGGATGGGTGTAATACTCTCCGGTAAAATAAATACACTCGTACATATGTTCAAATGTTGATTCCTACAGTCATGAATGTATCTACATACACCGAACAGTTCCTCTTTTCCACCGGACAGTTCTTCTGTTCCATGAATAGTTCCTCTGTCCCATCGGACAGTTCCTCTGTCCCACCGGATACTTTCTCTGTCCCACCGGACAGTTCCTCTGTCCCACCGGACAGTTACTCTGTCGCACCGGACAGTTCCTCTGTCCCATCGTACAGTTCTTCTGTCTGTCTGACTACAAGTGGTGGGTGTAATACTCTCCGGTAAAATAAATATACTCGTACATATGTTCAAATGTATATTCCTACACTCATGAATGTATCTACATACACCGAACAGTTCCTCTTTTCCACGGGACAGTTCTTCTGTTCCATGAACAGTTCCTCTGTCCCATCGGACAGTTCCTCTGTCCCACCGGACAGTTCCTCTGTCCCACCGGACAGTTCCTTTGTCCAATCGGACAGTTCCTCTGTCCCAACGGATACTTCCTCTGTCCCACCGGACAGTTCCTCTGTCCCACCGGACAGTTCCTCTGTCCCACCGGACAGTTCCTCTGTCCCACCGGACAGTTCCTCTGTCCCACCGGACAGTTCCTCTGACCCACCTGACAGTTCCTCTGTTCCATGTACAGTTCCTCTGCCTCATCGGACAGTTCCCTAGTCCCACCGAACAGTTCCTCTGTCCCATCGTACAGTTCTTCTGTCAGTCTGCGAACAAGTGGATGGGTGTAATCAATGATATTAGAAGAACGAGATATGCTATGTTGGCCGCCGGACCGTAGCCGGAGAACAACCTAATTAGGGTACTTTGAACGGTATCGGGACGTGTACGCACAGAAATCTGTTCTATGTATTAGTGCGGATACCTAAGCGATGCCTTAGCGTAAGCGAAGGTGTGCAGTAGTATTTTTGAACAAAACCGGCGACACTCGGCAAAACAATTCCACTCAGTACGAACTGCGCATAGCACATCTCGCTCTTCTAATATCTTTGGGTGTAATACTCTCCGGTAAAATAAATATACTCGTACATTTGTTCAAATGTAGATTCCTACAGTCATGAATGTATGCACATACACCGAACAGTTCCTCTGTCTCATCGGAAAGTTCCTCTGTCCCACCGGATACTTCCTCTGTCCCACCGGACAGTTCCTCTGTCCCACCGGACAGTTCCTCTGTCCCACCGGACAGTTCCTCTGTCCCACCGGACAGTTCCTCTGTCCCACCGGACAGTTCCTCTGTCCCACCGGACAGTTCCTCTTTCCCACCGGACAGTTCGTCTGACCCACCTGACAGTTCCTCTGTCTCACCGCACAGTTCCTCTGTCCCACCGGCCAGTTCCCTAGTCCCACCGAACAGTTCCTCTGTCCCATCGTACAGTTCTTCTGACTGTCTGAGTACAAGTGAATGGGTGTAATACTCTCCGGTAAAATAAATACACTTGTACATATGTTCAAATGTAGATTCCTACAGTCATGAATGTATGTACATACACCCAACAGTTCCTCTTTTCTTCCGGACAGTTCTTCTGTTCCATGAACAGTTCCTCTGTCCCATCGGACAGTTCCTCTGTCCCACCGGACAGTTCCTCTGTCCCACCGGACAGTTCCTTTTTCCCATCGGACTGTTCCTCTGTCCCACCGGATACTTCCTCTGTCCCTCCGGACAGTTCCTCTGTCTGTCTGACTACGAGTGGATGGGTGTAATACTCTCCGGTAAAATAAAAACACTCGTATATATGTTCAAATGTTGATTCCTACAGTCATGGATGTATGAACATACACCGAACAGTTCCTCTTTTCCACCGGACAGTTCTTCTGTTCCATGAACAGTTCCTCTGTCCCATCGGACAGTTCCTCTGTCCCAACGGATACTTCCTCTGTCCCACCGGACAGTTCCTCTTTCCCACCGGACAAATCTTCTGTCCCACCGGACAGTTCCTCTGTCCCACCGAACAGTTGCTCTGTCCCACCGGACAGTTCCTCTGTCCCACCGGACAGTTCCTCTGTCCCACCGGACAGTTCCTCTGTCCCACCGGACAGTTCCTCTGTCCCACCGGACAGTTCCTCTGTCCCACCGGACAGTTCCTCTGTCCCACCGGACAGTTCCTCTGACCCACCTGACAGTTCCTCTGTTCCATGTACAGTTCCTCTGTCCCACCGGACAGTTCCTCTGTCCCACCGGACAGTTCCTCTGTCCCACCGGACAGTTCCTCTGACCCCCCTGACAGTTCCTCTGTTCCATGAACAGTTCCTGTGTCCCATCGGACAGTTCCTCTGTCCCACCGGACACTTCCTCTGTCCCACCGGACAGTTCCTCTGTCCCACCGGACAGTTTATCTGTACCACCGGACAGTTCCTCTGTCCCACCGGACAGTTCCTCTGTTCTACCGGACAGTTCGTCTGTCTTACCGGACAGTTCCTCTGTCCCACTGGACAGTTCCTCTGTCCCACCGGACATTTCCTCTGTCCCATCGTACAGTTCTTCTGTCTGTCTGAGTACAAGTGGATGGGTGTAATACTCAGCGGTAAAATAAATATACTCGTACATTTTGTCAAATGTAGATTCCTACAGTCTAGAATGTATGAACATACACCGAACAGTTCCTCAGTCCCACCGGAAAGTTCCTCTGTCCCACCGGACAGTTCCTCTGTCCTACCGGACAGTTCCTCTGTCCCACCGGACAGTTCCTCTGTCCTACCGGACAGTTCCTCTGTCCCACCGGACAGTTCCTCTGTCCCACCGGACAGTTCCTCTGTCCCACCGGACATTTCCTCTGTCCCATCGTACAGTTCTTCTGTCTGTCTGAGTACAAGTGGATGTATGTAATACTCTCCGGTAAAATAAATATACTCGTACATATGTTCAAATGTATATTCCTACAGTCATGAATGTATCTACATACACCGAACAGTTCCTCTTTTCCACCGGACAGTTCTTCTGTTCCATGAATAGTTCCTCTGTCCCATCGGACAGTTCCTCTGTCCCACCGGACAGTTCCTCTGTCCCACCGGACAGTTCCTTTGTCCCATCGGACAGTTCCTCTGTCCCAACGGATACTTCCTCTGTCCCACCGGACAGTTCCTCTGTCCCACCGGACAGTTCCTCTGTCCCACCGGACAGTTCCTCTGTCCCACCGGACAGTTCCTCTGTCCCACCGGACAGTTCCTCTGTCCCACCGGACAGTTCCTCTGACCCACCTGACAGTTCCTCTGTTCCATGTACAGTTCCTCTGCCTCATCGGACAGTTCCCTAGTCCCACCGAACAGTTCCTCTGTCCCATCGTACAGTTCTTCTGTCAGTCTGCGAACAAGTGGATGGGTGTAATCAATGATATTAGAAGAACGAGATATGCTATGTTGGCCGCCGGACCGTAGCCGGAGAACAACCTAATTAGGGTACTTTGAACGGTATCGGGACGTGTACGCACAGAAATCTGTTCTATGTATTAGTGCGGATACCTTAGCGATGCCTTAGCGTAAGCGAAGGTGTGCAGTAGTATTTTTGAACAAAACCGGCGACACTCGGCAAAACAATTCCACTCAGTACGAACTGCGCATAGCACATCTCGTTCTTCTAATATCTTTGGGTGTAATACTCTCCGGTAAAATAAATATACTCGTACATTTGTTCAAATGTAGATTCCTACAGTCATGAATGTATGCACATACACCGAACAGTTCCTCTGTCTCATCGGAAAGTTCCTCTGTCCCACCGGATACTTCCTCTGTCCCACCGGACAGTTCCTCTGTCCCACCGGACAGTTCCTCTGTCCCACAGGACAGTTCCTCTGTCCCACCGGACAGTTCCTCTTTCCCAGCGGACAGTTCGTCTGACCCACCTGACAGTTCCTCTGTCCCACCGGACAGTTCATCTGTCCCACCGGACAGTTCCTCTGACCCACCTGACAGTTCCTCTGTTCCATGAACAGTTCCTCTGTCCCACCGAACAGTTCCTTTGTCCCATCGGACAGTTCCTCTGTCCCACCGGATACTTCCTCTGTCCCTCCGGACAGTTCCTCTGTCTGTCTGACTACGAGTGGATGGGTGTAATACTCTCCGGTTAAATAAAAACACTCGTACATATGTTCAAATGTTGATTCCTACAGTCATGGATGTATGAACATACACCGAACAGTTCCTCTTTTCCACCGGACAGTTCTTCTGTTCCATGAACAGTTCCTCTGTCCCATCGGACAGTTCCTCTGTCCCACCGGACAGTTCCTCTGTCCCACCGGACAGTTCCTTTGTCCCATCGGACAGTTCCTCTGTCCCAACGGATACATCCTCTGTCCCACCGGACAGTTCCTCTGTCCCACCGGACAGTTTCTCTGTACCACCGGACAGTTCCTCTGTCCCACCGGACAGTTCCTCTGTCCTACCGGACAGTTCGTCTGTTCCACCGGACAGTTCCTCTGTCCCACTGGACAGTTCCTCTGTCCCACCGGACATTTCCTCTGTCCCATCGTACAGTTCTTCTGTCTGTCTGAGTACAAGTGGATGAATGTAATACTCTCCGGTAAAATAAATATACTCGTACATATGTTCAAATGTAGATTCCTACAGTCATGAATGTATGTACATACACCGAACAGTTCCTCTTTTCTTCCGGACAGTTCTTCTGTTCCATGAACAGTTCCTCTGTCCCATCGGACAGTTCCTCTGTCCCACCGGACAGTTCCTCTGTCCCACCGAACAGTTCCTTTGTCCAATCGGACAGTTCCTCTGTCCCACCGGATACTTCCTCTGTCCCTCCGGACAGTTCCTCTGTCTGTCTGACTACGAGTGGATGGGTGTAATACTCTCCGGTAAAATAAATACACTCGTACATATGTTCAAATGTTGATTCCTACAGTCATGGATGTATGAACATACACCGAACAGTTCCTCTTTTCCACCGGACAGTTCTTCTGTTCCATGAACAGTTCCTCTGTCCCATCGGACAGTTCTTCTGTCCCACCGGACAGTTCCTCTGTCCCACCGGACAGTTCCTTTGTCCCATCGGACAGTTCCTCTGTCCCAACGGATACATCCTCTGTCCCACCGGACAGTTCCTCTGTCCCACCGGACAGTTTCTCTGTACCACCGGACAGTTCCTCTGTCCCACCGGACAGTTCCTCTGTCCTACCGGACAGTTCGTCTGTTCCACCGGACAGTTCCTCTGTCCCACTGGACAGTTCCTCTGTCCCACCGGACATTTCCTCTGTCCCATCGTACAGTTCTTCTGTCTGTCTGAGTACAAGTGGATGTATGTAATACTCTCCGGTAAAATAAATATACTCGTACATATGTTCAAATATATATTCCTACAGTCATGAATGTATGTACATACACCGAACAGTTCCTCTTTTCTTCCGGACAGTTCTTCTGTTCCATGAACAGTTCCTCTGCCCCATCGGACAGTTCCCTAGTCCCACCGAACAGTTTCTCTGTCCCATCGTACAGTTCTTTTGTCAGTCTGAGAACAAGTGGATGGGTGTAATCAAAGATATTAGAAGAACGAGATATGCTATGTTGGCCGCCGGACCGTAGCCGGAGAACAACCTAATTAGGGTACTTTGAACAGTATCGGGACGTGTACGCACAGAAATCTGTTCTATGTATTAGTGCGGATACCTTAGCGATGCCTTAGCGTAAGCGAAGGTGTGCAGTAGTATTTTTGAATAAAACCGGCGACACTCGGCAAAACAATTCCACTCAGTACGAACTGCGCATAGCACATCTCGTTCTTCTAATATCTTTGGGTGTAATACTCTCCGGTAAAATAAATATACTCGTACATTTGTTCAAATGTAGATTCCTACAGTCATGAATTAATGCACATACACCGAACAGTTCCTCTGTCCCATCGGAAAGATCCTCTGTCCCACCGGATACTTCCTCTGTCCCACTGGACAGTTCCTCTGTCCCACCGGACAGTTCCTCTGTCCCACCGGACAGTTCCTCTGTCCCACCGGACAGTTCCTCTGACCCACCTGACAGTTCCTCTGTTCCATGTACAGTTCCTTTGCCCCATCGGACAGTTCCCTAGTCCCACCGAACAGTTCCTCTGTCCCATCGTACAGTTCTTCTGTCTGTCTGACTACAAGTGGATGGGTGTAATATTCTCCGGTAAAATAAATATACTCGTACATATGTTCAAATGTAGATTCCTACAATCAAGAATGTATGTACATACACCGAAATGTTCCTCTTTTCCACCGGACAGTTCTTCTGTTCCATGAAGAGATCCTCTGTCCCATCGGACAGTTCCTCTGTCCCACCGGACACTTCCTTTGTCCCATCGTACAGTTCTTCTGTCTGTCTGAGTACAAGTGGATGGGTGTAATACTCAGCGGTAAGATAAATATACTCGTACATATTGTCAAATGTAGATTCCTACAGTCATGAATGTATGTACATACACCGAACAGTTCCTCAGTCCCACCGGTAAGTTCCTCTGTCCCACCGGACAGTTCCTCTGTCCTACCGGACAGTTCCTCTGTCCCACCGGACAGTTCCTCTGTCCTACCGGATAGTTCCTCTGTCCCACCGGACAGTTCCTCTGTCCCACCGGACAGTTCCTCTGTCCCACCGGACATTTCCTCTGTCCCATCGTACAGTTCTTCTGTCTGTCTGAGTACAAGTGGATGTATGTAATACTCTCCGGTAAAATAAATATACTCGTACATATGTTCAAATGTATATTCCTACAGTCATGAATGTATCTACATACACCGAACAGTTCCTCTTTTCCACGGGACAGTTCTTCTGTTCCATGAACAGTTCCTCTGTCCCATCGGACAGTTCCTCTGTCAAACCGGACAGTTCCTTTGTCCCATCGGACAGTTCCTCTGGCCCAACGGATACTTCCTCTGTCCCACCGGACAGTTCCTCTGTCCCACCGGACAGTTCCTCTGTCCCACCGGACAGTTCCTCTGTCCCACCGGACAGTTCCTCTGTCCCACCGGACAGTTCCTCTGTCCCACCGGACAGTTCCTCTGTCCCACCGGACAGTTCCTCTGACCCACCTGACAGTTCCTCTGTTCCATGTACAGTTCCTCTGCCTCATCGGACAGTTCCCTAGTCCCACCGAACAGTTCCTCTGTCCCATCGTGCAGTTCTTCTGTCAGTCTGCGAACAAGTGGATGGGTGTAATCAATGATATTAGAAGAACGAGATATGCTATGTTGGCCGCCGGACCGTAGCCGGAGAACAACCTAATAAGTGTACTTTGAACGGTATCGGAACGTGTACGCACAAAAATCTGTTCTATGTATTAGTGCGGATACCTTAGCGATGCCTTAGCGTAAGCGAAGGTGTGCAGTAGTATTTTTGAACAAAACCGGCGACACACGGCAAAACAATTCCACTCAGTACGAACTGCGCATAGCACATCTCGTTCTTCTAATATCTTTGGGTGTAATACTCTCCGGTAAAATAAATATACTCGTACATTTGTTCAAATGTAGATTCCTACAGTCATGAATGTATGCACATACACCGAACAGTTCCTCTTTTCCACCGGACAGTTCTTCTGTTCCATGAAGAGTTCCTCTGTCCCATCGGACAGTTCCCTAGTCCCACCGGACAGTTCCTCTGTCCCACCGGACAGTTCCTCTGTCCCACCGGACAGTTTCTGTGTACCACCGGACAGTTCCTCTGTCCCACCGGACAGTTCCTCTGACCCACCTGACAGTTCCTCTGTTCCATGAACAGTTCCTCTGCCCCATCGGCCAGTTCCCTAGTCCCACCGAACAGTTCCTCTGTCCCATCGTACAGTTCTTCTGTCTGTCTGAGTACAAGTGGATGGGTGTAATACTCTCCGGTAAAATAAATACACTCGTACATATGTTCAAATGTAGATTCCTACAGTCATGAATGTATGTACATACACCGAACAGTTCCTCTTTTCTTCCGGACAGTTCTTCTGTTCCATGAACAGTTCCTCTGTCCCATCGGACAGTTCCTCTGTCCCACCGGACAGTTCCTCTGTCCCACCGGACAGTTCCTTTGTCCCATCGGACAGTTCCTCTGTCCCACCGGATACTTCCTCTGTCCCTCCGGACAGTTCCTCTGTCTGTCTGACTGCGAGTGGATGGGTGTAATACTCTCCGGTAAAATAAATACACTCGTACATATGTTCAAATGTTGATTCCTACAGTCATGAATGTATCTACATACACCGAACAGTTCCTCTTTTCCACCGGACAGTTCTTCTGTTCCATGAATAGTTCCTCTGTCCCATCGGACAGTTCCTCTGTCCCACCGGATACTTTCTCTGTCCCACCGGACAGTTCCTCTGTCCCACCGGACAGTTACTCTGTCGCACCGGACAGTTCCTCTGTCCCATCGTACAGTTCTTCTGTCTGTCTGACTACAAGTGGTGGGTGTAATACTCTCCGGTAAAATAAATATACTCGTACATATGTTCAAATGTATATTCCTACACTCATGAATGTATCTACATACACCGAACAGTTCCTCTTTTCCACGGGACAGTTCTTCTGTTCCATGAACAGTTCCTCTGTCCCATCGGACAGTTCCTCTGTCCCACCGGACAGTTCCTCTGTCCCACCGGACAGTTCCTTTGTCCCATCGGACAGTTCCTCTGTCCCAACGGATACTTCCTCTGTCCCACCGGACAGTTCCTCTGTCCCACCGGACAGTTCCTCTGTCCCACCGGACAGTTCCTCTGTCCCACCGGACAGTTCCTCTGTCCCACCGGACAGTTCCTCTGACCCACCTGACAGTTCCTCTGTTCCATGTACAGTTCCTCTGCCTCATCGGACAGTTCCCTAGTCCCACCGAACAGTTCCTCTGTCCCATCGTACAGTTCTTCTGTCAGTCTGCGAACAAGTGGATGGGTGTAATCAATGATATAAGAAGAACGAGATATGCTATGTTGGCCGCCGGACCGTAGCCGGAGAACAACCTAATTAGGGTACTTTGAACGGTATCGGGACGTGTACGCACAGAAATCTGTTCTATGTATTAGTGCGGATACCTAAGCGATGCCTTAGCGTAAGCGAAGGTGTGCAGTAGTATTTTTGAACAAAACCGGCGACACTCGGCAAAACAATTCCACTCAGTACGAACTGCGCATAGCACATCTCGTTCTTCTAATATCTTTGGGTGTAATACTCTCCGGTAAAATAAATATACTCGTACATTTGTTCAAATGTAGATTCCTACAGTCATGAATGTATGCACATTCACCGAACAGTTCCTCTGTCTCATCGGAAAGTTCCTCTGTCCCACCGGATACTTCCTCTGTCCCACCGGACAGTTCCTCTGTCCCACCGGACAGTTCCTCTGTCCCACCGGACAGTTCCTCTGTCCCACCGGACAGTTCCTCTGTCCCACCGGACAGTTCCTCTGTCCCACCGGACAGTTCCTCTTTCCCACCGGACAGTTCGTCTGACCCACCTGACAGTTCCTCTGTCCCACCGGACAGTTCCTCTGTCCCACCGGCCAGTTCCCTAGTCCCACCGAACAGTTCTTCTGTCCCATCGTACAGTTCTTCTGACTGTCTGAGTACAAGTGGATGGGTGTAATACTCTCCGGTAAAATAAATACACTCGTACATATGTTCAAATGTAGATTCCTACAGTCATGAATGTATGTACATACACCCAACAGTTCCTCTTTTCTTCCGGACAGTTCTTCTGTTCCATGAACAGTTCCTCTGTCCCATCGGACATTTCCTCTGTCCCACCGGACAGTTCCTCTGTCCCACCGGACAGTTCCTTTTTCCCATCGGACTGTTCCTCTGTCCCACCGGATACTTCCTCTGTCCCTCCGGACAGTTCCTCTGTCTGTCTGACTACGAGTGGATGGGTGTAATACTCTCCGGTTAAATAAAAACACTCGTATATATGTTCAAATGTTGATTCCTACAGTCATGGATGTATGAACATACACCGAACAGTTCCTCTTTTCCACCGGACAGTTCTTCTGTTCCATGAACAGTTCCTCTGTCCCATCGGACAGTTCCTCTGTCCCAACGGATACTTCCTCTGTCCCACCGGACAGTTCCTCTTTCCCACCGGACAAATCTTCTGTCCCACCGGACAGTTCCTCTGTCCCACCGAACAGTTGCTCTGTCCCACCGGACAGTTCCTCTGTCCCACCGGACAGTTCCTCTGTCCCACCGGACAGTTCCTCTGTCCCACCGGACAGTTCCTCTGTCCCACCGGACAGTTCCTCTGTCCCACCGGACAGTTCCTCTGTCCCACCGGACAGTTCCTCTGTCCCACCGGACAGTTCCTCTGACCCACCTGACAGTTCCTCTGTTCCATGTACAGTTCCTCTGTCCCACCGGACAGTTCCTCTGTCCCACCGGACAGTTCCTCTGTCCCACCGGACAGTTCCTCTGACCCCCCTGACAGTTCCTCTGTTCCATGAACAGTTCCTCTGTCCCATCGGACAGTTCCTCTGTCCCACCGGACACTTCCTCTGTCCCACCGGACAGTTCCTCTGTCCCACCGGACAGTTTATCTGTACCACCGGACAGTTCCTCTGTCCCACCGGACAGTTCCTCTGTTCTACCGGACAGTTCGTCTGTCCCACCGGACAGTTCCTCTGTCCCACCGGACAGTTCCTCTGTCCCACCGGACAGTTCCTCTGTCCCACCGGACAGTTCCTCTGTCCCACCGGACAGTTCCTCTGTCCCACCGGACAGTTCCTCTGACCCACCTGACAGTTCCTCTGTTCCATGTACAGTTCCTCTGTCCCACCGGACAGTTCCTCTGTCCCACCGGACAGTTCCTCTGTCCCACCGGACAGTTCCTCTGACCCCCCTGACAGTTCCTCTGTTCCATGAACAGTTCCTCTGTCCCATCGGACAGTTCCTCTGTCCCACCGGACACTTCCTCTGTCCCACTGGACAGTTCCTCTGTCCCACCGGACATTTCCTCTGTCCCATCGTACAGTTCTTCTGTCTGTCTGAGTTTAAGTGGATGGGTGTAATACTCAGCGGTAAAATAAATATACTCGTACATTTTGTCAAATGTAGATTCCTACAGTCTAGAATGTATGTACATACACCGAACAGTTCCTCAGTCCCACCGGAAAGTTCCTCTGTCCCACCGGACAGTTCCTCTGTCCTACCGGACAGTTCCTCTGTCCCACCGGACAGTTCCTCTGTCCTACCGGACAGTTCCTCTGTCCCACCGGACAGTTCCTCTGTCCCACCGGACAGTTCCTCTGTCCCACCGGACATTTCCTCTGTCCCATCGTGCAGTTCTTCTGTCTGTCTGAGTACAAGTGGATGTATGTAATACTCTCCGGTAAAATAAATATACTCGTACATATGTTCAAATGTATATTCCTACAGTCATGAATGTATCTACATACACCGAACAGTTCCTCTTTTCCACCGGACAGTTCTTCTGTTCCATGAATAGTTCCTCTGTCCCATCGGACAGTTCCTCTGTCCCACCGGACAGTTCCTCTGTCCCACCGGACAGTTCCTTTGTCCCATCGGACAGTTCCTCTGTCCCAACGGATACTTCCTCTGTCCCACCGGACAGTTCCTCTGTCCCACCGGACAGTTCCTCTGTCCCACCGGACAGTTCCTCTGTCCCACCGGACAGTTCCTCTGTCCCACCGGACAGTTCCTCTGTCCCACCGGACAGTTCCTCTGTCCCACCGGACAGTTCCTCTGTCCCACCGGACAGTTCCTCTGTCCCACCGGACAGTTCCTCTGACCCACCTGACAGTTCCTCTGTTCCATGTACAGTTCCTCTGCCTCATCGGACAGTTCCCTAGTCCCACCGAACAGTTCCTCTGTCCCATCGTACAGTTCTTCTGTCAGTCTGCGAACAAGTGGATGGGTGTAATCAATGATATTAGAAGAACGAGATATGCTATGTTGGCCGCCGGACCGTAGCCGGAGAACAACCTAATTAGGGTACTTTGAACGGTATCGGGACGTGTACGCACAGAAATCTGTTCTATGTATTAGTGCGGATACCTTAGCGATGCCTTAGCGTAAGCGAAGGTGTGCAGTAGTATTTTTGAACAAAACCGGCGACACTCGGCAAAACGATTCCACTCAGTACGAACTGCGCATAGCACATCTCGTTCTTCTAATATCTTTGGGTGTAATACTCTCCGGTAAAATAAATATACTCGTACATTTGTTCAAATGTAGATTCCTACAGTCATGAATGTATGCACATACACCGAACAGTTCCTCTGTCTCATCGGAAAGTTCCTCTGTCCCACCGGATACTTCCTCTGTCCCACCGGACAGTTCCTCTGTCCCACCGGACAGTTCCTCTGTCCCACCGGACAGTTCCTCTGTCCCACCGGACAGTTCCTCTTTCCCAGCGGACAGTTCGTCTGACCCACCTGACAGTTCCTCTGTCCCACCGGACAGTTCATCTGTCCCACCGGACAGTTCCTCTGACCCACCTGACAGTTCCTCTGTTCCATGAACAGTTCCTCTGTCCCACCGAACAGTTCCTTTGTCCCATCGGACAGTTCCTCTGTCCCACCGGATACTTCCTCTGTCCCTCCGGACAGTTCCTCTGTCTGTCTGACTACGAGTGGATGGGTGTAATACTCTCCGGTTAAATAAAAACACTCGTACATATGTTCAAATGTTGATTCCTACAGTCATGGATGTATGAACATACACCGAACAGTTCCTCTTTTCCACCGGACAGTTCTTCTGTTCCATGAACAGTTCCTCTGTCCCATCGGACAGTTCCTCTGTCCCACCGGACAGTTCCTCTGTCCCACCGAACAGTTCCTTTGTCCAATCGGACAGTTCCTCTGTCCCACCGGATACTTCCTCTGTCCCTCCGGACAGTTCCTCTGTCTGTCTGACTACGAGTGGATGGGTGTAATACTCTCCGGTAAAATAAATACACTCGTACATATGTTCAAATGTTGATTCCTACAGTCATGGATGTATGAACATACACCGAACAGTTCCTCTTTTCCACCGGACAGTTCTTCTGTTCCATGAACAGTTCCTCTGTCCCATCGGACAGTTCCTCTGTCCCACCGGACAGTTCCTCTGTCCCACCGGACAGTTCCTTTGTCCCATCGGACAGTTCCTCTGTCCCAACGGATACATCCTCTGTCCCACCGGACAGTTCCTCTGTCCCACCGGACAGTTTCTCTGTACCACCGGACAGTTCCTCTGTCCCACCGGACAGTTCCTCTGTCCTACCGGACAATTCGTCTGTTCCACCGGACAGTTCCTCTGTCCCACTGGACAGTTCCTCTGTCCCACCGGACATTTCCTCTGTCCCATCGTACAGTTCTTCTGTCTGTCTGAGTACAAGTGGATGTATGTAATACTCTCCGGTAAAATAAATATACTCGTACATATGTTCAAATATATATTCCTACAGTCATGAATGTATGTACATACACCGAACAGTTCCTCTTTTCTTCCGGACAGTTCTTCTGTTCCATGAACAGTTCCTCTGCCCCATCGGACAGTTCCCTAGTCCCACCGAACAGTTTCTCTGTCCCATCGTACAGTTCTTTTGTCAGTCTGAGAACAAGTGGATGGGTGTAATCAAAGATATTAGAAGAACGAGATATGCTATGTTGGCCGCCGGACCGTAGCCGGAGAACAACCTAATTAGGGTACTTTGAACGGTATCGGGACGTGTACGCACAGAAATCTGTTCTATGTATTAGTGCGGATACCTCAGCGATGCCTTAGCGTAAGCGAAGGTGTGCAGTAGTATTTTTGAATAAAACCGGCGACACTCGGCAAAACAATTCCACTCAGTACGAACTGCGCATAGCACATCTCGTTCTTCTAATATCTTTGGGTGTAATACTCTCCGGTAAAATAAATATACTCGTACATTTGTTCAAATGTAGATTCCTACAGTCATGAATTAATGCACATACACCGAACAGTTCCTCTGTCCCATCGGAAAGATCCTCTGTCCCACCGGATACTTCCTCTGTCCCACTGGACAGTTCCTCTGTCCCACCGGACAGTTCCTCTGTCCCACCGGACAGTTCCTCTGTCCCACCGGACAGTTCCTCTGACCCACCTGACAGTTCCTCTGTTCCATGTACAGTTCCTTTGCCCCATCGGACAGTTCCCTAGTCCCACCGAACAGTTCCTCTGTCCCATCGTACAGTTCTTCTGACTGTCTGAGTACAAGTGGATGGGTGTAATACTCTCCGGTAAAATAAATACACTTGTACATATGTTCAAATGTAGATTCCTACAGTCATGAATGTATGTACATACACCCAACAGTTCCTCTTTTCTTCCGGACAGTTCTTCTGTTCCATGAACAGTTCCTCTGTCCCATCGGACAGTTCCTCTGTCCCACCGGACAGTTCCTCTGTCCCACCGGACAGTTCCTTTTTCCCATCGGACTGTTCCTCTGTCCCACCGGATACTTCCTCTGTCCCTCCGGACAGTTCCTCTGTCTGTCTGACTACGAGTGGATGGGTGTAATACTCTCCGGTAAAATAAAAACACTCGTATATATGTTCAAATGTTGATTCCTACAGTCATGGATGTATGAACATACACCGAACAGTTCCTCTTTTCCACCGGACAGTTCTTCTGTTCCATGAACAGTTCCTCTGTCCCATCGGACAGTTCCTCTGTCCCAACGGATACTTCCTCTGTCCCACCGGACAGTTCCTCTTTCCCACCGGACAAATCTTCTGTCCCACCGGACAGTTCCTCTGTCCCACCGAACAGTTGCTCTGTCCCACCGGACAGTTCCTCTGTCCCACCGGACAGTTCCTCTGTCCCACCGGACAGTTCCTCTGTCCCACCGGACAGTTCCTCTGTCCCACCGGACAGTTCCTCTGTCCCACCGGACAGTTCCTCTGTCCCACCGGACAGTTCCTCTGTCCCACCGGACAGTTCCTCTGACCCACCTGACAGTTCCTCTGTTCCATGTACAGTTCCTCTGTCCCACCGGACAGTTCCTCTGTCCCACCGGACAGTTCCTCTGTCCCACCGGACAGTTCCTCTGACCCCCCTGACAGTTCCTCTGTTCCATGAACAGTTCCTGTGTCCCATCGGACAGTTCCTCTGTCCCACCGGACACTTCCTCTGTCCCACCGGACAGTTCCTCTGTCCCACCGGACAGTTTATATGTACCACCGGACAGTTCCTCTGTCCCACCGGACAGTTCCTCTGTTCTACCGGACAGTTCGTCTGTCTTACCGGACAGTTCCTCTGTCCCACTGGACAGTTCCTCTGTCCCACCGGACATTTCCTCTGTCCCATCGTACAGTTCTTCTGTCTGTCTGAGTACAAGTGGATGGGTGTAATACTCAGCGGTAAAATAAATATACTCGTACATTTTGTCAAATGTAGATTCCTACAGTCTAGAATGTATGAACATACACCGAACAGTTCCTCAGTCCCACCGGAAAGTTCCTCTGTCCCACCGGACAGTTCCTCTGTCCTACCGGACAGTTCCTCTGTCCCACCGGACAGTTCCTCTGTCCTACCGGACAGTTCCTCTGTCCCACCGGACAGTTCCTCTGTCCCACCGGACAGTTCCTCTGTCCCACCGGACATTTCCTCTGTCCCATCGTGCAGTTCTTCTGTCTGTCTGAGTACAAGTGGATGTATGTAATACTCTCCGGTAAAATAAATATACTCGTACATATGTTCAAATGTATATTCCTACAGTCATGAATGTATCTACATACACCGAACAGTTCCTCTTTTCCACCGGACAGTTCTTCTGTTCCATGAATAGTTCCTCTGTCCCATCGGACAGTTCCTCTGTCCCACCGGACAGTTCCTCTGTCCCACCGGACAGTTCCTTTGTCCCATCGGACAGTTCCTCTGTCCCAACGGATACTTCCTCTGTCCCACCGGACAGTTCCTCTGTCCCACCGGACAGTTCCTCTGTCCCACCGGACAGTTCCTCTGTCCCACCGGACAGTTCCTCTGTCCCACCGGACAGTTCCTCTGTCCCACCGGACAGTTCCTCTGTCCCACCGGACAGTTCCTCTGTCCCACCGGACAGTTCCTCTGACCCACCTGACAGTTCCTCTGTTCCATGTACAGTTCCTCTGCCTCATCGGACAGTTCCCTAGTCCCACCGAACAGTTCCTCTGTCCCATCGTACAGTTCTTCTGTCAGTCTGCGAACAAGTGGATGGGTGTAATCAATGATATTAGAAGAACGAGATATGCTATGTTGGCCGCCGGACCGTAGCCGGAGAACAACCTAATTAGGGTACTTTGAACGGTATCGGGACGTGTACGCACAGAAATCTGTTCTATGTATTAGTGCGGATACCTTAGCGATGCCTTAGCGTAAGCGAAGGTGTGCAGTAGTATTTTTGAACAAAACCGGCGACACTCGGCAAAACAATTCCACTCAGTACGAACTGCGCATAGCACATCTCGTTCTTCTAATATCTTTGGGTGTAATACTCTCCGGTAAAATAAATATACTCGTACATTTGTTCAAATGTAGATTCCTACAGTCATGAATGTATGCACATACACCGAACAGTTCCTCTGTCTCATCGGAAAGTTCCTCTGTCCCACCGGATACTTCCTCTGTCCCACCGGACAGTTCCTCTGTCCCACCGGACAGTTCCTCTGTCCCACCGGACAGTTCCTCTGTCCCACCGGACAGTTCCTCTTTCCCAGCGGACAGTTCGTCTGACCCACCTGACAGTTCCTCTGTCCCACCGGACAGTTCATCTGTCCCACCGGACAGTTCCTCTGACCCACCTGACAGTTCCTCTGTTCCATGAACAGTTCCTCTGTCCCACCGAACAGTTCCTTTGTCCCATCGGACAGTTCCTCTGTCCCACCGGATACTTCCTCTGTCCCTCCGGACAGTTCCTCTGTCTGTCTGACTACGAGTGGATGGGTGTAATACTCTCCGGTTAAATAAAAACACTCGTACATATGTTCAAATGTTGATTCCTACAGTCATGGATGTATGAACATACACCGAACAGTTCCTCTTTTCCACCGGACAGTTCTTCTGTTCCATGAACAGTTCCTCTGTCCCATCGGACAGTTCCTCTGTCCCACCGGACAGTTCCTCTGTCCCACCGGACAGTTCCTTTGTCCCATCGGACAGTTCCTCTGTCCCAACGGATACATCCTCTGTCCCACCGGACAGTTCCTCTGTCCCACCGGACAGTTTCTCTGTACCACCGGACAGTTCCTCTGTCCCACCGGACAGTTCCTCTATCCTACCGGACAGTTCGTCTGTTCCACCGGACAGTTCCTCTGTCCCACTGGACAGTTCCTCTGTCCCACCGGACATTTCCTCTGTCCCATCGTACAGTTCTTCTGTCTGTCTGAGTACAAGTGGATGAATGTAATACTCTCCGGTAAAATAAATATACTCGTACATATGTTCAAATGTAGATTCCTACAGTCATGAATGTATGTACATACACCGAACAGTTCCTCTTTTCTTCCGGACAGTTCTTCTGTTCCATGAACAGTTCCTCTGTCCCATCGGACAGTTCCTCTGTCCCACCGGACAGTTCCTCTGTCCCACCGAACAGTTCCTTTGTCCAATCGGACAGTTCCTCTGTCCCACCGGATACTTCCTCTGTCCCTCCGGACAGTTCCTCTGTCTGTCTGACTACGAGTGGATGGGTGTAATACTCTCCGGTAAAATAAATACACTCGTACATATGTTCAAATGTTGATTCCTACAGTCATGGATGTATGAACATACACCGAACAGTTCCTCTTTTCCACCGGACAGTTCTTCTGTTCCATGAACAGTTCCTCTGTCCCATCGGACAGTTCCTCTGTCCCACCGGACAGTTCCTCTGTCCCACCGGACAGTTCCTTTGTCCCATCGGACAGTTCCTCTGTCCCAACGGATACATCCTCTGTCCCACCGGACAGTTCCTCTGTCCCACCGGACAGTTTCTCTGTACCACCGGACAGTTCCTCTGTCCCACCGGACAGTTCCTCTGTCCTACCGGACAGTTCGTCTGTTCCACCGGACAGTTCCTCTGTCCCACTGGACAGTTCCTCTGTCCCACCGGACATTTCCTCTGTCCCATCGTACAGTTCTTCTGTCTGTCTGAGTACAAGTGGATGTATGTAATACTCTCCGGTAAAATAAATATACTCGTACATATGTTCAAATATATATTCCTACAGTCATGAATGTATGTACATACACCGAACAGTTCCTCTTTTCTTCCGGACAGTTCTTCTGTTCCATGAACAGTTCCTCTGCCCCATCGGACAGTTCCCTAGTCCCACCGAACAGTTTCTCTGTCCCATCGTACAGTTCTTTTGTCAGTCTGAGAACAAGTGGATGGGTGTAATCAAAGATATTAGAAGAACGAGATATGCTATGTTGGCCGCCGGACCGTAGCCGGAGAACAACCTAATTAGGGTACTTTGAACAGTATCGGGACGTGTACGCACAGAAATCTGTTCTATGTATTAGTGCGGATACCTTAGCGATGCCTTAGCGTAAGCGAAGGTGTGCAGTAGTATTTTTGAATAAAACCGGCGACACTCGGCAAAACAATTCCACTCAGTACGAACTGCGCATAGCACATCTCGTTCTTCTAATATCTTTGGGTGTAATACTCTCCGGTAAAATAAATATACTCGTACATTTGTTCAAATGTAGATTCCTACAGTCATGAATTAATGCACATACACCGAACAGTTCCTCTGTCCCATCGGAAAGATCCTCTGTCCCACCGGATACTTCCTCTGTCCCACTGGACAGTTCCTCTGTCCCACCGGACAGTTCCTCTGTCCCACCGGACAGTTCCTCTGTCCCACCGGACAGTTCCTCTGACCCACCTGACAGTTCCTCTGTTCCATGTACAGTTCCTTTGCCCCATCGGACAGTTCCCTAGTCCCACCGAACAGTTCCTCTGTCCCATCGTACAGTTCTTCTGTCTGTCTGACTACAAGTGGATGGGTGTAATATTCTCCGGTAAAATAAATATACTCGTACATATGTTCAAATGTAGATTCCTACAATCAAGAATGTATGTACATACACCGAAATGTTCCTCTTTTCCACCGGACAGTTCTTCTGTTCCATGAAGAGATCCTCTGTCCCATCGGACAGTTCCTCTGTCCCACCGGACACTTCCTTTGTCCCATCGTACAGTTCTTCTGTCTGTCTGAGTACAAGTGGATGGGTGTAATACTCAGCGGTAAGATAAATATACTCGTACATATTGTCAAATGTAGATTCCTACAGTCATGAATGTATGTACATACACCGAACAGTTCCTCAGTCCCACCGGTAAGTTCCTCTGTCCCACCGGACAGTTCCTCTGTCCTACCGGACAGTTCCTCTGTCCCACCGGACAGTTCCTCTGTCCTACCGGATAGTTCCTCTGTCCCACCGGACAGTTCCTCTGTCCCACCGGACAGTTCCTCTGTCCCACCGGACATTTCCTCTGTCCCATCGTACAGTTCTTCTGTCTGTCTGAGTACAAGTGGATGTATGTAATACTCTCCGGTAAAATAAATATACTCGTACATATGTTCAAATGTATATTCCTACAGTCATGAATGTATCTACATACACCGAACAGTTCCTCTTTTCCACGGGACAGTTCTTCTGTTCCATGAACAGTTCCTCTGTCCCATCGGACAGTTCCTCTGTCCCACCGGACAGTTCCTTTGTCCCATCGGACAGTTCCTCTGGCCCAACGGATACTTCCTCTGTCCCACCGGACAGTTCCTCTGTCCCACCGGACAGTTCCTCTGTCCCACCGGACAGTTCCTCTGTCCCACCGGACAGTTCCTCTGTCCCACCGGACAGTTCCTCTGTCCCACCGGACAGTTCCTCTGACCCACCTGACAGTTCCTCTGTTCCATGTACAGTTCCTCTGCCTCATCGGACAGTTCCCTAGTCCCACCGAACAGTTCCTCTGTCCCATCGTGCAGTTCTTCTGTCAGTCTGCGAACAAGTGGATGGGTGTAATCAATGATATAAGAAGAACGAGATATGCTATGTTGGCCGCCGGACCGTAGCCGGAGAACAACCTAATTAGGGTACTTTGAACGGTATCGGGACGTGTACGCACAGAAATCTGTTCTATGTATTAGTGCGGATACCTAAGCGATGCCTTAGCGTAAGCGAAGGTGTGCAGTAGTATTTTTGAACAAAACCGGCGACACTCGGCAAAACAATTCCACTCAGTACGAACTGCGCATAGCACATCTCGTTCTTCTAATATCTTTGGGTGTAATACTCTCCGGTAAAATAAATATACTCGTACATTTGTTCAAATGTAGATTCCTACAGTCATGAATGTATGCACATTCACCGAACAGTTCCTCTGTCTCATCGGAAAGTTCCTCTGTCCCACCGGATACTTCCTCTGTCCCACCGGACAGTTCCTCTGTCCCACCGGACAGTTCCTCTGTCCCACCGGACAGTTCCTCTGTCCCACCGGACAGTTCCTCTGTCCCACCGGACAGTTCCTCTGTCCCACCGGACAGTTCCTCTTTCCCACCGGACAGTTCGTCTGACCCACCTGACAGTTCCTCTGTCCCACCGGACAGTTCCTCTGTCCCACCGGCCAGTTCCCTAGTCCCACCGAACAGTTCTTCTGTCCCATCGTACAGTTCTTCTGACTGTCTGAGTACAAGTGGATGGGTGTAATACTCTCCGGTAAAATAAATACACTCGTACATATGTTCAAATGTAGATTCCTACAGTCATGAATGTATGTACATACACCCAACAGTTCCTCTTTTCTTCCGGACAGTTCTTCTGTTCCATGAACAGTTCCTCTGTCCCATCGGACATTTCCTCTGTCCCACCGGACAGTTCCTCTGTCCCACCGGACAGTTCCTTTTTCCCATCGGACTGTTCCTCTGTCCCACCGGATACTTCCTCTGTCCCTCCGGACAGTTCCTCTGTCTGTCTGACTACGAGTGGATGGGTGTAATACTCTCCGGTAAAATAAAAACACTCGTATATATGTTCAAATGTTGATTCCTACAGTCATGGATGTATGAACATACACCGAACAGTTCCTCTTTTCCACCGGACAGTTCTTCTGTTCCATGAACAGTTCCTCTGTCCCATCGGACAGTTCCTCTGTCCCAACCGATACTTCCTCTGTCCCACCGGACAGTTCCTCTTTCCCACCGGACAAATCTTCTGTCCCACCGGACAGTTCCTCTGTCCCACCGAACAGTTGCTCTGTCCCACCGGACAGTTCCTCTGTCCCACCGGACAGTTCCTCTGTCCCACCGGACAGTTCCTCTGTCCCACCGGACAGTTCCTCTGTCCCACCGGACAGTTCCTCTGTCCCACCGGACAGTTCCTCTGTCCCACCGGACAGTTCCTCTGTCCCACCGGACAGTTCCTCTGACCCACCTGACAGTTCCTCTGTTCCATGTACAGTTCCTCTGTCCCACCGGACAGTTCCTCTGTCCCACCGGACAGTTCCTCTGTCCCACCGGACAGTTCCTCTGACCCCCCTGACAGTTCCTCTGTTCCATGAACAGTTCCTCTGTCCCATCGGACAGTTCCTCTGTCCCACCGGACACTTCCTCTGTCCCACCGGACAGTTCCTCTGTCCCACCGGACAGTTTATCTGTACCACCGGACAGTTCCTCTGTCCCACCGGACAGTTCCTCTGTTCTACCGGACAGTTCGTCTGTCTTACCGGACAGTTCCTCTGTCCCACTGGACAGTTCCTCTGTCCCACCGGACATTTCCTCTGTCCCATCGTACAGTTCTTCTGTCTGTCTGAGTTTAAGTGGATGGGTGTAATACTCAGCGGTAAAATAAATATACTCGTACATTTTGTCAAATGTAGATTCCTACAGTCTAGAATGTATGTACATACACCGAACAGTTCCTCAGTCCCACCGGAAAGTTCCTCTGTCCCACCGGACAGTTCCTCTGTCCTACCGGACAGTTCCTCTGTCCCACCGGACAGTTCCTCTGTCCTACCGGACAGTTCCTCTGTCCCACCGGACAGTTCCTCTGTCCCACCGGACAGTTCCTCTGTCCCACCGGACATTTCCTCTGTCCCATCGTGCAGTTCTTCTGTCTGTCTGAGTACAAGTGGATGTATGTAATACTCTCCGGTAAAATAAATATACTCGTACATATGTTCAAATGTATATTCCTACAGTCATGAATGTATCTACATACACCGAACAGTTCCTCTTTTCCACCGGACAGTTCTTCTGTTCCATGAATAGTTCCTCTGTCCCATCGGACAGTTCCTCTGTCCCACCGGACAGTTCCTCTGTCCCACCGGACAGTTCCTTTGTCCCATCGGACAGTTCCTCTGTCCCAACGGATACTTCCTCTGTCCCACCGGACAGTTCCTCTGTCCCACCGGACAGTTCCTCTGTCCCACCGGACAGTTCCTCTGTCCCACCGGACAGTTCCTCTGTCCCACCGGACAGTTCCTCTGTCCCACCGGACAGTTCCTCTGTCCCACCGGACAGTTCCTCTGTCCCACCGGACAGTTCCTCTGACCCACCTGACAGTTCCTCTGTTCCATGTACAGTTCCTCTGCCTCATCGGACAGTTCCCTAGTCCCACCGAACAGTTCCTCTGTCCCATCGTACAGTTCTTCTGTCAGTCTGCGAACAAGTGGATGGGTGTAATCAATGATATTAGAAGAACGAGATATGCTATGTTGGCCGCCGGACCGTAGCCGGAGAACAACCTAATTAGGGTACTTTGAACGGTATCGGGACGTGTACGCACAGAAATCTGTTCTATGTATTAGTGCGGATACCTTAGCGATGCCTTAGCGTAAGCGAAGGTGTGCAGTAGTATTTTTGAACAAAACCGGCGACACTCGGCAAAACAATTCCACTCAGTACGAACTGCGCATAGCACATCTCGTTCTTCTAATATCTTTGGGTGTAATACTCTCCGGTAAAATAAATATACTCGTACATTTGTTCAAATGTAGATTCCTACAGTCATGAATGTATGCACATACACCGAACAGTTCCTCTGTCTCATCGGAAAGTTCCTCTGTCCCACCGGATACTTCCTCTGTCCCACCGGACAGTTCCTCTGTCCCACCGGACAGTTCCTCTGTCCCACCGGACAGTTCCTCTGTCCCACCGGACAGTTCCTCTTTCCCAGCGGACAGTTCGTCTGACCCACCTGACAGTTCCTCTGTCCCACCGGACAGTTCATCTGTCCCACCGGACAGTTCCTCTGACCCACCTGACAGTTCCTCTGTTCCATGAACAGTTCCTCTGTCCCACCGAACAGTTCCTTTGTCCCATCGGACAGTTCCTCTGTCCCACCGGATACTTCCTCTGTCCCTCCGGACAGTTCCTCTGTCTGTCTGACTACGAGTGGATGGGTGTAATACTCTCCGGTTAAATAAAAACACTCGTACATATGTTCAAATGTTGATTCCTACAGTCATGGATGTATGAACATACACCGAACAGTTCCTCTTTTCCACCGGACAGTTCTTCTGTTCCATGAACAGTTCCTCTGTCCCATCGGACAGTTCCTCTGTCCCACCGGACAGTTCCTCTGTCCCACCGAACAGTTCCTTTGTCCAATCGGACAGTTCCTCTGTCCCACCGGATACTTCCTCTGTCCCTCCGGACAGTTCCTCTGTCTGTCTGACTACGAGTGGATGGGTGTAATACTCTCCGGTAAAATAAATACACTCGTACATATGTTCAAATGTTGATTCCTACAGTCATGGATGTATGAACATACACCGAACAGTTCCTCTTTTCCACCGGACAGTTCTTCTGTTCCATGAACAGTTCCTCTGTCCCATCGGACAGTTCCTCTGTCCCACCGGACAGTTCCTCTGTCCCACCGGACAGTTCCTTTGTCCCATCGGACAGTTCCTCTGTCCCAACGGATACATCCTCTGTCCCACCGGACAGTTCCTCTGTCCCACCGGACAGTTTCTCTGTACCACCGGACAGTTCCTCTGTCCCACCGGACAGTTCCTCTGTCCTACCGGACAGTTCGTCTGTTCCACCGGACAGTTCCTCTGTCCCACTGGACAGTTCCTCTGTCCCACCGGACATTTCCTCTGTCCCATCGTACAGTTCTTCTGTCTGTCTGAGTACAAGTGGATGTATGTAATACTCTCCGGTAAAATAAATATACTCGTACATATGTTCAAATATATATTCCTACAGTCATGAATGTATGTACATACACCGAACAGTTCCTCTTTTCTTCCGGACAGTTCTTCTGTTCCATGAACAGTTCCTCTGCCCCATCGGACAGTTCCCTAGTCCCACCGAACAGTTTCTCTGTCCCATCGTACAGTTCTTTTGTCAGTCTGAGAACAAGTGGATGGGTGTAATCAAAGATATTAGAAGAACGAGATATGCTATGTTGGCCGCCGGACCGTAGCCGGAGAACAACCTAATTAGGGTACTTTGAACGGTATCGGGACGTGTACGCACAGAAATCTGTTCTATGTATTAGTGCGGATACCTCAGCGATGCCTTAGCGTAAGCGAAGGTGTGCAGTAGTATTTTTGAATAAAACCGGCGACACTCGGCAAAACAATTCCACTCAGTACGAACTGCGCATAGCACATCTCGTTCTTCTAATATCTTTGGGTGTAATACTCTCCGGTAAAATAAATATACTCGTACATTTGTTCAAATGTAGATTCCTACAGTCATGAATTAATGCACATACACCGAACAGTTCCTCTGTCCCATCGGAAAGATCCTCTGTCCCACCGGATACTTCCTCTGTCCCACTGGACAGTTCCTCTGTCCCACCGGACAGTTCCTCTGTCCCACCGGACAGTTCCTCTGTCCCACCGGACAGTTCCTCTGACCCACCTGACAGTTCCTCTGTTCCATGTACAGTTCCTTTGCCCCATCGGACAGTTCCCTAGTCCCACCGAACAGTTCCTCTGTCCCATCGTACAGTTCTTCTGACTGTCTGAGTACAAGTGGATGGGTGTAATACTCTCCGGTAAAATAAATACACTTGTACATATGTTCAAATGTAGATTCCTACAGTCATGAATGTATGTACATACACCCAACAGTTCCTCTTTTCTTCCGGACAGTTCTTCTGTTCCATGAACAGTTCCTCTGTCCCATCGGACAGTTCCTCTGTCCCACCGGACAGTTCCTCTGTCCCACCGGACAGTTCCTTTTTCCCATCGGACTGTTCCTCTGTCCCACCGGATACTTCCTCTGTCCCTCCGGACAGTTCCTCTGTCTGTCTGACTACGAGTGGATGGGTGTAATACTCTCCGGTAAAATAAAAACACTCGTATATATGTTCAAATGTTGATTCCTACAGTCATGGATGTATGAACATACACCGAACAGTTCCTCTTTTCCACCGGACAGTTCTTCTGTTACATGAACAGTTCCTCTGTCCCATCGGACAGTTCCTCTGTCCCAACGGATACTTCCTCTGTCCCACCGGACAGTTCCTCTTTCCCACCGGACAAATCTTCTGTCCCACCGGACAGTTCCTCTGTCCCACCGAACAGTTGCTCTGTCCCACCGGACAGTTCCTCTGTCCCACCGGACAGTTCCTCTGTCCCACCGGACAGTTCCTCTGTCCCACCGGACAGTTCCTCTGTCCCACCGGACAGTTCCTCTGTCCCACCGGACAGTTCCTCTGTCCCACCGGACAGTTCCTCTGTCCCACCGGACAGTTCCTCTGACCCACCTGACAGTTCCTCTGTTCCATGTACAGTTCCTCTGTCCCACCGGACAGTTCCTCTGTCCCACCGGACAGTTCCTCTGACCCACCTGACAGTTCCTCTGTTCCATGAACAGTTCCTCTGTCCCACCGAACAGTTCCTTTGTCCCATCGGACAGTTCCTCTGTCCCACCGGATACTTCCTCTGTCCCTCCGGACAGTTCCTCTGTCTGTCTGACTACGAGTGGATGGGTGTAATACTCTCCGGTTAAATAAAAACACTCGTACATATGTTCAAATGTTGATTCCTACAGTCATGGATGTATGAACATACACCGAACAGTTCCTCTTTTCCACCGGACAGTTCTTCTGTTCCATGAACAGTTCCTCTGTCCCATCGGACAGTTCCTCTGTCCCACCGGACAGTTCCTCTGTCCCACCGGACAGTTCCTTTGTCCCATCGGACAGTTCCTCTGTCCCAACGGATACATCCTCTGTCCCACCGGACAGTTCCTCTGTCCCACCGGACAGTTTCTCTGTACCACCGGACAGTTCCTCTGTCCCACCGGACAGTTCCTCTGTCCTACCGGACCGTTCTTTTGTTCCACCGGACAGTTCCTCTGTCCCACTGGACAGTTCCTCTGTCCCACCGGACATTTCCTCTGTCCCATCGTACAGTTCTTCTGTCTGTCTGAGTACAAGTGGATGAATGTAATACTCTCCGGTAAAATAAATATACTCGTACATATGTTCAAATGTAGATTCCTACAGTCATGAATGTATGTACATACACCGAACAGTTCCTCTTTTCTTCCGGACAGTTCTTCTGTTCCATGAACAGTTCCTCTGTCCCATCGGACAGTTCCTCTGTCCCACCGGACAGTTCCTCTGTCCCACCGAACAGTTCCTTTGTCCAATCGGACAGTTCCTCTGTCCCACCGGATACTTCCTCTGTCCCTCCGGACAGTTCCTCTGTCTGTCTGACTACGAGTGGATGGGTGTAATACTCTCCGGTAAAATAAATACACTCGTACATATGTTCAAATGTTGATTCCTACAGTCATGGATGTATGAACATACACCGAACAGTTCCTCTTTTCCACCGGACAGTTCTTCTGTTCCATGAACAGTTCCTCTGTCCCATCGGACAGTTCCTCTGTCCCACCGGACAGTTCCTCTGTCCCACCGGACAGTTCCTTTGTCCCATCGGACAGTTCCTCTGTCCCAACGGATACATCCTCTGTCCCACCGGACAGTTCCTCTGTCCCACCGGACAGTTTCTCTGTACCACCGGACAGTTCCTCTGTCCCACCGGACAGTTCCTCTGTCCTACCGGACAGTTCGTCTGTTCCACCGGACAGTTCCTCTGTCCCACTGGACAGTTCCTCTGTCCCACCGGACATTTCCTCTGTCCCATCGTACAGTTCTTCTGTCTGTCTGAGTACAAGTGGATGTATGTAATACTCTCCGGTAAAATAAATATACTCGTACATATGTTCAAATATATATTCCTACAGTCATGAATGTATGTACATACACCGAACAGTTCCTCTTTTCTTCCGGACAGTTCTTCTGTTCCATGAACAGTTCCTCTGCCCCATCGGACAGTTCCCTAGTCCCACCGAACAGTTTCTCTGTCCCATCGTACAGTTCTTTTGTCAGTCTGAGAACAAGTGGATGGGTGTAATCAAAGATATTAGAAGAACGAGATATGCTATGTTGGCCGCCGGACCGTAGCCGGAGAACAACCTAATTAGGGTACTTTGAACAGTATCGGGACGTGTACGCACAGAAATCTGTTCTATGTATTAGTGCGGATACCTTAGCGATGCCTTAGCGTAAGCGAAGGTGTGCAGTAGTATTTTTGAATAAAACCGGCGACACTCGGCAAAACAATTCCACTCAGTACGAACTGCGCATAGCACATCTCGTTCTTCTAATATCTTTGGGTGTAATACTCTCCGGTAAAATAAATATACTCGTACATTTGTTCAAATGTAGATTCCTACAGTCATGAATTAATGCACATACACCGAACAGTTCCTCTGTCCCATCGGAAAGATCCTCTGTCCCACCGGATACTTCCTCTGTCCCACTGGACAGTTCCTCTGTCCCACCGGACAGTTCCTCTGTCCCACCGGACAGTTCCTCTGTCCCACCGGACAGTTCCTCTGACCCACCTGACAGTTCCTCTGTTCCATGTACAGTTCCTTTGCCCCATCGGACAGTTCCCTAGTCCCACCGAACAGTTCCTCTGTCCCATCGTACAGTTCTTCTGTCTGTCTGACTACAAGTGGATGGGTGTAATATTCTCCGGTAAAATAAATATACTCGTACATATGTTCAAATGTAGATTCCTACAATCAAGAATGTATGTACATACACCGAAATGTTCCTCTTTTCCACCGGACAGTTCTTCTGTTCCATGAAGAGATCCTCTGTCCCATCGGACAGTTCCTCTGTCCCACCGGACTCTTCCTTTGTCCCATCGTACAGTTCTTCTGTCTGTCCGAGTACAAGTGGATGGGTGTAATACTCAGCGGTAAGATAAATATACTCGTACATATTGTCAAATGTAGATTCCTACAGTCATGAATGTATGTACATACACCGAACAGTTCCTCAGTCCCACCGGTAAGTTCCTCTGTCCCACCGGACAGTTCCTCTGTCCTACCGGACAGTTCCTCTGTCCCACCGGACAGTTCCTCTGTCCTACCGGATAGTTCCTCTGTCCCACCGGACAGTTCCTCTGTCCCACCGGACAGTTCCTCTGTCCCACCGGACATTTCCTCTGTCCCATCGTACAGTTCTTCTGTCTGTCTGAGTACAAGTGGATGTATGTAATACTCTCCGGTAAAATAAATATACTCGTACATATGTTCAAATGTATATTCCTACAGTCATGAATGTATCTACATACACCGAACAGTTCCTCTTTTCCACGGGACAGTTCTTCTGTTCCATGAACAGTTCCTCTGTCCCATCGGACAGTTCCTCTGTCCCACCGGACAGTTCCTTTGTCCCATCGGACAGTTCCTCTGGCCCAACGGATACTTCCTCTGTCCCACCGGACAGTTCCTCTGTCCCACCGGACAGTTCCTCTGTCCCACCGGACAGTTCCTCTGTCCCACCGGACAGTTCCTCTGTCCCACCGGACAGTTCCTCTGTCCCACCGGACAGTTCCTCTGACCCACCTGACAGTTCCTCTGTTCCATGTACAGTTCCTCTGCCTCATCGGACAGTTCCCTAGTCCCACCGAACAGTTCCTCTGTCCCATCGTGCAGTTCTTCTGTCAGTCTGCGAACAAGTGGATGGGTGTAATCAATGATATTAGAAGAACGAGATATGCTATGTTGGCCGCCGGACCGTAGCCGGAGAACAACCTAATAAGTGTACTTTGAACGGTATCGGAACGTGTACGCACAGAAATCTGTTCTATGTATTAGTGCGGATACCTTAGCGATGCCTTAGCGTAAGCGAAGGTGTGCAGTAGTATTTTTGAACAAAACCGGCGACACTCGGCAAAACAATTCCACTCAGTACGAACTGCGCATAGCACATCTCGTTCTTCTAATATCTTTGGGTGTAATACTCTCCGGTAAAATAAATATACTCGTACATTTGTTCAAATGTAGATTCCTACAGTCATGAATGTATGCACATACACCGAACAGTTCCTCTTTTCCACCGGACAGTTCTTCTGTTCCATGAAGAGTTCCTCTGTCCCATCGGACAGTTCCCTAGTCCCACCGGACAGTTCCTCTGTCCCACCGGACAGTTCCTCTGTCCCACCGGACAGTTTCTGTGTACCACCGGACAGTTCCTCTGTCCCACCGGACAGTTCCTCTGACCCACCTGACAGTTCCTCTGTTCCATGAACAGTTCCTCTGCCCCATCGGCCAGTTCCCTAGTCCCACCGAACAGTTCCTCTGTCCCATCGTACAGTTCTTCTGTCTGTCTGAGTACAAGTGGATGGGTGTAATACTCTCCGGTAAAATAAATACACTCGTACATATGTTCAAATGTAGATTCCTACAGTCATGAATGTATGTACATACACCGAACAGTTCCTCTTTTCTTCCGGACAGTTCTTCTGTTCCATGAACAGTTCCTCTGTCCCATCGGACAGTTCCTCTGTCCCACCGGACAGTTCCTCTGTCCCACCGGACAGTTCCTTTGTCCCATCGGACAGTTCCTCTGTCCCACCGGATACTTCCTCTGTCCCTCCGGACAGTTCCTCTGTCTGTCTGACTGCGAGTGGATAAGTGTAATACTCTCCGGTAAAATAAATACACTCGTACATATGTTCAAATGTTGATTCCTACAGTCATGAATGTATCTACATACACCGAACAGTTCCTCTTTTCCACCGGACAGTTCTTCTGTTCCATGAATAGTTCCTCTGTCCCATCGGACAGTTCCTCTGTCCCACCGGATACTTTCTCTGTCCCACCGGACAGTTCCTCTGTCCCACCGGACAGTTACTCTGTCGCACCGGACAGTTCCTCTGTCCCATCGTACAGTTCTTCTGTCTGTCTGACTACAAGTGGTGGGTGTAATACTCTCCGGTAAAATAAATATACTCGTACATATGTTCAAATGTATATTCCTACACTCATGAATGTATCTACATACACCGAACAGTTCCTCTTTTCCACGGGACAGTTCTTCTGTTCCATGAACAGTTCCTCTGTCCCATCGGACAGTTCCTCTGTCCCACCGGACAGTTCCTCTGTCCCACCGGACAGTTCCTTTGTCCCATCGGACAGTTCCTCTGTCCCAACGGATACTTCCTCTGTCCCACCGGACAGTTCCTCTGTCCCACCGGACAGTTCCTCTGTCCCACCGGACAGTTCCTCTGTCCCACCGGACAGTTCCTCTGTCCCACCGGACAGTTCCTCTGACCCACCTGACAGTTCCTCTGTTCCATGTACAGTTCCTCTGCCTCATCGGACAGTTCCCTAGTCCCACCGAACAGTTCCTCTGTCCCATCGTACAGTTCTTCTGTCAGTCTGCGAACAAGTGGATGGGTGTAATCAATGATATAAGAAGAACGAGATATGCTATGTTGGCCGCCGGACCGTAGCCGGAGAACAACCTAATTAGGGTACTTTGAACGGTATCGGGACGTGTACGCACAGAAATCTGTTCTATGTATTAGTGCGGATACCTAAGCGATGCCTTAGCGTAAGCGAAGGTGTGCAGTAGTATTTTTGAACAAAACCGGCGACACTCGGCAAAACAATTCCACTCAGTACGAACTGCGCATAGCACATCTCGTTCTTCTAATATCTTTGGGTGTAATACTCTCCGGTAAAATAAATATACTCGTACATTTGTTCAAATGTAGATTCCTACAGTCATGAATGTATGCACATTCACCGAACAGTTCCTCTGTCTCATCGGAAAGTTCCTCTGTCCCACCGGATACTTCCTCTGTCCCACCGGACAGTTCCTCTGTCCCACCGGACAGTTCCTCTGTCCCACCGGACAGTTCCTCTGTCCCACCGGACAGTTCCTCTGTCCCACCGGACAGTTCCTCTGTCCCACCGGACAGTTCCTCTTTCCCACCGGACAGTTCGTCTGACCCACCTGACAGTTCCTCTGTCCCACCGGACAGTTCCTCTGTCCCACCGGCCAGTTCCCTAGTCCCACCGAACAGTTCTTCTGTCCCATCGTACAGTTCTTCTGACTGTCTGAGTACAAGTGGATGGGTGTAATACTCTCCGGTAAAATAAATACACTCGTACATATGTTCAAATGTAGATTCCTACAGTCATGAATGTATGTACATACACCCAACAGTTCCTCTTTTCTTCCGGACAGTTCTTCTGTTCCATGAACAGTTCCTCTGTCCCATCGGACATTTCCTCTGTCCCACCGGACAGTTCCTCTGTCCCACCGGACAGTTCCTTTTTCCCATCGGACTGTTCCTCTGTCCCACCGGATACTTCCTCTGTCCCTCCGGACAGTTCCTCTGTCTGTCTGACTACGAGTGGATGGGTGTAATACTCTCCGGTAAAATAAAAACACTCGTATATATGTTCAAATGTTGATTCCTACAGTCATGGATGTATGAACATACACCGAACAGTTCCTCTTTTCCACCGGACAGTTCTTCTGTTCCATGAACAGTTCCTCTGTCCCATCGGACAGTTCCTCTGTCCCAACGGATACTTCCTCTGTCCCACCGGACAGTTCCTCTTTCCCACCGGACAAATCTTCTGTCCCACCGGACAGTTCCTCTGTCCCACCGGACAGTTCCTCTGTCCCACCGGACAGTTTCTGTGTACCACCGGACAGTTCCTCTGTCCCACCGGACAGTTCCTCTGACCCACCTGACAGTTCCTCTGTTCCATGAACAGTTCCTCTGCCCCATCGGCCAGTTCCCTAGTCCCACCGAACAGTTCCTCTGTCCCATCGTACAGTTCTTCTGTCTGTCTGAGTACAAGTGGATGGGTGTAATACTCTCCGGTAAAATAAATACACTCGTACATATGTTCAAATGTAGATTCCTACAATCAAGAATGTATGTACATACACCGAAATGTTCCTCTTTTCCACCGGACAGTTCTTCTGTTCCATGAAGAGTTCCTCTGTCCCATCGGACAGTTCCTCTGTCCCACCGGACACTTCCTTTGTCCCATCGTACAGTTCTTCTGTCTGTCTGAGTACAAGTGGATGGGTGTAATACTCAGCGGTAAAATAAATATACTCGTACTTATTGTCAAATGTAGATTCCTACAGTCATGAATGTATGTACATACACCGAACAGTTCCTCAGTCCCACCGGAAAGTTCCTCTGTCCCACCGGACAGTTCCTCTGTCCTACCGGACAGTTCCTCTGTCCCACCGGACAGTTCCTCTGTCCTACCGGACAGTTCCTCTGTCCCACCGGACAGTTCCTCTGTCCCACCGGACAGTTCCTCTGTCCCACCGGACATTTCCTCTGTCCCATCGTACAGTTCTTCTGTCTGTCTGAGTACAAGTGGATGTATGTAATACTCTCCGGTAAAATAAATATACTCGTACATATGTTCAAATGTATATTCCTACAGTCATGAATGTATCTACATACACCGAACAGTTCCTCTTTTCCACGGGACAGTTCTTCTGTTCCATGAACAGTTCCTCTGTCCCATCGGACAGTTCCTCTGTCCCAACGGATACTTCCTCTGTCCCACCGGACAGTTCCTCTGTCCCACCGGACAGTTCCTCTGTCCCACCGGACAGTTCCTCTGTCCCACCGGACAGTTCCTCTGTCCCACCGGACTGTTCCTCTGTCCCACCGGACAGTTCCTCTGTCCCACCGGACAGTCCCTCTGACCCACCTGACAGTTCCTCTGTTCCATGTACAGTTCCTCTGCCTCATCGGACAGTTCCCTAGTCCCACCGAACAGTTCCTCTGTCCCATCGTGCAGTTCTTCTGTCAGTCTGCGAACAAGTGGATGGGTGTAATCAATGATATTAGAAGAACGAGATATGCTATGTTGGCCGCCGGACCGTAGCCGGAGAACAACCTAATAAGTGTACTTTGAACGGTATCGGAACGTGTACGCACAGAAATCTGTTCTATGTATTAGTGCGGATACCTTAGCGATGCCTTAGCGTAAGCGAAGGTGTGCAGTAGTATTTTTGAACAAAACCGGCGACACTCGGCAAAACAATTCCACTCAGTACGAACTGCGCATAGCACATCTCGTTCTTCTAATATCTTTGGGTGTAATACTCTCCGGTAAAATAAATATACTCGTACATTTGTTCAAATGTAGATTCCTACAGTCATGAATGTATGCACATACACCGAATAGTACCTCTGTCTCATCGGAAAGTTCCTCTGTCCCACCGGATACTTCCTCTGTCCCACCGGACAGTTCCTCTGTCCCACCGGACAGTTCCTCTGTCTCACCGGACAGTTCCTCTGTCCCACCGGACAGTTCCTCTGTCCCACCGGACAGTTCCTCTTTCCCACCGGACAGTTCGTCTGACCCACCTGACAGTTCCTCTGTCCCACCGGACAGTTCCTCTGTCCCACCGGACAGTTCCTCTGACCCACCTGACAGTTCCTCTGTTCCATGTACAGTTCCTCTGCCCCATCGGCAAGTTCCCTTGTCCCACCGAACAGTTCCTCTGTCCCATCGTACAGTTCTTCTGTCTGTCTGAGTACAAGTGGATGGGTGTAATACTCTCCGGTAAAATAAATACACTCGTACATATGTTCAAATGTAGATTCCTACAGTCATGAATGTATGTACATACACCGAACAGTTCCTCTTTTCTTCCGGACAGTTCTTCTGTTCCATGAACAGTTCCTCTGTCCCATCGGACAGTTCCTCTGTCCCACCGGACAGTTCCTCTGTCCCACCGAACAGTTCCTTTGTCCAATCGGACAGTTCCTCTGTCCCACCGGATACTTCCTCTGTCCCTCCGGACAGTTCCTCTGTCTGTCTGACTACGAGTGGATGGGTGTAATACTCTCCGGTAAAATAAATACACTCGTACATATGTTCAAATGTTGATTCTTACAGTCATGGATGTATGAACATACACCGAACAGTAACTCTTTTCCACCGGACAGTTCTTCTGTTCCATGAACAGTTCCTCTGTCCCATCGGACAGTTCCTCTGTCCCACCGGACAGTTCCTCTGTCCCACCGGACAGTTCCTTTGTCCCATCGGACAGTTCCTCTGTCCCAACGGATACATCCTCTGTCCCACCGGACAGTTCCTCTGTCCCACCGGACAGTTTCTCTGTACCACCGGACAGTTCCTCTGTCCCACCGGACAGTTCCTCTGTCCTACCGGACAGTTCGTCTGTTCCACCGGACAGTTCCTCTGTCCCACTGGACAGTTCCTCTGTCCCACCGGACATTTCCTCTGTCCCATCGTACAGTTCTTCTGTCTGTCTGAGTACAAGTGGATGTATGTAATACTCTCCGGTAAAATAAATATACTCGTACATTTGTTCAAATGTAGATTCCTACAGTCATGAATGTATGCACATACACCGAACAGTACCTCTGTCTCATCGGAAAGTTCCTCTGTCCCACCGGATACTTCCTCTGTCCCACCGGACAGTTCCTCTGTCCCACCGGACAGTTCCTCTGTCTCACCGGACAGTTCCTCTGTCCCACCGGACAGTTCCTCTGTCCCACCGGACAGTTCCTCTTTCCCACCGGACAGTTCGTCTGACCCACCTGACAGTTCCTCTGTCCCACCGGACAGTTCCTCTGACCCACCTGACAGTTCCTCTGTTCCATGTACAGTTCCTCTGCCCCATCGGCCAGTTCCCTTGTCCCACCGAACAGTTCCTCTGTCCCATCGTACAGTTCTTCTGTCTGTCTGAGTACAAGTGGATGGGTGTAATACTCTCCGGTAAAATAAATACACTCGTACATATGTTCAAATGTAGATTCCTACAGTCATGAATGTATGTACATACACCCAACAGTTCCTCTTTTCTTCCGGACAGTTCTTCTGTTCCATGAACAGTAGCTCTGTCCCATCAGACAGTTCCTCTGTCCCACCGGACAGTTCCTCTGTCCCACCGGACAGTTCCTTTTTCCCATCGGACAGTTCCTCTGTCCCACCGGATACTTCCTCTGTCCCTCCGGACAGTTCCTCTGTCTGTCTGACTACGAGTGGATGGGTGTAATACTCTCCGGTAAAATAAATACACTCGTACATATGTTCAAATGTTGATTCCTACAGTCATGGATGTATGAACATACACCGAACAGTTCCTCTTTTCCACCGGACAGTTCTTCTGTTCCATGAACAGTTCCTCTGTCCCATCGGACAGTTCTTCTGTCCCAACGGATACTTCCTCTGTCCCACCGGACAGTTCCTCTTTCCCACCGGACAAATCCTCTGTCCCACCGGACAGTTCCTCTGTCCCACCGAACAGTTGCTCTGTCCCACCGGACAGTTCCTCTGTCCCACCGGACAAACCTCTGTCCCACCGGACAGTTCCTCTGTCCCACCGGACAGTTCCTCTGTCCCACCGGACAGTTCCTCTGTCCCACCGGACAGTTCCTCTGTCCCACCGGACAGTTCCTCTGTCCCACCGGACAGTTCCTCTGACCCACCTGACAGTTCCTCTGTTCCATGTACAGTTCCTCGGTCCCACCGGACAGTTCCTCTGACCCCCCTGACAGTTCCTCTGTTCCATGAACCGTTCCTCTGTCCCATCGGACAGTTCCTCTGTCCCACCGGACACTTCCTCTGTCCCACCGGACAGTTCCTCTGTCCCACCGGACAGTTTCTCTGTACCACCGGACAGTTCCTCTGTCCCACCGGACAGTTCCTCTGTTCTACCGGACCGTTCGTCTGTCCCACCGGACAGTTCCTCTGTCCCACTGGACAGTTCCTCTGACCCACCGGACATTTCCTCTGTCCCATCGTACAGTTCTTCTGTCTGTCTGAGTACAAGTGGATGTATGTAATACTCTCTGGTAAAATATATATACTCGTACATATGTTCAAATGTATATTCCTACAGTCATGAATGTATGTACATACACCGAACAGTTCCTCTTTTCTTCCGGACAGTTCTTCTGTTCCATGAACAGTTCCTCTGTCCCATCGGACAGTTCCTCTGTCCCACCGGACAGTTCCTCTGTCCCACCGGACAGTTCCTTTGTCCCATCGGACAGTTCCTCTGTCCCAACGGATACTTCCTCTGTCCCACCGGACAGTTCCTCTGTCCCACCGGACAGTTCCTCTGTCCCACCGGACAGTTCCTCTGTCCCACCGGACAGTTCCTCTGTCCCACCGGACAGTTCCTCTGTCCCACCGGACAGTTCCTCTGACCCACCTGACAGTTCCTCTGTTCCATGTACAGTTCCTCTGCCCCATCGGACAGTTCCCTAGTCCCAACGAACAGTTCCTCTGTCCCATCGTACAGTTCTTCTGTCTGTCTGACTACAAGTGGATGGGTGTAATATTCTCCGGTAAAATAAATATACTCGTACATATGTTCAAATGTAGATTCCTACAATCAAGAATGTATGTACATACACCGAACAGTTCCTCTTTTCCACCGGACAGTTCTTCTGTTCCATGAAGAGTTCCTCTGTCCCATCGGACAGTTCCCTAGTCCCACCGGACAGTTCCTCTGTCCCACCGGACAGTTCCTCTGTCCCACCGGACAGTTCTTCTGTCTGTCTGACTACAAGTGGATGGGTGTAATACTCTCCGGTTAAATAAATATACTCGTACATATGTTCAAATGTAGATTCCGACAGTCATGGATGTATGAACATACACCGAACAGTTCCTCTTTTCCACCGGACAGTTCTTCTGTTCCATGAACAGTTCCTCTGTCCCATCGGACAGTTCCTCTGTCCCAACGGATACTTCCTCTGTCCCACCGGACAGTTCCTCTGTCACACCGGACAGTTCCTCAGTCCCACCGGACAGTTCCTCTGTCCCACCGGACAGTTCCTCTGTCCCACCGGACAGTTCCTCTGACCCACCTGACAGTTCCTCTGTTCCATGTACAGTTCCTCTCCCTCATCGGACAGTTCCCTAGTCCCACCGAACAGTTCCTCTGTCCCATCGTACAGTTCTTCTGTCAGTCTGAGAACAAGTGGATGGGTGTAATCAAAGATATTAGAAGAACGAGATATGCTATGTTGGCCGCCGGACCGTAGCCGGAGAACAACCTAATTAGGGTACTTTGAACGGTATCGGGACGTGTACGCACAGAAATCTGTTCTATGTATTAGTGCGGATACCTTAGCGATGCCTTAGCGTAAGCGAAGGTGTGCAGTAGTATTTTTGAACAAAACCGGCGACACTCGGCAAAACAATTCCACTCAGTACGAACTGCGCATAGCACATCTCGTTCTTCTAATATCTTTGGGTGTAATACTCTCCGGTAAAATAAATATACTCGTACATTTGTTCAAATGTAGATTCCTACAGTCATGAATGTATGCACATACACCGAACAGTTCCTCTGTCTCATCGGAAAGTTCCTCTGTCCCACCGGATACTTCCTCTGTCCCACCGGACAGTTCCTCTGTCCCACCGGACAGTTCCTCTGTCCCACCGGACAGTTCCTCTGTCCCACCGGACAGTTCCTCTGTCCCACCGGACAGTTCCTCTGTCCCACCGGACAGTTCGTCTGACCCACCTGACAGTTCCTCAATCCCACCGGACAGTTCCTCTGTCCCACCGGACAGTTCCTCTGACCCACCTGACAGTTCCTCTGTTCCATGTACAGTTCCTCTGCCCCATCGGCCAGTTCCCTAGTCCCACCGAACAGTTCCTCTGTCCCATCGTACAGTTCTTCTGTGTGTCTGAGTACAAGTGGATGGGTGTAATACTCTCCGGTAAAATAAATAAAATCGTACATATGTTCAAATGTAGATTCCTTTAGTCATGAATGTATGTTCATACACCGAACAGTTCCTCTTTTCCACGGGACAGTTCTTCTGTTCCATGAAGAGTTCCTCTGTCCCATCGGACAGTTCCTCTGTCCCACCGGACACTTCCTCTGTCCCACCGGACAGTTCCTATGTCCCACCGGACAGTTTCTCTGTACCACCGGACAGTTCCTCTGTCCCACCGGACAGTTTGTCTGTCCTACCGGACAGTTCGTCTGTCCCACCGGACAGTTCCTCTGTCCCACTGGACAGTTCCTCTGTCCCACCGGACATTTCCTCTGTCCCATCGTACAGTTCTTCTGTCTGTCTGAGTACAAGTGGATGTATGTAATACTCTCCGGTAAAATAAATATACTCGTACATATGTTCAAATGTATATTCCTACAGTCATGAATGTATGTACATACACCGAACAGTTCCTCTTTTCTTCCGGACAGTTCTTCTGTTCCATGAACAGTTCCTCTGTCCCACCGGACAGTTCCTCTGTCCCATCGGACAGTTCCTCTGTCCCACCTGACAGTTCCTCTGTCCCACCGGACAGTTCCTTTGTCCCATCGGACAGTTCCTCTGTCCCAACGGATACTTCCTCTGTCCCACCGGACAGTTCCTCTGTCCCACCGGACAGTTCCTCTGTCCCACCGGACAGTTCCTTTGTCCCACCGGACAGTTCCTCTGTCCCACCGGACAGTTCCTCTGTCCCACCGGACAGTTCCTCTGACCCACCTGACAGTTCCTCTGTTCCATGTACAGTTCCTCTGCCCCATCGGACAGTTCCCTAGTCCCACCGAACAGTTCCTCTGTCCCATCGTACAGTTCTTCTGTCTGTCTGACTACAAGTGGATGGGTGTAATATTCTCCGGTAAAATAAATATACTCGTACATATGTTCAAATGTAGATTCCTACAATCAAGAATGTATGTACATACACCGAACAGTTCCTCTTTTCCACCGGACAGTTCTTCTGTTCCAAGAAGAGTTCCTCTGTCCCATCGGACAGTTCCCTAGTCCCACCGGACAGTTCCTCTGTCCGACCGGACAGTTCCTCTGTCCCACCGAACAGTTCTTCTGTCTGTCTGACTACAAGTGGATGGGTGTAATACTCTCCGGTTAAATAAATATACTCGTACATATGTTCAAATGTAGATTCCTACAGTCAAGAATGTATGTACATACACCGAACAGTTCCTCTTTTCCACCGGACAGTTCTTCTGTTCCATGAACAGTTCCTCTGTCCCAACGGACAGTTCCTCTGTCCCAACGGATACTTCCTCTGTCCCACCGGACAGTTCGTCTGTCACACCGGACAGTTCCTCAGTCCCACCGGACAGTTCCTCTGTCCCACCGGACAGTTCCTCTGTCCCACCGGACAGTTCCTCTGTCCCAACGGATACTTCCTCTGTCCCACCGGACAGTTCCTCTGTCCCACCGGACAGTTCCTCTGTCCCCCCGGACAGTTCCTTTGTCCCACCGGACAGTTCCTCTGTCCCACCGGACAGTTCCTCTGTCCCACCGGACAGTTCCTCTGACCCACCTGACAGTTCCTCTGTTCCATGTACAGTTCCTCTGCCCCATCGGACAGTTCCCTAGTCCTACCGAACAGTTCCTCTGTCCCATCGTACAGTTCTTCTGTCTGTCTGACTACAAGTGGATGGGTGTAATATTCTCCGGTAAAATAAATATACTCGTACATATGTTCAAATGTAGATTCCTACAATCAAGAATGTATGTACATACACCGAACAGTTCCTCTTTTCCACCGGACAGTTCTTCTGTTCCAAGAAGAGTTCCTCTGTCCCATCGGACAGTTCCCTAGTCCCACCGGACAGTTCCTCTGTCCCACCGGACAGTTCCTCTGTCCCACCGAACATTTCCTCTGTCCCATCGTACAGTTCTTCTGTCTGTCTGATTTCAAGTGGATGTATGTAATACTCTCCGGTAAAATAAATATACTCGTACATATGTTCAAATGTATATTCCTACAGTCATGAATGTATGTACATACACCGAACAGTTCCTCTTTTCCACCGGACAGTTCTTCTGTTCCATGAACAGTTCCTCTGTCCCATCGGACAGTTCCTCTGTCCCAACGGATACTTCCTCTGTCCCACCGGACAGTTCGTCTGTCACACCGGACAGTTCCTCAGTCCCACCGGACAGTTCCTCTGTCCCACCGGACAGTTCCTCTGTCCCACCGGACAGTTCCTCTGACCCACCTGACAGTTCCTCTGTTCCATGTACAGTTCCTCTGCCTCATCGGACAGTTCCCTAGTCCCACCGAACAGTTCCTCTGTCCCATCGTACAGTTCTTCTGTCAGTCTGAGAACAAGTGGATGGGTGTAATCAAAGATATTAGAAGAACGAGATATGCTATGTTGGCCGCCGGACCGTAGCCGGAGAACAACCTAATTAGGGTACTTTGAACGGTATCGGTACGTGTACGCACAGAAATCTGTTCTATGTATTAGTGCGGATACCTTAGCGATGCCTTAGCGTAAGCGAAGGTGTGCAGTAGTATTTTTGAACAAAACAGGCGACACTCGGCAAAACAATTCCACTCAGTACGAACTGCGCATAGCACATCTCGTTCTTCTTATATCTTTGGGTGTAATACTCTCCGGTAAAATAAATATACTCGTACATTTGTTCAAATGTAGATTCCTACAGTCATGAATGTATGCACATACACCGAAGAGTTCCTCTGTCCCATCGGACAGTTCCTCTGTCCCACCGGACACTTCCTCTGTCCCACCGGACAGTTCCTCTGTCCCACCGGACAGTTTCTCTGTACCACCGGACAGTTCCTCTGTCCCACCGGACAGTTCCTCTGTCCTACCGGACAGTTCGTCTGTCCCACCGGACAGTTCCTCTGTCCCACTGGACAGTTCCTCTGTCCCACCGGACATTTCCTCTGTCCCATCGTACAGTTCTTCTGTCTGTCTGATTTCAAGTGGATGTATGTAATACTCTCCGGTAAAATAAATATACTCGTACATATGTTCAAATGTATATTCCTACAGTCATGAATGTATGTACATACACCGAACAGTTCCTCTTTTCTTCCGGACAGTTCTTCTGTTCCATGAACAGTTCCTCTGTCCCATCGGACAGTTCCTCTGTCCCACCGGACAGTTCCTCTGTCCCACCGGACAGTTCTTTTGTCCCATCGGACAGTTCCTCTGTCCCACCGGACACTTCCTCTGACCCAGCGGACAGTTCCTCTGTCCCACCGGACAGTTTCTCTGTACCACCGGACAGTTCCTCTGTCCCACCGGACAAATCCTCTGTCCCACCTGACAGTTCCTCTGTTCCATGAAAAGTTCCTCTGCCCCATCGGACAGTTCCTCAGTTTCACCAAACAGTTCCTCTGTCCCATCGTACAGTTCTTCTGTCTGTCTGACTACAAGTGGATGGGTGTAATACTCTCCGGTAAAATAAATATACTCGTACATATGTTCAAATGTAGATTCCTACAGTCATGAATGTATGTACATAAACCGAACAGTACCTCAGTCCCACCGGAAAGTTCCTCTGTCCCACCGGACAGTTCCTCTGTCCCACCGGACAGTTTCTGTGTACCACCGGACAGTTCCTCTGTCCCACCGGACAGTTCCTCTGACCCACCTGACAGTTCCTCTGTTCCATGAACAGTTCCTCTGCCCCATCGGCCAGTTCCCTAGTCCCACCGAACAGTTCCTCTGTCCCATCGTACAGTTCTTCTGTCTGTCTGAGTACAAGTGGATGGGTGTAATACTCTCCGGTAAAATAAATACACTCGTACATATGTTCAAATGTAGATTCCTACAGTCATGAATGTATGTACATACACCGAACAGTTCCTCTTTTCTTCCGGACAGTTCTTCTGTTCCATGAACAGTTCCTCTGTCCCATCGGACAGTTCCTCTGTCCCACCGGACAGTTCCTCTGTCCCACCGGACAGTTCCTTTGTCCCATCGGACAGTTCCTCTGTCCCACCGGATACTTCCTCTGTCCCTCCGGACAGTTCCTCTGTCTGTCTGACTGCGAGTGGATGGGTGTAATACTCTCCGGTAAAATAAATACACTCGTACATATGTTCAAATGTTGATTCCTACAGTCATGAATGTATCTACATACACCGAACAGTTCCTCTTTTCCACCGGACAGTTCTTCTGTTCCATGAATAGTTCCTCTGTCCCATCGGACAGTTCCTCTGTCCCACCGGATACTTTCTCTGTCCCACCGGACAGTTCCTCTGTCCCACCGGACAGTTACTCTGTCGCACCGGACAGTTCCTCTGTCCCACCGGACAGTTCCTCTGTCCCACCGGACTCTTCCTCTGACCCACCGGACAGTTCCTCTGTCCCACCGGACAGTTTCTCTGTACCACCGGACAGTTCCTCTATCCCACCGGACAAATCCTCTGTCCCACCGGATACTTTCTCTGTCCCACCGGACAGTTCCTCTGTCCCACCGGACAGTTACTCTGTCGCACCGGACAGTTCCTCTGTCCCACCGGACAGTTCCTCTGTCCCACCGGACTCTTCCTCTGACCCACCGGACAGTTCATCTGCCCCATCGGACAGTTCCTCAGTTTCACCAAACAGTTCCTCTGTCCCATCGTACAGTTCTTCTGTCTGTCTGACTACAAGTGGATGGGTGTAATACTCTCCGGTAAAATAAATATACTCGTACATATGTTCAAATGTAGATTCCTACAGTCATGAATGTATGTACATACACCGAACAGTACCTCAGTCCCCTCGGAAAGTTCCTCTGTCCCACCGGACAGTTCCACTGTCCCACCGGACAGTTTTCCTGTACCACCGGACAGTTCCTCTGTCCCACCGGACAAATCCTCTGTCCCACCTGACAGTTCCTCTGTTCCATGAAAAGTTCCTCTGCCCCATCGGACAGTTCCTCAGTTTCACCAAACAGTTCCTCTGTCCCATCGTACAGTTCTTCTGTCTGTCTGACTACAAGTGGTGGGTGTAATACTCTCCGGTAAAATAAATATACTCGTACATATGTTCAAATGTATATTCCTACACTCATGAATGTATCTACATACACCGAACAGTTCCTCTTTTCCACGGGACAGTTCTTCTGTTCCATGAACAGTTCCTCTGTCCCATCGGACAGTTCCTCTGTCCCACCGGACAGTTCCTCTGTCCCACCGGACAGTTCCTTTGTCCCATCGGACAGTTCCTCTGTCCCAACGGATACTTCCTCTGTCCCACCGGACAGTTCCTCTGTCCCACCGGACATTTCCTCTGTCCCACCGGACAGTTCCTCTGTCCCACCGGACAGTTCCTCTGTCCCACCGGACAGTTCCTCTGTCCCACCGGACAGTTCCTCTGACCCACCTGACAGTTCCTCTGTTCCATGTACAGTTCCTCTGCCTCATCGGACAGTTCCCTAGTCCCACCGAACAGTTCCTCTGTCCCATCGTACAGTTCTTCTGTCAGTCTGCGAACAAGTGGATGGGTGTAATCAATGATATTAGAAGAACGAGATATGCTATGTTGGCCGCCGGACCGTAGCCGGAGAACAACCTAATTAGGGTACTTTGAACGGTATCGGGACGTGTACGCACAGAAATCTGTTCTATGTATTAGTGCGGATACCTAAGCGATGCCTTAGCGTAAGCGAAGGTGTGCAGTAGTATTTTTGAACAAAACCGGCGACACTCGGCAAAACAATTCCACTCAGTACGAACTGCGCATAGCACATCTCGTTCTTCTAATATCTTTGGGTGTAATACTCTCCGGTAAAATAAATATACTCGTACATTTGTTCAAATGTAGATTCCTACAGTCATGAATGTATGCACATACACCGAACAGTTCCTCTGTCTCATCGGAAAGTTCCTCTGTCCCACCGGATACTTCCTCTGTCCCACCGGACAGTTCCTCTGTCCCACCGGACAGTTCGTCTGACCCACCTGACAGTTCCTCTGTCCCACCGGACAGTTCCTCTGTCCCACCGGACAGTTCCTCTGACCCACCTGACAGTTCCTCTGTTCCATGTACAGTTCCTCTGCCCCATCGGCCAGTTCCCTTGTCCCACCGAACAGTTCCTCTGTCCCATCGTACAGTTCTTCTGTCTGTCTGAGTACGAGTGGATGGGTGTAATACTCTCCGGTAAAATAAATACACTCGTACATATGTTCAAATGTAGATTCCTACAGTCATGAATGTATGTACATACACCCAACAGTTCCTCTTTTCTTCCGGACAGTTCTTCTGTTCCATGAACAGTTCCTCTGTCCCATCGGACAGTTCCTCTGTCCCACCGGACAGTTCCTCTGTCCCACCGGACAGTTCCTTTTTCCCATCGGACAGTTCCTCTGTCCCACCGGATACTTCCTCTGTCCCTCCGGACAGTTCCTCTGTCTGTCTGACTACGAGTGGATGGGTGTAATACTCTCCGGTAAAATAAATACACTCGTACATATGTTCAAATGTTGATTCCTACAGTCATGGATGTATGAACATACACCGAACAGTTCCTCTTTTCCACCGGACAGTTCTTCTGTTCCATGAACAGTTCCTCTGTCCCATCGGACAGTTCTTCTGTCCCAACGGACACTTCCTCTGTCCCACCGGACAGTTCCTCTTTCCCACCGGAAAAATCCTCTGTCCCACCGGACAGTTCCTCTGTCCCACCGAACAGTTGCTCTGTCCCACCGGACAGTTCCTCTGTCCCACCGGACAAACCTCTGTCCCACCGGACAGTTCTTCTGTCCCACCGGACAGTTCCTCTGTCCCACCGGACAGTTCCTCTGTCCCACCGGACAGTTCCTCTGTCCCACCGGACAGTTCCTCTGTCCCACCGGACAGTTCCTCTGACCCACCTGACAGTTCCTCTGTTCCATGTACAGTTCCTCTGTCCCACCGGACAGTTCCTCTGACCTCCCTGACAGTTCCTCTGTTCCATGAACCGTTCCTCTGTCCCATCGGACACTTCCTCTGTCCCACCGGACACTTCCTCTGTCCCACCGGACAGTTCCTCTGTCCCACCGGACAGTTTCTCTGTACCACCGGACAGTTCCTCTGTCCCACCGGACAGTTCCTCTGTTCTACCGGACAGTTCGTCTGTCCCACCGGACAGTTCCTCTGTCCCACTGGACAGTTCCTCTGACCCACCGGACATTTCCTCTGTCCCATCGTACAGTTCTTCTGTCTGTCTGAGTACAAGTGGATGTATGTAATACTCTCTGGTAAAATATATATACTCGTACATATGTTTAAATGTATATTCCTACAGTCATGAATGTATGTACATACACCGAACAGTTCCTCTTTTCTTCCGGACAGTTCTTCTGTTCCATGAACAGTTCCTCTGTCCCATCGGACAGTTCCTCTGTCCCACCGGACAGTTCCTCTGTCCCACCGGACAGTTCCTTTGTCCCATCGGACAGTTCCTCTGTCCCAACGGATACTTCCTCTGTCCCACCGGACAGTTCCTCTGTCCCACCGGACAGTTCCTCTGTCCCACCGGACAGTTCCTCTGTCCCACCGGACAGTTCCTCTGTCCCACCGGACAGTTCCTCTGTCCCACCGGACAGTTCCTCTGTCCCACCGGACAGTTCCTCTGTCCCACCGGACAGTTCCTCTGACCCACCTGACAGTTCCTCTGTTCCATGAACAGTTCCTCTGCCCCATCGGACAGTTCCCTAGTCCCACCGAACAGTTCCTCTGTCCCATCGTACAGTTCTTCTGTGTGTCTGACTACAAGTGGATGGGTGTAATATTCTCCGGTAAAATAAATATACTCGTACATATGTTCAAATGTAGATTCCTACAATCAAGAATGTATGTACATACACCGAACAGTTCCTCTTTTCCACCGGACAGTTCTTCTGTTCCATGAAGAGTTCCTCTGTCCCTTCGGACAGTTCCCTAGTCCCACCGGACAGTTCCTCTGTCCCACCGGACAGTTCCTCTGTCCCACCGGACAGTTCTTCTGTCTGTCTGACTACAAGTGGATGGGTGTAATACTCTCCGGTTAAATAAATTTACTCGTACATATGTTCAAATGTAGATTCCGACAGTCATGGATGTATGAACATACACCGAACAGTTCCTCTTTTCCACCGGACAGTTCTTCTGTTCCATGAACAGTTCCTCTGTCCCATCGGACAGTTCCTCTGTCCCAACGGATACTTCCTCTGTCCCACCGGACAGTTCCTCTGTCACACCGGACAGTTCCTCAGTCCCACCGGACAGTTCCTCTGTCCCACCGGACAGTTCCTCTGTCCCACCGGACAGTTCCTCTGACCCACCTGACAGTTCCTCTGTTCCATGTACAGTTCCTCTGCCTCATCGGACAGTTCCCTAGTCCCACCGAACAGTTCCTCTGTCCCATCGTACAGTTCTTCTGTCAGTCTGAGAACAAGTGGATGGGTGTAATCAAAGATATTAGGAGAACGAGATATGCTATGTTGGCCGCCGGACCGTAGCCGGAGAACAACCTAATTAGGGTACTTTGAACGGTATCGGGACGTGTACGCACAGAAATCTGTTCTATGTATTAGTGCGGATACCTTAGCGATGCCTTAGCGTAAGCGAAGGTGTGCAGTAGTATTTTTGAACAAAACCGGCGACACTCGGCAAAACAATTCCACTCAGTACGAACTGCGCATAGCACATCTCGTTCTTCTAATATCTTTGGGTGTAATACTCTCCGGTAAAATAAATATACTCGTACATTTGTTCAAATGTAGATTCCTACAGTCATGAATGTATGCACATACACCGAACAGTTCCTCTGTCTCATCGGAAAGTTCCTCTGTCCCACCGGATACTTCCTCTGTCCCACCGGACAGTTCCTCTGACCCACCGGACAGTTCCCTAGTCCCACCGAACAGTTCCTCTGTCCCATCGTACAGTTCTTCTGTCTGTCTGAGTACAAGTGGATGGGTGTAATACTCTCCGGTAAAATAAATAAAATCGTACATATGTTCAAATGTAGATTCCTTTAGTCATGAATGTATGTTCATACACCGAACAGTTCCTCTTTTCCACGGGACAGTTCTTCTGTTCCATGAAGAGTTCCTCTGTCCCATCGGACAGTTCCTCTGTCCCACCGGACACTTCCTCTGTCCCACCGGACAGTTCCTCTGTTCTACCGGACAGTTCGTCTGTCCCACCGGACAGTTCCTCTGTCCCACTGGACAGTTCCTCTGACCCACCGGACATTTCCTCTGTCCCATCGTACAGTTCTTCTGTCTGTCTGAGTACAAGTGGATGTATGTAATACTCTCTGGTAAAATATATATACTCGTACATATGTTCAAATGTATATTCCTACAGTCATGAATGTATGTACATACACCGAACAGTTCCTCTTTTCTTCCGGACAGTTCTTCTGTTCCATGAACAGTTCCTCTGTCCCACCGGACAGTTCCTCTGTCCCATCGGACAGTTCCTCTGTCCCACCAGACAGTTCCTCTGTCCCACCGGACAGTTCCTTTGTCCCATCGGACAGTTCCTCTGTCCCAACGGATACTTCCTCTGTCCCACCGGACAGTTCCTCTGTCCCACCGGACAGTTCCTCTGTCCCACCGGACAGTTCCTTTGTCCCACCGGACAGTTCCTCTGTCCCACCGGACAGTTCCTCTGTCCCACCGGACAGTTCCTCTGACCCACCTGACAGTTCCTCTGTTCCATGTACAGTTCCTCTGCCCCATCGGACAGTTCCCTAGTCCCACCGAACAGTTCCTCTGTCCCATCGTACAGTTCTTCTGTCTGTCTGACTACAAGTGGAAGGGTGTAATATTCTCCGGTAAAATAAATATACTCGTACATATGTTCAAATGTAGATTCCTACAATCAAGAATGTATGTACATACACCGAACAGTTCCTCTTTTCCACCGGACAGTTCTTCTGTTCCAAGAAGAGTTCCTCTGTCCCATCGGACAGTTCCCTAGTCCCACCGGACAGTTCCTCTGTCCCACCGGACAGTTCCTCTGTCCCACCGAACAGTTCTTCTGTCTGTCTGACTACAAGTGGATGGGTGTAATACTCTCCGGTTAAATAAATATACTCGTACATATGTTCAAATGTAGATTCCTACAGTCAAGAATGTATGTACATACACCGAACAGTTCCTCTTTTCCACCGGACAGTTCTTCTGTTCCATGAACAGTTCCTCTGTCCCATCGGACAGTTCGTCTGTCCCAACGGATACTTCCTCTGTCCCACCGGACAGTTCGTCTGTCACACCGGACAGTTCCTCAGTCCCACCGGACAGTTCCTCTGTCCCACCGGACAGTTCCTCTGTCCCACCGGACAGTTCCTCTGTCCCACCGGACAGTTCCTCTGTCCCACCGGACAGTTCCTCTGTCCCACCGGACAGTTCCTCTGTCCCACCGGACAGTTCCTCTGTCCCACCGGACAGTTCCTCTGACCCACCTGACAGTTCCTCTGTTCCATGTACAGTTCCTCTGCCTCATCGGACAGTTCCCTAGTCCCACCGAACAGTTCCTCTGTCCCATCGTACAGTTCTTCTGTCAGTCTGCGAACAAGTGGATGGGTGTAATCAATGATATTAGAAGAACGAGATATGCTATGTTGGCCGCCGGACCGTAGCCGGAGAACAACCTAATTAGGGTACTTTGAACGGTATCGGGACGTGTACGCACAGAAATCTGTTCTATGTATTAGTGCGGATACCTTAGCGATGCCTTAGCGTAAGCGAAGGTGTGCAGTAGTATTTTTGAACAAAACCGGCGACACTCGGCAAAACAATTCCACTCAGTACGAACTGCGCATAGCACATCTCGTTCTTCTAATATCTTTGGGTGTAATACTCTCCGGTAAAATAAATATACTCGTACATTTGTTCAAATGTAGATTCCTACAGTCATGAATGTATGCACATACACCGAACAGTTCCTCTGTCTCATCGGAAAGTTCCTCTGTCCCACCGGATACTTCCTCTGTCCCACCGGACAGTTCCTCTGTCCCACCGGACAGTTCCTCTGTCCCACCGGACAGTTCCTCTGTCCCACCGGACAGTTCCTCTTTCCCAGCGGACAGTTCGTCTGACCCACCTGACAGTTCCTCTGTCCCACCGGACAGTTCCTCTGTCCCACCGGACAGTTCCTCTGACCCACCTGACAGTTCCTCTGTTCCATGAACAGTTCCTCTGTCCCACCGAACAGTTCCTTTGTCCCATCGGACAGTTCCTCTGTCCCACCGGATACTTCCTCTGTCCCTCCGGACAGTTCCTCTGTCTGTCTGACTACGAGTGGATGGGTGTAATACTCTCCGGTTAAATAAAAACACTCGTACATATGTTCAAATGTTGATTCCTACAGTCATGGATGTATGAACATACACCGAACAGTTCCTCTTTTCCACCGGACAGTTCTTCTGTTCCATGAACAGTTCCTCTGTCCCATCGGACAGTTCCTCTGTCCCACCGGACAGTTCCTCTGTCCCACCGGACAGTTCCTTTGTCCCATCGGACAGTTCCTCTGTCCCAACGGATACATCCTCTGTCCCACCGGACAGTTCCTCTGTCCCACCGGACAGTTTCTCTGTACCACCGGACAGTTCCTCTGTCCCACCGGACAGTTCCTCTGTCCTACCGGACAGTTCGTCTGTTCCACCGGACAGTTCCTCTGTCCCACTGGACAGTTCCTCTGTCCCACCGGACATTTCCTCTGTCCCATCGTACAGTTCTTCTGTCTGTCTGAGTACAAGTGGATGTATGTAATACTCTCCGGTAAAATAAATATACTCGTACATATGTTCAAATGTAGATTCCTACAGTCATGAATGTATGTACATACACCGAACAGTTCCTCTTTTCTTCCGGACAGTTCTTCTGTTCCCTGAACAGTTCCTCTGTCCCATCGGACAGTTCCTCTGTCCCACCGGACAGTTCCTCTGTCCCACCGAACAGTTCCTTTGTCCAATCGGACAGTTCCTCTGTCCCACCGGATACTTCCTCTGTCCCTCCGGACAGTTCCTCTGTCTGTCTGACTACGAGTGGATGGGTGTAATACTCTCCGGTAAAATAAATACACTCGTACATATGTTCAAATGTTGATTCCTACAGTCATGGATGTATGAACATACACCGAACAGTTCCTCTTTTCCACCGGACAGTTCTTCTGTTCCATGAACAGTTCCTCTGTCCCATCGGACAGTTCCTCTGTCCCACCGGACAGTTCCTCTGTCCCACCGGACAGTTCCTTTGTCCCATCGGACAGTTCCTCTGTCCCAACGGATACATCCTCTGTCCCACCGGACAGTTCCTTTGTCCCACCGGACAGTTTCTCTGTACCACCGGACAGTTCCTCTGTCCCACCGGACAGTTCCTCTGTCCTACCGGACAGTTCGTCTGTTCCACCGGACAGTTCCTCTGTCCCACTGGACAGTTCCTCTGTCCCACCGGACATTTCCTCTGTCCCATCGTACAGTTCTTCTGTCTGTCTGAGTACAAGTGGATGTATGTAATACTCTCCGGTAAAATAAATATAGTCGTACATATGTTCAAATATATATTCCTACAGTCATGAATGTATGTACATACACCGAACAGTTCCTCTTTTCTTCCGGACAGTTCTTCTGTTCCATGAACAGTTCCTCTGCCCCATCGGACAGTTCCCTAGTCCCACCGAACAGTTTCTCTGTCCCATCGTACAGTTCTTTTGTCAGTCTGAGAACAAGTGGATGGGTGTAATCAAAGATATTAGAAGAACGAGATATGCTATGTTGGCCGCCGGACCGTAGCCGGAGAACAACCTAATTAGGGTACTTTGAACGGTATCGGGACGTGTACGCACAGAAATCTGTTCTATGTATTAGTGCGGATACCTTAGCGATGCCTTAGCGTAAGCGAAGGTGTGCAGTAGTATTTTTGAATAAAACCGGCGACACTCGGCAAAACAATTCCACTCAGTACGAACTGCGCATAGCACATCTCGTTCTTCTAATATCTTTGGGTGTAATACTCTCCGGTAAAATAAATATACTCGTACATTTGTTCAAATGTAGATTCCTACAGTCATGAATTAATGCACATACACCGAACAGTTCCTCTGTCCCATCGGAAAGATCCTCTGTCCCACCGGATACTTCCTCTGTCCCACCGGACAGTTCCTCTGTCCCACCGGACAGTTCCTCTGTCCCACCGGACAGTTCCTCTGACCCACCTGACAGTTCCTCTGTTCCATGTACAGTTCCTTTGCCCCATCGGACAGTTCCCTAGTCCCACCGAACAGTTCCTCTGTCCCATCGTACAGTTCTTCTGTCTGTCTGACTACAAGTGGATGGGTGTAATATTCTCCGGTAAAATAAATATACTCGTACATATGTTCAAATGTAGATTCCTACAATCAAGAATGTATGTACATACACCGAAATGTTCCTCTTTTCCACCGGACAGTTCTTCTGTTCCATGAAGAGTTCCTCTGTCCCATCGGACAGTTCCTCTGTCCCACCGGACACTTCCTTTGTCCCATCGTACAGTTCTTCTGTCTGTCTGAGTACAAGTGGATGGGTGTAATACTCAGCGGTAAAATAAATATACTCGTACATATTGTCAAATGTAGATTCCCACAGTCATGAATGTATGTACATACACCGAACAGTTCCTCAGTCCCACCGGAAAGTTCCTCTGTCCCACCGGACAGTTCCTCTGTCCTACCGGACAGTTCCTCTGTCCCACCGGAGAGTTCCTCTGTCCTACCGGATAGTTCCTCTGTCCCACCGGACAGTTCCTCTGTCCCACCGGACAGTTCCTCTGTCCCACCGGACATTTCCTCTGTCCCATCGTCCAGTTCTTCTGTCTGTCTGAGTACAAGTGGATGTATGTAATACTCTCCGGTAAAATAAATATACTCGTACATATGTTCAAATGTATATTCCTACAGTCATGAATGTATCTACATACACCGAACAGTTCCTCTTTTCCACGGGACAGTTCTTCTGTTCCATGAACAGTTCCTCTGTCCCATCGGACAGTTCCTCTGTCCCACCGGACAGTTCCTCTGTCCCACCGGACAGTTCCTCTGTCCCACCGGACAGTTCCTCTGTCCCACCGGACATTTCCTCTGTCCCATCGTCCAGTTCTTCTGTCTGTCTGAGTACAAGTGGATGTATGTATATAAATAATGAATTAATACCGAGTGTGGTTAAGTCGTACAGACTTGGTGTAAAAAAGTCCAACAAAATTAGACCGATTAAGGTCGAATTCAATGACTCTGTCTCGGCTCGTGAGGTTTTGACCAGGAACGCAAAACTGAAAAACGGTATAAAGGCCAGTAACGACCAAACACCATTGCAGAGGACTCAACTTCTAGATTTACGCCAACAACTCGAGACGAGGAAGAACAACGGTGAAACCAATATAACTATCAAATATGTGAACTCTGTACCTAAAATTATTGAATGTGCGCCAAAAAACTGAAACAACAAAAAATAAAATGCTACTACCAAAATGTGAGAGGGATCCGCACTAAACTTCCCATGTTGCTGACTTCGGCGGCAACTATCAGCAGTGATATCTTCATTTTAACCGAAACATGGCTCGACTCAGGAATCAATTCTGCCGAATTAGGCTTCCCTAATTTCAACATCTACCGTATGGATAGGAATTCTAAAACAAGTGCCAAAACGAGAGGAGGTGGTGTAGCCATTGCTATCTCAAAAAATCTCAGTTCTTCAAAAATATCCACAAAAAACACATCCATCGAGCAACTATTTGTCAATGTGAACACTTCTAGAGGTAAAATAATAGTGGGATGTGCATACTTACCTCCGAATTCTGATGTCCAAAGCTACAGCAATCACTGCGACGAGGTTGAATCAATTTGTGCTAAATATCCTAATACTAAACTACTTCTAGTTGGTGATTACAATCTGCCACATTATGATTGGTGTAATATGAATTCTGTCAATTCTTGTTCTAATGTTAATATTCGTGTTATTAGAGATATGGCACTGTTCTTAGGTCTAACACAGTGTAATAATGTTCATAATATAGGAGGTCGTACGTTGGATTTGGCACTGTCAAATGTGTCTGACATCTGTGTTGTGAGAAGTACCGAAATTCTATTACCTGTCGATGTTTACCATCCACCACTAGAAATATGCATGTCTAATCTTAAACCAATTCCTATCGTAAAAAAGGTAGTAGAAACTCGAAATTTCAAAAAAGCTGACTATGTTAAAATTTCAAATTTCCTTAAACAGACTGACTGGTCATTCTTTGATAGCGACGATGATATTAATGTACACCTTAAAAAATTTTACTTCATCGTTAATTCTGCAATTGAACAATTTGTTCCTTTAACGACTTACAGAGAAACTCTATACCCAAAATGGTTCTCAAAAGACCTGATAGACTTAATTTACCTTAAAAAATTATCTCATAAGAGATTCAAACAAAGTCGCCTGGCCATCGATTATACTGCGTTTCAAAAATTGAGGGCAGAGTGCAATAAGCTCTCCGCAAAATGTTACAAAAATTACATTAGTGATGTCGAAGGCTCTATCATGGACGACTCAAATTTCTTTTGGAAATATGTTAAATCCCAAAAAGAAAATGGTACTTACATACCTAGTAGTGTGTCATTCGATTCTAAATTATCCCAAAATCTTCAGGAAACTGTTAATCTTTTTGCTGATTTTTTTAGCGGCGTTTACATTAATGCAAGTGAAGACAGCAATATTTCGTGCTTTGATTTGGTTGAAACTCTTGATATATCTGACTGTAATGTAACCATAGGCGATATTATATCTAAGCTGAAGAGTCTTGATTCCCGAAAATCCGCAGGACCTGATAATGTTCCGCCCAGGTTTTTAGTAAATTGTATGCATACATTGTCATATCCTATTCATAAGTTATTTACAAAGTCACTCTCATCAGGTGTATTCCCGGACCTTTGGAAGTTTAGTCTTTTAACGCCCATTTTCAAAAAAGGTAATAAGAGCGAAGTAACAAATTATAGGCCAATATGTATAATGTCTACTTTACCCAAACTTTTTGAAAGCCTAGTACTAGATAAGTTGATATCCCGAATCAATCGAACCATCTCTCCCCTTCAACATGGATTCATTAAAGGTAGATCTACTCTTACCAATTTGATATTGTACACGAATGATATTGTTAATGCCCTTAATGCATCACATCAAACTGATTCCATATATACTGACTTCAGTAAGGCATTTGATAAAGTAAACCACAAAATATTATTACGTAAACTAAAATTGTTGGGAATAAGAGGGAGTATGTTGGAATGGTTTAAGAGTTATCTATTAGGAAGGTACTTAGCAGTCAAGATAGATTCGTTTACTTCTTATACATTTGCTGCCTCGAGCGGAGTACCACAGGGATCTCACTTGGGCCCAATATTATTTTGTTTGTTTATCAATGATATTGTTAATATTTTTACTAATGTTAAAGTCCTGTTATTTGCCGACGATCTGAAGATATACAGAATAATCAAAGACGATGAGGATCGCGCAATTTTGCAGTTGAACCTTAATAAACTATGTGCGTGGTGTTCTGTCAATGATTTGCAACTAAATTTAGGTAAATGCCAGATTATCAGTTTTTACAAAGGCAAAAATCCACTTAATTTTTCCTATTTTATGAATGGTGCTAATCTTCTTCGTGTATCACAGATTCGTGATCTTGGTGTTATATTCCACGAGAGTCTACAGTTTAACGAACACATCGATGAAATAACAAGCGATGCGATGAGAATACTAGGTTTTATTTTGAGAATGGGAGCAAATTTTAAAAGTATGTCAACATTAAAACATCTGTATTGCTCGTTAGTACGAAGCAAATTAGAATACAATTCCACCGTATGGTCACCGTACTACAAGGTCCATTCTCAATCATTAGAAAAGGTACAAAATAAATTCCTTCGGTACATTAACTTTAAAATGAAAATTCCAATCGAATTTATAAATTACAATAACTTGCTTGCTGAAACTAAACTTCTTAAATTATCTGATAGAAGAGTGTTAATTGATTTGCTATTTTTATTCAAAATTATTAAATCTTTAATTGACAGCCCTAATTTGTTGGAACTTATTTGCATTAATGTTCCTGCTAGGCAAACTCGCAGTAAAGATACTTTTAAATTTAACAAGAACCTCAACACTAATTATTCTATTTTTTCACCAATTCCTAGAATTCACAACCTTGCGAATAAATACTGTGAACTTATAGATATATTTGGTTTTGACAATTTTGTGAGCTTTAAAAGGCAACTTATTTCGATTCTATCGGCTAATAATTAACTTTTATAGCTTTAATAATTTTATTACATCTTCTCCCATTCGAAACCTTTCAAGTAAATTATATCCATATTTGTTTGTTTTTTATTTGCTCTACTATACACTTATAATTGTATGCTTATACCTACTAACTACTTTTTATACATAACACTATGTTCCATCTCAGATCTTATTATTTCTTATTCATGTCGATATTGCTAAATTCTATTAGTTTTTGCTTTTTACAGGTGCAACTCTTATTTTGTTATTTTTTTTTTTTAAATCTCTGTTATAATGTTCTTTACCTCACGAGTAAGTTACACTCTAATTTATATTGGTTTATCGATTTGTTAAACACACAATTAATACTGGGTTTAAACTCACCCACTTACTTACTTTTTATGTTGAACTTTCTTTTACTTACTATTTCATGCTTGGGTATATTTTATATTGAATCCATCTTATTAGTGTTTTGCTAATTTGCACAAAATTTTATTATATGTGTTGCTTTCTTACAATTAACTCCATTTATCTTCTTATGTTCAATTATTGTAATCAATGTAAATGTATATTTTCATGTAAAAGCCCATTAGGGCGTAAATAAAATAATAAATAAATAAATAAATAAATAAATGTAATACTCTCCGGTAAAATAAATATACTCGTACATATGTTCAAATGTATATTCCTACAGTCATGAATGTATCTACATACACCGAACAGTTCCTCTTTTCCACGGGACAGTTCTTCTGTTCCATGAACAGTTCCTCTGTCCCATCGGACAGTTCCTCTGTCCCACCGGACAGTTCCTCTGTCCCATCGGACAGTTCCTCTGTCCCACCGGACAGTTCCTCTGTCCCACCGGACAGTTCCTCTGTCCCACCGGACAGTTCCTCTGACCCACCTGACAGTTCCTCTGTTCCATGTACAGTTCCTCTGCCTCATAGGACAGTTCCCTAGTCCCACCGAACAGTTCCTCTGTCCCATCGTGCAGTTCTTCTGTCAGTCTGCGAACAAGTGGATGGGTGTAATCAATGATATTAGAAGAACGAGATATGCTATGTTGGCCGCCGGACCGTAGCCGGAGAACAACCTAATAAGTGTACTTTGAACGGTATCGGAACGTGTACGCACAGAAATCTGTTCTATGTATTAGTGCGGATACCTTAGCGATGCCTTAGCGTAAGCGAAGGTGTGCAGTAGTATTTTTGAACAAAACCGGCGACACTCGGCAAAACAATTCCACTCAGTACGAACTGCGCATAGCACATCTCGTTCTTCTAATATCTTTGGGTGTAATACTCTCCGGTAAAATAAATATACTCGTACATTTGTTCAAATGTAGATTCCTACAGTCATGAATGTATGCACATACACCGAATAGTACCTCTGTCTCATCGGAAAGTTCCTCTGTCCCACCGAACAGTTCCTTTGTCCAATCGGACAGTTCCTCTGTCCCACCGGATACTTCCTCTGTCCCTCCGGACAGTTCCTCTGTCTGTCTGACTACGAGTGGATGGGTGTAATACTCTCCGGTAAAATAAATACACTCGTACATATGTTCAAATGTTGATTCCTACAGTCATGGATGTATGAACATACACCGAACAGTTCCTCTTTTCCACCGGACAGTTCTTCTGTTCCATGAACAGTTCCTCTGTCCCATCGGACAGTTCCTCTGTCCCACCGGACAGTTCCTCTGTCCCACCGGACAGTTCCTTTGTCCCATCGGACAGTTCCTCTGTCCCAACGGATACTTCCTCTGTCCCACCGGACAGTTCCTCTGTCCCACCGGACAGTTCCTCTGTCCCACCGGACAGTTCCTCTGTCCCACCGGACAGTTCCTCTGTCCCACCGGACATTTCCTCTGTCCCATCGTACAGTTCTTCTGTCTGTCTGAGTACAAGTGGATGTATGTAATACTCTCCGGTAAAATAAATATACTCGTACATATGTTCAAATGTATATTCCTACAGTCATGAATGTATCTACATACACCGAACAGTTCCTCTTTTCCACGGGACAGTTCTTCTGTTCCATGAACAGTTCCTCTGTCCCATCGGACAGTTCCTCTGTCCCAACGGATACTTCCTCTGTCCCACCGGACAGTTCCTCTGTCCCACCGGACAGTTCCTCTGTCCCACCGGACAGTTCCTCTGTCCCACCGGACAGTTCCTCTGTCCCACCGGACAGTTCCTCTGTCCCACCGGACAGTCCCTCTGACCCACCTGACAGTTCCTCTGTTCCATGTACAGTTCCTCTGCCTCATCGGACAGTTCCCTAGTCCCACCGAACAGTTCCTCTGTCCCATCGTGCAGTTCTTCTGTCAGTCTGCGAACAAGTGGATGGGTGTAATCAATGATATTAGAAGAACGAGATATGCTATGTTGGCCGCCGGACCGTAGCCGGAGAACAACCTAATAAGTGTACTTTGAACGGTATCGGAACGTGTACGCACAGAAATCTGTTCTATGTATTAGTGCGGATACCTTAGCGATGCCTTAGCGTAAGCGAAGGTGTGCAGTAGTATTTTTGAACAAAACCGGCGACACTCGGCAAAACAATTCCACTCAGTACGAACTGCGCATAGCACATCTCGTTCTTCTAATATCTTTGGGTGTAATACTCTCCGGTAAAATAAATATACTCGTACATTTGTTCAAATGTAGATTCCTACAGTCATGAATGTATGCACATACACCGAATAGTACCTCTGTCTCATCGGAAAGTTCCTCTGTCCCACCGAACAGTTCCTTTGTCCAATCGGACAGTTCCTCTGTCCCACCGGATACTTCCTCTGTCCCTCCGGACAGTTCCTCTGTCTGTCTGACTACGAGTGGATGGGTGTAATACTCTCCGGTAAAATAAATACACTCGTACATATGTTCAAATGTTGATTCCTACAGTCATGGATGTATGAACATACACCGAACAGTTCCTCTTTTCCACCGGACAGTTCTTCTGTTCCATGAACAGTTCCTCTGTCCCATCGGACAGTTCCTCTGTCCCACCGGACAGTTCCTCTGTCCCACCGGACAGTTCCTTTGTCCCATCGGACAGTTCCTCTGTCCCAACGGATACTTCCTCTGTCCCACCGGACAGTTCCTCTGTCCCACCGGACATTTCCTCTGTCCCACCGGACAGTTCCTCTGTCCCACCGGACAGTTCCTCTGTCCCACCGGACAGTTCCTCTGTCCCACCGGACAGTTCCTCTGACCCACCTGACAGTTCCTCTGTTCCATGTACAGTTCCTCTGCCTCATCGGACAGTTCCCTAGTCCCACCGAACAGTTCCTCTGTCCCATCGTACAGTTCTTCTGTCAGTCTGCGAACAAGTGGATGGGTGTAATCAATGATATTAGAAGAACGAGATATGCTATGTTGGCCGCCGGACCGTAGCCGGAGAACAACCTAATTAGGGTACTTTGAACGGTATCGGGACGTGTACGCACAGAAATCTGTTCTATGTATTAGTGCGGATACCTAAGCGATGCCTTAGCGTAAGCGAAGGTGTGCAGTAGTATTTTTGAACAAAACCGGCGACACTCGGCAAAACAATTCCACTCAGTACGAACTGCGCATAGCACATCTCGTTCTTCTAATATCTTTGGGTGTAATACTCTCCGGTAAAATAAATATACTCGTACATTTGTTCAAATGTAGATTCCTACAGTCATGAATGTATGCACATACACCGAACAGTTCCTCTGTCTCATCGGAAAGTTCCTCTGTCCCACCGGATACTTCCTCTGTCCCACCGGACAGTTCCTCTGTCCCACCGGACAGTTCGTCTGACCCACCTGACAGTTCCTCTGTCCCACCGGACAGTTCCTCTGTCCCACCGGACAGTTCCTCTGACCCACCTGACAGTTCCTCTGTTCCATGTACAGTTCCTCTGCCCCATCGGCCAGTTCCCTTGTCCCACCGAACAGTTCCTCTGTCCCACCGAACAGTTCTTCTGTCTGTCTGACTACAAGTGGATGGGTGTAATACTCTCCGGTTAAATAAATATACTCGTACATATGTTCAAATGTAGATTCCTACAGTCAAGAATGTATGTACATACACCGAACAGTTCCTCTTTTCCACCGGACAGTTCATCTGTTCCATGAACAGTTCCTCTGTCCCACCGGACAGTTCCTCTGTCCCATCGGACAGTTCCTCTGTCCCACCGGACAGTTCCTCTGTCCCACCGGACAGTTCCTTTGTCCCATCTGACAGTTCCTCTGTCCCAACGGATACTTCCTCTGTCCCACCGGACAGTTCCTCTGTCCCACCGGACAGTTCCTCTGTCCCACCGGACAGTTCCTTTGTCCCACCGGACAGTTCCTCTGTCCCACCGGACAGTTCCTCTGTCCCACCGGACAGTTCCTCTGACCCACCTGACAGTTCCTCTGTTCCATGTACAGTTCCTCTGCCCCATCGGACAGTTCCCTAGTCCCACCGAACAGTTCCTCTGTCCCATCGTACAGTTCTTCTGTCTGTCTGACTACAAGTGGATGGGTGTAATATTCTCCGGTAAAATAAATATACTCGTACATATGTTCAAATGTAGATTCCTACAATCAAGAATGTATGTACATACACCGAACAGTTCCTCTTTTCCACCGGACAGTTCTTCTGTTCCAAGAAGAGTTCCTCTGTCCCATCGGACAGTTCCCTAGTCCCACCGGACAGTTCCTCTGTCCCACCGGACAGTTCCTCTGTCCCACCGAACAGTTCTTCTGTCTGTCTGACTACAAGTGGATGGGTGTAATACTCTCCGGTTAAATAAATATACTCGTACATATGTTCAAATGTAGATTCCTACAGTCAAGAATGTATGTACATACACCAAACAGTTCCTCTTTTCCACCGGACAGTTCTTCTGTTCCATGAACAGTTCCTCTGTCCCATCGGACAGTTCCTCTGTCCCAACGGATACTTCCTCTGTCCCACCGGACAGTTCGTCTGTCACACCGGACAGTTCCTCAGTCCCACCGGACAGTTCCTCTGTCCCACCGGACAGTTCCTCTGTCCCACCGGACAGTTCCTCTGACCCATCGTACAGTTCCTCTGTCCCACCGGACAGTTCCTCAGTCCCACCGGACAGTTCCTCTGTCCCACCGGACAGTTCCTCTGTCCCACCGGACAGTTCCTCTGACCCACCTGACAGTTCCTCTGTTCCATGTACAGTTCCTCTGCCTCATCGGACAGTTCCCTAGTCCCACCGAACAGTTCCTCTGTCCCATCGTACAGTTCTTCTGTCAGTCTGAGAACAAGTGGATGGGTGTAATCAAAGATATTAGAAGAACGAGATATGCTATGTTGGCCGCCGGACCGTAGCCGGAGAACAACCTAATTAGGGTACTTTGAACGGTATCGGTACGTGTACGCACAGAAATCTGTTCTATGTATTAGTGCGGATACCTTAGCGATGCCTTAGCGTAAGCGAAGGTGTGCAGTAGTATTTTTGAATAAAACCGGCGACACTCGGCAAAACAATTCCACTCAGTACGAACTGCGCATAGCACATCTCGTTCTTCTAATATCTTTGGGTGTAATACTCTCCGGTAAAATAAATATACTCGTACATTTGTTCAAATGTAGATTCCTACAGTCATGAATGTATGCACATACACCGAACAGTTCCTCTGTCTCATCGGAAAGTTCCTCTGTCCCACCGGATACTTCCTCTGTCCCACCGGACAGTTCCTCTGTCCCACCGGACAGTTCCTCTGTCCCACCGGACAGTTCCTCTGTCCCACCGGACAGTTCCTCTGTCCCACCGGACAGTTCCTCTTTCCCACCGGACAGTTCGTCTGACCCACCTGACAGTTCCTCTGTCCCACCGGACAGTTCCTCTGTCCCACCGGCCAGTTCCCTAGTCCCACCGAACAGTTCCTCTGTCCCATCGTACAGTTCTTCTGACTGTCTGAGTACAAGTGGATGGGTGTAATACTCTCCGGTAAAATAAATACACTCGTACATATGTTCAAATGTAGATTCCTACAGTCATGAATGTATGTACATACACCCAACAGTTCCTCTTTTCTTCCGGACAGTTCTTCTGTTCCATGAACAGTTCCTCTGTCCCATCGGACAGTTCCTCTGTCCCACCGGACAGTTCCTTTGTCCCACCGGACAGTTCCTTTTTCCCATCGGACTGTTCCTCTGTCCCACCGGATACTTCCACTGTCCCTCCGGACAGTTCCTCTGTCTGTCTGACTACGAGTGGATGGGTGTAATACTCTCCGGTAAAATAAAAACACTCGTATATATGTTCAAATGTTGATTCCTACAGTCATGGATGTATGAACATACACCGAACCGTTCCTCTTTTCCACCGGACAGTTCTTCTGTTCCATGAACAGTTCCTCTGTCCCATCGGACAGTTCCTCTGTCCCAACGGATACTTCCTCTGTCCCACCGGACAGTTCCTCTTTCCCACCGGACAAATCTTCTGTCCCACCGGACAGTTCCTCTGTCCCACCGAACAGTTGCTCTGTCCCACCGGACAGTTCCTCTGTCCCACCGGACAGTTCCTCTGTCCCACCGGACAGTTCCTCTGTCCCACCGGACAGTTCCTCTGTCCCACCGGACAGTTCCTCTGTCCCACCGGACAGTTCCTCTGACCCACCTGACAGTTCCTCTGTTCCATGTACAGTTCCTCTGTCCCACCGGACAGTTCCTCTGTCCCACCGGACAGTTCCTCTGTCCCACCGGACAGTTCCTCTGACCCCCCTGACAGTTCCTCTGTTCCATGAACAGTTCCTCTGTCCCATCGGACAGTTCCTCTGTCCCACCGGACACTTCCTCTGTCCCACCGGACAGTTCCTCTGTCCCACCGGACAGTTTATCTGTACCACCGGACAGTTCCTCTGTCCCACCGGACAGTTCCTCTGTTCTACCGGACAGTTCGTCTGTCTTACCGGACAGTTCCTCTGTCCCACTGGACAGTTCCTCTGTCCCACCGGACATTTCCTCTGTCCCATCGTACAGTTCTTCTGTCTGTCTGAGTACAAGTGGATGGGTGTAATACTCAGCGGTAAAATAAATATACTCGTACATTTTGTCAAATGTAGATTCCTACAGTCTAGAATGTATGTACATACACCGAACAGTTCCTCAGTCCCACCGGAAAGTTCCTCTGTCCCACCGGACAGTTCCTCTGTCCTACCGGACAGTTCCTCTGTCCCACCGGACAGTTCCTCTGTCCTACCGGACAGTTCCTCTGTCCCACCGGACAGTTCCTCTGTCCCACCGGACAGTTCCTCTGTCCCACCGGACATTTCCTCTGTCCCATCGTGCAGTTCTTCTGTCTGTCTGAGTACAAGTGGATGTATGTAATACTCTCCGGTAAAATAAATATACTCGTACATATGTTCAAATGTATATTCCTACAGTCATGAATGTATCTACATACACCGAACAGTTCCTCTTTTCCACCGGACAGTTCTTCTGTTCCATGAATAGTTCCTCTGTCCCATCGGACAGTTCCTCTGTCCCACCGGACAGTTCCTCTGTCCCACCGGACAGTTCCTTTGTCCCATCGGACAGTTCCTCTGTCCCAACGGATACTTCCTCTGTCCCACCGGACAGTTCCTCTTTCCCACCGGACAGTTCCTCTGTCCCACCGGACAGTTCCTCTGTCCCACCGGACAGTTCCTCTGTCCCACCGGACAGTTCCTCTGTCCCACCGGACAGTTCCTCTGTCCCACCGGACAGTTCCTCTGACCCACCTGACAGTTCCTCTGTTCCATGTACAGTTCCTCTGCCTCATCGGACAGTTCCCTAGTCCCACCGAACAGTTCCTCTGTCCCATCGTACAGTTCTTCTGTCAGTCTGCGAACAAGTGGATGGGTGTAATCAATGATATTAGAAGAACGAGATATGCTATGTTGGCCGCCGGACCGTAGCCGGAGAACAACCTAATTAGGGTACTTTGAACGGTATCGGGACGTGTACGCACAGAAATCTGTTCTATGTATTAGTGCGGATACCTTAGCGATGCCTTAGCGTAAGCGAAGGTGTGCAGTAGTATTTTTGAACAAAACCGGCGACACTCGGCAAAACAATTCCACTCAGTACGAACTGCGCATAGCACATCTCGTTCTTCTAATATCTTTGGGTGTAATACTCTCCGGTAAAATAAATATACTCGTACATTTGTTCAAATGTAGATTCCTACAGTCATGAATGTATGCACATACACCGAACAGTTCCTCTGTCTCATCGGAAAGTTCCACTGTCCCACCGGATACTTCCTCTGTCCCACCGGACAGTTCCTCTGTCCCACCGGACAGTTCCTCTGTCCCACCGGACAGTTCCTCTGTCCCACCGGACAGTTCCTCTTTCCCAGCGGACAGTTCGTCTGACCCACCTGACAGTTCCTCTGTCCCACCGGACAGTTCCTCTGTCCCACCGGACAGTTCCTCTGACCCACCTGACAGTTCCTCTGTTCCATGAACAGTTCCTCTGTCCCACCGAACAGTTCCTTTGTCCCATCGGACAGTTCCTCTGTCCCACCGGATACTTCCTCTGTCCCTCCGGACAGTTCCTCTGTCTGTCTGACTACGAGTGGATGGGTGTAATACTCTCCGGTTAAATAAAAACACTCGTACATATGTTCAAATGTTGATTCCTACAGTCATGGATGTATGAACATACACCGAACAGTTCCTCTTTTCCACCGGACAGTTCTTCTGTTCCATGAACAGTTCCTCTGTCCCATCGGACAGTTCCTCTGTCCCACCGGACAGTTCCTCTGTCCCACCGGACAGTTCCTTTGTCCCATCGGACAATTCCTCTGTCCCAACGGATACATCCTCTGTCCCACCGGACAGTTCCTCTGTCCCACCGGACAGTTTCACTGTACCACCGGACAGTTCCTCTGTCCCACCGGACAGTTCCTCTGTCCTACCGGACAGTTCGTCTGTTCCACCGGACAGTTCCTCTGTCCCACTGGACAGTTCCTCTGTCCCACCGGACATTTCCTCTGTCCCATCGTACAGTTCTTCTGTCTGTCTGAGTACAAGTGGATGTATGTAATACTCTCCGGTAAAATAAATATACTCGTACATATGTTCAAATGTAGATTCCTACAGTCATGAATGTATGTACATACACCGAACAGTTCCTCTTTTCTTCCGGACAGTTCTTCTGTTCCATGAACAGTTCCTCTGTCCCATCGGACAGTTCCTCTGTCCCACCGGACAGTTCCTCTGTCCCACCGAACAGTTCCTTTGTCCAATCGGACAGTTCCTCTGTCCCACCTGATACTTCCTCTGTCCCTCCGGACAGTTCCTCTGTCTGTCTGACTACGAGTGGATGGGTGTAATACTCTCCGGTAAAATAAATACACTCGTACATATGTTCAAATGTTGATTCCTACAGTCATGGATGTATGAACATACACCGAACAGTTCCTCTTTTCCACTGGACAGTTCTTCTGTTCCATGAACAGTTCCTCTGTCCCATCGGACAGTTCCTCTGTCCCACCGGACAGTTCCTCTGTCCCACCGGACAGTTCATTTGTCCCATCGGACAGTTCCTCTGTCCCAACGGATACATCCTCTGTCCCACCGGACAGTTCCTTTGTCCCACCGGACAGTTTCTCTGTACCACCGGACAGTTCCTCTGTCCCACCGGACAGTTCCTCTGTCCTACCGGACAGTTCGTCTGTTCCACCGGACAGTTCCTCTGTCCCACTGGACAGTTCCTCTGTCCCACCGGACATTTCCTCTGTCCCATCGTACAGTTCTTCTGTCTGTCTGAGTACAAGTGGATGTATGTAATACTCTCCGGTAAAATAAATATACTCGTACATATGTTCAAATATATATTCCTACAGTCATGAATGTATGTACATACACCGAACAGTTCCTCTTTTCTTCCGGACAGTTCTTCTGTTCCATGAACAGTTCCTCTGCCCCATCGGACAGTTCCCTAGTCCCACCGAACAGTTCCTCTGTCCCATCGTACAGTTCTTCTGTCAGTCTGCGAACAAGTGGATGGGTGTAATCAAAGATATTAGAAGAACGAGATATGCTATGTTGGCCGCCGGACCGTAGCCGGAGAACAACCTAATTAGGGTACTTTGAACGGTATCGGGACGTGTACGCACAGAAATCTGTTCTATGTATTAGTGCGGATACCTTATCGATGCCTTAGCGTAAGCGAAGGTGTGCAGTAGTATTTTTGAATAAAACCGGCGACACTCGGCAAAACAATTCCACTCAGTACGAACTGCGCATAGCACATCTCGTTCTTCTAATATCTTTGGGTGTAATACTCTCCGGTAAAATAAATATACTCGTACATTTGTTCAAATGTAGATTCCTACAGTCATGAATTAATGCACATACACCGAACAGTTCCTCTGTCCCATCGGAAAGATCCTCTGTCCCACCGGATACTTCCTCTGTCCCACCGGACAGTTCCTCTGTCCCACCGGACAGTTCCTCTGTCCCACCGGACAGTTCCTCTGTCCCACCGGACAGTTCCTCTGTCCCATCGTACAGTTCTTCTGTCTGTCTGAGTACAAGTGGATGGGTGTAATACTCTCCGGTAAAATAAATACACTCGTACATATGTTCAAATGTAGATTCCTACAGTCATGAATGTATGTACATACACCGAACAGTTCTTCTTTTCTTCCGGACAGTTCTTCTGTCCCATGAACAGTTCCTCTGTCCCATCGGACAGTTCCTCTGTCCCACCGGACAGTTCCTCTGTCCCACCGGACAGTTCCTTTGTCCCATCGGACAGTTCCTCTGTCCCACCGGATACTTCCTCTGTCCCTCCGGACAGTTCCTCTGTCTGTCTGACTGCGAGTGGATGGGTGTAATACTCTCCGGTAAAATAAATACACTCGTACATATGTTCAAATGTTGATTCCTACAGTCATGAATGTATCTACATACACCGAACAGTTCCTCTTTTCCACCGGACAGTTCTTCTGTTCCATGAATAGTTCCTCTGTCCCATCGGACAGTTCCTCTGTCCCACCGGATACTTTCTCTGTCCCACCGGACAGTTCCTCTGTCCCACCGGACAGTTACTCTGTCCCACCGGACAGTTCCTCTGTCCCACCGGACAGTTCCTCTGTCCCACCGGACACTTCCTCTGACCCGACGGACAGTTCCTCTGTCCCACCGGACAGTTTCTCTGTACCACCGGACAGTACCTCTGTCCCACCGGACAAATCCTCTGTCCCACCTGACAGTTCCTCTGTTCCATGAAAAGTTCATCTGCCCCATCGGACAGTTCCTCAGTTTCACCAAACAGTTCCTCTGTCCCATCGTACAGTTCTTCTGTCTGTCTGACTACAAGTGGATGGGTGTAATACTCTCCGGTAAAATAAATATACTCGTACATATGTTTAAATGTAGATTCCTACAGTCATGAATGTATGTACATACACCGAACAGTACCTCAGTCCCACCGGAAAGTTCCTCTGTCCCACCGGACAGTTCTCTGTCCCACCGGACAGTTTCTCTGTACCACCGGACAGTTCCTCTGTCCACCGGACAAATCCTCTGTCCCACCTGACAGTTCCTCTGTTCCATGAAAAGTTCCTCTGCCCCATCGGACAGTTCCTCAGTTTCACCAAACAGTTCCTCTGTCCCATCGTACAGTTTTTCTGTCTGTCTGACTACAAGTGGTGGGTGTAATACTCTCCGGTAAAATAAATATACTCGTACATATGTTCAAATGTAAATTCCTACAGTCATGAATGTATCTACATACACCGAACAGTTCCTCTTTTCCACGGGACAGTTCTTCTGTTCCATGAACAGTTCCTCTGTCCCATCGGACAGTTCCTCTGTCTCACCGGACAGTTCCTCTGTCCCACCGGACAGTTCCTTTGTCCCATCGGACAGTTCCTCTGTCCCAACGGATACTTCCTCTGTCCCACCGGACAGTTCCTCTGTCCCACTGGACAGTTCCTCTGTCCCACCGGACAGTTCCTCTGTCCCACCGGACAGTTCCTTTGTCCCATCGGACAGTTCCTCTGTCCCACCGGATACTTCCTCTGTCCCTCCGGACAGTTCCTCTGTCTGTCTGACTACGAGTGGATGGGTGTAATACTCTCCGGTAAAATAAATACACTCGTACATATGTTCAAATGTTGATTCCTACAGTCATGGATGTATGAACATACACCGAACAGTTCCTCTTTTCCACCGAACAGTTCTTCTGTTCCATGAACAGTTCCTCTGTCCCATCGGACAGTTCCTCTGTCCCAACGGATACTTCCTCTGTCCCACCGGACAGTTCCTCTTTCCCACCGGACAAATCCTCTGTCCCACCGGACAGTTCCTCTGTCCCACCGAACAGTTGCTCTGTCCCACCGGACAGTTCCTCTGTCCCACCGGACAGTTCCTCTGTCCCACCGGACAGTTCCTCTGTCCCACCGGACAGTTCCTCTGTCCCACCGGACAGTTCCTCTGTCCCACCGGACAGTTCCTCTGTCCCACCGGACAGTTCCTCTGTCCCACCGGACAGTTCCTCTGTCCCACCGGACAGTTCCTCTGTCCCACCGGACAGTTCCTCTGTTCCATGTACAGTTCCTCTGTCCCACCGGACAGTTCCTCTGACCCCCCTGACAGTTCCTCTGTTCCATGAACAGTTCCTCTGTCCCATCGGACAGTTCCTCTGTCCCACCGGACAGTTCCTCTGTCCCACTGGACAGTTCCTCTCTCCCACCGGACAGTTCCTCTGTCCCACCGGACAGTTCCTTTGTCCCATCGGACAGTTCCTCTGTCCCACCGGATACTTCCTCTGTCCCTCCGGACAGTTCCTCTGTCTGTCTGACTACGAGTGGATGGGTGTAATACTCTCCGGTAAAATAAATACACTCGTACATATGTTCAAATGTTGATTCCTACAGTCATGGATGTATGAACATACACCGAACAGTTCCTCTTTTCCACCGAACAGTTCTTCTGTTCCATGAACAGTTCCTCTGTCCCATCGGACAGTTCCTCTGTCCCAACGGATACTTCCTCTGTCCCACCGGACAGTTCCTCTTTCCCACCGGACAAATCCTCTGTCCCACCGGACAGTTCCTCTGTCCCACCGAACAGTTGCTCTGTCCCACCGGACAGTTCCTCTGTCCCACCGGACAGTTCCTCTGTCCCACCGGACAGTTCCTCTGTCCCACCGGACAGTTCCTCTGTCCCACCGGACAGTTCCTCTGTCCCACCGGACAGTTCCTCTGTCCCACCGGACAGTTCCTCTGACCCACCTGACAGTTCCTCTGTTCCATGTACAGTTCCTCTGTCCCACCGGACAGTTCCTCTGTCCCCCCTGACAGTTCCTCTGTTCCATGAACAGTTCCTCTGTCCCATCGGACAGTTCCTCTGTCCCACCGGACAGTTCCTCTGTTCTACCGGACAGTTCGTCTGTCCCACCGGACAGTTCCTCTGTCCCACTGGACAGTTCCTCTGTCCCACCGGACATTTCCTCTGTCCCATCGTACAGTTCTTCTGTCTGTCTGAGTACAAGTGGATGTATGTAATACTCTCTGGTAAAATATATATACTCGTACATATGTTCAAATGTATATTCCTACAGTCATGAATGTATGTACATACACCGAACAGTTCCTCTTTTCTTCCGGACAGTTCTTCTGTTCCATGAACAGTTCCTCTGTCCCATCGGACAGTTCCTCTGTCCCACCGGACAGTTCCTCTGTCCCACCGGACAGTTCCTTTGTCCCATCGGACAGTTCCTCTGTCCCAACGGATACTTCCTCTGTCCCACCGGACAGTTCCTCTGTCCCACCGGACAGTTCCTCTGTCCCACCGGACAGTTCCTCTGTCCCACCGGACAGTTCCTCTGTCCCACCGGACAGTTCCTCTGTCCCACCGGACAGTTCCTCTGTCCCACCGGACAGTTCCTCTGTCCCACCGGACAGTTCCTCTGTCCCACCGGACAGTTCCTCTGACCCACCTGACAGTTCCTCTGTTCCATGTACAGTTCCTCTGCCCCATCGGACAGTTCCCTAGTCCCACCGAACAGTTCCTCTGTCCCATCGTACAGTTCTTCTGTCTGTCTGACTACAAGTGGATGGGTGTAATATTCTCCGGTAAAATAAATACACTCGTACATATGTTCAAATGTAGATTCCTACAATCAAGAATGTATGTACATACACCGAACAGTTCCTCTTTTCCACCGGACAGTTCTTCTGTTCCATGAAGAGTTCCTCTGTCCCATCGGACGGTTCCCTAGTCCCACCGGACAGTTCCTCTGTCCCACCGGATAGTTCCTCTGTCCCACCGGACAGTTACTCTGTCCCACCGGACAGTTCCTCTGTCCCACCGGACAGTTCCTCTGTCCCACCGGACACTTCCTCTGACCCACCGGACAGTTACTCTGTCCCACCGGACAGTTCCTCTGTCCCACCGGACAGTTCCTCTGTCCCACCGGACAGTTCCTCTGACCCACCTGACAGTTCCTCTGTTCCATGTACAGTTCCTCTGCCCCATCGGCCAGTTCCCTTGTCCCACCGAACAGTTCCTCTGTCCCATCGTACAGTTCTTCTGTCTGTCTGAGTACAAGTGGATGGTTGTAATACTCTCCGGTAAAATAAATACACTCGTACATATGTTCAAATGTAGATTCCTACAGTCATGAATGTATGTACATACACCCAACAGTTCCTCTTTTCTTCCGGACAGTTCTTCTGTTCCATGAACAGTTCCTCTGTCCCATCGGACAGTTCCTCTGTCCCACCGGAGAGTTCCTCTGTCCCACCGGACAGTTCCTTTTTCCCATCGGACAGTTCCTCTGTCCCACCGGATACTTCCTCTGTCCCTCCGTGACAGTTCCTCTGTCTGTCTGACTACGAGTGGATGGGTGTAATACTCTCCGGTAAAATAAATACACTCGTACATATGTTCAAATGTTGATTCCTACAGTCATGGATGTATGAACATACACCGAACAGTTCCTCTTTTCCACCGAACAGTTCTTCTGTTCCATGAACAGTTCCTCTGTCCCATCGGACAGTTCCTCTGTCCAACGGATACTTCCTCTGTCCCACCGGACAGTTCCTCTTTCCCACCGGACAAATCCTCTGTCCCACCGGACAGTTCCTCTGTCCCACCGAACAGTTGCTCTGTCCCACCGGACAGTTCCTCTGTCCCACCGGACAGTTCCTCTGTCCCACCGGACAGTTCCTCTGTCCCACCGGACAGTTCCTATGTCCCACCGGACAGTTCCTCTGTCCCACCGGACAGTTCCTCTGTCCCACCGGACAGTTCCTCTGACCCACCTGACAGTTCCTCTGTTCCATGTACAGTTCCTCTGTCCCACCGGACAGTTCCTCTGACCCCCCTGACAGTTCCTCTGTTCCATGAACAGTTCCTCTGTCCCATCGGACAGTTCCTCTGTCCCACTGGACAGTTCCTCTGTCCCACCGGACATTTCCTCTGTCCCATCGTACAGTTCTTCTGTCTGTCTGAGTACAAGTGGATGTATGTAATACTCTCTGGTAAAATATATATACTCGTACATATGTTCAAATGTATATTCCTACAGTCATGAATGTATGTACATACACCGAACAGTTCCTCTTTTCTTCCGGACAGTTCTTCTGTTCCATGAACAGTTCCTCTGTCCCATCGGACAGTTCCTCTGTCCCACCGGACAGTTCCTCTGTCCCACCGGACAGTTCCTTTGTCCCATCGGACAGTTCCTCTGTCCCACCGGACATTTCCTCTGTCCCACCGGACAGTTCCTCTGTCCCACCGGACAGTTCCTCTGTCCCACCGGACAGTTCCTCTGTCCCACCGGACAGTTCCTCTGACCCACCTGACAGTTCCTCTGTTCCATGTACAGTTCCTCTGCCTCATCGGACAGTTCCCTAGTCCCACCGAACAGTTCCTCTGTCCCATCGTACAGTTCTTCTGTCAGTCTGCGAACAAGTGGATGGGTGTAATCAATGATATTAGAAGAACGAGATATGCTATGTTGGCCGCCGGACCGTAGCCGGAGAACAACCTAATTAGGGTACTTTGAACGGTATCGGGACGTGTACGCACAGAAATCTGTTCTATGTATTAGTGCGGATACCTAAGCGATGCCTTAGCGTAAGCGAAGGTGTGCAGTAGTATTTTTGAACAAAACCGGCGACACTCGGCAAAACAATTCCACTCAGTACGAACTGCGCATAGCACATCTCGTTCTTCTAATATCTTTGGGTGTAATACTCTCCGGTAAAATAAATATACTCGTACATTTGTTCAAATGTAGATTCCTACAGTCATGAATGTATGCACATACACCGAACAGTTCCTCTGTCTCATCGGAAAGTTCCTCTGTCCCACCGGATACTTCCTCTGTCCCACCGGACAGTTCCTCTGTCCCACCGGACAGTTCGTCTGACCCACCTGACAGTTCCTCTGTCCCACCGGACAGTTCCTCTGTCCCACCGGACAGTTCCTCTGACCCACCTGACAGTTCCTCTGTTCCATGTACAGTTCCTCTGCCCCATCGGCCAGTTCCCTTGTCCCACCGAACAGTTCCTCTGTCCCACCGAACAGTTCTTCTGTCTGTCTGACTACAAGTGGATGGGTGTAATACTCTCCGGTTAAATAAATATACTCGTACATATGTTCAAATGTAGATTCCTACAGTCAAGAATGTATGTACATACACCGAACAGTTCCTCTTTTCCACCGGACAGTTCATCTGTTCCATGAACAGTTCCTCTGTCCCACCGGACAGTTCCTCTGTCCCATCGGACAGTTCCTCTGTCCCACCGGACAGTTCCTCTGTCCACCGGACAGTTCCTTTGTCCCATCTGACAGTTCCTCTGTCCCAACGGATACTTCCTCTGTCCCACCGGACAGTTCCTCTGTCCACCGGACAGTTCCTCTGTCCACCGGACAGTTCCTTTGTCCCACCGGACAGTTCCTCTGTCCCACCGGACAGTTCCTCTGTCCCACCGGACAGTTCCTCTGACCCACCTGACAGTTCCTCTGTTCCATGTACAGTTCCTCTGCCCCATCGGACAGTTCCCTAGTCCCACCGAACAGTTCCTCTGTCCCATCGTACAGTTCTTCTGTCTGTCTGACTACAAGTGGATGGGTGTAATATTCTCCGGTAAAATAAATATACTCGTACATATGTTCAAATGTAGATTCCTACAATCAAGAATGTATGTACATACACCGAACAGTTCCTCTTTTCACCGGACAGTTCTTCTGTTCCAAGAAGAGTTCCTCTGTCCACTCGGACAGTTCCCTAGTCCCACCGGAAAGTTCCTCTGTCCCACCGGACAGTTCCTCTGTCCCACCGAACAGTTCTTCTGTCTGTCTGACTACAAGTGGATGGGTGTAATACTCTCCGGTTAAATAAATATACTCGTACATATGTTCAAATGTAGATTCCTACAGTCAAGAATGTATGTACATACACCAAACAGTTCCTCTTTTCCACCGGACAGTTCTTCTGTTCCATGAACAGTTCCTCTGTCCCATCGGACAGTTCCTCTGTCCCAACGGATACTTCCTCTGTCCCACCGGACAGTTCGTCTGTCACACCGGACAGTTCCTCAGTCCCACCGGACAGTTCCTCTGTCCCACCGGACAGTTCCTCTGTCCCACCGGACAGTTCCTCTGACCCATCGTACAGTTCCTCTGTCCCCACCGGACAGTTCCTCAGTCCCACCGGACAGTTCCTCTGTCCCACCGGACAGTTCCTCTGTCCCACCGGACAGTTCCTCTGACCCACCTGACAGTTCCTCTGTTCCATGTACAGTTCCTCTGCCTCATCGGACAGTTCCCCTAGTCCCACCGAACAGTTCCTCTGTCCCATCGTACAGTTCTTCTGTCAGTCTGAGAACAAGTGGATGGGTGTAATCAAAGATATTAGAAGAACGAGATATGCTATGTTGGCCGCCGGACCGTAGCCGGAGAACAACCTAATTAGGGTACTTTGAACGGTATCGGTACGTGTACGCACAGAAATCTGTTCTATGTATTAGTGCGGATACCTTAGCGATGCCTTAGCGTAAGCGAAGGTGTGCAGTAGTATTTTTGAATAAAACCGGCGACACTCGGCAAAACAATTCCACTCAGTACGAACTGCGCATAGCACATCTCGTTCTTCTAATATCTTTGGGTGTAATACTCTCCGGTAAAATAAATATACTCGTACATTTGTTCAAATGTAGATTCCTACAGTCATGAATGTATGCACATACACCGAACAGTTCCTCTGTCTCATCGGAAAGTTCCTCTGTCCCACCGGATACTTCCTCTGTCCCACCGGACAGTTCCTCTGTCCCACCGGACAGTTCCTCTGTCCCACCGGACAGTTCCTCTGTCCCACCGGACAGTTCCTCTGTCCCACCGGACAGTTCCTCTTTCCCACCGGACAGTTCGTCTGACCCACCTGACAGTTCCTCTGTCCCACCGGACAGTTCCTCTGTCCCACCGGCCAGTTCCCTAGTCCCACCGAACAGTTCCTCTGTCCCATCGTACAGTTCTTCTGACTGTCTGAGTACAAGTGGATGGGTGTAATACTCTCCGGTAAAATAAATACACTCGTACATATGTTCAAATGTAGATTCCTACAGTCATGAATGTATGTACATACACCCAACAGTTCCTCTTTTCTTCCGGACAGTTCTTCTGTTCCATGAACAGTTCCTCTGTCCCATCGGACAGTTCCTCTGTCCCACCGGACAGTTCCTTTGTCCCACCGGACAGTTCCTTTTTCCCATCGGACTGTTCCTCTGTCCCACCGGATACTTCCACTGTCCCTCCGGACAGTTCCTCTGTCTGTCTGACTACGAGTGGATGGGTGTAATACTCTCCGGTAAAATAAAAACACTCGTATATATGTTCAAATGTTGATTCCTACAGTCATGGATGTATGAACATACACCGAACCGTTCCTCTTTTCCACCGGACAGTTCTTCTGTTCCATAAACAGTTCCTCTGTCCCATCGGACAGTTCCTCTGTCCCAACGGATACTTCCTCTGTCCCACCGGACAGTTCCTCTTTCCCACCGGACAAATCTTCTGTCCCACCGGACAGTTCCTCTGTCCCACCGAACAGTTGCTCTGTCCCACCGGACAGTTCCTCTGTCCCACCGGACAGTTCCTCTGTCCCACCGGACAGTTCCTCTGTCCCACCGGACAGTTCCTCTGTCCCACCGGACAGTTCCTCTGTCCCACCGGACAGTTCCTCTGACCCACCTGACAGTTCCTCTGTTCCATGTACAGTTCCTCTGTCCCACCGGACAGTTCCTCTGTCCCACCGGACAGTTCCTCTGTCCCACCGGACAGTTCCTCTGACCCCCCTGACAGTTCCTCTGTTCCATGAACAGTTCCTCTGTCCCATCGGACAGTTCCTCTGTCCCACCGGACACTTCCTCTGTCCCACCGGACAGTTCCTCTGTCCCACCGGACAGTTTATCTGTACCACCGGACAGTTCCTCTGTCCCACCGGACAGTTCCTCTGTTCTACCGGACAGTTCGTCTGTCTTACCGGACAGTTCCTCTGTCCCACTGGACAGTTCCTCTGTCCCACCGGACATTTCCTCTGTCCCATCGTACAGTTCTTCTGTCTGTCTGAGTACAAGTGGATGGGTGTAATACTCAGCGGTAAAATAAATATACTCGTACATTTTGTCAAATGTAGATTCCTACAGTCTAGAATGTATGTACATACACCGAACAGTTCCTCAGTCCCACCGGAAAGTTCCTCTGTCCCACCGGACAGTTCCTCTGTCCTACCGGACAGTTCCTCTGTCCCACCGGACAGTTCCTCTGTCCTACCGGACAGTTCCTCTGTCCCACCGGACAGTTCCTCTGTCCCACCGGACAGTTCCTCTGTCCCACCGGACATTTCCTCTGTCCCATCGTGCAGTTCTTCTGTCTGTCTGAGTACAAGTGGATGTATGTAATACTCTCCGGTAAAATAAATATACTCGTACATATGTTCAAATGTATATTCCTACAGTCATGAATGTATCTACATACACCGAACAGTTCCTCTTTTCCACCGGACAGTTCTTCTGTTCCATGAATAGTTCCTCTGTCCCATCGGACAGTTCCTCTGTCCCACCGGACAGTTCCTCTGTCCCACCGGACAGTTCCTTTGTCCCATCGGACAGTTCCTCTGTCCCAACGGATACTTCCTCTGTCCCACCGGACAGTTCCTCTTTCCCACCGGACAGTTCCTCTGTCCCACCGGACAGTTCCTCTGTCCCACCGGACAGTTCCTCTGTCCCACCGGACAGTTCCTCTGTCCCACCGGACAGTTCCTCTGTCCCACCGGACAGTTCCTCTGACCCACCTGACAGTTCCTCTGTTCCATGAACAGTTCCTCTGCCCCATCGGACAGTTCCCTAGTCCCACCGAACAGTTTCTCTGTCCCATCGTACAGTTCTTTTGTCAGTCTGAGAACAAGTGGATGGGTGTAATCAAAGATATTAGAAGAACGAGATATGCTATGTTGGCCGCCGGACCGTAGCCGGAGAACAACCTAATTAGGGTACTTTGAACGGTATCGGGACGTGTACGCACAGAAATCTGTTCTATGTATTAGTGCGGATACCTTATCGATGCCTTAGCGTAAGCGAAGGTGTGCAGTAGTATTTTTGAATAAAACCGGCGACACTCGGCAAAACAATTCCACTCAGTACGAACTGCGCATAGCACATCTCGTTCTTCTAATATCTTTGGGTGTAATACTCTCCGGTAAAATAAATATACTCGTACATTTGTTCAAATGTAGATTCCTACAGTCATGAATTAATGCACATACACCGAACAGTTCCTCTGTCCCATCGGAAAGATCCTCTGTCCCACCGGATACTTCCTCTGTCCCACCGGACAGTTCCTCTGTCCCACCGGACAGTTCCTCTGTCCCACCGGACAGTTCCTCTGTCCCACCGGACAGTTCCTCTGTCCCATCGTACAGTTCTTCTGTCTGTCTGAGTACAAGTGGATGGGTGTAATACTCTCCGGTAAAATAAATACACTCGTACATATGTTCAAATGTAGATTCCTACAGTCATGAATGTATGTACATACACCGAACAGTTCTTCTTTTCTTCCGGACAGTTCTTCTGTCCCATGAACAGTTCCTCTGTCCCATCGGACAGTTCCTCTGTCCCACCGGACAGTTCCTCTGTCCCACCGGACAGTTCCTTTGTCCCATCGGACAGTTCCTCTGTCCCACCGGATACTTCCTCTGTCCCTCCGGACAGTTCCTCTGTCTGTCTGACTGCGAGTGGATGGGTGTAATACTCTCCGGTAAAATAAATACACTCGTACATATGTTCAAATGTTGATTCCTACAGTCATGAATGTATCTACATACACCGAACAGTTCCTCTTTTCCACCGGACAGTTCTTCTGTTCCATGAATAGTTCCTCTGTCCCATCGGACAGTTCCTCTGTCCCACCGGATACTTTCTCTGTCCCACCGGACAGTTCCTCTGTCCCACCGGACAGTTACTCTGTCCCACCGGACAGTTCCTCTGTCCCACCGGACAGTTCCTCTGTCCCACCGGACACTTCCTCTGACCCGACGGACAGTTCCTCTGTCCCACCGGACAGTTTCTCTGTACCACCGGACAGTACCTCTGTCCCACCGGACAAATCCTCTGTCCCACCTGACAGTTCCTCTGTTCCATGAAAAGTTCATCTGCCCCATCGGACAGTTCCTCAGTTTCACCAAACAGTTCCTCTGTCCCATCGTACAGTTCTTCTGTCTGTCTGACTACAAGTGGATGGGTGTAATACTCTCCGGTAAAATAAATATACTCGTACATATGTTTAAATGTAGATTCCTACAGTCATGAATGTATGTACATACACCGAACAGTACCTCAGTCCCACCGGAAAGTTCCTCTGTCCCACCGGACAGTTCTCTGTCCCACCGGACAGTTTCTCTGTACCACCGGACAGTTCCTCTGTCCACCGGACAAATCCTCTGTCCCACCTGACAGTTCCTCTGTTCCATGAAAAGTTCCTCTGCCCCATCGGACAGTTCCTCAGTTTCACCAAACAGTTCCTCTGTCCCATCGTACAGTTTTTCTGTCTGTCTGACTACAAGTGGTGGGTGTAATACTCTCCGGTAAAATAAATATACTCGTACATATGTTCAAATGTAAATTCCTACAGTCATGAATGTATCTACATACACCGAACAGTTCCTCTTTTCCACGGGACAGTTCTTCTGTTCCATGAACAGTTCCTCTGTCCCATCGGACAGTTCCTCTGTCTCACCGGACAGTTCCTCTGTCCCACCGGACAGTTCCTTTGTCCCATCGGACAGTTCCTCTGTCCCAACGGATACTTCCTCTGTCCCACCGGACAGTTCCTCTGTCCCACTGGACAGTTCCTCTGTCCCACCGGACAGTTCCTCTGTCCCACCGGACAGTTCCTTTGTCCCATCGGACAGTTCCTCTGTCCCACCGGATACTTCCTCTGTCCCTCCGGACAGTTCCTCTGTCTGTCTGACTACGAGTGGATGGGTGTAATACTCTCCGGTAAAATAAATACACTCGTACATATGTTCAAATGTTGATTCCTACAGTCATGGATGTATGAACATACACCGAACAGTTCCTCTTTTCCACCGAACAGTTCTTCTGTTCCATGAACAGTTCCTCTGTCCCATCGGACAGTTCCTCTGTCCCAACGGATACTTCCTCTGTCCCACCGGACAGTTCCTCTTTCCCACCGGACAAATCCTCTGTCCCACCGGACAGTTCCTCTGTCCCACCGAACAGTTGCTCTGTCCCACCGGACAGTTCCTCTGTCCCACCGGACAGTTCCTCTGTCCCACCGGACAGTTCCTCTGTCCCACCGGACAGTTCCTCTGTCCCACCGGACAGTTCCTCTGTCCCACCGGACAGTTCCTCTGTCCCACCGGACAGTTCCTCTGTCCCACCGGACAGTTCCTCTGTCCCACCGGACAGTTCCTCTGTTCCATGTACAGTTCCTCTGTCCCACCGGACAGTTCCTCTGACCCCCCTGACAGTTCCTCTGTTCCATGAACAGTTCCTCTGTCCCATCGGACAGTTCCTCTGTCCCACCGGACAGTTCCTCTGTCCCACTGGACAGTTCCTCTCTCCCACCGGACAGTTCCTCTGTCCCACCGGACAGTTCCTTTGTCCCATCGGACAGTTCCTCTGTCCCACCGGATACTTCCTCTGTCCCTCCGGACAGTTCCTCTGTCTGTCTGACTACGAGTGGATGGGTGTAATACTCTCCGGTAAAATAAATACACTCGTACATATGTTCAAATGTTGATTCCTACAGTCATGGATGTATGAACATACACCGAACAGTTCCTCTTTTCCACCGAACAGTTCTTCTGTTCCATGAACAGTTCCTCTGTCCCATCGGACAGTTCCTCTGTCCCAACGGATACTTCCTCTGTCCCACCGGACAGTTCCTCTTTCCCACCGGACAAATCCTCTGTCCCACCGGACAGTTCCTCTGTCCCACCGAACAGTTGCTCTGTCCCACCGGACAGTTCCTCTGTCCCACCGGACAGTTCCTCTGTCCCACCGGACAGTTCCTCTGTCCCACCGGACAGTTCCTCTGTCCCACCGGACAGTTCCTCTGTCCCACCGGACAGTTCCTCTGTCCCACCGGACAGTTCCTCTGACCCACCTGACAGTTCCTCTGTTCCATGTACAGTTCCTCTGTCCCACCGGACAGTTCCTCTGTCCCCCCTGACAGTTCCTCTGTTCCATGAACAGTTCCTCTGTCCCATCGGACAGTTCCTCTGTCCCACCGGACAGTTCCTCTGTTCTACCGGACAGTTCGTCTGTCCCACCGGACAGTTCCTCTGTCCCACTGGACAGTTCCTCTGTCCCACCGGACATTTCCTCTGTCCCATCGTACAGTTCTTCTGTCTGTCTGAGTACAAGTGGATGTATGTAATACTCTCTGGTAAAATATATATACTCGTACATATGTTCAAATGTATATTCCTACAGTCATGAATGTATGTACATACACCGAACAGTTCCTCTTTTCTTCCGGACAGTTCTTCTGTTCCATGAACAGTTCCTCTGTCCCATCGGACAGTTCCTCTGTCCCACCGGACAGTTCCTCTGTCCCACCGGACAGTTCCTTTGTCCCATCGGACAGTTCCTCTGTCCCAACGGATACTTCCTCTGTCCCACCGGACAGTTCCTCTGTCCCACCGGACAGTTCCTCTGTCCCACCGGACAGTTCCTCTGTCCCACCGGACAGTTCCTCTGTCCCACCGGACAGTTCCTCTGTCCCACCGGACAGTTCCTCTGTCCCACCGGACAGTTCCTCTGTCCCACCGGACAGTTCCTCTGTCCCACCGGACAGTTCCTCTGACCCACCTGACAGTTCCTCTGTTCCATGTACAGTTCCTCTGCCCCATCGGACAGTTCCCTAGTCCCACCGAACAGTTCCTCTGTCCCATCGTACAGTTCTTCTGTCTGTCTGACTACAAGTGGATGGGTGTAATATTCTCCGGTAAAATAAATACACTCGTACATATGTTCAAATGTAGATTCCTACAATCAAGAATGTATGTACATACACCGAACAGTTCCTCTTTTCCACCGGACAGTTCTTCTGTTCCATGAAGAGTTCCTCTGTCCCATCGGACGGTTCCCTAGTCCCACCGGACAGTTCCTCTGTCCCACCGGATAGTTCCTCTGTCCCACCGGACAGTTACTCTGTCCCACCGGACAGTTCCTCTGTCCCACCGGACAGTTCCTCTGTCCCACCGGACACTTCCTCTGACCCACCGGACAGTTACTCTGTCCCACCGGACAGTTCCTCTGTCCCACCGGACAGTTCCTCTGTCCCACCGGACAGTTCCTCTGACCCACCTGACAGTTCCTCTGTTCCATGTACAGTTCCTCTGCCCCATCGGCCAGTTCCCTTGTCCCACCGAACAGTTCCTCTGTCCCATCGTACAGTTCTTCTGTCTGTCTGAGTACAAGTGGATGGTTGTAATACTCTCCGGTAAAATAAATACACTCGTACATATGTTCAAATGTAGATTCCTACAGTCATGAATGTATGTACATACACCCAACAGTTCCTCTTTTCTTCCGGACAGTTCTTCTGTTCCATGAACAGTTCCTCTGTCCCATCGGACAGTTCCTCTGTCCCACCGGAGAGTTCCTCTGTCCCACCGGACAGTTCCTTTTTCCCATCGGACAGTTCCTCTGTCCCACCGGATACTTCCTCTGTCCCTCCGGACAGTTCCTCTGTCTGTCTGACTACGAGTGGATGGGTGTAATACTCTCCGGTAAAATAAATACACTCGTACATATGTTCAAATGTTGATTCCTACAGTCATGGATGTATGAACATACACCGAACAGTTCCTCTTTTCCACCGAACAGTTCTTCTGTTCCATGAACAGTTCCTCTGTCCCATCGGACAGTTCCTCTGTCCCAACGGATACTTCCTCTGTCCCACCGGACAGTTCCTCTTTCCCACCGGACAAATCCTCTGTCCCACCGGACAGTTCCTCTGTCCCACCGAACAGTTGCTCTGTCCCACCGGACAGTTCCTCTGTCCCACCGGACAGTTCCTCTGTCCCACCGGACAGTTCCTCTGTCCCACCGGACAGTTCCTATGTCCCACCGGACAGTTCCTCTGTCCCACCGGACAGTTCCTCTGTCCCACCGGACAGTTCCTCTGACCCACCTGACAGTTCCTCTGTTCCATGTACAGTTCCTCTGTCCCACCGGACAGTTCCTCTGACCCCCCTGACAGTTCCTCTGTTCCATGAACAGTTCCTCTGTCCCATCGGACAGTTCCTCTGTCCCACTGGACAGTTCCTCTGTCCCACCGGACATTTCCTCTGTCCCATCGTACAGTTCTTCTGTCTGTCTGAGTACAAGTGGATGTATGTAATACTCTCTGGTAAAATATATATACTCGTACATATGTTCAAATGTATATTCCTACAGTCATGAATGTATGTACATACACCGAACAGTTCCTCTTTTCTTCCGGACAGTTCTTCTGTTCCATGAACAGTTCCTCTGTCCCATCGGACAGTTCCTCTGTCCCACCGGACAGTTCCTCTGTCCCACCGGACAGTTCCTTTGTCCCATCGGACAGTTCCTCTGTCCCAACGGATACTTCCTCTGTCCCACCGGACAGTTCCTCTGTCCCACCGGACAGTTCCTCTGTCCCACCGGACAGTTCCTCTGTCCCACCGGACAGTTCCTCTGTCCCACCGGACAGTTCCTCTGTCCCACCGGACAGTTCCTCTGTCCCACCGGACAGTTCCTCTGTCCCACCGGACAGTTCCTCTGTCCCACCGGACAGTTCCTCTGACCCACCTGACAGTTCCTCTGTTCCATGTACAGTTCCTCTGCCCCATCGGACAGTTCCCTAGTCCCACCGAACAGTTCCTCTGTCCCATCGTACAGTTCTTCTGTCTGTCTGACTACAAGTGGATGGGTGTAATATTCTCCGGTAAAATAAATACACTCGTACATATGTTCAAATGTAGATTCCTACAATCAAGAATGTATGTACATACACCGAACAGTTCCTCTTTTCCACCGGACAGTTCTTCTGTTCCATGAAGAGTTCCTCTGTCCCATCGGACAGTTCCCTAGTCCCACCGGACAGTTCCTCTGTCCCACCGGACAGTTCCTCTGTCCCACCGGACAGTTCTTCTGTCTGTCTGACTACAAGTGGATGGGTGTAATACTCTCCGGTTAAATAAATATACTCGTACATATGTTCAAATGTAGAATCCGACAGTCATGGATGTATGAACATACACCGAACAGTTCCTTTTTTCCACCGGACAGTTCTTCTGTTCCATGAACAGTTCCTCTGTCCCATCGGACAGTTCCTCTGTCCCAACGGATACTTCCTCTGTCCCACCGGACAGTTCCTCTGTCACACCGGACAGTTCCTCAGTCCCAACGGACAGTTCCTCTGTCCCACCGGACAGTTCCTCTGTCCCACCGGACAGTTCCTCTGACCCACCTGACAGTTCCTCTGTTCCATGTACAGTTCCTCTGCCTCATCGGACAGTTCCCTAGTCCCACCGAACAGTTCCTCTGTCCCATCGTACAGTTCTTCTGTCAGTCTGAGAACAAGTGGATGGGTGTAATCAAAGATATTAGAAGAACGAGATATGCTATGTTGGCCGCCGGACCGTAGCCGGAGAACAACCTAATTAGGGTACTTTGAACGGTATCGGGACGTGTACGCACAGAAATCTGTTCTATGTATTAGTGCGAATACCTTAGCGATGCCTTAGCGTAAGCGAAGGTGTGCAGTAGTATTTTTGAACAAAACCGGCGACACTCGGCAAAACAATTCCACTCAGTACGAACTGCGCATAGCACATCTCGTTCTTCTATCTTTGGGTGTAATACTCTCCGGTAAAATAAATATACTCGAACATTTGTTCAAATGTAGATTCCTACAGTCATGAATGTATGCACATACACCGAACAGTTCCTCTGTCTCATCGAAAAGTTCCTCTGTCCCACCGGATACTTCCTCTGTCCCACCGGACAGTTCCTCTGTCCCACCGGACAGTTCCTCTGTCCCACCGGACAGTTCTTCTGTCCCATCGTACAGTTCTTCTGTCTGTCTGAGTACAAGTGGATGGGTGTAATACTCTCCGGTAAAATAAATACACTCGTACATATGTTCAAATGTAGATTCCTACAGTCATGAATGTATGTACATACACCGAACAGTTCCTCTTTTCTTCCGGACAGTTCTTCTGTCCCATGAACAGTTCCTCTGTCCCATCGGACAGTTCCTCTGTCCCACCGGACAGTTCCTCTGTCCCACCGGACAGTTCCTTTGTCCCATCGGACAGTTCCTCTGTCCCACCGGATACTTCCTCTGTCCCTCCGGACAGTTCCTCTGTCTGTCTGACTGCGAGTGGATGGGTGTAATACTCTCCGGTAAAATAAATACACTCGTACATATGTTCAAATGTTGATTCCTACAGTCATGAATGTATCTACATACACCGAACAGTTCCTCTTTTCCACCGGACAGTTCTTCTGTTCCATGAATAGTTCCTCTATCCCATCGGACAGTTCCTCTGTCCCACCGGATACTTTCTCTGTCCCACCGGATAGTTCCTCTGTCCCACCGGACAGTTACTCTGTCCCACCGGACAGTTCCTCTGTCCCACCGGACAGTTCCTCTGTCCCACCGGACACTTCCTCTGACCCACCGGACAGTTCCTCTGTCCCACCGGACAGTTTCTCTGTACCACCGGACAGTTCCTCTGTCCCACCGGACAGTTCCTCTGACCCACCTGACAGTTCCTCTGTTCCATGAACAGTTCCTCTGCCCCATCGGCCAGTTCCCTAGTCCCACCGAACAGTTCCTCTGTCCCATCGTACAGTTCTTCTGTCTGTCTGAGTACAAGTGGATGGGTGTAATACTCTCCGGTAAAATAAATACACTCGTACATATGTTCAAATGTAGATTCCTACAGTCATGAATGTATGTACATACACCGAACAGTTCCTCTTTTCTTCCGGACAGTTCTTCTGTCCCATGAACAGTTCCTCTGTCCCATCGGACAGTTCCTCTGTCCCACCGGACAGTTCCTCTGTCCCACCGGACAGTTCGTTTGTCCCATCGGACAGTTCCTCTGTCCCACCGGACAGTTCGTCTGACCCACCTGACAGTTCCTCTGTCCCACCGGACAGTTCCTCTGTCCCACCGGACAGTTCCTCTGACCCACCTGACAGTTCCTCTGTTCCATGTACAGTTCCTCTGCCCCATCGGCCAGTTCCCTAGTCCCACCGAACAGTTCCTCTGTCCCATCGTACAGTTCTTCTGTCTGTCTGAGTACAAGTGGATGGGTGTAATACTCTCCGGTAAAATAAATATACTCGTACATATGTTCAAATGTAGATTCCTTTAATCATGAATGAATGTTCATTCACCGAACAGTTCCTCTTTTCCACGGGACAGTTCTTCTGTTCCATGAAGAGTTCCTCTGTCCCATCGGACAGTTCCTCTGTCCCACCGGACAGTTCCTCTGTCCCACCGGACAGTTCCTTTTTCCCATCGGACAGTTCCTCTGTCCCTCCGGATACTTCCTCTGTCCCTCCGGACAGTTCCTCTGTCTGTCTGACTACGAGTGGATGGGTGTAATACTCTCCGGTAAAATAAATACACTCGTACATATGTTCAAATGTTGATTCCTACAGTCATGGATGTATGAACATACACCGAACAGTTCCTCTTTTCCACCGGACAGTTCTTCTGTTCCATGAACAGTTCCTCTGTCCCATCGGACAGTTCCTCTGTCCCAACGGATACATCCTCTGTCCCACCGGACAGTTCCTCTGTCCCACCGGACAGTTCCTCTGACCCACCTGACAGTTCCTCTGTTCCATGTACAGTTCCTCTGCCCCATCGGACAGTTCCCTAGTCCCACCGAACAGTTCCTCTGTCCCATCGTACAGTTCTTCTGTCTGTCTGACTACAAGTGGATGGGTGTAATATTCTCCGGTAAAATAAATACACTCGTACATATGTTCAAATGTAGATTCCTACAATCAAGAATGTATGTACATACACCGAACAGTTCCTCTTTTCCACCGGACAGTTCTTCTGTTCCATGAAGAGTTCCTCTGTCCCATCGGACAGTTCCCTAGTCCCACCGGACAGTTCCTCTGTCCCACCGGACAGTTCCTCTGTCCCACCGGACAGTTCTTCTGTCTGTCTGACTACAAGTGGATGGGTGTAATACTCTCCGGTTAAATAAATATACTCGTACATATGTTCAAATGTAGAATCCGACAGTCATGGATGTATGAACATACACCGAACAGTTCCTTTTTTCCACCGGACAGTTCTTCTGTTCCATGAACAGTTCCTCTGTCCCATCGGACAGTTCCTCTGTCCCAACGGATACTTCCTCTGTCCCACCGGACAGTTCCTCTGTCACACCGGACAGTTCCTCAGTCCCAACGGACAGTTCCTCTGTCCCACCGGACAGTTCCTCTGTCCCACCGGACAGTTCCTCTGACCCACCTGACAGTTCCTCTGTTCCATGTACAGTTCCTCTGCCTCATCGGACAGTTCCCTAGTCCCACCGAACAGTTCCTCTGTCCCATCGTACAGTTCTTCTGTCAGTCTGAGAACAAGTGGATGGGTGTAATCAAAGATATTAGAAGAACGAGATATGCTATGTTGGCCGCCGGACCGTAGCCGGAGAACAACCTAATTAGGGTACTTTGAACGGTATCGGGACGTGTACGCACAGAAATCTGTTCTATGTATTAGTGCGAATACCTTAGCGATGCCTTAGCGTAAGCGAAGGTGTGCAGTAGTATTTTTGAACAAAACCGGCGACACTCGGCAAAACAATTCCACTCAGTACGAACTGCGCATAGCACATCTCGTTCTTCTATCTTTGGGTGTAATACTCTCCGGTAAAATAAATATACTCGAACATTTGTTCAAATGTAGATTCCTACAGTCATGAATGTATGCACATACACCGAACAGTTCCTCTGTCTCATCGGAAAGTTCCTCTGTCCCACCGGATACTTCCTCTGTCCCACCGGACAGTTCCTCTGTCCCACCGGACAGTTCCTCTGTCCCACCGGACAGTTCTTCTGTCCCATCGTACAGTTCTTCTGTCTGTCTGAGTACAAGTGGATGGGTGTAATACTCTCCGGTAAAATAAATACACTCGTACATATGTTCAAATGTAGATTCCTACAGTCATGAATGTATGTACATACACCGAACAGTTCCTCTTTTCTTCCGGACAGTTCTTCTGTCCCATGAACAGTTCCTCTGTCCCATCGGACAGTTCCTCTGTCCCACCGGACAGTTCCTCTGTCCCACCGGACAGTTCCTTTGTCCCATCGGACAGTTCCTCTGTCCCACCGGATACTTCCTCTGTCCCTCCGGACAGTTCCTCTGTCTGTCTGACTGCGAGTGGATGGGTGTAATACTCTCCGGTAAAATAAATACACTCGTACATATGTTCAAATGTTGATTCCTACAGTCATGAATGTATCTACATACACCGAACAGTTCCTCTTTTCCACCGGACAGTTCTTCTGTTCCATGAATAGTTCCTCTATCCCATCGGACAGTTCCTCTGTCCCACCGGATACTTTCTCTGTCCCACCGGATAGTTCCTCTGTCCCACCGGACAGTTACTCTGTCCCACCGGACAGTTCCTCTGTCCCACCGGACAGTTCCTCTGTCCCACCGGACACTTCCTCTGACCCACCGGACAGTTCCTCTGTCCCACCGGACAGTTTCTCTGTACCACCGGACAGTTCCTCTGTCCCACCGGACAGTTCCTCTGACCCACCTGACAGTTCCTCTGTTCCATGAACAGTTCCTCTGCCCCATCGGCCAGTTCCCTAGTCCCACCGAACAGTTCCTCTGTCCCATCGTACAGTTCTTCTGTCTGTCTGAGTACAAGTGGATGGGTGTAATACTCTCCGGTAAAATAAATACACTCGTACATATGTTCAAATGTAGATTCCTACAGTCATGAATGTATGTACATACACCGAACAGTTCCTCTTTTCTTCCGGACAGTTCTTCTGTCCCATGAACAGTTCCTCTGTCCCATCGGACAGTTCCTCTGTCCCACCGGACAGTTCCTCTGTCCCACCGGACAGTTCGTTTGTCCCATCGGACAGTTCCTCTGTCCCACCGGACAGTTCGTCTGACCCACCTGACAGTTCCTCTGTCCCACCGGACAGTTCCTCTGTCCCACCGGACAGTTCCTCTGACCCACCTGACAGTTCCTCTGTTCCATGTACAGTTCCTCTGCCCCATCGGACAGTTCCCTAGTCCCACCGAACAGTTCCTCTGTCCCATCGTACAGTTCTTCTGTCTGTCTGACTACAAGTGGATGGGTGTAATATTCTCCGGTAAAATAAATACACTCGTACATATGTTCAAATGTAGATTCCTACAATCAAGAATGTATGTACATACACCGAACAGTTCCTCTTTTCCACCGGACAGTTCTTCTGTTCCATGAAGAGTTCCTCTGTCCCATCGGACGGTTCCCTAGTCCCACCGGACAGTTCCTCTGTCCCACCGGATAGTTCCTCTGTCCCACCGGACAGTTACTCTGTCCCACCGGACAGTTCCTCTGTCCCACCGGACAGTTCCTCTGTCCCACCGGACACTTCCTCTGACCCACCGGACAGTTACTCTGTCCCACCGGACAGTTCCTCTGTCCCACCGGACAGTTCCTCTGTCCCACCGGACAGTTCCTCTGACCCACCTGACAGTTCCTCTGTTCCATGTACAGTTCCTCTGCCCCATCGGCCAGTTCCCTTGTCCCACCGAACAGTTCCTCTGTCCCATCGTACAGTTCTTCTGTCTGTCTGAGTACAAGTGGATGGTTGTAATACTCTCCGGTAAAATAAATACACTCGTACATATGTTCAAATGTAGATTCCTACAGTCATGAATGTATGTACATACACCCAACAGTTCCTCTTTTCTTCCGGACAGTTCATCTGTTCCATGAACAGTTCCTCTGTCCCATCGGACAGTTCCTCTGTCCCACCGGACAGTTCCTCTGTCCCACCGGACAGTTCCTTTTTCCCATCGGACAGTTCCTCTGTCCCACCGGATACTTCCTCTGTCCCTCCGGACAGTTCCTCTGTCTGTCTGACTACGAGTGGATGGGTGTAATACTCTCCGGTAAAATAAATACACTCGTACATACGTTCAAATGTTGATTCCTACAGTCATGGATGTATGAACATACACCGAACAGTTCCTCTTTTCCACCGAACAGTTCTTCTGTTCCATGAACAGTTCCTCTGTCCCATCGGACAGTTCCTCTGTCCCAACGGATACTTCCTCTGTCCCACCGGACAGTTCCTCTTTCCCACCGGACAAATCCTCTGTCCCACCGGACAGTTCCTCTGTCCCACCGAACAGTTGCTCTGTCCCACCGGACAGTTCCTCTGTCCCACCGGACAGTTCCTCTGTCCCACCGGACAGTTCCTCTGTCCCACCGGACAGTTCCTATGTCCCACCGGACAGTTCCTCTGTCCCACCGGACAGTTCCTCTGTCCCACCGGACAGTTCCTCTGACCCACCTGACAGTTCCTCTGTTCCATGTACAGTTCCTCTGTCCCACCGGACAGTTCCTCTGACCCCCCTGACAGTTCCTCTGTTCCATGAACAGTTCCTCTGTCCCATCGGACAGTTCCTCTGTCCCACTGGACAGTTCCTCTGTCCCACCGGACATTTCCTCTGTCCCATCGTACAGTTCTTCTGTCTGTCTGAGTACAAGTGGATGTATGTAATACTCTCTGGTAAAATATATATACTCGTACATATGTTCAAATGTATATTCCTACAGTCATGAATGTATGTACATACACCGAACAGTTCCTCTTTTCTTCCGGACAGTTCTTCTGTTCCATGAACAGTTCCTCTGTCCCATCGGACAGTTCCTCTGTCCCACCGGACAGTTCCTCTGTCCCACCGGACAGTTCCTTTGTCCCATCGGACAGTTCCTCTGTCCCAACGGATACTTCCTCTGTCCCACCGGACAGTTCCTCTGTCCCACCGGACAGTTCCTCTGTCCCACCGGACAGTTCCTCTGTCCCACCGGACAGTTCCTCTGTCCCACCGGACAGTTCCTCTGTCCCACCGGACAGTTCCTCTGTCCCACCGGACAGTTCCTCTGTCCCACCGGACAGTTCCTCTGACCCACCTGACAGTTCCTCTGTTCCATGTACAGTTCCTCTGCCCCATCGGACAGTTCCCTAGTCCCACCGAACAGTTCCTCTGTCCCATCGTACAGTTCTTCTGTCTGTCTGACTACAAGTGGATGGGTGTAATATTCTCCGGTAAAATAAATACACTCGTACATATGTTCAAATGTAGATTCCTACAATCAAGAATGTATGTACATACACCGAACAGTTCCTCTTTTCCACCGGACAGTTCTTCTGTTCCATGAAGAGTTCCTCTGTCCCATCGGACAGTTCCCTAGTCCCACCGGACAGTTCCTCTGTCCCACCGGACAGTTCCTCTGTCCCACCGGACAGTTCTTCTGTCTGTCTGACTACAAGTGGATGGGTGTAATACTCTCCGGTTAAATAAATATACTCGTACATATGTTCAAATGTAGAATCCGACAGTCATGGATGTATGAACATACACCGAACAGTTCCTTTTTTCCACCGGACAGTTCTTCTGTTCCATGAACAGTTCCTCTGTCCCATCGGACAGTTCCTCTGTCCCAACGGATACTTCCTCTGTCCCACCGGACAGTTCCTCTGTCACACCGGACAGTTCCTCAGTCCCAACGGACAGTTCCTCTGTCCCACCGGACAGTTCCTCTGTCCCACCGGACAGTTCCTCTGACCCACCTGACAGTTCCTCTGTTCCATGTACAGTTCCTCTGCCTCATCGGACAGTTCCCTAGTCCCACCGAACAGTTCCTCTGTCCCATCGTACAGTTCTTCTGTCAGTCTGAGAACAAGTGGATGGGTGTAATCAAAGATATTAGAAGAACGAGATATGCTATGTTGGCCGCCGGACCGTAGCCGGAGAACAACCTAATTAGGGTACTTTGAACGGTATCGGGACGTGTACGCACAGAAATCTGTTCTATGTATTAGTGCGAATACCTTAGCGATGCCTTAGCGTAAGCGAAGGTGTGCAGTAGTATTTTTGAACAAAACCGGCGACACTCGGCAAAACAATTCCACTCAGTACGAACTGCGCATAGCACATCTCGTTCTTCTATCTTTGGGTGTAATACTCTCCGGTAAAATAAATATACTCGAACATTTGTTCAAATGTAGATTCCTACAGTCATGAATGTATGCACATACACCGAACAGTTCCTCTGTCTCATCGAAAAGTTCCTCTGTCCCACCGGATACTTCCTCTGTCCCACCGGACAGTTCCTCTGTCCCACCGGACAGTTCCTCTGTCCCACCGGACAGTTCTTCTGTCCCATCGTACAGTTCTTCTGTCTGTCTGAGTACAAGTGGATGGGTGTAATACTCTCCGGTAAAATAAATACACTCGTACATATGTTCAAATGTAGATTCCTACAGTCATGAATGTATGTACATACACCGAACAGTTCCTCTTTTCTTCCGGACAGTTCTTCTGTCCCATGAACAGTTCCTCTGTCCCATCGGACAGTTCCTCTGTCCCACCGGACAGTTCCTCTGTCCCACCGGACAGTTCCTTTGTCCCATCGGACAGTTCCTCTGTCCCACCGGATACTTCCTCTGTCCCTCCGGACAGTTCCTCTGTCTGTCTGACTGCGAGTGGATGGGTGTAATACTCTCCGGTAAAATAAATACACTCGTACATATGTTCAAATGTTGATTCCTACAGTCATGAATGTATCTACATACACCGAACAGTTCCTCTTTTCCACCGGACAGTTCTTCTGTTCCATGAATAGTTCCTCTATCCCATCGGACAGTTCCTCTGTCCCACCGGATACTTTCTCTGTCCCACCGGATAGTTCCTCTGTCCCACCGGACAGTTACTCTGTCCCACCGGACAGTTCCTCTGTCCCACCGGACAGTTCCTCTGTCCCACCGGACACTTCCTCTGACCCACCGGACAGTTCCTCTGTCCCACCGGACAGTTTCTCTGTACCACCGGACAGTTCCTCTGTCCCACCGGACAGTTCCTCTGACCCACCTGACAGTTCCTCTGTTCCATGAACAGTTCCTCTGCCCCATCGGCCAGTTCCCTAGTCCCACCGAACAGTTCCTCTGTCCCATCGTACAGTTCTTCTGTCTGTCTGAGTACAAGTGGATGGGTGTAATACTCTCCGGTAAAATAAATACACTCGTACATATGTTCAAATGTAGATTCCTACAGTCATGAATGTATGTACATACACCGAACAGTTCCTCTTTTCTTCCGGACAGTTCTTCTGTCCCATGAACAGTTCCTCTGTCCCATCGGACAGTTCCTCTGTCCCACCGGACAGTTCCTCTGTCCCACCGGACAGTTCGTTTGTCCCATCGGACAGTTCCTCTGTCCCACCGGACAGTTCGTCTGACCCACCTGACAGTTCCTCTGTCCCACCGGACAGTTCCTCTGTCCCACCGGACAGTTCCTCTGACCCACCTGACAGTTCCTCTGTTCCATGTACAGTTCCTCTGCCCCATCGGCCAGTTCCCTAGTCCCACCGAACAGTTCCTCTGTCCCATCGTACAGTTCTTCTGTCTGTCTGAGTACAAGTGGATGGGTGTAATACTCTCCGGTAAAATAAATATACTCGTACATATGTTCAAATGTAGATTCCTTTAATCATGAATGAATGTTCATTCACCGAACAGTTCCTCTTTTCCACGGGACAGTTCTTCTGTTCCATGAAGAGTTCCTCTGTCCCATCGGACAGTTCCTCTGTCCCACCGGACAGTTCCTCTGTCCCACCGGACAGTTCCTTTTTCCCATCGGACAGTTCCTCTGTCCCTCCGGATACTTCCTCTGTCCCTCCGGACAGTTCCTCTGTCTGTCTGACTACGAGTGGATGGGTGTAATACTCTCCGGTAAAATAAATACACTCGTACATATGTTCAAATGTTGATTCCTACAGTCATGGATGTATGAACATACACCGAACAGTTCCTCTTTTCCACCGGACAGTTCTTCTGTTCCATGAACAGTTCCTCTGTCCCATCGGACAGTTCCTCTGTCCCAACGGATACATCCTCTGTCCCACCGGACAGTTCCTCTGTCCCACCGGACAGTTCCTCTGACCCACCTGACAGTTCCTCTGTTCCATGTACAGTTCCTCTGCCCCATCGGACAGTTCCCTAGTCCCACCGAACAGTTCCTCTGTCCCATCGTACAGTTCTTCTGTCTGTCTGACTACAAGTGGATGGGTGTAATATTCTCCGGTAAAATAAATACACTCGTACATATGTTCAAATGTAGATTCCTACAATCAAGAATGTATGTACATACACCGAACAGTTCCTCTTTTCCACCGGACAGTTCTTCTGTTCCATGAAGAGTTCCTCTGTCCCATCGGACAGTTCCCTAGTCCCACCGGACAGTTCCTCTGTCCCACCGGACAGTTCCTCTGTCCCACCGGACAGTTCTTCTGTCTGTCTGACTACAAGTGGATGGGTGTAATACTCTCCGGTTAAATAAATATACTCGTACATATGTTCAAATGTAGAATCCGACAGTCATGGATGTATGAACATACACCGAACAGTTCCTTTTTTCCACCGGACAGTTCTTCTGTTCCATGAACAGTTCCTCTGTCCCATCGGACAGTTCCTCTGTCCCAACGGATACTTCCTCTGTCCCACCGGACAGTTCCTCTGTCACACCGGACAGTTCCTCAGTCCCAACGGACAGTTCCTCTGTCCCACCGGACAGTTCCTCTGTCCCACCGGACAGTTCCTCTGACCCACCTGACAGTTCCTCTGTTCCATGTACAGTTCCTCTGCCTCATCGGACAGTTCCCTAGTCCCACCGAACAGTTCCTCTGTCCCATCGTACAGTTCTTCTGTCAGTCTGAGAACAAGTGGATGGGTGTAATCAAAGATATTAGAAGAACGAGATATGCTATGTTGGCCGCCGGACCGTAGCCGGAGAACAACCTAATTAGGGTACTTTGAACGGTATCGGGACGTGTACGCACAGAAATCTGTTCTATGTATTAGTGCGAATACCTTAGCGATGCCTTAGCGTAAGCGAAGGTGTGCAGTAGTATTTTTGAACAAAACCGGCGACACTCGGCAAAACAATTCCACTCAGTACGAACTGCGCATAGCACATCTCGTTCTTCTATCTTTGGGTGTAATACTCTCCGGTAAAATAAATATACTCGAACATTTGTTCAAATGTAGATTCCTACAGTCATGAATGTATGCACATACACCGAACAGTTCCTCTGTCTCATCGGAAAGTTCCTCTGTCCCACCGGATACTTCCTCTGTCCCACCGGACAGTTCCTCTGTCCCACCGGACAGTTCCTCTGTCCCACCGGACAGTTCTTCTGTCCCATCGTACAGTTCTTCTGTCTGTCTGAGTACAAGTGGATGGGTGTAATACTCTCCGGTAAAATAAATACACTCGTACATATGTTCAAATGTAGATTCCTACAGTCATGAATGTATGTACATACACCGAACAGTTCCTCTTTTCTTCCGGACAGTTCTTCTGTCCCATGAACAGTTCCTCTGTCCCATCGGACAGTTCCTCTGTCCCACCGGACAGTTCCTCTGTCCCACCGGACAGTTCCTTTGTCCCATCGGACAGTTCCTCTGTCCCACCGGATACTTCCTCTGTCCCTCCGGACAGTTCCTCTGTCTGTCTGACTGCGAGTGGATGGGTGTAATACTCTCCGGTAAAATAAATACACTCGTACATATGTTCAAATGTTGATTCCTACAGTCATGAATGTATCTACATACACCGAACAGTTCCTCTTTTCCACCGGACAGTTCTTCTGTTCCATGAATAGTTCCTCTATCCCATCGGACAGTTCCTCTGTCCCACCGGATACTTTCTCTGTCCCACCGGATAGTTCCTCTGTCCCACCGGACAGTTACTCTGTCCCACCGGACAGTTCCTCTGTCCCACCGGACAGTTCCTCTGTCCCACCGGACACTTCCTCTGACCCACCGGACAGTTCCTCTGTCCCACCGGACAGTTTCTCTGTACCACCGGACAGTTCCTCTGTCCCACCGGACAGTTCCTCTGACCCACCTGACAGTTCCTCTGTTCCATGAACAGTTCCTCTGCCCCATCGGCCAGTTCCCTAGTCCCACCGAACAGTTCCTCTGTCCCATCGTACAGTTCTTCTGTCTGTCTGAGTACAAGTGGATGGGTGTAATACTCTCCGGTAAAATAAATACACTCGTACATATGTTCAAATGTAGATTCCTACAGTCATGAATGTATGTACATACACCGAACAGTTCCTCTTTTCTTCCGGACAGTTCTTCTGTCCCATGAACAGTTCCTCTGTCCCATCGGACAGTTCCTCTGTCCCACCGGACAGTTCCTCTGTCCCACCGGACAGTTCGTTTGTCCCATCGGACAGTTCCTCTGTCCCACCGGACAGTTCGTCTGACCCACCTGACAGTTCCTCTGTCCCACCGGACAGTTCCTCTGTCCCACCGGACAGTTCCTCTGACCCACCTGACAGTTCCTCTGTTCCATGTACAGTTCCTCTGCCCCATCGGCCAGTTCCCTAGTCCCACCGAACAGTTCCTCTGTCCCATCGTACAGTTCTTCTGTCTGTCTGAGTACAAGTGGATGGGTGTAATACTCTCCGGTAAAATAAATATACTCGTACATATGTTCAAATGTAGATTCCTTTAATCATGAATGAATGTTCATTCACCGAACAGTTCCTCTTTTCCACGGGACAGTTCTTCTGTTCCATGAAGAGTTCCTCTGTCCCATCGGACAGTTCCTCTGTCCCACCGGACAGTTCCTCTGTCCCACCGGACAGTTCCTTTTTCCCATCGGACAGTTCCTCTGTCCCTCCGGATACTTCCTCTGTCCCTCCGGACAGTTCCTCTGTCTGTCTGACTACGAGTGGATGGGTGTAATACTCTCCGGTAAAATAAATACACTCGTACATATGTTCAAATGTTGATTCCTACAGTCATGGATGTATGAACATACACCGAACAGTTCCTCTTTTCCACCGGACAGTTCTTCTGTTCCATGAACAGTTCCTCTGTCCCATCGGACAGTTCCTCTGTCCCAACGGATACATCCTCTGTCCCACCGGACAGTTCTTCTGTCCCACCGGACAGTTCCTCTGTCCCACCGGACAGTTCCTCTGTCCCACCGGACAGTTCCTCTGTCCCACCGGACAGTTCCTCTGTCCCACCGGACAGTTCCTCTGACCCACCTGACAGTTCCTCTGTTCCATGTACAGTTCCTCTGTCCCACCGGACAGTTCCTCTGTCCCACCGGACAGTTCCACTGACCCACCTGACAGTTCCTCTGTTCCATGTACAGTTCCTCTGTCCCACCGGACAGTTCCTCTGTCCCACCGGACAGTTCCTCTGTCCCACCGGACAGTTCCTCTGACCCCCCTGACAGTTCCTCTGTTCCATGAACAGTTCCTCTGTCCCATCGGACAGTTCCTCTGTCCCACCGGACACTTCCTCTGTCCCACCGGACAGTTCCTCTGTCCCACCGGACAGTTTCTCTGTACCACTGGACAGTTCCTCTGTCCCACCGGACAGTTCCTCTGTTCTACCGGACAGTTCGTCTGTCCCACCGGACAGTTCCTCTGTTCTACCGGACAGTTCGTCTGTCCCACCGGACAGTTCCTCTGTCCCACTGGACAGTTCCTCTGTCCCACCGGACATTTCCTCTGTCCCATCGTACAGTTCTTCTGTCTGTCTGAGTACAAGCGGATGTATGTAATACTCTCTGGTAAAATATATATACTCGTACATATGTTCAAATGTATATTCCTACAGTCATGAATGTATGTACATACACCGAACAGTTCCTCTTTTCTTCCGGACAGTTCTTCTGTTCCATGAACAGTTCCTCTGTCCCATCGGACAGTTCCTCTGTCCCACCGGACAGTTCCTCTGTCCCACCGGACAGTTCCTTTGTCCCATCGGACAGTTCCTCTGTCCCAACGGATACTTCCTCTGTCCCACCGGACAGTTCCTCTGTCCCACCGGACAGTTCCTCTGTCCCACCGGACAGTTCCTCTGTCCCACCGGACAGTTCCTCTGTCCCACCGGACAGTTCCTCTGTCCCACCGGACAGTTCCTCTGTCCCACCGGACAGTTCCTCTGACCCACCTGACAGTTCCTCTGTTCCATGTACAGTTCCTCTGCCCCATCGGACTGTTCCCAAGTCCCACCGAACAGTTCCTCTGTCCCATCGTACAGTTCTTCTGTCTGTCTGACTACAAGTGGATGGGTGTAATATTCTCCGGTAAAATAAATACACTCGTACATATGTTCAAATGTAGATTCCTACAATCAAGAATGTATGTACATACACCGAACAGTTCCTTTTTTCCACCGGACAGTTCTTCTGTTCCATGAAGAGTTCCTCTGTCCCATCGGACAGTTCCCTAGTCCCACCGGACAGTTCCTCTGTCCCACCGGACAGTTCCTCTGTCCCACCGGACAGTTCTTCTGTCTGTCTGACTACAAGTGGATGGGTGTAATACTCTCCGGTTAAATAAATATACTCGTACATATGTTCAAATGTAGAATCCGACAGTCATGGATGTATGAACATACACCGAACAGTTTCCAGTTTTTTTCCACCGGACAGTTCTTCTGTTCCATGAACAGTTCCTCTGTCCCATCGGACAGTTCCTCTGTCCCAACGGATACTTCCTCTGTCCCACCGGACAGTTCCTCTGTCACACCGGACAGTTCCTCAGTCCCAACGGACAGTTCCTCTGTCCCACCGGACAGTTCCTCTGTCCCACCGGACAGTTCCTCTGACCCACCTGACAGTTCCTCTGTTCCATGTACAGTTCCTCTGCCTCATCGGACAGTTCCCTAGTCCCACCGAACAGTTCCTCTGTCCCATCGTACAGTTCTTCTGTCAGTCTGAGAACAAGTGGATGGGTGTAATCAAAGATATTAGAAGAACGAGATATGCTATGTTGGCCGCCGGACCGTAGCCGGAGAACAACCTAATTAGGGTACTTTGAACGGTATCGGGACGTGTACGCACAGAAATCTGTTCTATGTATTAGTGCGAATACCTTAGCGATGCCTTAGCGTAAGCGAAGGTGTGCAGTAGTATTTTTGAACAAAACCGGCGACACTCGGCAAAACAATTCCACTCAGTACGAACTGCGCATAGCACATCTCGTTCTTCTATCTTTGGGTGTAATACTCTCCGGTAAAATAAATATACTCGAACATTTGTTCAAATGTAGATTCCTACAGTCATGAATGTATGCACATACACCGAACAGTTCCTCTGTCTCATCGGAAAGTTCCTCTGTCCCACCGGATACTTCCTCTGTCCCACCGGACAGTTCCTCTGTCCCACCGGACAGTTCCTCTGTCCCACCGGACAGTTCTTCTGTCCCATCGTACAGTACTTCTGTCTGTCTGAGTACAAGTGGATGGGTGTAATACTCTCCGGTAAAATAAATACACTCGTACATATGTTCAAATGTAGATTCCTACAGTCATGAATGCATGTACATACACCGAACAGTTCCTCTTTTCTTCCGGACAGTTCTTCTGTCCCATGAACAGTTCCTCTGTCCCATCGGACAGTTCCTCTGTCCCACCGGACAGTTCCTCTGTCCCACCGGACAGTTCCTTTGTCCCATCGGACAGTTCCTCTGTCCCACCGGATACTTCCTCTGTCCCTCCGGACAGTTCCTCTGTCTGTCTGACTGCGAGTGGATGGGTGTAATACTCTCCGGTAAAATAAATACACTCGTACATATGTTCAAATGTTGATTCCTACAGTCATGAATGTATCTACATACACCGAAAAGTTCCTCTTTTCCACCGGACAGTTCTTCTGTTCCATGAATAGTTCCTCTATCCCATCGGACAGTTCCTCTGTCCCACCGGATACTTTCTCTGTCCCACCGGATAGTTCCTCTGTCCCACCGGACAGTTACTCTGTCCCACCGGACAGTTCCTCTGTCCCACCGGACAGTTCCTCTGTCCCACCGGACACTTCCTCTGACCCACCGGACAGTTCCTCTGTCCCACCGGACAGTTTCTCTGTACCACCGGACAGTTCCTCTGTCCCACCGGACAGTTCCTCTGACCCACCTGACAGTTCCTCTGTTCCATGAACAGTTCCTCTGCCCCATCGGCCAGTTCCCTAGTCCCACCGAACAGTTCCTCTGTCCCATCGTACAGTTCTTCTGTCTGTCTGAGTACAAGTGGATGGGTGTAATACTCTCCGGTAAAATAAATACACTCGTACATATGTTCAAATGTAGATTCCTACAGTCATGAATGTATGTACATACACCGAACAGTTCCTCTTTTCTTCTGGACAGTTCTTCTGTCCCATGAACAGTTCCTCTGTCCCATCGGACAGTTCCTCTGTCCCACCGGACAGTTCCTCTGTCCCACCGGACAGTTCGTTTGTCCCATCGGACAGTTCCTCTGTCCCACCGGATACTTCCTCTGTCCCTCCGGACAGTTCCTCTGTCTGTCTGACTGCGAGTGGATGGGTGTAATACTCTCCGGTAAAATAAATACACTCGTACATATGTTCAAATGTTGATTCCTACAGTCATGAATGTATCTACATACACCGAACAGTTCCTCTTTTCCACCGGACAGTTCTTCTGTTCCATGAATAGTTCCTCTGTCCCATCGGACAGTTCCTCTGTCCCACCGGATACTTTCTCTGTCCCACCGGACAGTTCCTCTGTCCCACCGGACAGTTACTCTGTCCCACCGGACAGTTCCTCAGTCCCACCGGACAGTTCCTCTGTCCCACCGGACACTTCCTCTGACCCGACGGACAGTTCCTCTGTCCCACCGGACAGTTTCTCTGTACCACCGGACAGTTCCTCTGTCCCACCGGACAAATCCTCTGTCCCACCTGACAGTTCCTCTGTTCCATGAAAAGTTCATCTGCCCCATCGGACAGTTCCTCAGTTTCACCAAACAGTTCCTCTGTCCCATCGTACAGTTCTTCTGTCTGTCTGACTACAAGTGGATGGGTGTAATACTCTCCGGTAAAATAAATATACTCGTACATATGTTCAAATGTAGATTCCTACAGTCATGAATGTATGTACATACACCGAACAGTACCTCAGTCCCACCGGAAAGTTCCTCTGTCCCACCGGACAGTTCCTCTGTCCCACCGGACAGTTTCTCTGTACCACCGGACAGTTCCTCTGTCCACCGGACAAATCCTCTGTCCCACCTGACAGTTCCTCTGTTCCATGAAAAGTTCCTCTGCCCCATCGGACAGTTCCTCAGTTTCACCAAACAGTTCCTCTGTCCCATCGTACAGTTCTTCTGTCTGTCTGACTACAAGTGGTGGGTGTAATACTCTCCGGTAAAATAAATATACTCGTACATATGTTCAAATGTATATTCCTACAGTCATGAATGTATCTACATACACCGAACAGTTCCTCTTTTCCACGGGACAGTTCTTCTGTTCCATGAACAGTTCCTCTGTCCCATCGGACAGTTCCTCTGTCTCACCGGACAGTTCCTCTGTCCCACCGGACAGTTCCTTTGTCCCATCGGACAGTTCCTCTGTCCCAACGGATACTTCCTCTGTCCCACCGGACAGTTCCTCTGTCCCACTGGACAGTTCCTCTGTCCCACCGGACAGTTCCTCTGTCCCACCGGACAGTTCCTCTGTCCCACCGGACAGTTCCTCTGACCCACCTGACAGTTCCTCTGTTCCATGTACAGTTCCTCTGCCTCATCGGACAGTTCCCTAGTCCCACCGAACAGTTCCTCTGTCCCATCGTACAGTTCTTCTGTCAGTCTGCGAACAAGTGGATGGGTGTAATCAATGATAGTAGAAGAACGAGATATGCTATGTTGGCCGCCGGACCGTAGCCGGAGAACAACCTAATTAGGGTACTTTGAACGGTATCGGGACGTGTACGCACAGAAATCTGTTCTATGTATTAGTGCGGATACCTAAGCGATGCCTTAGCGTAAGCGAAGGTGTGCAGTAGTATTTTTGAACAAAACCGGCGACACTCGGCAAAACAATTCCACTCAGTACGAACTGCGCATAGCACATCTCGTTCTTCTAATATCTTTGGGTGTAATACTCTCCGGTTAAATAAATATACTCGTACATTTGTTCAAATGTAGATTCCTACAGTCATGAATGTATGCACATACACCGAACAGTTCCTCTGTCTCATCGGAAAGTTCCTCTGTCCCAACGGATACTTCCTCTGTCCCACCGGACAGTTCCTCTGTCCCACCGGACAGTTCCTCTGTCCCACCGGATAGTTCCTCTGTCCCACCGGACAGTTCCTCTTTCCCACCGGACAGTTCGTCTGACCCACCTGACAGTTCCTCTGTCCCACCGGACAGTTCCTCTGTCCCACCGGAAAGTTCCTCTGACCCACCTGACAGTTCCTCTGTTCCATGTACAGTTCCTCTGCCCCATCGGCCAGTTCCCTAGTCCCACCGAACAGTTCCTCTGTCCCATCGTACAGTTCTTCTGTCTGTCTGAGTACAAGTGGATGGGTGTAATACTCTCCGGTAAAATAAATATACTCGTACATATGTTCAAATGTAGATTCCTTTAATCATGAATGTATGTTCATTCACCGAACAGTTCCTCTTTTCCACGGGACAGTTCTTCTGTTCCATGAAGAGTTCCTCTGTCCCATCGGACAGTTCCTCTCTCCCACCGGACAGTTCCTCTGTCCCACCGGACAGTTCCTTTTTCCCATCGGACAGTTCCTCTGTCCCTCCGGATACTTCCTCTGTCCCTCCGGACAGTTCCTCTGTCTGTCTGACTACGAGTGGAAGGGTGTAATACTCTCCGGTAAAATACATACACTCGTACATATGTTCAAATGTTGATTCCTACAGTCATGGATGTATAAACATACACCGAACAGTTCCTCTTTTCCACCGGACAGTTCTTCTGTTCCATGAACAGTTCCTCTATCCCATCGGACAGTTCCTCTGTCCCAACGGATACATCCTCTGTCCCACCGGACAGTTCCTCTGTCCCACCGGACAGTTCCTCTGTCCCACCGGACAGTTCCTCTGTCCCACCGGACAGTTCCTCTGTCCCACCGGACAGTTCCTCTGTCCCACCGGACAGTTCCTCTGTCCCACCGGACAGTTCCTCTGACCCACCTGACAGTTCCTCTGTTCCATGTACAGTTCCTCTGTCCCACCGGACAGTTCCTCTGTCCCACCGGACAGTTCCTCTGTCCCACCGGACAGTTCCTCTGACCCCCCTGACAGTTCCTCTGTTCCATGAACAGTTCCTCTGTCCCATCGGACAGTTCCTCTGTCCCACCGGACACTTCCTCTGTCCCACCGGACAGTTCCTCTGTCCCACCGGACAGTTTCTCTGTACCACTGGACAGTTCCTCTGTCCCACCGGACAGTTCCTCTGTTCTACCGGACAGTTCGTCTGTCCCACCGGACAGTTCCTCTGTCCCACTGGACAGTTCCTCTGTCCCACCGGACATTTCCTCTGTCCCATCGTACAGTTCTTCTGTCTGTCTGAGTACAAGTGGATGTATGTAATACTCTCCGGTAAAATAAATATACTCGTACATATGTTCAAATGTATATTCCTACAGTCATGAATGTATGTACATACACCGAACAGTTCCTCTTTTCTTCCGGACAGTTCTTCTGTTCCATGAACAGTTCCTCTGTCCCATCGGACAGTTCCTCTGTCCCACTGGACAGTTCCTCTGTCCCACCGGACAGTTCCTTTGTCCCATCGGACAGTTCCTCTGTCCCAACGGATACTTCCTCTGTCCCACCGGACAGTTCCTCTGTCCCACCGGACAGTTCCTCTGTCCCACCGGACAGTTCCTCTGTCCCACCGGACAGTTCCTCTGTCCCACCGGACAGTTCCTCTGACCCACCTGACAGTTCCTCTGTTCCATGTACAGTTCCTCTGCCCCATCGGACAGTTCCCTAGTCCCACCGAACAGTTCCTCTGTCCCATCGTACAGTTCTTCTGTCTGTCTGAGTACAAGTGGATTGGTGTAATACTCTCCGGTAAAATAAATACACTCGTACATATGTTCAAATGTAGATTCCTACAGTCATGAATGTATGTACATACACCCAACAGTTCCTCTTTTCTTCCGGACAGTTCTTCTGTTCCATGAACAGTTCCTCTGTCCCATCGGACAGTTCCTCTGTCCCACCGGACAGTTCCTCTGTCCCACCGGACAGTTCCTTTTTCCCATCGGACAGTTCCTCTGTCCCACCGGATACTTCCTCTGTCCCTCCGGACAGTTCCTCTGTCTGTCTGACTACGAGTGGATGGGTGTAATACTCTCCGGTAAAATAAATACACTCGTACATATGTTCAAATGTTGATTCCTACAGTCATGGATGTATGAACATACACCGAACAGTTCCTCTTTTCCACCGGACAGTTCTTCTGTTTCATGAACAGTTCCTCTGTCCCATCGGACAGTTCTTCTGTCCCAACGGATACTTCCTCTGTCCCACCGGACAGTTCCTCTTTCCCACCGGACAAATCCTCTGTCCCACCGGACAGTTCCTCTGTCCCACCGAACAGTTGCTCTGTCCCACCGGACAGTTCCTCTGTCCCACCGGACAAACCTCTGTCCCACCGGACAGTTCCTCTGTCCCACCGGACAGTTCCTCTGTCCCACCGGACAGTTCCTCTGTCCCACCGGACAGTTCCTCTGTCCCACCGGACAGTTCCTCTGACCCACCTGACAGTTCCTCTGTTCCATGTACAGTTCCTCTGTCCCACCGGACAGTTCCTCTGCCCCCCCTGACAGTTCCTCTGTTCCATGAACAGTTCCTCTGTCCCATCAGACAGTTCCTCTGTCCCACCGGACACTTCCTCTGTCCCACCGGACAGTTCCTCTGTCCCACCGGACAGTTTCTCTGTACCACCGGACAGTTCCTCTGTCCCACCGGACAGTTCCTCTGTTCTACCGGACAGTTCGTCTGTCCCACCGGACAGTTCCTCTGTCCCACTGGACAGTTCCTCTGACCCACCGGACATTTCCTCTGTCCCATCGTACAGTTCTTCTGTCTGTCTGAGTACAAGTGGATGTATGTAATACTCTCTGGTAAAATATATATACTCGTACATATGTTCAAATGTATATTCCTACAGTCATGAATGTATGTACATACACCGAACAGTTCCTCTTTTCTTCCGGACAGTTCTTCTGTTCCATGAACAGTTCCTCTGTCCCATCGGACAGTTCCTCTGTCCCACCGGACAGTTCCTCTGTCCCACCGGACAGTTCCTTTGTCCCATCGGACAGTTCCTCTGTCCCAACGGATACTTCCTCTGTCCCACCGGACAGTTCCTCTGTCCCACCGGACAGTTCCTCTGTCCCACCGGACAGTTCCTCTGTCCCACCGGACAGTTCCTCTGTCCCACCGGACAGTTCCTCTGTCCCACCGGACAGTTCCTCTGACCCACCTGACAGTTCCTCTGTTCCATGTACAGTTCCTCTGCCCCATCGGACAGTTCCCTAGTCCCACCGAACAGTTCCTCTGTCCCATCGTACAGTTCTTCTGTCTGTCTGACTACAAGTGGATGGGTGTAATATTCTCCGGTAAAATAAATATACTCGTACATATGTTCAAATGTAGATTCCTACAATCAAGAATGTATGTACATACACCGAACAGTTCCTCTTTTCCACCGGACAGTTCTTCTGTTCCATGAAGAGTTCCTCTGTCCCATCGGACAGTTCCCTAGTCCCACCGGACAGTTCCTCTGTCCCACCGGACAGTTCCTTTGTCCCACCGGAATGTAATATTCTCCGGTAAAATAAATATACTCGTACATATGTTCAAATGTAGATTCCTACAATCAAGAATGTATGTACATACACCGAACAGTTCCTCTTTTCCACCGGACAGTTCTTCTGTTCCATGAAGAGTTCCTCTGTCCCATCGGACAGTTCCCTAGTCCCACCGGACAGTTCCTCTGTCCCACCGGACAGTTCCTCTGTCCCACCGGACAGTTCCTCTGTCCCACCGGACAGTTCCTCTGTCCCACCGGACAGTTCCTCTGTCCCACCGGACAGTTCCTCTGTCCCACCGGACAGTTCCTCTGTCCCACCGGACAGTTCCTCTGTCCCACCGGACAGTTCCACTGACCCACCTGACAGTTCCTCTGTTCCATGTACAGTTCCTCTGCCTCATCGGACAGTTCCCTAGTCCCACCGAACAGTTCCTCTGTCCCATCGTACAGTTCTTCTGTCAGTCTGCCTACAAGTGGATGGGTGTAATCAATGATATTAAAAGAACGAGATATGCTATGTTGGCCGCCGGACCGTAGCCGGAGAACAACCTAATTAGGGTACTTTGAACGGTATCGGGACGTGTACGCACAGAAATCTGTTCTATGTATTAGTGCGGATACCTAAGCGATGCCTTAGCGTAAGCGAAGGTGTGCAGTAGTATTTTTGAACAAAACCGGCGACACTCGGCAAAACAATTCCACTCAGTACGAACTGCGCATAGCACATCTCGTTCTTCTAATATCTTTGGGTGTAATACTCTCCGGTAAAATAAATATACTCGTACATTTGTTCAAATGTAGATTCCTACAGTCATGAATGTATGCACAAACACCGAACAGTTCCTCTGTCTCATCGGAAAGTTCCTCTGTCCCACCGGATACTTCCTCTGTCCCACCGGACAGTTCCTCTGTCCCACCGGACAGTTCCTCTGTCCCACCGGACAGTTCCTCTGTCCCACCGGACAGTTCCTCTGTCCCACCGGACAGTTCCTCTTTCCCACCGGACAGTTCGTCTGACCCACCGGACAGTTCCTCTGTCCCACCGGACAGTTCCTCTGTCCCACCGGACAGTTCCTCTGTCCCACCGGACAGTTCCTCTGTCCCACCGGACAGTTCCTCTGTCCCACCGGACAGTTCCTCTGTCCCACCGGACAGTTCCTCTGTCCCACCGGACAGTTCCTCTGACCCCCCTGACAGTTCCTCTGTTCCATGTACAGTTCCTCTGTCCCACCGGACAGTTCCTCTGTCCCACCGGACAGTTTCTCTGTACCACCGGACAGTTCCTTTGTCCCACCGGACAGTTCCTCTGTCCTACCGGACAGTTCGTCTGTCCCACCGGACAGTTCCTCTGTCCCACTGGACAGTTCCTCTGTCCCACCGGACATTTCCTCTGTCCCATCGTACAGTTCTTCTGTCTGTCTGAGTACAAGTGGATGTATGTAATACTCTCCGGTAAAATAAATATACTCGTACATATGTTCAAATGTATATTCCTACAGTCATGAATGTATGTACATACACCGAACAGTTCCTCTTTTCTTCCGGACAGTTCTTCTGTTCCATGAACAGTTCCTCTGTCCCATCGGACAGTTCCTCTGTCCCACCGGACAGTTCCTCTGTCCCACCGGACAGTTCCTTTGTCCCATCGGACAGTTCCTCTGTCCCAACGGATACTTCCTCTGTCCCACCGGACAGTTCCTCTGTCCCACCGGACAGTTCCTTTGTCCCATCGGACAGTTCCTCTCTCCCAACGGATACTTCCTCTGTCCCACCTGACAGTTCCTCTGTTCCATGTACAGTTCCTCTGCCTCATCGGACAGTTCCCTAGTCCCACCGAACAGTTCCTCTGTCCCATCGTACAGTTCTTCTGTCAGTCTGCGAACAAGTGGATGGGTGTAATCAATGATATTAGAAGAACGAGATATGCTATGTTGGCCGCCGGACCGTAGCCGGAGAACAACCTAATTAGGGTACTTTGAACGGTATCGGGACGTGTACGCACAGAAATCTGTTCTATGTATTAGTGCGGATACCTTAGCGATGCCTTAGCGTAAGCGAAGGTGTGCAGTAGTATTTTTGAATAAAACCGGCGACACTCGGCAAAACAATTCCACTCAGTACGAACTGCGCATAGCACATCTCGTTCTTCTAATATCTTTGGGTGAAATACTCTCCGGTAAAATAAATATACTCTTACATTTGTTCAAATGTAGATTCCTACAGTCATGAATGTATGCGCATACACCGAACAGTTCCTCTGTCCCATCGGAAAGTTCCTCTGTCCCACCGGACAGTTCCTCTTTCCCACCGGACAGTTCGTCTGACCCACCTGACAGTTCCTCTGTCCCACCGCACAGTTCCTCTGTCCCACCGGACAGTTCCTCTGACCCACCTGACAGTTCCTCTGTTCCATGAACAGTTCCTCTGCCCCATCGGCCAGTTCCCTAGTCCCACCGAACAGTTCCTCTGTCCCATCGTACAGTTCTTCTGTCTGTCTGAGTACAAGTGGATGGGTGTAATACTCTCCGGTAAAATAAATACACTCGTACATATGTTCAAATGTAGATTCCTACAGTCATGAATGTATGTACATACACCGAACAGTTCCTCTTTTCTTCCGGACAGTTCTTCTGTTCCATGAACAGTTCCTCTGTCTCATCGGACAGTTCCTCTGTCCCACCGGACAGTTCCTCTGTCCCACCGGACAGTTCCTTTGTCCCATCGGACAGTTCCTCTGTCCCACCGGATACTTCCTCTGTCCCTCCGGACAGTTCCTCTGTCTGTCTGACTGCGAGTGGATGGGTGTAATACTCTCCGGTAAAATAAATACACTCGTACATATGTTCAAATGTTGATTCCTACAGTCATGAATGTATCTACATTCACCGAACAGTTCCTCTTTTCCACCGGAGAGTTCTTCTGTTCCATGAATAGTTCCTCTGTCCCATCGGACAGTTCCTATGTCCCATCGGACAGTTCCTCTGTCCCACCGGATACTTCCTCTGTCCCTCCGGACAGTTCCTCTGTCCCACCGGACAGTTACTCTGTCCCATCGGACAGTTCCTCTGTCCCACCGGACAGTTCCTCTGTCCCACCGGACACTTCCTCTGACCCACCGGACAGTTCCTCTGTCCCACCGGACAGTTTCTCTGTACCACCGGACAGTTCCTCTGTCCCACCGGACAAATCCTCTGTCCCACCTGACAGTTCATCTGTTCCATGAAAAGTTCATCTGCCCCATCGGACAGTTCCTCAGTTTCACCAAACAATTCCTCTGTCCCATCGTACAGTTCTTCTGTCTGTCTGACTACAAGTGGATGGGTGTAATACTCTCCGGTAAAATAAATATACTCGTACATATGTTCAAATGTAGATTCCTACAGTCATGAATGTATGTACATACACCGAACAGTACCTCAGTCCCACCGGAAAGTTCCTCTGTCCCACCGGACAGTTCCTCTGTCCCACCGGACAGTTTCTCTGTACCACCGGACAGTTCCTCTGTCCCACCGGACAAATCCTCTGTCCCACCTGACAGTTCCTCTGTTCCATGAAAAGTTCCTCTGCCCCATCGGACAGTTCCTCAGTTTCACCAAACAGTTCCTCTGTCCCATCGTACAGTTCTTCTGTCTGTCTGACTACAAGTGGTGGGTGTAATACTCTCCGGTAAAATAAATATACTCGTACATATGTTCAAATGTATATTCCTACAGTCATGAATGTATCTACATACACCGAACAGTTCCTCTTTTCCACGGGACAGTTCTTCTGTTCCATGAACAGTTCCTCTGTCCCATCGGACAGTTCCTCTGTCCCACCGGACAGTTCCTCTGTCCCACCGGACAGTTCCTTTGTCCCATCGGACAGTTCCTCTGTCCCAACGGATACTTCCTCTGTCCCACCGGACAGTTCCTCTGTCCCACCGGACAGTTCCTCTGTCCCACCGGACAGTTCCACTGACCCACGTGACAGTTCCTCTGTTCCATGTACAGTTCCTCTGCCTCATCGGACAGTTCCCTAGTCCCACCGAACAGTTCCTCTGTCCCATCGTACAGTTCTTCTGTCAGTCTGCCTACAAGTGGATGGGTGTAATCAATGACATTAAAAGAACGAGATATGCTATGTTGGCCGCCGGACCGTAGCCGGAGAACAACCTAATTAGGGTACTTTGAACGGTATCGGGACGTGTACGCACAGAAATCTGTTCTATGTATTAGTGCGGATACCTAAGCGATGCCTTAGCGTAAGCGAAGGTGTGCAGTAGTATTTTTGAACAAAACCGGCGACACTCGGCAAAACAATTCCACTCAGTACGAACTGCGCATAGCACATCTCGTTCTTCTAATATCTTTGGGTGTAATACTCTCCGGTAAAATAAATATACTCGTACATTTGTTCAAATGTAGATTCCTACAGTCATGAATGTATGCACATACACCGAACAGTTCCTCTGTCTCATCGGAAAGTTCCTCTGTCCCACCGGATACTTCCTCTGTCCCGCCGGACAGTTCCTCTGTCCCACCGGACAGTTCCTCTGTCCCACCGGACAGTTCCTCTGTCCCACCGGACACTTCCTCTGACCCACCGGACAGTTCCTCTGTCCCACCGGACAGTTCCTCTTTCCCACCGGACAGTTCGTCTGACCCACCTGACAGTTCCTCTGTCCCACCGGACAGTTCCTCTTTCCCACCGGACAGTTCGTCTTACCCACCTGACAGTTCCTCTGTCCCACCGGACAGTTCCTCTGTCCCACCGGACAGTTCCTCTGACCCACCTGACAGTTCCTCTGTTCCATGTACAGTTCCTCTGCCCCATCGGCCAGTTCCCTAGTCCCACCGAACAGTTCCTCTGTCCCATCGTACAGTTCTTCTGTCTGTCTGAGTACAAGTGGATGGGTGTAATACTCTCCGGTAAAATAAATACACTCGTACATATGTTCAAATGTAGATTCCTACAGTCATGAATGTATGTACATACACCCAACAGTTCCTCTTTTCTTCCGGACAGTTCTTCTGTTCCATGAACAGTTCCTCTTTCCCATCGGACAGTTCCTCTGTCCCACCGGACAGTTCCTCTGTCCCACCGGACAGTTCCTTTTTCCCATCGGACAGTTCCTCTGTCCCACCGGATACTTCCTCTGTCCCTCCGGACAGTTCCTCTGTCTGTCTGACTACGAGTGGATGGGTGTAATACTCTCCGGTAAAATAAATACACTCGTACATATGTTCAAATGTTGATTCCTACAGTCATGGATGTATGAACATACACCGAACAGTTCCTCTTTTCCACCGGACAGTTCTTCTGTTCCATGAACAGTTCCTCTGTCCCATCGGACAGTTCCTCTGTCCCACCGGACACTTCCTCTGTCCCACCGGACAGTTCCTCTGTCCCACCGGACAGTTTCTCTGTACCACCGGACAGTTCCTCTGTCCCACCGGACAGTTCCTCTGTTCTACCGGACAGTTCGTCTGTCCCACCGGACAGTTCCTCTGTCCCACTGGACAGTTCCTCTGTCCCACCGGACAGTTCCTCTGACCCCCCTGACAGTTCCTCTGTTCCATGAACAGTTCCTCTGTCCCATCGGACAGTTCCTCTGTCCCACCGGACACTTCCTCTGTCCCACCGGACAGTTCCTCTGTCCCACCGGACAGTTCCTCTGTCCCACCGGACAGTTCTTCTGTCTGTCTGACTACAAGTGGATGGGTGTAATACTCTCCGGTTAAATAAATATACTCGTACATATGTTCAAATGTAGATTCCTACAGTCATGGATGTATGAACATACACCGAACAGTTCCTCTTTTCCACCGGACAGTTCTTCTGTTCCATGAACAGTTCCTCTGTCCCATCGGACAGTTCCTCTGTCCCAATGGATACTTCCTCTGTCCCACCGGACAGTTCCTCTGTCACACCGGACAGTTCCTCAGTCCCACCGGACAGTTCCTCTGTCCCACCGGACAGTTCCTCTGTCCCACCGGACAGTTCCTCTGACCCACCTGACAGTTCCTCTGTTCCATGTACAGTTCCTCTGCCTCATCGGACAGTTCCCTAGTCCCACCGAACAGTTCCTCTGTCCCATCGTACAGTTCTTTTGTCAGTCTGAGAACAAGTGGATGGGTGTAATCAAAGATATTAGAAGAACGAGATATGCTATGTTGGCCGCCGGACCGTAGCCGGAGAACAACCTAATTAGGGAACTTTGAACGGTATCGGGACGTGTACGCACAGAAATCTGTTCTATGTATTAGTGCAGATACCTTAGCGATGCCTTAGCGTAAGCGAAGGTGTGCAGTAGTATTTTTGAACAAAACCGGCGACACTCGGCAAAACAATTCCACTCAGTACGAACTGCGCATAGCACATCTCGTTCTTCTCATATCTTTGGGTGTAATACTCTCCGGTAAAATAAATATACTCGTACATTTGTTCAAATGTAGATTCCTACAGTCATGAATGTATGCACATACACCGAACAGTTCCTCTGTCCCATCGGAAAGTTCCTCTGTCCCACCGGATACTTCCTCTGTCCCACCGGACAGTTCCTCTGTCCCACCGGACAGTTCCTCTGTCCCACCGGACAGTTCCTCTGTCCCACCGGACAGTTCCTTTGTCCCATCGGACAGTTCCTCTGACCCATTTGACAGTTCCTCTGTTCCATGTACAGTTCCTCTGCCCCATCGGCCAGTTCCCTTGTCCCACCGAACTGTTCCTCTGTCCCATCGTACAGTTCTTCTGTCTGTCTGAGTACAAGTGGATGGGTGTAATACTCTCCGGTAAAATAAATACATTCGTACATATGTTCAAATGTAGATTCCTACAGTAATGAATGTATGTACATACACCCAACAGTTCCTCTTTTCTTCCGGACAGTTCTTCTGTTCCATGAACAGTTCCTCTGTCCCATCGGACAGTTCCTCTGTCCCACCGGACAGTTCCTCTGTCCCACCGGACAGTTCCTTTTTCCCATCGGACAGTTCCTCTGTCCCACCGGATACTTCCTCTGTCCCTCCGGACAGTTCCTCTGTCTGTCTGACTACGAGTGGATGGGTGTAATACTCTCCGGTAAAATAAATACACTCGTACATATGTTCAAATGTTGATTCCTACAGACATGGATGTATGAACATACACCGAACAGTTCCTCTTTTCCACCGGACAGTTCTTCTGTTCCATGAACAGTTCCTCTGTCCCATCGGACAGTTCCTCTGTCCCAACGGATACTTCCTCTGTCCCACCGGACAGTTCTTCTGTCTGTCTGACTACAAGTGGATGGGTGTAATACTCTCCGGTTAAATAAATATACTCGTACATATGTTCAAATGTAGATTCCTACAGTCATGGATGTATGAACATACACCGAACAGTTCCTCTTTTCCACCGGACAGTACTTCTGTTCCATGAACAGTTCCTCTGTCCCATCGGACAGTTCCTCTGTCCCAACGGATACTTCCTCTGTCCCACCGGACAGTTCCTCTGTCACACCGGACAGTTCCTCAGTCCCACCGGACAGTTCCTCTGTCCCACCGGACAGTTCCTCTGTCCCACCGGACAGTTCCTCTGACCCACCTGACAGTTCCTCTGTTCCATGTACAGTTCCTCTGCCTCATCGGAGAGTTCCCTAGTCCCACCGAACAGTTCCTCTGTCCCATCGTACAGTTCTTCTGTCAGTCTGAGAACAAGTGGATGGGTGTAATCAAAGATATTAGAAGAACGAGATATGCTATGTTGGCCGCCGGACCGTAGCCGGAGAACAACCTAATTAGGGTACTTTGAACGGTATCGGGACGTGTACGCACAGAAATCTGTTCTATGTATTAGTGCGGATACCTTAGCGATGCCTTAGCGTAAGCGAAGGTGTGCAGTAGTATTTTTGAACAAAACCGGCGACACTCGGCAAAACAATTCCACTCAGTACGAACTGCGCATAGCACATCTCGTTCTTCTAATATCTTTGGGTGTAATACTCTCCGGTAAAATAAATATACTCGTACATTTGTTCAAATGTAGATTCCTACAGTCATGAATGTATGCACATACACCGAACAGTTCCTCTGTCTCATCGGAAAGTTCCTCTGTCCCACCGGATACTTCCTCTGTCCCACCGGACAGTTCCTCTGACCCACCTGACAGTTCCTCTGTTCCATGTACAGTTCCTCTGCCCCATCGGCCAGTTCCCTAGTCCCACCGAACAGTTCCTCTGTCCCATCGTACAGTTCTTCTGTCTGTCTGAGTACAAGTGGATGGGTGTAATACTCTCCGGTAAAATAAATACACCCGTACATATGTTCAAATGTAGATTCCTACAGTCATGAATGTATGTACATACACCCAACAGTTCCTCTTTTCTTCCGGACAGTTCTTCTGTTCCATGAACAGTTCCTCTTTCCCATCGGACAGTTCCTCTGTCCCACCGGACAGTTCCTCTGTCCCACCGGACAGTTCCTTTTTCCCATCGGACAGTTCCTCTGTCCCACCGGATACTTCCTCTGTCCCTCCGGACAGTTCCTCTGTCTGTCTGACTACGAGTGGATGGGTGTAATACTCTCCGGTAAAATAAATACACTCGTACATATGTTCAAATGTTGATTCCTACAGTCATGGATGTATGAACATACACCGAACAGTTCCTCTTTTCCACCGGACAGTTCTTCTGTTCCATGAACAGTTCCTCTGTCCCATCGGACAGTTCCTCTGTCCCACCGGACACTTCCTCTGTCCCACCGGACAGTTCCTCTGTCCCACCGGACAGTTTCTCTGTACCACCGGACAGTTCCTCTGTCCCACCGGACAGTTCCTCTGTTCTACCGGACAGTTCGTCTGTCCCACCGGACAGTTCCTCTGTCCCACTGGACAGTTCCTCTGTCCCACCGGACAGTTCCTCTGACCCCCCTGACAGTTCCTCTGTTCCATGAACAGTTCCTCTGTCCCATCGGACAGTTCCTCTGTCCCACCGGACACTTCCTCTGTCCCACCGGACAGTTCCTCTGTCCCACCGGACAGTTCCTCTGTCCCACCGGACAGTTCTTCTGTCTGTCTGACTACAAGTGGATGGGTGTAATACTCTCCGGTTAAATAAATATACTCGTACATATGTTCAAATGTAGATTCCTACAGTCATGGATGTATGAACATACACCGAACGGTTCCTCTTTTCCACCGGACAGTTCTTCTGTTCCATGAACAGTTCCTCTGTCCCATCGGACAGTTCCTCTGTCCCAATGGATACTTCCTCTGTCCCACCGGACAGTTCCTCTGTCACACCGGACAGTTCCTCAGTCCCACCGGACAGTTCCTCTGTCCCACCGGACAGTTCCTCTGTCCCACCGGACAGTTCCTCTGACCCACCTGACAGTTCCTCTGTTCCATGTACAGTTCCTCTGCCTCATCGGACAGTTCCCTAGTCCCACCGAACAGTTCCTCTGTCCCATCGTACAGTTCTTTTGTCAGTCTGAGAACAAGTGGATGGGTGTAATCAAAGATATTAGAAGAACGAGATATGCTATGTTGGCCGCCGGACCGTAGCCGGAGAACAACCTAATTAGGGAACTTTGAACGGTATCGGGACGTGTACGCACAGAAATCTGTTCTATGTATTAGTGCAGATACCTTAGCGATGCCTTAGCGTAAGCGAAGGTGTGCAGTAGTATTTTTGAACAAAACCGGCGACACTCGGCAAAACAATTCCACTCAGTACGAACTGCGCATAGCACATCTCGTTCTTCTCATATCTTTGGGTGTAATACTCTCCGGTAAAATAAATATGCTCGTACATTTGTTCAAATGTAGATTCCTACAGTCATGAATGTATGCACATACACCGAACAGTTCCTCTGTCCCATCGGAATGTTCCTCTGTCCCACCGGATACTTCCTCTGTCCCACCGGACAGTTCCTCTGTCCTACCGGACAGTTCCTCTGTCCCACCGGACAGTTCCTCTGTCCCACCGGACAGTTCCTTTGTCCCATCGGACAGTTCCTCTGTCCCAACGGATACTTCCTCTGTCCCACCGGACAGTTCCTCTGTCCCACCGGACAGTTCCTCTGTCCCACCGGACAGTTCCTCTGTCCCACCGGACAGTTCCTCTGTCCCACCGGACAGTTCCTCTGTCCCACCGGACAGTTCCTCTGTCCCACCGGACAGTTCCTCTGTCCCACCAGACAGTTCCTCTGACCCACCTGACAGTTCCTCTGTTCCATGTACAGTTCCTCTGCCTCATCGGACAGTTCCCTAGTCCCACCGAACAGTTCCTCTGTCCCATCGTACAGTTCTTCTGTCAGTCTGCGAACAAGTGGATGGGTGTAATCAATGATATTAGAAGAACGAGATATGCTATGTTGGCCGCCGGACCGTAGCCGGAGAACAACCTAATTAGGGTACTTTGAACGGTATCGGGACGTGTACGCACAGAAATCTGTTCTATGTATTAGTGCGGATACCTAAGCGATGCCTTAGCGTAAGCGAAGGTGTGCAGTAGTATTTTTGAACAAAACCGGCGACACTCGGCAAAACAATTCCACTCAGTACGAACTGCGCATAGCACATCTCGTTTTTCTAATATCTTTGGGTGTAATACTCTCCGGTAAAATAAATATACTCGTACATTTGTTCAAATGTAGATTCCTACAGTCATGAATGTATGCACATACACCGAACAGTTCCTATGTCTCACCGGAAAGTTCCTCTGTCCCACCGGACAGTTCCTCTGTCCCACCGGACAGTTCCTCTTTCCCACCGGACAGTTCGTCTGACCCACCTGACAGTTCCTCTGTCCCACCGGACAGTTCCTCTGTCCCACCGGACAGTTCCTCTGACCCACCTGACAGTTCCTCTGTTCCATGTACAGTTCCTCTGCCCCATCGGCCAGTTCCCTTGTCCCACCGAAATGTTCCTCTGTCCCATCGTACAGTTCTTCTGTCTGTCTGAGTACAAGTGGATGGGTGTAATACTCTCCGGTAAAATAAATACATTCGTACATATGTTCAAATGTAGATTCCTACAGTAATGAATGTATGTACATACACCCAACAGTTCCTCTTTTCTTCCGGACAGTTCTTCTGTTCCATGAACAGTTCCTCTGTCCCATCGGACAGTTCCTCTGTCCCACCGGACAGTTCCTCTGTCCCACCGGACAGTTCCTTTTTCCCATCGGACAGTTCCTCTGTCCCACCGGATACTTCCTCTGTCCCTCCGGACAGTTCCTCTGTCTGTCTGACTACGAGTGGATGGGTGTAATACTCTCCGGTAAAATAAATACACTCGTACATATGTTCAAATGTTGATTCCTACAGTCATGGATGTATGAACATACACCGAACAGTTCCTCTTTTCCACCGGACAGTTCTTCTGTTCCATGAACAGTTCCTCTGTCCCATCGGACAGTTCCTCTGTCCCAACGGATACTTCCTCTGTCCCACCGGACAGTTCTTCTGTCTGTCTGACTACAAGTGGATGGGTGTAATACTCTCCGGTTAAATAAATATACTCGTACATATGTTCAAATGTAGATTCCTACAGTCATGGATGTATGAACATACACCGAACAGTTCCTCTTTTCCACCGGTCAGTACTTCTGTTCCATGAACAGTTCCTCTGTCCCATCGGACAGTTCCTCTGTCCCAACGGATACTTCCTCTGTCCCACCGGACAGTTCCTCTGTCACACCGGACAGTTCCTCAGTCCCACCGGACAGTTCCTCTGTCCCACCGGACAGTTCCTCTGTCCCACCGGACAGTTCCTCTGACCCACCTGACAGTTCCTCTGTTCCATGTACAGTTCCTCTGCCTCATCGGAGAGTTCCCTAGTCCCACCGAACAGTTCCTCTGTCCCATCGTACAGTTCTTCTGTCAGTCTGAGAACAAGTGGATGGGTGTAATCAAAGATATTAGAAGAACGAGATATGCTATGTTGGCCGCCGGACCGTAGCCGGAGAACAACCTAATTAGGGTACTTTGAACGGTATCGGGACGTGTACGCACAGAAATCTGTTCTATGTATTAGTGCGGATACCTTAGCGATGCCTTAGCGTAAGCGAAGGTGTGCAGTAGTATTTTTGAACAAAACCGGCGACACTCGGCAAAACAATTCCACTCAGTACGAACTGCGCATAGCACATCTCGTTCTTCTAATATCTTTGGGTGTAATACTCTCCGGTAAAATAAATATACTCGTACATATGTTCAAATGTATATTCCTACAGTCATGAATGTATGTACATACACCGAACAGTTCCTCTTTTCTTCCGGACAGTTCTTCTGTTCCATGAACAGTTCCTCTGTCCCATCGGACAGTTCCTCTGTCCCACCGGACAGTTCCTCTGTCCCACCGGACAGTTTTTTTGTCCCATCGGACAGTTCCTCTGTCCCAACGGATACTTCCTCTGTCCCACCGGACAGTTCCTCTGTCCCACCGGACAGTTCCTTTGTCCCATCGGACAGTTCCTCTCTCCCAACGGATACTTCCTCTGTCCCACCTGACAGTTCCTCTGTTCCATGTACAGTTCCTCTGCCTCATCGGACAGTTCCCTAGTCCCACCGAACAGTTCCTCTGTCCCATCGTACAGTTCTTCTGTCTGTCTGACTACAAGTGGATGGGTGTAATACTCTCCGGTAAAATAAATATACTCGTACCTATGTTCAAATGTAGATTCCTACAGTCATGAATGTATGTACATACACCGAACAGTACCTCAGTCCCACCGGAAAGTTCCTCTGTCCCACCGGACAGTTCCTCTGTCCCACCGGACAGTTTCTCTGTACCACCGGACAGTTCTTCTGTCCCACCGGACAAATCCACTGTCCCACCTGACAGTTCCTCTGTTCCATGAAAAGTTCCTCTGCCCGATCGGACAGTTCCTCAGTTTCACCAAACAGTTCCTCTGTCCCATCGTACAGTTCTTCTGTCTGTCTGACTACAAGTGGATGGGTGTAATACTCTCCGGTAAAATAAATATACTCGTACATATGTTCAAATGTATATTCCTACAGTCATGAATGTATCTACATACACCGAACAGTTCCTCTTTTCCACGGGACAGTTCTTCTGTTCCATGAACAGTTCCTCTGTCCCATCGGACAGTTCCTCTGTCCCACCGGACAGTTCCTCTGTCCCACCGGACAGTTCCTTTGTCCCATCGGACAGTTCCTCTGTCCCAACGGATACTTCCTCTGTCCCACCGGACAGTTCCTCTGTCCCACCGGACAGCTCCTCTGTCCCACCGGACAGTTCCTCTGTCCCACCGGACAGTTCCTCTGTCCCACCGGACAGTTCCTCTGTCCCACCGGACAGTTCCTCTGACCCACCTGACAGTTCCTCTGTTCCATGAACAGTTCCTCTGCCTCATCGGACAGTTCCCTAGTCCCACCGAACAGTTCCTCTGTCCCATCGTACAGTTCTTCTGTCAGTCTGCGAACAAGTGGATGGGTGTAATCAATGATATTAGAAGAACGAGATATGCTATGTTGGCCGCCGGACCGTAGCCGGAGAACAACCTAATTAGGGTACTTTGAACGGTATCGGGACGTGTACGCACAGAAATCTGTTCTATGTATTAGTGCGGATACCTTAGCGATGCCTTAGCGAAAGCGAAGGTGTGCAGTAGTATTTTTGAACAAAACCGGCGACACTTGGCAAAACAATCCCACTCAGTACGAACTGCGCATAGCACATCTCGTTCTTCTAATATCTTTGGGTGTAATACTCTCCGGTAAAATAAATATACTCGTACATTTGTTCAAATGTAGATTCCTACAGTCATGAATTAATGCACATACACCGAACAGTTCCTCTGTCCCATCGGAAAGTTCCTCTGTCCCACCGGATACTTCCTCTGTCCCACTGGACAGTTCCTCTGTCCCACCGGACAGTTCCTCTGTCCCACCGGACAGTTCCTTTGTCCCATCGGACAGTTCCTCTGTCCCACCGGACAGTTCCTATGTCCCTCCGGACAGTTCCTCTGTCTGTCTGACTACGAGTGGATGGGTGTAATACTCTCCGGTAAAATAAATACACTCGTACATATGTTCAAATGTTGATTCCTACAGTCATGGATGTATGAACATACACCGAACAGTTCCTCATTTCCACCGGACAGTTCTTCTGTTCCATGAACAGTTCCTCTGTCCCATCGGACAGTTCCTCTGTCCCAACGGATACTTCCTCTGTCCCACCGGACAGTTCCTCTTTCCCACCGGACAATTCCTCTGTCCCACCGGACAGTTCCTCTGTCCCACCGAACAGTTCCTCTGTCCCACCAGACAGTTCCTCTGTCCCACCGGACAGTTCCTCTGTCCCACCGGACAGTTCCTCTGTCCCATCGGACAGTTCCTCTGTCCCACCGGACAGTTCCTCTGTCCCACCGGACAGTTCCTCTGTCCCACCGGACAGTTCCTCTGACCCACCTGACAGTTCCTCTGTTTCATGTACAGTTCCTCTGTCCCACCGGACAGTTCCTCTGTCCCACCGGACAGTTCCTCTGTCCCACCGGACAGTTCCTCTGACCCCCCTGACAGTTCCTCTGTTCCATGTACAGTTCCTCTGTCCCACCGGACAGTTCTTCTGTCCCACCGGACAGTTTCTCTGTACCACCGGACAGTTCCTTTGTCCCACCGGACAGTTCCTCTGTCCTACCGGACAGTTCGTCTGTCCCACCGGACAGTTCCTCTGTCCCACTGGACAGTTCCTCTGTCCCACCGGACATTTCCTCTGTCCCATCGTACAGTTCTTCTGTCTGTCTGAGTACAAGTGGATGTATGTAATACTCTCCGGTAAAATAAATATACTCGTACATATGTTCAAATGTATATTCCTACAGTCATGAATGTATGTACATACACCGAACAGTTCCTCTTTTCTTCCGGACAGTTCTTCTGTTCCATGAACAGTTCCTCTGTCCCATCGGACAGTTCCTCTGTCCCACCGGACAGTTCCTCTGTCCCACCGGACAGTTTTTTTGTCCCATCGGACAGTTCCTCTGTCCCAACGGATACTTCCTCTGTCCCACCGGACAGTTCCTCTGTCCCACCGGACAGTTCCTTTGTCCCATCGGACAGTTCCTCTCTCCCAACGGATACTTCCTCTGTCCCACCTGACAGTTCCTCTGTTCCATGTACAGTTCCTCTGCCTCATCGGACAGTTCCCTAGTCCCACCGAACAGTTCCTCTGTCCCATCGTACAGTTCTTCTGTCAGTCTGCGAACAAGTGGATGGGTGTAATCAATGATATTAGAAGAACGAGATATGCTATGTTGGCCGCCGGACCGTAGCCGGAGAACAACCTAATTAGGGTACTTTGAACGGTATCGGGACGTGTACGCACAGAAATCTGTTCTATGTATTAGTGCGGATACCTTAGCGATGCCTTAGCGTAAGCGAAGGTGTGCAGTAGTATTTTTGAATAAAACCGGCGACACTCGGCAAAACAATTCCACTCAGTACGAACTGCGCATAGCACATCTCGTTCTTCTAATATCTTTGGGTGAAATACTCTCCGGTAAAATAAATATACTCGTACATTTGTTCAAATGTAGATTCCTACAGTCATGAATGTATGCACATACACCGAACAGTTCCTCTGTCCCATCGGAAAGTTCCTCTGTCCCACCGGACAGTTCCTCTTTCCCACCGGACAGTTCGTCTGACCCACCTGACAGTTCCTCTGTCCCACCGCACAGTTCCTCTGTCCCACCGGACAGTTCCTCTGACCCACCTGACAGTTCCTCTGTTCCATGTACAGTTCCTCTGCCCCATCGGCCAGTTCCCTAGTCCCACCGAACAGTTCCTCTGTCCCATCGTACAGTTCTTCTGTCTGTCTGACTACAAGTGGATGGGTGTAATACTCTCCGGTAAAATAAATACACTCGTACATATGTTCAAATGTAGATTCCTACAGTCATGAATGTATGTACATACACCGAACAGTTCCTCTTTTCTTCCGGACAGTTCTTCTGTTCCATGAACAGTTCCTCTGTCCCACCGGACATTTTCTCTGTCCCACCGGACAGTTCCTCTGTCCCACCGGACAGTTCCTTTGTCCCATCGGACAGTTCCTCTGTCCCACCGGATACTTCCTCTGTCCCACCGGACAGTTCCTCTGTCCCACCGGACAGTTCCTTTGTCCCATCGGACAGTTCCTCTGTCCCAACGGATACTTCCTCTGTCCCACCTGACAGTTCCTCTGTTCCATGTACAGTTCCTCTGCCTCATCGGACAGTTCCCTAGTCCCACCGAACAGTTCCTCTGTCCCATCGTACAGTTCTTCTGTCAGTCTGCGAACAAGTGGATGGGTGTAATCAATGATATTAGAAGAACGAGATATGCTATGTTGGCCGCCGGACCGTAGCCGGAGAACAACCTAATTAGGGTACTTTGAACGGTATCGGGACGTGTACGCACAGAAATCTGTTCTATGTATTAGTGCGGATACCTTAGCGATGCCTTAGCGTAAGCGAAGGTGTGCAGTAGTATTTTTGAATAAAACCGGCGACACTTGGCAAATCAATTCCACTCAGTACGAAAGGCGCATAGCACATCTCGTTCTTCTAATATCTTTGGGTGAAATACTCTCCGGTAAAATAAATATACTCGTACATTTGTTCAAATGTAGATTCCTACAGTCATGAATGTATGCACATACACCGAACAGTTCCACTGTCCCATCGGAAAGTTCCTCTGTCCCACCGGACAGTTCCTCTTTCCCACCGGACAGTTCGTCTGACCCACCTGACAGTTCCTCTGTCCCACCGCACAGTTCCTCTGTCCCACCGGACAGTTCCTCTGACCCACCTGACAGTTCCTCTGTTCCATGTACAGTTCCTCTGCCCCATCGGCCAGTTCCCTAGTCCCACCGAACAGTTCCTCTGTCCCATCGTACAGTTCTTCTGTATGTACATTCACCGAACAGTTCCTCTTTTCTTCCGGACAGTTCTTCTGTTCCATGAACAGTTCCTCTGTCCCATCGGACAGTTCCTCTGTCCCACCGGACAGTTCCTCTGTCCCACCGGACAGTTCCTTTGTCCCATCGGACAGTTCCTCTGTCCCAACGGATACTTCCTCTGTCCCACCGGACAGTTCCTCTGTCCCACCGGACAGTTCCTTTGTCCCATCGGACAGTTCCTCTGTCCCAACGGATACTTCCTCTGTCCCACCTGACAGTTCCTCTGTTCCATGTACAGTTCCTCTGCCTCATCGGACAGTTCCCTAGTCCCACCGAACAGTTCCTCTGTCCCATCGTACAGTTCTTCTGTCAGTCTGCGAACAAGTGGATGGGTGTAATCAATGATATTAGAAGAACGAGATATGCTATGTTGGCCGCCGGACCGTAGCCGGAGAACAACCTAATTAGGGTACTTTGAACGGTATCGGGACGTGTACGCACAGAAATCTGTTCTATGTATTAGTGCGGATACCTTAGCGATGCCTTAGCGTAAGCGAAGGTGTGCAGTAGTATTTTTGAACAAAACCGGCGACACTCGGCAAAACAATTCCACTCAGTACGAACTGCGCATAGCACATCTCGTTCTTCTAATATCTTTGGGTGTAATACTCTCCGGTAAAATAAATATACTCGTACATTTGTTCAAATGTAGATTCCTACAGTCATGAATGTATGCACATACACCGAACAGTTCCTCTGTCTCATCGGAAAGTTCCTCTGTCCCACCGGATACTTCCTCTGTCCCACCGGACAGTTCCTCTGTCCCACCGGACAGTTCCTCTGTCCCACCGGACAGTTCCTCTGTCCCACCGGACAGTTCCTCTTTCCCAGCGGACAGTTCGTCTGACCCACCTGACAGTTCCTCTGTCCCACCGGACAGTTCCTCTGTCCCACCGGACAGTTCCTCTGACCCACCTGACAGTTCCCCGTTCCATGAACAGTTCCTCTGCCCCATCGGCCAGTTCCCTAGTCCCACCGAACAGTTCCTCTGTCCCATCGTACAGTTCTTCTGTCTGTCTGAGTACAAGTGGATGGGTGTAATACTCTCCGGTAAAATAAATACACTCGTACATATGTTCAAATGTAGATTCCTACAGTCATGAATGTATGTACATACACCCAACAGTTCCTCTTTTCTTCCGGACAGTTCTTCTATTCCATGAACAGTTCCTCTGTCCCATCGGACAGTTCCTCTGTCCCACCGGACAGTTCCTCTGTCCCACCGGACAGTTCCTTTTTCCCATCGGACAGTTCCTCTGTCCCACCGGATACTTCCTCTGTCCCTCCGGACAGTTCCTCTGTCTGTCTGACTACGAGTGGATGGGTGTAATACTCTCCGGTAAAATAAATACACTCGTACATATGTTCAAATGTTGATTCCTACAGTCATGGATGTATGAACATACACCGAACAGTTCCTCTTTTCCACCGGACAGTTCTTCTGTTCCATGAAGAGTTCCTCTGTCCCATCGGACAGTTCCTCTGACCCACCTTTCAGTTCCTCTGTTCCATGTACAGTTCCTCTGTCCCACCGGACAGTTCCTCTGACCCCCCTGACAGTTCCTCTGTTCCATGAACAGTTCCTCTGTCCCATCGGACAGTTCCTCTGTCCCACCGGACACTTCCTCTGTCCCACCGGACAGTTCCTCTGTCCCACCGGACAGTTTCTCTGTACCACCGGACAGTTCCTCTGTCCCACCGGACAGTTCCTCTGTCCCACCGGACATTTCCTCTGTCCCATCGTACAGTTCTTCTGTCTGTCTGAGTACAAGTGGATGTATGTTATACTCTCCGGTAAAATATATATACTCGTACATATGTTCAAATGTATATTCCTACAGTCATGAATGTATGTACATACACCGAACAGTTCCTCTTTTCTTCCGGACAGTTCTTCTGTAACATGAACAGTTCCTCTGTCCCATCGGACAGTTCCTCTGTCCCACCGGACAGTTCCTCTGTCCCACCGGACAGTTCCTTTGTCCCATCTTTCAGTTCCTCTGTCCCAACGGATACTTCCTCTGTCCCACCGGACAGTTCCTCTGTCCCACCGGACAGTTCCTTTGTCCCATCGGACAGTTCCTCTGTCCCAACGGATACTTCCTCTGTCCCACCGGACAGTTCCTCTGTCCCACCGGACAGTTCCTCTGTCCCCCCGGACAGTTCCTCTGTCCCACCGGACAGTTCCTCTGTCCCACCGGACAGTTCCTCTTTCCCACCGGACAGTTCGTCTGACCCACCTGACAGTTCCTCTGTCCCACCGGACAGTTCCTCTGTCCCACCGGACAGTTCCTCTGACCCACCTGACAGTTCCTCTGTTCCATGTACAGTTCCTCTGCCCCATCGGCCAGTTCCCTAGTCCCACCGAACAGTTCCTCTGTCCCATCGTACAGTTCTTCTGTCTGTCTGAGTACAAGTGGATGGGTGTAATACTCTCCGGTAAAATAAATAAACTCGTACATATGTTCAAATGTAGATTCCTTTAGTCATGAATGTATGTTCATACACCGAACAGTTCCTCTTTTCCACGGGACAGTTCTTCTGTTCGATGAAGAGTTCCTCTGTCCCATCGGACAGTTCCTCTGTCCCACCGGACAGTTCCTCTGTCCCACCGGACAGTTCTTCTGTCTGTCTGACTACAAGTGGATGGGTGTAATACTCTCCGGTTAAATAAATATACTCGTACATATGTTCAAATGTAGATTCCTACAGTCATGGATGTATGAACATACACCGATAAAATAAATATACTCGTACATTTGTTCAAATGTAGATTCCTACAGTCATGAATGTATGCACATACACCGAACAGTTCCTGTGTGACAGAGGAAAGTTCCTCTGTCCCACCGGATACTTCCTCTGTCCCACCGGACAGTTCCTCTGTCCCACCGGACAGTTCCTCTGTCCCACCGGACAGTTCCTCTGTCCCACCGGACAGTTCCTCTGTCCCACCGGACAGTTCCTCTGTCCCACCGGACAGTTCCTCTGTCCCACCGGACAGTTCCTCTGTCCCACCGGACAGTTCCTCTGACCCACCTGACAGTTCCTCTGTTCCATGTACAGTTCCTCTGTCCCACCGGACAGTTCCTCTGTCCCACCGGACAGTTTCTCTGTACCACCGGACAGTTCCTCTGTCCCACCGGACAGTTCCTCTGTCCTACCGGACAGTTCGTCTGTCCCACCGGACAGTTCCTCTGACCCACCTGACAGTTCCTCTATTCCATGAACAGTTCCTCTGTCCCATCGGACAGTTCCTCTGTCCCACCGGACAGTTCCTCTGTCCCACCGGACAGTTCCTTTTTCCCATCGGACAGTTCCTCTGTCCCACCGGATACTTCCTCTGTCCCTCCGGACAGTTCCTCTGTCTGTCTGACTACGAGTGGATGGGTGTAATACTCTCCGGTAAAATAAATACACTCGTACATATGTTCAAATGTTGATTCCTACAGTCATGGATGTATGAACATACACCGAACAGTTCCTCTTTTTCACCGGACAGTTCTTCTGTTCCATGAAGAGTTCCTCTGTCCCATCGGACAGTTCCTCTGACCCACCTTTCAGTTCCTCTGTTCCATGTACAGTTCCTCTGTCCCACCGGACAGTTCCTCTGACCCCCCTGACAGTTCCTCTGTTCCATGAACAGTTCCTCTGTCCCATCGGACAGTTCCTCTGTCCCACCGGACACTTCCTCTGTCCCACCGGACAGTTCCTCTGTCCCACCGGACAGTTTCTCTGTACCACCGGACAGTTCCTCTGTCCCACCGGACAGTTCCTCTGTCCCACCGGACATTTCCTCTGTCCCATCGTACAGTTCTTCTGTCTGTCTGAGTACAAGTGGATGTATGTTATACTCTCCGGTAAAATATATATACTCGTACATATGTTCAAATGTATATTCCTACAGTCATGAATGTATGTACATACACCGAACAGTTCCTCTTTTCTTCCGGACAGTTCTTCTGTAACATGAACAGTTCCTCTGTCCCATCGGACAGTTCCTCTGTCCCACCGGACAGTTCCTCTGTCCCACCGGACAGTTCCTTTGTCCCATCTTTCAGTTCCTCTGTCCCAACGGATACTTCCTCTGTCCCACCGGACAGTTCCTCTGTCCCACCGGACAGTTCCTTTGTCCCATCGGACAGTTCCTCTGTCCCAACGGATACTTCCTCTGTCCCACCGGACAGTTCCTCTGTCCCACCGGACAGTTCCTCTGTCCCCCCGGACAGTTGCTCTGTCCCACCGGACAGTTCCTCTGTCCCACCGGACAGTTCCTCTTTCCCACCGGACAGTTCGTCTGACCCACCTGACAGTTCCTCTGTCCCACCGGACAGTTCCTCTGTCCCACCGGACAGTTCCTCTGACCCACCTGACAGTTCCTCTGTTCCATGTACAGTTCCTCTGCCCCATCGGCCAGTTCCCTAGTCCCACCGAACAGTTCCTCTGTCCCATCGTACAGTTCTTCTGTCTGTCTGAGTACAAGTGGATGGGTGTAATACTCTCCGGTAAAATAAATAAACTCGTACATATGTTCAAATGTAGATTCCTTTAGTCATGAATGTATGTTCATACACCGAACAGTTCCTCTTTTCCACGGGACAGTTCTTCTGTTCCATGAAGAGTTCCTCTGTCCCATCGGACAGTTCCTCTGTCCCACCGGACAGTTCCTCTGTCCCACCGGACAGTTCTTCTGTCTGTCTGACTACAAGTGGATGGGTGTAATACTCTCCGGTTAAATAAATATACTCGTACATATGTTCAAATGTAGATTCCTACAGTCATGGATGTATGAACATACACCGATAAAATAAATATACTCGTACATTTGTTCAAATGTAGATTCCTACAGTCATGAATGTATGCACATACACCGAACAGTTCCTGTGTGACAGAGGAAAGTTCCTCTGTCCCACCGGATACTTCCTCTGTCCCACCGGACAGTTCCTCTGTCCCACCGGACAGTTCCTCTGTCCCACCGGACAGTTCCTCTGTCCCACCGGACAGTTCCTCTGTCCCACCGGACAGTTCCTCTGTCCCACCGGACAGTTCCTCTGTCCCACCGGACAGTTCCTCTGACCCACCTGACAGTTCCTCTGTTCCATGTACAGTTCCTCTGTCCCACCGGACAGTTCCTCTGTCCCTCCGGACAGTTCCTCTGTCCTACCGGACAGTTCGTCTGTCCCACCGGACAGTTCCTCTGACCCACCTGACAGTTCCTCTGTTCCATGTACAGTTCCTCTGTCCCACCGGACAGTTCCTCTGTCCCACCGGACAGTTTCTCTGTACCACCGGACAGTTCCTCTGTCCCACCGGACAGTTCCTCTGTCCCACCGGACAGTTCCTCTGTCCCACCGGACAGTTCCTCTGACCCACCTGACAGTTCCTCTGTTCCATGTACAGTTCCTCTGTCCCACCGGACAGTTCCTCTGTCCCACCGGACAGTTTCTCTGTACCACCGGACAGTTCCTCTGTCCCACCGGGCAGTTCCTCTGTCCCACCGGACAGTTCCTCTGTCCCACCGGACAGTTCCTCTGTCCCACCGGACAGTTCCTCTGTCCCACCGGACAGTTCCTCTGTCCCACCGGACAGTTCCTCTGTCCCACCGGACAGTTCCTCTGACCCACCTGACAGTTCCTCTGTTCCATGTACAGTTCCTCTGTCCCACCGGACAGTTCCTCTGTCCCACCGGACAGTTTCTCTGTACCACCGGACAGTTCCTCTGTCCCACCGGACAGTTCCTCTGTCCTACCGGACAGTTCGTCTGTCCCACCGGACAGTTCCTCTGTCCCACTGGACAGTTCCTCTGTCCCACCGGACATTTCCTCTGTCCCATCGTACAGTTCTTCTGTCTGTCTGATTACACGTGAATATATGTAATACTCTCCGGTAAAATAAATATACTCGTACATATGTTCAAATGTATATTCCTACAGTCATGAATGTATGTACATACACCGAACAGTTCCTCTTTTCTTCCGGACAGTTCTTCTGTTCCATGAACAGTTCCTCTGTCCCATCGGACAGTTCCTCTGTCCAACCGGACAGTTCCTCTGTCCCACCGGACAGTTCTGTTGTCCCATCGGACAGTTCCTCTGTCCCACCGGACACTTCCTCTGACCCACCGGACAGTTCCTCTGTCCCACCGGACAGTTTCTCTGTACCACCGGACAGTTCATCTGTCCCACCGGACAAATCCTCTTTCCCACCTGACAGTTCCTCTGTTCCATGAAAAGTTCCTCTGCCCCATCGGACAGTTCCTCAGTTTCACCAAACAGTTCCTCTGTCCCATCGTACAGTTCTTCTGTCTGTCTGACTACAAGTTGATGGGTGTAATACTCTCCGGTAAAATAAATATACTCGTACATATGTTCAAATGTAGATTCCTACAGTCATGAATGTATGTACATACACCGAACAGTACCTCAGTCCCACCGGAAAGTTCCTCTGTCCCACCGGACAGTTCCTCTGTCCCACCGGACAGTTTCTCTGACACACCTGACAGTTCCTCTGCCCCATCGGCCAGTTCCCTAGTCCCACCGAACAGTTCCTCTGTCCCATCGTACAGTTCTTCTGTCTGTCTGAGTACAAGTGGATGGGTGTAATACTCTCCGGTAAAATAAATACACTCGTACATATGTTCAAATGTAGATTCCTACAGTCATGGATGTATGAACATACACCGAACAGTTCCTCATTTCCACCGGACAGTTCTTCTGTTCCATGAACAGTTCCTCTGTCCCATCGGACAGTTCCTCTGTCCCAACGGATACTTCCTCTGTCCCACCGGACAGTTCCTCTTTCCCACCGGACAATTCCTCTGTCCCACCGGACAGTTCCTCTGTCCCACCGAACAGTTCCTCTGTCCCACCGGACAGTTCCTCTGTCCCACCGGACAGTTCCTCTGTCCCACCGGACAGTTCCTCTGTCCCATCGGACAGTTCCTCTGTCCCACCGGACAGTTCCTCTGTCCCACCGGACAGTTCCTCTGTCCCACCGGACAGTTCCTCTGACCCACCTGACAGTTCCTCTGTTTCATGTACAGTTCCTCTGTCCCACCGGACAGTTCCTCTGTCCCACCGGACAGTTCCTCTGTCCCACCGGACAGTTCCTCTGACCCCCCTGACAGTTCCTCTGTTCCATGTACAGTTCCTCTGTCCCATCGGACAGTTCCTCTGTCCCACCGGACAGTTCCTCTGTCCCACCGGACAGTTCCTCTGTCCCACCGGACAGTTCCTCTGACCCACCTGACAGTTCCTCTGTTTCATGTACAGTTCCTCTGTCCCACCGGACAGTTCCTCTGTCCCACCGGACAGTTCCTCTGTCCCACCGGACAGTTCCTCTGTCCCACCGGACAGTTCCTCTGTCCCACTGGACAGTTCCTCTGTCCCACCGGACATTTCCTCTGTCCCATCGTACAGTTCTTCTGTCTGTCTGAGTACAAGTGGATGTATGTAATACTCTCCGGTAAAATAAATATACTCGTACATATGTTCAAATGTATATTCCTACAGTCATGAATGTATGTACATACACCGAACAGTTCCTCTTTTCTTCCGGACAGTTCTTCTGTTCCATGAACAGTTCCTCTGTCCCATCGGACAGTTCCTCTGTCCCACCGGACAGTTCCTCTGTCCCACCGGACAGTTTTTTTGTCCCATCGGACAGTTCCTCTGTCCCAACGGATACTTCCTCTGTCCCACCGGACAGTTCCTCTGTCCCACCGGACAGTTCCTTTGTCCCATCGGACAGTTCCTCTCTCCCAACGGATACTTCCTCTGTCCCACCTGACAGTTCCTCTGTTCCATGTACAGTTCCTCTGCCTCATCGGACAGTTCCCTAGTCCCACCGAACAGTTCCTCTGTCCCATCGTACAGTTCTTCTGTCAGTCTGCGAACAAGTGGATGGGTGTAATCAATGATATTAGAAGAACGAGATATGCTATGTTGGCCGCCGGACCGTAGCCGGAGAACAACCTAATTAGGGTACTTTGAACGGTATCGGGACGTGTACGCACAGAAATCTGTTCTATGTATTAGTGCGGATACCTTAGCGATGCCTTAGCGTAAGCGAAGGTGTGCAGTAGTATTTTTGAATAAAACCGGCGACACTCGGCAAAACAATTCCACTCAGTACGAACTGCGCATAGCACATCTCGTTCTTCTAATATCTTTGGGTGAAATACTCTCCGGTAAAATAAATATACTCGTACATTTGTTCAAATGTAGATTCCTACAGTCATGAATGTATGCACATACACCGAACAGTTCCACTGTCCCATCGGAAAGTTCCTCTGTCCCACCGGACAGTTCCTCTTTCCCACCGGACAGTTCGTCTGACCCACCTGACAGTTCCTCTGTCCCACCGCACAGTTCCTCTGTCCCACCGGACAGTTCCTCTGACCCACCTGACAGTTCCTCTGTTCCATGTACAGTTCCTCTGCCCCATCGGCCAGTTCCCTAGTCCCACCGAACAGTTCCTCTGTCCCATCGTACAGTTCTTCTGTATGTACATTCACCGAACAGTTCCTCTTTTCTTCCGGACAGTTCTTCTGTTCCATGAACAGTTCCTCTGTCCCATCGGACAGTTCCTCTGTCCCACCGGACAGTTCCTCTGTCCCACCGGACAGTTCCTTTGTCCCATCGGACAGTTCCTCTGTCCCAACGGATACTTCCTCTGTCCCACCGGACAGTTCCTCTGTCCCACCGGACAGTTCCTTTGTCCCATCGGACAGTTCCTCTGTCCCAACGGATACTTCCTCTGTCCCACCTGACAGTTCCTCTGTTCCATGTACAGTTCCTCTGCCTCATCGGACAGTTCCCTAGTCCCACCGAACAGTTCCTCTGTCCCATCGTACAGTTCTTCTGTCAGTCTGCGAACAAGTGGATGGGTGTAATCAATGATATTAGAAGAACGAGATATGCTATGTTGGCCGCCGGACCGTAGCCGGAGAACAACCTAATTAGGGTACTTTGAACGGTATCGGGACGTGTACGCACAGAAATCTGTTCTATGTATTAGTGCGGATACCTTAGCGATGCCTTAGCGTAAGCGAAGGTGTGCAGTAGTATTTTTGAACAAAACCGGCGACACTCGGCAAAACAATTCCACTCAGTACGAACTGCGCATAGCACATCTCGTTCTTCTAATATCTTTGGGTGTAATACTCTCCGGTAAAATAAATATACTCGTACATTTGTTCAAATGTAGATTCCTACAGTCATGAATGTATGCACATACACCGAACAGTTCCTCTGTCTCATCGGACAGTTCCTCTGTCCCACCGGACAGTTCCTCTGTCCCACCGGACAGTTCCTTTGTCCCATCGGACAGTTCCTCTGTCCCAACGGATACTTCCTCTGTCCCACCGGACAGTTCCTCTGTCCCACCGGACAGTTCCTTTGTCCCATCGGACAGTTCCTCTGTCCCAACGGATACTTCCTCTGTCCCACCTGACAGTTCCTCTGTTCCATGTACAGTTCCTCTGCCTCATCGGACAGTTCCCTAGTCCCACCGAACAGTTCCTCTGTCCCATCGTACAGTTCTTCTGTCAGTCTGCGAACAAGTGGATGGGTGTAATCAATGATATTAGAAGAACGAGATATGCTATGTTGGCCGCCGGACCGTAGCCGGAGAACAACCTAATTAGGGTACTTTGAACGGTATCGGGACGTGTACGCACAGAAATCTGTTCTATGTATTAGTGCGGATACCTTAGCGATGCCTTAGCGTAAGCGAAGGTGTGCAGTAGTATTTTTGAACAAAACCGGCGACACTCGGCAAAACAATTCCACTCAGTACGAACTGCGCATAGCACATCTCGTTCTTCTAATATCTTTGGGTGTAATACTCTCCGGTAAAATAAATATACTCGTACATATGTTCAAATGTATATTCCTACAGTCATGAATGTATGTACATACACCGAACAGTTCCTCTTTTCTTCCGGACAGTTCTTCTGTTCCATGAACAGTTCCTCTGTCCCATCGGACAGTTCCTCTGTCCCACCGGACAGTTCCTCTGTCCCACCGGACAGTTTTTTTGTCCCATCGGACAGTTCCTCTGTCCCAACGGATACTTCCTCTGTCCCACCGGACAGTTCCTCTGTCCCACCGGACAGTTCCTTTGTCCCATCGGACAGTTCCTCTCTCCCAACGGATACTTCCTCTGTCCCACCTGACAGTTCCTCTGTTCCATGTACAGTTCCTCTGCCTCATCGGACAGTTCCCTAGTCCCACCGAACAGTTCCTCTGTCCCATCGTACAGTTCTTCTGTCTGTCTGACTACAAGTGGATGGGTGTAATACTCTCCGGTAAAATAAATATACTCGTACCTATGTTCAAATGTAGATTCCTACAGTCATGAATGTATGTACATACACCGAACAGTACCTCAGTCCCACCGGAAAGTTCCTCTGTCCCACCGGACAGTTCCTCTGTCCCACCGGACAGTTTCTCTGTACCACCGGACAGTTCTTCTGTCCCACCGGACAAATCCACTGTCCCACCTGACAGTTCCTCTGTTCCATGAAAAGTTCCTCTGCCCGATCGGACAGTTCCTCAGTTTCACCAAACAGTTCCTCTGTCCCATCGTACAGTTCTTCTGTCTGTCTGACTACAAGTGGATGGGTGTAATACTCTCCGGTAAAATAAATATACTCGTACATATGTTCAAATGTATATTCCTACAGTCATGAATGTATCTACATACACCGAACAGTTCCTCTTTTCCACGGGACAGTTCTTCTGTTCCATGAACAGTTCCTCTGTCCCATCGGACAGTTCCTCTGTCCCACCGGACAGTTCCTCTGTCCCACCGGACAGTTCCTTTGTCCCATCGGACAGTTCCTCTGTCCCAACGGATACTTCCTCTGTCCCACCGGACAGTTCCTCTGTCCCACCGGACAGCTCCTCTGTCCCACCGGACAGTTCCTCTGTCCCACCGGACAGTTCCTCTGTCCCACCGGACAGTTCCTCTGTCCCACCGGACAGTTCCTCTGACCCACCTGACAGTTCCTCTGTTCCATGAACAGTTCCTCTGCCTCATCGGACAGTTCCCTAGTCCCACCGAACAGTTCCTCTGTCCCATCGTACAGTTCTTCTGTCAGTCTGCGAACAAGTGGATGGGTGTAATCAATGATATTAGAAGAACGAGATATGCTATGTTGGCCGCCGGACCGTAGCCGGAGAACAACCTAATTAGGGTACTTTGAACGGTATCGGGACGTGTACGCACAGAAATCTGTTCTATGTATTAGTGCGGATACCTTAGCGATGCCTTAGCGAAAGCGAAGGTGTGCAGTAGTATTTTTGAACAAAACCGGCGACACTTGGCAAAACAATCCCACTCAGTACGAACTGCGCATAGCACATCTCGTTCTTCTAATATCTTTGGGTGTAATACTCTCCGGTAAAATAAATATACTCGTACATTTGTTCAAATGTAGATTCCTACAGTCATGAATTAATGCACATACACCGAACAGTTCCTCTGTCCCATCGGAAAGTTCCTCTGTCCCACCGGATACTTCCTCTGTCCCACTGGACAGTTCCTCTGTCCCACCGGACAGTTCCTCTGTCCCACCGGACAGTTCCTTTGTCCCATCGGACAGTTCCTCTGTCCCACCGGACAGTTCCTATGTCCCATCGGACAGTTCCTCTGTCCCACCGGATACTTCCTCTGTCCCTCCGGACAGTTCCTCTGTCTGTCTGACTACGAGTGGATGGGTGTAATACTCTCCGGTAAAATAAATACACTCGTACATATGTTCAAATGTTGATTCCTACAGTCATGGATGTATGAACATACACCGAACAGTTCCTCATTTCCACCGGACAGTTCTTCTGTTCCATGAACAGTTCCTCTGTCCCATCGGACAGTTCCTCTGTCCCAACGGATACTTCCTCTGTCCCACCGGACAGTTCCTCTTTCCCACCGGACAATTCCTCTGTCCCACCGGACAGTTCCTCTGTCCCACCGAACAGTTCCTCTGTCCCACCGGACAGTTCCTCTGTCCCACCGGACAGTTCCTCTGTCCCACCGGACAGTTCCTCTGTCCCATCGGACAGTTCCTCTGTCCCACCGGACAGTTCCTCTGTCCCACCGGACAGTTCCTCTGTCCCACCGGACAGTTCCTCTGACCCACCTGACAGTTCCTCTGTTTCATGTACAGTTCCTCTGTCCCACCGGACAGTTCCTCTGTCCCACCGGACAGTTCCTCTGTCCCACCGGACAGTTCCTCTGACCCCCCTGACAGTTCCTCTGTTCCATGTACAGTTCCTCTGTCCCACCGGACAGTTCTTCTGTCCCACCGGACAGTTTCTCTGTACCACCGGACAGTTCCTTTGTCCCACCGGACAGTTCCTCTGTCCTACCGGACAGTTCGTCTGTCCCACCGGACAGTTCCTCTGTCCCACTGGACAGTTCCTCTGTCCCACCGGACATTTCCTCTGTCCCATCGTACAGTTCTTCTGTCTGTCTGAGTACAAGTGGATGTATGTAATACTCTCCGGTAAAATAAATATACTCGTACATATGTTCAAATGTATATTCCTACAGTCATGAATGTATGTACATACACCGAACAGTTCCTCTTTTCTTCCGGACAGTTCTTCTGTTCCATGAACAGTTCCTCTGTCCCATCGGACAGTTCCTCTGTCCCACCGGACAGTTCCTCTGTCCCACCGGACAGTTTTTTTGTCCCATCGGACAGTTCCTCTGTCCCAACGGATACTTCCTCTGTCCCACCGGACAGTTCCTCTGTCCCACCGGACAGTTCCTTTGTCCCATCGGACAGTTCCTCTCTCCCAACGGATACTTCCTCTGTCCCACCTGACAGTTCCTCTGTTCCATGTACAGTTCCTCTGCCTCATCGGACAGTTCCCTAGTCCCACCGAACAGTTCCTCTGTCCCATCGTACAGTTCTTCTGTCAGTCTGCGAACAAGTGGATGGGTGTAATCAATGATATTAGAAGAACGAGATATGCTATGTTGGCCGCCGGACCGTAGCCGGAGAACAACCTAATTAGGGTACTTTGAACGGTATCGGGACGTGTACGCACAGAAATCTGTTCTATGTATTAGTGCGGATACCTTAGCGATGCCTTAGCGTAAGCGAAGGTGTGCAGTAGTATTTTTGAATAAAACCGGCGACACTCGGCAAAACAATTCCACTCAGTACGAACTGCGCATAGCACATCTCGTTCTTCTAATATCTTTGGGTGAAATACTCTCCGGTAAAATAAATATACTCGTACATTTGTTCAAATGTAGATTCCTACAGTCATGAATGTATGCACATACACCGAACAGTTCCTCTGTCCCATCGGAAAGTTCCTCTGTCCCACCGGACAGTTCCTCTTTCCCACCGGACAGTTCGTCTGACCCACCTGACAGTTCCTCTGTCCCACCGCACAGTTCCTCTGTCCCACCGGACAGTTCCTCTGACCCACCTGACAGTTCCTCTGTTCCATGTACAGTTCCTCTGCCCCATCGGCCAGTTCCCTAGTCCCACCGAACAGTTCCTCTGTCCCATCGTACAGTTCTTCTGTCTGTCTGACTACAAGTGGATGGGTGTAATACTCTCCGGTAAAATAAATACACTCGTACATATGTTCAAATGTAGATTCCTACAGTCATGAATGTATGTACATACACCGAACAGTTCCTCTTTTCTTCCGGACAGTTCTTCTGTTCCATGAACAGTTCCTCTGTCCCACCGGACATTTTCTCTGTCCCACCGGACAGTTCCTCTGTCCCACCGGACAGTTCCTTTGTCCCATCGGACAGTTCCTCTGTCCCACCGGATACTTCCTCTGTCCCACCGGACAGTTCCTCTGTCCCACCGGACAGTTCCTTTGTCCCATCGGACAGTTCCTCTGTCCCAACGGATACTTCCTCTGTCCCACCTGACAGTTCCTCTGTTCCATGTACAGTTCCTCTGCCTCATCGGACAGTTCCCTAGTCCCACCGAACAGTTCCTCTGTCCCATCGTACAGTTCTTCTGTCAGTCTGCGAACAAGTGGATGGGTGTAATCAATGATATTAGAAGAACGAGATATGCTATGTTGGCCGCCGGACCGTAGCCGGAGAACAACCTAATTAGGGTACTTTGAACGGTATCGGGACGTGTACGCACAGAAATCTGTTCTATGTATTAGTGCGGATACCTTAGCGATGCCTTAGCGTAAGCGAAGGTGTGCAGTAGTATTTTTGAATAAAACCGGCGACACTCGGCAAATCAATTCCACTCAGTACGAAAGGCGCATAGCACATCTCGTTCTTCTAATATCTTTGGGTGAAATACTCTCCGGTAAAATAAATATACTCGTACATTTGTTCAAATGTAGATTCCTACAGTCATGAATGTATGCACATACACCGAACAGTTCCACTGTCCCATCGGAAAGTTCCTCTGTCCCACCGGACAGTTCCTCTTTCCCACCGGACAGTTCGTCTGACCCACCTGACAGTTCCTCTGTCCCACCGCACAGTTCCTCTGTCCCACCGGACAGTTCCTCTGACCCACCTGACAGTTCCTCTGTTCCATGTACAGTTCCTCTGCCCCATCGGCCAGTTCCCTAGTCCCACCGAACAGTTCCTCTGTCCCATCGTACAGTTCTTCTGTATGTACATTCACCGAACAGTTCCTCTTTTCTTCCGGACAGTTCTTCTGTTCCATGAACAGTTCCTCTGTCCCATCGGACAGTTCCTCTGTCCCACCGGACAGTTCCTCTGTCCCACCGGACAGTTCCTTTGTCCCATCGGACAGTTCCTCTGTCCCAACGGATACTTCCTCTGTCCCACCGGACAGTTCCTCTGTCCCACCGGACAGTTCCTTTGTCCCATCGGACAGTTCCTCTGTCTCAACGGATACTTCCTCTGTCCCACCTGACAGTTCCTCTGTTCCATGTACAGTTCCTCTGCCTCATCGGACAGTTCCCTAGTCCCACCGAACAGTTCCTCTGTCCCATCGTACAGTTCTTCTGTCAGTCTGCGAACAAGTGGATGGGTGTAATCAATGATATTAGAAGAACGAGATATGCTATGTTGGCCGCCGGACCGTAGCCGGAGAACAACCTAATTAGGGTACTTTGAACGGTATCGGGACGTGTACGCACAGAAATCTGTTCTATGTATTAGTGCGGATACCTTAGCGATGCCTTAGCGTAAGCGAAGGTGTGCAGTAGTATTTTTGAACAAAACCGGCGACACTCGGCAAAACAATTCCACTCAGTACGAACTGCGCATAGCACATCTCGTTCTTCTAATATCTTTGGGTGTAATACTCTCCGGTAAAATAAATATACTCGTACATTTGTTCAAATGTAGATTCCTACAGTCATGAATGTATGCACATACACCGAACAGTTCCTCTGTCTCATCGGAAAGTTCCTCTGTCCCACCGGATACTTCCTCTGTCCCACCGGACAGTTCCTCTGTCCCACCGGACAGTTCCTCTGTCCCACCGGACAGTTCCTCTGTCCCACCGGACAGTTCCTCTTTCCCAGCGGACAGTTCGTCTGACCCACCTGACAGTTCCTCTGTCCCACCGGACAGTTCCTCTGTCCCACCGGACAGTTCCTCTGACCCACCTGACAGTTCCCCGTTCCATGAACAGTTCCTCTGCCCCATCGGCCAGTTCCCTAGTCCCACCGAACAGTTCCTCTGTCCCATCGTACAGTTCTTCTGTCTGTCTGAGTACAAGTGGATGGGTGTAATACTCTCCGGTAAAATAAATACACTCGTACATATGTTCAAATGTAGATTCCTACAGTCATGAATGTATGTACATACACCCAACAGTTCCTCTTTTCTTCCGGACAGTTCTTCTATTCCATGAACAGTTCCTCTGTCCCATCGGACAGTTCCTCTGTCCCACCGGACAGTTCCTCTGTCCCACCGGACAGTTCCTTTTTCCCATCGGACAGTTCCTCTGTCCCACCGGATACTTCCTCTGTCCCTCCGGACAGTTCCTCTGTCTGTCTGACTACGAGTGGATGGGTGTAATACTCTCCGGTAATATAAATACACTCGTACATTTGTTCAAATGTAGATTCCTACAGTCATGAATTAATGCACATACACCGAACAGTTCCTCTGTCCCATCGGAAAGTTCCTCTGTCCCACCGGATACTTCCTCTGTCCCACTGGACAGTTCCTCTGTCCCACCGGACAGTTCCTCTGTCCCACCGGACAGTTCCTTTGTCCCATCGGACAGTTCCTCTGTCCCACCGGACAGTTCCTATGTCCCATCGGACAGTTCCTCTGTCCCACCGGATACTTCCTCTGTCCCTCCGGACAGTTCCTCTGTCTGTCTGACTACGAGTGGATGGGTGTAATACTCTCCGGTAAAATAAATACACTCGTACATATGTTCAAATGTTGATTCCTACAGTCATGGATGTATGAACATACACCGAACAGTTCCTCATTTCCACCGGACAGTTCTTCTGTTCCATGAACAGTTCCTCTGTCCCATCGGACAGTTCCTCTGTCCCAACGGATACTTCCTCTGTCCCACCGGACAGTTCCTCTTTCCCACCGGACAATTCCTCTGTCCCACCGGACAGTTCCTCTGTCCCACCGAACAGTTCCTCTGTCCCACCGGACAGTTCCTCTGTCCCACCGGACAGTTCCTCTGTCCCACCGGACAGTTCCTCTGTCCCATCGGACAGTTCCTCTGTCCCACCGGACAGTTCCTCTGTCCCACCGGACAGTTCCTCTGTCCCACCGGACAGTTCCTCTGACCCACCTGACAGTTCCTCTGTTTCATGTACAGTTCCTCTGTCCCACCGGACAGTTCCTCTGTCCCACCGGACAGTTCCTCTGTCCCACCGGACAGTTCCTCTGACCCCCCTGACAGTTCCTCTGTTCCATGTACAGTTCCTCTGTCCCACCGGACAGTTCTTCTGTCCCACCGGACAGTTTCTCTGTACCACCGGACAGTTCCTTTGTCCCACCGGACAGTTCCTCTGTCCTACCGGACAGTTCGTCTGTCCCACCGGACAGTTCCTCTGTCCCACTGGACAGTTCCTCTGTCCCACCGGACATTTCCTCTGTCCCATCGTACAGTTCTTCTGTCTGTCTGAGTACAAGTGGATGTATGTAATACTCTCCGGTAAAATAAATATACTCGTACATATGTTCAAATGTATATTCCTACAGTCATGAATGTATGTACATACACCGAACAGTTCCTCTTTTCTTCCGGACAGTTCTTCTGTTCCATGAACAGTTCCTCTGTCCCATCGGACAGTTCCTCTGTCCCACCGGACAGTTCCTCTGTCCCACCGGACAGTTTTTTTGTCCCATCGGACAGTTCCTCTGTCCCAACGGATACTTCCTCTGTCCCACCGGACAGTTCCTCTGTCCCACCGGACAGTTCCTTTGTCCCATCGGACAGTTCCTCTCTCCCAACGGATACTTCCTCTGTCCCACCTGACAGTTCCTCTGTTCCATGTACAGTTCCTCTGCCTCATCGGACAGTTCCCTAGTCCCACCGAACAGTTCCTCTGTCCCATCGTACAGTTCTTCTGTCAGTCTGCGAACAAGTGGATGGGTGTAATCAATGATATTAGAAGAACGAGATATGCTATGTTGGCCGCCGGACCGTAGCCGGAGAACAACCTAATTAGGGTACTTTGAACGGTATCGGGACGTGTACGCACAGAAATCTGTTCTATGTATTAGTGCGGATACCTTAGCGATGCCTTAGCGTAAGCGAAGGTGTGCAGTAGTATTTTTGAATAAAACCGGCGACACTCGGCAAAACAATTCCACTCAGTACGAACTGCGCATAGCACATCTCGTTCTTCTAATATCTTTGGGTGAAATACTCTCCGGTAAAATAAATATACTCGTACATTTGTTCAAATGTAGATTCCTACAGTCATGAATGTATGCACATACACCGAACAGTTCCTCTGTCCCATCGGAAAGTTCCTCTGTCCCACCGGACAGTTCCTCTTTCCCACCGGACAGTTCGTCTGACCCACCTGACAGTTCCTCTGTCCCACCGCACAGTTCCTCTGTCCCACCGGACAGTTCCTCTGACCCACCTGACAGTTCCTCTGTTCCATGTACAGTTCCTCTGCCCCATCGGCCAGTTCCCTAGTCCCACCGAACAGTTCCTCTGTCCCATCGTACAGTTCTTCTGTCTGTCTGACTACAAGTGGATGGGTGTAATACTCTCCGGTAAAATAAATACACTCGTACATATGTTCAAATGTAGATTCCTACAGTCATGAATGTATGTACATACACCGAACAGTTCCTCTTTTCTTCCGGACAGTTCTTCTGTTCCATGAACAGTTCCTCTGTCCCACCGGACATTTTCTCTGTCCCACCGGACAGTTCCTCTGTCCCACCGGACAGTTCCTTTGTCCCATCGGACAGTTCCTCTGTCCCACCGGATACTTCCTCTGTCCCACCGGACAGTTCCTCTGTCCCACCGGACAGTTCCTTTGTCCCATCGGACAGTTCCTCTGTCCCAACGGATACTTCCTCTGTCCCACCTGACAGTTCCTCTGTTCCATGTACAGTTCCTCTGCCTCATCGGACAGTTCCCTAGTCCCACCGAACAGTTCCTCTGTCCCATCGTACAGTTCTTCTGTCAGTCTGCGAACAAGTGGATGGGTGTAATCAATGATATTAGAAGAACGAGATATGCTATGTTGGCCGCCGGACCGTAGCCGGAGAACAACCTAATTAGGGTACTTTGAACGGTATCGGGACGTGTACGCACAGAAATCTGTTCTATGTATTAGTGCGGATACCTTAGCGATGCCTTAGCGTAAGCGAAGGTGTGCAGTAGTATTTTTGAATAAAACCGGCGACACTCGGCAAATCAATTCCACTCAGTACGAAAGGCGCATAGCACATCTCGTTCTTCTAATATCTTTGGGTGAAATACTCTCCGGTAAAATAAATATACTCGTACATTTGTTCAAATGTAGATTCCTACAGTCATGAATGTATGCACATACACCGAACAGTTCCACTGTCCCATCGGAAAGTTCCTCTGTCCCACCGGACAGTTCCTCTTTCCCACCGGACAGTTCGTCTGACCCACCTGACAGTTCCTCTGTCCCACCGCACAGTTCCTCTGTCCCACCGGACAGTTCCTCTGACCCACCTGACAGTTCCTCTGTTCCATGTACAGTTCCTCTGCCCCATCGGCCAGTTCCCTAGTCCCACCGAACAGTTCCTCTGTCCCATCGTACAGTTCTTCTGTATGTACATTCACCGAACAGTTCCTCTTTTCTTCCGGACAGTTCTTCTGTTCCATGAACAGTTCCTCTGTCCCATCGGACAGTTCCTCTGTCCCACCGGACAGTTCCTCTGTCCCACCGGACAGTTCCTTTGTCCCATCGGACAGTTCCTCTGTCCCAACGGATACTTCCTCTGTCCCACCGGACAGTTCCTCTGTCCCACCGGACAGTTCCTTTGTCCCATCGGACAGTTCCTCTGTCTCAACGGATACTTCCTCTGTCCCACCTGACAGTTCCTCTGTTCCATGTACAGTTCCTCTGCCTCATCGGACAGTTCCCTAGTCCCACCGAACAGTTCCTCTGTCCCATCGTACAGTTCTTCTGTCAGTCTGCGAACAAGTGGATGGGTGTAATCAATGATATTAGAAGAACGAGATATGCTATGTTGGCCGCCGGACCGTAGCCGGAGAACAACCTAATTAGGGTACTTTGAACGGTATCGGGACGTGTACGCACAGAAATCTGTTCTATGTATTAGTGCGGATACCTTAGCGATGCCTTAGCGTAAGCGAAGGTGTGCAGTAGTATTTTTGAACAAAACCGGCGACACTCGGCAAAACAATTCCACTCAGTACGAACTGCGCATAGCACATCTCGTTCTTCTAATATCTTTGGGTGTAATACTCTCCGGTAAAATAAATATACTCGTACATTTGTTCAAATGTAGATTCCTACAGTCATGAATGTATGCACATACACCGAACAGTTCCTCTGTCTCATCGGAAAGTTCCTCTGTCCCACCGGATACTTCCTCTGTCCCACCGGACAGTTCCTCTGTCCCACCGGACAGTTCCTCTGTCCCACCGGACAGTTCCTCTGTCCCACCGGACAGTTCCTCTTTCCCAGCGGACAGTTCGTCTGACCCACCTGACAGTTCCTCTGTCCCACCGGACAGTTCCTCTGTCCCACCGGACAGTTCCTCTGACCCACCTGACAGTTCCCCGTTCCATGAACAGTTCCTCTGCCCCATCGGCCAGTTCCCTAGTCCCACCGAACAGTTCCTCTGTCCCATCGTACAGTTCTTCTGTCTGTCTGAGTACAAGTGGATGGGTGTAATACTCTCCGGTAAAATAAATACACTCGTACATATGTTCAAATGTAGATTTCTACAGTCATGAATGTATGTACATACACCCAACAGTTCCTCTTTTCTTCCGGACAGTTCTTCTATTCCATGAACAGTTCCTCTGTCCCATCGGACAGTTCCTCTGTCCCACCGGACAGTTCCTCTGTCCCACCGGACAGTTCCTTTTTCCCATCGGACAGTTCCTCTGTCCCACCGGATACTTCCTCTGTCCCTCCGGACAGTTCCTCTGTCTGTCTGACTACGAGTGGATGGGTGTAATACTCTCCGGTAATATAAATACACTCGTACATATGTTCAAATGTTGATTCCTACAGTCATGGATGTATGAACATACACCGAACAGTTCCTCTTTTCCACCGGACAGTTCTTCTGTTCCATGAAGAGTTCCTCTGTCCCATCGGACAGTTCCTCTGACCCACCTTTCAGTTCCTCTGTTCCATGTACAGTTCCTCTGTCCCACCGGACAGTTCCTCTGACCCCCCTGACAGTTCCTCTGTTCCATGAACAGTTCCTCTGTCCCATCGGACAGTTCCTCTGTCCCACCGGACACTTCCTCTGTCCCACCGGACAGTTCCTCTGTCCCACCGGACAGTTTCTCTGTACCACCGGACAGTTCCTCTGTCCCACCGGACAGTTCCTCTGTCCCACCGGACATTTCCTCTGTCCCATCGTACAGTTCTTCTGTCTGTCTGAGTACAAGTGGATGTATGTTATACTCTCCGGTAAAATATATATACTCGTACATATGTTCAAATGTATATTCCTACAGTCATGAATGTATGTACATACACCGAACAGTTCCTCTTTTCTTCCGGACAGTTCTTCTGTAACATGAACAGTTCCTCTGTCCCATCGGACAGTTCCTCTGTCCCACCGGACAGTTCCTCTGTCCCACCGGACAGTTCCTTTGTCCCATCTTTCAGTTCCTCTGTCCCAACGGATACTTCCTCTGTCCCACCGGACAGTTCCTCTGTCCCACCGGACAGTTCCTTTGTCCCATCGGACAGTTCCTCTGTCCCAACGGATACTTCCTCTGTCCCACCGGACAGTTCCTCTGTCCCACCGGACAGTTCCTCTGTCCCCCCGGACAGTTCCTCTGTCCCACCGGACAGTTCCTCTGTCCCACCGGACAGTTCCTCTTTCCCACCGGACAGTTCGTCTGACCCACCTGACAGTTCCTCTGTCCCACCGGACAGTTCCTCTGTCCCACCGGACAGTTCCTCTGACCCACCTGACAGTTCCTCTGTTCCATGTACAGTTCCTCTGCCCCATCGGCCAGTTCCCTAGTCCCACCGAACAGTTCCTCTGTCCCATCGTACAGTTCTTCTGTCTGTCTGAGTACAAGTGGATGGGTGTAATACTCTCCGGTAAAATAAATAAACTCGTACATATGTTCAAATGTAGATTCCTTTAGTCATGAATGTATGTTCATACACCGAACAGTTCCTCTTTTCCACGGGACAGTTCTTCTGTTCCATGAAGAGTTCCTCTGTCCCATCGGACAGTTCCTCTGTCCCACCGGACAGTTCCTCTGTCCCACCGGACAGTTCTTCTGTCTGTCTGACTACAAGTGGATGGGTGTAATACTCTCCGGTTAAATAAATATACTCGTACATATGTTCAAATGTAGATTCCTACAGTCATGGATGTATGAACATACACCGATAAAATAAATATACTCGTACATTTGTTCAAATGTAGATTCCTACAGTCATGAATGCATGCACATACACCGAACAGTTCCTGTGTGACAGAGGAAAGTTCCTCTGTCCCACCGGATACTTCCTCTGTCCCACCGGACAGTTCCTCTGTCCCACCGGACAGTTCCTCTGTCCCACCGGACAGTTCCTCTGTCCCACCGGACAGTTCCTCTGTCCCACCGGACAGTTCCTCTGTCCCACCGGACAGTTCCTCTGTCCCACCGGACAGTTCCTCTGTCCCACCGGACAGTTCCTCTGTCCCACCGGACAGTTCCTCTGACCCACCTGACAGTTCCTCTGTTCCATGTACAGTTCCTCTGTCCCACCGGACAGTTCCTCTGTCCCACCGGACAGTTTCTCTGTACCACCGGACAGTTCCTCTGTCCCACCGGACAGTTCCTCTGTCCTACCGGACAGTTCGTCTGTCCCACCGGACAGTTCCTCTGACCCACCTGACAGTTCCTCTATTCCATGAACAGTTCCTCTGTCCCATCGGACAGTTCCTCTGTCCCACCGGACAGTTCCTCTGTCCCACCGGACAGTTCCTTTTTCCCATCGGACAGTTCCTCTGTCCCACCGGATACTTCCTCTGTCCCTCCGGACAGTTCCTCTGTCTGTCTGACTACGAGTGGATGGGTGTAATACTCTCCGGTAAAATAAATACACTCGTACATATGTTCAAATGTTGATTCCTACAGTCATGGATGTATGAACATACACCGAACAGTTCCTCTTTTTCACCGGACAGTTCTTCTGTTCCATGAAGAGTTCCTCTGTCCCATCGGACAGTTCCTCTGACCCACCTTTCAGTTCCTCTGTTCCATGTACAGTTCCTCTGTCCCACCGGACAGTTCCTCTGACCCCCCTGACAGTTCCTCTGTTCCATGAACAGTTCCTCTGTCCCATCGGACAGTTCCTCTGTCCCACCGGACACTTCCTCTGTCCCACCGGACAGTTCCTCTGTCCCACCGGACAGTTTCTCTGTACCACCGGACAGTTCCTCTGTCCCACCGGACAGTTCCTCTGTCCCACCGGACATTTCCTCTGTCCCATCGTACAGTTCTTCTGTCTGTCTGAGTACAAGTGGATGTATGTTATACTCTCCGGTAAAATATATATACTCGTACATATGTTCAAATGTATATTCCTACAGTCATGAATGTATGTACATACACCGAACAGTTCCTCTTTTCTTCCGGACAGTTCTTCTGTAACATGAACAGTTCCTCTGTCCCATCGGACAGTTCCTCTGTCCCACCGGACAGTTCCTCTGTCCCACCGGACAGTTCCTTTGTCCCATCTTTCAGTTCCTCTGTCCCAACGGATACTTCCTCTGTCCCACCGGACAGTTCCTCTGTCCCACCGGACAGTTCCTTTGTCCCATCGGACAGTTCCTCTGTCCCAACGGATACTTCCTCTGTCCCACCGGACAGTTCCTCTGTCCCACCGGACAGTTCCTCTGTCCCCCCGGACAGTTGCTCTGTCCCACCGGACAGTTCCTCTGTCCCACCGGACAGTTCCTCTTTCCCACCGGACAGTTCGTCTGACCCACCTGACAGTTCCTCTGTCCCACCGGACAGTTCCTCTGACCCACCTGACAGTTCCTCTGTTCCATGTACAGTTCCTCTGCCCCATCGGCCAGTTCCCTAGTCCCACCGAACAGTTCCTCTGTCCCATCGTACAGTTCTTCTGTCTGTCTGAGTACAAGTGGATGGGTGTAATACTCTCCGGTAAAATAAATAAACTCGTACATATGTTCAAATGTAGATTCCTTTAGTCATGAATGTATGTTCATACACCGAACAGTTCCTCTTTTCCACGGGACAGTTCTTCTGTTCCATGAAGAGTTCCTCTGTCCCATCGGACAGTTCCTCTGTCCCACCGGACAGTTCCTCTGTCCCACCGGACAGTTCTTCTGTCTGTCTGACTACAAGTGGATGGGTGTAATACTCTCCGGTTAAATAAATATACTCGTACATATGTTCAAATGTAGATTCCTACAGTCATGGATGTATGAACATACACCGATAAAATAAATATACTCGTACATTTGTTCAAATGTAGATTCCTACAGTCATGAATGTATGCACATACACCGAACAGTTCCTGTGTGACAGAGGAAAGTTCCTCTGTCCCACCGGATACTTCCTCTGTCCCACCGGACAGTTCCTCTGTCCCACCGGACAGTTCCTCTGTCCCACCGGACAGTTCCTCTGTCCCACCGGACAGTTCCTCTGTCCCACCGGACAGTTCCTCTGTCCCACCGGACAGTTCCTCTGTCCCACCGGACAGTTCCTCTGACCCACCTGACAGTTCCTCTGTTCCATGTACAGTTCCTCTGTCCCACCGGACAGTTCCTCTGTCCCACCGGACAGTTTCTCTGTACCACCGGACAGTTCCTCTGTCCCACCGGACAGTTCCTCTGTCCTACCGGACAGTTCGTCTGTCCCACCGGACAGTTCCTCTGACCCACCTGACAGTTCCTCTGTTCCATGTACAGTTCCTCTGTCCCACCGGACAGTTCCTCTGTCCCACCGGACAGTTTCTCTGTACCACCGGACAGTTCCTCTGTCCCACCGGACAGTTCCTCTGTCCCACCGGACAGTTCCTCTGTCCCACCGGACAGTTCCTCTGACCCACCTGACAGTTCCTCTGTTCCATGTACAGTTCCTCTGTCCCACCGGACAGTTCCTCTGTCCCACCGGACAGTTCCTCTGTCCCACCGGACAGTTCCTCTGTCCCACCGGACAGTTCCTCTGTCCCACCGGACAGTTCCTCTGTCCCACCGGACAGTTCCTCTGTCCCACCGGACAGTTCCTCTGTCCCACCGGACAGTTCCTCTGACCCACCTGACAGTTCCTATGTTCCATGTACAGTTCCTCTGTCCCACCGGACAGTTCCTCTGTCCCACCGGACAGTTTCTCTGTACCACCGGACAGTTCCTCTGTCCCACCGGACAGTTCCTCTGTCCTACCGGACAGTTCGTCTGTCCCACCGGACAGTTCCTCTGTCCCACTGGACAGTTCCTCTGTCCCACCGGACATTTCCTCTGTCCCATCGTACAGTTCTTCTGTCTGTCTGATTACACGTGAATATATGTAATACTCTCCGGTAAAATAAATATACTCGTACATATGTTCAAATGTATATTCCTACAGTCATGAATGTATGTACATACACCGAACAGTTCCTCTTTTCTTCCGGACAGTTCTTCTGTTCCATGAACAGTTCCTCTGTCCCATCGGACAGTTCCTCTGTCCAACCGGACAGTTCCTCTGTCCCACCGGACAGTTCTTTTGTCCCATCGGACAGTTCCTCTGTCCCACCGGACACTTCCTCTGACCCACCGGACAGTTCCTCTGTCCCACCGGACAGTTTCTCTGTACCACCGGACAGTTCATCTGTCCCACCGGACAAATCCTCTTTCCCACCTGACAGTTCCTCTGTTCCATGAAAAGTTCCTCTGCCCCATCGGACAGTTCCTCAGTTTCACCAAACAGTTCCTCTGTCCCATCGTACAGTTCTTCTGTCTGTCTGACTACAAGTTGATGGGTGTAATACTCTCCGGTAAAATAAATATACTCGTACATATGTTCAAATGTAGATTCCTACAGTCATGAATGTATGTACATACACCGAACAGTACCTCAGTCCCACCGGAAAGTTCCTCTGTCCCACCGGACAGTTCCTCTGTCCCACCGGACAGTTTCTCTGACACACCTGACAGTTCCTCTGTTCCATGAACAGTTCCTCTGCCCCATCGGCCAGTTCCCTAGTCCCACCGAACAGTTCCTCTGTCCCATCGTACAGTTCTTCTGTCTGTCTGAGTACAAGTGGATGGGTGTAATACTCTCCGGTAAAATAAATACACTCGTACATATGTTCAAATGTAGATTCCTACAGTCATGAATGTATGAACATACACCGAACAGTTCCTCTTTTCTTCCGGACAGTTCTTCTGTTCCATGAACAGTTCCTCTGTCCCATCGGACAGTTCCTCTGTCCCACCGGACAGTTCCTCTGTCCCACCGGACAGTTCCTTTGTCCCATCGGACAGTTCCTCTGTCCCACCGGATACTTCCTCTGTCCCACCGGACAGTTTCTCTGACACACCTGACAGTTCCTCTGTTCCATGAACAGTTCCTCTGCCCCATCGGCCAGTTCCCTAGTCCCACCGAACAGTTCCTCTGTCCCATCGTACAGTTCTTCTGTCTGTCTGAGTACAAGTGGATGGGTGTAATACTCTCCGGTAAAATAAATACACTCGTACATATGTTCAAATGTAGATTCCTACAGTCATGAATGTATGTACATACACCGAACAGTTCCTCTTTTCTTCCGGACAGTTCTTCTGTTCCATGAACAGTTCCTCTGTCCCATCGGACAGTTCCTCTGTCCCACCGGACAGTTCCTCTGTCCCACCGGACAGTTCCTCTGTCCCACCGGACAGTTCCTCTGACCCACCTGACAGTTCCTCTGATCCATGTACAGTTCCTCTGCCTCATCGGACAGTTCCCTAGTCCCACCGAACAGTTCCTCTGTCCCATCGTACAGTTCTTCTGTCAGTCTGCGAACAAGTGGATGGGTGTAATCAATGATATTAGAAGAACGAGATATGCTATGTTGGCCGCCGGACCGTAGCCGGAGAACAACCTAATTAGGGTACTTTGAACGGTATCGGGACGTGTACGCACAGAAATCTGTTCTATGTATTAGTGCGGATACCTAAGCGATGCCTTAGCGTAAGCGAAGGTGTGCAGTAGTATTTTTGAACAAAACCGGCGACACTCGGCAAAACAATTCCACTCAGAACTGCGCATAGCACATCTCGTTCTTCTAATATCTTTGGGTGTAATACTCTCCGGTAAAATAAATATACTCGTACATTTGTTCAAATGTAGATTCCTACAGTCATGAATGTATGCACATACACCGAACAGTTCCTCTGTCTCATCGGAAAGTTCCTCTGTCCCACCGGATACTTCCTCTGTCCCACCGGACAGTTCCTCTGTCCCACCGGACAGTTCCTCTGTCCCACCGGACAGTTCCTCTGTCCCACCGGACAGTTCCTCTGTCCCACCGGACAGTTCCTCTGTCCCACCGGACAGTTCCTCTGTCCCACCGGACAGTTCCTCTGTCCCACCGGACAGTTCCTCTGTCCCACCGGACAGTTCCTCTGACCCACCTGACAGTTCCTCTGTTCCATGTACAGTTCCTCTGCCCCATCGGCCAGTTCCCTAGTCCCACCGAACAGTTCCTCTGTCCCATCGTACAGTTCTTCTGTCTGTCTGAGTACAAGTGGATGGGTGTAATACTCTCCGGTAAAATAAATATACTCGTACATATGTTCAAATGTAGATTCCTTTAGTCATGAATGTATGTTCATACACCGAACAGTTCCTCTTTTCCACGGGACAGTTCTTCTGTTCCATGAAGAGTTCCTCTGTCCCATCGGACAGTTCCTCTGTCCCACCGGACAGTTCCTCTGTCCCACCGGACAGTTCCTTTTTCCCATCGGACAGTTCCTCTGTCCCACCGGACAGTTCCTCTGTCCCACCGGATAGTTCTTCTGTCTGTCTGACTACAAGTGGATGGGTGTAATACTCTCCGGTAAAATAAATATACTCGTACATTTGTTCAAATGTAGATTCCTACAGTCATGAATGTATGCACATACACCGAACAGTTCCTCTGTCTCATCGGAAAGTTCCTCTGTCCCACCGGATACTTCCTCTGTCCCACCGGACAGTTCCTCTGTCCCACCGGACAGTTCCTCTGTCCCACCGGACAGTTTCTCTGTCCCACCGGACAGTTCCTCTGTCCCACCGGACAGTTCCTCTGTCCCACCGGACAGTTCCTCTGTCCCACCGGAAAGTTCCTCTGTCCCACCGGACAGTTCCTCTGACCCACCTGACAGTTCCTCTGTTCCATGTACAGTTCCTCTGTCCCACCGGACAGTTCCTCTGTCCCACCGGACAGTTCCTCTGTCCCACCGGACAGTTCCTCTGTCCCACCGGACAGTTCCTCTGACCCCCCTGACAGTTCCTCTGTTCCATGAACAGTTCCTCTGTCCCATCGGACAGTTCCTCTGTCCCACCGGACACTTCCTCTGTCCCACCGGACAGTTCCTCTGTCCCACCGGACAGTTTCTCTGTACCACCGGACAGTTCCTCTGTCCCACCGGACAGTTCCTCTGTTCTACCGGACAGTTCGTCTGTCCCACCGGACAGTTCCTCTGTCCCACTGGACAGTTCCTCTGTCCCACCGGACATTTCCTCTGTCCCATCGTACAGTTCTTCTGTCTGTCTGAGTACAAGTGGATGTATGTAATACTCTCCGGTTAAATAAATATACTCGTACATATGTTCAAATGTAGATTCCTACAGTCATGGATGTATGAACATACACCGTGTAGCAGTGCGTACTTCTGGACGGGCAGTTCCTACCCGATTAAGATAATCATTGGTCAACATTCTTAAATTGGCACGACTGTTTCGAGCTATGAGTGCGGAGCGTCACTTCATCGACTTCAGTTGCTTGCTGGACTCGTGGGATTACGGTGTGTTCGGACAACGCTGGAACAATGAGGGTCTACTGTGCAAACTACGGAAGGTCTTTTTCACTTATATCTCTTAACAATGTACTTATAATTTAAATAGGGATTACTCATTTTAACTTCTTGCGTAGTTATTTTATAACTCGCTGGCGCCCGCTCAGACATTCCTTACAAGATTAAGTGTTTTTAAATTCATTAATGTCACATGTTCTTTAGTCAAAATTTTATCAAGATGGCGTTATTTACACGTACATTCTTGTCACGCTCTGAGTTCAATTATTTGATAGAGTCTCATGTTTATTTATTTGATTAAACATTTTATTTATTGTTTTAATAAATTAGCGTATGTTGATATTTAAAGTATTCTATTTTTTATCATCCTTATCAGTTCTCTTTACTACCTACCTACTTTGAATTATTGCGTGTTCGTGGTTGACTAGATAATTGTATTCGGTAATTTTACCAATTAATGTCACAATCGAAAGACCCATCATTAATTAATACAATTATCCTTTCATCACCCATCCACGATAATATGTTACAAAATGGCAGCCCTTGTGGGTGAACCTAAGTTTGACTAAATAATGAATGCAGTATTTTTTTCTTTCATTGTTTTAATCTTGTATTGGATGTCTGATTTTTTTTTTCATAATTTTCTTGTATAATCCCTTGAAAAAGACCTTTCGTTTTGCATGGTAGATGTTCGGGTGTTGCTCAAAATACATCGTGTCACTGAGATTTTATTAATTTTTCATTTTACGCAGCTTTTTATCCGGCACAACTCATGACGTTTTTCGTCTTATTATCGTGATTGTTAGTACGCTGACGTCACACTTATTTTATATTTTTTGTTTTGCGGTGATTGTGGTTGTTGTATTGTTGCTTGCATGTTCTAATGATTTTTTCTACCTACCCTGTTAGTTAGGTATGACGGATTCGACCATTTTAACAAGAAGTCGTGCGTTAATCATGTCAAAACCAGAGGATGGCACTTCTTCGGCAAATTCGGCGGTCGCGTCTAACACAGTTCCGGTTCACAAATGGAACTTAACCTTCGACGGTACTGGGAACGTGCATAATTTCATTGAACGGGTCAACGATTTGTCTATATCTCGGAACGTAAGTACAGCTTCTCTTTTTTCATCTGCGGTGGAACTTTTTTCAGGTCATGCTTTAGACTGGTTTAGAGTCAACCGTTCTTCTTTCAAGTCATGGACGGATATTGTAATTGCTCTAAAGGAAGAATTTGAGCTTCTGGACCATGAAAGACGATTAGTTGCTCAGATCAGAGCCACGTACCAGCAACAAAAAGAGAACCTGGGTTCATTCATAACGCGGGTCTTGACTTTAAACAATCAATTGTCGTCAAAATTACCAGATGACGAAATTCTGGAAATATTGCAGTGTAATATGTTACCGAGATACATACAAAAATTATCGCTCTCTGTCATCTCGGACATTAATTGTCTGAAAAAATTGGGAAAAATGATTGAACTTGCAGACGTTCGGTCTGATTCCAGACCTTCCCCGCCAAATGCAAATACTGGTAATTTTAATAATGTTTCTCATTCCTCCTCAAATAATGCATTTAGCAGAGGGAATAACAGAATGTCTCAGAATAATCCCAATTTCAGCAATCATCGTCAATATTTTGAATTCAGTAAACGTAGCCCGTCAAATATGAGTTCTAGGGAGGTGAAATGTTTCCGCTGTGGCCGTCCTGGTGTGAAGGCGCCTTCATGCAACTGCCGGCAGGCAAAAAAACTAGATGTCCTGGGGGTCCTGTCTGCGGGCGGCAAGTCGACACCGTTCGCTGACATCACCGCCAGGCATCGGCTTGCTGTGCTGTCGGAAACCAGAACTTTCTTCAAGAACCTTTGGACCTCGAAGGTGGTGGGTGCGGCTAAAAGGGATGGCCGTCCACACATCATTTTCCAGGTTTTGGGTTCCAACTTTTCTGGCCTTCTTGACTCTGGTTCGCATATCTCAATTATTGGTAATAATTTTCATCGTAAATTTTTAAATCTAGGGTTAAATCTTTCTGTTCTTAAGAAAAAATTTTCACTCACTTCTGCTACGGGTCATACTGTGGAGTGCGTTCACAAAATTGCGGTTCCGGTAGTTCTTGGTAACGTTAAGAAAATTTTTAATTTTGTGGTTATGCCAGATATAAAATCTAACATCATCCTCGGTTGCGACTTTTGGAAAGTTTTTAACATTTGTCCCAAGTTAACTAAATTAATGACTAATGACTCTGACAATAGTTGCGTGTCTGAGGTAAGAGGACTGGATAGCTTTGAGAACTTAAACTCATCTCAACAATCAATCTTAAATAACGTTATACTGGAATTTAAAGCCTTTTCTGGTAATCGTTTGGGTAGAACGTCTCTTGAAAAACATGTTATTGACACGGGTGATTGTCAACCTATTAAGCAACGTGTTTATCCGATATCTCCTCATTTATTGCCGGAAGCTCACAGAGAACTTGACAGACTATTAAATCTGGGAGTAGTAGAACCCAGCAATAGCTCGTGGAATAATCCTATTGTTTTAGTGCCTAAGAAAAATGGTTCTTTTAGACTTTGCTTGGATAGTAGAAAGCTCAACGCGGTCTCGCGGCGGGACGCTTATAGTCTACCGTTGATATCTGATATCTTAAATAGTCTCGGAGGAGCACGTTATCTATCAACTTTAGATCTTAATGATGCCTTTTTTCAAATCCCGTTAGAGGAAGATTCTAAAGAGAAAACCGCATTTACTATCCCTAAACGAGGCCTATTCCACTTTGTAACAATGCCTTTTGGTCTTCATGGTGCGAGTTCTCGGATGATGAGGCTAATGGACAAGGTTTTGGGTCCGGAGTTCGATGGGAAAGTTTTTTGTTACCTAGATGACATAATTATCATTAGTTCCACCTTTGAAGAACACATTGATCTTTTAAGACGGGTTAAACAAAAGTTACAAGCCGCGGGTTTGACTATTAACGTAGAGAAGTCAGTCTTTTGTCGTGACTCTCTTAAATACCTAGGTTTCGTGATTGATAAGGATGGGTTGAGAACTGACCCGGGAAAAGTGAAAGCAATCGTTGACTTCCCCATTCCAACGTCGCAAAAGAGCTTGCGTAGGTTTATCGGTATACTTTCTTGGTACAAAAGGTTCATTTTAAATTTTTCTTTAATTGCAGCACCTTTGCATAATTTAACCAAAAAGGAGTTTGCTGGTAAAAAATTTGTATGGAATGAACAGGCTGATGCTGCCTTTACTAAATTAAAGAATATTCTGGTCAAGGCTCCTGTTCTTGCTTGTCCCGACTTTAGTAAACCTTTTACAATTAGTTGCGATGCATCGAACACCGGTTTGGGGGCGGTCCTTTCTCAATCTGACGTTAATGGTATAGAACACCCTATTTCCTTTATTTCCAGATCACTATCTGCACAGGAGAAAAATCACTCCACAACCGAGAAGGAGTTAAATGCTATGATCTTTGCACTAGAGAAATTTAGGGGTTATATTGAAGGTTCGCCTATTCCTGTCAAGGTGATCACTGATCACTATAGTCTAAAATGGCTTACAAACTTAAAGTCTCCGTCGGGAAGATTAGCGCGGTGGGCGGTTAGACTACAGCAGTTCAATTTTGAAATAATTCATAGGAGCGGTAAAGACAACATTGTTCCGGACGCACTGTCTCGTGACCCTTTACATGTTGACTTGTTAGATCAGTCCTTTTCCACTTCTGACCGTTGGTACTTAAGTTTGAAAGAAAAAATTTTGGCTAATCCGGAAAAATTTCCAGCGTTTAAAGTTTGCAATGGTGTCATCTTCAAACACATTCAGAGCATGGAGGCTCTTCACAGGTCTTATGACTGGAAGGAAGTTCTCCCAAAAGAGTGTAGGAAAAACGTCATCGTTCAAAATCACGTTCCGCCTTCGTGTGCACATTTTGGCATCTTAAAAACGTTAAATAGGATTAAACTTAAATACTACTGGCCAAAAATGGCAGCTGATGTGAAGTCTTTTGTAAGTAAATGTCATACTTGTTTAGGTTATAAAAGTTCTAACTTACTGCCTCCTGGTTTGATGGGTGACCCGAAACTGGTGCAAAGGCCGTGGCAAATGATTGCGACAGATCTATTAGGTCCTTACCCTAATTCTTACAAAAAGGGTTATACTTACCTTTTAGTGGTTTCTGATTTCTTTACCAAGTATACTAGACTTTTTCCACTTAGGAAAGCAACGGGTAGTGTTATTGCGGAAATTTTGGAAAATGATATCTTTTATAAATTCGGTGTTCCAGATACGATTGTTTTGGATAATGGCCCACAATATATATCGCGTGACATGAAAGCGCTGGCCAATAAATTTCATATCCGTCACTTGTTTTATAATTGCAGATATCACCCGCAGAATAACCCTGTTGAGCGTGTAAACAAGGTGTTGGTAGCAGCCCTGGGTTCTTTTGTGGGATCTGATCACAGATCCTGGGCGTGCCATCTACCTGAGATTGAACTGGCTATAAACACGGCTGTTCATGAAGTCACAGGCTATACTCCGTTCTTCCTTAATTTTGGTAGAGAGATTGTAATTTCGGGAAATGACTACAAAGGTGTAGACTTTAACGCGGAAGACATTAGATTCTCTAAACGCGATTCATGGGCATCTGATTTACATGAATTAAATGACATTTTCTCCCAAGTTCGCACGTCCTTAAGACAATCATACGAACGTAATAAGGTACAATATAATCTGCGTCGTAGGGACGTTCAATATGAGGTTGGGGACATTGTCTGGAGAAGGTCTTTTGCTTTGTCAGACGCTGGTAGATACTTTTCAGCAAAATTAGCCCCCAAATTTATTCGTAGTAAAATTATTTGCAAGATATCGCCGGTTGCTTATCAATTAGCGGATATGACAGGGAAACCCGTGGGAACTTTTCATGTTAAGGATATAATCAAGTTAGAAGAAGCTAACTGACCTTGGGGTGGGTTAATTGATGAACTATTTTTTCTTATGTTGTAATCGTTATACTTTTATTTGAGAATTAATCCCTTTTCTCTTGTTATATATTAGGTTATTGCTTGCCTTGCCCTCAGGTTTGCAATTTTTCTTGTGTTCTCTCATTGTGAGGACATGACTAGTATTTTTGTGTCTTCACATTGAGTGGATTTTTTGTATAAGTTTTGTTTTGTCCTTGTGTACATGTGTAGTATGTGTTTTGGGAGTAATGTGTCCATTCCATTTCAACGCGGGGGATTGACGTTTTTTTAATCTCACGCATTGAATCCACACATTTTTTTTGGATTTAAGTGCAATTATATTGTATTGAACATTTTGTGATCTCACGATTTGAATCCATTGTATCATTTTATACGTTATCCTAGGGCAGTGAAGTTTGTTTTATTCTATTTAATGTGGATGACTTTATATTAAAACACTGATTGTATTTTATGAGATAGACTTTTATTCTTGTGACGGTTATACAGAGAGCTTGTTAGCGTGACCACAGACGACAATACAATGTGTTACAATCACCTCTAGCACTAGTGATGTGCGACACCAATAGTGATGTTACATCCCCTTTCTTTATTTATAAAAACAATAAAAATTCAAATACATTGATATTAGACATTATGCTTACATACAATACAATAAAATCTTAAATACACTGACATTAGACATTATACCTATCGGGTTGTTTGACCACTCTACCATATCTGGTAATGTAAGGGTTGTTCAAATTATTATATTCTCCCACCTGTCCCTCATCTCCAGCTTCTGCCTCTTCAAGTGCCGGATCAGATCGCATGGACAGATGGTCATTATTAACATTTGTATTATATCTCATTTTTAAGTGAATTCTATTTCGTCTGTACGTGTTACCATAATAATCTTCAACAATATAAGACCTGTTACATTTTAATTTTTCCTTGACCACAGCTGGTAACCAATTACTTTTAGGGTTTTTCTTAAAATACACATAATCTCCTGTTTTAAATATAGACATAGGTTTTGCATTGACATTATAATATTTAGAATTTTTTGAATTATTTTTTTCAACGCAGTTTTTGTAATCTGAGAATCTTACAACCTTTGGTTTTAATTTAATTTGAGTTGAAGGAATATTCATTCTTAAAGTTCTAGACATTAATAATTGAGCAGGTGACGGTAAATTGGCTTTAGGTGTGTTTCTATAATGTAATAGAGCTATATAAGGATCTGTATTTGTTTCTTTTGACTTTTTTAGAATATTTTTTATAATTTTAACAGAACTTTCTGCCTGACCATTAGATTGAGAATGATATGGACTAGTAACTACATGTTCTATATCCCAATCGTATAAAAATGATTTGAATTCAATAGCTTGAAAAGGCGGACCTCCATCAGAGACTAAAGACATTGGTATACCATGACGTGCAAAAATAGATTTTAAGTGAATTATGACATTTTTTGCAGTAGAATTATTATTTAGGAAAGCAGTTTCAATAAACTTTGAATAGTAATCTGTTACAATGAGGTACGTTTGATTATCAAAATACATTAAATCAATACCTACTTGTTGCCATGGAAACTTATTAATTTCATAATTTATCAGTGGTTCCTTCTGATTAGAAACTTTAAATTTATTACATATTTGACATTGCTCAATTAAATTTTTTATATCTACAGTGATACTAGGCCAATATAAAGTATCTCTAGCTAATCTTAAACATTTGTTTATTCCTTGATGTCCTTCATGTATTTTGTTTAACATTTCTTTTCTCATAGTTTGAGGTACTAGCAATTTATTACCCTTAAATATTAACTCATTAATGACATGAATTTCGTCTTGAATATTATAATAACATTTTAAAGTGTAATGAACTTTATCTTTGCTATTCGGCCAACCTTCATAATAATATTTTTTTAATATTTGCATAGTTTCATCCAAAGCAGTAGCATTACTCAATTTTTTACGATATTCTTCACTAATAGCTAAGTTCATATATATTGAATTTACATGACAATGTAGATCAGACTCATAATCAGGTATATAATGATCTTTTAAAGCTGCTCTAGATAAAGTATCTGATATATACATTTCTCTACCTGGGACATGTATAACATTTAAATCATAAGATTGAAGAGCTAACATCATACGTTGCAATCTAGCTGGTACATCATGTAAAGGTTTTTTAAATAAATAGACTAAAGGTTTGTGATCAGTTTGTACTGTCACTTTGTTACCATAAATATACTGATGAAACTTATTACAACCAAATTGTATGGCAAATAATTCTTTTTCAATTTGAGCATAATTTTCCTGCGACTGTGTCATTGTTTTTGAACTAAATGCAATTGGACGGTTATTTTGCATAATAACTGCTCCTATAGCTGATTTTGATGCATCGACTGATAAAGTTAGTGGTATTTTTGGATCATAATGACTTAAAACTGTTGCATTTGAAATAGCCTCTTTCAAAGTTTTAAAACATTTTTCACAATTTTCATCCCATGACCATATAACATTATTTTTTAATAAATTTCTCAAAATTTGTGACTTATTTGATAAGTTTTCAATGAATGGGCCCAAATAATTTACCATTCCTAAAAATCTTTGTAAATCTTTGACATTTTTAGGAGACGGCAACTCTAAAATAGCTTTGACTTTCTCTTTGTCAACTTTTACTCCTTCCTTACTAAAAATATAACCTAGGAAACATACTTCCTTGACTAAAAATTTACATTTCGACTTATTTAATTTTAAGTTGACTTCTCTAGCCCTTTCCAAGACTTTTCTTAACCTAAAATTATGAATTTCTTCAGTTTCTCCATAAATTAAAAAATCGTCGACAAAAATTAATATACCTTCCAGATCTCCAAACAAATCTACCATAATCCTATAAAAAATTTCCGTTGCTGCGTTTATTCCAAACGGTAGTCTTAAATACCTGTACCTTCCAAATGGAGTTTGAAAAGTACATAAATCACTACTTTCTTCATCTAACTTCAATGACCAAAATCCAGAATAAGCATCTAGATGTGAAAAATATGCAGCACCTATAAGTTTTGATCTAATTTCATCGATGTTTTTTAATGGAAAATATTCTCTCATTATGCAGTTATTTAATTTTCTAGGATCAAGACAAATTCTTAATTTACCTGACTCCTTGACAGTTATGACAACAGAATTTACCCAAGAAGTAGGTTTAGTAACCTTTTCAATGACCTTCATCTTGTCCATGCGATCTAATTCCTCACGAAGTCTGTTTTGTAAGGCAAATGGGACTTTCCTCGGAGGATCAACGCACGGAACGGCATCTTGACGAAGTTTGAGATGAACGACAGGTGGTAAACATCCGAGACCCTGAAATATGTCATTATATTCAGTAAATAAGGTGTTATGATCATATTGAACATTAAATATTCTTTTTATAATTCCAAATTTCTGAATAGTTGGAAGACCTAAGACTGATTGACATTCTATATTTGTGACAAAAAATATTATTTTACTTATGACATTTCCATTGATTTGACATACAATATCACAATGACCAATAATAGGTATTTTATTACCTCCAAATCCTGACACTTTTGTAAAAACTTTTTGTAAAATTGTATTACATAAATTTAACTTTTTAAAGTTTGTCAATGACATTACATTTATATCAGCTCCTGTATCCAAGATACAGTCTAATGTTTTATTATTAATTATTATATCTATGTGCCATGCTTGACTTGAATAATTGTTATTATTAATATTTCTGATTGTTGCAATAAAATGACCCTCAGTGAAATTAGCACTGTCATCATTGGGTTTTGATGACTCTAAGTTTAAATTTCTGACTTTATTGTGACAATTATTTTTAAAACAATATTTAGCAAAATGACCAAAAGAATTACATGACCTGCATTTGACATTGACTGCTGGGCACTTGTAGCGATGATGCTGACCACATCTTCCACATGGATTGATATGACCACTTGACCTTGGCTGTGATGATGATGATGGTGACCCATGACGACTTGAAGATCCAAACTGACTTGATCTTCTTGAAGTTGACCCTCTTAGACTTGACTGACATGATGCTCTCGACTGTCTTGAAGTATTTTTATTATGACTGATTTGAAGAATATTTTCTGTGTGTGTTTGTTGGTTAATTTTCTCTGCATTGCTTTGTGACAATAAGATGGTTTTTGCAATTTCAATCGTTTTTTGTAATGACAATGTAGAATCTTGTAATAAGCGTTGACGGATATGATTTAAATTTGCACACATATTTGCAATAAATATGTCTCTTACCAGAGATTCTCTTAAATTTCCAAATTCACAATCCAAACTTAAATTTTCCAAGTCCAATAGAAAATTATTGATGTCTTCTGAATTATTTTGTTTTCGTGTAAAAAATGAATTTCTTATCATTGTTAAGTTTTTGTGAGGTGCAAAATATTCATCAAACTTTTTCTTGACTTGTCGTAGCGTGCTTGATTCCATGTTCATGTTAAATGATTTGAAAATTTCCATACCTTTGGAGCCAATTGAATGAAGCAGAATTGCGATTTTTCTTTGTTCTGTAGCTTCTTCCAAACCTGACGCTACCAGGTATATTTCGTAGTCTTGCCACCAATTTTTCCATTTTGAATCATTATTCATATTATTTGACAACACTTGCAGATTTGACAGGGCATGAAAATCATGTTGTATGTGTGACTTTTGCGCGTCCTTCGCCATTTTAAATTATACTTAATATTTTTCAATTTATGTTATTAACATCCAACTTCCAGTATTATTATATTATTATTGAGATCCCACTTCTGACACCATGTTTTATTCTATTTAATGTGGATGACTTTATATTAAAACACTGATTGTATTTTATGAGATAGACTTTTATTCTTGTGACGGTTATACAGAGAGCTTGTTAGCGTGACCACAGACGACAATACAATGTGTTACAATCACCTCTAGCACTAGTGATGTGCGACACCAATAGTGATGTTACAAAGTTCACAATCTCAGTTGGCCACTGTTTTGTGCTATTTTTCTGTTCGAGGGATCTTTTAATAGCTGATTTTACTTTGTGAGATGATACTAATTGTTCTTTAATGAACTAAGTCCGCGATGGCGACTTGTTTTGAGGTACGGTTTGTCCTTTCTAGAGGGACATACTGTATTTCAATTATGGCATATACGAAGCTGTATTTCGGTTTAACAGTTCTGTACCAAGCTTGGTCCTCGTGTCATTTTAATTGTGCGCATGGTTGTTCTTTATATGTTGTTCCTTAGTACCTTAGTTTGCCTTGGTGTTGGTTGACTATTTTAATTCATTAATTTAGAAAATACTTCATGCAGTTTTCCGCGATAGCCTCAGATGCTCATAACAATCTATTTTTCTCTGGTTTTAGGAAACCATTGGCATGGTGTTTTCTTTGATTTAGTCACTGTTGATTACACTTTTCAAATATTTTTTTAAAAAAATTTTATGCCATAATAATTAATTTAATAATTTATTTATTTATTTAATATTTATTTTGAAATTTAGTGGGTTTTCACTCGCTCAGGTTATTTGAGATTTACAGAATCATAGTTTTTTTTAACATTTAAAAAATTGCATCCTTTCATGAAGTTTTTTTACTTTTATTGCTCTTATTGTCCTTGGCTTGATTTATTATTAAATTGATATTTGTTCATATTATTAAGAATGTCATTGAGTAATTTTTTTTTTTACATTTTCTTTTAATAAATACTATGCGTTTTCACATGCAATTGCTGTGGCTTCTCTCTGAGCTCAAGATAAGTCGCATCAGTTTCATTTGGACTTAGCTGTATTTTGTCAATATTGGGTCATCAATATATGGTTCTGTTTGAGCCCTCACTTCTATCTTATTATGAATTTGGGTTTGTTTCTGGGATAACTTTATAATTTTTCATCTCTGCTCACAGAGGGCAGTAACTTCAATGTGGATATAGACGTTATTATTTTCATTTTATAGTGTTTTCTTTTAGCTTCAAATTTAACTTTTGTTGGGCGCTCAGCTTGCACTTTTAGCTAGACTCGTTTTATAAAAAAAAAAAATTTTTTTTTTTTTAATAAATTTTGTTAGTCTTTACTACAGTTTATCTTTTCATTTGTTATTCTATTCAAGTTTTTGTTTACACTTTAGTAGTTGTTAAATTCCTTGCTCAGTAATCCATTTTGTCAAGCATAGCATACCTTTCTTTTCACTTGCCTCAAGGAAGTCAGTCGCCTTCATCACTCTTCGGTTCTTCACGTCAAGATAACTCAAGATAATACAAAATTTCAAGATTTACAAACTTTTATCTATTCTTCGAGGAAGCAATTTTGTTCAAGATCGAGTCTTCAGGGAAGCAACATTCTTCTACGGGATGAGTTTAATAGGATACTACCTGGCCGTTCACTGCTATCAGAAAGAGGGTGCAGCTTCTCAAGATTGCATTGTTGTCAACATTGGAGAATGGTGATACAATTATCGGGGCTCTTTATCTTCGCCAAGCAAGTTCAATCTTCTTCACTGATGTCAGAAGAGGGTCATTCAGATATTCCATCAGCGAGAATTCTTCCTTCTACTTCCTGGGTGTTGGCGCTTCAATCCTTGCTCAGCGAGCACTTCACGGACTTCTACAGAACGTGCTGGACTCTTCTTCTAAGGCATTATCGGCATTTGTGACTCTTTGCCACTTATTGGACTTGGATTTGGAGGCATAAAAAAAAAATATCAAAAAAAAAATTATCGTGCCGAAAATTTTTTTCCTTTGGAAGGGGGGTAATGTAGCAGTGCGTACTTCTGGACGGGCAGTTCCTACCCGATTAAGATAATCATTGGTCAACATTCTTAAATTGGCACGACTGTTTCGAGCTATGAGTGCGGAGCGTCACTTCATCGACTTCAGTTGCTTGCTGGACTCGTGGGATTACGGTGTGTTCGGACAACGCTGGAACAATGAGGGTCTACTGTGCAAACTACGGAAGGTCTTTTTCACTTATATCTCTTAACAATGTACTTATAATTTAAATAGGGATTACTCATTTTAACTTCTTGCGTAGTTATTTTATAACTCGCTGGCGCCCGCTCAGACATTCCTTACAAGATTAAGTGTTTTTAAATTCATTAATGTCACATGTTCTTTAGTCAAAATTTTATCAAGATGGCGTTATTTACACGTACATTCTTGTCACGCTCTGAGTTCAATTATTTGATAGAGTCTCATGTTTATTTATTTGATTAAACATTTTATTTATTGTTTTAATAAATTAGCGTATGTTGATATTTAAAGTATTCTATTTTTTATCATCCTTATCAGTTCTCTTTACTACCTACCTACTTTGAATTATTGCGTGTTCGTGGTTGACTAGATAATTGTATTCGGTAATTTTACCAATTAATGTCACAATCGAAAGACCCATCATTAATTAATACAATTATCCTTTCATCACCCATCCACGATAATATGTTACAACCGAACAGTTCCTCTTTTCCACCGGACAGTTCTTCTGTTCCATGAACAGTTCCTCTGTCCCATCGGACAGTTCCTCTGTCCCAACGGATACTTCTTCTGTCCCACCGGACAGTTCCTCTGTCACACCGGACAGTTCCTCAGTCCCACCGGACAGTTCCTCTGTCCCACCGGACAGTTCCTCTGTCCCACCGGACAGTTCCTCTGACCCACCTGACAGTTCCTCTGTTCCATGTACAGTTCCTCTGCCTCATCGGACAGTTCCCTAGTCCCACCGAACAGTTCCTCTGTCCCATCGTACAGTTCTTCTGTCAGTCTGAGAACAAGTGGATGGGTGTAATCAAAGATATTAGAAGAACGAGATATGCTATGTTGGCCGCCGGACCGTAGCCGGAGAACAACCTAATTAGGGTACTTTGAACGGTATCGGGACGTTTACGCACAGAAATCTGTTCTATGTATTAGTGCGGATACCTTAGCGATGCCTTAGCGTAAGCGAAGGTGTGCAGTAGTATTTTTGAACAAAACCGGCGACACTCGGCAAAACAATTCCACTCAGTACGAACTGCGCATAGCACATCTCGTTCTTCTAATATCTTTGGGTGTAATACTCTCCGGTAAAATAAATATACTCGTACATTTGTTCAAATGTAGATTCCTACAGTCATGAATGTATGCACATACACCGAACAGTTCCTCTGTCTCATCGGAAAGTTCCTCTGTCCCACCGGATACTTCCTCTGTCCCACCGGACAGTTCCTCTGTCCCACCGGACAGTTCCTCTGTCCCACCGGACAGTTTCTCTGTCCCACCGGACAGTTCCTCTGTCCCACCGGACAGTTCGTCTGACCCACCTGACAGTTCCTCAATCCCACCGGACAGTTCCTCTGTCCCACCGGACAGTTCCTCTGACCCACCTGACAGTTCCTCTGTTCCATGTACAGTTCCTCTGCCCCATCGGCCAGTTCCCTAGTCCCACCGAACAGTTCCTCTTTCCCATCATACAGTTCTTCTGTCTGTCTGAGTACAAGTGGATGGGTGTAATACTCTCCGGTAAAATAAATATACTCGTACATATCTTCAAATGTAGATTCCTTTAGTCATGAATGTATTTTCATATACCCAACAGTTCCTCTTTTCCACGGGACAGTTCTTCTGTTCCATGAAGAGTTCCTCTGTCCCATCGGACAGTTCCTCTGTCCCACCGGACACTTCCTCTGTCCCACCGGACAGTTCCTCTGTCCCACCGGACAGTTTCTCTGTACCACCGGACAGTTCCTCTGTCCCACCGGACAGTTCCTCTGTCCTACCGGACAGTTCGTCTGTCCCACCGGACAGTTCCTCTGTCCCACTGGACAGTTCCTCTGTCCCACCGGACATTTCCTCTGTCCCATCGTACAGTTCTTCTGTCTGTCTGATTACAAGTGGATGTATGTAATACTCTCCGGTAAAATAAATATACTCGTACATATGTTCAAATGTATATTCCTACAGTCATGAATGTATGTACATACACCGAACAGTTCCTCTTTTCTTCCGGACAGTTCTTCTGTTCCATGAACAGTTCCTCTGTCCCATCGGACAGTTCCTCTGTCCCACCGGACAGTTCCTCTGTCCCACCGGACAGTTCTTTTGTCCCATCGGACAGTTCCTCTGTCCCACCGGACAATTCCTCTGACCCACCGGACAGTTCCTCTGTCCCACCGGACAGTTTCTCTGTACCACCGGACAGTTCATCTGTCCCACCGGACAAATCCTCTGTCCCACCTGACAGTTCCTCTGTTCCATGAAAAGTTCCTCTGCCCCATCGAACAGTTCCTCAGTTTCACCAAACAGTTCCTCTGTCCCATCGTACAGTTCTTCTGTCTGTCTGACTACAAGTTGATGGGTGTAATACTCTCCGGTAAAATAAATATACTCGTACATATGTTCAAATGTAGATTCCTACAGTCATGAATGTATGTACATACACCGAACAGTACCTCAGTCCCACCGGAAAGTTCCTCTGTCCCACCGGACAGTTCCTCTGTCCCACCGGACAGTTTCTCTGACCCACCTGACAGTTCCTCTGTTCCATGAACAGTTCCTCTGCCCCATCGGCCAGTTCCCTAGTCCCACCGAACAGTTCCTCTGTCCCATCGGACAGTTCCTCTGTCCCACCGGACAGTTCCTCTGTCCCACCGGACAGTTCCTCTGTCCCACCGGACAGTTTCTCTGTCCCACCGGACAGTTCCTCTGTGCCACCGGACAGTTCCTCTGTCCCACCGGACAGTTCCTCTGTCCCACCGGACAGTTCCTCTGTCCCACCGGACAGTTCCTCTGACCCACCTGACAGTTCCTCTGTTCCATGTACAGTTCCTCTGTCCCACCGGACAGTTCCTCTGTCCCACCGGACAGTTCCTCTGTCCCACCGGACAGTTCCTCTGTTCTACCGGACAGTTCGTCTGTCCCACCGGACAGTTCCTCTGTCCCACTGGACAGTTCCTCTGTCCCACCGGACATTTCCTCTGTCCCATCGTACAGTTCTTCTGTCTGTCTGAGTACAAGTGGATGTATGTAATACTCTCCGGTAAAATAAATATACTCGTACATATGTTCAAATGTATATTCCTACAGTCATGAATGTATGTACTTACACCGAACAGTTCCTCTTTTCTTCCGGACAGTTCTTCTGTTCCATGAACAGTTCCTCTGTCCCATCGGACAGTTCCTCTGTCCCACCGGACACTTCCTCTGTCCCACCGGACAGTTTCTCTGTACCACCGGACAGTTCCTCTGTCCCACCGGACAGTTCCTCTGTCCTACCGGACAGTTCGTCTGTCCCACCGGACAGTTCCTCTGTCCCACTGGACAGTTCCTCTGTCCCACCGGACATTTCCTCTGTCCCATCGTACAGTTCTTCTGTCTGTCTGATTACAAGTGGATGTATGTAATACTCTCCGGTAAAATAAATATACTCGTACATATGTTCAAATGTATATTCCTACAGTCATGAATGTATGTACATACACCGAACAGTTCCTCTTTTCTTCCGGACAGTTCTTCTGTTCCATGAACAGTTCCTCTGTCCCATCGGACAGTTCCTCTGTCCCACCGGACAGTTCCTCTGTTCCACCGGACAGTTCTTTTGTCCCATCGGACAGTTCCTCTGTCCCACCGGACAATTCCTCTGACCCACCGGACAGTTCCTCTGTCCCACCGGACAGTTTCTCTGTACCACCGGACAGTTCATCTGTCCCACCGGACAAATCCTCTGTCCCACCTGACAGTTCCTCTGTTCCATGAAAAGTTCCTCTGCCCCATCGGACAGTTCCTCAGTTTCACCAAACAGTTCCTCTGTCCCATCGTACAGTTCTTCTGTCTGTCTGACTACAAGTTGATGGGTGTAATACTCTCCGGTAAAATAAATATACTCGTACATATGTTCAAATGTAGATTCCTACAGTCATGAATGTATGTACATACACCGAACAGTACCTCAGTCCCACCGGAAAGTTCCTCTGTCCCACCGGACAGTTCCTCTGTCCCACCGGACAGTTTCTCTGACCCACCTGACAGTTCCTCTGTTCCATGAACAGTTCCTCTGCCCCATCGGCCAGTTCCCTAGTCCCACCGAACAGTTCCTCTGTCCCATCGGACAGTTCCTCTGTCCCACCGGACAGTTCCTCTATCCCACCGGACAGTTCCTCTGTCCCACCGGACAGTTTCTCTGTCCCACCGGACAGTTCCTCTGTGCCACCGGACAGTTCCTCTGTCCCACCGGACAGTTCCTCTGTCCCACCGGACAGTTTCTCTGACCCACCTGACAGTTCCTCTGTTCCATGAACAGTTCCTCTGCCCCATCGGCCAGTTCCCTAGTCCCACCGAACACTTCCTCTGTCCCACCGGACAGTTCCTCTGTCCCACCGGACAGTTTCTCTGTACCACCGGACAGTTCCTCTGTCCCACCGGACAGTTCCTCTGTTCTACCGGACAGTTCGTCTGTCCCACCGGACAGTTCCTCTGTCCCACTGGACAGTTCCTCTGTCCCACCGGACATTTCCTCTGTCCCATCGTACAGTTCTTCTGTCTGTCTGAGTACAAGTGGATGTATGTAATACTCTCCGGTAAAATAAATATACTCGTACATATGTTCAAATGTATATTCCTACAGTCATGAATGTATGTACTTACACCGAACAGTTCCTCTTTTCTTCCGGACAGTTCTTCTGTTCCATGAACAGTTCCTCTGTCCCATCGGACAGTTCCTCTGTCCCATCGGACAGTTCCTCTGTCCCATCGGACAGTTCCTCTGTCCCAACGGATACTTCCTCTGTCCCACCGGACAGTTCCTCTGTCCCACCGGACAGTTCCTCTGTCCCACCGGACAGTTCCTCTGTCCCACCGGACAGTTCCTCTGTCCCACCGGACAGTTCCTCTGTCCCACCGGACAGTTCCTCTGTCCCACCGGACAGTTCCTCTGACCCACCTGACAGTTCCTCTGTTCCATGTACAGTTCCTCTGCCCCATCGGACAGTTCCCTAGTCCCACCGAACAGTTCCTCTGTCCCATCGTACAGTTCTTCTGTCTGTCTGACTACAAGTGGATGGGTGTAATATTCTCCGTGAAAAATAAAAATACTCGTACATATGTTCAAATGTAGATTCCTACAATCAAGAATGTATGTACATACACCGAACAGTTCCTCTTTTCCACCGGACAGTTCTTCTGTTCCATGAAGAGTTCCTCTGTCCCATCGGACAGTTCCCTAGTCCCACCGGACAGTTCCTCTGTCCCACCGGACAGTTCTTCTGTCTGTCTGACTACAAGTGGATGGGTGTAATACTCTCCGGTTAAATAAATATACTCGTACATATGTTCAAATGTAGATTCCTACAGTCATGGATGTATGAACATACACCGAACAGTTCCTCTTTTCCACCGGACAGTTCTTCTGTTCCATGAACAGTTCCTCTGTCCCATCGGACAGTTCCTCTGTCCCACCGGACAGTTCCTCTGTCCCACCGGACAGTTCCTCTGTCCCATCGGACAGTTCCTCTGTCCCAACGGATACTTCCTCTGTCCCACCGGACAGTTCCTCTGTCCCACCGGACAGTTCCTCTGTCCCACCGGACAGTTCCTCTGTCCCACCGGACAGTTCCTCTGTCCCACCGGACAGTTCCTCTGTCCCACCGGACAGTTCCTCTGTCCCACCGGACAGTTCCTCTGACCCACCTGACAGTTCCTCTGTTCCATGTTCAGTTCCTCTGCCCCATCGGACAGTTCCCTAGTCCCACCGAACAGTTCCTCTGTCCCATCGTACAGTTCTTCTGTCTGTCTGACTACAAGTGGATGGGTGTAATATTATTTTACAAGCAATAATTATTCGCCTGAAACACTCATCCACATTGAAAAATCTCCTGATAAAAGATACATGACGCCAACGGGACTCGAACCCGTGTCCCTTCGATTTCCGGTCGACAGCTCTGACCACTGAGCTATGGCGGCTTATCTCTTATCCGCGAAATAATTCAATATATGCTAGTGTTTCATTCAACAATTACTGCTTGTTACATTTTTTCACCTGAAAACAACCAACTTTATTTTATATGAGAAAGGCATTGTAAGTGCTAACTCTCTCACTAGATGGCGTCGAGACAAATTGTCTACATTTTTAGGTGAAATACTTGAACTTGTCAAATATTAATTATTATTTTTTTTTTTTTTGGTAAACTAACGTTTAAGACAAGATTTTTTATGCATAGCACAAAGGGTAACAATTATTTTACAAGCAATAATTATTCGCCTGAAACACTCATCCACATTGAAAAATCTCCTGATAAAAGATACATGACGCCAACGGGACTCGAACCCGTGTCCCTTCGATTTCCGGTCGACAGCTCTGACCACTGAGCTATGGCGGCTTATCTCTTATCCGCGAAATAATTCAATATATGCTAGTGTTTCATTCAACAATTACTGCTTGTTACATTTTTTCACCTGAAAACAACCAACTTTATTTTATATGAGAAAGGCATTGTAAGTGCTAACTCTCTCACTAGATGGCGTCGAGACAAATTGTCTACATTTTTAGGTGAAATACTTGAACTTGTCAAATATTAATTATTATTTTTTTTTTTGGTAAACTAACGTTTAAGACAAGATTTTTTATGCATAGCACAAAGGGTAACAATTATTTTACAAGCAATAATTATTCGCCTGAAACACTCATCCACATTGAAAAATCTCCTGATAAAAGATACATGACGCCAACGGGACTCGAACCCGTGTCCCTTCGATTTCCGGTCGACAGCTCTGACCACTGAGCTATGGCGGCTTATCTCTTATCCGCGAAATAATTCAATATATGCTAGTGTTTCATTCAACAATTACTGCTTGTTACATTTTTTCACCTGAAAACAACCAACTTTATTTTATATGAGAAAGGCATTGTAAGTGCTAACTCTCTCACTAGATGGCGTCGAGACAAATTGTCTACATTTTTAGGTGAAATACTTGAACTTGTCAAATATTAATTATTATTTTTTTTTTTGGTAAACTAACGTTTAAGACAAGATTTTTTATGCATAGCACAAAGGGTAACAATTATTTTACAAGCAATAATTATTCGCCTGAAACACTCATCCACATTGAAAAATCTCCTGATAAAAGATACATGACGCCAACGGGACTCGAACCCGTGTCCCTTCGATTTCCGGTCGACAGCTCTGACCACTGAGCTATGGCGGCTTATCTCTTATCCGCGAAATAATTCAATATATGCTAGTGTTTCATTCAACAATTACTGCTTGTTACATTTTTTCACCTGAAAACAACCAACTTTATTTTATATGAGAAAGGCATTGTAAGTGCTAACTCTCTCACTAGATGGCGTCGAGACAAATTGTCTACATTTTTAGGTGAAATACTTGAACTTGTCAAATATTAATTATTATTTTTTTTTTTGGTAAACTAACGTTTAAGACAAGATTTTTTATGCATAGCACAAAGGGTAACAATTATTTTACAAGCAATAATTATTCGCCTGAAACACTCATCCACATTGAAAAATCTCCTGATAAAAGATACATGACGCCAACGGGACTCGAACCCGTGAATATTCTCCGGTAAAATATATATACTCGTACATATGTTCAAATGTAGATTCCTACAATCAAGAATGTATGTACATACACCGAACAGTTCCTCTTTTCCACCGGACAGTTCTTCTGATCCATGAACACTTCCTCTGTCCCACCGGACAGTTCCTTTGTCCCATCGGACAGTTCCTCTGTCCCACCGGACAGTTCTTTTGTCCCATCGGACAGTTCCTCTGTCCCACCGGACACTTCCTCTGACCCGCCGGACAGTTCCTCTGTCCCACCGGACAGTTTCTCTGTACCACCGGACAGTTCCTCTGTCCCACCGGACAAATCCTCTGTCCCACCTGACAGTTCCTCTGTTCCATGAAAAGTTCCTCTGCCCCATCGGACAGTTCCTCAGTTTCACCAAACAGTTCCTCTGTCCCATCGTACAGTTCTTCTGTCTGTCTGACTACAAGTGGATGGGTGTAATACTCTCCGGTAAAATAAATATACTCGTACATATGTTCAAATGTAGATTCCTACAGTCATGAATGTATGTACATACACCGAACAGTACCTCAGTCCCACCGGAAAGTTCCTCTGTCCCACCGGACAGTTCCTCTGTCCCACCGGACAGTTTCTCTGTACCACCGGACAGTTCCTCTGTCCCACCGGACAAATCCACTGTCCCACCTGACAGTTCCTCTGTTCCATGAAAAGTTCCTCTGCCCCATCGGACAGTTCCTCAGTTTCACCAAACAGTTCCTCTGTCCCATCGTACAGTTCTTCTGTCTGTCTGACTACAAGTGGATGGGTGTAATACTCTCCGGTAAAATAAATATACTCGTACATATGTTCAAATGTATATTCCTACAGTCATGAATGTATCTACATACACCGAACAGTTCCTCTTTTCCACGGGACAGTTCTTCTGTTCCATGAACAGTTCCTCTGTCCCATCGGACAGTTCCTCTGTCCCACCGGACAGTTCCTCTGTCCCACCGGACAGTTCCTTTGTCCCATCGGACAGTTCCTCTGTCCCAACGGATACTTCCTCTGTCCCACCGGACAGTTCCTCTGTCCCACCGGACAGCTCCTCTGTCCCACCGGACAGTTCCTCTGTCCCACCGGACAGTTCCTCTGTCCCACCGGACAGTTCCTCTGTCCCACCGGACAGTTCCTCTGACCCACCTGACAGTTCCTCTGTTCCATGAACAGTTCCTCTGCCTCATCGGACAGTTCCCTATTCCCACCGAACAGTTCCTCTGTCCCATCGTACAGTTCTTCTGTCAGTCTGCGAACAAGTGGATGGGTGTAATCAATGATATTAGAAGAACGAGATATGCTATTTTGGAGGCGTAAGTGCAGTACGCCTTGGATAGGTATGTGTGTGGGAGTAAATGCAGAGCAATAAGGCGAACACGTCTGATAGGAAGCTAGTGCGTTTATTAACTAAAGTCAAACAGGCAGTACAGGGTAATATATAATATGTTGTGGCGAGGGGAGCGGGGCGTGACGTAGCCGCTACATAGTGGAGAGGGGAGCGGAGTATGACGTAGCCGCTACATGCCTCCCCCCCTAGTGAAATGGTCGTAAAATTTCACGAACAACAAACAAACAAAACAAAAAAAGGAAAATACACATTACAAAAATTTTGGGTTGTACACTTTTTTTCACAATATTTTTAAAATCACTTTGTTAAAGTTGCTTTGATGCCAGCGTGACTCATATTATGAACGGAGGCCAATGCCTTTTCACGGAATTTCAGTGGTAGATACGGCCTTACACGAGCTGTTGATACTTCGCAAGTTATTTGGCAATTTGAATTTGGCATAATAATCAGTTTAAATTGTAAATTACTCTGCTTTTTCAGCTGTTGTAACTCTTCGTCTTTATTTTGTTCATCTGCGAGTTCCTCGTTATCGAACAAGCCAGGTAAGGTAATTTCTTGAATTCGTGAAAGCGCGTCTGCGACTGGGTTCTCATCTCCACGCACATATTTAATTTGGGAACAGAACTGTGAAATGAAATCAAGTTGTCTGATTCGTCTAGGTGTGTCGGATGTTGAAATTTTCTTTGTGAGGGCAAAAGTAAGAGGTTTATGATCTGTAAATATTATCAGCTCTCTTCCTTCCGTCATGCTGCGGAAGTGTTTGATCGACATGTAAATAGCCAAAAGTTCGCGATCATAGGTGCTATATTTTTGTTGCGTTTCACTCAATTTCTTTGAGAAAAAACCTAAAGGTTGCCATCTGTTGTCAACTCGTTGTTGTAGGACAGAACCGACACATGTTTCGGACGCATCTGTCATGAGGGCTAATCCTGCGTCAAGAACCGGATGAAACAGTGTAACCGTGCTTTTTAGGCTCTCCTTGCACTGTTGAAATGCCTCATTTGCGGCTGCTGTCCATTCAATTGGTGTTTTGTCTTTCTTTTTGGAGTTATGTAAGAATGCGTTGAGTGGGCCTTGCATTTGTGCAGCTTTAGAGATAGAACTGCGGTAAAAATTTACCATCCCCAGGAATCGACGTAGTTCTTCGATAGTGCTTGGTTTAGGAAAATCGGCAATAGCCTTGACTTTTTCTTCACTAGGGGTAACTCCATCACTTTTTACACAGTAGCCGAGGAAATTGAGCTCTTTTTTTCCAAACTCACATTTGCTTGCGTTAATTGTTAAACCAAATTCGTCCAGGCGGGATAATACTTGTTGAAGATGTTGCATATGTTGTTCTTCGTTTTCTGACGCTATTAGTATATCATCCAGGTATGCAAAAACGAAGTCGAGTCCACGTAATACCATGTCTATGAACCTTTGAAAAGTCTGACCCGCATTGCGGAGGCCAAAGTTCATTTTAGTGAACTCGTATAAACCAAAAGGAGTTAAAATTGCTGTCTTGGGAATGTCTTCTGTAGCGATTGGAATCTGATGATAAGCTCTGCATAAATCTAATTTCGTAAATATTTGTCGCTTGTGAAGTGCATAGGTGAAATCTAATATGCGAGGGATCGGGTATCGGTCAGGGATCGTATTTCCATTCAATAGGCGATAATCGCCGCAGGGTCGAATTGCGCCACCCGCCTTATCTACGACGTGTAAGGGGTTCGCCCACGGACTGTTGGATGGTTGACAGATTCCGAGCTCGAGCATGTGTTCAAATTCCTGCTTGGCGGCCTTATACTTGGTTGGATTTAATGGACGTACCTTTTCATGTATGGGTGGACCTGTAGTCACAATATGATGACAGATGTCATGTTTCGGTGCATTTTTCAAAGATTCCGGTCTTGTCAACTCGGGGTACTTCAATAATAACTTGTGATATGGGTTGTTTATGTCTACTGCGTAAATGTTTACGTTCGGATCCTTTGTAATAGATGTACTGGTGGTTAGGGTTGTCACCTTGTCTACCAGTTTTCTTCCATGTAGATCTACGAGTAGCTGTTTGGCCCGAAGAAAGTCTGCTCCGATGATAGATTGTTTGACGTCAGCGATGATGAAAGTCCACCGGAGAGGTCTGCGTAGTCCTAAGTCAAGAATCAGGGATTTTTCACCATATGTATTAATTTTTGTTCCATTTGCTGCATACAGTTTGTATTCGGTAGGTGTTGATTTGGAAAATTTTCGAGCTGATAAAACGGAAATGTCAGCGCCGGTATCGATTAAGTATCTAATACCACTTTTACGGTCGGTAACACATAATCGAGATGTATTATCAACGCCAACTATCTCGATCGCGGGCGTCAATTCTCGTTTTTTTGTCTTGTACGTACACTGATCTTGGCACTTCTGCGCCCTGGAACCGAATTTGAAATGGTACCAGCACAGATAGTTGGGATCTCCAGGCTGTGGTGCACGGGGGCGATTTATGGAAGTTGACTGGCGAGCTCTGGATGTTGAACGTTGTCGCTCGCGGCCCCGTGGTTCCCTTCGTAAGCTGGCTATTTCCATTTGCAGTTTTTCAATCGTCCGAGTCAGCATCTCAATGGCCGTTGATGGTTGGGTTTTAACCTCGGCTACCTCGGAGGTTCTGGTGGTCTCCAGTGTTTTGTCGGCGATTTGTGCCAGCTTCTCCATGTCTTGTACCTCGCAGACAGTCAGAACGACACGAACGGTTTGCGGGAGACGTCCTAGCCAAAGAATCCTGAGCGCCTCGTCTGAGAGTTTGTTTATTGCCAACTCTCTCATTCGTCGCAGGAGTTGTGAAGGCTTCTGGTCGCCTAGTTCAAGTTCTCCAAGGAGCTGTTGGAGTTGCTGGGTTGCTGACTCTTCATATACCTGAAGGAGTCTGGTCTTCAGCGCCAGGTATTTGTTTTCCGCGGGGGGGTTGTTTAGAATGTCACTGATTTGTCGCAGTTCATTTTTTCCTAGCTTTGCGACAAGGATTAAGTAACGATTCTCATCACTTATTTTTTGTGGAGCTAAAATTGCCTCCAGCTGGTGAAACCAAAGCCGTGGTTGTTCAGCCCAAAACTCCGGAATTTTTGTATTGAGAGAAACCGTATACACTTCGGGCTCGGAGGCAGCCCTGGAACCACTACTTGCACTGTAAGCCATTTCTACACTCGCGCTGACTCACACTATTGTTCAAACTTCCGAGAAAATATCGCACTGATGCAGTGTTGTGTTATGCTTCCTTATCACTCTATTGTTCTCACACACACACTGTTGATCACGTCGGGGTCACCACTTTGGAGGCGTAAGTGCAGTACGCCTTGGATAGGTATGTGTGTGGGAGTAAATGCAGAGCAATAAGGCGAACACGTCTGATAGGAAGCTAGTGCGTTTATTAACTAAAGTCAAACAGGCAGTACAGGGTAATATATAATATGTTGTGGCGAGGGGAGCGGGGCGTGACGTAGCCGCTACATAGTGGAGAGGGGAGCGGAGTATGACGTAGCCGCTACACTATGTTGGCCGCCGGACCGTAGCCGGAGAACAACCTAATTAGGGTACTTTGAACGGTATCGGGACGTGTACGCACAGAAATCTGTTCTATGTATTAGTGCGGATACCTTAGCGATGCCTTAGCGAAAGCGAAGGTGTGCAGTAGTATTTTTGAACAAAACCGGCGACACTTGGCAAAACAATCCCACTCAGTACGAACTGCGCATAGCACATCTCGTTCTTCTAATATCTTTGGGTGTAATACTCTCCGGTAAAATAAATATACTCGTACATTTGTTCAAATGTAGATTCCTACAGTCATGAATTAATGCACATACACCGAACAGTTCCTCTGTCCCATCGGAAAGTTCCTCTGTCCCACCGGATACTTCCTCTGTCCCACTGGACAGTTCCTCTGTCCCACCGGACAGTTCCTCTGTCCCACCGGACAGTTCCTTTGTCCCATCGGACAGTTCCTCTGTCCCACCGGACAGTTCCTATGTCCCATCGGACAGTTCCTCTGTCCCACCGGATACTTCCTCTGTCCCTCCGGACAGTTCCTCTGTCTGTCTGACTACGAGTGGATGGGTGTAATACTCTCCGGTAAAATAAATACACTCGTACATATGTTCAAATGTTGATTCCTACAGTCATGGATGTATGAACATACACCGAACAGTTCCTCTTTTCCACCGGACAGTTCTTCTGTTCCATGAACAGTTCCTCTGTCCCATCGGACAGTTCCTCTGTCCCAACGGATACTTCCTCTGTCCCACCGGACAGTTCCTCTTTCCCACCGGACAGTTCCTCTGTCCCACCGAACAGTTCCTCTGTCCCACCGGACAGTTCCTCTGTCCCACCGGACAGTTCCTCTGTCACATCGGACAGTTCCTCTGTCCCACCGGACAGTTCCTCTGTCCCACCGGACAGTTCCTCTGTCCCACCGGACAGTTCCTCTGACCCACCTGACAGTTCCTCTGTTCCATGTACAGTTCCTCTGTCCCACCGGACAGTTCCTCTGTCCCACCGGACAGTTCCTCTGTCCCACCGGACAGTTCCTCTGACCCCCCTGACAGTTCCTCTGTTCCATGTACAGTTCCTCTGTCCCACCGGACAGTTCCTCTGTCCCACCGGACAGTTCCTCTGTCCCACCGGACAGTTTCTCTGTACCACCGGACAGTTCCTTTGTCCCACCGGACAGTTCCTCTGTCCTACCGGACAGTTCGTCTGTCCCACCGGACAGTTCCTCTGTCCCACTGGACAGTTCCTCTGTCCCACCGGACATTTCCTCTGTCCCATCGTACAGTTCTTCTGTCTGTCTGAGTACAAGTGGATGTATGTAATACTCTCCGGTAAAATAAATATACTCGTACATATGTTCAAATGTATATTCCTACAGTCATGAATGTATGTACAAAAACCGAACAGTTCCTCTTTTCTTCCGGACAGTTCTTCTGTTCCATGAACAGTTCCTCTGTCCCATCGGACAGTTCCTCTGTCCCACCGGACAGTTCCTCTGTCCCACCGGACAGTTCCTTTGTCCCATCGGACAGTTCCTCTGTCCCAACGGATACTTCCTCTGTCCCACCGGACAGTTCCTCTGTCCCACCGGACAGTTCCTTTGTCCCATCGGACAGTTCCTCTCTCCCAACGGATACTTCCTCTGTCCCACCTGACAGTTCCTCTGTTCCATGTACAGTTCCTCTGCCTCATCGGACAGTTCCCTAGTCCCACCGAACAGTTCCTCTGTCCCATCGTACAGTTCTTCTGTCAGTCTGCGAACAAGTGGATGGGTGTAATCAATGATATTAGAAGAACGAGATATGCTATGTTGGCCGCCGGACCGTAGCCGGAGAACAACCTAATTAGGGTACTTTGAACGGTATCGGGACGTGTACGCACAGAAATCTGTTCTATGTATTAGTGCGGATACCTTAGCGATGCCTTAGCGTAAGCGAAGGTGTGCAGTAGTATTTTTGAATAAAACCGGCGACACTCGGCAAAACAATTCCACTCAGTACGAACTGCGCATAGCACATCTCGTTCTTCTAATATCTTTGGGTGAAATACTCTCCGGTAAAATAAATATACTCGTACATTTGTTCAAATGTAGATTCCTACAGTCATGAATGTATGCACATACACCGAACAGTTCCTCTGTCCCATCGGAAAGTTCCTCTGTCCCACCGGACAGTTCCTCTTTCCCACCGGACAGTTCGTCTGACCCACCTGACAGTTCCTCTGTCCCACCGCACAGTTCCTCTGTCCCACCGGACAGTTCCTCTGACCCACCTGACAGTTCCTCTGTTCCATGTACAGTTCCTCTGCCCCATCGGCCAGTTCCCTAGTCCCACCGAACAGTTCCTCTGTCCCATCGTACAGTTCTTCTGTCTGTCTGACTACAAGTGGATGGGTGTAATACTCTCCGGTAAAATAAATACACTCGTACATATGTTCAAATGTAGATTCCTACAGTCATGAATGTATGTACATACACCGAACAGTTCCTCTTTTCTTCCGGACAGTTCTTCTGTTCCATGAACAGTTCCTCTGTCCCACCGGACAGTTCCTCTGTCCCACCGGACAGTTCCTCTGTCCCACCGGACAGTTCCTTTGTCCCATCGGACAGTTCCTCTGTCCCACCGGATACTTCCTCTGTCCCACCGGACAGTTCCTCTGTCCCACCGGACAGTTCCTTTGTCCCATCGGACAGTTCCTCTGTCCCAACGGATACTTCCTCTGTCCCACCTGACAGTTCCTCTGTTCCATGTACAGTTCCTCTGCCTCATCGGACAGTTCCCTAGTCCCACCGAACAGTTCCTCTGTCCCATCGTACAGTTCTTCTGTCTGTCTGACTACAAGTGGATGGGTGTAATATTCTCCGGTAAAATAAATATACTCGACATATGTTCAAATGTAGATTCCTACAATCAAGAATGTATGTACATACACCGAACAGTTCCTCTTTTCTACCGGACAGTTCTTCTGTTCCATGAAGAGTTCCTCTGTCCCATCGGACAGTACCCTAGTCCCACCGGACAGTTCCTCTGTCCCACCGGACAGTTCCTTTGTCCCATCGAACAGTTCCTCTGTCCCAACGGATACTTCCTCTGTCCCACCGGACAGTTCCTCTGTCCCACCGGACAGTTCCTCTGTCCCACCGGACAGTTCCTCTGTCCCACCGGGCAGTTCCTCTGTCCCACCGGACAGTTCCTCTGTCCCACCGGACAGTTCCTCTGTCCCACCGGACCGTTCCTCTGACCCACCTGACAGTTCCTCTGTTCCATGTACAGTTCCTCTGCCCCATCGGACAGTTCCCTAGTCCCACCGAACAGTTCCTCTGTCCCATCGTACAGTTCTTCTGTCTGTCTGACTACAAGTGGATGGGTGTAATATTCTCCGGTAAAATAAATATACTCGTACATATGTTCAAATGTAGATTCCTACAATCAAGAATGTATGTTCATACACCGAACAGTTCCTCTTTTCCACCGGACAGTTCTTCTGTTCCATGAAGAGTTCCTCTGTCCCATCGGACAGTTCCCTAGTCCCACCGGACAGTTCCTCTGTCCCACCGGACAGTTCCTCTGTCCCACCGGACAGTTCTTCTGTCTGTCTGACTACAAGTGGATGGGTGTAATACTCTCCGGTTAAATAAATATACTCGTACATATGTTCAAATGTAGATTCCTACAGTCATGGATGTATGAACATACACCGAACAGTTCCTCTTTTCCACCGGACAGTTCTTCTGTTCCATGAACAGTTCCTCTGTCCCATCGGACAGTTCCTCTGTCCCAACGGATACTTCCTCTGTCCCACCGGACAGTTCCTCTGTCACACCGGACAGTTCCTCAGTCCCACCGGACAGTTCCTCTGTCCCACCGGACAGTTCCTCTGTCCCACCGGACAGTTCCTCTGACCCACCTGACAGTTCCTCTGTTCCATGTACAGTTCCTCTGCCTCATCGGACAGTTCCCTAGTCCCACCGAACAGTTCCTCTGTCCCATCGTACAGTTCTTCTGTCAGTCTGCGAACAAGTGGATGGGTGTAATCAATGATATTAGAAGAACGAGATATGCTATGTTGGCCGCCGGACCGTAGCCGGAGAACAACCTAATTAGGGTACTTTGAACGGTATCGGGACGTGTACGCACAGAAATCTGTTCTATGTATTAGTGCGGATACCTTAGCGATGCCTTAGCGTAAGCGAAGGTGTGCAGTAGTATTTTTGAACAAAACCGGCGACACTCGGCAAAACAATTCCACTCAGTACGAACTGCGCATAGCACATCTCGTTCTTCTAATATCTTTGGGTGTAATACTCTTCGGTAAAATAAATATACTCGTACATTTGTTCAAATGTAGATTCCTACAGTCATGAATGTATGCACATACACCGAACAGTTCCTCTGTCTCATCGGAAAGTTCCTCTGTTCCACCGGATACTTCCTCTGTCCCACCGGACAGTTCCTCTGTCCCACCGGACAGTTCCTCTGTCCCACCGGACAGTTCCTCTGTCCCACCGGACAGTTCCTCTGTCCCACCGGACAGTTCCTCTGTCCCACCGGACAGTTCCTCTTTCCCAGCGGACAGTTCGTCTGACCCACCTGACAGTTCCTCTGTCCCACCGGACAGTTCCTCTGTCCCACCGGACAGTTCCTCTGACCCACCTGACAGTTCCCCGTTCCATGAACAGTTCCTCTGCCCCATCGGCCAGTTCCCTAGTCCCACCGAACAGTTCCTCTGTCCCATCGTACAGTTCTTCTGTCTGTCTGAGTACAAGTGGATGGGTGTAATACTCTCCGGTAAAATAAATACACTCGTACATATGTTCAAATGTAGATTCCTACAGTCATGAATGTATGTACATACACCCAACAGTTCCTCTTTTCTTCCGGACAGTTCTTCTGTTCCATGAACAGTTCCTCTGTCCCATCGGACAGTTCCTCTGTCCCACCGGACAGTTCCTCTGTCCCACCGGACAGTTCCTTTTTCCCATCGGACAGTTCCTCTGTCCCACCGGATACTTCCTCTGTCCCTCCGGACAGTTCCTCTGTCTGTCTGACTACGAGTGGATGGGTGTAATACTCTCCGGTAAAATAAATACACTCGTACATATGTTCAAATGTTGATTCCTACAGTCATGGATGTATGAACATACACCGAACAGTTCCTCTTTTCCACCGGACAGTTCTTCTGTTCCATGAAGAGTTCCTCTGTCCCATCGGACAGTTCCTCTGACCCACCTTTCAGTTCCTCTGTTCCATGTACAGTTCCTCTGTCCCACCGGACAGTTCCTCTGACCCCCCTGACAGTTCCTCTGTTCCATGAACAGTTCCTCTGTCCCATCGGACAGTTCCTCTGTCCCACCGGACACTTCCTCTGTCCCACCGGACAGTTCCTCTGTCCCACCGGACAGTTTCTCTGTACCACCGGACAGTTCCTCTGTCCCACCGGACAGTTCCTCTGTTCTACCGGAGAGTTCGTCTGTCCCACCGGACAGTTCCTCTGTCCCACTGGACAGTTCCTCTGTCCCACCGGACATTTCCTCTGTCCCATCGTACAGTTCTTCTGTCTGTCTGAGTACAAGTGGATGTATGTTATACTCTCCGGTAAAATATATATACTCGTACATATGTTCAAATGTATATTCCTACAGTCATGAATGTATGTACATACACCGAACAGTTCCTCTTTTCTTCCGGACAGTTCTTCTGTAACATGAACAGTTCCTCTGTCCCATCGGACAGTTCCTCTGTCCCACCGGACAGTTCCTCTGTCCCACCGGACAGTTCCTTTGTCCCATCGGACAGTTCCTCTGTCCCAACGGATACTTCCTCTGTCCCACCGGACAGTTCCTCTGTCCCACCGGACAGTTCCTTTGTCCCATCGGACAGTTCCTCTGTCCCAACGGATAATTCCTCTGTCCCACCGGACAGTTCCTCTGTCCCACCGGACAGTTCCTCTGTCCCACCGGACAGTTCCTCTGTCCCACCGGACAGTTCCTCTGTCCCACCGGACAGTTCCTCTGTCCCACCGGACAGTTCCTCTTTCCCACCGGACAGTTCGTCTGACCCACCTGACAGTTCCTCTGTCCCACCGGACAGTTCCTCTGTCCCATCGGACAGTTCCTCTGACCCACCTGACAGTTCCTCTGTTCCATGTACAGTTCCTCTGCCCCATCGGCCAGTTCCCTAGTCCCACCGAACAGTTCCTCTGTCCCATCGTACAGTTCTTCTGTCTGTCTGAGTACAAGTGGATGGGTGTAATACTCTCCGGTTAAATAAATAAACTCGTACATATGTTCAAATGTAGATTCCTTTAGTCATGAATGTATGTTCATACACCGAACAGTTCCTCTTTTCCACGGGACAGTTCTTCTGTTCCATGAAGAGTTCCTCTGTCCCATCGGACAGTTCCTCTGTCCCACCGGACAGTTCCTCTGTCCCACCGGACAGTTCCTTTTTCCCATCGGACAGTTCCTCTGTCCCACCGGACAGTTCCTCTGTCCCACCGGACAGTTCTTCTGTCTGTCTGACTACAAGTGGATGGGTGTAATACTCTCCGGTAAAATAAATATACTCGTACATTTGTTCAAATGTAGATTCCTACAGTCATGAATGTATGCACATACACCGAACAGTTCCTCTGTCTCATCGGAAAGTTCCTCTGTCCCACCGGATACTTCCTCTGTCCCACCGGACAGTTCCTCTGTCCCACCGGACAGTTCCTCTGTCCCACCGGACAGTTCCTCTGTCCCACCGGACAGTTCCTCTGTCCCACCGGACAGTTCCTCTGTCCCACCGGACAGTTCCTCTGTCCCACCGGACAGTTCCTCTGACCCACCTGACAGTTCCTCTGTTCCATGTACAGTTCCTCTGTCCCACCGGACAGTTCCTCTGTCCCACCGGACAGTTCCTCTGTCCCACCGGACAGTTCCTCTGACCCCCCTGACAGTTCCTCTGTTCCATGAACAGTTCCTCTGTCCCATCGGACAGTTCCTCTGTCCCACCGGACACTTCTGTAACATCACTATTGGTGTCGCACATCACTAGTGCTAGAGGTGATTGTAACACATTGTATTGTCGTCTGTGGTCACGCTAACAAGCTCTCTGTATAACCGTCACAAGAATAAAAGTCTATCTCATAAAATACAATCAGTGTTTTAATATAAAGTCATCCACATTAAATAGAATAAAACATGGTGTCAGAAGTGCGATCTCGATAATAAATAATAATAATACTGGAAGTTGGATGTTAATAACATAAATTGAAAAATATTAAGTATAATTTAAAATGGCGAAGGACGCGCAAAAGTCACACATACAACATGATTTTCATGCCCTGTCAAATCTGCAAGTGTTGTCAAATAATATGAATAATGATTCAAAATGGAAAAATTGGTGGCAAGACTACGAAATATACCTGGTAGCGTCAGGTTTGGAAGAAGCTACAGAACAAAGAAAAATCGCAATTCTGCTTCATTCAATTGGCTCCAAAGGTATGGAAATTTTCAAATCATTTAACATGAACATGGAATCAAGCACGCTACGACAAGTCAAGAAAAAGTTTGATGAATATTTTGCACCTCACAAAAATTTAACAATGATAAGAAATTCATTTTTTACACGAAAACAAAATAATTCAGAAGACATCAATAATTTTCTATTGGACTTGGAAAATTTAAGTTTGGATTGTGAATTTGGAAATTTAAGAGAATCTCTGGTAAGAGACATATTTATTGCAAATATGTGTGCAAATTTAAATCATATCCGTCAACGCTTATTACAAGATTCTACATTGTCATTACAAAAAACGATTGAAATTGCAAAAACCATCTTATTGTCACAAAGCAATGCAGAGAAAATTAACCAACAAACACACACAGAAAATATTCTTCAAATCAGTCATAATAAAAATACTTCAAGACAGTCGAGAGCATCATGTCAGTCAAGTCTAAGAGGGTCAACTTCAAGAAGATCAAGTCAGTTTGGATCTTCAAGTCGTCATGGGTCACCATCATCATCATCACAGCCAAGGTCAAGTGGTCATATCAATCCATGTGGAAGATGTGGTCAGCATCATCGCTACAAGTGCCCAGCAGTCAATGTCAAATGCAGGTCATGTAATTCTTTTGGTCATTTTGCTAAATATTGTTTTAAAAACAATTGTCACAATAAAGTCAGAAATTTAAACTTAGAGTCATCAAAACCCAATGATGACAGTGCTAATTTCACTGAGGGTCATTTTATTGCAACAATCAGAAATATTAATAATAACAATTATTCAAGTCAAGCATGGCACATAGATATAATAATTAATAATAAAACATTAGACTGTATCTTGGATACAGGAGCTGATATAAATGTAATGTCATTGACAAACTTTAAAAAGTTAAATTTATGTAATACAATTTTACAAAAAGTTTTTACAAAAGTGTCAGGATTTGGAGGTAATAAAATACCTATTATTGGTCATTGTGATATTGTATGTCAAATCAATGGAAATGTCATAAGTAAAATAATATTTTTTGTCACAAATATAGAATGTCAATCAGTCTTAGGTCTTCCAACTATTCAGAAATTTGGAATTATAAAAAGAATATTTAATGTTCAATATGATCATAACACCTTATTTACTGAATATAATGACATTTTTCAGGGTCTCGGATGTTTACCACCTGTCGTTCATCTCAAACTTCGTCAAGATGCCGTTCCGTGCGTTGATCCTCCGAGGAAAGTCCCATTTGCCTTACAAAACAGACTTCGTGAGGAATTAGATCGCATGGACAAGATGAAGGTCATTGAAAAGGTTACTAAACCTACTTCTTGGGTAAATTCTGTTGTCATAACTGTCAAGGAGTCAGGTAAATTAAGAATTTGTCTTGATCCTAGAAAATTAAATAACTGCATAATGAGAGAATATTTTCCATTAAAAAACATCGATGAAATTAGATCAAAACTTATAGGTGCTGCATATTTTTCACATCTAGATGCTTATTCTGGATTTTGGTCATTGAAGTTAGATGAAGAAAGTAGTGATTTATGTACTTTTCAAACTCCATTTGGAAGGTACAGGTATTTAAGACTACCGTTTGGAATAAACGCAGCAACGGAAATTTTTTATAGGATTATGGTAGATTTGTTTGGAGATCTGGAAGGTATATTAATTTTTGTCGACGATTTTTTAATTTATGGAGAAACTGAAGAAATTCATAATTTTAGGTTAAGAAAAGTCTTGGAAAGGGCTAGAGAAGTCAACTTAAAATTAAATAAGTCGAAATGTAAATTTTTAGTCAAGGAAGTATGTTTCCTAGGTTATATTTTTAGTAAGGAAGGAGTAAAAGTTGACAAAGAGAAAGTCAAAGCTATTTTAGAGTTGCCGTCTCCTAAAAATGTCAAAGATTTACAAAGATTTTTAGGAATGGTAAATTATTTGGGCCCATTCATTGAAAACTTATCAAATAAGTCACAAATTTTGAGAAATTTATTAAAAAATAATGTTATATGGTCATGGGATGAAAATTGTGAAAAATGTTTTAAAACTTTGAAAGAGGCTATTTCAAATGCAACAGTTTTAAGTCATTATGATCCAAAAATACCACTAACTTTATCAGTCGATGCATCAAAATCAGCTATAGGAGCAGTTATTATGCAAAATAACCGTCCAATTGCATTTAGTTCAAAAACAATGACACAGTCGCAGGAAAATTATGCTCAAATTGAAAAAGAATTATTTGCCATACAATTTGGTTGTAATAAGTTTCATCAGTATATTTATGGTAACAAAGTGACAGTACAAACTGATCACAAACCTTTAGTCTATTTATTTAAAAAACCTTTACATGATGTACCAGCTAGATTGCAACGTATGATGTTAGCTCTTCAATCTTATGATTTAAATGTTATACATGTCCCAGGTAAAGAAATGTATATATCAGATACTTTATCTAGAGCAGCTTTAAAAGATCATTATATACCCGATTATGAGTCTGATCTACATTGTCATGTAAATTCAATATATATGAACTTAGCTATTAGTGAAGAATATCGTAAAAAATTGAGTAATGCTACTGCTTTGGATGAAACTATGCAAATATTAAAAAAATATTATTATGAAGGTTGGCCGAATAGCAAAGATAAAGTTCATTACACTTTAAAATGTTATTATAATATTCAAGACGAAATTCATGTCATTAATGAGTTAATATTTAAGGGTAATAAATTGCTAGTACCTCAAACTATGAGAAAAGAAATGTTAAACAAAATACATGAAGGACATCAAGGAATAAACAAATGTTTAAGATTAGCTAGAGATACTTTATATTGGCCTAGTATCACTTTAGATATAAAAAATTTAATTGAGCAATGTCAAATATGTAATAAATTTAAAGTTTCTAATCAGAAGGAACCACTGATAAATTATGAAATTAATAAGTTTCCATGGCAACAAGTAGGTATTGATTTAATGTATTTTGATAATCAAACGTACCTCATTGTAACAGATTACTATTCAAAGTTTATTGAAACTGCTTTCCTAAATAATAATTCTACTGCAAAAAATGTCATAATTCACTTAAAATCTATTTTTGCACGTCATGGTATACCAATGTCTTTAGTCTCTGATGGAGGTCCGCCTTTTCAAGCTATTGAATTCAAATCATTTTTATACGATTGGGATATAGAACATGTAGTTACTAGTCCATATCATTCTCAATCTAATGGTCAGGCAGAAAGTTCTGTTAAAATTATAAAAAATATTCTAAAAAAGTCAAAAGAAACAAATACAGATCCTTATATAGCTCTATTACATTATAGAAACACACCTAAAGCCAATTTACCGTCACCTGCTCAATTATTAATGTCTAGAACTTTAAGAATGAATATTCCTTCAACTCAAATTAAATTAAAACCAAAGGTTGTAAGATTCTCAGAGTACAAAAACTGCGTTGAAAAAAATAATTCAAAAAATTCTAAATATTATAATGTCAATGCAAAACCTATGTCTATATTTAAAACAGGAGATTATGTGTATTTTAAGAAAAACCCTAAAAGTAATTGGTTACCAGCTGTGGTCAAGGAAAAATTAAAATGTAACAGATCTTATATTGTTGAAGATTATTATGGTAACACGTACAGACGAAATAGAATTCACTTAAAAATGAGATATAATACAAATGTTAATAATGACCATCTGTCCATGCGATCTGATCCGGCACTTGAAGAGGCAGAAGCTGGAGATGAGGGACAGGTGGGAGAATATAATAATTTGAACAACCCTTACATTACCAGATATGGTAGAGTGGTCAAACAACCCGATAGGTATAATGTCTAATGTCAGTGTATTTAAGATTTTATTGTATTGTATGTAAGCATAATGTCTAATATCAATGTATTTGAATTTTTATTGTTTTTATAAATAAAGAAAGGGGATGTAACATCACTATTGGTGTCGCACATCACTAGTGCTAGAGGTGATTGTAACACATTGTATTGTCGTCTGTGGTCACGCTAACAAGCTCTCTGTATAACCGTCACAAGAATAAAAGTCTATCTCATAAAATACAATCAGTGTTTTAATATAAAGTCATCCACATTAAATAGAATAAAACAACTTCCTCTGTCCCACCGGACAGTTTCTCTGTACCACCGGACAGTTCCTCTGTCCCACCGGACAGTTCCTCTGTTCTACCGGACAGTTCGTCTGTCCCACCGGACAGTTCCTCTGTCCCACCGGACAGTTCCTCTGTCCCACCGGACAGTTCCTCTGTCCCACCGGACAGTTCTTCTGTCTGTCTGACTACAAGTGGATGGGTGTAATACTCTCCGGTTAAATAAATATACTCGTACATATGTTCAAATGTAGATTCCTACAGTCATGGATGTATGAACATACACCGAACAGTTCCTCTTTTCCACCGGACAGTTCTTCTGTTCCATGAACAGTTCCTCTGTCCCATCGGACAGTTCCTCTGTCCCACCGGACAGTTCCTCTGTCCCACCGGACAGTTCCTTTGTCCCATCGGACAGTTCCTCTGTCCCAACGGATACTTCCTCTGTCCCACCGGACAGTTCCTCTGTCCCACCGGACAGTTCCTCTGTCCCACCGGACAGTTCCTCTGTCCCACCGGACAGTTCCTCTGTCCCACCGGACAGTTCCTCTGTCCCACCGGACAGTTCCTCTGACCCCCCTGACAGTTCCTCTGTTCCATGAACAGTTCCTCTGTCCCATCGGACAGTTCCTCTGTCCCACCGGACACTTCCTCTGTCCCACCGGACAGTTTCTCTGTACCACCGGACAGTTCCTCTGTCCCACCGGACAGTTCCTCTGTTCTACCGGACAGTTCGTCTGTCCCACCGGACAGTTCCTCTGTCCCACTGGACAGTTCCTCTGTCCCACCGGACATTTCCTCTGTCCCATCGTACAGTTCTTTTGTCTGTCTGAGTACAAGTGGATGTATGTATGTAATACTCTCCTGTGGATGTATGTAATACTCTCCTTCCTTCCTTCCTCTGTCCTCTGTCCTCTGTCCCACCGGACAGTTCCTCTGTCCCACCGGACAGTTCCTCTGTCCCACCGGACAGTTCCTCTGTCCCACCGGACAGTTCCTCTGTCCCACCGGACAGTTCCTCTGTCCCACCGGACAGTTCCTCTGTCCCACCGGACAGTTCCTCTGACCCACCTGACAGTTCCTCTGTTCCATGTACAGTTCCTCTGCCCCATCGGACAGTTCCCTAGTCCCACCGAACAGTTCCTCTGTCCCATCGTACAGTTCTTCTGTCTGTCTGACTACAAGTGGATGGGTGTAATATTCTCCGTGAAAAATAAAAATACTCGTACATATGTTCAAATGTAGATTCCTACAATCAAGAATGTATGTACATACACCGAACAGTTCCTCTTTTCCACCGGACAGTTCTTCTGTTCCATGAAGAGTTCCTCTGTCCCATCGGACAGTTCCCTAGTCCCACCGGACAGTTCCTCTGTCCCACCGGACAGTTCTTCTGTCTGTCTGACTACAAGTGGATGGGTGTAATACTCTCCGGTTAAATAAATATACTCGTACATATGTTCAAATGTAGATTCCTACAGTCATGGATGTATGAACATACACCGAACAGTTCCTCTTTTCCACCGGACAGTTCTTCTGTTCCATGAACAGTTCCTCTGTCCCATCGGACAGTTCCTCTGTCCCACCGGACAGTTCCTCTGTCCCACCGGACAGTTCCTTTGTCCCATCGGACAGTTCCTCTGTCCCAACGGATACTTCCTCTGTCCCACCGGACAGTTCCTCTGTCCCACCGGACAGTTCCTCTGTCCCACCGGACAGTTCCTCTGTCCCACCGGACAGTTCCTCTGTCCCACCGGACAGTTCCTCTGTCCCACCGGACAGTTCCTCTGACCCACCTGACAGTTCCTCTGTTCCATGTACAGTTCCTCTGCCCCATCGGACAGTTCCCTAGTCCCACCGAACAGTTCCTCTGTCCCATCGTACAGTTCTTCTGTCTGTCTGACTACAAGTGGATGGGTGTAATATTCTCCGGTAAAATAAATATACTCGTACATATGTTCAAATGTAGATTCCTACAATCAAGAATGTATGTACATACACCGAACAGTTCCTCTTTTCCACCGGACAGTTCTTCTGTTCCATGAAGAGTTCCTCTGTCCCATCGAACAGTTCCCTAGTCCCAACGGACAGTTCCTCTGTCCCACCGGACAGTTCCTCTGTCCCACCGGACAGTTCTTCTGTCTGTCTGACTACAAGTGGATGGGTGTAATACTCTCCGGTTAAATAAATATACTCGTACATATGTTCAAATGTAGATTCCTACAGTCATGAATGTATGCACATACACCGAACAGTTCCTCTGTCTCATCGGAAAGTTCCTCTGTCCCACCGGATACTTCCTCTGTCCCACCGGACAGTTCCTCTGTCCCACCGGACAGTTCCTCTGTCCCACCGGACAGTTCCTCTGTCCCACCGGACAGTTCCTCTGTCCCACCGGACAGTTCCTCTGTCCCACCGGACAGTTCCTCTGTCCCACCGGACAGTTCCTCTGTCCCACCGGACAGTTCCTCTGACCCACCTGACAGTTCCTCTGTTCCATGTACAGTTCCTCTGTCCCACCGGACAGTTCCTCTGTCCCACCGGACAGTTCCTCTGTCCCACCGGACAGTTCCTCTGACCCCCCTGACAGTTCCTCTGTTCCATGAACAGTTCCTCTGTCCCATCGGACAGTTCCTCTGTCCCACCGGACACTTCCTCTGTCCCACCGGACAGTTTCTCTGTACCACCGGACAGTTCCTCTGTCCCACCGGACAGTTCCTCTGTTCTACCGGACAGTTCGTCTGTCCCACCGGACAGTTCCTCTGTCCCACTGGACAGTTCCTCTGTCCCACCGGACATTTCCTCTGTCCCATCGTACAGTTCTTTTGTCTGTCTGAGTACAAGTGGATGGGTGTAATACTCTCCGGTTAAATAAATATACTCGTACATATGTTCAAATGTAGATTCCTACAGTCATGGATGTATGAACATACACCGAACAGTTCCTCTTTTCCACCGGACAGTTCTTCTGTTCCATGAACAGTTCCTCTGTCCCATCGGACAGTTCCTCTGTCCCAACGGATACTTCCTCTGTCCCACCCGACAGTTCCTCTGTCACACCGGACAGTTCCTCAGTCCCACCGGACAGTTCCTCTGTCCCACCGGACAGTTCCTCTGTCCCACCGGACAGTTCCTCTGACCCACCTGACAGTTCCTCTGTTCCATGTACAGTTCCTCTGCCTCATCGGACAGTTCCCTAGTCCCACCGAACAGTTCCTCTGTCCCATCGTACAGTTCTTCTGTCAGTCTGCGAACAAGTGGATGGGTGTAATCAAAGATATTAGAAGAACGAGATATGCTATGTTGGCCGCCGGACCGTAGCCGGAGAACAACCTAATTAGGGTACTTTGAACGGTATCGGGACGTGTACGCACAGAAATCTGTTCTATGTATTAGTGCGGATACCTTATCGATGCCTTAGCGTAAGCGAAGGTGTGCAGTAGTATTTTTGAACAAAACCGGCGACACTCGGCAAAACAATTCCACTCAGTACGAACTGCGCATAGCACATCTCGTTCTTCTAATATCTTTGGGTGTAATACTCTCCGGTAAAATAAATATACTCGTACATTTGTTCAAATGTAGATTCCTACAGTCATGAATGTATGCACATACACCGAACAGTTCCTCTGTCTCATCGGAAAGTTCCTCTGTCCCACCGGATACTTCCTCTGTCCCACCGGACAGTTCCTCTGTCCCACCGGACAGTTCCTCTGTCCCACCGGACAGTTCCTCTGTCCCACCGGACAGTTCCTCTGTCCCACCGGACAGTTCGTCTGACCCACCTGACAGTTCCTCAATCCCACCGGACAGTTCCTCTGACCCACCTGACAGTTCCTCTGTTCCATGTACAGTTCCTCTGCCCCATCGGCCAGTTCCCTAGTCCCACCGAACAGTTCCTCTGTCCCATCGTACAGTTCTTCTGTCTGTCTGAGTACAAGTGGATGGGTGTAATACTCTCCGGTAAAATAAATATACTCGTACATATGTTCAAATGTATATTCCTACAGTCATGAATGTATGTACATACACCGAACAGTTCCTCTTTTCTTCCGGACAGTTCTTCTGTTCCATGAACAGTTCCTCTGTCCCATCGGACAGTTCCTCTGTCCCACCGGACAGTTCCTCTGTCCCACCGGACAGTTCTTTTGTCCCATCGGACAGTTCCTCTGTCCCACCGGACACTTCCTCTGACCCACCGGACAGTTCCTCTGTCCCACCGGACAGTTCCTCTGTCCCACCGGACAGTTCCTCTGTCCCACCGGACAGTTCCTCTGTCCCACCGGACAGTTCCTCTGTCCCACCGGACAGTTCCTCTGTCCCACCGGACAGTTCCTCTGTCCCACCGGACAGTTCCTCTGTCCCATCGTACAGTTCTTCTGTCTGTCTGAGTACAAGGGGATGTATGTTATACTCTCCGGTAAAATATATATACTCGTACATACACCGAACAGTTCCTCTTTTCTTCCGGACAGTTCTTCTGTTCCATGAACAGTTCCTCTGTCCCATCGGACAGTTCCTCTGTCCCACCGGACAGTTCCTCTGTCCCACCGGACAGTTCCTTTGTCCCATCGGACAGTTCCTCTGTCCCAACGGATACTTCCTCTGTCCCACCGGACAGTTCCTCTGTCCCACCGGACAGTTCCTCTGTCCCACCGGACAGTTCTTCTGTCTGTCTGACTACAAGTGGATGGGTGTAATACTCTCCGGTTAAATAAATATACTCGTACATATGTTCAAATGTAGATTCCTACAGTCATGGATGTATGAACATACACCGAACAGTTCCTCTTTTCCACCGGACAGTTCTTCTGTTCCATGAACAGTTCCTCTGTCCCATCGGACAGTTCCTCTGTCCCAACGGATACTTCCTCTGTCCCACCCGACAGTTCCTCTGTCACACCGGACAGTTCCTCAGTCCCACCGGACAGTTCCTCTGTCCCACCGGACAGTTCCTCTGTCCCACCGGACAGTTCCTCTGACCCACCTGACAGTTCCTCTGTTCCATGTACAGTTCCTCTGCCTCATCGGACAGTTCCCTAGTCCCACCGAACAGTTCCTCTGTCCCATCGTACAGTTCTTCTGTCAGTCTGCGAACAAGTGGATGGGTGTAATCAAAGATATTAGAAGAACGAGATATGCTATGTTGGCCGCCGGACCGTAGCCGGAGAACAACCTAATTAGGGTACTTTGAACGGTATCGGGACGTGTACGCACAGAAATCTGTTCTATGTATTAGTGCGGATACCTTATCGATGCCTTAGCGTAAGCGAATGTGTGCAGTAGTATTTTTGAACAAAACCGGCGACACTCGGCAAAACAATTCCACTCAGTACGAACTGCGCATAGCACATCTCGTTCTTCTAATATCTTTGGGTGTAATACTCTCCGGTAAAATAAATATACTCGTACATTTGTTCAAATGTAGATTCCTACAGTCATGAATGTATGCACATACACCGAACAGTTCCTCTGTCTCATCGGAAAGTTCCTCTGTCCCACCGGATACTTCCTCTGTCCCACCGGACAGTTCCTCTGTCCCACCGGACAGTTCCTCTGTCCCACCGGACAGTTCCTCTGTCCCACCGGACAGTTCCTCTGTCCCACCGGACAGTTCGTCTGACCCACCTGACAGTTCCTCAATCCCACCGGACAGTTCCTCTGACCCACCTGACAGTTCCTCTGTTCCATGTACAGTTCCTCTGCCCCATCGGCCAGTTCCCTAGTCCCACCGAACAGTTCCTCTGTCCCATCGTACAGTTCTTCTGTCTGTCTGAGTACAAGTGGATGGGTGTAATACTCTCCGGTAAAATAAATATACTCGTACATATGTTCAAATGTATATTCCTACAGTCATGAATGTATGTACATACACCGAACAGTTCCTCTTTTCTTCCGGACAGTTCTTCTGTTCCATGAACAGTTCCTCTGTCCCATCGGACAGTTCCTCTGTCCCACCGGACAGTTCCTCTGTCCCACCGGACAGTTCTTTTGTCCCATCGGACAGTTCCTCTGTCCCACCGGACACTTCCTCTGACCCACCGGACAGTTCCTCTGTCCCACCGGACAGTTCCTCTGTCCCACCGGACAGTTCCTCTGTCCCACCGGACAGTTCCTCTGTCCCACCGAACAGTTCCTCTGTCCCACCGGACAGTTCCTCTGTCCCACCGGACAGTTCCTCTGTCCCACCGGACAGTTCCTCTGACCCACCTGACAGTTCCTCTGTTCCATGTACAGTTCGTCTGCCCCATCGGACAGTTCCCTAGTCCCACCGAACAGTTCCTCTGTCCCATCGTACAGTTCTTCTGTCTGTCTGACTACAAGTGGATGGGTGTAATATTCTCCGGTAAAATAAATATACTCGACATATGTTCAAATGTAGATTCCTACAATCAAGAATGTATGTACATACACCGAACAGTTCCTCTTTTCTACCGGACAGTTCTTCTGTTCCATGAAGAGTTCCTCTGTCCCATCGGACAGTACCCTAGTCCCACCGGACAGTTCCTCTGTCCCACCGGACAGTTCCTTTGTCCCATCGAACAGTTCCTCTGTCCCAACGGATACTTCCTCTGTCCCACCGGACAGTTCCTCTGTCCCACCGGACAGTTCCTCTGTCCCACCGGACAGTTCCTCTGTCCCACCGGACAGTTCCTCTGTCCCACCGGACAGTTCCTCTGTCCCACCGGACAGTTCCTCTGTCCCACCGGACAGTTCCTCTGTCCCACCGGACCGTTCCTCTGACCCACCTGACAGTTCCTCTGTTCCATGTACAGTTCCTCTGCCCCATCGGACAGTTCCCTAGTCCCACCGAACAGTTCCTCTGTCCCATCGTACAGTTCTTCTGTCTGTCTGACTACAAGTGGATGGGTGTAATATTCTCCGGTAAAATAAATATACTCGTACATATGTTCAAATGTAGATTCCTACAATCAAGAATGTATGTTCATACACCGAACAGTTCCTCTTTTCCACCGGACAGTTCTTCTGTTCCATGAAGAGTTCCTCTGTCCCATCGGACAGTTCCCTAGTCCCACCGGACAGTTCCTCTGTCCCACCGGACAGTTCCTCTGTCCCACCGGACAGTTCTTCTGTCTGTCTGACTACAAGTGGATGGGTGTAATACTCTCCGGTTAAATAAATATACTCGTACATATGTTCAAATGTAGATTCCTACAGTCATGGATGTATGAACATACACCGAACAGTTCCTCTTTTCCACCGGACAGTTCTTCTGTTCCATGAACAGTTCCTCTGTCCCATCGGACAGTTCCTCTGTCCCAACGGATACTTCCTCTGTCCCACCGGACAGTTCCTCTGTCACACCGGACAGTTCCTCAGTCCCACCGGACAGTTCCTCTGTCCCACCGGACAGTTCCTCTGTCCCACCGGACAGTTCCTCTGACCCACCTGACAGTTCCTCTGTTCCATGTACAGTTCCTCTGCCTCATCGGACAGTTCCCTAGTCCCACCGAACAGTTCCTCTGTCCCATCGTACAGTTCTTCTGTCAGTCTGAGAACAAGTGGATGGGTGTAATCAAAGATATTAGAAGAACGAGATATGCTATGTTGGCCGCCGGACCGTAGCCGGAGAAAAACCTAATTAGGGTACTTTGAACGGTATCGGGACGTGTACGCACAGAAATCTGTTCTATGTATTAGTGCGGATACCTTAGCGATGCCTTAGCGTAAGCGAAGGTGTGCAGTAGTATTTTTGAACAAAACCGGCGACACTCGGCAAAACAATTCCACTCAGTACGAACTGCGCATAGCACATCTCGTTCTTCTAATATCTTTGGGTGTAATACTCTCCGGTAAAATAAATATACTCGTACATTTGTTCAAATGTAGATTCCTACAGTCATGAATGTATGCACATACACCGAACAGTTCCTCTGTCTCATCGGAAAGTTCCTCTGTCCCACCGGATACTTCCTCTGTCCCACCGGACAGTTCCTCTGTCCCACCGGACAGTTCCTCTGTCCCACCGGACAGTTCCTCTGTCCCACCGGACAGTTCCTCTGTCCCACCGGACAGTTCGTCTGACCCACCTGACAGTTCCTCAATCCCACCGGACAGTTCCTCTGTCCCACCGGACAGTTCCTCTGACCCACCTGACAGTTCCTCTGTTCCATGTACAGTTCCTCTGCCCCATCGGCCAGTTCCCTAGTCCCACCGAACAGTTCCTCTGTCCCATCGTACAGTTCTTCTGTCTGTCTGAGTACAAGTGGATGGGTGTAATACTCTCCGGTAAAATAAATATACTCGTACATATCTTCAAATGTAGATTCCTTTAGTCATGAATGTATGTTCATACACCGAACAGTTCCTCTTTTCCACCGGACAGTTCTTCTGTTCCATGAACAGTTCCTCTGTCCCATCGGACAGTTCCTCTGTCCCAACGGATACTTCCTCTGTCCCACCGGACAGTTCCTCTGTCACACCGGACAGTTCCTCAGTCCCACCGGACAGTTCCTCTGTCCCACCGGACAGTTCCTCTGTCCCACCGGACAGTTCCTCTGACCCACCTGACAGTTCCTCTGTTCAATGAAAAGTTCATCTGCCCCATCGGACAGTTCCACAGTTTCACCAAACAGTTCCTCTGTCCCATCGTACAGTTCTTCTGTCTGTCTGACTACAAGTGGATGGGTGTAATACTCTCCGGTTAAATAAATATACTCGTACATATGTTCAAATGTAGATTCCTACAGTCATGAATGTATGTTCATACACCGAACAGTTCCTCTGTCCCACCGGACAGTTCCTCTGACCCCCCTGACAGTTCCTCTGTTCCATGAACAGTTCCTCTGTCCCATCGGACAGTTCCTCTGTCCCACCGGACAGTTCCTTTGTCCCATCGAACAGTTCCTCTGTCCCAACGGATACTTCCTCTGTCCCACCGGACAGTTCCTCTGTCCCACCGGACAGTTCCTCTGTCCCACCGGACAGTTCCTCTGTCCCACCGGACAGTTCCTCTGTCCCACCGGACAGTTCCTCTGTCCCACCGGACAGTTCCTCTGTCCCACCGGACAGTTCCTCTGTCCCACCGGACCGTTCCTCTGACCCACCTGACAGTTCCTCTGTTCCATGTACAGTTCCTCTGCCCCATCGGACAGTTCCCTAGTCCCACCGAACAGTTCCTCTGTCCCATCGTACAGTTCTTCTGTCTGTCTGACTACAAGTGGATGGGTGTAATATTCTCCGGTAAAATAAATATACTCGTACATATGTTCAAATGTAGATTCCTACAATCAAGAATGTATGTTCATACACCGAACAGTTCCTCTTTTCCACCGGACAGTTCTTCTGTTCCATGAAGAGTTCCTCTGTCCCATCGGACAGTTCCCTAGTCCCACCGGACAGTTCCTCTGTCCCACCGGACAGTTCCTCTGTCCCACCGGACAGTTCTTCTGTCTGTCTGACTACAAGTGGATGGGTGTAATACTCTCCGGTTAAATAAATATACTCGTACATATGTTCAAATGTAGATTCCTACAGTCATGGATGTATGAACATACACCGAACAGTTCCTCTTTTCCACCGGACAGTTCTTCTGTTCCATGAACAGTTCCTCTGTCCCATCGGACAGTTCCTCTGTCCCAACGGATACTTCCTCTGTCCCACCGGACAGTTCCTCTGTCACACCGGACAGTTCCTCAGTCCCACCGGACAGTTCCTCTGTCCCACCGGACAGTTCCTCTGTCCCACCGGACAGTTCCTCTGACCCACCTGACAGTTCCTCTGTTCCATGTACAGTTCCTCTGCCTCATCGGACAGTTCCCTAGTCCCACCGAACAGTTCCTCTGTCCCATCGTACAGTTCTTCTGTCAGTCTGAGAACAAGTGGATGGGTGTAATCAAAGATATTAGAAGAACGAGATATGCTATGTTGGCCGCCGGACCGTAGCCGGAGAAAAACCTAATTAGGGTACTTTGAACGGTATCGGGACGTGTACGCACAGAAATCTGTTCTATGTATTAGTGCGGATACCTTAGCGATGCCTTAGCGTAAGCGAAGGTGTGCAGTAGTATTTTTGAACAAAACCGGCGACACTCGGCAAAACAATTCCACTCAGTACGAACTGCGCATAGCACATCTCGTTCTTCTAATATCTTTGGGTGTAATACTCTCCGGTAAAATAAATATACTCGTACATTTGTTCAAATGTAGATTCCTACAGTCATGAATGTATGCACATACACCGAACAGTTCCTCTGTCTCATCGGAAAGTTCCTCTGTCCCACCGGATACTTCCTCTGTCCCACCGGACAGTTCCTCTGTCCCACCGGACAGTTCCTCTGTCCCACCGGACAGTTCCTCTGTCCCACCGGACAGTTCCTCTGTCCCACCGGACAGTTCGTCTGACCCACCTGACAGTTCCTCAATCCCACCGGACAGTTCCTCTGTCCCACCGGACAGTTCCTCTGACCCACCTGACAGTTCCTCTGTTCCATGTACAGTTCCTCTGCCCCATCGGCCAGTTCCCTAGTCCCACCGAACAGTTCCTCTGTCCCATCGTACAGTTCTTCTGTCTGTCTGAGTACAAGTGGATGGGTGTAATACTCTCCGGTAAAATAAATATACTCGTACATATCTTCAAATGTAGATTCCTTTAGTCATGAATGTATGTTCATACACCGAACAGTTCCTCTTTTCCACCGGACAGTTCTTCTGTTCCATGAACAGTTCCTCTGTCCCATCGGACAGTTCCTCTGTCCCAACGGATACTTCCTCTGTCCCACCGGACAGTTCCTCTGTCACACCGGACAGTTCCTCAGTCCCACCGGACAGTTCCTCTGTCCCACCGGACAGTTCCTCTGTCCCACCGGACAGTTCCTCTGACCCACCTGACAGTTCCTCTGTTCAATGAAAAGTTCATCTGCCCCATCGGACAGTTCCACAGTTTCACCAAACAGTTCCTCTGTCCCATCGTACAGTTCTTCTGTCTGTCTGACTACAAGTGGATGGGTGTAATACTCTCCGGTTAAATAAATATACTCGTACATATGTTCAAATGTAGATTCCTACAGTCATGAATGTATGTTCATACACCGAACAGTTCCTCTGTCCCACCGGACAGTTCCTCTGACCCCCCTGACAGTTCCTCTGTTCCATGAACAGTTCCTCTGTCCCATCGGACAGTTCCTCTGTCCCACCGGACACTTCCTCTGTCCCACCGGACAGTTCCTCTGTCCCACCGGACAGTTCCTCTGTCCCACCGGACAAATCCTCTGTCCCACCTGACAGTTCCTCTGTTCCATGAAAAGTTCATCTGCCCCATCGGACAGTTCCTCAGTTTCACCAAACAGTTCCTCTGTCCCATCGTACAGTTCTTCGGTCTGTCTGACTACAAGTGGATGGGTGTAATACTCTCCGGTTAAATAAATATACTCGTACATATGTTCAAATGTAGATTCCTACAGTCATGAATGTATGTACATACACCGAACAGTTCCTCTGTCCCACCGAACAGTTCCTCTTTTCCACCGGACAGTTCTTCTGTTCCATGAATAGTTCCTCTCTCCCATCGGACAGTTCCTCTGTCCCACCGGATACTTTCTCTGTCCCACCGGACAGTTCCTCTGTCCCACCGGACAGTTACTCTGTCCCACCGGACAGTTCCTCTGTCCCACCGGACAGTTCCTCTGTCCCACCGGACACTTCCTCTGACCCACCGGACAGTTCCTCTGTCCCACCGGACAGTTCCTCTGTCCCACCGGACAAATCCTCTGTCCCACCTGACAGTTCCTCTGTTCCATGAAAAGTTCATCTGCCCCATCGGACAGTTCCTCAGTTTCACCAAACAGTTCCTCTGTCCCATCGTACAGTTCTTCTGTCTGTCTGACTACAAGTGGATGGGTGTAATACTCTCCGGTAAAATAAATATACTCGCACATATGTTCAAATGTAGATTCCTACAGTCATGAATGTATGTACATACACCGAACAGTACCTCAGTCCCACCGGACAGTTCCTCTGTCCCATCGGACAGTTCCTCTGTCCCATCGGACAGTTCCTCTGTCCCAACGGATACTTCCTCTGTCCCACCGGACAGTTCCTCTGTCCCACCGGACAGTTCCTCTGTCCCACCGGACAGTTCCTCTGTCCCACCGGACAGTTCCTCTGTCCCACCGGACAGTTCCTCTGTCCCACCGGACAGTTCCTCTGTCCCACCGGACAGTTCCTCTGACCCACCTGACAGTTCCTCTGTTCCATGTACAGTTCCTCTGCCCCATCGGACAGTTCCCTAGTCCCACCGAACAGTTCCTCTGTCCCATCGTACAGTTCTTCTGTCTGTCTGACTACAAGTGGATGGGTGTAATATTCTCCGTGAAAAATAAAAATACTCGTACATATGTTCAAATGTAGATTCCTACAATCAAGAATGTATGTACATACACCGAACAGTTCCTCTTTTCCACCGGACAGTTCTTCTGTTCCATGAAGAGTTCCTCTGTCCCATCGGACAGTTCCCTAGTCCCACCGGACAGTTCCTCTGTCCCACCGGACAGTTCTTCTGTCTGTCTGACTACAAGTGGATGGGTGTAATATTCTCCGGTAAAATAAATATACTCGTACATATGTTCAAATGTAGATTCCTACAATCAAGAATGTATGTTCATACACCGAACAGTTCCTCTTTTCCACCGGACAGTTCTTCTGTTCCATGAAGAGTTCCTCTGTCCCATCGGACAGTTCCCTAGTCCCACCGGACAGTTCCTCTGTCCCACCGGACAGTTCCTCTGTCCCACCGGACAGTTCTTCTGTCTGTCTGACTACAAGTGGATGGGTGTAATACTCTCCGGTTAAATAAATATACTCGTACATATGTTCAAATGTAGATTCCTACAGTCATGGATGTATGAACATACACCGAACAGTTCCTCTTTTCCACCGGACAGTTCTTCTGTTCCATGAACAGTTCCTCTGTCCCATCGGACAGTTCCTCTGTCCCAACGGATACTTCCTCTGTCCCACCGGACAGTTCCTCTGTCACACCGGACAGTTCCTCAGTCCCACCGGACAGTTCCTCTGTCCCACCGGACAGTTCCTCTGTCCCACCGGACAGTTCCTCTGACCCACCTGACAGTTCCTCTGTTCCATGTACAGTTCCTCTGCCTCATCGGACAGTTCCCTAGTCCCACCGAACAGTTCCTCTGTCCCATCGTACAGTTCTTCTGTCAGTCTGAGAACAAGTGGATGGGTGTAATCAAAGATATTAGAAGAACGAGATATGCTATGTTGGCCGCCGGACCGTAGCCGGAGAAAAACCTAATTAGGGTACTTTGAACGGTATCGGGACGTGTACGCACAGAAATCTGTTCTATGTATTAGTGCGGATACCTTAGCGATGCCTTAGCGTAAGCGAAGGTGTGCAGTAGTATTTTTGAACAAAACCGGCGACACTCGGCAAAACAATTCCACTCAGTACGAACTGCGCATAGCACATCTCGTTCTTCTAATATCTTTGGGTGTAATACTCTCCGGTAAAATAAATATACTCGTACATTTGTTCAAATGTAGATTCCTACAGTCATGAATGTATGCACATACACCGAACAGTTCCTCTGTCTCATCGGAAAGTTCCTCTGTCCCACCGGATACTTCCTCTGTCCCACCGGACAGTTCCTCTGTCCCACCGGACAGTTCCTCTGTCCCACCGGACAGTTCCTCTGTCCCACCGGACAGTTCCTCTGTCCCACCGGACAGTTCGTCTGACCCACCTGACAGTTCCTCAATCCCACCGGACAGTTCCTCTGTCCCACCGGACAGTTCCTCTGACCCACCTGACAGTTCCTCTGTTCCATGTACAGTTCCTCTGCCCCATCGGCCAGTTCCCTAGTCCCACCGAACAGTTCCTCTGTCCCATCGTACAGTTCTTCTGTCTGTCTGAGTACAAGTGGATGGGTGTAATACTCTCCGGTAAAATAAATATACTCGTACATATCTTCAAATGTAGATTCCTTTAGTCATGAATGTATGTTCATACACCGAACAGTTCCTCTTTTCCACCGGACAGTTCTTCTGTTCCATGAACAGTTCCTCTGTCCCATCGGACAGTTCCTCTGTCCCAACGGATACTTCCTCTGTCCCACCGGACAGTTCCTCTGTCACACCGGACAGTTCCTCAGTCCCACCGGACAGTTCCTCTGTCAAACCGGACAGTTCCTCTGTCCCACCGGACAGTTCCTCTGACCCACCTGACAGTTCCTCTGTTCAATGAAAAGTTCATCTGCCCCATCGGACAGTTCCACAGTTTCACCAAACAGTTCCTCTGTCCCATCGTACAGTTCTTCTGTCTGTCTGACTACAAGTGGATGGGTGTAATACTCTCCGGTTAAATAAATATACTCGTACATATGTTCAAATGTAGATTCCTACAGTCATGAATGTATGTTCATACACCGAACAGTTCCTCTGTCCCACCGGACAGTTCCTCTGACCCCCATGACAGTTCCTCTGTTCCATGAACAGTTCCTCTGTCCCATCGGACAGTTCCTCTGTCCCACCGGACACTTCCTCTGTCCCACCGGACAGTTCCTCTGTCCCACCGGACAGTTCCTCTGTCCCACCGGACAAATCCTCTGTCCCACCTGACAGTTCCTCTGTTCCATGAAAAGTTCATCTGCCCCATCGGACAGTTCCTCAGTTTCACCAAACAGTTCCTCTGTCCCATCGTACAGTTCTTCGGTCTGTCTGACTACAAGTGGATGGGTGTAATACTCTCCGGTTAAATAAATATACTCGTACATATGTTCAAATGTAGATTCCTACAGTCATGAATGTATGTACATACACCGAACAGTTCCTCTGTCCCACCGAACAGTTCCTCTTTTCCACCGGACAGTTCTTCTGTTCCATGAATAGTTCCTCTCTCCCATCGGACAGTTCCTCTGTCCCACCGGATACTTTCTCTGTCCCACCGGACAGTTCCTCTGTCCCACCGGACAGTTACTCTGTCCCACCGGACAGTTCCTCTGTCCCACCGGACAGTTCCTCTGTCCCACCGGACACTTCCTCTGACCCACCGGACAGTTCCTCTGTCCCACCGGACAGTTCCTCTGTCCCACCGGACAAATCCTCTGTCCCACCTGACAGTTCCTCTGTTCCATGAAAAGTTCATCTGCCCCATCGGACAGTTCCTCAGTTTCACCAAACAGTTCCTCTGTCCCATCGTACAGTTCTTCTGTCTGTCTGACTACAAGTGGATGGGTGTAATACTCTCCGGTTAAATAAATATACTCGTACATATGTTCAAATGTAGATTCCTACAGTCATGGATGTATGAACATACACCGAACAGTTCCTCTTTTCCACCGGACAGTTCTTCTGTTCCATGAAGAGTTCCTCTGTCCCATCGGACAGTTCCCTAGTCCCACCGGACAGTTCCTCTGTCCCACCGGACAGTTCTTCTGTCTGTCTGACTACAAGTGGATGGGTGTAATACTCTCCGGTTAAATAAATATACTCGTACATATGTTCAAATGTAGATTCCTACAGTCATGGATGTATGAACATACACCGAACAGTTCCTCTTTTCCACCGGACAGTTCTTCTGTTCCATGAAGAGTTCCTCTGTCCCATCGGACAGTTCCCTAGTCCCACCGGACAGTTCCTCTGTCCCACCGGACAGTTCTTCTGTCTGTCTGACTACAAGTGGATGGGTGTAATACTCTCCGGTTAAATAAATATACTCGTACATATGTTCAAATGTAGATTCCTACAGTCATGGATGTATGAACATACACCGAACAGTTCCTCTTTTCCACCGGACAGTTCTTCTGTTCCATGAACAGTTCCTCTGTCCCATCGGACAGTTCCTCTGTCCCACCGGACAGTTCCTCTGTCCCACCGGACAGTTCCTTTGTCCCATCGGACAGTTCCTCTGTCCCAACGGATACTTCCTCTGTCCCACCGGACAGTTCCTCTGTCCCACCGGACAGTTCCTCTGTCCCACCGGACAGTTCCTCTGTCCCACCGGACAGTTCCTCTGTCCCACCGGACAGTTCCTCTGTCCCACCGGACAGTTCCTCTGACCCACCTGACAGTTCCTCTGTCCCACCGGACAGTTCCTCTGACCCCCCTGACAGTTCCTCTGTTCCATGAACAGTTCCTCTGTCCCATCGGACAGTTCCTCTGTCCCACCGGACACTTCCTCTGTCCCACCGGACAGTTTCTCTGTACCACCGGACAGTTCCTCTGTCCCACCGGACAGTTCCTCTGTTCTACCGGACAGTTCATCTGTCCCACCGGACAGTTCCTCTGTCCCACTGGACAGTTCCTCTGTCCCACCGGAAATTTCCTCTGTCCCATCGTACAGTTCTTTTGTCAGTCTGAGTACAAGTGGATGTATGTAATACTCTCCGGTAAAATAAATATACTCGTACATATGTTCAAATGTATATTCCTACAGTCATGAATGTATGTACATACACCGAACAGTTCCTCTTTTCTTCCGGACAGTTCTTCTGATCCATGAACAGTTCCTCTGTCCCACCGGACAGTTCCTCTGTCCCACCGGACAGTTCCTCTGTCCCACCGGACAGTTCCTCTGTCCCACCGGACAGTTCCTCTGTCCCACCGGACAGTTCCTCTGTCCCACCGGACAGTTCCTCTGACCCACCTGACAGTTCCTCTGTTTATTTATTTATTTTATTTATTTATTTTATTTATTTATTTATTTTTTTTTTTTATCAAAAGAAAGTACATATTACATATTGGATGCTTTGCCTGTCCAGCTAGGAAAGTTTCCCGTTCTAGGACAGACAAATTGACATGTTTAGCTCATATTATTACTGAAATGTACGTAATTACATAACAAAAACCAAAAAAAAAAAAAGTTTCATTTTTCTCTGAAACTAAGTTGTGTAATAAAGAAAATGTATATAATAAATATAAGTACACATACATTGTTTTGTGAGAAGTAGAAAAAATTAATCTGGTACCATATATTATAATCGGATTTACCGAATTAACCTGGTAACATAAAATATTAAAATTTACAGAGTATGAGGTAAGCGTTGTAACTAGAATGTGTAATAAATTATGTGCATGATTGTTTTCACTGAATTAAAACATGAATTCAGAACAAATTATATTATACGACAATACGAATATACACCGCGCTCATTTCTTGAACTACTGCTAAAATGTAAAAACAATAACTATTCCATGTACAGTTCCTCTGCCCCATCGGACAGTTCCCTAGTCCCACCGAACAGTTCCTCTGTCCCATCGTACAGTTCTTCTGTCTGTCTGACTACAAGTGGATGGGTGTAATATTCTCCGTGAAAAATAAAAATACTCGTACATATGTTCAAATGTAGATTCCTACAATTAAGAATGTATGTACATTCACCGAACAGTTCCTCTAACCCACCGGCAGGTTCTCTGTCCCACCGGACAGTTCCTCTGTCCCACCGGACAGATCCTCTGTCCCACCGGACAGTTCCTCTGTCCCACCGGACAGTTCTTCTGTCTGTCTGACTACAAGTGGATGGGTGTAATACTCTCCGGTTAAATAAATATACTCGTACATATGTTCAAATGTAGATTCCTACAGTCATGGATGTATGAACATACACCGAACAGTTCCTCTTTTCCACCGGACAGTTCTTCTGTTCCATGAACAGTTCCTCTGTCCCACCGGACAGTTCCTCTGTCCCACCGGACAGTTCCTCTGTCCCACCGGACAGTTCCTCTGTCCCAACGGACAGTTCCTCTGTCCCACCGGACAGTTCCTCTGTCCCACCGGACAGTTCCTCTGTCCCACCGGACAGTTCCTCTGACCCACCTGACAGTTCCTCTGTTCCATGTACAGTTCCTCTGTCCCACCGGACAGTTCCTCTGTCCCACCGGACAGTTCCTCTGTCCCACCGGACAGTTCCTCAGACCCCCCTGACAGTTCCTCTGTTCCATGTACAGTTCCTCTGTCCCACCGGACAGTTCCTCTGTCCCACCGGACAGTTCCTCTGTCCCACCGGACAGTTTCTCTGTACCACCGGACAGTTATTTTGTCCCACCGGACAGTTCCTCTGTCCCACCTGACAGTTCCTCTGTTCCATGTACAGTTCCTCTGCCTCATCGGACAGTTCCCTAGTCCCACCGAGCAGTTCCTCTGTCCCATCGTACAGTTCTTCTGTCAGTCTGCGAACAAGTGGATGGGTGTAATCAATGATATTAGAAGAACGAGATATGCTATGTTGGCCGCCGGACCGTAGCCGGAGAACAACCTAATTAGGGTACTTTGAACGGTATCGGGACGTGTACGCACAGAAATCTGTTCTATGTATTAGTGCGGATACCTTAGCGATTCCTTAGCGTAAGCGAAGGTGTGCAGTAGTATTTTTGAACAAAACCGGCGACACTTGGCAAAACAATCCCACTCAGTACGAACTGCGCATAGCACATCTCGTTCTTCTAATATCTTTGGGTGTAATACTCTCCGGTAAAATAAATATACTCGTACATTTGTTCAAATGTAGTTTCCTACAGTCATGAATTAATGCACATACACCGAACAGTTCCTCTGTCCCATCGGACAGTTCCTCTGTCCCACCGGATACTTACTCTGTCCCACCGGACAGTTCCTCTGTCCCACCGGAAAGTTACTCTGTCCCACCGGACAGTTCCTCTGTCCCACCGGACAGTTCCTCTGTCCAACCGGACAGTTCCTCTGACCCCCCTGACAGTTCCTCTGTTCCATGTACAGTTCCTCTGCCCCATCGGACAGTTCCCTAGTCCCACCGAACAGTTCCTCTGTCCCATCGTACAGTTCTTCTGTCTGTCTGACTACAAGTGGATGGGTGTAATATTCTCCGGTAAAATAAATATACTCGTATATATGTTCAAATGTAGATTCCTACAATCAAGAATGTATGTACATACACCGAACAGTTCCTCTTTTCCACCGGACAGTTCTTCTGTTCCATGAAGAGTTCCTCTGTCCCATCGGACAGTTCCCTAGTCCCACCGAACAGTTCCTCTGTCCCACCGGACAGTTCCTCTGTCCCACCGGACAGTTCCTCTGTCCCACCGGACAGTTCCTCTGTCCCACCGGACAGTTCCTCTGACCCACCTGACAGTTCCTCTGTTCCATGTACAGTTCCTCTGCCCCATCGGACAGTTCCCTAGTCCCACCGAACAGTTCCTCTGTCCCATCGTACAGTTCTTCTGTCTGTCTGACTACAAGTGGATGGGTGTAATATTCTCCGTGAAAAATAAAAATACTCGTACATATGTTCAAATGTAGATTCCTACAATCAAGAATGTATGTACATACACCGAACAGTTCCTCTTTTCCACCGGACAGTTCTTCTGTTCCATGAAGAGTTCCTCTGTCCCATCGGACAGTTCCCTAGTCCCACCGGACAGTTCCTCTGTCCCACCGGACAGTTCTTCTGTCTGTCTGACTACAAGTGGATGGGTGTAATACTCTCCGGTTAAATAAATATACTCGTACATATGTTCAAATGTAGATTCCTACAGTCATGGATGTATGAACATACACCGAACAGTTCCTCTTTTCCACCGGACAGTTCTTCTGTTCCATGAACAGTTCCTCTGTCCCATCGGACAGTTCCTCTGTCCCACCGGACAGTTCCTCTGTCCCACCGGACAGTTCCTTTGTCCCATCGGACAGTTCCTCTGTCCCAACGGATACTTCCTCTGTCCCACCGGACAGTTCCTCTGTCCCACCGGACAGTTCCTCTGTCCCACCGGACAGTTCCTCTGTCCCACCGGACAGTTCCTCTGTCCCACCGGACAGTTCCTCTGTCCCACCGGACAGTTCCTCTGACCCACCTGACAGTTCCTCTGTCCCACCGGACAGTTCCTCTGACCCCCCTGACAGTTCCTCTGTTCCATGAACAGTTCCTCTGTCCCATCGGACAGTTCCTCTGTCCCACCGGACACTTCCTCTGTCCCACCGGACAGTTTCTCTGTACCACCGGACAGTTCCTCTGTCCCACCGGACAGTTCCTCTGTTCTACCGGACAGTTCATCTGTCCCACCGGACAGTTCCTCTGTCCCACTGGACAGTTCCTCTGTCCCACCGGAAATTTCCTCTGTCCCATCGTACAGTTCTTTTGTCAGTCTGAGTACAAGTGGATGTATGTAATACTCTCCGGTAAAATAAATATACTCGTACATATGTTCAAATGTATATTCCTACAGTCATGAATGTATGTACATACACCGAACAGTTCCTCTTTTCTTCCGGACAGTTCTTCTGATCCATGAACAGTTCCTCTGTCCCACCGGACAGTTCCTCTGTCCCACCGGACAGTTCCTCTGTCCCACCGGACAGTTCCTCTGTCCCACCGGACAGTTCCTCTGTCCCACCGGACAGTTCCTCTGTCCCACCGGACAGTTCCTCTGACCCACCTGACAGTTCCTCTGTTCCATGTACAGTTCCTCTGCCCCATCGGACAGTTCCCTAGTCCCACCGAACAGTTCCTCTGTCCCATCGTACAGTTCTTCTGTCTGTCTGACTACAAGTGGATGGGTGTAATATTCTCCGTGAAAAATAAAAATACTCGTACATATGTTCAAATGTAGATTCCTACAATTAAGAATGTATGTACATTCACCGAACAGTTCCTCTAACCCACCGGCAGGTTCTCTGTCCCACCGGACAGTTCCTCTGTCCCACCGGACAGATCCTCTGTCCCACCGGACAGTTCCTCTGTCCCACCGGACAGTTCTTCTGTCTGTCTGACTACAAGTGGATGGGTGTAATACTCTCCGGTTAAATAAATATACTCGTACATATGTTCAAATGTAGATTCCTACAGTCATGGATGTATGAACATACACCGAACAGTTCCTCTTTTCCACCGGACAGTTCTTCTGTTCCATGAACAGTTCCTCTGTCCCACCGGACAGTTCCTCTGTCCCACCGGACAGTTCCTCTGTCCCACCGGACAGTTCCTCTGTCCCAACGGACAGTTCCTCTGTCCCACCGGACAGTTCCTCTGTCCCACCGGACAGTTCCTCTGTCCCACCGGACAGTTCCTCTGACCCACCTGACAGTTCCTCTGTTCCATGTACAGTTCCTCTGTCCCACCGGACAGTTCCTCTGTCCCACCGGACAGTTCCTCTGTCCCACCGGACAGTTCCTCAGACCCCCCTGACAGTTCCTCTGTTCCATGTACAGTTCCTCTGTCCCACCGGACAGTTCCTCTGTCCCACCGGACAGTTCCTCTGTCCCACCGGACAGTTTCTCTGTACCACCGGACAGTTATTTTGTCCCACCGGACAGTTCCTCTGTCCCACCTGACAGTTCCTCTGTTCCATGTACAGTTCCTCTGCCTCATCGGACAGTTCCCTAGTCCCACCGAGCAGTTCCTCTGTCCCATCGTACAGTTCTTCTGTCAGTCTGCGAACAAGTGGATGGGTGTAATCAATGATATTAGAAGAACGAGATATGCTATGTTGGCCGCCGGACCGTAGCCGGAGAACAACCTAATTAGGGTACTTTGAACGGTATCGGGACGTGTACGCACAGAAATCTGTTCTATGTATTAGTGCGGATACCTTAGCGATTCCTTAGCGTAAGCGAAGGTGTGCAGTAGTATTTTTGAACAAAACCGGCGACACTTGGCAAAACAATCCCACTCAGTACGAACTGCGCATAGCACATCTCGTTCTTCTAATATCTTTGGGTGTAATACTCTCCGGTAAAATAAATATACTCGTACATTTGTTCAAATGTAGTTTCCTACAGTCATGAATTAATGCACATACACCGAACAGTTCCTCTGTCCCATCGGACAGTTCCTCTGTCCCACCGGATACTTACTCTGTCCCACCGGACAGTTCCTCTGTCCCACCGGAAAGTTACTCTGTCCCACCGGACAGTTCCTCTGTCCCACCGGACAGTTCCTCTGTCCAACCGGACAGTTCCTCTGACCCCCCTGACAGTTCCTCTGTTCCATGTACAGTTCCTCTGCCCCATCGGACAGTTCCCTAGTCCCACCGAACAGTTCCTCTGTCCCATCGTACAGTTCTTCTGTCTGTCTGACTACAAGTGGATGGGTGTAATATTCTCCGGTAAAATAAATATACTCGTATATATGTTCAAATGTAGATTCCTACAATCAAGAATGTATGTACATACACCGAACAGTTCCTCTTTTCCACCGGACAGTTCTTCTGTTCCATGAAGAGTTCCTCTGTCCCATCGGACAGTTCCCTAGTCCCACCGAACAGTTCCTCTGTCCCTTCGTACAGTTCTTCTGTCTGTCTGACTACAAGTGGATGGGTGTAATACTCTACGGGAAAATAAATATACTCGTCCATATGTTCAAATGTAGATTTCTACAATCATGAATGTATGTACATACACCGAACAGTTCCTCTAACCCACCGGCAGGTTCTCTGTCCCACCGGACAGTTCCTCTGTCCCACCGGACAGATCCTCTGTCCCACCGGACAGTTCCTCTGTCCCACCGGACAGTTCTTCTGTCTGTCTGACTACAAGTGGATGGGTGTAATACTCTCCGGTTAAATAAATATACTCGTACATATGTTCAAATGTAGATTCCTACAGTCATGGATGTATGAACATACACCGAACAGTTCCTCTTTTCCACCGGACAGTTCTTCTGTTCCATGAACAGTTCCTCTGTCCCATCGGACAGTTCTTCTGTCCCAACGGACACTTCCTCTGTCCCACCGGACAGTTCCTCTGTCACACCGGACAGTTCCTCAGTCCCACCGGACAGTTCCTCTGTCCCACCGGACAGTTCCTCTGTCCCACCGGACAGTTCCTCTGACCCACCTGACAGTTCCTCTGTTCCATGTACAGTTCCTCTGCCTCATCGGACAGTTCCCTAGTCCCACTGAACAGTTCCTCTGTCCCATCGTACAGTTCTTCTGTCAGTCTGAGAACAAGTGGATGGGTGTAATGGGTGTAATCAAAGATATTAGAAGAACGTTCCTCTGTCCCTCCGGACAGTTCCTCTGTCCCACCGGACAGTTCGTCTGACCCACCTGACAGTTCCTCTGTCCCACCGGACAGTTCCTCCGTCCCACCGGACAGTTCCTCTCTCCCACCGACAGTTCCTCTGTCCCACCGGACAGTTCCTCTGTCCCACCGGACAGTTCCTCTGTCCCACCGGACAGTTCCTCTGACCCACCTGACAGTTCCTCTGTTCCATGTACAGTTCCTCTACCCCATCGGACAGTTCCCTAGTCCCACCGAACAGTTCCTCTGTCCCACCGGACAGTTCCTTTGTCCCATCGGACAGTTCCTCTGTCCCAACGGATACTTCCTCTGTCCCACCGGACAGTTCCTCCGTCCCACCGGACAGTTCCTCTCTCCCACCGACAGTTCCTCTGTCCCACCGGACAGTTCCTCTGTCCCACCGGACAGTTCCTCTGTCCCACCGGACAGTTCCTCTGTCCCACCAGACAGTTCCTCTGACCCACCTGACAGTTCTTCTGTTCCATGAACAGTTCCTCTGTCCCATCGGACAGTTCCTCTGTCCCAACGGATACTTCCTCTGTCCCACCGGACAGTTCCTCTGTCACACCGGACAGTTCCTCAGTCCCACCGGACAGTTCCTCTGTCTGTCTGAGTACAAGTGGATGGGTGTAATACTCTCCGGTAAAATAAATATACTCGTACATATGTTCAAATGTAGATTCCTTTAGTGTGGTGAACGTATGTCTGTCGGTATGAAAGAGACAGGCATATCTGAGTGAGACAGCATGACCGAGACGTATAAAAAGGCGTGTCTGTTGTAACTCGTCCTCTCTTTGCAACAACATCTCGAATACTGTACATTAGTAATAACACTAAATAAACCAAATAGTATGGAGTATCCAAACGACTATTATTTACATCTTATCTGAGTGATCGACACGGCAGATCACCACAGTTGGCGCAGCCGAAAAAGGAAGCTGAACGGCCGCAAAATTCTTCCTGGAGGAAGAACCGTAGCCGCAGCTGAAAGAACTACAGTTGGAGCAGCCGAAAAAGGAAGCTGAACGGCCGCAAAATTCTTCCTGGAGGAAGAACCGTAGCCGCAGCTGAAAGAACTACAGTTGGAGCAGCCGAAAAAGGAATCTGAACAGCTATTAAATTCTTCCTGGAGGAAGAACTACAGTTGGAGCAGCCGAAAAAGGAAGCTGATCAGCCATTAAATTCTTCCTGGAGGAAGAACCACAGTAGGCGCAGCTGAAAGAACCATAGTTTGGTTATAATCCCACCGAGCACCGCGGAAGGGATTATTGTCGCATAAAAAATAAAATAATTTGGGGGCAGCTTCACGGACAGTATCGGACATTGAAGGAGCATCAAGGCAAGGAACTGGTGAGGAGATTCAAGGCGCTGAGCTCAAGGAATCAGCAGCCGAGAAACCGGATGAAAAACGGATCCAGGCAGCTTGTACGGGGACCCGACACGGGAAGGCGTGGCGGTGGTGACCGGACGAGAAGGACGACCAGGAATCCGGACGGAGCCAGAAGACGGTCGGACGCGGAAGGGCGGCGATCGGCGGCAGCATCAATCATCAGATTCGTGAGTTGAGTGCTGTTTGTTGTTGGTTTTTCTGATTATTGGTAATCTGTGTGGAAATGGAGGGAGTGGGTTTACCCAGGTTTTGTCACCTTAGGGACGGGCTGGAGACGTTCGTGCTACAGTTTGAGCAGTTGATCCTCGTCAATGATGACAAATTTAAATCCGAGGATAAAAAGAGGGCGGTTTTAATATCCCACCTACACACAGACACGATTAATCTACTGATAGATTTATGTTTTCCAAAAAAAATAACAGAATTATCGGTTGAAAATATATTTTTGTTATTAGGAAACCACATTGGTGTTTCAAAGAATGTGTTTAAGGAACGTGGAAATTTTTTTGCGGCGAAACAAAAAGTTGGGGAATCTATAAATGATTATATAGCTAGGTTACGTTGTCTAACAAGATTCTGCAAATTTGAAAGCAGACTGGAAGAAAACTTAAAAGATATTTTTGTGACTGGTTTATTAGAAGGTCGTATTAAAGAAAAAATGTTTTTAGATGCAGAGAAGCTGACTTTAAAAAGTACATTAGAGTGCGCATCGGGAATGGATTCATTTCATAAAAATATTACGTGTATTAAATCCGAGAGTGTCGGGCTCATTTCTAGAAGTAAGAAAAATTTTAATAGTAGTGCAGGTAGGAATTATTCTACTTCACCGGCGCGGGCGAAAGACAAAAATGTTACAATTCCCAGAAAGAAATCAGTAGAACGTATACAACAGTTGAAGTGCAAATATTGTAATTTAAATAATCATGATTCCAGTAATTGTAGATTAAAAAACGTGACGTGTTTTAATTGCAAAAACAAGGGACATTTTAGTAAAAATTGTCGCGAAAAAAAACGGGAGGAAGTTTCATCTGTGTTTGTGAATTCAAGTGAAATAAATTCAAGGTTAACAAGAAATACCGATCCCATTTATTTATCGTTAAAAGTTAATAACGGTATCATCATAAAAGGATTATTTGACACGGGTGCAGGAATATCGATCCTATCGGATAAAGATTATTGGGAACATTTTAAAGATGTACAATTGAAGCCGAAGAATTTAACCCTGAAGGGTTACAATAATTGTAAGTTACAGTTACTTGGATGTTTAATTTTGTCAATTAATTTCAATGGTATTACTAAAATAATGGAATTTTGTGTTGTAAAGGATGGTTCAACCACTGTGCTAGGTAGAGACTTCGTAAAAGAATTTAACATTGGTTTTACGGGTTTCGAGACGGTTTCTTCACAGTTGAAAAGTGAAATACTCACGCATAATATTCTCGACGTAAACAATAATAGTGTCGATACGTTAGTGCGTAAATATCCGGAGGTATTTTCAAGTAAACTAGGTAGATTCAATAAATTTAAAGTTCATTTAAAATTGAAAGAAAATGCAGAACCGAAATTCTGCAATCCGAGAAGTATTCCTTTCGCTTTGAAAGCGAAAGTTGAAACGGAATTGAACCGTTTACAGGAAGAGGGAATTTTAGTTCCGATTAGTTATAGCAAGTTTGCATCTCCTATCGTGCCCGTAGTTAAAAGCGACGGAAGCATTAGAATTTGCGGGGATTATAAATGTACTGTCAATCCACAGTTGATTATTGACAAATATCCCATGCCGAAGATAGAAGTTTTATTATCACAAATTTCGGGCGGAATAATATTTTCAAAAATTGATTTACGTCAAGCTTATTTACAGTTGGAACTAGACGAAGAAAGTATGGAATATACTACGATTTCTACACATTTAGGATTATTTAAATTCACTAGGCTAGTGTTTGGGATTAACAGTGCACCGGCAATATTTTGTAGAACTATAGCTTCATGTCTACAAGGTTTGAAGAAAACAGCGGTTTTCCTGGATGATATTATGGTTACAGGAGAAACGATAGAGGAACATAATGCTAATTTAAATGCAGTTCTTAATAGGTTAAAAGATTGCGGTTTGTGCGTAAATATTCAAAAGTGCAATTTTAACGCTTCATCGGTATGTTTCTTAGGGTTTGAAATCTCGAAGGAAGGGATTAAACCTATGGAAGATAAAACGAACGCAATTAGTAAAGTCGCGCAACCAAAAGATTTATCAGAGCTACGCAGTTTTTTAGGAATGGTAAATTTTTACCGATCTTTTGTGCCAAATATGTCTATGTTATTAGATCCTTTGCACAAATTATTGAAAAAAAATACGAATTTTGATTTTAATCAAGATTGCGTAAAAGTTTTTAATAAAATAAAATTAATTTTATGTGATAATCGAGTGTTAGCACATTACGATCCAAATGTTACTTTGAAGGTAGTTACGGACGCCTCAACGAAAGGTTTGGGTGCAACATTGTTACATGTGTATGAAAATAATTTACAAAGACCTATTTCTTTTGTTTCTCGTAAACTGACAGAAGCGGAAAAGAAATATTCAATTTTAGACCTCGAGGCTTGTGCAATTGTGTTTGCTTTTAAGAAGTTTTTCGAGTACATTTACGGAAGGGAATTCATTCTAGAAATAGATAATGAACCTTTATGTAGAATTTTTGGTGAAAAAAAAGGAATTCCTGTTTTAACTTGTAATAGATTACAACGTTATGGTGTAATTCTCTCATCTTTCAATTATAAAGTTCAATACGTAAAATCAACATTAAATTGTTCGGATTACTTATCTCGCGTACCTGTAGGAGATCCTGTTGAGGAAAATAATAACTTTGATTCAAGAATTTTGTGTTTATTCAAAAATAATAGCGAGATGCCAATAGATGTTGAGGAAGTTAAAGCAGAATCTAATACGGATAAATTATTATTAGAGATAAAAAAATTATCTTAGAACAGGGTGGCCAAATAAAGTCAATAAGGATGATTGCAAATGGATTTATTGGATAAAAAGGAACGATTTATCAATAATTGATGATTGTATTTTCTGGAACCATAGGTTAGTAATTCCAATAAGTTTAAGGGATAAGATATTAAGCTTATTGCATAGATCTCATCTAGGGATTGCCAAGATAAAAGGGCTAGCTAGAGGCTATTTTTGGTGGCCAGGGATTGACAGTCAAATTGAATTTTTAGTTAGAGAGTGCGGAATTTGTGCGGAAATTCAACCATCACAACCCAAGAGTGAGTTAACTCCATGGCCGATAACGGAAGAAATTTGGAGTAGGGTTCATATAGATTACGTAGGGCCTATCGGAAATAAATATTTTTTGGTAATCATAGATTCAACCTCAAAATGGTTGGATTGCGTGGAAGTAAATTCACCTAACTCAGATAATACCATTAAAATCTTAAAGAGATTATTCAGTTATTTCGGTAGTGTACAAACCTTAGTTTCTGATAATGGAGCAGCATTCATGTCAGCAGACTTTAAACAGTTTTGCGAGAGAAATGGCATTAAACATTTAACAACACCTATAAATCATCCTCAATCAAATGGATTGGCAGAGAATGCAGTCAAAACGTGTAAAAATTTTTTAAAGAAAATATTGTTAGAAAAAAAATTTCAGTCAGGTTATAATGAGAAGTTAGAATGTTTTCTCATAGATTATAGGAATGCACCACACTGTACAACAGGGTTAGAGCCAGCAGTTGTAATGTTTGGTAGAAGGTTAAGGTCAAATTTGAATAATTTTATACCTAGAGGGGGGAAGGTAAAGGAAAATGTGATTGATAAAGATACCAAAATGAAAATGTCAAAATGTCAGGAAAATCAGAAATTCTATTATAAAAGGAATAACAAAGTATCTACGAATTTTAAGATTAATCAGAAAGTTATGGTTAGGGATTTTAGAGACCAAAACAATGATAAGTGGGTACCAGGGAAAGTACATAAACGTTTGGGAAATAAACTATATTTAATTGAGGTTAAATTGAATGATAAAATCATGTACTGGAAAAGACATTTTGATCAATTATCCAAACTGTGTGTATCATGGGAAAAGAACCCTAGTATTTTAATCCCTGAGTCTGAGACGAGGAGGCTATCGTTCGATGAGTACGATGTCTCCGACTTTGTTTCGGATGACAATCTAACGGGTGACCCTCTTTTTCCTTCCAGCTCCAGTGAACCCGTGGCGTCAACGTCGGGGAACTGGAAGGAGCGCCTTCGACCAAGGACAGAGAAATCAAAATAAGCAGCAGTCAACTCTCCGAATCAACATGGTTATAAATAAAAAAGAAAATGTTGTAAAATAATAATTAAATATGTGTATGTATGTTTTATAATTATTATTATGATAATCATGTTGTGTTACTGTCTGCTGATTTAAGTGTGGAGGGATGTGGTGAACGTATGTCTGTCGGTATGAAAGAGACAGGCATATCTGAGTGAGACAGCATGACCGAGACGTATAAAAAGGCGTGTCTGTTGTAACTCGTCCTCTCTTTGCAACAACATCTCGAATACTGTACATTAGTAATAACACTAAATAAACCAAATAGTATGGAGTATCCAAACGACTATTATTTACATCTTATCTGAGTGATCGACACGGCAGATCACCACACATATGTTCAAATGTAGATTCCTTTAGTCATGAATGTATGTTCATACACCGAACAGTTCCTCTTTTCCACGGGACAGTTCTTCTGTTCGATGAAGAGTTCCTCTGTCCCATCGGACAGTTCCTCTGTCCCACCGGACACTTCCTCTGTCCCACCGGACAGTTCCTCTGTCCCACCGGACAGTTTCTCTGTACCACCGGACAGTTCCTCTGTCCCACCGGACAGTTCCTCTGTCCTACCGGACAGTTCGTCTGTCCCACCGGACAGTTCCTCTGTCCCACTGGACAGTTCCTCTGTCCCACCGGACATTTCCTCTGTCCCATCGTACAGTTCTTCTGTCTGTCTGAGTACAAGTGGATGTATGTAATACTCTCCGGTAAAATAAATATACTCGTACATATGTTCAAATATATATTCCTACAGTCATGAATGTATGTACATACACCGAACAGTTCCTCTTTTCTTCCGGACAGTTCTTCTGTTCCATGAACAGTTCCTCTGTCCCATCGGACAGTTCCTCTGTCCCACCGGACAGTTCCTCTGTCCCACCGGACAGTTCTTTTGTCCCATCGGACAGTTCCTCTGTCCCAACGGATACTTCCTCTGTCCCACCGGACAGTTCCTCTGTCCCACCGGACAGTTCCTCTGTCCCACCGAACAGTTCCTGTGTCCCACCGGACAGTTCCTCTGACCCACCTGACAGTTCCTCTGTTCCATGTACAATTCCTCTGTCCCACCGGACAGTTCCTCTGTCCCACCGGACAGTTCCTCTGTCCCACCGGACAGTTCCTCTGTTCCATGAACAGTTCCTCTGTCCCATCGGAAGGTTCCTCTGTCCCACCGGACACTTCCTCTGTCCCACCGGACAGTTCCTCTGTCCCACCGGACAGTTTCTCTGTACCACCGGACAGTTCCTCTGTCCCCCCGGACAAATCCTCTGTCCCACCTGACAGTTCCTCTGTTCCATGAAAAGTTCCTCTGCCCCATCGGACAGTTTCCTAGTCCCACCGAACAGTTCCTCTGTCCCACCGGACAGTTCCTCTGTCCCACCGGAAAGTTCCTCTGACCCACCTGACAGTTCCTCTGTTCCATGTACAGTTCCTCTGCCTCATCGGACAGTTCCCTAGTCCCACTGAACAGTTCCTCTGTCCCATCGTACAGTTCTTCTGTCAGTCTGAGAACAAGTGGATGGGTGTAATCAAAGATTTATTTATTTCACGCCTATTAAGGCTTTTACATACATATATATAAAAAATATTTACGAAATTATACATGAAAATAGTGCAGGAAACGACTATTAATACAATTGCAGAAAAATAAATATAAAGTCAAAATATCACTCAACTTGATCTACACAGAATGCAGGCACAACATATAAAAATTCCAAAATATTTTATCTGTTTCAGTTGACAAAATTATTAAATGTTAGTCAAATCAAATTAAATACCTTTATTAAAATATTCCACTACTCGATGAAAAAAAAAACTTCAATAGGGTATGCTTATATATTGAAATTGATGTACTAAATATATCAACAACATCTGAGTATTTGTTTCCTAGTTGTTGAATCCGTCGCATAGGAGTATGATATTGGGACGTTGACATAGAATTGCTACAATAATATGGTAGGTACTGTCTTGAAACCGACCTGCTTGGAGTATGAAAAGAGATTACATATAATAAATCAGGGGTATCAAACATTGAATTAATGATTTTATACAAACAGGTTAAATCGGAAATAATTCTGCGATCAGATAATTTTATTAAATTTAATGAACAAAGTAAGTTATCGTAATTTAGGTTTTCTCTAGGAATGCCCATTTTGAAATTTACATATCTTAAAAATTTATTTTGGATTCTTTCAATCGCATGTGAATAAACCTCATAATTTGGGGACCAAACCGTGGAATTGTATTCTACATGACTCCTTACTAGTGACATATATAATGTTTTTACAGTATTTACATTATTGAAATCACTAGATACCCTTAAAATAAATCCCAACATTTTCAAAGCTTTATTGGTTATTATTTCAATATGCTTGATAAAGTTAAGTTTCGTGTCAAACCAAATACCTAAGTCATTAATTTCCGAGACAGATACTAACGACATGTTGTTAATGGAATAATCAAAAAGTATTGGATACTTTATTCGATGAAACCTCATAATTTGACATTTGCTTATGTTAAGTTGCAAGCGGTTATCACGACACCATATAATTAATCTTGACAAGTTATTTGACAATATATGGCAATCGTTAATGTTTCTGATTGCTTTGAATAATTTCAGGTCGTCTGCAAACATTAACACTTGAACATCATTGAAAATATACAATACATCATTGACAAATAATAAAAACAGGATTGGACCTAAGTGTGATCCCTGGGGAACACCACTCGTAGCAGTGAATTTGTATGAAAGTGTGCCATCAATTTTAACAGCCAGTAATCTGTTGGTCAAGTAACTATTAAACCACTTATATAGTGAACCACCTATACCGAATTTATGGAGTTTATTCAGCAATAACTCATGATTGACTTTATCGAACGCCTTGCTAAAATCGGTATAAATAGAGTCAACTTGACATTTACTAGACATGGAATCAGATATATAGTTTTGATAGGTTAACAAGTTAGTAAGGGTAGATTTTCCAGTAGAGAAACCATGTTGTTTAGGAGAAATGACGTGGTTTAGTCGGAAAATAACTTTTTTAAGAAGAATTTTTTCAAAAACTTTAGGAATTGTTGATAAAAGGCACACCGGTCTGTAATTAATCACCTCGTGTTTATCGCCTTTTTTAAAAATAGGCGTAAGAAAGCTGAATTTCCATTTAGTAGGAAAACATCCTGTTCGTAAAGACTGATTAAACAGCAAATATAAAGGATACGCCAGATTGGTAGCACAATTATTCAAAAATACAGGAGGTATTTTATCTGGTCCACCACTTTTGCTTTGATCTAGTAATTTTAGTTCAGTCAATATATCATTATATTCTATGTGGATAAAAGATAAATTAAGATTATGATCAGTAGTAAAATTTGATACTGTACTAGCAGAAACTGGTGTCTCACATTCATAAACGCTTTTAAAAAAATCAGCAAAAAGGTCAGCGATACTTTGAGTGTCTTTGGCCTTTTTACCTGCATATTCCAAGTTGGCGGGTATACCAAAGTTGTTATTTTTCATTGATTTTGCATAGTTCCAAAAATACTTTACATTATGATTTATTGAAGTTTCAACATTAATAATAAAAGAATTGTAGCACATTTTTGATAAGATTTTACAATCTTTTCTAACGTTTTTAAATTCAATATAATTTGATAATGACCTGTCTTCTTTATATTTCTTATGTAAAACTTTTTTAAGGGCAGTTAATTGAACAAGTTCTTTATTGAACCATCTCGGATATTTTGATTCTTTAAAATGAATGAGTGGGATGAGATCTGTAATAATTTTATTCAGCAAGTAATAAAATGATTCAATATTTTGATTAATGTCGCCTTCTTTAAGAAATGACAAATCTTCCTTGTGGAGACGATCATTTATGTTCCTATAGTTGGCATTTTTAAAGTTATACGTAGGAATTGAATTATTTTTATTGCCTTCTTTAGTACAAGAGATAAGTATTGCTAGTGGGGGATGGTGGTTGTCTATCGGAAGAATAGACTCTAATGATTCATTTATAATTACGTTGCTTTCATTTGACAAAACTAGATCAAGAACACGATTATTAATATTACGTACATGGTTATATTGGGTTAAATTAAAAAGTAAAGACATATCTAGAATTGCTCGTTCGCAGGCGGTTGTTGGTATTGAATTAAAATTACTGTCTAAAACGTTGAAATTGCAATTAGGTAAATTATAATCACCGCAAATAATTATTTGATGATTTGGATATTTTGTTTTTACTAACTCAACATCTTCACAGTGTTTTTTATAGATTGATATGTTGGCATTAGGAGGAATATAAACAGTTCCAATAATAGTTTTCTTGAAATCACCACTTAATAATACGAACAATTGTTCCACATCAGTATTTTTGATTTTGAGTACTTTCGAAGTAATATTTTTGCGGACCGCTATCAGGACACCACCTCCTCTTGTATTGGAGCTGGTATGGTGACTCCGGTCTGCTCGGTGGACATGGTGCCTATGTAGTCCTAGCTCCGCTGAGAAGATTGATGATGTTAGCCATGTTTCAGTGAGTATGATGACATCATTTGAGAAAGATGGAGCATTTACTCTGAACTCCTTTAATTTTGTTCTGATGCCCCTGACGTTCTGGTAGTAGATGAGGCGTTTATATGGCTGGAGTTTTTTGGTTGAACATTGATAATTTTAGGTGAGTTGTTAATATATTTTATGGTTAAATTATTTTCTCCCTTATTTTTCCGATTTTCTAACTCCTTCCATACATTTTGAATTTCTTGGCGCTGAACCCATGTTAAGTCTTTTTTGGTTTTAATACTGAAATTTTTGTAGTCTATCGCCTTTTTTTGAAGAACCAGTTTCACTTGATGTTGGTCTGACAGTTCAATCTTGATCGGACGTATTTTATCCATTTCTTTTTTACCTAAACGGAACATTTTTATTTCAGAGGTATCAACATTTTCAACTTTGCTTAGAATACTCAAAACTTTGTTCTTATCCTCCCTCATGCAGTCAGTTTGAGTACCAGTTGAGCACTCAGGAACATTAAACATTATAATATTCTTAGAACGTAATTTTCTCTCCTCCATTTCCGCTAGTGTTTCGCAAATTCCAGGTAGGTCTTGTATGGTGTTAGGTAGAGGTTGGACCTGAGGTGGCTTCTGTTGTGAGATATTTGTATAGGCCTTCAGCTCTCCTTCCAGGAAGCCCACTTTCGCACCAACAACACTAATATTCCCCAAAAGTTCCGAAAGTTTAGGAGTTAATTTAGCCATTTGTTCTTTGGTAAATTTATTCGATGGATCCATAATGGTACTGTTCATAGAGTTTATTATATTACTTGCCATCGTAATAAAATGGTAGGGATCACACGAATCCATAATTAGTAGATCGAAGCAGAAATATAATATATGAAAAAGTTTAGCTGCCCTGATCACGTACTCGGGATAGTATGCGTAAATGTGAAGGTAACTTTACGTACACACACACTAGAAGCAAGTGCGAACTGACGAATCGACAGTTCTGATGACAGATTTATAATTATTTTGTTTTTGATATATCTTTTAACTGCGAGATTGGAATCACTTGGAATTCTATCACTACACTAAAACTCGATTTGCACTTGTAATTTAGTACTTCCTATACGCACAGGTATAAAATTAAGTATTCTTATTTATGTTTTAAACTGGAGCAGAAACAAAACCGTGCACTGTTTACATGTAGTATTGTTGTATGAAGATATTAGAAGAACGAGATATGCTATGTTGGCCGCCGGACCGTAGCCGGAGAACAACCTAATTAGGGTACTTTGAACGGTATCGGGACGTGTACGCACAGAAATCTGTTCTATGTATTAGTGCGGATACCTTAGCGATGCCTTACCGTAAGCGAAGGTGTGCGGAAGTATTTTTGAACAAAACCGGCGACACTCGGCAAAACAATTCCACTCAGTACGAACTGCGCATAGCACATCTCGTTCTTCTAATATCTTTGGGTGTAATACTCTCCGGTAAAATAAATATACTCGTACATTTGTTCAAATGTAGATTCCTACAGTCATGAATGTATGCACATACACCGAACAGTTCCTCTGTCTCATCGGAAAGTTCCGCTGTCCCACCGGATACTTCCTCTGTCCCACCGGACAGTTCCTCTGTCCCACCGGACAGTTCCTCTGTCCCACCGGACAGTTCCTCTGTCCCTCCGGACAGTTCCTCTGTCCCACCGGACAGTTCGTCTGACCCACCTGACAGTTCCTCTGTCCCACCGGACAGTTCCTCTGTCCCACCGGACAGTTCCTCTGACACACCTGACAGTTCCTCTGTTCCATGTACAGTTCCTCTGCCCCATCGGCCAGTTCCCTAGTCCCACCGAACAGTTCCTCTGTCCCATCGTACAGTTCTTCTGTCTGTCTGAGTGCAAATGGATGGGTGTAATACTCTCCGGTAAAATAAATATACTCGTACATATGTTCAAATGTAGATTCCTTTAGTCATGAATGTATGTTCATACACCGAACAGTTCCTCTTTTCCACGGGACAGTTCTTCTGTTCCATGAAGAGTTCCTCTGTCCCATCGGACAGTTCCTCTGTCCCACCGGACACTTCCTTTGTCCCATCGTACAGTTCTTCTGTCTGTCTGAGTACAAGTGGATGGGTGTAATACTCTCCGGGAAAATAAATATACTCGTCTATATGTTCAAATGTAGATTCCTACAGTCATAAATGTATGTACATACACCGAACAGTTCCTCTTTTCTTCCGGACAGTTCTTCTGTTCCATGAACAGTTCCTCTGTCCCATCGGACAGTTCCTCTGTCCCACCGGACAGTTCCTCTGTCCCACCGGACAGTTCCTTTGTCCCATCGGACAGTTCCTCTGTCCCAACGGATACTTCCTCTGTCCCACCGGACAGTTCCTCCGTCCCACCGGACAGTTCCTCTCTCCCACCGACAGTTCCTCTGTCCCACCGGACAGTTCCTCTGTCCCACCGGACAGTTTCTCTGTCCCACCGGACAGTTCCTCTGTCCCACCGGACAGTTCCTCTGACCCACCTGACAGTTCCTCTGTTCCATGTACAGTTCCTCTACCCCATCGGACATTTCCCTAGTCCCACCGACCAGTTCCTCTGTCCCACCGGACAGTTCCTTTGTCCCATCGGACAGTTCCTCTGTCCCAACGGATACTTCCTCTGTCCCACCGGACAGTTCCTCCGTCCCACCGGACAGTTCCTCTCTCCCACCGACAGTTCCTCTGTCCCACCGGACAGTTCCTCTGTCCCACCGGACAGTTCCTCTGTCCCACCGGACAGTTCCTCTGTCCCACCGGACAGTTCCTCTGACCCACCTGACAGTTCTTCTGTTCCATGAACAGTTCCTCTGTCCCATCGGACAGTTCCTCTGTCCCAACGGATACTTCCTCTGTCCCACCGGACAGTTCCTCTGTCACACCGGACAGTTCCTCAGTCCCACCGGACAGTTCCTCTGTCTGTCTGAGTACAAGTGGATGGGTGTAATACTCTCCGGTAAAATAAATATACTCGTACATATGTTCAAATGTAGATTCCTTTAGTCATGAATGTATGTTCATACACCGAACAGTTCCTCTTTTTCACGGGACAGTTCTTCTGTTCCATGAAGAGTTCCTCTGTCCCATCGGACAGTTCCTCTGTCCCACCGGACACTTCCTCTGTCCCACCGGACAGTTCCTCTGTCCCACCGGACAGTTCCTCTGTCCTACCGGACAGTTCGTCTGTCCCACCGGACAGTTCCTCTGTCCCACTGGACAGTTCCTCTGTCCCACCGGACATTTCCTCTGTCCCATCGTACAGTTCTTCTGTCTGTCTGAGTACAAGTGGATGTATGTAATACTCTCCGGTAAAATAAATATACTCGTACATATGTTCAAATATATATTCCTACAGTCATGAATGTATGTACATACACCGAACAGTTCCTCTTTTCTTCCGGACAGTTCTTCTGTTCCATGAACAGTTCCTCTGTCCCATCGGACAGTTCCTCTGTCCCACCGGACAGTTCCTCTGTCCCACCGGACAGTTCTTTTGTCCCATCGGACAGTTCCTCTGTCCCAACGGATACTTCCTCTGTCCCACCGGACAGTTCCTCTGTCCCACCGGACAGTTCCTCTGTCCCACCGAACAGTTCCTGTGTCCCACCGGACAGTTCCTCTGACCCACCTGACAGTTCCTCTGTTCCATGTACAATTCCTCTGTCCCACCGGACAGTTCCTCTGTCCCACCGGACAGTTCCTCTGTCCCACCGGACAGTTCCTCTGTTCCATGAACAGTTCCTCTGTCCCATCGGAAGGTTCCTCTGTCCCACCGGACACTTCCTCTGTCCCACCGGACAGTTCCTCTGTCCCACCGGACAGTTTCTCTGTACCACCGGACAGTTCCTCTGTCCCCCCGGACAAATCCTCTGTCCCACCTGACAGTTCCTCTGTTCCATGAAAAGTTCCTCTGCCCCATCGGACAGTTTCCTAGTCCCACCGAACAGTTCCTCTGTCCCACCGGACAGTTCCTCTGTCCCACCGGAAAGTTCCTCTGACCCACCTGACAGTTCCTCTGTTCCATGTACAGTTCCTCTGTCCCACCGGACAGTTCCTCTGACCCCCCTGACAGTTCCTCTGTTCCATGAACAGTTCCTCTGTCCCATCGGACAGTTCCTCTGTCCCACCGGACACTTCCTCTGTCCCACCGGACAGTTCCTCTGTCCCACCGGACAGTTTCTCTGTACCACCGGACAGTTCCTTTGTCCCAACGGACAGTTCCTCTGTCCTACCGGACAGTTCGTCTGTCCCACCGGACAGTTCCTCTGTCCCACTGGACAGTTCCTCTGTCCCACCGGACATTTCCTCTGTCCCATCGTACAGTTCTTCTGTCTGTCTGAGTACAAGTGGATGTATGTAATACTCTCCGGTAAAATAAATATACTCGTACATATGTTCAAATATATATTCCTACAGTCATGAATGTATGTACATACACCGAACAGTTCCTCTTTTCTTCCGGACAGTTCTTCTGTTCCATGAACAGTTCCTCTGTCCCATCGGACAGTTCCTCTGTCCCACCGGACAGTTCCTCTGTCCCACCGGACAGTTCTTTTGTCCCATCGGACAGTTCCTCTGTCCCAACGGATACTTCCTCTGTCCCACCGGACAGTTCCTCTGTCCCACCGGACAGTTCCTCTGTCCCACCGAACAGTTCCTGTGTCCCACCGGACAGTTCCTCTGACCCACCTGACAGTTCCTCTGTTCCATGTACAATTCCTCTGTCCCACCGGACAGTTCCTCTGTCCCACCGGACAGTTCCTCTGTCCCACCGGACAGTTCCTCTGTTCCATGAACAGTTCCTCTGTCCCATCGGAAGGTTCCTCTGTCCCACCGGACACTTCCTCTGTCCCACCGGACAGTTCCTCTGTCCCACCGGACAGTTTCTCTGTACCACCGGACAGTTCCTCTGTCCCCCCGGACAAATCCTCTGTCCCACCTGACAGTTCCTCTGTTCCATGAAAAGTTCCTCTGCCCCATCGGACAGTTTCCTAGTCCCACCGAACAGTTCCTCTGTCCCACCGGACAGTTCCTCTGTCCCACCGGAAAGTTCCTCTGACCCACCTGACAGTTCCTCTGTTCCATGTACAGTTCCTCTGTCCCACCGGACAGTTCCTCTGACCCCCCTGACAGTTCCTCTGTTCCATGAACAGTTCCTCTGTCCCATCGGACAGTTCCTCTGTCCCACCGGACACTTCCTCTGTCCCACCGGACAGTTCCTCTGTCCCACCGGACAGTTTCTCTGTACCACCGGACAGTTCCTTTGTCCCACCGGACAGTTCCTCTGTCCTACCGGACAGTTCGTCTGTCCCACCGGACAGTTCCTCTGTCCCACTGGACAGTTCCTCTGTCCCACCGGACATTTCCTCTGTCCCATCGTACAGTTCTTCTGTCTGTCTGAGAACAAGTGGATGTATGTAATACTCTCCGGTAAAATAAATATACTCGTACATATGTTCAAATGTATATTCCTACAGTCATGAATGTATGTACATACACCGAACAGTTCCTCTTTTCTTCCGGACAGTTCTTCTGTTCCATGAACAGTTCCTCTGTCCAATCGGACAGTTCCTCTGTCCCAACGGACAGTTCCTCTGTCCCACCGGACAGTTCCTTTGTCCCACCAGACAGTTCCTCTGTCCCACCGGACAGTTCCTCTGTCCCACCGGACAGTTCCTCTGTCCCACCGGACAGTTCCTCTGTCCCACCGGACAGTTCCTCTGTCCCACCGGACAGTTCCTCTGACCCACCTGACAGTTCCTCTGTTCCATGTACAGTTCCTCTGCCCCATCGGACAGTTCCCTAGTCCCACCGAACAGTTCCTCTGTCCCATCGTACAGTTCATTTGTCAGTCTGAGAACAAGTGGATGGGTGTAATCAAAGATATTAGAAGAACGAGATATGCTATGTTGGCCGCCGGACAGTAGCCGGAGAACAACCTAATTAGGGTACTTTGAACGGTATCGGGACGTGTACGCACAGAAATCTGTTCTATGTATTAGTGCGGATACCTTAGCGATGCCTTAGCGTAAGCGAAGGTGTGCAGTAGTATTTTTGAATAAAACCGGCGACACTCGGCAAAACAATTCCACTCAGTACGAACTGCGCATAGCACATCTCGTTCTTCTAATATCTTTGGGTGTAATACTCTCCGGTAAAATAAATATCCTCGTACATTTGTTCAAATGTAGAATCCTACAGTCATGAATTAATGCACATACACCGAACAGTTCCTCTGTCCCATCGGAAAGTTCCTCTGTCCCACCGGATACTTCCTTTGTCCCACTCTACAGTTCCTCTGTCCCACCGGACAGTTCCTCTGTCCCACCGGACAGTTCCTCTGTCCCACCGGACAGTTCCTCTGACCCACCTGACAGTTCCTCTGTTCCATGTACAGTTCCTCTGCCCCATCGGACAGTTCCCTAGTCCCACCGAACAGTTCCTTTGTCCCATCGTACAGTTCTTCTGTCTGTCTGACTACAAGTGGATGGGTGTAATATTCTCCGGTAAAATAAATAAACTCGTTCATATGTTCAAATGTAGATTCCTACAATCAAGAATGTATGTACATACACCGAACAGTTCCTTTTTTCCACCGGACAGTTCTTCTGTTCCAAGAAGAGTTCCTCTGTCCCATCGGACAGTTCCTCTGTCCCACCGGACACTTCCTTTGTCCCATCGTACAGTTCTTCTGTCTGTCTGAGTACAAGTGGATGGATGTAATACTCAGCGGTAAAATAAATATACTCGTACATAGTGTCAAATGTAGATTCCTACAGTCATGAATGTATGTACATACACCGAACAGTTCCTCAGTCCCACCGGAAAGTTCCTCTGTCCCACCGGACAGTTCCTCTGTCCTACTGGACAGTTCCTCTGTCCCACCGGACAGTTCCTCTGTCCCACCGGACAGTTCCTCGGTCCCACCGGACAGTTCCTCTGTCCCACCGGACATTTCCTCTGTCCCATCGTACAGTTCTTCTGTCTGTCTGAGTACAAGTGGATGTATGTAATACTCTCCGGTAAAATAAATATACTCGTACATATGTTCAAATGTATATTCCTACAGTCATGAATGTATCTACATACACCGAACAGTTCCTCTTTTCCACCGGACAGTTCTTCTGTTCCATGAATAGTTCGTCTGTCCCATCGGACAGTTCCTCTGTCCCACCGGATACTTTCTCTGTCCCACCGGACAGTTCATCTGTCCCACCGGAAAGTTACTCTGTCCCACCGGACAGTTCCTCTGTCCCACCGGACAGTTACTCTGTCCCATCGTACAGTTCTTCTCTGTGTCTGACTACAAGTGGATGGGTGTAATATTCTCCGGTAAAATAAATATACTCGTACATATGTTCAAATGTAGATTCCTACAATCAAGAATGTATGTACATACACCGAACAGTTCCTCTGACCCACCTGACAGTTCCTCTGTTCCATGTACAGTTCCTCTGCCCCATCGGACAGTTCCCTAGTCCCACCGAACAGTTCCTCAGTCCCATCGTACAGTTCTTCTCTGTGTCTGACTACAAGTGGATGGGTGTAATATTCTCCGGTAAAATAAATATACTCGTACATATGTTCAAATGTAGATTCCTACAATCAAGAATGTATGTACATACACCGAACAGTTCCTCTTTTCCACCGGACAGTTCTTCTGTTCCATGAAGAGTTCCTCTGTCCCATCGAACAGTTCCCTAGTCCCAACGGACAGTTCCTCTGTCCCACCGGACAGTTCTTCTGTCTGTCTGACTACAAGTGGATGGGTGTAATACTCTCCGGTTAAATAAATATACTCGTACATATGTTCAAATGTAGATTCCTACAGTCATGAATGTATGCACATACACCGAACAGTTCCTCTTTTCCACCGGACAGTTCTTCTGTTCCATGAACAGTTCCTCTGTCCCATCGGACAGTTCCTCTGTCCCACCGGACAGTTCCTCTGTCCCACCGGACAGTTCCTTTGTCCCATCGGACAGTTCCTCTGTCCCAACGGATACTTCCTCTGTCCCACCGGACAGTTCCTCTGTCCCACCGGACAGTTCCTCTGTCCCACCGGACAGTTCCTCTGTCCCACCGGACAGTTCCTCTGTCCCACCGGACAGTTCCTCTGTCCCACCGGACAGTTCCTCTGTCCCACCGGACAGTTCCTCTGACCCACCTGACAGTTTCTCTGTTCCATGTACAGTTCCTCTGCCCCATCGGACAGTTCCCTAGTCCCACCGAACAGTTCCTCTGTCCCATCGTACAGTTCTTCTGTCTGTCTGACTACAAGTGGATGGGTGTAATATTCTCCGGTAAAATAAATATACTCGTACATATGTTCAAATGTAGATTCCTACAATCAAGAATGTATGTACATACACCGAACAGTTCCTCTTTTCCACCGGACAGTTCTTCTGTTCCATGAAGAGTTCCTCTGTCCCATCGAACAGTTCCCTAGTCCCAACGGACAAATCCTCTGTCCCACCGGACAGTTCCTCTGTCCCACCGGACAGTTCCTCTGTCCCACCGGACAGTTCCTCTGTCCCACCGGACAGTTCCTCTGTCCCACCGGACAGTTCCTCTGTCCCACCGGACAGTTCCTCTGTCCCACCGGACAGTTCCTCTGACCCACCTGACAGTTCCGCTGTTCCATGTACAGTTCCTCTGTCCCACCGGACAGTTCCTCTGTCCCACCGGACAGTTCCTCTCTCCCACCGGACAGTTCCTCTGACCCCCCTGACAGTTCCTCTGTTCCATGAACAGTTCCTCTGTCCCATCGGGCAGTTCCTCTGTCCCACCGGACACTTCCTCTGTCCCACCGGACAGTTTCTCTGTACCACCGGACAGTTCCTCTGTCCCACCGGACAGTTCGTCTGTCCCACCGGACAGTTCCTAAGTCCCACTGGACAGTTCCTCTGTCCCACCGGACATTTCCTCTGTCCCATCGTACAGTTCTTTTGTCTGTCTGAGTACAAGTGGATGTATGTAATACTCTCCGGTAAAATAAATATACTCGTACATATGTTCAAATGTATATTCCTACAGTCATGAATGTATGTACATACACCGAACAGTTCCTCTTTTCTTCCGGACAGTTCTTCTGATCCATGAACAGTTCCTCTGTCCCACCGGACAGTTCCTTTGTCCCATCGGACAGTTCCTCTGTCCCACCGGACAGTTCTTTTGTCCCATCGGACAGTTCCTCTGTCCCACCGGACACTTCCTCTGACCCGCCGGACAGTTCCTCTGTCCCACAGGACAGTTTCTCTGTACCACCGGACAGTTCCTCTGTCCCACCGGACAAATCCTCTGTCCCACCTGACAGTTCCTCTGTTCCATGAAAAGTTCCTCTGCCCCATCGGACAGTTCCTCAGTTTCACCAAACAGTTCCTCTGTCCCATCGTACAGTTCTTCTGTCTGTCTGACTACAAGTGGATGAGTGTAATACTCTCCGGTTAAATAAATATACTCGTACATATGTTCAAATGTAGATTCCTACAGTCATGAATGTATGTACATACACCGAACAGTACCTCAGTCCCATCGGAAAGTTCCTCTGTCCCACCGGACAGTTCTTCTGTCCCACCGGACAGTTTCTCTGTACCACCGGACAGTTCCTCTGTCCCACCGGACAAATCCTCTGTCCCACCTGACAGTTCCTCTGTTCCATTAAAAGTTCCTCTGCCCCATCGGACAGTTCCTCAGTTTCACCAAACAGTTCCTCTGTCCCATCGTACAGTTCTTCTGTCTGTCTGACTACAAGTGGATGGGTGTAATACTCTCCGGTTAAATAAATATACTCGTACATATGTTCAAATGTAGATTCCTACAGTCATGGATGTATGAACATACACCGAACAGTTCCTCTTTTCCACCGGACAGTTCTTCTGTTCCATGAACAGTTCCTCTGTCCCATCGGACAGTTCCTCTGTCCCAACGGATACTTCCTCTGTCCCACCGGACAGTTCCTCTGTCACACCGGACAGTTCCTCAGTCCCACCGGACAGTTCCTCTGTCCCACCGGACAGTTCCTCTGTCCCACCGGACAGTTCCTCTGACCCACCTGACAGTTCCTCTGTTCCTTGTACAGTTCCTCTGCCTCATCGGACAGTTCCCTAGTCCCACCGAACAGTTCCTCTGTCCCATCGTACAGTTCTTCTGTCAGTCTGAGAACAAGTGGATGGGTGTAATCAAAGATATTAGAAGAACGAGATATGCTATGTTGGCCGCCGGACCGTAGCCGGAGAACAACCTAATTGAGGTACTTTGAACGGTATCGGGACGTGTACGCACAGAAATCTGTTCTATGTATTTGTGCGGATACCTTAGCGATGCCTTAGCGTAAGCGAAGGTGTGCAGTAGTATTTTTGAACAAAACCGGCGACACTCGGCAAAACAATTCCACTCAGTACGAACTGCGCATAGCACATCTCGTTCTACTAATATCTTTGGGTGTAATACTCTCCGGTAAAATAAATATACTCGTACATTTGTTCAAATGTAGATTCCTACAGTCATGAATGTATGCACATACACCGAACAGTTCCTCTGTCTCATCGGAAAGTTCCTCTGTCCCACCGGACAGTTCCTCTGTCCCACCGGACAGTTCCTCTGTCCCACCGGACAGTTCCTCTGTCCCACCGGACAGTTCCTCTGTCCCACCGGACAGTTCCTCTGTCCCACCGGACAGTTCCTCTGACCCACCTGACAGTTCCTCTGTTCCATGTACAGTTCCTCTGTCCCACCGGACAGTTCCTCTGTCCCACCGGACAGTTCCTCTGTCCCACCGGACAGTTCCTCTGACCCCCCTGACAGTTCCTCTGTTCCATGAACAGTTCCTCTGTCCCATCGGACAGTTCCTCTGTCCCACCGGACACTTCCTCTGTCCCACCGGACAGTTTCTCTGTACCACCGGACAGTTCCTCTGTCCCACCGGACAGTTCCTCTGTTCTACCGGACAGTTCGTCTGTCCCACCGGACAGTTCCTCTGTCCCACTGGACAGTTCCTCTGTCCCACCGGACATTTCCTCTGTCCCATCGTACAGTTCTTTTGTCTGTCTGAGTACAAGTGGATGTATGTAATACTCTCCGGTAAAATAAATATACTCGTACATATGTTCAAATGTATATTCCTACAGTCATGAATGTATGTACATACACCGAACAGTTCCTCTTTTCTTCCGGACAGTTCTTCTGATCCATGAACAGTTCCTCTGTCCCACCGGACAGTTCCTCTGTCCCACCGGACAGAACCTCTGTCCCACCGGACAGTTCCTCTGTCCCACCGGACAGTTCCTCTGTCCCACCGGACAGTTCCTCTGTCCCACCGGACAGTTCCTCTGACCCACCTGACAGTTCCTCTGTTCCATGTACAGTTCCTCTGCCCCATCGGACAGTTCCCTAGTCCCACCGAACAGTTCCTCTGTCCCATCGTACAGTTCTTCTGTCTGTCTGACTACAAGTGGATGGGTGTAATATTCTCCGTGAAAAATAATAATACTCGTACATATGTTCAAATGTAGATTCCTACAATCAAGAATGTATGTACATACACCGAACAGTTCCTCTAACCCACCGGCAGGTTCTCTGTCCCACCGGACAGTTCCTCTGTCCCACCGGACAGATCCTCTGTCCCACCGGACAGTTCCTCTGTCCCACCGGACAGTTCTTCTGTCTGTCTGACTACAAGTGGATGGGTGTACTACTCTCCGGTTAAATAAATATACTCGTACATATGTTCAAATGTAGATTCCTACAGTCATGGATGTATGAACATACACCGAACAGTTCCTCTTTTCCACCGGACAGTTCTTCTGTTCCATGAACAGTTCCTCTGTCCCACCGGACAGTTCCTCTGTCCCACCGGACAGTTCCTCTGTCCCACCGGACAGTTCCTCTGTCCCAACGGACAGTTCCTCTGTCCCACCGGACAGTTCCTCTGTCCCACCGGACAGTTCCTCTGTCCCACCGGACAGTTCCTCTGACCCACCTGACAGTTCCTCTGTTCCATGTACAGTTCCTCTGTCCCACCGGACAGTTCCTCTGTCCCACCGGACAGTTCCTCTGTCCCACCGGACAGTTCCTCTGACCCCCTGACAGTTCCTCTGTTCCATGTACAGTTCCTCTGTCCCACCGGACAGTTCCTCTGTCCCACCGGACAGTTCCTCTGTCCCACCGGACAGTTTCTCTGTACCACCGGACAGTTATTTTGTCCCACCGGACAGTTCCTCTGTCCTACCGGACAGTTCGTCTGTCCCACCGGACAGTTCCTCTGTCCCACTGGACAGTTCCTCTGTCCCACCGGACATTTCCTCTGTCCCATCGTACAGTTCTTCTGTCTGTCTGAGTACAAGTGGATGTATGTAATACTCTCCGGTAAAATAAATATACTCGTACATATGTTCAAATGTATATTCCTACAGTCATGAATGTATGTACATACACCGAACAGTTCCTCTTTTCTTCCGGACAGTTCTTCTGTTCCATGAACAGTTCCTCTGTCCCATCGGACAGTTCCTCCGTCCCACCGGACAGTTCCTGTGTCCCACCGGACAGTTCCTTTGTCCCATCGGACAGTTCCTCTGTCCCAACGGATACTTCCTCTGTCCCACCGGACAGTTCCTCTGTCCCACCGGACAGTTCCTTTGTCCCATCGGACAGTTCCTCTGTCCCAACGGATACTTCCTCTGTCCCACCTGACAGTTCCTCTGTTCCATATACAGTTCCTCTGCCTCATCGGACAGTTCCCTAGTCCCACCGAACAGTTCCTCTGTCCCATCGTACAGTTCTTCTGTCAGTCTGCGAACAAGTGGATGGGTGTAATCAATGATATTAGAAGAACGAGATATGCTATGTTGGCCGCCGGACCGTAGACGGAGAACAACCTAATTAGGGTACTTTGAACGGTATCGGGACGTGTACGCACAGAAATCTGTTCTATGTATTAGTGCGGATACCTTAGCGATTCCTTAGCGTAAGCGAAGGTGTGCAGTAGTATTTTTGAACAAAACCGGCGACACTTGGCAAAACAATCCCACTCAGTACGAACTGCGCATAGCACATCTCGTTCTTCTAATATCTTTGGGTGTAATACTCTCCGGTTAAATAAATATACTCGTACATTTGTTCAAATGTAGTTTCCTACAGTCATGAATTAATGCACATACACCGAACAGTTCCTCTGTCCCATCGGACAGTTCCTCTGTCCCACCGGATACTTACTCTGTCCCACCGGACAGTTCCTCTGTCCCACCGGAAAGTTACTCTGTCCCACCGGACAGTTCCTCTGTCCCACCGGAAAGTTACTCTGTCCCACCGGACAGTTCCTCTGCCCCATCGGCCAGTTCCCTAGTCCCACCGAACAGTTCCTCTGTCCCATCGTACAGTTCTTCTGTCTGTCTGAGTACAAGTGGATGGGTGTAATACTCTCCGGTAAAATAAATACACTCGTACATATGTTCAAATGTAGATTCCTACAGTCATGAATGTATGTACATACACCCAACAGTTCCTCTTTTCTTCCGGACAGTTCTTCTGTTCCATGAACAGTTCCTCTGTCCCATCGGACAGTTCCTCTGTCCCACCGGACAGTTCCTCTGTCCCACCGGACAGTTCCTTTTTCCCATCGGACAGTTCCTCTGTCCCACCGGATACTTCCTCTGTCCCTCCGGACAGTTCCTCTGTCTGTCTGACTACGAGTGGATGGGTGTAATACTCTCCGGTAAAATAAATACACTCGTACATATGTTCAAATGTTGATTCCTACAGTCATGGATGTATGAACATACACCGAACAGTTCCTCTTTTCCACCGGACAGTTCTTCTGTTCCATGAAGAGTTCCTCTGTCCCATCGGACAGTTCCTCTGACCCACCTTTCAGTTCCTCTGTTCCATGTACAGTTCCTCTGTCCCACCGGACAGTTCCTCTGACCCCCCTGACAGTTCCTCTGTTCCATGAACAGTTCCTCTGTCCCATCGGACAGTTCCTCTGTCCCACCGGACACTTCCTCTGTCCCACCGGACAGTTCCTCTGTCCCACCGGACAGTTTCTCTGTACCACCGGACAGTTCCTCTGTCCCACCGGACAGTTCCTCTGTTCTACCGGAGAGTTCGTCTGTCCCACCGGACAGTTCCTCTGTCCCACTGGACAGTTCCTCTGTCCCACCGGACATTTCCTCTGTCCCACCGGACAGTTCCTCTGTCCCACCGGACAGTTCCTCTGACCCACCTGACAGTTCCTCTGTTCCATGTACAGTTCCTCTGTCCCACCGGACAGTTCCTCTGTCCCACCGGACAGTTCCTCTGTCCCACCGGACAGTTCCTCTGACCCCCCTGACAGTTCCTCTGTTCCATGAACAGTTCCTCTGTCCCATCGGACAGTTCCTCTGTCCCACCGGACACTTCCTCTGTCCCACCGGACAGTTTCTCTGTACCACCGGACAGTTCCTCTGTCCCACCGGACAGTTCCTCTGTTCTACCGGACAGTTCGTCTGTCCCACCGGACAGTTCCTCTGTCCCACTGGACAGTTCCTCTGTCCCACCGGACATTTCCTCTGTCCCATCGTACAGTTCTTTTGTCTGTCTGAGTACAAGTGGATGTATGTAATACTCTCCGGTAAAATAAATATACTCGTACATATGTTCAAATGTATATTCCTACAGTCATGAATGTATGTACATACACCGAACAGTTCCTCTTTTCTTCCGGACAGTTCTTCTGATCCATGAACAGTTCCTCTGTCCCACCGGACAGTTCCTCTGTCCCACCGGACAGTTCCTCTGTCCCACCGGACAGTTCCTCTGTCCCACCGGACAGTTCCTCTGTCCCACCGGACAGTTCCTCTGTCCCACCGGACAGTTCCTCTGACCCACCTGACAGTTCCTCTGTTCCATGTACAGTTCCTCTGCCCCATCGGACAGTTCCCTAGTCCCACCGAACAGTTCCTCTGTCCCATCGTACAGTTCTTCTGTCTGTCTGACTACAAGTGGATGGGTGTAATATTCTCCGTGAAAAATAATAATACTCGTACATATGTTCAAATGTAGATTCCTACAATCAAGAATGTATGTACATACACCGAACAGTTCCTCTAACCCACCGGCAGGTTCTCTGTCCCACCGGACAGTTCCTCTGTCCCACCGGACAGATCCTCTGTCCCACCGGACAGTTCCTCTGTCCCACCGGACAGTTCTTCTGTCTGTCTGACTACAAGTGGATGGGTGTAATACTCTCCGGTTAAATAAATATACTCGTACATATGTTCAAATGTAGATTCCTACAGTCATGGATGTATGAACATACACCGAACAGTTCCTCTTTTCCACCGGACAGTTCTTCTGTTCCATGAACAGTTCCTCTGTCCCACCGGACAGTTCCTCTGTCCCACCGGACAGTTCCTCTGTCCCACCGGACAGTTCCTCTGTCCCAACGGACAGTTCCTCTGTCCCACCGGACAGTTCCTCTGTCCCACCGGACAGTTCCTCTGTCCCACCGGACAGTTCCTCTGACCCACCTGACAGTTCCTCTGTTCCATGTACAGTTCCTCTGTCCCACCGGACAGTTCCTCTGTCCCACCGGACAGTTCCTCTGTCCCACCGGACAGTTCCTCTGACCCCCTGACAGTTCCTCTGTTCCATGTACAGTTCCTCTGTCCCACCGGACAGTTCCTCTGTCCCACCGGACAGTTCCTCTGTCCCACCGGACAGTTTCTCTGTACCACCGGACAGTTATTTTGTCCCACCGGACAGTTCCTCTGTCCTACCGGACAGTTCGTCTGTCCCACCGGACAGTTCCTCTGTCCCACTGGACAGGTCCTCTGTCCCACCGGACATTTCCTCTGTCCCATCGTACAGTTCTTCTGTCTGTCTGAGTACAAGTGGATGTATGTAATACTCTCCGGTAAAATAAATATACTCGTACATATGTTCAAATGTATATTCCTACAGTCATGAATGTATGTACATACACCGAACAGTTCCTCTTTTCTTCCGGACAGTTCTTCTGTTCCATGAACAGTTCCTCTGTCCCATCGGACAGTTCCTCCGTCCCACCGGACAGTTCCTGTGTCCCACCGGACAGTTCCTTTGTCCCATCGGACAGTTCCTCTGTCCCAACGGATACTTCCTCTGTCCCACCGGACAGTTCCTCTGTCCCACCGGACAGTTCCTTTGTCCCATCGGACAGTTCCTCTGTCCCAACCGATACTTCCTCTGTCCCACCTGACAGTTCCTCTGTTCCATATACAGTTCCTCTGCCTCATCGGACAGTTCCCTAGTCCCACCGAACAGTTCCTCTGTCCCATCGTACAGTTCTTCTGTCAGTCTGCGAACAAGTGGATGGGTGTAATCAATGATATTAGAAGAACGAGATATGCTATGTTGGCCGCCGGACCGTAGACGGAGAACAACCTAATTAGGGTACTTTGAACGGTATCGGGACGTGTACGCACAGAAATCTGTTCTATGTATTAGTGCGGATACCTTAGCGATTCCTTAGCGTAAGCGAAGGTGTGCAGTAGTATTTTTGAACAAAACCGGCGACACTTGGCAAAACAATCCCACTCAGTACGAACTGCGCATAGCACATCTCGTTCTTCTAATATCTTTGGGTGTAATACTCTCCGGTTAAATAAATATACTCGTACATTTGTTCAAATGTAGTTTCCTACAGTCATGAATTAATGCACATACACCGAACAGTTCCTCTGTCCCATCGGACAGTTCCTCTGTCCCACCGGATACTTACTCTGTCCCACCGGACAGTTCCTCTGTCCCACCGGAAAGTTACTCTGTCCCACCGGACAGTTCCTCTGTCCCACCGGAAAGTTACTCTGTCCCACCGGACAGTTCCTCTGCCCCATCGGCCAGTTCCCTAGTCCCACCGGACACTTCCTCTGTCCCACCGGACAGTTTCTCTGTACCACCGGACAGTTCCTCTGTCCCACCGGACAGTTCGTCTGTCCCACCGGACAGTTCCTAAGTCCCACTGGACAGTTCCTCTGTCCCACCGGACATTTCCTCTGTCCCATCGTACAGTTCTTTTGTCTGTCTGAGTACAAGTGGATGTATGTAATACTCTCCGGTAAAATAAATATACTCGTACATATGTTCAAATGTATATTCCTACAGTCATGAATGTATGTACATACACCGAACAGTTCCTCTTTTCTTCCGGACAGTTCTTCTGATCCATGAACAGTTCCTCTGTCCCACCGGACAGTTCCTTTGTCCCATCGGACAGTTCCTCTGTCCCACCGGACAGTTCTTTTGTCCCATCGGACAGTTCCTCTGTCCCACCGGACACTTCCTCTGACCCGCCGGACAGTTCCTCTGTCCCACCGGACAGTTTCTCTGTACCACCGGACAGTTCCTCTGTCCCACCGGACAAATCCTCTGTCCCACCTGACAGTTCCTCTGTTCCATGAAAAGTTCCTCTGCCCCATCGGACAGTTCCTCAGTTTCACCAAACAGTTCCTCTGTCCCATCGTACAGTTCTTCTGTCTGTCTGACTACAAGTGGATGAGTGTAATACTCTCCGGTTAAATAAATATACTCGTACATATGTTCAAATGTAGATTCCTACAGTCATGAATGTATGTACATACACCGAACAGTACCTCAGTCCCATCGGAAAGTTCCTCTGTCCCACCGGACAGTTCTTCTGTCCCACCGGACAGTTTCTCTGTACCACCGGACAGTTCCTCTGTCCCACCGGACAAATCCTCTGTCCCACCTGACAGTTCCTCTGTTCCATTAAAAGTTCCTCTGCCCCATCGGACAGTTCCTCAGTTTCACCAAACAGTTCCTCTGTCCCATCGTACAGTTCTTCTGTCTGTCTGACTACAAGTGGATGGGTGTAATACTCTCCGGTTAAATAAATATACTCGTACATATGTTCAAATGTAGATTCCTACAGTCATGGATGTATGAACATACACCGAACAGTTCCTCTTTTCCACCGGACAGTTCTTCTGTTCCATGAACAGTTCCTCTGTCCCATCGGACAGTTCCTCTGTCCCAACGGATACTTCCTCTGTCCCACCGGACAGTTCCTCTGTCACACCGGACAGTTCCTCAGTCCCACCGGACAGTTCCTCTGTCCCACCGGACAGTTCCTCTGTCCCACCGGACAGTTCCTCTGACCCACCTGACAGTTCCTCTGTTCCTTGTACAGTTCCTCTGCCTCATCGGACAGTTCCCTAGTCCCACCGAACAGTTCCTCTGTCCCATCGTACAGTTCTTCTGTCAGTCTGAGAACAAGTGGATGGGTGTAATCAAAGATATTAGAAGAACGAGATATGCTATGTTGGCCGCCGGACCGTAGCCGGAGAACAACCTAATTGAGGTACTTTGAACGGTATCGGGACGTGTACGCACAGAAATCTGTTCTATGTATTTGTGCGGATACCTTAGCGATGCCTTAGCGTAAGCGAAGGTGTGCAGTAGTATTTTTGAACAAAACCGGCGACACTCGGCAAAACAATTCCACTCAGTACGAACTGCGCATAGCACATCTCGTTCTACTAATATCTTTGGGTGTAATACTCTCCGGTAAAATAATTATACTCGTACATTTGTTCAAATGTAGATTCCTACAGTCATGAATGTATGCACATACACCGAACAGTTCCTCTGTCTCATCGGAAAGTTCCTCTGTCCCACCGGACAGTTCCTCTGTCCCACCGGACAGTTCCTCTGTCCCACCGGACAGTTCCTCTGTCCCACCGGACAGTTCCTCTGTCCCACCGGACAGTTCCTCTGTCCCACCGGACAGTTCCTCTGACCCACCTGACAGTTCCTCTGTTCCATGTACAGTTCCTCTGTCCCACCGGACAGTTCCTCTGTCCCACCGGACAGTTCCTCTGTCCCACCGGACAGTTCCTCTGACCCCCCTGACAGTTCCTCTGTTCCATGAACAGTTCCTCTGTCCCATCGGACAGTTCCTCTGTCCCACCGGACACTTCCTCTGTCCCACCGGACAGTTTCTCTGTACCACCGGACAGTTCCTCTGTCCCACCGGACAGTTCCTCTGTTCTACCGGACAGTTCGTCTGTCCCACCGGACAGTTCCTCTGTCCCACTGGACAGTTCCTCTGTCCCACCGGACATTTCCTCTGTCCCATCGTACAGTTCTTTTGTCTGTCTGAGTACAAGTGGATGTATGTAATACTCTCCGGTAAAATAAATATACTCGTACATATGTTCAAATGTATATTCCTACAGTCATGAATGTATGTACATACACCGAACAGTTCCTCTTTTCTTCCGGACAGTTCTTCTGATCCATGAACAGTTCCTCTGTCCCACCGGACAGTTCCTCTGTCCCACCGGACAGAACCTCTGTCCCACCGGACAGTTCCTCTGTCCCACCGGACAGTTCCTCTGTCCCACCGGACAGTTCCTCTGTCCCACCGGACAGTTCCTCTGACCCACCTGACAGTTCCTCTGTTCCATGTACAGTTCCTCTGCCCCATCGGACAGTTCCCTAGTCCCACCGAACAGTTCCTCTGTCCCATCGTACAGTTCTTCTGTCTGTCTGACTACAAGTGGATGGGTGTAATATTCTCCGTGAAAAATAATAATACTCGTACATATGTTCAAATGTAGATTCCTACAATCAAGAATGTATGTACATACACCGAACAGTTCCTCTAACCCACCGGCAGGTTCTCTGTCCCACCGGACAGTTCCTCTGTCACACCGGACAGATCCTCTGTCCCACCGGACAGTTCCTCTGTCCCACCGGACAGTTCTTCTGTCTGTCTGACTACAAGTGGATGGGTGTACTACTCTCCGGTTAAATAAATATACTCGTACATATGTTCAAATGTAGATTCCTACAGTCATGGATGTATGAACATACACCGAACAGTTCCTCTTTTCCACCGGACAGTTCTTCTGTTCCATGAACAGTTCCTCTGTCCCACCGGACAGTTCCTCTGTCCCACCGGACAGTTCCTCTGTCCCACCGGACAGTTCCTCTGTCCCAACGGACAGTTCCTCTGTCCCACCGGACAGTTCCTCTGTCCCACCGGACAGTTCCTCTGTCCCACCGGACAGTTCCTCTGACCCACCTGACAGTTCCTCTGTTCCATGTACAGTTCCTCTGTCCCACCGGACAGTTCCTCTGTCCCACCGGACAGTTCCTCTGTCCCACCGGACAGTTCCTCTGACCCCCTGACAGTTCCTCTGTTCCATGTACAGTTCCTCTGTCCCACCGGACAGTTCCTCTGTCCCACCGGACAGTTCCTCTGTCCCACCGGACAGTTTCTCTGTACCACCGGACAGTTATTTTGTCCCACCGGACAGTTCCTCTGTCCTACCGGACAGTTCGTCTGTCCCACCGGACAGTTCCTCTGTCCCACTGGACAGTTCCTCTGTCCCACCGGACATTTCCTCTGTCCCATCGTACAGTTCTTCTGTCTGTCTGAGTACAAGTGGATGTATGTAATACTCTCCGGTAAAATAAATATACTCGTACATATGTTCAAATGTATATTCCTACAGTCATGAATGTATGTACATACACCGAACAGTTCCTCTTTTCTTCCGGACAGTTCTTCTGTTCCATGAACAGTTCCTCTGTCCAATCGGACAGTTCCTCTGTCCCAACGGACAGTTCCTCTGTCCCACCGGACAGTTCCTTTGTCCCACCAGACAGTTCCTCTGTCCCACCGGACAGTTCCTCTGTCCCACCGGACAGTTCCTCTGTCCCACCGGACAGTTCCTCTGTCCCACCGGACAGTTCCTCTGTCCCACCGGACAGTTCCTCTGACCCACCTGACAGTTCCTCTGTTCCATGTACAGTTCCTCTGCCCCATCGGACAGTTCCCTAGTCCCACCGAACAGTTCCTCTGTCCCATCGTACAGTTCATTTGTCAGTCTGAGAACAAGTGGATGGGTGTAATCAAAGATATTAGAAGAACGAGATATGCTATGTTGGCCGCCGGACAGTAGCCGGAGAACAACCTAATTAGGGTACTTTGAACGGTATCGGGACGTGTACGCACAGAAATCTGTTCTATGTATTAGTGCGGATACCTTAGCGATGCCTTAGCGTAAGCGAAGGTGTGCAGTAGTATTTTTGAATAAAACCGGCGACACTCGGCAAAACAATTCCACTCAGTACGAACTGCGCATAGCACATCTCGTTCTTCTAATATCTTTGGGTGTAATACTCTCCGGTAAAATAAATATCCTCGTACATTTGTTCAAATGTAGAATCCTACAGTCATGAATTAATGCACATACACCGAACAGTTCCTCTGTCCCATCGGAAAGTTCCTCTGTCCCACCGGATACTTCCTTTGTCCCACTCTACAGTTCCTCTGTCCCACCGGACAGTTCCTCTGTCCCACCGGACAGTTCCTCTGTCCCACCGGACAGTTCCTCTGACCCACCTGACAGTTCCTCTGTTCCATGTACAGTTCCTCTGCCCCATCGGACAGTTCCCTAGTCCCACCGAACAGTTCCTTTGTCCCATCGTACAGTTCTTCTGTCTGTCTGACTACAAGTGGATGGGTGTAATATTCTCCGGTAAAATAAATAAACTCGTTCATATGTTCAAATGTAGATTCCTACAATCAAGAATGTATGTACATACACCGAACAGTTCCTTTTTTCCACCGGACAGTTCTTCTGTTCCAAGAAGAGTTCCTCTGTCCCATCGGACAGTTCCTCTGTCCCACCGGACACTTCCTTTGTCCCATCGTACAGTTCTTCTGTCTGTCTGAGTACAAGTGGATGGATGTAATACTCAGCGGTAAAATAAATATACTCGTACATAGTGTCAAATGTAGATTCCTACAGTCATGAATGTATGTACATACACCGAACAGTTCCTCAGTCCCACCGGAAAGTTCCTCTGTCCCACCGGACAGTTCCTCTGTCCTACTGGACAGTTCCTCTGTCCCACCGGACAGTTCCTCTGTCCCACCGGACAGTTCCTCGGTCCCACCGGACAGTTCCTCTGTCCCACCGGACATTTCCTCTGTCCCATCGTACAGTTCTTCTGTCTGTCTGAGTACAAGTGGATGTATGTAATACTCTCCGGTAAAATAAATATACTCGTACATATGTTCAAATGTATATTCCTACAGTCATGAATGTATCTACATACACCGAACAGTTCCTCTTTTCCACCGGACAGTTCTTCTGTTCCATGAATAGTTCGTCTGTCCCATCGGACAGTTCCTCTGTCCCACCGGATACTTTCTCTGTCCCACCGGACAGTTCATCTGTCCCACCGGAAAGTTACTCTGTCCCACCGGACAGTTCCTCTGTCCCACCGGACAGTTACTCTGTCCCATCGTACAGTTCTTCTCTGTGTCTGACTACAAGTGGATGGGTGTAATATTCTCCGGTAAAATAAATATACTCGTACATATGTTCAAATGTAGATTCCTACAATCAAGAATGTATGTACATACACCGAACAGTTCCTCTGACCCACCTGACAGTTCCTCTGTTCCATGTACAGTTCCTCTGCCCCATCGGACAGTTCCCTAGTCCCACCGAACAGTTCCTCAGTCCCATCGTACAGTTCTTCTCTGTGTCTGACTACAAGTGGATGGGTGTAATATTCTCCGGTAAAATAAATATACTCGTACATATGTTCAAATGTAGATTCCTACAATCAAGAATGTATGTACATACACCGAACAGTTCCTCTTTTCCACCGGACAGTTCTTCTGTTCCATGAAGAGTTCCTCTGTCCCATCGAACAGTTCCCTAGTCCCAACGGACAGTTCCTCTGTCCCACCGGACAGTTCTTCTGTCTGTCTGACTACAAGTGGATGGGTGTAATACTCTCCGGTTAAATAAATATACTCGTACATATGTTCAAATGTAGATTCCTACAGTCATGAATGTATGCACATACACCGAACAGTTCCTCTTTTCCACCGGACAGTTCTTCTGTTCCATGAACAGTTCCTCTGTCCCATCGGACAGTTCCTCTGTCCCACCGGACAGTTCCTCTGTCCCACCGGACAGTTCCTTTGTCCCATCGGACAGTTCCTCTGTCCCAACGGATACTTCCTCTGTCCCACCGGACAGTTCCTCTGTCCCACCGGACAGTTCCTCTGTCCCACCGGACAGTTCCTCTGTCCCACCGGACAGTTCCTCTGTCCCACCGGACAGTTCCTCTGTCCCACCGGACAGTTCCTCTGTCCCACCGGACAGTTCCTCTGACCCACCTGACAGTTTCTCTGTTCCATGTACAGTTCCTCTGCCCCATCGGACAGTTCCCTAGTCCCACCGAACAGTTCCTCTGTCCCATCGTACAGTTCTTCTGTCTGTCTGACTACAAGTGGATGGGTGTAATATTCTCCGGTAAAATAAATATACTCGTACATATGTTCAAATGTAGATTCCTACAATCAAGAATGTATGTACATACACCGAACAGTTCCTCTTTTCCACCGGACAGTTCTTCTGTTCCATGAAGAGTTCCTCTGTCCCATCGAACAGTTCCCTAGTCCCAACGGACAAATCCTCTGTCCCACCGGACAGTTCCTCTGTCCCACCGGACAGTTCCTCTGTCCCACCGGACAGTTCCTCTGTCCCACCGGACAGTTCCTCTGTCCCACCGGACAGTTCCTCTGTCCCACCGGACAGTTCCTCTGTCCCACCGGACAGTTCCTCTGACCCACCTGACAGTTCCGCTGTTCCATGTACAGTTCCTCTGTCCCACCGGACAGTTCCTCTGTCCCACCGGACAGTTCCTCTCTCCCACCGGACAGTTCCTCTGACCCCCCTGACAGTTCCTCTGTTCCATGAACAGTTCCTCTGTCCCATCGGGCAGTTCCTCTGTCCCACCGGACACTTCCTCTGTCCCACCGGACAGTTTCTCTGTACCACCGGACAGTTCCTCTGTCCCACCGGACAGTTCGTCTGTCCCACCGGACAGTTCCTAAGTCCCACTGGACAGTTCCTCTGTCCCACCGGACATTTCCTCTGTCCCATCGTACAGTTCTTTTGTCTGTCTGAGTACAAGTGGATGTATGTAATACTCTCCGGTAAAATAAATATACTCGTACATATGTTCAAATGTATATTCCTACAGTCATGAATGTATGTACATACACCGAACAGTTCCTCTTTTCTTCCGGACAGTTCTTCTGATCCATGAACAGTTCCTCTGTCCCACCGGACAGTTCCTTTGTCCCATCGGACAGTTCCTCTGTCCCACCGGACAGTTCTTTTGTCCCATCGGACAGTTCCTCTGTCCCACCGGACACTTCCTCTGACCCGCCGGACAGTTCCTCTGTCCCACAGGACAGTTTCTCTGTACCACCGGACAGTTCCTCTGTCCCACCGGACAAATCCTCTGTCCCACCTGACAGTTCCTCTGTTCCATGAAAAGTTCCTCTGCCCCATCGGACAGTTCCTCAGTTTCACCAAACAGTTCCTCTGTCCCATCGTACAGTTCTTCTGTCTGTCTGACTACAAGTGGATGAGTGTAATACTCTCCGGTTAAATAAATATACTCGTACATATGTTCAAATGTAGATTCCTACAGTCATGAATGTATGTACATACACCGAACAGTACCTCAGTCCCATCGGAAAGTTCCTCTGTCCCACCGGACAGTTCTTCTGTCCCACCGGACAGTTTCTCTGTACCACCGGACAGTTCCTCTGTCCCACCGGACAAATCCTCTGTCCCACCTGACAGTTCCTCTGTTCCATTAAAAGTTCCTCTGCCCCATCGGACAGTTCCTCAGTTTCACCAAACAGTTCCTCTGTCCCATCGTACAGTTCTTCTGTCTGTCTGACTACAAGTGGATGGGTGTAATACTCTCCGGTTAAATAAATATACTCGTACATATGTTCAAATGTAGATTCCTACAGTCATGGATGTATGAACATACACCGAACAGTTCCTCTTTTCCACCGGACAGTTCTTCTGTTCCATGAACAGTTCCTCTGTCCCATCGGACAGTTCCTCTGTCCCAACGGATACTTCCTCTGTCCCACCGGACAGTTCCTCTGTCACACCGGACAGTTCCTCAGTCCCACCGGACAGTTCCTCTGTCCCACCGGACAGTTCCTCTGTCCCACCGGACAGTTCCTCTGACCCACCTGACAGTTCCTCTGTTCCTTGTACAGTTCCTCTGCCTCATCGGACAGTTCCCTAGTCCCACCGAACAGTTCCTCTGTCCCATCGTACAGTTCTTCTGTCAGTCTGAGAACAAGTGGATGGGTGTAATCAAAGATATTAGAAGAACGAGATATGCTATGTTGGCCGCCGGACCGTAGCCGGAGAACAACCTAATTGAGGTACTTTGAACGGTATCGGGACGTGTACGCACAGAAATCTGTTCTATGTATTTGTGCGGATACCTTAGCGATGCCTTAGCGTAAGCGAAGGTGTGCAGTAGTATTTTTGAACAAAACCGGCGACACTCGGCAAAACAATTCCACTCAGTACGAACTGCGCATAGCACATCTCGTTCTACTAATATCTTTGGGTGTAATACTCTCCGGTAAAATAAATATACTCGTACATTTGTTCAAATGTAGATTCCTACAGTCATGAATGTATGCACATACACCGAACAGTTCCTCTGTCTCATCGGAAAGTTCCTCTGTCCCACCGGACAGTTCCTCTGTCCCACCGGACAGTTCCTCTGTCCCACCGGACAGTTCCTCTGTCCCACCGGACAGTTCCTCTGTCCCACCGGACAGTTCCTCTGTCCCACCGGACAGTTCCTCTGACCCACCTGACAGTTCCTCTGTTCCATGTACAGTTCCTCTGTCCCACCGGACAGTTCCTCTGTCCCACCGGACAGTTCCTCTGTCCCACCGGACAGTTCCTCTGACCCCCCTGACAGTTCCTCTGTTCCATGAACAGTTCCTCTGTCCCATCGGACAGTTCCTCTGTCCCACCGGACACTTCCTCTGTCCCACCGGACAGTTTCTCTGTACCACCGGACAGTTCCTCTGTCCCACCGGACAGTTCCTCTGTTCTACCGGACAGTTCGTCTGTCCCACCGGACAGTTCCTCTGTCCCACTGGACAGTTCCTCTGTCCCACCGGACATTTCCTCTGTCCCATCGTACAGTTCTTTTGTCTGTCTGAGTACAAGTGGATGTATGTAATACTCTCCGGTAAAATAAATATACTCGTACATATGTTCAAATGTATATTCCTACAGTCATGAATGTATGTACATACACCGAACAGTTCCTCTTTTCTTCCGGACAGTTCTTCTGATCCATGAACAGTTCCTCTGTCCCACCGGACAGTTCCTCTGTCCCACCGGACAGAACCTCTGTCCCACCGGACAGTTCCTCTGTCCCACCGGACAGTTCCTCTGTCCCACCGGACAGTTCCTCTGTCCCACCGGACAGTTCCTCTGACCCACCTGACAGTTCCTCTGTTCCATGTACAGTTCCTCTGCCCCATCGGACAGTTCCCTAGTCCCACCGAACAGTTCCTCTGTCCCATCGTACAGTTCTTCTGTCTGTCTGACTACAAGTGGATGGGTGTAATATTCTCCGTGAAAAATAATAATACTCGTACATATGTTCAAATGTAGATTCCTACAATCAAGAATGTATGTACATACACCGAACAGTTCCTCTAACCCACCGGCAGGTTCTCTGTCCCACCGGACAGTTCCTCTGTCCCACCGGACAGATCCTCTGTCCCACCGGACAGTTCCTCTGTCCCACCGGACAGTTCTTCTGTCTGTCTGACTACAAGTGGATGGGTGTACTACTCTCCGGTTAAATAAATATACTCGTACATATGTTCAAATGTAGATTCCTACAGTCATGGATGTATGAACATACACCGAACAGTTCCTCTTTTCCACCGGACAGTTCTTCTGTTCCATGAACAGTTCCTCTGTCCCACCGGACAGTTCCTCTGTCCCACCGGACAGTTCCTCTGTCCCACCGGACAGTTCCTCTGTCCCAACGGACAGTTCCTCTGTCCCACCGGACAGTTCCTCTGTCCCACCGGACAGTTCCTCTGTCCCACCGGACAGTTCCTCTGACCCACCTGACAGTTCCTCTGTTCCATGTACAGTTCCTCTGTCCCACCGGACAGTTCCTCTGTCCCACCGGACAGTTCCTCTGTCCCACCGGACAGTTCCTCTGACCCCCTGACAGTTCCTCTGTTCCATGTACAGTTCCTCTGTCCCACCGGACAGTTCCTCTGTCCCACCGGACAGTTCCTCTGTCCCACCGGACAGTTTCTCTGTACCACCGGACAGTTATTTTGTCCCACCGGACAGTTCCTCTGTCCTACCGGACAGTTCGTCTGTCCCACCGGACAGTTCCTCTGTCCCACTGGACAGTTCCTCTGTCCCACCGGACATTTCCTCTGTCCCATCGTACAGTTCTTCTGTCTGTCTGAGTACAAGTGGATGTATGTAATACTCTCCGGTAAAATAAATATACTCGTACATATGTTCAAATGTATATTCCTACAGTCATGAATGTATGTACATACACCGAACAGTTCCTCTTTTCTTCCGGACAGTTCTTCTGTTCCATGAACAGTTCCTCTGTCCCATCGGACAGTTCCTCCGTCCCACCGGACAGTTCCTGTGTCCCACCGGACAGTTCCTTTGTCCCATCGGACAGTTCCTCTGTCCCAACGGATACTTCCTCTGTCCCACCGGACAGTTCCTCTGTCCCACCGGACAGTTCCTTTGTCCCATCGGACAGTTCCTCTGTCCCAACGGATACTTCCTCTGTCCCACCTGACAGTTCCTCTGTTCCATATACAGTTCCTCTGCCTCATCGGACAGTTCCCTAGTCCCACCGAACAGTTCCTCTGTCCCATCGTACAGTTCTTCTGTCAGTCTGCGAACAAGTGGATGGGTGTAATCAATGATATTAGAAGAACGAGATATGCTATGTTGGCCGCCGGACCGTAGACGGAGAACAACCTAATTAGGGTACTTTGAACGGTATCGGGACGTGTACGCACAGAAATCTGTTCTATGTATTAGTGCGGATACCTTAGCGATTCCTTAGCGTAAGCGAAGGTGTGCAGTAGTATTTTTGAACAAAACCGGCGACACTTGGCAAAACAATCCCACTCAGTACGAACTGCGCATAGCACATCTCGTTCTTCTAATATCTTTGGGTGTAATACTCTCCGGTTAAATAAATATACTCGTACATTTGTTCAAATGTAGTTTCCTACAGTCATGAATTAATGCACATACACCGAACAGTTCCTCTGTCCCATCGGACAGTTCCTCTGTCCCACCGGATACTTACTCTGTCCCACCGGACAGTTCCTCTGTCCCACCGGAAAGTTACTCTGTCCCACCGGACAGTTCCTCTGTCCCACCGGAAAGTTACTCTGTCCCACCGGACAGTTCCTCTGCCCCATCGGCCAGTTCCCTAGTCCCACCGAACAGTTCCTCTGTCCCATCGTACAGTTCTTCTGTCTGTCTGAGTACAAGTGGATGGGTGTAATACTCTCCGGTAAAATAAATACACTCGTACATATGTTCAAATGTAGATTCCTACAGTCATGAATGTATGTACATACACCCAACAGTTCCTCTTTTCTTCCGGACAGTTCTTCTGTTCCATGAACAGTTCCTCTGTCCCATCGGACAGTTCCTCTGTCCCACCGGACAGTTCCTCTGTCCCACCGGACAGTTCCTTTTTCCCATCGGACAGTTCCTCTGTCCCACCGGATACTTCCTCTGTCCCTCCGGACAGTTCCTCTGTCTGTCTGACTACGAGTGGATGGGTGTAATACTCTCCGGTAAAATAAATACACTCGTACATATGTTCAAATGTTGATTCCTACAGTCATGGATGTATGAACATACACCGAACAGTTCCTCTTTTCCACCGGACAGTTCTTCTGTTCCATGAAGAGTTCCTCTGTCCCATCGGACAGTTCCTCTGACCCACCTTTCAGTTCCTCTGTTCCATGTACAGTTCCTCTGTCCCACCGGACAGTTCCTCTGACCCCCCTGACAGTTCCTCTGTTCCATGAACAGTTCCTCTGTCCCATCGGACAGTTCCTCTGTCCCACCGGACACTTCCTCTGTCCCACCGGACAGTTCCTCTGTCCCACCGGACAGTTTCTCTGTACCACCGGACAGTTCCTCTGTCCCACCGGACAGTTCCTCTGTTCTACCGGAGAGTTCGTCTGTCCCACCGGACAGTTCCTCTGTCCCACTGGACAGTTCCTCTGTCCCACCGGACATTTCCTCTGTCCCACCGGACAGTTCCTCTGTCCCACCGGACAGTTCCTCTGACCCACCTGACAGTTCCTCTGTTCCATGTACAGTTCCTCTGTCCCACCGGACAGTTCCTCTGTCCCACCGGACAGTTCCTCTGTCCCACCGGACAGTTCCTCTGACCCCCCTGACAGTTCCTCTGTTCCATGAACAGTTCCTCTGTCCCATCGGACAGTTCCTCTGTCCCACCGGACACTTCCTCTGTCCCACCGGACAGTTTCTCTGTACCACCGGACAGTTCCTCTGTCCCACCGGACAGTTCCTCTGTTCTACCGGACAGTTCGTCTGTCCCACCGGACAGTTCCTCTGTCCCACTGGACAGTTCCTCTGTCCCACCGGACATTTCCTCTGTCCCATCGTACAGTTCTTTTGTCTGTCTGAGTACAAGTGGATGTATGTAATACTCTCCGGTAAAATAAATATACTCGTACATATGTTCAAATGTATATTCCTACAGTCATGAATGTATGTACATACACCGAACAGTTCCTCTTTTCTTCCGGACAGTTCTTCTGATCCATGAACAGTTCCTCTGTCCCACCGGACAGTTCCTCTGTCCCACCGGACAGTTCCTCTGTCCCACCGGACAGTTCCTCTGTCCCACCGGACAGTTCCTCTGTCCCACCGGACAGTTCCTCTGTCCCACCGGACAGTTCCTCTGACCCACCTGACAGTTCCTCTGTTCCATGTACAGTTCCTCTGCCCCATCGGACAGTTCCCTAGTCCCACCGAACAGTTCCTCTGTCCCATCGTACAGTTCTTCTGTCTGTCTGACTACAAGTGGATGGGTGTAATATTCTCCGTGAAAAATAATAATACTCGTACATATGTTCAAATGTAGATTCCTACAATCAAGAATGTATGTACATACACCGAACAGTTCCTCTAACCCACCGGCAGGTTCTCTGTCCCACCGGACAGTTCCTCTGTCCCACCGGACAGATCCTCTGTCCCACCGGACAGTTCCTCTGTCCCACCGGACAGTTCTTCTGTCTGTCTGACTACAAGTGGATGGGTGTAATACTCTCCGGTTAAATAAATATACTCGTACATATGTTCAAATGTAGATTCCTACAGTCATGGATGTATGAACATACACCGAACAGTTCCTCTTTTCCACCGGACAGTTCTTCTGTTCCATGAACAGTTCCTCTGTCCCACCGGACAGTTCCTCTGTCCCAACGGACAGTTCCTCTGTCCCACCGGACAGTTCCTCTGTCCCACCGGACAGTTCCTCTGTCCCACCGGACAGTTCCTCTGACCCACCTGACAGTTCCTCTGTTCCATGTACAGTTCCTCTGTCCCACCGGACAGTTCCTCTGTCCCACCGGACAGTTCCTCTGTCCCACCGGACAGTTCCTCTGACCCCCTGACAGTTCCTCTGTTCCATGTACAGTTCCTCTGTCCCACCGGACAGTTCCTCTGTCCCACCGGACAGTTCCTCTGTCCCACCGGACAGTTTCTCTGTACCACCGGACAGTTATTTTGTCCCACCGGACAGTTCCTCTGTCCTACCGGACAGTTCGTCTGTCCCACCGGACAGTTCCTCTGTCCCACTGGACAGGTCCTCTGTCCCACCGGACATTTCCTCTGTCCCATCGTACAGTTCTTCTGTCTGTCTGAGTACAAGTGGATGTATGTAATACTCTCCGGTAAAATAAATATACTCGTACATATGTTCAAATGTATATTCCTACAGTCATGAATGTATGTACATACACCGAACAGTTCCTCTTTTCTTCCGGACAGTTCTTCTGTTCCATGAACAGTTCCTCTGTCCCATCGGACAGTTCCTCCGTCCCACCGGACAGTTCCTGTGTCCCACCGGACAGTTCCTTTGTCCCATCGGACAGTTCCTCTGTCCCAACGGATACTTCCTCTGTCCCACCGGACAGTTCCTCTGTCCCACCGGACAGTTCCTTTGTCCCATCGGACAGTTCCTCTGTCCCAACCGATACTTCCTCTGTCCCACCTGACAGTTCCTCTGTTCCATATACAGTTCCTCTGCCTCATCGGACAGTTCCCTAGTCCCACCGAACAGTTCCTCTGTCCCATCGTACAGTTCTTCTGTCAGTCTGCGAACAAGTGGATGGGTGTAATCAATGATATTAGAAGAACGAGATATGCTATGTTGGCCGCCGGACCGTAGACGGAGAACAACCTAATTAGGGTACTTTGAACGGTATCGGGACGTGTACGCACAGAAATCTGTTCTATGTATTAGTGCGGATACCTTAGCGATTCCTTAGCGTAAGCGAAGGTGTGCAGTAGTATTTTTGAACAAAACCGGCGACACTTGGCAAAACAATCCCACTCAGTACGAACTGCGCATAGCACATCTCGTTCTTCTAATATCTTTGGGTGTAATACTCTCCGGTTAAATAAATATACTCGTACATTTGTTCAAATGTAGTTTCCTACAGTCATGAATTAATGCACATACACCGAACAGTTCCTCTGTCCCATCGGACAGTTCCTCTGTCCCACCGGATACTTACTCTGTCCCACCGGACAGTTCCTCTGTCCCACCGGAAAGTTACTCTGTCCCACCGGACAGTTCCTCTGTCCCACCGGAAAGTTACTCTGTCCCACCGGACAGTTCCTCTGCCCCATCGGCCAGTTCCCTAGTCCCACCGAACAGTTCCTCTGTCCCATCGTACAGTTCTTCTGTCTGTCTGAGTACAAGTGGATGGGTGTAATACTCTCCGGTAAAATAAATACACTCGTACATATGTTCAAATGTAGATTCCTACAGTCATGAATGTATGTACATACACCCAACAGTTCCTCTTTTCTTCCGGACAGTTCTTCTGTTCCATGAACAGTTCCTCTGTCCCATCGGACAGTTCCTCTGTCCCACCGGACAGTTCCTCTGTCCCACCGGACAGTTCCTTTTTCCCATCGGACAGTTCCTCTGTCCCACCGGATACTTCCTCTGTCCCTCCGGACAGTTCCTCTGTCTGTCTGACTACGAGTGGATGGGTGTAATACTCTCCGGTAAAATAAATACACTCGTACATATGTTCAAATGTTGATTCCTACAGTCATGGATGTATGAACATACACCGAACAGTTCCTCTTTTCCACCGGACAGTTCTTCTGTTCCATGAAGAGTTCCTCTGTCCCATCGGACAGTTCCTCTGACCCACCTTTCAGTTCCTCTGTTCCATGTACAGTTCCTCTGTCCCACCGGACAGTTCCTCTGACCCCCCTGACAGTTCCTCTGTTCCATGAACAGTTCCTCTGTCCCATCGGACAGTTCCTCTGTCCCACCGGACACTTCCTCTGTCCCACCGGACAGTTCCTCTGTCCCACCGGACAGTTTCTCTGTACCACCGGACAGTTCCTCTGTCCCACCGGACAGTTCCTCTGTTCTACCGGAGAGTTCGTCTGTCCCACCGGACAGTTCCTCTGTCCCACTGGACAGTTCCTCTGTCCCACCGGACATTTCCTCTGTCCCATCGTACAGTTCTTCTGTCTGTCTGAGTACAAGTGGATGTATGTTATACTCTCCGGTAAAATATATATACTCGTACATATGTTCAAATGTATATTCCTACAGTCATGAATGTATGTACATACACCGAACAGTTCCTCTTTTCTTCCGGACAGTTCTTCTGTAACATGAACAGTTCCTCTGTCCCATCGGACAGTTCCTCTGTCCCACCGGACAGTTCCTCTGTCCCACCGGACAGTTCCTTTGTCCCATCGGACAGTTCCTCTGTCCCAACGGATACTTCCTCTGTCCCACCGGACAGTTCCTCTGTCCCACCGGACAGTTCCTTTGTCCCATCGGACAGTTCCTCTGTCCCAACGGATAATTCCTCTGTCCCACCGGACAGTTCCTCTGTCCCACCGGACAGTTCCTCTGTCCCACCGGACAGTTCCTCTGTCCCACCGGACAGTTCCTCTGTCCCACCGGACAGTTCCTCTGTCCCACCGGACAGTTCCTCTTTCCCACCGGACAGTTCGTCTGACCCACCTGACAGTTCCTCTGTCCCACCGGACAGTTCCTCTGTCCCACCGGACAGTTCCTCTGACCCACCTGACAGTTCCTCTGTTCCATGTACAGTTCCTCTGCCCCATCGGCCAGTTCCCTAGTCCCACCGAACAGTTCCTCTGTCCCATCGTACAGTTCTTCTGTCTGTCTGAGTACAAGTGGATGGGTGTAATACTCTCCGGTTAAATAAATAAACTCGTACATGTGTTCAAATGTAGATTCCTTTAGTCATGAATGTATGTTCATACACCGAACAGTTCCTCTTTTCCACGGGACAGTTCTTCTGTTCCATGAAGAGTTCCTCTGTCCCATCGGACAGTTCCTCTGTCCCACCGGACAGTTCCTCTGTCCCACCGGACAGTTCCTTTTTCCCATCGGACAGTTCCTCTGTCCCACCGGACAGTTCCTCTGTCCCACCGGACAGTTCTTCTGTCTGTCTGACTACAAGTGGATGGGTGTAATACTCTCCGGTAAAATAAATATACTCGTACATTTGTTCAAATGTAGATTCCTACAGTCATGAATGTATGCACATACACCGAACAGTTCCTCTGTCTCATCGGAAAGTTCCTCTGTCCCACCGGATACTTCCTCTGTCCCATCGGACAGTTCCTCTGTCCCACCGGACACTTCCTCTGACCCACCGGACAGTTCCTCTGTCCCACCGGACAGTTCCTCTGTCCCACCGGACAGTTCCTCTGTCCCACCGGACAGTTCCTCTGTCCCACCGGACAGTTCCTCTGTCCCACCGGACAGTTCCTCTGTCCCACCGGACAGTTCCTCTGTCCCATCGTACAGTTCTTCTCTCTGTCTGAGTACAAGGGGATGTATGTTATACTCTCCGGTAAAATATATATACTCGTACATACACCGAACAGTTCCTCTTTTCTTCCGGACAGTTCTTCTGTTCCATGAACAGTTCCTCTGTCCCATCGGACAGTTCCTCTGTCCCACCGGACAGTTCCTCTGTCCCACCGGACAGTTCCTTTGTCCCATCGGACAGTTCCTCTGTCCCAACGGATACTTCCTCTGTCCCACCGGACAGTTCCTCTGTCCCACCGGACAGTTCCTCTGTCCCACCGGACAGTTCCTCTGTCCCACCGGACAGTTCTTCTGTCTGTCTGACTACAAGTGGATGGGTGTAATACTCTCCGGTTAAATAAATATACTCGTACATATGTTCAAATGTAGATTCCTACAGTCATGGATGTATGAACATACACCGAACAGTTCCTCTTTTCCACCGGACAGTTCTTCTGTTCCATGAACAGTTCCTCTGTCCCATCGGACAGTTCCTCTGTCCCAACGGATACTTCCTCTGTCCCACCCGACAGTTCCTCTGTCACACCGGACAGTTCCTCAGTCCCACCGGACAGTTCCTCTGTCCCACCGGACAGTTCCTCTGTCCCACCGGACAGTTCCTCTGACCCACCTGACAGTTCCTCTGTTCCATGTACAGTTCCTCTGCCCCATCGGCCAGTTCCCTAGTCCCACCGAACAGTTCCTCTGTCCCATCGTACAGTTCTTCTGTCTGTCTGAGTACAAGTGGATGGGTGTAATACTCTCCGGTAAAATAAATATACTCGTACATATGTTCAAATGTATATTCCTACAGTCATGAATGTATGTACATACACCGAACAGTTCCTCTTTTCTTCCGGACAGTTCTTCTGTTCCATGAACAGTTCCTCGATGCCTTAGCGTAAGCGAAGGTGTGCAGTAGTATTTTTGAACAAAACCGGCGACACTCGGCAAAACAATTCCACTCAGTACGAACTGCGCATAGCACATCTCGTTCTTCTAATATCTTTGGGTGTAATACTCTCCGGTAAAATAAATATACTCGTACATTTGTTCAAATGTAGATTCCTACAGTCATGAATGTATGCACATACACCGAACAGTTCCTCTGTCTCATCGGAAAGTTCCTCTGTCCCACCGGATACTTCCTCTGTCCCACCGGACAGTTCCTCTGTCCCACCGGACAGTTCCTCTGTCCCACCGGACAGTTCCTCTGTCCCACCGGACAGTTCCTCTGTCCCACCGGACAGTTCGTCTGACCCACCTGACAGTTCCTCAATCCCACCGGACAGTTCCTCTGACCCACCTGACAGTTCCTCTGTTCCATGTACAGTTCCTCTGCCCCATCGGCCAGTTCCCTAGTCCCACCGAACAGTTCCTCTGTCCCATCGTACAGTTCTTCTGTCTGTCTGAGTACAAGTGGATGGGTGTAATACTCTCCGGTAAAATAAATATACTCGTACATATGTTCAAATGTATATTCCTACAGTCATGAATGTATGTACATACACCGAACAGTTCCTCTTTTCTTCCGGACAGTTCTTCTGTTCCATGAACAGTTCCTCTGTCCCATCGGACAGTTCCTCTGTCCCACCGGACAGTTCCTCTGTCCCACCGGACAGTTCTTTTGTCCCATCGGACAGTTCCTCTGTCCCACCGGATACTTCCTCTGTCCCACCGGACAGTTCCTCTGTCCCACCGGACAGTTCCTCTGTCTCATCGGAAAGTTCCTCTGTCCCACCGGATACTTCCTCTGTCCCACCGGACAGTTCCTCTGTCCCACCGGACAGTTCCTCTGTCCCACCGGACAGTTCCTCTGTCCCACCGGACAGTTCCTCTGTCCCACCGGACAGTTCCTCTGTCCCACCGGACAGTTCCTCTGTCCCACCGGACAGTTCCTCTGACCCACCTGACAGTTCCTCTGTTCCATGTACAGTTCCTCTGCCCCATCGGACAGTTCCCTAGTCCCACCGAACAGTTCCTCTGTCCCATCGTACAGTTCTTCTGTCTGTCTGACTACAAGTGGATGGGTGTAATATTCTCCGGTAAAATAAATATACTCGACATATGTTCAAATGTAGATTCCTACAATCAAGAATGTATGTACATACACCGAACAGTTCCTCTTTTCTACCGGACAGTTATTCTGTTCCATGAAGAGTTCCTCTGTCCCATCGGACAGTACCCTAGTCCCACCGGACAGTTCCTCTGTCCCACCGGACAGTTCCTTTGTCCCATCGGACAGTTCCTCTGTCCCAACGGATAATTCCTCTGTCCCACCGGACAGTTCCTCTGTCCCACCGGACAGTTCCTCTGTCCCACCGGACAGTTCCTCTGTCCCACCGGACAGTTCCTCTGTCCCACCGGACAGTTCCTCTGTCCCACCGGACAGTTCCTCTTTCCCACCGGACAGTTCGTCTGACCCACCTGACAGTTCCTCTGTCCCACCGGACAGTTCCTCTGTCCCACCGGACAGTTCCTCTGACCCACCTGACAGTTCCTCTGTTCCATGTACAGTTCCTCTGCCCCATCGGCCAGTTCCCTAGTCCCACCGAACAGTTCCTCTGTCCCATCGTACAGTTCTTCTGTCTGTCTGAGTACAAGTGGATGGGTGTAATACTCTCCGGTTAAATAAATAAACTCGTACATGTGTTCAAATGTAGATTCCTTTAGTCATGAATGTATGTTCATACACCGAACAGTTCCTCTTTTCCACGGGACAGTTCTTCTGTTCCATGAAGAGTTCCTCTGTCCCATCGGACAGTTCCTCTGTCCCACCGGACAGTTCCTCTGTCCCACCGGACAGTTCCTTTTTCCCATCGGACAGTTCCTCTGTCCCACCGGACAGTTCCTCTGTCCCACCGGACAGTTCTTCTGTCTGTCTGACTACAAGTGGATGGGTGTAATACTCTCCGGTAAAATAAATATACTCGTACATTTGTTCAAATGTAGATTCCTACAGTCATGAATGTATGCACATACACCGAACAGTTCCTCTGTCTCATCGGAAAGTTCCTCTGTCCCACCGGATACTTCCTCTGTCCCATCGGACAGTTCCTCTGTCCCACCGGACACTTCCTCTGACCCACCGGACAGTTCCTCTGTCCCACCGGACAGTTCCTCTGTCCCACCGGACAGTTCCTCTGTCCCACCGGACAGTTCCTCTGTCCCACCGGACAGTTCCTCTGTCCCACCGGACAGTTCCTCTGTCCCACCGGACAGTTCCTCTGTCCCACCGGACAGTTCCTCTGTCCCATCGTACAGTTCTTCTCTCTGTCTGAGTACAAGGGGATGTATGTTATACTCTCCGGTAAAATATATATACTCGTACATACACCGAACAGTTCCTCTTTTCTTCCGGACAGTTCTTCTGTTCCATGAACAGTTCCTCTGTCCCATCGGACAGTTCCTCTGTCCCACCGGACAGTTCCTCTGTCCCACCGGACAGTTCCTTTGTCCCATCGGACAGTTCCTCTGTCCCAACGGATACTTCCTCTGTCCCACCGGACAGTTCCTCTGTCCCACCGGACAGTTCCTCTGTCCCACCGGACAGTTCCTCTGTCCCACCGGACAGTTCTTCTGTCTGTCTGACTACAAGTGGATGGGTGTAATACTCTCCGGTTAAATAAATATACTCGTACATATGTTCAAATGTAGATTCCTACAGTCATGGATGTATGAACATACACCGAACAGTTCCTCTTTTCCACCGGACAGTTCTTCTGTTCCATGAACAGTTCCTCTGTCCCATCGGACAGTTCCTCTGTCCCAACGGATACTTCCTCTGTCCCACCCGACAGTTCCTCTGTCACACCGGACAGTTCCTCAGTCCCACCGGACAGTTCCTCTGTCCCACCGGACAGTTCCTCTGTCCCACCGGACAGTTCCTCTGACCCACCTGACAGTTCCTCTGTTCCATGTACAGTTCCTCTGCCCCATCGGCCAGTTCCCTAGTCCCACCGAACAGTTCCTCTGTCCCATCGTACAGTTCTTCTGTCTGTCTGAGTACAAGTGGATGGGTGTAATACTCTCCGGTAAAATAAATATACTCGTACATATGTTCAAATGTATATTCCTACAGTCATGAATGTATGTTCATACACCGAACAGTTCCTCTTTTCCACGGGACAGTTCTTCTGTTCCATGAAGAGTTCCTCTGTCCCATCGGACAGTTCCTCTGTCCCACCGGACAGTTCCTCTGTCCCACCGGACAGTTCCTTTTTCCCATCGGACAGTTCCTCTGTCCCACCGGACAGTTCCTCTGTCCCACCGGACAGTTCTTCTGTCTGTCTGACTACAAGTGGATGGGTGTAATACTCTCCGGTAAAATAAATATACTCGTACATTTGTTCAAATGTAGATTCCTACAGTCATGAATGTATGCACATACACCGAACAGTTCCTCTGTCTCATCGGAAAGTTCCTCTGTCCCACCGGATACTTCCTCTGTCCCATCGGACAGTTCCTCTGTCCCACCGGACACTTCCTCTGACCCACCGGACAGTTCCTCTGTCCCACCGGACAGTTCCTCTGTCCCACCGGACAGTTCCTCTGTCCCACCGGACAGTTCCTCTGTCCCACCGGACAGTTCCTCTGTCCCACCGGACAGTTCCTCTGTCCCACCGGACAGTTCCTCTGTCCCACCGGACAGTTCCTCTGTCCCATCGTACAGTTCTTCTCTCTGTCTGAGTACAAGGGGATGTATGTTATACTCTCCGGTAAAATATATATACTCGTACATACACCGAACAGTTCCTCTTTTCTTCCGGACAGTTCTTCTGTTCCATGAACAGTTCCTCTGTCCCATCGGACAGTTCCTCTGTCCCACCGGACAGTTCCTCTGTCCCACCGGACAGTTCCTTTGTCCCATCGGACAGTTCCTCTGTCCCAACGGATACTTCCTCTGTCCCACCGGACAGTTCCTCTGTCCCACCGGACAGTTCCTCTGTCCCACCGGACAGTTCCTCTGTCCCACCGGACAGTTCTTCTGTCTGTCTGACTACAAGTGGATGGGTGTAATACTCTCCGGTTAAATAAATATACTCGTACATATGTTCAAATGTAGATTCCTACAGTCATGGATGTATGAACATACACCGAACAGTTCCTCTTTTCCACCGGACAGTTCTTCTGTTCCATGAACAGTTCCTCTGTCCCATCGGACAGTTCCTCTGTCCCAACGGATACTTCCTCTGTCCCACCCGACAGTTCCTCTGTCACACCGGACAGTTCCTCAGTCCCACCGGACAGTTCCTCTGTCCCACCGGACAGTTCCTCTGTCCCACCGGACAGTTCCTCTGTCCCACCGGACAGTTCCTCTGTCCCATCGTACAGTTCTTCTCTCTGTCTGAGTACAAGGGGATGTATGTTATACTCTCCGGTAAAATATATATACTCGTACATACACCGAACAGTTCCTCTTTTCTTCCGGACAGTTCTTCTGTTCCATGAACAGTTCCTCTGTCCCATCGGACAGTTCCTCTGTCCCACCGGACAGTTCCTCTGTCCCACCGGACAGTTCCTTTGTCCCATCGGACAGTTCCTCTGTCCCAACGGATACTTCCTCTGTCCCACCGGACAGTTCCTCTGTCCCACCGGACAGTTCCTCTGTCCCACCGGACAGTTCCTCTGTCCCACCGGACAGTTCTTCTGTCTGTCTGACTACAAGTGGATGGGTGTAATACTCTCCGGTTAAATAAATATACTCGTACATATGTTCAAATGTAGATTCCTACAGTCATGGATGTATGAACATACACCGAACAGTTCCTCTTTTCCACCGGACAGTTCTTCTGTTCCATGAACAGTTCCTCTGTCCCATCGGACAGTTCCTCTGTCCCAACGGATACTTCCTCTGTCCCACCCGACAGTTCCTCTGTCACACCGGACAGTTCCTCAGTCCCACCGGACAGTTCCTCTGTCCCACCGGACAGTTCCTCTGTCCCACCGGACAGTTCCTCTGTCCCACCGGACAGTTCCTTTGTCCCATCGGACAGTTCCTCTGTCCCAACGGATACTTCCTCTGTCCCACCGGACAGTTCCTCTGTCCCACCGGACAGTTCCTCTGTCCCACCGGACAGTTCCTCTGTCCCACCGGACAGTTCTTCTGTCTGTCTGACTACAAGTGGATGGGTGTAATACTCTCCGGTTAAATAAATATACTCGTACATATGTTCAAATGTAGATTCCTACAGTCATGGATGTATGAACATACACCGAACAGTTCCTCTTTTCCACCGGACAGTTCTTCTGTTCCATGAACAGTTCCTCTGTCCCATCGGACAGTTCCTCTGTCCCAACGGATACTTCCTCTGTCCCACCCGACAGTTCCTCTGTCACACCGGACAGTTCCTCAGTCCCACCGGACAGTTCCTCTGTCCCACCGGACAGTTCCTCTGTCCCACCGGACAGTTCCTCTGACCCACCTGACAGTTCCTCTGTTCCATGTACAGTTCCTCTGCCCCATCGGCCAGTTCCCTAGTCCCACCGAACAGTTCCTCTGTCCCATCGTACAGTTCTTCTGTCTGTCTGAGTACAAGTGGATGGGTGTAATACTCTCCGGTAAAATAAATATACTCGTACATATGTTCAAATGTATATTCCTACAGTCATGAATGTATGTACATACACCGAACAGTTCCTCTTTTCTTCCGGACAGTTCTTCTGTTCCATGAACAGTTCCTCGATGCCTTAGCGTAAGCGAAGGTGTGCAGTAGTATTTTTGAACAAAACCGGCGACACTCGGCAAAACAATTCCACTCAGTACGAACTGCGCATAGCACATCTCGTTCTTCTAATATCTTTGGGTGTAATACTCTCCGGTAAAATAAATATACTCGTACATTTGTTCAAATGTAGATTCCTACAGTCATGAATGTATGCACATACACCGAACAGTTCCTCTGTCTCATCGGAAAGTTCCTCTGTCCCACCGGATACTTCCTCTGTCCCACCGGACAGTTCCTCTGTCCCACCGGACAGTTCCTCTGTCCCACCGGACAGTTCCTCTGTCCCACCGGACAGTTCCTCTGTCCCACCGGACAGTTCGTCTGACCCACCTGACAGTTCCTCAATCCCACCGGACAGTTCCTCTGACCCACCTGACAGTTCCTCTGTTCCATGTACAGTTCCTCTGCCCCATCGGCCAGTTCCCTAGTCCCACCGAACAGTTCCTCTGTCCCATCGTACAGTTCTTCTGTCTGTCTGAGTACAAGTGGATGGGTGTAATACTCTCCGGTAAAATAAATATACTCGTACATATGTTCAAATGTATATTCCTACAGTCATGAATGTATGTACATACACCGAACAGTTCCTCTTTTCTTCCGGACAGTTCTTCTGTTCCATGAACAGTTCCTCTGTCCCATCGGACAGTTCCTCTGTCCCACCGGACAGTTCCTCTGTCCCACCGGACAGTTCTTTTGTCCCATCGGACAGTTCCTCTGTCCCACCGGATACTTCCTCTGTCCCACCGGACAGTTCCTCTGTCCCACCGGACAGTTCCTCTGTCTCATCGGAAAGTTCCTCTGTCCCACCGGATACTTCCTCTGTCCCACCGGACAGTTCCTCTGTCCCACCGGACAGTTCCTCTGTCCCACCGGACAGTTCCTCTGTCCCACCGGACAGTTCCTCTGTCCCACCGGACAGTTCCTCTGTCCCACCGGACAGTTCCTCTGTCCCACCGGACAGTTCCTCTGACCCACCTGACAGTTCCTCTGTTCCATGTACAGTTCCTCTGCCCCATCGGACAGTTCCCTAGTCCCACCGAACAGTTCCTCTGTCCCATCGTACAGTTCTTCTGTCTGTCTGACTACAAGTGGATGGGTGTAATATTCTCCGGTAAAATAAATATACTCGACATATGTTCAAATGTAGATTCCTACAATCAAGAATGTATGTACATACACCGAACAGTTCCTCTTTTCTACCGGACAGTTATTCTGTTCCATGAAGAGTTCCTCTGTCCCATCGGACAGTACCCTAGTCCCACCGGACAGTTCCTCTGTCCCACCGGACAGTTCCTTTGTCCCATCGAACAGTTCCTCTGTCCCAACGGATACTTCCTCTGTCCCACCGGACAGTTCCTCTGTCCCACCGGACAGTTCCTCTGTCCCACCGGACAGTTCCTCTGTCCCACCGGACAGTTCCTCTGTCCCACCGGACAGTTCCTCTGTCCCACCGGACAGTTCCTCTGTCCCACCGGACAGTTCCTCTGTCCCACCGGACAGTTCCTCTGTCCCACCGGACAGTTCCTCTGTCCCACCGGACAGTTCCTCTGTCCCACCGGACCGTTCCTCTGACCCACCTGACAGTTCCTCTGTTCCATGTACAGTTCCTCTGCCCCATCGGACAGTTCCCTAGTCCCACCGAACAGTTCCTCTGTCCCATCGTACAGTTCTTCTGTCTGTCTGACTACAAGTGGATGGGTGTAATATTCTCCGGTAAAATAAATATACTCGTACATATGTTCAAATGTAGATTCCTACAATCAAGAATGTATGTTCATACACCGAACAGTTCCTCTTTTCCACCGGACAGTTCTTCTGTTCCATGAAGAGTTCCTCTGTCCCATCGGACAGTTCCCTAGTCCCACCGGACAGTTCCTCTGTCCCACCGGACAGTTCTTTTGTCCCATCGGACAGTTCCTCTGTCCCACCGGATACTTCCTCTGTCCCACCGGACAGTTCCTCTGTCCCACCGGACAGTTCCTCTGTCTCATCGGAAAGTTCCTCTGTCCCACCGGATACTTCCTCTGTCCCACCGGACAGTTCCTCTGTCCCACCGGACAGTTCCTCTGTCCCACCGGACAGTTCCTCTGTCCCACCGGACAGTTCCTCTGTCCCACCGGACAGTTCCTCTGTCCCACCGGACAGTTCCTCTGTCCCACCGGACAGTTCCTCTGACCCACCTGACAGTTCCTCTGTTCCATGTACAGTTCCTCTGCCCCATCGGACAGTTCCCTAGTCCCACCGAACAGTTCCTCTGTCCCATCGTACAGTTCTTCTGTCTGTCTGACTACAAGTGGATGGGTGTAATATTCTCCGGTAAAATAAATATACTCGACATATGTTCAAATGTAGATTCCTACAATCAAGAATGTATGTACATACACCGAACAGTTCCTCTTTTCTACCGGACAGTTATTCTGTTCCATGAAGAGTTCCTCTGTCCCATCGGACAGTACCCTAGTCCCACCGGACAGTTCCTCTGTCCCACCGGACAGTTCCTTTGTCCCATCGGACAGTTCCTCTGTCCCAACGGATAATTCCTCTGTCCCACCGGACAGTTCCTCTGTCCCACCGGACAGTTCCTCTGTCCCACCGGACAGTTCCTCTGTCCCACCGGACAGTTCCTCTGTCCCACCGGACAGTTCCTCTGTCCCACCGGACAGTTCCTCTTTCCCACCGGACAGTTCGTCTGACCCACCTGACAGTTCCTCTGTCCCACCGGACAGTTCCTCTGTCCCACCGGACAGTTCCTCTGACCCACCTGACAGTTCCTCTGTTCCATGTACAGTTCCTCTGCCCCATCGGCCAGTTCCCTAGTCCCACCGAACAGTTCCTCTGTCCCATCGTACAGTTCTTCTGTCTGTCTGAGTACAAGTGGATGGGTGTAATACTCTCCGGTTAAATAAATAAACTCGTACATGTGTTCAAATGTAGATTCCTTTAGTCATGAATGTATGTTCATACACCGAACAGTTCCTCTTTTCCACGGGACAGTTCTTCTGTTCCATGAAGAGTTCCTCTGTCCCATCGGACAGTTCCTCTGTCCCACCGGACAGTTCCTCTGTCCCACCGGACAGTTCCTTTTTCCCATCGGACAGTTCCTCTGTCCCACCGGACAGTTCCTCTGTCCCACCGGACAGTTCTTCTGTCTGTCTGACTACAAGTGGATGGGTGTAATACTCTCCGGTAAAATAAATATACTCGTACATTTGTTCAAATGTAGATTCCTACAGTCATGAATGTATGCACATACACCGAACAGTTCCTCTGTCTCATCGGAAAGTTCCTCTGTCCCACCGGATACTTCCTCTGTCCCATCGGACAGTTCCTCTGTCCCACCGGACACTTCCTCTGACCCACCGGACAGTTCCTCTGTCCCACCGGACAGTTCCTCTGTCCCACCGGACAGTTCCTCTGTCCCACCGGACAGTTCCTCTGTCCCACCGGACAGTTCCTCTGTCCCACCGGACAGTTCCTCTGTCCCACCGGACAGTTCCTCTGTCCCACCGGACAGTTCCTCTGTCCCATCGTACAGTTCTTCTCTCTGTCTGAGTACAAGGGGATGTATGTTATACTCTCCGGTAAAATATATATACTCGTACATACACCGAACAGTTCCTCTTTTCTTCCGGACAGTTCTTCTGTTCCATGAACAGTTCCTCTGTCCCATCGGACAGTTCCTCTGTCCCACCGGACAGTTCCTCTGTCCCACCGGACAGTTCCTTTGTCCCATCGGACAGTTCCTCTGTCCCAACGGATACTTCCTCTGTCCCACCGGACAGTTCCTCTGTCCCACCGGACAGTTCCTCTGTCCCACCGGACAGTTCCTCTGTCCCACCGGACAGTTCTTCTGTCTGTCTGACTACAAGTGGATGGGTGTAATACTCTCCGGTTAAATAAATATACTCGTACATATGTTCAAATGTAGATTCCTACAGTCATGGATGTATGAACATACACCGAACAGTTCCTCTTTTCCACCGGACAGTTCTTCTGTTCCATGAACAGTTCCTCTGTCCCATCGGACAGTTCCTCTGTCCCAACGGATACTTCCTCTGTCCCACCCGACAGTTCCTCTGTCACACCGGACAGTTCCTCAGTCCCACCGGACAGTTCCTCTGTCCCACCGGACAGTTCCTCTGTCCCACCGGACAGTTCCTCTGACCCACCTGACAGTTCCTCTGTTCCATGTACAGTTCCTCTGCCCCATCGGCCAGTTCCCTAGTCCCACCGAACAGTTCCTCTGTCCCATCGTACAGTTCTTCTGTCTGTCTGAGTACAAGTGGATGGGTGTAATACTCTCCGGTAAAATAAATATACTCGTACATATGTTCAAATGTATATTCCTACAGTCATGAATGTATGTTCATACACCGAACAGTTCCTCTTTTCCACGGGACAGTTCTTCTGTTCCATGAAGAGTTCCTCTGTCCCATCGGACAGTTCCTCTGTCCCACCGGACAGTTCCTCTGTCCCACCGGACAGTTCCTTTTTCCCATCGGACAGTTCCTCTGTCCCACCGGACAGTTCCTCTGTCCCACCGGACAGTTCTTCTGTCTGTCTGACTACAAGTGGATGGGTGTAATACTCTCCGGTAAAATAAATATACTCGTACATTTGTTCAAATGTAGATTCCTACAGTCATGAATGTATGCACATACACCGAACAGTTCCTCTGTCTCATCGGAAAGTTCCTCTGTCCCACCGGATACTTCCTCTGTCCCATCGGACAGTTCCTCTGTCCCACCGGACACTTCCTCTGACCCACCGGACAGTTCCTCTGTCCCACCGGACAGTTCCTCTGTCCCACCGGACAGTTCCTCTGTCCCACCGGACAGTTCCTCTGTCCCACCGGACAGTTCCTCTGTCCCACCGGACAGTTCCTCTGTCCCACCGGACAGTTCCTCTGTCCCACCGGACAGTTCCTCTGTCCCATCGTACAGTTCTTCTCTCTGTCTGAGTACAAGGGGATGTATGTTATACTCTCCGGTAAAATATATATACTCGTACATACACCGAACAGTTCCTCTTTTCTTCCGGACAGTTCTTCTGTTCCATGAACAGTTCCTCTGTCCCATCGGACAGTTCCTCTGTCCCACCGGACAGTTCCTCTGTCCCACCGGACAGTTCCTTTGTCCCATCGGACAGTTCCTCTGTCCCAACGGATACTTCCTCTGTCCCACCGGACAGTTCCTCTGTCCCACCGGACAGTTCCTCTGTCCCACCGGACAGTTCCTCTGTCCCACCGGACAGTTCTTCTGTCTGTCTGACTACAAGTGGATGGGTGTAATACTCTCCGGTTAAATAAATATACTCGTACATATGTTCAAATGTAGATTCCTACAGTCATGGATGTATGAACATACACCGAACAGTTCCTCTTTTCCACCGGACAGTTCTTCTGTTCCATGAACAGTTCCTCTGTCCCATCGGACAGTTCCTCTGTCCCAACGGATACTTCCTCTGTCCCACCCGACAGTTCCTCTGTCACACCGGACAGTTCCTCAGTCCCACCGGACAGTTCCTCTGTCCCACCGGACAGTTCCTCTGTCCCACCGGACAGTTCCTCTGTCCCACCGGACAGTTCCTCTGTCCCATCGTACAGTTCTTCTCTCTGTCTGAGTACAAGGGGATGTATGTTATACTCTCCGGTAAAATATATATACTCGTACATACACCGAACAGTTCCTCTTTTCTTCCGGACAGTTCTTCTGTTCCATGAACAGTTCCTCTGTCCCATCGGACAGTTCCTCTGTCCCACCGGACAGTTCCTCTGTCCCACCGGACAGTTCCTTTGTCCCATCGGACAGTTCCTCTGTCCCAACGGATACTTCCTCTGTCCCACCGGACAGTTCCTCTGTCCCACCGGACAGTTCCTCTGTCCCACCGGACAGTTCCTCTGTCCCACCGGACAGTTCTTCTGTCTGTCTGACTACAAGTGGATGGGTGTAATACTCTCCGGTTAAATAAATATACTCGTACATATGTTCAAATGTAGATTCCTACAGTCATGGATGTATGAACATACACCGAACAGTTCCTCTTTTCCACCGGACAGTTCTTCTGTTCCATGAACAGTTCCTCTGTCCCATCGGACAGTTCCTCTGTCCCAACGGATACTTCCTCTGTCCCACCCGACAGTTCCTCTGTCACACCGGACAGTTCCTCAGTCCCACCGGACAGTTCCTCTGTCCCACCGGACAGTTCCTCTGTCCCACCGGACAGTTCCTCTGTCCCACCGGACAGTTCCTTTGTCCCATCGGACAGTTCCTCTGTCCCAACGGATACTTCCTCTGTCCCACCGGACAGTTCCTCTGTCCCACCGGACAGTTCCTCTGTCCCACCGGACAGTTCCTCTGTCCCACCGGACAGTTCTTCTGTCTGTCTGACTACAAGTGGATGGGTGTAATACTCTCCGGTTAAATAAATATACTCGTACATATGTTCAAATGTAGATTCCTACAGTCATGGATGTATGAACATACACCGAACAGTTCCTCTTTTCCACCGGACAGTTCTTCTGTTCCATGAACAGTTCCTCTGTCCCATCGGACAGTTCCTCTGTCCCAACGGATACTTCCTCTGTCCCACCCGACAGTTCCTCTGTCACACCGGACAGTTCCTCAGTCCCACCGGACAGTTCCTCTGTCCCACCGGACAGTTCCTCTGTCCCACCGGACAGTTCCTCTGACCCACCTGACAGTTCCTCTGTTCCATGTACAGTTCCTCTGCCCCATCGGCCAGTTCCCTAGTCCCACCGAACAGTTCCTCTGTCCCATCGTACAGTTCTTCTGTCTGTCTGAGTACAAGTGGATGGGTGTAATACTCTCCGGTAAAATAAATATACTCGTACATATGTTCAAATGTATATTCCTACAGTCATGAATGTATGTACATACACCGAACAGTTCCTCTTTTCTTCCGGACAGTTCTTCTGTTCCATGAACAGTTCCTCGATGCCTTAGCGTAAGCGAAGGTGTGCAGTAGTATTTTTGAACAAAACCGGCGACACTCGGCAAAACAATTCCACTCAGTACGAACTGCGCATAGCACATCTCGTTCTTCTAATATCTTTGGGTGTAATACTCTCCGGTAAAATAAATATACTCGTACATTTGTTCAAATGTAGATTCCTACAGTCATGAATGTATGCACATACACCGAACAGTTCCTCTGTCTCATCGGAAAGTTCCTCTGTCCCACCGGATACTTCCTCTGTCCCACCGGACAGTTCCTCTGTCCCACCGGACAGTTCCTCTGTCCCACCGGACAGTTCCTCTGTCCCACCGGACAGTTCCTCTGTCCCACCGGACAGTTCGTCTGACCCACCTGACAGTTCCTCAATCCCACCGGACAGTTCCTCTGACCCACCTGACAGTTCCTCTGTTCCATGTACAGTTCCTCTGCCCCATCGGCCAGTTCCCTAGTCCCACCGAACAGTTCCTCTGTCCCATCGTACAGTTCTTCTGTCTGTCTGAGTACAAGTGGATGGGTGTAATACTCTCCGGTAAAATAAATATACTCGTACATATGTTCAAATGTATATTCCTACAGTCATGAATGTATGTACATACACCGAACAGTTCCTCTTTTCTTCCGGACAGTTCTTCTGTTCCATGAACAGTTCCTCTGTCCCATCGGACAGTTCCTCTGTCCCACCGGACAGTTCCTCTGTCCCACCGGACAGTTCTTTTGTCCCATCGGACAGTTCCTCTGTCCCACCGGATACTTCCTCTGTCCCACCGGACAGTTCCTCTGTCCCACCGGACAGTTCCTCTGTCTCATCGGAAAGTTCCTCTGTCCCACCGGATACTTCCTCTGTCCCACCGGACAGTTCCTCTGTCCCACCGGACAGTTCCTCTGTCCCACCGGACAGTTCCTCTGTCCCACCGGACAGTTCCTCTGTCCCACCGGACAGTTCCTCTGTCCCACCGGACAGTTCCTCTGTCCCACCGGACAGTTCCTCTGACCCACCTGACAGTTCCTCTGTTCCATGTACAGTTCCTCTGCCCCATCGGACAGTTCCCTAGTCCCACCGAACAGTTCCTCTGTCCCATCGTACAGTTCTTCTGTCTGTCTGACTACAAGTGGATGGGTGTAATATTCTCCGGTAAAATAAATATACTCGACATATGTTCAAATGTAGATTCCTACAATCAAGAATGTATGTACATACACCGAACAGTTCCTCTTTTCTACCGGACAGTTATTCTGTTCCATGAAGAGTTCCTCTGTCCCATCGGACAGTACCCTAGTCCCACCGGACAGTTCCTCTGTCCCACCGGACAGTTCCTTTGTCCCATCGAACAGTTCCTCTGTCCCAACGGATACTTCCTCTGTCCCACCGGACAGTTCCTCTGTCCCACCGGACAGTTCCTCTGTCCCACCGGACAGTTCCTCTGTCCCACCGGACAGTTCCTCTGTCCCACCGGACAGTTCCTCTGTCCCACCGGACAGTTCCTCTGTCCCACCGGACAGTTCCTCTGTCCCACCGGACAGTTCCTCTGTCCCACCGGACAGTTCCTCTGTCCCACCGGACAGTTCCTCTGTCCCACCGGACCGTTCCTCTGACCCACCTGACAGTTCCTCTGTTCCATGTACAGTTCCTCTGCCCCATCGGACAGTTCCCTAGTCCCACCGAACAGTTCCTCTGTCCCATCGTACAGTTCTTCTGTCTGTCTGACTACAAGTGGATGGGTGTAATATTCTCCGGTAAAATAAATATACTCGTACATATGTTCAAATGTAGATTCCTACAATCAAGAATGTATGTTCATACACCGAACAGTTCCTCTTTTCCACCGGACAGTTCTTCTGTTCCATGAAGAGTTCCTCTGTCCCATCGGACAGTTCCCTAGTCCCACCGGACAGTTCCTCTGTCCCACCGGACAGTTCCTCTGTCCCACCGGACAGTTCTTCTGTCTGTCTGACTACAAGTGGATGGGTGTAATACTCTCCGGTTAAATAAATATACTCGTACATATGTTCAAATGTAGATTCCTACAGTCATGGATGTATGAACATACACCGAACAGTTCCTCTTTTCCACCGGACAGTTCTTCTGTTCCATGAACAGTTCCTCTGTCCCATCGGACAGTTCCTCTGTCCCAACGGATACTTCCTCTGTCCCACCGGACAGTTCCTCTGTCACACCGGACAGTTCCTCAGTCCCACCGGACAGTTCCTCTGTCCCACCGGACAGTTCCTCTGTCCCACCGGACAGTTCCTCTGACCCACCTGACAGTTCCTCTGTTCCATGTTCAGTTCCTCTGCCTCATCGGACAGTTCCCTAGTCCCACCGAACAGTTCCTCTGTCCCATCGTACAGTTCTTCTGTCAGTCTGAGAACAAGTGGATGGGTGTAATCAAAGATATTAGAAGAACGAGATATGCTATGTTGGCCGCCGGACCGTAGCCGGAGAAAAACCTAATTAGGGTACTTTGAACGGTATCGGGACGTGTACGCACAGAAATCTGTTCTATGTATTAGTGCGGATACCTTAGCGATGCCTTAGCGTAAGCGAAGGTGTGCAGTAGTATTTTTGAACAAAACCGGCGACACTCGGCAAAACAATTCCACTCAGTACGAACTGCGCATAGCACATCTCGTTCTTCTAATATCTTTGGGTGTAATACTCTCCGGTAAAATAAATATACTCGTACATTTGTTCAAATGTAGATTCCTACAGTCATGAATGTATGCACATACACCGAACAGTTCCTCTGTCTCATCGGAAAGTTCCTCTGTCCCACCGGATACTTCCTCTGTCCCACCGGACAGTTCCTCTGTCCCACCGGACAGTTCCTCTGTCCCACCGGACAGTTCCTCTGTCCCACCGGACAGTTCCTCTGTCCCACCGGACAGTTCGTCTGACCCACCTGACAGTTCCTCAATCCCACAGGACAGTTCCTCTGTCCCACCGGACAGTTCCTCTGACCCACCTGACAGTTCCTCTGTTCCATGTACAGTTCCTCTGCCCCATCGGCCAGTTCCCTAGTCCCACCGAACAGTTCCTCTGTCCCATCGTACAGTTCTTCTGTCTGTCTGAGTACAAGTGGATGGGTGTAATACTCTCCGGTAAAATAAATATACTCGTACATATCTTCAAATGTAGATTCCTTTAGTCATGAATGTATGTTCATACACCGAACAGTTCCTCTTTTCCACCGGACAGTTCTTCTGTTCCATGAACAGTTCCTCTGTCCCATCGGACAGTTCCTCTGTCCCAACGGATACTTCCTCTGTCCCACCGGACAGTTCCTCTGTCACACCGGACAGTTCCTCAGTCCCACCGGACAGTTCCTCTGTCCCACCGGACAGTTCCTCTGTCCCACCGGACAGTTCCTCTGACCCACCTGACAGTTCCTCTGTTCAATGAAAAGTTCATCTGCCCCATCGGACAGTTCCTCAGTTTCACCAAACAGTTCCTCTGTCCCATCGTACAGTTCTTCTGTCTGTCTGACTACAAGTGGATGGGTGTAATACTCTCCGGTTAAATAAATATACTCGTACATATGTTCAAATGTAGATTCCTACAGTCATGAATGTATGTTCATACACCGAACAGTTCCTCTGTCCCACCGGACAGTTCCTCTGACCCCCCTGACAGTTCCTCTGTTCCATGAACAGTTCCTCTGTCCCATCGGACAGTTCCTCTGTCCCACCGGACACTTCCTCTGTCCCACCGGACAGTTCCTCTGTCCCACCGGACAGTTCCTCTGTCCCACCGGACAAATCCTCTGTCCCACCTGACAGTTCCTCTGTTCCATGAAAAGTTCATCTGCCCCATCGGACAGTTCCTCAGTTTCACCAAACAGTTCCTCTGTCCCATCGTACAGTTCTTCTGTCTGTCTGACTACAAGTGGATGGGTGTAATACTCTCCGGTTAAATAAATATACTCGTACATATGTTCAAATGTAGATTCCTACAGTCATGAATGTATGTACATACACCGAACAGTTCCTCTGTCCCACCGAACAGTTCCTCTTTTCCACCGGACAGTTCTTCTGTTCCATGAATAGTTCCTCTCTCCCATCGGACAGTTCCTCTGTCCCACCGGATACTTTCTCTGTCCCACCGGACAGTTCCTCTGTCCCACCGGACAGTTACTCTGTCCCACCGGACAGTTCCTCTGTCCCACCGGACAGTTCCTCTGTCCCACCGGACACTTCCTCTGACCCACCGGACAGTTCCTCTGTCCCACCGGACAGTTCCTCTGTCCCACCGGACAAATCCTCTGTCCCACCTGACAGTTCCTCTGTTCCATGAAAAGTTCATCTGCCCCATCGGACAGTTCCTCAGTTTCACCAAACAGTTCCTCTGTCCCATCGTACAGTTCTTCTGTCTGTCTGACTACAAGTGGATGGGTGTAATACTCTCCGGTAAAATAAATATACTCGCACATATGTTCAAATGTAGATTCCTACAGTCATGAATGTATGTACATACACCGAACAGTACCTCAGTCCCACCGGACAGTTCCTCTGTCCCATCGGACAGTTCCTCTGTCCCATCGGACAGTTCCTCTGTCCCAACGGATACTTCCTCTGTCCCACCGGACAGTTCCTCTGTCCCACCGGACAGTTCCTCTGTCCCACCGGACAGTTCCTCTGTCCCACCGGACAGTTCCTCTGTCCCACCGGACAGTTCCTCTGTCCCACCGGACAGTTCCTCTGACCCACCTGACAGTTCCTCTGTTCCATGTACAGTTCCTCTGCCCCATCGGACAGTTCCCTAGTCCCACCGAACAGTTCCTCTGTCCCATCGTACAGTTCTTCTGTCTGTCTGACTACAAGTGGATGGGTGTAATACTCTCCGGTTAAATAAATATACTCGTACATATGTTCAAATGTAGATTCCTACAGTCATGGATGTATGAACATACACCGAACAGTTCCTCTTTTCCACCGGACAGTTCTTCTGTTCCATGAACAGTTCCTCTGTCCCATCGGACAGTTCCTCTGTCCCAACGGATACTTCCTCTGTCCCACCGGACAGTTCCTCTGTCACACCGGACAGTTCCTCAGTCCCACCGGACAGTTCCTCTGTCCCACCGGACAGTTCCTCTGTCCCACCGGACAGTTCCTCTGACCCACCTGACAGTTCCTCTGTTCCATGTACAGTTCCTCTGCCTCATCGGACAGTTCCCTAGTCCCACCGAACAGTTCCTCTGTCCCATCGTACAGTTCTTCTGTCAGTCTGAGAACAAGTGGATGGGTGTAATCAAAGATATTAGAAGAACGAGATATGCTATGTTGGCCGCCGGACCGTAGCCGGAGAAAAACCTAATTAGGGTACTTTGAACGGTATCGGGACGTGTACGCACAGAAATCTGTTCTATGTATTAGTGCGGATACCTTAGCGATGCCTTAGCGTAAGCGAAGGTGTGCAGTAGTATTTTTGAACAAAACCGGCGACACTCGGCAAAACAATTCCACTCAGTACGAACTGCGCATAGCACATCTCGTTCTTCTAATATCTTTGGGTGTAATACTCTCCGGTAAAATAAATATACTCGTACATTTGTTCAAATGTAGATTCCTACAGTCATGAATGTATGCACATACACCGAACAGTTCCTCTGTCTCATCGGAAAGTTCCTCTGTCCCACCGGATACTTCCTCTGTCCCACCGGACAGTTCCTCTGTCCCACCGGACAGTTCCTCTGTCCCACCGGACAGTTCCTCTGTCCCACCGGACAGTTCCTCTGTCCCACCGGACAGTTCGTCTGACCCACCTGACAGTTCCTCAATCCCACAGGACAGTTCCTCTGTCCCACCGGACAGTTCCTCTGACCCACCTGACAGTTCCTCTGTTCCATGTACAGTTCCTCTGCCCCATCGGCCAGTTCCCTAGTCCCACCGAACAGTTCCTCTGTCCCATCGTACAGTTCTTCTGTCTGTCTGAGTACAAGTGGATGGGTGTAATACTCTCCGGTAAAATAAATATACTCGTACATATCTTCAAATGTAGATTCCTTTAGTCATGAATGTATGTTCATACACCGAACAGTTCCTCTTTTCCACCGGACAGTTCTTCTGTTCCATGAACAGTTCCTCTGTCCCATCGGACAGTTCCTCTGTCCCAACGGATACTTCCTCTGTCCCACCGGACAGTTCCTCTGTCACACCGGACAGTTCCTCAGTCCCACCGGACAGTTCCTCTGTCCCACCGGACAGTTCCTCTGTCCCACCGGACAGTTCCTCTGACCCACCTGACAGTTCCTCTGTTCAATGAAAAGTTCATCTGCCCCATCGGACAGTTCCTCAGTTTCACCAAACAGTTCCTCTGTCCCATCGTACAGTTCTTCTGTCTGTCTGACTACAAGTGGATGGGTGTAATACTCTCCGGTTAAATAAATATACTCGTACATATGTTCAAATGTAGATTCCTACAGTCATGAATGTATGTTCATACACCGAACAGTTCCTCTGTCCCACCGGACAGTTCCTCTGACCCCCCTGACAGTTCCTCTGTTCCATGAACAGTTCCTCTGTCCCATCGGACAGTTCCTCTGTCCCACCGGACACTTCCTCTGTCCCACCGGACAGTTCCTCTGTCCCACCGGACAGTTCCTCTGTCCCACCGGACAAATCCTCTGTCCCACCTGACAGTTCCTCTGTTCCATGAAAAGTTCATCTGCCCCATCGGACAGTTCCTCAGTTTCACCAAACAGTTCCTCTGTCCCATCGTACAGTTCTTCTGTCTGTCTGACTACAAGTGGATGGGTGTAATACTCTCCGGTTAAATAAATATACTCGTACATATGTTCAAATGTAGATTCCTACAGTCATGAATGTATGTACATACACCGAACAGTTCCTCTGTCCCACCGAACAGTTCCTCTTTTCCACCGGACAGTTCTTCTGTTCCATGAATAGTTCCTCTCTCCCATCGGACAGTTCCTCTGTCCCACCGGATACTTTCTCTGTCCCACCGGACAGTTCCTCTGTCCCACCGGACAGTTACTCTGTCCCACCGGACAGTTCCTCTGTCCCACCGGACAGTTCCTCTGTCCCACCGGACACTTCCTCTGACCCACCGGACAGTTCCTCTGTCCCACCGGACAGTTCCTCTGTCCCACCGGACAAATCCTCTGTCCCACCTGACAGTTCCTCTGTTCCATGAAAAGTTCATCTGCCCCATCGGACAGTTCCTCAGTTTCACCAAACAGTTCCTCTGTCCCATCGTACAGTTCTTCTGTCTGTCTGACTACAAGTGGATGGGTGTAATACTCTCCGGTAAAATAAATATACTCGCACATATGTTCAAATGTAGATTCCTACAGTCATGAATGTATGTACATACACCGAACAGTACCTCAGTCCCACCGGACAGTTCCTCTGTCCCATCGGACAGTTCCTCTGTCCCATCGGACAGTTCCTCTGTCCCAACGGATACTTCCTCTGTCCCACCGGACAGTTCCTCTGTCCCACCGGACAGTTCCTCTGTCCCACCGGACAGTTCCTCTGTCCCACCGGACAGTTCCTCTGTCCCACCGGACAGTTCCTCTGTCCCACCGGACAGTTCCTCTGACCCACCTGACAGTTCCTCTGTTCCATGTACAGTTCCTCTGCCCCATCGGACAGTTCCCTAGTCCCACCGAACAGTTCCTCTGTCCCATCGTACAGTTCTTCTGTCTGTCTGAGTACAAGTGGATGGGTGTAATACTCTCCGGTAAAATAAATATACTCGTACATATCTTCAAATGTAGATTCCTTTAGTCATGAATGTATGTTCATACACCGAACAGTTCCTCTTTTCCACCGGACAGTTCTTCTGTTCCATGAACAGTTCCTCTGTCCCATCGGACAGTTCCTCTGTCCCAACGGATACTTCCTCTGTCCCACCGGACAGTTCCTCTGTCACACCGGACAGTTCCTCAGTCCCACCGGACAGTTCCTCTGTCCCACCGGACAGTTCCTCTGTCCCACCGGACAGTTCCTCTGTCCCACTGGACAGGTCCTCTGTCCCACCGGACATTTCCTCTGTCCCATCGTACAGTTCTTCTGTCTGTCTGAGTACAAGTGGATGTATGTAATACTCTCCGGTAAAATAAATATACTCGTACATATGTTCAAATGTATATTCCTACAGTCATGAATGTATGTACATACACCGAACAGTTCCTCTTTTCTTCCGGACAGTTCTTCTGTTCCATGAACAGTTCCTCTGTCCCATCGGACAGTTCCTCCGTCCCACCGGACAGTTCCTGTGTCCCACCGGACAGTTCCTTTGTCCCATCGGACAGTTCCTCTGTCCCAACGGATACTTCCTCTGTCCCACCGGACAGTTCCTCTGTCCCACCGGACAGTTCCTTTGTCCCATCGGACAGTTCCTCTGTCCCAACCGATACTTCCTCTGTCCCACCTGACAGTTCCTCTGTTCCATATACAGTTCCTCTGCCTCATCGGACAGTTCCCTAGTCCCACCGAACAGTTCCTCTGTCCCATCGTACAGTTCTTCTGTCAGTCTGCGAACAAGTGGATGGGTGTAATCAATGATATTAGAAGAACGAGATATGCTATGTTGGCCGCCGGACCGTAGACGGAGAACAACCTAATTAGGGTACTTTGAACGGTATCGGGACGTGTACGCACAGAAATCTGTTCTATGTATTAGTGCGGATACCTTAGCGATTCCTTAGCGTAAGCGAAGGTGTGCAGTAGTATTTTTGAACAAAACCGGCGACACTTGGCAAAACAATCCCACTCAGTACGAACTGCGCATAGCACATCTCGTTCTTCTAATATCTTTGGGTGTAATACTCTCCGGTTAAATAAATATACTCGTACATTTGTTCAAATGTAGTTTCCTACAGTCATGAATTAATGCACATACACCGAACAGTTCCTCTGTCCCATCGGACAGTTCCTCTGTCCCACCGGATACTTACTCTGTCCCACCGGACAGTTCCTCTGTCCCACCGGAAAGTTACTCTGTCCCACCGGACAGTTCCTCTGTCCCACCGGAAAGTTACTCTGTCCCACCGGACAGTTCCTCTGCCCCATCGGCCAGTTCCCTAGTCCCACCGAACAGTTCCTCTGTCCCATCGTACAGTTCTTCTGTCTGTCTGAGTACAAGTGGATGGGTGTAATACTCTCCGGTAAAATAAATACACTCGTACATATGTTCAAATGTAGATTCCTACAGTCATGAATGTATGTACATACACCCAACAGTTCCTCTTTTCTTCCGGACAGTTCTTCTGTTCCATGAACAGTTCCTCTGTCCCATCGGACAGTTCCTCTGTCCCACCGGACAGTTCCTCTGTCCCACCGGACAGTTCCTTTTTCCCATCGGACAGTTCCTCTGTCCCACCGGATACTTCCTCTGTCCCTCCGGACAGTTCCTCTGTCTGTCTGACTACGAGTGGATGGGTGTAATACTCTCCGGTAAAATAAATACACTCGTACATATGTTCAAATGTTGATTCCTACAGTCATGGATGTATGAACATACACCGAACATTTCCTCTTTTCCACCGGACAGTTCTTCTGTTCCATGAAGAGTTCCTCTGTCCCATCGGACAGTTCCTCTGACCCACCTTTCAGTTCCTCTGTTCCATGTACAGTTCCTCTGTCCCACCGGACAGTTCCTCTGACCCCCTGACAGTTCCTCTGTTCCATGAACAGTTCCTCTGTCCCATCGGACAGTTCCTCTGTCCCACCGGACACTTCCTCTGTCCCACCGGACAGTTCCTCTGTCCCACCGGACAGTTTCTCTGTACCACCGGACAGTTCCTCTGTCCCACCGGACAGTTCCTCTGTTCTACCGGAGAGTTCGTCTGTCCCACCGGACAGTTCCTCTGTCCCACTGGACAGTTCTTCTGTCCCACCGGACATTTCCTCTGTCCCATCGTACAGTTCTTCTGTCTGTCTGAGTACAAGTGGATGTATGTTATACTCTCCGGTAAAATATATATACTCGTACATATGTTCAAATGTATATTCCTACAGTCATGAATGTATGTACATACACCGAACAGTTCCTCTTTTCTTCCGGACAGTTCTTCTGTAACATGAACAGTTCCTCTGTCCCATCGGACAGTTCCTCTGTCCCACCGGACAGTTCCTCTGTCCCACCGGACAGTTCCTTTGTCCCATCGGACAGTTCCTCTGTCCCAACGGATACTTCCTCTGTCCCACCGGACAGTTCCTCTGTCCCACCGGACAGTTCCTTTGTCCCATCGGACAGTTCCTCTGTCCCAACGGATAATTCCTCTGTCCCACCGGACAGTTCCTCTGTCCCACCGGACAGTTCCTCTGTCCCACCGGACAGTTCCTCTGTCCCACCGGACAGTTCCTCTGTCCCACCGGACAGTTCCTCTGTCCCACCGGACAGTTCCTCTTTCCCACCGGACAGTTCGTCTGACCCACCTGACAGTTCCTCTGTCCCACCGGACAGTTCCTCTGTCCCACCGGACAGTTCCTCTGACCCACCTGACAGTTCCTCTGTTCAATGTACAGTTCCTCTGCCCCATCGGCCAGTTCCCTAGTCCCACCGAACAGTTCCTCTGTCCCATCGTACAGTTCTTCTGTCTGTCTGAGTACAAGTGGATGGGTGTAATACTCTCCGGTTAAATAAATAAACTCGTACATGTGTTCAAATGTAGATTCCTTTAGTCATGAATGTATGTTCATACACCGAACAGTTCCTCTTTTCCACGGGACAGTTCTTCTGTTCCATGAAGAGTTCCTCTGTCCCATCGGACAGTTCCTCTGTCCCACCGGACAGTTCCTCTGTCCCACCGGACAGTTCCTTTTTCCCATCGGACAGTTCCTCTGTCCCACCGGACAGTTCCTCTGTCCCACCGGACAGTTCTTCTGTCTGTCTGACTACAAGTGGATGGGTGTAATACTCTCCGGTAAAATAAATATACTCGTACATTTGTTCAAATGTAGATTCCTACAGTCATGAATGTATGCACATACACCGAACAGTTCCTCTGTCTCATCGGAAAGTTCCTCTGTCCCACCGGATACTTCCTCTGTCCCATCGGACAGTTCCTCTGTCCCACCGGACACTTCCTCTGACCCACCGGACAGTTCCTCTGTCCCACCGGACAGTTCCTCTGTCCCACCGGACAGTTCCTCTGTCCCACCGGACAGTTCCTCTGTCCCACCGGACAGTTCCTCTGTCCCACCGGACAGTTCCTCTGTCCCACCGGACAGTTCCTCTGTCCCACCGGACAGTTCCTCTGTCCCATCGTACAGTTCTTCTCTCTGTCTGAGTACAAGGGGATGTATGTTATACTCTCCGGTAAAATATATATACTCGTACATACACCGAACAGTTCCTCTTTTCTTCCGGACAGTTCTTCTGTTCCATGAACAGTTCCTCTGTCCCATCGGACAGTTCCTCTGTCCCACCGGACAGTTCCTCTGTCCCACCGGACAGTTCCTTTGTCCCATCGGACAGTTCCTCTGTCCCAACGGATACTTCCTCTGTCCCACCGGACAGTTCCTCTGTCCCACCGGACAGTTCCTCTGTCCCACCGGACAGTTCCTCTGTCCCACCGGACAGTTCTTCTGTCTGTCTGACTACAAGTGGATGGGTGTAATACTCTCCGGTTAAATAAATATACTCGTACATATGTTCAAATGTAGATTCCTACAGTCATGGATGTATGAACATACACCGAACAGTTCCTCTTTTCCACCGGACAGTTCTTCTGTTCCATGAACAGTTCCTCTGTCCCATCGGACAGTTCCTCTGTCCCAACGGATACTTCCTCTGTCCCACCCGACAGTTCCTCTGTCACACCGGACAGTTCCTCAGTCCCACCGGACAGTTCCTCTGTCCCACCGGACAGTTCCTCTGTCCCACCGGACAGTTCCTCTGACCCACCTGACAGTTCCTCTGTTCCATGTACAGTTCCTCTGCCCCATCGGCCAGTTCCCTAGTCCCACCGAACAGTTCCTCTGTCCCATCGTACAGTTCTTCTGTCTGTCTGAGTACAAGTGGATGGGTGTAATACTCTCCGGTAAAATAAATATACTCGTACATATGTTCAAATGTATATTCCTACAGTCATGAATGTATGTACATACACCGAACAGTTCCTCTTTTCTTCCGGACAGTTCTTCTGTTCCATGAACAGTTCCTCGATGCCTTAGCGTAAGCGAAGGTGTGCAGTAGTATTTTTGAACAAAACCGGCGACACTCGGCAAAACAATTCCACTCAGTACGAACTGCGCATAGCACATCTCGTTCTTCTAATATCTTTGGGTGTAATACTCTCCGGTAAAATAAATATACTCGTACATTTGTTCAAATGTAGATTCCTACAGTCATGAATGTATGCACATACACCGAACAGTTCCTCTGTCTCATCGGAAAGTTCCTCTGTCCCACCGGATACTTCCTCTGTCCCACCGGACAGTTCCTCTGTCCCACCGGACAGTTCCTCTGTCCCACCGGACAGTTCCTCTGTCCCACCGGACAGTTCCTCTGTCCCACCGGACAGTTCGTCTGACCCACCTGACAGTTCCTCAATCCCACCGGACAGTTCCTCTGACCCACCTGACAGTTCCTCTGTTCCATGTACAGTTCCTCTGCCCCATCGGCCAGTTCCCTAGTCCCACCGAACAGTTCCTCTGTCCCATCGTACAGTTCTTCTGTCTGTCTGAGTACAAGTGGATGGGTGTAATACTCTCCGGTAAAATAAATATACTCGTACATATGTTCAAATGTATATTCCTACAGTCATGAATGTATGTACATACACCGAACAGTTCCTCTTTTCTTCCGGACAGTTCTTCTGTTCCATGAACAGTTCCTCTGTCCCATCGGACAGTTCCTCTGTCCCACCGGACAGTTCCTCTGTCCCACCGGACAGTTCTTTTGTCCCATCGGACAGTTCCTCTGTCCCACCGGATACTTCCTCTGTCCCACCGGACAGTTCCTCTGTCCCACCGGACAGTTCCTCTGTCTCATCGGAAAGTTCCTCTGTCCCACCGGATACTTCCTCTGTCCCACCGGACAGTTCCTCTGTCCCACCGGACAGTTCCTCTGTCCCACCGGACAGTTCCTCTGTCCCACCGGACAGTTCCTCTGTCCCACCGGACAGTTCCTCTGTCCCACCGGACAGTTCCTCTGTCCCACCGGACAGTTCCTCTGACCCACCTGACAGTTCCTCTGTTCCATGTACAGTTCCTCTGCCCCATCGGACAGTTCCCTAGTCCCACCGAACAGTTCCTCTGTCCCATCGTACAGTTCTTCTGTCTGTCTGACTACAAGTGGATGGGTGTAATATTCTCCGGTAAAATAAATATACTCGACATATGTTCAAATGTAGATTCCTACAATCAAGAATGTATGTACATACACCGAACAGTTCCTCTTTTCTACCGGACAGTTCTTCTGTTCCATGAAGAGTTCCTCTGTCCCATCGGACAGTACCCTAGTCCCACCGGACAGTTCCTCTGTCCCACCGGACAGTTCCTTTGTCCCATCGAACAGTTCCTCTGTCCCAACGGATACTTCCTCTGTCCCACCGGACAGTTCCTCTGTCCCACCGGACAGTTCCTCTGTCCCACCGGACAGTTCCTCTGTCCCACCGGACAGTTCCTCTGTCCCACCGGTTAGTTCCTCTGTCCCACCGGACAGTACCTCTGTCCCACCGGACAGTTCCTCTGTCCCACCGGACAGTTCCTCTGTCCCACCGGACAGTTCCTCTGTCCCACCGGACAGTTCCTCTGTCCCACCGGACCGTTCCTCTGACCCACCTGACAGTTCCTCTGTTCCATGTACAGTTCCTCTGCCCCATCGGACAGTTCCCTAGTCCCACCGAACAGTTCCTCTGTCCCATCGTACAGTTCTTCTGTCTGTCTGACTACAAGTGGATGGGTGTAATATTCTCCGGTAAAATAAATATACTCGTACATATGTTCAAATGTAGATTCCTACAATCAAGAATGTATGTTCATACACCGAACAGTTCCTCTTTTCCACCGGACAGTTCTTCTGTTCCATGAAGAGTTCCTCTGTCCCATCGGACAGTTCCCTAGTCCCACCGGACAGTTCCTCTGTCCCACCGGACAGTTCCTCTGTCCCACCGGACAGTTCTTCTGTCTGTCTGACTACAAGTGGATGGGTGTAATACTCTCCGGTTAAATAAATATACTCGTACATATGTTCAAATGTAGATTCCTACAGTCATGGATGTATGAACATACACCGAACAGTTCCTCTTTTCCACCGGACAGTTCTTCTGTTCCATGAACAGTTCCTCTGTCCCATCGGACAGTTCCTCTGTCCCAACGGATACTTCCTCTGTCCCACCGGACAGTTCCTCTGTCACACCGGACAGTTCCTCAGTCCCACCGGACAGTTCCTCTGTCCCACCGGACAGTTCCTCTGTCCCACCGGACAGTTCCTCTGACCCACCTGACAGTTCCTCTGTTCCATGTACAGTTCCTCTGCCTCATCGGACAGTTCCCTAGTCCCACCGAACAGTTCCTCTGTCCCATCGTACAGTTCTTCTGTCAGTCTGAGAACAAGTGGATGGGTGTAATCAAAGATATTAGAAGAACGAGATATGCTATGTTGGCCGCCGGACCGTAGCCGGAGAAAAACCTAATTAGGGTACTTTGAACGGTATCGGGACGTGTACGCACAGAAATCTGTTCTATGTATTAGTGCGGATACCTTAGCGATGCCTTAGCGTAAGCGAAGGTGTGCAGTAGTATTTTTGAACAAAACCGGCGACACTCGGCAAAACAATTCCACTCAGTACGAACTGCGCATAGCACATCTCGTTCTTCTAATATCTTTGGGTGTAATACTCTCCGGTAAAATAAATATACTCGTACATTTGTTCAAATGTAGATTCCTACAGTCATGAATGTATGCACATACACCGAACAGTTCCTCTGTCTCATCGGAAAGTTCCTCTGTCCCACCGGATACTTCCTCTGTCCCACCGGACAGTTCCTCTGTCCCACCGGACAGTTCCTCTGTCCCACCGGACAGTTCCTCTGTCCCACCGGACAGTTCCTCTGTCCCACCGGACAGTTCGTCTGACCCACCTGACAGTTCCTCAATCCCACAGGACAGTTCCTCTGTCCCACCGGACAGTTCCTCTGACCCACCTGACAGTTCCTCTGTTCCATGTACAGTTCCTCTGCCCCATCGGCCAGTTCCCTAGTCCCACCGAACAGTTCCTCTGTCCCATCGTACAGTTCTTCTGTCTGTCTGAGTACAAGTGGATGGGTGTAATACTCTCCGGTAAAATAAATATACTCGTACATATCTTCAAATGTAGATTCCTTTAGTCATGAATGTATGTTCATACACCGAACAGTTCCTCTTTTCCACCGGACAGTTCTTCTGTTCCATGAACAGTTCCTCTGTCCCATCGGACAGTTCCTCTGTCCCAACGGATACTTCCTCTGTCCCACCGGACAGTTCCTCTGTCACACCGGACAGTTCCTCAGTCCCACCGGACAGTTCCTCTGTCCCACCGGACAGTTCCTCTGTCCCACCGGACAGTTCCTCTGACCCACCTGACAGTTCCTCTGTTCAATGAAAAGTTCATCTGCCCCATCGGACAGTTCCTCAGTTTCACCAAACAGTTCCTCTGTCCCATCGTACAGTTCTTCTGTCTGTCTGACTACAAGTGGATGGGTGTAATACTCTCCGGTTAAATAAATATACTCGTACATATGTTCAAATGTAGATTCCTACAGTCATGAATGTATGTTCATACACCGAACAGTTCCTCTGTCCCACCGGACAGTTCCTCTGACCCCCCTGACAGTTCCTCTGTTCCATGAACAGTTCCTCTGTCCCATCGGACAGTTCCTCTGTCCCACCGGACACTTCCTCTGTCCCACCGGACAGTTCCTCTGTCCCACCGGACAGTTCCTCTGTCCCACCGGACAAATCCTCTGTCCCACCTGACAGTTCCTCTGTTCCATGAAAAGTTCATCTGCCCCATCGGACAGTTCCTCAGTTTCACCAAACAGTTCCTCTGTCCCATCGTACAGTTCTTCTGTCTGTCTGACTACAAGTGGATGGGTGTAATACTCTCCGGTTAAATAAATATACTCGTACATATGTTCAAATGTAGATTCCTACAGTCATGAATGTATGTACATACACCGAACAGTTCCTCTGTCCCACCGAACAGTTCCTCTTTTCCACCGGACAGTTCTTCTGTTCCATGAATAGTTCCTCTCTCCCATCGGACAGTTCCTCTGTCCCACCGGATACTTTCTCTGTCCCACCGGACAGTTCCTCTGTCCCACCGGACAGTTACTCTGTCCCACCGGACAGTTCCTCTGTCCCACCGGACAGTTCCTCTGTCCCACCGGACACTTCCTCTGACCCACCGGACAGTTCCTCTGTCCCACCGGACAGTTCCTCTGTCCCACCGGACAAATCCTCTGTCCCACCTGACAGTTCCTCTGTTCCATGAAAAGTTCATCTGCCCCATCGGACAGTTCCTCAGTTTCACCAAACAGTTCCTCTGTCCCATCGTACAGTTCTTCTGTCTGTCTGACTACAAGTGGATGGGTGTAATACTCTCCGGTAAAATAAATATACTCGCACATATGTTCAAATGTAGATTCCTACAGTCATGAATGTATGTACATACACCGAACAGTACCTCAGTCCCACCGGACAGTTCCTCTGTCCCATCGGACAGTTCCTCTGTCCCATCGGACAGTTCCTCTGTCCCAACGGATACTTCCTCTGTCCCACCGGACAGTTCCTCTGTCCCACCGGACAGTTCCTCTGTCCCACCGGACAGTTCCTCTGTCCCACCGGACAGTTCCTCTGTCCCACCGGACAGTTCCTCTGTCCCACCGGACAGTTCCTCTGACCCACCTGACAGTTCCTCTGTTCCATGTACAGTTCCTCTGCCCCATCGGACAGTTCCCTAGTCCCACCGAACAGTTCCTCTGTCCCATCGTACAGTTCTTCTGTCTGTCTGACTACAAGTGGATGGGTGTAATACTCTCCGGTTAAATAAATATACTCGTACATATGTTCAAATGTAGATTCCTACAGTCATGGATGTATGAACATACACCGAACAGTTCCTCTTTTCCACCGGACAGTTCTTCTGTTCCATGAACAGTTCCTCTGTCCCATCGGACAGTTCCTCTGTCCCAACGGATACTTCCTCTGTCCCACCGGACAGTTCCTCTGTCACACCGGACAGTTCCTCAGTCCCACCGGACAGTTCCTCTGTCCCACCGGACAGTTCCTCTGTCCCACCGGACAGTTCCTCTGACCCACCTGACAGTTCCTCTGTTCCATGTACAGTTCCTCTGCCTCATCGGACAGTTCCCTAGTCCCACCGAACAGTTCCTCTGTCCCATCGTACAGTTCTTCTGTCAGTCTGAGAACAAGTGGATGGGTGTAATCAAAGATATTAGAAGAACGAGATATGCTATGTTGGCCGCCGGACCGTAGCCGGAGAAAAACCTAATTAGGGTACTTTGAACGGTATCGGGACGTGTACGCACAGAAATCTGTTCTATGTATTAGTGCGGATACCTTAGCGATGCCTTAGCGTAAGCGAAGGTGTGCAGTAGTATTTTTGAACAAAACCGGCGACACTCGGCAAAACAATTCCACTCAGTACGAACTGCGCATAGCACATCTCGTTCTTCTAATATCTTTGGGTGTAATACTCTCCGGTAAAATAAATATACTCGTACATTTGTTCAAATGTAGATTCCTACAGTCATGAATGTATGCACATACACCGAACAGTTCCTCTGTCTCATCGGAAAGTTCCTCTGTCCCACCGGATACTTCCTCTGTCCCACCGGACAGTTCCTCTGTCCCACCGGACAGTTCCTCTGTCCCACCGGACAGTTCCTCTGTCCCACCGGACCGTTCCTCTGACCCACCTGACAGTTCCTCTGTTCCATGTACAGTTCCTCTGCCCCATCGGACAGTTCCCTAGTCCCACCGAACAGTTCCTCTGTCCCATCGTACAGTTCTTCTGTCTGTCTGACTACAAGTGGATGGGTGTAATATTCTCCGGTAAAATAAATATACTCGTACATATGTTCAAATGTAGATTCCTACAATCAAGAATGTATGTTCATACACCGAACAGTTCCTCTTTTCCACCGGACAGTTCTTCTGTTCCATGAAGAGTTCCTCTGTCCCATCGGACAGTTCCCTAGTCCCACCGGACAGTTCCTCTGTCCCACCGGACAGTTCCTCTGTCCCACCGGACAGTTCTTCTGTCTGTCTGACTACAAGTGGATGGGTGTAATACTCTCCGGTTAAATAAATATACTCGTACATATGTTCAAATGTAGATTCCTACAGTCATGGATGTATGAACATACACCGAACAGTTCCTCTTTTCCACCGGACAGTTCTTCTGTTCCATGAACAGTTCCTCTGTCCCATCGGACAGTTCCTCTGTCCCAACGGATACTTCCTCTGTCCCACCGGACAGTTCCTCTGTCACACCGGACAGTTCCTCAGTCCCACCGGACAGTTCCTCTGTCCCACCGGACAGTTCCTCTGTCCCACCGGACAGTTCCTCTGACCCACCTGACAGTTCCTCTGTTCCATGTACAGTTCCTCTGCCTCATCGGACAGTTCCCTAGTCCCACCGAACAGTTCCTCTGTCCCATCGTACAGTTCTTCTGTCAGTCTGAGAACAAGTGGATGGGTGTAATCAAAGATATTAGAAGAACGAGATATGCTATGTTGGCCGCCGGACCGTAGCCGGAGAAAAACCTAATTAGGGTACTTTGAACGGTATCGGGACGTGTACGCACAGAAATCTGTTCTATGTATTAGTGCGGATACCTTAGCGATGCCTTAGCGTAAGCGAAGGTGTGCAGTAGTATTTTTGAACAAAACCGGCGACACTCGGCAAAACAATTCCACTCAGTACGAACTGCGCATAGCACATCTCGTTCTTCTAATATCTTTGGGTGTAATACTCTCCGGTAAAATAAATATACTCGTACATTTGTTCAAATGTAGATTCCTACAGTCATGAATGTATGCACATACACCGAACAGTTCCTCTGTCTCATCGGAAAGTTCCTCTGTCCCACCGGATACTTCCTCTGTCCCACCGGACAGTTCCTCTGTCCCACCGGACAGTTCCTCTGTCCCACCGGACAGTTCCTCTGTCCCACCGGACAGTTCCTCTGTCCCACCGGACAGTTCGTCTGACCCACCTGACAGTTCCTCAATCCCACAGGACAGTTCCTCTGTCCCACCGGACAGTTCCTCTGACCCACCTGACAGTTCCTCTGTTCCATGTACAGTTCCTCTGCCCCATCGGCCAGTTCCCTAGTCCCACCGAACAGTTCCTCTGTCCCATCGTACAGTTCTTCTGTCTGTCTGAGTACAAGTGGATGGGTGTAATACTCTCCGGTAAAATAAATATACTCGTACATATCTTCAAATGTAGATTCCTTTAGTCATGAATGTATGTTCATACACCGAACAGTTCCTCTTTTCCACCGGACAGTTCTTCTGTTCCATGAACAGTTCCTCTGTCCCATCGGACAGTTCCTCTGTCCCAACGGATACTTCCTCTGTCCCACCGGACAGTTCCTCTGTCACACCGGACAGTTCCTCAGTCCCACCGGACAGTTCCTCTGTCCCACCGGACAGTTCCTCTGTCCCACCGGACAGTTCCTCTGACCCACCTGACAGTTCCTCTGTTCAATGAAAAGTTCATCTGCCCCATCGGACAGTTCCTCAGTTTCACCAAACAGTTCCTCTGTCCCATCGTACAGTTCTTCTGTCTGTCTGACTACAAGTGGATGGGTGTAATACTCTCCGGTTAAATAAATATACTCGTACATATGTTCAAATGTAGATTCCTACAGTCATGAATGTATGTTCATACACCGAACAGTTCCTCTGTCCCACCGGACAGTTCCTCTGACCCCCCTGACAGTTCCTCTGTTCCATGAACAGTTCCTCTGTCCCATCGGACAGTTCCTCTGTCCCACCGGACACTTCCTCTGTCCCACCGGACAGTTCCTCTGTCCCACCGGACAGTTCCTCTGTCCCACCGGACAAATCCTCTGTCCCACCTGACAGTTCCTCTGTTCCATGAAAAGTTCATCTGCCCCATCGGACAGTTCCTCAGTTTCACCAAACAGTTCCTCTGTCCCATCGTACAGTTCTTCTGTCTGTCTGACTACAAGTGGATGGGTGTAATACTCTCCGGTTAAATAAATATACTCGTACATATGTTCAAATGTAGATTCCTACAGTCATGAATGTATGTACATACACCGAACAGTTCCTCTGTCCCACCGAACAGTTCCTCTTTTCCACCGGACAGTTCTTCTGTTCCATGAATAGTTCCTCTCTCCCATCGGACAGTTCCTCTGTCCCACCGGATACTTTCTCTGTCCCACCGGACAGTTCCTCTGTCCCACCGGACAGTTACTCTGTCCCACCGGACAGTTCCTCTGTCCCACCGGACAGTTCCTCTGTCCCACCGGACACTTCCTCTGACCCACCGGACAGTTCCTCTGTCCCACCGGACAGTTCCTCTGTCCCACCGGACAAATCCTCTGTCCCACCTGACAGTTCCTCTGTTCCATGAAAAGTTCATATGCCCCATCGGACAGTTCCTCAGTTTCACCAAACAGTTCCTCTGTCCCATCGTACAGTTCTTCTGTCTGTCTGACTACAAGTGGATGGGTGTAATACTCTCCGGTAAAATAAATATACTCGCACATATGTTCAAATGTAGATTCCTACAGTCATGAATGTATGTACATACACCGAACAGTACCTCAGTCCCACCGGACAGTTCCTCTGTCCCATCGGACAGTTCCTCTGTCCCATCGGACAGTTCCTCTGTCCCAACGGATACTTCCTCTGTCCCACCGGACAGTTCCTCTGTCCCACCGGACAGTTCCTCTGTCCCACCGGACAGTTCCTCTGTCCCACCGGACAGTTCCTCTGTCCCACCGGACAGTTCCTCTGACCCACCTGACAGTTCCTCTGTTCCATGTACAGTTCCTCTGCCCCATCGGACAGTTCCCTAGTCCCACCGAACAGTTCCTCTGTCCCATCGTACAGTTCTTCTGTCTGTCTGAGTACAAGTGGATGGGTGTAATACTCTCCGGTAAAATAAATATACTCGTACATATCTTCAAATGTAGATTCCTTTAGTCATGAATGTATGTTCATACACCGAACAGTTCCTCTTTTCCACCGGACAGTTCTTCTGTTCCATGAACAGTTCCTCTGTCCCATCGGACAGTTCCTCTGTCCCAACGGATACTTCCTCTGTCCCACCGGACAGTTCCTCTGTCACACCGGACAGTTCCTCAGTCCCACCGGACAGTTCCTCTGTCCCACCGGACAGTTCCTCTGTCCCACCGGACAGTTCCTCTGACCCACCTGACAGTTCCTCTGTTCAATGAAAAGTTCATCTGCCCCATCGGACAGTTCCTCAGTTTCACCAAACAGTTCCTCTGTCCCATCGTACAGTTCTTCTGTCTGTCTGACTACAAGTGGATGGGTGTAATACTCTCCGGTTAAATAAATATACTCGTACATATGTTCAAATGTAGATTCCTACAGTCATGAATGTATGTTCATACACCGAACAGTTCCTCTGTCCCACCGGACAGTTCCTCTGACCCCCCTGACAGTTCCTCTGTTCCATGAACAGTTCCTCTGTCCCATCGGACAGTTCCTCTGTCCCACCGGACACTTCCTCTGTCCCACCGGACAGTTCCTCTGTCCCACCGGACAGTTCCTCTGTCCCACCGGACAAATCCTCTGTCCCACCTGACAGTTCCTCTGTTCCATGAAAAGTTCATCTGCCCCATCGGACAGTTCCTCAGTTTCACCAAACAGTTCCTCTGTCCCATCGTACAGTTCTTCTGTCTGTCTGACTACAAGTGGATGGGTGTAATACTCTCCGGTTAAATAAATATACTCGTACATATGTTCAAATGTAGATTCCTACAGTCATGAATGTATGTACATACACCGAACAGTTCCTCTGTCCCACCGAACAGTTCCTCTTTTCCACCGGACAGTTCTTCTGTTCCATGAATAGTTCCTCTCTCCCATCGGACAGTTCCTCTGTCCCACCGGATACTTTCTCTGTCCCACCGGACAGTTCCTCTGTCCCACCGGACAGTTACTCTGTCCCACCGGACAGTTCCTCTGTCCCACCGGACAGTTCCTCTGTCCCACCGGACACTTCCTCTGACCCACCGGACAGTTCCTCTGTCCCACCGGACAGTTCCTCTGTCCCACCGGACAAATCCTCTGTCCCACCTGACAGTTCCTCTGTTCCATGAAAAGTTCATATGCCCCATCGGACAGTTCCTCAGTTTCACCAAACAGTTCCTCTGTCCCATCGTACAGTTCTTCTGTCTGTCTGACTACAAGTGGATGGGTGTAATACTCTCCGGTAAAATAAATATACTCGCACATATGTTCAAATGTAGATTCCTACAGTCATGAATGTATGTACATACACCGAACAGTACCTCAGTCCCACCGGACAGTTCCTCTGTCCCATCGGACAGTTCCTCTGTCCCATCGGACAGTTCCTCTGTCCCAACGGATACTTCCTCTGTCCCACCGGACAGTTCCTCTGTCCCACCGGACAGTTCCTCTGTCCCACCGGACAGTTCCTCTGTCCCACCGGACAGTTCCTCTGTCCCACCGGACAGTTCCTCTGACCCACCTGACAGTTCCTCTGTTCCATGTACAGTTCCTCTGCCCCATCGGACAGTTCCCTAGTCCCACCGAACAGTTCCTCTGTCCCATCGTACAGTTCTTCTGTCTGTCTGACTACAAGTGGATGGGTGTAATACTCTCCGGTTAAATAAATATACTCGTACATATGTTCAAATGTAGATTCCTACAGTCATGGATGTATGAACATACACCGAACAGTTCCTCTTTTCCACCGGACAGTTCTTCTGTTCCATGAACAGTTCCTCTGTCCCATCGGACAGTTCCTCTGTCCCAACGGATACTTCCTCTGTCCCACCGGACAGTTCCTCTGTCACACCGGACAGTTCCTCAGTCCCACCGGACAGTTCCTCTGTCCCACCGGACAGTTCCTCTGTCCCACCGGACAGTTCCTCTGACCCACCTGACAGTTCCTCTGTTCCATGTACAGTTCCTCTGCCTCATCGGACAGTTCCCTAGTCCCACCGAACAGTTCCTCTGTCCCATCGTACAGTTCTTCTGTCAGTCTGAGAACAAGTGGATGGGTGTAATCAAAGATATTAGAAGAACGAGATATGCTATGTTGGCCGCCGGACCGTAGCCGGAGAAAAACCTAATTAGGGTACTTTGAACGGTATCGGGACGTGTACGCACAGAAATCTGTTCTATGTATTAGTGCGGATACCTTAGCGATGCCTTAGCGTAAGCGAAGGTGTGCAGTAGTATTTTTGAACAAAACCGGCGACACTCGGCAAAACAATTCCACTCAGTACGAACTGCGCATAGCACATCTCGTTCTTCTAATATCTTTGGGTGTAATACTCTCCGGTAAAATAAATATACTCGTACATTTGTTCAAATGTAGATTCCTACAGTCATGAATGTATGCAGATACACCGAACAGTTCCTCTGTCTCATCGGAAAGTTCCTCTGTCCCACCGGAAACTTCCTCTGTCCCACCGGACAGTTCCTCTGTCCCACCGGACAGTTCCTCTGTCCCACCGGACAGTTCCTCTGTCCCACCGGACAGTTCCTCTGTCCCACCGGACAGTTCGTCTGACCCACCTGACAGTTCCTCAATCCCACAGGACAGTTCCTCTGTCCCACCGGACAGTTCCTCTGACCCACCTGACAGTTCCTCTGTTCCATGTACAGTTCCTCTGCCCCATCGGCCAGTTCCCTAGTCCCATCGAACAGTTCCTCTATCCCATCGTACAGTTCTTCTGTCTGTCTGAGTACAAGTGGATGGGTGTAATACTCTCCGGTAAAATAAATATACTCGTACATTTGTTCAAATGTAGATTCCTACAGTCATGAATGTATGCAGATACACCGAACAGTTCCTCTGTCTCATCGGAAAGTTCCTCTGTCCCACCGGATACTTCCTCTGTCCCACCGGACAGTTCCTCTGTCCCACCGGACAGTTCCTCTGTCCCACCGGACAGTTCCTCTGACCCACCTGACAGTTCCTCTGTTCAATGAAAAGTTCATCTGCCCCATCGGACAGTTCCTCAGTTTCACCAAACAGTTCCTCTGTCCCATCGTACAGTTCTTCTGTCTGTCTGACTACAAGTGGATGGGTGTAATACTCTCCGGTTAAATAAATATACTCGTACATATGTTCAAATGTAGATTCCTACAGTCATGAATGTATGTTCATACACCGAACAGTTCCTCTGTCCCACCGGACAGTTCCTCTGACCCCCCTGACAGTTCCTCTGTTCCATGAACAGTTCCTCTGTCCCATCGGACAGTTCCTCTGTCCCACCGGACACTTCCTCTGTCCCACCGGACAGTTCCTCTGTCCCACCGGACAGTTCCTCTGTCCCACCGGACAAATCCTCTGTCCCACCTGACAGTTCCTCTGTTCCATGAAAAGTTCATCTGCCCCATCGGACAGTTCCTCAGTTTCACCAAACAGTTCCTCTGTCCCATCGTACAGTTCTTCTGTCTGTCTGACTACAAGTGGATGGGTGTAATACTCTCCGGTTAAATAAATATACTCGTACATATGTTCAAATGTAGATTCCTACAGTCATGAATGTATGTACATACACCGAACAGTTCCTCTGTCCCACCGAACAGTTCCTCTTTTCCACCGGACAGTTCTTCTGTTCCATGAATAGTTCCTCTCTCCCATCGGACAGTTCCTCTGTCCCACCGGATACTTTCTCTGTCCCACCGGACAGTTCCTCTGTCCCACCGGACAGTTACTCTGTCCCACCGGACAGTTCCTCTGTCCCACCGGACAGTTCCTCTGTCCCACCGGACACTTCCTCTGACCCACCGGACAGTTCCTCTGTCCCACCGGACAGTTCCTCTGTCCCACCGGACAAATCCTCTGTCCCACCTGACAGTTCCTCTGTTCCATGAAAAGTTCATCTGCCCCATCGGACAGTTCCTCAGTTTCACCAAACAGTTCCTCTGTCCCATCGTACAGTTCTTCTGTCTGTCTGACTACAAGTGGATGGGTGTAATACTCTCCGGTAAAATAAATATACTCGCACATATGTTCAAATGTAGATTCCTACAGTCATGAATGTATGTACATACACCGAACAGTACCTCAGTCCCACCGGACAGTTCCTCTGTCCCATCGGACAGTTCCTCTGTCCCATCGGACAGTTCCTCTGTCCCAACGGATACTTCCTCTGTCCCACCGGACAGTTCCTCTGTCCCACCGGACAGTTCCTCTGTCCCACCGGACAGTTCCTCTGTCCCACCGGACAGTTCCTCTGTCCCACCGGACAGTTCCTCTGTCCCACCGGACAGTTCCTCTGACCCACCTGACAGTTCCTCTGTTCCATGTACAGTTCCTCTGCCCCATCGGACAGTTCCCTAGTCCCACCGAACAGTTCCTCTGTCCCATCGTACAGTTCTTCTGTCTGTCTGACTACAAGTGGATGGGTGTAATACTCTCCGGTTAAATAAATATACTCGTACATATGTTCAAATGTAGATTCCTACAGTCATGGATGTATGAACATACACCGAACAGTTCCTCTTTTCCACCGGACAGTTCTTCTGTTCCATGAACAGTTCCTCTGTCCCATCGGACAGTTCCTCTGTCCCACCGGACAGTTCCTCTGTCCCACCGGACAGTTCCTTTGTCCCATCGGACAGTTCCTCTGTCCCAACGGATACTTCCTCTGTCCCACCGGACAGTTCCTCTGTCCCACCGGACAGTTCCTCTGTCCCACCGGACAGTTCCTCTGTCCCACCGGACAGTTCCTCTGTCCCACCGGACAGTTCCTCTGTCCCACCGGACAGTTCCTCTGACCCACCTGACAGTTCCTCTGTCCCACCGGACAGTTCCTCTGACCCCCCTGACAGTTCCTCTGTTCCATGAACAGTTCCTCTGTCCCATCGGACAGTTCCTCTGTCCCACCGGACACTTCCTCTGTCCCACCGGACAGTTTCTCTGTACCACCGGACAGTTCCTCTGTCCCACCGGACAGTTCCTCTGTTCTACCGGACAGTTCGTCTGTCCCACCGGACAGTTCCTCTGTCCCACTGGACAGTTCCTCTGTCCCACCGGACATTTCCTCTGTCCCATCGTACAGTTCTTTTGTCAGTCTGAGTACAAGTGGATGTATGTTATACTCTCCGGTAAAATAAATATACTCGTACATATGTTCAAATGTATATTCCTACAGTCATGAATGTATGTACATACACCGAACAGTTCCTCTTTTCTTCCGGACAGTTCTTCTGATCCATGAACAGTTCCTCTGTCCCACCGGACAGTTCCTCTGTCCCACCGGACAGTTCCTCTGTCCCACCGGACAGTTCCTCTGTCCCACCGGACAGTTCCTCTGTCCCACCGGACAGTTCCTCTGTCCCACCGGACAGTTCCTCTGACCCACCTGACAGTTCCTCTGTTCCATGTACAGTTCCTCTGCCCCATCGGACAGTTCCCTAGTCCCACCGAACAGTTCCTCTGTCCCATCGTACAGTTCTTCTGTCTGTCTGACTACAAGTGGATGGGTGTAATATTCTCCGTGAAAAATAAAAATACTCGTACATATGTTCAAATGTAGATTCCTACAATCAAGAATGTATGTACATACACCGAACAGTTCCTCTAACCCACCGGCAGGTTCTCTGTCCCACCGGACAGTTCCTCTGTCCCACCGGACAGATCCTCTGTCCCACCGGACAGTTCCTCTGTCCCACCGGACAGTTCTTCTGTCTGTCTGACTACAAGTGGATGGGTGTAATACTCTCCGGTTAAATAAATATACTCGTACATATGTTCAAATGTAGATTCCTACAGTCATGGATGTATGAACATACACCGAACAGTTCCTCTTTTCCACCGGACAGTTCTTCTGTTCCATGAACAGTTCCTCTGTCCCACCGGACAGTTCCTCTGTCCCACCGGACAGTTCCTCTGTCCCACCGGACAGTTCCTCTGTCCCAACGGACAGTTCCTCTGTCCCACCGGACAGTTCCTCTGTCCCACCGGACAGTTCCTCTGTCCCACCGGACAGTTCCTCTGACCCACCTGACAGTTCCTCTGACCCACCTGACAGTTCCTCTGTTCCATGTACAGTTCCTCTGTCCCACCGGACAGTTCCTCTGTCCCACCGGACAGTTCCTCTGTCCCACCGGACAGTTCCTCAGACCCCCCTGACAGTTCCTCTGTTCCATGTACAGTTCCTCTGTCCCACCGGACAGTTCCTCAGTTTCACCAAACAGTTCCTCTGTCCCATCGTACAGTTCTTCTGTCTGTCTGACTACAAGTGGATGGGTGTAATACTCTCCGGTTAAATAAATATACTCGTACATATGTTCAAATGTAGATTCCTACAGTCATGAATGTATGTACATACACCGAACAGTTCCTCTGTCCCACCGAACAGTTCCTCTTTTCCACCGGACAGTTCTTCTGTTCCATGAATAGTTCCTCTCTCCCATCGGACAGTTCCTCTGTCCCACCGGATACTTTCTCTGTCCCACCGGACAGTTCCTCTGTCCCACCGGACAGTTACTCTGTCCCACCGGACAGTTCCTCTGTCCCACCGGACAGTTCCTCTGTCCCACCGGACACTTCCTCTGACCCACCGGACAGTTCCTCTGTCCCACCGGACAGTTCCTCTGTCCCACCGGACAAATCCTCTGTCCCACCTGACAGTTCCTCTGTTCCATGAAAAGTTCATCTGCCCCATCGGACAGTTCCTCAGTTTCACCAAACAGTTCCTCTGTCCCATCGTACAGTTCTTCTGTCTGTCTGACTACAAGTGGATGGGTGTAATACTCTCCGGTAAAATAAATATACTCGCACATATGTTCAAATGTAGATTCCTACAGTCATGAATGTATGTACATACACCGAACAGTACCTCAGTCCCACCGGACAGTTCCTCTGTCCCATCGGACAGTTCCTCTGTCCCATCGGACAGTTCCTCTGTCCCAACGGATACTTCCTCTGTCCCACCGGACAGTTCCTCTGTCCCACCGGACAGTTCCTCTGTCCCACCGGACAGTTCCTCTGTCCCACCGGACAGTTCCTCTGTCCCACCGGACAGTTCCTCTGTCCCACCGGACAGTTCCTCTGACCCACCTGACAGTTCCTCTGTTCCATGTACAGTTCCTCTGCCCCATCGGACAGTTCCCTAGTCCCACCGAACAGTTCCTCTGTCCCATCGTACAGTTCTTCTGTCTGTCTGACTACAAGTGGATGGGTGTAATACTCTCCGGTTAAATAAATATACTCGTACATATGTTCAAATGTAGATTCCTACAGTCATGGATGTATGAACATACACCGAACAGTTCCTCTTTTCCACCGGACAGTTCTTCTGTTCCATGAACAGTTCCTCTGTCCCATCGGACAGTTCCTCTGTCCCAACGGATACTTCCTCTGTCCCACCGGACAGTTCCTCTGTCACACCGGACAGTTCCTCAGTCCCACCGGACAGTTCCTCTGTCCCACCGGACAGTTCCTCTGTCCCACCGGACAGTTCCTCTGACCCACCTGACAGTTCCTCTGTTCCATGTACAGTTCCTCTGCCTCATCGGACAGTTCCCTAGTCCCACCGAACAGTTCCTCTGTCCCATCGTACAGTTCTTCTGTCAGTCTGAGAACAAGTGGATGGGTGTAATCAAAGATATTAGAAGAACGAGATATGCTATGTTGGCCGCCGGACCGTAGCCGGAGAAAAACCTAATTAGGGTACTTTGAACGGTATCGGGACGTGTACGCACAGAAATCTGTTCTATGTATTAGTGCGGATACCTTAGCGATGCCTTAGCGTAAGCGAAGGTGTGCAGTAGTATTTTTGAACAAAACCGGCGACACTCGGCAAAACAATTCCACTCAGTACGAACTGCGCATAGCACATCTCGTTCTTCTAATATCTTTGGGTGTAATACTCTCCGGTAAAATAAATATACTCGTACATTTGTTCAAATGTAGATTCCTACAGTCATGAATGTATGCACATACACCGAACAGTTCCTCTGTCTCATCGGAAAGTTCCTCTGTCCCACCGGATACTTCCTCTGTCCCACCGGACAGTTCCTCTGTCCCACCGGACAGTTCCTCTGTCCCACCGGACAGTTCCTCTGTCCCACCGGACAGTTCCTCTGTCCCACCGGACAGTTCGTCTGACCCACCTGACAGTTCCTCAATCCCACAGGACAGTTCCTCTGTCCCACCGGACAGTTCCTCTGACCCACCTGACAGTTCCTCTGTTCCATGTACAGTTCCTCTGCCCCATCGGCCAGTTCCCTAGTCCCACCGAACAGTTCCTCTGTCCCATCGTACAGTTCTTCTGTCTGTCTGAGTACAAGTGGATGGGTGTAATACTCTCCGGTAAAATAAATATACTCGTACATATCTTCAAATGTAGATTCCTTTAGTCATGAATGTATGTTCATACACCGAACAGTTCCTCTTTTCCACCGGACAGTTCTTCTGTTCCATGAACAGTTCCTCTGTCCCATCGGACAGTTCCTCTGTCCCAACGGATACTTCCTCTGTCCCACCGGACAGTTCCTCTGTCACACCGGACAGTTCCTCAGTCCCACCGGACAGTTCCTCTGTCCCACCGGACAGTTCCTCTGTCCCACCGGACAGTTCCTCTGACCCACCTGACAGTTCCTCTGTTCAATGAAAAGTTCATCTGCCCCATCGGACAGTTCCTCAGTTTCACCAAACAGTTCCTCTGTCCCATCGTACAGTTCTTCTGTCTGTCTGACTACAAGTGGATGGGTGTAATACTCTCCGGTTAAATAAATATACTCGTACATATGTTCAAATGTAGATTCCTACAGTCATGAATGTATGTTCATACACCGAACAGTTCCTCTGTCCCACCGGACAGTTCCTCTGACCCCCCTGACAGTTCCTCTGTTCCATGAACAGTTCCTCTGTCCCATCGGACAGTTCCTCTGTCCCACCGGACACTTCCTCTGTCCCACCGGACAGTTCCTCTGTCCCACCGGACAGTTCCTCTGTCCCACCGGACAAATCCTCTGTCCCACCTGACAGTTCCTCTGTTCCATGAAAAGTTCATCTGCCCCATCGGACAGTTCCTCAGTTTCACCAAACAGTTCCTCTGTCCCATCGTACAGTTCTTCTGTCTGTCTGACTACAAGTGGATGGGTGTAATACTCTCCGGTTAAATAAATATACTCGTACATATGTTCAAATGTAGATTCCTACAGTCATGAATGTATGTACATACACCGAACAGTTCCTCTGTCCCACCGAACAGTTCCTCTTTTCCACCGGACAGTTCTTCTGTTCCATGAATAGTTCCTCTCTCCCATCGGACAGTTCCTCTGTCCCACCGGATACTTTCTCTGTCCCACCGGACAGTTCCTCTGTCCCACCGGACAGTTACTCTGTCCCACCGGACAGTTCCTCTGTCCCACCGGACAGTTCCTCTGTCCCACCGGACACTTCCTCTGACCCACCGGACAGTTCCTCTGTCCCACCGGACAGTTCCTCTGTCCCACCGGACAAATCCTCTGTCCCACCTGACAGTTCCTCTGTTCCATGAAAAGTTCATCTGCCCCATCGGACAGTTCCTCAGTTTCACCAAACAGTTCCTCTGTCCCATCGTACAGTTCTTCTGTCTGTCTGACTACAAGTGGATGGGTGTAATACTCTCCGGTAAAATAAATATACTCGCACATATGTTCAAATGTAGATTCCTACAGTCATGAATGTATGTACATACACCGAACAGTACCTCAGTCCCACCGGACAGTTCCTCTGTCCCATCGGACAGTTCCTCTGTCCCATCGGACAGTTCCTCTGTCCCAACGGATACTTCCTCTGTCCCACCGGACAGTTCCTCTGTCCCACCGGACAGTTCCTCTGTCCCACCGGACAGTTCCTCTGTCCCACCGGACAGTTCCTCTGTCCCACCGGACAGTTCCTCTGTCCCACCGGACAGTTCCTCTGACCCACCTGACAGTTCCTCTGTTCCATGTACAGTTCCTCTGCCCCATCGGACAGTTCCCTAGTCCCACCGAACAGTTCCTCTGTCCCATCGTACAGTTCTTCTGTCTGTCTGAGTACAAGTGGATGGGTGTAATACTCTCCGGTAAAATAAATATACTCGTACATATCTTCAAATGTAGATTCCTTTAGTCATGAATGTATGTTCATACACCGAACAGTTCCTCTTTTCCACCGGACAGTTCTTCTGTTCCATGAACAGTTCCTCTGTCCCATCGGACAGTTCCTCTGTCCCAACGGATACTTCCTCTGTCCCACCGGACAGTTCCTCTGTCACACCGGACAGTTCCTCAGTCCCACCGGACAGTTCCTCTGTCCCACCGGACAGTTCCTCTGTCCCACCGGACAGTTCCTCTGTCCCACTGGACAGGTCCTCTGTCCCACCGGACATTTCCTCTGTCCCATCGTACAGTTCTTCTGTCTGTCTGAGTACAAGTGGATGTATGTAATACTCTCCGGTAAAATAAATATACTCGTACATATGTTCAAATGTATATTCCTACAGTCATGAATGTATGTACATACACCGAACAGTTCCTCTTTTCTTCCGGACAGTTCTTCTGTTCCATGAACAGTTCCTCTGTCCCATCGGACAGTTCCTCCGTCCCACCGGACAGTTCCTGTGTCCCACCGGACAGTTCCTTTGTCCCATCGGACAGTTCCTCTGTCCCAACGGATACTTCCTCTGTCCCACCGGACAGTTCCTCTGTCCCACCGGACAGTTCCTTTGTCCCATCGGACAGTTCCTCTGTCCCAACCGATACTTCCTCTGTCCCACCTGACAGTTCCTCTGTTCCATATACAGTTCCTCTGCCTCATCGGACAGTTCCCTAGTCCCACCGAACAGTTCCTCTGTCCCATCGTACAGTTCTTCTGTCAGTCTGCGAACAAGTGGATGGGTGTAATCAATGATATTAGAAGAACGAGATATGCTATGTTGGCCGCCGGACCGTAGACGGAGAACAACCTAATTAGGGTACTTTGAACGGTATCGGGACGTGTACGCACAGAAATCTGTTCTATGTATTAGTGCGGATACCTTAGCGATTCCTTAGCGTAAGCGAAGGTGTGCAGTAGTATTTTTGAACAAAACCGGCGACACTTGGCAAAACAATCCCACTCAGTACGAACTGCGCATAGCACATCTCGTTCTTCTAATATCTTTGGGTGTAATACTCTCCGGTTAAATAAATATACTCGTACATTTGTTCAAATGTAGTTTCCTACAGTCATGAATTAATGCACATACACCGAACAGTTCCTCTGTCCCATCGGACAGTTCCTCTGTCCCACCGGATACTTACTCTGTCCCACCGGACAGTTCCTCTGTCCCCACCGGAAAGTTACTCTGTCCCACCGGACAGTTCCTCTGTCCCACCGGAAAGTTACTCTGTCCCACCGGACAGTTCCTCTGCCCCATCGGCCAGTTCCCTAGTCCCACCGAACAGTTCCTCTGTCCCATCGTACAGTTCTTCTGTCTGTCTGAGTACAAGTGGATGGGTGTAATACTCTCCGGTAAAATAAATACACTCGTACATATGTTCAAATGTAGATTCCTACAGTCATGAATGTATGTACATACACCCAACAGTTCCTCTTTTCTTCCGGACAGTTCTTCTGTTCCATGAACAGTTCCTCTGTCCCATCGGACAGTTCCTCTGTCCCACCGGACAGTTCCTCTGTCCCACCGGACAGTTCCTTTTTCCCATCGGACAGTTCCTCTGTCCCACCGGATACTTCCTCTGTCCCTCCGGACAGTTCCTCTGTCTGTCTGACTACGAGTGGATGGGTGTAATACTCTCCGGTAAAATAAATACACTCGTACATATGTTCAAATGTTGATTCCTACAGTCATGGATGTATGAACATACACCGAACAGTTCCTCTTTTCCACCGGACAGTTCTTCTGTTCCATGAAGAGTTCCTCTGTCCCATCGGACAGTTCCTCTGACCCACCTTTCAGTTCCTCTGTTCCATGTACAGTTCCTCTGTCCCACCGGACAGTTCCTCTGACCCCCCTGACAGTTCCTCTGTTCCATGAACAGTTCCTCTGTCCCATCGGACAGTTCCTCTGTCCCACCGGACACTTCCTCTGTCCCACCGGACAGTTCCTCTGTCCCACCGGACAGTTTCTCTGTACCACCGGACAGTTCCTCTGTCCCACCGGACAGTTCCTCTGTTCTACCGGAGAGTTCGTCTGTCCCACCGGACAGTTCCTCTGTCCCACTGGACAGTTCCTCTGTCCCACCGGACATTTCCTCTGTCCCATCGTACAGTTCTTCTGTCTGTCTGAGTACAAGTGGATGTATGTTATACTCTCCGGTAAAATATATATACTCGTACATATGTTCAAATGTATATTCCTACAGTCATGAATGTATGTACATACACCGAACAGTTCTCTTTTTCTTCCGGACAGTTCTTCTGTAACATGAACAGTTCCTCTGTCCCATCGGACAGTTCCTCTGTCCCACCGGACAGTTCCTCTGTCCCACCGGACAGTTCCTTTGTCCCATCGGACAGTTCCTCTGTCCCAACCTTCCTCTGTCCCACCGGACAGTTCCTCTGTCCCACCGGACAGTTCCTTTGTCCCATCGGACAGTTCCTCTGTCCCAACGGATAATTCCTCTGTCCCACCGGACAGTTCCTCTGTCCCACCGGACAGTTCCTCTGTCCCACCGGACAGTTCCTCTGTCCCACCGGACAGTTCCTCTGTCCCACCGGACAGTTCCTCTGTCCCACCGGACAGTTCCTCTTTCCCACCGGACAGTTCGTCTGACCCACCTGACAGTTCCTCTGTCCCACCGGACAGTTCCTCTGTCCCACCGGACAGTTCCTCTGACCCACCTGACAGTTCCTCTGTTCCATGTACAGTTCCTCTGCCCCATCGGCCAGTTCCCTAGTCCCACCGAACAGTTCCTCTGTCCCATCGTACAGTTCTTCTGTCTGTCTGAGTACAAGTGGATGGGTGTAATACTCTCCGGTAAAATAAATATACTCGTACATTTGTTCAAATGTAGATTCCTACAGTCATGAATGTATGCACATACACCGAACAGTTCCTCTGTCTCATCGGAAAGTTCCTCTGTCCCACCGGATACTTCCTCTGTCCCATCGGACAGTTCCTCTGTCCCACCGGACACTTCCTCTGACCCACCGGACAGTTCCTCTGTCCCACCGGACAGTTCCTCTGTCCCACCGGACAGTTCCTCTGTCCCACCGGACAGTTCCTCTGTCCCACCGGACAGTTCCTCTGTCCCACCGGACAGTTCCTCTGTCCCACCGGACAGTTCCTCTGTCCCACCGGACAGTTCCTCTGTCCCATCGTACAGTTCTTCTCTCTGTCTGAGTACAAGGGGATGTATGTTATACTCTCCGGTAAAATATATATACTCGTACATACACCGAACAGTTCCTCTTTTCTTCCGGACAGTTCTTCTGTTCCATGAACAGTTCCTCTGTCCCATCGGACAGTTCCTCTGTCCCACCGGACAGTTCCTCTGTCCCACCGGACAGTTCCTTTGTCCCATCGGACAGTTCCTCTGTCCCAACGGATACTTCCTCTGTCCCACCGGACAGTTCCTCTGTCCCACCGGACAGTTCCTCTGTCCCACCGGACAGTTCCTCTGTCCCACCGGACAGTTCTTCTGTCTGTCTGACTACAAGTGGATGGGTGTAATACTCTCCGGTTAAATAAATATACTCGTACATATGTTCAAATGTAGATTCCTACAGTCATGGATGTATGAACATACACCGAACAGTTCCTCTTTTCCACCGGACAGTTCTTCTGTTCCATGAACAGTTCCTCTGTCCCATCGGACAGTTCCTCTGTCCCAACGGATACTTCCTCTGTCCCACCCGACAGTTCCTCTGTCACACCGGACAGTTCCTCAGTCCCACCGGACAGTTCCTCTGTCCCACCGGACAGTTCCTCTGTCCCACCGGACAGTTCCTCTGACCCACCTGACAGTTCCTCTGTTCCATGTACAGTTCCTCTGCCCCATCGGCCAGTTCCCTAGTCCCACCGAACAGTTCCTCTGTCCCATCGTACAGTTCTTCTGTCTGTCTGAGTACAAGTGGATGGGTGTAATACTCTCCGGTAAAATAAATATTCTCGTACATATGTTCAAATGTATATTCCTACAGTCATGAATGTATGTACATACACCGAACAGTTCCTCTTTTCTTCCGGACAGTTCTTCTGTTCCATGAACAGTTCCTCGATGCCTTAGCGTAAGCGAAGGTGTGCAGTAGTATTTTTGAACAAAACCGGCGACACTCGGCAAAACAATTCCACTCAGTACGAACTGCGCATAGCACATCTCGTTCTTCTAATATCTTTGGGTGTAATACTCTCCGGTAAAATAAATATACTCGTACATTTGTTCAAATGTAGATTCCTACAGTCATGAATGTATGCACATACACCGAACAGTTCCTCTGTCTCATCGGAAAGTTCCTCTGTCCCACCGGATACTTCCTCTGTCCCACCGGACAGTTCCTCTGTCCCACCGGACAGTTCCTCTGTCCCACCGGACAGTTCCTCTGTCCCACCGGACAGTTCCTCTGTCCCACCGGACAGTTCGTCTGACCCACCTGACAGTTCCTCAATCCCACCGGACAGTTCCTCTGACCCACCTGACAGTTCCTCTGTTCCATGTACAGTTCCTCTGCCCCATCGGCCAGTTCCCTAGTCCCACCGAACAGTTCCTCTGTCCCATCGTACAGTTCTTCTGTCTGTCTGAGTACAAGTGGATGGGTGTAATACTCTCCGGTAAAATAAATATACTCGTACATATGTTCAAATGTATATTCCTACAGTCATGAATGTATGTACATACACCGAACAGTTCCTCTTTTCTTCCGGACAGTTCTTCTGTTCCATGAACAGTTCCTCTGTCCCATCGGACAGTTCCTCTGTCCCACCGGACAGTTCCTCTGTCCCACCGGACAGTTCTTTTGTCCCATCGGACAGTTCCTCTGTCCCACCGGATACTTCCTCTGTCCCACCGGACAGTTCCTCTGTCCCACCGGACAGTTCCTCTGTCTCATCGGAAAGTTCCTCTGTCCCACCGGATACTTCCTCTGTCCCACCGGACAGTTCCTCTGTCCCACCGGACAGTTCCTCTGTCCCACCGGACAGTTCCTCTGTCCCACCGGACAGTTCCTCTGTCCCACCGGACAGTTCCTCTGTCCCACCGGACAGTTCCTCTGTCCCACCGGACAGTTCCTCTGACCCACCTGACAGTTCCTCTGTTCCATGTACAGTTCCTCTGCCCCATCGGACAGTTCCCTAGTCCCACCGAACAGTTCCTCTGTCCCATCGTACAGTTCTTCTGTCTGTCTGACTACAAGTGGATGGGTGTAATATTCTCCGGTAAAATAAATATACTCGACATATGTTCAAATGTAGATTCCTACAATCAAGAATGTATGTACATACACCGAACAGTTCCTCTTTTCTACCGGACAGTTCTTCTGTTCCATGAAGAGTTCCTCTGTCCCATCGGACAGTACCCTAGTCCCACCGGACAGTTCCTCTGTCCCACCGGACAGTTCCTTTGTCCCATCGAACAGTTCCTCTGTCCCAACGGATACTTCCTCTGTCCCACCGGACAGTTCCTCTGTCCCACCGGACAGTTCCTCTGTCCCACCGGACAGTTCCTCTGTCCCACCGGACAGTTCCTCTGTCCCACCGGACAGTTCCTCTGTCCCACCGGACAGTTCCTCTGTCCCACCGGACAGTTCCTCTGTCCCACCGGACAGTTCCTCTGTCCCACCGGACAGTTCCTCTGTCCCACCGGACAGTTCCTCTGTCCCACCGGACCGTTCCTCTGACCCACCTGACAGTTCCTCTGTTCCATGTACAGTTCCTCTGCCCCATCGGACAGTTCCCTAGTCCCACCGAACAGTTCCTCTGTCCCATCGTACAGTTCTTCTGTCTGTCTGACTACAAGTGGATGGGTGTAATATTCTCCGGTAAAATAAATATACTCGTACATATGTTCAAATGTAGATTCCTACAATCAAGAATGTATGTTCATACACCGAACAGTTCCTCTTTTCCACCGGACAGTTCTTCTGTTCCATGAAGAGTTCCTCTGTCCCATCGGACAGTTCCCTAGTCCCACCGGACAGTTCCTCTGTCCCACCGGACAGTTCCTCTGTCCCACCGGACAGTTCTTCTGTCTGTCTGACTACAAGTGGATGGGTGTAATACTCTCCGGTTAAATAAATATACTCGTACATATGTTCAAATGTAGATTCCTACAGTCATGGATGTATGAACATACACCGAACAGTTCCTCTTTTCCACCGGACAGTTCTTCTGTTCCATGAACAGTTCCTCTGTCCCATCGGACAGTTCCTCTGTCCCAACGGATACTTCCTCTGTCCCACCGGACAGTTCCTCTGTCACACCGGACAGTTCCTCAGTCCCACCGGACAGTTCCTCTGTCCCACCGGACAGTTCCTCTGTCCCACCGGACAGTTCCTCTGACCCACCTGACAGTTCCTCTGTTCCATGTACAGTTCCTCTGCCTCATCGGACAGTTCCCTAGTCCCACCGAACAGTTCCTCTGTCCCATCGTACAGTTCTTCTGTCAGTCTGAGAACAAGTGGATGGGTGTAATCAAAGATATTAGAAGAACGAGATATGCTATGTTGGCCGCCGGACCGTAGCCGGAGAAAAACCTAATTAGGGTACTTTGAACGGTATCGGGACGTGTACGCACAGAAATCTGTTCTATGTATTAGTGCGGATACCTTAGCGATGCCTTAGCGTAAGCGAAGGTGTGCAGTAGTATTTTTGAACAAAACCGGCGACACTCGGCAAAACAATTCCACTCAGTACGAACTGCGCATAGCACATCTCGTTCTTCTAATATCTTTGGGTGTAATACTCTCCGGTAAAATAAATATACTCGTACATTTGTTCAAATGTAGATTCCTACAGTCATGAATGTATGCACATACACCGAACAGTTCCTCTGTCTCATCGGAAAGTTCCTCTGTCCCACCGGATACTTCCTCTGTCCCACCGGACAGTTCCTCTGTCCCACCGGACAGTTCCTCTGTCCCACCGGACAGTTCCTCTGTCCCACCGGACAGTTCCTCTGTCCCACCGGACAGTTCGTCTGACCCACCTGACAGTTCCTCAATCCCACAGGACAGTTCCTCTGTCCCACCGGACAGTTCCTCTGACCCACCTGACAGTTCCTCTGTTCCATGTACAGTTCCTCTGCCCCATCGGCCAGTTCCCTAGTCCCACCGAACAGTTCCTCTGTCCCATCGTACAGTTCTTCTGTCTGTCTGAGTACAAGTGGATGGGTGTAATACTCTCCGGTAAAATAAATATACTCGTACATATCTTCAAATGTAGATTCCTTTAGTCATGAATGTATGTTCATACACCGAACAGTTCCTCTTTTCCACCGGACAGTTCTTCTGTTCCATGAACAGTTCCTCTGTCCCATCGGACAGTTCCTCTGTCCCAACGGATACTTCCTCTGTCCCACCGGACAGTTCCTCTGTCACACCGGACAGTTCCTCAGTCCCACCGGACAGTTCCTCTGTCCCACCGGACAGTTCCTCTGTCCCACCGGACAGTTCCTCTGACCCACCTGACAGTTCCTCTGTTCAATGAAAAGTTCATCTGCCCCATCGGACAGTTCCTCAGTTTCACCAAACAGTTCCTCTGTCCCATCGTACAGTTCTTCTGTCTGTCTGACTACAAGTGGATGGGTGTAATACTCTCCGGTTAAATAAATATACTCGTACATATGTTCAAATGTAGATTCCTACAGTCATGAATGTATGTTCATACACCGAACAGTTCCTCTGTCCCACCGGACAGTTCCTCTGACCCCCCTGACAGTTCCTCTGTTCCATGAACAGTTCCTCTGTCCCATCGGACAGTTCCTCTGTCCCACCGGACACTTCCTCTGTCCCACCGGACAGTTCCTCTGTCCCACCGGACAGTTCCTCTGTCCCACCGGACAAATCCTCTGTCCCACCTGACAGTTCCTCTGTTCCATGAAAAGTTCATCTGCCCCATCGGACAGTTCCTCAGTTTCACCAAACAGTTCCTCTGTCCCATCGTACAGTTCTTCTGTCTGTCTGACTACAAGTGGATGGGTGTAATACTCTCCGGTTAAATAAATATACTCGTACATATGTTCAAATGTAGATTCCTACAGTCATGAATGTATGTACATACACCGAACAGTTCCTCTGTCCCACCGAACAGTTCCTCTTTTCCACCGGACAGTTCTTCTGTTCCATGAATAGTTCCTCTCTCCCATCGGACAGTTCCTCTGTCCCACCGGATACTTTCTCTGTCCCACCGGACAGTTCCTCTGTCCCACCGGACAGTTACTCTGTCCCACCGGACAGTTCCTCTGTCCCACCGGACAGTTCCTCTGTCCCACCGGACACTTCCTCTGACCCACCGGACAGTTCCTCTGTCCCACCGGACAGTTCCTCTGTCCCACCGGACAAATCCTCTGTCCCACCTGACAGTTCCTCTGTTCCATGAAAAGTTCATCTGCCCCATCGGACAGTTCCTCAGTTTCACCAAACAGTTCCTCTGTCCCATCGTACAGTTCTTCTGTCTGTCTGACTACAAGTGGATGGGTGTAATACTCTCCGGTAAAATAAATATACTCGCACATATGTTCAAATGTAGATTCCTACAGTCATGAATGTATGTACATACACCGAACAGTACCTCAGTCCCACCGGACAGTTCCTCTGTCCCATCGGACAGTTCCTCTGTCCCATCGGACAGTTCCTCTGTCCCAACGGATACTTCCTCTGTCCCACCGGACAGTTCCTCTGTCCCACCGGACAGTTCCTCTGTCCCACCGGACAGTTCCTCTGTCCCACCGGACAGTTCCTCTGTCCCACCGGACAGTTCCTCTGTCCCACCGGACAGTTCCTCTGACCCACCTGACAGTTCCTCTGTTCCATGTACAGTTCCTCTGCCCCATCGGACAGTTCCCTAGTCCCACCGAACAGTTCCTCTGTCCCATCGTACAGTTCTTCTGTCTGTCTGACTACAAGTGGATGGGTGTAATACTCTCCGGTTAAATAAATATACTCGTACATATGTTCAAATGTAGATTCCTACAGTCATGGATGTATGAACATACACCGAACAGTTCCTCTTTTCCACCGGACAGTTCTTCTGTTCCATGAACAGTTCCTCTGTCCCATCGGACAGTTCCTCTGTCCCACCGGACAGTTCCTCTGTCCCACCGGACAGTTCCTTTGTCCCATCGGACAGTTCCTCTGTCCCAACGGATACTTCCTCTGTCCCACCGGACAGTTCCTCTGTCCCACCGGACAGTTCCTCTGTCCCACCGGACAGTTCCTCTGTCCCACCGGACAGTTCCTCTGTCCCACCGGACAGTTCCTCTGTCCCACCGGACAGTTCCTCTGACCCACCTGACAGTTCCTCTGTCCCACCGGACAGTTCCTCTGACCCCCCTGACAGTTCCTCTGTTCCATGAACAGTTCCTCTGTCCCATCGGACAGTTCCTCTGTCCCACCGGACACTTCCTCTGTCCCACCGGACAGTTTCTCTGTACCACCGGACAGTTCCTCTGTCCCACCGGACAGTTCCTCTGTTCTACCGGACAGTTCGTCTGTCCCACCGGACAGTTCCTCTGTCCCACTGGACAGTTCCTCTGTCCCACCGGACATTTCCTCTGTCCCATCGTACAGTTCTTTTGTCAGTCTGAGTACAAGTGGATGTATGTTATACTCTCCGGTAAAATAAATATACTCGTACATATGTTCAAATGTATATTCCTACAGTCATGAATGTATGTACATACACCGAACAGTTCCTCTTTTCTTCCGGACAGTTCTTCTGATCCATGAACAGTTCCTCTGTCCCACCGGACAGTTCCTCTGTCCCACCGGACAGTTCCTCTGTCCCACCGGACAGTTCCTCTGTCCCACCGGACAGTTCCTCTGTCCCACCGGACAGTTCCTCTGTCCCACCGGACAGTTCCTCTGTCCCACCGGACAGTTCCTCTGACCCACCTGACAGTTCCTCTGTTCCATGTACAGTTCCTCTGCCCCATCGGACAGTTCCCTAGTCCCACCGAACAGTTCCTCTGTCCCATCGTACAGTTCTTCTGTCTGTCTGACTACAAGTGGATGGGTGTAATATTCTCCGTGAAAAATAAAAATACTCGTACATATGTTCAAATGTAGATTCCTACAATCAAGAATGTATGTACATACACCGAACAGTTCCTCTAACCCACCGGCAGGTTCTCTGTCCCACCGGACAGTTCCTCTGTCCCACCGGACAGATCCTCTGTCCCACCGGACAGTTCCTCTGTCCCACCGGACAGTTCTTCTGTCTGTCTGACTACAAGTGGATGGGTGTAATACTCTCCGGTTAAATAAATATACTCGTACATATGTTCAAATGTAGATTCCTACAGTCATGGATGTATGAACATACACCGAACAGTTCCTCTTTTCCACCGGACAGTTCTTCTGTTCCATGAACAGTTCCTCTGTCCCACCGGACAGTTCCTCTGTCCCACCGGACAGTTCCTCTGTCCCACCGGACAGTTCCTCTGTCCCAACGGACAGTTCCTCTGTCCCACCGGACAGTTCCTCTGTCCCACCGGACAGTTCCTCTGTCCCACCGGACAGTTCCTCTGACCCACCTGACAGTTCCTCTGACCCACCTGACAGTTCCTCTGTTCCATGTACAGTTCCTCTGTCCCACCGGACAGTTCCTCTGTCCCACCGGACAGTTCCTCTGTCCCACCGGACAGTTCCTCAGACCCCCCTGACAGTTCCTCTGTTCCATGTACAGTTCCTCTGTCCCACCGGACAGTTCCTCTGTCCCACCGGACAGTTCCTCTGTCCCACCGGACAGTTATTTTGTCCCACCGGACAGTTCCTCTGTCCTACCGGACAGTTCGTCTGTCCCACCGGACAGTTCCTCTGTCCCACTGGACAGTTCCTCTGTCCCACCGGACATTTCCTCTGTCCCATCGTACAGTTCTTCTGTCTGTCTGAGTACAAGTGGATGTATGTAATACTCTCCGGTAAAATAAATATACTCGTACATATGTTCAAATGTATATTCTTACAGTCATGAATGTATGTACATACACCGAACAGTTCCTCTTTTCTTCCGGACAGTTCTTCTGTTCCATGAACAGTTCCTCTGTCCCATCGGACAGTTCCTCCGTCCCACCGGACAGTTCCTGTGTCCCACCGGACAGTTCCTTTGTCCCATCGGACAGTTCCTCTGTCCCAACGGATACTTCCTCTGTCCCACCGGACAGTTCCTCTGTCCCACCGGACAGTTCCTTTGTCCCATCGGACAGTTCCTCTGTCCCAACGGATACTTCCTCTGTCCCACCTGACAGTTCCTCTGTTCCATGTACAGTTCTTCTGTCAGTCTGCGAACAAGTGGATGGGTGTAATCAATGATATTAGAAGAACGAGATATGCTATGTTGGCCGCCGGACCGTAGCCGGAGAACAACCTAATTAGGGTACTTTGAACGGTATCGGGACGTGTACGCACAGAAATCTGTTCTATGTATTAGTGCGGATACCTTAGCGATTCCTTAGCGTAAGCGAAGGTGTGCAGTAGTATTTTTGAACAAAACCGGCGACACTTGGCAAAACAATCCCACTCAGTACGAACTGCGCATAGCACATCTCGTTCTTCTAATATCTTTGGGTGTAATACTCTCCGGTAAAATAAATATTTTTTTTTTTTTTTTTTTTTATTAATATCAATAGCAAAATTTGTACATTATGTAGGTTTAAAGTATAATATAAGTATATTTTTTGTATTTTTTTCACAGTCCTCCTCACTAGGGTTTCCTGTTCTGAGGCGGCCTGTAGTTTTTCTTAAATTTTTGTATTTAGTTTTGAATTGTCTTTACATTGTCTTCATAATGTTTGTAAGTTGATTATTACTTTGATCTCTAAGCCATGTTTTGACTTTTGTTTTAAATATACTCATTTCGTTTATTTTTTTGGTTTCATTTGGTAGAGCATTGAACAATTTTATAGCATGGAATTTATTATTTCTCTGTCCAAAGGATGTGTTCAAACTGGGAGTAATCAGGATATTTTCGCTTTTTGCCCTGGTTGTGTATTTATGTTGGGCAGTGGAGTATTCGGATATGTTTTTTTTCAGTTTAAATAAAATATTTTTTGAATATAGTTTCTGTACATTGTAAACATTGAAGTTTTTGAATATTTCTTCTGTCGGAGTTCTAAGCGGAACTTTCAGTATAGTCTTTAATACTCCTTTTTGTGCTATATTGAGCCGCTCTGTGTGAGTGCTCAAGGCAGACCCCCATCCAGTTATTCCGTACTCTATTTGTGATTGACACAAAGCATAGTATACTTTTTTAATATCGTTTATATTGAGGATATTGCGAATGTTTCTAAAGAAGTATATGTACCTGGTTAGTTTTTTTGTAATTACATCTATATGTGAGTTCCAACGGAGATTATCATCAATTTCAATTCCAAGATATTTGATGCTTTTGGAGTGTGCTATAGTGGGACAGAGGCATGATAAGCCTTGATTTTTTTGATAAATTCCTTGGCATGAATGTAATTTGAGATTAAGGTCCTCTGACGGCTGCCCTCTGGCTGTTTTAGAAAATGTCAGATATTTTGTTTTATTGACATTAAGCGTCAGGGAGTTTCTTTTAAGCCAGTTTCGCAGGAGACCAAGTCCGTGTTCAGCTTCTTTGTAGGTATTTATCCAATCTTTTTCTTTAAATAAAATTACTGTGTCATCAGCAAAACTAATGATTTTTCCTCTTGTTTCTAGGTTACAGATATCATTAATGTATATTAAAAATAATATCGGACCTAGTACGCTTCCTTGTGGTACTCCATGGTTGATAAGAAGAGGTTTGCTTTTTCTCTTGTTAATTTGGACGCTCTGTGTACGCTCCGTCATATAGCTTTTTAGTAAGTTTAGTGTTGTACATGACATACCAATTTTTGAAAGTTTTGAAAAAAGTATTTTGTGATCTATTGTGTCAAAAGCCTTTTGTAAGTCTATGAAGATTGCCAAAGTTTTTTCTCCACTGTCTAAACTTTTAGTGATCATATCGGTAATTTTTTCTATGGCGTCACTAGTACTTAAGTTCTCTCTAAATCCATACTGAGTTTTTGATAATTTTTTATTGTCTTCTAAGTAGGATAAGAGTTGTTTTTTTAGTATTCTTTCCAATATTTTTGAAAATGCATTTAGTAGGCTTATTGGTCGGTAATTGTTTATGTCATTTTTACATCCTTGTTTAAATATTGGTATAACAATCGCTTTTTTGAGGGCTGTAGGGAATATGCTATTCGTTATAGACATGTTGACTAAGTATGTAAGTGGTTCGATAAGTTCTTTACAGAGATATTTTATTGCGTTGGTTGAGATTGTGTCCTCCCCCGAAGAAATATTTGATTTTAAAGAAGAAATTGTGTTTTTGATATCGTCAGCTGTAATTTGTTTAAAATTGAGCTGATTTCCTTGCTCAGGTGGTTCGTTTATTTGTACATCTTCATTACATTTTGTAACTTGCTTTGCTAGATTTGATCCTATATTTATGAAAAAATTATTGACGTATTCAAGTATTTGGTCAGGATTATCAGCGTATGTCCTGGGAACATTGTTTATATTCAGCACGTCAATTGATGTAACGTTGGCAGATTTAGAACTGGTTATTTCATTTATTATTTGCCACATTTTCCTGGGATTTTGTTTACAATCTACAATTTTTTTCTTATAGTAGGTTTCTTTTGTACACATAATAACTTTTTTGCAAATGTTTCTGTATCTTTTGTAGTATCTGTCGCGCGTCGGACCTGGGGGGGTCCTGACTTACCCTCGGCCAGCTCAGAAGCGGGGCATGAGACGTCTCTCTCATAGTCAGGGTTCGGGGTCAGCGCGTGGCTCGAGAATCCATATCCCACCGTCTATACAAAACACTCCCATACGATTGTTATGCCCAAATGAAAGAGGTTAGGTTTTTATGAATTAGCATTGTATTTGAGCGGCTAAAGGACATTACATGGGTGAATAACAACAGTACACAGGTTATTACATCCTAAACTGGAATTATCAACAAGGGTTCCCTAATCTCTCTCTGGGAAATAATTAACAGCTCACTCTCTCTAGATCGGCAGGCAGCGTGGATGAATTTAGGTTATTAGCGGACACATTCAAGGGTAATAGGAAATGTAAGAGACTCACAGCATGGTGTTGTCGGGTATCCTGTTGATTTGCAGGACTGAGCGCCGTGTCTCAAACAAACGGTGCCAGCCTGTCGATGTTCAAAGCGCCATTTCCGTACGTTATTGCTTTCGACGGAGCGGTGCAAATTGGGAACGCGGGAGCCGAAACGAACACACGTCCAGCCTGGTCAGAGGTCGGCGCGCGAGCGGGGGGAACGGGGCGTAGGGTCGCCGGGGGTGGGGGAACTGTAGCGGATGTATTGCGCGTTCTTCACTACGTTTGGTCTAGCAACTAATTTGAATAATTCCCGCTCTCAGGCTGGCAACTGTAGGATCTTTTGCGGCTAAAATCTGTTATATGACACCTCCCCCCGCGCTCGTAAAAAAGGCGACGTGGTAATGGAGCATCAGGGTTAAAAGATCCTCTATGTGCCTCCCTTGGGGTTTTTTTGACAAAACAAGAGTTGCCCTTAGTTTGAGAGACTTGGATGGCCAGAGGGATGCCTAGCTAAAACATAATGACTAGCTTATGCCATAGGCTAGGTAACAATATTTGTGGGGAGAAATGAGGAAGGGTACATAGCATGTTTGGAGCAAATAAATTTTGGGGAGAGAGCAGGTGTGGAAACAACAAGTAAAATTATGCAATTTGAAAACAATAGACATGGTTATGCAATTGAAAGACAAAAGACAAAATTATGCAATTGAAAGACAAAAGGGCATGGTTATGCAATTGAAAAACAAAAGGGCATGGTTATGCAATTGAAAAAACAATAGACAACATTATACAATTGAAAAACAAAAGGGCATGGTTATGCAATTGAAAAAACAATAGACAACATTATACAATTGAAAAACAAAAGGGCATGGTTATGCAATTGAAAAAACAATAGACAACATTATACAATTGAAAAACAAAAGGGCATGGTTATGCAATTGAAAAAACAATAGACAACATTATACAATTGAAAAAAACAAAACAAAAGACGGAATGTTAAGGTGTGATTCTAGGGTTTCATTGGTCTGGAAGCTAAGTTTGCGTTGCGTTGGTTTTTTGGTTTCGAAGAGTTGCGAAGGAAACGAGGTTTCACTGACTCTAAAAGATTACATTATCACTGTAATCTGACCCATTGAGATAACACTCAGGAGTACACTTAGGTCTTGGAAAAAAAAAACACTTTGCTTCGTTGTGGGCGTTGATGTTTGCGAAGTGGGGCTGTGGTTTGCGGGGCTGCGGCTATGGTTACAGTGGTCATTGGAGAGAGTAGTCCAGGTTCCGTAGTTATGCCAGTACGAGTCCTATGTGCTATTATGGTGGGCACGGATCGTATGTGTTGGTTATCGGAGCATAATGTAGCTCAGGATAACTTTTTAGAGATGCGCAGTTTGTGTTTAACGGAGGGGCAAAAGGGTAATTATGTTTCACCCATGACCTGGTATGTGTCACTGCATGACAGAGCAAGAGACGGTATAACTGGCATTGGCATTGAGGGCAAGAAATTTGAACTCCGGGACTAGCGTGTCCGAAAGGTAGTTCAGAGTGTCATAAAGTATAGTGGGACAACTCGGCTTGCAGTGGTGAGACAAACGTCATACATATGATTAGTATTGTCTGTGCTTTCAGGAACAAGATGGAACAAGTGTGTAGCGAGTAGTAGTCGAGGGACCTTTGTAACCACAGCGCAGGCTGCTAGGAGGTGAGGCTCAGCTTGGCTGCCGGAGATGACATCCGCCTGGGCTTCTTTTTAAATCCGGGGGGAATTATTATTAAAGCAAATTTCTTGAAGTTTACCTGCCTAGGGACCAATGAAGAAAAGTTTGGAGAGAAACAAAATGTGTCCAGAAAAATAAACAAACGAGGTTTAGCTGCCGGTCCGGAGAGTGACGAAGAGTGTGAGAGAGAGGTAGAGAGAGGTTCCTAACTAGTTTTGATTACATAAACATTATCCTTTATTAGGATGACTTGGTGTTTGCCGAATGACAAACTGTCTTGGTTGAAAAACAACTGGCCTTCTTTGGCCTATGTTAACATACAGGTGGTAACATTTTCGTAGGATTTCAAAGAACAAGACAAAAAATTCGTGAACGAGTCACGGCAACAGCAGGGAAACTAATTCATGAATAAAGGTTGTCAGAAAAGACAGACGATACGCCAAGTGCGTATCATACATATTCAAAATTCATGAATGTGTTTCGTTGAGGAGAGAAAAAAAATGACAACATACGTGAAAGGTGAGGTAGGAAGCCTGTTGGTGACCGGAACAAATACCGATTCGAACTCGAAGTGAGGGCGAAATATGGTCGACAACAGATTTTCCACTTCATACATATTGCCTGAGGGCATGGGGTGGGGAGGGGGGAAAAAGGACGGGAATTGAGTTACGAAATTGCTAGAGACTGGACTAATTTCCAATTCAACCTCTATGTGAGAGTGAAACATATTCAACCAGCAGATTTCCTGACTCTTTACATTTTAATAAAGTGGATTAATTTTTAAACCGCATTTGAATACACATTGTACTAAAGAGGCTAATCTTTTGCGTGTATTTGGCAAAAGATTAGGGGTCGTTTTAAACTTCTACATGATTGTGAGAAAAGACAGACCCTAGTTCCAATTTCACAAACCTGGGATTCTTCTTATTCGTTTCCCAGACGACGAGTTTAGTGGTTTTGTGCCCATCGATTAACTCCTGCGGCACTATGCCCCATAATTGACAGTGAAGCTGAAAACTAGTCCTTTTGGGATAGTAGATATTCCTGGGCTTCTTTTCTTTTTGGAAAGCAGCAAAAACAGGAAGTCCACGGGCATTGGCGTTGAACAAAGAGGCTTCTGTGAAATACTTACGTAGTTCACATATAAAGGTTTGATATTATTTCGTTCGCACGATTCATGGTGAGTATTGTAACGTCTTCACGTATAGTGTACAAGTATGCAGTATATGCAAGGTACAACTCAATTATAGACAGAAGTCAAGGAGTGTAAAAACAGTTCCTTAAAGGAGATGACGATGTCGATATTATGTCGTTCACACGAATCACGGTAAGTATTATTATTACGTCTCCACGTCTCGTGTACAGGGTTGTACACAATTATACACAAAAGCGGTTCTCATGACATGTTAATGACACACGACCAAATTATACACAAGGGCGGTACTCATGGCAAATTAATGTCACACGACCAAATTATACACAAAGGCGGTACTCATGGCAAATTAATGTCACACGACCAAATTATAACACATGGTTATAAGTATTAAGTAATTGTAACGAACTTCTCGTGTAGTGGTGGATTTTGTAAGGATCTCTCCTATCGCGTGACAATTTTTACATTTAAATATAATTCAACAAAAGCTAGCAGTATCATTTGATACTGTTTGCAAAGATTTGTTAGATTGACTAACTCCGTAGCCTGGAGGGGCGTACGATGGAACAATAGAGAAGATAAACAATTTTAATGTTACTTCATTGTGTTACAAGGTGCAAGATGATGGTAGAAGGTATTTCTACTTACATCGAGCGATGGGTGGGAACAGGCCCATAATGGCTTTACATACTGTTCGTTGTAGCGTGCAATTGGGTTGCAAACACTTGGTTAAATGGTGAGACAAAGGTTGGGTGTTTATATTATGCAACGATGATCGAACAAAGTCCTGTTGATTTACGTTGTGATATAATTATTTGCGTTTGAAGATCAGGGTAACCGTAAGGTTTTACTAACCTGTCCCGTAGGGTTGAAACGTGAGGTACGAGACATACGTGACGTAACAGTAGAGAAAAGAAAATCGAGATCTCGTCATACAATAAAAGACCTTAATGGGTTTTACATACTTTTAGTTGAAGCGAGTCCAGTTATTTGTATGTGGTTTTATAGGACCGACATTTGGTTTTCTTTTATAAATACAATTTCCCAAAATGGATGTGTCAAAATCCTATTTTTGGTAAATGTGAGCTTGGGTAGGACGCCATCAATTTTTGAAAGGAAAAAATTGAAAAAAAAATGAAAAAAAAAAATTATATACATACAAAGAAGACAATTATGTGATTAATTGCTACTTGGTTCTTGCCTTTGAGACCACTATAGGGTTTTACATACTCAAGGTAACGTTGAATTGGACAAGAAAGAATTAATGGCTGTACTTGACAGGTTTTCTTTTTTTTTTTTTTAAAAAAAAGGGTCGGTATTTAACACTTTGGAATTTACAAAATCCGAACTCTTTTGGATGGCACTCTTATGAGTGATTACCAATCGTTATTTTACAAGGAACAAAAACAAAAGTGGGGTGGTTCTTTCTAACACGACGAAGGGAACAAAAATGAAACGAAAATGGGGTGACATGACATAAACATTGCATAGTGTAGAAGTTGAGGAGCAAAAGCGGGTTCGCGACTTCCCGGCGATTGTAACTCGAAGACGTGTCTCTATTCTAAAATGATCAGTTTCAGAACAGGTGAGAAAATAAAACGTAAAAAGGGAGAAAACGATTGTCGTGAGGGAAAGAACGTTATTACAGGAATAATATTTCATGGTCATAATATGTTAATATACATTCATTTACAAAGGTGGGTTAAACTCGTTTTTGACGAATAGGTTGACATGTAGTTGACACTTTACACGCCTAATTATGGTAAGACTTCATAGCTTACAATAGTTTGTGATAATACACAGTGGGTTAGTTTAAAGTTGCTGGGGTGGTGGGGGAGTTTCAACTGTCTCCTCACTTCCAGACTTTACAATGTCCTTAATATGGTAATTACCAGTATGTTTGCCAGAGGAGTCGGACAGGTAGTAAACTAAGTCCGATATTTTTCTTACAACCTTGGCCTTGACAAAACGGGGTGCCAGCTTGGCAGAGAAGTACAGGGCTCCTTGAGAGAGGGTGTTATTCCTTCTCCAGACAACATCGCCTACATTAAAAGTGATGTGTTTCCTACGTAGGTTATATCTGTCCGCACTTTTTTGGTGGGCCAGCAATAGGGCATCAGTAACTTCACTATAAATGGCAGTAAGTTCTTCCAAACGATGAGCGTAATCAACGGCAGGATTGCTTGTGGAGGTGGTTGACGTGGGGAAATTCGTGTTCCAGTGCAATGAACCATGTACCACCTGTTCCATACCGTGTTTTAAAAAGAAGGGGGTGTAACCAGTGGTTAGGTTAACAGTGTTATTCATGGCAGCTTGAATTTTATCTAAATTCTTACACCAATTACGTTGGTCTTTGTCAACCAAAATGGCCAGAGCTGTGTTAATAGTCTGGTTATACCTTTCGACAGTGTTATTTTGGGGAGTGTACAAGGTATTATAATAAATATCTTTAATCCCGTATTTAGCAAGGAAATCTTTAAATTCCTGTGCTATAAACTGTTTTCCGTTGTCAACTATTACGGTTTTGGGTGTTCCGTAGGGTATGAAAATGTGTTTTTCCACAAGTTTGACAATGGCGGCAGCGTTGGCTCTTTTTAAGGGGAAGATCCAACAAAATTTGGTAAAGATATCCACAATGCTGAGTATATGCATGTGTCCAGAATAACTCCTGGGAAAAGGTCCGACGAGGTCCATAGATAACGATTGGAGGGGTCTATCAGCACGTTTGGGTTTTCCCATTAGGCCGGCAGGGGGTGCCGTACTATGTTTGTAAGCTTTACATGTTTCACATTTGGAGATGTAGTTGCGAACTTGCTTGAAAAGACCAGGCCAGTAATACTTCAAGGAAATCTTTTTATACGTCTTGAAGGTTCCTGGGTGTATAGAGTCGGGGGCACTATGATTGTTGATGATTACTTGTTTTCTCTTTTCGAGGGGCACAACGAGTTTCCAAGAGTAATCTTCGAGGATGGACAGTGGGGCCTTACAATTGCGATATAGTTGTCCTTCTTTTATAATAAAATTGGGAAACTTTTGTTGATTGTTTTTGCACCCTTCATAGATTTTGAGATACCATTCATCTTTTGTGGATGGGGTAGAGGCAATTGTATCGATGTTTAATGCGGCAAGTTCAATTCTTGACAGGGCATCTGGGACAATATTGTCCGCACCTTTACGGTGGATGACATCGAAAGTGTATTGGGACAAACGAGAAGCCCAGCGAGCGAGTCTGCCGGAGGGATTACTTAGAGAGATCAACCATTTCAAACTACTATGGTCTGTGACTACAGTAAATTTGCTACCGTCTATGTAACCGCGGAAATGGTGAACAGAATCCAATACTGCCAGTAACTCTTTTTCGGTGATTCCGTAATTTTTCTCGTGTTTATTCAAGGTGCGGGAAAAATAGGCTACAGGGTGTTCGCCATCGGGGAATTCCTGAGTTAGGACTCCACCGATCCCTACGTTAGAAGCATCCGTGTGGAGGGTAAAAGGTAGTTCAAAATTAGGACAATTCAGGACAGGGGCTGTTTGAAGAGCATTTTTTAAAGTCGTAAAAGCTTCTTCGGCTTCAGTAGACCAACGAAAGTTGCTGATACCTTTACGGATACCAGTAATTTTGTTTAATGGGGCCGAAATAGTGGAAAAGTCTTTAATGAATCTCCTATAGTAACCTGTAAGTCCAAGGAAACCTTTGACTTCTTTCGCGTTTTTGGGTCGGGGGAAATTTGCCATTGCTTCCACCTTAGTAGGATCTGTTCTCAGACCTTTTTCGTCGACAATGAATCCCAAATAACGCAGGCGAGACTTACAAAATTCAGACTTCTTTAAATTGATGGTTAAACCAGCAAATTTAAGTTGTTGAAAAACTTTTTCCAGCATTAACAGGTGTTTTTCGAAGGTGTCACTAACGATGATGAGATCATCAAGGTAGCAGAATAGGTTGTTGTCAACTTCAGGGCCGAATAGTTTGTCCATCAGCCTCTGTAGTTCGGCGGGGCTATTTTTTAGACCAAAAGGTAGCCTTTTAAAGTGGAACATTCCCCTACCAGGTACAACAAAAGCAGTTTTTTCGCAGGATTCCGCATCTAAAGGTATTTGCCAGAAAGCTTTGCTTAGATCAATGGAAGAAATGAATTTGGCGTTGCGTAATTTGTCTAAAGTTGCGTGAACGAAAGGCAGTGGGTACGCGTCGGCTTCAGTGCAAGAGTTCAATCGTCTACTGTCGAGGCAAAAGCGTGCAGAGCCGTCTTTTTTTGAAACCAAAAGGGTTGGGTTGGTCCAAGCACTTCTGCTGGGAACTACCACTCCCATTTTCAACATTTCATCAAGTTCATTTTCTAAAAGTTTCAATTTTTGGGGGGCTAAATTGTAGTAGCGTTGCTTGATTGGTGGGCCGTTGGTTTTAATGTGGTGTTTTACCAAATTAGTTAAACCCAGTCCGCATTTTTCGAAAGATATTGATTCAAATTTGTTGATCATTTCCTTTAATTGGAGAGCCTGGTCAGTGCTTAGGTTTTCGTGAGGTATTATTGTTCGAATCTCACCAACTTGAGCGACCGGAGGTTTTTGGCCAAGAGTATTAAATACTTGTGGAGCAACGTTAAAAGCCTTCCAGAAGTCAACGCCAAGGATGAAATTCTGGGATATAGAGGGTACTATTAGAAAGTTAATTGTAACTGTGTTATTGTTACATTTAATTGGTAATGACAGAGTACCGATGACTGTCTGGGGAGCATTGTCCGCAGTTGTCACGAGTGTAGGTTTGGAAAAAACTTTAAAACCGTTGTTAACAAAAGGCAGGTGGGCATTGTTGCCAAGGCAACTAACAGATGCACCACTATCTAGTAGTCCAGAGAAGGGGACATTGTTAACGGAGAAAAGGGCATAAGGTCTTCCATCTTTAGCTTGTTTGCAACAAACCGAAGAAACATTTAAGGTCTGGTTAAAATATTTAATGTGTGATAACCAATCAGTCCATTCCTTAGACCTTGGTACAGAATGAATACCTGAGAGGTTATTATTTAGTTTTTTGGTTTTCTCGCATGAAAATTCGGTGGGGGTTTAGAGAAATCCACTTGAGGTTTAACAAAGTGAGGGTCTTGCAACCTTTCCATGTTATTTCTTGTTTTTTTGAAAACTTCACGCAGTTCGTCGCGTGGAGGAGAACGATCCCTGGAGCGATGTCTCTTTAAGGTTCTGGGTTCTTTAGCTTCCAGAAATTTGGCCTGCTTGAAACAAGTGGTAGCTAGGTGACCTACTTTTTTGCAAAAGGAGCAAACTTTTTTGTTGTCAAATTCTGGTTTTAATCCAGAAGGACGGCTTGGTACAGTGATATTGTCCGTGGTGGTTTTGTTGTTTTTCCTGTCTTGGTGGGATTCCAAAATGAGGCAAACTTCGTTTAAATGGGCCAACGACACAATTTTCTGTGAGGTGATAATGTTTTCATATCTTTGTAGGAGGCCATCAGTTATAACTGGTAATAATTCGGCTTCCGAGACAGGGTGGGAAAGTTTGATGTTGATGGATTCGGCCCTCTCTATGAATGTTGCCACAGTTTCGTTTACTAATTGTTTAATGGATAGTAACGATAATTTAATTCTGTGTTGGGCCTCTGATTTGCCGAAGCTAGTGATCAGGGCTGATCTGAGTTTATTCCAGTCCTTGCATTTTGATTTTTGTATTCGGTGCCACGGGATTAATTCTGGAGATATTAGTTCTATAAAGTTTTTCTGCAGCACGTCAAATGGAACATTTTTAATTGAGGCCGTTTCTTCGATTCGGTCAATGAAATCCAGTACATCAGAAACACCGTTATATTTGATCTTCCAAGGAGTGAGATCGTATGTTTTTTCTTGTGCCGTGATGGGTGCATTGTCTTGTTTTACTGTAACATGTGTCCTGGTTTCTTTGTTAGAAACGGGGATTTCCAAAGCTGGGGTATTGGGTGCCTTGACTTCATTTGCAACGGATAGGTTTATTTTCCTGATGAACTTTTTGTTAAATAACAAAGCGTATGCTTTCAATGCTGACTTTGATTTGTTTAGTGGTGATATTCCTCTGTCTTTTAAGACGGCTTGTAGGTGCACTTTGGATAAGTTGTGTACATTGGGAATGACACCCATGTCCGAAGATGTAGCCATTTGATTGGAATTTATTGTTAAAAATGGTTTAAAAAAAAGGAAAAAAAAAACTCCGAAATTCTTCTAAGTCTTTTTGAAGAAAATTTGGCCAGGGGGACACTTTAGGATTTGCATTATTTAATTTTTGTGGGCACTATTCGCACTTATATTCACTGCACTCGAGGAAAGGCACGAAAAAGGCACAAAAAACAGCACTTTAGAAGCGAAAAAACACTTTTGATGGAAAGATTTTATATTTGCTTCATTTACTGGCACTAAATCGTGAGATTGAACACACGTTCTTATTATTGCGTCGAGAAAGCACTTTTTTGCAAAAAACACTGCACTTCTGAAGTTAATTTCAAACAATTCACTTAAAATCACTTTTATAACTGTGGTGATCTGCCGTGTCGATCACTCAGATAAGATGTAAATAATAGTCGTTTGGATACTCCATACTATTTGGTTTATTTAGTGTTATTACTAATGTACAGTATTCGAGATGTTGTTGTTAAGAGAGGACGAGTTACAACAGACACGCCTTTTTATACGTCTCGGTCATGCTGTCTCACTCAGATATGCCTGTCTCTTTCATACCGACAGACATACGTTCACCACATCCCTCCACACTTAAATCAGCAGACAGTAACACAACATGATTATCATAATAATAATTATAAAACATACATACACATATTTAATTATTATTTTACAACATTTTCTTTTTTATTTATAACCATGTTGATTCGGAGAGTTGACTGCTGCTTATTTTGATTTCTCTGTCCTTGGTCGAAGGCGCTCCTTCCAGTTCCCCGACGTTGACGCCACGGGTTCACTGGAGCTGGAAGGAAAAAGAGGGTCACCCGTTAGATTGTCATCCGAAACAAAGTCGGAGACATCGTACTCATCGAACGATAGCCTCCTCGTCTCAGACTCAGGGATTAAAATACTAGGGTTCTTTTCCCATGATACACACAGTTTGGATAATTGATCAAAATGTCTTTTCCAGTACATGATTTTATCATTCAATTTAACCTCAATTAAATATAGTTTATTTCCCAAACGTTTATGTACTTTCCCTGGTACCCACTTATCATTGTTTTGGTCTCTAAAATCCCTAACCATAACTTTCTGATTAATCTTAAAATTCGTAGATACTTTGTTATTCCTTCTATAATAGAATTTCTGATTTTCCTGACATTTTGACATTTTCATTTTGGTATCTTTATCAATCACATTTTCCTTTACCTTCCCCCCTCTAGGTATAAAATTATTCAAATTTGACCTTAACCTTCTACCAAACATTACAACTGCTGGCTCTAACCCTGTTGTACAGTGTGGTGCATTCCTATAATCTATGAGAAAACATTCTAACTTCTCATTATAACCTGACTGAAATTTTTTTTCTAACAATATTTTCTTTAAAAAATTTTTACACGTTTTGACTGCATTCTCTGCCAATCCATTTGATTGAGGATGATTTATAGGTGTTGTTAAATGTTTAATGCCATTTCTCTCGCAAAACTGTTTAAAGTCTGCTGACATGAATGCTGCTCCATTATCAGAAACTAAGGTTTGTACACTACCGAAATAACTGAATAATCTCTTTAAGATTTTAATGGTATTATCTGAGTTAGGTGAATTTACTTCCACGCAATCCAACCATTTTGAGGTTGAATCTATGATTACCAAAAAATATTTATTTCCGATAGGCCCTACGTAATCTATATGAACCCTACTCCAAATTTCTTCCGTTATCGGCCATGGAGTTAACTCACTCTTGGGTTGTGATGGTTGAATTTCCGCACAAATTCCGCACTCTCTAACTAAAAATTCAATTTGACTGTCAATCCCTGGCCACCAAAAATAGCCTCTAGCTAGCCCTTTCATCTTGGCAATCCCTAGATGAGATCTATGCAATAAGCTTAATATCTTATCCCTTAAACTTATTGGAATTACTAACCTATGGTTCCAGAAAATACAATCATCAATTATTGATAAATCGTTCCTTTTTATCCAATAAATCCATTTGCAATCATCCTTATTGACTTTATTTGGCCACCCTGTTCTAAGATAATTTTTTATCTCTAATAATAATTTATCCGTATTAGATTCTGCTTTAACTTCCTCAACATCTATTGGCATCTCGCTATTATTTTTGAATAAACACAAAATTCTTGAATCAAAGTTATTATTTTCCTCAACAGGATCTCCTACAGGTACGCGAGATAAGTAATCCGAACAATTTAATGTTGATTTTACGTATTGAACTTTATAATTGAAAGATGAGAGAATTACACCATAACGTTGTAATCTATTACAAGTTAAAACAGGAATTCCTTTTTTTTCACCAAAAATTCTACATAAAGGTTCATTATCTATTTCTAGAATGAATTCCCTTCCGTAAATGTACTCGAAAAACTTCTTAAAAGCAAACACAATTGCACAAGCCTCGAGGTCTAAAATTGAATATTTCTTTTCCGCTTCTGTCAGTTTACGAGAAACAAAAGAAATAGGTCTTTGTAAATTATTTTCATACACATGTAACAATGTTGCACCCAAACCTTTCGTTGAGGCGTCCGTAACTACCTTCAAAGTAACATTTGGATCGTAATGTGCTAACACTCGATTATCACATAAAATTAATTTTATTTTATTAAAAACTTTTACGCAATCTTGATTAAAATCAAAATTCGTATTTTTTTTCAATAATTTGTGCAAAGGATCTAATAACATAGACATATTTGGCACAAAAGATCGGTAAAAATTTACCATTCCTAAAAAACTGCGTAGCTCTGATAAATCTTTTGGTTGCGCGACTTTACTAATTGCGTTCGTTTTATCTTCCATAGGTTTAATCCCTTCCTTCGAGATTTCAAACCCTAAGAAACATACCGATGAAGCGTTAAAATTGCACTTTTGAATATTTACGCACAAACCGCAATCTTTTAACCTATTAAGAACTGCATTTAAATTAGCATTATGTTCCTCTATCGTTTCTCCTGTAACCATAATATCATCCAGGAAAACCGCTGTTTTCTTCAAACCTTGTAGACATGAAGCTATAGTTCTACAAAATATTGCCGGTGCACTGTTAATCCCAAACACTAGCCTAGTGAATTTAAATAATCCTAAATGTGTAGAAATCGTAGTATATTCCATACTTTCTTCGTCTAGTTCCAACTGTAAATAAGCTTGACGTAAATCAATTTTTGAAAATATTATTCCGCCCGAAATTTGTGATAATAAAACTTCTATCTTCGGCATGGGATATTTGTCAACAATCAATTGTGGGTTCACAGTACATTTATAATCCCCGCAAATTCTAATGCTTCCATCGCTTTTAACTACGGGCACGATAGGAGATGCAAACTTGCTATAACTAATCGGAACTAAAATTCCCTCTTCCTGTAAACGGTTCAATTCCGTTTCAACTTTCGCTTTCAAAGCGAAAGGAATACTTCTCGGATTGCAGAATTTCGGTTCTGCATTTTCTTTCAATTTTAAATGAACTTTAAATTTATTGAATCTACCTAGTTTACTTGAAAATACCTCCGGATATTTACGCACTAACGTATCGACACTATTATTGTTTACGTCGTGAATATTATGCGTGAGTATTTCACTTTTCAACTGTGAAGAAACCGTCTCGAAACCCGTAAAACCAATGTTAAATTCTTTTACGAAGTCTCTACCTAGCACAGTGGTTGAACCATCCTTTACAACACAAAATTCCATTATTTTAGTAATACCATTGAAATTAATTGACAAAATTAAACATCCAAGTAACTGTAACTTACAATTATTGTAACCCTTCAGGGTTAAATTCTTCGGCTTCAATTGTACATCTTTAAAATGTTCCCAATAATCTTTATCCGATAGGATCGATATTCCTGCACCCGTGTCAAATAATCCTTTTATGATGATACCGTTATTAACTTTTAACGATAAATAAATGGGATCGGTATTTCTTGTTAACCTTGAATTTATTTCACTTGAATTCACAAACACAGATGAAACTTCCTCCCGTTTTTTTTCGCGACAATTTTTACTAAAATGTCCCTTGTTTTTGCAATTAAAACACGTCACGTTTTTTAATCTACAATTACTGGAATCATGATTATTTAAATTACAATATTTGCACTTCAACTGTTGTATACGTTCTACTGATTTCTTTCTGGGAATTGTAACATTTTTGTCTTTCGCCCGCGCCGGTGAAATAGAATAATTCCTACCTGCACTACTATTAAAATTTTTCTTACTTCTAGAAATGAGCCCGACACTCTCGGATTTAATACACGTAATATTTTTATGAAATGAATCCATTCCCGATGCGCACTCTAATGTACTTTTTAAAGTCAGCTTCTCTGCATCTAAAAACATTTTTTCTTTAATACGACCTTCTAATAAACCAGTCACAAAAATATCTTTTAAGTTTTCTTCCAGTCTGCTTTCAAATTTGCAGAATCTTGTTAGACAACGTAACCTAGCTATATAATCATTTATAGATTCCCCAACTTTTTGTTTCGCCGCAAAAAAATTTCCACGTTCCTTAAACACATTCTTTGAAACACCAATGTGGTTTCCTAATAACAAAAATATATTTTCAACCGATAAATCTGTTATTTTTTTTGGAAAACATAAATCTATCAGTAGATTAATCGTGTCTGTGTGTAGGTGGGATATTAAAACCGCCCTCTTTTTATCCTCGGATTTAAATTTGTCATCATTGACGAGGATCAACTGCTCAAACTGTAGCACGAACGTCTCCAGCCCGTCCCTAAGGTGACAAAACCTGGGTAAACCCACTCCCTCCATTTCCACACAGATTACCAATAATCAGAAAAAACAACAACAAACAGCACTCAACTCACGAATCTGATGATTGATGCTGCCGCCGATCGCCGCCCTTCCGCGTCCGACCGTCTTCTGGCTCCGTCCGGATTCCTGGTCGTCCTTCTCGTCCGGTCACCACCGCCACGCCTTCCCGTGTCGGGTCCCCGTACAAGCTGCCTGGATCCGTTTTTCATCCGGTTTCTCGGCTGCTGATTCCTTGAGCTCAGCGCCTTGAATCTCCTCACCAGTTCCTTGCCTTGATGCTCCTTCAATGTCCGATACTGTCCGTGAAGCTGCCCCCAAATTATTTTATTTTTTATGCGACAATAATCCCTTCCGCGGTGCTCGGTGGGATTATAACCAAACTATGGTTCTTTCAGCTGCGCCTACTGTGGTTCTTCCTCCAGGAAGAATTTAATGGCTGATCAGCTTCCTTTTTCGGCTGCTCCAACTGTAGTTCTTCCTCCAGGAAGAATTTAATAGCTGTTCAGATTCCTTTTTCGGCTGCTCCAACTGTAGTTCTTTCAGCTGCGGCTACGGTTCTTCCTCCAGGAAGAATTTTGCGGCCGTTCAGCTTCCTTTTTCGGCTGCGCCAACTGTGGTGATCTGCCGTGTCGATCACTCAGATAAGATGTAAATAATAGTCGTTTGGATACTCCATACTATTTGGTTTATTTAGTGTTATTACTAATGTACAGTATTCGAGATGTTGTTGTTAAGAGAGGACGAGTTACAACAGACACGCCTTTTTATACGTCTCGGTCATGCTGTCTCACTCAGATATGCCTGTCTCTTTCATACCGACAGACATACGTTCACCACAATAACAGTCAATGCTGAAAAAAGAATATGGACAAACACCGTACCTATATAATTAATCGGGATAAAGAATTACTTGTGTTTTACAGGTTGTAGCTGATATACTTTTTAGAAATCAGCTTCGATGGGCCGTTGGGTGTATTGTGCTTTTTTTAAAAAAAATCACTTCCGGTGTAAAAATTGGCTTCACAGTTCTAAATCCTGACTGTTATTATTACGGTGCAATTTATGCCGAAATTAAAACAGTGGGTTTGTTTTGTTAAACAAAGAATACAGAATCTATGTTATTGAAAAAAAACAAAAACATTATGTTCGAACTTTCGTTATCACAGCATTTGGCGGGAATTTCGCGCGTCTCTTTTATTCGTTCGAGAAGATTCTTACCGTTATTTTTCGCGGCAAAATGCGCTTAGCAACAAACAAAGTCACGACAGGATTGCGTGCATTTCTTATTTATTCGAGAAACTTCCACCGTAGTTTTTGCGGCAAAAATGCTCTTGGCACAAAATTGCATAGTACATGTTTTCAAATTGGGGACAATCGTAAAGGTAATTCTGTGCAGTCGGGAAGGATATGTTTAAAAAAAAAAATTCTGCCCCTAAGTTGGTCGCCAGTGTCGCGCGTCGGACCTGGGGAGGTCCTGACTTACCCTCGGCCAGCTCAGAAGCGGGGCATGAGACGTCTCTCTCATAGTCAGGGTTCGGGGTCAGCGCGTGGCTCGAGAATCCATATCCCACCGTCTATACAAAACACTCCCATACGATTGTTATGCCCAAATGAAAGAGGTTAGGTTTTTATGAATTAGCATTGTATTTGAGCGGCTAAAGGACATTACATGGGTGAATAACAACAGTACACAGGTTATTACATCCTAAACTGGAATTATCAACAAGGGTTCCCTAATCTCTCTCTGGGAAATAATTAACAGCTCACTCTCTCTAGATCGGCAGGCAGCGTGGATGAATTTAGGTTATTAGCGGACACATTCAAGGGTAATAGGAAATGTAAGAGACTCACAGCATGGTGTTGTCGGGTATCCTGTTGATTTGCAGGACTGAGCGCCGTGTCTCAAACAAACGGTGCCAGCCTGTCGATGTTCAAAGCGCCATTTCCGTACGTTATTGCTTTCGACGGAGCGGTGCAAATTGGGAACGCGGGAGCCGAAACGAACACACGTCCAGCCTGGTCAGAGGTCGGCGCGCGAGCGGGGGGAACGGGGCGTAGGGTCGCCGGGGGTGGGGGAACTGTAGCGGATGTATTGCGCGTTCTTCACTACGTTTGGTCTAGCAACTAATTTGAATAATTCCCGCTCTCAGGCTGGCAACTGTAGGATCTTTTGCGGCTAAAATCTGTTATATGACATATCTTAACATGTGTATATCGTATGGAATTTTTTTAAGTTTCTTGTGTAACTCGTCTCTTTTTCTTATGCAGTTTATAACATTCTGTGTAATCCATGGTTTAATATGTACATTTTTGTGTGAGATTTTCTTAGTAATTTTTGTGGTATTAGATAGTATATTATTCTGAAGAAGTTCTATGAAATAATTCCATGCATCATTTGTATTGTTCATACTTTGCAGTTTTTTCCAATCGGTACATTGTAGATTATGTTTAATGATATTCCAGTTGATTTCTGTTTTTTCTGTTGTTAATGGTTTTTTCTTCATTTTATTTGACTTGTTTATTTTTATTGAAAGCATAGTTGTATAATGATCGGTTATAGTTGAATTAAATACAACAGTTTGAGTAATGTCTTTTGTTTTACTCATTATATGGTCTATGCAACTTTCACTGTTGTCCACTTTTCGAGTAGGAACATTTATTAAGCTTTCCAGTCCATGGGATGCTAGCATCTGCAGATATTGAATTCGCTTAGGGTGTCCATTTTCTAAAATATTTATATTTACATCTCCAATAATAAATATGTTTTTCGTTTCTTTAAGAAGGCAGAGTTCCTCGTCTACGGATTTAAGGAATGGGTCGATGTTTCTTGTTGAGGGCGATCGATAGATTGCTAATATAGCTTTTTCTTTACTGATTTTAATTTTTAAATAATTGGCATTTGTGATAATAATTTCTTCAACTTCGGCTTTTATTTCGTTTTTAATGTATATAATTACACCATCGTTTTGTTTTTTGTTATTCAAACTTGAGTAGGTTGTATATCCAGCAATTTCCAATTTCATGTATTTATGATTTATCCAACATTCAGTAAGTATTATTATTTGAAAATTAACTTTTAAATATTTCAATAAAATTTGCAATTCATCAAAATTTTTTCTTATGCTTCTTATGTTTTTGTGTAGTATATTGAAAGAGTTGTTATTTAAATTCGATAGATCACTTGGTTCCGAGGTTAATATAATGTCAGCCATTTTAAAGACCCTGACAAAATGGCTTTTAAAGTTCGAACCCAAGTCTGAATACAGTGAACATATGAATGATGATTTTTGCAGAAACGCATATTGATGCACTTTTTATGACTGATTTCATTTAATACCATGAATCTTATCACGATTCCAAAATTTAAGCGGTTTCGATACCAAAGAGCCTGACAAAATAACATTTAAAGTTCGAACCCAAGTCTGAAAACAGTGCCCATATAATTGATGATTTTTTCAGAAACGAATATTGATGCACTTTTTATGACTGATTTCATTCAAGACCATGATTCTTATCACGATTCCAAAATTTGAGCGGTTTTGGTACCATAGAGCCTGAAAAAATGGCTTTTAAAGTTCGAACCCAAGTCTGAAAACAGTGCTCATAAGAATGATGATTTCTGCAGATACGACATTTTATGCAATTTTCGTCACTGATTTCGTTTAAGACAATGTTTCTTATAACGTTTCCAAAATAGCAGCCCGTTTGGTACCATAGAGCCTGAAAAAATTGCTTTTAAAGTTCGAACCCAAGTCTGAAAACATTGCCCATAGGAATGATGATTTTCGCAGAAACGAAACACTATGCAACTTTTGTGACTGATTTCGTTTGAGACCATGGTTCTTATCACGATTCCGAAATTTCAGCCCGTTTCGTAACATAGAGCATGATAAAATGGCTTTTAAAGTTCGAAACCAAGTATGAAAACAGTGCACATAGGAATGATGATTTTTGAAGAAATAAAACTTTATGCAGATTTTGCGATTAATAACGTTTGGGACCATGTTTCTTAACACGTTTCCAAAATAACAGCCCGTTTGGTACCATAGAGCCTGAAAAAATGGCTTTCAAAGTTCGAACCCAAGTCTGAAAACAGTGCCCATAGGAATGATGATTTTTGCAGAAACGAATATTGATGCACTTTTTATGACTGATTTCATTTAATACCATGATTCTTATCACGATTCCAAAATATGAGCGGTTTTGATACAATAGAGAATGAAAAATGGATTTTAAAGTTCGAACCCAAATCTGAAAACAGTGCCCATAGGAATGATGATTTTTGCAGAAACGAATATTGATGCACTTTTTATGACTGATTTCATTTAAGACCATTATTCTTATCACGATTCCAAAATTAAAGCGGTTTCGATACCAAGACCCTGACAAAATGGCTTTTAAAGTTCGAACCCGAGTCTGAAAACAGTGCCCATAAGAATGATGATTTTTGCAGAAACGACTATTGATGCACTTCTTATGACTGATTTCATTTAAGACCATTATTCTTATCACGATTCCAAAATTTAAGCGGTTTCGATATCAAAGACCCTGACAAAATGGCTTTTAAAGTTCGAACCCAAGTCTGAAAACAGTGAACATAGGAATGATGATTTTTGCAGAAACGAATATTGATGCACTTTTTATGACTGATTTCATTTAATACCATGATTCTTATCACGATTCCAAAATTTAAGCGGTTTTGATACCATAGAGCCTGAAAAATAGCTTTTAAAGTTCGAAACCAAGTCTGAAAACAGTGAACATATGAATGATGATTTTTGCAGAAACGAATATTGATGCACTTTTTATGACAGATTTCATTTAAGACCATGATTCTTATCACGATACCAAAATTTATGCGGTTTTGGTACCACAGAGCCTGAAAAAATGGCTTTTAAATTTCGAACCCAAGTCTGAAAACAGTGCCCATAGGATTGATAATTTTTTCAGAAACGAATATTGATGCAACTTTTTTGACTGATTTCTTTTGAGACCATCATTCTTATCACTATTCCATAATTTCAGCCCCTTTGTTACCATAGAACCTGAAAAAATGGCTTTTAAAGTTCGAACCCAAGTCTGAAAACAGTGCCCATAGAATTGATAATTTTTACAGAAACGAATATTGATGCACTTTAAATGACTGATTTCATTTAAGACTATGATTCTTATCACGATTCCAAAATATAAGTGGTTTTGATACCATAGAGCCTGAAAAAATTGCTTTTAAAGTTCGAACCCAAGTATGATGATTTTGGCAGAAACGAATATTGATGCACTTTAAATGACTGATTTCATTTAATACCATAATTCTTATCACGATTCCAATATTTAAGCGGTTTTGATACCATAGAGCCTGAAAATTAGCTTTTAAAGTTCGAACCCAAGTCTGAAAAAAGTGCAATTTGGAATTATGATCATTTAAGACCATGATTCTTATCACGATTCCAAAATATAAGCGGTTTTGATACCATAGAGCCTGAAAAAATGGCTTTTAAAGTTCGAACCAGAGTCTGAAAACAAAGCCCATAGGAATGATGAATATCGCAGAAACGAAACATTATGCAACTTTTGTGACTGATTTCGTTTGAGACCATGGTACTTATCACGTTTCCTAAATTTCAGCCCTTTTCGTAAAATAGAGCGTGATAAAATGGCTTTTAAAAATCGAACCCAAGTAAGAAAACAGTGCACATAAATTTTTGAAGAAATAATACTTTATGCAGATTTTGCGATTAATAACGTTTGGGACCATGTTTTTTAACACGTTTCCAAAATAACAGCCCGTTTGGTACCATAGAACCTGAAAAAATGGGTTTCAAAGTTCGAACCCAAGTCTGAAAACAGTGCCCATAGGAATGATAATTTTTGCAGAAACGAATATTGATGCAACTTTTTTGACTGATTTCTTTTGAGACCATCATTCTTATCACTATTCCATAATTTCAGCCCCTTTGTTACCATAGAACCTGAAAAAATGGCTTTTAAAGTTCGAACCCAAGTCTGAAAACAGTGCCCATAGAATTGATAATTTTTACAGAAACGAATATTGATGCACTTTAAATGACTGATTTCATTTAAGACTATGATTCTTATCACGATTCCAAAATATAAGTGGTTTTGATACCATAGAGCCTGAAAAAATTGCTTTTAAAGTTCGAACCCAAGTATGATGATTTTGGCAGAAACGAATATTGATGCACTTTAAATGACTGATTTCATTTAATACCATAATTCTTATCACGATTCCAATATTTAAGCGGTTTTGATACCATAGAGCCTGAAAATTAGCTTTTAAAGTTCGAACCCAAGTCTGAAAACAGTGCCCATAGGAATGATGATTTTTGCAGAGACGAATATTGATGCACTTTTTATGACTGATTTCATTTAATACCATAATTCTTATCACGATTCCAAAATTTAAGCGGTTTTGATACCATATAGCCTGAAAACATGGCATTTTCAAATTTGAACCCAAGTCTGAAAAAAGTGCAAGTAGGAATTATGATTGTTGCATAATCGCATCTTTATGAGACTTTTGTGACTGATTTCGTTTAAGACCATGATTCTGATCACGATTCCATAATTTCAGCCCGTTTGTTACCATAGAGCCTGAAAAAATGGCTTTTAAAGTTCGAACCCAAGTTTGAAAACAGTGCTCATGGGATTGATGATTTTTGCAGAAACGAATATTGATGCAACTTTTTTGACTGATTTCGTTTGAGACCATCATCCTTATCACTATTCCACAATTTCAGCCCCTTTGCTACCATAGAACCTGAAAAAATGGCTTTTAAAGTTCGAACCCAGGTCTGAAAACAGTGCCCATAGGAATGATGATTTTATCAGAAACGAAACTATATGCACTTTTTGTGCCTTCTTTCGTTTCAGACCATGATTTTCATCACGATTCCAAAATTTAAGCGGTTTTGGTACAATAGTGCCTGAAAAAATGGCTTTTAAAGTTCGAATCCAAGTCTGAAAACAGTGCCCATATGAATGATGATTTTTGCAGAAACGAATATTGATGCACTTTTTATGACTGATTTCATTTAATACCATGATTCTTATCACGATTCTAAAATTTAAGCGGTTTTGATACCATAGAGCCTGAAAAATAGCTTTTAAAGTTCGAAACCAAGTCTGAAAACAGTGCCCATAGGAATGATGATTTTTGCAGAAACGAATATTGATGCACTTTTTATGACTGATTTCATTTAAGACCATTATTCTTATCACGATTCCAAAATTTTAGCGGTTTCGATACCAAAGACCCTGACAAAATAGCTTTTAAAGTTCGAACCCAAGTCTGAAAACAGTGAACATAGGAATGATGATTTTTGCAGAAACGAATCTTGATGCACTTTTTATGACTGCTTTCATTTAATACCATGATTCTTATCACGATTCCAAAATTTAAGCGGTTTTGATACCATAGAGCCTGAAAAATAGCTTTTAAAGTTCGAAACCCAGTCTGAAAACAGTGCCCATAAGAATGATGATTTTTGCAGAAACGAATATTGATGCACTTTTTATGACTGATTTCATTTAATACCATGATTCTTATCACGATTCCAAAATTTAAGCGGTTTTGATACCATAGAGCCTGAAAAATAGCTTTTAAAGTTCGAAACCCAGTCTGAAAACAGTGCCCATAAGAATGATGATTTTTGCAGAAACGACTTTTGATGCACTTCTTATTACTGATTTCATTTAAGACCATTATTCTTATCACGATTCCAAAATTTAAGCGGTTTCGATACCAAAGACCCTGACAAAATGGCTTTTAAAGTTCGAACCCAAGTCTGAAAACAGTGAACATATGAATGATGATTTTTGCAGAAACGCATATTGATGCACTTTTTATGACTGATTTCATTTAATACCATGAATCTTATCACGATTCCAAAATTTAAGCGGTTTCGATACCAAAGAGCCTGACAAAATAACATTTAAAGTTCGAACCCAAATCTGAAAACAGTGAACATAGGAATGATGATTTTTGCAGAAACGAATATTGATGCACTTTTCTTACTGATTTCATTTAAGACCATGATTCTTATCACGATACCAAAATTTATGCGGTTTTGGTACCTCAGAGCTTGAAAAAATGGCTTTTAAATTTCGAACCCAAGTCTGAAAACAGTGCCCATAGGATTGATAATTTTTTCAGAAACGAATATTGATGCACTTTTTATGACTGATTTCATTTAAGACCATGATTCTTATCACGATTCCAAAATTCAAGCGGTTTTGATACCATAGAGCCTGAAAAATAGCTTTTAAAGTTCGAAACCAAGTCTGAAAACAGTGCCCATAGGAATGATGATTTTTGCAGAAACGAATATTCGTGCACTTTTTATGACTGATTTCATTTAAGACCATGATTCTTATCACGATTCCAAAATTTAAGCGGTTTTGATACCATAGAGCCTGAAAAATAGCTTTTAAAGTTCGAACCCGGCGGGCATAGTCCAGTGGTAACGCATTGGACTGCCATTCCGAAGGTCGCGGGTTCGAACCCGGCGTGCGCAAATAAATTTTATTTGATTAATTTGTGTTATTTCACAATTAATTAACTAAAATATAATATATAGTATATTTGCGGCACGTTCCAGAGTGGAAGATACTACCAGTATCGCCCTGGTGTAAGACCACCATTCAGAATTGAAACGTTGCTCCAAATGGCTTTAGCCGTGTTTAGTGACTAGATCTGAATAGCCAGGTACTTCCCCACCTTCCTCTTTCCCTTCCCCACTTACCTTCAGCCTCACAACATCCCCCAATTGGGGATGCCATAGTCTCACTGGCTCCAGACGGGAGCAGTTGGGACTCTTGTGAGGTATTCTCTATAAAAAAAAAAAGAACCCAAGTCTGAAAACAGTGAACATAGGAATGATGATTTTTGCAGAAACGAATATTGATGCACTTTTTATGACTGATTTCATTTAATACCATGATTCTTATCACGATTCCAAAATTTAAGCGGTTTTGATACCATAGAGCCTGAAAAATAGCTTTTAAAGTTCGAAACCAAGTCTGAAAACAGTGAACATATGAATGATGATTTTTGCAGAAACGAATATTGATGCACTTTTTATGACTGATTTCATTTAAGACCATGATTCTTATCACGATACCAAAATTTATGCGGTTTTGGTACCACAGAGCCTGAAAAAATGGCTTTTAAATTTCGAACCCAAGTCTGAAAACAGTGCCCATAGGATTGATAATTTTTTCAGAAACGAATATTGATGCAACTTTTTTGACTGATTTCTTTTGAGACCATCATTCTTATCACTATTCCATAATTTCAGCCCCTTTGTTACCATAGAACCTGAAAAAATGGCTTTTAAAGTTCGAACCCAAGTCTGAAAACAGTGCCCATAGAATTGATAATTTTTACAGAAACGAATATTGATGCACTTTAAATGACTGATTTCATTTAAGACTATGATTCTTATCACGATTCCAAAATATAAGTGGTTTTGATACCATAGAGCCTGAAAAAATTGCTTTTAAAGTTCGAACCCAAGTATGATGATTTTGGCAGAAACGAATATTGATGCACTTTAAATGACTGATTTCATTTAATACCATAATTCTTATCACGATTCCAATATTTAAGCGGTTTTGATACCATAGAGCCTGAAAATTAGCTTTTAAAGTTCGAACCCAAGTCTGAAAACAGTGCCCATAGGAATGATGATTTTTGCAGAGACGAATATTGATGCACTTTTTATGACTGATTTCATTTAATACCATAATTCTTATCACGATTCCAAAATTTAAGCGGTTTTGATACCATATAGCCTGAAAACATGGCATTTTCAAATTTGAACCCAAGTCTGAAAAAAGTGCAAGTAGGAATTATGATTGTTGCATAATCGCATCTTTATGAGACTTTTGTGACTGATTTCGTTTAAGACCATGATTCTGATCACGATTCCATAATTTCAGCCCGTTTGTTACCATAGAGCCTGAAAAAATGGCTTTTAAAGTTCGAACCCAAGTTTGAAAACAGTGCTCATGGGATTGATGATTTTTGCAGAAACGAATATTGATGCAACTTTTTTGACTGATTTCGTTTGAGACCATCATCCTTATCACTATTCCACAAATTCAGCCCCTTTGCTACCATAGAACCTGAAAAAATGGCTTTTAAAGTTCGAACCCAGGTCTGAAAACAGTGCCCATAGGAATGATGATTTTATCAGAAACGAAACTATATGCACTTTTTGTGCCTTCTTTCGTTTCAGACCATGATTTTCATCACGATTCCAAAATTTAAGCGGTTTTGGTACAATAGTGCCTGAAAAAATGGCTTTTAAAGTTCGAATCCAAGTCTGAAAACAGTGCCCATATGAATGATGATTTTTGCAGAAACGAATATTGATGCACTTTTTATGACTGATTTCATTTAATACCATGATTCTTATCACGATTCTAAAATTTAAGCGGTTTTGATACCATAGAGCCTGAAAAATAGCTTTTAAAGTTCGAAACCAAGTCTGAAAACAGTGCCCATAGGAATGATGATTTTTGCAGAAACGAATATTGATGCACTTTTTATGACTGATTTCATTTAAGACCATTATTCTTATCACGATTCCAAAATTTTAGCGGTTTCGATACCAAAGACCCTGACAAAATAGCTTTTAAAGTTCGAACCCAAGTCTGAAAACAGTGAACATAGGAATGATGATTTTTGCAGAAACGAATCTTGATGCACTTTTTATGACTGCTTTCATTTAATACCATGATTCTTATCACGATTCCAAAATTTAAGCGGTTTTGATACCATAGAGCCTGAAAAATAGCTTTTAAAGTTCGAAACCCAGTCTGAAAACAGTGCCCATAAGAATGATGATTTTTGCAGAAACGAATATTGATGCACTTTTTATGACTGATTTCATTTAATACCATGATTCTTATCACGATTCCAAAATTTAAGCGGTTTTGATACCATAGAGCCTGAAAAATAGCTTTTAAAGTTCGAAACCCAGTCTGAAAACAGTGCCCATAAGAATGATGATTTTTGCAGAAACGACTTTTGATGCACTTCTTATTACTGATTTCATTTAAGACCATTATTCTTATCACGATTCCAAAATTTAAGCGGTTTCGATACCAAAGACCCTGACAAAATGGCTTTTAAAGTTCGAACCCAAGTCTGAAAACAGTGAACATATGAATGATGATTTTTGCAGAAACGCATATTGATGCACTTTTTATGACTGATTTCATTTAATACCATGAATCTTATCACGATTCCAAAATTTAAGCGGTTTCGATACCAAAGAGCCTGACAAAATAACATTTAAAGTTCGAACCCAAATCTGAAAACAGTGAACATAGGAATGATGATTTTTGCAGAAACGAATATTGATGCACTTTTCTTACTGATTTCATTTAAGACCATGATTCTTATCACGATACCAAAATTTATGCGGTTTTGGTACCTCAGAGCTTGAAAAAATGGCTTTTAAATTTCGAACCCAAGTCTGAAAACAGTGCCCATAGGATTGATAATTTTTTCAGAAACGAATATTGATGCACTTTTTATGACTGATTTCATTTAAGACCATGATTCTTATCACGATTCCAAAATTCAAGCGGTTTTGATACCATAGAGCCTGAAAAATAGCTTTTAAAGTTCGAAACCAAGTCTGAAAACAGTGCCCATAGGAATGATGATTTTTGCAGAAACGAATATTCGTGCACTTTTTATGACTGATTTCATTTAAGACCATGATTCTTATCACGATTCCAAAATTTAAGCGGTTTTGATACCATAGAGCCTGAAAAATAGCTTTTAAAGTTCGAACCCGGCGGGCATAGTCCAGTGGTAACGCATTGGACTGCCATTCCGAAGGTCGCGGGTTCGAACCCGGCGTGCGCAAATAAATTTTATTTGATTAATTTGTGTTATTTCACAATTAATTAACTAAAATATAATATATAGTATATTTGCGGCACGTTCCAGAGTGGAAGATACTACCAGTATCGCCCTGGTGTAAGACCACCATTCAGAATTGAAACGTTGCTCCAAATGGCTTTAGCCGTGTTTAGTGACTAGATCTGAATAGCCAGGTACTTCCCCACCTTCCTCTTTCCCTTCCCCACTTACCTTCAGCCTCACAACATCCCCCAATTGGGGATGCCATAGTCTCACTGGCTCCAGACGGGAGCAGTTGGGACTCTTGTGAGGTATTCTCTATAAAAAAAAAAGAACCCAAGTCTGAAAACAGTGCCCATAGGAATGATGATTTTTGCAGAAACGAAACCATATGCACTTTTTGTGCCTTATTTCGTTTCAGACCATGATTCTCATCACGATTCCAAAATTTTAGCGGTTTTGGTACAATAGAGCCTGGAAAAATGTCTTTTAAAAATCGAACCCAAGTCTGAAAACAGTGCCCATATAATTGATGATTTTTTCAGAAACGAATATTGATGCACTTTTTATGACTGATTTCATTTAATACCATGATTCTTATCACGATTCTAAAATTTAAGCGGTTTTGGTACCATAGAGCCTGAAAAAATGGCTTTTAAAGTTCGAACCCAAGTCTGAAAACAGTGCTCATAAGAATGATGATTTTTGCAGAAACGAATATTGATGCACTTTTTATGACTGATTTCATTTAAGACCATTATTCTTATCACGATTCCAAAATTTTAGCGGTTTCGATACCATAGAGCCTGAAAAATAGCTTTTAAAGTTCGAAACCAAGTCTGAAAACAGTGAACATATGAATGATGATTTTTGCAGAAACGAATATTGATGCACTTTTTATGACTGATTTCATTTAAGACCATGATTCTTATCACGATACCAAAATTTATGCGGTTTTGGTACCACAGAGCCTGAAAAAATGGCTTTTAAATTTCGAACCCAAGTCTGAAAACAGTGCCCATAGGATTGATAATTTTTTCAGAAACGAATATTGATGCAACTTTTTTGACTGATTTCTTTTGAGACCATCATTCTTATCACTATTCCATAATTTCAGCCCCTTTGTTACCATAGAACCTGAAAAAATGGCTTTTAAAGTTCGAACCCAAGTCTGAAAACAGTGCCCATAGAATTGATAATTTTTACAGAAACGAATATTGATGCACTTTAAATGACTGATTTCATTTAAGACTATGATTCTTATCACGATTCCAAAATATAAGTGGTTTTGATACCATAGAGCCTGAAAAAATTGCTTTTAAAGTTCGAACCCAAGTATGATGATTTTGGCAGAAACGAATATTGATGCACTTTAAATGACTGATTTCATTTAATACCATAATTCTTATCACGATTCCAATATTTAAGCGGTTTTGATACCATAGAGCCTGAAAATTAGCTTTTAAAGTTCGAACCCAAGTCTGAAAACAGTGCCCATAGGAATGATGATTTTTGCAGAGACGAATATTGATGCACTTTTTATGACTGATTTCATTTAATACCATAATTCTTATCACGATTCCAAAATTTAAGCGGTTTTGATACCATATAGCCTGAAAACATGGCATTTTCAAATTTGAACCCAAGTCTGAAAAAAGTGCAAGTAGGAATTATGATTGTTGCATAATCGCATCTTTATGAGACTTTTGTGACTGATTTCGTTTAAGACCATGATTCTGATCACGATTCCATAATTTCAGCCCGTTTGTTACCATAGAGCCTGAAAAAATGGCTTTTAAAGTTCGAACCCAAGTTTGAAAACAGTGCTCATGGGATTGATGATTTTTGCAGAAACGAATATTGATGCAACTTTTTTGACTGATTTCGTTTGAGACCATCATCCTTATCACTATTCCACAAATTCAGCCCCTTTGCTACCATAGAACCTGAAAAAATGGCTTTTAAAGTTCGAACCCAGGTCTGAAAACAGTGCCCATAGGAATGATGATTTTATCAGAAACGAAACTATATGCACTTTTTGTGCCTTCTTTCGTTTCAGACCATGATTTTCATCACGATTCCAAAATTTAAGCGGTTTTGGTACAATAGTGCCTGAAAAAATGGCTTTTAAAGTTCGAATCCAAGTCTGAAAACAGTGCCCATATGAATGATGATTTTTGCAGAAACGAATATTGATGCACTTTTTATGACTGATTTCATTTAATACCATGATTCTTATCACGATTCTAAAATTTAAGCGGTTTTGATACCATAGAGCCTGAAAAATAGCTTTTAAAGTTCGAAACCAAGTCTGAAAACAGTGCCCATAGGAATGATGATTTTTGCAGAAACGAATATTGATGCACTTTTTATGACTGATTTCATTTAAGACCATTATTCTTATCACGATTCCAAAATTTTAGCGGTTTCGATACCAAAGACCCTGACAAAATAGCTTTTAAAGTTCGAACCCAAGTCTGAAAACAGTGAACATAGGAATGATGATTTTTGCAGAAACGAATCTTGATGCACTTTTTATGACTGCTTTCATTTAATACCATGATTCTTATCACGATTCCAAAATTTAAGCGGTTTTGATACCATAGAGCCTGAAAAATAGCTTTTAAAGTTCGAAACCCAGTCTGAAAACAGTGCCCATAAGAATGATGATTTTTGCAGAAACGAATATTGATGCACTTTTTATGACTGATTTCATTTAATACCATGATTCTTATCACGATTCCAAAATTTAAGCGGTTTTGATACCATAGAGCCTGAAAAATAGCTTTTAAAGTTCGAAACCCAGTCTGAAAACAGTGCCCATAAGAATGATGATTTTTGCAGAAACGACTTTTGATGCACTTCTTATTACTGATTTCATTTAAGACCATTATTCTTATCACGATTCCAAAATTTAAGCGGTTTCGATACCAAAGACCCTGACAAAATGGCTTTTAAAGTTCGAACCCAAGTCTGAAAACAGTGAACATATGAATGATGATTTTTGCAGAAACGCATATTGATGCACTTTTTATGACTGATTTCATTTAATACCATGAATCTTATCACGATTCCAAAATTTAAGCGGTTTCGATACCAAAGAGCCTGACAAAATAACATTTAAAGTTCGAACCCAAATCTGAAAACAGTGAACATAGGAATGATGATTTTTGCAGAAACGAATATTGATGCACTTTTCTTACTGATTTCATTTAAGACCATGATTCTTATCACGATACCAAAATTTATGCGGTTTTGGTACCTCAGAGCTTGAAAAAATGGCTTTTAAATTTCGAACCCAAGTCTGAAAACAGTGCCCATAGGATTGATAATTTTTTCAGAAACGAATATTGATGCACTTTTTATGACTGATTTCATTTAAGACCATGATTCTTATCACGATTCCAAAATTCAAGCGGTTTTGATACCATAGAGCCTGAAAAATAGCTTTTAAAGTTCGAAACCAAGTCTGAAAACAGTGCCCATAGGAATGATGATTTTTGCAGAAACGAATATTCGTGCACTTTTTATGACTGATTTCATTTAAGACCATGATTCTTATCACGATTCCAAAATTTAAGCGGTTTTGATACCATAGAGCCTGAAAAATAGCTTTTAAAGTTCGAACCCGGCGGGCATAGTCCAGTGGTAACGCATTGGACTGCCATTCCGAAGGTCGCGGGTTCGAACCCGGCGTGCGCAAATAAATTTTATTTGATTAATTTGTGTTATTTCACAATTAATTAACTAAAATATAATATATAGTATATTTGCGGCACGTTCCAGAGTGGAAGATACTACCAGTATCGCCCTGGTGTAAGACCACCATTCAGAATTGAAACGTTGCTCCAAATGGCTTTAGCCGTGTTTAGTGACTAGATCTGAATAGCCAGGTACTTCCCCACCTTCCTCTTTCCCTTCCCCACTTACCTTCAGCCTCACAACATCCCCCAATTGGGGATGCCATAGTCTCACTGGCTCCAGACGGGAGCAGTTGGGACTCTTGTGAGGTATTCTCTATAAAAAAAAAAGAACCCAAGTCTGAAAACAGTGCCCATAGGAATGATGATTTTTGCAGAAACGAAACCATATGCACTTTTTGTGCCTTATTTCGTTTCAGACCATGATTCTCATCACGATTCCAAAATTTTAGCGGTTTTGGTACAATAGAGCCTGGAAAAATGTCTTTTAAAAATCGAACCCAAGTCTGAAAACAGTGCCCATATAATTGATGATTTTTTCAGAAACGAATATTGATGCACTTTTTATGACTGATTTCATTTAATACCATGATTCTTATCACGATTCTAAAATTTAAGCGGTTTTGGTACCATAGAGCCTGAAAAAATGGCTTTTAAAGTTCGAACCCAAGTCTGAAAACAGTGCTCATAAGAATGATGATTTCTGCAGAAACGAATATTGATGCACTTTTTATGACTGATTTCATTTAAGACCATTATTCTTATCACGATTCCAAAATTTTAGCGGTTTCGATACCAAAGACCCTGACAAAATAGCTTTTAAAGTTCGAACCCAAGTCTGAAAACAGTGAACATAGGAATGATGATTTTTGCAGAAACGCATATTGATGCACTTTTTATGACTGATTTCATTTAATACCATGAATCTTATCACGATTCCAAAATTTAAGCGGTTTCGATACCAAAGACCCTGACAAAATGGCTTTTAAAGTTCGAACCCAAGTCTGAAAACAGTGAACATATGAATGATGATTTTTGCAGAAACGCATATTGATGCACTTTTTATGACTGATTTCATTTAATACCATGAATCTTATCACGATTCCAAAATTTAAGCGGTTTCGATACCAAAGAGCCTGACAAAATAACATTTAAAGTTCGAACCCAAATCTGAAAACAGTGAACATAAAAATTATTAAATCTTTAATTGACAGCCCTAATTTGTTGGAACTTATTTGCATTAATGTTCCTGCTAGGCAAACTCGCAGTAAAGATACTTTTAAATTTAACAAGAACCTCAACACTAATTATTCTATTTTTTCACCAATTCCTAGAATTCACAACCTTGCGAATAAATACTGTGAACTTATAGATATATTTGGTTTTGACAATTTTGTGAGCTTTAAAAGGCAACTTATTTCGATTCTATCGGCTAATAATTAACTTTTATAGCTTTAATAATTTTATTACATCTTCTCCCATTCGAAACCTTTCAAGTAAATTATATCCATATTTGTTTGTTTTTTATTTGCTCTACTATACACTTATAATTGTATGCTTATACCTACTAACTACTTTTTATACATAACACTATGTTCCATCTCAGATCTTATTATTTCTTATTCATGTCGATATTGCTAAATTCTATTAGTTTTTGCTTTTTACAGGTGCAACTCTTATTTTGTTATTTTTTTTTTTTTTAAATCTCTGTTATAATGTTCTTTACCTCACGAGTAAGTTACACTCTAATTTATATTGGTTTATCGATTTGTTAAACACACAATTAATACTGGGTTTAAACACACCCACTTACTTACTTTTTATGTTGAACTTTCTTTTACTTACTATTTCATGCTTGGGTATATTTTATATTGAATCCATCTTATTAGTGTTTTGCTAATTTGCACAAAATTTTATTATATGTGTTGCTTTCTTACAATTAACTCCATTTATCTTCTTATGTTCAATAATTGTAATCAATGTAAATGTATATTTTCATGTAAAAGCCCATTAGGGCGTAAATAAAATAATAAATAAATAAATAAATAAATAAATAAATAGGAATGATGATTTTTGCAGAAACGAATATTGATGCACTTTTCTTACTGATTTCATTTAAGACCATGATTCTTATCACGATACCAAAATTTATGCGGTTTTGGTACCTCAGAGCTTGAAAAAATGGCTTTCAAATTTCGAACCCAAGTCTGAAAACAGTGCCCATAGGATTGATAATTTTTTCAGAAACGAATATTGATGCACTTTTTATGACTGATTTCATTTAAGACCATGATTCTTATCACGATTCCAAAATTCAAGCGGTTTTGATACCATAGAGCCTGAAAAATAGCTTTTAAAGTTCGAAACCAAGTCTGAAAACAGTGCCCATAGGAATGATGATTTTTGCAGAAACGAATATTCGTGCACTTTTTATGACTGATTTCATTTAAGACCATGATTCTTATCACGATTCCAAAATTTAAGCGGTTTTGATACCATAGAGCCTGAAAAATAGCTTTTAAAGTTCGAACCCGGCGGGCATAGTCCAGTGGTAACGCATTGGACTGCCATTCCGAAGGTCGCGGGTTCGAACCCGGCGTGCGCAAATAAATTTTATTTGATTAATTTGTGTTATTTCACAATTAATTAACTAAAATATAATATATAGTATATTTGCGGCACGTTCCAGAGTGGAAGATACTACCAGTATCGCCCTGGTGTAAGACCACCATTCAGAATTGAAACGTTGCTCCAAATGGCTTTAGCCGTGTTTAGTGACTAGATCTGAATAGCCAGGTACTTCCCCACCTTCCTCTTTCCCTTCCCCACTTACCTTCAGCCTCACAACATCCCCCAATTGGGGATGCCATAGTCTCACTGGCTCCAGACGGGAGCAGTTGGGACTCTTGTGAGGTATTCTCTATAAAAAAAAAAGAACCCAAGTCTGAAAACAGTGCCCATAGGAATGATGATTTTTGCAGAAACGAAACCATATGCACTTTTTGTGCCTTATTTCGTTTCAGACCATGATTCTCATCACGATTCCAAAATTTAAGCGGTTTTGATACCATAGAGCCTGAAAAATAGCTTTTAAAGTTCGAAACCCAGTCTGAAAACAGTGCCCATAAGAATGATGATTTTTGCAGAAACGAATATTGATGCACTTTTTATGACTGATTTCATTTAATACCATGATTCTTATCACGATTCTAAAATTTAAGCGGTTTTGATACCATAGAGCCTGAAAAATAGCTTTTAAAGTTCGAAACCCAGTCTGAAAACAGTGCCCATAAGAATGATGATTTTTGCAGAAACGACTTTTGATGCACTTCTTATTACTGATTTCATTTAAGACCATTATTCTTATCACGATTCCAAAATTTAAGCGGTTTCGATACCAACGACCCTGACAAAATGGCTTTTAAAGTTCGAACCCAAGTCTGAAAACAGTGAACATATGAATGATGATTTTTGCAGAAACGCATATTGATGCACTTTTTATGACTGATTTCATTTAAGACCATGATTCTTATCACGATTCCAAAATTCAAGCGGTTTTGATACCATAGAGCCTGAAAAATAGCTTTTAAAGTTCGAAACCAAGTCTGAAAACAGTGATCATAAGAATGATGATTTCTGCAGAAACGAAATTTAATGCAACTTTTGTTACTGATTTCGTTTAAGACAATGTTTCTTAACACGTTTCCAAAATAACAGCCCGTTTGGTACCATAGAGCCTGAAAAATTGGCTTTTAAAGTGCGAACCCAAGTCTGATAACAGAGCCCATAGAAATGATGATTTTATCAGAAACGAAACTTTATGCTTTTTTTGTGTCTGATTTTGTTTCAGACAATGTTTCTTATCACGTTTCCAAAATAACAGTTCGTTTGGTACCATAGAGCCTGAAAAAATGGCTTTTAAATTTCGAACCAGAGTCTGAAAACAGTGCCCATTGGAATGATGATTTTCGCAGAAACGAATATTGATGCAAATTTTATGAATGATTTCTTTAAAGACCATGATTCTTATCACGATTCCAAAATTTGAGCGGTTTTGGTACCATAGAGCCCTAAAAAATGGCTTTTAAAGTTCGAACCCGAGTCAGAAAAGCCCATAGGAATGATAATATTTTCAGAAACGAAACTTTATGCTTTTTTGTGACTGATTTCATTTAAGACCATGATTCTTATCACGATTCCAAAATTTGAGCGGTTTTGGTACCATAGAGCCTGAAAAAATGGCTTTTAAAGTTCGAACCCAAGTCTGAAAACAGTGCTCATTAGAATGATGATTTCTGCAGATACGACATTTTATGCAATTTTCGTCACTGATTTCGTTTAAAACAATGTTTCTTATCACGTTTCCAAAATAGCAGCCCGTTTGGTACCATAGAGCTTGAAAAAATTGCGTTTAAAGTTCGAACCCGAGTCTGAAAACAGTGCCCATAAGAATGATGATTTTTGCAGAAACGACTATTGATGCACTTCTTATGACTGATTTCATTTAAGACCATTATTCTTATCACGATTCCAAAATTTAAGCGGTTTCGATACCAAGACCCTGACAAAATGGCTTTTAAAGTTCGAACCCAAGTCTGAAAACAGTGAACATAGGAATGATGATTTTTGCAGAAACGAATATTGATGCACTTTTTATGACTGATTTCATTTAATACCATGATTCTTATCACGATTCCAAAATATGAGCGGTTTTGATACAATAGAGAATGAAAAAATGGATTTTAAAGTTCGAACCCACATCTGAAAACAGTGTCCATAGGAATGATGATTTTTGCAGAAACGAATATTGAGGCACTTTTTATGACTGATTTCATTTAAGACCATGATTCTTATAACGATTCCAAAATTAAAGCTTATTCGATACCAAAGAGCCTGAAAAAATGGCTTTCAAAGTTCGAACCCAAGTCTGAAAACAGTGCTCATTAGAATGATGATTTCTGCAGATACGACATATTATGCAATTTTCGTCACTGATTTCGTTTAAAACAATGTTTTTTATCACGTTTCCAAAATAGCAGCCCGTTTGTTACCATAGAGCCTGAAAAAATTGCTTTTAAAGTTCGAACCCGAGTCTGAAAACAGTGCCCATAAGAATGATGATTTTTGCAGAAACGACTATTGATGCACTTCTTATGACTGATTTCATTTAAGACCATTATTCTTATCACGATTCCAAAATTTAAGCGGTTTCGATACCAAAGACCCTGACAAAATGGCTTTTAAAGTTCGAACCCAAGTCTGAAAACAGTGAACATAGGAATGATGATTTTTGCAGAAACGAATATTGATGCACTTTTTATGACTGATTTCATTTAATACCATGATTCTTATCACGATTCCAAAATTTAAGCGGTTTTGATACCATAGAGCCTGAAAAATAGCTTTTAAAGTTCGAAACCAAGTCTGAAAACAGTGAACATATGAATGATGATTTTTGCAGAAACGAATATTGATGCACTTTTTATGACTGATTTCATTTAAGACCATGATTCTTATCACGATACCAAAATTTATGCGGTTTTGGTACCACAGAGCCTGAAAAAATGGCTTTTAAATTTCGAACCCAAGTCTGAAAACAGTGCCCATAGGATTGATAATTTTTTCAGAAACGAATATTGATGCACTTTTTATGACTGATTTCATTCAAGACCATGATTCTTATCACGATTCCATAATTTCAGCACGTTTGTTACCATAGAGCCTGAAAAAATAGCTTTTAAAGTTCGAAACCAAGTCTGAAAACAGTGCCCATAGGAATGATGATTTTTGCAGAAACGAATATTGGTGCACTTTTTATGACTGATTTCATTTAAGACCATGATTCTTATCAAGATTCCAAAATTTGAGCGGTTTTGGTACCATAGAGCCTGAAAAAATGGCTTTTAAATTTCGAACCCAAGTCTGAAAAAAGTGCAAGTAGGAATTATGATCATTTAAGACCATGATTCTTATCACGATTCCAAAATATAAGCGGTTTTGATAACATAGAGCCTGAAAAAATGGCTTTTAAAGTTCGAACCAGAGTCTGAAAACAAAGCCCATAGGAATGATAAATATCGCAGAAACGAAACATTATGCAACTTTTGTGACTGATTTCGTTTGAGACCATGGTACTTATCACGTTTCCTAAATTTCAGCCCTTTTCGTAAAATAGAGCGTGATAAAATGGCTTTTAAAAATCGAACCCAAGTACGAAAACAGTGCACATAAATTTTTGAAGAAATAATACTTTATGCATATTTTGCGATTAATAACGTTTGGGACCATGTTTTTTAACACGTTTCCAAAATAACAGCCCGTTTGGTACCATAGAGCCTGAAAAAATGGGTTTCAAAGTTCGAACCCAAGTCTGAAAACAGTGCCCATAGGAATGATGATTTTTGCAGAAACGAATATTGATGCACTTTTTATGACTGATATTCATTTAATACCATAATTCTTATCACTATTCCATAATTTCAGCCCCTTTGTTACCATAGAACCTGAAAAAATGGCTTTTAAAGTTCGAACCCAAGTCTGAAAACAGTGCCCATAGAATTGATAATTTTTGCAGAAACGAATATTGATGCACTTGAAATGACTGATTTCATTTAAGACTATGATTCTTATCACGATTCCAAAATATAAGTGGTTTTGATACCATAGAGTATGAAAAAATGGCTTTTAAAGTTCGAACCCAAGTATGATGATTTTGGCAGAAACGAATATTGATGCACTTTTTATGACTGATTTCATTTAAGACCATGATTCATATTACGATTCCAAAATTTAGGCGGTTTTGATACCATATAGCCTGAAAACATGGCATTTTCAAATTTGAACCCAAGTCTGAAAAAAGTGCAAGTAGGAATTATGATTGTTGCATAAACGCATCTTTATGAAACTTTTGTGACTGATTTCGTTTAAGACCATGATTCTGATCACGATTCCATAATTTCAGCCCGTTTGTTACCATAGAGCCTGAAAAAATGGCTTTTAAAGTTCGAACCCAAGTTTGAAAACAGTGCTCATGGGATTGATGATTTTTGCAGAAACGAATATTGATGCAACTTTTTTGACTGATTTCGTTTGAGACCATCATTCTTATCACTATTCCACAATTTCAGCCCCTTTGTTACCATAGAACCTGAAAAAATGGCTTTTAAAGTTCGAACCCAAGTCTGAAAACAGTGCCCATAGAATTGATAATTTTTGCAGAAACGAATATTGATGCACTTGAAATGACTGATTTCATTTAAGACTATGATTCTTATCACGATTCCAAAATATAAGTGGTTTTGATACCATAGAGTATGAAAAAATGGCTTTTAAAGTTCGAACCCAAGTATGATGATTTTGGCAGAAACGAATATTGATGCACTTTTTATGACTGATTTCATTTAAGACCATGATTCATATTACGATTCCAAAATTTAAGCGGTTTTGGTACAATAGAGCCTGAAAAAATGGCTTTTAAAGTTCGAATCCAAGTCTGAAAACAGTGCCCATATGAATGATGATTTTTGCAGAAACGAATATTGATGCACTTTTTATGACTGATTTCATTTAATACCATGATTCTTATCACGATTCTAAAATTTAAGCGGTTTTGATACCATAGAGCCTGAAAAATAGCTTTTAAAGTTCGAAACCAAGTCTGAAAACAGTGCCCATAGGAATGATGATTTTTGCAGAAACGAGTATTGATGCACTTTTTATGACTGATTTCATTTAATACGATGATTCTTATCACGATTCCAAAATTTAAGCGGTTTTGATACCATAGAGCCTGAAAAATAGCTGTTAAAGTTCGAAACCAAGTCTGAAAACAGTGCCCATAAGAATGATGATTTTTGCAGAAACGACTTTTGATGCACTTCTTATTACTGATTTCATTTAAGACCATTATTCTTATCCCGATTCCAAAATTTAAGCGGTTTCGATACCAAAGACCCTGACAAAATGGCTTTTAAAGTTCGAACCCAAGTCTGAATACAGTGAACATATGAATGATGATTTTTGCAGAAACGCATATTGATGCACTTTTTATGACTGATTTCATTTAATACCATGAATCTTATCACGATTCCAAAATTTAAGCGGTTTCGATACCAAAGAGCCTGACAAAATAACATTTAAAGTTCGAACCCAAGTCTGAAAACAGTGCCCATATAATTGATGATTTTTTCAGAAACGAATATTGATGCACTTTTTATGACTGATTTCATTCAAGACCATGATTCTTATCACGATTCCAAAATTTGAGCGGTTTTGGTACCATAGAGCCTGAAAAAATGGCTTTTAAAGTTCGAACCCAAGTCTGAAAACAGTGCTCATAAGAATGATGATTTCTGCAGATACGACATTTTATGCAATTTTCGTCACTGATTTCGTTTAAGACAATGTTTCTTATAACGTTTCCAAAATAGCAGCCCGTTTGGTACCATAGAGCCTGAAAAAATTGCTTTTAAAGTTCGAACCCAAGTCTGAAAACATTGCCCATAGGAATGATGATTTTCGCAGAAACGAAACACTATGCAACTTTTGTGACTGATTTCGTTTGAGACCATGGTTCTTATCACGATTCCGAAATTTCAGCCCGTTTCGTAACATAGAGCATGATAAAATGGCTTTTAAAGTTCGAAACCAAGTATGAAAACAGTGCACATAGGAATGATGATTTTTGAAGAAATAAAACTTTATGCAGATTTTGCGATTAATAACGTTTGGGACCATGTTTCTTAACACGTTTCCAAAATAACAGCCCGTTTGGTACCATAGAGCCTGAAAAAATGGCTTTCAAAGTTCGAACCCAAGTCTGAAAACAGTGCCCATAGGAATGATGATTTTTGCAGAAACGAATATTGATGCACTTTTTATGACTGATTTCATTTAATACCATGATTCTTATCACGATTCCAAAATATGAGCGGTTTTGATACAATAGAGAATGAAAAAATGGATTTTAAAGTTCGAACCCAAATCTGAAAACAGTGCCCATAGGAATGATGATTTTTGCAGAAACGAATATTGATGCACTTTTTATGACTGATTTCATTTAAGACCATTATTCTTATCACGATTCCAAAATTAAAGCGGTTTCGATACCAAGACCCTGACAAAATGGCTTTTAAAGTTCGAACCCGAGTCTGAAAACAGTGCCCATAAGAATGATGATTTTTGCAGAAACGACTATTGATGCACTTCTTATGACTGATTTCATTTAAGACCATTATTCTTATCACGATTCCAAAATTTAAGCGGTTTCGATATCAAAGACCCTGACAAAATGGCTTTTAAAGTTCGAACCCAAGTCTGAAAACAGTGAACATAGGAATGATGATTTTTGCAGAAACGAATATTGATGCACTTTTTATGACTGATTTCATTTAATACCATGATTCTTATCACGATTCCAAAATTTAAGCGGTTTTGATACCATAGAGCCTGAAAAATAGCTTTTAAAGTTCGAAACCAAGTCTGAAAACAGTGAACATATGAATGATGATTTTTGCAGAAACGAATATTGATGCACTTTTTATGACTGATTTCATTTAAGACCATGATTCTTATCACGATACCAAAATTTATGCGGTTTTGGTACCACAGAGCCTGAAAAAATGGCTTTTAAATTTCGAACCCAAGTCTGAAAACAGTGCCCATAGGATTGATAATTTTTTCAGAAACGAATATTGATGCAACTTTTTTGACTGATTTCTTTTGAGACCATCATTCTTATCACTATTCCATAATTTCAGCCCCTTTGTTACCATAGAACCTGAAAAAATGGCTTTTAAAGTTCGAACCCAAGTCTGAAAACAGTGCCCATAGAATTGATAATTTTTACAGAAACGAATATTGATGCACTTTAAATGACTGATTTCATTTAAGACTATGATTCTTATCACGATTCCAAAATATAAGTGGTTTTGATACCATAGAGCCTGAAAAAATTGCTTTTAAAGTTCGAACCCAAGTATGATGATTTTGGCAGAAACGAATATTGATGCACTTTAAATGACTGATTTCATTTAATACCATAATTCTTATCACGATTCCAATATTTAAGCGGTTTTGATACCATAGAGCCTGAAAATTAGCTTTTAAAGTTCGAACCCAAGTCTGAAAAAAGTGCAAGTAGGAATTATGATCATTTAAGACCATGATTCTTATCACGATTCCAAAATATAAGCGGTTTTGATACCATAGAGCCTGAAAAAATGGCTTTTAAAGTTCGAACCAGAGTCTGAAAACAAAGCCCATAGGAATGATGAATATCGCAGAAACGAAACATTATGCAACTTTTGTGACTGATTTCGTTTGAGACCATGGTACTTATCACGTTTCCTAAATTTCAGCCCTTTTCGTAAAATAGAGCGTGATAAAATGGCTTTTAAAAATCGAACCCAAGTAAGAAAACAGTGCACATAAATTTTTGAAGAAATAATACTTTATGCAGATTTTGCGATTAATAACGTTTGGGACCATGTTTTTTAACACGTTTCCAAAATAACAGCCCGTTTGGTACCATAGAACCTGAAAAAATGGGTTTCAAAGTTCGAACCCAAGTCTGAAAACAGTGCCCATAGGAATGATAATTTTTGCAGAAACGAATATTGATGCAACTTTTTTGACTGATTTCTTTTGAGACCATCATTCTTATCACTATTCCATAATTTCAGCCCCTTTGTTACCATAGAACCTGAAAAAATGGCTTTTAAAGTTCGAACCCAAGTCTGAAAACAGTGCCCATAGAATTGATAATTTTTACAGAAACGAATATTGATGCACTTTAAATGACTGATTTCATTTAAGACTATGATTCTTATCACGATTCCAAAATATAAGTGGTTTTGATACCATAGAGCCTGAAAAAATTGCTTTTAAAGTTCGAACCCAAGTATGATGATTTTGGCAGAAACGAATATTGATGCACTTTAAATGACTGATTTCATTTAATACCATAATTCTTATCACGATTCCAATATTTAAGCGGTTTTGATACCATAGAGCCTGAAAATTAGCTTTTAAAGTTCGAACCCAAGTCTGAAAACAGTGCCCATAGGAATGATGATTTTTGCAGAGACGAATATTGATGCACTTTTTATGACTGATTTCATTTAATACCATAATTCTTATCACGATTCCAAAATTTAAGCGGTTTTGATACCATATAGCCTGAAAACATGGCATTTTCAAATTTGAACCCAAGTCTGAAAAAAGTGCAAGTAGGAATTATGATTGTTGCATAATCGCATCTTTATGAGACTTTTGTGACTGATTTCGTTTAAGACCATGATTCTGATCACGATTCCATAATTTCAGCCCGTTTGTTACCATAGAGCCTGAAAAAATGGCTTTTAAAGTTCGAACCCAAGTTTGAAAACAGTGCTCATGGGATTGATGATTTTTGCAGAAACGAATATTGATGCAACTTTTTTGACTGATTTCGTTTGAGACCATCATCCTTATCACTATTCCACAATTTCAGCCCCTTTGCTACCATAGAACCTGAAAAAATGGCTTTTAAAGTTCGAACCCAGGTCTGAAAACAGTGCCCATAGGAATGATGATTTTATCAGAAACGAAACTATATGCACTTTTTGTGCCTTCTTTCGTTTCAGACCATGATTTTCATCACGATTCCAAAATTTAAGCGGTTTTGGTACAATAGTGCCTGAAAAAATGGCTTTTAAAGTTCGAATCCAAGTCTGAAAACAGTGCCCATATGAATGATGATTTTTGCAGAAACGAATATTGATGCACTTTTTATGACTGATTTCATTTAATACCATGATTCTTATCACGATTCTAAAATTTAAGCGGTTTTGATACCATAGAGCCTGAAAAATAGCTTTTAAAGTTCGAAACCAAGTCTGAAAACAGTGCCCATAGGAATGATGATTTTTGCAGAAACGAATATTGATGCACTTTTTATGACTGATTTCATTTAAGACCATTATTCTTATCACGATTCCAAAATTTTAGCGGTTTCGATACCAAAGACCCTGACAAAATAGCTTTTAAAGTTCGAACCCAAGTCTGAAAACAGTGAACATAGGAATGATGATTTTTGCAGAAACGAATCTTGATGCACTTTTTATGACTGCTTTCATTTAATACCATGATTCTTATCACGATTCCAAAATTTAAGCGGTTTTGATACCATAGAGCCTGAAAAATAGCTTTTAAAGTTCGAAACCCAGTCTGAAAACAGTGCCCATAAGAATGATGATTTTTGCAGAAACGAATATTGATGCACTTTTTATGACTGATTTCATTTAATACCATGATTCTTATCACGATTCCAAAATTTAAGCGGTTTTGATACCATAGAGCCTGAAAAATAGCTTTTAAAGTTCGAAACCCAGTCTGAAAACAGTGCCCATAAGAATGATGATTTTTGCAGAAACGACTTTTGATGCACTTCTTATTACTGATTTCATTTAAGACCATTATTCTTATCACGATTCCAAAATTTAAGCGGTTTCGATACCAAAGACCCTGACAAAATGGCTTTTAAAGTTCGAACCCAAGTCTGAAAACAGTGAACATATGAATGATGATTTTTGCAGAAACGCATATTGATGCACTTTTTATGACTGATTTCATTTAATACCATGAATCTTATCACGATTCCAAAATTTAAGCGGTTTCGATACCAAAGAGCCTGACAAAATAACATTTAAAGTTCGAACCCAAATCTGAAAACAGTGAACATAGGAATGATGATTTTTGCAGAAACGAATATTGATGCACTTTTCTTACTGATTTCATTTAAGACCATGATTCTTATCACGATACCAAAATTTATGCGGTTTTGGTACCTCAGAGCTTGAAAAAATGGCTTTTAAATTTCGAACCCAAGTCTGAAAACAGTGCCCATAGGATTGATAATTTTTTCAGAAACGAATATTGATGCACTTTTTATGACTGATTTCATTTAAGACCATGATTCTTATCACGATTCCAAAATTCAAGCGGTTTTGATACCATAGAGCCTGAAAAATAGCTTTTAAAGTTCGAAACCAAGTCTGAAAACAGTGCCCATAGGAATGATGATTTTTGCAGAAACGAATATTCGTGCACTTTTTATGACTGATTTCATTTAAGACCATGATTCTTATCACGATTCCAAAATTTAAGCGGTTTTGATACCATAGAGCCTGAAAAATAGCTTTTAAAGTTCGAACCCGGCGGGCATAGTCCAGTGGTAACGCATTGGACTGCCATTCCGAAGGTCGCGGGTTCGAACCCGGCGTGCGCAAATAAATTTTATTTGATTAATTTGTGTTATTTCACAATTAATTAACTAAAATATAATATATAGTATATTTGCGGCACGTTCCAGAGTGGAAGATACTACCAGTATCGCCCTGGTGTAAGACCACCATTCAGAATTGAAACGTTGCTCCAAATGGCTTTAGCCGTGTTTAGTGACTAGATCTGAATAGCCAGGTACTTCCCCACCTTCCTCTTTCCCTTCCCCACTTACCTTCAGCCTCACAACATCCCCCAATTGGGGATGCCATAGTCTCACTGGCTCCAGACGGGAGCAGTTGGGACTCTTGTGAGGTATTCTCTATAAAAAAAAAAAGAACCCAAGTCTGAAAACAGTGCCCATAGGAATGATGATTTTTGCAGAAACGAAACCATATGCACTTTTTGTGCCTTATTTCGTTTCAGACCATGATTCTCATCACGATTCCAAAATTTTAGCGGTTTTGGTACAATAGAGCCTGGAAAAATGTCTTTTAAAAATCGAACCCAAGTCTGAAAACAGTGCCCATATAATTGATGATTTTTTCAGAAACGAATATTGATGCACTTTTTATGACTGATTTCATTTAATACCATGATTCTTATCACGATTCTAAAATTTAAGCGGTTTTGGTACCATAGAGCCTGAAAAAATGGCTTTTAAAGTTCGAACCCAAGTCTGAAAACAGTGCTCATAAGAATGATGATTTCTGCAGAAACGAATATTGATGCACTTTTTATGACTGATTTCATTTAAGACCATTATTCTTATCACGATTCCAAAATTTTAGCGGTTTCGATACCAAAGACCCTGACAAAATAGCTTTTAAAGTTCGAACCCAAGTCTGAAAACAGTGAACATAGGAATGATGATTTTTGCAGAAACGCATATTGATGCACTTTTTATGACTGATTTCATTTAATACCATGAATCTTATCACGATTCCAAAATTTAAGCGGTTTCGATACCAAAGACCCTGACAAAATGGCTTTTAAAGTTCGAACCCAAGTCTGAAAACAGTGAACATATGAATGATGATTTTTGCAGAAACGCATATTGATGCACTTTTTATGACTGATTTCATTTAATACCATGAATCTTATCACGATTCCAAAATTTAAGCGGTTTCGATACCAAAGAGCCTGACAAAATAACATTTAAAGTTCGAACCCAAATCTGAAAACAGTGAACATAAAAATTATTAAATCTTTAATTGACAGCCCTAATTTGTTGGAACTTATTTGCATTAATGTTCCTGCTAGGCAAACTCGCAGTAAAGATACTTTTAAATTTAACAAGAACCTCAACACTAATTATTCTATTTTTTCACCAATTCCTAGAATTCACAACCTTGCGAATAAATACTGTGAACTTATAGATATATTTGGTTTTGACAATTTTGTGAGCTTTAAAAGGCAACTTATTTCGATTCTATCGGCTAATAATTAACTTTTATAGCTTTAATAATTTTATTACATCTTCTCCCATTCGAAACCTTTCAAGTAAATTATATCCATATTTGTTTGTTTTTTATTTGCTCTACTATACACTTATAATTGTATGCTTATACCTACTAACTACTTTTTATACATAACACTATGTTCCATCTCAGATCTTATTATTTCTTATTCATGTCGATATTGCTAAATTCTATTAGTTTTTGCTTTTTACAGGTGCAACTCTTATTTTGTTATTTTTTTTTTTTTTAAATCTCTGTTATAATGTTCTTTACCTCACGAGTAAGTTACACTCTAATTTATATTGGTTTATCGATTTGTTAAACACACAATTAATACTGGGTTTAAACACACCCACTTACTTACTTTTTATGTTGAACTTTCTTTTACTTACTATTTCATGCTTGGGTATATTTTATATTGAATCCATCTTATTAGTGTTTTGCTAATTTGCACAAAATTTTATTATATGTGTTGCTTTCTTACAATTAACTCCATTTATCTTCTTATGTTCAATTATTGTAATCAATGTAAATGTATATTTTCATGTAAAAGCCCATTAGGGCGTAAATAAAATAATAAATAAATAAATAAATAAATAAATAAATAGGAATGATGATTTTTGCAGAAACGAATATTGATGCACTTTTCTTACTGATTTCATTTAAGACCATGATTCTTATCACGATACCAAAATTTATGCGGTTTTGGTACCTCAGAGCTTGAAAAAATGGCTTTCAAATTTCGAACCCAAGTCTGAAAACAGTGCCCATAGGATTGATAATTTTTTCAGAAACGAATATTGATGCACTTTTTATGACTGATTTCATTTAAGACCATGATTCTTATCACGATTCCAAAATTCAAGCGGTTTTGATACCATAGAGCCTGAAAAATAGCTTTTAAAGTTCGAAACCAAGTCTGAAAACAGTGCCCATAGGAATGATGATTTTTGCAGAAACGAATATTCGTGCACTTTTTATGACTGATTTCATTTAAGACCATGATTCTTATCACGATTCCAAAATTTAAGCGGTTTTGATACCATAGAGCCTGAAAAATAGCTTTTAAAGTTCGAACCCGGCGGGCATAGTCCAGTGGTAACGCATTGGACTGCCATTCCGAAGGTCGCGGGTTCGAACCCGGCGTGCGCAAATAAATTTTATTTGATTAATTTGTGTTATTTCACAATTAATTAACTAAAATATAATATATAGTATATTTGCGGCACGTTCCAGAGTGGAAGATACTACCAGTATCGCCCTGGTGTAAGACCACCATTCAGAATTGAAACGTTGCTCCAAATGGCTTTAGCCGTGTTTAGTGACTAGATCTGAATAGCCAGGTACTTCCCCACCTTCCTCTTTCCCTTCCCCACTTACCTTCAGCCTCACAACATCCCCCAATTGGGGATGCCATAGTCTCACTGGCTCCAGACGGGAGCAGTTGGGACTCTTGTGAGGTATTCTCTATAAAAAAAAAAGAACCCAAGTCTGAAAACAGTGCCCATAGGAATGATGATTTTTGCAGAAACGAAACCATATGCACTTTTTGTGCCTTATTTCGTTTCAGACCATGATTCTCATCACGATTCCAAAATTTAAGCGGTTTTGATACCATAGAGCCTGAAAAATAGCTTTTAAAGTTCGAAACCCAGTCTGAAAACAGTGCCCATAAGAATGATGATTTTTGCAGAAACGAATATTGATGCACTTTTTATGACTGATTTCATTTAATACCATGATTCTTATCACGATTCTAAAATTTAAGCGGTTTTGATACCATAGAGCCTGAAAAATAGCTTTTAAAGTTCGAAACCCAGTCTGAAAACAGTGCCCATAAGAATGATGATTTTTGCAGAAACGACTTTTGATGCACTTCTTATTACTGATTTCATTTAAGACCATTATTCTTATCACGATTCCAAAATTTAAGCGGTTTCGATACCAAAGACCCTGACAAAATGGCTTTTAAAGTTCGAACCCAAGTCTGAAAACAGTGAACATATGAATGATGATTTTTGCAGAAACGCATATTGATGCACTTTTTATGACTGATTTCATTTAAGACCATAATTCTTATCACGATTCCAAAATTCAAGCGGTTTTGATACCATAGAGCCTGAAAAATAGCTTTTAAAGTTCGAAACCAAGTCTGAAAACAGTGATCATAAGAATGATGATTTCTGCAGAAACGAAATTTAATGCAACTTTTGTTACTGATTTCGTTTAAGACAATGTTTCTTAACACGTTTCCAAAATAACAGCCCGTTTGGTACCATAGAGCCTGAAAAATTGGCTTTTAAAGTGCGAACCCAAGTCTGATAACAGAGCCCATAGAAATGATGATTTTATCAGAAACGAAACTTTATGCTTTTTTTGTGTCTGATTTTGTTTCAGACAATGTTTCTTATCACGTTTCCAAAATAACAGTTCGTTTGGTACCATAGAGCCTGAAAAAATGGCTTTTAAATTTCGAACCAGAGTCTGAAAACAGTGCCCATTGGAATGATGATTTTCGCAGAAACGAATATTGATGCAAATTTTATGAATGATTTCTTTAAAGACCATGATTCTTATCACGATTCCAAAATTTGAGCGGTTTTGGTACCATAGAGCCCTAAAAAATGGCTTTTAAAGTTCGAACCCGAGTCAGAAAAGCCCATAGGAATGATAATATTTTCAGAAACGAAACTTTATGCTTTTTTGTGACTGATTTCATTTAAGACCATGATTCTTATCACGATTCCAAAATTTGAGCGGTTTTGGTACCATAGAGCCTGAAAAAATGGCTTTTAAAGTTCGAACCCAAGTCTGAAAACAGTGCTCATTAGAATGATGATTTCTGCAGATACGACATTTTATGCAATTTTCGTCACTGATTTCGTTTAAAACAATGTTTCTTATCACGTTTCCAAAATAGCAGCCCGTTTGGTACCATAGAGCCTGAAAAAATTTTTTTTAAAGTTCGAACCCGAGTCCGAAAACAGTGCCCATAAGAATGATGATTTTTGCAGAAACGACCATTGATGCACTTCTTATGACTGATTTCATTTAAGACCATTATTCTTATCACGATTCCAAAATTTAAGCGGTTTCGATACCAAGACCATGACAAAACGGCTTTTAAAGTTCGAACCCAAGTCTGAAAACAGTGCCCATAGGAATGATGATTTTGGCAGCAACGAATATTGATGCTATTTTTATGACTGATTTCGTTTAAGACAATGTTTTTTATCACTTTTCCAAAATAACAGCCCGATTGGTCCCATAGAGCCTGAAAAAATGGCTTTCAAAGTTCGAACCCAATTCTGAAAACACTGCCCATAGGAATGATGATTTATATTAAATGATTTATGACAATAGAGCCTAAAAAAAATAGGTTTTAAAGTTCAAACCCAAGTCTGAATATAGTGCCCATAGGAATGATGATTTTTGCAGAAACGAAACCATCTGCACTTTTTGTGCCTTATTTCGTTTCAGACCATGATTCTCATCACGATTCCAAAATTTAAGCGGTTTTGATACCATAGAGCCTGAAAAATAGCTTTTAAAGTTCGAAACCCAGTCTGAAAACAGTGCCCATAAGAATGATGATTTTTGCAGAAACGAATATTGATGCACTTTTTATGACTGATTTCATTGAATACCATGATTCTTATCACGATTCTAAAATTTAAGCGGTTTTGATACCATAGAGCCTGAAAAATAGCTTTTAAAGTTCGAAACCCAGTCTGAAAACAGTGCCCATAAGAATGATGATTTTTGCAGAAACGACTTTTGATGAACTTCTTATTACTGATTTCATTTAAGACCATTATTCTTATCACGATTCCAAAATTTAAGCGGTTTCGATACCAAAGACCCTGACAAAATGGCTTTTAAAGTTCGAACCCAAGTCTGAAAACAGTGAACATATGAATGATGATTTTTGCAGAAACGCATATTGATGCACTTTTTATGACTGATTTCATTTAATACCATGAATCTTATCACGATTCCAAAATTTAAGCGGTTTCGATACCAAAGAGCCTGACAAAATAACATTTAAAGTTCGAACCCAAATCTGAAAACAGTGAACATAGGAATGATGATTTTTGCAGAAACGAATATTGATGCACTTTTCTTACTGATTTCATTTAAGACCATGATTCTTATCACGATACCAAAATTTATGCGGTTTTGGTACCTCAGAGCTTGAAAAAATGGCTTTTAAATTTCGAACCCAAGTCTGAAAACAGTGCCCATAGGATTGATAATTTTTTCAGAAACGAATATTGATGCACTTTTTATGACTGATTTCATTTAAGACCATGATTCTTATCACGATTCCAAAATTCAAGCGGTTTTGATACCATAGAGCCTGAAAAATAGCTTTTAAAGTTCGAAACCAAGTCTGAAAACAGTGCCCATAGGAATGATGATTTTTGCAGAAACGAATATTCGTGCACTTTTTATGACTGATTTCATTTAAGACCATGATTCTTATCACGATTCCAAAATTTAAGCGGTTTCGTAACCAAAGTGCCTGACCAAATGGCTTTTAATGTAAGAACCCAAGTCTGAAAACAGTGAATATAGGAATGATGATTTTTGAAGAAACGAATTTTGATGCACTTTTTATGACTGATTTCATTTAAGACCATGATTCTTATCACGATTCCAAAATTTAAGCGGTTTCGTAACCAAAGTGCCTGACCAAATGGCTTTTAATGTAAGAACCCAAGTCTGAAAACAGTGAATATAGGAATGATGATTTTTGAAGAAACGAATTTTGATGCACTTTTTATGACTGATTTCATTTAAGACCATGATTCTTATCACGATTCCAAAATTTAAGCGGTTTCGTAACCAAAGTGCCTGACCAAATGGCTTTTAATGTACGAACCCAAGTCTGAAAACAGTGAATATAGGAATGATGATTTTTGCAGAAACGAATTTTGATGCATTTTTATTACTGATTTCATTTAAGACCATGATTCTTATCAGGATTCCAAAATTTATGCAGTTTTGTACCAAAGAGCCTGAAAAAATGGCTTTTAAATTTCGAACCCAAGTCTAAAAACAGTGCCCATAGGAATGATGATTTTCGCAGAAACGAAACATTATGCAACTTTTGTGACTGATTTCGTTTGAGACCATGGTTCTTATCACGATTCCGAAATTTCAGCCCGTTTCGTAACATAGAGCATGATAAAATGGTTTTTAAAGTTCGAAACCAAGTATGAAAACAGTGCACATAGGAATGATGATTTTTGAAGAAATAAAACTTTATGCAGATTTTGCGATTAATAACGTTTGGGACCATGTTTCTTAACACGTTTCCAAAATAACAGCCCGTTTGGTACCATAGAGCCTGAAAAAATGGCTTTCAAAGTTCGAACCCAAGTCTGAAAACAGTGCTCATAAGAATGATGATTTCTGCAGAAACGAAATTTAATGCAACTTTTGTTACTGATTTCGTTTAAGACAATGTTTCTTAACACGTTTCCAAAAAAGCAGCCCGTTTGGTACCATAGAGCCTGAAAAACATGCTTTTAAAGTTCGAACCCGAGTCTGAAAACAGTGCCCATAGGAATGATGATTTTTGCAGAAACGAATATTGATGCACTTTTCTTACTGATTTCATTTAAGACCATGATTCTTATCACGATACCAAAATTTATGCGGTTTTGGTACCTCAGAGCTTGAAAAAATGGCTTTTAAATTTCGAACCCAAGTCTGAAAACAGTGCCCATAGGATTGATAATTTTTTCAGAAACGAATATTGATGCACTTTTTATGACTGATTTCATTTAAGACCATGATTCTTATCACGATTCCAAAATTCAAGCGGTTTTGATACCATAGAGCCTGAAAAATAGCTTTTAAAGTTCGAAACCAAGTCTGAAAACAGTGCCCATAGGAATGATGATTTTTGCAGAAACGAATATTCGTGCACTTTTTATGACTGATTTCATTTAAGACCATGATTCTTATCACGATTCCAAAATTTAAGCGGTTTTGATACCATAGAGCCTGAAAAATAGCTTTTAAAGTTCGAACCCGGCGGGCATAGTCCAGTGGTAACGCATTGGACTGCCATTCCGAAGGTCGCGGGTTCGAACCCGGCGTGCGCAAATAAATTTTATTTGATTAATTTGTGTTATTTCACAATTAATTAACTAAAATATAATATATAGTATATTTGCGGCACGTTCCAGAGTGGAAGATACTACCAGTATCGCCCTGGTGTAAGACCACCATTCAGAATTGAAACGTTGCTCCAAATGGCTTTAGCCGTGTTTAGTGACTAGATCTGAATAGCCAGGTACTTCCCCACCTTCCTCTTTCCCTTCCCCACTTACCTTCAGCCTCACAACATCCCCCAATTGGGGATGCCATAGTCTCACTGGCTCCAGACGGGAGCAGTTGGGACTCTTGTGAGGTATTCTCTATAAAAAAAAAAGAACCCAAGTCTGAAAACAGTGCCCATAGGAATGATGATTTTTGCAGAAACGAAACCATATGCACTTTTTGTGCCTTATTTCGTTTCAGACCATGATTCTCATCACGATTCCAAAATTTTAGCGGTTTTGGTACAATAGAGCCTGGAAAAATGTCTTTTAAAAATCGAACCCAAGTCTGAAAACAGTGCCCATATAATTGATGATTTTTTCAGAAACGAATATTGATGCACTTTTTATGACTGATTTCATTTAATACCATGATTCTTATCACGATTCTAAAATTTAAGCGGTTTTGGTACCATAGAGCCTGAAAAAATGGCTTTTAAAGTTCGAACCCAAGTCTGAAAACAGTGCTCATAAGAATGATGATTTCTGCAGAAACGAATATTGATGCACTTTTTATGACTGATTTCATTTAAGACCATTATTCTTATCACGATTCCAAAATTTTAGCGGTTTCGATACCAAAGACCCTGACAAAATAGCTTTTAAAGTTCGAACCCAAGTCTGAAAACAGTGAACATAGGAATGATGATTTTTGCAGAAACGCATATTGATGCACTTTTTATGACTGATTTCATTTAATACCATGAATCTTATCACGATTCCAAAATTTAAGCGGTTTCGATACCAAAGACCCTGACAAAATGGCTTTTAAAGTTCGAACCCAAGTCTGAAAACAGTGAACATATGAATGATGATTTTTGCAGAAACGCATATTGATGCACTTTTTATGACTGATTTCATTTAATACCATGAATCTTATCACGATTCCAAAATTTAAGCGGTTTCGATACCAAAGAGCCTGACAAAATAACATTTAAAGTTCGAACCCAAATCTGAAAACAGTGAACATAAAAATTATTAAATCTTTAATTGACAGCCCTAATTTGTTGGAACTTATTTGCATTAATGTTCCTGCTAGGCAAACTCGCAGTAAAGATACTTTTAAATTTAACAAGAACCTCAACACTAATTATTCTATTTTTTCACCAATTCCTAGAATTCACAACCTTGCGAATAAATACTGTGAACTTATAGATATATTTGGTTTTGACAATTTTGTGAGCTTTAAAAGGCAACTTATTTCGATTCTATCGGCTAATAATTAACTTTTATAGCTTTAATAATTTTATTACATCTTCTCCCATTCGAAACCTTTCAAGTAAATTATATCCATATTTGTTTGTTTTTTATTTGCTCTACTATACACTTATAATTGTATGCTTATACCTACTAACTACTTTTTATACATAACACTATGTTCCATCTCAGATCTTATTATTTCTTATTCATGTCGATATTGCTAAATTCTATTAGTTTTTGCTTTTTACAGGTGCAACTCTTATTTTGTTATTTTTTTTTTTTTTAAATCTCTGTTATAATGTTCTTTACCTCACGAGTAAGTTACACTCTAATTTATATTGGTTTATCGATTTGTTAAACACACAATTAATACTGGGTTTAAACACACCCACTTACTTACTTTTTATGTTGAACTTTCTTTTACTTACTATTTCATGCTTGGGTATATTTTATATTGAATCCATCTTATTAGTGTTTTGCTAATTTGCACAAAATTTTATTATATGTGTTGCTTTCTTACAATTAACTCCATTTATCTTCTTATGTTCAATTATTGTAATCAATGTAAATGTATATTTTCATGTAAAAGCCCATTAGGGCGTAAATAAAATAATAAATAAATAAATAAATAAATAAATAAATAGGAATGATGATTTTTGCAGAAACGAATATTGATGCACTTTTCTTACTGATTTCATTTAAGACCATGATTCTTATCACGATACCAAAATTTATGCGGTTTTGGTACCTCAGAGCTTGAAAAAATGGCTTTCAAATTTCGAACCCAAGTCTGAAAACAGTGCCCATAGGATTGATAATTTTTTCAGAAACGAATATTGATGCACTTTTTATGACTGATTTCATTTAAGACCATGATTCTTATCACGATTCCAAAATTCAAGCGGTTTTGATACCATAGAGCCTGAAAAATAGCTTTTAAAGTTCGAAACCAAGTCTGAAAACAGTGCCCATAGGAATGATGATTTTTGCAGAAACGAATATTCGTGCACTTTTTATGACTGATTTCATTTAAGACCATGATTCTTATCACGATTCCAAAATTTAAGCGGTTTTGATACCATAGAGCCTGAAAAATAGCTTTTAAAGTTCGAACCCGGCGGGCATAGTCCAGTGGTAACGCATTGGACTGCCATTCCGAAGGTCGCGGGTTCGAACCCGGCGTGCGCAAATAAATTTTATTTGATTAATTTGTGTTATTTCACAATTAATTAACTAAAATATAATATATAGTATATTTGCGGCACGTTCCAGAGTGGAAGATACTACCAGTATCGCCCTGGTGTAAGACCACCATTCAGAATTGAAACGTTGCTCCAAATGGCTTTAGCCGTGTTTAGTGACTAGATCTGAATAGCCAGGTACTTCCCCACCTTCCTCTTTCCCTTCCCCACTTACCTTCAGCCTCACAACATCCCCCAATTGGGGATGCCATAGTCTCACTGGCTCCAGACGGGAGCAGTTGGGACTCTTGTGAGGTATTCTCTATAAAAAAAAAAGAACCCAAGTCTGAAAACAGTGCCCATAGGAATGATGATTTTTGCAGAAACGAAACCATATGCACTTTTTGTGCCTTATTTCGTTTCAGACCATGATTCTCATCACGATTCCAAAATTTAAGCGGTTTTGATACCATAGAGCCTGAAAAATAGCTTTTAAAGTTCGAAACCCAGTCTGAAAACAGTGCCCATAAGAATGATGATTTTTGCAGAAACGAATATTGATGCACTTTTTATGACTGATTTCATTTAATACCATGATTCTTATCACGATTCTAAAATTTAAGCGGTTTTGATACCATAGAGCCTGAAAAATAGCTTTTAAAGTTCGAAACCCAGTCTGAAAACAGTGCCCATAAGAATGATGATTTTTGCAGAAACGACTTTTGATGCACTTCTTATTACTGATTTCATTTAAGACCATTATTCTTATCACGATTCCAAAATTTAAGCGGTTTCGATACCAAAGACCCTGACAAAATGGCTTTTAAAGTTCGAACCCAAGTCTGAAAACAGTGAACATATGAATGATGATTTTTGCAGAAACGCATATTGATGCACTTTTTATGACTGATTTCATTTAAGACCATAATTCTTATCACGATTCCAAAATTCAAGCGGTTTTGATACCATAGAGCCTGAAAAATAGCTTTTAAAGTTCGAAACCAAGTCTGAAAACAGTGATCATAAGAATGATGATTTCTGCAGAAACGAAATTTAATGCAACTTTTGTTACTGATTTCGTTTAAGACAATGTTTCTTAACACGTTTCCAAAATAACAGCCCGTTTGGTACCATAGAGCCTGAAAAATTGGCTTTTAAAGTGCGAACCCAAGTCTGATAACAGAGCCCATAGAAATGATGATTTTATCAGAAACGAAACTTTATGCTTTTTTTGTGTCTGATTTTGTTTCAGACAATGTTTCTTATCACGTTTCCAAAATAACAGTTCGTTTGGTACCATAGAGCCTGAAAAAATGGCTTTTAAATTTCGAACCAGAGTCTGAAAACAGTGCCCATTGGAATGATGATTTTCGCAGAAACGAATATTGATGCAAATTTTATGAATGATTTCTTTAAAGACCATGATTCTTATCACGATTCCAAAATTTGAGCGGTTTTGGTACCATAGAGCCCTAAAAAATGGCTTTTAAAGTTCGAACCCGAGTCAGAAAAGCCCATAGGAATGATAATATTTTCAGAAACGAAACTTTATGCTTTTTTGTGACTGATTTCATTTAAGACCATGATTCTTATCACGATTCCAAAATTTGAGCGGTTTTGGTACCATAGAGCCTGAAAAAATGGCTTTTAAAGTTCGAACCCAAGTCTGAAAACAGTGCTCATTAGAATGATGATTTCTGCAGATACGACATTTTATGCAATTTTCGTCACTGATTTCGTTTAAAACAATGTTTCTTATCACGTTTCCAAAATAGCAGCCCGTTTGGTACCATAGAGCCTGAAAAAATTTTTTTTAAAGTTCGAACCCGAGTCCGAAAACAGTGCCCATAAGAATGATGATTTTTGCAGAAACGACCATTGATGCACTTCTTATGACTGATTTCATTTAAGACCATTATTCTTATCACGATTCCAAAATTTAAGCGGTTTCGATACCAAGACCATGACAAAACGGCTTTTAAAGTTCGAACCCAAGTCTGAAAACAGTGCCCATAGGAATGATGATTTTGGCAGCAACGAATATTGATGCTATTTTTATGACTGATTTCGTTTAAGACAATGTTTTTTATCACTTTTCCAAAATAACAGCCCGATTGGTCCCATAGAGCCTGAAAAAATGGCTTTCAAAGTTCGAACCCAATTCTGAAAACACTGCCCATAGGAATGATGATTTATATTAAATGATTTATGACAATAGAGCCTAAAAAAAATAGGTTTTAAAGTTCAAACCCAAGTCTGAATATAGTGCCCATAGGAATGATGATTTTTGCAGAAACGAAACCATCTGCACTTTTTGTGCCTTATTTCGTTTCAGACCATGATTCTCATCACGATTCCAAAATTTAAGCGGTTTTGATACCATAGAGCCTGAAAAATAGCTTTTAAAGTTCGAAACCCAGTCTGAAAACAGTGCCCATAAGAATGATGATTTTTGCAGAAACGAATATTGATGCACTTTTTATGACTGATTTCATTGAATACCATGATTCTTATCACGATTCTAAAATTTAAGCGGTTTTGATACCATAGAGCCTGAAAAATAGCTTTTAAAGTTCGAAACCCAGTCTGAAAACAGTGCCCATAAGAATGATGATTTTTGCAGAAACGACTTTTGATGAACTTCTTATTACTGATTTCATTTAAGACCATTATTCTTATCACGATTCCAAAATTTAAGCGGTTTCGATACCAAAGACCCTGACAAAATGGCTTTTAAAGTTCGAACCCAAGTCTGAAAACAGTGAACATATGAATGATGATTTTTGCAGAAACGCATATTGATGCACTTTTTATGACTGATTTCATTTAATACCATGAATCTTATCACGATTCCAAAATTTAAGCGGTTTCGATACCAAAGAGCCTGACAAAATAACATTTAAAGTTCGAACCCAAATCTGAAAACAGTGAACATAGGAATGATGATTTTTGCAGAAACGAATATTGATGCACTTTTCTTACTGATTTCATTTAAGACCATGATTCTTATCACGATACCAAAATTTATGCGGTTTTGGTACCTCAGAGCTTGAAAAAATGGCTTTTAAATTTCGAACCCAAGTCTGAAAACAGTGCCCATAGGATTGATAATTTTTTCAGAAACGAATATTGATGCACTTTTTATGACTGATTTCATTTAAGACCATGATTCTTATCACGATTCCAAAATTCAAGCGGTTTTGATACCATAGAGCCTGAAAAATAGCTTTTAAAGTTCGAAACCAAGTCTGAAAACAGTGCCCATAGGAATGATGATTTTTGCAGAAACGAATATTCGTGCACTTTTTATGACTGATTTCATTTAAGACCATGATTCTTATCACGATTCCAAAATTTAAGCGGTTTCGTAACCAAAGTGCCTGACCAAATGGCTTTTAATGTAAGAACCCAAGTCTGAAAACAGTGAATATAGGAATGATGATTTTTGAAGAAACGAATTTTGATGCACTTTTTATGACTGATTTCATTTAAGACCATGATTCTTATCACGATTCCAAAATTTAAGCGGTTTCGTAACCAAAGTGCCTGACCAAATGGCTTTTAATGTAAGAACCCAAGTCTGAAAACAGTGAATATAGGAATGATGATTTTTGAAGAAACGAATTTTGATGCACTTTTTATGACTGATTTCATTTAAGACCATGATTCTTATCACGATTCCAAAATTTAAGCGGTTTCGTAACCAAAGTGCCTGACCAAATGGCTTTTAATGTACGAACCCAAGTCTGAAAACAGTGAATATAGGAATGATGATTTTTGCAGAAACGAATTTTGATGCATTTTTATTACTGATTTCATTTAAGACCATGATTCTTATCAGGATTCCAAAATTTATGCAGTTTTGTACCAAAGAGCCTGAAAAAATGGCTTTTAAATTTCGAACCCAAGTCTAAAAACAGTGCCCATAGGAATGATGATTTTCGCAGAAACGAAACATTATGCAACTTTTGTGACTGATTTCGTTTGAGACCATGGTTCTTATCACGATTCCGAAATTTCAGCCCGTTTCGTAACATAGAGCATGATAAAATGGTTTTTAAAGTTCGAAACCAAGTATGAAAACAGTGCACATAGGAATGATGATTTTTGAAGAAATAAAACTTTATGCAGATTTTGCGATTAATAACGTTTGGGACCATGTTTCTTAACACGTTTCCAAAATAACAGCCCGTTTGGTACCATAGAGCCTGAAAAAATGGCTTTCAAAGTTCGAACCCAAGTCTGAAAACAGTGCTCATAAGAATGATGATTTCTGCAGAAACGAAATTTAATGCAACTTTTGTTACTGATTTCGTTTAAGACAATGTTTCTTAACACGTTTCCAAAAAAGCAGCCCGTTTGGTACCATAGAGCCTGAAAAACATGCTTTTAAAGTTCGAACCCGAGTCTGAAAACAGTGCCCATAGGAATGATGATTATTGCAGAAACGAATATTGGTGCACTTTTTATGACTGATTTCATTAAAGACCATGATTCTTATCAAGATTCCAAAATTTGAGCGGTTTTGGTACCATAGAGCCTGAAAAAATGGCTTTTAAAGTTCGAACACAAGTCTGAAAACAGTGCTCATTAGAATGATGATTTCTGCAGATACGACATTTTATGCAATTTTCGTCACTGATTTCGTTTAAAACAATGTTTCTTATCACGTTTCAAAAATAGCAGCCCGTTTGGTACCATAGAGCCTGAAAAACATGCTTTTAAAGTTCGAACCCGAGTCTGAAAACAGTGCCCATAAGAATGATGATTTTTGCAGAAACGACTATTGATGCACTTCTTATGACTGATTTCATTTAGAACCATGATTCTTATCACGATTCCAAAATTTAAGCGGTTTCGATACCAAAGAGCCTGACAAAATGGCATTTAAAGTTCGAACCCAAGTCTGCAAACAGTGCTCATAAGAATGATGATTTTTGCAGAAACGAAATTTTATGCAATTTTCGTCACTGATTTCGTTTAAGATAATGTTTTTTATGACGTTTCCAAAATAACAGCCCGTTTGGTACCATAGAGCCTGAAAAAATGGCTTTTAAAGTTCGAACCCAAGTCTGAAAACAGTGCCCATAGGAATGATGATTTATGCAGAAACGAATATTGATGCACTTTTTATGACTGATTTCATTTAAGACCATGATTCTTATCACGATTCCAAAATTTAAAGTTCGAACCCAAGTCTGAAAACAGTGAACATAAGAATGATGATTTTTGCAGAAACGAATATTGATGCACTTTTTATGACTGATTTCATTTAATACCATGATTCTTATCACGATTCCAAAATATGAGCGGTTTTGATACAATAGAGAATGAAAAAATGGATTTTAAAGTTCGAACCCAAATCTGAAAACAGTGCCCATAGGAATGATGATTTTTGCAGAAACGAATATTGATGCCATTTTTATGACTGATTTCATTTAAGACCATGATTCTTATCACGATTCCAAAATTTAAGCGTTTTCGATACCAAAGAGCCTGAAAAAATGGCTTTTAAAGTTCGAACCCAAGTCTGAAAACAGTGCTCATTAGAATGATGATTTCTGCAGATACGACATTTTATGCAATTTTCGTCACTGATTTCGTTTAAAACAATGTTTCTTATCACGTTTCCAAAATAGCAGCCCGTTTGGTACCATAGAGCCTGAAAAACATGCTTTTAAAGTTCGAACCCGAGTCTGAAAACAGTTTCCATAAGAATGATGATTTTTGCAGAAACGACTATTGATGCACTTCTTATGACTGATTTCATTTAAGACCATGATTCTTATCACGATTCCAAAATTTAGGCGGTTTCGATACCAAAGAGCCTGACAAAATGACATTTAAAGTTCGAACCCAAGTCTGAAAACAGTGCCCATAGGAATGATGATTTATGCAGAAACGAATATTGATGCACTTTTTATGACTGATTTCATTTAAGACCATGATTCTTATCACGATTCCAAAATTTAAGCGGTTTCGTAACCAAAGTGCCTGACCAAATGGCTTTTAATGTACGAACCCAAGTCTGAAAACAGTGAATATAGGAATGATGATTTTTGCAGAAACGAATATTGATGCTTTTTTTATGACTGATTTCATTTATTACCATGATTCTTATCAAGATTCCAAAATTTGAGCGGTTTTGGTACCATAGAGCCTGAAAAAATGGCTTTTAAAGTTCGAACCCAAGTCTGAAAACAGTGCTCATTAGAATGATGATTTCTGCATATACGACATTTTATGCAATTTTCGTCACTGATTTCGTTTAAAACAATGTTTCTTATCACGTTTCCAAAATAGCAGCCCGTTTGGTACCATAGAGCCTGAAAAAATTGCTTTTAAAGTTCGAACCCGAGTCTGAAAACAGTGCACATAAGAATGAAGATTTTTGCAGAAACGACTATTGATGCACTTCTTATGACTGATTTCATTTAAGACCATTATTCTTATCACGATTCCAAAATTTAAGCGGTTTCGATACCAAGACCCTGACAAAATGGCTTTTAAAGTTCGAACCCAAGTCTGAAAACAGTGAACATAAGAATGATGATTTTTGCAGAAACGAATATTGATGCACTTTTTATGACTGATTTCATTTAATACCATGATTCTTATCACGATTCCAAAATATGAGCGGTTTTGATACAATAGAGAATGAAAAAATTGATTTTAAAGTTCGAACCCAAATCTGAAAACAGTGCACATAGGAATGATGATTTTTGCAGAAACGAATATTGATGCCATTTTTATGACTGATTTCATTTAAGACCATGATTCTTATCACGATTCCAAAATTTAAGCGTTTTCGATACCAAAGAGCCTGAAAAAATGGCTTTTAAAGTTCGAACCCAAGTCTGAAAACAGTGCTCATTAGAATGATGATTTCTGCAGATACGACATTTTATGCAATTTTCGTCACTGATTTCGTTTAAAACAATGTTTCTTATCACGTTTCCAAAATAGCAGCCCGTTTGGTACCATAGAGCCTGAAAAAATTGCTTTTAAAGTTCGAACCCGAGTCTGAAAACAGTGCCCATAAGAATGATGATTTTTGCAGAAACGACTATTGATGCACTTCTTATGACTGATTTCATTTAAGACCATTATTCTTATCACGATTCCAAAATTAAAGCGGTTTCGATACCAAAGACCCTGACAAAATGGCTTTTAAAGTTCGAACCCAAGTCTGAAAACAGTGAACATAGGAATGATGATTTTTGCAGAAACGAATATTGATGCACTTTTAATGACTGATTTCATTTAATACCATGATTCTTATCACGATTCCAAAATTTAAGCGGTTTTGATAACATAGAGCCTGAAAAATAGCTTTTAAAGTTCGAACCCAATTCTGAAAACAGTGCTCATAAGAATGATGATTTTTGCAGAAACGAATATTGATGCACTTTTTATGACTGATTTCATTTAATACCATGATTCTTATCACGATTCCAAAATTTAAGCGGTTTTGATAACATAGAGCCTGAAAAATAGCTTTTAAAGTTCGAACCCAATTCTGAAAACAGTGCTCATAAGAATGATGATTTCTGCAGAAACGAAATTTTATGCAATTTTTGTCACTGATTTCGTTTAAGACAATGTTTGTTAACACGTTATAACAGCCCGTTTGGTACCATAGAGCCTGAAAAAATGGCTTTTAAAGTTCGAACCCAAGTCTGAAAACAGTGCCCATAGACATGATGATTTTATCAGAAACGAAACTATATGCACTTTTTTTGCCTTATTTCGTTTCAGACCATGATTCTCATCGAGTTTCGATACCAAAGACCCTGACAAAATGGCTTTTAAAGTTCGAACCCAAGTCTGAAAACAGTGAACATAGGAATGATGATTTTTGCAGAAACGAATATTGATGCACTTTTTATGACTGATTTCATTTAATACCATGATTCTTATCACGATTCCAAAATATGAGCGGTTTTGATACAATAGAGAATGAAAAAATGGATTTTAAAGTTCGAACCCAAGTCTGAAAACAGTGCCCATAGGAATGATGATTTTTGCAGAAACGAATATTGATGCACTTTTTATGACTGATTTCATTTAAGACCATGATTCTTATCACGATTCCAAAATTTAAGCGGTTTCGATACCAAAGAGCCTGACAAAATGGCATTTAAAGTTCGAACCCAAGTCTGAAAACAGTGCTCATAAGAATGATGATTTTTGCAGAAACGAAATTTGAAGCAATTTTCGTCACTGATTTCGTTTAAGTTAATGTTTCTTATCACGTTTCCAAAATAACAGCCCGTTTGGTACCATAGAGCCTGAAAAAATGGCTTTTAAAGTTCGAACCCAAGTCTGAAAACAGTGCCCATAGAAATGATGATTTATGCAGAAACGAATATTGATGCACTTTTTATGACTGATTTCATTTAAGACCATGATTCTTATCAAGATTCCAAAATTTGAGAGGTTTTGGTACCATAGAGCCTGAAAAAATGGCTTTTAAAGTTCGAACCCAAGTCTGAAAACAGTGCTCATTAGAATGATGATTTCTGCAGATAAGACATTTTATGCAATTTTCGTCACTGATTTCGTTTAAAACAATGTTTCTTATCACGTATCCAAAATAGCAGCCCGTTTGGTACCATAGAGCCTGAAAAACATGCTTTTATAGTTCGAACCCGAGTCTGAAAACAGTGCCCAGAGGAATGATGATTTTTGCAGAAACGAATATTGGTGCACTTTTTATGACTGATTTCATTTAAGACCATGATTCTTATCAAGATTCCAAAATTTGAGCGGTTTTGGTACCATAGAGCCTAAAAAAATGGCTTTTAAAGTTCGAACCCAAGTCTGAAAACAGTGCTCATTAGAATGATGATTTCTGCAGATACGACATTTTATGCAATTTTCGTCACTGATTTCGTTTAAAACAATGTTTCTTATCACGTTTCCAAAATAGCAGCCCGTTTGGTACCATAGAGCCTGAAAAACATGCTTTTAAAGTTCGAACCCGAGTCTGAAAACAGTGCCGATAAGAATGATGATTTTTGCAGAAACGACTATTGATGCACTTCTTATGACTGATTTCATTTAATACCATGATTCTTATCACGATTCCAAAATATGAGCGGTTTTGATACAATAGAGAATGAAAAAATGGATTTTAAAGTTCGAACCCAAATCTGAAAACAGTGCCCATAGGAATGATGATTTTTGCAGAAACGAATATTGATGCACTTTTTATGACTGATTTCATTTAAGACCATGATTCTTATCACGATTCCAAAATTTAAGCGTTTTCGATACCAAAGAGCCTGAAAAAATGGCTTTTAAAGTTCGAACCCAAGTCTGAAAACAGTGCTCATTAGAATGATGATTTCTGCAGATACGACATTTTATGCAATTTTCGTCACTGATTTCGTTTAAAACAATGTTTCTTATCACGTTTCCAAAATAGCAGCCCGTTTGGTACCATAGAGCCTGAAAAAATTGCTTTTAAAGTTGGAACCCGAGTCTGAAAACAGTGCCCATAAGAATGATGATTTTTGCAGAAACGACTATTGATGCACTTCTTATGACTGATTTCATTTAAGACCATTATTCTTATCACGATTCCAAAATTTAAGCGGTTTCGATACCAAAGACCCTGACAAAATGGCTTTTAAAGTTCGAACCCAAGTCTGAAAACAGTGAACATAGGAATGATGATTTTTGCAGAAACAAATATTGATGCACTTTTTATGACTGATTTCATTTAATACCATGATTCTTATCACGATTCCAAAATTTAAGCGGTTTTGATACCATAGAGCCTGAAAAATAGCTTTTAAAGTTCGAAACCGAGTCTGAAAACAGCGCCCATAGGAATGATGATTTTTGCAGAAACGAATATTGATGCACTTTTTATGACTGATTTCATTAAATACCATGATTCTTATCACGATTCCAAAATTTAAGCGGTTTTGATACCATAGAGCCTGAAAAATAGCTTTTAAAGTTCGATCCCAATTCTGAAAACAGTGCTCATAAGAATGATGATTTCTGCAGAATCGAAATTTTATGCAACTTTTGTCACTGATTTCGTTTAAGACAATGTTTGTTAACACGTTATAACAGCCCGTTTGATACCATAGAGCCTGAAAAAATGGCTTTTAAAGTTCGAACCCAAGTCTGAAAACAGTGCCCATTGGAATGATGATTTTTGCAGAAACGAATATTGATGCAAATTTTATGAATGATTTCTTTTAAGACCATGATTCTTATCACGATTCCAAAATTTGAGCGGTTTTGGTACCATAGAGCCCTAAAAAATGGCTTTTAAAGTTCGAACCCGAGTCTGAAAAGCCCATAGGAATGATAATATTTTCAGAAACGAAACTTTATGCTTTTTTGTGACTGATTTCATTTAAGACCATGATTCTTATCACGATTCCAAAATTTATGCAGTTTTGTACCAAAGAGCCTGAAAAAATGGCTTTTAAATTTCGAACCCAAGTCTGAAAACAGTGCCCAAAGGAATGATGATTTTTGCAGAAACGAAACTATATGCACTTTTTGTGACTGATTTCGTTTCAGACCATGACTCTCATCACGATTCCAAAATTTAAGCGGTTTTGGTACCATAGAGCCTGAAAAAATGGCTTTCAAAGTTCGAACCCAAGTCTGAAAACAGTGCCCATAGGAATGATGATTTTTGCTAAAACGAATCTTTATGCAATTTTTGTGACTGATTTCGTTTAAGACTATGATACTTATCACGAATTAAATTTTCATCCCGTTTGAGACCATAAAGCCTGAAAAAATGGCTTTTAAAGTTCGAATCCAAGTCTGAAAAGCCCATAGGAATGATAATATTTTCAGAAACGAAACGTTATGCTTTTTTGTGACTGATTTCATTTAAGGCCATGATTCTTATCACGATTCCAAAATTTGAGCGGTTTTGGTACCATAGAAACTGAAAAAATGGCTTTTAAAGTTCGAACCCAAGTCTGAAAACAGTGCTCATTAGAATGATTTTTTCTGCATATACGACATTTTATGCAATTTTCGTAACTGATTTCGTTTAAAACAATGTTTCTTATCACGTTTCCAAAATAGCAGCCCGTTTGGTACCATAGAGCTTGAAAAAATTGCGTTTAAAGTTCGAACCCGAGTCTGAAAACAGTGCCCATAAGAATGATGATTTTTGCAGAAACGACTATTGATGCACTTCTTATGACTGATTTCATTTAAGACCATTATTCTTATCACGATTCCAAAATTTAAGCGGTTTCGATACCAAGACCCTGACAAAATGGCTTTTAAAGTTCGAACCCAAGTCTGAAAACAGTGAACATAGGAATGATGATTTTTGCAGAAACGAATATTGATGCACTTTTTATGACTGATTTCATTTAATACCATGATTCTTATCACGATTCCAAAATATGAGCGGTTTTGATACAATAGAGAATGAAAAAATGGATTTTAAAGTTCGAACCCACATCTGAAAACAGTGTCCATAGGAATGATGATTTTTGCAGAAACGAATATTGAGGCACTTTTTATGACTGATTTCATTTAAGACCATGATTCTTATAACGATTCCAAAATTAAAGCTTATTCGATACCAAAGAGCCTGAAAAAATGGCTTTTAAAGTTCGAACCCAAGTCTGAAAACAGTGCTCATTAGAATGATGATTTCTGCAGATACGACATATTATGCAATTTTCGTCACTGATTTCGTTTAAAACAATGTTTTTTATCACGTTTCCAAAATAGCAGCCCGTTTGTTACCATAGAGCCTGAAAAAATTGCTTTTAAAGTTCGAACCCGAGTCTGAAAACAGTGCCCATAAGAATGATGATTTTTGCAGAAACGACTATTGATGCACTTCTTATGACTGATTTCATTTAAGACCATTATTCTTATCACGATTCCAAAATTTAAGCGGTTTCGATACCAAAGACCCTGACAAAATGGCTTTTAAAGTTCGAACCCAAGTCTGAAAACAGTGAACATAGGAATGATGATTTTTGCAGAAACGAATATTGATGCACTTTTTATGACTGATTTCATTTAATACCATGATTCTTATCACGATTCCAAAATTTAAGCGGTTTTGATACCATAGAGCCTGAAAAATAGCTTTTAAAGTTCGAAACCAAGTCTGAAAACAGTGAACATATGAATGATGATTTTTGCAGAAACGAATATTGATGCACTTTTTATGACTGATTTCATTTAAGACCATGATTCTTATCACGATACCAAAATTTATGCGGTTTTGGTACCACAGAGCCTGAAAAAATGGCTTTTAAATTTCGAACCCAAGTCTGAAAACAGTGCCCATAGGATTGATAATTTTTTCAAAAACGAATATTGATGCACTTTTTATGACTGATTTCATTCAAGACCATGATTCTTATCACGATTCCATAATTTCAGCACGTTTGTTACCATAGAGCCTGAAAAAATAGCTTTTAAAGTTCGAAACCAAGTCTGAAAACAGTGCCCATAGGAATGATGATTTTTGCAGAAACGAATATTGGTGCACTTTTTATGACTGATTTCATTTAAGACCATGATTCTTATCAAGATTCCAAAATTTGAGCGGTTTTGGTACCATAGAGCCTGAAAAAATGGCTTTTAAATTTCGAACCCAAGTCTGAAAAAAGTGCAAGTAGGAATTATGATCATTTAAGACCATGATTCTTATCACGATTCCAAAATATAAGCGGTTTTGATACCATAGAGCCTGAAAAAATGGCTTTTAAAGTTCGAACCAGAGTCTGAAAACAAAGCCCATAGGAATGATGAATATCGCAGAAACGAAACATTATGCAACTTTTGTGACTGATTTCGTTTGAGACCATGGTACTTATCACGTTTCCTAAATTTCAGCCCTTTTCGTAAAATAGAGCGTGATAAAATGGCTTTTAAAAATCGAACCCAAGTAAGAAAACAGTGCACATAAATTTTTGAAGAAATAATACTTTATGCATATTTTGCGATTAATAACGTTTGGGACCATGTTTTTTAACACGTTTCCAAAATAACAGCCCGTTTGGTACCATAGAGCCTGAAAAAATGGGTTTCAAAGTTCGAACCCAAGTCTGAAAACAGTGCCCATAGGAATGATGATTTTTGCAGAAACGAATATTGATGCACTTTTTATGACTGATATTCATTTAATACCATAATTCTTATCACTATTCCATAATTTCAGCCCCTTTGTTACCATAGAACCTGAAAAAATGGCTTTTAAAGTTCGAACCCAAGTCTGAAAACAGTGCCCATAGATTTGATAATTTTTACAGAAACGAATATTGATGCACTTTAAATGACTGATTTCATTTAAGACTATGATTCTTATCACGATTCCAAAATATAAGTGGTTTTGATACCATAGAGCCTGAAAAAATTGCTTTTAAAGTTCGAACCCAAGTATGATGATTTTGGCAGAAACGAATATTGATGCACTTTAAATGACTGATTTCATTAAATACCATAATTCTTATCCTGATTCCAATATTTAAGCGGTTTTGATAACATAGAGCCTGAAAATTAGCTTTTAAAGTTCGAACCCAAGTCTGAAAACAGTGCCCATAGGAATGATGATTTTTGCAGAAACGAATATTGATGCACTTTTTATGACTGATTTCATTTAATACCATAATTCTTATCACGATTCCAAAATTTAAGCGGTTTTGATACCATATAGCCTGAAAACATGGCATTTTCAAATTTGAACCCAAGTCTGAAAAAAGTGCAAGTAGGAATTATGATTGTTGCATAAACGCATCTTTATGAAACTTTTGTGACTGATTTCGTTTAAGACCATGATTCTGATCACGATTCCATAATTTCAGCCCGTTTGTTACCATAGAGCCTGAAAAAATGGCTTTTAAAGTTCGAACCCAAGTTTGAAAACAGTGCTCATGGGATTGATGATTTTTGCAGAAACGAATATTGATGCAACTTTTTTGACTGATTTCGTTTGAGACCATCATTCTTATCACTATTCCACAATTTCAGCCCCTTTGTTACCATAGAACCTGAAAAAATGGCTTTTAAAGTTCGAACCCAAGTCTGAAAACAGTGCCCATAGAATTGATAATTTTTGCAGAAACGAATATTGATGCACTTGAAATGACTGATTTCATTTAAGACTATGATTCTTATCACGATTCCAAAATATAAGTGGTTTTGATACCATAGAGTATGAAAAAATGGCTTTTAAAGTTCGAACCCAAGTATGATGATTTTGGCAGAAACGAATATTGATGCACTTTTTATGACTGATTTCATTTAAGACCATGATTCATATTACGATTCCAAAATTTAAGCGGTTTTGGTACAATAGAGCCTGAAAAAATGGCTTTTAAAGTTCGAATCCAAGTCTGAAAACAGTGCCCATATGAATGATGATTTTTGCAGAAACGAATATTGATGCACTTTTTATGACTGATTTCATTTAATACCATGATTCTTATCACGATTCTAAAATTTAAGCGGTTTTGATACCATAGAGCCTGAAAAATAGCTTTTAAAGTTCGAAACCAAGTCTGAAAACAGTGCCCATAGGAATGATGATTTTTGCAGAAACGAGTATTGATGCACTTTTTATGACTGATTTCATTTAATACGATGATTCTTATCACGATTCCAAAATTTAAGCGGTTTTGATACCATAGAGCCTGAAAAATAGCTTTTAAAGTTCGAAACCAAGTCTGAAAACAGTGCCCATAAGAATGATGATTTTTGCAGAAACGACTTTTGATGCACTTCTTATTACTGATTTCATTTAAGACCATTATTCTTATCCCGATTCCAAAATTTAAGCGGTTTCGATACCAAAGACCCTGACAAAATGGCTTTTAAAGTTCGAACCCAAGTCTGAATACAGTGAACATATGAATGATGATTTTTGCAGAAACGCATATTGATGCACTTTTTATGACTGATTTCATTTAATACCATGAATCTTATCACGATTCCAAAATTTAAGCGGTTTCGATACCAAAGAGCCTGACAAAATAACATTTAAAGTTCGAACCCAAGTCTGAAAACAGTGCCCATATAATTGATGATTTTTTCAGAAACGAATATTGATGCACTTTTTATGACTGATTTCATTCAAGACCATGATTCTTATCACGATTCCAAAATTTGAGCGGTTTTGGTAGCATAGAGCCTGAAAAAATGGCTTTTAAAGTTCGAACCCAAGTCTGAAAACAGTGCTCATAAGAATGATGATTTCTGCAGATACGACATTTTATGCAATTTTCGTCACTGATTTCGTTTAAGACAATGTTTCTTATAACGTTTCCAAAATAGCAGCCCGTTTGGTACCATAGAGCCTGAAAAAATTGCTTTTAAAGTTCGAACCCAAGTCTGAAAACATTGCCCATAGGAATGATGATTTTATCAGAAACGAAACTTTATGCTTTTTTTGTGACTGATTTTGTTTCAGACAATGTTTCTTATCACGTTTCCAAAATAACAGTTCGTTTGGTACCATAGAGCCTGAAGAAATGGCTTTTAAATTTCGAACCAGAGTCTGAAAACAGTGCCCATTGGAATGATGATTTTTGCAGAAACGAATATTGATGCAAATTTTATGAATGATTTCTTTTAAGACCATGATTCTTATCACGATTCCAAAATTTGAGCGGTTTTGGTACCATAGAGCCCTAAAAAATGGCTTTTAAAGTTCGAACCCGAGTCTGAAAAGCCCATAGGAATGATAATATTTTCAGAAACGAAACTTTATGCTTTTTTGTGAGTGATTTCATTTAAGACCATGATTCTTATCACGATTCCAAAATTTATGCAGTTGTGTACCAAAGAGCCTGAAAAAATGGCTTTTAAATTTCGAACCCAAGTCTGAAAACAGTGCCCAAAGGAATGATGATTTTTGCAGAAACGAAACTATATGCACTTTTTGTGACTGATTTCGTTTCAGACCATGACTCTCATCACGATTCCAAAATTTAAGCGGTTTTGGTACCATAGAGCCTGAAAAAATGGCTTTCAAAGTTCGAACCCAAGTCTGAAAACAGTGCCCATAGGAATGATGATTTTTGCTAAAACGAATCTTTATGCAATTTTTGTGACTGATTTCGTTTAAGACTATGATACTTATCACGAATTAAATTTTCATCCCGTTTGAGACCATAAAGCCTGAAAAAATGGCTTTTAAAGTTCGAATCCAAGTCTGAAAAGCCCATAGGAATGATAATATTTTCAGAAACGAAACGTTATGCTTTTTTGTGACTGATTTCATTTAAGGCCATGATTCTTATCACGATTCCAAAATTTGAGCGGTTTTGGTACCATAGAACCTGAAAAAATGGCTTTTAAAGTTCGAACCCAAGTCTGAAAACAGTGCTCATTAGAATGATGTTTTCTGCATATACGACATTTAATGCAATTTTCGTAACTGATTTCGTTTAAAACAATGTTTCTTATCACGTTTCCAAAATAGCAGCCCGTTTGGTACCATAGAGCTTGAAAAAATTGCGTTTAAAGTTCGAACCCGAGTCTGAAAACAGTGCCCATAAGAATGATGATTTTTGCAGAAACGACTATTGATGCACTTCTTATGACTGATTTCATTTAAGACCATTATTCTTATCACGATTCCAAAATTTAAGCGGTTTCGATACCAAGACCCTGACAAAATGGCTTTTAAAGTTCGAACCCAAGTCTGAAAACAGTGAACATAGGAATGATGATTTTTGCAGAAACGAATATTGATGCACTTTTTATGACTGATTTCATTTAATACCATGATTCTTATCACGATTCCAAAATATGAGCGGTTTTGATACAATAGAGAATGAAAAAATGGATTTTAAAGTTCGAACCCACATCTGAAAACAGTGTCCATAGGAATGATGATTTTTGCAGAAACGAATATTGAGGCACTTTTTATGACTGATTTCATTTAAGACCATGATTCTTATAACGATTCCAAAATTAAAGCTTATTCGATACCAAGAGCCTGAAAAAATGGCTTTTAAAGTTCGAACCCAAGTCTGAAAACAGTGCTCATTAGAATGATGATTTCTGCAGATACGACATATTATGCAATTTTCGTCACTGATTTCGTTTAAAACAATGTTTTTTATCACGTTTCCAAAATAGCAGCCCGTTTGTTACCATAGAGCCTGAAAAAATTGCTTTTAAAGTTCGAACCCGAGTCTGAAAACAGTGCCCATAAGAATGATGATTTTTGCAGATACGACTATTGATGCACTTCTTATGACTGATTTCATTTAAGACCATTATTCTTATCACGATTCCAAAATTTAAGCGGTTTCGATACCAAAGACCCTGACAAAATGGCTTTTAAAGTTCGAACCCAAGTCTGAAAACAGTGAACATAGGAATGATGATTTTTGCAGAAACGAATATTGATGCACTTTTTATGACTGATTTCATTTAATACCATGATTCTTATCACGATTCCAAAATTTAAGCGGTTTTGATACCATAGAGCCTGAAAAATAGCTTTTAAAGTTCGAAACCAAGTCTGAAAACAGTGAACATATGAATGATGATTTTTGCAGAAACGAATATTGATGCACTTTTTATGACTGATTTCATTTAAGACCATGATTCTTATCACGATACCAAAATTTATGCGGTTTTGGTACCACAGAGCCTGAAAAAATGGCTTTTAAATTTCGAACCCAAGTCTGAAAACAGTGCCCATAGGATTGATAATTTTTTCAGAAACGAATATTGATGCACTTTTTATGACTGATTTCATTCAAGACCATGATTCTTATCACGATTCCATAATTTCAGCACGTTTGTTACCATAGAGCCTGAAAAAATAGCTTTTAAAGTTCGAAACCAAGTCTGAAAACAGTGCCCATAGGAATGATGATTTTTGCAGAAACGAATATTGGTGCACTTTTTATGACTGATTTCATTTAAGACCATGATTCTTATCAAGATTCCAAAATTTGAGCGGTTTTGGTACCATAGAGCCTGAAAAAATGGCTTTTAAATTTCGAACCCAAGTCTGAAAAAAGTGCAAGTAGGAATTATGATCATTTAAGACCATGATTCTTATCACGATTCCAAAATATAAGCGGTTTTGATACCATAGAGCCTGAAAAAATGGCTTTTAAAGTTCGAACCAGAGTCTGAAAACAAAGCCCATAGGAATGATGAATATCGCAGAAACGAAACATTATGCAACTTTTGTGACTGATTTCGTTTGAGACCATGGTACTTATCACGTTTCCTAAATTTCAGCCCTTTTCGTAAAATAGAGCGTGATAAAATGGCTTTTAAAAATCGAACCCAAGTAAGAAAACAGTGCACATAAATTTTTGAAGAAATAATACTTTATGCATATTTTGCGATTAATAACGTTTGGGACCATGTTTTTTAACACGTTTCCAAAATAACAGCCCGTTTGGTACCATAGAGCCTGAAAAAATGGGTTTCAAAGTTCGAACCCAAGTCTGAAAACAGTGCCCATAGGAATGATGATTTTTGCAGAAACGAATATTGATGCACTTTTTATGACTGATATTCATTTAATACCATAATTCTTATCACTATTCCATAATTTCAGCCCCTTTGTTACCATAGAACCTGAAAAAATGGCTTTTAAAGTTCGAACCCAAGTCTGAAAACAGTGCCCATAGAATTGATAATTTTTACAGAAACGAATATTGATGCACTTTAAATGACTGATTTCATTTAAGACTATGATTCTTATCACGATTCCAAAATATAAGTGGTTTTGATACCATAGAGCCTGAAAAAATTGCTTTTAAAGTTCGAACCCAAGTATGATGATTTTGGCAGAAACGAATATTGATGCACTTTAAATGACTGATTTCATTAAATACCATAATTCTTATCCTGATTCCAATATTTAAGCGGTTTTGATAACATAGAGCCTGAAAATTAGCTTTTAAAGTTCGAACCCAAGTCTGAAAACAGTGCCCATAGGAATGATGATTTTTGCAGAAACGAATATTGATGCACTTTTTATGACTGATTTCATTTAATACCATAATTCTTATCACGATTCCAAAATTTAAGCGGTTTTGATACCATATAGCCTGAAAACATGGCATTTTCAAATTTGAACCCAAGTCTGAAAAAAGTGCAAGTAGGAATTATGATTGTTGCATAAACGCATCTTTATGAAACTTTTGTGACTGATTTCGTTTAAGACCATGATTCTGATCACGATTCCATAATTTCAGCCCGTTTGTTACCATAGAGCCTGAAAAAATAGCTTTTAAAGTTCGAAACCAAGTCTGAAAACAGTGCCCATAGGAATGATAATTTTTTCAGAAACGAATATTGATGCACTTTTTATGACTGATTTCATTCAAGACCATGATTCTTATCACGATTCCATAATTTCAGCACGTTTGTTACCATAGAGCCTGAAAAAATAGCTTTTAAAGTTCGAAACCAAGTCTGAAAACAGTGCCCATAGGAATGATGATTTTTGCAGAAACGAATATTGATGCACTTTTTATGACTGATATTCATTTAATACCATAATTCTTATCACTATTCCATAATTTCAGCCCCTTTGTTACCATAGAACCTGAAAAAATGGCTTTTAAAGTTCGAACCCAAGTCTGAAAACAGTGCCCATAGGAATGATGATTTTTGCAGAAACGAATATTGATGCACTTTTTATGACTGATTTCATTTAATACCATAATTCTTATCACGATTCCAAAATATAAGTGGTTTTGATACCATAGAGCCTGAAAAAATTGCTTTTAAAGTTCGAACCCAAGTATGATGATTTTGGCAGAAACGAATATTGATGCACTTTAAATGACTGATTTCATTAAATACCATAATTCTTATCCTGATTCCAATATTTAAGCGGTTTTGATAACATAGAGCCTGAAAATTAGCTTTTAAAGTTCGAACCCAAGTCTGAAAACAGTGCCCATAGGAATGATGATTTTTGCAGAAACGAATATTGATGCACTTTTTATGACTGATTTCATTTAATACCATAATTCTTATCACGATTCCAAAATTTAAGCGGTTTTGATACCATATAGCCTGAAAACATGGCATTTTCAAATTTGAACCCAAGTCTGAAAAAAGTGCAAGTAGGAATTATGATTGTTGCATAAACGCATCTTTATGAAACTTTTGTGACTGATTTCGTTTAAGACCATGATTCTGATCACGATTCCATAATTTCAGCCCGTTTGTTACCATAGAGCCTGAAAAAATGGCTTTTAAAGTTCGAACCCAAGTTTGAAAACAGTGCTCATGGGATTGATGATTTTTGCAGAAACGAATATTGATGCAACTTTTTTGACTGATTTCGTTTGAGACCATCATTCTTATCACTATTCCACAATTTCAGCCCCTTTGTTACCATAGAACCTGAAAAAATGGCTTTTAAAGTTCGAACCCAAGTCTGAAAACAGTGCCCATAGAATTGATAATTTTTGCAGAAACGAATATTGATGCACTTGAAATGACTGATTTCATTTAAGACTATGATTCTTATCACGATTCCAAAATATAAGTGGTTTTGATACCATAGAGTATGAAAAAATGGCTTTTAAAGTTCGAACCCAAGTATGATGATTTTGGCAGAAACGAATATTGATGCACTTTTTATGACTGATTTCATTTAAGACCATGATTCATATTACGATTCCAAAATTTAAGCGGTTTTGGTACAATAGAGCCTGAAAAAATGGCTTTTAAAGTTCGAATCCAAGTCTGAAAACAGTGCCCATATGAATGATGATTTTTGCAGAAACGAATATTGATGCACTTTTTATGACTGATTTCATTTAATACCATGATTCTTATCACGATTCTAAAATTTAAGCGGTTTTGATACCATAGAGCCTGAAAAATAGCTTTTAAAGTTCGAAACCAAGTCTGAAAACAGTGCCCATAGGAATGGTGATTTTTGCAGAAACGAGTATTGATGCACTTTTTATGACTGATTTCATTTAATACGATGATTCTTATCACGATTCCAAAATTTAAGCGGTTTTGATACCATAGAGCCTGAAAAATAGCTTTTAAAGTTCGAAACCAAGTCTGAAAACAGTGCCCATAAGAATGATGATTTTTGCAGAAACGACTTTTGATGCACTTCTTATTACTGATTTCATTTAAGACCATTATTCTTATCCCGATTCCAAAATTTAAGCGGTTTCGATACCAAAGACCCTGACAAAATGGCTTTTAAAGTTCGAACCCAAGTCTGAATACAGTGAACATATGAATGATGATTTTTGCAGAAACGCATATTGATGCACTTTTTATGACTGATTTCATTTAATACCATGAATCTTATCACGATTCCAAAATTTAAGCGGTTTCGATACCAAAGAGCCTGACAAAATAACATTTAAAGTTCGAACCCAAGTCTGAAAACAGTGCCCATATAATTGATGATTTTTTCAGAAACGAATATTGATGCACTTTTTATGACTGATTTCATTCAAGACCATGATTCTTATCACGATTCCAAAATTTGAGCGGTTTTGGTACCATAGAGCCTGAAAAAATGGCTTTTAAAGTTCGAACCCAAGTCTGAAAACAGTGCTCATAAGAATGATGATTTCTGCAGATACGACATTTTATGCAATTTTCGTCACTGATTTCGTTTAAGACAATGTTTCTTATAACGTTTCCAAAATAGCAGCCCGTTTGGTACCATAGAGCCTGAAAAAATTGCTTTTAAAGTTCGAACCCAAGTCTGAAAACATTGCCCATAGGAATGATGATTTTATCAGAAACGAAACTTTATGCTTTTTTTGTGACTGATTTTGTTTCAGACAATGTTTCTTATCACGTTTCCAAAATAACAGTTCGTTTGGTACCATAGAGCCTGAAGAAATGGCTTTTAAATTTCGAACCAGAGTCTGAAAACAGTGCCCATTGGAATGATGATTTTTGCAGAAACGAATATTGATGCAAATTTTATGAATGATTTCTTTTAAGACCATGATTCTTATCACGATTCCAAAATTTGAGCGGTTTTGGTACCATAGAGCCCTAAAAAATGGCTTTTAAAGTTCGAACCCGAGTCTGAAAAGCCCATAGGAATGATAATATTTTCAGAAACGAAACTTTATGCTTTTTTGTGAGTGATTTCATTTAAGACCATGATTCTTATCACGATTCCAAAATTTATGCAGTTTTGTACCAAAGAGCCTGAAAAAATGGCTTTTAAATTTCGAACCCAAGTCTGAAAACAGTGCCCAAAGGAATGATGATTTTTGCAGAAACGAAACTATATGCACTTTTTGTGACTGATTTCGTTTCAGACCATGACTCTCATCACGATTCCAAAATTTAAGCGGTTTTGGTACCATAGAGCCTGAAAAAATGGCTTTCAAAGTTCGAACCCAAGTCTGAAAACAGTGCCCATAGGAATGATGATTTTTGCTAAAACGAATCTTTATGCAATTTTTGTGACTGATTTCGTTTAAGACTATGATACTTATCACGAATTAAATTTTCATCCCGTTTGAGACCATAAAGCCTGAAAAAATGGCTTTTAAAGTTCGAATCCAAGTCTGAAAAGCCCATAGGAATGATAATATTTTCAGAAACGAAACGTTATGCTTTTTTGTGACTGATTTCATTTAAGGCCATGATTCTTATCACGATTCCAAAATTTGAGCGGTTTTGGTACCATAGAACCTGAAAAAATGGCTTTTAAAGTTCGAACCCAAGTCTGAAAACAGTGCTCATTAGAATGATGTTTTCTGCATATACGACATTTAATGCAATTTTCGTAATGATTTCGTTTAAAACAATGTTTCTTATCACGTTTCCAAAATAGCAGCCCGTTTGGTACCATAGAGCTTGAAAAAATTGCGTTTAAAGTTCGAACCCGAGTCTGAAAACAGTGCCCATAAGAATGATGATTTTTGCAGAAACGACTATTGATGCACTTCTTATGACTGATTTCATTTAAGACCATTATTCTTATCACGATTCCAAAATTTAAGCGGTTTCGATAACAAGACCCTGACAAAATGGCTTTTAAAGTTCGAACCCAAGTCTGAAAACAGTGAACATAGGAATGATGATTTTTGCAGAAACGAATATTGATGCACTTTTTATGACTGATTTCATTTAATACCATGATTCTTATCACGATTCCAAAATATGAGCGGTTTTGATACAATAGAGAATGAAAAAATGGATTTTAAAGTTCGAACCCACATCTGAAAACAGTGTCCATAGGAATGATGATTTTTGCAGAAACGAATATTGAGGCACTTTTTATGACTGATTTCATTTAAGACCATGATTCTTATAACGATTCCAAAATTAAAGCTTATTCGATACCAAAGAGCCTGAAAAAATGGCTTTTAAAGTTCGAACCCAAGTCTGAAAACAGTGCTCATTAGAATGATGATTTCTGCAGATACGACATATTATGCAATTTTCGTCACTGATTTCGTTTAAAACAATGTTTTTTATCACGTTTCCAAAATAGCAGCCCGTTTGTTACCATAGAGCCTGAAAAAATTGCTTTTAAAGTTCGAACCCGAGTCTGAAAACAGTGCCCATAAGAATGATGATTTTTGCAGAAACGACTATTGATGCACTTCTTATGACTGATTTCATTTAAGACCATTATTCTTATCACGATTCCAAAATTTAAGCGGTTTCGATACCAAAGACCCTGACAAAATGGCTTTTAAAGTTCGAACCCAAGTCTGAAAACAGTGAACATAGGAATGATGATTTTTGCAGAAACGAATATTGATGCACTTTTTATGACTGATTTCATTTAATACCATGATTCTTATCACGATTCCAAAATTTAAGCGGTTTTGATACCATAGAGCCTGAAAAATAGCTTTTAAAGTTCGAAACCAAGTCTGAAAACAGTGAACATATGAATGATGATTTTTGCAGAAACGAATATTGATGCACTTTTTATGACTGATTTCATTTAAGACCATGATTCTTATCACGATACCAAAATTTATGCGGTTTTGGTACCACAGAGCCTGAAAAAATGGCTTTTAAATTTCGAACCCAAGTCTGAAAACAGTGCCCATAGGATTGATAATTTTTTCAGAAACGAATATTGATGCACTTTTTATGACTGATTTCATTCAAGACCATGATTCTTATCACGATTCCATAATTTCAGCACGTTTGTTACCATAGAGCCTGAAAAAATAGCTTTTAAAGTTCGAAACCAAGTCTGAAAACAGTGCCCATAGGAATGATGATTTTTGCAGAAACGAATATTGGTGCACTTTTTATGACTGATTTCATTTAAGACCATGATTCTTATCAAGATTCCAAAATTTGAGCGGTTTTGGTACCATAGAGCCTGAAAAAATGGCTTTTAAATTTCGAACCCAAGTCTGAAAAAAGTGCAAGTAGGAATTATGATCATTTAAGACCATGATTCTTATCACGATTCCAAAATATAAGCGGTTTTGATAACATAGAGCCTGAAAAAATGGCTTTTAAAGTTCGAACCAGAGTCTGAAAACAAAGCCCATAGGAATGATAAATATCGCAGAAACGAAACATTATGCAACTTTTGTGACTGATTTCGTTTGAGACCATGGTACTTATCACGTTTCCTAAATTTCAGCCCTTTTCGTAAAATAGAGCGTGATAAAATGGCTTTTAAAAATCGAACCCAAGTAAGAAAACAGTGCACATAAATTTTTGAAGAAATAATACTTTATGCATATTTTGCGATTAATAACGTTTGGGACCATGTTTTTTAACACGTTTCCAAAATAACAGCCCGTTTGGTACCATAGAGCCTGAAAAAATGGGTTTCAAAGTTCGAACCCAAGTCTGAAAACAGTGCCCATAGGAATGATGATTTTTGCAGAAACGAATATTGATGCACTTTTTATGACTGATATTCATTTAATACCATAATTCTTATCACTATTCCATAATTTCAGCCCCTTTGTTACCATAGAACCTGAAAAAATGGCTTTTAAAGTTCGAACCCAAGTCTGAAAACAGTGCCCATAGAATTGATAATTTTTACAGAAACGAATATTGATGCACTTTAAATGACTGATTTCATTTAAGACTATGATTCTTATCACGATTCCAAAATATAAGTGGTTTTGATACCATAGAGCCTGAAAAATAGCTTTTAAAGTTCGAAACCCAGTCTGAAAACAGTGCCCATAAGAATGATGATTTTTGCAGAAACGAATATTGATGCACTTTTTATGACTGATTTCATTTAATACCATGATTCTTATCACGATTCTAAAATTTAAGCGGTTTTGATACCATAGAGCCTGAAAAATAGCTTTTAAAGTTCGAAACCCAGTCTGAAAACAGTGCCCATAAGAATGATGATTTTTGCAGAAACGACTTTTGATGCACTTCTTATTACTGATTTCATTTAAGACCATTATTCTTATCACGATTCCAAAATTTAAGCGGTTTCGATACCAAAGACCCTGACAAAATGGCTTTTAAAGTTCGAACCCAAGTCTGAAAACAGTGAACATATGAATGATGATTTTTGCAGAAACGCATATTGATGCACTTTTTATGACTGATTTCATTTAAGACCATGATTCTTATCATGATTCCAAAATTTAGGCGGTTTTGATACCATATAGCCTGAAAACATGGCATTTTCAAATTTGAACCCAAGTCTGAAAAAAGTGCAAGTAGGAATTATGATTGTTGCATAAACGCATCTTTATGAAACTTTTGTGACTGATTTCGTTTAAGACCATGATTCTGATCACGATTCCATAATTTCAGCCCGTTTGTTACCATAGAGCCTGAAAAAATGGCTTTTAAAGTTCGAACCCAAGTTTGAAAACAGTGCTCATGGGATTGATGATTTTTGCAGAAACGAATATTGATGCAACTTTTTTGACTGATTTCGTTTGAGACCATCATTCTTATCACTATTCCACAATTTCAGCCCCTTTGTTACCATAGAACCTGAAAAAATGGCTTTTAAAGTTCGAACCCAAGTCTGAAAACAGTGCCCATAGAATTGATAATTTTTGCAGAAACGAATATTGATGCACTTGAAATGACTGATTTCATTTAAGACTATGATTCTTATCACGATTCCAAAATATAAGTGGTTTTGATACCATAGAGTATGAAAAAATGGCTTTTAAAGTTCGAACCCAAGTATGATGATTTTGGCAGAAACGAATATTGATGCACTTTTTATGACTGATTTCATTTAAGACCATGATTCATATTACGATTCCAAAATTTAAGCGGTTTTGGTACAATAGAGCCTGAAAAAATGGCTTTTAAAGTTCGAATCCAAGTCTGAAAACAGTGCCCATATGAATGATGATTTTTGCAGAAACGAATATTGATGCACTTTTTATGACTGATTTCATTTAATACCATGATTCTTATCACGATTCTAAAATTTAAGCGGTTTTGATACCATAGAGCCTGAAAAATAGCTTTTAAAGTTCGAAACCAAGTCTGAAAACAGTGCCCATAGGAATGATGATTTTTGCAGAAACGAGTATTGATGCACTTTTTATGACTGATTTCATTTAATACGATGATTCTTATCACGATTCCAAAATTTAAGCGGTTTTGATACCATAGAGCCTGAAAAATAGCTGTTAAAGTTCGAAACCAAGTCTGAAAACAGTGCCCATAAGAATGATGATTTTTGCAGAAACGACTTTTGATGCACTTCTTATTAATGATTTCATTTAAGACCATTATTCTTATCCCGATTCCAAAATTTAAGCGGTTTCGATACCAAAGACCCTGACAAAATGGCTTTTAAAGTTCGAACCCAAGTCTGAATACAGTGAACATATGAATGATGATTTTTGCAGAAACGCATATTGATGCACTTTTTATGACTGATTTCATTTAATACCATGAATCTTATCACGATTCCAAAATTTAAGCGGTTTCGATACCAAAGAGCCTGACAAAATAACATTTAAAGTTCGAACCCAAGTCTGAAAACAGTGCCCATATAATTGATGATTTTTTCAGAAACGAATATTGATGCACTTTTTATGACTGATTTCATTCAAGACCATGATTCTTATCACGATTCCAAAATTTGAGCGGTTTTGGTACCATAGAGCCTGAAAAAATGGCTTTTAAAGTTCGAACCCAAGTCTGAAAACAGTGCTCATAAGAATGATGATTTCTGCAGATACGACATTTTATGCAATTTTCGTCACTGATTTCGTTTAAGACAATGTTTCTTATAACGTTTCCAAAATAGCAGCCCGTTTGGTACCATAGAGCCTGAAAAAATTGCTTTTAAAGTTCGAACCCAAGTCTGAAAACATTGCCCATAGGAATGATGATTTTCGCAGAAACGAAACACTATGCAACTTTTGTGACTGATTTCGTTTGAGACCATGGTTCTTATCACGATTCCGAAATTTCAGCCCGTTTCGTAACATAGAGCATGATAAAATGGCTTTTAAAGTTCGAAACCAAGTATGAAAACAGTGCACATAGGAATGATGATTTTTGAAGAAATAAAACTTTATGCAGATTTTGCGATTAATAACGTTTGGGACCATGTTTCTTAACACGTTTCCAAAATAACAGCCCGTTTGGTACCATAGAGCCTGAAAAAATGGCTTTCAAAGTTCGAACCCAAGTCTGAAAACAGTGCCCATAGGAATGATGATTTTTGCAGAAACGAATATTGATGCACTTTTTATGACTGATTTCATTTAATACCATGATTCTTATCACGATTCCAAAATATGAGCGGTTTTGATACAATAGAGAATGAAAAAATGGATTTTAAAGTTCGAACCCAAATCTGAAAACAGTGCCCATAGGAATGATGATTTTTGCAGAAACGAATATTGATGCACTTTTTATGACTGATTTCATTTAAGACCATTATTCTTATCACGATTCCAAAATTAAAGCGGTTTCGATACCAAGACCCTGACAAAATGGCTTTTAAAGTTCGAACCCGAGTCTGAAAACAGTGCCCATAAGAATGATGATTTTTGCAGAAACGACTATTGATGCACTTCTTATGACTGATTTCATTTAAGACCATTATTCTTATCACGATTCCAAAATTTAAGCGGTTTCGATATCAAAGACCCTGACAAAATGGCTTTTAAAGTTCGAACCCAAGTCTGAAAACAGTGAACATAGGAATGATGATTTTTGCAGAAACGAATATTGATGCACTTTTTATGACTGATTTCATTTAATACCATGATTCTTATCACGATTCCAAAATTTAAGCGGTTTTGATACCATAGAGCCTGAAAAATAGCTTTTAAAGTTCGAAACCAAGTCTGAAAACAGTGAACATATGAATGATGATTTTTGCAGAAACGAATATTGATGCACTTTTTATGACTGATTTCATTTAAGACCATGATTCTTATCACGATACCAAAATTTATGCGGTTTTGGTACCACAGAGCCTGAAAAAATGGCTTTTAAATTTCGAACCCAAGTCTGAAAACAGTGCCCATAGGATTGATAATTTTTTCAGAAACGAATATTGATGCAACTTTTTTGACTGATTTCTTTTGAGACCATCATTCTTATCACTATTCCATAATTTCAGCCCCTTTGTTACCATAGAACCTGAAAAAATGGCTTTTAAAGTTCGAACCCAAGTCTGAAAACAGTGCCCATAGAATTGATAATTTTTACAGAAACGAATATTGATGCACTTTAAATGACTGATTTCATTTAAGACTATGATTCTTATCACGATTCCAAAATATAAGTGGTTTTGATACCATAGAGCCTGAAAAAATTGCTTTTAAAGTTCGAACCCAAGTATGATGATTTTGGCAGAAACGAATATTGATGCACTTTAAATGACTGATTTCATTTAATACCATAATTCTTATCACGATTCCAATATTTAAGCGGTTTTGATACCATAGAGCCTGAAAATTAGCTTTTAAAGTTCGAACCCAAGTCTGAAAAAAGTGCAAGTAGGAATTATGATCATTTAAGACCATGATTCTTATCACGATTCCAAAATATAAGCGGTTTTGATACCATAGAGCCTGAAAAAATGGCTTTTAAAGTTCGAACCAGAGTCTGAAAACAAAGCCCATAGGAATGATGAATATCGCAGAAACGAAACATTATGCAACTTTTGTGACTGATTTCGTTTGAGACCATGGTACTTATCACGTTTCCTAAATTTCAGCCCTTTTCGTAAAATAGAGCGTGATAAAATGGCTTTTAAAAATCGAACCCAAGTAAGAAAACAGTGCACATAAATTTTTGAAGAAATAATACTTTATGCAGATTTTGCGATTAATAACGTTTGGGACCATGTTTTTTAACACGTTTCCAAAATAACAGCCCGTTTGGTACCATAGAACCTGAAAAAATGGGTTTCAAAGTTCGAACCCAAGTCTGAAAACAGTGCCCATAGGAATGATAATTTTTGCAGAAACGAATATTGATGCAACTTTTTTGACTGATTTCTTTTGAGACCATCATTCTTATCACTATTCCATAATTTCAGCCCCTTTGTTACCATAGAACCTGAAAAAATGGCTTTTAAAGTTCGAACCCAAGTCTGAAAACAGTGCCCATAGAATTGATAATTTTTACAGAAACGAATATTGATGCACTTTAAATGACTGATTTCATTTAAGACTATGATTCTTATCACGATTCCAAAATATAAGTGGTTTTGATACCATAGAGCCTGAAAAAATTGCTTTTAAAGTTCGAACCCAAGTATGATGATTTTGGCAGAAACGAATATTGATGCACTTTAAATGACTGATTTCATTTAATACCATAATTCTTATCACGATTCCAATATTTAAGCGGTTTTGATACCATAGAGCCTGAAAATTAGCTTTTAAAGTTCGAACCCAAGTCTGAAAATAGTGCCCATAGGAATGATGATTTTTGCAGAGACGAATATTGATGCACTTTTTATGACTGATTTCATTTAATACCATAATTCTTATCACGATTCCAAAATTTAAGCGGTTTTGATACCATATAGCCTGAAAACATGGCATTTTCAAATTTGAACCCAAGTCTGAAAAAAGTGCAAGTAGGAATTATGATTGTTGCATAATCGCATCTTTATGAGACTTTTGTGACTGATTTCGTTTAAGACCATGATTCTGATCACGATTCCATAATTTCAGCCCGTTTGTTACCATAGAGCCTGAAAAAATGGCTTTTAAAGTTCGAACCCAAGTTTGAAAACAGTGCTCATGGGATTGATGATTTTTGCAGAAACGAATATTGATGCAACTTTTTTGACTGATTTCTTTTGAGACCATCATCCTTATCACTATTCCACAATTTCAGCCCCTTTGCTACCATAGAACCTGAAAAAATGGCTTTTAAAGTTCGAACCCAGGTCTGAAAACAGTGCCCATAGGAATGATGATTTTATCAGAAACGAAACTATATGCACTTTTTGTGCCTTCTTTCGTTTCAGACCATGATTTTCATCACGATTCCAAAATTTAAGCGGTTTTGGTACAATAGTGCCTGAAAAAATGGCTTTTAAAGTTCGAACCCAAGTCTGAAAACAGTGCCCATAGAATTGATAATTTTTACAGAAACGAATATTGATGCACTTTAAATGACTGATTTCATTTAAGACTATGATTCTTATCACGATTCCAAAATATAAGTGGTTTTGATACCATAGAGCCTGAAAAAATTGCTTTTAAAGTTCGAACCCAAGTATGATGATTTTGGCAGAAACGAATATTGATGCACTTTAAATGACTGATTTCATTTAATACCATAATTCTTATCACGATTCCAATATTTAAGCGGTTTTGATACCATAGAGCCTGAAAATTAGCTTTTAAAGTTCGAACCCAAGTCTGAAAATAGTGCCCATAGGAATGATGATTTTTGCAGAGACGAATATTGATGCACTTTTTATGACTGATTTCATTTAATACCATAATTCTTATCACGATTCCAAAATTTAAGCGGTTTTGATACCATATAGCCTGAAAACATGGCATTTTCAAATTTGAACCCAAGTCTGAAAAAAGTGCAAGTAGGAATTATGATTGTTGCATAATCGCATCTTTATGAGACTTTTGTGACTGATTTCGTTTAAGACCATGATTCTGATCACGATTCCATAATTTCAGCCCGTTTGTTACCATAGAGCCTGAAAAAATGGCTTTTAAAGTTCGAACCCAAGTTTGAAAACAGTGCTCATGGGATTGATGATTTTTGCAGAAACGAATATTGATGCAACTTTTTTGACTGATTTCTTTTGAGACCATCATCCTTATCACTATTCCACAATTTCAGCCCCTTTGCTACCATAGAACCTGAAAAAATGGCTTTTAAAGTTCGAACCCAGGTCTGAAAACAGTGCCCATAGGAATGATGATTTTATCAGAAACGAAACTATATGCACTTTTTGTGCCTTCTTTCGTTTCAGACCATGATTTTCATCACGATTCCAAAATTTAAGCGGTTTTGGTACAATAGTGCCTGAAAAAATGGCTTTTAAAGTTCGAATCCAAGTCTGAAAACAGTGCCCATATGAATGATGATTTTTGCAGAAACGAATATTGATGCACTTTTTATGACTGATTTCATTTAATACCATGATTCTTATCACGATTCTAAAATTTAAGCGGTTTTGATACCATAGAGCCTGAAAAATAGCTTTTAAAGTTCGAAACCAAGTCTGAAAACAGTGCCCATAGGAATGGTGATTTTTGCAGAAACGAATATTGATGCACTTTTTATGACTGATTTCATTTAAGACCATTATTCTTATCACGATTCCAAAATTTTAGCGGTTTCGATACCAAAGACCCTGACAAAATAGCTTTTAAAGTTCGAACCCAAGTCTGAAAACAGTGAACATAGGAATGATGATTTTTGCAGAAACGAATCTTGATGCACTTTTTATGACTGCTTTCATTTAATACCATGATTCTTATCACGATTCGAAAATTTAAGCGGTTTTGATACCATAGAGCCTGAAAAATAGCTTTTAAAGTTCGAAACCCAGTCTGAAAACAGTGCCCATAAGAATGATGATTTTTGCAGAAACGAATATTGATGCACTTTTTATGACTGATTTCATTTAATACCATGATTCTTATCACGATTCAAAAATTTAAGCGGTTTTGATACCATAGAGCCTGAAAAATAGCTTTTAAAGTTCGAAACCCAGTCTGAAAACAGTGCCCATAAGAATGATGATTTTTGCAGAAACGACTTTTGATGCACTTCTTATTACTGATTTCATTTAAGACCATTATTCTTATCACGATTCCAAAATTTAAGCGGTTTCGATACCAAAGACCCTGACAAAATGGCTTTTAAAGTTCGAACCCAAGTCTGAAAACAGTGAACATATGAATGATGATTTTTGCAGAAACGCATATTGATGCACTTTTTATGACTGATTTCATTTAATACCATGAATCTTATCACGATTCCAAAATTTAAGCGGTTTCGATACCAAAGAGCCTGACAAAATAACATTTAAAGTTCGAACCCAAATCTGAAAACAGTGAACATAGGAATGATGATTTTTGCAGAAACGAATATTGATGCACTTTTCTTACTGATTTCATTTAAGACCATGATTCTTATCACGATACCAAAATTTATGCGGTTTTGGTACCTCAGAGCTTGAAAAAATGGCTTTTAAATTTCGAACCCAAGTCTGAAAACAGTGCCCATAGGATTGATAATTTTTTCAGAAACGAATATTGATGCACTTTTTATGACTGATTTCATTTAAGACCATGATTCTTATCACGATTCCAAAATTCAAGCGGTTTTGATACCATAGAGCCTGAAAAATAGCTTTTAAAGTTCGAAACCAAGTCTGAAAACAGTGCCCATAGGAATGATGATTTTTGCAGAAACGAATATTCGTGCACTTTTTATGACTGATTTCATTTAAGACCATGATTCTTATCACGATTCCAAAATTTAAGCGGTTTTGATACCATAGAGCCTGAAAAATAGCTTTTAAAGTTCGAACCCAAGTCTGAAAACAGTGAACATAGGAATGATGATTTTTGCAGAAACGAATATTGATGCACTTTTTATGACTGATTTCATTTAATACCATGATTCTTATCACGATTCCAAAATTTAAGCGGTTTTGATACCAAAGACCCTGACAAAATGGCTTTTAAAGTTCGAACCCAAGTCTGAAAACAGTGAACATAGGAATGATGATTTTTGCAGAAACGAATATTGATGCACTTTTTATGACTGATTTCATTTAATACCATGATTCTTATCACGATTCCAAAATTTAAGCGGTTTTGATACCATAGAGCCTGAAAAATAGCTTTTAAAGTTCGAAACCAAGTCTGAAAACAGTGAACATATGAATGATGATTTTTGCAGAAACGAATATTGATGCACTTTTTATGACTGATTTCATTTAAGACCATGATTCTTATCACGATACCAAAATTTATGCGGTTTTGGTACCACAGAGCCTGAAAAAATGGCTTTTAAATTTCGAACCCAAGTCTGAAAACAGTGCCCATAGGATTGATAATTTTTTCAGAAACGAATATTGATGCACTTTTTATGACTGATTTCATTCAAGACCATGATTCTTATCACGATTCCATAATTTCAGCACGTTTGTTACCATAGAGCCTGAAAAAATAGCTTTTAAAGTTCGAAACCAAGTCTGAAAACAGTGCCCATAGGAATGATGATTTTTGCAGAAACGAATATTGGTGCACTTTTTATGACTGATTTCATTTAAGACCATGATTCTTATCAAGATTCCAAAATTTGAGCGGTTTTGGTACCATAGAGCCTGAAAAAATGGCTTTTAAATTTCGAACCCAAGTCTGAAAAAAGTGCAAGTAGGAATTATGATCATTTAAGACCATGATTCTTATCACGATTCCAAAATATAAGCGGTTTTGATAACATAGAGCCTGAAAAAATGGCTTTTAAAGTTCGAACCAGAGTCTGAAAACAAAGCCCATAGGAATGATAAATATCGCAGAAACGAAACATTATGCAACTTTTGTGACTGATTTCGTTTGAGACCATGGTACTTATCACGTTTCCTAAATTTCAGCCCTTTTCGTAAAATAGAGCGTGATAAAATGGCTTTTAAAAATCGAACCCAAGTAAGAAAACAGTGCACATAAATTTTTGAAGAAATAATACTTTATGCATATTTTGCGATTAATAACGTTTGGGACCATGTTTTTTAACACGTTTCCAAAATAACAGCCCGTTTGGTACCATAGAGCCTGAAAAAATGGGTTTCAAAGTTCGAACCCAAGTCTGAAAACAGTGCCCATAGGAATGATGATTTTTGCAGAAACGAATATTGATGCACTTTTTATGACTGATATTCATTTAATACCATAATTCTTATCACTATTCCATAATTTCAGCCCCTTTGTTACCATAGAACCTGAAAAAATGGCTTTTAAAGTTCGAACCCAAGTCTGAAAACAGTGCCCATAGAATTGATAATTTTTACAGAAACGAATATTGATGCACTTTAAATGACTGATTTCATTTAAGACTATGATTCTTATCACGATTCCAAAATATAAGTGGTTTTGATACCATAGAGCCTGAAAAATAGCTTTTAAAGTTCGAAACCCAGTCTGAAAACAGTGCCCATAAGAATGATGATTTTTGCAGAAACGAATATTGATGCACTTTTTATGACTGATTTCATTTAATACCATGATTCTTATCACGATTCTAAAATTTAAGCGGTTTTGATACCATAGAGCCTGAAAAATAGCTTTTAAAGTTCGAAACCCAGTCTGAAAACAGTGCCCATAAGAATGATGATTTTTGCAGAAACGACTTTTGATGCACTTCTTATTACTGATTTCATTTAAGACCATTATTCTTATCACGATTCCAAAATTTAAGCGGTTTCGATACCAAAGACCCTGACAAAATGGCTTTTAAAGTTCGAACCCAAGTCTGAAAACAGTGAACATATGAATGATGATTTTTGCAGAAACGCATATTGATGCACTTTTTATGACTGATTTCATTTAAGACCATGATTCTTATCATGATTCCAAAATTTAGGCGGTTTTGATACCATATAGCCTGAAAACATGGCATTTTCAAATTTGAACCCAAGGCTGAAAAAAGTGCAAGTAGGAATTATGATTGTTGCATAAACGCATCTTTATGAAACTTTTGTGACTGATTTCGTTTAAGACCATGATTCTGATCACGATTCCATAATTTCAGCCCGTTTGTTACCATAGAGCCTGAAAAAATGGCTTTTAAAGTTCGAACCCAAGTTTGAAAACAGTGCTCATGGGATTGATGATTTTTGCAGAAACGAATATTGATGCAACTTTTTTGACTGATTTCGTTTGAGACCATCATTCTTATCACTATTCCACAATTTCAGCCCCTTTGTTACCATAGAACCTGAAAAAATGGCTTTTAAAGTTCGAACCCAAGTCTGAAAACAGTGCCCATAGAATTGATAATTTTTGCAGAAACGAATATTGATGCACTTGAAATGACTGATTTCATTTAAGACTATGATTCTTATCACGATTCCAAAATATAAGTGGTTTTGATACCATAGAGTATGAAAAAATGGCTTTTAAAGTTCGAACCCAAGTATGATGATTTTGGCAGAAACGAATATTGATGCACTTTTTATGACTGATTTCATTTAAGACCATGATTCATATTACGATTCCAAAATTTAAGCGGTTTTGGTACAATAGAGCCTGAAAAAATGGCTTTTAAAGTTCGAATCCAAGTCTGAAAACAGTGCCCATATGAATGATGATTTTTGCAGAAACGAATATTAATGCAACTTTTGTAACTGATTTCGTTTGAGACCATGGTTCTTATCACGATTCCGAAATTTCAGCCCGTTTCGTAACATAGAGCATGATAAAATGGCTTTTAAAGTTCGAAACCAAGTATGAAAACAGTGCACATAGGAATGATGATTTTTGAAGAAATAAAACTTTATGCAGATTTTGCGATTAATAACGTTTGGGACCATGTTTCTTAACACGTTTCCAAAATAACAGCCCGTTTGGTACCATAGAGCCTGAAAAAATGGCTTTCAAAGTTCGAACCCAAGTCTGAAAACAGTGCCCATAGGAATGATGATTTTTGCAGAAACGAATATTGATGCACTTTTTATGACTGATTTCATTTAATACCATGATTCTTATCACGATTCCAAAATATGAGCGGTTTTGATACAATAGAGAATGAAAAAATGGATTTTAAAGTTCGAACCCAAATCTGAAAACAGTGCCCATAGGAATGATGATTTTTGCAGAAACGAATATTGATGCACTTTTTATGACTGATTTCATTTAAGACCATTATTCTTATCACGATTCCAAAATTAAAGCGGTTTCGATACCAAGACCCTGACAAAATGGCTTTTAAAGTTCGAACCCGAGTCTGAAAACAGTGCCCATAAGAATGATGATTTTTGCAGAAACGACTATTGATGCACTTCTTATGACTGATTTCATTTAAGACCATTATTCTTATCACGATTCCAAAATTTAAGCGGTTTCGATATCAAAGACCCTGACAAAATGGCTTTTAAAGTTCGAACCCAAGTCTGAAAACAGTGAACATAGGAATGATGATTTTTGCAGAAACGAATATTGATGCACTTTTTATGACTGATTTCATTTAATACCATGATTCTTATCACGATTCCAAAATTTAAGCGGTTTTGATACCACAGAGCCTGAAAAAATGGCTTTTAAATTTCGAACCCAAGTCTGAAAACAGTGCCCATAGGATTGATAATTTTTTCAGAAACGAATATTGATGCAACTTTTTTGACTGATTTCTTTTGAGACCATCATTCTTATCACTATTCCATAATTTCAGCCCCTTTGTTACCATAGAACCTGAAAAAATGGCTTTTAAAGTTCGAACCCAAGTCTGAAAACAGTGCCCATAGAATTGATAATTTTTACAGAAACGAATATTGATGCACTTTAAATGACTGATTTCATTTAAGACTATGATTCTTATCACGATTCCAAAATATAAGTGGTTTTGATACCATAGAGCCTGAAAAAATTGCTTTTAAAGTTCGAACCCAAGTATGATGATTTTGGCAGAAACGAATATTGATGCACTTTAAATGACTGATTTCATTTAATACCATAATTCTTATCACGATTCCAATATTTAAGCGGTTTTGATACCATAGAGCCTGAAAATTAGCTTTTAAAGTTCGAACCCAAGTCTGAAAAAAGTGCAAGTAGGAATTATGATCATTTAAGACCATGATTCTTATCACGATTCCAAAATATAAGCGGTTTTGATACCATAGAGCCTGAAAAAATGGCTTTTAAAGTTCGAACCAGAGTCTGAAAACAAAGCCCATAGGAATGATGAATATCGCAGAAACGAAACATTATGCAACTTTTGTGACTGATTTCGTTTGAGACCATGGTACTTATCACGTTTCCTAAATTTCAGCCCTTTTCGTAAAATAGAGCGTGATAAAATGGCTTTTAAAAATCGAACCCAAGTAAGAAAACAGTGCACATAAATTTTTGAAGAAATAATACTTTATGCAGATTTTGCGATTAATAACGTTTGGGACCATGTTTTTTAACACGTTTCCAAAATAACAGCCCGTTTGGTACCATAGAACCTGAAAAAATGGGTTTCAAAGTTCGAACCCAAGTCTGAAAACAGTGCCCATAGGAATGATAATTTTTGCAGAAACGAATATTGATGCAACTTTTTTGACTGATTTCTTTTGAGACCATCATTCTTATCACTATTCCATAATTTCAGCCCCTTTGTTACCATAGAACCTGAAAAAATGGCTTTTAAAGTTCGAACCCAAGTCTGAAAACAGTGCCCATAGAATTGATAATTTTTACAGAAACGAATATTGATGCACTTTAAATGACTGATTTCATTTAAGACTATGATTCTTATCACGATTCCAAAATATAAGTGGTTTTGATACCATAGAGCCTGAAAAAATTGCTTTTAAAGTTCGAACCCAAGTATGATGATTTTGGCAGAAACGAATATTGATGCACTTTAAATGACTGATTTCATTTAATACCATAATTCTTATCACGATTCCAATATTTAAGCGGTTTTGATACCATAGAGCCTGAAAATTAGCTTTTAAAGTTCGAACCCAAGTCTGAAAACAGTGCCCATAGGAATGATGATTTTTGCAGAGACGAATATTGATGCACTTTTTATGACTGATTTCATTTAATACCATAATTCTTATCACGATTCCAAAATTTAAGCGGTTTTGATACCATATAGCCTGAAAACATGGCATTTTCAAATTTGAACCCAAGTCTGAAAAAAGTGCAAGTAGGAATTATGATTGTTGCATAATCGCATCTTTATGAGACTTTTGTGACTGATTTCGTTTAAGACCATGATTCTGATCACGATTCCATAATTTCAGCCCGTTTGTTACCATAGAGCCTGAAAAAATGGCTTTTAAAGTTCGAACCCAAGTTTGAAAACAGTGCTCATGGGATTGATGATATTTGCAGAAACGAATATTGATGCAACTTTTTTGACTGATTTCGTTTGAGACCATCATCCTTATCACTATTCCACAATTTCAGCCCCTTTGCTACCATAGAACCTGAAAAAATGGCTTTTAAAGTTCGAACCCAGGTCTGAAAACAGTGCCCATAGGAATGATGATTTTATCAGAAACGAAACTATATGCACTTTTTGTGCCTTCTTTCGTTTCAGACCATGATTTTCATCACGATTCCAAAATTTAAGCGGTTTTGGTACAATAGTGCCTGAAAAAATGGCTTTTAAAGTTCGAATCCAAGTCTGAAAACAGTGCCCATATGAATGATGATTTTTGCAGAAACGAATATTGATGCACTTTTTATGACTGATTTCATTTAATACCATGATTCTTATCACGATTCTAAAATTTAAGCGGTTTTGATACCATAGAGCCTGAAAAATAGCTTTTAAAGTTCGAAACCAAGTCTGAAAACAGTGCCCATAGGAATGATGATTTTTGCAGAAACGAATATTGATGCACTTTTTATGACTGATTTCATTTAAGACCATTATTCTTATCACGATTCCAAAATTTTAGCGGTTTCGATACCAAAGACCCTGACAAAATAGCTTTTAAAGTTCGAACCCAAGTCTGAAAACAGTGAACATAGGAATGATGATTTTTGCAGAAACGAATCTTGATGCACTTTTTATGACTGCTTTCATTTAATACCATGATTCTTATCACGATTCCAAAATTTAAGCGGTTTTGATACCATAGAGCCTGAAAAATAGCTTTTAAAGTTCGAAACCCAGTCTGAAAACAGTGCCCATAAGAATGATGATTTTTGCAGAAACGAATATTGATGCACTTTTTATGACTGATTTCATTTAATACCATGATTCTTATCACGATTCCAAAATTTAAGCGGTTTTGATACCATAGAGCCTGAAAAATAGCTTTTAAAGTTCGAAACCCAGTCTGAAAACAGTGCCCATAAGAATGATGATTTTTGCAGAAACGACTTTTGATGCACTTCTTATTACTGATTTCATTTAAGACCATTATTCTTATCACGATTCCAAAATTTAAGCGGTTTCGATACCAAAGACCCTGACAAAATGGCTTTTAAAGTTCGAACCCAAGTCTGAAAACAGTGAACATATGAATGATGATTTTTGCAGAAACGCATATTGATGCACTTTTTATGACTGATTTCATTTAATACCATGAATCTTATCACGATTCCAAAATTTAAGCGGTTTCGATACCAAAGAGCCTGACAAAATAACATTTAAAGTTCGAACCCAAATCTGAAAACAGTGAACATAGGAATGATGATTTTTGCAGAAACGAATATTGATGCACTTTTCTTACTGATTTCATTTAAGACCATGATTCTTATCACGATACCAAAATTTATGCGGTTTTGGTACCTCAGAGCTTGAAAAAATGGCTTTTAAATTTCGAACCCAAGTCTGAAAACAGTGCCCATAGGATTGATAATTTTTTCAGAAACGAATATTGATGCACTTTTTATGACTGATTTCATTTAAGACCATGATTCTTATCACGATTCCAAAATTCAAGCGGTTTTGATACCATAGAGCCTGAAAAATAGCTTTTAAAGTTCGAAACCAAGTCTGAAAACAGTGCCCATAGGAATGATGATTTTTGCAGAAACGAATATTCGTGCACTTTTTATGACTGATTTCATTTAAGACCATGATTCTTATCACGATTCTAAAATTTAAGCGGTTTTGATACCATAGAGCCTGAAAAATAGCTTTTAAAGTTCGAAACCAAGTCTGAAAACAGTGCCCATAGGAATGATGATTTTTGCAGAAACGAATATTGATGCACTTTTTATGACTGATTTCATTTAAGACCATTATTCTTATCACGATTCTAAAATTTAAGCGGTTTTGATACCATAGAGCCTGAAAAATAGCTTTTAAAGTTCGAAACCAAGTCTGAAAACAGTGCCCATAGGAATGATGATTTTTGCAGAAACGAATATTGATGCACTTTTTATGACTGATTTCATTTAAGACCATTATTCTTATCACGATTCCAAAATTTTAGCGGTTTCGATACCAAAGACCCTGACAAAATAGCTTTTAAAGTTCGAACCCAAGTCTGAAAACAGTGAACATAGGAATGATGATTTTTGCAGAAACGAATCTTGATGCACTTTTTATGACTGCTTTCATTTAATACCATGATTCTTATCACGATTCCAAAATTTAAGCGGTTTTGATACCATAGAGCCTGAAAAATAGCTTTTAAAGTTCGAAACCCAGTCTGAAAACAGTGCCCATAAGAATGATGATTTTTGCAGAAACGAATATTGATGCACTTTTTATGACTGATTTCATTTAATACCATGATTCTTATCACGATTCCAAAATTTAAGCGGTTTTGATACCATAGAGCCTGAAAAATAGCTTTTAAAGTTCGAAACCCAGTCTGAAAACAGTGCCCATAAGAATGATGATTTTTGCAGAAACGACTTTTGATGCACTTCTTATTACTGATTTCATTTAAGACCATTATTCTTATCACGATTCCAAAATTTAAGCGGTTTCGATACCAAAGACCCTGACAAAATGGCTTTTAAAGTTCGAACCCAAGTCCGAAAACAGTGAACATATGAATGATGATTTTTGCAGAAACGCATATTGATGCACTTTTTATGACTGATTTCATTTAATACCATGAATCTTATCACGATTCCAAAATTTAAGCGGTTTCGATACCAAAGAGCCTGACAAAATAACATTTAAAGTTCGAACCCAAATCTGAAAACAGTGAACATAGGAATGATGATTTTTGCAGAAACGAATATTGATGCACTTTTCTTACTGATTTCATTTAAGACCATGATTCTTATCACGATACCAAAATTTATGCGGTTTTGGTACCTCAGAGCTTGAAAAAATGGCTTTTAAATTTCGAACCCAAGTCTGAAAACAGTGCCCATAGGATTGATAATTTTTTCAGAAACGAATATTGATGCACTTTTTATGACTGATTTCATTTAAGACCATGATTCTTATCACGATTCCAAAATTCAAGCGGTTTTGATACCATAGAGCCTGAAAAATAGCTTTTAAAGTTCGAAACCAAGTCTGAAAACAGTGCCCATAGGAATGATGATTTTTGCAGAAACGAATATTCGTGCACTTTTTATGACTGATTTCATTTAAGACCATGATTCTTATCACGATTCCAAAATTTAAGCGGTTTTGATACCATAGAGCCTGAAAAATAGCTTTTAAAGTTCGAACCCGGCGGGCATAGTCCAGTGGTAACGCATTGGACTGCCATTCCGAAGGTCGCGGGTTCGAACCCGGCGTGCGCAAATAAATTTTATTTGATTAATTTGTGTTATTTCACAATTAATTAACTAAAATATAATATATAGTATATTTGCGGCACGTTCCAGAGTGGAAGATACTACCAGTATCGCCCTGGTGTAAGACCACCATTCAGAATTGAAACGTTGCTCCAAATGGCTTTAGCCGTGTTTAGTGACTAGATCTGAATAGCCAGGTACTTCCCCACCTTCCTCTTTCCCTTCCCCACTTACCTTCAGCCTCACAACATCCCCCAATTGGGGATGCCATAGTCTCACTGGCTCCAGACGGGAGCAGTTGGGACTCTTGTGAGGTATTCTCTATAAAAAAAAAAAGAACCCAAGTCTGAAAACAGTGCCCATAGGAATGATGATTTTTGCAGAAACGAAACCATATGCACTTTTTGTGCCTTATTTCGTTTCAGACCATGATTCTCATCACGATTCCAAAATTTTAGCGGTTTTGGTACAATAGAGCCTGGAAAAATGTCTTTTAAAAATCGAACCCAAGTCTGAAAACAGTGCCCATATAATTGATGATTTTTTCAGAAACGAATATTGATGCACTTTTTATGACTGATTTCATTTAATACCATGATTCTTATCACGATTCTAAAATTTAAGCGGTTTTGGTACCATAGAGCCTGAAAAAATGGCTTTTAAAGTTCGAACCCAAGTCTGAAAACAGTGCTCATAAGAATGATGATTTCTGCAGAAACGAATATTGATGCACTTTTTATGACTGATTTCATTTAAGACCATTATTCTAATCACGATTCCAAAATTTTAGCGGTTTCGATACCAAAGACCCTGACAAAATAGCTTTTAAAGTTCGAACCCAAGTCTGAAAACAGTGAACATAGGAATGATGATTTTTGCAGAAACGCATATTGATGCACTTTTTATGACTGATTTCATTTAATACCATGAATCTTATCACGATTCCAAAATTTAAGCGGTTTCGATACCAAAGACCCTGACAAAATGGCTTTTAAAGTTCGAACCCAAGTCTGAAAACAGTGAACATATGAATGATGATTTTTGCAGAAACGCATATTGATGCACTTTTTATGACTGATTTCATTTAATACCATGAATCTTATCACGATTCCAAAATTTAAGCGGTTTCGATACCAAAGAGCCTGACAAAATAACATTTAAAGTTCGAACCCAAATCTGAAAACAGTGAACATAAAAATTATTAAATCTTTAATTGACAGCCCTAATTTGTTGGAACTTATTTGCATTAATGTTCCTGCTAGGCAAACTCGCAGTAAAGATACTTTTAAATTTAACAAGAACCTCAACACTAATTATTCTATTTTTTCACCAATTCCTAGAATTCACAACCTTGCGAATAAATACTGTGAACTTATAGATATATTTGGTTTTGACAATTTTGTGAGCTTTAAAAGGCAACTTATTTCGATTCTATCGGCTAATAATTAACTTTTATAGCTTTAATAATTTTATTACATCTTCTCCCATTCGAAACCTTTCAAGTAAATTATATCCATATTTGTTTGTTTTTTATTTGCTCTACTATACACTTATAATTGTATGCTTATACCTACTAACTACTTTTTATACATAACACTATGTTCCATCTCAGATCTTATTATTTCTTATTCATGTCGATATTGCTAAATTCTATTAGTTTTTGCTTTTTACAGGTGCAACTCTTATTTTGTTATTTTTTTTTTTTTTAAATCTCTGTTATAATGTTCTTTACCTCACGAGTAAGTTACACTCTAATTTATATTGGTTTATCGATTTGTTAAACACACAATTAATACTGGGTTTAAACACACCCACTTACTTACTTTTTATGTTGAACTTTCTTTTACTTACTATTTCATGCTTGGGTATATTTTATATTGAATCCATCTTATTAGTGTTTTGCTAATTTGCACAAAATTTTATTATATGTGTTGCTTTCTTACAATTAACTCCATTTATCTTCTTATGTTCAATTATTGTAATCAATGTAAATGTATATTTTCATGTAAAAGCCCATTAGGGCGTAAATAAAATAATAAATAAATAAATAAATAAATAAATAAATAGGAATGATGATTTTTGCAGAAACGAATATTGATGCACTTTTCTTACTGATTTCATTTAAGACCATGATTCTTATCACGATACCAAAATTTATGCGGTTTTGGTACCTCAGAGCTTGAAAAAATGGCTTTCAAATTTCGAACCCAAGTCTGAAAACAGTGCCCATAGGATTGATAATTTTTTCAGAAACGAATATTGATGCACTTTTTATGACTGATTTCATTTAAGACCATGATTCTTATCACGATTCCAAAATTCAAGCGGTTTTGATACCATAGAGCCTGAAAAATAGCTTTTAAAGTTCGAAACCAAGTCTGAAAACAGTGCCCATAGGAATGATGATTTTTGCAGAAACGAATATTCGTTCCCTTTTATGACTGATTTCATTTAAGACCATGATTCTTATCACGATTCCAAAATTTAAGCGGTTTTGATACCATAGAGCCTGAAAAATAGCTTTTAAAGTTCGAACCCGGCGGGCATAGTCCAGTGGTAACGCATTGGACTGCCATTCCGAAGGTCGCGGGTTCGAACCCGGCGTGCGCAAATAAATTTTATTTGATTAATTTGTGTTATTTCACAATTAATTAACTAAAATATAATATATAGTATATTTGCGGCACGTTCCAGAGTGGAAGATACTACCAGTATCGCCCTGGTGTAAGACCACCATTCAGAATTGAAACGTTGCTCCAAATGGCTTTAGCCGTGTTTAGTGACTAGATCTGAATAGCCAGGTACTTCCCCACCTTCCTCTTTCCCTTCCCCACTTACCTTCAGCCTCACAACATCCCCCAATTGGGGATGCCATAGTCTCACTGGCTCCAGACGGGAGCAGTTGGGACTCTTGTGAGGTATTCTCTATAAAAAAAAAAGAACCCAAGTCTGAAAACAGTGCCCATAGGAATGATGATTTTTGCAGAAACGAAACCATATGCACTTTTTGTGCCTTATTTCGTTTCAGACCATGATTCTCATCACGATTCCAAAATTTAAGCGGTTTTGATACCATAGAGCCTGAAAAATAGCTTTTAAAGTTCGAAACCCAGTCTGAAAACAGTGCCCATAAGAATGATGATTTTTGCAGAAACGAATATTGATGCACTTTTTATGACTGATTTCATTTAATACCATTATTCTTATCACGATTCCAAAATTTAAGCGGTTTCGATACCAAAGACCCTGACAAAATGGCTTTTAAAGTTCGAACCCAAGTCTGAAAACAGTGAACATATGAATGATGATTTTTGCAGAAACGCATATTGATGCACTTTTTATGACTGATTTCATTTAAGACCATGATTCTTATCACGATTCCAAAATTCAAGCGGTTTTGATACCATAGAGCCTGAAAAATAGCTTTTAAAGTTCGAAACCAAGTCTGAAAACAGTGATCATAAGAATGATGATTTCTGCAGAAACGAAATTTAATGCAACTTTTGTTACTGATTTCGTTTAAGACAATGTTTCTTAACACGTTTCCAAAATAACAGCCCGTTTGGTACCATAGAGCCTGAAAAATTGGCTTTTAAAGTGCGAACCCAAGTCTGATAACAGAGCCCATAGAAATGATGATTTTATCAGAAACGAAACTTTATGCTTTTTTTGTGTCTGATTTTGTTTCAGACAATGTTTCTTATCACGTTTCCAAAATAACAGTTCGTTTGGTACCATAGAGCCTGAAAAAATGGCTTTTAAATTTCGAACCAGAGTCTGAAAACAGTGCCCATTGGAATGATGATTTTCGCAGAAACGAATATTGATGCAAATTTTATGAATGATTTCTTTAAAGACCATGATTCTTATCACGATTCCAAAATTTGAGCGGTTTTGGTACCATAGAGCCCTAAAAAATGGCTTTTAAAGTTCGAACCCGAGTCAGAAAAGCCCATAGGAATGATAATATTTTCAGAAACGAAACTTTATGCTTTTTTGTGACTGATTTCATTTAAGACCATGATTCTTATCACGATTCCAAAATTTGAGCGGTTTTGGTACCATAGAGCCTGAAAAAATGGCTTTTAAAGTTCGAACCCAAGTCTGAAAACAGTGCTCATTAGAATGATGATTTCTGCAGATACGACATTTTATGCAATTTTCGTCACTGATTTCGTTTAAAACAATGTTTCTTATCACGTTTCCAAAATAGCAGCCCGTTTGGTACCATAGAGCCTGAAAAAATTTTTTTTAAAGTTCGAACCCGAGTCCGAAAACAGTGCCCATAAGAATGATGATTTTTGCAGAAACGACCATTGATGCACTTCTTATGACTGATTTCATTTAAGACCATTATTCTTATCACGATTCCAAAATTTAAGCGGTTTCGATACCAAGACCCTGACAAAACGGCTTTTAAAGTTCGAACCCAAGTCTGAAAACAGTGCTCATTAGAATGATGATTTCTGCAGATACGACATTTTATGCAATTTTCGTCACTGATTTCGTTTAAGACAATGTTTTTTATCACTTTTCCAAAATAACAGCCCGATTGGTCCCATAGAGCCTGAAAAAATGGCTTTCAAAGTTCGAACCCAATTCTGAAAACACTGCCCATAGGAATGATGATTTATATTAAATGATTTATGACAATAGAGCCTAAAAAAAATAGGTTTTAAAGTTCAAACCCAAGTCTGAATATAGTGCCCATAGGAATGATGATTTTTGCAGAAACGAAACCATCTGCACTTTTTGTGCCTTATTTCGTTTCAGACCATGATTCTCATCACGATTCCAAAATTTAAGCGGTTTTGATACCATAGAGCCTGAAAAATAGCTTTTAAAGTTCGAAACCCAGTCTGAAAACAGTGCCCATAAGAATGATGATTTTTGCAGAAACGAATATTGATGCACTTTTTATGACTGATTTCATTTAATACCATGATTCTTATCACGATTCTTAAATTTAAGCGGTTTTGATACCATAGAGCCTGAAAAATAGCTTTTAAAGTTCGAAACCCAGTCTGAAAACAGTGCCCATAAGAATGATGATTTTTGCAGAAACGACTTTTGATGAACTTCTTATTACTGATTTCATTTAAGACCATTATTCTTATCACGATTCCAAAATTTAAGCGGTTTCGATACCAAAGACCCTGACAAAATGGCTTTTAAAGTTCGAACCCAAGTCTGAAAACAGTGAACATATGAATGATGATTTTTGCAGAAACGCATATTGATGCACTTTTTATGACTGATTTCATTTAATACCATGAATCTTATCACGATTCCAAAATTTAAGCGGTTTCGATACCAAAGAGCCTGACAAAATAACATTTAAAGTTCGAACCCAAATCTGAAAACAGTGAACATAGGAATGATGATTTTTGCAGAAACGAATATTGATGCACTTTTCTTACTGATTTCATTTAAGACCATGATTCTTATCACGATACCAAAATTTATGCGGTTTTGGTACCTCAGAGCTTGAAAAAATGGCTTTTAAATTTCGAACCCAAGTCTGAAAACAGTGCCCATAGGATTGATAATTTTTTCAGAAACGAATATTGATGCACTTTTTATGACTGATTTCATTTAAGACCATGATTCTTATCACGATTCCAAAATTCAAGCGGTTTTGATACCATAGAGCCTGAAAAATAGCTTTTAAAGTTCGAAACCAAGTCTGAAAACAGTGCCCATAGGAATGATGATTTTTGCAGAAACGAATATTCGTGCACTTTTTATGACTGATTTCATTTAAGACCATGATTCTTATCACGATTCCAAAATTTAAGCGGTTTTGATACCATAGAGCCTGAAAAATAGCTTTTAAAGTTCGAACCCGGCGGGCATAGTCCAGTGGTAACGCATTGGACTGCCATTCCGAAGGTCGCGGGTTCGAACCCGGCGTGCGCAAATAAATTTTATTTGATTAATTTGTGTTATTTCACAATTAATTAACTAAAATATAATATATAGTATATTTGCGGCACGTTCCAGAGTGGAAGATACTACCAGTATCGCCCTGGTGTAAGACCACCATTCAGAATTGAAACGTTGCTCCAAATGGCTTTAGCCGTGTTTAGTGACTAGATCTGAATAGCCAGGTACTTCCCCACCTTCCTCTTTCCCTTCCCCACTTACCTTCAGCCTCACAACATCCCCCAATTGGGGATGCCATAGTCTCACTGGCTCCAGACGGGAGCAGTTGGGACTCTTGTGAGGTATTCTCTATAAAAAAAAAAAGAACCCAAGTCTGAAAACAGTGCCCATAGGAATGATGATTTTTGCAGAAACGAAACCATATGCACTTTTTGTGCCTTATTTCGTTTCAGACCATGATTCTCATCACGATTCCAAAATTTTAGCGGTTTTGGTACAATAGAGCCTGGAAAAATGTCTTTTAAAAATCGAACCCAAGTCTGAAAACAGTGCCCATATATTTGATGATTTTTTCAGAAACGAATATTGATGCACTTTTTATGACTGATTTCATTTAATACCATGATTCTTATCACGATTCTAAAATTTAAGCGGTTTTGGTACCATAGAGCCTGAAAAAATGGCTTTTAAAGTTCGAACCCAAGTCTGAAAACAGTGCTCATAAGAATGATGATTTCTGCAGAAACGAATATTGATGCACTTTTTATGACTGATTTCATTTAAGACCATTATTCTTATCACGATTCCAAAATTTTAGCGGTTTCGATACCAAAGACCCTGACAAAATAGCTTTTAAAGTTCGAACCCAAGTCTGAAAACAGTGAACATAGGAATGATGATTTTTGCAGAAACGCATATTGATGCACTTTTTATGACTGATTTCATTTAATACCATGAATCTTATCACGATTCCAAAATTTAAGCGGTTTCGATACCAAAGACCCTGACAAAATGGCTTTTAAAGTTCGAACCCAAGTCTGAAAACAGTGAACATATGAATGATGATTTTTGCAGAAACGCATATTGATGCACTTTTTATGACTGATTTCATTTAATACCATGAATCTTATCACGATTCCAAAATTTAAGCGGTTTCGATACCAAAGAGCCTGACAAAATAACATTTAAAGTTCGAACCCAAATCTGAAAACAGTGAACATAAAAATTATTAAATCTTTAATTGACAGCCCTAATTTGTTGGAACTTATTTGCATTAATGTTCCTGCTAGGCAAACTCGCAGTAAAGATACTTTTAAATTTAACAAGAACCTCAACACTAATTATTCTATTTTTTCACCAATTCCTAGAATTCACAACCTTGCGAATAAATACTGTGAACTTATAGATATATTTGGTTTTGACAATTTTGTGAGCTTTAAAAGGCAACTTATTTCGATTCTATCGGCTAATAATTAACTTTTATAGCTTTAATAATTTTATTACATCTTCTCCCATTCGAAACCTTTCAAGTAAATTATATCCATATTTGTTTGTTTTTTATTTGCTCTACTATACACTTATAATTGTATGCTTATACCTACTAACTACTTTTTATACATAACACTATGTTCCATCTCAGATCTTATTATTTCTTATTCATGTCGATATTGCTAAATTCTATTAGTTTTTGCTTTTTACAGGTGCAACTCTTATTTTGTTATTTTTTTTTTTTTAAATCTCTGTTATAATGTTCTTTACCTCACGAGTAAGTTACACTCTAATTTATATTGGTTTATCGATTTGTTAAACACACAATTAATACTGGGTTTAAACACACCCACTTACTTACTTTTTATGTTGAACTTTCTTTTACTTACTATTTCATGCTTGGGTATATTTTATATTGAATCCATCTTATTAGTGTTTTGCTAATTTGCACAAAATTTTATTATATGTGTTGCTTTCTTACAATTAACTCCATTTATCTTCTTATGTTCAATTATTGTAATCAATGTAAATGTATATTTTCATGTAAAAGCCCATTAGGGCGTAAATAAAATAATAAATAAATAAATAAATAAATAAATAAATAGGAATGATGATTTTTGCAGAAACGAATATTGATGCACTTTTCTTACTGATTTCATTTAAGACCATGATTCTTATCACGATACCAAAATTTATGCGGTTTTGGTACCTCAGAGCTTGAAAAAATGGCTTTCAAATTTCGAACCCAAGTCTGAAAACAGTGCCCATAGGATTGATAATTTTTTCAGAAACGAATATTGATGCACTTTTTATGACTGATTTCATTTAAGACCATGATTCTTATCACGATTCCAAAATTCAAGCGGTTTTGATACCATAGAGCCTGAAAAATAGCTTTTAAAGTTCGAAACCAAGTCTGAAAACAGTGCCCATAGGAATGATGATTTTTGCAGAAACGAATATTCGTGCACTTTTTATGACTGATTTCATTTAAGACCATGATTCTTATCACGATTCCAAAATTTAAGCGGTTTTGATACCATAGAGCCTGAAAAATAGCTTTTAAAGTTCGAACCCGGCGGGCATAGTCCAGTGGTAACGCATTGGACTGCCATTCCGAAGGTCGCGGGTTCGAACCCGGCGTGCGCAAATAAATTTTATTTGATTAATTTGTGTTATTTCACAATTAATTAACTAAAATATAATATATAGTATATTTGCGGCACGTTCCAGAGTGGAAGATACTACCAGTATCGCCCTGGTGTAAGACCACCATTCAGAATTGAAACGTTGCTCCAAATGGCTTTAGCCGTGTTTAGTGACTAGATCTGAATAGCCAGGTACTTCCCCACCTTCCTCTTTCCCTTCCCCACTTACCTTCAGCCTCACAACATCCCCCAATTGGGGATGCCATAGTCTCACTGGCTCCAGACGGGAGCAGTTGGGACTCTTGTGAGGTATTCTCTATAAAAAAAAAAGAACCCAAGTCTGAAAACAGTGCCCATAGGAATGATGATTTTTGCAGAAACGAAACCATATGCACTTTTTGTGCCTTATTTCGTTTCAGACCATGATTCTCATCACGATTCCAAAATTTAAGCGGTTTTGATACCATAGAGCCTGAAAAATAGCTTTTAAAGTTCGAAACCCAGTCTGAAAACAGTGCCCATAAGAATGATGATTTTTGCAGAAACGAATATTGATGCACTTTTTATGACTGATTTCATTTAATACCATGATTCTTATCACGATTCTAAAATTTAAGCGGTTTTGATACCATAGAGCCTGAAAAATAGCTTTTAAAGTTCGAAACCCAGTCTGAAAACAGTGCCCATAAGAATGATGATTTTTGCAGAAACGACTTTTGATGCACTTCTTATTACTGATTTCATTTAAGACCATTATTCTTATCACGATTCCAAAATTTAAGCGGTTTCGATACCAAAGACCCTGACAAAATGGCTTTTAAAGTTCGAACCCAAGTCTGAAAACAGTGAACATATGAATGATGATTTTTGCAGAAACGCATATTGATGCACTTTTTATGACTGATTTCATTTAATACCATAATTCTTATCACGATTCCAAAATTTAAGCGGTTTTGATACCATATAGCCTGAAAACATGGCATTTTCAAATTTGAACCCAAGTCTGAAAAAAGTGCAAGTAGGAATTATGATTGTTGCATAATCGCATCTTTATGAGACTTTTGTGACTGATTTCGTTTAAGACCATGATTCTGATCACGATTCCATAATTTCAGCCCGTTTGTTACCATAGAGCCTGAAAAAATGGCTTTTAAAGTTCGAACCCAAGTTTGAAAACAGTGCTCATGGGATTGATGATTTTTGCAGAAACGAATATTGATGCACTTTTTTTGACTGATTTCGTTTGAGACCATCATCCTTATCACTATTCCACAATTTCAGCCCCTTTGCTACCATAGAACCTGAAAAAATGGCTTTTAAAGTTCGAACCCAGGTCTGAAAACAGTGCCCATAGGAATGATGATTTTATCAGAAACGAAACTATATGCACTTTTTGTGCCTTCTTTCGTTTCAGACCATGATTTTCATCACGATTCCAAAATTTAAGCGGTTTTGGTACAATAGTGCCTGAAAAAATGGCTTTTAAAGTTCGAATCCAAGTCTGAAAACAGTGCCCATATGAATGATGATTTTTGCAGAAACGAATATTGATGCACTTTTTATGACTGATTTCATTTAATACCATGATTCTTATCACGATTCTAAAATTTAAGCGGTTTTGATACCATAGAGCCTGAAAAATAGCTTTTAAAGTTCGAAACCAAGTCTGAAAACAGTGCCCATAGGAATGATGATTTTTGCAGAAACGAATATTGATGCACTTTTTATGACTGATTTCATTTAAGACCATTATTCTTATCACGATTCCAAAATTTTAGCGGTTTCGATACCAAAGACCCTGACAAAATAGCTTTTAAAGTTCGAACCCAAGTCTGAAAACAGTGAACATAGGAATGATGATTTTTGCAGAAACGAATCTTGATGCACTTTTTATGACTGCTTTCATTTAATACCATGATTCTTATCACGATTCCAAAATTTAAGCGGTTTTGATACCATAGAGCCTGAAAAATAGCTTTTAAAGTTCGAAACCCAGTCTGAAAACAGTGCCCATAAGAATGATGATTTTTGCAGAAACGAATATTGATGCACTTTTTATGACTGATTTCATTTAATACCATGATTCTTATCACGATTCCAAAATTTAAGCGGTTTTGATACCATAGAGCCTGAAAAATAGCTTTTAAAGTTCGAAACCCAGTCTGAAAACAGTGCCCATAAGAATGATGATTTTTGCAGAAACGACTTTTGATGCACTTCTTATTACTGATTTCATTTAAGACCATTATTCTTATCACGATTCCAAAATTTAAGCGGTTTCGATACCAAAGACCCTGACAAAATGGCTTTTAAAGTTCGAACCCAAGTCTGAAAACAGTGAACATATGAATGATGATTTTTGCAGAAACGCATATTGATGCACTTTTTATGACTGATTTCATTTAATACCATGAATCTTATCACGATTCCAAAATTTAAGCGGTTTCGATACCAAAGAGCCTGACAAAATAACATTTAAAGTTCGAACCCAAATCTGAAAACAGTGAACATAGGAATGATGATTTTTGCAGAAACGAATATTGATGCACTTTTCTTACTGATTTCATTTAAGACCATGATTCTTATCACGATACCAAAATTTATGCGGTTTTGGTACCTCAGAGCTTGAAAAAATGGCTTTTAAATTTCGAACCCAAGTCTGAAAACAGTGCCCATAGGATTGATAATTTTTTCAGAAACGAATATTGATGCACTTTTTATGACTGATTTCATTTAAGACCATGATTCTTATCACGATTCCAAAATTCAAGCGGTTTTGATACCATAGAGCCTGAAAAATAGCTTTTAAAGTTCGAAACCAAGTCTGAAAACAGTGCCCATAGGAATGATGATTTTTGCAGAAACGAATATTCGTGCACTTTTTATGACTGATTTCATTTAAGACCATGATTCTTATCACGATTCCAAAATTTAAGCGGTTTTGATACCATAGAGCCTGAAAAATAGCTTTTAAAGTTCGAACCCGGCGGGCATAGTCCAGTGGTAACGCATTGGACTGCCATTCCGAAGGTCGCGGGTTCGAACCCGGCGTGCGCAAATAAATTTTATTTGATTAATTTGTGTTATTTCACAATTAATTAACTAAAATATAATATATAGTATATTTGCGGCACGTTCCAGAGTGGAAGATACTACCAGTATCGCCCTGGTGTAAGACCACCATTCAGAATTGAAACGTTGCTCCAAATGGCTTTAGCCGTGTTTAGTGACTAGATCTGAATAGCCAGGTACTTCCCCACCTTCCTCTTTCCCTTCCCCACTTACCTTCAGCCTCACAACATCCCCCAATTGGGGATGCCATAGTCTCACTGGCTCCAGACGGGAGCAGTTGGGACTCTTGTGAGGTATTCTCTATAAAAAAAAAAAGAACCCAAGTCTGAAAACAGTGCCCATAGGAATGATGATTTTTGCAGAAACGAAACCATATGCACTTTTTGTGCCTTATTTCGTTTCAGACCATGATTCTCATCACGATTCCAAAATTTTAGCGGTTTTGGTACAATAGAGCCTGGAAAAATGTCTTTTAAAAATCGAACCCAAGTCTGAAAACAGTGCCCATATAATTGATGATTTTTTCAGAAACGAATATTGATGCACTTTTTATGACTGATTTCATTTAATACCATGATTCTTATCACGATTCTAAAATTTAAGCGGTTTTGGTACCATAGAGCCTGAAAAAATGGCTTTTAAAGTTCGAACCCAAGTCTGAAAACAGTGCTCATAAGAATGATGATTTCTGCAGAAACGAATATTGATGCACTTTTTATGACTGATTTCATTTAAGACCATTATTCTTATCACGATTCCAAAATTTTAGCGGTTTCGATACCAAAGACCCTGACAAAATAGCTTTTAAAGTTCGAACCCAAGTCTGAAAACAGTGAACATAGGAATGATGATTTTTGCAGAAACGCATATTGATGCACTTTTTATGACTGATTTCATTTAATACCATGAATCTTATCACGATTCCAAAATTTAAGCGGTTTCGATACCAAAGACCCTGACAAAATGGCTTTTAAAGTTCGAACCCAAGTCTGAAAACAGTGAACATATGAATGATGATTTTTGCAGAAACGCATATTGATGCACTTTTTATGACTGATTTCATTTAATACCATGAATCTTATCACGATTCCAAAATTTAAGCGGTTTCGATACCAAAGAGCCTGACAAAATAACATTTAAAGTTCGAACCCAAATCTGAAAACAGTGAACATAAAAATTATTAAATCTTTAATTGACAGCCCTAATTTGTTGGAACTTATTTGCATTAATGTTCCTGCTAGGCAAACTCGCAGTAAAGATACTTTTAAATTTAACAAGAACCTCAACACTAATTATTCTATTTTTTCACCAATTCCTAGAATTCACAACCTTGCGAATAAATACTGTGAACTTATAGATATATTTGGTTTTGACAATTTTGTGAGCTTTAAAAGGCAACTTATTTCGATTCTATCGGCTAATAATTAACTTTTATAGCTTTAATAATTTTATTACATCTTCTCCCATTCGAAACCTTTCAAGTAAATTATATCCATATTTGTTTGTTTTTTATTTGCTCTACTATACACTTATAATTGTATGCTTATACCTACTAACTACTTTTTATACATAACACTATGTTCCATCTCAGATCTTATTATTTCTTATTCATGTCGATATTGCTAAATTCTATTAGTTTTTGCTTTTTACAGGTGCAACTCTTATTTTGTTATTTTTTTTTTTTTTAAATCTCTGTTATAATGTTCTTTACCTCACGAGTAAGTTACACTCTAATTTATATTGGTTTATCGATTTGTTAAACACACAATTAATACTGGGTTTAAACACACCCACTTACTTACTTTTTATGTTGAACTTTCTTTTACTTACTATTTCATGCTTGGGTATATTTTATATTGAATCCATCTTATTAGTGTTTTGCTAATTTGCACAAAATTTTATTATATGTGTTGCTTTCTTACAATTAACTCCATTTATCTTCTTATGTTCAATAATTGTAATCAATGTAAATGTATATTTTCATGTAAAAGCCCATTAGGGCGTAAATAAAATAATAAATAAATAAATAAATAAATAAATAAATAGGAATGATGATTTTTGCAGAAACGAATATTGATGCACTTTTCTTACTGATTTCATTTAAGACCATGATTCTTATCACGATACCAAAATTTATGCGGTTTTGGTACCTCAGAGCTTGAAAAAATGGCTTTCAAATTTCGAACCCAAGTCTGAAAACAGTGCCCATAGGATTGATAATTTTTTCAGAAACGAATATTGATGCACTTTTTATGACTGATTTCATTTAAGACCATGATTCTTATCACGATTCCAAAATTCAAGCGGTTTTGATACCATAGAGCCTGAAAAATAGCTTTTAAAGTTCGAAACCAAGTCTGAAAACAGTGCCCATAGGAATGATGATTTTTGCAGAAACGAATATTCGTGCACTTTTTATGACTGATTTCATTTAAGACCATGATTCTTATCACGATTCCAAAATTTAAGCGGTTTTGATACCATAGAGCCTGAAAAATAGCTTTTAAAGTTCGAACCCGGCGGGCATAGTCCAGTGGTAACGCATTGGACTGCCATTCCGAAGGTCGCGGGTTCGAACCCGGCGTGCGCAAATAAATTTTATTTGATTAATTTGTGTTATTTCACAATTAATTAACTAAAATATAATATATAGTATATTTGCGGCACGTTCCAGAGTGCAAGATACTACCAGTATCGCCCTGGTGTAAGACCACCATTCAGAATTGAAACGTTGCTCCAAATGGCTTTAGCCGTGTTTAGTGACTAGATCTGAATAGCCAGGTACTTCCCCACCTTCCTCTTTCCCTTCCCCACTTACCTTCAGCCTCACAACATCCCCCAATTGGGGATGCCATAGTCTCACTGGCTCCAGACGGGAGCAGTTGGGACTCTTGTGAGGTATTCTCTATAAAAAAAAAAGAACCCAAGTCTGAAAACAGTGCCCATAGGAATGATGATTTTTGCAGAAACGAAACCATATGCACTTTTTGTGCCTTATTTCGTTTCAGACCATGATTCTCATCACGATTCCAAAATTTAAGCGGTTTTGATACCATAGAGCCTGAAAAATAGCTTTTAAAGTTCGAAACCCAGTCTGAAAACAGTGCCCATAAGAATGATGATTTTTGCAGAAACGAATATTGATGCACTTTTTATGACTGATTTCATTTAATACCATGATTCTTATCACGATTCTAAAATTTAAGCGGTTTTGATACCATAGAGCCTGAAAAATAGCTTTTAAAGTTCGAAACCCAGTCTGAAAACAGTGCCCATAAGAATGATGATTTTTGCAGAAACGACTTTTGATGCACTTCTTATTACTGATTTCATTTAAGACCATTATTCTTATCACGATTCCAAAATTTAAGCGGTTTCGATACCAAAGACCCTGACAAAATGGCTTTTAAAGTTCGAACCCAAGTCTGAAAACAGTGAACATATGAATGATGATTTTTGCAGAAACGCATATTGATGCACTTTTTATGACTGATTTCATTTAAGACCATGATTCTTATCACGATTCCAAAATTCAAGCGGTTTTGATACCATAGAGCCTGAAAAATAGCTTTTAAAGTTCGAAACCAAGTCTGAAAACAGTGATCATAAGAATGATGATTTCTGCAGAAACGAAATTTAATGCAACTTTTGTTACTGATTTCGTTTAAGACAATGTTTCTTAACACGTTTCCAAAATAACAGCCCGTTTGGTACCATAGAGCCTGAAAAATTGGCTTTTAAAGTGCGAACCCAAGTCTGATAACAGAGCCCATAGAAATGATGATTTTATCAGAAACGAAACTTTATGCTTTTTTTGTGTCTGATTTTGTTTCAGACAATGTTTCTTATCACGTTTCCAAAATAACAGTTCGTTTGGTACCATAGAGCCTGAAAAAATGGCTTTTAAATTTCGAACCAGAGTCTGAAAACAGTGCCCATTGGAATGATGATTTTCGCAGAAACGAATATTGATGCAAATTTTATGAATGATTTCTTTAAAGACCATGATTCTTATCACGATTCCAAAATTTGAGCGGTTTTGGTACCATAGAGCCCTAAAAAATGGCTTTTAAAGTTCGAACCCGAGTCAGAAAAGCCCATAGGAATGATAATATTTTCAGAAACGAAACTTTATGCTTTTTTGTGACTGATTTCATTTAAGACCATGATTCTTATCACGATTCCAAAATTTGAGCGGTTTTGGTACCATAGAGCCTGAAAAAATGGCTTTTAAAGTTCGAACCCAAGTCTGAAAACAGTGCTCATTAGAATGATGATTTCTGCAGATACGACATTTTATGCAATTTTCGTCACTGATTTCGTTTAAAACAATGTTTCTTATCACGTTTCCAAAATAGCAGCCCGTTTGGTACCATAGAGCCTGGAAAAATTTTTTTTAAAGTTCGAACCCGAGTCCGAAAACAGTGCCCATAAGAATGATGATTTTTGCAGAAACGACCATTGATGCACTTCTTATGACTGATTTCATTTAAGACCATTATTCTTATCACGATTCCAAAATTTAAGCGGTTTCGATACCAAGACCCTGACAAAACGGCTTTTAAAGTTCGAACCCAAGTCTGAAAACAGTGCCCATAGGAATGATGATTTTGGCAGCAACGAATATTGATGCTATTTTTATGACTGATTTCGTTTAAGACAATGTTTTTTATCACTTTTCCAAAATAACAGCCCGATTGGTCCCATAGAGCCTGAATAAATGGCTTTCAAAGTTCGAACCCAATTCTGAAAACACTGCCCATAGGAATGATGATTTTGGCAGCAACGAATATTGATGCTATTTTTATGACTGATTTCGTTTAAGACAATGTTTTTTATCACTTTTCCAAAATAACAGCCCGATTGGTCCCATAGAGCCTGAATAAATGGCTTTCAAAGTTCGAACCCAATTCTGAAAACACTGCCCATAGGAATGATGATTTATATTAAATGATTTATGACAATAGAGCCTAAAAAAAATAGGTTTTAAAGTTCAAACCCAAGTCTGAATATAGTGCCCATAGGAATGATGATTTTTGCAGAAACGAAACCATCTGCACTTTTTGTGCCTTATTTCGTTTCAGACCATGATTCTCATCACGATTCCAAAATTTAAGCGGTTTTGATACCATAGAGCCTGAAAAATAGCTTTTAAAGTTCGAAACCCAGTCTGAAAACAGTGCCCATAAGAATGATGATTTTTGCAGAAACGAATATTGATGCACTTTTTATGACTGATTTCATTTAATACCATGATTCTTATCACGATTCTAAAATTTAAGCGGTTTTGATACCATAGAGCCTGAAAAATAGCTTTTAAAGTTCGAAACCCAGTCTGAAAACAGTGCCCATAAGAATGATGATTTTTGCAGAAACGACTTTTGATGCACTTCTTATTACTGATTTCATTTAAGACCATTATTCTTATCACGATTCCAAAATTTAAGAGGTTTCGATACCAAAGACCCTGACAAAATGGCTTTTAAAGTTCGAACCCAAGTCTGAAAACAGTGAACATATGAATGATGATTTTTGCAGAAACGCATATTGATGCACTTTTTATGACTGATTTCATTTAATACCATGAATCTTATCACGATTCCAAAATTTAAGCGGTTTCGATACCAAAGAGCCTGACAAAATAACATTTAAAGTTCGAACCCAAATCTGAAAACAGTGAACATAGGAATGATGATTTTTGCAGAAACGAATATTGATGCACTTTTCTTACTGATTTCATTTAAGACCATGATTCTTATCACGATACCAAAATTTATGCGGTTTTGGTACCTCAGAGCTTGAAAAAATGGCTTTTAAATTTCGAACCCAAGTCTGAAAACAGTGCCCATAGGATTGATAATTTTTTCAGAAACGAATATTGATGCACTTTTTATGACTGATTTCATTTAAGACCATGATTCTTATCACGATTCCAAAATTCAAGCGGTTTTGATACCATAGAGCCTGAAAAATAGCTTTTAAAGTTCGAAACCAAGTCTGAAAACAGTGCCCATAGGAATGATGATTTTTGCAGAAACGAATATTCGTGCACTTTTTATGACTGATTTCATTTAAGACCATGATTCTTATCACGATTCCAAAATTTAAGCGGTTTTGATACCATAGAGCCTGAAAAATAGCTTTTAAAGTTCGAACCCGGCGGGCATAGTCCAGTGGTAACGCATTGGACTGCCATTCCGAAGGTCGCGGGTTCGAACCCGGCGTGCGCAAATAAATTTTATTTGATTAATTTGTGTTATTTCACAATTAATTAACTAAAATATAATATATAGTATATTTGCGGCACGTTCCAGAGTGGAAGATACTACCAGTATCGCCCTGGTGTAAGACCACCATTCAGAATTGAAACGTTGCTCCAAATGGCTTTAGCCGTGTTTAGTGACTAGATCTGAATAGCCAGGTACTTCCCCACCTTCCTCTTTCCCTTCCCCACTTACCTTCAGCCTCACAACATCCCCCAATTGGGGATGCCATAGTCTCACTGGCTCCAGACGGGAGCAGTTGGGACTCTTGTGAGGTATTCTCTATAAAAAAAAAAAGAACCCAAGTCTGAAAACAGTGCCCATAGGAATGATGATTTTTGCAGAAACGAAACCATATGCACTTTTTGTGCCTTATTTCGTTTCAGACCATGATTCTCATCACGATTCCAAAATTTTAGCGGTTTTGGTACAATAGAGCCTGGAAAAATGTCTTTTAAAAATCGAACCCAAGTCTGAAAACAGTGCCCATATAATTGATGATTTTTTCAGAAACGAATATTGATGCACTTTTTATGACTGATTTCATTTAATACCATGATTCTTATCACGATTCTAAAATTTAAGCGGTTTTGGTACCATAGAGCCTGAAAAAATGGCTTTTAAAGTTCGAACCCAAGTCTGAAAACAGTGCTCATAAGAATGATGATTTCTGCAGAAACGAATATTGATGCACTTTTTATGACTGATTTCATTTAAGACCATTATTCTTATCACGATTCCAAAATTTTAGCGGTTTCGATACCAAAGACCCTGACAAAATAGCTTTTAAAGTTCGAACCCAAGTCTGAAAACAGTGAACATAGGAATGATGATTTTTGCAGAAACGAATCTTGATGCACTTTTTATGACTGATTTCATTTAATACCATGATTCTTATCACGATTCCAAAATTTAAGCGGTTTTGATACCAAAGAGCCTGAAAAATAGCTTTTAAAGTTCGAAACCCAGTCTGAAAACAGTGCCCATAAGAATGATGATTTTTGCAGAAACGAATATTGATGCACTTTTTATGACTGATTTCATTTAATACCATGATTCTTATCACGATTCCAAAATTTAAGCGGTTTTGATACCATAGAGCCTGAAAAATAGCTTTTAAAGTTCGAAACCCAGTCTGAAAACAGTGCCCATAAGAATGATGATTTTTGCAGAAACGACTTTTGATGCACTTCTTATTACTGATTTCATTTAAGACCATTATTCTTATCACGATTCCAAAATTTAAGCGGTTTCGATACCAAAGACCCTGACAAAATGGCTTTTAAAGTTCGAACCCAAGTCTGAAAACAGTGAACATATGAATGATGATTTTTGCAGAAACGCATATTGATGCACTTTTTATGACTGATTTCATTTAATACCATGAATCTTATCACGATTCCAAAATTTAAGCGGTTTCGATACCAAAGAGCCTGACAAAATAACATTTAAAGTTCGAACCCAAATCTGAAAACAGTGAACATAGGAATGATGATTTTTGCAGAAACGAATATTGATGCACTTTTCTTACTGATTTCATTTAAGACCATGATTCTTATCACGATACCAAAATTTATGCGGTTTTGGTACCTCAGAGCTTGAAAAAATGGCTTTTAAATTTCGAACCCAAGTCTGAAAACAGTGCCCATAGGATTGATAATTTTTTCAGAAACGAATATTGATGCACTTTTTATGACTGATTTCATTTAAGACCATGATTCTTATCACGATTCCAAAATTTAAGCGGTTTTGATACCATAGAGCCTGAAAAATAGCTTTTAAAGTTCGAACCCGGCGGGCATAGTCCAGTGGTAACGCATTGGACTGCCATTCCGAAGGTCGCGGGTTCGAACCCGGCGTGCGCAAATAAATTTTATTTGATTAATTTGTGTTATTTCACAATTAATTAACTAAAATATAATATATAGTATATTTGCCGCACGTTCCAGAGTGGAAGATACTACCAGTATCGCCCTGGTGTAAGACCACCATTCAGAATTGAAACGTTGCTCCAAATGGCTTTAGCCGTGTTTAGTGACTAGATCTGAATAGCCAGGTACTTCCCCACCTTCCTCTTTCCCTTCCCCACTTACCTTCAGCCACACAACATCCCCCAATTGGGGATGCCATAGTCTCACTGGCTCCAGACGGGAGCAGTTGGGACTCTTGTGAGGTATTCTCTATAAAAAAAAAAAGAACCCAAGTCTGAAAACAGTGCCCATAGGAATGATGATTTTTGCAGAAACGAAACCATATGCACTTTTTGTGCCTTATTTCGTTTCAGACCATGATTCTCATCACGATTCCAAAATTTTAGCGGTTTTGGTACAATAGAGCCTGGAAAAATGTCTTTTAAAAATCGAACCCAAGTCTGAAAACAGTGCCCATATAATTGATGATTATTTCAGAAACGAATATTGATGCACTATTTATGACTGATTTCATTCAAGACCATGATTCTTATCACGATTCCAAAATTTGAGCGGTTTTGGTACCATAGAGCCTGAAAAAATGGCTTTTAAAATTCGAACCCAAGTCTGAAAACAGTGCTCATAAGAATGATGATTTCTGCAGATACGATATTTTATGCAATTTTCGTCACTGATTTCGTTTAAGACAATGTTTCTTATAACGTTTCCAAAATAGCAGCCCGTTTGGTACCATAGAGCCTGAAAAAATTGCTTTTAAAGTTCGAACCCAAGTCTGAAAACATTGCCCATAGGAATGATGATTTTCGCAGAAACGAAACATTATGCAACTTTTGTGACTGATTTCGTTTGAGAAAATGGTTCTTATCACGATTCCGAAATTTCAGCCCGTTTCGTAACATAGAGCATGATAAAATGGTTTTTAAAGTTCGAAACCAAGTATGAAAACAGTGCACATAGGAATGATGATTTTTGAAGAAATAAAACTTTATGCAGATTTTGCGATTAATAACGTTTGGGACCATGTTTCTTAACACGTTTCCAAAATAACAGCCCGTTTGGTACCATAGAGCCTGAAAAAATGGCTTTCAAAGTTCGAACCCAAGTCTGAAAACAGTGCTCATAAGAATGATGATTTCTGCAGAAACGAAATTTAATGCAACTTTTGTTACTGATTTCGTTTAAGACAATGTTTCTTAACACGTTTCCAAAATAACAGCCCGTTTGGTACCATAGAGCCTGAAAAATTGGCTTTTAAAGTGCGAACCCAAGTCTGATAACAGTGCCCATAGGAATGATGATATTCATTTAATACCATAATTCTTATCACGATTCCAAAATTTAAGCGGTTTTGATACCATATAGCCTGAAAACATGGCTTTTTCAAATTTGAACCCAAGTCTGAAAAAAGTGCAAGTAGGAATGATGATTGTTGCATAATCGCATCTTTATGAAACTTTTGTGACTGATTTCGTTTAAGACCATGATTCTTATCACGATTCCATAATTTCAGCCCGTTTGTTACCATAGAGCCTGAAAAAATGGCTTTTAAAGTTCGAACCCAAGTTTGAAAACAGTGCTCATAGGATTGATGATTTTTGCAGAAACGAATATTGATGCACTTTTTATGACTGATTTCATTTAAGACCATGATTGTTATCAAGATTCCAAAATTTGAGCGGTTTTGGTACCATAGAGCCTGAAAAAATGGCTTTTAAAGTTCGAACCCAAGTCTGAAAACAGTGAACATAGGAATGATGATTTTTGCAGAAACGAATATTGGTGCACTTTTTATGACTGATTTCATTTAAGACCATGATTCTTATCAAGATTCCAAAATTTGAGCGGTTTTGGTACCATAGAGCCTGAAAAAATGGCTTTTAAAGTTCGAACCCAAGTCTGAAAACAGTGCCCATAGGAATGATGATTTATGCAGAAACGAATATTGATGCACTTTTTATGACTGATTTCATTTAAGACCATGATTCTTATCACGATTCCAAAATATGAGCGGTTTTGATACCATTGAGACTAAAAAAATGGCTTTCAAAGTTCGAACCCAAGTCTGAAAACAGTGCTCATAAGAATGATGATTTCTGCAGAAACGAAATTTAATGCAACTTTTGTTACTGATTTCGTTTAAGACAATGTTTCTTAACACGTTTCCAAAATAACAGCCCGTTTGGTACCATAGAGCCTGAAAAATTGGCTTTTAAAGTGCGAACCCAAGTCTGATAACAGTGCCCATAGGAATGATGATTTTTGCAGAAACGAATATTGATGCACTTTTTATGACTGATATTCATTTAATACCATAATTCTTATCACGATTCCAAAATTTAAGCGGTTTTGATACCATATAGCCTGAAAACATGGCTTTTTCAAATTTGAACCCAAGTCTGAAAAAAGTGCAAGTAGGAATGATGATTGTTGCATAATCGCATCTTTATGAAACTTTTGTGACTGATTTCGTTTAAGACCATGATTCTTATCACGATTCCATAATTTCAGCCCGTTTGTTACCATAGAGCCTGGAAAAATTTTTTTTAAAGTTCGAACCCGAGTCCGAAAACAGTGCCCATAAGAATGATGATTTTTGCAGAAACGACCATTGATGCACTTCTTATGACTGATTTCATTTAAGACCATTATTCTTATCACGATTCCAAAATTTAAGCGGTTTCGATACCAAGACCCTGACAAAACGGCTTTTAAAGTTCGAACCCAAGTCTGAAAACAGTGCCCATAGGAATGATGATTTTGGCAGCAACGAATATTGATGCTATTTTTATGACTGATTTCGTTTAAGACAATGTTTTTTATCACTTTTCCAAAATAACAGCCCGATTGGTCCCATCGAGCCTGAAAAAATGGCTTTCAAAGTTCGAACCCAATTCTGAAAACACTGCCCATAGGAATGATGATTTATATTAAATGATTTATGACAATAGAGCCTAAAAAAAATAGGTTTTAAAGTTCAAACCCAAGTCTGAATATAGTGCCCATAAGAATGATGATTTTTGCAGAAACGAATATTGATTCAACTTTCTTGACTGATTTCCTTTAAGACCATGATTCTTATCACAATTCCAAAACATAAGGCGTTTTGATACCATAGAGACTGAAAAAATGGCTTTCAAAGTGCGAACCCAAGTCTGAAAACAGTGCCCATAAGAATGATGATTTTTACAGAAACGAATATTGATGCACTTTTTATGACTGATTTCTTTTAAGACCATGATTCTTATCACGATTCCAAAATATGAGCGGTTTTGACACCATAGAGACTAAAAAAATGGCTTTCAAAGTGCGAACCCAAGTCTGAAAACAGTGCCCATAAGAATGATGATTTTTGCAGAAACGAATATTTATGCACTTTTTATGACTGATTTCATTTAAGACCATGATTCTTATCACGATTCCAAAATTTATGCGGTTTCGATACCAAAGAGCCTGACAAAATGGCATTTAAAGTTCGAACCCAAGTCTGAAAACAGTGCTCATAAGAATGATGATTTCTGCAGATACGACATTTTATGCAATTTTCGTCACTGATTTCGTTTAAGACAATGTTTCTTATAACGTTTCCAAAATAACAGCCCGTTTGGTACCATAGAGCCTGAAAAAATGGCTTTTAAAGTTCGAACCCAAGTCTGAAAACAGTGCCCATAGGAATGATGATTTATGCAGAAACGAATATTGATGCACTTTTTATGACTGATTTCATTTAAGACCATGATTCTTATCACGATTCCAAAATATGAGCGGTTTTGATACCATTGAGACTAAAAAAATGGCTTTCAAAGTGCGAACCCAAGTTTGAAAACAGTGCCCATAAGAATGATGATTTTTGCAGAAACGAATATTGATGCACTTTTTATGACTGATTTCTTTTAAGACAATGATTCTTATCACGATTCCAAAATATGAGCGGTTTTGATACCATAGAGACTAAAAAAATGGCTTTCAAAGTGCGAACCCAAGTCTGAAAACAAGGCCCATAAGAATGATGATTTTTGCAGAAACGAATATTGATGCACTTTTTATGACTGATTTCATTTAAGACCATGATTCTTATCACGATTCCAAAATTTAAGCGGTTTCGTAACCAAAGTGCCTGACCAAATGGCTTTTAATGTACGAACCCAAGTCTGAAAACAGTGAATATAGGAATGATGATTTTTGCAGAAACGAATTTTGATGCATTTTTATTACTGATTTCATTTAAGACCATGATTCTTATCACGATTCCAAAATTTATGCAGTTTTGTACCAAAGAGCCTGAAAAAATGGCTTTTAAATTTCGAACCCAAGTCTGAAAACAGTGCCCAAAGGAATGATGATTTTTGCAGAAACGAAACTATATGCACTTTTGTGACTGATTTCGTTTGAGACCATGGTACTTATCACGTTTCCGAAATTTCAGCCCTTTTCGTAAAATAGAGCGTGATAAAATGGCTTTTAAAAATCGAACCCAAGTAAGAAAACAGTGCACATAAGAATGATGATTTTTGAAGAAATAATACTTTATGCAGATTTTGCGATTAATAACGTTTGGGACCATGTTTTTTAACACGTTTCCAAAATAACAGCCCGTTTGGTACCATAGAGCCTGAAAAAATGGGTTTCAAAGTTCGAACCCAAGTCTGAAAACGGTGCCCATAGGAATGATAATTTTTGCAGAAACGAATATTGATGCAACTTTTTTGACTGATTTAATTTAAGACTATGATTCTTATCAAGATTCCAAAATTTGAGCGGTTTTGGTAATGGTATGCCTGAAGAGCCTGAAAAAATGGCTTTCAAAGTTCGAACCCAAGTCTGAAAACAGTGCCCATAGGAATGATGATTTTCTCAGAAACGAATATTGATGCACTTTTTATGACTGATATTCATTTAATACCATAATTCTTATTACGATTCCAAAATTTAAGCGGTTTCGATACCAAAGAGCCTGACAAAATGGCATTTAGAGTTCGAACCCAAGTCTGAAAACAGTGAACATAGGAATGATGATTTTTGCAGAAACGAATATTGGTGCACTTTTTATGACTGATTTCATTTAAGACCATGATTCTTATCAAGATTCCAAAATTTGAGCGGTTTTGGTAATGGTATGCCTGAAGAGCCTGAAAAAATGGCTTTCAAAGTTCGAACCCAAGTCTGAAAACAGTGCCCATAGGAATGATGATTTTCTCAGAAACGAATATTGATGCACTTTTTATGACTGATATTCATTTAATACCATAATTCTTATTACGATTCCAAAATTTAAGCGGTTTCGATACCAAAGAGCCTGACAAAATGGCATTTAGAGTTCGAACCCAAGTCTGAAAACAGTGAACATAGGAATGATGATTTTTGCAGAAACGAATATTGGTGCACTTTTTATGACTGATTTCATTTAAGACCATGATTCTTATCAAGATTCCAAAATTTGAGCGGTTTTGGTAATGGTATGCCTGAAGAGCCTGAAAAAATGGCTTTCAAAGTTCGAACCCAAGTCTGAAAACGGTGCCCATAGGAATGATAATTTTTGCAGAAACGAATATTGATGCAACTTTTTTGACTGATTTAATTTAAGACTATGATTCTTATCACGATTCCAAAATATAAGTGGTTTTGATACCATAGAGCCTGAAAAAATTGCTTTTAAAGTTCGAACCCAAGTATGATGATTTTGGCAGAAACGAATATTGATGCACTTTAAATGACTGATTTCATTTAATACCATAATTCTTATCACGATTCCAATATTTAAGCGGTTTTGATACCATAGAGCCTGAAAATTAGCTTTTAAAGTTCGAACCCAAGTCTGAAAACAGTGCCCATAGGAATGATGATTTTTGCAGAAACGAATATTGATGCAACTTTTTTGACTGATTTCATTTAATACCATCATTCTTATCACTATTCCATAATTTCAGCCCCTTTGTTACCATAGAACCTGAAAAAATGGCTTTTAAAGTTCGAACCCAAGTCTGAAAACAGTGCCCATAGAATTGATAATTTTTGCAGAAACGAATATTGATGCACTTGAAATGACTGATATCATTTAAGACTATGATTCTTATCACGATTCCAAAATATAAGTGGTTTTGATACCATAGAGTATGAAAAAATGGCTTTTAAAGTTCGAACCCAAGTATGATGATTTTGGCAGAAACGAATATTGATGCACTATTTATGACTGATTTCATTTAAGACCATGATTCTTATTACGATTCCAAAATTTAAGCGGTTTCGATACCAAAGAGCCTGACAAAATGGCATTTAGAGTTCGAACCCAAGTCTGAAAACAGTGAACATAGGAATGATGATTTTTGCAGAAACGAATATTGGTGCACTTTTTATGACTGATTTCATTTAAGACCATGATTCGTATCAAGATTCCAAAATTTGAGCGGTTTTGGTAATGGTATGCCTGAAGAGCCTGAAAAAATGGCTTTCAAAGTTCGAACCCAAGTCTGAAAACAGTGCCCATAGGAATGATGATTTTCTCAGAAACGAATATTGATGCACTTTTTATGACTGATATTCATTTAATACCATAATTCTTATTACGATTCCAAAATTTAAGCGGTTTCGATACCAAAGAGCCTGACAAAATGGCATTTAGAGTTCGAACCCAAGTCTGAAAACAGTGAACATAGGAATGATGATTTTTGCAGAAACGAATATTGGTGCACTTTTTATGACTGATTTCATTTAAGACCATGATTCTTATCAAGATTCCAAAATTTGAGCGGTTTTGGTACCATAGAGCCTGAAAAAATGGCTTTTAAATTTCGAACCCAAGTCTGAAAAAAGTGCAAGTAGGAATTATGATTGTTGCATAATCGCATCTTTATGAAACTTTTGTGAATGATTTCGTTTAAGACCATGATTCTTATCACGATTCAATAATTTCAGCCCGTTTGTTACCATAGAGCCTGAAAAAATGGCTTTTAAAGTTCGAACCAAAGTCTGAAAACAGTGCCCATAGAAATGATGATTTTATCAGAAACGAAACTATATGCACTTTTTTTGCCTTATTTCGTTTCAGACCATGATTCTCATCGAGATTCCAAAATTTAAACGGTTTTGTTACAATAAAGCCTGAAAAAATGGCTTTTAAAGTTCGAACCCAAGTCTGAAAACAGCGCCCATAGGAATGATGATTTTTGCAGAAACGAATATTGATGCACTTTTTATGACTGATTTCATTTAATACCATGATTCTTATCACGATTCCAAAATTTAAGCGGATTTGATACCATAGAGCCTGAAAAATAGCTTTTAAAGTTCGAAACCAAGTCTGAAAACAGTGCCCATAGGAATGATGATTTTTGCAGAAACGAATATTGGTGCACTTTTTATGACTGATTTCATTTAAGACCATGATTCTTATCAAGATTCCAAAATTTGAGCGGTTTTGGTACCATAAAGCCTGAAAAAATGGCTTTTAAATTTCGAACCCAAGTCTGAAAACAGTACCCATAGGAATGATGATTTTTGCAGAAACGAAACCATATGCACTTTTTGTGCCTTATTTCATTTCAGACCATGATTCTCATCACGATTCCAAAATTTTAGCGGTTTTGGTACAATAGAGCCTGGAAAAATGTCTTTTAAAAATCGAACCCAAGTCTGAAAACAGTGCCCATATAATTGATGATTTTTTCAGAAACGAATATTGATGCACTTTTTATGACTGATTTCATTCAAGACCATGATTCTTATCACGATTCCAAAATTTGAGCGGTTTTGGTACCATAGAGCCTGAAAAAATGGCTTTTAAAGTTCGAACCCAAGTCTGAAAACAGTGCTCATAAGAATGATGATTTCTGCAGATACGACATTTTATGCAATTTTCGTCACTGATTTCGTTTAAGACAATGTTTCTTATAACGTTTCCAAAATAGCAGCCCGTTTGGTACCATAGAGCCTGAAAAAATGGCTTTTAAAGTTCGAACCCAAGTCTGAAAACATTGCCCATAGGAATGATGATTTTCGCAGAAACGAAACATTATGCAACTTTTGTGACTGATTTCGTTTGAGACCATGGTTCTTATCACGATTCCGAAATTTCAGCCCGTTTCGTTACATAGAGCATGATAAAATGGCTTTTAAAGTTCGAAACCAAGTATGAAAACAGTGCACATAGGAATGATTATTTTTGAAGAAATAAAACTTTATGCAGATTTTGCGATTAATAACGTTTTGGACCATGTTTCTTAACACGTTTCCAAAATAACAGCCCGTTTGGTACCATAGAGCCTGAAAAAATGGCTTTCAAAGTTCGAACCCAAGTCTGAAAACAGTGCCCATAGGAATGATGATTTTTGCAGAAACGAATATTGATGCACTTTTTATGACTGATATTCATTTAAAACCATAATTCTTATCACGATTCCAAAATTTAAGCGGTTTTGATACCATATAGCCTGAAAACATGGCTTTTTCAAATTTGAACCCAAGTCTGAAAAAAGTGCAAGTAGGAATGATGATTGTTGCATAATCGCAACTTTATGAAATTTTTGTGACTGATTTCGTTTAAGACCATGATTCTTATCACGATTCCATAATTTCAGCCCGTTTGTTACCATAGAGCCTGAAAAAATGGCTTTTAAAGTTCGAACCCAAGTTTGAAAACAGTGCTCATAGGATTGATGATTTGTGCAGAAACGAATATTGATGCCCTTTTTATGACTGATTTCATTTAAGACCATGATTGTTATCAAGATTCCAAAATTTGAGCGGTTTTGGTACCATAGAGCCCTAAAAAATGGCTTTTAAAGTTCGAACCCGAGTCTGAAAAGCCCATAGGAATGATAATATTTTCAGAAACGAAACTTTATGCTTTTTTGTGACTGATTTCATTTAAGACCATGATTCTTATCACGATTCCAAAATTTTAGCGGTTTTGGTACCATAGAGCCTGAAAAAATGGCTTTTAAAGTTCGAACCCAAGTCTGAAAACAGTGCTCATAAGAATGATGATTTCTGCAGAAACGAAATTTAATGCAACTTTTGTTACTGATTTCGTTTAAGACAATGTTTCTTAACACGTTTCCAAAATAACAGCCCGTTTGGTACCATAGAGCCTGAAAAATTGGCTTTTAAAGTGCGAACCCAAGTCTGATAACAGAGCCCATAGAAATGATGATTTTATCAGAAACGAAACTTTATGCTTTTTTTGTGACTGATTTTGTTTCAGACAATGTTTCTTATCACGTTTCCAAAATAACAGTTCGTTTGGTACCATAGAGCCTGAAAAAATGGCTTTTAAATTTCGAACCAGAGTCTGAAAACAGTGCCCATTGGAATGATGATTTCCGCAGAAACGAATATTGATGCAAATTTTATGAATGATTTCTTTTAAGACCATGATTCTTATCACGATTCCAAAATTTGAGCGGTTTTGGTACCATAGAGCCCTAAAAAATGGCTTTTAAAGTTCGAACCCGAGTCTGAAAAGCCCATAGGAATGATAATATTTTCAGAAACGAAACTTTATGCTTTTTTGTGACTGATTTCATTTAAGACCATGATTCTTATCACGATTCCAAAATTTTAGCGGTTTTGGTACCATAGAGCCTGAAAAAATGGCTTTTAAAGTTCGAACCCAAGTCTGAAAACAGTGCTCATTAGAATGATGATTTCGCAGATACGACATTTCATGCAATTTTCGTCACTGATTTCGTTTAAAACAATGTTTCTTATCACGTTTCCAAAATAGCAGCCCGTTTGGTACCATAGAGCCTGAAAAACATGCTTTTAAAGTTCGAACCCAATTCTGAAAACAGTGCTCATAAGAATGATGATTTCTGCAGACACGAAATTTTATGCAACTTTTGTCACTGATTTCGTTTAAGACAATGTTTCTTAACACGTTATAACAGCCCGATTGGTACCATAGAGCCTGAAAAAATGGCTTTTAAAGTTCGAACCCAAGTCTGAAAACAGTGCCCATAGAAATGATGATTTTATCAGAAACGAAACTATATGCACTTTTTTTGCCTTATTTCGTTTCAGACCATGATTCTCATCGAGATTCCAAAATTTAAACGGTTTTGTTACAATAAAGCCTGAAAAAATGGCTTTTAAAGTTCGAACCCAAGTCTGAAAACAGCGCCCATAGGAATGATGATTTTTGCAGAAACGAATATTGATGCACTTTTTATGACTGATTTCATTTAATACCATGATTCTTATCACGATTCCAAAATTTAAGCGGTTTTGATACCATATAGCCTGAAAACATGGCTTTTTCAAATTTGAACCCAAGTCTGAAAAAAGTGCAAGTAGGAATGATGATTGTTGCATAATCGCAACTTTATGAAATTTTTGTGACTGATTTCGTTTAAGACCATGATTCTTATCACGATTCCATAATTTCAGCCCGTTTGTTACCATAGAGCCTGAAAAAATGGCTTTTAAAGTTCGAACCCAAGTTTGAAAACAGTGCTCATAGGATTGATGATTTGTGCAGAAACGAATATTGATGCCCTTTTTATGACTGATTTCATTTAAGACCATGATTGTTATCAAGATTCCAAAATTTGAGCGGTTTTGGTACCATAGAGCCCTAAAAAATGGCTTTTAAAGTTCGAACCCGAGTCTGAAAAGCCCATAGGAATGATAATATTTTCAGAAACGAAACTTTATGCTTTTTTGTGACTGATTTCATTTAAGACCATGATTCTTATCACGATTCCAAAATTTTAGCGGTTTTGGTACCATAGAGCCTGAAAAAATGGCTTTTAAAGTTCGAACCCAAGTCTGAAAACAGTGCTCATAAGAATGATGATTTCTGCAGAAACGAAATTTAATGCAACTTTTGTTACTGATTTCGTTTAAGACAATGTTTCTTAACACGTTTCCAAAATAACAGCCCGTTTGGTACCATAGAGCCTGAAAAATTGGCTTTTAAAGTGCGAACCCAAGTCTGATAACAGAGCCCATAGAAATGATGATTTTATCAGAAACGAAACTTTATGCTTTTTTTGTGACTGATTTTGTTTCAGACAATGTTTCTTATCACGTTTCCAAAATAACAGTTCGTTTGGTACCATAGAGCCTGAAAAAATGGCTTTTAAATTTCGAACCAGAGTCTGAAAACAGTGCCCATTGGAATGATGATTTCCGCAGAAACGAATATTGATGCAAATTTTATGAATGATTTCTTTTAAGACCATGATTCTTATCACGATTCCAAAATTTGAGCGGTTTTGGTACCATAGAGCCCTAAAAAATGGCTTTTAAAGTTCGAACCCGAGTCTGAAAAGCCCATAGGAATGATAATATTTTCAGAAACGAAACTTTATGCTTTTTTGTGACTGATTTCATTTAAGACCATGATTCTTATCACGATTCCAAAATTTTAGCGGTTTTGGTACCATAGAGCCTGAAAAAATGGCTTTTAAAGTTCGAACCCAAGTCTGAAAACAGTGCTCATTAGAATGATGATTTCGCAGATACGACATTTCATGCAATTTTCGTCACTGATTTCGTTTAAAACAATGTTTCTTATCACGTTTCCAAAATAGCAGCCCGTTTGGTACCATAGAGCCTGAAAAACATGCTTTTAAAGTTCGAACCCAATTCTGAAAACAGTGCTCATAAGAATGATGATTTCTGCAGACACGAAATTTTATGCAACTTTTGTCACTGATTTCGTTTAAGACAATGTTTCTTAACACGTTATAACAGCCCGATTGGTACCATAGAGCCTGAAAAAATGGCTTTTAAAGTTCGAACCCAAGTCTGAAAACAGTGCCCATAGAAATGATGATTTTATCAGAAACGAAACTATATGCACTTTTTTTGCCTTATTTCGTTTCAGACCATGATTCTCATCGAGATTCCAAAATTTAAACGGTTTTGTTACAATAAAGCCTGAAAAAATGGCTTTTAAAGTTCGAACCCAAGTCTGAAAACAGCGCCCATAGGAATGATGATTTTTGCAGAAACGAATATTGATGCACTTTTTATGACTGATTTCATTTAATACCATGATTCTTATCACGATTCCAAAATTTAAGCGGATTTGATACCATAGAGCCTGAAAAATAGCTTTTAAAGTTCGAAACCAAGTCTGAAAACAGTGCCCATAGGAATGATGATTTTTGCAGAAACGAATATTGGTGCACTTTTTATGACTGATTTCATTTAAGACCATGATTCTTATCAAGATTCCAAAATTTGAGCGGTTTTGGTACCATAGAGCCTGAAAAAATGGCTTTTAAATTTCGAACCCAAGTCTGAAAACAGTACCCATAGGAATGATGATTTTTGCAGAAACGAAACCATATGCACTTTTTGTGCCTTATTTCGTTTCAGACCATGATTCTCATCGCGATTCCAAAATTTTAGCGGTTTTGGTACAATAGAGCCTGGAAAAATGTCTTTTAAAAATCGAACCCAAGTCTGAAAACAGTGCCCATATAATTGATGATTTTTTCAGAAACGAATATTGATGCACTTTTTATGACTGATTTCATTCAAGACCATGATTCTTATCACGATTCCAAAATTTGAGCGGTTTTGGTACCATAGAGCCTGAAAAAATGGCTTTTAAAGTTCGAACCCAAGTCTGAAAACAGTGCTCATAAGAATGATGATTTCTGCAGATACGACATTTTATGCAATTTTCGTCACTGATTTCGTTTAAGACAATGTTTCTTATAACGTTTCCAAAATAGCAGCCCGTTTGGTACCATAGAGCCTGAAAAAATGGCTTTTAAAGTTCGAACCCAAGTCTGAAAACATTGCCCATAGGAATGATGATTTTCGCAGAAACGAAACATTATGCAACTTTTGTGACTGATTTCGTTTGAGACCATGGTTCTTATCACGATTCCGAAATTTCAGCCCGTTTCGTAACATAGAGCATGATAAAATGGCTTTTAAAGTTCGAAACCAAGTATGAAAACAGTGCACATAGGAATGATGATTTTTGAAGAAATAAAACTTTATGCAGATTTTGCGATTAATAACGTTTTGGACCATGTTTCTTAACACGTTTCCAAAATAACAGCCCGTTTGGTACCATAGAGCCTGAAAAAATGGCTTTCAAAGTTCGAACCCAAGTCTGAAAACAGTGCCCATAGGAATGATGATTTTTGCAGAAACGAATATTGATGCACTTTTTATGACTGATATTCATTTAATACCATAATTCTTATCACGATTCCAAAATTTAAGCGGTTTTGATACCATATAGCCTGAAAACATGGCTTTTTCAAATTTGAACCCAAGTCTGAAAAAAGTGCAAGTAGGAATGATGATTGTTGCATAATCGCAACTTTATGAAATTTTTGTGACTGATTTCGTTTAAGACCATGATTCTTATCACGATTCCATAATTTCAGCCCGTTTGTTACCATAGAGCCTGAAAAAATGGCTTTTAAAGTTCGAACCCAAGTTTGAAAACAGTGCTCATAGGAATGATGATTTTCTCAGAAACGAATATTGATGCACTTTTTATGACTGATATTCATTTAATACCATAATTCTTATTACGATTCCAAAATTTAAGCGGTTTCGATACCAAAGAGCCTGACAAAATGGCATTTAGAGTTCGAACCCAAGTCTGAAAACAGTGAACATAGGAATGATGATTTTTGCAGAAACGAATATTGGTGCACTTTTTATGACTGATTTCATTTAAGACCATGATTCTTATCAAGATTCCAAAATTTGAGCGGTTTTGGTAATGGTATGCCTGAAGAGCCTGAAAAAATGGCTTTCAAAGTTCGAACCCAAGTCTGAAAACAGTGCCCATAGGAATGATGATTTTCTCAGAAACGAATATTGATGCACTTTTTATGACTGATATTCATTTAATACCATAATTCTTATTACGATTCCAAAATTTAAGCGGTTTCGATACCAAAGAGCCTGACAAAATGGCATTTAGAGTTCGAACCCAAGTCTGAAAACAGTGAACATAGGAATGATGATTTTTGCAGAAACGAATATTGGTGCACTTTTTATGACTGATTTCATTTAAGACCATGATTCTTATCAAGATTCCAAAATTTGAGCGGTTTTGGTAATGGTATGCCTGAAGAGCCTGAAAAAATGGCTTTCAAAGTTCGAACCCAAGTCTGAAAACGGTGCCCATAGGAATGATAATTTTTGCAGAAACGAATATTGATGCAACTTTTTTGACTGATTTAATTTAAGACTATGATTCTTATCACGATTCCAAAATATAAGTGGTTTTGATACCATAGAGCCTGAAAAAATTGCTTTTAAAGTTCGAACCCAAGTATGATGATTTTGGCAGAAACGAATATTGATGCACTTTAAATGACTGATTTCATTTAATACCATAATTCTTATCACGATTCCAATATTTAAGCGGTTTTGATACCATAGAGCCTGAAAATTAGCTTTTAAAGTTCGAACCCAAGTCTGAAAACAGTGCCCATAGGAATGATGATTTTTGCAGAAACGAATATTGATGCAACTTTTTTGACTGATTTCATTTAATACCATCATTCTTATCACTATTCCATAATTTCAGCCCCTTTGTTACCATAGAACCTGAAAAAATGGCTTTTAAAGTTCGAACCCAAGTCTGAAAACAGTGCCCATAGAATTGATAATTTTTGCAGAAACGAATATTGATGCACTTGAAATGACTGATATCATTTAAGACTATGATTCTTATCACGATTCCAAAATATAAGTGGTTTTGATACCATAGAGTATGAAAAAATGGCTTTTAAAGTTCGAACCCAAGTATGATGATTTTGGCAGAAACGAATATTGATGCACTATTTATGACTGATTTCATTTAAGACCATGATTCTTATTACGATTCCAAAATTTAAGCGGTTTCGATACCAAAGAGCCTGACAAAATGGCATTTAGAGTTCGAACCCAAGTCTGAAAACAGTGAACATAGGAATGATGATTTTTGCAGAAACGAATATTGGTGCACTTTTTATGACTGATTTCATTTAAGACCATGATTCGTATCAAGATTCCAAAATTTGAGCGGTTTTGGTAATGGTATGCCTGAAGAGCCTGAAAAAATGGCTTTCAAAGTTCGAACCCAAGTCTGAAAACAGTGCCCATAGGAATGATGATTTTCTCAGAAACGAATATTGATGCACTTTTTATGACTGATATTCATTTAATACCATAATTCTTATTACGATTCCAAAATTTAAGCGGTTTCGATACCAAAGAGCCTGACAAAATGGCATTTAGAGTTCGAACCCAAGTCTGAAAACAGTGAACATAGGAATGATGATTTTTGCAGAAACGAATATTGGTGCACTTTTTATGACTGATTTCATTTAAGACCATGATTCTTATCAAGATTCCAAAATTTGAGCGGTTTTGGTACCATAGAGCCTGAAAAAATGGCTTTTAAATTTCGAACCCAAGTCTGAAAAAAGTGCAAGTAGGAATTATGATTGTTGCATAATCGCATCTTTATGAAACTTTTGTGAATGATTTCGTTTAAGACCATGATTCTTATCACGATTCAATAATTTCAGCCCGTTTGTTACCATAGAGCCTGAAAAAATGGCTTTTAAAGTTCGAACCAAAGTCTGAAAACAGTGCCCATAGAAATGATGATTTTATCAGAAACGAAACTATATGCACTTTTTTTGCCTTATTTCGTTTCAGACCATGATTCTCATCGAGATTCCAAAATTTAAACGGTTTTGTTACAATAAAGCCTGAAAAAATGGCTTTTAAAGTTCGAACCCAAGTCTGAAAACAGCGCCCATAGGAATGATGATTTTTGCAGAAACGAATATTGATGCACTTTTTATGACTGATTTCATTTAATACCATGATTCTTATCACGATTCCAAAATTTAAGCGGATTTGATACCATAGAGCCTGAAAAATAGCTTTTAAAGTTCGAAACCAAGTCTGAAAACAGTGCCCATAGGAATGATGATTTTTGCAGAAACGAATATTGGTGCACTTTTTATGACTGATTTCATTTAAGACCATGATTCTTATCAAGATTCCAAAATTTGAGCGGTTTTGGTACCATAGAGCCTGAAAAAATGGCTTTTAAATTTCGAACCCAAGTCTGAAAACAGTACCCATAGGAATGATGATTTTTGCAGAAACGAAACCATATGCACTTTTTGTGCCTTATTTCATTTCAGACCATGATTCTCATCACGATTCCAAAATTTTAGCGGTTTTGGTACAATAGAGCCTGGAAAAATGTCTTTTAAAAATCGAACCCAAGTCTGAAAACAGTGCCCATATAATTGATGATTTTTTCAGAAACGAATATTGATGCACTTTTTATGACTGATTTTATTCAAGACCATGATTCTTATCACGATTCCAAAATTTAAGCGGTTTTGGTACCATAGAGCCTGAAAAAATGGCTTTTAAAGTTCGAACCCAAGTCTGAAAACAGTGCTCATAAGAATGATGATTTCTGCAGATACGACATTTTATGCAATTTTCGTCACTGATTTCGTTTAAGACAATGTTTCTTATAACGTTTCCAAAATAGCAGCCCGTTTGGTACCATAGAGCCTGAAAAAATGGCTTTTAAAGTTCGAACCCAAGTCTGAAAACATTGCCCATAGGAATGATGATTTTCGCAGAAACGAAACATTATGCAACTTTTGTGACTGATTTCGTTTGAGACCATGGTTCTTATCACGATTCCGAAATTTCAGCCCGTTTCGTTACATAGAGCATGATAAAATGGCTTTTAAAGTTCGAAACCAAGTATGAAAACAGTGCACATAGGAATGATTATTTTTGAAGAAATAAAACTTTATGCAGATTTTGCGATTAATAACGTTTTGGACCATGTTTCTTAACACGTTTCCAAAATAACAGCCCGTTTGGTACCATAGAGCCTGAAAAAATGGCTTTCAAAGTTCGAACCCAAGTCTGAAAACAGTGCCCATAGGAATGATGATTTTTGCAGAAACGAATATTGATGCACTTTTTATGACTGATATTCATTTAATACCATAATTCTTATCACGATTCCAAAATTTAAGCGGTTTTGATACCATATAGCCTGAAAACATGGCTTTTTCAAATTTGAACCCAAGTCTGAAAAAAGTGCAAGTAGGAATGATGATTGTTGCATAATCGCAACTTTATGAAATTTTTGTGACTGATTTCGTTTAAGACCATGATTCTTATCACGATTCCATAATTTCAGCCCGTTTGTTACCATAGAGCCTGAAAAAATGGCTTTTAAAGTTCGAACCCAAGTTTGAAAACAGTGCTCATAGGATTGATGATTTGTGCAGAAACGAATATTGATGCCCTTTTTATGACTGATTTCATTTAAGACCATGATTGTTATCAAGATTCCAAAATTTGAGCGGTTTTGGTACCATAGAGCCCTAAAAAATGGCTTTTAAAGTTCGAACCCGAGTCTGAAAAGCCCATAGGAATGATAATATTTTCAGAAACGAAACTTTATGCTTTTTTGTGACTGATTTCATTTAAGACCATGATTCTTATCACGATTCCAAAATTTTAGCGGTTTTGGTACCATAGAGCCTGAAAAAATGGCTTTTAAAGTTCGAACCCAAGTCTGAAAACAGTGCTCATAAGAATGATGATTTCTGCAGAAACGAAATTTAATGCAACTTTTGTTACTGATTTCGTTTAAGACAATGTTTCTTAACACGTTTCCAAAATAACAGCCCGTTTGGTACCATAGAGCCTGAAAAATTGGCTTTTAAAGTGCGAACCCAAGTCTGATAACAGAGCCCATAGAAATGATGATTTTATCAGAAACGAAACTTTATGCTTTTTTTGTGACTGATTTTGTTTCAGACAATGTTTCTTATCACGTTTCCAAAATAACAGTTCGTTTGGTACCATAGAGCCTGAAAAAATGGCTTTTAAATTTCGAACCAGAGTCTGAAAACAGTGCCCATTGGAATGATGATTTCCGCAGAAACGAATATTGATGCAAATTTTATGAATGATTTCTTTTAAGACCATGATTCTTATCACGATTCCAAAATTTGAGCGGTTTTGGTACCATAGAGCCCTAAAAAATGGCTTTTAAAGTTCGAACCCGAGTCTGAAAAGCCCATAGGAATGATAATATTTTCAGAAACGAAACTTTATGCTTTTTTGTGACTGATTTCATTTAAGACCATGATTCTTATCACGATTCCAAAATTTTAGCGGTTTTGGTACCATAGAGCCTGAAAAAATGGCTTTTAAAGTTCGAACCCAAGTCTGAAAACAGTGCTCATTAGAATGATGATTTCGCAGATACGACATTTCATGCAATTTTCGTCACTGATTTCGTTTAAAACAATGTTTCTTATCACGTTTCCAAAATAGCAGCCCGTTTGGTACCATAGAGCCTGAAAAACATGCTTTTAAAGTTCGAACCCAATTCTGAAAACAGTGCTCATAAGAATGATGATTTCTGCAGACACGAAATTTTATGCAACTTTTGTCACTGATTTCGTTTAAGACAATGTTTCTTAACACGTTATAACAGCCCGATTGGTACCATAGAGCCTGAAAAAATGGCTTTTAAAGTTCGAACCCAAGTCTGAAAACAGTGCCCATAGAAATGATGATTTTATCAGAAACGAAACTATATGCACTTTTTTTGCCTTATTTCGTTTCAGACCATGATTCTCATCGAGATTCCAAAATTTAAACGGTTTTGTTACAATAAAGCCTGAAAAAATGGCTTTTAAAGTTCGAACCCAAGTCTGAAAACAGCGCCCATAGGAATGATGATTTTTGCAGAAACGAATATTGATGCACTTTTTATGACTGATTTCATTTAATACCATGATTCTTATCACGATTCCAAAATTTAAGCGGATTTGATACCATAGAGCCTGAAAAATAGCTTTTAAAGTTCGAAACCAAGTCTGAAAACAGTGCCCATAGGAATGATGATTTTTGCAGAAACGAATATTGGTGCACTTTTTATGACTGATTTCATTTAAGACCATGATTCTTATCAAGATTCCAAAATTTGAGCGGTTTTGGTACCATAGAGCCTGAAAAAATGGCTTTTAAATTTCGAACCCAAGTCTGAAAACAGTACCCATAGGAATGATGATTTTTGCAGAAACGAAACCATATGCACTTTTTGTGCCTTATTTCGTTTCAGACCATGATTCTCATCACGATTCCAAAATTTTAGCGGTTTTGGTACAATAGAGCCTGGAAAAATGTCTTTTAAAAATCGAACCCAAGTCTGAAAACAGTGCCCATATAATTGATGATTTTTTCAGAAACGAATATTGATGCACTTTTTATGACTGATTTCATTCAAGACCATGATTCTTATCACGATTCCAAAATTTGAGCGGTTTTGGTACCATAGAGCCTGAAAAAATGGCTTTTAAAGTTCGAACCCAAGTCTGAAAACAGTGCTCATAAGAATGATGATTTCTGCAGATACGACATTTTATGCAATTTTCGTCACTGATTTCGTTTAAGACAATGTTTCTTATAACGTTTCCAAAATAGCAGCCCGTTTGGTACTATAGAGCCTGAAAAAATGGCTTTTAAAGTTCGAACCCAAGTCTGAAAACATTGCCCATAGGAATGATGATTTTCGCAGAAACGAAACATTATGCAACTTTTGTGACTGATTTCGTTTGAGACCATGGTTCTTATCACGATTCCGAAATTTCAGCCCGTTTCGTAACATAGAGCATGATAAAATGGCTTTTAAAGTTCGAAACCAAGTATGAAAACAGTGCACATAGGAATGATGATTTTTGAAGAAATAAAACTTTATGCAGATTTTGCGATTAATAACGTTTTGGACCATGTTTCTTAACACGTTTCCAAAATAACAGCCCGTTTGGTACCATAGAGCCTGAAAAAATGGCTTTCAAAGTTCGAACCCAAGTCTGAAAACAGTGCCCATAGGAATGATGATTTTTGCAGAAACGAATATTGATGCACTTTTTATGACTGATATTCATTTAATACCATAATTCTTATCACGATTCCAAAATTTAAGCGGTTTTGATACCATATAGCCTGAAAACATGGCTTTTTCAAATTTGAACCCAAGTCTGAAAAAAGTGCAAGTAGGAATGATGATTGTTGCATAATCGCAACTTTATGAAATTTTTGTGACTGATTTCGTTTAAGACCATGATTCTTATCACGATTCCATAATTTCAGCCCGTTTGTTACCATAGAGCCTGAAAAAATGGCTTTTAAAGTTCGAACCCAAGTTTGAAAACAGTGCTCATAGGATTGATGATTTGTGCAGAAACGAATATTGATGCACTTTTTATGACTGATTTCATTTAAGACCATGATTGTTATCAAGATTCCAAAATTTGAGCGGTTTTGGTACCATAGAGCCCTAAAAAATGGCTTTTAAAGTTCGAACCCGAGTCTGAAAAGCCCATAGGAATGATAATATTTTCAGAAACGAAACTTTATGCTTTTTTGTGACTGATTTCATTTAAGACCATGATTCTTATCACGATTCCAAAATTTTAGCGGTTTTGGTACCATAGAGCCTGAAAAATGGCTTTTAAAGTTCGAACCCAAGTCTGAAAACAGTGCTCATTAGAATGATGATTTCTGCAGATACGACATTTTATGCAATTTTCGTCACTGATTTCGTTTAAAACAATGTTTCTTATCACGTTTCCAAAATAGCAGCCCGTTTGGTACCATAGAGCCTGAAAAACATGCTTTTAAAGTTCGAACCCAATTCTGAAAACAGTGCTCATAAGAATGATGATTTCTGCAGACACGAAATTTTATGCAACTTTTGTCACTGATTTCGTTTAAGACAATGTTTCTTAACACGTTATAACAGCCCGTTTGGTACCATAGAGCCTGAAAAAATGGCTTTTAAAGTTCGAACCCAAGTCTGAAAACAGTGCTCATAGAAATGATGATTTTATCAGAAACGAAACTATATGCACTTTTTTTGCCTTATTTCGTTTCAGACCATGATTCTCATCGAGATTCCAAAATTTAAACGGTTTTGTTACAATAAAGCCTGAAAAAATTGCTTTTAAAGTTCGAACCCAAGTCTGAAAACAGCGCCCATAGGAATGATGATTTTTGCAGAAACGAATATTGATGCACTTTTTATGACTGATTTCATTTAATACCGTGATTCTTATCACGATTCCAAAATTTAAGCGGATTTGATACCATAGAGCCTGAAAAATAGCTTTTAAAGTTCGAAACCAAGTCTGAAAACAGTTCCCATAGGAATGATGATTTTTGCAGAAACGAATATTGGTGCACTTTTTATGACTGATTTCATTTAAGACCATGATTCTTATCAAGATTCCAAAATTTGAGCGGTTTTGGTACCATAGAGCCTGAAAAAATGGCTTTTAAATTTCGAACCCAAGTCTGAAAACAGTACCCATAGGAATGATGATTTTTGCAGAAACGAAACCATATGCACTTTTTGTGCCTTATTTCGTTTCAGACCATGATTCTCATCACGATTCCAAAATTTTAGCGGTTTTGGTACAATAGAGCCTGGAAAAATGTCTTTTAAAAATCGAACCCAAGTCTGAAAACAGTGCCCATATAATTGATGATTTTTTCAGAAACGAATATTGATGCACTTTTTATGACTGATTCCATTTAAGACCATGATTCTTATCACGATTCCAAAATATAAGCGGTTTTGATACCATAGAGCCTGAAAAAATGGCTTTTAAAGTTCGAACCAGAGTCTGAAAACAGTGCCCATAGGAATGATGAATATCGCAGAAACGAAACATTATGCAACTTTTGTGACTGATTTCGTTTGAGACCATGGTACTTATCACGTTTCCGAAATTTCAGCCCTTTTCGTAAAATAGAGCGTGATAAAATAGCTTTTAAAAATCGAACCCAAGTAAGAGAACAGTGCACATAGGAATGATGATTTTTGAAGAAATAATACTTTATGCAGATTTTGCGATTAATAACGTTTGGGACCATGTTTTTTAACACGTTTCCAAAATAACAGCCCGTTTGGTACCATAGAGCCTGAAAAAATGGCTTTCAAAGTTCGAACCCAAGTCTGAAAACAGTGCCCATAGGAATGATGATTTTTGCAGAAACGAATATTGATGCACTTTTTATGACTGATATTCATTTAATACCATAATTCTTATCACGATTCCAAAATTTAAGCGGTTTTGATACCATATAGCCTGAAAACATGGCTTTTTCAAATTTGAACCCAAGTCTGAAAAAAGTGCAAGTAGGAATGATGATTGTTGCATAATCGCAACTTTATGAAATTTTTGTGACTGATTTCGTTTAAGACCATGATTCTTATCACGATTCCATAATTTCAGCCCGTTTGTTACCATAGAGCCTGAAAAAATGGCTTTTAAAGTTCGAACCCAAGTTTGAAAACAGTGCTCATAGGATTGATGATTTGTGCAGAAACGAATATTGGTGCACTTTTTATGACTGATTTCATTTAAGACCATGATTGTTATCAAGATTCCAAAATTTGAGCGGTTTTGGTACCATAGAGCCCTAAAAAATGGCTTTTAAAGTTCGAACCCGAGTCTGAAAAGCCCATAGGAATGATAATATTTTCAGAAACGAAACTTTATGCTTTTTTGTGACTGATTTCATTTAAGACCATGATTCTTATCACGATTCCAAAATTTTAGCGGTTTTGGTACCATAGAGCCTGAAAAAATGGCTTTTAAAGTTCGAACCCAAGTCTGAAAACAGTGCTCATAAGAATGATGATTTCTGCAGAAACGAAATTTAATGCAACTTTTGTTACTGATTTCGTTTAAGACAATGTTTCTTAACACGTTTCCAAAATAACAGCCCGTTTGGTACCATAGAGCCTGAAAAATTGGCTTTTAAAGTGCGAACCCAAGTCTGATAACAGAGCCCATAGAAATGATGATTTTATCAGAAACGAAACTTTATGCTTTTTTTGTGACTGATTTTGTTTCAGACAATGTTTCTTATCACGTTTCCAAAATAACAGTTCGTTTGGTACCATAGAGCCTGAAAAAATGGCTTTTAAATTTCGAACCAGAGTCTGAAAACAGTGCCCATTGGAATGATGATTTCCGCAGAAACGAATATTGATGCAAATTTTATGAATGATTTCTTTTAAGACCATGATTCTTATCACGATTCCAAAATTTGAGCGGTTTTGGTACCATAGAGCCCTAAAAAATGGCTTTTAAAGTTCGAACCCGAGTCTGAAAAGCCCATAGGAATGATAATATTTTCAGAAACGAAACTTTATGCTTTTTTGTGACTGATTTCATTTAAGACCATGATTCTTATCACGATTCCAAAATTTTAGCGGTTTTGGTACCATAGAGCCTGAAAAAATGGCTTTTAAAGTTCGAACCCAAGTCTGAAAACAGTGCTCATTAGAATGATGATTTCGCAGATACGACATTTCATGCAATTTTCGTCACTGATTTCGTTTAAAACAATGTTTCTTATCACGTTTCCAAAATAGCAGCCCGTTTGGTACCATAGAGCCTGAAAAACATGCTTTTAAAGTTCGAACCCAATTCTGAAAACAGTGCTCATAAGAATGATGATTTCTGCAGACACGAAATTTTATGCAACTTTTGTCACTGATTTCGTTTAAGACAATGTTTCTTAACACGTTATAACAGCCCGATTGGTACCATAGAGCCTGAAAAAATGGCTTTTAAAGTTCGAACCCAAGTCTGAAAACAGTGCCCATAGAAATGATGATTTTATCAGAAACGAAACTATATGCACTTTTTTTGCCTTATTTCGTTTCAGACCATGATTCTCATCGAGATTCCAAAATTTAAACGGTTTTGTTACAATAAAGCCTGAAAAAATGGCTTTTAAAGTTCGAACCCAAGTCTGAAAACAGCGCCCATAGGAATGATGATTTTTGCAGAAACGAATATTGATGCACTTTTTATGACTGATTTCATTTAATACCATGATTCTTATCACGATTCCAAAATTTAAGCGGATTTGATACCATAGAGCCTGAAAAATAGCTTTTAAAGTTCGAAACCAAGTCTGAAAACAGTGCCCATAGGAATGATGATTTTTGCAGAAACGAATATTGGTGCACTTTTTATGACTGATTTCATTTAAGACCATGATTCTTATCAAGATTCCAAAATTTGAGCGGTTTTGGTACCATAGAGCCTGAAAAAATGGCTTTTAAATTTCGAACCCAAGTCTGAAAACAGTACCCATAGGAATGATGATTTTTGCAGAAACGAAACCATATGCACTTTTTGTGCCTTATTTCGTTTCAGACCATGATTCTCATCACGATTCCAAAATTTAAACGGTTTTGTTACAATAAAGCCTGAAAAAATGGCTTTTAAAGTTCGAACCCAAGTCTGAAAACAGCGCCCATAGGAATGATGATTTTTGCAGAAACGAATATTGATGCACTTTTTATGACTGATTTCATTCAAGACCATGATTCTTATCACGATTCCAAAATTTGAGCGGTTTTGGTACCATAGAGCCTGAAAAAATGGCTTTTAAAGTTCGAACCCAAGTCTGAAAACAGTGCTCATAAGAATGATGATTTCTGCAGATACGACATTTTATGCAATTTTCGTCACTGATTTCGTTTAAGACAATGTTTCTTATAACGTTTCCAAAATAGCAGCCCGTTTGGTACCATAGAGCCTGAAAAAATGGCTTTTAAAGTTCGAACCCAAGTCTGAAAACATTGCCCATAGGAATGATGATTTTCGCAGAAACGAAACATTATGCAACTTTTGTGACTGATTTCGTTTGAGACCATGGTTCTTATCACGATTCCGAAATTTCAGCCCGTTTCGTAACATAGAGCATGATAAAATGGCTTTTAAAGTTCGAAACCAAGTATGAAAACAGTGCACATAGGAATGATGATTTTTGAAGAAATAAAACTTTATGCAGATTTTGCGATTAATAACGTTTTGGACCATGTTTCTTAACACGTTTCCAAAATAACAGCCCGTTTGGTACCATAGAGCCTGAAAAAATGGCTTTCAAAGTTCGAACCCAAGTCTGAAAACAGTGCCCATAGGAATGATGATTTTTGCAGAAACGAATATTGATGCACTTTTTATGACTGATATTCATTTAATACCATAATTCTTATCACGATTCCAAAATTTAAGCGGTTTTGATACCATATAGCCTGAAAACATGGCTTTTTCAAATTTGAACCCAAGTCTGAAAAAAGTGCAAGTAGGAATGATGATTGTTGCATAATCGCAACTTTATGAAATTTTTGTGACTGATTTCGTTTAAGACCATGATTCTTATCACGATTCCATAATTTCAGCCCGTTTGTTACCATAGAGCCTGAAAAAATGGCTTTTAAAGTTCGAACCCAAGTTTGAAAACAGTGCTCATAGGATTGATGATTTGTGCAGAAACGAATATTGATGCACTTTTTATGACTGATTTCATTTAAGACCATGATTGTTATCAAGATTCCAAAATTTGAGCGGTTTTGGTACCATAGAGCCCTAAAAAATGGCTTTTAAAGTTCGAACCCGAGTCTGAAAAGCCCATAGGAATGATAATATTTTCAGAAACGAAACTTTATGCTTTTTTGTGACTGATTTCATTTAAGACCATGATTCTTATCACGATTCCAAAATTTTAGCGGTTTTGGTACCATAGAGCCTGAAAAATGGCTTTTAAAGTTCGAACCCAAGTCTGAAAACAGTGCTCATTAGAATGATGATTTCTGCAGATACGACATTTTATGCAATTTTCGTCACTGATTTCGTTTAAAACAATGTTTCTTATCACGTTTCCAAAATAGCAGCCCGTTTGGTACCATAGAGCCTGAAAAACATGCTTTTAAAGTTCGAACCCAATTCTGAAAACAGTGCTCATAAGAATGATGATTTCTGCAGACACGAAATTTTATGCAACTTTTGTCACTGATTTCGTTTAAGACAATGTTTCTTAACACGTTATAACAGCCCGTTTGGTACCATAGAGCCTGAAAAAATGGCTTTTAAAGTTCGAACCCAAGTCTGAAAACAGTGCTCATAGAAATGATGATTTTATCAGAAACGAAACTATATGCACTTTTTTTGCCTTATTTCGTTTCAGACCATGATTCTCATCGAGATTCCAAAATTTAAACGGTTTTGTTACAATAAAGCCTGAAAAAATTGCTTTTAAAGTTCGAACCCAAGTCTGAAAACAGCGCCCATAGGAATGATGATTTTTGCAGAAACGAATATTGATGCACTTTTTATGACTGATTTCATTTAATACCGTGATTCTTATCACGATTCCAAAATTTAAGCGGATTTGATACCATAGAGCCTGAAAAATAGCTTTTAAAGTTCGAAACCAAGTCTGAAAACAGTGCCCATAGGAATGATGATTTTTGCAGAAACGAATATTGGTGCACTTTTTATGACTGATTTCATTTAAGACCATGATTCTTATCAAGATTCCAAAATTTGAGCGGTTTTGGTACCATAGAGCCTGAAAAAATGGCTTTTAAATTTCGAACCCAAGTCTGAAAACAGTACCCATAGGAATGATGATTTTTGCAGAAACGAAACCATATGCACTTTTTGTGCCTTATTTCGTTTCAGACCATGATTCTCATCACGATTCCAAAATTTTAGCGGTTTTGGTACAATAGAGCCTGGAAAAATGTCTTTTAAAAATCGAACCCAAGTCTGAAAACAGTGCCCATATAATTGATGATTTTTTCAGAAACGAATATTGATGCACTTTTTATGACTGATTCCATTTAAGACCATGATTCTTATCACGATTCCAAAATATAAGCGGTTTTGATACCATAGAGCCTGAAAAAATGGCTTTTAAAGTTCGAACCAGAGTCTGAAAACAGTGCCCATAGGAATGATGAATATCGCAGAAACGAAACATTATGCAACTTTTGTGACTGATTTCGTTTGAGACCATGGTACTTATCACGTTTCCGAAATTTCAGCCCTTTTCGTAAAATAGAGCGTGATAAAATAGCTTTTAAAAATCGAACCCAAGTAAGAGAACAGTGCACATAGGAATGATGATTTTTGAAGAAATAATACTTTATGCAGATTTTGCGATTAATAACGTTTGGGACCATGTTTTTTAACACGTTTCCAAAATAACAGCCCGTTTGGTACCATAGAGCCTGAAAAAATGGCTTTCAAAGTTCGAACCCAAGTCTGAAAACAGTGCCCATAGGAATGATGATTTTTGCAGAAACGAATATTGATGCACTTTTTATGACTGATATTCATTTAATACCATAATTCTTATCACGATTCCAAAATTTAAGCGGTTTTGATACCATATAGCCTGAAAACATGGCTTTTTCAAATTTGAACCCAAGTCTGAAAAAAGTGCAAGTAGGAATGATGATTGTTGCATAATCGCAACTTTATGAAATTTTTGTGACTGATTTCGTTTAAGACCATGATTCTTATCACGATTCCATAATTTCAGCCCGTTTGTTACCATAGAGCCTGAAAAAATGGCTTTTAAAGTTCGAACCCAAGTTTGAAAACAGTGCTCATAGGATTGATGATTTGTGCAGAAACGAATATTGGTGCACTTTTTATGACTGATTTCATTTAAGACCATGATTGTTATCAAGATTCCAAAATTTGAGCGGTTTTGGTACCATAGAGCCCTAAAAAATGGCTTTTAAAGTTCGAACCCGAGTCTGAAAAGCCCATAGGAATGATAATATTTTCAGAAACGAAACTTTATGCTTTTTTGTGACTGATTTCATTTAAGACCATGATTCTTATCACGATTCCAAAATTTTAGCGGTTTTGGTACCATAGAGCCTGAAAAAATGGCTTTTAAAGTTCGAACCCAAGTCTGAAAACAGTGCTCATAGAAATGATGATTTTATCAGAAACGAAACTATATGCACTTTTTTTGCCTTATTTCGTTTCAGACCATGATTCTCATCGAGATTCCAAAATTTAAACGGTTTTGTTACAATAAAGCCTGAAAAAATGGCTTTTAAAGTTCGAACCCAAGTCTGAAAACAGCGCCCATAGGAATGATGATTTTTGCAGAAACGAATATTGATGCACTTTTTATGACTGATTTCATTTAATACCGTGATTCTTATCACGATTCCAAAATTTAAGCGGATTTGATACCATAGAGCCTGAAAAATAGCTTTTAAAGTTCGAAACCAAGTCTGAAAACAGTGCCCATAGGAATGATGATTTTTGCAGAAACGAATATTGGTGCACTTTTTATGACTGATTTCATTTAAGACCATGATTCTTATCAAGATTCCAAAATTTGAGCGGTTTTGGTACCATAGAGCCTGAAAAAATGGCTTTTAAATTTCGAACCCAAGTCTGAAAACAGTACCCATAGGAATGATGATTTTTGCAGAAACGAAACCATATGCACTTTTTGTGCCTTATTTCGTTTCAGACCATGATTCTCATCACGATTCCAAAATTTTAGCGGTTTTGGTACAATAGAGCCTGGAAAAATGTCTTTTAAAAATCGAACCCAAGTCTGAAAACAGTGCCCATATAATTGATGATTTTTTCAGAAACGAATATTGATGCACTTTTTATGACTGATTCCATTTAAGACCATGATTCTTATCACGATTCCAAAATATAAGCGGTTTTGATACCATAGAGCCTGAAAAAATGGCTTTTAAAGTTCGAACCAGAGTCTGAAAACAGTGCCCATAGGAATGATGAATATCGCAGAAACGAAACATTATGCAACTTTTGTGACTGATTTCGTTTGAGACCATGGTACTTATCACGTTTCCGAAATTTCAGCCCTTTTCGTAAAATAGAGCGTGATAAAATAGCTTTTAAAAATCGAACCCAAGTAAGAGAACAGTGCACATAGGAATGATGATTTTTGAAGAAATAATACTTTATGCAGATTTTGCGATTAATAACGTTTGGGACCATGTTTTTTAACACGTTTCCAAAATAACAGCCCGTTTGGTACCATAGAGCCTGAAAAAATGGCTTTCAAAGTTCGAACCCAAGTCTGAAAACAGTGCCCATAGGAATGATGATTTTTGCAGAAACGAATATTGATGCACTTTTTATGACTGATATTCATTTAATACCATAATTCTTATCACGATTCCAAAATTTAAGCGGTTTTGATACCATATAGCCTGAAAACATGGCTTTTTCAAATTTGAACCCAAGTCTGAAAAAAGTGCAAGTAGGAATGATGATTGTTGCATAATCGCAACTTTATGAAATTTTTGTGACTGATTTCGTTTAAGACCATGATTCTTATCACGATTCCATAATTTCAGCCCGTTTGTTACCATAGAGCCTGAAAAAATGGCTTTTAAAGTTCGAACCCAAGTTTGAAAACAGTGCTCATAGGATTGATGATTTGTGCAGAAACGAATATTGATGCACTTTTTATGACTGATTTCATTTAAGACCATGATTGTTATCAAGATTCCAAAATTTGAGCGGTTTTGGTACCATAGAGCCCTAAAAAATGGCTTTTAAAGTTCGAACCCGAGTCTGAAAAGCCCATAGGAATGATAATATTTTCAGAAACGAAACTTTATGCTTTTTTGTGACTGATTTCATTTAAGACCATGATTCTTATCACGATTCCAAAATTTTAGCGGTTTTGGTACCATAGAGCCTGAAAAAATGGCTTTTAAAGTTCGAACCCAAGTCTGAAAACAGTGCTCATAAGAATGATGATTTCTGCAGAAACGAAATTTAATGCAACTTTTGTTACTGATTTCGTTTAAGACAATGTTTCTTAACACGTTTCCAAAATAACAGCCCGTTTGGTACCATAGAGCCTGAAAAATTGGCTTTTAAAGTGCGAACCCAAGTCTGATAACAGAGCCCATAGAAATGATGATTTTATCAGAAACGAAACTTTATGCTTTTTTTGTGACTGATTTTGTTTCAGACAATGTTTCTTATCACGTTTCCAAAATAACAGTTCGTTTGGTACCATAGAGCCTGAAAAAATGGCTTTTAAATTTCGAACCAGAGTCTGAAAACAGTGCCCATTGGAATGATGATTTTCGCAGAAACGAATATTGATGCAAATTTTATGAATGATTTCTTTTAAGACCATGATTCTTATCACGATTCCAAAATTTGAGCGGTTTTGGTACCATAGAGCCCTAAAAAATGGCTTTTAAAGTTCGAACCCGAGTCTGAAAAGCCCATAGGAATGATAATATTTTCAGAAACGAAACTTTATGCTTTTTTGTGACTGATTTCATTTAAGACCATGATTCTTATGACGATTCCAAAATTTTAGCGGTTTTGGTACCATAGAGCCTGAAAAAATGGCTTTTAAAGTTCGAACCCAAGTCTGAAAACAGTGCTCATTAGAATGATGATTTCTGCAGATACGACATTTTATGCAATTTTCGTCACTGATTTCGTTTAAAACAATGTTTCTTATCACGTTTCCAAAATAGCAGCCCGTTTGGTACCATAGAGCCTGAAAAACATGCTTTTAAAGTTCGAACCCAATTCTGAAAACAGTGCTCATAAGAATGATGATTTCGGCAGACACGAAATTTTATGCAACTTTTGTCACTGATTTCGTTTAAGACAATGTTTCTTAACACGTTATAACAGCCCGATTGGTACCATAGAGCCTGAAAAAATGGCTTTTAAAGTTCGAACCCAAGTCTGAAAACAGTGCCCATAGAAATGATGATTTTATCAGAAACGAAACTATATGCACTTTTTTGCCTTATTTCGTTTCAGACCATGATTCTCATCGAGATTCCAAAATTTAAACGGTTTTGTTACAATAAAGCCTGAAAAAATGGCTTTTATAGTTCGAACCCAAGTCTGAAAACAGCGCCCATAGGAATGATGATTTTTGCAGAAACGAATATTGATGCACTTTTTATGACTGATTTCATTTAATACCATGATTCTTATCAAGATTCCAAAATTTGAGCGGTTTTGGTACCATAGAGCCTGAAAAAATGGCTTTTAAATTTCGAACCCAAGTCTGAAAAAAGTGCAAGTAGGAATTATGATTGTTGCATAATCGCATCTTTATGAAACTTTTGTGACTGATTTCGTTTAAGACCATGATTCTTATCACGATTCCATAATTTCAGCCCGTTTGTTACCATAGAGCCTGAAAAAATGGCTTTTAAAGTTCGAACCCAAGTTTGAAAACAGTGCTCATAGGATTGATGATTTTTGCAGAAACGAATATTGATGCAACTTTTTTGACTGATTTCTTTTGAGACCATCATTCTTATCACTATTCCATAATTTCAGCCCCTTTGTTACCATAGAACCTGAAAAAATGGCTTTTAAAGTTCGAACCCAAGTCTGAAAACAGTGCCCATAGAATTGATAATTTTTGCAGAAACGAATATTGATGCACTTTAAATGACTGATTTCATTTAAGACTATGATTCTTATCACGATTCAAAAATATAAGTGGTTTTGATACCATAGAGCCTGAAAAAATTGCTTTTAAAGTTCGAACCCAAGTTTGATGATTTTGGCAGAAACGAATATTGATGCACTTTAAATGACTGATTTCATTTAATACCATAATTCTTATCACGATTCCAATATTTAAGCGGTTTTGATACCATAGAGCCTGAAAATTAGCTTTTAAAGTTCGAACCCAAGTCTGAAAACAGTGCCCATAGGAATGATGATTTTTGCAGAAACGAATATTGATGCACTTTTTATGACTGATTTCATTTAATACCATAATTCTTATCACGATTCCAAAATTTAAGCGGTTTTGATACCATATAGCCTGAAAACATGGCTTTTTCAAATTTGAACCCAAGTCTGAAAAAAGTGCAAGTAGGAATTATGATTGTTGCATAATCGCATCTTTATGAAACTTTTGTGACTGATTTCGTTTAAGACCATGATTCTTATCACAATTCCATAATTTCAGCCCGTTTGTTACCATAGAGCCTGAAAAAATGGCTTTTAAAGTTCGAACCCAAGTTTGAAAACAGTGCTCATAGGATTGATGATTTTTGCAGAAACGAATATTGATGCAACTTTTTTGACCGATTTCGTTTGAGACCATCATTCTTATCACTATTCCACAATTTCAGCCCCTTTGTCACCATAGAACCTGAAAAAATGGCTTTTAAAGTTCGAACCCAAGTCTGAAAACAGTGCCCATAGAATTGATAATTTTTGCAGAAACGAATATTGATGCACTTGAAATGACTGATTTCATTTAAGACTATGATTCTTATCACGATTCCAAAATATAAGTGGTTTTGATACCATAGAGTATGAAAAAATGGCTTTTAAAGTTCGAACCCAAGTATGATGATTTTGGCAGAAACGAATATTGATGCACTTTTTATGACTGATTTCATTTAAGACCATGATTCATATTACGATTCCAAAATTTAAGCGGTTTCGATACCAAAGAGCCTGACAAAATGGCATTTAGAGTTCGAACCCAAGTCTGAAAACAGTGAACATAGGAATGATGATTTCTGCAGAAACGAATATTGGTGCACTTTTTATGACTGATTTCATTTAAGACCATGATTCTTATCAAGATTCCAAAATTTGAGCGGTTTTGGTACCATAGAGCCTGAAAAAATGGCTTTTAAATTTCGAACCCAAGTCTGAAAACAGTGCCCATAGGAATGATGATTTTTGCAGAAACGAAACCATATGCACTTTTTGTGCCTTATTTCGTTTCAGACCATGATTCTCATCACGATTCCAAAATTTTAGCGGTTTTGGTACAATAGAGCCTGGAAAAATGTCTTTTAAAAATCGAACCCAAGTCTGAAAACAGTGCCCATATAATTGATGATTTTTTCAGAAACGAATATTGATGCACTTTTTATGACTGATTTCATTTAAGACCATGATTCTTATCACGATTCAAAAATATAAGCGGTTTTGATACCATAGAGCCTGAAAAAATGGCTTTTAAAGTTCGAACCAGAGTCTGAAAACAGTGCCCATAGGAATGATGAATATCGCAGAAACGAAACATTATGCAACTTTTGTGACTGATTTCGTTTGAGACCATGGTACTTATCACGTTTCCGAAATTTCAGCCCTTTTCGTAAAATAGAGCGTGATAAAATGGCTTTTAAAAATCGAACCCAAGTAAGAAAACAGTGCACATAGGAATGATGATTTTTGAAGAAATAATACTTTATGCAGATTTTGCGATTAATAACGTTTGGGACCATGTTTTTTAACACGTTTCCAAAATAACAGCCCATTTGGTACCATAGAGTCTGAAAAAATGGGTTTCAAAGTTCGAACCCAAGTCTGAAAACAGTGCCCATAGGAATGATAATTTTTGCAGAAACGAATATTGATGCAACTTTTTTGACTGATTTCATTTAAGACTATGATTCTTATCACGATTCCAAAATATAAGTGTTTTTGATACCATAGAGCCTGAAAAAATTGCTTTTAAAGTTCGAACCCAAGTATGATGATTTTGGCAGAAACGAATATTGATGCACTTTAAATGACTGATTTCATTTAATACCATAATTCTTATCACGATTCCAATATTTAAGCGGTTTTGATACCATAGAGCCTGAAAATTAGCTTTTAAAGTTCGAACCCAAGTCTGAAAACAGTGCCCATAGGAATGATGATTTTTGCAGAAACGAATATTGATGCACTTTTTATGACTGATTTCATTTAATACCATAATTCTTATCACGATTCCAAAATTTAAGCGGTTTTGATACCATATAGCCTGAAAACATGGCTTTTTCAAATTTGAACCCAAGTCTGAAAAAAGTGCAAGTAGGAATTATGATTGTTGCATAATCGCATCTTTATGAAACTTTTGTGACTGATTTCGTTTAAGACCATGATTCTTATCACGATTCCATAATTTCAGCCCGTTTGTTACCATAGAGCCTGAAAAAATGGCTTTTAAAGTTCGAACCCAAGTTTGAAAACAGTGCTCATAGGATTGATGATTTGTGCAGAAACGAATATTGATGCACTTTTTATGACTGATTTCATTTAAGACCATGATTGTTATCAAGATTCCAAAATTTGAGCGGTTTTGGTACCATAGAGCCCTAAAAAATGGCTTTTAAAGTTCGAACCCGAGTCTGAAAAGCCCATAGGAATGATAATATTTTCAGAAACGAAACTTTATGCTTTTTTGTGACTGATTTCATTTAAGACCATGATTCTTATCACGATTCCAAAATTTTAGCGGTTTTGGTACCATAGAGCCTGAAAAAATGGCTTTTAAAGTTCGAACCCAAGTCTGAAAACAGTGCTCATAAGAATGATGATTTCTGCAGAAACGAAATTTAATGCAACTTTTGTTACTGATTTCGTTTAAGACAATGTTTCTTAACACGTTTCCAAAATAACAGCCCGTTTGGTACCATAGAGCCTGAAAAATTGGCTTTTAAAGTGCGAACCCAAGTCTGATAACAGAGCCCATAGAAATGATGATTTTATCAGAAACGAAACTTTATGCTTTTTTTGTGACTGATTTTGTTTCAGACAATGTTTCTTAACACGTTATAACAGCCCGATTGGTACCATAGAGCCTGAAAAAATGGCTTTTAAAGTTCGAACCCAAGTCTGAAAACAGTGCCCATAGAAATGATGATTTTATCAGAAACGAAACTATATGCACTTTTTTGCCTTATTTCGTTTCAGACCATGATTCTCATCGAGATTCCAAAATTTAAACGGTTTTGTTACAATAAAGCCTGAAAAAATGGCTTTTAAAGTTCGAACCCAAGTCTGAAAACAGCGCCCATAGGAATGATGATTTTTGCAGAAACGAATATTGATGCACTTTTTATGACTGATTTCATTTAATACCTTGATTCTTATCAAGATTCCAAAATTTGAGCGGTTTTGGTACCATAGAGCCTGAAAAAATGGCTTTTAAATTTCGAACCAGAGTCTGAAAACAGTGCCCATTGGAATGATGATTTTCGCAGAAACGAATATTGATGCAAATTTTATGAATGATTTCTTTTAAGACCATGATTCTTATCACGATTCCAAAATTTGAGCGGTTTTGGTACCATAGAGCCCTAAAAAATGGCTTTTAAAGTTCGAACCCGAGTCTGAAAAGCCCATAGGAATGATAATATTTTCAGAAACGAAACTTTATGCTTTTTTGTGACTGATTTCATTTAAGACCATGATTCTTATCACGATTCCAAAATTTTAGCGGTTTTGGTACCATAGAGCCTGAAAAAATGGCTTTTAAAGTTCGAACCCAAGTCTGAAAACAGTGCTCATTAGAATGATGATTTCTGCAGATACGACAATTTATGCAATTTTCGTCACTGATTTCGTTTAAAACAATGTTTCTTATCACGTTTCCAAAATAGCAGCCCGTTTGGTACCATAGAGCCTGAAAAACATGCTTTTAAAGTTCGAACCCAATTCTGAAAACAGTGCTCATAAGAATGATGATTTCTGCAGACACGAAATTTTATGCAACTTTTGTCACTGATTTCGTTTAAGACAATGTTTCTTAACACGTTATAACAGCCCGATTGGTACCATAGAGCCTGAAAAAATGGCTTTTAAAGTTCGAACCCAAGTCTGAAAACAGTGCCCATAGAAATGATGATTTTATCAGAAACGAAACTATATGCACTTTTTTGCCTTATTTCGTTTCAGACCATGATTCTCATCGAGATTCCAAAATTTAAACGGTTTTGTTACAATAAAGCCTGAAAAAATGGCTTTTAAAGTTCGAACCCAAGTCTGAAAACAGCGCCCATAGGAATGATGATTTTTGCAGAAACGAATATTGTTGCACTTTTTATGACTGATTTCATTTAATACCTTGATTCTTATCAAGATTCCAAAATTTGAGCGGTTTTGGTACCATAGAGCCTGAAAATTAGCTTTTAAAGTTCGAACCCAAGTCTGAAAACAGTGCCCATAGGAATGATGATTTTTGCAGAAACGAATATTGATGCACTTTTTATGACTGATTTCATTTAATACCATAATTCTTATCACGATTCCAAAATTTAAGCGGTTTTGATACCATATAGCCTGAAAACATGGCTTTTTCAAATTTGAACCCAAGTCTGAAAAAAGTGCAAGTAGGAATTATGATTGTTGCATAATCGCATCTTTATGAAACTTTTGTGACTGATTTCTTTTGAGACCATCATTCTTATCACTATTCCATAATTTCAGCCCCTTTGTTACCATAGAACCTGAAAAAATGGCTTTTAAAGTTCGAACCCAAGTCTGAAAACAGTGCCCATAGAATTGATAATTTTTGCAGAAACGAATATTGATGCACTTTAAATGACTGATTTCATTTAAGACTATGATTCTTATCACGATTCCAAAATATAAGTGGTTTTGATACCATAGAGCCTGAAAAAATTGCTTTTAAAGTTCGAACCCAAGTTTGATGATTTTGGCAGAAACGAATATTGATGCACTTTAAATGACTGATTTCATTTAATACCATAATTCTTATCACGATTCCAATATTTAAGCGGTTTTGATACCATAGAGCCTGAAAATTAGCTTTTAAAGTTCGAACCCAAGTCTGAAAACAGTGCCCATAGGAATGATGATTTTTGCAGAAACGAATATTGATGCACTTTTTATGACTGGTTTCATTTAATACCATAATTCTTATCACGATTCCAAAATTTAAGCGGTTTTGATACCATATAGCCTGAAAACATGGCTTTTTCAAATTTGAACCCAAGTCTGAAAAAAGTGCAAGTAGGAATTATGATTGTTGCATAATCGCATCTTTATGAAACTTTTGTGACTGATTTCGTTTAAGACCATGATTCTTATCACGATTCCATAATTTCAGCCCGTTTGTTACCATAGAGCCTGAAAAAATGGCTTTTAAAGTTCGAACCCAAGTTTGAAAACAGTGCTCATAGGATTGATGATTTTTGCAGAAACGAATATTGATGCAACTTTTTTGACCGATTTCGTTTGAGACTATCATTCTTATCACTATTCCACAATTTCAGCCCCTTTGTCACCATAGAACCTGAAAAAATGGCTTTTAAAGTTCGAACCCAAGTCTGAAAACAGTGCCCATAGAATTGATAATTTTTGCAGAAACGAATATTGATGCACTTGAAATGACTGATTTCATTTAAGACTATGATTCTTATCACGATTCCAAAATATAAGTGGTTTTGATACCATAGAGTATGAAAAAATGGCTTTTAAAGTTCGAACCCAAGTATGATGATTTTGGCAGAAACGAATATTGATGCACTTTTTATGACTGATTTCATTTAAGACCATGATTCATATTACGATTCCAAAATTTAAGCGGTTTCGATACCAAAGAGCCTGACAAAATGGCATTTAGAGTTCGAACCCAAGTCTGAAAACAGTGAACATAGGAATGATGATTTCTGCAGAAACGAATATTGGTGCACTTTTTATGACTGATTTCATTTAAGACCATGATTCTTATCAAGATTCCAAAATTTGAGCGGTTTTGGTACCATAGAGCCTGAAAAAATGGCTTTTAAATTTCGAACCCAAGTCTGAAAACAGTGCCCATAGGAATGATGATTTTTGCAGAAACGAAACCATATGCACTTTTTGTGCCTTATTTCGTTTCAGACCATGATTCTCATCACGATTCCAAAATTTTAGCGGTTTTGGTACAATAGAGCCTGGAAAAATGTCTTTTAAAAATCGAACCCAAGTCTGAAAACAGTGCCCATATAATTGATGATTTTTTCAGAAACGAATATTGATGCACTTTTTATGACTGATTTCATTTAAGACCATGATTCTTATCACGATTCAAAAATATAAGCGGTTTTGATACCATAGAGCCTGAAAAAATGGCTTTTAAAGTTCGAACCAGAGTCTGAAAACAGTGCCCATAGGAATGATGAATATCGCAGAAACGAAACATTATGCAACTTTTGTGACTGATTTCGTTTGAGCCCATGGTACTTATCACGTTTCCGAAATTTCAGCCCTTTTCGTAAAATAGAGCGTGATAAAATGGCTTTTAAAAATCGAACCCAAGTAAGAAAACAGTGCACATAGGAATGATGATTTTTGAAGAAATAATACTTTATGCAGATTTTGCGATTAATAACGTTTGGGACCATGTTTTTTAACACGTTTCCAAAATAACAGCCCATTTGGTACCATAGAGCCTGAAAAAATGGGTTTCAAAGTTCGAACCCAAGTCTGAAAACAGTGCCCATAGGAATGATAATTTTTGCAGAAACGAATATTGATGCAACTTTTTTGACTGATTTCATTTAAGACTATGATTCTTATCACGATTCCAAAATATAAGTGTTTTTGATACCATAAAGCCTGAAAAAATTGCTTTTAAAGTTCGAACCCAAGTATGATGATTTTGGCAGAAACGAATATTGATGCACTTTAAATGACTGATTTCATTTAATACCATAATTCTTATCACGATTCCAATATTTAAGCGGTTTTGATACCATAGAGCCTGAAAATTAGCTTTTAAAGTTCGAACCCAAGTCTGAAAACAGTGCCCATAGGAATGATGATTTTTGCAGAAACGAATATTGATGCACTTTTTATGACTGATTTCATTTAATACCATAATTCTTATCACGATTCCAAAATTTAAGCGGTTTTGATACCATATAGCCTGAAAACATGGCTTTTTCAAATTTGAACCCAAGTCTGAAAAAAGTGCAAGTAGGAATTATGATTGTTGCATAATCGCATCTTTATGAAACTTTTGTGACTGATTTCGTTTAAGACCATGATTCTTATCACGATTCCATAATTTCAGCCCGTTTGTTACCATAGAGCCTGAAAAAATGGCTTTTAAAGTTCGAACCCAAGTTTGAAAACAGTGCTCATAGGATTGATGATTTTTGCAGAAACGAATATTGATGCAACTTTTTTGACTGATTTCGTTTGAGACCATCATTCTTATCACTATTCCACAATTTCAGCCCCTTTGTTACCATAAAACCTGAAAAAATGGCTTTTAAAGTTCGAACCCAAGTCTGAAAACAGTGCCCATAGAATTGATAATTTTTGCAGAAACGAATATTGATGCACTTGAAATGACTGATTTCATTTAAGACTATGATTCTTATCACGATTCCAAAATATAAGTGGTTTTGATACCATAGAGTATGAAAAAATGGCTTTTAAAGTTCGAACCCAAGTATGATGATTTTGGCAGAAACGAATATTGATGCACTTTTTATGACTGATTTCATTTAAGACCATGATTCATATTACGATTCCAAAATTTAAGCGGTTTCGATACCAAAGAGCCTGACAAAATGGCATTTAGAGTTCGAACCCAAGTCTGAAAACAGTGAACATAGGAATGATGATCTCTGCAGAAACGAATATTGGTGCACTTTTTATGACTGATTTCATTTAAGACCATGATTCTTATCAAGATTCCAAAATTTGAGCGGTTTTGGTACCATAGAGCCTGAAAAAATGGCTTTTAAATTTCGAACCCAAGTCTGAAAACAGTGCCCATAGGAATGATGATTTTATCAGAAACGAAACTATATGCACTTTTTGTGCCTTCTTTCGTTTCAGACCATGATTCTCATTACGATTCCAAAATTTAAGCGGTTTTGGTATTATAGAGCCTGAAAAAATGGCTTTTAAAGTTCGAATCCAAGTCTGAAAACAGTGCCCATAGGAATGATGATTTTTGCAGAAACGAATATTGATGCACTTTTTATGACTGATTTCATTTAATACCATGATTCTTATCACGATTTTAAAATTTAAGCGGTTTTGATACCATAGAGCCTGAAAAATAGCTTTTAAAGTTCGAAACCAAGTCTGAAAACAGTGCCCATAGGAATGATGATTTTTGCAGAAACGAATATTGATGCACTTTTTATGACTGATTTCATTTAAGACCATTATTCTTATCACGATTCCAAAATTTTAGCGGTTTCGATAACAAAGACCCTGACAAAATGGCTTTTAAAGTTCGAACCCAAGTCTGAAAACAGTGAACATAGGAATGATGCTTTTTGCAGAAACGAATATTGATGCACTTTTTATGACTGATTTCATTTAATACCATGATTCTCATCACGATTCCAAAATTTAAGCGGTTTTGATACCATAGAACCTGAAAAATAGCTTTTAAAGTTCGAAACCAAGTCTGAAAACTCCATTTGAAAACCGCAGTGCGGAATGGAAGGGGGAGTCTCTCCGTTATCTTGAAGAGTTGAGTTTTCCGCAAAAATTTTGCCTAATAATTCAGCTTTCTCGCGGGCCGAGTTAGCCAGCCGACCATCAGGCTTGGTCAGAGGTGGGAAAGTGGTTCTGCAGAAATTTCTTCCGATCGAGCTAGCGAGTGACCAGAAAGCACGGCTACCAGTGGGGCAGTCAGCCAGCTTTTTCGCAATTCTCTGGTCGTGATCGCTCTTAGCTCTATTTAGAACTCTCTTACAATCCCTTGCCCGTTTTCGATATTCCGAAAGGTTATTCATGGAGCTAATCTTCCGGAGTGCATTAAAAGCCGTATTTTTGAGTCTGACAGCTTCAGCACAGCGATGGTCAAACTACGGTTTTGTGCCCGCTCCAGAGGATTTGACGGAGAAGGGAATTTTGCAATCCATTGCTGATGTGATTTCTTCTCCTACCTCGCGTGCACAAATTGATGGGTCCTCGGAGCTAAAGCATACAGAACTCCAAGGAAAGGCGCCGAAGAAAGACCGCATGCCGTCCCATTTTGCTGCTCTGTAGTGCCATACCTTCCTCTTTACATGTTTGTCGGGTTGACGGTTCATAGAGGATGGGACAGAGGTGGTAATTAGGCAGTGGTCAGAGGATCCTAAGGGCGCTGTCACCTCCACTCTGTACCCGAGTGGCTCACTAGTGAGAAACAAATCGAGTAGGTTGGCTCGATATGATGGGATGTCTGGTATACTGGTCGGAGATTCTACGAGTTGGCTTAGTCCATGGATAAGAGCAAAGGATTCCGCTGATCTACCGGCAGAGTTTGTTGGGCCCGAGAACTTCAGCCATTGTTCATTATGAACATTGAAGTCCCCCAGGATTACAAACTCGGCTGATGGGTAACAGGGCAAGAGAATGTCTACAGTGTCACTCAAGTATTTAAACAACTCAACAGTGTCTGATTCGGCAAGGTTTAGTGAGCGATATAGGCACGCATAAATTCTCATCATATTGGTGAGATCCACACGTACCCATAACACTTCGTGTTTTGCGCTCTCGATATTTGTGAGACGAGCGCAGCTGATGTCAGCACGGCTGTAAAGGCAGACACCTCCTTTTGACCTGAAAAGGCTTTCCAGATGATATCCTGGGCAGTTCAGATAGGAGGTATCTGGGGGCTCGGCAATCTGTGTTTCCGTAAGGAAGAGGAGATGGGGATTTTGTGAGAGAAGGTGGTGGTGGATGGGAGTTAGGTTGGTGTGCAGACCGCGAATGTTAGCGAAATTCACCTTCATCCTCGGTCCACACTGAGGACTCCTGAGTTTATATTAATTTGTTGTGAGTTCATAGTTTTTAAGTTTGTTTTATTTGTTTGTGGGATTTAGGATGGGTTGGGAAGGATTAGGTTAAAAAAGGTTGGGTGGGGAGTTGGAGAGTGGAGCAACTGGATACACCAAATGTAAGGTATGTTCTTCTGACTGCGGTTCCAGGCAATGGGCAGGAGAGTCCGGCTGTGGAGGTCGCCCAGTGCACCCACGTTTCCATCACGTTTCTTATCACGTTTCCAAAATAACAGCCCGTTTGGTACCATAGAGCCTGAAAACATGGCTTTTAAAGTGCGAACCCAAGTCTAAAACAGTGCCCATAGGAATTGCAGATTCTATGCAATGATGATTTTTGCAGAAACGAATATTGATGCATATTTTATGACCGATTTCATTTAAGACCGTGATTTTTATGACGATTCCAAAATTTCAGCCCGTTTGGTACCAAAGAGCCCGAAGAAATGGCTTTGAAAGTTCGAACCCAAGTTTTGTAATAGTGCCTGTGAGATTGATGATTTTTTCCTTAATTCAACATTATGTTGATTTTATTAATGGTTCGCTTTGGACCACGATTCTTATCACGAATCCAAATTTTAGCCAGTTTGGCATCATAGAACCTGAAAAAATTGCTTTTAAAGATCGAACCCAAGTTTCTCAATAGTGTCCGTGAGATTGATGATTTTTTTATAAATGCAACTTTATGTTGATTTTAGTAATGAATTCGCTGTGGACCACGATTCTTATCACGAATTCAAAATTTCAGCCAGTTTGGCACGATAGCCTGAAAAAATGGCTTTGAAAGTTCGAACCCAAGTCTGAATACAGTGCCCGTAAGATTGATGATTTTTCAACAAATGCAATTTTATGCAGTTATTGTTACAGTTTTTGCTTTGGACCATGATTCTTATATAATAATATCACGAATCAAAATTTACAGCCCGTTTGGCTCTATGGTGAACATGAGTAAATGGCTTTTAAAATTCGAACCTAAGGCTTGCTTTAGTGCCCGTAAGATTGACGATTTTTCCACTAATGCAACTTTATGCCGATATTGTTTCTGCTTACGCTTTGAACCATGATTCTAATCACGATTCCGAAAATTGGCCCGTTTGGCACCATAGAGCCTAACCTAACCTAACCTAACCTAACCTAACCCAAGTCTTGCAATAGAGCCCCTAAAAATTTTTTTTTTTTTCAAATGCTATTGATCCAACTTTAGACCATAGTTCTAAGTACGTTTCCAAAATGTTAGTCCATTCAGCTTTATAGATCCTTATAAAACGGCGTTAAAAGTTCGAACCCAATTCTTACATTTGTGCCCGTAAGAATGATGATTTTTAGACAAATGCTATTTCTGCAGATTTTGTATTTGATTCAACATCAGACCTTAATTCTCAGTACGTATTTAAAATTTCACTCTATTCGGATGTTTAGATCCTGAAAAAATATCTTCAAAAGTTTGAATTCAAGTCCTGCATTTGTGCCCTTAAGATTTTGTATCTGATTCAACTTTAGACCATAATTTTCAATAAGTATTCAAAATTTCAGTCCATTCGGATCCATCTATCTACAAGTCTCTGATGTATTAAAGGTTATTATTTGAGACACAAGCAGATATTGGGATTGGATAACACCAATAGATGCAGGAAATGTGAAGAGGGTGAAAATAATAATAATAATAATAATTGGATGACTTATATAGCGCCGTGCAAAATCACCTCAAGGGCGCTGTACAAACTTATAATACATCTCTACAGTGATCTATGTTATTACTTAACTATTTATGGAGATAATATATTATACAGTACAATACTTACCTGGTAGGTCACTTGAGATTAACACTTAATTAACATTATATAATTGTTTATTAGGGAAATTTAGATACAGGATTTAGGACATAATTTGAAAATTGAATATAACTGGACTTTCTCTTAGGAGTAGTATATTTAATTTAAGGATACGACAGCTTAAAAAGGTAAGTTTTTAGTTTAGACCTGAATTCTGTTGGACTTGTTATGGATCTTAGTTTTGGAGGGAGTTTATTCCAAGCCTTCGGCCCAGATACTCCAAAAGCGCGATCACCAAACTTAGTATTTGGCTTGCGCATAGGTTCTATCAGTCTGCCTACAGCTGATGATGTAGCTGATCTAAGAGTTGACTGCCTCAGACCAGTGTTTTCCGGGACGCATAGTTCAGAGATGTAGGGTGGGGCCATTTCATTGATGGATTTAAACACCATTCAGCACAGTTTGTACTGGATTCTTTCAGGGCACTTGAGCCAGTGAAGGTTACGAAGGTGTTCTGAAATGTGCGAATCTTTTGAAACCCCGGTTATGAGCCTTGCTGATGCATTAAACACTGATTGAAGCTTGTCAATTTGATATTTTGGAAGGCTGGCATAAATGCCGTTGCAGTAATCAAGACGTGAAACTACGTAAGAGTTGATAAGTAGTTTTGTTGCTTCTGTAGGAAGGTTTCTTCGGACAGACTTGAGTTGTCTTAGGTGAAAAAAACCGGTGCTTACAGTCCTATTTATTTGACTTTTAAACGAAAAGTCTGAATCTAAATTGACACCGAGAAGTTTGACTGTTGTTTTTGGGATGATATCGCTGCCGGAAATAGTAATAGGTGAATTGTCTATGAAATGTTGACGTTTGTTTGTGGCTGCCCAGAGAAACTCAGTCTTAGATGGATTGAGCTTCAGCTTGTTTGAAGACATCCAACGAGTTATTGCTTCTAGACATTCAGTTACACGGATCTTGAGACTATTGATTTCATTTGGAGCGCAGTAAAAATAAACTTGCTGATCGTCAGCGTAGCAGTGAGACAAGAGATCAAATGACTCGATTACTCGAAAAGACTCCAATTCACCTATGGTGCCAATGTCCTGCCCTGGTGAGAACTAGGCTCAGGTACATGGTATCTAAGGCATTCAGTAGAACCAGAAAACACAGCCACATACCACCCAATAATAACCCTGGTGAACTTTATTAGAGGGCCTGGGTTGTTGTTAAAGGATAGAGGTAAAATGGGAGATAGCACAATGGCCCCATGGCCTAAGAGCTCACGGGAACTACGTCTAAGTCTTCTCCGCCCTTTAAAAAAAAAAAAATATATATATATATATTTATTTGGACTAATGAATATTATAGGGTAATTATTGTGGTGAACGTATGTCTGTCGGTATGAAAGAGACAGAGTCTGTTGAAACTCGTCCTCTTTTCAATATCAAGCTCTTATATTGTTCACTTGTACCAATTTATTTATTTTTATTTTTTTTAAAAGAAAAACAAACATTCCCGGGTTACGAATAACCTGACAATATTTGAAAATCTCCTACTACCACCACAGTAAGCTGAAAATGTTGCTTGTGTTGTGATGGAGGACTTAGCCAGCCGAGGAATTGAACACACTACGCCTGGGTGGGACCCAAACGCGATGCCAACTCGGCCACCGACCGGTCAATAATAATACATAATAATAAATAATAAATACCAATACTTGAACTACCTAAATATAAACGCATTGTAACGGAGTACCCACATTCTTTCATTAAGAAGAAATCTAGACGATCGGCACGGCAAATCACCACAATTATTATTGATTGATTCAATAAATTTAATTCAATTCATTTTTCACGTTTCATTTTTTTGTGTTTTATCGATACTGATCGAAATACAAATTAGAAAGCGCACAACACCGCCGCTTACTGCCATTGAAAGGAATGACAAACTCAATATTCTACACTATCTCCTCTAGCGGCCAGCGATGTTTCTACTTCCAATATTTTACTCTAGTTATTGTTATTAATATTATAGGATATTTGGTTACACAGACACACAACCGAAATTAATATTTTTAATGATTAGGTACCTAGAGCTCGATGCGCAATCAGAGCCGGCCTTACGCGGGCGCCTTGGAGCAGTCCGCTCCGGGCGCCAAAATGCCAAGGCGCTGATAATACGTCACGTCCTCACGTCATTGAGATTATTTTTCATAAAAACTGCGCTTCACAAAAACACAAATCATCCAAATATGATCGATTGCAGTGATCTATAACGCAACAACACGCTTAAATCTCGCTCCGCAATCAAAATTATATAAATCGGTTACGGTACAAGATTCCAAAGCCATTTTAGCACCACCAGGTGTATTTTTTCACGGGCTATCCGCCTGTGATCTTACTTTTCTGTTTACAATGTATTACAAATTTAAATATTTAATCCAAACTCAGTGGAGGACTGACTAGGAGTCGGCATTAGCCGTATTTCTTTATTTTATTTTTAGTAAGGGGAGGACTACTAAAAATTTTAACTTTTTGACAAAATTATTCTAAGTGTCAGAAAAATATTTTCTACCCTTAAAAGTGATTTTTTGGACCATCTGAGGGCACTTTGACAAAAAAAATTCCCCATTTTTGGGGAAATTTTTTGAAATTTTCATTTACCCCATTTTTTGGTTTAAACTATTTTCCGGCCCAGTTTCGTTAGGGGATTCGTATGGTGCCATTTATAAGTTTATAGGACCTCCGTGAGACAAAAAAACGCGTATTTTGTTCATTTATTTTAATCTCAAATCACACATTTTAGCTTAGTTTGTTCTCTGGGGGTACCAACATGTCGGATTCAGAGGAATCTGATGGGGGCACCCACAGTAGGAGTCCCACGGTACAATTTGCCATTTTACAGAGCGAAAACGAGATGCTGCGACAAGCGCTAAGTGAACAAGAGGAGCTCTCACCCAAGTCAGCGGCTCTCCTCAAGTCTCTGTCGGTAAGAAAACCTGTGCCACCTCACAAAAGCGCCTCCCCTTTCACAAGCATCCACAGCATGCGTCAAATTGATCCCTCGAATAGACGCCCATCACAGGTAATTGCAGCTCCCGTTACACCATCAGTAGTCAGTGTGAGTCAAAGTGAGACCTCTAATAAGGCTCCAGCACAGGTAAGTGTAGCTTCCGTATCACCATCAGTCAGTCCTATGGAACACTCCACTGCAGCTCCTGAAATTGGCGTTACGGCCAACAACCCAGTTGCGTCGACATCTCACGCCACGCGCTCCCCCAACCAGGAGAACAGGAAGAGGCTGAGGGAGAACGACTCTATTATTCTTGATCCAACAGGTTCGTCGACACACGACATTCTTTCCCTTATCTGGTCGCACATGGACTCCGTGACTGTAACCATGAATAGTGGAAAGAATAGAATGAACAAGGATGACAGAACGGTCATCAGCAACGCCATGGACGAGATCAAAAAATTGGTCTCAAACCTAGCAGTGACTCATGCAACTGCGGTGGCACGCGCAACCACTCTAGCGGATATTTTGGAGCCTCAAAGGGAGCTGTCATCCAAGGTTGATCAATTGATCAAAAAAACTAATATTCCGACCCAGGTTAGTAAAACTTATGCTTCTGCAGCCGCCAATATTTCAGGACCCCAGTCGAACAGAATATTTGTTGACGGTGTTCCGAGGCCGATCCCCACCCCACAACCAACCATCCTATTTTATCCAACTGTTCCCGAGGGTAAAACTTCCGATGAAACCCATAAGAAACTAACCGAGCTTCTTAATCCTAACAAGGATGGTTTTAAGGTCGTCAGGACGAAGAAAATCAAGGGAGGTGGAGTGGCTCTTGAGACTAGCACCACTGATGGCATCTCGAATATCAAAAAGGTCGAGGCCAGATTGATAGAGCAGGGTTTAAAAATTATTAGCCCACAAGGTCGTCTCCCTAAGATTGTACTATAGGGTGCGCCAGAGAAACTTACTTATTTGAAAAAATTCCCGACCGTTGAGTTGGGCAGGTAGAGGGGCGGGAGGGGGCGCATCTGGAGGGGGACGTCCCCAAGTTTATTTCCCATTTTCGTCAGTTGCCATTATGCTGTGGTCTAGAGAGCAGCGGGCCTTCGCCGTCGAGAGCTTCTTTTGTAACGGTCGCTCAGTTGTTGCTACGCAACGTGCCTTTCGCGCTCGCTTCGAAATTCCTCCTCCGGATTTGACTCCATGTGATTTTTTTTTATGGGGTTATTTGAAATCCCTTGTTTATGTCGATCGACCACGGACCATAGATCACCTGAAGAACAACATTCGCGATGCTATTGCCAATATTCCGATTGATATGCTGAGAAGAGTGGACGAGAACTTCAAAAAACGACTTAACCAGTGTATGCGCGATGAGGGTCGCCATTTAAAAGATGTAATTTTTAAGACAGTATGAAAAAAAACTTGGTACATTGCATTTTCAAATAAAAAAAGAATTACAACAATAACTACAGTGCTTTTGTTTTTATTGAACTTTCAAATAAGTAAGTTTCTCTGGCGCACCCTGTATATGACGTGCCCAAGGGTGAAGCCTCTGCAGATGCAGCCGTTTTCCAGGAAATTTTCACTAACAACATTGAGGGTAAGTGTACGCTATCTAAGGATGACTTTACCAGAACCATGCGACGCGTCGCCCTGTTTGGTAAACGTGATGGCCCAGGAATGAACATGATAGTCACATGTCATCCTGACGCGAGGAAGGTCCTGATCGACAGCGGCCTCTGCTTCCTAGGGTGGAACGCCTACCGTGTACGCGACTACCTTGGAGCGACGAGGCCACCAGTATGGGCACATTAGCAAAGCATGCACACAACCAGTCCAGGTATGCCGTCACTGTACAATCAGTGGCCACGACGTGGACACCTGTCCGAACAAGTCTAAAAACCCTATCTGTGCAACATGCAAACGTTTTAACAGGCCATCGGATCACTCAACTGGCGACAGGACGTGTCCAGCCTACAGAGCAGCTATTGAAGCCCAGGTTAAGATGACCGACTATGGATCTTAATCCGCCCCTCTCCATAGGTCAGATCAACCTGCAGAGATCCAGGGCTGCCACAACCGAAATCCTGCGGGTCATGTCTGACCGAAACATCGACATTATGCTTGTTCAGGAGCAGTACACTTGGCAAGGTAGGACGCCTATAAGTTATCCAGGTGAGATGCTTGCAGTGGGTAGTAATCCAATGGCGGGTGTTCTGGTGAACGTTTCGTCCATCAGCCCCCTCCTTTTGGTGGGTCTATCCAACGAGTATCAAACCTGCGTTGTGGTTAATTCCGGTAGACATGAGATTGTCCTCATCTCGGTCTATTTTAAATACGGTAATTACGTTGGTCCACATATATTAAGTCTGACACGCGCTCTAAACGCACTTAAAGGCCGTAACATAGTTATTGGAGGAGACTTTAACGCTCGCTCGCCTATTTGGTTTGATCATATTGAAGATAGGACGGAACGCACAGACGCCGTCATTGACCTCATTTCGGCGCAAGGTCTTAGTTTACTTAATGAACCCAACAATTGCTACACTTTCTCAAACTCCTTAGGCGAGAGTAACATCGATCTAACTCTCTGCTCTAGATCTGTTACTGGCTTAATATCTAAGTGGCATGTACATGAATCCGCGATTAACTCTGATCACAGGCTAATAACATTCGAGGTGGGTGTTATTAAGAAAGAAGCTCCTAGATCCTCCTGGAACTTCAGAACCTGTAAGGCGAATTGGGATAACTTTGGGGAAACGTTACGCGATACCTTAAGGGGATTCCATGACGTAGCGTGTTGTGATCCGGATAATTTGGGGAATTTCTTTAACGCAGCAGTGGTATCGGCTGCAGAGTCATCTCTGGGAAGAACAAACCCTAAGAGGATTATAAGGACGCCGTGGTGGTCGAATGAGCTGACTTCGCTGAAGAGTGCTTTTAAGAAGGCAACCAGAACTCTTGGCCGTGCAAGAAAGGACGGTTGGATGCCCGACCAGCTGAACGCAGCTGAGTTAAACCTTAGATGCACGCGCAGAGCCTTCAAAATAGCGGTCATCACAGCGAAACGAGCTACCTGGCATAATTGGGTACAGGACGTGGGTAACGCCGACCCGTGGACTCTCCACAGCGCCATTGAAAAAACCGGGAAAGGATCTGAACGGTACTTAACTAGTATTATTTCCAACAATGATGGAAGGGATGCTGAGAGTGTTGATGTTGCTACCACTCTCGAAACGCTTCTGAGCAAGCTAGTCCCAGTAGATTCAGTAGTTGGGGAAAACGACCACCACAAAAGGATCAGAGATCTCTCACGGCTTCCACCTAGCCTCGCTCAGGAGGACGTAATGGTTATATCTAAAGCAGAAGTGGATGAGATAATTAAGGGCTTCGGCGAAAAGAAGGCACCAGGCTTTGACAGATTGAACGGAATAATTGTGAAGAAAGTGTGGCACTACGCTAAGGATGAGATGTTCCAAGTTTTCCAAACGTGTATGAGGAGGGGTGTTTTCCCCTCAGAATGGAAGAAGGGTGTGCTTCGGGTCATTCCAAAGGGAGGAGACAAGCCTAAAACCGACATCAAGGCACACCGGCCTATCACTCTGCTTCCAGCCTTTAGCAAGATTTTGGAGAAACTCATAAGAAAACGCCTGCGAACCACCCTGTCCCCTGCATACGAGAGGCAATTTGGCTTCGTCCCGGGATGTCTACGGAGCACGCCATTCAGAATGCGCTTGACTGGGTGAAGGTTTGTAATAAGAGGTATGTTATAGGGATCTTTTTAGATATCACTGGTGCCTTCGATCATGCGTGGTGGCCGATGATACTGTCTAAATTAAAAGCGCGTAACTGTCCTAAACCTTTATTCAAAATATTATCGGATTACCTTTCCAATAGAACAATCGAAATTTCATATGGTGACGTAACCATCTCTAGGCATGTCGACATGGGATGTCCTCAGGGGTCGGTACTTGGACCTGAACTCTGGAACATCCTGTTCGATGATTCCTCTAGGTTGCCCTTGCCTGAGGGATGTATCTCGGTTGACTACGCTGATGACAAGTTGTTTTTGGTCTCAGGGGACAGCAGGTACGAAATTGAGTGTAAAGCCGCTGATGGTTTGAATCAAATCTTAGAATGGGGAAGGTTAAATAGGTTAAATTTCGCTCCCCATAAGACTGTTGGATTGCTCATGAAGGGTTCCCTTAGTAGAAGAAGAAACCCCTCAATCAAAATGGGTGACTCCAGTATCAAGTTTGCGGAGAATACCAAGTACCTAGGCGTTACTTTGGACCGCTCATCATCTTTCCTGGCACACGTGAAAAATGTGTCCAGCAAGGCCCAGGCCCTTTTTATGAAGTTGAGGCGGATCTCAACTGCGGAGTGGGGACTACGTTCTCCAGCTCTACGTGTTCTGTACAGAGGTGTGTACGTATCACAGGTGGCTTATGCCGCATCTGTTTGGGAGCACCGACTGGATAACATCCTGATCCACGCCGCGCTTAAAAGGGGCCAGCGAATTCCCTTGCTGGCACTTTCGGGAGCCTACCGTACGGTGGCTTCGGACGCGTTGCCGATTTTGGCGGGCATTTTGCCCATTGACCTTGAAGTTAGAGAAATTTTGACAAAAAAGAAGCTGACCAGAGGAAGACCAGCCAACCACTTAGGTGTTGAACTTACCCCCGGTGCTGCTGTGTCTCTCCAAAGCCTTCTTCGAGCGATGCGAGAAAGGACACTTAGTGAATGGCAAATGCGCTGGGATAGCTCGAGTATGGGAAGATGGACTCACTCCTTCTTCCCATCGGTTAAAGTCAGAATGGAAGGGGCACACATAAGGTTGGACCACCACACAACCCAGATTTTATCCGGACACGGTGAATTCAGAGGAAGGCTGCACAGTCTTACCTTGTCCCCACACCCCACCTGTGCGTGTGGTGACCCTAACCAATCCGCCGAGCACATTCTGTGGCACTGCGAGATATTGAAGGACGCAAGAGAGGAAATGCTTAATGGTTTGAATGTTTCAACGAGACCTATATTAAACGTAGATCTCGTTTCAGATCAGAGGAATTTTGAATGTCTGAAGAAGTTTGTTAAGGTTTGGGTTGAAAGGTGGCCTATGTTGAGAGTCGATGTCATTTAGAGTAAACTCAATCAATTTAGTTCGGTCGAGTGTACTGATCCTGATCCCCCCGGTTTCTGATTTTTGTACTTTTCTTTCATTTACACTATCGCCCTTATTTTATGTTTATCTATTTTTCTGTATATGTTTCTCGGTTATATCTTACCTTATCTTATTTATGTATTGCTATACTGTTCTTTTACTTGTAATCTTTATATTATTTTGTATTCTGTTGCTCATTTCTTCCATGTTTCATGTCTCTATTTCAGGTAGGAACTGATCTCACTTTGTGTTCTGTTTTGTCCTAGCCCTCTTCTTGGGCGAGGCATAAAGACCCCTGTCCCTGCACAAAGCCCGTAGTTTCCAGATCTCCGAATAATGACATGCTAGTTGATCGGCTTCCCCCATTTGTGATGCTCTGGCTCGTCGTGACGTCCGCAATGAACTACATCACCTTCCCCACCCCCCGCTGACGTCTGACGCTATTCACTTTCAGTTACTCCTCTTCGGTTGTTTAAAACCCAGCCTCTCTCTTAGGGTCTTCGAGCATAATCAGGCTTCGGCGTGGGGTGGGCGGTGACGGAAATCCATCTGTGGGCTGATCGGCGACCGGCTGCACCCCTTTGGGACTGCCGAGGACCTGAGCACTCCAAATGTATCTTAGTTTATTTATATTTTGTTTTGTGCTACTAACACCGCATGTGCATGTCTAATATTATTAACATGAGCATCCTGCATAGTGCTCGCTAACCCCTCATGCAGGGACATTTAAAGGTCTAGAGTCTTTTATTGAAAATTCGAATCTTTTAATATAAAAAATTAGCTTCTTGCGAGAGTCCCGAAGGGGTGACAATAAGTCACCTATACCGGGATGGGACAGTGGTGGGTGCAAATAGTTCTCTATCATTGGGTAGTATTTATTTACGAGATGCAAGAGGTTAAAAAAAGCCTCGCTTAATTTAGGGGCAAGCTCCATTTCCTTCAGAATATAATCATAAATATACCACTCACAATAGAATATATCAGTGTAGGTTACATCTGGTACACATATATACTCACGTGATCAACGAATGCCCGCTCCATTCATTCCCCGGCGGGATTGATCCCTAGAATGGCTCGCAGACCTAGATGTCCCCCTCTGACCCCCCCACCGTACGAAAGAAGAAGAAGAAGTGTAGGTTACTACCTAATTGCTATTAACTTACATGCTAATTACTATTATCAATGTAAGTTTGGTAACCATTCTCGTTAAATAGAAAAATGTAATTTTCTTTTTTTTGGAATAAATTAATTAGTAAAAAATATTACATAATGAAGTGACATATTAAATATAAATCTTATGCAACGGTTTATCTGCCCGATATTTATTTCTATTTATGCCTGTTAATAATAATAATAATAATACCAATTTACTTATCAATTTAAAGGGTAAGAAAACAGTAATACCGGGCATTTCAATTAAAAGAGGGATTTTTCACGGAGACTCATTGAGTCCTCTTTGGTTTTGCTTAACATTGAATCCTCTATCTAAAATGTTAATTAAAAGCAAGTTTGGAATAAAAGTTAAGGGTAATACAAGGGAGAGTGGTACAATTTCGCATTTATTATTTATGGATGATATAAAATTATTTTCGAATTCTGAACAAAATTTAGAGAAAATGATCGAGGTAGTTAAAAACTTTTCAGATGATATCAAAATGACTTTTGGTTTAGATAAATGTAGAACGATCCATATAGAGAAAGGCAAAATTGTAGATGGGGACGAGAGTATATTTAGAAATTTCCAAATTACTAGTATGAAAAGGGATGAGGTTTATTAGTATTTAGGATACCCACAATCAAATAGTTTAGACCATACTAGTATTAAAAATGATATTAGGATTAAATTTCAAACTAGGATCAGGAAAATTTTAAAATGCAATCTATCTGCTAAAAATTTAGTAAAAGCAATAAATACTTGGGCAATACCTCTATTAACGTACTCATTTGGCATAATTAAATGGTCTAATACAGATTTAAATAACTTAGAAAGATTAATTAGAACTACGCTAACAAAGTTTAATTGCCATCATCTAAATTCAGCTATAGAATGAGTTAATTTACCTAGAAATTTAGGAGGTAGAGGTATAGTCAAAATAACTTCTTTGAAACATAATCAGGTAGAAATGCTAAGAACTTTTTTCCATAGGAAAGCTCATAGCTCAGAAATGAGCAAAATAATTTGCAAGGCAGATAGAAATATTACACCTTTAAATTTATACGATGAGAATGCCAACATTTTTATAAATCCCAACCAGGAATTATTAGATTCCTGGTCAAATAAAATTTTACACGCAAAACACTTCAATTATCTCAACCAAACGTATGTTGACAAATTTTCGTCAAACAAATGGTTGAGTATTGGAGAGTTGAGCGCAGAAATAGAAGGATTTATGCTTGCCATTCAGGATAGAGTCATTAATACTAAAAATTATAGAAAGCATATAATCAATGATACAAATCAAATTGATGATTTGTGTAGAAAATGTTTAGCTTTTCCGGAAACTATAGAACATATTATATCGGGATGTTCTATATTAGCACCGTCCGAGTATACATTTAGGCACAATCAATTTTTAAAAATAATTCACCAAAATTTGGTAATTAAACATAACTTGATTGACTGCCGTAATATAGTACCATATTATGAATACGAACCAAATTCATTTTTAGAAAACGAAATTTAAAAAAATATATTACGATAAAACTATACTAACAGACCGAACGATTAGTCATAATAGACCCGATATAGTTTTACATGACAAAATTAAAAAAATAACTTATATCATTGATGTCGCTATTCCAAATTCCTGTAACATTCAAAAATCTGTTAATGAAAAAATAAGAAAATACACAGATTTATTAATTTGGCATTCTCAGACTATAAAAATATTACCTACCATTCGTTATTTCGGCTACTGGCATTATACCTAGCTCTCTCATTAAAAATTTAGGCGTATTAGATCTATCAAAAAATTTATATATAAAGATGCAAAAGTCGGTCATTTTGAATACATGTAGGATAACGAAAGATTTTTTTAATATTTACGTTGAGGGATCAGTAGGATTTATAGGCCCTGTTAGAAGTTCTACCGAGCCGAACCCTCTGATATGAAAATATCTGGAGTCGGTGAATTTTTTTTCCCATTTGATCTCTGGTGAGTTGACGTGTTGTTGTTCTTGTATTGTTTTGTATTTATTTTACTTAAATAATGCACTTGCATAGTGTTGATTGATTAGCTGATCATTTGTGGAAAAGTGAGTGGAAGGGTTTAGTTTTTTCTATGGGAAAGATTTAACCCGGACAACAAAATCGGAAGCATTTAAAAGTAAAATTTATTTCACATAAAAATCATACAATAAAGCATGCGGAAACTTTGACTAGCCAACTAGGAATGGATCCTGTTTTAGGCCAGTCAAATTGACAAGTATAGTTCATATTATAATTTAGCACTTATTATAAAACAAAACCGGTAAAGTAAATAACAACCAGATAGTAGTAATAAAAAGACAGATCACCACAGGAGTTGTAAGGTAGAAAAAATGGGAAGGGTAGTTTATAAGTTTATAATATAGTTGGATGATTAGAAAATAATCGATAGCATTGATAAATAAAGTACAGATTAATACAGAATTGACAATTGTGTTCAGAGGCGATAAATATGCGTTTTTTGTATTGTATGGACTTTAAAAAATTAAGTATCAGTGTTTTGACAATAATGTACATATATATTTTTTATATTTTTTTATAATGAGATTATCTATTGATCAACATATCTTCACTTTTTACCCTCCCTAAATCATGGAGCCAGTCGTTGACCAATTTGCGCAAAACATTTGTACTTTTCGTTTTCCCAGCATTCAGTTGTCTAACATCGAGAACTTTTATTTCCGTGAATACATCACTTGTACAAGTGTAAGATTTATTAAAGGAAATCTAGTGTCATAATTTTACTACAAAACTTGACATGACCCACTTAATCCAAAATGCAGACAACGCCAAAATACACATTACTGTTTTTTTATAATTAAATGTGAGTTTGTTATATTCATTATTATGTAATAAATTTAATTATGTATTCGGTGTGAAAGCAATTAGTTCTATTTAGTTGCAATAATTTGCAACATTGCAATCTCAGGTCAACCACTTCTATTCGGTTTTGTGCGGCCTTTAAAGTAGCAATAATTATAAATTAATAATTGTTTAGTAAATAAACAGTTACATTTTAATTGGAAACATGATGTGAATCTCGGATTAGTTTTTAGCTAAATGTTGATTGATTTTGATATTTGTCTACTACTAGAATATACAGGGTTTTCCAATAAGAAGTGTTATTTTGAATAGCCCGCTATTTCGGTAGATGTTACTTAGTAGCGTACTTAGTACCTGTTTATACATGGCAACCTGCGAGTTGTGACCGGAAAAGAGTAGGCAACCTAACGTTTGCGTATTCTATGGGTTTCATACTTTCGATTGGTATAGAATTTGTATAATAATCAAACCGGTGAAATGTTTAAAAAATTAATTATTAATTAACCATACCCTGGACTAAAATTTGCTAGGCAACCGATATGCAATATATTTATTGACATATTAAATTAAATATAAAATACGTTTCATCAAATAAACATCTCGGTGACGGTCGTTCTTTAAGTGATCTTAGACTATAAAGTAAGCAGTCTTACGTAACTGACCGTCTGGACGTTTTCGGCCCTCTTATTGGTCGAATTCAAATGGTATGTTTCGGGTAAATCCCGTATAGTCTTCACGCCAAAAATTTAAATCAGGGGTCTGCAGGCAAAAAACGACCATTCTGCCCCACAATTTTAACCGACCGTAAGGTTCATTTCGGTTTGCAGGCGACCAGACCCAAAAAATTCAGAATGAAAATTAAGACTCGATTTCATACTGAAATACCGTTACAAAATTTACCTGCGACCCCACTGCGACTAAAACTGGAACCTCTAATTACTCACCGAAGAAATTCCGCCGTAGTTATGTTTCCAAGCGGCAGGTTCGCCAGTAAAAAAAGTAAGTTTTGACAAGGAAACTTTCGTGCCAAAAACATTTAAAATGTTTTTTTTGCCGTCGTGCAGTTAGAAAATGGACTATTTTTTTGGATCGCCTCGTGTAATACGAGATAAAGATCGTTTTTGCTCATATAATTTTTGGATAATATCGAAGAAAATATGTTTTAGAAAGTTAATAACCCATGGGATTAATTACACTACAATAAAAAATATCATTATCATAGCAGGGCATCGGGACATTGGGAATGTCCGATGAGACATGTCCAGTCGGACACTGAAAATGTCCTGTCAGACAGAGTAAATGTCCAGTCGGACATTGCAAATGTCCTGTCGGACAGAGGAAATGTCCGGCCGAAACTGCAAATGTCTTGTCGGACAATGCAAATGTCCTGGCGGACTAAGGAAATGTCCGGTCGGACACTGCAAATGTCCTGTTGGACAGAGGAAACGTCTGTCGAACACTGCGGGTTTTTAACTGCTATTAATAATTATTTTCAAAAATGCTAATTTCAGTTGTTGTGTAAATCCGGTTCAATGAACTCTAGAAATTGAATTTATTTCAAAAAGTTAAAACTGATTGTGTGAACAATTCAGACAAGTGATAAAATAGGTACCAAAATTATTTTAATAAAATCAATTAATAATTTTGAATTTAAAATGTGTATTTCTTTTGTTTGAATTTTTGATTGATCTGATTTCGTAATTTTTCATGTTTACTAATGACGAATTATTCATATTCATTCGAAAGGTAAATTTCTGAAAATTGATAATGCTTGTTTTTGAAAGGCAATAATCCTGAAATGATTTTTTTTTTATAAATACTTTCAGCTTCACAAATCCAACCATTATTAAATTATTCCGTGATTTTTTACAAGTTTTATGATGTCAACATGATCACGAAGAAGTATAGACAAATATAGACTGCGTGTCACACATCTATGTATGACTTGGGAAAAAGTAAGTGGATTATTTTTTTAAAGGTCAAAAGGTCAAGACTTTATTTAATATAAATAAAGGACACAAATATAATAAAAGCACGGTGGTTGAAGAACACCTATCTATCGTTAATCTAGGAATCGGGCTCTCATTTCTTGAAGCATGTTACCCCTAGTTCAAGCACTGCCGTTAACATAACCAAGCAATAATAGAATATTTTGCTTGATAAAACATTTCACTTGACCATTTAAAAGCAATTGTTGTGACGGTTAACACAGAAACAACTGGTGGTGTGATTCAAGCGATGGAGAAACATTTGAATCGTCCAATACAGAGACTGTTCTGTCTTTTTCATTGCAACGAGCTGATTCTATGCCATTTGATAATTAAGTTAGATGATACAACCACTGCACTTTGTGCTTTTTCCGACTCTTCATAATTTTTATCATATTTTGCCAGTAGAATATTTTCCAAAAATAGACGTGGAGTACTCGACCGACGTTCTGTATTTTGTAATCCAACGTGTCACGTGCATGGTGGATTACTCCAGCGAGTTTCCTATGACTTTATATTAGAAGTGTAATGCCATCAGAAAATTTAGTCATGTTAACCATATTTATCATGAGGGCGTAAGTTCCTATGTGGTTTGGTATAAAACTACAGAAGTCGTGCAAAGATGGTGTAAGTCATATTTTTAATGTGAAAAATTATTCTCGCCATCTTCCAGTTGAATTAAAAATAATAATTAATCCTCCTTTTAAGCAAAATGCTTGAAGTAAAATATACTCTTAACAATGATAACCGATGAATCGCCAAAGAGCTTGGGATAAGGCGCTTATTGGAAACCAGAGAGTTATCCTGGAGAGAATATTTAAAGTCCCGTCACAAACCTACATTGATATAATATCTTAGAAAGACACGCCAATCACGTATCGTCCCATGCTGAAAGATTTAACAAAGGAAGAACTAGAGGAATGCCTAATATCGGAAGTCAGTTCCATTTTCATAAAATTTGGCAGGTTTCCCGCTATACACAATCGGTCAGGGCCTGCCCTATGCAGGCGCAATTGGAGCAGTCCGCTCCGGGCGTCGTATTGCCAAGGCACTTATAATTCCCAACACCGAACACAATGTCCTTGAGACTATTTTTCATAAAATGGTGCTATAGAAACATAAAAATCATACAAATATTATTGATATTAAAATATTATATTGCGATCACCTACCTACTAAATTCCAGGTACCGTTTGGCTTAGGGCCGGCCCTGCAATTGGTTAAACATTGTGATAAGGTTGTGACTGAAGCATCTTAGAAAGTATGTGGCATGAAGAAAATGGAAGGCTTACTACCACCATAAACTCTTGGAAAAATGTGCCAATAATTGAAACAAAACGTTATCATACCGGAATAATTAATCACTCTGCTTTCAGTAAAAATTATGACTTCAATTCTTAGGACGGGTTGTTTCAGAGAATTTGAACAATTCATCAAATTTTATAGGTGAAGTTCTGTGAATGTTATATTCATGTTCTGTTATTATTTCAGTTTTGTGAAACAACTGGCCAATAATGATATAATAACATAATATTAATAAAACCTTCTCCTTCTCCTTCAGAACTTGAAAATCAACTTTGTAATTTGATGAATTATTCAAATTCTGTGAAACAGCCCGTCCTTAATGTTGTAACTGCTTTTGACTGTAAATAAATTATTATTTTAAATATTTTATTTATAACCTCTTTCCTCACACTTTACTTCACAACAATTCACAAAAATCGTTTGTTAACTAATTTTCAACCGCTTGGGGGAACCTAATTAACCTAATAACATTAATTCACTTGATTTATATTTTATTTAAATTAAAGACCTAAAACAACTTTTTATCACTAGCACATGTTGAAATAAAACAATATTTTTTTCGCCATACTGTAGCGGCCCGTTACAGTACAAGATTTATTATTTTGACGTTCTTATCATTTTTAAATTTATTTAAAGTGTAATTCAATCCCACCATTCCTCTTTTCATGCTTTGCTGTGCTAGAATATCTGTTTTGCCATTTGGTATCTTGAACAAGCCGTGGCGACGACTACATCTGAAGGTTTTAGGTACATGTAAGCCAAAGCATTCCAAGGCTATCAATAGAGTTATGAAATAGGTAGATTCATTTATTACAAGATTTGCATAACTTCCGTTTTATAGGCTAAATCTTTGTATGAAGTAAGTCTATATGGTGTATGAACCTTGGATTAGTTCCATGCATCTGCATACAGACATATGTGAGGAATTTTTTCTGGATTTGTTCCAGAGTATTTATATATTTAGTTTGGAGCGAAGTCACCACAATGCCATCTTCCATGACTATCATTGCATTAGGGTCTACTCGATTCTCAACGGGAGCGTCGGTGAGATACAGGGGGTGGGTTGTGGCCTTCTAGGGCTAATGGGGGTTCCAAGGGGGCGGTGAAAGGCTGAAATGGGGTGAAAGTAATTTTAAAAAAAAAAACATTTTTCTAAAAAAATAAATTAATTCATAGGTACATCATTGCAAGATCTTGTAGATGAACCGTTCAATTAGTGAATAGGTATTATTCGATGGATTAACAGTAGTTTTTTTTTATAATGTTTTTTCAAAAATCCTTAAAATAATGTAAGAATACCTAGAAACTAGAGTTTTTTGATGTGAAACATCTCTTGGCGCCCCAGCAGGGGCAAAACCAACTCTTGCGTAGCAAGTGAGACAAGACACTCTTTCACGGAACGACGCTTTATTTGGCCTGCCTCGTGACTTGTTAGCTCTGTGCGAGGAAGGCTCATCGAAGAGTAAACTTTGTCCAATATTTTGTTGTTTTATAGCTAATCTTAAATATTTTTGTACATTCCTATGTAACTTTTGTTGTTGTCCAGTAAGACTTTCTTCAATAACAATATTTTCACATAAATCAGCAATATTTTCTCGAGCAATCTGTGGTATTTCTTTATTCAAAAATGATTCATTTACAATACATCTAATGACACAACTTAAACGCATTGCATAAATTATTTTTAATTTGTAATTAATTTCTTTGGGTATATTTTAATAATAATAAAAGTATTGTTTTTTTTATTTTTTCGTAGAAATCAATCACTTTGTGGTTTAACATTTTAATGAAATAAAAAACAATATTTTTTGTTTAAAACCACGAATTTTTATTTAATTTTAAGACCGACCGGTTTCGCTACACTCGAGCATCGTCAGGGTACAAAATTAAACTGAGTTTAATATTAAACTGAGTTTAATAAGAGTTTAATTTTGTACCCTGACGATGCTCGAGTGTAGCGAAACCGGTCGGTCTTAAAATTAAATAAAAATTCGTGGTTTTAAACAAAAAATATTGTGTTTTATTTCATATTGTTTTTTTATCAAAAAACAAAAACTGTTTTTACTTTCATTTATGTCAGTCACTTCCTTCAATAAAAATCAATTTCGATGGTTCACATCTGCCAGGCGTACCGTGACTTTAGAAATACAGCATTCCTGAGTTCCAAATAATCTCAAAATATTGAAAATCGACCCACTTCCATCATTATAAACTGAAAATATGGGTTGTGTAAGATCTAGTAGAGCATCGAACCCGCAACACCCAGGTTAAAATCCAACCACTTCCATCATTATATACTGAAAATATGGGTTGTGCAAGATCTAGTAGAGCATCGAACCCGCAACACCCAGGTTAAAATCCAACCACTTCCATCATTATATACTGAAAATATGGGTTGTGCAAGATCTAGTAGATCATCGAACCCGCAACACCCAGGTTAAAATCCAACCACTTCCATCATTATATACTGAAAATATGGCTTGTGCAAGATCTAGTAGAGGATCGAATCCGCAATACCCGGGTTAAAATCCACCCACTTCCATCATTATATACTGAAAATATGGCTTGTGTAAGATCTAGTAGAGGATCGAATCCGCAATACCCGGGTTAAAATCCACCCACTTCCATCATTATATACTGAAAATATGGCTTGTGCAAGATCTAGTACAGGATCGAGCTCGCAACGCCCTGGTTAAAATCCACCCACTTCCATCATTATATACTGAAAATATGGCTTGTGTAAGATCTATTACAGATCGAACTCGCAACGCCCTGGTTAAAATCCACTCACTTCCATCATTATATACTGAAAATATGGCTTGTGCAAGATCTAGTACAGGATCGAACTCGCAACGCCCTGGTTAAAATCCACCCACTTCCATCATTATATACTGAAAATATGGCTTGTGCAAGATCTAGTAGAGGCTCGAACCCGTAACGCCCAGGTTAAAAACAATGGATTAAAACTGTCAGCTTTTTCAATTTTTTTCAGTTACAGACTAATAATACTACTGTGATTTGATTACCATTGATTAGCTGTGATACTTTTTTAATTGTAGGAGGGGATCTTTAAGGACAACACCACAGGGTGTTTATACATTTTAGGATTTAATCTGCAAAATAATGTACCTACCAATTTAATCAAGCACATATAGATTTCCATAGTAAAAATAATCCTTTCTCATTTGCCTACTCTATAGTACTATGTTTGATTTTATAACTATATACTTTTTATATTCTTTTTTATGTATCTATTTTACTTTAGGAAAATCAACAGTTTACAATGTGGTTCATTAATACATATGTAATTTACCTAACTGAGATTTCCTCAATATACTATTGTATTATGTATCTAAAAATAACACTTACAACAACTAAAAAATATTATATTATTATACTACTATATTATTATACTATATTATATTATTATATATATTATTATATTGTACTATTATATTATATTAATATTATGCTATTTTATTTTTATATTCTACTGTATTCTTCCATACTTCCTTATATTACTATAGTCATTTACATTATTTTAAATATGTTATTTTATTTTATATTCCCGCACATTCTTTATGTTAATGTATAGAAAATCGACCACCATAACACGGGCATGTGCCTAGCATGGTGGTCGAAAAATTCCTCAATGCATGTAACTAATAATTTTATAGAATAAAGAAACTTTAAAAAAAATCTCCTCCACCGCTGATTCCATCTTATCCCCAGTCTACTTGTCTCGCTTGCACTGGGCCTTGTTCTTGCGACTTGTGTCATGATCACACAATTTTATATGTTTATGCTATGACGATGATACATTATTGTTTCCAGATAATTCTAATTAAATAAAACAATCAATCTTAAAATGTCGGAATTTCTTTATTCGGTATAAAAACTTTAGTGCAAGATAACAAAAATATATAATTTGGTGTACAAACATGCATATAAAATGTAAAACTAGTATCTTGAATATCATTATATTTTATATAAATTTTAAGGAAAATATGTTATGTATTCTAAGATATCAGTCATATCACATAAGGTAATAAATAAATTGTAATATCATATTTTGTGTTTTCTTAGTATCATATTTTATGATTTAAACAATATTGCCATGAGTTCTGTCATGAACTATTAAGGTAAAGTTAGTCAACAAATTCTAGAAATTAAAATCGGACTAAAAATATTCATTACTATGGCAACACTATGTGTTAATAATGCTGATTTTAGAACAAAAATTCAGATTAGATTCAAAAATACAAAAATATAACTTTTCCATACAATTATCTTGTAGTGTTTTAAATATAAAATTTTTGTAAAGAAGTTTTGATTATAAAATTTCTTTAGAATATGATGAAGAATTATCTGTTTTCAGGAATTACCTCTAATTTCTGAACACCGTTTGACATTGATGTGAAAAATATGCATTTGAATCATAGTGCTTTTTGAAAGTTACTTGGTGTTGCCATTTGAAACCATTTAAATGATCGCAGCGATCTCCATTTTGGTCTACTTTATTTTGACAGACTATACCTATCTAGAATGTTTAAATTATATTATGGAAATAAATTATAAATTGATTGTATGCAAAAAAAATATTCATAACCCAACATACAATGGTCATAAAAAAAAATTACATAAAAATAATTCGATATCCAGGCTTATACAATAAATAATAATTTCACAGCAAAAAATATGTATGTAAATAACAAAACACAGAGCTGATAATAATTTATTGAGCAGTTAAATTTAAAATATTAAACTATTTTTATTTTTGTATAAAAGTAGGTACCACATATAAACATTTAGGTAGGTATTTTAAAACGTTTATTTTCTTTGATTGCAAAAAAAAATCAATGATTTTTTAATTCTTACCATGCAAATAATATCTAGTCACACCTCAACAAAGAAAAAAAAAGCTATGTTTGTTTCTAAATCTATATTCATTTATATTTAATAATGAAATGTTTTGAATTAATATTTTGCAATATTAACATATAAAATATATAACTTCCTTATTCCTAAAAGTAGTAGTTGTATAAAATTTAATTTCAAAGAAAATTTGGCAATTTCTACATTCAATTGATCTAATTATTTTTGGTACAAAAATACAAATTTATAATATTCACATTAACGAAAAATATATACATTTAAAAAGTGATATAAATATATTTATTATTCAAATAAACTATGAAAAATATCTTCAATAAGGCACAGGTAATACACATAAAGGGCGGTTACCTTTCAACCCCAGTGTTACGGAATGAAATAAGAAAATTAAGTAGGCGGCAGTAGTCTTGGTAGTCGATTTGAAATATTTCTTAAAGTATAAGTGTATATTTGTACATAATAAACATTTAATAAAAATACTATAGCTATACAATATTTGAAAATATTGTATATTGATAAATAAAATGCTAAGTTTATACAATTCACAATTGAAAAGTGATGGTAAATAACATGATTAATTCGGTAACCGAATAAAACAGAACATGATAAAATAATAGGTTGGATTAGGTCATGTTAGTTTAGGTTTGGTTAGGTTTTCTTTTCCTTCACTTTTTTATAATGTTCTCTTATATCACTGTTCTATTGTGTCATGAAACCGATTAATTCACACTTACACAAAACTCATTATAAAATTCTATACATAGTAAAAAAAACAGACTAGGCGAAATGCGTAATAACATAATCGTGATAGTACATCATGATGGCCAGGGGCTGGCCCAGGATAATGGAGCTCCACACGATGAGGTTGCCCCAGCGAGACCCGTAGTGCACTTCTGCGTAGCGAGACATGTATGCCAGGGGAATCTGCGCCATCATTCCCATAAAGGCCCAAACCCTATAGGTCTGTAGTGGTACGCTCACCTGAAAAAAACATATGAAGAACTTTAAATATGTAAACTTGTTTTTTTATTATTAAAAAATATCTTTATTTTCATTAAGTAGGTTTTAGAGCGATAATTTAAAAAAATGTTACGTTTATTTAGCAGTATCTACTATCTAATGACGGCCGGCATAGTCCAGTGGTAACGCATTGGACTGCCATTCCGAAGGTCGCGGGTTCGAACCCGGCGTGCGCAAATAAATTTTATTTGATTAATTTGTGTTATTTCACAATTAATTAATTAAAATAATATATAGTATATTTGCGGCACGTTCCAGAGTGGAAGATACTACCAGTATCGCCCTGGTGTAAGACCACCATTCAGAATTGAAACGTTGCTCCAAATGGCTTTAGCCGTGTTTAGTGACTAGATCTGAATAGCCAGGTACTTCCCCACCTTCCTCTTTCCCTTCCCCACTTACCTTCAGCCTCACAACATCCCCCAATCGGGGATGCCATAGTCTCACTGGCTCCAGACGGGAGCAGTTGGGACTCTTGTGAGGTATTCACTATAAAAAAAAAAAAAAAAAAAAAAAATCTACCTTTTAAAGAATCACTCACCGTTTGTTTATAAAATTGACAATCGTAAAAATACTTTCACGATGCCAAAGAATGTACTTTAAACCAAAATATTAGATATTTAAGATAAACTAATTGTTCTGCTCTCACACTATAAATGCACACATCATTGTCTGTATACACTCGGAATTACCTTCATACAAATCTCCTTCATTATGCGGTATACAATTTTATCGTTACACTCGTAGAAATTTCAGAGTCTTAAATTACAAAAAAACTTCATTATTTCAGAAATAGGTAGCTCACAATATGTCATAATAAATACGATAGCAATCTCGTTTTATTTTTAATTTAACCTTTGCATTCGATAAAAAAAAAAGTTCACCAATAAATATAACGAAACAATTTCTTACACACAGTTCTCATACAATAATGTCTTGTCAATAAACAAAATGCGGACACCCGAAAGGTAATGGCTGAGTTAAGATCCGACGCGTAGCGACATAACAACAGTGATTAATTTAATAGCGTATATGACTGCATGTAAATGTAAAGTTCCTACTCCTGAATGTAAAAAAACAATAGGACAGTTCATGAATATCTCGGAGTTAAATTTTTTAACTCATTACCAGAAAAAATTAGAAACATGAATGCAAATATAAACGAATTCAAAAGCCACCTTAAAAAGTATTCCGAACAGTTGAACTGAATCATATCAAATATAAACCAATTTAACAACACCCCCCATACACACAAGCCCTGCTTATTTATGGGGGTACATCAAATACTTATATTATGTAATTAATAACTGTTTTATATTGTGTAATGTAATTCGTGTATCTTTTTTTACTAATAAAAAAAAAATAAAAAAATAAAAATGTGTGCGGCCGTCAGCCGAGCGATATTTCGATTATCCACGTCTTGGAATTTAAAAAATATTTGTTTAAATTTAACCTTTGATAAACAAAATACATTTGTAAAATTTAACACATAGACAATACTATACTTGATAAAGTGCCATTTTTAATTTCGTCTTTTTACAAACCAGGAAAGCGATTCGGTTTCCTCCCATAAAAATGCTTTGGATGAAAAATAAAGGCATAGGTACCAAATACTCATGGAACAGTGCTGAGATCAAGAACACAATGGTGCCAGCAATGCCCTTGCTGTATCCCATCTCCACCACGGGGATGTAAACGTGCCGTACGGCCCAGCGGTGGACCGGCATGTTCCATGTGCGCCAGAACGTGTCGATGTTGTTGGCGTTCCACCAGTCGTTGTAGAAGTTGCGGTCAGCAAAGTGCATCAGCTCTCCCATCAGGTTGAGGAAGGAGTGGAAGTTGATATAGAAGAAGCACAGCCATATCAAGTGGTTGGGAATCTGCAATGGAAATTAATTTATTCAACAATGGTGATCCAAAGTAATTAAATTAATTACTACAAACATAGTGAGAAATATATGAGACATATAGAATCCAAGAGAGCAATGTTAATACATATACATTTTTTTAGAATTATCATAAAAATAGATTTCAGTTCTGTGAACAGTAGACCACGCATCCAAAAAAGTGCATTTCTAATTTTCTTTAATTGAATAAATCAAAACCAAATCTCTGAAATCATAAGATTTGTAGGTAGGTACTTAAATACCTACCTACTTAATTATAAATCATATGTAACATTTTTATTTCAAATAAGGAATTATAACTCAATGACAATTCTTTTTTTCAAACTTTCTTCAGGTAGGTGGGTACCGTAGTATATTTATTTATTCATTTTCGGGAAATCAACAGTTTACATTCAGTTTGTACATAAGTATTATATAGTAAAATAAAACCAATTATGGATTTCCTCCTTGTGACTTTAACTAACACACCATAATATGGAATAAGTTATTTAAATTTGTGAGAAAGGAATATGAATTGAAAAATTTAAACAAAACAAGAGGTTGTAGATATAAATCAAATCATAATAGAGATATAAACAATAGAGACATAAACATTATTCACAAACCAACGGAGAAATATTCTTTTACGAAACTCTTGTATTTGGCAAGTTCGCAACTGAAAATATCAACCATAAAGCATAGAAAAGCTAAGTCAAAGTTAGCCATCTAGTCAAAGTAAGGACGGTTGTTTCGGAGAATTTGAACAATTCATCAAATTTCAACGTTCCTTTTTGGGTTCTGTGAAAGTTCTATTCAAGTTCTGTTGTTATATCATTATAGGCCAGTTGCTTGACAGAACTCTTTCACAGAACTTGAAAATTAGCTTTGAAATTTGAAGAATTGTTCAAATTCTCCGAAACAACCCGTCCATAGACTTGCTTGGTTAAGAAAGTGGATGCAGCAGATTTTCCAAAATGCAAATCAGTCAACTACCTAGTCAAAGTAAAGGCTTGCTTGAATAACAAAGAGGATGCAGTAGATCTTCGAAACCAGAAACGGAACATAAAGACAGATGAAATTCTAAACAGTAGAATTAAAACAGGACTTCGCTATGCTCAATCAATAAACGCAGCAGTATCTACAGTACTATAAACTTAAGTACTTGACATTTTTTCAAATGGACGAATTAGGACCTAAGAAATTACATTTTTTAAAATGGCCGTTACATTCGAATGTATATGTATTGGAGTAGGACGAAAAGGTCTGGGGACTGAAGGCAAATGGCAAATGGCCAGTGGAGAACATTTGCAGAGGAGTGGAATGTAACTTCCTGACAATGATGAAACTATGAACTTAGCCTTTTACTTCCCACTTTTCTCTGGCCGTTTTCAAAGTTGATTGCCAAGCTCAGAAGCTCACTGATTATTATACATATTGATATCTTGATGTACCCGTCATAAACGTCACAAACTTTGCTACCATATTTAAATTGCTATACCCTAGAATATTAATAATACATCCAACTCTGGTAAAATATTGGCAGTATTTACTTGTATTGGCTGGCAACTCTGGCCGCTAGAGGAGGAGGCGTGAGTGTAGCATACTGCCATCAAATGTCGGAATTTGGAGGTGTTATAACTATTCTACAGTATTATTTGCTATTTCACTTACTGCTAGCTTTAGAAGCCTCTCAGTCAGTCGCATATAGTCCATATCGGAGAATGGTATAAGAGAATTTTGCACTGATGGAACCATCCATTGTTGAAACAGAGCCATTGCCAAGTGAGCTCCAACAATAACCTCCAAAATGCGTTTGATGAGAAAACGCTTTCGAATCCTAAAATAATTAGTAAATAATTGAATAATCCTTATAAAATTTTACATAATAATTATAATGAAAGTGGGGGCCCGAAATCATTTGAAGGAAGTGGGGAAGAAGAGGAGAAGGTCGGTAAGTGCCTATCTAGCTATTTAGATTTGGTCACCAAACATGGCTAAAGCCATTTTAAGCAACCTTTTCATTCTGATTGGTGTTCTTTCACCAGGGCGATACTAAGCATATCTCCCGATTTCAAATTTTGTTTACATTACCAAATAGTTTTTGTCAGAGTGAGCAAAATACTATTTTTTAAATTTCAAACCAATTTTGTTTAATAATGGGATTAGCTGAAGTAGTTCCCTACGTTTGGTGACTTAGCAGCGTTCCCAGGGTGAGGTTTGTCTAGGTCATGATGGTGGATGCGTTTGCCCACCTACTGCATGGCGAGCCAGACCGAGAGAAACTGGTCGAGGGAGGTCTTTTAATCTCTCCGGCCGGACTCTATCAACCCGTCACCTTGCACCACAGTTGGAGGGTTGTATTTATATGTTCTTCACTCCTTGTCACACTGACCCCAGTTTCCTACCCACCCAGAACTTCCTCTCCTGCCTTTCCTTAAAAAGACCCCACCAAACAGCGTCCCCAAAGATGTCATAGGCCCTGAGGGAAATTCTTTTCCTCAGGGTCTTCTGTATGGAGCTAACGTAAAAAAAGCTTAGCCAATTTGAACAAAAAATTTATACCAAGTTAACCTTTCCTCATCTGTGGTGTGTATTTACTACACATTGCTTCTAATAACTTTAATAACTCTATAAATATAATAAATTCTGGGTTCAGATTTTAGGTATTCCTCCGTTATACATTTATGCACTGAATTAAAAAATAATATATTACATAGTTTTCAAATTCAATTAAAAATCAGAGGTTTTTGTTAAAAATCGGGAACAAATACACCAATACAATCAACCGTGTGATACTAAATACGCGAAGAGTGTGCGAGGAAATGACACGCTATTGATGTCCCGCTTTAATTCGCTATGCGGGAACATGAGACATCCACACTTCTGCAGTTGTAGTTTTTGATTTAGACCATCAATACCTACGACCGCACAGCTGTGTTTGTGCCAGCCGCGCCGCTAGCCAGTTGGCCGCGAACCGTCGTTAGATGTGGACCCTTCGCACGTTTCTTTAGCATCTGCCGATGGTTTTTTCAAGTTTTCAGCAATTAAATTACAATTATTATCACTTTTGATATAAAATATAATAAACATAATCGATTAGCTATGAAAATTCATATTTTTCCGATATTAAATCGCTTATTTTGAGATGTGTATTGACTACACATCACCGTAACGCGTGTATTTTTTTAGCACAGTAAGGGAAAGGTTAAACAAATACCTATAATTTACCTGGTTGTCTTTGGGAAATTCAACTCATAGCACAATGTTGGTGCACAAATAAAGTATAATATGTCCTTGGAATGCAGATTGTCAGGATATCTGATTATGGAATCATCCAGTTCATCTTGAGCCCCATTCCGGTAATCCTCATAAACTTCTGCAAATTAATTTACAATATAAACATAAAGAACTGCTTATCAAATAAAATTCCGACTTGCATTTTCTTATTAGCCACTGTGAACAGTTTAAAATTACAAAACTCAAACATTTAGTAAAAATAGTAGGGATTTTTCCAACGTCACAATAATATTACAAAGCTACTATAATGCAATAAGCAACACGTAAGGTAGTTAAACTTAACTATGCAAAACATTAGTACACAAGAACATAAAATATCGTCAAAAATAATAATGATCTTACCAAGAAAAAATTACACAATCAATAAAACAGGCTCCATAAAGAAACAATTTGATTTTAATAATAGAGGAAGCAGAATACAATATGGATTTTATCAACAAGAACAATTACTTTGATGCTGACAAAAACGTGTATAAACCCGTGGCGACATCTGAAAAATATTTGTTGTGTGATCAATCGTGCGAAGCATCACGTCGCCTGTTGCTAATATGGTAGTGTGGATAAATATTTTTATACTAAACGTACATTAAAGTACAGTAGACATTAATAGTCAAGTATTGATAAGTTACTGACTTTTGCAAGTTATGTGCATAAAATCAATCAATTTAGTATAGAAATAACTAGGTGAAAATGGAGAATCGAAAAAAAAAAAACTGATTTTATGGTGAGTGGTACAATTTACCTACGTATTTCAATTATTCCTTGATGATCAGAAAAACTATAACAACTGCATAAATACTAAATAATGTAATAAGTTGTTATAGTTTTTCTGATCATCAATTATTCCTTGATGATCAGAAAAACTATAACAACTGCATAAATACTAAATAATGTAATAAGTTGTTATAGTTTTTATGATCATCAATTATTCCTTGATGATCAGAAAAACTATAACAACTGCATAAATACTAAATAATGTAATAATTTGAACTTATTATTTCAATTTTTTCGTAGGCAATAATTTAAAATACATTGGCCAATAAGAATGCTCCATTTAACAGTGCATGAACCAATCATAATTTAGAACGAAATTCCTGTTCCAATCAATGAAATTCAAGAGGAACTAGGACTAATACAACAAATTTTGATGACTTACATTACCACGGGTTAGAGACAACGTTTATGTTTTATAGGCATTACAAAAAAAGTTGTGAGGAACATTGACAAATAAAATAATACACTAGAAACATACATTCATTAGAAACTTAATATTCCCCCACCTCCACTAACATAATATTATAGTATATCAGTGGTGGTCCGTGACTTTTCAGTGAGCTTAAGTGTAAGATTGAAAAATACAACATTATTGATAGCTGATATTGTAGGTGATTTTTTTTTCCTTTTTTTTCAAAATTTCAATTTCTTTTATAAAGATTTTCAGGATTCTTTCACTTTGGGGAAGCACGGCATCCCCAAAATAAAAAAAACTCAACAGAAAAAAATTGAAATTTTGAAAAAAATATGTATATTTACAGGTACAACATCATTAATATTCTATTTTTCAATCTTACCACTCTAGATCACTGAAAAGTCACGGACTGCCACTGGTGTATGAATATATAACCACTCGAGCGATGACCGAAATTTTGGTAAGAGATTTTTATGAATTAAAATTAATTATAAATTTAACGATTTTTTTGCATTTTTATTAAAAAACCTAAAAATATGGTATAAATGATGAAATCTAGTTGGATTCATTGACTTTAAATCGTAGTACACAGTTTATATATTTCTATAGAAATATTTGTAGGTGATTTTAATTAAATGGCGAATTGAAAATCGAACATCCGGAAATCTCCATCGCTCAAGTGGACAAAATAATAAAAGAAAAAACCTACACCACAATAATAATAAATAGTAAAAGATATTTAAAATCCTTTTGTGGCCAGTGGGAATACGGTATTTTTTTTTTTTTTTTATAGTGAATACCTCACAAGAGTCCCAACTGCTCCCGTCTGGAGCCAGTGAGACTATGGCATCCCCAATTGGGGGATGTTGTGAGGCTGAAGGTAAGTGGGGAAGGGAAAGAGGAAGGTGGGGAAGTACCTGGCTATTCAGATCTAGTCACTAAACACGGCTAAAGCCATTTGGAGCAACGTTTCAATTCTGAATGGTGGTCTTAACACCAGGGCGATACTGGTAGTATCTTCCACTCTGGAACGTGCCGCAAATATACTATATATTATTTTAATTAATTAATTGTGAAATAACGCAAATTAATCAAATAAAATTTATTTGCGCACGCCGGGTTCGAACCCGCGACCTTCGGAATGGCAGTCCAATGCGTTACCACTGGACTATGCCGGCCGTCGAATTAGGTATTGAAGTTATTGCGTAAAAAGGTCCATGGGGAGCACAATACAACATTTAATTTATAATATAATATAATTTATAATATCATATAATTTATTTATTTTTTAATCAACCTGACGGATTGCTATTACATATGTAGTATGTTTGGTGGACTACGATTGCGTTGAGGTATAGTTATAGTGATCTAAAAGATCTCAAATTGTCTAGTTTATAAGGATTTTGAAGGATTATTTGAGTCAATATCAATCAGCAAAGCAGTCGTTATATCCCCAAATTCAAAGTAAAACTATTTTTCAAGTCAAATGTAATACATATCTAGAAGTATTTTTCGTTTTTGACGTTCACAAATTGGTATAATAATAAGTCAAAAGTATCAATGGGAATTATGCAGATGTGTACAGTTTATTACACCCCACAAATTCGCATGTTTTTCATCTTAGGAGGTAATTTTTACACCTATTTTATAATTTATTTATCTCATTGTTTTAATTTAATTAGAGCTATATTTAGTCATTACTTTTTTTAAATGGCAACCATGGTTTCCAAATGGTGATGCAACATTCATGCACGAGCACGACAAGGCTCCCTGCCACAATGCCAAAGTTATCCACAAATAATTTTTTAAAATATGCAAATTCCAATGCTGCTAGCCTGGAAATAGGCCCGATATGTGAACCCTATCGAACATCTATGATCGATTATGAAGAAAGAATAGTTGAAATAAAGACAACCACCAAGGAAAATCTCATCGAGGAACTCATTCAAGTATGGCATCACAACCAAGAATTAAAAAAACCGATGCAAAAATTTGGTGCACAGCATGCCGGTGAAGATTAAATTGCTTTGAAAAAAGTAATGTTCACCAAATACTAGATATAAGCCATTCATGTAACTATATGTCGTTAAAGTTTGAAAACTAAAAAAAACGTTTGAGTATAATAATCCGCACACGTCTGTATGTTTATTTCACTGATATTTTATATTATTTAATTAACATACAAAATGTAAGTTTCTGTATATCTACTAAAGGTTAATAACAATAGCAAAAACAACAAAATTTTAATGAAATATTTTTTAAGGGTTTAAAGAGAAAGATTGCAGGCAGTTTCAAGCAGCCAGTACACACAATACAAAACTTACGGTCATCTTCTGACTCTTCAATACTCAACTCTTTAACAACTGAAATTCAAAATACAATCAATAAAACATAGGCTCCTTCGTATTCAATACTAGTACTACATAGTGCTATAATAAAATTCTTCTCTCTTTACTTTAGTAGCACGATTAAATTCTTCAGTACCAAATCATTTTGAAACAATTTAACTCATTAAAAATAATAGTAAATAAATTGCTATGTTTATTCTTACATCTAAAATATTAATAATGAAACGTAACAGAAACGTAGAGAAGAATTTCAATAGGAACCAGTTAAAAATTATGTGTATATTTATGATTATGATTTATTATTGGACAAGTAGTTTTTTTAACATTAACTCGACACAGGAGGCCCTGGTGTCGTCTTTGGGAATGCTTTGTGAGGAGTCTTTTTAAGTAAAGGAAGGATGGGAAGATCTGGGAAGGAAAAATATATGAAGGGTGCTAAGGAATCTGGGTGTTAGTGTGTCCAGCAGTGAGATATGAATCCACCCCTCCCACTGCTGTGCAAAGTATTGGGTCGAGAGAGACCGGCTAGAGAGGTCAAAGGTTCACCCTCAACCGGTTACTTCCGATCCGGCCCGCCACGCAGCTGTTTGGCAGACGTGTCCGCCACCAAGACCTGAACAAACCTCACCAATAAACCCGGGAACTCCTGCTAAACTCAGCAAACAACTTGCGGTATGAAAAAAAAAAATTACCTGTGAATTTATTTTACAGCTATTATTTACTAAAAACATATAATGTTATATGATCCATTTCTAATAAATTTCAACTGAGAGAATAACATCGTTGCTTGCCAACAGCACTAAATTAAATTTACTCACAATTAAATTAAAATAAGTAAATAAAAGGTTTTTTCACTTTTGTATTATTTATTGAAATGTATAGGATGATAGGTACTTAAACATCAATTTTTCATTTAAAAAAATGAAAATCATTTTGTGATTTCACTCTAAGGGTTTAAAATTCATTCAATTTAAAAGATTCCTTACACCTCCACAGACATTTTTATAAATATGTATAAATAGAGACATCTACAGCCTACACCAAAATAATAATAATAAAATGTGAAGGATAAGACATTATTGAGAAAGGGGCAGTGCAGGTTTGAAGCAGTCAGAACACACAATACAAAAACTTACTCTCTTTTTCTGACGCCTCAACACTCTCTTTAACAACTGAAATTTAAAATACAATCAATCAAACATGTACACTAGGTTTTATTTGTTATTGATGCTATTAATACAATACTTATTTCTTAATATCTACATTGTATTACTCAATATTCAACAACTATGTTATTCTAATTTACCCATATAAAATATTAGTACAGGGGTCTGTGAACTACTCAAATATCAAAACAAAATCTCTACCAAATTTCAATTACAGGGTTTTCCAATAAGAGGTGTTATTTTGAATAGCCCGCTATTTCGGTAGATGTTACTTTTGAAGCTGTCATTTTTTGACATTTGACGAGTAGAAACTACGCCATTAATAAAAAGGGAACGATACACGCTTCAACAACGCATTGAAATTATTAAAATTCACTTGAGTGAATCAAATGCAAATCATCTTGAGTGATGAGGCCCATTTCCACCTCGGTGGCTTCGTCAACAAGCAAAATTGTGGCATCTGGGGCTCGGAAAACCCAAGAGTTATTGTTGAAAAGCCTCTCTATCCTCATCGTGTGACTTTTTCGAAAATGAGGCAGGAGCTACAGTTACGGTGAATGGATTGCGCTATCGATTAATGATTTTTTATGGCCGGAATTGGATGATATTGATCTGGACAACGTTTACTTTCAACAAGACGGCGCTACGTGCCACACAAGCAACGAAACCATTGATCTTTTACGATTGAATATCAAAATAACACCTCTTATTGGAAAACCCTGTACAATGAATAAAACATGACATCATGATTTTATGAAATGTTTTCCATATATGTATGTATCATTGCACTTTTTGTAAATTACAATTGTACTAGGAGATTTGATACTTCAAGTGAGTTAACATTGAAGTTTTTTGTTGTAGTTTCATCATAAATTATTCTGAAAAATTTAAATTTATTACTACATTAAACTTATTATAAATATCAAATTAAAATCTATAATGTATGACAAAACTACGAAAAAGAATCTCAAATTGGCTCCTTTCGAGAAAAACAATTAAATAAATTATACTGTACCACCTCAAGGGCAGAGAGCACTTAATGTTAACATATTGACTTTTGAAACACTTTTGAAAAGTGATTTGCATAGTCATTAAAAGTTATGAAAAAAATATCAGCCTATAAACCTAACATAGTTAACCTAGTGTTTTTTTCACGACTTTACATCACTTTTCAAAAGTGTTCTTATTTGTTCAGTTAATGAAATGATTTGGAGTAAATTATCTATTACTAGCTGAAGTGTAACCAGTGATGCTCGGGGTTGTGAATGATTTGGAGTAAATTATCTATTACTAGCTGAAGTGTAACCAGTGATGCTCGGGGTTGTGAATGATTTGGAGTAAATTATCTATTACTAGCTGAAGTGTAACCAGTGATGCTCGGGGTTGTGAATGATTTGGAGTTAATTATCTATTACTAGCTGAAGTGTAACCAGTGATGCTCGGGGTTGTGAATGATTTGGAGTAAATTATCTATTACTAGCTGAAGTGTAACCAGTGATGCTCGGGGTTGTGAATGATTTGGAGTTAATTATCTATTACTAGCTGAAGTGTAACCAGTGATGCTCGGGGTTGTGAATGATTTGGAGTTAATTATCTATTACTAGCTGAAGTGTAACCAGTGATGCTCGGGGTTGTGAATGATTTGGAGTTAATTATCTATTACTAGCTGAAGTGTAACCAGTGATGCTCGGGGTTGTGAATGATTTGGAGTTAATTATCTATTACTAGCTGAAGTGTAACCAGTGATGCTCGGGGTTGTGAATGATTTGGAGTTAATTATCTATTACTAGCTGAAGTGTAACCAGTGATGCTCGGGGTTGTGAATGAGTTGGTGTAAAGTTTTATGACTAGCTGACAAATACCCGGTGATGCTCGGGGTTATGAATGATTTGGAGTAAAATTTTGAGGTTGTGAATTCTAGGATAAACATGAACTTTTCTCTACTTTCTATAAATATAATATGCATGTATTATAACAAAACTCCATCAAAATCCGTTAATGTGACGCTTAATAAATAGGTCCCAATGATCGAATGGTTTAAGATGCCTGTCCCGGTAAGTTAAGAGATCCTGGGTTCAATTCCTAGTTGTGACCGTTATCTTTTTATTTTTCTGTATCTTGTTTTGTTTCGTGTTTCGTTTAGATTTATTAATATTATCGTCTTCTTCCATGATATATAAAAAAACACAATAACAAGATATATTCAAAATAAGTTAAAAGGAAAAGTTGTTCCTGATTATTTTATACTATTTAGAGAAGTATCAGGAGGCACGGTCAACGACTTAAGCTGAACCAATTTGGTGAGGAAAAATTTATTTGTAACCTGCAATCTCATTCGTAATGTATTTACTAGCAATAGCTATGGTCATCATTCAGATTTTTTATAAAATCTTCAGACTGGCCAAACAGTTCAAAGTCTTCAGTTATCATAATGATTCATTATCATTGTGATGATTCATTATTATCGTGATGATTCATTTTAGTTCAGCCTTTTTAACCTCTAGTATGCCGGCGATAAAATCAGGTAGTGCAGAAACCCTTTTACACCCGGCACATGAAAGGTTAACTGTGTAGTCAGCATTTAGGTTATGGTTTCTTATAATATCATCAAGTTTGAACTTTGAGTTTCAACTTCATATGGAAATTCAACAGCTCAGACACATATTCAAATAAAGTTGTGAAGCTTCTTCTATTTATTTAGCAATGTGATCAATTTTGGAAGATGTGATTTAAAATATACAGACATGGCAACTAACCTCACAAAAAATTTTTTTCTGCTCATATTATTTCTTCAATATTACATAATTATCAAGTCATCCGGTATAAACGAACCATTCAGCAAATCTCAGAAAAATAAATTAGTCATCAAACAGAAATCAATTGATTTTAAGTAGGATATAAGTAGGATTGACCGGTCGGTGACTGAGTTGACATCGCGTTTGGGTACCACACAGGCGTAGTGTGTTTGATTCCTCGGCTGGCTAAGTCCTCCGTCACAACACAAGCAAAATTTTCAGCTGTCTTACTTTTAATAATAAATATGTCATATTTATCCCCCGAAAATAGTATTTGGGGAGTTTTTACAAACATTCTATAATGAATCATTGAGTCTTTAATTAAATAAATTACTTACTCCAATTAGGTGCTGATAGACTTTGACGTCTCAGTGTATTTTTGGGGGTGATTTTCTTTTGCACCTTCCGACACCAATAGTTAACTTGAATGTAGCTCCAAAGTTTGAGAAATATCACAAGATACAGCATACAAACTGACATTGCTCCAACTGTAATTCAAAAAAAGATTATCGAAAAACATTTCTGCTATTTTTATTTGCCTTGCATAATCTTTTAAATGCATTCCCGATATACCTAAATAGATTAAGCATTCTTTTTGAAAGTCATGTACGTATATTATCTTTATTATATTATCGAAGAAAGCAAACACTTTGTGGCTTGACATTATACAAAATGAAAACAAACACTTAGTTTTAAACCACTTTATTTTGATGTATATTCGTCGACCGGTTTCGATTGGATCAGTCAGTCAATCTTCATCAGGACAATAAAATATAATACCTTATAGTATTATATTTTAGTATTATATTTTATTGTCCTGATGAAGATTGAGTCCAATCGAAACCGGTCGACGAATATACATCAAAATAAAGTGGTTTAAAACTAAGTGTTTGTTTTCATTTTGTATATTATCTTTTAAAGCGAACACGTAAATAAAATTTTCAAAGGGGAATGAGTTATATTTATAAAAAAAAAACGTAATTATTACCAAAACTAAATTGTTTTTCTTTGAAGTGTAAAGTTACCACAGGTAGAATGAGCAGTGTGATGATATTTATAAGGTGACTCCATACTCCGAACTTCAATGAAAGTATACCCTGGAAATAACCAATGATACATTTAAAAGAAAATACAATAAAACCTACACCAAAGAAATTTTGAAAAATTAAATAAAAAAATTGTCTAATTAAGTTTTTTCAGTCCCTTTAAACCACGGACCTAAAAAGCCCTGGATAGAGCATTAGTGCGATTTTGTATGAATGACATTGAAGCTAAATCTAGGATGAGGGGAAATTGCCTGACAGTTATCTTGTATGACTAACTTTTGAACTGATTTGTATGCAAAGTGGTGCATAATATACTTTTATTATTTTATTTTTTGTGTTGTTAACGCAGTTATAACGGCTTATAATTTTTTTGGGATACTTGATGAGACAAGGAAAGTGAGGTGTCATTAAAAATTATAAGTAGGATTTGGCATTTTTCATACATATTCCCCCTCTACCCGCGCCTTCAAATTGTTCTCCAATTGCTCCGTCCAGGGCTTTTTAGGTTCATGCTTTAAAATTTATAATGTCTTAAAATGGCCACCTCCGTAATTCAACAATACATCATTAGAGCAGTATATATTATAAGCATATCGGGAGATTAACAAATGTGAATGTTTGTACGAGCTTATCTTAATCCATACAAGAGTGTGTAGATTTAATTGATAACAGTGAAGTGTTTGCACAATCAGGACTTAACTTTGATAGCGTTGTAACTAAAAAATTGTTTTTGGGCATGAAACCAAAATATGTACCATTTTTAGGTATCCCTAATATGAGAGTTCACCCAAATTTAACCAGTAATTACTATGATTGTTACTTATTTATTTGTATATACTGGGTTTTCACAGATGTTCTTACTTACGTGAGAACAATCTAGTTATAAAAACTCAGAAATATGTACATAAAATTATAAAAACCTACTCAGTCAAAGTTTCTACATAAATTACACAATTATAAAATTATATAAAAACTCACTCAAATGAAAATAATAGAAAGAGGGGCAAGGGACACAAAGTGACACATAATTTAAATGATAGTTGCTGGTGCTTCTGTTGTCATTAAAATTACATATGATCAGTTCCACCCATGACACATTTAAATCAGAGGGCCAAAATAGGTGATATTATTTTAATTATGTATTCAGGTGAAACATGCTTTGGCGTCTAAAACCATACTAATTTAAAATATTTATTTAAATAGTGCTAAGACATAATGTAGTAAGAAGATGGCAGTGAATTATTTTGTGTAAACATATTAGATCAATCAATTGCCCAATATTAATGTTGAAGTATACAAGACTTACGGAGTATGATCTAAGAGTCGCGTAGACCACATGTAAAAGCTAAGTCTTAACATTTTTTTTAAACTGATTCAACGGTGATACTATTGATATTACTGATTTATTTATTTGCAATATTGAAACATTGAGATGGCTTGGTGCCAGAAGACTAAGTACGATTCCAGAGGAAAGATGTCCAGTGGGCCGCCCCAGGTAAAGTTGGAAGAAGCAACGTGAAATATGTGTGCGGGAAAAGGCTAGGCATACTACGGACGGAAGCCACCGAAATAGTGCTAGACAACCTCCGTGGTCGAGAGGTAAGGCTCTCGACTAGCAATCCGAAGGTCACGGGTTCTAATCCTAGCGTGCGCAAGTAAATTTTATGTTATTTCACAATTTATTCATTTCAAAATAATATATAGAATACTTGCGGCATATTTCAGAGGGTGATACTCTCAAAATCGCCCTGGTGTAAGACACCATTCAGAATTAAAACTTTGCTTGAAATGGCTTTAGCCGTATTTGGTGACCAGATCTGAATAGCTAGGTACTTCCCTACCTTCATCTTCCCCATCTCATACCCCTCCCCCCTATCATCAGCCTCAAAACATACCCCAATTGGGGATGCCATAGTCTCACTGGCTCCAAACAGTTGGGACTCTTGTGCGGTATTCACATAAACAAAAAAGACAGGGACACCTGGCCCCAATAGGACAAGGAAATGATCCATAGATATTTCACGACTAGTTTTACACAGTTAGGAGCCCGTTGCAGGTTGCAGTAGACTAGAATAAGACAATGGATTTTATTCAAGCTAATAACTTTTATGTTCTTATTATCCACATTAAATAAATAAATTTGCATGTTGTATGTTGTAATATCATCTGGTCATTATTAAAATTGCAACGGAATTTGCATACAGAATTCAAAGATTTCCACATAAAAAAAAAAACAATATTGAAATTATATGACTTACCACTGCAAGGCCTTTTTCGATCGACAGACATAACAAAATTGGAATAATGGCATCTGAAAAAAAAATCACATTATTTACAAGGAAAGCAAAAACATTATATTGTAGTGTGTAACATTGGTCCATACTCCCTGCCTACCGTTCCGGATATCAAGTAATCAACGGAATGATAATTAGTTAGGGCTCAATGCGAAAGTACCTTATGCAGGATGGTGATCGCTCAATTTTTTGCTAAACTCTTGGGAAAATTGAGCATTGTTCTACCCGTAGCTAATAGAAACAAGAGAGATGGGACAACCAATGGAACCGCGTGCTCAAAAATGTCACCAACATCATTAATGCAAATCGCATTTACTATTATGTAGTTATTGATTAACTGAATACTCACACAATAAAAGAATTAATGACGGATGCCCCGGGCCCTCAATATTTTTACCAGTTAGGAAATAAAACCATTGTCTAGGATCAACCATAAGCCCATATCTGAAATAATATCATAGCAATTACACATTAGAAATCTTAAAATGAAGTAAAAATTAGCGCACAGCACACATCTGTTGGCAAAAACTTTATTATTATCAATTAAACAATATAATTTTGGTTGTGGATACGTAATATTCTAAAATATGTAAGTAATTCTAAAATTTAAAAAAAAAAAAATTATTTTAGTACATATAATGAATTTATTCTGCCTTTCTCGCGATTTACGTTTTTATGTTGGTGGTGTAATGGTCATCATAGTTACCTTCCAAGCAGTTGATCAGGATTCGATTCTCGGCCATGGTAATTTTTTTTATCATAATTGGTTTTTTTTTTTGCGTTTATTTAAAAAAAATAAAATTATATTCCGTATGAGTCTGCGAAAGTGTATCATGATATCAAAGACAATGATATAGGACCATTAAACAAAGAAAATTGATTAGAATCTTTTGTAATCCAAATAAATTATGAAACATTACACTTAAACATTTTTGTTTTTTTAAGTCGAAAAACTATATGCTTATCTCTCTAACACATGTTCCTGCAATCCCCCACCCAACTTGCTACCTAATTACCTGTCCCTGTCTGACAGTGTGGATACCTACATCAGTGACATTTGCATCTATTTATTTTTACACCGTCACTCTATTAAGAAAATCTGGGCAGGGTACACATTAAGTGACCCTCAGTATGTATAATATCGAGTCTGTTAATAAAACTGAATTTCGATTCGCAAGTACTGCAGAAGATCGGGGGTAAATCAGACTCCCTTTCCAATTCTTCAAACTGTTAACCAGTTAACCCAAGTAATTGAGTCAATTCAAAAAGTTTAAAATATTGATTACAGTCCAAGACAAACTGATTCCCAAACAATTTGCGACCACAAGGGTTAATATCACTAAACCAATAATCACAAGAATCGTGATCTTTAACAACTTGAAAGAAAACTGATGTCACCAGTTTACATAAAACCATTGGATTCCAAGGTCCCCCTGACAGGCAATATATGAAAATGCTTGATCAATTTTACCAGACGTTAAGAAAATGTTGCTAATTTCGTACACAAATATATGTCACCTTTTATACAAAACTTCTATTGGTGTACATCTTCAGTGGTAAATATGTAGATTCGTTATTGTAGAATGAGCCATAATAGGAAAAAATTACATTATATTATGTGTTTCACACAACGAATTAAAGGCTTATGCACACATTTATGAATAGTTTGATTTACCAATTTTAATTTACATATTTCAAATAATAATTGCATCAGGTACATTTTACGGTAATATGTCGTAATTGTGTTGGCAATATGATAGCACGAGGAAAAGTGAACTTACTTAATCAAATTCTCGAGGAACAAACGGAGTCCACCGATGGAGAGAAGGAGGAAGCCCCAGTTGACGAGTCCTGTGAAATTGGTGAACCCCGAACTCCAGGAAAATAATGAATCTTGTGGTCTGTGGCATCTGTAAATAGAAAGTTTATTAAAAGTTATACATAATGTATCAATGTGCACTAAATTTGGCGTCTTAACTATTAATATTTAAACAATTAACTACGGCGTCATTAATTAAGCTTTCAAATATCAATTTAACTGTCAAAAAATAAAACACCGTATTTTTTTTTTCCACCAATTATAAATTTAATAATATTAAATTTAATATTCAAAAATCTGCTAATGAAAAAATAAGAAAATACACAGATTTAGGAAATGAAATAAAAAGAATTTGGCATTCTCAGACTATAAAAATATTACCATTCGTTATTTCGGCTACTGGCATTATACCTAGCTCTCTCAAAATTTAGACGTATTAGATCTATCAAAAAATTTATATATAAAGATGCAAAAGTCGGTCATTTTGAATACATGTAGGATAACGAAAGATTTTTTAAATATTTATGTTGAGGGATCAGTAGGATTTATAGGACCTGTTAGAAGTTCTACCGAGCCGAACCCTCTGATATGAAAATATCTGGAGTCGGTGAATTATTTTCCCATTTGATCTCTGGTGAGTTGACGTGTTGTTTTTGTATTGTTTTGTATTTATTTTGCTTATATAATGCACTTGCATAGTGTTGATTGACTAGATCAGAGGTCGGCAAACTTATTTGCCAAAGAGCCAAATATGTACATTACAACGATTTAAAAAAAAAATAAGAGCCAATTATAAAAGCATTATAATAATCAGTTAAGTATTTTAATATTAAGTATTACACTATTACATAATTATGATGTACCTATTCAAATATTAAGTTGAGATATAATTATTTTATTTCAAACAAATAAACAGGCAAAATGAGAAATTTCTTACAATCAAACTGATAGATCAGTTTTGTAAGATTTAGGTAACGTAAAATATTGTACAAAGAAAAATTTAAAAAACATATTAAAAATAATATATATTAAACCATGACAATGACAATCATAATAAGTACTTAATTCGAACCATGCCCTTGCATCTCCTTCGAAAGTTTGAGTAAGTCAGATTTGTATGTTGTTGTTCTAATTTTAGGCACGATTCCAGGTTGTCATCAATAAGACGACTTCTCAGTTTACTCTTGATAAAGTTCATGCTTCAAAAGATTGTTCGCATGAATATGTAGAACCGAAAAGGGATAGTACAGAAAAAGCAAGTTTTTTCAGCTGGTCATAAGAGTTGGGAATACTATTCCAAGCGTTGAATATGATCATGTCTTCCTTCTCTAGGTCTTTCAAGGTAGACCACGTGTGTTGTGAACTAAGCTCACATTTTTTCTACTCCAGTATTTCTAAATCAACACAAAGACGTACAAATTTAGAGCTCCATATTTAGTAGTGCTTGTCAATGAAAGAATTATTTTCTTGGCGATGCTTCAGCAGACTCGGAAAGTGAAACAATGTTTCCCTTGCAAAATCTTCAGCAAAGAGGGATAATTTGTTTTCAAATGAAACGACTTCTTCTAACATCGAAAAAATTGTATTTCCTTTCCCTTGTAGTTTATGATTAAGTTTATTTAGATGAGACGTAACGTCTACCATGAAATAAAAGTTTTGAATCCACTTATCGTCTGTTAGTTCTGGATAGTTAACACCCTTCTCAAGGAGAAATGCTTTGATTTCTGTAAACAGCAATTTGAAACGCTTTAAAACGTTCCCTCTTGATAACCAACGTACCTTGTTATGAATCAGAAGATCACCGTACTCACTCTCAATTTCAACTAAAAATTCTTTGAATTGGCTATGATTAAGAGCTTTAGCTAAAATGGAGTTAACAATCGTAATCACCAATTCCATAACTTTACAAATTTCTTTTGGAAATGTCTGCACACAAAGCGCTTCTTGATGAATGATGCAATGGTAAGCAAGTATCTCGTGATTATTTTTTTCTTTCAAAAGAGCAACAAACCCCTTTCTGTGGCCGGTCGTACTTTTGGCCCCGTCTGTTGAAATCGACACAATTTTTTAGAGAGAAATTTGATGTTTATCCATGCATCCAATTACAGCGTTTGCGATATCCTCTCCACGCGTCTGACCTTTGAGTGGCAATAATCCTAAAAGTTCTTCTTTAGGACCTGAATGAGAAATAAATCTTACAAAAATCGAAACTTGCGCTGTATCATTTATGTCACAAGACTCGTCAACTACTATTGATAAAGCCTAAACCAATTTTAGATCTTCGATTTGCTGGATGGTTATATTCGAAGACATTTTAAGTGTTCTATCTTTCACTGTTTTGGCAGACAACGGAACTCTTTAATTTATTTTTTTTAATTTCTGCCTTGTTCTTAAAATCCCGAAATAGTTCTTCGGATGCCTTTACAAAACAACTTTTAATGTATTCGCCGTCTGTGTACGGTTTCCCTCTCTTAGCAATCTCTCGACTAACAACAAAACTTGCCATATTAACATTACTGAAAGATTGCATCCAGTTGTTGAATACAGAAGTTAATGTCTCTTGAGTCTTCTGGAGTTCCTCAACTGCTTTCTTCCTTGCATTACCGACAGGATATTTATTGCTAAATGAAGTGTGTTTATTTTTAAATGTCTCTCCAAATTTCACTTCTTGTTATGCGCCAATTTTTCCTTACAAATAAGACATGTCGGAAGGCCATCTAAGTTTTGAATAAACGCAAAAGTCTCGGTCCACTCAACTCTAAATTCACGGTTTTCATCTTCCGTTTTTCTTTGCTTCTTTTTGGTAGCCATGTGAAATAGGGGACCTATAAAAAAATCCCAAAAATATTTTTTTCCGTCACCAATACTAAATAACTATCATATTATAATATAATTTTTTTCCGACACCAACACTAAATAAATAACATTATAATATAAATAATTATCATATAAAAATATCAAATAAATATTAAATTAATGATGTAAATACCTGTAGAATGTGCAGCTGGATGGAAAAAAAAAACTTGTAACATGTGCGCGACAAACGTGACTGGCGAGGTGACTGCTATCCAACGAAAACCAGACTTATTGAAACGCGAGAAGAGTCTCCCTCGCACCGCGCACCCCACAGGCTTCACCCGCCGATACCATCGGCGCGTCTTGCGCGCCTTTCCGTGAACTTTTGCGCGGGAGCCGCACTTTGCCGACCTCTGGACTAGATGATCATTTGTGGAAAAGTGAGTGGAAGGGTTTAGTTTTTCCTATGGGGAAGATTTAACCCGGACAAAAAAATTGGAAGCAGAAAAAATATTGGAATTTGGGAGACGCTGGTTAGTTATTACCAGCAAATACTGTAGAATAATAGCTATAATTTCTGACATTTCCAATAAATCATGATGGCAGTATGCCACACTAGCACCTCCTAGTGGTGTGAGTTCTGCGGGTTGGTTTACTTTCACACATTTTTAATGGATTTTATCTGAAATATTTTCTTTAATAAATTATAGAAATCAAAAATTTAAAAAAAGTAGATTTAGGTAAAATTTAAAAAGTGGTTATTAGGTTAGTATTAATAGTTATATGCCTGCAATGCTGCCAAGTGCTATATAAATTAGAGATTTATCGAATAGTGATTTGGACGAATAGATATCAAATATTCGGCACCGCTCTTGGCGGAAGCGCTGAATGTTCAGACGGTAAGAGTAAGACAAAAAATTCTTTTAGAAGCTCTAAAAATTAGTTGTGATGAGCCTAGTAGTACCGAATCCGGTAATGATTTTTCACCACCTAGTTAGAAAAGGAACACCAAACCAAGACGAAATACTGCCAATGCAAACTGAGGGAGAAAAGTGCAATTGCAAATAAGATAGATTTCTATTTGAAAAGTGCTTGTCTCGATTGTAAGGCAAACTCTTACAACTGGTGGTCCCTTAAAACGCAAAAATATTCAAACCTAATGAAGTTTTTTAAAAAATTTCTTTCATCACCTCTTTTATTCATGGGAGCCTACGATACTCAAGGTATCAAATCGTTGGACCACGAGACATAGTATGGGGTGCCACGGTGTCTTATTGCAAAGTAATTTGTTAGCAACGAGTAAGGCTTGCTTGACTATTTTTTTTTTAAATATGTTACTTTTTTTTTTCATTTTCTCAAAGAATTCATACCCATTGTTCGTACACAAAATTTGTGAATAAAAGAGATTTTAGTTTTTAGTTAGGTTAGGTTAGGTTAAGCTAGGTTTTGATTTATTGAGGCAAGAAGAAGCAAGAAGAAGAAGTCGTCTAGAAGAGACAGGAATAGACTAGAATGGTCGGTAAGAAGTAAGAAGATACAAGAAGAATCAGGAAGAGACAAAACGAGCAAGAAGGGGCGATACAAGAAAATCCAAAAAGAGAGTAGAAGGGCCAAGATGAGACCAGAAGAGACACGTCAAACATAAAAGAGCTAAGAAGAGACAAGAAGAGACTAAAAGAGTCTAGAAGAGACGAGAAGCGGCAGTAATAAGTAAGAAGATTAAAGAAGATATGAGACTAGCCAAGAAGGGGTGAGAAGATGCAATAAGATCCAATAAGAAAAAAAAAAACACAATATATGAGAAGCAGCGGTAAGAAGTAAGAAGATTTAAGAAGATCCAAGAAGAGACAAGACTAGCCAAGAGGCAAGAAGATGCAAGCGGAGGCAAGAAGAGTCAAGAAGAGACTAGAAGAGACAAGGGGCGGTAAGATGTAAGAATATGCAAGAAGAGACAAGACGAGCCAAGAAGGGGCGAGACGATGCAAAAATATGTAAGAGCCAAGGCGAGTCAAGAGACAAAAGGAGCCAAGAGAAACTATAAGAACAAAGAAAAGACAAGAAAAGCCAAGAGAAACTAGAAGAAACAAGATGAACCAGAAAGAGACAAAAAGAGGCAAGGAAATGTAAGAAGAGGTAAGAAGAAGGAAGTCATAAAGAAACAATAATGCTCAATCAATTCCTTTATTCCTGCCCATCCTAAATTCTAATACATATTGGCTTATTAGGTTGCCATGTATACCGGTCGATTAAACTCCAACCTCTTTCCCTTCCTCCGAGCATATGTTCCAAGTCCTAACAAAAGAGTGCACCTGGTGTACCGGTCTCACCGGGATAGGAGTGCTCCTGGCTGGTGTGGTACAATTGTATAGTATCGTACCGTATTTTTAATTAGGTAGGTACCTAGGTAAAGTAAATCATTAGTTTTATTACGAAAGAATTACATTTTTTATGATTGTGGTCACTGACGTCAAAATACTCCTTGGTCGTGGTGAAATAAAATGAATTAATTACCTAGTTAATAAGATCGATTTTTTTAAACGAAATGGAACAATTCAATTTTCAAAACCTAGGTAACTTGACTTGCAGGAAAGTCCGGTTCGAGTAAACAACCTTGACGCAAATAGTCCGTTTGTAAACAATGCATTACTATGAAAATTCAAACAGACATTGAAAGGTTTTTGACGTTTAAAAGTCCGCGAAATTTGACATTTTGGAATAACAAAAATACTATGTACAATAGTTGCAAGTTTACACAGGTGAGGTAAAAATTGCCATAAGTTTACCAGAATATTTATAACAACTTCCAAAAATTATTTTACACCAATGCTTTTTAAACTTCCTACAAATTCTTACAAGAAAGTGGTTGTCAAATTGTTACCTACTCGTTATCGTAAAACAACGTTTCGATAAAAAAATATTATTGATAAGAGACATTACATACCGAATTCGTGGACAAAATTATTGTAAATAACAAGCATGCAGGCACCTTTTATATAATAATTAAACTCTTATTTTGGAGCGCATAACAAACATTATTAAAATCAAACTTGAAAATGTGTTTTATTATTTTACTTACGGCTTATCGCTCTGCGACTTTCTGGCTTTCTTTTCCTTTTCTGTAATTTCTTCAGCCCGAGTCACGCTTTGAGCTCTCCGATAGCGTAAAGCTTTTTCGTCTGTTTCGTTCGTCATTTTCCTACAAATATTTGACACTTCTCGTAGCTATTTCGACACTGTTTACACTGTTCAAGGAAAACGTGTACCGGCGCGGCACCTTCTAACTCAAGACGTCCACAGTTCACTCGCCCGGATTCAGAAATGATTCAGAATTCTGTCAAGAATACGGCTCGATTGGGCGCGATTGACGCGAATAGAATATAGACGTGCGCTATCAGCTGTGGGATGTGGATACACCAGACATCAGACTTGATAAAAATATTATTTATAAATCCTTGCACTGCATGACTACAAGTTTTTGAAAGCAAATTCGTAATGCATCATACCTACATACAGGTGGTGTAAATAATTATTTCGTTCGATTAAAAATATTACTATGCGGTTGAAAGGCTTCCTCGAAAAATAAATACGATCAAGGGCATCAAAGGTGAGTAGGTTTAATATAAAAAATACAGTTTTTATAAAAAAGTATTTTGTTCCCACTGGTTTATTTCTAAATTCAAATTGAAATAGCGAATGAAAATTCTGGATTTCGATTAAATCTGTGCCTGGCTCAGATGATTGCACGTGATTCATTCGAATTACAGACCGCTCATCGACAAATAACATTAATCAAATCATTTTGACAATAATTCCGACTGCAAAACAGATAAAATACCGCTGGATTATTGGAAATTGGAGTGGAAGTGATAATCTATCCAGTAATCTGTGTTTATTTGATAAATTGTGGGTAGGTATGCCTACACCGTAGCGCAGTGTTTTCCAAACTTTTTTCCCTGGCCCGAGTATTTTTATATTTATTCTCGACGACAATATCGCGACCCACCAATGATTGGAGAGAGATGGGGGGGTACACAATAGAGGAGAGGCGTATTTATCGTACCCAGTAAAAGTACCGGATATTTTCATGCGCTACTTTGTACTAGTGACAAATCTCCAAAATACCGGGTTCCAAAATACTCACAAATATTTTATACTGGGACTGAGTATTTAATACTTTCTGTCCCCAGTCTCCAGATAGGTATAAAATATCTGTGAGTATTTTGTAACCGGTATTTTTTGTACCTGTACTCACTGTACCTAGTAACGAAAAGTACCCACAGAACTCACCTCTAATATGCAATACTCGGCAGCCGCAAGTCGCTGAGCAGAGTGTTCCTCCAACCCAAATACGGATAACCCGCAAAGCAAAAAATGTGGGGAATTTTTCGACAGGGAATTTTCTAGCTCCCCCCCTCCTCTCCCTAATTTTTGTGGGGAATTACCTGTCACAGAAATTTTCTAACAAAACCCCCCCTCATTGATTCGAAAAATTATTGTGGGGAATTACTTCCCAGAAATTCTCCCAACATTGAATAATTATCGGGGGGAATCAATTTTACGTACAAAATTTTATGCTGTAATAAGTATTTTATACCGGGACTGAGTATTTATTACTTTCTGTCCCCAGATACTATAATCCTCAGGTCGGTATAAAATACTTTTGAGTAATTTGTAACCGGTATTTTTAACAGGTATTTTTTTGTACCTGTACTCACTGTACCCAGTATCGAAAAGTATTCACAGAACCCATCTCTAGTACACAAACATTTTCGAATGACTTCATAAAAATTTCATTCTTCACTTATTTATGTAGGGTATAATATTATTAATAATACGTCAAAATCCAGTAAGAATAACTAAAGCACGCAATAAGATATTAGCAATACCAACAACACTGGCCGCTAGAGGCGCTAGTGCAGCATATTGAAGTTAACATTCCTTTCAATGGCGGCAAATTGAATTTATTTAGAACTTGTGGCAGTGTTTGCGCTTTCTAATTTGTATTTTGATAAAAATGGCTTAAAATTTATTAAAATGTTACAAAAAGTAGGTACGGTTTGTGCAGTTTACGAATGTAATAATTATAAACAACAAAATCAATCCCAAGTCGTTTTTCAAGATGCCAAAAAACGTTGGCAGGTTACAGTTATAGTTGCTGAAATGATTTCATTACATCCTAGCAAATAAATTGTTCTTGATTACATAAAACCTGGATTACATCATGAAAATATAATTATCAAAATTTTAAGGTTAATTCAGAGAAGCTGTGTTAGTTCCATGTAGCATTTTGTGTTCAAGTTGAATGTTGATGTTCAAAACACTTTTTATGTAACAACTCACAGAACCCCCCCTATCTGTACAGTGTAAAGGCGGGGAGCTATGTTACCACCCGGTTGGGAAGCCTTGTGAGGTGTGTTAAGTTTGGGGCTGTATCAATGGATTTATTAATGCGGGTTTTGAAGAGGCCCGGATTATAATGAGGAAAAACCGAATTTTGTATATGTTTCGAATTATCGAATATGTAATATTAATGTTTTACATATTTTTTATACAATATTATTAAATACATTGAAATCTTTTAATAAAATTATATAGTATTTTATTACCATTCTAAACCACCAACAGAGTTAATAGCCGGTTTAATATTTTGAGCAGATGGGATTCTTGTTCGGTTTCTTATTTATTCAGAAGAAGCATTTGATGATCTATATGAATAACTTATTATGTAAGTGTTATTACCTTTTTAGAACATCAAAGACAGAGTTAATAGCCGCTTTATTATTGTTTTAATAATGATAATAATTCTTTATTCCAGGCTGTGGGGAGGTGAGTGCAATCCCACACATCCCATATTTATGTGATCAAAAAAGCAGTAAGGTCGTATGGTTTCTTTCGTGGGATAACCATTTATTTATAAAATAAAGAATATAATTTCACATAAAATCCATTAAAATGTACGATAGAAAACCAAGGCACACAACTCATACTGCTAGGAGGCGCTATTGCAGCGTTTTGCCATCAGAATGTATTGATGATGTCAGAAATTATATATTATAGGGTATTTGTTGGAACTAACTATGACGAGACTAGTCACATTGTTGGGGCGATTGTAATTTAATGAAACACATCCTGCGCACTCTGGAAAGAAACCATTTGCGTGTTCTGTTTCCATTTCTGATAAATTTATCCATAAATAATTGCGTTCATGGGCAAGGGTGGATTTAGGGGGAGAGAGGCACGGGGGCAGGTATCCCCCTCCCCCTGACAAGGCATTTAATACGATCATATGTCACCACTGGGGATGCTGTGTGGAGAGTCTTTTTGAGGAGAGGAAGGAGTGAAAATGGGTATTGAAGAGACCCATGTTTTAGGAAGGAGGAAACACAGAGGCCGGCAAATTGTTCCACAGCCGTTATCATGCGACAAATGTTAAGCGTGTACAAATGTTGGGCGCGTGTATTTCGAGTCAGAAATTTTGGCATATTCTGACTAGATTCTGGTAAAATCGAGCAGTGGTGTGGAGTGAGAATATCGCCAGTGGCGTGAAGTGAAATTATTTTTAGAAGAAATATGAAGTTAAAAATTTCCAAATCACATCTGTTATTTTGCAAGAATCATAATAATAAATGGAAATAAGATAAGAAATAAAACTCAGGTTCATATCCCTTGTTTTCATTATCTATGCTGACACAAACAGCCAAACTAACGAATTTTAAGACAATTTCACAAAATTTCAACCAACAATGCCTATATCAGGGTGGCCACAAAAAACGGATTTCAAAAATCCCTGATAATTCCAGGTTTTCCAGGGCAGTTTCTATATTTTTCCCTGATATGTTTTATTTGGTATAAGGACATATCGTTCAAAATTTTATTTTTGAAACACGATTTTCATCTACGCCAGAAAATTAGAACAGATACATAAATAAAGGGAATTCCGTCATCTAAAGCATTTATTATTTCCTTGCACCACAATGATCTATTCAAAACAAAATACACTTATTACAAATTTATGATATTTCGCCTGAAGACAATTTGTGTACAAATGAAAAGACCAGACAAAAATATACAAATAAACAAAAGTAAGTACAGTAGAACCCCGATAATTCGAAATTTTCGCCAAAAAAATATCCGCAGAAAAATTTTTTCTACAAAATTTTTTTTAATTCGAAATTCGTTAATTCGTAATTCGAAATTTATTTTTGTCCGCGCACGAAAATTTGTTCGTGAAATTCGAAAAAATTTGATTTTTGCGAAAATAAATCATAATATTTCGTAAATCTGAATCTAAAAGTCAGCCGTGGCGGTAAAACGCTGAAAAATGTATTTTTGCGTGGTTATACATCGTCCTAATTAGTATTATTATTTTGTAAATCTGAATCGATTTACACTGGAATGTTGTATTTTTTCAAATTTATTTCGAATATCCGAGTTTGAAGGGCCGAGAAAATACGTTTTACGCGGATATATGTCGTAGTTTTACGAGTTTACACCAAATATCTGTATTTAAAGGGTCGGCAGTGACGAAACTCGGCCGCCAAATTTCGATTTACGCGTAAATGTATCGTATATTTACGAATTTATTTCGAATATTTGAATTTAAATGGCCCGCTGCGACGGAAATCGGCCGCGAAATCTCGATTTTACGCGTAAATATATCGTATTTTTACGAATTTATTTCGAATATCTGAATTTTAAAGGGCCCGCCGCGACGGAAATCGGACGCGAAATTTCAATTTACGCGGAAATATATCGTATTTTTACTAACTTTACTTCGAATATCCGAGTTACAAAAAATACGGCGCGACGGAAATCGGCCGAAAAATTTCGATTCACGCCGAAATATGAAATATTTTTACGAATTTACTTCAAATATCTGAACATAAAGGGCCGGCCGCGACGAAAAACTGCCGATAAAATTCGATTTACGCGGAAATATTTCATATTTTTACGAATTTACATCAAATATCTTAATTTAAAGGGTCGGCCGCGACGGAAATCGGCTTCGCATTCTCGATTTACACGGAAATGTATCGTATTCGACGGAAATCGGCCGCGCATTCTCGATTTACACGGAAATATATCGTATTTTTGCGAATTTTTTTCGAATCTGAATTTTAAGAACCGGCCGCGACGGAATACGGCCGCGAATCCTCGTTTAACGCGGAAATATATCGTATTTTTACGAATTTAAATTCAGATATTTGAAATAATGGGCCGGCTGCGACGGAAAATTACCGCGAAATCTCGATTTACGCGGAAATATATCGTATTTTTACGAATATCTCAATTTAAAGGGTAGGCCGCGACCGAAATCGGCAGCGAAATCTCGATTTACGCGTAAATATATAGCATTTTTACGAATTTATTGCGAATATCTGAATTTAAAGGGCCCGTCGCTATGGTAATCGGCCGCGAAAATAAAGAAATAATTGGTATTAATACGAATTTACAACTAAAATACCACCCGGATTTGAAGAGGCGACCGAGAAAATCGATTTTCGGCTTTTTTTTTCATAAAAATTCGAATTACGTGGGAATTCGTTAATTCGAAATTTGATTTTTGATGGCCCGTGGATTTCGAATTAACGAGGTTCTACTGTATTGACACTTTGTAAAAATGTTGATAATGATGATCTTTAAATTTTATTACGACCGTACTGGGTGTCCGACCCTTTTGACACTTTGTTGTAACTTTGCTAGCTTTTTCTTTACAGATTTCGCACCTACATAGTATAGGGGAAAAACCAAGGCGGGTGGTTTACGACATGATTGTGTTGCAAGGGCTATTTACGAAAATAATAATTTAAAAAATACCTACTTATCTAGTTTATCTTTGTCGGCATATCTTTTGTTACACACGCCGCAAGTAAAAGTAATAAAACACAACTTTGGGACTTCACAAATCGTAAATAACGAATTTCGTTTTATTTTTGGAATTCCCTGATATTTTAAGAATATTTTAAAATTCCCTGACATTTCCCTGATAATTCCCGGTTCGGTAAAATTCCCTGATAATTCCCGGTTTTCCCGGTTTTCCAGGTCTGTGGCCACCCTGTATATGTATATCAGAGGTTGAAAGTTCTTATCGAAGTCTTCCGTACACAGAATTTTTTTTAAATTTAGGTGCTTGTCATGATCAAGTGGATTTATTTTTTTTAAACTGCCACTCACTTGCATACCAATGCTTACCACTCTTTTGTCTGTCTTCAATATTTTGAACCAGCACGCTATGGGCCTGCCGAACTCGAAAGTTTGCAATTACATCAAACGTTTATCGATTATTTAAGTTAAGACAAATGAGTGAAAAAAAATCATAGGAATGTCTCACATGTTTAGTAAAAAAAATAATTAAAATTGTTAGTCAAAATGTTCCCTTCATTTCATTCTATTTTTTCGAGAAATTTATTTACCACTTACCTTGATGGTCTTCACAATATTGTGACAATATACTGTCGTCATCACTACTTGGTTCTATTACCGAAACACTTACTGGATTTTTATTAAACCTTTCGTACCGTACATATATTTATGAAGTAAATCATGTAAAAGCCCTTCAGGGCGTTTAAAGTAATAAATAAATAAATTAAAACACAGATTTCAGAATTATTTCCTCCCAATCCAGACCGAATTTAAATTGTTAGTTTTCATTATCCAATTGGTGGTATTATTGGCTTAGCGCGCTATTTTTTTCATTTGATATTAGCTATTCGTTCAGGCGGTAGCCATGTTTGTATTTTGAAAATTTGATTTTTTTATTTTTTTATTGTGAATACCTCACAGGAGTCCCAACTGCTCCCGTCTGGAGCCAGTGAGACTATGGCATCCCCAATTGGGGGATGTTGTGAGGCTGAAGGTAAGTGGGGAAGGGAAAGAGGAAGGTGGGGAAGTACCTGGCTATTCAGATCTAGTCACTAAACACGGCTAAAGCCATTTGGTATTTTGTCTCGATTTTTAAGGCCCTTTTTTATTTAATGTATTTTTTTGAATTACATAATAAAATTATTTATTTTTTGTATAGGTACATTGTGTATGAAACACACCCTTAGAATCCTTATGTTCTTTCAAATTAAGCAGCACCTTTTAAAGTATTGAAAAAAAACTACACAAAAATATTTCAAATAATTCTACCAGGTAGGTACTGTGACAATCAAACATGTTTTATCATTGCCAGTTTTAACACAGGTGTAAAAGGGTTAAGCACTCAGCTGTGTGATCAGCCGATTTCCAAATTGTTGGGTGTGTACACTCATGTCTTCATGTTGATTAAGACATAAGTGAGTGTACAAATTGTTGGGTGTGTACACTCACTTATGTCTTCATGTTGATTAAGACATAAGTGAGTGTACAAATTGTTGGGTGTGTACACTCACTTATGTCTTCATGTTGATTAAGCAACCGATTTAACTGTCGGCCGGTCAAAATTCTGTAGTCTGTGGATACTCTAAATGCCTTTGCAAAATTGTTTAATCCATTGGGCTTAGGAAGGGTTGTTTCAAAGAATTTAAACAATTTTCAAAGTTAAAATTCAAGTTCTATTATCATCCATGCACTGTGAAACAATCGGCCCATAATGAAATAATTACAGAACTTGAATTTTAACTTTGAAATTTGATGAATTGTTCAAATTCCGTCAAACAACCTGTCCGTAAAGAGGAAAAAATAAAAGCAATTATTTCGGATTCTATTTCAATTTATTTACAAGATTAAAAGCAAGCATAAAGAGAATTGCTGCACATAAAAGATTATACCCTAAAAAAATACTTTTGCGAGTTTCTATTAGCCTAACATTGAAGGAATTTGTACTTTTGAAAAATTATAATTTTACTAAAAAAATAAAAGATGACACTTAATGCTTGTGGAATTTAATTAATTAACTAACTACGATATAATTGTTATTAGGGGATCGTCCGTTATTTGGTCAAAGCATCTTTATTTTGCACTTTGAATTTAAGAATAACAACTGTCTATTTTTAGATGTTAGTTCGATTCAAACTTATTTGAAATTTTTTCATGTGAAGATATTAAAATGGTGACTTATATTCGAAACAAGGACATCACAATGAGAATACCAGCCCAGATTAGATTTATTTTTAGTTGTTACCAAAAATTCACTCGAAATTCAATGGGCATCACCCAATGCCTACTAACGTACATTTTATACTCGTAAAATCAAGCAGGCGGTGATATATTTAATATTTTTCAAAAGTGTGTCTACAATAAGAACAAAGTTCAGATGATAATAATAATTAAATGTTAATATTTATTAAGATTCTACTAAGCAAATGTTCAAAGCCATAAATAAAAACAAAATTTAAACTAGAATAGAAACAATATTATTATTCTTTAAATAAACAAAAGTCACAGTATACAGAAAAGGTTCACACATTTGTTAGAAATCAAAAATCTTTCAGAAGAGAGGAATGTTCAATTTGACACATTATTTGGAAATCACTTACAAACCGTTGACAATAAACCTGGCATACATTTTGTGCAAATCCCTGACACGCCTGATATGAGTTAACATGTTAAACTGCATTAACTGACGGAGATAATAGCTTCTAGTGATGGCCGCATCACAATAATATTCACAAACTGAACCCACAAATGTAACAAACTCCCAATGCTCGACAGACACACTGTTTTAAATTGAACTAATCACAAAAATCGGGCTAGAATTCAGGTAGATTATTTTGCCGTGTGTTTGGAGCCGTGAGGTGGATGTCATCGAGAGATTTCTTGGTTTTGTTGGAAATATCATCCATGGACTTTCTGGCCGTGGTAGTGATGTCGTCTATGGACTTGATGGTGGAGCTGAGTATTTCGTCGGTACTTTTGAAAGCGGCGGTGGCGATTTCCTTTACTTCCGTATCGATTTTGTCGATAACCCATTCGATTGCTTGTCTTCCTTTACCCGCATTCTGTGATATTCTGCTGGTCAGCACGTCTTCCATGTAGTGTGTCAGTGGGACACCCTGGAAATAAAAAGGCAGGCCATAAATAAATGCATCGTTAAAGAAAGTCATCACAATGAATAACGGAACCGAAAGCTAAACAATATCTTATCTGCAGAAAGATTTCAGTTACAGAGTATGTACTCAAATCGGTTCCATGATAACTCATCAAAATTACAATTCAACACACCTTTAGGTGATAAAAAGTCATGAAAAGTGATAAAAACTAGGTTAAATTACTAAGTTAAAACTAGTTACCTAAGTAACCTATTTAACCAGGTTTTCATTGTTTTAAATCACTTTTTAAAGGTGTGTTGAATTGTCATTTTGATGAGTTATCCGTTCACCCTCAAGTCCGTGTCACACAGCCTTTCCAAAAGTAGAAGATTTAAATCACTACGACTTTAGACCCCTCGTATCAAAATAATCAGTCATTTATACACATAATTCATAAATTAGATTTCTGAAACTATTGTCAGTGGGGAAATTAGTAAATATGTACGTCATATTGATGTGTCTGATAAGAGACGCAAACAATGAACTATGCACGGAGACCATTGAGACAGCCAAACAAAACTGCCTTATCAGTGTTTACAATTTATTATCAAAAAAAAAATTCTAGCAGTTAGCAGCAGACTTACATCATAATTATGTATTTTTAACCAAAATATTTAACAAATCGGTTTGTAGGGGAACAATCATGGTCTGTCAGAATATGGGTTGATACTAATTATACTGCCTCAACCAAAAAGGCAGCTAATTCACAAAAATCAAAAAATTTGAGGAAATGTTCTTTATTAAATTCTGAACTCCTCGTTATAAAGCAAAAAGCAGTAGGTATAACATATGATTCGGTTTACTGTCTTTAATTTTTTCACAAAAAGGCATTAATTTTAACTAATGAGACAGTATACCAAGCTTCATAAGCAAAAACACATTGATAGGGGGGAGGTATCAATCGGGCTCAAAAAAATAAAATCAAGTGTTAGTTTTATTTAAACGGTTCACATTTAATATTATTGAAGACAGGGAATGTCTATTTCACAATTCTTAATACTACTGATAGGCCAGTGCAATTAGCGCCTAAAAGGGGGTCACGATCGTAATTATTCCGGTAGTCCCAATTTTTTTATATGCTTTATAAACTGGTACCCTGATGTAAAATCTGAGTTTCCGACCTTGGCGCACCTGTGCTCGCGCCGCCATTTTGAAAAATCCTAATCCTAATTACGATCGCGAATCGCTAATTGAACTGGACTAGTATATCACTGAATTTAGTCTATTGGAATTTGCGTTTACATACGGCACTCTACACTACGCGTTGATCTACTTCCCAAAGGGGCAATCGCGGTCCTGAGGGTAACTTCCACGGTCGGACAGTCCGTGGTAGTTTTGGCAGTTAACTGCTAGTAACAGCTGGAGCCTGCAGCTCCAGGGGAACTAAATTTTGCTCCAAAAGTCAGCCTTTTTGATGGAATTCGAACGCCACCACGTGTCTATTGGGCCACGGCGTTCAAACCAATCCGTTCCGGCGCAGTGCCGAAGGTCTAGTTGGCGTAATTTCCAGTGGCGGGATTTTGGTTTATTATCATCTCGTATCAACAGTATGGTTGAATCATTTAATGCATTTTTTCTTATGATACTCAATATTACATTTGTGTTTTTGATAAACTGCACAGGCATTGTTCGCGTTCTGGGTCTGTGAGAAGCAAGGAAGAGTTGATCAGTATTTTTATGCCTTCGTTTTGACGAAGTAATTTATTTAAGTTGTTACTAATAAAAAATTACTTCACTTGTACAAAGACTGTGCACTTTTTATTTAGATTTATTACTAATAAAAATCTCACGCTACATTGCATTTTTCAGACTTATGTGCATGTGCTACTTTTACGCATGTGCGCAATGCACGTCAGTTTCCCCGCGAATGACTATTGGTTTGTCATGTGTGATTAAAATCATGTTTTTAATAGTAATTTCTATTCTAATGACCAATTCACTATTATATTAGTATAATTCAACATATTTACTACCATCTGTGTTATTTTTCGTCAGTTTTAATCCATTAATAATGTCAGATTGTGAATAATGTAGTTTCATCTTATTGGAAAAAGTGAGTTTAATTGTGACTAATTATTTTTTAATTGACTTTTACCGCGTGAATTTAATAAAACTTTGATGAAAATGATGATGAATAATATAAATGCCCCTTACACAGGTTTTTCCAACGAGAGGTGTTATTTTGAATAGCCCGCTATTTCGGTAGATGTTACTTTTGAAGCTGTCATTTTTTGACATTTGACAAGTAGAAACTACGCCATTAATAAAAATGGAACTGCCTGAATTGGATGGTATTGATCCGGACAACGTTTACTTTTAACAAGACGGCGCTACGTGCCACACAAGCAACGAAACTATTGATCTTTTACGATTGAATATCAAAATAACACCTCTTATTGGAAAACCCTGTACATGTGTAGATAAATACAAAGTCAAAAAAATCAACCTTTATATTGATGACGAAATGGATCAGTCTGGGAATTATTATTATATTTTTTAATTGTATGAATGAGATAAAATGAAGTGACAGATATGGAATGAAATGGAACCTATCTCTTTTTTGATATAAATAATTTTTTTTTTTTATATAAATTATGTACTTACTGTATTTTTTTTTTACACATTTTTTTTGTTTACTTGGAATTTCTGTGGAACGTATCCCCTGTGTAAAAACAGAATTAAGTGTGTATGAGCTGGGCTCCGTAACGAAGGACTAAAATATTTTTTTTCTTTCTTTAGTGAAGATAAGATGACAACTCACTTGGACAGTGACAACAGCCTCCTGCTTCAGAAGTGTTTTGGAGGAGTCGGTCGGGTGAGGGATATAGCGGAGGGTCTCATCTACAGCGATGTAGCGGCAGAAGGTGAGGTTAATGGTCTTCAGGGTCATCTCCCTGATGGAAGGATTCACCACGGACTTTTCGCTGGCGTAGCACACCTTGGCGGAACCAATCAGCTGGAAATACAAATAAACCATTGTTATGGTAACAACTACAAATAATAGGAATCATTATGGTAACAAACACTAAGGCCCTTCGCTCGCAGGGAAACCGAACACGACACTACTTTACGATTTCAGTAATTATCTCAGCTCGTTTAACCACAAAATAGAGAACAATTCATCTGTTGTCAATGTTATATTGCGTTCAAAAATGTCATTATTAATTATTGTTACCAAATATGGTGGATTCATCTTAAAAGATTTTGGGTTATCCAGTACAATCCGAGCTTATTTTTAATTTTTAACATGGAAATTATCATAACGAACATAATAAGAAAATTAAAATGTATTTAAAGCCAAAAACCTAATATCCAGAAAGTGTGAAAAACTGCAGGCTTTAATATCATTTGTATATTATGAAATTAAAGTTGATTTTTAACAAGCAATAACTTCGGAATTAATATTTTTTAAATTAACTGTCCATATTCAAATTATCATAGCGAACATAGTTGCATTCAAAGTTGAAAAAAGAATGGTGGTTAAAGCCTTTTAATTTTCAGGTACTCATATATTATAATATATGGATTTTGCAAGTTGGCGACTCATATACATAACATATATATTAAAACATCATAAGCAGATCATATAAAAAAATAAACATGTGGGTTTGTAATAATATAAAAAATAAACAAATATAATAAGTGGCTAAATAATTTTTTTTCCCCACTTCGCTCCAAGCTTTTCCTGTTTTGTCTTTTGGTGTATAATCAGGAAGCCTGTAGTCGTAAACGCAAGGGAATTTTTCGGATTCCTGAACAATTTGATATTTTCTTGCTTGGACATATCGCAAATCTCTCAAAGATTGACAGTTCTTGAGGCACAACTTGCAACAATAACGCGCAGGCGACTAGCAAGGCGAGTTGCAAGAGACAGGTTGTGTCTGCATTGAAAACTGGTCTTTCAGAAGTTGTATATTGTACAGACCGCTATTGAAATACACAAGATAGCGACTTGAGTTGCCAACATTAGCGAATGGCCCAAGACCCAGTTATTCCAGAAATTCGCATGTAATAAATTCATCAAATGGCCATTCAGCACAATTTTGTTTTTTTTACAGTTGAAACGTTCCCATTAATTGCAGATTCTATGTCCGTTAATCCTAAATTGTGATCAGCAGAAGAGGACAACTATCATATTGTTAAGCTTGTCAGTTTATTAAAGTTTGATATAAAGCTGAAACACACCTAGAATCGACAATTAACGGAGACCTTTCAAATGTCAAACAAAATGATGCTGAAAGGCCATTTGAGTACAACGTTAAATGAATTACAGTGGTGCCTCACACAACGAACTTAATTCGTTCCAGGAGCAAGTTCGTTATGCGAAAAGTTCGTTATGTGAAACGCGTTTTCCCATAACAATACATGTTAAAAAAAATAATTCGTTCTGTAGCATAAAATATGGTAAGATGACATAAAAAAAAGATAAATTTTTTGTTATTATTTTTATTTAGATACATCTAAAAACATAATGAAAAAAACACACATTTTTTAATTTTAAGTAATAATCGAATCTTGCACATCTTCATCCATTTTCCGCCGATGGTGCAGTGAAAAACCTGTCCAAAGTCGTTTGTTTCTCTCTTTTCTTCAACATCTGCCGGAAATAACGGACAAGAGTATCGGAGTACAGGTCGTTGATCCTGTTTGCTTCAGCGGAATCCGGATAGTGGGCATTGGTAAACTCCTGAACTGCTTTCCATTTGACCAGGATGTTCTTGATGTCAGCAGTTGGAATTGGTTGATTGTTTGATTGTTGCTCCTCGTTATCAGATGACGCTTACCTTTGAGCATTGTCCTGTTGTTGGGCCAGAAGTGTTTGGAGCTCTTCAGTTGTCAGCTCTTCTTTGTGTTCCTCAATAAGCTCCCCTACATCCTCTTCCTCTACCTCTAATTCCAACCTTTGGGCCACTGTGATGATGTCCTTCACCACTTCTGTGTCATCAACTACTGCTTCTTCCTGAATCCACGAAGGCACAAGCATCTTCCAAGCAGAAATGAGGGTCCTTTGTGACACTTCTTCCCAGGCCTTCTGTATAAGTCGTATTGCCAAAAGGATATCAAATTTCTCCTTCCAAAACATTCGGATAGTCATATTGTCTCCACCAAACTCGCATTCTTCAAACACCTTATTAAAGAGGGCTCTAGTGTAGAGTTTTTTAAAGTTCGCAATAACTTGCTGATCCATTGGCTGGAGAATGGATGTGGTGTTTGGTGGCAAATACTGCACCTTGATAAAAGGATAATTTTCCTGCAATATTTCTTCTAGGTCTTTTGGGTGAGAAGGGGCATTGTCAAGTATCAGAAGGGCTTTGAGCGGCAGTTCTTTTTCCAACAAGAATTTCTTCACGGCAGGAGCAAAGGTTTCCAGAATCCATTCGTTGAAGATAACTTGGGTCACCCAGGCTTTTTGATTGGACTTCCAATGGACGGGCAATTTGGACTTAATAACGTTATTTTTTCTTCATATGAAGCGGTTACTTTGTGATGTGACATTATAATTTAAAATTAAACAATAACTTTGTAAACATCACTTATAGGTAAATACTTAATGCCGACCGGGTTTCGCTACAACACGTAGCAGTATAATACTAACAATCTAAAAATTTAAAATTAACATGTGTGGATTTTACAGTAAGTGGACAGTCTGAGCTACAGTGGAAGAGGTAGGGATATGTGGCAGATTTCAAGACAAGCTTTCAATCTACAATTCATACCAACAAGTAAAATTTCTAACAAAAAATCCATTGGCCCCTAAATTATATGGTTTCTTAAAAATCCATAAAAGTGACAAACCTATTAGGCCTGTCGTGTCAAGTTGTAATTCTCCGAATTTCAAAACAGCTTCATTTATAACTGAAGTATTTAATAATTCTAAAGTGTTTGCTCCGAAATTCACCATTAAGAATTCATTCGCTTTGATTGATGAACTGAAAAATCTACATATTCCGAATAATTCAAAATTAGTCTCATTTGATGTTGTTAACTTATTTCCAAATATTCCCGTAGATGAAAGTAAAAGCTTATTGTCCAAATTATTACAAAATTCAAAACTACCAAATAATTTCTCTAAGGAACTTTCTCACCTATTTAATGTTTGTCTAAGTCAAAATTATTTCCAATACAATGAACTTTTTTATCAACAAACAGATGGCCTGGCAATGGGAGCTCCGACCTCTCCCCTCATAGCCGGCATATTTATGGACAATCTAGAGAATAACATTTTTAACTGTAAATCGCCATTATTAAGGAATTTGTTATTGTGGAAGAGATATGTCGATGATGTTTTCTGTATTTGGACAGGTACTGAGCGCCAACTTGATTCCTTCCTAAAACTAATAAACTCTTTTCATACAAAAATTAAATTCACAATAGAAATAGGAACTAATTCTAGCTTAAACTTCTTAGATCTCACCCTATCAATCATTAACAATAAAATAGAATTTAAAATCTATCGTAAACCCACTTACACTGATACAACTATTAATAATTCATCTAACCATCCCATCTCCCACAAACATTCTGCTTTCCATTCCATGATCCATAGATTAGTTACCGTCCCGTTATCAAATTCCAACTTCTTATTAGAATTAGCGACGATTAAACAAATCGCGATTAATAATGGCTATAATGCAAATATGGTCAATAACATCCTAAATAAGAAATTAAAAAGATTATCGACAAGTAAATTTTTATTTAACAGCTCCCCTCATAATAATAATAAATCAACTAATAATAATCAACCTCAACAATGGCGTAGAATTTTGTACATCGATAATTTCTCTCAAAAAAGCATAAAAAACCTCCCACCAGATATCAAACCAGCTTTTTACACTAACAATAGTATAAGTAAATTTTTGATGAACGTTAAGGACAAAGAACATCCGTTAAATCACTCAGGTATTTACTCACTGCAATGTAGTGACTGTCCCGCGTTTTATATAGGCAAAACAGCGCGTAATATCAAAACACGAGTCAAAGAACACCTAAGATGTTTATCCAGCAATGGGTTCTCCGAATTTGCAAACCACCTCATAGAAACCAACCATACGTTCGACAAAAATACTGGTGTCAGTCTATTACATAAAAACGGAATAGGTCTTAGGTTAGATAACTTAGAAGCGCTAGAGTTAAGGAAAGCCAAAAACGTCAATAGCAAAGTCATCAACAACCAAATAAACCTAAATAAAAGCCCTATACTCAGATTGTTCCCTATTGACAAAGAACACTCGCCCCTCAATCTCCCACATATCCCTACCTCTTCCACTGTAGCTCAGACTGTCCACTTACTGTAAAATCCACACATGTTAATTTTAAATTTTTAGATTGTTAGTATTATACTGCCCTGATGAGGCTACGTGTTGTAGCGAAACCCGGTCGGCATTAAGTATTTACCTATAAGTGATGTTTACAAAGTTATTGTTTAATTTTAAATTATAATGTCACATCACAAAGTAACCGCTTCATATGAAGAAATAATATTAGCAAGTACAGCTATTAAAGCAAAAATGTATAAAAAATTAACCGCAAAATATAGAATTTCGTGTGTGGATATATTCTTTTTCAAACAGTGTCTTAAAATGAAAGTTTTTCCTAAATATCTGGACGTTAAGTTTAAAAATATGAACAATAAACCGGACATTTCAAAAACATCTGTATTTAAAGCTAAAATTGCATGGTTAAAAGAAGACCTAAAAAGTGCATATAAAATGAGAAATAATATTAAATTAACGTTAAAAGTTTTACACATAGAATTGGTGAACGAATTACACCCGGTTGAATGGGATCTGTTTGACGACAAAGTTAGAAACTTCGCCTCTATAAAGGCCTACAAAAAACGTGAAACCATAAACAAAAAACTAATTAACCTTAATCTGTCACAACATAAAAAGAATAACAATGATCCAATAAAATATACCCATCAGTTCTTCGACCGGGTACAGAATCTCTCATCAGTTCCGTTCCAACCAAACGAGCTGACCCTGTTATCTAAAGGTTTAAAATACAACTTAGAATATAATAAAAAGAATTACATTAGTGCAGTGGAAAACGTTGCAGTGGACATCGAGACCGCGTTATATAATAAACCTGGACCACCTCTATACAAAAGTGCAGAAACAATAAAAAAAGCTCGTTCCTACACTTAAAGTCAACTATAATCGTGAAACATCCATTATGCTGAACATCAGGAAGAAATTAAAGGATGAACAATTAATTTTAACAAAGGCTGATAAAGGCAACACGATAATTATAATGAATAAAAGTGACTATAATTCCAAAGTGCAAGACTTTATTAACACGGACAAATTTGACATTCTACCTAAAGACCCCACTACCAAATACCTAGATAACATTAAAAGTGCCTTGAATTCATGCAAATCCCCAATCTTTCAAGACAATTCATACCAACAAGTAAAATTTCTAACAAAAAATCCATTGGCCCCTAAATTATATGGTTTCTTAAAAATTCATAAAAGTGACAAACCTATTAGGCCTGTCGTGTCAAGTTGTAATTCTCCGAATTTCAAAACAGCTTCATTTATAACTGAAGTATTTAATAATTCTAAAGTGTTTGCTCCGAAATTCACCATTAAGAATTCATTCGCTTTGATTAATGAAATGAAAAATCTACATATTCCGAATAATTCAAAATTAGTCTCATTTGATGTTGTTAACTTATTTCCAAATATTCCCGTAGATGAAAGTAAAAGCTTATTGTCCAAATTATTACAAAATTCAAAACTACCAAATAATTTCTCTAAGGAACTTTCTCACCTATTTAATGTTTGTCTAAGTCAAAATTATTTCCAATACAATGAACTTTTTTATCAACAAACAGATGGCCTGGCAATGGGAGCTCCGACCTCTCCCCTCATAGCCGACATATTTATGGACAATCTAGAGAATAACATTTTTAACTGTAAATCGCCATTATTAAGGAATTTGTTATTGTGGAAGAGATATGTCGATGATGTTTTCTGTATTTGGACAGGTACTGAGCGCCAACTTGATTCCTTCCTAAAACTAATAAACTCTTTTCATACAAAAATTAAATTCACAATAGAAATAGGAACTAATTCTAGCTTAAACTTCTTAGATCTCACCCTATCAATCATTAACAATAAAATAGAATTTAAAATCTATCGTAAACCCACTTACACTGATACAACTATTAATAATTCATCTAACCATCCCATCTCCCACAAACATTCTGCTTTCCATTCCATGATCCATAGATTAGTTACCGTCCCGTTATCAAATTCCAACTTCTTATTAGAATTAGCGACGATTAAACAAATCGCGATTAATAATGGCTATAATGCAAATATGGTCAATAACATCCTAAATAAGAAATTAAAAAGATTATCGACAAGTAAATTTTTATTTAACAGCTCCCCTCATAATAATAATAAATCAACTAATAATAATCAACCTCAACAATGGCGTAGAATTTTGTACATCGATAATTTCTCTCAAAAAAGCATAAAAAACCTCCCACCAGATATCAAACCAGCTTTTTACACTAACAATAGTATAAGTAAATTTTTGATGAACGTTAAGGACAAAGAACATCCGTTAAATCACTCAGGTATTTACTCACTGCAATGTAGTGACTGTCCCGCGTTTTATATAGGCAAAACAGCGCGTAATATCAAAACACGAGTCAAAGAACACCTAAGATGTTTATCCAGCAATGGGTTCTCCGAATTTGCAAACCACCTCATAGAAACCAACCATACGTTCGACAAAAATACTGGTGTCAGTCTATTACATAAAAACGGAATAGGTCTTAGGTTAGATAACTTAGAAGCGCTAGAGTTAAGGAAAGCCAAAAACGTCAATAGCAAAGTCATCAACAACCAAATAAACCTAAATAAAAGCCCTATACTCAGATTGTTCCCTATTGACAAAGAACACTCGCCCCTCAATCTCCCACATATCCCTACCTCTTCCACTGTAGCTCAGACTGTCCACTTACTGTAAAATCCACACATGTTAATTTTAAATTTTTAGATTGTTAGTATTATACTGCCCTGATGAGGCTACGTGTTGTAGCGAAACCCGGTCGGCATTAAGTATTTACCTATAAGTGATGTTTACAAAGTTATTGTTTAATTTTAAATTATAATGTCACATCACAAAGTAACCGCTTCATATGAAGAAATAATATTAGCAAGTACAGCTATTAAAGCAAAAATGTATAAAAAATTAACCGCAAAATATAGAATTTCGTGTGTGGATATATTCTTTTTCAAACAGTGTCTTAAAATGAAAGTTTTTCCTAAATATCTGGACGTTAAGTTTAAAAATATGAACAATAAACCGGACATTTCAAAAACATCTGTATTTAAAGCTAAAATTGCATGGTTAAAAGAAGACCTAAAAAGTGCATATAAAATGAGAAATAATATTAAATTAACGTTAAAAGTTTTACACATAGAATTGGTGAACGAATTACACCCGGTTGAATGGGATCTGTTTGACGACAAAGTTAGAAACTTCGCCTCTATAAAGGCCTACAAAAAACGTGAAACCATAAACAAAAAACTAATTAACCTTAATCTGTCACAACATAAAAAGAATAACAATGATCCAATAAAATATACCCATCAGTTCTTCGACCGGGTACAGAATCTCTCATCAGTTCCGTTCCAACCAAACGAGCTGACCCTGTTATCTAAAGGTTTAAAATACAACTTAGAATATAATAAAAAGAATTACATTAGTGCAGTGGAAAACGTTGCAGTGGACATCGAGACCGCGTTATATAATAAACCTGGACCACCTCTATACAAAAGTGCAGAAACAATAAAAAAAAGCTCGTTCCTACACTTAAAGTCAACTATAATCGTGAAACATCCATTATGCTGAACATCAGGAAGAAATTAAAGGATGAACAATTAATTTTAACAAAGGCTGATAAAGGCAACACGATAATTATAATGAATAAAAGTGACTATAATTCCAAAGTGCAAGACTTTATTAACACGGACAAATTTGACATTCTACCTAAAGACCCCACTACCAAATACCTAGATAACATTAAAAGTGCCTTGAATTCATGCAAATCCCCAATCTTTCAAGACAATTCATACCAACAAGTAAAATTTCTAACAAAAAATCCATTGGCCCCTAAATTATATGGTTTCTTAAAAATCCATAAAAGTGACAAACCTATTAGGCCTGTCGTGTCAAGTTGTAATTCTCCGAATTTCAAAACAGCTTCATTTATAACTGAAGTATTTAATAATTCTAAAGTGTTTGCTCCGAAATTCACCATTAAGAATTCATTCGCTTTGATTGATGAACTGAAAAATCTACATATTCCGAATAATTCAAAATTAGTCTCATTTGATGTTGTTAACTTATTTCCAAATATTCCCGTAGATGAAAGTAAAAGCTTATTGTCCAAATTATTACAAAATTCAAAACTACCAAATAATTTCTCTAAGGAACTTTCTCACCTATTTAATGTTTGTCTAAGTCAAAATTATTTCCAATACAATGAACTTTTTTATCAACAAACAGATGGCCTGGCAATGGGAGCTCCGACCTCTCCCCTCATAGCCGACATATTTATGGACAATCTAGAGAATAACATTTTTAACTGTAAATCGCCATTATTAAGGAATTTGTTATTGTGGAAGAGATATGTCGATGATGTTTTCTGTATTTGGACAGGTACTGAGCGCCAACTTGATTCCTTCCTAAAACTAATAAACTCTTTTCATACAAAAATTAAATTCACAATAGAAATAGGAACTAATTCTAGCTTAAACTTCTTAGATCTCACCCTATCAATCATTAACAATAAAATAGAATTTAAAATCTATCGTAAACCCACTTACACTGATACAACTATTAATAATTCATCTAACCATCCCATCTCCCACAAACATTCTGCTTTCCATTCCATGATCCATAGATTAGTTACCGTCCCGTTATCAAATTCCAACTTCTTATTAGAATTAGCGACGATTAAACAAATCGCGATTAATAATGGCTATAATGCAAATATGGTCAATAACATCCTAAATAAGAAATTAAAAAGATTATCGACAAGTAAATTTTTATTTAACAGCTCCCCTCATAATAATAATAAATCAACTAATAATAATCAACTTCAACAATGGCGTAGAATTTTGTACATCGATAATTTCTCTCAAAAAAGCATAAAAAACCTCCCACCAGATATCAAACCAGCTTTTTACACTAACAATAGTATAAGTAAATTTTTGATGAACGTTAAGGACAAAGAACATCCGTTAAATCACTCAGGTATTTACTCACTGCAATGTAGTGACTGTCCCGCGTTTTATATAGGCAAAACAGCGCGTAATATCAAAACACGAGTCAAAGAACACCTAAGATGTTTATCCAGCAATGGGTTCTCCGAATTTGCAAACCACCTCATAGAAACCAACCATACGTTCGACAAAAATACTGGCGTCAGTCTATTACATAAAAACGGAATAGGTCTTAGGTTAGATAACTTAGAAGCGCTAGAGTTAAGGAAAGCCAAAAACGTCAATAGCAAAGTCATCAACAACCAAATAAACCTAAATAAAAGCCCTATACTCAGATTGTTCCCTATTGACAAAGAACACTCGCCCCTCAATCTCCCACATATCCCTACCTCTTCCACTGTAGCTCAGACTGTCCACTTACTGTAAAATCCACACATGTTAATTTTAAATTTTTAGATTGTTAGTATTATACTGCCCTGATGAGGCTACGTGTTGTAGCGAAACCCGGTCGGCATTAAGTATTTACCTATAAGTGATGTTTACAAAGTTATTGTTTAATTTTAAATTATAATGTCACATCACAAAGTAACCGCTTCATATGAAGAAATAATATTAGCAAGTACAGCTATTAAAGCAAAAATGTATAAAAAATTAACCGCAAAATATAGAATTTCGTGTGTGGATATATTCTTTTTCAAACAGTGTCTTAAAATGAAAGTTTTTCCTAAATATCTGGACGTTAAGTTTAAAAATATGAACAATAAACCGGACATTTCAAAAACATCTGTATTTAAAGCTAAAATTGCATGGTTAAAAGAAGACCTAAAAAGTGCATATAAAATGAGAAATAATATTAAATTAACGTTAAAAGTTTTACACATAGAATTGGTGAACGAATTACACCCGGTTGAATGGGATCTGTTTGACGACAAAGTTAGAAACTTCGCCTCTATAAAGGCCTACAAAAAACGTGAAACCATAAACAAAAAACTAATTAACCTTAATCTGTCACAACATAAAAAGAATAACAATGATCCAATAAAATATACCCATCAGTTCTTCGACCGGGTACAGAATCTCTCATCAGTTCCGTTCTGACCAAACGAGCTGACCCTGTTATCTAAAGGTTTAAAATACAACTTAGAATATAATAAAAAGAATTACATTAGTGCAGTGGAAAACGTTGCAGTGGACATCGAGACCGCGTTATATAATAAACCTGGACCACCTCTATACAAAAGTGCAGAAACAATAAAAAAAGCTCGTTCCTACACTTAAAGTCAACTATAATCGTGAAACATCCATTATGCTGAACATCAGGAAGAAATTAAAGGATGAACAATTAATTTTAACAAAGGCTGATAAAGGCAACACGATAATTATAATGAATAAAAGTGACTATAATTCCAAAGTGCAAGACTTTATTAACACGGACAAATTTGACATTCTACCTAAAGACCCCACTACCAAATACCTAGATAACATTAAAAGTGCCTTGAATTCATGCAAATCCCCAATCTTTCAAGACAATTCATACCAACAAGTAAAATTTCTAACAAAAAATCCATTGGCCCCTAAATTATATGGTTTCTTAAAAATTCATAAAAGTGACAAACCTATTAGGCCTGTCGTGTCAAGTTGTAATTCTCCGAATTTCAAAACAGCTTCATTTATAACTGAAGTATTTAATAATTCTAAAGTGTTTGCTCCGAAATTCACCATTAAGAATTCATTCGCTTTGATTAATGAAATGAAAAATCTACATATTCCGAATAATTCAAAATTAGTCTCATTTGATGTTGTTAACTTATTTCCAAATATTCCCGTAGATGAAAGTAAAAGCTTATTGTCCAAATTATTACAAAATTCAAAACTACCAAATAATTTCTCTAAGGAACTTTCTCACCTATTTAATGTTTGTCTAAGTCAAAATTATTTCCAATACAATGAACTTTTTTATCAACAAACAGATGGCCTGGCAATGGGAGCTCCGACCTCTCCCCTCATAGCCGACATATTTATGGACAATCTAGAGAATAACATTTTTAACTGTAAATCGCCATTATTAAGGAATTTGTTATTGTGGAAGAGATATGTCGATGATGTTTTCTGTATTTGGACAGGTACTGAGCGCCAACTTGATTCCTTCCTAAAACTAATAAACTCTTTTCATACAAAAATTAAATTCACAATAGAAATAGGAACTAATTCTAGCTTAAACTTCTTAGATCTCACCCTATCAATCATTAACAATAAAATAGAATTTAAAATCTATCGTAAACCCACTTACACTGATACAACTATTAATAATTCATCTAACCATCCCATCTCCCACAAACATTCTGCTTTCCATTCCATGATCCATAGATTAGTTACCGTCCCGTTATCAAATTCCAACTTCTTATTAGAATTAGCGACGATTAAACAAATCGCGATTAATAATGGCTATAATGCAAATATGGTCAATAACATCCTAAATAAGAAATTAAAAAGATTATCGACAAGTAAATTTTTATTTAACAGCTCCCCTCATAATAATAATAAATCAACTAATAATAATCAACCTCAACAATGGCGTAGAATTTTGTACATCGATAATTTCTCTCAAAAAAGCATAAAAAACCTCCCACCAGATATCAAACCAGCTTTTTACACTAACAATAGTATAAGTAAATTTTTGATGAACGTTAAGGACAAAGAACATCCGTTAAATCACTCAGGTATTTACTCACTGCAATGTAGTGACTGTCCCGCGTTTTATATAGGAAAAAAAGCGCGTAATATCAAAACACGAGTCAAAGAACACCTAAGATGTTTATCCAGCAATGGGTTCTCCGAATTTGCAAACCACCTCATAGAAACCAACCATACGTTCGACAAAAATACTGGCGTCAGTCTATTACATAAAAACGGAATAGGTCTTAGGTTAGATAACTTAGAAGCGCTAGAGTTAAGGAAAGCCAAAAACGTCAATAGCAAAGTCATCAACAACCAAATAAACCTAAATAAAAGCCCTATACTCAGATTGTTCCCTATTGACAAAGAACACTCGCCCCTCAATCTCCCACATATCCCTACCTCTTCCACTGTAGCTCAGACTGTCCACTTACTGTAAAATCCACACATGTTAATTTTAAATTTTTAGATTGTTAGTATTATACTGCCCTGATGAGGCTACGTGTTGTAGCGAAACCCGGTCGGCATTAAGTATTTACCTATAAGTGATGTTTACAAAGTTATTGTTTAATTTTAAATTATAAAAAATAAAACGTTATTTTTCTTAAAAATTCTTGGATTTTCAGAGTGATAAACCAATAGAGGTTTGATCTTGAGGTCTCCGCTGGCATTAGACGAAATCATAAGGGTAAGTCTGTCCTTCATGGCTTTGTGTCCTGGCAATTTCTTCTCTTCTTTTGTAATGAATGTTCTGCTCGGCATTCTTTTCCAGAAAAGACCCGTTTCATCGGCATTGAACACTTGTTGTGGGCAGTATCCTTCATCCATAATAAATTTTTGAAAATTAATAGAGAACTTTTCTGCTTCTTTTTTATCAGCACTGCCAGCCTCACCATGCATATTAACGCTGTGGATTCCATACCTTTTCTTAAATCTAAAAAACCACCCCCTGCTGGCTTTGAAATCTTCTTTATTATCTTGATTGCTGCTACTTCCAGGGATGTTTTTCTTTAGATCTTCATAAATTATCTTGGCCTTGTAACAGATAATATCTTGGGTTGTTACGTCACCTTTCACCTGCCTGTCCTTAATCCAAATCGCTAATAGCCTCTCCATTTCCTCGTGGATTGAAGATCTATGTTTTTCATTAAATAGTTTTGATACTCCTTTGGCTACTTTGGCTGATTTTATTGCATCCTTGTTTGTCAAAATGGTGAAAATGGTGGTCTTGTTGAGGCCAAACTCTTTGACGAGGTCACACTGTTTTACCCCACATTCACTCCTTCTAATTATTTCCTGTTTCATTTCAAGAGAAATCACCTTCCTGCTTTTTTTAGAACCCATCATATAAAAAAAATGTTGAGTTTATCTTAAAAGGACGACTGCCGTGATACGTGTGCGATTTAATTCGTAATGAAGAACGATTGCTGCGATACGTGCGTAAGTTAAGCGTACTACGCAGTGACTAACGAGTCTAACGACTGCCTGCGCGGGAGGATGCAATTAATCGGCAGTGATCGTAGAAGATCGGGCGACTTCGTTGTGTGAAGCGAAGTTCGTTGTATGAATCGTGAAATGAACGAAAAGGAAGTTCGTTGTGTGCAGCATTCGCTGTGCGAGGCGTTCGTTGTGTGAGGCACCACTGTATATGAATTTCTGCGAAACAACTGGGCCTAACAATATGGTAACGGCTACCAATAGTAGGAATCGCTATAGTAACAACTGAAAATAGTAGCAATCATTATAGTAAAATTGCAAATAGTAAAAATCATTAAGGTAAAAGCAACAAATAGTACCAATCACTAAGGTAAGAGCTACACATAGTAACAATCATCTTAGTAACAACTACAAGTAGTAAAAATCATTAAGGTAAACGCAACAAATGGTACCAATCATCATGGTAACAGCTAGAGATAGTAACAATCATTGTGGTAACAGATACAGATGGTAACAATAATTATAGTAACGGCAAACAATCAACAGAGAGAAAGTCATTTTCGGAATAGCCTTCCCTTCACTTTTTGAACTCTAAATATGCATCAAAGTTGCACATTAGAGAATGCAACATGTTTGAACATTGGCAAAATGGACTAGGAAAAAAACAGATGTGCAAAAAAAAAAAAAAAGTTTTTGACAGTGTTAAAAAGTGTCTTCCAATAAAGAAGTACCAACTATGCACATAATAAAATGCACTGCGTCCCCTGCAATAAAGGAATTAATTTAAAAAGTAAATGTGATCACCAAAAATATAATCACTCATAGCTGTTGAAAAACCCTAACATTTATAATAGAACCCATTTTGTAAGCGTAACATGTTCTAATGAGGTATAAGTCAGTACTCATTATGAGTATAAAACTTTAAGCAAAGGGGCGTTTGACTACTTCAATATACCTATTATATCACAGTAAAAGGGCATAAAGTAGTAAGGGCATGCAAATCGACATTATTACAAAACAAACAACCTCTTTATGTATTACCATTTTTTGGTAACAACGGTTGTAAAGTAGCCAAAAAAAAAAAATTACAAAGCTCCGAGACTCTTATATAAAGAATTACGTAATCTCGACTTCATTCTTATGTCAGTAAGCATTAAAGAATTGTGACGTTGAAGGTTAACAATTCACGGGTATATGTAAATTGTTTGAGAAAGCGAAAAAGCATTGAACCACTGCCAATTCTGACTGCATAAATTTTAGGAAGTCTTTCCATGTGATTTTAGTGGCAGGTGTCCAACATTAGTTGGCTTATCAGAAGCTCAGCAAAACGTGTAGTTATTTTTATTCCCCGATACGCCACAAGGGTTCAAGTACCTACCTAATCATTTCAATTTCTAAATAATGAACGCTCTTTAAATAACAGAAGTTAAATTTCAAACAACAAGAAAATAGGTTCAGTTGACTGTTATATTTCTTACAAATGGGATATTTTTGAACGTTTCCGAAAACGAATAACTGTTATTTAAAGTTGATGAAATACACCTCCAAATATTGTTATTAGAATTAAACATATAATTTTTTAAATTTTTAAATCAAACATAACCAAAACATCAATAGTAACCAGCTGCTAACCCTGTACAAATCGCAAGTACACCCACCATTTGAATTTGGGAGCCACCTTTGGGCTGGAGCCCCACAATACTTGATTTTGTCCAAAGGAGAGCGGTCCGTCTGATTGACAATCCATTGTTAACAGACCGATTGCCATCTCTAATGCACAGACGCAATGTGGGAATGCTGAGTCTGTTCTACAGGTATTTTAATGGAGCCTGCTCTAATGCGCTAGCTGCATTGATCACCGGTGCACCGCTGCACACGCGTGAAACTCGATGTACACGAGCAGAACACCCGTTCACAGTTGATGTTGGCTTTATGAGAATGGGTCACTTCTTTGACTCGTTTTTATGTAAGAGAGTTACCGGCATCTGTTTTTCCTCCTTCATATAATCCGGGCCTCTTCAAGACTTGCATTAATAAATCCCGTCCTACATCCCCTACTATAACCTGCCTCACAACGCTGCCCAATTGGGTGGCGACATAGATCCCCTGCCTTTACAATGTACAGACAGGGTGGCTATTGTGAAGTCTCACATAAAAAAAATTAAATAATGGTTGACCTTACGTTTTTTCGTCTAAACACTGAACTAAAATTACTGATAACAAAAAAAAAACACATTTTATTAGACAAATGTATTATAAACATTACTGCCACCTAACTTTTTTGTCGTTTCATATAAAAATAATTAATAAAAAATTCACAAAATTTCATAGATTTTTCTCAAATTGCAGTCGGAACTTTTGGATTCATCGAGGTGCACATTTTAATTAATCTGTGGTTAACTTCTATTTTTGAATGTAAAGCTTGGTATTCTATCTTTCTAACACCGTTTAGTTAGTATTTCTATCTTCTATTTTCATATCACCTGTTCCTATACTTCATTTTACTTAACTTAACTTCAATCTATTTTTGTAATACATATTTATATTTTCTGTAATATGTACCTGCATCAACTGTAAAGCGCCCCTGAGGTGATATCTCACAAAAGCGGCGCTATACAAATTATCCAATAAATAATAATAATAATAATAAGGGAGATGCAATTCTATTAGAACAAGAATTTAAGAACTAAAATTTAAAAATATACAAAAACACACACATTTTATTAGAAAAATGTATTACAAATGTAATTGTCGTCTCACTTTTTTTGTAGTTTCTTATAAAAATAAATTTCATAATTTTTGTTCAAATTGCATTCGGAACCCTTGGTTTCGTAAAGGTGTACATTTTAATTCTTCTGTGGTTAACTTCTACAATGGAATATAAAGTGTGGTGTTTTCTCTTTCTAAAACTGTTTAGATCATATTTCTCACCATAACCGTAAGGGAGATACAATGATTTCTATGGGACCATATGAATTGTAAATTAGCCCAAAGGCTTAAGCTGTAATCTTTTAAATTCTATATGAAAAACATTACAAAATGCCTTTACTGGTTTTCAAACTGCTTTCATGTTTTACTAACATTTTAATAACATGTATTTTTATTGCTGTTTTTGTATTAACACCACACGGGAGGCCCTAACTCTATTTTTCTGAGCTAACGATTTATCTCTCTGTATCGCCCAGATGAAAGACAACCATTCGAATCGAAACGTTGCGTTGCTGAAGTGGCATTAGCCATGTTTGGTTACCAGACATAAATAGCCTCGTACTTCTATACCATCCCTTTTTTACTACCTCCTTCCCAACCAACTTTTTCAACAACAAAACATACCCCAAATGGGGGATACCATAGGCCCTAACTCTAACTTCTGAGAAAAATGATTTCCTACAGAGCGTACGTCATCTTTGGGGATGCTGCGTGAAGAGTCTTTTTGAGGAGAGAAGGAGTCTTGAGTTGTAGGAGGGAGGAAACACAGAGACTGGCAAATCGTTACACAGTCGTAGAAACGACCCGTCCTCGTGTGACAAATGTCAACTGTGTACAAATGTTGGGCAGGTTTGGCGTGTTTCCAGCTACAATAATGTTGTAATTTTCAATCTTACAACACTACCTCACGAAAACTATACGAGATTATGTATGGATATTATGAGGAAGCAAGAATGATAATTAACAGAGTTCATTTCCGCAAATTGATGAAGCAGGAAGGGAATTTCAAGAACTTATTAACCTTGCACAAGTTTTGGACTCATTTGGGAACAGCTACTAATTTCCTTATTTGAAACTACTCTCGATAGTTTGATCTACTAAGACCGAGTTAATTTCCGAAAATTGATGAAGCAGGAAGGTAATGTCAAGTAGCATAAATGCTAATTGACCAGTTTCTCCATGTAATATTAAAGAACTTTACACATAGTCGGTGGCGGCACGAGCACTCTACGATGGTGGGGACCGACATTTTTTATGTGTACTGGACTGAAATCTGAGAGTATAACATCAAATTTTTCCATGGACAAGTCAAGCAACTAATCAGATGTCTAGAAACAATAAAGACCTTGAATTTGAATGCGAGAAACTAAATAACTTTCTTCAACTAAAAAACGGTTCAGTAATACTTGGCACGAGGGGATTTAAAATTCATATACAAGTGCGTGGTTTTGAGGATTGCTTACAATTGAGAAAGAAATGCAAAGAATAATAATAATAAATAATAATAATAATTGGATAATTTGTATAGCGCCGTTTTTGTGAAAAATCACCTCAAGGGCGCTGTACAATTTATTTCCTAGGATCTACATTTGTTATTTAGACCAACTGTGCCAGCACGAGGTTCGTCATCCGTTCAGGCATGTGTCTGCCGCCAATATAGCGCTGAAATGTGTCTGCTGCCAATAAATAGCGCTGACACAACATCCTCACATAGACAACAAACCTTGGCAGCACCGCTGTGACGCTCGACGAAGACAGAAGATGGAGACTCTGCTGCAAGAGTCCTAGGTAGCGAAGGAACTGTACCAGCTGCTGCAGGGAGAGAGACTACCCCGTCCACCAACTGTACCAGCACGAGGCTCGTCATCCGTTCAGGCATGTGTCCGCCGCTAATATAGCGCTGACATGTGTCTGCTGCCAATAAAGAGCGCCGACACAACATCCTCACATAGATAACAGACCTTGGCAGCACCGCTGTGCAAAATCACCTCATCCTAGTTTACCTTAGTCTCTCCAGTCACCTCCCAGCCTTTCATGCCACCTAGTGCATCCTCTCGACCCTTTCAGACTCCTTCCTGGCTCCAATACATTCTTTCTATTGTCGTGATTCGACGATTTCACACCTCTGTCTCAGACCCTTAGGGCTCGCTTATCGCAGGCTATCATAAGCAAAATCTTGAACCAAAGTCAAAGTGAAGTTTATGTGTGTCATCTGTAACAAAATACATAAACAAAAACAGAAAATAAAAACAAAAACAAAAACTTTAAACAAAATATGGCTTATCTGTCCTCCAGGCAGACATCCTCGGTTGAAAAGGTCCCGTAAATCCCGACACCACTTGACACTTGAGTCAGGTATAAAATGTTCGACTGCATTGAGAAATCTTTGTTCTAGCTTCACTTTCAAAATTCAATCGGTTTAAAATGCTATAATAATTGCAAATTCCGGCTAAACGGTAGAAGTTACGCGCATTTCGTGAAATAAGAAGGTAAGCACTATATAAAACACGGATGCTGACCAATTTTCAGCGATCTCTTAACAAGGGAAACCTTCTGAAAGGATTAAACAAACCGGAGCGGTTAAAACACGTCCCCGTTCGGGTAAGTCTGTCCTTCATGGCTTTGTGTCCTGGCAATTTCTTCTCTTCTTTTGTAATGAATGTTCTGCTCGGCATTCTTTTCCAGAAAAGACCCGTTTCATCGGCATTGAACACTTGTTGTGGGCAGTATCCTTCATCCATAATAAATTTTTGAAAATTAATAGAGAACTTTTCTGCTTCTTTTTTATCAGCACTGCCAGCCTCACCATGCATATTAACGCTGTGGATTCCATACCTTTTCTTAAATCTAAAAAACCACCCCCTGCTGGCTTTGAAATCTTCTTTATTATCTTGATTGCTGCTACTTCCAGGGATGTTTTTCTTTAGATCTTCATAAATTATCTTGGCCTTGTAACAGATAATATCTTGGGTTGTTACGTCACCTTTCACCTGCCTGTCCTTAATCCAAATCGCTAATAGCCTCTCCATTTCCTCGTGGATTGAAGATCTATGTTTTTCATTAAATAGTTTTGATACTCCTTTGGCTACTTTGGCTGATTTTATTGCATCCTTGTTTGTCAAAATGGTGAAAATGGTGGTCTTGTTGAGGCCAAACTCTTTGACGAGGTCACACTGTTTTACCCCACATTCACTCCTTCTAATTATTTCCTGTTTCATTTCAAGAGAAATCACCTTCCTGCTTTTTTTAGAACCCATCATATAAAAAAAATGTTGAGTTTATCTTAAAAGGACGACTGCCGTGATACGTGTGCGATTTAATTCGTAATGAAGAACGATTGCTGCGATACGTGCGTAAGTTAAGCGTACTACGCAGTGACTAACGAGTCTAACGACTGCCTGCGCGGGAGGATGCAATTAATCGGCAGTGATCGTAGAAGATCGGGCGACTTCGTTGTGTGAAGCGAAGTTCGTTGTATGAATCGTGAAATGAACGAAAAGGAAGTTCGTTGTGTGCAGCATTCGCTGTGCGAGGCGTTCGTTGTGTGAGGCACCACTGTATATGAATTTCTGCGAAACAACTGGGCCTAACAATATGGTAACGGCTACCAATAGTAGGAATCGCTATAGTAACAACTGAAAATAGTAGCAATCATTATAGTAAAATTGCAAATAGTAAAAATCATTAAGGTAAAAGCAACAAATAGTACCAATCACTAAGGTAAGAGCTACACATAGTAACAATCATCTTAGTAACAACTACAAGTAGTAAAAATCATTAAGGTAAACGCAACAAATGGTACCAATCATCATGGTAACAGCTAGAGATAGTAACAATCATTGTGGTAACAGATACAGATGGTAACAATAATTATAGTAACGGCAAACAATCAACAGAGAGAAAGTCATTTTCGGAATAGCCTTCCCTTCACTTTTTGAACTCTAAATATGCATCAAAGTTGCACATTAGAGAATGCAACATGTTTGAACATTGGCAAAATGGACTAGGAAAAAAACAGATGTGCAAAAAAAAAAAAAAAGTTTTTGACAGTGTTAAAAAGTGTCTTCCAATAAAGAAGTACCAACTATGCACATAATAAAATGCACTGCGTCCCCTGCAATAAAGGAATTAATTTAAAAAGTAAATGTGATCACCAAAAATATAATCACTCATAGCTGTTGAAAAACCCTAACATTTATAATAGAACCCATTTTGTAAGCGTAACATGTTCTAATGAGGTATAAGTCAGTACTCATTATGAGTATAAAACTTTAAGCAAAGGGGCGTTTGACTACTTCAATATACCTATTATATCACAGTAAAAGGGCATAAAGTAGTAAGGGCATGCAAATCGACATTATTACAAAACAAACAACCTCTTTATGTATTACCATTTTTTGGTAACAACGGTTGTAAAGTAGCCAAAAAAAAAAAATTACAAAGCTCCGAGACTCTTATATAAAGAATTACGTAATCTCGACTTCATTCTTATGTCAGTAAGCATTAAAGAATTGTGACGTTGAAGGTTAACAATTCACGGGTATATGTAAATTGTTTGAGAAAGCGAAAAAGCATTGAACCACTGCCAATAAGGAAGTTGAGTCCATTTTTTTTATTTTTTTTTATCAATGTTCGCATTCAAACTTAAATACTGGTATTTTTTTTTTTTTTTTTAAAGTTTGTTTTCATAATTAAATTAATTCTCAAAGTTTAAATTTTATTAAGCCCGCCAAAACGAGCGGAATCCGAGCGGTAAGAGGCGGGTGTGGTGTGACGTCATTAGAACTGTGAAAACCACGTCGCATAAGCATTTTGTATCGAAAAATTTGTAATTCTTCAACAAGGAATTCCAGTAATTTTTTTACCAATGTTAACCGTCTATTAGAATTGATGTTATTAAAAAAAAAAGAAAATTGATTAAGATTTCATAGTTAAATTAATATTTTAAGTTAGAATATTTGCTTTTCTCGCCCAGTACGGTACTTGTACGGTATTGCCGTCGCTACTTGTTGACGTTCCCCGCGCGAATTCAGGACCACCGCGCAGAAAAGTAAAGACCAATAGTAAAATAACGGTTTACAGCCCAGTTCACTGTTTGACTTTTCTGGGCGGCCGGCGGCCTGAAGTGTATCACATGCTATGTGACATGAATAATAATAAAAACTTCTAAGTTATGCAATAAACAACATATTATTATAAAGCACTCTACGAATATGTATCTTTAGAAATCCATTTCATATAATAATAACAACAAATACGTACATATATTTGACAAACCCAAATAAATCTTTGGCCTATACACCTCTCTCATCTAAACCGACCATCTCTCATGTAATAGAAAGAGATGCACCATAGGTGATCTGTTGTACGTACAATCACGACACATGTGACGTCAGAATTCTTTCGACCAATCGTGGAGCGTATATAGTCAATTGCTATTCAATGCTTTTTCAAGAACGTTTAACTAATTCTAAGAATAATAATATAGAAATATATTTATATATTTAGAATCGATATTTTTTGATCTACATGAACATATTTTTTATAAGTCAAAATATTTTTTACTCAACTTCCTTATTCTGACTGCATAAATTTTAGGAAGTCTTTCCATGTGATTTTAGTGGCAGGTGTCCAACATTAGTTGGCTTATCAGAAGCTCAGCAAAACGTGTAGTTATTTTTATTCCCCGATACGCCACAAGGGTTCAAGTACCTACCTAATCATTTCAATTTCTAAATAATGAACGCTCTTTAAATAACAGAAGTTAAATTTCAAACAACAAGAAAATAGGTTCAGTTGACTGTTATATTTCTTACAAATGGGATATTTTTGAACGTTTCCGAAAACGAATAACTGTTATTTAAAGTTGATGAAATACACCTCCAAATATTGTTATTAGAATTAAACATATAATTTTTTAAATTTTTAAATCAAACATAACCAAAACATCAATAGTAACCAGCTGCTAACCCTGTACAAATCGCAAGTACACCCACCATTTGAATTTGGGAGCCACCTTTGGGCTGGAGCCCCACAATACTTGATTTTGTCCAAAGGAGAGCGGTCCGTCTGATTGACAATCCATTGTTAACAGACCGATTGCCATCTCTAATGCACAGACGCAATGTGGGAATGCTGAGTCTGTTCTACAGGTATTTTAATGGAGCCTGCTCTAATGCGCTAGCTGCATTGATCACCGGTGCACCGCTGCACACGCGTGAAACTCGATGTACACGAGCAGAACACCCGTTCACAGTTGATGTTGGCTTTATGAGAATGGGTCACTTCTTTGACTCGTTTTTATGTAAGAGAGTTACCGGCATCTGTTTTTCCTCCTTCATATAATCCGGGCCTCTTCAAGACTTGCATTAATAAATCCCGTCCTACATCCCCTACTATAACCTGCCTCACAACGCTGCCCAATTGGGTGGCGACATAGATCCCCTGCCTTTACAATGTACAGACAGGGTGGCTATTGTGAAGTCTCACATAAAAAAAATTAAATAATGGTTGACCTTACGTTTTTTCGTCTAAACACTGAACTAAAATTACTGATAACAAAAAAAAAACACATTTTATTAGACAAATGTATTATAAACATTACTGCCACCTAACTTTTTTGTCGTTTCATATAAAAATAATTAATAAAAAATTCACAAAATTTCATAGATTTTTCTCAAATTGCAGTCGGAACTTTTGGATTCATCGAGGTGCACATTTTAATTAATCTGTGGTTAACTTCTATTTTTGAATGTAAAGCTTGGTATTCTATCTTTCTAACACCGTTTAGTTAGTATTTCTATCTTCTATTTTCATATCACCTGTTCCTATACTTCATTTTACTTAACTTAACTTCAATCTATTTTTGTAATACATATTTATATTTTCTGTAATATGTACCTGCATCAACTGTAAAGCGCCCCTGAGGTGATATCTCACAAAAGCGGCGCTATACAAATTATCCAATAAATAATAATAATAATAATAAGGGAGATGCAATTCTATTAGAACAAGAATTTAAGAACTAAAATTTAAAAATATACAAAAACACACACATTTTATTAGAAAAATGTATTACAAATGTAATTGTCGTCTCACTTTTTTTGTAGTTTCTTATAAAAATAAATTTCATAATTTTTGTTCAAATTGCATTCGGAACCCTTGGTTTCGTAAAGGTGTACATTTTAATTCTTCTGTGGTTAACTTCTACAATGGAATATAAAGTGTGGTGTTTTCTCTTTCTAAAACTGTTTAGATCATATTTCTCACCATAACCGTAAGGGAGATACAATGATTTCTATGGGACCATATGAATTGTAAATTAGCCCAAAGGCTTAAGCTGTAATCTTTTAAATTCTATATGAAAAACATTACAAAATGCCTTTACTGGTTTTCAAACTGCTTTCATGTTTTACTAACATTTTAATAACATGTATTTTTATTGCTGTTTTTGTATTAACACCACACGGGAGGCCCTAACTCTATTTTTCTGAGCTAACGATTTATCTCTCTGTATCGCCCAGATGAAAGACAACCATTCGAATCGAAACGTTGCGTTGCTGAAGTGGCATTAGCCATGTTTGGTTACCAGACATAAATAGCCTCGTACTTCTATACCATCCCTTTTTTACTACCTCCTTCCCAACCAACTTTTTCAACAACAAAACATACCCCAAATGGGGGATACCATAGGCCCTAACTCTAACTTCTGAGAAAAATGATTTCCTACAGAGCGTACGTCATCTTTGGGGATGCTGCGTGAAGAGTCTTTTTGAGGAGAGAAGGAGTCTTGAGTTGTAGGAGGGAGGAAACACAGAGACTGGCAAATCGTTACACAGTCGTAGAAACGACCCGTCCTCGTGTGACAAATGTCAACTGTGTACAAATGTTGGGCAGGTTTGGCGTGTTTCCAGCTACAATAATGTTGTAATTTTCAATCTTACAACACTACCTCACGAAAACTATACGAGATTATGTATGGATATTATGAGGAAGCAAGAATGATAATTAACAGAGTTCATTTCCGCAAATTGATGAAGCAGGAAGGGAATTTCAAGAACTTATTAACCTTGCACAAGTTTTGGACTCATTTGGGAACAGCTACTAATTTCCTTATTTGAAACTACTCTCGATAGTTTGATCTACTAAGACCGAGTTAATTTCCGAAAATTGATGAAGCAGGAAGGTAATGTCAAGTAGCATAAATGCTAATTGACCAGTTTCTCCATGTAATATTAAAGAACTTTACACATAGTCGGTGGCGGCACGAGCACTCTACGATGGTGGGGACCGACATTTTTTATGTGTACTGGACTGAAATCTGAGAGTATAACATCAAATTTTTCCATGGACAAGTCAAGCAACTAATCAGATGTCTAGAAACAATAAAGACCTTGAATTTGAATGCGAGAAACTAAATAACTTTCTTCAACTAAAAAACGGTTCAGTAATACTTGGCACGAGGGGATTTAAAATTCATATACAAGTGCGTGGTTTTGAGGATTGCTTACAATTGAGAAAGAAATGCAAAGAATGTACTCAAATGCCTGAAGGGATATCTCGGGTTGCAAGGTTCTGCGCACTGAGAAATGCATCAAAGGACTCGGACGATTCGCGCGCTGGTCGGCTGATCGCTAGTCGCTAATTCTAAGTTCTAGTTAATAAGCTTCAAGACGTGACACTGAGTGGGCTCCTGTCGTATGAAAATGATCCGAAATAAATTTTAATATTATATTTCTGCAAATGTTTATAGAATTCATTCATTTTGGTGTACACCAGTCATTCTCAAAGCGGTCTATATTGACAAATTATCGAAAAATTGGGGGTGCATGAGATATAAATGGGGGTCCACGAGTGGACTTAGGATATTAGGAAAACAGGGAGTCTACCCAAAACAGGAAGAAAAAATCGGAACGTGGTCTACAGGACAAAAAAGTTTTGGGACCTCTGGTATAGACAAAGCATCAGGTTTCGGGAATATCTGGCGGGGACTGCACTAATAACTGTAATAAATATTTCAAAATGTATTTAACATTTTTACCAAATCATTTAACCTCTTCAGTGTTATAATATATCTAATATATCTAGAAAATAATTTTATACATTAATCTACTTTCGTAATGTGACAGTTGTATACAAATTGTTGTCAAGCATTTGACACAAATTGACAAATTGCACAATCTGAAAATCAAAAATTTTCCTTAAAGATTATTATTATTAATTGTTGTAACAAAGGCAAAAAAGATATATTTGTAAGAGGCACAGAAATAACATAATGAGATGTGATAAGCTCTAATGATATACAAAATAGAATGAAGATTGGGAAATTCTTTAAACTAGATAGAAAAGATGATAATTAGTTGGTAGACACATAGTATGAAATACAAAGTTCAAACCGCAAGTAAATAATTCTAATTTTTAGTTGTAAAATGAACATTCACTTCCGTTATATGGGATGACAGCCATTTAAAATTATCTATTGATTACATTTTCTTTTGTTGGAATTCCTGATACTATACGAGAGGCTAGAAGAGACGTTATTACCATTTGCTCTTTGGAAAGAGTAAGTATTTTGGCGAACTGTGAAAATAAAATAAAGGCATGTTTTTTATAATATATATTTTTTTAAAGTTAGATTATTATAGGTTAGGTAAGTTTAGTTTAGGTTAGGTAAGGGTAGGTTAGGTTAGGTTAAGTTTTTTTACATAAAAAATTGTTAAAATAAACTTGTGTCATACCCTAATTTAATTAATTTTTTTCCAGAGTTCCGCCAAAATAGTGCCTACCCAATATGAATGAATTAAATGGTAATAATGTTTCTTCTAGCCCCGCGTGTAGTATCAGGAATACCAACATAAGAAGATATCGTTGATAGAAATTATTGGAAATGGTTGTCATCATACAACGAAAGCGAATTTTCATTTTAACGTACTTCGGCCAGGATGGTAGTTCTACCCGTTCGGTCGATTGATGATTTGCGCTGGCCTCATTTCAATGGCAGAAAAGACGAAATTTATCAATGTTTAAATATGAATATTATACAGGGTGTATCGGCACGTACCCGACAAACTTTAACCAGCTATTCCTTGGCATATTTGGAGTAAAAAATGTTATGGGCACTTTGCTGTCTGGTAACATTTTTTTTTTAATAAAAAATTTATAATTCATAATTTCACCACATGTCACCAATGTTTTATCCTTTGTCAAAGTTTGAAAACCCGTCTGGCAATATTTTGTTCGAGTTTCGTTGAATAATGTTCGAACGTACCTACGTTGGCACGCTTTTACAATCACAACGAAATGGCACGGCACCATTCGTCTCATTTTAACTATTATTATTTAGTGTGTACGAAAGAGCGAGGACACTTTTTGACACACTTGCTAATAACAGCTGTTGAACACGAGAAACAATGCAAATGACAGTGACGGAGTGTGGATTTTTTATTTATTTTTTGTTTTTAATGGAAAAAAATGACAGTGACGGAGTGTGGATTTTTTATTTATTTTTTGTTTTTAATGGAAAAAAAATGTTACCGGACAGCAAAGCGCCCATAACTTTTTTACTCCAAATGTGCTAAGGAATAGCTGGTTAAAGTTTGTCGGGTACTTGCCGATACACCCTGTATACTTAAAGGTCCCAACTATATGTACATAATTATCGAATTGTAATGCAAGTGTTCTTTTTATATTTATCTTCGTGCCTTTTGTTTACATTAGTATTTCAACAAAAGGATAGTTTATTATTTGTTATTGTAATAATTCAATATCTGGGATGAGGGTTTTTATGAATGTGAAACCCGATTCGAATCTCAATCTCTGTTCCGCACCCACTCAACTCCTATGTGCTAGCGAGCGAGAGATGTCAGGCGTATTTAAAGAAAGCAGGTATGGGCAAATACCGATAGGTGGACAGAAATAAACATATTACAAGGTTAATTGAATTGCATTTTAAATAATATTCGATTTGGTATACGCTGACTACGAGTGCCCAATAAAATTTAACACTTTCCATACATAATTACTAATTCCTGATGATCTCAAACTGTGCCCGTGGTATTGTTCTCAGGTGCAAAGCTTTCACTTAGAACAAATTTCACTTCGTTTCATTTTTACACTCAAAATAAATATGACATATTGGTAAAATTTCGATCGCGCTGGCCTCGCTTATTATGAATATTTTTTAGATAAAACCTTTAGATTCACCTTAATTACTGTACGACACAACTTTTTGCATTCGGGGAGGTGGAAAATGGTTTGAAAATGTGTACACTTGTTGACACTTTCTTTTGAATCACAAACCATGTTACACAAACCTAGCGTAGCCGCTAAACTACTTGAAAACTGGGATGTTTTTCTTGCCTTGACTCGCAGGCGCTATAAAGGGGGCACTTTCTTTTGTATCACAAATGCAAAAAGTTGTGTTATACAGTAATTAAGGTGAATCTAAAGGTTTTATCTAAAAAATATTCATAATAAGCGAGGCCAGCGCGATCGAAATTTTACCGACATATTTATCAAAATATCCCACTGGTTAGGTTAGGTTAGGTAGTATAGTAAACTTGTAAAAATAATTACATCATTAGAAATCAACATGGCCGCTTATAATTTGTTGATAAATGTCTATCTCAAACTATTTTCTGTTTTTTTCCATGTTTTTCCTTTATTATTTCAACTAAAATGAAGCATAATACGTTTGCCCCAAGGTAAGTTCATAATTACTTCTCATACCGTCGAGATTTGGCTTAATTTGACAATTTTAGCGCAAAAACAGTGAGGGCACTGCTAGACAGCAAGTTCCAATTATTTTCGAAAATATAGCGATTTAAAACAAATTACAGAAATTCGCGCAAGGCCTTTATTCTCGCCCGGAGACAGCGTAGCGCCAGCGCAAAAAATACCCGCCAGAAATGTAACGCCAAAAATTAAAAATTTCCCAAATGCAGATAGCTGCTTTTATGGTAATTAAGGTGAATCAAAAAGTTTTTTTTTAAATCCCGAATACCCTGTGCAGTTATGTTAAGAGACAGATACATTGGGATATATAATTGCAACTAAAACCATGTAACTACTTACAGCTTGGGCCCATTTGGGAAAGTACCACTTGGAACTGACTAATCGATGGGTGTGTAATACACCATCACGCACATCTCGTTCCACAACATCTGTTCCTATTACAGCGGGGTTCATGGGGTTGGGATATTTCCTCCAGGCCGCCTGGGCGACAGTCTCCCATGGATGACTGCAATGAGAAAGATGAAATTAACGTAACTGTCACGCACAAAAACACACATTATCGGATAAACAAATTAACGTAAACGTACTTGAATGTGTGCTCCGATGTCCAAATACGCATTTTATATGTTTACACTTAATTTCCAACCCAAAAAAGTTAACATCGATATGTTTGAGAAGAGCTCATTAGCCCCGCAGGCGCGATCCACAAAAGACAGAAATTAGATAGTTTGGTAATGAAATACCTGACAGGAGACGCTACGTTCTGTCCCACACCGATGCAAGTTAATCATAAATGACCCGTAATAATAGCACATAACTAAAGCATGCCACAGACGTTGTTACATATTTTTTTCCAATCAGTGGTTTATTTTCGGATCACGTCCTTACCACAGCAAAGAAGTAAAATTAACTTGACAATAATGTTTGCTTATTTATTTTCTGGTCGAAATTCGATGATGCCTTGAGCCTTGAGAAAAATGATGTGTGGGCAGTCAATAGGATTATATTATCGTAGTCATCTGACAGTTTAATCGGACAGGCCAGTCCTTAAGAGATTCTAGTCTTCGTTTTTGAGTATTGCCAACTGTGGCAAACTATTGAAATAAACATTTGATTAGGGAAAAATAATAATTATTACGTCATAATATTTTTTATTGAAAATTTCCCAACGGCACCGGTTGACTGAAAATCAGAATCAAAATTCTAGCATATCGCCTGCCATTCTAACGAAAAACTGATTAACGAAAAGTTTGTAATAAATTTCCCTATTCGTTCATAATCTGGAGGCAGTGCTCTTCTTATTTCATTAGATTCAATGCGGAATCAGGATGGAAATAAATAATAAATGTAACTAAATTAATTAATTATTGTACTACACAAGTTGCAACGAATAGTGATTTGTCCAAATATTCGGCAGCATTCTCGGCCAGAGCGCCGAATATTATCGATACTCCCAATCGTAAATAAACCACCTCTCAATAGGTGCGTCGCCAGCTTTCAAGCTAGGGGGGGGCGAAGCTTAATTTGTTTATAGAGCTTATATGGAAGGAATAAGGAAATAGTCAGAATGAATAAAAATGTGTAAATACAAGTTGACGTGTACCTGGCCTTGTACGGGGTTATGAACATGGTCGTCTGCAGCCGTGAAGGGGCCCATAGGTATACTAAGTTAGGGGTCCCCCTTTGAAAGTCGTAAATCTACAGGAAAACGACAAACCACATTTTTGTCTATAATTTTATTAAAGGGGTTTGTGCATGCGACCTAATCGTGATTTGGAGATATGTGATCTTCAAAAACTTTAAATACTTGAAAGAAATTCAAAATACCGCTAGGAATTATTATGTTTACTTGTGTATGTAAATATTATATTTTCATTTGGAAAGGACATTTTTTACATGTGTAGATTACCTAGAAAGATATTAAAAAAGAATGGTGGAACTCTGCTATCTCCAACTGGAGTAAGTGACTAGATCAGAGGTTCCCAAAGTGTTATATATGGACCCCCAGGGGTCGATATCGGCTTGCTGGTGGTCTATGTCAGCGAGAAAAAATTGGGGGTCAACGAGATTCAAACGGGGTACGAGCGGACCCCCATTTACTTCAACTCAATATTTAGGAGTTCTGTTAATGACACAATACACCTAACACAAATAACACAGTTTACGTAATACTAATAATAGACTAAGAAATTACTTATTTGAAATTGATATGTTTATACATCGTAAAGCTGTTTATTGAGGTATATATATAGAGTCTACGTTCCTTTTCTCGTCAGAATTAATATATTGAACCAAAACATTGCAAATTGGAAGCCGCGAATTTTCCTAGTTCCCCAATTTGTTTTTGAAAAACGTCCAGGGTAATAATGACGTTCAACATTTAGATGTACTTCACACAGCCTTCAAAACTAAGTTTGAGGACATTTTGACTGTGGAAATGGAATGTTGAAGAATCGGATATCATATGACAACATGACAAGAAGAACTGATCGGAATAAGCGCTAACAAAGAACTTAAGGGGCAGTTCTGTAGGACCAGCTACAGAAAAAAAATCCCGTTGCATCCTGCTCCATTTTCATTTGGTGTAATACCTCACAAGGGCGCCCCTGTCTGCACAATGCAAAAACAGAGGAACTATATCGCTACCCGGCTGTAGGGCAGGCAAGGGAAGGGAATCTTTTTACGAAAAAAATAAATGATTATCATATGGGTCGTTAATAGTTTTATGAAAATTCAATATTCGGCAGGCAGGGGGCCTACGGAAAAAAATTGGCAAGTGGTCTACGGGGCAAAAAAGTTTCGGAACCTCTGGATTAGATCGAAGGGAGTGAAAAATTAGTTATAACTCACACAAAGACACGGAAAAGCGCCGCAGGCTAAAAAATTTCTATGGTATTTCTAATTAGTGCAGATGCCTATGTGTTGTGCGTGTAGGTAATAATAACATTCACTAACAGACTTTGTAAATTACTAGGTCGAAGCGCAAACCAATAAATGAATACATTTTTTATTTTTCAGAGAATCAGTATCCTAACAATATTTAGAAGAAAATCCTTTTAGTATTTTTAAACGAAAATATTGTTTAAAATGGAAACCTTTAAAACATATCAGTTTAACCAGCAAGTAGCCGAGTGAAAAAAATTCCCAGCATTAGATTACCTGTTCGTCGCGAGTACTTTTAGCTAAGTCCTACAACATTGCACAAGCAACATTTTCCGTTCTGTATTATTTTGGCACCTAGTCGAGCCCCCTCCGACGTTGGGGCTCTGTGTCATTATTATATTATTTTCCGAGTCCTCAATTTGTACCATTTTCACAACATCCCCAAAGAAGATATGTTATGCCTCCTGTGTTTAGTTAATTTTCAAAAATAAATTAAAATCCGTATCTGGCCGAGGCCACCAACCCTACAGTTTGTGGCCCTAGGCCGGGGCCTTTCGGGCTTAGGTGTTGATCTGGCCCTGACCATGACGACGCGTTACTTGTCACATTTATTATAAAAAATATGAGGGGACGAAGAAAAGTGCAATGAGGAACTGGAGTCCACTTTTATTTAATTTTTTATCAATAATGACCTTCTGACTTAAATACCTGCATATTTTTTATTGTTACAGTTAAGGGTCTTAAATGCGTTTAGTTAAATAAAATTTAAGATAAAAATTGCGATAGTTGGTGCAAGCAGCGTGTTACAACTCTACAAGGGAAGTTAATAATTAATACTATTCATATAAAAGGAAAGAAAAGGAGGAACGAGTAAAAAAAGGAATTTAATTAGTTGTAAACACTATTAAAAATTTATTTAAAAAACATGTATAAAAAAGGGTGAGTCTTAATCTAGGTTAATACTAGTCGTAAATTATAGTTCTTATCTGGAACCGCGGATCTCCATGTTCGCACTTATCACTGATACACAAAAGCGGCAACTTGGGCTGGTTCCGAAGGGCGGAATTAGTTAAGCCTGGGCCAAGGCTCCAAAGGGCGGAGTCGGCAGGCAGCGACTCCTGAGAGGGCAGCTTCCTCGTAGGGATATCCTCAGCACCGCTCCAAGGGGGAGAGCAGGAAGTTTCTCGGCGGAGGCGAGACGGTAACTTCTGCTAGGGCAGCTCCCTGGTCGGAAGAGCCTCGGTGCCGCTCCAAAGGGGGAGAGCAGGAAGTTTCTCGGCGGAGGCGAGACGGTAACTTCTGCTAGGGCAGTTCCCTGGTCGGCAGCTGCCTCGTCGCCGCTCCAAGGGGGGGAGCAGGATGATGACTCCCAAGATGATGACTGTCGAGAGGGCAGCTTCCTGGTAGGAAGCGCCTGGGCGACCGCCCCAAGGGGGGGCGAGAGCGGACTGTTGAGAACTAGGCGAGATCGTGACCGCCGAGAGGGCAGCCTCCTGGGCGGAGGCGCCTCGGCGGCCGCCCCAAGGGGAGGCGAGATGATGACTCCTGAGAGGCGAGAGCGTGACTGTCGAGAGGGCAGCTTCCTGGTAGGAAGCGCCTGGGCGACCACCCCAAGGGGGGGCGAGAGCGTGACTGTCGAGAACTAGGCGAGATCGTGACCGCCGAGAGGGCAGCCTCCTGGGCGGAGGCGCCTCGGCGGCCGCCCCAAGGGGAGGCGAGATGATGACTCCTGAGAGGCGAGAGCGTGACTGTTGAGAACTAGGCGAGATCGTGACCGCCGAGAGGGCAGCCTCCTGGGCGGAGGCGCCTCGGCGGCCGCCCCAAGGGGAGGCGAGATGATGACTCCTGAGAGGCGAGAGCGTGACTGTTGAGAGGGCAGCTTCCTGGTAGGAAGCGCCTGGGCGACCGCCCCAAGGGGGGGCGAGAGCGTGACTGTTGAGAGGGCAGCTTCCTGGTAGGAAGCGCCTGGGCGACCGCCCCAAGGGGGGGCGAGAGCGTGACTGTTGAGAGGGCAGCTTCCTGGTAGGAAGCGCCTGGGCGACCGCCCCAAGGGGGGGCGAGAGCGTGACTGTTGAGAGGGCAGCTTCCTGGTAGGAAGCGCCTGGGCGACCGCCCCAAGGGGGGGCGAGAGCGTGACTGTTGAGCTGAATCAGTTGAATTCACCCGCGCGATCTGGCGACCGTAGCGCCTGTCGTGGGGTGCTGGAACTAAAGTGGTTCCGCTTTACACCACTTCGGTACGTTGTTTGAGTCCGTGGCGCTGGCATCGACATTCTCACCGCTAGAGTTACTATTATTTTAAAAGATGTTAAAATTTGTACAAAAGACCTTCAAACAATTACAATGGCCTAGCCTTGGGCGAAGGTTTTTACTGCCGGGTCGCTGGCTTAACGATACACCCATTTCAGAATTACTACTTAATGAGGGTCTAGAGATAAATCTGCCGACTAATGGGTGTATTTCCAAGTAGCTTTCTAATTTTTTATTGCGATTTCCGGCCACGCTATTGACTAAATTGCTTTGGCCTTTCTGTGAATTCAAGTCACGTGGATACCTAGGGACATATCAAGCGTTTTAAAAGTTTAAATAGTTTTGAAGGTTTTAATGCACGTGACCAGTGACGTCACCGATGACCAGTCTGAACGAGTTTGAATAAGCCTTTTTTATGCTTTTTTTCAACCTGTGCTGTATTTTTTATGGGAGTCGAGACGTTTTTTATTCTTACAATTAGCCGCTTTTAACATCGAAGAACACTAGGTAAAATGTTAGCATCTTGTCACTAATAAAATCGTATTGGATAACAATTTCCCGTTGTGTATTATGTGTTGTACCTGCATTCAAATATTTTCTTCGGTTCGAATCATAAATATACCACTCTGTTCAAATCAACTTATGGTTCGAATCATAAATAAACCACTCGAATATAAATTTGGACCAGAGTTGCCAATGTATAAATATGTTCTAAAATAAGAGATGAAGGAATTTTCAAATTCCTAACAAGTTCATTTATCTCCAAATAGAAAAAAAAACTTTTGAAATTGGCATTGTTTTTTTTTATTATGTGGTGATTTTCTTTTCATTTGAACTTTAAAAAATAGACTTCGAAATTTTGCTGCGAAATAAAATGAAATATAATGTGTTCTCACAATCATCGTAAATATTATTTTTCAAAATGGTTGGATAATCTAGAAACGCCCAGATTTCACAAAAAATCCTGTAACAATTCAGTTTGTATTGCTCAGAGTCAGTGACCGAGGCATTTTTTTTTTTTAACGGAAAGTGGCGAATAATAAACTCAGCAACTAGGTATGATGTATACTTGTACAGTAAATGTTTTTGGTAAAGTTGTCGAATTCCGCTTTATGTAAAGAATGCTCTTTAAAAAACAACACTTGATTTCAACCTAAATATCTAATGGAGACAACTATTTAAGTCAGGACTTTAAGTAAACATGCACAAAATAGTCGTTCAGCCAACTTTTGTGTGGGGAGAAGTACCTAACAAATGACATTGTAGGTATCCTCCAGATGCGGCAAAATATCTCATCGGCCACACGAATGAAATCGATGTCAGAATTTAGATAAAAATTCCCTGTTTACGAATATGTCGTTCGGCCGAGGAGAACCTTGTGGTCTACGCGATTATTCGAGCAAAAAATACCTTTCTTCTAGCGACATTTTTAAATTACCCGGATTTTTACGGTCATCGCTTGGACTATATCCGATAAGACCATATTATAGATGAAATTGGTCTAAGGCGTAATAAATTTGAATTAGTTGTTCTTTATCTAAAATGTTACTTATTCTTTTGAAAAAATAGGTTAGTTTTTTAAAATTCGTTGCTTTTATTTTTAGCTTGGGAGTTCCAATTTAGGTGTTGATCAATTATTCCTAAGTACTTTATCATTTGTATTTCGTTCAATGTTGGGCAGTTGCAAGAAACTTCTTGGTACACGTTTACGAAGAAGATAATACAGGGTTTTCCAATAAGAGGGGTTATTTTGAGAAGAAGATCAATGGTTTCGTTGCTTGTGTGGCACGTAGCGCCGTCTCGTTGAAAGTAAACGTTGTCCAGATCAATACCATCCAATTCCAGCCATAAACAATCATTAACCTGTCCGGTGGTGAATTTCTGGAAAGAAAACGGTCCCGCTGGAGGGAGTTTTTTCAACAATCAAAATATAGAAAAAAATAAATGCCACCTCGTAGAGTATGAAAAAATAATAAAAAAAATCCTTTGAAACAAGCACGAAAAAACAAATAATAAGCTATTTAGAAGGAAAAAATAAAAACAATTTTGCAGAAATCGCCAACCATCGAAATCGGAGCAGATTTTTGTTTTTACTTAATAAAAATCAGATTCACGTACCACAATTTTAATGATGCCAAGGGGGGAAGAACAACTTTTTTCACACACTTACATATACGTATTATTATTTACACTTACACTATTGTATTTTCATTATAAAAAATCAACAAAGGTACACAATGTTTTTGCAGTCAATAATTACGATAACAAAAACACTAATCTAATTATTATGTACACTATCTTAGGAATAAAATTGTCTTCACTAACTAATACTGCTTTTTCGTATGGTAGTCTTCGAAACATGGATATACGCAAAATGCAAGATTGCAGTCGGTGCACATATATTTCGTGTCACTTCTTTTTTGATCTCAAACTGCTGTATGTCTACACACATGGCGTTGTCGTTGAGTTCGCTTTCCTTGGTCTGCAGTTTCTGGTACAAGACGGAGAAAATGTTTTCCCAAAAGGCGAGTTGGTTGATCCACTACTTTCCTTCCTCCAGATGATGCCGGCCTTGGCGTGTGATATTTTTCGATCATTTGAGACACTAAGTTTTCCCGGAATTCGTTAAATGATAAAACCTTTTGCGTTTTCAAACGATGCAAAAAGAAAGCATTTAGTGTTCCAATGTCTATCAATCTGAAGAAAATTTTCTTATACCATTTTAGAGACGTCCTGGAATTGCTTGCGAAGCCCAATATGCGGTCCACTTTGTCAACAGCTCCCATATTCTTGGTATAATCTAAAACTACCTCTGGTTTTATTTTATTTTCTCCCGTGGAGAAGTCAATTTTATCAGTAACAGATTAAGATTTGTCAGATGAGCTATCCGAATGAAGATCCTCGTAAACATCTTCATCTTCACTTTCGATTAAAATATCAGCAATGTCTTGTTCATTCAAAGGGTAAACCATTTTTTATTTAATTGAACAAGTTATCAATACGAATCACAAAGTCAAAACACTGTCCAAATTATTAATAACCTAAAATAATAAAATGTCAATGATAATAACAGTATAACGAATAATATTTCAAATAGTTCACAGCAATCAGATTCACTATTGAATTTTGTTCAAACTGTCAAAAACTGTATTCAAACTGAAAACAAACACTGTCGGTACAATATATGTAATAAATATTCACATCCAAACACGTGAGGTAATTTTTAATGCAAGATGATTAGGTTATTCAGTGTAAAAACAAACAAAAACCACAAATTTTACTTCACAAAAGACGTCGCTCGCAATAAAAATGTTGTTTACCACCGACTACCAGACGGTGACGTCACGAAACATTTTAATTGTGAATAACTCCGTTGGTAATGTACTTAAAATCGCTAAAAACTTTTGCAAGTTATGACAAATTGTCCCTAGATGGCAGTAACCATCGGTTTTCCGGAAGAAATTCAATAATTAATTAATTTTAGGCGCAACTGTACGGGTACGGTCATACTCCTTACGAGGAATTTTTTTCTCACCGTACCTGTACGGTCATACCACCGGACAGGTTAATCATCTCTCGATAGCGCAATCCATTCACCGTAACTGTTGCTCCAGCGTCATTTTCGAAAAAGTAAGGTCCAATGACTCCGCCAGACAGTCACACGTTGAGGATAGAGAGGCTTTTCAACAATAACTCTTGGGTTTTCCGAGCCCCAGATGCGACAATTTTGCTTGTTGACGAATGGACGAAACCACCGAGGTGGCAATGGGCCTCATCACTCAAGATGATTCGCATTTGATTAAAATAGCGGGCTATTCAAAATAACACCTCTTATAGGAAAACCCTGTACTATGAAATATGAAACAGAACATGAATTGGGTTCGATTCCTAATTGTGGCGTTATCTTTTTTACGTTCTGTGCCTTGTTCTGTTTCATATTTCTTTTATATTTATTAGTAATATATTCTTCTTCAATAGAGCTTTAATCATTTTTTACCATCTCCCCCGACATAAGTAGCTGTTTCTTATAATAATTGGTTAATTAGTTGATTCGCCCTAATCTAGAAAATGCCTGCGTTATTTGGCCTGCATTCTATGATGTTCACATTAATTTATTTATGACATTAATCATAGTGAATCCGTACAGCATCGTTGCTTGGAGGTTAGGTCTAAAAAGAGGCGATTGCTCATACAATTAACTTGAAGAAAAATTAAATATTTCTTCTTTAGAAAAACGTAGGAAGGACTCTGATCTCATCTGTATTACCAAAATTATTAATAGTATGATTGATCCACCTACTTTGTTGCAACTCATCACTTTCAATATCCCGTCCCGTAGACTCGGAAATAATGATTTTCTTTTCCTCAATCAACACTCCACAAATTATGGATACCATGTATACATATGTAAAGTGTGCCTAAATGTCATAGAAATAAGTTGTTAGTGGTTAGTAAAGGTTTATGATAACTATAAAAATGTAATTATTAATAACTAATTAAAAATATACAAAAATAAATTTACCAATTTCCAGATTGGACAACTCAACTCAAGTTCTGTTCCTATATTGAGTTGACATTATCTTTATTGTTTTGGTGCCCTGTTTTTGTCATAGCTGTAATTTTTTAATTATCCTGTATTGGAACATCTTTTTTTTGCGTAATATGTAATGTGTTGTGTTTTTTTTTTTTTTTTTTTTTATTAAGTTAAAAGAAATACATATTTCGCTTTGTTAACTTAAGTGTACATTGATTAAAAACAAAAATAATATTTATATAAATAATTATGGTTTACTACCTAAGTAACATATTTTTCTTAAGTAAGAGCATTTTGGTTTTGCTCATTGATCTTGAGGGCAAACAGTTTTTTCTTAAATATATTTATTCTATTTACGGTTGTCAGGCTATCAGGAAGGAGATTATATATGTGTACACCCTCATGGCCTATGTTTCTTTTACCACACTCTGTCTTTGCTGAATTTGTGTATAATTTATTTATTTTTTTTTTTTTTTTTTTTGTAATTGGACATGGTCCGTTAATAAATAAATAATTAAGGCAAAACCAAGTACTATTTTTAAATTGGTTGCGTACTTTCATACCCTTCAGTACTTTCAACACTTTTGTTCAGTTTGATATGTATTTCAAATGCGCTTTAAACATCTTATTTTTTAAGTTTTCCGTGAAAACAAATACTGTTTTAGAAACTAAATTATCTTTCCGGTGTACACATTTAATACAAACATTACTATTTCTAAATAATAAAATTTTAATATAAGACCTGGAAAATGTCATCAAAAACGCTAACCACATTTTTACTGAATTTTTTACTCCAATCGTAGAAATGAGAGAACTCGATATTTCGAAAACACATTCTTTTTGTTTGGGGAATTTGTAAGAAAACTGTTGACGGCCGGCGTGGTCTAGTGGTATACGCTTTTGACTACAGATCCGAAGGTCGCGGGTTCGAACCCGGCGTGCGCAAATAAATTTTATTTGATTAATTTGTGTTATTTTCACAATTAATTAATTTAAAATAATATATAGTATATTTGCGGCACGTTCCAGAGTGGAAGATACTCTCAGTATCGCCCTGGTGTAAGACCACCATTCAGAATTGAAACGTTGCTTGAAATGGCTTTAGCCGTGTTTGGTGACCAGATCTGAATAGCCAGGTACTTCCCCACCTTCCTCTTCCCCATCTCCTTCCCCTCCCCAATACCCTCAGCCTCACAACATACCCCAATTGGGGATGTCATAGTCTCACTGGCTCCAGACGGGAGCAGTTGGGACTCTTGTGCGGTATTACTGTAAAAAAAAAAAAAAAAAAAACCTCACTTTTATCTCGTTCATATAAGAAAAAAAATATTTTTAAAAGATTAACCGATTGTTATAATAGTGATGCGAAATAATCATCTTGGCTATTTTTAGAATTTTATAAATGGCATCCAGTATAAATATTATTTCTCTTTCTAACATCAAAAAAAATATTTCCGCATGGTAGAAAAAAGGATAAAAATACTAATAAAATATGGACATCCGGTCATATATGACCCTAAAACGCTGGAAAAGTTAAGCGTGAAGCGGAATTCAACTAGTTTATCATGGATATATAAAAACTTTTTTCCTTTTTTGACCACATGCATAGAAAAGTTTAGTATCGATTTTTAGATGGTTAGTATGGGGCCCATAGTTATGGGCCAGTATATCAACACCGTGATTGGTTTATTTATGTCAACACCTCTCGTTAGGCTCGTTAATAGCCGGCTGACTGGCAACATTTCAATTTTAGTTGATTAACACGACACTTGAAAGCACTTTGGCAAGTTTGAAACCTTTCAAGAAAGTTGATCAAGTTTTTAGTTAGAAATCCTGTCACTCAACAAAAGTTGATCAACTAAAATTGAAACATCTGAACCGCTTTTAATAAAGATATTAACATCAGTCAAGTTGCTCTCAGGCAAGAGCCGTAGATAGGTGAGGAGAGTGGTTTATTTATGTAGGTGAGCCTAGTGATACCATTACTATAGGAACAGAAATACCTGGACTGCTCATTGTGTTGTTCAAATGTAGTGTTTTTTTTTTTGTTTGATGTTTTGAAAACATTTTGTCGCAGGAGACACACCTTTACAATTCATTTTTAAAAGGTGGCTAGAAATACCCTGTATGTCCAAAACTGAGTCACATACGCATAGCCGGGCCACAAACAGCTGCGCACGAAATCCACAGCCACCAGCGATGTGGTCACACATTGATAGCTGAGCTAAGCCACAAAAATGCCCATTTTCAGTGCGCTTAATCAAGTAAAAAACAAACTCATTCAAGCGCTTGAAGAGTGTGAAAGGCGGGTGAGAAATGTGGTTCCCTCAAGCCAGCACATACGTGTACCTATGACAACATACCCACGCAGCCGTGCCCCGCCATGCCTGGCAGCTCACAGTGAACAAAGCCTAGACAAACTTAGCCGTGCGCAGCTGTATGTGGCCGACCTTAAGCCTCTAATAATAGTAATGTTGGGCTGGTCTATTACACCGTGATTGGTTTATTTATGATTACACCATATCGCCCACTATACGTTAATTATGATAGATGGTCCAGGAGTGCGATTCTCGTTCTTTTAGCCTTAAGCTAAATGATAGCATTCGTCAACGACTGCTATCGTTTGCGAAAGATAGCTGTCCGTCGCTTGCAACATCTTTTCTTAACTATTAAGCGATTCTCGTTCTTTTGATATCCTTACAAGTTCGATTTTGGAGAGACCTAGTAAAAAATCCTAAAGAAGCGTGGTTAAGAAATTGTTAAGAGATTATTGAAAACACAAATTGGTGAAATATAATTAAGTGACGCAAGGTTTCTAACTAAAACTTAAAAAAACAAATACTTTGTATTATAATGCATTTTAATAACTGCTTATTTTATTTATGAATGACATAAATAAGCCATTTATCGAAGATTTACGTTTTGTAAAAAGGTACCTACCTCGCTGGATAGTAATGACTTTTTTACAGATTCACCACTTCTAAAGTGACGTTTGGTGTCGAACTAACGTCGCTAACTGTCACCCAAGTTGATTTATGTTGTCAACGTTTTCGTGTTCGTTTGCTAATTAACTTGACAAAATTGTTTAAAATGAGGTAAGCAAAAGCTATATGTTGTAAGTAAAAGCATGATATCATTTAGATGCTTTTCACCCCAGACTGAAACGGAATTAACAACGTATTATGTCTGTGTACAATTGCATTTTTAGGTCAAAAAGTGAGACAGCTATTTTATTATTATCTTTCGTGTACATCATTGTGTTTGAAACCTAAGAATAGTGTGTAATAGTTACATGTCATCAATTGTCGTAAAATTCAATTTCAGTGTGCAGCAACAGAGTGGCACGGTCAAGACAATTCGATAAATGCTGCTGGCGGATCCATGACAGCCGAGCCAATCTTTTAAAATGGAGACGACATTTAAAACCTAGGAGATTAATTAAATAATGCTGCTCCACACAAGACTATAATCCAATGGCAAAAAGTAAGTTTATTTATCCACTTTGAATAGTGCCTGTTCGACAATGTGTAGTCAATTGAAGGACTAGATGTGCCCAAAGTCCTTCCCAATGACGATGTACGTAGTTTATTTATGTTTTATGGTGCTATATCATGTTTAACAAGTACACAACTGATATTGTGTGTCGAAATGCATAGCGGTTAAACACAAGATACCTTTGGCAGAGAGGATATGCCGAGTCAAAATACCTGATATGTGTATACACAAATTTATTTGTTAGTTTATATAATATGTTTTACTAAATAATCAAATTTCATAAGATACAATTTGATACGTTTATTTATTTCATAGAGATCTCTTCTTGCACGTGGATGTCGCTGATGAGAGTGATGAGCCTCCTGTACTTGTAGAGATGCTAGCGGTAGAGATGCAGTGGAGTGTTGGGTGAATACCCCGTGACAAGCCCACAGTAGACAGACCTCCCCCTCCCCAAGCCAGCCAAGGAATAGACCTCGATTCGTAGCAGGTAATTCTTTATACAAATAAAGTAGCTTCACGTCCATTTAATCTACGTTCGCAGGAAAACCACAGGTTAGTTTTACCCTACTGATGACCGATCATTGCGATAGTAATACTGCTCAGTACGAGAGGAACGGCAGTTTTGGACATTTGGTTCACGCACTCGGTCGACCGGCCGGTGGTGCGATGCTACCATCCACAGGATTAGGCCTGAACGCCTCTAAGGCCGTATCCCGCCTAGGCAAATCGGGCGGTGATACGTGATGTGAGTTCCGCGAGTCGAAAGGCTCTCTAAACAATGTGACATCTATCAGACGGAGACCCCCGTCCGCGGGGGCCTCCGTCGAAGCCCGACGAGGCGAGGCGAGCACTGCGCAACGTGGTTAAATGTCCCGGCGCGATGGCGCCCCGCCTCTGACCAAGCTTAAGTTCGACGTCGGAACTCGGAATCGTCCGCAGACGACCTTCGTACCTGGCAGGGTGTTGTGCCCGGTAGAGCAGCGTCATGCTGCGATCCGTTGAGACTCAGCCCTACGCCAAGAGATTCGTCCGATCGTCTCCACGGAGCGTCGGCCCCCCCATACTGCTGCTGTTTGCGGCCTAGCGCGAGCGAGCGTGTTATTTAAATTATATTTTATAATGTTCGTAAGATCAATTAAAAATTATTAGAGATATCAATTTAATAGTTATTAAATTTTTCAGACCGAAACGAGAGCAGAGCTGATGAGAAGCTGATGGATTAGCAGAACGGCGCTATGTTGGTGAAGAAAACTGGTTCATCGATTCTGCTTATCCTGCGTGGATTGTGCTACACGACGTATGAATTTATAATTCGGGTCGCTCATGCAGACTCATACACATATTCTTTTTGTTTTTAAATCGAATATTATATATCAATATCTTTGAACTAAATATAATGTTTCCCGTTCTATGATTAAATTTATACGATGAGAATGCCAACATTTTTATAAATCCCAACCAGGAATTATTAGATTCCTGGTCAAATAAAATTTTACACGCAAAAAACTTCAATTATCTCAACCAGACAAATTTTCGTCAAACAAATGGTTGAGTATTGGAGAGTTGAGCGCAGAAATAGAAGGATTTATGCTTGCCATTCAGGATAGAGTCATTAATACTAAAAATTATAGAAAGCATATAATCAAAGTTACAAATCAAATTGATGATTTGTGTAGAAAATGTTTGGCTTTTCCGGAAACTATAGAACATATTATATCGGGATGTTCTATATTAGCATCGTCCGAGTATACATTTAGGCACAATCAAGTTTTAAAAATAATTCACCAAAATTTGGTAATTAGACATAACTTGATTGACTGCCGTAATATAGTACCATATTATGAATACGAACCAAATTCATTTTTAGAAAACGAATTTTATAAAATATATTATGATAAAACTATACTAACAGACCGAGCGATTAGTCATAATAGACCCGATATAGTTTTACATGACAAAATTTAAAAAATAACTTATATCATTGATGTCGCTATACCAAATTCCTGTAATATTCAAAAATCTGTTAGCGAAAAAATAAGAAAATACACAGATTTAGGAAATTAAATAAAAAGAATTTGGCATTCTCAAACTATAAAAATATTACCATTCGTTATTTCGGCTACTGGCATTATACCTAGCTCTCTAATTAAAAATTTAGGCGTATTAGATCTTTCAAAAAAATTATATATAAAGATGCAAAAGTCTGTCATTTTGAATACATGTAGGATAACAAAAGATTTTTTTAATATTTATGTTGAGGGATCAGTAGGATTTATAGGCCCTGTTAGAAGTTCTACCGAGCCGAACCCTCTGATATGAAAATATCTGGAGACGGTGAATTATTTTCCCATTTGATCTCTTGTGAGTTGACGTGTTGTTCTTGTATTGTTTTGTATTTATTTTGCTTATATAATGCACTTACATAATGTTGATTGACTAGATGATCATTTGTGGAAAAGTGAGTGGAAGGGTTTAGTTTTTCCTATGGGGAAGATTTAACCCGGACAACAAAATCGGAAGCATATATAATTTGTTGTGTACTTGTTTTTGTTGAAAAATTATTTATAATTATGTGTTGTCAATAAAACGTTTATTATGTACTACATGTCATGAATTATTTTTCCCTATGAGCTATGAGTTTTCCTATTTCATGCCGGAGTTCCATAACACAAGGAACGCAGCTTCACCACTTTGCATTTACATCCAAGGTAACCAAGTTCGGATCACAAATCTGAAATGTTCATTTTTTATTATAATATGACTTTCTTGTGCATATGAAGATCTCACCATTTGCACGTTTAAGGAGCGATTCCCGTGATGATTGCAGTACATATATTCCTGTACTGCAGTACCAACGATAGCTATACGAGTGCAGTCAATTGCTACTATAGTACCAGGGAAAGGATCACCGGACTGCTCAAATATTTGTTTGGCTTTTTGCCTATCTGCAGCAGTCAAAGGAAATTTAACCCACGTCTGGAGTAGTGTGTCGTTGATAGCCGATGAAACATTTAATATGCATCGGCTAACCGACGACCGACAGACAGCCAAGCCCCACTCAGACAGTCCATGCTTTCTTCTCGGTTGTAAGATAGGGGATAACGAGTTCATTAGATATTCTGAATAAATTCAGGAACTCTGTTTGCCCCATTTCCATGGGATTTTGGGCGTCTCTTAAGATACGGAAAGGGATTCTTATTTCGTTGTGGTAAACTTCAAAACCCACAATTTCCAGCACCAGCCCTGCAGCCATTTTATCTGAAACTTATTATTATTTATGTAGAAATCCTCAATGGTATGTGTAGTTTATTGTAAATTAAATCACTTATCTGGCTTTCGACATGTTACGTACTTTACAAACATCGCAATTACCTTATTCAATTCATTTAATAGCATTATTGTGCCATAAACAAGTCACTAATCATGTTTACAGTCAATACTTACGATAATATTAAGTTTTTTCTTGTTAAAACTACGCAAATATTGCTAATTGTCAAAACGTCACAATTAAATGAAGCAAATTCCCCGCGAACGCTAGCGTTCGGCCGCCGAAAGACAGGTCTAGGGGTGCCCTTCGCGTAAGGCTAAAATTTTTGGCGCGCAATCGAAAATCTAAGGATTCCATCTGTCATCGAGAGAACCGGAATCGCTTCATACGAATAAACCGAGAAAAATCGTTAATTTGAATGTAAGGACGATTTTAGTGTCGTTAAGAAGAACGAGAATCGCCCTCCTGGGTTGAGAGATGGTCTGAGCTTAGAGTCGCTGACTAGCGTGATAACTGAGAACCCCTGGTGTATTGCTCCTGCTCCATTTCTTTTACAATTCTCCGATTATTGTTTATGCTATTCTGTTCTTCTTATTTTTATTATTTTTGTTTCCTTACTGTACCAGCTGCTGCAGATGATTTTCTTTCGTTTACATTTCTTTTAAATAACTTGTCTCTTATTTTTCTTCTTATTTTCAGTTTTCTTTTCTTATGTTTTTACTTTTTTGTTATCTTATACTTCACATGCTGTCCTCTTTACAGACTATGCAGATTTTATTTTTACACTTTCTTTTGTTTTACTTAATCTACCGATGTCCTTAAGTGGCACTTTTGGATTGTTTATTGTTTTCCTTTTCTCTTTTTTTATATGTTTTTTTTTCTTCTTTTTTCAGTAACGGCAACGAGTTTACAGGCTAGAACTGAACTCCGTTGTTTGTCTTGTATTGTTTACTTCTCCCCAATAGGGGATGGACAACGGGCCTCGTCCCCGCATACCTTGCTGGAGCTTCTTTTATTTCCTTTTTTTTTTTATTTTTTTTTTTTACCGGGGGACTCCGCCAATCACCTGCGCCACCCCTGAGGATCGTTGGTGGTCAGAGGGGTGACTGTGCGGGTTGGGGTAACCTCCACCCTGCCTCCGACCTCCTGACGCTTCTTTCCCCTAGGTTCTTTAGGGTTTATCCCTCTTTTTCCCATACTTATCTTCAGGGCTCCACCGGGTGGTCGGCTAAGGGGTGTGGAAGTCCTGACCTGCACCAGTCGCCCCAACCACCACCAATCTCTCAACAGGACTGCCAGTCGTGGTTCGGCGAAACTCCCCCGTCACTCTATTATGTCACTTATTTCTTCTTTGTGTTTACAGGTACTGGAGTGTGGGTTCCCTCCACCAACTATTTGCCTGACACTTGTTACCTGATTGTTTGATGCTTATTGTTCTGTGTTGTTCTTAGACTAGTACCTGTAAGCGCTCGCATTACCGCTTCCTAACACCGTATGCGGGACATTGAAGGTCTAGCTTCACTTTAAATTGTAGAGCCGTTTATTCAAAAAAATTAGATTCTTGCGAGAACTCCGAAGGGGTGACCATAAGTCACCTATACCGGGGTGGGAAAGCGGTGGGTAACTTCATTATACGTTAATTACCATGTGTGGCAAGCAGAATGGTGAAAAATGCTCACATATAATTACGAGAGTATAGCGCACATCATGAATGTTTAGTTCAAGTACCTGATGCCCTTTAAATTTTGAATGGTTTTATACCTAGAAGCAGAAGGTACTCATTGCATATTTGAAATGTTGGGAGTAAAAATTTTAATATTTGAATGATTTGTAAAACGCCATTTTTGTGAAAAATCACCTCGAGAGCGCTGTGCAAATATATTTCTACAATGCTCTCTATCTTCTTACCGACTATAGACTAGACACACTATTATCAATTTATGGTTAACAGATTGCATCCACCGGTTAATCGATCACTAATACCAAACTATACATACAATGCATAAATATGACCAATAAACGTGATATATGAATGAGCGATTATAGCACATTACATCAGGCAGCAAGGCATTGTATATTTCGGACAAGTAGCGGTGGAGACCAAATCACCAACATCTGTATATGTACAAAATGCTAAGTTTAATAATGTAATAGGAGCAAGGCTTTTGATAAAGATTTAAATGAAAGAATAATAATTTGTGTCCACCAATTTATTTCCGCATAAAAAGTATTAAAATTAAGCGGGGGCAGTGGTGGTGGTAGCGGCAGCAGCCGTGGCGGCAGACTCCTCCTTCAGCCTGTCCTTCTTGAAAGTTCCCATGAAGGAGTTCTTGTCCAGTGGGGTCTGGAAACGTCCGTGACCGAACTTGGATGATGTGTCGATGAACTTCAGGTTGATCTTTTCCAAGGCAGCCTTCTTGGTGTGTACCCTCAAGGACTGAAATAAATTAAATAAATGTTTAGCAAAATCACACTTTTTCATGTTAAATCAATGACATTGTCTATTTATTTTTGACATTACATCCAATATCGCTGGTAAGTCAGCTATTATATGAGACCTTAAAACAACTTTGTAAAAATATACGACGCTCGTCTTTCGAAGAACACGCGGGAAAAGATCTTAGGTTAGGATACAGACTAGATTTTGACAGGTGTCAAAGACAAGTTGGTGTTGACTGGTTCAACCAGACATATGAATATTAGTAGACCTGCCCTAAGTGATTAAAAGCGTATTATTCCCCACTCCCCATACCGGTTCCATTGGAGCCGGCTGGGCTCGCGTCTGGCCTCCCGTGAATTTAGAAAACGTGACGTCATCATTCTTGTGCGAACTATGGTCGAGGCATCATCGGTTCATTTTACGAAATAACACAGCAAAATGATGGCTTGCGCTATGAAAACTTGTAAAAATAGAAGTGAAAAGGAGAATAAACCCAATTGTCGTATTACATTCCATAGGTAAGCATTATTTTAATTTGTTGTAAGCTGATTCACATCGTATAATATGGATCAGTTTTAGAAACATATACTATCACGCGATGGACGCGACACACAAAGCCGCGTGCACAAGAATCAGGGATGTGCTGTTTACTGGGGTAAGTAAATTATGAACATTCGTAAAAGTGTCTTGACTCGATAAGGAAACAAAATATTCGACTCTGAAAATAGAAGAATTTTTTTGCCGAATTTGGACTTAGCAAATTTGTTCATAACGTGGCGAGTAATTTGCGCTCCCATGTAAAAATGTCTATTGATTCAAAAGCAGATTTTACTTTTAAGAACTAAATGGTGATATCATAATGCGAGATGCCTATTTACCGTCAGATTGATTTATTGACGAATCACTGTCAGCTTTACCCCCTTCGTTCAACAGTTGATTTTACCCCTCGCCATTATCTTCTCGTCTATTAATATTCATATGTCTGTGGGTTCAACCTACTCGAGAATAAGATTCATTCTATCACAGATACATCAGAATAATATAGGGATTAATAGTGTACGTGCACACTTCACCGCTCCAGCCACATTATTTTGTTTATATTAATAAGAACAAATACTGATCATTGTTTATTTTTAATAAATCATTGCTATGCAAATAATTTTGGTGTTAAATGTACAGTATAATAATGTTTGTTATAGATGACGTTTAACTATTACTTTCATACCAAAATATTTCATTTCGCAACATATTTTTGAAGTGAAACTTCTATGAGCGCGTTATGCAATTTCGAGGACAGGAGTGAAACCAACTCGTGACCGTCATGAAAAACCGTGATCATTTCGCTATAGGAGCCTAGCCAATATTATATACCTTTTTTTGGTCACTCTCCAAACTCAGCTTCGCGGTCTAGAGGCAGAGCGCGCGACTCTCGTCGTGAAGAACCGAGGTTCGATCCCCGCTTAAACTTTTTTTTTTTGTGATTTTTTTTAATAATAATTTTTTTTAAAGTGATAAAATGCTTTTTTTTTTTAAAGTGATAAAAGACTTTTAGATATTTTGACTATGTGATATTTTGGTCGAATACGTAATAACCGCGGTCTAGATGCAGAGCGTTCGACACTCGTTATGCAGGACCCGGGTTCGAATCCCATATTTTTATAACTTTTAATTTTTTTTATCAACGATTTGTATTTTCTTTTTGTGATTTTTTAATAATAATTTTTTTTAAAGTGATAAAATGCTCTCGTGCTGCGACTTTTAGATATTTTGGTCGAATACGTAATAACCGCGATCTAGAGGCAAGAGCGTTCGACACTGATTATGCAGGATCCGGGTTTGAATCCCATATTTTTATAACTTTTAATTTTTTTTTATCACATGCTACTTATAAATATGTCAATAGACAGAAAAAAAGAGAGAATGAAATGAAAAGAGAGAGAGAAGAATACTAAAAGTTTCACTTCCGTCGTGCGTAGGCTTGCCACACACTGTATTTTTTTTAATATTATTATTAAACTTTTTATGGCAGTTAATTTTAAAATGATGTTTATTTTTTATTATTCTAGAACCCGACAACACACCAATCGATTTTTAATAAATGAAACAAATAAAAATGATTTTTATTAGACGCTATAATTGGCGTGTTTTAACACTACCGATCAACATTTAGTATTTTGTCTGTCTGAAGATTTGTTAAGTTCCCTTTCAATATGGGGCCTAATTTAAATGATTCGGTAAAAAGTGTGAAATCATTGTTTATTAAAATAGGTAGGTATTTAAGTACCTACACACAAATCTTATGATTTCAGAGACCAATTTGAGTTTTGATTTAAAATTAGCAATTAGAGAAAGACATTAGCAATAGCTGAGCATTGCAAAGTCCGTGGTCAAAGGTCGTAAATAAATATCTTAATTCCATACAGGGTTCATTTTGAATAAAACAAAAGATACAAATAGTCAACATACCTTTCTGAGAGTGATAACCCTCTTCTTGGGTCCCATGCAGCATCCCTTGATCATGATGAAGTCATTGTTGACTTCTCCATAATGGGGGAATCCTCCCATGGGGGTGATAGACTTTTCAGACAGATCATACTCAGTGGAGGCGTTGTTCTTGATAACCTTTCCATCCTTGGTGTGAATTCCTGCTCCGATACGGTAGATCTTCTTGTTCATCTCGGTACGGTGATGGTATCCTTTCTGACCAGCTCTGGCAACGGTGAAGGACACCCTGGAAGGATGCCACGCTCCAATACAAGCCACCTTCCTCAGACCCTTGTGGGTCTTCCTGGGCAGCTTCTTTGTGTGCCAACGGGATGTCACACCTGTAAATTAACACATTGTTAGGATATCAATATAAATATTTTTTTTAATTGCAAGGGAAGTAAAAATTTTTGTCTGGGGCTGGTATTTCAGTTGCTTAAGATTCACAACATTCCCGAAAATATTAATTTGTGTGGGTTATTTAAGTCCTAAAGTACAGGTAATATTTTGAAAATAAAATAAATCTCTAAAGCCAAATATAATATTGAAAATCATAATTGACAGGCTTTTCTGCAAATATCAACTTTTTGTTTTGGAATATTCATAGACGGAAACGAATTGCATTAAAAACTTCTAAAAACCTAGCTCTGCTCTCTACTCTACACAACTAAAGGAAATATCACTGGACTGCTATTGGTAGCTTGTCCGGCCCTATGAGATAAAGACATTTTGTCACAATTGTTTAAATCACAGTTCACAATTTTGTAGGAAATTCGCATGAATAGATGTAGAAAATAAGCTTACCTTTGTAACCCTTTCCCTTGGTGATGCCAATGCAGTCAATCATCTCATCGGCAGCAAAGACATTGTTGATGTTGATGGGCTTCTCGAAGTGTTCCTTGGCCCACTTGACCTTATCCTCGATGGAACCACCGTTGAGCTGGATCTCCATGACGTGCGCCTTCTTCTGACGTTGCTTCAACAGCTTCATCTGGGTATGGGCGATCACGCGGACGACCGTGCAGTAACGGACAATTTTCTTGAAGTCCTTTTCGATGGACTTGCGTCCAAGGTCATCCTGCCATTTCTTGCAAGACTTGGTAAAAGCCTTCTTCTTTGACTTGTACCTAATTCAGAGTAAACATTTTCCAGATAAGCCAACTGTCAGACTACCCGTTTGCCTCTGTTTCAGTAGAGCTGTAAAACAAGCAGGGGTAGCATCTTCTATGAGCGGAAGCTAACACCCTTACTGGCTTTATACAAGCCAGTGCAATACTCTCATGCTGCCATAGGAGAGCTGATTCGTTTTTCAATTAGTACACATAATACATCAATACAATGATTAACAACACAGGTTCTTATCAATTGGATCAAGAATTTAAAATTTAATTGATATTGAGTTGTTTGTTTTACCAAATTTTAATAAAATAAAGAACATGACTTGAAATGATTAAACAATTTTAAAATCTCACCAGTTTTTGTAGAAGCGTCTGCGGCAGTCCTCAGACATATGCTCAGCCCAAACGGTGCAAAGGGACCTGAGGCCGTGGGGGGTCTCAATGTACCCTGTTACTCCCACCACCACCATGGGAGGGGTCTCCAGAATGGTGACCGCCTCGACGATCTCCTTCTTGTTGATCTCTAGAAAGTTGATTATCAATATTAGTTAAATCGTATAAAGTGGATAGTCAAATATATTCTTGCTCAACAGATTGGCTTGATAAGACGTGTTGACTTTGAGGGTTGATCGTCGTTGCGACCACACCTTTCAACACAAGACGCTCAGTCAATTCGTATTGTCTCGAACCATGGATGATGATTCATCACTGTATGACTATAATCTTCTTCATGATATAAATTGTTCAAGAAATCTACAGGATATGTATGAATATCCAAATAGGCACTTTTAATATTCCAACGGCATAAAAATACGCTCTTTCTTACACTAAATAATAGTGAGGCAAATGACATACGTGAGTCTGCTTCCCCATGAGAAAAATGCAACCATCACTTAGCTCCCTCTTACGTATTTTTCGTAAGAAACGAAAGGCTGCATGCCGTCGCCGTGGGAATATTAAAAACGCACATTTAAAAAAAATCGAGTGAGATTGTACACATGTTGAGACATGTTCAAATGAACGTAAAACCATCGGGCAAGAATGAGCTATACTTTTGTTTTAAAAAATCGCTGGTAAATAAAGAAGTTTGTGCAGGGCATGGCCGTTCCACCTATTCATCGTCCAATGGACTGTAGTAGGAAAATGGAATATGACAGGCTTACGCCTGCCCAAAAGGGCGGCGAATTTAATATACGACACGGAGTGCTTATCACTGCATTGAGGGCAGCTTTGCACACATTGAGAACGAGCATCTGGGTTGCCCCTAACACTCGCAATCACATGTCGATAGCATATTGAAAGTAGGTATTTGTTGTACTTACTGGATCCAGGTCTGTCAGCTTCTCTGACCACATGGGTCATGCCAGCTTTGTAGCCAATGAAGGCGGTAAGATGCACGGGTTTGGAAGGGTCATCCTTGGGGAATGCCTTCACCTTACCACGATGACGACGGGACCGCTTCTTGGGGTAGAATCCCATCGAACCATGCCGAGGCGCCGAAAACTTACGATGAGACTAAAAAGAATAACAAAAACATTTAAAATAACTATTCACTATTCACTTTGCACAATAAAACTACATTTTCTCATTATGATTGAATAGATGGAATGAAATTACAGCGGAGAACTGCTTACCATGTTGGCGGAAGCGGAGAAATGAACGAGAAACGTGTGGCAAAGCAAAGTTTGACTTTTTATTTTCAGTGTTGCCGCCCTGCCGGCACAAAAATGCTGCCAGTAACGAAATAATTGATATGTTGCATGGACCTAATTTATTCAGACAACCGAAAATTAGTATTTTTTAATAGAAATCTAAACATGTCAACTATTTTCTACAAAAAAAGCGGCAAGCGACAAGCGACACATTACGCTGTAAGCATAATGGCTTGGCCCATGCTTGGCCTATTTCAGCATATTGCTCGCCATTCGTTCCCACTGGTAGCCACGCAAATAAATTGCACTTATAACTTGGTCTGTCACAGGCTTTAATTAATTTCAAAAGATTGTTATTTTATCTTTATATTTACCGTAGGTACCGTAACATTTGTAAGAATGTTATGCGTAACGCTAAAGAACGGTACTATAAGCAACAACTCGACCGAGATACATCTAGCAAAAATATGTGGAAAATCATTAAACAAATTACATACACTAAACATAAAACTGAACTCAATATTAACGAATTACAAGTTGGGAATACATCCATCATTGATTCGGACATAATTGCGTACCACACAAACCAATACTTTACGATGGTTGGGTCTAAGCTTGCAGAAAACATCTTAAGTGTCACCAAGGAAACCGAAGACTCACTGGCATTGTCAATAGAATCAAAACAAAAACCTTTTTCATTTAAACTCACCTACGACAAACGAAGAGGTTTTAAAAATCATTGACAGTCTTAACACTACACACTCTAAAGGTCCTGACAATCTAAACACATTTATACTTAAAATCATTAAACACAATGTAGCAACGCCTCTATCAAACATTATCAATAAAAGCTTTTCCTCGGGGATTTTCCCCGATCATCTTAAAAAATCTATAGTAGTACCAATCCACAAAAGTGACCCAAAAACCAAGTTAACAATTATAGACCAATATCCCTGTTGAGCGCAATCTCAAAAATTATTGAAAAAATCTTTAAAAATAGATTAAGGGGGAAGTATCATAAATAGCGCTAAACATCACATTGTATTTACCTAGTAAAAGGAATACCACAAATAATTTATCTAAAAATTCTATAGGGGTAGTTAGAAAAATGTCTTATGTTACCAGTGAATTAACTTTTTTTATCGTAAACTTTTTTATTCTATATGAAATACACATTGCAACTTTACGTAAAACTTCAAAAATGCCTTCGCTGGAAGCAGAATAGCTCCTATCAGAGAGATTTTTTTTTTAAATCCATCGGTCATCTCAAAGTAAATATGATACAGGTCATTTTAAATAAATAAAAAACACTTTAACATATTATATGGATTTTTGTTGTGATAAGATTAAACTTCCCGAATATTTCAATTATTTTCCGTCATACAAAATCCTATGGATGAAATCATTGTCCATAGCTTGACCGAACACCGCTAGTCACTGTCAGGAGTGGTATATTTATGACTGTCAGTGTCTGTCAGTCTCGAGGTGAATTCGGAAGTGAGAGTACGCTTATTTTGTTTATTCTCCAGTGCTCGGCCAACTTTCAAATTTCTAATAGGAATCCAGAGGAGATTGGTGCTATAGCCAAGGGGTAAGTGGAAATTAAATATTATTTATTTTGTAATATATAATTTGAAACTTGTTTTACGGTCTCAACTTTTTTTTACCTTTTTCAGGTACCAGTACGTAAATAATAAAGGGGCACATAAATGGGAAATAATAAAGGGACTCGCGCGTACAGCGCCGAAAGAGACCGCTCCACTGGAGGAAAAGAAGAATAAGGTTTGTCAAAATACATCATTCCGATGGACACGTTTTCTACAAATTTTTACCGACTTCTATCGAAGTCGGTAAAACGGAGTAGGTGGTGGCTTGAACTCGGATCTAATTTCAAAATGCATTATTTCGGCATCAATCATAAATTTCTCCAGTTCTCTACCGATTTAGTTCAAAATCGGGATTAGGGAGTTTGGATGTGCACTGTACTCGGATCTAATGTCAAAATGCATAATTTCAGCATCCATCTTGGATTTCTTCAGTTCTCTACCGATTTAGTTCAAAATCGGGATTAGGGAGTTTAGATGTGCATTGAACTCGGATCTAATGTCAAAATGCATAATGTTGGCATCCATTTTGAATTTTTCGAGTTTTCTACTGATTTGGTTCAAAATCGGGATTAAGGAGTTTGGATGTGCATTGAACTCGGATCTAACGTCATAACTTCAGCATCCAGCTTGAATTTCTTGAGTTTTCTGCCGATTTGGTGCAAAATCTGGATTACGGAGTTTGGAGATGGACTTTGCGAGACTAGTGTGAAGGTGCTTTCAACGATTCTACCGATTCCTTTCAAACTGTCGCTAAGATTGGGAACAATGTCTATCAGTTTTTGTTGTTTGTTTTTAGGGTGTTATGCCGTGTTGCGCTAACTCCTTCTTTAGCCGACGTTTCGGACAGCGTTGCAGTGTTCATCATCAGGGCAGATCAGGTAGATCCGAAGATGTGATCTACCGGATCTGCCCTGATGATGGACACTGCAACGCTGTCCGAAACGTCGGCTAAAGAAGGAGTTAGCGCAACACGGCATAACACCCCAAAAACAAACAACAAAAATGCTTTTGGCCGTGAAATCTAAAAACTTACCTAATGTCTATCAGATCCATTGATAAATGCACTGAATTTCGTTGATGGCTAATTCCGGGTAGTAGTATTATAAATAAATTATTAAAAAAATATATATAAATATATATATGAGAGAGAGAGAAAATAAATATAAAATAATATATTACCGGTAACATGCATAGTAAGAATTATAGTGTATTTTATACAATGTACAAAAAACTTTTTTAATAGCCTTAACCACAAAGAAAGCCAAAGTTTTGGCACTTTTCGAGGATATTATGCTAAAAACATGAAAAAAGTATTTTTAACCAAGACATTTAGATAATTTTTTATCAATTTTTATCAACTTCTTTATATCTATCTTAGACTGTGTTTTTTTCTTAGTTTATGTACTTCATTCTACTTTTTTGTATATCTAAGTTAATATTGTAAAATATATTCTTTCCCGAGTACGAAAAAAACATTGAAATAAATTTTCAAATTACATTCATGATTTACAAATTAACTTTTTTCCATTTCTATCGCACTAAATATATAATCAAAAAATATTTGTCGTAACTTAATTTTACGTTTTCCCTTTTTTCACACCCATTGCTTTCTGGTAATATTATATTAAAAAAAACAGTTATTGTCATTACACAAACCATACAATCAAATTTATGAACCAAAAATCTTTTCCAAGTCAAAACACGATTAGATTCTATGTGACTTTGAGTAAAAAACTGAGACGTCAAAAAAGGTCCAGGGCGCAAAAGATGTGACTGTATATCCATTATTTTGCTAGTATGATTTTTATTCTGTCAAGTTGTATCCATTATTTAGTAAATAAATATAAATTTTATAAAGCACGTGTATTTTTATTTCGTATTTTATCAAAACCGTGTCAATCATCCCCCTATCTACTCAAAAGACGCGGTGTTGGTTTTGAAACCGCAGCTGTTCTAGCGGCCGACCGATTCATTTACAAGTAGCAATAATACCTAACTGTACTGAAGTCGAGATTTGATACCGTCCCCTTAAGTAATTACATAGAGAACAGAAAACTTTTAAGCAAAAATCAGTTCGGCTTTCGATCGGGGAGAGGTACGGACGACGCCATAGCACAACTCACAGAACATATTTCTAATAATATAGATCGTGGAAAGAAAAACATCGCAATATTCTTAGACCTAGCCAAGGCTTTTGACACAATTTCTCACAAAATACTCCTCAAAAGACTACAAAATATTGGAATTGTAGGTATGCCATACGAATGGCTAAAGAGTTACCTAGCAGGTAGAAGCCAGCAACTCAAAACTGGTAAAACTTTGAGTAACTCACTAGGCACTAACTTTGGTGTACCACAAGGAAGCACATTGGGACCCCTTCTATTTATAATCTATATCAATGAGTTGTGCGAGCTACCAATCGGTGGTAAAACTATGACATTCGCAGACGATACGGTAGCTATCTTTGAAGGAGATGACTGGACTGACACACACAAACTTGCTGAAAGTGGAATTAATGTGATAAAACAATGGCTCAACAAAAATCTACTAACACTGAACACTTCCAAAACCAAATACATGAGATTCAGCTCAACCATAAAGGGACAACCTAGCACAACACACACAATAAAAACACATAATCATGACTGTAACTCCTATAATGCTGAACCTAACTGCAATTGTGAAGATCTTGAATGTGTGAAAAACATCAAGTACCTAGGTGTTATAATAGACAATCATCTTAAGTGGAATTATCACATTGACAATCTTACAACTAGGGTAAGAAAACTTACTCATATTTTCTTTGCAGTGCGAAACATAATTAGACAAGTAGATCTAAGAAAAATATATTTCGGACTGTGCAACCCCCTCTTAATGTATGGTTGCATTGGCTGGGGACCATCAGGAAGATCAGTTCTAGATCCGCTTATGAAGGCCCAGAAATCAATAATTAAAGTCATAATGCGCAAACCATATAGGTTCTCTAGCGATAAGCTCTTTAAACAATTTAATGTACTTGATGTTCGTCAAAACTATATAAAAAAGGTTATTATCCATGTACATAAAAATCTAGACAATATTAATAAAATTGACCATAAACACATCACAAGAAGCCACACCAGAAATGACCTTATGATCCCAACGAGCAATACGGCAAAGTACCAAAAGACACACACATACTTGGGACCTAAATTGTACAACAAAATCCCCCCTGAATTAAACATAAAAACTTATAATATTTCATACATAGGCCCAATAATAACTAAATGGTTGATTGGACTGAGCAGAGGAGAATCTGAAAAAATGTTAAAAAACGTCACGTAATAAATAGACATAGACTAATCACACACTATATATATCTTCCATTATTCTAATTATTGTTCATACACAATTGAAACATACACAACAGCTCAAGTTCGACTCTATCATAAGATTGTAACGATTAAACATCACAAATTAAAACATTAATGAGATATATTATAGACATAGACAAATCACACACTTACTTTAACATATTTTTTGGTTTCTTGGAACGGGCAATTTGCCTAGTTAGGAACCAATATTTCGACCTGATAAGGTACAATAATCAATAATCACAAAATATTTTAATTATATCTTGTATCATATTGTACTGTGTGTAAATTTAAATGAATAAATAAATAAATAAAATAAATCTAGAGAAGCTACGTTTTAAATTTTGGAAAAGTGTGTATTTTTTATTATAAAATTGTTACACCGTTGGTTGTTGCATAGGAGAGGAGGATCAGATCGATCGGGTTTTTTGCGGGGAGAACCTTTATGTGGGGAAAATGCGGGATTCTGAGCATTTCTTCATTATTCAACCTTAATGAAAATTTCAACAGATATTTTTTTCAATTAGGAATTTGAAAATCTCTTGTGATTATCTTAGAATGTATGCCTTTACGTGGTATATCATTGTATTGCACGAACCCCTAATAACATTATAGAAACATTATTTTAATTTGTTGTTCTCCTGTAGGATTTTGGCTTTCCAAAAAAGCCCCTCCAAATTCAGTGTGCCCATGTTTCCATAATGGAATAAGATGGAATAAGTTTCGTGGCTTAAGATGGATACGAGGGATAATTCAAAACATATAAATATATTTATTAATTTAGATTGAATATGCCATTATTCATTTGTGTTCGGGAATGTTGGAACATCGATTTTAACGATGAGATATTATATAATGCATCTTTACAACCCCCCCCCCCCACCACGAAATAAATAATTGTTTTTTTAGTAGCTAATTAAGTTGAAATCAAATGTTATTTTTTTAATATTGCATTCTAAGTGTGCGGCAGAATTCGACAACTTTACGCACATTAAAAACTTTATTAAAAAAAAATAGAAATAATATTGACATATCTGACACTGGGAATTTCTTTTTTCTCCACTCTCTACTCAATAATTATATTATACCTAGCTCTCTCATTAAAAATTTAGGCGTATTAGATCTATCAAAAAATTTGTATATAAAAATGCAAAAATCAATCATTTTAAATACATGTAGGATAACGAAAGATTTTTTAAATATTTATGTTGAGGGATCAGTAGGATTTATAGGCCCTGTTAGGAGTTCTGAGTTCAAAACCTCTGATATGAAAATATCTGGAGTCGATGAATTATTTTCCCATTTGATCTCTGTTTTGTATTTATTTAACTTATATAATGCACTAACATAATGTTGATTGACTAGATGATCATTTGTGGAAAAGTGTGAGGAAGGGTTTACTTTTTCCTATGGGGAAGATTTAACCCGGACATAAAATCGGAAAAATTAAATACTTCTTGTAAATGGTTCTGATTATTTAAATTTTATTTTTATGTCCCATTTCGAAAATAATATTAAATTATTCACTTTTTTAATATTCCTTTTTTTTTATCCCAAAGACAGGCATCGCTTTGCTAGAGATCAATCTATTAGTGACAATAGATGTCACTGCTCGTCAATCGCCGCCGCCGCTCACAGCTCTGCTATTTCGCTGTACATTTCAAATAAATTAAAAATAAGACCATTTGTTTTGATGTAAATAATTTATTGTTATCGTTGTCTTTTGGGGGGTCAAACACAAATTGACCTAAGGGAAGAACCGCCACTGCAAAGCACCTCGCTGCAAACCGTTATCTTACTTTTAGACTTTCTGGAATGGCGCGTGGTACCGACGCACAGTGGCTTAAATTTGAGCGCTGGCGCGACATTGACCCCAGGTCGGCATGTTCCCGAAATGAATTTTTTTTTACCAATGTGTTCTCAATTAATCACTGACATTAAAAAACCATTGAAAATAACATCCGAAGCTTACTTACTCGGTAATTACGTACAGAACTAAGATGTTCGGGCACGCAACTATGCTGCTGTATCTAGGCGAGTTTGAAGGCGTGCGAAATCAGGTTGTTTGTGTACTTATTTTACAAAAAAAGTATTTTTAAAAATCATTTGAGATATTCTTTAAGATACGTGCTTTATTTAAATAACTGAAATTTTTTTTTTTTCATAAATTATAACTGTTGCCTTGGTTCAAAGTTTACCTTTTTTCCAATTTTCGGCTTTTAATGGAGTAGGAATAAAAATCTTCACGCTAATTTTAATTGGATATTATTGCTGTGTCTTTTTTGTACACGGAAAAAAAAATCACCACTAAATTTAGCCAGCCACTCCAGTAATTGCATTTTTAAGAAATGATTGTACTTAATTTTCGTCAATTTTTTTTCAGAATCCAATATTTGACTCCGATATGTCAAAGAAAGATCAACTTTAGATTGATGTTGATGATGATGTTGACATATTCAATACCAACTTGGCAAGTTTTGTGGATCATTTAAAACATTTATTTCAACAATACTCCTAAACACATCATGTAAACCTACAAGTAGCTGTAATTTTCTGTTTTTGTTTCTTGTGTTTGTATGACTTGTTGCATAGCTTTTATCAAATGTAATTTTATTCTTATTTTTTATGTTTCAAAGTATCTGTCAAATTAAAATTATACTACCAACCGTGTAAAAGCCCTCTGGGCGTTAAACAAATAAATAACTGTATGTAATATTTAGTTCTGCGTACCGTTAGAATAAAATTTAAGTTATTCACAATTATTCACTGTCAATTTAAATTAACATCTGAAACTCAATTATTATGTAATTAGTCGCAGAACAGGGTTACACTGATATTCAGGTGCGCAACTATGCTGCTGTATCTAGGCGAGTTAGAAGGTGTGCGAAATCAGGTTGTTTATGAACTTATTTTACAAAAAGTACTTTTAAAAATTACTTGAGATATTCTTTAAGATACGTGCTTTATTTAAATAACTGAAATTTTTTTTTTTTCATAAATTATAACTGTTGCCTTGGTTCAAAGTTAACCTTTTTTTAGCCTTTAATGGAGTAGGAATAAAAATCTTCACGAGTCTTCACGCTAATTTTAATAGGATATTATTGCTGTGTCTTTTTTGTACACGGAAAAATAATCACCACCAACTTAAGCCAGCCACTCCAGTAATTGCATTTTTAAGAAATGATTGTACTTAATTTTCGTCAATTTTATTTCAGAATCCAATCTTTAACTCCTATATGTTAAAGAAAGATCAACTTAATGTAATATTTTGTGTACCATCAAAAATAAAATTGAAAGTAATTAACCTCTAAAAATATTGCTGTTATTTACATCCAGAACGTAATTACGTTGGTTTATTTATATATTTGCATTTAGTTGCAGAAAACAGATATAAAAGAGGGTATTTCCCTCTTATTATTTAGTTGTATTTGAAGGTGTGCCGAGTTAAGTTCTTAATGTGTTTATCGTTGATTCAAAGTGAAAATTTAACCATGGATAATGTTCTTCAAGGTAAGTTATTTACAATGTATATTATTGTTAAGGGCCCGCTTTCCGCGTAAAGAATTTAGATTTGGGCAACACCCACAAAATTTAGTGTTAAAAGAATCCGACAGAGGTGTCTGAATTCGTATTAGGAATAATTTTGGGGATTATGAAATTAAATTACCGACATCTATTGCAATTTTAGAAAAACAGAACCATTTTTAGTTAGCACCGACCTTAGAGTAATAATGCACCGACCAAATGAGAAGGAAGTCGAAATGAAGATGGTTCTCAAAATATGGGTTTTATTACGGATTTAATTAATTATTTTTTTTTTTAATTTTACAAAAAACATTTACGAAAGTTATTTGTATAGGTATAAAAATTACTTTACTTTACTAAAATACTATTCTCACTTTTATAAAAGTAATTTATAACTTTTATAAAATCAATAAATATATTTTTACATCAATAAGGTTTTAAACTTTTTTACTCGAAAACTATCTTAAAACGTTGGAATTCCAAAAAAAGTTTTTTTTTCTTTTTTACTTGTACTATCAATTAGAATCACCTCCCGAAGTTTGTGCACTTTACCCCCGACATCTTGTATAATATGCGCAATATAATATTTATACACGTGTAATATCTACTTTTGTACATTTATATAAATTATATACACGTTTACATTTTTATGCTCATCAAATTTATTATATTATAAAGATAGATAGAAAGATCCTTAGTGCTTCCTGAGGACTTACAAATCAGAAGACTTTTTTGTAATTATTTATTTATTCATTTAAACAATTCAATAATTATAAAGAGTAATAAAACATGTAAGCAACATAAAATTACATTCTAAAATGTGAAAGGGGCTCTATTTATTTACATTTTTATGAAATTACTACTTTTAATAGTTTTAAGCTTTCAGTGAACTTTCAATTTTATTTTTAACTTCTCTAAATATTATTTGTTTAAATCGTCAAATATAATTTAATCACAAACACAAGATTCACTCAAAATGAAAGATTGGTGGTTCTGAAATGTTCCCATAAATACGGTGAAAGAACCCTAAACTATAAACTTATTACCCTAAACATGCTTCGAGCGAAATGCGGATCTGGAAACCTTATCGTCAATCTGAGCAAAACATACCATGAACGTCAATATAGCAACAGCCTTTGTTCTGCTGCAGTTTCATTAAATGCCGAGAGATCCGTTTACAGTCTCCAAAAAGCAATACTGGGGCACAACCCTAGAAGCAAAGCTAAATGATTGGAATACAGAAAGATAAAAACACACCATTGTCAAAAATATCTTGGCCGTAAATGATTAAATAAAATTAGATTTATTCAGGAAGGCAAGCTATCGATCAAATGATTTGCGAATTCGGAAAAACCGTTATTATTGAGGTTTTATTGATGTTTTGTTTCTCCCGATTTATTCGTATAACCCATTAGTCTACATAATTATCTAGCGGGTTTTCCATTACTTGTGCACTTATGTTAATGTATTTTATGACCGTCTTTGTGTTGCTTATATTTGTATCATGTTGTCTCCCTCTATATTTTGTTATATATATGCACACATTATGTACTTCTTGTTTAGTATTAATTTGTACCCTGATGATGCTTAAGTAAAGCGAAACCGGTCGGTTCTTAAATTAATAAATATCGTGGTTTTAAAACAAAAAAGTATTTTATTTTATTAAATTATATTCCCCACAGTTTCAGAACTTTCAATAGCTTCTTTCGCTCGCATGTTCATTATTATTCTGAATTCCACGTTCGAGTATTGTTATTTGAAACAGATGGCCCGTATATTATTATTACATATTATATTATATTTCGGACATCGTTGCATTGTGAATTAATAAGAACTTGCCCTGTAATTTCTAATGTTTTGGAATTAGTTTTATTTCCCAAAGTACGTATTCTGAAAAAAATAAAATAAAATTTTTTATAACTTTTTACTACACAATACATAAATAAAAATAATAATTAATTTTTATAATAAATTATCGTTTATCGTATTCTGAAAAAAATAAAATAATAATTTTTATAACTTTTTACTACACAATACATAAATAAAAATATGAATTATTAATTTTTATAGTAAATTATCGTTTATAATAAATATAAGCTTATAAATCAAAAATTGTATTTTTTTCTTCTCACCTATTAGATAGGATATAATTTTATGAGATATCATTTTTTCTTTGAAATACGGGATATCTTTCGTGTATTTCCCATCTTTGAAAAAACAATATTTATTAACTCATAAACTTTACACGCGTAAAAATTATCTTTATAGATTCAAATATTTGCACGTAATCGCACGTCTGTAGATCATAGAACGTTGAACGACATGTCTGCCCCCAAAGCCCTCGAGTTGGCGAATGAACTTTTCAAAGAAGATAGGTTAATCTTCAAGTCGGAGCGAGCGCGCTATAATAAATATGATTTAAAAGCAATAGGCGTAAGCGACAGTTGTGAAAATGTTTAATAAATCACGGCGTATTTCAAAAATAGCAAAAATCACTTTTGGGGTCTATTGAGTAGCATTAAAAGAAGCATTGTGATTTTTTTCATACATATAACTTGTAAAATAACAGAAATAAACGTGTTAATAATATTTTTCGGAGCATACTTTGCGATTTATTTCTATCGAGGGAATTTCAAATAATTACCGTTTCGGCTTTTGGAACAAATAGATACTATCTTAAAGAATAACATATATTTTTTTAAGAGCTTAAAAACTTCAAAATTTTAAGGAAAGTATGTCGGAAATTGGATGAAATTCGAATAGTGGGCCCTTAATATTTAAAAACTTGCTCAAAGTTGTAAAGCCATATTTTTAATGCAGTTTATATTTAATTCGGTAAGCCTTTAAGACTTTTTAACTGTATTTTTATAATCTGTTTTATAAAGAATTATAATCTATAAAATAATTATTTAAAAATGTTATTATCTGGTTTTTTAAAGAATTATAATGTACAAAATTGTTCACTGTATTTTTATTATCTGTTTTCTTAAAGAATTATAATCTATAAAGTACAAACTTAGCGCCCAAGTTACACGCTACTTTTTATAAAAGCATTAAAATCATTATCAACATTTCAACTAATTAGAATTAACAAAAAATAAGTGGTATTTCTTATTAATACTTAAAAAAAACATCAATGATGCCAAATGGTCGAACGCCGAGAGCGATGTCGCGCCAAATCATCAAAATTGGCCACTGCGACGCTCCGAAGCATAAATTAACCACTCACGGCAAAGCAGCTGCATATTCAGTCGACCGGTTTGCAGAACTGCTAGTTTTTCCTTGCGCATGCGTACTGGTGTGTACTGCAGTATTTGCTTTATCTTTGTCTATTAACCATAACTAATCTGAGAGTGATTTATTCCTTTATTTATGACTAAACTATTGTCTCTGCTCACGTTTGCTGTCATTTCGGGATGTGGGAGTAGGAGTTGATTGTTTTCCATTTGTTTCTGTCTTTTCTAACGTTAATACTAGTGTTATTAGTGTTTATAGCGCACACTTCTCGAGCAGTAAGTAAGAAAATGTTGTTTCTAGGTTTTATATTATAGATGCCTGCTAATTAGTTGGTCGTATTGGGCTAACAGATCTGTCATTATAAATTTATTTTTATATATTTATTCATTACGTTTTGATTAAAATAAATATTTGAACAGGGAATTAAGTTATTTGAATGCTTTAAATAATAAATAACAAATTGCGCTATTCCCCTTAAAATAATACGTGCTTTTTAGTAATTTTTATGTTAACATTTTTCCTTATTTATTCTCTATTTAGTAACTCCCAGTTAGTTGAAATGAATAAACAGCTTATCGTGTTATGTGACATGTTTGAATTCAACACTATCTTCGCATCCTGCTTTGAGGTCAATTGTTAACCACACATTTATATTATCACTATTGAATGAAATTGACAAAACCTAACTACTTGATTCATTTTGAAGGAAGTATGCTATGCAGTGCTTTATTTTCAGAAAACATTCCAACAAGTCTTTCATGTTGCCTGACTTGTTTTTTTTTTGTGGAATAATAATACTATGGTTCCTAGAATAGCTAATGGCTGATTGTTTATTTTAGTGTATAAATATGTATTAAGCATTCCAAGTATTTACATTAATTTAAAGATGAACGATTTTTTTGGTAAACTTTGTCTGCAATTTGATTTAAAAAAATACATTATTTGTTTTCAGCGAAGGCGGGGTGGGGTGGCTAGACAAGTAAATTACAATGAACCCGATGGACTTTGAAGGTTTTGTAGCCAAAAATAGAACCATTTTACATAATGACTCATTGAGGGAGATATTGGTCTACCCCACCGATGATGTATCAGTGAGTGCTTAAAATTATATTATTTTTTTGGTGTTTTACGCTATAATATTTAAAAATTTCCATGTTAATATAACACATATTTACCATTTAAGCTAACCAGGTTAGGTCTGACAACAAGAAATGTTGACATTTTTTTAACCTGGAATTTATGGGTCAATGAAATTATTTTTTGCTCGCATCGTCACTTTGTTGGAGCTTAGATGTTTCTATGTAATTTTCAAAAAATAAGAGTCAACGCCATTTGTTTATTCCACTCCACTTCTGTCTAGAAATTCAGGAAAGCCATGTAACAACTAGTAGTGATATAAACAGGATAGGACTGATTTAATGAGGAACTGCAGTACATTTTTTAATATTTTTTTTATCAATAAACCTTCTATCTTAAATACCTGTATATATATTTTTTTTTATTGTTATAGTTGGTTTTAATAGTAAAAATAATTTTCTAAGTTTTAATTTTTCGGGTCTCCAAAAAACGCATCAAATCTATTTACGTGACCTGTGACATCACCGATGACCAGTCTCAAGAAGCCTACTTTTTTTTTTAACCGGCACTGTATTTTGAATGGGAGTCGAGATGTTTTTTATTCTGCGAAGAACACTAGGTAAAATGATAGCATCTCGTCACTAATGATATTGTTTTGAATCAAAGTGCAAAGTTACATCCATGACCACACCTGATAAATAATTTACCGGTGTTTGAAAACCTACATATTATTTTCATCAGTTCAAATGTGAATGTGGACCAGAGTTGCAAATGAATATGTTCTAAAATACCCACAAGAGATGTAGAGATTCTCAAATTCCCCACAAGTTACCTCAAATTACCCTCAAAATGAAACAAAATTCTACTTAAATTAACATTTATTATTTATTATTCTCTATCGTTCAGGCTTTAAAAATAGACATTTGTGGATCTATGGTGAGAGGCACGAAATAAAAGGCAGTGTCGTGAAGGTCACAGTGTTTATTGAGTCAGTTGCCGTGACGAGGAGATGACGTAGGACAGATGTTGAATACTCCGGTTGCTGTGGTGATGTGGTCTAGGCGGTAGTTGGCGACGGCGCGCTGAGACCGGACTCGATGACTGTCAGGCATTGGCGATCTGGGGAATCAATACTCCAGTGCTGACGGAAGGGCCGAAGGTGCGGCGGACCTTGTAGGCGGTTGAACGGGAGCTGCGTAGACCAGTGAGGATGCTGCGTGTCCTCGTGGTGGTCATGGTGGGGTGGAAGAAGCGCTGGTCAGAGACACTGGAACCAGGGCGCTTGTAATCCGAGTAGCGCTTGCCAGGGACGGCGATCTGGACAAGGCGCTAAGATGATGTCCCGATAGAGTCCATGATGGTACGGGCGAAGCCGGGTAAATTGTCCTTTGCGCTAGTAAGAGGAGCGCGGGTATTCACTCGTTGATTCTCGGCGGACTGATGACTGACTGACTGACTCGCTGCGTCGGGCTTATTTATACTACACGGCCGATGGCAACAGTAGGTAGTAAATTGCAATTAAATCGAGGCCCTCGCTCGGTCTGGCCCTTTCCCGAAGTTTCGGCGGCACGGCAATTATGCCTAGGCGGTAGACTCGAACCTTCTGGCGAGTTCTCGTAATGTGAAAGACGGCCTGTGACGTATTGTCACCTGGTAGACAAGTAGGTGCTTGTAGTAAGTAGATTGCTTTGTTTACGATGCGATTTCGACTGCAGGTACATAATTCGGGAGTAGGTACTAAGTAGGTCGAGCAGTTTATTATTAATTAATTAATCTAGATTTTTCTCGACGCCACAGACATATTTTGAAAATTTGTTGTGTCGAAAACAAAATATAGTGCATTTTCACAATAATTGTATATATATTTTTCAATATGGTTGGATAATCATGAAATGCCCAGAATCCCTGCATTTTTCACACAAAAAAGTTCTCCCTGCAAAAGACCAAATAAGCAACTTTAACGCCAAGTATAATAGATACCTTGTTCAGAACGAAACTACAAAAATGCCCCCCAGCGGAGGAACTAGGTTTTACTAGCCATTTAAAGACAGTTCTGTACTAAAAAAGTTCTGTTGAAATTCGTAAGATGTCACTAATTATAACTGACTTATATTGTATGTCAATATTTGATTTTTTAAAACACTTTCCCACTGCAGAAGGCTCCGCGCTGACATAAAAAATACAATAGGTAGGTACATCAATGCGCTCTGACCGTAATAAAAAAACGTGCTTGAAGACTATTCAAGAGTAAAAAATGCATGTTTTGAAGGATAACAAAAAAACATGCTTTTTGTAAGCTTTTTTTAATAAGGATTTTAGAAGAAAACAACGGTGCCTAAGTAAATAATATGTAATGCTTTATTAAAAACAATGTCATGACACAAGTAAAAAAAAAAAAATACAGTGTGTGGCAAGCCTACGCACGACGGAAGTGAAACTTTTAGTATTCTTCTCTCTGTCTTTTCATTTCATTCTCTATTTTTTTCTGTCTATTCACATATTTATAAGTAGCATGTGATAAAAAAAAATTAAAAATTATAAAAATATGGGATTCGAACCCGGGTCCTGCGTAACGACTGTCGAACGCTCTGCCTCTAGACCACGAGGAGAGGTATCTCGCGCGACGAGAACCGCGTATACGACGTGTACTCCTCAATTGACTTGTCCCGCGCAATTTTAAATTTTGAAAAACTCACTTACGGCTGTGTTTTTTACTAAAAAAACTTGTCACGCACGTCTGCGAGGGTAATTAGTCGCGTTATCGGCCTTGAGTCACTTGACGGTCATGAGTCGGTTTTACTCCGGTCCTCGAAAATGCATAACGCGCGTAAAGAAGTTTCACTTCAATATATAAAAATCGTATGTAAAGTACATTAAATTTGAAATAAACATTATGAACGTATATAGCATGTACCAAATAAAAATCAGCTAAGCACACCTCACAATAAATATAATATTATTTTACTTATACAATACAAATTGTGAAGACGAATCGTATCAACCTAACTCGATGAACATCTCTGATGCCTGTCCTCAAAATCAATTACAAAACATATTTACATAATATACACAAGTGTATATTATGACTATCACATCGAAAACTAACACGTGAACAGCAAGACCGTTTGTCAATTTACAAAAAATTACTGGCAAACTTCTTCGTATATACAAGTAGGTATTATCTTCGCTGACTGATGACACGCAAGATTTTGTTGAAAATTCCAAGTGTCGTTCCGTGATTAACGCCATCTGTTGACATATTTAAAAATAAGCATTCATTTCTAATTTCTGCCGTAGTAGCTGAATTAATGTCGCCACTTTACGGCAACATAATTTATTATTTTAATAAACTCGAAACTCTTAAACAAATGGTAATTTAAAAATGTGAAAATAATTTTAAAAAGTGGACAAAAATAATAGAAACTATTCCTCGTTCCTTTTTTAAGAATAAATTTAACCAAAGTTTAGTAAACCGCATTTACAAAAACATTAAAGATAGTGCCTAGGAAATAATTATACCACAACCTTATTCTTTTTTTTTTTTTAATTTCTGAACGAAGTCTTAAAGAAAAACCTTCAAGGTATTTTTTGAGGATATTCAAAATTTAAAAATATTTTGTGAACAATACGAAAGGACGGCCATAAAAAGGTCATATTTCTGATTTAATTTTGATAAATGCTAAGTCTTTATAAATAATAAAAATATATAATGTTTTTTTTTCCGGCTAAGAACATCATATTTACCGTATTGCGTAATAATATTTTCATTATTTCGAATTGATAAATTACTAAACACCGCCTTAATCTTAGAAATTCCCCGCAATCGCCCTTGAGGTGATTTCTCACGAAAACGTCGCAATATAAATTAGCCAAATATTATTATTTATTATTAATTTTCGGAATTTTACACAAATTTTTACAACCCTGATGCGGATGTTTTTAACCATAGATAAATTACTTATGGTAGACTGGTTGTGATGAAACTGTAGGTTCAGTAGTACCAACCAAACGGCGTGTTTTATTCATTTTTAAATGACGACTTATGAATTCTATCTATAATAAAAGTTACATATTCAGATTCGGATTTGTTGATCTTTATGAATATATTTGATTCTATACTTCTACTTATTCGAAAAGAGTATCTAATGAACAAAATTTTTTTTTAATAATTTTGTATTCAAAATGTTATGTACAGTGGCGACCCCACCAACTGCATGGTTTGTTGAGAAAGTCAGTCTGGAAATCCCTGTTCGATTCTAGTGCGTGGTGTTGCCCATGAAGAAGATGATATTTTTCTTTTCAATACAGGAGCACATTTCTTTTTTCATTGCAAAACCAAATGAAATATCATCACGATAATTCAAAATGTCAACGATCTTAGTTTATTTTTACATGGGTTTAATTTACGAGTTGATTTTTGATTGTGTTCCCCACTTCAATCAGCATGGAGCTATATGAAAAGATACCAATTGTAAATAGTATTTGTTTTGCTGGAGTTGGAGTGCATTATTCATGAAATTGTGACGAACTAACAACTGCTGAAAATAAACTTTTTTGTTCAATGGTTAACGTCTTGTGTTATCGATCCACCCATCCCGCCCCATCACTTGGTGGTTTGGATTACAGAGACTATACTGTATTACGATTCCAGTTTGTGGTGTTTACCAGAAGATGGCGCCTTATAGCGGGGACCTCACCAACTTCATATATATGTAGTTAAAAAAGTCAGTCTGTTAATCTTTGCATTTGAATTCCAGTGCGTGGTGTTGCCAAGAAGATGGCGCACCGTCAACACCACGGTGCCGGACGCGCGCGTGGCTGCCACGTGTCCGCTGCTCACCCGCCAGGCCCTGCTCAGCTACGCGTCCAGCTGGAACCTCGTACACTTCAAATACAACGCATACTCAAGTTCCTATCTCGACTTGCCAAGGTTACTATATTATTTTATTTTAACCTAACGTATATGGATGTCGTGTACATGATCCATCAGCGGATGATGTTTAATAATATGATCTATGATCTAGCAGGCAGCTTCTTTTTTGATTTGATTTAATGGATTACATTTTTGTTGATGGTGAAGATTTCTCAGATGCCAGGGCAACTATAATGTCGAGATAAAATTTCGGAAGTCTCAATCTAGTCACCCCTTTCCCTTTAACCTTTAACATTGGTAATATTAGTTCCTTGAGTCTATCTTCATATTGCCGGTCTTTCAAAACTCTTGGCATTTTTGTAAATCGTCTTTGTATTCTCTGTAATAGAGCTACAATATCCTTCACAAAATATGGACTCCATATTTAGAAAGCATATTCCAGGAAAGCATATTTAACATCATGTCCGGTGTTAGGTCAAGGAAAGCTTTCCTGATTCAATATGTTTTTGGATTTGCTCTTTTGACAATCCCAGCGATATGTACACGTTTCCCGTTTCAAGTAATAATTATATTACACAGTTCATAAATTTAAATAAAATAATTGTTTATTTGTTACAGATTACCAAATATCCTTTCGATAAAAGAAGATATTTATGAAAGTGATATAGATGTCCAGATCCTTGAAAAGGACTCCAATAATACCAAGACTGCCTGCATTAAGAAACAAGGCTACCTGCTCAAAGGCCCCGAGATTGGGTCTGATCGGATGTTTATTAATTTAGCTTCAAAATCTTTTAAAAAGCGCTATTGCTATTTAAGGCAGCATGTAGATGGCTCATATATATTAGATATTCATAAGGACGATAAGAGAGAAGATGCTAAGCAGTCCATTATTTTAGATCTTTGTACGGAAATTGTAAAAGTAAGTTTGACTTTTTGTTTGTTTTATTTTTATTTGACAGTAACAATGTACCTTGGACAGATTTGAAGCCACTTGTGTGCAGATTCAAATCGGAAATAATTTGTATTTAGTGTGCTAAATTTCACTGACGGTTCCTATTCCTAATTCAGATTTGAGTACAAAAGTAACCAGCTACAGTATGATGCCTAGCTACTTTTATACCCGTATCTGAATGGTTTATTACGTATTGATTTTTGTTAGTATTGACACAATAATTGCTTTAATATTATGTATAAAGTTTAATATTATGTATAAAGTTTAATATTATGTATAAAGTTTAATATTATGTATAAAGTTTAATATTTAACGTATAATGGTGTTGTGCTATATGTTTGTATTGTTATGATTTCAGAACCCTAAACGCACACGCAACTGTTTTGAAATTCGCGTCGATACAAGCACAAAAGGATACACATTTGCCACTGAAACTGAATCCGAATTGGAAAGTTGGATGACTACTTTGAATTCCATTCTTCAACAAAATAAATTGGAAGAAGTTGTGAATAAGGAAGATTTGGAACAAGGTTAGTGTAATTATTATTACTGTTAAGTTATTTAACCCTCAGCTGGTGTTCAAATACGGGGGTCACATATTTATCACCTAAAATACATTAAAAAAAACTATGGAAGCATCTGCCACCAAGACCCGGACAAACCTCACCACATGAACCAAAACATAGAGAACCAGTTGGTGTTGATTATCCAATAAGTGGTTCCCAAGGCAGCAGTACCCATTCCTGCTCCCAAATTATTATGTAATATTTCTTTGTTTAAATATTGCTGGAATAATTCATTCATACATGTATCAAGTGATTATTTTGGGAAGATCATCATTTGCTGCCAAACCGTTCATTTATAGTTATTTATTTGTTTTTCAGATATTCCTCCCGCATCAATTTTCGGAACTCTCAAGGGCTTAGAGCACAGTATGAACCCCCAGTTGATTAGTTACGCTAAAGAAACCAGCGCTACGATCGCCTCAGCCCGCGCCTATTCTCGCCGAAATCTCTTCATGCTCGCAAATAACTCTTGCTCCACCCCAGAACCTCAAGTGGAACCATTCAAGTTGGTATTTTTTAATAATGGTTGGTAATACTCCCCGACCGTTCCCCATTGTATCCTCTTCCATGTTAAACCATTCCATGGGCATCCATAATCTAGCCTACAAAATCCAATAAATTATAATGTGAAAATATAAATATGTAAAATCCAACATGCCATCATAACGTTTTCCAAATATTATCTTACTTTTTGATTTGAACCTAACCATTTTATCAGCTCTACATTTGCAGCAAAACTACTTAGAGAGAACACAAGTGCTCGTCTCTCTTCGTCGTTCCTAACGTCCCCTCATTGTTCGGTCTCTCGGTCAGTTTTTTGTGTTCTAGTCACAAACCATCAGCGTGGAGGCTTATTGGTAATGGGTAACATAGCTACTACAAATAATAATAATAATAATAATTGGATGACTTTTATAGCGCCGTTTTTGTACAAAATCACCTCAAGGGCGCTGCACAAATTTATAATACATTTCTACAGTGATGGAGATAATATACAGTACAATACTTACCTGGTAGGTCACTTGAGATTAACACTTAATTAACATTATCTAATTGTTTATTAGCGAAATTTAGATACAGGATTTAGGACACAATTGGAAAATTGAATATAATTGGACTTTCTCTTAGGAATGGTATATTTAATTTAAGGGTATGACAGCTTAAAAAGGTAAGTTTTTAGTTTAGACCTGAATTCTGTTGGACTTGTTATGGATCTTAGTTCCGGAGGGAGTTTATTCCAAGCTTTCGGCCCAGATACTCCGAAAGCGCGATCACCAAACATAGTATTTAGCTTTCGCTTAGGTTCTATCAGTCTGCCTACAGCTGATGATGTTGCTGATCTAAGAGTTTACCGCCTCAGACCAGTGTTTTCCGGGACGCATAGTTCAGAGATGTCGGGTGGGGCCATTTCATTGATGGATTTAAACACCATCCAGCACAGTTTGTACTGGATTCTTTCAGGGCACTTGAGCCAGTGAAGGTTACGAAGGTGTTCTGAAATGTGCGAATATTTTGAAACCCCGGTTATGAGCCGTGCTGCTGCATTAAACACTGACTGAAGTTTGTCAATTTGATATTTTGGAAGGCTGGCATAAATGCCGTTACAGTAATCGAGACGTGAGACTACGTATGAGTTGATAAGTAGTTTTGTTGCTTCTGTAGGAAGGTTTCTTCGGACAGACTAAAGTTGTCTTAGGTGAAAAAAACCGGTGCTTACAGTCCTATTTATTTGACTTCTAAACGAAAAGTCTGAATCTAAATTGACACCGGAAGTTTGACTCTTGTTTTTGGGATGATATTGCTGCCGGAAATAGTAACCAATAAAAATCCATTCAAAACCAATAATAATCCAAACAAAAGCTGTTCGAATAGAGTAGCTCTCGAACTTCCTCGCCCGGGCACTTATCTGGGAAAATCTTTACTCAGCAGGCATATGGGAATTTTTGCCATAGTTTGTACTTTGCGTTTTTCTCTAGTCCCACGATTTCATTTGGCTTTTTCTTAGTTACGTACTATGGAATATTGAAAAATTATATGTTTTTAACATGAAAATTTATTAATTTACTTTACTAGTTAGTTAACCCCTCAGACCTCTGGCATATATGAAAGTAGGAGAATTTGTGTGTATTTCCGCTTCGCAATCAAATCCAAATAAATGTCCCATTTCTACATTCAATGAAGTCTGATTTGGTAATTAATTTTGGGTGTGCATGATTAATTTGGAGGTTTATTAAATAGCTTACATAGTATATAGTAATAAAAAAATATAAGAACATAATTGAAAAAACATTACGTTTAACATTTCTGATATAGAATCCGTTAGTTCCATTCCATGACCATATATATTTTTTTAACATATGAATAGTTTATAAAATTACATTACTATTGTACAGTTTTTTTTAAATATTTTTTTCTGTACATAACTTAACTGCCCCAGCAATAATAAATAGTTTTTTGTATTTCTTGGGCATTAATGCCCAAGAAATATAAAAAAACTATTTAACAATTTCTAAACATTTTTATTTTATTTTCCAATGTACATTTGTTACTTAAATTTTGTAATTCAAAAATTAATTTAGTTAACAAAATAATAGCACCCTGTAAGTCATCTTTATTGACAATGTTTCCCTGTTTAGTTGACTCCTCCCACCTTTCTTGCCCCCTTCCCCCTCCCCCAAATTACCCCATCCACTACCCCCAGCTAATAAAATCTAATCTTTCTGTACTTGTATAATTTTTAAGTTAGTTTTAAGATTGCTAGTAAAAAAAAAATTTGTATTCATTAAGTAATTAATTGAAAATGCTAATTGAAGTATTTATATTATAACCCTTCATTAGTAATCTGAGTAATGAGAAATATGTATTATGGTAGTTAGTCCCAGAATTTCTGCTCTGAAAAATATCCTGACTACCAAAAATGTGGTTTTTGTTGGAAACTTAAAAATATAATGGAAAGTATAAAAAATGATAAAACTTTGGCAAAAATGCCCATTCACATTATTTAAAAAAATCATCTTGGAGTTACATAAATTAATATGTAATTTTTAGGGAGCAGTTTGGTCAACGCATCCTGCTGAAATGTGAAAGTTTAAAGTTTCGACTGCAAGCACCCATTGATGGTGATAAAGAGCTACTCTGCCAAGTGGAACCGTACTATACCTACTTGTCCTTATTTGATGCCAGAAATGGGAAGAAATTGTCGGAAAACTTTTATTTCAATTTAAACCATCCAGCCGTGAAAGATTTGATGGTTGAGGAAACTAATTTTGGATTGGGCCACGAACATTCTGAAATAGATCCAAGATTAGATCTGAAATTATTGCCTGATGATTGGTTTAAAAGCAAAAAGCAGGTAAGAAGAAGTAATGTGCTCATAATTCCTGCCACTACTCTCTTTACTTTACTTCAAGATTGCTATTTATTATATTCATTTTGTGTTTCAGGCAATTCTTTCAATTAACAATCCTCATCCTGATATTTTTATTGTGGTGAGAATTGATAAAATCCTTCAAGGAACCATCAATCAAGTGACAGAGCCATATGTCAAAGCTGCCAAAGATCCGAGGCTTGGTCTCAAAGTCCACAAAACTGTGCAATCTTATGCCAACAGGCTGGCTTCCTATAAAATGCCATTTGCCTGGGCTGCAAAACCATTATTCAGGTATAATTATCATTTATTTTGACAACTCACTGTTTTATGCATATTTATGCATGGATAATTATTGTTTTGAGATATATTATTTGTTAATTATTTGTACAGATTATACAGCAATGAATTGGATACAGGACCTGATTTTCCAGCCATTTATCGCCAAGAGCCTGGCCGGATGTCAGATGAAGATTTGCTTAAAGTATTATCTGACTATCGTAAGCCTGAAAAGTTATCAAAGCTGACTCTGATTCCTGGTTGGATAAAAATCAACATTCAGTCTTGCTTAGAACAACCCCCTAGTAAGTTTCTTTACATTATTTTAATAGTAAAATCATACTCCTGAAATTCAATAAATGCAACAATTTTTTTTCGTGGCTATGGCAACACCGATTTTAAAACAAAAAAATATTTTTGGTTCAAATGTGATATTGTTACGATTGACTTCTGAATCTGGCAGGTTGACTGGAGGGAAAATGTGACTACTCAATTTTTATTTTTATTTAAAAAAAAAAACTCAAATTGAGCACTTCTTCCGTATGGTTTTTAAAATTTTTGATTTAACATCTATTTTTGATTTAAAAGAGTGATGTAGAATCTTCTCCTATTTTTCAATCATCCTGGTGTTGACTTTTAAAACAATTTAAATTATCGCAGCACCCTCTGTTTTCACCTACTTTATTTTGAGAATCTGTACTTCAATCGTCTTTCAAGTGCTTAATAAATTTTTCAGACAGTTTAACTTGCGGATGGGCTCCGGTGAAGTCGTTTCCAATGCCTCCAACAGCTCCTTGCTCTTTAGAAGTGTCCACAATTAACACGGCCCTCGAACATCCTTTTACCTCTTACGTTAATCATCTGTATATTTATCCAATGATGTTGAATTTTGACTCTCAAAAATCATTTGCCAGAGCTAGAAACATAGCATGCTCGGTGGAATTGAAAGACAGCGATTCGAGAGAAGCAGTACCACTAAATGTGAGTTCAAGCGTACTTTCATTAACAAACAAAACATTTACTCACCATCAAAATCTTTTTCAATTGCCTACTTACCGTAGCTCTTTTGAACTACATATCAATGAATGTTTTATGGAAAGTGGTTAGTGTGTTTAATATGTAATTATTTCATCAGGCAATTTACGGGAGCAATGGATTAATGAATAAGAAGATGTGTTCCGTCGTCCATCACAATACGTGTCCAAATTGGTTTGAGGAAATCAAAATAAGACTACCTGTCATGCTAACCACCACACACCATATTTTATTTACCTTTTATCACGTTTCTTGTAATATATCCAAGAAGCAGGATTGCGGAGTAGAAACTTGCGTTGGGTAAGAACTAATTGTAAATATTTACGTCAAATTTGATCAGATAACAATCATATGACAAATAGACAGAACTTAAATTAATGGTTCCAGTAGGTCTTTATTACTTTTAGAATAATGAACTCCTCTCCCCTGTTAACTATATTATGTACTCCTTTTAAAACATTTACAGTTATTCTTGGGTATCTCTTCTCAACAAGTCTGGAAAATTGGTTGAAGAGATAATAAACCTCCCTGTTGCAACCCACCTGGCTTCGGGATACCTGTCAATTCAACCCTTGGGTTTGGGAAAAGGGGTAAGTGTAGTATTAAACAAATTCTCACCCTTTATCAAACGGAATATAATTTGTTGGCATATCGCTGATGGTTCTGTTGTGACCTCTACCTCCTTATCATAAATTAAACACTGTCAAAAAGGAGCATACAATGGAGCTCTGAGCGATCAGGATAATTAGTGGTTTTTTCAAAAAATTACATGAACTTCGTAAAGATAAAAATACTTATTTAAATTTTATTTTTGGAATAAATTAATGAGTAAACCATCAAATTGTAATATTTCATCATTGGAAACAATATTAGCGACTCTCAAATGAAAATTCAATATTAAAATGGATAAAAAAATCAAACCTCTAATTAGTATAAAACAAAGTGGCTATCTGCATCTGTCTGTTTGAGTGCTTAGTTCTTCTAAATTATGCAATGGATTTTGATAGGGTTTTCACTATCATTTAGAGAATTTCTTCCGGAAGTTTTATATATACAGTTGAACTTAGTTATAACGATCACGGCAATAGTGAGTTCACGGCTCACTTGTTGATGGCAACGTTATGCCGTATATATGAAAAAATAATAGAGATCCCGAGTTCGATCCTGAGATCCTGGGTTCAATACCTATATGCGACTGAATCTTTTTCTGTTTCAAAATTTTGTTTGAGAGTCCTTAATATATATTGTCTTCAAAGATTATGTACGTAATTCCTACAATTTACAGGAATTTATTCTATTTTTCTTACCATCAGAATTCAGGACCCGAAACAGTGTGGATCGATGGAGAAAAGCCACTATTTAAATGTTCCTTAATTTTGGACTCTACAATTTTATCTCGCGATCAACATCTCCACAATCTGTTCAGCCACGCTGAGAAATTAGTGAAATCACCAACAGGAGCTGTTCCTTCAGAAGTGGAGACTTGTAAAATACTTAAAGCTGCGCATGCGATGCATTCATCAACCCTGATTCAATTCTTACCAACCACATTGAACCAACTGTTTGAGCTTTTGGTAAGTACATAGTACAAAATCTCTTTTAACCTGATCGATGCTGTTGTCGCATATCTGTCCATCGGCAGCTATCCCCGTACGTGGATGTCCCATATGTGATCCATAGAGTTTCACTAAAACTCATACAATGGGTTGAAACCAATGACATTACAATACATCTGTACCCATGTTGTGGTCTGACAAAGTAAATGTGACAAGTAATAAACACTTTTTTGTTTCCAGTAAATTATTAATTTAAATGTTATTCATGTATGACAAAGATGCCTATCTTTCAATGAATATGTGTAAGTAATTTGCATGTATTTACGAATTAAATGTTATTCCTTGGCTTTACTAATGTTTTCCTTGTAATGGTAACACTTTCTCATCACACACAAAGACATTTTGGAACTTATTTACACATTTTGGTTAGAGATAGTACACAACCTCACGCAATGCATGACAGTTTGTTATTAAAACCACTAAATCAAAAGTACGACAATTACCGTGTCTTACGCTTGCCACTTTTGAGATCTCTACAACATGTCTATAGTTTTTAATGTCATTGGTTAAAACCGGCCGCATTAAGGGATTGCTTTGAAACGGCCAGCATTGTAAAAGTTAAATATCATCGGGTGATATATGATACGACGCTGATTTAGTAGCTTTTTTTAGTGAGTTTTTTTGTTGATACATATACGTAGTTTAGAAATAAAAATTTTCATATTTTCATTTCAGGCGACAGTCAAAGGCACATCAGAAATAGGAGTTCATGTAGTCCGTTTAATGGTTCACTTGGTGCACATGATATACGATGTTGGAAGAAAAGATCTTCTGGAGAGCTACATCAAGGTAAAGGATTAAACCGCATCTACTCCGTTGTATCATAATAATATATGAGATTTTTAAAGTATATAGTATAGGCAACTTTCGCATTTTTGATCCATTAAGTTTCACAGTCGGTAAAACTGAAAATCTTTGACGATTTGATGAATAAAGAACAATTATTTATCGTTTTGTGCCCTTGGAACAACGAGGTTCCATCAGACCAAGCAATTTCATGCGATAATGGGCTCTAGAGAGAGTACTACTTTAGTGTTCAATATTGCATAACATTGCCAAGTCAGATGGAACAATTTTTAATGCATTATTTTGCTTTATTTCAGTATGTATTTGTGTGTGTTGGTAACGGGGTTCACGAACACCTCATGGCCCCACTCTTTTCCTTTGTGGAGCCTTCCCAGCAGGACTTCCTCCTTGGCCACAAGTTCATGCAACACTCGGAGTTCTTCTTCCATATCATGACCAAAAGTATGGCACAGTACTTGTTTAACACTGGGAGAATCAAGGTACGTACACACTTTAGATTTGTAATAACTAATAACCAATCCCTCTTTCTTTAGCTCTCAGCTGAAGGACCACATTTAATGTGAAACTACGACAATGTGCTTTCGTTTTTTAGATGTGCCGCAGTGAAAGATTTCCAGAGATCTTCAATACGCACATAGAGAAGCTAGTCATTGCTCTGGAGCCATCCTATATTCTTCAACAGCCAGTCCAAACTCACAGTATAAACAAGAATATCGCTATATTCTTAAAAGTATGTAACTTTAAAAAATAATTTCATTGTTTGTTATGCAGTATTTTGAATTGCAATAAAATTTACTTAATTACTATTTATTTATTTACAGAGATGTTTAACATTCATGGACCGTGGATTTATTTTCAAATTGATAAAGATATACATTGACAAGTTTAAGCCCGGCGATCCGAAAGCACTCTTTGACTTTAAATTTGCCTTTCTCCAAATTATCTGCCAGCACGAACATTACATTGCATTTAACCTTCCCCTGCAACACGATCGGCTTGCTGCGTCAGATTGGTGCGTCGGTAAGTAAAATATTAAATAAATATGCAAGTAAAATAAGTTGCTGTAAGTAGGAACCTAAACTACAGTGCTTATCTAGAACAATAATAATGGATTTGTGAGCCACATTCCATTTTCAAAAATGCTTTAAACCAAATGATGGGGAGTTATGTCAGATTGAATATTGGGTGCGGGAAAACGTATATTACAATGACGTTACAATATATTTAGATGCGCTGTAGAAATCTCAACAAAGTGGCAAGCAAAAAATACAATTGAAGTACTTTCGATTTTTGTAGTTTTAGTAATACTCTGGCATAAGTCATGTGTTTGAAGGACAGAATACGAAAACAGTGTGCAATATAGTTGTGAATGATGAATACTTGGAGCAGGTAAATGAGTTTGTGTATTTGGGAATTTTGGGTATGTTTACGAGAGATGGGAAGGCTGAAACAGATATTAAAAGAAGGGTAAATGCAGATAAATCCATTAACGGATTTGTAGGATGCAAGGCCAAGGGTAAGGAATGGAGAATCAATTTCGTTTGAAATTGTGAATCAGATCGAGTTTGTCACAAGATTGAAATTCATTTAATTCATTCAAGTTTTTCAAAGTCTGGTTTCCAGTAGTAATTAAGTTGAATTCAAGTCTTATTTTTTTTAAAATTGCATGCGTGAGGCGGAATTCGGCAACTTTACCTTTTTTAAATGCATTAAATTTGCCATAAATATGTTTATAATTTATAGATACAGAAAATATGGCTCCAAGTGAAGCATTTATCCAAAGGCATTTCTTGGCGGGAAGTCTACTGAAACAAGTTCATTTGTCTCTGAATGAAGCTCCCCAGAAGCGGAAGTCGGCTTTATCCATTCTTAAAGAACTGCTGATAAAACATGAAATTGATGACAGGTATAAATGGAAAACTGCTAGAGCAAGGATTGCATCACTATACGCACCATGGTTACCCATAGTCTGTGGTCAGTATATATACTTTTTAAATTATTTCAAATTCGCTAACATACAGGTGATAGCAGAGTGACATGAGAGAGCAGTCACCAAACCAGCCAATTCCATACATCAGCATGTTATGCCATTACATTGTTTTTTCGAGAAGTAAAAATAAAATATTATTTAATGAAATGGTGCCACAAAGTGAATTTGCAAAATTTGAAGAAGAAAATATTATTTAATTATTCTTTAAACAACAACGACAACATTGCAACAATCTCAGATACCCTTGATAGTAAACTACAATATAATCTTCATATACATCAAATCACAAATAAAGCTGCTAAAATGTTAGGCTTCTTCATAAGAAACACAAAACTTTTTAATAGCATCGATATAATGTAGAGTTGCTTAATGAAGCAACTCTACTTTGCCTAAGTACAAAGTCATCTGGAGTTTGCATTAGTTGTTTGGTCTCCATTTTACAACATCCATATAAAAAAAATGAAGCAATTCAAAACAAATTCCCAAAATATCTTTGTTACAAGTCATTTGTATGATTTAATAACTATGCAGAGGCAGCTTCATACTTTAAAATTGATTCACCGAGTGTACGGAGGCATCATAAGGATGCACTATTCCTGTATAAAGTATTTTACAATAATATTCAATGCTCAGAGTTGCTAAATAAGATTCAATTCAATGTACCTGCGCGTTCTACAAGCTCTTCTGCACTGTTCAGGGTGGATCAATGCAAAACGAACTCTAAGCAGAATTCTTGCCTGAACAGACTATGCAATAATTACAATAGCTTATTATCCAAGGTGGATATTTTCACTTGCTAACTTACCAAATACAAGAGGTCCATAAAATAATATTTCTCTGATGGTTTATGAATAATGTTATGTCTCTATTGTTTATATTTCTATTATGATTTGATTTATATTTACAACCTCTCTCCATGGGTATAAATGTATTGATAAATGTTTTGTTTGTAATTTTTCATTTTATATTATCTTTTTTTTAGTAGAAATTTTTGAATTCATATTCCTTTTTTTACAAATTTAATTTAATTATTCCTTATTATGCTGTCTCAGTAGAGGTAAAGTCACAAGGAGGAAATCCATAATTGGTTTTATTTTGGCTATATAATACTTATGTATAAACTGTAATAAATGTAAACTGTCGATTTCCCGAAAATTAATAAATAAATAAATAAATGAAGGACATTGGCTTCTTGAGTTCGGTGAATTGGTACATCGTCATCATAAATGTGGCAGTACGGCGCATGTACCAGTTCTAGTTTATTAAACCCCTCAAGTACATCTATTTGCATAAAGAATAGTGTTTGTGGCGGGCGGCAGTTTTATTTCGAGATTGATGAAATTTTGCCCACTTGACCTTCAAAACTTGAGGAAGGTCACTGTCTACATTAGATTTTGAAAAAATCTGCATAAAGCCCAGGCAATGCAAGGCTTTACGCAGAATAAGCAAAACTTCAGCTAGTATATCATTAAATTCTATGTTAAGTATGTACCTACATATTATTGAACTAAATGGAATTTTCTTTTCAGATAATATCCACCGATTGATTTTGAGAGACCCGTCTATTGAACACAATGGCAGTTTGAAAAAATCAAACGGTGATATAAATATTGTGGTTTCCGGAGCGACCAACTCTTGCCAGCCTAAAGATTCCACTATTAATAGTAATATTTGCACACCAAAGAGAAATAGATTAACGTTACACTTTGACGAACCTAGTCCCGTTAGAAATTCTACTCTTATCAAAGAATCAACTTTTTTTATTCCCTTGACTGGAAATCATGGCAACGGTAAGTCTGCAGTAAATTAAAATATATATTATGTATTAACCACTGAACAGAAATTCCCCGATTCAAAAGAATACTGATTCCCTCAATTTACCTTTCGATTACTAGACCAAAGGCAGGCTAGTAAAATTATTTGTTCAGAGAAATTCTATGTTTGACCGATTCCACCCGAAGTAAGATAAAATTGATCTTTCTCCGGGAACACAGACACATCCACAACTCACTTCTATCAGTTTGTCTCTTCAGTGTTATGTATTAAAATATTAATTTGATATCTTCTAATTGGGAAAGAAGGTTTCTGAAGATATTGCGATTTCAATGTTACATATTTTTCAGGCCTTCACAACGGAGCATCAAATGTTTCTCTCGAATCGGACGTTTCGACAATGTCAAATGATGGTTACACCGCTAACCATACTTCTGACACTACACATAGAATATTGGACAAAGAATCAGATTCTGTTAATCGGTATGCATCCAAAATACATATATATTTATTTTCATATCGAATTTGTCAATTACATATTATGTTCTTCAATTTATGTATGTATGTAAATGTTAAGTAAATTTATACACGCATTTTGTGTACCCTTTGTTTTGTTTCATGCATATTTACAGATAGCTTTTTTTAAACAAATTTGTGTCTTTTGTCATCCAGTTTTGGGGTATTATCAAAGAGTGAGATCCAAGATGTGTTGTTCTGCTTTTTGTTTGTGTTGAAATACATGGATGATGAACAATTACTGGAGTGGTGGAAGCAATGTTCCCAAAATCAACTTCATTCGTTCTTCAGTGTACTCGAGTAAGTAATTTAAAAACAATTGTTATTAATTATAATAATTTTTTTTGGAAGACAGAACCATTCCCGGGTTACGAATAATCGGACAATATTTGAATTCTTCCTACCAGTCATTGTAAGGGGAACAAGTTGCTTGTGCAATGATAGCGGACTCAGCTAGCAGCGGATCTAACCCGCGGCGCCTGGGTGGGAACTTCGGTGACATTTTCCACTAGACCACTAATCTCCCGATCGGTTCCACACCTTCTCGTCACCAAACTTATATTTCTACAAATTTTCATGCTGTTTTATAGGATGACTTTCAAAATTACTTCTAAAAAAGTTTCAATACATTATTGCCTTTTCACATTTTTTTTATTGTTTCAGAATTTGCATAGATAACTTCCGGTATGTTGGAAAAAAGATGATAATGGCTGATGTGAGGAACGGAACCCCAGAGAATGTGGCTAAAAGTAAACCATTGAAAGCGAGAACATTACCGGCCAGAATGAGTCCGCCTGATTTCTCAAAAGAACCTCCGTCACTTCCCGAAAAGAACAACACTGTCAACAGAGAAAAGCTTCTCTCTGTTAACAAAGGTAAATTTAATCTCTCATTTTACTTTACTTACTTTTTATTACTTTTCGGCATTGTCATAAACAGTTGTGACACACACAACAAAAAAACAGACATAAATAATTGATGTAAAACCATCCTAGAAAACTTTGTTTGCCGATTTCTACTGGCCAATAAGGATGCTTCATTTATCTGTTACACTTCTGAAACAATCACAACTGGAATTTGAGCCGCTGGCATACCTAGGGTTAAATCAGCTTGTATGTTAGGCCAAGAATGAAGGTCATGGCAACAGTTTCATCACTGTTTCAAAATCCGAAAAATATCAAGTGCCGTGTGCGCGCCCACGGAGGGTGCTCCTCCGTATACTGCAATGGATTTTGAAATAGTGTCAAAACTGTTGCTGTGGCAAAAGTCACCCGTGGGCGCATGACCTTGTTTATCTTAATTCACATGGTTAAAAAAATTTCAGATAAAGATAGTGGTGCCGAATCAGTGGTCAACATAGCTGGCTGGCTGGCCACTGAGGTGGGGGTGCTGGTACTGGACCGTGTGTGTCTGTACACGGAGCAGCGGGGGCCCCTGGGGGGCGTGGTGCTGCGCCCCTACCTGCGCCTGCTCACTGTGCCTCAGAGTGAACTGCTCTACAGGCACCTGTTTGCTGCCATGCGGGCGTACATCAACCAGTTCTCTGAAACTCTGTTTACTGGTAAACCTACTTTATTAACCACCTACTTTGCTTTACCATACAAGAGTCCCAACAGTTAGATACTAACCGGATTCAGTGAGAATATGGCATTCCTAAAAGAATGTTATGAGGCTGAAGGTAGTGGGGGGAAAGGAGTTGCCGAAGTTGGGAATTTCCTGGCTATTCAAATCAGTCACAAATCATTGCTAAAGCCATTTCAAGCAATGTTTCGATTATGAATGGTGGTACGTATATCTAACACTTAAGTCACAAGCCCGAGATCCACACCTTATTGAACAATTGAAAAATATGAAACTAACACTATGGAGTCTGTGTCTTGTATTTTGGTAGTTAAATGTATATTTCAAACCCTATATCTCATGATGGAACTGATGTTGCCAGTTGAAGTTATAGTTGCATTGGCGTCGGAATCCCAGACATTCAAAGCCGTGTAAATCAAATAACAAACAATTGTCTCTCATTTCTAATATTATAAAATTATTGTAGAATTAACATAATACATATTATACTGTTGTTTAGCAATCTTCTAAGAAAGAAACAGTTGTGTATCTGCAAACATATGCTGTAGATAATTCTTATGTTTTTTTAATATCAATTTGTTTTACGTTGTTTGCAACTTGAAGTAAGATTTTCATAATAACAATTTTTTTTCTAAATACCAAAATTTAAGATAATTTATGAAAATATAATTTTGCGTAGTAATGTTTTAATGTTATTTCAACAGGTAATGGTCTCCTTTGTGGAAATCTAGTCAGCGTATTACTTAAAGGATGCGATAGTCATTTAGCAAGCCTCAGACAAGAGGCCACAGCCTTGCTCTACCTCTTAATGAGGGGGAATTTTGAATATACCCACAGGAAAGGGCTCACAAGAATTCATTTACAGGTAGATTATTTCTTTTAGTTCCCATAAAAAATAATTGTTTCCATTTTAAATATATAGGATATTGTTTCAATAATATAATATAATATGTATGTATTTCTTTTGTATTTCAGGTTATAATAGGAGTATCAGAAATGCTTGGGAGTGTAGTGAGTCTAAACAATACTAGGTTTCAAGAATCTCTATCCCTTATAAACAGCTATGCAGCCAGCGATAAAGTAATGAAGGGATCAGGTAAATAATTATGTATTACAATTATGATGAAGATATCTGGTTTCTCTAGACATCCGGTTTCGGTTGCAGATAAGCCTGAACATTTGATTAATGTACTTCGATTACAACCATCATATGGACTCCAACTCCTGGCTTAATTGTACAATTTGTAAAGCTGAAAGCTAGTGGGCCCAGACAGACGTTGCCCTGCCACAGACCGCCTTCTATGTAGGGAAGTTAAAATTTGTGGTTTTTCATGTATTTTTGGATGAGAAATCTGAAAAAAAAACAGTGCCACCTATCGGGTACAAAACTATCCTATATTTCAAGTTGGAACCAACCATACACATTCACAAAATTTGATTTGAAATCGGTTGGATGGTTTCGGAGTTTAGCGTGTACGAACATGGTGACACTTTTTTTTTATTTTTTAAGATTTGCCTCAGGATTATTGCCTATCAAAAAAGTAATTAGAGACAAACAGAAATTAACCATTCCAATGAACACCGTCAGTAAATATTAAAAATCATTATTTATATTTAGATTTGTCAAAAATGTTAACAAAAGAAATATGTTATTATTTTTCGGAATAACTTTTATTGAGTAAAACCTCAAATTGTAATATTTAAATATTGAAGACAATATTAGTGATTTTTAAACGAAAATCTGAAACAGAAAAATCAGAAAAGGAAACGGTCACATCTGGGACTCGAACCCAATGAAAAAATGAAGACAATGTTGGTGGTTCTTATTCGAAGTATGATACAGTTAAAAGTGACCAAGGAGGATAGGGTCCCATTAGCGCAGTTGGTAGAGCATTGTCCCGGAAAGACAAGGGTCCTGGGTTCGAGTCCCAGATGTGACCGTTTCCTTTTCTGATTTTTCTGTTTCAGATTTTCGTTTAAAAATCACTAATATTGTCTTCAATATTTAAAAGAAATATGCATTTCAAAAATAGAATTATTAAAATAAAATCATTTTGGTATCTACTTGTCTGATAAGTATTATTTTTTAATGCTTATAAGTTCCAATTTTGCAATTTAAAAGTTATCGAAGTTGAATAATTCAACTCATTGTGCCGGAATACTTGGAAATATTTGACATCTAGCATGCGCCGACAACTGAAATTAGTATGTTTAGTTAAATCTTTCATAGAGTTTTGCTAAACGTGTAATCTAGTTAAAATAAAATGAGTTACAAGTGTTCAAACAAATTTAATTAAATATTACTGCAAGCCTAGCATATTTTTTATCTACCCTATCGACGGACCTAACGGATGTGCAAATCGGCAACTTTCCAGTAGAGATTTTTATAGTTACAGTATACTGACTGACCGATTAGTAGATGAGTGGGAAAATGCGTCGGGTTGCCGCCCAGGCAGAGTGGGCTCAATTTTTGTATAGCTAAGTCATACATCTCCTCACTAGCAACATTTGCAGCTTATAATGATGGTAGTAGGAGTTTTTCAAATATTGTCAGGTTATTGGTAGCCCGGAAATGTTTGACTTTCTTTAAAAATAAACAAGACAAAACTTAAAACATGTATGTAGATACAAAACTTTTAACAGCTCCATTGCAAAGTTACCATATCATATTAAGTTCATTGGGATAATTGAACTAGATGACTTAAATTAAAGCGATAAATACAAAATTATAGTTTGTATAATTTGCAAAAATATTTTGGTTTGTACACAAAATTAGAATTTTTATTAAATATGTGTACTATTTATTGTTTCAGGTTTCCCTATAGAAGTGAAAGAATTAATGCGCCGCATCCGCACGGTGCTGGTGGCCACCGAGGAGATGGCGGTGCGGGGGGCAGTGGGCGGGGCGGAGCAGGAGAGGTTGGCCGAGCTGCAGCACACGCTGGCCGTGTCGTACAGGGCAACACCGCGCCTGCGACACGCATGGCTACACACCATGGCTCAACACCACTCCAGGGCTCTCAACTATGACGAGGTAGATTCTTTATATTATTATAATTAAATAAGGTTTCCACGTAATACTTTTCATTCTTAACCTTATTTACTCTGCTGTCGCATACGTGATCCTTCGGAGACTATCCCCGTACAAAAATGTCTCATATGTGATCACTTGAGATAAAGTTTCACTGGAATAATGGATACATTTTAGAGTTTTTAATAATTTTTAGAACCGACCGGTTTCGCTTTACTCAAGCATCTTTAGTAATAATAAGTAATAACTAGTGTTATTTAGTAATAATTTGTACCCTGAAGATGCTTGAGTAAAAAGTGCACAGTGAAAGGCAAAACATCGGTCGTCGGTTTTAAATGCTTACCACATGTGCACGGTGATAGACTAGTGAAAAGTTTCAAGTGCGTTTAAGTGATTTATGAGGGTATCCTTTGGGCTATGATGGTTGTAAACAATGTCGGATATGACCGGGCCACACTACTCAGACTTAATAGTGATAGTGTTTATTTGGACCCTGCAATAGCTGCAAAGATATCGCTGTATAACCTTGGACGCGTTATTACTAAAACAACTACCCGTAAAATTAGGTTTCGTGGTTGCAGAGCTGGACGCAGTAGGAAAAAACATCTGGAACACAGCATCGAAATAGTTACGTCACCGCTAACAGAAGAACAGGGAAAAGTAGCAACTCAAATTCTCCCGAATCCGGAGAGAGAATATAACACAGTTAATGCTTGTATACAACGGCATGCCAACTTTAAGAGCCGTCAACTAGGTATAGGATCCTGGAATGTTAGATCTCTCAATAACAAGATAGAGGAGGTAGGGGAGGTTTTCAACGAACAGAATCTTCATGTCCTGGCCATAACTGAGACTTGGCACGAAAATAGTGACTCTTTTTCAATAAAGAGACTCCGAGCTTTAGGTTATGTCGTGCTAGAAGAAGCCCGACCTAAAGCAACAATTTCTCGGGATGACAACATCGCTAGCGTAAATCACGGGGGTATCGTGATTTTAGGTCGCCAGGGCTTGCGTTTAACAAGGGTGTCAATTGGTGCATACCGAACCTTTGAGCACTTGGGATGCCGAGTTTCGTCTGCAGGAACATCATTCATTTTATGTACCCTATACCGGCCCGGTTCAAAACAAATCACTTTGGACTTTTTTAATGAATTTTCGTGTTTTCTCGAGCGGGTTGTGGGACTTTCCGATAATATTTTCATAACAGGCGACATTAACATTCACTTAGAGCGTCTAGAATCACCAAATACTCTTAAATTCACTGATTTATTAGACTGCTTCGGATGCCGTCAATGGGTTAATTCCCCAACTCACGATGCTGGCGGAACTTTGGACATTTTTATCTCAAAGTCAAGCGGTCCGTTTCTGGTAGCGGATAGTGTGGATGTAGGACTATCAGACCATCGACTTATTCGCGCAGAAATCGATTTTAACCCACCGAAAATTCCCTACGTTACTATCACATCAAGAGCATGGCGCGGTTTTAACTTTGACGACTTCCTGTCAGAACTAAAAGCTTCTCCGCTCTGTACACATAGTGCATGGGAAACAGAGTCGCCAACCAAACTAGCAGCAGATTTTCAACCCTTTTAAATACATATGCTCCAATTTCTACAAAAACTCGGCGTCTACGAAAATCTGATGCCTGGTTTGACGAAGAATGTCGGAGCCAGAAGAGATTGATGCGTAAATTGGAGAGGTCCTACAGACACTCGGGAGTTACATCACGGAACGATTGGATACAGGCTCAAAAAGAGTACATGATCTTAATCCGTTCAAAAAGGTCTGAATATTGGACAAAGAGGATCACTTCAGAGCGTCAAAATCCACGTAGTCTTTGGAACTCGGTTAAGACAGTCATTGCTGATGTCCATGCACCAAATACAATCGACATAGCTCCGGAAATCTTCTCCAAGTTTTTCCTTGACAAAATTGAGTCAATACGAGCCCTAACAACCTACGCTCCACCACCGTATTTTACTAAATGCAATAGAGAAAACCTTTCTGCCTTCAAACCTACATCCCTAGAAGAAGTAAGGAAATTAATTCTTACTTCACCGAACAAGCAGTGTTCGCTCGACCCTATTCCAACGTGGCTACTGAAAAAGTGTTGCAATGAAATTGCTCCCTTTTTAGTTCATCTTTTCAATAAGTCACTTAGCACGGGTGACTTTCCAAAATCCCTTAAATCAGCTATCGTAACTCCATTATTAAAAAAACCACAACTGGACGCTGAAGATCTTTCAAATTACCGACCCGTTTCAAATCTGCCTTTTATATCAAAAATATTAGAAAAAATCGCTGCCTCACAGGTCATATGTCACTTGAATTCAAATGAATTATTAACTAAATACCAATCTGCATATAGACGGTTCCACTCCACAGAAACCGGGTTACTACGTGTTTTGTCGGACATAACTACTGCCATTGAGTCGGGTAAACTGGCACTTCTTTCAGTCTTGGACATGAGTGCTGCATTTGACACGATTGACCATGACTTTCTTATTAAACGATTAGATGAATCATTTGGTTTAAACTGTGATGTTAAGACCTGGCTGACATCGTACCTGGCCAACCGTTTACAAGCCGTAAAAGTGGGAAAAAACCAATCAAATGATGCAACCCTTTCATCTGGAGTACCCCAAGGGTCCGTTCTGGGCCCACTACTCTTCATCCTCTTCACAAATGATGTCGCTAAAATAATAGAATCATTCGGCCTTCTATCTCACTGCTACGCTGATGACCAGCAAGTTTATTTTTACTGCTTACCAGAAGAAATAAACAGTCTAAAAATTCGTATAACTGAGTGTATAGAAGCAATTACTCGCTGGATGACCTCAAATAGATTGAAACTGAATCCCACAAAGACTGAGTTTCTGTGGACTGCTACAAGCAGACGTCAGCATAACATTGAAAACTCCCCAATAACCATTTCCGGAAGTGACATCACTCCAAAAACGTGCATCAAATTACTGGGTGTCAATCTGGACGCTAATTTTTCCCTTAAAACTCAGGTGAACAGAACTGTAAGCACGGGGTTCTTTCAATTAAGGCAAATTAAAGCAGTGCGGAGAAACCTGCCAACAGAGGCGACTAAATTGCTAGTCAATTCCTATGTTGTTTCACGTCTAGATTATTGCAACGGAATATATGCAAGTCTCCCTAAATGTCAAATCAACAAATTACAATCCGTTTTCAACGCCGCGGCAAGGCTTATCACCGGAGTATCTAAATACTCCCACATTTCAGAGCATCTCAAAAATCTGCACTGGCTCAAATGTCCTGAAAGAATCCAGTTCAAGGTATGCTGGATGGTATTTAAGTCACTTAACGGAATGGCTCCGGCTTATTTATCAGAATTGTGTATTCCAGAAGATTCCAATTCCCGACAGTCAACCCTTAGGTCAGCAACGTCATCAGCTATCGGAAGGTTGAAGGAACCAAAGCGCACACCAGATACTAAGTTCGGTGAGCGTGCTTTTGCCGTGTCAGGACCTAAAGCCTGGAATGGACTGCCACATGATTTGAGAATGATCGCAGACTCGACAGAATTTAGGTCTAAACTTAAAACGCACCTTTTCAGACAGTCGTATCCATAATTTCAGAAACCTCCACTTTCACAGTTGACGGCAATTTAAATTAACAAAATGTAAAAAATACTAAAAATAAAATAAAATAAATAAAAATAATAATTAAAAATAAATAAATAAAAATGATAACAACTAACAATTTGTAGGCTTTTAAGACAGTTAAAATACATTTAAATTAAAATAAAAACTATAGCAGACTTAAGATCATGCGACGGCCAGTGTTTTTTGATATAGTGTCCTCTGCGTGCAGTTCTATCTTTTATAAGCATAAACTTTTTAATATAAGTGTGTTTGTTGGAAGTGACTTGCCAGGTAAGTATGTTTTGGTATCTTTTCTAAATAATAAATGTAGATCCTAGGAAATAAATTGTACAGCGCCCTTGAGGTGATTTTTCACAAAAACGGCGCTCTACAAATTATCCAATTATTATTATTATTATTATTATTATTATTAAAGCGAAACCAGAAGGTTCTAAAAATTATTAAAGACTCGTGGTTTTAAAACAAAATGTATTTTATTTTATTAAATATGTCAAACCAAGTGATTGCTTCTACAATAATATTTATAAAAGAGTTTTTACTGTATTCTATTTAGCTTAACATTGATTATGTTTGTGTGATTTTGCAGGCAATGTGCTGTCAACTGCACATAGCGGCCCTAATAGCGGAGTACCTGCGCCTTCGGGGCTGCCAGACTTGGGGCGCCGAAGCTTTTGGATGTATTTCAACTAATATACCCAGAGATGAAACTGGCCTGAAAATAGATCCTGGTAAGTTTTCCATTACTGCCATTTGTATGTGTAAGTTAAAGTGCTCCACTAGTTTATGATAAACTGCAGTACGGGGACGCCCGAGGAATACTTAACACAATATCTATGCACCGGAATGAAATTCGGAGTCGAATTAAAGTCGATGTAATGTAGTTTTTTATAACAGTAACATTGTTGTATACAGTAGTGAATGGTGGAAGAAGTCGGAGATGTCTGAGAATGACATTAGCAATAGCAAAGCATTGCAGGGACCACTAGTACATAATAAGAATAAAGATTGCAGCGAGTTCATATGTTTGAGGCGTAATAAAAAGAAAACAAATTGACTAATTATCATATTGGTTTATCAAAATAAAAACATGATTGATTTGAGCTATTGGCAATCGGCTAAATAGCGTAATTAGCTCTAGCTCATAGTCAGGAGATATAAACTACCTTAGGTCTCTTGTGAGGTGACTTTAATTAATCATAGCCTTGGCTTAAGGGTACTGCTGCGCGGCCTTTTTATTTGAGTCTAAAATGCCCAACTAAACTAAAAAAATTTTTTACGGTATATATGCTATATTATGTATTTCTGTTTTAAATTACAAAATATAGGCCATTAAAGAATAAAAAATTTCATGATTTTAGAGGTAACTTTGGCAATTATTTGGGAGTTAATGATATTTTAATAAATAATTATGCTATATTTCAAGACAAATTTGTCATACATAAATTAAAATTTCTACTGAAAAAAAAACAAATTTTTTGCAATGTTTTATTTTATTTCTCATTATATTCATGCAGTAGGTAGGGCAAGATTATTTTTTTAATAATTACAATTAACCCACATAAAATTCCTAAGTTGTCTTTAAAATCTTGCAAATTTGAATTCTTTAATGACATCATAATTTACAATGCAAATAAATAAAATTACACATATTCTTTCTAGATATTTCAGTTTGGATGGGTGTTTTGGTCTTATATCCAAATTTAAGTTTTGTATGAAAAAGGCCACACGGCCGTTCCTCTTATCCCGTAAGCGTCGGTGAGAATATTCAATAAATAAATTACATTAAGGCCAACTAGAAGACAAATACCACACTCGATAAAGTGACATTTTGATTTTTGTGTTTATCAAACGCAGTAGAAGTAATATCCAAAGGCAAAATGAATGTATAAGGTCGACACTGCAATTGCAGTGCTTCATAACGTGCAATGGCACAATTCTTCAACACTGCAATTGCTGTGCTCTGGCTCCTAAGGGTCAAAAAGCGTGTAGGTACCTATGTATATTTAAAACTAGTTTAATTGTGAATATGTAACAATAAATTTAGAAATTGAATAACAATAACAGTTATCCTAGAAGGTAATACATATACTAAAGTGGGTATGTACTAGTAAAAAATAAATGTTTTTAATAAATAACACAAAGTAAATAATTTAATATCAAATTATGTACATACATTGTGTGGGAAGGTACTCATTTTCATTAGAATCACAGCTCATTTACTTTATTACTCAATCTTGTTTGCATTCTCCCTTATAATCTTTAAGTAAAAATGAACTCATAATTTTTTCAAATTCATCTACAGGACACATTTTTCCACAATTACCAATTTCTATGTCAATCATCTCACCGTCTGCTCTGTAGAGAAATGTCTGTAAATTAAAAATTAACTTCTTCAATAATTTCAAAATTACTTTGTAGCCTCATTTTGATTATATAAAAATAAAATACTTTTTATGCACCACTATTTGATCTAAAAAGATCCACATGTTTCGAAACCAATGGTTTCTTCGATTCTTCATTTTATTTATTGAATATAATTTTGTATAATAATAACTAATTAATCACCTCTCATTATAATATTTTGTCTATAGGTCAATTTTTCAACTTGTCTAATTTTAAATTTGTAAATTTTCATTATATTATGTTTATGCTGATGAAGAAACCATTGGTTTGGAAACATGTCGTTCTTTTTAGATTAAATAGTGGTGTGTACAAAGTAATTTATTTTCAAATGATAAAATTTAAGTGGTCAGTAATAAAGATTTTTTTTTAATGCATTCAGTCCTTGTGCAATGTCTTGAAATTAATATTTGCAGGAATCACCCTGAAATCCCATTTGTGAGCCACAATATATGTAATCAGAGTTTTATAATGTATGGGAATTGTCCTAAAAGTTTCCAATGTCTTCTAAATGTATAAAATCCCCGCTCATCTCCCCGACCATCAGTCAGTAATTCATTGCCACCATGTCAAAGAAAAACTATTCACAGACAAAATTATTATTAGTTAAAAAGGATTTTTTTACCTTCAATGCATAGTCGGTTGTCATCAATCTCAAATGTAATTCGATAACAAGAGATGAGCCAAAACTCTCTTCGTAGAGGTCCAAGTTTTCTGTAGCTGCCAAAACTGCTGCTATGTTGTGTGAATATGCGGAATAGATTAACATTTTCATTCCTTCAACTCCCTCGTCGTCTAATTTAATTTTTTCTTTAGAATCGTCAAGGACCTTTTCTAATATAGAACCTATAACAATAAAAGCAATACTATGTATGTATAATGTATTTAGTTAAAAGTTTTGATCAGTGGGGGAAGGGGTGCTATATGAATGTTTTAGGGGGCAATAAATAATTATTAATATTTTTTACAATGTTTTCTTAAAAAAAATCTTCTGTCATTTAAAAAAACCATAATTTGCAACCTTGACTTTCTAAGAAAAAAAGATGGCAATACTAGCACAATTATGAACACGTTGCGGATTGAAGTTATAGTTAATTTGTATTTTTGGCAGCTTGTACTATATTCGTAATTAATGAACCTGTTGTGAACTTCCCCTTGTAAATATGCAAATTTCACTTAAAAGATATTTTTTGACTCTGAACTAAGAAATGTTCACCTGCGGCGCTTTTCCCTGTGGCGCCGAATTATTTTTTTTACTTCAAATCATAGAGCTACAATTAGAAGAAAAATAATATCTCCGTACTTAATAAAATAATATATTTAATTAATTAATATATTTACTCCGTAAAATAATATCTCGTTGAAACTTGTTCCACTACTCGAATGCGATAAGCAGTGCTCGTAGACCGGATTCAGTAGTTTTAGTTTGAGCATTGGGAGAGTTGAAGTCAGTTGGAGGTAAAAAAGCGGAACTTATTTATTCACTTCATATCTCATCTAAATATAATACATCAATGGTTGAAGTAGGGCATGGCAAAAATAAGATTGAGAAACACTGGTTTTGATGAATTGTATTCTTATTTACCTGCACTCAATCTTCTCATATTTGTGTTGTAAAACATATTTTTATATTCCAGCTTAACAACATCCACTATCTCATGTTCTATTGTTCTAAACCACTCAGGGTCCGTGATGTCCATATTTTTCTAAAATAAACAAAATTTTATCAGATAGTCAAACAATCAAATAAAATGGCATCAGTTATAATATGTAACAAGTTTGTTATTCACACCTCAGCCAATAAAAGATTCCACAATTTCTTCACTTGAAATGGTTCCGTAATAGTGGCACCGGTATAATTACTTAAACCTTGGTACAGATCTTCGTATAGAAAATTGGTTTTTTCCAAAAAGTCTCTGTTTACTTTTTCCCTTTCTTTCATATATTTACCGCAATTTTCTGGATACAACATCTGAAGAGATACAAAGTAATCATTCCTTTTATTAGATTATAAAATTATTGGGATGTAAATATTATTACTGAATCAAGTTCAGTGCTAAGAACAGCCTAATCTTTGCATCAGTAATTATTTTCTTTAATTCATAAAATGAAAATATGCATACATAGTCTTCGCTCTTTTCCAAATTGAAAAAAGGTACCGGCTGCCAAGCCAAATCAGTCCACATTTCTTCACTGGGAACCGGCCACAATCCCGCAAGAACAAGTAATGCACTCATTTTGGTAATATCGTTGTCTGTGGTCTGCATAGAGAAAACGTTTTGCATGTAGTCCTTGGTTAAAAAGTCATTGTACAACTTTCGTAATGCTGTTCCCGTTTTAAACATAGTCATCTTTCCTTTCTGAAAATTACAATTTTATGATCTTAATAATATGTATAATGATGTTCCTAATTGAATCATTGGGTGGAAAAATGATGTTATCGGCCAAACACTGTTTATTTGTTATTAGCTCAAACGACAGTCTGTTTCCTGTTTCACCGCCTGACAAAAACTCATCTCAATCTGACATTATATGTCTCTGCGTGTATTTAGATAGATTAGTGACGTATGCAGTTCTTCCGTCCACCCGGTTCACCGCAAAACTTCTGCCAGGCGGTTGGACGGTGTGCAGTCAACTTGTCATTTCTTGCCATGTTTTGTTGAAACGAAAAAATATATATTTGCCGACTTTAAAAAAAATGTTGTTTTTATGTTAATGTTTATTTTGCAAGTTGTACACTTCTTTATTTTTGACTCTAATGAAATAATGTTACTCTTATACTTACACCGTTTTTACTTACTCATTAAATTTGTTTGATTGGTGGAAAAAGGGCATGTGCAATAAAATGCATTTTTTGCTATATACAGGGTGTTAAGGGACATACTTGAATTACTTTATCCAGTGATTCCTGATATTATTTGGAGTAAAAATGTAAATGAAAATTTTGGTCTAAGGTGACAGTTTTCATGTTTTTTTTACTATTCTCTCACTAAAAACATTTTAATAATCGGCAGGTATTTATACAGTTATGGTCGGGGTGAGGGGTTAGGCATTTACCAGGCTGAGTGATCAGTGACAGGTGGAAAAAAAATGTTCATTTCGTTTTAATTTTTTACTTCAAATATTGTCAGGAATCACTGGTATTCCTGTCAAGTACGTCCCTTAACACCCTGTATATCGAATAATAATAGTTTTCCCTTGTTTTGGAATCATTTTCAATCACCTAACATAAAGATTCATCGAAATGTAATCTGATAAAAACATTGAATCACGAATCATTGAACACACTCCCCTTTTCCGCCCAATGCTTCAATTGATATGATTTACAAACATATTATGTTTGTTGAAACAAGATTTCTTTCAATGTAACTACTATCTACCACTTACATTAGTCAAAGCATTGTATCCATGCGGGTAGTACTTGTCACTATGATTGTCATTATGTGGAAATATTTCCACCTCTTCAATAGTAGGCGTTCTTTCTCCATGGCTGAAGATCTTCCAAATTCAAGTAAATTATTAATTTATTTATGCACATATTTTGATTTGTATCACATTAAAAAACTTAACTTAATAATAAAAGTATTTATTATTCTTACCACATGGACCTGGCTCAATTTAGTGTTTTCCCCTGAAGATCTGTTTACAATGAACACCCCACATAGAGCTATAAAAATTGTATATATTTATTTTTCATTTCAATATTATTTGTGGCATTGTTAAACATAACTTGCATTATAACAACAATTGAACCATAATTACATAAGCGGAAGTCTGCATTATAGGTTACACATTAATAGAACATGTGCCGTGTTTGTAGTTAATTACTTTATTCTTTGTTGTTAGCATGTGCTGTTTTATTTCAATAACTTTTTTAATATATTTTTTCATTAAATGCTCGCGCACTGTTGTGAATAAATTTAATATCACTACACATTATGTATTAATTTGAACAATAAATTAATGAACAATCACATGGCAAATAATTTAAAAAAATCCATTATAAGAACATTGCAAAGTTGTTATTTTTACTGTTCCACTAAGGGAAATATTATTGTGTAATAAGACTGCATAACTTGTATTGTAAGATCATTGTTTACTTAATTAGTATTGATCAAGATGCACAAACCTCCAATAATGCCCACTATAACAAGTCCAGCCACAAAATAGCACGAACGGTCTGCTTTCATCACTGCTGTTAGTAGCCAACTACTTCCTTTAATTAACCATCACTGCATTTGACATTCGCGTCCCTGCTTCAGGGTGACCATCCACTATTCTTCTCACTTGCAATAAATTATTATGAATACGCAGATACAATGATGTTTATTACATCATGTCATCAACTTATTTAGGGCTAGCTGATATTTATACAGTTGTGGAAAAAAAATGCTGACAACAAATAATTTTATTTATTGAAATGATTGTTTTCTTCATTGACTCATTCCCAACTACTCATGTCTGGCAATAAATTAATTCACAATGCGAAATTTTTTCCTTTGCTAAAAGAATTTTTTTTTTCTTTTGCTTCATTTTTAGAAAAATTTTCTGCCAATCACAATCTGTGTGAACAACTTGATGAAATCTTCTTGGTTAAAGATTTATGAGCTTGCTATCACAATGCCAGGCAATTGTGTGTGCAAATAGAAAATTAAGCCTGCTGAATGTTATTTTTGTCGCCTACAAGCTGTGGTACATAATTACTACTGAATTTTAAAAACTTTAAGTCAACAGTCAGAACACATTATCTTTTGAACTATTTGTTCAGCCTTATTTTGCAAAAACCAATTCAGATATCACAGGGATAATATCTTAAAGTTTCTTTTATGAAATAAATCCGTGATGATGTTGTGATTGAAAACTGATCCAATAAAATAATTTTTTTGCCCGGCATTTTCGGTAATATGTGTTACTTAAAATTTTGTATAAGTACAATTTGATTTAATGTGCAATACACTTTTGAAATAATTGTCAAATAACATAAATAATAAAAAATACAAATTTTTTTAAGGAAAATGTTTGTAACCTTTTCAGAAATGCATTTAATTTCCTTTGCTTGTATTTGGTAATTTGTACAATTCAATTTTGAAGAATGATTAAAGAAAATCAGATCAAAATTCTTCCGAATTCTTCTTCCTTGTCTTTCCACAATCCAAAAAAATAACTGACTTTTAAGTTATATGTACAGTGAATATATAAAAAAAAGAAAGGCAGCTAGGAATTGGCAAAAGTCACTTTCTGATGTACTTTTCATTAGAATATGTTGATAAATTAACAAGCTATTGAAAGAATATAAAATAAATTCTTACGTTTTCTAAGTTCTAACACTTCCAAATAAATATATATAGTTTTAAAATGGGTATTCCAGCAATTTTGTTGAACTACAACAATCTTTTAATAAGCATATTCATTTATGACAATTTGTCAGACAGATGGATTTTCACTGACATGGTATTTCTATATAAAATTCTAAATGATGTAATACTAGAAGTCGGGATTTATTTCAGTGCCGAAATTCTGGGACTAACTACCATATGTATTCCTCATCACCCAGAATACTGATGGGAAATAATTATACCGAGTCATTGGACATCTTCAATTTATCACTTAACAGTTACAAAAGATTGTTACTGAGGCAGTTTAGTTATGTATAATTTTTTACTATTCGTATGTAAAAGCCCCTAAAAAGAGAGTTAGTAAATAAACAAACACAAAAAGTCTTGTATGTCAGAATGTGACAAATTCCTAGCTGCCTTTTTGCTTATGACTATTTAAATTATTGATTAGATTTCTATGATATATGTACATATCATGAACTTGTATTCCAATTAAGCCAATTAAAATAGTATGTCATTATTTAGGTAGGGTAGTAAAAGAAGTAAACAGTTTTAAAAAAGTTTTATTTAGGTAATGAAAATAAATTATGTTTAATATTTCAATTATCATTAATTAATTAATTACAGAATATTTATATGGCAAGAACTATTAATTCGTTTTTTATGCACCCCAAAGGCGAAGCTTGTATAGTTCAAATCAATCATTGGAGGTACACAACGTTTTTGTTGGGTGGCCCCTATGTGAAGATAGAATGGGTGTTGAAAGTTCTGTTAGGTAATTACACAAGTATGACGGCACACATGAAACAGCCATTGTGTTGAATAGTTAGTTGGTGGTAAAGTTCTTGACCAATTAATAATATCTGATTGAGTCAAATGGTATACGATTCAATTGAAGTCATTCAACCATGTTGTAGCTCGCAGTCTTTTTTTAGCGTGTTTGTAACTGTATTTTTTGTAAGTTGAACAAATTTATCAAATGGGCAATATTCTCCACAATCTGGAATTGGTAATACTTCTGCTGGTTTCGATGTGTCTCGGATGTATAATATCTGTAAGATAAAAAAATAATTAGTTTCATTAGGTAACTAGCTGTACCCAGCCATGCTTTGCTGTGGCTCAGTTTGTCTGTGCAGATAGAGAAACAACAGCACATTACTTTTACTTCCTACAGATGGCACTGTTTTAAAAAAAAACATGTTTTTACCTGTCACAGGTGACTTCTATTTGAACATCGTGTCAAAATTTCAAAGGTGAAGAAATTTCGTAGATTTAAGATTTTGAACATTTTTATTTATATATAATATATAGATAGATTTTGAGCATGCTGTTGTGATAAATGAACTTTTGTTCAATTTATTGCTCTTAATATTCTTTATCATTATCTTAATTGTTATGCGGCAGATTAGGTGTACCACCCTATACCCAATTAAATAGGGGTTGCAAAAAAATTTTTAGTGTGCACTTTTGGATAATAAATTTTTTTAAATAGTGATTAGACATCATTTAAGTACTCTTTTTTCATATTCTTACTAGTCAAAATGAAAAGGAATGTTTTATTTTATACACATAACTAGCTTTACCAGGGCTTCACACAATGTTTTTCGAAATTCATGAGGACAGTGACCTTTGAAGATTAAGTGTGTAAAATTTAATCAAACCTGAATAAAACTGTAGATTTGTATCACTTATCAAGCTGTCAGCCTGCCCAACCACTACAAACGGAATTCTCTTTTATATATTAATAATGCACATAAATATTCACTGGACGGGGAAAAAACGTCTGATTAAAATTGCTTCTTTTATTTATAACTAGATGACTTGTACCTGGCGTTGCTCGACTTTTCTCTACTTTCTATAATTAGAATACGCATGTATTATATATATAAATAAACCATCCTGAAGAAATTCTCTACATGATAGTGAAAACCCTATTAAAATTCATTGCATAGTTTAGAAGAATCGAGCGAGCAAACAGACGTGTAAGGTGGCGCAAATTATTGATTCATGTTCGGACGGGTAGTTTCACAGAATTTAAAGAATTCATCAAATTTCAAAGTTAAATTTCTAGTTCTGTTCTTATTTCATTACAGGCCAGTAGTTTCTCAAAACTGAAATAAAAACAGAACTTGATAAAAACTTTCGCAGAACTTGAAAATTAACTTTGAAATTTGATGAATTGTTCAAATTCTGTGAAACAACCCGTCCTATATATTCATAATTAATAATAATTATTGAAAACTTTATCTTTTAAAAATGCAATACTTACTCTGAAGACGTAGGCTTTGGACCTGATTTGTTGGTGTAGTTCGAGAATATAAGTAGAAGCGTACTGAGGCTGGTGAGCCTCAAATACGCCGCTGCAAGCCAATAAGGCTGCCACATTGTTTTCGTGCCCCGAGTACAGGAACATCTTCCTTCCTTTTGGCTCCTGTGTTCCCTTAATCGTGGCATATGAGTCCCTCAACATCTTCTGCAGAAGTGTGCCTGTTGGGCCATTATCGTTACTTTTTTTAATATGTATTATAATGCAAAGATATATTTATTAATACAAATTCCATTTATTCCTCGACACGGCAACCCCTAATAAAATAATAATTAACCCCTAGGGTTTTTTTTCGTCCTTTTGTACACAGAATACCGACAGCAGCGTATTCTTATGTATTTTATGGCACAAGCTTATAAGACCGGTCGGTGGCCGAGTTGACATAGCGTTTGGATTCCACCCAGGCGTAGTGTGTTCAATTCCTCGGCTGGCTAAGTCCTCCATCACAACACAAGCAACATTTTCCGCTTACTGTGGTCGTAGTAGGAGATTTTCAAATATTGTCAGGTTATTCGTAACCCGTGAATGTCTTTCTTTTTTAAAAAAAAATATATATATTTTGTTTGGTTTTACGCCCAGCCGGGCTTTTATATGGATTTTAAGAACAGAATATACATGGTGAGCTATCGAAAATTATACAAAAAATTTTAAAGCATGGTGGTAAGGCCCCATAAAAGTCTTATTTCTGTGAGATATATGATTTAACTTATTGATCTCGGACTCCACGGGCCTCCATTGCTTTCATGTGCCAAAGATTTGCCAAAGTTTGTGATTTTTTTATTAATTATTTTTTTTTAAGAAATCTACATAAAGGGAATTAACAAAAACCTTTATATGTAATGCGTTTGTGTAATTAAAATGTTGTATTTATAAATAAAATCGGTATTTTTACAATTTACAAGAAAAAAAAAACAATTTGTAAGCGACAAAAAAATCTATTTAGAAATCAAAATATAATTGGTATTTTAAATAGCATATTATGGCCAATCATAATATTATGATCTGAAAGAGTCTTTCAAATTTATATTTCGTTTTGGAATACATTAAATAACAGATAATCTATTTGCAAATTTCGTTTTGGAATACATTAAATAACAGATAATCTATTTGCAAATAATCTCAACTTGGAATATTTCTAAATAAATAATGAATCTGGCAAATCTTTTAAAGTAAGTTGACAACAAAATTTCAAAAGACCCCATGGGTAAAGTTCTCATCAAATAATTTTTTTTAAATTCTTGCAAATAATTCACTAGAGAGATGTCCTAAAAATGCGGGAATTATATAGAATATATAAGAATTGCACTTGGCACATTTGTGTGCTATATCATATTTTTGATATATTATGTTTTTAATGTTATGTGATTTTTTGACTTGGCAAATTAGATTTTTAACAAATTGTCTAAGGTTTTACCCATGTTAGTAATTATTACTTGACCCCTATTTTTGAATTTGAACTCACCTCCTGCGATTTTTTTGAGTTCATCTGTTGCAAACTGAAGCTGATACTCGATTACTGTCATCTCCCTTATCTGATCCATCAGAGGTACAGCCCACTCTGGCGGGGGAATATTGTAGTTTTTCTACAAATTAATATAAACAACTTTGAAAAAAAAATCAAATGTATTTCAAACATTTTCATGTTTAAGATGTGTTTTTTCAATCCCAGAAGTCCTAGAATTAATTTGACATCGCCCTTAAAATGATGATAACATTATGTACATACTGTTATAATATTATATACTAATGTTAGTACAGAACACATGACATTCTATTCCATTAATCTTTATTTATGTCTGGTTTTCATCTCCCCCAATAAAATGCTGCTCTATGTGTGCTATGTTACGTTATTTGTTCAAAGCAATTAAATAGATACATATACACATCACATAATTAGAAAATATTCAACTCTTTTAACAGAAGAGATATTCAGAGACAAAGTTGTTTTCTGAACATTGAATATTCTCTAGTAAAAGGTGATTGGTAGGATGAAGTTTTCAAAAAATTCAAAAGTAATATTATACATAGAATGACAGATTTTGTAAAACTTTTTAATTAACCTTGTATCGCATTGCATTATCAACCTACTAAACAGTATCAATAGATTTATTCAAATAGCACAGTGCCATTACCATTGTGTGCTTCTGAAGGCCTAATCATGAATCTAAGCCTGTCGTCCCACGGGTGGGTGAGCAATCGACATAAACCAAATGCTGGAAAACCCTGTGCAGAAAATGAAGTTTGCCATAGTAAGGTTACGGTTTGCAGCGCAGTTCAGTGTGGAACTTTTGTGCGCAGGGTTTTGCAGCATTCGGTTTATGTCGATTGCTTACCGACCCGTGAGACGACGGGCTAAACGATTTAATCAAACTTCAATCAAATAGATACATTGTGAAACCATTGACAATTACCTCGGCCTGAAATAAGTTATCTATATAAAATATCTCTTCAGGTGTAGTTAAATTGCGTCCTGTGTGGTAGCGCATATTGTCAAATAAACCTTTGTAAGGCTCTAATAGCTTCTGGAATTTGGGAGAGTGCAGCTCGTCTAACCTTGCCTCCAAGAATCTGGGACATGTATAGTAATACAGCATCTGAAATTAAATACATGATATGAGTGTCTTTTTTTGTTTTTCACTAACTCCGCACATAAGGCCCTGAGGAGAATAATTTCCCTTAGTGCTTATGTTATTTTTGAGGATGCTGTGTGGTGGGTGTTTTGAGGAGAAGAAGGAGTGAACATGGGTCTTGAAGAGACACAAGAAACATAGATGTCAGCTAATCGATCCACAGCCGAGCTCTTGAAGTCCAGAACGAGTCGTAGAAAAAAAACCTGTCCTCATGTGACTGATGTCAATCGTGTATAAATATTGGACGAACGTTTGGCATGTTTCTCGACTATACACCGGTGCCGAAGGGATCAATGACACTGGTTCCTCGGAGAATCTTCCTATGAAATACAGGTAGAACGAGGACAACATTCCTACCTGAAGATTTCATTCTGTTTGTTCAGACAGGGGATTCAATTGAATGTATTTACTCGAATCTAAGTAAATTTATGTGAATTCTTTGTTAATATTACCTTTATTGTCGTAATATATCATATACGCCGCTACGTGCATGCATGTACGCGCGAATAAATCGTGCCCCCAGCACCAACCACATTGATTATGTTTTAATTTTCATAGAAAATGTTTGAATTTCATAAAGACGTGCCTCACACACCCATATCCTATATACTCCAGGAACGCTTGATAAGGTTAAGTACTTATTTCCATCATATTTAATTTTTTTGATAAATTAGTTTGTGATAAAATTATCATAACTCTAAATATTATCAATTGTATGTTAAATAATATGAGAGCAATTAAATCAGGAGCCATTTTTCTGTCTCGTGAATCAATTAAAAATGCTCGAACCAGATTTGTGCAGTTTGCTAGTTGAATAACTTGAATGTTTGAATGTTTACATTACACACATGTGTTTTTGCTTGATCATGTTTTGTCCTATTGATCCAGCAATATTTGTATATATGCAGAATTAACAAAATATATTTAATGAAATTCTGAAAGCCACATTAAGTTAACTAATCAATATACCGAAATACCGGCCCTAAGACGATGGAACCGCGCAACACGTATCACCTCTACATACATAAACACAGACTTCCTCACAATCTACACATCTGCCCTGACGATGGACACTGTAACGCTGTCCGAAACATTGACTAAAGAAGGGGGGAGCAATACGGCATAGTAACAACAAATAATCACGATAATACTTTTGGCCCTGGAACTCTCAAATAATTACATATTGAAAGAACTTTGTAATAAATTTACCGCGGAGTAAAAAGTGGTTATTATATTTTTATTCTTTTACTACAAAATATTGTTATGTTTTTGACAATAACATTATCAAAAATTCTGCTTTGAAATTATAAAAACACTTTTAGTATTATTTATTTAAACCTCGCAAGTTTCCTAGAAGTAATCTGCTTAGGAGGTCTGTTTTTTTAACCATTATCTAACATCGAAGCCGTCTACGGAATGTCTGATGATAAATAATGTCCTTAACACAGTGATCTTAGATGACATTGCTTTTGACCTTTACCAGGAAAATGATATTACAAAAACACGAAATGGGTTGACCCAACCAATGTATTTGAAGGTTCCATTGTGATTGAATAAAGGGAAAAATAATAATAAGAAATAACAATATATTGGACTCTCTGTGTAACAAATCGTGATATAACAGGAACTTAAAATGTTATTATTACATTCAACACAATTGCTTGAAGTGAGCATTCGGCTGATACATTATTTAAGGAAAAAATGTTTTTCTGCTTGTGGTGTGGTAGAAGGAATAATAATATCATGAAAGCATGAAAACTTGAGCCCACTGAATAGATAATACACACTAGAAATGCCTTCAGTGTAGATTTGAGTGGAAACCGATCTCCCCACTGACTTGGTACCTTTTGCTTCTAGCGCTTTTAACACACGCTCTGTCATTACATTTGATCAAAATGAAAATTTCGTAATGATGAAACACAGTTCTACATTTATTTAAATTTACAAACTGTCTGACTTTTGGATCAAGAAATACACCCCCATCGTATTTCTCGTGTTCTTCTTTATTCTATAATTTAACCCTACAGCACTTAAAAAATCACCAGCTGCTTCTGAAACTTCTTGTGTTGTGAAAACCACGTGTTATGGGTGTTCCGAATGAGGTAATTTTTTTATTTTAATTTTCAAGGTATTGGAAAAACATAACTTTGTACTTGTAGGAACCTGGTAAATGGAATGTTAAACTTGGTAACCAGATAAAAATAGAATAGTGACAAAACAGAACATGATAAAAGAATGGTTTAGGTTATTTTTTTTCAGTGTTTTGTTTTGTTATATAACTGTAAAACTTACATCATCGTCTTCAATTGGAGGTGTGTGGTATGGAATGGGCTGCCAGTTAATGTGCGGATGCCACTGCTGCTCCTCCTGCGGTGGGTAAAGTCCCGCTAGACAGGCCAAAGCGCTCATCTTCGTCCGGTCAAAGTCCGTGGTTCTGACGTAGATCTCTTCAGGAAGATAGATGCCATTCAAGAAATCTTTGTAGAACCGTCTTAAGATTTTTCCAAGCTTATACTCACGGAGTTTACCTTCCTGAAATGCAATGATATCTGTGAGAAGCACCACATTTATTGGACGTTATTTATTCAAAGGCATTGAGGCTCTGGTAAACGAGCAACTTTATACGTATTTCTGTCAAGATTGCGCAAGAATGTCGTGTATTGCCTATTCTTGTTAACATATTTCCCTGACTTGACTGTGAGTTTGCTGGACTACCTTCGGCTAGGGCTGTAACATATGTGCGTCTATGTTCGCCACCTACCCGCTATCAAAACTGTCATAATTTCAAACTCGATTATTATTGATAAATAATTTCGCAATTATTTTTTCAAGTTTGTACAAGTATGGTAATTTGCAGGAGATCGTTTTTTGTGTTGTGAATTTGTCCTAAATGTTAGGGAAATCTTGCCGGGACACAATGATATTGATTGAAATTGCTGAAAATATTGTCCTTATAGAAACCATAAGAATTGTATAAATCTTCTATCTATGTACTGTGATTTTCCTTGATAACTATGATTTTCCATTTCGGTCAATTAGAAGCTTGTTAACGCTAATCAATCATAAAAGTGCATAGATTTGCATACATAGGACACTCAGTACAGCAGGCTTTTAAGATTACTTGTTTAAAAAAATAAAAAAACAAGTGCATCTAATTTATTATTATTATTTTTAATAACTGGAAAAAGTTTTAGGACGGGTTGTTTCGGAGAATTTGAACAATTCATCAAATTTCAACGTTCATTTACGGGTTCTGTGAAAGTCCTATTCAAATTCTGTTATTATATCATTATAGGCTAGTTGCTTGACAGAACTGAAATAAAAACAGAACTTAAAAAATCTTTCACAGAACTTGAAAATTAACTTCGAAATTTGAAGAATTGTTCAAGTTCTCCGAAACAACCCGTTCTTAAAGTGTTTCACCATATCAATGGAAAATTTGGAAAGATTTTCATACATCTAATATTATGATCACAATTCAAAAACAATTTTATTCTTGTTGCATAAACACACAGTTTGTCTAAAAATTTCTTGCGTAATTCTCTTGGAAATTTTCCAACTTATCAATTATTCATGTTAAACAGCCAGCTAAAAAAAAACATATTCATACTGCATTCCCTGCAGTTGTTCATTCTATGAAACTTAAAATGTAAATTTTTTAGTTCTGTAGGGTATTAGACTTGCGAAGTTTGCATTATTTGTTTGAAGTTGTTATTATTATATATTTGCATTATCACGCTAAATAACAATTAGTTTGGACATAGGTAGGTATATTTACGTTGGTGATCGCCTTGAGCCCGAATGGATAGAAGTTATTTTCAATGTTGGGGTCGGCCGGGTAGAGCTCCATCTCCTCGCGGTCGGGCGTCCTGTCTCCGTGCCGGAAGAGCTACAAGTACATCATATCCATCATTGTAATTTACCTATTAGCTCTTATGGGGTTACGGGGCCATTATTCCCTGGTACAAGCAGGCACACGCTCCAAGCTCCATGACTGAATATAAGCAGTCCGCCAAAGAACGGGAGCGAATTCTAAAGTGTTAGAAAATCAACCAATTTAATGTCCCTTTCTAGGATCTAGGTGTGATAAAATAATAACTGATTTTTTATGTAAAGATTCAAACAGTATTCTGATCAATGTACTGTATACAAACATTTTTATTTATATTCCTCTTACTAATAAATGTGTTTTAAATTTTACACAACTGATGGAAAATTTTAAAATCTTTTTCTCGATATTAAAAAAATATTTTCTAGAAGTGACATCATTAAAAAGTTGACACGCTGAAAAAAATGGAATGTTTCGAATTTCGTTAAAAAATGTGTAATTTAAAAAGAAATTCACATAAAACATGAGCGATTCCACTTATACGATTCCAAATCATGGACAGATTATGTTAAAAGGCAGCTATTTGACAAAAAATATGAATTTAGCTAAATGTGAGAAAGTGTCTGAAACCCTCGTAATAAAGCAAACATTAGTAAATAAATATAAATTGTTTTTTTGTGATACATATTGTTTTTCACTTTTTCACAAAAAATGGTATGAATATTAAGCAATAAGACAGGATACTGAGTTTCATAAGCAAAAACACAGTAGATATAGCTGGGGAGATACTGTGTTTTTCTGTGTGATACTCGATATGATATGTTTTGACAATGAGCATGGGCATTGTTCCGCATTCTGGGAGTAGCTAGGAAGTTTGTTAGCCTTTCTTGTGACAAATCGTGAAGTAATTTTTTGTTGGTGTTTTTTTTTTCGTAATAAAGCATAAGTATTATACTGTCCTCTTTCATGTGAAAAAAATGTAGAAATAATTAAATTAAAAGAATGAATTAGGTTTTATCTTAGACATTAGGTTTTATATTGAGTTTCTGTTATAAAAAAATGTATTTTAAAATGAACTAATATAATCTAGATCAGTGTTTCCCAGCCTTCTTTGTGCCATGCCCCACCGTAGTCTTTTTAAAAGTCAGATGCCCCCCCCGGCATCTTTTTTAATTAAACAGCAGCTTAATTTTCAAATCATATTGTAATATGTTTGTAAACATATGAACCCCTAATAATAAAACCTATTCTAATACATATATTTTAACTGAAATTATTACAAAACACAAATTGAAAATGTAATTAAGTAGAATAAAATAAAAATTAAAACAATAATAAAACACAAGTTACAATTGAAATTTAGTAGAAACACACATAATTCATTATTAAATTCAGTTCACAATTAATTAATTAAAATAATATATAGTATATTTGCGGCACGTTCCAGAGTGGAAGATACTACCAGTATCGCCCTGGTGTAAGACCACCATTCAGAATTGAAACGTTGCTCCAAATGGCTTTATCCGTGTTTAGTGACTAGATCTGAATAGCCAGGTACTTCCCCACCTTCCTCTTTCCCTTCCCCACTTACCTTCAGCCTCACAACATCCCCCAATTGGGGATGCCATAGTCTCACTGGCTCCAGACGGGAGCAGTTGGGACTCTTGTGAGGTATTCACTATAAAAAAAAAAAAAAAAAAAAAGTTACATTTGCTACAAAGAAATTTTATGTCCGGATCTAACTTATTTAATTTCAGTCTTAGGTCCCCTCTATTAGTTATATCCAATCGATTTCATTTTTAATGAGTAAATCGCTTATGGTGCTAAAATTTTTTTGTATGACCGATGAGTATTCCCCTTTATATGTGGAATGCCTACGTGTCTCATCTCTGAAGTGTGGTGCCCCACCTCTGAGGCGTTATTCCCCACCGTGGGAAACACTGTTCTAGATGATAAAACATTTTGAACAGCTCATATGGTCTTATAGAAATCGTTGTCTCCCTTACCGTCATAGTTAGAAATATGAACTAAACGGTGTTAGAAAGAAAAAAATACCAAGCTTTATAATTAAATATATAAGTTAACCACAGAATAATTAAAATGTACACCTTTATTAAACCAAACTTTCCAACCTGAATTTGAGAGAAATTTTGTGATTTTTTTTCATTATCAAAAACATAAGGTGAGCAATTTTTAAAACTTTTTGTGTTTGTTGTCAAAATTATATGTATTTAAAAAATTATATGTTAATTCCTAATAAAATTTGAAGCCATATTTCATCACCTTATTTTAAAAAAAACAGTTATTAGTTTTCGGATAAATTCAGAAATATCCCATTTATTTGCATTTTATTGAGAAGCGGAAATACACACAAATTCTCCGACTTTCAGACATCATCTTTAAGAAGTATAACCGTCAATATGCCAGTGGCCTGAAGGGTTAAATAATCTTTATTGTAATTTTTTAACAATGTGTTTTTCATATTTCCATGGTTGTTGGTTCTGGTAATTTGGTTTTTATAACAAGATTGTTTTTGTTTGACATTCGTGTTGGTGAACACTTATTTAAAACGGTTGACACTGCTCGGAAATGCGGATCTAAACGACATACATTGTAAAAAAAGTGTTAGTAATTGAGTCCTTATTGAGTATCTATTCTAGAAGGTCGTCACAACTCATAATGTGCATATATTATCTAAAATTGTTGTTTTGATTTAGATTTATTATCGTAAGTACCCGTGACAAGTGCTACGCTCAAGATAAATTACTTGATTGCCGAATAGAAAAATATCTAAGTACATAATGATGTTGAGGTGTGTTTTAGGTATTTTGCTACGGTGTAACTACATCCTCAATTGGGACCAACTTCCAAATCAAAACAATGTAATTTTTTGTTGTGTCAATTTCATTTTTAATATTACTCCTATCACACCACTTTGAGTGACTCCTATGATAGCCGATAGAATCATTCTTTGACAGCACATCGGATGATTTCTATGACACCACATCAAATGGTTTTATCAATTGCAATAAGTATTAATTGAGTGACCTTGAACCCTCATTTAGACGGGTTAATGACCCCAAATTGTTATTACATTTGTATTTTTCAGGCGGTCTGAGCAGATGTGGCGTAACTCACAAAATGTCGAGCTGAGATAATTTTGTTTAAAGTTTTAAAATGTGGAGATGGTTCAAATAAAGGTGGAAAAAAAACATCGAATTAACATTAAATAATATTTTTTTGGTTGATCTATCCATTTGTATTTGATGAAACATATCGACTGTGTTTTGGTAAAACCCTTAAAGCCACATTTTTTTGGGAATGTCCGTTTTCAGTGGTTTCGTATAGAATAGTTTTCAAAGCACAACACGGTAAAGTAATTTTTTCTGATTAAGGCATTTTCAACACTAAAAACTAAATTTATACATTATTCTTTTTAGAGTTTTCAAAAAAACCGTAAATAAAATTACTTGACTCACAAAATTATAAGTATAATTAAAATATTTCACATACAAATTTAAAAAAAATCATATGGGCTCGAAAGATTTTTGTGTGCTAACCGCCTCAAATATTCATTTATAGTTTTGAAAGTTTTTTTTTTTTTAACAGAAAGACAAACATTCCAGGGTTACGAATAATCAGACAATATTTGAAAATCTCCTCCTACCACTACAGTAAGCGGAAAATGTTGCTTGTGTTGTGATGGAGGACTTAGCCAGCCGATGAATTGAATACACTACGCCTGGGTGGGACCCAAACGCGATGCCAACTCAGCCACTGACCGGTAATTGATTAACCGTGAAAGAATTTTTTTTTTGATCAATTTCACTCAAAGTAAGATAAATTTGACCTTTCTTCGGGCACACAGACACACCAGCAAAACATTTCTATTATCTTATCCCTTCAGTGGTGTTTCTAGGTATGTTTCAGAATCAAGTATAATATAAAATTAACGTTTTTACTCCTTACTATTTTTCCAAGTAATTCAAGTAAAACAAGTATTTTGTTTTTATGTTCTTGTGCATATTTAGATGTTCTGTCTTAAAAAAAAATTAAACATGTAAAAGCCCATCTGGGTATAAAAAAAAATAAATAAATAGTACATACATAAAATAGTAACTAAGTATCACAAAATAATGATTTTTTCAGATTGTGTCTGAAATTGCTATTTGTAGCAATATTTCATTGTAAATAGAACTGTAAATTATAAATAATGCTTATTTCAATAATGTATTTACTTAAATAATGTTGGCAAATTAGTAAACAAGGTTCATTATTTGTATGTATATACTATTTTTCACTTCAAAGAAAATTCACGACACAAATCAATTAATTTCAATTACTAAGAAATAGTATGGACACGAGAATGTAATAAAAATTACGTTCAACGAGTGTAAACACAGATATGGAACTCACCACATGCACAAGTTTTAATTCTGTTTGGTCTTGTTGGTTGGTGTCATCGGCGGGTTCTGCTTGGTAGTTGTTGTTGTGGATAGGGGTGGAAGGCTCCCCATCGACGTGACACACTTCGTTGCCCAACACCACCCACACGGCCAGGAGGTAGCAGACACAGATAGTGTGTACTTGCACCATGACTGCCAGGAGCACTACTCGCAAACCTGCCAGCCGACACAGCTATATTTATACACCTTTGCAAGGCAGCATGCTCACAGCTCACATCGCTCTCAGGACAGTTTGTCAACTGCTACTAGCAATGCCTGTGCTGACAGCTAATGTTGGCAGCTAATCATTCATTCCACTACACTCTTGTTCAATGCATACATAAATCACCTTTTTATGAACATTCATTTGCAATATTTTGTTTGTGTTTTTTTCAAGATTTGCCATAGAATTTGAGTTTATAACATCCATGTAGTCCAGATTATTTACTGAACATTCTTTAAAATATTCATAATTCCTTGGTAGATATATAGTTGATATGTATAGATAAAATCTTGATATGTAAATCTAGAGCACTGTTTCTCAAACTAAAGACATCAAAATATTACAGTACCTATTTTATAATTAAATCTACTATTATTTTATTATTATTATATATTCAATTTGGGCTGATGTTAACCGCCCACCACGCATTTTACGAACAAGCTTGTCAATTCCCGAACCACACGCCATTTTGAAAAAATTCAATGACGCTGAAATATAACAAAATTTCAATCATAAATATCAGGAAAAAAACTGTACCAACGGAGTCCTGCCAATTACTATGAAATGAATGCTTAATTATCTACAGAGCGATTGGCATTTAAAATTTTAAACACAGATGTCAATAATATCCCTTTTACGTTTTTAATCCGACAGACATCAGACCCGCCGGGACGGCGTCGTTTGATTTTAAGACATATCGCCGTACACACGCCGGGACGGCGTCGTTTGAGGCCAATGGGTTAAACTACCGCTCAATAAAATGACAACACACGCACCCATTTTAACCCCTTAGGCTAATTTGTTCGGTTTAGGGAACAAACAGCTAGTACCCAAACAGCCAATTTGTTCGCTTTTGGGAACAGCTCATATGGTCACGTAGAAATCGTAGTCTCCCTTATGGTCGTGGTGAGAAATATGATGTAAATGGTATTAGAAAGAGAAAACACCCCGCTTTATATTCAAATCTTGATATTAACCACTGAAGAATTTAAATGTACATCTCTACGAAACCAAAGGTTCCAATTGCAAATAATTTTTATATGAAACGACAAAAAAGTGAGGTGACAGTAATGTTTAGAATACATTTGTCTAATGAAATTTGTGTTTTTTTTTTCATCAGTAATTTTAGTTCAGTGTTTAGACGAAAAAAAATTTTTTTTTATTTCAAAATTTATGTTTATTTATAATAATAAAATTTTAAAGCGTATTCCACCACCTTTCAAAGACAGTTTTTGGTTTTCGGAAAATTTCAGAAATATTTCATTTCATTGGTTGGTTATATTGCAAAGCGGAAGTACACACAAATTCTCCGACCTTCTGACATCGACTTTAAGAATTATTTAGGGAATTATGCCAGAGGCCTGAGGGGTTAATAGTTGTGTATTTCGCAAAATGCAGTTTCGATTGTTTTTGTAAATACATGTGGTAAAAAAATATAGTAAGCTAGTTGTATTTCTTCAAGTTCTCTCTGACAAAACCACATGCTATTGGCAATATTAGAAGTCAATAGTTATTGGCTGTGATGGAACGGCATTAATTATTCAAATTGATTATTGGTTTCTGAAGAACTGTCAGGTTCAAATAATGTACGATTCTAAAATCACGAATTATCTGATTAACTATCTGCATAATGTACCTTATATGCTTTTTAACTGTTTCCATTTTTTTAATCATTCATTTGTCAGGTTCAAATAATGTACGATTCTGAAATAACGAATTATTTAATGTTATAAAGCTAATTAACTAATTGACTATCTGCGTAACTTACCTGGCATGCTTTTTAACTGTTTATATTTTTAAACCATTCATTTTAAAAAAACTTATAACACTGTCATTTGTGCGCCTTTGGAGTAATTTTCACAAAAACACCTCCAAATATTAATGAAGTTATGTGATTATTTTTATTAAAAAAAATTATTAAGTTATTGAGAGCAACTAAGTTACTGTCAATCGCAAGATCTGTAGATAAATTCATCATCATTAACTTGGAAGTAGATAATTTACAGGTTGTTCAATTAAATCAAGACTTCGGAGCAAATTCTGAGAATCAGATATTCAATCTTTGATTTATTCACAACACAAACACTTAACTCGCTGTAACTTGTTTTTGTGAGATATTATTAGAATATGGGATATTTCTCCATCCTCTTGATAGTTTTTCTGTAGAATAACACGTACAGTCCAACTTGGTTATAACGATCACGGCAATAGCGAGTTCACGGCTATAATGAGTAATTACAAAATGATATTTTAGTTCAGGCTTATCTTCATATAATTGTTGACTGTAATAACGTGGTCGATTCACTGATATACCAAGCAAATAATTTTGCGAACACAATTTCTGAATACATTAATGGGTCATTTTGTATTACAACTCATCGTCAATTTTGTTTTAAAAACGAATAAATATGTTTATGAAAGTACCTAGTTACGCGCTATTATCCCTCCACGGGGTAAATTTATGATAGTGATGAACATCTTTTTCAGTACAGGGGCCGCTTTGTCTATTTTTGTAAAAGCCCAGCCGGGCGTGAAATTATAAATAAATAAGAAAACAAAAAGCTAATATAAGATTGACGCCAATTCCGGTGTCTTCGTTCCTTTCCCTAATTTGTGGTTCGCCTCGATAAAACTTTGCCTGTTTATACGCACCCTTTTACTATACATTGTAAAATATAATAAATGTTGGTTTTCCATAGTAAAAAATTTAAATATCTCAGCTAGGGTTTTCAAGAATTACTCCAAAAATGTTGATTTTTCTCTATAGCCAAATGGGCTGTATGAAATTGACATGCGGGTCGCAAGAAATGGGCCGCGGGTTATGGATCACTGGTTTGTGACGAAGTAAAATTTTACAGCCGAAAACCATAACAATCCCGCAACCTAGTTATTTATGACAAGTGCGATTTTACAAGCGATAGGTACAGTACGCATAAGGTAGTGATAATAAGATAGACAATTAATATTATTTAATTAATATTATTTTATTATTTAATATTATTAAATTAATATTATACATCAAATATCTTGGAATTGAAATTGATGATAATCTCCGTTGGAACTCACATATAGATGTAATTACAAAAAAACTAACCAGGTACATATACTTCTTTAGAAACATTCGCAATATCCTCAATATAAACGATATTAAAAAAGTATACTATGCTTTGTGTCAATCACAAATAGAGTACGGAATAACTGGATGGGGGTCTGCCTTGAGCACTCACACAGAGCGGCTCAATATAGCACAAAAAGGAGTATTAAAGACTATACTGAAAGTTCCGCTTAGAACTCCGACAGAAGAAATATTCAAAAACTTCAATGTTTACAATGTACAGAAACTATATTCAAAAAATATTTTATTTAAACTGAAAAAAAACATATCCGAATACTCCACTGCCCAACATAAATACACAACCAGGGCAAAAAGCGAAAATATCCTGATTACTCCCAGTTTGAACACATCCTTTGGACAGAGAAATAATAAATTCCATGCTATAAAATTGTTAAATGCTCTACCAAATGAAACCAAAAAAATAAACGAAATGAGTATATTTAAAACAAAAGTCAAAACATGGCTTAGAGATCAAAGTAATAATCAACTTACAAACATTATGAAGACAATGTAAAGACAATTCAAAACTAAATACAAAAATTTAAGAAAAACTACAGGCAGCCTCAGAACAGGAAACCCTAGTGAGGAGGACTGTGAAAAAAATACAAAAAATATACTTATATTATACTTTAAACCTACATAATGTACAAATTTTGCTATTGATATTAATAAAAAAAAAAAATAAAAAAAATTATTGATATTTTTCTATAAGTAATACCTACTCGTATTTTGAAAATGTATTGTACTTTTGCGAATATATTGATAGTAGAGGCAGGTAGGCAGGTTACATACGACTTCTAAAAAAACCTATTTTGGATATAATGATTAGTGGCTATAAGGAGCAAATTTAGTCAGTCCCCCAGTGCTCGCTATAACCAAGTTTGACTGTATCAATGAGAACTTGCAATAGCTAGGAAACCCGGCTAACTTATGCAATATATAGCCACTATTCATAGGGTTGAGTACCCAATAGTAAACTCAGACTTAAAATAAATAAATGGAAGATGTATGTTATCCCGTGGATAAGCTATCATCAAGAGGATGGTGAAATACCCCCTGTGTAGTTTTACTTTATTTGCCAATATGTTATAATAAAATATAATGCTCATTTGGATAAATAAAATAATGTTTAAAATTAAAATTAACAATTTTGAGAAGCACTGATTTAGAAAAATAGAGTAAAACAGGTTTATGTGTAATTGGACTTTACCCTTTCCTGTGAAATCTTTTCATAGTTTGTTGTATATTATTTTGTTTTTCTTATTAAATAATGCAATAATAGTATATTTTACTGCGCTTTTTAATACACATTATCACGTTTGTATTAAAAAATCGGTACTTATTTTTTTAAGTACCTATTAATAAGTGTTAGTTCATAATATTTCACAATATTTAATTAGTTGTTGATTAGCCATGTGATGTACTAGAGTACATTAATTAACATTTGTGTCAGACTGTATTTGTTATCTGCCCGCATCACGCCATCTATTATATGTCAGTATTTTTATAGACATAAAAATTATTGAGCAATTTGAACACACAGTTTGTTTCCTGTTCAATTTTTGTTAAATATAACACTTGTGAAGGAAATAAAATAGATCATAAACTTTAATTTTTCTCGACATATTAGTCTCTTTTTACATTTGAATTTAAAAAAATATATTATGATACCCCAGTGGCAGGTAGCTCGGCTGTTGAAGGGTTGATGTTTGAAGGGTCGAGTTTTATTCACACAGCGGGTTCCGACTTGTTATGGTTGTGAAAAATTGAGCCTGAGGTCATGTCTTCAAAACCCGACCCAGTATAAATGATAATTTATTGAGGTACAATTTGATTAAGTTAGGGTGGTGCTACCCCGGGAACCATTTATTGAATAACCAACACCTCTGCCATAGGTCACCCCAAGTGGTTGGCTACGGCCGGTGATTTAGCAGGGGTGCCCGGATTCAATGGGTGAGGTGTGTTCAGGATGCGCCTGCCCCCCAGTTGCGTGGTGTTCCAGATCTGGAGAGGCTAGGCCCTGGGGGAAAATATTTTCCTGTGTGGGGTTGATGTAAAAAAAATAAGTTCAAAAGGTGTATTAGTAGAATTACTAACTGTAAAAGGATATGGGTAACAATTCAACAACAAAATTATTTTTCAAGATAAATATCGCATCATATGAATAATTAGTTCTTGTGTCAGGGTGTTTGTAAGAAAATAGTCTTTCAGCGTTGGTCAATTTATTTCTCTTACATACAGGGTTCACAGCTTATAGTAAAAAACAGAGTACAGGAAAGTTGTAGCACAAAGTAAAGTAAATTAGAGTTTAAACAATGATCAGTAACGTTCTCACTAAACACTTAGTGTAATAACCTCAACAGAGGACCCGTGGTCTCTTAGTTGGATTGAGGTTTTCCCGACAAGTAATGTCCCTGAGGGAGCTGTTACTTGAATTCCCAAAGGTACTTGGTAGTGGGGACGGTTTAACTGGGCAATGACCACTAGGATTCTGTTGCTTAGTTTAACCAGGAGACTGGATACTCTGACTCCATATAGGTGTTATATACCCTTTGGGGCAGGGTAGTGCCGGCCGATGACGGAGGGGTGGTGGTAGTTCGGCCAATGGGGTGTCTTCCTGTACGGGTGGTGAGCTGAAAGTTGCCGAGCGAGATGGCGCTATGCTTGTGAGAGAGAAAGTATTCGTATCCGTGCATCGGACCAAATACCGCGCGCTACATTCTGCTTTAATATATCTTAATTATCTATGAATAACTATTTTAGATATGCCACAGTTTGGTTCTGGAACCATCAGTGAATAATAATTTTAGTATTGCCCTTGTTATAGACCACCATTCAGAAATGAAACCTTACTTGAAAATGGCTTTGGCTATGTTTAGTTACTGGAATCGAATAGCAAGACACTTCTCGGCCTTCCTCCTTTTCCTTTCATTCATTTTCTTTCCATCAGAATGTTTCCTGTACAAGAGAGCTAACACACCAAATAAAGGATGGATGGTATAATTCCTTAGTTTCATTACATACGGCAATTGATTGTGAAGATTACCATTATTAGAGCTTATTCCGTCGAGATGTTTTGAAGTGTCTAAGAGGGGAGGAGAAATAAAACTTGAATTTTATTATCTGGTGGATCCTACTTGACACCAGATTTTCAAACAGCCGTACGCAATGGATATAAGAAATTGCACCATTCATCCTTTCTGTGGTGTGTTAGCTCTCCTTGTACAATATTATACATAAATAAATACTAATTAATATCACATCACATACCTTAACTAGTTTTAACTCAATTTCCATAATTATAAGTAATAAATAAATTACACAATTTATTGCGAAGCAGTAAATTATGAAACAGTTGTAAAAAGGTAAAACTGAATGTTAATGAAGTATTTAAATTTTATTTAGATTTTATTACAAGTTCAATTTTTATTAGTTCTCGTGTTAGATGTTTTCTGAATATAAAAACTATTCAATAAATCAAATGTAATTGTGGATGAGTACCTACGTGTCTTGTTTACTAGATAAAATACTACTGCGCAAAAGTCCCTCAGACCAGTGGATCGCTTGTTGATATGTTTTATACCCCTCATCCTTCCTGTGTTGTCCCATTTCCTATTTACCCGATCTCATTTACTCTCGTTTGCTCCGCTGGAGATACTATTCACTCGGGGGAGCCTGGCTCCGGGAAATGCAATTCTTGCGTTATATTGCTCATGCGTGCAAAAACAAGGGTCTATTTGAGAAAATGGATTTAGTTTTGAACAACTATATCTTTGAAAATAATACATGATTTGAATGAAATTTTTTTACATAGTACTGCAACTATAAAATTATTTGTCTGTAATTAAAGCCTACGTTTGTAATAAAACTCCATAAACTGAAGTTAAAGTCGGTGTTGGGCCATTTAGTGATGTTTTATGTGTAAAATATGCATGTATTTTATTACATCACAATTTTTTTTTCATTTTCGCACAAAAAAATCTTGCGCTTCTCTGGTGCTATAAGCGTAAGGATGTATTACCCTTTTACAGGCTTAAATATGGTTTCCTTTTGATAAAATATTCTTCCACTCATTAGACAAGAAGTTGAAGATGGGGAAGACTTGATTTGGTTCACATTTTTAAATACATTTACATATATTTGGGATCCTTACAAAGAAATTGATATAAAATATTTATGTAAAATTATCAGACATCAATGTCTTTCCCGCCATTCAAGTAGGACCAACGTAAAAGGTAGAACTATCCTGTATGGAAATGTATTGATATATTTTGGCATTTTATTTTCAATCTTTTAAATATCGATTTCGATTAATTTTATAATAATTACTTCTGTAATCGATAAATAGACATTTCCATAATATTTTGGCAGTTTCAAAATGATTATTCTGGACCGGTGTATTGGTCGGAATCAGTGGCGGTTTTCTTTAAAGTGCATTTGTGCAGTGAACCCCCAGTAAAAAGACGAGACAAACTTGCATTATAAAAAAATTAGCACATTATAAACAGCGCACCATCAAAATTCTGCCTCTAAAAATAGGTCAAAGAGCAACCCGATATTCCCATGCTGTGCGTTATAGAATCAGCACAAAATACTTTATACAAACAAAACTTAACCAACACAATCCCCCTGACGGTGAAATCTTATAACCTACCCAAAACAAGACGATCTTTGTGCCCCGCGATAGACAATGTTTGATGCCACACACCAGCAGCCGAGCTTTGGACTACATAGATTTTTGAAATTTGAAGATAAAAAAATAATAAGATGCAAGTTAAATGTTATTTTCTTTAGCAGTTTATAATAAAAAAATATTTTCTTATTCCTATGTTTGGTTTTAATTTCAAATGTAAATCTACTAGTAAAACAGATTTTGTCTTAATTATCATAAGGGCTCACATACCCCTACGCACGCTGAAAACTTTTTATTTCAATGAAAATTTACATTGGATGATACACTTTGAATGTTATTTCAACCGCCATGCTAGGGATGTAGGGATGCCCCTGTGTTATGGCCGGTGATGTTTACAGATTGAAGAATTTAATAATATTCATAATAATTAGTAAATTATACAATTCCGATTCAGTTAATATTTTATGTGATAAATAATTAATTAAACATACATTATTTTAAAGGTTAAATGGTGCAAAATAAATTGTTGATTCCGCATTTATTATTAACTTTTCAACTAACAGAAACAAAAAAAAATCTTTTAATTTAACATTATTTGTTATGGGTTTAAATGGACTACTGTTGAAAACCATTGTTGACATCATAACTTCACCTAAAATTATCCAATCTGAAAAAATAAAAAATAATCTTTTAAGATAATGTAATACTTATAACCTTTATAATAATTTTTCAATTTGACTGTGTTTTAACACATTTACTGCGACGTATTTTCTAAAACATTCACTGGATGCTGCAAATTACACCAAATTTAAATAAAGAATAAAACTGATACAAATTCATCTTTTCCTAACTAACTAACGATGCTCATGAAGTTTTCTTATCATTTACCGTACCTATTATATAATCCGTACGCGCTAGGCGCGTTCTCAGCACCACGCGAAATTACGTAATACGCGCTAGGCGCGTTTTCAGCACCCAACGTGTTAAGCTTGCGCATGAGTCCTTAAGTCACTAGTAATGCAATTTGTTGCGCTTTCTCTAGTTTGGTTTCGGCTTTCAACTATAAAGCAGTTGCATTTAATGATTTTGACGCAGTTATTCTTGTTAGTTATACCTAATATTGTACAATGGCGAAATATACTGTTGTTTACATAAAAAAAAAAAACCCGATTTGGTTTGAAAAAGGGCTTGAAATTAAAAATGAGAGAAATCTGTAAAATTTGATGAAACAGGTATACAAATATAATAAGTTCTTTTGATAATCCACAGTGAAAAAGACCACGAACCGCCACTGGTTAGAATTCTTAGCAGTTCCCAATCAGTCTAAAGTACAATATTGCCACAAGATTTTTATCTACACATTCAAGGCCAATACTTAATAAGCAATAATACGGACACGTGTCTATTGTGGTAGTCGAAAAGCATGTAAAAAACTGTATTCAAATATATTTTATGAATAAAGAAAAAAAACAAAATAAATAAAAAAAATGGGTAGCAGTTATTAATAAGTGGTGATTACTACTCGAATCTGTCAGTAATATATTATGCAAACTGAAAAAATAATAATTACATAATTTTTAACACTAATTCAATAATTGAATGTATTATTTTTACAGGTATGGTGGATATCCAGTATACCGAGCAGGGTCTGCTGGAACAACTGGAAACCTGTACAAGTTATGTGGACAAGGCTGAGCGATACGAACTTCTAGGGCCGTTCTACCGGCTGATACTCCCCTTCTACGAGAAACAGAGGAACTTTGAATCCCTTACACGATGTTACCGACACCTTGACACGGCCTACACCAAAGTATTAGACATCCGGGATACCGGGAGGCGATTGCTGGGAAGATACTACCGAGTTGCATTCTTCAATCAAGTCTACTTTGAGGATGAATGTGGGATTGAATATATATACAAGGAACCAAAAGTCACATCCCTCAGCGAAATATCAGAACGCCTCTTTAAATTGTACGAACAAAAGTTTGGCGTAGGTGTTGTAAAAACAGTGATGGATTCTGCGCCGGTAATTATTCATTTTTAAATAAAATTTTACTTGGTCCTATTATCTTCTAGTATGTATTTGGGTTTTCCATTAGTAATTACTGTAAAATACACAAAAGGGTAAATGCAACATATGTTATAATCTAGACGTTCATAGATGGCGTTAATTGAATTATTTTATGAAAATATACTTTTTGCAAGTTATCCTTTAAAAAATTAAGACATTATTTGTTTGCGCCCGTACATTTGTAATATGAATAAATAGATTTGTCTGTGTAAAAACACAATTCTTTCAGTCAGGCTTGCAAATAAAATATTGTAATGGTGATTCAATCCAATATTGTATTTGTATGCTTTAAACACATTATTTTTTATTTCTGCACTACCATTGGATGGTGTATGCAGGGGGGTAGGAAAAAACTGGAATTCTAATAAGAACTGATATTATCATTTTCCTTGGTAGGCTGTATTTTTTCAAAATTGTGTAAAAACCGAATTGACCATCCAAATTAGCTTAACCACTCGAGAAAACCGGTTGCCAAATATACATACAGGTTGGGATACATACATTGTAGCCGGGGGTAAAGTGCGCAAACTTCGGGGGGTGATTCTACATGATAGTACAAGTAAATAAGACAAATAACGATTTTGTGAGTTATTTTTTTCAGGATATTAATTAGTTGTTTTTTAATTGTTGTGCAGGTACTAATATTCCTTTGATTACCTGATTTATACACTGGTATTACTGTGCCTAGTTTAAGTAATGATAGGAATAAGCATTTAATTAATGGATCTATATATTTTATTATGAATGGGGTCAATGAGTTAATCTCGTAGATATATATATATTTTTTTTTAATTTTTTTTATTGAGAATTCATCACCTGATCCTTGTGAGGATGTGGCTTTATAATTAAATAAGAAATAAGTTAATTCACGTTTGGTAGTAAGTTTCTTGGAGACGTGGTTTAAATTCGTTGAATCCACCTAGATTTTTCCCTTTATCCCATAATTTTAGGTTCTATAAATTTAGAAAATTATCGACAAGCGACCACTCAAAACGTTTTGCAAACTTGCCATAATATGCCAAAAATCGCTCGAGTGATTAACTCGATAGACGCGACTGTCCCAAATGAGATCATAAAATTGGAATTATTTGATCAATATTAGTTAGACCTTATTATTTATTTATTTCACCATGTCAGTGATATCCCTTCAAGGTTATATTTATAATTAATGTGATAATAATATTCTGCCTAGATTGGCCTACGTTGAGAAGATTCATAAGATGTTTTTTCTTGTTTTATTGTTATATCTATTATATTATTAAACTAATATTGTAAAATTTTCAGGTTGTTGTGAGTGACCTAGACGAGCGGTTTGCCTACATCCAAGTGACATCTGTCCAGCCCCATTTCGACTGTTCGGAGTTGTCTCAGGAGCGCATAACAGAGTTCGATAAGAACCACGATGTGAGGAGATTTATGTACGAGACTCCATTCACTAAAGAAGGCCGAGCCCGGGGCAATGTAGAAGATCAGTGGAAAAGGAAAACCATTCTTACAAGTATGTTATTTCTTCTTTAAAGTTTGTTAATCTTCCGTTATTTTTAATAACTATTATTTATGTAACAGACTCTGTTCACTAGAGATGGATATAGTATGATCAAGGCCGGGGTAATGTAGAAAATAAGTGGAAAAGGAAAACCATTCTTACAAGTACATTATCTTTTCTTTAAAGTATGCTAATCTTCCGTTATTGTTAATGACTATTATTTATGCATGGGACTCCATTCACCAGAGATGAATATATTATGGTCGAGCCGGGGCAATGTAGAAAATCAGTTGAAAAGGGAAACCAGTCTTACAAGTTTATCTCTTCTTTAAAGTATGCTAATCTTCCGTTATTGTTAATGACTATTATTTATGTTTATGTTAAGGCGAAATAGGTAGACTTGACCTGAAATTTGGCATTTTTGAGGCCAGTTTTAGACGTATGGACACTTTTCTAGAAAAAAACACAAATTGATTTTGAAAGATCGTTATTTTATCTAGTAAAGTAAGATGTTAAATTTTGAAAAATAATATTATTTTCATATCATAATTAAGTGTTACCGTTGGACGTTGCGCAGATTTGTTGCATTTTCATAGGTGAATTACAACAAATATTTCAAATCATATAATAATACAGTATAAAACAATCAATAAATTATCTATCATAAGAATGTATAAGAATTTTGTTTTTATTTCAAATAAAATTACTAATAAATAAATCCGAACACGCGTTTTGTGACGAAAATCCCTCAATTTGACTATTTATTTATGGTCTTACAAATTGGTATAGTTCAGATTTTTTTACAAAAATAATTTACCAAGACATTATTGAAACATTAGAAATAATTTATGATCAAAAAATATATTCTTAAAGTATACAATAGTAATTAATTTCGATAAGCGTTTGTGCATTTTTATTAACTAGGCACAAGACAAAATTTTGTCATTCTCCGCTGCGACCGGGCGGCGAGCGGACGTGTATTCCACGCCGGTCTAGTTAATAACATTTTAAAGAAATTCCTCGCTTAAAAATGGGGAGGAAAATACCCTTGGAACAAAAGTTTTATTAGAAAACACAAATTACGACATCAAAAACGTACGTGGAAGATATATTAAAAAAAAAAAAACAAAGGTTAGTGATATTTAATTATCCGTGTACATTGTACGTACTTATATGCTACAGGGTCGTTCGGAAGAATCAGTCAGAATAAGCACATATTTTTTATAACATTTGGCGATGATTTTGTGTTGTTTAATTTCCCGGGAAAAGAATCAACTATGGACTATCAGGAGTTTATGTTTGTCATCGATGTTTCATGTATAAATGATAAAACTTATGCCAAAGTACGTGAAACTGTTTGTGATTGGTGGTCAAAAAGTGCCACGAACCAAATTAATTTTGATTCGTGATATGGGATTCACATCATTTTATTGTTCATAATTTATATTTTATTGTCCAATTCACTATTACATTGGTATAATTCAACATATTTAATATTTTTTGTCAGTTTCTTAATGTCAAATTGTGAATTGAGCTTCTTGTTTTAGGAAATAGACAAGGTTATTTTTGACATACTAACCTATGATTTTTCAATCGAAATTTACCTCGTGAATTTAATAACATTTCGAAAATTAGACGAGTCAGGTCGCTCCGTAAACCATGAAACAAATACATGAAAGCGATACAATATTATGCAATCACATAACTACATATGTAGGTAGGTACCGTAGAAAATAGTTGGAAATAAAACCTAAAACCCTCTTTTCAATGTCGTACGTATCAAATCAAGTAATACTTTAAAGATAAGTATTAGAAATAAAACTTACCGGTAATACCTTTCGGACAAAAGAATAAATATGTAAAACAAAAGATTTTTTACTCACTTTTGGAAAACCTATGTAAAATAAATTTTAAAAAATCAAATTGAACAAATATTTGAAATTTTTTTATATCTACAATGTCAACGCACTGCATTTGTATTTATTTATGTTTACGCACTCCGACGTATAATTTACAAATATGTATGTAACTACTTATTAGGAAGAAAGTTACAACCGAGAATTCAACAACAATAATTGTTATTTCATCGGAACCATGCTGTAGTTTTCGTCAGCCGCGCAGGTGTTCGGCTTGCAGCGGAATGAATTCGGTATTTCTGTCTCGTTCTAAAAAAATGTCCGATCGCGAGACCGTCTTTTAACGAATTTTGAATTCTTGTCCGCTGGTTAAGACGCCTTAATGACCAGTGGATTGAATTCAAAATGAGTAATGAGTAATAATGCTGTCCTTACCTATCATGTTATTGTAAACCATATTCTTTCAAAAGTATAGATGGAAATTAATAATTTATTTATACCTCTGTGGTCCAGCGGTTAAAATCCTCGACTGCGAATCCGGAGGTTGAGTTTTCAAAATCCCGGCGTGTGCAAATAATTTTTATTACTGTATTTAATAATAATACATATTTCGATGATTTACATAGCCTTCAGGGTGCTGGTATGATTTTTTTCCTGCAAAGTGGAAGATACTCTCAGTATCACCCTATTGAAAGACCACGATTTAGAATCGAAATGTTGCTTGAAATGTTTGGTGACCAGATCTGAATATCCAGGTATTTATCAATCAGTAGCTGAGTTGGCATTGCGTCTGGGTCCTGCCCAGGCGTCGTGAGTTCAATTCCTACTGGCTAAGTCCTCCATCACAACACAAGCAAAATTTTCCGCTTACTGTGGTGGCAGTAGGAGATTTTCAAATATTATTATTAGGTTATTTGTAACCTGGTAATGTTTGTCTAACTTAAAAAGAAAAAAATAAATAAATTATTATTATAATATACCCCAATCGGAGATCTCATATTTCCACTGGTTCCGGACACTTTGGAGCAGTTAGGACTCTTGTGCGGTATTCCCATAAAGAAATAAAGTTTTTTTATACTTTTCAGCTGAGTCTTCATTCCCCTACGTCAAGAAACGTATAATGGTTGTAGACACAAGTATTGAAGAGAAAGGGCCCATTGAAGTAGCATTTGAAGAAATGCAGAATCGAGTAACAGAGCTGAACGAGATTGTCAATGCTAAAACGTGTGATGCCAAAAAACTACAACTCAAGTAAGATTCTCAATATCCTACTTATGTTCATTTTATATCCCTTATGAAATAAACCACCGGGCAAGCATTCCCCTCCCTAGAGTCTCGGAACTTATTGAATAACAGAAGAATTTAAATTACCCTATTGCTAGCAAACGCTTTCGTAAAATAAGTTGACTAATATATTTTAAATTATACTACAGATTGCAAGGCAGCATATGCGTTCAAGTAAATGCTGGTCCATTGGCGTATGCTTCGGTGTTCTTGGAGCCAACTTTATCAAAGATGTACCCAGACGATAAAGTTAAACAACTTCAGGATATTTTTCGGTACGTATTATTTTAAAAATATTCGCAGCTTAGGAATTAAATACTTAAGAACAATGTAAATAGTCTCTTCCCCTCTGTGTTTCAAGTGTACAATTCTATTTTATAAAACTTGTGCCCTGTACTGATTACTTCACACTCTTTGTCCCATATCTTTAACCTCTTAAACGCCAGCGTATCCTTATAGATATGTTTAAAAAAATCATTTCTCTGAATACAACTACATAGCTGTTTTGGCGAAACTACACAAGATAGATTATATATATATCATGCTAAGATAAAGAGTACAAGTCAAAAACAACAACTTTTCAATACTGAATATATATTTCTATTGGGTGATTGATTGATGATGAATTAACTGTGAAGATGCCTGTTTTTGATTGTAAAATATTTTTTTATTTTGATACCACATGAAAATATTGTCCCAGAAGTTGAAATAATAAAAAATAAAATAATCAAAAATTATATGTATATATTTAAAAAAAAATTTTTTACTCACTATACCTAGCATTGTAGACATACAATTTTTATAAATATGTATATACACGTCATCTGGTAAGAATGTACAATTTACAAAAACATTAAGTTATGATGGAAATAGAATCAGATGACGCACTGTGAAAATCTTGCAGCGTCACACCAAGAGGTAAATCGACAAAAAAATTTTTTCCAAATGTCTTAACCTTTCCCTTACTGTGCTAAAAAAATACACGCGTTCCGGTGCTGTGTAGTCAATACACATCTCAAAATAAGCGATTTAATATCGGAAAAATATGAATATTCATAGCTAATCGATTATGTTTATTATATTTTATATCAAATGTGATAATAATTGTAATTTAATTGCTGAAAACATGAAAAAACCATCGGCAGATGCTAAAGAAACGTGCGAGGGGTCCACATCTAACGACGGTTCGCGGCCAACTGGCTAGCGGCTGGCACAAACACAGCTGTGCGGTCGTAGGTATCGATGGTCTAAATCAAAAACTACAACTGCAGAAGTGTGGATGTCTCATGTTCCCGCATAGCAAATTAAAGCGGGACATCAATAGCGTGTCATTTTCTCGTACGCTCTTCGCGTATTAGTATCACACGGTTGATTGTATTGGTGTATTTGTTCCCGATTTTTAACAAAAAACTCTGTTTTTTAATTGAATTTGAAAACTATGTAATATATTATTTTTTGATTCAGTTCATAAATGTATAACGAAGGAATACCTAAAATCTGAACCCAGAATATATTATTATAGAGTTATTAAAGTTATTAGAAGCAATGTGTAGTAAATACACACCACAGATAAGGAAAGGTTAATATAAATTATTGGTCATTTTGTATTAGAATAATGGTAACAAAATTATCAAATGTGTTTAGTGGCGCCATCTATATTGAAAAAATGTGTAACATTTCAAATATATTTCAAGAACAATAAAAGATTATTCTTTTGTCTATTGCGAAAAGCAACGTGTTTTAATAGGTTATGGGCAAATATCCATATATTTTTCGGTTTTTACTGTGTAAATTTAGTATAAAACAGTCGAAAATTGTTGACTTTTCGTGGAAATATGGCTGTAAACTATTTTCAAAGTATTGAGAAGCTGACAGGACGCCAGAATTATGATCAGTGGAGTTTTGCGGTTGAAAATCTGTTGGTGCTTGACAACCTCGCTAACTATATCAAGTCGGAGCCAGATAAAAATTTCGAGTCAAAAGCATCAGATGACGCAAGAGCCAAGGCGAAGCTAGTTTTAACTATTGACCCTGGATTGTACGTGCATATTAAAGAAACAAAAACAACTTTAGAGTTATGGATTAAACTGAGGTCTATATTTGATGACTCAGGCTTTTCTCGTAAAATATCTCTACTAAGACATTTAATCTCGTTACGACAAGAAAATTGTGATTCCATGACTTCCTACGTCACGCAAGTGGTCGAAACAGCTCAGAGATTGAAGGGCACAGGATTTGCAATTACAGAAGAATGGGTCGGATCGTTACTTCTCGCAGGTCTGCCAGAAAAATTCATGCCAATGATTATGGCGGTGGAGCACTCAGGAATGCAGATTACCACCGATTTAATAAAATCTAAGTTGATTGATATGGAGGTTTCAAAGAATGACGTGGATTCCAGCGGCGCAGCATTTGCTGCAAATAAAAGCTACAAGCAGAAATTTAAAAATGGCGCGACGTCATCGAAAAATTCAAAAGTGACAGGTGACAAGACCATCACTTGTTACAAATGTAAACAGACGGGTCATTATCGAAACCAGTGTCCAGTGTTACAAAAAAACAAACAATCAAATGCTTTTAGTGTAGTTTTTTTGAACGGAGAATACAATAAAAACGAATGGTACATTGACAGTGGGGCAAGTGCACATATGACGGCCAACAAAGAGTGGATAAAACACGCAAATTTTACGCCATATTTATCAGAGATAACCGTCGCGAATAATATGAAAGTGCCAGTTTTGTGTTCCGGAGATGTACAAATAATAACTAACTGCAACTACGATATCATGGTTAAAGATGTGCTTTGCATACCGAGCTTAACAACAAACCTGTTGTCAGTGAGCGAACTAATCAAGAACGGAAACAATGTTGTTTTTGGTGAAAACAAATGCTACATACGTAACACTAAGAATGTGTTGGTGGCCACAGGAACGTCAATAAATGGAGTGTACAAGCTAAACATCAAAGTAGCAGATTGTATACTGGCAGCACCTGCTGTAGCAAATGCAGATCTTTGGCACAGGCGGTTAGCGCATATTAACAGTAATGATTTAAATAAAATGAAGAACGGCATTGTAGATGGATTGTCCTACCCGGGTACTAGTGATATGACAATGGCGAAATGTGTGACCTGTTGCGAAGGTAAACAAATGAGGTTACCATTTCATCATGTTGGAAAAATAAGTACAGAAATACTACATACAATACATGCAGATGTATGTGGTCCTATGGAAACGAAGTCCATAGGTGGTGCTAGGTATTTTGTCTTGTTCATTGATGATCACAGTCGTATGACCTTCATATACTTCCACAAATATAAAAATGAAGTCTTCAAGATATTTAAGAATTTTAAAGCAATGACTGAAAATAGTCAGAAAACAAAAATAAAAATATTACGCACAGATAATGGTGGTGAATTTTGTAGTGGTGAGATGGAGAATTACTTACTCAGAGAAGGAATTATACACCAGAAGACAACTGCATACACACCTGAACAAAATGGTGTTTGTGAACGGGCTAATAGAACTATTATAGAGAAAGCGCGATGCTTACTTTTTAATGCGAAATTAGAAAAAAAGTTCTGGGCTGAAGCAGCTAATACAGCAGTATACCTAAAAAATAGATCTGTAACTTCAAGTTTGGGAAATAAAACACCCTATGAAGCGTGGTATAAAAAGAAACCAGATTTAAGTCATATACGCCTATTTGGCAGCCCCGTAATGGTCCACATACCGAAGGAAAGAAGATTAAAATGGGACAAGAAGGCTAAAATGCAGATTCTTGTAGGATTTTCAGAAACAGTAAAGGGATATCGTGTATATGATCCCATAAAAAATATTATAACTATAAAGAGAGATATAATAGTGATAGAAGAAGAAACAGTATCATCGGAAATCAATGCAGAAAACATAACAGAATGGATACAGGATGATGTTGAATTTGAAGGGCATGAGTCTCCGGCAACAAACGAAGATGGCAGAGATTCAGTGGGGAAGTCTTCAATGGATGAATCTCTCCAAAATTCAAATACATCTGTATATACTGATCCGGCTAGTGAAAATGATGACGATACAAGCATCACAAACATAGAGACAGATATCTCAATCAGTGAGTTGCAACCAATTCCAGAATTACCAGAACAGGAGAAGAGAACACGAAAACCTCCGGAACGTTTTGGGTTTGGTAATATCTGTATTTCCAATTCCAATCCAGATGTCGAACAAATAGACTTCTCAGAAGCGCTGAATGGACCAGAAGCTGATCAGTGGAGACAGGCCATGCGAGAGGAGCTTCAGTCGTTCGAGGATAACGATGCGTGGGAAATTGTTGATATACCAAGTAATGGATTAATTGTGCAAAACAAGTGGGTGTTAAATAAAAAACTAGATGTGAATGATAAAGTGCGGTATCGTGCCCGACTCGTGGCTAAAGGTTTTACGCAACGACGTGGTATTGATTATGAGAACATTTTTTCTCCTGTCATAAAACATTCTACGCTGAGAATGTTATTTGCTCTGAGTGTACAGTGGGATATGGACATAACACATCTAGATGTGACAACAGCTTTTTTAAATGGAAATTTAAAAGAAAATATTTACATGTCAATTCCAGAAGGTTTTGTAAATAAGCAAATTAGAAAGGTCTTGAAATTAAAAAGAGCTATATACGGACTGAAACAGTCTGCTTTAGTCTGGTATGAAAAAGTGAAAGATTGTTTGCTGAACTTTGGTTTTAAAATAAGTAAATTTGAACCATGCTTGTTTACATTTTTTTATGAGAATGTCAAGATTATTGTAGCTATATATGTTGACGATTTCTTAATTTTTTCTAATAGTATTGCAGAAACAGAAAAATTAAAAAATGTATTAAGTTCTCAATTTAAATTAAAAGATTTAGGTCCTGTTAGACGTTACTTAGGCATGCGAATTAGTGTAAACAAAGAATGTAAGACTATAACTATAGATCAGCAGGAATATATAGAGCAATTATTATTAAGGTTTAATATGTCCAATTGTAAAACTTCAGATACCCCCATTGAGAGTAAGTTGAACATAGAAAAGGCTGAAAATTGTGTAGTAAACATTCCATATCAAAAGCTAATTGGAAGCCTTATGTATTTGGCAGTTTTCACTAGACCAGACTTGTCGTATTCCCTTAGTTATCTCAGCCAGTTCAATAACAGTTATAATGAAACTCATTTTAGTTATGCTAAACGAATATTAAATTATTTACAAAAGACAAAACACTATTGTTTAACATATTGTAAGGAAAATGTAGAGCTGACAGGTTTTGTTGATGCAGACTGGGCTAGTGATAGTCTGGATCGTAAGTCTTATACTGGGTTCTGTTTTGTAATGGGTGGTTCTGTGATTTCCTGGCAAAGTAAAAAACAAAAGACTGTCTCCTTATCCAGTACTGAGGCAGAATATGTTGCTCTCTCAGAGGCATCTAGAGAAGCTGTTTATTTCAGAAATCTTATGTATGAACTTACTGGTAAAAAATGTGTAATTAAATTGAATTGTGATAATCAAAGTGCATTAAAATTAGCAACAAGTCATCAGGCACATGCTAGATCAAAACATATTGATGTTCGGTATCATTATGTTAGAGATGCAGTTAAAAATAAATTAATTAATATTGAATACATTTCAACTCAGGAAATGCCCGCTGACTTGTTAACCAAGGGTCTTTTGTCAACTAAGCATTATAAGTTCATGGACATGCTGGGAATTAAAGTTAAATAAAACAATATCTATGTATTCTGTTTACAAATTCACATTTATTTTGTTAAGTGGGAGTAAAAATTGTTAACTCACCATCAAATATTGTTTATTTTTACTTCCTTTTTTCCTTTTTGCAGAGATTTCATTAAAGTTTGCCACACTGCATTGAAAATAAACAGCAAGCTTATCTCATCAGACCAGTTTGAATACCAAGAAGCTTTGGAAGATAACTATCACAAGTTTTGCGATTCTTTATCGCAATTGACCGGGGAAAATATGCGGAAGATGCAAAATGGAAGCCTCACTCCTCGAACCACCGTCAGCGGGGCACAAGTGGATTCCAGCACCGCTTGATAAGTCTTCATTACTAGGATTATAATCAACATAATATATGTACCTACTATTATTAGTCTCTGTATTATGTACATGATAACCATGAAAACAAAACATGATATTTATTTATTAATTTATCACATGATTATCATAGGAAAACTTACTTAAGGGGAAACATAACATGCGTTATAATCTACGCGTTCATAGATGGCATTAATTTAATTATATTATGAAAATACACTTTTTGCTGGCTAAGCTTTAATACGTAGATACGTAATATGATTAATTATATAATTCGTACATACGTAATATGATTAACTAGTTTTGTCTGTATAAAAACTCAGTACTTTCAAGAAAGGTATACAGATACAATATTGGATTGAATCATCGATACAATTTTATATTTGTATGCGGTGTTTTAAATAATTGAGTTTCTAGGTTCACAAAACTATTTATTCATATTTATACAGTAGAACCCCGTTAATTCGAACCCCGATAATTCGAAAAAACGCATAATTCGAAATTTCAATTTAAATTCAGATATTTCAAATAAAGGGCCGGCCACGACGGAAAATTACCGCGAAATCTCGATTTATGCGGAAATATATCGTATTTTTACGAATATCTCAATTTAAAGGGTAGGCCGCGACCGAAATCGGCAGCGAAATCTCGATTTACGCGTAAATATATAGCATTTTTACGAATTTATTGCGAATATCTGAATTTAAAGGGCCCGCCGCTACGGTAATCGGCCGCGAAAATAAAGAAATAATTGGTATTAATACGAATTTACGTCTTAAATACCACCCGGATTTGAAGAGGCGGCCAAGAAAATCGATTTTTGGCGTATTTTTTTTTTTTTTTTTTTTTCATAAAATTTCGAATTACGTGGGAATTCGTTAATTCGAAATTTGATTTTTGATGTCCGGTGGATTTCGAATTAACGAGGTTCTACTGTATTGCATATGTACAGGCGCAAAAAAATTATTCATCTTAATATTTTAAAACATAACTTGTAAAAAGTGTATTTTCATAAAATAATTAAATTAGCGCCATCTATGAACGCTTAGATAATAATTAACATTACGTTTAACCTTAAGAAATACTTTATAGGATTTTGTTTCTCATTATATGTAAAATTAGATATTTGCATTATAGGTTGGAAGGATTTTATCCATTTTAACCACATTATAAACAATACAAGTGGACTCGCACAATGCATATTAGTGAAATTTTTAACCTAAAAAGTCAGAAGTCAGAGCTTGGTATACAAACATGCTCAATAATGGCTAACCGTGCAACTGATCAGGATTTACATTATTACATATACGCGTACCATTAAAGCAAGGCTCCGTAGAGGCAGGGAGTGATACTGTTGCTCATTTTATAAACTAAGTGTAGCATTATAAATAAATGCGGTTTTGTAATACGGGACATTGTTCACCAGTATTATTATATGCCGGAATCAGAATGCACGGTTATTTTATATTATTACAATTTTAATATTCCTACCAATAAAGTAGTCAATGCCCTTAAGTATGCCAGTAAATTAATTTTAAATATTGTAATTTATTGAAGTAGAATATGATAATGTAGATTTGATATTAATCAGGTAGTTAGTGATAATACCGATAGTCTTTTTTACATTTGATAAATATAATATATATACCTACTCAAAAACAAAGTTAGTTCATTGTAGAGAATAATATTAATGAAGTACCTAATAGTATTTATTATTGTGGCAAAAAATACAAATTCAATACATTTTCAACTCCATATTTTTTTGTTGCAATTAATTACATGAAAAATAAATTAATTTCATGCACTTTTTATTTCACCCCTCAGGCTAATTTGTATGGTTTTTGGAACAGACAGTTATTATCTTTTGAGCCAATTTGTTCGATTTTGGGAACAGCTCATATGTGATAGAAATCGTTGTGTCTCCCTTACCATCTCCTGTCATGGTGAGAAATAAGATATAAACAGTGTTGGAAAGAAAAACTACAACGCTTTATATTCAAATCTAGAAGTTAACCATACAATAATTGAAATGTACACCTCTGTGAAATCAAAAGTTCCGACCGCAATTTGAGAAAAATATAAGAAACTTTGTGAATTTTTAAATAATTATTTTTATATTCAACGACAAAAAAGTGGGATGACAGTAATATTTATAATAGATTTGTCTAATAGAATGTGTTTGTTTTTTGTTATCTGTAATTTTAGTTCAGTGTTTAGACGAAAATACATAAAGTCAGCCATTTTTAAAACTTTTTTATGTTTGCTCAAAATTTGAATGTATCAAAACTTATATGTATATTTCTAATAATAAAATTTTAAAGCGTGTTTCATCACCTTTCAAAAACAGTTTTTATTTTTCAGATACATTCAGAAATATTACCTTTATTTAGTTTTTTATTGCAAAACGGAAATACAAACAAATTCTCCGACCATCTGACAGCGTCTTTAAGAAATATAATAGTCAATATGCCGGAGGATTGAGGGGTTAAATTACATGTTTAATAATTTTTTTGAAACATCTCTTTGTTTACTTTAAATATGATACCATGACAATGCGGGCTGTGCTTGCTTACCCAATGTAAATGCAATTTACTGAGCCAAAGTTGACAAAAGTTGGATATGAAAAAGTTGCATACTGTCAACTGTGTCCAAATGCTATATGTATGTACTAGATTGCCATGGTTGTAATAATTTGTGATTGTTTTGTATTTTATAATGTAATAATGTCTCTATTTCGTTGCTGTTGGTTTGAGTTGAGAAGAGTATTGACATAATCTTTATGTATAATTTCACACTTTTTATTCTATTATTATTATGTTGTACAAATTAAATTATAATTATTTTTAATTTGTTTACGCTATGTGTATATATTTTTTATAATTTATATGAATATAATAACAGTTTTGATCCATTACAGTTTTAACCACTAACTTTAAATTTTAATGTTTTGTGAATTTATCATACTTATTAGTACTGACTGTTTTTCAATTGTATAAATTTATTTCTTATAATTTTAAGAAAATACTTGATAATTAAGTATGGAACTATTATTTTTCCGTCCCAATGAACGAGGTTTAAGATAGTATTATAATATCTTTCCTTCTGATAATGGCATAATCTGTAATTTTTACAATTTTACTACTGAAAGATTTTCATTTTTAAACCACCTTTGTGTGCTCAATTAGCCAAAAATATGGTCATCAAATATACAAACCTAGTACTTTACTTGTTATATATTTGTTATCCAGACAGCGCTGCCATCTCAGTTAAATCGACTTTAGTTCGATTTTATCACATTAAATGCTGCAATCTGTAACTGTAATCAACATTAATTTAGAAGTATCTAAGACTTATGAGGAGTATGAAATAGAAAAGTTTAGTTAGGATAGACTCCTTCACCCTCATTGAAGAAATTAACAATGCTATTTGTTATTGTGAACAAAGAACAGCTCTACTCTGAACCACAAAAGTTGATTGTGATTATGAATCCACCCGTGCCACGACAGCACATTGCTGTGGATAAGTAGTTCAAATGAGTTCATTATATTTTGTAATAAAACTAATTGTTTTGGTTATATGTGTTCTTATTGTGAACTTGTATGATATTATTATGTTTTATTTTTTTTAGTATGATTATTGTGAAAAAATAATTAACTGCTCCTGTTTACAATAGTCATTTTAATCTTATTGAGAGTAATTATTGATTTCTAAAATTCCCGTAGATTATAAGGCGGAGGTTTAATCCCAAAATTGCCAAATTCATTGTCATATTTCAAGCTCAGCTTTAAAAGCGGCGCCATTAAAATTGCCATTAATCTTTAAAAGTGAAACCATTTTACCGTATATTTTATTAGTATGAATATTGTTTTTTTATATACTACCGTAAAGTGGAAGAGCTAAATTGGTACATCATCCATACATTGGTAATTGCGTATAATTCAACACTCCAGCGCTACGCACTGTACATGTTAGTTTTCAAGGAGATGTATGTTTATCAAAAAGAGTGCTACATGACACCCTTGCTTACCTATTCTTCTGCAAATTCTATGACCTCAGTGGTTTAACAGGTGGTAGTTTTCATTCAATTATTGGTTACTTATTGGCCTTATGCCCTGTGGCACGAGAGTACACATTTATGGCGAAAATTTGACTCATTAAACGCTATTCACATAATATTATGAGCAAATTATTTTTCCTGCTCTATGCGCATATGTAATCATCACTTACACTTTTGCATCAACTGTGTTTACCGTTTTGGAGCAGCTTTATAATAATCTACAATAGAAAATTAATACAACAATATGTAACCAGCATAATTTCTATGTACCAAGTTTTATAAATAATAGATTCCGCTTTTTAAATTTATTGTACAATCCAAATATCGGTTCATGGGTCAATTAAATTTGTTTCTGTGAAAAAACCAAATGCTTTTTTGTTTATGACTACCCCATATATATGCCTACTGAATTACTGCCGAATAACTCGAACACTCCCTTAGCGCAGCGCACGCCCGTCCTTCCTATCTAAAATACCTTTACTGAGACATGTTTTGCATGGACTTAAGATCGGAATTTGTCCCAATTAAATGGAATGGCATCTCAGATAACCCAAGTAAATTAGTATTAGTTTCTTTTTTGGTTTATGTTACTTCAGTTTTGGCTTAAATAACCGGCTGCTCCGATTAAGCGGAAACGACTGTATTTAGACCAGTGGTACACAACCCATCTTGTGCAACCCATTTCTAACCACTTCTACTCCATGCGGCCCACAAAGGTCTGAAAAATCAGTAACGCCGCCTGCCTGCTAAGTAGGTTGTGCATCACTGATTTAGACCTTACATTGTTCGAATGTCTCGAGAAACTCCGCACACGTCAATTAGCATGTGCGTCATTACAACTTTCAAGCTCAGTTTAAATCCGGCAACTGTCGCGACGTGTTGTTATTATGCTGGCCCATTGCTCGAAAGAATCAAAAAAAAATTGTGCAAATGCAGTTTTTGACTACCTAATCTAATTTTAATGTTATAGAGTGTTGAACACGGGTGACAGAGCTTTCCAAGTTTAAATGTCCGAGTTATCCAAGCCATCACTGTCCAAGGCGGGCAGTGAATGTGTTATCAAAATAATAATTACTTTACCGTAATGTTGCTACTTGTATTGAAAACATCCAGATTCTCATCAAGAACATTTAAACCTCAAGAGTAATATCCATCTCTCGGTATTTGAATGTCATTTAATGTCAATTTAACATAATAATGTTTACCAAGTTGATAGTTAATTAAATAATACATATACTTATATTTATAAAGTACCTATAATAATATATTTTGGCCTCTGTATTTTTAGTTTTGGTAAAGTTTCCTTACTCCGCTTACTTCTTAACCCTTAGGGGCCGGAGCCCTGCATTTGCAGTATTGAAGAATCGTGCCCATGCACAGTACGAAGCACTGCCACTGCAGTGTCGACCGTATACATTAATTTTGCCAGATATTACCTCTACTGGGTTAGTTAAAGACAAAAACAAAAATGTCACTTTATTAAATACGGTATTGTCTACGTGTTGGCTTTAACAAAAAATTTTTTTATTTATTGAAGTTTCTTGTCGGCCCCTATGGGTTAATTATACACAAATTATTTAAATAACACTTTGTTTCAACTTAATCCCTCCACACCAGAGGGGGGTAATAAGTTGTTTTTTTTTTACATTCTCTATAATTTAGGTAATTCTAAAAAAACTATTTGGTAATCGATCTGCATAAAAATTTATCCTGCTGCTATTTTTAAGATATTAAATAATATCTTTAGAATCCCGATGAAATTACTCTCCCCTCCTTTGCGGCCGGATCCCTATTCCTTGACGCAAGTGCTGACGTAGCAAGTGAATTTTACTGAGTAAGGCTACAATAATGTCTTTCGAGTTTCGCTCGTTTGACCGTTTTGCATTACTTAATGATTGACTGCTGGGCGAAGGTAGGCGATGTCCGGTTAAAACGGTAAGGATAAAAAAAATAGTTGCTATAATAATAGACACAATTGCTCCACGATATATGGGAGACCCTAGTGACCCCCCTTCGGGTGATATGTGATTTTTACCTTCAGGTACTTGAAGGTTAATTATTACAATAGACAACTATTTACTTTGGGGTAGATGGTAAAAGATGAAGTTTAATTTTTTTTTAATCAAAGTTAAAAGTTTCCAGTGTCAAAAGATGTTTTCCCTCAATATTCTGTTAGTATGAAGTGAAGTTTGCCAAAATGTTCCGCTTCAATCTAAATACGCACAAATTATGTAAATAACCCAAACTAAAAACCTAATTTGTGCATGTTTTTCCATCTTCCCTGGTGTAAATAGTTGTTTCCTGTACTAATTCAGTTGAAACAAAGTGTTACTTCAATAATTTGGGTTTATTTAGCAATAAGTGAAGTAAAGAAACTTTATCTTAATTTTTTTCATATTACCTAATTTATTTATTTACAGCTTTTACAAATAAAAACCATTGTCTTTATCTTGAATACTTTTTGTTTGATTGGGCCTGATTGCCTGTTCTTGTTTCCACCCTATTCCTTCAAAAATAGTTGTACAGATCTTTACACAGTTTGATAATAATTGTAAAAAAACAAAATATATTTTTTTTCCTCCAAAATTTTTACCTAAATTTTTGTTACGCGGTATTGCAACATGAGGTTACGCCGATTTGAAGTATCACCGACGATAACAAATTTTTGTTAATGTTTTGCTTTCTGTGGATGTTTCTTTTAAATAGTTTTTATTTTATAAAATTACTTCTTTATAGACAAGCATAGTACTCATAGATTACATTCCTGAAATTTACAACAATATTATTTGCACCATCTCTTTTATCAAAGTAATGTAAATAATTAGTTGTGTTGAGTAGAGGTCCCAAAAAACTTTCTAATAAATTTTTCAATCTCCCCCTCACGAGGGTTAAAACTGATAGCACTTTTTTAAAGTTGTAACCTTTTACTTTTGAACCACCTTGGTGTTGCCATTTAATGCAGCCCCCTCCATTTTTGTAAGTATATATTTTAATAATTTTAAATTATTTACCAATAAAATCAATTATTATAATCACAATAATAAACCCCTTCCCACAGCCTCTACCTCAACCCGCCTCACTACGTTGCCAACCGGGTAGCGATATAGTTCTCTTGTCTTTACGCAGTGCAGAGAAGAACGTTCTTGTGAGGTTTTACCATGGTGTCACATAAAAAAATACTCTACTATTTGAATACCTATTGATATGTCCCTAGGTAACTACGTGACTTGAATTCACAGAAAGACCAAAGTGAACACGTGCGCCAGCATTTGTCTCTGTAATTTCACACGCAGATTGAGACGGCAGTCCGCATTATTGGATCTTAAATATTTACTGAATAGCCTGGACGGCAACCGCAATAAAAATTTAGAAAGCCAACTTAGAAATACACCCATAAAGTCGTAAATCTGAAATGGGTGTATTGTTAAACCAGCGACCCGGCAATAAAAACCTTCGCCCAAGGCTAGGCTATATTGTAATTGTTTGAAGGTCTTTTGTTCAAATGTAATTTTAAAATAATAATAACTAGCGGTGAGGATGGCGATGCCAGCACCACGGACTCAGACAACGTACTAAAGTGGTGTAAAGCGGAACCACTTTAGTTCCAGCACCCCACCACAGGCGCGCTGCGGTCGCCGGATTCTACAGCTGAAGACAGATTCCGCAACCTCAACAGTTAATAGTTCCCAGTCAGAGAGTGATCATCTCGCCGCCCCGTGCGGCAGTCGCCGAGGCGTTTCCGCCCAGGAAGCTATCCTCTCGGCAGTTCCCATCTCGCCTCAGGAGTTAACAGTCCCCAGTCAGAGAGTGATCATCTCGCCGCCCAGTGAGGCGGTCGCCGAGGCGCTTCCGCCCAGGAAGCTGCCCTCTCGGCAGTTCCCAGTCAGCACTCGACAGTTCCCATTCCGCACTCGACAGTCATCATCTTGCCCTCCCCCTCTTCCGACCAGGAAGCTGCCCTCGCAGGAGTTACCGTCTCGCCTCCGCCGAAAAACTTCCTGCTCTCCCCCTTGGAGCGGCGCCGAGGCTCTTCCGACCAGGAAGCTGCCCTTTCAGGAGTTACGGTCTCGCCTCCGCCGAGAAACTTCCGGTCCTCCCCCCCTGGAGCGGTCACCGAGGATCTTCCGACCAGGAAGCTGCCCTATCAGGAGTCGCTGCCTGCCGACTCCACCCTTCAGAGCCTTGGCCTAGGCTGCACTAATTCCGCCCTTCGGATCCAGCCCAAGTTGCCGCTTGTGCTATCGGTGATAAGTGCGAACGTGGAGATCCGCGGTTCTAGATAAGAATTATAAATTAAGACTATTATTAAGCCTAGATTAAGACTAACCCTTAACTTTATACATTTTTTAAAATAAATTTTTAATAGTGTTTGCAACTATGTAACTTCTTTTTTTTACTCGTTCCTCCTTTTCTTTTACATGAATAGTATTAACATGAAACTCCCCGTGAGTATAGTAATAACACTATTTTACAAATTAATTCAATCAGTAATGTCGATACTGTTCCATGAAATTCTTTGAATTTCTAAAAAACATTTTTTTTTTAAATATTGTCTGTTGTTTTTAACCCACTATTTAAAATTGACTCAGAGACCGACCCGCAAGACTGTTTGTCTATGTTTCTATTGTTTTGGTTTTGTCCAGTTTTGACGTAAGGTGCTGTATGGACGTATGAATAGTTCTCAGTTCTTACCAAAAAATTTACCGATAATATTAACTGTGTTTTTATCACGGAAAGTGATATGGAAGACGAATTAGAAGACAGATTGTTCTATCAAACCTACCTTTCCCACATGAAGCTGTTATCAAGATTTTCATTCGGTATATCGATGAACCACCCTCTAAGCTATTTATGGAAAATAATACGTGTGTACTTATTACGGTCGGAAGTAATAATTTTCAGCTTGGCTTTGTTTATTTTTCTTATGTACATCCAAGCCGTCGATGTATGGAGCCGAACTCTCTTAAGTCGCTTAGGATATGCTGTGGGACGTTCAACTGCCGGTGCACGAAGATTGAAATTGTTGGAACCAGCGGATTCTGACAAACAAAGTTGGGAAATAAAGGAAAGCACCAGTGCCGCATATGCCCTGAAAGGAAGACGGCCCGGTATGGAAGACAGGTTCATTGTGAATGAAAACATCAATAAAACTGGTGTTTCCTTGTATGCCATATTTGATGGCCACGGGGGCCAATTTGCAGCTGACTATGCAAATGATAAGCTAATAGACATGTTGTATAAAAAAATAATCGCCATCAAAAATGTTATGGCTGGTAAAGCTAATGAAAATCCAGATTTTGACGCTGAATTAAATAAAAATGATAAAAAAGTAAATTTGGATGTGGTTGAAAGAAAGAAAAGCTTTAAAAAAATGACTAGTACCACAGACGACTGCACTAAGAAAGATATAACAGATGTAGAACTTTTGAATAAGTTAAATATGTCTCGCACTGTGACCAGGGAAGTACGCCCATCACCGGTTCCTTCCAAGGTAGCCAGTATTCCTATTTCCAGTTATATTCAGGGTGACAAAATTAACTACGGTCAATTGTTAACTGACGAAGTTTTGGCAGCTGATAGACTGTTAGTTGAAGAAGCCAAGAAAACAATGGATGTTGCTGGCACCACTGCATTAATTGCAATTCTAGAAGGCAACCTGCTGACTGTGGCTAACGTCGGGGACTCTCGGGGAGTGATGTGTGATGCCAAGGGAAACGTCATTCCTCTCTCTTTCGACCATAAACCTCAGCAGGTAATTATGGTTCAATTTATTCAAATATGTACAAGTGACCAAAATTATATATGTTGCTGATTTAATATATTGTACACAAAACATGTCTGATAAACAAATAAAATCTTATAAGTAAATCACTAACAGAATGCTAGCATTACAAAATTCAGTAGATTTTAATAAAGGTCTAACAATCTTAACTAAAGAACTCTGAATTTACTACTTAGACTTAGACTTCATATTAATATATCATGATTTTCATAATATTGCAACATGTGAGCGTGTATCACATGTTTGTTACCTTCATAAATATTATGTAATTAGCAATACACACTGTAAAAAAATAACAATGTTAGCATCACTAAATCCTATATATATATATTAGGGTGTCCCTTATATTTCAAAGTTTTTATTTTCTAATGCATAGGTCTTAGTTTTGTTCCTTTGCTTCTAAAACACTCGGATTTTTTTTTTTACCTTATTCGGAGCACGATAACCCGTGCCGACTTGCACCGAATCATGTTCATACAAGTTGCGCGGAAGTAGCGGCGCGCACTCGCGGTATCTGTCATTTGTGTTCAGTTATTCTCGTGATTATCACGTATTATTTTACATTTAAAAGATGGCAGTGGAATTAAGAAGCAATAAAAAAAGTATTTTCTTAGTTGGTGACGTAAATTATCAAATAACAGGCGCAAAGTTACCGTCTAACCGGCAAGTTCTTGCAGTACTTTTTTTTAACATTCGCGAAGTTAAATTGACTGTTAGTGAAAGCGCGAATCTCGTCATTCGAGAGTGTATTATATTTTGGGAAAAAGCTAGAATCCCTACCAGAGCTATACCTAACTGTGTAAAAAAACTTGTGGATCTTCACCATGCTTGGAGGGAGTTGCAAAAAAATTCCAAAAAAAAAACACTTGTTTACAAGCGCCATGAGGAGGACTTTCAAAACAATTTAAACAATATATTCGATATAGCACACGTTGATGCTTTGGAACGGATGAAAATAGAAGAAGACAAAATATTTTTACAAAAACAAAGAGAACCAGGCCGTCCAGGATGCTTAGCGGGTGTAGACAAAAAGTTAGCCGAAAAAGAAGAAAGGACAAGAGAGAGAAAATTAAAAGAGAAGAAAAGACATGAGCAAATGTGTTTCGCGAGTTTATCGTCATCTCTTACTACACAAGATTTTATACAAACACAAGGACATACCGATCAACATACCAGCTCTGAAGAAAGCCTCGAGGAACCCTTGCCAACCACCTCTCAAACGGTTTCTGAAACTACTACAAAAAGAGGACGGAAAAACTTTATCACGCCTAAGTTAGTTGCAGCTTTAGATAGATGTCAATTAAGCATAAGGGATTCTGTCTATATTCTTCATGCTGTAGTAGAAGCGCTAGACCTTAGCTGTGATGATTTTCCGATAAACAAATCGTCCATTCAACGCATTCGCACACAGAGTAGAAAAGATAGAGCGGAATCTATAAAATCAGATTTTCAGGATAATATGCCTGAAATGGTGACCGTTCACTGGGATGGGAAATTATTACCTGGACTGGACGTGAGAAGTTCTAAAGAAGAACGCCTGCCAATTCTAATTTCATTTGGAGAAAAGGAACAACTGCTGGCTGTACCCAAACTGGAGAGCTCTTCCGGCCAGGATCAAGCTAAAGCTGTGTTAAACGCACTTCATGACTGGAACATCGATGACAAAGTTCAAATAATGTGTTGTGACACAACTGCGTCTAATACAGGGCGATTGAAAGGAGCCTGGGTACTTTTGGAACAAAGACTAGACAGGGAATTACTACTCTTTGCTTGCCGCCATCACGTTTACGAACTGGTTTTGAAATGTGTGTTTGAAACAAAAATCCAACAAGTTACTAGTAGCCCTGATATTCCAATGTTCAAAAAGTTTAGAGACAACTGGAAAACTATTAATCCTGCTGCTATTGAAACATACACCGATATCGTCACACAACATTTTTGTAATACAACAATAGAAGAACTGTTGACATTTTATAATCAAGAACTGCAAAAAACCATTGTACGTGACGATTATCGTGAGCTGATTGAACTATCTATTATTTTCTTAGGAGGAGATAATGAGAAAAAATTAATATCAGACCTCCTGGAGCGATGCATCAAGCAAGGTGGATGGCTAGAGCTTACTTTTACTTTTTACTCTTTAAAGATATGTTTGTTGCAATCCCAGTTCAAAATTAGCGCCAAGGATAAACGAGCACTTCAAGACGTTTGTTTATTCATTGCGGTTATATATGTGAAACCATGGCTTGGATGTAGTCTGGCGGTAAAGGCACAAATCAAGATTTGTGCTTTTTAAAGAGGCTTAAGGAATATGAAACTGTTGACAAATTGATCTCCAAAGCAGCCCTGAGCAAGTTTAGTCAACATCTTTGGTACTTGTCAAGTTAATACACAAACCAAGGGAAACATTGTATTGAACTTACAAAGAGAGAGTTTGTATGATTCTGGGAAGAGATACATTCCATCGAAAGAAGATATGTCTGATTTTTTGTATGGTAAGTAGGAATACATAGTTTTATTTTTTATACTGTTTTCACTAAACTGATAATAAAACTTATTTATTATTGCAGGAAAATTATTAAGTGATTTTGTGTCTGTCAAAAGCACAAATTTATTTTCTCGATTAAAAATTGATGAGAACTTCCTCCAGAGACCCGTTTCTACGTGGGACGAAGATGTTGCCTATATAGAGGTAAAATGAAAAGTTATTTCTTTAAGGGCAGTTAATGATACAGCTGAAAGAGCTGTAAAACTTATGCAAGATTTCCATGGTTTGGTCACTGCAAATGAAGAACAAAAGCAATTTTTGCTACGCTGTGTGCAAGAGCATAGAAATCTGTATCCAGATTGTAAAAAAGAGACCCTCAAAGGAAAATATCCTGCCTGATCTGTAATTTTATCTTCTTTTAATAAATATTCTTTTAAATATAAATATTTAAACTGCTTACTTTGTACTGTTCATGATTTATTCCTTCTGTGTACTCCCTGTGTGTAATAAAAGTTTATTATTATTATCATTATTTCAATTGATTTCAATACATAACGGAAAGGGTTAAAAACAGCAATTTTCAAAATCTTCAGAGCTCTGTCGGCACGGGTTAATGTTGACGTAGGAAGATAAAATTTTGTATTTAAGTAAGTCTGGGTAGTTCAAAAAGAAATAGTGGGTATGCATTTTGATATCAAAAAATTTTTTTTTTTCAACCATATAAGGGACGCCCTAATATATATATATATATAAATATAGGTTGGGCTGTTTTTAGTGCTTTCCCCCATTTTTAATATTGATTTGGTGTAGGGTAGACAATTTTAATTTTCACACATTTTTTAACAAATGTAAATATAAAACTGTATCGACAAGACAAAATTTGCACGAGCCGAACCATGAATCACCGGAAAGGAACGAAGCAACCGCAAGCAGCGTTTCCGCTGTTTGCAGTTGCTTCTTGCTTGGTTTCGGCTCGTGTATATTTTGACTTGTTTATAGGCAGCCTTATAGTTAACACAGTGATGATGAGAGTGGAACTGCTTTACCAGCTGCGTTACAGGATACCATTAATGTATGCGTCATACCTTTTTTAACAAAGGAGAACCTTTAGAAGCTGTAAATATATCAGTGTGAAGATCCTCGAAGGCTTAACTACAAATGTTAGGCCGGTCTCGTCACAGTTGTAAATTGCACCAGGCTGCTCAAAAACATAGAGTTTATGTAGGAAGTATTTCTAATTTTTCGTAGAAGTCTTTAATATTCTCCTTATTTGATGTTACAAAACAGCAAGCTGCTATTTTTTCAGGCAATCTTCAGGTCTAGATCAGTTGCAACATCGTAGTTGCAGCGTTTCCATCCCCACATTTGACGTTTCTTCTTCGCTACTCCTTCATTTCTCTAAGGATCAATATCGTGATAATAAGCTTCTGGTTTACAATAAATAGAAAATAGATTAAAATATCCATATTTGACCCCTCGATTCGAGAACAAGGAACAGAAATAAGAAAGTTTTAGTAGTTTAAAAATTACAAGCAAAATCATAGCGTCAATGCCTTTACCCATTTTTGGCAGTTCTGGCTAAACATTTCGGGGCAGGACACAGGAACCGATGCATTTACAGTGGCGCCAGGATGTGTACTAAATAGAGACAGAAACAATGAAACGAACAAACCTTCATACAAACACCAAAAGCTCACTGAATAATAGAGCAAGAGCTTTGAAACAATTTATCACCATATTACCTACCTTTGCCCCATATAATGTTTCTGTTTTTTTTTTTAATATTAAAAACCGAGTTGAATGAATTCATATTATTAATATTTGAATCATTGTGTTAACCATTTATGTAATAAAATAAAATTATTTTGTAATAGTGGTTTTTGGAATGTTCATAGATGAGAGAACAGAAGAGGATCAAGGAAGCCGGGGGTTTCATAGCTTTCAACGGAGTGTGGCGAGTGGCGGGAATCCTCGCCACCTCGCGAGCAATGGGAGACTACCCGCTGAAGGATAAGAAGTTTGTTATTGCCGACCCCGATATCTTAACCTTTGACGTTTCTGACCACAAGCCTTTATTTATTATTTTAGCATCCGACGGTCTCTGGGACACTTTCAGCAACGAGGAAGCGGTCAATTTCATTAAAGAGAGACTCAACGAACCGCATTACGGTGCTAAAAGCCTCACTTTGCAGTCCTATTATAGGGGCTCTCTTGACAACATATCTATCATCGTTATTAACCTTAAAGATAGAGAATATGCAGAGAATGCACTGTAATGTGTCTAGGGACAAATTTTGCATATCAATAATTTTGTATATATGTATACCACAGTCAATATTTTTATACGCAAAATATTTCAGGGTACAAATAATTTTTCTTTAAATTAGGAAATGCCATCCTTTTTCTTCGGTTAATGTTGTAAATAATTCTTGGTGCTTGTTTTCCGTCAATGAGAACTCTACAATATGTTTGTTTCAATGTCGGTTTAGGCTGATATTTTGGTCACCTGACAATTCAGTTTGATCATCCAACGATACGGGAAAAGACTGAAGTCAAGACAAGTCTCAGATGCAGGACTAAAGTAATTTCTAGGTTTGAGTCCTCGCTTATTGCATACAAGCAGGTTACAGAGCCGGCATTTATTGGTAAAACTTCCCATATCGTTCATATCTTTAGTGACATCTATAATTCATTCATTCATTCAAATGATTTGTTTATCTTGAGTAAGGATTCAAAGCGATCGAAGCAGTTTTTCCTTTTCAGCTCTTTCAAATCTCCTACGTCTTTAGATGATTTGGCATTTGTTAATTTATTCATTTTAATTGCAAAACTAATTTCGCTGGAATAAACATGAATATTTAATGAACAAAATTTAATATACAGAGTTCATTAAAGCTGTTAACCTAAAAATTTAGATTTACATCCAGTGTTACATTTATTGCGCAGTGTTTAGTTTCATGTTTTAGATGATTTAAATGTTAGACGAAGAAATATTTTATTTTAAATATAATTTGAATTATAGTACGGGGGCTTAGGATCACAGGGGCCTAACTACAAAAACGTATGTTTTGAATTCAGCTTTGTTTCGGAATGCCATAATTATCCTGTACATACAGATGTTCAAGAGATACAGTTGGGCATACTGGGCATATCAGTTGTGCATACAGTTGGGCATATGAGCATGCCAATCTTTATTTGCATTTATCTCAAAACTATGTTTTTGTAGATAGGCCCCTGTGATCCTAATGCTTCGAGTAGTGCACATAAAACTGAATTTCAATTATATAGATTTAAATCTTTAAAAAAATTTAATTTCTGTAATCAAACTAAAAAAAAATATTTGTAAGATTGCACATAATATAAACGAGTTCATAAAAAATTATGCGGATGCTCAGATCAGGTAATAAAAATTTAAAACACAAACAGACGTAAGTACCTCCCGTTAGAGCGAGGTCTGTATTCAGTGATGTTTTATCTGCTGTATTTAATTTAATTTAATATTATTAACATCATCCCAAAACAATTATTTGGTGTTATTTATGGATGCTTCATTTGAGCAAGGTTTACACAAGAATGATCTTTTGAAATAAATACTATTATTGGCCGGTGAAACAAAATGAAAAAATGCTCTGAGGGTCAAAATTGTAACGCAAATGTTTAATGCTGAATTATAATGATTATTATAATTAATTATTATGTAAGGCATATAATGTAATGGTGGCTATATGTATTTTTAGAAAAGTCATTTGGGTTTTTCATATTTTTTACTAAATTCATCACCATGGCAATGTTGTAACTTGCAAACATGTTCCTGCATTCATATTTCTACCCGTACATTGTAATAATTACTTATAGAATAAAAATTTGTTATGGTCAGTGTGTTTCATTGTATAAAATTTTTGAATCTCCCTAATTTATTATTGTATCATATACATCCACAAATTAAGATGTCTGTCTCACTAGATTTGGCCGTGCTGTATTTTAATTCATTTTTATTAAATTAACATTATTCATTTTTATATACTCAGGTATATAATCCAAATAGATCCTTTTTATACATGTAATTGTAAAAAAATAGGTCAGGCTGTAAACAAAATACGGATCTGAAATTATTTGTAAACATAGAATAAAGAATAACACAAGAAGTGCCTTTAAATGGGATGGCGATATACACTCAGGCTAGTGTAAGAGAGACAGACTGCACGCTAAATGGTCTGGAACCAAAAGATACTGTAAAGTCAGTGGTACATTTGTTTCCATTAAAATCTGTATTGAAGGCATTTCTAGTTTTCTTCTTTATTCTATGTTTGTAATGATTGATTTCCTACAATGCTGAACTAGTCCCAGCGAGAGCTCGTGTGGGCGTCATCAACGTTCGCCCTCTTATTTCTCACGTGTCTTGTTTGAAAACGAAAAAGAGAGAAAATACTAGAACGATGACATCGCATACAATCTCTCGCTGGGACTAGTATAACACTAACAATCCGATTGAATTATATTTTGCCAAATTTAAATGTTCTCAGTAGTACATAAATACAATTCTTGCAGCATTTTACATATTTAAATAATCAAATGATTTGGAAAATCTAAATTCACCGATTCTAGTCACTAAGTGAATTTGTTTTCATATAATTATAATAACATTTGGCTAATTTATATAGCACCGTTTTCGTGAAAAATCACTTCAAGGGCGCTGGTGCCAGATATGCCAGTGTTTCTTATCATTCGCACCAAGTTTTCATGTTTCTGGTGATTTGTGTATTGCATTCATTGTGTTGTTAAAAACTATGATGTTGTAGTTACGTTTGTTTTTTTATATTGAGTTTTATTTTTGGTTGTGATTTTCGTATTTTATATTAGAAGTTTGTATTTATTATTTATAGCTTCGCTGTGTGCCAAATATTATGACAATTTATTTATTATTTGTTATTTCATTTGTAAAAGTTGCCCACAATTTTTCAATAAAGTGTAAAAAAAATGATAATTTTTATTTAGTATAGAGCCATCATCATCCATCCCCAGGAGAATTATTATTATTGAGGAAAAGTCAAAATAAAGAGAGCAATTATGAATTCAACACCATCAGAGCTCCAAACTTTACAGCTGATCCACGTTTTTTATCTACATAAATAAAAATGTTAAGGCCAAATAACCAGCGGGCGGAAATTAAAATTTCGCCAAAGGAAGGTTTCTCGAGTTAGGGCAATTTTAGAGCGAGATAGATACATCGTATTTATTCCGCTACAATAATAATAATAATAATTGGATAATTTGTAGAGCGCCGTTTTTGTGAAAAATCACCTCAAGGGCGCTGTACAATTTATTTCCTAGGATCTACATTTGTTATTTAGACCAACTGTGCCAACACGAGGTTCGTCATCCGTTCAGGTATGTGTCTGCCGCCAATATAGCGCTGACATGTGTCTGCTGCCAATAAAGAGCGCTGACACAACATCCTCACATAGATAACAAACCTTGGCAGCACCGCTGTGACGTTCGACGAAGATAGAAGATGGAGACTCTGCTGCAAGAATCCTAGGTGGCGAAGGAACTGTACCAGCTGCTGCAGCGAGAGAGACCACCGCGTCCACCAACAGTGCCAGCACGATGTTCTTCATCCGTTTAGGTATGTGTCTGCTGCTAATATAGCGCTGACATGTGTCTGCTGCTAATAAAGAGCGCTGACACAATATCCTCACATAGATAACAGACCTTGGCAGCACCGCTGTGCAAAATCACCTCATGCTAGTCTATTTTAGTCTCTCTAGTCATTTCCTAGCCATTCATGCCACTTAGTGTATCCTCTCGACCCTTTTAGACTCTTTCCTGGCTCCAATACCTAAATAAAATCCAGCAGAAAAAATTACAATTCTTTCTATTGTCGTGATCCGACGATTTCACACCTCTGTCTCAGACCTTTAGGGCTCGCTTATCGCAGGCTATCATAAGCAAAATCTTGAACCAAAGTCAAAGTGAAGTGTATGTGTGTCATCTGTAACAAAATACATAAACAAAAACAGAAAATAAAAACAAAAACTTTAAATAAAATATGGCTTATCTGTTTTCTAGGTAGATATCCTCGGTTGAAGAGGTCCCGTAAATCCCGACACCACTTGACACTTGAGGGGTCAGGTATAAAATCTTCGACTGCATTGAGAATCTTTGTTCTAGCTTCACTTTCAAAATTTAATCGGTTTAAAATGCTATAATAATTGCAAATTCCGGCTAAACGGTAGAAGTTACGCGCATTTCGTGAAATAAGAAGGTAAGCACTATATAAAACACGGATGCTGAACATTTTTCAGCGATCTCTTAACAAGGGAAACCTTCTGAAAGGATTAAACAAACCGGAGCGGTTAAAACACGTCCGCTCTTCAGCACCGATCTCTGCTGCTTGCCCTGGCCGCAACAGTCCACATCTACAGCATGGTTCAGAAGAAATTAATTATGATGAATTCTCGGTTCCAGAATTTTACCAAATAAGTTGTTTGGACAACAAAGTGAGTAAACATTAAAATGAAAATAAATAAATATTTAACATTTTAATTATTTTATTTTATCATTAAAAACGTGACAGGTAAAAACATACTTTTTTGAAAAACATCTGTTGGACGTAAATGCAACACGCGCTATTATTTCTCCATCTGCACAGACTGAGCCACAGCAAAGCGTGGCGGGGTACAGCGAGTAAATAATAACTGTTCATTCCAGAATGAATGCGACAATACCCATTGCAAATAATTTAGACAAGATTAATTTTTCCAACATTATCACCACAGATTATTTCTTTCCCACATCTGTAATGTTAAATCACAAATAAACATTGGTATTTCATAATTACAATGTCCTTCTAGTATTAAAAATTATTTCACCAGAAGTGGTAGGTACCTACTGGTAAAACTTCAAAAAACTTAAAAAAACTAAACTTCAGCTGTGGATGATAGTCAATAATATTTGTGTTTATATTATATAGAAATAAAATTGATGTGAAGAAAAAACTGAAGAAAGTGTTTTCCTGCCTACCATTGGGATCTCGTACCAAGATAGTAGAAACAATAATTATATATACTTGGATGATTTATACAGGGTTTTCCAATAAGAGGTGTTATTTTGAAAAGCCCGCTATTTCGGTAATGTTACTTTTGAAGCTGTCATTTTTTGACATTTGACAAGTAGAAACTACGCCATTAATAAAAATGGAACGATACACGCTTCAACAACGCATTGAAATTATTAAAATTCACTTGAGTGAATCAAATGCAAATCATCTTGAGTGATGAGGCCCATTTCCACCTCGGTGGCTTCGTCAAGAAGCAAAATTGTCGCATCTGGGGCTCGGAAAACCCAAGAGTTATTGTTGAAAAGCCTCTCTATCCTCAACGTGTGACTGTTCGGCGGAGTCATTGGACCTTACTTTTTCGAAAATGAGGCTGGAGCAACAGTTACGGTAAATGGATTGCGCTATCGAGAGATGATTAATGATTTTTTATGGCCGGAATTGGATGGTATTGATCTGGACAACGTTTACTTTCAACAAGACGGTGCTACGTGCCACACAAGCAACGAAACCATTGATCTTTTACGATTGAATATCAAAATAACACCTCTTATTGGAAAACCCTGTATAGCATCTTTTTGTGAAATGAACAAGACTAGAAATAAAAGCAATAACTAAAAATACTTTACAGCGCTATACTTTGTTTAAATTTTAGTTATTGTAATCTACTTGGAAGACCCTTCCTACTTCCTATACTTTGTTTAAATTTTAGTTATTGTAATCTACTTGGAAGACCCTTCCTACTTCCTATACTTTGTTTAAATTTTAGTTATTGTAATCTACATGGAAGACCCTTCCTAGCATTACAATCAGCACTGAGTTTTCAGATCCCTATGTACATGTTTTTTAAATCGAATCTTGGAGAAGTCAGAGAGTAAAGGTAGTACCATAATATGGTTTCTTATATTATAAACAATAAGCAGAGCAAAAGCCCTCAGAAAATGTGAGGCACAGGGCACACGATTTTTGTGATATGTTATTTGTGTCGGGCATTGAATAGAGGATAACAGAGAGAAAACAATTAATGACTTTTTTGTATTTATTGGGCATTAACTATGTAACAATTTCTAGACTTTGTTTTATTGAGTTTTATTTTCCAATTGTTGTTTTGCGGTTACTTAAATTTTGTTTACTTTGCTATTGGTTTCGACACAACCGTGTCATTAACTAGCTATCTACAGAATGATTAGATTCCACCTAATAAAATCAATGATAATAACTAGCTATCTACAGAAAGATTAGATTCCACCTAATAAAATCAATGATAATAACTAGCTATCTACAGAAAGATTAGATTCCACCTAATAAAATCAATGATAATAACTAGCTATCTACAGAAAGATTAGATTCCACCTAATAAAATCAATGATAATAACTAGCTATCTACAGAAAGATTAGATTCCACCTAATAAAATCAATGATAATAACTAGCTATCTACAGAAAGATTAGATTCCACCTAATAAAATCAATGATAATAATCTTAATTACCAATGGCGGAGGATTTTTTTCATCAATAATTTTCACTTTAAGTATAAAAACCTTCCATCTGAAGTCAGACCGTCTTTTTATACAAATAATAATACATATAGGTAAATTTCTAATTAAAAGACAAATGTTAATGGTGACCGGATAATTCATCATATCTAAAAGTGATGAAACAAAAACTTTATTAACTGGGTTAAGTAGGTTAGGTTAGGTGAGGTTTAAATTTTTTTTTTTTCATCGTTTCTAATGACTTTTTAAAGGTGTGTTGAATTGTCACTGTGTTGAGTTATCATGGAACCAATGTTAATACTAGGATAAAATGACATCTTTGCTGCCTAAATAATAACGGCTTTTCAGAATTCGCTAATCACCTGATTGATAAGGATCATACTTTCTGTCATAGCACCGGCGCTAATATCCGACATAAAAATGGGCACAGTATCAGATTAAATAATTTAGAGTCTCTTGAAATTAAAAAAGCCGTAAAAACCAAAAGTCATATACTTAATAAAATCATGACCAAGTGAATCAGATACTTGAGTCGGGCCATGTCAAGAATCAGAATAATAGAAGAGTATGTATGAGACGATGTATGAATGTGAATGAGGCAAGGAGTGTGTGCCAAGACCGAGTTGTTTGGCAGTCCATTTTCTCTTCCTACCCCTGCGGGAAACGGCGCGATGGTTAGTTAGTTAAAAAATAAAAGCATTTACGGGAATTGATAATGGTAAAACAATGCATTTTAAATAATAGCTATTTCGTCTGACGGAATAGTAAGTAATTGCCTATTCTTTGTGCCCAAACCTCTATTTACCTGTCTGTACGAAATGTACTTCTTGTATATTTGAAATTATTTAAATTTTATTGATAGACATAATATAGCAACATTACAAGCCATAAAATGCTACGTATACATCCGCGAGCCGACCTGTAGAACTGAACCTCAACTTATGGAAAAGAAATGAAGCAACCGCAAATGGCGTGAAACGCCGCTTGCATTTGCTTCGTTCCTTTCCCGTAATTCGTGGTATGGTTCGCAAATGTATACGTACACTAACATGTAATGGCAAAAACCAAAACTCAGCGTAAAACAGCAAGTTATGGGTCGTCTCCAAGTGTGAGACTCCTGCATTTATTGGATAACCAACACCTCTGCCATGGGTCACCCCAAGTCATTGGTTTAGAATAACACGAAACTGTGTTGTGAAACCTTGCTCGATCTATGAATTTTATTCATTATAAATAATAATACATATCATAATAGCCTTGCGCTGAGCATTATTTGAACATTTATAAAAAAAGCCAAATAAATATTTTACCAGAATCACAATTCATTTCATGCAATCTTTTGACATTTTTACTACCAACATATTTAACATACATAATCAGAAAGTGCTGAAAGCGTGCTTGGCGAAAGTTTATCAGGACCGCTTACACAACGAGTGTGTCTCATTCTAATCTACCGATAAGCCAGGAGTACCTATATATATTGCAGGGTGCGCATTTCTGCTAGCAGTGTCACCAATACCCACATAAATGGGATGAAAATTCATCGATCTTGGAATAAAACTGTAGCTTTCTATAAAAAACAAAGCCATGCCGAGACTCTTTATATATTGAGATATTATAGCTGATCCCAGCATTGCCCGGGCTTCACACAGAGTTTTTCGAAATCAGACATAGACAGTAATTTTCGTCTTTTTTGAACATCAAGCATGCAAAACGAGACAAAAAAGTATCAAAATACAATATATTATAATAAAACAAATAAAAAACTTTATTCCACTTAATTTTATTTTGACCGTAACCGGTTTCAGCTCGTCAAAGCCATCTTCAGACTGGTACACAAAATTCTTAGTCTACGGTTTATATACACAACATATGGGGGAGGGGGGAGAGGGGTAGTTTATAGGGTTTTAATCAATTTTATTTGTTACTAAGTCGTTTAAGATTGTGGAATTTCTAAACATTTGGTAATTCCAGTAAGCTAATTACCTTGGGTTTGTAGTTCATTTCAATATTTATTAGGGAAAAAACCTCACAGGTAATATGCATTAGACATAATTTTATTGTCAAATCATTATTTATGATGGGATTATATTTGCTTTTTGAAAAGATACATGTTTACATTTGAGAAATTATTATAGGAATTAAGAAAGTAGGGACTTAGCAACTGATACTAATAGCTTATTAATTACAAAGTTACTTATTGAAGGGGTACATGTTTACATTGAAGTAGGGATGGTCTAACCTAACTACATATTTTAATGTCGAAATTATTATGAAAATTACAATGGATACAAGAGCGGAGACTTGGCAAATGATTCTAATTGTTTATTCATTACAAAGTTAGGGTCTATTTTATTAATTAAGCGAGTAATTTCTAAAGATTCTAATCTATCAAGCTTGTGGCCTTTATTGCAAGTATGGAGGACTTTAACATCTCTGTCTTTATCAAACGAGTGTTTGTTTTCTAATAAATGTGATGCTACATTTGACAATTCGCCTTTATTATTTACCCAATTTGTAAAATGTTCTTTAATACGGGTTTTGAAAGATCTCCCTGTTTGACCAACGTAATATGCTGGGCAGTTGGCGCAGTTCACTTGGTAAACGCCTGAGTTCTCGAGTTTTTCTCTTTTATCTTTGTTGTTAATTAAAATTCTACCTAGAGAGTTTACATTATAAAAAGCTGTTTTGCATTTATCATTATTGGTTAATCTAGATATTTTTGTTGATATTTCACCAATATAAGGGATTTTAACCCATTGTTTATTACTATCTTTTTCATTTTTATTTTCAAGGCCTTGTGAAATGATTGTTAATGTAAGTTTTTTATCCTTTTTCTCTATTAGCCTATCAATAGTTTCGCTTTTGTATCCGTTGTTATTGGCGATAGTTTTAATAATATTTAATTCATTATTATAATTTATATAATTCAAAGGCACGTGTAAAAGTCTGTGAATGAGTGAATAAAATACTGATAATTTATGTGAAATGTGGTGTCTAGATGTATTGTGTATGATATTATCACTATATGTAGGTTTTCTATAAATTGAAAATTCTAATTTATTGTTAATGATTTCGATACCTATGTCGAGAAAGTTAATCTTATTACCCCCCATTTCCATTGTGAACTGGATTGATTTGTTAATTTTATTGATTTCTTTTAGAAAAATATCTAATTGTCTGTTTGTTCCTGTCCAGATAATCAGAATGTCATCTACATATCTACGGTAGAAGGCGACTTTATTAAACGATTTTAGTTTTTCGATGGATTCTTCGATATAATCCATGAAGAATTCAGCTAAGACCGGTGAAATCGGGCTCCCCATAGCTAACCCACTAGATTGGATGTAATAGTTATTATTAAATCTAAAGAAATTTTGTTCAATGCATGTATTTAGTAATCTTGTTATTTCGTTACGTTTTATTAAATTAATGTTTATTTTTTCCATGTAATTATTAATAATTATTTTTAATTCGTTTGTTGGTATGTTTGAGAACAAACTTACAACATCAAATGAAACTAAGGTAGCATTATTGGGAACTTTGATGTCTTTAATGAGGTCTATAAGTTGTAGGGAATTTATTATTCCGTATTTTGGTTTAAAATTAAGAGTATTTTTTATAATATTATTTCCAAATTTTGCTAATTTATAGGCAGGGGCTGAATTATATGACACTACTGGTCTTACCGGCATATTATTTTTGTGTACTTTTGGCTGTCCATATAGACGTGGGCATTGGGGGTTCATAACAGAAAGGCTATTTTTATGGTATTTATTTTTAATCAAGGTTTGGCATGAATTTAGAATTGTGTTTACGTCTGCTGCAAATTTAGGAGTGGGGTCCTTTTTCAATAAGGTTACATTACTGGTGTCCAGCACATCTTGGACTTTTTCTAAATAATCTGATTTATTTAAGATAACTGTACTGTTACCTTTATCTGCTTTTGAGATAATCAGATTATTTTGTTTGATTTTATTTTTTATTGATTTTACGATACGTGCTTCGCTAGAAAATTTCCCCTCAGTCGTTGCGTTTTTTATTATTTTAGTACATAGGTATTTTTTACCGTAATCTGACGTTGCAATATCTGTATCTATCGCGAGATTCTCAAGATCTTTTAAGTTAAGTGGTAAGTTTGGACAGTATTTTAATCCTTTATTAAGCATTGTTATTTCAGTATCATTAAATTCTACATTAGTGTTGTTTACTACCTGATCGTAAAAGGATGGTATGGGTGAATTAACAGTTTTATCCCTTGTCGTTGATTTTAAGTGTTTTTGTGTCCAGTGTGTTAGTTTTTTAAGTTGTTTTTGGTAAGTTATATGAATTTTATTGTTAACCATAAGGGTGGTGTCATTATAAAGGCAATCAAATTCTACGGGGTGTAGTTGTGATGTGAGTAAAGTGTGTACATAAAATAAATAGTTATTTACATTATCCCGAATGTTGTACCATTTCTTCATCTCCTGTGTGGTCCATGTTCTGCGGGCTGCGGTAACTGCTAGTGTAGCTGCTTTGCTGTTCGTGTTCGTCCTGATGTTGATGTAGTTGGGTATAAGGCCCCGTTTTTTGCACTCTCGATTGAACCACAAATGTTGTGACGCCATCCGTCGTTTAAGAATGAGTTTTTTGTAGAGTCTCTTCAGTGTTGCTGTGTTTGCACTTTTTAATATTTCTATTTTTGAGACCGATAATTCGTGGTGGAATTCCATTATAATATATTATAATAAAACAAATAAAAAACTTTATTCCACTTAATTTTATTTTGACCGTAACCGGTTTCAGCTCGTCAAAGCCATCTTCAGACTGGTACACAAAATTCTTAGTCTACGGTTTATATACACAACATATGGGGGAGGGGGGAGAGGGGTAGTTTATAGGGTTTTAATCAATTTTATTTGTTACTAAGTCGTTTAAGATTGTGGAATTTCTAAACATTTGGTAATTCCAGTAAGCTAATTACCTTGGGTTTGTAGTTCATTTCAATATTTATTAGGGAAAAAACCTCACAGGTAATATGCATTAGACATAATTTTATTGTCAAATCATTATTTATGATGGGATTATATTTGCTTTTTGAAAAGATACATGTTTACATTTGAGAAATTATTATAGGAATTAAGAAAGTAGGGACTTAGCAACTGATACTAATAGCTTATTAATTACAAAGTTACTTATTGAAGGGGTACATGTTTACATTGAAGTAGGGATGGTCTAACCTAACTACATATTTTAATGTCGAAATTATTATGAAAATTACAATGGATACAAGAGCGGAGACTTGGCAAATGATTCTAATTGTTTATTCATTACAAAGTTAGGGTCTATTTTATTAATTAAGCGAGTAATTTCTAAAGATTCTAATCTATCAAGCTTGTGGCCTTTATTGCAAGTATGGAGGACTTTAACATCTCTGTCTTTATCAAACGAGTGTTTGTTTTCTAATAAATGTGATGCTACATTTGACAATTCGCCTTTATTATTTACCCAATTTGTAAAATGTTCTTTAATACGGGTTTTGAAAGATCTCCCTGTTTGACCAACGTAATATGCTGGGCAGTTGGCGCAGTTCACTTGGTAAACGCCTGAGTTCTCGAGTTTTTCTCTTTTATCTTTGTTGTTAATTAAAATTCTACCTAGAGAGTTTACATTATAAAAAGCTGTTTTGCATTTATCATTATTGGTTAATCTAGATATTTTTGTTGATATTTCACCAATATAAGGGATTTTAACCCATTGTTTATTACTATCTTTTTCATTTTTATTTTCAAGGCCTTGTGAAATGATTGTTAATGTAAGTTTTTTATCCTTTTTCTCTATTAGCCTATCAATAGTTTCGCTTTTGTATCCGTTGTTATTGGCGATAGTTTTAATAATATTTAATTCATTATTATAATTTATATAATTCAAAGGCACGTGTAAAAGTCTGTGAATGAGTGAATAAAATACTGATAATTTATGTGAAATGTGGTGTCTAGATGTATTGTGTATGATATTATCACTATATGTAGGTTTTCTATAAATTGAAAATTCTAATTTATTGTTAATGATTTCGATACCTATGTCGAGAAAGTTAATCTTATTACCCCCCATTTCCATTGTGAACTGGATTGATTTGTTAATTTTATTGATTTCTTTTAGAAAAATATCTAATTGTCTGTTTGTTCCTGTCCAGATAATCAGAATGTCATCTACATATCTACGGTAGAAGGCGACTTTATTAAACGATTTTAGTTTTTCGATGGATTCTTCGATATAATCCATGAAGAATTCAGCTAAGACCAGCTTCAGCTAAGAGCTGAAACCGGTTACGGTCAAAATAAAATTAAGTGGAATAAAGTTTTTTATTTGTTTTATTATAATATATTATAATGGAATTCCACCACGAATTATCGGTCTCAAAAATAGAAATATTAAAAAGTGCAAACACAGCAACACTGAAGAGACTCTACAAAAAACTCATTCTTAAACGACGGATGGCGTCACAACATTTGTGGTTCAATCGAGAGTGCAAAAAACGGGGCCTTATACCCAACTACATCAACATCAGGACGAACACGAACAGCAAAGCAGCTACACTAGCAGTTACCGCAGCCCGCAGAACATGGACCACACAGGAGATGAAGAAATGGTACAACATTCGGGATAATGTAAATAACTATTTATTTTATGTACACACTTTACTCACATCACAACTACACCCCGTAGAATTTGATTGCCTTTATAATGACACCACCCTTATGGTTAACAATAAAATTCATATAACTTACCAAAAACAACTTAAAAAACTAACACACTGGACACAAAAACACTTAAAATCAACGACAAGGGATAAAACTGTTAATTCACCCATACCATCCTTTTACGATCAGGTAGTAAACAACACTAATGTAGAATTTAATGATACTGAAATAACAATGCTTAATAAAGGATTAAAATACTGTCCAAACTTACCACTTAACTTAAAAGATCTTGAGAATCTCGCGATAGATACAGATATTGCAACGTCAGATTACGGTAAAAAATACCTATGTACTAAAATAATAAAAAACGCAACGACTGAGGGGAAATTTTCTAGCGAAGCACGTATCGTAAAATCAATAAAAAATAAAATCAAACAAAATAATCTGATTATCTCAAAAGCAGATAAAGGTAACAGTACAGTTATCTTAAATAAATCAGATTATTTAGAAAAAGTCCAAGATGTGCTGGACACCAGTAATGTAACCTTATTGAAAAAGGACCCCACTCCTAAATTTGCAGCAGACGTAAACACAATTCTAAATTCATGCCAAACCTTGATTAAAAATAAATACCATAAAAATAGCCTTTCTGTTATGAACCCCCAATGCCCACGTCTATATGGACAGCCAAAAGTACACAAAAATAATATGCCGGTAAGACCAGTAGTGTCATATAATTCAGCCCCTGCCTATAAATTAGCAAAATTTGGAAATAATATTATAAAAAATACTCTTAATTTTAAACCAAAATACGGAATAATAAATTCCCTACAACTTATAGACCTCATTAAAGACATCAAAGTTCCCAATAATGCTACCTTAGTTTCATTTGATGTTGTAAGTTTGTTCTCAAACATACCAACAAACGAATTAAAAATAATTATTAATAATTACATGGAAAAAATAAACATTAATTTAATAAAACGTAACGAAATAACAAGATTACTAAATACATGCATTGAACAAAATTTCTTTAGATTTAATAATAACTATTACATCCAATCTAGTGGGTTAGCTATGGGGAGCCCGATTTCACCGGTCTTAGCTGAATTCTTCATGGATTATATCGAAGAATCCATCGAAAAACTAAAATCGTTTAATAAAGTCGCCTTCTACCGTAGATATGTAGATGACATTCTGATTATCTGGACAGGAACAAACAGACAATTAGATATTTTTCTAAAAGAAATCAATAAAATTAACAAATCAATCCAGTTCACAATGGAAATGGGGGGTAATAAGATTAACTTTCTCGACATAGGTATCGAAATCATTAACAATAAATTAGAATTTTCAATTTATAGAAAACCTACATATAGTGATAATATCATACACAATACATCTAGACACCACATTTCACATAAATTATCAGTATTTTATTCACTCATTCACAGACTTTTACACGTGCCTTTGAATTATATAAATTATAATAATGAATTAAATATTATTAAAACTATCGCCAATAACAACGGATACAAAAGCGAAACTATTGATAGGCTAATAGAGAAAAAGGATAAAAAACTTACATTAACAATCATTTCACAAGGCCTTGAAAATAAAAATGAAAAAGATAGTAATAAACAATGGGTTAAAATCCCTTATATTGGTGAAATATCAACAAAAATATCTAGATTAACCAATAATGATAAATGCAAAACAGCTTTTTATAATGTAAACTCTCTAGGTAGAATTTTAATTAACAACAAAGAGAAAAACTCGAGAACTCAGGCGTTTACCAAGTGAACTGCGCCAACTGCCCAGCATATTACGTTGGTCAAACAGGGAGATCTTTCAAAACCCGTATTAAAGAACATTTTACAAATTGGGTAAATAATAAAGGCGAATTGTCAAATGTAGCATCACATTTATTAGAAAACAAACACTCGTTTGATAAAGACAGAGATGTTAAAGTCCTCCATACTTGCAATAAAGGCCACAAGCTTGATAGATTAGAATCTTTAGAAATTACTCGCTTAATTAATAAAATAGACCCTAACTTTGTAATGAATAAACAATTAGAATCATTTGCCAAGTCTCCGCTCTTGTATCCATTGTAATTTTCATAATAATTTCGACATTAAAATATGTAGTTAGGTTAGACCATCCCTACTTCAATGTAAACATGTACCCCTTCAATAAGTAACTTTGTAATTAATAAGCTATTAGTATCAGTTGCTAAGTCCCTACTTTCTTAATTCCTATAATAATTTCTCAAATGTAAACATGTATCTTTTCAAAAAGCAAATATAATCCCATCATAAATAATGATTTGACAATAAAATTATGTCTAATGCATATTACCTGTGAGGTTTTTTCCCTAATAAATATTGAAATGAACTACAAACCCAAGGTAATTAGCTTACTGGAATTACCAAATGTTTAGAAATTCCACAATCTTAAACGACTTAGTAACAAATAAAATTGATTAAAACCCTATAAACTACCCCTCTCCCCCCTCCCCCATATGTTGTGTATATAAACCGTAGACTAAGAATTTTGTGTACCAGTCTGAAGATGGCTTTGACGAGCTGAAACCGGTTACGGTCAAAATAAAATTAAGTGGAATAAAGTTTTTTATTTGTTTTATTATAATATATTATAATGGAATTCCACCACGAATTATCGGTCTCAAAAATAGAAATATTAAAAAGTGCAAACACAGCAACACTGAAGAGACTCTACAAAAAACTCATTCTTAAACGACGGATGGCGTCACAACATTTGTGGTTCAATCGAGAGTGCAAAAAACGGGGCCTTATACCCAACTACATCAACATCAGGACGAACACGAACAGCAAAGCAGCTACACTAGCAGTTACCGCAGCCCGCAGAACATGGACCACACAGGAGATGAAGAAATGGTACAACATTCGGGATAATGTAAATAACTATTTATTTTATGTACACACTTTACTCACATCACAACTACACCCCGTAGAATTTGATTGCCTTTATAATAACACCACCCTTATGGTTAACAATAAAATTCATATAACTTACCAAAAACAACTTAAAAAACTAACACACTGGACACAAAAACACTTAAAATCAACGACAAGGGATAAAACTGTTAATTCACCCATACCATCCTTTTACGATCAGGTAGTAAACAACACTAATGTAGAATTTAATGATACTGAAATAACAATGCTTAATAAAGGATTAAAATACTGTCCAAACTTACCACTTAACTTAAAAGATCTTGAGAATCTCGCGATAGATACAGATATTGCAACGTCAGATTACGGTAAAAAATACCTATGTACTAAAATAATAAAAAACGCAACGACTGAGGGGAAATTTTCTAGCGAAGCACGTATCGTAAAATCAATAAAAAATAAAATCAAACAAAATAATCTGATTATCTCAAAAGCAGATAAAGGTAACAGTACAGTTATCTTAAATAAATCAGATTATTTAGAAAAAGTCCAAGATGTGCTGGACACCAGTAATGTAACCTTATTGAAAAAGGACCCCACTCCTAAATTTGCAGCAGACGTAAACACAATTCTAAATTCATGCCAAACCTTGATTAAAAATAAATACCATAAAAATAGCCTTTCTGTTATGAACCCCCAATGCCCACGTCTATATGGACAGCCAAAAGTACACAAAAATAATATGCCGGTAAGACCAGTAGTGTCATATAATTCAGCCCCTGCCTATAAATTAGCAAAATTTGGAAATAATATTATAAAAAATACTCTTAATTTTAAACCAAAATACGGAATAATAAATTCCCTACAACTTATAGACCTCATTAAAGACATCAAAGTTCCCAATAATGCTACCTTAGTTTCATTTGATGTTGTAAGTTTGTTCTCAAACATACCAACAAACGAATTAAAAATAATTATTAATAATTACATGGAAAAAATAAACATTAATTTAATAAAACGTAACGAAATAACAAGATTACTAAATACATGCATTGAACAAAATTTCTTTAGATTTAATAATAACTATTACATCCAATCTAGTGGGTTAGCTATGGGGAGCCCGATTTCACCGGTCTTAGCTGAATTCTTCATGGATTATATCGAAGAATCCATCGAAAAACTAAAATCGTTTAATAAAGTCGCCTTCTACCGTAGATATGTAGATGACATTCTGATTATCTGGACAGGAACAAACAGACAATTAGATATTTTTCTAAAAGAAATCAATAAAATTAACAAATCAATCCAGTTCACAATGGAAATGGGGGGTAATAAGATTAACTTTCTCGACATAGGTATCGAAATCATTAACAATAAATTAGAATTTTCAATTTATAGAAAACCTACATATAGTGATAATATCATACACAATACATCTAGACACCACATTTCACATAAATTATCAGTATTTTATTCACTCATTCACAGACTTTTACACGTGCCTTTGAATTATATAAATTATAATAATGAATTAAATATTATTAAAACTATCGCCAATAACAACGGATACAAAAGCGAAACTATTGATAGGCTAATAGAGAAAAAGGATAAAAAACTTACATTAACAATCATTTCACAAGGCCTTGAAAATAAAAATGAAAAAGATAGTAATAAACAATGGGTTAAAATCCCTTATATTGGTGAAATATCAACAAAAATATCTAGATTAACCAATAATGATAAATGCAAAACAGCTTTTTATAATGTAAACTCTCTAGGTAGAATTTTAATTAACAACAAAGATAAAAGAGAAAAACTCGAGAACTCAGGCGTTTACCAAGTGAACTGCGCCAACTGCCCAGCATATTACGTTGGTCAAACAGGGAGATCTTTCAAAACCCGTATTAAAGAACATTTTACAAATTGGGTAAATAATAAAGGCGAATTGTCAAATGTAGCATCACATTTATTAGAAAACAAACACTCGTTTGATAAAGACAGAGATGTTAAAGTCCTCCATACTTGCAATAAAGGCCACAAGCTTGATAGATTAGAATCTTTAGAAATTACTCGCTTAATTAATAAAATAGACCCTAACTTTGTAATGAATAAACAATTAGAATCATTTGCCAAGTCTCCGCTCTTGTATCCATTGTAATTTTCATAATAATTTCGACATTAAAATATGTAGTTAGGTTAGACCATCCCTACTTCAATGTAAACATGTACCCCTTCAATAAGTAACTTTGTAATTAATAAGCTATTAGTATCAGTTGCTAAGTCCCTACTTTCTTAATTCCTATAATAATTTCTCAAATGTAAACATGTATCTTTTCAAAAAGCAAATATAATCCCATCATAAATAATGATTTGACAATAAAATTATGTCTAATGCATATTACCTGTGAGGTTTTTTCCCTAATAAATATTGAAATGAACTACAAACCCAAGGTAATTAGCTTACTGGAATTACCAAATGTTTAGAAATTCCACAATCTTAAACGACTTAGTAACAAATAAAATTGATTAAAACCCTATAAACTACCCCTCTCCCCCCTCCCCCATATGTTGTGTATATAAACCGTAGACTAAGAATTTTGTGTACCAGTCTGAAGATGGCTTTGACGAGCTGAAACCGGTTACGGTCAAAATAAAATTAAGTGGAATAAAGTTTTTTATTTGTTTTATTATAATATATTATAATGGAATTCCACCACGAATTATCGGTCTCAAAAATAGAAATATTAAAAAGTGCAAACACAGCAACACTGAAGAGACTCTACAAAAAACTCATTCTTAAACGACGGATGGCGTCACAACATTTGTGGTTCAATCGAGAGTGCAAAAAACGGGGCCTTATACCCAACTACATCAACATCAGGACGAACACGAACAGCAAAGCAGCTACACTAGCAGTTACCGCAGCCCGCAGAACATGGACCACACAGGAGATGAAGAAATGGTACAACATTCGGGATAATGTAAATAACTATTTATTTTATGTACACACTTTACTCACATCACAACTACACCCCGTAGAATTTGATTGCCTTTATAATGACACCACCCTTATGGTTAACAATAAAATTCATATAACTTACCAAAAACAACTTAAAAAACTAACACACTGGACACAAAAACACTTAAAATCAACGACAAGGGATAAAACTGTTAATTCACCCATACCATCCTTTTACGATCAGGTAGTAAACAACACTAATGTAGAATTTAATGATACTGAAATAACAATGCTTAATAAAGGATTAAAATACTGTCCAAACTTACCACTTAACTTAAAAGATCTTGAGAATCTCGCGATAGATACAGATATTGCAACGTCAGATTACGGTAAAAAATACCTATGTACTAAAATAATAAAAAACGCAACGACTGAGGGGAAATTTTCTAGCGAAGCACGTATCGTAAAATCAATAAAAAATAAAATCAAACAAAATAATCTGATTATCTCAAAAGCAGATAAAGGTAACAGTACAGTTATCTTAAATAAATCAGATTATTTAGAAAAAGTCCAAGATGTGCTGGACACCAGTAATGTAACCTTATTGAAAAAGGACCCCACTCCTAAATTTGCAGCAGACGTAAACACAATTCTAAATTCATGCCAAACCTTGATTAAAAATAAATACCATAAAAATAGCCTTTCTGTTATGAACCCCCAATGCCCACGTCTATATGGACAGCCAAAAGTACACAAAAATAATATGCCGGTAAGACCAGTAGTGTCATATAATTCAGCCCCTGCCTATAAATTAGCAAAATTTGGAAATAATATTATAAAAAATACTCTTAATTTTAAACCAAAATACGGAATAATAAATTCCCTACAACTTATAGACCTCATTAAAGACATCAAAGTTCCCAATAATGCTACCTTAGTTTCATTTGATGTTGTAAGTTTGTTCTCAAACATACCAACAAACGAATTAAAAATAATTATTAATAATTACATGGAAAAAATAAACATTAATTTAATAAAACGTAACGAAATAACAAGATTACTAAATACATGCATTGAACAAAATTTCTTTAGATTTAATAATAACTATTACATCCAATCTAGTGGGTTAGCTATGGGGAGCCCGATTTCACCGGTCTTAGCTGAATTCTTCATGGATTATATCGAAGAATCCATCGAAAAACTAAAATCGTTTAATAAAGTCGCCTTCTACCGTAGATATGTAGATGACATTCTGATTATCTGGACAGGAACAAACAGACAATTAGATATTTTTCTAAAAGAAATCAATAAAATTAACAAATCAATCCAGTTCACAATGGAAATGGGGGGTAATAAGATTAACTTTCTCGACATAGGTATCGAAATCATTAACAATAAATTAGAATTTTCAATTTATAGAAAACCTACATATAGTGATAATATCATACACAATACATCTAGACACCACATTTCACATAAATTATCAGTATTTTATTCACTCATTCACAGACTTTTACACGTGCCTTTGAATTATATAAATTATAATAATGAATTAAATATTATTAAAACTATCGCCAATAACAACGGATACAAAAGCGAAACTATTGATAGGCTAATAGAGAAAAAGGATAAAAAACTTACATTAACAATCATTTCACAAGGCCTTGAAAATAAAAATGAAAAAGATAGTAATAAACAATGGGTTAAAATCCCTTATATTGGTGAAATATCAACAAAAATATCTAGATTAACCAATAATGATAAATGCAAAACAGCTTTTTATAATGTAAACTCTCTAGGTAGAATTTTAATTAACAACAAAGATAAAAGAGAAAAACTCGAGAACTCAGGCGTTTACCAAGTGAACTGCGCCAACTGCCCAGCATATTACGTTGGTCAAACAGGGAGATCTTTCAAAACCCGTATTAAAGAACATTTTACAAATTGGGTAAATAATAAAGGCGAATTGTCAAATGTAGCATCACATTTATTAGAAAACAAACACTCGTTTGATAAAGACAGAGATGTTAAAGTCCTCCATACTTGCAATAAAGGCCACAAGCTTGATAGATTAGAATCTTTAGAAATTACTCGCTTAATTAATAAAATAGACCCTAACTTTGTAATGAATAAACAATTAGAATCATTTGCCAAGTCTCCGCTCTTGTATCCATTGTAATTTTCATAATAATTTCGACATTAAAATATGTAGTTAGGTTAGACCATCCCTACTTCAATGTAAACATGTACCCCTTCAATAAGTAACTTTGTAATTAATAAGCTATTAGTATCAGTTGCTAAGTCCCTACTTTCTTAATTCCTATAATAATTTCTCAAATGTAAACATGTATCTTTTCAAAAAGCAAATATAATCCCATCATAAATAATGATTTGACAATAAAATTATGTCTAATGCATATTACCTGTGAGGTTTTTTCCCTAATAAATATTGAAATGAACTACAAACCCAAGGTAATTAGCTTACTGGAATTACCAAATGTTTAGAAATTCCACAATCTTAAACGACTTAGTAACAAATAAAATTGATTAAAACCCTATAAACTACCCCTCTCCCCCCTCCCCCATATGTTGTGTATATAAACCGTAGACTAAGAATTTTGTGTACCAGTCTGAAGATGGCTTTGACGAGCTGAAACCGGTTACGGTCAAAATAAAATTAAGTGGAATAAAGTTTTTTATTTGTTTTATTATAATATATTATAATGGAATTCCACCACGAATTATCGGTCTCAAAAATAGAAATATTATCAAAATACAGCTTTAAGGGTGGAAAAAGAGCTGTTTTTCAAAATCTGATGTAGACAGTGACCTTTCTCTTGTTTTGAAGGTCAAGCGGCGTCCCTGACTTCTTCTACCCGTAAAACCAACCAAAAAAACAATCCTGGCATTAAATAAGAATAAACTTTGAAATTTTCAGCGATATCGGTCAACTACTTTTGAGTTTTGCAAGCGCAAACATACGCAAGCTGAATTTTTATTTATAAAGATAGAAAGAATTTTTATACATAATGATAATATAAACACATATTTTTTATTTGCAAAATTTTTTGATACATACAGGTACATATATAATTATACAAAATATAAGACAGTAACAAAAAAAATCGCACAAAGGCGAAGCCTGTGCGTGGGCAATATAAATTATGTATACAAAACAGTGGTGGTAAAATAAAGAAAAAAAATATAGTACCTGTAGATACAGTAAAACTCGCTTAAGAAGTTCCCACTTAAGAAGTTTTCACGCTTAAGAAGTTTTGATTTTTGGTCCCTTGAAAATTCCATACAAAAAACACGATTTTTTCCCACATAAGAAGTTTTAGAGCTAAAACTGCTTCCCGCTTAAGAGGTTTTAGAAATCCGGCGGTAAAATCAACACAAACGAAATATTGTGTCGCAAAATATCTAAAATGAACCTTTTTCCAAGTCATAAATTGAAAGACGTTGACTGAAACCCATACCTAGTACCTGAGACCATAAAACCCTTTGTCGGCCGCCGGGCCGTAAGCCGTAACCAATAAATAAACCAAATACCCCGTCTCCTAATCCCCTAACTAGGTAAAATAGCAATGGAACGAATAAACAATGCGGAATTATGTAACAAATATGCAAGCGTCTTTAAGGCCGAAATAACATGAAAGATTATATTAAACTCAACCTTAATGACAACGTGGGCTAGATCTACATTTGCATACATTTGACGCCTCCTTCAATAATCTTCCCTTTGATAATGAACATAGAGATGTTTCGTAATATTATTGTATAAAATTTTTATTCCATCGAATTTGTAAAACACAAAAAACTTTTGATGATCTATCGGATCACGGTTAATACGGAATATTTCACCTTTAAATACATAACAACATGATTATATGGCGGGGGAGATGGTAAAATATGCATTATAATTACGTTTTTTTCATTCAAACATCAAAAATTGCCGTGCATCATGTTTCATCTGACATTTGTCGTAAATTAAGTTTGAAGGTTAGGAAATACATATGCATAAATTTAAAATGTAGATTTAAACGAAACTTCGCAAATGATTTTTGTAGTTTTTGGATGCGTTCACAGATTATAATTCCAGCTCAAACAGCTCGTATGATATAACTTTCTGATTCAAGCATCAAGCCATTTATTTATGTGCGAAATCGTAGCTATTCGATGTCTGCTAGTTAGGTAGGACCATAAATGAACCTACAGGTAGGACATAATATTGAGCTGCGTATATTATTTTCATAAGGAATTTCTAGAAAAGGATTAAAATATCTTTAAAAATATACGATAGTCGACTGTGCCTGGCGAAAATACATCATAACAATAGTCTCTCAAATCTCAAATGCCATTGGAGCAAGCAGCAAGCGTGCAAAAAAGTTAAAGTCCGCCAACTAATAAGCAGTTTGCCGCGTAGACTTTGTGAGATTTTTCTGTGCAGTGCCATGACAGGGTTGCAGTACGCAAACGGTTCTGAGGCAAAGAACCCGCTATCATTAGTTTGCGGTTAACAAAATTACTTGCGGTGTCCTTTTATCAAACCGCTTGGTAAAATTAACCACAACAAGTCTTTCTTTCTCCCTCAGTTCATATAGTAAACGAAAGCGTAAAAAAGAGACGGCGTATATCCACAGCTCTGTCTTCAACTGTCAAGTTAAGAGTGAGTAATCACTAACAAGTAAATATGTATAATCCATTGCCTTTACACCAATTTAAAATAAGATCAACAATATGAACCTTTTGGAATGCTGCAACTTTTACTATCCGAATTCGAGTGGCTTTGTCGAGGGATGTACTTTAACAGTTTTAAAATTGTGTTTACTTTGTCCATGAGGATCATATGAGCTTGTTTTCACGACAATTTAACGTAGGTAGACATAGGAATGACGTATGCCCCGGACTCGAGTTATTAAATGGCTAAAATTGAATCCCACTTAAGAAGTTTTCCCACTTAAGAAGTTTTTTTTCCCCGGTCCCTTGGAAAACTTCTTAAGAGAGTTTCACTGTAGATGAATGTGATTTTACTGGAGTTTCTGCGAATTTAATAAAAACAGTCAAAGTAATTTTAAAAGTAATTTTTTTTTTAAAGTAGACGGTAATGAAATTTATAAAGGTAATTTATTATTACACCTTGATATTTGTATTCATAGAAATATTAATTAAGCACCATTCGATGATTTATCACATACCGGCAATTAACATTTAAGACCTTTGTGAAAAAGGTTAAGCTAAACAAAGGAAATTACTTTCTTTTCTTTGTTACAGTTGAAGAATGGAATATTAGAAAATCACTATTACAACTGTTGGTGAAAGTTCCTACCCAAGTTGCGTTGCGATTTGTTTTGTTTAGTACCTTCCATTTTCATAGGTATATGCATAACATGTTTGTGATAAAGTACACTTTTCAGGTTTCCAAGTGGTTCCCGTGGCGGCGAAAAAAAGGTGCTTCAAAGCTATGCGACCTGAGGGTTGAAAGTCAACTAAGAACTCTTCTGTGTTCAAAACATTTTGAAGAACGTTTCGCCAACAGAACATTGAACGTAGCTCGACGGATGAAGCAGTGCCCACGACATTAGAAAAGAATGTTTTTGAACGAATAAGTATACCTACGCCCACATTATTACAAAAATGCATCTAAACCAGAGATATGTCGGTATAATTATGATTATTAGGTTAAGGAATAAAAAATAAATGAAAAGTGCATAATATGAAAAATTATGTATCCACCTCTTGAAAATTGATTATTTCTTCCATGATATTTACTACAGAGTCCTAAGCTTGCCAGAAAAATTATTATACATAAATACATTATTGTAGATACAAAAATGCATTTTTTTAAGTTCAATGGGTTACGATAAGGAAGAAATAATTGTTGTTTCCCCAAAGTGTCAAACCACTAAATAATAATCTGGCAACCATTGTTGTCGGGTATGTTTTTCTGTGTAAAACTGTGCAATCGTTCTATTTGAAATAAAACAGTTAATAAAATGTTCATTAATTTGTATTTAGTCTCCAGTTGAACTATTTACATATAATAATATGCGCTCACGAAAGATAACTTCACACAAGCTTTAAAATATGCCGAAAACAATGATAAAATTCCTTAACTATGCTTAAGTGACTTAAATTGTGTATAAAATTGTAAAGATAGGTACATAATATTTATTATTATTATTTCTCTTAATCGTTGCTATCAAAGTATTTCAAATTCATCGTCAGAGTCGTCAAACTGCCGATCCAGCTCATCGAAATCTGGAAGAAAGAAAATTGCAATATGTATTTGTAAAGCAGTGGGGTACCAACCACAACCGAGGGGACAGGCTTCGAAATGTTCAACCATGGTACAAAAAAAAAATTGTGTAACGTATGACAATTTTTTTTCTTACTGAGAAAATGCATTCAATTGGGTTATTTCAATAGCAAACCCAATCAGTTCCTTGTTTCGGTTGATAATTTTTTGGGCAGGAAAACCTTACACTATAGTTTCATCTCTTGAATAAATATTACTTAATCTTGTCTATTATGGAGACCAGAAGATAGGCCAGCATTCATTCTATTAATATAGAAGTTACATTTTAACAATATTTCCTGACACGGCTGTGACTAGTGAGTGACGTTTATGTAAGTAGGAATCGCGCACGCAGCAGTTTAATGATCTGAGAATCTTAGAATCCGGCCGTAAGAGTCTCAATTTAAAAAAAGGTGCCAAAAAGTATATTGAGGTTACTGAAAAAATGGTATAAGTCAATTTGCCAGAATTCTTAATCCCAAATTAGGTACCTTGGACGTGTGCTTAGGATGCCTGCAGAACAACAACTAAACAAAATTTTAGAGGTTCAGAGTTCAGTTGTTTGGTGCGGATACAGCCGGGAAAAATAAATACAGGAGAAACTTGGTCTACAAAGGACTGAGGCCGTATTAAAAAATACGCAATAATAATTTGGACCTTTGCCAAAATGAGTTACAGTTACTCATTGTACAATTCGATATAATTATATGAAGAGAAAATAATAATGATACCGTTGAGGGCAGTTGCTCCCAGCTGTTGTTCCAGGTCTTCGTTGTTGGGTCCCCAGTGCTTGGGACGCTCGTTGCATATTTCAAATAGAGGTTGGCTTTCTTTCATGATGCTGCTTTCAAATTCTTTACAAAGGTCATTAAATTCTGCTTGTGTTTTGCAAAGAAAGCACTGAAATTTAAAAAAATGCACTCTTTATATTATGTATATGACACAGGTTAAAATTGCAGCAGAGATAATTCCTGGATTAAGATTAACCTGACAATTGTAATAGGAAAATTTGCACGTGCAATGATAGAAGACTTAGGACTAGCAGAGGAATTGAACCCACAATGATAGAAGACTTAGGACTAGCAGAGGAATTGAACCCACAATGCATTTGTCAACTCGGCTACTAACCGGTCTAATAAGAGATATACTCACAACTGCAACCGAGGGATCCATATCCATAATGGGAAATCTTTGTGCAAATTTACAATGGTAAGTAAAGTCGACATCTTTTTGATCTTCAGTTTCTTTGTTCTGAAAATAATGAGATTAAAAAATATATATATTATTATAATAATAACTACATAGACTGTATTTCAAAATGGTATAAATTAATAATAACACAACAAATAATAATCCTAGCAACAGCTACTCAATACTAGATTAAAGAGGTAGCACTCTTCTTTCACACCAGATAGTAGAGCAGGTATATAATTGGTTAAAGAAAACAAGAACACTTTTTTATGGCTCCAGAACGTACTTCAACATATCCGGCTTTCTGAGTGGTGTGTGGATCTAAATAAAGAACTTCGTCTTCAACACAGCCAATTAGGTATAACGCTTGATTCGGTTTACCACCGATAACGCCGAGGGATTGAGGTAAGCAAAAACACATCTGAAAAGAAAAAAAACTTAGATATATCAAAATAGCCTGCCTTGTTATGAAAAAAATAACAAAATTAATAATGAAATGCTTTTTAATATAATAGGGCTAGGTTTTGTCGATGTAAAGTTTAAAATGATTCTCAAGTATTTGTCATCTATATAAATGTTTTATAATAAAAAAATATTTACATATTATATTATCTGCATGGAATCGGTCATAGTATACACATGATTAGTTAGAGAGAATTTAAGTACTCTTGTAAACAACAAAAAGTATTCTATGAATCCTCACCTTAAGGCCATTTATATAAATAGGGTTTATTTCACAGAGCCCCAATCTCAAGGGAATAATAAGAAGTAATGGTTTCCACTCTTCCGGGTGATGAGTTGTTTTGCTCGAATCAGGTACGGGCGTATTTGAATGTTTTGATTTTTTATGATCTTTGTTCTTTCCTTTCTTATTTTCTTTTTTATTCAAACATAATTTCTCTAAAAAAATAATAATGACATAAAATCAGGCTGCAGATAAGGTTTTTCCATTGAAAGATTAGAATTGAATATAAGGAATTTTTTTGTAACTTAAATCTATTAATACTAGTCCTAGGGAGAGATTGTATGCACGTCATCGACGATTGTCCTAAAAGCCACTCTTAAAAATCTTCCGTCTTGTATGCAAACGAAAAAGAGAGAAGATACTAGAATTTCTTTAATAATATTTCTATAGACATATCATAAACGTATGTTTCTTTCGAATAGTAAGACTATTATGGTATTGCCAGTTATTATTACATTATGTCATAAAATGCATACAATGGTAATAAAATTTGCACAGGATGAGGTAGACATACATTAATTACATACGTATTCGTTAATAAATTAAAATTAAAATTTATATGATAATTAATACATACTTTCTAAAGTTTTAATAAATTCTTGTACAGTTCAAATGTCAATGTAATGAAATGGGAAGATGACCACCCAATTTTGAATATTGGAAACACATGAAAAAATACAAATATAATTTATTTCTGTATTCTTTTTGTGAAATTTTATAAAAGAAGTTTTTTGTTTATTATTTTTAAAATGTAACTAACAAAATTTTATTTCGATATAATTTTATGTTTCTATATATTCATAATTATTTCTTCAGACCTACATTTTCGACTGAACAAATAAAAATGTGCATATAAATAAATAAAATTCTTGTACTAACTCGCATTTTTATTTTGATTCCACATATTTATTAATATACGCATACAAATATAACCGAGGTACTTATCAATACTACGTTATTAATATATTGAAAAGGTCCAGTCAACTTTAGAAGAATTATCACTGTCAACCATCAATATTATAAGAAGCTAGTTATTATGTACGTTCCTTTCGAATGCTACATGATGACGTGCATACAAGCTCTGCCTAGGAATACTCCAGTCAGACTGGAATGCTTGTGCTGTAAAAATCATATTAAGCCAGTCATCCCACAGGTCGGTAAACAATCGTTATAAACCAAATGCTGCAAGACCCTGAGCAGAAAAATTCCACACTGAACTGCGCTGCAGACCGTTAACTCACTATAACTATATATTTAATTTTCTGCGCAGGGTCTTGCAGCATTCGGTTTAGGGTGATTGACCTGTAGGACTACTGGCCAAGACAGAGCTGGAAAATCAGACAAGATTAAACACTGGTCATAAGAGTACAATCCAAGTGCATTTGCACTCATAATTTTAATAAAAGTAACATGGTAGTTTAGTGAGTACATATCTGACCACACCTACTTACTTATGTCATCCTTAACAATAGTATTATCAAGTGCCACATGTATAGCCAACGAACTCCAGTTATCATAGACAACTAGTTTCCTACAACAAAAGTAGATTATTAATAAGGTCACATTTAGAATGTCATAACAACCGTCTTTTATCTTAACAGAGGTCAGCTACTTCCTGAAGAGATAGAAATATTTAGTTAATCGCCCGACACCTACCCATTCTTTCATTTTATATATTATAATAACCCGGGGAAAATAACTATATTATTGGCATATCTCGTATATTATAGATAAGAGTCGAGTGTTTTCCTTAATCTTAAAAAAGTAGATGGTACATTCAAAACTGTAAAATTGTTGTGTTTTATCTAGAAACATACAGATTTTTTGATATGGGAGCTAATATAAAACTTTGAAGACTTTGATGTATTTTTAAAGAATAACACTTAGAGTAGAAAAATAAATATTTGAAAAAAATTAAGCGCACTTCAAGACTTGTGCCACAGTATTTGGGCCAAACCATTGGCCGACCTCCTTGCCTTCGCACGCACCCATCAAGGCTATCTGGTGGATGGAGAAAGGGGATTGACGGCGCTCTTCAAACCTCTGAATGATCTTTAAATATGTCGGGTCTCTGAAAATAATCCATAAAAATTATGTTTCATTCACATTAAACGTTTGCAGTTAAAATGGTAATTTCAGCAATCGTAAATCAAAAGACTATTTACCGCGTTTCAATATTCCAATACCAATCTTCCTGCATATGAACCCTTACAAGAGATTGGGCAAGAGCCATTTGTCCACATCTCAACATGCAGCCCCAGCCTTTGTCAGTTGTCAAACCATCATCTCCAATTGGTATAAAACCCTTTCTGTATGTGAACCATATTATTGATGTTATTTCTCTTCGTATCTTTTCAATGTCTAAAACAAAGGAGAATCAGTGGAGGAAATAATATTTAGACGTGACTCACGGAGTGTTTATGTAAACAACGTATTTACCCACCTTGTATTGCACTGTATCTCTTTCCCAAAACCCACACTGGCTCCTTTGTTAATGGTATATCATTCGGTTCTGTAGCAGTCGCATCCTGGCTTAAATATGATATATCGAACATTGCTTCCATTTTTAACTCTTCAAGCGATCTTTTGATCTAAATAAATGTTTCAATGTCGTCGGAAAGCATGTTTATAACAAAGAAAATCACAACTTTTCTTTCAATGACAGTCAGCTGTTGACAAAAACACAACAGGGCCATAGAAGAATAGACAAACACAGAAATGCACAGAAAAAGTAATAGACAAAAAGCATTTTGATAACCAGTCTAGCATGAGAGTGGTTTATTTATGTCTATTGTTCCACCTGCCCAACTCTGTCATACACAAGTATACGGTGACCGTCTTACACAATTATTGAAGACAAATAATATTTTCTGCGTTAATTGAAAAAAATGTGATATTATCGCATGTTTATTTTAAGGCGATGCACTACGTCGTGTAATATTTTAAATTGAGCCGCTATCAATAACAACCCTTATGTAGATGGCGATAAAGTTTAAATTCCCGCTTAACACCATCCGCCTGTTTTGATTTATGCAAGAAAAAAACATGGCCAAAAGTTCAGGCATAAATATTTAATTTTTTTTCGATCATTTTATAAATAACTTAATTTGCCACATTATACAATAAAATCATAACCAAAAATGGGTTCGTAAGTAGGAGATTTTGAACTTTAAAGCAGTTTTCATAGGCCTTATACATTATTTTTTTCTGGGCTTACAGAAAGACTAATCTAAAAAATACTCGATTATTTTAAAGGCCAAGATGTATTCCACTCGCAGTATTTAATTAAAGCATCTGAAACATTTTTAGGCGACCAAATTTTCAAACCAAAAACACATGATTTTAAATTACTACGTAGTGCATCGCCTTAAATCGTAGAGCTACGAAAAGATTGTTTTATTTTTTTTTCGGTTTTTGAAATAAAATAAAATCATCCCAAAACTCTCTAAAATACATGAAAACAGTGATAGTGATGATAATTTTCAATGGCATGAAAGTGATCAATTAGAGTGCAGTAGTGATTTTGAAGAAAGAAGAAATCGAAATCTGTGGGTATTTTTATGCATATACTCGAGTGACAGCATTTATTTATGGTGCCAGTGTGCCAGTGAAAACTTTACAAGTTAAGGAAGTAGATCGCCCTTTTTTCTTAATCGCTATTCGAATACTGAAGTTTGGAAAAGAATTTTTGGAAGATGATAGAATTCACGAGAGACTTCAATTTATTACGGGAGGAAAAACAACTGAACCTAATTTAACATAGACTGTGAAGAACCAAATGATTTAAAACATATATTAATCTTCAATGAATGGTATTATGCTTTGCTTAGATAATTTATAATTTTATCAAGAAATTGAGCGATGTGCTTTTTCTATTATATCGTTGTAATGTGTTTGTCGCCGTTTATCTCCCTATTGTTTTGAATGCTCGTTGATAATTTAAAAATACAACTCATAGCTATGGTAAATACAAAAATAGTTACAATTCGTTTAAGCATAAGGCTTAGGTTTTTTACCGGTATTTCATTATTATTAAGAACCCGCTTAATTAATGTTCGTTTTGTACGACACGCCGTTGCAAATTATATAGTTACGAAATATTGACTCTTCGATTTCATAGAAAATCAAGTATTTTAAACTAAGTCATTCGCTGTACATGCACTTGTTTTTTCATGAAAAACACGTGACCACATAAATAGTTTTAAAAAACGACGTTTTTTTGTAACGAAAATGATTCATAATAAAAATATATCAAATAAAAATAATATTTCTCTTTAACAAAGATAATAATGTGGTTACCCTAAAAGTATTGCTTAGTACAGGGTGAACAAAAAGAAGTGGGGTGCAAATTTATAAGAAAAGGTCTTATAATTGCCACAATTTGAAGTTTTAGGTTGCAGAAAAAAATTAACGACAAACTTTAAAAAAATTATTTATTAATATGAAAATAATTATATATGATTTTTTGTTTAATAGACCTCTCTAGGTATTATTATTATTAAACTAACAACCAATATTGAATAAATTACGACCCCAAAGGGTTAAATAAAACTTTTGGAGCCGGGTCTACGTATCGAAGCCTTTAGAAATATATGAACTCTGTAGCGATGTATTTCTTCAAATTTGACCTAAAAATTTCCCAACTTCGGACTCGATTTATTCGAAAATGAATGCTCAAATGAAAAAAAGTTATAGACATCGTGTATTTATAGGAGTAGACAAATAAAACAGCACGTAAAAAGAAAATGTTATTTATTTTCGAATTGGTTTTCCTAAAAATAAATTAAAAACACTTGAGTTCAATATTGAAATCTTAAGTCGATTGATCAAGAATTTTTACAGTCAAGACAAAAAATGTGCGGCATCGCAGCAAAAAGCGGCAAAAAACTTTATATGTTTTTAATTAAAGTTTTTACCATCACTACGATAACCTGTTTCAATGTAAAATTGAAATACAATTCATTTCCACCGTGACATCACTGGAGTGAAATATGTAAGAATATAATATATTAAAATTATACATAAATATCTTCAACTAAACAACAACGTGCTGACGGTGAGCAGGTGATGTGCACATCGTGCTTTTTTAAGATGGTGGATAAAAATTACATTTAATTAATTATTTTTTAATTTAGTTTAAAGGCGGATTCCTTTGTTGGTGGCAGCGATGTAGTTGAGCAATTCTTCGGAGTCCTCGCAGATGAAGGGCTTCTCGTGGTAACAGGCCACGTCGTGCCACGCGATGCCGTCATTGTACACGTTGTTGAGCACACTCAGACACGACTCGTGCGTCTGGTTAATGTCGTATTCCGCGTCGTCGGGCTGGCGGGTCTTCTTGTGTCCAGTCTGGCTCCAAGGATTGTAGCCCCAGCCGGATGGAATCTGTCAAACACGGCAAACATGTTACAACATGCAAATCGATGATAGGAAGATTAAAATATTATTCTAGGCGCAACGTCTTAGCTGATAATCAATTACCAAAGTCCCAAACCATTACGGATTGACCAACACACAGATTTCTGCTAAATGTGCTAAGTAAATTACTGCATTACCTACCGGCACGAATGTGAGATAGGTACATTTGAATTGATTACACCAACAAATCATTTCAGTAAATCAATCTCTTCCATTTTAAAACACCAAAGAATTAGATATCTCAAAGGGTTTCTTCAGAATAACGCTTAGTTTGTGTCGGTATAACTCTAAAAAACTAAATCAGGATTGTAAAGTGATGTGAACAACTTGTACTGAAGAAGTGAATAAAGCAATAGATCAGAAATTACAAAACTGTTTTGAATTGCAACATGCGAGTAGCCCAGAAAATATCCATCTACTGTATAAACACAAAAAGCCCAAAACGCATCAAGACAGACACATTACACTATACGCGTCAAGGCTTATTTGGGAGTGGCCTATGCAAATTATATTATGTTGTGGTGTCACACTACGCTATAATCTTCCTCCGGAGAGGGGGTCGAATCAATTGGGGAACTGCTGCGGAATATAATTTCTTTGTATGGAATCTTTCACCTTGACAGATGACAGCTGCGTGATGAGGGGTTTAGATCACTTTCAAATATCACCTGGCTAGCATGACGTATCATCGTCGCCACGCCCACACTTACAAAACATCTGTCAGATGTGACTATATGAAATTGTATGGTGAGCGATATGGTATATATATATATATATAAAACGCTTTGATGCGAATAGAGTAATGTGTCGCTACCCTCAATAGGTACTATGTAACCAATATATTTTAAAAAATTAAATATTCAAACACATTACAATAATTTACAAATATAGATATTTCGACGCTAATTGCGAAAAAATGATTTTTCTTTAACGAAACTGCCCAACTCAATTGAGAAATTATTTCTCTTGTTTGAATTGGTGAGTGGCGTCACTATGGTTTATAAGGTGTAAAATTTAATTAATTGTATTTGATCTACTCATAGTTTTGTGTTCGTAGGTACAAATAGTACTGTACTAAAGCCACGAGCAGATTAATAAACACCCTTTCTGAATATGTAAGTATGTTTTATTGCAGATAATTTGTAAGGTTATAATATTATGCAACCGTTCCGCAAAAATGAAAACAAATCTAAACGCTTTGGAGGAGTTCTGACGACATACGAACCCACGTCAAATGATTACCACAGTGAAAATGACATCTGAATTTTAAGTTGGCTCGTTTTGTAAGATTATTAAAAAAACATATTTAAAATTGAGTTCTTCCATGAAACTTTTCAAAGGCATAAATTCAAATCCCTTTTTATTTTTATCGCAAATATAAAAAGAAGTAGGTAATAGGGATGTCCTATTTTATAGCGGATAAATTGCCAGATGAAAAGTTTACTGAAAAATTACAGGCAAAGAAACAGACTTATTTAGCCTTCCCAGAAACGTATTTCTCATCAGTAGAAAGACAATTAAATATTTAAACGAATTTAATTTGAATATAAAATAGCAACATTGCGAAGAAAAATTTTTTATGTAACCTTGCAAAAAACGGCTTTACAAAATATGTGGAAATTTCTGTCTTTTACACCTATTTTATTTACGGGTAGGTGAAGTGCAAATCTATCTAAAAAAGAGCTATTTAAGAGATTAGAACACGTGCAAATTAATGATTGTACAATGTAGAACAAACTCGTAACATAACATTTGAGCAAGTAGAAGTAGGTATGCTCAGATATTATATCAGAAGTATGTCGGTTGAGTTTCGTCATATGTGCTTCTTATGAGAAATTCCTCTGCAGACGCGTCACGCCGGCTTGCTCGATGGTCGTAACATACCTGGTTGGTGGGGGAGACTTTCACTCTGTTAGCGGACCAGAACCACCCCAGGATCGCCTTGGGTACCAGGTCGTTGCGGCCCTCGCATCCCTTGAAGTCGCACAGGCGTCCGCTGGTCCAGATGTAGGGAGCATCGTCTAAAAAATAAATGAAAAACATTTTATGATGTGAAACATCTTTTAGAGCGCCTACGAGGGTAAAACCCGTAGATTCTTTCATTTTTAACTGGAATATGAATAATTTGAAGAGATTTTTTTCATTAAATAAAATCATTTTTTCGACGCAGAATTCAAACTTCTGGAACGATCAAAATCGACCAAGGTAGCTGCTGTATTAATGCATGCTGATGCTGTATCTATGTAGGTACATGAACATCTTGATGTTCATCTAGACATCATTGAAGACAATGTTTTGAAACTAGGTCATGCGCACCATGTCTATGGCATCCCTATTTAGGGAATGTTTGTAGGCTGAAGGGAATGGGAAAGAGGATGCAGAAGAGGGTTTTTTGAAAGTACCTGACTTTTCAGATCTTTAAAAAAGCATTAAAATCAACGTTTTGAATCTGAATGACTATCCCTCACGATGCCAGGTTACCAGTGCGATATGGAGGAATATTTTTCCAATCTGGAACGAGGGGTTCATAAATTTTATGACAATTTTTGTGTCAAATTCACGCCGTATCACCCGAATCCAATGAACTTACAGTTCAGTAACGGAGGTGGTGAAGAGGTTTTTTAGTGCTGTTTTAACTCAACCATCTTGCTTTTCATCTGTTTGTACATTCCGTTTCCGTTTCAAGATGGTGGAAGTTTTAATGGTTCAGTTCTCATTCTTTTATCAAATTCGAAATCTTCTTGCTTATTTCTACTTTCTTATTTACATTTTTTCAATATTATGATACCTACCCACCTGCTTGAAGAAAGTTTCAAAAAATGGTTGTCATTGGGGAGTGGAGAAGTCGTATGAAATAATGAAATTAACTTTTTAAACTCTCATAGAATTTGAACATTGTCAGTATAGGTAAAATGAATATTATACGCACGTGGATAAAATTATCCTGTTGACGTATATTTATTTATTTGAATCTTGGAATTGGAAAGTGAGCATACCTTCGTCACGCTTGTTTTCTCCTCTTGGCCTTTGCATGATGGATATTATTATGTTCAAACATGACATTATAACGGAATACATTAAAATATGCGCATAATATTACATTACGCATACGCACAATAGTGTCATCTTATCCCAGAAGAGAGAAGCTGAATTTGTTATAGGCTCTGCCTACGACATAACTAATAATAATATTATTTTCTTATTTTCCCAACTAACTCCCAAGTGATGCAGTGTGTATTGTGCAACTTTTCAGTTATTCAGCGCTTTGATTCTGAGTACAATAATAAGGATTTGCAATATTATAAATTACTTGCCAGAAAATAAATGTTAATGAACAGATTGTAAATACATGGAGATTACGGACATCTCAAACTGGTTTTGTAAGCGTAATACTGACGGCTTATTGCTGAAAGTACCAAAGTCGATAAAAGGAGATATGCACCACATTTCATAACCACTTCAACAATAATAATGGGGGAGGTAATATGAATCTTTACGCCAGCGTTGTAATCTTTTGCCGTGTTTTGATAGAAGCTAAAAGGTTATTTTATGAACGAAAGTTCATATTTTTAAAACAAGGAAAGTTTAAATGTACTTTAAATACGGGATACTAAAACACTTAGTTAAAACAATTATGAATATGTCGCTACTGGCGACAACATGCTGCTGACGAAGGCAAGAAGAGTCTGGTGAAGGTCTGACTTATTTTCCTGTGATATCTACTGTGTTTTATGTGTGCACACCATCAACATATTTTATTATTCTTTAGTCTGACTTATTTTCCTGTGATATCTACTGTGTGTTATGTGTGCAAACCATCAACATATTTCATATTATTTAAATTATACCCTCATATCGGCTTTTAAAAACACGTGATATTATAATTTTGTGAAACATTATTGAAGAAGTGAAATTTGTTAAAGAAATGATAAAATATAACACAGGCGAAAGAATAATAAAAGCTAACATTGATATTTGTTTATGAGTTATGTTGTTATAGCCTTCTTGTAACTACATTTCGTGCTGTTGAACACATCTACTATTTCAGAGAAAGTATTGCCAACTGCGTACAATCTAGGTAAAGCGATTATCTAAATGACTCAGTCCTAATATTGTTATTCCAACAAAAAATAATTTTTGATCGAGTTTTTCTGGTTGGTAATTAAGCTAAGCAAATCAGGGCTGTCTATAATACCATTAACAATTTCAAACATAAAAGTTAAGTCGGAAACAAGTCTTCTATCTTAGAGTTTTAATCATTTTAATTCTTTCACTATGTAAGTGGATGTAATTTGTGGTTCTTATAAGTAGGCCGATTTTATAGTTAATACATCTTAGAATCAATGTGAATTTTAAAGTAAGGATACCAGACAGAAGAATTATAACATTTAATAAAAAAAGAATATAACATTTTTAATGTTTAAATATATTTTTTAAATCTCTGCCTTTAAGCATTTTAAGCTTTTTTAATCCTTTAGTTTTTACTATATTGATGAGCGAAAAAAAAAATTTGGAATTAAAAATAACGCAAAGATTATTAATTTCATTGACGGAGGTGAGGGGAACATTATCAATATTATATTGATAGCTAAAAAAGTTTTTTTCTGAAAAATCTTTTGATGTGGCAACCTGGTGAACCCTTTAAAAGGTAATCGATTATTTTACCTACCTATCTGAAGGATTGACCAATAAATATTAATAAATAAGGTACATTCATATGGTGGAAAAGATTAAAGAGGTGCATAAATATACAAATGTTTAAATATCAAACGAATAAAAATAATGATAGGAGGATAATTTTTTTTTTTTAAAAGATGGTGCGAAAATGGAACTCACTTTGTTGGATAACCCTGAAGACCAGATTGTTCTCCTCCTGGGTCTCCATAGAGACCAGGTCCATGCAGTACTCTCTGCAGATGTTCCTAGCGTCTAACCAGTCCACCTTGCGACCCTTCAGCCCGGGAACGTGGTCGCTGAAGAAGTAGTTGTGGCCTCGGTAGAAGAATTCTTTAGGTCCTGAAATTCAATTAAATAGATGTCTTTAAATACGGCTTTATGACAAAATAGAAAAGTGATAAAAAGAACATTGAAGATAAGTAAAGGAAAAAATAATCTACACGGAGAAAAATGATCCTGTTAAAAAGTGATAGCATGCTAATTTCCTGATAAAATATTAGTCATTCAGAATATATCGAGAACTTTTCCTAATAAAAATATTTCGAGTTATTATCTATATTAATAAACATTTAGAGTTCTTTTCCTAAAAAGTATCACGAGGGAATGCGAAAATATTAGTATTTGTATGAACACGTGTTCCGCCGTCCTCATAAAAAATTGCTTTTGACTGATACTTTGTTAGGAACTCTTCGTTCGTTATCGACCCGCAGATCCATTTTTAACAGGAAACCGAATAATTTGACCAGATTTTTAATAAGTTAACAGAATTTCATAACAGTAAGTTTTTTCCGTGTAAAATAACTCGTAACCTTACGACATCACCTAACCTAATCTATTATTTTATCATGTTCTGTTTTCTCACGGTTCTGTTTTATCCGGTTACCCTGTATACTAATTGCCAAGAATCTGAAAATATATAGTTTCCATTTATACAGTATGTAGTTACTATTCGGTTTCGCCACACCGTGGCACCGTTTTCAACAAACTAGAAATATTTAGTTAAACGTTTAGATAATGTAAAACGTTAATTACCAAAGGTAAAAAAATACATGGATCCTTTTGGTTTCCCGGATCGAAAATAATTTAACAGCAAATATGTATATTAGCGCTGCCAGCCTGCAAGCCTGTCAAATAATATTAATTCGATAAAAAATACCCACATAAAATTAATTAATGTGAGGTCTTAAATTTCTGTGAATCCTGTTTGGAAACGACAAAAAATATACTAGAGTTCACTGATCTTAAATTCCAATAGATGTGAAATTTCCGCTAGAAATTAAGAAAAGGCATTAACAGCTTTTTGTAGCCAATAAGTCTTGAAAAACCAATTCTATTTTATTTTTAAAAAAATACATAGATACAATAGATACCTGTGTCCTAAAAAATCCTTATAAACATATATTTTTTAGTTTAATTTCGTAATTTTAATATAAATTTTTTTATATTTTCTTCTAATTTAATTTCCTCCGGTAAATCGCTAAGTTGCTCGGTACACCAACGATTTTTGACTCTGTCTTTTTGATTGGAGAAACTGTTATACGTTTACAACTGGAGATGATCCAGAACCATCTCAGAAAGGGTTCCACGATAACACAACACAATGACAAATCAATACCCTTTTAAAAGCGTTATAAAGTCATTAAAAGCGATGAAAAAAACTAACATACAGACCTTACTCAAGTAACCTATTTAACCTAGTTTTTGTCTCATCACTTTTCATGACATTATATCAATTTTTAAAAGGTGTGCCGAATTGTCATTTTGATGAGTTATCCAGTCACCTCCAACGATATGACACGACTAAGTAAAATAAATGTTTTCGTCGGCTTTTAATATGACTAGAAATTACAAAATATTGTGCATTGGAAGATAAAGCAACCCGAAGGAATAATTAATCAGTGTGTACAAGGATTTAGTTGTGTGGCGTTTCATCTTCTCTGACTTTCCCTGGAGGAATAGGTATTAAGGTTTATTTCTAACGATATTTCTACTTTTGGAAATTTACTACTGACAAATTTATGTGAGTAAATTATATTTTCTTTAAATTTCAAAAATTCTAAAACAGTAAATATGTGGAAAATAAATTGTTTGTAGAGGGGGACCAATATACAGGGTTTTCCAATAAGAGGAGTTATTTTGATATTCAATCGTAAAAGATCAATGGTTTCGTTGCTTGTGTGGCACGTAGCGCCGTCTTGTTGAGAGTAAACGCTGTCCAGATCGATACCAAAAAATCATTAATCATCTCTCGATAGCGCAACCCATTCACCGTAACTGTTGCTCCCACCTCATTTTCGAAAAAGTAAGGTCCAATGACTCCGCCGAACCATAAACCGCACCAAACAGTCACACGTTGAGGATAAAAGGGCTTTTCAACAATAACTCTTGGATTTTCAGAGCCCCAGATGCGACAATTTTGCTTGTTGACGAAGCCACAGAGGTGGAAATGGGCCTCATCACTCAAGATGATTTGCATTTGATTCACTCAAGTGAATTTTAATAATTTTAATGCGTTGTTGAAGCGTGTATCGTTCCATTTTTATTAATAACGTAGTTTCTACTTGTCAAATGTCAATAAATGACAGCTTCAAAAGTAACATCTACTGAAATAGCGGGCTATTCAAAATAACACGTCTTATTGGAAAACCCTGTATTATGTATTTTTAAAGAATGACATACATTCCCAGATTATAATTAACCTGACAATTAACAAAAAAAAAATCTTCTAACTTATACTAACAGTGAAAAATGTTGTTTGTGATGAGGATAGGATTGAATCCGACTCATTTGTCTACTTGGTCAGAAGAAGAAGATGAATAAATATATACATAAGAGAATAACTAGGAGTTTATAGAAGGACAAAGTTGTGTAGCGCTCCCGAAATTTTGAGTTAGTTTAGCTAGTTTGTTAGTGGAATTAAAAAAAGCAAACAGAGTCAAAGTAACTTCCTGCGTTCTCACGTACCGGAATGGAAAGACCTCGCGCATTCTCAAGTCAATTACTTTAACTTGCAGCCTAATTATTATCGGATATATCTGGTCACTACAATGTCAGGCAACAGGGTCGTTCAGATTGGCAACAAGAAGTGCGGTTAATGTGACCTTAAAGCAACTATCACTACCAGATTCCATCTGCATCTACCATCCCGTCCCATCTCTAGAGTAGTGAGTAGAGACGGTCAAGGGCACCGGACCCGTTCCTGATACGAATTTAATTATATCCATTCTCGTACAGGACGATCAATTCGTTTGGACAATATCCACTTAAAAGAAGATTTTACATTTTCAAGGTGTTCTACTCGTTTTTATTTCTCGTGATTTTGTCGTACCATTGACCTTGAGATCTTCTGACATATTATATTGGTACCTGTTTGTTTTTATTTAACATTTTTGTCCCCGTCCATGAATAGTGGCAGACGCTACCTACTACATTATTCAAATACCTCAGATAAAGGATTTTGGATTGATTTATTACGGATACAAATGTGTTATTTATTTGTTTTTCCCAGTTTCGTTCATATTTTTCCGTTAGACTCTTCTGATCACAAACATCCGTGACGGTCTGAACGAAACGGCGCGACGCACAGTGGGCTGAAAATCGCCTGTCATAGACATAGAGACTTGAATTTTCAAGGGTATTTTTTTTGGCTAGAAATGGATTCTGCTGATCATAATATGCTATAAAATTTCGTACGAATTAATTGCGTGTACAAATGAAGGAGTTATCATTTTTTAAAGAAAAATTTGTATGGCACTGACATTAAAAATGAGAATATCTCTGGAATCATAAGGTTGGCCATTCTATCCTTACACACAGATATACTACTATTTATTTGTATTTTTTTGACATACTTCGTATTGTGGCGCAACTTGCGATTTTTTTTTTTAATCCTCACAGTTGAAAAAAACACTTTTTAATGTTGATGATTCATTTTAATGCTTCAGCCTCATTTTTAATGTCAGTGCCATACAATTTTTTCTTAAAAAAATGATAACTCCTTCATTTGTACACGCAATTGCTTCGTACGAAATTTTATAGCATAGTAATGATCAGCAGAATCCATTTCTAGCCAAAAAAAATACCCTTGAAAATTCAAGTCTCTATGACTATGAAAGGCGATTTTCAGCCCACTGTGTGACGTAAGTTTGCATATTATTTCGTGTTTTTTTTTCATACAAAACTTAAATTTGGATTTAGGGTAAAATACTTCAACAAACTAAAAAAAATATATTTTTTAAATACAGCAAATATCTAGTACGGATGTGTGACACGATATAACACGAAGATCTCGCTAAATTTCCTCTCTTGGAGAATTATCTGGACCAACTAGTTCTGTAAGACGTGTAAGAGATATTACCGGTTGTAGGTAGATACTGTTCTAAAATGTTGGTGTTTATAAAAATTGCCAAAGTTGCCCCCAAAATAATGAAAAATTCAATTCTTTAATGACCTGTATTTTATAATCTGAAAAAAGGCAAAAAAAATGACATATCCGTACTAGATATTTGCTACACCTGTTGATTTAAAAAAAAAATCCAAAATGCCGCGCAGGCGAGAAAATACAAGCCTGAAAGTATAATTTTGTATGTGAAAATGCCCGAAACATGGTGTTAGCATAGAGCTACAGTTAAGAGTCTATATTGCGAATTAATATCTTGTTAAAACTTATTCCACTATTAGAACGCGATAAGCGGTGCGCATAAACTGGATCCGGTAGTTTTAGTTGAGCGTTCGGAGAGTTGGAGGTCAGTTGGAGATTAAAAAGCGGAACCTATTTTTTCGCTTCATGTCTCATCTAAATATAATACAGGATGTCCGGGGGTAAAGTGCATTAACTTCGGGAGGTGATTCTACGTGATGGTAAAAGTAAAAAAGAAAAATAACTTTTTTCGAAATTCCAACTTTTTTTCACATGCTAAAATATTTTTCCTTAGAAGAATATTTATTTTCCCATACAAACAATTCAACTTTTTTACCTAAAAACTACCTTAAAGCGTTGGAAATTCGAAAAGAGTTATGTTTCTTTTCTACTGCTAAAATCATGTAGAATCACCCCCTGAAGTTAGTGCACTTTACCCCCGGACACCCTGTATATCAATCGGTGTTAGATAGGTTGACAGGTTGTTGTGGCCTAAGAATTCAAAGATATAAAAACATAAAACCTTAAAAATGAGCATATTTTAAAATAAAATAAACCTGATTCTTATTTATGTAAGTAATTATCTCAAATAAAATCAACGTCGTTTAATGATGACAATAAATATATATACTCGTTTATAGGTAAGACCGAAAAATACCTATAATTAACGTAACCGCATGCCCTTTACTAAAACGTGTTGCCTAATTTATTTATGATTTGTAAATATGCAACATAAACATTAACTTTTTTTATTTCAGTGGCTAATGGCTTTGCTTACTATTTAATTAAAGACGCGCGTTCGCTTTTCATTTCCAATATAAGTTTTACACAAATAATTCGAATAGGTTTCTTTCTAAATCTGTAAAACTTTTTTTTTTTTTTTTTTTTTTTTTTTTTTTTTTTTTTTTTTTTTTTTTTTTTTTTTTTTTTTTTTTTTTTTTTTTTAACCAGTAACCAAATCTTCGCATTTGAGTTTTATTCAATACCAATTTCGCTTCAATAATATTATATCAGTTCAACAAATAAATCAAAGGCCATTGCCAATAGTTATCTAAATATTTCCAGTTATAATTCTAATACTAATTCTTTTATGAAAAAAGAGTAATTAACTAATCCTGAAAGATAAATCTTTCATACATATTATTCCTCTTCAATTCTTTCTTTTCGGGCCACTGGAAATATTCTTGGTAACATGTTGACTAATATTTAATCCTGTATTTCGCGTCGTAATTTGTTATTTTTAATGTCTTATTCGATTGATACATTATGTGTATTCAGAATCGTCAAAGTTAAGCTTGTTAATGATAATGGATAAACAGATCTAGAATTCCGTGTAAATTATTCGATTCTTATTTTAAAAAAACACTTGTTTTATGACCGCACTATCGTCATTATTTTTTAAATGGTTTTATTGGCTGTTGTGGTCTAGAGGCAAAGCGACGTCAGACAGTATCCGGGGGTCAAGAACTCATATCTCATTTTATGCAAATTAAGGACTAATCTTTCAACATTTTAAGAATAATTTAAGATTCGCAGCTTTTTCGCGTTTGATCCCATCTCGCACGTAGCGCGATGCAGGCATTCTTTTTCGAAGGACCGATAAAATCTTTTTCATTCGAGAAAATAGTGTTCAGGTTGTGTCAGTTTCCTCTCTGCCCGGAGTGTTTTAGTGAAGCATTCAGAAAACACATCGATCAAGAGTTGCGCAACGCCTAATAACGACAGTGGTATTTGGAAGGAAATAATTAGCAGGATTGGCAATGCACGCGTGTTCTGATAGGTGCTGACTGCTGCCAGAGGCAGAGGAGGCCATGGCAGTTGCTAGCTGCAAGCTGCCAGCTAGTAGCTGTATCTGGTAAGGTACAGAGAGCGATGTCCCCTGCATTGTGTAACTCGATATGGAAATGAGGCCAAGGAGTTTCGTCTGCCGCGGCTCTTACCAATCATCACTAACTTCGTAAATAGGAGTAAGTAAAGAAATATTTCGATCGCGAACGTTATTAAACCAGCAGGAGAAGTCCGAGCGACCCACTTCGAGGGAGGAACCTTCGTTCGGCTCGTCCTCCGTTTTGCGCATCTCCAAAGCACATCACTGCGGTCTATTAAATTTCACGTAGTATTTTATCGCTCGTATATCGACACGAATTGCATCATTCTGCCCGCTCTTTGTACTTGCATTCATCAATCTTAGACCCAAGTTAGGAAAACATGGCTCGACAATATGAATATAGGCAGTTAACTGACTCTTCAATGTGTAAATACAAAATACAACTCAATAAATAGCAAAAAAAGTGTTAGAAAGGGTAATCATAAAATTACATAGCAAACTTTGAGAGTTGGTAGGTACCTACCTTTCAACATTTAAGGAATGACGACGAGTAGGATCAATGGATAAATGGGTATAACAGATATTGCCTATGTTGACATCAATTATAAAATTATAGCTTTATATATATAAATAAATGTTGCCGCAATTATAATTCTTTCTCGCATTCCAATAATCACCATTTGATCGTGGAGTAATAATCGCCGTGCTTAATCATCAACAGATTTCAAAGAGAAGTAAATGTCGAGTATCGCACTGACAAAACATCTGCGGCAAATACCTGGTACCTAGTTAATGGTATTTTCCATTGAAGGCTCTATTCCTCCATTGTAATACATAGCCGCATTAATACATAGTACCTAACCAGGAACCCGTCAATGCCCTATACTTTATGTTTGCAGACAATGCAACACAATAGATCGTGTTACACAGCCTTTTTTTCACAGGAAAATTATTCAAATTCTTTACGTGCAAGGTACTTACTTAACTGAAGGCAAGTAGGCAAAATTTTGAAACAATTAAATGATTCATATTGTATCAATTAACAATACAACTAACCACTTAACAACACATGTCAAGCGACCATTGTAACAACTCTGACAAAGCAATCACTCTGTATATAATGTTTCATAAAAAAATACCAAAACCTGGTCGTCCGACGAAGGAATGTGGTTCCCCAATGAAAAAGAATTAGTTTAAAAAGTATCAGAATTTTTGCTAGCTTAAAGCGATAAGTTCGAGATATTTGAAGTAGCCAGTAATAAACTATTGCGCTAAATATTTAATAGAACATCCAGGTATGTATCTCTATAGTTTATTGGTACATGTACATTGTACATAGTAGCTTCGTACCAAAACTTATGGCTTGTGATGTAATCCGGTACATTTAAGTACGAGCCACGTTTGGTGTGAGTTGGTCTCTTTATAATAACTAGCCTCAATCGTGAACACGAACAATGCACGGTACCTATTGAAAGGGAACTGCAAAAAACATGGGAAAAAGTCGAGATCCATTCAATTATGAGTACACGTTTAGCATTAGCAAAACACAACCCACATATTAGTCTAACTAAAATAATATTCACATTTATTTTAGTTTGATGATACCACTGTGGTCGTGACTGGAAAGCCACGAGTTAATTTGAAGATCGTTTACGCGCAAATCAAATCTATTGAACACTCGAACAGTTTTGTGGCTGCTGTCATGTTTGTTCTGTAATACGCCAGCGTCTAGCATTCCTACAGCTGTTTCAGAGTGCAAAGTTCACTCACATTTTGAAGAAATAGTCAGTTACGGTCATTATTATCAAAGTTCAATGTCGCTTCGAATGTTGTTTCGCAAGACATGCGCCCGGCAATTCGGCAAAATACACAGCACGTATTGTGAGTTAATATTTTGTCATGGCAAATAAAAAAAATAAGCACAGTAACCTGCGAAAAAGTAGCTCGGTGTCTTTATCCGGGGAATGTTTAAATTATAGTGCGTATACATAATATATGTAGACATTGTATACACCGATAATGTAATATGTTCACATATTATCACCATTAATAAATATATATGTTGCTAGTCCTTCTCCGAGTTTGTAGATTGTGTATTAGGTTGTAAGGTAGGATAAAACGTGTGAACAAATGATGAATTACGATGCATAATTACCTCGTAGGTGGCTTGCACGGTAATATTTTTAACATTCAATCTTTTAGACATGAAAATCGTGAACATTCCACTTCCCTATATCAATTCCATCCATTCCGAGAGGCAGTTTGGCCTAGTTAGAGTGTGAAGAAATGATTTTGAATCGTCACTGCACTATATAATTTTGAAGTCTGTGGCTCGTCAAAGTAATCGGTGGATTTAAAACATATAATGAAGTGGCTCGTCAAAGTAATCGGTAGATTTATAGTATATCGTTAGATTTTATATAATGGCTCGTCAAAGTAATCGGTGGAATTATAGTATATCATGTGGCTCGTCAAAGTAATCGGTAGATTTATAGTATATTGTGAAGAGGCTCGTCAAAGTAATTGGTAGATTTATAGTGTATTGTGAAGCAACCCGTCAAAGTAATTGATATATTTATAGTATATTGTGAAGCAACCCGTCAAAGTAATTGATATATTTATAGTATATTGTGAAGCTACCCGTCATAGTAATTGGTAGATTTATAGTATATTATGAAGTGGCTCGTCAAAGTAATTGGTAGATTTATATTATATTGTGAAGTGACCCGTCAAAGTAATTGGTAGATTTATAGTATATTGTGAAGCGACCCGTCAAAGTAATTGGTAGATTTATAGTATATTATGACATGCGGCTAATCGTAATTTTAGGGGCCCTACCTTTCGAATACTTTTTTTGTTGTTGTAATATTTATTAGCTTATATTGCCACCTCATTTCACATACAGCTATCTACTTATTTGTCGATCCAGTATTGTTAAAGCATTCTTTATGCATTATGAACTCTTTAAATAAAATTGTATTTATTTTTACGTGTGAAATTAGATGTATTGATTCGATACATCTGATCTGAGGAATGTAGATCTTACATAGTGTTGTCGTGGATTACTTCTGTGGTGCATAAAGATTTCACATCTCCAAGATCATATTGGACAAAGCTTGAGCAAGTCGATTCCTACTTATTATTTTTATCTAGATGATATAGGTACGAAATCGTGCAATAATATTAACATTTAATTACCTTAATTACAATAAGCAACCCCCCTTTCAACTGTCCCCGTATATTTATATTAATTATTGAATTAGAAATAATCAATTCGAATTGTAAATAGGCCCAGATAAGTTAATTCTCGTGAATGGTGGCGTAAATAGCCGAGTGTGTTCACATTACGGATATTAGAATGCTAAATGCTGTCTAATATCAGGGATTTTTGATCCCGCGAACTTAAATTCTTCGTGAAAATAATAAACAAGCAAAGATACCTAGAATTCCTTTAATTCACAGCGATGATGCACCGCGAGCTTTCAATTTGAATTCATACAGGTAAAAGAAACACATTACGAAGCTGCGTCGAGAGATTTGAAAAATAAATTAACCAAATATATTGAATACCTACTGGAGTACCTACGAATGTCTACATAAATATTGCCAGTAATAATATTATATAGGAGACCGTCGAACTGGGTGAAGACGGACAATGGGACATTGTTTCGTATAATGTAAGATTAAGTACGAAATATTAAACCGATATAATAATTACATTTTCCTAAAGTACCAACATATTAGTATAGTATCTGCCTACAGCCGGTACATAATTTACTTAGATACTTCTTACAAGTCCAGTTGATCGAGGTGTTTTCCCAAACCGCTCGAGAGGAAATTTCGCAAGATCTTCGTGTTATTTTCGTTGGATGGTGAGATAGAAGCGTTCAGCTAATGTTTAAATGGCCATTAGCGAGTTTCATAGCAGATTGGCACCAGAAGTCACCATTGAAAGGTGCCTCGACGCAACTCCTTACAAATATTAATGCTGTTAAATAAAAATGTTGAAACATTTAAAAAATGTCAGATTGTTGGTATTTAATTGTCATTATACATTTGAATCGTGTAATACGTTGTTCAATATTCATTACATTACACTTTTTTACGCTGTAAAGTGTACATTGTACAATGTCAAAAACAGTTACCTACCGCACGTGATGAGAGTGAAATTGTTTGAATTAATTTGTCCATTCACCCACGGATTATAAATGTGTAGCTGCCTATAACATTTCAACTCGCGTGTGTAGGTACCGTGTCTCACTATTTAAAGTCACTTCTGGCCAGTTTTGGAATACCGGTTCCGAGAAAAAAATAAAAGTGAATATTGGCGCTGCGATTCTTGTTATCAGTGGACGTGGGAGAACTAACCTAACATTTACGTAAAAAAACATTTAAATTCTGCTTATTTCGTGTTCTCCGACCGTCAACTACTTATTTGACATTTCCAAAATGGGTCTACGATGAATATTGGTGATCTCATTTTTTTATTAAATTAGAAATCAGATGATTTGATATAATATAGTATATAATATAATAGTTAGCGACTGTTTAACTTGTATTAGTAAGATCTCAATAATCATTTATAGTATTTTTGTAACATACGATAAATTTGATTTGAAACTTTCACAGCTTCTTCTGTAATACATGTTTAAAAAAAAGTCCTTATTTAATTGGAAGCTTTGAAGATATGCATGTCAGATTCGATGAAGTAGTTTTGGATCGATTTTTTTAGTAGCCGAGGTAAATTTCTGAATTTTAATGTTAAAATTCTATATAAAATTTGTTAATTTCAATTACAACTTATATTTTTAAATCCACTTCAAATCGATATAACGAAATAAGTATTGTAATCTAGCATATTCTTACATGATATTGAAATATGTATTATGTTACTTCGTTGATAAATAGTTCACAATTCTACAAGGATCTTAGTGAGGATAGTAAAATAGTATTTATGGCCAATAGGGTGGTTACAAAAAATCAATGTTGGAATTTTGTTGTGCTGACCCCCCTAAAAGCTGCCAATTGGCTAAAAAATGAGATTAGTGAAGTTTCAGCTCAATTCTATAAGGTTAACTTGTGCCTCATCAAGGTTGAAGTTTAACTTTCTATAAAAAAAAAAATTTTTTATAAAATACCTCACAATATTGCAAAATTTAATTACATGTGCTGTCCAGATTTTGCTTTATTTATTTTCTCAATTGGTACATAAAAAAGGGTGTAGTTAAAACTGTTCAAAGTAAATACAGGACAATCCAAATTGAAAATGATGGATTTACGAGAAAAGAAATGCAAAAAGGTATAAAAAAACAAGAAGAAATAATGTTCAAAGTTTTATTATTTAAAATATACAAAAGAAAGCATTATGAAAGAAAGAAGTTATTATTATTATTATTATTTACATTTACAATTAATTATCAGATTAAGGTGGTAATGGCTTAGATAACGTGGCTTTTGAAGAGTCAGGAAAAATTTTTCGACATTCCGATACAACTTGTAACAGCAACTGTCGTTGTGCTTCGTCTTTTGTCAAACAGGAATTGAAGTCTTGGATTAATTTTACCCCTCTTTCAGTTGTGTCATTGACAACCTTGAAACCGTTCACAATTTTTTTTTGCTTTTAAATAATGTGCATTTTCATACCATATATCAGGATCCGTATTTTAAAATTCTGTATCAATATCAAATCTTTTGAAAAAATTTAGAATTTGATGAGAAACAAAAAAATCGATATCTTTGTCCAATAAATTATCCACTTGATGGAGACTGAGTTTTGCTTTCACATCCCTATCATATATTTGTTCTTCAATTGGAATTAATTGTAGACTTTTTATAGCCATGCTTGTTTTGACACTTTTTTCTAACTTGCGACTATATTTTAAAAATTGTAGGTCTTGGTTGGGGGCCAAAGTGGGTTTGCGGGCGTTAAACCACGCTTTTACATAAATGTTTATTTAAAATAAACAAATGTCAGTGATAGCTTTTTTTTCTAAATTTATTAATGTAAATTGATACCTGAAAAGATATATTTTGATACAATAAATGGCCTTTGCCATCCATCTAGCGTGATGAATGGCACAAGGAACTTTGAAAAAAGTATATTTTGGGGGAGTACGTCCTAACACAACTAACGAAAGTTGAATTAATTCTTTGTAATCATCCCTTGGCTGTTGGTTTTTTAATTGTTCTGTAAGAAAAATTAATATTTCATCTGAATTCCCTATTTTATGTCTAATATTTTTATCTTCAATAGCAGTTTTGTATTTTGTCTTGTCTAGCTTCGACCACCCAGTCTGAAAGATTTTAAAAATATTTGAGTGGGGTCCAGTAGTTGTGCCTATTTTTAAATCAAAAACTGATTTGAGAATAATTTCTAAAATATGGTGGCGACATGCTAAATAAAGAAGATTTTTCTCTAATAATTGCTCCAACAAAACGCAGGTTCCGTTGAAGCGACCAGTATTTACCGCAGTGGTATCAAAACAAATTGCACGTTGAACAAAAATGTTTGTTTTATGTTTTATTATATATTATATTATTTTATTAAATATGATGTTGTTTATTATATTGTTTAATAATGTATAATGTTCAAAGGAAACAAAATTTGATCAAAAGTGATTAAATTAAGTTTTTTTTTTTTGCAAAAAATCGATTTTTCATATTAATCTCGAGGAGGCACGGGTTAACATTATCCAATTGAGCTAAAACTTTCCAAATCTTATTTTCTAGACAAATGGCAAATATTAGGGGGGTCAGGCCGGCATTAAGACGAAAATATTTTTTCACCTTATACCTTGTAACCACCCTAATGGCCAATCATTAAATCTAAACACGAAAGCATCAACTCACTAATAAATCGGCGATTAATAAAGTTGTTTCCGATTGTTACCGATTGAATTCCAACCCAAAATGACTGAGGAACAACGGCTTTTGATTGTTTTTTTTTTATGATGATTGTACTTACTTGAAGAGCATTTCTGTGCATTGGGGAGGGTGAGGAAGCGACCGGGGCGATTGGACTGTGCCCTTATTTCATTAATAGCGCCTCCCACTATCGTGGCCAGCGCACACAGCAGTACGCACGTCAACTTCATCTGCAATAAACACAATATTCTGTTATTAAACATTCATCTAAATACATCTTTGGGCTATATTTGGGGATAAAAGAGGTTCAGGGCGGAATAATTATTGGCTGAGCGAAGCGAAGTTCTATTTTAACAGGACCGTTTTTGTTTCAAGATGGTTGCCGTTTTAATGGTTCAGTAAAGATTCTTTATTCAAATGTGAAATCGTCTTTTTTATCTGAACTGTCTTATCCGCATTTTTTTTCAATATTATAGTAGATTATGATAGACCTGCCTGAAGAAAGCTTGAAAAAAGAATTATCATTGAGTTTCTTTGAACAAATTGTATTATTCCTAATAAGAAATAAAAAAAAAACTTCAAGCCACACGTTTTGGGAATGATACTTTTCAGTTGTTTCATTTAGAATAATCTTCAAATATCGTAAATGAATTTTTGTTGACCATTTATTTTTGATACTAAAAACTAAAATTATGCGTACATTTTTTTAGGTTATTTGCAGATGAAATTAGTCAACCCTTAAATCTCTCATAATTATAAATAAAATTGCAATATTTTTAAAAATATATAACAACTTTTATATAACGTGTTAGTTTTTGGAATTTGTAAGTGTTCGTTTTTATCGCCTCCTGTAAAATTTTCATTTTGTGGATTGAGGGGTTTTTGAACCATAGTCGACAGGGTTTATAATTAATTAGGTATGCACGTACGATTTCCGAGGAAATTCTAGATTTCATTTATTAAACCTTAGAAAATTAGAAACATACTTTTTGAACGCGATATCTATTAATTTTTCGCAGAATTACTAGTATTCTTGAGCCTTCTCTGGAGGGAGAAAAATCATACGGAGTAGCTACCAGGCCCGTATTGGCCATGGGGCTAAAGGGACTTTAGCACTGTGGGCGCTTTGCACGATGGGTCGTGCTTCGATATGAATTCAAGGTGACAAAAAAGCATGTGCTCTCTTGTGGTATAGATTTTCCTACATTTAAAGATGACGGACGTTATTTTATATCTATCGTCTGTCATGTTTTACGTAACTATATTTTATGGAAATGTTGCGTGTTTAATTCGTTTTACATTTAAAATATTGATTCAAATTATAACAATTCTTTATTACTTATTGTTAACATGTTTTGTGAAATTCGGTATTGGGAATTTCTCGTGAATTTTCGATAATTTGTTCACAAAGGCAGATGACAGATGATTTCATGTTATCTATGGTTATGTTCCAGGTGTTGTCATTTTTATAGATTTGGTACCTTTCCAAAATATATTTTTTTCTGTAATAGCTTTCGATAGTTTTTCTCTAACTATCTATATGAAATCGTAAATGATGAAAATAATTATTGTGTACAGCAAAGATTTTCCATATTGGACCGATACGGTTTATGTATGGGGCATCATTTAAAAAAAGCATCGTGTAATACATCTAATAGCCTCAGGGTACCAAACTTCGCATGTGCTGTGGTCCGAAAAACTATACAAAGGATGCCGCGACCGAAGAAGATTAAAAAACCTGGGGTTCCGAAAAATGCACTTTCAAAATATGTTATGGAATAATGAATAATTATTTACAAATTTATCAGTAAGCGCTTATTTTGCCCATATACTTAAATATAAATTCAGGGTGTCCGAAGGTAAAGCGCATTAAGTTCGGGAGGTGATTCTACGTGATTATACAAGCAAAGAGAGATTTTAAAATGTTGGAATTTTAACGTTTTAAGGTAGTTTTCAGTAGTTGAATTGTTCGTATAAAAAATATTTATGTATGGGAAAAAAAAGTTAAAATGCAGAATCAACTCCCTAAGTTTGTGCACTTTACCCCCAGATTTTTATCTTTACATGTGTAAACGGGCCAAACGTGCTTTAAATTGTACACAATTGATGAACAACCATAAGTCTTAGATCAATGATTGTTTATCTGTTGTGTAAAATTTAAATCAAGCTTGTTAGTAAGGGGGCACGTGTTTAGGAGTAAGAATGATTTTGGATGTCATTTTTAAATGGATTAGGGGTAGGTACTAGGCCTAAGGAAACTCCGGCCCTGGCGGCTATACACTCTTTGCTGTTTATCGCATTGTTAGCCACATCCTGCATGTGTATGTGTATAATGCAGCTGCTTTAAAGAAACGTGATGTATTAATTTTGTCCATTCGAGTTGAGTACCTATTAACCTATGCGTTGCATGTATTATCCGGATATGTTAGGCACAGATGTAGACACTCGGGTATTTACGAATAAAATACTATTAATATGATGTCACTGATAATAGAAGTTATATTAAATTTGTATCCTACAGAATTGGTTTTACATACATTATGATATTATTATATAATCGCAGACGTGATACAGTCATGGGCAACCCGCCATTGAATCACGTAGTTTACGTTGCGTGGGTACATTTAAAATCTATCACTATTAATGAAATATAACTAAACTGCATCCTTGAGCTAACCGATGGAATATAGACCGGTACCAATTTCCTGTCCACTTTTAATTTATGAATGCAAGCGTCACAACATACTGCGAGCGTTACTTACACGACACGATGCGCAATCGTAATTTGACATTTTGGAAATATCACGATTATTTCATATTATCGTCACGATCAATAACGGTGAAAACAAATATGACATATTGGTAACACTCCATTTATCATGGTGGCCATATCTGGCGTGGGATTATTTAAAATACTTAGCTATTTGCAATTTATTAACCCCATTGACAAAACATTCGCGGTTGGTGACTTCATTCGCATCACTTTCAATTTCGATTTGATTAAGTTTTTTATACCAATTAAATAAATATACATATTATATTCTCTGATGGTTCGATGTTTAAATGCCCACACGCTTTTAAATTTTGAGAAAGTAATAAATTGTACAGGTAACTTAATTAGATATAGTCGATACTAACAATTTTATGGAACAAATTATATGCTTTGTAAAGTCTCGAAGTAATCTTTATCGGTGGTGAGTTAAAGAATACGGATTCCTGTAGAGCAGGGGTGCTCAAATTGTCGATTAAAACATTATGAGACGATTGCGTAAGTTAGTATGTAGCTATACAAGGTGTGCGAAAACTCGTAGTACAAGCGGGAAACTGATAAATATACATCACATTTGGAGTCGATTTTGTGGTGTAATTTTTTTTTATTTGAGTTTATATTTTCCGAGTCCGAAGTTGGAATTTGGCTAGGGGGTTTAATATCAGCTGCTTAATGTCTTTTAAAATGCTTCGAAACGTGGACCAGTCTTCCAATGTTTTTTTAACCCTCTAATTAAATTTCTACGTGATGTATATTCACCAGATTCCCACTTGCACTGTTAGTTACGGATACCGTGAATAAGTAGGTTTTACGTGTAATAAAGTGGAATTACATAAATCAACGCTTGTTTTTTCGTTAAATTTAGTCGATCGTCTGCCATTTATAACAGTTTTAGCCCGTCTTCCCACGGGTTGGAAAGCAATTGATATAAATCGAATGCTGTAAGACTACGCGCAGAAAACTAAGTTCGCTATAGTAAGTCTGCAGCGCTGTTCAGTGTGGAACTTTTCTGTGCAGGGTCTTACCGGCCCGAGATTTTACTGGATTTTTTTAAATTTTATGTTCTCATCTTAGAAATTGGTTTAATTACGTATACTTAGTTTTATTGTACTTAAATTTATGTTTATATTATAGGTCTGAGCATCCCTGCTCTGTGGAATTACGATTACCCACAACGTGCACGAATTCAAGTCCATTAGGTACATTTACAATGTACCCAAGTACATTTACAAACTCAGAGAAAGTTTTTATTTGTCTGGAGTCAACGTGATAGCAATGATAAGAAGTATGCGGTGCATAAATAGGATATGAATCTGACTGCAGATTGGATTCTGAATAGAAATCCACTGGTCTCTTTTGGGCTCGTTACAAGTTGTAGTTCAAAGAGACGCAACTGTTAACCCGATGGAGAGTAAAAACGATTTTTCGTTGCGTTGACTTTTCCCACGTTCTTCTCGGAGTTGTCTAATCCACTATTTGATCTGCGACTGATTTCCTAAGATGTGTTTGTATCTAATCGCGCAACGGCTAAATAAATCGGCGACCTGCGTGACCTATTGCGACAATATTTCCAAGTCAGGATCTGAACTGCATTCAAATGATAATTGATTGCAGGTATGTCAAGGCATCTGTTAGTGAAGACAGAATCCGATGAAATATTACTACGAGTCAAAATTCGTTGGTAATACGCAATGAAAATATCGTTCAAAACAATTAATTCCTCAAAGGTTTTAACGTTATATTTGAATTTTTTAACTTAAAATTTTGGGTTGGTTCAGTTGGGTTAAACGTGTCCTTCGAGACGATTGCGTCAAATCAAGCTCATTCAATAAAAAATATTATTTTAAAAAGATGAACCCGGTGTACATGGAAGATGACATAACTGCCCAGCAAAACGCATTTGCCCCAACTGACCTTAGTACAAATTTTGTTAAAATTATTTATTAAGCTGATTATTTCAAATTTTTTACCTATGAAATAAAACCATTAAAAAAATGTCGTAATCGTGATGGAAGTTATAATGCAGAAATGTTCTGTTAAAATTCCAGTTTATATTCGTGAGAGTTTTTTTTAAGCTCTCGAAAGCAAGATACAATCTGGCTTCTATTTTGCCCAACTTATGCTGGCCGGTTTATCGCTCGGAATTTATGTAGTGATTAAATAAAGCGAAAAAATATCTCACGAATCAAAATTTCTATCCTAAACATAACTTTTTTTATTTCTATACAAAACTAATGGTAAGAACTGAATACAAAATATTCCATCGTGCACACTATATCAATTACACAATTAACCAATGTTTTACTCCTTCACTAAACCAAGGGCTCCACAAAGGTCGATTGCAGAGCTAAATGTGGTCGAAAATAAATACTAACCCATATTTTAAAATTAAAATTATGGATGAAAAAATATATCCTAGTCCCGAGACAATTTGATTTTCCTTCTCGCTTATCTGTCAAATGGTCAAAGTTTTGAAGAACAAAAGGTTTGGAACTTTTTCACTAAACTATTTAAAAATTCTCTACATTCTCTGATTCTCACAATCTTGAAATGTCAATTTTCTTAAAAAAATATTTTACCAAACGATGGCTAAGATCTAGAACACCTTTGAAGATGTCACGTTTAAATAATTTGAGGTTTTCACATAATCTTATAATTGTTTTATTGTATTTGAGGTATAAACCACAAAGTGTTTCTTTGAATTCTGGAATAATTTAATTACAAAACATAATAAATAATATTGTATCCACATAAGATGTACGGCAAGTTTGATTGCCTATTTGCCTTGGGATTAAGCGAACTCGTAAACAATGAGTATATTTTGTTGTAAAAAAGCTTTTACTCTCCACGAGACCACAATTCACGTGACTTATAAATATGAGTAATTGGCAGGAAGTATTTTGGTCACGGCTGCCAAGGCTGCGGGGTTTGTTACAAACCATACAAAATACGACTGACATGAACATCGAAAAACTGCTTTCTTTCGAAAGCTTAACAATTGAAACAGAAAAATATAAACAACAATGGCAAATAATATAACCAAGCGTTTTGTTCATGGACTTTCATTGATTCCGCAAATAGGATTATATTGTTAGACAAAAAGCATTGAAAGTACATTTTTGGGGGGTTTTTGTCATTGGAAAGTGCTAAGTATGCTAATAAAAACTGATAAGCAGTTGTTATTGAGTTTTTATAGTGACTAAATTCACATCTGTATGACGTATATACATCTACATATGTGCTAAGTGTTACAATAACCTATACTTTGCATCGTAGGTGAAGAGAGGAATGGATATTTCACGATTCCCACGGTGTAATAATAGGTACTGGTTGACCATGGCCTGCCTTTAACCTACGCCACACTTTCTCGATGCATATAAACTATCTTTCTCGCCTCTTCACTATACTTCAGATGTCAAGTATACACAGAACTTTATCAATTGATTAGTGTGGCATGCGCCTACATTCTTCGACATGCGGCTATAATAATGGCATTCGATCATCTCTAATAGCACGTGAGTCGAAGAAATCAAAGTTTCGGTTACGAAACCCAACATTACTAACAAACAATCTCTCTTGACACAGATGTTGACGGAGTTGAACAACAAAGAGGCAAACATTATCTAATACATTATGTAGTGATGTAACGCTACTCAAATAGTACTGACACTGCACCACAAACACCGACCCGATACAGCCATAAGGCAAGGTGCGAGGATTAGCAGTCGGTTTAGTCCGTCAGTTACCAGTTACTAGTTACTAGCTAGTATGTTAGGCATTTACACCCGGACCTCGCTTTCAAGACGATCATCCTACCGAGAATTCAGCGGGATGAAGTCGAGACAAAGGCAGAGGAATGAGATAACAACTTGTCTATTATTATGCTAATGTGTACAACACAGGGTAAAAACTTGGCTGTTGACCTCTCGTCCCGGATCATCGCAGTCGTTAAAGCTTTTGTAAGTTACAGTAAAGACCTGCCTCTAAATTAAGACAAATTTTATTAGAATCACGTGAATCATTTGTGAGATAATAATTATTTAAGGTAACGCCTTCCACTCGAGAATCTTAATACATTCCGACGATATATCTAACATCAAAAGTTAAAGTCATAAAATTGGCCCATAAAAAGCGGACTAACAGATAATCGAAAAGAAGCTGTAAGTGCCTCGAGCGACTATAATAATTAACAAGGATGTGACGAAAGGTCAGAGAGGTGGGTTTTCCTTTCGAAGGCTGAATCCGAAGGTAAAATGGGATTGCAAGGGACACTTCCTTGTGTGTATGAACTTTGTTTTTAGTACAACATTGCATACACTATCGCTTTCAAGTCGTAAATTATTAAATGTATACATAGGTACCGAATATTATTTATTATCATAACCAGTAATCTTTGAAGTAGGTTTTTTTTAATATAACAAGAAAGTTTTCTGAACAGTTTAAAGAAAAAAAATACTTCTATTAGTAGTTTCCTGAAGTTACAAAAAACGTGTAAGCTCTTTATGTTTACACTGGTTTGCCATTTTAATGGCACAATGAAACATGAATGAAATTTCCAAGTCGTGTTTAACAAGCTTACGTAAAATTAGTGAGGTATCTAAGTATATTATATCTAACATCTAGTTAATCCATGGAGTTAGGTAGATATTTTAAAGTGTTTATTATAGGTTAGATCCATTTAACATTTCATTGTTATGGTTAATGCATTTCCCGAAGTGTGCATTGCAAATGCCAAACCTCCAACAATCGCTCGGAATCGGACCACTTTTTCCCACACAGCCTCAGGAGATGAGTGGAAGAGTCAGGTGTTAAATTAAATTCGCTTACACAAATTCTTTATTGGCTATTCGCATAAATTAATAACAAGATATTTGTGTTATGAAAAAAAATCATTACATAACACCAAACGTTTCGAGAAAATTGAATAATTATGAGTTCTCATAATTAAGAAACAAACTTGGTGTGTTTTTGTGGCAAAATTTGCAGGGCCACGAGAAAATCGCGCAAAAAGCGAATAACAAATTTAAGTAGAAAAATACATACTTCCGAGAATTTTGAAATCTCACAGTGATGAAAAAGTCATCGTTCAGAAACCTGTATTTAATTAACCTCCTGAATAGTGAACCCTGACATTATGGTATGACATAATATCGAACGAACGGAGTTAATATTCTATTGATGAAAATCTAGTAAAATTATAAAAAAAAACATATTACGAAAGATTTCTCTAGAAAATATACATAATTTCAGTGGATTTTTTCTTCGGTTTTACATATTTTAATTAGATTACTTCATTGTTTACAACACAAATAGTAATCATTAGTTATTTGCAAGCCGATATTACTTTCCGTACATAAAATTTATTCTAGCGAAAAAACGGGAAACCCCTATCCAGCTCTCTTGAGCGCGCGGGAATATTTTAACAATTGTATAGCACTTTTTATTGTTGTAAAATGCCATCCCAAATGCGACTACCACTTTTAAACAAAAAAGTTCACACAGTGATTTATTTTTGGGGTATTATGCCGTGTTGTGCTACCTCCTTTTTCAGTCGACTTTTCGGACAGTATTATAGTGTCACATCAGGGCAGATGTGTAATTGGATTATACATCTGCCCTGATGATAAACATTGTAATGCTGTCCGAAACGTAGGACTCATAGATATCGAAAATCATATCTCAAAAAGTACATAATTTACACACTATTAATTCTAGTATCACAATATAAATATCGTTAATTTATATTGACGAATTTCATTTCTGTTTCGTTTTAATGAAGATGATATCACTGATTGGGATGCAATTCCCACAACAGATTATTAAGCGAGTAACGATCATTATGTATTTGCCCGTTGTTTTATTATATTAAACATTAATGAAAAATGACTTCTTTGAAAACGAAACACAAAAAACCAATGATAATTTTTTTTTAATTATTTCTATCGAAAATCGGTTCTGTATTATGTAATAATAAAAATAATATAAATGTTTTTGTTATGTTTCGCGGTAGGGACGAAGCACTTAAGATGATTGAGGATCGGAAGGTGGAAATCCGAAGGAAGAACACTGCACTGAGGACTTACCTTGTGAGGTGAGAGGTGTGGGGTGAACTGATGCGTGAAACACAGTGACGAGTAGAGCGGAGTACACAGAGAGGGCGAGGTGCCTTCTCTTATATACCGGGGGGGAGAGTGGGGGCGCCACGGGGAGGGGGAGGGGGAGGGGGGAGGCTGAGGACACCTGGGCCCGCTGGACCCGCACAACACTACTCAGCACACAGCACCCATCCATCTCCTCTGCAGCCTTCACCTTATCACCTGCAGTTGTACCACCCTCATCTTCCTGAACCTGAGGTCATAATCATCTTTCAGGCCTCCTTTAGTAACTAGAGACAAGACATTTCCCAACCTCCAACGTAAACAATGCTAATCAGAGACATTCTTCCATATTTCTTGAGATGCCCACAATAAATGCCTCTCAATCTAGCATTTTGCTGTACTTGCGAATGTTTATTTTCCTCGCGTCTTATTAATAGTGCTATTTATTTAAGTATTTATCTCCTAATTTGGACTGAAAACTTGACAGTTGCCATTCTTAAGATGGACAGAGCTAAAACGAGAGTTTTTTTGTAATTCTGACCATCATCCTCAATAGTATATACGGGTATTTTTATAGCTCGCAGAATTTTAAATTTAAGAGTCATGTCCATTTGGAAGAGTTTAATTTTTCACACATTAAAAACGGTATATTTTTTAAAGAAGGTATTAATGGTGAGGTCTTGTGTATGTAGTTATAAAAATTAGAAAACCTACTTATGAAATAAAACTATAACACCATATGAAGTACACCAATAAGGTATTTTAACAGTGTTTTTTTTATTTTCGAAAAAAGTAAGATTATGAATATATTTTTATGTTGACGATTAAATTTTCTGTAACGATTTAAAATGTGCCATTTTCGATTTGCTGCCAAAACGACGTGTTAGTGAATTCGGCGTCATTGACGTCACGCCGGCCACCGTTGGTGACAGCCATCTTACTAGACAGTGGCGACTTCTATGTACGTTATAATGACGTTGCTGCCTGTTGGAACGGTTTCAGAATGTGCGATTTTTCAAATCAATAATTACGAATGAAAATACTAATTTACACATTTTAAGTACAATGATCAGAATCAGAAAAATTATCTTTAAATCTACCCCATTATGTGTAATATGTAATTTTGAACCACAAAGTGACGTTTTTCTAAGAAAGAATATAATATTTTGTACTTTATAAAGCCCCCTTCGCTATTTTGTAAAAAAGGATTGTACAAATAATTCCAATGTACGATACGTACGAGTAGGTACGAGTACGTTCATTTGTATTATGAGTCGGGTTTTGTACAAATTTTCTTGTATGTAATTTATAACTTATGTAAAGCGCCCTTTGGTTTTAAGTACCCCGCAATGCGTTGCTGTGGCTCAGTCTGTCTGTGCAGATAGAGAAACAACATCGCGTGTTGCTTTTCCGTCCAACAGATCGTGCTTTTTTCAATCATCTTTTTATCTGTCACAGGTAACATTTATATAATGTAGTTATATAAAACACCCTCGTATTCGAATGCAACGTTGTGTCAACATTTCAAAGAAATCGGTGAAGAGCTTTCGGAAATTTAATATATTGGACAAACGAACATTTACATTATTTAAGTCAGTCTAACTAAAAAACTAAATTATACACATTATTGCTAACGAAAAATGTGAAAACTAAAAGTTTAAATTATTTTGGTTGAGAAAAAAAATATTCTGTGTTCTGAGGAAAAATGTTGTGAAAAATAAAACCTACAAGTTCAATCAACTATTAGTGCAAAACCTTTTTGTTACCTATTTATTTAGACCGTATTGAAGCCAATTTATTGAAAGCACATTCTATTCAAACCAACAGGATTTTCACTAGCCCAAAGGCCCAAACCTAAAGCTTTCGTATTTGTTTTGGAAAATGCTTATTACGATTGACGTAATATAGAAGATTCGTTTGTATTCTTATTTTCCGGATTCCATAATTCCCGAAGCTTCTGTCAGACGATAAACATGTGTTGTGCATTAGTTAACTTATGTTAATGCATTCAAAATGAGTATCTTTGAACGAATGCAGTCACCTTGATTCATTTTGTGAATACACCAACAATCGCATTTAAATCATAACGTATAATTTATGTCGTGATGAGTATATTTTCCAGCTGGTATCCGACGTGTTACATATGTAAGAGGGTCAGACGTGTTCGTATTTTAAGTTAGCGTAACGAAACATGTTCACCGCCAATTTGAAATACTTGCTTAGAATTATTGAAGGATAACTTTATTATCAAATAAACTATGCTGTAAAAGTTGAATGAATCGTGTTTAGTTACTAGCTTCATGGTAAGGAAAATGTTGAAGAAAATTCCAACACTAATTAAAAAAACTCTTCTTAAACGGGAAGGCTATCATGGAAATGAAATTTTTGCCATTTCAGATTCTAATTAAAAAAAAGGGTAAAGGCTATTATGGAGAGAAAATGAAAAAAAAACTGGAAAAAAGCTATTTTGTATTATTGAAACATTTTTAAAGGGTTGAGTTGATCATGGATAGGAAATGTTTAAGCAATTTAAAATTCACTTTTGAAGGATTTATTTGATCATGGATAGGAAATTTTTAAGCCATTTATGATTCCACTTTTAAAAAATCTTTCACCAAAAAAGAATCTCTAACAATGCGATCGAAAGGAAAATATTTTCTATTATTTGAAAAGCTTTTCTCAAAAGGCATGAGTTCACGCCATTGCAGTCTTTTTTTTATTTTTACTTCCATTTTTTTGTTGCTACTCTCGAGAATTGAACTGACATTTAAAAACTACGTAACTAAATTTGTCAACAAAAGTGAAGATCGCAGTGTCAAAAAGATTGACGAAAAAAAAATTAATTTCGTGCCGAAAGAAAGAACAAGGTGATAAATAAATATTGGCCGAAGAAATTAGAAAAAGAAACCATTCCTAATGATGAAAAGACTTCAATGCTAATTTAACCAAGTGGGAAATTATAGATTGGATTCTACGACAAAATGAAGGAAGAACCCAAGAAGACGAAAATAACATTAAATTTATCAACGAGTTAAAAAACAAACACAATGAAGGAAATGTTAAAATCTGGTAATCCAGAAATTAATAATTACCAACCCATTTCAGTAATCTCAAATACAGATTTATTTTTGAAAAACTAGTTAATAGAGAAAATGAACCAATTTATAAAATGTAAATGCATATTTCGTCAAAATAAATTCGGCTTTATGGAAGGTAGAAGCACACAGGATGCAGTTGCAAAACTAACTAGACTATTTTTAATTCTTTAAATAAATCGATAAAATGCATTAGAAATTATATAAATATTAAAGACAATATTAGTGATTTTTAAACGAAAATCTGAAACAGAAAAATCAGAAAAGGAAACGGTCACATCTGGGACTCGAACCCAGGACCCTTGTCTTTCCGGGACAATAGAGCATTGTCCCGGAAAGACAAGGGTCCTGGGTTCGAGTCCCAGATGTGACCGTTTCCTTTTCTGATTTTTCTGTTTCAGATTTTCGTTTAAAAATCACTAATATTGTCTTTAATATTTAAATATTATAATTTGAGGTTTTACTCAATAAGTTATTCCGAAAAATAATAAGAAATTATATAGTTTGAAAAATTGTTTGATGGCATACCGCAGAACAAATTTATAAGTAAATTAAGTAACATCGGATTCAACAGTACATCTAGAATAAATAAAGAGCTACCCTTTAAAAAAGTGGTAAAAATAAACGAAATGCTTCAGCCAAAAATATCTTATTTCGGCATACCTCAAGGTACTATCCTGGGACTTTTACTGTTTTTTTTTTTATAAAGAAAGACAAACATTCCCGGGTTACGAATAACCTTACGATTTTTGAAAATCTCCTACTACCACCACAGTAAGCTGAAAATGTTGCTTGTGTTGTGATGGAGGACTTAGCCAGCCGAGGAATTGAACACACTACGCCTGGGTGGGACCCAAACGCGATGTCAACTCGGCCACCGACCGGTCATCATTTTTTATCTTCAATGTAAATGACATATTCATGCAAAAGCTAAATGGAAAAATAATCTCTTATGATGAGGACACTGTCATAATTATTGAAAATACTAACTGGAATACTGTTAAAACCTAGCAAATACTGATTTATTTTTTAATATTTATAGAAAAATCTCCTCTCTTGAACACCGAAAAAAAAATACCATATAAATAAATTTAAATCAAAATAAGAATTAAAATTAATAATATGTATACCAAAGTAAATGTAACAGAACTAATTGCAAACAAGCATGGTTTGTTCTTAGTCCAACTTCAAAAATTAAATAGCTTGGAGGTCTTGAAGTGTGCTTGAATGTTTGTGAACTTTGAAACAAATTAGGAAATGAATTTATATATTTATAAGACTTTAAAATATTCCCATACTAGAAAACCTAAAACGAGCACAAGTACTATGTAATTGTAGAATCTATATTACAATAAATGTAAGTTGTTGTTCTATATTACAAAAGTGGTGGCTGGGGAGGAACATTCGATAATATTTTAAAGCCGCTGAAAATAATTCATAGATTGATAATTAAAGTAACCTTAAAAAACAATCTACGTTTCCTAGTGGTAATCCTTTTTACAATATTCAATCTACCTACAATAGAAAAAAAACAAATGTAAATAACCTACAATTTAAGACATCAGAATAACACGAGTTTGGTCTGAAAAGTTTCCGACCTTAACGCAAAGATGGCTTTACTCGTCAATAAAAGCTAGTGAATCTAGTTGTGCATCTTTTGACAGTTACTCACCAAAGTTTCAAAAATGTTCATGGCAAAAATCCACAAATTACGGTTTGAACTGCTTGACCATCCGCCTTACTCACCAGATCTAGCCCCAAGCGACTTCTTTTTGTTCCCTAATCTAAAAACTGCGCTCGGAGGACAGAGATTTTCGTCAAATGAGGAGGCAATCACCTTTGTAAACAATTATTTTGCAGAGAAAAACGCCATGTACCATTTGAATGGGTTAGAGAGATGGGAGCGTCGCTGGGAGAAACGTGTAGAGTTACAAGGAGACTATGTAGAAAAATAAATAAAAAACTTTCGTTTCATTGTTAGGTCGGAAACAGTTCAGACCACCCTCCTATTTAAAGCCCAAAGTTGAATACCAAGCACATTCAAAATATCTACCTTTCTCTAGGAATAACTTTCCTATAAATTTAAAATAATATTCAAAAATTTCTGCTCAAATTGAAAAATTACCAACTGCGGTAAGAGTTAATTTTTGCTTTTTTATTATTATTATTTTTCTGTTTTCAATAAAGCTTGAGGTTTTCTTATTACTTTCCTGTTATTATTATTACTAACATGATTTTATTTTTATTTGACCATTAATTCCCTCACTTATTTAGATTAGAGATTTCGTTGTGGCGAGGAAAAGCTTTTATGATTTTACTTTATAATTCATTGTAAAAAATTAATAATAATTGTATATTTATGTTTTGAAAAAAACACATATTAAATTTTAAAAAAAAAACTATATATTAAAATGTGTTTCTGGTATATTCGTATATTCCGCTTATAAATAAATATAAAACTGCACGAGACCTCAATATTCTAATACAAACAAAAGCAAAAATGCTAAAAATGTTAATGCTTAAAATAAATAAATAAAAATCATTTGGCTAAAAGTTGTAGTAAACAAACCAGTTGAAGGCCGCCAGTAAATTTTTCATGGTAAATATAGCATCATTTGTATGCTAATATACTGCAATCAAATTATGAGAGATCTTTGTGGCCGCTATATGCAATTGGTTAGAAAACAATTAGTGAAAATCTGACACCTACATGTTATTAATATTTTTTTGTTGAGTGGGCGTAGCGAAGTTTTGTTTTAACTCGACCATTTGGCAAAATTAAAAATTTAGTCGTAGTTGCCGTGCTGGATACTACCCTTTTATCCCGCCAGTGTTCGCATGATCGTGGTTTGTACTACGAGGTGTCAAATCGGAATAATTTATTACGGTACCTACCGACTTGAAGAAAGTTCGAAAAAAGTAATGTCTTTGAGGTTATGACATTTCTTTGGGCAAATTGTTTAATAATTCCTTATTTGAAATTTAAAAAAATAACGTAAGATATAAATGTATTTTTTGTACGTTTATTTAAAAGACGAATGTTACATCATTTACAGAAATTATGTTGCAATGTACATAATAATAATTTCTTATAGTATTCGAATTATAGGAAAGGAACGAAGCAACCGCAAGCGGCGTTTGGCGCGATTTGCTGTTTCTTCGTTCCTTTCTTTATGCTCGGCCCGAGTTTCGGATGTGCAAACGTATGCGTAGCATGAGATGTACCAGTTGTATCACCATATAAAAGCTAGACTTGTGTGTATGTTGATGGATTTATGGTTTATAATTAAGTAGTTATGTGTTTAAGTACCGCACTTATGTTTTATGTCATTCATGTGGATATAAAATTGCTGTCAAAAATGTTTATTGCCTTAAATTTTTAATGAACTTACTTTTTTAATATATTTACACTTTTTGCATGTTTTTTATTTAGTTGTAAAAAACTACATTTTTATATCTAGTATAAACCTTTTAACAACTTATTTCTATGACATTAAGGACACTTTACAATACATCTAAAACTTATTCTTTATAGTATTTAGGCATAACCCACGAAAAGCAGCAATGTTAAAAATTTGTTTTAAAGAATGCTGTCCTTGTTCTACCGGTAATTCAGCGGAAGGTGCTTCGAGGAACTGGCGTCATTGATCCCTTTGGTAGCGGTGCACTGCGCCATGCGAACGAGTCGTTGTAAAAATTAATCTTATTTTAAATTGCTCGGCAGTACTTATTTATTTATATACTTACTGTATTTCATCAATCCTACAACATGGGTCTCGTCAACTTTTACTCCTATCTTTCGTTAAAAATAACTATCAATTAATTTATTGGATAACCAACAATTCTGATATAGGTCACCACAGGTTAGGGTTGCCCGGGTTTATGTAGTGTCTAGTGTGGTTTGTCCAGGTTTTACTGGCGGATGCGTCTACCCACCAACTTCGTGGCAGGCCATATCGCGAGAGAATGGTTGAGAGAGATATTTTGAACTCTCCAGCAAGACTCGTAGTGGGGGGATGGATTCATATGTCCATTACTCCTGGACACACTGACCCCCAGATTCCTACCTACCCCTCACGCCTTTTTTCTTCCCACATCTTGCTCTCCGTCTTTCCCTAAAAGACCCTACACAAAGCATCCCCAAAGACGACATAGGCAGAGTAGATATTGAAAAAACTGCATAACCTATCACTAACTTAGTTTTAGTCAAAAGTTGTATATTTAATTTCTAAACTAACTTCTTCACTATTTCTAGTTCTAGATATCTATTATACCTATACTTAGTTACCTACTTCCCCACATCCCTACTTCCCCATTTCCCTAAATCCCCAGTCCAATATTTTCCCTGGTTCCTACTCCTTACCTCACCACATTTTCATCCCTTCACCACTTGTAGTAACTTTGTAACTACTAAAGCAGTTAGCAGTCGGCTGCTAACTTAACCGTCGCATGTTTTTTGGTACAAATAATTCATGCTTTTGATTTGGTAGATGGATTCCTGTAGGTAAAACACTGTGGATTTAGAGAAAAGTTTAAGGATTAAGATCGGTTGGAGGTTAGACGTTAGAATAATGTGTTGTGGAAATGATGTAATAATAAAAAACATGTGTAATTTGAGGATAATCGGCAATAGAGGAAGAGAACACGACGAAATATTGTTATTTTAATCATAAGAACACAGACATAATATGACACGCAATAATATAAATGAAGTTTGTTCAAATTCTATTATTTTTATATAATGTGTTATGTTCTGTTGGATTATAAAATGTTGTGAATTATAAACTACTAGCTAGGTTCAAACGACGTTTAACCCGGCGTTGCTAGGGGTTATGAATGATTTAATGTAATGTTTTGAGGTTTAGAATTTTAGTGTACATATGGGTGCATTTTTAAGGTAGAAATAATATTATTGTTAATACTTGAAAACTTTACTTTTTAAAGTATTTATTTGATCTTTGACGGGCGTTAAAGAATTTTTGACAAACCGTCGCTCTAGTTCGTTTTTGTCCAACAGACCAAAACGTAAATCGGGAGAAATAGGGCTTCAAAGTTTTTTTTTTACGAAAAACGCATATACAATGAAATTAGCTCATTCTATGACACAGAGTTGGATAAACAAGCTCGAAATATTGATTTCATTTTGGTGGAATTAAGACAAACTTGTCTTGAAAACACACTAAAAATATATTTTTTTTTTTATTACGTGTATCGTATAAATAAATGCTTTAGGAGAACAACTGCATACTTAACTCAATTTTGCCAAAATGGTCTGTTGCACAAAAACGAACTAGAGCGACGAAACCACAAACTTTTGACAGATTCTTTATTAGTAAGTAGGAACCTAGATTGTAAAATTGTTGAGAAGTTTTTTGGCAAGTGCCTACACTGCAAATAGTCCATATTTTTACGTTTTTCTGAACTAACCGCTCAAATGCATCGTTTATCATGAGTTTTCAGCAAACGAAAGTTGAATTTATTCATCAATTTGAATTTTGGCTTCACATGTTGTAAAGTATAAATAATCGTTTGGCTGTGCTTTAAAACATATTACTTCGCGTTTTTTGTTTGTTGCATTACTTTTATTACAAAGTCAGGGGCGAACTGGTCCAATGGGCGTTCACAAATTATGCAGCGAATGCAAGAAGTATCTATATTACATATCTATAGGTACCTATCACATACGTCAAACGCATTGTTGGCAAGCTAAAGTTTACTTACGATGACATTTAAAACAACGGATTTCCGAAAACTCCCTATTAGTTGTTAACACTGGCCAAATATACCTACTCCCGAGTATCTAATCAAACAGACTAATTCCGGTTGTCTGTGCGTTAGTCCTGCGTGAATTCTGGTTTAATAAATTCAAATATTCTTTGAATTTTAATATCATTTTCAAAATACAAACTGGAGAAAAATGAGCATTGCTAATTTATTTTTAACAGAAAATTATTTTATTTGTGTCATTATTAAAATTGAAAAGATTTTTATGGAATTCAGACTATCCCGTGATTTTTTACAGGTCTGCTATATTGGTCTCTATTTCCGAAGTAACAACTTAAGGGACACAAAGGTTTCATCATCATCAATATGTACATCACAGGAGGGGATTTGACCACCTTCATAAATGTCCTTCAGAGGCGGTGGTCCCTTGCTATTTGCTTCCAGTCCCTTGTCCTCCCCGACCTTCACCAATGCTCCACGCTAGCGATGGGTAATGACTCGTTGAAGAGCGGGAGCCACGATAGCTCAATATTTTGGTATGACTTAATTGAACGACGGCTCAATCGAACGATAACTGTAAGCTCAGAAATGATCAATGAGAATACTGCCTGCGCCCGATACGGCTCCCCCGGAACAGTTCCCCGGTACGGCTCCCCCGCTATGGCTCCTACGATACAGTTCCCAGCGTATAAATGATCTTGGTACCAATATACCGCCTCGTACCACGAGAAAAATAAGATGCGGATGACGGATGCCGTTCACATCTCTGAGTGTGTAATAATAGTAAATACTTGTATAATTTTAATGGCGTCCAACCATTTGTCATCATCTGGTACTGTTTTTACATGACCAGCCCACCCTAGTTTTTGAGACCAACAGAACCTCATAATGCTCTTCTTATTTATTAGGTTTACGAGTTCACTATTTATCTTAGATTTTTCGTTGGTATTTTACGTTGAACGATTGCCAGTTTGGCTTCATCTCATCTTCATCTCGTTGTCTCACAACTCACAAACGTAGGTAACTACTGGTTCAGATAAATGCATATTTCGCTCTGTATTATGTTTTGCATTAGAGGTTTACCCTTCGAATGATGGTAAACTTGAAAAATTACGACATCAATTACATTATAAAAATACAAGACACATTATATTCATACTAATCGAACGAAAAATGTAGCACCCCATATGAAATAGATATCTAGTCTTTCAAATAATATGTATATGAACAGGCCGCGAAAGTATGTCTTCTAGACCTACATAGTTCCGTGAAACCAAGGGCATATTCTCAGAAAATTATATTCACTCTATTAATTCATTTAAAAATTTGAACATAATATACGCATTACGGAAAAGAATCCACTATATCGCTTGTCTGATATAGGAAGTAGTTTTGGTATCCACTACATTGCTTGACTGATATGATAAGTAGTATTGGTATCCACTACATCGCTTGTCTGATTTGAGAAGTAGTTTTGGTATCCACTTCTTCGTTTGTCTGATATGAGAAGTTGTATTGGTGTCTACTTCATCGCTTGTCTGATATGAGAGGTAGCTTTGAAAATTAAAAAAAATAATGTTACTCATTACGCAGCAATATTTCATCTTACTTACCCATGTACCAACATCCGCAAATAGTACTCGTATTTTAAATAATGAGTACTTAAGTTATTCGGTTATTTTGCAAAGTATTTTCCACCTCAGTAATCCCTTACAGGATGGTAGCATCACTAGTATGTGCCTCCAGCAAGTAAACGGATATTTAGCTCCTGGGTAGTCTGGTTAGGTGTTTTAAAATTAGTAGCCAAAAAAGATTAATGAATTATAATTTTTCATTAATATCTACTAAATATAAATAAATGAGTTCCTGACATTAAATTTTTTTTAACTCTATCATTTATTTTTTTTGTATCGCTAAATTCAAATATGACCGTAAAGAGGTACAGTTCTAGATAAGTACCTACGTACCAAGATTTAACGGTTTTAAAAAATATATAAAATAATGTGGTATAATTTTGCATGAACTATTTTAATCTTAATTTTAATATTTTATTTTTATTTCTAATATGGTTTCCATAAAAATAATTTATTTTTTAAATTTTTGTTTTACTATAACAATTTCCTTTTCCCTTATGTTTTATTATTGTTATTCTTACATAAATCGTGTACGACTACTATAATACGGGCATGAGCCTAGTATGGTGGTTGAGAAAAATCACCTCAGTAATTTTTATTATTTATAAAAAAAAATCTTTGCGTGATTTAGTTTCAAGTCCACCCCTGGAGCGAGTGCTTCATTAGATAAAAAAAATATTACACACCTATTATTTCACATTTTTTCATTGTTTACACTTTACACAAGCGATGGTTTATTGGAAAGATCGTATTATGACACAATAAACTACCGCCCCGTATTACGCCATAAAAAGTTACAATAACATTTAAATTTAAATTTTCACAATAATTCCTAAGATTTTTACAGCAGGTTCAAAAAGTAGCAGGTATTCGACCCAAAAAACGTTGTTGTTTGTGTTTTGAAATAATATGTAGCGGATCTACTATTAAAGAATAAAGATGTAAGTTTTTTTCTCGATTTTATTGAATAAGTTTTTTATATTTATATCCTACTTGATTCTGCGGCAATGGCGGAGTTTATTACTTGTCTTGTAATTAAACACCTTTGAACCGGCACCGGTGCCACCAACCTCTATAGTGAGACGATCCACAGCCAGGGTTACTGAATTTGCCGGATTCAAATACCTGATGAAAAATTGTTTGGTGTGGTAATAAGAATTTGGTGTGGTTTAGTCACCGATATATTTTTTTACAGCGGCGAGCTAGCTGAAGAGCACAATGTTAAAACTCTACAATAAAATAAAATACTTGTCATTGAGCCTAATATTTAAAAAAATCTTTTATTTCGAAAGTTTGCACAAAAACGTGGGTTTTCAGTCTCTCGAAATGTTGGTTTTATTGTACATATGTTTTATCAAACATTGAAAACTAGTGATTGATCGAAACTCCATTTGAAAATACTGAAAGCCGAAACCGTAACCTAGTGTTGGCTTCTGTTCGAGTTTCAGCTGAAACTGAAACCGTAACTCTTTAAAAAAACATTATCTTCCCCAGAATTAAGCGTTTCTATTATTTAACTTGTGGGAGTTCAGTAAACATTAATAATTAGATGAGTGAATTGATTTACTTTTTGCGCATTTTGGGCAATTGTTTTGTAAAAAATCTTTAATGTAAGCCATGCATAATTTTACTTTTAATGAATTAAAAAAATACAAGAGATTTAGAACTAATAATTACAGTAAAAAATACATTATATTTTGACAAAAATAAATAATAAGTTTAAATTACAAACTCTTTAAGCTTTTTTATAACAGCTTCTTTAAAAAAATTCAAATTATTCTAGAAACAAGAAAACTCGGATGAATACGAGTAAGCCGAACGTGATCCGACACATCATGAACGCGGGTTTCGGCTAATTGTTGGCCGAAACCGAACCCGCGACCGAAACTCATTTATTTTTCATAGATTGGCCGAAACTTAAACTTCGGTCGGTCACTTTTGAACATTATTCAAATTATAATTTCAAGAACATTTACATGACTATTACAATTGAAACTGGTGCAAAGTTAGTCTGCTTTTAAAAACAGTAGAATATTGATTAAAACAAGAAAACTGAAAATAGATTTGATTTCCACTTGCCCAACCAACCTCACGCATTCACAGCACTATTACCTAACTGGATGGAGTAAAACCGATGGATCTACACAAATAACAAGTTATTTTTAAAAGTAAAAAAATATTTAACAAAAACATTTATAAAAGCATTCAACGGTCTAACACTTGAAAATAAAATTGAGGTAAACAAAAATAAGTTCAAATTTAAAATTACAAAATGGATCAAAGAACAAAAAAGAAATTTTATTTCTTCTCTCTGTTTCTTTTTCGTTGAAAGACGAAACAGCTGTAACAATAAAAAAAAAACAAAAAATACTTGCAGAACTTAATAATTATATTATTAAATTTGATTTTCATTAAATTAAAAAAAAAAGACAATATTACCAAAATTTCATAACATAAAATAATAAAACCTACACGTAACACACAAAATCAATATAAAACACACATCACTCACAAACACACAACATGTAAAATAAATATACCGATTTTCTTTTTATTTTAATTTAATTCTACTTAAATTTTAAATTTAAATTTATCTTATCTTATGTTTTTTTTTCTTAACCAACATTATATATATTTTCTTTAAATGTTTTATTTATATTTTTTTCTTATTATAAAATGGTAAGCCACCCAGTGAGGCCAATATTACTGGATTATACTACGAAATGTAAAATATTGTACCAAAATAAAAATAAATAAAAAAAGTTGGTGCAATTTAAACCCACAGTGGTTCAATTAGAATCCAAATTACCGTACGATTTATTTATTTAACACTGTTCAAGATTGCGATTGGAACTTAAAATCGATTAAATGTAGATCCAGAAGGAATTTCTAGATTGGTACTGAGAACTGATCACTTTAAAAGTTCTACGCACAATGCTTAAAAGTACAATGAGTAAACATAAGAAGAGAGAAAGCAGATGAGAGAGAAATCACAAAAACTAATATTAATATTGCTTTTTAAAGGTTATGCATACTCTTCAATTTAAATATTGACCACTGACCTTCACCTAAAATACGATCATTAAAATATTGAATGTTATATTTATTAGCAATATTATCAGTTTTGGAGCGCCAATGGCTCATGGCTTAACCAAATGCAATAATAATAATAATAATAAATAATTGATATTTTATTCCGAAAACAGGATGTTACATGTTGTATTGTTGAAATACCCACCCAATACCTTTTCGTATTTAATATACCTTAAATATTCATTTTAATTAAACTTGCTCATTAACGCAATGTTGATCGGTGCCTATGTTTTATTAATAGTATATAAAATAACAGAATATTACCATTCCCGTTTCTGTTACTTATGTAGCTTTTCTCTTTTTAACATTACTTTGGCCGTTCCTTCCTGCATTTTTTAGGTGTTTAATACATAGGTACAACCAATTGAATGGAAAACTTGTCTTACGCTGGACGCACACGGCAGAGCCATTTGGCCAGAAGCATTTGGCTGAATCTATTTGACATGGTGCCAATTTGGCGAGCACACACGACCGAGCCGAGGAGCTGAGCCATGATGCCATGAGCAAAAATTAAAATCGGTAGGTTGTCAAAGATTTATAGGGGCTAGTCGTTATATTTCTGGTTGCTAGAGCACTTCAGAAAGAAAACTTTCCCCGGAATTTTTTAGGGATGACATCACTATCTACGTCACCATCGAGTGCACGACTTGTGAACTAAAATAGTAAATGTTTTCATAAAAGAGGTTTTTTTTCACAAATAATTAATAAAAGATTTATTAAATATTGAAGATTAAAAACTGATTTATATACGTGAATAAAGTAGTATTTTACAAATAATTAACAAAAGTTAATTTAAAATCGTGCAGTGAAAAATATTATCGCTACATATTTTTCGATAACATCCAGAACAATATCATCCGCTTGAAGACGCAATACCACCGAGTTATCTCTCTTCTGTGTGCCATACTGTTTGATGTTTGGATTCATACTGAGCGGATTCATGCCCAGCCGAACCACAGCTTTTTAGCTCAGCTCGGTGGATTTCGGGTTCGCTGAATATGAAGCTGCCGAACCACGCCAAGCCTCCTGAGGCCTATTTGGCTCGCTGGCTTTGCCATGTGCGTCCAGCTTTAGATTGCATATAATTTAAAATTTAATAAAAATGTATGTAAGAAAGAAAAAATAATTTATACTTATAATATGACTGTAAATTTAAAAGAGAAGGCATTATAAAAATTGTGTTATTTTTTTCGTCTTAAACGATTTTATCGATGTATATGGTTCAATGGAAGAGATTGCAATTCTCAGTGCATTCTCAAGGTGTTCCTCTGAAATTTGTTACCTTTCGTGTGCTTCATCCTTGTATACAGCATAATTTACGTACTGACAAAGCGATGATGTTTTAATAATATAGGATGAAGATATGTCTTATAAAAGAGACACGATCACATTGTTTTAAACGCCTGTTTGCAACTATTGAACAATGCATTTGAAATACTAGTGCTTGATACAGTTCGCGCAAAAGTCCAAAAAAGTAAAAATTCATTAATTATCTTTAATAACTTAACGGTTCCCCAAAAACTAACGATATTTTATTCGACGTTAACTGACAAATATAATTTTCCTGCTACCGAATGTCATACCAATACTGTCGACTTGTTTATTGTTATCGTATTTAATTTGTTGAACTTAGCTTATATATTTTTTAATTCGAAATAAATTAAAATTAATATTAAATGTCATTATTAAATTCTGCAAGTATTTAAATTTTTCTTATTGTGACAACTGTTTCGGATTTCAATACCATCAAACAGTTTGATGATGGCTTTGAACGCCGAAACAGGTGCCACAATAATTAAAATAATTAAAAACTAAAATAATTACACAACTTTATAATGATTTACTTTAAATATATATTTATATAAAAATAAAATAAGAAAATACACAGATTTAGGAAATGAAATAAAAAAAAAAATTGGCATTCTCAGACTATAAAAATATTACCATTTGTTATTTCGGCTACTGGCATTATACCTAGCTCTCTCGTTCAAAATTTAGTCTGTCAAAGAATTTATAAATAAAAATCCAAAAATCAGTCATTTCAAATACATGTAGGATTAAGATTTTTTAAATTTTTCTCGCTTTTAATGAATTTATATCACTTTTTAAAAGGTGTGTTGAATTGTCATTGTGTGGAGTTATCGTGGAACCCAAATGCTTTCGGTCACAGAAGCTCAATAAAAAAATGGATATATATATTATTATATTAGGGCGTACTAGGTAACTTGCTAGCACGATAGTACCTTTAGCAGTGGCGTCTCTTAATTTTAAATGAGCTAGAGAGCTAAGATTGAAAAATACAGTTTTATTGATGTTGTTGTAGCCGAATATGTTTAATTTAAAAGCGTATTTTTTCTCAGTTAAGTGGGTAATATCCCCCACCTAACTGAAATAATCCTCGAAATTTCCTCATAAAAATTGAAAATTTAAAAAAAAACAACAACAACAATGAAGTCGTATTTTTCAATGTTAACCTAGCAAACTTAGAAGTCACAAGCCGCCACTGCTTAGTTCCTAAATAAAGGCGGATTGTTCTGTAAAAATGATTCCCAAATAATTAATCAATTATATCGATTTCAGTGTAGAGACACATCCATTTTTACCTGTCTTGATCGATCGGAAAAAAATGTGAAATGTTCCCTTTCAAAATGTTACCAGTGAAAATGTCCCCAGTACCTAGAAATGTTCCCGGTTAAAATGTTCCTAGTTAATAGTCGGATTGTGAAAAGAAGTCAAATAGAAAAAAAACATTAACAACAAATAAATTTATTAAAATGTTAGGTAAGGTTTTAAATAAGGAACATTTTGACAAGGAACATTATTCTGGGATTTGAACATTTTAACTGGGGAATTTTTTACTGGGTACATTTTGACAAGCAACATTGTTATCAGAAACATTATTATCTATATTATTATTTTTTTTCATTTACCTACTGGTCACCAAAGAAACCAAGAAATAGGGTTTTACTGTTTTTATTTTTCCATTCTTCTATATGAATAATTATCTTATTTATAGCGGGAAAATGTGAATTATGCATTCACAGTTATCCTGCATATTTATGAAAACAACCCAAGAGTCGCATTTAGTCAGTCTCTAGGAATCTCGTATGCAACATTCCGAGTGTGTACTTTGTAAGTGTGAGTATGGTAGTTAGTGTGTCGGTTGACATTGAAAGAACAGTCAATAAGACGGAAGTTGCTCAGCAACAGAGACAGCTCTGATGAAAGTATGCCACCTTTACTTCGATGGATTCAGAAATCCGGATTTTCGGATTATTCACAGAATCCGGATTTTCAAATATGAAATACGGATTTCATAATTTTAAATAAAGCATATTTGTGTAACGCAAAATGCTTTAGATGTAGAAATTTCTAAGATATGCAATAATAAGGTTAAGTTTTAATCCAATACCGAATATTCATATCGTGCGTATAATACAATATTTAGTACAAGGAGGTGAGCTTATTATGTATCAAAAAAAATATTTAACTTATCTAACAACTGAAAATTAAGTAGACCATTAGTTTAAACAATATAAATAAGGACCGGTCGGTGGCCGAGTTGACATCGCGCTTGGGTCCCACTCAGGCATAGTGTAAGTCATCCATCACAACACAAGCAACATTTTCAGCTTACTGTGGTGGTAGTAGGAGATTTTCAAATATTGTCAGGTTATTCGAAACCGGGAATGTTTGTCTTTCTTTAAAAAAATAAATAAATTATAAAAACATATTATTTTGTCTAAAACTAAATAAATGTTTTTGGCCGTGTTTGGTGACCAGATCTGAATAGCCAAGTACTCCCCTCCTTCCTCTGTATATCTATTCTTCAACGTCACAGTCGGGACTCTCGTTCGATATTCACATATATTCACATTCATATATATATTTATTTAAGAACCCGTACATTTATTTTGATCATGTACATATAATATACCCAAATTATAGTGCTTGATAAGTAGATGTAGCACTTCTTCAAAATTTCAATGGGCCCTCCTTTTAATATTATGTTATAATTTAATAAGGAAACGCTTTTTTTATTGTATTATTTTTGATCATTGATATTTGAAATTTTTAAAGAATCTGTTATTATAAAATCCGGATATTCGGATTTTGAGTTTTATAAAATCGATTAATCCGGATTTTCAGAAACTATTCCGGATTTGAAATCCCTAGCTGTAGTTAACCACCTGCCTTTGCGTATTATTCCACGATGGTCGCGATAAACATTCTGTTACATCACACGTTAAACCTCCATTCTATTACCCATTAATATGGCCATAGCAATCACCTATGCAACATTGCGCAGTGGCGTTCTGCAGTTCGCACTAATAGGCCGTGATATTCTGCGGTAGGTGCGCGAAGGTTGAAACCATTTTTTTTAAATCATCTTATTTTCTAATTTTGCGACATACCTAATACCGGTATATTGTATTAGTCTCAGAGAGAGGTCGTGCGTACGTCATCGACGATCGACCTCTTCCTTCTCCTGCGTCTTGTGTGAAAACGAATAACACAGAGGATATTAGAACGATGACGGACAGTACTATACATTACAACGTTGGGCAGTGGCGCCCCGCAGATCGCGCTAGTAGTTAAAACAAATAATTTATTTGAAATCCATCTTGTTGGAATTACCTAACTATATTTAAAGTACTTATAACTACTACTTATACCTAACTTTTACGAAGTTTGACCGATTTTCACCCCATTTGAAAGAAGATTATTTATTTGAAATCAATTCCCAGATAAAACGACTGACAAGAAAACTACAAAATACTTCAAAGTGCTGAATAAAAATCGAAAATTTTAATTTATCCCATGGCGAACGCGTCAAATTGGATCCGTTTTAACTAAGGGAATTGAAATTCTATCGTAGGTAATAAATATTAAGGCGATGCACTACGTCGTGTAATATGTTGAATCGATCCGCTGTCAATAACACACCTTACGACAAGGATTAAATTCCCGCTTAACACCATCCACCTGTTTTGATTTATGCAAGAAAAAAACATGGCCAAAAAGTGCCTTTTATTTTATTATGTTTTTCGATCATTTTATAAATAACTTAATTTGCCACACTATACAATAAAACCATAACCGAATATGGGTTCGTAAGTAGGAGATTTTGAACTTTAAAGCAGTTTTCATAGGCATTATACATTTTTTTTCTGGGCTTATAAAAAGGCTAATCTAAAAAATACTCGATTATTTCAAAGGCCAGAATGTTTTCTACTCGCAGTAGGTATATAATTAAAGCATCTGAAACATCTGTAGGCGACCAAATTTTCAAGGCAAAAACAAATGATTTTGCATTACTACGTAGTGCATCGCCTTAATCATTGATGTTTATATATATTCCCCTCCCCAAATTTTGTGGAAAACCATTTATCATGTCTTCGAATACCCAATTCTCCAATTCAGGCTGCTCGCAATCGCCGTCGAAAGTACATACATTGGTCGACATTATTATTCTTGAGTCTCGTCGATGGTACGAACGCCAAACGTCAAGACATTCCACTCGAACAACGAGTGGGTCCATAGTGGGTCGAACCACTCGTTGTTCCAGTGGAATTACTCCGTCGAGAATCGAGGCCAAGTCACTGACAATGTGTTTTAATTATTGTTTAGAAGCAGTGTCAGCCGACGAAGTCCATTCAAATATTGTATAAAAAGATCATACATAAGTACGAATAATGTATTCACAATTCAACAATATGGTTATTAGTGATTTCACTGATTGATTGCCTGTACACATAAATAAACCATGTTTATAATAATATAATTAACTGATTCAACTCATTGGCAAAACATTTTATTGACAAACGCAAACAATTTCTTTTGTGTGTGGACTTCAAAACGAAAATAGTTAATTATACCCTTACGTAATTACACATAACCTACCTCAATACAATATGTGAAGACATTCTATATTGTGACGAAACTAATAAATAATTTACTATTTGCATATTAGGAATTCGATTTATGGTATTACCTTTGTCACTTTTGTAAGATAAAATTCTTCATCTCGTGCGTGGTCTCCGAGTCTCAGAAGGTCCTCATTTCACACTTATATAATACTAGTGCAGACCCGTGAAAATAAAATAAAAAGGGTTTTTACAAATATATATACAGGTATATTAAAATATATTTACATATATAAATAAACAAATTGTTGCAGCCGAGAAGTGATCCCCGAACCTTGGAAGGCAACTAAGCTGACCACAGACATAATTCATATGTCTATGAAGCTGACCAATGAACCGTCAACTATCGTAAGAACGGCGGCATGATTTATTTTTATTTTGGTACAATATTTTTTACATTTCAGAGTTATCCAGTAATGTTGGCCTCACTGGGTGGCTTACCCGTGCTGAGGCCTTCATTTTATAATATAAAAATATAATATACATAATACATTTAAAGAGAAAATAATACATTTAAAATTTAATCTCGTGTGTTTTATATTGGTTTTGTGTGTTACGTGTAGGTTTTTTTATTTTATGTTATAAAATTTTGGTAATATTGTCTTTTTTGTTCTTTTATCCATTTTGTGTCTGAATTTATTTTTGTTTTCCTCTATTTTATTTTCAAGTCTTAGCCTGTCGAATGCTTTTATAGCATGGTATTGATAGTGTATTTGTCCAAAGCTGTCGGAGTTTTTATGTTTTCTTTGTACACTTGTCTAACTGGTCTGTTAGTGATATTTTGTGTATGTTGAAATTTGTTTTTTTTTGTCAAAAATGTGGTTTAGTAGTGTTTTAACGTATAATTGGCGTATATCTAGTACGTCACAGCTGTTGAATATTTTTTTAATCTTAATTTATTGTAAGTATGTACAGAAAAAAATAGTTTTTTTTTAATATTACGCTCTCACATCATATCGCAACCGAAATTAAATTGTTTACTAAATTAATAATGAAAAAGCTTGTGTTTTATTACTAACTACCATTTTTTTTCCTCAGTGAAAATGAAAGTCATTATCTATATTCCATATCTTTCAGATTGTATCCTTAAAATGATTCAATATACAATATATTAATCAATCTATACTGAATGGATCACTTCTATAACGCCTTTTACGAGAGAAAATCACCTCAAGGGCGCATTAAATATATGATTATTATTATACCTACATATCTAATTCTAACAACAGGTTACAGGGTAGTTCCTTATTGATATTATACATATATGTTTATCATAATATGATCTGTTGTATTGATCTTGCACTATTTGTTCTACTAAATAGGAATCTCAAATTACCTTGTATTACATCTGCACGGAGAAAAATGATATTGTTAAAAAGGTGATAGCATGTCAATTTCCTGATAAAATATTAGTCATTCAGAATATGTATTGAAAACACGTGTTCTTTTCCTAATAAATATCATGATGGAATGCGACAATATCAGTATGTCAATATCAATATTTGTACGAGCACGTCCGCCGTCCTCACAAAACCCAGATAACTGGGAACTGTGGCAATTAATTCGTTATAGGTCTGCAGTCCCGTTTTTAACAGGAAAACGAATCTTTTGACCAGATTTTTAATAAATTAACAGTACTTCATATCAGTAAGTTTTTTCCGCGTGTGAAGAATGTAGAAGATCATTTGAATAATTTAATAAACAAAACAAACAAATCGGGGAACCCAGCAAGGAATTTTTTTGCCGAGTGATTCTGTTAATCGAAATTTTGTCAGAAACGAGTGTTTGCATTGTTTATTAAATAAACAATAGGAAAGGTTAAAAAAAATCATAGAGTTCATGAATCATTGTATAAAGGTTGGATTTCGTACCAGCGGGATTATCTTAGCACAAAAACCCCGCATGTTATTTGCTTACAAATGGAGATGCGTAATCGCGTAATAGTCGTAATACCTACCTTCCTACATTTCTGTGCTACATATTTGTTAATGTAATTACAGAAATGTCCTTCGGCAGGTAAGAGATGAGCGGCCTGCAATCATTCGCCACAGAGAAATATTCAACGTGATGAAATATTTGCGCGAGAAAAAACTGCTATAAAATTACGCACGGATTCAATAATTATGTAAATAAAAACGATCTTTACCAATTTTATCATCATCATTGTAAACGCAAACTAATCATTCCTTGAAATTCTTTACAACACTTGAGATTGTTCACTACATTCGGAAATATCGATCAACTCAAAGTATTTAATATCCTCCGTGAGATGATTATATTGTATCGAAATAATTTGAAAGTGTTCCATTTACAGTGATGGTCATAATCGAGAGAGGTAGGCGTTTCGAAAAGGTCGATTAAATGCATTCGAAATAATTGCTGGGATACGATTTTTCCTTGAGACACAGCGTGAAGTATAAAAAAGGTCGAACGAATCGTTTTTTTTTTTTTAATTTAGGGAGCAAAATTCAACGGCGTCATGTTTTAGCAATTTTGGCTAAAGGGCACTCAAACAATATAAAAGAATCAGTTCAATATAATCAAGATTTTTTAGGCAGAATCAGGTCTTTTTATAAAGCATTTTCGAATGAATGTAAAAAATATCGCAATATTTAAGGTAAATAAATTAGTGTAAGAATATATTTATAATAGTTACATACCTACATTATGTTATGTACCTAGGAACCTACCGTCTTTAAGGTGTGAGAAATAATTAACATCCTGTAAAAAAAACAAGTGAAATATATATGTATACTCGTATATATATTTTTTTAACATTAGCTCAACAAAGGAGGCCCTAATTATAAAATAATTCCCCTCAGAACCTATGTCATCTTTGGGGATGCTATATGGAGGGTCTTTCTAGGAAGGAAGGGGGGGAAGTTCTGGGAAGGAAAAAGCTTGAGGGTTGGGTAGGAATCTGGGAATCTGAATCCATCCCTCGCACAGAGGTGCAAGGCGATGTTCTGAGAGTCCTGCTGGAGAGGTCATAAGGTCTCCCTCAATCAGTCTTTTCCGATCCGGCCTACCAGGCAGTTGGTAGGCAGAAGTATCTGTCGCCAAGACCCGGAAAAACCTCATCCAATGAACCCGGGCACCCCTGCTAAGTCACCAAACGTAACAAACCACTTTGTGTGACATACGAAAAAGATGTTGGCTATCCTATAAATGGTTCCAGGGACGGCGATACCCGTACCCGCCTCTCAAATTGTTGTAATTTATTATTATTACCTACTATATTGCCGGATTGCAAAATAATTAATTTTCTCACACTTCTAAGACAAAAAGTACAAATTCTAACGTTTACACAGCATGAGATTTCAAATGCCTGGTAACTATAAAAAACCTTATTTTATGTAAATTACCTTAACCTCGTGAACATTATTACAAAGACGATTGTTGCAACGCCTAAGCCTTAAAAAGCAACTTCTCGAATTTCCGATGATGGCGGAAAAAACTTTCGATTATTGACAGTTTGTCACGAAATGCAATTTAAAAAATGAACACCACTCATAATAGGTACAACTCGATTCGGCTACATGACAAAGGTTATGCAGAATTCTTATTTCAAACCAGGTATGTACCCACCTACCCACTACAGAAGAGAATTAAACATTATTCAAATCGAAAAAAGAACAGATTTTTAGAAGTTGCCTAGTGAAAATGCAAATGATAATATAGGTAGGTACTACAGTAGATCTGTGAACAGATATATATAGGGTTTTCCAATAACAGGTGTTATTTTGAAATTCAATCGTAAAAGATCAATGGTTTCGTTGCTTATGTGGCACGTAGCGCCGTCTTGTTGAAAGTAAACGTTGTCCAGATCAATACCATCCAATTCCGGCCATAAAAAAAACATTAATCATCACTCGATAGCGCAAACCATTCACCGTAACTGTTGCTCCAGCCTCATTTTCGAAAAAAGTAAGGTCCAATGGGTCCGCCGGACCATAAACCGCACCAAACAGTCACACGTTGAAGATAGAGAGGCTTTTCAACAATAACTCTTGGCCCCAAGCCCCAGATGCGACAATCTTGCTGGAAATGGGCCTCATCACTCAAGATGATTTGCATTTGATTCACTCAAGTGAATTTTAATAATTTCAATGAGTTGTTGAAGCATGTATCGTTCCATTTTTATTAATGGCGTAGTTTCTACTTGTCAAATGTCAAAAAAGACAGCTTCAAAAGTAACATCTACCGACATAGCGGGCTATTAAAAATAACACCTCTTATTGGAAAACCCTGTATTATATTATAACATTCTATACCTTAATAGAATTTATTTTATATTAATTACTATCTATTATCATAAACACCTCATACCTCGATTTATGTCAGGTCTTATACAAATCTATTTATTTTAATTATGTATTGTCTCACTGCACTTCTATTAACAACTGTATTACTTGCAATAATATTTTTGTGTACACATTACTTGTTCTGTAATTTATTACTAATATTCTCCTGTGTACCACTGTATGCTTATACATAATCCTATGTATCATTCTATCGTAAAAGCCATTTTAAAGCGTTTAAAATATACATATATATTCTTCCCGAAGATTAAAAAAAATATATATTTGATATTATTCAAGAAAAATGTTAAAATTAAATAAGAAATTTTAAATTATATTTAAAAAACTGAACACGCCTAAATCATTAACAAAATGCAACAACTTCATTTCTGACCATATTTATATTTTATAATGTTATTACATCCTGTACAATCATACACTCTATGATATTACTTTTTACCCCTACATCAAACTCAACAGCTAGTTGAGTTTGATGTTACCAACTCTTCATTGGTGTAGAAATACTAAAAAACATATTTTTTCACTATTTTGTTCTTATGTCATTCACTATTTATTTTTGTAACAATATTATAATATATATTTTGAGAATAAATTAAATAAACAAAATAAAAACTTCCCCGCCTCCTTCCCCCTCCCCTTCCCTCTACAAACCACAATTAGGGATGCCGCAGTCTTACTGAATCCAGACGGTTGGGAGCGGTTGGGACTCTTGTGCGGTTTTACATAAAAACAAATCTACCGATCGGTAGTAGGTAGGTACCTACTTTGGAATATAATCTGATGAATTGTTATTTTTTTTTTTTTTTTTTTATAGTGAATACCTCACAAGAGTCCCAACTGCTCCCGTCTGGAGCCAGTGAGACTATGGCATCCCCAATTGGGGGATGTTGTGAGGCTGAAGGTAAGTGGGGAAGGGAAAGAGGAAGGTGGGGAAGTACCTGGCTATTCAGATCTAGTCACTAAACACGGCTAAAGCCATTTGGAGCAACGTTTCAATTCTGAATGGTGGTCTTACACCAGGGCGATACTGGTAGTATCTTCCACTCTGAGATGGAATATATATCTGAGATATATATTTTTATAAAATAATATTAAATTTTACTTTAACAAAACCAGTACATTGGCTCAACGAAATTCCCCGAATTTGAGACCTAACAGTCACGCAAATAAATATTCTGATCTGGGAGATATATTCTACATTAACTAATCAATATAAATGGTGTTAATTCCATTACTTTTATTTTTCTGTACACACAAATGTATATCTATACATATAACTTCTACTAATTATGCAGCTACATAAGGGACCGAAGACCAACAAGTCTCCCGGCCAAGGGGAATCACTACCAGCATACGAAAGAAGAAGAACTTTTTATGTTATTTCATTTTATTAACATCAGAACCGGTGAATTACAGAGTAAACCAAATTTGGTGCTGTGATGATTTCTGGTTTGATTTTTATTCTTAGTAAGATTTACAATAGTTCAGAGTTACAAAAAACTCGTAAAATATAATGTAAAAGCCCACTAGAGCACTTAATAAATAAATATATACACACATCTATAACATATGGAAAACTTACCTTCGTATTACCTTACCTTATAAAGCAGAATTAAATATAGGTAGGTACTTAATGCAATGCAGTGGAGTGGCAAAAAAAGTCCAGGGTTCTCGGGCTAGCCCGTTAACTTAGCCCTGCCCGTTCACAAATTAATGTGATACCCATTTCTACACGACTAGAATATTGTGTATTGTGTAATAGTTCAACAGGTACCCATTTGATCGGTAGATTGCAATTCAATTTAAAATATAACCCGTCGATTTTCAGACTAAATTTAGTGATTATTATTATTCAATGTGAGCCTTAAAGGTGATATCAATGCTAATGAATTAAAGGACTAATGAATTCGTATAAAAAAATTGATGTATCATGTTTTGTTATGAACATATAGAATTAAGCGCCTAAATGTCAGGTAACATTCAAATAACATTCATTTTTCAATCCTTTGAAACATCGCTATTCGTCATCCGCTGACACCCGATTACTGGAATTGACACTATTCGATTAAAAATCCCCCAATAACATATTTAAAAAATATTATGTAAGTGGGCATTAGGAATGTGTTTTTTCTTAACTGTAAAGCTGAAGAAAATCTGTTTTCTGAAACTGCAAAATCTCTCGAAGCTGTGAGCTTCGGCATATTTGCATAGATCTTTATGCTTGGAATTTCTAAGATATTTTCTGGGTATTTTTTGTTTTACATTTATCATGTTTTGGTTGGCAATCATTTTTTTTATTTGAATCCGTATATAGGTCGTAAGCCGAGATATCAGCAATATTACACGTAGTGTCTATGATTTTAATAGATTGACGTGTTTATTTTTTTTTGTAAAACCAAACTACTGTCTACGTGAGTGGTATATCTATGCTCACTAATGTCAACGCAAGATCGCGGAACTTTCAAAATGATAGCGAATTGTTGTGGGTGTAATTTACGAGTTGATTTTTTGTAATGTTCCCTACTTCAATCCGCAAGGTGCTACATACGAGGATACTAATTTTAAATATGAGTTGTTTTGCTATAATAGTGCACTCTTTGTGAAATTCTGACGAATTAACCACTCAAAACAAACTAACCTGACGTTGAAACTCTAAAAATCATTCTTATAATTTCAGCTTTGACATGTGTTACTGCTCCGGCATCTAAACAAGGAACTAACTATTCTGCTGCATATCAAGGCTTGAGTGGGGGATTTAGCACGCTTACATTTGAGCGAGGAATGTCGTACATAACAAGGATACGGATTAACTGATATACCAAGTGAACGATCTGCGCGGTTTAGAATTTTTTAAATTTCTTTTTCTCGGATCCCCCACCGTTTTAGCTTTTGAAAAAAATTTGACAGTAATCAAGAATAATGGTCATGCTCAAGATGTCATCGCAATTTGATCATGATGATCAAATCAATGAGACAAGTTTCTCGTGAATGTTTTTCTGTCTTATATTATAATGCGTTCTGTCTCGTGCGTTCATCGTAAACTTATATATTTTCAACTATATTTAAAGAGGTAATTGTGTAGGAATATGACTGTATAACTAAATAAAGGATTTTAGATTAGGAAGAGTACCTGAGACTGATTAGTGTGTCGTACTTACGTACCTGGTGCTCGGGTAGGTACAAAACAGCTATCACAGCTTTAGCGAATGGCAATCATCCTTGTTCAACATTAGTACCTAACTAGCGATCACCGCGGGCTGATCTGGATGACATCACTATGGAAGATGAAAAAGCAACGAAGAAGCCCCCGTACATCACTATTGCTGTCATTAACTGGTTAGGTTGGTATATTACTTTATAAGTATTTTTAAAGTACGCGATATGCGGTGGCCTTAATTATTTTTTTATAAAACACATTAACTAGTTTTGAAGAGCCTTGGCATCCTAGGCGAAGAGCACTCGCTGAATGACCTAGATTGGATTTTTACAATAAATAACGCGCATCATTCGATCTCGTTTAAGTACCGTGATATTTTAATGGATAGACAGGCACCTACTTACTAAAGGTACAGTCATAATGCATAATATAGAACAGGTATACATAGTACAAGAATAGATTCGTGATGCGCCTACAACGATCCCAGCATTCGAACATAAACCTCAATTTTGAAATAATATGGTACCTAACTGTAGTTGCGATAACTATCTACGATCAAAAGGTACTATAATTCAATTAGTGGACTGCCCCGGCTTAGGAAATTCGTTATGCATTCCGTTCAATAATATATTATTGAGAACATTAGTATAATTTGAAACATATAAATAGATAAAATATTACAGATAAATACATCGCTAATTTCCATCGACGTTCTGCCAACCTAGATTCAAATAGTTAGGATACCAAAGAGTAAATGCCTACTACTTTGTAATAGAATAAATTCATGAATTGGAATAAATTCTTGAATAGAATTGAACTTAAAAATGAATTGGAACATATTTCAACAGTTAGTATAACACAGTTTTCTTACACCCATTTTTTAAAAAGGGGACAAAACGGACATTACAAATTATAGACCGATATGTATCCAATCAGCGATACCCCAACTTTTTGAAAAAATTGTACTCTCTAAAATATCTTCCAACATCCAAAAAATTATAACTTCCTACCAACATGGCTTTTGTTCAAATAAATCTTCTAACTAATTTACTAATATACGAAAACTTCATATCCAATTCTTTAGCAAACAGATGCCAGGTTGACTAAATATACACTGACTTTCGCAAGGCCTTTGATAAGGTGTGTCACAAAATATTAATTAATAAATTAGCCACACTTGGAGTTTATGGTAGTTTATTAAATTGGTTTATTAGTTATTTGTCCAAAATAATTCTTAATGTGAAAATAAATGGCAAAAATTCTTACACATTTATAGCCACAAGTGGAGTGCCACAAGGCTCTCATTTGGGGCCCATTTTGTTTATTATATTCATAAATGACATTGTTGATATATTTACTAACGTAAAAGTATTACTTTTTGCTGATGATTTGAAACTTTATAAAGAGATTAATAACATAAATGATTGTATTATATTACAAACTAATTTGAGAAATCTTTTTGAATGGTGCTCTATCAATAAACTTGCATTGAACATAAAGAAATGTCAGTTCATTAATTTTTACAGAATAAATAATCCAATATTTTTTCAATATACATTAAATGATAAAAAACTTAAATTGCGCCAGTGAAATTATTGACCTAGGTATATTGTTCGATAGCAAACTAACTTTTGTGTATCATATTAATAACATTATCAATAATGCTCTTAAGACTCTTGGATTTGTTTTGAGAGTTTCAAAAGACTTCAATAATTTAGGCACATTTATCATGTTGTACAAAACCCTTGTTAGATGCCAACTAGAGTATAACTCTACGTTATGGTCTCCCTTTTACAATATTCATTCCGATAACATTGAAAAGATTCAATATAAGTTCCTGAAGTATATAAACTATAAATTGCATATTCCTGTAGAAAACATTGATTATAACTACTTACTAGATAAATTGTCCCTATTAAAACTTTCTGAAAGAAGAATAAACACAGATTTAATAGTAACACATAAAATACTTCATTACAAAATTGACTGTCCTGAGTTACCCAAAAGATCTTGCCGAAATTTACTACCCTTTTATTTTTACAACACCAGGACACTGTTTTATCAAAATTCCCCGATTCCAAGACTTCACAGTGTCGGAAATAAATATTCTGATCTGGGAGATATATTTCATCTTAAAAATAATCAATATAAATATTAATTTTTTTTTTTTTTTTGGTAAACTAATGTTTAAGACAAGATTTTTTATGCATAGCACAAAGGGTAACAATTATTTTACAAGCAATAATTATTCGCCTGAAACACTCATCCACATTGAAAAATCTCCTGATAAAAGATACATGACGCCAACGGGACTCGAACCCGTGTCCCTTCGATTTCCGTTCGACAGCTCTGACCACTGAGCTATGGCGGCTTATCTCTTATCCGCGAAATAATTCAATATATACTAGTGTTTCATTCAACAATTACTGCTTGTTACATTTTTTCACCTGAAAACAACCAACTTTATTTTATATGAGAAAGGCATTGTAAGTGCTAACTCTCTCACTAGATGGCGTCGAGACAAATTGTCTATATTTTTTAGGTGAAATACTTGAACTTGTCAAATATTAATTATTATTTTTTTGGTAAACTAATGTTTAAGACAAGATTTTTTATGCATAGCACAAAGGGTAACAATTATTTTACAAGCAATAATTATTCGCCTGGACACGGGTTCGAGTCCCGTTGGCGTCATGTATCTTTTATCAGGAGATTTTTCAATGTGGATGAGTGTTTCAGGCGAATAATTATTGCTTGTAAAATAATTGTTACCCTTTGTGCTATGCATAAAAAATCTTTAAAAAAATAAAAAATAATAATAATCTAATAATAATAATAATAATAATAATTAATAATAATAATCTTATAAAAAGTCTTAAACATTAGTTTACCAAAAAAAATAATAATTAATATTTGACAAGTTCAAGTATTTCACCTAAAAAATGTAGACAATTTGTCTCGACGCCATCTAGTGAGAGAGTTAGCACTTACAATGCCTTTCTCATATAAAATAAAGTTGGTTGTTTTCAGGTGAAAAAATGTAACAAGCAGTAATTGTTGAATGAAACACTAGTATATATTGAATTATTTCGCGGATAAGAGATAAGCCGCCATAGCTCAGTGGTCAGAGCTGTCGACCGGAAATCGAAGGGACACGGGTTCGAGTCCCGTTGGCGTCATGTATCTTTTATCAGGAGATTTTTCAATGTGGAGGAGTGTTTCAGGCGAATAATTATTGCTTGTAAAATAATTGTTACAAATATAGTTATTACTTAAACATTAAGGGTATACTTATTCATAATCTGCTCTTTCATAGATAGCGCTAATTTAATAATATCACTTAACTATACGTTTCGCAAGTTATGCTATAAAATATATTTGTATGCGCCCGTACATATACAATATGAATAAATTGTTTTGTCCGTATAAAAACTTTATACTTTCAAGAAAGGCATACAAATACAATATTGTATTGGTGATTCAATCAAAAATTGTATTTACACGCCTGATTTGAGTTTTTATACGGACAATACTACTACTATACGCAAACAAATAATTAAGTACCTTCTATAATCTGTGATTGTTTTTTTGCTGTAATGGTTTTATTGTATTTTGCTTTCAGATCTACAGCGCCTGTTTTATTTGGGTCGTGCAGTGGGGTATTTTCGCTGCGTTTTTTTTTTTTAATTCCATTTATTTTATTATTACGATAGTGAAAGTAATTTTATTTAATTTATTTATGTTGACGAATTAATTTTCAACAACGATTTAAAATGTGCCATTTTCGATTTGCCGCCAAAACGACGTTCGTTTTTATTCGTGATTTCGGTGGCGTTGACGTCACGCCGGGCGACATTAGTGACAACCGTCTTACCATACATTGGCGGTTTCTACGTCATAATGACGTTGTAGCCAGTTAGAACCGTTTCGGAACGAGCGGTTTTAGATCGGTTTTTGAATCAATAATTATGAACGAAAACATTAAAATTCTATATTCTCAGTACAATAATCATAATCAGAAAAAAAATTTAATCTTCCTCACATATAACGATATTTGTGGTTTATGAAAATACCCCATTATTATACACGCAAACTGCACACAACCTACCTTTTGGGGTATTGTAATATATATATTTTTTAAATCAAATACAAATTAAAAAAGCGCAAAATACCGCAACCAAATACTTTAAATACATTTTCCCGCCATTGAAAGGAATGTCATTTTGCTACAATAGCGCCTCTAGCGGCCAGCGTTGGTGATTCTGTCAAATGGTTTACTGGAGTTGGACTATTATAATTAGTTTACTAACGTAAAACGTTTAACTAACTAATTTGGACGGTTCTAATCTAATCTGTTATTATTTGTCAACAAATAAATATAATTAAACTACTCGTACGAAGAAAATTAAGAATATGTATTTGCTTTTCATAGGCAATGATTCTGAGGCAGTTTTTTTATAAATGCTTTCAGATTTAAAAATCCTACAATTATAATATCCTGTGATTTTAACGGGTCTACGCTACTACATACGAGTACATCAATAATAAAAAAAATAAAATATGTATTTTTTCACTGGAATTCCTTATTTGTAATGAGAATCCCGGATCTTTGTTAGCGCCGTAATCCCGGTGCTGCGCTTGTATTAACCCAAACGTGGAAATATATATTTTTATTGGCAGCATGTTGATAATTGCGTAATATTATTGAGATCTTGGGAAACACGATACAGGTCATAAAGATTTTGGGGTAGGTATTATATTTATTGTGCTGTTTCTTAGAAGTAAAGAAAGATTTATTGAAGCCTGAATGACATTCAGTATTATGTCATGTGATATAACTACACCAAGATTTTTCAGGCAGACGAATTTTTATTTATTAAATTCAGCTAGTAGTAGAAGCAAATTTGCCGTCGTGACTAAACGCTTCTGTCAGTTGATAAAACGATGTCTTTCGTGATGAACAATTTGGGCAACAGTGGCTTTGCTCTTCAATTGAAAGGGTCACTTGCTCGTCAAATAAATTAACGTTGAACTCGTATATTTTTTATTGTTCAAGTTTTCCTGTTCAAAATTATGCAGAAATTAATTTAAACCCACAGTTTAATAACATTTTGGTTGCCAATGAGTAGAAAATAACCTAATAAGACTATATATGTCTGTGTCGGAATTAGACATTAAAATTGTGGAGGAAGTTGATAAAATCTGTATCTACGAGAAAAGCTAAATAGAGCTGTTAATCACGGACTTCATGGATTGCAAATTCTCAAAAAAAATATGAACAGTCAGATATATACATATAAAATATTATTAAGAGCAAATTTAGAATTGGAAACGCAGCGTGGAGTAAATCTAGAAAAATATTACGAGGATTTAAAATCAATACCACAGAGGGTTGTGTGGAAAATAGCGCCTAAAATGACAACATCAATAAATGACGAAACACTATACTTACACTTTAAGGATTAAGATTGAGAACGATCGAGAGGGTTGAGGACGCATTTTAAGTTTCAAAACATTGAGTGAGTTTTTTTGTTGAATTGTGCATTTTTTCATATTTATATTCTTTGTTATTTTGACCAGCTACTTTAATAGTCTTTTAATATAGTTAACAATCAATGTAATAATCCTAATCTATTGTATAATAGGTACATCTGAAATTAAAATAACATATTACGTTTGTTACAACTTCTATTTTCAAATAATAATTTAAATTCCCGGTTCTAGCACCGGGATCCCGGGATAAAAAAAATGCTAGCACAGTAATCCCGGTTCTGAAAATAATTCCCGGGACTGTAAGCCCTAATATATAGTAGACCCTGGGGAAATTACATCAGCGGGTGGTAAGAATACGTCATATTGCACTGAAGGTGGGGATCTATAATATATTATTATGAATAATTATTTAGACTTACCTTCGTAGCAAAAAATAAACATCCGTTCTCAATGACACCGCATTTTAAGTTTAAATCTCAACTCCGTCACGAGTTTCATGGCAATTACCTATATTATTATGCACCACGTGAAAAAACTGCATTAATGTTTGCACGGCTGTTATGAGGTCGGCTAATATTTTTAAATTTAGGCATCCACACGGAATGTTCAAGGAAATTTTATAATAACACGAAATAACGATGGCACGAAGTATTTACCTATCAGAATAATGTCCAACCAATTATGTTCTGACCAAGCACTAATCCGCGGATTAGTCATTTTTTCGTTTTCACTATATCTGAATAACGCTAACGCTCGGGTTAAAGTTAGATTAAGGGGGTTTTTCACTATCTCTGATTATGTTCTGACCAAGCACTAATCCGCGGATTAGTCATTTTTTCGTTTTCTCTATTGTCTCTATATCTGAATAACGCTAACGCTCGGGTTAAAGTTAGATTTGACTAATCAGTGCTCGAACTTCACGTTAGGCGCTATTCCTCGAATCAAAGATGGCGTCAAAACATTCCGAGTTTAACAGCTGAGAAGTGAGTCGAATTTTGTAGAATGAATTTGAATGCTTGTATGATCCATCCTGAATTATTTGATTGTGTTCAAAATAAGAAACAATGTATTAATTCGACACGAATCTATCTAAAATGACCTGATAATCAACATAACATAACCAAAAAATGCACACTTCGCGGTGTGCGGACTGTGACGCATGACAGCCGTGGCAGTAGATGGAGAAACAGCAAACATTTTGCGATGTTGCCAGACTATTTCGGGTGTTATCTATCCGGCAGCTCGAAACAATGGTGAAACGGTCGCCGTTGAATAACGAAGTTATTCTGAACTAGCCAGCCAACGGATAGCTATTCAGATATTTAGCCCGACATAGTGAAATACCCCCTAAGTACTTACCGATGTAAGAGTTCCAACTTTCGGGAGCCGTTGAGAGTTGAGAATATGGAATACAAAATCGGGGTATGTTGTGAGGCTGTAGGGAGGGGAGAGGAAAGAAAACCGTTTAAAGCAACGTTTCGATTCTGATTGGTGGTCTTTTCACATTTGATTCGTTTGAAAGTGTTCCTGCAGACTGATTGTATTCAAACTGTTTCGAATTATATAGTTTTCAACAACCGCCCACAGAACCTACCATTTTAACAGCCCAGTTGTCCTAAGACATTTTTTAATTTATTGTGATTTTACATAACGATTATAAATTAAATTGAAAACAATAGTATAAAATAAATAATAAAAAAGATTAAAAAATACAGCATAAAATGCAATACACTTATTAAGTTACTATCCGACTAACTTTAAAGAACACATGAAATTTATATGCAGTAATAAATACATAGAAAATAAAATTAAAAAAGATATTGTGAATACTTAAGCATACGCAACAAATATGATTACCCGTTATTTACATTAACTAAAAAGTTCTGAACTATTTTACAGGGAGGGGGTATTATGATTTGCCCATACGCTTGCTTAGGTATATTGTATCTATGAATCTACACCAGCCTTGCATTCTTTCCGAATCTACCCAAATTTTAATTATTTTTCAAATTTCATAAATAATAAATACACGCGGCATTTAACAGCCGTTTTTATTTTGTTTTAAAAGGTTAAAGTAAGTCAAGTACATCCCTTAACACCCTGTTTAGATAGATATATTCCTATGTAAAATCCCCTTAAAAGGTTATTAAAACTAAATAAATATGGTCATGGAATGGTACTAACGGATTATTTAGCAGACTTAATATATTTTTTCCAATTTTGGTCAAATTTATGTAAAAACTGTACATTTCAAAGAATGCAAGCTATTAAAGGAATCATAAAATCAATCTTACCTAACTAAAATTGCATACGAAATCAGACTTTGTTTAATTGAATATAGAAATGGGACATGGTAAAACACACACTTCCTTTTGATATAGATAATTAATAAAACAAATATATACAGGTTCGAAAGTTGTATTTAATTAAAGTAAATTCTTAATTGCATGTTCAAAATGTACAACCTTATAATATTCTACAATACGCAACTATGAAAAAACCATTTAAATTCGTGGGACAAGGCGAAAATGCCCAGAAAAAGGTATTATTTAATAATAATATTTGGATGATTTGTATAGCGACCTTTTTTTGAAAAATCACCTGAGAGCACTGTTGGTGTTGATTTATTTCGCACCCAAGAACGATTTTTTTTAATGGTGACTACAAGCCTAAAGGCGTTTTTCCTTAGTGAAACGTGTTTGCATTCCACAGAGATGAGCGTGTGAGGTTCTTCTCTCGAAAAAGAAACCAACATTAATAATTTATTGACACAACCTCTAAATATGATGTATGGGTCCGAATTTGTTAAAGGTCAGTGGGCATTATTTTGAGCACAAAATGCAAATTTGGAGAGATATTCAATAATTTCCCCCGAGCAGTTTGACCGCCATTAAAGTGGCCTCATTAACGTGAGCTTTGCCGGATTCGTTCCATTTCCTGGTCCATCCATCAGTCAGTTCTCCGTATAATTCTTGTATAAACTCTTGTTTATTTTTCGTTTAACATAACATTTCGGATGATAATTTAATTTATCATTCGGATAGCAGAAAAGCACGAAATGTATCGTTACCCGTGAAAAACCACTGGATATACCTAACTATGCATATATATACAGGGTGCGCCAGAGAAACTTACTTATTTGAAAAAATTCCCGACCGTTGAGTTGGGCAGGTAGAGGGGCGGGAGGGGGCGCATCTGGAGTGGGACGTCCCCAAGTTTGTTTCCCATTCTCGTCAGTTGCCATTATGCTGCACACACAGCACGAAACTCAATGAATTTGCTGCGACAACATTTCCCCAACCGCCTCATCTCTCTCCGAGGCGATCTCCCATGGCCGGCGCGCTCTCCGGATTTGACTCCATGTGATTTTTTTTTATGTGGTTATTTGAAATCCCTTGTTTATGTCGATCGACCACGGACCATAGATCACCTGAAGAACAACATTCGCGATGCTATTGCCAATATTCCGATTGATATGCTGAGAAGAGTGGACGAGAACTTCAAAAAACGACTTAACCAGTGTATGCGCGATGAGGGTCGCCATTTAAAAGATGTAATTTTTAAGACAGTATGAAAAAAAACTTGGTACATTGCATTTTCAAATAAAAAAAGAATTACAACGATAACTACAGTGCTTTTGTTTTTATTGAACTTTCAAATAAGTAAGTTTCTCTGGCGCACCCTGTAGTTATATGTTTAATAGATATGTGTATATATACTTGACTTGCATAGTTCCACTGAAAAAATGAAGCCATGTAAATAATAGATAATATTATATTAGGTGTAGGTAAGTACCATAAATCCAAATTAAGACTGTTTAAGGTAGGTACCTACTTTTAATCGTTTGTCTGGATTTGAAATGATTATTTTTAAATTTGATCATTTATTTCCCCAAGATACCCGGCATTGGTTTCAATTTTGAAAAGTCCACGCTTGTACGGAATGACGGGTGTAGGTACTCACCAATACGTTTTCTACGACCCTTGTGTACTCGCAAAGGAATTTAAGTTACGTGTAGGCATAGAAAAAATAAATACAAAGACAGGTTATTGTCATACTAATCGAACAAAAAAATAAGGCATGCTCTTGTTTTATCTTTCATAGCCAAAAGGAACGAATCGAATAAGAAAACAGCGAGCGGCGTAGTAGAGTGGTTTATTTATGGGCGTAGTAGAATACGACGAGAGTGGTTTATTTATGAATACGACGTACTGTCGCTATGGTTGTCCTTCCTACGCACGTATTTTTGCGTTCCCTGTCTCGCTTTATTTTATTTCGACACACCGATTTCGGGTAGTCAAAAGCTTTGAATAATTTTATTTATTTAAATTATAAGCGATTTTTTAAATTTCAAGTGATTTACGAATGGAAAAAAAACTCCATCGGATTTGTGTTTTGCTCGCGAATGATTTTTGCACCCCTCAACACTGGAAGGCATTTTTTTCACAAAAAAAGTGGAAGCTGTTTTTTTTTAAATTCTTTATTTTGGCTTTCACCCATTAGGGGTGATCTTGGCCATACACAATAAACATAACGTAACATATATAAACCAAACATAACATAAAAATAACATAACATACTTAACATAAACGGAACAGTAGGTTATCAAAAAATTATAAAAATAGGAACCTGTGTACAATATAAGTGAGCGCTTTTCGTTATTTAACCAATGATTTTTCTAAAATTAGTAGCGTTTTTTTATTAAACAGAACTATGAAATTGGCAATCTTATAAACAAACACAGCATATGAGAGTAAACAAATGTGATTATAAAACACAAACATACCATGAACATAACATAAACATATCATAACATAACATAACATACACATAACATATCATAAACATAAACCTACCATAAACATAACATAAGTATAACATAAACATAACTTAAAAAAACAATACAGAGCTGGTAATAATAGGTAATTACAAAATTATAAAAAAAGAGCAACCTGTGCACAATAGTAGTGGGCGTTTTTTTTATTTAAAAGAACAGATTTTTCCAAAATTAGAAGCATTATTTTTTTTAAAACAGTACAATGAAATAAATATGAACAAATACAATAAAAGAATAAAGAAAAATATACAAATGCATAAAGAATAGTGTTTTAACTCAGTCAAAATATACAGAGTTGGAATTAGTGAAATAGATGAAAATAAAGATGAAAAAGGAAACCTGAACAAATGAAAGTGAAAGAAATTTGGTTTATATTTGTTATTATGGTCAGATATTAAGGCCATTTTTATAAATAAATTTTGCCGACAAATGGTAAATTTCAGGAGTGTTTAGACTAAGAAGGCAGGGTATACTGGTAGGCAATTTAATATCAAGTTTTACCAATTCATGCATGAAGTTTGGAAATTGGTCATTGATAGGACACTCAAAAAAATTATGGTCCAGAGTATCCTCTGACCCACAATCACAGTACCGCGAACTGACTATGTGGAACCTGGCAAGATAGCTAAGACAACAAGTGTGTCTGACCAACGAACTGAGAGTGGTTTATTTATGAACGAACTTATGAGCGATACCATAAATAAACCAGCGATACTAAGCGCAGAAAATCTCAAGTGTGTCCACTTACGTAGACGTAGTTCGATGCAAATAAATGTAATGAAAAGGGAAGGAAGATTCAGGTTGTGTCGCCCATAAGGGTATTTGAGGGGCTTATTTAACTTTTTTTAAATCCGAGAATTAAATAAAATTTTAAAAAGCAATAAAATTGTTAGATTTGAACTGTAGTTCCCACTTATCCGCGCAGTTAATCAATACCATTAAGTAAAAAGTCAAAAAAATATCAATTTGACCGGTCGGTGGCCGAGTTGACATCGCGCTTGGGTCTCACTCGGGCGTAGTGTGTTCAATTCCTCGGCTGGCTAAGTCCTCCATCACAACACAAGCAACACTTTCAGCTTACTGTGGTGGAAGTAGGAGATTTTCAAATATTGTCAGGTTATTCGTAACCCGGGAATGTTTGTCTTTCTTTTTAAAAAAAAAAAATACATTTTTTGCTAACGGAAACTATCCTTGCCTAACCTAGTTTATTACAGTTTCAGCTGGACAACTACGAGCAAGCTAGCCAAGCTCTGATTTTTCTTCACTTTCACTTGTGGAAAAAGTTTTAATAATAAAAAACATATTTAGATGACTAAAAAAATATATTAAAATAAGTTTTCTGTTTTAGTGAAACTTCAAGCTGATAGGATTATTATCCTAACGACTGTACAGTTTAGGATTGTTGTTAACGGAAGTGGCGCCTTCTGGTATTTTCAAAAATAAAAGTTTTCAAACAGCATCCCCAACGAGAAAATGTCGAAAAGAAAATTTACGAAACTTTGCAAGATTTTCCGACCCATATTCCAAGCAATTTTTTACCTTTTTCCACAACCATCACAAAAATTTCCAAAATTACAAAAGGAAATTTTTTCCAAAAAATTACAATTTTTCCGGAAAAAAAATTTCAGAAAAATAAAAATTTCTTAACATGAAATTTACCAAACTTCACTTAGGACGGATTGTTTCGGAGAATTTGAACAATTCATCAAATTTCAACGTTCATTTTCAAGTTCTGTGAAAGATTTTTTCAAGTTCTGTTTTTATTTCAGTTTTGTCAAGCAACTAGCCTACAATGATATAAAAACATAACTTGAATAAGTCTTTCACAGAACCCGAAAATGAACGTTGAAATTTGATGAATTGTTCAAATTCTCCGAAACAGCCCGTCCTTAACATAAAAAGATAAATATTTTTATCTAAATTTCAAAACCCATGTTCCGATTTTAAAAAAAATAATTTTCCCAAAAAAATAATTTCATAACCTGGCTAATTTCCAAATTCACATGAAGATACATGTAGTTTAAAAAAATATTTCAGCCAATTTTCCTAGAATATTTTTTCAGAAACATTTTACAGGATGGATGTGAAAAATTTCAAAACTTCGTATAACAAAATCAAACATAAATGTCTTTTGTTCCGGTGACTGCTACCACTGGATCGCCCGATATTATTTTTCCAAGGTACCAAAACAGGGTCGCATCTCGGAGTATTTAGACCTTACCCCAGCACTCGGGACTCTGTTGGAGTAGACCTTATATTTCCCTAGATACCCTAGGACGAAAATTGGACCATTCGAAAACTCCCTCTTCCCTCGTGGGGCCTTCAGGGAACCAAGGAAGAGTGGAGACAAGATCCTCTTCCCCAGCGGGGCCTCCAGGGAACTAAGGGGGAGTGGACTTAATCGTGGGGCCTTTAGGGAACCAAGGAGGAGTGGAGAGGAGAGACGAAGGCCTCTTCCCTCGTGGGACCTTCAGGGAACCAAGGAGGAGTGAGAGGAGCAACGTGACTCTCTGCCCTTCAGGGAACCGAGGGGGAGTGGACTCCTACGCCATTGGGCCTACAGGGAACCAAGGAGGAGTGAGAGGAGCAACGTGACTCTCTGCCCTTCAGGGAACCGAGGGGGAGTGGACTCCTACGCCATTGGGCCTACAGGGAACCAAGGAGAAGTAGACTCCTCCGTCGCGGGGCCTACAGGGAACCGAGGAGGAGTGGAGAGGAGAGACGTTACCCTCTTCCATCGTGGGGTCTTCGGGGAACCAAGGAGGAGTGGAGAGGAGAGATGAGGCCACCTCCATGAACTCTTCCCCTGTGGGGCCTTCACGGAACCAAAGGGGATTGGAGAGGCGAGATAAGATTCTCCATGATATATTGGTGTATAACCGTTTTATGGAGAACATGAAAAAAAAAAAAATAAATAAATAAATAAGACCTGGGAACACACATTGTGGAACCAGAAGACATAGCCACATATCCAATGACAACCCTGGTGAACTTTATAAAAGAGACCGGGTGACTGGTAAAGGAATCAGGTAACATATTATTATTAGGTTCATTCAAATTTATGACAGGTATGGTACAGGTGGTCAGAACTATATGTAAACCGTCTCCGCTCTATAAATAAAATATGTATATCTTAAGCTGTTTTACGCATTAAGGTAATAACATGGAGAATATTTTGATAATTTCATTATAAAAAAAATCATCAATTTTATTAAAACTCGAGATATAAATCAGCGACAGTTCCGAATCCGACTATACTGACAAGAAATGTGTCAGTTTTTAATAACCCAGCCAACAGATACACCTGCTTGTTTGCTAATACAGTATGGTTGCAAGATTTGTCCTTCATGGTAGATATAATCCATTTTGAAAAATACACTTCATTACGAGCATTTGTGACAATGGCGATCTGTGACTTTTCAGTGAGATGGAGTGGATTGAAAAAAATTAACCCATAAAAAACAAAGAAAACAGGGAATTTCTAATTTTTGGCGAATTATTAATATTATTTTTCTACATCGGATATGCAGTAAACCATTAGTTTTTTTTCGTGGATTAGGGATAAAAAAATTGTTTAAAGTAAAACTTACGGTTTCTGTTTTTTTTAACTTTATATATAATAAAGCAATAGGAACTAAAACTTACTTTTATATGTCGAACAAACCAATATGCGGCTAGCCAGAAATTACCTCAAGGATTGCAGGAACGAAAATGAAAACATAATGGTTTTTTTTTATTTGTCTTGCTAGATTTTTTGTAACATACTTGTTCAGATGCAAGTTATATAAAAAAAAATATATGTATGATCTTTGACTAGAATAATAATTAGTAATTGAACAGTTCTTTTTATTAATTATGTGATTTATTCCTTAGGATTAGGAATCTTTTCACATTTGTATTTACGACGTTTCTGTCATCTCACAGACTTGTTATTTCTTTCAGAATTATGATCTCTTTCAGATTGGATATCTCTCCCAGATTGGCGATCTCTCTCTGATAGATGATCACTCTCAGATTTATGTTCCCTCTCAGATTTACGATCTCTATCAGACTGGATATATCTCCCAGATTGGCGATTTCTCTCTGGCAGATGATTTCGCTCAGATTTATGATTTCTCTCAGATTTATGATTTTTTTCATGGCGACTTGAAATGGTTCTTTCTGTGGATCGACTGGGTGAGAGCAACCTTCGGGTTCCGGAGCGCTCACTGTTATGCTCTCTTCTATCGGAGGATTCTCTTCTGGAACGGCGGTGTTTATAATCACTTTTAGTTCGGGTTTTTTCGTTTCCAGTGCTGGGCGGAGACTCTGACCATCTCCAGTGGTTCTCTTTACTTCTGCAATACCAAACATGGAAAATTATAAGGTAATGAACTTTGTAAAGCTCTCCACGCATATTTTTTTAATTTGAATTACATAACAATATGATGTAAATAATGTGCATGGTTAAATCCACTTGTTAGGTGGGCCATACAAGAAATTTTCATGCTTAAGGAGTTCTATTGTTTCGGTCCCTCGAAGAATGAAATTTAAAAATGGCCCCATTACCCTCACATTACCCCCTTGGAAAAACTTGTATTTTATAGAGAAATTCACTTGTATTTTCAAAAATACGAAAATATAAGTGTGTCCTATTATTAAAGGCCGAATTACACCTGCCGAGAGCTCGGCCGAGTCACTCGCTTTGTTACTGAGTAACTCGGTAACTTTGTTACTCGGTTGAGCAACTTATAGGAGAGTAGAGGTGATCACATGTAGAAGAGACAGTTCGTTGAGATTAGTTTAAGATGCTGTTGACATTGTTATTCCAAGGATGGAAAGTTTTGAATTTTTTTCTTTCACTGAATCACTCGGCTGATCGCACTGACCGAGTGGAGAGTGAGTGAAGCGCCGAGTTGAGTATGGAGGGGGTACTTACTCGACCGAGCGAATAGGCCTTGCTTCTGCCAGAACTACTCGTCTGCTACTAGGCTGTACTGGCTGCACTATCTGTATGTCTATACTGATCACATCAAGCGAGCACTCGGCAGGTGTTATTCAGGCATCACAATAGTATATAAATAATAAGAGATATTTACCTAGATCTAGAAAAGGATCCACGCCTACTCCTGTGAGAGTCACTCGGTGCGATACTTCCACTTTCATAATTTCCAAACATATTATTGGGATTTCGAAACACATGCAGAAAGTTGCAAGCTCTTCCTTTAGGACACCGCTTTCCGGCAAACAATCCTGGAAAATAAAAGAAAACGCTATTAGTTCATGGCAATAGACAAACCTTACTGTTTTGAGATATAAACATTATATTTTTAAAGAAATACAAAGGTTCCGAGATTATGAATAACATGACAATATTTGAAAAATTTCTACTAGGCACCATCTTTATAAATAGAAAATAGCAGCATAGGAAATTAACCCACAACGCCTGGGTGGGAACCTAACGCATCTGCCCCCCACCCAGCTACTAACTAATCAATTAGGCTATATATATATATTACGTATTATTATTATTGGCTTACCACAAATGGCCCTCTTCCAAGAAGGAATGTCACAAAACCGCAGCGACACTTGCTTCCCGCCATACCACCGCCCATGGAATAATCTATAGGCATTTAATGCTTCCGGTAAAGATGCATACTCTATGTAAGTATTTCCCCTCAAGTGACGTTCATAGTTACAGCAAACCTAAAATAGCAAATATGTACATACTTAGATTTGAGAATAGTTAACCCACAAAAAATCAATGTATGAAGAAAGTGATATACATCTTGTCATTTGTTCCAGTATGTTTCAATTTTAAAATGCTTCGAAGAAGGTGTATGGGTATTAAATGTTTTTACAGAAGTTGAATGATATAAAGCGCTATTTTCACACCTTAAATTGGACAACTCTTCCCAGCGTCTGGAACTCTGGTAGTACATCATCAAAGAACTCTTGAAAGTGTCGGTAAGTGTCATTGTCTTCGTACTCCAAAAGAATATCGTTGTCATATTCATTTGGTGTTGAGTGATCCATGCAGAAGTGTGAATAAAAATTCATGGCCAACAATGTCTGAAAATGTAATTGTTTATTTTATTAAAAAGCATGTACATATTAGCAGCCTTTGTCGATCCAATTGCAACTAAAATCCTCAATAAAAAAGCAGAAAAATGATATAATGTCTAGGGAGTTTTTTTATTTTTTGGCAATGCTCTACCACTGCCTCGGTAACCATATATTGGATAACCAACACCTATGCCACAGGTCACTCCAAGTGGTTTGCTACGTTTAATGATTTAGCAGGATTGCCCGGGTTCTTCTACCGTCGCCCCGGGAACCATTTATTAGATAACCAACTCCTCTGCCACAGGTCACGCCAAGTAGTTGGCTACATTTGGTGATTTAGCAGGGGTGCCCGGGTTCTTCTACCGTTGCCCCGGAAACTATTTATTGGATACACAACACCTCTGCCACAAGTCACCCCAAGTGGTTCACTATGATTGGTGGTTTAGCAGGGATGCCTGGGTTCATCGGTTGAGGTGTGTTCCTGCGCCTCATGATAGCCTGCCCACCAGCTGCGTGACATGCCAGATCGAGAGAGGCTGGTTTGAGGAGACCCTTTGACCTCTCCAACTGGTCTCTCGACCCATCACCTTGCGCCGCAGTAGGAGGGATATATTCATATTTTCGTCACTCCTGGACACACCGATCCCTAGATCCTACCCAACCCTCATACCTTTTACCTTTCGTGAACTTCTCTTCCTTAAAAAAGACCCTCAACACAGCATACAAAAAGATGACATGTGTGAGGTTAATGTAAAAAAAGAAGAAAAAAAACACTTAGCCCAGGAATTTTTGGGGTCTTGTGGCTAAAAAAATTTATGAAATGCTGCCTTAGAAAATGGCCATAATGGTAGTTGGAGGATCACTGATAATGAGGGGTATTTTATCATCCTCTTGATAGCTTTTCTACAAAATAATAAATATTTTCGATTTAGGATTAATTTTTTTATTGTCCGAGTTTACTATTCCGTAATAATAATTATTTTTTATGGTAAACTAATGTTTAAGACAAGATTTTTTATGCATAGCACAAAGGGTAACAATTATTTTATAAGCAATAATTATTAGCCTGAAACACTCATCCACATTGAAAAATCTCCTGATAAAAGATACATGACGCCAACGGGACTTGAACCCGTGTCCTTTCGATTTCCGGTCGACAGCTCTGACCACTGAGATATGGCGGCTTATCTCTTATCCGCGAAATAATTCAATATATACTATTTTCGCCACAAAATGTAGACAATTTGTCTCGACGCCATATATACGACGCTCGACGCTTATAAAATAATTACTATTCCGTACTCGAACACATGAATAGTGGCTATACAGGGTGTATCGGCAAGTACCCGACAAACTTTAACCAGCTATTCCTCAGCACATTTGGAGTAAAAAATGTTATGGGCGCTTTGCTGTCCGGTAACATTTTTTTTCCATTAAAAACAAAAAATAAATAAAAAAATCCACACTCCGTCACTTTGCCTTGTTTCTCGCGTTCAACAGCTGTTATTAGCAAGTGCGTCAAAAAGTGTCCTCGTTCTTTTGTACACACTAAATAATAATAGTTAAAAATGAGACGAATGGTGCTGTGCCATTTCGTTGTGATTGTAAAAGCGCGCCAACGTAGGTACGTACGTACATTATTCAACGAAACTCGAACAAAATATTGCCAGACGGGTTTTCAAACTTTGACAAAGGATAAAACATTGGTGACATGTAGTGAAAATATGAATAATAAATTTTTTATTAAAAAAAAATGTTACCGGACAGCAAAGTGCCATAACATTTTTTACTCCAAATGTGCTAAGGAATAGCTGGTCAAAGTTTGTCGGGTACGTGCCGATAAACCCTGTATATCATATAATTTAGCAGAATTTTCTACCTGTTGTGAGAATTTATTTATTAATATGTTATACTACGGATAAGCTATCAAGAGGATGGTATGATTTGAGATTTTCACAGCCGATTGCAGTGCAATGCTATCCGAAACATTGGCTAAAGAAGGAGGTAGCGCAACACGGCATAATACCCCAAAAACAAATCATTATATCAAGAGGATGATGAAATACCCCATAATATTACATAATTATCATATCTGTAGAAAAAAGAATGGCCTCTTAATACAAGAACTTAAATACAAGAACTTAAAAGGCTCACCTTGCTGACTCCTGGCTTCCGATGATTTCGAGAGCAACTGTCTCCAAACCGGCAGGCACCAGTTTTACTAAAGAAGGGACACATCTCTTTGTCTGGGTTAGTTTCTCGACCGGTTAAAAGTTCACTGGGCAATTCTCCTTGCCCGGCGGAAAACTCTTCCAGCCTCTTCATGAACTCTCTGTGGCTCGTCAATTGATCTTCTTCTAATTTCTTTCTCTTTTCTTCAGCCTCTTGGATCTTTTTTTGTTGTTCTTCCCATTCCTAAGATAATAAAAAAAAAAATTGACAATAATGAAATGCAAAGACGAGAATTAAACTAAGGATTACAGAAAGCACCTGGGATAAGGTATAAGGTTTTTATTATCTTCTATCCGGTAATTTTGAAATTAGGAACATTAGACGTAATGTCTGAAATCTACTTTGCAAAAAATTATAACTATAACTAACTAGGTAAGGTTAGGATAATTTCTGCAAGTGTAACAAATATTGTTACGTTGGCAGGCTGCTTATTAAAATTGAAACTCTGATCAGCTACTGTCAAATGCTTAATTTTTAAATGATAATAAATACCTTTTTAATTCTCAAATCTTGCTGAGCTCTCTCGAAGCGTGCTTTAGAAATTTTCTCTTGCAACTGCCTCCATTGCACCTGTGCTATCAACTCTGTGCGCAGCCATTTTTCATTTTCTTCTTCATTGATTCTTTCTTCCTCAGACCTCTTAAAAGCCTCCAATCTGTCTTGCTCGGCAGTCCATAACTTATACTCTTCCGTAGATTCTTTTTGCAATAGAGCTATAAAAAAGACATACATCATATTATACAATAAAGTACTTGATACTATCTCGAATACAAATACCAGAACATCATTATATGATTATATCAATTTACAATCTTTTAAAGAACAATCTTGAATAATATTTTGTATTTCCATTGAAGTCTAAAAACCTTAAAATATTTTTAAAAATAAAACAATTAATATAAATAATACCTTGCTCTAAAATCACTTCTTCATTTTTCGCTCTGAGCTGCCTTATTCGTTTTCGTCTCAACTTTTTGGCTTCTTTACGCCAAGTTCTGTGGGCCACAAATATGAGATTTATAAATTAAAGAATGCAATAATATTTTACGCCATACTAAAATGTTTATTAAATTCCGATAAATATAAATATATCTTAACCATCATTTCAAATCTGTGCAAGATACCTCCAGATCTGATAATATTATTTGCTATTAATGTGCAAGAACTAGTGAAATTTAGTCATTAAATTTAAATAAAGATTATTCTCCAATGTCTTCTTGAATCTAGTGTTTCAGTAAACATACTTGCAGGGGTTATTATATTTAAAACTTTAATTATTATTCCATTTTCTTGGATCAATTTTTCGCATAGTTTTCATCAATAGGACAGATGATATCGTCAGACAGGAAGGTTTGAGAGCAGGAGAAAATGCAATAAACAGTTTAACCTTAAGTTATGTACCAACGCTCGTTCGTGTTCGGTAGATTGGCTCGATCGAGCATGTTAACTTGGAAGCATGCTCGTCATTGCGTCCACATGCTCGAGCAGCTCGACACAATACTCCTTAACAAAGGCAAGACCGTCGAGTATGAACGAGCGTTTCCACGCCTGTTCATATTCAATGGTTTTTCGCTCATTCAAACACCTCTCAATGTGTGTATCGATTCGCTCGATGTCTTTTTGTTTGATATCGAGGAACAGTTCGATGCGAAAAAGGGACCGTAATTCTTGCTCGATGTTCGACAGAAATTTACGATTTGACTGAGCGTCTTGGTGATATATATATGGCATCTTGGGTCGAGCTGCTCGAGCGTGTGGACGCAGCGACAACCATGGTTCCAAATCAACATGTTCGATAGAGCCAAGTCGTGGAGTATATATTGCAATACATCATAATTCATAAATAATTTAACTAACCTGCCCATTTTAGTTAATATCAAATAGTCTCCGACTTTCTCAGAATGTCGACAGCATAAATCGACAGGTCGACAGTTTTTCCAATGTTTACAAAATTTTACAATACCACAACTACCATAGATATACCACTCACAAGCACTTTAACCTTAAAATATCAAACGTCAATGTCAAAAATGTTGTAGTGGGTGTTGCCAGTAAAAAATGTACATTTTTATTTTACGAAGTGAAAAAAGCTGGTTTGCGGTTGTTTATTCATGCTATTAGAATATGATAAGATTAAAAAAAAAACAGAGTGTTGTGATTGGCAATAAAATTTTTAAAAACTAGTTGTTCTGTCATTCTGTAGATCTCGCGTCCATAAAAGCATGTTGCCATAAATAAACCACTCTCCATATTACTAATTTGTTACTACTATACTTAAGGGGAGTTTCATGTTAATACTATTCATGTAAAAGAAAAGGAGGAACTAGTAAAAAAATATGAGTTACTTAAGTTCGAACACTTTTAAAAATTTATTTTAAAAAATGTATAAAGTTGGGTTAGTCTTAATCTAGGCTTAATAAAAGTCTTAAATTATAATTCTTTTCTGGAACCACGGATCTCCACGTTCGCACTTATCACAGATACACAAGCGGCAACTTGGGTTGGATCTGAAGGGCAGAATTAGTTCAGCCTGGGCCAAGGCTCCGAAGGGTGGAGTCGACAGGCAGCGACTCCTGAGAGGGCAGCTTCCTGGTCGGAAGATCCTCGGTGACCGCTCCAAGGGGGGGAGGTCAGGAAGTTTCTCGGCGGAGGCGATACGGTTACTCCTGCGAGGGCAGCTTCCTGGTCGGAAGAGCCTGCTCCGAGGGGAAGGCCAAGATGATGACCCCCAAGATGATGACTGTCGAGTGCGGAATGGGAACTGTCGAGTGCTGACTGGGAACTGCCGAGAGGGCAGCTTCCTGGGCGGAAGAGCCTCGGCGACCGCCTCACTGGGCGGCGAGATTATCACTCTCTGACTGGGGACTGTTATCTGTCGGTTGCGGAATCTGTCTTCAGCTGCGGAATCCGGCGATCGTAGCACGCCTGTGGTGGGGTGCTGGAACTAAAGTGGTTCCGATTTACACCACTTCGGTACATTGTCTGAGTCCGTGGCGCTGGCATCGCCATTCTCACCGCTAGATTTATTATTATTTTAAAATAAGTTAAAATTACATTTGTACAACAGACCTTCAAACAATTGCAATATAGTCTAGCCTTGGGCGAAGGTTTTTACTGCCGGGTCGCTGGCTTAACAATACATCCATTTCAGATTTACGACTTCATGGGTGTATTTCTAAGTTGGCTTTCTAATTTTTTATTGCGGGACCGGCGAAGCTATTCACTAAATATTTAAGGTCTAATAATATCCGAACTGCCGCCTCCATCTACGTGTAAAATCACAGAGACAAATGCTGGCGCACGTGTTCACTTTGATCTTTCTGTGAATTCAAGTCACGTAGATACCTAGGGACATATCAAATTGTCTCTAATAAATGCTTTGTCTGTTTTGACCCCTCTTCAACATAAATCATGACAGACTGTTGAAAAAAATATTGAGAATCCGAATAAATCGTCGGTAATTTTTTTTCATAAAATGGCAATGAAGAATTTTTCTTCATATGTTTCTTTTCTATGCATTCAAATGTTTGACGAGTTGACGAAGTTTGTTTGTGTCAGTTTGTGTGTGTGGTTTACAGGTTTATTTACGATTTTTGTCGTTTGTGTTGTGAGTTTAGTTCGAAAATAATAGACAAAATCCCGAATCAGCTGTATTGTGTCAATCAAAGGGGTATTTACTGTTTGTAACTGGTGGTGTCAAATCATTTTGAGTTCCTGAATAGGTTCAAATAAACTTCAAACATGCCGTTTGCGAATCAACCTTCCGTTCACATTACGGAGTTGACCGACGAAAATGTGAAGTTTATAGTCGAGGATACGGAATTGAGGTAACGCAATGAATCTTTTGTTCTCTCTAAAACGATCACGCGATCATTTGCAAAAAACTTTTAAGGTAAACTTTTGACCAGCTTCCCTTATTATGTACGACTTTCACTGAGTAACACTTTTCTTATTTTATTACTTAGCGTGGCTAACAGCATGAGGCGAGTCTTCATTGCGGAAACTCCCACAATGGCTATTGATTGGGTACAACTAGAAGCTAACTCTACCGTTATCAGCGACGAGTTCTTGGCACACAGGATTGGACTCATTCCACTTATCTCTGATGAAGTTGTGGATAGACTTCAATACACTAGAGTGAGCATACTACTTAATCGTATTACACCTATTAGGCACTGCGACACGTAAACTTCGGAGTGGCAGTACCATGCTCCACTCCAATTACATCTTTGATCACAATGTTCCCCGTTTTGGTAAAATTTTACTTACATCTACCGTTTTTTAATACGCATTTTGGGCAACTAAGCGAATCTGTGGCAGAATGTGGAGACTCAAACCTAAAATGATGCAGTGGCTATATACAGCCGTTGTAAAACCAAGAATCATGCATGCAGCCTTGGTCTGTTGTAGGAGAACAACACTGAAAACAGTGATGGCCACATTCAAACACATACAGGGACTTGCATGCAGAGGAATCACAGAAGCCATGCGAACCACTCCAATACCAGCCATGGGAGTGCTGCTGAATCTACCCCCACTAAAGTTAGAAATAGAGGGGGTGGCGATGGCGGCAGCCTACAGGTTACAATAGAGAGGCGAGTTATCCAAAAACAGTCACACGGAGATCGAATCAAGACTGAGGGCGATTATTCCAACAGCTGGAATGAGGCAGGACGACAAACAAGCTGAATACTTCGTCAGACAGCAGTTTAGAGTGACTTACCCCACAAGGGAGGAATGAGACACGGTTCCAGGCCCTACCCACAAACAGGAACTAATCTGGATCACAGATGGGTCCAAGATGGAGGAGGGAACAGGGGGCAGGGTTTGTTTACAGGGTTCCAAGAAGAACTTAGTATACCTCTAGGAACACATTGCACTGTATTTCAAGCTGAGATGGAGGCCATCTTAGCTTGTGCACAGGAGAACATACGTATCGGGTACAGGAATAAGAACATAGGCATATGCTCTGATAGCCTGGCAGCCCTAATGGCACTGGAAAGTAACCGATGCGACTCCAGACTGGTGATGGAATGCAAAACCACACTTGAAGAACTTTCTACCATTAATAAAATAACCCTGATCTGGGTACCAGGACATTTATTGTCGTAAATACAATTTTTTTGCATTTACGATTTTGAGAAAAGGTGCTATTTAATATTATTTACGTAAATATTAATTTAAAATACCGATGTGAAATTCGCACTTGTAGGCACTGCCAAACTAATGATAGAAAACCCGAAACACATCACAAGAAGTTAGAAAAGCAAAATCTAAATATAATTAATTGATTGTAAAATTAGCCAACAAATCTCTTTTATCAAATCTTTTTTATCTGCTGACTGAGCTGTGGCTCATTATCTTTGTTGTTGAATACATTCTCCACATTCAAAACATCTGGGTTGAGATCTGCATGCAGCTTTGGTATGACCAAAACGGCAGCAATTGAAACATTGAGTGGTGGGAAAAGTATACATTTCAACTGGTAATGAGTTGAAGAATAAATATATATGGGAGGGAAGAGATTGACCTTCAAAGGTGATGACGACAGATTGGGAGGGCTTTCAAGAAATTATACCCTCAGAGGAGTCCTTGTAATTTAGCCTCCTGGCTTTTATGGGATTGCCAATGTGTTGGGGGGTTGAAAGTGAAGACAGAATTTCTGCGATGTACAGATCGGTCGAGATATCTTTGACCAGGCCCACGCGAGTGACATTGAAAGTGGGGATATATGCCTTGAACTTTGAATGAATTAGATGAAATGAAGATGTTTTTGATGAAACTGTTGGCAGCTGACCCTGAGAGGAATTCGATGGAGATTCGGAAGCGACCCCCGGCTTCTACACCTTCAGGCTTGATTGAAAGTTTCTTGCTATATGATAGGAATTTACCAAATTCAAGAGGGTGGATAGTTTTTCCTTGCTCAGTTTTTTGGGCGTATACTATGAATGGGCCACGGGAATGAGGAGGATAAAAGTTTGTTGGAGGATGTTGAGTAAGTGCTGGTGGGGACTGTGAAGTCGAAGGCGAGTCAAGTTTTATTGGGGAAGAGGGAGTAAATTTCCTTTTTTGGTAGAAGTCAAAATGACAGAATTACTGTCAGAAATTTCTACATTTTCAACGCCATAATAGGCCATACTGGCCATTTAAAAAATGCGTGTATTCTGTCCTTGTAATGTGGAAATGATTTTTTCCAGAGAAATTTACACAGGTATCCTTCGTAGTGTATTTCGCTAAATCTAAATATAGTTAATAATAATTGATTGTAAAATTAGCCAACAAATCTCGAATCATATATCTAAAATTATTTAAATAAAAAACCCAAATGATATAAATAATTTAAACTCGACTCGGCTCGGTGACAGTTGACACACTACCATGCCATATCTGGCTTTGTTATTATTATCTTCTAGCTGTACCCCACCAAGCGTAGCTGTGGCTCAGTCTGTATGTGCAGATAAAGAAACAATAGTGCGTGTTATTTACTTCCAACAAATTGCGCTGTTTTTTTCAAAAAAAATCATGATTTTACCTGACACAATTGACATCTATATAATATAAGTATATAAAAACACATGCATATTCGAATGCAACACTGTGTCAAAATTTCAAAACAATCGGTGAAGAACTTTTGGAGATTTAAGATTTTGGACAAATGAACATTTACATTTTTATTTATATATAATATATTATAGATGGTTGTGTTTAACATAAATAAATTGATTATTTTAGGATTGCGTGTGCGTGGACTTCTGCGCCCAATGTTCCGTGGAGTTCACCTTGGACGTCAAATGTCTGGATGAACAGACCCGCCACGTGACCACGGCAGACCTCAAGTCTAGTGATCCGAGAGTGGTCCCAGTGACTTCCCGCCACCGGGAGGACGACCAGGCAGAGTACGGAGAGACAGACGAAATCCTCATCATCAAGCTGCGAAAAGGCCAAGAGTTGAAACTGAGGGCTTATGCCAAGAAAGGTAAATGTGTGTTTAATAAATTAAAATTTTGGTGAATTGTGGCGACCAAAAATCTAGTGAAACTGGTTTAGTCGCATGTGTTGAAGAGAGGATTATTTTGGCAGCCCTGTGAATATTGTCTATGTTGTTTACTTTTCTATGGTGTGAATTTTAAATATCAAAAATAAAACTTCACTAGCATTTTGTACTCACTTTTGTTTCGACATCTAAAGCTAAAGAACGGGATGGGGGTGTTATGAACGGAGACATAATGACTACCAGCCGACGTACTAAGCTTTTATAAGCCTAAAATTCCTAGCGAAGTCTTCATCTGTCAAATTAGCGAATGAAACGATCCTCTGGCGAAACGTTCTTGTTAGTCTCAAAGCATATGCTTCAGCTTGCTCTACATTATACACGGTGTCCAGAAACTCGTAGTACAAGCGGGAAACTGGAGAATCTACACCACATGGGGAACCCAAAAAAACATAAAGTTTTTTGATTTGAGCTTTTTCACAAAAAAAAAAAAAAAACCAAAAAAATATATTTTTCGGCTATTTTTGGGTTAAAGTTTTTTCTGGTGTTTAGGGTTGAACAACAGATGTTTTAACCCTGCAGAGCAGAAATATTTTATGATTACACCGGATTAAATGAAGGGTGATTTCAAAATAATGCTTCAAATCCGAGTTTCTTCATTTGTTTTACTTTCAAATAGTTTTAATTAGTTGGGTACTTTGATCTTCAGTAATAATTTATAAGAATTTGATTAAAAAAAAAAAAAAAAAAAATGAACTTCTAACTCGATTTACTCGATAACGAAAGCTCAAATAAAAAAAAAAATACTACAAAATCGACTCCAAATGTGATGTAGATTCACCAGTTTCCCGCTTGTACTACGAGTTTCCGGACACCCTGTATATTGAGATAAAATTGTATTAGAATAAAATAGACTAGATTTTGACAGTCGTTGAAGACAAGTTGGTGTTGACTGGTTCGACCCACACATTGTTCGAGTGGAATGACTTTTGATGTTTGGCGTCTAAGTATATACGTACCTTCGACGAGACTCGAGAATAAGAAAGTTGATCAATGTTTGTACTTTCAACGGCAATAAGGAAGTTGAGTCCATTTTTTTTATTTTTTTTTATCAATGTTCGCATTCAAACTTAAATACTGGTATTTTTTTTTTTTTTTTTAAAGTTTGTTTTCATAATTAAATTAATTCTCAAAGTTTAAATTTTATTAAGCCCGCCAAAACGAGCGGAATCCGAGCGGTAAGAGGCGGGTGTGGTGTGACGTCATTAGAACTGTGAAAACCACGTCGCATAAGCATTTTGTATCGAAAAATTTGTAATTCTTCAACAAGGAATTCCAGTAATTTTTTTACCAATGTTAACCGTCTATTAGAATTGATGTTATTAAAAAAAAAAGAAAATTGATTAAGATTTCATAGTTAAATTAATATTTTAAGTTAGAATATTTGCTTTTCTCGCCCAGTACGGTACTTGTACGGTATTGCCGTCGCTACTTGTTGACGTTCCCCGCGCGAATTCAGGACCACCGCGCAGAAAAGTAAAGACCAATAGTAAAATAACGGTTTACAGCCCAGTTCACTGTTTGACTTTTCTGGGCGGCCGGCGGCCTGAAGTGTATCACATGCTATGTGACATGAATAATAATAAAAACTTCTAAGTTATGCAATAAACAACATATTATTATAAAGCACTCTACGAATATGTATCTTTAGAAATCCATTTCATATAATAATAACAACAAATACGTACATATATTTGACAAACCCAAATAAATCTTTGGCCTATACACCTCTCTCATCTAAACCGACCATCTCTCATGTAATAGAAAGAGATGCACCATAGGTGATCTGTTGTACGTACAATCACGACACATGTGACGTCAGAATTCTTTCGACCAATCGTGGAGCGTATATAGTCAATTGCTATTCAATGCTTTTTCAAGAACGTTTAACTAATTCTAAGAATAATAATATAGAAATATATTTATATATTTAGAATCGATATTTTTTGATCTACATGAACATATTTTTTATAAGTCAAAATATTTTTTACTCAACTTCCTTATTGCGAGTGGCCTGGATTGAAGAATTCCTGTCCATGTCTTAACCTATTCACAGTCTTTCAAATTGATAATGTTACATATTTATTATTACTTTTAATAAACATTGTATATTTTTAATTTTAGGGTTTGGTAAAGAACACGCCAAGTGGAATCCTACAGCTGGAGTTTGCTTCGAGTATGATCCCGATAACTCCATGAGACACACCCTCTTCCCTAAACCTGATGAATGGCCAAAAAGTGAACATACCGAGCTCGATGATGATCAATGTGAGTTGTTTACATACACATATGTATAATACTGATTGGATTATTTGTATAGCGCCATTTTCATAAGAAAATCACCTCAAGAGCGCATGTATCTAACTAACTTAACATCAAGGGTAGGCAGAGACACAACTCTATCTTGGCACACACTCTTTGCTTTATTCACATTCCAACATACTCTTCTGTTATTCTGACTCTTGACATGGCCTGACTCGAGTACTTGATTCACCTGATCGTGCCCACAGTGGCGTACACAATGACGTTTGTAATCGGATGGGTAATAGAAAAAAACAATGATTAAATTGATATTTTAAAAAATTACCCCAGACAACACCAATTGTGCAAGTTTTCGTTAAGAAAGGCAAAGCTTCTAGCTGCAGCCGATGTTGGTTGGGATTACCTAAATCACATCAAATACCGAATAGCCGCATTATTTATGCATATTACACAAGCCATTTACAGCATATATATATAATATATATATATAAAATTTCCCTTTTTCTTGCCAAATAATTTTTAAGACAGATATAGATAATAAGTTTTTTTTTTAAAGAAAGTCAACATGAAATTATCATTATTTCCATAGTAAAATTGAATTATTAGTATATGTATCAACAGATGGCACTGATTGCTACATTTGCTGGCATTGCCGAAAAGCACCTTTATAGACACTAACACAAAGGAGTTGTCCCTTGTACACACAATACTTTTTTTGTGTAGAATACAGTTAACATTTTTGTAATATTTTGACGCTTATGTTGTATTGTGTACTTAGTTCTTGCTTTTGACAAGTTACTGTAGAGCGGTATTTTTGAATGTAAAGATTTTATTCTTCCAATAATGTTACATTGTATATTTAAGTAATATATTTAAGTAATATTAAGGTAGGGTAGGCAGTGCTTATGTGCCTATATGGACTACCTCTGTGCTTATATCAGCCTTATGTTCTTTCCGACTGGCTTTACATACTTTTAATATTTTTATTGAAAATGGAATGCCCCGGCAGGCCCAAATAGCAGTCCAAGAGAGAGGTTGTATGTACGTCATCGATAGTCGTCCTTCTCGCACGTCCTTGTATGAAACCAAAAACGACACAAGAACGAAGACGTCCAGTACAACCTCTCTCTGGGACTACTATTACACATAAGTTCACAGCCCTGGTGAACTTCTTAAAAGGACTGAGCAGAAGAAGAAATAACAGCAAAGTAATTAGGTGAAACATGGGAGATTACAACAATATAACATTTAAATCTCAAATAAAAAGCTGGATACAAAACATAGGGAGATCGGAAATAGATAATATACTGAAACCAAAATATAGACTGAAACCGAAACCACTCAACTGAACAAAAAAACACATCTAATATATTTATAATTATTTCAGATAAAACACTATTTTATATTATCCATACGCACGGAAGATCTCAGTGAGGATATCATTATCTCTATTGGTTACAAAAAAGGAAGATAATACACACATTATTATTATTACAACGATTGGTATAATGGACGCATGTCTCTGCTGACGGACTGTCTCCGAATTGATAATAATTGACTAATTTCATGTTCCAGGTGAGGCGGAATACAATTGGGAAGCGAAACCAAACAAGTTCTTCTACAATGTTGAGTCGGCGGGAGCCTTAAAACCCGAGAACATTGTGATGATGGGAATTGCTATCCTGAAAACTAAATTATCAAATCTCCAAATGCAACTGAGTCATGAGTTACAAAGCGATGCACTTAATATTATTTAGATGTAAGGAAAAAATTGTGGAAGTTTTTTTTTAATAAAAATATATCCACTTTGTTTATAATGAAATAAAGACATTTTAGCATTATGCATTTTTTTTTACTGTTGCTTCACTCCAAAATAAACTCAACTTTTTTAGTCTTTGGATGAGGGATGTTTCCGTAATTGATAAGACTAGTCCATCAGGGAAAGGCGAACAAACCAAGTTGCGCGGAGGGCAGAGGGGGCGTGACCATCTCCCTTTATGTAATTTGTCAATAAAACTTCTACAACCGGCTTGTTACTATCCCCTTATCTAATAATAATTTTTCTATTGAACTACTTACAATTAAACAAAAAATAGCCATCAACAACGGATATGACTACGATCTAATTGATAAAATCCTCTCAAAAAAACTTCGCCGAATCACAACAAATAAATTCCTATATAATGCCCTCCCAACTATTGATAATAATAATGCTGCCACCCAATGGCGTAGAATTTTGTATATAAGTAAATTGTCTTCCCTTTGTATATCTAAACTTCCTTCAGAAATAAGGCCGGCCTTCTATACTAACAATAACTTAGCAAAAATTTTAATTAATTCTAAAGACAAAGAGGATCAATTAAACCACTCTGGCATCTATAGACTAAATTGCAACGATTGCCCAGCAACCTATATAGGTAAAACCGCGCGAAATATAAATATTAGAGTTAAAGAACATATCAGGTGCTTAACACACACAGGTTTCTCAGAATTTGCCGAACATTTAATCAATACTAACCACACATTTAATAAAAATACGGGAGTCCAAATAATTCATAAAAATAAAATAGGAATACGCCTGAATAATTTAGAAGCTTTGGAAATTTCTAAATCAACTAAAAATAATTCCCAAATTTTAAATAAACAGATAGAACTAACTAACAGCCCGATTTTAAAGTTGTTTCCTTGCTCCAACCTAACCCGTAACCCCCACCCTTCCTTTGGTTCTCCCCCAACCCCTCCCCCTACCCCTCCACCAAACAGTCTCTGATGTTCTCTCTCTCTACTACGTACTTTCTCTTTCTTTCATGTTTACCTTATACCTTGCTCTGTATTATAATTTAGTATTATATTTTATTGTCCTGATGAAGATTGAGTCCAATCGAAACCGGTCGACGAATATACATCAAAATAAAGTGGTTTAAAACTAAGTGTTTGTTTTCATTTTGTATAATGTCAAGCCACAAAGTGTTTGCTTTCTTCGATAATTTATTACTTTTTAGTTTGCAAAAATAAAATCTGCTGCGTAAAAAACTACAAATCGGTAACAAAAGTTTAGGCTTTTTTTTTAAATTTAATATTCACAAATGTGTTATAAATTTACCCACCTCACTCATTTTTAACATCGCTTCAAAACCTGATTTGAAGGCGGTTCAGTTAATAAACGAACATTCAGATCCTGCGCAGAAAAGACCTATAATGGACTGTGCTTCAAACTGTTACCCTACTTTACTTTTCTGCGCAGGGTCAGGTTATTTCATTGTGCACTCTTCGGCAGTCAATGTATGACTGATGTCAGCAGTTTATTCAAAGCATTCTCGAACTCTCCTGGTGACAAAAATATGATTACGTGGTTTGCCTTCAGCTTTTCGAATTGATACCCAGATTTCATGTCGGGGCAAGTCTATGTATATTTCTCATTCAAATCACAATGGCCCTATCGTGGGTCTGGCAACAAACAGTCATGGTAAAAACCATGTCTTCTAGGAAATAGAGAATAATAATAATTTTATAATATTTGGCTAATTTATATAGCACCGTTTTGAAGTTGTTTTCGTGAAAAATCACCTCAAGGTACAAATTCCTTAAATAATTTATACTAGAAATACTGACTTAGATAGTATAAAATCTGGAGTCAAAGAAGAGCACAAGCACGTTCCCTCCCTCTTGTCGAAAGTTCTTGATAAATTACCTGGGCTGAGTATGGGAGAAAAGAAAACCAATCTATCTTATCTTTACAATCTTGTAAATTTTAGAGATTATTACTGATGGTTTAGAGCAAGGCTGGCCCTGAGCAAAATGGCTCCTGGCGCGAGAAAAATTTTGACGCCACTTGTCAAAACCAATAGACGCCTGGGTAGGCGACTAATCGATAATATTACGATGAATTGTTTATTTGTGTAGTGCCATTTTTATAAAAATAATCGCAAGGGTGATGTGTTAGGTGCTTGATAATATCAGCGCCTTGGTGCCTTGACAATTCGGCACCTGCACGATTTGCGCCCGCATAGTGCCGGCCCTGGTTTAGAATTAAAATACTGTATCTCTAATTTTGGTAGAAAATGAGTACTGAAATGTACCAAAGATAGCCTATATTTTTATGGGTTCAAATATTGCATCTCCTAAACTTACCGTCCCAAAAATATATATTGTAAATCCTCCAAAGCTTTAGTTCAAAGCACAGATATTGTATATCCTTAACAATTATTTTTATCTTTATGCTAAACGGAAGTTCATGCCAAAATATTATATTTATATAACACCCAGATAGTGTAATATGTAACTGAGAACTTGTTTTTATATCACAAAATCTAATGTTTCCAGGTTTTCAAAATTTCAAACTCGGTTTTCTCAATATTATGTTTTATGGAGATACAATATTTTAACTCTAAGCCATTATATAACCTTCATTTTAAAAGTATTCTTTTTTCACTTCAGTTGGTAAAATAATAGAAGCTTGGTACTAATTAGCATTTCTTAGGGCCGGTATTTCAGTATACTTCTGTCATACGCAAAACCTTTCACTGGTTATAATAAAAAAGACATCAGAGTGTAACTTCTGCAAATTCCTAGCGGTCTTTTTGCTTATGACGGCAGCATACGTACTCGGGAATGATACCGTGATAATATCTCTTAAGCCGAGCTTGAAAAGAAACCGAAATACTGGCCCTATCTGAAAGAATAGGTAATAAATAAAATAAGACCATTAAATATTCTTCTCATTTTATTAGTAAAGCAACACAAAACATTCAATACGCCGATACAGAATTCAAGTATAATATATAAAGTTATTAGAAGTATTTTTGTAGAGGTTCCCCAAGAACGACTTCCAATGTCTGAACAGCCTTTTGCGTAGCGGCTTCCACATTCTGTACTTCATCTTCCAGCAACTCCGCAAGGAATGGAACACTCTCGGGAAGCAATGGCAGCCAGCTGTCTCCTAACTTAGTTGCCATCTCACACATGCAATCCAGTCCCAAAAGCCTAAAAAAAATTATCACATTAAACAATTACCAACTCGGTAATAGCCCTAAAAGACCAACCAATATCCACCTTATATTCGGAGTAAACGTCCCTTGGGAAAAAAAAATTAAGTACCTCGGAATTACCCTCGACAACTTGGGAAAAGCATATCACTGAAACTCTAAACTCAGCCAATAAAACCCTTGCAGCCCTGTACCCCATGATATGCAAAAGAAATAAAGTTTTAATATACAAATCCACGATAAGACCAAAATTACCCAACGCAGGCCCAATCTGGGCCCACGCTTCAAAAACCCAAATAAAAAGACTACAAACATTTCAAAATAAAGCCATTCGCACTCCTGGGAGCCCCCAAGTGGATGAGGGTTTCCCAGCTCCACCGGGACTCTGAAGTCCCTCTCCTTAAAGACCACATAGTCTCGCGGAATCTTTTTATTCGGGCATTTCAACCCATGAAAACGCTTCTATCAATTGTCTCGCTCAGTATGATGTAAATATCAAAACTAAATAAAAAAAACTGAAACAAATCCTATGTAAAGTTTAAATATCCCCCGCAGCCATGTACCGTTGCAAATGTTTTTTTCACAAAACTAAATCAAATATTTTCCAACAGCCATAATTTAAACTCATGATGAAAGGGAAAGGGGCCTTTTTGGCCCGGAGCTCTGTATGCCACTATATCAAAGAGAAAAAAAAAACTCGGTAATAACCACAGACTTGAAACTATATGACCCTCGTACACAGAGATACTTACAAGCTATGTGACTGTGACGCATCCACAAGTAGCCTATGATATGTTACTTTTTAAAGCTGGTTTCTGTACACGGCGTTACCCGAATTATACTAAACTTGATCATTTTTTCAAGTGCAGCCGTGGAATTAACACAATGTCAACTAACTCTAACGATGAAGACAATAATATTGTCATTATTTTTATTTACAAGCATAAAAAACGATCTAAAAGATTTTGGGCTCATCCATACAACGAAATAAACGTTAATTGTAGGGCATTCATCACCACCGCCAAGGAACTACGTGAGAATGATGTCAAATTGACTTTTCTTGCCAACCTCAATCCACGCCTTCTCTGTTAAATACTTTGTAACGTATACGTATTTTGGTAAATTATAGTTATATAAACATGGATATTTTCCCACCTCCAGAACAAATTTAACATTAGCATTATGTCATTTCTGTCAAACGAGTAGTAGATGCGAATGCAATTTGCATAACGTGCTACCAGCACTGCCAGTAGCGTGCAATTTTTTTTTTTATTTTTTATTTTTTTTTTATTGAATAAATAGTTAATACATAATATCAACAAACAAGTCCTGCTAAGCCGATTGAATTGGCTTGTCAACAGGTGCTTAAAGTTAGTTTCAAATACATTTTTTAAAGTTATAATTTACATCTTATATCTACAGAATTAACAATTTTTCATACAATTTTTCATACATATTAAAATAAATATTTTTTTTCCGATAGCCAATTTTTCACCATATATTTAACCTTATTCATAGATTTACATTGCTTTATAGTGTCAGGTAATAAATTAAATATCTTCGGTATGTTGTATTCAAACGTTCTCTGTCCGTATTTATTATTAAATTTCGGAACTATTAACCCGTCATTGCGCGTGAATCTAGTACTGTATTTATGTTCTAATTTTTCTTTATGCTGCGGGGTAAATATATACTGAATTATGATTTTTTGCCATAGTATAGCCTTAACGGGTAAAATTTTGGCACTCTGAAACAGCAACGGTGTATTATGTCTCTGTTTAAAAATATTAGGGACGACTAGTAATTTTACAATTGCGTTTTGTACAACTTGGACTTGTTTCAGATTGGTTATACTAGTATTTCCCCATATGGTTAATCCATATCTTATAATAGATTCTGCCATTGACATATAAATTATTTTAAGTGTTTCAATTGATAGGAAAAAATTTAATGTGTACATCCTGCCAGCAATTGATCTGAGTCTTTTACAGGTTTTTTTAATATGTTTGTCCCATTTGAAAAAGCAATCTACTGTAACACCAAGATAGACATATTCTGTAACTAATTCTAAGCTTTCACATTTACAATTAGTCGGGATATTTTTATGGATGCAATTAAAACTATGAGAAATAATATTAGGATTAAATTGAAATCTGGCATTAGGTGATCTTATATGCATAACTTTGGTTTTTTTAGCATTTATTAATAGTCCTGCATCATGTGACCATTTACAAAGTTGATTAAAGTCAATTTGCATGAGTTCAATTGCAATTTTTAGATCTTTATGTGATATGACCAATGCCGTATCATCTGCAAATACAAAATGTTTAACAAAAGAGAAAAGTTTTTTCATTATAGTTACATAAATTATATATAGTGTCGGTCCCAATATGGAACCTTGTGGAACTCCTGCAGATACATTCTTTGTTTTACTAAAAGTATTATTTATTTTGGTACATATTTTTCTATTTCTAAGATAATCTTTAAATAAATTTAACACATTTCCTCTAATTCCAATTTTTTCTAAGGTTTCTAGCAGTTTTTTAGAGTTAATTGTGTCAAAAGCTTTAGAGTTATCGATAAATAACACAATAACGTGTAATTTATTATTTAATTGATTATTTATGTAATTGGAAAAATCTTGCAGTAATTTTTCAGTATTTTTTTTTCTTTGAAAGCCATATTGATTTGGATCTATGATAGCGAATTTTTCAATGTAATTATTTAATTTATTTGATAAAAATTTTTCGAGAATTTTTTCTAACGCAGGTAGTATACTAATAGGCCTATAATTTCCCAGTTCAATGTGTTTTCCACCTTTAAATATTGGTCTAGTAATGCTACATTTAAATTCTTGTGGAATTTTTGCTTGCTTTATTATCGTATTGATTAAATGAGTAATTATTGGCCCAAGAGTTTTTATATTTCTTTTTAAATCAAACATTCTTATATTGTCAATACCTGTGCTTTTAGAGTTTTTCATTTTTTTAACAATGTTTTCAATATCAGTTATAGTAGCTCTTGGTATAAATAAACTGTGAGGCAGTTCTTCCAGTACAATATTAGTAGCTTTGTGATTGCAATTATGTAACATGTTGCTGATGCTATCCGAGAAGTAATTCACAAAATCATTTGACACAGAATCCTCAGTTCTATCTTTTAACATATATCGTGTTATTGTTTCATCGCAATCGTTTTTGGGTTTACGTCCTAAAATATTATTTATCACATCCCAGGTTTTTTTTGTATCATTAAAACAGTTTTTAAATTTATTATTATAGTAGTTAGTTTTATCTTTATTTATAAGTTTATTGACAAGGTTTCGTGATTTTTTGTATTCTGTTTCATATGTTTTGTTTGTTGGTGTACTTTTCCATTTTTTATATTGTTTATCCCTTTTATTTATTTGACATAATAATTCACTGCTTACCCATTCATTTATTGCATAAGGTCGTGTTTTCGGTTTTTGCACTATCGTTTTAGAACTGCTCTTGTAAAATTTATTAAATAAAGATTTTATTTTTTCATATAATGAAATACAATCCTTATCCTCTATAAGTTTACTCCAGTTATAATCTCTGATATGTCTATCAATATCCTTTTGTGAGATGATTTGAATATACTTATTTGCAAAGTCTACCTGACGTTTATGACATTTTATATTAATAGCAGTAATAAAATGATCGGCAATATTATTTTCACAGACGCAAGCTGTTATTTTCTTGCCTCTAAATTTGGCAAATATATGGTCAATACACGTGCGAGTAATTTGTCCATTTGATACAGCTTCTCTGGTTACTACATTGATGCATTTAGTTAAATAATGGTTAGTAAGTAAGTTTTCATACGAAGTTACAATATTATCTTGTTCATCAAGCAAATTAAGATTTATATCTCCAAGTAAGATAATATTTTCCTTACTATTAATTGTCTCAAGATATGATGATAATTCCGTCAGAAATGAAGATTTACTGAAATTAGGAGGTCTATAGATAGCTATTATATTGACTTTAGTTTTGTCCTGGAGTATGAGCTTTCCTGATATATTTTCAAAATGTATTGATTTTAATGTTTTTAGTCTAAATTCAAATTTGTTTCTTATATACAATATAATACCTCCTCCTGACTTATCAGTCCTGCAGTAGTTATATGCATTATATCCAGGAATATTGTAAATACACATACTTTCAGTTTGAATAGATGTTTCACATAGCATCAGAATGTCAATATGCTTCAAACAATTAATTAAATATATATGCAATACATCCCAATATTTTTGTATAGATCTAATATTTAATTGAATACAAACAAGATTATCAGACGAATTTATGTTTTGTTTTTTTATCCAATCTTCTAAATTATTTACTGTACTACTTTCTATTTCATTATCATTATCTATATAAGAAAAATTATTCTGCGCCATTTAATTCGTGATGGTAATTAATTGTTTTCTTGTTTTGTTTAACAGACATATTTTGAGTATAAATTGAAGAATTTAATGTTAAATATTTAACAAAATAAAAGTGATTGTATTTGAAGCTAATTGGTACAAGTAATTTTTGATAAAGGCTTAATAAATATAAAATAAACTGTATGTTCACATCTAGTGTTATTTCAGAATATTTATCATATTTTAAAAAAATTTTAAAAGCTGTTTTTATAATTATGAATGTGAAATATAGTACACAGTGAAAAAATGCATGTTTAAGTAAACAAAAAAATGTTGTTGAAGGTGACGTTATGATATTACTATTAAAAAAATAATGTAATATAATAATGTTATTTTTGTTAGTTAATTTGTGATTTTTTATAATTTTTATAACGATATTTATGTAATAAAATGTAATAACACTAAATCTACTTTGAGACAGGTTTAATCTTATTTCTAGTCAATATTCTATTTTTTCTTTTGCTAAAAGGCTCATTTTTTTATACACAATACATTTCGTTTTATCGTTTGCAGAATGCCTGATGTCGATATTCCAGTTCATTTTTTTATTTTTTTTATCACAATTTTTACATTTAGGTTCTTTATCTTTGTTAGCACAATCTTTGTATGAATGATCACCAGCACAGTGTGTACACAATGGTTTGTCCTTTTCTTTATGAAGACACCTGACAGAAGTATGTCCAAAGCCCAGGCAGTGATAGCATTGCACTAGAGGATGGGCATCCTCTACTTGTATTCTCTGGTATCCCACATAGATTTTACCGGTATATACTAGCCTTCTTCTTATTTCAGTACTAACTTCTATTATGTAATTAGATGTGTTATTATATTTGTTTTTCAAGATCTTTTTTAACGTCATCTCAATTTCTGGTTTATCTATCATCACATCCTTGATATCTTCATTCTGTTCGATTATATCTTGTATAATATCATCCTTATTATAGTCATTAGCAATGCCCTTAAGTATTATAGTTGGTCTTTTCTTTTTAATTTCTGTAGCACTGATGTCTTTGAACTCGTCTCCGATAGCTTTACTCATTTTTTCCGCATCGTACTTTGTCGAACATTTTATAAGTATTCTATTTTTAGATATCGCATTAACACCAATCACTTTGGCACCAATCTTACTTAAGTTAATTTTCTTCCTGATTTTATTTTGTATATTTTCTGAAGATTCGTCAGCATTGTTCGATGAAACTATTAATTTGTAATCAATTGACGTCAAACCCGTAGTCAAAGCGTTCCATCATGTACGAACACTTTGTAATCAATTGACGTCAAACCCGTAGTCAAAGCGTTCCATCATGTACGAACACTAGCAAAATAGTATGGCGGATACTCACAAGCAGCGCGCATGCTACACGAACAAACTGGAGTCGGTTGTAAGTATCTACGTTTACGAATGGCATAAGGCCTATTGCAGATTAAACGGCTTCACCCGAGTTTCAACACTCTTTTTATTGAACAAATGTTGTGGCATCTTGTCTAGCTTTGAACAGTTAAATAGCTTTTCAAAACTACATATCAGATTGAATTAACGTTGAACTGTTACCGACTACAAATTCCAGACAAATCAGGACACTAAAGATCAGGTTCGAGAGTTTTTGGAAGGAATGATTGGAATGATACTTAAAGATAACTAAGTAAAAGTTAAGTACGGGGGACTTTTGAGGAAGGAAAGAGTTTTGTACACAATTCAGGAGTGTAAATTTGACTCACCTTATGTTGAAATCATTGTGACGTGTTTTTAGCAGAATTTGATAATTCAATGGTTTCCAAAGAGAATCATCTGCAGTGGCTACGGAGAACTGCGCAATGCACGGTATAATCAATTTTTTCGCTCTAATTTTGAGTGCATCCATTCCACCAATATCGTTATCCAATTGATCTACCAATGGCTGCATTATAGTTTCAAATCTTTCCTTATTCACAAAGTTCTGGCTGTCATACAAAAATACAGCATTCAAAGTCTTAACGACGTATTCAATTAAATCACAGCATTTCTCATTTGAATCCAGGAAAAGCTCGTCTGATTTATTCTTGTTGCAAGCGTTGAGTAAATCTGCAGCATTTTTTATGAAATGTCCAGCAAATAATATGAATAATCCTTTAAGGTTCTCAGCGATGGAATAGCTCAATCTAAAATTATGAAACAATTAATTAATACCAACATTATTAAATTTATATTCTTAAATAATTATTATAACGATGAGGATAATAAATTACCTGTAAAAAGTAATAGCTCTGTCATTATTGTCGTCATCAGGCATTCTGACGGCCCAGTCAAATATTTTGAAGTATAGAGGTCTGAAGGAAGATTCAGATAACTTCAACACCAGGGAAATGACTGCCTTTATGACATGTTCTTCAACAGCATCCACATGAACTAATTTGTCATCATCATCTTTGCAGTCGCATCGGAATTGTAAAGCTGACAAGAAGAATGATGATAATTCTTGCTGAAGAGAAGTGAATTCTGGTCCTGAAATTCCAACAAAACTCTCTGACAGGATGTTCATTGCAGGGCCAATTGCGCTAAATTTATCTTTCTTTATCAATTGCCCGTAACACTGAATAATAACTGGGATGAGAACCCGAGGAGCTATTGTACTGGATATTTTGTTTTTGATCAACACTAATTTGGATATAACTGGGGTATTTTTAATGGCTGACTCAACAGATTCCCATTTTGCAGTTAGAATACAAAATTCAAACAGAAGTTTTTCCAGATATGGACTCAAGAAGAGCGGGATAGTCTCCACAATTTTGCATATCGCCGTAATGACACTTAGCAACACCAGTTCTGGACATCCTGCACTTCTTTGTGTCTTTAATATTTTAATAAGCGAAGGCATAAACTTTGGCAAATAGGCTATTGCGTGTGCTTTCAGATTGCTGCATAATTCCGCCAAACATAAAACAATTGAAGCCATCAGATTTCCAGAAACAGCGGATCTTGTCAAATTCGTAATAAGATCTAAGATGGGCTTGAACTTCATTGGATCTTCTTGTGCTAATAGTCTGACTAAAAGTTTCAGTGATAGCAGCGCAGTTTGTTGATTCAATTCTACCTCTTGCTTACTGAGTCCATCCGGAATCTCATTGTTTGAATTAATGTCACCAATTATATCCAGCAGCGGTTCCAAAAGTGAGTAAATCACAGGTCTGTCACAATCCACAAAGAATGATACGTGATGTTGAAGTTTAGTGTTCAAGATCTCCATAGACTTCCTCCTTACAGTTGGCAAATTATGAGTCATCAATCCCCGCACTACCATTATGAACATTTCAACGGATAATAGAATGTTGACGTTATCTAGAATTTCATAGCTGTGGTGAAGCATCACTTTCCAATACTTCGCTTGAGGTTTTCCAATATTTTGATCAGCAGCTTTGGAAACAACTTGAATGTATGTTAAAATGTTAACAATAAATGATTTGTACAAATCTTCCATGACTCCTTTATCAGGAAGTGAATTGATTTGCTGAATAAACGAATTAGTCGATAAAACGTTGTTTACAAAGGTAATGACTGTGTATTTGAAGTGACGCAGTTGCTTGGAGGAATGAGATGAAATTTCAAATAGGACAGTTGGGTCTACTTTAACTTGTTTGACAATTTCTTCATCTTCCTTATCCACTGGTAATGTTTTGAGAAATCCAATAAGTTTGATGCAGCTCTGCATGATAACATCAGGGGGAAACTCTGAAACTAGAGACATGGCGAAATCTAGTCGCCGAACAGGTTGCTCTTTCGTTGAAACTTTGCTAACAGTTTTTTCTTCATTTCCATGCATAATGTGGCTTTCAAACATCAAATTCAAAAATGTGGAAAGGAAAAGTTCAGGATTCAGCGTAAGCAGAAGCTTCTTGAATAATGGTAATCTTCGATGCTCGGGAACGTCCATTACAACATCGACAAATATGCGCAAAACTGGAATCACACGCTTTTCCAATTGGTCCAAATCATCTCCATGGCTCTCAGATTTGACGAGGATAGGAATTACAGTCTCGATAATTTTGGTTATTATTTGAAAACTGTAGGCATCATCTTGCCTCAGGACTGATGAACCAATGAATGTAAAGATGGCCATCATGTGGTGTAGCACTTGGTCCGGAAGCATGGAAGCAGCCTGGGAGAGCAGCATGAGGGCGTGGTGGTGGGTTTGAGGGTTTTGCGTTCCTCTGATACACATCACGATGAGTTCTATGTCCATTATTCCTTGTGGAATCTTCTTTGATTGAACTCTGTCAGACGGATACATCTTTTGGGAGCAGTGTAAAATACTTGTTAATAACAATTGTTTTACATATTCAACGGGAGATTGCTCTTCAAAATCTAAACATTTTTTCAAAATGCTGAACAAATTAGGAAGAATTTCATCTATACCAGTTAACTTCTTTTTATTTTGCATATATTCCAAAAGCGTGACCCCCGATTTCCATTCTACTGTGTCCAGAACCAAAAGAGAAGGCACAAAAGTTTTGGATTTCTTTCTGGAATTGAGATCATGATTTCTATCAGTTATGTTGTGCATTGATGCTAGAGTCGGCACTACATGCTTAGCATCCAGGTTTATCCTTTTAATCAATTTGGCTGCAGCCGATACAACACTTGAATCAGAACCAAATGTTCCCGCTACGATTATCAGGGCCACAAGAGCTTCTGCCTTTTTCTGAGGGAGCACATCAAACAGTTCCTGATCAATCTGTTGCATCACTAATACACACACATGAACATTGTTGCATTCAGTTTTCCTGATATTCTTGAGAGATGTATTTATCAATTTCCAGACCATGTCATTTTGAGCAGATTTTAATGACGCTGCATCAATCCTAGATATTATATTACAGACAGTCCGTGATTCAAAAACATTTGACAAATGCTCATTTTCATGGTTAGTTTCTATTAATTTTAAAGCAAGAGCAGAGAAAGTCGATAGTATTTCTCCAGAGTTGATGAGGGATATGAGTGAGGTCATCTTTGCTTTAATAGTATATGGGGTACCTTCACTAATAATTGTTTTGACCAAGTAGTCCAAGGATTTCTTCATTGGATTCACGAGAGGTTTGATGAGATGTTTTCGGACCTCTGGATCGGGAGAAAGGAGAGCGTAGAGAACTAGAGGCACCTGTTCTTGATCTGCCAATATCTCCTCTCTACGACGTAGTAGTTCATTAAAAAGAAAGTAAAAATGGTGCTCTTGTCTACCAACTTTGGAGCAAATTACTTTAATAATCTCCAGGACAATCGCCCTAATAGAAGATGTGCGAGAATGTAAAGACAGAATCAAAGAAAATAATATAACATTTGAATCTAAAATCCAATCGAGGTCCTCTTCAGAGAGAAGTAAAAAGGTTTGGAAAATACGGAGAGATCGGAATCGTGTAACGTGCTGATTTTCAATTTGCTGTTTATCATTTTCTAATTCAGAATAGTCCACTGTAAAGTTGGATACAAATTCCATTTTCTCCTTTATTGTTGAGCAAACAGAATTAATTAGAGCACGAAGAACAGGACTGTAAGCTTTTTCTAGTTTGCTACTGCATCCTTTTACCAACAAATCATACATTTTTGATACAAAATCTCTATCAGAATCAACACCCTCTGTGATTGACCAAGGTTTAAAGTTCTGTATCTTCGTCTTGGCAATAATTTGCTCTAAAAAGAATACATAGGTTTGAAGCGGCAGTTGCCCATTTCCCGATATTTCAATTAAATCCGTTATAAATTCAGAAGAAAACGTTGCGGGATGTCGAATGTATTTAACGTTAGCATTTTCGATGAATTGGGAAACTGCATTCAAGATCTGCAAGCTCTCAGAAGAGCTATTTTCATCTTTCAGAGAAAAGGTGATCAGGAGCAAGGCAAACATTTTAGAATTGTAATTTTCCTCCAAGCTTTTAGAATTGATAATTTGCATAAGATCTGCTGTATTTGGCAACCAAGAACCATTACGGAGAGCATCAAAAACGGTTTTACAAACTGATTTAGGGTTTTTATTTTTCACTATGGCCTGTATATCTAACGCTGGCATAATCTTTTTTCCCAGTGGAGATTTCATTGCAGTAACTGTGACAATGGCAGCTTGTTTGTCTTTAGGAAACAGATAGGGCAGAATGGCCATGCAGGTGGACAGGTCTGAGAGGGACTCCTCCAGGGCACACAGATATTTCAAAGCTTTGCAGCATGCCTCCCACCACAATGTATCTTTGTGGCCATTACCAAGAATGAATCTCAACTGACTAATTAGTATGCTTCTTCCCACAAGGTCTACGAGGCACTGGAGATCAATATCCAAAATAATCTCAATAACACCGGGATCATCATCTCTGAGGCGATCGGCTACTGACTCCTTAACAAATTCAATGTTGGTTTTCTTTAAATTCTTCATATCTGAAATAAGATATTTCACTGCTTCCTTTCTGATATCTGAGTTTTGGTGATACAGCTTTTCGAACAAGAAAGAATCGCCCAATTTTCTGATAAGCTTTGGTGTGAACCCCAAAATTTCATTCAACAAAGCACTTTGCTTGTTTGATGTACTTTTGTTGCTTTTTAAAACATCCCTTATGACATTATCGAATTCATTGGGATATTTCAGTTCAAGACCTTTCAAAAAGTTGGAATACCAAGCTTGTATTTTAATGAACTCTGTAGAAGCTTCTTCAATGACTTCCATATCAGAGTCAGCATCTTCACTAGTTGTCGTTTGATAGGTTGTTGAGTAGCAGTCTACAACACACCTAAAAATAATGTTAAATTATGAATTACATTTATAATTTATGAAAGACTATTAGAATTCTATAGAAAATATCTACATATTCCTATCCATTCCATGTGTATAGTATAAAATAAAATGAGTTAGGATTTGATTAATTCCTAAAGAAAAGTAGATATTATTTTGAACTAAAAAATACGTACTTTATCACGATCCCAGCAGATACAGAATCCACGTGAATTTCAGAAACAAATAGTACTGGTATATTAGCAAATCTCTTCAAGTATTCCACGTTTTGCTGCAGAAGTGACAACACTCCACTCATAAATGCTATAAGGAAATGGGATACATTGACTCCCTCACTGATCAGCAAATTCAGGTTTAAGCAGATCACCTTTAGATCGTCTGGGGACAAATTGCTAAGAAATTTTTCAGAAACAGTTGTCAATTTCTCTTGTGTTTGAAACATGAGGTTTAAGAGCAATACTGATTCATACTGTAAGTTGGATTGGTAGATGAAGATCCTGTTAACCAAGTGTTCCATAACTTTAGCATTCAATTGAGTCTTGGCCACTAACTGGGCTAGTATCATGTAAGCAGCAGCACGCAGGTTGTCAATTGATGAAGGGAGGCACTTCAACAAGCCAGGAAGTATATTGGTTACATGAGCCTCTGTTACAGACCTGGCGTACTCTAATGCACCCACAACGCTCGAACAGTAAAAAGCAAATAGAGTGGACAGCAAATCAGCCTTGTCGTCAAACTCTTTCACGGCTTTCTTCACCATATCAGATATGAACTCCAAGAAGGAAGGATTTGAAGCACAGTGATTATATAGGACAGGCTTTGCCAGAGGAATCCCAGGTTTCTGAAGAGGCTCTAACCAGTTCCACATGTCAGTTGCGTCTTCGATTTTCATTATTTGCAAGCATCGCACAAATATTCTGGTTTCATGGTAGGGCAGAATTAGACGGAAGAAATCATCCTTATTATATTTATGAATGTGAAATCGGTTGATCAGCCACTCTAAAGCCTTGTGACTGGACTGAAGAAGAAAGTAAGGTGAAAGTTTTATCAGGAAACTTTTCACCGATTTGTCAATTTTGTTATTGGCTTCTTTAGTTTGAATAGACCTCTCGAATTCCTTGGATGATAGGCTGAAAAGCGTGTGTTCGTAGTCCGCAAAGCAGGGGTTAATCTTCTTGAGTTCTGCCAATCCACTCAAACCAATCTCATAGAAGGTCTCCCTGTCAATGGAGGCAGCTTCTTTCGGGTCAAATAAAAGAGAGGTCTTTTTCTTTTCTTGCCGGTAAATAGATGTTTCCGGAACTGCAAGCTTCTTCAATTGCTGGGCCAAGGAGGTAGTCATCTTGGCGGTTCTGTAAATACTTAAATATTAAAAACTCATCGAATCACATAGCCAGCATTTTATTAATATTAAATAAAATATCTAATTAGTTTGTGTCAAAAGGCCTAAGACAAATTTTAAATTGAATACAAAAATGATAAAATATGGTTCTTGCTAAAATTCTAAAAGTACTATTAGGTGTTGAAAGGAATACATTATTTTCGGATTTAATATACCTACCGCGCTGTGTGGTTGTATTAAAAGTTATAACAAATCACAATAACATTAAGTTTTAGGGATGATATCAAATATTTAGTAAAAAAAAAAAAAAAAAAACAACTTTAGAAAATTTTAAAACATACGCAACCAAAATTGCACTTCCTGGTTAATTCACTTGGCACTCTCGGCAGTATGCCGTTCAAAAATTAAAAGCTTTTTGTTTTATACAACGTGCACATCACTGACACCGACAAATAACCTACAATATTTAAATTGTCAATGTGAATGGTACGTGACGTATCTGACTTCCCGCTTTCGAGGTTCCGCGGAGCACATGTCAAATTCATGCGCGTTTTCTATGGTTTATATCATGTTTATATGTAGAGCATATGTAGAATCGTGATTGGTTTATTTATGGTAGAGCCACTCCATAAATAAACCAATCACTAGATTGATAACTCCGAGCTTTTGTAGGGGGAAATTTTGTCCACTATTTTTTAACCGATGACGTCATTACAGCCTTTGATTTCATAGACAAGGTAGCCGAAACAATAAAAAAAAAGGCGCGGCCATAGACAATATGATCTTTCCTAGGTGCCTACCTAGGAAAGATCATATTGCCATTCATCAGCCTAAAATATTATTCTAAAAATAAATGTTAGAAATGTTAACAAATTCTCTCAGGACGACAAGGTTCCAACTCACAAAGTGCGGTCCTGCAAAAATGAGCTATAAGGTATCTTTCCTTACGGCACATTTTCTCAGGATGGCGCTTTGTAAGTTGAAAATCTGTCGTCCCGAGGCCGTCGTAAAAATAGCTTCAAATTACTTGAAATTTAAAATCCTTTACTTTAAAAGGAAAAACATTTTCAAACAATTATTGTGCTTTTCTACGACAGTGTTGAATGTTAACATTTCTCTGTTTATCAGAAAAATGAAAAACTTTGTTACATGTGAAATATTTTTATTTTATTTCACTAATATGACAGAAACAAGAAACACAAATAAATTTATAAGCACAAAACACATTTTAAATGTAAACCAAGTCTGCGACTGAATCTTTTTGTTGTTTTAAATATTCATTTGAGGTTTTAGTCATAAAGTTATTCAAAAAATAATTATGAATACAGCATTCATGAGCACAAAACATGATTATCAAACAAGAAGCTATAAATATTCTTACACAAGGGAGCATCGTTTTTTCGTGTGGCGACTGAATTACTACCGCTGGGTCCTACAGGAACACTTGAATCTGAAAAAAAATTATCTTTTAGATCGAGGAAAGGAATTAAAAGATCTGCATAATGGATGAAGACATTTTCGAATATTTTCAAGTAACATAGAACAGATGTTTACCTTCATAATCTTCCTTAATCCTTTTGGAAGAAGGATTCATATCTCGCAAGACGTAATAATATGGTCTTTGGTGACATCACACGGTCCTGTAATGTAGGGTCCTGGCGGAACATGATTTGCACCTGTATTTTCGTCACAACGGGTCCGATATTGTCGTAAATCCGGATAACTACCAATGCCGGGAAGATTTAAAGTCGGCAGTGCGGAACTTCGAAGTGATCCATTCGGCTTTTTGTTTCTGATGGAGAAATGGCAGCCACAAACGAATATAGGTTAAGATACGAATTCGATTCTGTCGATTCTACAGGCCCATTCGCCGAAGCTGCGCTCCTCAAAGCTTCCGTGTTTTGGATATTTATGTCGAGTCGATTGTCTGTCAGTACAGCTCTTCACACAACACGGCTTGATAACTTTACCTTCAGACATTTTCACATAACAAACAACTCAAAACAACAATATGAACTGTCAAGATGGTGTCACATTCACATCCGTCACATGGTTTCAGGCATTTCCGGGGAGGTGGAACGTAGCCTCTCTTTCTGTTACACGGGTCTTACGCTAGAGAGAGTGAGAGATCAAACCACGACGGCTTTTCATTGGTCGGGCTGTAGCGACGTCATCAAAAACCAAAAAAAGTATCGGAGTTATACCCCCCTGAGCCACTCTATGTCTTTATGTCCATTGTGCGTAAATAGCAATATATATATATTCGATTTATAAAATAATCGATGGTGTTTCAAATGAATCAATTGAAATATTATACATAAAAAACGGTTATGAACCAATACATCGTAAAAGCGATAATTATTAACTTTTTTTTATATTAACTCCACACAGGAGGCCCTGAAGAAAATAATTTCCCTCAGGGCCTATGTCATCTTTGGGGATGCTGTGTGGAGGGTCTTTTTGTGGAGAGGAAGGAGTGAACATGGGTCTTGAAGAGTCCCATGTTGTAGGAGGGAGGAAACACAGAGGCCGGCAGTTCGTTCCACAGCCGAGCTGTTGAACTTAAGAACGAATCGTAGAAGCGACCCGTTCTCATATGACAAATGTCAACCGTGTACAAATGTTGGGCGTGTACAAATGTTGGTATATGCGTGCACATATTCTGATACTATTTATGGTTCATGCAAGGGGCGTCGCCAGCTTCCAAGCTAGGGGGGGCAGCTTAAATTTTTATAGAGCTTACAGAGAAGCAACAAGGAAGCAATCGGAATAAACTAGAAATATTTATATAAAAGCTGAAGTGTACCCGGCGTTGCTCGGAGTTATGAACAGGGCCGTCGTAAGCCATGAAGAAGCCCATGGGCTTTCCAACTTTGGGGGCCCCTTTTCAAAACATATGATAATATTCTTTTGCATTTGCATCAAATAAAAATTAAATGCATATATATATATATATATATATATGCATTTAATTTTTATATATTTATATATATATATACATTTTTTAAGATTACGTAAAAACAAACGAAGAATTAAAAATTAACATCAAGAATTTTGGCTGCAGAAGCGAATCTCCCAACTGTACCCTGGCTTATGGTTATGGTCGGTTGTTGAACGATTTCTGACAGCATTCCCATCATTGCATTTGTGTGAACGTGGATTTAGTGCTGTAGCAACGTTGCTAACTAAAATGAGAAATTGACTGCAAGTTACTGAACACGGCGACCCACGGCTGTTTTTAAATGAATTCAAGCCTGATATTAACAAACTCGTCGATATGCATCAGATTCTTCATTCACATTTTAGATAAGTTTTAAATTCGAAGCCTTCTTTTAATGTTAATAAAAATACTTAATATGATTGGGCATGAGTTTTATTTCCTCTCATTGAAACATTCTTTGATCTCAGAAATAGGATATGGGTCACACCCTATCTATACTATACATATAATAATGCATGTTTAAAAATTATATTTGCAATGACTGTTTTTAAGATACGTAACAGATGACAATGTGAAAAAGTAAGTTAAAAATATGGGAGGCACTAAATTTTTTAAATCTCAAAGTGGGTGGGGTCAAAATAAGTTTGAGAAACTTTGCTGTATACTAGCAGTCCCCCACTTTTCAGTGTGCTAGAGTGGTAAGATTGAAATATACGACTTTGTTAATTTTGTAGCTAAATTTTTTTGTGATATGATTTTCAGTTAGGGGAGGTGCCTTCATACAAAAATATGAAAGTTGGAAATTTTACTTTTTTAGGAATAACATCAATAATGTCACATTTTTCAATCTTACCCATATCTTACCACTCTAGCTCACTAAAAGTATAGAACTGCCACTGATTGTAGGTCAGGTGGAAAATATCCACATTTCCGCCGAGGCAGTACATAATAAACCTAGTTGTCTTCCCAACGTCATAAGTAGTTAGATCTGCACCTAATAGCACCTACCTAGGAAGAATCAGTATCCGGTTTTGCTCCCAATGTTTTGTTTCATTATAAAAGAGGTTTTTTGTAGCTAGCTGAAGTTAAAAACACTATTCAGGGCCGGCCCTGTGCGGGCACCTTTGAAGCAGTTCGTCGACTTGCCAAAGCGCCAAGGTTCAAATAATACCTAACACAAGCACCCTTGAGGTTTTTACTTGTGCCAGGCGACTTTGGCTCAGAGTCGACCCTGCCTATGTTCGGGAGATAGGGAGGCAAATAATAGTTATACAGAACATATTAAACGGAAAACTATTTAGATGACCTTATTATATTAACTTTTGGAGCTTCATAAAAGAACAAGCGGTGAGGAAGGGTCAAGTGAAGGCTCCATACCTAAAGCTGACATTGGAATTGTTGTTTAAGTGTACCAAAACACAGAATAATATGGTCGAAAGGTGGCACCCCAAAGCTGCCATAGTTAACTGAAACATAAATTCACTCAACAATAATGAGACTGTACTTCAGGAAGAATTTAAAAAGCAGACAGAAACAGGCAAAAAAATCCACGGAACAAAGCCTTCACCATAATTGGGGGTGCCTGGTTTTAATTGATGGTGATAATTCTACCTCTTCTACAATCATCTCTACTCAGTACAATAAAGCTAGTCATAGCCCATTCTTGCTAGTCATTCCATGGGTCGGTAAGCAATCGACATAAACCAAATGCTGTAAGGATCCTACGCAGAAAAGTTTCTCACTTTACCTCTTACTCTTTCTCACATTACCTTGCTAAAGTGAACTTAATTTTCTGCGCATAATACTACGGCATTTAGTTTATGTCAATTGCTTACCGACCCGTGGGATGACGGGCTCAAATGTACGCTACAATCTCATGATATATGTTGGCTTGGCCTATTCCATTTATGTATGATGAAATAGGCCAAGCCCACATAATATATTATGAGAGTACAGCGCCCATGTGAGACTAGCATAAAGTACAAGTTTTTATTCATTATTCACTATTCACAGTACTCATACATAACTTACATACAGCATGTTTCGTTTAGACTTTAATAAAAATAAAAACAATTAATGATAATTTCACAATTCAGAGTTTGAAACCAAAGCGTGTAGAACTCGGTTATATAGAATGTATTTCGACATGCCGAATATTGTTTTATTTTATTTTTACTAATATACTAAGGGTTATCAAAATAGTTTATCTTAACGTGATAATCTTCAGGACTGAATTCAAATGTTTAATAACAATGACAAGGTATGTGGTCTTGGAATATTCTAACCCAGTGAGCATATAAACTTGCTGTCCCTTTTCCACTAGTCACAGTAAGTAAGGCATGAACAAGACAAAGGACAAGGCGCATAACCATACAGGAATTTTTTTTAAATCATAGTCAATAGTTAATGGAAAGAATGTCTATATTATATTTGCATGTATTATTAGCATCAGCCATTGTCTATATACTATATTTATTAGTACTTAGTCCAATAAATTAATAAGATGAAAAGTAAAATAAATAAATTGTAGCAGAAAACTGACAAAATAAATCTATTAACAACGATGCGAACATAAAATATTGAAAACTGAGATGATTACTTGCGATATCATGCACCCGATCGAACTAGTACTGATATGAATAGGACATGCTGTAAGCTTCCTAACAATATTATTTAACAAGCATCATATACATGCTGTCCCTCTTCCGCTAGTGACAATAAGTATGGGGTTGAAAAGAATAAGAAAATTAAAATTATTTACAAGACAAGGGGTTGTTCCTCGCTAGTGGAAGGGTGTACTGATGCATAAATAAATTCAATGCTAAGCATTTTTATTACTGCCAACTCTCGCATTTAGAATGTTTAGACTTGGATACAGATTAATTAAATTTCAGTTATTTCTTGTGGGAAAAACTTTTTCTATGTTCGTCAGATTCCATATTTGCTAGGCCCTCAGGTTCCAATGTATACCTTAAGCTTATTTCTTTTTTTAACATCTTCTGATTAACAATTTAATAAACTAAATGTAAGGCTTATATACTGTTGACCTCTGAAGTGCAGGTATTCAAACCCAGATACTTGGTAAAATAAGTCAAATGAATATTAAATATGGATACTCAAGTCACTCATTAAAATTTAAGTAAATTCAAATATCTACTAGCTAACTAACCATCACGCAGTTTCATGAAGGGGTAGACAGAGAGGATGGACCGCCAAACAACTTAGTCTAGACACACTCTCCTTGTCTCATACATACTTTTCTTTTATTCTGACTCTTGACATGGCCAGACTCAAGCTTGGTTCACTTGATTGTGCCTTGCCTTCCTCGGGCGTTCCCAACTTTTTCACATTCAACTAATTTATGCTCCTTCCCATTATAATTTATTATTCAAGTGACCTATTGGAATATAATTAGCCAAGTTTAACATGGGTTTCAAATAAACACATTTTTTTATTCTTTAGTGGTGTTATTTTAAAAAGTGGAGCTTCAAAATGTGGAACGATAAAGATTAAGGACGGGTTGTTTCGGAGAACTTGAACAATTCTTCAAATTTCAAAGTTAATTTTCAAGTTCTGTGAAAGATATTTTTAAGTTCTATTTTTATTTCAGTTCTGTCAAGCAACTAGCCTATAATGATATAATAACAGAATTTGAATAGGACTTTCACAGAACCCGTAAATGAACGTTGAAATTTGATGAATTGTTCAAATTCACCGAAACAACCCGTCCTAACTATTAGCTAAGAGCGATTAAGTTGTAGAACTGATTAAAATTTTTTTTTTTTTCAAATTAAGTAATTACCGGCAATGGGCATCTATTGACATAAAATATAATAATGCAATTAAGTTACAGTCAATTTCTGAAAGGGGGAAACTATTGATTGCAAAAGAATAGTTACCGATGGACCATCATCATAAATGAATAAAGACATTCTCAACCGATATTAGTGTCACTTACCGTAGTTCACCAGGACTGTTGTCTGCTGCGGACAAGGGGTGGAGTACCTACTAAGTGATAATAATGCTAACTCTTATAAAATTTTTGTCCAAATATGACCCTGAAAAATTAATGTTGCCGAGGCAAGATTCCTACTTTATTTTTGATCCGAATTCCGCACAAGAGTTCTAACTACTCCCACCCGTACGGAGCCAATGAGAACACGGCATCCAATGGATTTCATGAGGCTGAAGGTAGTGGAGGAAGGAGATGGGGCCAGTACCTGACTATTCAGATCTGGTCACCAAATACCGCTAAAGCTATTACAAGCAACGTTTTAATTCTATGAATGGGCGATACTGAGTATACCAATACTTCACTCTGGAAAATAATTTAGATAGGAAAGGTTGGCCTAAGTGAAATAAAAAAAATATATTTTATTGTATTTTCCTTTATTTTACATCATCACAAGTCATTATTTTTAGTCACATTTACTATGGTGAAGTGTCACACAAATCTCTTAATCTGCTAAGACAAAAACTCATGCAAGAGAATTATTATATTCATATCTGAAATGCCCAAAAACAATGATTCATTAGTTTTTATTAACCAAATATAAAAACAATAATTTCAGCAAAACTTCCACCTGTTGCCGCATTCATTACACAGGACAAACGTAGTCATAGGTTCGTCAGCACTCCTGGTCTGAATCTGGCTGTAGGTGCAGTTGCGCTGCTTGCACTTGCCGCACTTGAGCAGACTAGTTTTGGTGCCTTGCACGGTGGCCAGCTGGGCATCATTGATGGCTTCCTTTACAAACCTCTCTCGCAGTTGCTTTACTTCGTCACTGGCCATCTCCTCCGGGGTCATCTTGGCTAACTTGGCTGCGGCGATGACACCATTCATAAAGTTTGTCCTTAGTATTGGATTTTTGGCATCTTTTAGATTGGCCACTCGAGACCTTACTCTATTCTTGTATCTCATGTCGGTGTTTCTGAATTCGAGGAAAATACACTCCTCCAGCTCTTCGGCCAGTTCCTCGGGAGTCCCACAGCCCTCTACCTCTCCATCTACCTTCAAGGCTTGCGTCAGCAACTCTCGACACTTTAACCTGACAGCGTCCGTGGTGTTTGAATGGGCTGGAAAGGAGTGTATTTTCTTCTCCTTTTCCTCCTTTTTATCTACTTTGTCTTTTGACTTAGATGATGATTTAGAGCTACTGGCGGAATCTTTAGAAGGAGTATTAGGTGTGGAAAGGAACTTTTTCCAGTTTTTAATCAAGGTTTTCGATAAACTAATGACTTCTTCATCTTTGCTAGATTTCCGCAAAGCATTCACTGTCATTCCAATACGGGTCTTGGTGAGTACGTCCAAATTGATTGCTAACGTTTGTAAGGTTTTGAGAAGATCCAATGCCTGTTCTTGACCCTAAACAACATTAAGTTTAGACTTATAAGCCGATAATATACAAAAATGTGTTAGGTTACTCTAACGGAACCCCAAAAATAACTTCTTACCGAGCCATCTCCAGAGGACATCTTGTTTAATTTTTTTTGTATCCTCATGACTTCTTCTTCAACACTCATCTTGGATAAAATTGGTTAGAAAAGGCGATCAACAAAAATAATCCAATTTTCACACAAGACGCTCTCCGATCAGAACAGCATAGAATACCGAACATAGACAAAGTATTTTTCCTCTGAAATTCGTGGTTTGACAGCGTTTGGTGTTAACATATGAAACATAAATAAACCACTCTCAAATGAAATAATGTTTTATGGTTGCCCGAGTAAATATTTATTTTTTTAATGTTAATTATACCCATCGATAGAAAAAAAAACATAATTATCATAGCAGTTTCTCTTTATTGAATAATGGAGAAATATTTTTTTCTAGAATACCTAAGATTTCCTACCGAATGTGGTGGATATTTTGTTAAACATGGATTTAAACCAGTGGAGATAATTTAAGATTTTATTTACATGCAATAAGTATGTTATCGGAACATTGGGGCATTGAATAACATTTTATTTTTTAAATTCAAGGTAGGAAGGAGCGCGAAGAGGGGATAAATATTCTAAGTAAGTCTAAATCAACTAAAATAATAAATACATAAAAAAACACTAAGGGCCAACGCGCACTAGCGACCAGGCAGCGCGGCCACGACGCGCGGCCTGGTCGCAGGGGTTGCGATTTGCAACGCGGCCAAAACCGCGGCTACGATCGTCACTTGCACATACAGCGCGCTTCAAAGTGGACGTTGAGGAAATAGCAGTGCTTTTGTATCTTATAAGTAAGAAGCGGGAAAAGAAAAGGAAAAAATTTTGGGTTCATCCCTTGCTACGTGAAAATGAACAAAGGGATTATTTCATACTTATTTCACCGACCTTCAGCAATATGATGACTTCTTTAATTATTTGCGGATGAGCAAGTCTTCGTTTGAAGAACTGTTAAGAAAATTAAGTCCATCAATCACCGGCACTGTAACTGAATTTCGCCCCTGCATTTCTGCCAAGGAAAAACTTGTTGTAACTTTAAGGTAAGCCTATGCCTATCTACTTTTATTCAAATTATTTCTTTATCTCAGTGTCTGTTTTATGAAGAAGGATGCAGGTAGATAGGTGAAACAAGTAGGTACATAAAAGTATTTAAGTACTGTATTATCATAATCAAAGGTGCAGTTGTTCAATAATTATTAAAAAACGTTTCAATTATTTCTGAATCTTGCGAGGCCTGAGAGTAGTCTGATTCGGGTGATTGGATAGAATTTCACTGGGACGTGACAGAGAAGGGCGGCAGCTCATTGTGGGAAGTGGTCCATTATCCGATTGCTTAGTAAAATATCCCTGTTGATATTCCTGATGGTTGGTATAACTGCCTCCACTTTGAGCTCGGTGGATTAGATTAATAATTTCCATCTTGGTTGTCAGCTTCGCGGATTCGGGTATTTTTTTGAAATCCTTTACTAAGGAAAGCATAAATAATCTGTCATTGTCGTCTTCGAGAACTGATTCACGTTGAATTCTTGAATTTATGCTTTCTTTTAAAACCGAAACAAGATCTTCTTTGTCGAAATTATTGTCTTCCTTTTTCTTCTTTGATCTTGGTTGTCCTTGAGATACTGATTCGGGGGTGGGAGGGACTATATTTTCCGCATCATTTAAGTTCGATTCTGTTGTATTCGGTTCCACCGTATCTTTAAGGAACATCAGGTGTTGAAAATATACATAGGGAGATTTACGTTTCGCTGCGTCGCCACTTTTTGCGCCTTTGACACGTCGTAGCTCCCTGAGGAATGAGTCCCTTATATTTTTCCATTTTTTTTGGAGTGACTTACCTGGAAATTTAAAAAAAAGTTATCATAACGTGTCTGTTTGTTCCAGATACCTAGCATCTGGATGCTCCTTCAGAGAACTAAATCATTAATTTCGCATTGGACACACAACTGTTCGAGAAATTGTACTCGAGGTTTGCGTAGCCATATGGCAAAATATAAAAGACATTGCCTTTCCAAAACTTGATAGAGACAAATGGCTAGAAATAAGTGAAGGATTTAGGGACAGTTCGCAATTTCCTAACTGTACTGGAGCTGTGGACGGAAAGCACATAAGAGTCATTCAGCCGACCCATACAGGGTCACTATATTATAACTACAAAAACTATTTCTCTATTGTGCTGATGGCTATATGCGATGCCAAATACAAATTTATATGCATAGACGTCGGCGCATATGGAAAATGCAGCGATTCATCGGTATTCAAGAACTCGCATTTTTATGAAAAACTTACAAATAATGATTTAGACATGCCAGACAAGAGACCGATAACTGAAACAGGTGTGCCTCTGCCTTTTGTCATAGTTGGCGATGAAGCATTCTCTTTGTCAGAAAATATAATGAGACCATATGCCGGAAGAAATTTGACAGACAAGAAAAGAATTTTTAACTACCGCCTTTCCCGTGCGCGCCGGTACATAGAATGTACTTTCGGGATACTAGCCAACAAGTGGCGAATTTTTCATCGTCCTCTTGATGTACACAGAGAATTTGCTGTTGCAATCATAAAAGCATGTTGCGTCCTTCATAACTATGTACGGGAGCGAGATGGGTACAAATTCGAAGACACGTTGTATATTCCCCCGACTATTGAAGGAATACCTCCCTGCCAGCTTTCAAGAGGAAATAGAACATTTACACAAAACAGAGATCTATTTGCTGACTACTTCGTGGGTGAAGGACAACTCCCGTGGCAAAATCGAGTAGCTCTGAGAACACAATAAAATAAACATTTCTTACCGAGTTCGTTTTTTTTTTTGTTATTGTTAATTTTTCTTTACCAAATATTTCTATGATCTCTTCCCACATCATCCTTTTTAAGTCTCGGTTGGCGTAGTCTTCACAGGACATGTCCCACAACGCCCTCCTTGTCTCAATCTCGGTTATAAATCTTTCCGTGTCGAAAGACATCGCGATGATCACAAATCACGCTGTAGTTCCACAATACGTGCGGCCGCCGCGGCAGGGATGTGATGCCCAAAAAAATTAATTCCCCAGAATTAGAGGTGAAATTTCCCTAGAATTCCCTAGATTCCGGGGGTACCACCTTGGCGAAATACGCCCGCAAATAATAAATAATATAACACACGCGTCGGGGGGGGGGGGGGGGTAGTCATTGAAATAAAGGTCTTTGAATATGGTACTTCTTTTATTTTCAAATATCACATTTAAGTCGTTAGTTATCTTACATGGAAATTTTTTATTTTGCTGTTGGCAATTTTTAATTGTTGTTTCTCAATGGCAACACCGGCTAACCAATCTGACAGCTGACAGATCTCGTGTGTCAAACCAATTCATGATTGTATGCATAATTACATTTATTTATTAATAAGAAGTATTTCTCTTCAATTTTGGTATGTGGCACTATATGTCATGAGATCTATGATGTTGCTAAAATTATTTCAATCATACAAGATTACAGGAAATACATTTCAGTCAGACAGGTACATGGTATAGAGGAGAGGTTATAAGATTAAATAATTATTTACAATTGGATACTAAGAAGAGGTAATTATTTACAATTCCGACACACTAAATAGCTAATTATTTTAAATGCATTACTTGCCTACTTTAGTTATTATTTATTACAGTTTAAATTGAAACGAAATACTGCTTTTGTTAACGATACCAGCGTGGCGGAATAGTCAATAATTTGGAAAAAACATAGTAAATTGTTAAGGTCAAATACTAGCAATATATAACCTAGCGATGCCTTCATCTGAAATTGTATACGTTTTACCGGGAAGTAGAAGATTACAATTCCAATAAAAAATGCGCTCATATCTAATTTCACAATAGTTTGACAGTAAATGAGTAGTTTTAATTTTTTCACTAAGTTAATCCTATCTTCTTTCCAAATGTGAATCCAATAGAGCTTTGAATTGGTTTGTATTAGTTGCATCGATGACATATTGTGGGAGTTTGTTCCAAGCATCCACCACCCTATTTGCATATGGTTACATAATTTGTATATAATTGTAATGTATATAACATATGGTTATATAATTTGTATAGCGCTGTTTTTCTGAAATACCATCTACAAATGTATGTCTGTTTTGCAGATTAAGGCATCGATAGGCTATATTCATTGTAATTGGCTTCTGTGATTATGGCTTCTGGTTATCCGCCGAAGATTTTAATTTAGATTTTAGCAAGGAACAAGAAGATTTGGATTGACAGTGTTATTAAAAGTAATAATTTTTGGATGATTTGTATAGCGCCGTTTCAGTGAAATATAACCTCAAGGGCGCTTTAAATTATTAGTACAGATTGAAGTTTGGCACTTGGAATGAATGATTCAGAAGTGAAATGACGAGGACATAAAGCGGGCAAAAATCCGTACTGTTACATGCCGAACAAAACCCAGAAGTTTAGTTAATCATAAATACTATTATCCAATTTGTCAACCAATGTTTTCCCTATTTTGAAATCTAAGCAGGAATTTGTTGAGGAAATTAATGTTTTGGAATGCAATATTCCGGATAATGTTTTGGTTGACAAACGGTTTCTGATTTTCGTTTTATTTAGATTAATTATTGAAAATAATCTCTCTACTGTTGCACTTGAGTGCGGCAAACACAGGATTGTTAAAATAAATTTTGAAAGTCTAGGAAATTTGAGGGTATCATCGCCCAATTTGGTTTGAGTAATTCTCAACCAAAATTGTAGTATCGAATCGTCAGGCGATGGGTCAAAATCAAAACATTGCAACTCTCTCCACTCTCTGTCAAGGTCATTTAAATCTCTCTCTCCTACCAGATTTGGAAATAACATTGCCATAGGAGCGATCGACCTGCAATGTTGTGCCTTGACATTAACCGGATCTATTTCTTTTAAATGTTTTAAGATTTGAACTGTTTTGTCTTTAAAATTAAATCTTTTTAAAATTTGGCTAACGCCTTCAATGTAAAATTCTAAACATCGCTTTCTTAAATTATCTAGACTTTCAGAATCAACTTCAATTAGCCCGTTTGCTATTTTTCCAGTTAGCACACCACCCAAGTACACATGTTCTAATGTAAGAAAATATCGCGGATTGTTATGTTCAACATCTACTAGCTGGGTCCGGTTTAAATAATTCGGTTGTATATAACAACCTAAAACAGTTTTTAGAGTTGATTCTACGCGGCTATATAGGAGATGGATTTTAATTTTTTCGGACTGCATCTCTAAATTGAGATCATTAAAAAAAGGTAATGCAAATTCTAAAAAATACAAATACATTTTGACTATGGGATCTCTGAGTTTGTCTAAGATAGAAGCGGCTGCTGGAATTTTTTCCTGAAGATGAGCATGGGTAAAGTATAAAACGAGTGCTTCGTATTGCTCTAGCAGCCTTTTCACCACTGCGATCAGGGATAACCACCTGGTTTGAGATGGGTGAAGAAGTTTGTGTGGTTTGAGCGACAAAAAATCCTGAAACTCGACTAACTCAGACTGTCGCTTATAACTGTTTTTTAAATAGGAATATACGTCCCTTGCTAAATCTTCCACGCCTGATGGAATCTTTTCACATGCATTGCTAGCACACAAGTGAAAAGAGTGACACACACATTTCATAACAAAAAGACCTGGTATATCATTTTTTAAAAGAGCAGAAAGCGAATGCCTCGAACCCATCATCACATTGGCACCATCTGCAGCAAAGCCCACCATATTAGCAGCATATGGGATATTATTTTTACAAAAAAAATCTTTAATTTCATTATACATACTATCAGCAGTTGCAGAAGGCACAGGAACTAAGTTCAAAAATACATCTACTATTTGGTTTATACTATTATCAAAAACTCTACTTATTAAGGCTAAATGTTTAATGCTGCTAATATCAGTGGACTCGTCGACAATTAATGAAAATTTATTGTCCCTTAACAACTTACAAACATTTTCAAACCCAACACTCCCCGTGACGTTGTTGACGATTGCTGTGCATTTCTTTCTGCCACAAGTCACCTTTTTGGCAATTTCAGAGTCCGGATAGAGAGCTTGGCCTAACTTGCTCAGATGGTCCATGGCTTTAAATGGAATGTTGTGTTCTACAGCAAAGGCGGCCAACCTGAAATTATAAATAAATAATTAACAATACAGTAGATACAATAAATTTAGAAATATGTAATAAGAATTGGGAAGATTTATTTCATAATAATATACTATAGAATAAACCTTATCATATTGTAAAAAAAATTATAAGTACATTTTAAAATCAGTAGTGTAAAGATGTACCATACCTTATCTCAGCTTCTTTTATTTTTGCGGCTTCTGTCGTCAGTTGTTGCACCCTAGGCATTGATAACAGCGTGTGTTGGGAAGCGGCAGCTCTGATATTAGTAATATGTTTTGTTCCCTGGGCATGTTTTTGGATTTCAGATTTGCCACATACAAAATCTTTACTACAGGCATGGCAAAAAAAAAATGTTGGCCCCTTCTTACTTCTTTTCAGCCAGCCTTTGAAATTCTCCTCGCATTCCCATTTTTCTTGGTATTTTTGGGCATATATTTTTTTAGGCTTCTTGGCTGAAGGAGCTTCTTCTGCATCCGAAAGGTTCCTCCTCGTGCCGGACGTTGAAGGAATATCCATCGTGGCCTGTAATAAATATTATATTCAGGATGCACTTTACCAAACACATAATAGTATAAGTTGTGTTAAACACCGAATACATCAGTAAGTAGCTTAAGGAACTTGGTAGCTGAACATTGAACTTATAACTTATTCCTAATGCTATTACACTAATCCTGTAGTTTGCTGATTGTGTAACACTAATCCTGTTATATGTTTATTAATTGGAAAGATATACATCGATACTTAGTAATAATATGTAGGCTTATAATATTGTACTTTTCCAAATAAAACACTTTTTTCTAAGTAAAATAATAATATCAAAGTATGTATGTCACTTACCACTGAATTAGAAATGAAATTCTGAATAAAAATCACTTTTCAATATAAAAATCAAGCGCGATCACCTAATCACCTTTCAAAGCAACAGAAACTTCGAGAAAATTCCTTGTAATAAATAAACATGGATAAAAACGTAACCTGAAACCAATTTTTTTTTTTTAAAGGATTCCCTATTCATCCTTTTAGATACATTTTGAGTTGTCAGTGTTAAAAACATTTCTTGTAAGTAAATCTACAATATTGATTCATGGAATGGGAATTTCTTTAAAAAAAAATTTGCGACTAGCAATACCAGTAGTATTGTCATATATCAAAAAAAAAATTTTGCCCGAGTTCTAAATTTCCCTAGATTTTGTGCTGATTTCCCTTTTCCCTAAAGAATATTTTTCTCCCCTAGATCTAGGGAAATTTCCCTAGACATCACATCGCTGCGCCGCGGCTAGTGCGCGCACAATGGTGATTTAACTACAATGCAATAGATCTCAGTGGCCGCAGCGGCCAGCGACTGAACACTGGCCGCAAATGCGTCGCTTCGATCTCGCTGGCCGCTGCGGCTTGGTGTGGCCGCTGGCCGCGTGCGGCCAGGTGCGCGTGCTCTATGGCGATTTCATAATAATGTATCTATCTCGATGGCCGCCGCGACCTGGCCGCTGCGGCCCAGCCGCTAGTGCGCTATGAGCCTAAATCAAAAGCTGGAAATGGTTTAAAGGATTTGGTTTATTAAAAATTACATTTCGGAAAATTAAGAAAAACTACATTTATGCGCTTTGCACATCAACATCTCAACTTTGCAGTCGTGGGCGACACCGCTGCAAATATTTTGTAAAAAGTCAAATTGATTAGAAAGAGACCCACTATTCATTAGTTACTCCTTTGGTCGTTTGCAAAGTTTGTATCAAGCTGTCCTGACAGCTATCTAATAATTTATAATTGGAGTAATAATTTTATAATTTATAATAATCCAGTTATAGATACTCAGTTATTACACAAATAGGTACATACAATTACAAAAATCTACTGAGACATAGGATACACTTGCACACATCCAAATAAAGATTAAAAATACTAAATTAAAAGATTATATAAATGCTCACTCAGATTACAAATAGTTAAAGAAGGCATGATATAATTGGCGCAACATCAGAGCATTTTTTGAATCTGTATAAATTATCGATGAAAATGTGTACTTCAGCACACTATATCTTATTATATAGTAGACACATTTGGGTCACAGGGCTAAAATAGGCGATATTGTTTTTAAATGTATTCAGGTGAAACATGCTACGGCGTCTTAAACAATGGAAATGAGAAACATTTAATTCAATATTGTTAAAACATAATACAGCATCAAGATGACAGTGAATTATTTTGTGTAAAAAGATTAGATCAGTCAATTGCCTTCTAATTTTAAGCTTATTAATCTTGAAATATTCAAGACGTAGGTACTTCGTATGATCTAAGATGGTTATGTAGACCACATTTGAAAGACAACAGTTTTGGCAATTTTTTTAACCGATTCTACAATTCATATTTGCAGTAACGTGGACTCCAAATAGTGCTTCCATATTCTAGTTTACTTCTAATTAAGGCATTGTAATGGGTTTACATATTCTGTGAATAAATTTCATCATTTTAAGTCATTTGCACTTAGGACGGGTTGTTTGAACAATTCATCAAATTTCAAAGTTGATGTTCAAGTTCCGTGAAAGTTCTATTCAAGTTCTGTTATTATATAATTATTGGCCTGTTGTTTCAAAAATCTGAAATAATAACAGAACTCGAAAAGAATTTGAAAATCAACTTTGAAATTTGATGAATTGTTGAAAATCTGTGAAGCAACCCGTCATTATTGTGGTTAATGTGTACATCAAATTTAGAATCAAGAGTGATTCCTAGATCTTTTATGGAATATAATTTTTATGAATAGAATTATTTATAATTCTATTCCGAGTGAAGTTTAAAGCGTGACATTTTTAAACATTTAAGTTAATATCATTGACAGTCCCTACACCAGTTTTTGATTGCGTCTAGGTCATTTGGAAGCAGTTGATGATAGGAAAAAACTTGTTTTTACTATCAATTTTAAGATCATCGGCGAAAACAGCATAATCACAGTTTAATTTTGAACCAAGATCATTTACGAATATTAGAAAAAGGAGGGGGACAAGATTTGTCCCCTATGGTACACCAGAAATTACAAATATGGGGGATGATTTGTATCCATTAATCAGCACTAGTTGTGTTCTGTTTGATCCTATTTGATTGAGTTTTTTTAGTAAGATGGAGTGGTTAACTGTTAAAAGCTTTTTGAAAATCAGTATAAATTGCATATATGTACTAGTAATTTTTCAATATTCACACATATTCAAAAAAATACACCCACAATTACAAATTTCCAAAAGATTTGAATTGATATATCTGTGAGGAATAAACCTTTGTTGCCTAGTGCAGAGAACGGGCTTAAAGTGTGATTTTTTTTATAAATCAGAGATTCGAAAATCTTAGCAAAACAAGATAATTTACTAATATCAAAGATTGATCACCTGTTTTGAATAGTCAGGAAAAGTTCCCGTGGTTAATGAATCATTAAAAATAATAAAAAACGGTAAACATAAAGAATCTGCACAACTTTATCAGGTCCAAAACCTTTACTGGAATCTATTTTACACAAAAAACATTTTATTTCATCTGCACTAATAGTTGTGTTCAAAAGAAATAAAAATTCAATTACAGTAGAGCTAGCTTCGTTAGTAGCAGCTTGTGGAATCATCTGTTTTTCTGAATTTAGATCCCAGTTATATGTAGAAATATTATATTCACCTATCAGAAGAAAGTCATCGTCAGGATAGTTCAATCGGAGCTGACTAGCGGATTCAAAGTGATATTTAAGATTTTTAATATGATTTTTGCGATGGGGATGGTAAGAACAGAAAATATTATTTTTTTAGTATGGGTAGTTGAAGTAATAGTTACCCATATATCTTCAGCCTCTAATATTGACCAGCTAGGTTGATAAGTAACATTATGTTTGGACTAGACGGCAATAAGAACACCCACTCCCAATGTTTGACCTGTGAGATTATAGTTTCTATCACGTCTAAAAACATTATATCTGTCATCAAATATCTCCCGATTACGAATATTGTCGAGAAGCCAAGTTTCTGAAATACAGATAACATCAAAGTCATTATTTAGAACAGCCCTAAGAAAGTCATACGTTTTTGTACGCATTCCACGTATGTTTTGATAATATACAGTTAAAGAAGCCATATTGTAAAACATAAATAAGATATCACAAAAATTTCATTTTCATAATAATAATAAAAATAATGTTAAAGTAAAGTAGTAATGCGAGTTTGATTTGTGAAGACAAAAAGTGTGCGATGTAAATTTAACCTCTTACGAGACGTATGATATGCCATAACTTGATTAAAAGTAATTTGTTTACTGGAAGTTATAAGATCAATGAGTATATTTAAATTGTATATGCTACTGAAAAATACTAAATGCGAAAATAAATGAGAAGAAAAAAGATTATGATTAAATAGTGTAAGTGAAATCATTGGAGTATTTGAAAGGAGTAATGCTATTTTGTTTATATCTGCCCCAGAGGAAATTCGGAAAACAGTAGAACCGTCATTTTTTATCATAAATATGTAACAGTTTTTTGTCCACAGGTATTTACAAATTTTTGTCAGTTTTAAGTTCCCTGGCTTTCTTTATAAGTAATTTGTTAGAAGGCGTGAGGTGATCATTTAGGAAAATACGGCTTGCTACTCCTGGAAGGCCGATATCTGCTGAAGTCAAGGTCCGGTGGCAACGAGCAGCTGCTAACAAAGCGTCCTTGCAATCTCGACGAAGAAGACGTACGATTATATTTGATGTAGATGTGGGTGTGGATGTCATTTTAGAAGCTACCGTTGGCCATGGTCGCACTCTATGAATGAAGTCAATGTCCCCTTTTTCTAGTTGGTACCCAACTTTTTGGGATATATTCATTATAATATCCTGAAGGTTTTCACTTCTTGACATCGGAACTCCGTAAATTTCAACATTAGATAGTCTATCGTATTGTTCTCGTTGATTAATTTTCATATTTATGTCCTTTACAACTTACTTCAAATGAATAACTTCGCATTCCAGAGAATCAATTTTAGAGGTTTTATTACTCAAAGCTAACATTTTGGTGTTTAAAGTTTCAATTTGTGAAGATAAAAATTAAACTGATTTTATATTAGGTTCCAATTGATCTTTAAAGTCCCTGAATCTTGCGTCTAGTTTACAAACAATGTTTTTTTCCATCTCCTTAATTCTGTCATCGAGGATTTTTGAGAACTGGTTAAGGATTTCATTTAAATTTATAGGATTATCGTCAGTACTTTGTTTGTTTGTCCTCGTATTATTTTTCATTTTGTTGTTTAAATTGGAATATCACTTGTTAAATTGAGAAATAATAATTATCAACGTGATTAGTTTAATTTCGAACACTGCCAATAACAGAACGGGTGGAGATTTAATAACCAATAAGGAATCTCCGCAGTGAAGACACTATTTTGATGACCAATGAGAGATCTCCGCGGTGACGACACTATTTTCTTACTTCAATGTTATTATTTAGCACAGAATGTTAGCAACAATTTTTTGGAGATTTTTTTTTTTTTTAAATAATAAAGAACTAATGATCCAAACATAACCCTAATTAATAATCAAACAAAAATGATCAATTCTCCTCTGCTTAATATTTTCAAAAAACCCAAAAAATATAATTCCTTAACATAATCACCCACGTACCAACAATTAAGAAAACCCTTAGGTCATTAATTTTAACAGGTGTGCAAACACTGCTGGATTCCCAAATATTTTGGTTATTCCAATTCTTAATGAATCATTTTTGAACATTAAGAGAAAATTAAATAGGTGGGGATAAATAAAATCATATAAATAAGTCGTCGCCGTGTGGACATATCCACAGTTTGATAATGGCCTCAAAAGCCGAAACAGCTGTCACATTAAAAACTGTAAAAATAACAGAAATACTTTCAGAACTTAATAAATATTATAACATTATTAAATTTGATTTATTTTAAATTTATTTAAAAAAATTAAATGGAGTTCTACGAATTAAACACCAAAACAAGAAATATATATAAACAATAAATATTTATTTGGTTATTGATGTTTATGAGCGTTTGTAGATCAGATAAATATTATCACTTTGTAGATTGAGAAAAACTGTATTGATTTAGTACCGGAGTCTTAGATTCGGATACTTATTTTTATTGATAATCACAGTAATTACAGAGACTAATGCTTATCAACTGTTAAACGTTAGTAGGTGTTGATGTTATCTAGCACTAATTTCTCAAAATTTCGGTAAAGTAGACATTATACAAATTGGTCTTTAGTTTGATATATATCGCTTTCATGGCCTTCTTTATGAATAAGTGTTAAATGACTCTTTTTCCACTGAGCCGGAAAAAAACACAGAAGATAAAGACTTGTTAAAGAGTTTATATAAAGGATGTACCAGTCCAGCAATACCATCCAATCCAGCAGATTTATTGCTTTCTAATGCCTTCATGCTCTTTTCAATGGCTTCTATTTTGATGAAACATTGGCTTAAATTTAATGACTCTTCCACTGAAATATCGGTAACAGTATTGGCAGGAATATCTGTATCGTAAACACATAAATGAATCAGCTTTACCTTCGATACTATCGACACATTTTTCTTTTAAGTATGTGTTATTGGGAAATCCACAATCGTGTTTTTGTTGAGATTTAGAGAAACACATAATCTTTTAACATTTTGGTGTACCTCTTTTTCTATTAGGATAACATAATCACTATAGCATTTTATTGACAATTATTTACACTGTTTTCGTAATTTAGTAAAAGTTATGTAATCGTTAAGATTTCTGGTATATTTATATATTCTGTGGATATATTTATTGTGATTGATTTTTTTTTTAATTCCCTTGTAAACCATTTGGGATAGTTAGATGGTGTGAAGTTGACCCTGGGAACAAAGCATTCTATCGAGGTATTTACAATTGAGTAAAATCGTTAAAATCGATTACTTAAATTATTTTCCTCGTAAACATTGGTCATTAGTGTCATTACCAATCTACCAAGGTAATATTATGGTATTCAGCTTTGGAGAAGTTATACGATGTAGTTGTGGTAGTTAGGTTTGGAGATCTTCCAGACATATTTGCTATTATAATATCTAATGGTGGATGGTGTTTACCGAGAGGTAATAATAATTCATCAGATTTCTCAACTACTATTTTTGAAACACTTGAAAACACTAAGAATGTGTTGTTTCACAGAATTTGATCAATTCATGAAATTTCAAAGTTGATTTTAAAGTTCTGTGGAGGTTCTATTTAAGTTCGGTTATTATATCCCTACTAGTCAGTTGCTTCACGAACTTGAATAGCATCTTTACAGAACTTGATAATGAACTTTTAATTTTACCAATTCTTCAAGTTCAAGTTCTGTCAAGCAACTAGTCTATTATGACATCATAACAGAACTTGAATAGGACCTTCACAGACCCGAAAATTAACGTTGAATTATGATTAATTGTTCAAATTATGTGAAACAACCCATCCTAACATTCGATTGTAAACACATTGTTTTATTGAGTTAGTCCCAAGAATATGGACACATCACGAATTTTACTGGATTTAGCGCATTGTACGATAGCATCATAGCTGGTCCAGTTCGGCAGATTATTATCAACAGGAATTATGAATTTTGCTTTCAGATATTTAAATTTCAGTATTTCTGTGTACTCATTGTGGTTTTTATATATTTGTAAATCCGATGCAGGTGGGATGCAGACATAGCCGATAATAATTTTGCCATTAGGTATGTTGAGCATTGCAAAAATGTGTTCATCGCTCGTGTGCTTGGCCGGTAATTTACAGAATGAGATGTTTTTAGACTCGCGCAACATCAAACATACTCCGTTTGAATTTTTGCTCGAATCGGGACATCGATCAAGGCGATAGGTAGTGTATTCATTTAGGTTTAACTCTGACGAGCCGGTATCAGCATTTAACCATCTTTCAGTTTATAGCAAAATGTTATATGATAAGGTGGGTGAATTAACTAACGCATTCCTTGAAAATTTTATAATAATCATTGAGTCTTAAAAGTATGTTATGTTTGTTTATAAGTTTTTTGCATGGTTTCTTAAAAATTTTAGAATCCCATTCAAATTTTACTTTAATGGGGCCTGATTTTCTTTAATTTTAATTTCTTCAAGTTTTAACTCGTAATTTATTTCACACAGCTGAGACATTTTTTTATCGTCCAAGATACTCTCCATGCTTGAGTTGGAACTAGACTCGGAGACGTTGTGTAAATTACCTAATTTTATTGTTTCTTCTTTCCAGAAAAAATCATGCCTGCAGAATAACTAACAGGCATTTACAAAAAGCGTTGAATTCAAACACAAATCAGACACGGATGAATTCTCACTCCGAATCTACAACATAAATTATTTAAATATTTACTTACCTGTGAAGTATTTTGCTTACCTTACCAAAGACTTAATTATACCTTCCAACAAAGAAAAAAAATTAACACTGAAAGAAAAACATATAGTCTTACTGGAAATTTATTTACTTAGGCGTATACCTACTTGTATGTAAATTAACATTTATTACAAAATATTTAAAAAATAATTTTCAATAGATTACAAAATAATTTAAAACCTAAATTAAATAGTAAGTTATTCATCATGTATTTGAAAATATATATTCTACTCAAATAAATTTAATATTATTCAAATCACTAAGTCATTATTAATCATTATCATCAATGATACACATTCCACTTCCTTATTGCCCTATTTACTTCTATGTCATGGCCATTAGCCATTACCATCATCACATTCACGATTCGAATAAATATACTAATTTGTGTTCATATAAAGCAATACTTAACATTAAAATTCCACCCAAAATAATACCCAAGAAAGCTAAACAGAACTCCAGGATATTGCCACTACCATGGCCGCTGATTTCTGGAGTTAAATCAGCCAATGCAATGTAGAGGAAGCTACCGGCGGTAGCTGCATAGATCCATTGGGAAGCTGATGTGTGATCTTCCGCAAGCCAAAGTCCGATAACAGCTCCAATAAAGCTCAGGATTGATGACAGGACGTTGTAGCACAAAGCCTTTCTGATAGTCATGCCCGATTTAATCAGAACTGCAAAGTCTCCCAACTCGTGCGGAAGTTCGTGGCAGAATACTGCAAGAGCTGTAGCAAAACCAGTCACTGGGTCAGTGCTGAATGCTGCTCCTATCGCCAGACCGTCAGTCAAATTATGAAGCCCGTCGCCTATGATTACCATGAGAGCCACGGGAGTCATGGGAGGCTTGGGCTTCTTTGGCTTTGGCATCATCACGTGCAATTCTAGCTCATCCATATCATGCCTAACATCGACACTTCTCCTCGAGTGACTATGTCCATGGGCCGATTTACCAGTGGCTATTCTCATTATTGTTTCCACTGAATAAAATAAGAAAATTGTCATAAGGGTCAGGCCACATTTGAAGATGGGTATGGTGTGATCTTCGTGGGCCATTCCGTCGTGTATGAGAGCGTGGGGCAGTAGGTGGAGAAGGGCATCTCCACACAATGTGCCAATAGCCAGGGACACCAAGAAGTGGAGGATTTGATTGAATATAACCGAGTGTATCATTGGCATGATGGCAACACCGAGAAGGCCGGTAGCGCTGATGAGGAGCACTGTAAGACCCGCATAAAGCCAAGCTGTAAAACGAAAAGTTTAATTTAACACTTCATTTATAAAATCTCTAATTGTTGGTCCCTGATCCAAGATACCGTAAATAAATAGCAGACTTCCAGTCTGAAAAATATGTTTCTTAATTTATCTCATCGAAACCAATATTTCCTCTGAAATCATAAGATTTGTAAATAGGTGGTTACTTAAATACCTTCCTAGTTCATTATAAACCATATATATTATGGACATTCAAAAAATCAAATAAGGAATAATACAATTTGTCCTATAAAACTTCGATATCTCAATGACAATTCTTTTTCATTCCTTCTTTAGGCAGGTAAATACCATAATATTGAAAAAAATGCGTATATGAAAGGTTAAATAAACACGTCGACTTCACATTTGAAAACAGAATCTTACCGAACCATTAAAAGCAGCTAGCATCTTGGAACGGAAACTGAACGTATATACAAATTTACAAATACACGAAATGCAGAACAAAACAAATTTTTATGTGGTGTGTTGCCGAAACATTCTTATTATTAAAATAATGTCTTATTTTTATTGTTAAAGAAATACAAGAAACAATAAAGACACGTAAAATTAATAATTTTACACAATATAACTATATTACATTACATCTCATCTTAACAACCACTCTTCTTTCCATTCACTTATTTTAAGATCGAACAGTTTTTTCTTAAATTTACTTATTCGATTCTCCGTTTTCAGACTATCGGGAAGGATGTTGTATATCTTTAAGCCTTCAGGGAATTATTATAAAGGGTTTTCCAATAAGAGGTGTTATTTTGAATAGCCCGCTATTTCGGTAGATGTTACTTTTGAAGCTGTCATTTTTTGACATTTTACAAGTAAAAACTACGCCATTAATAAAAATGGAACGATACACGCTTCAACAACGCATTGAAATTATTAAAATTCACTATAAAAATAGTGAAAATTTGGCAGAGACGGTTCGTAAAACTCGAACATTTTTGGGCCGTCGTGAAGCACCTTATCGGACAGCAAAATAGAAATTGGTGGAAAAATTCGAGCTGTTGGGACAACTTAGTAGTGTGAAGAATAAAACCCGTGCACGTCGCTCAAAAACAGTCGAGAATATTGCTGCTCTAGCCGAATGTGTTGAAGAAAACCCAGGTTTGTCCATTCCTCGTCGTTCTTTGGAATTAGGCATTCCACAAACGTCATTACACCGTATTTTGCATGAAGATTTGTGTCTTAAGGCTTATAAAGTTCAGTTAACACAAGAACTCAAGGTGGCCGATCATCAACAACGTCGTGTTTTTGCTGATTGGGTCCTTGAAATGCGTGAAAATGATCCGGAATTCCATCGAAAAATCATCGTGAGTGATGAGGCCCATTTCCACCCCGGTGGCTTCGTCAACAAGCAAAATTGTCGCATCTGGGGCTCGGAAAACCCAAGAGTTATTGTTGAAAAGCCTCTCTATCCTCAACGTGTGACTGTTTGGTGCGGTTTATGGTCCCGCGGAGTCATTGGACCTTACTTTTGGACGAAAATGAGTCTGGAGCAACAGTTACGGTGAATGGATTGCGCTATCCAGAGATGATTAATGATTTTTTATGTCCGGAATTGGATTTGTTTAATTTCAACAAGACGGCGCTACGTGCCACACAAGAAACGAAACCATTGATCTTTTACGGGAAAAGTTTCCGGACCGTGTTATCTCTCGAAGAGGTGATCACAATTTGCCACCGAGATCTTGTGATTTAACACCTTGCGACTTCTTCCTTTGAGGCCACGTGAAAGAGAAGGTCTACGCCAACAGCTCAGTGTCGTTTCAAGACCTCAAAGATGGAATTCGTGAGGCTATCGAGGACATAAGGCAGCCACTTTGCGATTTGGTTATGGAAAATTTCATAAAAAGGATATGGTCCTGTAGGCGTGGTCGTGGTGGTCATTTGACTGATGTTATTTTTCACTATTAACGGCATACCTTTCTCTTTATAATGAAATAAACATTGGATCATTTATATTAAAAAATGGCATTTTTCTTTGAATATCAAAATAACACCTCTTATTGGAAAACCCTGTAGATAATATTTCGCTTTTAGTTGTGCGATACCGATAATTCACGAATTTGATTTTAAAATGACGTTAGTAAATAAAAAAGATATCAAATTGCAATCATTATTCGTTCTTCACACAAGGCAAGATTAAGCAAGGGGCCGAGCGAGAACGTTACGAGAGTAAAGAGCGTTACACCTGGGTCCCCTCGGCTGCATGGGTAAACTCTCGCCGAGAGCGTAGAACAGGCAAATTCCTGGGTTAAATGACCTGTCAGATACATGATATATTTAGAAATATTCCCGATTGACAATAATTTTCAAAGAGATTCGTTGTTTTTGAACTTATCTCAAAATTAAATACTGATTTTGAAAGCAGATGAGAGACTCTTTCAGATGTTAATAGTAAGTACAAACAAATATGTAATTAAAAATATTAAAATTTTGATTTCAAAAATAGAAATCATTTTCTATGTTTCTTTTGTCGGTTACCGATTGATTTTTTCTTGTGAACCGTTAAAATCCAATTTTAAGTGAAACAAAAATAAACATATTTAATTACACAAACGTATTATAAAGTTTATTTGTCCTACGCTTTTTTTCGTTTCGTATAAAAATAATTAGTAAGAAAATCACGAACTTTAACAAATCTTTCGCAAACATGTAATCAATGACAATTTTTTAAATATATTACAATTATTTGGAATTTCCTATGGTATTTTTTTAAGTGTGGTGTTGACTCTTTTTAACACTGCGTAAATCATATACTCGTATCTCACAGTAATACAAAAAGAGTCCAACACTCCCGGGTTTACGAATAATCTGACTGTTTGAAAATCTCCTACTACCATTACAATAAGCCGAAAATATGGCTTTTGTCGTGATGGAGGATTTAGCCAGTCGAGGAATTGAACTCACGACGTTTGGGTGGGAACCAAACGCGATGCCAACTCAGCCATAGATAGAAGAAGTTTTACGATTCCATCTGTGCCGTTAAGTAAATAATAATACTCTACCTACTGCTATCGATATACTTTTAAAAGGCAACAAAACAACATTGAAACTATTGAAGTTTGAGACTAACCCAAGTATTTGTGCGTCATCTCGACGTCCACGTGTATGTCCGAGTAGCAGAATTTCTGGTCGAGCTGGTAGACTAGCGCGGGGCAAAGGTTCATGAAGGTGTTGGGTTCGATCATGATGACTCCAAGGTGCTTCTCCAGTCCGTAAACCTCCAGGATCTCGTTGGGAGACATGCACTCCCATGATTTTGCTTTGGGGCTGTCTGAAATAATTAATAATTTATTTATTTACACGATTTTTATAGTTTACGCGATTTAGTGCATGATAGATAGAGGAGTGAACATTAAAAAAAAGATTTAACAAAAAAATTACATAATGGTAAAAAGGTGCAAATTAGTGCGTAGTATAATAATATATAAGGTAAACAGAGAAAAAAACAGTAACTATTTATTAAGTTGCAGATAGCATAAAAACATAACTAGGAATGCTAATTTCTACAGTATGTTTGTAACTCTGGTTCAATGAATTCTAGATAATAATCAGATTTGCTTTGAATTTAAGAATCATTTTGAAAATTGGAACAGTTTGTTGAACAAATTCAGACAAGTCATAAAGTAGGTACAAGCCTATATTATAACATTTTAAGCCTATATTATAACTATGCGCATTACCTATGCATTAAAACAATGCTCCTATGCGATTATAAACTATATACAATAGCGCCTATGTACATATAGATTGCCTATTGCCAAAAATGCTCATATGCGATTGTATATTATATATACAATAGCGCCTATGCACATAGAGATTTCCTATGCATTACAACAATGCTTCTGTAAGATTATATATTATATACAATAGCTCCTATGCACATAGAGATTGCCTATGCTTTACAGCAATACTCTTATGCGATTATATATTATATACAATAGCGCCTATGCACTTAGAGATTGCCTATGCATTACAGCAATGCTCCTATGAGATTATATATTATATAAAATAGCTCATATGCACATAGAGATTGCCTATGCGGTACAACAATGCTCCTATACGATTTATAATAATAATATCCTACCAATCAAGTTATATTATTAATTATTTTTATTATGTTATGATAATCTGGTAAATCACTTTGAAAAACTATTACTTGGATGTACATATATAATTGCAAAAATAATACATTGACAAAGTATGTTTAATGATGTTCATAGATTGCGTCAATTTAATTTAATTATTTTTTGCAAGTTACACTTCAAAATAGAATAATTATTAGTGGGCGCTTGTACTTACGCAATGTGAATATAAATAAATAGTTTTGTAAACATACAAATAAAATATTGGATTGATTCACCGATACAATATTCTATTTGCCTTTTAAAAAAAAAAAAGATTTTTTACGGACGAAACTATTTCTTTATATTTATATTACGTACCTTCGGGCGCAAACAAATGATTCGTAATTCAAATGATTCAAGCATAAATTTACAGATTTAAGCCATCAATGAATAGCGTGGATTATAACGTACGTTAATATCATGTAGAATAAATGCGTCGATGGTGTAATTGCGCACAATTCTCTCACAAACTCCTTCTGTGAATCTTTAAAAAATTGATGAATGTGCAATTTGGGAAGCGGGTTTGGGTAACGCTGCCCTGGGAACCATATATTGGATAACCAGCACCTCTGCCATAGGTCACCCCAAGTGGTTTGCTACGTTTGGTGATTTAGTAGGGTTGCCCGGGTTCGTCGAGTGCGTGGCGTGCCAGATCGGGAGAGGCTGGTTTTGGGAGGGATATATTCTTATGTCCGTCACACATACTGATATACTGATACGGACATACTGATCCCTAGATTCGTACCCAACCCTAATACCCTTTACCTTTCCAGAATTTCCTCTCCTTAACCCTCCACACAGCATCCCAAAAGATTCCCCACCTTTTTTTTTACATCAACCTCACTCCTGTGTGGGGTTAAAAAAAGTTGCAAAAATACACTTGACAAACATCATCTCTAATCATGTCTTCAAATGAACAATACAAAGCAATCAAACCACTTGACCTATAATAATTATTGTTTCGAAAACAATAACAAAAATATTATTAGTCCCTAGGTACCTATTTGATTAGAGATTACTACGAACTATGACAACAATCACTTTTGTGACTTTGGTATGTAGAATATGTAGATACAACCTCGTCATTATTTTCAATTCGTTCCCTTTCGTGTCGAAGCAGGAAGTGTTCATTTACCCTCGTTAGTACTACATACGAGTAAGCCCCTATTATCAACCTACATAAAATTATACAGGTACTTTGAAGTACTCACTTCTACTGAAAAACATCACTTGATGACTGATTTAAGATTAGATATAAAATAAATCCTGATGATGAGATTAAGCGTAAAACATTTGTGTTATTTTTACCAAAAAAGAAAATCAGTTCTTGCAACAAAAACAAAACATCAACGGTAAAAGATAGAAACAGAATAATAAGATGACGAACTAGAACGAATAGTCAAACCCGGTTTTCGGAAATCTTTCATTTTTCCGTTACCCAAATTTAAACGTCTTCATTTTTTTGAAACTAAATAGAAAAACCGCACAAGAATATTAGCGCCTTTGGGACCATCGTATTCCCCTGCGGGGTGAAGTTGTGAGTATGTTGTGCGTATGTTGTGAGTGTGTTGTGAGCATGGTGTGAGTATGTTGTGAGTATGTTGTGAGGCTGAAGGGAGTGAGGAAGGGAGATGGGGAGAAGAAGGTTGGGAAGAGCTACCATATAATGCGTATTACGCACAGACATATATGTCTATGGTATTACGTAAAACTATGTATGATCGCCTGAGAAATGTGGAGATCCGCAAAGAATGCACGGCTGATGTTAGCGTACTTAGATGGTTTGGGCATGTGGAAGGAATTCACAAAGTACGGAATGAAAGGAGAATATATGACGCAAATGTGAATGATACAAGAAGTCGGGGACGCTCGTGGAAGACATGGCACAATCAAGTAAATCAGATACTTGAATCATATTTTATAATACTTGATACGTGTCAAGAGTCATATAATAGATGAGTATGTACGATACGACGTTTGAATATGAATGAGGTTAGAAGTGATGGTTCGTTAGTTAGTGAGACCTACCTTCACTGGCGTGCCGTTTGTGCCTGTGGTCGGGATCGTGGATTTGGATGAAGGAGCCATTGTTGACCCTGTGGAGGGCCAAATCATGGGGCGCTTGGAACACTCCCCCACCGAGACCCAGGTTGTGCATCAAATGCTCGAAACCCTGAAAAATAATATTTGCAGTTAGCAATTATCATTAGAACCCATCAATTGCGAATCAAGTTCCATAATATATATATTTTTAAATCATTCTGGTGCAAGCCATATACAATATACATGCACACATTTCTCGCCTTCATTCGCTAGGAAACAAATTCACCTCAAATATCGATATATTCAATATAATTCTACTTAAAATATCTGAATGATATTTTATACCTCACATTATTATTTAGAGCATTTTCAATATTATTTCCATTTATCTATTAAGAGCATTTTTAATATTATTTCAATGTTATGTTATGTTTATCTTTATGTTTGTGTTATGTTTATCTTTATGTTTTATAACCACATTTATTTACTCCCACTTGCTGTATTTGTTTATAAGATTGCCAATTTCATAGTTCTGTTTAAAAAAAAAATGCTACTTATTTTAGAAAAATCTCTACTCAAATAACAAAAAAACGCCCACTAATATTGTACAAAGGTTACTATTTTTATAATTTTGTGATTATCTACTGTCAACAGCTCTGTACCGTTTATGTTAAGTATGTTTATGTTATGTCATGTTTATGTTATGTTTATGTTAGGTTTATTTATGTTACGTTATGTTAGGTTTATTTATGTAACGTTATGTTAGGTTTATTTATGTTACGTTACGTTATGGTAGGTTTATTTATGTTACGTTATGTTATGTTTATGATGTATAATCAATTATATTCTGTCATTTGTTGTATTTGTTAATAAGAAAAAATGTTAATTGTGTATGGCCAAGATTACCCCTAATGGGTGAAAGCCAAAATAGAGAATAATAAAAAAAAATATTATTTCCATTTGTCTATTAAGAGCATTTTTAATATTATTTCCATAAATCCAAAACGTAAAAGCTTGTTCCTCTTTTCCTTTCTCCATCTTGCATTTTTTTGTATTTTACGAAACTTATCGGTTGTATTTAAATAATAAAAATGGTTAATACTAAGTTTTGATAATCTTTTTTGATTATTTCTTGTTACATTCATTTTATAACAATTTCGAGACAATGTGCGCTAGCTAAAATCATCAATTAAAATATCATTTCGTATTTGAGCTAAAAGTAGTGTTATGCATCATTTCGTATACGAGCTAAAATACCTCTTTTATGACATTTCGTAAATGAGCTAAAAACACGTATTTTTTAAATTATGATATTTAAATATTTACTTTAATTTTAGTTGCATTTCCGTATTGTCAGTAGAAAAATCTTATCACATGATATTATTTTCTAAACCAATTGACAATGCATTTATAAATCATTTTAGATTTAAATTTAGAGTGCTTTTTAGATAACGCAAATTTATGTATTTTGTAGATTACTATTCTGCAAATAGCATTGAAATAACAAATATTCGCCCAGATTCTACTTTTTCCAATATAGAATTATATTTAGTTCATTATTCGAATTTCGAGGAATTGTTTACAAACATAGAATTTATGATCGCGTTGAATCGTATCTATTTCGATTATCTAACTGCATGAAACATACGAGAAGAATTTTGGGTAAAAAATTAAACTATGAATCTTCGACGTATTCATGGCTTCTTGAAAATTTGTATGAAATGAAATGTCTACAGAATCGACCAATTATTGTCTTCAATTTACAGAGCAAGATGCGTCCTTAACATATTAGAATGTAGGGGGAGGTAGTCCCTAGATACTCTTAGTATCGCCCTGGTGAAAGATCATATTTCGATATAATAGAGTGGATAAGTAACTTGAGATGGCTTTTACCGTGTTTAATAACGAGATCTGAATAGTCATCAACTTCCTAAAGTTCCTCTTTCCCGTCTTTTCGCATCACTTTCTTCACCCTTCATTTCATAAAGCAGCTCATCTATCTCACCAGCTTCGCGTAGTTGCTACTCTTGGTATACATCTAAGTAAACATACAAATACTAAAATTAAAAATAAAATTGCGGCAGCTTTTTCGCTGTGAATTTGCTATGACAATGCAGCTATTTCCAGAACGCAAAATGATTATTAGTTTTAAAATATTCCTTTTAATCTAAAAAAGTCAAAATCGCTAGTGAATAATTAAGACAAGACATTACATGTTTCAAATGTTTGATAAAATAAATAAAAAAAACTCTGAAGATGCCATTTTAATGCTAATTTACGAGAAATAAGAAAATCCGTTATACAATAAAATGATTAGGTACTTAAACCATTCATGTACCAAACACAATTTTTAAGACAAATATCGATTTTAAGAGGACACGGAGCCTGCTATAAAATACGTAATATTCACACATAACCTTTCAAACATTATTTTCTTTTTGTATATACTCACTCCTCCCATAAACACGAGTTCCTGAAGCTCACCTTATGGAGTAGTAGAATAATTAGGTAAAAATATTTCTTTTGCATACTGTTATAATTTTATTTAATCTTTTATTATTTTGTAGTAAATGTATATATTGAAAAAGAGAATCCCTTTATAATTGTCCAAATTGTATACACAGAAATATCTTATAAATGTACCTACATACTTATCTAAATCTAAAAAATATCTTTATACCTTAAGAGTTCTATGAACGGCAAACCGAATTACTTTGTTATTTTATTATCATTAATGTGTACTCTTATGTTATCGATTGTCTGGTAAATAATAATAATTAAAATAATCAGGAAACACAAGTAATGTTATCAATAAAGTAAATATATTGAAGTAAGTTGGTTAACTTCTGCTGTCAATAAAGTCGAATGATTAACAGAAGGTTGTAAACACCTTTACAAATAGTTATTGAACCGATTGATAAAGAGAATTGTAAGTACCTACTCACTGTTTTATTTAATTATTATATTACTCTTTATTGAACTACGTAACACATTTATTTTTAACGCACTGTTAGTTAGCAACTATTAGTTATAGTAAGTACATCTTATGGTATATTGTATTTCCCTGTGCATTAAAATTGTGTCAACAATAAATTATTTTGCTTTTAAAACAAAATCAAAGTTAGATAATATTTTGGTAAACTTGTCGAATTCCGCTGCATTCAAAGATTCTTTAAAAAACAACACTTGATTTTAATTTAAATATCTAATGGAGACAACTATTTGAGTCGGGGTTGTTTTAAGGGTTTAGTTTGGGTTATTTTAATAATTTATGCGTATTTCCTATCCTTTCAACGAATAAATTGAACTTTGATGCATCTTTTACCATCACCCACCACATAAATATTTATTTCTTGTGGTAATTAAGTTGAAACGAAGTGATATTTATATATTTTTTTGCGTATTAAGCGCGCAGCGGAATTCGACAAGTTTATCAATATTTTAAAAAACTTTGAAAGCTCAAGCAAATCTATTTCTTCCATAGAACAAAAAACACTAAATGATATTTTTAATTAAATGGCCGATTGACGAGGTTAGCTGTCAGAAAGAGGCAACCATCGATCAATGGGGGAAAACCTTTTTAATGAATTTATTAATGTGTGGAAAAGAAAAAATGTTTCACAATTTTAATTCAATTAAATTTCATAATGAATGTATTATTACGTCGGTATTTTGAAGACTAAAATACATTATATTGTGAAAAACAATAATTATCTCCAATTCCAAATGACCTGTGTGAAAATATTATGAACAAGATGTTATATTTATATAATAGTAATGGGTTATTTAATATTACAAAAAATGTAATAAATAAATATGTGTATAATATATCCGATTTTATGTCCGGGTTAAATCTTCCCCACATGAAAAACTAAACCCTTCCACACACTTTTCCACAAATGATCATCTAGTCAATCAACATTATGCAAGTGCATTATATAAGCAAAATAAATACAAAACAATACACGAACAACACGTCAACTCACAAGAGATCAAATGGGAAAATAATTTAGAACTCCTAACTGGACCTATAAATCCTACTGATCCCTCAACATAAATATTAAAAATATCTTTCGTTATAATATGTTGTATAATAGGTATAATTAATCTGATTATTATTATTGTTGCATTGTTTCTGACATTATTACATGCTTATTTAACCTTTTACCTGCTTTTCCATAACTAATATAATTTAAAAAATATATATATTACGAATAACCTTATGAGTAGAACCTCAAATTGTAATATCTTAATCATTGAAGACAATATTAGCCACTACGATTCCTAGTTACGTCCGATTTTTTTTTTGATTTTTCCGTTTCAAATATTTCGTTTGAGAATCGCTAATATTATCTTTAATGATTTAAAATACAATATAATCTTCAAATGTACAGGTACGTTTATCCACTTACCTCAAACGAGATGAATCCTTCGTCCCCATACTTGTTAAATATTTTATCCAAGAAAAACTTATCAGGTGGCAAATCTATGCCATGGACTATTTTGGGATCGCCACCGGTCAAATTGCTCATATTGTCGGCGGCCGCCGAGGAAAACACGCCCAGAACAACACAACACAACACGATGAAAATATCATCTTTCATCAATTTAATCACCATATTTAGTGTGCGGATTAAGTCAGTCTCATTTGTTTACTGTCACTGTCAATAACTCCGAGCGCAATGATAAGGTGCTGGGTGCACCACTCATGCTGGCGCTGATTGGTAAACACTTCTTAAGATCGTAAGATCACACTCAAAACTAATAGATAAAGAAATATTTCCCGATTGAGACCACTGACTGCAGTTTTTTTTTAAATTACATCCGACGCTTTCCACGTGGCTGGCGGGAATACTATATTTTACTCTACAGAAGTCTACTGTCTGGATTGAATGGAGTAGTTCTAAACTCCAACGCGAAGTCATGGCTACAGTCGGTCCACAAGGCGGATAGGTCAAAGAAAACGGCTAGCAAATGAGCTCTGAAACCGACGAATGGTACCGTGCGTCGTATTTGCACCTCGGACTAAAAGTAATATAAATTAATACTATTTATAGCTCTCAATTCATTTATACGTTTGTTAATCGTAGTAGCGTTATCTACGTATAAATAATAATAATAAAAAAAAACTTTTTGAATGAAAAAAACATACACTTAGGACGGGTTGTTTCGGAGAATTTGAACAATTCATCCAATTTCAACGTTCATTTACGGGTTCTGTGAAAGTCCTATTCAAATTCTGTTATTATATCACTATAGGCTAGTTGCTTGACAGAACTGAAATAAAAACAGAACTTAAAAATATCTTTCACAGAATTTCAAAATTAACTTTGAAATTTGAAGAATTGTTCAAGTTCTCCGAAACAACCCGTCCTTAGTAAGACACCACTTTATTTTTGAATCAATAACGATAGCCTACTTTTAAAATACTCTAAAATATATAAATACTTATAAATAATCTAAAATACTTTTTGTTTTAAAACCAAGAGTTTTTAATAATTTTTGGAACCGACCGGTTTCGCTTTACTCAAGCATCTTCAGGGTACAAATTATTACTAAACAAGAAGTACAAAGTGTGAGCTTATTATTATTATAATCCATTATTATATTATTATACTATTATTATAATCCATTAGTCTACATAATTATATTTCGGTTTTTCCCATGTCTTTTGTACTTGTGTAAATGTATTGTATGCTTTCTCTGTGTTTGTTATATTTATATCATGTTGTATCCCTCAAAGATTTTTTTTTATAAATAAGCTCACACTTTCTACTTCTTGTTTAGTAATAATTTGTACCCTGAAGATGCTTGAGTAAAGCGAAACCGGTCGGTTCTAAAAATTATTAAAAACTGGTGGTTTTAAAACAAAAAGTATTTTATTTTATTAAATATGTCAAACCACAAAGTGATTGCTTTCTACAATAATAAAAAACAGTTTAAAAACTTAGAGTAATTATCCTGCTAACGTTTGGAAGTTATGTAAATAAATAACGATGGTGTGTTTACCGTGTTTGTTCAAGGGATGCGAATCTGAAATTGCTACGTAGCATCTACAGTTTGTTTCGACGGTAAAGGAAAAAATCGCGGAAAAGCATTTTCTACTTTATACAATATGTGTTCAGAAATTCATTTTTAATACATCTTGTGATATACTGTTTTTTAATTTGAGTTATCGAGTAAGTAAATCAAGAAGTTGGAAGTTTTTAGGCTGAATTTGAAAAAAATCTGTCTTTGTTGTTTAATATCTGTTCCTAAAAGTTTTTTTTAACCCTTAAGCTGCGTTAGTAAACTAAGTTATCGAAAAAAAGGTTTAAAAAAATCGAAATGCTTATACCGAAAAAAAAGTTTTTTTTGGGATGATAATGATGTACATTCACCAGTTTCCCGTTTGTACTGCGAGTTTCCGGACACCTTGTGTACATTTTAGAGTATCTTATAATTTATATACTATATTCACAATTAAATTTTACAAAGGCAATGCTTAGAATTGCGAATGAATTTACCATCAGCTGGTCATAACCTTCTTTCAGTTGATATGTTGCACGTCATTAATCCATGTATTTTAGTACATGAAACATGCGTGATAGAGGAGAGGCGTATTTATCGTACCCCGTATTTATGTACTTGTTACAAATCTCCAAAATACCTGGTTCCCAAGTATTTGTAAATATCACAGGGGTTACAAAATAAACACAAGTATTTTATACTGGGACTGAGTATTTATTACTTTCTGTCCCCAGTCGAATTACCTGTCTCAGAAATTCTCTAAAAGGTTGATAATTATTATTTTTAGATTGACTGAAATTTTGAGGGTGCGTTACTCCGACGTTCCTTAGAGCTAGCCGCTACTGCATAAATAAACCACTCACCGCCACTGGTTAAAGGTAGAATACAAATACATATGTCCATAAACAATTTATTATTGTCACCTGTACTGATGAGCCACTGATTTGGTAAGTACAATATTGCCTGTCTTTAGATAAAATGCTTCATTACAATATCAGCTTGATATGATTAATGCTAAAACTTTTTAAAGGTGTTTTAATTAGTCTATTTCATTATTACAATAGTGTATACTTTCTTAATGTTAGTTAAATTCTTAGTTTTATAATTTCTTAATGTTTGCTGTAAAGGGTAGAAATATCGTATATACAAATATCCTTCATCCTCCTTGTTTTTCTTGATGATGTGTTGATGTTAATTTGGGATGAAAAGTTCGGTGTATCGACTGGTGTATAATTTTATGTAGAAGTAATAAATCAGATTTTACGTCTAGATGTCAGAGAGTGTAGTATTTAGTACAAAATTAGGTCATTATGCGTTCAAAATTGATCAAATTAACCTTCTGGATAAGCGGGTTAATTTTATTTGTTTGGATTTTATGCTATAATTATAAATCTCATAATTGGGAGACCAAATAGTGGATGCGTGTTAAAATTAATTCTACACTTTTAAAACTTGTTGTGATTCTTAGTGTTAATCATAATATTTGTGATGCACTTTTTGAAATTATGTCCATGTGTTAATTAAAGCTAAGTGACGAATGTCACGCCCGAGTCTTTATTTGAAGTTGTGTTTAATATTAATTTGACATTGTTAATGTGATATGTGTTTGCAAAATGATTAATTTTCTTTGTGAAAGAAATTACAGCACATTTTTTTTCATTAAAATATTAATGATTTAGTTTGCACCATTTATGAAGTCCTTTTTGCAAATCTTCTAATGATTCAATTTTTTTGTACAACAATCGATAAACAGCAAATATTTTGTAGTTTTTATTCTTAATACTATGTCGTTAATAAAGATTAAAAAAATACGGGAGTCCAAGGTGCGAGCCCTGCGGAATTCTCGACGTAACAGTCAAAAGATCCGCGGAGTACCCTCCTTTAACTACTTTGCAGTAATGTAAGTCTCAAACCATTTCACACTATTTCCATTAATGCTAAACTTTTTCAGCTTCTTGGTAAGTAGTGATTGATTTAACTGGTCAAATGATTTGCAAAAATTCGTGTAGATGGCATCCACTTGTAAACGCTTTTCAATGTTATCGCGGATGAATTAGGAGAGCGCCGAGTAGAATGATAATATGTTTATCCACGTGAGCTAATACACAGTCATATATTATTGACTCAAATAACTTTCCTATGCAGTCAAGTTCAGGGATTTTAAACTTTTTTATTATTTGTATTTTTTACAATAAATATACAATATTTATATGTCATACAGTATTATAATGTAAAACAAAAAATAGCATTTCCTCACCATAAAGAGACAAGGCTCTTGTGTTTGGTGAGGGAATTTTAGTTCAATTATTAAAAAAATCATATAAGTAATATATGTATTTATTGTTTTTGTGTTTAATTCGTAGAACTCCATTTAATTTTTTTTTTTTTTTTTTTTAAAAAAAAAAAAAAAAAAAAAAAAAAAAAAAAAAAAAAAAAAAAAAAAAAAAAAAAAAAAAAAAAAAAAAAAAAAATTAAATTATTATTATTAAGTTCTGCAAGTGTTTTAGTTTTTTATTATTGTGATTATGTACATCGGACAAACGGGGAGGGCATTCTCAACTAGATTCAAAGAACATATACGATGTTATAATAATAAAAACACATCCTCAAAATTCGCAGAACATCTCTTGGTGAATAATCATACCCCACTTACCAACACTTCATCAACATTGATTGATAAAAAAGAAGACGATAATTATTAAATTTTTATTTTATTAGCCAAATGCCAAGTGTATGTGTTTGCAATGCACCCTATTAGTAATCTCTTGTCATAACTATGCCTACTGCATTGTACAAAATAAATTATATACGTATTCAAAACACCATACACCACATTTATATAAAACAATACAAAGATTAGAAAAATACTTTAATATCTACTATTATTAGGAAACAACATCACGCATCCTCAGAATGTGTTATTATTAATTATTGACATTACGTTAATTGGGATAATACTTAATTACTTCCTATATTCACAAGATAGAAACAATACCTATAAAGTAGTAAATATGATATGGAATTCAATTGGAAGTGGTTATAATAGTTTTTCACAGCTTTCCTTTCCGCAGGTTAATCCAAAAGTTAACATTTTCTGAATTGGGATTATTTCCTGGGGTGAGATTTTCATTGATTTCCATATAATTTATGCTATCAGAAGCAATCGGTTTCCAAATAGCATCAATATAATCGTTTTTCTCTAGAGTTGGATTGCTGAAACAATAAAAGTAGGTAATGTTAAAAAATCAGTTCAAAATATAATGATTGTGATTGTAATATATTATGATTGACGATCGCAAGAAAACCTTTAGGAATAAAGAGGCTCTATATTACTTTTCCGACTTTATGTCCGGGTTAAATCTTCCCCACAGGAAAAACTAAACCCTTCCACACACTTTTCCACAAATGATCATCTAGTCAATCAACATTATGCAGGTGCATTATATAAGCATAATAAATACAAAACAACACAAGAACAACACGTCAACTCACCAGAGATCAAATGGGAAAATAATTCACCGACTCCAGATATTTTCATATCAGAGGGTTCGGCTCGGTAGAACTCCTAACTGGACCTATAAATCCTACTGATCCCTCAATATAAATATTTAAAAAATCTTTCGTAATCCTACATGTATTTAAAATGACTGATTTTTGCATTTTCATATACAAATTCTTTCACAGATCTAATACGCATAAATTTTAAATGAGAGAGCTAGGTATAATGCCAGTAGCCGAAATAACAAATGGTAATTATAGTCTGAGAATGCCAAATTCTTTTAATCTCATTTCCTAAATCTGTGTATTTTCTTATTTTATTAATTTTCTCCTATTCCGCTTCACTCTTAATACGCAATATTTCACTTTCAAATAAATGGATTTAGCTTTATTAATTCAAAACATGATTTATTATGTCAGGGGAGACGGAAATATACGCACTTTTAATTTTTATTTCGTTTATTAAGTCACTTACGCGATATGTCAATTAATATGCGGCGCCGCCGAAAGCGACTATGTTCATATCAAGAGTTGGATTATATTCATAATATCGTAATTCATACCTACAAAATATTTCATAGACACTGCTGCCAACCAAAAAAAAAATTAGTATTGCCATATAAAATAAATAATATCATCGTGTATAATTAATCCATATTAATATGTAAGTCAATGTATTATTTATAACAAATAATCAACATATAATTAAATAAAATAACCCGAATAACAAACAAATAGAATAAAATGTGATTAAACGTATTCCGTTTAGGTAGTTTAGGTTAGGTTAGGTTAGAACATGGAAAATAGGTATTAGAATTAAATCACAAAAAAGTCTATACAAACCTAGCGTAGCCCACATACTATTTGAAAACTGGGATGTAACTATAAAGGGGACGCGAGCAGGCGTTATTAAAGGGGCATTTTTTTGCTATAGAAAATCACAGTTAGATTAGGTTAGGTTATATATATTAATTTAATATTTTCAAGATTTTATTTTCTTTAACTGAATTAGTTCGTAGGTAGGCACTGTACCTAACCCGCGCACTGGCTAGGTAAATAACTAGTTGTGGTATTTCCGGCAAAAATGTCACATTATTTTGTTTCTTTGAAATCTCGTGTGACATATCGCGTAAGTGACTTAATAAACGAAATTAAAATTAAAAGTGCGTATATTTCCGTCTCCCCGACATAATAAATCATGTTTTGAATTAATAAAGCTAAATCTATTTATTTGAAAGTGAAATATTTCGTATTAAGAGTGAAGCGGAATTCGTAACCTTTATACCCTTATTTTTTTCAGAAACAGATTTTTTAATATTAGAGGAATTTGGAATATCGACATCAATGAAATAAGTTTTTTTTTTAATTTTTGTCGTGTAAAACTATATTATGACCTAATAGTTCGGTCTGTTAGTATAGTTTTATCATAATATATTTTATAAAATTCATTTTCTAAAAATGAATTTGGTTCGTATTCATAATATGGTATTATATTACGGCAGTCAATCAAGTTATGTTATTAACGTTGGGTGAATTCATCCTATTTTTTTAAAGACACCTCACAATATCTGAGCCAATTGGTCTATGGCAGCGGTCGGGGAACCGGGTTAAATTACCCCAAATGGGGTAAAAATGTTTTTTTTGGGGTAATAAGGAAAATTTTCTAGTTTGCTATTTCTAATAATAGTGTAATATTTTTATACGGGGGCGTAATTAAGTTCGCGGAATGGGTAGGTAGGTGTTTAGTGGGGGTGTCGCTGAATTAGGTACTAATTGGGCAACTCATTATTAGTATAAATACCGGGTTTTATCGTAATTAGGTCATTAGTCTTTGAGCGATCGTCGTCCAAACAAGTCAATCAAGGGGAGAATTGTGAATATGGAGAAAATCGAGTTCCGTGCTGTTATAAACATTCCTTACCCAGCAAGGAAAATCAGTTCCGATCATACTGAAAGAGATGTCATCCGCTTACGGGGACTCTTGTCCAAGTAAAACTATGGTTTACAAGTGGCATACCCTCTTTAAACAAGGCAGGGAGTCGCTTGAAGACGACCCACGGCCAGGAAGGCCTATCGAGGTGACCACTCACAGGAAATTATTCAAAAAGTCGAAATATTAATAATAGAAGATGCCCGACTAAAGAAAAAACAGCTCGCAGAAATGGTTGGAGTATCAGATACAACCATTTTCAAAATTTTTCACGACCATCTTGGCATGACTAAAGTCAGCGCAAGATGGGTGCCGAGAATGCTAACGCGCCGCCTCAAAAACAACACCGCGTGGAGTGTTCTCGTGCATTTTTGGACCTCTGTAGGGAATACAAAGATGGAGTGTTGGCTCAAATTGTTACTGGTGATGAAACTTGGGTTCATCATTATGAACCTGAGTCTAAACAGGACTCTATGCAGTGGCACAAGAAAGGCACACCACTACCCAAGAAGTTTAGGGTGTCACAATCGGCTGGGAAAATCATGATGACAGTCATTTGGGACTCAGAAGGAATCCTGTTGATCGATTACAAAGATAAAGGTGTTTCCATAACCGGAGTTTACTACGCTTCAATTCTAGAGTAATTAAAGGTAACCATCAAGGAGAAAAGAAGAAGCGGAAAATTGACCAAAGGTGTCCTCCTTTCACATACGACAACGCGCCTGTTCACAAGAGCGGTGTTGCGATGGCTGCCCTGCAGAAGATGGGCTTCGAATACTATTCTCATCGACTCATCTATTTACATCCGCATCGTAATTTTTATCACAAACAGTAGTGTTTGAAAATATTCATTTTATTACAACTGTAAAAAATTCAAACAAGAGGCCTTAATGCTCAATATTTTTCAATTCTTCAATAAAAAAATCAATTTTAAAGCCGGGGAGTAGGTAAATATAAGTACATAGTAGATAATATAGATGCAGCGCAAAACTTGTTAGTTTCTCCATTAAACTGTACCTGCACAGATAAGATAATTAATTCATGTTTGTATTTTTATAACCCTAGTGTAGTAGGAAAGTGAGTTCATACTGACCCAAATTTGGCGAAATTCGTCCACATTTGCACAAGTCTTTGGCGAACCATGGTGTCGGCTGGTTCCATCTCAATTTCATCCAGACTTTGTTTGCGAAATATATAATCATTCTCCTCTGAATGCGCTGCCCCCTTGACGCCCAGCTTCTTTAAGTTCTTCTTGTATCTGTTCAAATTACCCAAGTACGAAAACTGATAATAGTAAACGGGGTCATTGGATTGTTTAGCCGTAAGTTTAACTGTCAAGTCCATCGCATAACGAAACAAGAAGTCTGATATCATGTCGATAACATTGTGCACTGTTTCACAGCCTATTTCTTTGCCTTTGAAATAAAACTCTTCAATCGACTTTGCTACTGCTAAAGCCTCTTTAGATCCTTCGGTAACATTTAGCTTGGAAGGTATAAAATATTTAAAATCGCTTATGAATTCAAAGACTCGTTTCGGGTCACATGCAATTTTTTCAAATATGAACACTGATTCGTTAGACGAATACCCCGCCATCATTGGGATGCTCGTCAATTTTCCAGATTCAATAATATTTTCTGGCTTATCATTTATTATGGATTCAATAGCTTCAAACTTATCTTCCACAACTGGTAAAAATGCACACGGTAAATATTTTTTAGAGTCGTCCTCGCTGATCACAGTCGAAGCTGCTTTTAGTAAGTCGTGAAGTGGCGCACTTCGTAAAAATGTTACAACGTTGTTTATATTTGTATCGTCACAGCCAAGGCTCAAAGCGAGCTTGAAGACGTAAGATAAAGGGTCTGACTGGATTGCCCACGAACACAATGATGATCCTGATTGGATAATAGCTTTGTGAAACAGTCCTCGGGCAATTGGTGACAATGACAGATAATGAATGGATACAGCTCCCGCGCTTTCGCCAAAGATGGTCACGTTATTGGGATCACCTCCAAAGTACTTGATGTTGTTTTGAATCCATCTCAATGCCAATACTTGATCTTTCATCCCGGCGTTGCCAGGAACTCCCGGTGTATTGGCGCACAGAAATCCAAGAACTCCAAATCTGTAGTTTATGCTCACGAACACGACATTTTTTTCAATGATAAAATCGGGTCCGTAGTGGGCATAATTTCCACAGCCTTTGTAAAAGCCTCCTCCATGAACCCAGACCATGACTGGTAAAAGGCCGCTCGGGTTTACTTGCTCGGGAGAGTAAACATTTAAGTAAAGACAGTCTTCCGCTCCTGCCATCGCTCCTCCTTGGAAGGGGTCGATTTGTGGACAGACGTTCCCTTCTTTAGTTCCATCTCTCACACCGGTCCACTTGTCTGCAGGTAGTGGATCCTAAAATAAAAATAATTACTTGTAGATAAACTCGAGGGGTAGTTAGTAGATGTAGGACTTTTGACGGATGTTCTTCAACCTCAAAAGTTATTTTTGTTGGACAGAACTATTAATATTTTACGCAAAAAATCGTTTCCAAAATTCCAACTGTATTTTAGAAATAAAAATGCACTGCAGATTACCGATAACATATAAGTATTTACATAAATACACGAACATATTGAGTCATGGCCGTGAGCAGGGGGAGGGGAGGCAGCTGCCCTTTCCCTAGAAAAAATGGTGAACAGAAACACTTATATAACTGACGTCAAAATTAAAAATCAGTTATTTTATAGTGCCAAATGCAGACGTAACGCGTCGTCTGTCAAGGCCGGACTTCCGCCTAGGACCGAGAGGCCCCGGCTTACAGGAGGCCCCGATAGGAAATAAGTCCTCAATGGCATAACATGTCATCTTTGAGAATGCTTTAAAATGGTACAAATTGCCGACATACCATATCAAATTAATTAATGATATTTCAGATTTTCCACAGGACTTAAACGTCAGAGGGGCCCCGGCTAAGTTCCAAAATGATACACATTGAGAACACAGGAGTCGGAAAAAAATCACATTTTATTTAAACCTCAAATGTTGCTTGTGCATTGCTGGAGTACTGGACCACATATCCTGAGTCTGACGCGCGCCCTAAACGCGCTTAAAGGTCGTAACGTAGTTATCGGAGGGGACTTTAACGCTCGCTCTCCTCTTTGGTTTGACAATACTAAAACCCATTCAGTACGATCACGGACTGACGCCGTCGAAGACCTGATTGCTGCGCAAGGCCTTTGTATCATTAACGAACAGAGTTCGTTCTTTACCTTTTCAAACACACTAGGAGAGAGCAACATTGATCTAACTCTTTGCTCTGGATCAGTTGCGGCCAGGATATCTAAATGGAGGGTCCATGAATGCGCAATAGTTTCGGATCATAGATTAATCACATTTACAATAGGTGTTAAGAAAACTGAAACTCCGAGATCCTCCTGGAATTTCAACACCTCCAGGGCGAATTGGGATAACTTTGGGGAGGCGCTACGAGATACATTAAGGGATTTTCATCACGTAGCAGCTAATGATCCGGACAATTTGGGGAACTTTTTCAATTCTGCCGTTGTATCTGCGGCTGATTCCTCTCTGGGCAGATCAAACCCAAAGACGAAAATTAGAACGCCGTGGTGGTCACCTGAGCTGACTTCGCTAAAGGGGGCCTACAAAGGAGCCTATAGGGCCTTGGGACTGTCCAGGAGGGGAAGCTGTACGGAGGAGGAGACAGCTGCCCTTCAGGCCGCTCTCAGGAGATCCAGGGCAACTTTCAAACATGCGGTTCTCCTTGCGAAACGAGCTGTCTGGCATAATTGGGTTAAAGATGTGGGCAACGCCAACCCGTGGGAAATCCACAGCGCAATTGAAAAATCCGGCAAGGGATCGGATCGGTTTTTGTCAAGTTTAATTGGGAATATTGATGGGAGGGACGCTGAGACTGTGGACGTGGCCTCTACTCTCAACACACTTTTGGGCAAGTTAGTCCCTGTAGAGTCAGTAATTGGGGAAAGTGACCACCAAAAACAGATTAGAAATCTAGCACGGCTTCCACCTAGAGACCTCGCCCAAGAGGATAGAATCACTCCCGTCACTAGAGCTGAAATAGGTGCTATAATTAAGGGTTTGGGTCCAAAGAAGGCACCAGGGCATGACAGACTCAACGGCGAAATAGTGAAGCATGTCTGGGTCCACGCTAAAGAGGAGCTCTTTCAAGTGATGGAATCGTGCCTGAGAAGAGGAATTTTCCCTTCTGAATGGAAGAGGGGCGTGCTCAGGATTATACCTAAAGGGAACGGCAAACCACTCACCGATGTAAAGGCTTATCGCCCGATAACCTTACTCCCAGTCCTCGGTAAGATCCTGGAATTACTTATTCGGCAGCGTCTTCGCAGTACACTATCACCGCCCAGTGAACTTCAATTTGGTTTCGTCCCGGGTAAATCCACTGTGCACGCCATTTCGTTTGCGCTTAACTGGGTGAAGGTCTGTACAAAGAGGTATGTTGTAGCAATCTTCTTAGATATAACTGGTGCCTTCGACTTCGCGTGGTGGGACATGATACGCACAAAGGTTAAAAGTAGGAATTGTCCAAAACGCCTGTTTAAATCGGTTGACAACTACCTATCGGGACGAACTGTCTCGATATCCCATGGTGATTTTACTATAGAACGCGAAGTAAATATGGGCTGTCCTCAGGGCTCCGTTCTGGGACCTGAATTTTGGAATATTGACTTTGACGACTCCTCTAGGTTACCCTTGCCTGAAGGATGTATCATGATCGACTACGCGGATGATAAAATGTATCTTGTCTCGGGGAACAGCAGAAAGGAAATTGAAGAAAAGGCTGGTGATGGTTTGAACACCCTCCTTAAATGGGGGGAGAGGAATAAGATGACCTTCGCTCCCCACAAGACAAAGGGTCTCCTGATGAAGGGCTCTCTCAGTAGAACAAGAAACCCTACCATCCGGATGGGAGACACCAACATCAAATTTGCAGACACGGTCAAGTACCTAGGTGTAACACTCGATCGATCGTCCTCATTTCTGGCTCATGTTAAAGATGTTTCAAGCAAGGCTCAGGCGCTGTTCCTAAAGCTGAGGAGACTCTCCACCGCTGAATGGGGACTACGCAGTCCGGCACTACGTGCTCTGTACAGGGGCGTATACGTTGCGCAAGTTTCGTATGCTGCCTCTGTTTGGGAGCACCGCCTGGATAACTGCCTTATACTCCTCGCTCTTACTAGGGGCCAGCGAACTTCTTTGCTGGCACTATCTGGCGCATACCGTACTGTTGCTTCGGACGCTTTGCCAGTTTTGGCCGGCATTTTGCCAATCGATCTGGAGATTAGGGAAGTCTTAACCAAGCAGAGACTTTCCAGAGGATCCCCGGCAACCCATCTTGGTGTCGTTCTGACACCAGGTGGACCGGGAACTCTCCCTGGACTGCTTCGGACGATGAGGGACCTTTCGCTTAAAGAGTGGCAGGTCCGTTGGGATAGGTCGAGCATGGGAAGATGGACCTTTTCCTTCTTCCCATCAGTTAAACTCAGAATGGAAGGGGCCTTCCTCAAACTGGACCATCACATGACGCAGCTCCTCTCAGGACATGGGGAATTCAGGGGGAGGCTTCACAGCCTTGCCCTGTCTACCCATCCCAATTGCGCTTGTGGCAATACTTACCAGTCGGCCGAGCACATTCTGTGGCACTGTGAGATCTTGAAGGATGCCAGAGACGAAATGATAGACGGTCTGAATGTCCCCATTAGACCGGTGTGGAACACCGATCTTGTTTCTAACAGAGTTAATTTCGAATGTCTGAGGAAGTTTACTAGGATCTGGGTTGAGAGATGGTCTGAGCTTAGAGTCGCTGACTAGCGTGATAACTGAGAACCCCTGGTGTATTGCTCCTGCTCCATGACTAATTCTTTTACAAATCTCCGATTATTGTTTATGCTATTCTGTTCTTCTTATTTTTATTATTTTTCTTTCCTTACTGTACCAGCTGCTGCAGATGATTTTTCTTTCGTTTACATTTCTTTTAAATAACTTGTCTCTTATTTTTCTTCTTATTTTCAGTTTTCTTTTCTTATGTTTTACTTTTTTTGTTATCTTATACTTCACATGCTGTCCTCTTTACAGACTATGCAGATTTTATTTTTACACTTTCTACTTTGTTTTACTTAATCTACCGATGTCCTTAAGTGGCACTTTTGGATTGTTTATTGTTTTCCTTTTCTCTTTTCTTTTCTCTTTTTTTATATGTATTTTTTTTCGGTTTTTTTTTTCTTTTTTCAGTAACGGCAACGAGTTTACAGGCTAGAACTGAACTCCGTTGTTTGTCTTGTATTGTTTACTTCTCCCCTATAGGGGTTGGACAACGGGCCTCGTCCCCGCATACCTTGCTGGAGCTTCTTTTATTTCCTTTTTTTTTTTTTTTTTTTTACCGGGGGACTCCGCCAATCACCTGCGCCACCCCTGAGGAGCGTTGGTGGTCAGAGGGGTGACTGTGCGGGTTGGGGTAACCTCCACCCTGCCTCCGACCTCCTGACGCTTCTTTCCCCTAGGTTCTTTAGGGTTTATCCCTCTTTTTCCCATACTTATCTTCAGGGCTCCACCGGGTGGTCGGCTAAGGGGTGTGGAAGTCCTGACCTGCGCCAGTCGCCCCAACCACCACCAATCTCTCAACAGGACTGCCAGTCGTGGTTCGGCGAAACTCCCCCGTCACTCTATTATGTCACTTATTTCTTCTTTGTGTTTACAGGTACTGGAGTGTGGGTTCCCTCCACCAACTATTTGCCTGACACTTGTTACCTGATTGTTTGATGCTTATTGTTCTGTGTTGTTCTTAGACTAGTACCTGTAAGCGCTCGCATTACCGCTTCCTAACACCGTATGCGGGACATTGAAGGTCTAGCTTCACTTTAAATTGTAGAGCCGTTTATTCAAAAAAATTAGATTCTTGCGAGAACTCCGAAGGGGTGACCATAAGTCACCTATACCGGGGTGGGAAAGCGGTGGGTAACTTCAATGCTGGAGTACTTAGCTAAATAAACTTTAACTCACGTCCCCTGAGTGAGAATCCGATACATTTGTCCACTCGGCTACTAGCCGGTCAAACTGATATATTTTAAAGGTTTCCGTATTAAAAAATACACAAATATTTCCGTTTAAGAAAATACTAAAGGATTTTCTTCTAAATATTGTTGTAATACCTACTGACTCACCGAAAAATAACAATCGAAAGAATTTATTGGTTTGTTCTTCGACCTATAAAATTTTTCGCTTCCTGAGCTTTTACCATATGATTGTGAACGTAATAATTCACATTTCACTCCCTTCACCCACACCACATAGGCATCTACCGCAATTGGTGAAATCATAGAAAAAAATTCGCCTGCGGCGGTTTTCAGTACCTCTGTCAGAATTTAATAATAATAATAATAAGTGCTTTATTATCTTTTCTTTTGTAACAAATAGATATAATGATATCCACACTGGGATCTCCCGTGCTGAGGATTTCATTTACATATTATGCATAATTTAATTATAAGAAAGTTAATATTACTGCAAAGTTATATATGAATTTAATTATGAACATATATCATGCAGTATATATATATATATTTTTTTTTAAATCATTTTAAAATAAGTGAGATAGTGTTTTTTGGTATAGTTCAGTTGATTTTGTTTTAGCCTGTGTTTGTTATCAGTAAATTTTCTATTTCAGATCTCCCTATATTAAGTATCCAGCTTTTTATTTGAGATTTAAATGTTATAATGTTGAGGTTTTTGAGTGAGAGTGGTATTTTATTGTAGAGTTTAATACTATGATATAAGAAGCTTTCTTGCCCAAAAGTTGTATTAGTAGTTATTTGTTGGATAAGTTTTTGACCATGAGATCTAGTGTTTCTATTGTACGTGTTTGATGTTATTTCTTGGGTTTTGTACTTATGAATGTAAATGAGTATAGTTTTAGAATATAGTTTTTTATTAATTATAACTAATTTTCCACTCCCTTTGCCCTCGTCACTTACTTTAGTTAGGGATTGTGTGGTTTCACCTGTTTCGAGGTTATTGAAAAATTGGGACTAATTACTTCTACAAAGAACACGTTTAAAAATATAATATTCATCTTTATGTGATTTTTCTAAATGCAAAAGAATATTTTCATGCACAAATTGTGTAATACATTATTATTTTTTAATTTTTACATTAACCCCACATAGGAGGTCCTGTTAAAAAATTATTTCGTATGTCATAATTGGGGATGCTGAATGGTGGGTCTTTTTAAGGAAAGGAAGCAGATGAAATTATGGGAAGGAAAGGTGTATGGGTAGGAATCTAGGGGTCAGTGTGTTCAGGAGTGACGGACAAACGAATCCATCCCCCTAGCTGAGGTGCTAGGCGATGGGTCGAGAGAGACCAGCTGGAGAGGTGAAAGGGTCTCCCTAAACCTGCCGGCCACGTAACAGTTGGGCAGGTGCATCCGCCGCCAATACCTGAACACTTCACCCAAAGTAGGTCACCAAACGTAGCGAACCACTTAGGGTGACCCGTGGCAGAGATGTTGGTTATCAAATAAAATGGGGCGGCGGTACCCATACCCGCCTCCCAAAATGAAAAAAAAAACAGCATTAATACTTTTTCAAATTATTCAAAACTTTTAAATGCTTATATCTCAAAATTACGATTAAGTATCATAGCACTATTTTACACGAACCCCTTCAATAAAATTTAGCATCCTGTAGGTTTATGGCTTTGAAAAGGGGCCTCCTAAACTCAGTATCCCCATGGGACCCTTCACGGCTTACGACGGCCCTGTTCATAACCCAGGGCAATGCCGGCTTTTATGTAAATATTTCTAATTTATTCTGACTACTACCTTGTTACTTCCCTGTAAACTCCATACAAAAATTAAGCTGCCACTAGCTTGGCAGCTGGCGACGCCCCTGTACGAGTATATAGGTATTCAACATACATATATACCCATGTAAATATTTAAATACAGATTGTTATGGGAATGACAATGTTCAATTATATTGTGTAATTTCAAAAGATACGTTAAGTACCTATATAAGTAAAGTCATCTATTTACAAGAAATCTGTACAAGTATCAATATTCTTGATAAATAAAGACCGTGGCTTAGTATTAAATATTTGGGCTCATGGTTTTTAACTAAATGTTTCCCTAGCAGTTTTACGAAATACAAATCATTTTATCAACCAACATATGACAACGTACCCCAAATGAGGGAAGCTTTGGTCTCACTGCCTCCTGGCATGATAGTTGGAACTGTTTCGCACAAACCCGCCATGGCAAGGAGCTTCGGGAGTCCTCCGCACAATTGTCTGATTTAAAATGCATTATTAGTACCTACTCAAACATGAACGTTGACACTTACTTTGAACCGCAAATCTCCTACCGGAGGTTGGCCATAAGGGATTCCATGGAACCTGTTGTATCGAAAACCAACCCATGTCGTATCCATCTTTCCTTCCAGGTCCCCCTGTGGCAGCTTTACCCTTGGTCCCGACATTACTAAACACACAGAATGATACAAAAACAATGATTACAATAAAACTAATTAAAACAAGATAAAAATTAATTCGAACGCATATTAAAATAATAACTGATTGGAATATAGAAATATAATTATACGAGTAAACATAGACTTGATTCAGTTAATTTTGCAGAAGGCCAAAAAAGGAACTTGGTTTGTTTTATTATTTGGCGGTTTCTCCATAACTTCGCTTTTTGTGTTTATGATATTATATATATTCTTATAAATTATAAAGCGATGCAAATGGGAAAAAAATATATAAAAAGTATTTAATCATGGTTTTGGTATTCACGGAATTGAAAAGTTTCGATGATTTCAGTAGAGCGAGTTTGTAGTCATAGTTTTGAAGTTATAGTTGTGTTGTGTAATGTGAATAAACATCATGCATTGATCACGTAATGCTCAAAATACACATCATTACACAATAATGTTCACATTGCAATCCAACACCTCAAAAAAGAAGAGATCAGTCAATTTCATACAATAATAATATTAATTTTGACAATTAAAAATAAATCTTGGCAAAAGCTCTTTCAAATAAAAATAAACTCAGATGATGCACGAAGATATTTCGTTGACTTTTTGAAAAAATAATTAATTAATAATAAAACTATTGTGACAAAAATCCACTACCTAAACCCTTGAAATCATCAATAAATCGGTCAATCATTAACTGCATTTGTAGAATAAACGCACTACACAAAAAAAAGTTGAAAACATACGACCGAATAACATTAAAAAAATATAAAAGATACACGTGCAGTGATGTCATTAGAAAGGTAAAATAAATCTTCTACAGAGACGAAATCAAAGAAAGCAACAATGATCCCAAAAATATTGCAAATTCTAAGAGAAGCCAAAAATACCAAAGACAAATAGGACATAAGAAAACTTGGTATTGATGGTAACATTGTTAACCCAAAGCTCGTTGCGGATAACATCAATAATTTTTTTATTATTATTGGCTAAAATCTTGCTTCCCTTCTACCAACGTGTGATTACCAATATTCCTTGACTAATTCTCATATTTTTTTGGCTGCTATCTTTATATGAATAAAAAGTTCTACCCGAATTTATTTTTAATCTAGATAGTGTCCAACCTAGTGATAAAATAGTGATACCTTTCCAACTTTTATTTACATGGGACACATATTGACTTTTCTACAAGTTTAGAAAGAATATTAATTTAAAATGTACGTGAAATATTTTCTACGTCTTGTTCTTTTTCACGTTTCAATTAAATTTATTAGTATTATTGGTAATTATTCGGGATCGCTGGCAACGGCTAATACGAAATATTTTTAAATAAAACCTTTTGATTTACCTTAAATACTTTATAAAATGAAACTGACGGCATTTTCGTTTTTAATGCAACCTAACCTAAACTAACTTAACATATTCCATCCTAACCTAAAATATCCTAACCTAACCTAACCTAACTTAACATATCCCATCCTAAACTAACATATCCTAACCTAACCTAACCTAACCTAACATATCCTAACATAATCTAACCTAACATATCCTAACCTATCCTAACCTAACCTATAATAATCTCTTTTTTAAAATATTTTTTTTATTTATATACCATTCCTAAATACCTTTATTTTATTTTTTGAGTTCGGCCAAAATAGTACCTACCTAATTTGCATAGCGTAAGTGGTAAAATTCTAGCGAAATTTCATTTTACGTAATTAAAAATTAAAATGCCAAAATTACAAATTTTCCAAATGCAGTCAGTTTCCTTTTATAGTAATTAAGGTGAATCAAGGTTTTATTTAAAAAAATATTTTTCTTATTAGCCGTGGCCAGCGATCCCGAATATTTACCTTATTATTTTCTTCTTCAATGATTATACAGGTATCATTTATTTATGGAACTCACCGAAAGCGGCCATTCTGACATTAATTATTTGAAAGTTAGTGTCTAGAGATCGACCAATGTATTTTGTGTGGATAAAACAAAACTTAAAATAATATTATCGATGTATTGATATTATTCTAGTAACAAATGAGAATAAGCTAGTTTTATCATTTCAAGTACTACGTATGTACCCACCAATTACAAACTATTATAAAATGAATGCTGGCAACACTCGCGATCTCGCGAAACTGTCAACTGTCAAATCATGAAATCAAATCAATCAACTTAGAAATAGTAATATTGTTAATTGACATTATGGACTTACTGAGGATTTTTACGAGACAATGAGCGTGGATGATTATTGATGAAAAATGGTGACGTAAGTGTACTTAATATCAGAATAAAAAAAGTTTAAACATAGTGGAAGTTACGTACCAGAAATGATCAATTATTATAATAAGCTGGTGGCGATTTAACAGGATAGCGTAGTAACGAACTCACGACACTGATAATAATCTTGATAATGTTGTGCAACTCGGTATTATTTATCTTGTTTTACAGCAATGGGATTATAATATTTATTTATAATATGTAACTATACACTATACTACAGAATACAAGTAGGCGTTTATTTAGTAATGGATTAGTTGTTTTTTATTTTAATGACTAGATGGCAGCACTAACAAAACTTTGCTTTTTACACTTTTTCGATAGATGTCACTTTTCAAAGGAATTTCGAATTGCGCGGAGAAATTTAAAAATATAATTGCAAATATTTTTAATAACCCCACGAAATAAAAAAAACTTATCCATTAATTTCGGGTATATTATTATTAGCAAATGAAATTAACTCAAATTTGCTTATCAGTTCTGTGAAGAGTTCAGGCAGGCGATAAATTAGATACCTACCCTATTAGATAATATTTGAATACAAATTATTTTTCTAAGCTTTTTCAAAATTGGAATTATAATAATATTTGGTTGATTTGTTGCGCTACAGTTATGTGGATAGCGAAAAATTTTGTTTCACAGGCGCCAACAATTATTTTTTTTCGGGGTTATTAAATAAATACACAATTTTAATGGTGAACGCAATTAGTATTTATTTTGAGTAAAATCAATTTGCAAAGTATGACACGTATTTATATCAATAGCAAGACAGTGTAATAAACATTAACAGCCCCTTGATGGTTCACTGAGGAAACAGGTTACATCTGTATGTTCCTCCCAAAGGAAACGTACGTAAACTTTCTAAAGCAATAAATGACCTTGTATCAATCATCACAGCTGTGTCATACCCTCCAGGCATTATATTTAAGGTGAAAAAATAACCAATATCAATAATTTGTTCAATATTTAAAAAAAAAAACTATCTGAAATCGCCATTGTTATCCTCTTATTTTGAATGTGAAGTGTACAAACTTTCATCAAGCAGCATTAAACTTCTGCTTCAAGGGGTGGGAAAAGGGGATGGGGTGGTTTTTAAAAATTTCATGTCGACCCTGATCTTCCTCTTGTTTTGAATTGTTTCAAAATTTTATCTATCTCGGAGTAAAACTGTATATTTGTATACAAAACAAAGCCAGGCCGCCCGCCCGCACACTCTTATACATATAAACATAATTATATTATATACGGAGAGTGTAATGTAATAACATATAGGTACTCGAGGATTTTAACCCGCGATCCCAGAGCACATTTCGAATATTTTTTTTTGATTTTGCAACAAAATGACAAATGTGCATTTTTATTTGTTGGAGATCAGATAATATGTAATATATTGGCTTGTTTTATTTGTTGGAGATCAGATATGCATAGATGAAGATGTTTCAGATTATTTTTTACGATTCGTATTGAGACCATAGAGAATATAATATATTAATGGTTGAGAATCGTTCTTCTTCTCAAACTCTTTGGTATTTTTACAAAATCTCGAAACGTGAATTAAAATATATTTATATTCTATTTTATCAGCTTTTAGTAAAACGTGAAGCTATTTTAGATAAAATGGTATTTTTTCACGTTGGATTTGTATAAAAATAATGTGTCCATTTATTATATTGTACTACTACATTTATTTGACCGTATTTGGTGACAAGATCTGAATAGCCAGATACTCCCCCACCATCCTCTTTCCCACCTCCTTCCCCGCCACTACAGCGACACAACATACCCCAATTGGGGATGCCATAGTCTAACTGCACGGGAGCAGTTAGGACTCTACTGTACGGTATTCACATTTTACAATACATTTAATGAAATATATATACAGGGTGTATCGGCGCTAACCCGACAAACTTTAACCAGCTATTCCTTAGCACATTTGGAGTAAAAAATGTTATGGGCACTTTGCTGTCCGGTAGCATTTTTTTTTCAATTAAAAACAAAAAAATTAACAATTTCCACACTACATCACTGTCATTGGCATTGCTTTTCGTGTTCAACAGCTGTTATAAGCAAGTATGTCGAAAAGCGTCTTCGCTCTTTCGCACACACTAAATAATAATAGTTAAAAATGAGACGAATGGTGCCGTGCCATTTCGTTGTGATTGTAAAAGTGCGCCAATATAGGTATAAACGTGCATTATTCAACGGAATTCGAATAAAATATTGCCAGATGGGTTTTCAAACTTTGACAAAGGATAAAACAATGTGGTGAAAATATGAATAATAATTTTTTTATTAAAAAAAAACGTTACCGGACAGCAAAGTGCACATACGATTTTTCACTCCAAATATGCTAAGGAATAGCTGGTTAAAGTTTGTCGGGTACGTGCCGATACACCCTGTATATTTTTTTTCCTTTATTCGTAAAATATATTTTCATACAGTTTTTTACATGGTTTTCGACTTCCACACTAGACACATGTCCGTAATATGGTAGTTGAAATTTGTGTATAATTATATAAATGTAATATTATGTTCATTTGTTAGTATATTATTTTGTGAAATGCAATGTATTTTTAAAATAGGTAATACTTTAACTGATTTTCTAGTTAAGTACATTTCACAAGAATAAACCAACCGCATTGCAAACTGTTGATTTTAATGAGATAAAATAAATATAAATACAAATGGGCAAATAAACAAATGACTTTACTTGTTGATATAATGAAAATGAAGATAAATTAATTAATTATTTTAAAAAGAAATTTTAGACAGAATTTAAATGAAAAAAAAAGAATAAAAAAGCAAATGAACTTAATTTAATGATGTCAGGCTTTTATAAAAATAGTTCCTTCCCTTCATAAATAACCAATTCTGAATATATAATATTAAGTAGATGATCACATACAGGAAAGGAGTTGAAGTAGGTGAATCTTGTAAAAATAAAAATAAAGTAGGATACAAATAAAAATAATAGATAATGTTAGGGATAATAGAAATAAAAATAAGAATAATCGCATCAGCGTAATATAAAGTTTTTGTTGAAAGTTAATTTAGAGATAAAATTTTTACTCGAGAAATATGAAAAAATAAGAACAGTTTTAAGATGTAAGGCATTCTTTATAATATTTCCTTCCCTGAGCAAATAACCAGTTCTGTACATTAATGGCATAAAGATCATCACTTTTCGATGTCTTAATATCAATACTCAGTAAGTTGAACATTTTAAGCGCTATATAAGAGAATTGTCGCTGGGCGAAGGCTGTTTTTGTTGGAGGAATTTTACATTTTTGGTGTGATGAATAGCGGGTTCAAATATTTTGTTGAGTTTTGAGTGTTAAATCATTTTTCCTTATGTGTATGAGAATTGTCTTAAGGTCTAATGTCTAGGATTGCGAATTTTTTAAAAAGTGGGTCTGATGGGTGAGATGGGTGACATTTTAATATAATCCTTAGTAGCAGCTTTTGAATTAAGATCATGGGATAAATAATTGAAGCTGCACAGCCTCCCCATCCCACGATACCGTATGTAGCTATTGCTTGGAAAAGTGCAAAATATATGCATCTCATTGTTTGAAGATTCAGGATTGATCTGAGAGAGCGAAATATATAGCACAATTTGCGGAGTCTTTTTGTTATGAAATTGACATGATCCTCCCAACGAAGTTGATCATCTATAACAAGGCTGCCCAACCTATTTAACAGTTGGGCGAAATTGACGATTTTGAATCACTGGCGGGCCACTGAATACCTGACGGTTCCTATTTCCATAAGGGGGTTGTTAGAGAATTTCTTAGATTTTTTCGTCGCTGATTCTCGTTCTGAGTAGCCTAAATAGCGATAAATCGCCTTCGTTGGCAACACTGGTGACGCGCGCAAGCTGCATTGTTTGTTTTACCGCGGGCCCGCGACACTTTTTCAAATTGGCGGATTGGCGGGTTTTTTGAAAATGGTTCACACGGGCCACTTATAATTCGTTCGCGGGCCACATTGTGGCCCGCGGGCCTGGGGTTGGGCTGCCTTGATCTATAACAACCCCTAGATATTTAATTTGGTCGGATTTTTTTAGGTTGGTACATGAGCAATTATTGAGGGGAGGCGTAGGGGTAATATGGTTCTGTGGGCATGAGTGAATGATAAGATTAGGACAGTTTTGAGGAGGAGTGACTTTGCGTATGGAGAAAAGTAAGTATTTTGTTTTGTCAATATTAAGAGTCAGAAGGTTGTCCTCTAACCAATGTTTTACTTTATTTAGGCCCTTATTTGATTTTTCCATAGTTGAGTTCCAATTTTCAGCTTCAAAGATGATTACCGTATCATCAGCAAAAGATATTATAGTTCCATCAATTGCCAAGTTACATAAAGTGTTTATATTTATTAGAAAGAGAAGTGGGCCTAATACACTGCCTTGAGGCACACCGTACGTGATTGGTAAACTTATACTTCTATATTCTTTAGCAGAATTTATAAGAGACGATTGCGACCTATTTGTTAGATAGTTCTCAAACAATTTAAGGGGAGTACCTTTTATTCCTACGTGAAGGAGTTTCTTCAAAAGTATGCGGTGAGAGACAGTATCAAAGGCTTTGGCTAGATCCAAGAAAACAGCAAGGGGCTTGCGGCCTTTATCAAGGTTTTCAGAGACTACTTTTGTAAAATTTGCAATTGCATCTGCGGCACTACGACCTTTGCGGAAGCCACATTGATTTCCTGACAGAATGTCATTGTCTTTGTATAGCCTTCGTTTTACCGTCTTTTCAATTATTTTTGATATTGGACTCAGCAAGGATATTGGTCTATAGTTATTCACTGATGATCTGTCCCCTGATTTATACATAGGAATAGTTGTTGAGTGTTTTAAAGAATTTGGGAAGAGGCCAGTTTGAAAGCTTAGATTTATTATATGTTCAAGGGGCTTGGTGATGATTGGTTTTAGGTGTTTGATCAATTTAGTGGATATATGAATATGTGGAATATCAATCATTATTCCAGAAATGCAACTGTTTTTTTTCTCATTCGGAAACTCAGTGTAGTGGTGAAAGTAGGTATTTTTTTAGATGGAAACCTTTAAAAGACATCAAATTCAGTTGAACAAAAGTTTAATTTAAGGCAAAACCATATAACGTTGACATTTATATCACAAAATGAAAAAAGCTTGTAATTTTAAGATATTTAAGATATTATTCGGATATCATATTCATTTAACAATATTATAAATGAAAAAAAATAACAGTTAGGTTAGGTTTGAAGAACTCTTCCCGCGGTGAATTGTGGTCGGTGGTGAATATTCCTAGAACCTCATGACACTGGCTAGAACATTGTTTGGAGTGAAATATCATACAAAGGAATATCGCCCGTGTTTAAACCTCTTTACTGTATAGTAGTACTGCGGTGCGAACAATGTTATAAAACTGTTTTTGTCCCACTACTTACGCGAACTTTGGTTAGGTACTAACCTTCATTTTTGAAGCTGATGTTTCTCTTATCTGTTGCACAAGTCAAATAATCTTGGTATGCATTTACTATCTACGGCTTTATATTTTGAAAAATATAAAAAGACATAAATTAAAAATAAAATATATATTTTTTTATAAATGTCATCTTAAAATCTTTTTTTTAGAACGATGTACCCGAATTACCCAAAGTTGACGTGAGACTGCAGTGTCAGTTTTGCTTCACAATATTATTACAATAACTAAAAATATTACTCTATACATGTATTTATTATTTTTATTGTAAAACATTGATATTACTAGATTCTTAATAATATCAAAAAAGTAGTCACGCGTGTGTCGCGATGGTTAGTATCGGGTAGAGGAGAGGCGTATTTATCGTACCCAGTAAAAGTACCGGGTATATTCATGCCGTACTTTGTACTTGTGACAAATCTCCAAAATACCTGGTTCCAAAATATTTGGTTTAATATTTGTACCACAGGTCTAGAAGTACTTCGTCCTTTAAAATATTACTGACTTCTCACTCTCGTCGGTTAGAAAGTTATATGGGGAAAAGGGACAAAGAAATATTTTTGCTTTCGGCACTGTAAAATAAGGATGCCTTTTCGCTCGTTCCTATTAGAAAGGTGTACGAGGAAAAAGGATAGTTATGAGTATTTAGCCACGGTAATCTCCATTGTCTGATGGTGAATGTCTATGGAAAAACTGTTGACAGCTGAGTGTCTATGGCATGGTGTTTGACATTTTCACATCTTGAACTTTGTGTAGTTACTGCGCCGTTGTAGAGATTTTATTGGCAGATTTTAATAAATTGTTTATCCGATATTAGCGAGATGGCTTTGTACCACTGGGATCTTCCACATCCGCTACAAGATAGTGGAGGGTGGCCGAACTCCACTATTGAAAAATACTTCGATTCGCATTCGAAGATAAAGTCACGAAATAGTTGATTTTTGATGAACCTTCCGTAGTATTCCAGGAATAATACGGCGGTAGAGGTGACGGAAAGGCTTCTGCATTGAATTTATCAGGTAAAAAATCAACATAAACCTTCAATAACAAGAATCTTATGTCTTGAAAATAAAATACAGATCTTTGTGAGGTTATGATGTGTTCTGGTAATTTCCTAGGTATTGCTGACTACTTGTGCGCACATACTCTGATCAAATCACACACCAGGGTCTACCATCTTTACGAAGATGTATTCAGGGCAACGCAGAATGGTTAGTAGAAGAGAAAACTTGTTATTTTACATGTAATTCATCAACAATGTCACCGGCCAATTGCCTGTGTTGAAAAAGTGTTATGAATCGATCAATTGAAACGAAAACATTGGCAAAACCAATAAATATATTAATTCATTGCTTTAATGCTTTCAGGAAGAATAGGAATGAGTATTAGCGTTGATTGGAATGAACCAGAAAATCCTAATTCTGCTGCCGATGTCGAGGCGTTTTAAACAGGTTTTGAGTTAACAGTAAGTTACCTATAGAGATGATATTACAGACAGCAATGTAGGAAAACGTGTTAATTTTTCATGACCATATAATATATGTTTTGTTAAAATGATGTTAGTGCTTCATGCTTAATAAATAATTTCTAGCCAGTGTAATACGCCTTACAACATTACGCTACGAATGTACAAAAATAAAAATCATATAACAAAACTTGCAAACATTGTTTATTTTGAACACCTGTAAGTAATATTATTCCTTCTTGTTCCTCCCCTCCCTTCCCCTCAACTTCCCTTCTCAGTGCCCAGCACGCCTAAGGTCCCCGTGACTCACCGTCCCCAGATACCCATGGTAGGTATAAAATATTTAAGAATATTTTGTACCTCAGCACGCCTCAGGTCCCCGTCACTCTCCGTCCCCAGTGCCCAGATACTCAAAGTAGGTATAAAATATTTGGAAGTATTTTGTACCGGGTATTTTTTTGTACGTGTACTCATTGTACCCAATATCGGAAAGTACTCACAGGACTCACCTCTAGTATCGGGAAGGTTAAAAGCGGTGCGGGTATTTTAATCTGTTGAGAGAAAGTGACGCGTTGGTTAGGTCACATTTTCTACATGAGTGATTGTCTCATTTGCGTTTCCTCTTATGATTGCTTCTGTAAAAATTACGACTTGCTTGTTGACTATATTTTGTTCTACAGGTGTTAAAAATCTAAAATTATAATTTTTCAGAATATTATATTGGATGTGATACAAAAATACACAATATATATAACAACATAAAACCTATGTAATAATCGTGGCTCCCTTTTCAGACACAAGAACTCCTCTTTTCTGATAAGGTATACATAACCAAAGATGACCAAAAATGTAATATTGTTAAATATTTATGTTTCTATATTCCTTATATTACAATAAAAAAATTGTTTTAATTGGTCGCGTGGCGTTGCATTATCTCAATTAAGTTAATCATATTTACATTAAAGGAGATAAAATTTGTTCATTTTTTATTTTTATAATTTTTTCATAAGGAGCAATTACTTTGTGGTTAGACATTATATTTTTTTTAAATAAAAACATACACTTTGTATTTAACCACGAATATTTATTATTTTACACATCTGTGTAAAATAATAAATATTCGTGGTTAAATACAAAGTGTTTGTTTTTATTTAAAAAAAAAAATAATATTTAAATATTGTACAAATCTACCCAGTTGAGGCAGTTTATCACATTTCCTTGAATTGGTTCCCAGATGCATTTCATATTTTATGAGAGGCGCGGAGTCGGGTTACTAGAAGAAAATAACACTAATTAGGGAACACACTTTCGGAGTTTAATATTTAACGTATTAAAAGTTAATTACTTGAACAGGAATAAAGTATTTAATCTTACCTGGTTTTAGCAAAGTTTGTCCACATCTCCGTCATCTGTTTAATCACCTTAAAATCCCTCTCCTTAGGATCTATGGTTATATTCTGTTCACCAAGTTCTTCGGGAGACATTTTGAACAAATTGTATTTCATATTGTATTTCCCATCGCACTTTTAGTATATTTAAAGACCCATTGAAGGAAAACCGATAATAATAAGTCGATGGAATAAACTGCGATAGAAGCTTTACAGAGAAATCCACATCCTTTACAAAAGCATAGTCGGTCATGAAAGTGAAGAATTTTCCAACCAATTTTTTTTCACTCGTGAAATAAAAATCTTTTATTTTATTTGCAACTAGTTGAGTTGTTTCAGAATTGAGTTTGGGTTTCAAATCTTTCGGGATATATTCTGTAAAGTCTGTAATCAGTTTATCCAAAGATAGAGTGCTCACATCTAAGCCTTCCAGTCTCATGGAAAATATAATTCCCTCGCCGGACGTGAATCCCGTAATAGTTGGAACTTTCTCAAATTTACCAGCTGTGAAGACATCTTTGGGATTTTTAGCGAGAAAAGCGCTGCCCTCAGCAAATACTTTTTCTACCACTGGATTAAAAGCGATCTCATTGCCAATATTTAAAACTGGATTTGCAGCAGCCATAACCAATGTTTTTACGTCAATATATAAGAAAAAAATATGCAGTTAATCCTTATTGTCAGTTTTTAATTGTAATAACTCTCCTAGTTTAAATGCCGTCCCAACAGGATCGGACTGATAGCTGAATAGACCCTTGGCTAATGGAGACAGTAGGAGGTAGTGCACTGATGCTGCTCCTGCGCTTTCTCCAAAGATGGTGATATTATTAGAATCCCCACCAAACTGTTTAATATTTTCATTCACCCATTTCAAGGCCATCACTTGATCTTTCAGCCCATCGTTTCCAGGGACTTCGGGGGTGTTTAAACAAAGAAATCCCAGAGGACCAAGCCTGTAGTTGATGGTGACGAGGATCACATTCTTGTCAACGAGGTAGTCTGGTCCGTATATTGCCTTGGTACCAGAACCGGCATAGAATGCGCCACCGTGGATCCAGAGCATTACTGGTAATTCTGAAGTATCGGCTGTATCCTCAGGTGCGTATACGTTCAGGAACAAGCAGTCCTCTTCTCCCAAGAACATTCTCTTGAAGAAATCATTGTATTGAGGGCACATATTCCCTTCTATGGTTGCATCTTCTTGTGAACAGTTACTTAGAGGTTGAGGATCCTGGAAATACAAAATGTTAATTAGGTCATGGTCATGGAGTACTGCAATTTACATTAAAGTTAAATTCAAAAAGCCAATTTAAATTACTGTGGCGATAGCTACTAGAATAATTCATAGTACATCGAACGATTATAGGTGTGATTGCTTTCAGATGTGATTGCTTCTGAAGTCCACTGCAAATTTTTTTTTACATCTCAATTACTTCCGCTCGGATTACTCAATTTTCGCAACCCTATTCATCTCTGTTATTTTAACTACCCTGTTCTCTTTCCTTTATACATAGATCTTGTCCAGCAACCATCCCTGCACAGACGATTCTGCTGAACTTAATTGTTATTTATTTGCTATTATCAACAATCTTCAGTAAACGACGTGGAAACTATTGTTACACTTATATTATTTTTCATTCAGGATCCCTTCTGCCAGGCGAAAACTCAACTGTATCTGTTTTGTACTGTCTCTCCTCTCTCTCTCTCTCTCTCTCTCTCTCTCTCTATCTCTCTCTCTCTCTCTCTCTCTCTCTCTCTCTCTCTCTCTCTCTCTCTCCCTCTATCTCCATTTAGGGAGTGGGATAGACCCGTCTCAGTATACAACAAGGCGACAACAACACCGGAACTGCATTCACGCCAATCACCCGCGCCTCCCCCTACGACATGGAATGGCCGGGCGAACTTGACGACCTTCCACCCCGCCTCTGGTGACCCGGCGCTTACTTAGTTCTTAATTTCTTCGGGTACCCCTACTTTCCCATGTACATTGTTCGTAGCACAACCAGGAAACCAGCTCAACCAACTCGTATGTACCTGCAGCCCTGCAGTTACATACGAGTGTACCCGGCGTCGTTTGTGCGGTTTCTGCCCACCACTCCCATCTGCCGACCAGGTCCGTCATACCTTCTGCTTTTTTACTTCACATTGGAATACCTGGAAGGCCCATGGTCTTCACCAGTGCTGTACATCACCTACAAGTCCGGACTCCGCCCGCAATAACGTAGAGCCACGGACTTCATAGTTACGACCACTCCATCACCGTTCATCTCCACTCCATCTGTCTGGACATCGGCCTGGGGAATTCGCCACCGATCACGTCCACCAATTGCGTCGAGCATCGGTTTGGAGTCATCGCATCAACATCAACACTGACCTCGACAAACGCTGTGATTACGACAACATCTTTCATTCGCGCCTCGTCTTACCACATCCCCAAACAATACTGATTATGGTAAAACCATATTTACAGATAAAAGGTTATACCATTGCTTTCACTATCTTATCCTGTACTTTTGTCGGCATTTTGAAGTTTTCGCCGGAGACGTGTGCCCGGCAAACGCTTGTAATGGATTAAAGCCCCCGATATCTTACAGCGGACAATGAACCGATGTTTGTGGCCCATACTTCGAACACTAATGTTGGCTCTATCTATATACCTCAAAGGGTGTGAGACCGAATTCATGGAAATTACGTCTTCCCATGCGTGTGCACAAACATACTTATTTATAACACTATCGCAGACCCATGAAAATTCACGGGAAACTCAGAATGACAGTTTTGAAAGAGTCAGTTTTCATCCAGTCAGAAAATCAGTTCCAATTCAAAAAATATATATTACAGGCAGGTCTTCTACGAATTTCTTCTGTGGCGTCGAGAAAAATCTAGATTAACTAATTAATAATAAACCGCTCGACCTACTTACCTACTCCCGAATTATGTACCTGCAGTCGAAATCGCGTCGTAAACAAAGCAATCTACTTACTACAAGCACCTACTTGTCTACCAGGTGACAATACGTCACAGGCCGTCTTTCAAATTACGAGAACTCGCCAGAAGGTTCGAGTCTACCGCCTAGGCATAATTGCTGCGCCGTCGAAACTTCGCGAAAGGGCCAGACCGAGCGAGTGGCCTCGATTTAGTTGCCATTTAACTACCTGCTGTTGCCACCGGCCGAACAGTATAAATAAGCCCGACGCAGCCAGTCAGGCAGTCAGTCATCAGTCCGCCGTCATTTAACAAGAATCAACGAGTAATAATTCGCAAAGGACAATATTCCCGGTTTCGCCCGTACCATCATGGACTCTATCGGGACATCATCTTAGCGCCTTGTCCAGATCGCCGTCCCTGGCAAGCGCTACTCGGATTACAAGCGCCCTGGTTCCAGTGTCTCTGACCAGCGCTTCTTCCACGCCACCATGACCACCACGAGGACACGCAGCATCCTCACTGGTCTACGCCGTTCCCGCTCAACCGCCTACAAGGTCCGCCGCACCTTCGGCCTTCCGTCAGCACTGGAGTATTGATTCCCTAGATCGCCAGTGCCTGACAGTCATCGAGTCCGGTCTCAGCGCGCCGTCGCCAACTACCGCCTGGACCACATCACCGCAGCAACCGGAGTATTCAACATCTGTCCTACATCATCTCCTCGTCTCGGTAACTGACTCAATAAACACTGTGACCTTCACCACACGATTTTTATTTCAGCCTCACCATTGATCCCCAAACTTCTAACAATCAGTTACAATTTTAAAAACGACACTCGAATTCAAAGCAAATTTGGGTTCATTGAACCACAATAGGTATTTTAATAGCACTAAGGTGTGACGTGTCTAATATTTCAGTTATGAAATTTATTGAAAGATTATTCAATTTTTGCATAGTTCGACAATAATATACAAGTGTAATCCATTCACTACGTAACTGCATTACTCACATGATTTTAAACGCTTCATTTTTTTTTGTTTTTGACAAAGAAAAACTGATTTTTTAAAATCTTAAATTTAATACTTAAATTTAAGTTAATTTTAGTACTATCCCTACAGGATGGGATGACGGATTTTTTTGACACCAACCCCACTCAGCCTTCCGAGGAAAATAATTTACCTCAGGGCCTATGTCATCTTTGGGATTGCTTTGTGGAGGGTCTTTTTAATGAAAGGAAGGAGAGGAAGGTCTGAGAAGGAACAATGTATGAGGTGTGGGTAGGAATCTAGGGATCAGTTTGTCCAGTGCGGCGCAAGACGATGGGTCGGGCGACGAGTTGGTGAGGTCAAAGGGTTTCCCCAAGGGTGGTGGGCAGGCACATCCTGAACACACCTCATACGATGAACCCGGTCACCCCTGCTTAAACAGAAATATTGCGCCCCTGGGGTGATATTTTTTATGAAACATTGTTTTACAACTTGTGCGAAAACAATATATTTATATCAATTTATCATCAGTAGTGTACAAAGTTTATTGTAGTACCGTAGAATGAGGCGATTTCGGATAGGGCGAGTGACTCCGGACACGTGCATTATGCGTGACATTCATGTATCACGTGCCCTTGAGAAGAAAGGGTTCGCGGTTATCAGATAGATGTCTGCGTCCGTGACTTATTTACGTGTGTTGTCAATTTATGGGCAGTCTTCTTGAGTTTGCTTAAAAATTCACCTTTATTTTCACGTTTTAAAATCGTACATTTTTACAAAAACATTAATATGGAATACCAGTTGTAAGAGGTGACCGGGACACAATATCTATGCTTATTTAAAAACAAATTACCATGGTTATACATAAAAATAAATATAATTCAGATATCTTAAGGTTCAAATTTATTAGATAAATAGATTTAAGATTTTTTTATTTGCTAGTTTATCAGAAAAAGAAAAAGGAATAAAAAGAGAGAAAAAGAATAGGAGTCGCCTCATACTACGGTACAATTTTATTATTGACGTTACATACTCGTAGCTCCACAAGTAAATATAACTTGTTCTGAGGTAAATGACAGTGGAGGTTGTTCTATTTTCGATATAAGTCTCGTTTTTAACCCTTTACGGGCTAAAAATCCCCTGAACTCCTGGTGCTGTGTACACAGTAGATAACGGGTTAGTTTTTTAAAAACTTTTTGCAATACTTTATCCTCTTCCTAAATAACAAATAATATGCATACCTACGTGAAATATGATTTAAGATTTTCACGGCCAAAATTATTTTTGTTATTTGTTTTTGGTGTGTTATGCCGTGTTGCGCTAACTCCTTCTTTAGCCAACGTTTCGGACTAAGTTTTTTTTTTTGGTACAAAATTTATTACATTTAAAATTTTTCCAGTAATGGTGGACTCACTGAGTGGCTTGCCCGTGCTGAGGCCTTCATTTTATAATATAAAAATATAATCTACATAATACATTTAAAAAGAAAATAATACATTTAAAATATAATATTGTATGTTTGTGAGTGATGTGTGTTTTATATTGGTTTTGTAAGTTACGTGTAGGTTTTTTTTAATTTATGCTATGAAATTTTGGTAATATTGTCTTTTTTCTTTAATCCAATTTGTATTTTGTGTGTGAATTTATTTTTGTTTTCCTCAATTTTAATTTCAAGTTTTACACTGTTGAATGCTTTTATAGCATGGTATTGGTAGTGTCTTTGTCTCGGAACACATCTGCCCTGATGATGGAAACTGTAACGTTGTCTAAAACGTTAGCTAAAGAAGAATTTAGCACAACACGGGATAACACCCCAAAAACAAATAACAAAAATGCTATTACGTGGTTTAATCATGGCACCGTCTATATTTATGTAGAAATCGTAATTGAAGTAAATATTATGACATTATTGCTACACGCACTCTGCCTGGCTCACACGGTTGGAAAATTTTAATAGAGTTGTTAGTATTAGACTGGAATGATTTATTATTTATTTTTATCTAACGCCCGTCTAATGAATTTTTATTTTGAGGTAAAAGTAAGATATTATTATATATAATAAACAAACCTTAAATCTCAGATTGCCCGAAGGAAGCTGGGCGTAGCGAATTCCCGAGAATGCATTGTATGAAAATCCGGTGCGAGTTTTAAACGTTGTTCCTCGCAGTTTCCCGCTTTTAAGAGTCACTTCCGGTACCGCCATCTTTATAACTTAATACTGAAACAAGAAGTAAATAGATAAAGTTATCACGAAGTGATAATAATAATTAAGAAAGATATCAAAGCGTTTTACTTGACATTTGCGCGGAGCCGACACGTACGACTCCCAGCGCACAGTGGGCTGAAAATCGCCTTTCATAGACATAGAGACTTGAATTTTCAAGGGTATTTTTTTTGGCAAGAAATGGATTCTGCTGATCATTACTATGCTATAAAATTACGTACGAAGAAATTGCGTGTACAAATGAAGGAGTTATCATTTTTTAAAGAAAAAATTGTATGGAACTGACATTAAAAATGAGGCTATCTATGGAATCACAAGGTTGGCCATTCTATCCTTACACACGGATATACTACTATTTATTTGTATTTTTTTGACATACCTCGTATTGTGGCGCAACTTGCGATTTTTTTTTTTAAATCCTCAAGTTGAAAAAAAAAACTTTTTTATGTTGATGATTTATTTTAATGCTTAAATGCTTTACATATGAGTATGCTTTGTCTAGTTTACAATATTTTATTTACACTGCAAGCCTAAAAGCATGTAAGCATTAAAATGAATCATCAATCAACTCCTTCATTTGTACACGCAATTGCTTCGTATGAAATTTTATAGCATAGTAATGATCAGCAGAATCCATTTCTAGCCAAAAAAATACCCTTGAAAATTCAAGTCTCTATGTCTATGAAAGACGATTTTCAGCCCACTGTGCAGCGGAGCGTTTAAAATGGGCGTGATTCTTTTTTTTGTAGGTGTATTTATATTTTTGTTATGAATCTATCGTGCCCACTCAGGGCTGACACAACGCACAATAGCGTCCGCAAAACTCTTACGATTGAATTATTTAATGGCTTGCATACATTGATGTAGTTGTAATTAGTCAATCCTTGCATATAATGATTTAAAACACAAATAGCACATATCCATATTGGATATTTGCTAAGCCTTTTGAAAAAAAAAAAAATTATTTTGTTTGGGTATTTTGGTTAAGTTTTGTACGAAAAAGGCTGCGCAGTCCTTCCTCTTAAGAGTGAACTATAGAACACGTATTTGGGGTGAAACATCATGAAAAAAGAATATCGCACACGATGTTACAAAACTGTTTTTGTGGTTGATGAAAAATGTGGCGACCTACGTACCTATTATCTACGCGAACTTTGGTCGGGTGCGAGCCTTTAATCATTTTTGAAGCTGATATTTCTCTTATCTGATGCACAAGTCAGATAATCTAGCTTTGCATTTAACATGTACGGCTTTACATGCAAAAATATAAAAATACGTACGTAAAAGGTGGATATTTTGTAAACAAAGTTACTATTATATGCAGCCATCCTAACAATTAGGGTTTGGAATCCCGAAATCGGATGTCAGCAATGTTTGATCCCGCGGATTAGCGGTATTTTCATGTGCGGGATTTGCGATATTGCGGGATTAAAAAAATACTAAATTTACACCAACAACATGCTGTTTTGATTTGCACGTGCTTACGATTTACGGGACGTTGAATGAAATAAGCGGAGGCCAATCTTTAACAATGAAAGAGGAACTGAAAGGAATGGAGGATAGATTCAGGGCCGGCTCTAGGCGCGCGCAATTGGAACAGTCCGGGCGCCAAATTGTCAAGGCTAAATAAGGCTAAGTCAATTGTATCGAACATCATATCATACAACTAGCTTAATTTGTTGCCTCTCACTGTGTCAATAACTTGAAGTAAACACCTGCAAGTTTGATGATCCCCTTTTTCCAAATCATAATATTTACCAGTTGAAAAATGCATCAATCTGTTACCAGGCGGCAAAAGAAAAAAACAGTTCGATAACCCTATTTTCTAAAACGAAATTAAAATATTGACAAAGCCAGTCGCCGGGTGAAATATTATTCGCACCTAAAACACCTGCGTCTGGAACGGTAAACAAGTGGTGGTGATGAGATTGACGTCACAAGAACGTTTGTAAGAGAAATTATAAATAGCAAAAAAAACCACAATATTGGGCATTCAAGTTTAAAAAATGACCACGAGTGGGCGGAACACCTCCAGTTACAACGCGATCTGTTTATTATAAATTCCCGAGTGTCAACTGAAATCTGTAGTCGCTTCTGTTCCTCCATCACGGCACAATCATTTTAAAGATTGCAACTATGTGCAACGAGCTGTTTACGGCCGGCACTCTATCAGCTGAGACAGGCGCATCTGTCATCATTACAATAATGGGGCGTCTCCGTGTGCCGGCCCTTATAATTAAATGACCATGCCGCCGCTGAATACCTGCTGGCTACCGGCTGAACTACCCACTGCCGCTGATCACCTAGAGGCTGGCCAATCCTTGCTGCATTGATGCTGACAACCTAGAGGATGATGAATTCCTCCTGGCTACCGACTGAACCAGCCATAGATGCTGACAACCTAAAGGCTGACGAATACCTGCTGGCTACGGACTGAACTGCCCACTGCCGCTGATCACCTAGAGGCTGGCCAATCCCTGCTGTATTGATACTGACAACCTAGAGGCTGATGAATTCCTCCTGGCTACCGACTGAACCAGCCACAGATGCTGACAACCTAAAGGCTGACGAATACCTGCTGGCTACCGACTGAACTGCCCACTGCCGCTGATAACCTAGAGGCTGGCCAATCCTTGCTGTATTGATGCTGACAACCTAGAGGCTGATGAATTCCTCCTGGCTACCGACTGAACCAGCCACAGATGCTGACAACCTAAAGGCTGACGAATACCTGCTGGCTACCGACTGAACTGCCCACTGCCGCTGATAACCTAGAGGCTATCCAATCCTTGCTGTATTGATGCTGACAACCTAGAGGCTGATGAATTCCTCCTGGCTACCGACTGAACCAGCCACAGATGCTGACAACCTAAAGGCTGACGAATACCTGCTGGCTACCGACTGTACTGCCCACTGCCGCTGATCACCTAGAGGCTAGCCAATCCCTGCTGTATTGATGCTAACAACCTAGAGGCCGGCCAATTCTTCCTGGCTACCAACTAAATTAGCCATTGATGCTGAAAACCTAGAAGCCGCCAATTCTTCCTGGCTACCAACTGAATTAGCCATTGATGCTGACAACCTAGAGGCTGGCCGATTCCTGCTGGCTACCAATTGAACTGGCGACTGCTGCAGCAGTCGCCTACGCCATTTGCTGTATCGTATGGTGCGATGATGCACAATGTGCTCCAATCTGAAATTATCGCTGAAAGAATTCCGATTGTCTCAGTCTTCTATCTGTGTATTAAAACCCAGTTGTATTGAAATACATATAACTATTTCTTGTAAATTGGGTTGGCTGTAAAAAATAGGAAGTACCTATAAGCTACACCCTGTACGTTGTGTATACTAGTACAATACTTGTAATTAAAATGTGAATTTTGATTTGAATCGTCTTTCTTTTATGATGGTTTGGATAGAACACCTCACGGTGTTTTACTTAAATCATTACCCAGGTTAAGGGCTGATGTGTGCCGGTGCTTATTATTTACAGTCTTTTCTTGTGGAGGCAAACACGTCCCGTACATCAATAATATCTAACACCTAACGGTCCTAACACATCGCCCTTGAGTTTATTTTTCACAAAACGGCGCTACACAAAATACAAATCATCCAAGTATAATTGATTACAGTGATCACTTACCTAGGAGCCTATTTCTTTTGACAAAACAAAATTAAATTTGAGATTTTAAAATTAACAAATTATTAAAAAATTTAGTAGCGCCGTTCGGCTCAGGACTGGCCCTGGCTGGAGCCGCATATCGACCTCGGAAACTTCAAGACCTGGGATTTTGAAGAAAGAGATGTCCATTTTTTCAGAACGGAAGTATTAAAGGTTCCTTCAGTTAGCACACACCTTCTTGAAGACAGTTCCACCAACTCGTGTGGCAGTAGACAGAGCGTTTTCCGCCAAATTCTGCACAAATGTTCGTTCACGTATGGGTGAAAGGACCCTATTTTTAAAGTCTTTTTAAAATACTTATCGCGTTTGGTTTTTTAAATGTATTTTTTATAATATATTACTAGCGACAAAGAAGAATGATCTCAAATGACTTTGGAGAGTCCTTTTGGTGACAGTTATACCCTTATATATTTTGCGATCTTATTTTTTATCAAATGTTCAATTTATTTTTTATCGAAGTATATTAAAATACTCATTACTCACTTTGCCGGATATATTTATATTTTTATTTCGCATCAACAACATATAATAAAATAAATAGATCTACTCTAACAAACTTAATAATTTAACAGGAATATTTATTAAACACCATGAAAAAACGTCTTTAAACAGTAGTGTGTACACCGACTTTAGTAAGGCTTTTGTCAAAGTCTCACAAAAAATACTAATATGTACATAAATTAAGAACCCATGGAATAACGGGCAATATTTTGAGAGGGTTTTAAAGTTATGCCAGTTTGAAATCCTCCGCGGCGTTCCACAGGCATCTCATTTGGGACCATTGATCTACTTGTTTATTAATGCCATAACTACCGTTTTGATTGAGTTATGATACTATTCGCTGATGATTTTAAAATTTACAAAACTATTACTAATATCAATGACTGCTCTACCGGACAGCAGATGGATATACCTAAATAATTATTAAATAATCAAGAAAATGAATATTTGTCTGATGTCACGCATTTTACGATGCCGACTCCTTTGAGACTTGTCTCGTACGATGATAAGATTTTTAATCACCGCACACGTGTCATATCGCCAGTTCAAGGATGAATTACTCGCACGACAAACTGTGGGAACTTAGTAATTAATTCTCGGCGCTGTGATGCATTATCGTATTTCTGTTTAGATATAAGAATAATTGCTCCACATTAACACGTGTAGAAATTGTTGAAGTCGAACCCAATAAATACGCAAACAACTAGCCCAACCAGTCAGTTGTCCGACGACATTCGCGATGTTGTGTTTCATTGCAAATTCTTACCCAAGGTATTCCCGAGAGGAAACCGGCATTTACAGTCAATGTCACTGGCGTAGGTGTCCAGTACAACTGTTATGTATTACAATTGAATTTTTTGAGGACAAGAGCGGTGCACCCGTAATGAACTATTCCTAAATATTGAAAAATGTCAAACGATAACTTTTGCCGGAATCAAATCATTCCCATTATGCATCAATAGCATTTTTCTAAAAAGAATCGTTCAAATCAAGGACATTGTTATTATTTTTGACGGTAAATTAACTTTTGTTCCTCGTTTGAAAGAAACAACAAACAAGGCCAGGAAATGTTTCGGGTTTATTTTGAGGACGGTGAAAGATTTTAAATTAATGAATTCATTTAAATTAATATTTCCTAGGTTGGTGAGAAGCAATCTAGAGTCTGGGCTCCATTTTATAAGATTCACCAACTAAGAATTGAGAGAGTGCAGCATAACTTTCTGAGATTTATTTATTATTCTGAGGAATTCCAATTGAAGGTCCTAATTACACCTTTTTAATGGACTTACTAAACTTGACCGACTTATCATTAAAGCGCACAATAACTGATTTATATACGATTTCTTTCAACTCTAAGTTCACCTCCCTTCATTCATTAGCCAGTTATTTTGCTAACGAACGACATTATACAAAAGTCGTTCATATTGAATAGCTCTGATACCTTGGAGGCCTCGTTAAAAGCAGCGGCTTTTGTCTACTGACTGTCGGAATCATATTTTGACCGTGTTCGCGAACATCGCTAAATAACTATAGATGACGGATTTCGTCAATATCGTATATATATATATACATAGACATTTGGATCGGTAAAGATCATTGGTAGATGATATCAATGATCAACTATCAACCCAACGTTGTAAAGTTAATTTAAAGCTCGATTGGATTCGTTTTTGGAGGGAAGAAATGATTAACTTAATATCAGCAGAATTCTGCCTGCAATGTTAATAATAACTGAAATTTGTAGGAAAATTATAAAGAGTAAACAAATCCACCATGAAAATTAGGAAAAACATGTATTTTATGGTGCTTATTCAGATTAAGACAATTTTACCAATGTATACTGTAGTCAATGTAAGATTATGTTACCTTTTCAATACCTTTTTATAATATAGTAATATTATACTAGTAAGTAACAAAGATGACTGATATGTTATAGATAAGTCCTTTTAAATCACTTACTTTGTTACCCTTTCAATGTTTTTTTTAAATAAAGTGGAATCAAAGATAATTGATGTCAAATAACAAAAAAAATGTTGGCATTATATGAATTTAATACCGTTTAATAAAAAACCGTAATACCGCGGGATCACCAAATTCTAACCCGTAATCCCAAGGAATTTTAAAAAAAGGTGAGGGATTTGCAAACACTGCCAACCATTGATGTGTCTAATTTAGTCTATGCTGCCAACAATATAATATGTGGACATCACTGAACAGGTCTATTTAGCGGAGGTCATTTCACGGAAAAGGTCAACTATACTTTAGTCTGCTGAACAAAAGTTAAGTTCTGCCGCGTTGGTTAGATTATCTCAGTTTATCCCGTTGCATTTTCTCTTAAGATTGCTTCTGTAAAAATTGCTACTTGCTTGTTGATTACATTTTGTTCTATGGGTGTTTAAGGAAATTCGAGAAAAAAAAAGCTAAAATTATAATTTTTCAGGATAATTTATTGTATGTGATACAAAAATACATTATTCAATATTTATTGTTTTAATTGGTCGTGTGGCACTGCATTATTATAATTATATTAAGCATAATGGGGGATCTCACATCAAAGGAGATAAAATAGTTTTATTTTTTATTCTTGAATATTGTATAGATCTACCCAGAATCGGATTCTCTCTTGGAATGGATCCTGAATCATGGTACATTCTTCGTCTATGTTGAGGCAGTTTATCACATTTCCTTGAATTGGTTCCCAAATGCATTTAATATTTTCTGTGAGGCGCGGAGTCGGGTTACTAGAAGAAAATAAAAGCAATTAGGGAACAATTTTTGTTAGTTTAATATTTAACGTATGCTAAGAAGTTATTTAAAGTTAAATAGTTCTGAACAGGATTAAAGTATTTAATCATACCTGGTTTTAGCAAAGTTTGTCCACATCTCTGTCATCTGTTTAATCACCTTAAAATCCCTCTCCTTAGGATCTATGGTTATATTCTGTACACCAAGTTCTTCAGGAGATATTTTGAACAAATATCCCAAGTCGTCAGCATGGGCCGCTCCTTCATATTGCATTTTCCATAAAACTTTAATAATATTTAAAGCGCCATTGAAGGAAAACCGATAGTAGTAAGTCGATGGAACAAACTGCGATAGAAGCTTTACAGAGAAATCTACATCTTTTAGGAAAGCGTAGTCGGTCATGAACGTGAAGAATTTTCCAACCAAGTTTTCTTCACTCGCAAAATAAAAATCTTTTATTTTATTTACAACAAGTTGAGTTGTTTCAGGATTGAGTTTGGGTTTCAAATCTTTCGGGATATATTCGGTAAAGTCTGTAATCAGTTTATCCAAAGATAGAGTGCTCATATCCAAGCCTTCTAGTTTCATTGCAAATAGAATTCCCTCACAGGACGTGAATCCCGTAATAGTTGGAACTTTCTCAAATTTACCAGCTGTGAAGACATCTTTGGGATGTTCAGTGAGAAAAGCGTTGCCCTCAGCAAATACTTGCTCTACCACTGGGCTAAAAGCGATCTCATTGCCAACATTTAAAACTGGATTTGCAGCAGCCATAACCAAGGTTTTTGCGTCAATATCTAAGAAAAAATTATGCAATTCATCCTTATTGTCAGTTTTTAATTGTAATAACTCTCCTAGTTTAAATGCCGTCCCAACAGGATCGGACTGATTACTCCACTCGTTGATACTCGATCCGGATTCTAAAATGGCCTTTGTGAATAGACCCTTGGCTAATGGAGACAATAGGAGGTAGTGCACTGATGCTGCTCCTGCGCTTTCTCCAAAGATGGTGATATTTTCCGAATCCCCACCAAACTGTTTAATATTGTCATTCACCCATTTTAAGGCCATCACTTGATCTTTCAGCCCAGCGTTTCCAGGGACTTCGGGGGTGTTTAAACTAAGAAATCCCAGAGGACCAAGCCTGTAGTTGATGGTGACGAGGATCACATTCTTTTCAACAAAATAGTCTGGTCCGTATATTGCTTTAGTACCGGATCCGGCACAGAATGCGCCACCGTGGATCCAGAACATTACTGGTAATTCTGAAGCTTTCGTTGCATCCTCGGGTACGTATACGTTCAGAAACAGGCAGTCCTCTTCTCCCAAGAACGCCTTCTTGAAGAAAACGTCGAATTGAGAGCACGCATTCCCTTCAACGGTAGCATCTTCTTGTGAAAAGTTGCTTAGAGGTTGAGGATCCTGAAAATACAAAACTTTAATTAGGTCATGGTCATGGAGTACTGAATCAAGATGTTCACGTTCACAACAAAAGTAAGGACTCAGTCACGAGTCAAATAATAATCATGTTTGAATTTTTGCGTTCTGATAAATAATTAAAAATCTCTAATAGCTCCCCTTGGAATATAAATGAAGTCTTAGTTAAAAGCTGTTTTCCCACCCATCTGGGAATTTATATGATTGTTTTTAAGATAAATTTTATCTAAATGATAAAAATAACACAAAATACTTCTTAAAGTAAGATGGAAAAATAGTAGATTAGGAAAATTACAATAAATATATGAAATAAGTCGAAGCAGAGCTGGGCAGTTTGCTCCATTAGATTTGTTGTTCGGCTTGCCGAAGACCTGTTATATTTAATGATTCATGCTTACATATCAAATACGCCAACAACATCCTTATAATCATTACCCAAATCATTTACATCGGTTACAGTTGTTAGCGCTATATCATCGATTGAGTAATCATAAATATTTTTTTTTGTTCTATGAACTCTCACAATTAGACATTTTCTTAATTTTAATTGTAAACTGTTAGCCTGGCACCAAAAAAAAGTTTTAAAAGTTACTTAATAATGTTTGACACTCATTAATATTTCTTATAACTTTGTATATTTTCATATCGTCGGCAACAATTAACACTTGGAATTCGTTGAAAATAGTAAGAACATCATTCACAAATAGAAAAAATAAAATTGGTCCCAAATACGACCCTTGGGGAACACCGCTGGTAGCGATGAATTTATATGAAGTAAAGTCATCAATTTTAAAAGCCAATTGCGTGTTACTTAAATAACTGCTTAACTCGTATGATTTGAGATTTTAACGGCCGATAGTATTATAGTGATTTGTTTTTGGTGTATTATGCCGTGTTGCGCTACCTCCTTCCTTAGCCAGCGTTTAAGACAACATTGCAGTGTCTAGATTACACATCTGTCCTGATGTGTAATCTAGAAGGTGGGAAATGGATCACTTGGTGAGATTTGATCACTAAACGACGCTTTATAAAAATATAATAATCATAGAAATGTCAGTAAAACCAAATGTAAGGCTGATTTCATTAAAATTACGTATTAATATGCCTGTGTTTGTGTATACAAGTAAACATACATATACAACACCATCGCAGACCCGTGAAAATCACGGGTTAGTCTGAATTCTCGACAAAAAATTTTCAATTTTAAATCTTCATGTAACTATATGAAAATTCAGCCTGCATATGTTTGTGTTCGCAAAACCCAAACAGCAGTACACCAATATCTATGAAAATTTCAATGTTTTTTCTTATTAATGCCAGTAGTGTTTAGAGGGTGGTTTGAATGTAGTGAATGGTGGAAGAAATCGAAGACACCCGAGAAAGACATTAGCAATAGCGAAGCATTACGGGGTCCACTAGTGTATTATAAGACAGACTTTATCGCTTGTCTGAATTCTTTACACAATTAATTTTATTTTTACTTATAAAATACAATTCTACAATCAGTTCCAATTTTTGAAAATTACGTATAAGTTCAAAACAATTTTAGGTTCATTGAACCAGAGTTACACGGACTGACACACAGCCGAAAGTAGTATTTTTGATGGCAATATAATAGATAAAAAATTAAAAATTAACAATAACTTTGAAATGTTAACTAAAAAAAATGCAGAAAAAGTTAACTTTTTAAGCAGGATAAAGGGAAAATTAGTCATAGTAATTATCACTGTGGCATCCCACCTGAATTACTTACTGCACAAGTGTCATTTTTCTGAGCAATAAAACACAAAAAAAATGGAAATAATTCAGAAAAGAGGCATGAAGTCTATATTGTGCTGTAGCAGATATACTAGGATAAAAACAAAGCACCACCAACTCAATCTTCAAATTGTGTGGCAACGATTAGTCTATAATCCCCTATATTCATATATAAGTCGGGATTTATTTCAGTGCAGAAATTCTGGTACTAACTATAATATGTATTCCTCATTGCCCAGAATACTTAATAAATAAATAAAAAGTGTTAGTATTAATAGTAAAGTCTATGGCTGGGATTTTAGGCTTCCAAAGATAAATTTATCGGCAACACAAAACAATATTTATTATAAAGGTTTTAAAATGTTCAATGAACTCCACGTAAATGTCAGGGAAGCTAAAAGTCTTGCAGCTTTTCGTGTGTTGTATCAATGTTGTGGAGTCCAAATATTAGTACCTACGTAATAGAATATTATTATGGTAGTTTTACAATAGGTATATACTAGAAATAAAATGTCAAATTTTAAAGCTACATAAAATATACAAGGTCAAAAAAACCCAGGTGTGGCGTGTCTATAATTCATTCAAAGAATATTTTAACAGTTTCATACATTTCGACAGTACACAAGTGTAATTGTTTTCACAAAAAGTGAGCTAGTGTCCCTACGGATTGTGATTGACGGTGTCAACAATGTTTCTTGAAATATTTCGCCCTTGAGGTGATAGTTTTTGTGAAACGATGTTATAAAAATTGTGTTGTAATAATACAGGGTTTTCCAATAAGAGGTGTTATTTTGATATTTAATTGTAAAAGATCAATGGTTTCGTTGCTTGTGTGGCACGTAGCGCCATCTTGTTGAAAGTAAACGTTGTCCAGATCAATACCATCCAATTCCGGCCATAAAAAAATCATTAATCATCTCTCGATAGCGCAATCCATTCACCGTAACTGTTGCTCGAGCCTTATTTTCAAAAAAGTAAGGTCCAATGACTCCGCCGGACCATAAACCGCACCAAACAGTCACACGTTGAGAATAGAGAGGCTTTTCAACAATAACTCTTGGGTTTTCCGAGCCCCAGATGCGACAATTTTGACGAAGCCACTGAGGTGGAAATGGGCCTCATCACTCAAGATGATTTGCATTTGATTCACTCAACAATTAAACTGATTGATCAGTTTTGTAGGATCTAAGTAAGAGAAAATAATGTACAAATAAAAAAAAAACTGAATAAACATATATAAAAAAAATAAAAAAAAGTGAATTTTAATAATTTCAATGCATTGTTGAAGCGAGTATCGTTCTATTTTTATTAATGGCGTAGTTTCTACTTGTCAAATGTTAAAAAATGACAGCTTTAAAAGTAACATCTACCGAAATAGCGGGCTATTCAAAATAACACCTCTTATTGGAAAACCCTGTATTTAATGCCAACATATAATATGCAGGTAAATAAATCATGTTCTGAGGTAAGTTATAGGGGAGATTTACAAATTGATATACCTACCTGTTGTTTTCCACCCCTTTCGTACTAAAAATATCCTTTGAGTTCAGGTGCTGTTTACTCAGTACAAAGGGCACACATTTAGAATTTACGTCATTTTGAGTTGGATAGAAATGAATAGTTTACATTTACTATTTACGTTAATCATTTTATTAACATTACAGATAAATATATATTTTATTCGACACAAAATGAATGCAGAGTAATGCAGAGGAACGCTTAAAATATGAACCGTGTTTAGGATGTTTACAGAGAAATGATCAATGTGTCAAATCAGTATACAGTACCGTCAACGAATGGTTAGCAATACATATATTATTGTAAGGTGATGTAAAAAAATTTATCTAGTAGTATTTTTTTATTGGGAAATTCACATTTACATTTGAATACAAGTTATAAGGTACTAAATATTAAATTTATTACTATTACGTAGGTACTTAAAATGTCTTGATAATTTCCTCTGAATGATGTAGGTATGAGTAATAATAAAAACAAATATAAATAGGAAGAAAGTGTGTGGAGAGATGAAGTAAAAGTTTTAAATTAGGAAGAAATTGTGAGGAGAGATGAAGTAAAAGTTTTAAATTAGGAAGAAATTGTGAGGAGAGATGAAGTAAAAGTTTTAAATTAGGAAGAAATTGTGAGGAGAGATGAAGAGAAAAAAAAGAAATCATTAAGTACATGAAGCTAACCTATTTGTGATACATTGCAGGTAAGTTAGTTTTAAATTTAAAAATAGGATTAACTTCCGGGCTTCTTCTATGCTTCTATGTCATATTTGGGGATGCTGTGTGGGGAGTTTTGAAGAAAGGAAAAAGACCCATATTATAGGAGTGAGGAAACACAGAGGCCAGAATTTTTTTCCAGATTATTATTTTGACTAAGTTGGTATCAGTGAAATTTGATCTCTGTAGTCTTATTTATTTTAAAACACGGTACATTCTCACTTAAGGCCCGCAGTAAGCCTTCAAAGATGGTTTGAAAGGGAGAGATGTAAATACAAATGTTAGAGGGAGCGCGCTAATATTAAAACACGATAAAAATCAAGCGAAAATGGTGAAAATATCTAATAAAATACCACTCGTTTGAAATAGAACAAAATCTCAGATACACCTTGAATCTGCTCATACCTATAACATATTAAATAACGGAACAAAACGTGTTTTTAATAATTTTCGAAGCTTATTTTGTGATTTTTTTCTATCGAGCGAATTTCATATAATTACTGTTTCGGCATAACAAATGTATAGATATTATCTTAAAATTTTTTTTTTTTTTTTGGAACACCTTTAAATATCAGGAACCCAAATTCGTATGATGTTTGGGGACAAATTTGGTCTCCTAATAATTAAAGGGTTAAAAACTTAAAGAGTTAAAGGGAACATGTTATAGATCGGTCGTTAGATGTTGGGAATGCTTAATGTATCCAGTTGCCAACTGAAATGGTACACCGCGACTATGAAATAACTTCGTCTTATTGTGGTAAGTGCAGCCAGAGATAATGCAGAGGGAGGTGGGAGTATCGTTTTTCTTACCGCACCGCAAACACATATTTTATTTTATGATCGTATATTATTATTTGTGTTTAATTTACATTAAATCCACATAGGGGGATAGATAATTTCACTCAGAGCCTATGTCTTCTTTGGGGATACTCTGTAGAGAATCTTTTTTAGGAGAAGAAGAAGTGAACATGGGTCTCGAAGAGACCCATATTGTAGGAAGAAGTAAACACAGCCGGCAAATCATCAACTCAAGAGCGAGTCGTAAAAACAACCTGTTCTCATGTGACATGTGATTTCATTCGTGTACAAATATTGGGCACGCGTTTGGCGTGATTATCGACTATGCAGTGGTGTGACGCCAGTTCCTCGGAGCATCTTCCAATGAAACACCGGCAGAACAAGGACAGCATTTTCATCTGACGCCTGTGCTCCAAAGATTGCAATCCGTTTCTGCACAGAGTCAAGGATTATTTTCATGTTTTCTTGTCATGTAGACAAGTTTTTTAAATTTTGATAAAAACGCTGTTTGCTCGCTCTAAAATACTAAAACTTATTTAAATACGCAATCATAGAAAAATACTATAATTCTTTTGACGTTATCGCAGATATACTTTCTTATTTCTTTTATGATTTGGTGAATTGTTGATTCGTTTTATCGTTCCGGTATTTCACTGTAGAGAAACGTGTTTTTTTAAATGAATATGCAGAAGACCGTGACAAATCCACATGCTGAGGCGAAAGTCTTCTGTTTTATTGAATAAATGGGTTCGTACCTACAGTACTTGTGTATATGTAGTCGATTGATTTAGTAGAATGCACGAGTACTGTAGTTTTTAAAATTTAATTAATTTATTTGCCACAGGAAAATACAAAACACAACCACGGTCTTAAATAAATAAAAAAAAAAACACAATTTCTATACTTGAAAACCAGTTATAAATAACCAAATTTCATGTTGGAAAATGATGTGCAATATACAATGATAGTATTTTATTTGCATTAATAAGGACCTTGAGTGAAAAATATTATGGCTTAAAAACATATATTCGTATAGAGTATAGACAAACAAACGCTGATTCTGAATATTCAAGTTTTATTACGTATAATTAATTATAAGTAGAATCAATATTACTTAAAAACTGTATTCATGTTCTAGCTCTTCCTATTACTATAATTTTCAATTTATCCTTATCTACAGGTTGTTTTCCTGAAATTTGGAAAAGTAGCTTTATAACACCTATTTTTAAAAAAGGAGATAAATGTCAAATTGAAAATTATAGACCCATATGTATTATGTCATCACTACCTAAACTTTTAGAAAAGATTATATTAAGTAAAATCATGCATCAAATTAAACCAATTATATCAACATTTCAACATGGTTTTATGCCAGACAGATCTACGTCATCTAACTTATTGCTTTACGAAAATTTTATTTCTAATGCACTGTCTAAGGGTCTTCAAGTTGATACAATTTATACTGACTTTAGCAAAGCCTTTGATACTGTTTCTCATCGCATTTTAATGGAAAAATTAGAACACTTGGGAATAAGCGGAAACTTTCTCGAATGGCTTAGAAGTTACTTATCATACAGAAAATTATCTGTAAAAATTACCTCCACAACTTCTTACACTTTTTTTGCCTTAAATGGGTCCCCCAAGGTTCCCACCTAGGACCAATTTTTTTCCTACTATTTATTAATGACATTTCACTAATTTTCGAAAATATTCACTTTCTTTATTCGCCGACGATCTAAAGATGTTTAAATCGATCGGTAATTCTTCTGATTGTTTAACTCTACAAATGAACTTAAATAAACTTTATGAATGGTGCATCGTAAACAAATTACATCTTAATATCAACAAATGCCAAACGATCAGTTTCCATAGATCTAAAACCTCTTTATTATTCGACTACTCAATTAAAAATTGCAATCTAAAAAGAGTTTTTGAATTCAATGACCTTGGAGTTATCTTCGACTCCAAATTAAGCTTATTGAATCACATTAATAGCATTACCAGTAAGGGATTACAAATCCTTGGATTTATTCTCAGAATCGCTAAAGACTTTAATAACATAAAAACTATAAAATTACTATACACGTCTTTGGTTAGAAGTCAGGTTGAATACAATGCAACCATTTGGTGTCCTCATTTCAACTCTCATTGTTTACAAATTGAAAAAATTCAAAATAAATTTTTACGTTTTATTAATTTCAAAATTGGTATTCCTATTATTGAAATCAATTATGTCAATTTACGCAGTAAACTTAACTTATCGAAATTATCTGAAAGGCGAAAAATATTTGATCTCCTTTTATTATTTAAAATTGTTCATTCAAGGTTAGACTGCCCTGACACTATAAACTTGCTATCTTTACATATACCTCCAAAATATACTATACGGAATATTTTATTCTACAACAATAACTTCGCTACGAATTCTGTGTTAGAAAGAATATATGTATAGGTTGGGCAATTAACTAAGTGATGTCGCTGACATATTTAATTTAGACTTCAATGCATTTAAAGCCAAATTAGTCCACCACTTTTTAAATGTAAATAATGTATGAGAAATCATTATATTTTATTTCGATTTTCTATTGTTTGTTTTATACTGTTGTTAAAAATGAAATTTGTAATTGTTATGTACTTAAAAGCCCAAAAGGGCGTCAATAAATAAATAAATAAGTCATAATTTAAGAACGATGAGAAACATAAAGAGTCACAAAACGCCTGTGATTGGTCGGCAGGTTCTGACATAATATTAAAATGGGGAAAATTTTGTGCAAAGTTACGTTGCGTAAACTCGGACACGGTTACCACTGTCGTTTACAAATTGTTTAAAAAAGAATTCATGTTTTTTGAAAATCTTGTTAAAAGTTTGTCATACCGACCCGAGTGGGATTGGCCTTACAGGTAATCGAAAAAACTGATGTACGTATGACGTCACGCGTACGCCATCAGATTTCGATCGTTTTGGCTGGCTTTGAAAATACTAAATTATTTTAACTATGAAATCATAATTTTGTAAAAAAAATTCCTTAACCTAACCTAACCCAAAGATATAACGTTCGTGGGATTAGGCAAATAAGGTTATTATTAAAAGAAGAGGATCGATGAGTTATAGTCATTAACCTAGCAATCAGTAGTCAATAAGAGTAATATAAAAATATTAATAGTAATATAAGGCTGAAAACAGAGCCACGCGTACATCGGTTGCGTATGGTTATATATAAGCGAATGAATGAAGAGATGTAGTGCCACGCGCTGCGTACGAGGTCTATCGGTCCAGCTCGTCAGCGCTACATCGTCGATCGACCGACTGTCCACGTGGCACTATTTCCAGCCAACTAGTTATTATTATACTAGATTCAATGAGAGGCGTCAGTATATTTTGATATTGAAGCATTTGTGCTAACACACTGGTTGTACTTCGCACCACAAGAATGTTTATTACAGATTTCGTAACTGCCATAAAATGTTTTGAAAAAGTTTGAACGAGTTGGCAATCTCTTATATACAAAACAGGTGATAAGACCGTGTTATCAAAGAATATTATGTTTGAATTGCTATCCCAATGCGATATACTCTCGTATACCAATGTTTATATTATTTTTGAATTATAACTCAACGTTTGTGTTAGGTAACCAAGTTTCAAGGCATATTACTTTGGTCAGATACAATTTTTGTCGCTGATTACAAATTGTTATCACACATTGCACTCGATAAAACCAATAGCATTAAAACTATCTTCATCAACGTTCACATAACATCTCTTAAAATCTGATGAGACAAGAGAATATATTTATTTTCACTGTTTACTCTATGAAATACAGTACAGTATATCTGTACATCTATTAAAAAATGTATTTTAGAAAACTTTTTGTTATTGTTTGGTTTGACTTAGTATTGAACCTTTCTAACCAGGAACTGGAGTTGAAAACTATACCAACCTTGTCAAATGCCGGTCGGGTAGGACTGACATTTCTGCTGTGATATAATTCGATTTCAGAGAAATGCGTATATGTCCGCGTATACGTATACCTGATTGCTACCAAAAGCTAAAGTACATTGTCATCGACAACGAATCTCGGATATTGGGAATGGGCTTCCAAGATTTGCCGTCATTCATTTATTCATTCCATGTGTTTAAAAAATAATGTTTTAATGAATATGTAGGTACAATACTAAGTATCGCCCTGAAAGACCACCACGCAGAACCAAAATGTAACTTGAATTGATTTAGACGTGTTTCGTGATTAGATCTGAATATTGAGGTACTTCCCAATCTTCATCTTTCCCTCTCCACTCCCATTAGCCTCAAAATATACACCAATCGGGGATAGAAGAGTTCACATTTAAAAAAAATATGATAAAATTAATATTCATACATAATGCAGACAATCAAATACGCATAAAAAATCTTGATTCGTTTTTTATATTATTACCGTACACCATTATGCCGTACACAAATAAAACTTTAAATTTCGTTATCCCAGATTGACTTTTTTTGATTTATATCGGCAGTATAGTTTCGAAAGTGCGATTTATGGTTGATCGGTAAATAATGATTCCATGCTAGCTCAACACAGTGACTATTCAACATACTTTTAAAAAGTCATGAAGAGCGATGAAAAAAAAAATTTATAACCTAACCTAACATAACCTACTTAACCCAGTTAATAAAGTTTTTGTTTCATTACTTTCCATGACTTTATATGTATAACGTTTTAAAGATGTAATGAATTATCATTTTGATGATTTATCCGGTCACCGTAAATAATATCTATAAGCGTTTTGCAAATTGCTTGATTATATTATATTTTTACTAGCGAGTAGCTACAATGTATGAATGTGAATGAGGCAAGGAGTGTGTGCCAATACCGAGTTGTTTGGCGGTCCGTCCTCTCTGCCTACCCCTGCGAGGAAACGACATAATGGTTAGTTAGTTAGAGTAGCTACAAAACGAATGATTTAATGTTCCCAATCATTTTTATACACCGATTGCTACCTGCTCAAAAAAATGGTTAAAATGTGTTACGTGGGGGAAATCCAGAACTCGCAATGTACGAGTACTTCTTGAACAATACGGGGTTCACAATGTGTCTTTATCTAATTATTGTCTTTGTCAATAAATAATATGAATACATTCAAAAATTTAAATGAATATATCACATAACATTAATAAGGGACCTACATTAAGTACTGTAATAGGTACAAAACTAAATTATTGGAGTTAGGGGAGAATTTCTTTTCCCTTATCTCATGGATCTGAAAAAAAATTTTTTTTTATGTTACTCGTATATGAATATTATTTTTTAATTTTAAACGGAGGCCTAAAAAATAAATTTAAAATCAGAAAAAATATGAAAAATATTATTATAAAATTATTGTTTTTAATAATGCATTATTGATAATTTACTTAGGTACAGTTGTTTTCCTACTTAAATCTTATCTTATCTATAAAAATGTAAATGATCGATCGTTCAAAATCCTTAATCGGCGAAAGTTCTTCACCGATTGCTTTGAAATTTTGACACAACGTTGCATTTGAATACGCGCGTGTTTTTATATAGATGTCACCTGTGACAATTAAAATAATGCTTTTTGTGAAAACGTAAAAGCAACACCATTTAGATATCATAGCGATGCACTATTTGAAGAGTTCCGAGTTCTGGATTTTAGACAACTATACATGAGAAAATCAATTTTAAACACCCATCAACAACGCCACCTCTACCCATCTATTAACCACTCTCACGACACCCGCCACTCACGGAGAAATCCAATTGTACCACTCACAACTAAAACATCTCTCGCTCAAAGACACTTCTCATTCTTAGGTCCAAAACTATACAACTTCATGCCTGATGCTTGGAAAAAGGAACACACAGCTGTTCTTCATAAATTGACCACTAATTGGTTTCATCAATTAGGTAGAAAGGAGAGTGAACTTTTACTACACAAAAAATGAAATCAAACACAAACCAAAAACAACAACAAAAACTTCAACAAAAAATACACCATGTAAAAGATACCTTTATGTTCTAATCTTTATCATTATGTGTATATATATATATATATGTACCTACCTAGTACTTTTAAATTAGAATGCTACCCAAGCAGCAGTTAATCTTATGTTTAATTGGATATTTTATTTTATTCTATTTCTTCTCTTTGTTATTCATATTTATACAATGATGTTAGTAGGCTTAGGCACCAGTTAAAAGTACATATACCTATTATTTCATTGTTATTTTAATACTATACTTATCAAAATTTTAATACTCATCCCAATTTGACTGTCCTAAAACGGGAATCCTCCTAGTTAAGCAGTCAAAACATTTCTTAAATAATGTATATAAATGTATAATCTTTTACTAAATAATAATAATAAAAAAATAAAAAACACGCGTTATTGTTTCTCTATCTGCACAGATGGACTGAATCACAGCGACGCCGACGCGCCAGTCTGCGTATGTTATGAGGGGTCCATTAATTTGGGAGGCGGTTATTGGTACCGCCGCCCCGGGAATCATTTATTGGATAACCAACCCCTCTGCCATGGCCAACCCAAGTGGCTCGTTACGTTTAATGACTTAGCAGGGGTGCCCGGGTTCATGGGAGAGGTTTATCCGGGTCTTGACGACATATTCGTCTGCCCACCAACTGCGTGGCAGGCCGGATCGGGAGCGACTGGTTGAAGAAGACCCTTTGACCTGTCCAGCAGGACTATCTCAAAACATCGCCTTGCAGTGAGGGATGGATTCATACGTTCATCAATCTTGGACATACTGATCCTCAGATTCCTACTCACCCCTCATACATTTTTCCTTCTCAAAACTTTCTCCCCTTCCTTTCCTAAAAATACGCTCCACACAGCATCCACAAAGATGAAATAGGCCTCGAGTGGAATTATTTTCCTCGGGGCCTCCTGTGTGGAACTAATGTTGTATATTGGGGAGGAGCAACAAACTCGGCTATCAATTACATAGAAACCGCACAGAAAACGATCTTAAAGGTAATACTAAAAAAACATAGACTGACTGATACAGACCAAATATTCAACAGCTGTGACGTACTAGATATACGCCAATTATACGTTAAAACACTACTAAACTACATTTGTGACAAAAAAAAATTTTCAACATACACAAAATAACACTAACAGACCAGTTAGACAAGCGTACAAAGAAAACATAAAAACTCCAACAGTAAATTCAAGCTTTGGACAAAGACACTACCAATACCATGCTATAAAAGCTTTCAACAGTCTAAAAATTGAAATTAAAATTGAGGAAAATAAAAATAAATTCACACACAAAATTACAAAATGGATTAAACAACAAAAAAGACAATATTACCAAAATGTCATAGCATAAAATAAAAATAAAACCTACACGTAACACACAAAACCAATATAAACACACATCACTCACAAACACACAAGATTATATATTAAATGTATTATTTTATCTTATATTGTAGATTGTATTTAGATTATTTTCATATTATAAAATGAAGGCCTCAGCACGGGCAAGCCACCCAGTGAGGCCAACATTACTGGAAAACTTTGAAATGTAAAAAAATATTGTACCAAATAAATAAATAAATAAATGTAGAAAAAAGGTTCTTAATAAAGGGCATGTTTTTTTTATCCTTCAAAACATGGTAAAACGCGATATTTTTAATTTTTGGGATATGGCATCAATGATAGGATAAATGATGTAATAGTAATAATAATAATAATTTGTCTTTAGTGTTTTGTTCCTAGTTTCTACCTACGTCGATGTCATATTTACTATTTCTGTTAAAAAATAACTTCGTATTATCATTAAAGATAACAGATAGTTTTTATTTTTTATTTTTGCTATACTTTATCCTCTTCCTGAAAAAAATATAAATATGCCCCGTTACATGGTTTGGCTGTGGCACCGAGTAAACTCGAAATAGACGTAAATATCTTTTTAATTTAATTTAATTATTTATTAATGCCGCCCTATCGGGCTTTTACATAGTAAATTGACAGTGTATGTATGTAAGTGTAACATAATACATGGATAAAATAGCTAAATATAATTTACTCATAAGGTAATTAGAAAATAAATTTATGTAATATACTGATATGTATTATAAAACAAATGTTTAAAAAAAGAAGAAAAATAATTTCCGTTGTATCTATAGAGAAAAAAACTAATAAGTAATGCAAAATACCTACGCCTTAATAAATATTGAATTTAAATAATAGTACTTGAAATGGTAAAGTAAATCAAAGTATAATATACATATCAAGTATGACCGTACATGCATACAGTCATTAATATGCGTCCAAAAAAATAAATAACAAATAAACTAAGGAGTATGTGAGTTAAACGTTGGAAGATATAGAGACAAGACTTTTTTATTAAAGCTAATAAATAATACAAGTTAATAACTAGCAAATAGGTCTGAAATTAGTTGCCTTTTGAAACTCACAAAGTTATTAACACCAAATATATCAATAAGTTCACAGTATTTGTTTGCAAGGTGATGAATTTTTGGAATTAGTGAATACATAGAGTAGTTAGTATTGAGGTTATTGTTACATTTAAAAGTGTCTTTGCTTCGAGTTTGTCTGGCAGGTACATTCATATAAATTGATTCCAATAATTCAGGGCTGTCAATGAGAGATTTGACAATTTTGAAAAAAAATAATATATCAGTTAGAACTCTTCTATCTGATAGTTTGAGAAGTCTGGTTTCGGTACGTAAGTTATTATAATTTATAAATTCGATGGAAATATTCATTTAAAAAATGATGTACAGAAGAAATTTATTTTGTATCTTTTCTAAGGCTTGAGAATGCGCTTTGTAGAACGGTGACCATACTGTTGAATGTTATGACTTCTTTGCTATGTCTGGCTCACACGGTCGGGAAGTTTTAATAGGAGAGTTGTTTGAATAAGACCAGATTGATTATCGAATTTTAACTGTAGTGGTATATAATTATATGTAACGTCCATACAATAATTTTTTATGTTGAGTTAAAAGTAAGAAATTATTATCAATAAACAAACCTTAAATCTCAGATTGCCCAAAGGAGGCTGGGCGTAGCGAATTCCGGAGAACGCATTGTATGAAAATCCGGTGGCAGTTTTAAACGTTGTTCCCCGCAGTTTCCCGCCATTCAGTGTTACTTCTGGTACCGCCATCTTTGAAACTTAGCAAAAGAAAACTGAATCACGAAGTAAATAGACAAAAACACAACGATATTATTACTAAATGTGTCAAAGTGTTTTATTTGACATTTGCGCGGAACCCACACGTGCGACTCCCAGCGGAGCGTTCTGAAACTGGACGTGAATCGTGATTCTACTTCAGCAGGGTGTATTTATATATTTTTATTATGAATCTCACGCGCCCACTCAGGGCTGACACAACGCGTAACGGTGTTCGTAAAACTTTTGACAAATAGAAAAATACCATCATATATACGATTTTTTAAGAACGTTGAATAAAATAATTATCTTTACAGAATATAGCAATTAATAATAATAGTAGTTCTGTAAACAGTAGACATCGCGTAATGTTGATTTCGACTTGACAACTGACAACGGCCTCAACGCTCATGGCTCTCGGGCGGAATTAAAAGGTACTATCCAACACGGTTACCATACCAACTAAGAAATAAAAACCACAATGTGGTCGAGTTAAAACACGACTTCGCTCAGTCAATTATCAAGTTATTATTTATAGCTTTTCTAGAAACGTAATCTCTCATGTACTGTTTCTTATATTATAATTATTACAAATTACATTTCATGTATTTATTATTATTACAGGTCATAAAATTGATTCTAAAAATTTTTAAAATATGTGTTGATAAACAATAATATTTTGATAAAACATTGTCAATAAGTCTAACATAATAAAATTAATTGTATAAAGGATTGAAGACTACACAAATACGTATTCAATTTTGGCTGATTCGTATAGGGCCGTTTTCGTGAAAAATCACTTCAATTATTTGAACTAATATCTTAACTTGACATTGGATTACACAATATTATTAGATGTGTTTGCATTTTTTATTTGAGATTTGTGAATTTCGCTGTCATAATATCTCCCCCCCCAGATAAACAAATCGAAAACGAAAGTAGAAATCGATTCAAATTTTTTAAACTGTATGAACCTATGTACCTACGTTTTTTTTTTTTTTTAAATTAGAGAATCAAAATAATAATTCTCTTGTAAATAAAAATAATATAAAGTAGTTCGCTTTTCTGGATTTTTATTTATAAATTATTTGCATAATTAATTTTAAAAAGTACACTCGTATACTCGTATGCACGAGGTAATTATTGTTAAATATTTTTTTATCCATCTCTCTGTCCAGTGTTAACCCTTTGACCGGTCTAAACTATTTTTGGTGTGGTTAAGTATTTTTTAGGATTATGCACAGAGCATCCCTAAACATCGGATCATCCACTTTCCCCTCCGCATGCTTTCCCTTCCCCTTCTCCATTGGCCTCGAAATGAATGACGAGTATATTATGAATGCCATCTGCTTCGAATTTTGCTCAGTTGTTAAATACACTTTTGTGTTCGTTGATTAGATATTATAATATTATGAGTTTGTTTGTAACCCTGCCAGCGGTTCTCAACCGTTATTTCCTAGAAATTATTCAATATTGAATATGAGTAGCACTGTCGAGAAAGTTGTGCGTACAAGCGTGAATCAGGGAAATATTTTTAAAAATGACCAGTTTGAAGAAAGTTTCAAAAAAGTTTGACCAACTAGTTTGGAACACCCGGAACACCAGGAACATCCGTTCTTACAAAGTTCTTTTTCTGTTTCATTCTTCAGTTTCCTAACTAAAAAAACAATTATTACAAATAAAATTACGTTTTAATCCATCTAGTATAATGCTGATTTATTAAAATTGATTGATTTTCAATTTATTAGTAAACATGTTAAAAACGGGACTACAAACCGTTTCCTGATAAATTGTTAGTAAATTCATAATAATATCGGAACACGTGTTCACGCACCCGCGTTTGTCTTAATGATATATCATGACGAAGAGCAAAAATGTTAGGTTTTTATTATCACGTATTCAGACGTCGTGGTAAAAAATTGGTAATTTACTTAAAGTTTATCAGAATACATTCATGGCCTATATACGAATAATTTGAAGAGATTCTTAATAAATTAGCAATGTCTTTTACCAGGAAGTTTTTTCCGTGCACTACACTAGCTAGGGTCTCTTTAAAATGACCTACATGTTGGTAATCTGCCTTTAAAAAACACGTTGTAAATACATTGGTATTCATAAAGAAGAAAAAAAATGAATTACTTTTACAACAGAACTGAAAAGACTCTGTCTCGTGTACCCAAGATACGTAAGTAGCTTAAAACGGTATCATAAAAAAATCTTTGCTTATAACGGTTCCTTCATAAATTTATGTGCCTTTTCGTTTCAGGTACCGCTCAGAAGTTGAATTATTTGTACCTGCTTCCATCGTGCTACCGGCAATCCTCATATTATTAATAAATAATCAGAAAGATGTGCGTCGGTGGGACTATTTTATATACATAATACGTAGGTGCTTTATTTTATAAAAATTAGATTTCACGCGTATAATTGGGGGCAAAAGAGGTTGACAAATGAAATACACAATCTCTCACCGCCTTGTAATTGCCTGGAACACTTCGAAATTCTATATATTCTTCTTTGTCCATTTATAGGTATAATTCTTTAAATGTTATCATCGTCTAGTCTAGTCTTGAATATGCCACTAATTCTCTACCAGATGTAAAATTCCACATAGAGACAACGTGTCAACACTCTTTATATGTTATCATAATTCTTGGGTATGCCAGTAATTCTCTACCAGATGTAAAGGTTCACGTAAAGACAACGTGTAGACACTCTATAAATGTTATAATAAGTCTTGGGTATGCCAGTAATTCTATACCAGATGTAAAGTTCCACGTATAGACAGTCATCCAGTTATTGACGATTTCTTGATTATTTTTTTACCGAATATGAATGATTTTAAAATGAAATTTTTTTAATATCATTTTTCATATTTCTCCCCTTTGAGACTGGCAAAACATTGATAGATTTGAATATTTCTCCCCTAAAAGACTGGCAAAACATTGATGGTTTTTTTTTTAAATATTTCTCCCACACGAGACTGGCAAAACATTGATAATTTTTTAAAAATATTTTTCCCCCATGAGATTGGCAAAACATTGATGGTTTTTTTTTTTAAATGTTTCTCCCCTATGAGACTGATAAAACATTGACAGTTTTTTAAAAATATTTTTCCTCCTAGAGATAGGCAAGCATTAATAGTTTTTTTTTTTTTTAATATTTCTACCCTATGAGACTGGCAAAACATTGATGGTTTTTTTTTAAATATTTCTCCCCCATGAGACTGGTAAAACAGAGATAGTTTTTCATATTTCTCCCCTATGCGACTGGAAAAACGTTGACACTTTTTAATATTTCTCTTTTATGACACTTGCAAAATTTTGTAAATATCTCAAAAGCAAATTTAATATAGAAAATTAGATTAGAACTAATAGAAACACTTTTACAAAATAGGCTTTTTCACTTTGGAAATTTTTCGGACAGTAATGAAATGCTTTAAAAACTTCTTAAACCCAATTCTATACACTGCATACTGCAGTACACCTTAAGGTAGTAATAATTTCACAAATATATATAACAGGATTTCACAGGTAGTAATTTATTGACTGCAAATGTAGCTAGCCGCACAGTAGGGGTTAAATAATATTTTTTAATCTGAATTAACTGTCGCGCCGCATATAGCCCACGGGTTGAGAGTCGCTACTATACACGGTGTCCGGAAACTCGTAGTACAAGCGGGAAACTAGTGAATCTACATCACATTTGGAGTCCATTTTGTAGTATTTTTTTTTTGATTTGAGCTTTCGTTTTCGAGTAAATCGAGTCAGAAGTTCATTTTTTTTTATCAAATTCTTATAAATTATTACTAATAAGTAAAACAAATAAAGAAACCTGGATTTAAAGCATTATTTTGAAATCACCCTTCATTTAATCCGGTGTAATCATAAAATATCTCTGCTTTGCAGGGTTAAAACATCTGTTCTTCTAATATTCATACCTATCTCTGACATATTCGCAAAATATAGCTTTCTCTAGTATGTTGGGTTCTATTAACATATGAAGGAAAGAGACGCACGATAGTTTTCAAAAATACGATTAGTCAAGGAACTTAGATACAGTAGTAGATACATAGATACAGTAGTGCTCGAACCAACGTGAACAAGGTTAATATTATTTTATTAATAGTTTATTTATTTGTAAAAAGTACATTAACTTATATGAAATATGTCTAACATTGGCTTAAATAACTTCTTGAACTCATTTGGAAATAAGAAATCAACAAGTTTTTTCAATTGTTACCTTACAAATTGCCCAGACAATTTCAGGAATTTAAAGGACAAGAATTGCAATCCAAGGAGGTGATATAGCTATAATTGAAAAAATAAAGATCCGTCTTTGATTTGTGCTTCGTTACCTTGTTGGAAACTGCCAAACCTACTACTTACGACTACTTCGTAACCCACTACGACTACTTCGTAAGTTCAACAGCTGATCTATCTTCCAAAAGATTTTTATATAGTGACACCTGTCATCACAATCTACATATCTGCCTTGATGATGAACGCTACAATGCTGTCCGAAACGTTGGCTAAAAAAAGCGCGTAAAGAGAAAGCGCAACACAGCATACTGTCCCAAAAAACTTTTGGACCTGAGAATCTAAAATTTACATCAATTTATTTCATGATAATCATTCTAGTCACTTACGCACTGACGGATCAGCTTTCAAAGTTCCCAACCAATATCGGCGTCACGTTTATTTTTCAAGCGGTGAAATAGATTTCCGAAAATTTGTAGGTATCCCTCATTTTGATTGGTGTCCGCAATAACGAACTTATTAACTCTGCAACAATCACACCTACACAAAAATTAAAAAAAATAATTATCCTAGCGTTCGGCATAAGTGAACTGTATTGTAAGCAGATGTCCCATTTCTGTTAAATCGTAAGTAAGTCAGTGTTGATTTATGGGTCGCCGCAGGTCGCCGTGTGCGGTTTATTTATGGGATTGTTTATACATTGTTTACATTGCATTATGCTTTAAGAAATTTTCTCGTTAATTTAAACATAAAAGCGAATTGTTGGCGAAATTTGTGTGTTTTAAAACGCGTTATTATTGTTTTTATATTGATACTTTAAGATTTATCATCGATGCCTTCGACGTGTTTGAAAACAGTTGTACGTTTTTAATGTTTTGATTTTGAGACTTATCATCGATGCCTTTGACGAGGTAAAAATTAACTCCGATATGATTCAAAGAGTGCAATAATCAATCATCAGACGTACCCAACTGTGCTTGGAAGTTAACGGTGAACATTTTAAATAATTATTGTGACGTATTTGTGTTTTGAATTGGAGATCGGAACATCGCTAGATATTGTGAGTACCTACCTATGCTAATAATAATTCCTATCCGTTGCGTCGGCGTCTCAGATCGAATGACGAAAAAATTTTAACCCTGAAATAGCCGAAAAATATATTTTTTTGTTTTTTTTTTTGGTGAAAATGCTCAAATCAAAAAACTTTATGTTTTTTTGGGTTCCCCATGTGGTTTAGATTCTCCAGTCTCCCGCTTGAACTACGAGTTTCCGGACACCATGTATATTATGTAAGTCTAAAGCTTATAAAAAACATCTATATTGCTATCTAAATAACTTTTTATCAAAGCACTCTATTTAGCACCTATTATTAATTAATCTGAACTTAATTCACTTTTTATCTAAATCAAGCTTTCGTCTCATACATACTCTTCTATTATTCTGATTCTTGACATGGCCCGACTCGAGTAACTGATTCACTTGATGGTGCCATGTCTTCCTCGGGCATCCCCGACTTCTGCTACCATTCGCATTTGCATCATATATTCTCCTTACACTCCTTTCTTCGCTCATTCGCTCTATGTGCCCAAACCATCTAAGCGTCCCTTTCTTGATCTTACTCATTACGCTTACATCAGCCTTGCATTGATTTCCACATTCCTCACACGATCACACATGGTTTTACCACACATACGCCTCAGGGATATCATTTTATACAGCATTCAGTTTACTTTCATCATTTCTCTGCCAGTTCCGTGCCTCACTTCCGTACTTCAGGGTACGTACTAGCACTCCATTGTGGACTGATAGCTTCGCCTTTCCTAGTCCTCCATTAATGGAGTTACCTGCATTTACCCTTCGTTCAATATCTCTGTCAGCCTTCCCATCTCTCGTAAACATACTTCCTAAATACACAAACTCATCCACCTGCTCCAAGTATACCTCATTCACAACTATATTGCACAATGTGAAAGAAAAATAATATATGAGATTGATAAAAATGACTTCAAATAATTAGTTTCAATGGCCGAGTGGTAAGATGCGTTATCCCGGTAAAACAGAGATCCTGGGTTCGATTCCCAGTTGTGACCGTTACCTTTTAATTGTTCCTTTTCGTTTAGATATATTGAAATTATCTTCTCCACAAATGATATATTAAATTGATAAGTATAACCTTCATAAGTTAAAATAAAAGTTAATCCAATAAAAATTAAATATCTTATCATTTAAACAAATTTTATATTTTTTTTTTTTTTTTTTTTTTTTTTTTTTTTTTTTCATAGGAAGCAATTAATTTGTGGTTAGACATTATATTATAAAATAAAACACAAACACTTTGTATTTAACCACGAATTTATTATTTCATATATCGACCGGTTTCACTTTGACCAAGCTTCTTCAGGATATAATAATAACTTATTTATTAAGTTATTATTATATTCGAAATAATAAATTCGTGGTTAAATACAAAGTGTTTGTGTTTTATTTTATAACAAATTTTATACTTTAACACCATATTTAATAAGTAATGGTCATACATCGCATGAATTTCTAAGATGAATTGAAAACCTGCATCACAAAAACACAAACGAGACAGGAAAAAATCGAAAGTCGTTGATGTACGGAGCTATGAACAACTATGGCGAATTATCAGAAGAAAATCAATTAGAAGAAAATGGACATTTAAAAAAATATATATAAGTTACGAAACATATTTATATTAGGACATAAAATTAAATACTTGTAAATGTGTACATATTTTCAATTTGCAACACAAAAAAATGCATTCAACACTTTTATGGTAAAATTTCAAAATTTCATGAAGTTTTGTTCGTATTGGCGTCCCTACTAAAATACGAAAACATCCCATATTGTCAAAAAAAGAAAATAGGTTTTAATTTCGTCATAAACGTGTTCGTTATGTACTTTCAATATTCGATTAATATAAGTGATTTTAAAATTTTGCGTTATCATTATGCTGATTTTATTCGAGAACCAGTTATGGCGCGAATAAATTTGCGAGCCGAGTCTCGAATTATGGGAAAGAGCGAAGCAACAGCAAATGCCGCAAAACATGTAGATACAATTTCAAAAAATGGATAACAAGTATTAGGATTAACGTTAAAAATCACAAATTGTTTTAAAAGTACAGAATTAACTTTAACATTATGTAAATCAATTGTGCGAAGTATTCTCGAATACGCATCAACAATTTGGTCTCCCAATTATGAGATTCATAATTATAGGATTGAATCCATACAAAGGAAACACCCGTGTAATTGCTTATCGTGAAGGTTTATCTGGTCCATATAATGACCGAATTTTGCACTATAAACTACAATCACTGACGGTCAGACGTAAACTTTCTGACGTACTGCTTCTACACAAAATTATACATGCATCAGTTGAAACACCAAACATATTATCCCAAATTAACATCAATATACTATCAAGAAAATCAACAAGGAGAATGAAAGACATTTTCTGTATTAAAGCCTACCACACAAATACAGGATATTTTTCACCTGTACCGCGAACATTAAGAAATTATAACAATACATGGCTCTAATAATGAAATTGACATTTTTAATGACCAATTTAAACACTTTAAAAAAACGTATTACCTTTAATCATACTAAGCTGATATTGTGATGAAGCCCTTTATTAGAGAAGCAATATTGTACCTACCTAATCAGTGTCTCACCAGTACAGGTGTGACAATAACAAATCGTTTATGAACATATTTTGTATTTACCTTTTATCCATTCTTATTTGTCATTTACTTCTGCATATTTAGCTTATTCATTTTGTTATTATTTTTGTTATTATCATTTTTTTATTATTATGTATCCATCCAGGTATGTAAATTTTTGGGCACCATGTCTGTTTTATGTACTTAGATAAAACACCGCTTGCGGTTGCTTCGATCCTTTCCCATTATTCGAGGTTCGGCTCGCGTTTAGGCTCGTAAGTGTATACGCAGCATACGATTTTCAATTAGCTTTACCAGGGTGTTAAGGCTTATAAACAGTTGTCATGAAAATATTAATATTCATATTTAAAATTACGTACACATCTTTATATTTTACTGACCTTGAAAATTCAACTAATAAATTAAACAAAAACTACTAAGAAATACTCTTTCCTACCTAGAAAAAAAAAATTGCAGTTGCTACCAGGCTTTGTTTGTACCAATGTTTTTTCTTGGATACCTACTACCCACTAAACAATATACTAGGTTAGGTTTTTTTTAATGTGAATCCGCACAAGATTCCCAAGTGCTCCCAAAAGTCTGGAACCAGTGAGACTATGGCATCCCTAATTGGGGTATGTTGTGAGGATGTAGGTAGTGGGGAGGGGAAGGAGATGCGAAGGAGGAAGGTTAGGTTTCGAGGCTAATTTTTTTTCAACATTTTAACCACTTTCTATCACTTTCAAAGGTGCTATGAACAAACAATGTTGCGTTTTGTCACATTTTGTAAAATTAAATGGTTTTTTTAAACTTCGTAGCTTACATTGCGAATGACAGTGTGCGCTGAAAATAATTAAGTACGTTGAACTAGAACGTCCAGACTTAAAATTTTGTGAAATTTTAACGACCCAAGACCTTTGTCGATCAAACAACAACATTTTCTGCTGAAAGTGAAGAACTTTGATAATTATTAATAATAAATAAAATAAATAAATAAATTTTATAATAATTTCAATTTTAGTGCTATTAAGTTACTTATGCGGGGGAGAAATGAAATTAAATCAAATTAAGTCCGGGTCTCCGGGAATGTTTTAAGCATTTTTAATTCGTTATAATAATAATAATCATAATATTGGACAATTTTTATAGCGCCGCTTTTGTTTCGAGTTATCACCTCAGGGGCGCTTTACAGTTGATGCAAGTATTTCAAAAAATATAAATATTACCAAAATAAAGTGAAGTTCAGTAAAGTAAAATGAAGAACAGGAAAAGGTGACATGAAGATAGAAGATGGAGACTCTGCAGCAAGAATCCTAGATGGTGAAGAAACTGGACCAGCTGCTGCAGCGAGAGAGTCCACCAACAGTGCCAACACGCGGTTCGTCATCCATCCAGGTATGTGTTTGCTGCTAATAAAGCGCTGACACCATATCCTCACATAGATACCAGACCTTGGCAGCACCGCTGTGACGTTCAACAAAGATAGAAGATGGAGACTCTACAGCCAGAATCCTAGGTGGTGAAGAAACTGGACCAGCTGTTGCAACGAGAGAGACTACCGCGCCCACCAACAGTGCCAGCGTGCATTGATGTATTATATCTATGTTTGCATGTTGTATGCCATTACGTCGCGCGTCAGGCACTTTCTGACGGTAACTCGTACTCGTGAACCTAATTGCATCGCACACCGTCAACCTCAGACCACTTCAAGTTTCAGGCTTGCATATCCGTGTAGATTATATGTACTATTATCTGCAACCGTGTTCGAGGGCACGTCTCAGGTGTCATGAACATACACAGTAACGAGCTAACCCACACACCCACCTAAAACTGCCTCAACACTTAAGACGACACAAGACTCTAATAGAGGGGGTTTGCGCGAGGCTCACATTTTAATTAATTACGAAAAATTCGTTAGATTTAAGATTATTAAATACAGTACCTTACAATTAAAATATTTTATGTAAAACGGTTTTAAAATTTTATTGAACGTTTTTCCACTACAAAATTAGCGGTAAGCACCAGATTCCCGAAGGATTCCTCTAGAAACATCAGAGATTTTGGTAATAAGTTCATTATAAATAACTAAAATATACCCCATGGAATGATCAATTTTCTAGCCCTGCTAAGGCAAATTCGAATATAGGCCCGTCCATTAGACCGGGCCGCGCGCCAATATTGTTTGTCCACGACTTCAACACTTATTCAATGCAAATTCAACCGCAGGTCTGTACAATACACCAGGGCCGCGCGTCGCATATTTCTGTGCAGGGCTGCTTCACTTACGTCGTTAAGATTTTGGCTTTATTTTAGGGTATTGTCTCTTCTTAAGGCGAAATAGGTAGACTTGACTTGAAATTTGTCATTTTGAGGCCACTTTTAGACGTATGGACACTTTTCTAGAAAAAAACACAAATTGATTTTGAAAGATCGTTATTTTATCTAGTAAAGTAAGATGTTAAATTTTGAAAAATAATATTATTTTCATATCATAATAAAGTGTTACCGTTGGACGATGCGCAGATTTGTTGCATTTTCATAGGTGAATTTGTATTATACAACAAATATTTCAAATCATATAATAATACAGTTTAAACAATCAATAAATTATCTACCAAAAGTATGTATAAGAATTTTGTTTTTATTTCAAATAAAATTACTAATAAATAAATCCGAGCACGCGTTTTGTGACGAAAATCCCTCAATTGGTTCAGATTTTTTTACAAAAATAATTTACCAAGACCTTATTGAAACATTAAAAATAATTTATGACCAAAAAATATATTCTTAATATATATAATAGTAATTAATTTCGATTCGCGTTTGTGCATTTTTATTAACTAGGCAAAAGACAAAATTTTGTTAGTTTCCGCCGCGACATGGCCGCGACCGGGCGGCGAGCGGACGTCTAGTCCACGCCAGTCTAGTTAATGACATTTTAAATAAATTCCTCGCTTAAAAATGGGGAGGAAAATAACCTGGAAAAAAAGTTTTATTAGAAAATACAAATTACGACATCAAAAACGTACGTAGGAGATATATTTTTAGAAAATAACAAGGTTAGTGATATTTAATTATCCGTGTACATCGTACGTACTTATATGCTACAGGGTCGTTCGAAAGAATCAGTCAGAATAAGCGCATATTTTTTATAACATTTGGCGATAATTTTGTGTTGTTTAATTTCCAGGGAAAAGAATCAACTATGGACTATGAGCAGTTTATGTCTGACATCGATGTTTCATGTATAAATGTTAAAACTTATGCCAAAGTACGTGAAACTGTTTGTGATTGGTGGTCAAAAAGTGCTACGAACCAAATGAATTTTGATTCGTGATGTGCGATTCAAATCATTTTTTGTTCATAATTTCTATTTTATTGTCCAATTCACTATTACATTGGTATAATTCAACATATTTAATAGTTTTTTGTGTTACTTTTTGTCAGTTTCATAATGTCATATTGTGAATTGAGTTTCTTGTTTAAGGAAAAAACACGAGGTTATTTTTGACACACTAACCTATGATTTGTCAATAGAAATTTACCTCGTGAATTTAATAAAATTTCGACATTAGACGAGTCAGGTCGCTCCGTTAACCATGTGATGAACTTGCCCTGGGATAATTTTTTTTCCGTTTATTGTAGGAATTAATTAATTCTGGTTTCACCAATCAAAACGTTATCAGGGGTGACATCTAGAATGAAGCCTTATTGGCCCACCTACCTTATTGATTTATTGGCGTGAGAGAGAATTTTGAGTTGATTTCACGAAATAGGACGATACCAGATGTTGGAGTTATAGCTGTTTTAAAAACAAGTGCTTAAATTTATGATGCTAGAGAAAAAACTTGGAACATGCCCTGCGTTTAGCAGAGACCTCCGTGATGGTGTTTTGAATTCTCAGATTTTATTCAGTGGAGTAGCGACGATTTTGGCAGGCTGGGGCGGATAGAAAAAAAAACCCTAACAAAGCCAATAAGAAACAATTCAACTCCGTTAAGCAATGCTACTAAGTGACTTTTTGAGTAGGAAATACGCCGTTAAATATAGTTACGTAATTTTTCTAAGGATTTAGACGAATTATAATTATGACCAACGAGGTAAAAAACATTTTTACAGGACGAGTTTGGAAGTTGCTTGGTTAAATTAAAATCTCGCAAGAAGATTTAAAAATAAAACTATTACATCATAATTATTTACTACATCCTTCTTTTCTCTCTTCTAAATAACAAATGTAGATCCTAGGAAATAAATTGTACAGAGCCCTTGAGGTGATTTTTCACAAAAACGGTGCTCTACAAATTATCTAATTATTATTATTATTATTATCCTAGACCGTGTAGATAATTGTAAGCCGGGCTAAAATGCTGGTGGGCCGATACGCCACTGGACTGAGGGGAGTCGAGTTTCATCCTTTGGGACAAAAAATTTGACAGGTTATTTAAGAAGCAACAATTTATTGGTTTTGAAACGATTGTGACGGATTCTTGGACATTCAGTATGTGTGGTCTTTTTAGTGCGTTTTTGTCCTTGAATACACAAAGTTTTCAGAATTCGAAAAATATAAATTAGTTATCGCCATATGGAGAAAGGCGGAGTTGATTTGGGGGAGGAGACGGGGGAGTCTAGATTCAGGAGCGCAAGGAGACGGTCGGATAGTCAGTTTTTGACAGCGTTGGGAGACGGTCAAATAGAATCAAGATAGTCAGTTTTTGAAAGCGTTGCGAGACGGGCAATAGAATCAAGATAGTCAGGGTTAAAGAGCGCGGGAGGATAGTCAAATTTTGTAAGCGTTGGGAGACGGTCAAATAGAATCAAGATAGTCAGTTTATAAAAGCGTTGGGAGACGGGCAATAGAATCAAGATAGAGAGGGTTAAAGAGCGCGGGCGGATAGTCAGTTTTTGAAAGCGTTGGTAGACGGGCAATAGAATCAAGATAGTCAGGGTTAAAGAGCGCGGGAGGATAGTCAGGTTTGGAAAGCGTTGGAAGACGGTCAAATAGAGTCAAGCAGAATAGAGTCAAGGGGGTCAGAGATTCAAGGTTTGGGAGACGGTCAAGGATAATCAGGATCGGTCAGCGTTTTAAGATAGTCGAGTTCAGTAAAAGCTAGGAGAGGCGTCAACAAAGAATTTATGATTTTATTACACGAACGCGGCTAAAATCATTTAGTGTCGAAAGTGTGATTGAAACAGCATGGGTATTTTACTGCATGTGACTGTGTTTGTTTCTTATAATTATTTGGAATGCACTAAGATGATGAATTGGTAAGTCTTATTATAAACTAATTAATAACCCTTATTTCCCTTATGTAAACCAAATAATTCAATTGTATTTTGAAGTAAGAGTATTTAACTTGAATACTATAGTTAATTATGTTAAATTCTTGAACGGAAAAATTCGTGACAATAGAGTCCGGACCCTTTAGCAAAAGGGGTCATAAATCATATATTGTGTTGAAGCCGACCGGGTCTTGGCCATTGCAAAAAACTCTAAACACGTTTAGGTTATTCAACAATAGGCATTATTTACGAGTTAGGTATCTTTCGCAATTTAAAATGATTTAATAATTCTCCAGTAGTAATACTTAACGACTAGGTTATACGGAATTCATAAAATATATTTAAATAAATATAACTTATTCAACCATCAATCTCACTTAGCCGTGTACCGCGAGTGCACCTTTATTTCAACTATTAGAGCTACGTGCGTATATCTACGTACTACTAATACTTACTTCCGACTTCGTTTTACGAACTTTGTGAAGGCTACGATGTATTGTATTTATTACAGGGGGTTCTCTGTCAGCATATAATTTTCATTCATCTTTGAATCGGGATAACACAGCGGATTGAAGGTAGTCGCCGAGAGAATGCATCTGTCTGGCTTTCCTATTCTATCAAGTGAGATTTTCATTCACATAAGTTTGGCTTGGGACGAAGTGTACGACTTTTCCGTAGGCTATCCTATCTTATCAAACCGACAAAAGCGAAGGAATCGAAATTGGTAATCGGCTTGCCTAATAGGGACTTTTTTGTGTTAGCAAAATCGGAACCCTGGATGCCGAGATAGCGTCTATTCCAGTAGAGCAGCGCCGGCCTTTCCCGTGCTCTTGATGTGGTTGAGTTATTTCCGTAAAAGCATCGGTTTCTGTCGAAGGTGTTGGAGGACCAGCCTAAGATGGTTACCCTGGATAGACCCCTGTTTCGAGTATTTTCAGCTGGTGAGAGGACGCTTTCACGGAGTTCCAATCGAAGGGAACGAAGATTGCCAATGGGCTTTCCTACTTGAGTTAGCTTGGTAGACGAAGGAACAAAGCGGATAATGGCTATGCCATCCTTTTCAGACGTATGGGGAGGATTTTCTCGTTGGCAGAACGAAGGGATCGTGATGAATATGAAGTTGTTTCGACGATCTTCCGACAGCCCTTCTGTCATATCCAATAAATATTTACCCCACTATAGGAGGAGAAGTCATCTAGAATTAGGTTGGGAATTGACTCTGACTGAAACCGTTTGAGGTGACGGCGATCGGATGATTTCAGATTCACGACCTGATAATTCCTGTATCCCTGATTCTTAGCGCCGGAAGTCGAGGCTACCATTTTCTACCATTCTTTGATGTTTGAAGCGAACGGAGGGTAACAAACGATAGAGCGAGTGACCATTACTTAAAAGTGGAGTAAGACCTCCCGTCCCGGAAACATTCGTTATGCCGGATGGATGCCCTCATTCAAATTAAATATTGATATGACTATTTTGAGTGTGGACGAAAGACTTGAAGTATGTTCTGTATTGCACATATGATAAACATGTGTCATTACCTCTACTGGAACGAGAAGCTGTATAGACTGGAGCCAGAAGCTATTTGGAGTAACGTGACTGCAGAGACGAAGGCGAACAAACTGAAGCTGAATTTAACTTATTCTTACGAGCGTAAACAAGAGGGGTGTTCACGGGACTCCCGAACTCCTGACGTTGCTGATGCAAACCACTTCAGTATATGTTTATGTTTGAGGTTAGTAGAGTGGACTCCTAACTTTCGGCATGCTGGCGAAGCTTAAATCATCATTGATTTAGGGGAGGTTGACGCGACCTAAACCTCGCGCCACCCACGTGCCTCAAATGGTTCCTGACATCAGGCTATCAGGCCCACCGAACCGGAGCAGCTCCTTGTACCTAACGGTATAAGATGAATCCTCATCAATCATCATCATCATCAACCTCACCATAAACAATTACCACCAAGGACCCACATATCAGAATTCAAAGGAATCCTACCTTCATCACCCTCCGGCAGGAGGCAAAACATGTCATTATTTCACCTGTCGCTGAGCGATATTCAATTAATTTCTGGAGGAGTTGGGGTTGGACCATCAATTTGGCTGCTCTCGAGCTGGCCACGTTGATGGATGGGATTTGGACGGAGACCGACCGAAAGCAACACATGTTTTGTCTCTAGCCATTCCCAAAAATATCTACCCGTAGAAATAACTCACAAAATTAACAATCCATAGTCAAATCATTAACCTAGAATCTTGTGCATCTTGAATTGAATTTGTCTATAGAGAATTTCATGTACTTGCATTTAATTGTCCCATTGTATTAGGACATCATCGACTGCAGTAACCGGAAACGTTTTGGCGAGCAAACAAGGTAGGAAAAAGGTAGTCAAAATCAGGGTAGTCGGTCATTGTCTTATTTTAAAACCATACAGAATGTAATACCCCTCATCTAAAAAGAACCAAAGTTACCACAACCAATTAAAGAGATCCTTCAATGAATTAATCACTGTCGAAACAAAAAATTGACACAACGTGACATATTAATTCGATAAGATTGAAGGGTTGATGTACCGCGAGAAGTTGCAAATCAGACGGGAGAAATCATTACTTCTCACGAAGTGAGAGAGTAGAATCATCGATTCGTTTTGCGCGGGAGAGGGGTATTTACCAAAATATATACGAAAGATAACGAGGCAAACATTAAAAACATTACAGTGGTGCCGTGGCCAGGAGCCTATGGAAGAAATTATACGAAAGATAACTAGGGAAAACAAATAAAAACATTACAACCATGAAGACAAATACATGAAAGCGATACAATATTATGCAATCGCATAACTAAATAATATATTATGTAGGTAGGTACTGTAGAAAATAGTTGGAAATAAAACCTAGTTTTAATATATACACTACTTCAGTTGTAAGGAATAAACCATATTTTCAATATCATAATATCAAATCAAGTAATACTTTAAAGATAAGTATTAGAAATAAAACTTACCGGTAATACCTTTCGTACAAACGAATAAATATATAAAACAAAGGGTTTTAACTCACCTTTGGAAAACCTATGTAAAATAAATAAAAAAAAAACAAATTAAACAAATATTTGAAATTTTTTTTAAATGTATATTCATATACCTACATATTTTATATCTACCATTTCAAAAAACTGCATTTGTATTTATTTATGTTTTTGCACTCCGACGTATAATTTACAAATATATATGTAACTACTTATTAGAAGAAAGCTACAACCGAGAATTCAACAACAATAATTGTTATTTCATCAGAACCATGCTGTAGTTTTCGTCAGCCGCGCGAGTTACGGCTCGCAGCGGAATGAATTCGGTATTTCTGTCTCGTTCTAAAAAAACGTCCGATCGCAAGACCGTCTTTTAACGAAATTTGAATTCTCGCCCGCTGGTTAAGACGCCTTAATAATAATAATAATAATATTTTATTCCAGGATGTGGGGAGGTTAGTGCAATCTCACACGTCCCATATAAATATACATATAGATTTACATTGTATAATACATATAATAAATTTACTAAAAAGGACAACTATGCAGGGTGTGGTCTTGAGTGCGCTTGGGCCCAGCGCTCACTCAGGAGTGGCGCTTGGTGCTGGTAGGCTGCGGTCACCAACTTGTTGGTGGAGGCCATTAGCCGCATCCTGGCTCCAGTGACCCGGTGTCTCATCAGGCCGGCAAATCCATGCAGTCCTAGTTCCGTGAACATCGTCGATGCGCTACTGTATCGTCGGTATCCAAATATTATTCTACAGGCGTCATTGTATTGAATTCGGAGTCGTTACTTCGAGCAAGTTCGGTAGTGACACCATGTCTCACATGTATACAGGTCAGTACAGAATGCGTTGAATAGTATTTTTTTAACGGTATTGCTGCATTTGCAAAATCTGCGGGCAATCATATTGGACACTATGCTTAGGCTTCTCCTTTGTCGTTCGATATCGCCATCGTCCGATAGGTCTTCATTAATAGTGTGCCCCAAGTATTTCACGTTCGAACATGTTTTTATTTTTGCCTCGTTAAGGTATACGGGGAGCATCTTACTTGTATCTTGTCTTTTTCCGTGGTGGAACGCAATCAATTCCGTCTTCTTCGGGTTGTACATCATATTATGCTGTTTTCCATAGTCTTCACAAGTGTTTAGGAGTAATCTTAATCCCTTGATCGACGGAGCTAGGAGGATCATGTCGTCCGCGTAGCTTATATGATTCATACATATACTGTTAACACGACAGCCCGCTCTGATTTCCAAGCGGCTTGACAACTCGTCCATGTATACATTAAATAGAATGGGGGACATACACCCTCCTTGCCTTACTCCTGACCGCAAATATATCGGCTGGGAGTATGTACTTGCCCACCGTATAACATTTTACCGTATAACTTAAGGTTATGGCACATGTATCACCCCGGAACCAGATCATTGGAGGGGACCCACCTGTTTATTTTTGTAAATGATAAGTTCTTAATAATTCTGGATACAGTCGCCATCTATGGATTGTTTGAATAATTGATTATTAGAAATGGTGTGAATCTGCACTAACGTTCTAGAGCTCTAACCCTGTCGATAAACAGTTGCTTCTTTTTCATTGTGTATGTCCGAATCTGTCAATAGTGTAAATGGTTTAGTATTTTAACCTATAAAGGGACTGTTACCAGTGAAAAAGTGTTCTTTCCTTCAGAAATTTATTACAGTAAACAGTGTTTATTTGTTCAAGGGTCGGTCCCGTTATCAATAAATTGTTATTGTCAACGTTGATATTATAAAAAGCATGTTTTGTGATTCAAAATAAAAAAAGTTAAAATACGCTCCAAGTGTTTCCAGTAAAGTCCATAAACCAGAAAAATATACACCACCCTTTCCCGACGGCTGTGTGAGGAAACTGATTGTTTAACCTCCTTAGCCGCACACGTCAAGACTCTAATTTTTTTTTTAAAAAGAAGCTAAATTTATTTTAAAACGATTTCAAACCCTCCAATGTCCCTGCATGCATGATTGTTAGTACGAAATAATGTATACATACTTACATTAACAGTAACACAAAATAAGAACACATCTGAAATGTGTTCGCCTGGTGGTTTGGCAACTAAAATTAAATAATAAATAAGGAGAACAATATTTACAAGTGGAAGTATGATTGAAACATAAAATTATACAAGCCACGTATCGAGGGCAGTTTACCCCACTATCACGGGGCAGTCCCGGCAAAAATGAGCGTGGCAAGCGGCCTGGCCACAACGATCCCAAGCACCCGCGTCCCTTAGCCAGTTTTCCGAGAGTACCCTCGAAGAAATGTAAATGGGGGGAGGGGGGGGGAGATACTCTCAAAGATCCTAGGGAATGAAGTGAGCCTCAGGTCACCGGAGGCAGGACGGAAGGGGACCGGGCTCGCGCAAACATTCCCCAGGCCCGCTCATGATGCCGGGGGAGGCACCCGTGGTTCGTGGGACAGCCGCACCGGATTAATGTCACCTTACTGAATGCAGGAACAGGGTCTATCCGCCCCCATGGTGGGGAAATGAACAACACAGTTCGATAGAGTTCAGTTCGACAACCTAATCATAAACCAATTTGTTAGTAGCAAATAAAAAGGCAAATAACAAACGTAGAAAATAAGTTGTGATCAACAACAAATTGACCGTTCATAATAGAAAAAAAGAAGGGAAAAAAAGATTAACATAGTATTAAAGAGCTAAAAACACAAAAATAAACATTATTATCATTATCAACGCGTTCCTAATAAATAAGGCCCAAATTCAAAAGTAAAAGGAAGAATGTGCATAAATAAACAGTGTAAAGAACGGGCAAAAACGGTGTAAAAAGCCAATATACACAATAAATGAATAAAAAAATAATAAAACAAACAAATAAAATAATAAATGCATTGCGATCATGCCATAAGACAAAGAGAGTAAAACCAATGAGTATATAAAAATAAAAAATAAAACACATAGCAATCGCGCATAAACAATATGAAAGTTGTTATAGAGGAGTAACCGTGGAGTGAGAGAAACAATACGCTTGGTACCTGAAACAAAGATGATTGTAATCTAAATCAGCAACTCTAAGCACAGGCCATCTCTCTACCCAGGACTTTACAAACTTTTTGAAGCATTCAAAATTTTCTCTGTTCAACACGAGATCGGCATTCCATGCCGATCTTGTAATCCCTCTCAAGCCATCCAACATTTCCTCTCGGGCATCCTTCATCAACTCGCAGTGCCACTGAATGTGCTCGGCTGTCTGGTTAGTGTCACCACATGAACAGTTCGGATGAGGAGACAAGGCAAGACTATGTAGCCGCCTCCTGAGCTCCCCATGACCGGACACCAATTGCGTCATATAGTGATCCAGTTTTATGGGCGCCCCTTCCATTCTGCTTTTAACTGAAGGGAAGAAAGAGAAAGTCAATCTACCCTTCGTCGACCTATCCCATCGCTCTTGCCATACACTCAGCGTTCTATCACGCATGGCTTTCAATAAGCCAGGAAGGGACACCGCTCTACCGGGTGTCAGTTCGACTCCCAGGTGGACAGCGGCCCTACCTCTTGTCAATGCCGTTTTTGTCAAAACTTCCCTAATTTCCAAGTCAATCGGCAGTGTACCAGCCAGAACCGGTAATGCATCATTAGCCACAGTCCTATATGCGCCCGAAAGCGCCAACAGGGGAGTCCGTTGGCCCCGCTTGAGGGCAAGTGGATTAATGCATTATCCAGCCGGTGCTCCCACACAGAAGCGGCATACGAGACATGCGTCACGTAAACACCCCTATATATGAGGTGAAGTGCCGGAGTCCGCAATCCCCACTCAGCCGTTGAGAGCCTTCTCAATTTCAAGAATAGGGCCTGGGCCCTACTAGAAACGCTCTTGACGTGCGCTAGGAACGAAAAAGATCTATCTAAAGAGACATTTAAATACCTGGTGCTTTCAACGAAACGAATAGTGGAGCCTCCCATTCTGATGGAAGGGTTTCTGGCACGACTGAGCATACCCATCATCAAGAGTCCCACGGTCTTATGGGGAGCGAAGTTCAGCCTGTTTCTCTTACCCCATTCAAGAATTTCACGCAGACCCTCTTCTGCTTTACTCTCCACTTCCTTTCTGCTGTCCCCTGAGACCAAAAGAAACTTATCATCTGCGTAGTCGACCGATATGTATCCTTCAGGCTAGGGTAACCTAGAGGAGCCGTCTAAAAGGATGTTCCACAGGTCAGGCCCGAGGACTGACCCTTGTGGACAGCCCATGTTAACGTCACATATGATAAAAAAAATCACCATACATCACAATAACCGGAATCAGAACATTTAAAGGCACCCACCACTGTCCCATCCCGGTATAGGTGACTTATTGTCACCCCTTCGGGACTCTCGCAAGAAGCTAATTTTTTTATATTAAAGAATTCGAATTATCAATAAAAGACTATAGACCTTTAAATGTCCCTGCATGAGGTGTTAGCGAGCACTATGCAGGATGCTCGAATTAGTAATGTTAGACGTGCACATGCGGTGTTAGTAGTCACATAACAAAATATATATAAACACTGATGCATTTGAAGTATTTCAGGTCCTCGGCAGTCCCATAGGGGCGCAACCAGTCGCCGATCAGCCCACAGATGAGTTTCCACCACCGCCCACCACACGCTGAGGTATGGTTATGCTCGAAGACCCTAAAAGAAGTAAGACTGGGTTGTAGACAACCGAAGAAGGTAACTGTAAGTGGAGAGCGTCACACGTCAACGGGAAGTGGGGAAGGTGGTGTAGTTCATTGCAAACGTCACGACGATCCGGAACACACCATATGGGGGAAAGCCGATTATCAGCACGTGCCAAATCCAAGGGTCATGAGTCATCGAACTAGATGCAGGGACTGGGGTCTTTATGCCACGCCCAAGAAAAGGGCTAGGACAAGACATGACATGAAAATAGTTCAGTTCTTATCTGAAAAGTGACAACGATAATACAAAGAGAAATGAACATCAAAATACAAAATAAGAGTGTGTGGAATACAAAAAATAATATGGTATAGCAATACATGAGTAAGATAAGATAGAACAGATCATAATGAAACATATGCATTTCACAGGTAACATAAATAAATACGTAATAAGAATGAAAGTATATGAGAGAGAGAATGTACAAAATCAAAAACCGGGGGAATAAGGAGCAGTACATCCGGCTAAACTAAATCAAATGAATTTACACTAAATAACATCGACTCTCAACACAGGCCACCTCTCAACCCATACCTTTACAAACTTCTTCAGGCATTCAAAATTACTCTGATTCGAAACGAGATCTACGTTCAAGATCGGTCTCGTTGAAACATTCAAACCATTAAGCATTTCCTCTCTAGCGTCCTTCAGTATCTCGCAATGCCACAGAATGTGCTCGGCGGTTTGGTTGGAGTCACCACACGCACAGGTGGGGTGTGGGGACAAGGTAAGACTATGTAGCCTCCCTCTAAATTCACCATGTCCGGTTAGAATCTGGGTTGTGTGGTGATCCAACCTTATGTGTGCCCCTTCCATTCTGACTTTAACTGATGGGAAGAAGGAGTGAGTCCATCTTCCCTTTCTCGAACTATCCCAACGCATTTGCCATTCGCTCAGTGTCCTTTCTCGCATCGCTCGAAGAAGGCTTTGGAGAGACACAGCATCACCGGGGGTTAGTTCAACCCCTAGGTGGTTGGCTGGTCTTCCTCTGGTCAGCTTCTTTTTAGTTTGTATTTCTCTTATCTCTAAATCAATGGGCAAAATGCCCGCCAGAACAGGCAACGCGTCCGAGGCCACTGTACGGTATGCACCCGAAAGTGCCAGCAAGGGAACTCGCTGACCCCTCTTAAGTGCAGAGTGGATCAGGACGTTATCCAGACGGTGCTCCCAAACAGATGCGGCATAAGCCACCTGTGAAATGTATACACCTCTGTACAGAACACGCAGAGCCGGAGAACGTAATCCCCACTCCGCAGTTGAGATTCGCCTCAATTTCATAAAAAGAGTCTGGGCCTTGCTGGACACATTTTTCACGTGTGCCAAGAAAGATGATGAGCGGTCCAAAGTAACGCCTAGGTACTTGGTGTCTTCCGCAAACTTGATGCTAGAGTTGCCCATTTTGATCGAGGGGTTTCTTCTTCTACTGAGGAAACCCTTCATGAGCAAGCCTACGGTCTTATGGGGAGCGAAGTTTAACCTATTTAACCTTCCCCATTCTAAAATTTGTTTCAAACCTTCAGCAGCCTTACGCTCAATTTCATACCTACTGTCCCCAGAGACCAAAAACAACTTATCATCAGCGTAGTCCACCGAGATACATCCCTCAGGCAAGGGCAACCTAGAGGAATCATCGAACAGGATGTTCCAGAGTTCAGGTCCAAGGACCGACCCCTGAGGACATCCCATGTCGACATGCCTAGAGATGGTTACGTCACCATACGATATTTCGATTGTTCTATTGAATAGGTAGTCGGATAGAATTTTAAAAAGAGGTTTAGGACAATTACGCGCTTTTAATTTAGACAGTATCATCGGCCACCACGCATGATCGAAGGCACCAGTGATATCTAAAAAGATCCCTATAACATACCTCTTATTACAAACCTTCACCCAATCAAGCGCATTCTGAATGGCGTGCTCGGTGGACATCCCAGGGACAAAACCAAATTGCCTCTCATAGGCAGGTGACAGGGTAGTTCGCAGGCGCTTTCTGATAAGTTTCTCCAGGATCTTGCTGAAAGCTGGAAGAAGAGTGATAGGCCGGTAGGCCTTGATGTCTGTTTTTGGCTTATCTCCTCCCTTGGGAATGACCCGAAGCACGCCCTTCTTCCATTCCGAGGGGAAAACTCCCCTCCTCATACACGTTTGAAACACCTGAAACATCTCATCCTTTGCGTAGTGCCACACTTTCTTCACAATTATTCCATTCAGTCTGTCAAAGCCTGGTGCCTTCTTTTCACCAAAGCCCTTAATTATCTCGTCCACTTCCGCTATAGTTATTACCATTACGTCCTCCTGAGCGAGGCTGGGTGGAAGCCGTGAAAGATCTCTGATCCTTTTGTGGTGGTCGTTTTCCCCAACTACTGAATCTATTGGGACTAGCTCGCTCAGAAGCGTTCGGAGGGTGGAAGCAACATCAACACTCTCGGCGTCCCCTCCATCATTGTTGGAGATAATGCTTGTTAAATGCCGTTCAGACCCTTTACCGGTTTTATCAATGGCGCTGTGGAGAGTCCACGGGTCGGCGTTACCCACTTCTTGTACCCAATTATGCCAGGTAGCTCGTTTCGCTGTGATGACAGCTGTTTTGAAGGCGCTGCGCGTGCGTCTAAGGTTTGACTCAGCCGCATTCAACTGGTTGGGCATCCAGCCGTCCTTTCTTGCACGGCCAAGAGTTCTGGCTGCCTTCTTAAAAGCACTCTTCAGCGAAGTCAGCTCATTCGACCACCACGGCGTCCTTATAATCCTCTTTGGGTTTGTTCTTCCCAGAGATGACTCTGCAGCCGATACCAGTGCTGCGTTAAAGAAATTCCCCAAATTATCCGGATCACAACACGCTACGTCATGGAATCCCCTTAAGGTATCGCGTAACGTTTCCCCGAAGTTATCCCAATTCGCCTTACAGGTTCTAAAGTTCCAGGAGGATCTAGGAGCTTCATTCTTAATAACACCCACCTCGAATGTAATTAGCCTGTGATCAGAGTTAATCGCGGATTCATGTACATGCCACTTAGATATTAAGCCAGTAACGGATCCAGAGTAGAGAGTTAGATCGATGTTACTCTCGCCTGAGAAGTTTGAGAAAGTGTAGCAATTGTTGGGTTCATTAAGTAAACTAAGACCTTGCGCCGCAATGAGGTCAATGACGGCGTCTGTGCGTTCCGTCCTATCTTCAATATGATCAAACCACACAGACGAGCGAGCGTTAAAGTCTCCTCCAATAACTATGTTACGTCCTTTAAGTGCGTTTAGAGCGCGTGTCAAACTTAATATGTGTGGTCCAACGTGATTACCATATTTAAAATAGACTGAGATGAGGACGATCTCATGCCTACCAGAATTAACCACAACACAGGTTTGATACTCGTTGGATAGACCCACCAAAAGGAGGGGGCTGATGGACGAAACGTTCACCAGAACACCCGCCATTGGATTACTACCCACTGCAAGCATCTCACCTGGATAACTTATAGGCGTCCTACCTTGCCAAGTGTACTGCTCCTGAACAAGCATAATGTCAATGTTGCGGTCAGACATGACCCGCAGGATTTCGGTTGTGGCAGCCCTGGATCTCTGCAGGTTGATCTGACCTATGGTGAGGGGCGGATTACGTGGAATCAGATCAGCATAACCTCAGCTCGAGCCACTCAGAATTCTTTGTATGAAAGTCCGTACTTCAACGCACACTAATCAGCACCGTAACGGCATCGCCTCGCCTCTGGAGAAAATCGCTTTTCATAGACATAGACTTGAATTTTCAAGGGTCTTTTTTTTGGCTAGAAATGGATTCTGCTGATCATTACTATGCTATAAAATATCGTATGAAGCAATAGCGTGTACAAATGAAGGAGTTATCATTTTTTTAAGAAAAATTTGTATGGCACTGACATTAAAAATGAGGCTATCTCTGGAATCATACGGTTGGCCATTATATCCTTACACACAGATATACTACTATTTATTTGTATTTTTTTTGACATACTTCGTATTTTCTGTAGGCGGCTTATACTCTTTCTGAAAGATAATAATCCAGTGATAAATTGACTTTTCTGCTTCCTTTTGTATAAATGCACGGTTTCTTCCTCACAAATAAGAAGGCCACACCAACACCTAATAAGACGTGACACAGATGAATCATAAGATTTTTTCGAGGAATAAGCGCATTATTAGTCATCTTGGAAGTGATCATTGTTTGGTAAACCCTATAAAGTAACTTTTATATACGTTGTACGGTTTATCTTATTTTTTTAATGATTACATGTATTTTTCAAAAGTTACTTAAAAATTTCATAGCTACAAAAACTCATGGTGCAAATGACGTAGCAAACTGAACATAGACCCAATAAAACTAACTTTGAAATTTTGCCAGCAAAAAAATGTGTGATAAAATTTCAAATATAAAAATTTAGATAGAATTTATGAAGCATACAGACAAATTTTCTACTGGTTTTAAATCATGGATACAAAATACGCATAACAGGAGAATATTTTAACAATTTGTCTTGTATTTACGTTAAATTCGTTAAGTGAAATTTTTTGATAACCACAATAAATAATTGTGCCTAATTTAACGCGCAACAAAAATATTTTAGATTTAAACCAGGGAAACATTCTCAAAATAAATTGTTATTTAATGGTAGATTTCCAGCAGAACTGGGCAACACAACCCTAGAACATACATAATTAATACCTTTATTTATTTAGGTTTTCATTGTGAACAAATCTTGCCAAAACCTTTGCCTTCATATTATATCTGCTTGTGCTCGTGTACAAAGGTTCTAATCATTTTCCAATATCAACCGGTAACCATAGTCCATAACACTGAATTTGTATCCGAGAATAACAGTTGACATGACTTAACAATATTCGATTTTACTAGCAGTTCTAAACATGTACACGTAGTTTATGGTGCCCCGGGTTAGAATCTTGGAGTGCGAACATAGAGTAGTAGATACGCTCAGTATCACCTTGGTGAAAGACCACCACTTAGCATCGAAACGTTGCTTGAAATGGCTTTAGCTGTGTTTGGCGATCAGATCAGAATAGCCAGATACTTCTCAACATTCATCTTTCCCATCTTCTTTCATTTCACACTCCATTCAGCCGCTCTACATAACCCAACTGGGAATGCCATAGACCCATTGGCTCAGATATTGTGCGGTATACTCTTTAAAAAAATACGATGAATTCACTAAATGTTAATAACATAACTTGATTGACTGCCGTATTATAGTACCATATTATGAATACGAACCAAATTCATTTTTAGAAAATGAATTTTATAAAATATATTATGATAAAACTATACTAACAGACCAAACGATTAGTCATAATAGACCTGATATAGTTTTACATTGCAAAATTAAAAAAAAAAAAATTATTTCATTTATGTCGATATTCCAAATTCCTCTAATATTAAAAAATCTGTTTCTGAAAAAATAAGAAAATACACAGATTTAGGAAATGAGATTAAAAGAATTTGGCGTTCTCAGACTATATTACTTCTCAGACGAATATTACCATTTGTTATTTCGGCTACTGGCATTATACCTAGCTCTCTCATTCAAAACTTAGGGGTATTAGATCTGTCAAAGAATTTATATATAGAAATGCAAAAATCAGTCATTTTAAATACATGTAGGATTGCGAGATATTTTTTTAAATATTTATATTGAGGGATCAGTAGAATTTTTAGGTCCAGTTAGGAGTTTTACCGAGCCGAACCCTCTGATATGAAAATATCTGGAGTCGGTGAATTATTTTCCCATTTGATCTCTGGTGAGTTGATGTGTTGTTCTTGTGTTGTTTTGTATTTATTATGCTTATATAATGCACCTGCATAATGTTGATTGACTAGATGATCATTTGTGGAAAAGTGAGTGGAAGGGTTTAGTTTTTCCTGTGGGGAAGACTAGCCCGGACATAAAGTCAATAAATACTATATATTTTTTAAATATATTGAAATCCTTCTAATAATATATTATGTACTCTAGGTATTTTTGTGTTGTGTTATGTTGCTACCCGAAGGATTTTAACAAGCATTTCTCAGTAAAAATGTATTAAAAATCTAAAATTCGGAGCATTTTTGGAGTAAAAAATGTAGATGTCTTTTTAATCTAAATATATATTTTTCTATTTAAAAAAATATACAGGGTGTCCGGAAACTCGTAGTACAAGCGGGAAACTGGTGAATCTACATCACATTTGGAGTCGATTTTGTAGTATATTTTTTTTTATTTGAGCTTTCGTTATCGAGTAAATCGAGTTAGAAGTTGATTTTTTTTTTAATCAAATTCTTATAAATTATTACTGAAGATCAAAGTACCCAACTAATTAAAACTATTTGAAAGTAAAACAAATGAAGAAACTCGGATTTGAAGCATTATTTTGAAATCACCCTTCATTTAATCCGGTGTAATCATAAAATATTTCTGCTCTGCAGGGTTAAAACATCTGTTGTTCAACCCTAAACACCAGAAAAAACTTTAACCCTAAAATAGACGAAAAATATTTTTTTTTGGTTTTTTTTTTTTTTGAAAATGATTAAATTAAAAAACTTTATGTTTATTTGGGTTCCCCATGTGGTGTAGATTCTCCAGTTTCCCGCTTGTACTACGAGTTTCCGGACACCGTGTATATATGTATAAATATATATGCAAAGAAAAATATAATTTTCTTTAATTCAAGGCAATGCCAAGCTTGTCTCGTCATTGTGGCTGTGTGTGTCGTGGACTGTCACTGGCTGGATGTGCGCCACAGTACCTACACAGTCGACTCGATATTTCGTAATCTATGGTTTAAGACATAGTAAAAATAATCTATGGGTTGTGACAAGGCAGATTGATGGGAATAATTTAAATAATTTGTAATTGTTATCGTGATTGTGAAGGAATTGACAACAATTAATAACATTAAATGTCGTTTCTTTCCTTACAGGTAATGTTATGTTACTGAATGCTTTTTTTATGTAAATCTTGTGAGATTAACAAAATAAACCTCTTCTTTCCTTACAGAGAAACTCAATTGTGTTTTAATTGACTGTGTCGTTCAAATCACAAGGAAAATATCATTATATATATATATTTTTTTTTAAATATTTTTTATAATGCAAATCTATGTTAAATTAAAATTGCTATGACATATATTTTTGTTTATACCTATAATATAATTAATTTAAGTCTTCCTACAAAATGAATCAACTTATTCTTGTAAAATTTCCTGGACAAAAGAGGTGAACTCCTAATGTTCAGAATGGTGAACATTTAACTTCTAGTGTTCAGAGTGGGCAAAATTTAACATTCTTTTGTAAAACGCAACCATGTTTATCCCAGTACGTGGCACCAAAAACCTACCTTATTTGTTAAACTTTATATGGTGACTAAAATGAATAATAACTATGTCAAATGAAAAACAGAAAATAGTTTTATGTTTTCCACAGATTGCGAAGTACATTATTTATAAATAATTTATTTTGTTTTCCCCGAGTTCTCAACTGTTACCCATGGCTGTTTCCAACAGCATTTATCTTGGGAATGCTGGGTGTATGTAGCCTTAGTTCCAGAAGGGATGTTGCATTACTCCTGATGGCGTATAAGCTTCTAAACGGCTTAAGATATCAATACCAGACATTCTGGCTAAAATAGGATTCTATGTCCCGGATAATTTTGCGCGAGGCCGCCAACATAGGCTTTTGATTCTTCCTAGTTGCAGAACTAACTTATCAATGGTGATGCCCTTGGGAAGAATCACTAGGTTACTTAACTGCCTCGCAGGAAATGTGGATATTTAACACATGTCCTACAACGTATTTAAACGTGAAATATTATTATTCAAGACTTAACATTGTAAACTTAAATTTGAAACTTTTTTCTTTGTCCCACTTGTAAATGTATTTGTTATTCACTTTTTTGTAAATTTTAATTATCTATATTGCAATGTTCTGGTTTATACTGTTTTTGCAAATAAACAAATAAATAAATAAAACTGTTTAAGAAATTTACCTGCTGGTGACAGGTTTTCATGTTTGGATTGGTATTGTGGGGTGTGACAGGGTTTTCAATTTGTGGGTAATTCCTCAAATTGCGGGGAATTTCTGAGAATTTAAACTATTGGGTATTTCTTGAGGATAACCAGGGGATAACGTTGATGTGGTGAAATTACGGGGATTCTACAATATGAGAATTCACACAAATAATACCGATTAAAAGAGCATTTCTAAATTATATTGTATACCATGTTGAAAAACAATATTTAGGTACAATTTATTTCAAGTTAGAAGGTACTATAATTTCGTTTCTTTCGAAGTAATTTTACAGCAAATTTCTATTTTTTTAACCCGAATGACAGATAAAATCCGAATATAACTAAATAATAGAATTTTATTTCATTTTGGAGGCATAACAAACTCGTAGGGAATTGTAATGTTGTTTTCCCCAATTTGGGGATTTTTAACATATCTTGCGGATATTTTAGAACAAATGCATTGGCAACCCTGGGTCCGAGTGAATTGAAAGTAGATTTTCTAATAGGGGTGATAGTACTCACAGCATAGCAACTCGGGAGTTTGGGCGAGGTCGTATTTTTCTTTCCGCTTCACGAATTTTGTCATCCTTGACCCAAATGAGTACATCGTTGGGTTTGCTTTCCAAAGTTCATCAGTATGGTAGGGGGAAAAGTGTGCGCATTGACATATTTTATTGTCAATACTACTTAGTTTTAGTCGTAACGCCTGTTTGCAGGCAAATTGAATATCTTCCTTCATGACAACAAACCGAAAGATTTGTGCTCTCTATTGTTTTCCTAACATGATAGGTTTTAAACCAGTGGAGCCACTTTTATCTATATGAAGTGCTTCCGTTTTAGTTAAGATTTTATGAATGGGATTAAAAGAAAATAAAACATATTTTTTTATATTTTTAATCATTATATATTTTATAAATAGTTTTTTTCGATTTAAATGTTTTAAAGATAAGTTTTTACATGATTTTCGACTTCCCGACTTGGCACATGACCGTATTACGGTAGTCGAAATTTAATCTTTATTTAGTATTATTTATTTATTTATTTAAGGCGAAGCTTAATGCTAAATCACTATTTTGATTAAACTTTATAACAAATTGGTATACATTATGAATACCAAAAAATATGTTTTAGATAAATTGAAAGTTTTCAAATCGTTTCGCTTGAGTAGAATACAAATAAAATAATAAATTACCCAATAAAAAATATAAATGTATACTACAAAATTTTTTTTTTTTTTAATAGAAATGTATGAATGCGTAAAGGAAACAACTTTTAAAAATTCAATATTATAGCCAAAATTATCTGTGACAGTTTCACTTGATTAATTTTTTTGCTTTCTTATAAAATTATTTACAAAATAAATAAAAACCAGTTTTGTGCTTGAAATCTAACGTTTCTAGACTCCGTTTGTCAATCGATTTTAATGCCTATTACCTACAATATTAGGTCTACCAAGAATATACACATTTTTGGCTTGTAGCTTCCGCTTAACGCCCAGAGGGCTTTTACATGTAGGTGGTACAATTATGATGACAGACAATTTTGAAATACGAGAAAGAAATAATAAAAATAAAATAACATTAAAAAAATAATATATGCAAGAAACAAAAATAACAAGAACTTAAATTAAAAAAATATAGCCATTTGACTGGTTTACAAAAACTTCCATTTAGGAATAGTGTTGAAATAAATCTTTTACGTGATCCACAAAATTCGTGTTAAGTATTGTTGTAATAAAAGCATAGAGATAAAATAAATATATTTTACAAATATTAAATTTTATTTTTCTCCTGCATTCGGGCTATATTATAAAATTTATTGTAGTAGAGTCTAAGGGTTCACACCAAAGGAATTGAACAAAAGGGTGAACTTTTAACATAAAACATAGTTTATTTTTATTTTTTATTATTTATTGAAACCCAAAAACCATTGCAAAATACGAAAATATTTAGAATATTTGGTTTTTTAGATATTTACAACGATGAACTTTAAAAAAATCTTACAATAATTCTTATTAGAAGTGTATCAAGAAGAAAATTAAGATAAATAGTGGATAAATTAAATTAAGCATTAAAATGAATCATCAACATTAAAAAGTGTTTTCTTCAACTTTGAGGACTTAAAAAAAAAAAATCGCAAGTTGCGCCACAATACGAAGTATGTCGAAAAAATACAAATAAATAGTAGTATACCTGTGTGTAAGGATAGAATGGCCAACCATATGATTTCAGAGATAACCTCATTTTTAATGTCAGTGCCATACAAATTTTTCTTAAAAAAATGATAACTCCTTCATTTGTACACGAAATTGCTTCGTACGAAATTTTATAGCATAGTAATGATCAGCAGAATCCATTTCTAGCCAAACAAAATACCCTTGAAAATTCAAGTCTCTATGTCTATGAAAGGCGATTTTCAGCCCACTGTGCGGCGGGCCACTGCGACTACAACTGACGGTTCCTATTTTTGTTACCTAAGTTTTTTAATGTCTTGTTTTATGCAACAAACAAATAAACATATTGAAATTTTACTGTCGTTTATTGAAATAATAAAATAAATAGCATCTACTGCCAAATAACGAAACAACATTTTATGTAACAAAAATCTAAATCCAAGTAATTTGTACAATCGATATGATTTTTGACATAGTTTTTGTTTTAATAATTCTCCTATGTTTGGAGTCAGTTCAGATGTTGACAGTAGCAACAAATCAGACATATGTTGCTCAGTTAGAGATGTGTGGTATTTATTTTTTACAAAATTAAGATTAGAAAAAAACTTTTCACAAACTTACGTTCATCCAAAACCACTTAAAAATTGAAATGACAGTCTTCCTTTGGCACCAATTTCCAGAAATCTCCAAATTCTTCTGAAGAAGTTTGTAACTTTGAAAATATTTTTCCTGCAAAAAGGTTTTTCAGTGCAGAATGATTTTGCAGTTCAGTGAGTTCCAACTGGATATTGGCAGGATAACTAATTATTTCAGTCAAACTGATTGTGAAAGGATTAAAAAAAATTGTAAATTTTGTTTTGTACTTTCAAAGTCCTCGAATCTGCTTTCAAACGACTGTAATAAGCATCTAATTTTAGCTTCGTACTTGGTACAGTTTATGGTGGTAATATGGAGCTTCTCTTTCAAATCTTTGAGTATGGGAAAAAGGTCAATATTTTCATTGACATAGTCGGAAGTGAACAATCTTTGCCTTGTAATTTGAGATTTAAAATATTGAGATAATTGGTGATGTCAAAAAGAAATGCAAGATCACTCAGCCAGTACTTATTCTTGAGTAAATCGCTTTCCAAAGGTAACGCCACTTTTTCTTCTAAAAATTACAACATCTGCTCTCTCAAGATGAAGAAATATTTTAACATGTTGCCCCTCGAAAGCCATCGCATAGCGCAATACAGTTCTAACTCTCCAAATTCGCTGATTTCTTCTTCAAATAAAACTCTGAATTGACGTCTGTGAAGAGCTTTTGAACGTATGTAATTTATGCTCCATTATATCATTCAACTTTATGTCCTTTGCACACAACGTCTCCTGGTGGATGATTAGATGATTAGATCCAAGTAATTTTCAAATTGGCGGGTATTTTGAAAATGGTTCACGCGGGCCGCTTATAATTCGTTCACGGGCCACAATGTGGCCCGCTGGCCTGGGGTTGGGCAGCCTTGTATTAAACTCTACAATAAAATACCACTCTCACTCAAAAACCTCAACATTATAACATTTAAATTTCAAATAGAAAGCTGGATACTTAATATAGGGAGATCTGAAATAGAAAATATACTGATATCAAACACAGACTAAAACAGAATCTACTAAACTGAACTATACAAAAAACACCATCTTACTTATTTTAAAATTATTAAAAAAAATATATATAATTATACTACATGATATATGTTCATAATTAAATTCATATGTAACTTTGTTGTAATATTAATTTTCTTATAATTAAATTATAATATGTAAATGAAATCCTCAGCACCGGAGATCCCAGTGAGGATATCATTATCTCTATATTTTACTAAGAAAAGAAGACATATTAATATTATTATTATTATTATACAAATCTTTCCAAAATTGCATTCTTTCTTTGAACGGATGTTGAATCAGTGTGCATTCTTCGTTGATGTCAAGGCAGTTCACATTATTTCCTGTTGGTTCCCAGACTGTCTTTACGTTCTCGGTTAGGCGTGGTGTTGGATTACTGAAAAATAAAAATAAAACCTATTAGGAAAACCTATTTTATGTATTTGTGTCAATAGTCTCGAGTGATTTATTTACTGTTACCCACACAAAATACTTTCTATATAATGAAAAACTGAACATTACTTTAGATTCTTTGGCAGTACAAAGAAGGAAATTTGGAAATACATTTTAATTATTACTTTTAGTTTAATTCATAGAACTCCATTTAATTGAAAAAAAAATTAATAATATAATTATTACGTTCTGTAAGTATTTTTTGGTTTTTGGTATTGTTACAGCTGTTTGAAGAAAATTGTTATTGTTACAGCTGTTTCATAAAAGAACCAATGACCCTAATATAACATTAGTTAATAAAGTAAGGAAAATTATTGATTTCCCGCTTCTAAGTATATTCACAAAACCTAAACAATATAACACATTTAAATAAATAAATAACTGCTACATCATTATTAAACAATTAAGATAACATTAATGTGAGGAAAACAGACTGCAAAATACCCGCACAGAATATGAAATCTATTGTCACAATCATTTTATCAGTAAATCAGTTTAACCGGTAATAAATCATTTTAAATTTGGAGGGGGTAAAATAGAATCATATTAATAAGTCGTCTAAACGTTGCTAAAACAACAGTTTGAAAATGGCCTTGAAAGCCGAAACAGCTGTAACAATATCAAAAACCGTAAAAATACTTGCAGAACTTAATAAATAAATTATTAAATTTGATTTTAATTAAATTTATAACATGATTATTCATTCAGTTTTCAGTCTCCATAAAACTGTTTTACACCAATATATTACAGAGATCAAAAAAAATAAAGGTAGAAACTCAAAAAATATTCAGAAACGTACATAAAGTAGTAGTTATAAGAAATAATAGAAGCAAGTATATAACACTCTATTGTATGTCTGCATTATTATGTGTTTCACGAATTCCTTAAAAAAATGTCTGTACCTTTGACATGTATTAATGCTTAAAAATTAGCTCTATAACCCGTCATAAAGATGGAGCATATTTATTACAAGTTTATTATATCTATCTGGAATTCATAAATCAATGCAACCTTCTTCAGCTCACTACATTCATTGCGATTGTGAAGCATTGGCGTATTAATTACTGTATTTTGGATGAATCCGGTAGTAACTATAATATCCTTGAATTAGTGCATGAGCTCACCCACTAGATTCGTCTATTAGGTCACCCACAGATGGCGTTAGTTGTCGGGTATTACAGGACAGTTAAGTGTCAATTTGTGCAATGGTAAAACCGACACCAGTTTTACCTTACGAGAATAATACAATTTATTATTATAATTTATCAGAAATTTCAGGCTTACGCTATTTTTTATAATGATAATTGGTTAAGAATAATAAATAATTTTATATCACATACCCGGTTTTAGCAAAGTTGGTCCACATCTCTGTCATTGTTTTAATCACATTGACATCCTTCTCATTGGCTACACCCGTCGGTGAACTCACTTTAAACAAATATCCCAATTCATCTGCGTGAGAGGCCCCATCGTACTCTACTCCCCATAACAACTTCATTATATTTAAAGAGCCTTTATAGGAAAATTGGTAGTAATAGGTTTGTTCATGGAACTGAGATAAAAATTTTGCAGAGAAATCTATGTCTTTCACAAAAGCAAAGTCTGACATAAGTGTGAGGTAGTTTTCAGCAAGTTTTTCATCTTTTGCAAAATAATAATCTGTTATCTTTTTGATGACAATTTTTTTTGTTTCGGGATTGAGTTTTGATTGCAAATCTTTAGGGATGCATTCTTTAATATCACCAAAAAAATGTTCCAATTTATTCTTATTTTCGAGTCTCGTCGATAAATAAACCCCTTCATTGGTATTAAATCCAGTTATAGTTGGAACATTATTCAACTTACCGGCTTTAAAAAGCTCTCTCGGTAGTTCATTAATAAAAGATTGCGTGTTAGGATATGAATTCTCGACAACTGGGCCGAAAGCAATCTCAACATCCAGTGTCAATTCTGGAGCATAGGCGCATAACCTCGCCATGGTTTTTACGTCAACCTCTAACAAGAATTTATGCAACTCTTCCTTGTTGTCAGTTTTGAATTTCAATAACTTTCCTAACTTAAACGCGATTTTTACCGGGTTCGATTGGATAGCCCATTCGTTTATACTGGACCCCGATTGAAGAATTGCTTTTGCGAATAAACCCTTGGCCAATGACGAAAGTAGGTGGAAGTGTACTGACGATGCTCCTGCGCTTCCTCCGAAGATGGTGATGTTATCTGGATCCCCACCAAATTGTTTGATGTTGTCGTTCACCCATTTCAAGGCCATTACTTGATCTTTTAGTCCAGCATTTCCAGGAACTTCAGGGGTGTGTAGACATAGGAATCCAAGAGGACCAAGCCTGTAGTTTATGGTGACGAGGATCACATTCTTGTCAATGAGATGGTCTGGTCCATAAATTTCTTTGTTTCCTGATCCGGCACTAAAACCGCCCCCATGAATATAAAACATCACAGGTAAGTTAGGATCCTCAGCACCTTTTGGAATGTAAACGTTCAGGTACAGGCAGTCTTCCACCCCTTGATACGATTTCCTGAAGAAAATGTCAATATGAGGGCACACATTTCCTTCAACAGAGGCATCGTGTACTTTCAAAGATGAACTTGGTAATGGCTGAGGATCCTAGAAAATTTATATACAAATAAAGTTCAGAGGACATCGAGGAGTATTTAATAACGAATAAGATAAATAAAATTAGTGGCCAGAACAATGACCGATTTTAATTACGTTTAAGATTTATGTACCTACGTAAGATGTAATATCAACACAACCAAGACAGATTAAAAAAGCCAGAGTCAAAAGTTGTTTTATAGAGATAATAAATTATTATTTATTATCTCTATTTATCCTCCATAATATTTTTTCTTCTTTCCAAATACAACAATTTGTATGGATTTTAATTTCGTAATTATTTTTTTACTTTGTAACATAAATCTTTAATTTAAAAATATGTTAATTATTTCACCGAATAATGCATTATATTATTATACCATTATTTTTTCGCAAATGTACACTCCTCTTCCATCCACAAGAAAATGCTTTTAATGGAAGAGTAGTATAAATAGAAAACAAAAGCTATGAAAAACCTGAATTTTAATATTATGTTCAAAAGTTTAATTAACAAAAAAAGAAAGAAAATGATTAATTAAAATATGTGATTGTTTTATTCAAAAAAGTGTTTATTTTAAAAATTTATATACATATATTTAACGATTGTATTAGGACATAGATAACTATGAACATATTTAAAAAAAAATACACATAAATAAATTAAAAGGAAAATTACTTTTTGAAACTAACAAGCAAGAAAACATATATATCATGGAAATCTTTATGAATAAAATCAAAACAATATTTTTACAGTTTTTTTTAAACTTTTTTTTTTGTTCTTCCTCTGTTGGTCTCTTTCAATGGGTTATAAGTTATAAGCTTGATCTATTATCATATAAGATATAGTAATACAAACAAGAGCAAAAACGAATTAAATAAAGAAGGTTTGATTTTTCTTACTTTGAATCTCAGATTCCCAACAGGAGGAAGAGCGTATGGAATGCCGAGGAAAGCTTTGTATGAAAATCCGCTGTCAGTTGTCAGCGTCTTTCCTACTAGTTTTTTTCCTCCAGGAAGAGTTACTTCCGGTGCCGCCATTTTTAAAAACTCTCCGTTTTAAACACTGAAATAATAATATTAGTAGATGGATGTTATTAATAATTTGAAAATTTTAAGGATGTTTAATACACCTATATCTAATGTACAAATATTTTACATATTAGTCTTATCGTTAAACAATCTTTAGCTTTTTTGTTTGACATTTAAAATTATTTTATTTTACATAAAATACTTTTAAAATGGCAAGGAAACTTAATTAAATGTAAAAATGCATCTACAGTATACGCGAGAAATAAACTCTTGATGGAAATGACGTTGCCAATAATGTGCTCCTCACACATAATAGGGTAGATTACCAATTAACGCTGGATGAATAATGAAATATTTAAAAAAAGCAACTCACATCACAACTCGAATCACAACTATATCACTAGGCATATAGAAGCACAAATGTTTATTATTAAAACTCAATGGCCGCCATTCACGTGGATAGGTGTAAATCGTGAGTATGTTTCGAGGATGATATTTCTAAGTTCTAACGGTAGATGGGGCTAAATATATTTTTTTTAAATATTATGAACTATTTCCTAAAGCCGTCTCTCATAAAAGTTGATAATTTATATTGTATGTATAAAAAGGTCTAAAGATTTATTTATTTTTCGGAATAACTTTATTGAGTAAAACCTCAAATTGTAATATTTAAATATTGAAGACAATATTAGTGATTTCTAAACGAAAATCTGAAACAGAAACGGGTTGAATCTTGCGATCATACATAAAGATAGTTGCCAATAAAAATGTGCGGTGAGAAAAAAATGAAGACAATGTTAGTGGTTCTTATTCGAAGTATGATACAGTTAAAAGTGACCGAGGGGAATAGGGTCCCATTAGCTCAGTTGGTAGAGCACTGTCCCGGAAAAACAAGGGTCCTGGGTTCGAGTCCCAGATGTGACCGTTTCCTTTTCTGATTTTTCTGTTTCAGATTTTCGTTTAGAAATCACTAATATTGTCTTCAATGTCTAAAGATTTCTTGGCACAGTTGTTTAAATCTCCCGTGGTTCGTTAAATTGCGTGGTTCTAAAAGTTTTTTTTATGCTCGGCGGAAACGTGGACTCGTGTTTTTATTCCTGAATTGAAAATATAATTTGTGTGTTTTTTTTTTATTTTTGTTCGGTATTTTGTGTGTTCTGTTATACAAACATTTTTGAAAAGTAAAGAAACCTACAATTTTATATCCCAAAATATGGCAAGACGCGATCTCAGTGAAGAAGATATAAGATAATTTGTCCTCGATCTTGACTCTGAAATTGAGGAAAGTGAGGATGACTCGGATTTTATAACGCAACTTAATGACGATGAAGATGAATCTATGGAGACTGAAGTTACCCAAACAAGTTCTTCAGGAAATTGGACTGTGAATTCCGGAAATTTCGAACCAATCATCCATCAATCTTTATGATTTTCCATATGGAATAATGGCGACTCCATTATTATCAGAAAATTCCCCGCAAATTATTTCTTAACACTGTCTAAATACAAATTTAATGTCAGAAATTGTCAAGGAGACAAACAAATACTATCAAGCGACTATTCGAAATAAAATTATTTCTGAACATTCACGGCTTCGCAGGTGGTAAGATACACCAGTTAATGAACTCTACATATTTATTGCAGTGACAATGCTAATGAGCAGAAATAAGCACCACACGATAGCAGAGCACTGGTCAAAAGATCCCTTTCTGACAAGTAATATTTTTGGCAAGACGATGGCCAGAAATCGTTACCAGATATTGCTGAGTATGCTGCATATGTCCGACCCTGAAACTCAAATTGCTGGTGATAAATTAAATAAAATTAAAATTCCAGTCAATCACACTCGAAAAATGTTCAAGGAAACAATGGTGCCATATGGAAATCTATGCATTGAGAAGAAAATTATAGAGTTCAAAGGACATCTTAAGCTTAAACAATATATTCCATCGAAACGCCATCGATTAGGAATAAAAAAATGTTTGTTTTGTGCAATGGGCAGACAGGTTATATTTTAGATATAATTATTTGTTTTTGTGATTGGACGGATGTCATTATCTTGTGGCTTCAGGAGCTGTTGTCACTACTATGTTAAATGACTACCTCGGTAAAGGTATCTATTTAAATTTTTGCGTTATGACCAAAATAACGCGTGTAGAACGGTGCGAAAAAACCGTAAAAAATGCCAAAATTCAATAAATTGAAGAAAGGGGAAATTACTTCTCAGTATTCCAATTCACTAATGGCATTTAAATGGCACGACAAAACAGAAATTCACATGTTAACAACGCTTCATCATGAGACAGTTTCTTCAAAAGTGAAAATAAATTTTAGAACTGGGGGAAGTAATTTAGAAGCCAAATCGTATCCAAGATTATTACAAAAACATGAGCTTAGTAGATAAAGCAGATATGATAATAACTAAGTAATAATTCCCTAAGAAAATCAATTAAGTGGTACAAAAACTTTTCTTTCATTAATCAATTTATATTTACTGAATTATTACATAATGCACAAAACCATTACTTCCAAAAAAATGACTTTTCCTGTGATAATACAGTTATTAGAAAACTATTATATTACATCACGCCCTGAAAATGGTCCACGTACATCACAAAAGGCGCCATTACGGTTATCTGCCAAAATGCTAGTTAAACATATGCCCAGACTTATACCCGTAACGGAAAAACCCAAAAACCTTATAAAAAGTGTTATGTTTGCTCAAACACTAAACTTAGACCAAAAACAATAAACAGAATGTAACGTGCCGTTATGTGTTTGACTGTGCTCAACAATATTCCACGAGAAAAAAAGAATATTAATTTTAAATCTTTAAAACATTATGTAAATAAACTAGTGCAATATCAAATATAAAATGTAAAAAAAGTTGGAGAGTCGTTGACGAACTTCATAGAACCCATTATGACGTGCAAGTGTTTATCTTATGGTATCTATCTCTTTGTTTATTTGTGTTATTTAGTGATTGCTATGGCCAGCTCGCCGCTCCGAAATATTCTGTTAGTGTTTATAATTTATGTTAAAAATACATTATGAGGCACACTTGAGGATTCAAATTATTCATCAAGTATGTACTATCAGTAATGAGTGTCTAATATAAACAAAGCCTTCAATGGCAAAGGGTATGTCGTAAAGATTAATTTGATTGACGACCTAAAAAAACGAAATAGCATGGCGTGTGGTAGTTGACAGAGTATGTTCGATGTTTGGGCATCGAATAGATTAATAATTCGCAAAATGTATTCGGAGTTAGAACAAAGAGGCATAAAATTCTTGAAATGTTTAACGCATTATCCGAAGGCATTAAAAAGAGACCTCTATTTATAAAATCATCACCAAACGCAGGTAATTCAACCTCCGTGGAACAAGAAAAACACTATCTACATTTTTTTATAAACAAACACCTTGGCCCATAATCCATACCTAATTTTTTTTTAAATAGAATTTTTAATATTGCACTACAATACCGACGCCTTGTAATGTTAAGTATTATGATATTAGGTTAATAAAATAATTTATTAAGCTGGTTGCTCAGTTTTATAAGATTTGTATTAAATAAAATATGTACATAAAAAAAACTGATAAAACATACTTTAAAATAACAAGGGAAAATGCATTTGAAATTAAATACAGAAAGAAATTTCACTTTTCGCACGTATTTAGTGAGAGACAAACCGATATTATATGTTATAGTTAAGATTATTAAAATATTTGAAAACCTTTCAAATACATATAAAGTTTGTAGCCATTACAAAATACACTGGAAAATTTAAAGGGCGTAAACACTTTAGCAACTGTTGAACATTTAAAACCGTAGCGATTTTGTTATTAGATACACAAACTGAATGAACTGACTGTAGGAATAGTTAGACTGGAACATATCGACCACCAACTTCAAATATAATAGACTAGTTGGAAACGAACTAGAACCATCTGAAAATAGAAACATTTGGAGGCCCCATATCGTGGGATCACCGTGTGAAACTAGGAGTACCACAAGAATCTGTAATAGGGACACTTCTATTTATTGAAACTGTTTGCTGATGAAACTTCTTATATATTATAGGCATGGACAATGAAATGCTCTTGTTCAAAATACACAACTACTTGGATCAAATTTCTATATAGTTAAATATAAACAATTTAATATTAAATATGGTAAAAAGGCAATTTATAGTATTAGATTTTTAAAATCTAACTCTATAAAATCAGCACGTATAACAAAAACTTAAAGCAAGTAGAACAAATTAAGCCACAGTAATGAATATAAATTTACCTCTAATTTATATTTAATTAATTGTGCACAAAAGAAATTAATTTCTTATCGTAGGTGTAATTAGCGTACCATTTAAATGAACGGTTATCGTATTTTCTTGTGCAATCAAATACTGATAGAAATAGAGATATTTGAGCATATTGAATTGTAGGAGGCACAGTATTAAATGTAATATCTTAAATGCTTCCGAGATAGGTACATTTAAAAAAAATAAGATTTTAATTTTTAAATAATGGCTTCCAAACGAGAAGGTTTTAGGACTTTAGAAATCCATTTTTTTTAAAAAGCGTATGTAAAGTCTGTAAAATAATTCTACGTTGTACCTTTAATAATAATTCACTTGTAGCTTTTGCAATATATTAGCAATAATTAAATAAATAAATTATTCAAATCAACAAACCGAATTATGGGCGATAACAATCCTTGGAGACACCGGGCTCAGAACAGTACTAAAATACTCTTAATTTATCGGATGTATTTATGGTAATCGCCGCTATCACTTATCGGGGCTTATCAGGGTAGAGCAGTACAATATAAAAAATTCATATGATTATTTATTTTTTCCAGTGAATACCTGTATTTTTTCAATATTCGGCGACTTACATACAAATTGCAACTATTTTTAATTTTCAAAATAATCTTTTCTCTTTGAAACAGGTCCAATCTGGAGTGTCAATATTACAGTATTTTTAATGAGATGACGTCACCATTGCTGTCAACCACTAAACGAAGGTGTCTTGATCGGATTCAAGTGACGTCAGAGCCAAAGCCGAACCGTTTAGATCTGTTGTTTTTATTATTTTTCAAATTTGTATCTCGTTCCAAAGTGGTTAGTAGATACTCTGGAATTTAAACTTTGCTTGAAATGGCTTATCCCGCATTTAGTGAACAGATATATTTAGAGGGCCAGCTAATTCCCAAACATTCTCCTCCCCACCCTCGCTTCTTCCCCTTCCCCACTTCCTTTAGCCTCACAGCATAATATATGGCATAGTTCTACGAATCCGAGCAGTTAAGACTCTTGTGCCGTATCTGTTTTTTTTTAATTATCGGCTAGTTTTAAGACTCAATCCAGCACTTATTTTTGTTTTGAATGTATTTGAATAATTTTGACTCAGACAGAGGATTATATGAATTGAGAAATACATATCTCTGTATCAGTAAATATAATCATTTATACTTTATAGCCAATAAAATTAGTCATACAAATTTGAGCAATCACGAATAAGCGAGACGCAGTCTAGAATATTATATTCATACTTGCACTGTTATGGCTATAATCCCCCATATCAGTCTGTCAACAAATTTAATAACATGGAACTGAAATATTTGATAGTCCAGAATTGTCGTGATGTCGGGATTTGTTTTCAGCGCAGAAATTCTGTTTATTAACTACCACATGTATTCCTCATTGCCCAGAATACTTCTGGAGCGAAATAATTATATCGAGTCAGTGGACATCTCCAATTTATCACTTAACAAATACAAAATATTGTTATTGAGACAGTTAGTTACGTATAATAAATACTGTATATTTTTTACGATTTATTTGTAAAATCTCCTAAAAAGCGCGTCAACAAATAAATATATACAGGGTAGTTCACACCGATTTTAGAACATTTTTTATGTGCATTTCAAGATTTGATCTAACATTCAATAAATGTTTTCTTTGGCATAGTATTATTAACATTCCAATAAAACAAAAATGCACTTTTCCATTCAATTCCATTTCATTCCATTCAAAGGATTTCCATGAAAAATTTTGTGGTTAAATATTACGGAGCTATTCATAGGTCAACGAATACTAATTCTGAATATACAAGTTTTATTATATATGATTATATCATAGACTAAATTAGACATCAATGGATTATATGGATTATTAAAAAAAATCGTTATTTGAACGTGAATAGAACACCGTCACACCGTCGTAGGGTATTGTCTCGTCTTAAGAGCAAGAGCCGCAGTACCGGCTCAATATTTTCATACGGCTCAAAGAGTCTACTCAATTGAACGACGGCTCAATTGAACGGGAGCCGTGAGTTCATAGCGTATGAGCAATGATAATACTATGCGAGAGTGGTTTATTTATGATACTGCGCTCGCACGATACGATTCGCCCGGTAGGTACGGCAGCTCCCCCGATACGGCCCCCAGCTCCCAGCTTTCAGCGTATGAATGATCGTATGTACCGGTACGCAGCCTCGAAATACGAGATAAATAAGATGCTAGGTAGTTAGTAGGTGTAGGTACATTCGTCCAGGTCCAGATGTTGGACTTTAAGACAATGTTCACATCTATGAGTATGCAATAACAATTAATACTTGGGTAATTTTAATGGTGATATTTTTCTAAAACGTCTCCTGATAAAAAGGTTAACCGTTCAATTGAGCCGTGGTACGGTTTACCGGGAATCATACGAATAAAGTGTTTAGCAACAAAATCATAACCAGATAAGAAAGGTTTTTTAATGCAATACCTACCTACCTACTTGTCCCTTATGGATTATTTTAATACAAAAAATAATCTTAGACCATATATGGTGCCAGTTAATAAACAAATTCCTCCGAAAAATGCCTTTATCTGATTACCAAGAAGTTGTACCATTTACGTCATTCAGGTCACACCAAAGATATTAGAAGAACGAGATGTGCTATGCGCAGTTCGTACTGAGTGGAATGGTTTAGCCGAGTGTCGCCGGTTTTGTTCACCAATACTACTGCACACCTTCGCTTACGCTAAGGCGATCTAAGGTATCCGCACTAATACATAGAACAGATTTCTGTGCGTACACGTCCCGATACCGTTCAAAGTACCCTAATTAGGTAGTACTCTGGCTACGGTCCGGCGGACAACATAGCATATCTCGTTCTTCTAATATCTTTGGGTCACACGCATACATTATGTTTAGGGGAGACGTGGATGAACGGAAAACAATATGGAAAAAAATACACCTCTGCATCATTAAAAAAATCAACTCGTAAAATAATTCATCTATTTTCAATATTCGAACTAATTTCTCCATCTCTTGGACCGGCTAGTAGCCAATTTCAATGTTTAGATTTTTTTGATTTGACAGAGGATTAACCTTCCTACCCAGGGAATGGATTTAACCGCCAAATCTTGATTGGGTAGGACCGACACTTATTTCAGATATAAACTGGGGTAATGTCATCCAATTTCAGAGAAATGGATATAGTCGGCGTGCTGTGTGTGCGTGATTGCCATCAAAAGTTGATCTATCTTCCGAGTTTCAGTTCGATCCAAGATTTGCATTAATTCATTCACATATATTTAAAAAGGAGTGTATCTGCTGTATAAAACAAATTATTGATCGATCTCTTTAGAGTTCGGATCCCCCAAATGAAAATGAAAAATACCTTCAATGAAAAATAGGAATGTAAAATCAAAGTAGAAAAGTGTGAGTTTTTTAAAATATATCATCTAATGCCTCTCATAAATTCAGATTCGGTATAAACTTCCTAAATACTACATAAACTCCTTTCGGAAGAATTGTGATCTTGACCATGATGAACGATGATTGAGTATATACTACCTTAATCGACGTTCGAAACTCCTTCTTTAAATTAAATAGTGTGGTCGCTTTATTGATAGTGGAGGGTGGGAGTCTTTCTGGAAATCCTGATCGCCCTTCATCATATGGCTTGAAGGTCACAATTCTTCCGAAGGGAGTTTATGCAGATCCTAGAACCTCTTGGGAAGGCACAAGATGTTAACCTTAATTAGTGGTGGCTCTTGGGTCCAACTATGTATGAGGTCTACTCCGTCCATTAATGAAAAAATTAATTAACAATAAGGGCCTTAATATTTATTTTATTTTTTATTAATTTTAAATGTCCTGGTGGGCTTTTACATTATATATATTTTACTGCGTGATACTCTCGATACATAATGTATTTGAAACGTATCACCCGTATAAAATCCGTAACGCCTTTTGGCAGGTAAATTGTATAGAGTATGGCCAAACCACAGACATAGGAATTAATAGACGAGAAGATATGGGCGAGGGGTAAAATCAACTGTTGAAGAACGAAGGGAGTGAAGCTGACTGTGATTCGTCAATAAATCAATCTGACAGTAAATAGGCATCTCGCATTATAATATCGCCATTTACTTCTTAAAAGTAAAATCTGCTTTGAATGAATAGACATTTTTACATGGGAGCGCAAATTACTCGCCACGTTATGAACAAATTTGCGAAGTCCAAATTCGGCAAAGTAAGGTAGCTTCTATTTTCAGAGTCGTAGTTAGTTTCAGAGTATTTAGTTAAGACACTTTTATAAATGTTCATAATTTACTTCCCAGCAACCAACCAGCTTTGTGTTTCGCGTCCAGACGTTTCTCGATGTGATAGTAACAACTGATTCATATTATACGATGTGAATATGCTTAAAATAATGCTTATATATGGAATGTAATACGACAATTGGGTTTATTCTCTTTTTTCACATCTATTTTTACCAGTTTTCATAGTACAAGTCAAAATTTTGCCGTGTTATTTAGTAAAATGAACCGATGATGCCTCGACCATAGTTCGCACAAGAATAATTTAATTTTTTAGAATAATTCTATGTCCTGTCTCATTAAGGATGAATACCCAGCATAGAACCTTTCTAAATGTATAATTGCAAAGTGTTTCAAATGTTATACAACATGCATTACTGTTAATTAGTTTCAAACACAGCAAACTTATGTTGGAGCTCAATTTTTATTTAAAATATCAAAACATAGTTTTAACCACTTTTTTTGTTTGAGACCTCCGAAATGTTTCGTAAGCAATTCCCACTTCTTCAGGGTGCAAACGTACGAACATGTCCATTGTTTTTAAACAATAGAAGTGATCAAAGCTAAGTTTTAATTATTTTTAAAAATTGTTTGGCTAACCTATTTCTAAAATCTAATAAAAGTATCCCTAACTGAAATACTTTTACAAAGCATTCTCCAATATATATTTAATGTATTCTTTTTGATTCTCTGCTCATTGTTAGTTCTTAATAATTATTTGTAAAGATTAGTTATTTCAGCAAATAGAAAACTTATCTAATGATCTTAAGGCGATGCCATACGTAGTAATGCAAAATCATGTGTTTTTTTTTTGGGTTTGAAAATTTGGTCGCCTAGAAATGTTTACTACGAGTAGAATACATCTTGGCCTTTGAAATAATGGAGTATTTTATTAGTCTTTTTATAAGCCCAGAAAAAAATAATCTAAAGGCCTATGAAAACTGCTTTAAAGTTCAAAATCTCCTACTTATGAACCCATTTTCGGTTATGATTTTATTGTATAATGTGGCAAATTAAGTTATTTATGAAATGATCGAAAAAAAAATATTTATGCCTGAACATCCACAAAATAAAATAAAAGGCACCTTTTGGCCATGTTTTTTTCTTGCATAAATCAAAACAGGCGGATGGTGTTAAGCGGGAATTTAAACCTTATCGCCATCTACGTAAGGGTTGTTATTGATAGCGGTTCAATTTAAAATATCACACGACGTAGTGCATCGCCTTAAATATGGAACACCCTTTTTACCTGTGTCCGTCAACTTTCTATTCTATTCAAATTCAATGCTTGCTAGTGTAATGTTTGTTTTCAGAATTTGAAAAATTCATCAATAACGAAGTTACATTTCAAGTTCTGTGAATATTTTTATTTCAGTTCTGTCAAGCAACTGAAATACAATATAATAACAGAACTGGAATAGAACATTCACAGAACTTGAAATATAAATTTGAAATTGGAGAAATTTTTATATTATTTGAAACAACTCAAACAAAACAAACACAAACCAAATTGTGTTTTTAAAGCAAACATTATTAATTTGTATTAGCATCTACTTTTTTGAAGTCAATATTTTGTTCGAGCTACCCTAATTGTTTTCGTGCTAATAAGTTTTGGTTTTTAGTTTTCTCTTAATCATTATATGGTCTATACAGTTTTTAGTGTTTCATGTGACTCGTGTTGGACATTTATAGTGGGCTCCAGTCCATGCTGTGCTGGTTTTGTTAGGTATTCTAAGCTTTGTGGGTATCTGTATTGTAAAATGATTATGTTTAAGTCTCCTATGATAATGATATATATTTGTTGTTGTTATATGTTAATGAACTGTTAAGTGCAGCTAGGAAAGTTGTAATGTTGTTTTTGGATGGAGATCTATACGTAGCTAGAATTCTTGTTTCTTCATCGTTTTTATGCAGTTGGCGTCTATGTTCTTTATTTCTTGAATGATCATGTTAATTTTATTACTGGCGTATAAATAAAACAATACCATCATTCTGGTTTTTATGTTTCGTTGTGTAGGTATGTGTTATAGTTTTCGATCGTTTTTAGTGTGTATTTATCATTCAACCAGAATTCTGCTAGAACAGTTATTTATAGTCATTTGTACTTACACAGTAATGTTAGTTGTCCGAGTCTATAAATTCCATGTATTCAGCCATGTTAATGTGAGTATTTGTGTAAGTATATAGAGTAAATCAGAATGTCTGATTCGGATGATTTTGTCTTACTGGTTAGTAGTTGGCCTCTACGGAAACAATACAAATTGCAGTTAATTAGTTTTTCTAAAGTTTCCACATAATCTCCTTATAGTACGGCGTCATTACCAATATAACTTTTTACTTTCCGGGTTCGGTTAATTAAATGCGTTGCTAGATCTCTTCTTCAGATAGTAAGGTTTCGATTTTGTTTTCATTATTTATTTCACAGGTTAGTTTTGGTGGGTGGTGTGATCGACGATCTTAGATGCGATTAATGTGCGATATTTCTGCATCTTTGACCACATGCAGTAGTTATTTGTTAATTCATTTTTAAATGCCTGTAATTTCTAGGTGATTCTCCATATTTCCTGTTCAATTTCTGATGTTTTAACCACGATGAATTCTCTTTTGCATTCTTTGTTTTTTTGGACTAGTTCATATTTTATTTCTGTTATTTGTTTTTCTAATTGTGGGATTTGTTTAATAGATTTAATTATTGAATCGTATTGGTCTCTTATGAATTGGAGCGATTCCATTTCTATTTTAATTATTTTAAACTTTTTATTAATGTAATTTATTACGTGTTTTTTATTTTCCCAATCTCTAATGTATTTTGAGTCTGTTTGATTTGTAGACCGTGTGCTCTTACCAGTGGGAGTAGAGTAATCTTACTGTGATTGGGTTCTCGGATCCTGGGATTTCCATTCTTTACACTTCCAGTTGTCTCTGAGTATTTAAGTAATTTAAAAAAAAATCTCTGCAGTGCTATTAATACACGTGTAATAAAATGAATCGTAGCACCTGCTGTATTTTTATTTTAGTTTGTTCAAAACATATCCACACCAAAAACACGAACAGTATTCTTCACTTTCTGTTTGTTTAGGAAATTAGTGCAAAGATAATCGTCTTTATCTGTGATCACTGAATTTGATTTTAGATGTCAAACTGTAATGTTTATTTCTTTCGCTTTAATAATCCCAGTTTAGATTAGTTATAAGGTGAATATTTTCTTTGATTATTTTTTTACATTTTATGTGATTTATTTTGACTGAACGAATTAAAAAAAACAGTTATTTAAGCTTGTCACAGTAATATTGATATTTTTTATTACATTATTAATTTTATTTTTATTTTTTTTAAAAGAAATTCAAACATTCCCTGGTTACGAATTACCTGACAATATTTTAAAACCTCCTACTGCCACCACAGTAAGCGGAAAATGTTGCTTGTGTTGTGATGGAGTCAGCCGAGGAATTGAACACACTACGCCAGGGTGGGACCAAACGTGATATTAACTCAGCCACCGACCGGTCTAATAATTAGTCTTCAATATCCTGAGCTATTCTTACATCATTGCTAGGATACACCCGTTACCTGCCTCCTCCTCATCTAATGGGTACTTAAGTACCTAGGTCAATTAACTTTAATCTAATAGGTATATACGTACCTTGGCATAGTTCCAACTATATCGGTCTAGGGAAACCTAGTCTCTAATTCAAACTGTTAAAAGTGAAAACTAACTTCAAATCAAAAAGCATCTTCGACACTGCAAAAACTCATTATTTTTTAATGTTTTTTAGCCTCCGTGGAATATACCTTACATATGTATACACATGTAATATACTATCATTCACTAGAAACTTTTAGATGTTTGGCTTTGTTAAAAAAATTTCAAACTTATCAACGACCATTTATCGATGCAAAAATGTATATAAATTTGCAAAAATGAGTAAAATACGATTTAGTTATTCAGTTCGGATTACAATTTTCGTCTGATCAAAACTATGTATTTAACAATTTTTTACTAAATTGTCGCTTACGCCCTTTTGCCAATCTTTTAGTCGCTTAAATGGGAGTAAGCTACAATATAGTAAATAATTAGTTCAATATATAGTTTTATCAGACAAAAATTCTAATCCACACTGTATAACTTACTTGTCGCTTACTCCCATTTCAGCGACAAAAAGAAAAACAAAAGGGCGTAAGCGACAATGTAGTAAAAAAAAAGTTTTGATTAGAAGTTTCGTCTGATCAAAACTGTATATTTTACCGATTCTTGACTAAATTGTCGCTTACGACCTTTTGCCTTTCCGCCGTTTTTGTGCAAAATTACCTCAAGGGCGCTGTGGCGCTGTACAAATATATAATACACTTCTACAATGATCTACTAACTACATATTATGAAGATAATATACAGTACCATACTTACCTGGTAGGTCACTTGAGATTAATACTTAATTAACATTAACTAAATTTTTATCAGCGAAATTTAGATACAGGATTTAGAAAATAATTGGAAAATTGGATATAATTGGACTTTCTCTCAGGAATGGTATATGGGTATGACAGCTTAAAAAGATAAGTTTTTAGTGAAGACCTGAATTCTGTTGAACTTGTTATGAGTTTATTCCAAGCCTTCGGCTCAGATGCTCCAAAAGCGCGATCACCAAACATAGTATTTGGCTTGCGCTTAGGTTCCACCTACCACCACCATCAGCTGCTGATGTTGCTTATCTATGAGTTGACTGCCTCAGACTAGTGTTTTCCGGGACGCATAGTATATAGATGTAGGGTGGGGCCATTTCATTGATGTATTTAAACACCATCCAGCAAAATTTGTACTGTATTTTTTCGGGACACTTGAGCCAGTGAAGGTTACGAAGGTGTTCTGAAATGTGCCATTGTCATTTGATTTGATATTTTGGTAGGCTGGCATAAATGCCGTTGCAGTAATCGAGACGTGAGACTACGTAAGAGTTGATAAGTAGTTTTGCTGTTTCTTTAGGAAAGTTTCTTCGGACAGACTTGAGTTGTCTTAGGTGAAAAAAAACAGTGCTAACAGTCCTATTTATTTGACTTTTAAACGAAAAGTCCGAATCTAAATTGACACCGAGAAGTTTGGCTGTTATTAGGATGATATCGCTGCCGGAAATAGAAATAGGTGAAATGTTGACGTTTGTTTGTGGCGGCCCTGAGAAAATCAGTCGTAGATGGATTCAGCTTCAGCTTGTTTGAAGACAACCAACGAGTTATTGCTTCTAGACAGTCAGCTATACGGATGTTGAGACTATTGATTTCGTTTGTAGCGCAGTAAAAATAAACATGCTGATCATCAGCGTAGCAGTGAGACAAGAGACCAAATGACTCGATTATTTTTACTTAATAACTTAATAAAAGTATATTACTTAAAGAACCAATGCAAACAGCCATACTGTTAAAAAAATCCCAGAGCTTACAAAACAAAAATTTCAAATATACCATATACGAGTACATAGTAATTTTCCTCTGCAATAATATAAATACAGCTCATTATTACAAAACCTAAAATACATCCTTTGAACGAACAACAAAAACCCTACAGATAAGACTATTATTATAATTCGGTTGGCAAATGTATTTATTTATTATTAGTAGTTATCCGTTCATTTACGTGCTAAAGACGTACAAACTAATAAAATCTGTACTTCTTTAAAATAAAATTTCCCATGTATGTATACTTAAAAATAACCCATTTTCAAGTTGTTTTAACTTTTTGTAGGTGTAATTAAATAATAAAAAAATGTATAAATTAAACGAAAAAGCCAACTATGGTGATTGATTTTTGGGGTGTTATGCCGTGTTGCGCTATCTCTTTCTTTTTGCCAACGTTTTGGACAGCATTACAGTGTAAAAATAAATCGCTATTATTAGTAAAAAATATTAACCTGTTCCAAAACCAACGTTTTCAAAGTATGCTGAAAATTAAGATATGCAGGAAGAAATAAAAAAGTTTGGACAAATAAACAAATAATAAACCTACACAATAAAATATTGCAATGAGCGGTGAATAATAAGTTATTATTTATTATGAAGAAAAAGTTATGTAAAAAATATTTTATAAAATGATTACTGTATTTGTAAAACAACAAAAAAATACAAATTAAAACAAAAGAATCAAGGAGCAAACAAGATGCATAAATAACGAAACAACATGTATTATGAATGTCTCTTTTAATAAAAAATATATTAAAGAATGTCTGTTATAAAAAATATATCATGAATGTTTGTTTTAATAAAAATATATTATGAATGTCTGTTTTAATAAAAAATACATTATGAATGTCTCTTTTAATAAAAAAAAACTATGTTTATTCAATCTTATACAAATCTTCCCAAAATTGCAATCTCTCCTTCAGTGGATTTTGTATCAAGGTGCATTCTTCGTTAATGTCAAGGCAGTTTGTCACATTTCCTATTGGTTCCCAGACTGTCTTTATGATATCGCTTAGGTGTGGAGTTGGATTGCTGCAACATAAAAAATAATAAACATTTGGAAAACCGGTGGAATTATTTATGTCATCGCCACGAGTGTGTTCTTTCCTATTATTCTTTGATAGTATATTCGTTTTTTTAAGCCAAACCTACACAAAATTCTTTCTTCCGAAATAAAATAGTGCATTACACTACATAACACACTTCATTCATTTGTTTCATCGAAGTGGGAAACAAATTTTAAACAAAACCTTTAGTTTTCCAGAATAACAAAGATGTCTTAATTAGTAACTTTAAGCCATAAAGTAATACAAATACAGCAATGAACTTTCTGTAAGTAGAGCCGGCCTTGAGCGAAACGGCGTCTGGTGCGAGGCAAATTTTTTTTTTTTTTTTTTTTTTTTATTAATATCAATAGCAAAATTTGTACAATATGTAGGTTTAAAGTATAATATAAGTATATTTTTTGTATTTTTTTCACAGTCCTCCTCACTAGGGTTTCCTGTTCTGAGGCGGCCTGTAGTTTTTCTTAAATTTTTGTATTTAGTTTTGAATTGTCTTTACATTGTCTTCATAATGTTTGTAAGTTGATTATTACTTTGATCTCTAAGCCATGTTTTGACTTTTGTTTTAAATATATTCATTTCGTTTATTTTTTTGGTTTCATTTGGTAGAGCATTGAACAATTTTATAGCATGGAATTTATTATTTCTCTGTCCAAAGGATGTGTTCAAACTGGGAGTAATCAGGATATTTTCGCTTTTTGCCCTGGTTGTGTATTTATGTTGGGCAGTGGAGTATTCGGATATGTTTTTTTTCAGTTTAAATAAAATATTTTTTGAATATAGTTTCTGTACATTGTAAACATTGAAGTTTTTGAATATTTCTTCTGTCGGAGTTCTAAGCGGAACTTTCAGTATAGTCTTTAATACTCCTTTTTGTGCTATATTGAGCCGCTCTGTGTGAGTGCTCAAGGCAGACCCCCATCCAGTTATTCCGTACTCTATTTGTGATTGACACAAAGCATAGTATACTTTTTTAATATCGTTTATATTGAGGATATTGCGAATGTTTCTAAAGAAGTATATGTACCTGGTTAGTTTTTTTGTAATTACATCTATATGTGAGTTCCAACGGAGATTATCATCAATTTCAATTCCAAGATATTTGATGCTTTTGGAGTGTGCTATAGTGGGACATGGGCATGATAAGGATTGATTTTTTTGATAAATTCCTTGGCATGAATGTAATTTGAGATTAAGGTCCTCTGACGGCTGCCCTCTGGCTGTTTTAGAAAATGTCAGATATTTTGTTTTATTGACATTAAGCGTCAGGGAGTTTCTTTTAAGCCAGTTTTGCAGGAGACCAAGTCCGTGTTCAGCTTCTTTGTAGGTATTTATCCAATCTTTTTCTTTAAATAAAATTACTGTGTCATCAGCAAAACTAATGATTTTTCCTCTTGTTTCTAGGTTACAGATATCATTAATGTATATTAAAAATAATATCGGACCTAGTACGCTTCCTTGTGGTACTCCATGGTTGATTAGGAGAGGTTTGCTTTTTCTCTTATTAATTTGGACGCTCTGTGTACGCTCCGTCATATAGCTTTTTAGTAAGTTTAGTGTTGTACATGACATACCAATTTTTGAAAGTTTTGAAAAAAGTATTTTGTGATCTATTGTGTCAAAAGCCTTTTGTAAGTCTATGAAGATTGCCAAAGTTTTTTCTCCACTGTCTAAACTTTTAGTGATCATATCGGTAATTTTTTCTATGGCGTCACTAGTACTTAAGTTCTCCCTAAATCCATACTGAGTTTTTGATAATTTTTTATTGTCTTCTAAGTAGGATAAGAGTTGTTTTTTTAGTATTCTTTCCAATATTTTTGAAAATGTATTTAGTAGGCTTATTGGTCGGTAATTGTTTATGTCATTTTTACATCCTTGTTTAAATATTGGTATAACAATCGCTTTTTTGAGGGCTGTAGGGAATATGCTATACAGCAATGAAATCTCTCCAAGTACGGCCGGCCTTGAGCGAAACGGCGTCTGGTGCGAGTCAAATTTAAATACAGTAATGAACTCTCTGTAAGTAGGGCCGGCCTTGAGCGAAACGGCGTCTGGTGCAAGACAAATTTAAATACAGCAATGAAATCTCTCCAAGTACGGCCGGCCTTGAGCGAAACGGCGTCTGGTGCGAGTCAAATTTAAATACAGTAATGAACTCTCTGTAAGTAGGGCCGGCCTTGAGCGAAACGGCGTCTGGTGCGAGTCAAATTTAAATACAGTAATGAACTCTCTGTAAGTAGGGCCGGCCTTGAGCGAAACGGCGTCTGGTGCGAGACAAATTTAAATACAGCAATGAAATCTCTCCAAGTACGGCCGGCCTTGAGCGAAACGGCGTCTGGTGCGAGTCAAATTTAAATACAGTAATGAACTCTCTGTAAGTAGGGCCGGCCTTGAGCGAAACGGCGTCTGGTGCGAGTCAAATTTAAATACAGTAATGAACTCTCTGTAAGTAGGGCCGGCCTTGAGCGAAACGGCGTCTGGTGCGAGTCAAATTTAAATACAGTAATGAACTCTCTGTAAGTAGGGCCGGCCTTGAGCGAAACGGCGTCTGGTGCGAGTCAAATTTAAATACAGTAATGAACTCTCTGTAAGTAGGGCCGGCCTTGAGCGAAACGGCGTCTAGTGCGTGACAAATTTTGACGCTCTTTGTCAAAACCAGTATACGCCTAGCTAGGAGACCACTGTAATCAATTATATTCGGATGATATTTCCTTGAAAAATAATTTCAAGGGCGATGTGTGGGCGATGTTAGGACTGTTAAGTTATCAGCATCTTGGCACATTCACAATCCGGCGCAAGGATCGGACTTCTATCATCTTTTGGGATGCTATGTGGAAAGTCTTTTATAAGGAAGGATGTTCTGGGAAGATAACAGGTATGAGGGTTGGGTAGGAATCATGAATATATCCAGGTCGAGAGACTAGTTGGAGAGGTGAAAAGGCCTCCCCAAGCCAGCCTCTCCCGATCTGGCACGCCACGCACGCGCATCCTGAACACAATTGGGTGACCTATGGCAGAGATGTTGGTTATCCAATAAATAGTTCCGGGGAGCGGTACTCAAACCCGCCTCCCAAATTGAATGATCATCATGAATTAGCTGTTAAAGACTTGTGTTAATTATTCAATAGTAAGTAAATGTAAAATAATTTTATATATCCTACCCGGTTTTAGCAAAGTTGGTCCACATCTCTGTCATTGTTTTAATCACATTGACATCCTTCTCATTAACTTGTACTTGTACACCCGCCGGTGACATCGCTTTAAACAAATATCCCAATTCATCTGCGTGAGCAGCCCCATTGTAAACCGCTCCCCATAACAACTTCATGACATTTAAAGAGCCTTGGTAAGAAAATTGGTAATAGTAAGTTGATTCGGTGAATTTTGAAAGCGATTTTGCAGAAAAATCAATATCTTTCACAAAAACGAAGTCTGTCATTAGTGTGAAGAAGTTCTCGATAAGTTTTTCTTCTTCTGCAAAATAATAATCTTTAATCTTATTCGCAACAATGTTAGTTTTTTCAGTATTGAGCTTTAGTTTCAAATCTTTAGGGATGTATTCTCCAAAGTCAGGAATAATTTGTTCCAATTTCAGCGTACTAACATCCACATCTCCGAATTTTATCGCTAATAGAACCCCTTCATTGGAATTAAATCCAGTAATAGTTGGAACCTTATTCAATTTACCGGCTTTCAAAAGCTCTCTCGGCAGTTCATTAATAAAAGGCTGGCTGTTAGGGTAAACGTTCTCGACCACTGGGCTGAAAGCAATTCCATTGTCCACAAGCAATTCCGTAGCAACTGCGGAAATCTCCATTAACACTTTTACATCTACCTCTAACAAAAACTTATACAACTCTTCCTTGTTGTCAGTTTTGAATTTCAATAACTCTCCCAGTTTAAAAGCGGTTCCTACTGGGTTCGGTTGAATAGCCCACTCGTTTATGCTGGACCCTGATTGAAGAATTGCTTTTCCAAATAATCCCTTGGACAATGATGTCAGTAAGTGGAAATGCACTGATGATGCTCCTGCGCTTTCGCCGAAGATGGTGATGTTATCTGGATCCCCACCAAATTGTTTGATGTTGTCGTTCACCCATTTCAAGGCCATTACTTGATCTTTTAGTCCAGCATTTCCAGGAACTTCAGGGGTGTGTAGACATAGGAATCCAAGAGGACCAAGCCTGTAGTTTATGGTGACGAGGATCACATTCTTGTCAATGAGATGGTCTGGTCCATAAATTTCTTTGCTGCCAGATCCAGCACTAAAACCGCCTCCATGGATCCAAAACATCACCGGTAAGTTAGTGACGCCTTCAGGAACGTAAACATTTAAGTAAAGGCAATCCTCGAACCCCTGGTATGGTTTCTTGAAGAAAATGTCAATATGGGAGCAGACATTCCCTTCAACACAGGCATCGTGAACTTCCGACGACGAGCTGCTTAGTGGCTGAGGATCCTAGAAAATCAAAAGACAAATGAGGCGATGTGATTTGAAGAAAGTAGCAGTGAAATAAAAATAATTAGAGGCCAGTTGAAAGACCCATATACTTATTCAAATGTCTGACAAGGTATCGGGGATATACTCTCTATTATTTAACTTACTTTGAATCTCAGATCTCCTACAGGTGGTTGAGCGTACGGAATGCCTGAGAAAGCATTGTATGAAAATCCAAAATCAGTTTTTAGCGTTCTTCCTATAAGTCTTTTTCCTCCAGAAAGAGTTATTTCCGGTGCCGTCATTTTAAAAACTCGTACTTTTAAACCCTGGAAAATAAAAATGATTTATTTATTTATGTGTTAACACATACACAGTACAATAAGATACAGTTAGATATTTTTAGTTATTACATAGTTGTAGTACCTACTACGTATGTCCATAAAATATCATTACGTAATTTCGCTTGAGATTGTTATGAAAGGAAGAAAGTGTGTGGATAGATAATAATAAATGAATTGAAAACAAGAATTATAATAAGCTCACGAATTGTAATTGACTGTTAATACATAGAAGTTTTGAAAAATGGTGTGAAAATATTTTTGAAATATGTCATGCTAAGAAATTTAATAAGTTAGTTTTTTTTTTTTTTTTTTTTTTTTTTTTTTTCCTAGGAAGCAATCACTTTGTGGTTAGACATTTATATAATAAATCAAATAAAACACTTTGTTTATTAACCACGACTTTTTTATTATTACATCGTAATAATATTACATTGATGTAATAATTTAAAAAAGTCGTGGTTAATAAACAAAGTGTTTTATTTGATTTATTATATTAATAAGTTAGTTTTGTATGTTAGAAAGGAATCATGAAAGATGTCTAAATGTAGTAATTTTTCGTAATGGGTGTATGTTGTGATTGCGCGAGTAATTACTGAGTTGTTTGCTGCATTGGTATTGTATTTATGCAATTAACTACTTACAAAAATCTAATATTACACAGTGGAGAAAATAAATAATTTAGAAAGATTTCCAATAATTGTTAATGTAAATAGGAAGTCATATTATCAATTATTATCAATGTCAGTTTTCCTTAGTTACTTTCCTAAATACGGATTATTACGGATTAACAAGGTGATGTGCATTTTTTTTTTTAAATATAAACCGTCTGGGCCTGTGAATCTATGGCATCACCGATTGGAGTATGTTGTGAGGCTGAAGGTAGAATGGAGGGGAATGAGATCGGAAAGAGGAACGTGGGGAACAACCTAGCTATTCTGATATGGTTACCAAACGCGGCTAAAGCCATTTCAAGCAAAATTCTGAATGGTGGTCTTTCACCGAGGAGATACAGAGTATCTTCCACTCTGGAACGTGCCGCAATATACTTCATGTTATTTTAAGGCGATGCCATACGTAGTAATGCAAAATCATGTGTTTTTGGTTTCAAAATTTGGTCGCCTAGAAATGTTTCAGATGCTTTAATTAAACACTGCGAGCAGAATACATCTTGGCCTTTTAAATAATGGAGTATTTTATTAGTATTTTTATAAGCCCAGAAAAAAATAATGTAAAGGCCTATGAAAACTGCTTTAAAGTTCAAAATCTCCTACTTATGAACCCATTTTCGGTTATGATTTTATTGTATAATGTGGAAAATTAAGTTATTTATGAAATGATCGAAACAAAAATAATATTTATGCCTGAACATCCACAAAATAAAATAAAGGGCACTTTTTGGCCATGTTTTTTTCTTGCATAAATCAAAACAGGCGGATGGTGTTAAGCGGGAATTTAAACCTTATCGCCATCTACGTAAGGGTTGTTATTGATAGCGGCTCTATTTAAAATATTACACGACGTATTGCATCGCCTTAAAAGAATTTATTGCAAAACATAAATTAATTAAGTAAACTGTGTCTGCGTATGTCGGGATTTGAACCCGCGTCCTACGGATTGCTAGTGGAAAGCGTTACCCCTTGACCACGGAGACCGTATTGCGTAATATTATTTACTATGCAAATAATAATATTCGTTGAATCATTGTATCGCAAAGTCTTATTGTTATCACATTTGAAACTCTTTTCTAATTCCGTTTTCCTCATTACATGATATAGAGAAATCAACAATATTATTGAATTTCCAATGTCATCGTGTCTTGCTTATTTTTTTGCAGTTATTTACTTAAAATATTTATACAAGTTATCTTATCTTAATATTAATCTTTATCGTTAAGTTGTCGTTATGTTGAAAGGTTTTCTTTGATTAAAAAAAATGTTTCAATTCACTACACATTATACTATTTGAAAAATACGTAAACATTTAGGGCCTTGCTAATAAACGTGTAATTAGGTAATGCACGGTAAATGGTTTTTTATCAATAACACTAGAAGTACCTTCCATACAAATTTGAATGGAAACATGTGTTATATTTAGCCAAATAGCCCAGCACTCCGTCTCACCTACACTCGACTGATATCGTTCATCTACATTCCATTTGAATTTCGTAAACACAGTTTTGTATTAAAAATTTAAGCCTTGATTAAAAAAATATTTCGATTACAGGATTAACAGGAAACTTGTTGTGTTATTATTTATTTTAATGTCAGGCGGTTAGTGTTAAAGTTCCTCACAGGATAATACATAATTTAATATCAAAACTTGTGATGGGAATGACGTTGCAAAGCGAAAAAAATATTGACTTTACATTTCACAGAAAAACTACGTATTGAGAGACACCAATCAATTTTATATTTTATATAAAATACATATTATCAAGCTATCTAGCCACTTAACACTGGAAAAGAAAAAAAGGGCGTAATCACTTGACCAAATACCAGAACAATTTTATTATTATAAAAAGCAACAAATCAAAAAATAAATTACACGAAAAAGACCGAATCACACGATACCAAAATTGTACAAAAAATATCAAACATTTCAAGCCCTTTCATCTTGCCAGCGTCAATAATTCTTAGGTTAAATAAATATAACTATCACAATACTGTGCACCTCGTACCTTTAACAATTTGTTATTAAAATCGTCAAATTAATAAATAATTGACGTGAACGCACAGAATTATAGACGATAACGACACTTGACGACACCAAGGTTCGAATAATACTATAGCAACGTTATTATTTCCCGGATGTATTTATGGCAATCACATACCTTATCAGGACTGAACTTAGGACAGAGCAGCACAATTTTATAATTATGTTACAATTTTTTTGAATTATTTAATAATTTTTACAAAAGATAAGAAGATTTGATTGCGATCGAGAATCGATCTCAATCGTGCTCTTACCAATTTTTCCACTCAACCCTCTTTCAATATTATGTTTTCGGGAATGGGTGAGACTCTTCTCGAGTCTCGAATAAATCCTAGCTTTTGAGTTCCTCGACTACCTTGTGGCAGAGTTTCTTGGTTACAAACCCAGACGTCGCGAGTTCGAAACCATGTAGGTCAAATGAAAACTATTCGAGATGGATATTACGCCCTCGCATACCCGACTTATAATCAGTTTCTCGTTAAATATTATAGTTTCTAAGTCCCAAAAAAAAAACAAGTAATTTCTTAAGATACATAATTTCTATACATTTGCTATGCTGAAACGTTAATTAAATTAAATTCAACAATAGAAAAAAATGCAAAGAAAGCTCCTAAAATTATTTAAAACAAGTTTTGTTCTGTTATTTAATATGTTATAGGCATGCAAAAATCACAGTTTATCATTAAATTCAATTAAGGCATTTGTCGAGAGATTTTATATTTCAAACCAGTCGTGTTTTATTAAATATTTTCATAATTTTCGCTTTACTATTATCGTGTTTTAGTATTAGCGCGCTCCCTCTAACATTCATATTTATATATCTCCCTTTCAAACCATCTTTACTAAGGTACCTTACTTTATCTATACTTTTATTAAAATGATACTTACCAGTACGCTATTTTGCACCTCGTTCGTATCGGAATACCACCAACCTAAATCGAAACGTTGCTTGAAACAGGCCCAGCCCTTAGCCCAGTTTCGTGGAAATCGCCAGGCTCTTATCGTCCTTTCTCTTCCACACACTCCTTCCCTTCTCACTGCCTCAAGGCTTATAGCATTATTTAAATTGAGAATTTCACAGCCCTACTGTCATCGGGCAGTTGTGATTCTTGTGCAGTATAAATTTTTTTTAATGGCCTCCTGGCGTTTTAATCTCAATCCGGCACTTGCTGTGGGTACTTTGGCGCCCAGGCAATTTAAACAACTTTCTCGTAGGTACATTTCGTTATGATGTGATGTACACGAGTAGTTTGCTCTTCCATTGCAGCATAGTAGGGTCACAACATCTCACGTCCAATATATTTTTACAAATAGAAAAAAGTATCTTCATATCAGTAAATAATGTAATCTCTTTTAGACAAACAGCTAATTATATACACGGTGTCCTGAAACTCGTAGTATAAGCGGGAAACTGGTGAATCTAGAGCGCATAGAGAACTTAAGAAAACTTTTTTTTTTCGACCCAAGCATTTATTTAGTTTTAATTTTTTTCCATTTTTTTAGGCAACTAAAGTGTTTAAAAAACTTTTGGTGTCGGGTCTACGCTTCGACGCATTTTAAAAGACATTATTTTTATTCTGCGTCAGGCTACGAATTTCGGGAAAGGAACGAAGTAAACTCAATTTCGCGCCATTTGCAGTTACTACGTTCATTTCCCATAAGCCGTGGTTCAGCTCGGCAGTTCGGCTCAAGTGTTAATACACCCCCTTATAGCTGATAGCGACTTTCTTGTACTACGAATTACCTGACACCGTGTGTAATCAGTCATTCAATCGTGAGGAAGTTTCGGTGATACAAATTAATTATGTTAACTTTTAGAGCTTAAAAAACTCTCAAATTTGTAGTAGGTACCTAAAAATGTTACCTGTACCATGAGTAATTGTGCTGAAAAGGGAGTATTTTTCGTTTTCGCTGTGTTATTAGAACTCGATCCATCCGACTATCGGGATGCTAATCGGGCTATTGACAGTCTCACACAGAAGAAGTAGGAAGGCCCTTGTTTGAAACGTAAAAATATTTTTATTTACCAGAAGAAATTGTGATAATTTCATTTTATACGTTAATACCCAGACTTGAATGCTGATTTTTTATTGTGGGTTTTTTTGTGCTCTCTGAAGATTTTAACAAAAATTTGAAATTTTTAACAAAAAGTCTCCAGTTTTCCACAAAAAAATTTAGAAAAGTTAAAATTTGATCGAAAAAATCTTTATAGGTATTGAGAGATTAAATGCTTTTATAACGCATTATTCTTCCTAAGACGATATTTATTCAAACCTCTGGAATATTATTCTTAAAAACATGTTAACGCTCAAAATTCACAAACGGATCCCGCGTATACCTGAAACGAACGTGTGTACGTAATGAATGTACGCAACGAATCGGCTCGCCGAGCATGACCTTATTCGCGGTCGATGAGCATGACGTCATTCATTTGCACAAGGTGAATTTCAACGCATCTAGAATTTTTCCGAATATTTCGAAATTTCCGAAGATTGACATGAGAATTTAGATTAAAAACCAAAATCTTAACATTTTCCTAGATTTTGTGCTTTTTTCTCCCTAAAAAGTTTTTTCCCCTAGATCTTTGGACATTTCCCTAGACATACCATCATTGTTAATATATATATAAATATATATTTTTAATTTATTGTACAACAGAACATTCATTCCAGTTACAGTACAATTTTACATTATATCAGCATTTAGCTAAGTGACTCTTCAATATTTTTTTAGGTCATTTAGAGAACAGTCACTTACATCCAAATACTTTGTTAGTTCGTTCAACAGCACCACTCCCCTCGTCATGCTATGCTTTGCCAGGACGTCGGTTTTGCCTTTTGGTACTCTGAACAAGTCATGGTATCGACTTCGGCTGTAGTGGTCTGGTACATATAAATCATAGCATTTCAAGAGGAATGGGCTATCGATAAAATTGTTCCAAATTTTGAAAGACATAATAGCTAAACTTGCTTTCCGCCTAGTTTCCAGACTCACAGAATTAGTTTTCTCAAGTAAGTCGATATGGTGCATGAACCTAGGATAGGTTCCATGCGTCCGCATATAGACATACCTGAGGAATTTCTTCTGGATTTTCTCTATCATATCAATGTACTTCTGGTGGTACGGTGCCCAAACATCGCTCGCATACTCCAGCTTGCTTCTCAGTATGCCATCGAACAATGCTATAATATGAGATGCTCGCCGCGTCCAGATGTCCGCGTGTGTGTTGCCGTTGGCGGATTGGTGAGAATCAGATCTGTTTGTGAATTCTGCGCATAATACATAGTACTGATAGGATGAGGTGTCACTTCACCATAAAAAATTTTAATGACACATAAGTCCAAATGCCAAATTGATGTGATTATCATGCTGTAAGTTAGTCAGTGATTTAGTGTAGCATTTATTTTATGACTCTTCATAATATTCGTGCGAAAGCTAAAAAAATATTAAGAAAAATACTTTTGCGCATTACCCATTACCTTTTCTCATTCATCGTAATATTTCTTAGAAATATCAAATGAATGTCATGATTCTTAACGAGCTTGCTACGAGTATTTCACTAATTATTATTATAATTATTGTGGTTTTTGCAAGTAATGTTTGTAGTAACTTAATAAGATTACGTGTAGACTTCAGTTTACGGGCTTTGTACGGCGATGTTTTGGGCGAGAATCACAAATTCTAACGTTAATAATTAATTTCATTAGGAAAATTTTGATATAAAAAAACATTAAAAAATACCTTTGATTTAGTTTAATTTATTTATTGTTGTTTAAAGTTTTTTCCCGTTAAACTACAATTAAGCACTTTGTCAACAGGATTAAATATGTATACATAATATTATAATGTACTGAATATTGTTGCTTCTTATAAGATATTCACATTATTAGGTACTATTAGCACAAATAGTCTCAAATAACACTAAATCTAAATGCTAATAATAACAACTATTGATTGATAGTGATGGTTAATATAAAGTACTTCTACTTATGAGTCATGTTTTCAGCATATATCTGAATCTATCTAGGAATAAAATTTTTTATGTTACTCTATAAAGACGTCGGCACCAATTTTTATTTTTGGTGTGTTTTTTGGTAGAAAACTTTTTTTGATATTAAGCCCTCCACCATGTGTTTGTATTTTGAATAACCGTAATGAATTGATTACTTCTCTCCATTTTGCAAAATTTGTCTAGTGTATTAGCGCATTAGTGACTCAGTGCCTGAGTTCGTCGGCGGCAGTCGGCGCAGAGTTGTGGACACGTGTACGAACACAAAGAACGCGTGTTTCGGCTTTCAGATTAGCCGGCGAGTAAGCGGCCGACTGGCGCAGGCGCGCCGACAAGAATGTTTGTATCTAAACGTGTGAGAACGCACATAGTTCAGATTTGTGTCCGCACGCTGGCCCGCCGAGAAGCTTTACCGGAATGAATTCATAATTCCCGCTCGCCGGTGCGGCCGGTTAGTGAGGCTTGTTTTGGAAGCTAGTGTCAAAACATAAACAAGTCCTGTCAAAATGAGTGACTTACTAATTGCTGCTGTTTTTAACAAATCGCCGATCTGGGATAAAAGAAACAGTTTAAATAGCAACAGAAATGTTGTCGACAAGTGCTGGAAAGAAATCAGTAAGGATATGAATGAAAACGGTACGAACAAAAGTACGAACTGAGAAAATTTTATAATAACCTCGAATGTCACGAGTGAAATAAGGTATATTTAAAAAATCTTTCTTCGTCCGCCTTAAGCTCACTAAACAAGTGATGATATTCACCATGAATTTTTCTACTACTATTAATTGGATGAATACCAATTGTTTTATTTCTTAAATTCAAGAAAGAATTCTACAAAAGTAAAAAATCTTCTTCTGACGAGCTTGAAATTTTGTTAAAACTGACAGCTGCTCTCAGGCTACCGCGCAAATGTCGCGGATTTTACCGGCATTTTATGTGTCCACAACTCGGCGCCTATCTTCTCCGGCGGACTCAGGCACTGAGTGCTGGTAATCTGAAAGCCGAAACACGCGTTCTTTGTGTTCGTACACGAACTGTAGTACGCGGGTAAAATCTGCGTCACCTGCGCGATATGCCCCGTTCACACAGAGCGATTTTAGTTGATCAAGTCGGAGTTGAATGACACTTGAAAGCTAATCGACAAGTGTGAACAGTCTTTCAATAGAGTTGATCAAGTTGTTAGTTGAACGACGAAAGCCCGTCTACTTTTGTTGTTCAAGTATGAGTCATCGTTCGATTTTCCCGCCGAATCGAAACTTGTGAACATATGTTTCAAGTGGCTTGAGAGTTTTCGTTCCCTGCGGTCGAAAGTAGACGTTAGACGTCCCTATTGAGTGATTTATTTATGTGTACCTAGTTCCTACCATCATGGCATCCACTTCAATGAAAAAATGTGTTAAGTGGTCGGATGATATGATGTTTAGATTTATGGATTTATACCAAAGCCATCCTTATCTTTGGGATCAGAGGCAATAAGTTTGCAAAAATAAGAATGCCCGTGACACTGCAATTAATAGTATAATTTTTTGTAATTTTACTATAACTTAGCAGTTATTATTATTAAATAACACGTCTCTGAATGTTTAAAAAAATTATTATTTTTTATCTTCATAACAAATTTTAGGGCATCAAATATAGCAACGAACAATTCTTTTATAAACAATGATATCGTATTTTTGTAACTCTGTGAATATAAGTCAGACTTGAAAAAGAATCCCCCGTTGGCGTAATTTGTAACTTAGTTTTTGCCGGGACAGCCGCGCGCATAACTGTGTCCTGTTTTTGGATTTTTTCTTGAATCTTAGACAACAGTACATCAAATTGTTCTTCCGAAATTCGCAAATGATTGCGATAGCCTTCGCTATTTTTTGCTAACGCGTTATAATTCATTTTTTAGCCCACATACGAAGTTTTTTTGCGCTTTTTCGTATTCTAAAGTTCCTTCCGTAAAAGGTTCGAAATCATAGGGACGCACGCAGCGATAACTTCACTTGACGCCATCTTGATTAACAAAATTGGTTCGAGTTAAATTGAAACGTCTGAACCACAACTTGTTCAATTTTTGTCGCTCAATAAAAGTCGTTTAACTTAAATCGCTCTGTCAGAACGGGGCTACAGCCTGACAGCAGCTGTCAGTTTTACCGACCAGATAACGGCGACAGTCATTCAATCAACTTATGAAGAATTAGTTTATTATCTATGTAACTACCTAGCTTAAATAATGAGGTAATATTAATGATAATATCATGAAACTACTGAGAAGGAAACATGATCTGTGGGTAATCTTTTTTTGGATACTTCCTCATTTACACCTGGAACAAAACTATGTTTTTTAAATGCCTGATAAAGAAACATTCTAGAGTCATTTATTTTAATATTTCCTGCGGAAATATTAAAATTCAATTTTTCCGTAAATCTAACATAATAATGAATAACTGTACTTTTAAGGGATCCTACATTCCAAAATATATTTATTGAAAAATTAAATAAATCAACTATTTGTTATTTAAATTACGTTATCATATTTTTAAAAATATACATTTTTACGAAAGATCGTTGATAGATATTTTTACCAAACTAAAGGAGATAAACAGTTGCATAGTTGGAAATATTGATGCTTTTATTGGTGAAGACTTTCAAAATTAACCTCATCACCTTTTGTACAGGTTAAAGGTTATTTGTTTTAAAAGTCCCTCCTGTGGTCCTGCCGGTGGAAGAGAAATATCTCGCTGTTGAAAAAAATCAATTCGGATATCGACATTTTTATTTTGCTTTTAAAAGGCAAACACTGCCACTACCAGAATAGTTGATATACACTCTGTCTATATTTATTTCTTACAATATTATTTAAAAACGCACTAAAATTAACAATTTTGTAATATTTTTAAAATAATAAATTGATTCATAATAAATTAAATTTAATAAATAATTATTCTTTTAGACTTTTAACAAGACGGGAGTAGAAAAGAATTCAATAGATATCCCATATAAACAAAAATCGGATATGTTTATCCGAGACACTATCTAGGTTATAAACCAATTCATTAGAAAGTTGTGATCATTCAAAAAGCTGCTAAAAATATGGGAAAAAAATATAGATAATTCTGAATTTGAAATATGAAATCGACAAATATGACGTTTAAACATAAGGTCCCAATGGTCGAGTAGTTAAGACGCTTTCCCGGTACGACAAGAGATCCTGGGTTTGGTTCCTAGTTGTGACTGTTGTCTAAAATATTTTATTGTTCCAAGTTATTTTTTAGGTTTGTTATATCACTAAAAGTCTATAAGGTTAGTACAATTTTTCCGACTGGAACCCACATTACAATATTCATGTACAAGCTATCGAAAGAATACAAAATAATTCTTACGTTTTCTAAGTTTTAAAATGGGTATTCCAGCAATTTTGTTGAACTGCAACACTCTTAAGTGAAGTGAATTTGCTTTTTTTTTAATTCTTTTTTTTGGCTTTCACCTATTAGGGGTGATCTTGGCCATACACAATTAACATAACGTAACATATATAAACCAAACATAACATACTTAACATAAACGGTACAGAGCTGGTAATAGTAGGATATCACAAAATTATAAAAATAGGAACCTGTGTACAATATAAGTGGGCGCTTTTCGTTATTTAACCAAAGATTTTTCTAAAATTAGTAGCGTTTTTTTTTTAAACAGAACTATGAAATTGGCAATCTTATAAACAAACACAGCATATGAGAGTAAACAAATGTGATTATAAAACATAAAGATAAACATAACACAAACATACCATGAACATAACATAAACATATCATAACATAACACACACAAAACATACCATAAACATAAACCTACCATAAACGTAACATAAACATAACATAAGTATAACATAATGATGCATGAACCAGTGACGTGGAATGCAGTAGGTCCCTGATCGAGCAGATTAGAGAGTCGCTACTGGAATTGAGTGGGGATGCGCTTATTTTTTGTAGTGAGCTAAGCGAGTCTGAAAGGATGAGTGCATTTTTAATATTTAATGATTTGACGAGTTGAAGAGCTTCTATGATAGCTATACATTCAGCAGAGAAAATGGAGCATTCTTTGGGAATTTTGTGTGGGAAACACAATTTTCTGTGAGGAACATAGACACTGGCCCCGCAATGGGAGTCCTGACTGAGTTTGGAACCATCTGTGAAAATTTTTATGTAATTTGGCCGGTTGTTTTCAATAATTTTGTTAAATTCTGCATTATTTAATTGAGTTGAGTTTTTAATGTTTTTTTTACTTATTCCTTTAAATTGATGGACCTTCGGATAGAAAGTAAGGCTTTCATAGGGGCATGAGTATAAGGGAAGAGATTCATTGAGATAGGTGTTTGAAGATAAATCCAGGAAAGAGTTGTAGCAATCATAAAAAAGGGGAGGGGAATGATTTTTCCAAAAGTGATTTGAATTAACCTCATACTTTAATGATTGAAGTATAGGAATCAAGGGATGGGATGTTATTGAACATATTTTGTAAACATATTTTTCTGCTAGGCATCGCCTTCTTATATGTAAGGGAGGTTCGCAACATTCCACTTGCATTGCGTTGATTGGAGAAGATTTCATGGCCCCTAAGACAAGGCGAAGAGATTTTGACTGGATTTTATCTAATTTATAAGAATTCGAAGTGGGCATTGGATCAAACAGACAAGATCCGTAATCGAGATGGCTTCGGATGAGGGCATTGTATAGAAGTTTTAAAGAAGCTGGGTGGGATCCCCACCACACTCCGGCTAGAAATCTAAGGGGATTGATGTTGCTTTCACATTTTGTAACAACGTGATTTATATGAGAGTTCCAAGTAAGCTTGGAGTCCAAAAACATTCCGAGGAACTTAACTTCCTTAGAGATAGGGATGACTTCATCGCGAAATCTCATCTGAATATCCGGAAGCTTTCGTCGACGAGTGAAGATGACAACTTTGCTTTTGGCAGGGGAAATGAATTTGCTTTAAATGTCTGACAGAAGGTTTTTCATTGACTTAGTATTTCTATATAAAATTCTTAATGATGCATTTGATAGTCCAGAATTGCTTGCATTTTTAAGATTTGGGATTCCACTACGTAATACTAGAAGTTGGGATTTATTTCAGTGCATCAAATTCTGTTACTAACTACCATGTGTATTCCTCATTGCCCAGAATACTTATGGAGGGAAATAATTATACCGAGTCAGTGGACATCTTTAATTTATCACTTAACAAATACAAAACATTGTTACTGAGGCAGTTTAGTTATGTATAGTAAATATGTAAAAGCCGCTAAAAAGGGCGTTAGTAAAGTAATAAATAAATAATATAATACAATACATCAAAGTATTTGGCTATTAATTAAATTAAAGAAAGATTTCCCAGGTTATCAAAACTATTTGAAAATAGTTGGTTGCAAAGAATATAAGCTAATTTTCCTGCTAATACTTAATTGTGAATAGTGTTAGTAGTAGGTAATAGCCATCGAATAATTACATCAATTGTAATAGCAGTATTAATTAAATCAATCAACTCTACAGCCTTCAATGTCGGAATGTTCATCATTAGGTAGGTACAATAAGTACAAAATAGGTACAAAAGAACGAGGTCATGTTTGGATTATTACTAAACTTGGCGGCTCTCTGTCGCGCCGCCGCTCGCCCTTGGCCTCGTATCATTAGTATTTAGGCACATCATGGGCGTAGACATTATAAATACAAAATATGGACATTTAGCTGGTTCCTGAAATCCGGAGGCAATGGTATAACATACAGCCACACTCGTATCAGGTTTATTTCATCAAAATGAAAATTCAACACACCTTTAAAAAGTGATATAGAGTCATTAAAAGTGATGAAACAAAAACTAGGTTAGTTACCTATATAACCTATTCAACCTAGTTTTTGTTTCATCATTTTTCATGACTTTATATCACTTTTTGTAGGTGTGATGATTTGTCATTTTTATGAGATACCCGGTCACCAATTTTTTCACACATGATCTTTAGGTTTCGTAGAGGACTGAAATTTTAAAGTAATGGTCGATTTTAGAAAAATTGTGTCCAATTTTATTATCAACTTCAACCTTATTATCTGCATTAAAATATAAAGAATAACCCGAATCTAAGATTTTATTTATCATTTTAGCTTTCAGTCAAATCATTCTCCGGAATGCAAAGTTATTCATTTGAAAGAGGTTATTAAAATTAATCAACGACAACAATTCGACAGACTATGTAATGTTGAAATTTACGGACTTGAATCTTCGAGAAGTGATGACAGACATGAACAATTCGACAGACTATGTAATGTTGAAATTTAAGATATGCAAACCTTCATGATATCGTAGCGAAAATATCCCAGAAGGTTGGGTATCAACTACAAATAGGGGATTATAACTCCCAATATTGCAAACATATCCCCACCCACTTCCAATATTGTACGAGATTGCAAGAATGATTTGTTGGCAGCTGCTCGTCGCCACCGAACCATGACTTCCAGTAGTAGCAAGCCGCATATTCCTCAATGACCACCTAACGCTTTCTAATAAGCTACTTATGAAGAAAGGCAGGGAACTTAAAGCTTTAAAAATATCAATACCTATGAACTCTTCTGTTATTCGAATTTCCTCTGAGGCAGATATAAACAAAATAGCGTGACTCTTTTCATGTACTCTAATGATACCATTTACAGTATTAAATCTTTTCGCATTAATATTTTTTATTGGCACACAGAATTTAAAATTCTTAGTATTCTATTTATTACTGGTGGAAATGAAATGTAAAAGTATGGAATGAATAAAAATAAGTACGAAAATACCCCACCAGCGTACTGGTAGGTAGATACCAACCGCAATACAAAGGTAGATACGTACACAGTTTTCGCGATAAAATGGAATTTTTTTATTCCGCAATTTCGATAAGGTAATCGGGTCTCACTATTATTATCTTTCAAGATTCTATTTATAATTTTTAGCATTTTCAATCCACGATAATTGCGAGTTGAATTTGCGTTCAGTGCTACATGCAAACGTCAAATGTTAATAATTTTTACTTGTTATAAAATTATTCAACTGTTTTTTTTTTACATTTCTTACACTTCAACTTTTTATATTTTATCGTTACAGCACGGGCAATACTAAAAACATACATATTGTTATTATTTATAAATGTAAATGCGCGTGGTAGTTATAAGTCTCTAGTTTTAAACCATAGTTGTAGTGGTAAGGCCATATACCAGTACTACTTGGTCATAAATACCTATTTATTGATTTTAAATCAAATTATAAGTTCGTATTAGTTGTAATTCACTAGCTGTAAGTATTAGAAGTACGTCATTACTGACAAGGCTCAGTAGTCAGTTGCTAGCTAAAGTTATAAATTTTAGTTGCAATTTGTTAGCCACTAGTATTTTTTTATATTAGCTCTATACAGGAGAATATGGGGAAAATAATTTTCCAGTGTGAGGCAGATGTACGATAATGATTTTATCTCTTCATTGAGGTAAGCAGACATACGTAGATTGTTTGTCTCATTTTCAACAGCTGCAGCATTATTGTGATAAAGAACGTACGTCTCATTCTTTTTGCCGCAGGAATTTTAAAAATGCCCAATATTATAATGGTATCATTATTAGAGGAATAAAGTAGTTCCAGAGAGAGAGATCGCCCTCTTCCTTCATACAAGTCTTGTGTGAACTAGACAGAAGATACTAGAACTATGACGTCACGTACGACCTCTCGCTCGGACTAGAATAAACACTGCGAGGCCGCCTTCATGCCTGATAAGTAATGGCGTGGAAGATGAAGAGGAAAAGGAAGACAAGGCATGCTGTGTGGAGGATGATGATTTACGGATTAGCTGGTCGGTAACTCTGCCAAAATTCATTTGAAGGAAAGTTTCGATCCCGAATGTTTGTTTCGCTTTTGCGGCCTCTGGATTCAGAGCCAACGAAATAACCGACCTACCACGGAGGTAACCAGTGGATAACATTATCACCTCTAAGGGGGTATTTCACTATGTCGGGCTAAATATCTGAATAGCTATCCGTTGGCTGGCTTTAAAGTTCAGAATAACTTCGTTATTCAACGGCGACCGTTTCACCATTGTTTCGAGCTTCCGGATAGATAACACTCGAAATAGTCTGGCAACATCGCAAAATGTTTGCAGTTTCTCCATCTACTGCCACGGCTGTCATGCGTCACAGTCCGCACACCGCGAAGTGTGCATTTTTTTGGTTATGTTATGTTGATTATCAGGTCATTTTAGATAGATTCGTGTCGAATTAATACATTGTTTCTTATTTTGAACACAATCAAATAATTCAGGATGGATCATACAAGCATTCAAATTCATTCTACAAAATTCGACTCACTTCTCAGCTGTTAAACTCGGAATGTTTTGACGCCATCTTTGATTCGAGGAATAGCGCCTAACGTGAAGTTCGAGCACTGATTAGTCAAATCTAACTTTAACCCGAGCGTTAGTGTTATTCAGATATAGTGAAAACGAAAAAATGACTAATCCGCGGATTAGTGCTTGGTCAGAACATAATCAGAGATAGTGAAAAACCCACTAAATGTATATTATTAAAAATTGGAATCTTACTAAAACCATGTTTTTTTCACAGAACAGGGGTAATAAGATAATTAATAATACATCAATAAAATAATAATCATATAAAATAATAATTTCGGTGGTGCATCTCTATGTCACTGTATTTCTCCGGTTCAATAAACTCTAGAACTTGGTTTTGCTTTAATTTTCAAAATTGCAACTGATTGTGGTGATGATTCAGACAAACGATAAAGTAAGTAACAACATTTTTTTAATTATTTTTTTTTAATAATTGTGCATTTAAAATGTGTATTTATTATCACAAAATTTTTGCCAGGTGTACAAATACTTTCAGCTTCATAAATCCTGCAATTATATATCCCGTGCTCTTTCATAATAAATTCACTTTGATCAGTCACAATATTTATTTCTCAATTAATTCGTTTGTCGTATGTCATATCTTGGTTGACTGAAAAGTTTGTTCTTATTAGTCCCAGGAGAGTTTAGAGAGTGGTTTGGATGGTAGAAGAAGTCGGGGACGCTCGAGAAAGATTTAACGCCTTATCTCTGCATTGGAATGAGATACGGAGTCGAATGAAATTCGACATAATTTAGTTCTTCAACACAAACAATATGGACTTCATGATACTACAATCCTTGAGCAACGCCGGGTACGCGTCAGCTAGTTATCTTATGTAAAATATATCGCACGTTATATTATACTTCATTTTTATTGTTTATTTATATATAACCGAGAGCAAAATAAATTTCAAATTCTCCAAAATAGGGCAATGAGAACAATACTCAGACGAAATAGATATTCAAAAGTTAATAAAATGTTAAACGAACTAAATTGGCTAACGGTGAAACAGATGTTGACCTTGAACAAGATGATATTTGTACACAAAATAGTAAACAACCTGATACCCAAATATCTTTCAAATAAAATTGTATACAACAAGGACATACACAAACATAAAACTAGGACGTACAATGAAATCAGGCTACCAAAAAAGGACAAGGCGAATACACAGAACAGTATATTCTATGTTCAACTCTATAACAAAATCCCGAAGGAAATTGCTGTGATAGAAAATATTAATAAGTTCAAAAATGAATTAAGAAAATATGTCTATCTCAATTATTAATGTTTCTTTTTTTGTGACTTTATTGAAATATTTAAAGAAAGATTATGTTTGCCAAACAATGTACATGTTTATATGTTTATAAAACTATTAGCACACACAAAGATGTGAGCTAACTTAAGATTAATAAATAAAGGGATGAAATACTATAACGCGCTGCCGGAAAACCTTAAGACTGCCCCAATTGAAAAATTCAAGAAGTTGTGTAGAAGCCACATAAAACAAGAAAAAACATAGAATATTAACATGTAAAAATTAATTAGTCATTTGTAAACTTAAATGTACAAATTATTAAAATAAAATATATTTAATACAACATTTTTTTTAAATGTGTAATCTCACAGAAATTGATTTGACTTAGGTATGGGTAATGTTGGATGCAAGAATTAAAATGTGTAGGCTTGGGTGTGAAAATGAACAATCTGAAAGCATTTTGACTCTATTGAATGGTGTTCAATTCTTCCCAGAACTTTGCTCTCTCCGGGAATGGGTTCTGAATCAAGGTGCTGTCCTCGCTGATGTCGTAACAGTTGAATTCCTTCTCGTTGACTGGCTCCCAGAGGGTTTTGATATTATCCGACAGTGCCGGGGTTGGATTCCTGAAAACAAAACATTACAAATTATTTCAGAGATTAATAAATAAACCATTTATGTTTTTTCCTTACCGAGTGCTCCTTGCTTTTATATTATGTTTTGCTATTTGCTAAGACTAATTTTATCTGAATTCCAACCAACATCTACATCTAGTAGTAATGGAATCAATCACAATGAAAACTAAAAAATTCTTACAAGACAAACTTTTCGAACCAATTGTCTTTCTGATAAACAAATTATGGAATTTTTAAATCAGGTAATCCAAAATATATAAATAAGTACAGACAGATCACAATACTAAACACTCTATCTAAAATCTTAGAAACAACGATACAAATCAATTCATCAACTTCCTAGAATCTTACAAACTATTATTACAGAAACAATTTCATTTTAGAAAACATCTAGGACCATCGAGCACCGTTGCCTTAGTAATTGAATATAAAAAAGTGCATTGGTATATTCGTAGACTTTTCAAAAGCTATCGACAATATAAATACACTCGCATCTTTTTAACAAACCATAAAACATAAGGATTACTGATAGTGAACTGATTTTTTTTAAAGTAACAAAGCAAACGCTAAAACTTAACAACATATTCAAATACGTAATTTACATAAGATTTATTTAATGCCACGTAGAATGTGAAAACGAATTCACTAGTTTTTTTTAATGATACTGTTCTCGTAATTAATGGAACTAATTTAGCTGAAACATAGAAAACTAAAAAAAGAAAAAAGCAGAAGGCAAACTAAGCAGAATAATTATTATGACTAGACTACCACTCACTTACACTTAATGCCACATAAGACTCTAATAACCGGGGTTTGCTTGACCCTCACATTTTAATTATTTCTGATGATCGTATTACTAAAATTTTAAATGTTTCTAGAGGGAATTCCCGATGAATTTATTTAGTTATTTAAAAAGATCGATTTTCTAGGCCTGCTAGGGCAAAATCGACCACAAGTTCGTCCATTTTGCCGGGCCGAGTTCCGAATATTGTTTTTACACGGCTTTATCACTTATGTCGTTAAGATTTCCACTTTATTTTTGAGATTTGATAGGGCAAAATCAACCACAGAGCTGTTCTATACACCAGGGCCGCGCGTTGCACATTATTGTGCCCGAGCTTCACTAACGTCGTTAAGGTTCTGGCTTTATTTTAGGGTATTGTCGCATCTTAATGCTAATAAAACCTAATTCATCACCATAAAAATGAAAAAAAAACAAAAATCAGAAACCTGAACTTGAAAATTCATAGTTCGCATCATCTAAATGGGCATTGTAATAATTATCCGACATTAGATTATACTGCCCCTGCATACATTCTGGAATAAACTCTAATTATTATTATTATTGGAAAATGTTTACCACATTATCTAACATATCTAGATGTAAAATTTGATTTATATTTAAATTATTTTTTAAATAACAAACATTTAACATATTTTTTTCAAACCACCAGTATTTCCAAATTAGAAAAAGATTTGGTTAATTTAAAAAAAAAATTAAATACAATCAAATTTAGTAATATTTTTATTAAGTTCTGCGTATGGAACGTTTTGGTGAAACTCAAACCGTTGGGTTGGATATCTCCAAAGTCTTTGACAGAGTCTGGCACCGGGCGCTTATCGGGAAGTTACCATCGTATGGGATCCACACAACCCTGCATAGTTACTAGTTAGTAAGACCCTTTATTTATATATGAAAGGGTGTAAGTTCATTGTTCAAGCGGGACGTGATTATTTACTAGTTCCCAAAGTGTATTTAACAAACTTCTCCACCTTCCCCTTCCCCCATCTCATCCCCCTTCCCTCCAATCTCACAACACAGTAACACACCCCAATCGGGAATAACATACTCTCACTGGATTTGGTTAGTAGGGAGCACTAAGGATCCATGTGCGGTAATAGCGTAAAAACAATACTTACCCAGTTCTAGCGAAGTTGGTCCACATCTCGGTGATAGAGTGTATAACGGCGATGTCCTGGGCGGAGGCCACCTGCTTCTTCAGTTCCTCGGATGAAGCTTTGAATAAGTATCTCAAATCATCTCCGTGGGCTGCGCCGGAGTAAGGGACCAGCAACATATGCTTCATGGTGTTGAGCGATCCAGCGTAGGAAAATCGGTAGTAATATGTCGCTGGAATAAGCTTCGAGAACATCTTCACGGAATATTCCGTATCCCTAATAATAGCAAAGTCGGACATCAAATTGCAGAATTTTTCAATAAGGTTATCCTGGGTAGCAAAATAGAATTCCTTTATTTTATTTGCGGCTACGTATCGCTTAGCGGCATTCAGTCTTGTCTTCAACTCTTTCGGAATGTATTCTTGGAAATTGGGAATCAATTGATCCAATGTAATCGTCTCCAAATTCATTCCAGCTAATTTCATTGTGAAGGGGACTCCTTCATTGGATGTGACTCCGGAAATTGTTGGAACTTTGTTGTATTTACCAAGTCTCTGTAGATCCCTGGCGCTCTCAGTAATAATAGCCTTTTTTGACGGGAATGGTTTTTCAAGAACTGGTGAAAATGGGATCTCAGTTCCTACACTTAATTCAGGTGCATTGGCAGCTTCTATCAATGATTCACATTGGACGTTGGTCAAGAACCTCGAAAGATCGTTAATGTTCTTGTAGTTACTATTTTTGAACCCCAACAGCTCTGCCAATTTTATTGCACTTGCCACGGGATCGGATTGGACGGCCCACTCACTGGCGCTGGATCCTGACTGAAAAATGGCTTTACTGAATAGACCCTTAGCTATCGGAGACATTGTGAGGTAGTGTGCGGAAACAGATCCAGCACTCTCTCCGAATATGGTAATATTCTTAGGATTTCCTCCGAATTGACGAATGTTATCGTTAACCCACTTCAAAGCCATAATCTGATCTTTAAGTCCAGCATTTCCAGGGACTTCAGCGGTGTTCAGGCACAGAAATCCGAGAGGGCCGAGTCTATAGTTGATGGTTACGAGGATGACGTTCTTGTCCACGAGGTAATCAGGTCCATGCATCTCTTTGCCACCGGAGCCAATCTTGAATCCACCGCCGTGAATCCAAAACATCACGAGTCGGTGGTAGCTCTTTGGGGGGTATACACGTTCAGGTAAAGGCAGTCCTCTTTTCCTCGGAAAGTGTTTGTCATCATTTCAAATTGAGGGCTTTCGTTTCCCTCCACCGTTGCATCCAGCACTCCTTCCCAATGTTCGGAAGATTGAGGATCCTGAAAGTAATTTTATGTTTTGTGTCAGGCAGCATTATTTCATTTATGCAGGTTGAAACGGCGAAAGATATTAACTGATCAGAGAATGTCGCACCGTTACGTTGCATCACTCATAATTTGAATGATGGACAAATGTTGTCGAGGGTCAGTTTTTTAATAAGATTAAAATCTCTTCCATATATACATATTCTTCAACTCAATACCGGTTGAAATGTACACTTATCCCACCACTCAATGTTTCAATTGCTGCCATTTTAGTCATACCAAGCTGCATGCAAATCCCCACCCAGATGTTTTAAATGTGGAGAAAACAACCCATCATACTAATGTCTTTCATTCTCTCCACCAGTGTCGTGACGCTTTCATTGTCTCAACTTCTCGGGCTCTCATTCCGACATCAACTCTTCTTGCCCAGTACAATCTCACCAAAAAATATAATCTTTTCTATGGCCTCTCAGAACTTCTCTTTTCTGAAAGCTTCCAAACTATATCCGCCTTCACGCACATCCACATTCGTGTATTGAAATCATAGCTCAAACTAAACCTCTTCCCTCCATCTGTAAAATTATCAGTTTCTCTCAAATCTCCGATTCAGAAGATCATTTTGGATAATTTTATCTAAAGTGATCTTCTTCCCTTATACAAATTAAAATATAGTTTTTTCCCCAAAAATTTTAGAAGGGAACGGCATCTTTTCCAATCTCCTGTCAATAATATGTTCAATAAAATTTATTATTTATTTATTTATTTGGTACAATATTTTTTACATTTTAAGTTTTCCAGTAATGTAGGCCTCACTGGGTGGCTTGCCCGTGCTGAGGCCTTCATTGGTTCTTCTAAATGGTCCAACTCTTCTCTTTAATTTACTGATGTCTCCAAATCTCCAGACTCTCCAAACTGTGGTATAAGTATTAAAGTTTACCACAATAATTCTAATAACAGAATATCTCATTTAATTTCGAACCAATTTAAAATATTTATTTTATAAGCAATAATTATTAGCCTGAAACACTTCCTTTTATCAGGAGATTTTTCAATGTGGATGAGGCTAATAATTATTGCTTTTAAAATAATTGTTACCCTTTGTGCTATGCATAAAAAAATCTTGTCTTAAAAACATTAGTTTACCAAAAAAATAATAATTAATTTAAAATATGTTCAGCTGAGTGCATTGCAATAATGGAATCTCTCAAAAAAATAATCAAAAATAATTTTGAACCTTCCCTTGTTCTCTCTGATTCTCTCAGTTCCCTCCAAAAACGTAAATCCAGTCCTCTTCTTCATCCTGATGATTGCTTTGTAAGCCTTATTCGAGTTCTGGTAGCCTTCATTCAAAGCTCTGGAAAAACCGTAACTCTGATTTGGATTCCTGGACATATTGGCATCGTGGATACTGATATTGCGGATTCCTTGGCAAAACAAGGAGCATCCAACCTTATTGTTACCCTCGTAAACTACATAGCTCTATCAAAAATTTTTTTTTCCTCAAAGATAGACCCCGAAAAATTTGGGCAGAGTATGGCACATTCCTAATCAATCCAAGGGAGCCTGTTATGCTTCAATATACTGGACTATCCCATCAAAACCATGGTTTCAACAATTCCCCCGTTTCTCCAAAAAATAATTTTTCTCACTTATTCGAATGAGGATGGGACATTGTTCGGTTCCTTCTCACCCTTTTAAAATTCAATTGCTTCGACTCCTCAGATTGTAAATTTTGTAGTCTAGAAGTGGGAACTTTATATCACATATTTTTGACTGACTCTCTCTAAACAAATATCCTCTCTTCTATCAGGCCTTATCTAAAATTGCCTTCCCGCCATTCAGCATCTCATCTCTTCTAAGTCTGAATTCGCCAGCAATCTTCCGTATAATTATGAAATTTGCCAATTTAAACAAAAAATTATACAAGTTCACTTTCCCTCTCTCCATAATTTGAAATGACGGCCTATAACATCCTTGAAGGGTAAAAGCCCGAAACATTTGAAAAAATAAAGTAGTTAGGTAGGTTTTTAAGAACCTACTTACAAATCTTACGATTTCAGAGAAAAGTTTGGTTTTGGTTTACTAAACAAGAGAAAATTAGAAACATCCTTTTTTGGTCGCGAAGTCTACTCTTAACAGACTACTAGTAATACATATTAAAATATGTAATAAAAATTCAAAATAATGAAAAATATTAATTACCTTAAATCTCAGGTTTCCGATTGGAGGTTTGGCATATGGAACGCCTAAGAACGCCTTGTATGAAAACTCTGAGTCGGTTTTCAGGTTGAGTCCTTCAATTCTTCCCTGTTGAACGGTGACCTGGGGTCTCAAGGTTGCTATTAATGATTTATCCATGACTGATGCTAGTGGCGCTTCCAAAGTGTTAATTGATGGTGCAACTGATGCCTCCAAAACGTTGACTGGTGGTGCTACTGGTGCCTCGAAAGTGTTGACTGATGTTACCAGTCGTGCCTCCAAAGTGTTGAATGTCGTTGCCATCGGGTCTGCAATAGTTGCCTGCGGTTTAGGTCTTTGTAGTTTATCCACTAACTCCATGACTGACACTTCTGATTTCTCAGAACTATCAATTGTTATCCCCTTTGGTCTCTCCATACTGTCTTGACTAAAGTATTTTTTTATTTAAAGTAATACCGGACGTATGAATTCCGATACCTCAGTTTACACACTGAAGAATATATCTCTAATAAAAGCGAATTGTAAACGTTCTACTAACCAAAATAATTTATAGTTATGACAATAAAATTTTGCGATAATGTTTTGATATCAGTCGGATAATAATCCCTTTCTGCCTTATCTCAACTTTGGCAACATGAAGGTAAAAGGTGGGCCAAAAAGTTCGTTACGTTTATTACGCTTGAAATAGCGCCTGCTTCTTCCCCGGAGAGAGAAATCAAAGGGACTCAGGTCTGCACTCCTGAGGGGGGCATGCTCTTCTACAATGATACATTCGACGTATGGCATGTCTCACTGTCTTAATTGCAGCCGTGTCCTGCTATCATCGGCTTTAGATTCATGCAGTTGCGAGAATAAAATTTCTCGTAACAGTGCCGTGTTCCGGTCAGAATTTACGGTTACATATTCATTTTGGTGATTCCGTTCAAACCGGGATTGCATTGTATGGAAGTCCTAAGTCTAGCTTCCACCTTCTTGTTGACCTTGGACGTCCTGCAGGCTTTTGACCCACGAATTAATCACACTTTTACAGGCAATGAATCAACCAAGGAGATCTATTAACCAAGAAACTTATTGGGGAATCATCGAATGTTTTAATCCTCACCAAACTCGCACCGCTGCCGCATACCGTTTGAACGCAATAGTGATTTTATAATCGAACGTCTTTCTGGCTCAACCTTTATAATGTAAAACCAACTAAAAATAGTCGTAGATATTTTCAATATTTGAAGCGGCTTGGTCGATAATTTAGAAATAACCTTAATTATAATCACATCTAGTTCTAGGGAGCTAAAAGCACGATATATTATTAAACTGTAAAAACTTATACTGTAAATGGTATATTTTATACTGTTGATATTAAAATAAATAAAATATTTAAAACCAGTAATCAATGGTACATCCTGTGATGAAACCCGAGATGAAATTAATGATGAAACCAGTGATGATCTCAATGATGAAGCGTGTGTTGAAATCGGTGATGAAACATGATAATAAGTCACTGATGAACCAGTGATGTAACGAGCGGTGAAATCAATGGTAATTAAAAATGCTATTAAATCCCTAATGAAACTTGCGATGAAACCGGCTATGAAATCAGTGGTGAAACCTTTGCTGAAACCAGCGATGGAATCAAACTGAATCATTGTATCACACATTTTCAGAAAGCGGACCACTCAATCTGTGAACGTGGGGTCTGAATCGGTTAACACCTGTAATTGAAATAAATTGTAAATTGAAAGCGCACTATTCCTTCGTATCATTAGGCACATCGTAGGTGGTCAATGAAATTTAGCAGATGTCTACCAAATTGGCAGTCTTTGAAAGCTTAAACTACTAAAAAAATATTGTACTATTGACCTTATAATCTATGCATGATTGCATCGTAAGATTCTGTAAAATTCAAAGACTGCGATGACCTGGTCAATACTAGCCATGTGGAAATTATGCCAGATGACAGGTCACCGAAATGTAAGGCCTCAGTGGATGCCACAAGGGTTTGCAATCCCGCAATCCCGCATTCCGCAGTCCTGCGGGATTTCAGCAATATTTGATCGTTCGGGTTTGCAGGATTTTCATGTGCGGGATTAATTCTAAGTTTACACGAAAAACGTTTAGACAAATAAGCCATGGACAATATTTGATGAGGAACTGAACTTGATGTTAGGAAAACAGGATTGAGCCGCATCTCAAGCTGGGAAACTTCAAGACCTGGAATCGGTTTCAAAGAAAGACATTTTACTTTTTTGGGAACGGAGGTATAAGAGGAAAATAGTTCAATTAGCACACAACTTCTTGATGAAAGTCCCACCAACTAGTTAAATGTGTAGAAGCAGAAAAAAACGTTGTCCGCTGGTTGACTTTTGTTCACAAATGTCCGTTCGCATGTGAGTGACTGACTCTCCATAGTACATGTTTTTTAAAAATCTTATTTCTTTAAGTCTTCTTAAAATAGTTGGTATGTTACCTTTTCAATACATTTTTATAATATTACTAATACCAGAGATGATTAATGCCAAATGCTAAAAAATGTATGAAATTTTGGCATTATTTCAATTTAATTCCGCTTGGAAAAAATCCCGTGAATCCCGCGGGATCGCGCGGTGTTCGGATGTCACCCAGAGGCAAACCGAGGAAGAGATGGACTGACTGTGTTGTCAAAGATTTTAAAATATAAACATGATATCGAGGAGATAACCTGTAAAAATCCAAATGTTTAAATCTACCCCTATATACATTATTACCAGGTACCTAATTACATCTCCAAACATTGTGTTTTATATGCCAACATAACCGTAACACTTACACTTTATAACAACACGCATTTGCGATAAAATCGTGCATTTTTATACGATAAGACTCGGGTCTAATTATTATTATTATCCCTTTACCTTGTATTTGTACGAATCTATTTACAGTATTAGCATTTTTAATCCGCGATAACGGACAAATTTGTGGTGAGTTACAGGAAAACGTCATATACTTGTACTTACAAAAATATTCTAAAGCGTTTTAAAACATGGAATGGGATAACTGCCCGAAGGCAGTAGAACCATGGTATCGCCATTTAAGCAATAATAAAGTGAGGGCGGAGAAGAAGAAAGAGAAAGGGAAGGTTAGACAGTACCTGGCTATTCAGATCTGGTCACTTAACATTGCTTAATTCATTTGAAGCTATATTTCGATCCTGGATGGTTGCTTAAAATGGATCGCTACTGAAATTCTTTTCAATCTGGAATAGGTAATAGGTTTTTTATCTGTGGCCTCTGGATTCAGAGTCAAGGAGATAACCAGCCTGCCACGGAGATCATCTGGATTAAAGGATCACCACTTCAAATGTTTTACATAAAAATTAGAATCTTACCACTTCCATATAATGTTCGAAGGTCTCCGTGGTCGTGGGGTAAGGCTCTCAAATTTCGGCGTGCGCAAGTAAATTTATTTGTATTAATTTGTTTTGTTTCACAAATAATATCAAATATAATATATTTGCGGCACGTTCCAGAGCGGAAGATCCTCTCAGCATCGCCCTGGTGAAAGAAAACCATTCCGTATTGTGAAATAGCTTTAGCCATTTGTGGTGACCAAATTTTAATAGACAGGTACTTCCCCACCTTCCTCTTTTCCTTCTCATTTCCCTCCCCACTATCTTCAGCCTAAGTAAATACACTAATTTGTGGGGAATACCATGGTCTCGCTGTCTCCAAACGATTAGGAACAGTCTTTGATTGAAATAACATCTAAAATTCAAACCGAAAAATCGTTACTTTCACATAAATAATAATCGCTATAATCAGTGATCGAGGCATTGGAATGAGAAATCACAATACTTACTTTGTTGGTTAATCATATTGATTATATCATAATCATCATATGATAATAATATTTCGTACATCATATTATCTTACATTAGTAAGTACAAATTGAAATTATCTCCCGAGTAAAAATAAATACCGCCTAATTATAAAATTCTGATTGCCTATTGTCAGGTGCTCTGAACCACTAAGCTGCGTTGGCTTATTCCCAACCCGCCAGATAATTCAACATGTACTAGTATTTCAATAAGCAAATATTGTTTATTATACTTTTTCACCTGTAAACAACCAACTTTATTTTTGTAGAAAAGGCTTTGGTAGTGCTGAATTTCCCACATTAGTTTATAATTAAAAAAATAATAGTATTATATAGATATAATATAAATATAGATATAATATGTCTCGACGCCATCTAGACATATTATATATAAATATATTCTATCTTATCCTATCTTTCCCTTTCTATTGCTTATAATAATTTGTTATCCTTTGTGCCATGCATAATTTTTTTTTGTCTTATAAGCATTAGTTTTTTATTGAAAAATCGAATAAAGGTGTAACGTAGTTACTTCAAGAAATGTGGATAGATCACACTTACATCAATATACACGTTCTTCAAGAATTATCCAAAAATACATACACTCACATATAAATGTGTGTTTTCATGTTTCAATATATGTCTGTGAAAAAAAAAATAACTTTCTACTACAACACATACCTGTCACACTTAATCACAAACACGTTAACACCTCAGCACAGGTTCTCCTAGTGAGGTGTTCACGTAACATACAATATCACCCACACACAGTTTTACCTATATCAACCTACGTTCTTTATTTTTTCTGTACTTTTTTCTCTGTACTACAATATAAACCACTGTAATCATTTGTAAAATGTGTATTCAAGAATAGACATAAATAAATAAATCTTGTTTTTGTGCAATGGCAAGGTGAGCCTGGCGTAAGTGGTGACATAGGAAGCGGGAGGTATCAAGAGAGGCAAGATAGAAGTGTTGTGATTTGTGTGCTTTTTGCAACACTGAAACATGATTTTGCCTCGAATATCGACGCAGTTCAAAAGGAGTGTGTTATTTCTAATTAATAGTAATGTGTAATTAGAGGAGTTTCAAACAAGTTCCCCGTTCCTCCCATTGACGGCGTAATTTCCCGCTGTCGCTTTGGACGAGAATAAAAATAGCTGCCATGATTGGTGCCGAGCGTCTCCTTTGTTTAGTGCGTGATCGGAGTTGAAAACAAGCCCTGGAAAATATGCCGAGATCCGCGGTATCATCATCATGCTCATACCTACAAAAGATCGGTAACATATTGCCGCTTGATTCCCGGACACCTCGTTACCGTCCAGAAGAAATCCTGTAAGATCACGCCTAGAAGAGAATGCTACCTTCAACCAGAAGAACACGCGTTTGTAAATTCATTTCTTTTTCTTTCTCCCAGGTTTTACATGCTAAATATATTGATAGATGTTAGAAGCGTTTGTTCTTATTTTATACAATACAGGGTGTATCGGCACGTACCCGACAAACTTTAACCAGCTTTTCCTTAGCACATTTGGAGTAAAAAATGTTATGGGCACTTTGCTGTACGGTAACATTTTTTTTCAATTAAAAACAAAAAATGATTAAAAAATCCACACTCCGTCACTGTCATTGGCATTGTTTCTCGTGTTCAACAGCTGTTATTAGCAAGTGTGTCAAAAAGCGTGTTCGCTCTTTCATACACACTAAATAATAATAGCTAAAAATGAGACGAATGGTGCCATGCCATTTCGTTGTGATCGTAAAAGCGCGCTAATGTAGGTAGGTACGTACGTATATTATTCAACGAAACTCGAATAAAATATTGCCAGGTGGGTTTTCAAACTTTGACAAAGGATAAAACAGTGGTGACATGTGGTGAAAATATGAATAGTAAAAATTTTATTAAAAATAAATGTTACCGGACAGCAAAGTGCCCATAACATTTTTTACTCCAAATGTGCTAAGGAATAGCTGGTTAAAGTTTGTCGGGTACGTGCCGATACACCCTGTATAAATCACAAATCTCATTATATTTATTACACGTAAAAATGTGAGTAACATTTTTCTACGTCACATGATTATACCTGACAAAGAGTATAAAATAATAAATCATGAAGTAATAAATATTTTTTAAATAAACTTTGATTTATTTATTGTTTTCAAGTTTAATTTTTAGAACTACATTATATTTTTTATTTATTTTATACTATACTCAATAATAATATTATTCAATTTATAAAAACAGTTTATTTATAAATAAGTTCTGATATGTAATTATTATTACGTGTGACAGCTGTTTCGCCCTATAAAGGCATTATCAAACTGTGGCACAACTGTGGAAAACATGATCGAGAAAACAACAAACACTCATTTGACATTTACCGGAAACCTACGTTTACAGACACGACCATTAATTCTAAATCTTTGCACCCATGGTCACATTAATTATATTATAAGCTTATCACTCAATGATATACATATAGACTTACCTAACATCCCGCTTGACAATAAAGCATGCGAAAAGGAAAAAAGTATAATTTTATCCATTGCAAAAAATAACGGCTTCAAGGATAAAGACATTAAATTTAACTTAATCTACCCAACGGTTAATAATAAAACTAATAATAACTTTGGGTGTATGGAATTTGTCGGACCGACATCAAATAAAATTGCTTATGTCCTAAGGCTGCCTTTACACTTGTAAGTTTTTTCCTGTAAGTTGCTCACGTAAGCGACTTACGACAAATTTACCAATGTAAACGACACCATAAGTCACTTACCGTAATTTATACCAAGTTACAGAAGTTTTTTTTACGTAAGTTTTTGACAGGTCTAATCGCTCACGCGGGAATTTACGGCTCTCTCACAGCTTATCAAAACAGATTGATAAGTTGAGACGCTTACCGTAAGTTTTGACGTCACTGTCGGGATGGTAAAACAGAAATCTGCAACACTGACAGGTCTTTCTGCCGTTGCTCCTCGGGACTTGTTTATTTGTCGCCATGAACAGCTTTATGAAAGAATACACTGCAATAATCTATGGAGACTAACATAACATTTTATTTATTTTTATTTATTTATTTATAATGTATTACAAAAAACATGGTAAGTAACACATTATTCCCAATGAGTTGAGATAAAACTCATTACGGGAAGTACAGACACATAAAATACATTTTACAAGGATATTACACTTTTTTTAAAAAAATACAACATATTGAAAAGGAAAAGAAAAATAAATAAAAAAGGAAAAGTGCATTGTCGAAAAAAAAAGAAAAATACATTGTTAAGAATAGAGATTTTAGAAATACTGAGAGATATCTATACACATGAAACATAGTAAACCAACATATGAAAGCGAGCGAAAATTCACTGGTTTAAAAACATTTTCAGGAAATAATCTTTAAGCGTTTTAACTAATATTTTTTGTTAGTTACTGATTGCTTTATTTCATTAGGTAATGCATTGTATTGTCTATATGCAATATATTGTACTGAGTTAATACCAAATTTTGTTGTGTGGGTGGACGATGCTAGGTGTATAAGATTTTGGGACCGTGTTTTGTGCTTATTTATCATTAACACAATGTCATGTTTAAAAAATGCCTGTGTAAATGTGTGATAATGATTCTAGTATTCGACTTCACTGATGGATCAGCCATCAAACTTCTCAATAAATTAATAACTCCAATGAATGCATACGAAAATGCAATACAAGAATACATAGGAAACATTACCTGACGCCAAAAATCGAAGAGTCCATTATTTTTTCTAACTAACTAACCATCACGCCGTTTCCCCGCAGGGGTAGGCTGAGAGGACGGACCGCCAAACAACTCGGTCTTGGCACACATTCCTTGCCTCATTCACATTCATACATCGTCTAATACATAGGTACTCTTTTATTATTCTGACTCTTGACATGGCCCGACTCAAGTATCTGATTCACTTGGTTGTGCCATGTCTTCCTCGGGCGTCCCCGACTTCTGCTACCATTCACATTTGCATCGTATATTCTCCTTACACTCCTTTCTTCGCTCATTCGCTCTACATGCCCAAACCATCTAAGCGTCCCTTTCTTGATCTTACTCATTACGCTTACATCAGCCTTGTACTCTTTGATGGATCTCCGCATTTCTCACACGATCGTACATGGTGTTCACACATACGCCTCAGGAATCTCATTAATTTTTCAGCTGGTGAAATAGCATTAGCGAAAACGAGTATCATTCTTTTTAATTAGCGGTCCAACCATTTCCAATATGTATTAGACGTTAGTTGCTCTAATTTGGATAAAAAAGAATTTTCGTTGATCCTCAATAATTCTTAATTCGAACGAAATCCCCATCAGTACTTTTTCTTTGAAGCCAACTCCTAATCCAACACTCTGCGGGCCCTTACGTTTTTGTTTGACAAAATTGTGCATATTATCGCAGCGGCAATCCGTTATGTGCGGAATTGGGTAGGTACTATATGGGGATCCATGATCTAACCGTAAATAAACAAATCCCTTATCAAATATTAGTAACTGACAGCTGTCAAAGTCGGCGGCAACGCGTTGTTGTCAAGAAGCCATCTTACCAAAAATAGAATTACTGATGTAGGGATAGGATCGTCGATCGGATAGGTCGTTGGATAGAGGATCGTCGATCGAGATAGAGTCGAAAAGTCGTTTTTTGTGGTTTGCGACATAACCACAGAAGTCGTTTTTGTCTGGCTTGAGAAATCAGCCAGGCCCCGCTACTTTTGCCGGCCGGAGGGATCCCACCGGCCCACCGAGCAGGCGCTCGCGCCCACCCAACTGCCTTTATCAAGGCAACACTTTCGCTATACTCAAACAACGCAGATTCACGCTGGCCCCCGCAAACCGCCCACAAGCTCCAGAGACGTGCTCACTCTTCAAGAGGAGGCACCGACTACCGCCTGTCAAAATGTTCCCGACGAGGATGCTCCCCGCTGACCACGAGGACTCCCCGGTCGTGGTACCACCCGGCGCTCACCAAATTGCGCTTCGCAAGAAGACCGGGACCGTGCGCCTTACGGTCCCCGCACCACAGCCCCGCTCCGAGGACCCAAGGACCCGGAGACCATCCACCACCACGACTGCCACCACGCCCGACGAAACTGAGATGACGGAGCCCGCAGCAGGCCCCTCCTGGGCAACAGGACCCAGTCCTGCCCCCAGGCGCCCCCCGATAGGCCCAGCGTCGGCCTACGTGGCGCCTCCGAGGCCCCAGCAGCCGATGGAGACGGCTGCCCCCCAGGATGGAGGCTGGACGAGGCCGTCCAACCCCGCAAAGAGGCCCATGTCCCCACGGGGACCACAACCGCTCCAGTGTGGCAACCGATTTGAAGAGTTGCCCGAGGTAAGCGAAGGCGCCGGCGCGCCGCGTAATAAGCGTGCCAATACTAATAATTCTTTCTCCCCCGCAGGTACCGGAAGGAGAGACCGTGTTCCCCCGGTTGTGATGACCCTGGGGAACATGACACACGCGCAGATCACAGCTGCGGTCCAAGGACATCTGGGGGCGGGTAAGCTCTTTACTTTTAGGTACAACAGGGGCGGCACGGCCAACATCTTCGTGCGCACGATGGAGGACCATCGCGCCCTCACCAATGGACTGCGAGCGGAGGCGCGCGGCTTCCACACTTTCACGGCCGAAGCCGAAAAAATGAAGAAGGCCGTGATCAAGGGCCTGCCACTAGTAGAAGTACAAGACATCGCGGCGGATCTGGAATCGCAAGGATTCCCAGCTGTGAAGGTGGTCAAGATGACTGCCTCAAATGAGTATCCCATATACTTAGCTCACTTCAATAAGGAAGTCAACATGGGACAGCTGCGCGCGGCCGTCAAATACCTATGCCACTGCCGCATTCGACTCCAGAAGCACAGGAGTAATCACCTTCAGCACGGCACCCAGTGCTACAGATGTCAAGACTTCGGACATGGGTCCCGAAACTGTTCGCACACAGCAAGGTGTGTAAAATGCTTACTGGAGCATGCTTCGGCAGAATGCCCCAAGAAGACGAGAGACGAGCCCGCCGCATGCTGCAACTGCTCAGGCCCGCATCCCACCAACTACAGAGGCTGCCCCAAGCGGGTAGAGTACGTCGCCTCAATCCAGCAGCGACCTGCCAGAAGGACTCAACGCCCGCTGGCAGAACAGAACCCGAGCAGGCCACCTCCTCAGCCGAGGACGGATGGACGCACATGGGCCAACGTAGCCGGAGGCACCGCCCCCGCCCAAGAGCAGCGCGAGACCGCGCCGCCCCCACAGCCCCGCCCCCAGCCCCGCTCACAGCAGGAGCCCGTGCGCGCGCCCACCACTACAGAGGACGACCTGGACATCATGGCCCTGCTCCAAGGCCTCCTGAGGATGCGATCGCAGCTCGCCCGCTGCACATCAAGAGCAGAGAAGCTCGTCGTCCTGATGGAGCTCCTCACGACCACCCTCGATGTCTAATCCCGAGAAGGTGAGAGTCCTCGTATGGAACGCATTTAGCGTGCGCAACAAGACAGACGAACTGCTCGCTTTGGCAAATGAATTAAACACCGACATAATTCTCTTATCAGAATCCCACTTGAATCCAAGCGTACCGCTGAGAGTGCAAGGCTTCGAGATTTACCGAGACGACCGACAGGGAAGATCAGGCGGAGGAACCGCAATATTCGTTCGACAATCAATGACGTCCACAAGAATTCCCACTCCGAAGTTGAAGCACGCTGAAGCCACGATTATCGAAGTCACCATAGAGGGTAGAGCGCATACCATCATCTCCGTATACTGCACCCAAAGTAACCTAGTGAGAGAAGATCTCAATAAATTGCTCAATCTGGGACCAATCGTTGTGATGGGAGGCGATTTGAACGCCAAACACAACTACTGGAATAACTACAGAGGTAATGCGAACGGAAATACGCTCTTTACACACATGCAGACAAATACCTATTCGATAATGGCGCCCGACAGACCCACGTACTACTCGCAACGCTCTAGATATCCGAGTACACTGGATATAGTACTCGAGAAAAATGTTAAGACAATATCTCCACTGCGCACTTTAGACGAGCTGTCTTCGGACCACCTGCCCGTGTGCTTTACTATAGGCGGCACAACTTCAAGGACCCCCAGAAAACAGCGCAATTATAAGGATGCGGACTGGGAAGGATTTAAAAAGGAAGTCAACGAACGAATTCATCTCACTTCGGGAACTCTGCGCTCGCCACAAGAAATCGACGCAGCTACAAGCACTCTCACAGAGATTCTTCAAACAGCACAAGATACACACATTCCTCTCAAAGAAGTACATTCATACACGATCAAGCTTCCCGAGCACGTTTTATCGCTCATCAAGGACAAAAATCGCCTGCGACGCATGTACCACCGCACGCGTGACGAATACTTCAAGACAGCGTACAACAGCCTGCAGAGGGAAATCAAGACCGAAATCGCAGAACGCAAGCGCGAACTTTGGGACAAAAAAGTCGCGTCGCTCACGCCGAAGGATAATTCATTATGGAAAATGGCTAGCGCGCTGAGACATAAAGATTTCACAATCCCCCCGCTACAGAAATTGAACGGCCCCGGGACGGCTTTGTCGCTACAAGAAAAAGCTGACACACTCGCCGACGGCTTCGAGAGAGCCTACGCCGCTACAGACGGCCTTTCCGACCCGGCTACGGACCGGATCGTAGCTGACTCTCTACGAGATTTGAACGAAGCAGAGCAGACAAACGCTGAAGATATTCATTTCACAACGCCGAGCGAGATTGCGGTCACAATCAAGCGACTCAGAACGAACAAGGCGCCGGGAAGCGATCAAATTCACAACATTTTACTCAAACATCTCCCTCAAAAAGCCATCATCTACACTACAAAACTGTTCAATGCCTGCCTCATGACTGGGCATTTTCCCCAGATTTGGAAATCGGCGACCGTGCTGCCATTCGCAAAGCCGAATAAAGATAGAACGCAGCCGACAAGTTACCGGCCGATTAGCCTACTATCTACGTTGAGCAAGGTATTTGAACAAATTATACTAAACAGGCTTGTCCCACACCACGACGAACACAAGACTTTGCCAGACGAGCAGTTCGGCTTCAGAAAGAGGCACTCCACGACCCATCAACTCACCAGAGTAGCGGAATACATCGCAAGAAAATTTAACGAACATCGCTTCACCGCTGCTGCGCTCATCGACCTAGAGAAGGCATTCGACACCGTATGGATAGACGGGCTCGTGCATAAGTTGCACCGCACCAACACGCCCATATACCTAACGAGACTGATACAGGAATACCTAAAGAATAGATCGTTCAGAGTGTTCATAAGGAACGTGTTATCTTCAATGCGTGAGATTCCAAAAGGCGTGCCGCAAGGAAGTTTACTGGGACCATTTCTCTTCATTCTGTTCACCTACGACATCCCCCGAGACGAGAGATGCAATCTGTCTATCTACGCAGATGACGTCAAACTATACGTTTCCTCGCTGAAAGCGAACATGGCCGCTATTTACCTACAGAGGGCGCTCGACGCGCTCGTAGAGTACTACAAGAAATGGCGCCTGAAACTGAACGAGGCGAAAACCGAAGCCATCATGTTCACGAGAAAACGTATAAATAGAACACCTGACTTCAACATCGAAATGGGAGGACACAGCATTGAATGGAAAGATGAAGTTACATATCTCGGCCTGACCATGGACTCCCGCCTCAACTGGAAATCTCACCAAGCAAAGATGCACGCGCGCACGCGAAAAGCGATCGGCATGATGAAGCCAATTTTCAATAGACGGAGTCCGCTACTTCCCAAAACCAAACTCCTCGTCTACTACTCGCTCATTCGTCCGGTACTCTCGTATGCGATTCCCGTATGGAGCAGCATCTCACACACAGACCACAAGAAACTACAGACACTTCAAAATCTCTGCATTAAAATCACATACAACACGAGACTCAGAACAAACTTGAAGAGATTACACGAACGAGAACAAATTCCAACTCTATACGAATTCACACACAGACTGACTGCACGCTTTTACAAATCACTCACACTTAGTAAAAATCCACTAATACGAGACATAGGACAATACAATGCTCCGAGCGACCTGACATTCAAATACACACACAGACTACCTAAACACATCCTCATGGACCATGACCACATATGGTACATACCAGAATCAGACGCGGACGAATAGCGAGCAGTAGGTATTTCCTAAACTCCCGACTTTCCTCCTAAATATATAATGTTTATATATCTATATAATATTTTATAATTTGTATGTATATGTATGTTTATTTTCTATCCTCCCATAAGTATATATTAACATAAAAACAGACACACACACATACATCTCAAAAATGCAGGACATCATATACCGATGTTACTGAAGGCCGCATACGTTTCAAGTTGACTTTCGGCCGCTCCTTCCGGGTAAGGTTTTCTGCGATTTTCCTTACTCCCAACGGCAAATGCGGAAGGACCCCAACAATAGGGCGCAGCCGAAATTTCCTCCCCCCCATTCCCAACACAACACAAACAGACACGTATGTAGTATATGGCCGCTGTCGGTCGCTGGTGGTGCTGATGCTGGATGAAAACATGCAATTTTAGTAGGGTTTTTACGTAACAAATTTTTTCCCTACCGAGAAAATACAAGGCCTCTAAGTCTATAAAAGCCAGGTAACATTTGAATAAACCCATATGAGGTAAAAATTGTGAGGCGCATATGACGCCGTTCTATTTGTATAAAGAACATTAACTTTAAATTCAGTAAATTTAAATGATTCACCACTTCATGGAATATAAGAATCTAGAAAATGAAAAAAAAAAAATTACTGGTGTAGCGGTCTCTGTGAGAAGTTCGTAAGTTAAACTTCCAAACAACTTCCGTGAGCATTATTTACGATAAGTTGGATGCATATGTAATCGCTCCTGTGAGTAACTTATCAAAAATTTACGAAAGTCGTAAATTTTACTTACAAGTGTAAACCCAGCCAACAGCTGTCACACGTAATAATAATTACATAGCAGAACTTGTTTATAAATAAATTGTTTTCACAAATTTAATAATAATATTTTGAGTATATAATTTTTTTTTTTAAAGAATTAAATAAACATGTACATAATATCTGCCACCGACGCCACTATTAAATTCCATGTGCCGACTAGGAACCCAAGACAAAATGTAACATTATTCTGCAATACATATACAACCAACTATCAGACACACTCACTAACCAATAGGATGCATGATCTGGGCAACCGACTCCACTTATAGAATGAAGCGTAACTAGCACTTCGTTGAATCCTAAAAATTATAGTAGCGTCGGTAATGTAGTTTTAGTAATTTATCTTATGTGCAGTATTGTTCTAGTTTCTATATTATTTATTTTTTTTGTTTATTCAAAAAATAGTTTTTAACATAACCTGCACATCTCACTAGGGCATCCCTGTGTCAAGTCATGTGCAGCTTTACAATTACATCATTTAAAAAATACATATAATTAAACTTAATTTAATAATAAAATTAAATTTAAATTTAAACCCAAAAAAGAAAAGTTGATGACACGGTTGTGTCGAGACTGGCAGCAAAAATAAACAAAAATTTAGTAACAAATGTACGAAAAATAAAACAAAGCTGTCTACAGAAGAAACATTGGGCAGTATATTTATAGTAAGTTGGCAACAATAATATTCTTCTGTAAACTAAAGTTCAAGTAAAGTGCTGGCTTAACAGACACAAGCGTAAGGTAACTATACCAACAATTACAAGATTGATGGTGTGAATATTATAATAAGAAAAAAAAAAACAAAATAACTGAACAAAAAAAAGGTAAATAATAACAGATAGGTAATAAGTAAATAATGATAATGATAATAAGTAAATAAATTAGGTAGAAAATAATTAAAGTAAATAATAATACGAAAATGAAGTAGCTAATAATAAGAAATAAACAATAATAACAATTGTTTTTAATAATAATAGTTGCTTGGTTACTGGAATGTAGCAAAAACGATACAATCATCTCCTGTTAGTTGTTTTGCAAAATGACAAAAATATCATTTACAACCAACGTAGATGAACAGGAGATTATTATGTCAACTGTACAGATGAACATGGATAGTCTAAGACCGCAAAAACCAAAAACAGGTATTCCTATGTAGCGTATGAAATATGTTCATTGTTTATTTCATATTTTTATATAAGTAAACTAGAAACAGAAATGTTGTAATATAGGAAAAAATTACATTTACTTTTCTCACAAAATTATCCGATTTCTCAAGTAAACGAACAAAGATTAGCAGACCAAAAGCGAGCTATTTTCAAAAATAATTTAATTCCTGCAGTAACATTAAATCAGATTAAAAAGGAAGCAGCAGATAGATTGCAAATGGGGAATAATTTAGAACAAATTAATACAAGTAATAATTTTATATCAGATGCATTGAATGTAGATAGTTTAGATAATATTCTAGTCGAAATGCCCAATGATATTACAGTAGATTCAATAACTTAGACGTTATTTATAATCTTAGGGAAATCAACTTAGATATATAATTATAGTAAAAAAAAAAATTATAATTATTTAAAAAATATTTTATTCCAAACTTGACGATAAACAAAATGTTATTTCGAATAATAATATTCCGTTGCCATATGAATCAGATATGCGCGATTTTTTGACTAAAATTTGTAGGAAAGATATAAAACATAACATGTCAAGTCCCTGGAAAGAAAAGAAAAATACTCATAATTGGAAAGCAACGGGTTGGGAGATTAAAAGAATTTGGCATTCTCAGACTATAAAAATATTACCATTTGTTATTTCGGCTACTGGCATTATACCTAGCTCTCTCATTCAAATACATGTAGGATTACGAAATATTTTTTAAATATTTATATTGAGGGATCAGTAGGATTTATAGGTCCAGTTAGAAGTTCTACCGAGCCGAACGCTCTGATATGAAAACATCTGGAGTCGGTGAATTATTTTCCCATTTGATCTCTGGTGAGTTGACGAGTTGTTCTTGTATTGTTTTGTATTTATTATGCTTAAAAAATGCATTTGGATTGACTAGATGATTATTTGTGGAAAAGTTTGTGGAAGGGTTTAATTTTTCCTGTTTGGAAGATTTAACCCGGACATAAAGTCGAAATTATTAAAAAATAATAATAACAATAATGAAAACAATATGTAAATAATAATAACAATAAGAAAATAATAATAACAAAAGAAGAAAAAAAAGTTTAAGAAGTGCATAGGTACATGTGCATCAAGTAAATGGTAACCGGATAAATCATCACAATGATAATTCATCACATCTTTAAAAAGTTATATAAAGTCATGGAAACTGATGAAACAAAATCTTTATTAACTGGGTTATGTAGGTTAGGTTAGGTTAAAAAAAAATTTTTTTCATCGTTTCTAATGACTTTATATCACTTTTTAAAAGTGTGTTGAATTGTCACTCTGTTGAGTTATCGTGGAACCATTCTGTTCTTAAAAACCATACTGACTGGGCGTAAAACCAAATAAAATTAAATAATGCAACTTTATCTCCCTAAACATGTCTCTATATTTTGGTAAAGGTAAATGCAGGAATTGAAAGGTGTAGGCTTGGGAGCAAATATACACATTCTGAAAGTCTGTTGCCTGTTGTATGCAGATAATGCCGCGTGGTTATATGATGGTCTGTTAGATGTAGTACATTAAAGGGTGCTCAGTTCCTCCCAGAATTTGGCCCTCTCCATGAAGGGATTCTGAATCAGGGTGCTTTCTTCGCTGATGTCGTAACAGTTGAATTCCTTCTCGTTGACTGGCTTCCAGAGGGTTTTGATGTTATCCGACAGTGCCGGGGTTGGATTCCTGAAAAGTAAATATTACAAATGATTTCTGGAAAGATTGAAACTATTTATATCTTGCTTTCATAATATGTTTATTGTAACATTCTTGGTTTCATAGATCATGTTATGAATCATAACATGAGTTATGATTATCAAAAAATTACATTCTTTCAGGGCTAGATTGAGGGTTCTAGCCGCCCTAGGCCTAGGCGTGCAGATAGCTCCACATCAATCTGACATCTCATAAAATGATAAAAAATAACTTAATAGCTTCCATATGTGAGCTGCAAACGAAAGTAGCGCCATCTCTACTTGGAGAAAACAACAAACTGAAGTCTCGGAAGATTTTACAGTTTTTGTTTTAATATATTTTATAATATTATTTTGCTTTCATGGTGAAAAATTGTAGCAAAAAAAACATAACAGGTAATTTATTATTTTATTTTATAAGGAAAATATAATTGTATCACGTAAATAATACAATACAGTAACAAGCACTATACAACGTAAACTATTATAGCTCTCCTCTAGTTACATTGAAAATATTGCCCCCCCCGACCTAATCTGCCGATCTTCATTCTTGCGCCCCAGGCATCAGCCTAGTGAACCTAAAGGTTAGTCGGGCCTTGCATTCTATTATTTAATGTGATTGTAGTTTTGGCATTTTTTAAGTCTATAATTTCTACGATTTATTCTATTATTTATTACCACTCTGAAACCTTTTCCGTGTCGGTTGGTAGTAGGAAATTGCCACCTATAATACATGCATTCCTATGAATAACATGTAGGTACCTATTGTAAAGTGTAAAAACATAAAATGAGAATGTTGTTAAGTTATTATTAATTGAGTTATTAAGTTAATCGTGTGATTAAACCTGTTTCAACTTCTGTGGAACCTCTTTATGTTAAACTGCACAATAGTCCTATTCTTATCCCCACTTTGAGGAATCGCCCAGCTGAAGGCATTATGGAAGGAAACAGCCTTTACCTATTCAGGGCCTGAAATTCAGGCTACAGCCATTTTAAGCATGTTTTCATATCCAACTATCTTCTTTAATAATTTGAAATTAAAACATTCAATTTCAAATGTTTAGTTTTTGGAATAACAGGACCCAGTAATATCATTAAGAACTCACCCAGTTTTAGCAAAGTTGGTCCACATCTCGGTGACAGAGTGTATAACGGCAATGTCCTGGGCGGAAGCCACCTGTTTCTTCAGTTCCTCGGATGAAGCTTTGAAGAAGTACCTCAAATCATCTCCGTGCGCTACGCCGGAATAAGGGACCTTCGAAAATTGCTTCATGATGTTCAGCGACCCAGCGTAGGAAAATCGGTAGTAGTAAGTCGCTGGAATAACCTTCGAGAACATCTTCACGGAATATTCCGTATCCCTAACATATGAAAAGTCGGACATAAAAGTGCAGTATTTTTCGACAAGGTTATCCTGGGTCGCAAAATAGAATTCCTTTATTTTATTTGCGGCAACGTATTGCTTAGCGGCATTCAGTTTCGTCTTCAAATCTTTCGGGATGTATTCTTGGAAATTGGGAATCAATTGATCCAATGTAATCGTCTCCAAATTAATTCCAGCTAATTTCATAGTAAAGAGGACTCCTTCATTGGATGTGACTCCGGAAATTGTTGGAACTTTGTTATATTTACCAAGCCTCTGTAGATCCCTGGCGTTCTCAGTAATAATAGCCTTCTTTGGTGGGAATGGTTTTTCTAGAACTGGCGAAAATGAAATCTCAATTCCGGCATTGAATTCAGGTGCATTGGCAGCTTTGATCAATGATTCATATTGGACGTTGGTCAAGAAACTCAAAAGGTCTTTCATGTTCTTGTTAGTATTTTTGAACCCCAAAAGCTTTGCCAATTTTGTTGCATTAGCCACAGGATCGGATTGGACGACCCGTTCACTGGCGCTGGATCCCGACTGGAAAATGGCTTTACCGAATAGCCCTTTAGCCATCGGAGACATTGTTAGGTAGTGTGCGGATACAGATCCAGCACTCTCTCCGAAGATGGTTATATTTTTAGGATTTCCTCCGAATTGACGAATGTTATCGTTAACCCACTTCAAAGCCAAAACCTGATCTTTAAGTCCAGCATTTCCAGGACATTCAGCTGTGTTAAGGCACAGGAAGCCGAGAGGGCCGAGCCTGTAGTTGATGGTCACGAGAACGACCTGCTTGTCCACGAGAAAGTCGGGTCCGTAGATCTCCTTGCCACCGGAGCCAAGCATGAAAGCTCCGCCGTGAATCCAAAACATCACAGGCAAGTCTGAGTCGGTGAAGGCTCCTTGCGGAGCATACACGTTTAGGAAAAGACAGTCCTCTTTTCCTCTAAAAGTTTTTCTCATCATTTCAAATTGAGGGCTCTCATTCCCCTCTACCGTTGCGTCGCGTACTCCTTCCCAATGGTCGGAAGGTTGAGGATCCTAAAAGTAAAATAATATATTGTGTTATGTTGAATTTTTGATATATTGTGTGAGGTTAAATATTTCATTGGCGTAGTCGAAAATGGCGAAGAATCCAAATAGAAAAGAAACCCATTGTATATTTATTTTAGTTTCTTCTCAACGGACTGAGATGTTGTTTTTTGTGAAGTGAAAATGCAGAGGAGTATGACAATGGCGTTACAAGGCGTTTTATTAATATCAGCCTGTTGGATGGAGAAAAACGACAACCTGCCATCTGTCCTTAAAAGTCCAAACTATCTGAACCATGTGATGAAAGGCAGAAATCACAGTGAAAAACAGATAAACCATAGCTGCTAAAAATATACAAATTATTTATGAAAACGGACATGCTAACGACATCTGGCGGAGAAAGAAAGAATTGATCCAGCTTGCTTGCAGTAGACACCTGTAAGATTTGGAATTAAATCTAGGTTCTGGGACGAAAACACAGAGGTCATTAAAATCGTCTAGGAACGACTAGGAACCCCCTTTTGAGGCTTCAAAATAAACATTGAATTTTGTCAACCAATAGATCTGAACAAAGAGCTATAAAATTTTGAGTAACCAATCAGTGAATGAAGAGGCGTACATCAAATGCAGACAAAGGAATGAACTGTGGATCGGGCAATAAAAAAAGATAATTAACGACATTTCGATTCTCACAGAAATTGGAGGTGAACGCACTTTAGGGTCAACATCGACTTTCAAGGTGACAAACTCCTGGGAATGTTTACAATAACTGAGACATTTATGGGGTATCGAACCATTGAAATCGGGTGCTTGGAAGTTTTACAGGTTGTAAAGCGCACACACAAAAATGCAATGAAAAAAATTATAAACGTGATAGTATAAAGGAAGGACGGGAAAAGCGAAGGAAAGTTGCTGGCGGAATTTCAACTGTGGTGCAATTGTTTATGATAGAAGGAGGGTGTCATGTTCGATAAAAATCGTACTAAGGAGAGGAGTGAGTGTTGGAAACAATGGAAATTGATCGTTATCAATTTAAGATGAAACGGACATATTGGTGAATCAATCTTGAATGAAAGTCTCGCAAAAAAATAGACATTTTAGAAATAGTGGAGCGACTGAACGGAGTGATAATACAGAGATTTTGAGCTACCACGAAGGTCCTAGGGACGTGAAAATCGAGTATCAGAAGAAGACAGTAAAACTAAACATATAGCGATAGATTAGATTCAGGAAAAGTAGACATTTTACATAATTATTAGGTTAGATATATATTAGAGTTACCCAATATTACGGAGGGATCGAAACAAGATAAAAGGTTGGCGGTCTCATGTATATTTTGAAGGGTAAACAATCGAAATCCGAACATGATTTTTATTTACGTTAAGGTAATAAACGATTAGAAAAGTGATTAACTTTAACGTTGGGCTTATGAAGTATTTAGATTAGGCAAAAGAGATTAAAACTAATGGCTCTAAAATTAAACTAAATTTACGGCCGTAGTACATAAAATCTGAGACGTAAACATATGTCCAGACGTATAATTTATGTGAAATCTTGTAAGTGAGGGATGGAGAATGGGCGGAGATTGGGTCAGACAATAAAAGTGACAGATATCCCAGAGTCTAATTAGGTATATCTTCCATAGAAGTGTGGAAAATTATATATTAATTAATAATAGATGAAGTATGAAATTTTCCTGGAGACCACACACATCGGGAAAAGTGAGAGAAAGATAAAAAGAAGGGTAAAGAACGGAGATAAAGAATAATTCAAGTGGAGAAAAGTGATACAATTCAAATCTATCCGTGAAATAAATAAATACGACTTGGAAAATAATTAGTTATAGAGTTATGAGAAATAAGATAAGAATAAAGAGGAAATTTGTGTAAGAAAACGTCGCTAATAATATAAAATTCAAAGGGAGAAGGTAAAATTCAAATCTACGACATAAAGGAAGAAGGTACGGGAGAAAATGGAAAAGCTCATATAGGTGACAATAAAATTAAGTAGATTTTAGACAAATCGAAATTCAAAAATGCATAGTAAAGATTTCGCCATGGATTTAATCATGTTTCGCATGAGATGCATAAAATTGAGATCTATATATATGTTACTGAGGACGGACCTATCGCGAATTGAGAAAAAAAGGGAACGCAAAATCATGATATTTTAACTACATTTTGTATGAACCATAGAACAAAGGAAGCTTGGGCAATGAACGCAGACTTACCCGATTCGGACCCTATCAAGTTAGCGACGTGAGATAAAAATTAACCGCCACCCACAGCTGGACGACAGAAGATCGTATAAACGCACAATCGATATTAATGGCAGAGATGTTCGGATTTACGAGTTGATAGGAGATAGAATTAAGCATCAAGAGAAATTCAGATACGTCTTTTGGGACCTGAGAGGGGTATAAAAGATGGAACACATCAGTCAGGAGGCAGTCGCGCCGAGGATTCGAAAAGTTGTTACGTGGCAGTACTACGTCTTTGGTAGGATTAACAGTGAAAATCTTTAAGTGTTAAATTTTAAATAAGCCCTGGACTTAGGAAAATTTTGTGAAAAATACAAGTGCTAGAGTCAGTGAAATTTAATAAGTCAGTTAAATTAAATTAAACAGTGAAAATAAATATAATTTAAACTCAGTGCTTAAAAGTGTTAAGTGAAGTGCAGAAAGTGATTACGGAATTAAGAATTTAACTAAAATTTAAAAATAATTATTTCATTCAAAGTGAAAACATTCAAATTAAATTTAAGAGTTTGTTATCGTTAAATTAAAGTGGATGTGCTCGTGAATTGATATTTAAAAATAGATTATAATTTTGTTTAAAATTATTAATAGTAAATACTTCATCTTAGGTTAAAAGAAACACAAAAACAAAAAAAAGGATTCGATAATAATAAACGTTTAAACCTTTGTTCTAAAATTAATAGTTAGAAAAAAATTTAATTTATTAAGAATCGAAATAAATTAAAAGTTTGCACAATTCGGAATAAATTTTCTTATCAATTTATATAAAAAGAAATTTAGAATTAATAAATTGTTCAATTAAAATCCATCGTGCGTATAGCGACAGTGTTAAAAGTGTTTGTCGTTTTAACCGGAATTTTAATCATCAGTCTATCATTTCGAAAAAGAATTTGAAACAGCTATCATTCAAAAGCCTAAACTAGAAAGGTGTTATTAAATCAACGGGTTTTCTGGATTAGGATTTCGTTCGGAAGAAAAATTAAATATCAGCTAATTTATATGATTCAAGCGAGAATAAAATATTATATAGGAATAAATAGTCGAAAAGATTTATTTTGAAATTAGTTGAAAAATACAATTAATTAGGTAGGATTTCTTCATCAAGGTTGTTGTGTACACCCGACCGGAAATACCTTGACGGGGGTAAGTTTTCCTTTTATAAATAATTTTCAGGTCCCAGGAGACACAGAAGGGCTGTGAAGTGGAAGTATATCAATTGAATATTAAATTAAAACAACAAAACAAAGAATTACACATTAAAATATGTATATTGAGTATTTGTGTATATGTATATATATATAAATATAAAATAATATATTGTATATAAAGAATATATATATGAGTAATGTAATTATATATATGTATTTTATTTATTAATCGAAGCATCGAAATGGTAGCGATTTTTAATACCTACCCGAGGACATATCTATATTATTGAAAAGAAAATATGTATTTATTAATATTCAAGTCTATGTAGAATCATATATCTTATATTTATTTATTAATATATGTAATCTTATTTAACGTATTTTGACAATCGAGATATGTGTACATATATATATTTATATTATTTTCACCTAATTTCTAGTAAGTTTACTAAATTCGGGACATGAAATAAATAGTTTAACTTCAAAAGGATTTAAAAATATTTAAATTAACAATGCACAATAAAAGTAAAGAGGCACAAATGACTTCTAAGGAATTTTAAAATAAACAAATCTCACATTTAGGTTAGTGTGTCAGGAGATGATTATATTATTTGGTTACAAATAAAGACGTACGAGGGACTGGGTCAACTGAATAGTTTGAAAACGACCTTGGCCGTAACTAGATAATTTATCGGAGTTATAAGGATAAACATCAGGATGTTATTGTGCAATGTGCAGCGATTTGGGTCATTCACAAATGCTTATCGTTCGCAAACGACAATTGAAAAATCACGGGTTAGCCAGATTTATATCGAAATTACATAAAACATTTGAATACCATTGATTAGATAGTCGCATAGGATTTTATTAGTTACCTGAAACAGCTGGAAGATGCGTGCTCACAAATACCTACCATTCACAATCTACAATTGAAAAATCACGGGTTAGTAAGATTTATATCGAATAATTATACAAAACATTTGAATGTTATTGATTGGGCGCTCATACAAAACCCCATCAGTTGCCTGAGACATTTGAGAGTCGAGTACTCTCTAATGCGGCAATCAACTACTTGAAACAATTGAGAAATCACGGGATAGGATGAACAAAAATTAATGTTGAACCCTGGAGGTAAAATTTAAAACAATACAGTTCATCAAATAGGAGGCAGTGGTCGCTCCTATAACAAGACCATTATCCAAACCAAATAGAGATGACGATTCTCTTAAATAAAAACGTCAAAACCAAACAAAAAGCCTGGAGTTCGATAGCTCTCCAAAACAAACTATCAAATAAGATTTTATTCTACTAGTATTTATTAGTATAACCTTATTCTTACGTATATATTCGGTTACCAAGCTAAGAATTGTGCAGAATTCTTTGTGCGAGATCCGAGCTTGGGATGCGAGGTAAATAGCCTTGTATTGCAAGTTATAAACCCTTCCCAAAAACGTATGTATACATATATTTATTCGTATGTACTGTTTACTGGAGAATGCGGACCTGCATACAGCTTGCATTTAGGTCGGTAGACCACTCTCGCATTCTCTTTTAAACGTGGAATGAGGATTCACGACCCGTAAGTCCACACCAACCGTGAGTATATGATTGTATATAGGACGAAACCGGTTCGCCCTAAGTAAATAGTAGACCTTGGAGGAGATGGAATTTGGAGGTTTCGGGACCCGAGGGAAGACTTGAAGGCAGTGCATGATGACGTGGAAGGCTCTTTGGGACGCGATAACTTAGGTATCAATCAAAGAGCCGTGTCAAAAGATTGTACGAATTTCTTGTTGACTCACGACCATCTCGTTTACTTGCTGGAGGATAGGAGCCAAATTTTGCTAGCAAAGGGTTATTCTGAGTTCGTCAAATATACAATTAACTAATTACATTAACCTACTAAATCAATCTTTACATGTACCTTATAGCAGCAGAATCATAAAGGAGTGGCGCCAAACAGACAAGAGTTAATCAAAATCAAACTTACTCACATTTAACCATTTGAGTTATATTTAATTACCTGTCCAAATAAACATGTATAATATCTTTTATCAGCGTTTAACTACGACTTTGTTAGGGTGTAGGAAATCAGAATAGTTACAATAGGAAGGCTAGCTCATTCAGAGAAATCATTTAAGTCTAGGTTTGCAATGGAAAGACCAAGTAAATTTTGAAACTCAACGCCTCGATCAGAACCAAGAGGGTTACCACAAAAATGAAAGTAATTAAAATCCTATATCATAAATCAAAAAATTACACAACGTTTGATGGAATTTAATTACAATATAAATACGAAAATATTTGCGTTCAATTTCGTAAATAACGTATTAATTAGTTAAGTACATATGTCTATAAAGATATACAGTACAAGAGGGCTTTAAGTAGCTTTCTGAAGTTATCAAAGAAATTAAGGGTCCAATTTTCATGGAGGCTTATGTGTTGTAGGGGAGGAATTTTCCATCCCTGCGAACACATATGCAAAGCCTTAGGAAAAAAAAGAAGTATCGATCATAGCCAAGAGAGAAGAAAATTTATATTGTTATAAACAAATAAAAATAAAAGAAAATGGAGAAAAGGAGAGAATATCACAACCACAACCAAACTCAGGTTCAACTTCTGGTTTGGATCTTTACTTAATTTTAACACCCATTATTAGAGAATTTTGCACCCTTGTCATTCGCGGCACAATTATCAATGACAGACAAATGTGGTCTAACGAAAAATCTCTTTTTAAACGATTCATAGAGATGGAAACACTGACCTAACCTAACCGTCTTACTCATAATAGATAATACGGGGGGATAAGAATGGGCTAGTTGAAAAAGTTACTCATAATCACGCGCATACGGGGCCGTAATACCACAGTATTAGAAGCTGACAGATTTTTAAACCGCCCGATCCCCAAGCATAGAAACGTAATATAATCATAGTAAGACGGAAATCGCGGACTTTGTTAACTATCCGGTTGTTTTGACAAATATCGATCGGTTGAGCAATAAAAATGTAAAAAGGCAGTAATACCTATTTGGAGCACTATAAATTCACCATAGGAATTTTGAAGGAATTCAAAACAGACCGGGTCTATGGAATCGCAATTGTCATCTGAAGAAACGTGGAAGTTCTCAACTAAACGCGAAATGCGAAAATAACCGTGTTTTGAGAATTGGAAAGTGATACCAGTCTAAAAAATCAAATGTAATGATTTTAATTCGAGCAGTACACGGGCCTCTTCACCGTATAGCTATACCAACGCTGCAGCAGCGTATTAGGGAGCGTATAAGTAAGACTGTAAATGTAAAGTCATTTTCACGTGTTATCGTTCTCGCCCACAATTAGGCGTCACAATTACGACAAAAATTAAAGTGAAAAAAATTGAAACTTTTTTTGTGTTTTATAATATCAATATCTTATTAGGTCACTTGAAAAATCACGACTTCTTTATGTGGCTAATTGGAAAAATAAGATTGAAAAACAAAGATGAAAGTGACCTATGACTGAAAGAACTTCAGCAGAATGCACCTTAGTTTAAAATTATTTACAGTACACAGGTACACAATTACTCCAGGTAATTATTTGTAGCCGTTCGTCCATAAAACTCTGTGCCCATATAGATTATGCTCGATAAATCATACACAGGTGTACCTATATATTTTTACAAACAGAGTTATACCTTTTCCCAACTGCGATTTATATTTGTTCACCAAAAACTATTAAAGCCATTTCAGACAATTTTAATTCTGAATAGTGGTCTTACACCAGGGCGAAACTGAGAGTATATTCCACTCTGGAACGTGCCGAAAATTTATTATAAATTTTTTTAAATGAATGAGTCGTGAAATAACACATATTAATCAAATAAAATTTACTTGCACATGCCGGGATTTGAACCCGCAACCTTCGGATTGCTAGTCGAGAGCGTTACTCCTCGACCACGAAGGGCGTCTTAGGATACTTTAATAATACAGTTTTTTAATAGACATCGGAGAGTTTGATTTGACACTACATTATGTAAGATAGTTAAAAAATATTCACAAACCTACATCAGGTACATAATGATTACTCCTTTGTCCATACATAAAAAATAATCAATATTATTTGGTTACACCTAATTCATAATTACATTTTTTTTATTAGAAATATCTAAGTTCATAGATGTTAAGGACAAAGTGAATTAATAAATTGTATTCGATTCAAAAAATATCAAATAAAAGCAAACATATACAAAAATGTAAAGAAAAAATAATATTCAATTATTGAAGACAGTATTAGCGATTCCTAAACGAAAATAAACAGAAAAATCAGAAAAAGATACGGTCACATCTAGGAGTCGAACCCAGGACCCTTGCCTTGCCGGGGCACCGCTTTACCACTGAGCTAATGGGACCCTTAGCTATTGATACCCTTAGATATTGTCTTCAATAATTAAATATTACAATTTGAGGTTTTACTCACTAAGTTATTCCAAAAAAGAAAAATAATAAATACCTTGAATCTCAGATTTCCTATTGGAGGCTTAGCGTATGGAATGCCTAAGAACGCCTTGTATGGAAACCCTGAGTCAGTTTTCAAGTTGAGTCCTTCAATTCTTCCCTGTTGAACGGTGACCTGGGGTCTCAAGGTTGCTATTAATGGTTTTTCCAGCGTCTGCACGACTGGTGTTAGTGGTGCCTCTAAAGTGTTGAATGTCGATGATGGTGGGTCCTCAATAATAAGGTGCTTAGTTAAGCCTTCCGCAGACGTCAACTTATCCGCAACTGGATCTTGCGAGTCCACAACGATGTCTTTGGTTACAACATTCGATGGTTCCTCAATAAAGTCCTTGGTTAATACATGCGGGTTTTCAGATGAAACTTCCACGGTAGCCATTCTGTCTGAGACTGTTGGTTGCGGTTCCATCAAAATCTCCTTGGATAATTGTTGTGGTTTCGCCATCCTATCCGTTTGTTGTATTTTAGATCCTTGTAATTTATCTACCAACTCCTTGACAGATACTTCAGGTTTCTCAGAACTGTCAATGGTTATTCCCGTTGGTTTCTCCATCCTGTCCATGCTGACTAAAGTATATTGTTAGTTAAAACAAGTAATACTAGACGTATGACTTCCAACACCTCAGTTTTCACACTGCTGAAGATATTTCCAATAAAAACGATTTGTAGACTTACTACTAACCAAAATAATCTCTTGATGTTTATCAAATTTTACGATAATATTTAGATATTGGATGGATAATAATGCATGTTTGCCTTATCTCAACTTTGGCCACAAGAATGTATGATGTAAAAGCAAAGTTTACACCAATGATAGTGATACATATTTAAGTAGCCTGACCACTTCTAAGATAGGCGCTACACACACTATGTTATTATAATATCAAAAATCAGAAATTAAATCATCTCTGATGAAATCGTCAATGAATTCACTGAAGAGTGAAACTAGGGATGCAATCATTGACAAATCCATTAGGTAATGAAACGAACAATGTAATCTACGACGAATCCAGTGACGAAACCAGTTATGAAATCAGTTATAAAACATTTGATGGACCCAAGAGCACAGGGCAATTAAAAACCTCTCCTCATTTACAACTACGCCTTTGCATTAGCTCAAATACCACAAACTGCAATTATTGCAAAGAAAATTTTACATACGGATGCTTATCAGTGGACTGCAAATCAACATGGAATCGTTTCATTAACTTGCATGTAAACCGAATCCGTAAGCTATCATTAACTTTTAAAATGGTTTACTTTGCTTTTTATCAACGCATTTTAACTTATGGTATTTTGGCATGGGGGGGGGCGCTGAGACGTATATTAAGGTCCTTAACACAACTCATAAAACAATTTTTAGAACTTTGTTCCCAAAACCTTATCTATATCTTACAGAAAATCTCTTAATTACATATAACACACTAGATATCAGAAAACCACAATAAAATGTCATAACTGCTTAAAGTCGTCACGTTTTCACGCAACTCACTCACAAAACACATAATCTAAAAATCATCCTCAAGTGTCAACAATTAAATCTGTTAGAATATGCTCTGAGTTTCAAACCAATTATAAAATTAATATAGATTAGCTGATTTAGAACATAGATGGCACTAATTGAGTAGTTAGCAAAAAATGAATTGTTTTTATCCCTTCTCTACGGGAAGTGAAACTAGGTTATTTAAAGTATGAATTTAATAAGAAAACTCCACTTCTCCTCGATATTTCTAGCTTAATAAAGCTTGAAAAAGTGAAATAAACATTACATCCTAAAAGGTGTGAAATAAACATTATCATCTGTTTAGTCGAACAACCAATTGGACTCATTAACCACAGAGGGCATTCAAGCGCTAATAATGATAAATCTACGTAAATTTAAAAAGTTTTAATTCTAAATTCAGAGAGGGCGATAACATACAAAACAAATGATATAAACATGAATTCTCAATGAATACACGGACTCTGTTAAAGGAGCTGTAGATGAATTGATAAATTATATTTAAATAATGAAGACAATATTAGTGATTTCTAAACGAAAATCTGAAACAGAAAAATCAGAAAAGGAAACGGTCACATCTGGGACTTGAACCCAGGACCCCTGTCTTACCGGGACAGTGCTCTACCAACTGCGCTAATGGGACCCTATCCCCTCGGTCACTTTTAACTGTATCATACTTCGAATAAGAACTACTAACATTGTCATCATTTTTTCACCGCACATTTTTATTGGCAACTATCTTTATGTATGAGACCAGATGTGACCGTTTCCTTTTCTGATTTTTCTGTTTCAGATTTTCGTTTAGAAATCACTAATATTGTCTTCATTATTTAAATATTACAATTTGAGGTTTTACTCAATAAAGTTATTCCGAAAAATAAATAATGATAAATTATAAGTTGATATTGAAAACAGAAGAAGACTGATATATATCGGGAAGATATACGTAGGATACCAAAGAGTAAAAAGTGGAGGATGCCAACCCTCTGGTACAATGCTACCATTGCTTGGGATTCGGACATATCCATCCATTCATTGTGCTTGTGAACATTTATGTAAAGACGATAAGAAGGATAAAGTGTAAAAACTGTGATGACGAAAAAATTGAAATGGAATGGAATACTGACAGCGAACGACAAATTTAATTGCAATGTGTATAAAAAATGTATATCTTAGCAAAAGAAAAGATAGAAATTTGACAACTAATTAAATTAAAATAGTCTCTATTTTTAATTACTGCATTTAAAATACACATAACAAATTCTTGCTTTAACACTTGCTACAATATGAAATATCATAATCTTAATGTTTCTCTTCATTTTATTTACTTATAAATTTACTTTACTTTTTCTTTAATTAATTAATTAATACAAACAAAATACATATAACCTTTTCTTACTCAAAAACTCGCTACAATAAGAAATATTATACACTTAACATTTTTATTTACTTTAATCTATTTTCAATCAATATAATTAAAATACATACTTTTATTTCATGCTCCTAAATTAGACATACTATATAATATGAAATATAATATTTTTTTACTCTATTTTTTTTATCAGCACAATAAAAATGATTACGATTATTTATTGCTCTAAAACTCACTACAATTCGAAATATCATAAACCTGACATCAATTATTTATTATAAAATATGGCTTTAAGTAATTATTGAGAGGAAGACATTGAAGTTGAATTTATAAGGACAAACGATCTTGATCAGTGGCTAAAAATTAGCAATTTAAGAATCTAAGAAGAATTTAAGAAGCAATTTTTAACGGGCGAGTAACACGTTCATGTATAGACCATAATATATACGTTAGATACACTAACAGGATTAAACAAATGGAACCATTATCAGCGTACGCGAGATTTCCATAGCAGATCATTATGTGACAGCCGTTAGTATTAAATATGATACTACTAAAGAATTTTTAGATAACAAGAAGAAAATAACTATACCTACTGTCCCAAAAACGTATTGATTGTCAGATACAAGAAATACATTGGAATTCTATACTTAATGAGGAAGATAGTACTATTGTGTATCAAAAAAATTATTAATCTATATTAATCTAATTGCAAAACTATTTTGAATTACCTAAAGTTAGTACAAAATTCTATGTTATAAAATATGAAGCCATATGGGCTGATGGCGGAACGATGCGTTGTACTGAGCAAATGGAAGAAGAACTTGGTGTGGCGGAAAGAAGCATGGTGCTGCGGTCCGCGCACTCTGCATAAGAGAGCCACCCCATACCCTCATCTATGCTGCTGACCGATGCTGAAATGGCGGGACGGAGCAGGGCTCTAGCCCCGCTGTTCCTGTTGACGTTAGAATCGAGTCGCCAGGGCGGTGTCAGCCGACGATTGACCCAGGTCCCGCGCATCGGCTTCTCTAGCCCAAGTCCCAGCGTAATGTTGGGAGGAACAGAGATCGCGCGGGCAAAAAGGCACGCGACTACAACATCTTCAAAACATGTCATCGATTGTCTGTCATTTTATCATCGTAGACATCGTCGTCGATGGCGTCCTTGGTTCATGCTGTGATGGCTCATATGAACGATGTTGAAAGATCTGATAATAATAATTAGAATGACGATAATGGTGAAGTGATTTCTTCGACCAGCCACAGGTATGGTGGTCTTGGTCACCTGTGGCTTGTCAAGGAATGAACTCTAAGCCAATCTTGCCTTCATGTGTCCACTGCATGGATGATCTCACCGATAAATAAGTCAGTCTCATCAACTGTAGAAGGACAGTATCAATGATAGCAACATTATAAAAACAGAATATGTACCTAAAGGTAACCACTAACATATAACTTGAAAGTGTTCTTTTCGGACCCCATACACCGAAAAACCATGTTACTGTTTTTATATATGTAACAAAATCATTGATGAAAGGGGGAACGCATGAGTGATACCGAACCATTTCATAATTTATAGAAACACATTTTAGATCCGCATAGAGTTGTTTCGTACATTTTTATAATGGCATTTCCGTAAGGCAATCTGATCGTATTATTATTATTTTCTTACCTTGTATAATCTTACCTTATGCTCTATAAATAGGACGAATCTATTTATAGAGCTCAGCTAAGCATTTTTCAATCCACGATAACGGGCAAATTTGCGGTGAGTCTTACAGGTAAACTTCAAATATTTGTACCCGCAAAAATATTCCAAGCGTTAAAAACATAACGTGATAACTGCCCAAAGCCAGTAGAACCATGATACCCCCATTAGGGGAAGACTGCGAGGCTAAGGAAGTGAGGGCTGAGAAGAAGAAGTAGAAGGGGAAAGTTAGACAGTATCTGGCTATTCGGATCTGGTCACATTTCGATCGTGAATGGTTTCCGCTTACCAGAGTATTTCGCATCTGTAGGTTTTGTGTCTGCGGCCTCTGGGTTCAGAACAAAGGAGAATACCACTTTGAGAAGGATCACGGAGGTAATCTGGTCCTGTTTGAAATGGTATCGAAAATCGACCACCAAGAAGAAATAAATTAATTCGAAACCACCATCATTTGACGATTTTAGTAACTTCTATGACATATTAACTTTGTGACACATGGATTCTCGAATTACTAGTAGTTCCACTGTCGATGACATAGTATAGCACGGTTTGGTTATAACTTTGACATTATTTGCCCAAATATCGTTAGCGATCTCCGGCTTTTCAGTAAGTAGAAAAAAGTTCGTGCTTCAATGTAGTTTTACCACCTCAAATTTTTTACATGAAAATATAAATTTTACTACTTTTATATTTCACAGAAAAGGGGGTATTAAATCATATTTTATTAATATTTATTTGTATTTTTTTTTATAGTGAATACCTCACAAGAGTCCCAACTGCTCCCGTCTGGAGCCAGTGAGACTATGGCATCCCCAATTGGGGGATGTTGTGAGGCTGAAGGTAAGTGGGGAAGGGAAAGAGGAAGGTGGGGAAGTACCTGGCTATTCAGATCTAGTCACTAAACACGGCTAAATCCATTTGGAGCAACGTTTCAATTCTGAATGGTGGTCTTACACCAGGGCGATACTGGTAGTATCTTCCACTCTGGAACGTGCCGCAAATATACTATATATTACTTTAATTAATTAATTGTGAAATAACACAAATTAATCAAATAAAATTTATTTGCGCACGCCGGGTTCGAAGCCGCGACCTTCGGAATGGCAGTCCAATGCGTTACCACTGGACTATGCCGGCCGTCAGATATAAACAGCCGTCAATATAAACATAAATATAAATAAATAAAAATTCTCTCACTTTTTATATTATTAAAATAACGTATTCTTAAACAATTCAATCCGAAACATTTTAGTATCACGAGCGTCACACATAAATAATAATCACTCTAATCAGTGATCGGGACATTGGAATGAGAAGTAATCATACTTATTTCTTGATTAATTTGTCGTAAATCATAATTTTACACATATAATATTATTTCGTGTATCATGTTATCTTACAAATTAGTAAATATTATCATAATGAATATCTACGTGTTGTGTGTTTATCTTTGTGAAAAATAATTTTATTTAGGTAATTGTAATTGTATGCAACCATTTAAAATTGAAAGGTGTAGGCTTGGGTGCGAATATGAGTAATCTGATAATATATTGTCTGTGGTATGCAGATACAGCGGTGGCAGATGTTTATTGAATGGTATTCAGTTCCTCCCAGAACTTGGCTCTCTCCGGGAATGGGTTCTGAATCAGGGTGCTGTCCTCGCTGATGTCGTAACAGTTGAATTCATTCTCCTTGACTGGCTTCCAGAGAGTTTTGATGTTATCGGACAGTGCCGGGGTTGGGTTTCTGAAAACAAAATATTACACATTTTTTCAGGAAACTTTGAAACGATTTATGTTTTTTAAAATGCCAGTGTTTCTTCTATGTTGATATATTTATAGTGGTTCCATGATAACTCAACACAGTGACAATTCAACACACTTTTAAAAAGTGATATAAAGTCGTTAGAAACGATGATTTTTTTTAACCTAACCCAACCTACATAACCCAATTAATAAAGTTTTTGTTTCATCACTTTCCATGACTTTATATAACTTTTTAAAGATGTGATGAATTATCATTGTGATGATTTTTCTGGTTACCATTTTTGATTTACTACGTCATTTTACGTTTATTAAAACAACATTCGATTATTTAATGTGATTGTAGTTTTGCCATTTGATTCCATTATTTTTTTGTTTTATGATACTGTTTATACTACTAAAGGGTGGTCTAAATTTAAAACCGGAATTAAATTTAACCAAATAAATTACTAATTAAATGTAACTTTAAATGGAATACGATATCGTGCCATGATATCTAACTTTTTGTGGGATGAATTAGACAACATGGACCTCAAAGATATGTGGTTCCAACAGGATGGTGCCACATGTCATACAACAAGAGAAACCATCGATTTGTTAAGACTACGTTTTTTTGGTTTCCAGAATTGGTTATGTTAACCCCTCCAGCGTTTTAGGGTCCGTAGGGACGTAGTCCGTTTAGGGACCGGGCGTCCATATTATGTAAAAACTTTTTTTTTCTATCATGCGGAAAGACATATTTTTTTTAAGTTAGAAAGAGAATAATAATTCTTTTCAGTTTGCCTCATATATTTATTATGGAATTAATTAATAAAATTCTAAAAATAGTCAAAATGAATAATTCATATTTCGGTTTAACAATAAAAAAAATATTTTTTTATTATATGAAAGAGATAAAAGTGAAAGAACAGTTTTCTTAAAAATGCCACAAACAAAACGAATGTGTTTTCTCAATTTTTCTGATTGGAGTAAAAAATTAAGTAAAAATGTGGTTAGCGTTTTTGACAACATTTTACACGTTTGATATTAAAATTTTATTATTCAGAAATAGTAATGTTTATTTTAAATGCATACACCGGAAAGATAATATTATCTTGTTTCTAAAACACCATTTTTTTTACGGAAAATTAAAAAATAAGATGTATATAGCGCATTTGAAATTCACAGAAAACATTACAAACTGAACAATTATGTTGAAAGTACTGTAGGGTTAAATGGCCGCCCAAATATTCTGACTTGACGCCGTGCAATATTTGTCTCTGGGGTTTTGTAAAGTACAAGGTCAATGCAAAAATGCAAGGTCTATCAAAAGGACCGAGGTATGCCAGCAAAGACGAGGCAGCTATTTGGCCGACATTGAATTTCATAATTAATGTCAACATGTCTTCTTAATAAATCAATGAAAATTTCCCAATTAAATAATAATTTACGGTGTTTTATTTCAAAATTAAATCCGGCGTATTCGATGGACCACCCTATATTCATTCACTCTGAAACCTTGTCCGTGACCGTTGGTAGTAATCGCCACGTATATGCATTCTTACGTATAACATGTATTGTAAAGTGTAAATACATAAAACAACAAATATGTGTTGAGTTATTACGTAAATCCCTCCCTCCCTGTTTATGTGAAACTGCACAATAGTCCTATTCGGAGCCATGGACTACGGCATCACCACTTTGGGGAATCTTCTAACTGAAGGCATTGTGGAAGAAAATAGCCTTTTCTTATTCAGGCTACAGCCGTTTTAAGCATGTTTTCGGATCCAACTATCTTCTTTAATAATTTGAAACTAAAATTTATAATTACAAATGTTTAGTTTTTGGAACAATAGGTCCCAGTAATATCATTAGGAACTCACCCAGTTTTAGCAAAGTTGGTCCACATCTCGGTGACAGAATGTATAACGGCGATGTCTTGGGCGGAGGCCACTTGCTTCTTCAGTTCCTCGGATGAAGCTTTGAAGAAGTACCTCAAATCATCTCCGTGTGCTACGCCGGAGTATGGGACCTTCAACATGTGCTTCATGGTGTTCAGCGACCCAGCGTAGGAAAATCGGTAGTAGTATGTGGCTGGAATAACCTTCGAGAACATCTTCACGGAATATTCCGTATCCCTAATAAATGAAAAATCTGACATCAAAGTGCAGAATTTTTCAATAAGGTTATCCTGGGTGGCAAAATAGAATTCCTTTATTTTATTGGCGGCAACGTATCGCTTAGCGGCATTCAGTCTTGTCTTCAACTCTTTCGGGATGTATTCTTGGAAATTAGGAATCAATTGATCTAATGTAATTGTCTCCAAATTCATGGTAGCTAATTTCATAGTAAAGAGGACTCCTTCATTGGATGTGACTCCGGAAATTGTTGGAACTTTGTTATATTTACCAATTCTCTGGAGATTCCTGGCGCTCTCAGTAATAATAGCCTTTTTTGGTGGGAATGGTTTTTCAAGAACTGGCGAAAATGAGAACTCCTTTCCGAGAATGAATTCAGGTGCATCGGCAGCTTTGATCAATGATTCATATTGGACGTTGGTCAAGAACCTCAACATATCATTAATGTTCTTGATGTTACTATTTTTAAATCCCAACAGCTCTGCCAATTTTGTTGCACTAGCCACAGGATCGGATTCGACAGCCCATTCGCTGGCGCTGGATCCCGACTGGAAGATGGCTTTACCGAATAGTCCTTTAGCCATCGGAGACATTGTGAGGTAATGAGCGGATACTGATCCAGCACTCTCTCCGAAGATGGTTATATTTTTAGGATTTCCTCCGAATTGACGTATGTTATTGTTAACCCACTTCAAAGCCATAACCTGATCTTTAAGTCCAGCATTTCCAGGGACTTCGGCGGTGTTAAGGCACAGGAAGCCGAGAGGGCCGAGCCTGTAGTTGATGGTCACGAGAACGACCTGCTTGTCCACGAGAAAGTCGGGTCCGTACATCTCCTTGCCACCGGAACCAAACTTAAATCCACCGCCGTGAATCCAAAACATCACAGGCAAGTCTGAGTCGGTGGTAGCTCCTTGAGGAGAATACACGTTCAGGTAAAGGCAGTCCTCTTTTCCTCGAAAGATGTTTCTAAAAATTTCAAATTGAGGGCTCTCGTTCCCCTCTACCGTTGCGTCGCGTACTCCTTCCCAATGGTCGGAAGGTTGAGGATCCTAAAAGTCAATGTATATAGTGTACAATTATTTCATTGAAGTTGTCGAAAATGGTGAAAGATTCGATTTTAAAAAAATCTATTCAAATAGAATTTCGTACCGCTGGGGCACATTTCTTATTAATGTTGGTGAACGTTATCTAGTTTTATGATAAAATAGCTCTAGGGTAAAAAACTATATTAAAACAAATACTTAATTTTGAAATTCAGTGAAATTTTGACGATTGAAAGACTAATTGATTGTAAAAACATAACAAAAGACATGTGATTTATAAGGGTGGAAAAGCCGGCCGGCCGCGGTACACACTCTAGTGTTAAAACATCTAAACATTAAACGTTACATCATTTTTCACTTGCGGCACCTCGTCATCAAGTAGAAAAAAATTTATCACCGTCTGTGTTGTATTATATCAATATTTTATTAAATCACTTGTAAAAATCATGATCAGTATTGCTATCTGTGTGGCTAATATTGCTATCTGTGTTGCTAATTGGGAAAATTAGATTAATAATCAATGACGAATATGACTTCCAATGGCAAAGAATTTAATAGTATAACGATATTTATATCCTACATCAGACACATACAAATTACTCTAGTTTATTATTTGTAGTCTTTGTCCACACAGCTAAACTTTTTGTAAGTGTAAAAGATGCAAGCTAGATTTTATTTATGCGTACAAGGTTATTCTCCAAGTTATACCAACATTAAAAATATAATTTTTAAAGGAAATCTGAAATATCTATCTATCATTTTATATGTAGATATTTATTAACATTTTTTTATTTTCTACAAACTGGAAAAAAAATGTCATTTGGCACGAAATATTATTTAGTTTCACCCAATTCAATTATACAATTTCTTCAATCAACACATAATAATATTATAAAATAATAATAAAGTTACATAAAATTTTAAAAGCAAGCATTTACCTAAATGTATTTAAAAAATATTAAATACCTTGAATCTCAAATTTCCGATTGGGGCCTTAGCATATGGAACGCCTAAGAATGCCTTGTATGGAAACCCTGAGTCGGTTTTCAAGTTGAGTCCTTCAATTCTTCCCTGTTGAACAGTGACCTGGGGTCTCAGGGTTCCTATCAATGGTTTCTCCAGCGTCTCTACGACTGGTGCTAGTGGTGCCTCCAAAGTGTTGACTGATGGTCTTACTGGTGCCTCCAAAGTGTTGACTAATGGTGCTACTGGTGCCTCCAAAGTGTTGACTGATGGTGCTACTGGTGCCTCCAAAGTGTTGACTGATGGTGCCACTGGTGCCTCCAAAGTGTTGACTGATGGTGCTACTGGTGCCTCCAAAGTGTTGACTGATGGTGCTACTGGTGCCTCCAAAGTGTTGACTGATGGTGCTACTGGGGCCTCCAAAGTGTTAAATGTCGATGCTGGTGGGTCCTCAATAATAAGGTCCTTGGTTAACTTATCTGCAACCGGGTCTTGCGGGTCCACAACAATCTCTTTAGTTAGAACATTCGATAGTTCCTCAATAAGGTCCTTGGTTAACACATGTGGTTCCTCAGGTGAAACTTCCAAGGTAGCCATTCTATCCGTGACTATTGGTTGCGGTTCCACCTCAATCTCCTTGGTTAATTCTTGTGGTTTCGCCATCCTATCCATTGCCTGTGGTTTAGAACCCTGTAGTTTATCCACTAACTCCATGACTGACACTTCTGGTTTCTCAGAACTATCAGTGTTTATGCCATTTGGTCTCTCCATCCTGTATGTGTTATTTAAAACAAGTAATAATGGACGTGTGACTTCCAACACCTCCGTTTTCACAGTGATAAAGATATCTCCAACAAAAACGAATTGTGGACGTTTTATGAACCAAAATTATATCTTTACATGAACAGATCAGATATTGAGATAATGTATGGATAGTAATGCATGTCTGTCTTATCTCAACTTTGGTAATAAGATGATACCGGATTACGATTCGAGCTATTTTTTACTTAATTGTTTAGTTTATAGCACCAAGCCTAAAAGAAGCGAATATTTTATGAAAGCAGGAATACACAGTAAAATCATAAAAATATGTTTTGTTATCTTCCTTTTTTGTAACAAATAGCGATGCTGATATCCTCAAGTGCTGAGGATTTCATTTACATATTATTAAAATTTACTTGTATGGATTATAAATACATTTATTAAGTAGTGCTTTTTTTTCTGAAATTATTATTACTACATTACAAGGCGTTTTCAGTACAGTCGAGTGGTTTCGGTTTCAGTCTGTAATTGGGGTCAGTATATTTTCTATTTCTGATCTCCCCATGTTTAAAATAAAATAAATCGTTTTAATTTTAAAAGAAAGTTGTTTTAATTACGAAATTTTAAGGATAACAAATCTTTCGAATTCCTCTAAATCATTAAACATGATTGCACTGATCTTATCATTTTTATCATGAAAACAATACATAATATAACATTGCAATCATATCGCGCAAACATTTCAATCCTATGTACGTACACACAAATAGATATTATCAAATTAGTGATTACATTGGCCAAAGTCGTTTATGAATTTCAATTTCATAGTGACAATCATAATATGAAGTTACATGTTCACGTTGTTTAAGTCTTCCCAAAACATAGCCCTTTCTTTGAACGGGTTCTGGATCAGTGTGAGCTCCTCACTAATATCGTGACAGTTTATTTCATCTTTCGTAACCGGTTTCCAAAGTGCCTTAAAATCGTCTGTGATTTCTGGAGTCGGATTCCTGCAGGAAAAATAAAATATACTTTAGACAAAAAATTAAGTTGGTACAATCATAGAAGAAATACATAGGTATAACTAGCTGACGTTGCTCGATTTTTCTCTACTTTCTATATACATAATATGCATGTATTATATATAGAAATCTTTCAGAAGAAAATCTCAAAATGATGGTGAAAACCCATACCAAAATCCGTTGCGTAGTTTAGAAGCACTAAGCGCGCAAACAAAGAGACGCTGAGAGCAACTTAATTTTAGTATAATAAAGAAGAGATGTATGTAAATAAATATAGATTAGATCGATAAATATGTATGAATAAGGGGCCCTGGTCAAAGATTGAGGATAAATAATTATATCTAGTTCTGAGGCGCTATTAAAAGAGTATTTAAAAGTTGTACAAAAGTGGTATTGGTTCTTATGCCCAAATAAATAAAGTAATGGCATTTATTTATATAAAGTGCACTTTAGTGATGTTTCACTTTCCTGTTGTTAATATTATAGGTACAATAATTTATATGACCTTTTATTTTGTAGTTTACATTTACATATCGTCGTGATCAGATAGTACCTATCCATATACAATCTGAAGTTATGCTGTTATAAAACATCGTGACATTCATTTCTGGTTTAATTTATTGTTTAAATACAGATTATAAATACCATAATATTATGTTTGTACTTTACCGCATTTTTTAAAAATTGCATTAAATACATGGTGTCCAAAAAGGTGGCGGGTATTTGATAGTTGGATAAAACAAATTAATATTAAATTAAAAGTTATTTATTTTGTATTATCTGATCAAATCTGCAAAATTATTTAGCAAATATTATGTTGTCCTGATGCCGCCTTTCGCACTGCTGGTACTCCTCTAATCTTGAACAAATATTGGCAACAACGCGTTGACACATAGCCCTTGAGATGGCTGCCATTTTTGGTCTGATATATTGCGCTAATGGTGTGAAATTTGTCGGTTTGTTCTCGTATTACTTTATTTTTAGGCATCCCCGTAAAATAATACAGAGGACCAGTTAATGGTGCCTCTACGAGAAATCACTTAATTCGGGAACAGTGCGTTCACAGCCCCAATCGAATGGTCAGTGGTCATGTATGGCAAGTAACCCCATATTGCTGGATTATTTTTATGGGAAGATCTAAAAAGTAAGGTATACGAGAACAAACCGTCGAATTTGACACAATTGAATCAAAATATCTGATCAGAAATGAAACGATGTGTAAAACGCGTTGTTGCCAATCTTCGTCCAAGATTAGGGGAGTGTCAGCAGTGCGAAGGGCGGCATCTGGACAACATAATCACTGCTGACTTATGACTTGTGAAATATTGGCTTTCATCATGATTTTAAATATTAGTTGTAGGATAATTTTAATTTAATTTTGGTTGTTTTGGATAATATTTTTGCAATGTAACATGGCTGCAATATGGGGGGATTTAAGGTTTATGGAGGATTTGTTTAGGTTTTTTATAAGTAGTTAAGTATTATATTTTCATCGTAATGTGCGAGGCAGTTGATGGACGCGTTTTCATGGGTGGGGAGGCCCGCATAGAATGATTCCGTGAGACTTAAGATATGATCTTTAAGGAAGGGAACTTCAGAGTCCCGGTGTAGTTGAAAAACCCTCATCCAACTAGGAGCTCCCAGGGCAATTCGAATGGCTTTATTTTGAAATGTTTGTAGTCTTTTTAACTGAGACTCTGAGCGTGAGCCCAGATAGGGCTAGCGTAGGTGAGTTTAGGTCTTATTGTGGATTTATATATTAGTAGTTTGTTTCTTGGAGATAATTTTTTGTTCTTTTTGCATATCATGGGATAAAGGGCTGCAAGAGTTCTATTGGCTGAATTTAGAGTTTCGGTGATATGCTTTTTCCAAGTTAATCTGCTGTCTAGACTAATCACTGCTGAATAATTTTTCAGACCAGTCTCTATAATTAGAGAATAAACAATTAATTTTAATATTTATATTTTGTGTTTTATCTTACTATCAAATACCCGCTACCCTTTTTCGACATCCTGTATTTGTAAACTCACCCAAATTTGGCGAAGTTAGTCCACATTTCGGTAACTCGTTTAATATTCCTGATATCCAGGACCGTGGGTTCTGGCAACCCTCCTTCCAATTCCGGTTTGAAGAAATACATGACATCGTCACTATGCGCCGCTCCGACGTATGGAAACTTCAAGATCAGCTTCATGATGTTCAGCGCTCCTTCGTAGGAAAAGCGGTAATAGTATGACGATGGAACAAAATTAGAGAACATCTTTACAGCATAATCAGCATCCTGGGTAAATGTAAAGTCAGACCACAACGCGAAGTATTTTTCTACAAGTTTTTCACCATCACTAAAATAGAAATCCTTTATTTTATTTGCAGCAACGTCCTTCTCAGCGGCGTTCAGTTTTTTCTTCAAATCTTTCGGAATGAATGCTTGGAAGTCTGGAACCAACTGAGCCACTGTAACGGTCTCCAAATCCATACCGTACAATTTCGTTTCATTAATGACTCCTTCGTTGGAATTGAAACCGGTTATTGTTGGCACTTGATTAAAATTTCCAGATTTAAGGAGCTCCCTGGGTTCTTCCGAAATAAAAGCTTTATTTGACCAATACGTTTTTTCTATGACAGGCGCAAATGCGATTTCGAGCCCAGAAGTGAATTCGGGAGACTGTGCTGCAGTGATCAATTCTTTAACTGGAACATTAGTCAAGAAACTCAAAAGGTCAGCCTTGGAATTTAGGTCGGATTCAAAACCCAACAACACCCCCAGTTTGAATGCGACCGACTCAGGATCCGATTGGCTAAACCTCTCAGCAGCACTGGATCCAGATTGGAAAATGGCTTTGGAGAACAACCCTTTGGCCAGTGGAGACATTGTCAGGAAGTGCGCCGTTCCGGCTCCGGAACTCTGCCCGAAGATGGTGACGTTCTGTGCGTTTCCACCAAAATACTTAATATTTTCGTTTACCCATTTCAAGGCCATTACTTGATCCTTGAGACCAGCATTTCCAGGACACTCTTCAGTGTGCAAACAGAGAAATCCAAGAGGGCCAAGCCTGGAGTTGACGGTCACTAAGATCACATGTTTGTCGACGAAGTAACTGGGTCCGTACTGGGTCCTTGAACCGGACCCGCTGCCGAATGAACCCCCGTGCATGAAATACATCACGGGCAGGTCTGAATCAGCAGTAGCGCCTTCAGGAACAAACACATTCAGGACCAGGGAGTCCTCTGATCCTGCGAATGTTTGTACTATGAGGTCGATTTGGGCACTCATATTTCCCTCTACTGTTGCATCTCGGACTCCATCCCAATGGTCGGCAGGTTGAGGATCCTAAAAAATATTTCATTAAAATTTTGTCGTATCACATAATTATTAATGTGTAATAGGTTGCTTTGTCTATAATATGGGTAGGTCTATTTTACCTTGAATCTCAGATTTCCAATAGGAGGTTTGGCGTATGGAACGCCTAAAAATCCATTGTACGAAAACCCACTTTCAGTTTTTAATGAGAGTCCTTCTAGTACTCCCTGCTGAACGGTCACTTGAGGTTTCTCCATTTATTCTGATTTGTTATGAAAATCAAAAACTGCGTCTTAAAATTGGCACTGAGCGTGATATTCACCGGTGTTGAATTTCCCAGAACTGTAAATAATACTGAAGCAACGATCTATTTAATAAATTTGGTGTTTGCTTAATCGGGATGTTTTATGTTTATCTAAGATATATCAAATTTTTCACAGGTATTGCGTCTAATCTAAAATGAGATTTAGAGCAAATCAATAAAAGCATTGTTTTCATATAGATAAATATTTACATCCCTACCTAAAAATAAACACATCAATACAATCACTGAGTGCAAATAAGATAAAATCTATAATAATCAAAAATGATTATTTACGAGAACATAGGTTGACTGTGCAATTAGAAACTAAGTGGAGATTCGTGTAGTTCATCAAATTAGTGTATATTAAAATACATTTGTAAAAGAAATAGATTATTCTCTAACCCATTTCTCTGTAAGCACCTTAAAAAATCATATAAATTATCGTGAAGCCTAAGATTTACTGGTTTTACAGTAACGCATCGGTGTAATTTTAAAAAGGTTTCAGAATTTTATCACAGGTACCGCTCGAGAACAAGAATCGATAATTATTTCTTGGGTTCAAAATTCAACAATATTTGAATTCTTTCCACTCCTTCATTGTAATCTGAAACATATTGCTTATGCAATGATGGAGGACTTAGCTGGTAGAGACCGGACCCACTCTTTAATGAAGACGTTATTGAAATATTGGACTCTCAAAAAGTAGAGTAAGTAGACGATAAAATATTAACTAAGTAAGATAACTTCGAAACCAAAAACCGAAGAGGCTTCATCACTTAACGTTTTTTACTGCATGATAAAGACGATCGCCTGTTTCAGAGTTTTTAAAGCAAAAAAAAAACATGTTTCTTCCTGACAGACTTCACTGGTGGACTTTACAAAATCACCCCTCCATTAAAAGCTGCGGTATTTTGTCTAATGTTGTGGTTAACTAAATCATTGAGTAGGTACATAAAACTCCTAAATTGGGTCTGGTGAATGCTAAAAAAAGTGACAAGTGGAGTCAGAGTGATAAATGGAGTAATGCTGGGTTCCGTACGGTCTATTTCAAAGAACGAATCTTGAAGTCGGTTCAATTTTGGGTTCCCATCGCATAGAAATACGGAATCATCTTATTCTTCTTATATGCAGGTAGGTACTTACGTCTTTTACTACATATTGCACCTTTTATCTTATTGATTGGTTATGAATTCAGGCGTCACAGTGTATTTATATTATTTTACATTTATGCAATTAAAATGTGATCATCCTCCTACACTTGTTACATTGTTATTGATCTAACCGGCTCATGAAGCAAAACGTCTATTAATAAGTGCATAAAAAATATAAATACATATTTTTAATGAATACACGACGTTTTAATGTAGATTTCAGGTATAAAAGTTGAATTGTTTGTACGGAGAAAATAATATTTTTCTTTGGAAAATATTTTGATTGAGAAAAAAACAACGGAATTTCGAAAAAAGTTATTAACTTTTTTACTTCTACCATCATATAGAACCACCTCCCGAAGTTTGTGCACTTTAACCCCAGACACCCTCTATAACTCATCCCGTGCACTATCAACGAAGCGCCTTAAACTTTGATCACGCGTCGTAATAGATTCGTTTGGGAATACAGTGTTAGCACTACAACATTCACAACATATTGGCACTCGTGCGCGGTGAATTTAAATCGGTTTCGCGAGATTTTCAGCGATGAATTGGGTGTCTTTTACTCTTGAAATGATATTTCGAAAGCTGATTGAGCAGTATTATTTATTCAGTCATTTTACAAATGTAACTTAATTATTGTAGTACCCCTATTAATTAATTTACGTACTAGGTTCACTTAAAAGAGAAATGCACCTCCGCCGCCTCCGAGCCTAAGTACCATATTTCTGGAGACTTTGGTCGGCGACTCCCCCTCATTAGGTTACGTTATCTACGTACGTAAATATACAACCTTACCATTGTTCAACACTCTTTATAAACCGCCATACTCATTATTATTTCCAAGAGATAATATCAATTTAGATGAATATCTTTTATGCCAAAACAGCATTTCCTACAATAAAGATAAGATTTGGTGACACGATCAACACGGAATATGAAATAATATTTATGTTTGAAATTTTAGTGTTTTTATTATTTCTAGGAACAGATTAAAACAATGAACACAATGTCAACACAATACATGAAATCTTTAAATAGTAAAGTAAAGTCGCTTTTCGCGTCTGTTGTTGGTGAAATTAGTTCTTCTAACCTACGCAACGGATTTTGATAGAGTTTTCACCATCATTTAGAAAATTTCTTCCGAGACGTAACCTGGCGTTGATTTTTCCATACAAACGTAGTCCCCATTTATCTTTCAGGATTTTAACCCTAGAGCAAATATTTTTTTAACATAAAATAGATATCGGCGACTTGCGTGTCGGTACGTTTTGTTTTTTTTTGATAAATTGCTTCTTATAGAAGTTATGACCTTCCAAAAATCAATAAAATTGCCTGATTTAAACGCAGTCAAAAGACGTTCAGTCTACAAACTAGACAATATATTTTGAAAAAAAGCAAAACGGTCCGACATAGAATAGTTTCTTCTTATGTAGTAGGTAAAAAAAAATTGAAAATCGGTTAACTTTTGGAGGAGAAAAATGGGGAATACAAAACCTCGATTTTGAAGATTTCATTTAGGTATTTGTAGCCCGAGCTGCATGTGTCCCTTTCGCTCAGTATTCGGGAGGTAATGGTCGGGGGGACAGGGTTTAGATAAATACGTATGTATTTGTGCGAAGTGATGTCACGTAGTCATAAATCGATATTCGATATTCTAGTGTTGTGTTGTCCCGAGTAATCGATGTTTTTTATTATTTATTCCGTTTGGTCACTTTTGTGTTTGTTTGGTGAAGTATTCCGATATTCTTACTTTAAGACGTAACCGGGCGTTGATTTTTCCATACAAACGTAGTCCCCATTTATCTTTCTGGATTTTAACCCTAGAGCAAATATTTTTTTAACATAAAATAGATATCGGCGACTTGCGTGTCAGTAGTTTTGTTTTTTTTTTGATAAATTGCTTCTTATAGAAGTCATGACCTTCCAAAAATCAATAAAATTGCCTGATTTAAACGCAGTCAAAAGACGTTCAGTCTACAAACTAGACAATATATTTTGAAAAAAAGTAAAACGGTCCGACATAGAATAGTTTCTTCTTATGTAGTTGGTAAAAAAAAAATTAAAACTCGGTTAACTTTTGGAGGAGAAAAATGGGGAATACAAAACCTCGATTTTGAAGATTTCATTTAGATATTAGTAGAGCGAGCTGCATGTGTCCCTTTCGCTCAGTATTCGGGAGGTAAGGGTCGGGGGGACAAGGTTTAGATAAATACGTATGTATTTGTGCGAAGTGATGTCACGTAGTCATAAATCGATATTCGATTTTCTAGTGTTGTGTTGTCCCGAGTAATCGATGTTTTTTTTATTATTTTTTCCGTTTGTGCACTTTTGTGTTTGTTTGGTGAAGTATTCCGATATTCTTACTTTAATTTCATATGTTTACGTAAAATAATATCTGTAAAAAAAACATCCGTTACGGCCAGACGGACTCCGAGGTGATTTCGTTCCGTATTGCCAATATGGATACAAAACACTCAAATGGATAATTTTTTTAAAAATAACTTTTGGGTAACTAGCATAATATTATAATTCTTCAATAACCTATAATGTATATTGTTATTTAACTTCTATTTCGACAAATAAATATACAGCAAAGTGATGTAGCGTAGTATATCGAATTGTGTCGGTGCACTAGTGTTGTCTTTTCCCGAGTTATTGATATATTTTATTAGTTTTTTTTGGTTTAGTGACTTATTTCGAGTATACCATACTTGCCGATCTTACTAAAATTGGAACAAATTCAATTTATATACGTCAAGTACTATAATAATTTTCAATTTGGGAAGTGGTTATGGGTACCGCCGCCCCGGGAACCATTTATTGGATAACCTCTGTCATAGGTCACCCAAAGTGGTTCGCTACAATTTTTTTTTTAAATATATATTTTAAAAAAGATGCCATTTGCGTGGTGATCTGTTATAACAAAACACAGTAGGAAAAGTTGCGCCGTTTAGTCATGACTCATGACATTTTCTATTATTTTCGAGTTACATGGATATTTAAATACTAGTTCATTTTTACTCATGATCCGATTTTCAGAACCCCGACATGTCTGGAGGTAGAGTGGAAAAAAATGGAGGTTTCCTCCACACCATCAAATCAAATCAAATCAAAACAAAAATTATTTATTGTAAAATAAAAATTACAAAAGGTGTAGCTTATGGGTAGACCCCATTTCTTCCAGCTAACCACATTTATTTAATTACAATGTTTATATAATATTATTTGTTTTATTATAATAATTACAATGTTTATAGAGATAAAATAATAATAATAAATAATTAAATAATCCGATTTGCAGTGTGGTGATTGGCAAGGGTGTTATGGCTTTCATGTCATTTTCAAAATTTCAACGAATGGCATTGGCGTTGGCTCTATTAACAAAACACAATAATAAGATTCGTAAAACAAAATAGTGAACAAAAAATTGCAATATTATATCGAAAATTGGTCACTTGCGATGTTTATGTGGTAAAAATTGGTCATTTTGGCCAAATAAACATCACAAGGGAATTAAAACCTGTTGATTTCAGGAATTTTACTAAAATAAAAAATAAATATTTTATTTTACTACTTTTCCCGGTCTCAAACAACTTGAATGGTTTAGTTAAGTTTTGATAAACAAAAAAGATAACTATCTGTCCAAACAAGTATTTTATATTATTTTTAATTGATTAATTTAGCAAAACGACACAAATTAATTTAATAAAATTTACTTGCACACGCCGCGACCTGCGGATTCGTAGCCAAGAGCCTTACCCTTCAACCACGGAGGCAGTTCAAATGTACGCACCTACATATTTTAGTAGGTGTACCTATATGGGTAGTAAGGTTTTTTTTTTAATTTTTAAAAGAAAGACAAACATTCCCGGGTTACGAAAAACCTAACATTTGAAAAACTCCTACTACCACCACACTAAGCGGAAGATATTGCTTGTGTTGTGATGGAGAACTTAGCCAGCCGAGGAATCGAACATGGGACGCCCGAGTGCGACCCAAACGCGATGCCCACTCAGCCACTGACCGGTCAAGTAAGTAAGAGCAATACAATAAATTATGAAATAATGTACCTTCTTCTTCTTCGATGGCGCTACAGCCCATATCGAGCTTTGGCCTCCTGCAACAGTCGCCTCCAACTCCTCCTGTCCTCAGCGGCTGACTTCCAGTTTGTCACCTGGAGAAGCTGTGCTGCATCCCCTCTTACCTCATCTTCCCACCTCAGTCTGGGTCTTCCCACTTTTCTCTTTCCACCTGGGTGACCAGTCAGAATTCTTTTTGGGACGCGTGTATCCGGCATTCTCTGTACATGCCCAGCCCATCTCAGCCTGAGGAGTCTCATGTGTGCAGAGATGCTAGGGGCCTTATATATATCGTATAATTCTATATTGTGCCGGATACGCCACTGTTCGCCCTCTTTCACGGGTCCACATATTCTTCTCAGCACCTTTCTTTCAAAAGTATCCAGCATTTCAGCCATTTTTACCGTCAGTGTCAGCGCCTCACATCCATATGCCAATACAGTTCTTACAATGGTCTTACATATGGTTATTTTGGTTTTTCTGTGGACACTACGTGACTTAAACACTGGCAGCAAAGAGAAGTATGTTTTGTTGGCTGCTGTGATTCTCCTTCTGATTTCTGCTGGATCCTCATTGTTCTCTGTCAGGCTGGAGCCCAGGTAGGTGAATTGATCGACCACTTCGTATGAGTAGTTGTCTTTAAATAGTGCACTACTTCTTCTTCTGTGTGAAGGGTTCCTGCTCTGTACCATCATTTTTGTTTTGTCAACATTAACTCGCAGTCCTACTTCCCGCGCCGCTGTTTCTAAGGGGTCGAAGACCTCCTTAATGGCTGAAATTGATCTTCCGACAATGTTGATGTCATCCGCATATCCGACAACTTGACTGCTCTTGAAACAAATATTCGAGCCAGTGTCTATTAGTGTTTTTCGTATTACATGTTCGAGCACAATGTTGAAGAGAGTGGGAGCCAGACTGTCCCCCTGTTTAAGTCCCTGTGATACTGTAAATTCTTCCGACAATTCTCCGTCTATTTTGACCTGACATCTTGAGTCTGACATTGTGGCTTTTATGAGCCTAACCAATTTAGATGGAATCTGGAATTGTAGTAGTATGTCATATAGACACTCCCGATCTATGCTATCATATGCTTGCTTGAAATCAATGAATAGTTGGTGTATGTCTATGTCAAATTCCCAGCACTTTGCCAAGATCTGTCTGACGGTGAACAGTTGGTCTGCTGTGGATCTACCGGTGCGGAAGCCTGCCTGATACTCTCCCAGTAGGTTTTCTGCATATTTATCGATTCTTTGTCTCAGTATCATGGTGTAGATTTTATATGCTGTGCATAGAAGTGATATGCCTCTATGATTTTCGCATTTTAATTTGTCACCTTTCTTGTGAATTGGGCATATTATGCTTATTTGCCATTCCTCTGGGATTTTTTCCAGTGTCCATATTTTAGTTATTAAATTGAGTAGCAGATTTCTCAGATGCTCATTTCCATATTTGAACAACTCCGCCGGGAGGTTGTCTTTCCCAGGTGATTTGTTGTTTTTAAGTTTCTTTAGTGCAGCATTTATTTCTTGCATTGTTGGTGGATTCGCTGATTCTTCATTACTTGATTCAGTGGGGATGTTGGTAGGGTGACTTCTCAGGTCGCTATTAGGGTTGAGAAGTTTATAGAAGTAGTTTTTCCACACTGTTTTTATTCGTTCCTTATCTGATATAATTGATCCATCTGCGTCTTTGCATAGTGTTGTATTCGGTTTGAAACCCTTCTTGAAGAAGTTTACTCCCCTATATGCTTCTCTAGGATTATTATTGACAAAGTCCTGTTCCATTTTTAGCAGTATATCATTCAAGAATTTTCTTTTCTTTCCCCGTATCAGCTTATTCGTTTCTTTTCTCGCTTGTTCGTAAGCCTGTCTTTTGTTTCTTGTTGACGTTTCCAAGTACTTCTTTCTGAGTATATTCTTTTCAGCTATCTTTCTTTCACACTCTTCATCAAACCACGGGTTCCTGGGCTGTCTGGGCATGTTTCCGACACTTGATTCCACTGCTCTTACAATTGCTTCTTTTATATCATTCCAATCTTTTGGGAGTTCTGCTCAGTGATCTGATCTGGTAGGCTATTTACAAGGGCGTTGTGATACTGCTCTTTGCCTTCTGGTGTTTTTAGAGCTTTCGTATTGATTTTTGGAATAGTTGGTGATTTTCGTGTCCTGTTGTTTGCAATTCGGCTCCTATAGGTGGCCACCACCATGTAGTGGTCTGAATCACAGTTGGCACCCCTATACGTCCTTACGTTTGTGATGCTCGTTGCCCCCCTTCTTTCTATCAGGACATGATCAATTTGGTTATGGTGTCTACCATCTGGCGACGTCCAGGTCCATTTGTGTATGTCTTTTCTTGGGAATTGAGTCGAGGCCACGATTAGGTTTCTTGATTCTGCGAAATCAATCACTCGGGTTCCGTTATTATTAGCGTGCTTGTGTAGACTGTTCATTCCTGTAATGTGTTGGAGCAGAGGATCCTGTCCTATCTTGGCGTTAAAGTCCCCAATTACCATCTTAACCACTCGAGCGAACATGTCGAATAATTCGACGTTTTTTTTTCTTCTAATATTGAGCATGTCGAATTATTCGACGTTTATTACGTACCACTCGTAAAAATTAAATATAATATTATTTAAACCAGTCCCTGGCCAGTAATTTATTCCGTTGTAAAGCTGGTAAAATTGGCTTCTTCTATGGCAACACTGATTATCAATAGATGCTTCTGGAATAAATATTTGGCGGTTTTAACTGACAGTTGTTTCCAAAAATTTTACTTTCGAGTTTTGAGTGATTGGTTATATTTACACATCTTTTAAAATGCCGTAAGTAATTGTGTTTTTTGCGTTTTAACACCATAATATATATTAGTGTAATCGTGATTCAATTATTAATGTGTTTTCAACTCCTTTGATTAAAAAAACGGGTTTTTTTTAGCATATTTTCGATACGAAACTATAATTTCTGGTGGGGTTAGGTTTTTTAAGTTATTAATTTGCAATTCAATTCCTAATTACTCCACTTGTGTATTTGAAATAGTGTTTTTCTATTAGAATGATTCATTACCAAGAGATAATTATAAATTTTATTTAGGTGTGGTCATTTTTTCTCCAGATATTTGTAATTTTATAACTCAGTAGAAATGTCGAAAAAATCGGAAAAATATTAGATGAAATTTGATGTAAAGTTACCATCACACAATGAATATGGGATTATTTCGTTTCGTTTTGTAATTAATTAATTTATTTACTTATTTCAAATTTCTACAGAGCCAATAATCCACAAGAAAGTGTTCCACAATCCATGTATAAATATCTATTTTTTATATGATAAGATATATAAAAATCTATGATTTGATTCAAAATATAAAATCTACATGAAATATTTTTAATTAGAAGTGTACCGATGCAGAGAGGTAGAGGAAAAGGCAGAGGAAGAGGCAGAGGGAGGGGGGCTGTACGAGCTGGACGTGGAAGTCAACGTGGAGCAGCTCTGGCAGCTCGGTCTGGAGTGTTAGTATTTTTTAATGTTTTTAAATAAGGTTTTTTTTGCTGTGGATAAGGGGTAGAGCTCATCATATATTTTAATTTATTTTAACAGTGACCCTGCTCTGGTTATGGTGCGGGAAGATCGCGTCAGGGCCCTAAAGGACGTTAGGGCCCTGCCTGCTTCTTTCCAACTGGAGCTGGAAAACCGTAAATTTAAGAAGCAGGCGGCGCGGATTTTGCTCCCCACCGCGCCTGCAAGAAAAGCTAAAAGAAAGTAAGTTATCGTCTTTAGATGCATTACACAATATTATTTTTTTTTCCCTGAGAGCTTTCCGCCACCGTGAGAGTTGGTTGGATCAGCGCTCTCTGCATTATGCACATGCAGTAAAATCAGCGCTATTCCAATTCTTATTGTTTTTTATTTACTGTTTCACGTGTGAATGACAACGATTCATATGATTTATGTATATGTTTTCAGAATTCCATCTCCGGAGAGAGTAGCGTGTCCCTTTTCACAGGGCACGCCTTCAACGCTGCCATCGCCTATTCCCCCACCGTGGTTATCCAACGAGCAAGCTGGCACAACGACGACCCAAGCAACGGCTCCCGCTGTGCCAACGCGGGCGACTTCTCCAGAGCCGTTACCTGGGACATCGCGGGATGGGGAACGCCAGTGGGGCGATCTCTCTCTGGAGCATGGCTACCATAGAGAGCTGTGGGTGGAAGTGCCGTTCTGCCAGGAAGTGTCTGCGTTTGGAAACGGTGAGTTTTTTTTAATACATCTTACCAGAGGCGTTCCGTAATTGAAATATAGACATATTAAATCAATTTATGTTTTGTACATTTCAGAGCCAGGCATGGATGGAACGGGGACTGGTGACGTTCAAGCTGCAGCTCTCTATTATGATGAGTCGGCACTTGAAAACCGTAAGTTATAAAACTAACTAACTAACTAACCTTCACGCCATTTCTCTACACGGGTAGGCAGAGGATGGACCGCCATACAACTTGGTTTTGGCACACACACTCTCTTCTTCATTCAAACTCATCCGTTCCTCCCCTTGTGCTATTCTGACATAGCCCGCCTCAAATATTCAATTTATATTGGTTTTTCTCATAATTTAAGTAAATCAATACATAGTTTTATTGTGCCTCGCTCTAGAGCGATACTCTCAGTATCGCGCTGGTGAGAGCCCACTATTCAGAATTGAACATTGCTTGAAAATCGTGGAATGGGGAACGCTAGTGGGGCGATCACTCTCTGGAGCATGGCTACCATAGAGAGCTGTGGGTGGACATGCCGTTCTGCCAGGAAGTGTCTGTGTTTAGAAACAGTGAGATTATTGTTTTAAAACGTCATATCAGAGTCGTTCCGTAATTGAAATAAAGACACATTAAATCAATTTGTGTTATATACATTTCAGACCCAGGCATGGACAGAGCGGGTGAATTTGAAGCTGCATCTCTTCATCATGATCAGTCGGCATTTGAAGACCGTAAGTTATAAAACTAACTAACAACGCCATTTCGCTACACGGGTAGGCAGAGGATGGACCGCCATACAACTCGGTCTTGGCACACACACTCTTTTCTTCATTCAAACTCATTTATACCTGCCGTTGTGTTATTCTGACATTGCGCGCCTCAAGTATTTGATTAACTTGATCGAGCCAAGAGTTCATTATCTTAAAGCGTTGTACCAAAGGGAGTAAGTACTAGTGTAATGAAGTAAGTAGAAATGTTAACTTAATTTGTGTTTTCTGTTGTTTTAGAAACGGATCTGGACGAAGGGAGCGACGTCGACGAGGATAACTTATGCATGCCACCAAAACCTTATCATCGTATGAACAATGCACTTAACCCCGGTATGGCCGCAGACCTAAGACAAGACCAGGTAGATAGAGAGGCAATGCGTTCGATTCTGCCATCTGATAGTTACTCTTTCGATTGGTCCAGCGATATCTCACATTTTAATGGGATAAGGGAGATATTCACAGGTACGCCGGGACCAACTTTCAATACCGACGAAATGGGCAAACCTGTGGATGCCTTTCTTAAAATCTTCGATGCCGATTTCGTTGAACTGATCGTAAGAGAGACTAACAGGTATGCAGAACAACACATTGCGCTAACCCAATTCAAGCGCTATGCGCGTATCAATAGATGGGCTCCCACGAATAAAGAGGAAATGTACGTATTCTTGGCACTTCTAATGCATCAAGGTATTTGTCCCCTTCCCGTTGAAAAAGACTTCTTCTTTTCAATTGACGTCACCGCCATGCCTTATTTCAGCAAAACCATGGGCTATAATCGTTTTCTTCTAATAAAAAAATTCCTTCACTTCACCAACAATGAAACTCTTTCTTCTGATGTACCGTTATCTGTGCGAAGGTTACAAAAGATTCAGCCCGTCTTGGACCACCTCTCCCATAAGTTTGAGAGTTTATACCTGCCCGAGCAAGACATCTCTCTAGATGAATCCTTACTCCGCTATAAAGGCCGTTTGGGATTCGTCCAGATGATCAAAGCGGCAGGCTCGGGTATAAAGTCTTACGAGCTTTGTGAGTCCAAGTCTGGCTATCTTTGGAAATTCCAAATTTATACGGGGAAGACCATTTCCAGTCAGACTGAATCGACACATCCAGACCAGGAAGACATGACGGAAGACGACATAACGGAAGACATGACACAGGCCAACTTTTCTGGTGCTCACAATATCTGCCCAGTTGGGGCCACTGCAAAGATAGTATACGATTTGGCCAGCCCTCTGTTTAACAAAGGGTACACGCTAATAATGGACAATTTTTACAATAGTCCATTATTAGCGCGATGCCTCAAAAGAAGTGGGATGGATTGCATGGGCACATTGCGGTTGAACCGAGAATTTGTGCCCAGTATATTTAAGTCCAATCTCAAATCAAAACTGAGGGAAGGTGAGCTCGTATACTCGAACTGCGGGGACCTCAATGTTATGGTTTGGTTGGACAAAAGCTTGGTAAGTATGTTGTCCACCTACCATAAAGCAGAAATCGGGGCAGTTGAAAAGTTTGGGGCTTGGAAATACAAACCCCAAATTGTACTAGACTATAACAAGGTAATGGGGGGAGTTGACAGAAAGGATCAGCTTTTGGCAGGCTACCCCGTTGAACGACAGCGAAACCTGGTCTGGTACAAGAAGCTTTTCAGGAGACTACTAAGTGTTTCGGTGCAGAATGCGTATATATTGTACAGTTCAAAGCTCCGCAAGGAAAATAAATGCATTTTGTATCGAACATTTAGGAGTGAGGTTGCGAGGAATCTCCTTCAGCTGTTCTGTCACAGGGAAATTAACCCGACTCCGACTGTGATCATTGGCCAAATAGCTCAAGGAAAGATTCTGCGTACTGTCCTGGAAGGCAACCACTTCTCGGTCCATAGCGGGCGAACGTTGAATTGTGTGTGGTGTTCAATTAAAAAAATTACCAAACGAACTACAAAAAAATGTGACGTGTGTGATGTGGGATTATGCAATGATTGTATGGTCCCATATCACACCACCCCACTCTCCATATTGAATAACTGAGGGTTTTTTTATTTTATTTTTCTTTTCTTGTTTTTAGTTGTGAAATTATAATTTATAAATTTAATGAACTTTCTTTGGACATCAATAACGATGGCCTGGATGACAGGACCAAGTCATTTCTTTTTACATCTCATAAAAATGTTATAACGACAAAGGACCCAAAGGTACGAGTTCTATCTGATAAGGTTTGGTGGACATTTAATATGTATATTTCAATTCTGATCATTAAAATATACATATTAAAAAATGCATAGGTATTCTCATTCTTTCCTGCTATTGTACACATTAAATAACTTGTTTTATCAACATGATTTGTTTTTGAGGTGTTATGCCGTCTCGCTGTACCGTTTGTATCTGTAACGTTTTGGGCAGCGTTAGTTATAGAAGGAGGTAGCGCGACACGGCATAACACCCCAAAAACAAATCATGTTAATACTTTGGCCATGAAAATCTCAAATCACACTAGTTTTATTTTTATGTCTTAATTATATATTTTGTTAATTTTTCTGTAAAGAGGCTTTTTTAGATCTAGTCACTTAACAAAACTAAGACATTTCAAGCAATGTTTAAATCTGAATGGTGGTCTCTCACCAGAGCGATACTAAGAGTATCACTCTAGAGCGAGGCAAAATGAAACTATGTATTGATTTACTGAGAAAAACCAACATAAATTGAATAAATTTTTATTATGACGAAGTGTGTTAACAATTTTTAAATAAATATGCTGCTCTACCATTGTAATTATACAACTGTAATTTTAATTTAATGAATGTAAAAGCATTAGGGCGTAAATAAATAAATAAATCAATTATTTGTTCCCTCAATTATTTTCCTCTCCACTATTTTTCTTTAGATTTCCAACTTTTAGATAAAAAAATATCACTAAGATTTTATTTGCCGATCGACGCTGATACAACAGGTTTGATATATAAGGTTTAATCATCACCATCATTTTAGCAATTATAATTTATCCGGTGTGTATCGACCTTAAACTAGCTGTCATCTCGTATTTTCCCAAACAAAATGGCAGAATTCCACAGGATTTTATCAAATTACAAAGTATATCCTGAAAGATTGGCAAAGCTTATTGCTATGATATGGGCTTTTTTTTAATCTTTGTTTCTTGTTCTATCACGAAACACAAAAACATGGATAAAAATCTCCAGTTCAAAGTCACAATTATTTAAAAAGCAGCACTCTGATTTTGACATCGTGAAATAGGCTATCTGTATAAAACGATCAAATGATTTAAATAAAGCAAGCAGGGTAGTTATTCTTATTGGTAATTGTAAACAGTTAATGTATCTTCCTAATGTAGTACCACTTCTTTGTGGTAAATGTATAAAATATCATAATTTAGTTCATTCAAATTTAACAGATTCACGTACCAAATAACACAAAATAATTTTCACGCATTATTTTTATCTTGATGTCAGCATATAAAAAAATGATTTTCTAGTATATATTTGGATCTGTGGTTGTAGAACAGGTCATAGAGAACATAAAACGTAGAAAATATTCAATGTGAATATTCAAAATATCCACTGGCGGCAATTTCAAATATACTCACGCACAAAATTCGCGCATTTACAAAGTTTACGATTTTTTTATAATTTTTCTATCAATTATACAAATACAAAATAATTAATAAAATATAGGTGAGTTCATTGACTACATAGCAGTATATTTTTTTTATATGTTTACATATACAAATATGGAGTAATGATTTTTTTAATGTGGTCGGAAATTTTTCCAAATTAACTTTCAAAGGTGGCGAGCAATTGAAGCTATTTTTCATTATTCTCTCTGTCGCTCCAGTGGTTATTGTCGTTCGATGGTAATGTGTCGTAGACCTGTTCAAGTTTCTGATAGTATGTATCTTTCATTATGTCCTCTTTATCTTCCGTTTCAGCATGTACGTTGATCAATGTAACATTGAGAAATTTCGTTTTTTATGCGTAAGCTGCACATTCTTTCATTAATGGGTTTAAAGTCTAATATGCATTTTCCCATTTTGCGGTCCACAATGAAGGCCACTCCGAGTTTATGATGTCTTTCATTTCCACTATGCAGTATCGTATGCGTTCTTGTGTCAAATGGCTCAGATCCTATCCATCTGGTTTCTTGCACCGCCATTATGTCAATTTTATATTTCGTCATCTCCCTAGTGATCTCTCCTAGGGCTCCACTTCTATACAGCGTCCTTGCGTTCCAGGTAGCTATTTTTAAGTCCTTATTTCGTTTGCCGGGTCTTTTCCTAAGTTCAATAAGTTCAAATAATGTACCTAGGCCTCCTATTTTATTACGAAAATGTACCTATTTAGTTCCTTAGACAATATGTATATAATAGCTTATTTAGGTGGCTAAGGATGGAACGTCCCGTCACAAGAAATTGATTGTTTATTCTTGTCTCCACTCCACACACATGCAGATAATGCGTCTGCGTCCTGTAGCGACTTGCTACTAGCCGCGCCGGCCGGCAAACATCGATGTAATATGATACCACAAAGCGAAGCGCCAAAGGAATAATTATTTGGCGGGCTTTCTCGGCGGAGTTTTTCTTCGCACATTCACACATCTACAGCACGATGACTGACCGTAGCACAGAGCGGAATAGCAATAATTGGGCTAAACACCTATTAAATAAGTTTCTGAATTACCGGGATTCCTCTTAAAAAGGCATACGGAAAAGTCAGCGACGGTATATGTCTATGTCCTAAGGATAACTCCCAGCAACGCCGGGTACACGTCAGCTGGTACTATATAAATAATTGATCTACTCATCTATCTTGTTAAGTTTTCGCAATATGTATACAGGGAAGGACCTGTATTTTCCGCATAGGGCAGAAACTTTGAATGAAGAAAAAAAGATTCAAAATGGTTCAATTTTAATGATTTCTGCTGTGATTTGTCAATATTGTACAATTGTGTACTTACGGGGTGTATCAGGATGTACCCGAAAAACTTGAATCATAAATTCCTGGTTTGGTCATTTTGGTCACCTAAAAAGTTGAAAAATTCATTAGGTATTGGATAGTTAAGGTCGGAGCGTGAGGTTGGGCGACTAGTGACAATTAAAATATTTTTTATTGTATTTGTACCTAATTAACTTAATGTAACAAGCATCTAAATTTTGTTGCAATTTGACAAAAAATAAATTTACCTGAGACCAAAAGGCATCAATTTTTTTTAGTTCATACCGACAGTGGGACGACGGGCTAAGTTGAGATGTGCCAGCTATACTCTCGGTAGAAGCATTCCAAAGGTACTAGATTTGAATTTGAAGCCTGTCATTTCGACCAACGTTAGCTATCTAGGGTTAAAGCAATTTGAAAATTAGAATATTATGAAGGTAAAATCAGTTTAGAAAGTTTAAAAAATTTTATGTCACTAGTCACTACCTTATTTTTATATGCCTGCATTAATAAATTGAAGGTAATTATATTAATAGAATATAATATTTTTATATTCAAGATGTTCTGTAAGGAACATCTTATCCCTCGCACATACTAGATAGATAGAGATATAGACAGGGGGTGCCCGCCATTCAGTCTGATGGTAGCCACTATATCCGGGTGCCGGTAGCAGTGGGCCTTCTCGTCCGGCGGCCACTATGTATCAATTCCTTTTGAAGGGAGAAAGATATCAACGGAACAATATTTGGAATTTGCAAAGAACTGCTTTGGTCAGGTATCCTCTGCATTCTTATATCTTTCATTCTTATATCAACTCTTATATCTTTCTTAATGTTAAACATAACTTATTTAGTAAGAAAAGCTCAGTCTTTGACACTATTTATTTATTTAGGAATCTCTTCGGTCGGACTGTGAAAAATGCTTCTAAACACGTGGCATAATTTATCATATTTTCAATATCCGGGTGATGTCAGATGACGGCGCGCTGATAGGTCCATGCGATTGGCCGACCAGGGTGAGTTCGTCTAGCTCCTGGTGGCGGGGTGTAAGGAAGCGTAACATGACTGCATTTCGCCATAAATATTAAGATTCCCCCACTACCACACTGTCCATTTGATTTATTTATTTTTCATGTTCTCCATAAAACGGTTATACACTAATATATCACATGTTTGAAATTTCATATTGAGGGCCCAGACGAGTCATAACTCTGTGCCACAATCTCGCCCGGTTCAGTGTACCGAGACATTCTCAAAATTTCCATAAATTGCTCAGATATACACCCCGTAAATGCTAATATTCTTTGAATGGAATTAATGTATTATCAAACTTCTAAGACTAATGCTACATGTTAAAAGGTGGCAAAAATAAACAAAGAGGATTTATGGAACTCTGCGCAAACTTTCTTGAGTATTCCTAGTACCTTTTAACATTTTGTTACGACCCTTGTAACGTTTTCCATCATTAGCTAAAGTAGGTCAACTGTTTACAAGCATTGTGCATCCATTATTAAATAAATCAGGGACCTATAATTATTTCTGTGTAGCCAAGCCACCGTACACATATTAAAATTTTAAAAGCGCTCCGCATTCGTATATATTTCGGCAACACCGAGACAACAGAAACTTCAATGCAGTGTGTAATAAAAAAATGTATTTTTAATTTTAAGAGGTTTTATTGACTGTCGATAAATAAGTTATTACAACAGGGGAAACTTACATCAATAAAATTATAAAAACAGGCTTAAAACTGAAAAAAGAAAATAATACCCCATGGATTGAAAATAAAACCACCGCACAAAAATACAAAAATTTGTAATTTTTAATGAGAGCATTAATCTAATGATAATATCATTAAGTTACCGCTATTCTTACCTTGACTTTAGCAGCATGAGATATATACTAAGCTTACATTATTATCTTTACATCGGCAATAGTCAATCTAATATAGTATGTAAGTTGCTCTTCAGAAGTAATTTTTTTTAACACAATTTTTTTTGCCAAAAAAAAGTATTTTTTTATAGTTTGATTTTGATTTAACAACTAATAAGGCTTTATTCTACAATAATTATTCAATTAATAATGTTTATTCCCTGTGCAGAATTTGAGTACCAAAAGTGAAAAAATTAAAAGTTTGTAAAAATATTATTGATTTGTTTATTAGGCATGTATTTGTTGTATGAAATGAAATATGAAAAGGCATATAAACATCAGTCGAATAATCAAGATAATAATATATTACTTTATCGTTAATTGCAAGCAAGTGGGAATTTTAAAATTGGGCACACAGAACATGATCTTCAATTTGTATGAAAAGGTATTAAAGCGAATGGTTTGGATGTTCGCCAGCTGCGGAAGCCAATTGAAACGTGGTGAATTGACAGAGTAATTGACGGCACAAAGCACCCTTTTTTTTAAAGTGTAGAGCGTTAAAAGAATAGGTGCACAATGAGCAAAACGCCGTGCGATCCTCACAAACACGTCTTGCAGTCACGGCGGTGAGAAGGGCATGAATGACAACAGCGGAGAGTTGGTGAGTAGTTAGGAAGCTACCTAGACCCTTGGAGGTGCTATGGTATCGCTAACATCGAAAATATCAATTAATTTCTGCATGAGAAAAATGCTCATTGCTTACCTTTTCGGGGTTTAAGAAATGTTAATACATATAATAATTTTGGAATATTAATATAATTAAAAAATCGTAACTAAATTGTGTAAAAAGGAGGAGGAATTTTGGATTAGTTGAGCTAATAAGGCAATGGTTGGTAAGTCATATTATTATTGAAGAATCAGTACAAAATAATCGGTGGCCATTCAATCCTAATTAACAACATGGCAACATTATATCAATTAACTGTACTTTACCCTAATTATTGTCCTTATCCTATATTATACCACATTTCTTATAATAATTTTAATTTATATCTGTCAGTAGAGAGGGATATAAATGCAAGCAAAACAATTGATATAAATTAACACATTCATTCTTTCTCACACTTAAAAACATGAATATTCTTAAATTTGAGAGTGAAAATATATTTTTTAACAATAAAGAAAAATATATTTTTTTCGCAATCATTAAAAATTTTGCCAAATTAAAAAATTTAAACTTTCAAAGTTTTATACAAATATATTTTTAACATGTAACATTCACTGAAATGTGTAAATGATAAATTAATGGGTATGTAGGTACATAATATTAGAACCCTGTACTTTGAAATAAATATCTTCAAATAAATGTTCAACTGAGTCAGTTTGCAAAACCTGCTTCGGAATATTTTGGAAATCTGTAGATGTCACATGTTTGAAATAATTTGAATATACCTTTTGGGCAAAACATCAACATAATTATACATATATATTAATGATGTACTTATTTTCAATTTACATCAAGCACTTTTTGTGGATGTATCAGAATGAGTAGAAATCTCCAGAGCGGGTTTCGCAAGTCGACGTCAACTAAAAAATTAACCAATCTACTAGCACACCTAGAGTGCACTAAAAGTCTCACAGCTTAAATCAAAGATATTAGAAGAACGAGATGTGCTATGAGCAGTTCATACTGTGTGGAATTGTTTTGCCAAGTGTCGCCGGTTTTGTTCACCAATACTACTGCACACCTTCGCTTACGCTAAGGTATCCGCACTAATACATAGAACAGATTTCTGTGCGTACACGTCCCGACAGTACTCAAAGTACCCTAATTAGGTAGTACTCCGCCTACGGTCCGGCGGCCAACATAGCATATCTCGTTCTTCTAATATCTTTGGCTTAAATCTATCATTGCAAACTTTGATATGTCATGTAAAGCACAATGGCAAAGGTGATATTTTGAAACAAAAAAGTCCAAGAATAAAACATTTCGACCCAAATAAAAACGACTTATGAAACGAAAACTTTTAGGTTTGCAACTGACAGCAATGCAAAGAATACCTTCACAAAGCTGACGTAACTTATCAAAACACAAACATCTCGAATTAGTGAGAGGCAAAAAGAACCGAAAAATAGAGGCCAAAATGGAACAGCAAATGTGAAATTGGAAAAAAAAATAAAAATTTTGGACGAATTCATGGAATGTGTTCAATGTACAAATTTTACTAAAAATATGTACTACTTTTATACATCTATTTTAATTAATAGATGTATTCAAACATAAATTATTTTTTTTGGTTTGACTGAGGATTGAACCTTCCTCCCCAGGTATTGACTAAAATGAGTGAACCGCGCAATAAAATCCTAATTGGATGGTACCGCGATTTATTTTGTACATTAACCACGTATGAGTGTGTGTGCGCGTGTGTGGGTGCATGAGTGCCACCAAAAGGTGATAGAATGCATTGTCATTGATAACGAGTCTATCTGCCGAGTTTCAGCTCAATCAGCCATCGGGAAGTGGGTTAATTTCCACTTCCAAGATCCCGTTTCATTCATTCAATCAAAAAAACAAAATCAAAATTCAAATAGATATATTTAAAAATTGACTTAATTTCTCAGGAAACATGATTAAATTAAAGAAAACATTTATGAGCATTCACAGAATATAATATAACACACAATTATGCAGTCTATGCCCATTATGTATGATAAATATGTACTTATTGACAGTTCTACCTTACTTATTTTTAAAACAATGAAGGCACATTCTGTTACAACAATAGAATGACGATTATAAAAAGCGATAACTAAAAAATATTAATCAAATATATTTATAATTAAATAACTCTTGTCAAAGGCACAGTATTTTACAATATTTAGTCAAAATTAGTAAAAAATTGACCATTATTTCAAGAGATTCATGTTTGTATGCATGTATACACACAAAATGCATCCAAATTTCGTATTTTCTCATTAGTGTAATGTGTAAAATTTAAGTCACGTCTCCCTGTATAAGAAAATTTGGGAGTTAGAACATGAATATTAAACAATGTGCTCTTGCCTGATTATATATTTATTGACGTGGGTTCAATTCCTGTAATGCACATGCTAGTTTACGATTAAATTAATTATCGAAGAAAGCAAACACTTTGTGGCTTGACATTATACAAAATGAAAACAAACACTTAGTTTTAAACCACTTTATTTTGATGTATATTCGTCGACCGGTTTCGATTGGACTCAATTTTCATCAGGACAATAAATTATATTTTATTGTCCTGATGAAGATTGAGTCCAATCGAAACCGGTCGACGAATATACATCAAAATAAAGTGGTTTAAAACTAAGTGTTTGTTTTCATTTTGTATTAAATTAATGCTGTACAAATACACTCATGTTGCAGAATACAAACTACCTCTGCTTGCATTTGAACACCATGCTAAATAATTTCAAGAGAGTTGGATACATAAATAAACCACTCACTAGATCGATATCTTCGGGCTTTTTGTATGAAATAAATTGGACCTAGAAAACCATAGATGTATATAGACAGTAAAATACTCATTCGGAGCCTACTTATTATACTATACACCAATGAAAAACTCGGAAACTCTATGGAATAAATATAGTGGATATAGTTAGGCAATCATATGACGTCACAATATTTCGTTTCCAATTTGAGTTATACCCTCTGGGTAGATCCTAAGCCGTCCTAAATAGAGAGGCATTAACTGCCAGCATAACAAAGCCTGAAGCATAGACAATAATTTATGATCAATCTGCCTAAACATCGAAAGGCAAAGGAAAGAGAGATGCCGTGGAAGAAATTCACATAACATTAAGTGTAAAGCAAATACTATGATAATCTGGAAAACTGTAGGATGTAAGCAAATATAATTACAAGTAAGTAAGTCGTGTAAAATGATTTGTTTATGTATTATATCATGAAGGAATGTTTTTAAATGCACAACATATCAACCCACGGAAACCATCGCAATGATTAAATGCATTCTATGTAGATCATCTCCAATACCCCTATTGAGTTCACAACTTTTCTTTACTCGCATTCTTCAACAAGCTTAAAAGCAAACCTTACTGATATACCTCCGTAAAGTTCTATTCATTATACAAAAGACTTCCACTAAATAATATTACAATCTACCGAGTACACAGTAACTTAGTATTTAATTAGATGTTCACAGTAGGTTCTTAAAGTACGCTTAAACAGAATTCACAGCATTTACTTCAAATTTGGATTTGGTGCGTGTTTTTATGAACAGGCTGTTTCTTTTTGAAAAGTCTTTACGAGGCGTCTTCCAAGGCGTTAAAGCACCGTGTCTTTATTTAGATTTCACAAAATGACATCTTTCAAAGTTGATTAAAAAATGAACACATTAATCATGGTCTGTCAGCACCAAATTGATCAATAGTCTTTTCCATCTTCCGGGATACACATGAACATTTTAGCACACATAAGATTGAAAGAATTTGATGTTTTTACAAGCCACATTGGCTTGTTTTTCCAATAAATAGTAACGAAATATACTGGAATGCCCGCAATAATAAAGGCGAGACCGACTCCCACTTCGTACGGAGACACGTAGCATGGGAAGGTCACCAGGAAGGTGCAGATGATAAAGAACACAATTGGAAGACAGAGGTTGACTTTGATTGGCCTCGGAAGATTGGGTTTGGTTCGTCGCATCCACAGCAAGCCGCTAACTGAAAGCAACGTGAAGAATGCCTCCACGAAGCTGACGTAGTTTATCAAAACATAAACGTCTCGAATTACCAGAAGCACCAATGTCAAAATACACTGAAAAAAATAAAGAAGTCTGGTTAAAATTGGATTGTAAAATGCTGCAATTGGACAAATGCAATAAAATAAATTCATTTACAAATAGTAAATAATTTTAAAATATTGTCTGTATCTATTTTTAAAGTTTTTGGAGCAAAATAACCGCAATAAAATAAAGGACAAGAGGGAAGGGAGAAGAGTGCCAAAGCACAGTGTCTTCTCGTCTTAGTTCCAACTGGCACTAGGCGCAGTATTCGTGTCAAGGCAGAGTGAAGATTCTGGAAATGCATTTCTTGTAAAAATAATGGAATTGACCCTGCAATCACCGTAAAAGTAATTTTTTTGCACTACATATTTATTGTTTACTTCCTGTTTTTTTCAAAAATATAATACTTTATTCAAATTTTGCCTTCTTTCTCTATAATATAATGTACATATAAGGTTCCATAGCTTACATGTACAGATATCTGTTAATTTTCTATCTGTAGGTAAGTACCTATTTATATTTTGTATGTGTTAAAATTGTATTTTTTTAGGTAGAATACTTTACATGGCCTCACTGGGTGCTTTACCCGGCCTCCATTTAATAATTTAATAATTTTTAATAAAATGATAATATGAAGTTAAATTATAAATTGAAAATAACAATCAAATAAAAATCAGGTGAAATAAAATAAAATACAATAATCAAGGCGTTAATGAAAATTATGGTACCTTCTATGAGGTACGGTTGTATATAATGATGTGTCTATTGTAATGGCGTTGTGCATTATGTATATATGTTTTATCATGTTACGTTATATTACTTTTAATATTGCCTTTTGTTCTTTAATCCATCTTTTTGTTGTCGCAGTAATGTTTTTTGTTTCCTCGCTTTTTATATCAATTGTATTCATTTTATTCATTAACGACATTATTTAATAACATAAATAAGAGCTTACCATGAATACAAGTGAAGGAACCGGAGTAAACCTTTTGATGTCGATCAATGCAATGGCTTGAACTAAATGTCCGTTCCTTGCTCCAACAAAGAACAACCGGGATGATGCAAAAATAGCACCGTTGAGGGATCCAAATGTAGAACAAGCCACGAAGAATGGCATGCACCACGACATCCCTCCGAGCATCTTGTCGGCAAATGTCACAGCCACGGCGTTGGAAGACAATATCTCATCTCGTGATAATACAGAGAAGTAGGCCACATTTGTGATCACATAGATAATGGTCACGAGGGGCATGGATATAAGGATGGCTTTGGGCAAATTTCTGAAAGAAAAAAAAGATAAATAAGTATGTTTTGATTGTTTTCATATTGAGCTGAGCTGAAAAGTAAATATGAGTCGTCGACTTGGAACTCTCTGTATATAAAAAGAATATGTAAACCTTTTATGATAAATATCAACACAATTATACATTATTCTTTTGATATTTAGTGAAAAATATTTATAATTTTCAATTTAATTTAAGCACCTTTTTGGGTTGGACAAGGTTGATTGTGAATGACAAGCGGGTTATTTATTCATCAGCACCCTGGTCTCGCGACTCACTTTCGTGACCTACTTAATGGTAGATTCCTGAAATCTAAAATATACTATCATCATGGACAGAGACGGCTTTAGGGGTCCAGAAGTGGAAAGCCGTTTGAAAAAAATATGTGTAACTCACAGACATAGGAATTAATAGACGAGAAGATAATGGCGAGGGGTAAAATCAACTGTTGAAGAACGTAGGGAGTAAGGCTGATTGTGATTCGTCAATAAATCAATCTGACAGTAAATAGGCATCTCGCATTATAATATCACCATTTACTTCTTAAAAGTAAAACCTGCTTTTGAATGAATAGACATTTTTACATGGGAGCGCAAATTACTCGCCACGTTATGAACAAATTTGCGAAGTCCAAATTCGGCAAAAAAATTCGGTTCCATTTTCAGAGTCGAATATTTCGTTTAAGTATTTAGTTAAGACACTTTTATAAATGTTCATAATTTGCTTCCCAGCAACCAACCAGCTTTGTGTTTCGCGTCCAGACGTTTCTAGATGTGATAGTATAATATGTTTCTAAAACTGATCTATATTATACGATGTGAATATCCTTAAAATAAAGTAAAATAATGCTTATATATGGAATGTAATACGACAATTGGGTTTATTCTCTTTTTCACATCTATTTTTACAAGTTTTCATAGAACAAGTCAACATTTTGCCGTGTTATTTCGTAAAATGAACCGATGATGCCTCGACCATAGTTCGCACAAGAATGATGACGTCACGTTTTCAAATTTCACTTGAGGTCATACGCGAGCACAGCCGGTTCCAATGGAACCGGTATGGGGAGTGGGGATAATACGCTTTTAATCACTTAGGGCAGGTCTACTAATATTCATATGTCTATGGTGTAACTAATATTTACTTGATATTTTGTTATAAGTTGATATTACCCATATTCATTTAAAGGTACCTCATGAATTCGAGAGTAAAATTACATTTTATAGTTATTGTTGGATGCGACCCTGCTCACGACGCAAATTAACCGTGATCGACCAGGGTCAGAACCAGCAGAACCACCAGAAATTTCCAGAGCGGGTTTTCCAAGTTGACAATTCATATAAACTGGATAGCTTGGTTATATAAAATTATAAGATTACAAGAATGTAATAAAGAAGAACAAAAAAAGAAAACATAGGCTGAAATGTCATCATCCTGGTAGTTCGCGCTCAACCGCCAGTTGACTGAGTGAGTTCATTCTTTCACTGATCTTCGCTCGCCGAATGAAGATGTTTTGTCAATAGTGTTTGTGATTTGTGACTTTGAACATATTAAGGCGATGCACTACGTCGTGAAATATTTTAAATTGAGCCGCTATCAATTACAACCCTTACGTGATGGCGATAAGGTTGAAATTCCCGCTTAGCACCATCCGCCTGTTTTGATTTATTCAAGAAAAAAACATTGCCAAAAAGTGCCTTTTATTTTATTTTGTGGATGTTCAGGCATAAATATTTAATTTTTTTTCAATCATTTTATAAATAACTTTATTTGCCACATTATACAAAAAAAATCATAACCGAAAATGGGTTCGTAAGTGAGACATTTTGAACTTTAAAGCAGTTTTCATAGGCCTTATGCATTATTTTTTTCTGGGCTTATAAAAAGACTTATCTAAAAAATACTCGATTGTTTCAAAGGCCAAGATGTATTCTACTCGCAGTATTTAATTAAAGCATCTGAAACATTTCTAGGCGACCAACTTTTCAAACCAAAACACATGATTTTGCATTACTACGTATGGCATCGCCTTAAAGTAACACCGTGATCAGATTGCAATTATTTTCTAACTCGTACGTTACTTGCCTTATTAATACAGGAAGCAGTAATGTGGCTAATATGGAAGACATTTGTAGTGTATATTATGTATTCAATGGTTACAAAGCTGCAATGTTACTATTTTAACATTAATTTAAATATTCAACATTTCTTTTATTGTTGGTTGTTTATAATAAAACAGCAAACATCCCTCAACACACTTCAGCCGGGAAAGGTAATTCTACCCATTCGGTCGATTGATGCTTAAGGCCAGGAAGGGTAATAATAATAATAATAAAATTTGGATGATTTATATAGCTCCGTTTTTGTGCAAAATCACCTCAAGAATAGTTCTACCTTTTGCGCCGGCCTCATTTCAATGGCAGAAAAGATGGAAATATTCAATGTTTTTATATGAATATTATATAGCAATCTCTTTGTAAAGGTTCCAACTAAATGTACATAATTATCGAATCGTAATACAAGTCTTTTTTAAAATTTATTTACGTGCCTTTCGTTTACATCAGTATTTCAACAAAAGGATGGTATATTTGTTAGTGAAATAATTCAATTCCTGGAATGAGGGTTATTATGACCGTGAAACCCGATTCGAATCTCTTTCTCCGTTCCGCACCCACTCAACTCCTGTGCAAGCGCGCGAGAGATGTCAGGCGTATTTAAAGAAAGCAGGAATGAGCAAATACCGATAGGCGGACCGTAATAAACATATTACAAGGTTAATTGAGTTGCATTTCAAATAATATTTGATTTTCGTTTACTACTTTTATAGCTTGGGTATGCAGAGTTACTATGTAGAAATTTTAGTTAAAATATTTTCGAAGAAATAGCAATTTAAAACAAATTAAAGAAATTCGTATGGGACCTTTATTTTCGCCCGGACTCAGCATAGCGCCAGCGCAAAAAATACCGGGCCGAAATGTGTTAATACCGAAACATTTTGGTACATACTGATAAATGAAAGAGAGATTTTTTCATAGCTATGAGCAAAAATATGCTCGTTAGATGTCTCAAATAAATGTGTTTCGAAAAAACTGCAACATTTTGCTCTGGTATAAAGAGACTTTTGAAAACGTTTTAATAAATTTAAAATAGATCACAAAATAAAAAAAAATCATTAACGAAATATTTTTTTACAATATTTTTAAGTAATTAATTTGTTTATTGAAATTGAAATTTAAAAAAAAAGAAACGGTCACTTCTAGGAGTGCACCCCGGCAAGGCAAGGGTCCTTGGTTCATGTCCTAGAGATGTGGCCGTATCTTTTACTGACAATTCTATTTCAAATTTTCGTTAAGAATCGCTAATATTCTCTTCAATAATTAAATATTACAATTTGAGATCTTACTCATTACGTTATTCCAAAAATAAATAATTAATTTGATAAGCACATTAAAAAGTGCATTGATTAGTTTTGAATAATTTAATGATATTGTCTTCACTAGCAAATTTTGTTTCAAATTGAAAGCTGTTCGACAAGAACATCAGTTTTAAATTAAATTTATGATTATGCAAATAATGAAAAACTAGTAAGTATTGAAATTTGATCCAGGTTTTGCATTTCTCACTACGTAAATGCATTCAGCAAAGTTGATCAAATTCACACATGTTTTAACTCCTCACGCTAATTTGTTTGGTTTTATTAACAGACAGCTGTTATCCGTAGAGTGAATTAATTTGTTTTTCAAAACAGCTCACATGGTATCATAGAAATCTTTGTGTCTCCCTTACTGCCATAGTTAGAAATATGAACTAAACGCTGTTAGAAAAAAAAAATAACAAGCTTTACATTCAAATATAGAAGTTAATCATAGAATAATTAAAATGTACCCCAAATATGTGATTTTTTCATTAATTATTTTTGTATGAAATGAAACAAAAGTGAGGTGGCAGTAATGTTTATAATACATTTTTCTAATGAAATATTTGTTGTTTTTTTTTTCGTAATTAGTAATTTTAGTTCAGTTTTTGACGAAAAAATGTAAGGTGAGCCATTTTTAATAATTAAAAAATTATATGTTTATTTCTAATTATATAATATGAAGGAGTATTTCATTACCTTTCGAAAATAGTTATTAGTTTTCGAATACGTTCAGAAATAACCCATTTATTTGGATTTTATTTAGAAGGGGAAATACAAACAAATTCTCCGACTTTCTGACAGCATCTTTAAGAAATGTAACGGTCAATATACCTGAAGGGTTAATTGTTAACCTTTACAGCAGGTTCCCCTACACACATATTTATATTAATTTTTTTTAATAATAAATTGCATGAAGATATTATTTGTGGGGTAATTACTACAACTATAACTATGAAATCAGCTTTATCGAGTTACACATAAAACTATACACTTATTTCCTCGCTCGTTTATTCCACAACACATATTTTGTGTTTTTGGCATATCTACATCTATTTGTATATCTGTAATTTAGAAACACATGGGTTATGGATTTGTGTGTAACTTGAAGAAGCTAGTTTAGAAAATAACTAGTTGTAGTAATTACCCTGCAATTTGCAAGTACCACTGGAGGGACATATTTGCATATTCGACTGGCATCAAATGGGTTAATGACAAAATAATCTTTGAAAGCAAGAACTTAATGACTGTATTAATATGTCTAGAATCCTAATATTATTTGGTAAGTGCACAGAAAGAAGAAGAAAAACAAAAGAAATACCACAAGGGGAGTGTTTCATTTTCCAAAAGTATGGCTTTCTTTGCTTAAATTTCATATACGGTAATATGTACTCCATCATTATAAAATTCAAATGGGATGGCGATATACAATGTCAGGCAAGTGTTAAAAAGAGACAAAAGATACTAAATCAGTGGCGACGTTGGTATCCATTCAAATCTACATGGAAGGCATTTCTAGTATGTATTAGCTATTCAGCGGATTCGCCGTAAGAGAGAATGATATAAAAACAAACATCGACACTACAGCTTTCGATTCAAACCAATTTGAAGGCATTTCTAGCATTCTTCTTTATTCTACAGTAGGCGAGCATATTTGACTTACTTGTAAGGATCTTTAAGTTCTTCTGTTACAAAATTGAGATAGTTCCACCCAGAGTAAGAGAACAATCCAGAGTAAAAAGCCAAAGCAAGAAATCCTGGAGAAGTTTGTGAACCGGCCATTGGTGCCTCCCAAGTTTCTACATTTCCACACGCCAAGTAATATATTCCAGCAAACACGATGATGAGAAGTGCAAAGATCTTGGTGGCTGTGAAAATGTCCTGCACTCTAGTCACCAGCTTCACATTGTAGCAGTTTATTACTGTGAGCAGACCTGGAAAATAGAAATAACCAGTTATTGTATTAACCTCATATAATGAATACTTGCATCCTCCCCCCTATTCTTTCTACCTATTCCGCGTTTCTTCTCCCCCTCCTTATTATCAATACATAGTATGATGAATTATTTTACCGGACAAGAGTCCTAACTGCTTCCAACCGCCTGGAGCCAGGGGACCATGGCAACCCAATTGAGGTATGTTGTGAGTTTGAAGATATCGGAGAGGTTAATAAGATGGGTAGAGGAAGGTCGGGAATGACCTGGCTATTCAGACCTGGTCACCAAACACGGCTTAAGTCATTTCAAGCAACTTTTCAATTCAGAATGGTAGTCTTTCACCAGGGTGATACTCAGAGTATCTTTCACTCTGGGATATGTACATTCATACCATGATAATATACTGTTCTATTTATGTATCAACATTATTGAGAAAGAGATTGTTTTTGTGAAAGCGTGTTATTTACTGTTTTGTTTTATGTTATTCTGTAAATAAAGCTGTTTGTTTCCATAAATAAAACAAAATGTATATTATAAACACCACAGTACATAATATATACTAGTGTAAGAATGCGAAGCACAAAGACTTTGTAAATAAAAGGTACAATATTGTTACTAATATTAAGACAGACAAAAAAGTTTTTTTTTTTTTTTTTATAGTGAAACCTCACAAGAGTCCCAACTGCTCCCGTCTGGAGCTAGTGAGACTATGGCATCCCCAATTGGGGGATGTTGTGAGGCTGAAGGTAAGTGGGGAAGGGAAAGAGGAAGGTGGGGAAGTACCTGGCTATTCAGATCTAGTCACTAAACACGGCTAAAGCCATTTGGAGCAACGTTTCAATTCTGAATGGTGGTCTTACACCAGGGCGATACTGGTAGTATCTTCCACTCTACGTTTGGTGCTACGAGAAGATATTGGATTATAAATAAACGATAATGAAACTAACAGTATTTAATTAAATTGCTTATTTTTAAATAATTACATATTGTTGAATGATTACAGATTAATTAAGGTCATTTAGGATAAGATTTTTGCAATACATTTCTTGCCATTATGATAATACTGAAAAATATTAATGACAAGTAATAAACATTAGAAAAACGTGTGATAAAATATTACACAAGCCATGATTTGAGTACCGTGATCGTCTTTTTACTGGGTGGGTAGGTTTTATTGTTTGCTTGCAATATGGAAAGACTTCTAGCGAACACAACTCAGCATAATGTTAAAAATTATTATGTAATTACAAATTCAAACACCAAATGCATCAGAAGAATACAGCCAGGTGTAAAGGCTGCCGTAATAACACAGTTCTTATGGCAATGACTCGGTGAGCTGAGATTCCCATCCCGGTGTTAAAATTCTATTGTTTCAATTTTTAAATTAAGTAAATGGTTAACCTCAAAATGCTAAACTGCTAATTCAAATTTATGATGTCAATACTCAACATTTGAGTACTTATTGCAAACTTTTAAAGAACTGTTTTCTTCTAATATTTTATTAGAAGAAAATATTTATTAAAATATATCGGATATTATATATACTAACCAGCCATTATTTATAATGTCTACCCAATTTAGACAATTCATTAGTTGGCACAGAATTAATCACATTAACTAGCAATTTTATATAATATCTTCGAAGTCTTGGATAAAGTAATAAAACAAGTACCTAGATAAAGGTAATGATTATAAAATTATATTTCAATTTGCCTTTAATTTATAAAGTAAATTTAAACTAGGTTGGGTTATTATAGCTTGGGTTAGGTTAGGTTGGGTTATGATAGGTTAGGTTATGTTGGGTTATTATAGGTTAGGTTAGGATAGGGGGGTAACAAGTCAGTTGGACCGTATTTATTACTTTGGCTATCTTTGACCCGATATTATGAATAATATCCCGATAAAGTGATTGATTTATCACTTTGTCTGAACAATTTTGTTATTATATATAATGACTAGTCATTACGCATAATAGCTATTCAATCACTATGACTGTAACATATATATATTCTAATTTACATTGAGTTATTTTATTTATTTATTATTTTTTTTAAAGAAAGAAAAAGATTCTTGTGTTACGAATATCCTGACAATATTTGAAAATCTCCTACTACCACCGCAATAAGGGAAAATGTTGCTTGGGTTGGGATGGAGGACTTAGCCAGCCGAGGAATTGAACACAGTACGCCTGGGTAACTCAGCCACCTACTGGTGAGGTTATATATTCCTCAATGTTTATAAATAGTTAAGACCCTTCTGTGCCACCTGTTTATATTATGTTCACTCAAGTTAATCGAAGCATTTCAACAGGTGAAGTTTAAAAAAAAACGATAGACAATCAACATTAATAAATAAAAGAAAAGTGGGTAACCCATTAATTTTGTCAGCATGTGAGTTAAATCCACATGTTTTTATTATTTACAAAAAACATGTGTTGTAATACAAACAAGCCATGATAATATCACCTAGATTATGTGACATACATTCTGGATCAAATGTAAAAGAGTTTCTATGTATTCACTTTGTAAATGGGTGACCTCGTCCCATCACACATGTTCAAATATTACTTTATTTTGATATAGACAATGCAATAAATGACTCGTTAGAGAATCATAATATAATTATGAACTGGTCGGCACTTTTAACTCGTTGTACGCAAACATCGCAGCATATAATGCAAGTGGTTGCAATCGGCCGTGCTCCGTACGTCACAAAGGTTGTCTTGTGAACATCAATGAAAAAGTGCCACCTACACCTACGAAACATCACATATTTAAAGAGTAAAGATATGATTCGGTCCCATGATAACAACAATTGAATTATCATTTTGATGAGTTATCCGGTCACCCATACTATTTTCCCTTAAAAATCATTTTAAAACTAACTAACAATCACTCTGTGTCCGCAGGGGTAGGCAGAGAGGACGGAATGTCAAACAACTCAATTATTGATGATAACTGACTTGGTTAGTATCAATAATTGAGATTAAATCAACCACATTGAAATGCCCATAATACACTTCTATCCGTTTTTCTCTTTATATTCCATCTATTTTACAACATAAAAGTATAAAAGCTTGCTTTTTTCTAAATGCCAATACCTTCCAACCAACCCAAACCATTTTTCTTAAATGCTAAGATGACATATTTACATAATTAATCGGAAATATTTACATGTAATAACAGCAGCAAGCAGTCTGACAGCTTCGTAGGGTGGGTCGCAGGCCGGCCAAGCAGGCTGCAGGATGTACTGAGCAAAGGTGATGGCTGTGATGGCATTGGCGGTCGGCACCAGCACGAAGAGGGCGACCCACAGGTACAGAAAGGCCGGCAGAGGTCCAAAGGCTTCCCCGATGTAGGCGTAATCACCCCCAGACTTTGGTATCATGGTCCCTGGAAACAATTTAAACAAGAGATAAATATACATTTTAAGCAATCAAGAAATTTTTAATGATAACTAAGTAACTAAGACCGGCTCTGAGGCTCTAGACACTCAATTAAACTTGTCTGGTATGTCTGCACGCACAGGTCACCTGCGCATGATGACGTGGATGATATAACCGCGCAGATCCAGAGTCGGCCTTAAGCCAAATGGCGCCTGGCGCCAGTAAAAACCTCAAGGACCCTTAGATGTTAGGTATTATCAACTTCTTGGCTCCTTGACGCCTTGGCAAGTCAGCACCCGTAAAGGACTGCTGTGTTTGGCCTGTGCAGGGCCGGCCCTGCAGTTATCTTAAACATCACCTGTGCAGGCGACTGGCAAAATATGAAAATTCGTATTTTGACCTGCAGAGGCATAACTGTGCAGGCAAACCGGAGCTTCTGTATGGCGTCCGACACACAAATGATGTAAAATTCATGATTTAAGCAAGCATATAATGTACATTTTGAAGTTATATAATGTATATGTAATATTCAATACATTTGAAGTTTTCACAAAACTCATAGTCATAAATTAACCATTGGTTATACAATTTAGTATCAAGCATTGATGTAATAGTACTATGGCCACAAGTAATAGCAGTAGGTAGGTACCTAAAGATGAATATCTATCGCTTTTTAAAAATTTTGGAATTTTTTGTCAATAAACACGATAATTAATTATTGGGGAGTATGCCTAAAATCACATTTAATTTTATAATGCTCCCACCATATTTCGAAAACACATTCATTTTGTTTGGGGAATTTGTAAGTAACTTCACTTTTATCTCGTTCATGTAATAAAAAATTAGAAATAATGGCATTGAGTAATGAGGCAAGCTGGAAAGAATAATTATTTCTCTTCCTAACGTCAACAAATTGCGTATTTCGCGTGATAGAAAAAAAGATAAAAATACTTTTATAAAATATGGACGCCCGGTCATATATGACCCCAAAATGCTGGAGAGGTTAAAATGATTTTTTTTGTGTTTTTTTTTATGATCGGTAATATTATTATACGTAGCATACGTTACGTTTCCAATGTTTATTTAATTCTAGGAAGTTTTTTTAACAGTATAAAATGTATCCTTACTGTTTTATAAACAAATTAAGTCATTATGTACAGTTATTTGGGTAAGTACAGTGAACTAAATAAAAAACATAATGTATTTTAAGAATTTTAAAAGGAAACTAATACGTAAATACTATAATGTAGGTAGTAAAAAATATAAAACATAACAAAAAAAATCGAGAAATTACCATAAGATATTTAAGGAAATATAAAGGACAATCGAATGCTGTAGATTGAATTTATCTATGAAGAGGTAGAACAAGCAAGATTTGTAAAATAGTATTATGTTTTAAAATACCGATAAAGGTGCATTTTCATTTTAATTACTTATTTCATTACGTAGTAACCATTTTTTGTTAACACATATTATATGTAATATGTTCATCTCCTGGACCATCTGGAACCAAGAGCTGCATTCAAGTACAAAAAAACATTTTTATTATCATTTTCAAAACAAATAACAACAAAAAATCATTTAGTACTTACACTTTTTTTTTCAAGATACAAAGTATAGGTAAAAATGTAAATAATAAAAGTTAGTAGACAAAAATGCTAATTATCATTCTTATTCACAATTCACTCCCCGAAGTCCTCAAAATAAAAATGATGAAATAGTATAGATAATATATATCCAAATAAACTAAAGTTTAACCTTAATTTTTTCTGTGTATTTCAAATGCGCTACATACATCTTATTTTTATAATTTTCCGTAAAAACAAATTCTGTTTAAGAAACAAGATAAAATTATGTTTCCGTATATGCATTCAAAGTAAACATTTCTAAATAAAACATTTTTAATATCAAACGTGAAAAATGTTGTCAAAAACGCAAATCACATTTCTACAAAATGTTTTACTCCCCAACCGTCGAAAAATTGAGAGAATCGATATTTCGATAATAATTCATTTTGTTTGGGGAAATTGTAAGAAAACTGTAACTTCTCTTTTATCTCGTTCATATAATAAAAAATATTACAAATATGTTTTTAAAAATTATAAATAGTTAAATCGATTGTTACGATAACGGCGCGAAATATGAATTATTCATTTTGGCTATTTAGGATTTTATATGGCATCCGGTATAAATATTTGAGGCAAACTGGAAAGAATTATTATTTGTCTTTCTAACATCAAACAATTACGCATTTCCACCAAGGGCGGATCCAGCTTTGGCGCCAGGGGGGGGTCACGTAGTCGTGGTCAAGTTTTTTTTTTTTTTTTTTTAAAGAAAGACAAACATTCCCGGGTTACGAATAACCCAACAATAACTCCTACCACCACCACAGAAAGCCGAAAATGCTTGCTTGTGTTGTGATGGAGGACTTAGGTCCGGTCAGTTACAGTTACAAGAAGTTATAATTTAATTTTGATAATAATATATACAAGTAAAAAGTAGGTATTGTTGGATATGGTAACACTAGGTATATCATTAAGATTGTCTTTTGCTCCGCAAGCCCGGGCGGCGTAGGCTCGTGTAATGTCAATTGTCAACCAATACAGTACAGATTACAATTATTAATCGTGTTCTTATTTCACCACAATATAACATGGTGTCAGGTGTGTCTTCAACATAGTATTGTGTGTAGGAATCTTGCAACTTTTTGAATTTCCTTTTCCTCGTTGTAGTTATTCGCCATCATATATAAAAGAAATGATTGCTTAAAACGTTTCCACTCGCCAACCATATCCGTAGCATTTTGCATTTGCAGAATTTGACTCGACATTATTATTGTAACACTTTGCTTGTCACGACAAAATAGACAAATAATAACAGCTTGTTGACCGTTATTTCTTTGCTTCCTGGTAAAGAATTTGAATCGTTCCACTGTAATATTCACTGTAGGTATGAAGTGTCTATCCAGTCTATCGAAGAGTAGAATAATGCCTTCCAGCGTGCTCTTCTCAATAGTGAGGCCGAATGAATTAAAAATTTGAACTCCTTTAGGACCAATCGTGTGCAGCAAATGTTATTAATAAATGTAAGTACTGTACTTCCATATTTAAGAGGAATATAAACGCTGGAAATATTTCGATTCTTGTGCTTTATAAATTTTAAAACCGAGCGCCTTGCACCGTCATATTTTGGCCTGATTTGCACGAGGCAAGTAATTTGAAATAAATATTGTTGCCATGACGCGGTGCTTGCAATACGTAAGAAGCGCCCAGCGAGATCTCCGTTCGCCGATGCTTCCATACGCTTGTTAATACCTTGTTACCTGGTGGATGAATACCGTCCATTCTATTTTGCCAGCAGCGGCCGAGCCGGCAGCGTAGTCAATATTATCGACAATCCTCAAACTATGGGGAACGCTAATAAAAGTAAATATTTATAAAATTTGAATTGATTTTATTTATTTACAATCCAAAAAAAAATATTGTGAAAGTGAATTATTAATAGGTACATATAAATATTAATAAAAAGAAACTTGATTAAGTTAAATATAATATGTATATATATATTAACAAAATGTAACTAATACGTTCTTTTACAAAACTAGGTATATGTACTTTTATCAAATTTACATACACTTTATCAAATTTCCACATCTAAAATTTTTGTAAAATTTATTTACAAATAATTTTTTTGGAAACAAATCAACAAACCAATCTCAATATTAGAAATGATGATGGAACAACTCACAGCTAGGTTTAAATATATTCTACAATAGATGCATCAATTTATGGATACATACACTTTAAAAAAAAGGTTAAAATAAATAACTTGCATATAGCTATTCTGAATTTATCCTGAAAGAGCATAATTAAAACAAATACAATAGATATCGCGGGTTCGAACCCCGGCAAACAAATCTCAGTATTAGACATTTTCAAGGAACAGCTCACAGCTACATATATTTAAAAATTATTCTTATAAAATATTAACTCTGATCTACCAATACTGAATTTAAGCATTATATTCGTCAACCTAAAATTTCTCAAATGAAAATATTCTACATTTAGATACATCAATTTATGGATACATAGACTTAAAAAAAAACGGCGAAAGACAAAAAGGCCCAAATAAAGTGTTGAAATAGATTTTGGCTTTAATTAAACAATTATCTATGCGCTTTTGTTCCGTCAAAGGCGACAATTAATTTCGTTTTATCCGAATGACAGCTACCTACCTGACATCTGCTGACGGCAACCGGCTTCGTATTCAAAATTTCAAATACGTAAATGTTAAAAACAGAAACATTAGGATTAGAAAGGATTGGACCGATAATAGGCCACATGCATCACATTTAAAAAAAAATCCGGTTTAGGCAAATATTCTAAGACGTTCCGTATTTTTTTTTAATCGTATTTTTGAAACCCTGGTGATTTTTTTAAAATTTCAACTCGAAAAATCAGACCATTTTTTATAAACCGGAAAGACGGGACATAATTTTATATGTGCAAAAAAACGGTAATTAACTAGCCGAAAGTCATTTAAAAAAGAACGTTTTCCACACGAATGTCACAAAAATGGCATGAAATTGTACGGAGTTCTGTTCATAACATCTGTCAAAACACCGCCATCTTTAGCAAAAAGCATAAATATACCAAACCACCTACTCATGCAAAAAGTCAAATCAAAGGTTAAGTGGTTAAGTTCGCAGAGAACAAACAATAAATCTAGTGAACGTTAAACGTCAAATTCAAAAATTCGCCGGATATCAAAGTGTTGCCGTATAAAAAAAATAATCAGTGTGGAATTTTACAAAATTAAGGGAACATAATCGGAGACGGAACATTTTCATGTAAATCATTCAAAATCCACCATTAAAAATAATACTATGCATTTCTAAAAAAAATTACTAACGTTTTCGTAATCTTAGTAAAAAAATCTATCCACACTTTTAGCCTTCATTTTAATTGATTCTGAAGAATTTGTTACAAATATTAAAAATGTGTCCACTTCCGAAGTTATTAATTATTAGATTAATTAATTATCATCTAGAAAAATAAAATCTGGTACTTACCGCTAAGTCCGCTAACTTTATAGTTATACACGGGTTATAAAGTTTTAAAATCGTTGAACGTAAAATACATTAATTGTAAGGTATTGTTTTATTAATCTAAAATATAAATAACTTGCATCCCTCGTGCGGCATAATTTTATTTTTTTTAAATTCAATTATAATTACGCCGAAATAAATTAAAATGTTAGCCTTGGGCAAAACCTCGATGAACGAGGTTGTGTCTCGCTTTAAGAATTGCTTTAGGAAGTATAGGAAGGCTGGTAATTCGCGCGGGCGCGTTAGACCTGTCCAGACCTGTCAAAAAACTTCCGAAAGAATAAGTTCTGTAACTTACTAAAATTACGTTAAGTGACTTTTGGTGTCGTTTACATTGGGAATTTGGCCAAACTCGCCTTCAAGAGCGATTTACAGGAAAAAAACTTACGAGTCTAACCCCAGCCTTAGAACATTAACAAATAACATTTGAGTTTAAACACACATACACTGGCATAATGAAGAAACTGATTAGATTACTTACCATTTCTTGTAATGAATTGAATTTGCAGCAACAATTTTTAAGAACACTATTACTTATATTGGAACTTATTTTTTTTAACTTAGTAAACAAATAAAAGTAAACACTTTATTAATAAAGTTTAGTCGTTCCGATTGAGGTTAGGTTTTGCTAGACGCTAGACGTTAGTCGAAACAAAGCGCACGCAAGCGTCACACGTGGTTACACGAAATGTGTCATAATAATATGAAAGGTGGCGGTCGAAGCGCGCGCCGGTGGCGGTGCGCGGTGACGCGGTAACATTCGAATTTTCGATGCGTTCGTTCCCGAATAATGCGTTTGCCGTCAAACAAAGTATTATATTAAATTAATTAAATATTGAAAGTACTTAAATAAAATTTATATTGTGACAAAAAATATATAAAAACATTATGTTTAACAATTTTAATTAGTGGTCCACCTAGGTCCTGGATGGGCCCAGGACCTAGGTAGTCATGACCCCCCCTGGGCTGGGGCCCAGGGGGGGGGGTCATGACCACCGTGACCCCCCCCCTGGATCCGCCACTGATTTCCACACAATAGAAAAAAAACTTTTATATAATATGGAAGCCCGGTCATATATGACCCTTAAAAGCTGGAGGGGTTAAAAACAATTAACATCCACAAATATCCGCAGTTGAAATTTTGTAACCTCTTATTACATATTTTCTATACAGGGTGTATCGGCACTAACCCGACAAACTTTAACCAGCTATTCCTTAGCACATTTGGAGTAAAAAATGTTATATGCACTTTGCTGTCCGGTAACGTTTTTTTTTAATAAAAAATTAATTAAACATATTTTCACCACATGTCACCACTGTTTTATCCTTTGTCAAAATTTGAAAGCAACATCGCAACTTAACTCGCGTGAACGTGAAAGAAGCCCGTATTACATAATCCAGTACCAGAAAATAAATATTTTATTTAACAATAATGATTATTCACATTTTTCGTATGCGAACTGATTGTCTTCTTGTATTGTACACATCAGTTTTATTTTTGTATCTAAATTGTTTCACCTCTGGAATGCTCTGGTTTCACCTCTTACGCGTTTCACGTATTAAATAGTCTAATTTTGAAACTAAGAAACTAATTAGAAGATTTCCTGAATTTATAATCGAAATCCAATAATTCTGAGCACTTTTAATAACAATTTTCCTCACTTAGGTACTTATCAATAATAATAGTTGGATTATTTGAACAGCGCCGTTGTTTTTTAAATCACCGTAAGTGCTCTGTCAAAATGTTACTTGCTAGGCTATCCTACAACGTATATTTTTTAATAAATTTAGTTATTTACAACTTCGCGGAATGTGATTTATGAATATTATTGCTTATGTTAAAAGCCTTCCAGAATTACCGGAATATAACGAGCAGCTTGACACACTTAAGTTTATTTCCACTAATTTGAAGGTACAAAGAATGTATAGTTTTAAAAACAATCCCGATGAATCAAAAAACGGTTCATATAATACTGCTGCGCAACACACTCACACAAAGGAAAGCACTCACACAAACATCATGACTGCATTGGATTGACCACCTGCAAATGAATGCTGCCAGATTGCTAATTACATAATAATTATTAAATTTTATTTAAAATATCGCAATTTTTTTAAAAAATCGACAATAAATTACAACTATAATTTAAAAAAATATTCTTAACCCCATGCTTTTTCGTAATTGATTAATTAATTCAGAATTTAAACGTTGCTTGAAATAACTAGCCGTATTTGGTGACCAAATCTGAATATCCAGGTTTAGAATTTAAACAATGCTTGAAATAACTAGCCGTATTTGGTGACCAGATCTGAATATCCAGGTTTAGAATTTAAACAATGCTTGAAATAACTAACCGTATTTGGTGACCAGATCTGAATATCCAGGTTCAGAATTTAAACAATGCTTGAAATAACTAGCCGTATTTGGTGACCAGATCTGAATATCCAGGTTCAGAATTTAAACAATGCTTGAAATAACTATCCGTATTTGGTGACCAGATCTGAATATCCAGGTTCAGAATTTAAACAATGCTTGAAATAACTAGCCGTATTTGGTGACCAGATCTGAATATCCAGGTTTAGAATTTAAGCAATGCTTGAAATAACTAGCCGTATTTGGTGACCAGATCTGAATATCCAGGTTCAGAATTTAAACAATGCTTGAAATAACTAGCCGTATTTGGTGACCAGATCTGAATATCCAGGTTCAGAATTTAAACGTTGCTTGAAATGACTAGCCGTATTTGGTGACCAGATCTGAATATCCAGGTACTTCCTCACCTTCCACTCCTTCCCTTAGCAGTAAAACTTTCCCCAATTCAACATAAAAATTGTGTAGATATATCGGATGTTATGAAATGCATGATAATTAGACCCCAAAATACTTAATTATTCAGGGAAATAAACCCCTGAGTCATCAGTTGGAAATACCAACGACATTAAGTGAAATTTTAAACAATGCGATAATAGGAATTAGCAAATAATAATTTACGACATTTTACTCGGAAATCAATAAAGCCAGGATAATAAAAATAGAAAGTTATCACTTACGTCGTCTGTAAGTGGCTTAACCACAGTTTGATAATGCCGTCAGAAGGTGAAACAGCTGTCACGCGTAATAATAATTGCAAATAGCAGAACTTGTTTATAAACACACTGTTTTTATAAATTTAATAATAAGACTGTTAAAAATTAAAAAAATCTCTAAATTGAAATGGAGTTCTACAAACTAAACTTAAAATCAAATAAATTTATTGCGAAGGTTCAAAGTACTGTACTGTAATATTATATTAAATAATTTTTACGTGTTTAATTATTGTTTGAAGTCAGATTAAAGCGATTAAAAAACCCACCTGGCAATTCTTATTCGAGTTTCGTTGTATACTTACGTATTGGCGCGCTTTACAATCACAATGGTATGGCATCATTCGTCTCATTTTTAAATATTATTATTTAGTGTGTAGGAAAGAGCGAAGATGGTTTTCGACACACTTGCTTATAAAAGCCCACACGGGACTTGAGACAGAATACGTGTGAAAGAGATGACAGTAGCGCGGCGTTGCCAAGTACTTTACCCCTATACTGGGGCAGTAACGGAGTGTGGAAATTTTATTTATTTTTTGTTTTTAAAAGAAAAAAAATGTTACCGGACAGCAAAGTGCCCATAACATTTTTTACTCCAAATGTGCTAAGGAATAGCTGGTTAAAGTTTGTCGGGTACGTGCCGATACACCCATATTGGTATTGAGACTTCGAAATCAACGAAAAAAATGTCAACATTTAAATTATTTCAAATAGAGTCAAGTTTGACCCACGACTATGCCAACGGTGGTTGCATAAAAAAATGGCCATTGAATTCACATCAAGATAATCCTCAAAACGTATTTTCAATAATAGAAAGTATTCATTTCATTATATGCATCGTCAAAATTTAGTTCTATGGGATGAAGACAGACTACAGATACTCTTTATATGGATAGATAAATAAGTCGTATATAAACCATGTTAGGTAACATTATGTCGGCGAACTTTTTATAGAAAGAATGTCCTCATAGATTAGCGGAAAATATCGTAATTTCCCCTTTTCACGATGAAACCCTGAAATTATTTACTTGAATACAGCCTATGAGAATATAATTCTAATATTCTTTAATTGACGGCGCCAAATCATAATTAACTAAATTACTAAGTGGGTAGGCAGTTTACCTAGGCAGTCCAGTCTGTCTAGAGCAGTCATACTCAACCTGCGGCCCGCGGGCCGCATGCGGCCCGCCAAGCTATTCTGTGCGGCCCTCAATACATTTAATATCAGGAACATGATTTACAAAATCTGGCATTCTATATCACGTTAATTTGAGATTAATTGCGACTTTGACGTACAGACATTGAAACCCGAAGAGGATAGTCGTTGTCGTGTGAACATCAGATCTGGTTTAAGAGTGTTGCTACTGCACACGCTAGATCTATCTCCAAAAAACAAAGATTTGACAGACAAATATGCGCGCAAATAATTTTGCTCGTGGCAACACATAAATTTTTGACAGCTCCAAAGTTAAATGCGTCACAGTCACAGTGTTGGGGCTTTATTTCAAGTAAAAATTACGCGGAACACGGATACGATAGTCATACCAGTATAGTGTTGCGGCCCGCATAGCTTTACAAACATATGAATGTGGCCCGCAGAAGAAAAAGGTTGAGTATCATTGGTCTAGAGCTAATGGTCTGGTACAGAGGTTCCCAAACTGTGTAGTACCTCGACCCACCATTTTTAGAACAACAAATATTCGCGAACCACCTATTTTATGGACAGTGGGTTATTTTCGACTGAAGAAATTTTGTCGTACGCCGGTTATTTTGTAAACGTATCTTGTACTATTGTTTTTTTAATGTTTACATTCTTGCGAGACAGACTCATAGATTTGGCATTCCCCCAGCAATTATTTCCGTTACACACATACCGATTGCATTTTTTATGATCCTAAAACGATAAGATATTGTCACAGCCGTTGAAAGTTTTTTCATGAGCTATTTGACCATTTGTATTCGTATTGTATTTTGTCGAGTTCTCTGAATGGCCAAGTTGACATGTTGTCGTGGAGTGCTTTCACAATCCAGTTCTTCGCGTATAATTATTTTCATCTCTACAAGACTTCCTTTCAAAAGTGTAAATATCTCAAACTTTATGCCACACATCTTTCGCTTTCTTCCTAATTTTCGATGGCAATGACCAGACCAGGTAATTATCTGTATATTCTTATAGAACATGAAACTGCCTATTCAGGGTTCGAGATTGACACAGATTGGGAAACTCTGGGGTAGTGTTTATACCGCTTAAGAGGAAGTTACAAGCCAAAAATGTGTATATTCTTGGTATACCTTATATTTTAGGTAATAGGCATTAAAATCGCTTGACAAACGGAGTCTAGAAACGTTCGATTTCAAGCACAAAACTGGTTTTTATTTATTTTGTAAATAATTTTATAAGAAAGCAAAAAAGTTAATCAAGTGAAACTGTCACAGATAATCTTAGCTATAATACTGTATTTTTTAAAAGCTGTTTCCTTTACGCGTTCATACATTTCTATTGATTTTTTTTTTTTATTAAAATTTATATTTTCTATTGAGTCATTTATTTTTTTATTTGTATTCTACTCAAGCGAAACGATTGGAAAACCTTCAATTTATCTAAAGCATATTTTTTGTTATTCTCAGTTCGCTTAGTTGCGGACGTGTTTTAACCGCTCCGGTTTGTTTAATCCTTTCAGAAGGTTTCCCTTGTTAAGAGATCGCTGAAAATTGTTCAGCATCCGTGTTTTATATAGTGCTTACCTTCTTATTTCACGAAATGCGCGTAACTTCTACCGTTTAGCCGGAATTTGCAATTATTATAGCATTTTAAACCGATTAAATTTTAAAAGTGAAGCTAGAACAAAGATTTCTCAATGCAGTCGAAGATTTTATACCTGACTCAAGTGTCAAGTGGTGTCGGGATTTACGGGACCTTTTCAACCGAGGATGTCTGCCTGGAGGACAGATAAGCCATATTTTGTTTAAATTTTTTGTTTTTGTTTTTATTTTCTGTTTTTGTTTATGTATTTTGTTACAGATGACACACATAAACTTCACTTTGACTTTGGTTCAATATTTTGCTTATGATAGCCTGCGATAAGCGAGCCCTAAGGGTCTGAGACAGAGGTGTGAAATCGTCGGATCACGACAATAGAAAGAATGTATTGGAGCCAGGAAGGAGTCTGAAAGGGTCGAGAGGATGCACTAGGTGGCATGAAAGGCTGGGAGGTGACTGGAGAGACTAAGGTAAACTAGGATGAGGTGATTTTGCACAGCGGTGCCGCCAAGGTCTGTTATCTATGTGAGGATGTTGTGTCGGCGCTCTTTATTGGCAGCAGACACATGTCAGCGCTATATTAGCGGCGGACACATGCCTGAACGGATGACGAGCCTCGTGCTGGCACATTTGGTGGACGGGGTAGTCTCTCTCCCTGCAGCAGCTGGTACAGTTCCTTCGCTACCTAGGACTCTTGCAGCAGAGTCTCCATCTGCTGTCTTCGTCGAGCGTCACAGCGGTGCTGCCAAGGTTTGTTGTCTATGGGAGGATGTTGTGTCAGCGCTCTTTATTGGCAGCAGACACATGTCAGCGCTATATTGGCGGCAGACACATGCCTGAACGGATGACGAACCTCGTGCTGGCACAGTTGGTCTAAATAACAAATGTAGATCCTAGGAAATAAATTGTACAGCGCCCTTGAGGTGATTTTTCACAAAAACGGCGCTATACAAATTATCCAATTATTATTATTATTATTATTATTATTATAATGTACACCAATTTGTTATAAAGATAAATCAAAATAGTGATTTAGCATTAAGCTTCGTCTTAAGTCGAGTCTCCAGCGGCAAAATGTTTTCAAAACATTTGACAAAAACATTGGGGCGGAGCCACAACTTTTTATTGTGGTCCTGCCCCAACGTTTTTATTTTTGTCCACATGTTGCCGCAGGGGACGTCTCCTTAGCTAGTTACTACGGACAAGCGGCTGAGCCAAAAATCTGTGGAAGTGCAAAACTCTATTCAGATTGGGAGTTAAATGAAGCCCGACATCTTTTTTGGAATGAACATACATAGTTAAACAGTTGGCTAAAAGTCGCCAGTGACAAGTACGTATTGTTCACAGATATTTTAGCTGAATGTAATATTTTTGTTATCATTTTCACTTTTCCATTCATCATTTTCTCCCCCAGAGAACCTTAATATGGGAGTAGTGGTCCATAGATTCTGTAAAGTGCTTGTTGACTAGGTGGGTTTCAAAAAATAGGGTCGAATTTACATTACGAAACTAGTTTCGTGCAGGTTGGAATTAATTTCACGACACCAAACAGTCGGGAAATTGCTTAAAATTTAGTGTCGTGAAAGCTTGGGTATCACAGCAGCCATAAAACAAATCACTTTATTTTGCAATGCATAATCAAATGCGTCCGCCCAGCAGAAGGGTTTTCGCGACACTAGTTCCATCAAGTTTTACAAGATGAAATTAGTTGCATGACACTACAAATGTTGCCAAAAAATCGCGCGAGGCGCGAAACTAATTTGGTAATATAGTAACAGTAACTGATCATTGTGCTCTTGCCTCAGTTCTGCATACTGAAGTACCTGTATAAATACTTACTGCAGTTCACAGGAAATGCGGAACTATTGATTAATATGACATACTCACGCTCAGGGCTGTCACTTTACTGATAACCCGATAACACATTCAATAAAATGTAACTGCAATATTGAATTGTTTTGATTACACAAACTACCAAGTAAATACATTGTATGATAATAAAACAAGAAATGTTTTACTAACCCACTAATGTAATTTATCAGCTTTGAACCCAGTTTCAGGCTAAGATGACATGTTATTTGTTTAATTTGCATGTACTAAGCAATACAAGGATATCACATAGTTGCAGCTAGATCAAATTGCAATCATATGCAAATATTAAACGTATCAGATATTAAATCATAAATTATACACACGAGGCGGCTACAGGATAAAGTGATACTTTTGAGACACGTGTTAGAAAAATGCGTTGTTAGTGAATAGTTGCGGTGGATGCACTTTTTTGTTTGGCGTGAACTTGTGAACAATCTGCTATTTTACGATATATTTACAAATATATCAACTCAACTAACGAATGATGTATTTTTTTCTTAGTAAGCTTTTGTTATTATGGCAAATGTTTTTTTGGAGTTTAGTAAGTTAAAAAGTCATGAAGTTATTTAAAAATAGGCATAAATTATCTTGGTATACTCTACTATATTTGGGTTTTATAAGCCTAGTCGTTGATACTGCCCCCACAGCACACCGAAGAGGTTCTTGGCTTTGGGTTCAAATTGCTAAAGCTGGACACACACGACAGAGCCGAGCCAGGCCATTTTTATCTGCCACCATCGAGTGAACAACTCGAACAAGTGAACTAAAATCGTATATGGGTACATAAAATAGGTTATGTTTTTCACAAATAATATTCAACAAAGGTCGATTCAAATTTAAGTAGTAAGAAATAATACAGATAGATAGGTGAAATCACGTCCGCTTGAAGAGGCCGTACTTACTTGGACGTATGTTGGCTCGGGGATTGCACACACATAGCATAGAGCCGGAAAGCCATTGGCTCGGGATTTGCCACATACGGCTGATCCGTACAACGACTTTTTGAATCGACTCAGTGGATTTTGAACTCCCCGAATATCAAGCGGGGGCTGCCGAGCCACCTGAATTACCCCATAAACAATGAGTCTTGGCTCGGCGTGTTGCTATTTGGCTCGTTCGCTCTGCCGTGTGAGTCCAGCTTTAGGATCAGATGGTATTCACGTCACGTAAAATTTAAATAAAATTCAGTACTTAAGTATATTTGATGCATCTCGTTCCTGGGTACGTACCCAGAGAATACTCAAATGTCTATAATAACTAACCATATCTGAATAAACAAGTAACTGCCATTTTTCCTTTGGCTATACCATCCCTCTTACGTTAACCGTACAACCTCCGTTGTTCTTACAACATTCCTTATATTAGAGACGCCATTGAATCTGAGCTGGGTCTCTTGTGATTTACGACACAAAAATAAAGTTTCTGCACGACCATCCATTCTTCAGGGCAGATGTAAATCTAAATACAAAACACAATATACTATTATGCTACGTATAAACAGGACACAACTGCCGCGATGGAATTTCCGCGAAAGGAACGACTTGCAGTTGCTTTGTTCCTTTCCCATAGTTCGTGGCTCGTATAGAAAAAAAAACATATAGACATGTTGCAGAGATCTCAAAGTAGCAAGCAAAAGATACGGTAATTGTCGTACTTTCAATTTAATAGTTTAGTACTAAACTGTGCTATCTATTTATTTAATTTTCAACTAACCTAATTGTGTAAATGATTGCTAAAATGTCCTCATGTGTGATGAGAAAATGTTTCCATTATTCTATAAAATATAATAAAAATACTATAAAGTCAAGGAATAACATCTCATTGGAAAATACATGTAAATGACTTATTATGGTAAATATTGCAATTATGTTGATTAATTCTCGAAGATGTTAAGTGCCACTAGAGGAAATATGATAGCGAACTTAGCTCGTATAAGGACAGCCTACTGGCAGTAGGTCGTCTGATAATCTATAGTTTTCGTATACGTCTTGGTATAAGTAAGTGCGCGGTCATTTCATTGTCACCCGCTATGTAGGATGTACTATTAAATACGGACCCAACTTTAAAATACGAAAACACCGGCCGGTACTATAACTATTTCATTCATACACACATATTCTTTGAATGTCTATCTTTATCATACACGATCAATTTCGAATTAAGAATTTACGGGAACGCAAGTAGTGTGTTCGTTACTTGCCACGTTTTGTTCTAATTTTTTTTAGACAATAACATGTCTAGCGTGTCATTACTTTTCCCTCAGTAGAGTAGTCTATTGAATATTGAAGAATTGTTTACATTATTAATCGAACTACAGTCAGGTTAATACCCATATATTATTGCTTCACGGAGCAAGTTAAACCGTTTTTGAGATTAGATAGTTTTATGAACCTGTTGGTGTACATGTACCCCATACGTGATTTGCCTTGTTGCCTAATATTTCGATCCAATATATTAACAACTTCAGCGCCCAAATTCAGAATTGATTTCATCTTACGACAGGGGTTTAGGCTTATTTACTGTAATGCCCCTAGTACATGTTGGCCAAACACATTTTGCGGGTTCAGACGTTTCGATTTTAGTTGATCAACTCGGCCATGTTTGGTGACCAGATCTGTTAGCCAGGTACTTCTCCACCTTCCTTTTCCCCATCTCCTTCCCTCTCCACTACCTTCAGCCTAATAATGGATGGAATGGACTAACCGGGGATGCCATAGCCTCACTGGCTCCGGACGGTTGGAAGCAGTTTCACATAAGAAAACACAAAAGAATTATATCAATTCAAGATTGGAGACTTCGAGGTGAAACTCCCATTGTCAGATATCGCAATGTTCTTTCTAATTTAGTTTTTGACGAGAGAAGTTTCCGAATTCCGCAGAACTAAAAAAAAAACACTTGGTTTCAACCTAATTGCGTACTACAAGATACAACTATCAATTTCGGGGGACATTGAAAAAGATGTATTAAAGTTCTATTTTTTCCTCAATCGTAATCCGAGTTCATTTTGAAGGTTAGGAAATACGCTAAAGGCGATGCCATAAGTAGTAATGCAAAATCATGTGTTTTTGGTTTGAAAATTTGGTCGCCTAGAAATGTTTCAAATGCTTTAATTAAATACTGCGAGTAGAATACATCTTGGCCTTTGAAATAATCGAGTATTTTTAAGATAAGTCTTTTTATAAGCCCAGAAAAAAAAATAATGTAAAGGCCTATGAAAACTGCTTTAAAGTTCAAAATCTCCTACTAACGAACCCATTTTCGGTTATGATTTTATTGTATAATGTGGCAAATTAAGTTATTTATAAAATGATTGAAAAAAATTTAAATATTTATGCCTGAACTTACACAAAATAAAATAAAAGGCACTTTTTGGCCATGTTTTTTTCTTGCATAAATCAAAACAGGCGGCTGGTGTTAAGCGGGAATTTAAACCTTATCGCCATCTACGTAAGGGTTGTTATTGATAGCGGCTCAATTTAAAATATTACACTACGTAGTGCATCGCCTAAAATTCTTCAAATAACCCAAATTTAGAACATATAACTCACATTTTTATAAATATGCGTGCTATGTGTGCAACCGAATTCAGCAACTTTACCAAATTGTTCATCCAAATTTCGTAAATGATTTCGATACCCTTCAGTATCTTCTAATATTTTAATGCCATCTCTCTCAAAATAGTATTAGATGTAACTAGTTCGATTCTTCTGAGAATCCTTTTTCTAATATTAGATGACGTTTTTGTGCTTTTTCGACAACAAAATTTTGTTCAATCTTATTATTAGTAGCGTGTGTTGTCAGCATATACATACAATAATATTATAAGGTGCACAGATGTATTGTGAAGTTATCATATATCGTCTGACGGTCCATAGTATCAAAAGAATAATGTTGCTTAAAGCGGCCGCTACACTACTCGCTGCGACGCTTCGACGAAGTTAGCCGAAGTTCGAAGTGCGTGCCCACACACTCGTGCAACTTTGCGAGTAACTCAGTCCAACTCAGTCAGTGATTGGTTTATTTATGCCGTGACGCTTCGAGTCCTTTGACTCGGGCGCATTTACCGACAACAATCGGAAGTCGGGCGAAGCGAAGCGAAGTTGCCCGAAGCGAAGCGAAGTTCGTGCCCACACTATCGTATTCGGTCAACTTCGATCAACTTCGCGAGTAGTGTAGCCGGGCTATTAGGTTGAGATTTTTTTTGTTAAATTGAGCATGATACCCTAAAAGTAAGCCAGTCTATGCATAATTCAGTCTTGTTATGTTTTTAGGAAGGTCATTCAACCCGGTAGATTTAATATAGGTGAATCATTCAGGAGATTTTGTTCACATGCAAGATAAAATATTTATTCTTCGATAGTAAATTATAAAAGTACTTTGTAGTGCCATTTTTAATTAAATCATAACGATGCACTTAGTTTTAAAAAATGTTTTAAATAGTTCAAATCAATGTTTTACGGAATAAATGCAATGGTTTCTTCACCAGAAGACAAAGTATACTAAATATTAAAATCACGTATGTGTAGACATTATTTACAATTTTGGGAGGCGGATATGGGTGCCACCGCCTCGGGAACCATTTGTTGGATAACCAACACCCCTGCCATAAGTCACCCCGTGTGGTTCGCTACGTTTGGTGACTTTGCAGGGGTGCCCGGGTTCATCGGGTACCCGCGTTTGCCCACCTTCTGCCGTCACTTCTAGACACTTTGACCCTTAGATTCCTACCCATCCCTCAGCATACCTTTTGTTGTGTTAAAAAAAACGCAAATGTAAAAATAAGTGCTAACTAATTACGCATTAATAAGGAGTAGACTGTTAGTAATAAGTATTTGGTTATTAATAATACGTCTAAAAATTTTAACCGTAAACCAATGGATTTTTTTTCGAAAATTCGATTTTTTGTATGAAGATTTTCAAGAAATTCGTGTGGCAAAGTTAAATTTCTTGAAAATCTTCATACAAAAAATCGAATTTTCGAAAAAAAAAAATCGTTTTCAGTTACACCAACTTCAATAATGCCATATTTAGTAATATTTGCTCTCTAGTACACCCAAAAGTAACGAGCCGCCACTGACGTAAACCCCCAATAATATTTATGATACTGATGAAGAAACCATTGGTTCAGTGGTTAATATAAGTGTTATCATTCATTATTATTTATTTGTTTATTTTATGTATTTCTTTGCATATTTTTTCTTGTCCATGGTGATTGTAAATGTAAAAGGGTATCTTAACTCAATTGCATTTATTCATTATTTTTTACTGTATTTAGCTACAGCTAAATGGTTTATTTTATTGCCAATTTATTATTAGATTTCATTGTTTGGTATTTATTTGCAGACAACCTCCGTGGGGTAGATGAACGACCCTTGAGTCTTTTTTCACACACCTACATAATTTGTATACCTAAACAAATTAAAATTTATTATATTATCTGCATATTGCCCTGGTGAAAGACCGCCATTAAACGGAAACGAAACGTAGCTTGATAAATGGCTTTAGCTATGTTTAGAGTTTTGATTAGGGTAATTCAAGGCCATCCTTTCACTTTCCACGCTTATTTCAGCCTTGCCAACCCATTCTCGTAGGTTGTTGGGTAAGTATCTACACTTGTGCGGCATACAACTAAAAAAAATGATTTAACCCTTTCGCTTTTAAATATTTTTACCTACAAGTTCTGACGACGCGCCTGTTGAATTTCTTATGGAATTTTGGAAATCTGGGCTATTTTAAATGTGCTATATACTTATTATTATCGAAGTTGTTACTAAAACAAATAAAATTATCAAGAAGTTATTTGTATTTGAAATAAAAATTGATAGTTCTAAATAAAATAATTTTAATATCAAACGTGAATATGTTTGCAAAAAAACTAACCGAAACATTTTGTCTCATAACGTCCATAATTTTGAGAGAACTGGATATTTAAAAAAAAAATCATTTTCTTTAGGGAAATAGAAAACTTTCACTTCACTTTTTGTACCGTTTATACAGTAAAAAATATTTTATCGAAAGAATTAACTTACATTTACCAAAAAATAATATTATATACTTAGTGGAAGTGAAAAAGATCGTCCCTGGACTTCTATTTACGTCACGAGCTTGCGAGCGGCCCGATGAGTTTTTTTGCCGAGAAGTGCCTGTATATGCTAACCTTGTCAAATACATTTTTTAAGAACCTTGCCCCTGGTTACAACTAAATCATTCTACTAAACACTGGCCTTGTGTAACAGGTAGTTACTTCAGTACTTACCTACAGTACCTACCTACTTAATACGTACAATAACCCCATTATTTGTAGAACGATAGAAATTGTGACGGTTTTTTGCATTAACTTATTCAGTAAAAGATTCGTTCCTATTGTTTGAACACATTTTTAATAATACTCGTAATATATTATGATGACCTAAGCTATTGTATTAAAATTCAAATCGACAAAATACTTTAGCTTGTTGATCAACAGAGCAGCTATTTCATTGTACAACTCGGAATACATAATGTTATTTTTCATTTCGAATTCATTGCAAGAGCAGTCTAGATTATTATCTCAGTAGGTAGGTATTCATATCTAATTAAAACATATTAATAAGGACGTAATTCTAGAACAATATTATTAGCATTATTAACAGATTCGCGTCAGATTTGGATGTAAAGATATGGAACAATATGGCATTTTTCCTTTTGTTTACACATATCTACCGTAGAATCTACTAAACTAGCAAAGAGAAAAATGTTAAGATATTTATTTAAAAAAATGAACCTTAAGGTATATGAATTATATTTATTTATAAGTATAATTTTAGTAACTTTTTCAAGTGTGGTAACTCCGGACAGCTACGTAATTATCTCTGTAAACCGTAGTTACTAAACGTCAGATGTCATGACTTCTGACAACTGGTATTTCATTTTGATGTTTGTATTGATTTATTAAAACAAATATTTAGGGGGGGGGAGTTCCAAAATGATATTTAAAACACGTTTATGATTGTTTCAAAAATATTTATTGTCTCAGAAAGACATACACGCATAATAAATATTAATTTACTAAATAAAATGCGAAATATGTATTTAAAAGAAGTCTTGAGATGCGTGCATATTAAGTAAAATATGATTAAGATGTTTTAAAAAAAATTAAATATTTTTTAAAAGATAAAAAGAGATACATTGAAAGGAAGCGAACAAACGGGTGTAAAACAGATATATTCCATAATTTATTGATAAATCAATGTTGAAATAGTGTACTTTTAGTTAGGTACAGATTTTTTTTTTAATCGTACCTTTAATGGGTAATCTCTTATTTCGTACCTCATAAGACATACACGCATAATTAATATTAATCTAGTAAATAAAATGCGAATTATGTATTTAAAAGAAGTCTTGAGATGCGTGTATATTAAGTAAAATATGATTAAGATGTTTTAAAAAAAATTAAATATTTTTTAAAAGATAAAAAGAGATACATTGAAAGGAAGCGAACAAACGGGTGTAAAACAGATATATTCCATAATTTATTGATAAATCAATGTTGAAATAGTGTACTTTTAGTTAGGTACAGATTTTTTTTTTAATCGTACCTTTAATGGGTAATCTCTTATTTCGTACCTCATAAGACATACACGCATAATTAATATTAATCTAGTAAATAAAATGCGAATTATGTATTTAAAAGAAGTCTTGAGATGCGTGTATATTAAGTAAAATATGATTAAGATGTTTTAAAATAAATTTAAATATTTTTTAAAAGATAAAAAGAGATACATTGAAAGGAAGCGAACAAACGGGTGTAAAACAGATATATTCCATAATTTATTGATAAATCAATGTTGAAATAGTGTACTTTTAGTAAGGTACAGATTTTTTTTTAATCGTACCTTTAATGGGTAATTTCTTATTTCGTACCTCAGACACGGCATTCCCTAAATTTTCTGGAAAATAACATTGATAAGGCCTTCCTCCAATCTTCTTTATATACTTTCGTGGCATGTCCGAAGTCACCCTATAAAATAGTTTTTTTAATTACTAAATACGCTAAATTACAGATATGCTAACTTTATTTAAAAGTGTTCGAAAATAATCAATCATTCCTTTTAATTAAGAAATCTTATTGATAAATAATAATACTGATCTTCACAGAAGTTTATACACCATGCTTATAAAAAATCACAATTTTAAATTCTCGATGATGGTGATTTTTTAAGCTAACAACAACATTTAAAAAATACCAATTTTTAAATTAACAACACACGTACATCGGTCACTGTCGCCGGAATAATAATTATTTCTATTGTGCTGTTTTCGTGATAAACAACTTAGTTTATACATTTAATGTATTCCTATGACTTACTTATAAGTTATTACTTGTGGCTTATAACTAGGTTTAATAGCTTGTGACTTATAACTAGTGGCTTTTAACTAAGATTAATGTCTAGTGATTTACAACTAAGACTTGACAGATGTAAATATCTTTTAGCGAGCATAAAAATGAACTGAAATTTCGGGCCCAAGACAACAACTTTTTGTTGTCTTCCATTCTGGGATATCCCGTTATGAGGAATACATGGCATTATAATATAATATGTATATAATCCATAAAATTATGTCCATAAAGCCGAAAATGATAAGGGATTACATCAGAAAAAAATTAAGGTGGATTAGGAATACACGGGATACAAAAACAATATCTTAATGATCACAAAACAGGTAAGCTGCACCGTTTCGTCATTGATTTTGGTATTGTTGTTTAAAAATTCTCTCCATGGGTCACGTTGTATTATGGTGTAGTGGCGGTTGTGGGAATTGTATTAAAGAGTTTTTTTTGGTTAGAGATGTGAGTCGCGAGTTAAGCTGGCGCGGCCGCCACGAAGTTTAATATCAATTTTCTTTTTTTGGCAAGCGCAAAACTTGTTTGTGCAGAGCGCCAGACATTTTGACCAAATTCGGGCAAAGCCACAAATCAAACTCAACGGAGAAAGTAACGAAGATATTGCATCAGAATACCTAATATCAGCACACTGACTATACAAACACGCGTAGATTTATTATTATTTTTTTAAAATCTGATAACAAATAATCAACAGTAGCATTGTGTTCTAGCATAACGTATACGTACTCGTACCCGATATATGAATTTTAACCAGTTAGGCGAGTACCTAATATCTAATCTATATCAATTCTGTTTTTAATTCTTTCTTTCCAACTTGTGGTCGATAACAAGTACCTATTTATTATCGACCACAAGTTAATCAAAGTACGTAGGTACCTACCTAGGTACTTTGATGTTTTAAATCCCTAAAACAGATGTTGTTTTCTGGGTTGGGATCCAAATAAATAGTGGGATTATAATCAACATAATTATAAGATCTATTAGTAAAACCGTAATTTTGGAAAAATTTAATTATTTTAACTTATAAAAAAGATTTAATAATAAAAACGCAACATGGTTGACTGAATTAGAAAAAATATACGTATAGGTATATACGTATATTTTTATAAAAACAATAGGTATATGTATATCTTTGGATATACATATACCTATTGTTTTTTCCAATGCGAGTCGCATATGTGTCTAAATGCACGAATTTTGTATACACGAACATCTGCAATAAGAACACTGGAATGGCTTTTCCGCTGTGGGTCCGAATGTACCTTTGCGAACATGATATTTTTTCCAACGTGAGTCGGCACGTGTTTGTTCAAATCAGTCATTCCCAAAGTGGTAACGACCTGCAGGGGGTCCATGTCAGTGTCAAATTGGGGGTGCATGAGATGTAAGTGGGAGTCCATTAATGTCACTTTTGTGGTTTTATGAAACCAGAATGGTTTTCAAAGCTCAATTGGAGAATTAATTAATTCGCATACATACAAACCCACTCAGAAATCAAGGAAATTTCGGTCTTAAAAAGATATATTAGGAAAAATCTGTTTTTCCGCTAAGTGTTTGAACATGCCGTCGCAAATACGACTATTTTGAATATACATAGCTGCATTCAGAACACGAGAATGGTTTTTCTCTAGTGAATATGAAATCTGATTATTTTTATTGTTAATCTTAATAAAAATGCTTTTGCTATACCCGTCTCACTGGGAGGTTACAGAGTCATTCATTTCATTTGAACAATCTTCCTATAAATCTAAATATTCTCGAAAGAAATCATGGATTTCGTCTTAAATTAAAAATTCACAAAAAACTACTATAAAATTCCATATGTATTATATTTTTATTTAAATTCATCCTTTTCTGTTATAGTTAAATCAATGCGTTTTTCTTATGTATTTTCTTGTTATTCTTTACAATATTTTATTATTACTATTTTGAGCTAGAATTCCATCACCAATGACAAGACCTTGTCTCGTTATGGTTAGGAAAAGCAATTATTATTTTCCTTTATATCACTGTTAAAAACTTAAATAAAAAAATATATGAACAAAAGTGTATTAATCAAGCAAAATAGCGATGTTAAAATTGTGTAACCGTGTGCCGTGGAGTTCTGGGAAGAGCTTTGGTGTGCGGTGGGTTATAAAAGGTTTCGGAGCCCTGATATAAGGGTTATGATGGGAGTTTAAAAACGCACGTTCGTGACAGTATCAGAGTGACAGAGTCAGGGTGTGTCCGTGTGTCGGTGCGGTAGGTGCGTGGAGTGAAGTAGGCAGTTATTGCAAGACTCAAAAGGCTGGGCTTTATTAGGCAAATAACGGTTCCACATAAAAGAACCAACACTTACACGGGTCTGCATGAATGGACAAAGTTGGGACGGGATCTAATGACCACTTATCATCAAAGAATAGGCAATCCCATCAAGTAGATTAATTTTTAATATTCGTAACAGGGGTCGCCAATATCCTCGTAAGTATTATTTAAAATTATCTTGGTAGATATCTCCATATTTTTTTATATCTTATTCACTTGTATATTGAAACAAGAATTCAGATTTTGGTTACAATATATATAAAATATGTCAGGAAAAGTTATACTTGGGGAAAACGATTATTGAATAATAATGTTTGTGTGTTAATGCGTTAATAATAATATTAGGTATCTTAGGGGGTAGGTTATTTCAATACAATACATTCCACATTTTTTCAGTATAATATAATAGACAGAATAAGCCAAATAACAACAAACAGAATAAAAACCTTAACCGAAACAAACTCATCCGCTATTTAAAACATTACTTGAAAAGGTGACCAGTTAAAATTTTTGTTTTTATACACGGTTACACGGTGTCGGTTTCGGGAAACTGGTGAATCCACATCACAAATAGAACTAAAAAAAATATATTTAATCTGAAATTTTTTTTTTTTTTAATTTACAAAAAAGTTTTAGAGCCGGGTCCATGCTTAGACGTTAAACAGCTGATATTATCCTCAGTGCAACTAATAAAATTCCCACCCGGACTCGATTTACTAGAAAACGAAAGCCAAATCAAATAAAGTAGTGCAACAAAATCGACTCAAATGTAATGTAAATTCACAAGTTTCCCGCTTATATGATGTTAGGGACGCCGTGTATAACATAAAATAAAATGTGTGTACTTACACATCTATTGGCTGTATCTATTGGTAAAATAAAAAGGATTATCTCTTCAGTGTGTGAATTCAAGGACGTATCTGAGTTACTGCCCAAAGCACTCACTGGTTTATAATCCCTGTCAAAGAACGTTGGCCATGGTGTTTTTATACTACGCGCATGCAAATGTATGCTAATAGAATATATAAAAGCAAAAAAAAAACAAGGTTGTGGTTCAGTGACCTATATTTATGTATGTATAAATAATAGGCGTATTGAACAAAAATATTATACAGCCGACCCTTTGACCATGTTTAAACCATTGAGTAATATATATAAATAGAGTCTACATTCCTTGCAAAATCGGGATTAAATATTGTTCCAATGCGGGAAGTAGAAAGGGGTGTGGCGGCTGTCGATGTCGCCCAAATTTTTCCGACCGCGAACTCAACTAACGGAGTCACCGGTGACTGTGACACCGTGTCACGGCCCGAAGCATTTGGGTTATCAGCGCACCAATTTCAAGTGCTCCTTGAGTTTTTTTTAACATTAAAAAGCGAATTTACACAACTACTGATTATGGTAAAACCCTATTTATCGATGAAAGGTTATACTATTGCTTTATCTATCTTTTCCAGTGGGACTTGTATAATACCGCAGCGTGCATGTCGGCTTTTTGAAGTTATCGCCTTAGACCTGTGCCGGGCGAGCGCTTGTAACCGGCAGAAGCCCGTGATATCTCACAGCGGACAATTAACCTCCTAATATACCTCCATAGTTTAAACATGCTGTTGTAATAATAAACAATATTTAACATCTAAACCAACATATCAAAAAAAATAACATAGTTGAAGTTTGGTGATAAACTATGTAAACAGCGCTGTAGAATTATTTTTTGAGCAGGAACAGCACACCTTAAAACGTTTTACATTCTTGTAATAGGTTAACCATTTCATGTAAATATTAATAAATTACATCACATAAATTTATTATTACAATAATATCCGCCAAGAAGACCACAGTAACTCAACACTCAACACTCAACACTCAACACGTGTTGTGCATTTTTGATATTGCGGAGGGAACAAACCAGTATTTCGTAAATGGCTCACAAATGCTAATTTCTCTTTTCATGTGATTCGGAGAATTTGGAACCCTTACACAAGCAGATAAGTTGTCAAACGAGAAACTCACAAATCAGCAGAAGTAGAGTAATTATTTAATAATATACATATCTAGTTCATATTCGAGTAATAATTACATTTTGGCTTTGGCAGAGACAGCGACGTGGCGCAAGTTTCGAAATACCGCACAAACACTAGCTCTCAAATATTTTAGCTAACCGTGCGATGAAAGGAGATTAATTTGATAACAATGGGCGGAGATAAAGAGTCAATGTAAATTCCGTGGTAAGTGGTCGCGATAGGGAGGAAGTCAGTGGAAGCAAATATGACCATTGTAAGATAAAACCCTGACCCATATGATGATATTATAATTCCCACCGGTTAGCCGATACCAAGTGTAAACACTTGAGTTGGGAAACAGAATTGTCACAGTACCTACCTTTAAAACATTCGAAACTAACCGGAACTTTTATGACGTCTCGGGACAAGCTTTTCACATCATTAAATTATCCGCGAAAACTCAGTTATCAGAGGTAAAATGTATTTATGAAGGAACCGCGTGCGTATTATGCAATATCAATATAAAATATCAGCAATTGCAAGGCGATGCACTACGTCGTGTAATATTTTAAATTGAGCCGCTATCAATAATAACCCTTACGTAGATGGCGATAAGGTTTAAATTCCCGCTTAACACCATCCGCATGTTTTGATTTATGCAAGAAAAAAACATGGCCAAAAAGTGCCTTTTATTTTATTTTGTGGATGTTCAGGCAATTTTTTTCGATCATTTTATAAATAACTTAATTTGCCACATTATACAATAAAATCATAACCGAAAATGGGTTCGTAAGTAGGAGATTTTGAACTTTAAAGCAGTTTTCATAGGCCTTATGTATTATTTTTTTTTGGGCTTATAAAAAGACTTATCTAAAAAATATTCGATTGTTTCAAAGGCCAAGATGTATTCTACTCGCAGTATTTAATTAAAGCATCTGAAACATTTCTAGGCGACCAAATTTTCAAACCAAAACACGTGATTTTGCATTACTACGTATGGCATCGCCTTTGAAGACATGATAATATTGTGATTATAAAATACATATCACCTAGGTACGTGGGTACTCATTTTAAATAAGTATATACAAATAAAAATGTAAGCGTTCGTTTGTTCAAAATCTTAAATCTCCGAAAGTTCTTCACCGATTGCTTTGAGATTTTGACACAACGATGCATTCGAATACTCGTGTGTTTTTATTTATCTATATTATATAGATGCCACCTGACAGAATAAATGTTTTAAAAAAAACAGCGCCATCCGTTAGACGTAAGAGCAAAACACGCTATTGTTTCTCTATCTGCACAGAACTGAGCCACAGCAACGCGTGGCGGGGTACAGCTAGTTTTAAATAAGATTATCAACCATTTGCCCACAGCCACAAGATATTAGTGATCTATTTTGATAAAATTATATGTATATTGAATCAAATCGCATTTTTCTAAAAAAAAAAACTACACATTCTTGTGTTAAATCGCAGACGTAAATTAAAAATAAAGTGTTTTTGTTTAATTAGTATTTATTCAAATAAAGTTTGATTTCGTCAAATTTCAAAGTTCTTTGAAATAACTGGCCCTTGGTACCTACTTATCTTTTTAAAAATAATGATCCATCCAACGGTTAATATGGGTTCAATAATCTTTCCCCTATTCTCTTATACACATACATAATTTTTAAATAGTATAAAATAAATTCGCTATCCGCGTCCGTCTGTTTGTGCGCTCAGTTATTCTAAACTGTGCAGCGGATTTTGACAGGATTTTAGAATAGAGAATTTCTTCCGGAAAGTTTATATATATAATACATGCATATTATATTTATAGAAAGTAGAGAAAAGTCGATGTTTATCCTAGAATTCACAAACTCAAAACTTTACTCCCAATCATTTACAACGCCGGGTACATGTCAGCTAGTATGTAGCGTGTAATAAATTTGAATTGTGCGTTCTTTATTCCAAAAAAATCCCACGTTCCAAAATTCCCACGCCGCACAGTGGGCTGAAAATCGCCTTTCATAGACATAGAGACTTGAATTTTCAAGGGTATTTTTTTTGGCTAGAAATGGAATCTGCTGATCATTAATATGCTATAAAATTTCGTATGAAGCAATTGCGTGTACAAATGAAGGAGTTATCATTTTTTAAAGAAAAAATTGTATGGCACTAACATTAAAAATGAGGCTATCTGTGGAATCACAAGGTTGGCCATTCTATCCTTACACACAGATATACTACTATTTATTTGTATTTTTTTGACATACTTCGTATTGTGGCACAACTTGCGATTTTTTTTTTAAATCTTCAAAGTTGAAAAAAACACTTTTTAATGTTGATGATTAATTTTAATGCTTAAATGCTTTACATATGAGTAGGCTTGCAGTGTAAATAAAATATTGTAAACTAGACAAACCATACTCATATGTAAAGCATTTAAGCATTAAAATGAATCATCCCTAGGCTTGCAGTGTAAATAAAATATTGTAAACTAGACAAAGCATACTCATATGTAAAGCATTTAAGCATTAAAATGAATCATCAACTTAAAAAAGTTTTTTTTTCAACTTGAGTATTTTAAAAAAAAAAGTTGCGCCACAATACGAAGTATGTCAAAAAAATACCAATAAATAGTAGTATATCTGTGTGTAAGGATAGAATGGCCAACCTTATGATTCCAGAGATAGCCTCATTTTTAATGTTAGTGCCATACAATTTTTTCTTAAAAAAATGAGTACTTCTTTATTTGTACACGCAATTGCTTCGTACGAAATTTAATAGCATAGTAATGATCAGCAGAATCCATTTCTAGCCAAACAAAATACCCTTGAAAATTCAAGTCTCTATGTCTATGAAAAGCGATTTTCAGCCCACTGTGCTCCTCTTCAAATTGACTCAAAAGTTATCGAAGTTCACTGCCACGTGGAATAAACAAGTGAAGTTCATTCATAGGCCCGAAATAAGTTGCTCGCTAAGAGAGATATTTACTTCCGTCAAGTTGCTCTCTGGTAGGAGTCCTGACAAAATAAGCAAATAGAGATGTTTATTAGGTAGGTACCGAAATACCAGCCCAGAGAAACGATAAAAAGCAGTTTTTGCAATGTATTGATTTGGTGCAAACGTTTTCATTAATGATATGGAAATTTAAACACATCGAAACAACCGATTTACACTGATAAGCCCATTTAATACCGGTTGAGGTAATAAAATCAACATAAACCGCGAACGGTTTCATTTATTGAGAGTTTTGTTCATACAGAATATCTAAAAACGATCGCTAGTCGCCCCCTCACTACTTATCACAATTTATTAAATCCATAATTATTTGACAACAAAGAAACCTACGCACAAGCCTGTTGGTAGAAGGAAGTTAATCTTAAAAGGATCAAAAATTGTAACGAATATCCGTACCTACTTACATTATTACGAATACGAGTATATTAAGTAACTACTTTCAAGATTTTTTTCTGTTTATTTTCAAGTTCTTTACATAATACATATATTCTGTTTTTGAAAATGATTTTAATGCAGAAATTCAAATTCAGAAGATAACAATAAATAAATAGCCAGGTACCTATTTATAAGCCATATTGGAATATGGGACAAGTATCTTGAAGAATAGACAGTGATAATTACGACCCATTTCCGCAACAAAATTATTCCCCCATTCACTTTTGCGGCCCTCCAATTCCAGATCTCTCCCCCAAATACACTCGGTATTTTGAAGTCCTGCTTGAAGGGCCGTCATTAGCACATTACAGCAAGCGTGAGGACACTGATGACAGGACACGTAGGTACTAAGTGGGTAGTGGCATGTACAATGTATTATAATATTATCGTGGTGTGTCGAAGCTGTAAGCTGGAAGTCTTGGGTATATATAAAAATTAGGGTTCTTTCCGATTGCCAATAAATCTTATAAACTTTAGGCGAATTCAAAATAAATAGGTGTCTACCTACCTGTATAGTAGTACGAAAATCTTAATTTTTTAGGTAGGTACCAAGGTACATTGTGTTATTATACCTTGTAATTTTAGGCAGGTACCAAGGTGCATTGTGTTATTATAACTTGTAATTTTAGGCAGGTATCTGCACTCTGCAAACAGTACCTGGTCAGTTTTAACCTGCAAGAAACCAATTATTATTTGTATTGTTTTGCTTACCAAGTTCAGCATAGCAAAGGGCTCCAATCATGGAAAGGACTCCAGACATGATCCACACTATGATGGCTTGTCCGATAGAGCCAGAATATCGGAGAACTCCTTTGGGGGAAACGAATATACCCGCTCCAATAATGATGCCCACGATAATTGCAACTCCGTCCATCAATCCGAGTTCCTTCTTCATTTTAAATTTCCCATCAGACCCCGTCTTCTTTATGTCTTCAGGGTTTTCTGAAGCTCCGAGACTTCGCGGAGGAAGTGATTCAGTTGCCGATACTTTAGCCATGGTGTTAGAATATTGCAAACTTTACACTAATTTTAAATCCTTGAGGGGATTTCAGAAGAATAAATTCTCAATTCAATTATTTATGGTTTTAACAAAATTCCCGCACTCGAGTCACAGAGAAGTTGAAAAGCACACAGTTCTCGTGAATTATTTGAAACAACTACAGTATAAATAATAGGTTTTATAGCCCGTATTTATGTATTATCGACCGCTCACTTTAGTTGCATCAGCTTTCGCAAACCTAAACCGCCTAAACCGAACTGCTGCGCGTTCGCCCGCTCACTGCTTGTGCTTACTGGTTTACCTACTGTAAAACTGCTTACTGAAACACCGAACAGTAAACTCACCACGTGTGTTTTGCCGCCGTCTGTCTGGAAGATTCAAGACAATACGACATGCAACCGCATCTACATTCTCGCGATTCAAGCGACGATAAGCAAACCTTTAATTCCACCTACAGAAACAGAGCAAAGAATAAAAATTAACACAACCACGAATAAACTCCGACGCCTACGGAACTTGGATTAAAACGTTGGAAACCAAAATATTATGTAGACAAATCGCGTATTATAATTTGACTGGCGTGAGATTTTACATGTTTCCGTTGGAGGCGAACGAATGCAAAGTGTTCGCTCGACGCTCGGCGATTTACGGTTGTGCTGTAGTAATACGCCGGGTAATTGGCGTATTATAAACTATTGCGGATCATCGTTCGTAGATTTAAACGAGATCATCGTATTATTCTGGATAAGAACACTTTATAGTAATTCGTTTAGCTTCGAGGGCACTATTACAACACATCGCAAATTGACGAATTGTCCCGTTCGTCGCAGCTCACACTCGCATGCAAATGACTTAAATGAGAGCGGACAGAAATGATTGTACACGCCGAATAGTCCTGTGGAACAAACAGTCTGTGGATACCAACCTACTTCCGCCTGCTATCCTATCCTATCACATAATATTATTATCACATCTGATATCCTGACATTATGTGCGTAGTGCAAACATCATTCGATATCGAGTTATCATCCTTATTTGAAGACGTTACCTTTATTTTCATCTAGGTTTTTTGAGGTTCCTCACGGTCGTAAATATTCAAAATGAAGTGATAATTTCCATATAAAAGGAAGATAGGGGGGAAAGAAATGAAAAAATAACGAATTGATACGACCTACCTGTGGAAACGTGCATATTAGGGTAGATCGAAATAAAAAAAATATGGAAATTTAAAATTTTAAGTTTTTTCTATGGACCACATACCTAAAAAAAATTGACAAAAAAAAGCTAAAATTTTTCTTTTTTTTTGTCATCACAAAACAAAATATACCGAAAAGCAGTATAGTTTTGCACTTGAAAAAAATGGATGCTAGATTTGTAGTTCCCAGCAACATTAACACTAATTTATGAAAAAAAGCAAAAAAAATTTCACACACACAACCTTGCTTTAGAGTATTTTTTATGTACTTTTCGCCCACCCTATTGGTAAAATTTATCAATTTTGAAAAAAATCACTTAGGACGGGTTGTTTCGGAGAATTTGAACAATTCATCAAATTTCAACATTCATTTTCAAGTTCTGTGAAAGATTTTTTCAAGTTCTGTTTATATTTCAGTTTTGTCAAGCAACTAGCCTATAATGATATAATAACAGAACTTGAATAGGACTTTTACAGAACCCGAAAATGAACGTTGAAATTTGATGAATTGTTCAAATTCTCCGAAACAACCCGTCCTAAATCTTTTATATAAAAATCAATCAATCTTTTATATCAATTTTTTGTGGTGTATGTGGGACCAAAGAGACCCCCTTTTATATACTGAAAATTTTGAATTTTCAACAGGGTATTAGAAACATATTATGCAGGTGCCTATATACAACATATTTATATATATGTACTATATTATAGGTAATATAAAAATTTGGTGTTTACCCGTGTTCAAATAATATTACCTATATATTAACATTATATTATATTACCTATAATATAGTACATATATATAAATATGTTGTATATAGGCACCTGCATAATATGTTTGTAATACCCTGTTTTCTTGAGATAGCTTGCTATAATAAATTAACAACTGGTTTGTGGCAGAGTGGTTCAAAGCTAAGGAGAAAAAAAATAATTTATCAACCCAGAATATCTAGCACGGTCGATCGATAATGTTGGTAACTTGTCATCATTCCCAAACATAACTGCAGATCACCAACAAACAACAACACTTTATTCGACGTTTACTATTGTTTCTACGTTAAACATATGCAGTCAGTCATGTTCGGGAACAAGTTACCGATATTATCGATAAAACCTTCATCAATTGACCATGCTAGATACCCAGGTCATGATATTCAGACAGTTCACAATAGTACTTGAGACCGTCTTCAAAATTGATGCCGCAAATGGCTCTCTTCCCATTGATAATAATTTATTTAATACTACTGGATCCCCCCGGAATACTTCGCTATTGCTAATGTCTTTCTCGGACGCCTCTGACTTCTTCCACCATTCACTACTGTATACCACAATGTTACTTACTGTTAAAAAACAACATTACATCGACTCCGTACCTTATTACGGTGCAAAGGTATTGCGTTAAGCATTCCTCAGACGTCCCTGACTTTTTTTACAATCACATGCCAAATTGAGTTTTTAATAATCAAGTGTTCTTTACAATGGCAAAAAGCCGAAATGATAAGGATCCACTATAAAGGGCATTGTGAAGAGCACTACTTGATTATTAAAAATTCAATTTGGAACAATGTTAGTTAGCTGCTTGTCGCTCTTAACTGACGATAGATACTCTGTTTTTAGTTTTTGTACCATACACTAATGAAAAGGAAAATGCATGAGACCCGCAGCTTATGAGTTCAAATATCTTCTAGTATATTTTAAATATAGGATTATGCTTTTAGGTCTTATCACTTAAGACTGGGTCCCGTACCAACGTAGGAATCTGGAACATGGCTTAACCTTTGGAACGCCAAGGTGAGCTCAGAACCATTCTCCTCATACTGCTTTTTGATTGCAAGGAATCATGTCTCAGAAACTATTAAAAATTTATTATTTTATTTCGGAGTGAAGTAGTTAATCAAATAGTTTTATGTAAAAAAAAAGCATTGCAGATAACATTAGCATCTTCTTTGAACATAGGTGTTATCAAATAGTGAAACATAAATAACAATGGAAGTAGTCAGAAATATAATTTTATAAAATGTATCACAGTCAACTGGAAACATCATATTTGAATATTCTCCCGGTCCCATCTTCCGATGTGGTTAGCAGAACATTGGATGTAGGCGAATAACAGATGTCTAGTAACTCTGCCTGGTGACCGGTGAGTGTCTTGATCATGGTCCCAGACTTGCCGTCGTATATTCTGATGCTGCCATCCAGACAGGCCGCCACGAGGGAGGTGTTGATCCAGGTGAGGGAAATCACTCCGGACGCATCGTCGTCGCCACTATCGGCGCACCGGTGGCGAATTGTTTGCCGCCCAACATCCCAGATGCTAATGGCGCCGTTGAGAGTTCCTGTAAAGTTTTTATACCGTTATCAGCTATTTATTTAGCAACTCAAATTCTCCCGAATCCGGAGAGAGAATATAACACAGTTAATGCTTGTATACAACGGCATGCCAACTTTAAGAGCCGTCAACTAGGTATAGGATCCTGGAATGTTAGATCTCTCAATAATAAGATAGAGGAGGTAGGGGAGGTTTTCAACGAACAGAATCTTCATGTCCTGGCCATAACTGAGACTTGGCACGAAAATAGTGACTCTTTTTCAATAAAGAGACTCCGAGCTTTAGGTTATGTCGTGCTAGAAGAAGCCCGACCTAAAGCAACAATTTCTCGGGATGACAACATCGCTAGCGTAAATCACGGGGGTATCGTGATTTTAGGTCGCCAGGGCTTGCGTTTAACAAGGGTGTCAATTGGTGAATACCGAACCTTTGAGCACTTGGGATGCCGAGTTTCGTCTGCAGGAGCATCATTCATTTTATGTACCCTATACCGGCCTGGTTCAAAACAAATCACTTTGGACTTTTTTAATGAATTTTCGTGTTTTCTCGAGCGGGTTGTGGGACTTTCCGATAATATTTTCATAATAGGCGACATTAACATTCACTTAGAGCGTCTAGAATCACCAAATACTCTTAAATTTACTTTATTAGACTGCTTCGGATGTCGTCAATGGGTTAATTCCCCAACTCACGATGCTGGCGGAACTTTGGACATTTTTATCTCAAAGTCAAGCGGTCCGTTTCTGGTAGCGGATAGTGTGGATGTGGGACTATCAGACCATCGACTTATTCGCGCAGAAATCGATTTTAACCCACCGAAAATTCCTTACGTTACTATCACATCAAGAGCATGGCGCGGTTTTAACTTTGACGACTTCCTGTCAGAACTAAAAGCTTCTCCGCTCTGTACACATAGCGCATGGGAAACAGAGTCGCCAACCAAACTAGCAGCAGATTATAACACCATCCTTTCAACCCTTTTAAATACATATGCTCCAATTTCTACAAAAACTCGGCGTCTACGAAAATCTGATGCCTGGTTTGACGAAGAATGTCGGAGCCAGAAGAGATTGATGCGTAAATTGGAGAGGTCCTACAGACACTCGGGGGTTACATCACGGAACGATTGGATACAGGCTCAAAAAGAGTACATGATCTTAATCCGTTCAAAAAGGTCTGAATATTGGACAAATAGGATCACTTCAGAGCGTCAAAATCCACGAAGTCTTTGGAACTCGGTTAAGACAGTCATTGCTGATGTCCATGCACCAAATACAATCGACATAGCTCCGGAAATCTTCTCCAAGTTTTTCCTTGACAAAATTGAGTCAATACGAGCCCTAACAACCTACGCTCCACCACCGTATTTTACTAAATGCAATAGAGAAAACCTTTCTGCCTTCAAACCTACATCCCTAGAAGAAGTAAGGAAATTAATTCTTACTTCACCGAACAAGCAGTGTTCGCTCGACCCTATTCCAACATGGCTACTGAAAAAGTGTTGCAATGAAATTGCTCCCTTTTTAGTTCATCTTTTCAATAAGTCACTTAGCACGGGTGACTTTCCAAAATCCCTTAAATCAGCTATCGTAACTCCATTATTAAAAAAACCACAACTGGACGCTGAAGATCTTTCAAATTACCGACCCGTTTCAAATCTGCCTTTTATATCAAAAATATTAGAAAAAATCGCTGCCTCACAGGTCATATGTCACTTGAATTCAAATGAATTATTAACTAAATACCAATCTGCATATAGACGGTTCCACTCCACAGAAACCGGGTTACTACGTGTTTTGTCGGACATAACTACTGCCATTGAGTCGGGTAAACTGGCACTTCTTTCAGTCTTGGACATGAGTGCTGCATTTGACACGATTGACCATGACTTTCTTATTAAACGATTAGATGAATCATTTGGTTTAAACTGTGATGTTAAGACCTGGCTGACATCGTACCTGGCCAACCGTTTACAAGCCGTAAAAGTTGGAAAAAACCAATCAAATTATGCAACCCTTTCATCTGGAGTACCCCAAGGGTCCGTTCTGGGCCCACTACTCTTCATCCTCTTCACAAATGATGTCGCTAAAATAATCGAATCATTCGGCCTTCTATGTCACTGCTACGCTGATGACCAGCAAGTTTATTTTTACTGCTTACCAGAAGAAATAAACAGTCTAAAAATTCGTATAACTGAGTGTATAGAAGCAATTACTCGCTGGATGACCTCAAATAGATTGAAACTGAATCCCACAAAGACTGAGTTTCTGTGGACTGCTACAAGCAGACGTCAGCATTTTTATTTATTTTTTTTTTTTTTTTTTTTTTTTTTTTTTTTTTTTTTTTTTTTTTTTTTTTATTGAATAAATAGTTAATACATAATATCAACAAACAAGTCCTGCTAAGCCGATTGAATTGGCTTGTCAACAGGTGCTTAAAGTTAGTTTCAAATACATTTTTTAAAGTTATAATTTACATCTTATATCTACAGAATTAACAATTTTTCATACATATTAAAATAAATATTTTTTTTCCGATAGCCAATTTTTCACCATATATTTAACCTTATTCATAGATTTACATTGCTTTATAGTGTCAGGTAATAAATTAAATATCTTCGGTATGTTGTATTCAAACGTTCTCTGTCCGTATTTATTATTAAATTTCGGAACTATTAACCCGTCATTGCGCGTGAATCTAGTACTGTATTTATGTTCTAATTTTTCTTTATGCTGCGGGGTAAATATATACTGAATTATGATTTTTTGCCATAGTATAGCCTTAACGGGTAAAATTTTGGCACTCTGAAACAGCAACGGTGTATTATGTCTCTGTTTAAAAATATTAGGGACGACTAGTAATTTTACAATTGCGTTTTGTACAACTTGGACTTGTTTCAGATTGGTTATACTAGTATTTCCCCATATGGTTAATCCATATCTTATAATAGATTCTGCCATTGACATATAAATTATTTTAAGTGTTTCAATTGATAGGAAAAAATTTAATGTGTACATTCTGCCAGCAATTGATCTGAGTCTTTTACAGGTTTTTTTAATATGTTTGTCCCATTTGAAAAAGCAATCTACTGTAACACCAAGATAGACATATTCTGTAACTAATTCTAAGCTTTCACATTTACAATTAGTCGGGATATTTTTATGGATGCAATTAAAACTATGAGAAATAATATTAGGATTAAATTGAAATCTGGCATTAGGTGATCTTATATGCATAACTTTGGTTTTTTTAGCATTTATTAATAGTCCTGCATCATGTGACCATTTACAAAGTTGATTAAAGTCAATTTGCATGAGTTCAATTGCAATTTTTAGATCTTTATGTGATATGACCAATGCCGTATCATCTGCAAATACAAAATGTTTAACAAAAGAGAAAAGTTTTTTCATTATAGTTACATAAATTATATATAGTGTAGGTCCCAATATGGAACCTTGTGGAACTCCTGCAGATACATTCTTTGTTTTACTAAAAGTATTATTTATTTTGGTACATATTTTTCTATTTCTAAGATAATCTTTAAATAAATTTAACACATTTCCTCTAATTCCAATTTTTTCTAAGGTTTCTAGCAGTTTTTTAGAGTTAATTGTGTCAAAAGCTTTAGAGTTATCGATAAATAACACAATAACGTGTAATTTATTATTTAATTGATTATTTATGTAATTGGAAAAATCTTGCAGTAATTTTTCAGTATTTTTTTTCTTTGAAAGCCATATTGATTTGGATCTATGATAGCGAATTTTTCAATGTAATTATTTAATTTATTTGATAAAAATTTTTCGAGAATTTTTTCTAACGCAGGTAGTATACTAATAGGCCTATAATTTCCCAGTTCAATGTGTTTTCCACCTTTAAATATTGGTCTAGTAATGCTACATTTAAATTCTTGTGGAATTTTTGCTTGCTTTATTATCGTATTGATTAAATGAGTAATTATTGGCCCAAGAGTTTTTATATTTCTTTTTAAATCAAACATTCTTATATTGTCAATACCTGTGCTTTTAGAGTTTTTCATTTTTTTAACAATGTTTTCAATATCAGTTATAGTAGCTCTTGGTATAAATAAACTGTGAGGCAGTTCTTCCAGTACAATATTAGTAGCTTTGTGATTGCAATTATGTAACATGTTGCTGATGCTATCCGAGAAGTAATTCACAAAATCATTTGACACAGAATCCTCAGTTCTATCTTTTAACATATATCGTGTTATTGTTTCATCGCAATCGTTTTTGGGTTTACGTCCTAAAATATTATTTATCACATCCCAGGTTTTTTTTGTATCATTAAAACAGTTTTTAAATTTATTATTATAGTAGTTAGTTTTATCTTTATTTATAAGTTTATTGACAAGGTTTCGTGATTTTTTGTATTCTGTTTCATATGTTTTGTTTGTTGGTGTACTTTTCCATTTTTTATATTGTTTATCCCTTTTATTTATTTGACATAATAATTCACTGCTTACCCATTCATTTATTGCATAAGGTCGTGTTTTCGGTTTTTGCACTATCGTTTTAGAACTGCTCTTGTAAAATTTATTAAATAAAGATTTTATTTTTTCATATAATGAAATACAATCCTTATCCTCTATAAGTTTACTCCAGTTATAATCTCTGATATGTCTATCAATATCCTTTTGTGAGATGATTTGAATATACTTATTTGCAAAGTCTACCTGACGTTTATGACATTTTATATTAATAGCAGTAATAAAATGATCGGCAATATTATTTTCACAGACGCAAGCTGTTATTTTCTTGCCTCTAAATTTGGCAAATATATGGTCAATACACGTGCGAGTAATTTGTCCATTTGATACAGCTTCTCTGGTTACTACATTGATGCATTTAGTTAAATAATGGTTAGTAAGTAAGTTTTCATACGAAGTTACAATATTATCTTGTTCATCAAGCAAATTAAGATTTATATCTCCAAGTAAGATAATATTTTCCTTACTATTAATTGTCTCAAGATATGATGATAATTCCGTCAGAAATGAAGATTTACTGAAATTAGGAGGTCTATAGATAGCTATTATATTGACTTTAGTTTTGTCCTGGAGTATGAGCTTTCCTGATATATTTTCAAAATGTATTGATTTTAATGTTTTTAGTCTAAATTCAAATTTGTTTCTTATATACAATATAATACCTCCTCCTGACTTATCAGTCCTGCAGTAGTTATATGCATTATATCCAGGAATATTGTAAATACACATACTTTCAGTTTGAATAGATGTTTCACATAGCATCAGAATGTCAATATGCTTCAAACAATTAATTAAATATATATGCAATACATCCCAATATTTTTGTATAGATCTAATATTTAATTGAATACAAACAAGATTATCAGACGAATTTATGTTTTGTTTTTTTATCCAATCTTCTAAATTATTTACTGTACTACTTTCTATTTCATTATCATTATCTATATAAGAAAAATTATTCTGCGCCATTTAATTCGTGATGGTAATTAATTGTTTTCTTGTTTTGTTTAACAGACATATTTTGAGTATAAATTGAAGAATTTAATGTTAAATATTTAACAAAATAAAAGTGATTGTATTTGAAGCTAATTGGTACAAGTAATTTTTGATAAAGGCTTAATAAATATAAAATAAACTGTATGTTCACATCTAGTGTTATTTCAGAATATTTATCATATTTTAAAAAAATTTTAAAAGCTGTTTTTATAATTATGAATGTGAAATATAGTACACAGTGAAAAAATGCATGTTTAAGTAAACAAAAAAATGTTGTTGAAGGTGACGTTATGATATTACTATTAAAAAAATAATGTAATATAATAATGTTATTTTTGTTAGTTAATTTGTGATTTTTTATAATTTTTATAACGATATTTATGTAATAAAATGTAATAACACTAAATCTACTTTGAGACAGGTTTAATCTTATTTCTAGTCAATATTCTATTTTTTCTTTTGCTAAAAGGCTCATTTTTTTATACACAATACATTTCGTTTTATCGTTTGCAGAATGCCTGATGTCGATATTCCAGTTCATTTTTTTATTTTTTTTATCACAATTTTTACATTTAGGTTCTTTATCTTTGTTAGCACAATCTTTGTATGAATGATCACCAGCACAGTGTGTACACAATGGTTTGTCCTTTTCTTTATGAAGACACCTGACAGAAGTATGTCCAAAGCCCAGGCAGTGATAGCATTGCACTAGAGGATGGGCATCCTCTACTTGTATTCTCTGGTATCCCACATAGATTTTACCGGTATATACTAGCCTTCTTCCTATTTCAGTACTAACTTCTATTATGTAATTAGATGTGTTATTATATTTGTTTTTCAAGATCTTTTTTAACGTCATCTCAATTTCTGGTTTATCTATCATCACATCCTTGATATCTTCATTCTGTTCGATTATATCTTGTATAATATCATCCTTATTATAGTCATTAGCAATGCCCTTAAGTATTATAGTTGGTCTTTTCTTTTTAATTTCTGTAGCACTGATGTCTTTGAACTCGTCTCCGATAGCTTTACTCATTTTTTCCGCATCGTACTTTGTCGAACATTTTATAAGTATTCTATTTTTAGATATCGCATTAACACCAATCACTTTGGCACCAATCTTACTTAAGTTAATTTTCTTCCTGATTTTATTTTGTATATTTTCTGAAGATTCGTCAGCATTGTTCGATGAAACTATTAATTTGTAATCACTTTCCAATATTTTATTTTGGTTTTCAGCTACTTTCCCGTATCCAAATGTAGGTTCGATTATTTTTTCCTTTGCTTCAGATAACTGAAGAGTTAGATGTCCCATCCAGTTAAATATAGCACTTGTTTTCGTTGTAATTAAGTTAATTTGTTCTTTATTAAATTTATTCACTTTATCTTGAACACAATTCAATAAATCATCAATTGCCTCCTTCGCAGAATCCATGAATTGATGTGGATTCATATTTTTTTGAAGTAAAAAACACCGTTTTTTAATAAAAACCTTAATAGGTTCTAGATATTTAGGATAAACTTTAAATTTCGTTATGTTTCACTGTTTGTTAATTGTTTAATTCACTAATTTTTTGTGTCTTATTGTCCTTTTTTCACAAACAATGAAATAGAGCACAGATTCACTTTTTTAAAGTTTGAAAACGCACAAAAAACGCACGATCGTGAAATCAATGTATTCTGCACTTTTTTACTGCTTAAATATAGCTTTATTTGCGTTTATTTCTTTAAATTAGTATGAGCAAGGATGAAACGTCAAGTCTGTAGGTAGATTAAATTATTGTTGATTAAATTATAACATTGAAAACTCCCCAATAACCATTTCCGGAAGTGACATCACTCCAAAAACGTGCATCAAATTACTGGGTGTCAATCTGGACGCTAATTTTTCCCTTAAAACTCAGGTGAACAGAACTGTAAGCACGGGGTTCTTTCAATTAAGGCAAATTAAAGCAGTGCGGAGAAACCTGCCAACAGAGGCGACTAAATTGCTAGTCAATTCCTATGTTGTTTCACGTCTAGATTATTGCAACGGAATATATGCAAGTCTCCCTAAATGTCAAATCAACAAATTACAATCCGTTTTCAACGCCGCGGCAAGGCTTATCACCGGAGTATCTAAATACTCCCACATTTCAGAGCATCTCAAAAATCTGCACTGGCTCAAATGTCCTGAAAGAATCCAGTTCAAGGTATGCTGGATGGTATTTAAGTCACTTAACGGAATGGCTCCGGCTTATTTATCAGAATTGTGTATTCCAGAAGATTCCAATTCCCGACAGTCAACCCTTAGGTCAGCAACGTCATCAGCTATCGGAAGGTTGAAGGAACCAAAGCGCACACCAGATACTAAGTTCGGTGAGCGTGCTTTTGCCGTGTCAGGACCTAAAGCTTGGAATGGACTGCCACATGATTTGAGAATGATCGCAGACTCGACAGAATTTAGGTCTAAACTTAAAACGCACCTTTTCAGACAGTCGTATCCATAATTTCAGAAACCTCCACTTTCACAGTTGACGGCAATTTAAATTAACAAAATGTAAAAAATACTAAAAATAAAATAAAATAAATAAAAATAATAATTAAAAATAAATAAATAAAAATGATAACAACTCACAATTTGTAGGCTTTTAAGACAGTTAAAATACATTTAAATTAAAATAAAAACTATAGCAGACTTAAGATCATGCGACGACCAGTGTTTTTTGATATAGTGTCCTCTGCGTGCAGTTCTATCTTTTATGAGCATAAACTTTTTAATATAAGTGTGTTTGTCGGAAGTGACTTGCCAGGTAAGTATGTTTTGGTATCTTTTCTAAATAACAAATGTAGATCCTAGGAAATAAATTGTACAGCGCCCTTGAGGTGATTTTTCACAAAAACGGCGCTTTACAAATTATCCAATTATTATTATTATTATTATTATTATAAAAGTGACAAAATAAAATTTAAACAGAATAATTATTTCATTTTTAAATAGGTGTGTTTGTCTCAGTGGGATGAAGTACTGAAAAATAAGGGATAAAAAGATTGCAGGGTTAGAAGATTTTCTTCTACGTGACTTTTCAGGTCAAAGCGAGCCAGGACAATTCAGTTTCAAGATGGTTCCGTGCCTAACCACTTAAGACAGTGAAATGAGGAAAATTGACAGTTCAACAAGAGGGCAAACAGTCATTATCTAATTAAGAAATGCAACGGCTAAGAAATAAATATTGTAATAATGACCATATTAAAATTGTTCCAACCTTAGTTACATTATTTGACAATAAACTAAAAAAATATTTAAAAACATCCGTTATTTCCTTACCGATTGCTAAAAATCCAAGGGAATTTTCTTTACAGAAAGATACAGCTTCGACCTCTGAACCAACATCTAAGACTCCAATTGTTTTTCCAATAGCTGACTTAGTTAATATGACTTTTCCTGGAAACAATACAATAATAAATCATAATTATTAGGAACGGGAAAAATGGTACAATAATAGTGATAATTATTATGAATCAACTCTCGAGAGCATCTTTATAATCTCTCTTTTATGAGAAAGAGATAAATCATATTTATTAGAAACAAGAAGAGATACACAGGAATAATTAGTAGGTATTTACCTATTCAATATTTGAAAAAAAAACAGTGCTTAATTCTAAGGGGGCATTTCACTATCTCTGATTATGTTCTGACTAAGCACTAATCCGCGGATTAGTCATTTTTTCGTTTTCACTATATCTGAATAACGCTAACGCTCGGGTTAAAGTTCGATTTGACTAATCAGTGCTCGAACCTCACGTTAGGCGCTATTCCTCGAATCAAAGATGGCGTCAAAACATTCCGAGTTTGACAGCGGAGAAGTGAGTCGAATTTTGTTGCGAATTATTATGGATACCGAGGTTTTTGATTTACAGAAGCAGGTGAAAGGGCGGCGATGCGAAGGCCGCGAGTTTTAAGAGCTCTAATGAATTTGAATGCTTGTATGATCCATCCTGAATTATTTGATTGTGTTCAAAATAAGAAACAATGTATTAATTCGACACGAATCTATCTAAAATGACCTGATAATCAACATAACAGAACCAAAAAAATGCACACTTTGCGGTGTGCGGACTATGGCGGGAAACTGGATGACGGCGTTGACCACAGATCAATTGGCGTTGACGCTAGCATTCCATAGACATTGCGGCAAAACATGACAGGCGTTGCAGTAGATGGGGTAACTGCAAACATTTTGCGATGTTGCCAGACTATTTCGAGTGATATCTATCCGGAAGCTCGGCAACAATGGTGAAACGGTCGCCGTTAAATAACGAAGTTATTCTGATCTTTAAAGCCAGCCAACGGCTAGCTAGTCAGATATTTAGCCCGACATAGTGAAATACCCCCTAAAGGTGTCAAAATGATTAAATAAAAAGTACCATCTAATGATCCAGAAGCAATGATGTTGTTGTCATGATAGGCATCAATAGAAGTAATAGCAACGGAGTGAGCAGCGTCGGGAGTAATGTGATAGATAACGGTTGAAGATTTAAGGTCCCAAATTTTAACGGAGCCATCTTCATATCCTCCAGCTAATCTGCGGCCATCTGTCAGGACCTGAAAATTATTAAAATATCATAAAATCTTGAATATTTCTGACATCATGTGTATCCAGTTATCAATGAATTGTTAGCTTTAACCTAAAGAATACTATCAAAAATCGTTTCTCTGAACATAAGTAGCTATTCTGGGAAAACTAATTATGGAAGATTAAATACCATTTTTATAAATATATAGACATATTATCCGGTAAGTTGCTACATTTTACAAAAACATCATTTTGCAAACAACAAGTAAGTTATGTGGATCAACAAGGTGATCAAGAAGTTAAAGGGGCTAGAATATAATATACATCATGTTTTGCGCAAGGGTAATGACATTTAAAAGGTCATTCACTCACCACTCCACACTCGGACTTTTGTGCGTGTCCCTGGAGAACCTTGGTGTCTCCGGAAGGGATCTTCCACATGTAGATCTCTCCAGCGGTGGCGCCACAGAACAGCACTCGGGTGGCCGGGTGCCACTTCCCCCACGACAAGTCACCCGCCTGATAGTCCCACACACACTCCCACTGGTCTCCGTCTATCAGCGCGCACTTCAGCACTCTCACGCAGCCTCCCATGTCTGCGGTGGCCAGGTATACCCCATCGTGACTGAAATCTGCAAACACCACCGAGTCTTCGTGCTCCATACAGGCAAACACAACCTCTCCGGTTTCTATATTCCACACAAACGCTTTGTCATCTTCTCCTCCCGTCACTGCCAGCTTTCCGTTGGGGTGAATGGAACCACAAAATACAGAGCCGGCGTGTCTTCTGAACACTAAGGCGGCATTATCTTCCGGCGGTTCTCCAGCTTCTGACTCATCCGAGTCATCAAGCTCGCCCGCTTCAGCAGTTTCTAAGACTTCATCTAAATCTCCAACATATATTAAATCTTCTTCGTCCAGGTTTTCATCATCCATTAATTCATCATCCCCGTGGACTGAAGACGGTGGTGTTTCATTTTCTATTAGCTTCATATTCTGCAAATTAAGACAAATTCTTTCATATCACTACAGAGACAAAGTAGAATAGGAGAAAACGTATGTTTTGTTTAATATTTTCCAAAGCTATTTTGTTATATTATGAGAATACACTGTTCATAGGTGGGATAGTTAGCAATGACATTCAAATATTTACGATTATGACCTTCATATTTTATAATATAACAACACTTACGACGATAAAAAATAAACACTTTCTAACCTATATAAATTCATCTAGACGTCACCGAATAAATATATACTTAATGAATTTTACCTAGTCGAAAGAAAAGTATACTACTTTGAGTGCATTATTTCTGATGTTCGAAGAATAGAGTAATACACAAAATCGTAAAAGGATGACCTATCATTTTTTATAATGTACTTACGATAAAAGATAAAACAGAAGTTCGTAGCAAACACAAGCATGTAAAATTTCAAACTTTGACTTTGACGTTTCATGCATAGATATACCCATGACGACCCATGATGTACCACTCACCAGTGTTGCCAACTCGATTTTTTAAATAAAACGAAACGTCTGTCGAAAAGAAACTTAGAGCTAAAACCTTGTTAACCGGTAAAAAATTTAATTGGTTTCAAATTCTTGTCACAGGTGCACGAACGGTTTTCCAGAAGTCCAAAGCAAAGAATTCAATACACAAATAACCGGTTCCTATATTGTTGATGACTTTTGTATACAAAAAGCAGCTAGATAAGCTAATCTGTTCAGTTCTTTGAACAAACAACTATTATCCGTAGAGTCAATTTTTTCGCTTTTTGGAAGAGCCCATGGTCTCATAGAAATCGTAGAATTTAGGTTCTGCCACACGGTACATTACTGCGCGGCGGCCTGTGGCAAACGTACGTAGGTATCCCCAATCGGAGTAGGTTTGTGGTGTGGATAAAGGCAGTGGAACATGAATTTAAAAAAATAACTTTTTATGCTAGCTGAGTCCTAATTTCCAGTTCTTTGAATAAACAGCTATTATCCGTAGAGCCAATTTGTTCGCTTTTTGGAAGAGCCCATATGGTCTCATAGAAATCGTAGAATTTAGGTTCTGCCACACGTACATTACTACGCGGCGGCCTGTGGCAAACGTACGTAGGTATCCCCAATCGGAGTAGGTTTGTGGTGTGGATAAAGGCAGTGGAACATGAATGTTAAAAAATAACTTTTTATGCTAGCTGAGTCCTTCATTATTGCACAAGCAACATTTTCCGCTCACATAAAAAGTAAAACATTATTTCCAAGTCCTGTGTCCTCAATGAGTGACATTTTGGCATTGTGAGCCCCCTCGGACATTGGGGCCCAATGGAAAATATGATGTATTATTTTCTAAGTCCTATCTCCTCAATGTGTACCATTTTCATAGCATCGCCACAAAAACAAATTTTGCCTTAAAAGGAACTTATTTCTTATCGAGGCCTCCTGTGTGGAGTTAATGTTAACAAATAAAATAAAAAATGGGTTCCTGGCCGGGGCCCAGTTAAAACTCATATTTGGAAAAAATGGGAAAATCGATAATGTTTTATCGAAGTTATTAGCGCCTTGCATATTTTGCCTTTGTAGACATTTAAGTTTTCAAATTGAAAGTATCATTTAGTAAATTGTCACGAAAAGGATACAATAAAGATATGTTGAAAATTATTCGGGATCACTGGCCACGTTTAATAAGGTTAAAAAACTTTTGATTTACCTTAATTACTATAAAAAGAAACTGTCTGCATTTGGGAAATTTTGAATTTTAGCATTTAAATTTTGAATTACGTTAAATGTAAATTTGCTTTCGCTGTATGGGACGACAGCCAAAATATATTTTTTTGATGACATTTTCTTATGCTGGTATTCCTAATATCATACGAGTGGATAGAAAAGACGTTATTACCATTTACTCAAATTAGGCAAGTACAATTTTGGCCGAACTCAAACCCAAAATCGAATAAATACAGGTATTTAGGCAAATTTTATAAAGAAAGAAATTAAAATTATTTAAAAAAGGTTAGGTTATTATAGGTTAGGTCAGTAAAGATTAGGTTAGGTTACGATAGGTTAAGTTAGGTTAGGTTGGGTTACGTTAGGATAGGTTAGGATAGGTTAGGTTACGTTAGGATAGGTTAGGATAGGATAGGTTAGGTTTGGTTAGTATAATCGTATGAGGCGTGGCCAGCGATCCTGAATATTTACCAAACTTTGTTTTCTTACGAGTTGATTTTTTATTCGACTGCAGCCATTACTTTCGCTGAACTCCGAGCGATTAATTCGATTCGGCCATGTAAATGTTTCGATCATGCCCGTCACTATAAGCAGTGGTATATCTGTGGATACACGGATACTAGAAACTAGCAACACCGGTATTATATGTCAATCTAGAAACACGGACATTTGTCTTTGTAGGTTATAAATAAGGATATCGATATTCTAAAATCTCAAGATGTCTTTTTTACAAAAAGGTTTGCCACTAATCCATGCACCTTCATTGTAGTGAACATGAATATGTTTTGAGATTCGTTAAATTAAAACTTTTTCTCTTTTCAGTATTTCTTCAGGTAAAGCCACCGATTCATGAGTTTAAGAGATTCAAAGGAAGGATTAACATACAAAAGCCTCGGAAGCCTTTTTTCACAAGACAACTTGTAATAGATGTATGTAAACCAACGTATTCGAAAAAGAAACCAGATATTGAAAGATGCTCAAATCTTAATACAAGAGTGTGGAAAGCAGTCGACAATCCTTTTGAACATATTCTTGCAAAGGAATGTAGTAATTGGTTTAACCATTCTCATATGATTGCATTCTTTCACACAAACCCTGTCTCAACGGAGGAAAAACACCCTGTTTATGGGGAACTCAAGATACAAAACATGCATTTGAGGACTTACGGCAAAAAGATTTTGCAAATGGGGCTAGAAGGAACAAATTATGAAGCGATTTTGAAAATATTTGAATCACAGACGCAGATTGTGTTTTCCGAAGCTGTCCAAGTAAAAGAGTTTCTTAAAACCATGAGGAAGCTTCCCCAATTTATATTACTGGGTATTTATATATTTTTTTGATTTGTTATTTCATCTTGATCAATGTTTTGTTTGTGATATATTTCAACTGTAACTTTAGTAGTATGCCACATGCCGCACGCAACGGTTGTATCTGCTGCACTTCAGCATGAATATTGTTACCGCACGTGTAGGTTATTGGCTAATAATTGTGCAACTACATAAGGGGCGAATACTGGCAGGCCTTCTGGCCAAGGGGAATCATTAAATATCAGGGAATAATTAAAAAAAGTATTGTCCCTGAATATTGAAGGAGCTTCTAAATCAAAAGTGGATTACTTGTTAACATTTGTTTTTTACTGTACAGAAGAAGAAGACTAACTTTTAAAATCTATGGATGTACTTCAAAGCTAAATAGTTCTCTATCATCTATTTAATAGGTTTAATTTTTTCATTTAAATCTTTATTTCAGCTGGAATTATTGATGGAAAATTTCTATCCAGAAACGAGTTCTTAGCGTATGCGAGTTTACCTTCGCTAGAAGTGTCCCGGGCTATGTTGTGTCAAACTCTAGAAAAGAGTGCCTCCCATCTCGTGCAACAGATGTCGCAACATCAATCTTCCCTCGTCAATAGTTTAGATCGGTATGTGGAGATGCAGCAGAAAGAGAGCGAAATTAAAGGTGTTGAAGACGGGGAGAAGGTAATTGAAACTGAAGGGAAAGGAATTGAAACTGGGGAGAAAGAAAATGAAAAGTAAAAGGTTTTGTACCAATTGCATATAGTTTATAATTATGTAAGTTAACTGTGTATAGTTGTGTGACCATATTAGATATTGGAGGAGCATTAATAAATAGTTTAAATGAATACAATTCTTTTTTCTATAAATACTGCCGTAAATGGTATTGTAAATGACATAAACCCATCTAACCATTTCACCTTTTCTCCTTTTTAACTTCGCAGAGGAAGGCAGAGAGGATGGAGGGCCACACAACTCTGTCTTGACCTGTGGCCGTTTGAACTCACAAAATGGCTAAAAATATTGCTAATCTGTAAACTAAAGTGGCGCCATCTCACTGAAGAGTTTACAAAGTATTGGTGAGCGCTGTTCACGTTTCAGAGAAATATCAATACTGTGGTTGACATCCACGCTCTGCACGTATAGATAATTGATGTTCCCGGGTGACATTTCTCGATGAGCGATATGAAATTTGCTCGCACCACGTGACTTATGACACATGATACAAATAATAAAAATTCGTGCCGGTTGAATTTAACTTAATATTTTTGTAGTATTACTTGTATAACTCTTCTTTGCATTGATTTTCGATGATATTGTAATCGGCTGATAATTATTATTTTTAGATTGATTGTAATTTTGGGAGTGCGTTGCTCCGACGCTCCTTCAAGCCGCCACTGGTCTTGACAGTTACTGCTTGCTTCATTTGCATTCATTTTTATAATAAAAAAATTGGGTTACATTTATACAACCACTTGAGCGATCGGCGTCATATATATTCATTTACCATATTATTTACCATAACATATTTATACGAAACTGCTTACTGCGGTTTAAATCCAATGAATCCACCTAGATTTCACCATCTATCCCATTTTTTTAAGATCTATAAATTCATAAATCACTTGAGTGGATATATACTTTACAAAATATAATATTTAGGGTCACGTCGGTTATGACCTTATCAGAAAAGAGGAACTCTTGGGCCTGATAAGGGAGCCATGATTCTTACATTGGTTGTATATCATAATATGTTTTGCATAAAAAATCAATTATTTTAATGCAAGATTTTTTTTTAAATCGTTTAATTTTGTTTATTGTAATTTTTTATTGCTTGCTAAAAATTATAATGGTTTTGCATTTGAGTAGTTTTAAAATGAGGTGTAATAAATAGTTTCCATTTCTCATGAGTTTGTAGTATTTCTGATTTTACTTTCATATTTCTTTTCTTTTCTCATTTTTAAAATGTGCAAAAAAACTCTTCACATAAATCCAAAACATTTATGTTCTGACCTCTTTACTTTCAATGGTTTATGCACTTACCTTGTAAGGTACAAATTCTGACGACCTCTTTACTTTCAATGGTTTGTGCACTTACCTTGTAAGGTACAAATTCTGACGACCTCTTTACTTTCAATGGTTTGTGCACTTACCTTGTAAGGTACAAATTCTGACGACCTCTTTACTTTCAACGGTTTATGCAGGTACAATTCTGACGACCTCTTTACTTTTAATGGTTTGTGCACTTACCTTGTAAGGTACAAATTCTGACGACCTCTTTACTTTCAATGGTTTGTGCACTTACCTTGTAAGGTACAAATTCTGACGACCTCTTTACTTTCAACGGTTTATGCAGGTACAATTCTGACGACCTCTTTACTTTTAATGGTTTGTGCACTTACCTTGTAAGGTACAAATTCTGACGACCTCTTTACTTTCAATGGTTTGTGCACTTACCTTGTAAGGTACAAATTCTGACGACCTCTTTACTTTCAACGGTTTATGCAGGTACAATTCTGACGACCTCTTTACTTTTAATGGTTTGTGCACTTACCTTGTAAGGTACAAATTCTGACGACCTCATAACTTTCAACGGTTTATGCAGGTACAATTCTGACGACCTCTTTACTTTTAATGGTTTGTGCACTTACCTTGTAAGGTACAAATTCTGACGACCTCTTTACTTTCAATGGTTTGTGCACTTACCTTGTAAGGTACAAATTCTGACGACCTCTTTACTTTCAACGGTTTATGCAGGTACAATTCTGACCTCTTTACTTTTAATGGTTTGTGCACTTACCTTGTAAGGTACAAATTCTGACGACCTCTTTACTTTCAACGGTTTATGCAGGTACAATTCTGACCTCTTTACTTTTAATGGTTTGTGCACTTACCTTGTAAGGTACAAATTCTGACGACCTCTTTACTTTCAACGGTTTATGCAGGTACAATTCTGACCTCTTTACTTTTAATGGTTTGTGCACTTACCTTGTAAGGTACAAATTCTGACGACCTCTTTACTTTCAACGGTTTATGCAGGTACAATTCTGACGACCTCTTTACTTTTAATGGTTTGTGCACTTACCTTGTGAGGTACAATTCTGACGACCTCTAATTTTTAATTTTTATGAGCATTAAATAGATCTTATTTCAGCCTTAGTAAGGAAATATTGATAAAATCAATAGCCATAATAAAATTTACTACAGATATGTGATTAATTCAGTAATAATTTACTGTTAATTTTATATTAGCAATTACCGTAGGACTATGTAGTTAGAGGCGCTATTAATTGCCAATTATTATCTCGTCGAAACATGTTCCATTATTAGAATGTAATAAACGGTGCGCGTAGACTGGATTTTGTAGTTTCCGGTCATTCGGCATGAGAGCGTTAGAGGCCAAATCATGTTAATTGGGAGTAAAAAAGTATAACCTATCTTTTCACTTCATGTCTCATCTAAATATAATACATCAATGATCATTACCAAGGTTTTCAAATGTTGTACTTAACCAATCATTGCAATGAGACCACCATAGCAATTTTCATAGGTTCAAAGATAGACAAATGAATCTTCTCATCAAGAGCGTATATAAGCTTGTATAAGAGTACCCAGTCTGGAGCCAGTGAGACTATGGAATCCCCAATTGGGGATTAGGGTACATATGTTGTGAGGCTGAAGGTTGTGGGGAGGTGAAGGAGATGGGGATGAGGAAGTAAAGCAACGTTTCAAAATGAATGGTGGTCTTACAACACTGATATTGAGAGTATCTTCCACTCTGGTACTTGTCGCAAATATACTAAAAGTTCATACGTCACTCTTGGACAACTGGACACACTGACTCCCAGATTCCTACCCACCTCTCGTAGTTTTCCATCCCAGAACATCCTTTTCTTAAAAATGAGAATTAATTTCCTCATGTGGAGTTATAAAAAATAAATTAATTAAATAGATAGGAAAAGTAGATTAATTTTCTAAAAACCCTAATTATTTTTCCACATTGGTAGATATTCTCATTATCGCCCTGGTGAAAAATCACATTCCGAATCGAAATGTTGCTTGGAATGGCTTTAGTCATTTTGGGTGATTCCAGTTTTCTATTTAGAATCTACAAAAATATACGTAATATTATGTTTTATTTTTTCTTACTATAACATATGGTTTTATTGTAATTTATAGCATTATGACTACCACAACACGGGCATTAGCCTAGTGTGGGAGTTATTAAGTACACAAAAATTGTAATTCATAAAACTCACTGAATAAATAATAAAAAATAAAAAAAAAAAAAATTCTTTTCCTGGTTTCGCCTATCGCGAATTTACGGCGTTGGAGTTTAAGAGGCTTACCCGATTTTTTGCAATAAGTTTGCTGCAAGTAAATTTCATATTCCAAAAAGATTCAAAAACATCGATAAGATCAAGTTAATAAGGAAGACCACCCACAACACATATCAATCGTTAAAAAACGTTTAGAGCAGAAAAAAAAATCGATTAGAGAATCTTAAAAAAAAAAATAATCGTTAAATATTCTAATTTCGGTTATCTGTGATGAGCAGTAGTTATTCATGAACTCAATGCACTCAAATTTGCTTTGATATTTAAACTTATTGTAAGAACAGTTCACACAAGAGATAAACTAGGTACCTACCATTATTATATAATATTTTGAACAGAAAATTATATTAATTGTCATTTTCAAAATTAGAATTTAAGAATTCAGACTATTTATATATTACAAAAATATTAACTTAGGTTGGGGGTCTGTGATTGTAACTCTGTTTCAATGAACTCGGATGGGTTTTGAATTTAAGTGTCATTTTCAAAATTGGAACTGATCTGTCAAGAATTCAAAAGCGATAAAGTACCTACCTATAATATAATATTTTTTTAGCATTAAATTATTTTAATTTTATATCCTACAATTATATATTATTATTTCTTTGATTTTTAAACATTACAATTTTCAACTACCATACTAGGCTAATGACCGGGTTATGGTAGCCATACGAATTATACAATATGAAAAAAAATAATAAAAAAACAAAAAAGGTGAAGATACAATATATATTTTTTTAAATTGTTTTAGGAAGTCTATAGATTTTTTTTAAAGAATTCTCGCCCCCTTTAAAATATCCAACGTTGAACACTATTTCGGAATCATTAGTAGAGATGTACATGGGATTGGTGATGTGTTATCTATTAATGAGTGTTATCACTCTTTCTGCAAATAGTGATCTTATAAATAAACTTAGAACTAGCATAGATAATAGAAACTATGTCACAGCAATTCTGGTAGACCTTCAAAAAGCCTTTGATACGGTAAGTCATGAAATACTGATTAAAAAATAGAAAAAGCAGGCGTTACCGGTCCAGCTATCAAATTAATTAAATCATATCTATCAAACAGAAAACAATATGTTAGCATAGGAGATAATAACAGTCAGCTAAAGAGTATAAACTATACAGTTCCACAAGGATCTATACTGGGGCCCCTTCTATTCCAAATATATATAAATGACATCTGCCAGTTAAAACTACATGGTGAAATATATCTATACGCAGATTACACTGCAATATTTTACTTCGGAAAAAAATTAGAAAGTCTATTAGAACAATCTCAAAGGGATCTTAATATACTAAACAGTTGGCTAATAAAAAATATATTAACAATAAATATTGATAAAACCGGCTACATGATCGTAAGCTCACCTAAAATAATAATACCGTCGCATAAACCTTTACAAAAGAAGAAAGGGACCTGCTTATTCTAGACAGCGAAAAATACCTTGGATTACATATTTATAAACATCTGACATTTAAACAACACGTAGAAAAATTAAAAGCAAAACTCATCCCACTAATTGGTGTATTTGGTAGAATTGCCCATCTCCTACCAACAGAGGTAAAGAGGGGCTTATACTTTACTTTAATCCAGTCCCATCTAAATTATTTAATAGAAATATGGGGAAACACATACATTACATACCTAAATGATTTACAAACAATACAGAACAAAGTTATCAAAAAACTCTTCAATTATAACCCGGACACTCCCACAAAAAAACTATATCAAGAAATGAAACTCTTGAAAATAAGAAAATTGTATAGTATAGGATACCTTAAAGAACGACCGTCACCGAGATGTTTATTTGATGAAACGTATTTTATATTTAATTTAATATGTCAATAAATATATTGCATATCGGTTGCCTAGCAAATTTTAGTCCAGGGTATGATTAATTAATAATTAAAAAATTTAAACATTGCACCGGTTTGATTATTATAAAAATTCTATACCAATCGAAAGTATGAAACCCATAGAATATGCAAACGTTAGGTTGCCTACTCTTTTCCGGTCACGACTCTCAGGTTGCCATGTATAAACAGGTAAATCGAAAAAGCATTTTGCACCGGTCTGATTATTGAATAAAAATTATATGAAATTAAAGATTATTTCATTATGAACACGATGGTATAAGGTTGCTTGCTAAAAATCAGTCCCGAATAGGTACCAAGGTACCATCTAGTCTAGAGTGCACAGAGTGCACGAGTCTATCGCTATCCTTTTCATTTTCAAGAACAAATAGCATGCGCACTCTCTTTGTTTTAATGGACGGAAGGTACCATCTAGTCTAGAGTGCACAGAGTGCACGAGTCTATCGCTATCCTTTTCATTTTCAAGAACAAATAGCATGCGCACTCTCTTTGTTTTAATGGACGGACAGCTGCTATGCTTTGTCCTCTTCTATCGCATGGGATGGTTGGTTGGGACCTCTCAGTCGCACACGAGAATTCCCAGCTAGTTTTCAAAAAGTTTTAGTTTTCAAAATTCGACAACCGGAATTCGGGACTGATTTTTAGCAGGCAACCTTATTCCATCGTGTTCATAATGAAATAATCTTTAATTTCATATAATTTTTATTCAATAATCAGACCGGTGCAAAATGCTTTTTCGATTTACCTGTTTATACATGGCAACCTGAGAGTCGTGACCGGAAAAGAGTAGGCAACCTAACGTTTGCATATTCTATGGGTTTCATACTTTCGATTGGTATAGAATTTTTATAATAATCAAACCGGTGCAATGTTTAAATTTTTTTTTTAAAATTATTAATTAATCATACCCTGGACTAAAATTTGCTAGGCAACCGATATGCAATATATTTATTGACATATTAAATTAAATATAAAATACGTTTCATCAAATAAACATCTCGGTGACGGTCGTTCTTTAAGGGATCTTAGACTAGTACGAATACAACATATTAAGCCTCCTAATCTACAAAATCCAAAATGGACTTATACACACAAACACAACATTTAAACAAACGTCACAAGTACACGAACATTATACTAGGCAACGTGAGGCAACGTAACAAGGACTGAAAGTGGCAAAAGAGGCATTGGCCACGAGGGTGTACAAATATACAATCTCCTTCCAGATAACCTTAAAACGGAGAGTATAAATGTATTTAAAAAAAAACTTTTTAATCTTAAGTTATCAGAACAAAATTAGAAAACTACTTATTTAATATTGTATGTACTTATTCAAGTTAAGAAAGTGAAATGTAAAATTCCTTTTAACTTAATAAATAAAAAAGTCTTCTATGCCTTCGTGATTTTCTAGGGTCTAGTTTAAATAATAAGTTGCGTGAGATTGCAGCGGTATATAGTATCTCTTTATGATTATACACAAAATCGACCCCCAGGAGGGTTGATTAGGGTGGGGATAAAGCTGCCCGTATGGGTCGAAACACGTCTGGATGTGTGTGTTTTACCCTGTAGGTTGTGTGTACCAGTGGCGGATCCAGGGGGGGGGGGGTCACGGTGGTCATGACCCCCCCCCCTGGGCCCCAGCTCAGGGGGGGTCATGACTACCTAGGTCCTGGGACTATCCAGGACCTAGGTGGACCACTAATTAAAATTGTTAAACATAATGTTTTTATAATATATATTTTGTCACAATATAAATTTTATTTAAGTACTTTCAATATTTAATTAATTTAATATAATACTTTGTTTGACGGCAAACGCATTATTCGGGAACGAACGCATCGAAAATTCGAATGTTACCGCGTCACTGCGCACCGCCACCGGCGCGCGCTTCGGCCGCCACCTTTCATATTATTATGACACATTTCGTGTAACCACGTGTGACGCTTGCGCGCGCTCTGTTTCGACTAACGTCTAGCGTCTAGCAAAACCTAACCTCAATCGGAACGACTAAACTTTATTAATAAAGTGTTTACTTTTATTTGTTTACTAAGTTAAAAAAATAAGTTCCAATATAAGTAATAGTGTTCTTAAAAATTGTTGCTGCAAATTCAATTCATTACAAGAAATGGTAAGTAATCTAATCAGTTTCTTCATTATGCCAGTGTATGTGTGTTTAAACTCAAATGTTATTTGTTAATGTTCTAAGGCTGGGGTTAGACTCGTAAGTTTTTTTCCTGTAAATCGCTCTTGAAGGCGAGTTTGGCCAAATTCCCAATGTAAACGACACCAAAAGTCACTTAACGTAATTTTAGTAAGTTACAGAACTTATTCTTTCGGAAGTTTTTTGACAGGTCTGGACAGGTCTAACGCGCCCGCGCGAATTACCAGCCTTCCTATACTTCCTAAAGCAATTCTTAAGGCGAGACACAACCTCGTTCATCGAGGTTTTGCCCAAGGCTAACATTTTAATTTATTTCGGCGAAATTATAATTGAATTTAAAAAAAATAAAATTATGCCGCACGAGGGATGCAAGTTATTTATATTTTAGATTAATAAAACAATACCTTACAATTAATATATTTTACGTTCAACGATTTTAAAACTTTATAACCCGTGTATAACTATAAAGTTAGCGGACTTAGCGGTAAGTACCAGATTTTATTTTTCTATATGATGAATTAATAACTTCGGAAGTGGACACATTTTTAATATTTGTAACAAATTCTTCAGAATCAATTAAAATGAAGGCTAAAAGTGTGGATAGATTTTTTTACTAAAATTAAGAAAACGTTAGTAATTTTTTTTATACACGAGCCTACGCCGCCCGGGCTTGCGGAGCAAAAGACAATCTTAATGATATACCTAGTGTTACCATATCCAACAATACCTACTTTTTACTTGTATATATTATTATCAAAATTAAATTATAACTTCTTGTAACTGTAACTGACCGGACCTAAGTCCTCCATCACAACACAAGCAAGCATTTTCGGCTTTCTGTGGTGGTGGTAGGAGTTATTGTTGGGTTATTCGTAACCCGGGAATGTTTGTCTTTCTTTAAAAAAAAAAAAAAAAAACTTGACCACGACTACGTGACCCCCCCCTGGCGCCAAAGCTGGATCCGCCCTTGGTGTGTACACTGTCTACTGTCTGCTGTCTGCTGTCTTCTTACCCACTGACACTGTTTTGTCGTGGGGGTGTTATACTTGTGAAGTCGGATTGACTAATTTAGTTTGTGAGAATTTGGTTGTAAACAGATTTTCTGGGTATGCTTATGCTCATATTAAAATGTAGATGAGTAGGTACGTTAGTTGGGTAAAAACTACAGATTACTGTGTAGTAAATTATGACTGTCTACAAAATACATTCGACTGTGGTTTGGTAAAACCCTTCAAGCCACAAAATGAAAATTTTACAGGAGACGACAAAACGAATATTAACAAATCCATAAAAGTAGTCAAAAGTCTTGAGGTTTAAATGAAATTGGTTATTTTTTTTAACAAAATGTTGATAAAAAATATTGCAATTCTATTTGTAATTATGACAGATTTGAAGGCAAGTAAATTTATTTAGGATTTTATTTAAAATAAACCCAAAAAAAAATTAAATGCGAAAATTTATTTTTTAGAATTAATAATGTCTTAATCAGCAAAAATTGCTTTTTGAAGACTATTAATAATAATAATAATAATATTTGGATGATTTGTATAGGGCCGTTTTTGTGCAAAATCACCTCAAGGGCGCTGAATTATATTCTATATGAAACCACTGAAAAGTAGCATTCCCAAAAAATGTGGCTTGAAGAGTTTTACCAAAACACAGTCAATATTATATCTACACTGTAAACAATAATAATTTTGTAATTAAGGGAAATATAGGTAGAGACAAAGAATTTATGATATTTACTAATATAATATGTCAATGTTTAATTTTGAAAAGAAATCACAATGATGATAATAATTAACTAAACTTAAAAAAGAATCACTCAAACAGCTATGCTACAATCAACGAAGTAGTTCACTAAAAACTAGGCTAAAATTCACACATTTCAATGCAACGCACTTCATTTATCTTATAAAAATTAATTTGTATCACATTTATCAGTCGCAATAAATATTTACTTAATTATCTTAAGGATTAGGGTAAATGTTGAGCAGTTTTCAAGATCTATAGAGACTAGCGAGCCTTGTGAGGGTCACGGCTGCTTCCACTTCCTCGCGGCCGTGTACCCCGGGGTCACAGTCCGTCGGCACGCTCTCCCGGAGCAGGAGCTTGGGGACGTGGGAATAGGGGTTGAGATCGCGAGACTGGTCCTCGGGCAGCAGGGTGGCTCGGGCCAGACCCTTCCCCGTGGTACCGTCTCTCGGGGCGGGGGCCTTGATGGTCCGCCGCCGCTTGTCCGGCCGTGGGCGGCCGCGCGCGCCCGCGTCCCACGTCACGTAGTTGCTCTGACAGGGCTGGAACTTGGCGGCGCTCTCGAGCCACTTGGTAAGCAGCACGGGCTGCAACGTGGCGCCGGGGGGCTCGGATACTTCGTCTTGATCCGAAGATTTGGTATCCATCTTCAAACCTCTCAAGTACTTTTCCATAATATGGCTTTTGTATTTGTTGCCGACATTGGGAGGGCCGAGCAGCGACGGGTCGTCGTCATGCTCGTGCTTGCACTCCTCGGTGGTGGAGCTGACGTGGTAGCACTGAGCGGTGTAGCGGGTGTCGGGTTGCACGATGTCCAGCTTGTGGAAGGAGTTCAGCTGGCGCAGGTCTGTGAGCGCGCAGGCCGAGCTGTAGCAGTGGTCCTGCCCGGAGAGTGCGCGAGGGTCGGCGCTGGCGGGATCCGCTTCCCCCCAGATGCTGTCATCGGAGCAGATGCTGAACTGCTCCACATTTCCTTGAGCGTGGTTGTTGTAGGTTTTAATCAAATGTCCCCACGTTTTCCTGTGCCGCTCGTTTCCGGCATTCTTCAGCTTCCTTCGCCAATTTGCGAACCAATTGCATATCTAAATGGACAGAAAATACCATTGGTAAGCTCTTCATACATATTTATATGCGAAGCATTCTGCCCCATGCCAAGGGGATATGTACCTGCCTACGTATATAATAATCATGGGATAATTTTATCTAATCAAAGGCACATTTCAACACCGTTTTAATGTAGATACTTACATCACAACATTTATTTTTTTGTTTCATAAAGTACTGATTTAGACATAATGTTATATTAATGTCTAATGTAACATTTTAACGCAATAACAGGAGGAATGCAAAAAAAAAACTAAATTGAAGTTCCTCCTAATATTAAAATAAATTGTTTATTAAAACACAAAAGCATGTTTTTTTTATCCGTGAAATGTAAGAAACAATAAAATATTTTGTAGAGATCCACAATTCGACGTGGAAATCCATGTAAAATAATATGATATTAACAACAGCATGAATTAAGCTTTTCTACGTGCAATTAAATAAATAAGAGAAAGCTTTAATAATACTTAATATTTGGCTAATTTATATAGCGCCGTTTTCGTGAAAAATCACCCCAAGGGCTCTGTGTCGCTTTGTTGTCGTTCACGATTTTTATAACATAGACATTTGAAACATATTGAAATATTAATAACTTCACCTATATTTTGAACACCACGAAATGAATAAGTAGACTTTCGATGTGGAAAAGCTTTGAAATAACACAAGATAAACGAATTACCTCCTTAGCGCAATATGCGTAATGAAAACGTGTGAACACTTTCACTGATGTTTTAGTTTAATTTTAGCACAACAAAGAATCTGAGCAATTCTTTCTTAACTCTTTACACAAACACATCGCGGGAATAGGTACCTATTGGAATTGAAAGAGTAAAGTACCTGAATGTATGTGAGGCCAGTCTCCGATGCCAAGTTCTTCTTCTCCTCTCTGTTGGGGTACGGGTTCTCTCTGCGGCGGATAAGCCACTCTTTCAGGGACCGCTTTATCTCTGGAGTAAAAAGGCGCTTGGCTGGACGCTGTCCGACCGCGAAAGACTTTCTGTGAAACAATACACTTTGATGAATTCACCGCATGAAACATTGTTCTGAAAGCTTAGGAAATCAACTAATTTAAATGATAATATTGGGTTAGTTAACAAAATATTAACACGAACGAATGAAAACCAACTCACTTAAGTACAAATAGAAAATAATATGATTCATTATTTTCAAAAAGAATATAATAAATAAATCGCATAACAGTAAAGTGATTAACGTGTGGGTAAAACTTAAATGTAGGGAAAATCACACAACGTACCGTTAATAAAGACAGATTAGTCGTGTTAGTGGAAACTTGTAGACTTCATCGAGACAAACCTGGAGTAACGTCTATTTCTCACCGGCCGCAAACATTTGCCACCAACGGTTTTAGAAAAGGTATCGTCCATAGCGGAGCAATTGAACTAACTAGAAGATGTTTCGCTCCCGATGCACCACCACCATTGTGTCAGGAGAGTTGAAGAGACCCAGCAGGCAGGAACAAGAGGCAGGAGGCAGGAGGTGACACAAGTGTTGACGCTCACGAGGATTAGTAACATCTGATGCAGCGGAGCGGCGAGCCCGGCGGCCGAAGCTGATCTCGGTAGGGGATGTCCTAACACAAAAAATCACTACTGTAAAAATAGAAACTCAACAACAAAACGATGTTAAATTCAATCAAAAGTAGTTTAAAAAACATGACACGTTATTTCTCATCTAATACGACGAACAAGATACCGGAGATGAAAATGGATAATTCTGACGTAATTACAATATGGCGCCCGCGTCTTGTAAAACGTTCTTGTTATTTGTGTTAGGGGACAAAGGATAACTTTTCAGCATTATGTAATTAGCACTTTCGCGAAAGCGTGTCATGTTTGTGATGAATCGACATCCAGATGAAATATCGATTACCATGTGGCGCGAGGGAAAATGAAAACATCGAGATCGGTCAACATAACTCCATGTTTCTTGAATTTTCGCAACGAGGAAAATATTTATCGGAAAAACAGTAAACAAGGACTCGTGAGCTTTTGTTTGAATGGGTAACTCATCCCGTTGGTGAATCATAACCTTACACAATGCAAACAAAGTGCAGAAACAGCTCACCTGTGGCAGCGAAGGGCGGCGAAGGGCGGCGGAGGGCGGTGGAGGGTGGCGCAGGGCGGAGGGAAATGGCACCGGCGGAGATGCACCGCGACGGCGACTTGTTGCAACGCGCGGCAGCCCCACAGCGCAGCCAGCGTCGCGGCGCGGAACTTTCAGGAGACGCGCGGACACGTGACACTAAATAACACGACTTTATTTCTAGCGACCGCGGCCTCCCGCGCGGCTGGAGTGTGAACGTGCTCACTGCTCTCTGCTCTCGCGTTGGTCTCTGTCCGTCCCAACTATCTACCACATCTCTGTCGAATACATGATAATCTACGCACTTCACCCATACACGCACGAATACAACTCTTTAAATAAGTTGTTTAATGCTTTCGTAGGTAATTCAGAACCTACATGATTCGTTACATGACATATGCCTTCACCGGGAAAGCTTTATGAAAGTTTCAGCTGAAGCCTTTAGAGTCATGTTTAGTGTTTGTTTTGCGTGTACTTTATTCGAGAAACAGATAGCAGCAGCAACTATATTTTATGTTTTCGGCGATACTGACAATCGACACAGAATATCATATCATTAGATTGTTCTCACGTTGCACTCAATGCTGAACACACCCGGAGAGAAGATAGTGTGCGTTTATTGGAGATTTCTAGATTTGGGCTACAATGAGTCGCATGGTGTTCCATGTTGCTGATATCTGCCGAGCGGCTCAGGTTACCCTATTACGGAAATAGTCCTTATACTATTTACAGATTTGCAATAGCACCGAACATTAAAACTCTTTTGTAGATCTGTTGATTTATTGAACAATTCTACTAAAAGCTCATGTATTCGAATAATACTATAAAGATACAAAATATTGTAGCATCATGGTATAATTTTTTTAAGACACAGGTATAAGAAAAAGTACGTATTTTTAAGCATACTCGCGTGTTTTGTTCATCAATTGTAAAATTTATCTTTTGTGTAAATTTCTAGTTTTTTGCGTTTAAAGAATGGGTTACTTATAATATTATAATAACATAGTTTTATCTTACTCGTAGCATTATTAACTTGCTTACATTAAGTGCTCTGAAGCGGAAAATGGGTAAGATTGGTAAAAATTCATCGCATCGAATCTCATGTATTCCGCCTGATGATAAACACTATATAAATATTATAATTACACATAAACAAAGTGTTACACATTACAACAGACAACAACAATGACAGATACATTATGGAAGGAGACTACAATCTACCCTGCCTACTTTGGTTACCAATTAAAATATCAACTGTGATCTATGTATATAAAAAAGGTTTTTTTGAATATTATCGTGGTTGATTTTAAATATTTCTGAATTGAACATCTCATGTTATAATCCTGTTTTATTTTAATAATATGATATCTTGTCCTAATATGACATCTTCAATTACCACCAGAATAAGCTCCATAAAATAAAGATATTCCTTATTTGTTATGAACGACTTTTGGTTTTATATAATTTTATAAAACATCGATAATTTTTATTTTTCCGGATGTTGTCTTATTAGAGGTAAAGTCACAAGGAGGAAATTCTTAATTGGTTTTATTTTCGCTACATACTCAAAATGAAATGTAAAATGTCGAAAATTAATAAATAAATTAATAATTAAAAAAATACGCATATGTTTTATTGGCCCTGCTCAAAGCTAAATGACGCCCGAAGCAGGGTGCAATTTCTCGTTCAAGTATTTTCTGCAGCAAAAATTTCAGCTTTATTCAGTGTAGTTTTGTGACTTTGGCTGTAAAAATTAAAATGAACACTGCAGTAATTATTTGGGAATATTCTTATTAAATTGGCACAACTCATTATTCTCGTTTTATTGAATAATGTTATCGATAGCAATTTTCGAGGTGGGTTTGGGTACCACCACCCCGGGAACCATTTATCGGCTAACCAACACCTCTGCCATAGGTCACCCCAAATGGTTCGTTACGTTTGATTATTTAGCAGGGGTGCCCGGGTTCAATTCGTCCGTCACTCCTGGACACACTGATCCCTAGATTCCTACCCACCCCTCATACATTTTTCCTTCCCAGAACGTCCTCAGGTACCTTTCCTTAAAAGACCTTCCACCTTCCACACATAACTAAAAGCTAAAACTAAAAACTAAACATAGGGAAAAATATTAATATTAGGGCCTCTTGAGTGGGATTAATGTACAAAAAAACAAAACAGCTGAATTTATACGGTCTGCGTGGTCGAGGAGTAAGGCTCTGGACTAGCAATCCGGAGGTCACGTGTTTAAATTCAGGCGTGCGCTCAATTAAGTAATTTAACGTAATATAAGGTATATTTGCAGCACGTTCTTTAGTGTAAGATACTTTTATTAACTCTTTATTTATACGCTTTAATATAAGAAATTTAAAAATTTTTGTTAGTTGAATTTTTTTAGTATAAATTTATTTCTTCCTCTTCGCCTATCCCCTTCTCTCCCCACTAACTTCTGCCTCACAACATATCCCAAATTTAGATGCCATGGTCTCACTTTATCCAAACGGTTGGGACTCTTGTGCATAATTCTCATAACAAAACGATGAAGTACCTATTTTTTTCTGTCAAGGTTGATGCTTTTGAATCAGTTTTTTTATGCTTTTGAATATCTTTTGCAGCACAACGTTTAAATAAGTATAGCATTGCTTGTCATTTTGTTATCTTATATGGGTTCTATTTTAATTATCTTTATCACACTCACTACATGTAGATACTATGTCTAATTAGTGTGTAATCTGTCTAGTCCAATAAGTGAAGACGGCAGAGTTCGAGGGTTTGGAGCATCGTTTTACCTTAACTTCCATGGCGATCGACTTCTAACACGAATTGTGTACGAATTTTGACTATTGCTAATTTTTGGTTTATCAAAACTTTAACCTTTCAAATAGATAAGTACGAACCTAGCAAAACCAATTAATTTATCCTACGACCAGAACTTAACAAATAATCCAAGGCTCTTTATTCAAAATACAGAAATAATGATTATTTTACAAATTCACAATTATATTTATTGCAATCGAAAAAATTATGCTCAATATATCGCTGTCGATTGACCGAATAGGGTGATTTTTCACAAAAACGGCGCGCTAAAAATTATCCTCATTAAATTATTATCATTATTATTACTATTGAGAACAGGGGGACATGCCGTAGTCACAGGCTTCGTACGATTGGGACCCGTTGGGACTCTTGCACGATATTCAAGAAACCTGTCTAATTAGTAACTAGTTAGAAACATACTTGGAAAGGGTTACATTACAGTGGTTTTGCGAACATATGGATGGCATATGCGAGCGCACATTGGCTAGATTCTCGAAGGGGCCCGTGCCAGACATAAAACATGCAAAAAATATGTGTATGTGGATGATGCCACGATAAAAGTTCAACAAACATCCTACAAACATTTACTTACCTACCTCAATGTACGTATTGTGTATATATTATATTGTATGACTCCAATTTATTAATTTTCATTTTTACTCAAAGATTTATTCGTTTTTATTTAATTTTTCGGTAGTATTATAGTTTACAAATGACAGGTTGATAATGCATTCGGAATACGAAATACGGTAGGTAGATTAACACTATAGAGCAGAACTTTTAAAAATCGTTTTTCCCTTTTATTATTATTTTTTTTTAATTAGGGGAAGGTTGCGTTCAATGGACCAGCGCAACAAATTGACCATTTAATTATTTCAGAATCTGACCGTTTCTAAAATCCAAAGTCAGGCCAAGAAGGAGGCTTCCTTAGGAGTGTGATGTATTTCGGTATTACACCGGAGTTCCGGATAAAAAATTTACGAAATGGACTTTTACACGCAATTATGATGATATTCATTATTTTGAATGCGTTTTTGTAAGCATTTTAAATTTATTACTTATTGTCATTTATTTGTTAAATGTATTCGAATAGTCGTTTAGGTTTTATTGCGACAATATTTTTTGAAAGAGTAGCAATTTAGGATGATTGAACCGCCATAGTGTCTAAAAAATTATATTATTAATATCTCTTTTTTTTTTGTTTTAAATAATGTTTAAAGTTCATTTTTAGTGTTATTGAAAATCTTCATATTCAATATATATGTATTATAAAAGTAAGTGTACCTACAGTGTGCGTCCCGCTAAAACTCAGAATAGTGTGGTAGCACTCTATCATCCATCCATGAAGAAATTTCCCGTTTTTACCTGAAGGGCGTGCTTTTGTAGATATAAGGGCTGGAAGTTTCGCCCTCCAGAAATTTCTACAACATTCCAGAACATTCTGGAATGTTGTGTAATGTTTGGGAACATCCCAGATCATAATGAACTAAAAACGGGATTACAGTCCGTTTCCTGATAAACTTTTAGTAAATTCGTAATCGTGACAATACATTGGAATCTTAAATCTTCTAAATACTATAAAACAAAGTCACTCTCCGCGTTTGTCTGTTTGTGCGCTTAGGCCTTCCAAACTATGCAACGGAGTTTAATAGGTTTTTACTATCATTTAGAGAATCTATTGTATTTATTGAAAGTAGATTTGTATACGGTTGACATTTGTCACATGAGAACGGGTCGCTTCTACGATTCGTTCTTAAGTTCAACAGCTCGGCTGTGGAACGAACTGCCGGCCTCTGTGTTTCCTCCCTCCTACAACATGGGTCTTTTCAAGACTCATGTTCACTCCTTTCTCTCCACAAAAAGACCCTCCACACAGCATCCCCAAAGATGACATAGGCCCCGAGGGAAATTATTTTCTTCAGGGCCTCCTGTGTGGAGTTAATATTAAAAAAAAAGATAAAAGTCGAGCAACGCCGGGTACTTCAACGTCAGCTAGTTATAATTATAAAAGGAAGCTGTGATTGGATCCTGCGTCCGAAATTCTCTGGTCCAATCATAGCAACCCAGAGGTCCAAAAAAGGCAACGGTGGTTCAAATTAGGCAACCCAAATTTTTTTTTTTTTTTACTTTTGTCGTGTAATGTTAAGTTCTAAAAATCTGTTATTTCTCCTTTTATTATATGAATAAAACATGGTTTAAAACAATCAATTACTTTGATTCTTTGTACTAAGTCTAAGGAGCTATACGTTCACATACGTTCAGGTAGTCCAACCATTGCAACCTTCCCCTAAATAAAAATAAACTAATTAAACCAAATTGGGTTGCATTCCGAAAGTAACATGCGGACTAACTAAAAAAATAGTGGAAGGCTTTTTTTCTTAACAAATGATACCAATTTTTTTAGCGCAATACATATTTTATTGAAACCTATGTTAAAATTATTATACGTATTTATATAAATTTATAAAGAACGATAAACATTCCCGGGCTACGAATAACCTGACAATATTAAATTGAAAATCTCTTTTACTAATATCACACGCGGAAAATGTTGCTTGTGTCGTATGTATTTTAGCATAATCATTTAAAAAACGTTCTACGGTGCAATTATTATTAGGCGTGTCAGCTGTTACGCCCACTGAAGGCATTATCAAACTGTTTGATGCTGAGTTTGTTTATAATTAAACTTCTTTCTTTTGTAAATTGAATAATAATGTAATCTGCTTACTCTTCCATCTTGCCCTCGGGGCCGTGAGTGTGTCTTTGTGCCAATATTTTTTCTAAATTTTAACGGAAAGATAAAATAAGGTATCACACGATTATCATAATAGATATTTTTAATGTGAATAGCGCTCAAGAGTCCCAACTACTCCCAACCGTTTGGAGTCAGTGAGACTATGGCAACCCCAATTAGGGTATGTTGTGAGGCTGAAGGTACTAGGAAGGGGAAGAAATGGGGAAGAGGAAGCTGGGGAAGTACATGGCTATTCATATCTGGACACCAAACACGGATAAAGCCATTTCAAACAAAGTTTAAATTCTGAATGGTAGTCTTACACCAGGGCAATACTGAGAGTATCTTCCACTCTGGGACGAGCTGCAAGTATACTATATATTACTTTTAATGAGTAAATTGTGAAATAACACAAATTTATAAAAAAATATTTACTTGCGCACGCCGGGGTCTGGACCCGCGACCTACAGCTTGTTAGCCAAAAGCCTCGACCGAGGAGGCCGAATACGATATCAGAATAAAATGTGCTATATTTTAAAATATATCATATTGGCCTTAAACGGAGTAACTAACGCAGCATTTCTTAACCAGTAATAGTTCCCTGAATTTTCAATGGTTCAAAGCTACTGATTTTTACATATAAATTCCCAGTAGTTTAAGCAATTAATCGTAACGTAGTTACTACACCGTATTTGATAATATGAAACTCTTAGCGGGCAGTATAAATATATTTTTTATTGAATATACAAACACATTACAATAATTTACAAATGTAGATATTTCAAGGCTGATTGCGAAAAAATTAGAAATTTTTTAACGAAAACTGCCCAACTCAATTGAGAAATTATTTCTCGTGTTTGAGTTGGGGATTGTTGGGAGTTATTATGGTTTATAGGTTGTAAAATTTCACTAGTTGATGTAGCTAAAAATTAACAAATAGTTATAAAACTAGATGAAAAATTTAATAACACAATATAATTAAGAAAATAAGAAATTTAATTACAAATTTAAAAAATATAACTTAAACAATATAATAGTTATTAAACTTAGAAAAAATAGGATATAAAAATAAAAATGTACTTATTAGGTACGAAATAATATAAGGTAGGTACAGTACTGGTTGTAAATTGTTCAATGACCGAGTTGGCAATCTTGTATGAAATGGGTACTTAATAAAATGCAACAACAATAAACGCATATTAGGAAGCGCATAATATAACTTATATTTCTATAGATAGAAATTCTATGAAGTTCAATGTGACACGTTGACCTGACTGTGAACAGAGTGAACTCTATCGAACAATATTATATGCATAAACATAATTAAATGCATAATATGAAGTACGTATCACCAATAGTCCTACTATACGTTTGTACAGTTACTAATTTATGAGTAAAGCGTATACGGAAAGGACTCCATGGTCAAGGGGAGGCTCGGGAAAGCTAGCAATCAGCATATGTATTTAAAAATAATATAAAGTATATTTTTGATACGTTCCAGGGTAGAAGATATTCTCAATATCGCCCTGATGCGATGCAAGAACACCATTCAGAATTGAAACGTTGCTGGAATTGCCTTTAGTCGTGTTTGATGACCAGATCTGAATAGTCAATTACCTCCTCACCTTCACCTTCAGCGTTTCCTTTCCCTCCCCCACTACCTTGCCATGATGCCATAGTCTCACTGGCTCCAGACGGTTGGAAGCTGTTGGGACTCTCGTACGGTATTCACATAAAAAAGAGTATTGTGAGATATTTTAAGCCAGTCTATAGAGGTTCTGAAAAATTGTAATTCGTAATCTATAAAAGTATATCCACGCAGAAAATAGTCGTAAAACCACACACGATTGTAATACGAATGAAAATGTAGTATTGTGAATTGTGACTAATTTTTTGGTGATTTTCATCGGTAGGCCAAAATAATTACACGAAACAATATTATTTCTATGGAGTTTACGTGTACTAATAAACGTGTTTTAAATATTACCCAACTGATAAAATTTCCATTTACCATACATTAATGACCGTCAGTCTGTCAGTAATTATAAAGTTCAACATTTAAATACATTTTCATTACGTACCTACACGGAGAAAAATGAGTACGGCTTTTTTATGAAGATACTGCTAAAATGTGAGCAAGATCATTTCCTAATAAACTATTAGGACGGGTTGTTTCGGAGAATTTAAACAATTCATCAAATTTCAACGTTCATTTTCGGGTTCTGTGAAAGTTCTCTTCAAGTTCTGTTATTATATCATTATAGGCTAGTTGCTTGACAGAACTGAAATAAAAACAGAACTTGAAAAAATCTTTCACAGAACTTGAAAATTTACTTTGAAATTTGAAGAATTGTTCACATTCTCCGTAAAAAAAAACCGTAATTCAGAATATATCTGACCCTGATGGCCTTGTCCGAATAAATGTAATGGACGAGATGCGAAAATATTATTATTTTTAAGAACACGTGTTCCGACTTCCTCATGACATATTCGTGCTTTACTGATAGTTTGTTATGAAATTTGTCAAATCATTCGTTATAGGCCTCCAGTCCCATTTTTACCAGGAAAACAAATAACTTGACAAGATTTTTAATAAATTTGCAACATTTCATGTGAGTAAGTTTTCTCCGGGCCCTTACTGTGTGGCGGCCCGAATTTTGAGAGATTTGTTGAGAGAGATCTTTTTAACTCTCCAGCAGGACTCTCTCGACCCATTGCCTTGCACCACAATGGGAGGTATGAATTCAAAAGTCCGTTACTCCTGGACACACTGTCCCCCAGATTCCTACCCACCCCTCATACCCTTTTCCTTCTCAGATCTTCCTCTCCTCCTTTTCCTTAAAAAATCCTCCACACAGCATCCCCAAACATGACATAGGCCCTGAGACAAAATATGTTCCTCAGGGCCTGTGTGATTTAAAAAATAAATTAAATGTGCTGCCGCACATGTTACAAATTGTCCACACACATGTTTTTATCGGTGACCAAATAAATCATCAAAATGATAATTCATCACATCTTTAAAAAGTTATATAAAGTCATGGAAAGTGATGAAACAAAAACTTTATTAACTGGGTTAAGTAGGTTAGGTTAGGTTAGGTTAGGTTTAAAAAATTTTTCATCGTTTCTAATGACTTTATATCGCTTTTTAGAGGTGTGTTGAATTGTCATCGAACCGTATTTATCTTTGGCACACATCTCGAAGAAAGGAACGGGTCATCAGATTTTTTGTTTAGCGCAAATACCTTAGTAACTTATATTCTTCTATTACGTATTTTGATAAACCCTTTATGAATTATCTCGATTTTAAAAGTCTTCGTATTTTGCTGGTATGGGAGAAATATAAACATAGTATTTTTATTACCTTTGACTGTTGCGTTGTTGTGTACCTGAAAAATAATGCATATCCTTCCGAGGGTAACCGGATAAATCATCACAATGATAATTCATGACATCTTTAAAAAGTTATATAAAGTCATGGAAAGTGATGAAACAAAAACTTCATTAACTGGGTTATATAGGTTAGGTTAGGATAAAAAAAATTCATCGTTTCTAATGACTTTATATCACTTTTTAAAAATGTGTTGAATTGTCACTGTGTTGAGTTATCATGGAACCCCTTCCGAGGCGATATAATATATTTTTTAAATCGGGTAAGAACCAATTTATTACATTACCTCTCAACTTAAGTGTTAGCTAAGAATCACAGACAAAATCAATGCAAATCCAAAACTCCTCGGTGGATGCTCGGTGGCCAGTTGATGTCTCCTCGGCGATTAATTAATCTTTCAGGAAATAAATCGTGAAGAGCAGCTAACAAGTCTGGCTCCATCTTGCTGGAAAGATGTGTTGCGATTGCAGCCAATCTGATTTAGCATTTCTGGAGCCAAAAGTCTGGATCACATGGCAATATCGATCGGAACGTAAAACATTCTGAGACACCCGTCATTAATTTGGTAGGTACGTAGTTTATTCGTTGTGGTAAAAAATTCAAAATTCTATTTAAATTTGAATATTCAAGGATTGTTTTAAGAATCATAAAAGTTGGTTATTATTTTTAATTAAATGTGAAAATGTTTAGTTGGTGCAAAGCTAAACGAATAATCTCAAACCATAAATAATGTGGATTATAAAGGAGTATTGTAACACCTGGGTAATTTGTATTCAGTACTTGAACATCGCCATAAAAGGCTCATATTGTTTTGGCGGGTGAATTTAATCTACCTGGTAAATCAGTACCTAATACCTACCGGCTACCTACGTACCTACTAACCACTCATAAAACCATGATGCAACTTCGCATTGAGGTTACTAAGGCGGGAAAAAGTTCGAATTACGAACATTATAAAAAAGCAGCCCACAAGTACACTCATCTCATTTCCACAATACACCCTAGCACAATTTTCAGATGGAATACCTTGTTCAAAATTCGGTCACCTCGTTTCAAACGCCAATGGCCGACATACAAACGTCTCGTTCTTTCAGCGGTGATTCATAGGAACGTTGCTTCGTTCTGCAGACGGTGGTTGTGTATTCCTGTCTTTATCCTAAGCGTTTGGGAGACGGAAGAGAGGCATTGTGCTCTGTCTTGGTACATTGTGATTCTGCACATGCGTATTCCCCCGTTTCAGAGCGGCAAGCATTTCGCGGAGCTTTGCGCAGCCACATGGCTAGCGGCTAGTACAGGCTACAGACAGAACAACAGTCAAACACGGATCAGTTTTATATCAGATAGGTTGCCTTCTAGTAGCCTTCGCCGCGTGAACTAACATATTAAAATGTCTCTTGTCAGAATCTGTCTAGATTCTTGCGGTATTCAGTTATAAGTTCGTTGTTGTGGTGTACCGGTTCAGTCAGCTGTCGCGTGTCGCTTGTGGTGTCAATAAACCGTTTCCATGGGGGACGAAAAGCAATTGGGGGGCGGAGAGGAGAAAGTAGTGATGAAACGAAAAATCACCCTTTTCAATGGAGTGGCTATCATAATAGGGACCATTATCGGATCTGGGATATTCATAGCCCCTACAGGAGTGTTTGTTTGTACCGAGTAAGTATTTCTATTTTCAGAAGTTTTGAATTTCATTATTTTCCCTCTCGAATTACATAAACTTTTTAAAGTTTTCATTGAGACATGTTTCTAAATGTATTACTTTTTTAACATGAATTCCTTTTTACGAGTAAGTAACCTTCCTCAAAGTACGCAAACTCGGGTTACACGCGTTTCCCAACAGGTGGTTGCGGTAGTATTCTTATCTCGATTTCACTTCTTGATTCTCTCGAAAAAATCTTTTGGGAATACAAAATTTTCCCTAGTAAGTATTACTACACCTTTGATAAACTTGTCGAATTCCGCTACATGATTAATACGCAAAAATATATATAAATAGCATTTGGTTTCAACTTAATTACTACAAGAAATAACTATTTATGTGGTGGGAGATGGTAAAGGATGCATTAAAGTTCCATTTTTTCCCAATCAAAGTTAAGTTTGAAGGTTAGGAAAACGCATAAATTATTAAAATAACTCAAACTAAAAACCTATTTATGCGGCTCGAAGTACCTAAAAAGTTGCGTGCTGATTGATTGATTGATTGGTACTCGACAAATGGAATGTAATTTTTAACGAGAAAATAAGATTAAGCAATCGTGTTTATCACAAGGAAAATAGGAGTGGGAAAGGAGGCCTTTACCTTGTGAATGTTGTTGTTCTGATGTTGGTCTTGAATATTCGGTGGATACTATAGTTTATAGATGTACATCTAGTATTGTTTCACAACACGAACTATTTTTGTTTCACTTACGATAATAATATAGTAAATTTATTTATTAAATGTATGATGATTGGGGCTGATATGTTCTATTTTACGGTAATTATTACAAGGGGGCGACAAAAATGCAACGATATGCAAAAACGACAAAAAGCACTTGCAAACAAATGACACTTGCTTTTGGTTTCTATTTTTCAAAACTCTTACTTGCTTTTTTCGAAGATAAGAAAACCTTTAGGAAATGGAATAAAAACAAGGGATATGGCAATTTAGGGAAAAAATTCGGTTTATGGGAGTCACTCGAAAAACCGAAATTGAACTTGATTTAGACTAATTTAGGGCTGGGGAATCCGAATCTGTAAGAATTAGGTGGGGGTCGGCACTATTAACTGAGTTATAGGGTTTTGAAATTTCGTACGCGATACATAAAAACCATGTTTTATTTATCAACTATGACATAAGAAAATCAAATTAATGTCTATTTAATACTCTGACATTTCAGAAGTGCCAACCAAAAAATAAAAAGTGTTGCCATATAATAATAATATCAATGCATGGAAAATTCAGAAAATTAAATATCATTTGCCAGATTTGTAGTTTATTATTTCAAATCTTGTAAATATTAAATTTATATATATATAACCTAACCTAACTGTGATTTTCTATAACAAAAAAATTACCCTCTAATAACGCCCACTCGCGTCCTCTTTAGAATTTTATCCCAGTTTTCAAGTAGTTTGTGGGCTACGCTAGGTTTGTATAGACTGGTTTGTGATTTAATTCTAATACCTTTTTTCCATGTTATTTCCTGTTGCAAAAAATTGCCCCTTTAATAACGCCTGCTCGCGTCCCCTTTAGAGTTATATCCCAGTTTTCAAGTAGTTTGTGGGCTACGCTAGGTTTGTATAGACTGGTTTGTGATTTAATTCTAATACCTTTTTCCCATGTTCTTCTGCCTACTCTAACCCAAACTAAAAACCTAACCTATTTTGTAAAAAAATATTATTATTATATGGCAACACTTTTCTTTTTTTGGTTGGCACTACTGAAATTTCAAAAGTATATAGTTATTAATTTGATTTTCTTATGTCATAGTTGATAAATAAAACATGGTTTCTATGTATCGCGTATTCCCCAGCCCTAAATTATTCTAAATCAAGTTCAATTTCGGTTATTCGAGTGACTCCCATAAACCGAATTTTACCCCAATTTAGCTAGGAACCGGATTGTTGGAATAACCATAAAAGTGTTTCAATATTAAACAATGCACGTTGTTTACTTAACCCCCCGACTTAAATAGTTGTCTCCATTAGATATACAAATGTTGTTTATCTAATGGAGACAATTTTGAAGAGCCTTTGCATGCAGCGGAAATCTCTTTATTCACACAAACATGACTATATTAGCAGATATTTTCTAAAATGTTTATTTGGAGAAGGTTTTAATGCAATTGCTGAAAATGTGTATTGTATTGTTTTACACCTCAATGAAAAAAATTATGATCCACTGAATACTACCAGAACAAACTTTCCTCTGTGTGAGTAAACTTTTATCAAAATAATTAATTTAATTTATCTTTTATCATCAATGAATACACTTGTCAAAAATGCTAAACTTTATATCTATTTTCTATGAAAACTGATTATTTACCGATGTGATTCAGTGGCGTGCCGTGATTTTTACAATTTTTTTAAAAATAATTTAGTAGAACAAATGCGTCACCTTAACTTTATGTACACCACAAAAAGATTACTTTGTAATTATTTTCCCACGCTAAACGTATTACAGTTATAAATAAAAATTAAAAAACAAAAAACTTTTTTAAAAACTATAATACATCTATTTTTAAATGTTTTTTGACTTGCTTCCCAGGACTGGGATCAACCCGATCGGGTAGGGCCGACATTTATTTCGTAGATTAACTGCTGTGACGTCAAACGATTTCAGAGAAATGCGTGTAGGTCCTCGTGTGTTTACGTGATTGATATATAATGCACTGTCATTGACAACGGTTCTATCTGCCGAGTTTCAGCTCTATCTGATGTCGGGATGTGGGTTAATTTCAAGTGTAAAGTGAAATTGAAATAGATATACGAGATTTAAAAAGAGATAGCAAGCACTACGTTGGTGTGTGGGTGTGTGTGTAATCGGATAATCAAATGAGCATAATTCTGTTGAATTAAATTATCTTATCGTGTTCGTTGCATTCATAATTTAACCTATTCATAAATTCTGTATAAATGACCTGAACCCCGTTCATAAAATATAGATAAATATTAGAAACAATCGTCAATATCAGAGATATCTGAGTTGACCATTTACAAAATACACTTAGATATTATTTAACTTTTGTTATCTTAAGATTGGCTGAATTAAGCTAGAAAATTTTGTTATTTGGGATAAAATACATTTTAAGGCGATAAGTGGGAAGCAAAATTTACTGCAGATTTAATGGGCAATCAAAACAATCCGATAAGAAAAATTGAATTAGAAATTTCCAGAAGAATAATAACAGCAAAAAATAACATGCTTATGAAAAAAAAATTCCTACCTTGTATCTCACATAATGCTAATTTTACAGGGTACACAAAAAATCTAAAAATAAAATTTATACGCCAAATTTGAATGCTCTTTTGACCGTTATAATAGTTTTATTGTTCACTCATTACATAAATGTAGTGATTTATAATTTTTTTATACACATTTGATGGTAGGATTAAAATTGTCTTGAACCGGGCAAATGCTGGCTTTACTAAACCAATGCTGAACCGGTGCTTACGAATCGAATAACAGGGTAAATGGTATGATTTGAGATTTTCACGGCCAAAAGTATTATAGTGATTTGTTTTTGGGGTATTATGCCGTGTTGCGCTACCTCCTTCTTTAGTCAACGATTCGGACAGCTTTGCAGAGTCCATCATCAGGGCAGATGTGTTATCAGATTACACAGATTGATTATCTGCCCTGATGATGGACCCTGCAATACTGTCCGAAACGTTGGCTAAAGAAGGAGGTAGCACAACACGGCATAATACCCCAAAAACAAATCAATATAACAGGGTAAATGTTTAAAAACGCTAGGTAATTTTATTATTTTAGTAATTTTCTTGGGTGTTGAACTAGCAACTCCACTCGGAGAAACATGGCTATTGCTAATTTATTAAGAATCTCTTCAATTAATTGGTGATTCCGGTTAAAAATGGGACTGCCTTACGAATGAATTGACAGGTTTCCTGATAAAATTTTAGTAAACGTATAAAAATAAAATGTTAATTTTCGTCTGTTCAAAGACTTAAATCTCTGAGAGTTCTACACCGATTGCTTTGAAATTTTGACACAACGTTGCATTCGAATACGCGTGTGTTTTAAAACAGCGCCATCTCTTGGACGTAAAAGCAACACGCGCTATTGTTTCTCTATCTGCACAGACAGGCTGAGCCACAGCAACACGTGGCGGGTAACAGTTAGTTAAGAATATATTATCATCATGTCGAAACACGTGTTCATGAAAATCCGAATATTTTTGCTTTGCAACGAAAATTCTTTGTAACGTAATATTGGTAATATTATACCAAGGCAAATTGATAAAATATTCTTAAATTGATGTTTTATTGATAAGGCCTGTTAATTTATCGTGAGGACCAAAATCGATTTCTCTTCCTTTATTATCGATTAAAGGTATTATAGTGTAGGTCAAATAGCTACAGATATTTATCATTATTGGATCAAATTGTCGGCCAGAACCGCACCCTGGTCAAATTACCCACTCTATTAGGATTCCGACCATAGACTAATAGACCTCAAACTAAACGACGGTATATTTTTTCCGTTAATTCAATAATGAGTATAGTATTTTATGACATTTTTGTTATTCAAGTGATTCCATAAAAAACATTATGTACACAATTTTGTCATTCAAAGTAAATTGACGAATAACTTAAATTGTTTGTGCTGTAATCATTTTAATTTGAAATAGTATTACTTTATCAATAAGTAGGTATCTTCAAAATGTTTGGTCCCTTTCTAACATAACTCCTTAATTAAAAACAACTCTGTGAAATCAATAAATACTAGCTTTTTGCCCGTTGCAGGCAACTGATGGGTAAATGTGATAAGCGATCTGATGTTTGAATGTAGATGAGACGAAGAGTGTGGGACTACAAAATTTAAAAAAAGAAATGGATATTTTGAGAAAAAAAAGAGCCAAGGAGCTTACTGATCATTTTTTCACCGAGCCATTCGTGTTGTGTAGGTCGAGACGCGTAATTTGATATCCATATCGTATATACGGTTTTTGTCACCAACATTCTTCAAAAGTTGTTATTTTGGAAAAAAAAATTGCTCAATTAACACGAAAAATATGTATGCTTGCATGTGAATGAAGCAATGAATGTGTGACCACAAATGTATTGAAATATATGTTTGTTTAGAAAGAAATGAATATTTTGAGAAAAAAAAGAGCCAAGGAGCTTACTGATCATTTTTTCACCGAGCCGTTCGGATTCTGTGAGTCGAGACGCGTAATTTGATATCCATATCGTATGTACGGTTTTTGTCACCAACATTCTTCAAAACTGTTATTTTGGAAAAAAAAATTGCTCAATTAACACGAAAAATATGTATGCTTGCATGTGAATGAAGCAATGAATGTGTGACCACAAATGTATTAAAATATATTTTTGTTTAGAAAGAAATGAATATTTTGAGAAAAAAAAGAGCCAAGGAGCTTACCGATCATTTTTTCACCGAGCCATTCGGATTCTGTAAGTCGAGACGCGTAATTTGATACCCATATCGTATGTACGGTTTTTCTCACCAACATTCTTCAAAAGTTGTTATTTTGGAAAAAAAAATTGCTCAATTAACATGAAAAATATGTATGCTTGCATGTGAATGAAGCAATGAATGTGTGACCACAAATGTATTAAAATATATTTTTGTTTAGAAAGAAATGAATATTTTGAGAAAAAAAAGAGCCAAGGAGCTTACCGATCATTTTTTCACCGAGCCATTCGGATTCTGTAAGTCGAGACGCGTAATTTGATACCCATATCGTATGTACGGTTTTTGTCACCGACATTCTTCAAAAGTCCCAGCGAGTTTTATTTTGGAAAAAAACATCGCTCTACAAACATGTAAAATGTAAAACTTTTATTGGAAAAAATTATATAAAAAAAAATCTTCAAATTTAATATATTTAAAAAAAAATTACCAAAAAAATATATTCATAACGCAATTAGGTACCTACTCGTTAAAAATAAAGAGATACAAACTTTAAATATGAATGGCTCCCAGGGCGACGGTACCCATCCGCCTCCCAAATTTAATGATTAATATTACAAACACTCAAACTGGAAAAACTTTTGATTAAAAAAATGTTTATTTTGCAAAACAATTAACATCGCTTCACCCTATTAAGGGCCCGCTTTCCGCGTAAAGAATTTAGATTTGGGCAACACTCAATATTTAGTGTTAAAAGAATCCGACAGAGGTGTCTGAATTCGTATTAGGAATAATTTTGGGGGTTATTTAATATTTTAAATAACGAAATTAAATTACCGACATCTATTGCAATTTTAGAAAAACAGACCCATTTTTAGTTAGCACCGAGCAAATCACACTGGCGTGAACTTCGCCCGCTCCAAAAAGTCGCTTCCCGTTTACACAGTATGTTTTTAACAGAAATTGTTTGTCTCTGTTTTTTGTACGTTAATGGAACCGAGCTGAAAGGGAGAGCTTTATTTTGCGAGTATGTCAACGATTTGTACAAATATTAGTGCGGTCTCTAGTTATTATTACTCTACGAACGAAGTCGAAATGAAGATGGTTCTCAAAATATGGGTTTTATTACGGATTTAATTAATTATTTTTTTTTTTAAATTTTACAAAAAACATTTACGAAAGTTATTTGAATAGGTATACAAATTACTTTACTTTACTAAAATACTATTATCACTTTTATAAAAGTAATTTATAACTTTTATAAAATCAATAAATATATTTTTACATCAATAAGGTTTTTCTTATATGGTTATCTTTATAGGGTGTCCGGGGGTAAAGTGCTCAAACTTCAGGAGGTTATTCTAAATGCTAGAAGAAGTAAAAATGAAATGGAAATTATTCGAATTTCCAAATTTTTTCCACAAAAATTTATTTTCCGTAGAAGAAATTGTTTTTTTTTCTATACAAAAAATTAAACTTTTTTACTCGAAAACTATCTTAAAACGTTGGAATTCCAAAAAAAGTTTTTTTTCTTTTTTACTTGTACTATCAATTAGAATCACCTCCCGAAGTTTGTGCACTTTACCCCCGACATCTTGTATAATATGCGCAATATAATATTTATACACGTGTAATATCTACTTTTGTACATTTATATAAATTATATACACGTTTACATTTTTATGCTCATCAAATTTATTATATTATAAAGATAGATAGAAAGATCCTTAGTGCTTCCTGAGGACTTACAAATCAGAAGACTTTTTTGTAATTATTTATTTATTCATTTAAACAATTCAATAATTATAAAGAGTAATAAAACATGTAAGCAACATAAAATTACATTCTAAAATGTGAAAGGGGCTCTATTTATTTACATTTTTATGAAATTACTACTTTTAATAGTTTAAGCTTTCAGTGAACTTTCAATTTTATTTTTAACTTCTCTAAATATTATTTGTTTAAATTGTCAAATATAATTTAATCACAAGCACAAGATTCACTCAAAATGAAAGATTGGTGGTTCTGAAATGTTCCCATAAATACGGTGAAAGAACCCTAAACTATGAACTTATTGCCCTAAGCATGTCTTCGAGCGAAATGCGGATCTGGAAACCTTATCGTCAATCTGAGCAAAACATACCATGAACGTCAATATAGCAACAGCCTTTGTTCTGCTGCAGTTTCATTAAATGCCGAGAGATCCGTTTACAGTCTCCAAAAAGCAATACTGGGGCACAACCCTAGAAGCCAAGCTAAATGATTGGAATACAGAAAGATAAAAACACACCATTGTCAAAAACATCTTGGCCGTAAATGATTAAGTAAAATTAGATTTATTCAGGAAGGCAAGCATTACGGTGATCGATGTTAAAAATCTAACATAGCCCTAGAATAACTCCAGTATCTTTAAGAAACCTTTCTCTTAAAGCTCAGAAAAAAACTTTCCATGACAGTTAGATATACCACTCTACAACAAGGCCGCGTACGGTAAAACTGTAAAAAAAAATAAAGTAATAAATAACAAAATAAATATTTCACAACACAATAATTTCATCGAAAATCTTAAATCCGTTTCACCTTTCTACATTTTCTATATTCTCCTTAAGAGTATAATCCTTAGATAATGCCTTTTCAAATTATTCGTGGAAGCTAGAAAAAAAATAAAATCATTGATTATAACTGCACTTCAAGTGACCTTTTAAATAACAGTAAAGGGCTCAAATGATTTTATTGTTACGTCCGTGCCTTTGCATCTTTACAAGACTTGGGCAAAACATTCTGTAGCAGAGTATAGATTTCACATCTGAAACATAATTAAAGAGTTTATTGAAAATAGAACACCAAGGTACGGTTAGTCAAAAAACGTACAATAAAGTTAATTCTGGGAAGAAATTGTACAGTTGACATTCAGGACAGGTTCACTCCCTCCTCCTCAAAAAAGACCCTCTATACAGCATTCTCAAAGATGACACAGGCTCTGAGAGAAATTATTTTCTTCAGGGCCTCCTTCCGACATAAAAAATAACATCACTGAACTAAATTATATTATTGTAGAAAGCAATCACTTTGTGGTTTGACATATTTAATAAAATAAAATACTTTTTTGTTTTAAAACCACGATATTTATTAATTTAAGAACCGACCGGTTTCGCTTTACTTAAGCATCATCAGGGTACAAATTAATACTAAACAAGAAGTACATAATGTGTGCATATATATAACAAAATATAGAGGGAGACAACATGATACAAATATATTATAGAGGGAGACAACATGATACAAATATAAGCAACACAAAGACGGTCATAAAATACATTAACATAAGTGTACAAGTAATGGAAAACCGCTAGATAATTATGTAGACTAATGGGTTATACGAATAAATCGGGAAAAACAAAACATCAATAAAACCTCAATAATAACGGTTTTTCCGAATTTGCAAATCATTTGATCGATAAAGATCATACATTCTGTCATAGCACCGGTGCTAACATCTTACATAAAAACGGGCATGGTAACAGACTAAACAATTTAGAGGCACTAGAAATTAAAAAAGCTGTAAAAACCAAAAGTCAGATACTTAATAATCAATTAGACATATCAAGTAGTCCAATATTTAGTCTGTTTCCAATAAACCCATAAAAAATTCCCAGTTCTCCTTACCTCCTTACCACCTTGCCAGTTGATGTTTTGTTTCTCCCGATTTATTCGTATAACCCATTAGTCTACATAATTATCTAGCGGTTTTTCCATTACTTGTGCACTTATGTTAATGTATTTTATGACCGTCTTTGTGTTGCTTATATTTGTATCATGTTGTCTCCCTCTATATTTTGTTATATATATGCACACATTATGTACTTTTTGTTTAGTATTAATTTGTACCCTGATGATGCTTAAGTAAAGCGAAACCGGTCGGTTCTTAAATTAATAAATATCGTGGTTTTAAAACAAAAAAGTATTTTATTTTATTTAATTATATTCCCCACAGTTTCAGAACTTTCGATAGCTTTTTTCGCTGGCCCGTTCATTATTTTTCTGGATTCCACGTTCGAGTATTGTTATTTGAAACAGGTGGCCCATATTATTATTACATATTATATTATATTTCGGACATCGTTGCATTGTGAATCATTAGAGCAGATCTTAGAGTAATATTACTCTAAGGAGCAGATGTAAAGTGACGTGTGTATTTGTGTACGTAGAAAGTTAATTCGCAAATAAATCACGATCGTATAGGAACAAGAAAAGAGACAAGACAACAAGAAAATTAAATTAATAAAAATTTACCCCGTAATTTCTAATGCATTGGAATTAGTTTTATTTCCCAAAGTACCTATTCTGAAAAAAAAATAATAACTTTTTACTACACAATACATAAATAAAAATATGAATTATTAATTTTTATAGTAAATTATCGTTTATAATAAATATAAGCTTATAAATCAAAAATTGTATTTTTTTCTTCTCACCTATTAGATAGGATATAATTTTATGAGATAACATTTTTTCTTTGAAATACGGGATATCTTTCGTGTATTTCCCATCTTTGAAAAAACAATATTTATTAACTCATAAACTTTACACGCGTAAAAATTATCTTTATAAATTCAAATATTTGCACGTAATCGCACGTCTGTAGATCATAGAACGATGAACGACACGTCTGCCCCCAAAGCCCTCGAGTTGGCGAATGAACTTCTCAAAGAAAGATAGTTTAATCTGCAAGTCGGAGCGAGCGCGCTATAATAAATATGATTTAAAAGCAATAGGTGTAAGCGACAGTTGTGAAAATGTTTAATAAATCACGGCGTATTTCAAAAATAGCAAAAATTACTTATGGGGTCTATTGAGTAGCATTAAAAGAAGCATTGTGATTTTTTTCATACATATAACTTGTAAAATAACAGAAATAAAAGTGTTAATAATATTTTTCGGAGCATACTTTGCGATTTATTTCTATCGAGGGAATTTCAAATAATTACCGTTTCGGCTTTTGGAACAAATAGATACTATCTTAAAGAATAACATATATTTTTTTAAGAGCTTAAAAACTTTTAAGGAAAATATCTCGGAAATTGGATGAAATTCGAATAGTGGGCCCTTAAGTTCTGCGCTCCTGGTACAAATAATAAAATTGCGTGACGCTATTGATGTTGTTTTTCACTACGGGGCGACGGTACCCGTGCCAAATTATTTTTACGAAACTAAATTTTATTTTGTTCAAAAGCATTATCGATTTTTCAAAAGATAATCTACCAAAATAAGTACCTGCACAGATATTATCGTTTTTTTTTTTAATTTTAAATCCATACGTTATATTACAACACAACGGATCTAACCTAGAAAAGGGCTAAAACGTGCACTGAGTACCTGCCTACCTAGGACCTCTACCCGGTACCATCTGTGTAGGTACCTGCACCTACTTTAAAAAAAATACCGAAAAAATATATACATTACGCAATCAGGTACCTACCTACTCGGTAAAAAATGAAGACATGAAAACTTTAAATTTGAATGGCTCCCAGGGTAACCTTATCCATTTTATGCGCTCCTGGTACCAAGGATAAATTTGCGAGACGCTATTGATGTAGTTTTTCACTACGGGGCGACGGTACACGTGCCAAATTATTTTTACCAAACTTTATTTTATTTCGTTCAAAAGCATTATCGATTTAAAAAAATAAACTGCAAAAGTAAGTACCTACACAGATTTTATCGTTCTTTTGAAGTAACATCCCTAAAATAAAAGTACATCACTTCGCTATGGCATTTTTCGGTTTAAAATAGCAAATGTCAAAACTTTATCCGGTTATTATGGGACATTTTGAACCGAGCGCCATATGTAGAACGGCCGATTAACGTTCCTAAACCTTCGGAGGATGATTTTTTTCGATAATTTCACCTGCAGACTGCGTGTTTGCGACGGAATTTAATCATTAGGATGACCATGTAGATTTTATAAATAAATCGTACCACGTGGTTTCGTTGTTACCACGTGATTATTTTTTTTCCAATGATACCACTATGCAAAGAAAAACAATTTCACTTAAATTAAAAATCTTTCCCGATAAATGAGGAAATTCGTAATATTTATCGTGAAATTAAAATTTTTTTTTCGTGATATTTAAAAAAAAAATCAACGATACCTGATTAAATCAGACACGACGCTCGATCAAAAATAATCGTCTCTTTAATTTGCGTTAGAGTAATGCTTAAAACGCAAAATTTTCGAGCAAAAAGGCGCAGGAATTTTTTTTTTAATGATTTCGCGTTCGGGGTGCGTTCGAAATTGAATAAAAATATAAACGGTGAAGGAAAAACAGTTTTACAGATCGATGGTGATCGATGAAAACGAAACATTGAGAAAATGCACCAAAATTTGGCCGTTTCGAAACCGTGCGTGTTGCAACACTCGCGGGGAAAAGTTGATTTGTCGCCGGGAAGCTCTGCCGATTGATCGGCCGCGAATTAACTTATTGGAGTGTTGCCGTCCCGGCCGCCAAAGAGCGAGAAAATCAGCGCTCTCGTATGGCGCGCCTCGAGCGCTTCCAGTTTCCGCCGGCAGAGTTCCGGGACGATTTTGACGACATCGATTCCCGAACGAAACCTCTCGAGTTTCCGGGAATTATTTCGATACAAACTCTGGTTGAATTTCGCCCAAAACGCGTCCCGCCATAGTGAACCTCGAGTCGAAGCGGCTCCGTGAGAGCGGCGGTCGATTTTCGCTCGCCAGGAAATCGGCAAAAAAACAATTGAATGGGACTTTTTTTCAAACACGCCAAAACGAACCTAGTGTCCTATGTGACTAAGGGGTCAAGTGGTCGATTTTCGCCTAATTTTAAGCGACCAAATAAAACAAAGAAACTGTGTATTAATATATGTATAAATATAACAGAACATTTTTCAGAATCATAGCCTCCGTGGTTGAGTGGTTGATTACACGGAGTAAAATAAGAAATCTCTTCAAATTATTGTTAATCCGGTTAAGAATGGGATTGCAAGCAGTATCCTGATAAACTTTTAGTAAATTCCTAATATATCGGAACATGTGTTCATGCGCCTGCATTTGCCTTAATAATATGTAATGACGAAATGGCAAAAATATTAGAATTTTTATGCACACATAACCCGACATACTGATAATATATTCGTATTGTACTATTTATCTGGAAACATTGCACTACTCATTTTTCTTCGTGTACGATCCTTGGCTACGAATCCGGAGGTCACGTATTCAAATCCCGGCGTGCGCAAGTAAATTTTATTTGAATAATTTTTATTATTCGCAATCGATTAATTTAAAATAAAATAAGGTACGTTTACCACGTGTCCCAGAGTGGTAGATACTTTAAGTATCACCCTAATGAAAGACCACCATTGAGAATCAAAACGTTGCTTGAAATGGCTTTAGCCGTGTTTGTTGACCAGATCTGAATAGCCAGGTACTTCCCCACCTTTCCATCTCTTTCCCCTCACCACTACCTAAAAATTTAGTCTTTTACTGGCTCTAGTCGCTTGTGCTGTACTCGCATAAAACAACTACCGGTAACTGAAAAGGTCGGTAATTGTGTAATCCCTACGTTCAACACAATGATGTAAAGTTGACACGAAATTGAACAAAACCTGAAGGTTTCTTCGTAAGTATAATACCAGGCGTAAAGCATTAATTTATTCTCACAATAACTCGTTAAGATTAGGTGTAGGTACCGACCAATTATAGTTTATGTGTTCTGGCTTACTTTATTGACTGTTTAACGGCTCTCAACAATTTTTATTTATTTATTTATTTTAACAATAATATTTTTTACAATAATATATATTCGTTACAAAATGGTGCACAATATCAATATACTTTTATAATTTTCTTACAATGGTAAATAGAAATCAGAAAAAAATGTTATTTTCAAGAAAATATGTTCGCACGATTTTGACCGGAGTGCGCTAACAAGGCCGATATTATTATACATTGGCGAACCGAAACGCGAGCCGAGCCACGAATTACGGGAAAGGAACAAAGCAACTGTAAGAGGAGTTTTGGTTCCTTCGTTCCTTTCCCATAAGTTGAGGTACATCTCGGAAGTTCGTCTCGCGTATGTATACGAAGTTATGGAAACCGGACAATTTAACACAGTGACATATTAACGCACAATCGAAAGGTGATATTAAAAGCTCCAACTAACATTATCTATTTATCCTGTTTAACCTAGCTTTAATACGGCTTTAGTACGGCTTTTTTATCAAGATACCGTTAAAATTTGACTGCAAGACCATTTCATAATAAAGTATTAGTCAATCTGAATATATCTGAACACGTGTTCAAAACAGATGGCCTTGTCCGAATAAATATAATGGACGAGATAAAATATAATACTTGAAGAACACGTGTTCCGACTTCCTCATAACATTCGCGCTTTACTGATAGTTTGTTAAGAAATTTGTCAAATCATTCGTTATGGGCCTGTAGTCCAGTTTTTAACAGGAGAACAAATAATTTTAACAGATTTTTAATAACGCGAACAAATGTATAGTTAGTTGGCCATGTGAAAAACACTCTACGCTGAAATCTAAACCTGCCAAATTGTGTACTTATTTTGATTACTTTTCAAAATAAGCAATCACGTTTTTAACCGGGAATTATTTTGAAAAGTTTCGGTTAGGTTTTTTATCTGAGGAGGGAAATAGAAAAGGTGAGAAGGAACAAAAATTTGAAAAAAAAATTAAACCTAACATGTTCTTGAAATATTATTTGAATTTCAGTGTCATTTTCAAAACTGTAGCTGTTTGCGCGAATATTGATTCAGACAAGCGATAAAGTAATTATAAAATTAATTAATTAATAATCATATATTAGAAATGAGTAATTCTTTTGTTTTAATTTTTTCAGATTTCGTGATTATTTCAAGTTTACTAACGGCGTTCATTAAAATGTAAATTTCTGATCGTCTCTCTAATTTGTCAACAAAAAATGCCTTAATATTTTAATAATGTTTATTCACAATATTTGTAACTCCGATCAGTGGCAATTCATCACTCTTTTGAAAAGTGATGATAATAAAAAAAAAACTAGGTTACGTTAGGTTAGGTTTACAGGCCATTGCCGAGTTGCCGTGGAATCAAATATTTACACTTTCAGCTTCACAAATCCAACAATTTAACATAATACCCCTCGACTTCTCATGGGTGTGCTAATATTTACTAATATCTTCAGTAATATATATTTTTGTATGTGCAGGTCAGTGGGCAGTTCCCTTGTGATATGGACCTTATCGGGGCTGATGTCTACGCTGGGCGCGCTCTGTTACGCCGAGTTGGGAACTTCCATCACCCGCTCTGGCGGCGACTATGCCTACATCTACGTGGCCTTCGGACCCATGCCCGCCTTCCTGAGGATCTGGGCCGCCCTGCTCATCATCCGGCCCACGACGCAGGCCATCGTGGCGCTGACCTTTGCGCACTACGCGGCTAAGCCGTTCTTTCCTGATTGTGAACCACCGCAGAATGCTGTGCGGCTGCTGTCTGCAGTCTGCCTCTGTAAGTGAATAGATATTCTTCATATTTCGTATGGTTTTCTTTTCTTTACAATTCTGGAGGAGGTACCGCGGCCCCGGGAACCATTTATTGGATATCCAACACCTCCGCCATAGGTCACCACAAGAGGTTCGCTACGTTTGCTCATTTAACAGGAGTGCCCGGCTTCATCGGGTGAGGTGTGTTCAGGATGAGATTGGGGGAGGCTGGTTTATGGATACATTTTGACCTCTCCAACTGGTCTCTCAACACATCACGCTTCATATGTTCATATGGTCACACATTGACACACTGATCCCTAGATTCCTACACAATCCTCATACCTTTTACTTTCCCAGAACTGCCTCTCCTTCTATTCCTTAAAAAAGACCCACCACAGAGCATTCGAAAAGACGACATAGGCCCTGAGAGCCTCCTGTGCGGGGTTAATGAAAAAAAATAGTAAGGACTTCCCATTTCCTTTCCCACTACCTCCAGCCTGACAGAACACCTCAATTGGGAACGCCATATTCTCACTGCCTCTAGATGGTAGAAATTAGTCGGAACCCTAGTAGTAGACACCCTACTCACATGATTTATATATATTTTTAATGCGTATATCAGTAGTATAGATGAACAATGTTGGCGACACGCGTTCTGCATCATGTTTAACAATGGTTCATAGCCCATCTCTGTTGTTTCTTTATCGATGCTGAGTACAAAGGTGAACAACAAGTTATCCGATCCAGTCTAGGACCTCAGGGTCGCCCTCTGGTCCTCGTCAATTCTCCCGGCTTTTCTTTAAATCTAAAGCATGACAGAAAACATCTTAACTCTAAGTACTTTGCAAGGGTTTTTTTTTTTTTTTTTTTTTTTTTTTTTTTTTTTTTTTTTTTTTTTTTTTTTTTTTTTTTAAATGGCTTTTCACCCCAGTGGAGTGTTCTGGCCAGTGTCAAGTAGAGAGTGTGCGGAGTATCTGTATTTGTGTATGTGTAGGTTAATATTTATTTACCAAAGAACTACAAATACACAACATAAATATATAATATACAGTTCACTAAACACACTAAATACGAATAAATAATAATAATAAAAAGATATATACATATATATATATTATCTATACACACATACATACATATATACGCACATACATACACATACATACATATATACATACACGTATGAATAATTCGGTAAGTAAATTTACAAGTTGATGCCATTAACTTTAATAAAATAAGAAATGATTTTATATACTCGTTTGTCAATGGAAGATAACAAAAATGCAATGTGGTAGGGGGGCAATATACCTGTATTGATCAGATCAGGTATGAAATTTTTATAATTATTATTTAAAGGGCAATTGAAAAAAATATGGTTGAGGTCCTCCTCTTCAAGACGACACTCACACATGGCAGAATTCTTAACCTGAATTCTTGTCAGGTGAACATTGTGGCAGCAATGTCCTATTCGCATACGGCAAATGGAAGAAGTTGAAAATTTGTTTGAAGAGAGCCCAGAAAACCACGGTTTTGAAGGAATCGTGGGCTGTAATTTGTAAAAATGATTACCCTTTGTTTTACTCGACTCATTCCAATGATTTTGCCATGTGGAGATCATGTTTTCTTTCAGTTTTACTAGAAGGTCGTCAGGGTTTAAGAAATTGTACAAAAACTCTCCGGTGTCGATGGCATCTTTCGCCAATAAATCTGCCTTTTAATTACCAGGGATACCGCAGTGGCTAGGAATCCAAGCCAACGCGATCTCTCTGCCAGAGATAGCTAACGTATGTAATAAGGAGCGGATTCCAATACACAAATCATCTTCCGGGTAGTGGAAAGGGGAGGAGTTTAGTTTTTGAAGAGCACTCAGGGAATCGGAGAGAATTAAAAAAATTTCAATTTGAATACTTTCAATGTATTTTAAGGATTCTAAAATTGCTATGCATTCAGCTGTGAAAATTGAGGCTTCTTTATGAAGTTTTATTTTTTTACTAATTTGGTCTCTTGGGCAGTGGAACGCCGCTCCCACATGGTTAGATAAGGAAGATTTAGAACCATCTGTATAAATAGTTTTCCAGCCGGTCCATTTCAAGTTTAAAATATGGATAAATTTACTTGGGGCTTCGTGGTTGCCAGGAAAGCCAAGTGAAAAAATAATATTAGGTTTGCGCGAATGAATTTGAAAGGAATTTATATATAATGGAAGTCTGTCATGGGGATTAAAAATAGGTTTATAAGCATTGTAAGTATGGAGGCTTTTGACGAGAAGTGGGATTGTTTTGTTCCTCCAATATGAAAGTGATCTAACTTGAGCAGAGAGAGCAGAAATTTTGTCCATCAGTGGGTGATTAGACAGTCTGAAACATTTGAATAAGAACTTGTCTGCCAAGAACTGTCTTCTGAAATGGAGAGGAGGGTCAACAGCCTCCACCTGCAAAGCGTTAATTGGGGAAGATCGCATGGCTCCGATAATTAATCTTAGGCTTTGAGATTGGATACGGTCTAACCTTGTAAGGTTTTTTTTCGAAGTGGGCTCAATAAGGAATGACGCGTAATCCAAATGGCTTCTAACATAACCATTATAAAACAATTTTTGCGAGCATGGATGGCTTCAACTTGACCAACCGTTGTGTAGGTGTACCGACTACATACTTGCATGTTACAAATAATTATTGACAACCGTTTAAAATATTACATAAAATATATAATAGCCTATTTGTTCACCCATTCAAGAAAAACAGATATTATGTTATATGGATATGTTGGTATTTAGTACCTACAGTAAAATAGTAAAGCCGTGAAAGCGTAAATCATCTAAATAGACAATAATATAGAAATAGCTCCCTTGTCATGTAACGACACTTTTAACTTAAATCACATAATAATGTGTGTCGTAATTTAGCATGAACCTAAAATGCCCTGGATAGAGCATTTCGAGAACAATATGAAGCCGTGCGGTGAGGGCAAAAATGTATGGAAAATGCCAAAACCTACTTAAATTTTTTTATGATATATCCCATTATATCGATAAAAAAGTCAGATACACATAAAAAATGTAAGCCGTTATAGTTGCATTAACAATATAAAAATTTAAAAATATCGTTGGCGAAAATAATAAATAAAATAGGTACCAGTACAGTGGGATGCCATAATCAGTGGTATATGAATCCCTGAGAAAGCCAAGCTTGCAATGTTATTATTATAATCTGATAATGTATGTTCTTACTCGGTTGTAATTATTTGTACTGAAATTAATGAGTCATGTTCCTAACGACTAACGAGCTATTCAATAATACATATTGATTTATTATTGTGTGATATAACCCAGTTAACAACATTCATGATTTATGGGATAATATTTGACGTCATTGGGAGTGCAGTGATATTTTCCTGTGATTTTCATTCACAACGGAACATTAATATCAATTTTGTATATATTTTTTATTAAATGTAACCACGTTTAACTATATACGAGGTACGAATCTTATATGTACATTTGCTGTATTAAAAATAAATGACTAGGAAACTTAAAAAAAACATGGATTTTGTTAATATAAGTTAATTGAATAATAATTTACTGCTAGTTTTTTGCTGCTAGGCCCTTCAGGCGGCTGTTGATGGGTTTCGACCAATTTAGTAAAGTTACCTGATAGTAGAGCTTTGCCCTTTGTATGTACAATATCAATTATTAGAAGATGTACAAAAATGTACCTATCCTCATCGTTTGTTTGAAATTCTCAAGACGAATGAACTAATTTCGGCTAAGTAACAAACTTCCATTAATTAACAAATTTACTGCCAATCAGAACTCAAGAAATTATAGAACTCCACCGAAATTGTGTACTTTGACATAAAATTCAAGTTTCTCCCCCCTTTAGCAATTTTTAACAAAATCGGTTTGAGAGCTCAAAAATTTCAAGATTACTATTATATAGTAGTATATAATATTTTTATAATATGTAATTTAAGATACATTTTTTGAGGCACAGCTTAAATTTTTGAATATTATAAAAGTCAAAAGGAACGGATTCCAAAAACAGCCAGTTCCTTGGGAAAATAAAATTGGACGATCTAATTGTAGCAAAGTCACCGGGACAAAAAAACTGTTACAGGATAACTATAAATTGATGATTTTAAAGTATGTTTTATTAAGTTATAAAATTTATCATTTTATATCTAGTGTACATCTATTCTAAAAGCATTATAAAATATTCTATTACATACGTAATCGTATTTAGACTTCGCTACAATGACACATAACCCATAAATAAATAAATTTACGTTCATACTTTAAAATTTTTCTTTCTTTTCTTTATTTGACTGAAAACTGTATGTTTTGTAAGACATTTATCTTTTTATTTTGTTATTCCAAGTTTGCAAATTTGATTTGAAAATGTTGGGAAATTTTTGATCCTGGAAATATTTCTTATGAAAAATTGGTCGGAAAAGAGATTGTGATTTTTTTAAAATCATTTATTTTGTATATTGGAAAATTGGAAGAAATGGGTTGGAAAATGGGTCGGAGGTGTAAAAGTTTTTGAAACTGAGAAATTCGAAGTTTTCTAGATTTTTCTTATTGACTTTTTTCATTGGGATGCTGTTTGAAAAGTTCGATGTTTCTTTTTGAAAATAACAGTGGGCGTCACTTCCGTTTACGAAAATTTCAAACTGAACAGTCAGTGTGATAATAAACAAAAATTCCAAACTCAACAGTCAGTGTGATCAGATCAAATTAATGCCTTAAATGTAAGTAGATAGGTAGTGCCAAAAATGTAGCGGAGCTAGTATGTGATATGAGGGGCAAGGTCAGTAAAAAAATGTTTTTTTGCAATGGTTGGTCATTTCTAAATCTCGGAACATTTTGTAAATCATAACAGTTGAAAACGATTTTTTTTATCTAAACACAGCAAATTTATTAATCAACAACAACTTTTATTGTTTAAATACAATCGTCATGTTCTTGAAGAAGTGAGCAATTTAAGGTTGTTCTTAAACAATAAAAATGGTTAAAATTAATTGTTGATTTTTGAAAATTTAAATAAATTATAAATTAAGCGCCCTTAAATTGATGTTTATATATCTAAACGGCGCTGTAAAAGTTGACTATATAATATATACACGGTGTCGGGAAACTAGTAAATGTACATCTCATTTGGAGTCGATTTTGCTGCAAAACTTTTTTTGATTTACTTTCGAGTAAATCGAGTCCGAAATTGATTTTTTTTAGGTGTAATTTCAAATAAATTGGTTGTCATACCTTCATATCATAATGCTGTTGTTTAATGTCTTTTAAAATGTGTAATGTGAAGACCAGGCTCCAAAATATTTTTTATCCATTTGTTTGCCGTAAAAAATGGAAATAAGTAAAAATAAAATACTAACAATATCGAAATGCTCAGATCGAAATAAAAAAAAAAATTTGGAACTATTTGGTTAAACTCCTGAAACCTGCTGATACCCGCTGCCCGTGGATATTTGTGCCAGAGCCGCACTCAAGGAGCCAAAGAGCCGCACTTTGCCGACCACTGGGTTAGGTCAAGTAATTGCATTAGCAAAAGTTTTTATCATTCATCCCATTTATGTGGTTGTTAGTGTCTGGTAACTGAAAAACGCACCCTGCAATTTAGGTAGGTCAGTGGTTCGCTACGTTTAGTGACTTAACAAGGATGACCGGGTTCATGGGGTGAGGTTTGTCTAGGTCTTTGCGGCGGATGCGTTTATCCACCTACTGCGTGGCGGGCCGAATCAGAGGGAGACTGGTTGAGGGAGACCTTTTGACCTCTTCAGACGGGCTCTCTCGACCTATCTCCTTGTACCGCAGGGGGGGGGATCCGTCACTCCTGGACACATTGACCCTCAAAATCGAACAACCCCTCACACCCTTTTCCTTCTCAGTACTTCCTCTCCTTCCTTTCTTTTCAATAAAAATACTTTCCACACAGCATCCCTAAAAATGACATTGGCCCTGAAGGAACTTTTTTCCTCAGGACCTCCTGTGTGGAGCTAATGTAAAATTAAATAATAATACGTCTGACTCAAATATTGTGCCATGTCTTCCTCGGTCTTCTTCTACTCTTCACTTCGTGTCATATACATCGTTTTATAATAATATTATTGTTACCTATTAGCAAACTCATTATTATTTATTATATATTATGAAAGGCTTATGTCCCTGGATTGAGTACACGAGAAATCGTTTATAAATAATATACTACAAACAAAACACTGAGAAAGGGCATGGATCATCAGTTAGTAGGTATGTACCTTCATCACTTGGTGGTAAATATTGGATCTTGGTGAAAAACCAAGCCCATTTCATATGGTAACATATTTTGTGTTGAAATTGTTAATTTAACCACGTAGGTATTACTTAATAAAAAAATAAATTAGAAAAATACACTTTTATTACTAAACATTTATTATCAATGATTGTTTTACTGCTAGTACTACGAGATTTCATATACCTTGAGTATTTTCAAATGTTCTACTATTATAATTTATGTATACGGAAATTTAGGATAAAACTCACATTAGGATACAATTTATTGAAGATGTGTCTGTAGGTCGTGCTATCATATTATACTGTACTACGAGTTTTCGGACACCGTGGTATCCGGAAACTCGTAGTACAAGCGGGAAACTGGTGAATCTACCTCACATTTGGAGTCGATTTTGTAGTATAATTTTTGTTGATTTGAGCTTTCGTTTTCGAGTAAATCGAGTCAGAAGTTGATTTTTTTTTTGATCAAATCCTTATAAATTATTACTGAAGATCAAAGTACCCAACTAATTAAAACTATTTAAAAGTAAAACAAATAAAGAAACCAGGATTTAAAGCATTATTTTGAAATCACCCTTCATTTAATCCGGTGTAATCATAAAATATTTCTGCTCTGCAGGGTTAAAACATGTTATTCTAAAATTCATACCTATCTCTGACATATTCACAAAATATAGCTTTCTCTAGTATGCTGGGTTCAACTAACATATGAAGGAAAGAGACGCACGATAAGCAGATGTCACATTTCTGTTAAAACGTAAGTAGGTCAGTTTTGGTTTATGGGTCGCCGCACGTGGCCGTATTTATGTGATTGTTTACATTGTTTACATTGCATTTTAATTTAAACATAAAAGCGAATTGTGGACGAAAATTGTGTGTTTTAATACGCGTTATTATTGTTTTGATAGTGATACTTTAAGATTTATCATCGAAGCGTTCGACGTGTTTGAAAACAGTTGTACGTTTTTAATGTTTTGATTTTGAGACTTTTCATCGATTTCTTCGACGAGGTAAAAATTAACTCCGACATGATTCAAATAGTGCAATAATCAATCATCAGACGGACCCAACTGTGCTTGGAAGTTAACGGTGAACATTTAAAATAATTTATGTGACGTGTTTGTGTTTTGAATTGGAGATCGGAACATCATATTTTTTTTTTTTTGGTGAAAATTCTCAAATCAAAAAACTTTATGTTTATTTGGGTTCCCCATGTGGTGTAGATTCTCCAGTTTCCCGCTTGTACTACGAGTTTTCGGACACCGTGTATATCAATCAAATAAAATTACTTGTTTTTTTACGATTTCAATTACAGTTCGATAATAAACGAACGATTGCTGAATTTACTTACGTCATTTTCTGCTTGGGTTTATAAATGTCTTTTCACTTACTTCAAGGATGCGTCGGTGTGAAGACACTTCTTTATTACTTACTTGAAAAAAACGCTTCAAAATTACACGGAACACAAAAAATATTCATATTCGAACGGGTAGAAAAAATTGTACAGGAAAAACAAATATTTTTATCTGAAATAATTTTTTCGTTACTTTTAATTGTCGTTGTTGAATTCAAAATAATAATTCTTGTATCCTAACTCTTAAGATTGACTCCAATCAACCTCTTAATTACAAGATTAAGTCACTTAAACGATACAGATGAAATAGGATGATTGCTGATTGCTGGCTTCGTTTCGTTCAAATAACTTTTTTTAATTTGTGTATTGTAAGAAAATAAATATCTAAAGAAATATAAATATTTCGTTTTAACTACATAAATAAAAGCTATATAATATTAATACATGTAATTGTACATAATAAAACAAAATACACTTGATATTATAATTTTGTTCACTTGTCTAACAGTTTTTTTGAAATTATATTTTTTCCATCCTCCGTTTTCAGACTTTTGGGAAGGAAATTGTAAATGTGTATACCCTCATGGCCTATGCTTCTCTTACCACTTTCAGTATTTACTGTATTAGTTTACAATTTATTTTGTTGACTTATAGTGTTCGTGTACTGGTGACGTTTTTATAGATGTTATTTAAGACGTGTAAGCAAAACCTCCTAGATCACAAGGCCGGGACACTGAATCAAATCAGCCTCCTAACTATCATGGAAACCTCAAAAAAAAAAATTTAATGAACTAAAACATGTTAAGGTGTTTTAATAAATAGAAAGATTGAAAAAAAAAATAAACCTAATTTAAAATCCCATACACCTAAGGAGGCTGCTTTAAATGAGTGTCCCGGCATTGTGATATAGGAGGTTTTTCGTGTAAGTCCTTTTTGTATTTTGCAAATTTAAAAACAAATATGTATATCATGTGATCAAACTTTTATCAGATTAAAAATACTATACCTCTCGTGTTTTTATCTTTATTTTCGTCGGCGCCGCCAGCGTCGCTTTACAGTCCGTGCAGTTTGGTCGTAGCTCGGCGATAGTCGACACGCTTCCATATCATATCTCCCCTTTTCTATTATCTATGTGTGTGCACGATGTGATCACGAAAAAATATGTTGATAACAGCTACACGCAAAAGCTTGCAGTGTTATTTGGGAATGTATTTTGATCTGTATCTCATCTATTTTGTTTCCCTGTAGGTCTCCTGACCGCTGTGAACTGCATGAGTGTCCGCTGGACCATGAGGATCCAGGACGTATTCACGTCCTCAAAACTGCTTGCCCTGGTTGTCATCATTATCGCCGGACTCTATCACCTGGCTACTGGTAAATATAAAGCTCATCATACCTATATCATCATCATTAAACTGACCATAATAACAACATTAGTATATAAATTAAAATTTGACGGTCTCTGTTGTGTAGGGGTAAGGCCCTCGAAATAGAATAGTAAATTTTATTTAATTAATTTGTGTTCTGTCAAAATTATTTCAATAAAAAAATAATAGTACAGAATGCAAGATAGGAAGAGAAAATTGAGTACGGCTTTTTTGTTATCAAGATACTGTTAAAAATATGACTGCATGATAATTTCCCAAAAAATATTAGTCATTCAGAATATATCTGAACTCGCGTTCACGCAGGTGCCCTTGTCCGAATAAATTATAATATTATTATTTGGAATAACAGCTGTTCCGATTTCCTCTTAACATATTCGTGCTTTACTGATAGTTAGTTGTCATTGATGTAATATAAAATTTGTCAAATCATCCGTTATCATTGGCCTGCAGTCCTATTTTAAATATGAAAACGAATAGTTTAACCATATTTTTAATAAATTAACAATATTTCTTATCAGTAAAATTCCACTGTCGTGTTAAACTAAAGTTAATTGTATATAAAACAAAACGTTTACTGTTTGTCATCTATCGGATAATTACACACGGTTTTAATCACCTTCAAACTTGACTCTTTTTGTTTCTACAATTTTTTTTTGCAGAGGCACTTTTTTTTAAATGCAATAAGTTAACAAAACAGATATTTTTGGAGTTTCTGATATATAACATACTTTAAACGTAGGTCAAATTAATATTCTCTCACACATTTATTTTTTGGGAAACAATATTTGGCAATGTAAAGAAAAATATACAATCTGGAAAACCTGTTTATAACGATATTTTCTTGAATTTCTAAAATAAATTTCAAATAAAATGCCAAATTTAGAAAACCTAGCATGACAAATACATTTTATTTGATTTTTTATGTCCTTGCCAAGTTAAGGGTTATATTGCTTTAGCCGTGTTAGTAAAAAAAAAATTGATAAGACTTTCCCTCCTTCGCTTTCCCACCTCCTTTCCCTCCCTACTACCTTCAGCCACGTAAGAGGCCCCAATTGAGGATACCTTAGTCTCACTGACTCCAGACGATCGGGAGTAGTTGTAACTCTGCGGTATTCACAATAAAATAAAATTTAAAAAAATACAGTGTGTGGCAAGCCTACGCACGACGGAAGTGAAACTTTTAGTATTCTTCTCTCTCTCTTTTCATTTCATTCTCTCTTTTTTCTCATTTCTATCTCGTCACTACTCATTTTTGACACTAAAACTCTGTTCCAAATCGAATAAACCACAATCAATTACGTATTTCACTCGTATTACACTCACCGCGCAGTACACGAAGCAAGCAGCTGATGCCTGGCGTGGCGTCGTTGGCTAGAGAGAGAGGAAAAGAGAGAAGAGAGAGAGAGAACGTTCGTCAGTGGCTCCCTCACCTCAGTAAGCGACTACGGTGAGAGAGCGACAGTGAACGGTGAGCGGGGTCCCGTACCCCCACCACCAAATGATCACGGTTTTTCGTGACGGTCATGAGTCGGTTTTACTCCGGTCCTCGAAAATGAATGACGCGCGTAAAGAAGTTTCACTTCAATAAATAGAAAATATTTTCTATTGGTGAGATAATAACACCATACATTTTTTTAAAATTATCCCTACACAGGAGGCCATCAGAAAAACAATTACTCTCAGGGCCTATGTCATCTTTGGGATGCTGTGTAGGGGGATGGAAGGGAATGAGAAGAAGTTTAAATGGTTTTATCTGTGTTTAATCTGTATCTACACACTCCAATAACATAATTACAACATTTCCCAATTAGGGTGCCACAGGCTTATTATTAGTGGCCTTCTGTAAACAGATTTGCCAGGGGTTCGAAAGTTTGCCTTTACGCCACTGTTGACAATATATGCTAAATACATATATCAATCGACTTATAAACTCCCCAGGCTAATTTGTTCGGTTTTGGAAACAAACAGCTAGTACCCGTAGAGTCAATTTGTTCGATTTTTTGGACAACTCCTACGGTCTTATAGAAATCGTTGTGTCTCCCTTGCCATTATACAGGGTTTTCCAATAAGATGTTATTTTGAATAGCCAGCTATTTCGGTAGATGTTACTTTTGAAGCTGTCATTTTTTGACATTTGACAAGTAAAAACTACGTTTTTTAATAAAAATGGAACGATACATGGTTCAACAATGCATTGAAATTATTAAAATTCACTTGAGTGAATCAAATGCAAATCATCTTGAGTGATCAGGCCCATTTCCACCTCGGTGGCTTCGTCAACAAGCAAAATTGTCGCATTTGGGGCTTGGAAAACCCAAGAGTTATTGTTGAAAAGCCTCTCTATCCTCAACGTGTGACTGTTTGGTGCGGTTTATGGTCCGGCGGAGTCATTGGACCTTACTTTTTCGAAAATGAGGCTGGAGCAACAGTTACGGTGAATGGATTGCGCTATCGAGAGATGATTAATGATTTTTTATGGCCGGAATTGGATGGTATTGATCTGGACAACGTTTTCTTTCAACAACACGGCGCTAGGTACCACTCAAGCAACGAAACCATTGATATTTTACGATTGAATATCAAAATAACACGTCTTATTGGAAAACCCTGTAGTTAGAAAAATGTACACCTCTATCAAACCAAAGGTCTCGCCGCGATTTGAGAAAACTTTATAAAGTTTTGTGAATTTTTATTAAATATGAAATGACAATAAACTGAGGTGGCTTTAATGTTTAGAATATTTTTGTTTATTAAAATATGTGTTTTATTTTGTTATCAGTAATTTTACTGTTTAGACAAAAAGCCTATGGAGAGCCATTTTTAAAAACTTTTTATGTTTGCATTCAAGATTATAATATGTTAACAATTATATGTTTATTTCTAATATCAAAACTCGAGAGTGTATTTTATTATCTCTCAAAAACAGGTTTTATTTTTCGGATACGTTCAGAAATATCCCATTTATTCAGATTTTATTGAGAAGCGAAAATACACACAATTTCTCCGACTTTCTGACAGCTTCTTTAATAAACATAACCTCAATATGTCAGAAGCCTGTAGGGTTAACGACAATATTGGCAGTTTTCAACAAGTTTGTTCAATAACAGCGTTTAGTTTAGATAAAATTATAGTGGTAGCATATCACTCTATTGTTATCTGGCCTAATGAAATCGTCCTTGAATTTAGTACCCATTGTCATACTAATTATGTTTTTTTAATATCTACGGTTCCAAACACAATACTTACATATTGTCACTGTATATAGGAGCGAGAGTCTACTGCCTAAATATAAATACCGTCGAAATTCATCGATTAGAGATATTTGATTGTGGAAGGTGGATAACTAAAGCCAATGATGTATGAAAATTGAATGAGGCGATGTGTGTGTGCCAGACAGCGTGTAATACAGGATTTTCCAATAAGAGGTGTTTTTTTGGAGGTGGTGGAAAACAGTCTTCATTTTTCTACTAAAAGTAGTGCGTGTATCAAAAAATAAGTCAGAGTCCTTGAGGTTTTGATTCTGATTAAGTGATTCGCACATTCTTCTGATTGGATCCCTGACACCCGCAATTGTACGCGTCCTGCTAATGTGGAATAAGTCGTTAAGCCTTGTTACTCTGGGTGGTACTTTGAAGTTTATTAATTTCAGTAAGTCGGGACAGTCAATAACGTTGTTACAGATTTTATACAGAGTCATGAGATCAAGGTATGTTCGCCGGTTAGATAGAGTGGAGACCTTATAACTCGAGAGCATATATATGTACCCGCGTTTGGGTGCGCTCATTCTGTAATTGAGGCATCGCAGAAATTTCTTTTGAATACTTTCAATATTTTCTTTATAGATATCGTAAAGTGGATTCCATATGGAGGTGCAGTATTCAAGTTGAGAACGGACCAGAGTGTGGTAAAGAAGAAGATATGTTTCAGGTTTTCGAAATTCACGGCTGTTTCTGATGACAAATCCTAGCATGCTGTAAGCTTTATTCACAATATTATCAATGTGCGCATCGAAGTGGAGTTTGGAATCAAAAAGTACGCCTAGATCTCTTATACAGTAAACGCGCTCGAGTAAATAATTACCAATACAATAGTTGTGTTTGATAGCGTTGTGATTTTTAGTAAAAATTATTTGTTTACATTTATTGTAACTTAGGTAAATTTTGTTTTCATTGCAAAACGTTTCGAACCTTACTAAGTCGCTTTGTATGAGCAGACAATCGTTTAAATTCCGAATAATGGCAAATATTTTTATGTCATCAGCGTACAAAAGATATAAACAATGCACGAAACATTTAGTAACAGTGTTAATAAAAAGAATAAACAACAGCGGACCCAGGATTGACCCCTGAAGCACGCCAGAAGTAACTGGTTCCCATGTAGAAGTGTGTCCTCGTAATGATACGGCTTGTTGTTATTTTGAATAGCCCGCTATTTCGGTATATGTTACTTTTGAAGCTGTCATTTTTTGACATTTGACAAGTAGAAACTATGCCATTGATAAAAATGGAACGATACACGCTTCAACAACGCATTGAAATTATTAAAATTCACTTGAGTGAATCAAATGCAAATCATCTTGAGTGATGAGGCCCATTTCCACCTCGGTGGCTTCGTCAACAAGCAAAATTGTCGCATCTGGGGCTCGGAAAACCCAAGAGTTATTGTTGAAAAGCCTCTTTATCCTCAACGTGTGACTGTTTGGTGCGGTTTATGGTCCGGCAGAGTCATTGGACCATACTTTTTCGAAATGAGGCTCGAGCAACAGTTATACGGTGGATGGATTGCGCTATCGAGAGATGATTAATGATTTTTTATGGCCGGAATTGGATGGTATTGATCTGGACAACGTTTACTTTCAACAACACGGCGCTAGGTACCACACAAGCAACGAAACCATTGATCTTTTACGATTGAATATCAAAATAACACCTCTTATTGGAAAACCCTGTAGATAGATAATTTATCATTTTTTCAATAAAAGACTCCACTTGTGATTTGATTAACAAATTCCTTGTGTAAAATGCGTGTTTGTAAGTAAAATAAATGTTCATTTAGAAAACAAGCAAGCTCTCATAAATTAAACAATATGACGAGTTTTGGATGTGATTCGGATATGTAACATTCAAAAATACATAATTCATATTTTTAGTGTTATATAATTAATTTATGCCGCCGTTCTTACAATTTACGTTACGTTTAGGTTAGTGCCGTAATGGTTAGTAAGGGTTAGTAGTTAACGTAGTTGTCTTCCAAGCAGTTGATCGGGGTTCAATACTCGTCTGTGGCATTTTTATTTAATTTAATTTTAACTTTTATTTAAAAAATCTTTTTTTATTAATTTTATATGCTGTGATTTTTCACGGGTCTGCATTAGTAAAATATTAAAATCTTTGGTTGATTAATCGATGATGCCTATAATTACGTATAATTATCTAGCCACCACCAGTCTACAGTCTGCTTTAGGTACATTATATTGTCACGTGAAACTGTGAGACTATTGTAATATCTGCTGAATGTCAGATCTGTTGTTGGTGTTAGGTTTCTTGAGATTGCAGTTCTGCAATACCCATTAGGTGCATTATGTAACTTGAGTTTCACATTCTTGAACTAAAAACCCCTACCCACCATCCGATGTGCACGTCTGCTTGCAGAACATAAACGGATTAATAATTTCGGCTGGCGGTTTTGTATACGCACCATTTGCGGAACTCCATTATGCTGTCCTGCAAATCGGATGGTGAATCGGGCATTTAGACTTGGCTTAGTAATAAATATGTTGTCATACAAAGGATACTCACTGAAATTAAATACTGTTAATTTATTAAAAAATCTCATAGAAGAAGAAGATAATACTAATAAATCTAAATGAAAAATGAAACAGTAAAAGACACAAAAAAATAAAAAAAGATAACGGTCACAATTAGGAATCGAACCCAGGATCTCTTGGCTTACCGGGACAGGCGTCTTAACCAACTTGACCATTTGGACCTATTTATTAAGGAGGGTTGTTTCAGAGAATTTTAAAGTTAATTTTCAAGTTCTGTGAAAGTTCTTTTCAAGTTATTATATTATTTCAATTTTGTCAAGTAACTGGCCTATAGTTATATAATAACAGAACTTTAATAGGACATTCACAGAACGTTGAAATTTGATGAATTGTTCAAATTCTCTGAAACAACGCATCCTCAACGTCATATTTGTCGATCTCATATTTAAAATTCAGAATTAAAAAATATCATCTTGCAACTAATTTTTCCCATATTTTTGGCATCTACCTTTTTAATGGAAACAATGTTTCTAAAATTGGTTTGTAACCTAGATAGTGTCTCGGATAAACATATCCATATAAATTTTAAAAAATCTGGTAAAATTATTCGTTTTCCTGTTAAAAAATGGACTGTAGGACTAAAACGAATGAATTGAAAGAGTCCCTAACAAAGTACCTATCAGTCAAAGGAAAACGTTACGAAGACGGCGGCAAACGTGTTCATACAAATACTGATATTGATACTGACATACTTATATGTATTGTAGCATTCCGTCATGATATATATTAAACATGTTCTCGATATATTCTGAATAGCTAAAGTTTTACCAAAAAGTTCGCACGCTGTCACTTTTTAATATAAATACATTGATTGAGTTAATCAGAGAACTCCGCTAAAACATTCAATTGTTAATGATTGTAAGTTGAAAGGTTTTCACTTTGTGATGGCATTATTTATTTTAATAAAAAGACAAATAACAAACAAGTAATAATGATAAACTTTCCCCATTGTTACCCCTCCCCCTCCCTTCTGCCCTTTCCGCCCATATGTAATCTATATTTAATTTTTAAGTTCAGTATACGTTTGATCCTGAAAAAGTGAACATTGTTCACGAAACATGTTGATTGTGTACAAATAAAGTGATGTAAACTAAGTTATTTGTCTTTTTATTAAAATTTAATTGTTGATCACAAAGCTGTTGCTGAAAAAGATTTTTAACGTTCGACGTTATTATTTATGTCAAATGTATCATTTTTATGTAATTTGACTGACCACTTGTGTAATTTGACTGACCAGTTATGTAATTAGACCGACCGCTTATGTATTTTGACTGACCACTTATGTAATTTGACTGACCACTTGTGTAATTTGACTGACCAGTTATGTAATTAGACCGACCGCTTATGTATTTTGACTGACCACTTATGTAATTTGACTGACCACTTAAGATACTCTTTTAAAAATATAGATACAATCCTCTAGCGGATGGATTCAACATTTTAAAAAAATTATATCATGGAGATATGGCATACAGCATAGAATCCGTTGTTTGAACGAAAATTAATTATTTTTTTAATCTCTAAATTGTATAAAATTAAGTGTATTATTCCCGAACATTCCACAACATTACAGAATGTTCCGGAATGTTGTAGAATGCTCTCAAATACTATCGAATGATCTGGATTGTTCTAGAAATTTCTAGAGGGCGAAACTTCCAGCCCTTATATCTTCGAAAGCGCGCCCTTCGGGTAAAAACGGGAACCTTCTTCATGGATGGGGGATAGAGAGCTACCACACCATATAACTCCCTTGATCGTACCGGGAGTCGTTTATGATGTTTAGTGGCACGCACATTGTACACTTACTTTTATAATGTATATATTGACTAGCACATCTATCAAGTAATATTCATAATAATCGAATAACAAATGTATGAAAGATAATAAAAAGGAAAGCTATTATTTAAAGAATATGTGTGTACTCATACATAAGAATGAAATGATTTGAAAGGCATTCTTTCCTGGTTTCAATGAGCTAGGTTCAGTTGACATACATGTCCACTGGACCTAGTTCATCGAGATCAAGTTCAGTAACGCATCTTCACCATATTAATAAATTCACAAAAGCATCTGTCAAACATTGTTAAACAAAAAAAACACATTTCGTACAAAAAAATATTTATTTTTGGTAGTATTTTTGGTAGGTGGTAAATAGATCCAATTTTCAAAATTAAAAGTTAACGCATTACGCAGAATATCATTACATCACCGACAGCCGAAATTAGTACGTTTCACATAAAAATAAATTGCAACAAGAACACAACAAAATGTAACAGTTAATACGGACAGCGAACCTTAGAATATAACGTGCCCAAAATGTTGCCAAGTAACGTAACAAATTGTAAATTCTCAAATAGATTCAGATATATGCTGAAAATATGGCTCGTAAGTAGAAATACTTTATACTATCAATATACTTGTTATTTATCAGCATGTAGATTTAGTGTTATTTTAGATTATGTTTGCTAATAAAACTAACAAACTGAATATATTACATCTAGTAATAATATTATGTATATTTATAAGTAGTAACAATATTATGTAAATTTTTAAATAGTTATAATATCATGTATGCATATTTACATTGTAATTGAACGTGTACATTCTGTTGACAAACTGCTTAATTGTAGTTTAACGGGATAATACTTTAAGAATAATAAAAAAATTAAATCCTTTAAAACAACTTAAGGCGATGCACTACGTCGTGTAATGTTTTAAATTGAGCCGCTATCAATAACAACCATTACGTAGATGGCGATAAGGTTTAAATTCCCGCTTAATACCATCCGCCTGTTTTGATTTATGCAAGAAAAAAACATGGCCAAAAAGTACCTTTTATTTTATTTTGTGGATGTTCAGGCATAAATTTTTTTTTTTCGATCATTTTATAAATAACTTAATTTTCCACATTATACAATAAAATCATAACCGAAAATGGGTTCGTAAGTAGGAGATTTTGAACTTTAAAGCAGTTTTCATAGGCCTTATACATTATTTTTTTCTGGGCTTATAAAAACACTTATCTAAAAAATACTCGATTATTTCAAAGGCCAAGATGTATTCTACTCGCAGTATTTAATTAAAGCATCTGAAACATTTCTAGGATACCAAATTTTCAAACTAAAAACACATGATTTTGCATTACTACGTATGGCATCGCCTTAAAACGTTTATTCATATTTTTGTAATGTATTGTCGTTACCGGTTTCAGCCTGCCATGGTCATCTTCAGACTACTCTGAAGATGGCCACGGTAGAGAGGAATATCATAAAAAAATATTTTTTTTGTGGATCAATTAATATTTATTTTTTGAAATAAAAAAATAGCCGAAGCACCTAGCATCACCAGAAGTGGGAAAAAGGGATATTAGTTATTTCATGTAGACAGCAACCTTTATCTTCTTTTAAAGGTCAAGTGAGTGATAAAACTTTAGATTCGTATAAAACACAAATCCACAGACACCCTTTTTTATATACATCTCGGACCATTGTTTTTCATTTTATTTATTAATGATTTGATCAATGTTGTAAATACTCTGAAATATAATTATTTGCTGAAGATGCTAAGCTATACAAGCCAATAAAAAGTCTAAACGATTGTGTCAATTTACAACATGATTTAAACAATATATCCACCCATTGCCAACAAAATCAACTATATCTAAATGTCTCAAAATGTCATGTCAACAACATTGCAACAGTCTCAGATATTCGTGATCTCGGAATAACTCTTGATAGTAAACTACAATATAACCTTCATATACATCAAATCACAAATAAAGCTGATAAAATGTTAGACTTCATCATAAGAAACACAAAACTTTTTAATAGCATCGATATCATAAAGCAACTCTACTTTGCCTATATACGAAGTCATTTGGAGTTTGCATCAGTTGTTTGGACTCCATTTTACAAAATCCACATAAACAAAATCGAAGCAATTCAAAACAAATTCCTAAAATATCTTTGTTACAAGTCATTTGTAAGATTTAATAATCATGCAGAGGCAGCTTCATACTTTAAAATTGATTCACTGAGTGTACGGAAGCATCATAGGGATGCACTATTCCTGTATAAAGTAGTTAACAATAATATTCAATGCCCAGAGTTGCTAAACAAGATTCCATCCAATGTACCTGCGCGTTCAACACGCTCTTGTGTCCTGTTCAGGGTTGATCAAAGCAAAACGAACTCTTAGGACGGGTTGTTTCGGAGAATTTGAAAAATTCATCAAATTTCAACATTCATTTTCGGGTTCTGTGAATGTTCTATTCAAGTTCTGTTATTATATCATGGTAGGCTAGTTGCTTAACAAAACTGAAATATAAACAGAACTTGAAAAAATCTTTCACAGAACTTGAAAATGAACGTTGAAATTTGATGAATTGTTCAAATTCTCCGAAACAACCCGTCCTAAGCAGAATTCTTGCCTGAACAGACTATGCAATAAATACAATAGCGTATTATCCAAGGTTGATATTTTCAGTTGCGAACTTACCAAATACAAGAGGTCCATAAAAGAATATTTCTCTGATGGTTTGTGAATAATGTTTATGTCTCTCTTGTTTATATCTCTATTATGATTTGATTTATACAAGTATATACAACCTCTCTCCATGGCTATAAATGTATTGTTTTGTAAATTTTTCGTTTTATATAATCTTTTGTTTTGTATAAATTTTTTAATTCATATTCCTTTCTCACAAATTTAAATAACTTATTCCATATTATGTTATCTCAGTTAAAGTCACAAGGAGGAAATCCAAAATTGGTTTTATTTTACTATATAATACTTATGTACAAACTGATTAAATGTAAACTGTCGATTTCCCGAAAATCAATAAATAAACATGAAAGAAGAAGATTAACTTTAACATTCGACAGCTACAAATTCGTATAATATCTTCAAATTATGTAATGAACATTTGATTATTATCGAATACAATAGCGTAATATATATCATAAATAGAAATAATAAATCATTCCGATAATGATTGTCATGGTATTTGTAAAACGTTCTGTTATTTATTTAACGTGGGTAATCTGGGATGTATAACAGGCACTAAATTAGTTACATTCCGCATTATGGTAAATAAATATATTTTATTTGCTAGTAGACAACTAGACGCTTTAAAGTAAGTCTTTCCCTTTTGCAAAACAAAATTAAACACCTTTATATTAGTACTGGAGGGCGATTCTCGTTCTACTTAACGACACTAAAATCGTCCTTACATTCAAATTAACGATTTTTCTCGGTTTATTCGTATGAAGCGATTCCGGTTCTCTCGTTGACAGATGGAATCCTTAGATTTTCGATTGCGCGCCAAAATTTTTAGCCTTACGCGAAGGGTACCCCTAGACCTGTCTTTCGGCGGCCGAACGCTAGCGTTCGCGGAGAATTTGCTTCATTTAATTGTGACGTTTTGACAATTAGCATTATTTGCGTAGTTTTAACAAGAGAAAACTTAATATTATCGTAAGTATTGACTGTAAACATGATTAGTGACTTGTTTGTGGCACAATAATGCTATTAAATGAATTGAATCAGGTAATTGCGATGTTTGTAAAGTACGTAACATGTCGAAAGCCAGATAAGTGATTTAATTTACAATAAACTACACATACCATTGAGGATTTCTACATAAATAATAATAAGTTTCAGATAAAATGGCTGCAGAATAGCTGGCGCTCGAAATTGTGGGTTTTGAAGTTAACCACAACGAAATAAGAATCCCTTTCATTCTTAAATCAACTTGGGTGACAGTTAGCGCCATTAGTTTGACAGCAAACGTCACTTTAGAAGTGGTGAATCTGTAAAAAAGTCATTACTATCCAGCGAGGTAAGTACCTTTTCCCAAAACGTAAATCTTCGATAAATGGCTTATTTATGTCATTCATAAATAAAATAAGCAGTTATTAAAATGCATTATAATACAAAGTATTTGTTTTTTTAAGTTTTAGTTAGAAACCTTGCGTCACTTAATTATATTTCACCAATTTGTGTTTTCAATAATCGCTTAACAATTTCGTAGATGCTCTTAACCACGCTTCTTTAGGATTTTTTACTAGGTCTCTCCAAAATCGAACTTGTAAGGATATCAAAAGAACGAGAATCGCTTAATAGTTAAGAAAAGATGTTGCAAGCGACGGACAGCTATCTTTCGCAAACGATAGCAGTCGTTGACGAATGCTATCATTTAGCTTAAGGCTAAAAGAACGAGAATCGCCCTCCAGGGCTTGAAGGTAATCCAATCCAACGCCAACGCTAGTAACGTTGGAGATTTTCAACTGTTGATAATTACCGTTGGAAATAACGCCGACGTCATTTTATTTCTTGTGATTTATATTCTTTTAATAAAGACCGATATTTAGCGTTTCCATTACAACTATTTTTTTTTGTTTAAGTAGTTCATAGGTAATCAGTGAAGCACCCCATTCTCCTCCTCTTTTATTATTATATAAATATACCTGGTAGGTACTATCTACACACATTATTATTATAATTTTATACAGCGTTGGAATAAGATAAGGTGTTTTTTTAATAAAAATAATTATATGCACCAATAATTGAAATCTGTAAAATAAAATATTTATGTAGCAAAATTAACATTTTTCGTCATATTGTTTTCTGAAAAAATATATTCCTCTACTAACGCTTACTAACTCTTAACCAACAAAATTATTGATAAATGCCATTTTAAAATTAATTCGATTACTTATTCTGAACCGTAATAGGTAGGTGTATGTGTACTTCGGAAGTAAAACAATACTATCTTCATTAAATAGTTGCTATCCTCGTCTGTCTGTCCGCTTAATTCTTCTAAACTACGCAACGAATTTTAGAGAATTTATTCCAGAAGGCTTATACATATATATATTATGTGCATTGTGCATATAATATTTGTAGAAAGTAGAGAAAAGTTGATGTTTTGTAATAAAGTCGTTAAAAAAATATTTTCGTGCGCTTACATTGCTAACGTAGACCAAACCATATGAGACACATCAAAATAACGTACTACGGAAGTGCATATCATAAAAAGCCCTCACAACCTCAAAACTTTACCCCAAACCGTTTATAAGTCCCGTCCAACGCCGGGTACACGTCATCTAGTTATTAATCAATATATATTATAAAAGTAAGTGTACAATATACGTGCCGCTAAAACTCAGAAACGAGTCCCGGTACGATCAAGAGAGTTATAAGGTGTGGTAGCCCTCTATCCCCCATCCACTAAGGTTCCCGTTTTTACCCATAGGGCGCGCTTTTGATGATATAAGGGCTGGAATTTTTTCACTCAAAAAATTTGTATAACAATCCAGAACATTCGAGTGCATTTGAGAACATTCCACAAAATTCCAGAACATCCCGGAACATTCTAAAATGTTCGGGAATAGTCTGGAACATTCAGGAACATTACAGGCCGTTTCCTGATAAACTTTTAGTAAATTCGTAATCGTGACAATACATAAGTATCTTTAAATAGTATAAAACAAAATCACTATCGGCATCTGTCTGTTTGTACGCTTAGTTTTTTAAACTATACAACGGAGTTTGATATTCTTTAGAAAATTTCTTCCGGAAGGTTTACGGCAACGTCGGTTACACTACAACCAAACTAAACGTGTAATAATAATCCTGTTATTTATTGAATTTCTACATTTGTTCACATAATTGTGATTTGCTTGACGCTTTGCGCTGCGTATCGGCCTAATTGGATAAGAAAATCCAAAAAACGTCTAGTAGGAAAGTACATAGCGAAAATACCATTCAAAACTTTTATGAAATTAGGTACCAGCGCAGATCCGCGAAAAACCACGGGATAGGCTGAATTCTTCAAACGATTTTAAAAATGAAATTGAAATTCGAAGCAAATTTGAGTTATGCGCAGGACTAACGCACATAAAAATTCACGGGATGTTCCGAATTCTTGACAAATGCTGTGTATTGTTTTAATGATACCAGGGGGTGGAAGTGGAATTAATGATACGTGTATTTTATCTGCAGGACACACGGAAAACTTTGAAAATGCTTGGGAAGGAAAATACAGCGTGTCCAGCATTGCTATTGCCTTCTATTCAGGACTGTTTGCATTTGGTGGATGGAATTATCTCAATTTCGTCACTGAAGAACTACAAGACCCTTACAAGTAAGTATTTCACCTAACATTTCTCTACTAAATACTGATACCTTACTTAAAAACGTATTCACGAAATAAAAAGTAACGCATTTCTTTCACATTTTAAGGTACGATTTTTATTCGAAATAACTTTTATTGCTTCGTTCTAAGAATATGAAAACAGCGCATAGGTTTCATCAAGAAATTTGGATAATAAGTTTAAATTAATCATACTTTTATAGTATCTTAAATATTTGTTATTGGTAGGAAAAGCACGCACGTATGCAAAAGTCCAGAACGTATTAATAATCGAATGATGTTCCGAATGTAAAAACAACTAGAAACTAAATACAAAAATATAAAGAAAAAAAACTACAGGCCGCTTTAGAACAGGAAACCCTAGTGAGGACTGTGAAAACTGTGACATTATGCAATGCTATAATACACAATGCTTTATACTTGCATGGTGTACAGACTTTGCCATAGAAACTAACTAAAAAATAACAATAATCGAACACAAACGACGAGTATTACGATTTTTTTTTAAATCACAATGAACAACGACGGTGACTGAAAATCTGAAGTTACCTCGATCGTAATAAATACAAAAAAGAAAAAATATACAGAGACATGAATAACAATTTTTAAATTTACAAAACTATTGCCTCGATTATGGCCATCACTTCTTTAACCCCAAGACCTAAGAGCTTAAAGCTGTAAATAAGCTTTGTCATGAAAATGCACGCTTTCTAGAAGATCGGAAGAGGCTATGGTAAAAATAACCATCTACGTGACATTGCTCTAATGACGGCAATGCTGTCAATCAACATCTTTAAAAGTATTTCACAGAAATCACAAATATTAAAAAGACACATATGTCTTTTAATAATAATTCATACCTAATGAAGTGCGATTTGTCAGATCTAGAAAGGTTATTTTACTGCTGGATAAAAATGAACCCTTCAGATTAAGTGTTGTGTTTGGAACCGTAGATATAAAACATAATTAGTGTGACAATAGATACTAAATTCAAGGACTATTTCATTAGGCCAGATAACAGTAGACTAATATGTTGACACTCTAATTTTATCAAAACTAAATTACACTCCATTATTAAAAAAACCACAACTGGACGCTGAAGATCTTTCAAATTACCGACCCGTTTCAAATCTGCCTTCTATATCAAAAATATTAGAAAAAATCGCTGCCTCACAGGTCATATGTCACTTAAATTCAAATGAATTATTAACTAAATACCAATCTGCATATAGACGGTTCCACTCCACAGAAACCGGGTTACTACGTGTTTTGTCGGACATAACTACTGCCATTGAGTCGGGTAAACTGGCACTTCTTTCAGTCTTGGACATGAGTGCTGCATTTGACACGATTGACCATGACTTTCTTATTAAACGATTAGATGAATCATTTGGTTTAAACTGTGATGTTAAGACCTGGCTGACATCGTACCTGGCCAACCGTTTACAAGCCGTAAAAGTGGGAAAAAACCAATCAAATTATGCAACCCTTTCATCTGGAGTACCCCAAGGGTCCGTTCTGGGCCCACTACTCTTCATCCTCTTCACAAATGATGTCGCTAAAATAATAGAATCATTCGGCCTTCTATCTCACTGCTACGCTGATGACCAGCAAGTTTATTTTTACTGCTTACCAGAAGAAATAAACAGTCTAAAAATTCGTATAACTGAGTGTATAGAAGCAATTACTCGCTGGATGACCTCAAATAGATTGAAACTGAATCCCACAAAGACTGAGTTTCTGTGGACTGCTACAAGCAGACGTCAGCATAACATTGAAAACTCCCCAATAACCATTTCCGGAAGTGACATCACTCCAAAAACGTGCATCAAATTACTGGGTGTCAATCTGGACGCTAATTTTTCCCTTAAAACTCAGGTGAACAGAACTGTAAGCACGGGGTTCTTTCAATTAAGGCAAATTAAAGCAGTGCGGAGAAACCTGCCAACAGAGGCGACTAAATTGCTAGTCAATTCCTATGTTGTTTCACGTCTAGATTATTGCAACGGAATATATGCAAGTCTCCCTAAATGTCAAATCAACAAATTACAATCCGTTTTCAACGCCGCGGCAAGGCTTATCACCGGAGTATCTAAATACTCCCACATTTCAGAGCATCTCAAAAATCTGCACTGGCTCAAATGTCCTGAAAGAATCCAGTTCAAGGTATGCTGGATGGTATTTAAGTCACTTAACGGAATGGCTCCGGCTTATTTATCAGAATTGTGTATTCCAGAAGATTCCAATTCCCGACAGTCAACCCTTAGGTCAGCAACGTCATCAGCTATCGGAAGGTTGAAGGAACCAAAGCGCACACCAGATACTAAGTTCGGTGAGCGTGCTTTTGCCGTGTCAGGACCTAAAGCCTGGAATGGACTGCCACATGATTTGAGAATGATCGCAGACTCGACAGAATTTAGGTCTAAACTTAAAACGCACCTTTTCAGACAGTCGTATCCATAATTTCAGAAACCTCCACTTTCACAGTTGACGGCAATTTAAATTTAAATTAACAAAATGTAAAAAATACTAAAAATAAAATAAAATAAATAAAAATAATAATTAAAAATAAATAAATAAAAATGATAACAACTAACAATTTGTAGGCTTTTAAGACAGTTAAAATACATTTAAATTAAAATAAAAACTATAGCAGACTTAAGATCATGCGACGACCAGTGTTTTTTGATATAGTGTCCTCTGCGTGCAGTTCTATCTTTCATAAGCATAAACTTTTTAATATGTCGTTAACTCATCAGGCTTCTGAAATATTAATCGTTATATTTCTTAAATAAGCTGTCAGAAAGTCGGAGAATTTCTTTGTATTTTCGCTTCTCAATAAAATGCAAATAAATGGGATATTTCTGAATGTATCCAAAAACTAAAAACTGTTTTTGAAAGATGATTAATACAGTTTCAAATTTTATTATTAGAAATGAACATATAATAAAAATTTTAACGCAAGCACGGAAAGTTTTAAAATTGGTTCTCCTTACGTTTTATCGTCTAAACACTGAACTAAAATTACTGATAGCTAAAAAAATACATTTTAATATGCAAATGTATTCTAAACATTACAACCACCTCACTTTTTTTATCATTTCTTATAAAAATAATTAATAGAAAATTCACAATATTTCATGAATTTTTCTAAAATTGTGGTTTGATAGAAGTGTGCATTTGAATTATTCTGTGGTTAACTTCTTCATTTGTAGATAAAGATTGGTGTTTTTTTCTTTTTAACATCGCTTAGTTCATATTTCTAACAATGGCGGTAAGGGAGACACAACGATTTCCAAGAAACCATATGATTTATTCCATAAAGCGAACAAATTGACTCTATGGGTTATTTGTTTGTTCCCAAAACTGAACAAATTACCGTGAGGAGTTAAAGTGTATTTGCCGAATTTTGAAATTTGACTCCTACATTTTTATATACAGGGTTTTCCAATAAGAGGTGTTATTTTGAATAGCCCGCTATTTCGGTAGATGTTACTTTTGAAGCTGTTATTTTTTGACATTTCACAAGTAAAAACTACGCCATTGATAAAAATGGAACGATACACGCTTCAACGACGCATTGAAATTATTAAAATTCACTTGAGTGAATCAAATGCAAATCATCTTGAGTGATGAGGCCCATTTCCACATCAGTGGCTTCGTCAACAAGCAAAATTGTCGCATCTGGGGCTCGGAAAACCCAAGAGTTATTGTTGAAAAGCCTCTCTATCCTCAACGTGTGACTGTTTGGTGCGGTTTATGGTCCAGCGGAGTCATTGGACCCTACTTTTTCGAAAATGAGGCTGGAGCAACATTTACGGTGAATGGATTGCGCTGTCGAGAGATAATTAATGATTTTTATGGCCGGAATTGGATGGTATTGATCTGGACAATGTTTACTTTCAACAAGACGGCGCTACGTGCCACACAAGCAACGAAATCATTGATCTTTTACGATTGAATATCAAAATAACACCTCTTATTGGAAAATCCTGTAGTTTAGGTATATGTAAACGTCGCTACGCACCCAGTATATCTATATGGGCATTTGCGGGGTAAGAGAGAACCGCTGGCGGATGTTCAAATTAATTCTAACCTAACTAGTTTAACCGTGTTTCTTTAAAAATGATTTGTCTGAAGGTACTTAATTATTTTGTTAGTTTTATAAAAGCAGGTACTTACCAATTATAAAAAAAAACAAAACCATTTTTGAAAGATGTCATGGACATATCTAACGCATTTAAAGAAGAGAATTAAAAACAAATGGTAAAAGCTCTCTGAGAAATAATTTAAGTAGGTCAAGGAGCTTCCGCGTCGAGTTTCTCGAAGTTTTCCACCGTTTTATATAGAGAAAAGGCGCTTCCTTGAATCAACAAGTAGGGGGAGAATTGCGTTGATTGAATACTCGTCTCTTTAATTTCTGTAACTAAGTGATTACACAAAATCCATACATGTGACGTCTCGGGTAATTGATAAGGCCTCGACAGCACCAGAAGGGGGGGGGGGGGAGAAACCTCCCACTCGGAAAACGAACGAACAAATATCTTTAAACGTTTTATTGTAAAGCTTAGCAGTAAAAAAAATTAAATTGTGTCCATGGTAATCGAATACCTAAGTGCTGTAGTCTGTATATATTTATCTTAGTTAATGTTTTCACTGCATTCTAAAACCATTATAAAGTACAAGTTGGGTGGTTCAATTCGTAGAGTATTTGTATGGCTAGCAAGAGATTTCTGCTTTGCCCCTAGGCTTCATATTATTACATATTATGTTTGAATATATCTAGTTACTTGAATTTCACTTTAGTTTTCTTGAATGAAGAATCTTGGAAGTGAAGATTAACCCACTTCCCGATCTCGGCAGTTAGCACTAGCACAAACCCGCACACGCATTTTTCTGATGACATTTTATTAACAAATTAAAATGTATAGCAGTTAAGGCGATGCACTACGTCGTGTAATATTTTAAATTGAGCCGCTATCAATAACAACCCTTAGGTAGATGGTGATAAGGTTTAAATTCCCGCTTGACACCATCCGCCTGTTTTGATTTATGCAAGAAAAAAACATGGCCAAAAAGTGCCTTTTATTTTATTTTGTGTATGTTCAGGCATAAATATTTAATTTTTTTTCGATCATTTTATAAATAAATTAATTTGCCACATTCTACAATAAAATCATAACCGAAAATGGGTTCGTAAGTAGGAGATTTTGAACTCTAAAGCAGTTTTCATAGGCCTTATACATTATTTTTTTCTGGGCTTATAAAAAAAATTATCTAAAAAATACTCGATTATTTCAAAGGCCAAGAGGTATTCTACTCGCAGTATTTAATTAAAGCATCTGAAATATTTCTAGGCGACAAAATTTTCAAACCAAAAACATATGATTTTGCATTACTACGTATGGCATCGCCTTAATACTTAAAATGAATTCGGTGCTACCCAATTAGAATTTGGCTTGGGCGTTAGCGTGGTCCCTGGGGAGGAAAGTTCAATCCTCAGTCAATGCAAAAAAAAAATTAAATACATCTATTGATAAAAATAAATGTGTTATATTAAAAAAAAAACATTTTTTTCAATATCGGTCTTCAATAAAAGAATATAAGTCACAATATTTTTTTTTTTTTTATTATTTATTAATTTTATTTTAGAAATTTGCACATTAAAGGTTAAAAATTACTAATTAATATTTACATGTATTCCTTCCTTTCCTAAAAAGACCCTCCACACAGCATCCCCAAAGATGAGATGGGGAAATATTTTCCTCAGGGCCACCTGTGTGGATCTAATGTTAAAAAAATCGGCCTATAAAATTGATCTTTCTGTTTACTTTATTTTAATTATTTCTAATGAACGTATTACTAAAATCTCAGATGTTTCTAGAGGGATACCTCGAGATGTTACCAATTTACCGTCTAGAAAAATATAATCTGGTGTTTAATGCTAATTTTATAGTTTAAAAACGTTTTATAAAATTTTCAAACCGTTTTGCGTAAAATATTTTAATGAGGTCGTGGTTTTTATTAATCTTAAATATAAATAACTTACATCGGTAGGGATAGCTCAAGAAAAAAAATATTATTACGAATTCGTCGGAATTAATTTAAATGGGAACCTCGAGAAAACCCCCGTCATTAGAGTCTTGTGTCGCCATTGAATCTATATACTATTTTGATTATTTTCTGTCCAGTTATTTGACATTGAAATAATAAATAAGGTTTAATGTTTTGTCCGAATTACTAAGAAATATTCCACCCTCTTCACACTGCGGGTTTTGTTTTTTACAATTAAACCCCCTCATACCCAATTTCCACTGATTTATAACAAGTTTCTCGTTAAATATTTTTGAAGATAATATCTGTACATTTGTTTTGCCGAAAAGTTCATTATATGAAATTCCGTCGCTAAAAAAGCTCCGAAAATTATTGTATTTATAATACTCCGAATATTTTGTTCTGTTATTTAATATGTTATATGCACGAAAAAAAATACAGTGCATCTTTAAACGCAATTAAATTTGTAGAGAGATTTTTGCTCTATTTCAAACGAGTCGTGTTTTATTCAATATTTTCACCATTTACGTTTAATTATTATCGTATTTGTAATATTAACGCGCTCCCTCTCTGACATTCGTATTTACATATCTCTCTTTCAAACAATCTTTGAACGAGAAAAATGCTTAAATATTGCAAACAAACTAACGCAATTTTGTTAAATATGTATATATATTTTTTTATAAATATAGATGAGTTCATCTAAATGAAAAAATACTAAAAATATTGAAACTTGAAACCCTCCAGAGCTTTCAAACAGTTCAACAAAGAAACTCTTCCCGCTCCCTCGCTTCAGCCTTGGGCGAGCTGTTTACTTAAGTGCTCGCTACTGTATTACCAATGAGGTATCTCGGATAAAACGGCTATTTATTCTACTCTTTAGTCTTCTGGACGGTACTCTCGAACCTCTCCAAGCAGAACGTTTATTCCTTGATTTATGTATCTGAGTTTCTAGTTAATTCTAGTACACAGAGAGTAGGTACCATCTTCAGGCGGTAGCTACTTTTGTGGATTTTCTATGGAAATATCATTTCTTGAATGCTGGATATAATGTATCAAATATTTCTACTACCCATACTAAAGCTTTATCTTGGGGTTAAACGTAACGTTCGATAAAATCTACGCTTTCATGGATGGCGTTAATTTTATTATTTTATTAAATTACACTTTTTGCAATTATTACATTATGAATATGAATAAATAGTTTTGTCCGTATAAAAAATCTATTATTTCAAAAGAAAAGCATACAAATACTTTTTTTTTTAAAAGAAAGACAAACATTCCCGGGTTACGAATAACCTGACAATATTTGAAAATCTCCTACTACCACCACAGTAAGCTGAAAATGTTGTTTGTGTTGTGATGGAGGACTTAGCCAGCCGAGGAATTGAACACACTACGCCTGGGTGGGACCTAAACGCGATGTCAACTCGGCCATCGACCAAAAACGATTCACTCACCGATAAAATATTGTATGCCTTTCTCGAAAGAATTACTTTTTTATACGGACAAAACTATGTATTCATATTCAAACTGCATATGTACGAGCGCAAACAAATAATTCGTCTTAATATTATTAATACTAAGCATAAATTGCAAAAAGTGTATTTTGATAAAATAATTAAATTAACGTGTAGATTATAAACGTATGTTGCGTTTAACCTTAATGCTAATAGTTGTTTACCTGATGCAAGCATCTATGATGATTAAAAGTCAAACAAGGCAGTTGAATCCAAATTATAATATGATAAATTATTGAAATTACCAACTAGCAAGACCGGTTCCATGATATAGTCATTAAAAATGATGAAACAAAAACTAGGTTTAATTTACCTATGTAACCTATTTAACCTAGTTTTTATTTTTTCACTTTTCATGACTTTTTGTGGGTGTGTTGAATTGTCATTTTTATGAGATACCCGGTCACCAGCAAGACACAAACCTGTGTTGAGTGTCACTTTAAATGTTTCAAATCAAGATATTTATTAAAACACCTACAGGGAGCACGGCATACAGGATCTGTCTGCTAGATTCAATTGGAAAAACTTTCAGAATTAAAAGATTACCTACACAAATCGTCTATGAACGCATAGATTATAACGTACGTTGCGTATTATTATGTAGATTCTTGCAGGAGAAGTATGATATTTCAATTCAGAGATGTACTTTATTTCAAATAAATCCATTTCAAATGGAAATGCAAAATGGGTATTTTCCATTTTGCATTTTAAATGCTTTTCTAAAAACCATTTTGCATTTTGCATTTTAAATGCTTTTTCAATGCATTTTCCATTTTAAATGCTTTTTTGCAACATTCTTCCTACTATCTCCACTCATCTTTTTTTCATAAGCCCCAAATATCAGTCGGTCCTCAACCTCGCTATGAGAGATAATTTACATTTGTCAAGTTGCTCCCTGGTAGAAGTCCTGGCAATTGAGTGATACCATTACAAAAAATACTGAACATGGGGCCATGACGCTGTAATATTAAATGTTAGATAGCAGTTTCTATGTTTTTACGTTGGCAACATTTGTCCCGCGCAAATTTTTTGTTGTTCATAATCCGTAGTCGTGGCATTTTTTGATTTACCATCATGTAATATGTTTGTTCTACATTGATGTCCATTATTAAATGACAAAACTGTTTAAAAATTCTATAATTATTTTAATTGTTTGACCTGAGAAACCATTTTGCATTTTCAATGCATTTTGAAAATAGGTATTTTGCATTTGAAATGCTTTTCTAAAAATCATTTTGCATTTTCAAATGGAAAAGTTTTGACCCATTTCCATTTTGCATTTCAAATGGTTTTGGGTACCCATTTTGCACATCTCTGCATTTCATCAATATGAATATATTTGCACTTTTAACGATAATACAAGCACATTATAGAGAGAATAATATCATTGAAAGCACGTTTAATTCTTCGCCCTTTGTGCAAATTAATCTTTTTTCATATTCCTTAGGAAAAATACAATTTACAAACCACATTTTCTAAATCAGTTCGTACCGTCGCGTCATTGCCATAACAAAGATTTGAAATGCCTAATGCTTAAATAATAAACAAGACTATACAGTATTTTGTTTGTACTTGCATTATTAAATATAATCCGAAATCAGTACTGAAATTATTTTATAATAAAATTCCTGTGGTGGCTTATGGCCTCAATCTTTACGAGAAGTACCTAGTAATAAGTGTGGATAGGCTAGTTATAATAGAAAATATATTACATAATTTAATTCCTTGTTTTTTCAGGAATCTGCCCCGCGCCATTTGGATCGCGATGCCCCTGGTGACGACCATTTACGTGCTGGCCAACTTGGCGTATTTTACTGTGGTGACAAAACAAGAGATGCTGGATTCCGCAGCTGTGGCCGTGGTAACTTCATTTATTCTAAAAATAAATCTATTAACTAATTTTTTCAATGACCTTCGTAATGTATTCGGAAACGCCATTGCACAACTTTACCCTAAGCACTTAATACTTTAGCCTTCTACCGATTTTTAACATGTTTAACTCTTTATGTTTTTAAATGCACAAAAAATATATGTTTTTTTTAATATAATATTTATACATTTATTATGCCGAAACGGTAATTATATGAGATTCCCTAGATAGACAAAAATTGCAAAATAAGCCCCGAAAATTATTAAAAACACATTTTTTTCGTTTATTTACCATGTTATATTTCAAACGAATCGTGTTTTATGAAATGTTTTCGCTTAAATATTATCGTTTTTTGAATATTAGCGCACTCCCTCTAACATTCGTATTTACATATCTCCCTTTCAAACCATATTTAAACGCTCACTACGGGGCCGTAAATTCATTTTTATTTGCGTTTTGCCTCATTTTTTTCTGTCTTTTATGTGAAAATTCTTTTAAACACAAAATTATTAAAATCTTGCATATATTTCGTATCTTTTAGATCTTTCTAATCTTTTATATCACTCAAATCTTTCATATCATTCATATCTTTCAGATCCTTCAAACCTTTCGTATAATATTTCGGATCTTTCTAATCTTTTATATCATTCAAATCTTTCATATCATTCATATCTTTCAGATCCTTCAAACCTTTCGTATATTTCAGATCTTTCTAATATTTTATATCTCTCAAATCTTTCGTATCATTCATATATTTCGTATCTTTCGGATCTTTCTAATCTTTTATATCAATTAAATCTGTCATATCATTCATATATTTCAGATCTTTCTAATCTTTTATATCAATAAAATCTTTCATATCATTCATATATTTCAGATCTTTCTAATCTTTTATATCAATAAAATCTTTCATATCATTCATATATTTCAGATCTTTCTAATCTTTTACATCAATAAAATCTTTCATATCATTCATATATTTCAGATCTTTCTAATCTTTTATATCAATAAAATCTTTCATATCATTCATATATTTCAGATCTTTCTAATCTTTTATATCAATAAAATCTTTCATATCATTCATATATTTCAGATCTTTCTAATCTTTTATATCAATAAAATCTTTATTTTCATTCATATATTTCAGATCTTTCTAATCTTTTATATCTCTCAAATCTTTCATATCATTCATTTTATATTTCACATCTTTCATAATTTTCCAATCTTTCATATCTTCCACGACGTTCAAATTACTGTAATTTTATTAGAAACATCATTCATTATAGTTATAATTATTCATTTTTAAAACCAATCGATAGACGATACTTGTATTTGTATGCCGATCACCAAATTCCTCGAACATAATGTGAATTGCCTGTTTTTTCGCCTACAGACGGAACAGTAAAGCTTTAAAATAAACAAAATCTACAAAAAAATCATAAATATACACTTACACGAAGAAAAATGAATATTTCTAATTTATTAAAAATCTCCACAAATTATTGGAAATCTGGTTAAAAACGGGATTGCAGGCCTTAACGAAAGAATTAACAGGTTTCCTGATAAACTTTTAGTACATTTCGAATACATTATCACAATGTCGGAACACGTGTCTTAAATAAATAATAAAAAGCATTAATATATAATTAGCAATACCCACTTTTTTCCGTGAACTCTTTTCACACTCTTGTATAAACTTTTTTTTTTTTTCCATTTTCAGACTTTCGGTCAGAAGATGTTCGGGAGCGCCTATTGGGCCATCCCGCTGTTCGTGGCCCTCTCTACCTTCGGCGGAGTCAATGGAATCCTCTTCACCTCAGCCCGTCTCTTCATGACCGGGGCCCAGGAGGGCCACCTGCCTGACATCTTCTCGCTGGTCCACTCCAAGAAATTGACCCCTGTACCATCTCTTCTTTTCACGGTACGAATGCCAACATATATTTATCTATGGATTAGGTTTTTTGTGGAGTTATTATCTACTATAATATATTCCACTATATTCGGAATATTATTTTTCTCAACTTACTGTCTGGAGCCAGTGAGACCATGACATAGGGGGTGTTCCTGAACCAAACGGCACCTGGCGCAAGTAAATTTTTGGCACCACTTTTCAAACCAGTAGACGCCTAGATTGATGTGATTACACTGCTTACTATTACCAATAATGTTTGAATGATATGTATTTTTGTGATTTTGGTCTGATTGTGCCTGCATGCACGGAGAAAAATGATACTGTTAAAAATTCATTCCGAATATATCGAGAATACGTGTTCTTTTCCGAATAGATATATTGACGGCATGCTACAATATAAGTACGAGTATTTGTAAGAACACGTGTTCCGCCGTTCGCATAAAACATTTGCTCTATCAATTCATTCATTATAGGCCCACAGCCCCATTTTTAACAGGAAAACGAATAATTTGATCAGATTGTTAATAAATCAACAGTATTTCAAATCAGTAAGTTTTCTCCGTGTAAGGCCAGCTCTGCATGTCATTCCCAATTGGGGTGTGTTGTAAGGCTGGAGGTAATGGGGAGGGGAAGGAGATGGGGAAGAGGAAGCTGGGGAAGTAACTGGTTATTCAGATCTAGTCACTAAAGATGGTTAAAGCCATTTCACATCAAAGTTTAATTCTGAATGGTGGTCTTTCACTAGGGCGTTACTAAAAGGACATTCCATTCTGGAAAGCGTTTTTTTTTTTTAAATTATTTTTGATGAATTATATACTTCCCTATTTAATACATTATTTTTAAATATAAGTATTATGATAAAGCAATTCCAAATATTAGTTTATATATTATATTATTTGATAGTGCAGATTGATAAAATAATCGGTTACTAGTACCTAACCTTTCCAGGAAGACCGTAACTGCGTTTTAAACTAAAAAATTTTCTCTTTAAAAGTTGTAGGTAATTATATTTTCTACTAAATCTGTCAAGCTACTTTAGCGGAAAATTACACTGGTAACGAGATATTTGGGAAAAACTAGATTCTGGCGGGATGAGCTGGTCTTTTCTAAATGGCGGTGTTTGCACAAGTGCGCCAAGGTCGAAAACTTGGATTTTACATCAGGGGACCAGCGAAAAAACATTTTAAAAAATGTTACTACCGGAATGATTACGATCGCGACGCCCTTTTTTGCGCTAATTGCACTGGCTTAATAGATGCATTTAAAAAAATATTATGTATTATAATATAAATATAATAAAAAAGAAAACTTGAAGTGCCTTCCAGATTTGAATGGATATGAATGTGCCACTGACTTATTAAACACAAAAATGTTTGGAAATATAGGTACAAATTGGGCTTATATTGAGTATTTAAAAGACATAAACTATTATACTTAGGAGGTATTTCACCATCCTCTGGATAGCTTATCTATAAGATAACGTATATTTTTGATTTATTTATTTATAAAGTCCGGGTTTACTATTTATAAATCGAACCAATGAATAGTGGCCACATATCATATAAGTTAGCAGAGTTTTCTACCTAATGGAGTTATTTATTTATGGATAAGCAATCACCAGGATGGTAGAATAACCCCTTAAACCGTTGGTGAAAACAAGATAATAAGCGAAAGATCAAATAAAAATATTGTTTGATTTGGTCTTTTTTTCTAATATTATTTACATTTTTTATTTCTCCAGTGTTTCATATCTCTTCTGATGCTGTGCACGAGCGATATCTTTGCGTTGATCAACTACTTCTCCCAAATTCTGTGGCTGTCCGTTGGAGCCAGCATTCTGGGGATGCTATCTCTGAGGAAAACCAGGCCTGACCTACCTAGACCAATCAGGGTCAACACAATTCTCCCCGTGGCCTTCCTGGTCTGTATTGGATTCCTGGTCATAGTCCCCGCTATTGCTGAACCCTGGAACACAGCCATTGGTATTGGTATCCTGGTTTCTGGAATCCCCGTGTACTATGTATGCATCAAGTCGAAAAAGCCTGAAGCCTATGAAAAATTTTCTAGAGCAACAATGATTTTGACTCAGAAACTATTAGATTGCACTTTCGTGTCTGACTCTGAAAAGTTAAATAACCATTAATGATATTTTATTTATTCAAACTATTTATTGCCTCGTGAAATTACCAGACATTCCACTAATTATTGTTTAATGTTGAGGCTTATGTTTCTATGTGCCATTTGCCACCATTATACAGGTATATTTATATTATGATAGTGATTGCATTTCGTAGATTTGTGCTTTTATTGATTGGTGTTACCATGAAAAAAAAATGTTGCCCTTTTAGTTGAGCTTTTGTGAGTGAGTATTTTTTTACCCAATCACGCCAATGTATGTAACACGTGTTTTTGAATTTCGACAATTTTATTTGTCAAGAAGTCTATTTTGATATTTATTTTAAGTTGTATTAATTTTGACTTGTCTTTTTTATTTACTTGAAAATAATAATAAATTACCCATGACATTTTTAAAATTACTTTACTACACGTAGGTGCTGCAATGTAAAAAAGAAAGACCAATAAAATTAATGTTTATAATAATTTTAAGAAATAAAATAGATATTTAAAATCGAATAAGAATGTTATTGTGAATAATATTGAGCTTGGCAGGTTTTTAAAATAATGTTGTTACCGTCTACTTACGTAAATAAGTTTGCCAACACAAATAAATGATGAAAAGATTTAAAACACCGGCAAATGTAGAAAAAAAATGATATTTTAAGGCACAAGTTATTGAAGATTTTTTTTAGTAAAATTAGTATTTGTTTGCATCTAAGTCGCTTGTATATATAAATATAACATTTTCAGTCATCATAACATTTAATTTTCGTTAGTTGCTATGAAACCGTGGACCCTTTCTCATTATACTGACTATTATTTACTACTAATGTTTGTGTAACGGGCTTCTACGATTAGTTGTAATAAAATTAATTTATAATTCAGTAATACTATGTTTATTTAATGTAATAAATTATGTTGTGTTGTAGTGAACTATTTAAAAAATATATGCAATTGAAATAAAATATGTTAAAATATGATGCGTTTTATTTTTCATGTGTTTTTTAAACAATATTTCAAGAGTGATGCAAGATAATTTAAAGGGTAGGTACTACCCACCCTTCTGAAACAATCATGAACCTTTGGTGGACAGGTTTCAGTAGGCAGGGCAGGCCCTGTGCAGGCGCAATCAGAGCAGTCCGCTCCGGGCACCAACTTGCAAAGAGGGTGGAGATTGAAAGATTGTTTATTTTATTTAATTTTAGTGGTTAGAAGAAAATATAATGAAATTGATTGATATTTTTAAAACCAAATGTTTACATGCATAAGGATTACATTACAATGTAATCTGTTGTTAAAACCAAATATTTACTATGGGTTCCTATACAGTTTAGTTAAAATTTTAACTTGATATCAGCAATTTAATTTTAATTATAAAATTCTCTGTTCATATGTGTATGCCCTATATACTCAAAAACTACTACAAGAGGTTTTTACCAGTACCAGGCGCCGTACATATGGTCGGCCAAATAAATAACGGCGCTAAAAATAGGTAAAAGTAATGTCTTGAAATTAATCACAGTCACAAATAAATTTAAAACGTTCTCTATAAACTAGTGAAATAAACCACAAGAATTTATTTTGTGAACACAACCCAATTTGTTGGCCAATACTGGTACGTTGAACCGGAATTTTGACAGAGTTATTACATTACCTATTTTCCCTATTTCAAAATCAGAAAGTTTTCAATATTAATATTGAAGCGTTAGGTTTTTAATCTGCAATTATTATTAACAAAACAGTTGTAAGTAATATATATATAAATATAATATATTTTTTATAAAATACTATTTTTGTTAAAGAATATATTGAAATGTTAACTTCAGCTAGGGATTAGTCACCGAACCTCGGTAGTGTGCAGTCGTGTTTACCAGTGCTCTGTGTTTGACGGCTTACTTTGACGGCGGCGCGGCGTACAGATAAGATTTATTTATTGTTACCTTTTCGTATTCATTATTTTTGTTTGTGTTATTGGTTTGCGACGAAGTTGCGTGTATTATTTCTATCATTTATTATTTATAAAATAATAATTATTGTTTAATTTTTTTTTTAAATTTGTTGAAATGGAGGAAGATGAAAATCGACCTCCGGACCCTGAACCCATTTCTAATATTGTAGACGACTACGATACTGATGATACCCAGACTTCTGTAACCCTTCCTTCACGAAAACGACGTCCTCCGCTTTGCCTTAATGTACCTCCTAAAATTAAATCTCTTTCACAATCAAACGAAGCCCCAATCTCTCATGGAAGTTATAATGATACCATTCCTCCAGAAGCAAAAGCCATTGAGCTTATGTATTCTATTTCATCTTCAGCTCCATTTATTGTCAATATCCAAAGGACTGAACAGGGGAAAATAATTCATCCCCTGGATTTTGGTAAATTTATTTTTAGCTCAAAACTCAATAACCTCGGTATTATAAATGGATCAATAAAACCGGAAGGTCGATACAAACTATCCATAGAATTTAAATCAGCCACATTAGCTAATGATTTTGTTAAAAAAATAGGTTCTCTTTCAAATAATAAATTTAAATCTTTCATACCTACATTCAATTTAACCAGAATGGGCAGAGTAAGAGGTATCCCAACCGATCTATCAGAAACAGAAATAGTAGATGCTCTTAATGACTCTCAATTAACTCCAAAAGTTTTAAAAGCACGTCGTTTGAATTTTAAGGATACTTCCACCGGCACCACTATATGGAAACCTTCCCAATCCGTTGTTATTACTTTCGAAGGTCAAACATTACCATCCCGTGTATTTATTTATTATAACGCTCTTCCCGTTGAAATATACAGATTCCCGACTATCCAATGTTTCAACTGTTGCCGTTTTGGCCATTCAAAACCTATTTGTCGTTCCCCTCCTCGTTGCTTCCATTGTGGAGAGGATCATCCCTTTGAACAGTGTCAAAATACAACGAATAACCCTATTTGTATTAATTGTAAGGGCAACCATACTGCTGTTAGTGTGGCCTGTCCAGAGTTATCTAGACAGAGAAATATCAAACAGTCAATGGCTGCAGACAATATTTCCTACTTTCAGGCCTCTAAATTATTCCCTCCTACAAAAAAATCTTTTGCAGAGATAACGTCTAACGCTTCTCTCTTTCATTTTTCTTCCCCTAAATCCCCTCTATCATCTTCCCACAAAGAAACAATTTTCAAACCGATAAAATCTAATCCAAAATTTATTCCTTCTTTCGATAAAAAACTACATAATGAACTTTTACTTAACCCGAATGGGAATAATAAATCCCAGGCTCCCAATGGGACTGCCTTAAAAAACTGTTCCACTTCCGATATCTTCCCTAAAGTCACAATTGAAAATTCTTCTTTTATTCAAACTTTAATTACCCTATTAATTACGATCCTTTCAAATAACAATAAAGTACCGTCCAACGCTGCCGATTATATGAAATCTTTACTCTCTAGCCTTCCCGATGTATCCGCAAATGAACAAAATACTTCAATGGAATAGTAGAAGTCTATTCGCCAACAAAATTGATCTTGTACAGTTACTTGATGAACATAATATTTCAGTTGCTGCCATCTCCGAAACGTGGTTAAAACCCTCATACCAATTTAATATTCCTGGATATCATTGTCTAAGACATGATAGACTGGATGGCAAAGGTGGCACTGCTCTTATTATACATAATTCTATCCCTTTTAAACAAATTATTTTCCACACTCTCTCCAATAATTTTCAGATAGTAGCTGCTGTTATATCTGATATTACATTACTATCAATATATATCCCTCCCTCTACAATTTTTGTTGAAAACGAATGGTCAACATTTATATCCCAGATTCGTCCCCCGTATATGATACTTGGGGACTTCAATGCTCATTCTCCTTCTTGGGGCAGTGAGTTAACAAACCGTTCTGGCCATAATCTATTAGATTTTATGGATACCTATAATTTATGTATACTAAATGATGGATCTCCAACTCGTTTCACTGCCCCTCAACATCGGAAAAGTGCAGTCGATTTATCTCTTTGCTCATCTTCGGTGATTCCCATATGTTCTTGGAACATTCTTAAAGATCCCCTTTCCAGTGACCATTTTCCTATAATAATTACCTTCCACCATCTATCTTCCACGCATTCCTTTTCGATAAACAATAGTTTTAAATTTAAAACGAAAGACGCGAATTGGAGAATTTTTTCTTCAGAATTAGACTCCATTGTTCAAGCATCTAAGTCTTCCCTTGTCAACACTAGTTTACAATGTGAATTATTTCCTAACATGATAATAAAAGCTGCAGAAAAAACACTTAAAAAACGTAATGTTAACATTAAGATAAAACATTCCACCCCATGGTGGGATGAAGAATGCACTAGTGTCGTTAAATCCAGAAGAGAAGCAATTTCCATTTTCCGTAAATGTATGTCTTTCGAAAATTACCTTTCTGTGAAACGCGCCCAGGCAGAAGCGAAACGCATTTTGAAAAACAAAAAGCGGTCTGGATGGCGAAAATTCTGTGAACGCTTGTCTCCTGAATCTCCCCAGTCATCCGTATGGTCCAATTTAAAAAAATTCGGTTCGTCATATACTCCGCAGCGTTCTAAACATATTCCAGAAGAAATTATTATAGGTTTTGCTGATAAGATAGCTCCTCCGTCAGTTGCCAGATGTGAGGAAATGCCTTCCTTTATTTCTTATCCATCTCACTCTAGCTGGCTGGACTCTTCTTTCTCAGTAAGTGAATTAAATCGAGTAATCAATTCCCTTCCAGACTCTTCTCCTGGCCCTGATGGAATCTTATATAGTTTCATTAAAACATTCTCAGATATGTCGGTTGAATATTTTTTATCCCTAATTAATTACATGTTCGAAACAGGATTTATACCGGAAGTCTGGAAAGTTCAAAAAATCCTTCCGATTTTAAAACCAGGCAAAAATCCATCTGAAATCTCATCCTATCGTCCTATTGCTCTTTCGTCATGTTTAATGAAAGTAGCAGAACACTTGATAAAGAACAGATTGGAATGGTTTGTTGAAAATAACAGAATTATCTCTCCTAATCAATATGGCTTCCGGAAAAAGAAATCAACCATAGATAATTTAAGTGTGTTAACAACAGACATCCGTATATCTCAGTCCCTTAATTCTTGCACTCTGGCCACATTTCTTGATCTTTCGTCAGCTTACGACGATGTATTGATTAACATTTTGAAAGAAAAATTAATTAAAATAAAAATTCCCTTAAAACTAGTTCAATTTATTATTAATTTACTAACAGACAGATCCATTATTATCCACTTTTCCTCAAAAACGATAAATCGCAAACTATGGAAGGGGTTACCTCAGGGGTCCGTAATCAGTCCTTTATTATTTAATATATATATAAGTGATTTAGACAATGTAATTCCTTCATCTATCAAGCGACTTTATTTTGCTGATGATTTCCTTATATATTTGTCACACAAAAATCTATCGCGCTCTGCGAAGGAATTGAATTTGGCTTTACATAATATTAAAGTTTGGTTGTTGACTAATGGGATGAATATAGCTACGTCTAAAACCAAAGTAGTGGCTTTTACGCGCAAAAGAAAAATACCCCCCTTTTCTGTCTACTTTGATAATGTCCCTCTTCAAATCGTTAAGCAAATTAAATTTCTTGGACTACTTTTGGATCATAAACTTTCCTGGCTCCCGCATATTCAGAACATTTCAGCTAAGTGTGAAAAGGGGCTAAATATTATGCGAGCTGTTTCCAGAGTGTGGTGGGGATCTCATCCTACTACTCTTAAATTAATGTATGGTGCTCTAGTGCGAAGCCATTTGGATTATGGAACATTTCTTTTTGATCCTCTTCCTAAATATTTGGACAAAAAACTTGAAAGAATTCAGTCCAAAGCGCTCAGAATAATTATTGGAGCGATGAAATCTTCTCCAATTAATTCTCTCCAGGTAGAATGTGTTGATCCCCCCTTAATTTTAAGGAGACAATTCCTAGCTGATAAATATATTTTTAAATCTTTTTCTATATCGCGTCACCCTTTAGAACAAAGCCTTGATTATTTGTTCAATTACTTAAATAACGAAAAAAGATCGACAGATAAAAATCGACTTCCTCTCCTTCTAAAAAGTTTTCTTTCATTCAAATCTCTGTCTTCTTCCCTCCAAAATCTACAAAAAGATCCTATCCTTCCTATTTTCACCATCCCATTTGATTCTATCAATTATATCCCCAACGTTATAACTTCAGACTTCCGAACTGATATTTTAATCTCATCTAATCAAAATGTTGAGGAAAAATTTAAAAACATTACATCTTCTAAGTTTCCAGAATTTTCTCTCATTTACACAGATGGTTCTAAGTCTGATAACAAAGATTATGGAGCTGCGGTACACATTCCCGAATTCGATTTAGATTTGTCTTATAAATTGCCTAAAGAAATTTCCATATTTACTGCAGAATGCTTCGCAATTGAACAAGCTTTGAGCCTAATCCAGCTTTTCAATATTCGACGAGCCTTACTGTGCACTGACTCACTAAGCGCAGTGTTGAAAATTTCCTCAAATATCCATAAACCAGAAGACTATATTATTTATAATATCAGAAACACCCTTAAATCTCTAAATGAATTAAATTTCGAGACAATATTGGTTTGGGTCCCTGGCCATTTAGGAATTGAGGGTAACGAGAAAGCCGATTCTCTAGCTAAACTTGGAACAATTTCTGGCTCTAATCCTTTAGATTTTAGAATTCCTATCTCTGACGTCATCCCAATTCTTAAATCCAACATGATCCGCTCCTGGGAAGAAAATTGGACTAACACGAAAACCCGAACTGGTGCTTTTTATGCTGGAATACAAAATCATATTCCAAGTAAACCTTGGTTCCACGGCAAGAAAAAATCCAAAAGATTTATATCTTGTATCTCGAGAATGAGAATTGGTCATTGCTCCATTGCATCCCATTTGTTTAAAATCCGGGTCCTAGATAGTCCACTCTGCCAGTGCGGTATGGAAAATGAGACTCTTGATCACGTTTTCTTTAATTGTAAAAATCATTCATCCTTCAAAGGCATTTATCGTTTACTTATAAAAATCACCCACCAATCTCCCCTTAGTATTCCTTATTTACTTTCTCTCAACAATTCTCGCATTTTCTCAGTTCTATTCAAGTTCATAGACTTGAATGACTTCAATATTTGAGATTTCCTATTCCCGTATAGATTTCCCATAAAATTATAACCATCTCCCTTAACTTTATCGGCACATAGCACTCTCTTTAGGGTGAATTGCCTTATACAAAAAAAAAAAAAAAAAAAACTTCAGCTAGAGTTATACAAAATGTTCCACAGAGTTCGAGGACTCTTTTTTAATAGTGTTTTCTTTTCGAACAATATCTTACAACTAACTTTTTATTAAATCGAGCGCATTCTTTTCAGGTAGTCTTGGCGATCTCGCTCTAAAGGAAATGAAGGTTAAGAGAAAATAACTCCATATTTATAATTTTAAAAACAGTTTTACTAGTTATTGTCATTTTACTATTTATTCATAATTATATGGTACATTTACCTATCTCACTTAATTCAAAAGACGGAAATAATTTAATTAGATTTTTTTTAAATTAGAGCACCTGACCCCGACTAACCCTAATTAGGAATTTTCCGAAAGATTTTCTTAGGTATTCTTCTCATAAACATTTCTTATCAGAATACAAGTAAATTAATAATTCGGCCTTATGTGCGCCTTTGGTTCAGGGCCGGCCCTGTAACATGAAAAGTAAAAAGGGAAGATGAAGGTTTGTAAAAAATATTTCAAGGTTGGCTTGTACAGACACTTTTCTGTGAAAAAAACGCATAAGGCCGCTCTCAAGCTCGTGATTTAGCTCGAAGTCCGAAATTGGATATATCTAAGTTAATTTCCTCGCACTCATGGTTTTGCATACGCGTCAAATGAGTCGATAAAATATTGTTTTTTTAACAGTAAAAATGTGACAATGGTAATAGAAAAAGTCGGGGACGCCTGAGGAACGCATTATCTATTCACTGGAATGATACACGGAGTCGAAATATTGTTCCCCCCCCCCTCTAATGAAATTTGTATCCAGGATAATAAATTGAAATCGCGAATTTTCATGCGAAATTCCTTAATTTTACGCAAAATACCTACGTCAATTTTCCCCTTTTCACGCAAATAACGCGAAATGCGCATTTTTCAGGCGATATTCTGGTATTATAAGAAAGTAGGTACGTTCTGAATATTTATTGTGTATGGTTTTGACAAGTTTGAACAGCCATAAAATGGAAAGCAAATTTTGGCGCGTAATTGGTAACAGTGAATCTGCAAAAAGTGTGCTGAATCCCATTAGAGGTGGGTCCTATGAGTACTTTTCGTTACTGGGTACAATGAGTACAGGTACAAAAAGATACCTGGTAAAAATACCGGTGACAAAATACTCAAAAGTATTGATTCAGAATAAGTAATTCTAATGAACCCGCGTAAATTCTGCCCACGTAATCCCCACAAATATTCTACAGGAGCTTGATTCCCCTTTTTATTATTCGAAATCCATGGGGGGGGGGTTGAATTTTGAAATCTATGGGGGGGGGGTTGTTACAGAACTTCGCTGAAAAAGAAAGGAAACAGGCAAAATCATCATATATGATTCCCCACAATATTTTTTTCAAAATCCATGGGGGGGGGGGTAGCTACGGAATTCCATCGAAAAAAGTTTCCCCACATTTTTCCCGTCGCTAAATATCAGATCAAATACCAGTCACAATACTACCCATACTAAAAATACCCAACAAAAATACTCATCAAAAACACCCATCGAAAATACCCATCAAAAATGCCTACTAAAAATACCCATCAAAAATACCCATCAAAAATACCTATTAAATACTTGTCAAAAATACCTACCAAAAATACCTGGTAAAAGTACCTATTAAAAATATTTAGTCCCGGTATAAAATACTCATGAGTATTTTGGAACCAGGTATTTTAGAGATCTGTCACAAGTACAAAGTATCGCATGGAAATACCCGGTACTTTTACTGGGTACGATAAATACGCCTCACCTCTAAATCCCATGTGATGAAAATGTACTATTTTGACTTTGTATTGTTCTGAATCTGTGATATGATGAGCTATGACTGTGTTGAATTGTCATGTAAGGAATTATATGTTGAATAAATTTGTTATGAAAATTCATCAGATGAATTCTCATATTTTGAGTTAACACGGAACCGCGAATGGTATATCTGCCATCTGGTTTGTTATGGATATATCTATGGCAATGGTCTACGCGTTTATTGTTTATTGACTTGAAATGTCAAAAACTGGACGAAGATATTGAAAAATATTTGTGATTTTCTAAACGTTCTTGGGAATTCTTTTATAAATGTAACGAAAACTTATTATCTAAAGTTAATCATTATAGTCGACCCTTGGAGGTGATCTAAAGAAGTTATCCAATTTCTATTATTATTCGAACTATGGATATCTGCAATAAATATGAAATACACGGAATTGTTTTGGAGAATCTTCACAATCAGAGAAAATTTGGGAGGTTCTGTGACATTCGACTAGCTGTGGGAAAACAATTTACATGGATTCATTCTGCGGTCATGTGTTCGGTGAGCCCGCTTATAAATAAGAAATGCTGCAACGCTTTACGGTTTCCTAAAATGAAGAATTCTAAAGCGTTTTCCTTCACCTCACCATTAACAATCAAACTTTGTGAAAAGGACAGTGTCGAATGTTTTCAATGTTTACTATTATTAATCGACATTATATACGGACAGAAAATAGAAATAGGAAGTGACCATACTGCCCACATTTACACCCTTTGTAAACTATTGAGTTTCTCAGAGGTTCTTCTGAAATCAATCTTCAAACAATTAAAATCATCTTCCGACGAAGCTGGTATTAAGAAATATCAAATAACCGAAAATTCGTGCGATTCTGAGAACAGTGATGATTCTTGCAGGCCTGATACCATAACTAGCCTAAACAATACAACTGTTGAAGTGCATCCAATATTGAAAAACCAGAATAAACAGACACTTCGTTCAAAATATATAACAGGTCTAAAAGCAATTCCTGGAAAAATGCAATCTTGTATCGAGTGCAAATATAAATGTTATAAAGCGTTTGATTTACTAACGCATTTACGCAATACGGGTCACGGCGAAGACGTGTGTTCTCTCTGTTTCATCAAAATAGAATCAGCGCAAGAATTAAATACCCATTATAATCTGCACGATCATCCGAAACCATTCTTTTGTACTTTTTGTGATGCGAGGTTTCAAACTAGAACCCTGCTCAGTCAACATCTGCCGAGGCATTCTAGTGAGACGCCATACACTTGCTCCCATTGCAAGAGGGGATTCAAGTGGAAACACGGCTTAAACAGTCACCTTATTACACACTCCAGTGAGAAGAAGCATTTATGTGACGAATGTGGGTTTAGCACCACTCACGCTAAAACCCTCCGCGCCCACAAACTTACCCATACCGGGGAACTGTTCCGTTGCTCTCATCCTGGCTGCACGCACACTTCATCCAGAAAAGAAAACATGAAAATCCACCTAGGAACACATAACAAAGAAAAACCATTTGTTTGCGAAATATGCGGGCACAAATTCACACAGAGTAAAAGTCTCAAACGTCATGCACTCAAACACAGCGCTGGCCGCTGTTTTAACATTTGTCCACACTGTCCTTTCAAGGCTTTGAGGACAGACAACCTAAAGTCACATATTCTCAGGCAACATACTGAAAAACCGCTAAATCTAGAACTGAGTGACAATTTTACAGAGACGTTAATAAACACAGAGTGCGCCCTTATCAAGTGTGAGCCAGATGTCTATGTAAAGATTAGTGTAAAGGAAGAGAATGATCTTTCTGTATTGGCTGATGCAGCTTCTTCACGGACCAAAATACAGAACCCTGATTTGATTACTGCCGTGGAAGATTCCCAACTTTGTTCAATATCCAGAAATTTTGATAATTTAATTGCAAATCCAACTTTTCTGGATGTAAAACCCAATTTATCGATCAACATTGACCAAATTCACATGTTTGTTCCATGCGATGAAAATGGATTGCCGCAGAGTTCTTAAAATAAAATAATTTTGTAATTCAATAGGAAAATTTTGCTTTACTTAAGGCCCATTCAAATACAGGTTTCAAAGACGGATTACACTTATGCTGTGGGTAGCGAAACGTTTATTTCCACCTGTCTAATCGGTCACGTCCGTGCCGTCTGTGAATAATATGTGCACTGCAATCGTGCGTGAAAAAAAGCATCTAATGACTGATATGGTTAGCGATAGCACCCGTGTTTCGAAAAACAAGCGTAAAGCGGAATTCGCGTGGTTCTAGTTTTGAGCTAGCCGCAAAGCTCATACAAATTCCCGGCGGAATGCCGCTTGATGGTTTTCGTTACACAGCGTCACCGAATATCGCTTATATCTGAACAGGCCTTTATTTGAGTTCTAAACTACATTTCATCCGCGGAAAAATAGTGTTAATGCAATTATTTGTAATGTACAGGTAAAGGTTACTGTTACAAGCCAATTAAAGTGAGAGAAACCATCTATGCCTGCAAGTTACATGGAAGCAAAGCTTTGTTTAATTTTTATTGTTCGTTAGCAAATGTTAGTGTGTATGCTAACTTCTGATCCTTCCTCAACTCAAATACCACTGATCAGTAATGGCAGCTTGCATTCATTAAAGCGCACACATTTTTGGTTCAAATTAGTAGGTACATAAAATAGTTTTCAAAATAAAGTTAAGCCATGTTTGATGTGTGTTGAAGTGATAATTAATTTTTCTAAGATAAATATATTTTTCTTCTTTCCTGGAGACTTCTTACAATAATCATAAGAAGTTTTGAAAATGGTTATGTTTTCCAGAATGCTGCCTATTGATGCGTATTGACATGTGCTTTAAGATTGTCTATACTTCGAGCCTTCAACGGGCAGTGTGGACAAACATTTCCCATCTCATTTTCATTATGAATCAAGGAATGTCTTTTCAGAGTCTTTCTGTGTGAGAATCGATGTCAGCACAGTTCGAGGGCAAAAGAAACTATATCACGGCTAAGTCAGAAAACAATCTTGCATGTTTTTCTTGAAGTGTGGAGACAGTTTGAAAATGAACATTTGAATAAGTTGCTTCTCTGGGAAAGTTTACGGGTCTGGAATAATCTGGCGTGCAGCGTTTCTTTTCATCAGAGTGGGTGTTTGAATAGCAGTTTAGTATGCCTCTTTATAAATGCTTTTGGACAGTGAAGACATTTAAATAAGCACTGACTTATTTGACAGGGGAGATGTTGAGCCATAACTAAACCACTCATGTTGAGCTAAGAGACTCCCCGTCTGGAACCTTGAACTGCAGCAGGAACAGAAGTAAGGCTTGGGATGTTTGTGTAGGTAATCTTTTAATTCTGAAAGTTTTTCCAATTGAATCTAGCAGAGAGATCCTGTATGCCGTGCTCCCAGTAGGTGTTTTAATAAATCTCTTGATTTGAAACATTTAAAGTCACACTCAACACAGGTTTGTGTCTTGCTGGTGACCGGGTATCTCATAAACATGACAATTCAACACACCCACAAAAAGTCATGAAAAGTGATAAAACAAAAACTAGGTTACATAGGTAACTATTAAACCTAGTTTTTGTTTCATCACTTTTAATGACTATATCATGGAACCGGTCTTGCTAGTTGGTAATTTCAATAATTTATCATATTATAATTTGGATTCAACTGCCTCGTTTGACTTTTAATCATCATAGATGCTTGCATCAGGTAAACAACTATTATCATTAAGGTTAAACGCAACATACGTTTATAATCTACGCGTTAATTTAATTATTTTATTAAAATGAACTTTTTGCAAGTTATCCTTTAAAATATTAAGATGAATAATTTGTTTGTGCCACGTACATACGCAATATGAGTATTAATAAATAGTTCTGTCCGTATAAAAACTCAATTCTTTCAAGAGGGGCATTCAAATACATTATTGGATTGAATCACTGACAATATATTGAATTTGTATGCCTTTCTTAAAAGAATTGTGTTTTTGTACAGACAAAACAATTTATTCATATTCGTATTTCATATGTACGGGCACAGACTAATATTTCAAAGCTAACTTGCGAAATGTCTATTTAAGTGAAATAATTAAGTTAGCGCCATCTGTGAAAGAGCAGATTATGAATTCTTTTAAGTTAACTCTTCAAGTTAAACGCGATGCTCGTTATATTCTATGTGTTCATAGATGGCGTTAATTTTTTTATTTTATTAAAATAAGCTTTTTGCAAGGTATTGCTTTACAATATTAAGAAAAATTATTTGTTTGCACCCGTACATACTCGGTATGAATATGAATAAAATAGTTTTGTTCGTTTAAAAACACAATTCTTTCGAGAAAGGCATACAAACTTAATATTGTACCAATGATTAAATCCAATGTTGTATTTGTATGAATTTATTGAAAGAATTAAGTTTTTATACGGACAAAAGTGTTTATTCATATTGCATATGTACGGGCGCAAACAGATAATTTGTCTTAACATTGTAAAGCAATACCTCGCAAAAAGCGTATTTTAATCAAATAAATTAATTAACGCCATCTATGAACACGTAGAATATAACGAGCGTCCCGTTTAACCTTAACTATTTTTAAGAAAGCTTGCAACATAAAAATCAGGAGTTTCATTTTCCGAATGTTCAGTGCTTTAAAACATTTTCGGATTTACCGGAAGCAATGCTTATTTGGCAACAAATTGTCAACGATATTCAGTGAACTATAATAATTTTGAAATGATTATGATTGTCCTGATCTATATCAACTGTGGAACCATAAATAAAATCCATAAATTTATCTAGGCATGTGAAGCAGTCGAATGAAACTATTCCTTACAAACGAAGAGGGAAATGATTTATCGACAATATTAAGTTCACAGTGTTTTCTGGATTTGATGTAAGCACAGTCAAGAAATAATCTTATCGGGCACATAACAGAAGCGTGTTGTTTTCCTATAGTTAAACGAACATCGCAAAAATGTCCCGTTATCCGCTGTTTAGAGATTACTGATAATTATATCACCTCCAGGATTATTGTTGATACAAGAAGTCATCATAAAATATTCATTATATAGGTACTGATAATAAATTACTCTTGAAATCGTAAAACCTGAATACATCCACAAAATAACGATAGCATAAATAAACCAATCACAACGATAGTGATGTTAGATATTGATGGAATCGCATGAAACGATAATAAAATAATGTCTATTCAGCAATAAATATTAGAATTAAACAAACTACTCTCTACAATCAACAAATCATAAATAAACCAATCACCCATTCTCTAAATACAGCAGTGTTGCCATCTCAATTTTCAAAATAAAGCCAGATGTTACCCGAAAAAGAGCTAGAACATTGTATTCATCATGAGGAGAGACAAACCCGAATATTCGTGGTCGAAGGTCGCGGCTAGAGAAATTCTGATGTATAAAAACAAGATTTGAAATAACTATTAAAATGTCGTTTTTCGTTGGTCAGTTTTGTATTTAAAAAAAAGAAGCTGACGGCCTGAGGAGGTGAGTTAGCAGCATGGACCTAAAAGCTAAAAGCCCTGGACAGAGCATTAGTGCAATTTTGTATGAATGGCATCGAAGCCAAATCTAAGATGAGGGGTGTTTTAGTGTTGTATTGTTATAACAGTATGTTTGGGTATTTGATGAGACAAAGAATGGGATCCGTCATTAAAAAAATTAAGTAGGTTTGGCATTTTTCATACATCTTCCGCCTCACCCCACGTCTTCAAATTGTTACTCACGTCACGAAGCGTTCAATTTCAATGGCCATAGAATTACATCATAAAAATGTATTTAATAAGGTTAGCTCATCCAGAGGGAAGAACACAAGGTTCGTAGAAAACGTATTTAACAAGTTTGCCTGTACCTTTCGAAAAAAACGCATTCGGCTGCTCTTGACGTAGCTCAAAGACCAGAAACAAAATAAATTATACATTTGACAGCCGGTCCTTGTCCATTAAGGCAATTCGCCAATACTCTACTCGTTGTTAATTATTACCCAACTCGTTCTGACACTATTAAGCTTGTTTTACATATGAAGGAATTAGTATTGGTTTAAAAAATCGGCTACATACGGTTCCATAGTAAAAATACTTAACAACATACCTCCTGGAATTATAATATCTTTGGATTGGAAGTACGATGAAAGCAAGTAAGCGGTCGATTTAGCCCGCTTAAATTTGAACGAGGAATGTCGAACATAGCGAGTGGTTCATTTATGATAGCGAGGATACGGACCGGCTGATATACCGGGCCTCTGAGACCATGATCGAGACACCCTCCCCTCCCCTCCACAGGATGGTAAATTTTTGGTCTCATTGCCCCTTTCAGACGCAGCAATTTTAGTTGAACGACTTTTATTGAACGACCAAAATTGAACAAGATATGGTTCAGACATTTCAATTTAACTCGAGCCCATATTATTAATTAAGATGGCGTCAAGTGAAGTTATCGCCGAGTGCGTCCTTATGATTTCGAACCTTTTACGGAACGAACTTTAAAATATAAAAAAGCGCAAAATACATAGTACGTGGGATAGAAAATGAACTATAAAGAGAAACGAATTGGGTGCTTCTAATACTATATTGAGAGGGATAGCGTTAGAAAATATCGAAGGCTATCGCAGTCATTTGTGAATTTCTGAAGAACAATTTGATGTACTGTTGTCTAAGATTCAAGAGAAAATCCAAAAACAGGACACAGTTATGCGAGCGGCTGTCCCGGAAAAAACTAAGTTACAAATTACTCAGATACCTGGCAACGGGGCATTTTTTATAAAAGAAGTGTTCCTTGCAATAGTTGATACCCTAAAATTTGTTATGAAGGTAAAAAAAAATTATTTTTTAAACATCTAGAGACGTGTTATTTAATAATAATAACTACTAAGTTACAGTAACATTTCAAAACTAATATTATTAATTGCAGTGTCACGGGCATTTTTATTTTTGTAAACTTCTTACTTCTGATCCCGAAGACAGGGATGGCTTTGGTATAGATCTATAAATCTGTAATATAACAATATCATCCGACCACTTAATACATTTTTTATTGAAGTAGATGCCATGATGGTAGGAACTAGATACGCGTAAATAAATCACTCAGTAGAGACGTCTTACGTCTACTTTCGACCGCAAGGAACTAAAAATAGCAAGCGACTTGAAACATATGTTCACACGTTTCGATTCAGCGGGAAAATCGAAAGATGACTCATATTTGAACAACAAAAGTAGACGGGCTTTCAAATTTCGTCGTTCAACTAAAAACTTGATCAACTCTGTTGAAAGGCTGTTCACACTTGTCGATTAGCTATCAAGTGTCATTCAACACAGACTTGATCAACTAAAATCGCCCTGTGTGAAGTGGATTATACTAGGTTTTAGCTCTTTTTTAGCTCCTTTTGACGATAGCTTTATTTTGAAAATCGAGTTGGCAACACTGACTGTCACGTCTATAATAATATTTGTTTCTTTCTATCATAGCAATAGTAACTTTCTATGATAACGTAGAATGACAAATGAGACATCACATCCAAAATTGACGTAATGATTCGTATGAGTAATAATAATATTGTCATAGTTAGTATTTAAATAAGATTATATTTGTTTACGTTGTTCCTCGTGCTATGAATATTATTCAATAATTAGTTGCTTCGAATATTTATATCATCAAGAATCGTTGTGAGGTGAGGTTTGATTTTATACACTCAATTTAAATAGTTTGAAACCGTATAACTTTTTGTGTATTTCAATATTCAAATAGTTAGTGAAATTGTCTAAATCCAAATTTTTACGCTAATAGGTAATTATTTAATCATTCTTTTGTGTACGGAATGGTTTTATTTTTGAATAACCCACTTAAAATGTATTTGTTGTGTTGTGGTTTTAATAATGTTTTAAAATATGTTTGTCAAAATGTTGGCCATGGTGAAGTTAAGTTTTAAACCACTTATTCGAAATAATCGTGTGCTAGATTGATTGTTTAACTTGAGATACGCAGCATCAGATATATATGTATTTTTATATCAATGGCTACCTACCCAACAACTCAACAACCCATCACAACACACCCACTTATGATTTGTTAATTTTTCACGAAAAATGTAAAACCTTATTTGATAAAAGAAGCCATTTTGTTGATCTTTTGTTCACTTACTGCTAATTTGTGTCTCATGATACAAATATGACATTGACATAATAATGTGATAACATGTGATTTAATAATTGTTGAACCAGTAATTCTGATTAGTGAGTGACATGACTCATGTACTGGGCTAATGGAACACAAAGCAAGTAAATGTATAGCGAATGTGGACCAGGATCATTGTTATCTTATGTTCCATTGTGTCTTCCTAATTCCCACCGTTTTCTCTGTCAATACTGTTTTGCTCTATCATTCACATTATTTATCTGCATTATTCATTTCAGTATTGTAGCACCAACTATTCAAGGAAACGTCAAAATGCTCAAGTTTGAAATATCGTCTACTCGTATTGTGTGCCCTTATGAAATGGAAAAAAAATATGTGGCGTACACACTGTCCATATCGCTGGACACCACAGATTCCGAAACGTCTAAGCCCTCCTGTTTAGAGCGAAGATACACTGACTTTTTGAATTTATACAATGGACTGAAGAGAGAGCAGCCTGCCATGATGGTGGGAGTCAGCTTTCCCAAGAAGGTAATTTTAATTAATTTTTTTATTTTACCGACTACATATATAAAATATGTGAACATACAAAATATAACGGTGTATTTAAGTATAATAATGGTATTTCTTAGTCCTCATCACTATGGGCCCTGTGCTGAGGCTGACTAAATTTATTTCATTCCGTTTATGGGGTTACGCCACCTTGGTACTTATAAAAATAAATATAAATTTCAATGGAGCTATTAAATATGTAAAATAATTTCTCTTTTACACATATACATACACAGACATATGAATATTTAGACGAGAAGTTAAGGACGAGGGGTTAAAACAAGAGTTGCGGGACGCAGAGAGGAAAGCTGACTGTGATTCGTCAATAAATCAATCTGACAGTAAATAGGCATCTCGCATTATAATATCACCATTTAGGGCGGCTTGCACCATAAGTTAAATTTGATTTAAATATAATTTTAAACACATTATTTGATTTAAGTCGACTTGGCGTCTTGCACCACAAAATTTAAGTCGTTAAATGCGTTTAAAGAACTGTCAAAGTTAAATACCCAAAAGCGGCCGTTTAACCGAGTTAAACGTGTTTAGCCCCACTCTAAGAAGTACTGTCAAATTTTTTTTAGGTTATGTCTTCGATTTCTGATTGTGGTTAAAATCTATCTCATTTTAATTTGTATTCACAATGAACATTTGGGATTTGTATTCTGACGATCATGAAAAAATTATATTATAGAAATTATAATATAGTCAAAATCTATCTCATTTTAATTTGTATTCACAATGAACATTTGGGATTTGTATTCTCACGATGATGAAGAAATTATGGAAATTATAAATAAATTATATAAGTAGACCGTTTATAGTCAGAGAAGTAAACACAAGAACAAATTTATTTGAAACACTCAGTGCCAAGAAGTTTCAAATAAGATTTCGTCTCAGTAAAGAAACGACATCATTATTAATGCAAGAAATTGAACCTCAGTTAAAATTCAACGCCAATAAAAACATCAGCGAGGTGCTCGTCACTTGGAGCTAACGCTCCTTATCGAGGAGTACTTTGCAAGGTTGTAAACTTCTAATCATACCTACAGCATTCTTATAATACTTTAAAACAATATAGTATGTAAAAGAAATAAAAAACAAAATTACTCGGATAATTGTTTTATTTTTAATTCCAACAACAGAAGCTATTTTTGTCTTATTTCATCATTATGTCTATTTGCTTTAACTTTTTCTTCATAAAATAAATGAAAACACTATTAAACCACACACACAATCACAAAATATTTTGACACTTCAAGTAAAATGAAACATCGTAGCTGTTTTATTTACGCGTTAATGGCGGAAACCACGCGGTAACTGTTTTACCGACGCGTTAAACACGTTTAACTAAAATTGCCACCGAACTGCGTGGTGCAGGACGCAACTAAACGCATTTAAGTTAAATGTATTTAGGGTCTTAAATACGTTTAGTTAAATACAATTTAAGATAAAATTTGCGATAGTTGGTGCAAGTCGCCCTTAGTTCTTAAAAGTAAAATCTGCTTTTGAATGAATAGACATTTTTACATGGGAGCGCAAATTACTCGCCACGTTATGAACAAATTTGCGAAGTCCAAATTCAGCAAAATAAATTTCTTCTATTTTCAGAGTTGAATATTTCGTTTACGTATTTAGTTACGACACTTTTATAAATGTTCATAATTTACTTCCCAGCAACCAACCAGCTTTGTGTTTCGCGTCCAGACGTATCTCGATGTGATAGTATATGTTTCTACAACTGATCCATATTATACGATGTGAATATGCTTAAAATAAAGTAAAATAATGCTTATATATGGAATGTAATACGACAATTGGGTTTATTCTCTTTTTCACATCTATTTTTACAAGTTTTCATAGTAAAAGCCACCATTTTGCCGTGTTATTTCGTAAAATGAACCGATGATGCCTCGACCATAGTTCGCACAAGAATGATGACGTCACGTTTTCTAAATTCACGGGAGGCTAGACGCGAGCCCAGCCGGCTCCAATGGAACCGGTATGGGGAGTGGGGAATAATACGCTTTTAATCACTTAGGGCAGGTCTACTAATATTCATATGTCTATGTATACATAGTAGTTTTATGAATAATTTGAAATAATAATAATGAATAATTTAATTTTTTTTTTAAATAATTGAGATATGAGCCATCAAGTAAGACCCTCTTTTGAAAATCCTTGCTGATGGTGTAGTTATTTTCTGTCGGTCTTCTGAAAAATATATTTTTTCTAATTAAAAAGGTAATAGCTCAAATTTTTTTGAAAATATCAAATTGGTGTAATAACTAAATAAAATACCCTAAGAGAGGACTCGGCTTACAAATAAAAAATTCTGTCCAAACGGTAGCACAAAAATGGCTGCCAAGATGGCGGCAATGCCAGACCGTTTCCATTGTTATTATTCAGTGGCTTAACATTTTATTGACATTTGGGGGAACAACAATTATTTCTCACTAACCCATTCCATTTAAATAAAACTCATTTTTGTTTGTACAATACAGTATTTAATTATAATATTTTTTTCTGGCAAAGACTCTGTAGTAATTATCAAGAAAATAATAATCAATTTTCAAAACATGGATGCATAATTTTTCATACTATGTTTTTTAATTTTTTTTTTAATAACTTAACCTAATAAACATAATTATTATTTTTTTTTTTTTTAAAAAGAAAGACAAACATTCTCGGGTTACGAATAACCTGACAATATTTGAAAATCTCCTACTACCACCACAGTAAGCTGAAAATGTTGCTTGTGTTGTGATGGAGGACTTAGCCAGCCGAGGAATTGAACACACTACGCCTGAGTGAGACCCAAGCGCGATGTCAACTCGGCCACCGACCGGACAATTATACTGACATTATGTTGTGGGCACTGCTTCATCCATCGAGTTACATTCAATTTTCTGTTGGAAACATTCTTCAAACTATTTTGAACCCAAAAGAGTTCTTGGTTGACTTCCAACCCTCAGCTCGCTTGGAAACTTGAAAAGTGCACTTCTAACACAAACATGTTTTACATATACTGATGAAAATGGAAGGTACTAAACAAAACAAATCATAATGCAACATGTGTAGGAACTTACACAATCTGTTGGAATAGTGATTTCTTAATATTCCATTCTTAAGGTGTTACAAATTAAAGAAAGTAATTTTCTTTATTTAGCTTAACCTTTTTAATTGCCAGTATATGATTAATCATTGAATGGTGCTTAATTAATATTTCTATGAATGTAAATATCAAGGTGTTGTGATAAATATTATCGTCGATATAATGAAAAATTAATTGTTAAACCAAAATATATTAGCCCCGGGCCACGCTTCTTTTTCGCTGAGCCTCTGTATTTTTATTGAGCACTGCAAATATTTGTATACAGCTGCCCGTTTAATTGATGAAATATAAAATTTGGTTTGTTTTATTGTCATAAAGAATAAACCCCTTGATGGTTACAATATTAACTAACAACATACTTAAATGTTGTACGCCAAAAGATGTTTAAACAATCAAATAAATGTTTAACAGGAATGCTTTCCCAATCTTTCACTTAAGTGTGAAATGATAATCTTGGCTTTTTAAAATTGGAAACACTTTATACTCGTTGGCTGAACACTTCGTGGCATGTTGAATGTTTATTTATTTAACTTTATTTTGTTTTTAACCTAATATTTTATATTTAGCCGACTGACAGTTCAAAAGAAATAGACTATCAACATAGTAATACTGGACAAACAATTGGAATTTGAAAATGTAGTTATAAAGAAAGAAGATAGGCGATGAAACTATTTTAGCTTCTGTCTAACAAGAGAGGGGTGCAACTATGTGATGCTGTTAAGTAATTTATTTGTTTTCTCTCTGTATTATTACGGCACTTATTGTTATTCTCTATTCAATGGTGTAACCCCTTAATTGTCTTCTATGTCATTTTTAGTGCTTTATTTATAGAGTTTTTCATTGATCTCTTTCAGCCAGATTTAAATTCTTGACTTTAGTTTCAATAAAATTTCGATCGAAGGCATGCTTATGGATACTTTCAGTATGGTCTTTATGATTCCTTTTTGAATTGTGTTCAGGTTATATATGTACTTAGATGGAGCAGATTTCCAACCTATAAATCTATATTCGATTCGAGAATGATAAAATGTCCTTTTTATTTTCCACACTAGCTGTATCCCTCTATGCTTTGCTGTGGATCAGGCTGTCTGTGCAGATAGAGAAACAATAGTGCATGTTGCTTTTTACGTCCAACAGATGGCGCTATTTAAAAAAGCATGTTTTTACCTGTCACAGGTGACATTTGTATAATATAGGTACATAAAACTACACATGTATTCGAATGCAACGTTGTGTCAAAATTTCAAAGCAATCGGTGAAGGACTTTCGCAGCTTTAAGATTTTGAAGAAACGAACATTAAAATTTTTACTAATATAGATTTCTTAGATTTTTAAAGAAATTTTATTTATTTATTATTATTATTAATACCCCAAACTAAGCCAATGCCCGTATTATGGTGGTAACATAAATAACAAAATATAAAAACAATAATACAATGCTGTGCATACAAATAGTAACACAAAAACAAAAATAACTAATATAAATATGTGGTTATCCTGGTGTACTCAAATAAAAGACTCGATTTACTCAGTTGGAGCGTTTATTTAAGAATGCACAGATAGCAATTACTTCACAATAATAATGCGTTTATTTTACGGGATAAATACGAGTACGCACTATATTATTTAGCGTGAAATGCAGGCGATATCTAGGTCAAGGTTATGAGAGCGCAAGGTAGTTGACTGAAGACTGAATACTCGCTGCGTCGGGCCTATTTATATGGCCTGGCCAATGGCATCAGTAGCTGCGCGAGATCGCTGGTAAACTACGGGTCACTCGCTTCAGCGAGATTCGTCTGGTAGTTTGGATGGCATTGGAATTACGCCTAGGCAATAGGCTAGAACCTTCTAGCGAATGCGCGTAATGTGCTAGACCAACTCGCAAAGTATTATCGTAGGTAGTTCCAGACGTCGGTAGCCCGTAGACAGGTAGGTACGTAGGAATGCTTCGCATTGTCTGGAGTATTCCTGTTACGATGCTTTTTGTATTGGCGAGACATTCTAGATGAATCTCGTCGATCGCTATAAATACAATAATAGGGATAAAGTCGGAATGATTTCACTTTCTTTAGTCAGACAATGATTTCATTCAGGAAGCTTTCCGATTTCGTTCTGCCACTTTCTATCAGCCATACGGTAATTTGCTTTGAGGGTCTGTTTTAACCTTACTGCATTGCTGTTTGAACCCATAATCCACCTTAGGAACCAGAAATACATGGAAACGTTGTCCAAACGATTTATTCATTTTTGGTACTATCATCCTTTGTTCTGATCTACAAGTAACTACATATCTAAGTGTAACTGTGATCTACAAGACTATGAAGAATTGTAAAAGGTTTGTGAGTTTTTCTGTAATACCTTTAATGTGTAGGTCCCATCTAATATTTTCATCATTAATACTCACAGCATTTTATGTTTCGAAATTTTTCTATAACTGGGCAGTGTCATTGAACAGTATTTCTACTATTTTGGTAATTACCTGCTTTATTATTTCATATTTATGTAATCTTATTAGTTTTCAGGTAGAGTAAGGAACCTTTTGTTCTCACTCATTATTTTTTAAAGCTAACCTTCAATACTTTGACAATAGGCAATACTCGCAAAGTAGCCAATCATTATATCTTTGGTTGGGAGATTTCAGCACATAAGCCAAAAATGTTTTTAGAAAACATGAGTATATAATTCTACGGTCTACGTCTACGGGTCTACGGGCGAAGTTGACTTATTTCATTTAGTCTGGTAGTGGTGAGTTGAAAAATGATGAACACATTGTAATTATTACATACATTTTTGGTGTGCTTTCGCCCACTACAGTTGGGAAATCCCTGCATTGTGGTAGATACAGGAACTGTCAAATTTTATCTTTATGTGAATGTGCAAATGTGAATGTTGCAGACGCATTATGCTATGTATACATGCGCGAGCCGAACTGCCCAGCTGAACCTCAACTTATGGGAAAGGAACGAAGCAATCGCAAATGGCGCGAAACGCCGCTGGAGTTGCTTTGTTCCTTCCACGAAATTCGTAGCTCGGTTCGCATTTTGGTTCGCAAATGTAACGTACTATTAGTCTAGGGAAATTTATATTTGAATGTTAATAATTTTACAAGCTTGTTTTATAAAAATAATTTTTGTGTCTCAAATAACAAATAGTCCAGTCCTATATTTTTTATAAAATATTTACATGTCCGATAGCAAAAGTGGTTTTTGATTAGCTATGCCCATAAAACTTAATTGAAATGTTTCCATTTAGTCTGTATAGGTACATTGTTTCTTTATTTAATAAAATAAAATACAAATTACTATTCTTTCGCACGCTACCAGTATTGATACAATTTAAAAAATTTATGGTTAATTATTTACCAAACTGCCACACTTTTAGACACAGATTATAGAAATTACACTTCGTTTCAACAGTTACTACAAGAAATAACAACATATTTACATGCTCAAAATAAGTTATTAGGTTCTTAGTTTTGGTTAGATAAGTATTTTATGCATATTTAGTTTCAAAGTAAATTTCCACAAACGTCAATCTATATTAAAAAAATCAAAAATGGCAGTAAAGGAATTGTTTTATCAGGGAAATTTTGAACTTTGATTGAATTAAAATTGTACTTTCATCTTTTACCATCTCTCCAAAGGTAATTCTTTGTTTCTTGTAGTAATTAAGTTGAAACAATGTGTAATTTCCATAATCTGTGCCTGTAAAAAGTGCGGCGGTTAGATAAATATTTACCATTATTTAAAAAATAAATATATCATCACTAACTAACTAACCATCACGCCGTTTCCTGCAGGGGTAGGCAGAGAAGACGGACCGCCAAACAACTCAGTCTTGGCACATACTCCTTGACTCATTCACATTCATACATTTTCTCATACATACTCTTCTATTATTCTGACTCTTGACATGGCCTGACTCAAGTATCTGATTCATTTGGTCGTGCCATGTCTTACTCGGGCGTCCCCGACTTCTGCCACTACACATTTAATATTTAAAAAATGATTTTATGAAATGTTCCTGCTTACAGTAATAACCACTTTACATAATGTTTTACAGGTTGTAATAGGAAATTTTGATCCCGAGTTGATTTCTGGCCGCTCTACCGGGTTCGAATCCCTTCTGACCCACATTGCCAGAGAATCCAAGATGAGAGAGGCTGCGTGTACGATAGAATTCTTTCAAAATGCCGAGCTGTTTGAAGCCAAAAAGTTTATGCGGGAGAAGAAATATGACCAAGCCCTGTGTCTGTTTGAAAATTCCTTTAAATTACTGAACAAGGTAAGAATTATTATTTTTTTAAGATTTTGATTTTATTTATTAATTTAGGAAAACCAACAGATTTTTTTACATCTTTAAATAGTAAATTTATCACGTAAACATACAATTATAACAACAAACTAAGGGTCCAAAAATGGGCTAAAAATGTTTTAAAAAAATACAAAATTGTAAATATTAATTAAAATAAAAATAACATTGGATATAAGAACACAAATAAATGACAATATATCAATTTTATTCTCATTGACAACACCAATAATCACTAACATATGTATATACCTACAACTAAACTGAACAAATGTTTATATGTAAAATGAATCACATGCAACTGGACAGAGTTCATATCAACAACATGTTAACTTGCAGTATGTTATTAATAATTATTTAACAGTAGGTAATGTATATTTTTTAAATGTAGCTACACCACACAAATGTCAATATCATTAAAATTCTTATTATATAAGTTACACGCTCTGAATATAAAAGCGTATTGTCTGAGATTAGCAGAACATTTTTAAAGAAGAAAAAAGTGATTTTTTGGGACTCTAAAATTAATCTCAGACAAAAAAGGCGAACAATAAATAAGGTCATTGATAATTTTATGGAGATATATTATATCTCATAAAAATATTAAGATAAACTTATAATTACAAGTAAAGGGTTTTTATGCAAACCACAAAGGATAACAAATTATTATAAGCAATAAACACAAATATATTTTTGTTGTTTGTTTTTGGGGTGTTATGCCGTGTTGCGCTAACTCCTTCTTTAGCCGACGTTTCGGACAGCGTTGCAGTGTCCATCATCAGGGCAGATCCGGTAGATCCGAAGATGTGTACCGGATCTGCCCTGATGATGGATAAAGAAGGAGTTAGCGCAACACGGCATAACACCCCAAAAACAAACAACAAAAATGCTTTTGGCCGTGAGAATCTAAAAACTTACCCAACACAAATATAAATTGAAAAAAATAAATGCCGCCAACGGGAATTGAACCCGCACCCTTCTGATTGCTGACCAGGTGCACTAAGCCACTGTGCTAAATCGGCTTATTTTTAACCGCCAAATAATTCAATTACAAAATATATTTATTGAGTTATTTGGCGGTTAAAAATAAGCAGACGTAGCACTGTGGCTTAGCGCACCTGACCGGAAATCAGGTACAATTCCCTTCGGCGGCATTTATTTTTTTCAATTTATATTTGTGTTTCAGGCTAATAATTATTGCTTATAATATTTTGTTTAGGTAAGAATTTATTATACTATAACAAATATTCTATAGATAAATTCACCTAAGAAGAGACCATTATTTTAAATTTGTAGTTGCCGAATTTACTGAGAAAATGTTTGTGGCATTCTTCAATAATTCTTAATTAGTTTTGTACAGTTCAGTCTTACATTCATTATGAGAGTTTTATGCAAAGTGTGTCATTATAAAAATAGAATACTAATTTAATGCTGCTTCTAACAGACTTTTTTAACTTGCTCCTACTCAGTTGGCCGGAGTTCAATAAATTATCAATTAATATACAAGCAGCCTGTTGTCATTTTGAGATACCCTAAATTTAGAGAATCATCTGGTTTTAGTCCAGATCATTCTAATGCCATAGAACTCCATCTTAGCACACACTCCTTGCTTCATTCACATACATACGTACTCTTTTGTTAAACCATCTCTTTACATGAACCGATCGTACCATGTCTTTCTCCTTTCATTAATCTGTGCGTCACATATTCACCTGACTCTTTTCTCCCTCCATCTAAACTATAGCATTTCTCTATTTCTTGTTCATTACACTTACATTGCGCTTTGCATTCTTTCAGACTTCGTCGTTCTTACAATGCAAACCTGGTTTTTTCCTGTATTTTATTTATGTTGGTTTTCATTAACCCTATCCCTGCGGGAGACGCACGCCTGCGACGCACTGTACATGCCCTGTAAGCGGGAGGCAAATCTGTGCGACGCAAAGTTTCTTCGGCGTTATGGGTATGAAACATGCTTGAGCACGGTAAAACTTATACTCCTAAAAAATCTCACATCTTTACACTACTGACATCTTACGATATTTATCCATAATACGTATCCTAATCATCGATACAAAGATTTGAAGGGATCTTCCAACTCAGAGCGAAAAATGAATCAGTTTGAATTCTTCCCGCGTCTTTACACACGTTATTGCGCAGGCGCATTTTATAAGATTCTCAAACAGAGACGCTCGCCGTGTAGATTACATTGTTTTATCGAATTATTGTTTGCTTTTTCGTGGATATGAACTATTTTAATTACAGTGTACATTCATCTGATTTATCATATTTTAAAATAAGTTCAGTTACATACATTCATTCAAACTATTGAAGAAATATAAAATTTCGTCAGTGTTAGATTATTTTCAAATAAAGATACTTGGTTAAAACTTTTTTTTAGTGAAAAATCAAGTGTAAAGTTGTACAAGTTTGACTTTTATCAAGTTTTGAAAGTATTTTTATTGCCAAAATACAAAATGTCGGGTCGTGGTCTTAATGACGAAGAAATATTTGGTGCTACTTTAGAAATAGATTCAGATTTTGAAATTAGTGTTTATGTCAACATTTTTCAGATATACACTGATCGCTCCCGCGTTGTGTTGGTATCCTTGTGTCGCCTGGTGGCCTGTGGCGCCGGGGGCTCCGGGGCAGCGGGGGAGGACCACGGGAGAGACGGCGCCTTGGCGGGGCCCGTGGAGCGCTGGGCCTCCCTCGCCATGCGGAGGTTTGATGCTGTCAGCGATGCGGATCTCCTCACCCTCTACGTGCCTTTAATACAAGCATGCATTAGCATATGGTAAATACACTGTATAAAATCACTTATTCTATTGCATTTTGATCAACAGGTATGTGTCACAATTCTATAATAATTGTTCAAGAGACAAAGTGTTTTTCTGAACATTTTTGAGCTGAAAATATCTTCTTCAAAATACCTTGTACACTGTGTGATTTTTTAAAACATAATGAATTCATTAAAAATCAAATAGGTGAAATGGCATGTCTGCATATTTGTTATTATTTTTATTTCTTGCTAGAGCAATCCCGATGAGTTACAAAACTCATTGTATCTTACAATACATAAGTGGGAATTAGGTATTCCTCCGTTATACATTTATGCACTGAATTGAAAAATAATATTTTACATAGTTTTCAAATTCAAGTAAAAATCAGAGATTTTTGTTAAAAATCGGAAACAAATACACCAATACAATCAACCGTGTGGTACTGCTACGCGAAGAGTGTGCGAGGAAATGACACGCTATTGATGTCCCGCTTTAGTTCGCTATGCGGCAACATGAGAAATCCACACGTCTGCAGTTGTATTTTGATTTAGACCATTGATACCGTTCATATTTTCAGCAATTAAATTACAATTATTGTCACTTATCAATAAATATACATCGCTTATTTTGAGATCTGTATTGACTACACAGCACCGGAACGTGTGGAACTTTTTAGCACAGTGAGGGAAAGGTTAAGAGAGTTTGACTGTACATAACATAATGTGAATGAAAACATCGTAAGAGAGTTTCACTGTAACATAATGTGAATGACAATTGAAACAAAGTCTCGAGCATCTCTTTTCTTATAACTGTTTTTGATTTTTACTACTGAAATATTGATATGAATAATATTTGTCTCAACACATATCTCTTTACTGAACCACTAAGGTACCCTTTACGGTAGATCTTGGTATTTTTGATTTTTAGTAAAATGTTTATTTTATAACAATACATATATATTATTTTTTCTGTTCGTATAAATATTTTGTGGGTTTATACAAAGTGATACAATTATTGATTTATACATTGTCATATCATTTAATGTGAGTATTTTTGAATTTTACTATCATGTTTATTTTATAACCATACATATATATTATTTTTTCTGTTCGTACAAATATTATGTGGTAAAATTTGTGAAATTTTATACAAAGTGATTCATTTTCATATACATGAACCACAAATGCTTTTTTCAAAAATGCATATTGTGAATTTCTGCTTTGATCCAATTATTACATATTACATAGCAATTTTTCACGAGAGTGAATTTAACCTCTGCTCTTTGAAAGAAATAAACATTGCATTGTTGAATTAATTAGAATTTGATGTCATCAGTGTCATCTGACAACACACAATGCAGCTAGTTTCAACTGCTTTTTTGTTTACATAATTAAGTATTGATAAGCAAATATAACAGGAAACTACCAGATTTATCAATGCGTAATTAAATATACTGAGGGATGTGCAATTAAGATAAGTATTATCACCATCTATAGCTTCCTATTCCATAGGTCACTAGTAGTTATCCAAATGTATGTAGCATACAAAACAATTTGATTAGAACAATTCATTATGTCAATTCACGTAACCAGCTCTGGTATATAATGGCCAGCGCCACACTTGACGGAAATTCCGTCGCGGATCTTTCGCGACGGAACGCCAATACATGTAATTGCATATAAATTATAAATAGCGGGCAACGTCGCATTCCAAGTATTTGTATGCATGCCACATTCGACGTATAACACGCGGCGACGACGCACGCACAGGATGTTCGACACTGAACGATTTATTATCTAAGTGCAAAATAGAGTTTGCCTTTGGGACTCTGGAGAAAAGCCGGATAGAACGGCAAAGAAACGAGCATGGGAAGATATTGCAAAATTATTTTACGACAGTTGGGATAGTGAAATAGAAACAAAACAGCGAGAAATTGGTGAGTTTATTCGTTAAATTCAGCAATACATCAAATGATTGTATGGACATTCGATAATATTTGAATGCTTTATCTGGATAATGTCTTAGTTGCATATACAAGGTATGAAATTGCCCAATTTCTAGTCGAAGAGTATTTATGGGATGAACCCAATATTTACGCTTTTTTTTTTCTTTCTTCTTCATGTTTGAAGAGAAGATTGTGTCAAAAATACCACTATTCAAAGGCAATAAAAACCACAATAAGAACAAACCTTGGATCGACAAACACATACTAGCATTGATTAAAGAGAAAAAGAAAGCCTGGGATGGTTATAGATTATCCAGAAAACACCTGGGGAATGTAAATGAGATTGAAAATGAGTATTACAGAGAATATAAACTGAAAAATAACTACCTTTTATCGCAACTAAGAAATACCAGAAAAAAGTTTGAGCAAAAATTGATTGACAGCGGACAGAAAACCATTTTACAGTTATATAAGGAAACAGATTGCCTCGAAAGTGTCTACTCCAACCATACTATATAACTTCTCTAACGAAACAGTTACCAGCGAGATAGACATAGCGAACATCCTTGCAACACAATTTGAAAAAACCTACGTCAATGAACCAGACACCAGTATACCAACTATTAGTCAAGATGTGTATGTAGATAGTTCACTATGCGAAATAGAATTCACTCCATCAGCAGTTGAGAATATTTTGAAGGGGTTGCGAGAAGATAGCGCTACTGGCCCTGATAATATTCCTGCTATTGTTCTCAAAAAGTGTGCAGCAACTCTCAGTCATCCCATAGCTCTGGTTATGCAACAATCCTTTTTAGATGGGAAACTCCCTAAAGATTGGAAGAGAGCTATAATTACACCCATCTACAAAAAAGGTGATAAACTCAAACCAGCAAATTACAGACCTATAAGCTTGACTAGTATTATCTGCAAAACCATGGAAAGAATAATAGTGGACGAGATACGCTCATTCCTGATCAAACTTGACATAATCTCAAACAAACAGCATGGATTTGTGCCAAAAAGATCCACGATTACCAATCTCATTCTTAACATAGATTACTGGACAAACGAGTGGGACAAACGGATTCCCACTGACGTAATTTATCTCGACTTCGAGAAAGCCTTCGATACTGTTCCAACCAATAGACTGTTGGCTAAACTTAAATTCCTAGGCATAAGAGGACGACTTCTCGAATGGATCAAATCCTTCCTCACTGAGAGAAAATTACAAGTTCGAATTGGCAACCAACTGTCATCTGAGCGAAATGTGACCAGTGGTGTCCCTCAAGGATCAGTTCTCGGTCCAGTTCTGTTTATTTTGTACATCACGGACCTGCATACTATAATAAAATCAGACTCCAGCTGCTTTGCAGATGACACAAAATTCTTTGCAAACCCACACACTCATCACAACCAACTGCAAAACGATTTAAACGAAATATATCAATGGACAAATGATTGGCTTCTTAAACTCAATGTCGAAAAATGCACTGTCCTACATGTTGGAAAAACTAACCCTACACTTGCCTACAAACTTAATGGAACACCTCTAAAAGCAGTGACATTACAACAAGACTTAGGAGTTACCATATCACAGGACTTGAAATGGGAACCACATATCGCTGGAATTGTGAAAAGAGCAAATTCACTAACATATCTAATCAGGAAAACCTTCCTTGACCTAACACCGGACATGATGTTAAAAATATATAAAACATATGTGCGACCTCTCCTGGAATATGCTTTCCAAATATGGAGTCCTTACTTCACAAAGGATATAAATCTGTTAGAGAGAGTACAGAGACGTTTCACTAAAATACCAAGAGCTCTGAAAGATCTACGATACGAAGATAGACTCAAGGAATTGAGATTACCAACCTTACAAGAAAGAAGAGAAAGGGGTGACTTGATCGAGACTTTCAAAATTTTATCTGGATATTACAGTTGCCCTAGCATCCAAGAAATCTTCACTAATAATAAAAATATAAATCTCCGTGGACACTCAAAAAAAATCACCAAAACGCCTTTTGCATCTAATCCTAGAAAACACTTCCTTGCAAATAGAGTAGTGGATGCTTGGAACAAACTCCCACAACATGTCATCGATGCAACAAATATAAATCATTTCAAAGCCCTATTGGATTCACATTTGGAGAGAAGAAAGGACTTAGTTCAAACATAAAACACTCAATTGCTGTCAAACTAGTTGTGAAACCGGATATGAGCGCATCAGCAGAATGCTGCCTGCTCATTACATAATAATAATAATAATAATGCCTCATAAATAGCTATCACTTCTATCGGATCCATTACGAACACACCGTATAAGCGTTGGCAGTCGACTGATAATCCGCCACTGAATATTCAGTGTGGCTGCAACGTATGGTAACGGATTGACTCCGCGGAAGTTACGCGACGGAATTTCCGTCAAGTGTGGCGCTGGCCAATAGGTATATTAGATTGTGGGTATACTGGCGAAAAACGTTATCTCTAAAATCGCTCTTTTGAGAAAACAAACGTTTAAGTTTTGTACCAATATAAAAATTCAATGTAGTTTGTGTCAATATAAAAAAAAATATCTTGATGTGCGTTCATTTAAAAATATTTTTTTTTCATTTATTTATTTATCTCCAAAGTTTATTTATAAAATGGTAGCAATTAGTATATTTTGCCAGGGGTTTTTGTTCTGGCAAAAACCACCAAGGCCCAGTTGTTTTGCAGAAATTCATGTGTGTCAAGAAATGACCAATTAGCGCCATTTTGTTTGTTTGGCATTTGAAAGGTCCCCTTTAAACGATTCTAGGTGCGTTTTTGCTTTCTATCAAATTGTAATAAGCCGATAAGCTTAACATATTTATTCTCTCCTGCTGATCACAATTTTATAACAAAAGCTGAAACTGACTTAGAATAGGCATTTAATGTGGACCTTTTAACTGTCAAAAAACTAAGTAAATGCCGCTTTTTAACCTGTGGTGTCCCAGGAAATTCCAAGCTCAATTTCTAAAGGCTCTAATTCCAAAATCAAACGTCAAGTGTCCACTTAAATTTTTTTTGTGTCGCATTATATAAGTAAATGATAACAATTCTTCCAGATTTCGATAGTTTATACAACTGTTGTTACTAATAATATTATTTTGTACAAGAAACCTGTAAATAAATAATGCTAAAAATATAATTATTCATTATGACATAAAAATTTTGACATTTCTTACGAAGTTAATTTTCATCACTTTTCTTAGGTGAAATATTATAAAAATTACATCAAAATAATGTAGATAAAACTATCTTTCTGATGGTACCTCAAATCTATTATTTCCACAATCAATTTATATCAAAAATAATGAAAGAAGACGCTTTGACACTAAAAACGCGGCAAATATTTCGTTGGCATTCCACAGAAAAATTCTTTGTAAAAAATCTGAAAAGCTAGAAGTCATTCCGGTATTTGCTGCGTAAAGAACGAGAATAGCCCAAGCGATTGTGACCTTGTTCTTCATACAAATTCCTTATATATAGGGGTCAAAATGGCACATACATTTTTTTTTTTTTTAAATTCGTAGATAATGTGCCGCACTCACATATGCGGTCCCGGGATATGACGGGTTAATGACAATGTTACATTTGCATTTCTGTGAAACATCCGGTCTTAAGTTACTAGTAGTGCTTTTTGTCTGTTGGGTTCTTGTTTCAAATTGATTGCTATAAAAAAATTATATTCCTTTTGAACTTTCAAACAAAAGCAAAAAACATACAATAAATGTTGTGATGTTTACAGAACTCATAGACACGCGAAACGCCTACAAGCAATAACAATTAAGTTGAATTAAAGATTTCTGTCAGAAGCGACAAGTTCACATCGATAGACACAATATAAGAAAAATCGGTTTAACGTTTTATTAAAAATATAAATATTTGAAATTGTAGAAATTTTTTATTTAAGACGATTTAGTGTGTTATCTCGGTTTATAGACCATAAATAACTTCATAATACTGCATTATTATCATAAAATATCAATTTTCCGACATAACGTTTTTCCAGTATGCAGGGCCGGCCCTATGCGGGCACAATTGGAGTAGTGGAGCTGTCGGCCTCGAGCGCCGAATTTCCAAGGCGCCTATTAATAATTTTTTGTATTATTGCCGGTAACCCGGTCGTTAATTAACATAAATGCTTATTTACAAATCCTGACTCACTAGACAATATCTGTTCTGATAATATCTAACTCCCAACAGTCCTAGCATATCGTCCTCGAAATAATTTTTATGAAAATGGCGCTTCAGAAAAATACAAATCATCCGAATATTATTAATTACAATGATCTACTGGTTGTGACAAGGGGCGCCAAAGTTTTACTCGCGCCACTTGCCGTTTGACTCAGTTCCGGCCTTGTCAGTATGTTACAATATTATGTTGATTTTCCATAATAGTCTTGTTTGAATGATTTCAGGAAAGTACTTGGGAAAGACTACCAGCATCTAGAAAGTGACTTGGGCTGCATGAAGAGAAGAGGAATGAAGGTGGATGCTTGCCCCGACCTGATGAACGCTATCGACCAATTGGAACTCTCTGTGGTAACCTCCTAATCCGTCTGACATTCATTCATCAAATTAAACTAAGTGCGAACCGGGTCAAAACTAGTATTAAGGCTTCTTTATCCATATTATAAGTACATACGGGGTTAAAAACCACATAGACAAATAAGATTACTTGCAAAGCAAACATTCATTATGTACTCCAATTAATTGTAAAATTTTTTATTTATTTGTTTGTTCATTTTTATTTTGCAATCTAGGAAGAGCAGATATTTCGCCAACGGATTGAATTGTATAGGAGCATTTTGTAAAGCATTCTAACATGGTATGAATGTGATATGAAAACGTAACACAAGAACACAGCAAAACAGGACTTCTAGCACTGTTTACTCAGCACTGCCGCACACATAAACGTTAACCCTCGCTAGCCTTTTGCACTCAAAAGTTTGTCTTCGGTAACTTTTGAAAGGCAAATCCAGGTAGGAATGAATGCTTTCATATTGAGGTCTTTCACTGTATTTTGTTTGGGTAATTCAAGTAAGTTAGGGTTTGATATCTGGGTTTATGTGGTGGTTATTCATTAACACAATAAAAAAATACTCATGGTGAGAAATCACAACATTTGGCTATAAGTTTGTTGAGTAGATAATTTTAAATTGTGTTAATTGGTATGTATGTACTACGTAAATACTTTGTGGATTGCATGTTTTGCTGGGATCTTAATTATGTTTTTTTTTTATGAACTCTAGGACAGATATCAAATAAAATTATTTTCTAAACAGATTCTCCACCATTTAATGCTACATATACATCCGCGAGCCGAACTGCCGAACTGAACCTCAACTTATGGGAAAGAAACGAGGCAAACACAAATGTCAAATGTGCAAATGCGGCTTGCAGTTGATTCGTGGTAGGATTCGCGTTTCGGTTCGCAAATGTATACGTACCCTTAGGCCGAACACAAGTTATAAATTCAGACTATGATTTGGGGAACCAAAAAAAAAAAATTTCATTTTTATTTATTTTCTTATACGAAAGAATTGTCCTGGTCAGAAAAATGAATTGTTTTCTGTTTATGGAATTTGGTTTTTTTGAATTTTATGAAAGTCGGAAGGTATAACAAGGTTTTCTGCATCAGGAATGATATGTTTATTGATGGATATTAAATTAGACTTTGGGAGCTTTTAAAACTGTGATTGAATGTGACGTTCAGATTTTGTACTTTTTACACAGTACACTTTTCTTGAAGAAGATGAAGCAGTCATCACACACGGGTGCCATAGTTTTGTTACATTTCTCTCTTTAATTGATTTTAGAGGTTATTTTAATCGGTTAATGTTTGTGTTGTGATGAATATTTATGTAAAAAAAATTATTTACACTTTTTGCAGTTTTTAATTTTTGATAAATTATTTCTCGTATACATAATAGCAAATTTATTTATTGTGCTTACATTTTATAAACAATATAATTTAGTATTAAAATATAGCAGAATTAATTATTGGTAACATAAATACATTATTAATAAATTATTTAGAGATGCATCAAATATTCGGCCACTATTTGGATTTGGCTTATTTGGCTATTTTTTTTAAATATTCGGCATTTAACCGAATGCTCTCTACTATTCGGCTGAATATCGGATACCTAATAATGAAAATAAAAACGCATTTCAATCAAAAAGTGTCAAATCGTGGTGAATAAAAACCAATTTTTCTGCGTTTGCTGGTAGCAGACGATTACTTTTTTCTTCGTAGACTATATCAGCTTCCGAAAATATTCTCTCACTACAGACACTTCTGCATGGTGACGAAAAATAAATTTTAACCAACTTCTTTAGGTTTAGATATTGTAAGGGTTTGTCTTATGATCGAGATGAGCACTTTTCAAATAAAAATCTATTTAATTTGCAATGGCACTTTTCTCCATTCCCTCAGTTTGCATCTTGTCAGTAGCGATAATATTTCGGCCGAGAGAATGCCGAATATTCGGTATTCGGCCAAATCTGCATCTCTATAAATAATACTCAAGTGTTGGTTCAATGTTAATTAACATAATGACTCACATGCTATAAATGCAATATATATTTTACTCTTCTTCAAACTAAATCTATGCAACTTCCGGTTTAATAGTATGTCTGATTCCCTGTCTGACTAGGATTTCAAAGCTTAGTTATGTTTCTATAATAATATGTTTTCATAAAATGATTCCAGTTCAACGCTGTAGAAAATTAAAACATTCTTATTTACTTATTATACAATTTATATTTTTACGCTTTACACAGAGATTACAATTTAATGGTTTTATACGGGGATTATAGTTTTATGCAATAGATACAATTTTATTTTTCTAACAGTTATGTTTGATGGTAAGGATGTGATATTTAGAAGCTTGAGTTTTTTCACAAACATTTAATTCATTAACATTTTGTGACAACAATGGCAACCCTTTTAGTGGCTGTCATTGGCTCGGAAAAGACTCCTGGCAACCCTTTTAGTGACTGTCATTGGCTCAGAAAAGACTCCTGGCAACACTTTTAGTAGCTGTCATTGGCTCAGAAAAGACTCCTGGCAACACTTTTAGTGGCTGTCATTGGCTTAGAAAAGACTCCTGGCAACACTTTTAGTGACTGTCATTGGCTCAGAAAAGACTCCTGGCAACACTTTTAGTGGCTGTCATTGGCTCAGAAAAGACTCCTGGCAACACTTTTAGTGACTGTCATTGGCTTGGAAAAGACTCCTGGCAACCCTTTTAGTGACTGTCATTGGCTCAGAAAAGACTCCTGGCAACACTTTTAGTGGCTGTCATTGGCTCAGAAAAGACTCCTGGCAACTTTTGTGCCCAAATCAGAATAGAACTAGAATATGGCTAACAGAATAGGGAAATAGCTGTATTTGATTATGCTTTTTACTCATCTCTTTTGCCATTATATCCTTGTTTTTTCAAGTATTAATGTTTTTTTCTTCAAAGTTTTGACGTACATTACCCTGAAAACTGATATTTTACGCTAGTTCTTTTGTGTCAACGTTAATTACAAACAATAAAATTGCTCCTTAACCTCTATTATATTTGCTCGAATAAATTGTACCCTCAGTGTTTCACGCACATGCGTACATTATATGTGCGTTCATTTTCACAGAAAATGTGTGAATGTCATAAAAAGTACTGCATACAACCATTTTCCTATAAACCCCTGGAACTTGGTAAAAATATTAAATTTACTTCTGTTAAGAAATAGATTATTAGATAGAGTTCTCTAGTGTCTCTGTTCTCTGTGTTTCACATTGATTTTTCCCAACCTAGTAATCAAGTATCCACACATCAATCATCTTTTATCAAGGTTGTTTTTACTAGCGTTTTATTTTACAATTAATTAATTTATTTTACCTTAAAAAATGTAATTTATTAATAATGTATGTATTTAAGTCTAATGGTTTTCGTTTATGTATATATTTTTGGCTGCCACTGAAAGCTGATGCTCTAACTTTCTCTTTTTATGCATGCATTGTTTATGGGGCAATATACAGGGCAACGTTGCGAGGGATATTATCAGCCCTTAAATCCATGGTGTCTATTGCATGGTCTCTCACAATTTAACCAATATTTACAATACACACTTTGTTATTTATATTTGTGAATGTTTATTGTGCTGTTTATACAATTAAATATTAATCTGTTAGGTTGACATTCAATTTCTGCTCTTTAATTTTTAATAAATCTGTCAATTAATTTCTCATAATCCAGAAGAAAATCAATGCGATTTATATCATGTATATTTGATTTAATTTAGAGCCTGACCGCAAATGAATCCCAATTTAGATATTTTAATATTTATAATAATATATACTAATTTTGTCTATATGAAACTAAATAAGATATTATCCAAATCAAATAATGAGACATAACATTCACAGGGAAGCCAAGGTAATTTGCCAAAGATTAGGTGAACAAATTAAGTTTTGTGTGAGAAGGTATTCAAATGAAAGAAAGTAAATTTGAGATAATATTTTATGACGGAGTCAATTTTATTCAGTTGTTTTATATCTTGCCTTGTGGGTTCTTTTGAACATTGTTTGTTTGTGTGTTTTAAATGTTTTGATTGCATTAACACTTTAATTATTATGTTTAATATTTTATGTGTGTAAGAAGTATTAGAATAAAGGGATGTCTAAGTTGATGTTTATAAATTATAGTGGGGATTTACAGTTAACCCTTTGAACCCTAAAATCCTCATACTTTACTAAAAGTAACAATCCTGAGTAATTTTCGACCAGTTCAAAAGTTTCTTAGAAAAGAGTTATTTAGAATTTGAGAATTTAAATCCAGAAAGAACTGAAACTGGAAAGAAATAGTTTTTTTCGATATTATGTACATATTAGGTAAATTCAATTTATTGTTAGATTTTAACCTTGGAATGGTGCACATCAAAATAGAAGTCAATTCAGGAGTTCAATAGTAGAATTCGAGAGTTAAGCAGATTCAAGCAGACGAATACTTTGTATGATTTGCACCAGTACAGTCTTTGTGCATTTTGGAAAATTCTTTGCTATAGTATCAAGATTCACTCTATTTGTATTTATCCATACAGATAACGTCTATTATGCAGGGTGAAACAGCAAGTATCCGTAGGATTTTAGCCAGCGATTCCGCTCAGGCATGTACATAGAACTGTTCAATAGATTTAGCATATTATAGTCGTATCTGCAGACCGTTTTACTGCCTAGGGTTCATAGGGTTATTTCATTGTTTGAATTAGTCTCGGAAGTGTGTGTAAAACTAACACATTATGTTGTCACAAAGAAGTAGAACTAACCTGGCTTTATTGGTTTGGACTTACATTTTGTTTACAACTTTGACTGATATTTATGTTCTACTGTTTAGATTTCCATATTTTGACGATTGAAAAGTATTATTTAGTATCTCACTATTTATTTAACCATATAGTTTTTATGTTTGCCGATGTCCTGAGTAAATTAATTGAGATAATTAAGGGTTTATGGCTTGTATATGTATTTATTTGTTATGTATACCATATATTTAAGATTTGTATTATTAACTGTTCCTTTGCTGTATTGACTTTTCAAATTAATTCAATTTTTAATGTACACAGCGCCCTTTTTAGAGAAAACATTTCATGGGCTCGTTGTAACACGTATCTCGTAAAAATAAAACATATTGAAAATATATATTTGTAAGAAAGTGATAGGTAAATATTTTTATATACAATGTGAATCTATGTTTTTAAAATTATTCAAATAGGTATTTCATAAGGAACCTATGTATTATGTGTTTTATTAATAAATTTTAAAATCATTAGATTATTTTGAATTTTAACAAGGTTACAATTTTAATATTTTTTATTTGTAGCACCTTTATGACCTTTGTTTTGATTTTCAAGATTTCCGAAACAAATGTTTTGGTTTGGTATTTTTATAAGTACTGAATAGATGTTTGATAGAACTTTTTGTGTGGATGAATTAAGTTAACTTTTCAAATCAAATGAAGGGCAAGCAGACAGAAAGATCTATGTCAAAGTCGGGGCGAGAATGAGAACAATGTCATTTGATAGATTTTTTTTTTGTAAGCTATCGACCATCGTAAGAAATTGTTGTCCACAGTGTGAATAATGAAAGAAAATATCGAAATTCAAAAGAACGACCAATGGCATAAGCTTTTGGCGAAAAGAGAGCCCAGTCCGTAGAAAATCATTTTGTGTGTGATAATGAGTGAAGTGATGTCAAAATTTTATTAAACATTTGATTACGATTAACCTTTAAGATAGAAGGTTTTATTTAATTATCTCAAAACTAAGTTGACCGGACAATGATCCTTTCTTTCTTCTTACTCTTCAAATATTATTCTCTCTTATTATCCATAATTTTTTCATTTCAAAAAAGTTGTAAGCAAAATAAATCTGGTAGCTATGAAAATATCTATTTGGTAATGAAAAATGTTTCAGAATTTGAAAAAAATGTATTGGTAGTTTCTATAACAAATTTATATTTTTAATTAACAATTTGCATTCAATTTTTTTTTGTCATAAAATGAATGTACCCAAATTATGAAACTTGTCAATTTTGAACTGTGAGTGTTTTACTCAATTTATGGACTTTGTAGATTTTTATCACTATATTAATTTTAACCAAATAAAACTTTTAAAAACAATTATTATTTTCGTTTTTTTAAGAGATTTAGATGAAGTAGATTTATTTAGTCCCAACTGCCCAAGACCGGTGGAATTATGGCACCCCCAAATTAGGGGTATGTTGTGAGGCTGAAGAAAGTAGGGAGGGGAAGGAGTGGGGGGAGAGGAATATACTTTAAGGTAAAAAGAAGTTCACACTATTGGATTATTTATAATAAAATTTAATTCTACACCCCATAGTGAGATTTTCCACCTCCATGCTCTTGCCATTCGCCACCAATCCTCAAGCCTTCCCGTTCTGCTCCAATCCTCTTCCGTGCAGTCACTCAGTCCACCTCTTCCTCGTCTGCCTCGTCTGCCTCCATGTCACTCCCACTGGGGCATCCGCTTGATTTTTTGAATAATAAAAGGTGAACAATATTAAATTACTGTGTTTTCACTTCAATTTGTGCTAAATCCTTAAGACCAAATTACATCTTCCGAGTGTTCGGCCGAGTCACTCACTTTGCTACTCGGACGAGCAATTTATTGGAGAGTAGAGTTGATCACATGTAGAAGAGACAGTAGCTGATTCAGTTCACTGAGATTAGTTTAAAGTGCTGTTAACGAAAAATTAACAGAGAAATTACAACGAACGTTAAACAACAAATTGAACGAAAAAATTACAAATTATAAATTTTGGATTTTTTTCTTTCACTGACTGACTCGGCTAATCGCACTGACCGAGTTGAGAACGAGTGAATCACCGAGTTAAGTATCTGGTGGAGGAGGTACTTGCTCAACCGAGTCATTGGGCCTTGCTACTATCCACTGTCTCTGCTGAATCACTTGACCGCTACCAGGCCAAGTACTGACTGTACTGATCACATTGGCCGAGCACTCGGCCGAAAGCACTGTCTCGACCGAGCACTCGGCAGCTGTAATTCAGGCATTAGTGTGCCAAGAAATCGACTTCTGACGTTTGTACCAATAGCGTGCTATTACGCTAGTAGTTCACCTCAGTTGCTCCGGTTTTATTGTATTTTGTTACATAATGGTGCACTGACATTTACATTTTTATTTATATAGAATAGTATGTAACTACACTTCAGAAATATGTTGTTGTACCCATCGACCAAGAAGTTGATATGTCGATGGTTGTGTCTCATTAAAAGTTAATTCAATTGTTTCTTTACAGTTTCGTTATATTTTTTTTATTTTTTTTTTTTTTTTATAGTGAATACCTCACAAGAGTCCCAACTGCTCCCGTCTGGATCCAGTGAGACTATGGCATCCCCAATTGGGGGATGTTGTGAGGCTTAAGGTAAGTGGGGAAGGGAAAGAGGAAGGTGGGGAATTACCTGGCTATTCAGATCTAGTCACTAAACACGGCTAAAGCCATTTGGAGCAACGTTTCAATTCTGAATGGTGGTCTTACACCAGGGCGATACTGGTAGTATCTTCCACTCTGGAACGTGCCGCAAATATACTTTTATATTATTTTAATTAATTAATTGTGAAATAACACAAATTAATCAAATAAAATTTATTTGCGCACGCCGGGTTCGAACCCGCGACCTTCGGAATGGCAGTCCAATGCGTTACCACTGGACTATGCCGGCCGTCAATATTTAATTTAATTGCTTCTTTATTTCCAGAAATCATGGAACTTTTAAGTATTATTTTTTTTGGTAAACTAATGTTTAAGACAAGATTTTTTATGCATAGCACAAAGGGTAACAATTATTTTACAAGCAATAATTATTCGCCTGAAACACTCATCCACATTGAAAAATCTCCTGATAAAAGATACATGACGAACATGACGTCATGTATCTTTTATCAGGAGATTTTTCAATGTGGATGAGTATTGGCATACAGGCGAATAATTATTGCTTGTAAAATAATTGTTACCCTTTGTGCTATGCATAAAAAATCTTGTCTTAAACATTAGTTTACCAAAAAAAATAATAATTAATATTTGACAAGTTCAAGTATTTCACCTAAAAATGTAGACAATTTGTCTCGACGCCATCTAGTGAGAGAGTTAGAACTTACAATGCCTTTCTCACATAAAATAAAGTTGGTTGTTTTCAGGTGAAAAAAATGTAACAAGCAGTAATTGTTGAATGAAACACTAGTATATATTGAATTATTTCGCGGATAAGAGATAAGCCGCCATAGCTCAGTGGTCAGAGCTGTCGACCGGAAATCGAAGGGACACGGGTTCGAGTCCCGTTGGCGTCATGTATCTTTTATCAGGAGATTTTTCAATGTGGATGAGTGTTTCAGGCGAATAATTATTGCTTGTAAAATAATTGAACTTTTAAGTGTTTATGTGAGTGACGTTTTCAGCCAAATATTTATTAAGTTATGTTACCTTTCGGGAAGTTTATCGTTATTTTGTCATCAGTTTTGTGCAATTTAACTGCAAGAGCAGTTTATCATATTACAATACATTTACCTATATTACTTAAATATATTTTCTATTGGAGGTATTTACTTAAAATTACTCCAACATCGGTGCCTGCTTCATAATGTTTTTTATGTAACTGTTATTAAAGTCGGTATCAAAAACAGAGTCAAAACTCCCTCGATTGCGGAATCTGTATGCGGCAGGCGCCAAATGCTTTTGATTTTTTTTTTAGCATTTTAATGTGCACTGTTGCACCTTCTCAGTGGAATTTCCGCAAATTGCGGAGCTGGAAGTTATGCAGCTTGCGGTAAATGTTGTAGAAAGGTGCCGAAAATGCTCCTGATTTATGCTATCCTCACAACAATTTACATAGAAAAACATAAACGCTGGAACGATGTGCATAGCAGAATCATATTCAATAAGCGTCAAATATACGCATTCAGAACGAAATTTCCTCACTGTTTTTAGCTACACTTATAAGTATTACAGGAATCTTAAAAATGATTAAAATATAGTCTATTGAATAATATATTCAGTTACGAAACAACACCCGTCAGCTATCAATACGAGTTTTTACTGTTGTAAATAATAATAAAAATAATAACATAACTTCAAAATGCAATCTAGATAGCTGTAAAGCTCCGTAGATTGAAGTTGAACAGGATTAATTAAAAATAATAATTTTAACTATTATTTTTTGGTAAACTAATGTTTAAGACAAGATTTTTTATGCATAGCACAAAGGGTAACAATTATTTTACAAGCAATAATTATTCGCCTGAAACACTCATCCACATTGAAAAATCTCCTGATAAAAGATAGGACACGGGTTCGAGTCCCGTTGGCGTCATGTATCTTTTATCAGGAGATTTTTCAATGTGGATGAGTGTTTCAGGCGAATAATTATTGCTAGTAAAATAATAATAATTTTAATTTATAATACAAAAATAACGGTTCCATGACCACTCATTAAATGAGTTTTCAGAAAAAAATTTATTCATCACATGATAAAAAAAAAGAAAAATGAAATTATTGATTCCACTTCAAAACTTAATTCTTAGTGTGAATCCAAAATTTACGTCTTTTTGGCGCCACAGATCCTGAGACAATGGCTTTCGAAGTTAGAACCCAAGCCATGTATTTGTGGGCGCAAAAATGATGATTATTCAACAAATGCCACTTTAATGACACTGTGTTATTAATTCCACTTTAAAACATAATTCTTAGAACGAATCCAAATTTTCAGGCCGTTCGGCACAATAGATCCCGAGAAAACGGCTTTCAAAGTTCGAGCCCAAGCCTTGGGTAAAAATGATGATTTTTCCACAAATGCCACTTTATGGAGATTTCATTATTGATTTCACTCCAAAGTGGGAATCCAAAATTTCAGTATTTTTGGCTCCATAGATCCTGACAAAACTGCAGTAAAATCTGCAACGTACCATTCTTCTTCTTTCGTATTGTGGGGGGTCAGAGGGGGACATCTAGATCTGCGAGCCATTCTAGGGCCTCAGGTGTCGCCATGTGAACCTCATCAATCCCGCCGGGGAATGAATGGAGCGGGCATTCGTTGACCACATTCACACATCGCCGACTCTTTAAGGCCCCATCTGTGCATCATGTGGACACAGTGGCTATGGGAGCACCTTAACCTATTGATGGCGGACCTGGTTTTGCGAGGCAATGAGAACCCAGGCTGTCTCTTGGTGGGGTCCTGTATGAGGTGGGCATTTCCCACGTTGGTCGTTTGCCACTCAAGTTTCCACCTATCTTTTGAGGTGAGAGGTAATCGGAGGAGCTTCTCTCCTTCCGCCCAGACGGACTTTCGGGACTTCAAGCGGCATGCCGGGTGAGAGACGACATCTTCGTGCAAAGGTATTGCGCTTTTTTGCAGCGCCTTCTTGTATTCCCCCAGTGTTGCAATTTCTCGCCTGATGTTTGGAGGGGTTATGTTTGCAAGTACGGGGAGCTTTTTTTTTTTTTTTTTTTTTTTTTTTTTATAGTGTATACCTCACAAGAGTCCCAACTGCTCCCGTCTGGAGCCAGTGAGACTATGGCATCCCCAATTGGGGGATGTTGTGAGGCTGAAGGTAAGTGGGGAAGGGAAAGAGGGAGGTGGGGAAGTACCTGGCTATTCAGATCTAGTCACTAAACACGGCTAAAGCCATTTGGAGCAACGTTTCAATTCTGAATGGTGGTCTTACACCAGGGCGATACTGGTAGTATCTTCCACTCTGGAACGTGCCGCAAATATACTATATATTATTTTAATTAATTAATTGTGAAATAACACAAATTAATCAAATAAAATTTATTTGCGCACGCCGGGTTCGAACCCGCGACCTTCGGAATGGCAGTCCAATGCGTTACCACTGGACTATGCCGGCCGTCAAGGGAGAGGGAGAGCTAAGGGAGAGGAGTAGATTTTAAAGTCCCGCTGATGGTTCGCATTGTGGCAATAAGCTGACCGTCTACCATGGAAGTGTGGGCGCTTCTAGCCCATACTGGAGCACAGTATTCAGCCTTTGAGAAAACAAGGGCAATGTATGCTGTTCTGAGCGTGTTGGCGTCGCATCCCCAGCTAGTTCCAGCTAGCTTATTAACTAAGTTAAGCCTTGTCCTAGTTTTTTACCCATGTTTTGCCGGTAGTTCAAGCTCCTGTCCAAAGTAACTCCAAGATAGCGGGGGTGGGGGTCATGGTAAATATTTTTTCCATCAAAGTGAACACAGAGTTTGGCATTCGCTTATGAATTGTTAGGATGGAAAGCTGTCGCAACTGTTTTCGACCCATTTGGCTTAAGTCGCCAATTGAGGAAATATTCTTACATAGCCTTTAGGTCAGAATTGAAGATAGAGAAGGTACCATTTAAAGAGAATAACTGATAATTCTCCATTAACATATAAACAATTGTATACAGCATTATGTCAAGTAGAGGCTTGTTTAAACTCAAGACCATTAACACCTCTGTCCAATGATACCACTGATCAACCCTTTAACTCCCAACCATTTTCTCATTGGCGAATACACAACTGTAATTCTTGAGGGAGATGTACGAGGGAGAGAGATTAATTAATTACCTATAATTATGAGTGATTCCAACAAGTTTTGGCAGATGGCGGTGCAAAGTTACATCCGCAGATGCAATCTATACCCACATTACGATTTCAGAGAAATGCATATATGTCTCCGTGTGTGTACGTGACTGCCACCGGAAGTTAATATATTACATTGTAATCGACAACGAGTCTATCTGGCAAGTTTCAGCTCGATCGGATGTCGGGAAATGGGTTGCATTCCGTTTTTAAGATTTGGGTTCATTCATTACAGAAGTCTGAAGTTAAACCGTTTTTAAAGCTGAAGGCCTCAATTTAGAGCTAAATTTAGCTCTAAAAGAGCTGAGTTGGGAACACTGCTGCCAGCCCTGCACAGAGTTTTTAGGCGGTGCTACTCATTGCGAGGCGAGGAGGGCAATCGCAGTCCTCCGTCGATCGGTGATTAATTGAAACTTGCCGGCGGACTTTATTATTACAGACCTCGGCCAAACCACAGGAGCGGCGCGGCCCGGGCTCAAATTATAATATGAAATTACTTTAGCCATCGCCATCTGGGCCGGTACCAGAAGTACCTACCTGCACAAGAGCGGGCGGTTTCTCCGTTTTGATGTGTACTCAGTACCAACCTGCCCACTCTAATCTACGAGTATTATTTCAAGAGTTCATCATATTATATTGGTTCATAGATGTTTCTATGAATTGTATTTTCTAATACAAAGAAAAAAAAGAAAAAAAAAACACTTAGTAGAAAGTGATCATTTTCCAATGATAGGTGGCTTAAATACTTCAGAATTGGACTGAAGTAGAACTGTAACAGTAACATGTGTTTTGGTAAAACAGGTAAAGCCACATTTTTGGGAATTTTACTTTACAGTGATTTCATTTTAAGGCATTTTACATACTAAAAAAATAATTAATGCGACTAAATTTTTATAGAGAAAACCGCAGACGAAATTACTCAATCCTCAAATAAATAATTGTAATTAAAAATTAAACATATATTTTCTTTTATGGTAATTTATTTTTGGGCTATTATGCCGTGTTGCGCTACCCCATTCTTTAGCCAACGTTTCGGACAGCATTACAGTGTCCATCATCAGGACAGATTGGCTAAAGAAGGAGGTAGCGCTACACGGCATAATACCCAAACAAAATCACTATATTACTTCTGGCCGTGTAAATCTCAATTCATAAATAATAACCTAACCGTCGTCTTTTTAACTATATGTTTAAAATTTACTTTTTCTTCTTTAAACACTCCTCACTTTATTCGTTCATCACCGTCACATTTATCTAAATTTAAGGATTGATTGAAAGTTGATTTTCAAGATCTGTGAAAGTCTTTCATCATTTCAGTTTTGTGAAACAACTGGCTAACAATGATATAATAACAGAACTTGAATAGAACCTTCAGAGAAGTAGAAAATCTACTTTGAAATTTTATGAATTGTTTAAATTCTGCCAAACAACCCGTCCTTCCTAAATCCGGCAAGAACATTACAATTAAATATTTTTATTGTACATTTCTGACTTCTACCTCAGAACAGGTTACACCTAGTAAGGCAGGTAATGTAACTTATACAATATAAATTATGTAATAATGTTGTTGTTTTTTATTGTATGAAAATGTTAAAATTATATTTCAATAAATGCCAATTTATCGGCACTGAACTGAACTGAACTGAAAACGAGGAAAATAAATATTTAGTAGAAGAAAATAGCGGAAAATAGTATTATCTGTTATTTATTTATTTATTTATTTATTTAAACGCCCATTGGGCTTTTACATACATTGTTATTAGTGTTATTACATTAACTATGTGACATTTAAAAGTTTACGTACATATATAAATAAAATAGTTATTATATCTGTAGTACATAAATGTTTTACAAATAATACAGAATACCATTATGCAGAACAGTTTTTTTTTTTTACTTACTTAGAAAAATAAATGGATTGAAATTAATCAGCATTCATAGGGACTTAAAATCATATTCGAATTGTTATTTAAATTACAATATTAATTTGTAAAGTTAAAACATATATATTAAAGTTAAAAAGTCATAAAAGAAAAGAGTGAAAAAACAGAAGCTAAAAAATGGGTTTTTCACTATGGAGTGGAGAAGTCATACATTTCAGCAAAGTGTTTATGTAGATTTCGTTTAAGCACTGCTACGGAATCTCTAAATATATCAACAACATTACCAAATTTATTACCAAAATTTTGTATTCGATTTAACGATATATGTTATAAGCAAAATGATAAATTATTTGAGTTCGGACGTGAATAAATTGTGCATAGATTTTTGGTGGCCATTTTTAACGTTGTGACCATGTGAACAAAAATGTGACATGGAGAAAACTTACCGATATAAAATATTGTTAATTTTTTAAAAAATCTGCTCCATCACTTTCAACATTCCAACTAGAACCACTCGATCGAAAAATCTTTTTAATTACAATAACAATATTAGAACTGAGTCATTTAGATACTCAGTTGTACCTAGATTACATGCAGTTGGCAATAATTTCTCAGAAATTGTAGATCTGTTCAAGTGCACGGAATATAGTTACAAGAATGCTATGGTAACACACCTCAAAAATATTAATAACTAAGTTAGGAATTATACTATTCTTCTACATTGAATTTCTATATAATTTTTATGTTCTGACTACTGTTGTACTAAACTATTATGTATATCAAATGTTTGTAAAAGCCCGTATGGGCGTAGAATATATAAATAAATACATTATTTTTGTATTTATAATTTTAATTTCTGTTAAAAACGGGACTGCAGGCCTTTAACGAATGATTTGACAGGTTTCATAACAAACTATCAGTACAGCACGAATATTTTATGGAAAGTCGGAACACGTGTTCTTAAAAATTATAATGTTTTCGCATTTCGTCCATTATATTTATTAGGAAAAGGCTACCTGCACGAACACGTATTCAGATATATTCTGAATGACTAATATATTACTAGGAAAGGGGCATGCAGTCACATTTTTAACAGTATTTTCATAAATCACCCGAACTCATTTTTCTCCGTGGACAAGTTGCTTGCATATTTGCTTTGAAGGGATAAATAAAAAAAAGTGTTTAATTATATATTTGTGTGCCCGAAGTAAGAATTTTTTCGTGGGGTATCTGGGGTAAAATTGAAAAGTTTTTTCGAAACTTTTTAAATCGTTAAGAATGTAATGTGTATGTGTTCCCCATATTTCTATTAAAAAGTTTAGGTGGGACTGGATTAAGCTGAAGTATAAGCCTTTTCTCTACTTCTGTTTAGTGATGAGCTATTCTACCAAATACACCAATTAATGCAAACATCACAAACAGCACAAACATCATCCAATTGCCAATGCGAACACATCGAAAGGGTAAAACAATTAAAGTACCTAGGAGTTATTATTGATTCATACTTACAATGGACTGAACACATTACTTTTATTACCAATAAACTAAAACGAGTCTTGCACCTAATAAAATCCATTAAAAACATTTTCCCACTAACAATACTTAGATCAATATATTTTGCACTGTGTCAACCCATTGCCACTTATGGAATATTAGTTTGGGGAAGCGCTACAAACACAACAATTGACCCAATTCAAAAAGTTCAAAAGGCAATAATAAAACTCATACTGCAAGTACCATTCTACACAGACTCAACCAAAATCTTCAAAACACTAGACGTCATGTCAATAAGACAACTTTACGCCAAAACTGCTCTCCTAAACCTCATCCATAATAATCTTCATATTACAAATCAAGCACAAGCCATAATAAAAACCAGGTCCTCAACAAATAAAACACTGAACATTCCGATAACACACACCACACACGGACAAAGACACTTTCAATACTACGCAACCAAACTTTTTAACAGTATGCCCATTACTTTGAAACAATTATTGACTACAAATTTTCTCAAAAAACATATCGTAGCCTGGATAAAAAATCAAGATATTCACTTTATTCAAAAGATTATAATTCCAAACCAAACATAACCAAAATATAATAAGTAAAATTAAATATTATACACGTTCTTCAAGAATTATCCAAAAATACATACACGCACATATAAATGTGTGTTTTCATGTTTCAATATATGTCTGCGAAAAAAAAAAAAAAAAAAAACTTTCTACTACGACACATAAATACCTCTCACACTTAATTACAAACACGTTGACACCTCAGCACAGGTTCTCCTAGTGAGGTGTTCACGTAACATACAATATCACACACACACAGTTTTACCTAAATCAACCTATGTTCTTCATTTTTTATACCTTTTTTCTGTACTTTTTCTCTGTACTGCAATATAAACCACTGTAATAATTTGTAAAACGTGTATTCAAGAATAGACATAAATAAATAAAATATGCAATGATTTTTTCTTTTAGTTTTTCTATGTGCTGTTTAAAAGTCAGATGGTTTGTCAATATGTAGGCCAGGTATTTTTCACTATATAGAATGTGGAACCGTTTGCTTTAATATTTATTGTTAGCATATTTTTAATAAGTCGTTTTTTTAAATATTTATTTATTTATTTATTCATTTATTTATTCATTATATTAAATATATCAAGATCTATTTGAGATTGTTCTAATATAATTTGAAATTTTTTCCAAAGTACTATATTGCAGTGTCATCTGCGTACATGAATATATCGCCATTGACAGATATAATTTATATACATTTGGAATAAGAAAGGGGCTCCATATGGATCCTTGAGGAACTATTATTATGTGAAAAAAAAATTGTGATCCGCTATGATTTTCACATATCTGATGGTAAATAAATTTAATCCTTTTTCAACATCAAATCACTGAATATTGTGCAATGATTTATTTTGACGCGTTATTCTCTTCAATCTGCTGAAAAACTGAAATGTTTTCTGAAAAAAAAGGTTTTTTTTTCGGAGGGGAAGTTCGTTTTTCTTGGTGTACACAGCTTTTCAGTCTTTACAGACTGCACGCTACTCATAGCTTCGACATATTCGTTGTCTCCTTGGAGGAAGAAGGTTGTCTTCTTATTAATATAATGGAAATCACTAACAATATACATGATAAAACGATAATCAGTAAATTAATTTCGGAAGTACAAAAATGTCTTCAAACACTTCCCATCAAAGGTAGGCTAAAACATCCAGCCTAAACCAATATTACTATTAACACTGAAAATAACACACTAACATACAAAACTAACTTATTAAGTTTCTTAGCGTGATGTATTTCAAAAGTACTTACACTTCATTTTTCAAAAGTCCTATGCATTAACAGTCAATTACAATTCGTGAACATATTATAATTCTTGATTTCTATTTATTTTTTTCTCTCCACACACTTTCTTCCTTTTATAACTATTACCTATTCATACATTAATTTAAATTTAAATTCATTGATTTTAACTTAAAATCATTACTTCTTCAAATTTTGCAAATTCATTTTGTGGCACCATTTTATAAATAAAATAATTAAAACACTTTGTTTTTACCACGATAATCTTTATTTTTTATATAAAGTCAACATGTTTCGAGAACGATGTTCTCTTCATCAGTACAATTAATGTACATGTACAAGTGTTTTAATTATTTTATTTTTAAAATCATTAGATTACTTTTCAGAACAATCTCTGGCGAAATTACGTAATGATATTTTATGGAATATATTATTTAATAGGTACTACAAGTATGTAATAATGAAAAATATCCTTAACTGTATCTTATTGTACTGTGTATGTTTTAGTAAATAAATAAACACTAAGTTATTTTGTTCTTATATACATTTATTATTTTTCATATTATCTACTATGACCGGTATTTACATCTTCCCTTTGCCCTACGATGCGTAGTCAACGGGTCTACGGTCTGACCTCGGCCTCGATAGGGCCTACGAATACCACAATAATTTGGCTCTGTCCTACCTGCATACTAGGGTTTGCGATCCCGCAATCCCGCAATCCCGCAATCCCACAGGATTTCAGCAATATTTGATCTCGCGGATCTGCGGCATTGAAAACAATACAAAATTTACACCAAAACAAGCTGTTATGACAGTCCCACCAACTAGCGTGGAAGCAGAGCTGCTGGGCTTTTGTGCACAAATATCCGTTCACTTTTATAGGTGGCAGGACTCCCCATAATCTATTTTATTTTACGGTATTATTTTTTATCAAAGTCTTGTTAAAATTACTTTTCATTATTATAAGATAATTTTATTTATTTTCAGATGACCACGGAGAGTCAGCGAAATTTATGCTTTTACATTTCTTGTCGTAATCAAAGTCTTCTTAAAATAGGTACCGTACAATGAGGTGACTCTGGACATTGTTCATGTTTATTTAAGTTTTTGGTAAACTAGCAAAGAGAAAAATATTGAAATGTGTTTGTTTTTGTATATAACCATAATGACTTAGCCATAATGCATATACATTGTCGGATTCACCACGCCAAGTGTGGTGACTTCGACAGCTATGTATTTATCTATCAGATGTTCTAGACAAAATAAAAATATTTCTTGAGTGAACAAACTGGAACGAATATTCCACAATTTATTGACAAATTGAAACGCCCACGCTTTTCAGCTATCGGTGTGATTTTGTTTTTTTTTGGTTTTTGTGATTTTGATGTTTGCAAAACCTCCATTTAAAAATCAATCCTGTATTGTGCTTTCATATGCAGAATATTTTTCACTGGCACCTCTAATGCATAATTTCTTATTTCGTACCTCCGACACGGCCTTTATATTAGCCTTTATTTTATGGAGAATAACATTGATAAGGCCTTCCTCCAATCTGCCTTACACACTTTCATGGCATATCCGAAGTTACCCTACGAAATACAAAAAATCTTTAAATTATTATTATTTATTTATTATAATCGCAGATATGCTTACTTTGTTTAAAAGTGTTCTAAAATAAGCATTTATTCTTTTAAAAAATAAAATTGATTGATATAATTTAATTTTGCTTACTTTCAGGGTAGTTTATACAATTATATAAAAATTATAAACTGTCCCAATTTTTAAACTTCAATAAAAGTGAAATTTTAAGCAAACTTATGAAGACTGACCATAAATTAACAACACACGTACATCGGTCATACACGCCGGCATTTAGCTGATACCGCGTACTCTCTCTTCTCAAGGGCACGTGATACGTGAATGTCATGCACAATGCACATGCACATAATTCTACGGTACTTGTTATGTTACATTTTCAATATTATCTTATATTATATTAGAAGTTTTATCTTAAAAGAATAAAAAATATACATCGTGCACATTTTGTGGACAACCGTATCAATAATTAGGTACATTGCTTATTTTTTTATTACTGCCTTTATTATTATTTATAATATTCCATAAATTCATTCAATATAATTTAATTTCAATACAGTCCATACGTATTTTTTATCTTATTAAATTGTGAAATGGGGTCCCCATCACAGGTAAAGCACTCAGTGAGGTTTACTTCACTAAATAATGTTTAAAAAGATGCTGCAATTGCATAATAAAAAATCAAAACATTTTTAAAAATTACCATTACCAAAGTTGGCCTCTTAAATGAGTTACTATTTTACTTTTTAATGTTTTTTTAAATACAAAACTAGTGATTCAAATCAAAGAAATATAATGAAAAAAAAATGTTGGCATTATTTCAATTTAATACCCCTTAATAAATACCCCGCAAATTCAGCGGGATTTCTAAATTATATCTCGCAATCCCGCGGGATTTGGTAGAGGTGCGGCATTTGCAAACCTTTGTACATACTTGATAGTTGTTGGAGACCTTACTTTAACTTATCGTGGTCATCTAACATCTAATGGTATGGCACGTGGACACGATAGTATATCCCACTGGGTAATCTAGTTAAGATCATTATTATAGTTTCAGGGGGTCGATTGGATTCTTTTAAGCAAATTGTCTCATGCGAGATTATGACAACCCCATCAAAATGGCCCTGCCATGAAAATGTCCATCGGGGAATTCACTTCTCTACACGCAAACGTCGCCACGATTGCCTATAAATTTGAATGGACGCTGCATTTTTATTTGCTTATATACAGAGAATGTGCGCATGGTCGCGTGAAGCGGAAACATACCTTTTCAATTTCAAAGCCGATTTATGTGAATCGTTAAAAATTCGTGCGGCTTGTATTGCATTGCACCACTTGAGGGAGATACTTGGGAATGTTTCGAAACGCGGAGAAAACAATTCCAAATCTCTAAACGCGTTTCCAATGATACAACCATACAACTACTATAAAATAATACGAATCAATTTAATATTAAGATATTATATCCACCATGTTTTTTCGCTAGTGTTTTTTACCATGTTGGTCACAGTACAAAGATTTCTGTAGCAGGGTGAGCCGCCCACCCCCCAACAGTATTTCCAATTTATGCATAAATTATTGCAGTACATACATATGTTGGTGACCACGAATTAGAGTAGATATTATAAGCATAATTGGGCTAACAGATTAGGCTATACGCATTATGGCATGGCCTATTTATTTATTTAATATCCACAGGTATAAATATACCATACACAATAATTACATGTCGTGGAATACTAGCATAATCAAACACTAGTAATATTTTAAACAAAATAACAATTAACTGTGGCGTTTGATCATAAAATGACGACAGAAAGTATAAAATTAATACAAGCTCTAGAAGGAGATGCAAAATATTATAAACAAGTATAGTAGACTAAGGTTTAATTAATAATAATTTAAAAGATATGATAGTATAGCCTTTTTGTACCTAGCTTCTGTGCAGTTAAAAAGATCCGCTACATCTGCGTACCTATTACTAACTTCATGTAATCTAGGTACAAGCGAGTGTTTGAAATGCTCACTGTTGCTCTTGTAGGTATATGAAATAGGCCAAGCCACTAGAATATAGCACGCTTATAGCGTGGTCTGTCACAGGCATAATGTAGACAAATATAGAAATATTTTTATATTACAATACACACTCGGAGAAAAACGAGTATTGCTAATTTATTAAAAATCTCTTCAAATTATTGATTCTCTGGTTCAAAACTATTAGATATTTTTTTAATAAATTCATAATATATCGGAACACGTGTTCATGTACCTGCATTTGCCTTGATAATATATGAGGAAAAGCGAAAATATTAAGATTTTGAGAAACACGTGTTCCGACAACATGATAATTCATTAGTGTTTTATTAAAAGTTTTTCAGGAAACCTATCAATTCATGCGTAAAAGACCTGCAATCCCGATTTGAACCAAATTACGAATAATTTGTAGAGATTGATAAACTATTTTCTAAGAGGTAGGTAAATTTCTTTAATCTTACAAGTCATATGTGATGTTATGGTAATGTCTAAATAATTCACTCGCCCATAAAAAAACGAAAAAAAAATGGTACCTACATACTTCAAACGATACAATCTTACGTAAATAATGATATTATAATAAACGCACGTAGATTATTCAACGATTGGAACACATCTTTTACGAGCTCACCGTAGTTAATCAAAAATTGCCCTTTAATTATTTGGTCGGTGCTCAATTATGAAAATAATATCTCAATAAGTAGACAGATGTATCACGTGAATAAAATGACTTAATAATTGTTGAAGTAGATAATTCAGAATCATTAATTATATTTTATTGCATATCATTGTCGTAATTACAAATTACAAATCGACATGTCACCAATAATTATCAATTTTAGCTGGGTAACCGCTTATAATGTTCCGTTGTAACTTGCATCCTCTCTTTTTTGATGACAGAATGAGAGGTTGTATATAGGAGCTATCAGTGGCAGGTCAGTAAAGAGTTCGGTATTTTCAATTTGATAAGCTTTTAATGACAGACCGGGAGTTGTAATTAGAGTGCGGTGTTTTAAATGACGCGTTACGATGCGTCCGCACAAATGTCTCAAAGGGACTGGGTGCGTTGCGATGCGTGCGCACGAATGACCGAAAGCGACAGGGTGCGTCGGGTGGGTCTGCCCGAAACTAAAGATTTGATTGTATGTAAATGTAGATGTAAGTTCATGTAAAATGCGATCACTGATCACGCATGCACTTTACGCTTGCTTTATGAGCACGCACCATCTGCTGCATCTGCCGGAACATATGTGGCGGTGGTCGGCCGCGTGCCGTCACTATCTGCTAATAATGTACACTGTACCTAATAGCGATGAGCCGTTCATGAGCGAGCCGCATAACTGAGCTAGCTCTTTTTGATGAGTACAATTTTTATATACAATGTTTTATCAGGGGATATTTTAGAAAAATATCCCAATTAAAATTATCCAATTATTAATTGTTATTACCTACTCAGAGACGTAAACGCCGTCTGAAAGTCCGACAAATGGACGTATGTACCTACACCTACTAACGACCTAGCTTCTTATTAATCTCGCGTTACGAGGTGGCGTACCGGTAACAAGAGTCGTACGGTCGTTCATTCGTTGGGTGCACGGTCTCACTGCTCATACGCTATGAGCTCACGGCTCCCGTTCAATTTAGTCGACTCTTTGAGTCGTACGAAAGAGTCGACTGGTACCGTGGCTCCCGCTCTTAATAAACTGAGTCATGACCCATCGCTAGTGCCTACATGCGGCCACTTCAGTTGACATATGAAGTTTGCTTTTAGACATCTTCATCTTTACCTTGGTACCTTGGTATGGTGGTATGGCAGACTCGGAGTAAAGGAAATCAAAGCTGAAATACCTTACAAGACATTTACGATTCTTTGAAGATAAGGAAAATTCCTTATAGGATTCCTTATAGATATTTCTAAAGTAAACAAAAAAAAACAGTTTTATTTGGTTTTGCTAAAGTAAAAAACGACATTTTCATAATTTACATCTAAATTAAGTCTACTCAAGTTTTAATGGTTTATCTCTTAGTATGATATTGGTTTCCATTTTATTTTATGTTATTGTGACATGTTTTAATAATATTTTTTTCATATTTTGTAACAGTTTTACATTTCTGCATGGTTTAATAACTTTTTGGGTAATTTTTGATAGCTCATTAGGTAGGTTCCGTTATATATAAAGCAAAGAATCCGTTTGTTGGAAGCATTAAAAACCTCTAAAACCGAGCTCTTGCTTCACGAAATTTGTACATCATTTTCTGATAAAAAAATCCATGAATGGTAGTGTTAACCTCTCAGGCCCCTGGCATATTCTGTAAGAATTTGTGTGTATATCCGCTTTCCGATAAAATCCAAATAAATGGAACATTTTTGAACGTATCCCAAAAGTAAAAACTGTTTTTGTAAGGTGATGAAATACAATTTTAAAATGTGTTATAAGAAAGATTCATATTATTTAAAAAAAAAAAAATTTTTTTAAGTAAACATAAAAGTTATAAAAATATTTACGTTTAAAAGCTGAACCAAAACACAGAGTTTATTAGACGATATTGTATTATAAATATACCGTCACCCAACTTTTTTTTATCGTTTCATATAAAAAAACAATTAATAAAACATTCAGGAAGTTTCATATTTTTCTGTCAAATTTCGGTGGGTACCTTTCGTACTTTCGTACCTTAGATCATATTTGTCACCATGACAGTAAGGGAGAAACAAAGATTTCTAAGTGAGCTGTTCCGAAAAGCGAACAAAACCTCCGAAGGGGTTAAATGACCAACTTGAGTAAATTCAGCTCAAGCCATCATAAATTATGGAGATTTCAAGTGTTAGTTTTAATGTAAAAATAAAGACTATACAACATAATATATAGAAAAATTAAAAAAAAATATATAAGGCTATTCGTTTGTTTATACAGGGTTTTCCAATAAGAGGTGTTATTTTGATATTCAATCGTAAAAGATCAACGATTTCGTTGCTTGTATGGTACGTAGCGCCGTCTTGTTGAAAGTAAACGTTGTCCAGACCAATACCATCCAATTCCGGCTATAAAAAATCATTAATCATCTCTCAATAGCGTAATCCATTCACCGTAACTGTTGCTCCAGCCTCATTTTCAAAAAAGTAAGGTCCAATGACTCCGCCGGACAATAAACCGCACCAAACAGTCACACGTTGAGAATAAAGAGGCTTTTTAACAATAACTCTTGGGTTTTCCGAGCCTCAAATGCGACAATTTTGCTTGTTGACGAAGCCACCGAGGTGGAAATGGGCCTCATCACTCAAGATGATTTGCATTTGATTCACTCAAGTGAATTTCAATAATTTCAATGCGTTGTTGAAGCGTGTATCGTTCCATTTTTATTAATGGCGTAGTTTCTACTTGTCAAATGTCAAAAAATAACAGCTTTAAATGTAACATCTACTGAAATGGCGGGCTATTCAAAATAACACCTCTTATTGGAAAATCCTGTAGATAGGTAATATTAAAAAGAACAGTGCGTTGTTATATAGAGAGAAATCTTTTAATATGTTCACCTGTACCTGTAAAATATAATTCTTTAAAAACCTGACTTTTAAATGTATAAATAACTTCTCATTCTACTTTGGTTTTGACCGCGTAATGTAGACAAACGAGTACCTACCTATTCGAAATAATCTCCCCCGAACAATTAGTTTGAGTGTCTCAGTCACGCAAGAGCACGAAATTGTTTTCAATTTGTATCAATTACATTAAGGATGTTTGGTTAAACACCTTTAAATACATTGTAAGCTATTCATTTGGGGTCAGCTCCGATCCAATCCAATCGACATTTGGGGATTCGAGTGAAAACACAGAGGGCTGATTGTAAATTAATTTTGATCACTCCATGTAAAAATGCAATGTTAGAAAATTGATTCTAGTTATCGTTTTATGCTAATCAATTATTATTTTATTAATTGATTAGATTTTCGTTATAAAAAAAAGGTTTCATTAAAAAAAAAGGACGTGGATGATGGATGGACAAAACAGAAAATTAAGGCTCCGTAGTAAGCGTTCAGAAAGCAAAAGAAGATGGTTTAAAAGGGAGATATGTAAATACGATTATTAGAGGGTGAGCGCTAATATGGAAAAACGATAATAATTTAGCGAAAATTGTGAAAATATTTGAAAAAACAAGACTCGTTTAAAATAGATAAAAAATCTCTCGAAAAATGTCTATAAAATTTTAAATAACAAAACAAAAGTTGTTTTTAATCATTTTCGGAGCACACTTTGTGATTTTTTTCTAACGAGGGAATTTCTTGTAATTACCGTTTCGGCTCTAAAAATGTAAATATATCATCTTCAAAATCAACAAGCATTTTTTTAGGAACTTAAAACTAACACCTTTTTACTAATCAGATTCATACACGCCCGTTCAACGTTGGTGTAGTAAAGCCTGTCTCGAGCTTAGTTTAAGACCGTTGTAACTGAACAATCGCCATGGTAATAAATCAAGTTTTTCATTGTTCTGACCTTACGCGTCGCGTAATATTTATACCACGTTTTTTTAGTAAGGCTGAAAGTGTTCAAGAGAAATATGTTATAAATTGGTTGAAATTCGGAATAAAGAAATTACAAAATAAAATTAAAAAATCAAATAACCTAACCTCAATACATCTAACCTAACCTAACCTATTCTTTAGCATGTTCTTTTTTGTAATTATTCTAAATTATTAAAAATGATTTCGATTGGGTATTTAGGTTTCAATTGAAATCCATTTTATAGTATAAATACTTATGATTTATTTTAAAATTATAATTTTATAATATAGATTCTATTCCAACTAGAAATTATTATTTTCAATGTATCTAACTAACCATCACACCGTTTTCTTGTTAATGGTAAAATAATCTACTATTGAGAGTTATCTTTCTCAACGACCGACGCAAGTAACTGAAAGAAAGGTTACTAAGGAGCTATCAGTGTCAGCGGAATATCTATAGTAGAAAGATGCATGAGTATATTTTAAATGCATTAGCCACGGTGAGTGTATTTAAAAAGTTGGTTGCTTTATAGCTTCCTGCTGTCTGTTCTAGTACCTCATATCACTTACTTCAATTTTGATGATAAGGCGGAAGTTCGGTAATGACTAGTTAAGCGCTCAACTTCTAAAAAAGTCGTCTTCAAAAGGCTTTTCGATCACCTTTCGTGCGTAATAATTGCAGCTCCCAGAATTTGAAATGTGAAACAGGAAGCCAGGCTGCTGAATATTTAATTTTTTGAGCGCAAGATGGCGCTCCCGCAGATTGCACCGGAAGCTGCGACATTTGCAATAAATTTTATGAAGAGTCTCAATAAACCACCTCAAAGTGCACAAGAATGCGGCAGGTTCGCAAACTCAATGAGCATTTTTATATTCACAGGGATTTACACGGAGAAAACGAATTAGATTATGTAGCCACTGCACCAAAACGGTGAAATCCTTACCCTCCTTGCCTATTGTGAGAGTTTCATATAAATATTCCCTTTTAGTCATGTTCACACACTTTGAATGGATGTGGTTAGGATTGAGATGTTCCCTGACGCGAGAATTCGCTTGTTTCCAGGAATGTGTATTTATGAAGGTGGGTTTAAGTAGACGAAGTGGCGGCGCGCTTCTAACAAAATGCAAATGATGCACGGGAGCGGTTACGAAAGAAAATAAAAAGCGCGCGGTTTTTGACTGCGAATGACCACTTGTCACAAATTGTCTGCATCTCCTCCCAATTGATCAGCATTTTAATTTGATGTTCGTACGTTTCAGCTTGCAACACATTCTCTCCCTTAAATTATTAAGACTTGTAACAGATATGTTCCCTCGAATAATCAAAAATATTTCGCGCAGAACGTATGTAAAATTTTAAATGTAAAAAGAATTACCAAGTGATTCAATACAGGGTAACATTTAAACACGTCTGTGGGTTCGGATGATTCCCGAAAGGCGGAACAAAATATCCCATCTACAAACACGAGATTTAGTGCTTTAGTGCTTTAGGAGCTTATTTCCAAGCTAAGTTATCTACACGCTTATACCTATACAAGTAGTCTGGAAAAAATATACCTACGCTTTCCCGCGCAACAGCATAAGAAATGTTTCTTTCTTAATCCGTAGAGTAAGTAAGCCCAGCGCCGAGCGCAAGGGGAGGGGGGTAGGGGGAGAGGATAGCGGGGAGGCTATGCGCTGCGCCTTGTCTATGTCTCGAAGAAAATCTAGATGGCATTTAATGCGAGCACGCGCACAAGATGGCGGATTAAGATGGGACTTTAGCGGATTCTTTCAGTAAATGGGATGTCCCCGGAGCTGAGCGCCAAGATGATTATCCTCGCGGCGACGCCACCTGGGCCCGGAGCCCGGAGCAGGGGAACGGGGGCGGAGGCCCGAGGGGGGCGCGGGAAAACTAAAGCTTTTTATTATTTGCGACCCGCGCTCACGTGCGCTGCCGCAAATGAAATATTCAATACGAATTTGTGTACAAAATCGGATCATCACCGTAAATCTCTTACGTAATAGCTCTACTTGCGAGCGTTATTCCGCAAAAGAAGGAGGCTAATCCAACAAGACTGAATACGATTTCCTTGCAAAGCCCGTAGCTTTATTTATTTTCTTTAGTTAATGTTCAAATGTAAAGCGTATGCAATGCCACTGCAATTGCTGGAACAGACAGTATTTCAATAACTTTGAAGACGATCACAATTTAATACGTTTTGGGGTAAACGATTTGTCTGATTCATTATAAAACATGATGTCATTATTCACCATTAATTGACCTATTCATGAAGGAATTTGTTAATCTGTGATAATATGCCTGGAAGTTTTGCATTTTGTCAGATAAAAATAAATCAAGATTTTCATATGCAGTTTTCAATTTGAATAATATTGTATTCCAGTGGTTAATGCTCGAAATAACTTCAGAATTTAAACCTCAAAAAGAGAGAAAAATACTCAATCATCACAGTTTGACATATTATTGACTGAGTATATCTAGATATTTTATGTGCCAGAGTTCGCTTCATAAATAACCAATCACTAGACCGATATCTTTGGGATTTTTGTGCCAAACAAATTGGTCCCAAAAAAACCATAGATATGCCAATATATAGACAGTAAAATTCTCATTCGGAGCCTACAAAAATATTCACGGTTATATTTTCGATCGGAGTTATATACCCCCCTGGTTCGTATGAACGCCGTCAAATCGGAATAATCAATATTATGGTACCCAACAGACCATCAACAGACTGAAGAAAATTTGAAAAAAAAAAGAATTGTCACTGAACCTCAATAACAATTCTTTTTTCAAATTCTTCTCAACGATTGAGGTAGGGTTGTTTCTTCGGATAAATTGTATAATTCCATATTTGAAATACTACAATGTTATGTAAGTAAAATATTTATGGTTTAAAATTAATTAGGTAGGTAATTAAGTACCTACCTATAAACCTTATGATTTCAGAAGAAATTTTGGTTTTGATGACGCACGGTACTACTATTTGCTCTTCGAAGTGTGGTCGCTGGTACCTTTCCCGACTTTTCTACATCCCTTTTCAACTTGATGCAGAAAATACTTGGCATCACTATAGACACGTCAAATTAATGTGAAATGCGCGTTGTTAAGCGACAACAAACTATCCGTGTACTTTACAGCGTAGGTCCAGAGTAAGTACAGCCTAGGTACAATATAGGTACGGCTTGCTGTACACGGCACAAGTACCCCCGCAGGGTTTAGCCATGATTAAGCTTTTTGCGGTGGAGGATTGGGTTCGGATGGGCGGGCTATTAAGCGGTAAAGCAGCAGTTTCTAATAAGGATTTAATATGACACAGGTACGGCGGACTCGTAACGAGATTATCTACCTAGAAAAAATGTCGGAAAGTGGCGCGCGGGAATAGCCGCTTCAGGTGTCACGTTTTAAGCGTAATTGATTATGAAGTTCCATGAAGGTTTTTTTGTGCATAAAATTGGTTCTTAAACTTTAAAAATATGAACTCATTTTATTCGTTTTGAGTTTCAGCACTTTTTTACTAAATATTTTTTTTTGAAAAAACAATTCAATGAGGCGCCTTGTTGAATGAATATTTAAAAGCTCGTTTTGGAAAACAACAGAAAAAATTAATAGAAAGGTAAACAGGATATTTTTTAATATAAAGGAGTAGTTTTAAACGTTAATATGAGATTATTTTCCATGAAAATCGAGGTCGTTAATGTAGAAAGTGAAAATATATATATTTTTTTTAATCTTAGATAGACAGGGATATTAATTATATTCAATATGTTTAATGTTCACTATCCATCATAAATTTAAACTGATGATGAAGAGAAGATGTCTTTAATGACAGAACTGTGATAAAAATATGTTATTAGATCAAGTATTAAATTTTGTACATAATACGTAACAGCTATTTGAGGTGAAAGAAAAACATGGAACTTTGAAAAATCGAAACCATCATATCTTCAAATAACGCTTCTTATCTGCTTATAACGCTTTTAATCTTTTTTCTTGAAATAGAACCTTTAACCAGTAATATTTGAGAATTCGCTGACTCGGTATTGTATGAGTATAGTAACTCCAAAGGTATAGTTTCCACGCTGCTTGATATAAAAACGAAGAGCTTGTTCTTGGGAGGAAGCGTCCAATTAGCCTCTTCTTTAGGCCATGGGAATACAGATTGGATGTTATTAATACTCTCAAGCTCGTATTAAAATTAACTTTGCTGCATGGATTTATCAAGATCTCAAAATCTTACCTTAGGTATATGAAAAATAATTATTTTAGGACAATGTTTAACAACAATAAATATATCGATTTGTGCCTGTTAGAATATTAATTATTATGATTCTAAATAAATACATATTTTAGTAAACGTTAGTAATAATTGTGAAAACACACATTTTTTAATAATTATTTTTAGTAATAATAATGTAGGATAACGAAATATTTTTTAAATATTTATGTAGAGGGATCAGTAGGATTTATAGGCCCTGTTAGAAGTTCTACCGAGCCGAACCCTCTGATATGAAAATATCTGGAGTCGGTGAATTATTTTCCCATTTGATCTCTGGTGATTTGACGTGTTGTTCTTGTATTGTTTTGTATTTATTTTGCTTATATTATATATATCCCTCACTGGGATCTCCCGTGCTGAGGATTTCATTTAATATTATAATTTAATTATAGGAAATTAACATTACAACAAAGTAACATATGAATTAAATTATAAACATATATCATGTAGTATAATTTTTTTTTTAATTTTTACCTACGGCTTTTTTTATCAAGATACTGTTTAAAATGCGACTGCGTGATTATTTGCTAATAGAATAATAGTTATTCTGGATATATCTCAATACGTGGTCACGCAGGTTACTTTGTCCGAATGTAATGGATGAGCTGCAAAAGTATTATTATTTTTCTGAACACTTGTTCCGTCTTCCTCATAACTTATTCGTGCATTACTGATAGTTTGTTATGAAATTTATCAAATCATTGTTCTCCTCCAGTCCTCTTTTAACAGGATAACAAATAATAAGACAAGATTTTTAATAACTCAACAATATTTCAAATAATAAGACAAGATTTTTAATAACTCAACAATATTTCAAATAATAAGACAAGATTTTTAATAACTCAACAATATTTCAAATAATAAGACAAGATTTTTAATAACTCAACAATATTTCAAATAATAAGACAAGATTTTTAATAACTCAACAATATTTCAAATAATAAGACAAGATTTTTAATAACTCAACAATATTTCACATCGGTAAGTATTCTCCGTGTACGCACAGTTTTTAGAAATTAGATGACAGTATTTTTTATTTTAGTTTATTAAGTTAAATTTAATCACGAAGCATCACAATTCTGCGTTAAGGGGATGAGGGGTAGTTTTATGAAACCTCATGGTGTCTCTTCTTTACATTAATAGAAGATAGATATATATGGATTGTTAGTGAAATACTTATAGAGCGAACTAAAAATATCGGAAATAACTGAAACTATAGATAATTAGCCTACAAGGTTATTCACGAAAATCAAATATATAAAACGAAATCCTAATTTAAAGTCGTCACCGGCCAAAAAAGCATCGTGATACATTTATAGAATAAAGTATCACAGATGAAATAATAAAAAGGGAGAGAATATCCGAATTTACGTAGCCAAATCGCAAAAAATAAAATTGATTTTGGGTGAAATTGGGTAAATTTAGTTGAAATTAGAAAATGTTAATTATTTTTTATTTATGGATATGATTTACAAGCGTCGATCTGAATTTCTCTTACAAAATATAAAAAAGTAGGTAGCTAATTTAACAAATTTATTTAAAAATAACATTCCGTATTAATTTTTTTTTTTTTTTTGGTAAACTAATGTTTAAGACAAGATTTTTTATGACGCCCACGGGTTCAAGTCCCGTTGGCGTCATGTATCTTTTATCCGGAGATTTTTCAATGTGGATGAGTGTTTCAGGCTAAAAATTATTGCTTATAAAATAACATTCCGTATGTTTATAACCATCCCTTTCTGTTATCTAAGATTCCCCAATATCGAGACTGTCATAGATCCATGGCGCCGGGAAATAGAACTCTCATTTTGCAATTACTTAAAAAATACTCATGGATTTGAACCGAAATGGGTTTGATCAAATAGAAATCGAGCGCCGATTTCCACCCTATTGAAAATGTTGCTATTATTATACTATCTAAAGCTAAATAAAGTAGATCCATTTTATTTATGCTCTGACATTAAAGTCCGATAACTGGGCATCTCACTCGCATTGTCAGTAGGTGATGCGGAGTGATTTAAGGTCGCAGGACCCTTTCAGGACATGTTAATAAAGTAACACTCGTAAATCGTCCTCTTGCCGGACTTTTGACCGAATGGGGCTGTTGTCTGTTGGTGTTGGGATAAACCACAATTATTATTGTTGTTGGCATTAAGTTGGCGTTTCTGTTCCTGTCCATCGTTGGCTCATGCTGGGTTTAATAAAGTGCTGTTTGCACAGGGTTGGATTAAAAAAGACACGTAATATCCGGTTTAAAAAATTGAAATTTTTTTCAAAGTTTTAAAAAGTTATTAGAAGAGGAGAAAAAAACCTACACATCTTTTAGATTACCCCATACATGACTGAATGCTGATAATGTCGTTACAATGAAAGATATAAAAACTAACTAACTAATTAGATGGGATTATAATTATTCTGACTCTTGACATGGCCCGACTCGAGTATCTGATTGACTTGATCGTGCCATCTCTTTCTCGGGCATCCCCGAATTCTGCTACCATTCGCATTTGCATCATATATTCTCCTTACACTCCTTTCTTCGCTTATTCGCTCTATATTCCCAAACCATCTAAGCGTCCCTTTCTTAATCTTACTCATTACGCTCACATCCGCCTTGCACTCTTTGCGGATCTCCACATTCCTCACACGATCATACGTGGTTTTACCACACATACGCCTCAGGGATCTCATTTCAACAGCATTCAATCTACTTTCATCCTTTCTTTGCCAGTTCCATGCCTCACTTCCATACAACAGGGTAGGTACCAGCACTCCATTGTGGACTGCTAACTTCGCTTCTTTGGACAATTTTTTGCTAGCGCCAACAGCGTTCAGTCCTCCATTAATGGAGTTACTATATATTTTAGAAAATATCACTATACATTGAATATGTAGTTCATTTGACAGAATAGTTAACCGAATTGTGAATTGGTTGGTTTTAGGTTTTTTTCCAATTTGGTTTCACAATGTCTTTTTCGGTGACCGGAAAACTCAACAAAATGACAATACAACTCACCATTAAAAAGTGATTTATAGTCAGTTTTGTAACAACTGGCCAGTAATGACATTATAACAGAACTTGAAAATTAACTTCGGAATTTGATGAATTGTTCAAATTCTCTGAAACAACCCATCCCAAGTGTTGATGAAAACATTTTCTATAACGATTTATAATGCGCGACATTCTAATTGCCGCCAAAACGACATGTTCGTTTTTATTCTCGAATTCGGCGGCGTTGACGTCACGTCGAGTGAGATTTGTGATAGTTGCTCACCAGACTTTGGCGTTTTCTGCGTCATAATAATAATGTAGCCAGTTGGAACCGTTTCGGAATGTTTTGTGCGGTTTTAGATCGTTTTTGAAATCAATAATTATGACCGAAAAAATTAAATTTGTTTATTTTTCTATTATTATAAACATAATTAGAAAAATAAACTTTAAATCTTCCACACATTTTTAACGGTATTCATAGTTTGTGAACATAACCCCACTCCGACAAATGTCTAATAATGCTTACGAGATTTACCTCAAATAACTCTTATTACATTTTTGTTCAAATATGAATTTTAATGCATGTTTATCCACTTCCTCCGACGTAAATAGTTATTTCTTGTAGTAATTTAAATGCCTGTTTATCCACTTCCTCCGACGTAAATAGTTGTTTCTTGTAGTTATTTAAATGTATGTTTATCCACTTCCTACGAAGTAAATAGTTGTTTCTTGTAGTAATTTAAATGCATGTTTACCGACTTTCTCCGACGTAAATAGTTGTTTCTTGTAGTAATTTAAATGTATGTTTATCTACTTTCTCCGACGTAAGTAGTTGTTTTTTGTAGTCATTTAGTTAAAACGACGTGTTATTTTGATAATTTGTGCGCATTTGAATTAAGCGGAATATGGGAATTTGACTTTATTTAATGTTGGTTATTGCGAGACTAACAAAAGTCACAAACTAATCCCGCAACCGGGAACGGTAAAAACGTTTTTTTTTCTTCATATCTTTAAACCAATTCCACCCCTGGCTGTGAGTCAATTAAGGGTTGGCAGATGCCCTCAAGTCCGGGCAGCCTGCGCCCTTCGGGCCCACAATCTGACAGATTGCTCCAGGAAGAGTTATGACCGGGAGGCAGGAGCGGTCAATGTTGTTTGTTGTGGCTTTTAACAATGCGCTGTTTACTGTTCAAGTACACGATGACCACTTTAAATATTTTGAATTCAATAAGGGAGAAATAACGAGCACGCCCTTAAGGCTTTAATTTATACTCGTAAATGATACAGTAAATTTATACTTGTATCGTTAGTAATAATAATTGTAAATATTATCAAGTAAGTACATATTATTCCTGCCTTTCCCTTCCGTTCCTGATTTCATACTAAAAATAAAGTTTGTAAACAGTAATTATCTTGTAAGGAAGTTGGATCGCGCAAAATTAAGTAGTGATTGTTTGTTTGTTAATTTAAATGTAATCAACACCGTACCTTGGAGGAAAAACACAAGAAATGCGATCTGGGTGTGTTTCGCAATGCACCGATCGGACTTAAATTTTGAAAATCAGAAATTCAGCCATCGAGCCGGGTCTGTTTCGACGAATTTCAAAAGGCTGATTAAACAGCTGACAATAAATAAATAATAAATATTAAACAGCTGACAAACCGATTTTTAAAAATTTACAAAAAAATGGATTTATTCGAAAATCAAAAAAGTTATACCATACAATGGACCACACATGTGACGTAGATTCACCATACGTTTTTGGACACCACATATAGAAAAGAACGTATTAAAATTACCACCCTCATTATTTCTTTAGACCATTAAGGAAATAAACATAACATTCTTTAAATATTCTCCCATGATAGAAAACAATTTTCAATCCTCTTTGAAACAGAATTTTATTTGTCTATCTTACTTGTAGCTTAGTGAAAGGTGCTCTAAGAAAATTTCAGCACCGACATAAACTGTGAGCACTTGTGTTTCCTCCTTTCTAAAACATGCTTAAGACTCATATTTTGAAGTCTTGAAGAGACCCATGTTAAACTGAAATAATTAGAGATGTGATATTAGAATCCGGTGCATTGTAAATATGAAAAGGATAAAAATTGTCTTAACATTCTCGGATGTGGACCACCATCACTAGTTACTAGGTAGGTAGGTTAAAAGGGAGTGACACCAAACTCGATGGGGGATAGAGAGACAGTGGGTAGGTACTGGTCACCACCAATACAGGCTACAGGCAGCACCGAGCAGCCAACAGACATTAGACAGTTGCCAGTGTTGCATGGTGCCCACTTTTGTTTTGTGTCACCGTGATTTATTGTATTTTGGATACTGACTGCAGATTTTTCGGGTAGGGCAACATGGCCGTACAAACCATAGATTACATAATTGAAAAAAAAAAGATTTCTGCTATTGTTATGAGTTTCGACTCATCGTTTTAAATCACATCATTTTTCAATTCGACCGTGCCATAAAACAAATAATTCGATAAAACAATGTTTATAATAACAATATCTTCCTTGCAACTTGTTGAGTTTTGATTACATGTATTTCAGTTATATAGGTAATATTATTACTAATTATTTTACTTTCTTATCAAAAACAGAGTCAACAGAAGATATGATACACAAGTCAATGTAAGACGAAGCCTTTGCCGTCCCAGGAAGACACAGAACGATCAAAAAAATAAGGAATCAAATACTTGAACTGAATTTCATAAAATATGTGTGGATATATATGAAAGCGTAAGACACAAGGAGTGCTTTCCAGGACAGAGTTGAAATATCTGAAAATTCGTGTTAGTCATAAATTTAAATGGTAAAAATGGTGGCCATGTCGACGATTTGCCAACCAGCACATTATTATAAAACAAGAAGTTTTGTCTTGTTGTCTTATTGACTGACCATAGCGAAATCTTGTTTAATTCGACCGCTATGCGATTGTCTATCTGCAAATTTCTTTGTACTATCCGTTTCCGTTTCAAGATGGTGACCGTTTTAATGATTCAGAAAAGATTAATTTTTTCGTAAATTAAATTCTTTCAATATTATGGTACCCAATTACCGACCCGAAGAAAGTTTGAATAAAAAATTGATATTATGAGAGTGACGTTTCTTTGGAAAAATCGTGTAATTCTTTATTTGAATTTACTATACTAGGTTTATTTACTGTACTGGGCAGGTACCTACTTACAAATCTTGAGATTTCAGCGGTATATTTGGTTTTGATTGATTAAATAAGAGACAATTAGAAACACACTTTTAAACGCAAGGTCCGCTGTTCAGTGTTCACAGAAATACATAGGAATAGGAACTGCAGTTAATTGTATTGGATTAGTTACACGTATATAATGGCAAAAGTTACCTATAGATAGATAGATATTCTTCATACCAATCAAATGAAATGAACGTAATTATAAATTACAGATTTGTACTTGCTTTTTTACCATTAATCCAAAACTTGTTCATATGATTGTGCTATTTATTTCAATCATTGGTTTAAAATTGAACGCATGATAACTTGTAACAATATCTTACTGATCGATCACAACAATGTTCAATGAGTTATAACATAACTATAATCTATCGTTTATTTACTCTGTTTTCTAATTAATTAAAAGTCTTTCCCCTCATCAGTGATCGACGTAATATCAATCAGGCAAATGATAATACCTTCTGGTATAACGAGGCAATTAAAAAAGTTTTTATTTTGTAACGATCAGGCAATTAAATACAATTTTTACTGCATTCCCCGAATGTCGGAAATTTAAGGGTGAAAGAGTAGCTTACATTTTTATGAACCAGATGGGAGGATTTTCAACATTCAAAATTAATCAACTTTTTTCGTTTGATTTCTCTACACCAAAATAATATGAGATAAGTTCACACCTATCTATCTTATATACACGACGTTGTGGTGAGTTATCCTTAGGAGAGAGACGTATGCTTATTTTTCTGTAGGCCTTTTTAAGATATAAAATTCCGTAATAAATTATTTTGATATATCTCATGAGGTTTAGCCAGCGTTAACAATGTAGTGCCCGAAAACATATTTTTACAACTTGATTATAAAACATCGACTTTTCTCTACTTTTTAAAAATATAATATTCATGTACTATATATATGTAAACCTTTCCGAAAAAAATCTCTAAATAAGATTGAAAACCCTATCGAAATCCATTGCATAGTTTAGAAGAACTAAGCGCACAAACAGACGGATAGCGACTTTATACTATTTAGATATTAGAGATGAAAAAGTGAATGTTTCTTTATTTCTCTCCTTTAGACTACAAAACCACTGGACCGATTTCACTGCAAATATCAAAGTTTGTTCTAATTAGTGTCCGGAGTGTTTTAATGGTAGAAGAAATCGGGGATATTCGGGGAAGACTTAACACGTTATCTTTGCACTGGAATGAGATACGACGTCGAACAAAAAGTCGATGTAATGTAGTTTTTTTTAATAGTTACAATGTGGTATTATGCAATAGATAATTGTGGTAGACTGTCATACCCGAGGAAGTTGCGACACGATTAAAGAGAAACAAAAACTTATAAAACGTAAACTTTTTTTTTTCACCATTTTCACCTTACAATAGACCCAATAGTCAGGTAGGTACACTACCTCAAAACTTTACTCCAAATCATTCATAACCCCGAGCAACGCCGGGTTACATAACACGTCAGCTAATAATTAATCATTGTTTTTTTTTATATAAAACAATTATTTTTAACAATGTTGTGATTTAGATGTCAACTTGCAAAATATTAAATGGACGACTTATTTACAGTTGCAATCAGAAGAGCAACAATGTGCCATCAATATAGTAAAAACGGATTGCAATCTTTGGAGCACAGGCGTCAGGTGGGAATATTGTCTTGGTTCTACCGGTATTTTAATGGAAGATGCTCCGAAGAACTAACGTCATTGATTCCTTCGGCACCGGTAATCAGAACGGGTCGTTGCTACTATTCTTTCTTGGGTTCAACAGTTTGGCTGTAGAATGATTTGCCGGCCTCTATGTTTCCTCACTCCTACAACATGGGTTTCTTCAAGACCCGTGCTCACTTATTCCTCCCCTTAAAAAGACCCTCCACACAGCATACCTAAAGATGACAAAGGCCCTGAGGGTAATTATTTTTCTTAAGGCCTCCTGTGCGGAGTTAGTGTAAAAAAATAGACAGCTGTGAAATCAACTAAGGCTAAACTCAAAATTTATATAAATAAATATAATAAATGTATGAATGAAATTGAATCTTTGAAGTGGAAATTAACCCACTTCTGACATCCGATCGAGCTGAAACTCGTCAGATAGACTCGTTGTCGATGATAATGCAGTAAACTTTTAGTGGCAATTAAACATACCATCTCTTTCTGAAATTGGATGACATTACAGCAGATAATCTTCGAAATAAATGTCGGTCCTACCCAATTGGGATTTGGCTCATTTACTAGCGCGATCGATTCCAGTCCCTGGAGTCCCATTTTTTTAAGTTCACAGCAGTCAGAGCAAATTAAAAATAGATGCATTATAGTAATAACAAGGTTTTTATTTTTGTGGAAGATCAAACTGTTTTTGTGACAATAAATACTATATGCAAAAATATTTTAATATCTGGAATGAATTCAGTATGGGTAAAAATCTAATAAATCACAACACAAGCTGATACACACACGGATATATTAATAACAAAGTACGAATAAGAACTTGAAGGAAAAAAATGTCCATGTCAGAACGTTCCCATAGTCAGTAATGACACAGGGTGCCGTTGATAAATACGCAGCCATTAGTGGAACCTGTTAGCCGATGTGGGCTCTATCTTACAGCATCACGATCCATGATATCTTCAGATGTTTTTTATCCATCTGAGTGACAAGCGACTTAACATGGCGCGTTATTATAATTTCACTTAATGGATGGATGAGCCGAGAAGGCCGCCGCGGCGAGCGCCATCGGTTGATTTGAAAAGAATTTTGACGAAACGATGAGAATTTTGATAGCGCGCCATTTATAAATGTTACGAGGGAAAGATTTTTTTTTGTTTATTTTACTTGCGATAGAGTTTGGCATTTCAACGGGACCGGACAGATATCTGGGGACCGACATTGTTTCGGGCACCGTTTAACAATATTTGAGATTGATGAGATGCCGCTCTACGGAACGCCGCTTGGATGCCATCTCCAGATAAGGACTGATTTGAAACAAACATGGCTAATGAGTTATTTGTTTGTTTCGGAGATTCGGGTCCCGACAAGATCAATCTGTAGCGAGATAAAAATAAAACAAATTGATGGAGCATTATAATGAAATCTTGTAATGTTAGTTACGCTCTCAAACCCAACGATTAATCGTCAACTTATCATAAAGGTTACAAAAAATGAATAAGCATTTTCTAGCAGCGGAATTTACACGTAAGGAATTCAAAATGCTTTTGTGGATATTGCTTTGAGTTTATCTAAGATGGGCGCTACTCCAGGCCGTAGCAGTTTGGGGGTGGATGGTGTGGGGTGTGGGCAGACTGGGTAGGATCTGCGAGGAAAGCAAGACAAATAAACTGGCAACATTCAAACGTCAAAGTAGGCTTTGGTGTATTATTGCGCGGGAGCGGTTTCCCCGCCTCGGATAATCCTTATTTATGGCTGTGTGTTTCGCCAAGTCGCCAGCGTGATCCGCCATGATGGATGACGTCACGTGATAATAGGATCGGGGTTGGGAACTGCGATGCCTGAACCGCGGGGTAATGTCACAATTTCATACAAATTTGCAGTTAGGTAAAATTAACTATTTCTATTGGGACGTTACGTTACGAAACTTACCAAAGAATTTTAAAAACAGATCTAAAATACATCAATTTTCTTAAAAATCTCTAAAAATTCTTAAAAATTCTTTTTTCTTGTCAAATAGTGGCTTTACATATTAAGGGCCTTAGTAATAAACTTGTTTTACATTTAAAACAAATGAAAAATAGTAATTAATGTGTGGTAATTGGTCGTTAGTCTCTAACATACTACAAACATAATATTATGCACTAACTATAAAATTTACATACTTGCTTAAAAATACATACCGTCAAATAAATAAAAATTCTTCTCTATTATGTATGTACTTATAAGCAGAATTAACCTAGCTTACTTTCATTCTACTTATAAGTACATTAGAACTAGTATTTTATAAATTGTTGATTTACCGTCATACACGTAGTGCCTCAGTTAGTTCCCGTTACTCACTTTTGTGTTATATGATATTAGACATATTTAATATGAATGTATTTTTTTTAACAACATTTACTTATCTAGTGTTAAAATATTCGTAAGAAATTAATTATAAAAAAAACCAATTGGATAAAGTTAAAAAGGTTTATTAATAATAATAATAGGGGGTAATTGTTTAAGTTAATCTACAGTTAATGATTTTTATTTTTACATTATCCCCACACAGGAGGCCCTGAGGAAAATAATTTCCTTCAGGGCCTATGTTATCTTTAGGGATGCTTGTGGTGGTTTTTATAAAGAAATGAAGGATAGGATGTTCTGGGAATAAAAAGGGTATGAAGGGTGGGTAGGATTCTTGTCAGCGTGTCCAGGAGTGACGTATGCTTTGCAAGGGGATGGGTAGAGAGGGTCCAGCTGTAGATGTTTGTAGATTGTCTCTGAGCAGTGTCTTGATAGGTACTATTAGATTGTTCTTCTTATTCCAGTGCATTCTAGTACTGAGGGTTGTATACCATCAGAGTAATTTATCATGTTTTAGAGAAACTGCTTTCAGACCTGTCACGTAAGTTTTGAAATTAAGTGGTTACTGCTTCGACTGCGTCCATCGACGTTCTCCTGAATTTTCAGGTGGGAAATCTTGTATATTTTACCCTTATGATGGTGTATGTAAGCATGATTTTCAAGATATTGAAGATTTATTTTTTTTTATATATTTGGTACTAAATTACCAATAACTATTCTTTGATTAATACATTGAAATTTTGAGGATGCGTCTTTGTATTCACATTCACATTTAAAAAGTTTTCATATTTTCCAGAAAAAAACATTTATTTATTTACTTATCAATCATCAACGCCCCTTTTCAAATATCAGTGGACTTTTATTGGATATCGGATTTAATGCATATAGAGACCAAAAAGAAACAAAAAATTGTCATAAGACGTGGTAGGTATAAAGGTGCATATTATTATAATATACATTTATAAAAAAACAATTTTGAATTGCAGATTGCATCAAAAATAATAAATAATTTAGGTTTATAATACATAATTTACAAGAGCATAATACATAACACAGCAAAGTGTATATAGAGAAAAAAAGAAAGGAACATGTAGTTTTATCATTTTTTTATATATGTCATGGAAGAGTAGTTAAAACAAACTTCAAAGGACAGGAAGATATTACATTTTTTTACATTTCTGGACTTAAAAATTACTCCAACCTTTGGCGTTTTGAAATCAAAAGTGGTATTTTGGTGAAATGAAATATTTGGGAAGCCCATCAATGATTGAATCAAAGTTCCCGGTAAATCAGGGGGCTTTCGAAGGAAGCGATTCCATTTCGGTGACTTCCTGTTTAATGGTGCGAACGGCTCGTTATTTACGTAGTTATACGCCAAGTACTCGGTCTGTATCGAACTGGGGTAGGTCCCGAGCAGCAAGCAAACCACCCATACAACTCTCACCAATGAAGCATACATAGCAAGTGGATTTGTGAAAGATCAATGATTTAAGAATCATCTACCAATATAGAATATGAAACCGTTATAGATAAATTGGTTTCTGATGACGTCGTTTCAAGTTCATCATTGTCAAGGAACTAACACACCAAATTATTGATGGGAAATTCACTAGCGGCCGTTTTTTTTCAATAAAGTGAGCAGCTTCTCAGTTAAAATTTAGACCAAACGCAATAGTTGTGTTACCAACACAATTGCTAATTTATTAAAAATCTCTTAAAATTATTTGTAATTGCGGTTGAAAATGGGATTGCTAGCCTTACAAATGAATTAACAGGTTTCCTGATAAACATTTAGTAAATTACGAATATCATGATGTCGCAACACGTGTTCATGAAAGTCCAAATATTTATGCGTTACGACGAAAATTCTTTGTATCGTTTTGATATCATATCAAGGCAAATAGATAAAAATCTTAAATTGATGTTTTATTAATAAGACCTGTTATTTTATCGTGAGGGAAAAATCAATTTCTCTCCACATGGACGCAGGTACTTGCTGAGTGGTACATTAAAATACAGGGAAATCAATTTAAAGATATTCTTGCTTGTGTAGTGGTGTACTCGATGGACACAAAATATCGATTTTTTTAAATCTTTTTAACGCTTAATGTTTGAATGCATTTAAAAAACTTTACTGTATAAAATAAAATATTCAGTGCAAAGAGTCATATAGCTTATAGAATACAGTTACATAATATTACAGTTAACTTAATTTAAAAAAATTAAAACACACAGGTTGTCAATGTGGACATCAGACATTACAAATTAAATTAATTACGAGTCTAAATTTAAATGGTTTACTTCGATGGTAGGTGAAAATATTTATTTTTAATTCAATTATTATATTTTTAACTATCTGTATCTCGGCACGCATTGCTGTGGCTCAGTCTATCTGTGCAGATAGAGAAACAATAGCGCGTGTTGCTTTTACGACAAGCAGATGGCGCTGCTTAAAAAAAACATGTTTTTAACTGTCACAGATGATATCTATATTATATCGTTACCTACCCAATATCTTTGGCTGCTACGGGGTAAGAAGTGTTTAACTGCCGACACTGAGTGAAAACTTTACTTTATTTTCAAACGTTGCACTATTTTCCTCAGGTCTGTTATGTTTTGCCCACTCTACATCCCCGAAGCCAAAAAAGGCTTCCATTATGGTTTACTGAAAAGCAATTTTCATAAGGTCAGTCAGTCCTAATAGCACACAGAGAATATAAAATATGTTTTCATCGACCAAATGTCAAATTCGCAGACTAGGTATTATTAATCTGTGAGGTTGAACGAAAAGCGCATTGAAAAATAGGAAGATTTGATTATTATTTTATTTTATAAATAGCTTATTTTAAGGATGACGTTTTTCAGTCTTCTGCAAGAAAAAAAAGAATATGGCTGATTTATTAAAATCCTATTAAAAATATTTCTTCATTCAGAATATATAGAATCATGTCTTCATGCAGCTGGTTTTTCCTGATAAACATATCGATGAAATGCGACAATATTATAATTTTTATGAACAAGTTTTCCGACATCCTAACAACATATTTGTGCTTTACGACAGTTTGTTAGGAAACCTGTAAATTCATTCTTTAAAGTCTTGCTATGCAATTTTTAACAGGAATACGAATAATATTACCAGATTTTAAATATTTTTTTAAATATTTTATATCAGCAAGTTTTCTCCATGTGTGGTGGCTTGTACTTGTTAGTTTCCATGTTTTTTCTACCACCGTACCTTTTGATAATCTATTAAGGGGATAGGGAGGGGAAGGGAGGGGGGGATGTGTCGCGATTTTCGGGGATTAGAGCACATCCGAGCTGGCAACACCTGAACACCTGAGCGATCCCCCGTGCGATACGACTCGATTAACTGATTAATTAAACGACAGCGAGCGCTTTGCATTTCAATTTTCCTAGACATGGCGACACTGGCAATGTGACACGACTGATTTTCACGTAGGTACCTGCAGAGTAATTTAATTTTTCGTAAGATGTAGGTACACACTTTTCTAAAATATACAGGTCATATGTACCCTTTTAATGTGAGTACCGCTAACTTATCTCAACTGTCTGTATGCTAACTCAACACACTTTTAAAAAGTGATATAAAGTCATTAAAAACGATGTAATATATTTTTTTAACCTAACCTAACCTACTTAATCCAGTTAATAAAGTTTTTGTTTCATCACTTTCCATGACTTTATATAACTTTTTAAAGATGTGATGAATTATCATTTTGACGATACTGATAGTATCTACCACTCTGAAACGTGCCGCAAATATACTTAGTATAATATATTACATATTTTGAATGAATTGTGAAATAATAAAATGAAATATTGTATATAGGCTGTAAATAAAATATACTGGCGCATGCCAGGATTTGCCGAGGACTGTGACCAAGCAAAACGTAGGTCGTCTTTCTGCACTAAAAAAAACTTAAAAAAAATAGGATCTCTAATTTCAATAACGTTGAATAACTAAGAATAATTCCTTTGGCGTTCATTGACATAAATACAACGATGCGTCATGTTCATAATAATCTAACAAAAAAATATAGCGCGTTCCTGTTTCTAGATTGAAATCGAATAACGAAATGCATAAGAAAAAATAGCCAAAACAAATCTGTGTGAATGAATGAAATGGCTACAAATAACATCATTCATATCTAAATGGAACGGAATGCATTAGAGAGAGATCTTCATTCAAAGAATACGTATACTAGTGAAACAACTATATTATTATGAACGCCCCTCGTTTCTACAGGGTTTTCCAATAAGAGGTGTTATTTTGAATATTAATTAAGGAATTAATGATTTTTTATGGCCGAAATTGGATGGTATTTGGTCTGGACAACGTTTACTTTCAACAAGACTGCGCTACGTGCCACACAAGCAACGAAACCATTGATCTTTTACGGGAAAAGTTTCCGGACCGTGTTATCTCTCGAAGAGGTGATCATAATTGGCCACCGAGATCTTGTGATTTAACACCTTGCGACTTCTTCCGTTAGGGTCACATGAAAGAAAAGGTGTACACCAACAGCTCAGCGTCGATTCAAGACCTCAAAGATGGAATTCGTGATGCTATCGAGGACATAAGGCAACCACTTTGCAATTTGGTTATGGAAAATTTCATGAAGAGGATATGGTCCTGTAGGCGTAGTCTTTGTGGTCATTTGACTGATGTTATTTTTTACTATTAACGGAATACTTTTCTCTTTATAATGAAATAAACATTCGATCATTTATATTAAAAAATTGCACTTTTCTTAGAATATCAAAATAACACCTCTTATTGGAAAACCCCGCATTTTTTCCTAAAAGAACCAAGTGCGATGTGTTTATGGCAGCCGGTGAAAGCTTGTCTGACCGACGGACTTATGTATGATACCATAAGTTTGTCCACTAGACCTAGTTCAGTGAAATCACGGGAGTTGTCTCAGTGCCCTATCTTCCCTTTTTATTCAGCTATGATGGCATTACATGTTTCGACAGGTAAAGTTATATAAATTTAAAGGACGATTCTTTACAACTCTCACAAGTAACAATCATGTTATTAATTGTTGATTTACAAAGTTTTATAAGTGAGTTTTAAGATTTTTCTTATGTGTTTTGTTTCAAGCATAAGTATCTACCTAAATATTTTAGCATCCAAGTGAATTTTTGGTGGATTGGTTTTATTATTTTGCTATTGTTTGGTAGGAATTGTACTTATTGATAAAAACTTACTAGTATATCATTCCTTCGTTGAGCACATAAATGATAAGTAAGTATAATGCGATTATCGATTTGACTGGTGGTAAATTAGTATTTCAAGTCAAACTGTGAAAAACATTTTACTATAATAAATCAATTTTCAAATGTACCTTAAAACTTAGAAAACATTTACTGGCGAGGATTTAACCTTCCTACCCAGGAACTGAAGTCGACAACTCTATCAACCAAGCCAAATCCCGATTGGATAAGACCGAAATTTATTGCGAATATAAACTACTGCAACGTCAAAGAATTTCAGAGAAATGCGTATATGTCCATATGTGGCAATTTCACTGTATTGGCACCAAAAGAAGACAGAATGCATTGTCATCGAAAAAGGGTCTCTCTGCCAAGTTTATGCTCGATTTGCATTCATTTACGAAACTACAGTGAAATTATAGTAGATATTTTTAAAAAAGCTTTACGAATAGAGCTATACAATTAGAGGCGTAATTGCGTACGAATATCTTGTCGAAAAGTGTTTCACCACTAGAACACGATAAGCGGTGCGCTAAGACCTGATTCGTTAGTTATAGAAACGCAAATATTTACTTATAACAACACAATGCGATAGTGGATTTCATAATCTTTCCAAAACATTTTTTAGAATGAGGCTACGTTTCCCAAGACGTGAGTTATGATGCTTTTAGCAAAACTCGTAAATAACACAAAAATTATCACGTTTTGACAGTTCTCAAAGGAACACATAGTATATAAATGTCTTTGTCTGAGAGGTTAATTAGAGTGTTGGAAGCGTTGGAGGTCAATTGGAGGTAAAAAACCCGTTTTTTCACTTCGTGTCTCATCTATGGTTTTACACGATACATACAAGTAGGTACCTACTTTAATAGCATAATACCTAGCAGTACCTACCTACTATCACTACATAGAACCACAAACATACACGTCCAACTGACATTATATAAGTTACATGCTCATTTCTATTTTAATGAATATATAAGTGGGTAGGCAGTAGGCAGTAGGCAGTAGGCAGTAGGCAGTAGGCAGTAGGCAGTAGGCAGTATGCAGTGGGCACATTATACCAAGGGGGGCTTACTATCATGTGCGTGATAATGAGTATTTGATGGGCGGGCCTTCGAACAATGGGAGGCGGAAGTCGCCATGTGTGGGGGGCCTATCCTACCTAACTACTAATTTTATATACCTACCTTTAGATACCTACTTGTCACGCTCTTTTTCATTAGATTCGAGAAACAAACAACGCATTTTAAAATAAGGAATTGTTGGAATCGTTTGTAATATATATTTGTTCATTCGTAACATGAATAATTCTAATAACTTCTTATTTTAGAGAATTACTAGATTATCAAGTGAATTATTAATGATTGATATATAATAATTAGTTTGTCGGTATAATCTTTATATAATATTGTCGCACTGCGATAAAAGTTACTATAAGTAAGGTAAATGGTAATAAGAAGAAAATAAAAAGCAGACACATCCTTTTATACGATCGGCATAATCATTCTATCTCATTCTCACACGAATGTCTCTTTCATACTCTTAGACATACAGCGTTCATCACGATAATTCATTGTTTTTATAGTAAAAGTTGGTCGTGTCCGTGGTGGAGTGGTTACATCCTTGACTAAGAATCCGGAGGTCGGATTGGATTCCCGGCGTACGCAAATCAATTTTATTTGATTAATTTTTTTTATTCAACAATTTCTTCATTAAACATAATATTATAGCACATATGCGAGTGGTAGATACTTTCGGTATCGTCCTGATGACAGATACCCTGATTCAGAATCAAACCGTTGCTTGAAATGGCTTTAGCCGTGTTCTTATAATACTTCTCCATCTTTGGGGATGCCATAGTCTCACTTGCTCCAGACGGTTGAGAGTATTATGGACTTGTATGCGGTACTCACATAAAAAATTCGAAATCCGATTTTATTTCATAAAAACTAGTTAAATTTGAATCAGTAGATTTCGCAATAATTGTCAATCATTTCACGAGTATTAATCGACATTTTTATAGCCAAGCGACAAGCGGTATTTTTAGTCACAATTGGTCGAAATAGGATTAGGTAAGGAGTGTTTCGATCTGTTGAATCTTGAATATTTTTTTAAATCGGTGATAACTAAATTTGTTATCAATCGTACCTAATTGTGTTAATTGTATCTAAGTACATGTGTGATATACGGTAATACTTATATTACAGAAACAACGTTTGTTTTTCCATTTAAAATAATCAGTGAATCGAAATTATAACCCTTTCGGTTCAACAAATGTAGTAATGACGATCTCCAGCCATGGGAAATTATTTATATTGGCAGATGTGTACAAAACTATGGTTAGTCAAAACTTCGAGATTTATCGTTGATGTATTATATTTAGATGAGAAATTAAGCGAAAAAATAGGTTCCGCTTTTTTACCTCCAACTGACCTCCAACTCTCCCAACGCTCTAACTAAAACTACCGAATCGGATCTAAGCACACCGTTTATCGCATTCTAATAGTTGAACAAGTTTCGACGAGATATTAGCACGCAGTAGCGCCTCTAAGGGTAGCTCTATGAGATTTATGACAGATTTTGGATAGTAAAGAGAGTATTCATGAAACCTTAAAAATGTATAATATTAGGAAAATAGTCTTAAAAACATTTCCTAGAGTGTAAGACTGTAATACAAGTTGATTGACCCTACAAATAAAGGAGAACCTTTGTTTTATTAATACGTTTTAAAATTGTAAACTAAAGCTACGTATCCACCATACATACTCGTAGTATCCAAAATTTATTTATTTAAAGTGGATGGGACCGTTGGAAGCAAAAATTTCTTCAGATTCATCTGCAAGGGTTTTAGAAAATAGTTATAATCTCAGTTCGATGTTTTTCATATTGCCATAGTCTTGTATTCAGAGTACAATGTATAAGCATAATATTCCGTATGCATTATCAAATTGCTTTTTCTAAACAGTACTGTTTTTGTATTTCGATTAAACCGATTACCTCAACCTCCTGAGACTTCAGAACTGACGACTGAATCATCATTATTCCATAATCACTGTGCAATAATTATCGTATTAACCAAGAACTTAATTAGTTTTGAATTGATAATGATTTTATAATATACTGACAATTATTTTAATTGAATGCTGCATACTTTGTTATGTTTGCATGCTTATTTCAACGATCTCCGTGACAGACCTGTAAGCTCCCTGTATCTGAATCCAAAGTTCAAGTGTTAAATATCTGACTTCTGTAAAAAAAATGTATATATACATATATATTTTATATTGATTATAACTTAATGAAACTACCTATGTTACATTTTTCATCGTTTTTTTTTTTTTTTTTTTTTTTTTTTTTTTTTTCATTTTTATTCCCTAATTTTCACCTTAAGATTTATTTAGTGACCAAATCTGAATAGATTATTAGGTTCAAAGTCCCAACCGCTCTCATCATATTATTTTTCCTATTCCTACTAATTTCAGACAACTATGGAGAAAAATGATTCTGTTAACAAAAGTGACAGCATTCCTACTTCCTGAAAAAATATTACTCATTCAGAATATATCGAGAACACATGTTCTTTTCCTAATAGATATCATAATAGATATCATGTCCTCATAAAACATTCGCTTTTGACTGATATTTTGTTAGGAACTCTTTCAACTCCCACTGCCTGAAGTCCCATTTTTAACAGGAAAAGGAATAATTTGACCAGATTTTTATTAAATTAACAGTATTTCATATCAGTAAATTTTCTCTTTGCATTGCGGGGATCCACTGGTTCCGAGCATTAGAAACTCTGTATTATGCTACTGTATTAGAATCTGGATGTGTTATAATTTAGATTGTCATTAAGAGTCAACGAAATTAGAGATTTGGAGTTATTTTTGACAATCAATTACATTTTGTAAATCACAACTAACAAAGGCATGAAGACATTGGGATTTATAATCAGAACTATCAAAGATTTCGATTGGTTAGAAGTTATAAAAATCGCATATTTGTCGCTAGCATGCAACTTATATAATTAGAAAACAATTCAATATTAGATATATCTATATACGCGTGCAGAATTTTTTTTTATTGTTTATTATGTTTAAACTACACATACAATAGGACACAAATTCACCTTTAGTATCGAAATATTTATTAAAAGTGTACCTGTATTGAAGAGATACCTGAATGAAATTTTTAAATAATAATAATATTTGGATAATTTATATAGCGCCGTTTTCGTGAAAAATCACCTCAAGGGCGCTGGAGCATAATTTTATTATTTAGGAGCATCGCACAGCATCGAGCAATTGCATATATTTATACATTCTTCTTATATTTCACTTATAAATTATGTGTTATGAATCTATATTATTATTTTAAAGCCATCTGTAATTTAAACTAGTTTCTGATATTTTTCTTTCTATTTTCTCTCCTTTCTTATATACTACATACATTTTAATGCAACTTTTTATTTACAATTTACTATGTTTATTTTTTCAAGTTTTTATTTTATTTTTTGTTAGTTTAATTTATTTTTTAGTACATCAAAATACTTGTTCTCTCTGTATTGTGCAGTAAATCATTTAAATATAAAACCTTTTAAAAACCCGTATGTATGTGAGAATTCACCATGCTTTCGAAAGGCTTGATACGAATATATTCGAGATTGGACTTTTATTCCATTTTAGGTATCTAGATGTCCAAATACCAAAAATAACCAACACACATACTAATTTAGGTTGTGGATCTTTCTGCGAAAGATTATAAGTCCGTAAATTTAAGTGTCATTTTCAAAATTGGAATTGATGTGTCAAGAATTAGGACGTATTTTGATAACTTACAATACTGATCAAGAAAAAATATTTACGAAAAACGTTTTTATGAAAGATATATAAAAATATATTTTTGATGTTTTTTATCATTCTGCAGCAATTAACTTTGTTCTGTATTCTTTACATAAACTTTCATTTCCCAAATCCTACAATTATCTATATTCTGTGATCTTTACATAAACTTTCAGCTTCACAAATCCTACAATTATCTTTGTTCTGTGTTCTTTACATAAACTTTCATCTTCAAAAATCCCAGAATAATAAAATCACGTGATTTTTCTCTGCGATACTTCAACTACAGTATGTGAACATATGCACATGATTCCAAAATCCTAAATTCTTAAATCTTTGGTATTATTCACTTGATTATTTCATCCCCCATCACAAATATCACGTGAAACAAAATACAGCTCTTATAATATTATCAAGCCGATATAAAGATGCGTCACTTTTTTAGAGAATTGTTATATTTGAAAGAATTACCATAGCTATTACAATGATTGATCTGAGGTGTTATGTTTTTTAAAATTGACTCAGTTGTGTATTTTTGTCGACCCATTTTAAAACCGACAGATTTTTATCATGTTACTCCCGTGACAGAAAAAATATTTCAGCCCATGGGGCGGTCTCTTTCCTTGTTGGCTGGCAAAGTAGGCACTAAATGAATAATGTATCAGTTTAAATATGATTTAAAACATATTGTGTTTGAAATGTTAGACTGAAAGAAAAATGTGACTTGTATAATGTGGTGTAGCGACAAATTACATATTTATTATATAGTTGACATGGACGTAGGAATATGTTAAATTGTATATGAAAACAAATACAAAGTACGTGTGTTATTGTACTTCTAATACGAACTGACTCGTGTAAAAATGAATCTGTCTAAAATTGATAAGGGTGGGGAAACCAGAGAAAGAAATTTGAAGGGATTAAAAGAGGTTTTAGGGGAAAAAACTGCATTAAAAACACACTTATTTGGTTATAATTTTAATAAATATTATTTAAAATCAGGTATCAGTTGTTTTAAAAATCGGCTGATAATCTTTGAAGATTGAAGTATAATTTTACCTAATGATGTTCCCCTTGTAACTTGTAACACGAACGCGTAGAAGAAAAACTTAATGAACCCTTTTAATTTTCTTAACGGCAGAGTTCGGGTAATTAAGATAGATAACGATTACTTAAAATAAAACTATTTGTCGGGTTTACCAAAATATTTGTTTCTACAAGGAGTTATCTGAAGTAAAGTTGTCAGTAATACCTTCTCATTATTCCGACAAGTGGCCGCGGGCGCCACCGGTGCGGGATAGTCGAGTCTTTACTGAAACCACTTGAACAGGAGCTTTTAAGGGAATCACCTGCACAAAAAGCTTCCTCGAAGTCAAGTGTGCGGCGTGTAAACAATGTAAGTTTAATTCTACAGAGGTAAACACCAGATAAATTTAATGAAGGCAGTTCATTAACCAAGTGAACGACAATTTAATGTTATCATGCAAAGTGTATTTTACACATCTTATAAGAATATTCAAGATTGATAACATGATTATTTTAATGCTGAAGGATTTTGAAATTTTGTTTGCATATACATATTACTTCGTCAAACTATAGGGTTGCAAATGAATTCTTGAAATAATTTGATTATATTTTGGTACCTATGTTTTCTCTTATTTTAGGCATATATCGTAGGTAAAGCATAGACACTAACAATATTTCCAATTTTTTATTTAGAAAATTTTTCAAGCAAATAAATTGTTTTTTAAATCTTTATTATTGCTCGTAGGCGCCAATACTTAACTTACGTTAGATGTTGTATTGTTGATATTAAAAAAATTCTTCGTATTTTTTTATACATGAAAGTTTAAATAGTCCCTACCAAACCATCACGCCGTTTCAACGCAGGGGTAGGCAGAGAGGAAGGACCGCTAAGCAGCTCGGTCTTGGCACACACTTCTTGCCATGATCACATTCATACATCGTCTCATACATATCTTCTATTATTCTGATTCTTGAAACTCAAGTATCTGATTCACTCGATCTTGCCATGTCTTCCTCGAGGCGTTCATAATCTTTTTACACTCCTTTCTTCGTTCATTCACTCTACATGCCCAAACCATCTAATCTTACTCGTTACGCTAACATCAGTCTTGCATTCTTTGCGGATACCCACATTTCTCATATGATTTTACCACACATGTAATACTTGCGGGTTAAATAAAAAATTCGATAGAATCTCAAAGCGTAGATGATTTTATGACTATAATTGAAGATAGTAAACAAATTAATTATGTTATATATAACTCGTAACAAATTCCTAAATTTACCACAGCGAGATAAAAGTAATGGATGCACAAATAAAAGATAAACTACGAATTAAGATAGCAGCAATGTTGTCGGCATTTACATTTCAGGGTGACACTTGGGCCTAGGCAGACATTAAAATATTTATTTTGGGAAAAGTCGTGTTTATAGTGTTTACAAGTTTACACTGGGCACTGTTCTCTCATGTACTAGAACACTCGATAGTTTTTATGAAAGCGTTTTACCGATACACGTGTGTCATCGCCTGGTTGTAATTGCTGTGATCCAATGCGACGAGAATGTTTTATAAATATTTTATTAAAAACCCTTTAAGAATTGTTAAATGCATATTCTATGATCTTGGTTGAATGGAATAACATCATCACTCTAATCCGAAGAATTCAAAGTCCCTATATAAGTTTTAAGAAGAACGGCTGCGTGAACTTTTCCATACAATCATTAAATTTGGATTTGACGCTCAAATATTTTTTACTGAATAATTATTTCTTAAATCATACGGTACAGCTAATATCTAGTACGAATATAATTTCTTCTTTATTTATTTGTATAACTTAATATATAAAATCATGTGTCACTGTGTTCGTACACGCTAATCCTCGAAACCGTCCAACCAATTTCAATGAAATTTTGTGGATGTGTATGGTTGGTTCCAACTTGAAATATACGATAATTTTACGATATTTGGCGCTGGTGTCTAGATCTAAAATTATTATTATTTTTTTCAACGGTTATTTTTTTTAGCATTATCATTTAGCATCCGAAAATATATACAACCACAAACTTCCCTCCTCATTATTTTTAAAACGATCTTAAGATATTTTTCAGAGGTAAAAATGGTCGCAATTCATTTTTAAGTTGTGTAATCTTTATCTATGCATATTGGCAAAAGACGGTTTGACAAAAATATTGTTCATCAAATCGCACTACATAAAATTAAAATTTATTACTATAATTTAAAACAAAAATTTTGTTAAGAAATAAGAATCAATCTTCGTTTAACTCATTAATAAAATTTAATTTTTTCTTCCATAATCAATTAAGAATTTTCATTATATTTATTACACTTGAACATGAGATGAATAAAAAATTTACATCAAAAGTGTTTTTTATGGATTGTATTCGTACAGAGATCTGTCACACTGTGAAAGACATATACTTTAAGGCAGTTTCAAGAGAATGGTACCAGTCGCATTTTGACTTACTTTCTATCGTACTGAACAATAATCACAATCTGCTGACATGATCGATATCAAAAGAAAAGTTAAAACAATATCTACTATGGATGGGACCTGCGCATGTATTCTATGTATGTCAAATGCATAAAATGTACAAAAATAGCGAGAACAGATTAAAAGCGGTCTACATAAAATGAAGTCTATATAAAATGCGGTCTACAATGAAGATGGTCTGTGGCAGGACAACGTCTGCTGGGGCCCACTAGTTAAATTATAAAATATATGCCATAAAATACATTTTTCCTTGATTTTAGAGGCAACTGACAACTTTGGTAATTATAAAAATATTATCTACCCAACGGACTACGTAAATATAAATTAAAAAATAATCCACCATGAAATATACGTTTTTGGTAGAAAATTTTAGATTTATGTGCGACAAATTTGTGTTCTAATGTAACAAATGTAATGTAAATAGATCGTTAGTAATTTAAATTTAAACTTTACAAAATGGTATAACGGTATAATATATTTGAAAAATTATTTTATTTTCAATTATATTTACATAATAGGTAAGGTGAGATTAATTTTTAAATAAACATCGAAATCTCACGAATAATTGCCAAAATTTACCATAAAATCGTGAAAATTCGATTTCTTTAATGACCCATATACAAATACTTAAACTACACAAATAAATAAAATAGAAAATTTTCGTACTAGACGTTAGCTAAATCTTTTGCTAAACAATAATAATTATTCAGTTTGATTCAGATTCATAATAAATAAGCAGTATTTGTTTTCTCCGTGCATATCAATAATATGTTCTCAATGAATAAGCAGTATTTGTTTTCTCCGTGCATATCAACAAAAAATTCTTAATAAATAAGCAGTATTTGTTTTCTCCGTGCATATCAATAATAGATTCTTAATAAATATGCAGTATTTGTTTTCTCCGTGCATATCAATAATAGATTGTTAATAAATAAGCAGTATTTGTTATCCCCGTGCATATCAACAATAGATTCTTAATAAATAAGCAGTATTTGTTTTCCCCGTGCATATCAACAATAGATTCTTAATAAATAAGCAGTATTTGTTTACTCCGTGCATATCAACAAAAAATTCTTAATAAATAAGCAGTATTTGATTTCTCCGTGCATATCAATAATAGATTCTTAATAAATAAGCAGTATTTGTTTTCTCCGTGCATATCAATAATATGTTCTTAATGAATAAGCAGTATCTGTTTTCTCCGTGCATATCAATAATAGATTCTTAATAAATAAGCAGTATTTGTTTTTCCCGTGCATATCAACAATAGCCTCTTAATAAATAAGCAGTATTTGTTTTCTCCGTGCATATCAACAAAAAATTCTTAATAAATAAGCAGTATTTGTTTTCTCCGTGCATATCAATAATAGATTCTTAATAAATAAGCAGTATTTGTTTTCTCCGTGCATATCAATAATAGATTGTTAATAAATAAGCAGTATTTTTTATCCCCGTGCATATCAACAATAGATTCTTAATAAATAAGCAGTATTTGTTTTCCCCGTGCATATCAACAATAGATTTTTAATAAATAAGCAGTATTTGTTTTCTCCGTGCATATCAACAAAAAATTCTTAATAAATAAGCAGTATTTGTTTTCTCCGTGCATATCAATAATAGATTCTTAATAAATAAGCAGTATTTGTTTTCTCCGTGCATATCAATAATAGATTGTTAATAAATAAGCAGTATTTGTTATCCCCGTGCATATCAACAATAGATTCTTAATAAATAAGCAGTATTTGTTTTCTCCGTGCATATCAATAATATGTTCTTAATGAATAAGCAGTATCTGTTTTCTCCGTGCATATCAATAATAGATTCTTAATAAATAAGCAGTATTTGTTTTTCCCGTGCATATCAACAATAGATTCTTAATAAATAAACCGTTTTTGTCTACATGTACCTATTCTATATAAATATGTACTTTATGAATTATTTCTCTTCTAGGTAGTAAAATTTGTTTTTACTTCAACAAAACGATTTATCTAATGTTCCTACCTATTCTATTCTATTATACACATATCGTCGCCCCAGTGCTTAATTGTCCAAACGACCATTTTAGCGAAAATGAGTTTTTAACGCAATATTGTTAAGAATCAAATTACGCGTCGTTCGATGAAGAAAAAATAGTTTTATCAGCCTCCTACAATTAATTATAAGCATTTTAAAATGTCAATGTCCACAACAATATTCTAAAAGTGAGTCCTTGTTTGGCCAATCTCCTTATTAGGCCAACCTCCTAGAGTCGAGAATTAAAATTGCGTGCTAGTTTGCTCAAACTCCACCAACCGACCAATTACAGCACGATGCGAGGATCACGTGATGCCGCCATCTTAAGTTTTTCCATTCCAACGGTGTTTGTTTTCTGGTGTTACGCGGAAGTAAAAAAGCATTTAAATATATACCAAGGAGTTTTTGATAGACAAAACAACAGGAAAATGTCAATAACTAATTACAAAAGTGCATACATACGCAGCAGTGCGGAAATAGAGCGGTAAGTGTTAGTTTTAAATATCTCTATCAATACCAAATTTGTTTTGTTTTTTACATTGCAATGAACTTTGTGATACAGCGTGTTCACTTTTCTGTTTTCGCTCAGACTCTACTTTTTGCAAGTTTTTGCTGTCAAAATTGGTTTTTTGACTGACGATTCATATTAAACTAGTTAGATTAGTATTTCAATTCGAAATTTTCAGTATATCCGTATTTGTATGTAGCCGTTTGAGATTTACAAATTGATCTATAGTGATTATGCAGTTTGTTGAAATAAATTATAGTTATATAATAAATTATTATTCTGATTTTTTCCTCATTTGTGTGTTTTGGGGTTTTGATTACGATTCTGAGCATTACCAACAAAAACGGTAGGATTTTAATTTTTAGCCAAAAAAACATGTATAGGTATATTATTCACTGAAATAATTTGCATAAATTTCATATAATTTAAGTGATTTAGTTTTTTGGCCACGCGTACTGTTTAGGCGCAATTCTATGGGAGCACTCTCCCCAATAAAGACTCCATTGAAATGCTTGGAGTTAGTATATCAGACCGGCTCAAGTATCGGGGATCCATAGAAGCCCGAGTAAATCAGGCTTCCAAGAAGCTGGACGTCTTGTACACGGCTAGGATATCCTTCAACAGTGACCAGCTGCTGACCCTGTACAAGTCTCAAGTCCGCCCAACAGTTGAATTTGGGAGCCACCTCTGGGCTGGTGCCCCAAAATACTTAATTAACCTACTTGAATCTGTGCAAAGGAGGGCGATCCGTCTGATTGACAATCCGTTGTTAACAGACCGATTGCCTTCTCTAATGCATAGACGCAATGTAGGCATGCTGTGTCTGTTCTACAGGTATTTCAATGGAGCCTGCTCCAAGGAGCTAGCAGCATTGATCCCTGATGCACCGGTGCACGTGCGTGAAACTCGACGGACACGAGCGGAACACCCGTTTACGATTGACGTTAGCTTCATGAGAACGGGTCGTTTTTTGTAAGTCGGTTCGTATTTGGAACGAGCTACCGGCATCTCTCTCCTATAATCCGAGCCTCTTCAAGGCCAGCATTAATAAATCCCTTCATACAGCCCCTACCTTAACCCGCCTCACAACGCCGCCCAACCGGGTGGTTACATAGTTCCCCTGTCTGTATACTGGCAGGGACGCTCTTGTGAGGTGTCACATAAAAAAAAATCTGATCGTAAGAGATTCAGCCTACTGAGGTCATCTTCAGACTGGTACAGATATTCCTTAAGCTGTGCTTTATATACATTAAATTTAGGGAGGGGGATTAAAAGGGGTGGAATGCAATGATTTTATTCAAATTATATGGATATCCCATTTTCGTTGCTATGTCGTAACAACGAAGATGGAAGTCTAAAGATGGTTGATAGGCTAAACCCGGTCACGGTCAGAAATAAAAAAAAAGTTGGACATTGTTTAATATATTATTATCATTGAAGTAAATTATTATAATGGAACTGTCGAGTACCTGGCACGCGTTTCAATGCCACTCAAAGAAAGATTTGTCCCGTATCCCACGAACCCTCCCCCCTCACGGATTATCCTCACCCTTCCCTCTTTCAGTCCCCACTGCTAAGCTACAAGAAATAATGCACACATTTTTATAACAACTCGATCGCCACCTATTATACAATCTGAATGCAAATTTCATAACGCCAGAGTTCACCTTTATGTATGGAAACCTTCGCCGGCGTGCGCAAAGCAACTCACCAAAGTTTCATCGTAATCGGATGAATGATATAGGAAATAATAAGAGAATCTTTATACAAATTTCACAACGCCATAGTTCAATATAATATAGGGAAACCTTCGCGGGCATGCGCACAACTCAAAGTTACAAAGTTTTATCGCAGTCGGTAGAGTGGTATGGGAAATAAGATGTGAATTTGTATATAAATTTCATAACGCCAGAGCTCACTTTTATGTATAGAAAAGGTATAGGAAATAAGAAGGAACAAACAAAGATAAAATCACTATTATAAATATATATATAGATTCCACCACGAATTGTCAGTATCCATAATAGAAATATTGAAAATAAACTCATCCTGTATATAACTAAAGGTGGTCGTTTGAACAAACAAGCACGGAAAGTTCTACGCAAAAGTTGCCCTATCTCCAATTCCAGTTTGTTCAATCTCCATTTACAAAATTCTGGTGGTGCGTTTTTGTTCAATCTCCATTTTAAAACGTAAAAAAAAGTATCAAAAACTATCCTTAGTCAATTTACAAAGAATTATTTAAGCTGATCAGACCTTTAGCTTGACGGAAATATCTTCATCTTAAACACCTGTCATAATGTTTCATTGAAATAATCAAAGAAAACCTCCTCCTGTAAAATTTGCAAATGGTCGTTTGGACAATTAAGCACTGAGGTGACGATATCTCGTATAAGTAAACTATTTTAATAGTTAGATGGAAAGAAATTTCAACTAAATTGGACATAATTTTAATTTCGTTAGGAGAGAAATAGTTACTATATTACAACTAGATAATATTTAAAATGATGAAGTTCATTAAATAAAAAACATAGATTGAACAAATTAAATATTAAAAAAATGTTTAAAAAATACACACACTAAACATCTACACGTCACCAAACACGGAAAATCTCGAAATATTTTCTGCATTAACTTTTTTTAATAAAGAGTTCATTGATTTCAATAAAAATACCAATAAGGGTTATAAGCTGCACGAAATCAAATCTCGTGGAAGGCTGCTACTTTATTTGTCACATTTGTTTGTATTATTCGAAGACAAACATGTTAGGAACATTCGGTGGATATTGCGGATTGCGGTCGACCCTCGAACGTTTAGAATAAGTAATTTTGTCAGAATCGCACACGTTGGAGCAAACAACAAGCCGATCGCATAAAATCAATCCTAAAAAACACTTTGACGCGTGCAATATTCCAATGTGGTACTGGCCAATAAAAGTGTTTTGAGATGTCGACTGGCCGAATAAGTCATATTCTTCATTTCACCATACGCTGCACTATGCGATCCCCTCGAGGTTTTATATCCTTGCAGATGTTGGGAACACTAAACGATGAACAGAGGGGAGGGGTACACACAGTACCTACACAATCCGCAACCCTCCCCGGAGCGATCGAGATCAGACAAGATATTCGAATCGTATTAGAGGCATAAACAAGAGGATAATGCCATCTCCCATTATCCTCGGAGTATTAAACCAATACTATCCCTTCCTGCTCTGCTTGCTGGGGGTGGGATGGTTTCTACTATTTATATAGGAATATCATAATGGCCGTGAGCTTTTTCCTCTTCCAGACCGCATCAAATACGGATTAGTTGATAGTCCACATGTTAGGAGCTTTACTATCGCAAGCATGTTGCTCAGAACGTAAAGATACAAAAATGTTATTGTCATTATTCGCGGATGATTGGTTACTACGTTATCTACTTAAATTATTTGGAACTTAATGAATACCATTTCAATCCATGTGATTATAAATAATTGACCAAGCCCAGCGAAGTACTGTTTTACTTAAACCAGTTGGTATTTCGACTATCTGTAAATATGTTCGTTACGTTTCGGATACGGTTCAAGATGGTGGCCTTTTTGGAAACTACCTGAGTTGTCCCTACTACGAACTGTCAAATTGGAATAATCAATATTATGGTACCTACCGGCTTAAAGAAAGTTTGAAAAAAGAATTGTCGTTAAGATGGTGAAATTTCTTTGCAAAAATTGTATAATCCCTCATTTGAAAATAAATGTTATCAAAAATATTAATGGTTTATAATTGTGTAGGTAGATATTTAAGTACCTACTCACAAAGTTATGATTTCGGTGGAAATTTTGGTTTCGATTTATTAAAATTGAGCCACTATCAATAACAACCCTTACGTAGATGGCGATAAGGTTTAAATTCCCGCTTAACACCATCCGCCTGTTTTGATTTATGCAAGAAAAAAACATGGCCAAAAAGTGCATTTTATTTTATTTTGTGGATGTTCAGGCATAAATATTTTATTTTTTTCCATCATTTTATAGATGACTTTATACATTTATACATTCCACATTATACAATAAAATCATAAACGAAAATGGGTTCGTAAGTAGGAGATTTTGAACTTTAAAGCAGTTTTCATAGGCCTTATACATCATTTTTTCTGGGCTTATAAAAAGACTTATCTAAAAAATATTCGATTGTTTCAAAGGCCAAGATGTATTCTACTCGCAGTATTTAATGAAAGCACCTGAAACATTTCTAGGCGACCAAATTTTCAAACCAAAAACGCATGATTTTGGATATGTATGGCATCGCCTTAATAAACAAAGCTATTTCTTGGCAAAATTCAAATGTATTTAAAAAAATATTGAGTGAGTACTGAAGTTGTGAGTATTTAGAAGAATAAAACAACAAACAAATATTAAGTGAGTACTAAAGTAGTGTGTATTTCGAAGAATAAAACAAGACATTTGCATTCCTGTACTTCTTGTGGTATAAAATATAAAAAACTTAATAATAGAATAGTAACCGCAGACAATATTAATTTGTCAACAACGTCTTATTCAAACGATTCCTGCAAATCTGCTTTTCAACATACATAAATATTGCATTTTGTATAGGTACAGAAAATTGAACCAGAAGAATTAAGTGCGTATTCTGTAGTAGGTATGTATCGTTAACATAGGTACATTAAATTATCAGAATATCAAATAACAATATAAAGGTTGATTTGCCAATCTGCCCTACGCTAACGGTAGTCGAGTCGTAATCGACAATATCTTGCGGTTATGGTCCTTCGCCTAGGGATCAAAGAAATGTTACTTATCAATTCTCAACGCATAATTTATTTCTAATCCGTATAATTTTCTCTTGTCGGTATTTGCTACCAATTTCAATGGCAGTACACGGCATATTGTCACGTCAGCAACTCTCACGAACAATAAGAATGGAGGATAGGATTAGGCATATTGAGACAATCTTGCAAAGTGCATTAGGGAGGTAAGTCCCAGAGTAAAGATACAAGAAGCTTTCTTCTGACTAGGTAGACAACTGGTTAGATTTATACTTATACGTTGTTATAAATATGTTGTCGGAATAGCGTTCTAATATTTTTTTCATTTTCTGGTTCGATGGTATGTGTACCTCTATGAAATCTAGAATGCAGACATTATAGTGTGCAGCCCTAATTAGCTTTGGAAGAAAAGGTTATCCACGCTAAACCGCTAGACCCCAAATCATCGAACAATAATTTTGGCTGTTAGTCTCAACTCAAAAACTCAATGAACTCTAATTTAAGTGTCATTTTCAAAATTAGAACTGATCTAAATTGATTGTGTGAACAATTCAGATAAGTAAGTACCTTTTAGATGATTTTATTTTTAATGTGAAACCGCACAAGAGTCCCAACTGCTCCCAACAATCTGGATCCAGTTAGACTATGGCATCCTCAGTTGAGGCTGAATGTAGTGGGGATGGGAAGGAAATGGGGAAGAGGAAGGTGGGGAAGTACCTGGCTGTTCAGATCTGATCACCAATCACGGCTAAAACCAAGGTAATAAAGGTAATTTTTGAGTCTCACAAATTTTGAAAAGAACATAAAAAAAAATCTGGAGGCAAATATTTTATAAATACTTCCAGCTTTACAAATTATACGAAAATCATGACATCCCGTGATTTTTCACGGGCCTGCGCTAGTATTAGTATTAACTGCTTACATTACGTATCTAGTTTAGTGTATACGCTACAACATTTTACCAAAGAGCTGTGTGATCGATATCTGACAACAACACAACATTTTATTGATTTCTTAAACATTGATTCCAAGACCAAGAATAAAATGGTAATTTTGGTATGGTGACGAAAATGTTGGTAAAAAGTTGGTCTAGTTATAAGTCATTATGGATGATGTTTTCATAATCCATAAACTTTCTTTTAAAGTTTCTCAAAAGGTTTCTGACTTTGTATTGGAAATACCGATGCAGATACACGACCAAAATAAATTGATCCAAGAGGAATCCAGTCGCAATTGTTCTTCGAGCCAATCACCAGCTGCAGATGGATATCTACTGGGTGGGACTATCGAATCTGATTCCGACATGAGCAAGCACTTCAACAATTAAAGAACCCTCACTAAAAAGTCAAACAGAGAACAGCAGAATTGCTGAACAAAATCTAATAATTGCAACATTTTCTGCAAAGTGTATTAATTTTCTTTGAAAGCTAAAATTTTGTTTTGATGCACGGTTAGGCTTCATCAGGCTTCCGACACGAAGTGTGTTTCGTTTGGGACATGACCGTGAAATGCAATAATAGTAGACATTCGTACGCCGAGTCCAACAGAATATACATAATTGCTATTGATTATTATTGTCTGTCTTATGTTCCTAATTATTTTAAATTACATACGTGAGAGCTGCGAGCACATCTGCGCTTTGCAAAGAAGATACGATCGCCATTTTTTTTAACTTGCCAGCGAATCAAAGAAAGTTTATTATAATAATACTAGAAACAACATTTGTGGTGTATATTTTTAAAACCGCAAACCTATTTTTTCTCAATATTTGTATAGGTTTTATGTCAGCTTCATGGAATAACATAATTTATATCCCCCGTTGACAAATTTTAAGTATCTTAAATTTTGAAAATAATGACCTTTTTTGCTTTCACTCCACACAGGATGCTTCCAAAGAAATAATTTTCCTCAGGGCCTATGTCATCTTTGGGGATGTAGTGTGGATGGTATTTTTGTGGAAAATAAAGAGTGGGTTGGGTCTTGAAGTGACCCATATTGTAGGAGGGATAAACACAGAGACCAGCAAATCGTTCCACAGCCGAGCTGTTGTACTCATAAACGAGTCGTAGAAACGACACATTCTCATGTGACAAAGGTTTAATTTTGATTACTAAAAATTCGTTAATTTGATCATGGAATCAACTCCCTAAAAAAACGTTGTTCTACTTCAAAATTTAATTGGATATTACTTACTCATCCTTGGGGATGAGTAACTAATATCCTAAATATATTAAAGCTTGGGCTTTACCTCGTGCCGGAACTTTTATAGTGTATAAGATAAAGTTTTTAATTTCTAAAATATTTGTGTATTGAACTGATAAACCCATTGCGATCTTCATTATTATACTATGTCCAACGAACTTTTTGTTGAATGTATTGGCGATTCCCCAAACCAAATTTCTTCTTCGGTATGTCCAGAAAGTTCTCAGAATAAAAATGATACCAGATGTTGCCAGAACAAAATCACCACGAATCGATATGATTTAAGATTTTCATAAACATTAGGGAGCATATTAAAATGTTTTTCTGTATGTTTGATGTCAAGCGTCACTTTTAAATAATAATAATTCCACTACCATGCATGGTCATGTGGTTAGTTTCTAGCAGTAGTTAATTATCATCTTTAAATGAGTATATTAATATATAACAAAATAATGATTATGTAGGTACTTCTTTATATCTACGCACAGTGAGGAAAATGTTCTATGAATTAATGAATTATTTACTTGTATAGCACCAAGATACTCATTTTTTCTTTTAATTTTTTGTTTAACAGTTTGATCTATATAAAGTACAACGTTAGAGGGAAAACAGCATAACTCTTTATTTACCCTTTTTTTTGTATTTATAATTTAGATCTGTGAATTTGATTTTGTATTATTTTGATTTCACATCTAATAAATTACTATTTTAAAACACGATGTAGAACAAAATGACTTAGAACAAAATTATGTACTACAAAATGATGTTAAAAGAATTATGTAGAATAAAACGACGTAGAACAAAATGATTTAAAACAAAATGATTTAAAAACAAAATGATGTAGAACAACATAATGATTTACAGCAAAATAATGTAGAATAAAATGATATAAAACAACATGATGTACAACAAAATGATGTGGAAAAAAAATATGTAGATTGAAATGATGTAGAACAAAATGACATAGAATCACCACCTTTCGGTAAGTACATATAACTAATTTATAAACCATTTGGTTTAATTAAAAAATATATATATAAATGTGTATTTGGACCATTGTACTTCCATTCATTTCCTATAAGCCACCGTGGTGTTTTTTTGCTGGCCAGTTGACAAATAATGAATGCGTAAATTCTAAAACATAGTAATGGAGTTTTTCAAATGATTACAGAGAACGAAACGGAAATTTTTCAGATATTTGTAAGTTGTACTTATGCAGTACATTGGCTTTAAAAAAGAACATTGAGATATTACACATTGAGTAAATATTCAAAATGTACGTAGAAAGTATTGTGCAAGCTAGTAGTCGTTTATGCTTCTTATTCTAATAATAGGTATGTTTTTATTCTTAAATTTGGTATTAACTCCTCAAGCTAATTTGTTCGAATTTTTGAACACACAGCTGTTATCCGAAGAGTGAATTTGTTCGCTTTTCGGAAGAACTCATATTGTCTCATAGAATTCTTTGTTTCACTTACCATCATAGTTAGAAATATGATCTAAACAGTGTTAGAAAAATCAAATATGGAAGTCAAACCAAAGAATATTTAAAATGTACACCTCTGTGAAGTCAAAGGTTCCAACTGCAATTTGAGAAAAAAATGAGAGTTTGTGAATTTTGAATGAAATATTTTTAAATGAAACGACAAAAGACAAAAAGTTTAAAATACATTTATCTAATAATATGTGTTTTTTGTATCAGTAATTTTAGTTCAGTGTTTAGACGAAGATACGTAAGGTGAGCCATTTTAAATTTAGTAAAATATATCTTTATTCGTAATAATAAAACTTGATTACGCATTTCATCACATTTGAAAAACTATTAGTTTTCAGATACGATCGGAAAAATTCCGTTTATTTTGATTTAATTGAAAAGCGGAATAGACAAAAATCCACCGACTTTCTGACAGGAGTTTTAACGATCAATATGTCAGAATCCTGAAGGGTTAGAACATTCGACCATAGAACATGACATTCAAAGTAGTTAGGCTGATTATTTTCGGTCGTTTTGATGTGAAATACCAGCGCGTATAAGGTATATGGGAACAGTGCTCGTGGGCGGTACCTCATCAGTGGGGAGATGATGGACGGAGATGGAACTCTGGAAGATGTGGAGAACTTTGGGGCCACCTTCAGAAAAGTCCCGGCGTCGAAAGGGTTTCTGCGATTCTACCAGATTTAATTATAACACCGTCAGAAAAGATTGTCGTGATGCGTCTATAATTTCTAAACCTACTATGCATTGCTAATAAATACATAATAAGTAACAACTTACAGAGCAAACAAAACAAACCTAGTGTAAACAAAGAAATTAAAATTATATAGTGAAAGTATTCTGTTTGGAACCATTGATCTCATTAATTAAAATTGTCGATTGGTGTAGGAAAAACTGTAAAAACTGAGGAAAAGATGTATAGGTACATTTTTGAAACATGATTTGCGAATAGAAATAATACAATATTATGGATGTGTTTTTAAGTTTGCAGAACTTGAATAGATTGCAATAAAGGATATTTATTTTTATTATTATTATACCCGAATAAGGGCTTCTACATACCAGTTAGTTAACTATTCTCTAACAGGGTTGTCTTTCAGAATTCTGAATCGAAACTTGGCTTTTTAAATGAATATCTGAATTTCAATTTTGTTTTCGGTAATGAGGCGGAAATTAACCCACTTCCCGATATCTGATAGAGCTGAAACGCTGAAGATAGACTCGCTGTCGATGACAATGCATTCCATCTACAATAACACACGCGCGGAGATATAAGCATTTCTTTAAAATCGGATTACATTACAGAAGAAATTATTTACGAAAAAAATGTCGGTTCTACCTGATCGGCATTTGGCGAGGATGGTAGAGTTGTCGACTCCAGTTACTGGGTAGGAAGTTTCAATTTACAGTCAAACCAAACAAATTTATTGAAGTTTTAAAAGACATTTAAAATAGACGTAATAAAGTTTAAAAATATAGTTATTTACGGGTAGATTTTTTTAAAAAGGGTTTAGCTAATGAAAAAGTTTAAAAAATCCTATTCTCCAATGTTTAGTGACATATCTGAATAACCAGGGTCTTTCCAAACTTCTTCTTTCACTTTTCCTCTCGTTTCTTCAATCCTTCCCCCACTTCCCCCGACCTCATAATATTCTCCAAATGGGGTTGTCATATTTCGATTGATACTGGGCTGGCGGAAACAATATTGATGTAATTAATTAATTGAAATCATAAAAAGAAGCAATCAAATATAGAAATTATTACTGAAAACAAATATGTTTTCAATGTACATGTTGATGCCGGAAAGTCAAAAGGGCGTTAGCGACAATTTTTTCAAAAATGAGTTAAAATACATTTTTGAAAAGACAAAAATTCTAATCAAAACTGTGTGTTTAAATCATTTTTTTAATTAATTGTCGCTTAAGCCCTTTTACCTTTCTGGAATCGATATATGTTTTTGTAAGAGTAAAGGAAATTTTCGTGCTTCTTCTGCACACGAGCACTTACTGCAGATGAGAATGGCATATAGTTCAGCAGAATAGTGAAGAGTGGGCGGGCAACTTAGCCTTCCACCGATTTATGTGTCGATTGTTCCAAGAAACGGTGCTGGTCCAGCCGTACGAAGGACCAGAAGAGGCACAGTCTGTAGAAGCGAATGCGAAAGCTGTTGCGGTTTGATGGTCGCCAGTAATGAATGCCGCGTCGCTTAATTTAATGCCGTTCTTTGAACTCGCAATAGTTTCATGTTGCGAAGGCTGCTGTTATTGAGTTTCTTGTGTCCCTCCATCTCGCGAATTTACTGCAAATACCTTCTATAAAATAAGCAAAAGTTTCATTATGTCGGTAGGGTCGAGCCGTTTTCAGTCGTTATCATGGTCTGGTCCGGACAATTCCGGGGTTTTTCCGTTCTTCGTCACAAGGAAAATGTTTTTAAACATCGGCCTCACCTTAATTCTTCTTCACCTTGGAAGAACTCAAGGATCAAATTCGGGAAGAAATCGCAGCTATACCTGTCAAGATGTGCCGAAATGCGGCCGAAATGCGGCTGAGATTCGCCTTCATTAATCCATCGCTGCTGGAGGCCATCATCTGTCTGATGTCATCTTCAGGACTCTATGCATAAGACGGCATGATGTACCGAAGAAAATAAAATAAATCCCATCTTACCATATGGATTATTGGTACATTAATAGCGCCCTTGTTAGGGGTGTACTTTAATTAACTTTAACCAGTGATTCCTGACATTATTTAATTTAAAATAAAAAAAAGGATTTATCTTTTCAAGACACTGCATTTAGTTCGAGTTGAATCTTGCGATAATACATACATATAGCAGCCAATAAAAATGTGCGGTGAGAAAAATTAAGAAAATTTTGATAGTTCTTATTCGAAGTATTTTGTTTAATTTAATTTTTTATTTTATTTAGGAAACAAACAGTAATTTATATAATTAGCATAAACAGCAATTATTTACAATATTAGACCAATAATGTTCCATTAATTCTAGTCGTTGATTCAATATTTGCACCTATAGAATATATTTATAAATGACAAAGAAATATAAAGAATAAAAATTATATGGAATTACAAATGTTATAAAAACAATTAAAGACAGTTAGTAGTGATACAGTTTTCGCATGATTATAATAAAAACAATAAAATAAACAATGATAGGATTATTTCACAAAATAAAAAATTAAGTTATAAGTTTAGTATGTTGCATTTTATATGTTTTCAAGTTACACTTGAAAATGTCTACATCTCGGCATTATGCCATTATGAGTTTTACAGATACGTCCTTTCAAAGAGTTTTGTGCGTATTTGGCTATACAGTGTGGTGTTCTAAATAAGTCGTTCGATCTGGTATTGTGTTCAGGGCAACGAAATGCAATCTTTTCTAGCAGATATGATGAATCAACAAGACTGTTCATGATTCACAATACGATAGGTGTTTAATAAATTTGGATTGGATATTTTCAATACGATCAATGTATATTTGATATTGAGGATTCCAAATGACTGAGGCAAACTCGAGTTGTGACCTTACATATGACATTTATAGCAGAATTAGTATGTGTGCTATAGTAAAAGGCTTTGTAATGCGTATAATAAATCCCAATTGTTTATAAGCTTTTTCTAAAATATATTCAATATGGTTCTTAAATAACATTTTAGAATCTAGCAGTACTGATATAGTTCAATATGACTGAAGTATATAGGGTCCCATTAGGTGCATTTGGTAGAGCAGTGCCCCGGCAAGATGAAGGTCTAGAACTTCTGTTTGAGAATCGTTAATATTGTCTTCAATAATTAAATATTACAATTTGAGATTTTACTCCTTAAGTTATTTAAAAAATTAATAAAATATGAATGTGCGATGAGTGGTTTAATGGCAATTAGTTAACCCTTTAAATATCAGGAACCCAAATTCGTATGATTTTTGGGGCCAAATTCGGTCTCCTAATAATTAAATGGTTTTAAGATAAATAAATTGAAATACCAACAAAGACCGTTTGAAGTACCAACGTACATTAATTTACTCCTTCAAAGGCTTAATGTGTTCTAATTGGTACCTTACCACTAAGGGCAAAGTAAATAAGTATATTTTTATACACAAGTTTCTGAACTGTACTTAAATCGGGATTTTTCAAAAACCAATTAACCGACGTAAAAAGAAACTCGTTAGTGCTTTCTTTGTATTTAAATTTAATGAAAAAGCATAAAAATTTAAGACTTCCTAGATTAATAACAAACTGAAATCCCTAGCACGATTTTAATACCACTTTCAAAATAAATCGACCGCGGCAAACTTTTAATTACGTATTTGTATCTCCGACGCTAACAGGCTTAATTTTTTGCATTAAAGACAGGCTTGAAAAAAAATCAAAGTAATTTCGCAATAGGTATGCGTAAAACTTTAATCGCCCAGAACACCCCCCTCAAATTAAACAAAGCTTAACTTGGGGAAAAATAAAGAAATGGCAACACTATGGGGTAGGAACTGCGCCCGCGAAAAAAATATAATCCCTAGATATTAATTGCACTCCCCTCCGCAAACAGGGAGGGCACTCGCGACGCCGCCAAATCAAATTAAGAACGCGCTATAAAAACCAAATTAGTGCCCGTTTTAACCGTAAGAGGGTATTAGTTACAAGACGTTAGTTTAAATCCCATTTTCATTTACAATAAATATTGCCCACGTTTTTATACACAGTCCCTGGTCGGTTCCTACCTGCCCCACGTGACAGCTTACGGCAACCTTTTGCCGCGTATTGCGTATTCCAACTGCCGCTTGCTTCGCTCATTAACTTCGAACAAATACTTCTTAATTAAGCATTTATATTTCTTTTTATCTGTAAAGAATTCGGCGGATACTTTGAATATAAAGAAAGTACCAAGAGGTTTGGAAAAGTCCTTGAAAAAAAAACAGGAGTACGCACCTAACTTAAACTCACTTATATTTGTTATTGTTTTAATTTAATTTTTACACATATTTGTAATATATTGCTTAGCAAATAAACATTATGTGTTGTATTAAACTAGTAGATAGTATTTACCCACATTATTTTAAGATTTATTTCGCACAAAGCCATAAATTTATTATTTCAAAATTCTCGTACATATCAATCCGTTCTCTTATTTGAAAGATACATTTAAAAAATCCTCACCTTACTGAAAGAAATACATAAATATATTTCAAAATAGCTTTTTTTCTATCAAATCGAATCTCAAAAAAAACTCGTCTGTTGCAAAATAATCAATCGATTGATAAGTTGTTTTTTTTTCAACCGCTAAAATTGATTTAGGAAAATATGAAGAATTTTAAAACGATTTTGTGGCTAGTAATATTTCAGATTTTTAAACTTTAATTAACGAGAAATGTGTTGTACCTCTGCCGCCTACCGGCTGAGAAATGCTACTTTATAAGACTTGAGGGGACGAATATTGCCTCTCTTTGGGGCAGTTTTTTTAACGGAAGCCGGGGACTCACCCCTTGGCCAGGGGGCGGGAGATACTGGGGGCGGCCGAGGAAGTGGAGGAGCTATTGGCAAACACCCGCGCCCCCCGGGTGATATTAATTTGATTTCCCTTTTGGGCGGCTGGAAGGCCATTCCAGTGGCTTACTAACTGGGAACAGAACAGGAAACCAGGAGTTCTTCTTCCCTTTCACCCCCTTTTCCCACCCCCCTTTCCCACCCCCTTTTCTCCCGCCCTATTTTACAAATGACAATGACACCTTAGAATATCAGTGCATAATTTACGCCCGCTATTTTTTCAGAGGTTTATTGGTTGGCATTTCTGCGAGGCGACCAATGAAATTCACGATATTTCAGAACACGTTAAACAATTCTTGCTTATAAAGAAAGTTGGTAAATTATAGTGTAATCAGGATGACAACATTAAAAAAAAACTGATAATATGATCAATATATTTGATGTATTGTAGCGACAGTTATAGATAAAAAAAACAGCGAATGAACCAAAATACCAATCGTCTCCAAAAATTGACCCACAATAAAAAATAAACAGCAACACATAAAATCTTGTAATTATTCCAATTAAATAAAAAGTGAAAATTCACTGAACAGTTGGTTAGGTACACGTTCTTTTATGCACAGATTGATGACAATATAATATATAGATACATATATTCAAAAAGGTGACCGGATAAATCATCAAAATGATAATTCATCACATCTTTAAAAAGTTATATAAAGTCATGGAAAGTGATAAAACAATAAATTTATTAACTGGGTTAAGCAGGTTAGGTTAGGTTAGGTTAGGTTTAAATTTTTTTTTTCATCGTTTTTAATGACATTATATCACTTTTTAAAGGTGTGTTGAATTGTCACTGTGTTGAGTTATCATGGAACCATTCAAAAACCACAACAGTATATATTTAATTATTATTTTTAAACTTACAATTTTATTAAATAAAAAAACATGTTTTTTTATTAATGAAAACGTGTATGACGGCCATGTTATATTCCTATGTACTTCGTGAATAATTTTCCCTCTTTGTAGAGATACTTAGTTTGAGCGCTAAGCGGTAATTGATTTTTTCTTCTTCCGGCGAAGGTACGAGCAGTGTCGGTATCCGTAGCAAAGGGTACGAGGTACGATGGTGGGCGATGGCCATATCAAGAGCGCCATCTATTAGGAGCGGTGCTTTAAAACAATAACCGGAATCATTAGCTCTCCGCCCGATGGATGTGTTCTCACTCGTCAGACGGGATCTCATCAAAGGAGGGCATTATTTAAAGGTAACTTTTTAACAGATAACTGCCCCAAACGTGTGTGAGTTGTGGCCACATGATACGCGTGAAGCTCTTTTTCGGAGGCAGCTGATGCGCAAATGACCGGCGGAGATATTAATATCGCCATTAAACGTATTAAAGTTGTTCAAACTTTTATACGAAACCGTAAAAGTTCCTAACATACGCCGCTCAAGAGTGATTGCGCTCATTTGTTATTTTAATCGATTGCAAATTACGCTATAAACAGCGTTAACCGAAACAAGATTTCATTTTAGAAATTACAGTAATGTTTCGAGAATCTTTTTAAATGTTATAACAGCCTAATTTTATTTGATATGGTGTTATAAAAATTCAAATGATTTAAAATACTTTTAAATGTATACCCATTACATGACTGTGACAACTTTAACACTCATTTTGAAACATAAAAACATATTTTATAATAAATATAATATTTTAAACTTTGCTAGATTAAAATCTCCCCTGACTGTAAGAACAATAATATTGCCATACCACAAAAGTTAGTGGGAATTTGAATCTTTCAAATTTATGGTAAGGTAATTTTTTTAAAGTATATTTATGGTAAGTATATCCATGGTAAGTATATTTATGGTAAGTATATTTATGGTAAGTATATATATGGTAAGTATATTTATGGTAACTATATCCATGGTAAGTATATTTATGGTAAGTATATTTATGGTAAGTATATTTTTGTAAGTATATTTATGGTAAGTGTATTTATGGTAAGTATGTTTTTGTAAGTATATTTATGAAAAGGATATTTATATAAATAAATTCTGAATGGTCGTCTTTCACGAGGGCGATACTGAGAGTATCTTCCGTACAAATAATATGTTGTGAAATAACACAAATCCATCAAATAAAATGTACGCGACTTTCGGATTGCTAGTCGAGAGACTTACCCCCCCGACCACGGAGGCCGTCATGTCACATTAGAAAGCATTGAAACATTAAAACGCATCGGAGACCACACAAAGTCAAGAAAAAAAAAAATATCAGTTACGTTATTTCCGTTATACGACAGCAGAACCTATCATTACGTCAATGGGCGTAATGGAGCACTAATAGAATAATTTAAAGAAAGGTGCCATGAGGTACCCACCTTAAATAATATCAGAAGTTCTTAGTAACAAATAATAATACATCCATTAAAGATTCTAGATCGAAACCTGTGTTAAAATGCAATTATTTATAATAATAAATTTATAGGCAATTGCGCTGGAAGCAAATTATTCTAAGCGTTCACAGCCTTAATAATAAACCTATTTGAAATTTTCAGAACTGATGAAAAACCATTAATGCATGGTAAACAGTTGTGGAAAATTTAAAATACGTTTATTAGTAAGGTGGTCAATGTACAAAACACCTAGGTATATAGGTAATGATTATAGGTATCTATGTACTTTACATACTTTAAGAAAAAAATGCAAGGCGTAAGGAGCAAAATTAAGAAAGGGATGCTTAGATGGTTTGGGCATGTAGGGTGAATGAACGAATGTGAATGGTAGAAGAAGTCAAAGACGCCTGAGGAAGACATGGTAGTAACCAAGTGAACTAAATACCTACTTGAGTCGGGCTATGTCAAGAGTCAGAATAATTAAAGGGTATGACTGTGAGTGATGCAAGGAGTTTGTGTCAAGACTGGAAAGGTGCTGTTTGGCGGTGAGTTCTCTCTGCCTACGGCGTGATTGTTAGTTAGTTGGGTAATTAAGAAATTTATTTTTTTATTTATTTGAATGTTTCGATTATCCCATCCAGTTCCGTGCTGCAGACTAAGGGGTTAAGATTTCTCGGACGATAGGATAGGAGAGGGTACAAGGAGTAAATAAAAATACCATGCAGACCCTGTAACTGCCCTGTTAGATACAGAGCCATTACTTCTTATTGTTTTTCTGTTTTCTTATTTAAGCTCAAAGCTGCTGAATTTTATAGAATTATTACATTTGAGCACATTGTTGAATATACTAACAAGATACCACAATGTAGAACAGATCTACTAGCACAACGTAGCATGATACGAGGAATAGCGCTGTTGTATGAAATTTCAGAAACTAATTAATATCATTTCTCTGTAAATAGGTTTAAGAAGAACGGCTTCGAGGCCTTCTTCATACAAAACTTAAATTTGATTTTGAGGCTAAAACACTAGACCAAACTAAATAATAATTAAAATAAAATAACTTTGTTTGAATACCACTTTATTGTATATATTTATAGCCTAATTTATTTTAATTATTATAATTATGTATACCCACAAAGTGTTTGCTAGAAGTGAAAAAAAAAAAAAATAATAATAATTTTTGTAATCAAAAAGTATAGCAAATAATATGTTATGTATGGATATGTGATACTGTATTTATTTGTGTTTTAAATTATAGGGAATTGTCCATTAAAAAAAAATTAATGGTTTTAGAGACATAATAAAATTTGATAATTTTTTGGGAGTTAATAGTAATTATTTAAAAAAAATATTTCCCAATATAGTATGTAATTACCATAAAATAAATAATTAAAAAATAAACCACCTTCAAATGAGGTTTTTGTGTCTGAATTTAAAATGTATACCTATAGCACAAATTTGTGTTCCAAGGTAAATCCGTCGTTTGAAAATTAAATTTAAACCCATCAAAATAGTTTTTGTAACACATCATATTTTTAAATTTTTTTTATTATATTATATTTGAATAGTAGAAAAGGAAAAGTTATTTTGTTAGTGATTACAATTAAGTCACGAATAATTGGCAAACTTGAGTCTTAAATCGTGAAAAATTGTATTATTTAATGACCAATATTTTACAATTTTAAACACAAATAAATACCGATAGAATAAAAAAATATTTTTTCACTCCCCCTTCAGTCCCCGCATACCCAATTTCAAGTCCAAAAAAATAATTTTTTTTTTTGAATATAATATACATTTGTTATGCCGAAACGAAATTGCCGAATATGAAATTCCCTCGATTGAAAAAAATCGCAAAGTTAGCTCCGAAAATTATTAAAAACCCGTTTTGTTCTGTTATTAAATATGTTATAGGCATAAAAAAATTCACAGTATATCTTTAAATGCAACTAAAGCATTTGTTAAAAGATTCTTGCTCTATTTCAAACGAGTCGTGTTTTATTAAATATTTTCACCATTTTCGCTTGTGCGCTCCCTCTAACATTCACATTTACATATCTCCTCTTCAAAACATCTTTGAACGCTTACTAACGCCTTAATAACATTTTTTTATAATTATTTTCCCACTGTCAGAATGAGAAGACTGTACTATAATTGGAATAAAAATATATAATATATTGTACAATATATCAAAAAACACTAAGAAGGTACAAAGCTTCTAGGTAGGTACCTATGTAATATTATTGTATATACAGTATGTTTAAAATTGTGGTATTCAGGACGTCGCATTACGCCAATACAAAACACATCTACCTACATTAAAAACATTGTCTCATAAAACATGTATCCATGATTACCTAAATAAATATTAATAATAACCTCAATTTGCCCGACTTCCGAATATGACAACAAAAAGATAAAATCAACATTCCTAATCTCTTCGATTTTTGTAATTTATTCCGGTGTCATTTGAGGTTTGTCATAGATACGATATATAGTGATATTGTATCACAGGATACAAATGGGCCGGGATCTGATTAGACAAATTGTTTTGTGCCCCACGGGCCCCATTATTCCGGGCCCGGGCCACTAATGTGCCCACTGGGCCCGAGTAGGAATGATAATTTCCACACATCGTGGAATTAGGATTGTATTATGGATAAGATAGTGATCAGCCATTGTTAAATGACACGTTTCATGTGGGGGGTTCGGGGTGGCGCAAATCTCACCTTTCGATGTTGTGATGGCCTAATGTTAATGAGTGGTATTATATTACTAGTTGACGTGTACCCGGCGTTGCTGGGGGTTGTCTTTAGGAGGTAGATATATACCATAGCATACTTTTCTTTAGGTCTTTTTAAGATATGCAATTCCGTAGTACATTATTTCAATGTATTTCGTAAGGTTTGGCCAGCGTTAGCAAAGTAAACGCCCGAAAATAAACTTCTTACGACTTGATTACTAATCACTGACTTTTCTCTACTTCTTATAAATATAATATGTATTTATTATATACAGGATTTTCCAATAAGAGGTGTTATTTTGAATAGCCCGCTATTTCGGTAGATGCTAAAGCTGTCATTTTTTGACATTTGACAAGTAAAAGCTACGCCATTAATAAAAATGGAACGATACACGCTTTAACAACGCACTGAAATTATTAAAATTCACTTGAGTGAATCAAATGCAAATCATCTTGAGTGATGAGGCCCATTTCCACCTCTGTGGCTTCGTCAACAAGCAAAATTATCGCATCTGGGGCTCGGAAAACCCAAGAGTTATTGTTGAAAAGCCTCTTTTTTCTCAACATGTGACTGTTTGGTGCGGTTTATGGTCATTGGACCTTACTTTTTCAAAAATGAGGCTGGAGCAACAGTTACGGTGAATGGATTGCGCTATCGAGAGATGATTTATGATTTTTTATGACCGGAATTGGATAGTATTGATCTGGACAACGTTTACTTTCAACAAAACGGCTCTACGTGCTACACAAGCAACGAAACCATTGATCTTTTACGATTGAATATCAAAATAACACCTCTTATTGGAAAACCCTGTATAAACCTTCCGGATGAAATTCTCTCAGAACTAAGCGCACAAACAGACAGACGAGGATTGCGACTTTATTTTATACTATATATATATATATAGGTATATATATACGCCTAAAAAGGCTTTTACATAAAAGTGATACACGATGCAGAGTACATAGGTGAATATCTGTATTATACAGGAAATACTGACAGTAAATAGATGTAATCAAGTAGGTACAAAATACACAATTGTAGAGATCTATCATAAATAACGAAACAATTGTACCAACCTAACTTGTACGTAGTAATGCAAAATCATGTGTTTTTGGTTTAAAAATTTGATCCACACTTCCGGCCTTTGAAATGTCGATCATTTTCTTTTTCATAAGTATTTTTATCGGATCTATAAAATTTCCTACTTACGAATCCCTTTTTGGTAATGGGTTTGTTGTGTAAGCGTGGAAAATTAAGTTATTTGGAAAATGATTATAAAACATTTAAATATTTTTTGTCCGAATTTCTCAAAATTAAATAAAACACTTTTTTTTTGCATAAATCAAACTGACGGCTATCATATCGCCATATCATATACGTAAAAAGTACAATTATAAGCGGCCCGATTCCAAATGTTATACGACGTGGTGCATTGCTTTTATGTATATCTACAGAATTTATAAAATAATTACATTATTGTGACATAAAATATAGGAGAAATGTCTTTGCTTCAATGCCTGTAATTTTATAGGTAGAACAACTATAAAATTATGAAATTAGTGTTTGTCATGTCTAAAATTCTTAAATTAAAAAATTAATAGCAGCCACGAATAAAGTAGGGTTCTACTACTATTTCTTAAATTTAAGGTGTGAAATCTGAGATCATTTCACAATTATTCTAATAACCAAGCGCAGACCCGTGGAAAATCACGGGATACTCTTTGTTCTTAATTATTATGTTTTTACAAATAAGTTGTAATTTTAAATAATAAAAAGTTTTATTAAAGGAAGGTAGCTGCTACCTATCTTATTGTTATCTGAATTCTTCACCGAACTTATTCCAAATTTGAAAATGACACTTGAATTTAAAGCAAATTTGAGTTTCCTGAACCAGATTTCACGTTTGATTAACTAACGCACAGATACATAAAAAGTCACCGGATATTAGGTATTATTCTAATTTTGAAAAAGGAACCAAAATAATTTTCTGTTAAAATATTTTACTATAGGTAGGTACCTATCTGCGTTGTTTACACATTCAGATCCTGAAAATGACGCTAACATACGAATTTATACATGTCGGCATAATCATGCTATCGCTTTCAAACATTTATAAATAAGTTCATTACGATAATTATTACGTGTGCATTTTTTAATCATCAATAAATAATGGTGGGATAATATTTAACATGAAGGTGATAACAAACTTATGTATTTTTGTATGGCGTCCTATCCACCCTGCCTACCGGTAGCACTATCGTTATCTAGTTATATACAATTCCATTAGAAAAAACAGAATAAAAAAGCCAAAAAATTTAAAACTTATAATTCTTTATTTTTCACAACTAAAGTATTCCATAAAGGAGCTTTAAGCTAGAAAGCGCTACGCGTACCGTATCTGGACCGATGGTCCTTGTACGCAGCGCGTAGCACTACAGTTCTTCATTCTTTCGGCTTCATATTACCTAAAGCGATCGACGTACGCGTGGCATTATTTCCAGCCTTTTTGATACCACATGAGAGTTCTGGCTATTAAATCCCCATTTTGGAAAATGTTTGGAGTTTGAGGAAGGATTAATCTCGCTGGTTTCTGGATGATAGTATTATCGGTTCCATATCATTTAGTTATTTTTATAGCAGTCCTTTCTCCAACACTTCCGTCAGGTATTATCTAAACAAATGTCTTACTACTCATAACAGATTACGTTTAATTGTAGTGCCATGACCACCGTGACACGATCTCGATACAAGTCCCGAGCAGTTGGTTTCGTTGTGTGAAATGGAAATAGCGTTGCTAATAACAGCTTACGGGCTATAAAAATGTTCGTCAGTCTATAGTCTGTAATGAAGGGTAATTGCATAGTTATGTGTAACAATTTTCAATTTGAATAAAAACACTTTGAGATTGCGCGTTAAAACATAAACTTCTTAGACCAGTCGTTACGTCACAGCTTAATATAGTCATATTATTGGTTTCCCTCGAGCAGTTTTCAAATTGCTTTATTGATTATTATATACCATTCAGTTTCGTTACGTTATTATGATAAATTCCTTGTATGGTTAGTTAATGTTAATGTCTGAAATAAATTACACCTATGGGAAATGTAATTGTTTAAGTGAAATAATATATATATAAGAGCTCTAAGCGTTTAAAGATTTTATTATTAAGACTCTTTAGTAAGAGTTCAAAAAGAAAAAAGAAGATGGGTTGAATGGGAGAAATACAAATATGAATGTTAGAATGTTACAAATATAAAGAAAACGATTGCAATTAATAAACGTAATTAATAAAACTTGACCTATTTAAAATAGATCAAAGATCTCTAGACATATGTCTAAAGTAGCATGATAACTCAACACAATGACAATTCAACACACCTTTAAAGAGTGATATAAAGTCATTCAAAACGATTATACAACATATTTTTGTATCACCGCTTTTCATGACTTTTTCACTTTTTAAAGGTGTGTTGAATTTTCAATTTGATGAGTTATCCTGTCACCTATTTAAAAAAAAACTACTGATTTTTTCATACCTATTATAACATGTTAAGGCCCCTTAATAAGTCTTCAAAGATGGTTTGAAAAGGAGATATGTAAATACGAATGTTAGAGTGAGCGCGCTAATATATTAAAAAAACGATAATAATTAACCCAAAATAGTGAAAATATTTCATAAAACACGACTCGTTTGAAATAGAGCAAAAATCTCCTGACAAATGCTTTAGTTTCATTTAAATATACACTGTGAATGTTTTCATGCCCACAACATATTAAATAACAGAACAAAACGTGTTTTTAATAATTTTCTAAATTTATTTTGCGTAATTTATATTTTTCTATCGAGGGAATTTCATATAATTGACTTTTCGACATAACAAATGCTAGATATTAAATTAAAAATTAACACATATTTGGCGATGCCATACGTAGTAATGCAAAATCATGTGTTTTTGGTTTGAAAATTCGGTCGCCTAAAAATGTTTCAGATGCTTTAATTAAATACTGCGAGTAGAATACGTCTTGGCCTTTGAAATAATCGAGTATTTTTTAGATAAATCTTTTTATAAGCCCAGAAAAAAATAATGTATAAGGCCTATGAAAACTGCTTTAAAGTTCAAAATCTCCTACTTACGAACCCATTTTCGATTATAATTTTATTGTATAATGTGGCAAATTAAGTTATTTATAAAATGATCGAAAATTTTTTTAATATTTATGCCTGAACATCCACAAAATAAAATAAAAGGCACTTTTTGGCCATGTTTTTTTCTTGCATAAATCAAAACAGGCGGATGGTGTTAAGCGGGAATTTAAACCTTATCGCCATCTACGTAAGGGTTGTTATTGATAAACGCTCAATTTAAAATATTACAAGACGTAGTGCATCGCCTTAAAGGGAAACATTTTTTATAAATCGGTAGAAATTGGGAATGCAGGGGCTTAAGTAACAGCAACAAATTGGGAATGCAGGGGCTTAAGTAACAGCAACAAAGTGGGAATGCAGGGGCTTAAGTAACAGCAACAAATTGGGAATGCAGGGGCTTAAGTAACAGCAACAAATTGGGAATGCAGGGGCTTAAGTAACAGCAACAAATTGGGAATGCAGGGGCTTAAGTAACAGCAACAAATTGGGAATGCAGGGGCTTAAGTAACAGCAACAAATTGGGAATGCAGGGGCTTAAGTAACAGCAACAAATTGGGAATGCAGGGGCTTAAGTAACAGCAACAAATTGGGAAAGCAGGGGCTTAAGTAACAGCAACAAATTTGTTTTTTATTATTTTTGGAGTATACTTTGCGATTTTATTCTATCAAAGAAATTTTACGTAAATCGGCATAAAGATTATCTTCAAAAGTGTTCCAGTGAAAAATGTGAGGGTCGTCATTGTAATTCTGGGGTTATGCGTTTGGTGTGTTCTTATTTTAAGTCGGTAACTTTGCGAAACGTGTTCATTAAAAATATATATTTTATAAATCGAAGCAGAGCTGTTTAATCTACCTTCCCTGGCACAAGAAGGATATTACATTTACAAATATTATTTTTATGTTCCGTTATTGAACGGTTGGTATTAATTCTCTGTAATATTTTTTTTATGTAAATAATATGTCTGTTGTGTATATTATAAATAAAATAAAATGAATTACTCTAGTAAATATGCAGGAGTTGTAGGTAAAAACTTATCAAATATTCGCAATGAATCAATTCGAATAGATCATTATCTTTTCAGAAAAGATACCGTTCAAAGCCATTTTAAACAAACCCATAAATAAATAAAAAAACAAAAGCTTTGTCGTGCGTGGAAATTGCGGGGGCGGGAGGTTGTCACGCGGCACGCCACTGGGTTAGGGGTGACAGCCCCGATAAATAATGTTCCCGCCCCCGCGGCCGGGCGCAATAAGTCAACCCGCCGCCACTGGACCCAAACCACGGGCGTAACGCTGCATTTTACAGTGCACATAATTAAACCGGACGATTATTGAATGGCAAATAAACATTGGAACATTATTCGTGGAACTAAGCATTTGGTAGTACGTAAGGTCTATTGTAGATATTTATTTGACGTTAATCTAACCAATATCACCTATCTAGATGAATTTAATTTAGCATTATACGGCCTCCGTGGTCGAGGGGTTACTAGCAAGCTGGAGGTCGTGGATTCGAATCCCGGCGTGCGCAAGAAAATTTTATTGGATTAATTTGATATTTCACGTTGCTTCAAATGGCTTTGGCTGTGTTTGGTGACCATATATGAATAGCCAGGTACTTCCCAACCTTCCTATACACAATTTACAACATACCCCAATTGAGGATGCCATAGTTTCACTGGCTCCAGACGGCTGGGAGCAGTTGGGGCACTTTCGCCGTTTCAAATACAGGGTTTTCCAATAAGAGGTGTTATTTTGAATACCCCGCTATTTCGGTAGATGTTACTTTTGAAGCTATCATTTTTTGACATTTGACAAGTAGAAACTACGCCATTGATAAAAATGGAACGATACACGCTTCAAAAACGCATTGAAATTATTAAAATTCACTTGAGAGAATCAAATTCAAATCATCTTGAGTGATGAGGCCCATTTCCACCTCGGTGGCTTCGTCAACAAGCAAAATTGTCGCATCTGGGCCTTGGAAAACCCAAGAGTTATTATTAAAAATCCTCTCTTTCCTCAACGTGTGACTGTTTGGCGCGATTTATGGTCCAGCGGAGTCATTGAACCTTGCTTTTTCGAAAATGGGGCTGGAGCAACAGTTACGGTGAATGAATTGCTCTATCGAGAGATGATTAATGATTTTTTATGGCCGGAATTGGATGGTATTGATCTGGACAACGTTTGATTTCAACAAGACGGCACTACGTGCCACACAAGCAACGAAACCATTGATATTTTTCGATTGAATATCAAAATAACATCTCTTATTGGACAACCCTGTATTAAAAAAAAAAACTGGAGAGTCCTGATATATTAATGTTAATTTACTTTCATGTTCCTACCATTAGATCAAGGTTTCAGGTGAAGGTCTCAGTCTACAATTGTGTTATAAATATACTACCCGCCATCGGTAACTCTTATGCAAATATTGCTGATATTTTGAATTATAAATCGGTACTAATTAAACAATTTAGCAGGAAATACTTTAACGAGGTCACTGCATAACAGGTTTTTTGTTTTTTTTTTCACTTCAATTCAATTTATTTATTATTTGTAAAAACATTAAAATTCGTTCATTTTAATGTATTGTTAAATTCACTTCTTAAGGAAAATGCTTACATAAATATGGGTAGTTGGTATATCAACTGGTTCCATGATAACTCAACACAGTGACAATTCAACACACTTTTAAAAAGTGATATTAAGTCATTAGAAACGATGAATTTTTTTTTTAACCTAACCTAACCTACTTAACCCAGTTAATAAAGTTTTTGTTTCATCACTTTCCATGATTTTATGTATCTTTTTAAAGATGAGATGAATTATCATTGTGATAATTTATCCAGTCACCATATCAACTATACCAGTTATAATATAGCTTGTCTTTTAAAGGCAGCTTCATTGATACTAAAAATGTCGTAAACAAAATTGATTTTGTTCAACAGCAAATTGAGATTTGTTCTTAACTGCTTTCATTAACTTTGTACTAATGTATGTACTTTACCTTTCTTTTGTTTACTATTTTCTAGTGAAAATCTAATAAGCAATAATTATTGTATAAAAAATTCAAAAAAAATTATTCATAATTTGGCGGGTTTTGAATAAGCCGACGTAGCGCAATTGGTAGAGCACCTGACCGGCAATCAGAAGGCTGCGGGTTCTATTCCCGTCACCGGCATGTATTTGTTTTCGGAAGGTTTTGATTGCTTAAAAATAATAATATCACAACATTTACTTCACAAAAAAAAAACAAAGGTAAATTATTAATTTTAAGACCCAAAGGAAAAATCAGTTACGTTATTAAATTTAAAGAAAATTAAAAATGTTTAATTGAGTTTTAATTTAAAAAAATTCCTACTCTATAAAAGAAGAGTGATTATTTGACTATGTTACTTTGAGTGCAATTATACTTTGATGCTGCGTGAAAAATCAACAAAGTCCATTGACTGATGTTTAGAAAAATATCATCTATAAGCTTTAAATTGTTAATAATGTTATAAAAATATTTTTGTTTGTTTTAAAAATATAATTATTTTTTTTATTACATAATTAATTCGTATACAGAGTATAATAATGTACGTTAACTAAAATAATTCGTAAAATTACTTTTAAACGCTTTTAATTTTTTTAAATGTTTCGCTTCTATGGAAGAAAGCGTTTGTGTTTAAAAGAAGAAAAAAAACAGTGTTTCTTTTAATACGTTTGTGAATATACAAGATATCTGTCTGTGTAGAATTTATCCACTATCCATATCATTATGTAGGTACTTCCGTGCTTATATTATAAGGAGGCTGTACGTTGGATCATCCCCCATCCCTTAGTCCAGTCCCTCGTCTCTCCGGTATTCCTGATTGGGGTTGACTGTCTTCAGATAAAGGATAGAGCCTTCGTATTTCCGGTTTGTTAGAAGCGATTTGATGTGTCATGTATAACAACTAACTACTTAGTTTAATAGGGTTGGGAAGAGGTGGATTTTCTTCACAATTTTCATCTGTATTCTTCATCGGATTAAAACTAAACCTTAATAATGTAGGTTGTTTTAAAGGGTTGTCGAGCAGGCAGCCCGCGATTGTCACTCTTATCATAAACAACGTAAGCTGTGTTTTACACAAATAAGGTACGTAACTATAATATAAGGATGGAAGGTAAGGTTCTGGGATATAGTAATAATAATAATAAGTGTTTTATTATCTTTTTATTAGTCTGTAACAAATAGATATAATGATATCCTCACTGGGATTTCCGTTGCTGAGGATTTCATTTAATATTATTAAAATTTAGTAGTATGGATAGTATAAAGTAATTATAAATTAATTGAATATTATTTATTTATTTGGTGTTTTTTTATTAACTTGAGTGGTTACGGTTTCAGTCTGTATTTAGTGTCAGTATATTATCTATTTCCGATCTCTCTATATGTTTTGTATCCAGATTTTTATTTTACATTTAAATGTTGAAATATTGTTGTGAGTTTTGAATGAGAGTGGAATTTTGTTGTAGAGCTTATATTATAGGAACTTTTGTTGTAGAGCTTATATTATAGGAACTTTTGTTGTAGAGCTTATATTATAGGAACTTTTTTTGCCCAAATGTTGTATTTGTAGTTGCTTGATGGATATGTTTTTGACCTTGAAATCTAGTATTTCTAATATATGTTTCAGTGGTTATTTCTTGTGTTTTGTATTTATAAATGTAAAGGAGTATTGTTTTAGAATAGAATTGTTTAAGTGACATGATGTTAAGTCGGTTGAAGATTTTGTTAGTGCTAGTTCTAACAAGGACTTTCAGAATAATTTTCACTATGGTTTTCACTATGAGTGATTTTAGGATATTGTCATTTGTACTTCTCCGTCCGATAATACCGTATCATAACGCATATATTCTGATTCCGACAATATACTAAGTTTTTACTGTAAACTTATATGTTTACGTTGATCTGTGTAATATGTATATATGAGAAAAACTGATGAGAATATTCTAAATACTTCTATGTAGATCGTTTACCAAAAATAAACATTGCCGTAGTCATTTAGGAAATGAAAGAAACTAAATGTGGGAAATTTATATAAAGTTTTAATATGGAAAAAAAACTTATATAAGTGCTCTAAATAGATTTTATTAAACAGAATAAAAATCTGTAAAAAACGAGCTTTAGAATAGGAGAATTAGCATTTTTTTAATAATTTTAATAATGATTTAATGATCAACTAGATAAAGCGTGTTCCAAAAAATAATTAATGGTAAACTTTACGATTAACGATGACTTAATGAAGAAGTACTCACCTACCTTATGCAACCTCTGTATTACATTAACCGTAAAAGCTGTCTACCGTGACATAATACAGTGTCAAGAGTTCATGGTATATAATATCATTTGTTTATTTAAACTACGAAAATTATAATCAATAAAAGATTGTTTCATCACTCACTAAATAATGGCAGCTTTCATTACAAATTAGCAAAAGTCCCCCCGTGACAGCTGAATGGACTCAGAATTGAGTAGGAGCGCCAACTTCTGCAATCAGAACTTTAGATGGAGGAATGAACTTCTGTCGTGCTAAACGATCTCACTTCCATACACTACCACACCGCACCGCCAGGCCCGGCCGAGGTTAGGACGGAAGCTAATTTAACGGTATATCTGAGGACTGAGATGCCCGGGGGTGTCCTATCCCGCTATCCGACTGTCCCGGGATCCCCACACTCCCTATCCCGGGTGGCGCCCCCATCCCGGGGGGTGCCACCCGGGATAACCGTTATCTCGCTGCCGCGTTAAGGAGACTAATTCCTGACACTCGTCTCCCATGGCCCCCCGGGGCTTAAGTAATTATTCTACTCTGTACTATTCTCGATATCACTGTACAAATAAGAAAATTATGAAATTTTCATGTAAAAATTGAAGACAATTTCAATTTATATTTGTTATCTTTTCACAAATCACATTGAAAAAATCATCACTGAAGTAAGATGGAAAAATAAATGTAGTAACGTAGAAGAAAAAACTCGTCTCCAATTCCTAGAACTAGATTTAAGTAAGTACTCGTACTTTTTTTACTAAAGAAAAACATGTAAATACGAATACAATATTTTTTTAATGATGTATTTTGTCAAAAATCATGTTCCAAATATCTATTACATTTTACCTATTATAAAATAAGGGATATATTTTATGAATAAATATAGATTAGTAGTCGATGCACGAATCAAACATAACATTTTATGATCAGCAAACAATATGCAAGCAATAATCTATTTCTTGATTAGAAAACAAATTTTCATTTAATAAATGCATTATTTCCGAAATTAGAAAGCTCGTCAATTTTAAATCAAATTTTTTATAGGAATGAACCTTATTTAACATGAAGCACTTACCGAAAACCGGTTAACGCCAGTAAATTTAGTATTAGTATCTATTCAAATTTTATGACTAAAATTACTGAAGTGACTTAGCATACGCAGGTAGCGGCCGCATAAAAACTTTTCTCTGTCGCGCATTCGCGTCTCGAACAACATAAGAGAAAGTTGTAAAATTGTCGTAAATATGAAAATGGAATCGTTTTCCATAAGTACCTACTCTAAGGAGAAGGGCAAGAAGAAAGAAGGCAGGGTAAGTAGCGAAAGGGGGAGGAGGTAAAAAAATGCCTTCCGCGCGGCCGACCGTAAGTGGCAGTATATGACAGGCGTAAAAGAAAAGTGTAGAATGGAGGAAAGGGTATTAAAAAAACGCTATAAAGCGGAGGGGTGGTACGGAGGGGCTGTCTTAATAAATTAACCGCCATACTATCCCCGCGGTTCTTTTCCACCCCCCCGGGCAGCAGTTCTCGGGGAAAACTTACGCCATTATTATTTTACGCGGGTAACAAGCGGCGCGATAATATGAAGAGTCCCCCCGACTCCCCCTCTGTATATACACTCCCCCCTCCCCTCTCCCACCCTCGGAAGCTTCGAGGCCACCCTCCTAATGCGATGGAGGAAATATGTCTCGGTTTACGGATGCTGTAATAGAGCCTTTTTATAGAGGAAATTGTTCAGTTTTAGTTTTCCCGGCAAGCTGTTTGAACCGCGGCAATGTAGTTTATTTCACTAAGGGATAAGGGTGAATGTGTACATTCAAAAGGAAATCTTTTATCAGGCTTTTGTTGATTGCTTTTAAATTTCAGTTATAAAACACATCACACGTTTTATTGACGATACAAGACTTATATATTAAATATAAGGCATCTTTTGGCACATTTCATGTATTTTGCAAGATTATGTATCGTTTTACATAATTGCAACACTTATATATTTAATTTTCTGGTTTGTCAGAACGATTTGATTTGTTGAACGTAAATAATAAATATTAATATGATATTAAAAAGAAGTCCACTCCATTTCCATATACCTCTCATATTCTCATTGCGTTCATGAGGGAAAACTTTGCTGCCTTACCTAAACAACGTATGATCTGTTTGTCCAGACGAGTTGAAATGACATTAAAAACCGATAGAGTTAATATGTGCAGATTGTTAAATAACTGCAATTGGTTCATCTGTGTAATTTTTTTATTAAGAAAATGGTTGTTATTGAGCGTGAGAAAAAAAGGTAAAGTGTTCTGTTTAAAATGTTATTTAGTTGAAACAAATAAGTATGTTGCGATGTTTTTTTTTATGGTTTTAGCTATAAGCACTTTGACGATATTATAGATCTAGTAAAATAATTGAAAAAATGGAAGAGTACAAAGCTAAATCACAACGCTTTGAATGCTGCCGTAAATAGATTGATGAGCCGTCTGCGTTCGAGAAAAGTGAGTTATTCTTTATATTTCATGGACGCGGTAAACTCAAAGCGCCCGACCATGAATGAACTACTCTTGAATGAACTTGGGTCAAGAAAGTGGCGTAAAAAACCTCAGGCTCGTGTCCGTTCTTTCTCAGGATCCGGACAGGGATAATGAATCACATATGAGAAGGCCCACCTGTAAATCAGGGGCGCTCAAGAACGGCCCGCCATCAACTACAAGTGTTTATTGGATAGTTTGCTAAATGAGGGTCGGAGAAATATTGCGTACTTGATACGTTTTATATAAGGCAATTTAAAGCGGCAAGAACTGAAAAGCTCCTTTGGAAGACTTTACAAGTTTATATTGCCCGGGCGGTAATAAGTTTGGTAATGGCATAAAAAATGCGATTTGGATTATTCAACCGGGGGTTCGAGCTGCACTTTAAATACCTACTTAGTGAAAGAGGATGAGAGAAGGGCTGAAACTTCAATGTAATTAATAAGAGTTGATGCTTTCCGTGGCGGATCGGTTGAACACTTGGGTCTGAAGCCAAAGGTTATGTGATCGAAACCAAAAATGGGAAAAGAGTTTATTTGTTTTTTATGAGGCTTTTGGTAAACGTACATCATTTTAATTAATTCAATTAATTATTACGTAATATACATCTCGTTTCGTAGTGGAAAAAGACACCCCCATATTGTACCATTCGAAGTCGAAGCAATATTTGAAATCAATTAAATTTCACACGTAACTTCTTTAGCGGATATTATTAAATAAAATAATTTCTCCTCCAACTCCTACCCTAACCCCTTATTCTCTACCCCTCTCATTCCACATTTCTTCCGACCGCACAATATTTTCCTACTCAGGGTGAAATAGTTCACTGACTTCGAGCAGTTGGAACTCTTGCGCTGTATCACATAAAAAAATATGTGGAAGCGATAAAATCCTTACCCGAAATTTTTTTTCTGTTCTCAATGAAAATAATAGTAAAGAAAATTTAATAAATTATTATAAGTGGGCACTGCCTGTATTTCTCATGATCTACAAGATTTAATCATTAAAATTATCTCAAATGCTAAATTCAACATAAAAGGACATGGCAGCCATTTAAAAACGCCTCATTAATCGGGAGATAAAATTTAAAACAATTTTCATCTCATTCTCCGTTGTAGACCGAGTAGCCATGTTCATGTTGGAGATGTAACAAAGCTTTCGGTGGATTTCGCCAGAGGATACGGCTATAGGCTACGGAATCTAACGAACACGTAGAATCTGGGTACGTAACGTCCTGCCATGGAGAGCTACGCTTTGACTTCTCTTTTTGTTACGGGCGTCATTTATTGGGAAGAGGGAGAGGTTAGAAGTGGGTTTTAAGCGGGAGCTTGCGGACTGGCACCAGAAAAGGTTCTCGCAAACGATTTCCGCCAAAATGTCAGGCCATTAAGTTAATGCATCATTATAAGCATTACATTATTAAGTTAGCTTCATTATTTCGACTAGTATAAAAGCCGGGCGGGTGCCATTATGGAGATGTTCCTCTGGGCTAAACGCTGTTTTAGGTTAGACTATTTTCGGGCCAGTAAAAATGTCTTAGCGGTGCGTAATGAGTTGGAAATTTTGAGAAAAGAAACGCACTTTACAGCTTTTGAACGATTTGCAAGAGATAACTACTTTAAGGAAAGAAGTCTGTTAAATAATTTCCTTTTAAATATTTTCTCCGCTAGTAGGCAAGAACCTACCTACTAATTTGTAATGGTAGCTTTCCACAAAAAACGTATTTACTACTGGGCTCTGCTCTGTATCAACACATTTTTTTCGTAATTTTTCATTTACGCATTGCAACGAAGAAAGTAAATAGGTACTTATATTATTTAACAGATATTATTCTACCCGGCTTTCTCCGTGATTTTGACACATTGGATTTTGTTTTAAATCGCACAGAGAGCTTTTACATATTATAAAGTACATATTTTTTGAGAAACTAAATGAAAATTTTAATAATAATGCAGAAGATTAAAAAAATACAGGAAACTGAAAATATAAATAAATATACATATGGATACATATATTAGGTATATTTTTAGTTTTTTTTAATATTTAACAAAAAAAATAACTGCAATATCCAACGTATTTAATTAATTTATAATAATAATATTTGGATGATTTTTATAGCGCCGTTTTTGTGCAAAATCACCTCAAGGGCGCTGTACAAGTATATAATACATTTCTACTATGATCTGTGTTATTACTAACTATATATGGAGATAATATACAGTACAATACTTACCTGGTAGGTCACTTGAGATTAACACTTAATTAATTTACTATATATGATATATGAGGGCCGGCATAGTCCAGTGGTAACGCATTGGACTGCCATTCCGAAGGTCACGGGTTCGAACCCGGCGTGCGCAAATAAATTTTATTTAATTAATTTGTGTTATTTCACAATTAATTAATTAAAATAATATATAGTATATTTGCGGCACGTTCCAGAGTGGAAGATACTACCAGTATCGCCCTGGTGTAAGACCACCATTCAGAATTGAAACGTTGCTCCAAATGGCTTTAGCCGTGTTTAGTGACTAGATCTGAATAGCCAGGTACTTCCCCACCTTTCTCTTTCCCTTCCCCACTTACCTTCAGCCTCACAACAACCCCCAATTGGGGATGCCATAGTCTCACTGGCTCCAGACGGGAGCAATTGGGACTCTTGTGAGGTACTCACTATAAAAAATAAATATATATATATATATATCACTGTAATCGAACCGACATACTCGTATTAAATATTATAATTTATTTTGTCTTGACATAGAATCCAACATTTTAGATTTTCTTATCCAACGCTTGAAAACATGGAAATTTTTTTTTTTGATTTTGTCTTATTTTTTACAGTTTTTGATTACATTTAAGTTCTTAGTGAAAGTTATGTTGATCTAGAAATTAAGATGGTTGTGGAAATTTCAAAATGCCACTGCTCATCGAATAAAATTATAGCTGAAACGCACTGAGATAAAATCAATAATGATTTAAAATCTTTATTGTTTACATAAATTTTTTACAAATTATTGTTAACAGTTTAAAATCCAATTATTAGTAATTTGTTTTTTTTTTTTAATGATCTGATTTTTATCTAGAAGTCTCTACGGACAATGTAATGTTGTAAACTTATAGATACGAATATAAAACGCCGAATTGAAAACCAAATAATTATGGACATTCAAATTCGTAACGCATATTTTTAAATTTGACGTTTATTGATAAACATGGCGGCCGGCGATAGGGTGACCAGCAATCGTGAATTCAATTGGCAAAACATTGTAACCGTTTGACCATTAATGTATACACACACCACTGTTTACCGGGTATTTCAGTTGCTATGTACAAGCGAATACTGCAGCAGTTTTAAAGCTTTTCAGGGGGTGGCACTTTCGCGTTTTTATGGGAACCGATAACACGCCAATGGTAATTGAAGATTTTCAAATCGTAATGATGTTTGAAAGTGGAACAAATTCGAATACATCGTAAGTACCTATGTAAATATTGTTTAATGCATAATATGTATACGGTATTTTTTTCTATATTAAACCAAGATACTAATTTTGTTTTTCGGTGCATGTGTATGATTAGAAATTGTGTTCCTGGTAATGCGTTAGTTTAATAAGCCTTACATTTTCAAAAATTGAACTTATAATATTGGAACTGATCAGAAAAGCGAAATTAATTAATATTTTTTATTTATTTGTAATTGTATTGTTTATTTAAATATTTAGATGAATTAATATAGTGAAGTTTCACTGAACTTGGTTCAGTGGACATACTTTAGTGAGTTGTTCATATAGCTATTTCATTTGTAAACATAATTTATTATAATTACCTACATTGCTTAATTGCATAACTGCATAATTAAATTGCTTTGAATGGCAATCCCTTTCTTAAGCGGTGCTACATTTTTTGTTGGATTAGTATGAATATAATTGTCTTGTATTTTTACAATGTCGTTGGACAGATATCGTAATTTTTCAAGATTAGGAACTAACATTTGAAAGGAAAATTTCTTCTTTTGAAAGGCAATCAAGGGGCAAATATTCATTTTAATAAATAATTTAAGCTTAACAAATCCTACAATTATTATTTTATAGCAGAATAAATACTAACATTTTGTAGCTATCTAATCTGACAATCATCCAGCGAAAAATATTTCTTGTTCAGTGGTGGAGAAACAGCTAGCAAGGGATTGAACCCTTAATAATAAGCATTTGTTAACTTGGCCAATAACTAGTCAATTACGTAAGAAAGATATAAAAAGTATAATATACAGTAAAAACATCACTCGAATGGTGAGCCCTGGTGTAATTTATTTCCAACTTTTAGTATTTTACTGTATATTATATCTTTCTTACGTAATTGAATCTTACGTAACAAAGCTCTGATTGAATTACGTAAGAAAGATATAAAAAGTAAAATATACAGTAAAAACATCACTCGAATGGTGAGCCCTGGTGTAATTTATTTCCAACTTTTAGTATTTTAAATTCATTTGAATCAGAGCTTTGTTACATCCTTTATATTTGATTGACGATTTCTTGTTTGCTTACTGTTTTCCAATGAAACAAATGGCAATTATTTTTATATCTATATCCACGATGACCCACGGAGTTTTGAAATATCTTGATATCATAACTGTGGAAAATACTGACAATTATTGTTCGCGATTTTTACTACTCTTGTTGTTACTTAAATTATTCACATCTTTAGATGGAAAATACAAATTAAAAATATCGAGGATTCATATTGTTTATGGGTAAATAACATGCATTATTTATGTTCTCAATTTAGAATTCGCAAAAATGCGAAATTTTATCGCGCGAGGGTTCAGTCCAGCGAATACAACGGTGAAACAATTTGATATTTATTTAGGCACCAAAAATATACAATTATTTATTGGTTTTAGCAATAATTTACATTTTTCGTTCCACATTCGGAAAGGTTCACCTCGGGTTATAAACCTATAATTACGATTCGGATTTTTTGTACTTCTATAGTACAACGTAGGTACCCATTAAGTACAGACAACACAATAAAAATGATCAATACACGTAGAGGATACGTTATTATATTCACAAGAGAACGTCTACAGTGAAATATGTAAATAATTGTCAACCGTTTTTATTCACAAAGCACTCTTTTTAGGGAGAATTGCCTAATACAAAAAAAAAAACAAAAAAACTATTCTTTTCGTAACCTCAACTAACTTGCACTATTAAAAACTTAACAATGAACTAAATATGTAGAAATATTATCTAACTTTGAACTAACTATGAACTAACTATGAACTAACTACGAACTAACTATGAACTAACTATGAATACATCATGAAATAACTAACTATGAACTAACTACGAACTAACTATGAACTAACTATGAACTAACTATGAAATAACTATGAATACACTATGAAATAACTAACTATGAACTAACTACGAACTAACTATGAACTAACTATGAATACACTATGAAATAACTAACTATGAACTAACTACGAACTAACTATGAACTAACTATGAACTAACTATGAACTAACTATGAAATAACTATGAATACACTATGAAATAACTAACTATGAACTAACTACGAACTAACTATGAACTAACTATGAACTAACTATGAAATAACTATGAATACACTATGAAATAACTAACTATGAACTAACTACGAACTAACTATGAACTAACTATGAATACACTATGAAATAACTAACTATGAACTAACTACGAACTAACTATGAACTAACTATGAACTAACTATGAAATAACTATGAATACACTATGAAATAACTAACTATGAACTAACTACGAACTAACTATGAACTAACTATGAACTAACTATGAACTAACTATGAACTAACTATGAAATAACTATGAATACACTATGAAATAACTAACTATGAACTAACTACGAACTAACTATGAACTAACTATGAACTAACTATGAAATAACTATGAATACACTATGAAATAACTAACTATGAACTAACTACGAACTAACTATGAACTAACTATGAACTAACTATGAAATAACTATGAATACACTATGAAATAACTAACTATGAACTAACTACGAACTAACTATGAACTAACTATGAATACACTATGAAATAACTAACTATGAACTAACTACGAACTAACTATGAACTAACTATGAACTAACTATGAAATAACTATGAATACACTATGAAATAACTAACTATGAACTAACTACGAACTAACTATGAACTAACTATGAACTAACTATGAACTAACTATGAACTAACTATGAAATAACTATGAATACACTATGAAATAACTAACTATGAACTAACTACGAACTAACTATGAACTAACTATGAACTAACTATGAAATAACTATGAATACACTATGAAATAACTAACTATGAACTAACTACGAACTAACTATGAACTAACTATGAACTAACTATGAAATAACTATGAATACACTATGAAATAACTAACTATGAACGAACTAACTAACTCTGAACTAACTTGCACTATATGAATTATGAGGAAAAATCTGTTTTGTATATTTCAGCAAATACTCGTAAAATGTGGTATGTGAATGAGTGAGCTGTGGTATGATGAAATTTGTATTTTTTTTTCCTTTGGGTGTCTCGAGGTTACCGCGACTCTCTTCAGTTGATTTATTGTAGCTATTAAATAATATCCTTCATTCCTATTATTCAGCCAGATAAAAATTTCCAATGCAAATAGGTCTTGATCAAAATGAAATTTTCAGTTGGTAAATGTTTCGTTAACCTAGAAATTAAAATCAAAAAAATTTGTGCCAGTTTCATAACTCATGCTCATAAATAGATAATTGCATGGAGAACAAATTTTCTTCTTTATAATTTACGTAGACATGTAGGCATTGTTAGCCATATGGCATTTTTAAACTCATTTGGTCCCCATCAAGCTATTTTTAATAATTATACACGGAGAAAACTTACTGATATAAAATATTGCAAATTATTATTCGTAATACGGTTAAAAACGGAATTGCAGGTCTTTAACGAATGAATCGATAGGTTTCCTAACAAACTTTCAGTAAAACACGAATGTGTTATCGCGACGTCGGATAACGTGCTCATAAAAATTCTAATATTTTCGCATTTTGTCATTGGTGCATCAACACGTTTTCCGATATATTGTGAATGTGCTAAAAGTTTATGAGTAAAACGGCTTGCAGTCCCGTTTTTAGTAGGGCATGTAGAAAGGAGTGGGTAACTAAGAAATTAGTTTTTCCTCATCTTCTTTGTTTTTATAATCTAACGGGTCACCTACTCGCTACTCGCTACGTACAATGTACACAGAACCGGCGCAGGTAACACCGTATCCGCTGATAATGGCCGACCATAAATATGTTTGAATTTTATCGCATTCCGCCATTTCCACTGCCGAATTGAATTCGTAACAAATCGGCGTCGATACAGCGCCGGACGCAATTTACAGCCCCGTGCAAAACGGCCGCGTCGCCGTGTCGGGATTGAAAAAATCTGCGACAAATACACCTACATACATTGGACATAATATACTTTGTATGATCCTTCTATATTCGACATCCATGCACACTTACGAACCTTCTATCTGCCATGGGTATCGGACATAATTGTACGTGTACGCGTACGTACCTTCTATATTGAATAAAGCCTTGTAGAGATGTAGAGTTCCATGTCCGTACGCAAACATGTAAATGCGCGTATCTCCGTATACTTTTAAATTTTTTATCTTTAGTCTAATTGCCCGTCGCAAATTGTTTCCTAAATCACTGCTGATTTTTCGTTTTTTGTTAGTTTTATGTCATTCTGCATGGCTTGTTTACTGGAACAAAAGAAAATTGTGATTTTTGTCGTATTTCTATGAAAAATAATATGAAATAACGGATTCTAGATGATTTGTTTTTAGTTTCTCAATAATTTCAAATTTCTTTGTGGCATCATTAAAAAAAGTGACAATAAACAACTTTTTCACTACCATTTTTATTCAAAATTATCAACATCTTTCGAAAACAAAAGTTTCTTCGTCAGGATACATAGTATTAAAATGATATTATTTTAACTAATTGAGAAAATCTTTAGCAAGAAAATACGTCCTACCCCACATTACCCGACAAAGTAATAGTAGGAATAATATAAAATTTATGCGTTGAAATGAAAAATGTGTGATTAAACTTAGTTTATGGAAACTAAACTTATTCTTTCGGAACGTTAAATAATTAGCAAAACGCTTGGTTTTGTTTTGTTCGCAACTATACACACGCCATCAACTAAATTTAAAATTTCTAAGATCGAGAAATCTTTATAAAGGCTAGCTTCGCAGTAGTATGACAGTTATGACTGACGAATAAGAAAAATCATGTTAAACATAGATCTAAGAATATTTTAATATTCCAACCAGTAAAAAGGTAAATGCATACAATTTTCATTTCCAAGACTCTTCAATCCACGTCACGTAAAGGTATCTGATAAATAGTTGCATCGTGGAAGAAAAACGTTGCCTTTAGCCCCACTAATGATTAATGGAGATAATGACCCAACGCTTTGAATGAAATTTGAAAGTAACAACAATATGATTCACAAGTTGTCCTTTCCATATTTGAGTCCAGTCGCTGCATTTTCGTGTGGCTCCGGAGCCTGGAGTCAGAAGTCCGGCGTTCGATATCAAATATCACCCGTCCATTCAACATCCCCATAAAGTGGGCGAACAATAACACTTCGTGGCGAGATTAATACTTTCGGACTCTTGTAAAATTATACGCCAGTGAGTCCACAATGGAGTACGTAGTCGATGCGGTGCGGGCAGACGAGGCGGGAAGAATAAATCGCGAGCGCCGCTTATGGTCGCGTGAATAATGCCTACGTACATAAATAATGAGCGAATACAAACTACAATCATTTAAGTTCTCAAACAGTTCTTGCTCCGGTGCTGCAAATGAAGAAAATTGCGTGAGATGGGACCGTTAATATTGTGCGGAACGCTTTCCAAAAGCGTTGCGAAAATTGCTTCCTCTGATTAAAACGCAATCACGTAGTATATTATTTATGTATTCATCGAAAGCAAGAAGCAACTTTCCAATTATTGTTTTTTTATAATCTCCTGATATTCTGCTTCTACTCTAATTTACATGTTGCCTACTTAAGCACTACCTTAAATTAGTTACGTGATTTTTTACTGCAGTAATAAATATACAATGTATACATTTGAATGCTGGAAGCAGAAAATAGATGTAGTAGTTTAATCTCATAAAATCTTTCAGCGCTGTTTTTGATCAGTCGATCAAGAATTAGAAAATGATGCTGAAAATCTAAAAGCGTTATTGTACGTCAGTTTATACGTACAGTTTTATTTCAGCACAACCTTTACTCTATAAGACAGAAGGTTTGTCGGAAAGCGATTCCCTGGGAACTGTTCTGGACACCAGTGTGTGTACAGGAAACCATTCCATTCCACGCGATTTCCGTAACACGGAAGAGACGCTGATAAGTTAACATCATGGAATTGCTGTTCTGGACACCAATATGTATACAGGCAACCTTTCTGTTCCACACGATTTCCGTGAGACAGAAGAGACACTGATAAGGTTAAAATCGTGGGATTACTATTCTGGACACCAATATGTTTACAGGCAACCTTTCCATTATACGCGATTTCTGTAAGACATAAAAGACGCTGATAAGTAAAAATCTTAAGATGGCTGTTCTGGACACCAATATGAATACCGGCAACCTTCCCGTTCCACGCAATTTCCGGGAGATAGAAGAGACGCTGATAAGTAAACATCTTGGGATGGCTGTTCTGGACACCAATATGAATACCGGCAACCTTCCCGTTCCACGCAATTTCCGCGAGATAGAAGAGACGCTGATAAGTAAACATCTTGGGATGGCTGTTCTGGACACCAATATGTATACAGGCAACTTTTTCGTTCCACGCGATTTCCGTGAGATAGAAGAGACGCTGATAAGTAAACATCTTGGGATGGCTGTTCTGGACATTGTGGTTTAATCACCTTTCCTCTGTCAGTCGACTTTACTTTGCTAGAGAAAAGAAATCGAAAAATGAATTTTGTGACACTGCTGTTTTCGACATTAGTTTTAAAGAAATCAGTCTAGTGCCATTTTACCTTTAATCTGTATGTCAGAAAAGCCACAAAATGTGTGAAACTAGTTGAAAACTTCATGGGACCGCTTTTCTTAAAGCCAGAATTTGATTATTATCAAAGCGCCCCTGAGGTGATATATCACAAAAGCGGCGCTATACAAATTGTCCAATGAATTAATTAATTAATTACTCTGCTACTCAAATTTAACTATGCACTACAGAAAAGAGAACGAAAAGTTGACTTCTTGGCACTGCCATTCTAGATAGATACCAGTTTTATTTTTTACGTATTTATTAACTTCTTCATGTTTTCCATCAATACATTACATGCAATACATTTGAGGTTCATGCAAGTATGAGAGGTCATGGGGGCAGTTTTGCTATTTAGTGACAGGCCTCAAAAGATAGACTGTCTGTAAGTGACAATGCAGTTCTCGCTTTAGGAGCATAAAAGAAAACAAAAGTGCACGGGATCTCTCACGAGTGTATTTGGTAGGTACATATAAGATAATCTCTTTGAAAATAGGTGAATTAAGGATGGTTTGTTTTATAGGATTTGAACAATTCATCAAATTTTAACGTTATTTCTAGGGTTATTTGAATGTCTCATTCAAGTTCTGTTGTTATATCATTATAGACCAGTTACTTGACCAAACTAAAATAATAAAAGAACATGAAAAGAACTTTCACAGAACTTGAAAATTAACTTTCAAATTTAGAATTGTTAAAATTCTCTGAAAACAACCCGTCCTAAGTATAGTTCCAGAGATTAACTTTAAAAATATATTTGGTGTAGGGTAGACCGAGGCTATTCGGATCAGGTGAGTTATTCGGATCAAGCTAAGCAATATTGATATATCTCGGCTATTGTAACCAAATGACAATGAAAGAATTTAGACATAGCGTCCCCATCTACCGTATGTCATAATAGTAAAATTACCGATATTATAGATTGCGTCGGTTGACGCTAATAATCGATATGTGTGAAGATCGTACAAGTTACGTCTCAAATAAATGCCTGATGTAATATTGTTCTCTGCGTTCTTAGTGTTTTTTCTGAAAAGGTAAGCTATTCAGTCATGTTCATATGTTATATATTTGTCAATCAAATGCACAGTAAACAGAATTAAAGCGCAATAAATTGCATTTCGTATGTTTTTGTACTTTACTTTGAGAAAATATCATATTAATAAATGTGAGGTTAAACGGACCGACGGTGGGGGGGCTATTTGGATCATATTTTAATGCTTTTAAAATTCGATGCGTTAATTGTTTTATATTTTTATTTGAAACAGATGGTGCGCAACTATGTGAAAAAGACAATTAATCAATCGTGGTTGAAAATTGCAATGGATGAAACCGTTAGGAAAGTAAAATCCGGTGAAATGGGATTACGCAGTGCTGCTGTGAGCTATGGAATCCCATACATGACAATTTTAGTTGGCACATCCTCCTGAAAAGGATGTGCCAACTAAAAAGAACTCCCGCATTGCGAAGGTGCTAATTTTTCATATTACATCTCCAGTAAACGTTTCCAAATTGCGTAAAGATACTGAAGAAAAAATAAAAGCCTCGAACGCAAAGGAAATCAAAAGATCTCTCGCCGAAAACCGCCCAAAATTACAGTTCAAAAGAAAAAGTACCCCGGGACTTAAAGTTAAAAAATCTTCCGTAACATCTTCTTCATCGGCTAGGGCTTCAAGAAAGTGGTTTTGCATTTATTGCAATGAAGCTTTTGCACATCCTCCAAAGGAAGATTGGATTCAATGTTCTTCTTGCGAAGAATGGTGCCACGAAAAATGTTACGACAAGAAAGTTTTTAATAAAGTTTTTATTTGTGCGGTGGTTAAGCCAATAAGAGTGTAATAAGTGTCATGATACTTTCATAAAAGTTATGGGTTCTAAAACCTATTTTTGTTTTTGTTTTTTTTTATACTTAACTATTTTTTCGGGTTTGATCCGAGTAGCCCCACCACTGATCCGAATCACCACATATATATGTGGTGATTCGGATCAGTGGAGAGGTCTACAGTAATAGTCATATGTTTTTTTAATGTTACTTTATGTTACGATCATTAAAAGTAAAACATATAAAAATGTCAAATGCTTAATATTAAATAATTTTTTTTTTCGAAAATGCATTAGTTTTAATTTTTTTCAAGAAAACATAAAAAATGATCCGAATAGCCTCGGTCTACCCTAATAGGTGTCTAGGTATGCTCTCCGTCTACTAAGAACCCGATAGAAGAAGAAATAGTATAGAAAAAAATAATGTCGGCTTTACAATTAATTTTGAATAAGCGCACATATGATGTGTTTACCAATACAAGTATTTGCTCTCAAGTGTCATTGGTTTTATCGAATGAAGACAGGAAGTGCGTGGGATAAAATGGGTATAAATGACATGAAATGAGACAATCCTAATCGATACTAGACTCTATGGAAGCTGTTGGAGACGGTAAAGGTTATCAATGTGGCTACTTCTTCTCTTGAATCAGTGGCTACTTACATCTAACATAGACAGTGGACAGGCTTCTGGGGGAAATGACTAAGCAGTGGGTAGGGTATTAGATTGCTTCCCACCTGATTTTTTACCTTCAGAAATTTTATATTAAAAAACCATTGTATATTTTTAGTCTGGAAACATAAAAATAGGATGGAATAGGTTTCATAGATAGTTAAGTGTGCTTAACTAATGAAAGTTACTTAATATTTAAAAAAAAAACTGTGTTATAGGTAGATTTGGTCATGACGAGATTTTTAGTATTCACTTATTTTATTAAATATACAAACATATTACATTAATTTACAAATAAAGATCTCGAAGCCGATTGCAAAAAAAGTGCATTTTTTATTGAGTAATTATTTATTATAATAATTGAGAAATTATTTCTCATGTCTGAAAAATATTTATATTATTATTACATTGATAAACGCTACTGCGTGATATAACACAGTCCTGACTTATTTGATGAAAGTTAACTTTTCAAAGCTCCATAGCTCGTGACGCAAAATTAGTCTACGAGCGGAACATAGTTGATCAGGAAAGTAAAGATATTGAATTTTGACGTCGTTAGAGCTCATCAATTTGGAGTTTCTGTGAGTTTCTATACTTCAGCAGGCAGATTTCAGATTTTCTGAAAAATATCTTAAGAATTCGCAGATACCTACCAAATATCTACTATTATGTCTGTGGTCTTGGCCTTAATACGATAAGTGTAAAAATGACATTGTTCGGTAAAAAGAGTTTGAAACAAAAATTAACATACCCAGAACATACCTCATAAATAAATATTAATGTAAGCTTATATAATTCTTTTGCATGTGCATAATTTTTAGAATTTCTTTAATATATTTTACTTCACATGTTTGTAAAAGTCCGAATAGGCGTAAAATATAGATAAACAAAACGATGTGAAATGACGTAGGTAATTCCTCCAAAATTCCTATTATCGTATAAAATAATTTAAACCGAAGACCAGAGATGCTTTGCATATATCGCATATTATAAATAGATAGTCAACATCAACAGAAATATAATATTTCCTTTGATAGTCTGCTATGTACAATGAAATATCCATATCCGCCAATATGTAATTTAAATAGTCGCCTAGGCCCGTGAAACATGTTTATGAATCAAAGTAAAGAATGAATAAAAAGTAACAGTCAATAATGTTAATAAGTTAACGAGAGTAACGATTCCTTCGCTGCATGATACCTGCAAGTGTCACCTTTAAATTCCAACTACTACATCGAAAATCTGATCCGGAACCATCAAAAATCACAAACACAATGAAATAAAATAAAAAACATCAGTAAAAAGGTTTCAATTTTCAAACGGTGTTTTTTTTTTGACATGTGTTAAAATATATTTTTTGGCAAGGTGTTCTTGTCGCGGGGGAGAGTAATAATAGGTTAAGCGCCCCCTGTTGGGAAGTTGTTCCTGGGGGTTTTGTATTGTAAAATTTAACATTGTGTTTTATTTTAATAAGGCAATGTGGAGTTTCAAACACACAAAGAATTTTACTAGAAACTATTTACATAATGCAGTCCAATTTAATTTGTTATTTTATTTAGTTCTTTGTATGATTTATGAACGTTATTTATATGATTAGATTATTCTGGTTTAAACGATAACCACATTGGAACATGGGTAAAAATTTTACTAAGTAGTAAAAAAAAAATATTAACCCTTTTTGTAATTTGAATTGACAATTTTTTGAGTTATACCCGTCTTACATGACACATTTTTTCATCCAGAAAAAAGGGACGTGTTCTATTTTGGTAGTTGATATTACATGTTTGTTCAGTTTTATATTTAAAATATTAGTAAAAAGACTACAATATCTATGTATTACTGATTGCAAATGTGTATTACTGTTGGGTATTGCGTATTTCACGTGTATGTTTGACATTTAGTTTCTGGCATTTCTCATTGCGTTGCCTAACTATATTACATGAAAATGTTGCATTTTATTCAGTTATATATTTAGAATTTTAATAAAAACGTTAATTATTGTCTACAATATGTATTTATTACTGATTATGAATGTGTATTACTGTTAGGTATTGTAAATTTCGCGTGTATGTTTGATGATTTGACATTTTGTTTTGAGGAAATAATACACAAGAACTATACATATGTACTGTTAACTCAAAGAATAAAGGATTGTCTTTTCGTGGATATTAAATTCATATTGTAACATACTTTTTAATAAATCAATTGAGACAGGGTTGTGAAAACTATTTCTTTGGAATCTGCGCTGCCTTATTTTGGTATTTCCACCTCGTATATTATACTTTGGGGATCTGGCGAGAGGCACAAAATGAAAGACGTGTCGTGAAGGTCACAGTGTTTATTAATGAGTCAGGTGGCCGTAATGAGAGTGGATGCAAGACAGATGTAGTATTCTCCGGATGCAGGCGGTGATGGCTGGTCAAGCGCGGGTCAGTGAGTCGACGCCGGGCGCTGGTGACCGGACTGGTTGACTGTTAGGCACTGGCGATCTTGGCAATCAGTACTCCAGTGCTGACGGGAAGGCCGAAGGTGCGGTGGACCTTGTAGGCGGTTGAGCGGGAGCTGCGTAGACCAGTGAGGATGCTGCGTGTCCTCGTGGTGGTCATGGTGCGTGGATGAAGCGCTGGTCAGAGGCGCTGGAACCAGGGCGCTGTAATCCGTTGTAGCGCTGGCCAGGGACGGTGGCCGAGGCGCTAGGATGATGTCCCGATGGAGTCCATAGTTGAAAACCGGGCGGAGCCGGGAATATTTTCCTTCGCGCAAAGGTGCGCGGCTTAACACTCGTGAGACTTGTAAACTGACGGCTGACTGATGATTGACTGACTGCTCGCTGCGTCGGGCTTATTTATACTGTACAGCCGACGGCAACAGTAGGTAGATGGAATTGCAATTAAATCGGAGACACTTGCTCAGTCTGGGCCTTTCGGGAACTTTCGGCGGCCCTGCAATTATGCATAGGCGAAAGGCTCAAACCTTCTAGCGAGTTGGCGTAATGTGCCAGATCGATTTGCCACGTATTGTAGTAGGTAGGTCGCGTTGTTTACGATCAATTCTTGGTAGTAATTTGTAAGTACCTAAGTAGGTCGAGCTGTTTACTATTAATGAGTTTGTCTGGATTCTTCTCCTGACGCCACATTACTAAAATCTTATAGATCAATATACGATGATCAGGTAGGAAATTTTGCCAAGGCATAGGTACCTTTAAAAATCATTGTGATAAAGGTTCAAAGTAGAAGGGAAAACAAAAACATCGATTGAATAATGACCAAGCACTTGATAAAGCTCGCTAATGACAGTGACAGATGTTTTCATGGTTGTGATCTATGGTCATGTTCGAGGTGTTGCCATCTTTTGACGATTTACTACCGTCTCAAAATATTATTGCTTCTCCAATGGCAATTATCTGTATGAAATCGTAAGTTTGAAAATAATGATCGTGTGAAGCGAAAATTTCTCGTATGCGTCCTGATATGGGGATCGGTATGAAGAAATGTATCGTGTACAGCGACCACGGCACTCCCAATAACTGGGGTATGTTGTGAATCTGAATGAAATGGAGAAGGGAAGCTTTTTTAATGTTTATCGGGCTTAAAAGCTTTACTTGGTGGTACATAGAAAGACTTTAATTTAAAATGAAAAAAATGCACATTATAGGAGATTTTTTTTTCGAACGATGATGATCTGTGAAATTTGCACCACAATAATTAGAAAACTTTTTTGCCTGGAAGGGGTAATCATTTCCCGTCACGCGCATTACGACTTTGAATCCGTAAATAAATATTGACAAGACGTCATACTGATCGTTCCACATATTTCAATTATTGTTTTACAAAAGATTTGTAAAAAAGAGTGTTGAAACTCAGGCTATTATAGACTTCCTGAGTAACATAATAATATTTTAGTTTTTAATCGCTTATATTTCCTGTCCCCTTATAGGAGACCACCAAAGTGGCTCTATTTCACCACTAGATGCGGTGCGGAGATAATAATTAGCATAAATGATAACAAAAGTGATAGTAGAGCAAAAACCCGAATGCCCCCAAGCGAAACTAGCAGAGCCGGCTAAACGCTACTAAAGCAATGCATTAGCAACGATCATGGGATATTAATATTATAATAATCACCACCTACCTCCCTGAGAGATGTTTGACCAGTCAATGACGTACGTTTAAATTATATAATATCACCATACTATATTATCAATTCTTTTAATTTGCATTTTGTTCAATGTGATCATAATAATATTTAGCATTTTTTAGAGTGGAAGATTCATGGCGTCGCAAAAACCTGGGTAAAAAACCTTATCTTCCTCTCTTTGTCCTTTTCGGCAATAATTTGTAACAACTTGCAAGTCTTGAACCAGAATGAGAGAACCAGATCATCGTGAAAGGTTGCTCGCTTTGGAGAATTTTCCTAATCTTTTCTTTCGAGTTAAGTTTCCAATGAAACTTCATCCTAGAAGAATGAAAAAGCAACAAGTTCTTCGGACAGATACCAAAGACAGCTTTTGCAGATGATTGATATGTCTTATCCTTCAAAAGCTGTAAATCATTATTTGGCGCCTACCATGTGCAAGAAGCTTGAAACCAGTACTTTGTGTAATTACAAACAGTAACGATTCTAACATATTTAATGCCTTTTAGTTCTCTCTTTGTCAATTTTAGCTGTTCTCTTAAGGCGTCTTAACCAGTGGACGAGAATTCAAATTTCGTTAAAAGACGGTCTCGCGATCGGACGTTTTTTTAGAACGAGACAGAAATACCCAATTCATTCCACTGCTAGCTGTACACTCGCGCGGCTGACGAAAACTACAGCATGGTTCCGATGAAATAACAATTATTGTTGTTGAATTCTCGGTTGTAGCTTTCTTCCTAATAAGTAGTTACATACATATTTGTAAATTGTACGTCGGAGTGCGTAAACATAAATAAATACAAATGCAGTTTGTTGACATTGTAGATATAAAATATGTAGGTATAGGAATATACATTTTAAAAAAATTTCAAATATTTGTTTAATTTGTTTTTTTTTTTAAATATTTTAGATGAGTTTTCCAAAGGTGAGTAAAAATCTTTTGTTTTACTTATTTATTCGTTTGTCCGAAAGGTATTACCGGTAAGTTTTATTTCTAATACTTATCTTTAAAGTAGGTATTACTTGATTTGATATGTATGACATTGAAAATAGGGTTTATTCCTTACGACTGAAGTAGTATATATATTAAAACTAGGTTTTATTTCCAACTATTTTCTACGGTACCTACCTACATATGTAGTTATGCGATTGTATAATATTGTATCGCTTTCATGAATTTGTTTTCATAGTTAACGGAGCGACCTGATTCGTCTAATGTCGAAATGTTATTAAATTCACGAGGTAAATTTCGATTGAAAAATCATAGGTTAATATGTCAAAAATAACCTCGTGTTTTTTCCTAAAACAAGAATCTCAATTCACAATATGTCATTATGAAACTGACAAAAAGTAACACAAAAAATATTAAATATGTTGAATTATACCAATGTAATAGTGAATTGGACAATAAAATAGAAATTATGAAAAAAAATTGATTTGAATCGCACATCACGAATCAAAATTCATTTGGTTCGTGGCACTTTTTGACCACCAATCACAAACAGTTTCACGTACTTTGGCATAAGTTTTGACATTTATACATGAAACATCGATGTCAAACATAAGCTCCTGATAGTTCATAGTTGATTCTTTTCCCTGGAAATTAAACAACACAAAATTATCGCCAAATGTCATAAAAAATATGTGTTTATTCTGACTGATTCTTTCGAACGACCCTGTAGCATATATGTACGTACAATGTACACGGATAATCAAATATCACTAACCTTTGTTTTTTCTGAAAATATATCTCCCACGTACGTTTTTGATGTCGTAATTTGTGTTTTCTAATAAAACTTTTTTCCAAGAGTATTTTCCTCCCCATTTTTAAGCGAGGAATTTCTTTAAAATGTCATTAACTAGACAGGCGTGGACTAGACGTCCGTTCGCCGCCCGGTCGGGGCGGAGACTGACATAATTTTGTCTTGTGCCGAGTTAATAAAAATGCACAAACGCGAATCGAAATTAATTACTATTATATACTAAGAATATATTTTTTGGTCATAAATTATTATTTTTTTTTTTTTGGTTTTCGGCATTTCACCCTGAAAAGAGTGCTTTGTGCAAAAAAATAAATAGTCCAATTGAGTGATTTTCGTCACAAAACGCCTGCTCGGATTTATTTATTAGTAATTTTATTTGAAATAAAAACAAAATTCTTATACATACTTATGATAGATAATTTATTGATTGTTTATACTGTATTATTATATGATTTGAAATATTTGTTGTATAATACAAATTCACCTTTGAAAATGCAAAAAATCTGCGTATCGTCCAACGGTAACACTTTATTATGATATGAAAATAATATTATTTTTCAAAATTTAACATCTTACTTTACTAGATAAAATTACGATCTTTCGAAATCAATTTGTGTTTTTTTCTAGAAAAGTGTCCATACGTCTAAAAGTGGCCTCAAAAATGTCAAATTTCAGGTCAAGTCTACCTATTTCGCCTTAATATATGCATCTGTAAACCATATATTGCTTTAGTTATCTCTTGATTTTTGTAGTCCAGCAGATGCTAAAGGACATATCCTTTTCATGTGTCCCACCCAAAAGCATAAAAACGAGGTCCAGTAACTCGTTGTCGCATCGAAAAGGCGCTTCCAGGCGTCTCTGTCCTGTACCACCGAGTTTCATAATCGATCCCATTTTGAAACTTCTGTCACTTCATTTATAATCTCATTTCGGCCGCTTGAGCCCTTTAGATGAAAAAAATCAAGTTTCTAAAACTGTCTCGAAATGACATGCCAAAATTACATTTATAAAAAGAACTAACGTATCTAAAAGAAAAAAGGGTGCATTCAGTGCGGTTCCGAATGCAGGCGACAATTTTTCGCTTCATGGATTTCCCGGCACAATTGACGAGGTTCGCAGTCCACACTAGGTCTGGAATCTTAGACTGTCTCAAATACCTTTTTAACACAATACGAAAGAAGAAGATGCATAGTTAATTACTTCTCATCTCCTTCCATCGATTAACAGGTTCCGACTAATTGAGACTCTAGCTATAGATATACAATTAGAGACGCTACTGTGTACTAATATCTAGTCGAAACTTGTTCTACTATTAGAACGCGATAAGCGGTGCGCGTTGACCGGATTCGGTAGTTTTAGTTTTTAGTTGGAGCGCTGTGAGAGTTGGAGGTAAAAAAAGCGGAACCTATTTTTCGTTTAATGTTTCATCTAAATATAATACATCAATGGCTCTAGCGCGGTATTGCATTACAAAAAAGTGTGAAATAATACTAGAATATATTTTGACAGTTTAAAAACCATTATAATCATTGATATTTAATGTGTAATCAATATTCTTTACAATACTTCTAATATTTAGGTAAATTCTTCATTTTTTTCTTGAATTTTTGTGGCCATTCTTCTTCTCGATTACCAGAAGCGGCCGTCTGTCCAACTGAACAATGGCTTCCACAGCCCACGGTGGCACACTTTGACTTGAATTATTCAAGAGCAGGTATTCAAATCCGCCGTGAAGGATGACCCGGGTGGTGAGGCAGCACCGGTTCCGTGTACAGGAGGAATGAACGTGAACATGAACAGTGAACAGTGAACATTGAACACTCCCAGACTACCGGTCGTCAGGCGTTTAACTAAGTGAGGAACGCATTACGTGGGCGATACACTGGACACTCCATACAACTGGTCGAGACTTGAGATTTCAGATCGAGGGTGTTTATTCGTCGACCTATCATATTTCACTAGTTTAATGCTGTCCTGTGCGGACCACGTGCTGGGAATGCGTTAGATCAGTGAATCTCAAATGGCGATATCCACACGGAGAAAAATGAGTACGGATGATTAAAATACTGTTAAAATTGTGCTGCAGCCCATTTCTTAATTAAATATTAGATAGTAATTTAGAATATATCTGAACACGTTTTCACGCAGATGGCCTTTTCCTAATAAATATAGTGGACGGAATGCGAAAAGATTATTATTTTTAAGAACACGTGTTCCGACTTCCCCATATTCGTGCTTTACTGATAGTTTGTTATGAAACCTGTCAATTCATTCGTTAGAGGCCTGCAGTCCCGTTTTTAACAGGAAAATGAATAATATGACCAGATTTTTAATAAATTAATAGTATTTTATATCAGTAAGCGATGGTAGTCTCTCTGCTAAAATATTTTTCTAAAACTTTTCACAATTCACAAGAATCTTACCAATGGTTCTACATTTAATGGAGGTCCGCTGTTAACTCTTTTCTGTTACATGCGTCGTTTATCAGAAAGATTGAGAAGCCACATAGATACTGAATATAAGCCTAGTAAATAGATACTGAATTTATGAAATAAGCTATGTTTTCTAAGGAATTAGACAAAATTATTATTGGAGCCATTCAAATAACATCTCTTCAAATATGACTTATGTTATGTTACAAATTATTTTTTTTATATTTTAATAACTTTTTTTTATTTTTTAATATGCTTACTAATTTCGATACCTACTCACTATACCATCATCAATAATACATTTGACGCAACAGTTTTACAGGAAAACAGAAACACTTTATTTGATTCACTTAATTACTTAAAAATAATCTATTTAAAATAAAACTCACTTGAGGATTTAACCTTACATCCGAGGAACTGGAGTAGACAACCATACCAACCTAGCCAAATGCCGATCAGGTAGGACCGACATTTATTTCGAATATCAACTGCTGTAATATCAGTCGATTTCAGAGAAATGCGTATATTTCCGCGTGTGGAAACGTGATTGCCAACAAAAGTTTATAGAATGCATTGTCATCGACATCGACTCTATCTGTTGAGTGGTCAAACAGGTGTTGGGAAGTCGGTCAATTTTCGCATCCAAGATTTGCATTATTTCATTAACGAAAACAAAGTGAAATTAAAATAATGTTAATTTTTCAAAAGAAGAAAACACATTGTGACTTGACATTTTAAATAAAGGAAACGTAATTTTTCAACGTAACAGTCCTGATGATGGTACGGAGGTACCAAAACCGGTAGACAGTAAAATATTTCAATAAAGTGACTTAAAACCAAGTATTTTCAAATAGATTTATTTATAACATGCAAATATTCGAGGACGGTTGAACATAATAATGACATTAATAAAATAACAATAAAAAAATAAAAAAAGCTTTAAAATAATTATATGATTGGGAGGCAGAGGGCGCTGAAGAAAAACATATTTAAAAATGAGGCAAAGAAGTTTGGAAAACTCTGATTTAGACTTCCAACATCGTGTAAAAACATCCAAATTCAAATTCCACACCTGAGACGCGCTTGTATCAGAGGGATTATATTTAATTTGTGATCGGCCAATTAAATCAGAATGGACAGACAGCTCAATTATACATACAGATACAAGCGATGTCGATACGGCCGAAGTCCCCATGGCGAATGTTTGCTTTAATTGCGAGAATCTATTTTTCGGCGCATCGTGGGCGGCCGCGGTTGTAAATCTCCGGTACGCGTTATTAACTAATAATGCTGCAAACAATCAATTCATGTAGGCTGTAATCCACTAAATGTAATCGGCTTCTAAACGCTGCGAACGAACTGTGATTAAGTTATTACGTTCATATACATATTCATATAAAACATGTTTGTTACGTACTGCTAATTAGGTGTATAATTGACTGAGCTTAGCGAAGTCCTGTTTTAACTCGACCGTTTTTCATTTCGTATATCTGCCAATTCGTTGTACGTTCCGTTTCTGGTTTAAGTTGGTAGCCGTGTCAGATACTACCCTTTTATTCCGTCAGATTTCGCATGGATCCTTTTACGAGCTGTATGGTACGAACTTGCCTGAACAAAGTTTGAAAAAATGAAAAATTAATTCCTTATTTGAAATATAAAATAGATGGTTTATAATTAAGACGGTATTTAAGTACCTACCCACAAATCTTATGATTAAGTATCTACTTACCACTGCTCATAGAACTATATAAATATAGAACGAAATATCATTCACATCAAGCGCGCTTTACAAAACTGTAACATTAAAATGTATTTAAAATGACTTAGTAATTCTTAAAAAATTTTCATAATAAATTTTTACAAAAAAGTTACATACACATATTCAGAATAATAATTTACATACGTATAAATGTTTAAAAAAAGGGAATTTAATAGAACCCACAAAGGCACTGCCTGTGCTTGGGTAATATTAAAAAAAAAACAAATAAATAAAAATAAACTTTTTTTCCAAATAAAATACAACGAATTTTTTATAATTATTTAACAGTGTTTCAAAATCTAAATCATTCATTCATAATTTTAGTTCTTTTACATATGTATGATATTTTATTACTCAGTATTGGTTTTGGTATAAGTTTAAATGAACGCCGACCAATAAAACTGCTTTGTGTTGTTATTAATTTGGTACTGGTTTAAGGGTGTAAATACATTATTAATTATCATTTTGCTTATTCTATTTGCATTTTTTTAAAATAAATTTTTCAACGCTTGCAGAATTAATAATTTTCGAATATTGTCTTTGAAAGTTTTTTTTGTGTAATATGTCAGTCGAAAATGTTCTATTTTAATTATATATAACTTTAATAATGTATTTTTGAGTTATTTGTAAAGGCTTAATAAATGCATCGAGCGCACCACCCCATCCTATAATACCGTAAATGATTGAAGAATGCACAAGAGAAAAATAGATCATTGTCAATTTTTAAATCTTTCGTTTTTTATATTCAATTCCATTTAGATTTAAAGAGGCTTAATGAAGTTATTATTTAACGGATATTGCGTGCTTGATTAAGTTCACAGACATGTGAAACAAATTGAAAACTAGCGATAATTTTTATATTTATTCTCAACGGAATAACTATAAAAAAGCTTATACTTATATTATATGTTACTTTTGAAGGTATGCAAAGAAGACTAAGGACGGTTTTTTTCGGAGAATTTGAACCAATCTTCAAATTTCAAAGTTAATTTTCAAGTTCTGTGAAAGATTTTTCAAGTTATCATTTCAGTTTTGTCAAGCAACTAGCCCATAATAACAAAATTTGAATGAGATTTTCACAGAACACGAAAATGAACGTTGAAATTTGATGAATTGTTCAAATTCTCCGAAACAACCCGTCCTCACTGTGCTAAAGGGAATTTTTATATTTTTTTTCATTAAATTTGCCACAAAGTGATTTTGCATTATTGAAGACGTTACTATAAATAATAATTGCAGTAGTAGTTAGTTCAATAATAAGTGCAAAAAATATACATTGCATCCTAAACGTCCCGATAAAGAAACTTTTGGATTTGAAAATCGTAAATTTTTTTTATAAAATAGTGGTGCAAGCAAAGTGTATTATTTTCATATCATTATTATAATATTATTGAATGTGCGTCTTTCTGAAAAGATGAGACTTAAATCTCACCCTGAAGTGTTGGTTGATAAATAATGGCAAAGCCATGAAATAATGATAAGATATAACGGCTTAGTACAGGATAAACTGGAAAGCAGTAGTCAGATGTTAAATTACCCATTTACCTTATCCCGATAAAAGTAACTGCCGTACAGCAAAGATGGGAGGTGGGAGATACAGACTACATTAAACAAATAGGAGAAGATAATACATCCTTTTCTAGTGACGCGTGTTTTCCCGTTTAGGACAGATTTTCTTCCACCGCAGGACCCGGCTTGACCGGCTATTCATTACTACCCCAAACCCACCCCATGGGAGTGGAGAGGGTAGGTACTTTCTGAAACGTTTAGCATAGTATTTAGCAGAATAACACGGATCTCCCTAATACCTGGAAAGGCGTTTTTTTAATTTATTTTGCGCCTTCATGAACGAGGGACACTTGTTTTTGTAAAAGTAATTTGGGGTATTAAGCACAGAGTGCAAAAGTGTATTGTTAAAATGTCTTTTGGGACTTGGAATCTATCTTTAGGTTTAGTTTTCTAATGACAAAAGGACATAATTTGCGTTATTTTTGCTGTGACGAATTTAACACAAATTTGCGAAAAAATAATAAAAATCCTTAATTTATATTTTTTCTAGCATTTTTTTCCGCATTCTTTTTTTAATACTGAAAAATACGTAACTGAAAAGTAGGACACAACATAGGATCTTGTGTAATTAATAGTTAAAGTTTGACAACTCAAGATGGAAATGAACTTAAAATCAACATAATTGTCAAAAAAAAACTGAAAAAAAATTCATGACAACAGACCTCACTGGTTGACAGAATTGTATGCTTCAGACTGCAATTCTACAATAAATATGGATGTTTCTACCTAAATGAAGAAAATAAAAATGCAAAAGAATTAATGATTACGATATGGATTGGCTACTCTGAAAAAAGTGTAAGTGGAGCATTGATTTTTATATTAAAAATTTTATTGTTATTAATTTATTTGCATGAAATATTACGCAAATTATTGAAAAAGTAGCCGATGGTGATTTTAAATTCTTGGTACAAATTTTATTAATTAATTTATACGTCAATTCATGTATAAATGAATGCTTTTGAAATATATAATCTTACACTAAGTAAGCCAGTTACACGCATGATTTCAGACGCTGGGTATAATTTACAATATTACTCAATGAAATTAAATATTAAACAGTTTATGGTGGCGATAAATAATAGAGGCGATAAAGCGAAAAAACAAAATGCTGGAATTTTTAAAAGTGGAAATGATTTCATCGTTGACACGTTACAGTCGGATTTTATTGGAATCTAAAATAAAGTTAATCGGGGGATAATTTATTGTATTATGCAAATGCGTGGATGTCCACAATCCGGATTGGGGAGATGTCGCCTGAATCATGGGACTAAATATTGGGTTATTTATTGCAGGTAGCGGAGGTGGTCTTCATTATACTGATCGACTCTGCTTGTTCGAGAAAAGCCGGGCTCTCATCAAAAGCTTCCATTTCTTGCAACAAGTAATATTTTTGATACTTGCCTTACCTTGTTAAGTGCCACAAGCTAATGAAATATGTGTGTATTGTTCTTTAGGAGCATTCTCTTAAAATATACCTACTATTTTAACATCTACTTCCCCACATCTACCATCATCTGCCGAGATATCTGTCTTGAGATGGCGATGTCTATAACTTTTCTGTCCATAATATTGGTTTTCAGAATTTCTCTGTAGAACCATGTATGAAAATTCTCTCTTCAAAGAGAGCCCTTGGATTTTTAGGAGAATATACCTCAATGCCGTAAGAATGGTTTCTGATTGGACGTGCATGAATACTTCTTGTTGGATTAATGAAAGAGGGTGACGTTTTCACTATACTCTATTGAAACGTTGGCTAAAGAAGGAAAAAAAGTAATACGGCATAGTAACCCACAAATTAATCACGTTGATATCTATTGGCAGTGAAAATGGCAGTATCAAAAAAGTGAATCAAAAATAGTAAAATCATATGAAATTAACGAAAAAACAAAGCATAACTTTTTAAAAATCTAATGGTGATGTAATCAACAAGGTGACCCGAATAATATTTCAATTGTACATTGACATAATATTTAAAAATGAATTTGGTGTTTAAAAAAAACGGTAAATTAAAAAAATATATATATTTATTCATAAATTTGACTGAACCCTTTTTTACTCAGGTGCTTCTTTTTTAACACCATTTATGAAAATTACACGTAAAAATGTTATGCCTTTTGGTCAAAGAATTTGTTGATATTAACACCAAGGTGAGAGGGTACGAGCAACCGTCATGAAATAGTGTCGTGGCGTCGTTTGTCCACTTGTTAAAAATATAATGAATATAAAAATGGGCTTTATCCCTGGCCGGACTGTAAACTGCTGGCTTTATTTATAGCCTCGTAAAATAAAATCTGTTTTTTGGAATTTCATTCATAAGACTCCGTTGATTTTTAATAATATAGTGAGTGCTGTACTTGAATCGAGCTTATATATTATGTTCGTGTGCAGTATATGCGGTGATGAACTTTACTGGGATGCCTATCATTTTATTCTATCGTTGAACAATATCGTTAGGTAGGAACATGGAGAACAAAATAGATTGTTGAGTACCGTAGAACAGATTGTTGAGTACCGTAGAGTAGATTGTTGAGTACCGTAGAATAGAAGTACCCAAAGAAGCCGATGAAATGATAAGTAGATATGTTGAACATTATGGATTATTATTAAAGCAAGAATTAAAGGTTGACGACCATTGAAATACATACTAATTTTGACTTATTTATCATCAATGATTTTGCTTTGCATATAATATGAAAACTGAGTGAAAATCATCTTTAAAAATCTATTATTTTGTAGGAAAGTATGTTTATTTATTTATTTATTTATATATATATACGCCTAAAAAGGCTTTTACATAGAAGTGATACATGATGCAGTACAGTAAGAGAATATGTATTATACAGGAGATATTGACAGTAAATAGATGTAATCCATTTTAAAGAAGGAAAAAAAATAACATAAAGTAAAAAAGAAATTACAACAACATTACATATAAAACAAATCATTAAAACTAATTTACCAAAGCTACTCTAATTTGTAGGATTCAACAAAGTGTTGATGTAGATTAAGCTTAATTCTGTATATGGAGTCAATAAATAAATCAATAACACCCCCATACTTGTTGCCCAGATCATGCATCCATGTTAAATCTATTTTGCTTATATATTTTCTGCCTGAAAAAAAAATCATTTATAATTAATTAAGACAAAAACACTGCGATAAATAATGAAAATTGCAGAAATTATTATAAGCGTTCAAAAAGTTTCAAAGAGAGAAACACGAATTATAGAGGGAGCGCGCTAATGTAAAAAAACAGCGATTGTTATCAATAGGCGTAAGCCAGTGTTGTAAAAATGTTCAAAACACGAACACAACTTATTTAAAATGGAGCGAAAATCTCTCATCATCTGAGTCAAGCAGCATTTAAAGAAATACTGTGAATTTTTTATGATTTTATGTAGCACGTTATATTTAACAGAACTAATTAATAATAACTAACTAATGATTCGGTTATACAGGGTTTTCCAATAATAGGTGTTATTTTGATATTCAATCGTAAACGATCGATGGTTTCGTTGCTTGTGTCGCACGTAGCGCCGTCTTGTTGAAAGTAAACGTTGTCCAGATCAATAGCATCCAATTTCGGCCATAAAAAAATCATTAATCATCTCTCGATAGCGCAATCCATTCACCGTAACTGTTGCTCCAGCCTCATTTTCAAAAAAGTAAGGTCCAATGACTCCGCCGGACCATAAACCGCACCAAACAGTCACACGATGAGGATAGAGAGGCTTTTCAACAATAATTCTTGGGTTTTCCGAGCCCCAGATGCGATAATTTTGCTTTTTGACGAAGCCACCGAGGTGGAAATGGGCCTCATCACTCAAGATGATTTGCATTTGATTCACTCAAGTGAATTTTAATAATTTTAATGCATTGTTGAAGCGTGTATCGTTCCATTTTTATTAATGACGTAGTTTTTACTTGTCAAATGTCAAAAAATGACAGCTTCAAAAGTAACATCTACCGAAATAGCGGGCTATTCAAAATAACACCTCTTATTGGAAAACCCTGTATATAACAGAACCAGACGTGTTTTTCATAATTACCGCAGCGTTCTTAGATATATTTTTTTTATTGAGGTAGTTACTTTTTCACAAACTTGGCGTCTGAATAGAGATTATCTTAAAAAATAATAGATTATATTTTTGAACAGCTTCAAAAGTAAAAGTGTTCAAGGGAAGTATGTTAAAAGATGGTAGTAATTCAGAATGCGGGTTCTCAAGTTCAGGATTTAAAAAAAACGCATAACTAAATACAAAAAATAGCAGTTTATTAGAAAATCAAAATCAATGAGTATAACAAATATTCCAAACAAATGTTTCTGACAAATGGTCACTATGGTATTCCTCACAATAATTTGGTGTTATTATAGGATCGGATGACAATGATATAAAAAAAGGAATTGCCTACTAACATTTCAGAAGTGAACTTCTCGGCATCCGGTCCTTAGTGGGGGGCGGCACGGCGCATACCGATCTACGATGTAGGTATATTATATCGTTAAATTTTAACATTTCCACCTTATATCACGTCATAGAATTACTGTTAACCAATCCAGCCGAAGAATGAGTCTTTTAAATAAATCTTGTTAATTGGTGCTAAAATAAATTTTGCATTCGATGCAGATACATTTCAGTATGTAAAGGAAGTTATGTTGTAACGACACAAGTTGCATGAAAATGGATCAAATATTGCATTTTAAATGCATTTCTTTAAATAGTTATTTCAACTTCGCACAAAACATCTCGCGGTTTTACACAATGGCAGTTGCATACCGATAATACCGATGTTTCCAACGACCAGTGCTGTCTTTTCTTTTATTTAAATCATTCAATCAAATCTCAAACAAAATAAACCGTAAATATGGTGCGAAAATTTTGGAAAACGCGTTACATAATTTTTGCTAGAATAAGTTATTTCCATCACGAGTTCAAAAAATAAAACAAGACACAATGTTGTTTGAAGAAAATATATTTCCAAAATATAATTAAAAACTAACGCTAATTTAAGATAATTTAAAAAATTAAAATTATGAAAGAAAAAGAAAAATAATCATTCATAACTGAAAACTGTACTCGACTTATCGATATATATTTTTGCAAGCCCTAAGCTAAACACTTACTTTTCTCAACACCCTTATACTCACCAACGAAAATGTTTCTTTGATAAATTACCAGACAAAATCAGAAGCGTTTATGATAATTTACAAATATTGAACTCCACGAAGAGATATTTTAGAGAAATCATTAATAAAAAACACCGCTTCCCCTATTTCGCCTGAAAATTATACAAATAATTCTTAAATATTCTATTTATCCCCGAAAATACTTTTTAACAATTTCTGTTTACATAAATATGTTTGTCTTATAATCAAAATTGCGAAAGTATACTTACATTTAAAATAAATAAAAATCCTTATTTCAAACTTAAATGTGAACTATTTCACAAAATTATCCATGTCTACATATATAATTTATTTTTATATTGGTATTTATGTTCCAAATGTACACTCCTCTTCCATTCATAAGCAAATGCTACTAATGGAAGTGCAGTATAAATAGTAAACAGTGGCAATGTAACAATGATTATTTTAAAAAAATGTATATATACTCGTATATATATATACAGACTACTAGTTTTATAAAGCGAAAATATCCAAAAACTTATTGTTATGAAAAGTGGAAAGCAAAGACACGGAACGCAACAATTTAAAAAAAGCCTGGCTCTTATATAAATCTTCAACGTTTCAACATTTCAATAATTATTAAAAGTAGCATTAGTACATGTGTATTTCGTGTTCCGTAAAAACACATATTACGCTTCTTAGGAAGCACTGTACATTTCAAATCAATTGTGTATGCTTCCGAGAGACGTGTATATTGTACACTGTACATTGTTTATGCTAATTAAACACCGCGGCGACACGAGGTGACTGTCACAATAGCAGAGCCATCCAGTATTAGTAGATACCCGCTTAGGCCTGAGGCTTTAGCATGCTAGAGACTAAAGGCATGGGCACAGGGCTTAACCAAAAAGCGTAGACCTTTAAAACAATGACAAGCCGAAAATCAATTTAACTACCTGTTTAAGACAATGCGCCCCGGTGATTGACGTATAAGTCTACGGGAGGTTATTATAGACACACCAAACGTATGTCAAGTAAAAAAATAAAACAAATCACAGATAGATAGACCTATGTATGTCGTTATATGTTTGATGATATAATAGGCTTATCATCCATCAATTAACTACCAATTGAATTCTTCAGCAGGGTGAAATCATTGAAACAAAATCCGATTAAAATATATTTCTTTTAAAACAAATATAGTGGAGTATCAATAATGTCCTATTATGACGTTTAAATACAAGCCATTATTGATAGACAAATAAAATATGCACATATATTTACAAAATAATTATTCATAAAATTGAGAAAAAAATATCTGTGTTTGCGTCGCAACATCGCAATTGTTGGTAAAAAAATTCGTGTACCTAAGTAAATCATATCGTCTTTAGAAGGTATTATAATATTATGTATTTCAATTTTTTAATTACACACCTTTAACGATAATATTATTCATACATTATAAAAACGGTAAGAAAAAATATTCGATACCCAGAGTTGCTACATAACATTCAATTTAATGTACAGGCGCGCTCCACATGCCCTTCTGTACTGTTCAAAGTAGATCAATGCTAAACAAACTATAAACAAAATTCTTGCTGTACAGGCCATCTAATAATTACAATAACTTAATAACAAAAGTGGAAATTTTCAATTGCGACGTTAACAAATAAAAAAAGTCCATAACAGAGTATATTTCTGATATTTTTGTTGTTTGTTTTTGGGGTGTTATGCCGTGTTGCGCTAACTCCTTCTTTAGCCGATGTTTCGGACATCGTTGCAGTGTCCATCATCATATTTCTGATATTTTATTAGTATGTAATTTTCTGTCGTTTATATTAAAAATTCTGTTATATTTGAATTTGTTATTTGGTATGCACACTAAAAGTAAAGCTTTTCTGAATTATTATTATCATCATTGAGCTTTTGTTATTGTTGTTTTTACCTAATTCTGTATTGAACTCGATTCATGTTATATCCAGTCTTATATTTACCATAATACGATATATTGTATTAATATTACACCTTTAATTACACCAGAATAAGCTCTATGAAACATATGCTTTTCTTACTTTTACTAGCAATTATTTGTTTTCATATGCTGTTTTTTTTTTTTTTTAATTTTTATTATTTTGTTTTATTAAAGGTACAGTCACCGGCACGAAATCTACAATTGGTTTTATTTTGGCAATACACATAAAAAAAAACTGATGAAAAAAAAGTAAGTTATCAAAGAAAACATTAGATACATATCCTATAATAGTATATGCCCATAATAATATTTATGTATAATGTCGTGCTTAGTTATAATTAAATTATATTTATGGAAAGGCTTTACAGCATAGAGGAATAGGAGGGAAATAATGAGGCGTTCAACCCACTTATGTACCCAAAATGTTTTTTTACTGTCCCTTAATCTTACTTATTTAAGATAGAAAAACGGAGAAATAACACATTCTTCCCGCTTCATTGCAACTTGATATTATTATGTAATGAACACACTCCGAGTATAGTATAACCACGCATACAGGGCGCTGTTCGGCCTCCCTTGGCGATGCAGAGCCTCACAGATGTTTGCAGAGGGAAAAGTGCATGGGTTTGATGTGCAATGATGCACCACAGAGTAGCCGGGACGAGTCATTGCTACCGGAGACAGGAAAGCACTCTTATCCAGGCCGTCGCCCAGCGGCGGGGCCCTTACATGTTATGCACTTAGTTACGCACCTTAGTACAAGTGCTAAATATGCTTACCATTTTATTTATTTATTTTCAATTTGATCACAAGTAATTTATTTAGATGTATGCTTTTATATTGCACTCACCGCTCTCTTAAGCTGAAATAAACGTCCATTATTATGATTATAATAAATATGTATTATTTTGCTGGAGAAAAAACAAAATAAATTTATTCACAAATTTAACGATAATAATATGCATACCGCTACTCGTGAGCTGCCTGCCGTGCCTGTAGCCCCTGGTTATAAATCTGATGTGTTTGTCTTTTACGCTGGATTTCCGCTTTAATCCTATTTGGTTCGCTTTCTTTTTACCGAACATTTGTCCGTGTCAGCTCCCGATACCTTGACAGTATTGCCCTGCCCCCTGTTGGTGTCTATTTAGTAACCCTACGTTCGGTGAACAAGTGACATCTACAGATTTTTTCCGTCCCCCTGGGAGGGTGGGGATCCCGGCTGTATGGGGGAGATGTAACTTAATAAACTGCCGCCAGGTGAAGCTACTAACTGTTGCAGTGCGAATAATGCATGAGGGGAGTTTGTTTTCTTTTAGACTGAAAAAGTTAAAGCTTTTTATTGAAAGGTCTTGAATTTTTTATCACAATACCAACGCAAGCACCTATCCTTGTTTGTTGAAAAGTTGAATCGCAGGCCCCGCGACGTGGGCAAATTTTGTGTTTGACGTCATATGTTAATACCTATTATTATATTTAACTATTGAAGTAATTTTGAACCTACAATTTGAAACAAAATAATCCAAAAAAGTTACGGTCGCATCTAAGACTTGGACCCAGGAGCTTCGCCTTGCGGGGCGCTACTCTACCAACTGAGCTAATAGGAACCTGTTTCTTTTGGTCATATTTAACTGTATCATACTTCAAATAAGAAGTACCAATATTATCTTCATTTTTTCGCAAATTTTTGTAAGATGCCATCTTGTATGATCGCAAGATTTATCCCGAACTAAATGCAATCTAGATATTATCTTGGATAAAAAAATATCCTGGTACAAGTGCAAGGGTCTCTGTGCAGTACATGTATTATGTAACCCGTTTTAATCTTTCCACTTTCCATTATAAAATTGCTAAACCAATATTCTAACGATTATTTAATACTGTAAAAACTATTTACCAGATTTAATAATGTCGTGATGACATCATACTATAAAAGTTTGTCAATAAATAATTTAAATAGCCTGAAGAAAATGTGAAACACATATAAAATATTATAATGCAATAATTTGTAGGCGATTAAATATTAAATACAGCAGCGCGTAGTGTTACGACACATTGTTGAGAAAATAACATGATCTTTTAATGTGTGCATTCTGCGTACCTAATGTACACTTGTCTAGCTATTAACTCTTTATGTATTAGTTTTTATAATGTTACGTGTATCATTTTGAGATACAACAAAGTTTAAAATTATAAAAAATATTAAAATATAAAAAATATTATAAATATATTTAGAATTTTATTGTGATAGTTAGGTTCTCGTTACACTTAACTGCAGACCCCATTTCAGGAATGTAGGTTGTACAGAAAGAACAAAGGTTTTAGGAAGTAGGCTTAGGTTTAGGAAGCATCGGCCATTCAGGTTTGTCCACAACACATAGTTAAATCTATTTCATGCTGCTTTTAGATTTTGATTGGTAATGTTTTACCAAATATCTCTCTCTCCGGAAGGGAATTCGCGTGTTCATACGAGTTCAAGATTTCATTTTTATTTGTTGAAACACAACATGCCTTAGGGTTTAAAGCCAATAAACTTGCCGCCCTGGTAGCACAAGAGAAGTCGTTGGGCGGAATTCGAACCTGCAACCTCCTGGTCGAGGAAATACCTAGACTGATGCGCTACAGATGTCGTATTATTTTAATGTTTGGTATCAAATAGAAAAATTTAGAAATAAGCAAACATCACTGATTAACGAGAAACTGCAATCAATTTTGATTTTGATTTATATATATATTTATTCTTAAGATTAACAATAAACAATTAACAGGTGTTTGAAAACCTGCATTAAAATATGTTCATCGTTTTAGAAAACCCACAAGAGAAGAGGAGATTTTCAAAATCCCCAAAAGTTCCTTTGCCTCCAAAATGCAAGAAAATTCTATTGAAATGAGCATTGTTTTTTTTATTAAGTAGTCATTTTGGGATTTCCTTTTTTGGTTCAGGTTTTAAGAAGATTTTTTTGAAAATTTGTTGCAAACGAAAACAAAATAAAGTGCGTTCTCACAAATATTGTAAATGTTATTTTTTGGAATAGTTAGATAATCAAGAAATGCCCAGTTTCCCTGCATTTTTCCTTCGAAAAGTTTCTCCCCGCGAAAAAACCAAATTCCTGAAAATGTTTGAAATTCCCCGCAATATATTTTTTAAAGCCATAATATTTTACACTATAGTTCCGTATTGAGGAATACATTTCGACGATTTTAAATTATAATTAGAGTAGCGGCCTCAAAAAATGCTTTATTACAATAATATGGCAACACATTTTGTATGTAAAATAATTGTTAGCGTACGCAGATTCGTGAGCATTATTGTAACGTCAAGAATATTTAAGCTAAATCTGTGGGTTTATGTCATCGCACTGTTATCTCTGGTATTAGGGTGGCTGTGTAATGCGGGCCTAATGCCTCCATGTAACGAAACAAATTAAATATGTAAAACCCCTCGTGTGGTGGCTGCTTAGCCGGTAACAAAGGTAAAATGTAAAACACTAACCCCTGGGTCTGGGGTCTGGGGTTTCGTTGGTAGGGCCGGCACTTCATAAGGGCGAAGAAATTTGGCGCACGATTGCGCCAAGAAGTAATAATACTGCAAAATTTATGGAAAATCTTTAACATATTAACTGTAATGAATATGAATATCGTCCATCTGCAAATACTTTTTTTTTTTTTCTTTCCTTTTATTCGTAAAATATATTTTTATACAGTTTTTACATGGTTTTCGACTACCACACTAGACACATGTCCGTATTATGGTAGTCGAACTTTCTGTGGTACTTTCTCACTGCACTGTTCAAGAAACAAGTAGCAAAAAAGAAATATAGTGTAAAGACATATTGAACTTACTCCGCCTCCCCTCAGATATTAAAAATTGTTCCCAAAAGTGATAAGTAAGAAGAGAAAACGCTTCAAATATTATTTTAATTAAGAATGCACATATTTAAATCATTTCTGTTGCGGTTGGGTAAGGACTGGGTTGCATGCAGAAAACAATATTTTTTTAATTAATAACATTGGGCGCATAGATACTAATATTTGCACCAAGGCGCCAATTATTAAACTTAGCGCGGCCCTGCCGGGTGAGCCCATCCGTAAGGGGAGAGGGACCTACAATACATAGGAGTTAGAGGTTAGGCGCACAGAAGTACAGGGGCAGGTAGGAGTTAGTAGTTACTTACCTAATCTGTGAGGCTGTGGGACGCGATTAATATGTTGCTATTTGAAACACCTTTGTGTTGTCGAAAACGTTTAGGGACAATCTCGCTTTGGCTTCAATTTTTTTACTTCATTATGGAAATTTTTTATTATTTTTTTTTATCATATAGGTCGCATTAATTTTACTGCCTCACACGCGATTTTCATTGTAAATCAAATAATAAGGCCTCAAATTAAAAAAAAAGTCGTGAGCTGAAATAAGATGTGTTGATATCACAAAAAGCTCTGCCGAATTTCGCTCGTTGTAAGTTTTTTCTGTTTTTGAAATCATACATTTTTTATGCTTAGTAGTTACGATTTTGCTCCACTTTTGCTCCAGATAGTTAGGAAATGGTCACATTATCACTTTCGACAAGTTCACCTCCGGTCTTGGTCAGTGATGGCTTGGAAAACTGCGACATGTAAACTTGGAACGTTCTCTCACCCATTATCAAAATGGTATAACTTTAAAACTAGCCAGCATAAAAATAACACGCCGTGAGAGTTACCGGATTTACACTGAGCATAGAAAGCACACGACAATTGGCGGGTGCGGAGTTTCTTCAGACATTCGAACTCCGCCAAATGGCGCAGTTGGTTGTGAACCTGTTAAAACATCCAATAGGTTATATTAAACTTTGTAGGAAAATCAAATACCTAACTAATTCATGTAATCTAGTTCTCAGGCTAATGATAAGAGCCAGTGTGGTACCGGATCACACCATGCACACAGTTATCCTTAGTTGGGAAAACATTTCCGTATACACTCCTTCCCTTGAGCCTGGAATCCTCACACAGAGTTGGAGATTACAGGGCACAAGCCAGTGTGAACCACTCCCTGTGACATCGTTGGGGTAAGGTAAGGCTGATTATGGTATCTACCTAAGTTAACTGTGTTAGGTAAGATTTTCCTAAGTTGGAAGATTGAGCGGTACTCACTTTTTTTCCTCTTTTTTCTGGTTCCCTCTCATGGGACGTTGGCTAACGTAATGAAAATCTTCACCCCTGGACTGCATTTATATTTGTAACTGCAAAGAAATCCATTTACACGATTGATCCAATTTTCACCCATCTGTTGGCTATCAGCACCTATATATAGAACGTCTATATGCCTAAAAATATACATTTAAATATTTTCTCAATCTTGTATGTTTCACTAATACCTTTCGAATAGGCAGAGTGGAATTTAAAGCATTTACTTTTAGGACGGGTTGTTTCGGAGAATTTGAACAATTCATCAAATTTCAACGTTCATTTTCAAGTTCTATGAAAGATGTTTTCAAGTTCTGTTTTTATTTCAGTTCTGTCAAGCAACTAGCCTATAATGATATAATAACAGAACTTTAATAGAACTTTCACAGAACCCGAAAACGAACTTTGAAATTTGATGAATTGTTCAAATTCTCCGAAACAACCCGTCCGTTTGCAATGCTATTTACCCCTGAGCTTCGATATATCCATTTAAGCATCGAAAAATAAAAGAGTTGCCATAATTTGATCCATGCTTTTCAAAGATTTCAAGAAAAGAATGTTTTGAAACCGGTGCAAATCCTGAACAATCGGAAGTACATTCATACTGAAAAACATATGTTTGTAATGTTTTGCGTGGTGTGAAAGAGTGACTTCAAGATGGGAAGAATAAAAAAGGTTTGCAAGAACAAAAATATTAAAAATGAATTTGTTGCCACGTAATGACCTATTTATTCCTCTAATTTAACATAAAATTTTCCCTGTTTCATTTGCATTTACGTTTGACGCGGGGGTTTAATCTGCTCTCGGAAATATTTTCACCTTATTCGGCACGGTCGCACGAAACAGTTACGGATTAGTCTCATTACATTCCTCTGACGGACATGCGCGTCCGTCGCATACAGAAGTATCCCAGGGGAGAGGAGCTAGCATACAGCATCCTCATCTACCTGGACCAAATAGTTAAGCTCTCATTAAGTTAGCGGCGGGGCGGGGGACACGGACATCTGCTGGGGCGGCTCTGATACATGGGCCGCTTAGGGCGGGCTAATCAGGCCTCACGCCGCCCATAAAACACCAGCGTTGTCCGTCACTTCACAACCTCACGTCCCGCCGCCCATCGCCCGCCGCCCACCAGGCGGGATTAAGCGACATATAAAAGCTTATCTGGGGCAAGGCGCGGGATCCCCGTTAGCGAGAGATTGAGACGGAATTTCATACGGTGATTTAGCTAGGTGCTTTATCTGGCTAATAGCAAGGATGGTTACCTACAACTAGCTACCTCTTTATATTTTATGGACGCCTGGATAGTTGGTCGAAAAATGGAAAGGATTCAATGGAAAAAGTTTCTCATCATACAGAAAAGTTGAACAATTTGAATTGCGGGTTGCCAGAAGGCAATTTGAAAACTATATCAAATTTCATGTATTGTACGATTTGACTTTTTGCCATAATGATATGAGAATATTTTACAAAAACAATTTCAGGTTTGGTTTGGTGCTGAATTTTCAAGAAATTGTTAATTTTATGAATCAAATTGGTTTGGTACATTACTAGGAATTACCGAAACCAAAACTCACAATTAATATAACAAATTATTGAATAAACAACAAGTTATTGTAAACAATAATTGCGTATTGAAAATGAGATTGCTTATTGCGATAACATTTTCCCATTTGTAATTACCCAGTCGACATTTCAGTAAATATTCATCCTTCTTCGATTCCTATGAACATGTGTTAATGTTAAGGCATCGAGGGGTGGTTGGCCAGTTCCGCCTTAGTGCCCACCCCCGCCCCTGCCCCCGCCTCGAGCCGCCCCAGCCCGGCTTGTTCCCGAGCAGCCCCAGATTAGCGGGGTGTGATCTACCCGACACTAACTCCGGCTGAAAGAGAGTGATGGGAGTCGAACCTGGTCCTGCGCGCTGATTAGATTACAGCATCCCAGGAGCTGCGAGCTGGAGTGGAGTGTTAAATAAGATTTACCGGCACACTCTGACCGATCTAAACAACGACTAATAGATTAATCAAACTAGGATTGGATAGTATTTTCTTGAAAAAATCTAAACATCTACCGTTTCCATGACAAAACAGAATGTCGGAGAAAAGTGAGGAAAAAAAATTAACTCGCCTAACCATGTAAAATAAACTAACCAAGCCCAACCTAACCTTGCCTATTTTTATGGAAACAGAGTTCTAGTGAAAATAGTTTGGTAGCCAATATGAATAAAAACCAATTTAAATAGAAACATTATTTCCATTTAAAAAGGTAGATGCCAAAAATATGGGAAAAAATAGTTGTAAGATGACATTGTTAATTCTGAATTTGAATTATGAGATCGAAAACTATGACGCTAAACAAATAAGTCCCAGTGGTCGATTGATTTAAGACGCTTGTTCCTATAAAACAAGTGAACCTGGGTTCGATTCCTAGTTGTGACAGTTATTTTTTTATTTGTCTGTATCTTGTTCTGATTCGTGTTTCGTTCAGATTTATCAGTATTATTTTCTTCTTCAATTTTTTCTTTTTTTTATATGTTTATTCAGTTTTTTTTTATTTGTACATTATTTTCTCTTACTTAGATCCTACAAAACTGATCAATCAGTTTAATTGAAAGAAATCTCTCACTTTTTCTATGTATTAGCTTATAATAATATAATATTTAATTTGAACTTGATATTTATCTTGATCCACAATATTAATAGTTTTTATGTTTGACGGAGGTAGAACAATCTAATTGTCCTTTTTATTTTTGAATAACATGTCTCATTTTTAATATCTTCTGGTAATGAGTTAAATAATTCCGGAATTTTATGTCTTTTTGTTCTATCTCCGTATACATTTTGCGATATTTTAATAATGAACATTTGTGCTTCTCTATGCCTAGTAGGGTAGTTATGGTTTACAGGTTTTTTGAATTCTGTGTTCCAGAATTCATCTAGCGTTAGTTGGTAATCTATCCTACTATGTATAGAGAGCACATTACACAAAGAAAATATTTTTTTATAATCGCCTTCACATAATTGTATTTTTTTTTTGCCTGATATCAATTTTAGGAAACGGATTTGTAATTGTTCTATTTTATTTAAGTACGTTTTATACGTTAATCCGTAACTATTTACTCCGTATCCTATAATTGATTCCGCTAATGCATTATATATACAGTATAATATATTTTTATTAACAAAGTTTTTTAGGTGATAAAATTTCCCTAATATGGATCTTAATCTATTACATACAATTTATATTACACTATTATATTACACTAATGGATATAACATTCAAAATAAGTTAAAAGAAAAAGTTATTCCTGAAAACATTAACGGTTTTAAATTATCAAATGAAAATTAATCAGTATGTCATTTCAATAAGATAGGTGTCCACTTTCGTTTGGTGTAAACATTGATGTCTCGTTGACAAATGAAGCAAATCCAGAAACTTATTAATTTTCAAATTACAGTTAAAAATTCTACAAAAAACGTAAGTACTAATCTCCTGAAAAAGGTATTATATTTTTGCACTAATTATTTTAAGGCCCCGTAGCAAGCGTTCAAATATAGTTTGAAAGGGAGATATGTAAATACGAATGTTAGAGGGAGCGCTCAAATACTAAAAAATGATAATATTGAAGCGAAAATGGTGAAAATATTTAATAAAACATGACTCGTTTGAAACAAAGCAAAAAATTCTCGACAAATGCTTTAAAGATATGCATTTAATTAAAGATACACTGTGATTATTTTTCATATCTCTAATATAACAGAGCAAAACTTGTTTTTAATAATTTTCGGAGGTTATTTTGCGATTTTTCTTTCTATCGAGGGAATTTCAATTTATATATATTATATTTTTTCATTATATATATTATATTAAAAAATAACATACATTTTTTAGAAAGTAAAAATTTAAAGAGCTAAAGAGAACTTTGTTATAAATAGGTCGAAATTGGGGGTGCGGGGGCATATAACCCAAAGCTGCAGAAATAGGAAATTATTATAAATTATATATAAATTTCAATTCACTAAACTTAAAGGAAAGGAAAAAATTAATATTTTCTTTTAATCGTGTGTTTTTTTTTCGTATCTGAGTCTTCCTACATACATATTTAATTGGATCCAAAAAACGGGCGCTTACATAAATCCACCGAAATTGAGATTTATCGTGTCCTATTCCACCCACTGAAGGAATCCACTTGTAACTAAATCTGGAGGCCGAAGTTTCCCCGGCCCGCCGTACATCATCCGACCATTTCCACGTAGGTACAGAAACCACTGGAATTTTTCGACCTCGCACGTACATCCAAATCTCAATGTTAGATGGCCAAAAATACGATTGATAATAATAGTTAACAATTTTTTTTTTTAATAATTATATCAAGATGGAACATGTTATTTGCAAAATACGTTAATTGAAGAAAAAAAAAGATGTTTGTATGAGTATATAACACTTTGTCGATATATTCATGGTTGATAAATAGATCGCATGTGTGCTTCTTAAACAACAGATTATTCATTATTTGTTCAGATTGAGTTTTATTTCATTTATTTTATTTTATTTGAACACCGCAAGAAACAGAACCAAACAGCCCGAATCCAGTGGATCCATATATTTAATTATTGAAGGCAATATTAGCGATTTCTAAACGAAAATCTAAAAGAGAAAAATCAGAAAAGGATACGGTCACATCTAGGACACGAACCCTGGACCCTTGTCTTGCCGGGACACTGCTCTACCACTGAGCTAATGGGACCCTATCCCCCTCGGTCACTTTTAACTGTATCATACTTCGAATAAGAACTACCAACATTGTCTTCATTTTTTCACCGCACATTTTTATTCGCAACTATCTTTATGTATTTTTTTACTCAATAAAGTTATTCCGAAAAATACATGAACTATATATTATTAATATAGATGGTACATTATAAGGCTGAATGGAGGAGGGAAGAGAAGCAGAGGGGGGGGGGGTTCGAAAGTAGTGTTCCTTTTTCTCTATAACTCACCTTACCACCAACCTTGAAGTTTGACGAATAAAAATGGTTTAAAAGTTTTATTGCTTTTAATTATTCTGTGAATATTTAACATTATTGTACATTTATAGTTCTGGGTTAGCAACCAAATAAAAATTGTCTCATTCACGGAAATGTCTTTATTTTTCCAAGATATGTCTACACATCCTAATTTATCTTAAAACTGCAGAAAAAAATGTGAAGGTAATTTTCAAGATTCATGACACAAATATTGTTCATTAAACACTTAATAAAAATATCAGGTGTGATTTGAGATTTGAGATTGGCCAAAATAATTATAGTTATTGATTTTTTTTTGTTATTGTGCCGTTTTGCGCTTCCTTCTTTTTTAGCCATTAATCGTTATTGTTCTGTTACTATCAAAAAAATTTCCACACATATTTTTGTCCAGCTAAAGTAGCGAGTCGAACCATTGTGCTACAGCTTCCAGGCTACCCATATTACACTCGAAATAACATCACTTTACCTTTTTTGAATACCGAATCACATCCAATAAAGGCGTAAGTCATCCTGCAATCCAGACCCACAAGGGCTTATGGGCAAGCATTCCATCTGGACTTGGGTCCTTCCGGCTGTTGGACGCTTGGGCTTGGGTCCTTTTTAGAGCAGGGTTGGCAATATTTCATCCGCGGTTAGGATTGTTTGGTTGGGCGGTGTCGCGCTGAGTTAGGGGAGAAATGTCTCATTATGATATGCGAGCGCCGGACATTGGCTTTTATATTATATTACACGAGCAGGGGCTAGCAAGACTAGTGTCCGGTTTGTCTAACAGTCAGCTACCATATTGTAAAATGTGAATAACTGCTTTGAAAAGTATTGAAATATGTTTTTGTATACTTTAGACTAGTTTTTATTCAATTGAACTTCTTCTTCAATTTCGTATAGTGAAGGTCAAAGTGGGATGCTAAAGTACTGAGCTACTGAATAAGTACTAAGAAGTGGAAATACATTGCAACGCAGTACCTGCTTCTACAAAAGAAGATGAGAAGAAGTACTGGTACTAAAATACTGTATAAGAAGGTACTACCCGGTTTTGCCAGATTTCTTTTTCTTGTTTCTATTGCAAAATTTAAAATCGTGGAACAAAAATAAACATGGTTTCTGGTTTTATTTTTACCAAACGCTTTATTGTTTACGTTCCAATCTTTAAGTTACATCGATTACAAAAGTAAATAAAACATGATCAATTTTAATTATATAGATATCACCTGTAACAGGTAAAACATGTTTTTTTTTAAACAGAGCCATCTGTTGGATGTAAAGCAACACACGCGCTAATGTTTCTCTATATGAACAGACAAACTGAGCCACAGTAAGGCGTGGCGGGGTACAGTTGTATAAAATAAAAATAAGTAGTGGGAATCCACTAAGGCACTGCCTGTGTGTGGATAATGTAAACAAAATAATATTTTTTATTTATTTATTTAATATCCACGGTATAAATATACCGGTGACCGGATAAATCATCAAAATGATAATTCATCACATCTTTAAAAAGTTATATAAAGTCATGGAAAGTGATGAAACAAAAACTTTATTAACTGGGTTATGTAGGTTAGGTTATGTTTAATTTTTTTTTCATCGTTTTTAATGACTTTATATCACTTTTTATCATGGAACCATATATACGATACACAATAATTACATGTCACAGAATACAAGCATAATCAAACACTACTAATAATTTAAACAAAAATAACAATTAAATGTGGCATTTGATCATAAAATGACCAGAGAAAATATAAAATTATAGAAATTCTAGAAGGATACACAAAATATTAAAAACAAATATGAGTAGACTTAGGTTTAATTAATAATGATTTGAAAGATATGAAAGTATAGCCTTTTTGTATCTAGCTTCTGTGCAGTTAAATAGATCCGCTACATCTGCGTACTTATTATTAACTTCCTGTAATCAAGCGAGTGTTTGAAATGCTCAGTCGTGGAATTGTTACATTTAAACAGGATTTTAGAACGAGTAGCTCTTGTAGGTATATGGAATTCAATGATGTTAATTAAATCGAGGCTGTCTACACTACCATTTACAATTTAGAACATAAATATTTAGTTGGACATAGGTAATTCTTCGATCTGAGGATTTTAATAAATTTTATTTTTTCATTAAATAATTATAACTTATGCTTTCAATGGGAATATCGAGTTTGAAATTAATGTGTCTTAGGAATTTGCGTTGAAATTTTTCGATTTTATTAAAATGGTGGGACTAGATCGAGGAGTTATATTCGACTTGACTTCGAACTAAAGATGTATACAAAATTTTCAATGTTGAAATATTCCCGAAGCCTTCTGATCGTGGAATTCCTGATTTAATGTTACAACTTCTTATTCTTATTTCCACAATATTTAGTGCCTATCAACAAAGCAAAATCGTTTAAATACTTTTATTGTATCGCCCTGTTCTGACAGAACATTAACTCTAACAAGTTAACTTTTTCTATCGAAAAGGGGAAAAGTTTATACTCAAAATATTATTATTGATTTATTAAAGTTCATAAAAAAGGATAAATAGGTAAGAATAATATTATGCACATAAGAAGGCAGGATCCTGGCAAAATACAAAAGCTTTCAAGGCTCGAACCTAAATCACACAGTTTGATGTCAATTTAATTCACTGGAACCTGTTTATTGAAACATCAAGCAGTTCTTAACCATCCGATGAAAAATGTTTGTGACCAAGCCACTTTATTCAAATGTAATTTATTATATTGTTACAAAGAGAGACATATCATGGGGTAGTTTATTGCTTACGGCGATGCGTTTATTCCCCGGGTGATTGTGATTCAATTTGCCACATCATATCACATTATACTGCCGGGATTGTGCTATTCCTGGATATTTATAACACCCCTGTTGGCTGGGAGGGTAGTTCTACTCTACTCACTACCTACCCTTGTGTGGTTGGTAGTTACTGGGATTGCGATGGGTTGCTATATCCTGGCAAGTAGCAGCCCTTAAATATGAAAGATTGAGGGACTACAATGCATTCAATCTGTTAAACCACCCAAACGGGGGCTTAATGCATTAATCTCGATCTGAGAGGAGTTATGGCATTGTAAATAAAATTTTAGATTGATCACATCTTAAAAAATATTTGGTTTTGGGGTATACCACCCATTAAGATTTTTTTGTGTTTTTTATTGGATTTTAGGTAGTAAGTACCTTCAGATCATACAAAAGTAAGTACCTAATAACCAACTTTAATTGATCAATTTTTTATTCAATATTTGAATAAAAACATGATTTCTGGCACTTTTCGTTCTTCTCACACTTATTGACAAGTTTCTAAATACGTAATTAAACAATATAATTTCGCTTCATATATGTAATATTCTATAATGCATAATTCTCATTTTTAGCAAATATTTAGCAAATTTAGAATTTTAATTAGCAAATTTAGCAATTTTAGCAAATTTTTAGCAATTAAATTAATAAAAAATTATTATGTATATATTTTTTTTAACTTTTTTTTTTTACATGAAGCTGTTCCAGTGAATTTTCGCGGATAAATTTTGCAAAATTAAGATGATCTTATCATTAGTTTATTACACCTAATGACAATGGCCAATTACTAATTATCTTCAAAATACATATTATTTACCTAACAGAAGTAAAATATTTGTAAGCATTTTTGCTATGTGATTTTGGGGTGTTATGCCGTCTTGCACTAACTCCTTCTTCAGCCAACGTTTCGGACAACGTTACAGTGTCCGTCATCAGGGCAGATGTGTCTGGCATAACACCCCAAAAACAAATAACAAAAATACTTTTGGCCGTGAAAATCTTAAATCATATTTATTTGTAAGCAGTTGAAAAATAAAATAAATAAGATAACATAAGATAAAAATGTATGTAGTGTTCATTCAAAATTTCACGTTATCTTTAATGATTTTATACGTTGTTTCATAGAATTATAATATTACACGTTATTACTTGAGAACGATTATTGTTAATTATGTTGGATTATAATCATAAATCTGTTTATTTTAACACTTTTCAGAACTTAAGGAACATTATATATTGTTATATCTTATATAGATTTTTCTCATGTTTTTTTAAGAATAGAAGGCGATATGCAAGTATCCCCCGCAACTCTAAATCTCCCAGGAAGCTCCGAGTGAGAGTGTGTATTTAATTTGAATTTGGAAAAGAATAATATCTGGTTCGAATTGTGTCGTGCTTCACCGGTGGTGTCGCTAGTGTCGCTCGTGTCGCTGCAGGAAGTTTTCCCGCCCGACGCCTTTTTTCGCGCCAAGAGCATCACAATGGCGGAGCTCGAGCGTGTAATTGGATAGGAACGCGCGCAAATCCCAATCGGCTCCCGTCTCCCTCCATCTCGTAGTCTTAGCATATGCCTGTCCTCGCCGCACACTCTCAATCTTGTTTGGGGAACAGCCGGTTATTGGCTCGGGGCCGTCACTAGAGGAACTTTGTGAGTGTGTAATTTAAGACTATACCGTTCATTTTCACACTTCTTTCGTGACAATTCTTCTTCCTGGCAGCTTCCCGGCAGTTTCCTGGCGCTTTCCCGGCGTTTCTCGGCTGGGGAAACATATTGGAATCTTCTGCAGGGTACTAGAGGGGATTAGAAGGGAGACACGCTTAATCTTTGTGTAGATAAGAGGCGGTTGTTAGATGAGCTAATTTGAACGCTCGGAAAGTGATAGGTTTTAATGTACTTACTCGCTAAAATATATTTGCAATTTAATTGTTTTAATACTCGATTATGTTAAGAATTGTAGATTACAGAACCCACCTACACAATATAACTCGCCCGAGACACATATGTTGTGACTACATTATCTAATATGTGGTTAGTTTTTAAACAAACAAAAAATGTGAATACGGCACAACTGCTTCCAACTGAAGCATTCTATTCAACTATAGCATACCTAATTGGAGTATGTTGTGCGGCTAAAGATAGTAGGCAGAGGAAGTGATGAGTAAAAAAAGGTAGGGAAGTACCTGGCTATTTAGGATTTCGACATTTCGAATGGTCGTCTTTCACCAGGGCGTTACTTCCACTAGACTTTAGTTAAGAATTTCAAAATAGAGTACGAAGAAGTGATTCGTTAAATAAATATATCGGCTTCAGACTCCAGAGAGCACGCTCTCTGTTTAGAATCCAGAAAGTTTCGCCGCCCACAGCCGCCGCCCGTCGTAAAACGTTCTCTCAACAAACGTTTCCTCGCAGCGATCTCATGAAAACTTCTATTAGCATCCCTATCTGCCCTCACGTAAAGTGCCTTTATAAGTTGGCCGGCTGGGCGGGAGGGGTGGGCGGGGGAGGGCTCCACTCCCACCGCCCAACGAGCCACCCGCTCTCGGGACCGAAATGCTCACAACGCTAAAAAGCGAGCACTGTGAAGTGTCGTCATATTATTGCTGAACGCTATCTGATCGGACCGAGGGCGGGAGGCTGGGGTGGTGGGGGAGGGTGGCCATTATCTTCTTCACGACTAGCTACGCCATGTAGCACAGGCATGGATTTGCAATTTATAATTATACAAATATTCAGTTTTAAAATTATATAAAAGAAATTCCTATAATTCCATTTTAAACATGCTCTGTCAACAAATAACAATCATTTGTTATGCATCTACATTTCAATACATTTATGTATCGTCCAATTACAAAACAAAGCATATATTTATTGTATCTTTATTGCCTGGTTCACATCTATAATATAGAAACGTTGCTTGTATGTCTAGTGAACAGATATGATATGTCTCAACCATCCTGTTACTCTTCTCCCTTTCCTCTCTTAGATCCTTACATAATATTCGACAAAGGGGTATGCCATAGATCCTCCGATTCCAGGCAGTTTCTCTTGTCCAGCCTCACAGTATTGGCCTGCTTCTACTAAAGATATTATGTTATTTTAATCAATATATTTAGTATATCTATCACATACCTACTTATTTACAGTACAGTAAGATATCTACTTACTTGGAGAATTTTAGAAAATTTTTTTTATACTTTTGTAACATTTTTAGCGAGTTGCCAGTTCCTCCCAGTCACAGACGTAGAGCGGAGAGCGGAGAGAAGAGAGCAAAGAATAAAGTGGCGAGCACATTTCCCGCAATCCTTTTCTTATTTTAACGCCGTGCGCGGAGTTGTAGATAAGGGAGTTTCGTCGACGGCAGTTCGCAGTGATGGCACTTTGCCCCCGGCCGCTCTCAGATAACGAAATAATATAGCGACAAATTGTGGAGCAAACGAGTGTACCCGGCAAAGTGCGGGGCGAACGACTGCCGGGCGCGATAATTCCACCCGGAATGGCCTGGCACAGATGTAGAGGGATCTACGATAATGTAGCACCGTAGCACCGTACCACTGTAGCACTATAGCACGCCAACAGAATATTTCACTGCTATTGGTTAGCTTGCGGATCGCTATCGTGGCTGAATTTACTTTCTACGCTTTTGACTTGTGGATGAGGCGGCGTGGAATGATGACCAGATACCAAGGCTAAGTTTTAATCTGATTTCGACAACGCGCGGCCACTAGCCCAGCAGCCCAGCAGCCTAGCAACAAAATAAACGGAGGTATTTTCCTCTGTTTTTGCTGAGGTTTCCCTCAGAGTCCTGTCATCTTTCGGTAAGATATAGGGAGGATCTTTCTAACGAAACTAAGTTATGAACCTAAGGCTTGATATTGTGGTAGGAACAAAACACAAAAGTCAGCGAATCATAATTCTACAACCCTTTTGTTGGTGACAAATGCTTTCCTTTTTACGATAGTAGTTCATAGAAGCATCAAAATGAAATACTAACATCCATGTCATTTTAAGTTTAAAAATACATCCAATAGGATATTGGAATATATGAAATGGATTGCTTGATTTTGCACAAAGTCGTGGGTTTTTTTAAAGTTATTTACGGTGCTTCCTGAGGCGGCTGTGAAATTCAACATAAGAGCGCACTTACAGTTCTTGTAGCATTAATTATCAATTCCTAATCCAAATATTTTAAACTCAGTGTTTTTCTTCGTCGCTTTCTTTCTTCTGGGAGTGGTTAATCAAAGCTTAATGTATTTTTAGGAACCTATGTAAATCGTAGACGATCCAAATCAGAATTGACAATCAGACTCAACGGCAATTTGTACCGTATTAACAGCTGAAATTCTCATATTTCACAAAAAATATTTAACTCAACTTATCCTCTTCATTTTGAGTACAAAATATACAAGTCAATGCCTCTTTTCATCTACTAGCACTAAATCATCCCGTTTTGCTTCTATCTTCTGGGGATAGATGGTAGTTGGTAGTTGGTAGATGGCATCTGTGGGAGGCTTAATGCGCTGATCCTTGGCGGGTATCTGGCTCAGGCGGCTGAGACCGGCCGCCCCGGGGTTGCCCGGCAATCCCGGCAGATAATCTCCCAAGGCTTACGCCCGTGGCCTAATGAAGGGACGCGAGGATTGAGGAATCACTCCAGAGGATATATGTTAGAAGGGAAGGCCGTCTGTCTGAATTTTCCGCGAAAATTTATTCTGCGGATGGGAGGCATATTCGCGTAATGTGCTTTTCTTAGAGTCAGAGGATTTGGTTTTATTTTGTTGGCTAAATAAAAGTCTATCGAAATATAGAAAAAAGTATTCCGCTATCTCTTTCTCTGTGGTTTTCTTTGCAAAAATGCATTCAGATACTAGTTTTTTTAATCGATTTTTCCCGTTATTTTATCGTTCGTTCATTTAATTTCACAATATCCAATACATATTCAATGAAAAACGCTTACAAACTTGATACGTTTTTTGTAACTGTTTTTTTCGCTTTTTAATAGAGCCGTACACTTATTTGCGTATATCTTTTTGAAGAATTGAAAAATAAAGTATGATATTATGGTGAAAATTACCTTACGAAGTGAAAAAAGTTTCTCAAGTCTATACATTCCAGACAGAAAACGCTGATTAACGCTATATAATTTTCATTACAAATAAATAAAGGATGTGAGAGAATTAAACGTCTGCAATAAAATGAATATGAAATTGGCTCCTGGTTCCTCCTATTCTAAACCAAAATTATTGTAAACCATTGATCAATTCCCAACTGTTCCCAACCGTCTGGAGCCAATGAGACTATGGCATCCCCAATTGAGGTATATTGTGAGGCTGAAGGTAATAAAAAGGGTGAGGAGATGGGGAAGATGAAGTTGGAGAAGTACCTGGCTATTGAGACCTGGTCACCAAACACGGCTAAAGTCATTTCAAGCAACGTTTCAATTCGGAATGGTGGTCTTACACTTAAACACTGTAAGCTTCATCGCGATGTGAAAATACCTTCATATAAATGTAAGCGATTATTGCATCAAGTTTGCTTAATATTATGGTATTATATCCGTGTGTAAATATATTTTATGTTTTTCTCATTGCAGTACCTACCTACATATTAGATTTTCTTTTTTTTACTTTTACTCTAGGTATTACTAGAAAAAAATAATGACATCTTAACATAATAATGTTATAAAATTATATAACTACATGAAATAAAAAATAATAAAAAATACATTTTCAAATTATAAACGGAATAAGTTGCTTGTGAAATGACATTTTTTTAAATTTTTTTATTTTTATTTTTATTTTTTATTTATTTATTTTTATTTTTATTAGGTACAATATTTTTTACAATTCAAGTTTTCCAGTAATGTAGGCCTCACTGGGTGGCTTGCCCGTGCTGAGGCCTTCATTTTATAATATGAAATATAAACTACATAATACATTTAAAGAGAAAAATTATACATTTAAAATTAAAAATACATAATAATATATTTAAAATTAAAAAAAATAGTACATTGAAAATAATCTTGTGTGTTTGTGAGTGATGTGTGTTTATATTGGTTTTGTGTGTTACGTGTAGGTTTTATTTTTATTTTATGCTATGAAATTTTGGTAATATTGTCTTTTTTTGTTCTTTAATCCATTTTGTAATTTTGTGTGTGAATTTATTTTTATTTTCCTACAATTTTAATTTCAAGTTTTAAACTGTTGAAAGCTTTTATTGCATGGTATTGGTAGTGTCTTTGTCCAAAGCTTGAATTTACTGTGGGAGTTTTTATTTGTACGCTTGTCTACCTGGTCTGTTAGTGTTATTTTGTGTATGTTGAAATTTATTTTTTTTTGTCAAAAATGTAGTTTAGTAGTGTTTTAACGTATAATTGACTTACATTATCTATTGACTTACCTAGGCATCGCACGGAGAAAACTTACTGATATAAAATACTGTTAAATTATTCAAAATCTTCTCAAATTATTTGTTTACCTGTTAAAAACGTGACTGCAGGCTTTTAAATAATTTACTGGACAATTTGTATAGGGCCGCTTTTGTGAGATATCACCTCAGGGGTGCTTATGAATTGGCAGAGTTCCTAACAAAGTATCAGTTAAAACCGAATACTTTATGAGGACGGCGGAACACGTGTTCATACAAATCTTGATATTGATACATACATACTGATATTGTCGTATTCATGAAATTTATTAGGAAAAGAACGCGTGTTCTCGATATATTCTGAATTACTAATATTTTCCAGACTCCAGACTAAAGTCAGATGATAACTTGGGAGCTAACATCAAGACCGGGCCACCCACATCTACATTACCGTAATATGGGGTGATTTTTGAATCGGGGGCTACTTTGATCATCACGAATATCTGCATACATCTCCCTACCACTCAGAAATTACGCTTCTTTCAATGATTTTTATTTGGGCAACGTGTATACAATGTCGCATCAAAAATAAGTGTCAAATTAGTTGGTTTCTAGTTATTTTCGAACACATTGTTGTTTGATTTGTAAAGTTGATTTTTAGATATTTTTAGACCGAGCAAAATTTTTATAAATTCCCCAATTATTATAATGCAATTATACTTATATTTTAAAGTGTATCCAGTGTCTATAGATATATGATATAACTACTTGAATATTCAAAACAGATTTTTAACTTTTTTTGAGATTTGGCTTACCATTGTAATAATCTCATAAATTTGGGATATCGAAGTCGCCCCACTTCAAAAGGTCAATTTGATAACTGTGTTTTTTACTCCCTTTGAGGAGTCAACAGTGACAGTGAACAACAGTGAACAATAGTGAAAAACAGTGAACACAGGAAATAACACTGAAGAACAAAAACATAGTTTGCATCTAAACACTAATAAATATTTCGATACTTTGTGATAACACGTGCTAGAAATAATATGACGTCAAATAATTCAACAACAATATTTCCATAAATTTTTTATTTAGTTTCACAGTTGAAAATTGACAAAGTCACTCCGTTTTACGGTATCTTGTAACTACCATCGCTCATACGGCGGCCATTACCAGGATCTAGAAATATCTCCTGAACATTTTATTTGTTTATTTCCATGTACTTAGCAATCTGCTTTATGGTCTGAGTGAGTACCCGCGCACATAACCAACAAACAAAAACGACAAATAAAATACGCCCACACGAAAAAATTCTCATTTAAGTCAAAATTGTTAATGAAATGTTTTGGTGGTAAGGATTATCTTTGATTATCGGGTCCGATTTTCATTTTTAATTACTTGATATGGTTCAAGATGGTAGCCGTTTTGGGAGCTACTTTTTTATCCCGCTAGAGTTCGCATGACCCTGGATCCTTCTACGAGCTTTCAAATCGGAATAATCAATTTTATGTGAAACCGCACAAGAGTCCCAACCGCTTGGATTCAGTGAGACTATGACATCCCTTAATTGGTACATGTTGTAAGGTGAAAGTAGTGGGGAGGGGAAGGAGATGGGAAAGAAGAAGGTTGGAAAGTAACTGACTATTCAGATCTTGTCACCAAACATTTCAATTCTGAATGGTGAAGAAAGATTGAAAAAAGAATTGTCATTTAGATAGTGACCTTTTTTGGACAAATTGTAAAATTACTTATTTGAATTTAAAAAAAAGTTTCATAAAATAATTTGTTATTAGTTTTAGTAATGTTTAGTTACAAATCTAATGATTTTAGAAGAAATTTTAGTTTTCATTCAGTAAATACGAGAAAATTTGAAACATACCTTTTTGGACGCGAGGTCTACTGCTCACATAATTAGTTGGTAGTTTAATTACTTGAAAATGTTCTTGAAATTAAGTCAACTAGGATTAATTTGTATCGCTAAAAGCGGTTACTCACGTGAACTAATATGAAAGTATTTGAATAAGTGCATGTATGTTAGCAAACAGTCTATTGATAGATTGTTAAAGATTTGAATAAGTGCATGTATGTTAGCAAACAGTCTACTGATAGATTGTTAAAGATTTGAATAAGTGCATGTATGTTAGCAAACAGTCTATTGATAGATTGTTAAAGATTTCAATAAGTGCACGTATGTTAGCAAACAGTCTATTGATAGATTGTTAAAAATTTCAATAAGTGCATGTATGTTAGCAAACAGTCTATTGATAGATTGTTAAAGATTTGAATAAGTGCATGTATGTCAGCAAACAGTCTATTGATAGATTGTTAAAGATTTAAACATGTGCATGCATGTTAGCAAACAGTCTATTTATAGATTTTCAAAGATTTGTCGATTGTCAGTGGCAATTTTTCCGTATTATATGCTAGGGTTTCATGTTAAACCTTTTACCGGTTTTTACTACTGCATTTTATAAAACAAATCGACGAACGATAAAATATGTCCGAAAATGCAAAAAAATTATATATGTTCCCTAGTAATTAGACAGATTTTTTGAGGGATCTGTTTTGGAAATCCGAAAAGGTACCAAACATAAACATTTACCTAATAAATATAGCCACCTAATTCAACAAAATATATTTTAAGTGTGCTCACAATGTAATGTACTGATGGCGGTTTGCAGAATTGTAATTTTGAGGGCATTTGATGTTCTTAATTCGCGTGGACCTCCATAATCTGTACTTACATACTCGTGTCTCATGTCATAATACTGGTCCAGCTCGTAATTTATAAAATTTCTTATAATGCATGCAAAAATATTACGAATATCCAGCTTAAACCAAAACAAAAACCGACAATTTACCGAGCTAAGTTATGGGTATTTTATATGAGTGCCATTAAAATTCACTCACCTCGAATTTATAGTTCAAAATTGAATTTAAAGATGATGTGCGTATCATTACTGCCTGCCCCTTCAGGGAAGGCAGAGGAGTTAATATTATTTCTTAATGTGGGGTCTACATCCCTAATCATTCCCTCGGGTAATAAAACACACACAAGGAGAGAGGCGAGCACATAATATATTTAGAATACATGCACAGTGTGCATTATTTGTACAAGTTTTGCAAAAGTTTTGACTGATTCGTTCGATAAGCTGCATTAATTATTCCTGGATCTTGTTGTGTTTGTTTTAAATATATCACTGGGTTTCTGGAAAAGCTTCACAAGCGAAAATGTGAATATGCCCCTACTGTATCCCATTATAATAATGAAGAATACTAGAATTACGATTAGGGCACGTTTCGTCATTCAAAAATCAGACTATTTTTTACAACAGTAACAACACTAATTCGGATACCACATGTCATTAAAATATGGGTTAAATCTCCAATACAAAAATCTGCTTGATCATTATTTATTAAAACGTCTAAAAAGGCTTTCACGTAAAAGTGATAGTTGAAATCATTCAATGGAGAATAAGTTTTATACAGGAAATAATAATGTTGTTAGATTTCATTATAAATCAGAAGCAAAAAAGGTAGGCAGTACCTTTAAAAATATAGATGGAGTGATACAACGGAGGTTACAAGTACCTGCAATGGGAATATTATTAAATTAATAAAATATTTATGGTTATGAAGTTTAATTTGTGGAACTCGATTTATAATTTTTAATATAGTTCGTCTCTAAGTGGCTTCACCGCGGTTTGATAATGCCTTCATCAGACAATTTAAGCATTTTCATTTAATTTAAAAATAGTGTTGTATTTCAACAAAATTGACAGAATACCTATTTTAAAACTCGAGAAACCGTAAGAATTTATTTTGTATTCTTTCAATAGCTTGTACATGAATATTGTAATGTGGGTTCCAGTCGGGACAATTGTATTCAAGTTGACTTCTAACAGAGGACAAATATCTTCAAATTACCGGCAATCAGAAGGCTGCGGGGTCAATTCCCGTCGGTGGCATGTATTTTTTCTTGGAAGATTTTTTCAAATAGGTCTTTCAGGGTAATAATTATTGCTTAAAAATAATACGTTATGCTTTGTGCTATTCATTAAAAAACCTTGTACTTAAAAATACATTAAATAACAAAATATAACAGTTTAATACAAAAAATAAATAAATAATTGAATATTGTTGAAATTTCTATTTAACGTAGTTATAAATTCCAACATTTGTGACAAATTGAAGAAGTCCATGAATCATTATTTCTCTTCTTTAGTATTCTGGGCAATATGAGTAATAATATATACAAGTTTCAAGAGGCCCGATTAGTTTCCATTGAAATCTACTTTTCTTTTCACTTGCTTTTCTTACATTGAAGGCATTTCTAGTGTTGAATGATTTGTAAAATATTTGTTACTTATAACACGGCGAAAAAGCGGTGGGTCCCTTCAACTGTTCTTCTTTATTCTATGGGTCTTAACCAAATGAATAAGGGCCTTTAATAAACTTGTTATAAATTTTACACAACTAATAAACAACCATTTACCATAAATTAATGTTTTTTTTATTACTTCTGCAAAATTTAAAACGTGTTTATTGGTAAAGCGATAGGCGTAGAGCAAACATACGAAAGAGGGGTAAGGTTCTCGACTAGAAAGCTGAATGACCAGCAAGCAGCGTTAGAATTGATTTTGAAAATTATAATTTCGCGAAAAGTGCCTGTAAATAGATACTCGATAAATGACCTGCAACCGTTCAGGGAGAAGTGAGAGAAATGAGACCGTATTACTTACTATTCCTGTAGCGGAAGCGGTGATAACGCGCCAGCGAGGGTGCTGAGAGCATTTACAAAATGGCAGATTACACGTCTGGCCACTAGTAATCCGGCACCAACACACAAATTGCTCGCTGTCCATTAGAAGCCTCTCTCTTCTCTGCTCTCCCATCAGAGGTGCGGTGGGGTCAGTATTTTTGGCAGGGCCATAAAGACAACACAGACCCGGCTTTGTAGTTTTTCACCTACCGACCTTAGTTCGCAAATAGCCTTACAAATATAATTTTCAGAAATTTCATATTCAAATTAAATTTATAAAAAAAAAAATTGTTTTTTTTTTTAAATTTTGTCTTACAAATCAGTCTCCAACTGACTTTTTAAATACCTTTTCAGTCTTTAAAAACTAAGACTAACTCTTACCTGATTGAAAAGACATTCATTACGAGTTATAGAGCTTTTAAACAGGTACCTACCAATTAAGCTATAAAAAATGAAATAAGATGTAATAATGTTTTTCAAACAATGTTTTTAAAAAATATGTTCGTTTCTAATTCTAGCAAAGACGGTTATTCTTTGATCGTTCTTTGTAAGCCAATAATCTAGTTTTTTTTTATTTATTAATTTTTCGGGAAATCGTCAGTTTACATTTATTTCAGTTTGTACATAAGTATTATATAGCCAAAATAAAACCAATTATGTATTTCCTCCTTGTGAAACATACGAAAACAAAACATTTTTGAATCAACCTATACCACAAGATATTCCAACCAATCCAACTACACTATTCCAGCAACAAGAACCTCAATGACTCAGTCACAATTTAATTTTCCTGCTTCTAAAATTTACAATGTACCAGTAGGAATAAAGTCAATTGCCAAATACGACAGTTTCAGGAACGCGCTTGGGGATTTCTTGCTTCTCGTACTCAGATAGAGGTGTATATATTGTTTATATGTGCCCGGAAGAAGATACATGTATGTAGATATTTATTTTTGTTTATTTATTTATCAATATAAAGTTTTTATACATAAATTTTTCGACGTCTGTCTCACTAGGGTACACCTGTGTCACAGGTACTTCAAGATTACTTACAAATATATATGTATGTTGTGTGTATTTATGTATATGTATATGCATATATGCATGTATGTATGTATATATATTTACATGTGTGTACTACTTTATATATTTGTGTTTATTTTATAGAAAACTTTGGCAATTTTTGTGAGTTATTGAAAACATCTTTTTACCAATTTTCATTTTTTTTTATAATTCTACCAAAATATGTTTACACCATTCCTCCATTGGGCACCATGAAACAGGCAGCTGCCTAGTATGGTGCTCTAATGTATCTTCTCTAAATAAATGTATTAATCATGTAACATGTACTTACAAATAAATAAATAAAAATATTATCCGTTATTTTTTATTAATAATTGAGCGCATGTACATTGAATATAATAAATGAAATTTTATCCCGACCCCTGCTATCTTTATTTGGTATCGTAGTGCAAAAAGATATTTTGTCTTTTTGATCAATAAGATGTCTTTTGTCGACATTAAAAAATTATTGAAAAATGATTTTGATGAGGAGCGATCAGTGAAATGTAATTTTTTTCATCAGTGACCTCCTAGCACGAACATTATTAAGCTCAAAAGGGCCCGGGCAAAAGCACTATGACGGGCCCGACCGCATTTTTACAAAGTCTATGCCATTTCAGTCACGGTGACGATTGCAATAGGTAGGGAAGGTTTTGTTTGTGCAAAAAAATTACAAAGTCTAAACCATTTTAGTTCATGTACTTTGATTATGTTAGCAAAGTCTATACCATTTTAGTTCATGGACTTTGATTATATTAGCAAAGTCTAGTCTAATGCTGTCTAAAGGTTAGGTTATGTTAGAAGTCAAGCGTAATGTGGCCTGGAGGCTAGGTTAGCTTAGGTTTGCAAATACAAAAGTTAATTTGTTATAGTCACCACCATGGCTCATTAAAAATTACAACAATATTATAACGTTTAAATGTAAAATAAAAAATCTGTATACAAAACATACGGAGACCAAAAATAAAAAAAATATACCTCTCCCTTATACAGACGGTAACCGAAACCACTCAACTGCACTAAAAACATTAATATGTTAATATATTTACAATTAATTCAGAAAAAAACACTATAAAATATAATTACAATTACTTAATATTGTTCATACTACAAAATTTTAGTAATATGTAAATGAAATCCTCAGCACTGGAGATCCCTGGGAAGATATTATTATATTTATTTGTTACAAAAAAAGAAGATGAAAAATAAATATTATTATTATCATTTTTTAAATGTATAAGCTTTGCAAATGAATTTACATAAACAAAAGCTACCCTATTGCAGACGTCACCGTGACAAATGGTACAGGCTTTGTAAATACGCGCCCTGTCCCTTGCAGGCCTCTACCTCTACCTCTGTACCACTGCGTTGATCTGCTCTCCCAGTTCACTGCAGCGCCCAATGAGCCCACTCTGATGAAATGTTATATCTTCACAAATTACCCTAAATAACAATATTTATAAAGATGTTTCCCAACCGTCAATTTTATACAACACCTTAAAGTGGTAAGCAACATTAATTTGGGTGTTCTTCCTTTAGGATTTTTTTATTCGTTTGAACCCTTTGTGATGTGGATGCCGATAGAGGATCGAAGCAAAGAGGGGGAAAGGTTGTGATCTTGGGGGAAGGGAGGTTTGTGGGGGAATTGGATGCGAAAAAATGTCATTTTGGAGTTAAAGTAATAATTTGGCACGTTGCGTGTGACAGATAACACCGTGGAAAATGGATGATTTTAATATTTTTTTCTAGTTCTACAATTTGTGTTAAGATGTTTTTTGCGGTGACCATTGCTCCCAAGCTCAATTATTTTAAATTGATTATTGATGGGATGTTATCAATATATTGTGCATTATACACACCACTACGTGTGTGAGTTTCCTCTGGTAAACTATCTTGAGAGATTTATGTACCTACACGATGGTTCATAACTTATCGACAGTTGCAAAGTTTACCCAGACTGTAGTTTGATGTAATGCTTTACATTTTTTCAAAACTAACTTTGAAAACATCCATATGTATACGTAGACAAAATATACTTTTCAGAATTGTAATATTTAGGGAAATTATCGCCTACGCGCGCCCAACATTTGTACACAGTTTACATATGTCACATGAGAACTGATCGTTTCTAAGTCTCTTTCTTGAGTTCAAAAACAGTTCAGCTGTGGAGCGATAGCTCCCTCCTACAACATGGGTCACTTCAAGACCCGGGTTCACTCCTTCCTTTCCACAAAAAGACTCTCCACACAGCATCCCCAAAGATGACGAAGGACCTGTGGGATTTTTTTATTCTGTTATTTTAACACTAAAATTTTTTTAAGAATTTCATGTATACGTCATAATGAATTTGAAAATATTCGTGAGGTGTTATTTAACACAGTGTCTTGCATCATCCACGCCTAAGTAGGGTCGGCATAAAGCCTCCGCGCAAACTCTACAATTAATAATGAATTCATGACTAAACATTAACATGAATGATCTTATACCGAATCAAACCTCACATTTAAGCAACATCAAAGCAGGTATAGGTGTCTCTGCTACAGGGTTACAGTGTTACAGTGTTACAATATTACAGTAGTATGGAGGTTGGTAGTTGGTGGTGCCACCGCCGCCTAGCGACGGACGGTCACCCGGAGGGCGGGGCGGCTAATGGCAGGGCGGCGAGATGATTACAGGGCGGCTGCAGCCACAAACAGACAGGGGCCGACTTGTTATTGCTTCTTTAATCATTCCCCACACCGATCTATCCGGTGTCAATTTGGTATTAATGTCTCATAAATTGTTTTCAGACTCGTTTTTACGTGGTGTTTTTTATTTATCATTTTTTAATTCAGTCTATTCCTGTATCCGGCAGTGTGAGATATTTTCAATATGTTGAAGAGCATGTTGGCAGGAGAAATAAGAAAAAAGTGTAATCTGTAAGTAATTTAATATTATTATTATACTAACTACTATGTCGCACCGTGGTTGTAAAACCAAGTACAATTTCTGTTGTTATGGGACCTCTAGATTGTTTTGCTATATGCCATGGAATGGCGAATCGTTTTGATTTTAAATTTAGTGTTATTTATAATAAATTTAAAGGGGTTTTTTGCACTTCATACGGGTGTTGAAAAAAATTCTGGCTTTACGGGAAAAAAAATAGTTTCTTAAAAAATCGTAAAAAATTACATGAAACTTTTAATTCTGACTTCACATTCCCTTTTTAAAGTTTTTTTTCGCTTATATGTATTATTTAGGTGTATATTATCATGTTGTCATAATTTATAATTCATACACAAAATCATGTACAAAGTGACTATAGAAAGGGGTCACATTCTTTTCCACTTTTGTAAACATTATTAACGATTAAAAATTTTTATTAAATTTTTAACACTCTGATTTACACCAAGAAGAAAAATGTTTTTATGTTATTTAAAAAACCACGTTATCTTTTTAACTAAAAATAACTCAGATAACATTGAAGGTACCCTCGCTTTTATTTTACACGTGCGTCGAATGTATTTAATTCACACGTGGGCAAATCTCAAATCACGAAAAATTGCACATTATTTTACACTCACGGTGCGATGTGTGTTATGTGTATTTTTATAGTGTTACATTTATAAGATTATGTGGTATGAAGCGTCTATTATCTTTATATTTAATCATACACTGTTTTTATAATAATTTAATCTAGTTTTTATTTCGTCGTCTGCCTGCCTATAATTATTTTTTGCCTATAAACTAATTACACATAAGCAAAATAATTTGCCCCTGGAACATTTTAGCATAGGCATCCTGTTATTAGATAATATAAAATAAAATGTGTTAATATTGCAGTAATTATAACTACATTTTAAAATCAATGTGCAAGGTTATTTTCAAAGCCGGGGGCAAACATGTCTTACACCAAGATTAATTTGCTTACAAAAGGATTTATTTATACTTATTATATGGAGTCGAATCTTACCTTAATTCGTAACCTTAAAATTTCTGAATTCATGTCTTTAAATATGTCGAATTTAAAAACTATAGTTTTAACACAAAAACTATAGGCACGAAATTACTGTTTTCAATGTCTTGTTCAAAATTTTCACCTACTAACTTTATGCAGATAAGTCATGCACCTAAATGCACCAAAAGCGTGCAATCCTTAAAGGCTGTAAAGTTTTGCATATCTTGAGAAAGGTGAATGGATAAATCATCAAAATGATAATTCATCACATCTTTAAAAAGTTATATGAAGTCATGGAAAGTGATGAAACAAAAACTTTATTAACTGGGTTAAGTAGGTTAGGTTAGGTTAGGTTAAAAAAATAAATTTTATCGTTTTTAATGACTTTATATCACTTTTCAAATGTGTGTTGAACAGTCACTGTGACAAGTTAGCATGGAACCCTTGAGATAACATGAGATTTATATGTTTTATAAGATTTTTATCAACTCTGGATTTTGTTTAATTTTGCGAGTGACTGTCAGTCATTTAGTCATGCATAATTTGATATTGAAATTTAGGCTTGTGGCAGTTATGGCCTCTATAGTCTAGGACTAAAGCTCTCGACTAGCAATCCGGAGGTCGCGGGTAAAGTAATACAAGTACATTTTAGTTTATTAATTTGTGTTATTTAATCAAAGTAGAGTATTGCTTCAAATTATTGGTAATCCGGTTAAATATGGGATTTAAAGCCGCACGAATAAATCAACGAGTTTCCTGGTAAGCTTTTAGTAAATTACGAATTTATTATCACGATGTCGGAACAAGTGTTCATGAAAATCCGAAGAATTAATCGAGCCAAACGCACGTGTTCCGGTATCGGATTTCATTGGTCATGGATTGCAATCCCGGTTTTAACCAGATTACCGGATTCTTAATAAATTAAAAATACTATGTTTTCTCCATGGTTTAATAAAATCCATTCAGAATTGTAACGTTGTTTCAAATGGCTTTAGCGGTGTTTGGTGACCATATTAGAAAAATCCTCCCCACTATCGTAAGCCTCACCACATACCCCATTTGGGACGCCATAGTCTCACTGGCTCACATTAAAAATATTTTTGGGTAGGTATCTATTTGGATTGAGATGCCGTATTTGAACAAATTTAATCCACCATTTTGAATTTTTCAGATATTTAAAATCTTTGCATGTAACACCATTGTCGATATTCTCGGAAAGGTATTATAATATACCAGAAGTTATGAGGTGAAAGAACACAAATCTTCTTACCCTTGTTCAAAGAGCGACGTACTTCACTGAGATGTGTACAGTTTAAAATTAATTAACACAGTTTTAAACATCCCATATTCCTGCAAAGGCAAAATAAACATAAAAAAACGTTATTACATTATGAAGGTTTTAAAAAACACAGCATTCTTTAGTAATGGTGCGAGGTGAAACTAATTTCAGGAATATTTCAAGTCGTTACACAAATGCTTAATGCTGTTTTAATTATTATACAGATATCAGACCTCAAAGATTAGGCGCTGTGAAAAATTGAACAAGCCATTAAAAATCGTGTGACAAAATTTCCTGCAACTGAAACTTATTAACAAACAAAACATGATTTAAGAACAATAATTACACGGTAAATGTATGATTACTGTAAATACGTATATACCAATTTTAATATTCAAATTACGAAATAATCACAATCACATTTCAAGGAAGGCGAGGTACATTTTTTCGTCCTCAATTTGAAAAAAAAAAACCATTTACGCAAAACCAGTTTGAAAAATTGCTTTGCATTATTTTTCAGTCTTAATAAAAAGTTCACATTTTGAGATTTCTGTATTAAGAATTCACAGTTCATCGCGGCATTAATTCACTGAACGTCGTGATTTAATTTAACAGCTTTTATGATTTTTTAATTACACACGTCACCGGCGTTTTGGCGTTATTGGCTCCGCCCCTCGACATCTGCATAGCAAATGTAGCGCAGTTTTAGTACAATATTAAATGTTCGTGTTCACACGCTCCCGGCCAAATGAGATACGAGCTAAATGAGTGTACAAGAGTTGAAGATTCGCCGAGTCCTAAATATATCATTTAACGAGATGACTTCTCGTTACTGCTTTCATTTCAGTGTGTGCTAATGTTTAATACGATCAAATATTAATATATATTAACCAACGGGGCAAGTATTTTTTTGGAATTTAACTGTACCGACTATATATAAGTATTTTATTACAAAATATCGACAAAACCTCTCTGCTGATGTAGTGAGATTCTTTAGTTATTATTGATAGTACCTCCATCAAGGATCGGAGATGGAAAAAATATATTAAGCCTTATTTTAAACTGTAAAGCAACTAATTTATTTATTTTTAATTTATATTTATGAATTATACCTATTGTTACTTTCAGACCTATTCCAAGAGGGGTAGGTACTACGTCATTATCGATAAGTCTTTAAAATTAACAATATGTTTTTGTTTTATTTATTCACGAGATTATTTTATCATTCGACAGCGCCCTTGAGGTGATTTTGCACAAAAACGTCACTATATACATCATAGAAATATTGTTATTATTATTATTATTATTATATCATAGCTAGATAATTTATTATGTAGGAATTAGATTCACACACATAACCTAATTTTTTTTTATATAAGTGTAGGTAGGTAGATTCAATGAAGCGAATAAATATAGGTAGGTATCTGAATTATCCTCAAAAACCGAAATAATTTTTAAAGATTTTTATCTCTCACAAACCAGGACACCTTATCAATAAAGTGTCTCAGTCTGCTGTTGAACAGCAGGAAGCAAAAATGTGTTTTATAATGGGTAACATGTACTATGTAAAATTATTATTTTTTTTTTATTTACGCCCTGTATTAAAATTATTAATAAAATAAATAATTACTTATAATATATTTTATTCCAGTATTCCTGCACAGAGAAAATAGCAAATATCAACATTAAAACGAACATTTTGGTTTAAAAATGGTAAATATTAACATAAAAAGTAATGTACAGATTGTTTAGAATACTATCAGGGAAACAAAATTTAGAAATTTCTTATTTAAATTTTTGAATTGAATAAACGAAAATAACAACGGAACTGAATTTGTTTCCAAGTTCATGTACTGGAAAATGCCTTTGGACTGGGAAAGAAATAAAATAAAATGTTTTTTATTGACGAAAAACAAAAAACAGCTTTGATAGCTTCGTGTAACATTTTTAGTTTAGGAAAGTCAGGTGCATCAATTGGACCATTAACTAATTTGTGTAAAAGTACCAAAAAGTTCATGGTTCTTCTGCGAAATAAGTTATTATAATTATCACAATAATTTGATCAATGACAAAACTTAAAAATTTATATTGAACTCTCTCAAATTTTATTTGATGAGCTTTGTAGTATGGAGACCAAATAGTGGAATTTTATTCTAAATTTCTTCTTACTAAAGCAGTGAAGAGAGATTTGTTGGACAAATGTTAATTTTTCATCAAATGAGGTACATAACTCTTTGATATGAGAAATCTTTTTAAGAGGAATGTTGTTGATACTATAATGAGTCCTAACAGTTTTTTTGTTAATAGAGAATGATATAAATTAACATTAATGAGGTAATGATTATGGAGGTAATCGTTTTGTTAATCTTAAGGTTATCGGCAAACAATAATATGTTTACTCCTTTAAATATTGTTACAATATAATTGATAAATATTTAAAATAATACAGATCCCAAGTGAGAACCCTGTGGAACCCCACTGGAAGCCTCAAATTGCTTTAAAATGTAATCTAAAATTTTTAGTGGTGTTTTTCTAGATGAAAAGTAACTTTTGAATCTACTTAACATACTACCAGAAATATTAAGAGCTTCCAGTTTCTGAATTTAAAGTTTATGTGATACAAATCAGTTTTGAACATTTATTTAATGTTTCAATTAGTTGATGTTGATAAATCAAAAGATTTGTTAGTGTTGATCTTCCCGAAAAGTGTTTATGTTGGATTAAATTGAAATAAGTGCGTGCATACCTACTCAGTCATATAATTCATATGGTGTTATTAGAGAGAAATTTATATTTCTATTCGAAGCAAATGGAGAACACGGTGGTTTATTGGTCCAGTACCTACCTAGAATTTAATAACATTATTACAGTACCGTTTGCATACGCAAAGTGCATGCAATACGGGAAAAAATCGCCAGAATATAAAATGTCTCGTAGGAACTAGAAGCGCTCGTCAGTCACGATAATATCCCAAATAAAGTAGCGTGAAGATATCCCGGTTGGTTGAAAGAAGTAAAGTTACATAGTAAGAAGTACGGTACCTACTGCATTCATACCCAATATCTCGAAACAATCATCTCGGACTCTCATTACAAATCCTTTCACCGAAGCCGCCGCGCGTTCCCGCGTCTTGTGCACCAACTACCTTTTACCTTCCTACTTCCATTTCGCGAATGTTGCAAATTAATTGCATCTTACTCCGCGAGGAGTAGGCACTGGGCATGGGCATTGAGTACTGGGTAAGTACTGTGCGCAGGCATTAAGGCATTATTATGCTTACGTTTGCCTGTTGTTCTCGATCTTTGTGCTTCCTACCACAAGAACTCTAACAAATTACACATCGAGCCAGCCGTATGAAATGAAATAGTTGAAATGAAATAGTTATGAATGCCGCCATGTTGAATTGACGGATATAATCAACTTGTATCAATATGTATAGGTACGAAGGTAATACATTTCCTTGGATTTTATGTGATGGCCCTTTAGTTTGTGGTTTTATTGTTATATTTATAAAAGTAGTCAAAATACTGTAATAAACACAATGCATTATCTCGGATGACAAGTGATATGAAAAAGAAACTGAACATCTATGTATACTCTATACATGGCGACCAAAAATTGGTAGTACGAGCGGAAAACTGGTAAATCTACATATGTGGAAATTTTTTTAAATTTGGAAAGATTTTTTTTTCAATAAATCGAGTCCAATTTTCAAAAAAAGTCTTTTGAACCCTTTAGTTATCGAAGAAAATGGAAGAAAGTAAAAAAAAATCATAACGATTTAAAACATCCATCTTTAAATTGGTTTTTATTATGTACTAGCGTAGGCCCGTAAAAAAATCATGGAATATTAACATATGATCGCCCTTGAGGTGATTAGCCAAATATTAAATTAGCCAAATATTGTGATTCTAATTTTGAAAAAGACAATAAAAATATTTTTCTGTTAAAAAATATAATTATGTTTTAGGTACCTACTTCATCGTTTGTCTAAATTTTTCCAGTCAGTTTCAATTTTGAAAAATGATACACAATTTTGAGTTCATTACAACACAGTTACAAATAGACACACAAAAACATTTATATTTTTTTATTATAATCTTGACAAATTATTGCAATAATTAATTCCCCTCTGCGGCATTTATTTTTTCTCGGAGATTTTTCAAATTTATATTTGTATTTTAGGATAAAAATTATCGCTTATAATAATTTGTTATCCACGGTGCTTTGAATAAAAACCTTGTCTTGTAAACATAAGTTTATATTTAACAAAAAAAATATGCATACATAATAATTTTATTTATAATATTATGTTCGAACGCCCGACTACCAGATTCCAAGGCTGTATAATGGTAGTTTTCTCCTTATGGGTCGGTACATAGGTACCTATTTGTTCAAAATTATTGTATCGTTGTGGACAGTTGCCTAAAATTGAATTTCGGGCAAAGACAAACTCTTGTATTCTTAATACTGTCTAATTGCTTATGATTAGCTTAATGAAGCGCATGCACGTGATAAGATGAAGTCAAGTTATTTTTAAAGGTATCGAAAGGCTTTAAAAGTTGCAGGTAGAGTGTTTGAACAAAACTGAAAAAAAACAATATTTTTCAAACAATATCTGCCACGATTTCCTAAAAATGGACGGAAGTTACCAAAGAATATGAAAATAAAATGCGTTGTTTTTTAGCACAGGATTTTTTAGCCATCGGGTTATCAATTGGCGTTTTGTGCCTAGGGGAAAATATGCACTATCGAATGTTGATACGCAGATTGTAGAAATAATTAAGGTAGCGCATTATCAAATAGCCCGAAAATACAAACATCTACATACATAATCTTTTAAGATTGCTTCATCGAATAAGTATTTCAACGATCGATGGTATGTTGATTCATGCAAGGCGTACATAATTTCTGTAACATAAAACGAAGTGGACATTATTGACGCAATCCCCCAAGTTGATAAATACATGGTATAGGAGTTATCCAAAAAAATCTGCATAGTAGATGTCCGAAACTCAAAAACTCTCGAATGTTAAGCTTTGGAAATTTTCGCTACCTTTTCTTTCTTGCAAACTAATTTCTGGTTGGAATACAATTTATATATCAATTCCATAATGAGATGCGTAACTTTAAAATATCCATTGAACAATTGTAAGACAAAACGCAACATTTGAGTAATACTTTCATAAAATCGTTACCAGTAATTTTGATTAAAATAGTCGTAAAATAAACACGTGTTGGGTTTGTGCAAAATACGATTTTTTTCTCCTTTTATTAGCATAAAATCTGCTAAATTTCTTTTTTAGTTGCAAGTATTTGCACATGATGAGGAACTGCAGTCCATTTATAATTTTTTTAAACCAAAAATGATCTTCTAACTTAAATACCTGTATATGATAGTTTTAATAGTTAAAACAATTACCATGTTTTAATTTTCCAAGGTGACGTCGTATGGAGCCATGTGACGTCACAAGAACCTTACTTTTTGTATCAACAATACTAAACTGAGATGAACTCATAATATAGTCGTGGCTAAAAATGTATTGTTTTGCAAATTTTTCGTTTTATATAATCTTTTGTTTTGTATAAATTTTTTAATTCATATTCCTTTCTCACAAATTTAATTTACTTATTCCATATTATGCTGTCTCAGTAGAGGTAAAGGCACAAGGAGGAAATCCATAATTGGTTTTATTTTACTATATAATACTTATGTACAAACGGATTAAATGTAAACTGTCGATTTCCCGAAAATGAATAAATAAATAAAATAAATAAATATTTCCCATTGTATTATTTAAGCAGTGTTAGAAAGAAATAACATCACGCTTTGTATTTTCATCTTAAAACTTGCCATACACTTCCAAATAATAATAAAAATATAATTGCACTTATTATACACTTCCAAATAATAATAAAAATATAATTGCACTTATTATACACTTCAAAATAATAATAAAAATATAATTGCACTTATTATACACTTCCAAATAATAATAAAAATATAATTGCACTTATTATACACTTCAAAATAATAATAAAAATATAATTGCACTTATTATACACTTCCAAATAATAATAAAAATATAATTGCATTTATTATACACTTCAAAATAATAATACAAATATAATTGCACTTATTATACACTTCCAAATAATAATAAAAATATAATTGCACTTATTATACACTTCCAAATAATAATAAAAATATAATTGCACTTATTATACACTTCCAAATAATAATAAAAATATAATTGCACTTATTATACACTTCCAAATAATAATAAAAATATAATTGCACTTATTATACACTTCCAAATAATAATAAAAATATAAATCCAAAAAGTCGTCGACCGTAGAACTTTACATGTTTTGCCATGTTTTGTGAAATTTTTATTAATTATTTTTAAATGTGAAACGGGAAGAAATGATGAGACAATAAATAACCTTTGTAGCACGTCTGTGTAATTAAATATGTTTTTCAGTTTCAAATAAAGTGGTATTTCTATAGTTTACAAGAAAAAACAATAAGTAAACGATAGCAATCCGAAAAAAAATCTTCTATCTTTGAAATTAGAATTTTTGTATTTGTCCGTTTGTAATATTAAAATCTGAAAGGAGTTTTAATCTGCTTTCAAAACCAGTAACTCATTTTGGTATATTTTCAAAAAAACAGCGAATCAATTAAATTCAGTAATTTTTGATAAGAAAACATACTTTTTTCATAAAATACGAGAATTTAAAACCCGCGTCGATCTGCGGCGTGCTTCTAAAAACAGCTTATGCAGTGATGCCAACCAAGCAGTGCGTTTTGAAGATTTAGTATTTTATTCATTCTTAAATAACGATTTATTGATTCTATGTGATATTAATTATTTGTAATAAAACTTATATATTCAGAATCGGCGTTTGTTGACCTATATAAATAAATATAATATTTTCACTGGTATTCTCCATTGTCGGTAATTACATTCAACTGGTTAAATAATTTCCACCGTGCTTTTCGCGACAAAAGGTAGACTTCAACACATTCTAATCCGGTTTTGTGAAAAATCATCTCAAGGGCGCTGACCCTCTCTGATCTAGTCGTGAAACTCCCACTGCTTTAAGGACAGAGGTCACTGACAAAACAATTTCTCTGTACTTTTCACAGGAAGAAAATTGATTCAAAGTGTTGAATAAATCTTCACACAAATTATCAGCGCGATTGCAAATGAGCTATCAGCTATCATAGCACGGAACAACACCGACGGTTATAAATTAATGACGTCTGAGTGTGAAGCCTCTGCTGTACCCTCGAGGCGTTTAATCAAAACCTGTTTATTAAAACAAGACCATTTAATCAAAATGTTCAATCATTATTAAGATGAGATTTCGTTTCCTTAGTTTCGGTCAGTTCTTTCTATTGTTTGGGTGTGTAATTTCTTTTAGATTTGGTATATTGTATCCGAGTTTCAGAGGATGGTGCGAATCTGTAATGCTAATGACAACGTCCGACGTTTCTCGGATAAACGGAGTGGTCAGGAGAGCTAACCGCCCGCGACCAATCGCTAATAGGGTGCCTTCTCTTAACGCGTACACCGTATACACTCTTCTGGTAACGGCCAAAGCAGCGACGGAAAACAAATTATTATAATATCATGTATAATGCTTTGACTGCCCATTCTACCTGAGCAAACTTTTGAGAGCGAATCGATACTGTGAACTGTGATAGAGCCTGCAATGAGATGCAGAACTCTTCACTAATCTTGGGATCAGAGTGGTTCGTTGTTGTTTTCTCCATTCTTTTGTATGACGTGGAATGACAATGGCTACCTTCTAGAAAACATTAATTTCCACAGTCCATTATGAAATACACAATCAATTTATTCCAACTATTCACATTCCACATTAAAAAAACTAACTACACACAATATTGATTTGACAGAAGAACGGACACACATTTGTCCCCAGGTCAATTTACTAAATGCATATTAGAGGAAATAAAATCAAAAGGTTAATTGCGAATCCTTACCTCCGCTGTGTGTAAGATCATTATATATTTTTTATTTTCTCTTTGTTGTTTTTCTTTCTTTATTTTGTTTATCTTTGATCACTTTGTTAACATTATTTAATAATGTGCGAAATATAATTAATTTGACATTTTTTATCAGTACGTTTTTTTAAAGATTTTCTTTTTCTATCAATTCCATTTTGTGTTTTTATTTAAACATTTATCTTTTTTGCATTCAATGTGTTTCTTATGCGGAAACTTTGCTGGTTCACGTAACCATGAACTCTTATTTTCTATAAAATGTTTATAATTGTTTGTTTACCTAACAAACTATTACAAAAATTAAATTAAAAACCAGGACATTTTAAACCATAACTCGGAATATGGATGCTTTTAAATTGTGTTATATTTTATATTTATCTTCAAATATCTCGATAGGGCACCTATTTTAGAAGTTCTTCATTGAATGGCGAAATAAAACTCTTAATTTCTTCTTAATTCTTAACTCTTAATAACGGGCGAAAAACATAAACTATTTTTTGCGATAATCTTAGAAAAGATTGGTAAAAAGTTTTTTTTTCAAATATTGTTGCAGCCAAACTAATATTTAAATTTACTCACATCATCGTGTATTCTAAACAATGCATAAATATAAAATTAAAATAGTGAGTTGGTTAAATATATTTTAATATTTATACATTTATTAGAATACACGATGATGTGAGTTCAGAAATAATTAATAAACAAATATGTAATAACGTTGCTTTTGCTCTCCTACAAGATTCTATGAAAAGCAGCTATGCAAGCCGGCCTCAGAAAGATTCATTTGAATATCTCTATCTATCTCACAAAAAGCGCATGAACTATTTAGTAGCTGAACGAACCAATACATCGGGTTCCCGCTCAGGCTTCGTGTGTCCAATTCCTCCGATAACTAAGCCCTAGGTCATGTAGAGTTTTTTTAATTTTGTCAAATTATTCATGACACGGGAATTTATTTTTTTTAACAAAAAAATAACCCAACTGATATAGAAGTTCTGATAGAGTTCTCGGCGACAGGACCACAAAAATATATAGTTGAAAAGTTGAAAATGCAGATAGGTACAGATAATAATGGAATGACCTATTGCTGATCTAGTAGGTACCCACAATTGGCGTGCATAAAGATTTGAATCAGGGTAGACAGTAATAAAAACACCAACATTATGTGATATTAACTTACCACTTACCTACAGACATGTCAAGTTTTCGCTAAGAATGGCTAAAATGACTAAGACATAGGCTTTAGCCAAGGTTTGTTAGGATTACTAGAGTTAGGACTATTAGAGGTGGCGGCGTACTATTGTCAGTATCTACCAAACTGAATTCGAAGAAACTGAAATGCCTTCACAAACATCTTGAACAAGTGTTTGTAATGGTTTCCTTAAAAAATGAAAAACTTATAATCGGTTGCACATATATACCACCATCCTCCAGCCTGCAAACATATAAGGAGCACCACCTTGAAGTTGAAACTATGCGAAGAAAATTTCCTGATGCTACATTTATTCTGATGGGTGACTACAACCTCCCAAATATTGTATGGGACATTGAGAACATCGCGTCCTCGAGTCCGGACAACATCAATCATGGCTCCCATGAAATTATAGAAATGTCGAACTTTTTAAATCTGCATCAGAAAAACCATGTGTACAACATCAATTCTCGTCTTCTCGATCTTGTCTTTACAAATTCTTCTAGTGTTAATGTGTATGCCTCTGATGAAATGATTCTTCCATTCGATAAATACCACCCCCCTCTAATAATCAATTACATCAATACTTATGTTAAGGTAATTGACCCCACGATTGTCAAGCGTAATTTTGAAAAAGCAGATTACCCAAAGATAATAGAATTTTTATCTACTTATAATTGGGTTTATGATCTCACTTGTAAAAGCTCAAGTTTAAATGAGGCCTTAGAATACTTTTACAATGTAATTTATCAAGCAATCGATAGATTTGTACCCCTACAAAAATATTACACTTCTAAATTCCATAAATGGTTCGATTCTGAACTAATTAATCTAACGTACGATAAAAAAATTGCCCACAAACGTTATAAAATAAATAGAACGCTAGATAATTATATCGCATTCTCCATTCTGCGTAAAGATTGTACTAGGAAATCGAAAGTATGTTTCAAGAAATACACCAACAATGTTGAAAATTCTATTTTAACAAACATTAATAAATTTTGGAATTACGCTAACTCCTTTCGGAAAAATAACTCTAACTTTCCCGGTACAATGTTTTACGGGAAAAAAGTGGGTCATGACAAAAACGATATTGTAAACTTATTTGCAGATTTCTTCAAGAGTGTATATGTTGAAGACAATGACAACATATTATCTGATAAACCCCAATTTATCGAAAGCTCACTCAACTTGCATAACATCCATGTGGTAGTAAATGATGTTGTGACTTTTATCAAACAGCTGGATACCAGGTCGAATTCGGGGCCAGATATGATTCCCTCAATATTACTTAAAAACTGTATTCATGTTCTAGCTCTTCCTATTACTATAATTTTCAATTTATCCTTATCTACAGGTTGTTTTCCTGAAATTTGGAAAAGTAGCTTTATAACACCTATTTTTAAAAAAGGAGATAAATGCCAAATTGAAAATTATAGACCCATATGTATTATGTCATCACTACCTAAACTTTTAGAAAAGATTATATTAAGTAAAATCATGCATCAAATTAAACCAATTATATCAACATTTCAACATGGTTTTATGCCAGACAGATCTACGTCATCTAACTTATTGCTTTACGAAAATTTTATTTTTAATGCACTGTCCAAGGGTTTTCAAGTTGATACAATTTATACTGACTTTAGCAAAGCCTTTGATACTGTTTCTCATCGCATTTTAATGGAAAAATTAGAACACTTGGGAATAGGCGGCAACTTTCTTGAATGGCTTAGAAGTTACTTATCATACAGAAAATTATCTGTAAAAATTACATCCACAACTTCTTACACTTTTTTTGCCTCAAGTGGGGTCCCCCAAGGTTCCCACCTAGGACCAATTCTGTTCCTACTATTTATTAATGATATTTCACTAATTTTCGATAATATTCACTTTCTTCTATTCGCCGACGATCTAAAGATGTTTAAATCGATCGGTAATTCTTCTGATTGTTTAACTCTACAAATTAACTTAAATAAACTTTATCAATGGTGCATCTTAAACAAATTACATCTTAATATCAACAAATGCCAAACGATCAGTTTCCATAGATCTAAAACCCCTTTATTATTCGACTACTCAATTAACAATGCCAATCTAAAAAGAGTTTTTGAATTCAATGACCTTGGAGTTATCTTTGACTCCAAATTACGCTTCTTGAATCACATTAATAGCATTACCAGTAAGGGATTTCAAATGCTTGGATTTATTCTCAGAATTGCTAAAGACTTTAATAACATAAAAACTATAAAATTATTATACAAGTCTCTGGTTAGAAGTCAGGTTGAATACAATGCAACCATTTGGTGTCCTCATTTCAACTCTCATTGATTACAAATTGAAAAAATTCAAAATAAATTTTTACGTTTTATTAATTTCAAAATTGGTATTCCTATTATTGAAATCAATTATGTCGATTTACGCAGTAAACTTAACTTATCGAAATTATCTGAAAGGCGAAAAATATTTGATCTCCTTTTATTATATAAAATTGTTCATTCAAGGTTAGACTGCCCTGACACTATAAACTTGCTATCTTTACATATACCTCCAAAATATACTAGACGGAATATTTTATTCTACAACAATAACTTCGCTACGAATTCTGTGTTAGAAAGAATACATAGGTTGGGCAATGAACTTAGTGATGTCGCTGACATATTTAATTTAAATTTCAATACATTTAAAGCCAAATTAGTCCACCACTTTTTAAATGTAAATAATGTATGAGAAATCATTATATTTTATTTCGATTTTCTATTGTTTGTTTTATACTGTTGTAATTTAAAATTTGTAATTTTTTATGTACTTAAAAGCCCAACAGGGCGTCAATAAATAAATAAATAAATTACCAATCTATATGTACTTAGTTCCTGCTTTTGACACATTATAGAAAAGCTGTCGTAGAGGCGCGCGTGGCGCTGCGGACCCTGTGATTCGAAACTGTATCAACTTGCGAATTTTCGAAAGTCTAGATTTCTTGCAAATACTTTTATAATTTTCTTTATATTATTTGTATGTTATGTGAATACCGTAGGGTAGATAAAGATTATGTGACTATGCGGAATGCACGCCTCCGGTACTGATATATTCGAATGATCGAGGGTTTTCCTTAAATCATTTCTCTCTGTGTTATTTCTTCACCTGCTAACACCGGCTAACCTAATCGCAGTGTTTTTGTCATACCACAAAACCCCAAATAATTGCACATTGACGAAATTATAATGGAGGCGATGAACGTAATTACGCACACATTTTAGTGCTTTGTTATTATCTACAAAATAGCGCTTTATCTGCGGCTTCAATCTACCTCTAAATATTTATTATTTTTGTGAACGATTAACTGCTAGGTGAAAATACACTTTTAGAAGTAGTATAAAAATGGTCGTGCGCAGCTCAATAAGCATCATGCATACATATTTTATTTAGGAGATATTCAGTATTATTTGAACATTTTATTCTAATTTCGAACCGTAATTTTTTAGTCGAATTTTATTAAGTTTTATTGTCACATTCGAAATTGATAAACCAATTAAAGTTTTTGAAAGCATGTATGTTTGCCACAAATAAGGTAGATTTTGTCTTACTTTTTGGAAATTGATCAATTACTTTCAAAATCGGTAATATTCTTTTACGAACTGATACTGAACTTAATTGTTCTCTCTGGAGACGAAATGTATTGTATAAATTAGCGACGTTAGATTTCTTTGAAATTTGTATTTGGTTTTGAATTTAACCCCTCAAGTTCGGTTTTACAAACAGCTATTACCCGTAGAATCAATTTGTGCGCTTTTCGAACAAACTCACATGGATTTAAAGAAATCGTTTTATCTCCTTTACTGTCATTGTGAGAAATATGAATTAAACGGTGATAGAAAGAAATAAATAACACGCTTTATATTAAAATACAGAAGAAATATATTGTATACCTCTATGAAACCAAAGGTTCAGACCGCAATTTGATTAAAATAATTATGATATTTTGTCAATATTTTATAATGTACAACATCAAAAAAGTGAGGTAGCAGTAATGTGTATAACAAATCTGTATAGTAAAATATTTGTTTTTTTTTTGTATCAATATTTTTGGATCAGTGTTAAGACAAAACACGTAAGTTAAGCGATTTTTAGATTTTTTAATGATTTGATTTAATTTTTTTTTTATTTATTATTTTTACATAATTTATTGGGATTTTATTGCGAATCGGAAATACATCTAATTCCTTAAAAATATAACGGTCAATATGCCACCAGAGTCCTGAGGAGTTAACCGATCATCAAATAGTTCTAAATAATTATTATAAAGATATTTTCAAATTTCGTTAGATCAGATAAAAACAGATATTTATTGTTTTTCGCGTTTATATCTCCAATATAGGTAGGTACTAAAAAAATCGAATTGCCTTAAACTCCGAAACAACTATAACACTAAAGTATTGATAGAAAATAATATTAATATATTAGCATTAACATGATTAACAATTTTAACTCATAAAATAAAAATAATAAAAAAAGTCGATTAACAATCCATGTAAGTAGCCCATTAACTCAACTGCGCAGCTTTATGACAGACTTAATGCTCGGCAGACAATGTGAGGAAGAATCGTGTGAATTATTACGTAATTTACTTTTCCGGGTAGTTCACAATGCATACAAAACACTCATTTGCACAAATGCAACAATCGTTCATATTTATGATCATAATTACATAGCGCTTGAGACTTGAGATCAACTGCTGATCTAACAATAGATTCTAACAGTCACGTGTTAAGAGGAATTAGTTATGCATTTTTTTATGAAATATTTTACTAATAAACTTTGGAGCAGAAAATATGTCTGAATATCCAACTAAAAAGTTTCGAACGATGACCTCTGACATAAAATTTGAACAGCGTTTTCAATAGCAATACGCTCTGCCACACGTACACTTCGGAGAGGCGGTACCACGCGCCGTTTCAGGCCGCCGCGCAGAAAAGTCTCACTATGGACTGCGCTGTAAACCGTTACCTTACTTTCGGACTTCGCTTTTCTAAAATCACTATTTATGAATAATTTTTAGTACGAATCGGTTTACACCATGAATACAAAATATGCTTTGGATAAATTGAAACATTTCCTAACGTGTAGAATTAAAATAAAATTGTTTATTACCTTATAAAAAGGATAAGAGTATTCTACTAAAAATATTATTGTATCACTAAACATTTAAGAAACTGTCTCTGACCCTATCCCTTCTTTCTTATAAAATTATTCACAAAACCACTTTTGCGCTAAAATTGTTTGTCAAGCCTTTTTTATGCCCGTTACCTACATTCGGGTGATATAAGGCACAAGAGTATACCCATTTTTAGCTTGTATTGTATTGACTGTCACAAGAAAGAGAATGCGCCATATTCTATCTTTTGTTTGAATAATGACTAGTAACTAGTAAACACTAGGCAGACAGTGATGAATTTAAAAAATCTATTTGCTGTATCAGCCGAAATTATCGACTGTCTGGAACTCGCCAAGGCGTTAAAATATTTACTCTCTGTTATCCATTTGACTAAATAGTAAAAATATTTCATAAAGAGCGGTGAACGGTGTTAAATTTCAGGTGAACCGTGTAGAAATACTAGAACCTCTTAAAATCAAAATCATGTAGGTAATTATGTCAAAGACGGCATAACAATTAACAGTGTCGGTTCGGCAAAGTAAGTTTTTTATAAATGGGTAGGAATTTACAAAAAAACTTGCTTTAACGTCAGTTTAACGCGAGACAGGAATCACAGGGTGACGCATCAACAAATAACCATCCCTCGACAATGGGATCACCAGGCTTGTGGATGCTATCAGATGACGGATGAGTGGCAGATGAAAGGGATGTTATGACGTGACCAGATCCTAAACACTATGGACCACCGCTGTAAACACTGGAACGAATCCGCATTTGCCAACACAAAACTTGTCATTATCCATGGTTAAACAAACCCCAGTTTTTTATTGCAATGTAGGTAGGTATCCCTTTTGGCATGAATTGTGATGGGGGGTTTTCTTACGCGGAATTGAGGATGTGATATTGATTCAAATGAATCGTTGTTGTTGATTGCCAACTAAAGCTGATGAAATCATTGGCCTGAAGGTCCTGAGGGGTTCCAAATTGCTTGAGTGTGAATATATTCGAACAACAGAACGCATCGTAGAAAAATATTCAATTTATGTATAATATATTCCCGTGGCATATCTGTGTTGAACCAAGTGACTCTCGATCCCTCCAAATGACTGGATAAACTCAGCATCCTAAACTTTAACCCCCATCAATCGCTTTGATGAAGTTTCGTTTCTGCAAGCCCGAACCAATCTAGCATCACTGGCCCAAACGGATTCAACTCACCGAGTACGTAAATTCTTTCAATTCTAAGAGCTTCGTTTGTTCAACATCGTTCACATTAAAAATTAATAATTTTTCTATTGTTGGTCGGAATCATTCATTGACCGTGTTTTATTCTATTTAATGTGGATGACTTTATATTAAAACACTGATTGTATTTTATGAGATAGACTTTTATTCTTGTGACGGTTATACAGAGAGCTTGTTAGCGTGACCACAGACGACAATACAATGTGTTACAATCACCTCTAGCACTAGTGATGTGCGACACCAATAGTGATGTTACATCCCCTTTCTTTATTTATAAAAACAATAAAAATTCAAATACATTGATATTAGACATTATGCTTACATACAATACAATAAAATCTTAAATACACTGACATTAGACATTATACCTATCGGGTTGTTTGACCACTCTACCATATCTGGTAATGTAAGGGTTGTTCAAATTATTATATTCTCCCACCTGTCCCTCATCTCCAGCTTCTGCCTCTTCAAGTGCCGGATCAGATCGCATGGACAGATGGTCATTATTAACATTTGTATTATATCTCATTTTTAAGTGAATTCTATTTCGTCTGTACGTGTTACCATAATAATCTTCAACAATATAAGACCTGTTACATTTTAATTTTTCCTTGACCACAGCTGGTAACCAATTACTTTTAGGGTTTTTCTTAAAATACACATAATCTCCTGTTTTAAATATAGACATAGGTTTTGCATTGACATTATAATATTTAGAATTTTTTGAATTATTTTTTTCAACGCAGTTTTTGTAATCTGAGAATCTTACAACCTTTGGTTTTAATTTAATTTGAGTTAAAGGAATATTCATTCTTAAAGTTCTAGACATTAATAATTGAGCAGGTGACGGTAAATTGGCTTTAGGTGTGTTTCTATAATGTAATAGAGCTATATAAGGATCTGTATTTGTTTCTTTTGACTTTTTTAGAATATTTTTTATAATTTTAACAGAACTTTCTGCCTGACCATTAGATTGAGAATGATATGGACTAGTAACTACATGTTCTATATCCCAATCGTATAAAAATGATTTGAATTCAATAGCTTGAAAAGGCGGACCTCCATCAGAGACTAAAGACATTGGTATACCATGACGTGCAAAAATAGATTTTAAGTGAATTATGACATTTTTTGCAGTAGAATTATTATTTAGGAAAGCAGTTTCAATAAACTTTGAATAGTAATCTGTTACAATGAGGTACGTTTGATTATCAAAATACATTAAATCAATACCTACTTGTTGCCATGGAAACTTATTAATTTCATAATTTATCAGTGGTTCCTTCTGATTAGAAACTTTAAATTTATTACATATTTGACATTGCTCAATTAAATTTTTTATATCTACAGTGATACTAGGCCAATATAAAGTATCTCTAGCTAATCTTAAACATTTGTTTATTCCTTGATGTCCTTCATGTATTTTGTTTAACATTTCTTTTCTCATAGTTTGAGGTACTAGCAATTTATTACCCTTAAATATTAACTCATTAATGACATGAATTTCGTCTTGAATATTATAATAACATTTTAAAGTGTAATGAACTTTATCTTTGCTATTCGGCCAACCTTCATAATAATATTTTTTTAATATTTGCATAGTTTCATCCAAAGCAGTAGCATTACTCAATTTTTTACGATATTCTTCACTAATAGCTAAGTTCATATATATTGAATTTACATGACAATGTAGATCAGACTCATAATCGGGTATATAATGATCTTTTAAAGCTGCTCTAGATAAAGTATCTGATATATACATTTCTTTACCTGGGACATGTATAACATTTAAATCATAAGATTGAAGAGCTAACATCATACGTTGCAATCTAGCTGGTACATCATGTAAAGGTTTTTTAAATAAATAGACTAAAGGTTTGTGATCAGTTTGTACTGTCACTTTGTTACCATAAATATACTGATGAAACTTATTACAACCAAATTGTATGGCAAATAATTCTTTTTCAATTTGAGCATAATTTTCCTGCGACTGTGTCATTGTTTTTGAACTAAATGCAATTGGACGGTTATTTTGCATAATAACTGCTCCTATAGCTGATTTTGATGCATCGACTGATAAAGTTAGTGGTATTTTTGGATCATAATGACTTAAAACTGTTGCATTTGAAATAGCCTCTTTCAAAGTTTTAAAACATTTTTCACAATTTTCATCCCATGACCATATAACATTATTTTTTAATAAATTTCTAAAAATTTGTGACTTATTTGATAAGTTTTCAATGAATGGGCCCAAATAATTTACCATTCCTAAAAATCTTTGTAAATCTTTGACATTTTTAGGAGACGGCAACTCTAAAATAGCTTTGACTTTCTCTTTGTCAACTTTTACTCCTTCCTTACTAAAAATATAACCTAGGAAACATACTTCCTTGACTAAAAATTTACATTTCGACTTATTTAATTTTAAGTTGACTTCTCTAGCCCTTTCCAAGACTTTTCTTAACCTAAAATTATGAATTTCTTCAGTTTCTCCATAAATTAAAAAATCGTCGACAAAAATTAATATACCTTCCAGATCTCCAAACAAATCTACCATAATCCTATAAAAAATTTCCGTTGCTGCGTTTATTCCAAACGGTAGTCTTAAATACCTGTACCTTCCAAATGGAGTTTGAAAAGTACATAAATCACTACTTTCTTCATCTAACTTCAATGACCAAAATCCAGAATAAGCATCTAGATGTGAAAAATATGCAGCACCTATAAGTTTTGATCTAATTTCATCGATGTTTTTTAATGGAAAATATTCTCTCATTATGCAGTTATTTAATTTTCTAGGATCAAGACAAATTCTTAATTTACCTGACTCCTTGACAGTTATGACAACAGAATTTACCCAAGAAGTAGGTTTAGTAACCTTTTCAATGACCTTCATCTTGTCCATGCGATCTAATTCCTCACGAAGTCTGTTTTGTAAGGCAAATGGGACTTTCCTCGGAGGATCAACGCACGGAACGGCATCTTGACGAAGTTTGAGATGAACGACAGGTGGTAAACATCCGAGACCCTGAAATATGTCATTATATTCAGTAAATAAGGTGTTATGATCATATTGAACATTAAATATTCTTTTTATAATTCCAAATTTCTGAATAGTTGGAAGACCTAAGACTGATTGACATTCTATATTTGTGACAAAAAATATTATTTTACTTATGACATTTCCATTGATTTGACATACAATATCACAATGACCAATAATAGGTATTTTATTACCTCCAAATCCTGACACTTTTGTAAAAACTTTTTGTAAAATTGTATTACATAAATTTAACTTTTTAAAGTTTGTCAATGACATTACATTTATATCAGCTCCTGTATCCAAGATACAGTCTAATGTTTTATTATTAATTATTATATCTATGTGCCATGCTTGACTTGAATAATTGTTATTATTAATATTTCTGATTGTTGCAATAAAATGACCCTCAGTGAAATTAGCACTGTCATCATTGGGTTTTGATGACTCTAAGTTTAAATTTCTGACTTTATTGTGACAATTATTTTTAAAACAATATTTAGCAAAATGACCAAAAGAATTACATGACCTGCATTTGACATTGACTGCTGGGCACTTGTAGCGATGATGCTGACCACATCTTCCACATGGATTGATATGACCACTTGACCTTGGCTGTGATGATGATGATGGTGACCCATGACGACTTGAAGATCCAAACTGACTTGATCTTCTTGAAGTTGACCCTCTTAGACTTGACTGACATGATGCTTTCGACTGTCTTGAAGTATTTTTATTATGACTGATTTGAAGAATATTTTCTGTGTGTGTTTGTTGGTTAATTTTCTCTGCATTGCTTTGTGACAATAAGATGGTTTTTGCAATTTCAATCGTTTTTTGTAATGACAATGTAGAATCTTGTAATAAGCGTTGACGGATATGATTTAAATTTGCACACATATTTGCAATAAATATGTCTCTTACCAGAGATTCTCTTAAATTTCCAAATTCACAATCCAAACTTAAATTTTCCAAGTCCAATAGAAAATTATTGATGTCTTCTGAATTATTTTGTTTTCGTGTAAAAAATGAATTTCTTATCATTGTTAAGTTTTTGTGAGGTGCAAAATATTCATCAAACTTTTTCTTGACTTGTCGTAGCGTGCTTGATTCCATGTTCATGTTAAATGATTTGAAAATTTCCATACCTTTGGAGCCAATTGAATGAAGCAGAATTGCGATTTTTCTTTGTTCTGTAGCTTCTTCCAAACCTGACGCTACCAGGTATATTTCGTAGTCTTGCCACCAATTTTTCCATTTTGAATCATTATTCATATTATTTGACAACACTTGCAGATTTGACAGGGCATGAAAATCATGTTGTATGTGTGACTTTTGCGCGTCCTTCGCCATTTTAAATTATACTTAATATTTTTCAATTTATGTTATTAACATCCAACTTCCAGTATTATTATTATTTATTACTATTTATTATCGAGATCCCACTTCTGACACCATGTTTTATTCTATTTAATGTGGATGACTTTATATTAAAACACTGATTGTATTTTATGAGATAGACTTTTATTCTTGTGACGGTTATACAGAGAGCTTGTTAGCGTGACCACAGACGACAATACAATGTGTTACAATCACCTCTAGCACTAGTGATGTGCGACACCAATAGTGATGTTACAGACCGTGCTCGCAAATATCGATAACTAACAATAGACGACGCATTTTGTCAATATAGTAATGACATAGGGCTTTATCAATCTTTAGAAATCTTAACCACCATAGATAGATTAAGCCTCTACATTGGAAGAATCTATTATACATAATCCAACAAACTCCATTTTTTTACCAAGGTGTCACTTTTGGCATGAATTCATGAATTATGTTCGGAGGTTCTTACGCGGAATCGAGGACATGATATGCATATAGATGAATTTTGGTAATGCGAGTTGTCGTGCGAGGCTAAGGCACGTATCGGGGTAATCATTTTTACTTCGTGCAACGAGGCTACGCATTTTGTTCACACTGAAAATAATTGATAAAAATTGATTATTATAATTTAAGATCTGACGCAAGTGTTTCTTGAAAGTTAAAATGATGAATCGCTTTGGCAACTTTGTCTACAGTTTTTCAGTTAAACTAATTTAAGTCGATGTAAACGTTAATTATTTAATTCTTCAATAATTGCAAATTTACTTTGTGGGATCATTTTAATTAAATGAAAATAATTAACTTCGTTTTAACCATAATTATATCCATTCAGTTAATAATTTATTTTCATTTAAAGCATCTATTTTAAAACCGTACTTTTATACATTCAACAATATTGTGTTTCTTTGAACTTAGTAAATCCAATAAATATTTTACTAAAAAAATGTGACAGTGCCTAAAAATAATGTGTTTAAATAATTTATAATTCTTACTGTGAGATTTTTGACAAAGCTGGAAACAAGAAGAAGTGATGCAATAAATAACAGTGGCCTGTCTCATTTTTGATTGAGTCTTTACTAACCTAACCTAACCTAACTCAACCTGAAATCAACTATTACTAACAACTTTTCCATTTAAAAGATTTCATGCAGGGACAAGGAGGGTCTAGATTCAAGATCTAGATCCAGACTAAAGGTCAAGGTCTAGACTAAAAAAAAATTGAAAAGTAGATTATAACTTGTGCCTGATTACAACCTGACATGTGTGGTGATAGAAGGCAAACGTTTGCAAAATAGTAGGATAAATCAAATAGTGTTTACTTGTGTTTGTCTCTATTAGCTTCGGGCAACTAAGATTCTTGTGTGGGATCGGCTACTACAATATAATATACCCCCTATCATAGGTACAGATATTTCGCAAAAATCAAATTTGAGGAAATGATAAATAAATTTCACATTCGCAGCACTGTTGATACATTTTTAATGTGTCGCACTCTAGTCAAAATACGACCAAAGGTTTTGAACATAAAAATACTGCAACTAAAATTAAAAAAAAAAACATTGCTGAAAGATCAAACCAAACGCACTTTCTCGTATTGACTACGCGAACGTAATAGTGATCTTTTTATGAAGTTGACCAGCTGATTTGACGGTTTGATTGATTCAAAACGCCGAAAGCTTTCGGCATTAATATGGCGGAAAAGTTTTTAGTTCCTTTTCGTATTTGTTACAAATTACCCGGGGCCAATCATGGCCCAGGCATTGTCGTTACCAGCCCATTTTAGATTTTATCTGGCGTTCATGCGCGCCGATCATTAGTATCAAATTTATATGTGCCACATGACAAAATACACACGGCGGCCCACAATATTAAATTAGCCAGAAAATCACCTGACGTCGTGACAATACAATGAATATTTCAATCAAAAGAAATCCACCCGGACAATTTACCAAAACGACGCGTTGTGTGAGCTATTCACATTCATTTTTGTTTTGATATCATTAGTATTAATATTCAATGTAAATATTTTTATCACATAAATTCCACCTACGAAATGTGGATCGATTTATTTGATGTGGATAATCCGAACTCTAAATATTGAGCTTCAGTTTTAGATGAATTACACCGCATTATCCTCTGGGCATGAGATTTATTGCCTCTATCAACAGTGCAAAACAAATTTTAAAATGCACCTGATATTAATTTACCGAAGGCTGTTAGAAATTTAAGTATCTACCTACGTGCATTATTTTTCAAATTTATAAGTAGATACAGACGCATGCAAATATGCAGGAATAAGTCATCCCAAGTAAGGTGAGGTTTGTCCATATCTTGGTGGACACTAACGCGTGGTAGGCCGGATCGGGAAAGACCGTATTGTGAGACTCTTTGACCTCTCTAGCCGGACTCTCGACCCTATCGCCTTGCATCGAAGTGAGAGAGATGGCTTCATATCTGATTCACTACTGGACACCCTGACCTCCTAGAATTTCCTCTCCTTCGTTCTCTTAAATTGATACTCCGCACGGCATCCCTGACATAGGTGACATAGGCCCTGAGTGAAATTATTTTTCTCAGTAAAACAGAAAAGGTATGTCTTAAAGTGATAAGAACATTATCTATCTATATTATATTAGCCTGTGAATTAATTTTATCATTTAGTTAGAAATTATGAAGTACAGCCTTACATAATAATATAGTATTATTTGTGTTATTTGGCCATTCGCAAAGCGCGCAGGGTTGGCAATAGACAACATCGCTACGCGCGACGGCTCAGTGGAAATGAGAACGGCACGTATTTACATTTTGACAAACGAAAGTTGTAAACGATCGGATGAGAGCCGTGCGATGTGTGTGAGCCGAGCCCTGCGGCGGGTTGATTTTGTTAACAATTGGTGGTGTTTTGAAATATCTAAAAAATCTTTATATAATGATTGGAATAAAGTGTCACAATATAGCGGAATTAGGAATCACGCAAGTGAAAACATGGAACAAGCATCGGCCTTATCAACAGAGTGATACGTGTATGTGTGTATATGTATGTTATCTAATACTTATGCATGTATTTTTCTATTTTCTACTTTCTACTATAAGTTTTCCAATTTTCATCATTTAAAAATAACTAATATTAATAATTAATAATTTTCATAATTAAAAAAAAAACAACTATATTCCATTGGTCACCATGAGGCAGCAGCTTATGTGGTGATTTAATATATCTTTACTCTGTACATTTCTTTAAATATCATGTATTAATAAATAAATAAATATCAGAGGACAGCAAAAAAATAAGATAAAATATAAATAAACACCATAAAAGCACACTAATATATAGATTAAATTTAGGATTACCCTACTCTAGAAAAAAACTGTCCAAATAAAATATCTACGAATATTAACCACAACCTAATATGGACACATCATAAGAAATACATTGTCAATTATTTAAAGAATATGTTATCATTGCTTGGGGAGGAACAACAAACAGTTGCAAAATGCTCACAAAAATACAGACTAAAAAACTAAGTATGTTAAGTGTGAGACAGCGTATACAATACCCAAATATTTATATATTTAAGCTCAAATATAAGACGCTCCCGAAATACGTGTTTAATAATACAAAGTTTAATTTCGAAATACATGGCTACCCCACGAGAAACTGTGGAGATTTTAGACTTCTAAAAACAATTTTTTCTGGAACCTACAATAATCCCTATTTTAAAGGATTTCAGATTTTCAACGAACTATTAACAGATATTAAAGAAGCTAAAAGCCTTGCTGCTGTTTGTGGGTTACGCCTAAATACTATAAATAATAAGTTTTAGACGTAGTGTAAAGTGTGCATAAATGTCATAGAAATAAGTTGTCATTAGTTAGTAAAGGTTTATACTATATAATTTAATATATATATATTATATATTTATATATATTTATATATATATATATATATATATATATATATATATATATATATATATATATATATATATATATATAAGTAAATAAAAACACAAAAAAATCCCAAAATTAAACTATTAAAGGTAATGCTTCAAAAGCATAGAATGACTAACACTGACCAAGATGTTTGACGTACTAGATTTTTATAAAATATTACCTCAATAATGCTGGATGATAAGGTGAATCAGCAAATACTATTATTTACTACAGTTACAAGTTTAAAAACATTGTAAGTAGGTATCTATCTATTTTAAAAGATTTAACTTTATTGATAATTTCAAAAGGTGCATCGTAAATCCGTTGCAGTGCTCCTCCTTAGGTGGGCACCTTCGCCTGTCAAGGGATTTGACTGATCGCTTTTTGAAACCTCTTTTTATGTTCGGCTCGACTTTTTGCTCGTTTGACATGAAAATAACTCCACAAATATCACACGAGATAATTCTGTTATGTTACCTAACTCCTTTTCCACCTGCGATATTATTGATAGTCTGTAGAATATTGTGATTATCCTGTATAATTGGTAACCAAAACCTTTTAATAAGTGAATCAATTAAAAAATTATTAATGTATAATTTTGTTAATCGTGACGTGTTCTCGAACTATTTTATTATAGACAATATAGTGTTTTGCTAGGTTGGTAGGCACCCTAAAGGCATACCTGCTGATGGCTCCATCGAAACATTAATACAGGCATATACATACTCAAAGGTACATGATATGAATGTAATATTCCTGTGTGCGTGTAATATCTATCTATTTTTATATTTTTTATCTTTGAATTGTAATCACTTATAATATTATTCTTCTCTCTCTCTATTTTTATTGGAAATTATAACCCACTGACAAACTGTTTTGGTATTCTTCAGATGATTATTGTTATTTAAAAAATATATATATTTTGTCTAGTTATTTTATCTTCCAGTATGTTGAAAAGGTATGCAAAGTGTTAAATAAAACAGTAATATTGATTTATGTTGTTTGCACGTACATTCAAGTTGGTTACAGTTTACGTTAATCTAAAATATTCAATTATTATTGTCTATGCAAAACAATAAGCCTTGAACGTTTACATAATGCCACAAATTACGGATTCGTTCCGATATTCGAAAATTATATAATTTTTTGCACAGGTTAATAAATCGTTCCAAATTCAGCTTTATGAAGTCATTATGAAACCAGTGTTAACTGGGTCATGGAACTAGGTACTTAAAACAATGTGCTGATCAACACAAACTCACATTTATATACGGATACACTTACAAAACCCACACCCACCCACACATACACATATTTATACTCATACACACACACACACACACACATACACGTACAGATACACATACAAAAAAACACTCACACACATACACATACATATACACATACAAAACCAACATACATACACATATACACACACACACATACACCTACAGATACACATACAAAAAAACACTCACACATACACATTCATATATACATACAAACCAACATACACATACAAATACACACACACACACACACACACACACACACACACACACACACACACATACCAACAACAACACACACACACTCATACACACACAACCCACACACACACACGCGCGTACTAATATAAAATTTATCATATTTGTAACGTCCCTATTCTGGAAGAAAATTCATAGAATTTAATCTGTTCCGTGTTGGTACATAGAGAAATCGTTAATTTTAGCATTCTAACCTAACCTATCATGGTGAGTCTAACACATAAAACTTAACCCATCCGGCTTTTCAATATTTTTGCCCAGTTTGCAATGTTTCCAAAGTATTTTACAAATTTTTTTTTTACTTTTTGCTGAATACTAAAAAAATTGAAACTAGATAAAATTAAATTTCCGGTGTACATGTATTTTAAATAAATATTGCTAATTATAATCAATACGATTTTGATATCAAACATGAGAAAAGTTGTCAAAAAATCTAACCACAATTTTATGTAATATTTTACTCCAAACGTAGAAAAATTTAGTACAACTTAACTTCGAATTAACATGTCTTTTGTTTAGGGTATTTTTCAGAAAAAGTGTAACTTCACTTTTTATCTCGTTCATGATATGTTAGACTTTTAGGATTTTATTGATGTTATATAATATTTGAGCCAAAGTGAGAAGGATTATTATGACTTATTTTTTTAGCGTAGGAATAATTACATATTTGCGCGTGATAGACAAATGAATGGTAAAACTTTTTATAAAATATGGATCCAAGTGACGACCTTAAAACGCTCGAAAGGTTAACTTTATCAACGAAACAAAAAAAAACGTACTATGTATATAGTAAGCTTAAAAAATTACTCTTACAAATAACTCGACTATAAAATGTAATTCTAACGTTTTTTGCCAGGACGGCAACGGAAATTAAAAATAATATATACATTCGAATTAAAGCTAATGATTTTCGGCCTAGTTAAGTATCCGGGGTTATTGTTGATTTTTATTTTAGGAAATTATTCGTATCAAAATAACATTTAGCAACAAATGGTTCTTATGTCTTTTTGAGATCATTCCTAATCGTGATTTGTTTTTCGTCATCTCTGTACCTGTATTATAATTCAAATTGTCTTTTATTTATGTTTTTTTTCAATTCGAGCATTTATCGAAGATGTCTAAAATATCAACAACCTACCCAATTTATTTTACTGAATTTTTAAAATACCCGTTTGCAAGCTTACAAGGGAGCTGGAAATTTGTCGCTGCGCTAATTGAGGTTTTATAGGAGGAGAGCGGGATAGATTTAACGAAATGTCTAAATTCAAAAATATTCCATTTAGTAGATTATGTAAAATAGGTAGGTACTTATTTAAAAAAAAATGCTGATGCATGGTTACAATATGATGCTTAAAAATGACGAAGATTCAAAAAAGGTAATTTTAAAACAATATTGAATAATTTGTGGACGAGGCTCACCACGTACCGCTTTAGCAAGTCTATATTTTATATATAATACGTTTACATTACATAATGATACCAATGTCATACAATTTAACATTGTCAGAGTGTCGCATCGATCATCCGTTTAGACCGCCAACTATCACGGGGGATAAAAGGCCGTGACGTAACGGTGACAGTTTCAAACTGACAACTTTCATATTTGTAACGAAATATGGGATTGATAGCCGCCATTTTGAAATGAAGGATGAAATAAAAAAATATTATTATTAGGTTTAATTTTACATCGAACGAAATAATATTATATTCTGAATAGACTAATAATTTATCAGGAAATGGATTACCATCACGTTTTTCACAGAATTTCAATAAATTAATAATACAAATTTTTCTCCTTGAATGGCAAGTTTTTTCTAAAAGCTTTTAGCTTTTTCTAAGGTTTTCTAAGCTCTCCCGTAGTAAGCGTTTAAATATGGTTTGAAAGGGAGATATGTAAATACGAATGTTAGAGGGAGCGCGCTAATATTAAAAACGATAATAATTTAGCTAAAATGGTGGAAATATCTTGACTGTCCTAAAACGGGAAGCTTTCCTAGTTGGACAGTCAACCTTGCATAAAATGTAATGAAAATTATAAAAAAAAATCAGTAAAACACGATTCGTTGGAAATAGAGCAAAAATTTCCCAACAAATGCTTTAGTTGCATTTAAAGATTCATTGTGAATTTTTTCATGCCAATAACATATTAAATAACAGAAAAAACGTGTTTTTAATCATTTTCGGAGCGTAGGTACTTAGCGATTTTTTTCTATCGAAGGAATTTTATATAATTAACGTTTCGGCGTAAGAGGAAGCTACAAGCCAAAAATGTGTATATTCTTGGTTTACCTTATATTGTAGGTAATATGCACTAAAATCGCTTGACAAACGGAGTCTAGAAACGTTCGATTTGAAGCACAAAACTGGTGTTTATTTATTTTGTAAATAATTTTATAAGTAAGCAAAAAAATTAAGCAAGTGAAACTGTCACAGATAATTTTAGCTAAAAAAATGTATTTTTTAAATTTGTATCCTTTACGCGTTCATACATTTCTATTGAAAAAAAAATTTTTTGAGTTTATATTTATATTTTTTATTGAGTAATTTATTTTTTATTTGTATTCTACTCAAGGGAAACGATAGGAAAACCTTCAATTTATCTGAAGCATATTTTTTAAAGCTTATATTTTGCTAAATCACTATTTTGATAGATTAATCAAAATAGTGATTTAGCATTAAGCTTCGCCTTAACAAATGTAAGAATTTATCTTCTTAGAACTTAAAAACTTAAAGAGTTGAAGGGAAACTTGTTATAAATCGGTAGAAATGCGGGGGCTTAATATTTTGAAAAAAATATCCACTGCACTAGAGACAACAGCTTTTAGGATACAAAAGCATTATGCTGTGAATTGAAACCATAACAGACCACAAGATTGATCGTCATATCAATTATATTTCATACTTAAATTATTAAGGGTCAGGAGCATAGAATTGGTAATTACTAGGTAGCCGCAGCAGAAACTCTAGCCGACCATTTAATGGTGTTGTCGTATTTGAGTTATGTTTGTATTATTTTGTGGTGTAAAAGGCAAATGCACAATAATAATTAAACTATTAAAACAAATGGATTGTTACGAATCGAGGGTTTTAATACTGGACCATAATGTAGAATATTAAGGCGATTGTCTCTATATAGGATTCAAATCAATTTAACAACGTTGAAGAGGCAATTGTAAAAATTCCACTGTATTTCAATTACTTCAATAAGTACCGTTTTCAACAGATTTTTTTCAATTTTTATTGACTCTCTAATCTCTAATTCATAGGTTCCCAACCAACGAAAGATTTTCTGAGAGGTTGCCGCCCGAAACAGTAAAAAATGATTTTATGGTGAACATATTTTACTATTTCTTTCTAATTATTTTTTTTTCCTAAAAACGTAAAAAAACATATTTTAAAAGGTAAGTAAATGGAACCCTTTAGGGTAATACAACAAAAAGTACTAATAAAACAAGAATAGAAATATACTTTTAAAACAAAATACAAAGTCAAGCAAGTTATAGTATAAATTTTAAATTTACGTTTTAGTAATTTAATATTGTTGTAAAGAAGTGAAGCATATTGTTTCAGAATATAATTTTTAATCAGTTTTTGTCTTGAATTTTGAATGGAATTATAATTTTTTATCAAATTTCCGAATATGAGCTGCTATCTCTGAATTTTAAAGCTTGTTAAAATGGTAGAATATATAAAATTTAAATTAGTAAGGTAAATAAAAAAAATACAGTGTGTGGCAAGCCTACGCACGACGGAAGTGAAACTTTTATTATTCTTCTCTCTCTCTTTTCATTTCATTCTCTCTTTTTTTCTGTCTATTGACATATTTATAAGTAGCATAATGATAAAAAAAAATTAAAAGTTATAAAAATATGGGATTCGAACCCGGGTCCTGCATAACGAGTGTCGAACGCTCTGATTCTAGACCGCGAGGAGAGATATTTCGCGCGACGCGGCGTTATCGGCCTTGATTAGTAATTTTAATGATTCAAAATAAAAATAATTAATCAAAATACCGAGCGACTCTACCGGCTCGATTTTTAAGCTATATTTCTACCAAAATATCATATAGGTACCGTAAATTAAAGTAAAGTTAAATTAACAAATTTATGTAATTTTTTACTACATTATTACAAATCGTTGATAAAAAAAAAAATATATTCAAAATACCGAGCGACTCTACCGGCTCGATTTGTAAGCTATATTTCGACCAAAATATCATATAGGTATCGTAAATTAAAGTAAAGGTAAATTAACAAATTTTTGTAATTTTTTAGTACATTATTACAAATCGTTGATAAATAAAAATAATTAATCAAAATACCGAGCGACTCTACCGGCTCGATTTGTAAGCTATATTTCGACCAAAATATCATATAGGTACCGTAAAGTAAATTAAATTTAAATTAACAAATTTATCTATTTTTTTACTACATTATTACAAATCGTTGATAAAAAAAATTAAAAGTTATAAAAATATGGGATTCGAACCCGGGTCCTGCATAACGAGTGTCGAACGCTCTGCCTCTAGACCGCGGTTATTACGTATTCGACCAAAATATCTAAAAGTTGCAACACGAGACCATTTTATCACTTTTAACAAAAATATTATTAAAAAAATCACAAAAAGAAAAGAAAAAATAGTTAAAGCGGAGATCGAACCTCGGTTCTTCACGACGACAATCGGGCCCTCTGCCTCTAGACCGCGAAGCTGAGTTTGGAGAGTGACCTAAAGTAGGTACATATATAATATTGGCTAGGCTCCTATAGCGAAATGATCACGGTTTTTCATGACGGTCATGAGTTGGTTTTATTCCGGTCCTCGAAATTGCATAACGCGCGTAAAGAAGTTTCACTTCAAAAATAGTAAATTTAATATTAATTGCGGTAAAATGAGGGATTTCGACATGAAAAAGAAGTTGAAAACCCCTGACAATGGTTAAGGCGTTAAGTTGAGAAGTATCATGAATATGTAGTCAAGGTTATTTTAATTTGCATTTCGACTCGGAATGGTGATCTGTGGGGTATCCCAATAGAGTTGTATATCCCTGCCAAGAGTATCCTCCGAATGGTGTTCGGTGTGGTCTCGCAATAGAGTTGTATATCCCTGCCAAGAGTACCTTCCGATGTGGAATGAAGAAAACCGATACTTAACTCCTTATAAAATTTAATTTGTTTTTATTTGGCGTTTGCCATACTCGCCAACTAATTTAAACATATAATCTTAGCACAAAACCAAGGTTTGGATTAAAAAAAACAGGCATGAAATGGAATAAAAAAATATTTTTAAAAACAAGTGGATCGGTATAATTATCTAAGCTACACAAGGAAAACCGTTCTATTCATATGTTTTCAGAATTAGTTTGTTATCTACTCATAAAACCGCATTTCATCAAGTACTTACCCACCTTTCGGTTTATCTCTCTATAATATTGAAATAAGGTATATGGTGTATGTATAGGTATATAGTTTATAAGTATATGGTGATATTTTTTACAGTTTTCAGTTATTTTATAGTATTGTAAATCGCCCTTGGGTGAAATTCACAAAATCTGAAAATATTATGTTTTATTACATAATTTAATTTAATGTTTATTAGGGTGGCACTACACCTATCACTGTCCTATATACCTATCTACTCCGTATTGTTGCTATTTCACGTCGACATGACAGATCACCGCATTGACAGATGCTGGTGCGGCGTTATCCGACTGTCAGTTTAACAGAAACGGTATACCCCATATCATCTACTTAAGTGATAACCGATACCCACCCTGATTAGACACGGAGCGCGGAGGGATAATAGATCTCTACTAAATATAACGGTAAATTGGTACCCCAAGGTATGAATAAAGTTGAAACTTACCTATTCTAACTGAAAAGTATTGTAAGAGATAGACTCTGATTTTGTTCTTTGGCTTTAACGCGTTTTATCTGTACTCTGGTTTATTAAAAAAATGTACCCACCTTACACGGCACCCACTCTTTTACCGATAATCTTATTTTTAATTCAAGAAAAAATGTTACCTAGAAATGTGTAGGTACATATTTTTACCTGATATTTCTCGACAAGAAATGTACGTACATATGTACAGTCATCATTAATTTTCTATCACTATAACTATGGAGCTCTGAAATATGAATTAAACAGTTATAAAAATTATTTTTTTTAAGAAAAGAGATTTTATAAAAAAAGTGTTGCAAATTAGACGACGGATATGGATTAAAAAAAAAGTATAATAGATTGTCAATAACTCCCTAGAATTTCAAATAGAATTAAAGAACCATAATGGTAATATGTTAAATTATAGATCTATTGAGGTTTTACGATCGATTTTTTTGTTTCCACAATTTACGTAGTAGCGACGTCACTGACTCGTCACAAGTCCCATGCAATATTTAACAAACTCTCTTTTTATTGTTTGTCATTTGAATGAGGAAGAGAACAAAAAACAATCTTATTTATTTATTTATTTTATATACAGACAATCGTATAAGCTCGGCGCTTGAATAAGCTAAGAAATCCCCTCTAGTTCAATGAGCATAAATGCCAAGTCGCTGTCAATCAGGCGACTATCGGCCAGCGTGAAATGTGGCTGAGCTCTTTCCTCCGAATCCGGCACCAAAACTCTGATAGACAAAATACACGAGGAAAATCGCTAATAATTCAAACCCCCCAATAAAAAAGTATAAATCTCATCAATCCTGTCTTAAGACCTAGGTTTTTTTTAAAGACTTTTCGATCAAATTTTAGAGAGCTATCTGTGTTCTATTTTTTGATCGATCTGATTCCAGTTTGTGAAGTCATTCTATGATGGGATAGAAATTTTGTCCACTGAATAAAAAATGGATTTCTTTTAAAGGCTTTTCCTCGTAAGTGTTCTTTGTATGTGGTGCTTTTTTAGTAAGGGGTTTGTTTCAGTTTTTAGTATAGATTGGTTGGGCTTAACATAGGCGGGGGCAGTGTGCGCTTCAACGAAGCTTATGGGCGGGTTTCACGCGTCACTAGGACGTAATCTCCTTAGCGGGCACCTTGTCGTCCTGTAGTCCGCTCCGGGGTAGGAACTAGGAACTAGGAAGCACACAGCACTCCAAACACAACCATTTTACGTAGGTACTCAACTGCTAGCTTAGAACATCATGGATTTATCCTACCTATAGCACTAAGGAGATAGAAGCAACGCAGGGAGCATAGGTAGACATAAAACAGCATGGATGTATATATTTTAGATAGTTAGAGTGGATATCGCCTGACTTTGCACTGATATGCCAGACGATTTGCTACAATTGCCATATCGATTGTTAGGCTTAGGGGCTCAAAGATAACTTTACGCAATGAAAAAGATATGTTTTGTACGGAAATTTTCTTGCATTAAGAATCAGCAATGCATTTGAATATGAACCTAGAAAGTAGGTAGTTACCTAACCATTCGGAATTCGGCCATCGTCATTCGTCATTCGGCATTCAGCATTCGGCATTCGGCATTCGGTATTCGGCATTTGGCAATGTTCAAGATTTGTCAAAAGCAAAGTGCAATTTTTATGCTGTTTAGTTTGGATGTAAACAACTGTGACAGTAAATAATAATTGTTATTACTGCCTGCTTGATCGGAGAACTCAATCCCATCTGCTGGTGTTTTCGGTGACAAGAGGCGTGCTGAAGCTACCCACTCAATCACCTTCAATAAATCAAGTACCCAACTAATGAAAAGCGTAGGTAGGCGGAATTAAATAATGCCTGTATAAATCTGCTAGGTAAGGTACAGACACATAAAAGGAACATCAGTAGTCAGCGGCAATCAAAGCGCTATCGTGACGTGTATTTACGCCGTAATCCTTTACCCTAATGGCAAGTTGCAAACTCATGGGATTCAGGGCTCAGTCCTGCGGAGTAGAGAGCTAAAGCCTCACTTCTGTCGCGTGATCCCCGCTGGGTTCTTAGGAGTCATCTATAAATTACACAATACATCTAGGATCGCGTCACAGCATAAGGGGAATGATTACACCCTGATTGCCCGAGTCATTGAAGTGTCAGATGAGGGGATCGCAGACACGAACGGTGCGGACGAGGCCGTGGAACTACCGTGCTAGAAGAACTAACAAGCAGAATGAGAAGTTGAATTGAAAGTCTTGACGGACAAATCTTAATCGATGATTGATCGACTGTTGTGAAAAGGCTAAGGTTCAGATCATCGTTTGGTCAGACAACAAATAATATAATATATCATCATTATTTATCCAGCGACACTCGGCATACATTTTTTTATATCTCTGACGTAATTGCTAAGACGAATAAACTCTTGTATAATAAAATATGTGGTATGTTTCCAATAAGGCTCAGTGTCCGGCACAATCTTAAAATCAAATCAGTACTTACTAAATTGTATTGTGTAGCGTAGCCAACGTTTTGTTTAAGAAGCCAACTGACTAATGTAGTAGGTAACTGGGCGGTCCATTTAACAGATCGCTCTAAAAGGGTTAGGTAGGTCGCATAGGAATCCTGCAAATCGTTCAAACTTCCATCTTGGGATGCCATCAATCATCAGGTCTCCCCGTGGGCGGCTAATGGCGCGAAACAATCAGCGAGATGGCGGGAGGAAGGGCGCGAAGAAGGGCGGGCGGAAGTGCGGCAATTAAGTCCCGAGGAAGTCTGCGTATTAATGCACTTAATGAAAAGCTTCCCTCGGATGGCGGCAAGTGGATGCATGTCATTAGCTGCTTATTAATATTTTAAACACCAGTTTAACTTCCTTAAGAGATTTACAAAATATTTTGGTAATTATTCCCGTGAAAGGTCACACTTGAATTTTCTAAACATGAATTCTGTAATGCATTTTTAATGAATGTAAGACGATGCCTCTTCTCTTACTAATAATTGCGGCAAAATCACCTAACGGCTACAAAACGTAATTGTTATACTTTGAGTGTTTTTTCACAGACTTTAATGAACATGAAAGCTTTGCATTTTAATAAACAAAGTGTGTGTTTCAACGGATCCGAAATCAAGATAAAAACATAAATTTTAAACTGAAATCTTGATAATTGTTAAACACCCGTCATCAGGGAAACTTGTACGTATTATTTAAATGGCCAGGCTTTGTAATAATATATAACCGTTGAACGAGGAAGCCGTTCCGATTGGAGTGAGGCTAAATATGTCTTTAAAGTTTCATTGTTCGGCGGTGGCTGCCATGCTAATGTTGCCGGCTTTAATTGCTGTAACCCCCCCCCCGTCCTTTTTTATAAACACAAATAACGCCATTAAAATATACAAGACATTTTGGAAATGGCCCAAATACCCCAAGATGGCGAACACGATTATTTGGCATTATCTCGGGAAACGGTTAATGGCTAATGCATGAATAATACATGTACGAATGCTTGCACTGTAAGATTGCAACACAAAACATTTAATTACACGCCATTGTATTTATACCCGTCTTAATAAAACAACATAATTAGATGCCATCATTTCCATTCTTTCGCAGCTAAAATTGCGGAAAATGACTTTGAAATAAATTACAGTTATCAAAATCGGAATACTGTTTTTGTCTAAATAAATTTAGGACTTTTTAATAATATGTTTAATTTAAGATATCCCTGCATTGGTTACATGTAAAAAAAATTGAACTGGTTAAAGAATATGTTCTTTTAGGTGTTAGATGAATTAATTGCTTTTTCAAGTGGGATTTACAAATAAATAAAGTCAGTGAACGACTAAGAGCAATTAGTTAGTGAATTACATATTAAATGTATTCTACGTTCCATATCACTTTTAAATTTTTTTTACGTGTTTATTAAAAATAAATAATTTCATTAATAATAAATTAATACTTAATTAATAAGAAATAATATTTCATTATTTTCAGAAAATATGTTTTAATGTACATTTCACACAATGTTACATATGAGATGTAACCACCATAGGTAATGAGGGATGTGTGTTGAGACTTTTGTGTTGAGGGATGCGTGTTGAGGGATGCGTGTTGAGGCTTGTGTGTTGTGTTGTGTTATTATATTCGTTATATTAAGTTCATATTTTCAGTGTGTTTTTTAAGATGAAATTCAAAATGTTCATTAAAAAGTATTCAAAAAAACATTAGTCCCGGATATTTTTAAACGAATTTTCTAACTGTTTGTTACATTTTGGATATGTGAGAATTGATGTTTGTTTTTTTTTTCCATTTTGGAGTTGGGAAAATTGATGTTTGTCTGAGTTTTATATATTGTTTAAATGGTGCAGTAACATGTACCTACACTTATTACTTATGTATCATTAGCTGAATCTGTTGTAAGGTATGGAATTATAGCTTGGGACTTTCATTTAAGTAAAACAAATATCAATCATGTTCAATTAGTGCAAAATTCATTAATAAAATTTTTAGATCATATAATTTTATAATTGAATGTGAATGTGAATGGTAAAAAAAGGCGGGAAGTCATGGCACGATCAAGTGAATCAAACAATTGATTTGAGTTGTGGGCAAGACGGTGTATGAATGTGAATGAGGCACGGAATGTGTGCCGAGACTAAGTTCTTTGATGGTCAGTCCTCTCTGCTTACTCCTCTTTGCGTGATGATTAGTTAGTTCATTTAGTTACAAAATTATATTTCAGCACTTTAATAACCCTACATAATTTGTAATACATACATAGACTGTATCACACTTATAAATTATCAATACTCGTTTTACGTTTAATGAAGGACTAATCGTCCCTAAGCATAAATATACATAGATATTGACAAAGAACGTTGGACTCATAGACATATGAATATTGTATGTCTGTGGTTGGACTATATGACACCTATGTAAAAATGTAAAACCGAATATGTTGAAGTCTTGGCTTGTTGAAATAAATAGTTTGTATTAGACCATGATCTCTAATATAAACTTATTTATTTCAGTTATATTTTGAGTTCGTTTTATTATAAACATATACTATAAAAATTATATACTCCTCAAAACTTAAATTGATTTTTATTACAGGAAAGTTGTGTTAATCGGAATCTTAAGTGTTCTAAAATAGAGAAAGTTCAATGGCCAAGTGAGCTTTTTCATAACATATTCAAGTGCATTCCATAAATAATAAAGTTCAGGAAATTGATACGGCGTGATCCGGAATCACTTAGGCGGCAGTGTGCACTTGTCCGCCCACGTGATCTGGCCACGTGTCTGGCAGGCGCCACGTGGGCGGGTGGTACAGGGGGAAGCTGACTGACGCACCCTGGAGTAGATGATCTGGGCGCCGAGGGTTGCAGCTTCCCAAAGCAGCTATTGAATTGAATAATACCTACTAAAGATGTGTCGTGGGTGAAGAGGGATGGAATTAATGGTGCTGCGATTATTTTTGATTTCGATTGAACCGTTGAGTTTAGTAAAGTTAGTCTATGACTCTATGATGTTCATCTGATTTAGGCGCTTTTATCTCTCTTCATGAAAAGTATCGTGTAGATTAGGCAAAAACGCTCATAAATGATATAATCGGACAAGCCTAGGCACCGGTTTAATAAATTAATAAAATATTCTAAAAAAAATCAATTTTTCAGTTCAGAGCTCTCCTTTCTAAACGGCCTATACAAAAAGCTCTCGATTCTCCGCGCTTACGGTTCGAAATTGAATTTAATTCGAATGGTTGTTTAATTCCATCGCGGGCTTTCGGCGCGACACATCGCCTCTAACGGAATTAACGGCGGGCGGGCCGCGTGGCGCAATGTAATTTATCGAGCGCATGATTGGTTACCACTGCATTTACGACCAAACTAACTGACTAACGATTGCGCCTATTTTACCCTTAGATTATGGAGATAACGACGATTCAGATCAACGATGAAAGTAAGTTGCAAAAATGTCATAGATAATAGAAAAGAGCGAAATGCGTCATGAACCACGAAACTATGAGTACAAAAGATTCGACACACACACACACACACACACACACACACACACACACACACACACACACACACAAACACACCCAAAACAAAAATTCACATAAACCAATTACATAACTTTCATTAGCTCCGTCGTTTTGATACTAGAGGTGGGTCCTGTGAGAACTTTTCGTTACTGGGTACAGTGAGTACAGGTACAAAAAATATCTGTTAAAAATACCGGTTACAAAATACTCACAAGTATTTTTATACCTATCTGAGGAGGGGGGACAGAAAGTAATAAATACCCAGTCCCAGTAAAAAATACTTGTGAGTATTTTGGAGATTTGTCACATGTACAAAGTATTGCATGAAAATACCCTGAACTTTTACCGGGTACGATAAATACGCTTCACCTCTATTTGATACTCTATGCAGTTTGATGCAGCGCCCTTGAGGTGATTTTGCACAAAAACGGCGCTATACAAATCATCCAAATATTATTATTATTATTATTATTATTGATAGTAGATTTTCCCCAATTTATTTGTCCTTTGTTTATTCTTCTTTGAATATAACAATTCATTATCTATGTCCGTTGTTATACTGTCGTATTGATCAGCTGAAGCTGCTCTGGGAAATATTTAAAAATACGAAAAGCTCTGTATATATCTATACCTCTCTTTCTCTATCATTAGCTCCACGTGTAACCCAATCTAGATTAGTTAGTGATACCTGTGTAAAACCATTTGGAAACTAATTTTCTTTCTTAGAACATGAACAGAGTTACAGCTTCTTTGGTCTACCACCTTAAAAGTGAATGGTCAATTATTAATTGTGTATTTACAAAAAATAACAATGTAAAAAAGTATGTAAGTTCAAAATCGAAATCGAATAACTTGCTTCTTCAAATCTAGCATACAAGAAAATATCTCTCCGATGACCAACCTAACACATCCTCCATCAAATTTTTATCAATGCCTATTTTACGCGAAATCGCCCCGATTTACAATATCACTTATTTATTCGGATTGTCACAGAGAATGGCCAAGCCTGGCATAGTACACATTAAACAATACATGACACCAGTACCTACAGTATAGTTATCTGGGTTATGGACCATGCGAATTAGGAAATCATTGATTTCGAATCAATTGGTTTTGCGACTAAATTAATGCCTCCGATTGGCAAGTGCAGCGGTTACTTGATTTGTTTTTGGAGCAGTTTATTTCAATGCTTATATTACAATTTTCAAAATAACTAATTACCGTGATAGAGCCATCAGTGAGATTAGAGTTTGGTTTCGGGAATTCTATCTTTCACAGCAAAGCTTTTCAGTGCTTTCCACGTTCATTCTACGCATTGAAACAACGATGGTAAAATCGAAACATCCGATTTCAAATTACTAATAAAACTGGATGGCGTTTCGAATTAATCGATTGGAAATACGTCGAGTCATAGTTTGACTCCTGTTTCTCAAATGTTGGCGTTACATAGTTTTTTGAATTGCATAAATCAGTAAAACCCCTGAGCAGAACTCTGGCGTCATGAAATTCATATACTTTTTTCATTTTGCAAATCCCATCTCAGCTCACCACGAAGATGAAGGAAAAGTGAAAAAACGTGATGATTATATAGGCATACATTTTTTTGAAGAAAGACTAAATTTCCCATGGCCAGGTTACAAAGCAACTGAGAGTTTTTGAAAAACTTCTACGATAATCATTATAAGCGTAAAATGCTACTTGTGCTATCGTGGAGGACGTGGATAGCATAGGAATTGAACGCTCTCACTCCCGAGTGGTAACCCGATGTATTTGTTCACTCAGCTACTAACCGGTAGGTATGATAATGTTTTGCATCTAAGAACACTTAGTAAGTAAGTAATTGAGCAAATTTGTGGTAATTCAGAAGATTTAATATTTTAGATAATAAAGTAAAGCGCAAACACCCGAATATACTCGTGTAATTGAACTGTTTCTCTCGAGATAATAATATAGGACTGTAAATAAAATGGTCTGATAGTTCGTGTAATTGTTGTATTGTAAAAATATTTCATGTCCAGAGATACGTAGTTTCAAAGAGTTTTGTTATTTGAATATATTTACATAATTTTAACGTGAGCTTCTAATGTTAGTGCCTGCACAATGTAGTATTCAAAATCAGGTTATACATGCAAAAATTCACTTGAAAACTTATGCAGGGAACGCCTGTTAAAAATTACGATTAAGAATGATTTTTAAGTTCGCAATATAATGTTAGTGTTTCAAAATTATAACTTAGATTGACTTCAATTTAGCGTCACGAGTTCTAGCGATTTTCCGGTCAAAAATTTGTCATTCCCATTCGGGGTAGGTACGTTGTGAGGCTCAACGTAGTTGGGAAGAGAAGGAGATATTGAAAAGAAAGGTTGGGAAGTACCTTCGTGGCTATTCAGTATATCATGTAGTTTTTTTGGCAACTAGCACTCCTTTTTTTAGCATAACACAAACATCATACAAAAAGCCATAACAAAAAACAAAAGATTAAAAAAATTATTGCCATATTACAAAAAAATCCTTAACTGTTGCACGAGAAATGAAAAACCCCTATACAGACTCTAACTAACTAACTAATCATCACACCGTTTCCCCGCAGTTGTAGGCAGAGAGGACGGACCGCCAAACAACTCGGTCTTGGCACACACTCCTTGCCTCATTCACATTCATACATCGTCTCATACATACTCTTCTATTGTTCTGACTCTTGACATGGCCCGACTTAATTCACTTGGTCGTGCCATGTCTTCCTCGGGCGTCCCAGACTTCTGCTACAATTCACATTTTCATCGTATATTCTCCTTACACTCCTTTCTTCGCTCATTCGGTCTACATGCCCAAACCTTCTAAGCGTCCCTTTCTTGATCCTACTCATTAAGCTTGCATACAGCCTTGCACTCTTTGCGGATCTCCACATTCCTCACATGATCATACATGGTTTTACCACACATACGCCTCAGGGATCTCATTTCAACAGCATTCAATCTACTTTCATCCTTTCTTTGCCAGTTCCATGCCTCACTTCCATAAATAAGGGTAGGTACCAACACTCCATTGTGGACTGCTAGCTTCGCTTCTTTGGACAATTTTTTGTTTGCGCCAACTGCGTTCAGTCCTCTATTAATGGAGTTACCTGCATTTACTTTTCTTTCAATATCTCTGTCAGCCTTCCCATCTCTCGTAAACATGCTTCCTAAATACACAAACTCATCCACCTGCTCCAAGTATTCCTCATTCACAGCTATATTGCACACTGTTTTCGTACTCTCTCTTTCAAACACCATTATTATATCATTAATTCATTCTTCATGCATACTTCGTTCATCCTAGACACGAGAGACTGCAGGTCATCCATACTATTAGCAATCAGCACCGCATCCTCAGCATACAACAGGCAACATACTTTGAGATTACTCAAATTCGCGCCCAATCCCACCTCTTTCAATTCTTGCATACAATTATCTATGTATAGATTGAATAACCACGGTGACATTACGCAGCCTTGTTTAACACCTTTTGTGATATCAAACCACTCCGTAAAACCACCGTTCACCCTAACACATGCAACGCTTCCCCCATACAGAGACACAATTGCCTCAGTCAGATTCGTATTCACTCCATACTTGGACAACACCTTCCATAGGTTTTTCCTGTCGACTCGGTCGTATGCTTTTTATAGATCTACAAAGGCACAGAAAAGTTTCTGGTTTTTTGCCAGAAACTTCTCAGTGAGCATACGCAATGAGAAGATCTGGTCCATGCACCCCCTTCCACTCATAAAAGCACCTTGCACATCTCATATTTTATCCTTTGTTTACTTTCTTACCCTTTCAATCAAAATTCTACCACACAGCTTGCCAACTGAACTTAGCATGCTAATAGCCCTATGATTCCCACATTCCATACGTGACCCTTTACCTTTGTATAATGGCATGATCACAGCCCTTCTTCAATCTAAAGGCGTGTAATCCTCCTTTAAACATTGGTTAAAAAGATTGCACAACCATGTGAGAATTATACAGCTTTAAAATATTCAGTAGCAATATTGTCGAAACCGACAGCCTTACCATTCTTCATACACTTAATTGAACTTTCTATATCATCCATGCTAATTTCGGTAACATTCAGTCCATCATCATTCATATCTGATTCGCCGCTGGAATCACTGTCACTCACTTCGCTTTCGAAGACTTCCTCGAAATACTTCATTCATCTCTCTTTTATTTTTTCCTCATTCGTCAACATTTTTCCATCTTGCGATTTTATCGCTTTCATGCTACCATTTTCTCGGCCACACCGGGACCTTTTGACTTCCTTCCAAAACAAACTTAATGTTTTCTTGGAAATGGTTTGTCATTTTCATTCCTTCTTCCTTTTCCAGGCGTTTCTTTCGCTATTTCACACCAACTCTTACTTTTTTCTTACATTCCTTATATACTTCTTTCGCTCGATCCTTCTCTTCGCTGGAGGCACTGCCAGCCGCAATCAGACATAACCATACTTTCTTCTTCTCTGAGACCAGTGCTTTAATCTCATCATCCCACCATGCATCACCTTTCTTCCTACCTTGCGTACTTATTCCACAAACCTCTCAAACACAGACTCAAAAAACCAAAAAAACTTTTACATCGAATTATTCATTAAACGATATTTAGTCTAATTATTTGATTTCACGCACTTGATGAAACTACTGGTTGTAAATTAAAATAACATCCCTATGACAAATGCATCAATTTCAAGGGATATTAAATAAATCGTTGAACCTAACAAGAAGGGGAGGTGCGAGTTTTCCCCTGGTACCGGATCTCGTTTCTTCCACCCTTTCCCTTTACCAACTTCCCCTTTTCCAAATACGTCCTCAGGGATGACTAAAGGCGGCCTGTAATCCCATAACACCCGTTTCCTAATACTAAAGTGTGCGGAAAAAAATAAAGCACCTAGGATTGGACTTACCAATGAGGTTTTCTTTAAAAACTATGTGGAACGGCAAACAGTTTTTATTTACTATGTTTTTTTTATTTTTAAATGAGCTTGTTTTTGTAAAACATATATATAATTAAATAAAAATAAAAAAATTGTAGTAATAAATAAATTCTAAAGTCAAAAATCTCTAACGGTGAGCTCTGTCGTATTAAAATTGGCAAAGCCGTTTTTGTTTTGAATTTACAAGGCTTCGCAACTTTTCCGAAATCACTTTTTCAAACTACTTTTCACTTCTTTTGTGATCTTTTTATCATTGAAATATTAGAGTATCTGAACAAAAATTTATTTAGTATCTGAATGTACTATATTGAGTGAAAAAAATATGAAAAGCTTTAGATTAAAAACGGAGCAACTATACAAGACGTCTTATCATTAATACAAATATTATTAATTATTATTTTTTCGATAAATTAATGTTTTTTAAGACAAGATTTTATTTATGCATAGCACAAAGGATAACAATTATTTTTATAAGCAATAATTGTTCGCCTGAAACACTCATCCACATCTAAAAAATCTCTAAAAATGTAACAAGCAGTAATTTTTGAATGAAACACTAGCATATATTGAATAATTTCGCGGGTAAGAAATAAGCCTCCATAGCTCAGTGGTCAGAGCTTTCGACCGGAAATCGAATGGACACGGGTTCGAGTCCCGTTGGCGTCATGTATTTTTTATCAGGAGATTTTTTCAATGTGGATGAGTGTTTCAGGCGAACAATTATTGCTTATAAAAATAATTACAAATATTATTATTATTTTATGACTGATTCTTTTAGAATTTCTAGAATACATACAAAATACAATACATTGCATACATTTCTAGAATACAATAAAATACAAAAAACTTAAGACAACTGCTTAAAATGTATCTGTTTTCATGAGACGCAACTGCACTGTACAAAAAATACAAATAAAGACTTGTTCTGCTTAGCGTCGAATTAATTCAGTACTTTAGGGCAATTCATTGAGTTGGCGACAGAGAGGGGGGAGGAGATATTTCGAACTCACCCCCTTTGATCTTTTGCACTCCTGGTAAGACGGCAACCCTTTCATTATAAATGATGAATCCTGCTACTTTACGAAGTAAATCAGTTTTACTTCACTAGGACTTATCAGCCCTACTAACTGATGTTTGGTCTACCTTCAGTCATAGGACAATCGGCCAGAAATGCACCAATTCAATAGTTTTAAAATAAATTTCAAAAGTTTAGTATTATATAGCTATTAAATGCACCTACATTTAAGCTTTTATATTTTTAGGATTCATGAAAAATATCGTTAAAGTTCTGTTCTATTATTCTGCTTACTATTTTAAAATTGCTGTTTAAAGTACCTAATTGGAGCAATATTATGACTTCTGTATGTTGTCTATAGCCTAGTTGATTAGAGCTGCTATGAAATTAAATTCTAACATTTTTTTTAATATGTAAACACATGATCAATGATTTAAAAGAAAAAAATATTTCAACAATTTAGGTTAATGGAATGTCAATAACAAATTAGTCGGAATAGATGCGAGACATCTTTTAGTAGAGTGTGAAACTACTAAGTTAGCTTTATGATTAATTGAAGATTAGAACGCGAGCTTACGAAATTTTTCCAATAAATGTTTTAAAATATCTTTTCAAAATGCCCACATTTTGGCCAGCGTGCGCTCGCGGGTGTTTGCAAATTGGCCAACATGTGCTAAATAAGGTCCAGTGTATTGTGTTGGTGTATTGAGAAATTATAAATATGATTATTTTTATATGAAAAAATATAGACAAACGATTATTGAAGAGCATACCTAAGTATTTCAATGTATAATTTGCAGTTTTATTTTCGATTATATTATTTAATTTTTTAAATAAATCTAGTGTATATTATTTATTCAAAATTGTTGCATTAAGTACCAAGTGTTTTACCTGTTGTTGCGAGAAAAGATGTTTATAGACCAGGTAATATGCAAAGAAAAAACATTTTTGCCACTAAATCATAGATTAGTTATATTGATTAAATAATACAGGAAAAGAATAAACAAAAAAAAGAAATTAGTAATAATCTTGTTTAATACAGAATTATATAAAACAATAGCAACAAATCACTAATGATAATAATAATTCAGAAGAACTTTTTATTTATTTATTAACATGAAAAATAGATCCAAGGGCATGGTAAATAAAGTATTGCATCATTTTTGTTGAAGTAACATTGAATATGACACGGCGCCACTACTTGAGTACTGTTAAGACGACCCAAGACTCTAATAACAGAAGTTTACTCGACGCTCAAATTTTAATTATTTCTGATAAACGCATTACTAGTATTTCTGATATACAATTGAAATATTTTATGTAAAAGCATTTGAAAAATTTATAAAACGAATCTTGACTATAAAATTACGCTAGGAACCAGATTTTATTTTTCTAGACGATGAATAAGAAGCTTCTCCAGGGATTCCTCTATAAACATTTGAGGTTTTAGTAATCCGCTCATCAGAAATAATTAAACTAAACCCTATGGAAATATCGATTGTGTAGGCCTGCTAGGGCAAAGTCGACCTTAGGTCCGTCTATTATGCTGGGGGGTGCACTGAAAATTGTTTTTAATCGACTTCATCGCTTAAGTAATTATGATTCCCACTTTATTTTAGAAATTTGATAGGGCAAATTCAACCGCAGGTCTGTCCAATACACCAGGGCCACGTGTCGCATATTATTGTGCACGGCTGCTTCACTTACCTACACCTGCTTTATTCTAGAGTATTGTCTCGTCTTAAGTTCTGTATACGTCGTGATGTTGTCCATACAGAACCATTATCGCTGGAATCCAGCCTATTCCCCTCTACCCAGCGACTAGATAAAGGGAACAGGCTTTCCTACTCAGCGATTACAAACAATATTGCATGGGTACTACCTAAGTTGAGTATGGAACATTCAATATAGGCCCTACTTATCTGCATAAACGAGCTTCCTCTATCCACTTTACCTATCGGTCCCTATTAAGTTTTTTGTATAAGTTGAATAATTTGAAGCAGGCGGTTGTTTATCAAAGACCGCGGTTAATAACAACTTCATCTCTTCGTCTGTTTTACGGATTAAATTAAAGCCATTAAAGATTTCTTTGCCATCATAAATTAAATTGCGCATACTCCAACATTCGCTGTTTGTATTAAAACATATTCTGCAAAAATCATGAAATTTTTTTTGTCTGTTGTGTTGACTTTTGCGGTTTTTTATACAAAATACATGGTGAGTACGACTAGTTACTTTCCTGAGATTATCCATATTGCATATTTGACTTGTATTGTTTATTAAATTTACCCCATATCGATTGTAAACAATAACGTTTTTGTACTTACCTGGTAGGAATAAGGCATCTTTTGTTCAATAAATCGTAGGGTTGATTTGCAAATAATTAATCCATCAAGACGAAATTTGCGACTTACATAATTTACCAAATTTTCAGGGTTGTTAACCTCACCCCAAAGAAAATAAAAAACTATGGAAGGCTTTTTTTTCACAGTTTTTAGTCACCCCCCCCCCCTTCCCAGTATGATTGCATTTAAATTCTCCGGCGTGGTCTTTTAGAAAGCTAGGCAACTGTATTTGTACCTGTTAGATTTGTGATCTTTCAGGATTTTATAAAATAGGTATATTGAAAGAGAACGCGATGTTCCATCACTTTTGTGGGATGATCCCCATTGCCTACGCCTTGTTTATAACAAAAAAATACAATCACTCATAAACTCATATTAAGTCGACATCGATTCATTTATCCTACGCTTTTGATTGTTTACGAACCTAATGTCGACTTCAATAGAAGGTCAAGCTTCGCCGCCCAATCTCCGATATCTACAAGACACAAGGCACAAGACTCAAGCCACTGTCGACCCAACCGCAGTGAATAAAACATGCCAACATAAGACCCCCGATTCATTATTATTTTATTGAGGTGATTATACTCCTGACCACTTCAAATATCGGCTCCCACTGACGATCGGCTGACGTGTCTTCGCTCCGACCCTTTTATCTACGCGCAGTAAAGTAGACCGCATATCCGCCTATTGGCTCAGATGTTTACCCAGAGTTGCCTGTTGCAGTGAACAGTATTTACACGAGGCTGGATCCATCCACTGGAGTCATATCTTCGGCCTCCCTTTGAAGTGGCCCCATCTGGCGGTACCGGCTCCCGACTTACTCGAGACAATATTTTTTCCCCTGTTAATCGCCACCGTCTTACATCTTGCCGTGTCATGATAACTTTTTCTAAGCGTACACTTTTCTTGATCATTAAAGGATATAAAACTTTTAAACGGGCATTAATAACACGATATTGATGGCGTTCAAGATGTTTAACGGCTGACGTTTATTGTATAAAAGCTGCTCGGTCGTGTGTTCTAGGATCGTAGAAAGGTTTTTGTTATGAGTTTCGCGGTCACGCCACGTTCAAAGTAATTTGGTGTAAATTATCCGAACCTGTTAAAAGTGACTTTTTTATGTGTGTTTGATTAATAACCGTCACAATATATCGAATTACTAGATTTATTTCGTTTTTAGTTTGAGTATACCTATTACAACACTATCCAACCATTGAGCTGCGTTCATTCAACATTTTTAATAGTTTTTCCATCATAAAAAAACCTGAGTATATTTATGTAGGTACCGATGGAATTATCACATGATCCCAAACTCACTCAGCACATATGTGGATATGGTTTCATACCTACTCATGTCTTCTAAATGTTGCGTTGAGTTGATAAATTGAAAATCTTATTTCAGAGTAGCTTAAGTACCAAAAATCTGACAAAGTATTCATAATATTTATTATCTGCAACTTTTTTCAAAGCTTTCATGGTTTTTTTTTTGCAAAGCCTCGTTTAATCTGCACGGAGAAAATTGAGTTTTCTGATAAACTTTTAGCAAATTCCTAATATATTGGAACACGTGTTCATACACCTGCATTTGGCTTGATAATGTACGAAATGCGAAAAAATTATAATTTTTATTAACACGTGTTCCAACTTACTTACTTACTTGTTACTTTTTTAGATAAACTCGCAACTTTCTCAACCTAAACCAGCTCAAAACAATATACTATGCACTTTGTCAATCTTTAAAGAGTATGGTATCATAGCATGGGGAGGAGCAAACGCTGCCACCATTGATCCAATCTCTGAAGCTCAGAAACTTATAATAGAGATTATCCTCAAACTACCGATCACAAGCAGCTCGGATGAAATCTTTAGGAAAATCTGTGTTATGGACATTATGCAACTTTATGCCAAAAACATACTAGCTTTCCTCTTCAAACACAAAACCACTTTTGACAATGTTCAAACTGCTCGTGATACTAGAACTAAAGGACATAATCGCTTACAAATCCCTTTCGCTAAAACAACTTTTGGCCAGAGAAATTTTAGATATTTTGCTCAATAATGCTATATAATGCTCTCCCACTAGCCATTAGATTGTACTATTTTTTTTAGAAGTACAAAACAGACACCAAGTCTTGGATCATCTGACAAGATAGATCGAAGATCAAAATTTTTATAAAAACCCCTTCATAAGTATGTACTCCAACTAGGTGCTGATTAACCAATTTATTATTATTATTTATTATTTTTTATCATTTTCACATTGTCATTTAATGTAATGAAATCTTATATATATCAAATAATTTGTAAACACTAATTTATGTATCCAATACGTCTGTCTCGACACAGGTATATCCTAGTGAGACAGACTCGATAAACACCTGTAAAAAAAACTTTATATTGATAATAAAAAAAAATAAAAAAAACACAATGTGATACAATTTTCTTATTTTACTAAAAAGTTTACCAGGATACCTATTTGAGATTTAAGGACCTGCAATACCGTTTTTAACGGAATACCAATAATTTGAAGAGATTCATAAGAAAATTAGCAATACTCATTTTTCTCAGTGTATCTACAATGGGTTATCTTGAATGGGTTAGTTCCTATTTTGGAAATGTGTATTTTTGTGTGTTTAAGGTGAAAAAGTGAAGGGTGGTCTTTGCAAATCGCCCTTCAAGTGCTATAAATATTATTTTTGAAAAATTGTATTCAATTCTATTTGGATGACTAATTTTGAAGAAGAATCGAAGTCACAACGCCCAAGCTAACGAGGTAATAAATATTACGCAACCGGAAACATCTTCGCAGCATAATTTAAATTAAAGTAATTATATTTAGTTGAATCGTCTTCATCAAAGAGAAACTGAAAGCAACACCTCCGTAACAGATGATATTTAATAGTAACGAAGACCTCGTCAATTTCTCGAACCATAAACATGTTTCTTGTTATCCATTAAACAGTTATTAAGGAAAATGATTGCAATTTGCAGAAAGACGTCCTTTTCATCAAAGGATGAAAAGAAACTTCAGGATTCATGCCTATTGCTTACTGCACATCGCTTTATATAAAAAAGGCAAACATAAAATAACTGTCCTTTGACAAACTAAATATTTTGTTTTGTACGATTGAAAACTTCATAAAAGTGTAGGTATAATCAATGATTCAGCACTTTTCGAGTGAAATGATTCGACAAAAATAGTGTAAAGGTTGTAAATGATCTCATCCTAGCGAATCAATCATAGGATGTAATTATTATGTACTATGTTAGAGTTTGGTCGTGTTTATTTACAACAATAAAACATTGTCATTGATTGTGAAGTGGGTTCTTTCAGCGTTCAACAATCAATATTTTGACAATGTCATTTGGGTCAACAGATAGTGAATTGATTTGCGGTATGGTGATAATGCATTTCGGCCGCATTGTTCCGTTTCTAGGCGTTTACACTGCCATAATGAAGTGGAAAAGATCGATCACCCAAGGACAATGGTCCTGGTTGGGATTTGAAGCGTTTTGTGAGGCTACACCCCCTGCGGGGTTATTTCACAGATCTACCCCTCGAGAAAAGTGTGTTTGCATTGGACTTAATTGTCACATGAATGCAGGCAGTAGGGGTGGTCGCTGGTTAGATTGCGTGCTCTGAAACACATTTCATTTATTTTTTGACAGTAGATACTTTAAATTTATTCGACAAGAAAGTTAACAGCTAACAGTTTTAAGTTCAATTTCTCAAAAATGTAAAATCCTAGTCCCTTCAAAATTAACGAAATCTGAAATCGTTTAACCTCAAGAAATTAAAAAAAAGAAAAACACATTTCAAATAGAGAATTAAAATAATTTTACGGTAAAAAAATAGGTATTGTAGGTAGGTACTTATCGTATCGTTTGTCTGAATTCTTGGCAAAATCAGTTTTAAAATAAATCCGAGTTTAATTGAAAGTTACAATCTCTCACAGACAGATCCACAACCGAAAATAGTATGTTCGGTTTTAAATGGAAAATAAATTAGAACATCAAAATAAAACTGATTTTACATACATTTATTATCATTTTTCACTTGTTAACTCATTTAATGGTGTGTTTTTACCACGTTTGGCATATTTAGAACAAACGATAAATTATTCATTTTATCTTGTCAATTATTGCATTTTTTGTCAGTTTAACATGTCATTAAAAACGTAAAAAATTACAAGGGTGACCTTATAATATTTATTACGTACACGTTTAACGATAAACATAAACTTAGTAATTATACGACTCATAATTAATACATCACGTCATCATAAAGACTGTATACAAAATAAAATTGTGTTTTTTTTTATGTTTAAACAATCTTATTTTAATTTAATATAAGGTACAGTCGACCGGTTTCGAAGCCACTACACCTTGGTCAGAATAATTAAGTAATTTTTTGTTTAAAAACTTGTCAATAGATTTGCGCCGTAAGTTAAACCAAATTCGTCCACCCCAAGGCTGTCAAATTTCAAAACGACGAATCTTACTGAAATTTACGATACCAGGCAGATGCGACCGAGAGTTCTGAAGCACAAAGATATAACGATAGCATAATAAAGCATTTAACAGATCAACGGTAGACAAAACAAATGGACCACCATTTAAGGATCACTAAAGGACTACTCAGTCAGCCCACGACCCACAGGACGATGAAAAGACAGGTGATGCCTTGAGAAGTGTGCCCATGTTATTTATTGCTTTCTCAGAAGATGATACCTACAATGATTGCCAATTGAGATATATTCACAACACCTTTATCAGGTAATACTGCATTAATGGCTTTTAAAATATTAATTGTGGTATTTGGGATTTATTAGGAACAATATCATAGAAACTGTGATATTATAGTACGATGTCATTATTATAAAAGTTTTGTATAATGTATGGTTTTGCGCCTGGACTGATAAATGAATTGTTAAGTTAGCCAAACGCACAGTACACATATTTTATATTTATTTATTGTTTTCAAGTTAATTTGTAGAACTTAATTTTAATATGACTTTTTTCTCTTACATTTATATTCAAAGTATTACTTTTCAATTTATTAAAATATATATATACATAAAAACATCTATAATTTCTGTTTAATTATTATTACGAGCTGTATTTAGAAGGCGAAAAAGCTGTCACGTCGTAATATTTACACAACTGAACCTGTTTGCAAATAAGTATTTTAATAAACTGAATAATATTTTAAAATATAATTTTAATAAAACATAATATAATTTTTTTAAATAAAATGCAGTTTTTCAAATTAAAAGTGATAGCAATAAATGAATGTAAACTAAATAAAGAACAGTTGTAAGTAGCTACATAATTTATATTAAATTTCAATGAAATAGTTGTACCGAACAAGATGTACTAATTTGTCACACATTGCAAAGTGAAATTATTGCTATAGAATCTGACTTTCCCTACGGGGAGTGCGTTGAAGATACATATGTTAAAATAATTGTTTTCCACTTGTTTTAAGATGAGAAAAAACTGATTTGATGTAGAAATTATTCTTCCTTTTATATACAGGGCGTCCGGGGGTAAAGTGCGCTAACTTCGGGGGGTGATTCTTCATGATTTTAGAACTAAAAAAAAAAACTTATTTTGCAATTACGTTGTTTTAAGGTACGTTTTAGGTAAAAAAAGATGAATTGTTTGTAAGGGAAAATAAATATTCTTCTATGGAAAAAAATGTTTTTGAATGGGAAAATGAACAGATTTTCGAAAAAAGTTATGTACATCTTTTTTACTTCTACCATCATATGGGATCACCTCACAAAGTTAGCGCACTTTACCCTCGGACACTCTGTAGATAAAACTGTATGCAATATTCTTTTGAATTGTAATTCAGTAAACACAGATTTTTTATTTTTTCAATTTTATTTTCTAATCTTCTACAAATATAATGTATGAATGTGAGTAAAATTTTAACTGTTAATAAACACGAGTATACCCACGAACTGGCGATGCCTATGTGGGATTTGGTTAATCTGCTAAATGTATTATTCTTTACTTTTTATCTGTTTATATAAAAATAAAAAATAAATTGTTTCCTTTATTGTAAAATTATACCAATGTATTATGTACCAGAAAATTATTAATAATAAAAAAAAACGAGTTTAATTTGAATTTTAGTGGCTTTGTAAGTGACAAATTTTAAAACATTTGATCGTGATGATCCCTTGCAGAAATGAACACTAGTGTCGGTGCTACGGTACATGTATTGTAATTAGAACTTCGTGGTTTTGCAGCTACAAAATTACGTCATTTTTAAAAATAATACTGAAATTAGTATTATTTTGTGAAACTATTATAAGTTTTACAAAAAATTGCTTCTGAAATCATCAATCGATATTATATCTATCTGTAGGAGCCTAACTTTATTTGCAGGATTGTAAATTCTTAACATTTATATTAGCAACTATGAGTTCAAATGACACCCACCTTGAAAACAGTCATACCTTTATACAAGTCGTGTCATGAAGGAATCAGTACAGATCCCTGTGTACCGAATTCCGACCGTCCCGAGCTGGGATGCATCTGGATCAGCGAGGGGTGGCCCGCTGCGACGGACCGATCGCACCTGATAAGTCTGTCACATCTCAGATACTGTTGACTGATGATTGAGGGAACTCGGGCCACGGGTTACGGGCAATGGAATATGCGCCATGCGGGTGGGTACACGGTACGAACAGTCACGCTGGAACCTTGGTCAGAAAGTACAATGTAGGTACCTACACAGCAAAAAAAAAACAACTTCCATCTAATACTATATTTGAAAATATAATTTTTTAACGCGATTCGTGTAATATTTGGAATCGGGCCGCTAACAATAATACTCTTTATGTACCCGCCTATTTTGATTTACACCAGAAAAATCATCACCAAAAAGTATGTTATTTTTTTTGCGAAGTTCAGGGACAAATATTTAAATGTTTACTTAATTTGCCACATAATACAATAAAACTATAACCAAAAAGGGTTTCGCAGGTACGAGATTTTTATACTTCGATTTTGCTCGATTATTGTGTTCTACTTGCAGTATTTATAAAATTTGTGAATAATGATCGTTGTTTTAATTCAATCGATGGGCCTTCTAATGAAATTTTATCTAGAGTTTTAGTATTTCTTAAGCTATAAGATATCACAAACATGCTCTAGGTGTGTAAAATTGTTCACGTGATTGATGTTAAGTTCAAAGTTCCCACGCTGTAAAATACATACATTAAGTAGGTTCAAGTATCATACATTATGTACCATGTAATCTACATAATATGTTACTATGTATACATTATTTAATTTAAAAATAGATCACGAGAATAAAGCCGGATTTCATTTGGCAAAAAACACGTTCACACACTAATAAGGAACTAATTGAATACAAACAATATTTTGGCATTCTTCTCAGTGGAGGAATTCCAACTCACCGAATATTTACTATTGATATCCGTGTCATAGCCATGGGACGTTGTCCCTGGGAGTATTTGCTTATCGATTGGTTCGGGGAGGTCCTCAGATTGATTGTTGCATGCCGAAGACAAAAGGTAATCATCGACATCACAGTCGGCACGATCAATACTAACTTGCTTTTATGTAATGCTATGTGGATTGCACTCTTTGTGGGAAGCTACGCTATTCCTACGCTATCTTTGTCATCTATATTCTGTATGATTTATGATCATTAGTCATAAGAAGTCATCAGTAAAATTATCAGGACTGTTTATGGCAGTTCCAAATAGTTGCAACAATTGTTCTCACTTTAATACTATTAGTTAATTACCTATTTTTATTCAAAATAAATATTCAATTTTATAATTGATACCTATTTTATATTTTATACAATTTTAATCTGTGAACGGGTGTTCCGCTTGTGTACGTCGAGTTTCGCGTACGTGCATCGGTGCACAGTGGATAAACGCTGCTAGATTGAAATACCAGTAGAATAGACATAGGATGCCTAAATTGCGTATGTGTATTAGGGATAGCAATCGGTATGTTAACAAAGTATTTTTTTATTAAATACATAGGTAGGTACTGGTGATACGAATCAAAACCAAGGTACTAAGAGATTATATTAATTTAAGCAATTTGTCTTATCTAATACACGTTCCTTGACGGAGTGCCGCAATAATACATAATAAAATATTAAATCTACATATAATTATTCGGTTCGGGCATTCCTTTTGCGGAATGTATTCGTGGCTCCAAATACATTGGCCATTTGTCTCCATCATATTAGGCCAGAACGAAAAGTTTTGACAAATGTTACTTGCCGGCCCCGCGGACTCACACTGGGTCGAAGCTAAATCATTCCTTTATGGTTGAATTGTTAAACAAACCTGCGCGGTCTATGTGAATTATAATATAACTTATTATTTGTAAAGTATTTTAAAAAAATGTTTTAAAAATAATTATTACATCAATGTGAAGATTACACACTTACGCGAATGTATATTATATTTGAAATGAAAATATATGGTGTTGCACAATTTTCCGAAAATCGCATAATTTTAATTTTAATTTTCTAACTGCCGATTTTGAATAGAGAAGAACATAAATGTCGCAATGGGGTCTTTATTTATTTAATTATGATATTTATGTAGAACGCCCCTGAGGTGATATCTCACAAAAGCGGCGCTATACAAATTGTCCAGTATTATTATTATTATTAAATTGCAATACTTAGCGGCTGCCTGTTTCATAGTGACGAAAGGAATATAGTTATTATGTATGAAGTGTAAACATATGGATTAAATATATAAACAAACTGAAAATTGGAAAAATTATAAATGAAAAAAGAACAAAATATTGTGTTTCTCAATAATAAAAATAATAACTTGGCATTTACATAGCGCAGTTTAGTGTCATTTCACTTCAAATTTGTATGGTTATCGAATTCAAATGGGATGGTGATACACGATGACAGACAAGTGTAATAGAGATATTTTGCATGCTTAATGGTCTAGAAGTAAAGGGTACTTAAGATAGTGGCAACATTTGTTTCCATTCAAATTGGTATGGAAAACCATTTAGTGCTTTTAATTCAAATTTGTGAGGAAAGCAATCTAGTGTATTCCATACAATTTTGTATTGAAATCCATTTAGTGTTTTCCATTCAAATTTGTATATAGCCATCTCGTGTTTTACATTCAAATTTGTATGGAAAACTTTCTAGTGTTCTTATTTATTATATGCAGCATAAATACATACCTTATACAATTGCATAATAGGGGTGATTTTTGATCATGCAGCGATATTCGTCTCTTTCTGGTTCCATTACCTATCGGAGGTTGGCTATCACAATGGCAATCTTAACCCTACATATTTCAACCTGTACCAACTCTACCGAAGTTATTTTCCACTGCCAAGTCTTCTTTACATACCTAGATTTTTAGGCAAACATTTATGTAAAAATGTATTTGAGTCGTTTCTTATTTTTTCATTGAGATTTATAAATACTTTACTTATTAATTATACGCCGTATCAACGCTCAAACCGCGAAACCTGAGGGGGTGATAATTCATCAAAGACTTTTCACCTTTCATGAAAAAAATTGTATCCAAATAGAAGAGTTACAAAAAATTTATAATTTTTTTTTTTCAGAAATTTTAATGTTCCGTGTTCTGTCAGCTGTTCTAGAAATAATATTAATTTTGAAATAAAATTATTTTTAAAGTGATTTATTTATGGGATATTATGCCATGTTGCGCTACCTCATTTAGCCATCGTTCCTGATAGCATTACAATTTTCATCATCAGGCCATATGTTTGATTAATTACAATTGATTAAAAATCTCAAATCATATCTTTTATGTTCAAAACAATAATTGACACATATTTTCAAATGAATAACCGCTATTACTATGCAGGTAGGTACCTACCTAACGCATCTCGGATGTTATCTGAACACATGCATTACAACTCGCACAAGTAAAGCTACGATTACACTAGGCAATTTTAATAATATTTTTTTTGGTAACTAGAACCGCTTAGCGAAAAAAATTATTACGATTATTTTCTTTCAGGGGATGAAAATGGGGAAGTGAAAGGTGGAGGAGTACCTGGCTATTCAGATCTGGTCACCAAAGACGGCTAAAGCCATTTCAAGCAACGTTTCAATTCTGAATGGTGATACTAAACCAGGGCGATACTGAGAGTACCTTCCACTCTGGAGAGTGCCGCAAATGTACAAATCAATCAAATAAAATTTACTTACGCGTGCTGGGATTTGAACCCGCTACCTCCAGCTTGCTAGAAAGCTTTACTTTAGCTTTAGAGAGGCCGCCATTACGTCATACGTAGGCCACTAATATGTTTTATATCAGGTAAAAAACAATTATTGGGTATCTCAACAAAATAAGATTGAGAGCCACTGCGGACGAATCTGTTACTCCATATTTGTGATGTATTGACCGCGTTCACATCCATCCATACAATGGGAGGTCCAAAATAAAGTACCCAGTACAATAGGAGGTCCATCGAGTCTCACGGGAGATAAATGCCGCTGCATACTTGGAATACATTCTATCCTCTGGTCATGTAACCTTGTTTGTCAACCAAATTGCTATATAGAGGCATGCCGCTGAGAGCTCTGCTGTAACTTCTCCCTTTTTCTTACGCGAGACGCGTTCAACAGAAAGAGAGATCGAAATAGAACTTTCAGCAGTAGGATCATAAATAATTCCACTGAAGAATTGATTGAATCTCGTTATTACAAACAACAGGGTTTATTGGATATCGTGGAGTTATTTTTATGACTCGACATTCTGCTGTGATAGTTTATTATTCTGTTATTATTTGTTTGCTTTGTTTGAGAGTTGCAAATTGCTAGCGATTATAAAAATGACACAATGAAGCAAGGTATAGTTACTAATTGCATCGTGTTTTCGATCTGTCGTAAACAAACTTGAGGACTTTTATTTTATATACCCTAGACTTTGCCTTAGAAGGCCTAGAAAATCGATCCTTCCGAGGGGTATATTTTAACTATTTCTAATGAACTTATTACTAAAATGGCAAATGTTTCTAGACGAATCCTTCAGAAAGTTACTAATTAAAAAAAAAAAAGTTAAAAATAAAATTTGATGCTTACCGCTAATTTAAGAGTTAAAAAAGTTTTACTAAATTTTCAAACCATTTTATATTAAATATTTTAATGGTAAGGTCCTGTTTTCATTCATCTTAAATATGAATACCTTACATCTAAAATGATATAAGTGCCTTAACATTAGGTACCTAAGTACCGTTGCATAACCATTGGAACTATATTGTTATCATGCAAGTAAGATTCCACTTTCATCAAATAATAAGGGGTGGGGTAAAAAAACTTCCTAATATATTTTCCGAACCCCCCCCCCCCCCCTAGGCCCTTGCCTGCCACCAGGGTCGTACCCCCCATATGAATGCTATAGCTATGCTACTAACTACTTCCAGGTTTGTTATTCTCTGTAAATTAGTTTGTACGGTCCGTTTCGGCTTGAATCGTCGTGTTCATTTGGACTTTCTTAGTAGCATTTTTAAAATATTATTATACCTACCTGGCTGAAGAAAGTTTGAGGAAAGAAAGTCATTGAGATAGTAACGTTTCTTTGATAAAAATGTATAATCCTATAATTTTTCATCAAAATCAAAACTGTATATTGTGTAACTCTATAATTTTTAACTAAATTGCTGCTTATTGTCTTTCCGGGGCCGAAATGGTTTATAATTAAGTAGGACCTATTAATAAATCTTATGATTTCATAAGACATTTTGGTTTTTGTTTATTAAATAAAGTAAAATTACAAACGTTCTTTTTCTTTAAGCGAGGTCTACTGTTCACAAAACTACCATAGAAGATTGGGCGAAGCTGAGTGAAGGAAAAGATTTTCAATTTGGGTCTAAACCATACCCATTGCACATGTACGTAAGCCAGTTGACCCACAGGTCGGTAGGCAATCGACATAGCCGAATACTGTAAGACACTGCGCAGAAAATTAAATTCGCTCCAGTAAGGTAACGGTCTGCAGGGCAGTTCAGTGTGCAACTTTTCTGCGCGTGGTCTTACAGCATTTGGTTTACGTCGATTGCTTACCGACCCGTGGGGAGACAAGCAAAAAGACTTTTTCTAATCAAGTGGTTTTGTACCTACTATAGAAAATGATTTGGTTTTCTTTGAATGGTATATTCAAGAGGAGTTCTGATCAAATGGTTTCATGCCTACTATAGAATATGATAAGGTTTTTTTTAATAGTACATACAAGAGCGGTTCTGAACAAATGGTTTTATGCCTACTATGGAATATGATAAGGTTTCCTTTGAATGGTATATACAAGAGCAGTTCTGATCAAATGGTTTTATGCCTACTATAGAATAGGATAAGGTTTTTTAATGGTATATACAAGAGGAGTTCTGATAAAATGGTTTTATGCCTACTCTGGAATATGATACGGTTTTCTTTGAAGGGTATATATAAGAGCAGTTCTGATAAAATGGTTTTGTACTAAAGGATATGGTAAGGTTTTCTTTGAATGTTATATACTACAAAAGCAGTTCTGATCAAATGGTTTTGCACTATAGAATATGATAAGGTTTTCTTTGAATGGTATATAAAAAAGCAGTTTTGGTTACAGTTGAGGCTGCAGTGTGAAGAGGGGAGATTACTCTGATTTTAGTCAACCTCCAATAGAAGAAGGACCAGAATCTTTGTTTCTTTTTTCGTGCTGTTTCTGAACAGTGTGTTTATTTTGCATGGGACACATATTCGTACATGGGTCATTGGTGATCCACAGAAGTAATTTTTGTAATCAGTCCACCACAAAAGTGATTTTTGTACCACAAAGTATTGATTACTTAGGAAAGTTTTAAAGATTTTAAAATAAAACCTTAAACATAGTTAGTTATTTAGTAATGCCATAACTTAAAGCCACTTATGCTAATAATATAGTAAATATTTAACATGAATCGCGCAAACACTTTTTGACAAGCTCGGGGGAATGACCCACCTACAACTTGATTGAGACACGCTGGTTCAAGGTACTAAAAATATATATGTTACGAAATATCTTGAGAAACATGCAATCTTTTCCTATCCGAAACTCAGATAGCCGAGCCGCCAGACTCCTCCTATCTGGACTGCCCGGGCTTTACCCTCGCAAGCAAATTCCGACTGAAAGGAGGAGTCTGCCTCTATAGTCGAGCTGACGTCAACTGTGTGCGACTATTGAGTCTGGAAAACTCCAGATTCGACGTAATGTGGGTGCGCGTCAATCTTGCCAGTACGGCAAGATTCTACGCATGTCTATACCACTCACCGAACCATAGCGAATCAGACACTTCCGAGCTCTTCAAACATTTGAGCGATACTATTGATGATCTCTTGCCCCGCTACCCTTCGGCCGAGTTTGTTGTTCTGGGGGACTTCAACGTTCATAACGAACCATGGTTGAAGTTCTCAGGCCCAACGGACTCGGCTGGCCGACAGGCGGAATCCTTTGCCATTTGCTACGGATTAGAGCAATTGGTTCAGGAGCCTACAAGGGTTCCTGATGTCCAGACTCACCGCTCCAATCTGTTAGACCTATTCTTAACTACTGTGCCACACGGTTATAAGATTGACGTCACAGCGCCTCTGGGATCATCTGACCACTGCCTAGTGACGACATCAATCCCCGTTAGCCTCAGACCAACCAATGAGAGGCTGAGGAGAAAAGTGTGGCACTATAGGTCAGCAGATTGGTTCGGTATGCGGGCCCATTTCAATGCTTTTCCGTGGTCAGCTGTTTGTTTTCGGACTTCGGACCCTTCAAGATGTGCCCAGGAGATTGGTGAAGTCATCAAATCGGCGATGGATGGCTTCATACAATCGACTACTAAAGAAACTGGCGTGGGCTCAAAGCCGTGGTTCAGTCGACAATGCTCCGAAGCAGTTCGACGAAAAAACGCGGCTTACCGAGCCTACAACACATCTCGAACGCCCGAAAGCAGATCAGCATACAACAAATCGGCAAAGGAATGCAAGAGAATCATCAATAGATCAAAATTCGAACACGACCTGCAGATCAGCAAAAAGCTGGCTGCCTGCCCGCATGGCAGCAGAGCATTCTGGTCGCTTGCGGGCTCAATAGGTCGAAATTTTTGCAAACCCAGTTTGCCACCTCTTACCAGACCTGACGGCTCACTAGCAAACACCGCCACCGAAAAGGCAAACCTTTTAGGGAAAATGTTTGCGGAAAACTCGACCCTCGACGACGGGGGTGCTGTTCCGCCGTCGGTTCCTCACTGCGGCTTCTTTATGAAAAAGCTGAGGATCCGGCATCGGGATGTACTCCACGTCATACGGGGGCTCGATGTTAACAAAGCTAGTGGACCTGATGGAATACCTGCCCTGGTATTGCAGAAGTGTGCTGCGGAAATAGTTCCAGTTTTGACAAAGCTCTTCAAAATGTCCCTGAAGTGTGGCACTGTGCCCTCTGGTTGGAAAAATGCGGTAATTCACCCTATTCCCAAGAAAGGTGACCGCTCCAACCCGGCCAACTACCGCCCCATAGCGATCACATCAGTTCTGTCCAAAGTGATGGAACGTGTGATCAACGACAAACTGCTCACATACCTCGAGAAGAACAAAATTATCAACGACCGTCAATACGGATTCCGGCGGAACCGCTCGTGCGGTGATCTTCTCGCGTATGTGACGCATGTTTGGGGGCGGTGCCTGGAACGTCACGGTGAGACCCAAACGGTCGCACTAGACATATCCAAGGCCTTTGACCGGGTCTGGCACCGAGGACTTGTCAACAAATTGCATTCTTACGGACTTCCCGCATCCCTGTGTACGTGGATTGCTGACTTTTTAAGGGATAGGTCGATTCAGGCGGTTGCTGACGGTTTCACCTCTTCCTCGCACTCCATAAATGCTGGCGTCCCACAGGGATCGGTTCTGTCTCCGACTTTGTTTTTGTTGCACATCAATGACCTTTTGACATGTGCACCGATTCATTGTTACGCGGATGACAGTACAGTTCATGATAGCTTTTTGTTTGACAAGCCCCCAAAGGGCACACAAACTCCAACGGCTCGGAGGGCTTTGAAGCAGAGAATGGACGGTTATCTCGAGAGTATTTCCTCCTGGGGTAAAAATAATCTCGTCGAATTTAATGTTTCAAAGACCCAATCCTGTCTGATTACGTCTAAAAGGGATCCAAATGATAATCTAGTCTCCTTCAACGGAAGCAATCTTCCGAACAGGCCTTCCATTGATATGCTTGGTGTAACTATAAGTGACCAGCTCAGGTACGGGGGCTCCATCGAAGCCAGAGTAAAGTTGGCCTCTCAGAAGCTGGGCGTACTGTACAGGGCCCGCAGATACTTTAATAGTACACAACTGCTCACCCTGTACAAATCGCAAGTGCGCCCTACTGTCGAATTTGGCAGCCATCTCTGGTCTGGAGCCCCAAAATACCTGAAAAAAACCCTTGACTCTGTGCAGAAACGGGCGGTCCGTTTGATAGATTCCCCAATCTTAACAAACGGACTGCAATCTTTAGAGCACAGGCGTCAGGTAGGTATGCTGTCCTTGTTTTATCGGTATTACAATGGAAGATGCTCTGAGGAACTAGCGTCATTGATCCCTTCGGCACCGGTGCGTAGTCGGGATACACGCCAAACGCGCGCCCAACATTTGTACACAGTTGACACTTGTCACATGAGAACGGGTCGCTTCTACGATTCGTTCTTAAGTTCAACAGCTCGGCTGTGGAACGAACTGCCGGCCTCTGTGTTTCCTCCCTCCTACAACATGGGACTCTTCAAGACCCATGTTCACTCCTTCCTCTCCACAAAAAGACCCTCCACACAGCATCCCCAAAGATGACATAGGCCCTGAGGGAAATTATTTTCTTCAGGGCCTCCTGTGTGGAGTAAATATAAAAAAAAAAAAAAAAAAAAAAAAATCAAAGATGGTAGAAAGTCAAATAATGTACCACACAATCTGCCTAAAACACTTGTGGCATACCGCTGATAACCCCATTAACATCTCATAAACAATGCATTCAAAAGAAACAAAGGTTACAACAGATTGAGAAGCATTACCATAGTTGTAGACTATTAATGGTGGATTCTCGTTTTATCGCGTTGACCTAATAGCTGCCATTAAAATCAATTATTTTATTATTTCGATAGTATCGCACGGTATAATTTTATTATGTTTGATGTTTTCGCAACAAGTCGCCGGTGGTCCCCTTCGAACATTTCACGTGTAATTATCGATTAATCGCCCGGTTCATCTTCTGTACTCCGAGCAGAATCCCAAATTGGTCCATGGCCGTTTGCAGCCAACTCTGGCCGTTGTCAGCGGATATGATAATATTATCGTACATTTAACAGTTACGCCTAGCAGCGACTGCAGAGTAACGTATAAAGTGGTGGTTGGCATGCCTCAATGGCGGAAGTAACGACGATTAACGCTTCCAGGGTTCATGAAATGGTATTTATGAAACAATTATGGATTGATAATTGCAAAATTGATTCAAATGTAAAATAACTAACCAGTGAGCTACTTCGAGAGGGTCGAACACATTGGCACACATTGCTTCATCCGGATTCACAGATGGACCTTTCTTCTGTTATTCCAACTCTTGACGTGATTCGTTCAAGCATTTGACATGTTTATAGTGATTTGTTTTTGGGGTATTATGCCGTGTTGCGCTATCTTTTTCTTTAGCCAACGTCTCGGACAGCATTGCAGTGTCTGCTGTCACTGCATTGCTGTCCGAAACGTTGGCTAAACTATAACTATACTTTTGGCCGTAAGAATCTCAAATCATTTGACATGTTTGATCGTGTGGTGTGATCAATTGACTTCCAATGTTCTAACAATAATGAGCCTTCACACAAGAAGAAATTTTCTAGAGCATGATAAAGAGTACGATAGGGTGGACACGTGCAAAGAATTCCAGATGAAAGGACGCCGAAAAATGTTTTCAGATGGGTGTCCCAGTAGAAGCGACCCGGATCCAGACCGAGGAAGAAGTAGATGGACTGGAGGTTATCCACTGCTTCCCCACCCTGGTAACAGATGGTTATTCTTTCAGGGCTCTCGTAAGGACTCCCAATATTCCTTCATACTGGTTAGGCTGCAGGATACCTACAATATACAAAAGATTTATTTATTTATTTATTATTTTTTAAAAAACATGACATATTGCATAGTACAATGATCTTTGGCTGTCCAACTAGGAGAATACCTGTTTTAGGACAGTCAGAAATAGGCATATTTATTGAAAGCGATTCATGTTTAGTCTAGTGTATTGACTTTTACTTATTGCACTTTATAAATAATATGAAAAGAAAAAAAAATAATAGTATAAGAAGTTGCTAACTTGTATTTTACAAAGATACATGGCTAATTGCATTAAGATGTGTACAGTAATAGATGTAGTAAAATAAGCCTTAAATAATAAAAATGGACGAAACGGCTCTTGATAAGGAAATGTCATATATAGAAATAACAAAACAGAAAATTAAATTAATAATAAAAAAACACATTCCATAGAGTCGTGTTATGATTGTAGGCATCTGAAAATAGAACGAAATATTTATTTGCGTTATAAACAGTGTTATGAATATTTTATATCAAGTGGACGGACTCTATGGAAGAGAATTGGAGCGATAAAGGAGCGACTGCCAATGAATAACATTTGTGGAGAAGTAATCTGAAGAAATTCGATGGTTTTGAGGAGATGAAATCATCAAGCCAATTTTAAATACGATGTATCTCAGTGAAATACCTTCCAAAAAATTGCATATTTTGAGATGTCTGTGGTTCGATGGGGTTCTCCGCGAAAACATCACGAATGGTGCTGCTAGCCTTCAATGACTCCGCATACAAAAAAGGTTTTACACAATATACCTAGCTGCTGTGTACTCGGCGAAGTTGGGGCTTAACCACTCAATGATTTTCGGCATATTATATCGAGTTTGCAAAACGTCTTGAGTGATCGCACGCCATAATATGCCATTTTCGACTCTTTAAATATAGGATGAACGATAAAATTTAGGTGAATTCATTGGCTATATAGCACTATAATCAGTTTATATGTCTCGGTATTAAAACTCAGAGCTATGATTTTTATTTAAATTAGGGCGAGAAATTTACAACTCGAACGTCAATCATTCAACTCATATTCCAGTTGTTTTCGCGACCACTCTAGTGGTTGTGGATGGTTTGGACTGAAGAACAGTTAATTTACTTTTAACCGAGTTTTTTTACTGACATTTAGGTGAAACTATTATCTAAATTTATAAAATAAGAAAATGTCGTAAAATGTGATTAATTAATTTCTCAAACTAAAATTATTACAAACATTTGTGAGGCATTGAAAAATTCATAATGTAGATATTTAATAAAACGTAGAGTTTTGAGTGATACTTAATAAAGTATCTACCTACATTAATTTATCGTAGAGAATCGAGTCCCTCGCCAAAACTAGATAATATTACAAAACCCTAGACGAGCCTCAGACCGTAGATAGTATTAGTCACATCTCTCACACCAACCATCAGATTATCAGAGTAACAACACTCCCTCAGTACGAGATAGCTCCGGCCCCACCGTGCCGGTAAATATAATCAATCTGTTCCGCTCCGTACGTTCACTGCCCAGTCTAGGATGGGAGATGGGCGGGAGCTGGGAGCTGCGAGCTGGCCCCACACGAAGAACGCCACTGCTCATTTCCAAGGAAGATTAGTGGTGTTTATTCATATTGTTTTGACTTAACCAAAGACATGAAAAAGGCTTAAGCCTTTTTCATCATAAATATATTTTATAATTTGCCAAAAAAATTATGTTTGTTTGTTAACTAGGTACTGAGTATACCAGCATAATTGTGATTGAAATCGGCTGACGTTTCTTGTTTATTTTGTAATAATTGTAATATTTAATTATTGAAGAAGAAAATCAGAAAATATCACATATAAAGGATAGCAGCCACTAAAAATGTTCGATGAAAGAGAAGATAATCTTGGTAGTTCTTATTCGTAGTATGATACAATTAAATATAACCGAAGGAGATAGGGTCCCATTAGCTCAGTTGGTAGAGCGACGTCTCGGTAAGACGAGAGTCCTAGATTGACCTATCTTTTTCTGTTTCAAATTTGCATTTGAGAATCACTAATATTATCTTCCAATGAAAAAAAACAACAGTTGACAGACAAATAAAGTTGTTTTTATGCATTTTGGTACCAAAAACTTACACTGAATAAAACATTTTTCATGTAGGAACTGTGAATATTTAGAATGGTATTGACTAAAAAAGGTTTTTTTTACCATTGTGAAGGAATCGGAACGACACACAGGAAGGGGCAATATTACAAATATTCTATAAGGTATTGATTTTATTTCATTTCTATTTATTATTTCATGTTATCCTTTTATTGAATTTTTTTAAATAGAAAAATGGGGGCCTCCGCACGGAGAAAGTAACCAGTGAACCCACATTATCATATAATGTTTGAAAATACATATTATTATTGAATCAATAAAAAATTACCATAAAAATAAAAAAGGCACAATATGACTCAATATAATATGTGGGGTCTGTGCATATGTAAAAAATAACTTTAATCGAAATGGAATATCCGAAATGGTCTCCAGAAATTTTTCATTGCCGAATCGGTGTATTCATTTTTCCTACACGGAAATTTTATTAAAAAATCTCTTCAATTTATTCATAATCCGGTTAATAAACTGGATTGCAGACCGTTTCCTGAAAAACTTTTAGTAAATACCTCATATATCGGAATACGTGTTCATTCACCTGCATTTAGTTGTGCCATCATTTCATTACATTTCGCGTGTGTGTGGGCGCGAATGCCACCAAAATTTGATTGCATGCATTGTCATCGACGGAGTTTTTTTGAGTTTCAGCTCGATCTTATATCGGAAAGTTGGTTATTTCCACTTTCAAGATTTGCATTCATTTACGAAAGCAAAGGTGAAATTCAAATAGACATGTATTTAAAATATATAAACATGAAAATTTTGAAATTTCTTTTACTCCAACAAATCTATTTTAATAAATAGATGTATAATCATAATTTTTAATTTTTTTAGACTTAAAAATATTTTTAAAATGCATTTTAAAAATTTAAAAAAAATACATTTGACCGAGAATTGAGCCTTCCTCCCCAGGGAGGAGTCAACCGCGCTAACATCTGAACCAAATCCCGATTGGGTAGGACCATTATTTATTTCGTATATAAACTGATGAACTTAAATAGATTCACTGAAATCACTGAATTTTAACTTTGAAATTCGATGCATTGTTTAGATTTTGTGAAACAACTCGACCTAAATTTTACAGATTACCTCGGCTTATTCCACAGATTTTACGCTTACATAAATATTATTTGGACAGCTTTAATAATAATGATAATGTGTAATATGGATTATATCAAGAACGAGAAATTTATAACTTAATTTATAATATTATAACATATACCCTCTCACTTAGACTTACAAATAGTAACTCCTTAAAGTTACATTTATTAATAGTGGCCTATAACTAAGATTATAACTAGCTTCATAACTTCATCTCCTTATTTGTTTCTTTCAATGCTTTTCATAATAATAATACGTTTCTACTATGAAGAAGTTACCAACATGTCGATGGGTGCTTTAAATGTGTTTGGGAACCAATATAAATCAATAAATCGAATAATATTATTGAAAACATATTTAATATATATGTGAAATTGATTCCATTAAAACATTGAAGTTAGGGTCCATAAAATTGGCAACATTTTCCAGCGGCGCCCCGCGACCGCACACGAAGCCCGGCGCCCGCGCCCTACCCCAGGGCCCCCATCACACCTATAGGTTGTTTGGGATTTGACACAAAATATAAAAATAAAAATAAAACAGCTTATTTTTGTATTCGAAAGAATTCGAAAAAAGAAATCGTAATTACTGGTCATTAATTAATTTAAATTATGGAAACAAAACATAACCTACATACATTGGTTACAGGTGAGACAATTTACATATATTAAATATTTCACTGTGGGTATGATATGTTTCCCTGTAACGTTTTATTTATTTGAGGTACCTACGTATGTTTAATAATTACCGGGTGACGAGTGTATGTGTGGGTGTGTTTGTAAGTGTAAAAAGTGGCAATCCGTGAAGAGATATGTACGAGGAGGTACCCAAAAGAAACCGAACTGGGTGTCTGGAGGAAACTAATGAAGAAGATTAAGATAATTAATAAAAAATAATAAACATCAAATACTCACTATTAAGGAAAGAAACTAGACGAATACACTAAAATAAAAAAGGTGACTGTCGTAACTGGGATTCGAATTCAGATCCTTTAGTATTATTCGGACAAGTCCCTCCACCAATTGAGCTTCTACGACATTATCATATTTGGTAATTTTTATAGATCTCATACGTGGCTTTGAGAAAGGCTAACGTTATTATCAAATGTTTTCCTAAATTTTGCCGCCTTTAGATTTGACTAATAAGTTGTAACCAAATCAAAAGATGACAGTCTTAAAAATGTTATAATGAGGTTTAAAAACTTAAATAACTTAACCCTAATACAATAAAAATAGTTTTTTGAGGCCATGTGGAGAATAAATGGATATTTTATTTATTGTTCAATTATTTAGTGTTTAATTCGTAGAACTCCATTTAATTTTTTTAAATAAATTTAAAATAAATCAAATTTAATAATGTTATAATAATTATTAAGTTCTGCAAGTATTTCTGTTATTTTTACTGTTTTTAATGTGACAGCTGTTTCGGCTTTTGAGCCCATTATCAAACTGTACTAATGGCTTATATAATAAACTGTGATAATGGCCTTAAAAGCCGAAACAGCTGTCACATTAAAAACTGTAAAAATAACAGAAATACTTGCAGAACTTAATAATTATTATAACATTATTAAATTTGATTTATTTTAAATTTATTTAAAAAAATAAATGGATAAGTAAAAATCTTGTTTTGATTATTTTTTTCTCATTCTTTATCACAAGGCTTTGAACGCTGTGGGTTTAAGCTAAGAGCAATCTAAGCCGCTCTTTCACTAGCACACAGTTTTCTCTTGCGCATTCAGCAGAGTTCACATATAGGTCACGAATTCCCAGACACCCTTCACAATCGCAGGGAACGATACAGCTCGGAGCATGGTGCTAGTGGTAGGCAGTATATAGTGGGTATTGGGTAGCGGCTACACCCAGCCTGACCACTGCCCTGTGCCCAGTTGATCGCTACTGACCAGCCGCATGATGTATGGGGCATTGTTCCTCACGTCAATTGTCCAGTGGCCTGTGCCCGTGTGTTGTTGCCTACTACTGCCTACTGCCTACTGCCTGGCCGTTTGCTGCTTTCCTGCAATCGGCTACTAATCGATTTCACGGGCAAGCACCTACCTATTGCACCTGTAGGTACATGACAGTTGAAATCTGTAATCTTACAAGGATTTTTCTGAAAGATTTCGCCGTCATAAAATTTATTTCATTCTGGACATCAGCCATAAAGTGTTAGGTAGATATTTAGGGAATAGGTAAATGAAATTGCAACTAAGATCTAGACAAGATAGAAAGATAATAAGTCTTCTCTAGTTCGTACCATTCCGTTATTTGGCTTCAAGCTAATACATCGGTTCTTCCACACTTCAATCATCAATTTCATACAATCAAATTGAATATTTGGATTTATTGTTACGGATTTTAATTAGCAGAACTCCATTTTAATTGTTTCTTTTATATTGTCAAAAATATTATTATTTAACTTATAAAATGCAGTGCATTTATAAGCAAGTCTTGCTGTGTAATGATTATTATTATTACACGTGGAAGCTGTTTCACCTTCCAAAGGCATTTTAAAACTGTGGTGAGGCCATTTACAGAAGACTCATTTATATTACTTGCATCAATGAAAGTTATTATGATGACAATCAAATTGCGTTTAATTTTATTACCAATGCCCGTAAATAGTTGAAAATTTTTATGGTTTTTACCTGTAAATATGTGCCTACTCAGTTATATGAAAAGTAAAGAAAAATCATTGATTACGTATGCGTTCGAAGTTCGAATGTTTCTAATGAATAAGTTTATTCATCACTGTTCCGTAAGCTGTATTATTTGTAAGATTCATCGAACCAAGATTCCAATCCAACAAACATCACATTTATAAAGAAAAAATCAAGTCAACCTAATTTTCTCCAATCGGCTCAGCAAACACACATATACAGGGTTTTCCAATAAAAGGTGTTATTTTAAATAGCCCGCTATTTTGGTAGATGCTACTTTTGAAGCTGTCATTTTTGACGTATAAAAAGTAGAAACTACGTCATCAATAAAAATGAAATGATACACGCTTCAACAAAGCATTGAAATTATTAAAATTCACTTGAGTGAATCAAATGCAAATCATCGTGAGTGATGAGGCCCATTTCCACCTCGGTGGTTTCGTCAACAAGCAAAATTGTCGCATCTGGGGCTCGGAAAACCCAAGAGTTATTGTTTAAAAGCCTCTCTGTCCTCAACGTGTGACTGTTTGGTGCGGTTTATGGTTCGGCGGAGTCATTGGACCTTACTTTTTCGAAAATGAGGCTGGAACAACAGTTACGGTGAATGGATTGCGCTATCGAGAGATGATTAATAATTTTTTATGGCCGGAATTGGATGGTATTGATCTGGACAACGTTTAATTTCAACAAGACAGCGCTACGTGCCACACAAGCAACGAAACCATTGATCTTTTACGATTGAATATCAAAATAACACCTCTTATTGGAAAGCCCTTTATAATACAGTTAAGTCAGCAAATTGAATGTGTAATTAATTGAGCTCTCCCCAGAGTTGAATTATCAAGTGATATCGTCGTAGTTTTGATAGTAACGAAGCCAAAATCAAAGCCGTTTTACAAATATAATGAAATCCGTGGAAAGAAAATAATGATATTCCCATTTAGGCGACATAATATTTTAATAACGGGGTTTATTCGAGGCTCACATTTGAATTAGTTCCAACGAGTTCTCGAGCGATCTCCACGGATATAATGTTTAAATGTTATTTATATTTAAGATTAATAAAACAGTACCCAACCATTGAAATATTTCAAATAAAACGTTTTGAAAATTTTATAAAACGTTTTTAAATTATAAAATTAGTGGTAATCATAAAATTTTATTTTACTAGTCGATGAATTAGTAACTTCCCGTGGGATTCCTCTAGAAAAATCTGAGTCTTTTTAATACGTTCATCAGAAATAATTAAAATAAAACCCACTGACAAATCAATATCCCAGGGCAAAATCGACCGTAGGTCCGTCAAATTACGCCGGGTTGCGCACTTCTTCATCACTTATGTCGTTAAGATTCTTACATTATTATAGAGATTTGCTAGAACAAATTCAACCGTATGTCTGTCCAATACACCAGGGCCGCGCGTCGTATATTTTCATGCACGGCTTCGTCACTTAGGTCGTTTCGATTTCGACATTATGTTAAATAGGATAAACAATGTCCGACTGGCCACTCGATGACTTCCTTCAACGACTTACAAACAATTTATTGTAGTTATTGAGAACATGCAGAATTTTATTTTCCACGAATACAAGATGACAACATCTTAAATTTCAAAATATACTTAATCACCGTCCATTATTCCATAAGCCTGTTTCTCCAGTTAACCATAGTAATTTCGTATTTAAAATAAAAGAAAAAAAAAAACATATTCACGCAGTCACATCTCGGCTTAAAAAAACCCAATGTGTATTTATGCTTTTCAATTACATATCATTTGATCGGCGATCCGAAGCTTCTAATTTGTTATACTTACGTCATTATTTTAATATTACCAGCGCCGAGGTGCGAGCAAGAAACACGATACGAAATGAATTGTGAAGTTTGTTTGGTATTTAATTTGACATAATGGAGATTTCATAGACCATTTACGAATTTACCGCGGTATTAAGCCTGCCCTGTAATTGAAGCTTTCGGTCACGGAGTATTTTATAAGCCGCCTACCTTATAATCTAACGCATGTATAGTCATGTTAGTGGGGCTATGAAATGGGAATTCGAAAATCCGCCAAGTGAATACAATTAGCGATCGATTTAATTGAATTACTTTCGATAAACATGCTGACACATCAAGTCGAGGTAGAGGAAAAAGGAACCTAATCAACTTAGATTCGAGTATGCTTAGTTGTCTCTCATCAGACAATTTTACAATATGCGAATAGTTAAAGGACTATATTATTTAGTTGGTAGAATCCATTTACAATTTTATAATAATTAAAGTACGATCTCATATCAAATTTTCCACATTTTTTTTTTATTAAAAAAAATGGGCGGGTAATTTACCTGCCCGAAATTTCGAAAGATTCGAAATTTCAAGACATCAGATCTAACCGATGGAGAGTTTTGTTAGAACAAAACGATTTACTGCTGTTTAGTATGTTAGTTACTACCGCCCGAGTTATAACCTAGTTTTTTTTTAGAGATATTCGTTAATCTTAGAACCAACTAATTTCGGATTTTTTGATAGTCAAACCGCAGTTTTGGATGTTAAAAACAGATTGGACGCGGAGAAAAAATACCTACCTGATAAAATACTTTCCTGATAAAATTTTTATCATTCAGAATTCAAATATCATAATGGAATGCGATAGTAAAAGTATGTCAATATCATTATCAATATTTGTATGAGTACGTGTTCCGCCGTCCTAATAAAACATTCGCTTTTGACTGATATTTTGTTAGGAACTCTGTAAATTCATGCTTTCTTCGTGTAAAGTCTTAAATAAAATATCTTTGAGGTAGGTTGTAAGATAAATTACATACCACTAAAATAAAATAAATTATTAGTTCCATTTGGTCTACCGACCATTACCACGTAAGTTGGTGACTAGAGACGGTTGGGGTAGTGAGGGACCCAAGGGGAGGCTAGACGGACAATGTGGAAAAAGAAAGATTGGAAGAGGCCACACATAAATCCTTACAAATCAAACCAACTCCCCGGGCTTTGGAAATCCTTGTATGGGATTTGGGATCCTTCATGGCACCTATCCTAGTATAGCTTGAAGGAAGGTGTATGATTAAATGGATTAGATGATTCTGTAATTCAGCGATATATTCCATTAGACGTAAAAAAATATAATATAGAAATACTATAAAGTTTAATTGCGAAGGTAATCGCAGATCTAAAATTATATTAAACGGAATACTCGAGCTAATCCAAATCATATTCTTATGTTAATAATTCAAAATGGCTACCTATAAATATAAAATATAGTGCTGTATTTTCCTCTGAAAATAACAAATAAGTATGTGCATAATTATTCTTTACTAGCTGTGCCCCGCCACGCGTTGCTGTGGCTCAGTCTGTCTGTGCAGATAGAGAAATAATAGCGCGTGTTGTTTTTATGGCCGAATTACACATGCCGAGTGCTCGGACGCATTCACTTTGTTACTCCGTCGAGTATCCTTAGTCCTTAATGGAGAGTAGAGATTATCACACGTAGAACAGACAGTGGGCGAGTCAGTTCGTTCAGATTAGTTTAAAGTGCTGTTGTCACAGTTTCGCCAAGTATGAAAAGTGAGTTTTATAACAACAATCGTCAAAACTCTTGAAATTCTAAATTTTTACTTTGTTTTCATTCACTGACTGAAGACCAAGCACTAAAGACAGTATTTATTGGACAACCAACACCCCTGCAGTCATAACACGAGGTATGCTACGATTGGTGATTTAGTGGTTCCAGGGTTTAAGGTTGTTTAGTTATTGGCGATGGATGCGTCTGCCCATCAACTGCGTGGCAGGCCGAATCGGACACTGGTTGAGGGAGACCCTTTGACCTCACCAACAGGACTCTATCGACACATGGCCTTGCGCCGCAGTGAGAGAAATTGACACGTCCGTCACTCTTGGACACACTGACCCTCAGATTCCTTCCGATCCTTCAAACATGTTTCCTTCCTGAATTTCCTGTCATTTATTTTCTTAAAAACACAATCCACACAGTCTCCCAAAACATGACCAAGCGCATGAGCGAAATTACTATGTTAAAAAAATTCAATATGCCACTGAGCTACGACCAAACTGCATGGACTATGAAAGCGGAGGAGCCAATGAAAGTTATTGGCTTATTAAATGCACGAGAACACTCCACGCGCTGTTGTTTTTCTCGGCACCCATCTTGCGCTGACTTTGTAGCAGTTCACTTTGGCCCCGCTACCGTCTTAAGACAAAATTAAACAAACTTTAACAAACTCCACCCAAGACCGCCTTCGTCTATGGGACTCGTACTTTATGGGCCTTTCCAGAAGGAAGCAGAAGACTTAATTTCCGAAAGCCAGTACCAGGGGGGTATAACTCCGCTTAAAAACGTCAACACAAATTATAGACATGGTAAAAATCTATGTTTGTGACGTAGGCGATGCGTATTTTTTTTGTTTCTCGCTCACTTTACCATAAGACTCGTGCGCCAGAAAGAGAGGGTTCGCAAACGGTGTAATGCGTGTTCTCGCCGCTAGGTGGCCGACTCATGCTTCCCGCCATTTCACTTCCTCTAAAAAACTGTAAGAAAAGTTTGACAGACGCCGTTGTTTGTCATCATAAAATACTCAAATATCTGGTTGTGTGAAACAGTTGATTTATGTGTGATAAATAACATTTATGTGCCTACCGATAAAGTCCTTAAAACGTATTGTGTGAAAGGATGTACGGACAGAGACTATTCGACACAAGTTTCCAACCATAACCTCTGAGAGTCCATTTCGAGAATGGTGTTCAGCACGTATCATGACTACATCCTAAAAGGTATTCTATACTGCATCAGCCTATAATAATAATAATATGTTTTGTTAATTCGGTTAATCTAATAATTATATTTATTTCAGAGCGTAACATCTCAACCAGCAGCGTACCTACCCGTTGCTGCACAGGGGATGCTAGTAGAAAATGAAGGTACCTACATATCTGTTTTATATTACTTAAAATGGAATAGTTTTATTCGTCTAATATGTCAATCTTTACTTCAATTTCTCAAGAACTATGATATATTTTTTCCAGAAATAAGTGCAGGACCCAGTCATGTCTTCTTTGCAACCAGCAGTGTCGCTCTTGCTGCACAGGGGATGGCAGTAGAACATGGAGGTACATATCTGTTTTATATTACTTAAAAGGGAATAGTATTGTTAGTTTTGTTCCTCTAATATGTCAATCTTTACTTCAATTTCTTCAAGAACTATGATATATTTTTTTCCAGAAATGAGTGCAGGACCCAGTCATATCTTCTCTGCAACCAGCAGCGTTGCTCTTGCTGCACAGGGGATGGCAGAACATAGATGTAAAATATCTTGCATAGGTGACCCATATGATCCCACTAAGAAATTTGCTATCAACGCTCTTGAAATTCATTATGTCGTCGAGTATGTACTGAATTATAATTGCGAAAATTTATATCTTGTGCCTGTTATTGAAGAAACCATTGCCAAATATATATGTTTTGATTGGCTTAATTGTAACGAACATAAAATTTTTTTATTCAATTCATTATCAAAATTACTGTACCATTTATAATCAATGCATGGTGTACCAATGTCAATAGAAAATTAATTGGCAAGGATACACTACCATACAATGGACCTGACTCCATGAAGAAAATGGCAGTACTGCAACATTTAAAATATGCTAAATATAGGAAGAAATGGTTGTCATAACTAATTTATTTTAATAAGTTAAAACCAATTAGGACCACAATTTGTTCCTATAAGCGTCTTTTAAATATCGTAGTACTGCCATGCTCCTCATTAAATCAGGTCCATTGTATGGTTGTGGTGTATCCTTGCCAATTCATTTTCTATTGACATCTCTATATGAGTAGTAGAATAATAACGAAAAAATAAATATACAAGTCAAATATTGTTATCGTTTGTAATTTTAAGCCAAATATTCTCTGATGCGGAGTTCACATTATTCAGTTTGGCTGTATTAGTCTGCAGCCCATTTTCAGTCACCGACTAGTGTTAATAAAAGAATAGTCGAATTAGTTTATTTCATATGTCTAGTTTATATATAGTTCTACTTTTTTATTACATACTTGACATCATAATGAATATTCTCTCAACACCTTCTTTAAATTTTACTCTTGTATTTGGTGTTTTTATTTGTTATTATTATACCCTATTTATTTATCAGGTGCCAATATGTATTGTTAAAACAATAACCTATTGTTAAATTTACTTTTCTGTTTACACTGTTACATTCTTTATGTTGTGTACTATTCCTAAGTTAAAAATATCTAAAAGGCATATAAAGTTTTTAAAACTAAAAAGTATTATATACTTACTATTTATATATGAAAGGTATAAATATTTAAGTAATAAGATAAGTAGGAGGGAAACAAAAATAATAATAATGTAATTAGAGCTAAAACAGTAGGTTGCATCGTTGACTGCCTTATTGACAATATTTTTTTCAATTGCCGTTGGATGTTGAAAGAAAATAACTATCATTTCCAATAGCTAGTTTTATATTGATACAGTAATTTCACCTTCTAAATGTGTTTTGTGCTTATATTATTGTATTTCATGTTTATATTTAAAAAATAAAATTATTGTACATGTAATTATGAGTTTGCTTTTCAGCTTCCTTCTGATAAAACGCTGTCCTGAGAAAATGAGCTGTAAAGGAAGTTACTTTAAAGGTCATTTCTTTCTTAGGACAGGGCTTTGTCAGATGGGACCTTGTGGTTTTGGGTGACATTTTACTTATGTTTTAGGCTAATGAATTGGGTTTTAGGTAGGTTCCGAAGCAGAATTAAATTGTCTATGGTTGCGCCTTTTTTTTAATTTCCTCTATCCTTTGTCGATGGTGTGCTGTGACGTCGGCGATGTGTGGTGTATTCAAATTTGCCAGATCTATGGTTAAAACTTGACGAAAGCAAACGTATGGAAAGAGGGCGGAGTTATCAATCTATAGATAGTTGATTTATGGCTAGTACCAATCGGACAGCCTTGCGGAGAGGTCGCGCCAACTGATGTGATACGAGCAACTGCTCCAGTCGACATATTTCACGGGGGACGCTGATGGCGGACATAGCTAGATATATTTAATCGCTGGTCATCATGCCAATCCCTCACTTATTTAAAATTCTTTCAAGAGTTGCATGGCGCCCATTTCGGTGAATCAGGTCAAATATTTTATGTTATACACAATGTCACACTGTTAACTATTATTGCTCCTTAAAAATTCCTTCCGTGCGATCAATTCTTCGAATTATCGCACACCCCTTGAGATCATGCTAAACTTGTTATTTGAGAGTCTCTACCTCTATTTGTTTTTTGAATAAATATAATATTAATCATCGTACCTCTTTCATTCAATAACAAAGCAATACTCATTGACTTTTACTAATAATGTTACAATGGCGCACAACGTGATTGTTACGGTTACAACTTTAGTCATGCCAAGATCGTCGTGAAGAATTTTGAAAATGGTTGTATCTGATACTCCAAACATTTCTTCGGGCTGTTTTTTCTTTATTCGGGCATCTTCTATTATTAATATTTCGACTTTTTGAATAATTTCCGGAGTGGTCACCTCGATAGGCCTTCCTGGCCGTGGGTCATCTTCAAACGACTCCCTGTTGTTTAAAGAGGGTATGCCACTTGTAAACCATAGTTTTACTTGGACAAGAGTCCCCGTAATCGGATGCCATCTCTTCCAGTATTATCTTAACTGATTTTCCTTGCTTGGTAAGGAATTTTATAACAGCGCGGAACTCAATTTTCTCCAATATTGCCTGGGTAGAAAAAAATGCGGAACGCCGCTGTTTGTAGATGCAAATTGCAATATATTTGGGTGAACGATGTTAGCCACACTTTTATAAGTGCGGTTTCATACTAATAATTGTTCATAGCCTATCCCAAATGTTTCTCATTTTTAAAGTGGCTCTTAAGCTAAAAGAATTCAAGTCATATGAGACTTATATTCTCATAATATATTTGGGTTGGGCCTATATCATACATTCCTGTTAGGAATTTATGGCAAGCGATATGGTAAAATAGGCCAAGCGCATATATTATATTATGAGAGTATAGCGCTCGTGTGAAATAAGCCTTATGATCTATTAATTTTTAAAGACAAGTTCATGTTGATTACGGTGAAGTTTTGGAAAACCGTATGCGTTGAAGAAGAAAATAAAACGATGGACTTTCTATGTAGATACTAATCGAGGTAAAAATCTTATTATTGTAAGCCAATATCCAATAAATTTGATTAAAGCACAAACATGTACAGTAAATATAAAGCGTATAAAGATATATACCGAATACCGAGAGAGCTTCTTCTTACCCAAGAGAATGACAGTTGTAACAGTTCAGGTCACACACGCTGCAAGGGACCGAATCACGTGCCCGCTAATTGAATTTCTGGCTAAGATCCCTTCGTCCCCTGAGTCCTCCCTCCTCATTAGCCTCCCACACCTCCCCCCGCCCAGCAGAGGGTAGGACGGAGAATATTCTCCACGCCTAATGGGCTGAGGGCAGTAGTGAAAATGGGATGTGACTCCTGGACTAACTGGGAGGAGTAAGACGAATCACGTACTGAAAGGACGGTTCATAAAGAGGTTCTGTGGAAAAATTGCAAAGACAATGTTGACAAGGATCGGAGTTTGTTTTCTTTTTGTATTGAACATTCTATGCATTATTTAATACTAAATTGAAGAAAATAGTGTCATCGGATTTTCCTTAGAGGAGATTTCCAACAAAAAACCTTCCAAAGGCACCTATCTACTCGGAACATATTATTTTTTAAGATGTTAACAACACTGCAATGGTACATCAACGTACCTACATGGAGAAAAATGAGTGTTGCTAATTTATTAAGAATTTCTTCAAATTATTAGTAATCCGGATAAAAATGAGATTGCAGGCCTAAAATAATGAATTAACCGTTTCCCTGATAAACTTTTAGTAAATGAGTAATATATTATACTCGTATAACGGAACACCTGTTTATGAAAACCCAAATATTTTGGCATTTCTTCAATTCATATATAATCAAGGCAAATGCACATGCATGAACACCTGTTCCGACATATTAGGAATTCACTAAAAGTTTATCTGGAAACAGCGTGCAATCCCGTTTTTAAGCGAATTACCAATAATTTGAAGAGATTTGAAATGCTCATTTTCTCTGTATATTTGAATGTTTATTATTAATATAGTTAACAATTTCAAATTCAAAAACTGGTTTCCTGATATTTTTTTTACGTGAGTAAGCCCTTGGGAATTTGCTACATCCCTCCCAATTTAAGACGTATTAGATTAGAGCGCAGCATAATTCAGATCGATTCTTTAAAACATCCCTTAAACATATGTACGTTAAGCTTTGAAAAAAATCATTACCCATTTTCAACATATATCTATTTTTAATATATATCTATTTATCTATTATAGCAACTCAGGAAATCCCGATTTTCTGGTCTCTAGCTCTTTAATGAAGCAATTTCATTCTCAATTAAAATTTATAGCAATTTCCAAGAAAATTAAGGAAGACCCTTCAAATTATGAAGATTTATTTACTCGCGAAACCGTTCTTTTGTTTTTATTTTGATGAAAGTGGGCGGTCAATTAGTGAGGCGGGACCATCCCTCTGGGATATGACATATTGTAGTCTCCCACCCCCTTCCCTCCCGGTCCAACCTCACCACCACCAACCATCCCCAAGGGGACCAGGTGGCCTTACGAGAAGATGAGGAAAACCCCATTCAATTAAGGTTTTTAAGTCCGACAAAACCTATGTGTAAATAAATTCTACTGAATTAATTCGTGGTACATAATAATGTAGACGGAATTAGATTGCTCAAGAAGTTTTGGGTAGATTTAGTAAGTACTTTTTCGGGAAAAGTTATTGTAATTTAAGCCCTTATATATTACCCTTATAAATACAATCGAGCATGCAATGCACCCGTGTATTGTCCACTTGAGGAAGCTACAAGCCAAAAATGTGTACATTCTTGGTATACCTTATATCGTAGGTAATAGGCATTAAAATTGCTTGACAAACATCTAGAAACGTTCGATTTCACGCAAAAACTGTTTTTTATTTATTTTGTTAATAATTATATAAGAAAGCAAAAAAGTTAATCAAGTGAAACTGTCACAGATAATCTTAGCTATAATACTGTATTTTTAGTTGTTTCCTTTATGCGTTCATACATTTCTATTGAAAAAATATTATTTTTAGTAGTTTGCATTTATATTTTTTAGTAAGTATTTTTTATTTATTTGTATTCTACTCGAGCAAAGCGATAGGAAAATCGTCAATTTATCTAAAGCATATTTTTTGGTATTCATAATGTACATCAATTCGTCATAAAGATTAATCAAAATAGTGAATTGGCATTAAGCTTTAATAATTCGATAGATAAGTACCTACACATATATTACCAAGAATTAACCTACCGATCTTATAAATATTGTGATCACGTTACCTAATTATCTATTATTTTGATTCCACGCACTTTTTTATATTTTTTTTATCGTATATCTAAGCGCTTGTATTATTGAAACCGCACTGGGAATTGCATGCCTTTAATATGGTGGACTGTACACTGCACACCCAACATAACCACGTTTTTACAAATCTCATAAAATATTCATTCTTTATTGGAAATTTGACCAAGTAAGCATACCTAATTTTTATCAAGAGTGGATTTGTTGATAGGTTGGTACGATAGTGTATTAATAATATTTATTTTTAAAAGTGTTATTGATTTGCAGATAATTTCGTGTTACACAGCAATAAATGTGGTAAAATTCATTTAGGATTGCAATATTTATCCATCACATTGTGATATTTTATCTATGGGAGCGTTGAGGGATAAAGCGATAAAAATCTAAAACACGCTTTTGTACCATTTTCTAAAAAAATGCAGTTATCCGCATGCGATGTTATTTCAATAACGAATTAACAATGTATAACATAATAAATACTATTATTATTATCGTGGCCAATACCTACATTCATAGATTACTTGGTTATCTATAATATAATCTAGGTACATGAATTTTGCAAACGCTTTCCACCCTGTCATAAACTAAATATATAAAAATGAATGTGTCTTTGTTTGTCACCTATAGACTCAAAAACTACTTGACCGATTTCTGTGAAAATTTTAAGGGATGTTTTTATTAGTGTAAGGAGTATTTAGAAAGTGATTTGAATTGTGGAAAAAGTGGGAACGCCCGAGAAAGACTTAACGTATTATCTGTGCACTGGAATAAGATACGTAGCTGAATTAAAACCGATATAATGTATTTTTTTAACAGTACGTTGGAAAGCCCGAGGAAACATGTTATCTCTTCATGGGAAAGAGATATGGAATCGAATTGAAGTTGATATTATGTAGTGGATTTCATGATAAATTCTCATTTCTGAGCACAAACAGCCTCCTGTTTTATATTATGTTTCAGTTTTAATATTCTTGTTTTGTCCTGCTGTTATTGTTATTCTAAGTTTTGTCATCACTTTGTATAAACAGTGTATTTAGTGTTATAATATTAGATCTGTATTGGGTAAGGCACACAGTAGGAATAATTTTAAGAAACACTAATACTGAATTACCATTTTTCAAGTTTGTTATACAAGTAGTTAAGCGCACTTGAAGTGAAATGACATTAAACTGCTCTATATAAATGCCATGTTATTATTATTATTATTATTATATAACACGAAGTGCATGGTAGAAAAGTCGGAGGGGCCCGAGGAAGACATGAATCAAATAATTATTTTTAGTAAAATGAGGCGTACGTAATGAAAGATGTGCAAAGAGAATGTATGACGTTTATGTAAATATGAGGCCCGTGGAAGATATGGCGCGATATAAAAGTAAACTATTTCAAGTGTTTACAAGAATATTAATTTGATCTTAAAAATGCACATATTTACAAGTACATTGGAATTCATTTTTTATTTATTTATTTTATATTATTGAAACAAACAGTACATAATTTACAGAGATGAAACAATATACATGAATAAGATACTTCATGTTGTGTACCTATGATATGTTTCCTTGTAATGTCTGCTGAGTGGTATGTTTATTCCTTAATTACCAGGTGACTTGTGTAGTTTATAGGTGTGTGTGTGACGTGTGTAATGTGTGTGTGAGTGTTTGTGTGTGTGTGTGTCTGTATGTATGCGCATTGAATTCATTAAATTATTGACATGATGCCACGTTTGAATTTGGGCAGTGAATCCGAAAAAATGTCAATGTTAGAGTTAATACAAATATTATTTAGAGTATGAAGAGCTCGGTTAATTGTCGAATTAGATGCTGCATGTGTTTTATAATTTAGCGTGTGGAATAGCACTGTATGTCGTGCCATTCATAACCTCAAAACTCTATTCCAAGTCATTAATAAATATAATCCCGAGCAACGCCGGATGCACGTCAACTAGTATTAATTAAAATTCTATTATTTGAACTGTTGATTACGAAAATGAAAAGGATGATCAGTTGAAGTCCGGAGTAGAATTTATTATATTAGCTTCAGAGAGGAGGCGCTAAGGAAAGTAATTTCCCCTCATGGCTTTAGTCATCTTTTGGGCTGCTGTGTAGAGGGCTTTTTAAAGAAATAAAGAAGAGGAAGTTCTGGGAAGGAAACAGGTTTAAGGGGTGGGTAGGAATCTGAGGGTCAGTGTGTCCAGGAGTAACGGACGAAAGAATCCATTTCTCCCAATGCGGTGCAAGTCGATGGGTCAATAGAGTCCAGTTGGAAAGACCAAATGGTCTCCCTCAACCAGTGTCTCCCGATTCGACCTACCAAGCAGTAGATGTGCAGACACATCCGTTGCCAATACCTAGACAAACCTCACCCCATGAGCCAGGGCACCCCTGCCAAGTCACAAAACGTTGCGAAGCACTTGGGGTGACGTATAGCAGAGGTCTCCAACATTTTTTTACCAGGCTGTGGTACCCATACCCGCCTCCCAAATTGTCACAATTGGAATAATTAATTGTTATAATTTAAATAATTAATTTAAACAATGATAGGTAAAAGTTTAAATTACGTTCTTAAAACACTGTAATTTTACCATTACAAATCTCCCTGATATTTGGAGACATGGTTGGTACTTACCTACCAACTAGGTTTCGATAAAAAAATTAATTTCATATTTAGGTTATTAGAGAACTAGGTAACTACTTTCAACGTGGATTTCATCATGACTACTTTCAAAACAGAGCGATAAGCTCCTTGGCACCAAGACGACGCAGGTTCATAACCTGGCGTGGGAAAAATAGATTTTTGTATAACTTTCTGGTTTATTGTTTATTCAAATATGTACCCATGTATTTATGTACATTATTTAATTTGAAATTTATTTATTCACCGTTCATAATCCGTATTGTGTGAAATAGATTGACCTACTTTTAGTGGCCACATCTTAACAATCAGGTAATCTAACATTTCTCTTCCTCACACGAAGAAAAATGAGTAATGTTGATTTATAGAAAACCTCTGCAAATTATTAGTCATCCTGTTAAAGCCGCTTCCTGATAAAGTCTTGGTAAATTCGTAAAAACATCAGAACACGGGTTCATCCACCTGCTTTTGTCTTAATAACATCAAGACGAAATGCAAAAATGTTGGGTTTTTTATGAATTCGTGTTGGGACATCGTGACAAAACATTTGTATTTTACTTAAAGTTTATCAGGATACCTATCAATTCGTTCGTTAATGGCCTACAATCCCATTTTTAACAAGAAAAATAATAATTTGATTTAAAGTTTTCTTCCATCTCTTCCTCTCTCTTCTACGCGTCTTAGAAACTTCCTCAAATTGGGGATGTTGAGATACATTGGCGGGCAATATAGGTCAGGTACTCTTTCAAAATTGTTGCGAAATTCAAATATTCCTTATTTGCGCATGTGTGAAGAAAAAACAGAAATATATAACGCGTGAGGAGATTGTGTAAACAATATTTTCTTACTCACTGAATGAAGAGTGCCAGAGGGAATAAGAAGGAACCAGGTGCCTCAGTCCACACAGCCCCAAGCCATTTCCTCCGTAGTTTATCCGTCAGTCATTTCAACAAGCGAGTTGGGCAATTATCAGTAGCAATGGCGACTTATCGGTAGGCTGTGTGCTGTAGGCTTTGTGGGACTAATGAGCAAGTTTTAATGATATGGTGGCGGGTTTGGTCCCCGCCTCGACACGCTTTTGGTCCTGCGGGGTTCCATTGCAACCATTATGTGCTGCGACACGCAACGCGAATCTCGCGCAAAGCCCATTTTATCGTTTTCAAAACTAACGCCTACGTGTCGCGTCAAATTATGGCGTTTTAAACGACGCGAGAACCATGTTGGAAACAATTATGAAAACGATAGATGTAAAGGCATCATGTGAATTAGACAAACGGAGATTTGATGATCTTCGTAGTAGTGGTAAGCATATTGGTTCTGAACCAGAGATCACGTATGCTTAAAAATCTATGTACGAGTAGGTATGTTCCTTTTACATTACTTTTTCTTTTCTCCAACCTCTTCCCCACTTTCAAACGGAGTAAAATAAGTATTGATAAATTATTAAGAATCTCTTCAACTTATTGGTAATCCGGTTAAAAACGGGATTGCACGCCTAAACTTTTAGTATATTGTTAATATATTATCACGATGTCGGAACATGTATTCATAATATTCCGAATATATATTATCAAGGAAAATGCACGCATTTTATCAATAAACCTGTTAATTCATTCATTAAGGCCGGAAATCCCATTTTAACGGGATTACGAATAATTTGAAGAGATTATTAATAAATTAACCGGAGTCATTTTTCTCCGTTTAGGTACGTCTTATAAGAAATTGTAACATTTTATAGGGTTTTATTATTTTTGTTCATTCAGGCTAGGGTTTTCTTTTACAAATAGTTGGGACTCTGATCAAAAACATCAATGATAGTCGGTGGTTCTGATCTGGAAACAATAAAATATTTCGTATTTCCCTGAGTGTCTACCAACAGAATACTTAATAATATGTAAATTTTACCATCATTACGGTTTTGAAAAAGACGAAATGAGACATATCAATAATAATGTTGAGATAGATAAATAAAAACAAATATTAATTGTTTGGATAAATTAGTTCAGTTTTGGGTCTTATTTGTTCGGAAAAGTGGGCTCACGATAAATCAAAAGGCCTTATTAATAAAATATAAAGTGAAGAACGTTTTATCGATTTGCCTTGATAATATATCACGACGATACAAAAATAAATATTCAATGCAAAAATATTCGGATTTTCATGATATATATTCGTAACTAAAAGTTTGTCAGCAAATCTGTTAATTAATTTTTAAGGACTGCAATTCCGTTTTTAACCGGAATTATCAATAATTTGAAGATATTCTCAATAAATTAGCAACCGTCATTTTTTACCATTAATTTGAAGAGATTCTTAATAAATGAGCGATAGTCATTTTTTTCCGTGCAATGATAATGAATTCTTTGGAAAATAATAACTACCATATTACACGGCCTATTGAAAACTGTACAGAAGAGCACGTTTTTGAAGTCCGATAAAACACTATTCAGTTATAATTTCCGCCGGATGTTAAAAATAGGTTAGTTACATGTACTTATATTAAAACCGGTTATGTAAAAGATATGCACATTTAAGGCTTTTTGGTTCATAAATAACTACATAGATGTATTAAGACAACAATCCCAGTTAAGCCGCTGTAAAAAGTTTGGCGTCCTCAGTGGGTTAAATTGGTGAGAAGTCAAAGACTTCTGTCTATAGTTAGGTATTTACACAAGTTAGTGGGTATTTACACAATACTGCTATAATATGACTTACAACTATGGCTTACAACTAGAGATTTATGACTAACATACTTATTTTACCCACATATTACGTGCAGTAATCATAACAATAACTTGCACAAGGTGTATTGAGAACAAACCTCATTCCTTATGAATAATATATTTTTTTGTAACAGGTATCATACTTCATCAAATCTATAAAATATGTTTAGCAGGTTAGGTAACTGCCTCTCTCTCCGTCTCTTGAATAAATAAATAAAATTGTGTCATTTGTCAATAGATTTCATACACATTCGATACACAGATATGAAACTAAAATAAAATAAAAATACTATAGCAAAGACTGTAGAAAAGTTATAAAAATACAATATTTTACTTTTACAAAACACGTACATAGCGGAATTTTAATTTCCCACCTTTGTAATTCAATCAAAACCGTTATTACAAACCACCCTCAAATCTTTTCCCTTCCAAATTTCAATTTGAGCCAAGCGTTCCAGAGACAGACTGATAAAAACTAACGGCCCACAATATCTATTGGACTAGCTTTGGTGTATTACGGACCTATGGAGAATGAGCTTTAGGCATACATTTTTCAATAACTTTAATAATTAAAGTGAAAAAAAGTCTACCGGGAAAGGGATCAATAAATTTTGAAACACCATTCGTGAACTAGATACAAGAGTTTTTTCCCGCCGACAAACCGTTCATGAGTTGCTAGCATTAGAATTTCGACTTAGCTGGAATTTTTTGATATGCGATTTACACCTGTATGCCGTGATAAGGTGCATAATTTTTTTAACAGATCACTTGCGCTTGAAACACTTTAGAGTTCATGAAAAATTTCAGCTAATGACGATGTCATTTGAAAATATCCCGAAGTTGTATGCTGTTAATTTGTTTTATAAAACTATAAACTGATTTTTTATAAATTCACTAGCTCGGTTTTAGAATTTCACGATTTAAGCTCCAGCACTTTTGTTTTGAAAAATTGTAAGCTAAGCTTTGTTTTTTTATAATGACCGGTCAGTGGCTGAGTTGACATCGAGTTTGGGTCCCACCCAGACGTAGTGTGTTTAATTCCTTGCCTGGATAAGTCCTTCATCACAACACAATCAACATTTTCCGCTTTATGTGCTGGTAGTAGGAGATTTTCAAATATTGTCAGGTTATTCGTAACCCGGGAAGGTTTGTCTGACTTATTTTTTTAAATTATTTTCAGCGAAAATATTATAATCTATGATTGTTGATCAAATCTATTAAAAATAATTCTTGATTTCGGTTCTTGATAGTGACGCATTTTGATAGTTCAACGACAACAGGAACAGCAAAACACCCTATGATATTACAACAGTGGGCCAGGGAGACTCAAATAAAATGGCTGTTCAAGTGTTCATCGTTCTAACTTTAAAAAATAACACTTTTCTAGTTAAGAATATACAATTATTTCGACTGTAAATAATGCATTATTGTCAAAATATTACCGCGATTTTTTAAAAAATCCGAATAAAATTACTTATGCATGTGGCTCATTGGTTACCTTTGGTATATTTATTAGTGTGGACCTACGGTGTATTGGAACCTTTGGCATATATTAGTGTGAACTTACGGTGTATTGTAAAGGTATGTGTATTGAGTATTTTTGTATTGGTACTTAGTATAAATAGTGGAGGGCAATACTAATACCAATTCAATACAACGGGCACAATAAAGAATGGCGGCGGAACCGGATATCTGGATATTGGATCGCGGCGCGGTTGGCCGTCTCCGGAACACGTTGCCAGGGTTAGGTACTGTGAGAATGTCATTGGTCAACACTCGATGCTCGCTACGAGGCACAAAGGGTGCTACTCACGAGAACTCCGTACCATGGGGGATGTTATAAACTCAATACTTCATACCTATACCAAAATCAAAAACCGGTTCCTACACAGAGAAAACTTATTGATATTAAATATTGCTAATTTATTAAATTCTGATCAAATTATTCGTATTCCTGTTGAAAACGGCACTGAAGGTATCCTGACAAACGTTTAGTAAAATCGAATGTATTATCACGATGTCGGAACATGTGTTATAAAAATTCTAATATTTTCGCAATTTTGTCCAACTTTCGAATTGACAGATTTCCTAGCAATGAATTTTTTTGAATTCATAAAAATTCTAATATTGTCGCATTTCTTCATTATATTTATCAGGATAAGCGCAGCTGCATGAAGACGAGTTCCGATGTATTCTGAATGTAGGTACATAAAAAAATTAGGAAATAGCTTGCCATCACGTTTTTCATAGGATTTTAATAAATCAGCCAGTAGCTTTTAATATGTATTTTTTGTTTCTTTTATTGAAGGACAAACACTTCCACGTTACGAATAAACCGTCAATATCTGAAAAACTCCTGCTATCATAAATATAAGCAGAAAATGTTAGTATATAATGAAAGATTTAGCTACCAAAGTATTGAAACCACTTGGGATGCCTGGGTGTACTAATCGATTTTTCAAACATTTGACATAACCGAAGATTAGTTGCAATAACTCCAAACACCAGATGAACACAATTCGTAAGCATTGTTTCATTTTTATTGAAAAAATTAGTGCTAATAAAGCACACAAATATTTCGTTCATTCGTTAGTAGGTAAGTACCTACCTGTGGCCAACAGTAGGCTGTGTGCTGTTTTTAAAGTTCGAGAATTATTGTGCATTGCATATTTGAAATTCGCTATTTTATTATCTACCGTAGGTACTTTGTAACTGAATTAAACTTACCAAATCAACGGAAAAAATAAGTTTTGTTAAGAAATCTATCGTATTTTAAAAATTATCTTTTAATATTTAGTTTTTCTTTGTTTAGGCACAGCTTTCAGCATTTATACGCCGCACGCCACTGTAACTCAGTAGATACATATTATTATAACTTATTGGTATTTTTTAAAATATATTTCGATATATAGTTAGATACCTACGAGTACCTACTTCAGTTTCTTCTTTATGTATTAGATACCTAATACATGTATCCAGTGTACAGTTACGTAATTTTTTTTTTAAAGAAACTACTAGTTACTATCTATCGCCTTCGCCTGAGTCAGGGCCGGCAATGTGCAGGCGCAACTAGAGCAGTCCGACCCTGGCGCGAACTTGCCATGGCGCTGATAACTTGTTCGAACACGTGTATTCATCGTGCTAATATCCATCGCCTCGTCCGTCACTTCTGGACACATGGACGACCAGATTCCTATCCACCCCTCATACATTTTTCCTTCCCAGAACTTTCTCCCTATAGATATATATTCGCAATTTACTAAAAGTTATTCAGTTAACCTGTTCATTGATTTGTTAAAGGCCTGCAATCCCTTTATTAACCGGATAACCAAAAATTTGAAGAGATTCTAAATAAATAAGTAGTACTCATTTTTGTACCTGTAACGCGGGGTTTTTATTGGCGCCAAGCGCCGCGCCGTTTGGCTCAGGTCCGCCTCTGGCCTGAGTTACATTATTTTGTCAAAATTTACAGAATTCTATGGCTTCTGATTTTATATTTGAATAATTTAATGGATATATCTAGCTATCATGGCATCAGTTTTAACTTCGGTAAGTCGTCGTTAGCTGCAAAGAATTGCTGATTTTGAACAGATCTTCTGCTTTTTTAATAATATTGGTGTGGAGTTAATGATGTTGTTGAGTTTTATAAGACCTTAATGTTTTTATACTCCTTTCTTGAGGTTCACTATAAAATGCGTAATTTTAAATTTGAAAAAATAATTTTAATATCTCAATCATTGCCTACTCCCTAAATTGATCTCAATTTTCGTTATAATTTAAATGTAAGCTGCCATTAAAAAACATTTATCCCACAAACTGATTAGCCTACCCGCCTACTTACCACCAACTTTATTAATTTTATTTTGTTTCTGTGGAAATTTAACGTTATTTGATACCTATATTTATATTTTATTAGGCATTATCAAGCAACTGATATCGGAAATCCGAAACATTAGATTTGGCATAGTTAATAAATAAATGTTAAATGATTTATAAGGTTCGCTTCCACTTTGAAAATTTTTCTTTTTCAACAAGGGCGTGACAATACCTTATTTTCCTATTGCAAACAGAAACATGTTCATTTTGAGCATTATTTGCTTACGTACATATATATATAAACCATAAAAATTAAATGAGAAGTAAGACACAGAGATCTTCCATTTTTTATGTTAGCGGTCACCAAATTATAGAACAATAATTGTAATATGATTTAAGATGTTCACGGCCAAAAGTATTTTTGTTATTGTTTTTGGGGTGTTATGCCGTTTTGCGCTAACTCCTTCTTTAGCCAACGTTTCGGACAGCATTGCAATGTCCATCATCAGGGCAGATGTGTTATTTATTATTTATTTACTAAATAATAAATAACACATCTGCCCTGATGATGGACACTCCAATGCTGTCCGAAACGTTGGCTAAAGAAGGAGTTAGCGCAACACGGCATAACACCCCAAAAACAAATAACAAAAATAATTGTAATATTTATTCTCCATTTTGTGTTTTCCATTTTTTAGAGAGAAAATGATATTTCATAGTGTAAAAACACCATATTTAGATCAAATTTATCCGAAAACTAGTTTAATAAACGTGTTTTAAATTTAACACAAATGATGAACAAATGTTTACCATACATTAATGTTTTCTTAATAGCTGTGTTAAGTTTAAAACTCATTTATTAGTAAGGCCCTTTATATTTATATATCTACTACAAAGGCATAATTATGTTTCGATACCTATTATGGTCTATAGATATGACCTGTTGGTGAATTATATGCATTTATTAAGATATGATTCCACATGAATTATGCATTGAGATAATGTGTTATATCGCCTAGAAACGCCTAGTTCAACCGATTATTCATTGAATTTGACACTTTTTGTAAGTAATATTTTTGTTATTTTTCCACCGCCTGTATCCCAGTCTCATGTACCGCAAAAAATCCTTTTTCCTAGCGTGGCTATTAAGAATGGCGAAGCCGTGATATTGAACACCCCAGCCAATATTCGGCGACCATAACTCAACTAAAATTGGAAAATCCGAAGACACAGCCGACCACAGAAACGGATTCATTTGGCCGGCCCGGTGGACAATAACTACAATAGGTTACTGCTGTATGGCTGTGTCGTGTAGAGATGGCCCGCTATTGTACATCTGTACAACTCTACATACGAGTATATTTAAGCGTGGCTTTGATACAATCCCCAAATAGTGGGGATGTTTCTAGAAATGGTGTTACAAAGGGTTTTCCAATAAGAGGTGTTATTTTGATATTTAATCGTAAAATATCAATAGTTTCGTTGCTTGTGTGGCACATAGCACCGTTTTGTTGAAAGTAAACGTTGTACAGATTAATATTATCCAATTCCGGTCATAAAAAATCATTAATCATCTCTCGACAGCGCAATCCACTCACCGTAACTGTTACTCCAGCCTCATTTTCGAAAAAGTAAGGTCCAATGACTCCGCCGGACCATAAACTACACCAAACAGTCACACGTTGAGGATAGAGAGGTTTTTCAACAATAAATCTTGGGTTTTCCGAGCTCCAGATGCAACAATTTTGCTTGTTGACGAAGCCACCGAGGTGGAAATGGGCCTCATCACTCAAGATGATTTGCATTTGATTCACTCAAGTGAACTTTTATATTTTCAATGCGTTGTTGAAGCGTGTATTATTCCATTTTTATTAATAGCGTAGTTTTTACTTGTCAAATGTTAAAAAATGACAGCTTCAAAAGTAACATCTAGCGAAATAGTGGGCTATTCAAAATAACACCTCTTATTGGAAAACCCTATAGTAGGTATGAGATATGAATCGTTGGTCTAACTCAGCACGCTGTGTAGGTACTTCACGTACTTTTGAGCAATCAAATACTAAAGGTTTAGGTATTTAAAATAATTTATTTTAATTGTAATTTTTTTAAAAACGAGTTATATTTGTACATAAGTTTTAGAAAATATTTAAATTCATTTTTCGTGACCAGAGAAGAAAAACTCTTTTGCATGATAGGAAGCCAAGAAGAAGGAAGCATTTCATTTTATTTATAGTTTGGGGTAAGGTTTTGAGTTTGTGATGGTCTCATACGGTTAACGTTAGCATTGTAAGCGCCTGCAAATATTTTTTTACAACTTGATTTCAAAAAATCGACTTTACCGAAGAAATGATAGTATCAAAATATCATAGCGACTTTATTTTGTACTATTTAGAGATGATTTAATACAATTTAATTAATTGAACACACTTGCGTACGATTCGAACACTCGACATTCGTATTCGTAGTCAAAGGTCACACCCTTCGACCACGTTGCCTAGTGCCACTATTTAGAAAAACTGATAATTTGTTAGTCAAGTAGTCAGTCAGTCGTTAGTCAAGTTTATTTTCAAGTTCTGTAAAGGTTCTATTTAAGTTCTTTTATAAAACTGAAATCACAACAAAACTTTAATAGAACTTTAACAGACCTTGAAACCAAACTTCCAGGTTGATGAATCGTTCAAATTCTGTACAATAACTGGTCCTATGTGTTCTCAACATTCAATTTTCTTGGAAGATATTTTATATAATAGGTATGACTAATTCGAGGTTTGCAATCTACATGAGGCTCGAGTGCATAAAACGAAACAATTAATTCACAAATATTTTTAACAACAGCAGCGGTCACACACTGCTCGTACGGTAACAATTTACCTTTGCGCTTTTGCGGTCCGACGTTCTAGCATCTGTTTTGATTTTTCGATTGACGAAATAAATATTATTGAATCTCTAAAATTTAATTAGCAAGTCAAATTTTGATGCCTCTTTGTCAAAACCAGTAGACGCCTAGGTAGTTTATTACTCTAATAATTACACGGAAAAACCTCACTTATATATTAAAAAATACGAATTTATTAATAATCTGGTAAAATTATTGGTATTCTAAATATGAAATAATAGGTTTCCCGATCACGATGTCGAACATGTGGTCATAAAAATTATAATTTTTTGCATTTTTTCATTGTATAGTATCAAAGCAAATACATGTGCATTAACACATATTCCGATATATTAGGAATTTACTAAAAGTTTATCAAGAAACGGCATGCAATTCCCCTTTTTAAATTAGCAATAGGTACTATTTTATCTCCGTGTAGATGTGGCGGATCTATTTAACTGCACGGAAGGTACAAGAAGGCTATAATATCATATCTTTTCAAGCAATGATAATTTACCCTACTAAGACTGTTGGTGGACGCGGTGGTCTCTCTCGCTGCAGCAGCTGGTACAGTTCCTTCGCCACCTAGGATTCTTGCAGCAGAGTCTCCATCTTCTATCTTCGTCGAGCGTCACAGCGGTGCTGCCAAGGTCTGTTATCTATGTGGGGATATTGTGTCAGCGCTCTTTATTGGCAGCAGACACATGTCAGCGCTATATTGGCGGCAGACACATACCTGAACGGATGACGAACCTCGTGTTGGCACAGTTGGTGGACGGGGTAGTCTCTGTCTTCGTCTTCGTCGAACGTCACAGCGGTGCTGCCAAGGTTTGTTATCTATGTGAGGATGTTGTGTCAGCGCTCTTTATTGGCAGCAGACACATGTCAGCGCTATATTGGCGGCAGACACATACCTGAACGGATGACGAACCTCGTGTTGGCACAGTTGGTCTAAATAACAAATGTTGATCCTAGGAAATAAATTGTACAGCGCCCTTGAGGTGATTTTTCACAAAAACGGCGCTCTACAAATTATCCAATTATTATTATTATTATTATTATGAATTAATGTTATACTTTTTGTCGTCATTTTACGATCAAATACCACAGTTATTTTTTTTTAAATTATCTCTGTACTTGCTTTTACTTGTACACTGTGACATGCAATTATTGTTATTGATATTAAATAAATTAATAATTTATATAATGCACATTATGAAGTTATGCGGATTGCAAACAACTCATTGTTTTCACAAGTATTTATAACAGAACACGTGTGCAATCTTTATTGTTTGTTTTTATAAATAGGTAGGTAGGTACTACATATTTATAGGAAGGCAATAAAATATATTATGCCTGTCTTACTGGGAAGGGTTCACGTGGCGATATAGTAATATTAACACGCTTACTTTGATCCAAATGAAAAACATTATTTTATTTTTCAAGTTTTGCAACAAACAATAAACCCTTATCAAATAATTGAAAATGTTTAAACCTATTCGCATTAATTGTGAATGCAACAAATGGAAAAGCCTGTAATATTTTCATCGTAAAAGGGATTTTATTAAAACTTTTTCACATTTCCCAATATATTATCAATGAAACCCAGCAGAACTGCCAAATTACGGGCTTAAGAAATTTATTGAATTCCCGTTTCATTCAATTTACATGTAAAAATTGCGATGTGATAGCAGCTAATATCTTTCTGTCTTAGTTAATCATAATTTTTTTAAATAATATTAATAAAATACAATTAATATGCGCAATAAGTAAATAAAGATTTTTTTATGTTTACCTAAATAGTATTAAAAAAAGACTGTTTGTGCGCTTAGTTTCTCTAAATTAGGCAACGAATTTTGATATGATTTTCATCATTTAGATAAATTTTTTTGGAAGGTTTATATATGCCTAATACATGCATATTATATTTATTGAAAGTGAGAAAAATCGATGTTCGTCTTAGAATTCACAACCTCACTACTTTACTCGAAATTAATCACAACCCCGAACAACGCTGGGTACTGGTCAGTTAGTATTATAATGTATCGTTTTATAACAGTATTTGAGAACATATTACATACATTAACGATATAACTTATAAGATTTTAAAGATGTTACACAGAGTCATTAATAACTGAATTGACAGCCTTGCCATCATCGCCACTATTAAATTCCATTTGCCGACTAGGAACGAAAGATAAAATATAACATTATTCTGCAATGCATACACAACCAACTATCAGACACACTCACTAACCAATAGGATGTGTGATCTGGGCAACAAGTCTGGGGGTACTATTGCTATATTTGCTGACTCCATTTATAGAATTGAACTTAATCAATACCAGCACTTTGTTGAATCCTACAAATTATAGTAGAGTTGGTAATGTAGTTTTAGTGATTTGTCTTATATTATTGTTCAAGTTTCTTTATTATTTTATGTTACTGTTTAAAAACTAAACTTTGTGTATAATTCTCGATATCTCAATAGGTTTATTGTGTTCTTAAAATCCATGTAAAAGCTCGGTTGGGTTTAAAACCAAATAAAACAAATACTAAATAAGAATAATTTAAAATAAAATAACACAGGGTTTATAACACATAGGTAGGGTTCATAACATTACTGTTAAACGTAATGTATTTAAATATAATTATGTCAACTTATCTTCAGCAATGCAAAATAATATGAAATTTCGTCTTTCACCTGAAGAGAAGTAGAATAATACATTAAAATTTTGAAATCAAATATTATTTATTGACTTCAAAGAGATCAGCTTTTACCCTCGGTCGCCACCGAGTTCATCATAAATGTCATTACTCATTACGGGTCTTGAAAAACTGCTCTCCGTCCCGCTCTAACTAACCCCGCCCAAGGCAGCACCCGGTTCCGCCTCCCGAGTTAAACAAAGACGAAAAAAACCTGTCTTTCTGGTTGCAACTTGTATTAGCGATACTCTCCGGGGGATCGAACTAAGAGCTCGCCATCTCTGTCGCACTCCTAGGAATAGCGGTTAAGATGGAGCGAAGAAACCAAAATTTGTTAAGTTTCTCAAGCTGTTTTGCGGTTTCACTAGGATTACAGTGATACAAAAAAGTTAGTATCTGTTTTGTGCAAGAACTGTCAGATAAAATTGTTGTGAATCAAAATTTATATTTGGAAAACATTGAAAAATATTATCGGCGTTAATTTAAAATCTTCGGGATAAAAATATGAAACTTTTATGGTTTTTATAAACTCTCGAGCATTGTTTCCAAAAAAAGTCAAAAAATATTTAAATTAATTAATTCAAAAATAATTATTTGTATAAGGCTTCATTTCTATTTAATAGCCATCCAGAAAATAACTCCTTGTGTACTTTTAAAAAGAATGTTAAATTATTTGTGCTAGCCTAGGATTGCCAACACTATTTTTTTCAAATTTCCCCTTTTAAATTAATTGCATAATATATTGTATATGTATATTTTTTCATCCTTGTCCATTTATAATGTATTTTTTTCCTTCTCTCTGGTCCTTTTTAAATTAATAGTTTATTATGTTTGTTTACAATAAAAATATTAATATATGGTCAACCTACACGTTTAATACATTATACTGTAATGAATTGGATGGAATTAAATTAATACGTACCACGTAAGTACCCGATTTGTAGAAACGTTAATTTAACAATATTATTATCTCAACATATACCTAATCTTAACCTCAGCACAGGCTTGTCCTAGTGAGGTTAAAATTTCTGACGTAAAAAATACAATGTAAAGAAACAATAAATAAAAAAATGAATAAATTATGTGGATAACGCAAATCCGAATTTGAAAATTGGCAGGTATATAAAAAATGTGTTAATTTAAAAAATTAAAAAAAGTGTTGGAGTTACCTACCTACCTACGACATATTAATGACTCGTTAGCTTATAAGGTTACCTATATAAAATAAAATATCTCAAATGTTTCTTGACCTCCAAAAACTTGTATCATTGTTTTTAAATGATTTCTTTAGTTTTTGATACATTTGTTATTTTTATAACATCCTTACATACCTAGGCATCTACTCACATACTTTAACTTTTACTGTTATTTCATTTCAATGTTATTTTATTGCATCTGGTATTTATCCTTTCTATGCTTTATTGTCCTGCTCTATTTTAAATCATCTGTATAAAAAACTGCCTCTCACAACATGGTTGAAAAATCCTGTATACTGTAATAAACAATATTATACTGAATAAAGAAGAAAAGAATCAACCCTTAACATTTTTTATCATCTAGTTGAAAATTTATTTTAAAACTTAAAAAAAAATTGGTAAGAGATTGTACGTTCCTTCCCAGGGAATTAATACAACCGCGCTTAAAACCTTGCCAAATGCCGATCGGGTTAGACCGACGTTCATTTCGTTCATTCCGGTGTGAAGTTATTCAATTTCAGAGAAATGCGTATACGCCCTCGTGCGTATAGGTACCTGATTGAAATCAAAATATATAGAATGCATTGTCAACGATAACGAGTCTATCTACCGAGTTTCAGCGCATTAATTCATCAATTCATTGTGAAATTCATAAATGTGTATTTTTAAAAACTGGGAAATGTAAATTACTCAGAAACCTAAGCTAATCAATTGCAACGAGGTCTAAGACTAAGCAGGTATAGAAAAATGTAATTTATACTTGGTACCTGACCAATAATTCCGTAAGGCCTTTTCCAAAATGAAAATTGCTGAAAATTGCATCTTAGTCTGTTATACCCCACGATATTATTCTGCCAGTGTCAGTGTTCGCGAAAAAACACTCTATAAAATAATTAACATGACGAAGCTTGGGGATTTCCGATTGAATTAACAATTAACAACCCGCTAGGTGCAATAGGTAAGAACCAATTACTTAGATGGCCGGATAATAATATTACCATCGTTATGATGTTTGAAAAATATTTTCCGATTGAAAATTTTAACTTGTAATATCGTTTTACGGAAGAAAGTATTTTGACCACTTATTAAACCTAAGAGCAGGCCTATTTCTTTAATGACAATAATTAGCAGTTTTTGAAGATGTGTATTTGAAACACCAAACTACTTTTCGAGCGAATGTTGTTACTATGTGAACTTAGTGAACTTTAGTTAGAACTTAAATACTCCAATAACAGTTATTTTCTTAAAACATGTAGCTTCAAATTAGGCGCATTTAAAAAGCTATCTGATTTCAAAATACTATTATATCGAAGCACTCGTATCGATTATTGAAATCGATTTCATTATAAAAAATAAAACTCACCCTGTATTGGCTTTGAAATAAATATCACTAATGGTTTTAGGAAGGTATCAGAAAAACAAATCATTAAAATAATTTAAAAGATAACAAAAACGTGACAAATTTCTGGTCAAAACGCATTTTTCCTTGTTCGTATGGAACTTGTACCTAGGTACGGTAATTTATTCAGCTGGCCACAACAATCAGTGTTTTCAAATATTCATTACAACCTTCATATACGAAATCGGTAAACTACACAACTACCTTAGTTCATAGACCAATGCCGGGTACGGTAGATACTACCTACCAACCAAGGACGTAGCTATAGCAATCACAGGGAGGGTTCGGTAAGGGAGAGACATCTACTTACCACAACATATTATTTGAATGATATTTGCAGATAGATAATATTGTTGTATTTTCCACGATTGCTGTATTTCTTTTTCATTTTTCGTACAATACTGAGGCTGATTCGACCCCTTACCTCCCCCCACGGATTATGTCCTTGTTACCTATGCATTTATCAGTTAATTAATAACATTGTAATTTTTTGTTATTTTATGGGCATCCAAAAATTATTACATATTCTAACCTACCTACTTATTTTTTTAAATTAATATGTTTTGTTTTATATAGAAAAGAAATCTTCTGTGTTCTTTATGAAAATGCGTTGAGTGTTCAATCACAGGTCCGGTTGTAGGCAATAGCGTTGTATACGCTGAAGTCTAGAAACCCTAAGTAATAGTTTTCGATTTATATTTGTTTTAATACCTATGACATTCATACTTTAGGCAAAAGGTTTGTTGTAAAATATATTTCAAATGAATATGAATATGAAATTCAACATGGCTTACAGTGGGTAGGACCTAATTTCAGATAAGACTTGAAAATGTGGTGTGATGGAGGATCACTCATTTATGTTAGACTAGTTCCTAATGTATCCCAGGTCATCAATTTTTCACACTTTCTGACCTTCCTGTAATTGCCACTCTACTTTTGCCTTTTCATAACACATTATTATAATTAATCTTCCACGATATTCTAAATCCTATAAATTTATTTGAGTGGTAGTTACCGACCCAGTACTTACCTACTGAAAAATTATTGAAAATGTCTTAAGCAGGTATTTTACTGAATAACTAGAAATAGACATGCATTCTTTTATATATTTACGAAGTAGTTAGTGAAACTAGTTGATCGGTCAATAGCTGAGTTGGTATCGCGTTTGGGTCCCACCCAGAAGTAGTGTGTTCAATTCCTGGGCTGGCAAAGTCCTCCATCACAGCACAAGCAACATTTTCCGCTTACTGTGGTGGTTGTAGGAGATTTTCAAAAATTGTCAGGTTGTATTTGTTTTGTATTTTTATATTTGTTTAATAAAAACTTTTTCCATACTAATGAAAGCATACATTTCCAGGAAGTTCCTTTTAAAAATAATTATTGTATTTAATGTTATTAAATAAGTAGATTTTGTAGGTAGGTAGAGGAAATTATTTTAATTAGGACACGTTTGAATATAGGTACATATATGCGCACATCAAAAGTTTCAATTAAGTTTTTCGAACTAATTGGAACTCCCTCCCGCAGTACCCTCTTACCCCGTAAATGCCCAAATTAAAACATTGAGTGCCTAGCGATGTTGTCTAGTGACTAGCAACCCAAATTTCCTTTAAATATAGACTCGCGATGCAATTCGACAATGTTTATTAAATATTTTTTTTTCCAATTATTATTAAATAAAATTATTTTTCCAACTAATACAGTTCACCACTACACAAGCAGGGATCCATGTAAAATGATTTACATGTAGGTACCTAATACCTAACTACCAACTATTAAAAAATATACCTAGGTAGTACCTGAAAATAATTAGATAATCAAAGAAATGATCAAAACATTTCCTTACATCCAGATTGTGCCTTTTCATCCCTACCCAGATCGTGACACGCAAAACCGCTCATACAATAAATTCCTCATAATCCACGTTATTCCCAATCATGCCGCGAGCCGAGTGCAGCAATAACAACAAAAAAACACTCATTGAAAAGTGCTGCGGCTGTGGCGGTGTTGTGCGCGCGGAGGGCGGTCCCGCCCGGGTCCCGCCCTCGCGGGAGGGGGCAGGGCGGGCCCGAGCACGTGGGCCCACGCCCGGAGTCCGGCACAGCTCCGACCGCCACTGGCAGCGGCGCTCGCTACCGCGGTTCGAATCAAGTGGCGAGAAAACCCGACGGTCATATTCGAAGTTGAAAATTCGACGAGTTTGCCGCGCGCACTACGGGACTTTTCCACGACTTTTCATATTCGAATTTGGAAAATTTTTCGAAAATATTTCCACTTATGAAGATGGCATGATCATACTTGTGATATATAAATACAAAACAAACGAAAATTGTGTCTAAAAATTTTTGGTAAAAAAGTTTAGAAAACTTTTAAAATGACTTTTAATATTTCTCATCAGTTGTTTTTTCAAATTTGCGTAATGTCAGTGAAAATCTAAAGAAGAAAGAAATAACTGTGAGGATATCTACCTATCGATGTATCTATCGTTGACAGATTTATTGAAAGGTACATTTTAATGAGACTTAGAGACAGTGATCGTTTTCAGGATAACTTTCAGAAAACAATAAATGTTTGTTGAGACATCTCAGTCAATCTAGACGATCTCGACATCGCGTGAGCTTGTGTCATAGAAGCGTGTAAAAGTGTCACTAAAGTGTCATTTGAATGTTATGGTTTCTGACATTCCTTTAAAATGATGACGTTTGATCAAATGACAATAATTTCTATGCAATCGTTTGTATTGCAAATTTTGCTGTGATTTAGTGATTAATTGTGTAAAATTATCTTGAGTCGGTTAAAAATATCATTGGACAAGTACTAAAAATAATTGTAAAATATTCTACATTCAAAAACACACGGTCAAAATCTCTTATCCCCAAAGTTCTTTATTTGAATATAGAATTTAGTGGGAAGTCAACTCCATTTGAGTGGATTTGACGGGTGCCTCGCATCAGTCCGTCGGATCAGTGGCGCCCCCTTGATGTTGTTGCAGAACGAGCTGCGTTATTACCGCGAGCTGAGGGGGGCCCGTGGCGTCATGGAGGACGACTGCACGCTCCGGCCGTGCGCCACTGACTTCTCCATAGCAGCCATCATGGCCAGGGACCGCCAGGGCCAGGGGGCCCCGGCCCCAAGAAGGCCCCCGCGAGACGGCCTTACGCCACTGGCGGAGGGCCACTATGGTATTCATGGTGAGTACATAATAAATAAATAATTAAACAAATAAATCTAGTTAGAAAAACTCAATATAACCAAAGTGCCGAATAGTTAAAGATCCTGTCGCTAGATGGATTTGGTAGCCCAATATGTTCAAAGGACACCCTGTAATATTGTTATAGGTATAAATTAGTACAGAAAAAAATCCTGTAAGCATTTGTATAATATGATATACTTGAAAATCACGGGATATTATAATCCCAACTTTGAAAAAGACAATTAAAATTATTTTCCATTAAAATTCTATAATTATAATACTTTATTGCTTTTATTAATTTGTCAAATAAATAGTTTCAATTTTGAAAATGTCACCGAAATTCAAAGCAAATCCATTAAACCGGAGTTATTGCAATTAAAATTAATATTAAATAATTATTGTGAATGATGTCGCATGTAAATTGAATGTTTAAGTGTATTTACTAGTGATGCCAGTACTAAAAATAAATATAATTTTGGTTGACAGAAGGAACCAAGACATTATTTTTCACTTTTTTGCACATTACCTACATGTACATTAGCTTCATCATGAATACTTTCTTTTGAAGTTCGTATGGAGTAAACATTAATAAAAATACCTAAAAGTGTAGTAAGTCGGGGAAAGGACAAAACTACGTTAGTGATTCATTAAAAAAACTATTTAACCTCTTGAGCCATTGGTATCATATATACATTTACAATATTATTTAATTAATAGCATTCCTCAAAATATTAATATGGAAACATATGTAACTGCTTACTACTGTATAAAGCTAATGAATCCATCTAGATTTCACTTTTGTCCCATATTTTAGGTTCTATAAATTTGGCACATAATCGCAAGCGATCCCTCAAAATGTTTTTGCAAACTTGACATAATATGCCAAAAATCGCTCAAGTGTATAAAATTTTCTAGACAGATTGAAGAACATTCGAGGAAAATTAAAAGCAACAGGGCACCTACATAGACTAATTTAGACATGATTCTAGAATCAGATCGCCACATCTTCAAACTACTTGGATTCCGTTCATAGAAGATTGAATCTTCGGACTTTCGTGTAGTGGAATTCTTCGCAATAATAAGTGGTCAATTATCTTTTCGTTTGCTATAATAATGTTTCGATTGAGAATTTTTCAAAATGTGAGCTTTAGAGGTGAAAAACTTACCTACGTAAAATAATAATATTAAAACACATATTTATTTAATATCTAACCCTCGTCTGTTGGAACTTATTTGTAGAATTACATAGTTGCTATCTTTACGTTCGCACCCAGGCGTCGTGAGTTAAATTACTCTGCCAGGTTAAGTCCTCTTATCGTGACACGAAAAAAATTTTACGCTTACTTTGGTGGTAGTGGGAAATTTTAAAATTATTGTCAGGTTGTCCGTAACTCAGGAATATTTGTCTTTCTTTAAAAAAACACCAGATAGATAGGTACCATCTACAGAATTCCGTCTTTTTTTCATAATAATCATAATAATTTTTGGTTTATTTTTAATTAATAATAATTTCACTTTTTTATAATACTCCAATATGCATAAATTGTAATGTGAGTCGATGGCGGTGGTTTGTTTTACGTCTCTTGTCTACATTAAAAGTAGGCATGTTTCTAACCCATCATAAGGGAAAATTGAATAAGTTTATTTGTTTGAATTTGTAGATATGGTTTTTGTTTTCAGCAATAGTTAAAATACCTCTCTAATAACTCTACAGAGGACTGGGTACAGTGTCCAGAGTGTTGTGGTTGGGCACATGAACTATATTCAGACATAGAAAGCGGTTGTCTTTTATGTGTCAACTGTAAAATGTAAGGATATCCTATTCATTCCATCTTGTCCTTAAAAGCTTTCCATTCTGCCCTCAGGATTAGGGCAAGATGAAATTTTTCCTGTTTTTATTTTATGAGTCCTAACAGATTTTATACTCAATTTTAATTATTTTTAATAACTTAATTTTATAAGCATGTAAGATCTCTCTGAAGAGTTATTAGAATAAAGGATTGATATTATGTTTTTATATTTTATTTTTACATCTTAAAGTTAAGCCTTCCATCTTGCCCTCCATTCCCCTATATAATGTATATTACATATAGAAACAATCAGAATAAATTTGTATCTGAGAAAATATATTTGTGTTTACAATTAAAATCAAGAAGTTGCAACATGTTTATATGGTTACAATAAAAGTAAGTAGGTAAATATATGCAGTGTCTCTCATCGCTCTATGACAAAAGGTATGTGTCTATGTGTAGTTCTTCTAGTTCATGAATATGAATTTCGCATTTAATTTTAAAAGATAGCCCTTATATTAACATCTTTCACTTATTGTTATTACCAACTGAATAACTTAACTTCCAAAATTTTTGAGAAAAAACATTTTGACCAGAAACTTGTCGCATATTTTTTATAGTTAGATTTTTTAGGGTAGGCACAGATTGTCAGGCTTTAAGGTATGTACGCCACTGGGTATAGTAGATATGTGTAGATCGCAGGCAATGCAAAGAGATCCTGCGTTTATAATTATTATTATCTACATAAATAATGTTACAAGATTGTTGTAGTTTTGTGTGTATTGTATTAAGGTAAATACGTAGATACCTATCTATTAAAGTTAGCTTTCAATTATATTTTCTATGAGCTAGCATTAAATTACATATTAAGTATCGCTTTTATTTGACGTTTAAAAACCTACAGCATAAAAGAGTCTTAGGGATTTGAACACGCGACTTTCGAATTCGTAGTCGAGAGCTTTATTCCTCGACCATCAGTTAGCCTTCTTTCTCCCCCTGCTCTATTTTAGATATTTATTTAATTATATGAATTTTCTAAATTTATCAATAATATTAAGGAAATATTTTTACTGTTCATTGTCAGAAAAGGTTACACTAGTGAGGAAGATAACGTAAAGCACACAAATAAATATTATGAAATATTAATTATTGTAAAAACTAATATTGTTGTACTCTTTTTAAGAAAATGTAAAAATTATATTTGAATTAACACCGACTTATTGGGACTGAATTGAACTGAAAAAATTGTACCATTGAAAAACCCCCCACAGCACAGTTACAGCCTACACGGAGAAAACTTACTGATATAAAATACAGTTAATTTATTAAAAATCTATTCAAATTATTTATTTTCCTGTTAAAAATTGGACTGCAGACCTAAAACGAATGAATTGAAAGAAAACAAAGTATCTGCCAAAAGCGAATATTTTATAAGAACGGCGGAACACAAGTATATCAAACAAAAATAATATTAGGAAAATAACACGTGTTCTCAATATATTCTGAATGTCCAATATTTTATCAGGAATTTAGCATGCTGTCACCTTTTTAAAATAATCGTGTTCTCCGTGTTGCGTAGAGGAAAATATACAATTTCTTTTTACTATTCAATGTTAAAATAATATATTTAAAAAATCTGTTTTAGATAACTAGGTAGATACAAATTTAGCTTCTAAATCATTTTTTGATTCACATTAGTTAAGTACCTACACGATATTTGATGTATTCAGTCGATTAGGTACCTACCATACTCACTTAATACTTTAATCGACTTAATTATTAATATAATAATTGGTTGAATTATTAAAAAAAAATGTTACAAAGTATAAACATAATCTATTAAATACGTATTCACCAACACGTATTAACTTTCAGACATAAGGAATAAAATTCCTTCTTAACAAATTTAATGTAACTACATACATATTAAACGAATATTTTGAACACATTGGTACCTATAACTAAATTGAACACTACCAGACTAAACTTGTGGTGAATCTTATTTACTTCGAAATATTTACACTTGTCTAAATTAATATATACCTACGCTTGAATTTTTTTTAAATTTTTGTTTATTTGGTTAAATTTAATAAATACACATGTAACACCGAGAAAAATGAATACGGATTTGTTATCACCATTCTGTTAAATGTGACAGATGACAAAATGCGAATTTATTTTTATTTGTGTTAACACGTGTTCCCACTTCCTCGTAACATATTCGTGCTGTACCTACTGTTATTTCGAAATTAAATTTGTCAATTCATTCGTTATAGACCCCTAGTCCAGATTTTTAATAAATTAAAAATATTTCATATCAGTAAGTTTTACCCTTTTTAGGTACTTTATATTTTTGTTTATACAATAAAGATTTTAAAAGTTTGAACTCGAATTTAATAATTTATTCACGTACATAGTTAAAAAATACTTACACTTTCTACTTATTCACCTTTAGATCATTTTTAAATCTTTAGTGAAAATGTAGACATATCTACCTTTCCGAAAACAATCACCGAGAACCTAAAATAATACCTACTGACGTAAGCCACGAAAGCCGGCAGATTTGCACAACGCAAATCCCCAAATCCGCAGTCGCTAGGTGTGTCCCAACTTTCCCAATGCGGCCAGATTAGTTAAATCAATCTCAATGGGCTAAAATAATTTTATTTATTTGCCGACGAAACAATTAATTTGGGATCAGCGTCGCTTTGTTTCCGATTTAACAGATGGCATCCGAATACCGTGGAAACCAATTTATGGAAATCGATTTGAATAAATACAATATAGACATACGATTCCGATACCTAGGTATACGCCAGACAGTATGATCACATTTCTGCTGGGGTGAAAATTAAATTTACAGAAAAAAATCACGTGATCTGTTAAAAATGATAATGTTCGATTGAATATGCATTTCCACATAAAAATTGAAGCTAATATTACATAATTCCGTTTTCTGTGGCATTTAAAAATATCTATATTTAGGTAAATACCTAATGAAATCTCTCCCGATTGAAGAAGTATATCTCTATATCTATAGGTACCGTGTATGTACCACATCCTGGTATAAAATACTGTTAAATTATTAAAAATCTTGTCAAATTATTCATTTACCATGTAAAAAACGGCACTGCAGGCCTACCACGAATGAATTGACAAAGTTCTTAACAGAGTATCACTTAAAAGCGAATGTTTTATGAGGACGGCGGAACACTTGTTCATATTGATATACTAATATTGTCACATTCCCTCATGATATTTATAAGGAAAAACACGACAAATATTTTATCAGGAAATTGGCATGCATGGCATCACATTTTTAACAGGATATTTTTTCTCCGTGCAAAAGCGCACTTGGGACTAAACTAAATATGTTATATTATTTTTTATTGATATTAATTCCCAAGAAAACCCTTTTTTCAATATAATTCATTTAATCTGCACATATATTAGTAATTTTATGTAATGTAGGTACAAGCGAACTTTTCGAATGAGTAGCTCTCGAAGGTATGTGAAATTCAATGAAGTTAATTAAATCATGGCTGTCTATACTACTATTTACAATTTTGACTATAAATATTGTTATATGTACAAAAATATACAATATGGCGTTTTGTCGAATATATTTACAGATAAAATTATATTTTAAAGCACCAACGGTGGAAATGATATTGCCCCCAGAAAAGTACCGGTGAGTGTACCCCAATGACATTATAAAATACAAGACACGTTATATTCATAATAATCGAAAATAAGAAGTAGCACCGCTTATGAAAAAGTTAGCCATTCAAAGAATGTGTGTCTACGAATGAAATAGCTAGGTATTTGAACGGCAGCTAAAGTAAGCCCACTAGATCTAGTTCAATGAAGCTACGAGCGTTATCTCAGTGAAATATATTCGCTCTATTGATTCATCCATTTATCTACCCACATAAAAAAAATATTATAAAAAAACTTTGCAATTTTCATGTTAGACAGTTCTACTTCAGAAAACAGAATCCTGCTCAGTACTTACCCAAAATGTAATTAGATGCATTTAACACTAAGGGGACTAAGTTTCGTAGGTATTCGTATTTAATATAAATTTTCCGAAAAACCATTTTCACACTTACACGGACCGGGTAAATTTTCACACCCTTTTTGCTTACCGGGTCTAGTCAGTGGAGTGAGCCAAATCCTGGTCTGAATTTGCACCTGGTTTCGGGTAAGGCCCTTCGCGTAAGTCTATAACTATAAATTCTGGACGGACGTTAGGACTTACAGCCGAGTCACGCAAGGACAAGGAAAACTAGAGGAACACTTCGCCAAAAAGGTTATTGCAGCAAAAAAATATTTTAAAATGCATAGGCAAATATTTTTTCAAAATACCTATCTCTATCGTAGGTATACTTATTTTTCTTCGTGATGTGATCAATATTGATTACATGCGAGTACAGTTACTTGATTGTTCCGATTGGATTGAAAAATGATGGATATTTCTCACATAGTGGCGATAGGTAACATAACACATTAGAGCGAGTGGTACAATGCTTTATAAGAGTGATTTCTCTTATAGACATATTTATATTTTGCTGACGCCAGTAGTCCCGAATGTTTGAAGCCAAATATTCGAAGATTATATATTATACAATTATATATTGAAGATGTTGAATTAAATTAAGAAATTACGTGTTTGATATGGGAAAGTTACACTGAATTTTCCAGACTACAATATAGTCAATAGTCTGCAGGTGAAGATTGTTCAGATACTTTTTTTTTGTGAACACCTCACAAGAATCCACACTGCTCCCAACGGACTGATGTCATTTGGGGTATGCTCTGAGGCTGAAGGTAGTGGGGAAGGAAGGAAATGAGGAAAAGGAATGTGTAGAAGTACCCGGCTATTCAGATCTGGTAAACAAACACGGCTAAAGCTATTGCAAGATAAGATGACGCTGCTGACCTAACACGGAGAAAAATATGTGAGGTTGTTTTAAAAAATCCTTGTTTTAAAAAATGTGACTGCTTGACCATTTCCTAGTAAAATATTAGTAATTCAGAATATATCTATATACTATTAGATATTTCGAAGAACGTTCCGACTTCCTCATAACATATTCGTGCTTTACTGATAGTTTGTTATGGAATTTGTCAAATCGTTCGTTGTAAGCCTCCAGACCCGTTTTTAACAGATGCATGAATAATTTGACTAGATTTACAAAAAAATAAACAATATTTCACATCAGTAAGTTTTCTCCATGTGGTCTGTAACCAGAGCGATACTGAGAGTATGTTCCACTCTGGGAAGTACCGCAAAGATACGGTAACTCATTATTTTTGAAAAAATACAAATTAATAAAAATAAAATAATGGAAATATTCATTATACTGGTAGTTACCTAAACAAACCCACATAGTTAAAAACTTAAACCATTAACGTTTATCAGTTGCGTATAATTGAAAACACGTTTATTAGTAAGGCCCAGTGTTTTATTTTCATAAAAATAAAATTTACATACGCACGCTGGGATTTGAACATGCGACTTTCGGATTCGCAGTCGAGAGCCTTACTCCTTGACCCTCGACCATGAGTTAGCCTCCATTCACAGAAGGAAAAAAAACGTTAGAAAGAACAAAATAATAAATAGGTAGGTACTTTCCCTAATAGGTATGTTAATTAATTATTTAAAATCGTATTAAAAATAATGTACCTATCTATTTAACTATATATGGACATTATGTTTCAAAATAAAATATTTGAATAATTATATAAAATAGTAGAATTTATGTTTTTAATCGATATATTTGTGTTTTTAACCGATATATTTGGGTGCTTAACCGATAAATTTGTGTTAGGTTTAGAAAAATTATGGAATTAAAGACAATATGCAAAAATTAATAATTTTAAAAATTTTGTCACTAATTATAATTTTAAGCAATCAATTTTCTACGATATTACCTAACTAACCAACGATTTTTACCAACATTAACATCTAATATATATATTTATTAGGTATCCATCAATTTGAATTAATTGTTTTAAATAGTATTTCGATAATTTTCACTTTCCACTCTTGGCCTTTATAATGTAAGCGAGTTTGCACGAGCTAGAGTGGTATGCGCGCCCAACATTAGGGGAATATGTAAAAGACTCGTGCCTGTATAGGAGGGCTTAACACCTCAGCCCGCCGCACTTAGCGCCGTATCAAATATTCATGCTCGCAAATATCTTCCATACACTCCTCGTACCCACACTCTCGGGGTATTGGATACCCACTACTTGTGGGTAGGTAGTGAAGACATCAATATGGTATCTACACATTATATGGTTAAGTTTTAATTATTTGACATATCTAAGTCATTCATGATTAATGTATTTTAAAATAAAATAAAATAGCTTTGGCGTCCTTCGTGGTCGCGCGGTGATCCACAACAATTTGCGGGTTCGTATCGTAAATTATTTTTGAAATTTACTATTAAAATTTGAAACCTAACATGAAATGGCTTTAGACGTCTTCAATGGCTAGATCGGAAGAGAAAGGTATTTCCGCACCGCCCTTTTCCCACATTATTTCCCTCCCCGCACCCTTTAGCCTCAAAGCGTACCCGCATTGGAGATGCCATAGTCCCAATGGCTTCGTTTAATAGGGTGCAGTTAAAAGTAAACACAAATTACTTTCCATTACCCGGCTACACCCGGGTTTCAAAAATCTAATCGAATCACTTTATTTCATTTATCAATAATAATTGTTGTATTTGTTTTGATTTTTTACACTATTTGTTTTTTAGCTCCATAGTATTAACGTTTTAACTTATATTGTAATAAATGAGCTTATCGAGATGTTAGTACTTCAAACATTCTGATTCCGGCTTCGAGGTAAAACATTTACCAGTCCCGATAAAACTGGAGGATCTGGGTTCAAGTCCCAGTTGTGACCGTTTGTTACCTTTTGGTTTTCTGTGCCTCCCTGTTTCATATTTTCTTTGAGATTGTTGATATTATCTTCGTTAGGTTTTTCTTGTCAAGGAAAATATTTACATTACATAAAGATATTTACTTCACATAATGAATAAATTTTAAGGAGTTTAAGGATCAGTTGTTTCACAGAATGTGAACAATTCATCAAATGCAAATCCAACCTGTGAAGGTTTCATTAAAGTTCTGTCATTATTTCAGTTTTTTTAAACAACTGACCAGTAATCATATGACAGAACTTGAATAAAACCTCCACAGAACTTGAAAATCATCTTTGAAATTTGATGAATTGTTCAAATTTTGTGAAACAACCCGTCCTGTGACATGCTTGAATGCTTTCTTTGTTGCCGAATACACTTTACAATAATATGAATACAAATTTTCCATTTGACTTAATTCATTGCAGATATTGATGGTACCTATTAGTAGGTATATTTGAGTGATTGCTCGACGCCATGAATATACGATTTGAATTCAGTTCTTGTTCTGACTCTCTGGCCCAATGGGCAGGCAGATATTCATAGGTCCCCTCATTTAGAGGGTACCTTCGACGTCAGTTTTCGTGACAAACGTAAGTGCAAAAAAACCTTGTAGGCAATGACAAAACCCTGGAGGCGAATATTTTCACAAAAGCAGTTGATTGACATTTACTGTCAAATTTCCCAACATTTTGAACGAAAACGATGGAAAAATATCAAATATTCCGTTTGAAAAATGCAATAGGCGCACGCAACCCTAATTTTTTCACGTATTTTGCGCAGGGGTGCATCTTATTTTCATTGCTTTTGCAGGAAAGCGAAATGACCGTGTGATTTATTTAGGCGAATTGAATTCGAAATGAACTGTAGATACCTACCTGCATTTTCATCCTTTGCTTTTATGTTTTGGGTATCTACCAAGAAGCAATATACACCCAGGTACACGTAAAAACAAAATGAAATTTTTTCCTTTGGTTAACATCCATTATTATATTGGCTTTGAATGCTGAATGCCCTTCTTGGAAATACGTCATTTGATTGAAAACCTCGAAACCGCCCATGTTGATAATCTTCCAAATGTCAGTATTTGATATGGCAGACAGTTCGACACGAAATCCAAGATTTTATTATTTCTGTTTTGGGCAACATAATAGATTTCCATTATATTCGTTGTAGTTATTGAATACCAATTCATTTGGATATTTGAATGACAACCAATTATTGAATCGAGGTATATGTTTTTACAAAATAAAAAAAAAATAGGGGTTAGGCTGGAGGGTGTTTTCGCTCGTCAAACTTGCCAATGTTTAAATAACTAATCCTTCCTTAGGACGGTTTATTTGGCAGAATTTGAATAATTTTTCAAATTTAAAAGTTAATTTTCAAGTTTTGTGAAAGATTTTTTCAAGTTCTGTTATTATTTCATTTCTTTCTATCAACTAGCCTATATTGACATAATAACAGAACTTGAATAGAATTTTCACAGAACCCGAAATGAGCATTGAAATTTGATCAATTGTTCAAATTCTCCTAAACGACCCGTCCTTATTTTATATAGGTACTTATAAATATCACAATATTTATATGTGTACTTAGCGTGTGTTTTACGAACGCTCTATCTTATCACTTACTATAATTCGACAATCTACTACAGGAATATGTAGTTAATAGATTGTCAACATTTCATCGATCAATTAACAAAAAACAATTACTATTTGTTACAAAACTATTTTCACCATGCATTTGACCAACGAGCGTGATGCTGAGTTCAAATACAGGAATACAGAGTGTTAAGAGATCTACATGATTACTTTAACCAGTAATTCCTGACATTTTTAATTTTTTACCTGGCGATTAAATATGTTGGTAGGCACTTGTAGGTTTTCTGCAGATTGTCACCTTATAAAGAAGGATTTTTCCTTCAAATTTTTCCTTCGAACATACGCAAAGGCAGGGATTATCACAGGTGTCTATGAAGTATTTTTTAATTTAATACATCAATAATAAGTGATCATATAACTAATTTCAATTTCAATAATAAAGGCGAATGAGTAACGCATTCTCGCCAGTATCCAGCTACTTATGTACTATTCTGCGTATGAGTAAAAAATATTACCAGCAACCTCGAAAATACGGCAGTTGGCAGATAATTACCTTTTTCTTCGTGTATTTGAGGTACCTACCTATCTTCATATTTGCTAAAGTAGATAAAGTCAAAAATCAATCGTAATAAATATAAGGCGTCAGTATGAAACTGAAACCACTTAACTGAACAAAAAAACACCATGTAATAAATTTATAATTATTTCATAAAAAAACACTATTTAATATATTTATAATTAGTTTTACTACTAGTAAAAATATTGATCTAGCGGTAGGTATATTGTAATAACCATCAAAACATAGACTTGTCACTAATACAGGGATTTCCAATAAGAGGTGTTATTTTGATATTCAATCGTAAAAGATCAATGGTTTCGTTGCTTGTGTTGCACGTAGCGCCGTCTTGTTGAAAGTAAACGTTGTCCAAATCAATACCACCCAATTTCGGCCATAAAAAATCATTAATCATATCTCACCATTCACCATAACTGTTGTTTCAGTCTCATTTTCGAAAAAGTAAGGTCCAATGACTCCGCTGGACCATAAACCGCACCAAACAGTCACACGTTGAGAATAAAGAGGCTTTTCAACAATAACTCTTGGGTTTTCCGAGCTTCAGATGCGACAATTTTGCTTGTTGACGTAGCCACCGAGGTGGGAATGGGCCTCATCACTTAAGATGATTTGCATTTGATTCACTCAAGTGAATTTTTATAATTTAAATGCGTTGTTGAAGCGTGTATCTTTCCATTTTTATCAATGGCGTAGTTTTTACTTGTCAAATGTTAAAAAATAGCAGTTTTAAAAGTAACATCTACCGAAATAGCGGGCTATTCAAAATAACACCTCTTATTGGAAAATCCTGTATATATGTTTCTGAAATCTCAAAAAAAATTTTTTCAAGGTAACATTTAGTCTAGCCGTGTTAATACCAAGTAATTTTCTTCTTCCAATGGTTAAAAAGTTGATTGTACTCGAAGAACTTGGCACTTCAACATTGTTGTCCGTTGTTTGCAACTGTTTACATTCAGATATTTACATTCACACAGTATAGAGAGTAGAGAGACCTCCATTCGTGCATCATGTAATGCTGGGTGGAACGCAGATTTATACTACCACGTATTAACTTAAATGTGGTATCATAGATAATATAAATAGCGGTAAATATGGCATAAAAGCGCGCTGATTGTCGCAGATCTTCCACCAAAGTACACGGACTATCAAAGCATTCCAATGAAAGCGTTTGATGAGCAGATGGAAACAAATGTGAGGCACCGCGGCGTTGTGCGTAGATGAGATTTGCACTATTATGGGTGGACGCTGCTTTCGATACTTTTGTGCAAGCGATTTCATATTAATAATAAATAATGACCCAACTCCCTTACTTCTAATATATATGTGAGAGATCCATAAAAAGATGCAGCGATGAATAAATTATGAAACAGGTGTAAAAAATGAATATAATTTTTTTTTTCTTTAAATCTGGTGATGGACATTCATGCAAAATAAGGCTCCCGAAGTTGTCCACTAATAAATTTATGGTATTTTAAATAGGTATATATTTATCTATGTCTTAATCAATACTTATACACACATGTTATTAAAAACAGCTTTTTGAATAAATCAATCATATATTTTCGTAATTTTTTTCCTTTTAAACTTATTTCTTGGGGTAATTAGCCAAATATCTTATTTGTGACCTAGGTATATATAAGTCTACCGCTGGTTCACTCTTCTTAGTGAACTAGACAGAAAGGTAATCTGATTCATCTCTTCGTTGCAGATAAGTTCGCCTCTACCACCGCCTCCTCTGTGGCTAGCGGCTCTCCCTCCCCGCCCATCACAGTGACGGGCTCCGAGGAAGGGCGGGAGTCCCCGGCCGACGTGTCCTCCACCTCGGAGGCGGGCGGGTCCCGCGGCGGAGGGCGGCCGGTTGCTTCGCCTGCGCCCTCCGTCCCGCGAGATCCCCGTCTGCAGGAGCGCTGCAGCTGCGAGGAGCTGCGCCACGTGCACTGCCACCTAGAAACCAAGGATCTGTGGGACAAGTTCAATGAACTCGGCACGGAGATGATCATCACGAAGACTGGAAGGTAGGACAGTACACGACATTTTATAATTTAGTTCCCTTTGCTGGGACCTCCCTCTATGTGCAGATAGAGAAACAATAGCTAGTGTTGCTTTTACGTCCAACAGATGGTGCTGTTTTTCAAAAAACATGTATTTACCTGTCGGTGACATCAATAAAATGGTTTTTTTTTATAGTGAATACCTCACAAGAGTCCCAACTGCTCCCGTCTGGAGCCAGTGAGACTATGGCATCCCCAATTGGGGGATGTTGTGAGGCTGAAGGTAAGTGGGGAAAGGAAAGAGGAAGGTGGGGAAGTACATGGCTATTCAGATCTAGTCACTAAACACGGCTAAAGCCATTTGGAGCAACTTTTCAATTCTGAATGGTGGTCTTACACCAGGGCGATACTGGTAGTATCTTCCACTCTGGAACGTGCCGCAAATATACTATATATTATTTTAATTAATTAATTTTGAAATAACACAAATTAATCAAATAAAATTTATTTGAGCACGCCGGGTTCGAACCCGCGACCTTCGGAATGGCAGTCCAATGCGTTACCACTGGACTATGCCGGCCGTCGTCGCATCGCCGTCGTCGTCGTCGCCGGCCGTCGTGGACTATGGTGACCGGATAAATCATCAAAATGATAATTCATCACATCTTTAAAAAGTTATATAAAGTCATGGAAAGTGATGAAACAAAAACTTTATTAACTGGGTTAGGTAGGTTAGGTTAGGTTATGTTAGGTTAGGTCAAAAAAAAATCGTTTTTAATGACTTTATATCACTTTTTAAAAGTGTGTTGAGTTAGCATGGAACCCAATATAATATAGGTATATAAAAACACACCCGTATTCAAATGCAACTTTGTGTCAAAACTTCAGAGCAATCGGTGAAATCAAAGAACTTTCGGAGATTTAAGATTTTGAACAAACGAACATGAACATTTTTATTTATAGGTACAACTAGATAGATAGAAGATAGATAAATTATCCTCATATTTCCCACTACTTGCATCAACGCTTTGATATTGATGTCAGCCGATCGTTCATATATTCAATGAAGAGATCACACTTAACACAGATCATTTTTCTCTCATATTGACACATAACCTAAGCAAACCTAACACAACCTACGCTACCATTATTTTATTAGTTGTTTTTAGTCAATCTTATTTTTAGGCCATTCCTATAAGAATCGATGTGGAAATAAAAGATATTCTAAAACAATTTAATTATTTTCAATTTTTGCATGGAACTGGTTTCAGTCTGGTGAATTTTAAATGAATGGTAGTAATATCCAGCTAGTAGTTTTTCTCCTTGCCAAGGATTTTCATGCCACAGTTGTTTTAAATATCCTAAAGTGAAATGTACCAGCCTAAAGATGTTCAAATATGAATGAAATAGGCATGATCCCAAAGACAAGAAGGAATTAAGTTCTACACATTTTTTGTCAAAAAATAAAAAGATAACTTATGTTTCTACCATCATGTTACCCAGATGTATATTTGTTTTAGTCCTTTGCTATTTTTTTTATTTGAAAACTACACAAGAGTCCCAACTGATCCCAACCGTCTTGAGCCAGTGAGACTATGGCATTCCCAATCGGGGTATTTTGTGAGGCTGAAGATATTGGAAAGGGGAAAAAGATGGGGAAGAGGAAGGTGGTTAAGTACCTGCCTATTCAAGTCTGGTCACCAAACACAGCTAAAGCCATTTCAAGCAAAGTTTCTATTCTGAATGGTGGTCTGGCGATATTGAGAGTATCATCAACTCTGGAACGTACGGCAAGTACGCAATATTTTATTTTAGAATAATAAATTGTGAAATAAAATTTACTTGCGCACGCCGGGATTTGAAGCCGCGACTTTCGGCTTGCTAGTCAAGAGTCTTACCTCTCGACCACGAAGACCGTCAAGATAAAAGACAATACTTATTAGTGGTTAGGTAGGTACCTACTACCTACCTATCTTCTATCTACATATGAATCTAAAGTATAAAATATGGTATGGAGCATAATAAATGATATTCAACAATGACTTGAGTTTGCTAAGAAAATAATTTATTCCCATGGAATATCTTGTACACGTTTCAATTATCAATCATAAAAATACAAAATGTCATTAAACACGAGCCCATTAAAGTTGTAAACCGAAACCGACACATTTTTATAAACAATCGCTTCACGGGCTATAAAAAATCGGCAATAGTTTATTATTCGCTAATGTTCACGCGTTAACAATAGTAGGGCCACACAACTTGGAAGTAGCGGACTTGGATTGATTGTTGTTACTGGTCTGATAATCCAGGGTCAGGCCTAGGTCGGGCAACAACGGTCCCCGGACCCACGGGGGCTGGGCCATGGGTCACGTCTCAGTAAGACTAGTGACAGCCCTCAAATAGTCCTCCAACGAGACGATCGAAGTAGTCGATAGCCAGACAGTCGAAACACTGATAAACTTACAGATTATTTCTTCATCGATGCAAATCTTTGATTATTTTCTAGGTAGGTAAACCTTGCCCTTTTAACTGGGTAGGTACCTACTCCACTATTCAGAATGTTTCAAATAAATATATGCTAGCTGATAATTAATAATTGATCGTCGTTTTTTTTCAGCAAAATGTATTTATAAACAGTTTTATTTGTTATTCAAAGCATTTTTTTGATAAGGTACTTTTCTGGACTTTTAATAAGGTACTCAATGTTACTAATTAACTTATATATTTTCTGGGTACGCTCTGGCTAAATAAGGTACTCAATGTTACTAATTAACTTATATATTTTCTGGGTACGCTCTGGCCTTTTTAAGGTAATCAATATTACTAATTAACTTATATATTTTCTGGGTACGCTCTGGCCTTTTAATAAGTTACTCAATGTTACAAATTAACTTATATATTTTGAGTATTTATTATTCATAAATTTTATCTCACTATATATTTTTATTTCAATTGGAAAACCAACAATTAAAACTTTTTATAAAGCATGTTTAAATATATAATATATGTATGTTGTGCTTTTGAGTTTTTCAAAAAAAATCATTAAGGATTTGATTTAGAACACTTCAATTTATAATAAATCGTGTCTTCTTTATATCAATTAGGTAGTGTTAATCAAAAGTTCAATCAGAATTTGCACATCAATAAATACCGATTGAAGGGATTTTCTGGTAGTTCTAGGTTATGTAGGTACGAATGTTATATCCAAGGTTTGAAGTGATTTAAAAACAATTATTATTATTAATTTATTACCGTAGTTTTTTTAATGATTTAAATAAGAGGATTGTAATCTCTGTTGACTTGGTAGAAGATTATCAATTAACGGCCGACAGCGCGTCGCTGAGCAATAAATAATAATACGAATAAAAAACAGCCTTAGCAAGTCTCGGTAGTGGCTACTGACGTGTCAGTCGGCATCTCATTGCTTCGACAAAACGCGCAGTCGATCGATAACAATTGTCGATCAATCATACAAACCACTGTCTACCATTGTTCAATGAGGGGTTGGGAGACGAAGCCGTTTTCGAAGGCCCAAGCGAAGAACCCACATTCTTCATGAGGAAATTTGGGAGAGGATATGATACAATGTATTTTTATTTGGAGGGGCCCGATGCACAGTTATAGAGTATACATTATACACGGTGAGGTTCCTCGGAATAGCCATTTGAATTTAGCATCTGTCAGGTATATCTCTGCTTATTTTTATGGTTTGAAAGCCATTAAACGGTTGTCCTGAATCCTGACGGCAAGTTTGTGTAAATCAATGTTGTATCGGTGATGTAATAAAACGCGAGGCCGTTTAAATGTTGCGCAGGTAATTGTTTGGATTACATTGGCTGCATCGCGTCGAGGATTTAAATATCAGATCATTGTTGTCTAAATGGACACGTTAACTTGAATTATGTGGGACTGAATGTTTTTAGTTTTCCAAAGTCAGAAATATAAGTTAACTTAACACGTGGAAAAGAAGAAGACGATAAATAATTATTACAATAAACGGACGGATGGATCTGGAAAGAAGAATATAATGCGTAGGCAAATATAACCGTAATTTATTTATTTAACAAATAGTTATGGATTTAATTGCACCATTTCGTGAATGAGAAGAAAATAAGCAACTGAAACAATAGAATGGATGGACGAAGAAAGCAGTGTTAGGAGAATACATAACGTACATACATGCGACTTGAAGAAGTAGTCAAGAACGCCTGAGAAGGGCAAGGCAGGGACAAGTAAATCAAATACTTACGTTGGGTCGGAGTAACAGAAATGTATAAACATATGAGACGATGTATGATTAAGCAAGGAGTATATATCAAGACAGATTCGTGTGGCGGTCAATCCTCTGCGCAGACCTTTGAAAGAAAACGACGTGAATGTAAGTTAATTAGGTAAATAGTATATAGCTACCTATTTAAAAAATGACAACACGCCAACTTCCTGATAAAATAGTAGTCATTCAGAATATATCGAAAACACATGTTCTTTTCCTAATAGATATCATGACGAAATGCTACAATATCAGTATGTCATTATCAATGTCAGTATTTCTATGAACACATGTCCCGCCGTCCTCATAAAACATTCGCTTTTAACTTGTACTTTCTTAAGAACTCTTTCAATGCAGTCCCATATTTAACAGGAAAACGAATAATTTGACCACGTTTTTAATAAATTAACAGTATTAAAAATCATTAAGTTTTCTCCGTACATAGAGAATTTGAAATTAACATCAGCGATAGCAATAATTGTCGTGAATCTGCGATAATACTTGCATAGTAATGACTTCATTTTAATATTCTGAGTAAATGTATAAAACACTCGTTAGATTTCAATTACATAGTGAGCCGATGATTTCCCTTCCATATGACGCAAATTGGGGGATGAAGCGATTGGGGTGCATCCGATTCGCCCCGCTTGTGCGGCCTGATCGCCGTACCAAATTGCACGGCGCTTTGTCAAATAAATCAGAATTATCTTTTTTACAGCCCGCAATTATTATTGTAAAAAATAAAGCATTTATCATACATTATCTTATCCGCACGATGGGCGATGGGCGATGGACGCTCCAGTTTAAACTGTTACTTGGACGTGACGAATTGACAGCGCCCGCTCGGGTTATCTGCAACTTTCACACGATACATGTCTGAGAATGGGTGTTTTACATATCGTGGAGAGATATAACCTACCTAATGGTGCGTATACATTTGTGAACCGAAACTCAAGCCGAGCCACGAATTACGGGAAAGGAACGAAGCACCTGCATGCGTCGTTTTGCGCCATTTGCGGTTGCTTCGGTCCTTTCACGTAAGCTGAGGTTCAGCTCGGCAGTTTGGCTCGCATATATATACGTAGCATAAAATGCTGTGGAGTAAAAACACGGGTATTATTTTAAATCCCGGGATTCTTGGATTTTATGTCGTGATAACAAAATGTTCTTAAAAATTCCTTCAATTATTATTTGTACCACCGTTATTTTGTCAAATAAGATCTATAATTTTAACCAAAATAACGACTTTTTGTCAACACTTTAAACTAATATTAGAATGAATACAAAAATAGAGAGAGAATAATTTCACATACCTAACTGTTTAGTTGATTTACGAATGTTCATTTTGTTATGCATTTTTAAATAATTTACAATTTGAATTTCGATTAATTTCTTGATTGACATTCCATCGAGCTGAAACTCGACAGATAGACTCATCGTCGATGACAATGCAATCTATTAACTTTTGGTAGCACTCGTGCGAAAATTTCAAAAATTGAAATTAACTACTAGCCGACCCAAAAGATGGCGCAACTAGGTCGAAAATTGATGTATTATAGTAAAAAAAACTTTGTTTTTAAGGGTGATTTTTTTATTCCTTTGATTAAGGTTTTTAAATACGCTCGACGATCCCGTACCAGGATTATAGATATTCAATCCCAGGGGAATGTTTGTTTTCCTATGTTTTAAATGCGTAAATTCATAGAAAGCTATCTAACATGTAGACATATAATATTATTGATACTTATAAATATCTAAACCCATAGTCCTTGTAGTGACAAGGAAATGGAAAGGAAGACAAAATAATGTAATAGCTGATTATTTTTTCCCATCCAGACCTGTAAATCATTTCTTACAGTTTTATTCACTAGGTTAGTAATGTTAAAATAAGCGCGAACTATTCTTATAAATGCCTCGGGTTCGGAATGTAATATTTATAATTTACTTAGCGGTGGCAATGTTCATAGGTATACCTTTGTGTTTTTTTTATCGCGAGTGCACTGTTTATGTGCTTAGAATGAGTATAGCTTCATTGTTTGCAGCAACAACGGCGTTAAGCTGAAAAAGCAAAGAGAAATTACCGTGATTTCGATTAATAATTTCATATTCCTGTTAATAATACTAAAGAATTTAAGTATTTTGTGTTAATATTTGCATTATAAACTCGGTGTAGTCCCTACCGGGTACTAACGTTAAATTTGTAAGTTTTTAGCAAAATAAATATAAATTGTCAAGGGAATGTGTTTAATTCCAGCCGAGAAATACGAATAGGTGCTATAACTAATTTATTGTTTTGTCTGAACCTTATAATTATATTTTTTATTTCTAACAAAACACATTTGTCAACATAAATATATTTAGAGAATAATTAAATAAATTAATTAATTATAATTAAACTTGTTTTGAAGATTTCCGATAATAGCACACGTTATAAGGATTCTCACAGTTTGACATTTTTAATGTCAATATTACGCAATTAAATCACGAGAAGATATTTCCCAATACGTGTACTTGCTGGCAAATAAAAATTATTCAGTGAAAATATTTTATTTGTTCAATGTTGATTTGCATATGCAATTAACCTGGTCATGCTGCATGTGCGGAATTTTTTTTATCCAACGATCATGAAAAATGCTAGTACAAAAGTACAAAATAAAAATTTGAAATACGCAATTAATTTATTAATAAGTCACGCTCAATAATAATTGAACAGCAGAACTGTTTTTAAATACCTAAAGTGTTTCTTTTTTTAAATAGTTAAATAATTTAATTATAATTAAATAAGTTCTATAAATTAAACTTGATTACAATAAATACATAATTATCATCTATTTAATATTTTTCCTAGTCTTTTTTCACCAGGTCATGACATGTGTTCAAATGGACTAAGTTATTATTTTCCTCCATATTTTAAATATTTTACCATTTTATTATCCGTTGATAAATAGTACTTTATTATTGTAGACAATATTAGAACGACGTAGAACAAAAATTTGAAACAAATATATTAGAAAAAGACACGGATAGTTCTAGGACCTAGAATTATATTCAAATTTATATTAATTTTAAATTATTGTTTAAGAATCGCTCGATAGGGTTTTTTTTAATAATTAAATATTACAACATTAAATTTTACCAATTAAGTTATTCCAAAAATAAATAAAAATATAATTTACACTTTGCACTTTGAACCTGTCACATTGTTTTGACTTGTAAACAGGTTCGCCAGATGACAATGGAGGGCACACTTTAAGGGTAGCAACTCTAGCTAGGTACCTACCACCAACCACCCTTCACTCTGCAAACGTTGTAACGCGTTGTGTAACAAAGTATATTTTAATGGGGATACAAAGAGATATGCGTGGGGTGGGTGTGCTGGTTGGATGGAAAGGGTGGTAAGGGGAGGGTGTTCAGATTTAAAGCTATAAAACAATCCGTTCCGAGAGGACAACAACCACAATAGCCTCCCCCGACTGTTTGCACAGCGGCCCCATCTATTTGGCGGGCATGCTAAAACACAAGAAGCCATCAGGGGTGGCAAAAATATAGCCTCATTTTTTTTTTAAATAACTGTTCTAATTACCAAATTGCAGTTAAGTGTCAAATTCAGTGACCATGACAAAACAGAACTCGAAGAAAAAAATACCTTCACCTAACTTAACTAACATATATTTTTTTCTGTGTTATCAGTAAACCTGTCATCACCAAATTCAGTAAAATCTGTAATTAATTTCTGCACTAGAATACAATACGAGAAGTTGCAATGAACTCATTTTTTGTTCTTCCTCTAACCCAGTAAATTCCGTTTTATAATATTTTCAAATATTTTCTTATAAAGTAATTGATACTTTCGCGTGTTTATTAAAAAAAAAGATCCAACATTATAACATGAACACATATCCTTGGGATTAGAGTTTTTTCCAACTAGATAAGGTAAATGATGCAAATTCTAGTATGATAAAAAATAATAATTATGAGGACAATATTGAGGACAATATTGTATTCAATAATTAAATATTAAAATTTGAGGTTTTAGTAGTTAAGTTATTGTAAAAATAATGATCAGAAAGTATATTTTTTAAAATAATCACATTCGAATATAACATGCAGTGAAACCCCGCCAATCCGAAGATGCCCGCAAGGCAGTGTCGTGAATTCGGTCTGTTCTGAAATAATAAGAATGTAACATTTACCATAATATTTCAAAAGAAAACCTTAAATTTAACAGAAGTTTTATAGTTTTTTTTCCAAAAATATCAATCAACAGAACTCGCAGCATGATTTTGGGCAACATTTTTGCGAGGATATTCTTAGTACTAATAGGGTGATGAAATTTTTGATTCGGTGACTTTTTTGTTTTTATTTTTACAACAATTAGTAGATTGTATAGTGAGAGCCCGGATGGGGGGTTAGGCAGTAACTCGGCCGGGTGAGTCAAGAAATGTGAAAGGTTTTTTTGTTGTTTTAGAAAAAAAAAATCTGAAAAACCCCAAAATAATGAATTGGAGAACAAAATGTTTTCCAAATAAACTCATTGATTTAAGTTTGTCGATTACGTTCTGATACACTTTGTATGGTTATACTCTGTATAAGCGACATCCACGTAAAACTAAGAATACTAAACATTTAAAATAATTCATAAAAAAAAATTAAATTAAAATTTTGACACCCCTGCTCGACTCCCTTATCCCTGTGTCGCTTTATTACGATAATCTGTCCGTTTTAAATGGTCTAAGCCCCGAGCCGCATCCATTCCAGGGCAGGCGACAGATAGTGTCATAGCTCCGCCCGAGATATTTGGACAAATTAGGCGAGGCTTAATTCTAATCCGCTTTGTATTGAACCGGAGGACCGCTGGCGGTAGTCTGCCATCCTGGTACATTGAGTCCGTGGAAAGAGTATAGATGAATGAAAGAATTATGCATTTTAGTATAGATTTTATTGTCTTACATTGTTATTATTTACTTCTACTGACGAGTTTTTAGTTAGGTACCTACCTTTGGTAGCTTAATTAATTAATGAAAAACTCATTGAAAATTGTTTAGCTAATAATTGTTTGATAGATTCACACCATCTTATAATAATTCATTGTTCCTTGTCTATTATTTTGTCTTGTCATTGATTACTTAGTCCTGTTGTTCAGTTTGGTTGTCATCCTCTGGTGTGGAGTTTTTAGATTTATCAAAAAATCTCTTGATTGTTTAAAAAAAACGTTTGATTCTCAGCAACTAATTTTTATAACAGAATATTTTTAGTCAATACAGTCAAGTGGAAACGTAGTGTTTTCTACTTGTATTTTAACGGATGTTGCTCCAAAGAACTATCTTCATTATAATACCATTCGGCTCAACCACTTATTTGTAAGAACTTACTTTAATCACAATTTTCTTGTAATCTCACAAACCCGGATTCGAATTCTTGTTTTTCCTTTCTACGATAAGTTATGTTGGTGTGCCCCGTTAAATTTCATCCTCAGTTCTTCAGGCCTTACTAATAAACATGTTTTAAATTCTGAACGACTAATAAACAACCATTAATGTCAGATAATTGGTTGTTTTGCAGTTACGTAAAATTTATAACTCATTTTTAGTAAGGGGGTACTTCTTCGTAAATTTAAACACAGACCTTACCAAATTTCTGCAAGGAGAAAAATGAGTACTGATAATTTATTAAGAATCTCTTAAAATTATTGGTAATCCAGTTAAAAACGGGATTGCAGGCCTTTAACGAATGAATTGACAGGTTTTTGATAAACTTTTAGTAAATTTCGAACACGTGTTTCGACGTCGTAACTTATGTATATTGAATTACCAATAATTTGATTACCAGAGATTCTTAAAAGTTAGCAATCCCACTCATTTTTCTCCACGTGGATATTCAGCCTACAAATTCCTTAAAAATCTATTCTGGCTCAATTTAAAAAATACAAGTGTATTGTTATTGTTTTAATATCTTCCTTTGGATAGTTTAGTACCTACCAAATAAATATAGCAATCAATTACTGCGGCCTAGGTTTTAGGTACCTAATTATTACAAAAAGCTTAGTACAAGGCAAAGCATATCAAGTAACATAAAACCAATTACTCGTCCCTTTTAGCAATGTATCATAATTTCCACGGTTGACTGTCCCACTTGATCCCCTAATATCTCGGGAGGATCCCAACGATTTATCATGTCTCCCCTGATAATTCCATCAGTAAATATTTTTATTGTTTGTGAGATTATGTTCGGTTAATATGTTTGCTGATGTAATGCGACACAGGGATTGATAGCAGCTTGCGCTGATGGTGGATTTTGCACATAAATTACGACAGGACAACAAAGAGGGTCTCATAATTATTCAATTTTATTTACCGTTGTATTTGTTAAAAACTTAAATTGTAATTTAAAAAAAAATGGTTGAATAATTTTACAGAAATTTTGTAAGATTATAGTGCTCCAACTTCGGGGGTGATTCTGCATGATAATACAAGTAAAAAGATAAATACCTTTTTTCGAAGCTATTTATCTTTTTTACTTCTACCATCATGTGTCACCTTCCGAAGTTAGCGCATTTTATCCCTGACTATTACTCCTGATGGCTTATAACCTTCTAAACGGTTTAGTCTCAATACCAGATATTCTGGCTAAAATAGGATTCTATGTCCCGGATAATTTTGCGCGAGGCCGCCAACACAGGCTTTTGATTCTTCCTAAGTGCAGAACTAACTTACCAATGGTGATGCTCTTGGGAAGAATCACTAGGTTAATTAACTGCCTCGCAGGAAATGTACCACATGTACCATAACGTAATTAAACGTGAAATATTATTATTCAAGACTTAACATTGTAAACCTACATTTAAAACTTTTTTTTGTCCCACTTGTAAATGAAGTTATTATTTTTTTTTTTGTAATTTTTAATTACCGATATTGCAATGCACTGATTTATACTGTTTTTGCAAATAAATAAATATACCAGCGCAGACCCGTGAAAAATTACGATATATCATGTTAATTATTAAAAAATGCTTTCTTGAAAACGTCAATAGGAAAAAGGCAGACCTTCATAATATTTGACTTTATTTTTGATAATTTACCCCAAGAAATGAATGCAAAAACAAAAAACACTTCAAATATTAAAGAAACTGTAGGGTAGGTGCTTTACCAGTACCAAATTTGAAAATGTATGTTAAGGCGATGCCATACGTAGTAATGCAAAATCATGTGTTTTTGGTTTGAATATTTGTTCGCCTAGAAATTTTTCAGATGCTTTACTTAAATACTGCGAGTAGAATACATCTTGGCCTTTGAAATAATATATGAGTATTTTTTAGCTCTATAAGCTCAGAAAAAAAATAATGTATAAGGCCTATGAAAACTGCTTTAAAGTTCAAAATCTCCTACTTACGAACCCATTTTCAGTTATGATTTTATTGTATAATTTGGAAAATCAAATTATTTATAAAATGATCGAAAAAAAATGAAATATTTATGCCTGAACATCCACAAAATAAAATAAAAGGCACTTTTTGGCCATGTTTTTTTCTTGCATAAATCAAAACAGGCGGATGGTGTTAAGCGGGAATTTAAACCTTATCGCCATCTACGTAAGGGTTGTTATTGATAGCGGCTCAATTTAAAATATTACACGACGTAGTGCATCGCCTTAAATATTATGTTATAGGTTGGCACCTATTTTAACGCTTGTCTAAATTCTTCATAAAATCAGTTCCAATTTTGAAAATGCAACCAAACCGCAATGAAAATTAATTATTTTGTTTAATTACTGATCCGTAGGTACTTATTGTGGTGATAGCCCGTTTGATATGCTGCTGTAAAAATTATATTTGAAGAGTAATCAAACAATGTACTCTTGTGGGTAGAATTTATACTGTTATTATTTACACTGTGTTATTATTAGGAAGGCAGTGATTAAAATGATGAGATACAAAGCAGACTATTTTATACGTCTTCATAATCAAGCCTTAGACATACGTCTAAATCACACATATTACTTATGCTTATATTTGAATACCTACCAAGCAACCTTATATAATACTGAAAGACATTTTAGCAACCTTATATGTATATATAATTGTAGCCACTAGTAGTCATTTTATGGACTCTTTGAAAGCTCTTGTTTTCCTCACTCCTACAAAATTGATAGCGAAGCAAGGAACAAAGCTCGAAAGATACTTGGATTTTAGAAAGGGAGAATAAATATAGCTAAAACCATTTTTTACAATTTTTCGATTCAGAATAGTGATCTCACATCAGGGCGAAACCACATCTCTATGAAATAGCTGATTTCATATAATAAAATATATTTTATTTTGAGCCACAGCAATTTCAGATAATATGCATTACGTAAACCGGGTAAAAAAAAAACATAATTAAATATTTTTTTAGGTTAGGTTAGTTATGTTTTCATTATTCATCTTTCTTCAATATTGTGTTTTGTCACTGTTCTGGTTTGCAATGAAACAATGGCTATAGATTGTGCTTGAACGCAATGCGTGAGGTTAGGTTAGGTATATTTTCATCATTCACCTTTCTTCAATGTTCTGTTTTGTCACTATTATGTTATGTCATGGAACCATTAAAGTCTACGTGTTTTACAACTTTAGCTTTATAGTTAGTGCGTAAAAAGCACATAGCCGCCACTGGGCACGGAAAGCGATCACATAGACGCTGTAGTTTGTGCTTGAACGCAACGCGTGAGGTTAGGTTAGGTATGTTTTCATCATTCACTTTTCTTCAATGTCATGGAGCTATGAAAGGCAACGTTTTTTTACAAACTTTAGCTTTCTAGTTAGTGCGTAAAAAGCTAGTAGCCACCACTGGGCGCAGGGAGTGATTACATAGAAGCGGTAGTTTGCGCTTGAACGCAACGTGTGACGGTATCAGCTTCCAATATTCCATACGTTTATCCGTAACTGTATCCATTAAGCCGTTGCCATGCTAATGCCACGAAAGCAGCTTAGCGTGTTCGCTCTTCACTGTTCAACCAAGTTCTCAGACATCTTGCACCAAGAACTTTGAAGCGTCACGTGTCCTTTTATTTGTTCGTGTACCCGAACTGTAGAATGCACATTGCACACATGTGTTGTGTTATTTCTTGTTCGTTGCAGTGCCTTGTTTGGCTAAGTCAAATGGCAGATTATATTAATGTATTTCTGCGCAATAATCTTTCAAAATGTAATTTTTTTATTATATATATGTATAACACTTTGAGTTTGAACTGCTTCCTACTGTCCGGTACTGTGCATCACCGATTGAGACATGCCCTATGGCTGAAGGGAATACACAGAGAAAACTTATTGATACAAAAATATAGTTATTATATTAAAGATCTGGTCAAACTATTTGTTTTTCTGTTAAAAACGGGACTAGAGGCGTATAACAAGTGATTTGAGAAGTTTCGTAACTATCAGTAATGTACGATTATGTTCATCAAAATAATAATATTTTCGCATCTCGTCCATTATATTTATTCTGAGAGGAAGGTTGGGAACTGGATACTCAGATCTGGTCACCAAAAATGACAAAATCCATTTAAAATGATGCAACGTTTCGATTCGGAAGTGTTTCCTTTTTTAAAATTATTAGAGTCGTGCAGCTAAGAGCTTCGTTGTAACCTCTTCCCGTTTCTCACTAATGAAACTTGTATAGGGTTTGTTATAATGAACATTAAAAACACGTACACTATTACATCATATATTAGATTTTAGATTTTAATGTCCAAAAGTATTCGGCCGCGGTAAGTAAAAAAACAGTGTCTCCCTTGAAAACACAACACGGCGTAAAAACCTCAAATTAATCACGATAAAATTTATAAATTAATTTATTTAGTGATTCTTGGAAACAGTATAAATTATTAAAAATAATCTTTTTCGATTTCACTATCAATGTGTTTATTTTTCCATTTTATCAATTAGATTCTACATATTCAATACATCAAAATCTGTATATTTTACCATTAAAATATAATAAAGTATATAAAATGAAAAATAATTTAGGTACATAATATACTCGTAGTCGTATACCAACCATTCTCCGTGTAGATTTTACCACATTTACTGCAAGTAATGTAGACCATAATATTCTTTTAAATTCGCGTGAAAATATACTTTGATTTATATCACAGTTCTGAAATTAATACTTCCAACACTCGCGTAGATAGGTACCTAATATATTCAGATTAATTTAGTGCCAAAAAGTGGAATTTCAGCACGAAGCTCATAGTTTCGACAAGAAATTAAGATGTCTTTGGTCTATTTGTGTTTAAAATATTTATTTTGTAGGAAGGTAAGAAATTTCGTAAGGAAAAAAGCTCCGAATTGTGTAAGATAATTAATTCAAATATTTTTCACATTAAATTTGTAATATTTTTTAACACTCTTTGAATACCAGCCATTAACTTGTTTTACATAGTTGTACAACTATTTTCTCTTACTATATATAAATTGTAGAAAACATCGTTAAGGTTAGTAAAATCATAATAGAAAATTCATAGTTGTACAACTATTTTATTATACTTCAACTTGTGGAAAATTTTGTTCCTGGTTAATAAGATCAAATGTTATATCATTATATATATTCCTCCTGGAAAATACTGTTCAAGTTAGTAAGATCAAATATACAAATTTGTAAAATGCAAAACACATAACATTAACTTGTATTACATAGTTGCACAACTGTTTTCTTTTACTCTAACTCGTGGAAAACATCGTTCAAGTTATTAAGATCAATAATACAAGTTTTGAAAATGCTAATATCAAATTTTATATCATTATATATATTCTTTGTGGAAAATATCGTTCAAGTTAGTAAGATCAAATATACGAGTTTGTAAAATGCCAAATACATAAAATTAACTTGTATTACATAGTTGCACAACTGTTTTCTTTTACTATAACTCGTGGAAAACATCGTTCAAGTTATTAAGATCAATAATACAAGTTTTGAAAATGCTAATATCAAATTTTATATCATTATATATATTCTTTGTGGAAAATATCGTTCAAGTTAGTAAGATCAAATATACGAGTTTGTAAAATGCCAAATACATAAAATTAACTTGTATTACATAGTTGCACAACTGTTTTCTTTTACTATAACTCGTGGAAAACATCGTTCAAGTTATTAAGATCAATAAAACAAGTTTTGAAAATGCTAATATCAAATGTTATATCATTATATATATTCTTTGTGGAAAATATCGTTCAAGTTAGTAAGATCAAATATACGAGTTTGTAAAATGCCAAATACATAAAATTAACTTGTATTACATAGTTGCACAACTGTTTTCTTTTACTATTTTCTTTTCTTTTACTTTTACTATTTTCTTTTACATAACTCGTGGAAAACATTGTTCAGGTTAGTAAGATCAATAATACAAGTTTTGAAAATGCCAATATCAAATGTTATATCATTATATATATTCTTTGTGGAAAATATCGTTCAAGTTAGTAAGATCAAATATACGAGTTTGTAAAATGCCAAATACATAAAATTAACTTGTATTACATAGTTGCACAACTGTTTTATTTTACTATAACTCGTGGAAAACATCGTTCAGGTTAGTAAGATCAATAATACAAGTTTTGAAAATGCCAATATCAAATGTTATGTCATTATATATATTCTTTGTGGAAAATATCGTTCAAGTTAGTAAGATTAAATATACAAGTTTGTAAAATGCCAAATACATAAAATTAACATGTATTAGGTACATAGTTGTACAACTGTCCTCTTTTACACTAACTTGTGGAAAACATCGTTCAGGTTAGTAAAATCAATAATATAAGTTTTTAAAATGCTAATATCATTATAATAACGTCTTAGATACTTCAATACGCTTATTATACGCGATTAACGGTATATGTATAGACTGGTATCGACTGTTTCTATTCACCTGCAAGAAACATGAAAATAATTTAAATACTGTCAATTTTCAACAAATATGGACTTATTATAATCAGTCGTAGATATCCAGAAGTGGGTCTTGTGTAAAAATGTCCCCAAACTATACGTATTTACAAATCACGGAATAGTCTGAATTCTTAACAGATCGGTTAAAATTTGGAAAATGACACAGTCAAAATAATTTTCTGAAAATATTATATTCCATGTAAGTATTGTATCGCTTTTTTGTATTCTTCAGATAATCAGTTCCAATTTTGAAAAATATTCTTGAAGTTAAAGCCGATTTGTGTTCATTACGGCAGAGTTACGCAGGTCGTGCAGTCAACCGAAGTTAGTATTTTTTATGATATTAAAGTCAGTCCCTAAAGACCCCACTTTCGGATTCACTTTTCCGCGGCGTTGCGAGTTATTTAATCCGTTATCTAGCCGAATTCGGACGAAAAACTATATTTTTCCACTTTATACCTTTATCTACGTAATGTCGAGTTGACAATAAGTGTACATAAATTTAGTTCCTACGATGTGTTTTCTCAATTACATCAGCACATTGCTGAACCCAATACACTATAACAGTAATTTAATTATGTATTTATTTATTAACGCCCTTTTTAGAGGCTTTTACATATGAATAGTAAAAATTATATATAAACTGCCTCAATAACAATCTTTTGTATTCGTTAAGTGATAAATTAAAGATTTCCAATGACTCAGTATAATTATTTCCCTCCATAAGTAATTTGGGCAATGAGGAATACATATGGTAGTTTGTATAATAATCATTATTATATTTAGTTTTTCTGTACACGCGCCGTCTATTTTGATGCATAAAACGTGTGTTTTATTTTATTTTGCGAAGTTCAAGGACAATTTTTAATTTTTTATACAATATTTTCCAAAGGAGCTTAATTTGCCACATAAAAATACTTAAAATAAATAAATTCACAATTATTGTTATACTGGCAGTATTCAATTAAAGTATCTATAATGTCTCGAAACGATCAAAACTTCAAACCAAAAACACTTAATTTTACGATTATGCGTAGTTCTTACTTAGCCTTAAATATTTCGCATGATAGTTGCCTATCTATACGAAACAAATTCCTCCACAACTGAGATAAGTTAGTGACAACGTTACTCTGAATTCCGATTCACTCCTGCAAATTTGAAAATGGACCCAGCCTCATTACTGAGCGAGGTGGCGGGACCCGTTCCCCACACCTTCATCACGAGTAAGTGTGTTTCAACGGAAATAATGTTCGCAACATCACACCACACATCTCTCGGTCTGCGATGAAATTTAGATTCTTGGCGAGGAAACTTTCATTTCGGGAATCGCAATCGGGCGGGTAAAGCTCGGTGCAGACGGATGCGATAAAACAGTAAAGATAGCATTAACATAATTATTTTATTTTAAAAGCGCATAATCATCATAAAATGCTTTAAAAACCTTGTAATAAGTCAGATGGGTTGGTACTAGTGTCACAAACATTACAACTGCCTTCGTGTGTTCAATTTTTCGGCTGGCTTAATCCTCCATTACAAGAAAAGCAAAATTTTACGTTTACTGTGGTAGTAGTCGGAGATTTTCAAATATTGTTGGGTTATTCGTAACACGGAAATGTACCTATGTCTTTCTTTTGAAAAAAAAGTAATATTCTTTTTAATATGTTGATGTATAACCGTTTTATGAAAAATATGAAGAAATAAATAAAAGAATCTCCAATGTAAGGTTTCAAAAAAAAAAATGAAACCCTGGTATTATGTTATTACATATAATAAGTATTGCTGATTTATTAAAATCCTGTTAACAACGCGATGGCAGGCCATTTCCTAACAAACTAATAAATATAATGACGAAATGCGAATATATGTAATTTTTTATGAACACTTGTTCCTACATCTCCATAAAACATTCGTGTTTTACTGATAGTTTTTTTTAGGAATACTGTCAATTCATTCTTTAAAGGCCTGCAGTCCTATTTTCAACCAGAATACTAATAATTTGACCAGATTTTTAATAAATTATCAATATTTTATATCAGTATGTTTTCTCCGTGTATTGATTACAGTGATCACCCTCCTAGACGACTAGTAGTTTTCACAAGGGGCGTCAAAATTTTAGTCGCGCCAGACGCCATTTGACTACTTAGAGATTCAATAATATTTCTTTCGAAAAGCGAAAAATCAAAACAGATGCTAGAACGTCGGACCGCAAGCGCAATGATAAATTGTTACCGTACGAGCAGTGTATGACCGCTACCGTTGTTAAAAATATATAAATAGATTAAAGAACAAATTGGCCTTATTTTTGGCAACAAAGTGAATATTTAGTAAGTTTCATGATATCTGAAAAAGGTGTGTCGATTTCACGACACCGGAGCTGACCGTTAGAGAGATTTTTTCAAAATAGAGAAGTGATCCAGAAAACCACAAAAATCGGATAATTCAAGTATTTTATTTAGATGTGTTAATTATATTATAATATATGAATTAATGGGTGACCGGATAAATCATCACATCTTTAAAAAGTTATATAAAGTCATGGAAAGTGATGAAACAAAAACTGGGTTAAGTAGTTTAGGTTAGGTTAGGTTAAAAAAAAATTTTCATCGTTTTTTATTACTTTATATCACTTTTTAAAAGTGTGTTGAATTTTCACTGTGTTGAGTTATCATGTTTACGAAATGCAGGTGCAAGAAAGCTATACTATCACAATATTTTTTCAATCCACACAATTTTTTTGGTGATTTAGTAGCTTGCAATTACTGTGACGTGCAATTACTGCTTTTGGTATATTTATATGTACAGTTCATATTAAATAAATATGTATTGTCTTATTTCAATTTTTATGGAACATACAATTATAGTGATTTTGATTTATTTATAATTTTATATAAAAATACGAGATCTTCCTTCGGAATTGCCAGAAAACTAAGTGTACACCAGGCTTTAGAAAAGATGGCCGGCTTCATTATCCGCTGAAACTCTGACTTCATCAATCGCGCGCGGGTGGCGAGGAGGTAGGGGAAGTGAAGGGTGTAGTGAAGGAAGGAGTGAGGAGGGGGGGGGGACGCGTGATTAAAAGTCGAGGAAATTTAGCGGCCGTTCAGTGCGCGCGCCTCCTTTTCACTTGGACACTTCATTAGCCGCCAGTGTTGCCAAATGCATATATCCGAAGTGTACCTAATGAAATGCCACGAATCTGTTTGGATTGTGATGAAATATTTAACGTTGATTTGTTACACATAGTCAAAGGTGACCTCTCTCCAAATTTTCTTTAGTATTTTGGTCAATTTTAGCATAACGGCCATATAATCAATCACTTGGTCATTTAGTGATGTGAAACCAGATGATGACTTTTCCACCTTCTCGTTTTTTTTTCTAATTACCGTTACTAAAACTAACGTGATCTAGCTAGCAGGCGAAACATCATGTTAACAATATCATATCGTCACTATCAGCTGTTATTTATAGAGATTTTACTCTAAGATTTAAACACGTTCTTTGCTAAAAAGAAAAACAAACATACCCGGTTTACGAATAACTTGATAATATTTAAAAAAAAATCTTCTACTGCCATCATAAAAAGTGAAAGATTTTGCTTTTGCAGTGATGGAGGACTTAGTCAACCGAGGAAATGAAATCCGACGCATTTGTCACCTCAACCACCGACAGGTCAAACAGACAGAGGGTGGGCACTGTCTCCTCAGATGGCTTGGGTCCATTAACCATTTGGCATTGGTTATTTGCTAGGCGAATCTAATGGTAGTATCTATATATTTTGTAATGGATTACTTTTGAGAACTGCTTTTCCAGGTGATAAAAGGAGAAAGTCTATCCATTTTCATGAGTAAATAGTAATGTGAGTATAAATAAATGGACACTTTCTACAAATGAATTGTATTGCTTGAGAATATCTCCTTCATACGGTTTCAATACATGGAATCAAATAATTTAGAACATTGTTTTCAAGAGTGGCCATCTTTGTTTAGGTCCTTTTACTGATTTCAATCTTTCATCCTTCAGCTGCATCAAGTTCAGTTCTTTAACCCAAGCGTTTGGCGCGTTGGCAAATGGCGGATTGAAATAATCCTACGCATCGGCCAGTTTTAATTTTGTGTTAATGTCGAATTATCCGCTGAAATTATTGACCGTATCGGAAAACACAATTTCACAATGGAAATTATTTATCAGATTTCAATTTCCCGTATTTACGAAAATTCGTTATCGGTATTTAATATTATTTAAATCGAATGAATTGGAAAAAGCTTTTTAAAACAATACAAAGAATCTACTGAAAATAATGTTGATATAATCCGGCAATCAATTGAACTTTATTTTGTTCCACGTGAATACTTTCACCAAGCCTTTTTCCAGTTCAAGTAAAAAACAAGGTTTTTCTTTACTTGGCACTTTGATTATTACTTGTCAGTCTATAAAATAAAACAACAATTGTGCATTTATGTTCTTAAACCAAAGAGAAGCGCAATAATTTATATTTTTCACAATAAAAGTTTAAAGAATTACATTTCCCATGTAAATCGATAAATATTACATTTTGACTGATTTTCTTGGTTTGCTGTGCAATTTGATAGAGTAAAAGAAAGAGATTCGCAAACAATGCAAGGCTGATACATGCATAATGAGTACGTTAAGAAATGGCTGCTTAGATGGTTTGGGCATGTAGAGCGAATGAACGAAGGAAGGAGTGTAAGATAAATGCAAATGTGAATGGTAGATGAAGTTGGGGATGCTCGAGGAAGACAAGTAAATCAAATGCTTTAGTCGGGCCATGTAAAGAGTCAGAATAATAGAAGAGTATGTATGAGATGATGTATGAATGTGAATGAGGCAAGGAGTTTGTGCCAAGACCGAGTTTTTTTGGCGGTCCGTCCACTCTACCTACCCCTGCGGGACACAGCGTGATGGTTAGTTAGTTAGTAACATAAACATTAATGACCGCTTTTTTTACTTTTTAGTTCTCAGGATTGAATGTATTGATATTTATTTTAAATGAGGTTAAGAGAGTACCTCTTCGGTTTGTAATATCCGCCATTACAATAAAAATAAAGCTGCCTCGCCATAATAAACGATGTTTTAATCAATGGCCAAAGTGTGAGGGCATTAATATTGCCACCGCAGCTGTGAGAAGCCCTACATCTTCATTTCGGTGACACTTGAAGCGCATCCCATGAACGCCAAGACACGTGAGATCATTAGAGGAAACGGAGCACGAACCGAATCGGCGCTCGCGGCAGCTTTGCGCAAATCCATCAACGGGACCATCACCGCCTAGCGACTCTTCCTCACACCGAACCTGACAACCTAACACTACCAATCAAGTAAAAGAACATAAACCAAATATAAGAACATTAAGATTCAAATAAAAGAACACCAAGAAGCAATTCAAAGTAATAGAGAAGAAAATGAAGCATCTTTAGGAGGTATTTTTTACTTACACCTACTTATGTTGCATGGAATGACAACGCTACCGATCATATAAAAGAACATTAAGTAATAGAAAAGCAAATAAAGCATCATTAAGACGTATTTTTTACTTATACCTACTTATGTTGCATGGAATGACAACTCTACCGATCATATAAAATAACACTAAGAAGCAACTCAAAGTAATAGAGAAGCAAATAAAGCATCATTAGGAGGTATTTTTTTACTCGTATCCACTTATGTTGCATGGACTGACAACGCTACCAATCATATAAAAGAACACTAAGAAGTAATTCAAAGTAATAGAGAAGAAAATAAAGCATCATTAGGAGGTATTTTTTACTTATATCTACTTATGTTGCATGGACTGACAACGCTACCAATCATATAAAAGAACACTAAGAAGTAATTCAAAGTAAAAGAGAAGCAAATAAAGCATCATGAGGACGTATTTTTTACTTATATCTACTTATGTTGCATGGAGTCACAACGCTACCGATCATATAAAAGAACACTTAAAAGCCATATAAACATCGAGAAAAAATAAAATAACACAAGTAAGCAGATAAAGCACCACTGGGAAGTATGTTTACTTGTAAAGGTCATTTTCATCAATGATGATCTAACACTCATTCAAATAATCAATATCAGTCAAGTAAAATAACATTAAGCAGCAAATAATGCATTAAAATATAGAAATCAAAGAACACCAAGAGGCGAAAACCGTATTTTGGATTTAGTTTTACTTTTGTTGATTAACTTCACAATGGGCGTCGCCAATAATGACCACCAAACACCAATGAATAACAATAAGCATGAGTAGTAAATAAAATAATATAGTAGTCCCAGAGAGAGATCATACATACGTCATCGATCGTCCTCTTCCTCCACACACGTCTTGTGTGAAAGGCAGAAGATACTAGAACCATGACGTCATGTACGACCTCTTTTTGGTACTACTACAGAAATATTTTGTCAATAGCTCTAACGATGATAAGTCACCAGAACTGATAGGTAAAAATAATTAATTAATAATTAAACATTCGGTTTCCTTTCTCCATCCCCTTACATATTTCTTGCTGGCTTGTTGCAAATCTTTTTAGAATTCTTTTAGAAATCAATATTGTAGAAGGAAGGAGATTCTATAGTTGTCACGATAAAAATTACGATTAAGAGTTCTTAAAATTACTCGTTCCAATGCTGAAACTATATAAGGATGCTGGGAGCGCGTTTACCACGACTCCCTGCGATGCACTGGCGCCAAAGGGACCAATTGATGCACTTTGGACTGAAATGCCGATAAAACAAAAAGCAGCGCTCCCACTTTATTAGAGCTCGACGATTGCGAACCGCTTCCAGAAATAAATAAAACAAAACCCTAGACAAACACGACTCTAGAAATTTATAAATATGTTATTTGGTTTTTTATGCTTTCCCGTTCTTGTCGGCGCGACATTTGGCGGTCACAGTTACAATTATGTGACACCAAAAAAAAGCTTTCAATGTCAAAGACAATACAAAAAAAACAATAAATTATTACTTACCTATATAATTAACTACACAATATAAATGTATTACTCTTCAGTCAAATGCTCAAACCTACGTCGTGTACAACGACGAGAAATTTGAAATTTGAATTTATGTTTGTCTGAAATTTTATAACGCTTGTTAATGTCCCGAAAAGCTTTTTCGCCTTAAAAATTTGGAAGAATCTTCAGTCCCATTCGTTAAAAACCCAAACGGCGAAAAAATGCAAAATAAACATTTGCTCCCCCGTTTGGCGTGAACATAAATTATATTTTAATCTTTTTGGGTTGAACTTTCATCTTGAGCAAACTGCTGGTGTCGCCCATAAAGTTACAGTGCGCTTCACCCAACTTTTCCTTTGTTCAGTACAATTTGCCCAAATGGTAGGTATATAACGTGATACATATTATACCGGGTTGAAAGGAGTTTGGCTTTCGTTACGTCTCTTTCACTCCCAATGAAGACGGAGTGAGATAGTGTTAACGTCTGCCATTGCTTTAAGCACACCCCCGTAGTAAGGGTTGGTTGGGACAAAGTGGTATCTCGCAAAGTGTTTTGTTCAGTTTTAGCAAACGCTGCTTTTAACCTTTTTGCCTTTGTTGGGAAAAGCTTATTGTGGAATGGAAAACTGCGCGATACTTTAAAAGAAAACAGAAATATATTGGGTCAAAATCTGAACGTAAACATAAAACTTTGCTATCGGTTTTATTGAGTTTTTCGGAAGAGATAATCGACGAACAACATTTTTGTAGTTGTATTACATTAAAATACATTTATAAATAATATAGGTGGTATTACGCGTTTGTTTAAAATGGACTGAATGTGCAGCCGATTCGTAGTGTAGCGTAGCGGTGCGCGTAGACCAGCATTCGTACCGGTTGGGTTTCGAGCGAGCTACGCGGCGTATTAAGGCGAAGCTTAATGCTAAATCAGTATTTTGATTAATCTTTATAACGATTTGTTGTACATTTTGAATACCGAAAAACATGCTTTAGATAAATTGAAGGTTTTCCTATCGTTTCGCTTGAGTAACAAATAAAAAATAAATTACTGAATAAAAAATATAAATGCAAACCACTAAAACAAATATTTTTTCAATAGAAATATATGAACGCATAAAGGAAAGAACTTTTTAAAAATACAGTATTATAGCTAAGTTTATCTGTGACAGTTTCGCTTGATTAACTTTTTTGCTTTCTTATAAAATTATTCAAAAAATAAATAAAAACTAGTTTTGTACTTAAAATTAAGCGTTTCCAGACTCCGTTTGTCAAGCGATTTTAATGCCTATTACCTACAATATTAGGTATACCAAGAATATACACAATTTTGGCTTGTTGCTTCCTCTTAAGGTTTTACGGGTTTGTCGGAATATGGTAAACATGAATATGGAAACTGCGTCGTAATCTTCTAATACTTGAGGCAAGAGACAAAACCATGATATCATGCGAATTTTACCAGATGCATGTTATTATATTATGTTCCGAAGAGACAAAATTATATTGAGTAATATTTTTCAAACGGATTCAACCGAAACACATTCTTACTAAAAAATAAACTTATAAAAGTGTTATAGGTACTGCAAAAATAATGTGACAAAGTAACCTATATGTTGGTATATTCATTTTGTATAGCGACCATCATCACGTCATCTAATATTTGAAACAATATCCTTATTATCTTAGAAGCATGCAAAGAATCACGCTTTATATACTTATCGGAATATTTGGCATTATTTAGTGGGCGTTCTCATAATGGCGGCTGGAATATAATTCATTTTAGCGGGGCAAAAAACAATACCATTCAAATAATGAGAACAGAGACACTTTCCTCATATTATGTATGATTAATTCGTTTTATTAGTTTGATAAACATATCTCCAATTTCGAAAGCAGACGGGAGGTGTTGATTGTAAGGTATGATTTCCCTTAAAACGTTCATTTGAAACTGTCGTAAATTCAGGAACTGGTATAAGATAAATATTTATGATTTAAATTAGTAAATTTATCATTTTCTTTTCGTCGGTTGGTTATCATCAGGGTAATCTTTACCCTGCACTTTGCAGACAGGAACAACTCTGCAGAACTTCTGGTATTCACACCAGTTAATTTCGAAAGTTCGTCATATTCCTCTTCGTCGTCTTTATCAATGTAACCCTGAGTAATTATTAACAAGGTAATTTTTTTAATTTTTTTTTTAAATTTATTTATTGTCAATTTTTTTGATACATACAGTTACATATACAATTATACAAAATACAAGGAGTAACAAAAAAATCCCACAAAGGCGAAGCCTGTGCGTGGGCATTATAAGGTGAAAATCAAAACATTGGTGGTTATATTATCTATGGTTTAAATGAAAAAGGAGATAAGAATAAAGAAAAAAAAATAAATCATATAGTACATTTGGTTATTTTAATAAAAAAACAGTTTAAAAGAAGTTAAACTTTTTTTTTTTTTTAAATTTAGATGGCAACATATTATCATATATAATAATAATATATTGCATATTTCGTTCCTCACAATATAGATAAAGCGTTACTAAAAATTATAGGTACGCATACTTATTGATCAGAAAATATCCATTTTCATATATTATTCAACGTGCAATTATGAACATGAGATTTGATTTTCGTAAAAATTAATTTATGTTGTTAGGTTATGAATAACTCATTAGAATTTCTATTTATTTAGTGAGAATTGGACAATTGTATCCAAAGTTCATTTGACGGTCACACAGCCTCCACATGCCAATCGATAAATCATCCCATTCCACATAACAACCGTTAATCGGCCAGAAAGCCTTTAGCAAAAAATCGCGTTGAACTGTGATATGCTCTGACGTTTCTGTAACAGGCCCAGCGGACGGGGTGTTTCCTGTCAAATAAGGTAGTGTTACGTGCTTTAGGAAAGCGAACTTCGTCGACATGTGAAGTTTTTTTAGGGGATTAGAATAAACGTAATAATAAGAGTAATAATATTTGAGGGTACACGTACAGATGGGTACACATATCTAGCAAGTATATATGTTGAAGTACAAACAGTGGATAAGATAAAAAAGGTTTTGTGGTACTGTGTGAAAAATATATAAAACTAAAATGGAAACAATACAAATATTTTGATACTAAATTTTTTTTTTCGTGGTGCAAAACAAGAACATTGCCGTGTTACCGTGATTTTTTGGGGTTACAATGCCATGTTGCGCTTTCTTCCAGAATATTTTAATATTTTTTGAATCTCTTGTTTTAACTTGCCTTCACTTGACTCAAACTTTATTATTATTTTTTTTTACAAACCTCTTTGTTATATTATGTTTACATATTGCCTTTTTAAAATTATTTTTAACCCCCTCTCTGCTGTGTACATTATAATAAATACAAAATATGTAAATCTCAAAGCACATCCACAGTGTATTTAATTCTTGACTGTCTTTCATTAGACGAGTTTATGATTTAGTTATCAATTTAATCTACTAAGTACTTTGATTTATTAGTTAATGACTAGGTATCAAGAACATTTTAAATACCTACAGGTATTTTAAAACGACATAGAAAAATAGTTTATTTTTAGTGTTTGAAATAATTAAGTTGTTAAAATTGTGGAACTTGCGGAATTAAAGTCATTTTAGTTAGGTATCCCGAAGGCGTCCGATGGTTTGTACTTCATAAAATATGATTAATTAAAGGGTAAGTAATAACTGACACCGACGGCATATTTTTGGGAACATGAAAAGTTTTTTTGAACTTCCTGCTTTCAGAAGTTAATTTAATTCAAATTTGACTTAAATTAAAAAAAACTTTTGAAAAACGTTCTAATTTTCCATCCCTTTTCAAATTTGCCATTCAACGTGGCGTCCAATATTCACAGAAACTCGATGAACTCGCCTAGAGATGATATTAAACAGTAACACGGGATTTTCATTAGAACGTCCTCGGTTAGCATATTATGCAAATGGGGGAAATACGTCAGGGCGGGTTGGTTGGCTGGGAGGGGTGGTGGCGGTGCGGGGGAAGAGGGCGGTGTCAGCCTTAGCCATCACCCCGCGCCGACAATAAAATATTAAAGGCATTCGCAAACTTCCGCGGCTACAGTTTACTCTCTGTTAACGTCAAATTACAGCGAGCGGGTTACGACAGCCGAATAACAAATTCCTCTATCGTGTAATAAGGCGAGTGCCTCCCACGCCCGCCCTCGGCGAGAAGTTGTTCGCGAAAATTTGACACAAAGTAAATTTAGGGCGGAAAACTCGCTCGTGAAAATGTAACGCTTTCTTACGGCGGAATGGCGGAATGTCCGCGTGGGGACGCGTTTTGCCCATCTCGTCACGTCGTTAACAGCGAGACGCTTTTTAGAGAAATTAAAGTGACAACTAGTAGTCACGATAGCAGCGAGATAATTCTGTTTTCTTTGACACACGTTTACTAACCACTTAATAGATGAACATAAAACACGTGCAAACGTTTTAAACGATCTTTCCATGTAAGTAATGAAATATAGTAACTAAAACAAGCTTCTTTGGATATTTAAGGTTTGCATAAATCCTTTACCTTGCAAGAATGGCAGTTTTTTTGTTTAGGAATTTCTGAAAACGGTAATAATCTGCCAGTTAAACAGTCCGTTACTCTATTCGAGGGAGCAGTAAAGTTCACGCAGGGTAACAAAATCAATACAAATAAACCATTTTCACTAAAACAACAGCTCTCTCCTTACGCAGGAAGTCCATTTGATGGCTTGCAGTACCTAGTCAACACGCTGTTCCTAGAACAATAAATCAACACTGAACTATTCCCGCAGTTCTGAACACTTCTCCCAGTCATTATTCAGAGGGATTCCAGGAAGGCGCAGTTAGATGTTCCAGGAAGAATTACTACTGTGCCATTGCGATTGTGTCTGTCTTCCGCGATATGTTTTATTAGGCCTAAAGTCACTTCCACCGCCACCGGATGGTTCAGCTGCATCTTTCATGAGAACATTCACGCTTACGGGATTCCAGAACCTATGCTTAACTACATGGGATTTTAATGAATGCGTTAAATGATGTTCGAGAATCTAAAATACATTATTTTGATCCTCGTACCAATGAAATCTCAATTTAATTAAGACAGTAATTAGCTCCAGTTTGCTCAAGATCTAAGTCAAAATAACTAATGCCCATTGCATTCCAACTTCAAATAAACCAGACAATATTTTTTTATAAATAATGTGTAATTGCTTAATTATTCACAGGGATTATAGTTTGTATCGTAATTTCTCACTTCATAATTATCGTTGGACGGTTTGTGCGTTATAATTCAGAATGAAGCCGCGCTCAGTACGTGAGAATGATAAAGTGCGAGTGCGGAGTACTCTTGATAATCGAGCCTGCTTTGAAGTGTCATTAATTCGCAATTAAGAAGGTAATTTCCGGAAGGGCGCGCCGGTCCCTCCTACTTCCGCGCTGACAGCGACATCTCTGTACCAGAACCGCTAAGCATTCGGTCCTTGGCTTGTAATGAAAATGCATGCACTATCATTTATTACACGAGTGATTAAAATCAGTGACACGGGAAAGATAATCTGACAAATGAAAAAAATACGTGCGCTTTGTATCTTCAAATTACTAACGACAAAACTGTTGATATAGGAACTGGAAGTTGTAAAATGCTAATACTTAGTTTTAACATTTATTGTACCAAATCGTTATATCTTACCTACACATTTAAAGCGGGTATAATATTTTGTATTTTACATTGCTTTACAGAAGACGTATAAATTATACAAAATAATTATATACCTACAGAATTTGAAGAAATACGAAATAATATTTTTGTGAAAGTTGCAGAGTTGCAAACGAAATAAATGCTTACTACGATAAACAACGTTTAACCAGGATGGCTAAATCTCATTTTCTTAAGCACTTGAAAGCTGGTACATTAGTTACGTAGATATTGAATTTCAGAGTAGACAACATTCCGGTGCAAAATGTTCGGATGAGTTTATACATCAGGTAGGTAGGTACCTAATACTTTCAGATGACCCGGCTTTTCGCAAGAACCTGGCAGCCTTATTAAAATGCAGACAGGGTAGCACGGCGTGTAAAAGCAGCAAGTAATTTGAAACTTCTTCCGACAAAGTTGTATGTACGGGCCTAACCTCTCCCGCCCCAACCCGCTGAGCCACACCCACCACCCCACTTGTAGGGCGACACATGGCAACCCCGTCACCACCCGCTCACAGCTTTATATTCCACTTAGAGGATACTGTCAAAGCTATTCTGCTCTAGAGCAAAGCTCGAGATATCAACATTTAGAATGTTTTCGACAAAATTACTAACATGATCTTCTTAATTCATTCATCATCATACATACATAAGTAGGTACGTCGTGCATGATCCTTTTGAGTATGAGTTGTTGAAGTTATTGAAACAATAGACGCTAAAGATATTATCAATCATTTATTCGGGAAATCTTTTTGCACTGGCTTAGTGCTACATTATTAAGTGCTGCAATGCTACCAACATCTGAAAATGGAACAAACGGTAAGCTCGTGCCTAGCTTTAGTATAGGTTTGACATGAAAACGGGTTCTCTCACTAACTCTAATGTGGAATGATTTTACCAAACTTTATATATTTATTTAGAAATTTTCTACTGTTATTTTTAAAAGTTTGATTCAAATGTTTCAATGCATTTTTACATGTATTTGATGTATTTTTAAAGAGATTTTCAAAAATTTGTTTTTCTAATCATATATGTATATACTATAATTTTTTCGCAATATTTGAGTGATTTTTTCATTGTTTTTTCACATACCTTTTTATTAAGACGAGAAAATGACCAAGTCGTGTAAAGAATATTCGGCGCGCGGCCCGGCTTAATGGATGGACCTACAGTCGACTTTGCCCTAGCAGGTCTAGAAAATTGATCCTTACTTGGGGTTTATTTTATTTTTTTCTGATGAACTTATTAATAAAATCTCAGACGTTTCAAGAGGAATCCTAATTCCTAATAACTAATTCATCGTCTAAATAAACATCTGTCTAGTGCTTAGGGCTAGTTTTATACTTTAAACACGTTTTATAATATTTTCTAACCATTTACATAAAAAACATTTCATAGAAAGGTACTATTTTTATTAATCTTACATATAAATAATTTACATCCGTAGGGATCGTTCTAAAATGCATATATTGTCGTTACGAATTAATTAAAACATGAGCCACGAACAAACCCCCGTTATTAAAGTATTGTTTCGAATTAATGTTATGTTAATATTTTATACATTTTTGTTTTTAATGCGAATACCTCACCGACTACGCTCTTAACTGTCTGGAACCAGTGAGTCTATGGCATACCCAATTTGGGTATGCTGTGAGGCTGAAGAAAGTGGTGAAAAGAAGGAGTTGAGGAAGAGAAAGATGGGGAAGTATCTGACTATTCAGATCTGGTCACCAAACACGGTTATAGCCATTTCAAGCAACGTTTCAATTCTGAATGGTGGTCTTATAACAGGGCGATACTGAGAGTATCTTCCACTCTAGAACGTGCCGCAAATATGCCATATATTATTTTAATCATTAAATTGTGAAATAATACAAATTAAGCAAATACAATTTACTTGCGCACACTGGGAATTGAACCTGTGACCTGCGGATTGCTAGTCGAAAGCCTTACCCCTCGACTACAGAGGCCGTCTCGAATCTAACTTGAAGCTATTTTCTCAATAAATACATAATATTTGAAAAATGATGAATATTAACATAATATTGTTAATATTCATCATTTTTCAAATTTGTAGTCAACTCTAAGTACTTTGCCATATTTGATCCCGCGAGTATGCGAAGTGAGCTCATTAATCTGATTGTAATTAGTATTTTTTACGTAGCCTGCTCGGTAACGATCGTTAGGAGAGGTAGTGTGAAAGTTGGTAGGGAAAATCCACCTACCTCCTACCGCCCGGTGGCTTCGGCCCCCCAAGAAGGCAAGTGAGACGAGAGGCGATCATGCAACCTTCGTTACCGAGACTAGTGACTAGGAAGCTGAGAAGCTAGAAAACTAACAAACCACCTTTATGAGACGCGGGTGGCAACCACACTGAGATTATGTTGCTTATTCAATTATTTATATAACACTTCGTATTAATATCTCGATTGATTGATGAACACGTATTATACTGTGTCGTAATATTACTGGATATTGATGAACTTGTATTGTACTGTGTCATAATATTAGTAGATATTAAATTCTAACAGTACAATTTTAAAAGATTTTTTTCCCTATGTCTCAAGGTTGAGGATTGTACGATGTTCATGCGTTGAAGCAGAGTTCCAGTTTTATGCTTTCAAACATAATCAATCTCAAATCAATATCTTCTTTTCCATTTTCCTAACTAATATTCATATCTACTTTATCCATGTAGGTAGTACTAATAACTCTATTAACAATTTCAATAAATACATTGAAATTGTATCCTAATAAGGCACATCTATAAAAATAGGGTTAACACATATTTTTACTGCGTATCTTTCACTGGGATATCCTGTATTGAGACATGCCAGATTACAAATATTTTATTCAAGCAATAGGTATCTATATTCGAGGTTAATTTATACTGATCTATTTTTTGATAAGCTGGAAGCAAAGACATTTAAGAGAATTTTATAATTCAGGTTGGTTTTGGTATTTTGTAACGAAAATGGGATTAGAGAATTTTTAATTTAAATTTGTGTGAGTAACTAAGCTAATATTGGACGACCTTATTTGATGATCCAATGTTTAGTAAAGTTATTAAATTTGTTGAGATTTTTGTGAAGAGTGATTTTTGTATATTTTAGTCACAATGTACTTGAAAGTTATTTGTCCAATTGTTGAACATATTTCAGGTATTCGTAAGAGTTATTTTTTTAAACCACGTTATACTACAACAGTTCAATGTTCATCTTTATGAATATAATTTTAACTAAGGTTAAGGGCCATGTATGTCGTTTGTTTGCCCTGTATCTAAATAATCCATAGTTATTTAGTTACGTTAACTATTTTTGCATATTTCGAACAATTATATTAATCTATTTAAACAAGAAAAATGCTGATAAAGATTAATTGGCAATTCACAGACGATGTAGGTATTTGTACATATTAATACAACGATTTTCGGTATACCAATTACCGTAAGGTAATTATTTCATTCGTCGGTCGGCAGGTTTGGAAAAAGTCACTTATTTCCCTCTTACACAATCCTTGATACCGCTCTTTGAATATTAAAAAGCCATTAAATTTCTCATCAGCCGTTCGACTGCTCGCCGTCTATAGACCCGGGCCTAGGGACTAGGTAGTATATCGCTTCTGACCTTCCGCCCTACTCCGTCGGCTTCAGACATCTCGGATCCCGCCCACCCCAGTGGATCTAATATCGCTCCGGAAGATTAATTATGTGCAATGGCGCCATCTGAACCCTCAAGTGTTATTCAAATTACTCTTTGAGGTTCATCTGTCACCCCCGCCCATGGCGAGGCGAAGGGCGGCCGCCATTTTTAGTAAAGTTACACTTTGTACGAAGTGGAAAATGGGGAAAATCAATGGAGTCGGAGAGAAGTCTTTTGAACTGTCCTAGTTTGGGAAAAATGAATCAGGTGCCACTCTGTTCTCGAATTCTACTAAGTTACGGTTATGAAATTACCTCATTACTTTAGTTAAAGATTGCTCTAGTGAAATTTAATATTGATATAGCCATCTGATTATTTTTCGTGTTAAGCGCAAACGGCAAACAGCGTACAAAGTTGGTTAGTAAAATAAAGTATGTAGCTTGACTTTTCAAAACTGGAAAAACGGTGATTTTAATAAGAGATACCTTATTAGATTTTGAGGTTCGTAATTCTGAGGAAATTCAGTTTTCTTTTTATTTTTCTCAATAAAAAAAATGATATTACTATTATTGTGCATTTTTAATACCTATTACTAATTTAAATGTGTCGTCTGTTTTAAATGCCAAATAAATTTGGCCAACAGATCGTCAGCTCAGAAATTTCACACTCTGACAGACCGTCCGGCGCGCGACGCTGCATTCTCGTATTTCCAAAGCAATTGTGTCGGAATTATCTTCAAAAGTAACACTTCCATTTACATATAGACAGCTCGGCTCGGTCCGATGCTCGCGAATGCCACATTTGACGTGCGTATATCTGTCATCGGCATTTCTGGCGACCGTGTGAAGTTTAAAGTTTTTACTGCATGGGTGCTTCGCGACGCCGACGGAGATGCTCGCGCTATAATATAGGCGTCGCTTCTCGAGCTGGCTGTAATGCGACGCCCGGCGCTGGTGACATCTAGCGACGGTGTCGGAATTCAAAGCAAATTCACAGAGATATCTTTCAGCAGTTCAGCTTGGAAGAACCTAGAGGATCCTTCTTAAAGGTGCAACAGAATTAAATTCTGCTATGATATATGACTCCAAAGAATACTTGCATAATATATATATATATATATATATATTATGTATATATTCTTACTTGCATTGAGGGTTATATTATCATAAATTGCTATAATAATCTAACATACACTATATCCTACTCAACAATTATTAAAATTTACTGAAACAAAATATTAATTTTCGACTTCATAGATATTAATGTTCTCCCAAACTCACACATTATGAATGAATATGTTCACATTTGTGTATTTTACAAAATTTTGTAAGCTTAAGACGTCTTGAGATATCAATACACATTATAATCAGTTTCATTACCTCCTTGGGTAACAAACACATTTACACAGAAATCATAAATGCAGAAATGTGTGTAGGTACTTATTGTGTTAAAACTTTATAATCCCATTTATTGAACACGTTTAATAATATATACAACGTATTTATTAAAAAACATATATTTTAAAAGGGCAAAATTTTGTGGACAAAGCACACATATTAGGATATGTATTCATCGAGGATAGAAGGATCATGTAACAAATAATAACACAACTACTAAAAATATAACATTCTAGCGGCTAGACGCGTTTAAAACAGAAAGAAGGAAATGGTCCCTGAAATTCACTGGAGACACATTACACGAATTAAAATGACACAGAATGTTAAAAACAAAGAGACTGAAGACAGAATAATCGTATTGCCACATATTTAATACGCGATGCGGCTAACTAACCAATTAATGAAATGATTTCCGGACCTTTGATCAGACCCCGAATTACAAGAACTTATCAGCATTAAAGTGCCAGACACCCAATTAATATTGCGTTACAGCCAAAATAATAATTATGTCATTATTTTTTTGGCTGTTTTAAGAACGGAAATTATATAGTTTTTTCTTAGTCTTAATTTTACACAAAGCATTTTTATATTTTTTTTTTCTTATAAAACGTATTTTTTGATAAATATGAAAGTGTTAACACATATTTTTTGTTAGATAGGATATCAATATGATTTTAATTTTAATTTGACCTTTTTGTCTACATTTTTATGCAGAGACTGATTTCTATTTGAAGTAAATACAAATTATTTATTAGTGATTCACAGTATCTGATTAGAGGAACAAGTGTCATGAATTAAATCCTGCTAAATCTAATACCTTATTTCTTAATGTCACATAGTTCATACCTATACAGGTTTTAATGGTGATAGTTGCCGGTCAGTGGCTGAGTTGGCATCGCATATGGGTCCCACCTAGGCGTCGTGGGGGCTATTATCACGACACAAGCAACAGTGGCGGCAGCATGAGCTTTAAAAACAGTGTTGGGTTATTCTTAACCCGAGAATGTTTATCTTTCTTTGAAACAAAAAAGTTTATTTCGATCATTTTATTTTCGTTAAGTACCTACGTACGTATTATAAAAAACACTCTTTCTGCAGGAAATCTTTGCAAATTTGAACGCCTTATCTTACGTTTATACTTTAAAAATTATGCGAATTACTTAAAAAACATCTAATCTTAACTATAACGTAGTTAATTATAATTTATATATATACCAACCCTATAGACACAAGTTTAGAGAAGTATGCGAGTTTAAGAAATGGGGTAATTTATCAATCGTAAAGCACGGAACTTTGGAAGTTCCAGTATGTACTTACTAAGTTAGTTTTAATTTTCTCGTATTAGTAAATATAAACCAATCATAACGGAAAATAATGTTAAACTTGCACTTATCATATATATAAAACGTATTTTTTGTAGCGAGTTAAGAGGACAACTTAATCCATTTGTCTTGCAAATTGTAGAAATGTCAATCGTTGGATTTTTTTACCCGTTGCGCTGGCTGCCTTGGGCTAGATGAAGGGCATTCATAATATATTTTTTAAGTAAAATTCTTTCGTTTGTTTGTTTGATACCTGGGTGTGTATACAAACTACACAAATATATACACACATTTATACATATGTATGTACATATATGTATACGAAATATGAATACCATAAGTGTATTAAATAATGTATACAATTTTTAAATTTATTATATGATGTATATTAAATAATGTATGCATGTATATTATATAATGTATGCACTTTTTAAAGATGTAATATAATTCATATATTTTTTTAAATTCTCATTTAGGTACACAAACGTATTTTTTTAAAATTATAGCCTACGCATCAAGGACGGTGAATAATGGCTACGGGTAGGTGGTAGAGGGGGTTGTCATCAGGACTTGAATGCCTGAGACATAATATATTATATATATATATATAACTTATCATGTCTGATATTAAACATTTGTTTGGAAAGCAGTTTGAGCACATTTTAAGTGTTACTGACGGTGAAACTTTTTAATTTCAAAAATTTTAAGTACCAAATATCACTAATGCATTGCAAAGAGTAAATAATTAATTTTAGATTTCATCACCATTAAATCAGAAAGTAAATTAAAATTTAACTATGCGTGTAACCCAAGTGTAACCATTGCCTCCTTTATAAACATCGTAAAGAACGATTTCTACTATTGATCGTGATAATAATGGCTTTAATAATGTTTATAATAAACTTATTATAGAAATGAAAAGCTACGACTGATAAATTTGTTTCCACTTTTGTTTGCAACTTTTGCGGATTCAACATTATAGGATTCATTTGCTTCAAATGTAGCAATGTCTAATAAAATCCTTTCGTTTTCCATTGATTACGCTGACATTTCTTTATTTTATGACTGGTACGCATTTTCAGTTTTAACTCCGCTGAAAAACACCGCATAAAAAATAAAATATCATTTCCATCACGTTAAACTGCCCACTATTCTAATGTAAGTATCTTTTTACTGTAGGATTTTGAAAAACTTGACGCCGTCCGGTCAGAATTAAATGCGTCGCGATGCTCCGCCGCATCTGAAATGCGTCGGAACGCCAGGCGACGCTTGAAAGTAACGTTCGCGATGGATACTTGTAACTCAATTAATTATTTTAATTCGGTCTAAAAAACGTCTTGTTGTTGTGTATGACAAGGGAAAGACAGATGTATGTTTCCCTTTGAAGTTGTCCAACGCGGCGGATGTAAATGGGATTATAATTATTCTTAAAATTGTGTCGGAGAAAATGTTGAACATAGATAATTTACAATAAAAATACTCACCACACGAGACGTGCAGTTTCTTTTTCGATCTATTTAATATTAAATTATTAAATATCACATTTATTTCGTAATTATTACTCACACGAATAAATTTGAAAATAACTCTTTACAATACTTAGCATATACGCAACACAGCGCATTACCTAGTATCCTAAAACGTCCAGTAATAAACAAATAATATTGGCAAAAGCTCTTAAAATATTTTTCTTCGGTAGCTTTATTAACCAGTTACACATTCTTTCTTTGGACCACTCTAATATCTGTATATATTTTTTAATTTATTTAGGAAATATTGTTCAATCTTTCTAGCCTGTTTTAAATTCTATATACACTATTCATTGTATCCTTTTAAATTCGTATTCGTGTATAAAAATAACTTACTTTTATTTTTATAGTGATGTCTTTCTCGAAATGAGTTTTATTTAACTCATTGGGAATAATGTATTATTCATTTATTATCTTTGAAAAAAATAAATATTTAAACATTTTTCAAGAATTACATAAGGCATTGCGTATTCTTCTTTAGGAAGGTGAAACAACGACGAAAATGATAATTATAACAATCATAATAAATGTTATATTGTATTTAAATTCTAGTGAAAGAGAATGAAGCAACATCACACACACAGTAAAGCAAAAAGGGAAAAAAACATTAACTGCCAAAAATTGTACGCCTTTGTACTTTTCTTGACTATTTTGTATGAAAATAACATTAATTGAGCAATTAAAACAAGTTTGTTATAGCTGTTGTTGAATCAATAAAGAACACCAAAAATAAGAAATTTTAATTTGCGTTAGTTTTGTAAGAAAGTGAAATATAATTAATGCTTTTGTTGAATTTCACCCAGCTCAGTATCTAAATATAAAAAGAAAATATCATTGGTTTGTTCTTCTCATGCGGCGAGTTTTAATTAGATATGAAAGTGTATGTGTTTATCAAGTCATTAACCAAATTGTCACCCTCCATCCCGTTCATTTCATCCGTTCATCCGTTCGCCATTGAAACTTCTCAAGACAACGGATAATTAACCTTCTGCGATAAATCAGTTCCGGCTATTTTGGGAGGTTGCAAGTCCTGTAATCGTCTGCCAATAGGCCGTGAGAGGAGGTGGATGGCGGGAGTCGGGGGCGCCCAGCGTCACTTCGCGCCATTTCCGACGCCGCATGAACGCTCCGACGCCCATGCGGCTTTCGCTAATTGTCGCGTAGTCCCATTAGTAACTATATTTTTTAATCTAACACATGTAACACGAGTATTGTATGAACGTGTTATAAGCTATGCAGTGTAACGCTGTGCTTCCGTTAATGGAATTCTGGTGCAATTCAGAGGGTCTGAACAACATTAGCTGTTTTCCTATGAAATATAAGATTTTATAAAGGGTGTATTTGTTCTTGATTACGTAGATTGATGCAATGTAAACAAAAATAAGGGTGCAAGTTCCCGTCAGCGGCACGTATTTTTTCACGGAAGATTTTTTCATTGTATGTAAGTGTTTCAGGATAATAATTAATCCTTTAAATTAATACGTTATCCTTTGTGCTATGCGTAAAAAACCTTGTCTCTTAAATATTAGTTTACCATCAAAAAAATAAATAAAGCATTGATGTGTCTGAACGCTGTTTAATTACAGAACAGTAGGAGTATAGAACGCCATATAACAAGGACTTGGGACTTGTATAACTGTGCACAACCTATGAATTTGATTGATTTGATCACTCCGTATCTTCACTTCGGTTTCATATTATAATCTTCTGATACTCATTTTATCGGTGACCGGATAAATCATCACAATGATAATTCATCACACCTTTAAAAATTTATATAAATTCATGGAAAGTGATGAAACAAAAACTTTATTAACTGGGTTAAGTAGGTTAGGTTAAATTTTTTTTTCATCGTTTCTAATCTTTAATCACTTAATATAACTTTTTAAAAGTCTGTTGAATTGACACTGTGTTGAGTTATCATGGAACCATTTTATCATACATACGATCTACAAGCGTCCTTTACAAATTTTTGTTAACTGTGCCTAGTGTTCATTCATGGTTTACCATTCATTCTGGATTTAATTTCTACTGCTCTCAATAACTGTCTTCCATCCTCTGCCTTCTTCCTGCCTTCCTTTCTTTGCTTCACATCCATCATAATATATTTAATATATCTGATCTTTTAGCCAATCAACCTTTTCCAATAATTATTATTATCGACTAATGCTTTTAACCCATCACGTCGATGGAAAAGTAGAAAAAACAAGCAAGTACCCTTATCGGTGCCGATTCATAACTTGACTAGTTTTGCACTCATTTATTAATATTAAAATAATGGTACATACGAATCGAATAAACAATATTAGACAAAACAATACATCAATCGTGATACTTACAGCCATCAACATAGCCACCGCGTGGTGTACGAGTATCTTTATCGTCCAATTTTCAGTGTGAGTTAATGATGGATACTTTAAAAAATGACATAAAATAACAGAGCAGTTGTGTAATGTTTCTTTGAATGCAGAAATGCAGGTAATGATTAGCCCTTATACTAACTGCGCTACGGTACACTGTGGACGGAATACCTAATAATCTAATGTGTTCAGTTCCCTATTCATTTATTGCACGATATTTGCAGTGTTTTATTAGAAGGGTCGTTTGTCGCAGTATTTTAAATTGCAGAAATTTCTTTATATTATACTAGGATAAATTCACCGTTTTTCTTCATATTTTATATCAGTGGCTTTGTAGGATTGCAAGTTGCAAGAATGGAAACATATCATTATTATGTTCCATGTTTGTATATCATTTTATTTTTTTTATAAAATATTTTGTAGTGGGACGAAGTAGGATAGGTTAAAAATGAGTAAAAAAAAATAAAATACCACACTACACTCTGCACTAGTGTAAATACAGTTTCCTTCAAATATCTTTAGGTGCTTCGGTAATCAAATACGCTTGTTAAGTGCTATTCGTCGGAATACTTGAAGACAAATCCTGTCATTCATAATTTGAACGTGTTACAGTACTTATTCAATTATGTTTTTCTTCTCAAAACCGGGATGCGTTTCGCTCTGGTTTAACTGAATACTTAAGTATTATAAATGAAATTAATATTTCCTGAAATTGAGATGCTTTAAAACTGAAAATAAACAGGAATTTTTCAGGGTGGTCGTTTAAGCAGTTTAGCAGTTTTATTGAGTATTGTTTTATTTGTTCATGAGAAAAATGACTGAATTTTCGATAAAGAGAAAGATATTTTATTCCAACCCTGTAGGTGAGAATATGGCGTGAATATTCATAAACGTTCCCAGGCATCAACTCATCTCCCGCGAGTGGAGTAAATTTCATCTATCACGCAGTCACTTAGTGTCCGGCAATACCACCTCCCGCTCTCCCTCCCGCCGCCCACACGCCGCCGAAGCCACCCCAGGGCGGCGACCAATCAGCGCGAGTGGCGCACTTGTCACCTCCGCCGCTGACAGCGCCCCCCTCCCCTCCACTCCTGGCCATATCACCGAATGTCCCCAATGTCCCGACACGTTCCCATCCAATGACCTGTGAGCCCCGGCGAATGTCTTCGAGATATCACCTTTTCTCCGCACACCTCTGCTTGAGATATTTTGTGGTGCTACGTATTTTCCAGAATCATTTGAAAACCCATAGATCGGATTATATAAAACTCAGATTCGGAATCGTTTCAAAAAGTTAACGATTAAGTGAGGTTAGGTGGTAGGTACGTCAAATGTAATCCCCAATTAACTTAAAAATCAGCGCTTTCCCTAAACAAGTTCTAAGTGTAGTATATTTAACGGCCTCCGTGGTAGAAGGGTAAGTCTCTCGACTATCAAAATGCAGGTTGCGAGTTCAAATCCTGGCGTGCGAAAGTAAATTTTACTTAATTAGTTTGTGCTATTGCACAAATTACTCATTTAAATTAATTATAGTATAATTGCGGCACGTTCCAGAGTGGATGATACTCTCATCATCGCCCTGGTGTAAGATCACAATTCAGATTTGAAATGTTGCTTGAAATTGCTTTGGCTATATTTGGTAACAAGATCTGAATAGCCAGGTACTTCACCTCCTGCTTCTTCCCCATTTCCTTTGTCTCCCAATTACCTTCAGCCTCACAATATTTCCAATTAGGTATGACATAGTCTTCCTGGCTCCAGACGGTTGGGAGAAGTTGGGACTCTTGTGCCGTTTCACATTACAAAAAAAAAAACTTTTATATAAAAAATTATAACTTGTGAACAGAATCATTTAGCCAAAGTATTTTATTCGATGGAAATTACGTGTATATTACTCCAATGTATCATCCGCCATTTGTGAATTCAATCTTTTAATTGTTATGAAATGTACTGATAATATACTGTTGGCAAACAATAGGTTATGCATTACACGTCATAGGTACAAATAAGTACAACTGAAGACTGTTCAGGGAGATGGTGTAACTTTCTGTCAAGAACTTTATTAGAACTTTTACCTAGATATAAACGTAATAAGGAGCACACAGTAGGCTTTTTGATATGGCAACCCCATTCCCCCTTTCTATAACCTTCCTCCCTGACATTTGGCATCTTCCGAAAGTATAGAAACTTGAGAATTCTAAACACAAACTTTCCACAAATAATAAACTATCTCAAATTTGATGTCCGACGTATCGCTGACAGAATTCCTTACGACCACCCGTCTGGCTCACTCGCCCGTATTCTGGCACCCTGGTACCTGGTAGCCGGTAGCCAGTAGGCGTTATTGGGTGGAAGTGGGTGGCGTCAGGTGGCAATAGGCGGTGTTGGGTGTTATCGGTGGGTGGCAGAGCAGGTCACGTCCGCTGACCTGTAGTACGTAGACCCGGTGGTGAGAGCACCTGCAGGAGACGGTTAATGTGGGAGGTGTCAACCATGAATACTGAACGACAAACGTTTGACCAAGGTGGGTTTATTGAAAATGTCGACTTGATGAAATAATTGGGTTAGCTTTTTACGGCTTTTTTTTTATGACAGATTTATATTTATTATAGTATTGAATGTGCGCGATACGGTATACGATATGATATGGTGATACGGTACGTAAAATTGGCATGTGATAGAATGCCAATTTCCTGATAACATATTAGTGATTCAGAATATATCAAGAACACGTGTTCTTTTCCTAATAAATATCATGACGGAATGCGACAATATCAGTATGTCAATATCAATAGCAGTATTTGTATGAACACGTGTTTCGCCGTCCTCATAAAACACTCGCTTTTAACTGATACTTTATTAGGAACTCTGCCAATTCATTCGTTAAAGGCCTGCAGTCCCATTTTTAACAAGGAAACGAATAATTTGACCAGATTTTTAATAAATTAAGAGTATTTTATATCAGTAAGTTTTCTCCGTGTATCCTTTGGAGAATATGTATGCTTTTATAGACTTCATCAAAATACACACTAAAAGTTCTCGAAAAACAAAATGCCGCGTCAGGAAATTTACACAGCTTTTCTGTCGGATTTCGGATACAGTTCAACCAATTCTCGTTATTAAGTTAATTTCGAACGTCCATTTAATCCTTTAAAAATAAGACTCAGTACTTAGGTACTGTTAAAAATACGAAATTCGAAATCAGCGGGGGCTAAGGCGGGTAGTAACCGAATGAAAAAGTGACCTAAAAATAATGAATGTTTATTTCTTAACTAAAAAGATTTCTTCAATATGCAAGTATTTTTCTCCTGACTTCTAACTACTAACCTCTCGCTTACAGTTCAACTTTTTTCATATACCATTTAACATTACGTTTAGATTGATTTTAATAATCCAAGCATCAAAGACATGATTTGTTATAACTATTGTTCGTATTTTATTCTGTAGGCGGATGTTCCCGACCCTGCGCGTGTCCTTCACCGGCGTGGGCGCGGGCCACCGCTACGTCGTGCTGCTGGACATCGTGCCCGTAGACGGCAAGCGCTACCGCTACGCCTACCACCGATCCTCGTGGCTGGTGGCGGGCAAAGCGGACCCGCCCGCGCCCGCTCGCCTTTACGCGCACCCCGACTCCCCCTTCACGGGCGAACAGCTGCGCAAGCAGGTCGTCTCCTTCGAGAAGGTCAAGCTCACCAACAACGAGATGGATAAAAATGGACAAGTAAGGACTTCACATTTCGCTACATTTAATTACTTTCCTGGCGAGACGAACCGAGGTGGCCAGCAAAACTTTTGATGACTAATTTCAGCCTGTTATGCGAGAGATAATCTCTTCAATCTGGTATCGCACAGTTATAGTTTAGATTGTCATCGGTTGCCTAGTAGATATACTTGTCCCACATTTTGAATATTCTGTACCTTTTTTTTGTTTATTTATTAAGTTAAAAGAAATTTACATTTCACTTTCTTTACTTAAATATATAACATTAAATAAGTAGTTTTCTAATATTGTTCTAATAACTTAAGATTAAAAAGTTTTTGTTTAAATACATTTATACTCTCCGTTTTAAGTTTATCTGGAAGGAGATTGTATATTTGTACACCCTCGTGGCCAATGCCTCTTTTGCCACTTTTAGTCCTTACAGCATGTGTGTACAATTTGTTATGCTGCCTAGTATAATGTTCGTGTACTTGTGACGTTTGTTTAAATGTTGTGTTTGTGAGTATAAGTCCATTTTGGATTTTGTAGATTAGGAGGCATATTTTTTCTTCGTACAATTTTCTTAATTTCCTAAGTTTCATTTCCTGATACAGTTTTTTTGTGGGAGTGTCCGGTATTAGTATTACCTATTACATCCTTTCCATTATAGTCTATTAAGCTACAAAGTTGCCTTTATCTTTCCTCCCCATCATTGATCGTACTCACCACTTGTGGTCAGTGAATAAATCAATTTCCCTCTAGCATTTTACTCATTTTACTTATTCTCTCAACATGAGAGCTTTTTCCCCACAATATAAAACCAACACTATAATACGAAATGCAATAATGATATATAACCCACACCCATTTCCCATTTTTCTTTTTAAAGCAAGCATTGCCATAATGATCCTTTTGTATCACCGAAACGCTGTTGAAATGTAACATGATGACAACATTTTTAGTCCAGCATTATTTTAATGTAGGACCTAAAATCTACAATGTACTATTTGAATTACACATTATTATAGATCACATTGCAATTTAACCGTAATTGAAATGTTTAGTAATTCGTTGCTTTATTTTACGTCGCATTGTGTTTTGGACAAGGGATCCATTTTTCTATTTGTTGATGCCCACTGACATAAATCAGAAATAGCTGTATGCTGTATTTAATGTCCGGCCAATAGAGAATAACTCAGGTTTACGTGGCGTTTCAATGAACACTGTAAGTAATAGAATAACTCCACTGATTAAAAGGGTGACTTACCGCATATTACAAACAGTAAAACATGTTAAAATATGCACGGAGCACTTCGGCGTTTATTGCCTCCACTTCGCGAAGTACAATTGACTATTAAAATTCCATAGGTGCATTGTATATATACAGTTTCCTGGCGGTGCCTTTGCAAAATCAAGGATCTGAAGTATCCCTTCAAAGTTGTGCCTTGGCTAATAACTTAAATTTTTTCAAATAAACTGCCCTGGTATTACCATTCCCACTTCCAGGGTGAGAAGTTAAATGGTATTTTACGTCGTACTATGTCTATGCTCTTCCTGAAGTAGTTATTGAGGAGATACATCGATAGTTATTTCATTTAGTTTTTATGGAATTACTTTTTTTTACTTCTGAAAGTTATACCCCACCAATGTAATATTAATCACTGAAGAAGAAGATAATACTAATGAATCTAACGGACACGACATAGAAAAACACACAGAGAGAAGATACGGTCGCAACTGAAAATCCAACAAAGGGTCTGTCTTACCGGGACAACGTCTCAAACCACTCGGCCATTGTGATCTAATTTTTTAAAGATAATTATGCTAAGTAAACAGGGCTGTTTATAATACCATTAACAATATAAAAAATACAAGCTTTCTATCTAAGAATTTTAATAATAATCATTTGATGAGTATTGACGTATGATTGTTGACTTCCAGTTGGTGCTGAATTCCATGCACAAGTATCAGCCCCGCATCCACCTGGTGAGGAGGCGGGAGGGGTCGGGCAACTCGCCCATCACGGACCTGGAGCAGGAGGACTTCAAGACCTTCATCTTCCCCGAGTCCATCTTCACGGCGGTCACTGCGTATCAGAATCAGTTGGTAAGTGAACAACCTAATTGTATCTTCTTCTTGTGGTGTGTAATTTGAAATTGCTGGTGGCACGGGACCGAATCCTGAAGAAATGGAATTCGAAAATACAACTCAAAGTCAGGCCTTGGAAGCCGGAAGATATTATTCGCGATAGATATATTATTAAAAGAGATATTATTATTATGGATCGTCATGTGTAATGACTAGAATTAGACTTCCTACCTCTACAAAGTCCAATTAACGTATTTTAATTAAAGAAAATCAACACGGTCATATTATTATAAAACAATAAATACTTCACATCATAACAAAATTATGATTCTAGGTACTAAAACATTGAAGCAAAATTAAATTCAGAATACAGAAACGCACTAGAAAAAGTTTACCGTCATGACCAAGATTGACAGTCGAAATCTTGTAAACTGGTATAATGCTTTTAATTGGTTGCCATGCATACGGTACATACGGAAGTTGTTGAGTACGTTAATACAAACTCGTATTAACTCATTGTCACATGGTCGTTGGATCAATTTAGTCCTGCAATTATAGCCCTACAACGAAGTTGGTTGAAATATAGGGTTATCCAATAAGAGGTGTTATTTTGATATTCAATCGTAAAAGATCAATGGTTTCGTTGCTTGTGTGGCACGTAGCGCTGTCTTGTTGAAATTAAACGTTGTCCAAAACAATTCAATCCAATTTCGGCCATAAAAAATCATTAATAATCTCTCGATAGCGCAATCCATACACCGTAACTGCTGCTCCAGCCTCATTTTCGAAAAAGTAAGGTCTAATGACTCCGCTGGACTATAAACCGCACCAAAAAGTCACACGTTGAAGATACAGAGACTTTTCAACAATAACTCTTGGGTTTTCCGAGCCCCAGATGCGACAATTTTGCTTGTTGACGAAGCCACCGAGGTGGAAATGGGTCTCATCACTCAAGATGGTTTGCATTTGATTCACTCAAGTGAATTTTAATAATTTCAATGCGTTGTTGAAGCGTGTATCGTTCCATTTTTATTAATGGCGTAGTTTCTACTTGTCAAATGTCAAAAAATGACAGCTTCAAAAGTAACATCCTTCGAAATAGCGGGCTATTTAAAATAACACCTCTTATTGGAAAACCCTGTAGTTGCATCTCCAAGAATTCACTTAATTAGACAAAACCAACGAATATCACCATACCAAATATCACGTCAACTGCCATTGAAAGATGACGGATCGCACTTATCAGGGCCTGTCGCGGTTGACGTGAAGTGTCCGTGACGAGAACGGCCGAGAGATAATTACCCGCGCGCTGATGGCCCGCCCCGGACCCGAACTCGCAATGCGGCCGGTGACGCTAATATGTTTATCCACGGCCCGAGGAAACACAAGGACGTAAACAATTTAGCGAGAAATATGACCGGGGGCGGCGGCCACACACGGCGCAACACAACTACTACTAGCGGTGTTCGCTGGGCTTTAACTATTTCTTCACGAGAAATGCTTTTCCATTATGTTTACAACACAATATATATGAATTAGTGTACGTATTTATGGCGCAGTGCAATCATCTCTCTTTGCTCACTGCACAGTCATATCGACCGATTTGACAGATCTAAAACATGTTTTGCGTTGTTGCATTTGGTATCCTGCTCAAGACGGCATCCGTGGTCGAGAGGTAAGGCTTTCGACTAGCAATCCGAAGGTCGCGGGTTCAAATCGCGGTTTCACAATTTATTTATTTAAAATCATATTTTTTTATTATTTTAATATAGATCATATGGGTTACATTAGTACATACATATTTTGCAAAATATAATATTTAGGTTCATAATTGGTCATGTATACCTTATCAGAAAAGAGGAGCTCTTGTGCCTGATAAGGGAGCCACGATTCTTACTTAGATTCTTATGTAAACTATATATAATAATATATAAATATATTTTTTTTTTACTACATTTTTTTTACCATAAATTTTTTACTATATATATATATATATATATATATATATCGTCTATATGTATCGCTCTGGTTTAAGACCACCATTCAGAATTGAAACGTTGCTTGAAATGACTTAAGCCGTGTTAGGTGACCACATATGAATAGCCAGATACTCCCCTACCTTCCTCTTTCATTTCTTCTTCCCCCCCTCATTACCTTCAGCCTTATAACATATTATTAACCCCAATTAGAGATTCCATAGTCTCACTAGCTCCAGACGATTGGGAGCAGTTGGGACTCTTGAGCGGTATTGACATAAAAAAGACATTGACACCCCGCGGCAAACTACCTTCTCTCCGTGATATATTGTATTATTTATTCAAAAATGTTCACTGTGAATTTCTACGAAAAATATAGTAATATTCCCTGGATATCTCTCTCTCCTCTTAGGCTCTTTTGTTTTTGTCGCATATATTTGTTCCCTTTAGTATCGTATCGAAATGAGATCCCTGAGGCGTATGTGTGGTAAAACCATGTTTGATCGTGTGAGGAATGTGGAGATCCGCAAAGAGTGCAAGGCTGATGTAAGCGTAAGATTAAGAAAGGGACGCTTAGATGGTTTGGGCATGTAGAGCGAATGAGCGAAGATAGGAGTGTAAGGAGGATATATGATGCAAATAACTAAACCACAATTTAGACCTTTTGTACGACTATTTCGCAAGTCTATTAGTTATATTGGAATAAATCACGCCAACTGTGTATCGGTACTTGGCAGCGTGGTGAGAGGCGCCGACACATTCCGATCTACCTTCCTGGGACGTGAGTTCGAAACCTAGAGTAAACATTTATTTTTATTTTTTTTACGTTGTGAAGTTTGATTTACTTACTGTCCAACAGATGGCAATCCAATAAATCATACAAAATAAATCCAATACTAAATCAAATATATACTGTAATTTTAAAAATAAATGTGATATTAAATCTAACAACAAAAATAAACTAAATATAATATTCTAATACAAATCCTTCAAAACTGTGATACTAAAATATAATTTTTTTACAACTCAGTTTCTGTGTCGATTGTTCATTGCAATACATAATAACTCCCTGCAATATGGAGAGCACCACCTGCAGTAAGTGCCCGGAACCCATACTCACGAGGGAATCATTGTTCTGGTGCTCCTCCTGCAAGGAGAGTCTACATTTCGCCTGCGGTGGCGTAAGTGAAGGTCATTACCGAAAACTCTCCCAAGAAAAACGCAATAATACCAAATGCACTGGCTGCAAGACGGAAACGCGCAGTACGGCGCGTTCTACTTCCATTTCCAGTAAGGAGACCCCAGCGGCCAGTACCACTAAAGTAGGTGAAACACAGCTCGACCTAATCACACATGAATTACGTCAAATCAAGACTGAGCTACAGGGATTCAAGAATGTCCAGACGAAATTATACGAAATGTTCGATGAATTCAAGGACTTCAAGGCCTCGCTAACATTCTTTAATAGCAAAATGGAGGGATTTGAAGAAGACTTTAAAAAATCTCTGATAAAACTACAAAGCATAGACTCCGTTCAAAAAAAAAACACAGAACTCGAGGCAAAACTAACTATGCTCGAATTAAAGATCGACGATCAAGATCGTCAACAAAAAAATTTTGCCGCCGAAATAAGAGGTATACCGGAGGTTGAAGGTGAGAATTTGGCAAATATTTTATTTAACATAAATCAGGAAATAAAAACAAACACTACGAGAAATGACATCGAGACCAGCTATAGGGCTCCGGGTAAGACAATCCCCCATAAAACCAGACCTATAATAGTGCGGTTTAAGCATGTTCACGTAAGAGATGACTTTTTAAACGATGTAAAAAGGTACAATATGAATGCTGGGTCTAAGGAAGACAAACTCAACACGACCTCAATAGGACTCTCCGGACCGCGCACGCCGGTATATATATCGGAACACCTGACTTCAACAAATAAACGCCTACTTTACCTAGCGAAGAAGACGGCTATTGATAAAAAACTTGCATTCGTATGGGTAAAAGCGGGACGAGTATATATACGCCAAACCACGGAATCGAGAGCTGTACATATCACCTCTGAGAATATCTTACTTGCACTATGACTCACAAATGCAGTCATACCCATACTACCTGTATCCCTTTTCAAAATGTTAATCATAGTGTTCCTATATTTCATGATATTTCTATTCCTTTCAAAAACATACTACTATATTGCATTGTTCAATCCCCAAATAAGCACGATGTCAGACATTTCAATTAATAATTTAATTATTAACATTGTGGTGCATTTATATGTATATTACCCACACATTATCAGGAAATTCTTATATGACAAATTTACAACTACATCATTGTGTCTCTCTGACCCCACTACTTTACTTCACTATTATAAGAAATTACTAGCTAACCCTCAATTCACCACTAATACCAATTGTAATTTTTATTTGTACCATTCGAAGAACATGAAATGGCTAATGTTTTCTCACAATTTATGTATTACAATAATTTATGTATATTATTTTATTTCAATAACTGAGCAACCAAACTTATGTCTTTTCAACCAAACTTATGTCTTTTCTCACAATTTATGTATTACAATAATTTATGTATATTATTGTATTTCAATAACTGAGCAACCAAACTTATGTACTCTTTGTTCACACATCAAAAACATAAATTTACCATCCCAAATTAATATTACCGTGAGGGTTTACTTACAGATAACTTACAAAAATGATCCAACATTCTTTTGACATTCCCGATGAATCTATGCTCACATGCAACAATTATGTAGTTGATAATCCTAAAGACATAAATAAATACTGTTGGGAATCGTACAGTCTAAAAATTGTACACCAGAATATACGAAGTATTACCAATATTGATGATCTTCTCATATTTCTTGACCAACTTAAATTCACATTTGACATATTAGTTTTGACTGAGTGCTGGATCAATGAATACTATACCTCCAAAGAAATACAAAATTACACTGAATACCACACATCTATAAAAATAAATAAATCCAGTGGAATTGTTATCTATGTCAGGAACGGAATACAAGCTCAAGTTGACGAGCTCGCTTTATCACAAGCAAATTGTCTAAAAATAGTACTTAACAAAAATGTATGCATATTTGCAATTTATAGATCACCATCTTTCAACAATATTGATACCTTTCTTAATTCACTACATTCCAACATTAACAGCACAAACAACTCAGAACATCAAATAATCATTGGAGACCTAAATGTCAATATAATCTTAGACAATCACCGTCAATGCGATGATTATTTATGTTTTCTGAGCGAAAACGGTTTCACTCCAACAATTAACACCCCCACTAGAGTACAAGGCACGAGCAAATCCTGCTTAGATCACATTAACATAAAAAATATTAAGTTCATAGACTCGTTTATCATACACACAACAATTTCAGACCATTATACCACGGCGCTCGGTCTTAGAAATAAGCCCTCCTCTGCTGCTAAAAACAAATATATTTCTAGAATAAATTACAGCAGCCTGCTCGAGGAGCTACGTACAGAAAAGTGGCATAACGTACTAAATCAGACTGACACTAACCAAGCAATGGACGAATTTATTAAGAAATTGCAATTCTACATATCTAATAACACTGTCAACAAATGTATCCCAAACAAACAATTTAAACTCATGCCATGGATCTCCCCTGGCCTTGTCAAATCTATTCACAGACGAAACCAACTCCACAAAATTGCGAAAAGGCAACCAGGTAATATTTCACTACAAGAACAATATAAGAAATATAGGAACTTGTGCAAAAAATTAATTAAAACAACAAAAGAAAAATTCTACAAACAATATATATACGAAAACACATTAACTCCGAAACGTTTCTGGGATATATTTCGAAAAATCACCAAAACAAAAAATAATAAGTCGTCATTCATACAATCATTAGACACTAAAAACACAAACACTGCTGACCCCAAGGGGATGGCTAATTTTGCAAATCACTATTTTACTTCCGTAGGAGCTTCACTCGCTAACAAAATTCTCGATAAATGTAAGAAAACTGAATCCGATCTAGCCAACATCCCTTCAACTGTTTATAATTGTAAAGCAGATGAGATTCAAACTACGACTAATGAAGTAATGAAAATGATAGATGAACTCAAGACATCGAATGCTTGTGGGTCAGATAAAGTGTCAACAAATTTGCTAAAAGTGTTGAAACCACTTATAGCTAGTACTATTGCATTTATCTGTAATCTTAGTTTCAAATCAGGCATATTTCCGAACCACTTAAAAGAATCAATTGTCATACTGATTCACAAAAATGGAGACAAATCGGATATACAAAATTATCGGCCTATATCTCTACTAAATTCAATCTCAAAAATTATTGAGAAAATCGTCAAAAACCGTCTTAGTCTCTACCTAGAAAATCATAAGATCCTATCTAAGAACCAATTTGGCTTTCGACCTGGTTTAGGAACAGAAGATGCTATTGCTAAGCTGACTGATATTATTTCCAATAATATTGACCAGGGAGTTAAGTCCATCGCTCTCTTCCTTGATCTGGCAAAAGCTTTTGATACCATCTCGCATAAAATACTTCTGAAAAAACTACAGGCCATCGGCATTCAGGGACAGCTATTCAAATGGATGGATAGTTACTTAGCGAACAGATACCAAAAAGTTAAAATTAATGATACAGTTAGCGATCCCGCCCTTATAGAATTTGGTGTACCGCAAGGCAGTACCCTAGGACCACTACTGTTCAGTATTTATATAAATGATTTATGTAACAGTAATCTCTCCAATCACATCATAACATTTGCGGATGATACTGTCTTAATATTTGAAGGAAGAAACTGGAATTCTGTACACAACAAAGCAGAAGACGGTATTAACCAGCTTAAATATTGGTTAGATTATAATCTTTTGACTCTCAATTCAGAAAAAACAAAATTTATGCGATTTAGTGCGACAGAAGCGGGCCAACCCAAAGAATTATACAATATTTTCATACATAAATGCAACGAATCAACTATCTGTAATTGCTATAAATTAGAATGCGTGAACAGTATAAAATATCTCGGTATTGTTATCGACAAACATCTTAGATGGGACGGACATATAGACCTTGTGACTACTAAGGTTAGAAAGCTGACGCATATCTTTATGCCAATTAGAAATATCCTATGTCTAAAAGATTTAAGACTCATTTACAACGCTATGTGTGGGTCACTATTAGACTATGCATCATTAGGCTGGGGTGGATGCGCAAAAATGATTTTAGACCACTTAGCAAAGGCCCAAAAATCCTTACTAAGGGTAATCATGAAAAAACCTTTTAGGTACCACAGCGATTCACTATTTGAAGAGTTACGAGTTCTAGATGTCAGACAATTATACATGAGGAAAATAATTTTGAACACTCATAAAAAACGTCATCTCTACCCATCTATCGACCACTCTCACGACACCCGACACTCACGGAGGAATCCAATCGTACCACCCACAACCAAAACTTCACTCGCTCAAAGACATTTTTCATTCCTAGGCCCAAAACTTTACAACTTTATACCTGATGCTTGGAAAAGGGAAAGCATAGGTGCTCTTCGTAAATCGATCACTGTCTGGCTTCACCAATTAGGGAGAAAAGAGTGTGAACTCACACTTTTCCAAAAATAAAACAAACAAAATATCAAACACATTAAGAAAACAAGAAAATAAACAAAACTAAACAAACCAAACAACAAGTTAACATCAGTTAACTTTATAACTTTTTGCTTTTAATCTTTTATAATAATATTTTTCTTTTTAATGTATCATTATTTTTTAGTTATATATATATATTTTTTTTTAGTTATGTATATCTTATATTACTTTTCTTTTTTTCCTTTTTTGTTTTTGTACTTACAAAATATGTATGCGTGCATGAATACTAACTCAATTTTGACTGTCCTAAAACGGGAATTCCTCCTAGTTGGGCAGTCAAAGTATTTTTTATCTACATGTGTCATTAATTAAAAAAAAAAAAAAAAAAAAAAAAAAAAAAAATGTGAATGGTAGCAGAAGTCGGGGACGCCCGAGGAAAACATGGCACGATCAAGTGAATCAGATACTCGAGAACGGCCATGTCAAGAGTCAGAATAATAGAAGAGTATGTATGAGACGATGTATGAATGTGAGAATGAGGCAAGGAGTGTGTGCCAAGACCGAGTTGTTTGGCGGTCCGTCCTCTCTGCCTACCCCTGCGGGGAAACGGCGTGATGGTTAGTTAGTTAGTTAGTTAGTTAGTTAGTTAGTTAGTTAGTTAGTATCGTATAGCTTGTGCAAAATCAAGATCTTCCAAGCGAGATTTATTAAGATGTTTCTCAACTGGGCCTAAAATCGTACCACGTTATAACACATGACTATTCATTGCATGTTAGGCGAAAAATACCCCGAAAAGTACAACAGTGTTAATTTAACTTTAAATCACGAATAAATATTTTTCACAAAAAATAATCACCCGCAAACGATAACAGAGACAGTGTTGAGAAGGATTTTATACTGATCATGGGAGAGATTCTGGTTCTACTTGAGCATATTGTCCTTAACCTTAAAATTATATACGAATTTTAAGTTAAATTCGATCGCTACGCTGATATCTCACTCGATCTAGTTTATGGCAATGCTAAAATGAGGGGATAGCTAGAATATTCTTTAATTAAGGATAAAGAACGAGAATCTATGTCCAGTTCTCTCAGATAGCAAAGTCATTGATTGTACTGATAACTACAATTCCTTATCCTTCAGTAAAACCGGAATCGACCCTCGGGAATGCAGAGCAATGAAGAGGTATATCGTGGTAGGGTGTTGAAAAGAGCAGAGACAAAAGGAGCAGAGTGACCAAGGTCGTGATTAGTGACGAATGAACTCGAAAGTTCCAATTATTAACACAAAATTTATATTAAGAAAACGTTGTTGAGTAATCAGCAAAAGTTAAGTGTAAGAAGAAATGGTTCTTGGCAAACAAAAACAAGAGACTTATGAAAAGTGCAGAAAAATGAAAAGGAGTGTCGTGGCAGAGTGTTGAGGAGATCAGAGTGGGAGGCGTGCAGGGTGGCGAGGGTATGATGCGTGATGAACAGGTCCAGCGACACGACCTCCCCACTGCGGCGCGCTAATCACTGTCGCGGACAGCTCTCCTCACAACTCAACTCAGCTTAGAAATAATAATCTTTCATGCTGCTGAAAGATTTACTCCGCTTGCTCGATTCTATACAAACGCTGAAATTAATTCCACGTTTGCTGCAGAAACCTAACATCAAAAATATTCACAAAAAAACCGAAACATTAATAATGATTGCGAAAATTTGTTTAGTTGTTTTTATATTAACGAGTAAGAACTATAAATTAATTTTTAACTTCATTGCAGATTGTTTAGATCCATTTTCAAAACTTCCGTTTTGTTTAGCGAATACGTTTTGACATATTATTCTATTCGGAATTTCGGTAAATATAAAAATGGTAAAGTTAGAAAACATAATTAAAAAAGCGAATGTGTTACTCGATCGTTGCGCTCTGAAATCCTTTGGCTTCTCAAAATGAGGGGACCAAGTCTTGTTATCGTTTTTCTGTATATTCATTTGCAATCGACGATATTCGGTAAGTTTTAATGAGTTAAGTTGACATTTCAATATTTACTTAGGACGTGTTGTTTCGGAGAATTTGAACAATTCATCAAACTTCGACGTTCTGTGAAAGTCCTATTCAAGTTCTGTTTATATAAAATTATAGGCTAGTTGCCTAACAGAACTAAAATAAAAACAGAACTTCGTCGAATTTTTTGGTAATTTTTGGATAGGGCCTGACACGCTTATTACGAATAATTTTTAGAAAAAAACTTTATATTCGCCTTAATTACAATAAAAGAAAACTTTTTGCATTTCGGGCGGCGGAAAATTATGCATTTTGATTTTCAATTGCGTAAAACCAAAATTCACTCCGCGAATCGATGCGGCGGCAATCAGCTGCCATTAGGTACGTCACTGTTATGTTGGTATCCCTGATACATTGCGTAGATACGACTATGGATAACTTCGTGGAAGACAAATGGATTTGTATCACAAACCATGTTACACAAACCTAGCGTAGCCGGTAAACTAGTTGAAAACTGGGATGTTTTTCTTGCCTTGACGCGAGCAGGCGTTATTAAGGGGCACTTTCCTTTGTATCACAAACCATGTTACACAAACCTAGATATCCCACGAAGATAGCAACGGTCGTATTTAGCTCTTGTTAATGCATCAGTGATACCAACATAACAGTGCGTTCCTAATGTCGCCACATCGATTCGCGGAGTGAATTTTGGTTTTACGCAATTGAAAATCAAAATGCATAATTTTCCGCCGCCCGAAATGCAAAAAGTTTTCTTTTATTGTAATTAAGGCGAATATAAAGTTTTTTTCTAAAAATTATTCGTAATAAGCGTGTCAGGCCCTATCCAAAATTTACCAATTTTTTTTTCGCAGAACTTGAAAATGGACAATTATTTTTATAAGCAATAATTATTAGCCTGAAACACTCATCCACATTGAAAAATCTCCTGATAAAAGATACATGACATATTGTTTATAAAAATAATTATTACCCTTTGTGCTATGCATAAAAAATCTTGTCTTAAACATTAGTTTACCAAAAAAAATAATTGTTGAAAATGGACGTTTAAATTTGACGAATTGTTCGAATTCTCCCAAACAAGCCGTCCTATGTTCATAGGATTCTGAAAGACATTTATTATATATCATAGTTCCCAGATATTAATTCACATATAATAAATATTATGGTAATTATTCGGAATCGCTGGACACGGATAATACGAAATATTTTAAAATAAAACCTTCTGATTTACCTTAATTACTATAAAAGGAATTCGCTTTCGTTGTATGGGATGACAGATGGAATGGTTTCTGTTGATAACATTTTCATTTTCAGGTAAATCAGAAGGTTTTATTTAAAAATATTTCGTATTATCCGTGTCCAGCGATTCCGAATATTTACCAATATTAATTCACAGATAATTAATATTAATTCACAGTTAATTAATATTAATTCACAGATAATTAATATTAATTCACAGTTAATTAATATCAATTAACAAATAATATTAATTCATAGGTATATTTATTCATATAATTCATTCACAGGTAATACGCAGGTAATATTAATTCACAGATTTACTTATCATTATTATTCGAGTGTAACTGATAAAAATTGTTTTAAAAAATATGTATTTCCTAACTAACTAACTAACCATCACGCCGTTTCCCCGCAGGGGTGGGGAGAGAGAACGGACCGCCAAACAACTCGGTCTCGGAACACACTTCTTGCCTCATTCACATACTCTTCTATTATTCTGACTCTTGACATGGCCCGACTTGGGTATCTGATTCACTTGATCGTGCCATGTCTTCCTCGGGCGTCCCAGACTTCTGATAACCGTCAATTTTTACTTTCATTAAGAAAAAATGGAATTTTAATGCATCTTTTGCCACCTCCTCCGACATACAGAGTTTTTTCTTGTAGTAATTAAGTTGAAATCATATTTTTGATTTTATGCATTAGTGAGGCGGAATTCGACAACTTTATCTCTTTTCTTAGTGCGTATTAATCATGTCTTACTTTTCTGTTAATTTATTTACACAAATATATTATTAGAAATCGGACCCTTGAATTCCCAAGTCTACGACAAATGCGTTTTCCATTAATTCCATTACACTACCGAGATTGCCTATTCTTTATACTAAGCACTTTGCACACAGTGTAAATCCAAAGTAACAAAAAAACACTCTGAAGATAATGCAAAAACACTTTTTTTAAATACTCTTCTAGATAGTGTATACAAATTACAAGTTACCTACTTATAAGGTACCTAGCTAATCTAGCCATAATTCAAAAAAAAATTCTTAAACCAACGAAATCGGACCATAAGTATAACACAGTTGATTAACGTAAAACACAATATGTGCATTTACTATATATTTTGGGTTCAATGAACGACTTGATTGATCACTTGAACAATAATTTCAGCACCTACGAGTTTGGATAATATCTCGTACCGATGTAGCCAAGTACTGAATGTCAATATCTAGAGTGATAGAACTTGCTACTCGTATGTATATTGTGTCTGGGCGGATGAAATGATTGGGGGTGGCTCGGCGTTCTGTATCCGGCGTTATCTCCCCGGAGCCTCTGATAGATTAGCAGCCCCGGAGGCTGTCAGCCCCGGCCACATCTCCTCTATCGATGCATCCATCTCGCGGCTCACGGCTCTCGGCTCTCGGATTCAGCGCGGTTCCACGTGCATCTGTTCCGAGGAACCAATACGTATCCATTTCCGGAGCTAGCGCATACCGGTATATTTTGTTACATATCTGCGTTCTACGGCGAAACAAGCTGGTACACTAAGTGTAGCTTTTTGTGGGGATTTATCTATTCAAGTAGTTTATAAATAATAATTCGAAATGAATAGTATTTTAATAGGCATTCAAGAATGCTTATAATGTGTTGTCTGTGTCAAGTGGGAACTCTATGCCTGTTTTAGAAGTAGTTTTAATTGAGTGGTTTGTTTTAATGGATTGCTGTTCAAAGAAAATTGAGAGCTTTTGTTATTTTCAGTTGAAATTAGTAACTCTTTTATAACTTGATTGATTGCCTTGTTTAATTTTTAGTGAACTGAATTACCATTTTAACGAATCTGTCTTGTAAGGGTACCTAGATTTGAATGTATTTTGCAAATAATGATAGCGCAAAACCATAACTCGTTTCTCACGACTCACAAAAACATTAAAGCCGATGATCGAGTTTTCCCCGAGAGCCGGAATGCGACGAATGGCATAATACAGATATCACGTTCTGATAAAAGTCACACTGACAATGATAAAATGGGATATAAAACATTTTTCGGGCAAACAGCGCGCTTTGTCACCTGAATGGACGCGCCGCGGGCTAGTTTCACGGAACATTATCGGATGACAAACGATGCCTTAGCTCCAACAAAGAGGGTGAACCCGAACTCTTCGTTGTTTTGTTTCCAGAGGCGTCAAAACATGCATACACAAGTCGAAATAAATTCGACAAATTTCAATGATAAAAGAAGTGATTTCTGTATATCGTGTCGCGCGCATGCGGAGACGATACGGCACCTTCGTCCATCTTTACTGCTGCGGTTCTCCTCTGGCCACCACACGCAGTGCGCGGGTGAAAGGGACGGAAGCATTCTTAAAGGGTGTCATGATAAAACATAATAAATTAATTCATTCACAAAAGGTGTCTTCCAAAATATTTGACCAGGGAAACCATAATAGATTTGTGTCGGTTTAAATGTTGCCAACGCTGTAGGTGGTGATCTGTTGGGCAGGTCGGTCGTAGCCCTGGGGTCACTGTTTCCTGAGACACTCCACGGTTCACTGTTCAGTGTTCCAGTAGGGCATTCATCTCTCCTTTGTTTATTTTTTAGGACTAACGGCTACTGGCTTACAGTTATTGTTCATATTTTGTGTGTCCCTTATTTAAGGAACATGTGAAAAAGCCATAAAAAAATATTTTAATCTGACAATAATAAATATCGTGACTACAAAATTGCTTCGTAAAAATCATCTTGTTTTTTTGTTTGATTCCAGATAATTACTTTCACAAATATTTCAAACCTTTATTAAGCGAAATGTTTAAAATTTTGAAGAACTCGAAAATGGGGACGTACTTTATGTTATGAACATCGTGCAAGGATGTGGGTTATCGAACTGATGTTGGACATAGTCACTCGTGTTTCGAGACATAGTTATAAGGTCCATAATGTGGTGCTGGTTTTCGGCTTCGGAACCGTCTCTCAGCTGGTGGAACTCCTGGAGGAAGTGGAGAATGATGAGCAGTACGTGGTTTTTGATGTAGTTGACGATTCTGAGAGCGAAGAAGATAGCTTCGAGCATAACAGCGATGATGATTCCCTGAGTGTGATTCGCGTCTTCTAAAAATGTGTAAAATAACAAATAAAACTTCAAATATCAGTCAATGTTAAAATAGGTTTCCCAATATAATTCATTTAGAAAATATTTACCCTAATTAGTAATATACTTCATAATAATATAGTAAAATGATACAGTTTTAATTCTTTTAATTACAACCTTTCTATTTTTTAGTATTTCTTACATTTTAGTTAATTAATTCCACACAGGGGACTTATTTCTCTCAAATCCTATGTGATAGAGGGTATTTTTGAGGAAGGAAAGGCACAAACCGGGTCTTGAAGAGATCCATGTTGTAGGAGGGAAGAAATACAGAAGCCGACAAATCATTCCACATCCGAGCTATTTAACACAATATCGATTCGTAGAAGCGGCCGTTTCACAAGTGATAAATTTAACCTCCTATAATATACCCTATGTACCCGCACGTTTTGCGTGTTTCAGGATCAATGACCCTAGTTCATGGGAACATCTTTCATTGGAATACTGGTAGAACAAGAGCAGCAACAAGAACAGCCCTTCCACATGATGCATGTGCTATAAAGATTGCAATTCGTTTGTTAAGATACTCTGTATAGTATTCCTTCAACTTTTGGGATTGATATCTTTGTTCTACCGGTATTTCAATGAAGGATGCTCCGATGAACTTGCGCCATTCATTCCTGACATTGTTGGAACGAGGAAAGCATCCCCACCTGACGTCAATAGGTATATAAATTACATTTTATATTCTCGTGCCACGTACTTCTGTATTTGTCACGAAACATACAAGAGCCGTTGAGTCACATTGTGCTACATTTGTCACCACCTCGTTACATCTATTTTTTTCTATGGTCTGACATTTGGTTATAGAATGAGAGGACACCAAGCTTTCGCTTTGCATTTAAAATTCTACCATAATATAATCGTAATCAAAAATTTTAAATTGCATGTCAAGCAGGATTTTGTAACTAACGTAATATTATATTATATTGTCTAAACCCGAGGGGTTAAGCTTTGTATTGTATAATGATCGTACTAGGTACATAAAACGCAAGTGATACTTAACTTAGAGATAATCTATACAGAAAGATCACTATTTACTAAAAGTATTATGTGGTTAGAATAACCGAGGGGAAGATGGATATCATTGTACATATGATGCCGACTGAATGCTACTGTGTAAATAATGCATACCCAGAACATCACAATATACTTTACACGCTCCCGGTACATAATATAGCATGCACATAATGTGGAGGTATAACATAGGCAGGACCGCATTTAGGTGCAGGCTTTCGAGGCTGCAGCTCATGGGCCAGCAAAACAAAATGGTTAAAACATTTTAATTTTGAAATCTATTTTCTCGAAGGTTTTGACCACCAAGAACCCAATGTTTGTGCAAACTAAATAAACTATTTTCGTACTGTTTCATAATAAAGTCAATAATATCATCCGAATAGTAAAATCAATACTAACTGTTGTAATATATTCAAAATACAATGTATTTACTTATCAGTAATGCCATCTAGAATGTAGAGGTGTAAACTTGTATTGTCTATGATAAGAAATAAAATCCTCTTCCGTTTTGTCAGTATAGTCATGAACGTGATTTTATTCAGAGCCTAAATAATCCCGACAAATTATAATGCTACCGTACCAGTGCCGTATTTTGAATACAATGCAACAACTGTTTCCAGTTAAAAAAATACAAAGCAATCGTTGTACCACACGTTAATAGTTAGTTGCAGCATTATACTACAGGTTTTCCAATAAGAGGTGTTATTTTAAATAGCCCGCTATTTCGGTAGATGTTACTTTTGAAGCTGTCATTTTTTGACATTTGAGAAGTAGAAACTACGCCATTGTTAAAAATGAAACGATACACGCTTCAACAACGCATTTAAATTATTAAAATTCACTTGAGTTAATAAAATGCAAATCATCTTGAGTGATGAGGCCCATTTACTACCTAGGTGGCTTCGTCAACAAGCAAAATTGTCGCATCTGGGGCTCGGAAAACCCAAGAATTATTGTTGAAAAGCCTCTGTATCCTCAACGTGTGACTGTTTGGTGCGGTTTATGGTCCGGCGGAGTTATTGGACCTTACTTTTTTCGAAAATGAGGCTGGAGCAACAGTTACGGTGAATGGATTGCGCTATCGAGAGATGATTAATGATTTTTTATGGCCGGAATTAGATAGTATTGATCTGGAAAATGTTTACTTTCAACAAGACGGCGCTACGTGCTACACAAGCAACAAAACCATTGATTTTTTACGATTGAATATCAAAATAACACCTCTTATTGGAAAAACTTGTATTAGCCAAAGATGGTTTAGCGAGATAATACAACAAAATAGAGTTATGAGAATCATACTGAAGAAAAATAAAAGATATGGGAAAATCAAAGAAATGTTGGAGGAATTAAATATATTGTCATTAAAATAAATTCATTACTTTATTTTTAATGTACAAAATATGTGATTGATTTGTTCTAAAAATATTTTATTTACTAATACATGTATTTGATGAATGTATTGGGATATAGATAACTTTTATCCTTTACAAAAACCACAAATAAAATAAACAAAGTTATAGCAATGTTAGTTAATCCTATTGAATACCTTAATGCTTTTCAGTTAACAAAAAAATCATTCTCGGGTAGATCCTAAATTCGGCCCTGAATATGGGGTGCGTAGTCAGCAGCTTGTAATTAATACTGAGACAGGCTGTCTTGGAGATCTCCCATCGTATAAATATTATCACATTTCATTGAGATTATATCTTGGAAGATAACACACTTAACTTATTAATATTATTAGTATTTCGGTGAACAAGTGGACCTCGCATCGAAAAAAGTGCGTTTCTAATTTTTTTATCTTAATAAATCAAAACCAAAATTTAATATGAAATCATAAGATTTGTTAGTAGGTACTGAAATACCTACGCATATAATTGTAAACGATATATATATTTTAGGTGACATTTTTTTTTAAATTTCAAATAGGAATTACAATTTGTCCAAAGCAATGACACTTGGCAGGCATAAATAAACCAGGTAATCTGAAACGCTCGAATCAGCCGTTTGCGCTCGTGTAATTGGCGATCATGTCAGCAGTCAATCTAAAACGTTCGAATCAGCCGTTTGCGCTGTTGCAGTTGGCGATCACGCCAGCGCAGCGGTCAAACTGAAACGCTCGAATCAGCCGTTTGCGCTGTTGTAGTTGGCGATCATGCCAGCGGTCAAACTTAAACGCTCGAATCAGCCGTTTGCGCTGTTGCAGTTGGCGATCATGCCAGCGCAGCGGTCAAACTGAAACGCTCGAATCAGCCATTTGCGCTGTTGTAGTTGGCGATCATGCCAGCGGTCAAACTTAAACGCTCGAATCAGCCGTTTGCGCTGTTGCAGTTGGCGATCATGCCAGCGCAGCGGTCAAACTGAAACGCTCGAATCAGCCGTTTGCGCTGTTGTAGTTGGCGATCATGCCAGCGGTCAAACTTAAACGCTCGAATCAGCCGTTTGCGCTTATGTAATTGGCGATCATGCCGGCAGGCAATCCAAGTTTATTACTATTCAGTGACGATAGTTTGAGAATGTCTAAGCATAGAAGGACTCCAAGTTGTGATTCCTGATAGGGAACGAGAAGATTGTGCTTTAAAAAGACTCACAGTCGATTTTGAGCAAAACTTATTTTAATAGCCCGTATAAATATAAATAAATACTAGTACATACAACACTTTGAAAAATTGAATTAATCGCACTTATTCTTGCTCTGAAAAAATCATCTGTATTGTAATTTCTGTCGTACGCCGCGTAAAACTTATTTCTCATCTTATTCTACTAAAAATATGTGTAGACACATACGTTCATAGGAAAACAATCTGAAAAATGTTGTGTTTATACAGAAAACTAAGACTTCTATTAATCCCTATTTCTCACTTATTCTTTTAATAATTCCTTGACACTCCAACCACCGTATTTATAAACCAATTAAAAGCCTTTATCCTTATAACAGTATAATTTAAACCGTATCACATAGCTGACATATCATGCAAATGACCGCCGACACACTAGCGCCATCTGCTTCTAGCTTTCCAGATTACCATCCATTATTTTTTTTAAACTTTCTTCATGCCGGTAGGTACCATAATATTGATTATTACCTGCCTCATAACGCTGCCCAACCGGATGGCGCCATAGCTCCCCTGCCTTTACACTGTACTGAAAAGGGTGCTCTTGTGAGGTGTAACATAAAAAAATAAAATAAATCCTATATGGAACTAAGATCACGTGAACTATGGTGGGATAATAAAGGCAATATCCAAAAAAGGCCACCATCTTAAACCGGAACCGGAACGCAACTAACATATTTACAAATGCCAAATGGTCCAGTTTAAACAAGACTTTGCTACGCTCTGTTAATTACTCATCACAACGTTGTATCTAAAATATAACATTAAAAGATTTTGTGAAAATTCTTGATTTAAAACATATAAAAAAAATGTTAAGATATCAATTTTTAATATGGCACCTCACGTAGAGCAATGTTCTGGGGCTGAAGAAAGGGGAAATTGAACGTTTGGAAACTATTCAGCTCTGGTCACTAAACAGAGTAAAAACTATTTCAAGCATCAGTTAGATTTTTAATCACCATACTACGAATGGATAAAAAGAACCGACTGCAAAGTTAACTACACATTCAATTTGCAATTGTTTTCAGCAACGCGCCAAAAGAATTTTATATTGAATAAAACCTTTCAAATAAGCTGCATATAGTACACGTGAACTACATGTCACCAAAGAAAGTACTTTTAAACCCAGGTAAGTACTCAGTACAAGAACATTTTAAACGTGAAGGGTATGCCTTGTAATTACATGCGGCTGACCGAGCGTGCATTGCGCGGCCAGGTAAAGTGATCCGACTCAATTGGGTAATTGACAAGGGAAAAGTTGGCCGAATTTCGTTAATTCGATAATTTGGCGAAGACGTAGCGGAAACCTCGCCTACGGAAATGGAAATTACCCGGAGTACACTAATATGGTCACACATTATTGGAGAAGACAATTTCGAATTAAAGGAACGAAATTTCTTTAGTAACTTTCTACCCGGCTTTGCCCGATTTTTTTTTTTTTTTTTTAACAATTGAAAAATAGCTTTATAATAAACAATATACCTAAATAGCGTCACGATTTTTTAAAGTTTGTGGATGAGGATCTCGTCTTGCAATCAATCAAATTCAAATCCTGGTGTGTGAAATTAAATTTTTATTCAATTAATTTGTGTTATTAAACAATTTAAAATAATAAATACAGGGTTTTCCAATAAGAGGTGTTATTTTGATATTCAATCGTAAAAGATCAATGGTTTTGTTGCTTGTGTGGCACGTAGCGCAGTCTTGTTGAAAGTAAACGTTGTCCAAATCGATACCATCCAATTCTGGCCATAAAAAAACATTAATCATCTCTCTATAGCGCAATTCATTCACCGTAACTGTTGCTCCAGCCTCATTTTCGAAAAAAGTAAGGTCCAATGACTTCGCTGGACCATAAACCGCAACAAACAGTCACACGTTGAGAATAGAGAGGCTTTTCAACAATAATTCTTGGGTTTTCCGAGCCCCAGATGCGACAATTTTGCTTGTTGACGAAGCCACCGAGGTGGAAATGGGCCTCATCACTCACGATGATTTGCATTTGATTCAAGTGAATTTTAATAATTTCAATGCGTTGTTGAAGCGTGTATCGTTCCATTTTTATTAATGGCGTAGTTTTTAATTGTTAAATGTTAAAAAATGACATCTTTAAAAGTAACATCTATCGAAATAGCGGGCTATTCAAAATAACACCTCTTATTGAAAAACCCTAGTATGTATATTTGCGGCATGTTCTAGAGCGAAATATACTCTGGCTCGCATCGCCCTGGTGTGACTACAGAAATTGAAATTGAAACGTTACTTGAAATGGTTTTTAGTAGTAATAGGTGAACAGATCTGAATAGCCAGATACTTCCCCATTTCCCCCCTCACAATACCGTCAGTCTTACAACGTACCCCAATTGGGGATACTGTAGTCTTACTAGCTCCAGACGGTCGGGAGCAATTGGGACTCTCGTGCGGTATTCATATAAAAAATCATGATGGAGATAAAAATAGTTTCATGAAGCCAGAGCTCTTTGTTAGAAAGATTTTTTGCTGCTTCAGAATATAGATTTTGTGTTTAGTGGTGAAGCTCAAGATTTCACGTAAGGTATTTCAAACGGGAACAATTCCCATCAAATAAGGCTTAACTATCTAATTAACTAACAATCACACCGTTTCCCCGCAGGGGTAGGCTGAGAGGATGGACCGCCAAACAACTCGGTTTTGGTACACACTTCTTGCCTCATTTACATTCATACATCGTCTCATACATACTCTTCTATAATTCTGACTCTTGATATGGCCCGACTAAAGTATCTGATTCACTTTATCTTGATCATGCCATGTCTTCCTCGCCGACCCCGACTTCTTCTGCCATTTCTTCGTTCATTCGCTCTACATGTCCAAACCATTTAAGGGTCGTTTTCTCAATCTTACTTACTATGCATACATCAGCCTTGCATTCTTTGCGGATCTCGGTAATTTATTCTATTGAATTGCACACCAAACGACGAAAATCAGTAAAAACGTAATATTTATCGGGGGAATGGAATTCTTCAAACTGTTATCCTGAAAATATTAATTATTGCGCTTCTCCACGGTTTAAGACCATAAAAAGGTCCCTTTCTTAATCTTGGTCATTACACTTACATCAGCCTTGCATTCTTTGCAGATCTCCACATTTTTCACGTGATCTTACATGGTTTAACCACACATACACTTCAGGGTATTTCTAAATTATTCAGTCTACTTTCATTCTTCCTCTGCCAGTTCCATGCCTCACTGCCATGATAGGTATCAGTACTCCATTGTGGACTACTAGCTTTGGTTTTTTGGACATTTTTGTTAGCACCAACCGCGTTCAGTCCTCCATTAACGCAGTTACCTGAATTTACCCTTCTTTAAATATTTCGGTCAGCCTTCCAATCTCTCGTAAACATACTTCCCAAATACACAAACTCATCTACTTGCTTCAAGTGTTCATCATTCACAACTATATTGCACACTGTTTTCGTACTCTCTATTTGTAAAATAAGTAGGTAGTCGAGAATTACCGTTACTAAATTTAACATGTATGAATTGTGAGCTTTTTTATTGCTCTGCTGATCTATCTCGTTATCAAAAGTTAAAGGTGTTAGTTTTGCCCTCATCGCCTTTGCTTAAATACTTAATCCACCTTTTACAACTTCTGTGAAGCGAGGTGAAAGGGAGGGAACCACAAACGGCCACGGATATTCAACAATAATAATATGTAGGTACATGTTACATTCATGCCGGACACAATAACAAGGATCTTATTTAGCGCCTCATTGAAATGTTAAAGTGGTCTGGAGTGTATTCCGGGGATCTCTGGCTGCGGTCACTTCTTGGAACTGTTAAACCCTCAAAGGATGTGGCCATTTCTTCGTGACCGCAAACACAAAAGTAACGATCAAAGAAAATTCTGAGGTTAACTGAGTGCCGAAATGAAGTATTTCTGCAAATATTTATTTTTTCTTCGTATAAAGGTTTACTTAAATTTTCGTTTTATTTTTTATACCAATATGGCCTGCGTATAGCAAAAAAAACTTTTTTTTTATTTCAAACAGAACAACTTTTCGAGAAGTTCAAAATCATGTTTTTTGAACTGTTCAAAAAAATTGAGTATTTTTGTTTTCTTATAAACAAGAACGGGTGGTTTTTACGACTCCTTCTCGAGTTCAACAGCTCAGTTATGGAACGATTTGCCGGCCAAGTCCCACTAATTCCCCTCATCAAAAATACCTTCCTCGCAGATGACGAAGGCCCCGAGGAAAATTATTTGCCTCATTTATGGAAGCACTAAGGAAAAAATGCTACAATTTCATCATCTTGGTCTTAATTCTGCCCGTTCAAAATGTCAAAAATCTGTCAAAATTAAAATAGGTAAAAGAAATGGTAACGTTTAAAAAGAAGTTGTTGTTGTATCGGATAATGCGACAAATTTAGTTCTCTGAAATCATTCCCAATCACAAAAAAATTGTATCTACCTGGTAATCAATATATAGTCACTCTCGAAAATCAAGGAAACTTCACAATAGAAACTACTTTAAAATACCTAATGATAATGAGTGCAAACATCTTACCAATGCAGACGTCTTATTGTAAACAAGGGAGCACTCCATGCCCATGAAAGAAAGTTTTCGTTAAGGCAAGTATGTAATTGACTGTTTGAGCTTAATTTAGACTGGAAAACTTTGTACAGTAAAGAAATTCTTTCATCGTCGTTCCGTTCCCGGCGCTATGGTGATAGTTTTATTTTGACATGTTTTTTGTGGCCCGGAAAAAAACGAGTCGGATATGTTTGTAAACGAGCGTCATAAAGTGTCATGTGACAAGCGTTTCTGCTTTAATGACTGTCACTTGTGATGAGATATTGTCACTCGGCTACCATGTTGTATCCAAGGTACAAGAAAATTCACAATAATTAGAACCGGGAAAATAAATTTCGTCTTAAATGGGCCCAGACCAAAAATCTGGAGGAACACTGTTGAAATATGGACAGGAATTAATGATTATGGACATACCTACTTTTTATGGAATATGTGCTGGTAAACGAGCAAGATAAATTGCATATTATTACCTATTGCTCAGAAATTAATGAGTGCATATCAATAGTCTTGCCGGGCAACATGTTGGCCGTAAATGTTGCCATGTTCCGTCAAGATGGCCGTAATGCATGAGACAAATTCACCACACAAAAACGATATCCTGCCCTCCACCAAAACTTGTACAAACTGTAAAACAAAATCAGAAAATTAATTATTAATAATAATTGCGTTCAAAATTGACATGTTTGTTAGCTGGTAGGTGACGAACAGAGTGGCACATAACATTTACGTAATAAAGTCTGAAGGAAATAGATTTGAGTTTAAAAAAGTGTCCTAATTTTGGTAGCCGTTTGAACTCACCGGCAAGACAGGGTAATACGTAAACATAACAAATAAGTACTAAATGCTGAAATGTTCACGGCAAGAAATTGCCGTGGAAACTTTCTGGTTTACCATAACCTTTACCTAGATAACACATTGTCAAAGGTTTTCAGTAAATTAATTAATAATATTTTCTAGGTAAATAAATAATTGGACTTATATTGTTATTTTTAAAACTATTTTTTGTCAATGTTCTAGATAGATTTTGTATCGAATAAAATTGAACATTTGCGACAGAATCAAAAATTATCAATATAGGCTGCCAAAATAGGAACTAACGAAGAACGCAGGCGCAAAAAGGGCGAAAGGTCGTAACAAAAGAACAAACAAGGAAACTGAAATTGCGATACCCCTCACCGTAATATTCTGTACAAATGTACAAATTAATCTATGCAGTCGGGGGTCTACGTCAAAATGTTGAACAAAAAAAAAAGAGGTAGTTCGAATTTTGGCCGCCTGCACAATTGTACTCTTGCTTTTCTGCACATGTATTTTTGCAACATGAACAAAGCAAACATACGTGTATAAACGCCAAACGGACCAAGTGCACATGATTTCGGGGCAATAGATATAGTGAGTAATGTCCCGCGCGAGGCAATAAAACGCGCATAAATCAACGAAGACGCGAACTGAGAAGTCTGGATGTGCCGGGTACCTATCCGCTATCCGCTATCAGCTACCCGCGTGGAAACATATTTATAGGATCATGTTTCGAATAAACCCAGCGAACTGAATGTGCACGAAACATCTGAAAACATGTTAACTAGCAAAGTCGACAAAAAAACAAATAACGAACGAGGCATTTTTACGTCAACGTTCATTCGGTAAGACATCAATTCCCCCGCTGAAATTATGCTTTGCATTAAAATGACTTGCGGAAAAATGTAAATTCAGCCATAAATATTGTTAAAGCCACCCAGTGGCGGATTATTTCGGGACATAAGGTGAGGCGGGTTAGAGAGTGATAGTTTTTAAATGAGACGGGAGTCTATCGTTAAGGGACTAACGAGAACTAGTGAACTGATGTGTTAATGATTGACTGTTGCGTATAAGGTTGAGTGTATGAAATCTCCATTTCACACGCTCAACTTAGGATGGGTGATTTACGGCGCCGTGCCGTACTTAATTAATGGTCTTTTGGAATAAGCACCAAATATTGGTTGACAAGGTGACATCGATATGAATAATGATACCTACACACAACATTGCCCTGGGTTGAGTGTTGATGGATCTTTACACCATTTAAAGCAAAATAATATAATAATATGTTTTATAAGGTTCACTGTATTCGTGCATTCAGCAGAAAAAATGATGGTAAAGGTTACGAATTCCGCCTCACGGTAAATACGCAATATTTCACTTTCAAATAAATGGATTTAGCTTTATTAATTCAAAAAATGATTTATTATGTCGGGGGAGACGGAAAAATACGCACTTTTAATTTTAATTTCGTTTATTAAGTCACTTACGCGATATGTCACACGAGATTTCAAAGAAACAAAATAATGTGACATTGTATTCTTGATACAACTAGTTATTTACCTAGCCAGTGCGCGGGTTAGGTACAGTACCTACCTACGAACTAATTCAGTTAAAGAAAATCTTGAAAATATTAAATTAATATATATATATAACCTAACCTAATCTAACTGTGATTTTCTATAGCAAAAAAATGCCCCTTTAATAACGCCTGCTCGCGTCCCCTTTAGAGTTACATCCCAGTTTTCAAATAGTATGTGGGCTACGCTAGGTTTGTATAGACTTGTTTGTGATTTAATTCTAATACCTATTTTCCATGTTCTAACCTAACCTAACCTAAACTACCTAAACGGAATACGTTTAATCACATTTTATTCTATTTGTTTGTCATTCGGGTTATTTTATTTAATTATATGTTGATTATTTGTTAGAAATAATACATTGACTTACATATAATATGGATTAATTATACACGATATTATTTATTTTATATGGCAATACTAATTTTTTTTTTGGTTAGCAGCAGTGTCTATGAAATATTTTGTAGGTATGAATTACGATATTATGAATATAATCCAACTCTTGATATGAAAATAGTCGCTTTCGGCGGCGCCGCATACTAATTGACATATCGCGTAAGTGACTTAATAAACGAAATTAAAATTAAAAGTGCGTATTTTTCCGTCTCCCCCGACATGATAAATCATGTTTTGAATTAATAAAGCTAAATCCATTTATTTGAAAGTGAAATATTGCGTATTAAGAGTGAGGCGGAATAGGAGAAAATTAATAAAATGATTTTTTGCTTCAGTTAGAACTCTTAAAAAGTGAGCTGATGCGTAGTGAAATTTGAGATGCTGGTTTAGGGAGACCTTTTGATCTCTACAACTGGTCTCTCGACTCATCGTCTTGCGCTGCGGTGGGAGAGATATATTCATATGACCGTCACTTCTGGCCATACTGACTCCTATATTCCAACCCCCCCTTAATACCTCTTCCTTTCTTGAACTTCCTCTCATTTATGTCCACAAAAATATCCCCCAAACAGCATCCCCAGAGATGACGTAGGCCCTAACGGAAATTATTATTTTCTTTATAAATATATATATACATTTATTATGAACATGCCTGCCACGGTTCGAAGTAACCTGGTAACCTGGGTTCGAGTGCCAGTTGCGACCGTTTCCTTTTGATTTTCTATGTCTGTTTCATATTTTCACTGATAGTTATTCAATAAGAAAAAAGCGTTGAAATCCGTATTCATATAAATAGTTACAGTCAATTTGTTGAAAGTTTATTTGTGCGTATTTTTTTTAGGATAAATAAAATATGTACAAGCTTGAAAAGTTTTTGCTTGGTGCCATAGAATTAATACCTAATAATAAGTATAAAATTAATACACGTATATTACTCAAGTTTGTGATAGGTAGCTATTTATCTTTCTTTTATTTGAAAGATTCTTTATAAACATTCAATGAGATGATTTATTAAACACGGTCTTATACGGTTTCACGTGGTCGTTAATCAATAATACATAATGGTGATTCGTATTAGGAAATAAATAAATAATTAAATTAAATATTAAACAAGTTTACACTTTCATTTGGGCTGCCCGTGTACGCAGTGTGTGTGGCATCGGTAGCCATTTATTAACCGCTTGACGGCAGACTTCAAAATACAGTCAGAACAAATGTCTAAATACATTCCTTCGCTGAATAAGTGGCCATCTTAAAACTAGGGGAGTTAGGGGACTATTCTCGCTCCGCGTTAAAGTTTTAGCCCCTCTTTATTAGTCGGATAAGTTTCACAAACTCTCGGCTTGAAATATTAACGGTGTGCAAGAATAGTCCTTTTTGACACCTATCAGCGAGGAGGTGGGTTATTTTAGGGTGCCCGGGAGTCGTGCCCCGGGCGACCCGGCTGACGGATGCGCCCCTGGATTTATTACATTTTGTTGGGGAATTTGTGTCCTAATTTATGGGGACTCGAAGCATTGGCGTAGCAGAGGGGTGAATTAGGGGTGGCCCGGTTTCAAATCGGTTTACACTACACAGTTACTAGCAACCTAATTATTTTTCATTTCCTTTACTGTATGTATTTACGTGTTGTCAATTATAATTTAATTAGCTTTACTAACCGGTTTCGCCGAGGTGTTGATTTCTTGATAACCTTTTTTGTAATTTCTGTTACTTATTGAAAAAATGGTCCATGATCTTTTAAAACTTTTAAATATTTTTTTTTATGTGAATACCACATAACAGTCCCAATTGCTCCAACCGACTACAGCCAGTAAGACTGGGGTATCCCCGATTGGGGTATATTGTGAGGCTGACGATAGGGAGGGGAAGGAGATGGGGAAGTACCTAAGTATTCAGATCTGGTCCATTTCAAGTAACGAAAGGCGATGCAAGCCAGAGTATATTCCGCTCTGGAACATGCCGCAAATATACTAGGTATAATGATTAAAAATTAACTGATTGTGAAAAATTATTAAATAAAATTACTTGCACACGCCGGATTCACAGTGGCGAGCCTTACCCTTCGACCACGGATGCCGTTAAAAAATCCCTATAATTGAAATAACTTTTTTTTAATAATTATTATTAACTCAAAAAATTTGCCTCTAAAATCATCAAAAATGAATTCTTCTATGGCGTATATTTTATAATTTAAAACAGGTCGCACATATCCGTACTAGATATTTGCTGTACCTTCTGATTAAAAAAAAATATTTTTTACTATTTTGGCCACAAATCTCAAAAAAGTCCGCCCAGCCATTCTTCTTATTGCACAACGCCCTTAATGTGATTTATAACAAAAACGGCGCAAATATTATACGAAAAATTACACATTAAAGGGATGTTTGATTGAGGTGAACTAAAATGCTCTTTAAAATGGCTCTCCCCTCCAAAAATAAATGAAGATGACTGTTTATTATTATTAGTTTACTATAAATTAGGGCTAACTAAAAGTCCAATTTAAAATAAACTGTTTTACACCCTTCATACCCGCATTATAAGTATGTTCGAAATAAGTAGTTACACAGATTATTTGAGCCTTTTAACTGGTTGTGATTTTTCCGTTCAGATAAGATATACTTCCCAAAATTGGAATTAATAATAATTTTATCAGTAGATATGATTGATGTACAATTTATTAATGTATTTGAGCACAAAAAATCTTTGCACTTAAGAAAACTATTAAATATTGACAAAATTATGTTAATGTAACTGAAAATCTAAATGGTAATGAGTTAAGTATTAATCGATGTTCGGTAGATACGTAGGTAGCGAGCTTATTTAAGATTGGAATGTTCCGCTAACCGGGCAACTGTTGTAACCTTCATACCCGCACGAAGAAAACCTACTGATATGAAATATTGTTAAAAAACGATTTGACAAATTTCTTAAAAAATTATGCATCAGTAAAGCACGAATATATTATGAGGAATTCTGAACACGTGTTCTTCAAAATAATAATAGTTTTACATCTCGTCCATGCAGTCACATTTTTAACAGTATCTAAATAAAAGAGTCATATTCACCTTTCTCCGTGCGCCTTGATTCTATAATGTAGGTACCTATATATATTATGTGTGTATAAAACCTATTTATGTATAAGTTTGTTTATCGATATCGAAAGTTAATTAAATGTAAATTGGTTTGTGGATGTTTTCTTCCATTTATTGACTTGTCTGTTCGACAATTTTATTCCATTTTTAAAACACATGTACCTGCCTGTAAATGTAGTTAAATGAACACTGTTTTCCAAAAAAGACTTAAACGCGTTGACAAATTACACATTCGTCGTTAGGTGAAACAGACATGAATACATGATGAAAGTTGGTTTCCAAAGTTACATTAACACTTCGATAACATCACAATCGAGTTATTTTCGATAGATCCATCAAAGCCAGCCGTATAATTACAAACCGTACTAAGTACCTTTCAATATTTTAAAGACCTTTCTGACGCGGTATTTATCGCCGCTGGCTAATTCAAATCCGGTGATATAAGGAATAATTCCAACCCCTCACCTTTCCCGCTCTCACTTGATGTTAACGAGAGCCGCCCACTCCCCTCGCACCCGTTGTTTGCGTTGGGGGGTGCGACTGCCTCCCACTCCGCCCTAATTGGCCCACCCTAGCGCCATGTTGGTTCCGCCAGTCAGTGACAGTAGGATGCTGATTTCTGATGTTTCACCTCTAATATTAAGTGAATTATAACGTCACTTTCCATTTAATTTAAAAATATGTTACATTCGTTATTTTTGGCTTGTAAAATAATGAAAAAAAAACCCATGTCATTAAAGCAGTAAAGCAATTGATTGTTAAAAAAAATAACAATATTTTGAAAACAAGAACGCATTTTGGAATAATTTGATTTTAAACATGGACGTAGTTTAGTTTAGTCCACACCGTGTTATGTTTACGTCATAAATGTATTATTGTCTATCGCGTTTGAATTACTTGGAAATATTATTAAATGGATAATATTATGTATCTACCCATGATATTTAAGTTATCTAGTTTTTATATAAAGATATGTATTTATAGAACAAAGACGAGAGAAAAAATAAAATAATTAATGTTTTTTTAATCGAGATTTTTTCCTTCTTTCAGATAACCAAATTGAAGATCGATAGCAACCCATTCGCTAAAGGATTCAGAGATTCTTCGAGACTTACGGAATTTGAAAGGTGAATATTACATCGAATTTGTAATTAAAAATAACTAATTTTGAGCAGAATTTTCAACATCGAAAAAGTTTTTTTTAAATATCAGAATTTCATTCATTATAATATGCCTACATAAGATCTATAACGACTTGTAACAACTTAATATGATTAATCGATTATAAATTCGAAACAAATCATCACGGCATCATAATGGCCGGAGTGAACTGATTTAATGAATATGAGACACAAGATTGAAATGATTGAGTGAATATGAAACAAGAGTGAACTGATTGAGTGAATATGAGAGCAAAGAGTGAACTGATTGAGTGAATTTTAGAGACAAGAGTGAACTGATTGAGTGAATATTAGAGAGGAGAGCGAACTGATTGGGTGAATATGAGAGACAATAAAGAGTAATTGGGTTGCTCTACATTTCGAAGAGAAAATGAATGTTGTTTTTACAAAATATAACCGAGTAAGTATTAAGACAGAATGCAATTTAATCGTATGAGCGCACGTAACTTTCGAATTTTTATAATAACCTGTAATGAGAAAGTAAATTTTATGAAATACTTTCTTTCGTTTACTAAAAGTGATGGTGGATTTTGGAAGAACCCTACTTTAATGGGTACGAAAGTTTAACAATAAAGGTTTTTTGAAATCGGTCGACAGTAACTATTAACCTAAATGACAAGTCACAAACATCTATAAGTTTTTTCAGTTTATATTCATTAAATCGAAATATAATTAGATATGTGTTATTCTTATTATTTTTTCTCTTATTTTTATAACTGAAAGTTTAATTTATTTTTATAAACTATAAATGTTTTCGATGTAAAAATCATAAAAGTAAATATACAAACCCGCTCCCTTAAAAAGCAATCGATAGTCTCAAATCGTTTCAAGCTTCCGCCCTCCCCCCACCGATGACCCTCTTCCTCCATTTCAATATGCACTACCCCGCCACTTCGCTGCTGGCCATTATTGAGAGCTTAAAAGCACATTCGTGAATTGTTTATTTTCAAGTGAAAGCTTCATGCAGTGCTACCGCCCCCCCTGGTGGCAGAGCCCCCTCGGGCCCCCGCAGCCTCCGGGCCCCTGGCCAGACCTCCCCCCAGGCTATCCTAAGTAAGCTCTCCTTCATTATCCCTTCTTACACAGCCCGAGCTTCTTCTTCTTCTGGATTACCTACCACCTAAATCCTAAGCTTTGCGCTCGCTCTTCATTCCAAACTCTTCAGTCTAACATCTAACACCTAAGCAAGCAACCATAATCTAACCACTCTTTGTCTTCGTCTCATTTTTATTTACAACATTATTTATCTATATATTGTTTATATACAAATAACTAAGGTTGTGTTCTTTGTACAAAAAGAAACTTCGTCTGAATAATTATTGAAGAATTTTTTTTTTCAAAAGGGTAAAAATCAAATATAATTTATGGTTCTTTTCGTTGAGTTATGTGTAGTTTAGCAATAGTTCCTTATAAGTGGTTATTAAAGTTCACCCAAGGTGCTAGGTAAAATATAGGTTCAGGATACCTCCATTCAATCGGGTCATCGATAGTACTTTTTTTCTCTCAATTTCACTACCAAAGTTATGTTTTTCTTTAATTATTGTTTTTCTTAAATGTATTTTATGCGGAAATGGTTTACGAATCGAAAATAAAGTAAAATTTTAAAAAATCATATGTGACAATGGCAATCTATAAGGATGATCACTAATTTATTGATATTTTCAGGGAAACGATGGAGTCGATGTTAGCTGAACAGCAGTACCTGCGCGCCCCTCTACGGCCCTTCGAGCTGGACACCCACAACAACAACCTCACCCTCGAGGAGAAGGCGCTCCTGGCCGCGCGGTCACAGCTCTTCCTGCGGGCAGCGGCCGCGGCTGCAGGTCCCTACGCGCAGATGGTGGCACCAGGGCTACCCGGCTTGTACGGCTTGCCCGGTGGGGCGGGCGCCCTCTGGGGCCAGTGGGCATGTCTCGCGGCGCATCAGCTGCCCCGGCCGCTGTACCCTCCGCTGCCGCCGCCGCTCTCGGCGCCCCTGAGGTATTCCCCGTATCCGCCGCAGCGCAGAGCTTCTCCCGCGCCCGCTCAGCACACATCTGATCGCGTTTCCCCGGCCTCGTCGCCGGACCGGGACATGCCGCCCCAGAGCCCGACCTAGGCCACTTAGTTACAAGCGACGTGGCAGCTGATTCCTTGTGATACGCGCCGAGGATCTTTTAGGCGCTCCTGTGTTGTCTAGACCTGAACTCTACATTTTATTTAATAAATAGGAATGTTTTTAATAGACTCTTGTGATGATAAAATCGATAATGTCAGAAAGAAAGCTGCATAATATTGTATGCAAACAAAGATAAATTATTTACAAAAATGTAAATAAGATTTTTCAAAATGTAGTCGGATTCGGTTTCTTTGTGATCATTGAAAAAAGTATGATTGTGCCGCTTAGAGCTCCGTTGTGGCCTCTCTTTCTGATGCGTGGTTTATGATAATTAAAAACTGGTTACAACGGAGCTATCAGCGGTATGTCTTTGCATCACTGTTGTTCTCATCGCCTCTGACGACAATCGGAAAAAATCTCCCAAACTATATTGTACATACATTTTATTGTGTAAAAAGCTACTAGCTTTAAATGTTGTAATATAAAACTATAAATTCGTTAGGTAATTCTCATATTTTTGAACATCAGTATTAAGTTAACTTTTCGTGATATAATTTTAATATTATAATGGTAAACTATTCTCAGAAAAACCTACTTTGTGTTAATTTGTTGAGTCAATACATATTCCTAACTGCATTGGCTTTTGGCGAGACCAGTCATCGTCTCGTAAACCGTACACAGAATATTTTAAGTGATATATTTATTATTTATACCATACGAAATAAATTAACGAAATTGTTTACAACTATTCCAATTACAAAACACGCTCCTAAATAAAGTAATGAATGTTTGTGTTCATATTTACAGTTTCTTAATAGTTTTCATCTGAATGTTGATTTATCTTATTGCTCAGCAAAAAATAATTTATTCAAATATAAATTAATTTAATTGTTCAACGCGCATAAATGCTTCATAAAAATATCACAGTGTGTGTACTTACCTAAAACCGTAAGAAGTATTTATAAGAGAATAAGTAATTTGTACATATTGTCAATTAGACAATTCTATATTGAAAGTTTAAGTGGCTGTCTGTAAATAATGCTTGGTAAGAATATATGTTTAATATTTAAATCGTTAATTAAAACTATTATACAATATATTATATTATTATTTGTAATTTATAATGAAACAAAAAATGATTCCTGCATAAACATGTAAAGATTTAGATAATTTAGTGTTATAAATGACAAAATAAATGTTCGTTATGTATATTACTAGAATTTGGAGTTTAAATTTATTTATGTTTTTTTCCTAAATCCCTTGCTCTAAATGAGCCGATGATATTTTAAAAATTGTAACTAGGTTGTTTTACAGAATTTGAACAATTCGTCAATTTTTGAAGTTAATATTGAAGTTTTGTGATCATCCAAGTACTGTGACACAACTGGATTATGTTCAAATAATAACAAAACTTCAATAAAACACACAACGAGAATTTCCCGTGAAATAATCCATTCTAAGGACGGATTGTTTTGGAGACGGATTGAACAATTCTTCAAATTTCAAAGTTCATTTTCAAGTTCTGTGAAATATTTTTTTCAAGTTATGTTATTATTTCAGTTCTGTCAAGCAATTATATAATAACCTATAATTATTTAATAACAGAATTTGAATAAGACTTTCACATAACCCGAAAGTGAACATTGAATTTTGATGAATTGTTCAAATTCTCCGAAACCACTCCTCCTAAAAATCTTTCCCCTTATTTTTTATTAAATAAATACTCAAAAAAGTTTCCATAAAATATTAAAACGATCATTAATTTTTTTTTTACTAATCGATACCATAAGAGTCCTAACTGGTTAAAGCCATTGAAACTATCTTATCCATATGAGGCTTTAAGGGAAGGGGAATGTTAAAATAAAATAGGCATGGTTATTCAGATATTCTCATTAAAATAGCTGAATATAATTAAATCAAACCAAATTTCTAGGTTAAATTTTAACTTACACTCTGTGTCAAAAAAAGTGGTATAAATGATACGAAAATTTATATCGAAAACTTAATAAATATTTAGAATATAATATTAAATTTTGTTTACTAAGTGTCGTTTTACTGAACGTGGCATTCACTTTCTTCTAGACATGGTGTGAAATTTATCACTCTTGCTCAGAAGCCGTATTATATCGCGGCGACCACACAGATGGCGTCAGTCTCTAAGAGATATAAATTCATTAGCAGCCAACACCGAGCTTCGAATTGTTGTTCTGTAGAACATCTGAAAAATCCTGAGAAATAATGATGTTCTAAATGATCAAACCCCGGTACAAATAGAACAAGAACTCAAGTGCTTGGGCGCTAGTGAAATTCTGAGACGGAAGGTCATTAATGAGTAAATAGGTAGATGATCTTTGTTTCGATTGTTGGATTATTGATACTAAATAATGAACGTTAAATATATGTAATGTGTTTTTAACAGGCTTCCTAAAACTTCCTGGGGATTTTTATTGGTGCCAATTTTTCAAAACTGAAGTTAGATAAAAAAGAATTAAGTAAATTAGATTAGGTTAGGCTTTACAATCAGAAACCTTTTGCAGTTCGCGATATTGTAAAATACTGTTAATTTATTAAAAATCTCAAATTATTTATTTTTTCCGTTTAAAACGGGACTGCGGGCCTTTAAAAGGAGAGTTTCTAGTATCAGTTAAAAGCTAATGTGTAATGAAAACGGCGGAACACGTGTTCATATAAATACTGATATGTCAAATGTTTGTCATGATATTTATTAGGAAAAAAACACGTGTTCTCGATATATTTTGAGTAATATTTTATCAGGAAATTAGCATGCTATCACTTTTTTAACGGGAACATTTTTCTGCGTGTCTAAAAAAGTTAAAAAAAAATATTACTTAATAATTTCGTAGTATAATTTTTAAGCTTTTTAAGGTCATTTTTGTAAATACTGGGATAGAGCCTAGAAAGCCATATTTGTACAACGCCTTTTTAGTGATTTTTCACAAAAACGGCGCTATACAAATTATCCGGCGAAATTTTGTAAGGCAGAAATAAATGGTGTAGGGAAAGGAGAAGAGAAAGATTACGAAGTATCTGGATATTCCAATCCAGACAACCTCCGAAATGAGGTCCTGTAGCTCTGAATCCAAAGGAAACGAGTTCATTTCAAGCGTGAAGAAAATAAATTATTCACATATTTGCACCTCGTACCTGAGTGAATTTTGCATCGCTCTATCGAAGACATCGAGAATCGAATATTTGATGACCGTTGAACACTTGAGTTAACCTAACTTTTCGTTCAACTAACGATGACCTAACCTAACCTAACCTAATCTAACTTTTCGTTCAACTAACGATGACTCTCAAAGACTTGAGTTAAGCTGATTTTGGAATATATTATCACTCTCAAAGCCTTGAGTTGACCTAATTTTCCTTTAGTTTAAGACTCTTGGAGACTTAATCTAATTTTCGAATACATTATGACTTACAAAGATTTGAGCTAACCAGACTTTCGTTGATGACAATCAAAGGCTAGACCTAAGCTAATTTTATATTATTTTATGACTCTTAGAGACTTGGGTTAACATAATTTTCGAACACTTTACGACATACAAAAAGTTGAGTTAATAAGTTAAAGAGAATGGTGGGATAAGTTAAGACTTATCCCAGCATTCTCCTTAACTTCTTTACATTCTTCAGCCTTATGAGGCTTATACTCCCCAAGTAGATGGCAACAGTTCTACTGACTTCAATTTTGTACTCGAAACCTTTAAGCAAATCCTTGGATCTTACCAAACTCTAGACCCTTGGAAAAAAAAATATACATAGTGTGTCTGTGTGTGTAACTCTTATTCAAAGAACTCGGATTTGATTCGAATTTACGTGTCACTTTCAAAATCGAAACTGATTGTGTGTATCAGACAGGCGATAAAATTCGTACCAATAACAAAATAATATTTGAACGGAAAATTATTATGACTGTCATTTTCAAAGTTGGAAATAATTTTTTTCAAGAAGATGTCATCCTGTGATTTTTCACGGGTTCACAGAATATTATTTTAATAGTCATTTGCAAAAAGTATGGAATGATATGTCAAGAATTCAAACAAACGATAATGTACCTACCTGTAAAATATTAAATTACCGCGAATATTCTTCACATAACTTTAAGTTTCAGCAATCCTATAATAATTACCATAATATGTGATTTTTGGCGGGTCTGCGCTAATGATTATATTATCAGTACTGAAACGCAAAACGAAAAAAAACAGCACCCACTTAAGTAGGTAAGTAAGCACCAAACAAAATAAATGATTAGACATCAATTTGGCAGAGAAACATCACACTTCCCGGACCTACTGTGCCGCTAATCTCCCAGTACCAAAGTGATTGTTTCCTCCGGGCCATCGCCTCGCCCTAATCTCGCAGGGTTTGAGGGTGTATTGCACCCCGCTGGTGAGGCTGTAGTTGCTATGGAGTTGAGAGTGTAATATCTTTATAAATCGACTCCCGCCAGATTATTTCACGCACAGTTCACCCGCTTTATTACAAGTGGGGTTATTGTTGTATTACATTTGTGCTTTTGTAATATTGTGCAGGCAGCAAACAGTAATCATTTTTTTACTTGCTAAAGATTATAAAACAAACTAAAAACAAATCAAGTATTTCATTACTGTATTAATTTTTGACGGCCTACGTTGTAGAGGGGGAAGGCTCTCAACTAGTATGCTGGAAGTCGCGGGTTCAAATCCCGGCGTGCGCAAGTAAATTTTATTTGATGAATTTAAATTATTTGACATTGTAAAAATAGTATATAACATACTTGCGGCACGTTCGAGAGTAGATGATACTCTCATTGATACTGGTGTAAGACCACAATTCAGAATTGAAACTTTGCTTAAAATGGCTTTTGTCATTTTTGGTTAGGTACCAGATCTGAATAGCAAGGTTCCCCACCTTCCTCTTCTTTATCTAGTTCCCCTCCCCGCTACCTTCAGCCTTCATGTTGGGAGCAGTTGGGACTCTTGTTCGGTTTCACATAAAGATAAAAATCAATTATCAAGCGACTTTGTGTAGTAGCGGCCTCTGTGGTCGAGGGATAAAGTTTTCGACTACGGATCCGGCGGCCACGGGTTCAAAATTTGATTAATTCGTTCTGAACAGGCGTAAGTTGAATGCATTTTTTCTCATTTAATAAAACGGTAATTTGCTTGGTGTCTTAACAAACTTTTAAAATATCTTTACATTTTGTCTGCTTAATAATTATCTACCAAGGTGTATCTATGGGCACTTGTAAATATTACAAATACTTTTTAATAAAATATCTACAAACTGCCAGCACATAACGAAAGCACCATAAATTTCCAGGGTTGGCAGAAAAATGCACCGTGGGGTGACGAAGAAAAGCTAAAATCAGATTGTTATTGCTAATGTAAAGTGTGTCGCCCGAGGCCCCCACAGTATAATATTATAGTAAAGATAGTAAGACTTGTAGGGCGTGTAACGTAGCTTGTAGGGCATGCAGCATAGCTTTTAGAGCATGCAGCATAGCTTGTAAGGCATAAAGATGTAGATGTAGAGCCGACAGGACAACCGGTAGGGGACAAGGCCCTCCGGGACCGGAATGGCTCCCTAGCAGGATTAAACTGCTAATTTTCCAATGCATGAGAAATAATAAAGACATTGTGAATGGGAAAATTGGGGAGTGAATTTTTGCTGCGCTTTTTCGTTCAGTGCTATCAAACAATTGAGATTTCATTGAGAAAATTATTTTTGTTCAACCAAACATTGCATGCACTTTTCAAGTACACCGTGGGTACCTACTTTTTACAGTTTTTTTACGATAAATGAAACAGTTAGGTAAATTATTCAGTATATATTTATTTATTAATTAACGCCTATTTTAGGGGCTTTTAAATGTTTTGAAGAGTAAAAAATATACACAGTATTTATTCTACCTAACTAAACTGACTCAGTAACAATTCTTAAAATTTTGTGAAAGTGATAAATTGACTGACTCGGTATAATTATTTCGCGCCATACGTATTCTGGGCAGTGAGGAATACATTTGGTAGTTAGTCCCAGAATTTTTACAATGAAATAAATGGCGACTTCTAGTGTTATTCAGTGGAATCCGAAAGCTTATCAATACTAGCATCTCTGAACTTTCAAGAGCTTGCACATGAATATTGTATTGTGGGTACAAGACGTAAGGATTGTACTCAAGTTACTTCTAACAAAGGCAAATAGTAATTTAATACACTTAATATTGTTGAAATTTCTAGTTTTTATCTAGTATTTTTTTATCAGACTATATTGAAAAAAGTTGTAAAAATAGTTGTATCAAACGGTATACATAATGGAACGATCAGTGAATGGAGTTATAGGGCTATAAACCCGCAATTTTAGATGTAAATATTTAATTACATAACTAGCCTAATTATAACGTTATTCATTTTCCGCTATCAATAATGGTTGTGAATCGCTACAATGTTTGCATAAAATAAAAAAAATGAAAAAAATCTAGGCTCACTGCGAGTGCAAGTGACAGGCCGCACTTGAGATGGTCTGATTCTCAGTGGGGAATCCGCTTGCGTAGCGCGGGGGTTAACTGTGCGACTACAGTTCAGTTCTCAGACCTACGAATAGGTACTGAGAGTTACCTATGAAACACACCTGAAAAATGAATATATTTTGTGCTTGCGTCATATCATGATGCATGATGGACAGTGATAAAAACTTTGAACAACTTGTTAACGCAATTTTTAAATTTAAACTTTTAATCTTGTGAGCAATAAAAAAAATATTCAATTAATCGTGTATGTGTACTTGCAAATCTAATACAATTCCCCTAGACCCCTGAGACCAGCACTGTATGATAGTAGGACACGTTAATAAAGTGAAGGGAGTTCTGTGCTCGCTCCCCGGCCGAGACAAATTTGTGCCGGTAATGTAAACACGTGGCTTGTAATTTGATGGAATCAGACCCCCTAGGGAAGCTGGCTCACCCCTGCACGCGTAATAGACAATAAGGGTGGTGGATTGTAAAAGATACAGATTTGATAAATTATATGTGAAAGTGGTACATTATTTAAATGTTGAGTGGTATTAAAGAAAAAGAAAACATTTTAATGAAAATTAAATAGTTTTTCCACTTATTTGACTTTGTGGGGCTTGGTTACAGATTCGATTCAGTTCGCCACGCGTGACGACAAGTTGATTCCAAATCGCCACGAAAGTCTGGATGTTTTATGATACTGACAATAATAGTTAACTTACCAAACTTTCTCTTTCACATCCCTTCTCCGTCTTCAGACTCACAACATATCCAAATTGAGAATGCCTCGCTGGTCAGTGATTGTCCCACTGGCCCCGGGCAGTTAAGGAAGTTGAGGTAGTTGAAACTGTTGTGGTATTCACAATAATAAAAAAACTAACAAGCCATTCACATTCACAAGCTAGATCACAGACATATGAATATTAATAGACGAGAAGTTAAGGACGAGGGGTTAAAACAAGAGTTGCGGGACGCAGAGAGGAAAGCTGACTGTGATTCGTCAATAAATCAATCTGACAGTAAATAGGCATCTCGCATTATAATATCACCATTTAGTTCTTAAAAGTAAAATCTGCTTTTGAATGAATAGACATTTTTACATGGGAGCGCAAATTACTCGCCACGTTATGAACAAATTTGCGAAGTCCAAATTCGGCAAAATAAAATTCTTCTATTTTCAGAGTCGAATATTTCGTTTACGTATTTAGTTGAGACACTTTTATAAATGTTCATAATTTACTTCCCAGCAACCAACCAGCTTTGTGTTTCGCGTCCAGACGTATCTCGATGTGATAGTATATGTTTCTACAACTAATCCATATTATACGATGTGAATATGCTTAAAATAAAATAAAATAATGCTTATATATGGAATGTAATACGACAATTGGGTTTATTCTCTTTTTCACATCTATTTTTACAAGTTTTCATAGCACAAGTCACCATTTTGCCGTGTTATTTCGTAAAATGAACCGATGATGCCTCGACCATAGTTCGCACAAGAATGATGACGTCACGTTTTCTAAATTCACATGAGGCTATACGCGAGCACAGCCGGCTCCAATGGAACCGGTATGGGGAGTGGGGAATAATACGCTTTTAATCACTTAGGGCAGGTCTACTAATATTCATATGTCTATGAGCTAGATAAACAAAACATCTATTTTGTCTTCACCTGTTTTGTCTAGTTTTGGACCTTTGCTTTGGCAGTATGAAAACTGCCATGTCTACAAATATACCTTTTCACTACAAAGATTAACAAAATATCTTTAATATAGTTACATAGGTACAAGTATTGAATATTATGTTTAAGCGACATACGTGATTTCGATTAAACAAATATTATGTCTTGTAAATTTTCTGTTTTGCTCTTTTCTGATAATATATTTGTAGACTAATGTGTCTGTGGCGGGCAGGCGGATGGCATCATTTTGTTTTTATACAAATTTACAGTTTTATTTTATTTTTATTTATTCCGTGATTGATGAAATTTTGCCCAATTGAACTTAGAAAAACAAACGAGAGAAAGATTTTTTTGGCTTTTCAAAATAACATGTAAACAAGCTTCTAAAAACCACCCCTCCATTTACCCACCCCTTGAAAAAGCATTTTGCTACTTTTTGATGAAATTTTACACACTTGACGATCCAAATAAGAGGAAAATTACTGTCTACATCTGTCAAAATGGAGCACAAGCAAAAAACACAAGTCAAATAAATATTCATACCAAGTTTTTTCATTATTTCAGATAAGTTTGAAGTTGACATTAACAAAATATTATTTATGTAGCGAAATAATATGTACCTATCTGAATACCCTATGATGATAACATAATTCATGGCCTACCCAGAGCGTACAGAAAGTTCTCTATCAGTAATGCGGCGGGCGTGAAAAAGCAGAAATGCCTGCTCACGTGAAAAGTTTTTCCTCTTTATTTTCCCGACCCCATATACATATTTCATAGGTATGGATATTTCAGTAACGTTCCGCCGATAAAGGCGAGCGATAGAGTGCAAAGTTGAAAGCGTTAGCAAAACCATTTTAGTTATTGAGTTCTCGTAAATATCCATATCGTTACTTTTGGAAGCTTTCATGTCAGAATGGAAATATTTTCAACTTTTTTTGGTAGATTATAACTTTTAGTGTAATAAAAATAATAATAGAGACATATATTCATTATTTGTATGGAAAAGAAAAGAAGTTGCTTTGATATATTAGTAAATGCAAGTACCTAGCTGTACACACACGTAAGGCCAATGATTTTCTAGAACTTTAGAGCATGAATATATGAATGTAAACAACTGATAAATTATCGTTTACAACCCATTAATGTTTGTTTATCAGTTGTGTAAGATTTAAAACACGTTTATTATTAATAGACTCATAATTTAATAAAGTTTTACGAGTGCATAGGATTAAGAAGAACACAAGAAATGCCATGTGAGAAATGTCAATCGAGCCGTAAATTTCCAAAACAAAACTATATTTCACCATCATGAAATTCAAATGGGATGGCGATATACAACGCCATGCAAGTGTAAGAGAAACAGAGCGCTAAAAGGTCTAAAACCAAACAATATTGGGTAAAATTCTAATCAACCGTTTTTTTGTGAATACTCATATCTTTTCACAAGGCGAAAGAATTTCATATCAGGTCCTTATTAATACTTTTAACGTTTATCATTATTACATTTTTTAGTATTAGTTTATTATAATTATTTTTCTCCTTAAAATCAGGTGATTTTTTTAACAAATGTCATAAATATATACATTACAAACAAAAATTGCACGTCTTAGTTAATGTAAGCATAAGATTTTTTTTTTAAATAACCATTAATTGTGGCATTATATTGTACAATAATATCAGAAAACATAAAAAGAATACAATGTCTGAGAAGGATATAAAAGTAAGAAATACAAGTACGTACCAAATATGTACCTAAGTAGATATAGGTTAAATAAATATTGGTTAAAAATCGGATTTATTTCAGTGCAGAAATTCTGGGACTAACTACCATACGAATTCCTCATTGCTCAAAATACTTACGGAGGGAAATAATTATACGGAGTCAGTTGACACAGTAAATTTATCACTTAACCAATACAAAAGATTCCTACTGAGACAGTTTAGTTATGTAAAATAAACATGCACTGAATTTATATGTTTTTTTTACTATTCACATGTAAAATCCTTTAAAAAATGCGTAAACAAAGTAATATATTATATCTTTCTTATACCTATCTTGACTATCCTGCAAGTTTAACAACTACCTAGTGAAAGTTCATTTTTTTAAAGAATTGTTATATGTATATTTTAAATCCATCAATGAAATGACTGAAAAAAAGGAAACAAACTAAAACAGTTTGGCCGATACAAGATATAAACCAGCGATGCATCTTTAACGCGATACACTCGCGATAAATAATTTGTCGGGCGTAAGATCTCATATCTAGTTATTTTGATGATTGCGCACTTTCAGTCCGCCGTAAGGGGCACACGATAGAGTGCAAAGTTGAGAGCATTAGCCTCCTATCGCCGGAACTTCCACCATATTTCCTGGGCGGAGGCTGTATATCTCCTTCAATAAGTAATGCCGGGCCTACGAGGGGAGAGAGTCGCATTCTAGGTAACCACGAAGAGAAAGCTTTCAATGCTGAAAATAATACATTAGATAGGAATCTAATGTAACAGAACTAAGAAAATTTTTATATTTACGAAAAAATTTATGTTAATTTCCTACTCGCAATAATTAGTTTTCATAGGAGTAATCGCGAAATAACCCTATGAAATAATGAGATGGCATATAGATGGAGACCAGTAGTTGTATTGTATTTCCATTTGAGCTTTGTATGAAATTTGCAGTTAAAAGTTTGGTGACATTCGTTTCCTTCTGCTGATGCGACAACTCAAACTAACGAGATTTTCATCTGGCACATACGAAGATATATGACTGTTTACCAACGTATACGAAGTGCAGAATATACAAACCTATTCGCAAGTCCTCGGGTCTATTTCTAAATCCTCACAGATCAAGTTACTGTCTAGCTGTCTGGGTAAAAGTAAAAAACACTCCTTTCACAGGAACACATTGCATCTGAGATGCGATGTGCGAAAAGCTTTTTGTTTACGTGGCATGTTACTTACGGCGGTTTGAATAAAATAGCCGTGGCTTATGTGTTAGTTTTCCCGCAGGCTTTTGAGGTTTTAGGGGTGGTCCCGTCGCCATGGCAACAGCCATCATCGCCGCCCCACTCCTGACCCCTTCAGTACCGAGGTGCTTTCTATTAGATGATACAGCTGTTATGTAGAGGATAGGCTTAAAACTGGACAAATGGAAAAACACTTTTGTGCATATTTGAAATACTCTACGCTAGTCTCGCAGGCACATCATTAACACATATTATTCGGAAGCTAACATTTAAATAAAGCGGTCAAATATTCAAGAATCGACTTCACGAATGTCGATTGTTATACCGACCACGAAAATCTCTGAGCTTCGAAAGAAGCTGTAACTACACACGAAATGGCCTGGTTGTGGAAAACGAACCCAAAGACAACAAATCATTCGTATTAAGTTGATCTATTACGTGGCAAGTCTTAAAAATAATAACATCTGGCAAATCTTTTTTCGTGTTTAGTAACTAAATCTGAATGATCAGATTTTCAATCTTCCTTTTACCCATATCCCTCCTCTCAAAACATTCTTCAGCCGCATAACTTATACCATTGTCCCGCCGTATTGCATTCTGCTAGCTGGGAGCAGTATGAATTATTGTGCAATAATCGCATAAAAAAAGTTTCAAAAATTGGATATTCTGATCATCATACTGAAAATGCATAATTTTAGAATTTTTATTCATAATAGTGATTAATCTTAATAACGCTCTAAATCCGCACATTCCGAAACGGTTCCAACTGGCTACAACGTCATTATGACGCATAAAATCCATCTGATAAGTATAAAAACGCGAGCTGAGCCACCAATTGTGGGAAAGAAACGAAGCAGCCGCATGCGGCGTTTCTCGTCGTTTTGGTGGCAAATCAAAAATGGCACATAAAAATGAATTAAAATGCCTTAATTGTCGTAATTTTTGAACAGTGAAAAACCTTATTGTGCATAGTCAGCAGTAAAGTACTGCATTGTCTCAAAAGCACATGTTCTAGACACAGTATTTTATTTAGCATAGTTCTTGCGTCTTCCACCCAACCCTTACCCGCCGCCTCTCCACCGGGTAGAGTGTAGCTCCCTCACCGGTTAACTTGATTTGTTCAGACTTTCTGGGATGATTGTTTTCCCTGGCCTGCTGAGTTATGCAGGAGCGCCAGCATTATCACGTGCCGGGCAGGCCTAGCGGTGGCTCCATCCCCTCACTCCTCGCTCCTCACTCCTCAGTCCTCTGGCCTTATGGTGATAACACGCCGGGCCTCCATTGGGTGGGCATTCGAAGAGCTTTGCGATTAATGAACTAAGGTCCGCAGTTAAATGTTTTATGCCCGGATGGCGAGTTTCAGAGATGATAGCTCAATTTTTATGCCTTGCGTTTTAAAACGTTAAACACTCTTATATTTTTAAACGTTCAATGTTTGTGTGAAATAGTCTTAACATTTTGACTTCATGTTGAATAATCATTTGTTTTTTTCATTAATTTTCCTCTTTCCGTTGCACACTTAGATACGTGATTGTTTTTTATATTACACTTGATTTCAACTTGTTTACTACATAAACAACTATATAAGTCAGGTGGGTGGAAAACAAGTACAAAATAGGTTATTAGGTTCTTAGTTTTAGGTATTTGAAAAATGTATGTATATTTCCTAACATTCAAACTTAATACAGATCATACAAACAAGAACGCAATGGTGACTACCGTTCAGAATCCGAAAAAAATTACCATCTCCCCCGATATAAGTAACTGTTTCTCGTAGAACCTAATTGAGTTTAAAAAAAGCGCTACTTGATTAAAATTCGCATGTTAAGCGTGCATCTTAATTTGGCAACTTTTACCGACTTTTTAATGCCCGTTCCCCAAAGATTACTAAATAAATTAGGTTGTTATTTTATTGAATAAATAGGAATTTATTAATAATAATAATGTTTGGGTATAGTACCCACTGTTTTTATGAAAAACCACCTTAGGAGCATTGTACAAATACATTAAATATTTCTACAATGTTAATTCAATCTTGATTAATTTACACCAAAACAGAAAAACACTATACAAACCAACTTAAACCATACACAATACCCTAGCCAAAAACAAAGAACTTCTCCAAACTCCTTTTGCTAAAACCACCTTTGGGCAAAGACATTTCAAATACACAGCTTGCAAACTATACAATACACTACCAGCCACTATTAGACAAACAGAGTCAATGACCAAATTCAAACATGAAATAAAGAAATGGATAACAAGTATTGGGCGTCCCACTATCACAAACATATGTAAACCAAATTACACGTAAACAGTAACAACAATTCACAAACAAAATAAAATAATATATTCAATAATTTTAAAATAGCCCCTTTGTAAGTAATCTTTAAGTACCTGAATACGTCTGTCTCGACACAGGTGTACCCTAGTGAGACAGATGTCGAAAAATTTATGTAATAAAACTTTATATTGATGAATAATAAAAAGAATAAAAAAATAAATAAAAAATCAGCCATTCCTAACTTTAGATTTATATAGGTACTATTATCAACTTATGTCATCTACTTATGCATCCACTAGTTAATCGACAAAACTATTGAATACATAAGGCGATGCCATACGTAGTAATGCAAAATCATGTGTTTTTGGTTTGAAAATTTGGTCGCTTAGAAATGTTTCAGATGCTTTAATTAAATACTGCGAGTAGAATACATCATGGCCTTTAAAATAATCGAGTATTTTTAGATTAGTCTTTTTATAAGCCCAGAAAAAAATAATGTAAAGGCCTATGAAAACTGCTTTAAAGTTCAAAATCTCCTACTTACGAACCCATTTTCGGTTATAATTTTATTGTATAATGTGGCAAATTAAGTTATTTATAAAATGATCGAAAAAAAAATTAAATATTTATGCCTGAATATCCACAAAATAAAATAAAATGCACTTTTTGGCCATGTTTTTTTCTTGCATAAATCAAAACAAGCGGATGGTGTTAAGCGGGAATTTAAACCTTATCGCCATCTACGTAAGGGTTGTTATTGATAGCGGCTCAATTTAAAATATTACACGACGTAGTGCATCGAGTTAGAAAGCACTTATATTATTATTATTTATTTATATTTTGAACTGGCAGATAATTATACTATCCATGATTGAGATTAACACTGTTTTTAGTTTTTTAGAGACATTTAATTCTGGTATTTATTTTAACAAACTAACCATCACGCCGCTTCCCCGCAAGGGAAGGCAGAGAGGACGGACCGCCAAAAAAACTCGGTCTTGGTACACACTTCTTGTCTCATTCACATTCATACATCGTCTCATAAATACTATTCTATTATTCTGACTCTTAACATGGCCCGAATCGAGTATTTGAGTCACTTGATCGTGCCTCCTGTCATGTCTTCCTCGGGCGTCTCCTACTTCTTCTAACATTCACATGCCCAAACCATCTAAGCGTCCATTTCTTAATCTTACTCATTACCGTTTCATAAGCCTCGCATTCTTTGCGGATCTCCACATTTCTCACACGATCATACATGGTTTTTCCACACGTACGCCTCAAGCATCTCATTTCTATAGCATTCAGTCTACTTTCATCCTTCCTCTGCCAGTTCCATCCAGCGTCACTGCTATACATTAGGGTAGGTACCAGCACTCTATTGTAGACTGTTAGCTTTGCTTCTTTTGACAATTTTGTCCAGTCCTTTAATAATGGAGTTACTTATATTTACGCTTCTTCCAATATCTCTTTCAGCCTTCCCATCTCTCGTAAACATACTTCCCAAATACACAAACTCACCCACCAGCTCCAAGTATTCATCATTCACAACTATATTGTACTCTCTTTCAAACACCATCAATATTTATGATATTATATAATTAAAATAAACACGTAGCTTATTCGCCTTGGAAAACTTTTAGAATATAAAAAAAAAACTGCTCGTATGTTTTCATAAATATACAACAACGTAAATATTTGGTAGATAGGTCGGTAGGTGCTAAAAGAATTTGAAAGTCTTAGATGGGATATTTCCGCACAAGCGAGATAATTTCAATTCTTGACTATCGCAACATAAAAAAATCCCTTTGACAAAATTGGTTTTCGGAAAAAACAACGAGCGTTGTTCAAATGTCTACTCGATTCCACCCTCCAATGACTCTGACGCGTATCTCTATAAGAATCTTTCACACTTTTCCAGAATGGTTTCCCAACACCCTTACAAACAGAAATACTGACACAAGCTTTCTGTATGTATACACACATACCAAAAAATACATAGTGTAATTATACATATTCACATATACACATTCGCAAAAGGCGTCTTCATATATTCAACGTATAGTCTTCCTTACGTGGGTAGGTACAGAAATGGCGAGTCTCCATTTTATGGAGCGCATTTTACTAAGGCAAGGAACAGACGAGAACGTAAAAGCGTTGAACCGGAAAACTGGAAGCGGAATGCAGGGACGAAGCAAGCCCCTAATAAAGCTACCCATTGAAGATTTAAATTTCCTATATTTTGGTGATTTAAGCTACATGACTTAAAACAAATAGCAGGTAAGACAATATTATTTTCTAAGTTAGAATTAGGTCTAAAATGAGTTTCTCTATGAAATGTCTGCATTAATTGCCACGGAGCATATTTTGTACTCATCATATTAATATTTATACCGTTTTTTCACCGTGTTAAAAAAATGTGAAGATGCGAAAATATAGCAAGGCAAATTAAGTGATGGAAAGGTTTCGATGGTTTGGACATACAGAGTGAATGAACTAAAAAAGGATTATGCAAGGCGAAAACATCCTGATCAAAAATCTCTTCAAATTATTCGTATTCCTATTGAAAGCGGGATTGTAGGCCATTAACGAATGAATTGATAGGTTTAACAAAAAACTTCAAATAAAATTCCAATGTTTTGTGACTGAGCACGTGTTCGTAAAAGTCCTCGCATTTTTGCATTTCATCCTGATATATTATTAAGACAAAGCGGGTGAAATCTACCAAAAATTTGTGAGGAGATTTTCAATAAATATGCATTAATCATTTTTCTCCGTGTAAGGAGAATATAATATGACGTGAAATTGAATGGTAGAATAAGTTGGAGACACCTGAGGAAGACATGATATGATCAAATGAATCAAATACTATCATTTACGTGAAGAAAAATTGCATTAAAAACATCGCGGCATTGGATCATTAGCACAGATTTGCTTTTGTTATTATTGTCTGGAAAATTAATAAAGTCAGCAATTATATCTAAGTATATTTATGTGTTAATTATTTTATTACTGTTGATGACATAAATAAATCTTGATTACATAATTACTTGAATCGGAACATTATGAACACAATCAATGTTTAGTAACTCAAATAAGGAAAAATATCAATTTTATTTGTACCTACCTGTCTTACTTACAATACTTCAAACCTATATAAATATAATTCATTTATTTGAGTGATTAACTCGGTAACTGCTGAAGAATTTATATAGAAATACGTTCGATTTATTGCTGTATATTTTATTAATGTATTCATTTTTTATTATTATCGGAGTGCTTCGTGGATTATTTGGACAATTCTTCTTTTACATTAACTCCATAAAGAAGACCCTATGGAAAATAATTTCCCTCGGGGTCTATGTCATACCTGGGGACATTGTGTGGAGAGACAGAGGCCAGCAAATCGTTCCACTTACGAGCTGTTGAACTCAAGAACGAGTCGTAGAAGCGACCCGTTCTAAGATGTGACAAATGTCCACCTTGAACATTATGATTATGTACCGCTGCCAAAGGGATCAAAGACGCTAGTTCCTCGGAACATCTTCCATTGTAATACTGGAATAACAAGGACAGCATACCTACATGACGACTGTGCTATAAAGATTAACAGTCATGGGATTTTTTTCAGATATTTTGGGATTCCAGACCAGAGGTGGCTGCCAAATAAAACAGTGGGGCGCACTTGCGATTTTTACACTGTACAGGATCAGCAGTTGTGTACTATTAAAGTATCTGTTGGCCCCGTACAGTAAACCCAGCTTCTGTGGGGATAACTTGACTCAGGATTTGATGGAGCCCTCGTGCCTGAGCTGGTCACTTAGAGTTACACAAAGCTTATCAATGGAAGGTATGTTGGGAGGATTGCTTCAGTTGAAGGAGATTAGATTGTCATTTCAATCCTTTTTAGATGTAATCAGACATGTTTGGGTCTTTGAAACATTAATTTCGACTAGGTTATTATTACCCGAAAAGGAAACCCTCTCGAGGTAACCGTCCATTATCTGCTTCAAAGCCCTCCTACTTGTTGGAGTTTGTATATCCTTTGGGGACTTGTCAAACAAAATGTTATCATGGACTGCAATGTCATCCGTAAAACAATAAATTGGTACATACGATAAAGGTCATCGATGTGCAACAAAAACAAAGTCGGAGACATAATCGATCCCTGTGGGACGCCAGCATTTATTAACTGTGAGGAATAGGTGAAACTATCGGCAACCGTTTGAATCGACTTTTCCCTCAAAAAGTCGGCAATCCACGTACACAAACAAGCGGGAAATCCATAAAAATGCAGTTTGTTGGCAAGTTCTTCTGCAAGGAATCCTAAACCCCGAACCAAGCAAATACACGGAAAATTGATAAGTATAGGAAGGTAGCATGTGCTCGCATACTCATAAGAGCATTAATCCAATTACACCATTATCTTCGTTACTTCATACAGGAGTACCTACCCAACTGATACCCCCGTGGAGAATTGATGGAATACATCGCACTTCATGGCTTTGATATCCATTGCATGCTACGAGTGCAGTACAGTAGTGTACGAGATTCTATGACGCTTGATCCCCCGACAGTTGATCCCCCGAACACTTGATCCCCCAAATTAATATTTTTCTTGTTCTGCTAACGTTCACATAGAGAATATTAATACTATAAATGTAGGTAGGTAGGTATACCTATTTTCCCTACGCCGACTGCATAATACAGCAATATGTCGAAGATATAATTTTTTTTTTTTGCTATGCGTGCTTTTTTGCACATCTTATATATGAATATGCTCTCTGTGTGCGTCATGAAGAAGGAGGTTCAACAGAAATTATCCTTTGGGGGTCAAGTGTCCGAGCGATCAACTGGCAGAGGGATCAACTGCTCGGAAGAGCAAGTGTCCGGGGAATCAGCTATCGGGAGATCAACTGTCAAGGGATCAAGGGTCGGATCACCGCGTATGAGTCGTAAATACAACAAGTTGGCTCCTTTGATATATCTGGCTCTTTTATACTATAATTTATTTACTTAGATTTTTTTTGTAGGTTCTACTTGTAATTTTTTTATTTGGTTACATTAAAATAAATGTATTGAATTTGTTATACACGGAGTAAAATTAGTAACTACGGATTTTTTTTATCATGATACGGTTTAAAATGTGACTTTTAATAACATATTACTCATTCAGAATATATCTGAACACGTGTTCACGGGAGTGGCCTTACCCGAATAAATATAATGGATGAGATGCGAAAAGATTATTATTTGTTCAAGTATTCAGACTTCCTCATAACATATTCGTGTATTACTGATAGGTTGTTATGAAAATTTTCAAATCATTCGTTACAAGCCTCCAGTTTCATTTTTTAACAGGAAAAGGAATAATTTGACCAGATTTTTAATAAATTATCAATATTTTCTACTTTTCTCCATGTAATAACATGTTTTTTTGGGAAAATTAAAGCTTAAGGCCAAGTGTGTAAGATTATGGAATTAAAAAAATATTGACGCAAGTTATAGTTAGTTGCCATCTTGGGAACGCGAAGATTAAAATCCCACCCTGAAGCGTGTAGTGTAATTCCTCCCGCACTGCCAATATACCGATATTCAGCGTAAGAGGCTGTGAAATATCAGAATATATCGCCGCTATAAAGCAACCCACGCGCGGTAGGGGGTGGGTGGAGGGATGGGGTGGTTCCCGGTGTGGGAGAGATGGTGAACAAAATAAGAGGCACGTTTATAGATATGGGACCGCGGTAAATATCCGAGATGAAATGTTAGGAGGCTGCGAAGTTTGATGAAAGTCGGGAGAGAGTAAAATCTCGGAAATCATGACCGTGTATTCGTAGATCGATAATTCACTCTCTGGGGAAGCGGCATTTTGCCGTGAAAAAGTCTCATTTTTCATTATTTTTATCTTTCGTGTGAAACTTGGATTAGACCGCCTCCGTGGTCGAGGAGTCAGGCTCTGGACTAGCAAGCCGAAGGTCGCGGGTTCAAATCCCGGTGTGTGAAAGAATTTTTTTTATTATTAATTTGTGTTACTTCGCAATTTATTCGGTATTTAACGTACGTTCTTGAATAGTATATACTCTGATTATCGCCCTGGTGTAAGACCACCATTCAGAATTGAAACGTTGCTTGAAATGGTTTCAGCTATGTTTGGTGAAAAGATTCGAATAGCCAGGTACTCCTCCACTTTCCCCTTCCCCATATACTTCCTCTCCCCACTACCCTTCAGCCGCCAGTAAAAAATATTCCATAAGTCATTACCATTCCCACTTTTGAAATAACGAAAACTATATTACAAGTAATTCAACACTCGGCACATTCCAACACTACACTCTATTACAATTACGACGTACACCAACACAACACAAGAAATCACAACAAACTACATATACCAAAAATCAAATCAACAAAATATGGACTAAGATCCCTAGAATACATAGCTCACACAAAATATAATCAACTACCCAACGAGATCAAATGTGCAAGTCAATGTAAAAAGACCCAAACTAACATGCTCAAACTTCATCTTATTAATGACTATCTGAAATAATAATGTTGTGTATGTCCCATCATATGTCCATTTAATACATACAGCTATATGTTTCATGTAATGCGTATCATTCCCGCAATGAGTTTATTAACTCCTGGGAGTACAATGCTTTATATAATATACTATATTCTGTATTGTATACTTTTAATAAAATAAAAAATAAATAAAGTCATAAAATAAAATTCGAAATTCGGACAAAGAAACAACATTTATTTTGCGACAAAACTCCACAACATCCTTCCCCCAGATATAAAGCGAGTAGATAGTTTAATGATTACAAATCAACAATAAAAATCTCGATGAACGAGATCAATTAAAAAACTCATAGAAAAATTCAACAATAAAAATCTTGATAAACGAGATCAATTAAAAAAAAATGATAGAAAAATAAAACATAAAACTGAATAACTTTAGTCGACCTCACCACAGATCACCCTAGTGAGGAGGACTACGAAATGCAATTTACTATCATTTTGTGTCTGTACAGTGTCTAATAGTCGCTACAATTTAAAAAAGAAACGAAAAAAATCTCAAGAACACCCTACATTTAGTAAGTAGCGTTAGCTTGTCGTAATATTTTTACCAGATTTCGCGATATGCCAACAAAAAAAACAATTATTTGTAAAATACCAGCGATCTTTTAATCCTTAATTAAACTCCTTTACCTAAATACCTAAGTACATGGATGCTAATTAAGATCTCTAGTTTAGATTTTTTGAATGAGGAACTGGCACTGTTGGTGGACGCGGTGGACTCTCTCGCTGCAGCAGCTGGTCCAGTTTCTTCACCACCTAGAATTCTTGCTGCAGAGTCTCCATCTTCTATCTTCGTCGAACGTCACAGCGGTGCTGCCAAAGTCTGGTATCTATGTGAGGATATTGTGTCAGCGCTTTACTAGCAGCAGACACATACCTGGACGGATGACGAACCTCGTGCTGGCACTGTTGGTGGATGCGGTGGACTCTCTCGCTTTCTTTCTTCTTGCCGCAGAGTCTCCACCTTCTATCTTCGTGTCAGCTGTTCCTGTTCTTCATTTTACTTTATTTAATTTCACTTTAATTGTTGTAATATTTATATTTTTTGCAATACCTGCATCAACTGCAAAGCGCCCCTGAGGTGATATCTCACAATAGCGGCGCTATTGTCTAGTAAATTAATTAATTAAATTCCCGAAACTTGAATACCCTATTAAAAAAATCAATGCTCTACAATTGTACCCATTATGTCCAAAAATAGTTGTGTTCTCAATTCAATTAAACAAATTGCCTATTGCAGTTGGTGCGTGGCCGGCAGACTTTATAGCAGCGCGGGGATGACAGCAAAAACTTTATCCCACCCGCGAAATTTCCCGCCTTCAGCCGCGGCCGTAAATCCGCGCGACGGACGATCGCCGGGCTGGGCAGCCCCACTAAATTATTTGAACAATTACTCGACAACAATTAAACGACGGAGGTGATCCCACTCACACCTGCTGATCGGACGAAATTAAAACACACTTCTACAATGCTCTCTAAACTGGTTTGACATCTCCCTCCGCGGCCATTTGCATATAAAGCTGTTGAGAGTGTTACCATTCGCTCGTAAAGTACCGTTCCCGCCAAAACGCTCAACGAAAATGCGGCACGTGAAACAAAGCACCCGAGTAAAAAAATAGTTTAAAATCATCACAAACACATCAGATTCAGTTATGTTGGTTTGACCTTTTGATGAGATCCTCCCTATTGGTGAAATTAATTGTTTTGTTAGGGAATGTATATTATTTGATGCAAGCAGCGAGTACCCGAGCCGCTAACAATGTCCCACCATAAATATCTCCTAACTGCTCCTGCTGCCTGCTGTTCGGGGAGCGCCATTTTATGTCCGGATCGCAAATGATCGCGGCACTAATTTAACATTATCATTTTAATTATTATTCGTGGGGTGACAATTCATTAGTCACTTTGAGGATAGCGCTTTAAAACGGCTTTAATGGTTAGTTGTTCTTACTACCGAGAGTTGCTTTTATCAGTTGAATAATTATGTACACACGCATTGTTAACCACTTTATAGGTAGGTCCAAGTACCTATGTACCTAATTGAATAGGTCCAGTAATTTTTCCAAACCTAGGTAATTATCAGTTTTTAGTAAAAAATTGGCATATTTTGAAGTGTTCAGTGTCGCCATGGCTATCAGTATCAGATGACTTCGTATTTTTTATGGTTGTTAAAATCTATTTGTAGGGGCACCCGATTAGGGTATAATGACGTCACAGCCGAGCCGGAGATTTTAGATTAATTCGTTTTTTTTTATTGATTTAAAAAAATAGATTCATTGTATTTGTGTCCAGTCATTTTTTTAATAATTTTATGAAATGTTATGAGTTTGAAGTATAAATAGGCCTGCAGTGCCAAGGGTATCTGTACCAGATGACCATATATACCGTATTTATGATTCTCAAAAACTATTCGATACCCGATTTTAAGAGGATAATGTATGAACGTTTAGATTTGGTTAGTATAACCAAATACCCCATGATATTAATAATACTGTTCCAAAACTAATATTATAAAATCAAACTGTTACGAACTCCTGCAATTTATAAACTTCAACATACCCACTAGAACAACAAGACACAATACTCTATTCCATCGCAGTGTGCAGAAGCACAACTACATTGCTAATTCTCCGATATAGAGGTTTCATATTATATTTAGTTGATATTGATATGTTTAATGTTAGGTAAGTTTTTAGATTCTCACGGCCAAAAGCATTTTTGTTGTTTGTTTTTGGGGTGTTATGCCGTGTTGCGCTAACTCCTTCTTACATCTTCGGATCTACCGGATCTGCCCTGATGATGGACACTGCAACGCTGTCCGAAACGTCGGCTAAAGAAGGAGTTAGCGCAACACGGCATAACACCCCAAAAACAAACAACAAAAATGTTTAATGTTGACTTAGTGAATTTTGTGCATAATATTAAAAACTGTTGTGTTCGTATAAACAGGTCTCCAACTCGTCTTGGAAGGAGTTAATAAATAAGTGGTTCTTTTAGATTAATCAGGGATTTATTAATACTACGCGTATTATAAAGGTGACTCGATAGTCGACCTAACTAGAAGCTTGCTAATTGGAATCTGAGACGGTAAGTTTCTTTGAGAGACTTCCCACTGGCCCTGGCGACTACTGGCTCCATCTTGCGGACTTCCACGCAAGCTCTATGCACTGCCATCTGTGCGTGCATCTATGAAGCTCTTACTTCCAACCCTATTCTTTAACCTTTGGTTGTCTCTTTCTTAACCTATCTGTTCACTGTATCTTTATAAAAAATTGTTTCTATTACTTTTATTTAATGCATGTATGTATATTTGGTTTATTGTAATCTTATTTTTATTATTTTAACATTCATTCTAAATTGTGTATCGTGTCAAAATTGTACCACTTATACCTATTGAAAAGCGCTATGGGCGTAAAATTAATAAAATAAAAAATATGTCCAACTCCAGTTAAATAGTGGCAATATCAACAACTCTAGCCGCTAGTGTAGCATGTTTCCATCGTAATGTATAGGAAATGTTAGAATTTTGACGTATTGTTAATAATATAGGGGTATTTGGTATAACCAAGTATAGATTTTAGGTTGGACGTTTTTAAACTATATCAGAATGAATATATTTTATAAAGTTTTTTTCACTGGAATTAATCATTGTTACAAAGTGCAGTAGGATTAACCATGAAATTTGGCCGGGGTTTTTTTCCGTTCCTTGAATGATTGTGTAGGCAATCTTCACTTAATCTTAGTGAAGGTAATAAGCATGTAATTTAAAATCATACATTACTTACATTAAAGGCATTCTACTGCAAGGACTTCAGACAGAATGCGGATGCAGCAGATGATATCTTAATTTTTGCCTGATTTATTTTAATTACTGCATTTGAAGATCACCAATTAAATTTGTGAAAAGTTTCAACAAATTAAGGAATATATAGCACAAGGTTGTCTAGGTACAAGTCTAATAACTAAGAGACCTTCTATCTACATCTGAGAAATGTGTGTTTACAATCGTTGCATAATACATTATAATCTATTTTACATGGAGAAAACATAGTAGGTATTACTAATTTATTAAGAATCTCATCAAATTTTTGGTAATCCCGTTAAAACAGGATTGCAGGCCTTAACGAATGAATTAACAGGTTTCCTGATAAACTTTTAGTTAATTAAGAATACATCAGAATACGTGTTCACGAACATCCGAATATTTCCGCGTTTAATCAAGGCAAGTGCAAGTGCCTTTACAACAGTTTTATCTCTGGAGTTTCAGGTTAAAATTTTGTATTCACATAATTTATCTCCCACAAGCTTTAGGCGACGATGTTCTAAAATATATAATCAAACTGAAGCGATGCGGGGTATGCGAGTAAATTAAATTAATTAATTATAGTGATTTATTTTTGGGGTATAATGCCGTGTTGCGCTACCTCTATCTCTGTCAAACGTTCCGGACAGCATTAAAGTGTACATCAAATAAGGAGGTAGCGCAACACGGGATTATACCCCAAAAATAAATCACTGTAAAACTTTTGGCCGTGAAAATCTCAAATCATATCAAATTTAATTATATCTAACAAAAACACAATTATCTAAGATGCAGGTAGATATATGACATTGCGTGCAAACAGGTATAATAACGCTTTACATGGTTAGAAAATATCTTCGTTTCCACTTTCGCAGAGTTCGTGCAGAAATGAAGGAATGCAAGTTAGAAGCGCGGCGGGGGTGAAGAGAGGAAAGAACGCGTTGGTTTGGTGGCAGGTGCCGGTCGCAATAAGTTCCTTACGATTTAAAATGCTCAGCTGTCAGACGGTCTTCAATAATTTGATCGGACGATAAACGGTAACATCATTATTATTTGTCCATGATTAATGTTCCGTGTATTTAAATTCAGTAGTTATAAAACATTAATTCATTAAAGGGGCTGGTCCGGAGAGTGTTCGCATTTAATGTAAATATGACAAGTTTATTTATGTTCCCGATAGGTGAATGGAAGTGCGTTCTTTGTCGATCAATTAAGAATTTACCGATCGTCCGTTACGAACGACCATTACTCATTTTAAAAGCGTTTTTAAGTTCGTGAACACGCCGATGAAATGTCTACGCCTACGAAAGTACAAGGAAAAAATGAGCACGCGGAATGCAATTTGCAGGAAGTTGATATCGTGCAAAAATAATGACTTCACGTAAAATAATTCATAGCGGTGCATCACGGATTAATTGTGGTAGATTCTTTCTGCCCTGGTGAAAGATTACCATTCATAATCGAAACATTGCTTGCAATGGGTTTAGCCGCGTTTGGTGACGAGATCGGCACACGAAGAAAAGTTAGTATTTCTAATTTATTAAGACTTTATTATTTCGATGTCGGAACACGTGTTCATAAAAATCATAATATTTTGGCATTTTGTCATTAAATATTATCAAGGCATGGTACAGGTGCATAAACACGTGTTTCGATATTTTCGGAATTTACTAAAAGTTAATTTGGAAACGGCCTGCAATCCCGTTATTAACCGGATTACGAATAATTATTTTTTAATAAATCAGCAATACTCATTTATCTCTGTGCAGGTGCATGAACTCGTGTTCCGATGACATATAGGAGTTATCAGGAAAAGGCCTGATATCCCGTTTTTCACCGGATTAACAATAATTCTAAGAGATTCTTAATAAATTAACAATATTCGTTTTTTACCGTGTATAGGTACATACTTCCCAACTTTTCTTTGCCGTTCTCCTTCTCCTAAGCCTGCGTTGTTTTAATTGTAATCTACAATTATTATTTCCAATTCGCTTAGGAAATTTGTATTTGATAATGGTATCGTGACCATCCAATGGATCATAGAATGAAACGCAAGTGTTTATGTGAAATTAGTTGATAAAGGCAAGGACTCACTGAGACATTTGGACAACTTACAATCCATCCATTTTCCACAGACGATAGAAATACACACGACGCAATCCTAAGCTCCCACGCAACGCCGATCTGCGCTGTTCAGATTCAAAAAATATGGCGTTGGTTGTAGGATTTCTAATGAGTTGATTTGATGTATAAGATTATATTTGTTTTAGCGTTTGGTATTTATTAACATAGATTGCACGATTTCTTGTTAAAATGTGAGATAAATAACTAATAAATTTTGTAGGACTTTAAGAAAATTCATTGAACATCGTGGTACTACGATTCAAATTTGCGTTGCGTGCGTAGGAACGCAGTATTGCATACGTTGCGTACGCAGGCCTAGTGTGTTTTACCTTTAAAATGATGTGCACGGGTACGGTATATTTGAATATAAGATAGGTATGTTTGTAGATATAAAATATATTTAGATTGATAAAACTTTCTGTACGTAAGTAATCCCAAAAATTTGAAGGTTCTGACCCATAAAAAGAGCTGGCATAAAGCACAATAACACGATTACCCGCTATATTTGGTTATACATGATTAATGGTAAAGCCATCGAGTTATCCCCAACGCACAATAAAATGATTGGTTTCGGTTTGGGGGGACTAGGTGGCGGGCCAATCGGTTCACACGGAACCAATTCTCCGAGGATTTGAGAAATTCTGTTTGGAGTGATATTAACTTATTTTTATAACATTTTGGCAGGTTGGACCAGCGGTGGTGTGGGATAAAAAGGACTATTCTAAATATTGAACTATGCTCAGTCACACTTATAGAACACATCATATTTATACAGGATGTCCGAAAAAATATACACACTTTAATACCTCATTCTTTCTAATTTTTTTTTCATGTACAATGCATTCAAAATAATGGCTGATATTAGACAAGACTTTCTGATCGTCATGTGAGAGAAGTGTCATCGAATGGCCACAGAGTATTTTTTATGGGGACTCCTTAGACTGGAATGTTTATTTGTCAAAACCGGCAACAGTCGATCAAGGTTATCATATTGAATGCGGAAATGTTAGAGAATTCAACTAAATTCGCAATGAAATGAAATGATTATCAGCAACGTTTTGATAAAAATCAATTTGAACATTAATTTGCGCTGACACTTTTAATCTCTATTACATTTAAATAAATACTGATTTTGAAAACACGCATTTTTTAGGATAACCTGTATTATCGTATAATACATTTAAAGTTATTTATTGGGTCACTAGATATTTGAAGCAACCTCAGAATATTTTGTAGTTTTATTTCTTTTGTGTAAAAAATTTGTATTGTTTAGAATTTTTAGTATATTAATTGCCTTGATTGAAAAAATAGCTACCCGTCGTAATATATAAATAATAGTATTTAAATATAGTAAAATTCCTTAAAAATAAAATAATTTTAAGTCGATTAAAGAATGCATATTTATAAATAGGTTTCAAATTTTATATTCGCTAATTCTATAAGAAAAAACTATTGGTAATTTATTAAAAATCTGGTCAAATTATTCGTTTTCCTGGTAAAAACGGGACTGGAGGCCTATAACGAATGATGAATTGAAAATTTCATAACAAACTATCAGTAAAACACGAATACGTTATTGGGAAGTCGGAATACGTGTTCCTAAAAATAATCATATTTTCGCATCTCATCTATTATATTTATTTGGATAAGGCCACCCGCGTGAACACGTGTTCATATATATTCTGAATGACTAATATTTTATCAGGAAATGGTAATGCCGTCACATTTTTTATATCATGATAAAAAGGCCGTACCTACTCAATTTTCTCCGTGTATGCTTTTTACCATTGTTTGATTTAATTAACCAATTGATACATTCCTAAGAAACAAATTATAACCTTGTCGTGTTTGCTAGCAATATTGGTGGTTAATTATTTTTCTTAATTGATGATAATGATAGATTGTTATTATTTTGCTTAGATAAATCATTGAAAAGCATACAATAAATTATATTAAGTTATCACTCCAATGAATTTTTAATATAATTCGATTTCTATGACATCGTGATTTTGTTGATCTAATAATAATTGCCTTCGAGTAACCCACTGAGATTTAAAGATAAATAGGTAATAGGTAGTCATAAAATAGTCAAATATATTTATACATATGAAAGTTCCCCGTTAATCGCCGATTCTAGATCCGTCTTAGTTTTCTTTCAATTTGTGATAAGCTGCAAGCACAACACATGACAGTTGTGCTTGTCACAATTTATCAAAAAGCTGAAACGGTCCAAGGATCGGATTTAGCGAGGACCTTAAAAATGAAAAAAATAAAAACAAAATGGAGCTGATTAGCTATTTGATGACAATTTTGTATTTAAATTTCTGTGAACGACCCCAACTTAAGAACGTTTCACACGCATCCGTGAAACTGAACATTCATTGACAGATTATTGAAATAAATGTTTGGGGACATCCCCCCAAGTGTCCGAGGAGGCGATTGCGGCCAATAAACCTGTCGGGTGGGGTGGTGGTGGTGGTGCTGGAATGGGTGGCATCGAAGGGGTGCATCATTGGCTGAAGAAGGTCCCCGATTGAATGTCACCAGTAATATCGGGATGAAGGATTTTTTGACTTGTGGCCACTAATAAAACAAGTGTGCACGCATTATTGAAATGGTGGTATTTTTATTATACAAGGTGTCCGGGGGTAAAGTGCACTAACTTCGGGAGGTGATTCTACACGATGGCCGAAATAAAAATAAAATTCCTTGTTCCCATTTTATTTTTTTTTTATACTAAAAACTACCTTAAAACGTTGAAATTTCTAACGAATTATTTATATATTTTTGCCCGCCAAACCCGCCTCCAAAATTGCTTAATATTACCTCAAATTGCTCATATATTTTTTAGTATATTTATGAAAAAAACTGGAAAGGAATATTTTGTCTTCGTAGGTGATATGATAATAAATGCCTGCCTAAGCTGTATGTAGTTTTATTAATAAATCACGAAATCTGTGCTCTGGCGTCATAAAATTGCTTTTTTTTTTTTGTCCTTAATATTTAGATCAGCGGCACTATTTTTTACTGTACATAGCTTTCGTGAATTATCCATTTATCGGTTAAAAAAAAGAATAAATAACCTTTTTTTTTCTTAATATATTTATCATTCAATTAGATTAAGTTCTTAACATTTTACTACCAACCTACTTTAGGGACAGACTAAATTCCAATAAAAACTTCCAAAAACACCACACAAGACAGAAAGAAAACACCAGGCCAAAAATAATGATTAAAAAAAAAACACTGATTTGTTAACTCTCTAAAGGAAACGTACCTGGATTAAACGAATTAAATTTTTCCAATTTTGTAAAACAAAGATACGTATTTCGAAAGAGTTAGGAACACAATCTCTTATTAAAGGATTTCTTGGTCAAATTACAATATATTAGAATATTCGATACAACACGACAATTATTATTCTTTTATTTTAGTTAATTAAAAGGTTGATTAAAAACTTAAGTAATTTATATTCTTGTTTGTAGGCGCCATTATTTGAAATTGATATTTTTATGACTTAATAAGTGAATGTCCATTTCTACGCGAAACCTAATCGCAATAATTATCATTAAAATCTAAAATTGCTGATTAATGAAATATGTTTCCCGTATTATGTAGTTAAAAAAGATAATTTCATTAATTTATGGTAGGTAATTAACAGTTTAAATACGAATTAATTAATTCCAATAATGGATTTTCTTTATTTGTCTGACAATTAGTAGGAACCAGAATAGTGATTGCAATGTAGATAAAGTTATAATATTTTAACTACTCGTATTGGTAGTTACCTACATAGAGACTTGAAATATACTATTTATCTAACCTTGCATAAGATCTGACCATTATCTGTGATTTAAAACATCTGTAATAGATAAAATGTTACATTAGTATTATCGGATGATGAATTTGATTTTCATTTTATTCAATTTTTAAATTGTGTAAAATATGTAAATATCGTGATCCTTACTTTTGTGAAATACAGATATGTTTTTTATAATTTTTATTATTTAACGACGAAATTTCATATAATTTATTTTTCAACTAAGCAAATTAAGGCGATGCACTACGTCGTGTAACATTTTAAATTGAGCCGCTATCAAAAACAACCCTTACGTAGATGGCGATAAGGTTTAAATTCCCGCTAAACAACATCCGCCTGTTTTGATTTATGCAAAAAATTGCCTTTTATTTAATTTTGTGGATGTTCAGGCATAAATATTTAATTTTTTTCGATCATTTTATAAATAACTAAATTTGCCACATTATACAATAAAATCATAAATGCGTTCGTAAGTAGGAGGTTTTGAACTTTAAAGCAGTTTTCATAGGCCTTTACTTTTTTTTCTGGGCTTATAAAAAGACTTATCTAAAAAATATTCGATTATTTCAAAGGCCAAGATGTATTCTACTCGTAGTATTTAAATACTTATTAATTAAAGCATCTGAAACATTTCTAACCAAATTTTCAAACCAAAAACACATGATTTTGCAATACTACGTATGGCATCGCCTTAATAGATATTGTCTTAAAAAAACATAAATATTTTTGAGAACCTAAAGCGTTCAAGGGAATGATGTTATAATTCGTAAGAAATTTGGAATGCGGGATCTAAAGACATCCATCTTTGCACTTTCAATATGTTCGTAACCCAAAAATTTTTTGTTTATCTTTGAAAATAAAATAAAATTAACAAAAACAAAGCTGGTATCGTTCATGAGACATGAAGCGAAAAAAATAGGTTCCGTTTTTACTTACAACAGACCTCCAACTCTCCCAACGCTGTAACTAACTAAAACTACCGAATCCTTATCTTATAGCTTCTCGCGTTCTAATGCTACGTCCAAATGCTTGCGACAAGCAGCTTGTCGCAAGCTCAGGCAAGCTCTGGCAAGCGAATGGCTGGCATCCCCACACTTGCAAGCGAGCCAGTATATTCGCAGAGCCCAAAGATGGCGGACGTCGAAGCAGCTGCATCAGCTGTCATTTTTGCGCTAACGTATTTTTATTATAAAGCGAAACAAAATGAAAAAAAACGGAAAATTCGAAAGAGAAGAAGATGGTGGATGATTAAAATTCACAGAAATCGTACCAGGTAATTCATTTATATTCTAATATTTTGTTTATTTGTGTGTTTTGTGTTCGTAGATGCTATTTTTTTTTTGTTTTGTTTCAGAGAACTAATTGAAGAACGGTTTAATGAACTTCTTTGTGAACCGTCTGGGGAGTTTGATAACTTCTGTCGCATGACCTCGGCTGATTTTGAATTCTTGCTGAACAAAATTTCACCTGCGATTTCAAAGCAAGATACCAATTTCAGGGAAGCTATACCAGCGAAATATCGTCTTGCGATAACTTTAAGATTTCTGGCATCTGGCGACAGTTATAAAAGCCTTCATTATTTATTTAAAGTATCGAGCCAAAGCATATCTACAATCGTACGAGAAGTTTGCAAGGCTATTATTGCAGTTCTAAAGGACGAAATAAAGGTAAAGGAAAACAATAATAATATTTTTTATGATATTTTTTATTTCTTTTTTGTTAGTACAAATTACAATTACAAATTACAATTACAAAATACAATCACAAATTACAATTACAAATTACAATCACAAATTACAATTACAAATTACAATCACAAATTACAATTACAAATTACAATCACAAATTACAATTACAAATTACAATTACAAAAAAGTTTACTGATTAGTGTCATTAGACACTAATGAACAATTAAAATTTTAATGACACTAACAATTTACTGATTCGTGTCATTAGAAGATTCGAAATCTTCATACGCTTTCAATAAATCTGCGTTTGCAATGTACTCTCGAGGGGGCTGAAGTATTTCTGCCGATATTATTTCTATTGGACGGGTAGAATTGCAGTCGTTTTGGGGTTGACGATTGGATGAATGCGGATTGAAAGTATCGGGTTGTATCGGGTACTGGTTAAATGGAACAAATTTTTTGGTTCTTCGAGGTTTTGGGTTCAATAAGCTCATAGAGGGCTCGTAAGAAGTTTGGGAGGATGAAGGGCGTTTTGGAATTGGTGTGCTCAAGGGTTCGTAATGGGAAGATTGAGATGATGAAGGTCGGCTGGGAAAATGGACGCTGGATGCCGATGGAGGTCTATAAAAATTTGAATATTGAGGAGATATTGAGGTTTCTCTTATGAATTCACTTTGCTGAAGTCTTTCCACAAACAATCCATCAATTTTTAACATAAAAAGTTTCCTTTCATTGTTAGAAAGCTCCCGCAGCTTCAAAGCTAATAACTTTCCGTAGAGGTCACATTCATCGTCTTTGGGAGGCGGTGGCTTATTTAAAATGTTTGTCAATTGTCCTAAAGCTGTGGTCATTTGTCGCTCAGCAAAGTCAGGACCACGGCGAGGGGGTTTCGGCGTAGAAACAGGTGTGGCCGAAGAAGTCGATGGCAGCGGGTGATTGTTGTCTTCTCCTAATAAGTCCCCATCCATCTCTTCGGATTCGATTTCTATCTCGTCGATTTCCGGTCGTGATTGCTGAAAAAATATAAACCGACAGTATTAAATTGTTATTTGTTACAGATTAATTGTTTTATTAATTACTGATATACCTAATATGTTATAATTTCAGATGCCCTCAACAGCGGAAGGTTGGCTGGCAATAGAAGAAGGATACAGGAGCAAGTTTCCACATTGCGTGGGTTCGTTGGACGGCAAACATATAGTTATTGAAAGTCCATTTTATAGTGGTACTGAGTATTTCAACTACAAGAAAACGTTTAGCATTGTTCTTATGGCATTAGTCGATAGCAAATACAAATTTACATTTGCGGACATAGGAAGTCAAGGGAGAATTAGTGACGGTGGTGTTTTTAAGAATTCATTATTGTGGCAAAGAATTTGTAGAAACGAAACTAATTTCCCCACATCTTGCCCACTTCCTGGATCAAATAATGACGTGCCTTACGTCTTTTTAGCCGACGGTGCTTTTGCCCTAAGCACTCATATAATGAAGCCATACCCTGGAAATCATGAAATAGGTTCACCAAAAAGGAAATTTAACCAATGCTTATCTAGGTCTCGGGTTGTCGTGGAAAATACATTTGGGGTTTTAACTTCAGTTTTCAGAATTTTCCGACGACCAATTAATTTGCAACCAGATACTGTGTCGGAAATCACGATGACTTGTGTACTCCTACATAATTTTCTCAGAAAAAGTGAAAGTTCTTCAGCAAGATATACTCCCCCAGGTACGTTTGATGCACATGATGAAAATGGCAATCTTATGAGACTTGGTTCATGGCGAAGAAACCAGGATGAATATAATGCAATACAAAACATGCCAAACATACCCCGAAGGTCGCCGTTGAACGCCATTCAAATTAGGGAAGAATTTACTTCATATTTTTGTAGGAGCACTACCTGAAGAGCGATTCTATATCTTTAGTGGGATCGTAACGAGATAACGGACGCGATCTCCTTTCAGATTTGTGTGATTTTCTATAGCGGTTATTTGATTTTTCTATGGGCCGATGTCAGGTTTTAGCTGTGAGCTGTGGCGGCTCATGACTTTTTTGTGTGCTAGTTTTTTTGTATGAAAAATTTTATGAATTTTTAGTTTGGCCGTGTGTCACACGGATTTCCTGAAAAATCTTCATACAAAAAACCGATTTTCGAAAAGAATAAAAGAAAATTCGCCTACGACAACTTCAATAATGCCGTTTTTTAATATTAGCACTCTAGCACACCCAAAAGTCACGAGCCGCCACTGTATGTGAGCTGTCACATATTTTAGCTTAGATCGTTCTAAACACTAATTCCTATTAATAACAGCCATAGAAAATCACACAAATCTGACAGGAGATCACATCCGTTATCTCACAAAAGATATAGAATCGCTCTTCAGGACGTGATTTATAAAATTACATTTTACCAATATAATTTTATACAATGTCATGTCATGTCAATAAAATTAAACCTAAAAATAAACCATTAAAGTAATATGAAGTTTTTTTACTCACCGTTTCGGTATTTATTGTATTTCTACAGGTATATATAGGCAATAAAAAAAGTTCCATCGTCTTGTACGCGAACCAAATGGGATCATATATGTCTTCAACGCCTGAAAGGAAAAAAAAGATATTTCTCTTACAAATTTACTCAAATAAATTGAAACAAAAATAAGGTAAAGAGGCATAAAAATAATTATCCATACCAGCGCCAGATCGTATGGAATCTTGCTTCTTTTTTAGATGTTTCCTAAAAGTTGTCATCAAAATCTCTTTCTTTGATTTTATTTCCTTTACGGGCTTATTCACAGTTCGGCTCAAACGAGTCCACGCATCAGACACTTTTTTTTTATCTTTATGATCCACATCGTTTGGGTTCCAAATGCACGACTCCCCTTGGTAACATTCCAAGAAAAATAATGTCGTGTCATTTGTCCAGGTATTCATGTTTGGAATTTTTATTTGTATAAAAAGTTCGGAACGAAAAGCACGTCAAGTTCGGAACGAAAAACACGTCTACCTTCCGCCAGTCCGTAAGTTGTACTAACGTGTGGATGCCACGCCAGCGTTTGCCGCAAGCGCTTGCCGCTTGGGCCAAAATATCCGACCTCGATCGGATCGGCGGCAAGCTCTCGCAAGCTCTTGCAAGCCTACGCAAGCCAAGCCACACGCGCGGCACCAGACGCTGGGGCTTGTGGACGCTTGCAGAGGCTTGCCACGTATTTGGACGCGGCTTTATGATGGAAAAAGTTTCGATGAGATATTAGTACGCAGAAACGCCTTCAATTGTAGCTCTACGGCTGATATGGCAAAATATTCGAAATATATGTAACTTTCGACGAATTAATTTGTATGTTATCTGTATGATAGCATATAAGTAGGTTTGTAACAGCTCTATAAAAGTGTAATAAAATGTAATTGCATAACACTGTTTGATCAGAATGGAGCAGTCAAGAGTTGAACATTATTCGTGAGGGTGACATGATGATATCATGGTAATTGTATGTTTGCGGGAGGCGGATGCTAATAACAACATTGTAGTGAACTGTGCAATGCACCCCATGGGTGAACTCGTAAATCTGCGATTGGGGGTGGGAAGAAGCAAATTGGGGTTGGGGTAGTTACTAGTCAAGCTTGCCGGAAATAATGACTTTTACATCTGTTTGTGCTTTTGGTTGTTAATGTTTTTTTAAGGTTATTTAAATTACAAATCAATACAGTCATCTGTACTTACTGAACGCAAATTATGTATAATCATTCTTAGAGCTAAATAAATTCAGGTACTTAGGTACATACAGGTACACAGGGTATTTAAAAATTTACCTTTCGAAGTCTAGACCCCGGACATGTCAAGTAAAATGTATACCACCAATAATATACATAATACCTTTCGAAGTCTATACCCCGGACAAGTCAAATAAAATTACCATGTGTCCAAAAAAGTAGTCACTATTTCTATTTTCAAAAACATCTATTTAAATTTCACTTTTGTTTTCTTGACTGAATGTATGAATGAAATGGAATCTTGGATGTGAACATTAATCCACTTCAAGTGATAGTGGCAATCACGTATTCACACGCAAGATATACGCATTTCTTTGAAATTGGATGACATTACAGCAGTTAATATACGAAATAAATGTCGGTCCTACCCAATTGGGATTAGACTAAGTTGTTAGCGCGGTTGACGAAAATTCACTCCGCAGTTAAAAAAGAAAAATTAGTTCAGCCGTTAATAGTTCTCATTGAAAATATATATGTGTGTATTGTCAAATACATCCTTCAATAAAAATAAATTATTACAATAAAAAAACTTTGTTTTGTAAGGGGTTAATTTTTTTCAAATTTTCTTACTCGCCCACACTAAACTTTTATCGGTACAGAAGATATACAGGGTATCCGGGGTTAAAGTGTGCTTACTTCGGGGGGGTGATTGTACACGACAGTACAAGTAAAAAAGATGGGCAAATTTTGTTGAAATTCCAATGTTTTAAAGTAATTTTTAGGTTAAGAAGTTGAATTGTTTGTATGGAAAAAAAACTTTCCAAATAAATTAAACGTAGCTAGCTACTTACACAATCTTCGTCAATTTATTAGTTACGGACACCATCTTTCTCACGAATTCAAAACCAACTCTGGGATTCCCCAGGGATCGAACCTAGAACCCCTCCTCTTTCCTTTATTCATTAACGACATTGGCTCAAAATATCTCCTCTTCGCTGATGATACCAAACTTGTCAAAGCTATTGAAAGTCACATCGGTTCCATTCTTCTCTTGGCAAATGGTCGGAGCCGATCAACTTACCCTTCAGTATCCACAAATGCAGTGCCGTCACATTTACAAGATCCATAGATACGTTCCTGTTCCCCTACCATGTTAATTAAAATATATTATCACGCAAAAATGAGATTCAGGACCTTGGTTTGATTTTCGAAAAAAATCTCTATTTCACATATCTGGCATTGTCTCCCACGCCAACAAAATGCTTAGATTTATTATTCGTAATACGAGATCATTACTAACGGAATCGCAATACGCAGAACATATAAAGCCCTTGGCCGCAGGATCCCGGTACATAGCTCTATTATTTGGCCCCCTTCTGAACAAAACCATATCCTAGAAATAGAAAAAGTACAAAAGAGGTTATGTTGAAAGAGGATAACTTATATGTGCCTAACAAGTACACTCGCGGGAAATCCTATGCACTTTTTATACTCCGAAAGCGAGGACTTCTGTCTATCAGAACGCGCCAATCAACAAAGCTACTTAACTGATTCTGCATTGACCATCGACATTTTCAGCAGACGGTTAAGCAACTATTTTTGACGTACGTCAGAAAATAGTAAAACTGCCCCCCATGACCTCTGATACTTACATGTACCTCAAATTTTTAACCTTCTTCGTATGTATTGGTACATAACCGTTCTAGGAGAGAACATTTATTTATTTATTTTATATTATAGAAACAAACAGTACATGATTTACAGTGATGAAACAATATACAAGAATTAGATACATCATGTTGGGTACCTATAATATGTTTTTTTGTAATGTCTGCTAAGTGGTATGTTTATTCATTAATTACCAGGTAAAGTCATTAGAAACGATGAAAAAAATATTTAAACCTAACCTAACCTAACCTACTAAACCCAGTTAATAAATCACCTTCCATGACTTTATATAACTTTTTAAAGATGTGATGAATTATCATTTTGATGATTTATCCGGTCACCGTGTAGGTGTGTGTGCAATATATATGTGAGTGTTTGTGTCTGTATATATGCATATTGAACAGTTTATACTATTGACATGATGCCACGTTTGAATTTGGGCAGTGAATCCGAAAAAATGTATTAAATGATTGTAGATTTTAAATTTTAATACAGTATATGGCCCTGGCGAAGCTACGATTATAACAAAACTTGGTCGGCATAAAGTATAAAAAATGAAAGTGGTGTTTACTAAGTTATTGTTTTATTTCAAACTGGCTGACGTGTACCGGGCGTTGGTCTGGGTTATGGTTTGGAGTACAGTTTTGAGGTTATGAATTTTATTGTACCTGAAAAATGGGCGTAGTTTTAAGGTGAAAATAATATTATTCTAACGAATATAAAAAGTTTAAGTTATTGTTTTACTTGTTGTCTTCCTCGGGCGTCCCCGACTTTCTCCTTTCACTACTGCATACTATTGCTACTATTAAAAAAAAAAAACTATATTATATCGACTGATATTCGACACCGTATCTCATTCCAGTGCAGAGATTCTTTTGCCGAATTTTTCTACCGTTCACTACAGTATACCTGTTCCGTCACGCCGATTGCTTTTGACAGGCCGTGTGCCAACCAATAGTATGGTCAGAATTTGAACTGTGCAGTTTAAATTCACAAATGTCAGCTATAACCACGGAGTGCCGGGAGCCACACAGTCGCACAAAAACCGTTCGTCCTGTCAAAACCACACTATCGCCGGTTATTTATAGGAATAATCCCTTAATACGTATTTTATCGCAATCAATTCAATATAACGAGTGCTACCGTACAACGATCACCGTTCCAGTGCTGACAGATGAATCTCGAGATGCAGATTTTATTCGCCACCCGGTAAGTTGATTGTGAATTAACCTTACGAATTGTGTTTTCGCATTCGCCTGTCACAAGCCATAGACTTCATTCATGCTTTATTTGTGTGGAATAGCCCTTTAAAGTACGGCTATTCCAACCCTTTTTCGTTCCTCGAACAATACCACATTCTTACTATTAATAAAACTACATTTTCTCAACTTTTATTCAACCCTTATCTCATTCCAGTGCTGAGGTAGTGCGTTAATTCTTTCTTGGGCGTTCCGACTTATTCATCATTCAAACAACTCTCTAAACACTCCTGACACTAATAAGAACAAACTTTGAAATTTTTTGTGAGATCGGTTCTTTAGTTTTTGCGTCTATAGGGGACAAACAAACAAGCAGAGATTAATTTATAAATTATAATGTCACATCACAAAGTATCTACTTCGTATGAATAAAAAATATATATTTAGGAAAAGAACTACCTTACGTCGACTTAAATTTAACTCAGTATCTCTTTCCAGTATTGAGATACTTTGTAACAAAAAAACAAACGTATACCTAAATTGATCCAAATGTATGAGTAAGATTTTTTTATGTTTAAATTAATATTACCACATAACGCAACATAATATAATATATTATGACAAGATTATGACTACTAGTCCGATGGCCACGCTCGACAAATTCTCAACACCATTCCACCTAACACCTCACCACATCAACATGAACAGTGAACACGACTGCCGACTTAAGCGATGAATTCAGGCCGTGATAATAACAGTCATAGTCGACCGCTGTCCGATCTATTCCGCGTTATAAATCATCGCTCCTTGCGCGCACAATTGATTCGAGTAAAGGTGAGTAATTGCGTTTTTGTGCAAGGCCTTTAATTACGACACATTAAGACCGCCGTTACCAGATCAATTAAGTGCCGCTAACGCCACGCTACTCGTAGGCTGCTATGAACACAAAACAGAATACTGAATTATAACGCTTTACGCGGCATGAAAAACAACACAAAGAAAAACGTTGTTATTTAATAATTGTCATTGAAAATATTTTTTTTTACATGTTTTTGCACCAATGAACATTTTTATTCGTTGAAAGCGATTTATAAATTTAACTCTTTTTAAAATGAGTCATATTTATATACTATTTAATGAATTTCTACGTATTAAATTGCAGGTGGACATGTTCAATCCACACCGAGAATATAATCCTGTTAAAAAAGTGACAGCATGCGAACTTCCTTATAAAATATTAGTCATACAGAGTATATCAAGAACACGTGTTCTTTTTCTAATAGATATCACGACGGAATGCTAAAATATAAGAATGTCATTAACAATTTCAATATTTTTATAAACACGTGTTTCGCCGTCTTCACAAAACATTTGGTATTGACTGATACTCTTAAGAACTTCTTTCAATTCATTCGTTATAAGCCCGCAATCCAGTTTTTAACAGGAAAACGAATAATTTGACCGGATTTTTAATAAATTACCAGTATTTCATATCCGAAGGTTTTCTCCGTGCACGCACACGCAGTATGTACGGAATATGTATTACATAGATTGTTTTGTGTGTGAACATTGTGCTATAAATTGTTCGTACCAAACGACTACCACCAGTGGCGACACCACGATTTGATTTGTATTGCACATGACAAAATGGATTTTCTGCCCCAGCATAGCATTACAATATATATATGGTACTGCTAAACGAAATCTCTCAATGGATTTTGAAATTATTTAATAGCTTTTTTATGTGAAACCGCACAAGAGTCCCAACTGCTTCCAACAGTCTGGAGCCAGTGAGACTATGACGTCTCCAATTGGAGTATGTTGTGAGACTTAAGGTAGTGGGTAGGGGAAGGAGATGGGGGAGAGGAAGGTGGGGAAGTACCTGGCTATTCAGATCTGGTCACCAAACACGGCTAAAGCCATTTCAAGCAACGTTTCAATTCTGAATGGTGGTCTTACACCAGGGCGATACTGAGAGTATCTTTCACTATGGAACGTGTCGCAAATATACCATATATTATTTCAAATGGGTAAATTGTAAAAGAAAATTTAATCAAATAAAATTTACTTGCGCACGCCGGGAATTGAACCACTCTACCTCCAGTTGCTAGTCGAGAGTATTACCTCTCGACCAAGGAGGCTGATTTTTTTTAACTGACACGTGCGTAAAATACGAAATGCGGTCAGATATTTTCCAACTATCATGACTTAAAAAATAAATATGGAGAAACATTTTGTTTTTCGACATTTTTTTTACACATAAAATAATTCATAATCTGCTCTTTCATGGATGGCTAATTTCATTATTTTGTTGAAAAACCCCTTTTACAAATAATGCTTTATTTGATCAATTATTTGTTTGCGGTACGTACGCAATATGAATGTGAATATGTTGTTTTGCCCGTATAAAACCTCATGTTTGTACTAAAGGCATACAAATACAATGTTGTATCAGAGTTTCAATCCAATATTTTTATTTGTATGCCTTTCTGAAAAGATTTGAGTTTGTATACGGACAAAAAAAAATATTCATATTCACATTGTGGATTTACCTACGGGCGCAAATAAATAATTCATCTTAATAATTTTAAACATAACTTGTCTTCAATGAATTTGATTTGAGTCATTTTCAAAATTGTAACTGATTGAATCAATAATTCAGAAAAACGATTAAGTACCTACCTACAACATAATATTCCAAAAGAAAAATATTTGAACTGTCATTTTCAAAATTCGAACTGATTGTATCAATAATTCAGGCAAACGATTAAGTACCTACCTAGCTACAACATAATATTCCAACAGAAAAATGATGCAACTGTCATTTTTAAAATTGGAACTGATTGTATCAATAATTCAGACAAACGATTAAGTACCTACCTACCTACAATGTAATATTCCAACAGAATATTATATTTTAACTGTCATTTTCATAATTGTAACTGATTGTATCAATAATTCAGACAAACGATTAAATACCCACCTACGTACCTACAATATAATATTCCAACAGAAAAATATTTGAACTGTCATTTTCAAAATTGGAATTGATTGTATCAATAATTCAGACAAACGATTAAGTACTTACCTACGTAGCTACAATATAATATTCGAACAGAAAAATATTTGAAGTGTCATTTTCAAAATTGGAACTGAAGTGTCAAGAATTGAGATTGATTTTTCACGTCTGCGCTAGTATTTATTCTAAAAATAATCTTACGTAATAAACATTTACCTACATATGTATACAAACCCAACATACTCAATATACGGAAGACAATAAAATGTTCCTAGGAGCGAATCTGAGTATTCACTAAAACTGTAAAAATACAATGCTTTGTAAGAAATTAGTTCAGAATATAAATCACCAATCGGATGCAATATAATTTATTTCGTTGCATTATTTCGTCGATCAAGCTCACTCACTAGTCTTATATTACGTTAATAAATTATTATTACGAATGAATGATATTAAATAATACCTAAACATTCACATCGTAAAATTAAAACACTTTTAAGGCTAATGAATAATATTAACACATTGTTTTTTCCGAAAATAATTAGACAAATATTTGCTCAACTATGTTGACGAAGTAATATGGGGTGAATGCAAAACAAAACCTAACTTTGGCCCTGAAATATATGCATAAAATGATATAAATATAACTGCGGTGGTATTCAATACAATACCCTTAAATAAAGTCGGAATCATAACGACGTAAGTGAAGAAGCCATGCACGAAAATATGCGACGCGCAGCCCTGGTGTATTGGACAGACCTGCAATTGAATTTGCCCTAGCAAATCTCTAAAATAAAGCGGAAATCTTAGCGACATAAATGATGAAGTCGTGTAAAAACAAAATGCAGCGCACGGTCCTGCGTAATGGACGGACCTATGGTCGAATTTGCCCTAGCAGGCCTACAAAACTGATTTTTCCATGGGGTTTATTTAAATCATTTCTGATAAAGGTATTAACAAAATCTAAGATGTTTCTAGAAGAATTTCTCGGTAAGTTACAAATTCACCATAAAAAAATAAAATCCAGTGCTTACCGCTAATTTTATAGTGTAAAAACGTTTTATAAGATTTTCAAACCGTTTTATGTAAAATATTTTGACTGCAAGATACTGTTTTTATTAATCTTTAACATAACATTTTGATATTGATATTTTATTAATAAGCCCTTTTAATTTATCGTGAGGGAAAAAATCGATATCTCCCCGTGTAGAGTTAGGTCGTGTCGTATTTTATAAATGTTGGAGATGCTTTAGATTTCGGAAAACTAAATTAGTTGTAATTTGTACAAGTAAGCGAATGGCTTGCATACACTTCAAATGATTGCGACTTTTGAATAAACTACACATGCACTGTATGGACGCCGCACAGTGGGCGTGTTTTTTTTAAAATTTGCACAAACTAATCTACACACTAGTTGTAGTTTTTAGTATCTATGCCGAAACCAATGTTCTGCTGTTTACAGCAATAAATTATATTTCTGTAGACAGATTACCTGCGAGTCCCATTATATTGAATTATATTATATTTAAGAAACATGTTCCGGAATAATATTAATCAAATATTCGTCCCACAATACTCAGCAGAGAAAAGAGGCATTGTTTCACAAACAGATGGTACCCAATGGGGTATTTTCACAAACTGATTATTATTATTATTAAGATTATCGTTCTAAAAACATAACTATTGATTTGAAAAATCGCACATTCTGAAACGGATCCAGCTGGCTACAACGTCATTATGACGCAGAAAACGCCACTGGCTGGTATGACGGCTGTACCAATGTCGCTTGGCGTGACGTCAATGCCACCGAATTGACGATTAAAAAATGAGCACGGCGTTTTGGCGGCAAATCGAAAATGGCGCATTTGTATTCTTTATAGGAAATGATTCGTTGAGATAAAAATAATTTTTTTTAAATATCTTCATTGTGGGGAGTAAAACATGAGGAAGGTACATTTAAGGAAAAGTTCTATGATTGTTTTAGTCTTATTGTTGAGAACGTTATGCTTTATTATGTTATATTTATTTATGTTTGTAAAGAGTGGTACCTACCAGGTTATCGATTCTCCAATCCACGCCGACGCAATCGTCGTCGTATGTACATACATTGGTCGACGTTCTTATACGACAAACGTCAAAAATCATTCCACTCGAACAACGAGTGGGTCGAACCACTCGTCGTTCGATTAGAATGACTTCGTCGAGAATCGAGGCCCAGGAGTTCTTTCAAATAGTCACCAACGTTCCTGTGTGTTCTATACATAAGACGATGCACTACGTCGTGTAACATTTGGAATCGTGCCTTTCCTTGTGTAGAAGACGATTAGGTTTAAATTCCCGTTCAGCACCAGCCGTCTGTTTTGATTTACGCAAGAAAAAAACATCGCCAAAAAGCGTGTTTTATTTTATTTTGCAAATTTCAGGCACAAATAGAGGGTTTACCAATAAGAGGTGTTATTTTGAATAGCCCGCTATTACGGTATATGTTACTTTTGAAGCTGTTATTTTTTAACATTTGACAAGTAAAAACTACGCCATTAATAAAAAATGGAACGCTCTACGCTTCAATAACGTATTGAAATTATTAAAATTCACTTGAGTGAATCAAATGCAAATCATCTTGAGTGATTAGACCTATTTCCACCTCGGTGGCTTCGTCAACAAGCAAAATTGTCGCATCTGGGGCTCGGAAAACCCAAAAGTTACTGTTGAAAAGCCTCTTTATCCTCAACGTGTGACTGTTTGGTGCGGTTTATGGTCCGGTGGAGTCATTGGACCTTACTTTTTTGAAAATGAGGCTGGAGTTTAGTTTAGTTTAACCCAACTAAACAGTTACGGTGAATGGATTGCGCTATCGAGAGATGATTAATGATTTTTTATGGCTGAAATTGGATGGTATTGATCTGGACAACGTTTAATTTAAAAAAGACGGCGCTACGTGCCACACAAGCAACAAAACCATTGATCTTTTACGATTGAATATCAAAATAACACCTCTTATTGGAAAACCCTGTATTTAAATTTTTACGATAATTTTCTGAAGAACCTAATTAAGAACCAAAATACTTTTTTTTTTTATTCTGTATTTTGGCTTTCACCAATTTGGGGTGATCTTGGCCATATACAATTAACGTACAAAGAAAACATAAAAACTCCGACAGTAAATTCAAGCTTTGTACAAAGACACTACCAATACCATGCTATAAAAGCTTTCAACAGTCTAAAAATTGAAATTAAAATTGAGGAAAATAAAAATAAATTCACACACAAAATTACAAAATGGATTAAAGAACAAAAAAGACAATATAACCAAAATTTCATAGCATAAAATAAAAATTAAACCTACACGTAACACACAAAACCAATATAAACACACATCACTCACAAACACACGAGATTATTTTCAATGTATTATTTTTTAATTTTAAATATATTCTTATGTATTTTTAATTTTTAATTTATTATTTTCTCTTTAAATGTATTATGTAGATTATATTTTCGTATTATAAAATGAAGGCCTCAGCACGGGCAGGCCACCCAGTGAGGCCTACATTACTGGAAAACTTGAAATGTAAAAATTATTGTACGAAATAAATAAATAATAATAAACATAACGTAACATATATAAACCAAACATAACATATAATAAACATAACATAAACGGTACCTACCCAGTCTTCGTAACTTTAACTGGTTTAAAGATCATTTCTCGAATAACGACAAACACGTCTTTTACAACACCCGCTTAATTTCGTGTGCTCATCTGTGTATCTTATTGATAATACCAACATTTTATATCCTAATTTTGTAGCAACGACAAAATAATGTCTTATAAAGATTTTTTTAATACTCGTAAACTTTATAATTATCTCTGTTACTCCACCTTGCCAATGAATTATTATTAATGGGTTCTTATCTTTTATTTGATTTAATTTATTCCATTCTGTTATTTATATTTGTAATCAAACCGGATTCAAAGCAATATTATTTATAGCGTAGTGATTGGCAGGAAACTCAAATATAAAACATACATGCAGTTACAGCAACCACTTGAACGCAACAATGGAATGCAAGTTATTCGAATAGTTTTATTTGTACAAGTAGCATAATTAGCTCAATTTAAAATTATTCTCTCTTTCTAATCTTTTTTTTAAATATATCGATGACATATGGATAAAATAAGATTCTGCTAGTTTTGAAATATTATTTAATTTTTATTTTTCTCGTGTTACTTAACGTAGTATCGTCAAACCATAGTAGTATTTAAGTATCGCTCTATTGAAATACCATAAATCAGAATCTAAATATTGTTAAATACCATACCTAAATCAGAAACGAAACTTGAAACTGCTTTAGCCGTGTTTGGTGACCAAATCTGTTTTTATAGTTTTTTCCCAACCCTCTCCCTTCCCATCTCTTTCCCTTCTCCATCTCCGTTAACCTTAAAAAGTTGGGACTCTTATGCGGTATTATACACATTAAGCTGCAAATATACAAGGTGCACGGAGAAAAATGATTCTGTTAAAAAAGTGTCAGCATGCCTGATAAATTATTGGTCCTTCAGAATATATCGAATATCAGTATTTGTATGAACACATTCGCTTTTGACTGATACTTTGTTAAGAATTCTTTCAATTCATTCGTTTTAGGCCCGCAATTCTTTTTAACAGGAAAACGAATAAGTTCATATCAGTATAATTTTAAATTAAACAATAACTTTGTAAACATCACTTGTGATGTTTACAAAGTTATTGTTTAATTTTAAATTATAATGTCACATCACAAAGTAACCGCTTCATATGAAGAAATCATATCAGTATGTTTTCTGCGTATGACATAAATGAAAGCTTAGATTTGTGTTAGGTTCTAGGAAATCTGCAAGGCAACCTACCACGTCTTGAAAGTACTTAAAATTAGTAATTTACGGCGCGCGCTAAACTTCCGAGTCACGTTAATAAAAGCAATCCGTAGAAGTTTTCCCTTAACGTCTCGCGTAAAGAAAGGTGTAATCACACTGCAGGGACATTCTAGAACGGAGGCCTGACAAGGCACATAAAAAGCCGGCGTCACACACGAATTATAGCCACACTTTGCCACCCATCACTCCAGAAGTGTTAAGCAACGAGCAATGGGCGCCCGCTCGTATCTCAATTTACACCTAACTTCCATTAAATTTTAACATTTCTCTACTGGGTGACGATTATGGATGATATTTTGACATGCACCAACATGGCGGCACGCGAGTCCTCAAAATCCCGGTTCCCGGCACTCCTAGGCGCGATGCCGTGGGTTCCGTGACATAAAAGAACAGTAACAAAACAGAACAGTGAAAAAACAGACAAGTGACAAAACAAAACAGTGTCGAAGCAGAGCAATGACAAAACGACACAGCGATAAATAGAATAGTGATAAAACAGAACAGGAACAAAACAGAACAGTGACAAAGCAGAGCAGTGATATGTCGAACAATGATAAATCAGAACAGTGACAAAAACAGAACAGTTTCAAAATAAAACAGTGTGATGAAACAGAAAAGACTAATATAAACAGAACAGTGACAAAACAGAGCATAACAAAACAAAACATTGAAGAAAATTGTAGAATATAAAATACATAAACTGACTAACTGATCATCACGCTGACTGATTCTCCGCAGGGATGGGCAGAGAGGTTGTGCCGCTAAACAAGTCAGTCTTTACACACACACTCCTTGCTTCATTCACAATCATACATACCCTTATATTATTCTGACTATAAAACCTAATCTAACTTAACCTAACCTTACCTATCATATGAATTATCATGTTCTGTTTTGTCACTGTTTTGTTTTGTCATTGTTCTATTTTATCCAGTTACCGGTGCCGCGGTTGTAGAGGGAAACTCAACCGATTTAATGATCAATGTTCACCTTTGAAATATTGTCGGGTTATTTTATTGCAGGGCCCGTACTGTGTCATAACTCGGTAAGAATGATGAGGTACCGAACATGAACGTTCAATTTCTTCGAGAAATATTTACTCTGAAAAAAGCAGGCCAGTTGTTAGGTGCCTACCTACTATGCCTCCCTGCCTGTAGGACCAACATGTCAATGGGGAGGTAACAATGGACCTACCGGTGGTAGGTACGCCAATAGTGAATTTACACAAAAATTAGGTAGGTATCATTCCCATCAATACCTCTGAAAGTATAAACTATGTAACGCTGTGCAGGGATACATATCACTCATTTAACTTATTATTCTGCATTTAAAAAATAATAATCTTTGAATAATGTACCTGCACAAGAGTCCCAACTACTCCGAATCAGGGTGTGTTGTGAGGCTGGGGGAAGTAGGAAGGGGAAAGAGATGTGTGTGGAAAGAGAAGGTGGGGATGTACCCACGCGGCTGTTTCCAGTGACGCTTTGATTCCGGTGGTGGTTATTCACAAGAGCAATTACTCAATTAACAATTAACAATTACAATTACAGAGAAACGTCCGCAAATGTACTGAAGACATATAGATGAAAATATAAATTATTTGTAAAAAAAAACCTCATTTTAGGTAGAAAAATATTATTTATTTGTGTATACTGTATCTACTATGGATTTCATTTCCTAATGAAATGATAAGTATTATATTTTCTCTATATGTTATATCTATGTAGGGGGCCAAAAATGGATAATATTAATCCGGTTGTAATAAAAACATAAAATAAACAATTTTGTTTTCAAAAACAAACAAAAAAAACTGAATCAAGTCAACAGGACGAGAACTCATAAAAAAACAAATTGAAAAATAAAATAACTTTTACACAAAACATAACCACAACACAACTAGGATAAGCAACGCACGAAGATCTATTCTTTGTTTATTTTTATATAAGAGGTTCTAATCACCATAGTAAAAAATAATAATTGTAAGATGACGTATCAGAATAGGCATAAAGTCTAATTTAAAAGATCGGTACCTACTTTGGTTTACAAAATATCAAGGATGTGCAATACAGATTAAAAACATACACCACAAACCAGATGATATCGAAGCAAACGCGCACAACAGAGAGCCACAAGTAAAAAATAACCGTGGAAAAAGCGCTGTCAGATTGGAACGTATTAGAGATCCGAATTAAAGAAACGTAATCCATCATTGGTCCATGATGTTGCGCGCTCCGAGATGGATTGCTTCTAAACTCTTCCACTTGGGAAAGGTAAAAGGTTTAATCCCCTTCTGACAGAATACTAAATTAATAATAAATCATTGCGCATGAGTGGCGACCACCTAAATAAAAACATCAAAGTGATTTGTATTAGAATTAAATGGATCGGATCGCGGGACACGCACAGAAAATAAAGTGTCATTTTTTGGATATTTTATGATGCATCGTCTTTTCGTTTTCTTGCACACAATCCGTTTTACCGTCTCCTTTTTTAGGTATGCAATATGGTACGCTAACCTAACCTGATGATTTGACTTTTTGTCGTCACCTTAAAATCTTAAGTTCATTGTTTAGAATGCCTTCAGCTTGGGTTGTTTTTAAAAATCAAAAAAAACTATTTACCAATATTTTTTTCTTTTAAAAAAACATAAAACAGTCTGGTACATTCTTTCTTTACCGCGATTATATTTCAAAGCTCTTGGAGAAAATTAGGTTGCGGGGGGGTGGAAATGGTTGAGTTGACCTTAAAATTCAAGAAAGTAATAACTTCGGTGCATTTCGGTATTATAGTGATTTATTTTTGATCAGTTATGCCGGGTTGCCCATCCTCCTTCTTTAGCTAACGCTTCGGACAGCATTACATTGTCCCTCATCAGTACAGATGTGTAAAAGATTGTGGTGAAGTGTGTGCTTATGTATGTATTTGCGATACTATGTTTCCAGCTCCAGTCCTTTAAGAGATAGTATTACAGTATGATTTGAAATAGTTTTCTGCTTTTAGTTTTGGTGTAGCCATCAATTACCGGATACAAAGAACTATTGAGCTTAGCCCTGTTGTCTTTATTAATACAAATGAAATTTTTGTGAATATCAATTTTATCCGTAATTAGGCGTGCTGCTCTATGCGTTTTGGGTCTTCTTAGGGCTTGAACAAATCCAAAGTCTTTGCCGGTTTCAATTAAATGCGTGACAATTGCCCATTTGTTCGGATGCTTGAGTGTTCGAAAAAGTTCTGATATCCTTTAAGAGATTTTCCTTTCTGTCTGGATTACATAAACCTTGTCACATCTGGAATAAAAGTTCACATACTCCATGTGTCTCTAGAGGAAACTTGGTTTTAGCAGGTCTCAGTAAGTCTTGAACTTTGGTCGTGGTTCCGAAGACAGTCTTTATGCTTTATTTTTTTAGTATTTTGGCAATTTTGTCCATCACATTGTGAACATAAGGCAAGAAAGCGCAGCCTTTTGGCTCTTGTTCAATTCTGTCATCGTTAGAGGTAGATTTGGCTCACATGATTTGTCTTATCTGTTTTGCGAAGTAACCGTTCCGCTCTAATGCATCGGTTTTCTTTACCACTACAACTAAAAGTTTCATGAATCGATTGCTTGTATGAAATATACGTCCGCCTGTGTTGATTTTATGAACTATTGAAATAGCCTTTTCATTATTTTTTTACAGTAAAATAAAGAATCTGAGATTCTATTGATACGTATTTTAGTAATCTAAAACGGTGATTTCATTATCTCCATTTGGCAAATCTATCAATACCCGCTTTGATCTGAGATGAACGAGTGCACGTATCGGCCATTAAGCTCGCGTTTGAAATATGCGCCCATGCACAAGCCCCATACATTAATATCACGATAAAATTTACGTGAACATCTGAAATATGCCCGGGACACGCGGACATTTGAAATATGTTTAACGACACACGTTTGGTATCGCCTGAGATCTCCGGCGGTAGCTAAAGCCTACAGTGCGACAACGCTGCAGGCCCGAACTTGCCCGCTGATAATACTTGCACAGTGATAAAACAATTAAAACAAGTAAATTAGTAAGATACACGAGCCGTATTACTACACTTATGATGACACTGCGCCGAATTCACCTAAATCAAGAAGCCGATTGCTATGATATTTTGATGTGCGGAATTCACTGGTTATTGGATTAGTAAGAGCTGACTGGCCATAGCCTCGATGTCAGCGAAGTTCAGGAAATTTCCAGAATCTTTGAAGAAGCGGTAGAATTTAACAGAGGACAACATCGCCAGCCACGGTATAAGCATATAAAGCTTCACCTCATTTGTAATTGAGTACAGAATATCAGTAATTGTAATTCAGTAAATAACAATCCATGTAAATGTAAGCATTCATCAGATTTAAATAGAACTAATTACCTAATCGTCACTCCATTATGTTGTAGCAATAGGCAAACAGATGGACCGCCGCACAACTCCGCACTGTCAATCTCTCCTAACTGCATTCTCCTTTACCCGTGCGCTTGACTTATACCGACTCAAGTTCTTGATTAACTTGATCATGTTATGTATTCCTCTAACTTCCTGTCTTCTCCTACTTTCTAATGCAGGGGTATTATGGTCGTCGCATAACATATTGGTAAATGCAATCCATGCTGCATTTAACATTCATACTATTGTTTGAGCAGACTTTTGAAATGATCCAATAATTAAGGTTTTTGATTCAGTCAAAGGTGTTATGTCTTTTTCTAACGTACCGAACTTCTTCCTTTACTTTTATGCCTTACGCGTTCTATGTTCAACTGACACTCTTATCTGCATTAATTTCTCCGACTATCTTATGGTATATTTCAAACATTAACTATGCTAACTTCGTTTTTGCATTCTTTTGGGATCGAAACGTTGGAAAAAACTCCTCTTCATCTTCGCTTGCATTCAGATTACTTCCAACCTTTATGGTTTTTTTAATGGGTACATTGAAATTACCTATTTCCTAACAAAACCTCTGTACATATATTAATTCTCAAACACATTTTTTAGTTTAAGGCGATGCCATACGTAGTAATGCAAAATCATGTGTTTTTGGTTTGAAAACTTGGTCACCTAGAAATGTTTCAGATGCTTTAATTAAATACTGCGAGTAGAATACATTTTGGCCTTTGAAATAATCGAGTATTTTTTAGATAAGGCTTTTTATAAACTTTTTTAAGCTTTTTATATAATTTTTTAGATAAGGCTTTTTATAGACGGCCGGCATAGTCCAGTGGTAACGCATTGGACTGCCATTCTGAAGGTCGCGGGTTCGAACCCGGCGTGCGCAAATAAATTTTATTTGATTAATTTGTGTTATTTCACAATTAATTAATTAAAATAATATATAGTATATTTGCGGCACGTTCCAGAGTGGAAGATACTACCAGTATCGCCCTGGTGTAAGACCACCATTCAGAATTGAAACGTTGCTCCAAATGGCTTTAGCCGTGTTTAGTGACTAGATCTGAATAGCCAGGTACTTCCCCACCTTCCTCTTTCCCTTCCCCACTTACCTTCAGCCTCACAACATCCCCCAATTGGGGATGCCATAGTCTCACTGGCTCCAGACGGGAGCAGTTGGGACTCTTGTGAGGTATTCGCTATAAAAAAAAAAAAAAATAAAAAAAAATAAACCCAGAAAAAAATAATGTAAAAGCCTATGAAAACTGCTTTAAAGTTCAAAATCTCCTTCTTACGAACCCATTTTCGGTTATGATTTTATTGTATAATGTGGCAAATTAAGTTATTTATAAAATGATTGAAAAAAAAAATATTTATGCCTGAACATCCACAAAATAAAATAAAAGGCACTTTTTGGCCTTGTTTTTTTCTTGCATAAATCAAAACAGGCGGATGGTGTTAAACGGGAATTTAAACCTTATCGCCATCTACGTAAGGGTTGTTATTGATAGCGGCTCAATTTAAAATATTACACGACGTAGTGCATCGCCTTAAATCAATCATATATTTTCGTATCAACGTGATTTTTATCACATTTTTAAAAAAAATTCATTTGATTATGCTAATTTATAATCGTCTCAATATGTCCTGCAGTCTTTCCCAGCGGTGGTCCTTTGATTTTTTCGGTTATTTTCGAGATGACCGTTTACATTTTACATGATAATTTTACTATTTTTTATTGATTTAAAGTTTAATTTGTTTTAAATTTAAGTTTTTCTTCCATATGTTCGAGAATATTATTATATACTTATTTATGTCAATGGCGTATGTTGGTGGGAACGCTTAAACCCCCCCCCCATTAAATAAGAGAATAGTAGTTGTAGATTACGTTCCTGGAAAATACAACAATATGATTTGCATCTCTCCCAAAAAGCCTTCTAATTAATTCCCCCCCCCCTCTTTCTACCTTGCTACCCCCACCAGGGTTGAACTCCCCCATGTGAATGCTATAGCTACGCCGCTGATGACTGTATTTACTAGAAGTAATATAGGTAAATAGATCGTCTGTAATTCGCCCCTCAGTTTGTTAATGCCTTCAGTCGGCGAAACAGCATTTGTTTATTTATTATCACACGTGATAATAAATATACAACAGAAATTATAAATAAAGTGTTGTTTTTCTAAAAATAATCTTTAATATTATTATCCTAGCATCTGGACGATGTAGGCCCTCTGATTGGTCGAATTCAAATCGTGTGTTTCGGGTAAATTCCGCTAACTTGAAAATTAAGACCCGATTTCATACTAAAATAGGATCGCCTAATACGAGATTTCTTCAAAAGCATCGTTTCTGCTCATATATTTTTTGGATAATATCGAAGAAAATATGTTTTAGAAAGTTAAATCCATTGGATTAATTACATTACAGTAAAAATTATCCACAATTACGCTTTATATATTTGACGTCTGTCAAGAATCAAACATTCTAAGCATATTCTAAGGTTCCTTAAAAATGTCAATAACTCCTTTACCGGCCGCTGGAGTAGTTTTCGTATTGGCCGACAGAGCGACATACAAATACGTACAATTTCATTTATTCAAACAACTGTAATTATTTACGTAAAACTACTGTTTTAATACGCATTTACAAATAAAAGAAACATTTGATTCAACTTAATGACAATAAACAACAATATTTGCATTAACGATTTTGAAAAATATTGATATTTAATATTATTTACGTAAATAATAATTTCGCACTATTTTGACAGAACACCGATAAACGATTAACAAGTTAACGCATAATACACTTGTGTTTGTAGGAAGTATAGGCACTGCCAACCCAATAAAATAACATGAAACACACTCGGAAGATAGAAACGCTTCGTTGATTGTAAAATTAGCCAACAAATCTCTAATCTGACATGTACTTATATGTATAATAAAACAATCATTTTGCCAGGTATATATGTAATGGAATTTATATATGGTATTTATTCGGAATCGCTGGACAAGGATAATACGAAATATTTGTAAATAAAACCTTCTGATTTACCTTAGTTAATATAAAAGGAATCTGAATGCATTTGGGAAATTTTTAATTTTAGCATTTTATTTTTTAATTACGTAAAATGAAAATTCGCTTTCGTTGTATGGGATGACAGTCGGAATAATTTCTATTGATGACATTTTCTTTTGTTAGTATTCCTGATATGAGTGGCTAGAATTTTTACCATTTACTCTATGCAAATACTAGGTAGGTACTATTTTAGCTCAGCTCGAAAAATAAAATAAAGGTATTTAGGTGTGTTTTATAAATAAAGAAATATTTAAAAAAGGTTATTAAAGGTTAGGTTGGGTTAAAATGGGTTAGGATAGGTTAGTTTAGGATAGGTTAGGTTGGGTTATGCTAGGTTAGGTTAGGTTGGGTTAGTATAGGTTAAGTTAGTATATAGTTTAGGTTAGATTAAGTTGGATTATTATAGGTTAGGTAAGGTTAGGATAAGTCAGGTTATGTTAGGTTAGGTAAGGTTAGTTTGGGTTATTATAGGTTAGGATAAGTCAGGTCATGTTAGGTAAGGTAAGGTTTGTTTGGGTTATTATAGGTTAGGTTAGGTTGGGCTATTATAGGTTAGGTTAGGATATAGGTTAGGTTGGATTATTATAGGTTAGGTTAGGTTAGGATAGGTTCGGTTAGGTTAGGTTAGGTTAGGTTAGGTTGGATTATTATAGGTGAGGTTAGGTTCAGTCAGGTTGGATTATTATAGGTTAGGATAGGATATAGGTTAGGTTAGGTTAGGTCGGATTATTATAGGTTAGGTTAGGTTGGGTTATTATATGTTAGGTTATTATAGGTTAGGTAAAATAAAATAATAATGATAAAAATGCCCAAATAAATAGTTTATTGATTGTATTACATTATATTTTCAATTTTCTCTAGCCGCTCATATCAGAAATACCGACAAAAGAAAATGTCATCAACAGAAATTATTCCGGCTGTCATTCCATACAACGAAAAAGAATTTTCATTTTACGTAATTAAAAATTAAAAAGTAAAAATTTCCCAAATGCTGTTCTATTCCTTTTATAGTAATTAAGGGAAATCAGAAGATTTTATTTAAAAATATTTCGTATTTTCCGTGTCCAGCGATTCCGAATATTTACCTATATCAGTTTACTTATACCCATTTAGGCAATTATTCGGGAAAGGTAAACTTTTACCCGAACAACTGTCATCCTTATTATGCCTAAACTCCTTCCTGTTCCGTGTTTTTACAATATATACCCACCCTCTCTCTGTGAATGAGCTAATATCTACATATTAAATGTAACTGTTGTTAGTATCACTAAAACAGGGCGAAGCCCAACGAAGTGCCTCCCGCAGGGCCTAGCAGCAAAAAACCCGCGGATCAGGTTTTTAACTGCTAGTTATAATATTATTGAGTCAATAAAAGAAAAGCTTTACATTAAAAATAAAAAGATTTTACTATCCTTAAGTACTTTTTTTATTATTTTATTTTGTTTCTCAAATAAAGTAAAATAAAATAATAAAAAATAATTTCTTGACACAAAATTCTGTTTTTCACACTGTCACAAATAATGAATGTCATTGATGAGATGATATTTTGGTGAGAAAATCTTAAAACTGTTGGTATAAACTTCTTGTCATAAAAAACTACGAATTACGCAGAAAGTTAATACAGTTAGGTCATAGACATATGATTAATTCCTATGTCTGTGAGTTAGGTATATTATGCCTTTAGCGTGAACGATGCCTACATTTTTATATACATATATTAATTTATTTTTTTTTAAAAAGAAAGACAAACATTCCCGGGTTACAAATAACCTGACAATATTTGAAAATCTCCTACTACCACCACAGTAAGCTGAAAGTGTTGCTTGTGTTGTGATGGAGGACTTAGCCAGCCGAGGAATTGAACACACTACGCCTGGGTGACCCAAACGCGATGTCAACTCGGCCACCGACCGGTCACCGATCCAAGGTCTTCAACAGTCAGTTCGTTTTGTAAAGCAATGGAAGTTAGGATTGACTTCTAAAATGTTCGAAGCAATTTTGACAACTAATCCACATCTGCAGCATTGTAATTGATGTAACGTTTGATTGATATCTGCTTTAGCGATCTGGTTTGCGTGTGGTCGAGGTCTCTCAATGCTCCGCTGGTCCCACTGACAAGGAGATAGCAACTCCAACTACCAACAACTTCCAACTTGGCAAATACAGAAACAATCAAAAAAAGATGTAGAGGTGAAGAACTTCTACCTGGTTTGATTGATTTGACATTCATTTAAAAAATAAACATGATGCATTTGTTTGTAAGGCTTCCATACAATTACAAAGGTAACTGTTGGATATATTGTACATCTTGGCATAATATTTTATAGATTTACTCAATTGGTACAACAATGTTTCAAATTTGTTTTTCACGTTCAAAATTCTCCACTTTCGAGTTCGACATTACATTTTAAACAAATGAGGAAAACAACAAAACTTAATTTTTTAACGTTTTTCAAATTTTTAATGTTGATCTGAGAAGTAGATTTTAAATGTGTATTGTGATACAAAAATTTCCGAAATACAAAAAACCGTGTTGTTTGCAAAGCATCAAATATATATTTTTTTAAATATCTAAGAATATCATGTAGAATTTTGGAAATTACCAATAATTGCTAAACACCGTTTGGTTGAAGTAAAAAATATAAACTTGGATCATTGTGCTATCTTAAAATAATATTCATTTTCCTATGAGTCACTGTATGTATTTGTTGGGTGAAGAGAATACACGAAGAACTTTAACTTAAAATTGAAAAGTAAAAGATAAGATAATTAATAATTAAAACAAAAGAATGTATAAGGCAAAGGAAAACCATTCCGAATAAAACTTTAATATGTGATTTCGTTACGGTAACCCATTTTTTTTCAATTAGGTGTATTGTCATCTTTGTGATAAATACTCAGCATAGGTAGCATTGTGGTTACGCCAATCATAAAAAGAACTACAAATTTACCAGATAGGTAGACTTATTTACATTCATTTAAACGAATGCTAATACCACATCAATCATAAACGTTCTTCTAAGCCGGTCTCCAACCGGTGTACGCAAGACAATCCAACATACCTCCCGTCTCTTGGACAAATAATATACTAGGTACCAACGGTAATAATGGAGAATGGTAGTCGCGGAGTATTCTTAATACCAACAATAATAATGAAGCATGGTAGTCGCAGGGCATTCTTCACTTTGTTATCGGGAGCGGCCGCGTCATAGCCGTCAGGAGCTGGGAGTTGGGAGCTGGGAGCTGTGAGGAGATCAGGGGAGCTGATAGCGGGAGTAGAGACCCTGGATCTCTCTGCTCTCGGCTGAAGGCTAGAGTGAGCCGCATTCAGATGTCCAGCGTTTGTTGGAGATTTAGAACTTTCTTATGTTATGCTTTGTTGACAAGTAATATTTAAAAACTATTTTTATTAAAATACTAGCAATACTGAAATATAACGGGATACTATATAGTAAATCTAGTTGGATAAGTTGCACCTAATTGATAATGACAGAAAGCGCAGACCCTTGAAAAATCACAAAATATGACTTTACCATTTTCACGATTAACCGTGAGAAATTTAATGAAATACCTAAATACATTTCAAATATTTTTCTGAAAAAAAAACGTGTTATTATAGGCAGGCGTTTTATCGCTTGTCTGAACTGATGACACAATCAGTTCCAATATTAAAATGACAATACAAAGCAAATTTGAGTTCATTGAACCAGATTTCACATTTCTCGCAAGACTTACTAATGCACAGCACAGACAACCGAAATTATTATATTTTATTTAAATTCCATAATATTTTCTTTCTGTAAGTGGTAACAATTTTTACCTTGATGGTGGAGAATTGACAAAGTCACGCATTAGTCTGCAGTGCTTATAATAGAACCTTTGCATGAAAGCAGAACGTTCACCACTCAGGCATTTTTTGTACAGGGTGTTTGTATCGATCGATCGGCGATTTCACCTTTGCTGGCCATCGCTTGTGTGAGAAAGAAATGCGACTTGATAAAGAAGTAAATCCCTGAATGTCGGATATTAATCCGACAGCCGCAGCCAAGCCTCTGCGCCCACTGCCACTACTCTGCTACTCGGGACTCTTACAAACAAGGTCTGTGTGGCCGGGAATCAATTTGTTGACCAATCTAGGAATGTGTTGGATAAAGATTATTTACCCGTTTGATTGAGACGAAAACGCGATAACATCTAACTTTATATCAATGTAAAGGTAAGGTTTTATTTAAAAACATAGCAAGACAAAACATATCATTGTTCTGTTCGTGGTAGCGTACTAAGTGGCTACTCTCCTAAGATATTTGAATTCTCCAGTGGAAACAACCCAGAGGCAGACCAAGGAAGTGATGTACATACTGCATGGAAAAGGTTGGGCAGGACGGAGAGAACTAAGGACTGGAGGCGAATGGCGAGAGACCGCAGTCAGTGGAGAGCATTAATGTAGGAGGCCAAATCTCTCCCAACGAGATTATCGCGATGAGGATTATTTAAAATACTAAATTGGTTCATACAATATGTTCTCAAATTCTCATTCGAATTTTGCTTATAATACCAACAGAAACAAAGAATCTGAGAAGGATCTTGCCAACAAAAGAACTCATCTTATCTCAAAAACAATAATTCCACCGAGCAAGATATTTAATTCAACAAAAATTATTGAACACATCCAAATATCGCCTTACCTCTAACATGTAATTGATTTAAGCTTAAAAACTGATATATTTCCTAGTTCTTTGAAACAGTCCATAATAATCCCATTCTTTAAAGCAGGTGACAGACTATCCGTAAATAATCACTGAACAACATCTTTACTTAGCGCAATATATAATTTGCATTATTTGGCGTATTTTGTATAACGTATGTTCGACTATCATGATACGGACTTCTAGTAGGGTGGTCGATAAAGCTAAAATAACAATGTGACATGTAAACGGTAAAATAAATAAATAAATCTCTAATACATATACACGGGTTATAAAACTACTTTCTACCTCACACCTAAAGCAAGCTTTAATGATTCAACTGTTTTCTGCTAAATACGCGAATTTTGACTAATAACAACCATAGCATTAAGCCAACTTAATGAGTCGTTAAATGAAGGTATCTAATTGCTTACAAGATAAAAGTGATATAAAACGATGTAAAGGGCACTAAACGGCTAGTTTTGTAGAAATAGGTGATACAATCTTACGACCTAATCAGCTGGTTGTAAACCTAAGTTTAAACATCTACCTGTTTCTCTACCATTTACCGCTCATCCGTTCACTTCTGACACCTGCTTTTTCTTCTCTTTTTGTATTCCACTCAGTATAATCATATCGTTTTACTACGAGCATCTCTGGCACAATGGTGAAAAAACTTTTTGTGATTTTGTTGCTTTGGTCAACAGGTAATTTATATTGATCCAAAAACGTAGAACTGTTACTTTTTTACTATGCGTCGTAGGAACGCGTGCTTTTATAGATATCGTGTTTCTATTTCGGGTTCAGCAAATAAATCGCTAGTCCAGCCTACAGATATCTGAAAAAAATCCTCAACATTTTGCAAAGCAGATTGTAATGTAGATTTAATAAAATTGGCGGTTTGGAGTAGGTGGCTGGGAAATGCTGTGTATATATTATGAATGGTTGGTAATTCAATGCAAGACGCTCCATAGCTGTCCATAACCACGCGTACAGAGCACTGTTCAGCCTCCCCTGGCGTTGCATCGGTTTGCAGATGTTTGAAGAGTGAAGGGGACATGAGTTTGTTGCACAAAGTAGCACTTCCGAAAATCAGAGTACATTATTGTACAATCTTGTATTCAATCCTTTTAACAGGACAGTGTCGCACACACTACTCTGTTTCTATGAATTAAACGAGATTATTATAGCACCTGTAACTGTACCGGTATCTTCCCAGAAAATTTTTTTTTTTGTTGCACAAGAACATATCGTTTTTAAAATTTATCGACTTCTGTGTCCTTCCATATCTGCTTTAAAATTCTATGCATGGCATCCCCAACTGAGTAATTACAAAAATAAAATTTTGAGATTTTTTCGAAATTTACATGAAAAAAAAGTATTTTTGCTTTTTAACGCGAAAAAATATTTGTTTTAGTATAAACCAGTCCAAAAACAAGGTGAATTTATAAATATTTAGCCATCATGTCGCAGCAGTTTTGTAACTTATTTCCTATTTTTAAAGGTTTTAATGTTAATTTTCCATTTGATACCATCGTAATATTTGCGTTCGTGCTGCATTCGATTAGGTAAATAAAAAGGCGTGCGGTAACCTTATGCAACTGGTTTTGTGTTCATCGGGGTTTTTCTGTATTCTCTGCAGTTTTGATATCTAGGCTAGTAAGTAGTATGGTAGTCAACCTGACTACGTCGTGTCGGCTCCCGAATTGCACCAACTTATAATGAAATGTTTGTGCTTAGACTAGACTAAGCGAGTAGTTTAAAGTAGTCGATTATGAACCAACCAGTTCTTTATGCCGACCTAATGATTTTTTAAGGTACACAATTTAATACCCAAGGACCGACCACTGTGCGGCACATATTTACATATTATTTTCAAGATGTAGTGTGGAAATGATGTAATGAAAAATATGATCAAAACAGGCTGTTGATACTCGATAAATTCAGGAAAAATGCACCTAAAACCAGATAAAGAGAAGTTATTGATCAAAAAATACTTAAGATGAGATACGTCAACACTTGATTTGGTTCAAAGCGTTCAAATGTGGGATGGACATTATATTTGGTAGGTTTCAGTTAGCCAAGGCATTTGAAAAAAACGTGTAGTATAAAAACTAGTTAACCCAATAAATTATTGATAACGCCAAAATATTAAGTGATTTTTATCAATATTCTTTCTCTAAAAAAACTACATATAATATTTATTTTAGTTCAAAAAAATGCGAACTGCGTCGTTCGTATTAAACAACTGCATTATTAGTATCAAATATTGCCAAACTGCATTATCTGTATCAAATATGGCCAACTGCATTATAAGTATCAAACATGGCCAACTGCATTGTTAGTATCAAACATGGCTAACTGCAGTATTAGTATCAAATATGGCTAACTGCATTATTAGTATCAAGCATGGCCAACTCCATTAATAGTATCAAACATGGCCAACTGCATTAATAGTATCAAACATGGCCAACTGCATTATTGGTATCAAACGAGGCGAATTGCATTATTAGAATTAAATATGGTGAGCTGCATTATTGATATCAAACATGGCCAACTGAATTATTAGTTTCAAACATGACCAAAGTCTCAAAGCTTATTATGAAAAAGACCGAAAACAAAACTTAATATAAAAAAGTGGCCAAGTACATAAATGGCCTTAGTAGCACTGCAAACCCTGCAAGGTTCAGTAGTTTAAAATGTGAATGACGGTATATTTTACCTCAATAAATAATTAAAACTTGATATTAAATATAAACTAATGCTATTTAAGTGTTTTGCTTCTCGTAAAACGTAATGATCTTTTCTCCATCTTTATTTCTAGAGGCCTCAACTTTCTTACGTTGAGTAAATAAAAGAGGCAAGTTTACAAAATCCCGTTTGCAATTGATTGTTTAATTATTTATTATAATACGAAATTAATATAATTTATAAGTGCTTGATATCAAATGTTTCAGTACACAGTGATGGTTTACCATTGCCAACTTTTCATTACATAGCTCTTCTGATGGTACCTCATCGGGGCCATAAAATCCTTAATTCTTAATTAAAGTTTTTCCAAGACTGAAAGTTTAACGATTTGCGTGTGGTATTTAACGTGTTTAATAATAGAGACCTGACACTCGTAACACCTTTACCTCCACCAACCACATTAATGGAGACCTTATTTTGTAAGTTAATCTTATTATAAATGAAATGACACGGCACAAAATTACGAATGTGAATATTTAGACTTTGAAAACATAAATTGTTAAGCAGGCTTAAGGGTCGTGTCATGATTTTTGCGATAAACCTTAACAAAAAATTTGGTTGGTATTTGTAGTTGTTGGTATTTGGACATAAAACAGATTTTTCAATGTAGATATATTAAAAACAAAATCAGCTTTTAAACCCACCGATAACCTACGTACTCTCCAGATAGAAAATGATCGTCCCTTGTCGTTTCTTTTATTTTGTCCGATCGAGAAGAGTTTTTTAGCGTTCAAATTGAACACTCTGTAACCTACACGAAGTTTCATATTTATTAATGTCTTATATAATTATTTCTAATGTAAAATGTGTGGTTAGTAATTACACTAACACTAAAATGATTACGCGTGTACCTCTCCTCCACCATACTATTACAAACCGCACTCATTTATCTCAATAGGCAATCTGTCAAGTGCATAGATGAACCACTAAAGTGATCAGTGAAAAATTATCTACACTTAGCTATTTGATACCAAAATCAAGTATCTAATTTGATAAGCTGGATATTTTATTTACGTCAACTTTTTGGCAATTAAAAAGTATCGTTTTAGCCAAAGTACCCATTTAAGGCAAGACAATACCTTAAAATAAAGCCAGAATTTTAACTGCGCGGCCCTGGTGTATTGAAAAGTACCGGGGTTGAAGTTGCCCTATCAAATCTCTAAAATGAAGTGGGAATCTTAACAACATAAATGATGAAGTCGTGTAAAACAATTTTCGGCGCGCGGCCCAGCGTAATGGATGGACCTACGGTCGACTTTACCCTAGCAGACCTAGAGAATCGATCTTTCCGTGGGGTATATTTTAATTATTTCTGATGATCGTATTACTAAAATCTCAAATGTTTCTAAATGGATCTCTCGGGATGTTAATAATTCATCTTCTAAAAAAGTAAAATCTGGTGATTACCGCTAATTTTATAGTTGAAAAAAGTTTTATAAAAAATTTAATCCGTCTTACAAAAAAAAATAATCGTAGGGTCCTGTTTTTATTAATCTTTAATATAAATAACATGTATCCGTAGAGATCCCTATAGAAACATTTGAGATTTTATTAATACGTTTAACAGAAATAATTAAAATGTAAGCGTGGAGCAAAGCTGTTATTAGTCTTATGTCGCCAGTAATATCTGTTAACAAAAATCGACAAGTGCCGCCCGGCTTTCGAATAAGCTAAGCGTGAACAACAACATTACCAAAATTCGACAATTTATTATAGAAATGTTCCTGCTCTCAGTATTTATAATTCATCTGACATGTGATATGTTTATGATCAGAAGGAGTATTATTAAACAACGTTTGTTTCGTGTACCTATGTCTTTATTACTCGAAAGGGGGGTGTCAAATGCGAGCTTTTGGTCATTAGTTTTAATGTTTGATCGCCAGGGCGTGAATATTTAGCGAGTATATTAATACAAGCTAATACGAAACGTCAGCGTTTCTAGCCAATAAATCGTAAATTAACGACATTTTTCAATAATAATACTGTCATAAAACAAAACTACAAAACGCTATTCATATTAAATAAATCTTCAGTCACCTTTATTGGTGTTTATGAATATATAATTTTTACCAAACACGTAGGTAAGTAAATAATACGTTTTATTGCCTAAAAAATCTGATCAGCCGGTTTTATAATATGCTACGAGTATAAGCCACCGAATGAGAGGTAAGAGAGTATTTTTAAATTATTGGGAGAAGGTATTGTTGTAATCTCTTTATAGCGCATTGACCAATCAAAAACACAAGTTGCGGAGAGAAAAATATCTTTACTCTCACTCAAAGTATCTAAGTCACATGCAGAACCGGTCTCGGAAAAACAAGTACCTAGTCAAAAGCATAATAATATTCTTGTTGATTGTAAAATTATACTATAAATATTTCTTGAACACTTTGCGTAGATACTTACTGTCCAAATATGATTTTCAATTTTCAGCTTCAATTTCAACACCGGCAATCCGGGCGTTGATTTTATTGTAACATTTATTAACATAGATTATTATACTGGGCTGATAGTGTGAAATCGCCTCGTTATACTATTAGCTATTTTTGAAATTTGTAGCGTATTTAAAATACGCTATACATATCTCATTTTATAATTTTCCCTAAAAAACAAGTAAAATTATATTTCTGGTTTACGCATTTAAAATAAACATTACCTTTTCTAAAAAATAAAATTTTAGTATCAAACGTGAAAAATTTTGACTTAATTTTCTGCCCCAATCGTAGAAAAATTTAGACAACTCGATATGTCGAAAACATTCGTTTTGTTTGGGGAATTTGTAAGAAACTGTAACTTATAATGAGAAATATGAATAATTTATTTTGGCTATTTTCAAGATTTCATTGATGACATTAGTTATAAATATTTGAGGCAAACTGGAAAGAATTATTATTTCTCTTTCAATATCAAAAAACTAAGTATTTCCGCTTGATGGAAAAAACTTTTATAAATATGGACGCCCGGTCATATTTGACCCTGAAACGCTGTAGGGGTTAAATCAGTTAAAATAATAATTCTTACACATAAATTATTACACATCAGAGAAACAAAGAAAAATTTAAGATATTGCTTACCTATCTTATCTTTTATATTGTAAACATGAAAGTAATTTCTACAATGTTATGTAGAAAGTAATTTTTCCAATGATTTGAATTTATTGTTATGAATTTGTGTTACATTATCTACTTTATATGAACTAAACCCATCAAATTGATTGTGCTGAAACGGAAAACTTTTCCAGTTGGACAGTCAAAGATTCATTATTCTGTTATTATATTTTTTTAGTATCTAAGTAAATTGTCCCAGTGCTTATCACATTTTGGAGAATTGGTGTTTGTCTAAGATTTCTGTTATTTTGAAATGTGTAAATGTTTTTAATCAATTTTGTGCCATGTAAAGCGATTGTCTGCGTTTTTTATAAGCAGCACACCGTTTTAAAAATCTTTCACTTCATTTAAATTATAATTTTTATGATTACTCACATTTTTCCCGTTGAAACCCTAATTTTCTTCATTAGCTACGAATTCACCTGAAGTTCTCATGTTTATAACACTTACTACATTTTCTTAAGGTTTACTCCTTCCGTGAATTGAACATAGTAGGTTCTAGTAGCTTTTTCTGTACACACTGGGCATATTTATCTTGATCACGCCTGTATTATTACATTAAATGTGTTTTAAAGCATTTTTTTACAGAAAAGTGAGAAAAGCAACACCAATAAAATACCTCAAATTACAAATTGCCCCAAATAAAGGTAGACGCGCGATGCCATAAATAAGCGTGGAGGTAATTACAGTGTAGACCCGACGTAAGGTCACTTCTGTGTAACTTTTCGGGATTACTTCGCCACCGAGACGGATTGCTGGTCATTCTTTAATTTACGGCTAAACTGAAATATGATTAATGACTGTATTTTCGATGCTAGAGGAATTAAAACCGTTTCTCTACTAGGATTATTATAATATGTAGTAACTAGTCATTTTATTTGTTTTTCCAATGGAGTTTTTATTTCGATATTTCCTTCAACGATTTACAAAACTTATATTTCGAGATCTGTGTTTCCTCCCTCCAACAACATTGGTTTCTCCAAGACCCAGCTTCACTCCTGTGTGTAGGTAAAAATGCCTACAAACGCTATACGTGAGGTAAAATTAAGATGTGGTATGAGGAACGACTAGAAAACGGAGAAAACTTACTGATATAAAATATTGCTAATTTTTGAAGAATTTCTTTCAAATTATTTGTAATCCGTTTAAAAACGAGACTGCGGGACATAAAATAATGAATTGATAGGTTTCTTGTTAATCGTAATTATATATTATCAAAGAAAATGCAGGTACACGAACAAATGTTCCGATATATTGAGGATGTACTAAAAGTAAAAAGTAACAGTGAACGGCCAGCTCCGTTTTTAAACGCATTTTAATCAATCAGCAAATATTCATTTGTTAAGTAAGATCCGAATGGAATACAAGGCTGTAAGCGTAATGTATAAGATTAGGAAAGGTACGCATATATTGTTTGGGCATGTAGAACGGATGCACAAATAAATGACAGTAAATATAATATAAGAGCGAATACTAAAAGAAGTCGGAGACGCCCAAGGAAGACATGGCACGATAAGTGAATTAAAATCTTCGGTCGGGTCATATCAAGAGTCACACTACCAGAAAAGTGTATATGAATGTGAATGAAGCAAGAAGTGTCGGCTTAGAGTTGTGTGGCCTAGAGGTCTATCTGCTCTGCCCAACCCTTTGGAGAAACGATGTGGTGATTAATGATATGATTTATTTTACCAGAATTCAATTTGGGAGGCGGGTATGGGTACCGCCGCCCCGGGAACCATTTATTGAATAACCAACATCCCTGCCATAGGTCATTCCATAAGGTTCGCTACGTGAGGTCACTTAGCAGCATGGTGTGGGCAATGTCTAGGTTTGTCTGGGTGATCATATTTCCTTTAATATGGATGGAGGTGTATTGCAAACTCAATACCACCCTGAAATTGGACACTTTTTTTAATGCATAACATAAGACCATAATAATAATGGCGTGGTACGCAGGTTGCATAAACTTATCACAAACAACCTTTGTTCTTCGATTGATGGTTTTTTTAAATACTCGATCAAACCACGAAAGGTTCGAAATTTTGTCTATCATTCACTTCCATTAGGGAACATGATAATTATTCGACAAAATTAAAATACAAAGTTACATCATTTATGGCCGTTTTTCAAAATATGCAGTAAACTTTAGGCATAACTGGAGAGTTGTAAATAATAATAATAGGCTTCATATAAAAAGCTCGCCCTTCAGAAGGTGTCGGACGCTAACGAGCTTTGAGCAAAGCTGAAAGAATTATTAAGGACTCTTATTTTGAGGCACAAATTCTCAGAAAAAGAGTTTACAGAGCCAAGGAAATATTATGTGTTGGGACCTAGTAACTTTATGGAAAATCTTTCACTAACCTTCAATGGCTTCAATAGTTTACGGAATATTTCACCAAACTTCAATTGCTTCAATAATTTACGGAATCTTTCACTAAACTTCAATGGCTTCGATATTTTATGTAATCTTTCACTAAACTTCAATGGCTTCAATAATTTACGGAATCTTTCACTAAACTTCAATGGCTTCAATAATTGACGGAAACTTTCTCTAAACTCCAATGTATTCAATAATTTACGGAATCTTTCACTAAACTCCAATGGATTCAATAATTTACGGAATCTTTCAATAAACTTCAATGGCTTGAATAGTTAAATCTTTCGCTAAACTTCAACAGCTTCGATAGCTTACGGAATCTCAGCTAGTTGTTATCTTGATTTGATTGTAGCGCTTCTATTGCAACCTACTTTGGATAATAATGATTCAGATAACACATCTGCCCTGATGATGGACACTGCAATGCTGTCCGAAACGTTGGCTAAAGAAGGAGTTAGCGCAACACGGCATAACACCCCAAAAACAAATAACAAAAATACTTTGGATATTTTTTTAAAGGTCTTTCTAGATTTCCTGGTGAAACTATTATTTTAATGTCATTGATATACGCAACCTCTAGACCTCAGACTATACCTACCTGCAACAAGCAAACTTCATGGTTCCTGCAAAGGAATATTAGTATTTAAAAATACATTTTGGTAAATGTGTTGACTTCAAAAGTTGAGGATTTTTTTTAAGGTTTTATTTTTTAACTCTCGGAACCATTGTTGTAGTAAATCGGAATTAGAAATGATTATTGATTGTTTTTATTTATTTAGAAATAGACTACACCAAAGTAGGCGTTTTTTTTTCTAATTATGGTGGTAACCACGGTAATTGCAAAACGTAAGTAATAATAGCAACAACAAAATTATCTCAAACTATCGGAATACATGACCGTTTTAAAATAAAATTCATAAACATGTATGTGCTTTATCTATTTTTAACAGCAAAAGCATAAATATCAAAAATTCTTTGAATAAATCTTACTTATTTCGTGTTTGAAATCAAGAGTCTATTCCAACCATTAATAAGTAACATGTTTCTTAATAATTATTGGTCAGTGGTATCTGATATCAATTGAAAGAAAAAACAAGCATTTAGCTCTACATTCAAAGCAAAATATATTACAAAAATAGATCGACCTAATCAAACTATGCATGTTATAAAAATATGTATATCATTTTGCTGTGTCCTTTTAACGAATATAATCCCCGCCCCACAGTCACACAAAGGTGTATTAATTAAAACATTTAATTATCTGTGTCTAATGGCATTTACATTTTTATGCTTTTATGTTTTACACCGGTCATTAAAGTCCTTAACATGTGAAAAAAACCTAGTGCAGAAATCGTCCTTATTGTAATGATAATTGCTGATAATTAAGAGCGTGAATGATGGGGAATATCAAACAGCGTTCGCTAGACATTTTATTAGCTATTTCCCCGCAGTAAGATGACTAGCGACTTTCATGCATAAAATTGAGGTATTATTTTTTATCGAAATAAAAACTTTAATTAATGCGTCATCGGCGTTATTAATCTAACATTTATTTATCAAAAATAACGATCAGCTCATCTCGCCATTTGTCAAAATCTGTCAAATACCCCATAGACATATGAATATTCATATGTCTGTGCAAATACCCCCATAGTCCTAATGGCTCCGACAATCGACAGCCAGTGAGACTCAGTGTTCACATAAAAATTAATAAAACCTTGAATTGACGCAAATTTTGCAAAATGTAGAAAATTCTCATAACTCTTGGCAAGAATTAATACATGGTCTTTTAATCAATACTAGTATGACACTACTAATTAGAGATCAAATTATGATGATTTGGTATACTTTTTAACTGTGCAAAACATTTGTCTTAAAAACAACAACAATTCTTTGTTTAATATTGTGTAATAAGTATTAATCACGGAAGAAACTCTATCGAATTATTATTTCACTTCATGGACGAAATGAAGTTCTATATTAGACTTGAGACCAGGTTATAAATCAAATGAAAACATTTTATTATAATTCTTCGGCATTTTCAATAATAACACTTACACAATATTTTTAATGAATGGCGTTATTACATTATCTATTATAAAATAGATAATTGTATCTGAAAGTCATAAATTAAAACGTTAAGCTCTGTTGGGTACAAAAGCGAAACGTTCCTAAATAACGTAATCGCTGAACACAATTCATTATTTATTATACATTATTCTAAGTGAAGATTGGAAATAAGAGATTTAATTAATTTTAAAGAGGATGAATTATTCTGTTATTACTGCTCTGGAATAGCCATGATATGTTGATGAGTGATGTTTCTATGATTGGAAAGTGTAATTCAAAAATGCGATTTTTTTATTTATATAAATTAATTTTATTAATGGTGCTTGGTTTAGTATACCATGTCCTTTCAGTCACGTAGTATATACCAAAGATTAGAATTTAAATATACGTCGGTTCTGGAGACCGGTGTTTTGTAAAATGCAAAAAAAATATTATAATAACAACAGTAGTCTTTTTCCAGAATGCGGGGAGGTAAGTGCAATCCCACAGATCACATGAAAAAAGTATATAGTTACATGTGTAAGAACATGTTTATAAATAAGAATTAAAAAATAAGTGTAAAGTTTAAGGAAGTAAAGTGGTATCATAAGAGAATGTATCATGTATATTTTTTTTATTAAATGTATGTAGTAAAAATAAAAAATTAAATCATTTATTGGTCGCTTATATGCGTCATTGGTCCATCGGAGTTAAGATTGTAGGGGCCAATATCTTTATCGAGGTGACCGGGAAACTCATCACAATGACAATTCAATACACCGTTAAAAAGTGATATAAAGTCGTAAAAAGTGATGGAACAAAAACTAGATTTAATAGGTTAACTAAGTTAGGATTATGTTAGGTTTTTTTTCCATCACTTTTAATGACCTTTTAAAGCCACTTATCGCTTTTTAAAGGTTTGTTGAGTTATCACGGAACACTTTCTCTTCAATGTTCCTCGATGCTTGCTTCAGTCAGGCGGGATCCGATGATGGCGACATTTCAAGAGTTGTTGGTCCTTCTCATCAGTCCTGCCATCCTTCTTATTACAGCTGCAAATCCAGAAAAATTATATTCCGTGAACATCGAGGAGGCACTGCAATTCATGGAAAGTCCAAGTAATAAAATTAGGGCTTCCCATTTCAGCGGTGGAACTCATTATATTGTGATTGTGTTGTAATGCTCCTTCTTGGTAAGTGATTGGTCATCCTGTTTTCCTTCTTTTCATACCTTGTTTCATTCATTACACATACGATCATCCAATTCCAGCAAACACCATTTTATTCCGTCTCGTTTTAATTCATTTACAGTCCACTTGAAGCTGTTATTCGGAAGCAGTTTCGGATTCAACAGGTACCTGTATGGTTACTTAATTTAGTTCCATTATTTTGCATATTACCCATATGCACCCAATAATCTTCAGTGATATGTCAGTTCTGATTGATGGTCTGTCACCAGTTGGCGATACTGCGGGTATCCTTCAGGACTAATCACATGAATACGCAGATAATGTTATTATATTTCTATGTATGACTACAATTGATTTACCTAAATCAGTATTTCCAACAAATGTGTCAGTACTTATCCATTTCGCGTTATTCTCGCACTTGATCATTTTATTTCACGACACTCGCATAGCAACGTTAAAAGTATGAAGATATTTTTCGATACAACGAAAATTTTATAGAATAATTCGTTATTCAGTAGTTATAACTAAATATCTACAAGTGGGATTCAGTGACATTGTTCACTGTTTTTAATAAATAGAAAAAAATATTAGTCATTCAGAATATATCGAGAACACGTGTTCTTTTCCTAATAAATATCACGATGGAATGTGATTAGTATGTCAATATTTGTATGAACACGTGTTCAGTCGCCCTAATAAAACATTCGCTTTTGGTTGATACTTTGTTACGAACTATGTCAATTATTTTGTTGAAGGCCTGCAGTCCCGTTTTTACCATAATTTTAATAAATTAACAACATTTCATATCAGTAAGTTTTCTTTGTATATAATAGTTCGGTTTTCATTAAAAATACTATTTTGGTTTGATTGAGGATTAAACCTTTCTCACCAAGCACTGGAGTCAACCGCGCTAACAACTGAGCCGAATCCCTAATAGGTAAGAACGACATTTACGTCAAATATTAACTGCTCTGTAATGTCCTCCAATTTCTAAGAAATATGTGAATTTCCGCGTGTGTAAGCGGGTTGCCACTTAGTTGATAGAATGCAATGTCATCGACAACGCGATCGGATGTCGGTAAGCTGGATAATTTCCATTTCAACTCGATCGGATGTCGGGAAGTTGGATAATTTCCATTTCAAAAATATGCATTCATTAATTCATTAACGAAAACAAAAGTGAATTTCAAATAGCTGTATTCAACGGTTCCATGATAACTCAACACAGTGACAATTCAACAGACTTTTAAAAAGTGATATAAAGTCATCAGAAACGATGAAAAAAAAAAATTTTAACCTAACCTAACCTACCCTAATATTTTAACAAAAATGTCACAAACGTACGAAAGATTCACAAATACTGAGCCTAGTTAATAAAGTTTTTGTTTCATCACTTTCCATGACTTTATATAACTTTTTAAAGATGTGATGAATTATCATTGTGATGATTTATCCGGTCACTGTACTTAACAACTGGTTAGGTAAGATACAAAAAAATTTCGTTTTCTGGTTTTTGCCCACTAAAAATTCAAATACGTAATGAAATACCAATAGTTATACTTTTTGTTCTGGAAATTCGGTAAAGTCGGAAGAAACCATAAAATCAAAGTTTGCGAGAGGTGGCAATCGCAGAAAAAGACGTGATGTATTTGCAATAAAAACAAGAGGTTAAACTTTAAGGAATCCCATAACCGAAAGCCACAACAGTCACCAGGCGATATTGGTAAAATTTATACATTCTTTCGAAGGCAATTAGATGAAACGATACCTTTCACGACATCAGACGCCGATCACGAGTGGGCCATATCTCCGATTGCGGGGCTCAGTGCCGGGCCGGTTCCCGCCGTTCGATTCCCGCCCATCCCCTGCCCCCGCCCACCCCGCCACCCCCGCCCTACCGCGCCCGCCCTTATTTATTGCCTATTAGTGGACCGGGGGCCGCGGGGCCGTTTCATCTCGAGACCCTTTTTGTTTTCTGCCGCTGATTGCCGCTGTTAAGCCCTAACCGCCCGCCAAAGAACATGCGAAAAATCAGGCAAAATACACCTCCGAATAAAAAGAAACAGCCCATCAAAATTTTCTCAAATCACTCACCTTAATGTTGAATAGTTTTTTTTATTAGTTCTCTGGTTGCTTTCGGTTCTCAGCCTTTAGGCGTGTCAGACAGCGAGGCGAGGCATAACCCCGTGTGAGAAAATCACATCATTTTTATTATTATTGTGAACACTTCCTCTGTTCTTTTACTCGTCTTATCCGCTGGCTAATGATCGCCGGAATGGATCGATTAAACGTGTATCGATTTATTGACATTAGTTTTTAATACGTTTTTTTAAACACCTTTTACCAGAATCAAATAACAATTGAGTGTACCCACCTAGATACCTAATAAATTACAAATAATAATAATAATAATAATAAATACCCACAAATAACTTTATAATATTTATGTAGTTTACAATTTAACACAACGATGACAGAACAAATAACTAAATGACACTAAATAACTTTTTTCATTAATTTAATTAAAATCCCAAAAAAAATCTCTTCACATACTTACCTAAACTGTGTGCAAAGTCGTAGTAAGTGCAAAAAGTTTTTCTTATGTCATAGCAAAATATTTGTAGTACAAAAATATTTTTGAAAAATTAAGAATATATGTATATATAAATGACGATTAAATGTACCTCCCCATCATTTCAAATTTTAAAGTAAAAATAGTTTTTTGGGAATGAAAGACTTTTGAACTAACCACTCATACGATTTTTGGCATATTATGGTAACTTTGCAAAAAGTCTTGAGCGATCTACATATACAAATAGAGTCAGACAAAATATAACATAAAAAAGGAACAGTAAGTTTTTTTACACTTTCGTGTTTTTTTAATGTTTTGTATTTTTTCTCACTCTATTTGTATATATAAGCATACACTTTGTATTATTTTATTAGTTTAATTTTGTTGCCTTATGATGCTTGTGTTAAGCGAAACCGGCCGGTCGGTTATACACAAAGTAATTACTGTTTTATTTCATCAATGTGCCAATAGAACAATTTTTATTTGGGAGGCGAGCTTGGGGACCGTCGCCTCGGGAACGATTTATTGGATAACCAAGGATAACGATAGGAGGGATATATTCATATGTCTGTCACTCTTGGACAAACTGACCCCTAGATTCCTACCAAACCTTCATACCTTTTAACTTCCCAGAACTTTCTCCCTTTCATTTCCTTAAAAAATACCATCCACACAGCATCTCCAAAGTTAACCTTTTTTTAAATATTTAGCTTTTTTACCTGGTTAAGGCATCTTAAAACTTGTGTGTGTTTGCAGTGTGACAATCCCCGTAGCAGGACGAAACTGCTTGCAGTGTAACAATCCCTGTAGCAGGAAGTAAGCTGCTCAGTCAATAAGTTGAAACCAAAAATTTAACGTTTTAAATCACGAACGCAAAATATTAACAATATATATATACATGCTTACTACGAATTAACGTAATATAAATAAATGCTTACTACGAATTAACGTTCAGCATGAGCTACGTATGTATTATATTACATGTGTACATTTCAATATAATATGTGTGCTTACTACGATTTAACGCTCAGCATGCGCAATGTATTTATATTATATCTGTGCTTACTACGATTTAACGCTCAGCATGCGCAATGTATTTATACTATTTATATTATATCTGTGCTTACTACGATTTAACGCTCAGCATGCGCAATGTATTTATTTTATATTTGTGCTTACCACGATTTAACGTTCAGCATGCGCTATGTCTGTATTATATTACATGTGTACATTTAAATATAATATGTGTGCTTACTATGATTTAACGCTCAGCATGCGCAATGTATTTATATTATATCTGTGCTTACGACGATTTAACTTTCAGCATGCGCAATGTATTTATATTATATCTGTGCTTACTACGATTTAACGTTCAGCATGCGCTATGTCTGTGTTATATTACATGTGTACATTTCAATATAATATGTGTGCTTACTACGATTTAACGCTCAGCATGCGCTATGTATGTACATTATGTGTATACATTTCAATATAATATATGTGCTTACTACGATTTAACGCTCAGCATGTGCTATGTATGTATTATATTACACGAGCGCATTTTAATTTAAATAAAATAATTTTGATAGGAACAAATTAGAGTTTTATTGTGAAAGACATCGTTATAGCTAAGAGAGCTTGATCAATAAATAAGATATAACCCTGTGAACATTATCATCAACGGGGAATCATCAATTAATATGCAATCGATACAGATCAATACGCATTAATATGTCACCAATTAAAATACTTCTACCAAGTTGACGTTTTAATCGCGGGTTAACTCTTCTTATTGTGTTTATCTCGAATACTAAAAGAAGTTATGTTATTTTTATTCGATCGATTCAACAAAACTTCAATGGTACTTTGTAGTCTTTCAATGGTTTTAAATTTCTGTTATCAAGCTATGTGTGGAGACTATCTTTATGTTTTTTTAAAGCCAAAAATAGGTAGATGTTGCCGCAGTTGGTGTGTTTTAAATTTTTGTTTTTAAAAATATTTTATTTCAAGAGCAAACATAATAATTATATTCCTAATGCGTTGGAAAAAACTCAATATAATGGAAGCATTTTATATTCAGATAGAAACAACTTTAGCTAACTAATATGTAACCGGAAGGATTTTTACTCAGAAATTCATTACATCAGATTTCATCATATTTCAAAGTTAAAATTCATGTTTTGTGAAAGTTTGATTATGGTCCAGTTGTTTCTCAGAACTAAAAAACAGATTATTTTACAAGCAATAATTATTCGCCTGAAACACTCATCCACATTGAAAAATCTCCTGATAAAAGATACATGACGCCAACGGGACACGAACCAGCGTCCCTTCGATTTCCGGTCGACAGCTCTGACCACTGAGCTATGGCGGCTTATCTCTTACCCGCGAAATGATTCAATATATACTAGTGTTTCATTCAACAATTACTGCTTGTTACATTTTTTCACCTGAAAACAACCAACTTTATTTTATATGAGAAAGGCATTGTAAGTGCTAACTCTCTCACTAGATGGCGTCTAGACAAATTGTCTACATTTTTAGGTGAAATACTTGAACTTGTCAAATATTAATTATTATTTTGGGTCCCGTTGGCGTCATGTATCTTTTATCAGGAGATTTTTCAATGTGGATGAGTGTTTCAGGCGAATAATTATTGCTTGTAAAATAATTGTTACCCTTTGTGCTATGCATAAAAAAAAAACCTTGCCTTAAAACATTAGTTTACCAAAATAATAATTAAAAAAAACAGAACTTGAAATATGTACTTGAAAATGAACTTAGAAATTTGATGAACTGTGAAAATTTCATCAAATTCAATTCAATTTGGGAAGCGGGTTTGGGTACCGCCGTCCCGGGAACCATTTATTGGATTACCAACACCTCTGCCATAGGTCACTACAAGTGGTTCGCTACGTTTTGTGATTTTGCAGGGGTGCCTGGGTTCATCAGGTGAAGTTTGTTCAGGGTGCGACAGTCCACCAGCTGCGTGGCGTGCCAGATTGGGAGAGGCTGGTTTGGGGAGATCCTTTGATCTTTACTACTGGTCTCTAGGCCCATCACCTTGCGCCGCAGTGGGAGGGATATATTCATATGCCCGCCACTCCTGGACAAACTGACCCCTAGATTCCTACCCAACCCTCATACTTTTTACTTTCCCAAAACTTCATCTACTCCATTTCCTCAAAAAAAATCTTCTACACAGCATCCCAAAATATTACATAAACCCTGAGGGAGATTATTTTCCTCAGGGCCTTTTGTCACACGTTGTTCATAAGAAATAAAATAATTAAGTATAATATAACACATACCTATTGGGTAATAACCGAATTTGGTGAAAAATATATTTTATGCATATTTTTTGTATATACATCTAAGAGTCAGGTAATTTAAAAATTTTCAGGACACTTGGTTCTGGGCCAAACGGTGACAATTTTAAAATTTTGTTTTAAAATATAGCACCTAAGTAGGTACGTATGTTTGCACTTCGTTATAGAATCGAAGATATTATTTGTAAATTGTCTCTCCCTAGGGAGAGACCGCCAGGATCAAATATTACCTACTTTGGATGACTTTAAGCTATGATTTAAGATTTTCACGGCCAAAAGTATTATGGTGATTTACTTTTGGGGTATTATGCCGTGTCGAGCTACCTCTTTCTTTAGACAAAATTTTGGAGAGCATTACAGTGTCCATCACCAGTGCAAATGTGTAAAAGAATGTGGTGAAGTGATACCGATTGCCAGCTCCAATCCTTGGCTGGTATTACTGTATAATTTAAAATGATTTTCTGCATTTAGTTTTGATGTAGCCGTCAATTAAAGAACTCTTGAGCTTACCCCCGTCGTCTTTATCAATATTAATGGTATAATTTGGGAATTTCATTTGCCTAAGTAATTATGCGTGCTCCATGCGTTTTGGGTCTTCCCAGGTCTTCGGGAACAAATCCAAAGTACTGCCCGGTTTCAATCATCCATTAATATTAATAAAGACGATGCGACTATGCTCGATAATTCTTGGTATACGGTAATTGACGGCTACACCAAAACTAAAAGCAGAAAACCATTTTAAATCACACTGTAATACCAACCCTTGGGATTGGAGCTGGTATCGCATCTACATACATAAGCACATATTTCACCACAACCTTTTACACATTTGCCCTGATGATGGACAAGTGTCCAAGTGGAAACAAAAATAAAGCACTATCATGATTTAAGATATGTTTAATAAATAAGGAGCCAAGTCTGTATGTTCGGGCTAATATACCGATATATATATTTTCAACAATTATTTCCTACCTACCCGTCCTTGTAACCCTGTCACCAGGAGAAGAAAGATTCGCCAGTACAATTTCTACACCGCCTCTGTAAGGTTGCATTCAAAGTTTAGTGCAATTTCGCCGTGGAGGTTCTTTACGTGCTGGCCAAGAGGAACATTAAGGACACCATAACCAAGGTAGGACTTTCATTATTCTGGTGGCACCCTCTTATATATCCCGTTCGTTCCCCTTTCGCTATACCATATTCAAGGAAGAAATTCGCGGCCGGAAATATATGCGGTTATTTCCAAGAGCTATCTAAACACTGTATCTTTCAAAACGTCCATGCCGCCGGTTTAGCCTCATCGCAAACCCGTATTAAACAACCAACTTACTGGTTTTTTAACCCAAAAGATTCAGAGTAGGCCCACAGATCAAAATAACCAATAAATTCCCAAACTTTCTCCTATAGCCACCAAATCCGTATTCTTTAAACTCTTAAGCGGCTACTTATAAACAAAAGTGCAATAAGGATGAAATTATTTTACAAGCAATAATTATTCGCCTGAAACACTCATCCACATTGAAAATCTCCTGATAAAAGATACATGACGCCAACGGGACTCGAACCCGTGTCCCTTCGATTTCCGGTCGACAGCTCTGACCACTGAGGCGAATAATTATTGCTTGTAAAATAATTGTTACCCTTTGTGCTATGCATAAAAAAAATCTTGTCTTAAACGATAGTTTACCAAAAAAATAATAATAAGGATGAAATTCTATTAAATTAAAATTTAAAACATATAAAATGGATAAATGTTTGGTCTTTTATTTTGTAAATAATTGAACTGCAATTGCTTCCGATATAAAACATCGTTAATTACACTGCTGGAAGTATGTTTATGACCTAGGTATTCTTGTATAATTGCATCCGAGAGACAGGTGAGACCTGAGAATCCTGCAGAGTTGAAGAGAGTTGCCCGCGAACAACAATCGCCCGGAATCGGCAATTAAAATTTACGGCTTAATAAAGTATTCAAATTATTCGCGTCTATATTAAAAACGATAACTTCCAGCACATACATTTCGTTACAACACGGCGTATCGCCTTTCTCAAGTTTGATAAATATAATTATTATTAATTGGTTTTGCCTCTCATTTAGGCATTCGTACTCAGAGGAAGAATTTATTTATCGAATGTTTTGAGTGCTAAATTTTTTACTCATTAAAACGAGAAAATGTGCGGTAAAATCACTTTAATGTTTACTTGCTTGAAATAATATTATAATAATAGTTTGATTATCAAAATAAGAAAATAACAGGTAAACAATAAAATTATGAGAAATAGAAACAAATATATAACATCTAATTTTAAAATAAACTATGTGCAAAATTTTGTTCAAAATTTAAATGTTTGCCAGTCAAACGTAAGAAAATTACAATTTTCTCTAAACTATATTTCTCTGCATTAATGACCAAATGAGAAAAAATAAATAAAAATAAAAACAAAAAATATTTTGTAGGAAACATTTAATAATAGAAGCAAAATGTTTATTATGTACCTACTAATCTAAGGATGGGTAGTTTCACGGATTTTGAATAATTCTTCAAAATGAAAAGTTCACTTTTAAGTTCTGTGAAAGATTTCATTTCTGTCAATCAATTAGCCTATAATGATACTATTACAAAACTTGAATAGGACTTTCACAGAATCCGAAAATGAACATTTAAATTTGATGAATTGTTCAAATTTTGTGAAACAACCCATCCTAAGAATGATGTTTCCCGTATCAGTTTCTAGAGCTCCTCTTTTTCTGATAAGGTATACTTGACCAAGATTGCACCTACATGCCATTTTTATATGCCCTACATGCCGCACAAGTCTTGGCACATTCCTTGTTTCATTTACATTCATACTGCGTTCCTTTATTTTCATGGGGCATCACCGAATACATCCACCCACTTACGCGTCTTTTAAAATCTTCTTACCGTCCCATCGTGCGTCAATGGCGAATTTTAAAATTATAGAAGTTTTTGATAGTTCCGTAGCTCACGATAGAAATGCAATTGGGATCTAAAATAGAGATAAACGGGAAGTTAAAAAATGGTAACAAGTGCAAATTTCATGACACCCAAGCTCAACTTTCATCGGTTTTTAATTTTTAAGGACTGGTCTGTTTTGGGAGCAACTTTTACACTTTTTATTTTTAATTTAAACGAAATATTTTTCTGTTTCAACAAAAAAACCACCGCCTTTTTTTTGTACTTTTGTCGGCAATCGAGTTAACCCCTTCGCGTCGCTCGTGCGCCCCTCGCCATTGTTACTGCCGGAATATTTAGCGGAAAATTGATACGGCATGGCAATAAATTGCGCGGGTATCGCTCTCCTCCGGTAGCTCACTCATCTAAATATCTAAATTGGGATTTCTCGGGACCCCCGCGCCGTAGCAGATACTCCTATAAGGGAATAATATTTATACGTGCATTCGGAAACTGTGGCGGGACGCGACCTTACTCGGAAGCGACGCTAAGCTTCTCAAACGGTCGATGTGGGTGGCGAAAGGGCTATTTTTTAATTATTTAAATTCTTTATTTTTTCCATTATTAGTGTAAAATATAACTAAGATACTAGTTCTGGCGGCACTTTGTTAGGCTTCGCCCAGTTTAAGTGATACTAACAACAGTTACATTTAATAGATAGATATTAGGTCATTCACAGACAGAGGGTGAGTGTACATTGTTAAAACACGGAACAGGAAGGAGTTAATGAATAATAACATGCTCAATTTAGGCATAATAAGAATGACAGTTGTTCGAATAAATGAAATTTTACGTATTTGTGATGGATTTTTTCAAATGAAACACTATTATTGACTACATGTCTACAACTGTTATTAATTGTTATGGTACCTGATATAATTTGCTCATAGAAGACTTGCAGTGCTTAAATATGTGTTACAACCGTCAATGTCTATAAGTTGAATCAATATCGTATAGTTTGTGACAACAATAAAAGATAGTTATAACAAAGTTGACTGAAATAATAGATTATTACACATTAATTAATTGTACCCGTGTTTATGGATAAAAGGAGGGTAATTGTGCGATGAGATTAGCAGTCGGTTTAATTAAAAGGTGTTAATTTTACTCCAACTTGTGTTAATTCTTTACCTAAAACTGTTACTGTATCTAATAAAGTTTAAAGTTAGATTATATATACACCTTCATCAGGAGAGTAAAAAAATATATATACATATATAAAGGTAGATTATTACAATATAGCGCCCCTGAGGTGATATCTCACAAAAGCGGCGCTATGCAAATTTTCCAATTAATTAATAAATATAATGTTTACATTCTATTGTGTTCGTATGCATTGATATACAACGGAAATAGATAAAATAATGTTATCCGATTAACATCAATTTATTACATACATCCAACATGTTTCATGAACGAAGTATACACCGAAGTCAAAAATTAAATATAGATTACAATTGGAAAGAAGAAGTGGAAGGAGGGGGGGGGGTTAAGAGTAGACTGGGTTAATAAGAATTAGGAATTACAATATGAAAGACCAGTTAAGTGGGAAAATATTTAAAAGAGAGTTTATAAAAAAAATCTTGTTAATTATGCCTGCTTTTATAATAACTTGTTTTCTAATTTCTAAAATTTCTAAATTATTTATTTGCGATGCTTTATATCCTGTGTGAAGTATTTTAAGACCTGAAAAAAACAAATAGCATATAACCATAAAACAATATATTCATAAGACAAATAGCATTTAATAAATAGTCAATATATAAAATCAGATATAATTAATAAGTAAACAAAAATTATAAATAATAATGAAAAATGCTATTGCAAAGTGATAAGAAGAAGCTTCCAGAAGAAATCTTCTTATTAAACGCTTGTTAATGGTCAAGTACTTTTGCATATTTAAATATTCGCGCCAGTCATTTGGTTCGTTCTTACACCGCCAGAGGTGCGCTCTGTCGGCCATCTATTGCCGCCGTGCTTATCGGCCATATTGAAGGAATGCGTGCTTTTTTATAAACGTCAAACATAATCACGTAATTGTGGATAATTTTCATTGTAATGTAATTAATCCAATGGATTATGAACTTTCTAAAACATATTTTCTTCGATATTATCCAAAAATTATATGAGCAGAAACGATATTTTTGAAGAAATATCGTATTACATGTGGCGATTCTATTTCAGAATCGAGTATGAAATCGGGTCTTAATTTTTAATATCTTATTTTTTTGGATCCTGTCGCCTGCAAACCGAAATGAACCTTACGGTTGCTTAAAATTGAGGGGCAGAGTGGTATTTTTTTTGCCTGCAGACCCTCTATGCAGAATTTATCCGAAACACAATTTGAATTTGACCAATCAGAGGGCCTACATCGTCCAGACGCTAGGACAATAATACTATCAGATTCAAAATGATATATAAATAAATAATAATATATGTCATATTTGTAATAAGCATTTACTTTGTGGGTCGTCATAATTTACAATAAAAGATATAAATTTGTTTTACACCACTTTAATTGTAATTGTAAATATATAGTATATGTACATTTAAACACAGCATCATTGGTCAATTTGTTAAGTGGATGTACGGAGAAATATGAATTTTGCTAATTTATTAAATTCCTGTTAAAAATGGGATTGCAGGCCATTTCCTGTACATTCCTAATATATCGGAACACGTGTTAAGGGCCTGCGGTCCCGTTTTTAATCGGATTACGAATATTCTGAAGAGATTCTTAATATATTAGCCGTCAAGTTTAACCGTTTAGTCCTTAACTGTAAGTTGATCATAGATTGTCTATAGTTAGTAATAAAAGAGATCATTGTAGAAACATATTTTATATTTGTAAAGCCCTCTTGAGGTGATTTTTAACAAAAACAGCGATACACAAATCTTCTAATAATTATTATTATTTATAAATACAGTTAATACAACTTACTAATACCAAAAGCAAACAAAACAATATTCCAAAAAGGACCATACTACATGGCCATTAAAGTATATAACAACCTTCCACATAACATTAAACAAATACAAGATACACACAAATTCAAATCGTTACTAAACACTTTCCTTGTTAATAAATGTCACTACACGTTGAGTGAATACCTCACGTAAATGAAACGCCTATTTTTATTGGTATATATATTTGTATTTTTTTTATTTTTTCATTGGTATATTGTTATTTTATCTGTATAAACATTGTAATTATTATAATAAAAAAACAATATTATATAAACATTGTAATTAAATAAATGTGGTTAGCTGGAAGAAATGGGGTCTACCCATTCTAAAGGATTCTAAAGGAATTTTGTCTTCCTTCAAACCCACAACGCTGGAAGAAGTAATAAAAATTATTTCAAGCTCGCCTAATAAACAGTGCAGTCTTGATCCCATACCGACATGGTTATTAAAACAATGTTCTACTGTTTTAGCTCCATTCCTAGTTCACGTTTTTAATAAATCACTTAGCACGAGTGACTTTCCTGAACCACTCAAGTCAGCTGTAGTTACACCAATCCTGAAAAATTCAAAACTAGACGCCGATAACTTAGGTAATTATCGGCCCGTTTCAAACTTACCATTTATTTCAAAAATCCTGGAGAAAATTGCTGCCGCACAAATAACCAGTCACTTGAATTCAAATAAATTATTCGCAAAACGTCAATCTGCGTACAGAAAGTTCCACTCAACTGAAACCGGACTACTTCGTATGCTATCAGACATAACTCTGGCCGTAGAGTCAGGTAAGTTATCACTTATCTCACTCCTAGACATGAGTGCAGCGTTTGACACGATTGATCATGAATTCCTCATTAGGAGATTAGAGGAAACATTTGGTTTGAATTCCGACATAAAAAATTGGCTGGTATCCTATTTATCCAATCGCTTACAAGCCGTGAGGGTTGGAAATAAATTGTCCAACTTCGCAACACTATCTTCAGGGGTACCCCAGGGATCCGTTTTGGGTCCACTTCTCTTCATCCTTTTTACAAATGATGTCGCCAAAATAATCGAGTCATTTGATCTCTTGTCTCACTGCTACGCTGACGATCAGCAAGTTTATTTTTACTGCGCTCCAAATGATATCAATAGTCTCAAAATCCGTATAACTGAATGTCTTGAAGCAATAACTCGTTGGATGTCTTCAAACAAGCTGAAGCTCAATCCATCTAAGACTGAGTTTCTCTGGGTAGCCACAAACAAACGTCAACATTTCATAGACAATTCACCTATTACTATTTCCGGCAGCGATATCATCCCAAAAACAACAGTCAAACTTCTCGGTGTCAATTTAGATTCAGACTTTTCGTTTAAAAGTCAAATAAATAGGACTGTGAGCACCGGTTTTTTTCACCTAAGACAACTCAAGTCTGTCCGAAGAAACCTTCCTTCAGAAGCAACAAAACTACTTATCAACTCTTACGTAGTCTCACGTCTCGATTACTGCAACGGCATTTATGCCAGCCTTCCAAAATATCAAATTGACAAACTTCAATCAGTGTTTAATGCAGCAGCACGGCTCATAACCGGGGTTTCAAAATATTCGCACATTTCAGAACATCTTCGTAACCTTCACTGGCTCAAGTGCCCTGAAAGAATCCAGTACAAACTGTGCTGGATGGTGTTTAAATCCATCAATGAAATGGCCCCACCCTACATCTCTGAACTATGCTTCCCGGAAAACACTGGTCTGAAGCAGTCAACGCTTAGATCAGCAACATCAGCAGCTGTAGGCAGACTGATAGAACCTATGCGCAAGCCAAATACTAAGTTTGGTGATCGCGCTTTCGGAGTATCTGGGCCGAAGGCTTGGAATAAACTCCCTCCGGAACTAAGATCCATAACAAGTCCAACAGAATTCAGGTCTAAATTAAAAACTTACCTTTTTAAGCTGTCGTATCCTTAAATTAAATATACCAATCCTAAGAGAAAGTCCAGCTATATTCAATTTTTCAATTAAGTCCTAAATCCTGTATCTAAATTTCGCCAATAAAAATTAGATAATGTTAATTAAGTGTTAATCTCAAGTGACCTATCAGGTAAGTATTGAACTGTATATTTTCTCCATAAATAGTTAAGTAATAACATAGACCACTGTACAAATGTATTATAAGTTTGTACAGCGCCCTTGAGGTGTTTTTGCACAAAAACGGCGCTATACAAGTCATCCAAGTATTATTATTATTATTATTATTATTATAAGCTACACCTTTTGTAATTTTTATTTTACAATAAATAATTTTTGATTTGATTTGATTTGATTTGATTAAAGTAAGCTAGGTTGACCTTCAAAGAACGTGAATTTACATGTAAGTAATATGTAAAATTCATGCTTAAATGTTTGTAAATAAATTTTTTCAAATAAAATAAAATACTTAAATCCAAAAAGCAAGTACAGAATAGAAATTTCTATTCTGTACTTACAGAATAGAAATTTTCACTACAATGTTGCATATAGGTGTGTAAACGTCTAATTTACCGTAACATTAAAATTTCTATTCTGTACTTGTTTTTTGGTACGTTGTAAGTACAGAATAGAAATTTGTACTTACAACGGTATATGCAACATTGTAGTGAAAAAATAAAACAAAAAACTTTTTTGAATGTTTTAAAAATCAACCTTGTGGAGCCAGTGAGACTATGGCATCCCCAATTAAGGTACGTTGTAAGGCTGAAGGCAGTGAAGAAGAAAAGGAGACGAAGAATAGGAAGGTGGGTAAATACCTGGCTATTCAAATCTGGCCACCAATCACGGCTAAAACCATTTCAAGCAAAGTTTAATTTCTGAATGGTGGTTTTACATCGCCATGGCAATACTAAGAGAATCTTCCACGGATTTCATGGATTCGATGAACTGTAAAGCTAATGTTGATATCACAAAAAATATAACTTATGAATATTAAAATAATAAACAAAACATTTTGACAAGCACTGGGCGCCGTTTTACGGTCAAAGGAGGGTCGCTGGAAAAAAACAAGGGTGTACTGATTTATGGGCAGCTTAAATTTCACGGTTTGTTGTTACTAATTCAAATTGAGATTTGAACTACTGGGTACTGGGTCACCCTTTGCAGATCAAATTTTAATATATTATATATTGTATTTGGGAGTGGGAAACGCCGGCGCGCCTGAACGCATATAAATATATTCTAGGCTAACAGGCGTGTGTGGTGGTCTGGAATAGTGATGTACATAATGATGATCGTTTCCTTAAAAAATATCGATTATTTTAAGTAAAGGATCATTGATTTTCAAAATTAGTTTCGATTTCATTCGATTGAAAAAATAATATTGTTTTGAATCATTTTAGATGAAAAATTATAGCAACAATTATTTTGATCATTTGTATTACAAGTAGTTGGTAGTTACTACCCGACTATCCTAGAGTTTGAACACAAATTTTGTCGCAGTGAACAATTGAAAAACTTGACGTTCTGGTAAATTTTTGAGACTTCGGTGTTTATGCTTCAGAGCAGCATAGTTTATGATGTTGTAAGCTGGAAAGAGTTGCGTTTACCTATAAATTCGGGATAAGATAGCTGCTATATAGCTTTTTAAGCGTCCGAGCTCAGCTAACGAAAGTTTTTGTTGATCAGAATTAAACCTGACGGTTTATAATATGTTAATATCGATGGTACGGAAGTTATTCAATGAAAATTGTGATCCTAATATTTTAACAATGTTTTAAAATCAAAGATTTATTTTTAATTATTTTGTTATGTAAAGTTATAATGCGTTTTCATTTGCAATTCCATAAATTTATTTATCGAAATCTCATTTTATTATTAGCAAAGCATAATCCATACCTCTAATTCACGTGAAGTTTGAACTTAAATGATTCCTTGTCGTGGATTTATTTATTTTAGTATTTAATATTTTAGTAATTATAATTTCAGTTTAACCATTGATATACTTATGTAGTCAATGAGTTTAATAACGAATGGAAAAACAGAGATTACTGCGAAAATAGAGCATATTATACATGATTAGCAATGACAAAAGAGTAAGACAAAAATTAACATAAATAAGTTAAGATCAAGTCAAAACCTTTTGGACTTTGACGGATTTTGATAAAGAATAATTGAGACTTGAAAAATGATATGTCATCATATCTGCCACAAATCAAGTGTAGTAAAAAATATAAAAATAATATCTTTAACAATCTAATGTCTTAAACAATCAAATGTCTTAATGTCTTATTAAATCATGTCGTTTAGCTGCATCTAGCCTTTGATAATCTTGTCGAATTCCGCTGCACGCTTAATGCACAAAAAATATAAATAACATTTGGTTCTAACTTAATTACTGCAAGAAATAACTATTTATGTGGTGAGAGATGGTAAAAGATGCAGATGAAGGTAAGAAAATAAGAATAAATTATTAAAATAACCCAAACTAACATTCTAAAAATCTAATTTGTGCACGTTACTCCCGCGACTTAATAAGTTGTCGCCATAAGATACTTAATTTAAAATCAAGTGCTGTTTTTTTAGAGCCTTTGCATTAGCGGAATTCAACACGTTTATCAAGCATTTTAATAAACATAATTTTTTAAATTAACATTGAGAGGTTATCTACTTTTAATTTAAGTAGAAATTTAATTTGTTCTTGCCCAGTATTTTTCTTTAATTGCAGATATACACTGCGAGAATAATGATGATTGAAGAAATGCAATAAACATTATTTATTCGAGTTTTTAGTATAAAGCAATGTTTATCTTGAATGATTGCATAAAATGTGTTGCAATGACTCTGCAGAAATGCACTTCGTAGAGCCCATTATTGAACAGATGTTTACACGGTTCTGCTTTTAAAGTGGGAGCGTACGTCGGTTTTTATTTATCTTCTATTAACTATCTTAGGTAGGTCAAGTCAGTGATTAACAAAGTATATTTATTTAAAAAAAGGGAAAAGGTTTTTGTAAAAAACGAGTATATAATTTTTTGAAACTTTGATATTTTCAGAAAAGTACCTTACTGACCAACCACATTTACACTACAAGGATGAAAACCTCAAATCTTACTGAACGTGACAAAATTATACATCTTTTGGTCCGAAAAACCATAAATTCCATTTACCATTAAATTCCTAGTGAAGAGAACTGAGATAATACTTTGTAATTAAATAGTCATTGTTAAAAAAAAATGATTAACAACTGATTTTCAACTTATTTTGTCCCCTATTTTTCAGAATCGGTCAGAATTCCATCTCGCTCTAATTACCTAATCACAACTTCTATTTTCAGCAGTGGTAGGCAGATATGATATAACGTCAAACAACGCGCAGGGCCTCGTGGTCTTGGCTGCGCCAGTGTTGCGTACCTCTGGTCCACCAGAGGCACTAGGCTCGTTCCAGGAGGGGTAGTAGTTGCTGCTGCTGCAGCTGGTTGAAGAGCTGCCATCAGCTTCAGCAGATATGGTTGGCGGTGACTCTTCATATCTGCTCTCATCTGCAGAGCTTGCCATCTCAGGCTGGGCATGGACATGGGGGTGACGTCAGATACGACGTCAGGCGCAATGATGGCCTGACAACAAACGTACGCTTTGATCGTAGTGTTGATGGTGACTTTTGCTTGAAGGCTTACAGGGATCCGGATCGAAGGACCACTTTCAAGAGAAGGGTTGCCTTTACAAGACTGAAGATTTAGGTGCCGGTCCCAAATCATGTTTTCAACCGATGAGGATGCTGATGATTATGATAGTCAGGCTATAGACTGCCTCCCGCACCCAGTGCTCGGTAGATGTTGTACACTGGATGTGCTTCGCTTCTACTTGCTTCTGGCGCCGTGCGCTTTGCCTAACAGGGCCGGCTTATCTTGTTGACGTAGGCATCAGAAGTTTTCCAAGCAGAGTCTAGTAGGCGATGGCGAGGCAGCTGAAGATCAGAAACTTGTAGGTGACTAAAAAGACTTGTTGAAGGTTAAAGTTGAACTGATTAATAGCAAACGTTAGTGACATTTTGCTTCCCAGATGAAAAGGGTGGGGGAATATGCCCATGCTTTGTAACAGTTTAAATAGCATACAAAAATGTTTCTTTCTTTTGACCAATGTACTCTGCAAAGGCGGTCGCTTCCAATAGGTTTTTAAAAATATTTCTACAAGTCTACCTGTATAATATTAACATTAAATTAGTAATTTATATGAACCAAGAAGTAAGGCTTACTTAACAAGTAGATTTTTAGATTGAAAGAAAATAAGAACATTTAAGAAAAATGATGTGAAATTATATGAAATTTGATCCTCACACGATCAAGTTTGCAATATCCGTGCAATTCATATTTTCCCTATGTCCCCCGTAATGTAGCGTTCTGAAATTTTGCTTCTCAACGGATTTCCAGGATTTTTGTTGAGAAGCAAAAATTTTGTATGTATGATTTTCAGGCATAGAGGTAAAAATTATGTCATTAAAAGAAACAACACACATAGATTTACATTTAAATTAGATTTGTATTGCTCCTAGGGACAGTAAGATTCTTTCTGGTGTGACTTATTGTAATATATTAATGATTAATATTATTAAAAAAATGTATAGATAATCACCTTTTTATGTAGTTTTGTCAAACGTCAAGAATATTTAATTTTTTGAAGATCTCTCGCTTGAGAACACAGTAACGCATAATGACTTTAATTATAGATTACTGAGATTTCACAAGCTGATCCAAAATTGTCATTCCATACTCTCCTCAGTCAATACAACCGTATGTTAACAAGGAGTTGTACAATCAGAAATATATTCTTCTTTGAACTTTTATCTTATTATGTTTCGTAATCTTTATTGAGAGCTTATCGATCTAATATTTCTAAGTAATATTATTGTCTATAATAACACCTAGATATTTTATGCTGTCCACACAGTCAAAATCGTCACAGTTGCAGTTAGAATCAATATTATAGGAACTGCCACAAGCTTTGCTAAAATTTATTCCATCGTTAGTTCCGTATTTTTCCTGAAGGTAGTTCAGCTATTTTATACCCCCTGCTCCATGTTACTTAGCGCGTACACGATACAAGACTATGACTGGAAAGAAAACATGTTAAATAGCCAATACACGCTGGGGATCTAATACACTTTAGAAAGTAGGCAATAAATGTCTTAATTGGCGGAAGAGCTTGATTTGTTAAGCCCCCTCATACCAAATTTCTACAGATTTTTAACAAATTTCTGGTTAACTCTTTAAGTTTTTAAATCCCAAAAAAAAATTGAAGATAATATCATTACATTTGTTACGCCGAAACGTTAACTGTATGAAATTCCTTCGATAGAAAAAAATCGCAAAGTATGCTCCGAAAATTAGTAAAAACACGATTTTTTCCGTTATTTAATATGTTATAGGCATGAAAAAATTCACAGTGTATCTTTAAATGCAACTGAAGCATTTTTGCTCTATTAAATATTTTTACCGTTTTCGCTTAATTATTAGCGCGCTCCCTCTAACATTCGTATTTACATATCTCCCTTTCAAACCATCTTTGAACGTTTACTACGGGGCTTTAAGGGTTGAGGTGTTTAATGAGAAGTAACAGCATTTTTTTTTAAATATTTATATATTATTATTACATTACGTACAAATGGTTTTGAAACTAATTACAAGAGTACTTCCCCCTTTTTTAACAAGACTAACGAACTCAATTTCAACTTCGAAATTTGATGTATTGTTCAAAATCTGTGACACAATCCATTCTAAGTAAAATACCAATGTTTTGTCACTATGTTGACGGCCGGCATAGTCCAGTGGTAACGCATTGGACTGCCATTCCGAAGGTCGCGGGTTCGAACCCGGCGTGCTCAAATAAATTTTATTTGATTAATTTGTGTTATTTCACAATTAATTAATTAAAATATTTAGTATATTTGCGGCACGTTCCAGAGTGGAAGATACTACCAGTATCGCCCTGGTGTAAGACCACCATTCAGAATTGAAACGCTGCTCCAAATGGCTTTAGCCGTGTTTAGTGACTAGATCTGAATAGCCAGGTACTTCCCCACCTTCCTCTTTCCCTTCCCCACTTACCTTCAGCCTCACAACATCCCCCAATTGGGGATGCCATAGTCTCACTGGCTCCAGACGGGAGCAGTTGGGACTCTTGTGAGGTATTCACTATAAAAAAAAAAAAAATGTCCGACCACGTGTTCATAAAAATCCTAACATTTTTTGCATTTCGTCCTGATGCATTAGAGACCAACGCAGGTGGTTCACAATCCGGTGGAACACACGTGTTCCGATATTATTACGATTTTACCAACACTTTACAAGATGATTAACAATTTGAAGAGATTTTTAAGAAATCAGCATTACTATTTTTTCTCTGTGCAAGCTCTAAATGCCCCATATTACTTTCAACTTACAACAAACTAACTATCAGAAGGTACTATAGCATCGCCCATTGAATGCACAATTTAATTCAAGATTAACCAGGCGAACATACAAAGCAATGGCTCTTTACCTCCGACCATTGAATGACCATTATCCAAATCGTAGCGATTAACTTGTTTGCAGTCTGTTCTCAGGGCGCGGGCGTCAGGATCGAGACCTGACGGAGTAGAGGAAGTGCCACGCCGGAAGTGATGGCTATTGCACATCGCGGTTGTGTTGCACTTCGTGTGTTTATATTGCACCTCGTGTGGTTGTGTTGTACTTTGTGTAGCTGTGTGGCAATTCATGTGTCTGTGTTGTGCTTTTGTTGGCGCAGGTCGGGACTATCACGTCAGCTGATCTGTTGATCACGCGATCACCGATGCTGACGGATCTCAGGAGAGGTTGCACTTGATGGACAAGGGCTTTTCATGCTTTGAAGTACTGCAATTTACTATTTGTTTAAAGTAAGAGGAATACTTGATTTCAACCATAACATTTAATGACGATTATCTGCACCAGTTGCAAACAAATCTCTCCCTTCGACCACCCAAATTTTGAACTTTCAATTGATGTGTGGAACATAAATATACGTACAGAAAATATCCTCGGTACCTTCCTATTAAAACGTGAAACTAACGAGCTACACTGTTTGCCATAGGGGAAAGCAGAAATCATGTAATCATATACATTTCCGTCTTTTTCTTCACTGTCTTGATATTCACATTCTCTATACATCGTCTTATATTCTTCTATTCGGTTATTCAAACTCTTTAAATAACCAAAAATAAATATATGATTCACGTCATGATTTTTAGAGGGTCACTGGCTTCTTCTTCCACGCACTTGAGCATCAAGTATTAATTCCCCTGAAACACTTCTCCACATCTGCCTCGTTTTTGAATCACTTGTTAGAATCTCCTAATTTTGAATGCGTTCGTGCCTGGTTTTGTCTCGCATGCTTCTCCGAAATGACTAGTGTAAACAATACAATAAATGCATATGTAGAAGAATCATCCCCAATTTTCCAGTTATAAATACTTTCTCGGTCAATCCGATCTACGTTTTCCAACCATATTAGCCTCATTATCTGAATTTTTCATCGACATTCATATACATTAACCTAAGCCCACTGAGAAAATTTACAGAATTGTCACATATATCATAATTCATCGAAGTTAACAGCAATTGAACCCAGGCCCCACAGAAAAGTTTACGGATTCGTTGCATGCTTCATATTAATACTCTGTAGTTTAATCTATCAATTTTATGGTCAGAAGTCCAGCAAATCGTCACATAGTTTATACTTAACCAGAAATTATCATCTAACATGAATATTGTTTCCAGAAATCTTTGCACAAAAGAAAACAAAACATTACAAATCCTTTAAAATTTCGCACTTTGGTCGTTGGTGTCTCGATCGCTCTTTTTCTCGTGTCAGCTGTCCGTATTGATCTCTCCGCAACAGTGATTTCTCGAGTGGCAATCTTAATGTCACGTTGCTCGGTAGGTATCGTGAAGTGGAGTGTTGCAATTTCCCTCTAGGAACGGGGCTGTTGTGTTCATTACCCCGTCAGCGTCGCGTCGTTCGCGTCTTGGGGCAGGTCACGGAATACCTGACAACTCATCAGGATGTGAGATGTTACCTTATCTTGAGAAATCCAGCTTGTACTGTATTTACTAGTACTACCTACAATAGGTACTATCTAATACCTACTGCATACCCAAAGAATGTGAGAAAGTTTGCAAGACCCAATAGATATTTTTCACTTGTGTCGACTATTGTGTCGATTATTTGTTTTCATCGTGCCCAATCGTCAAAGATTGGCTTATTTATTGTTTTTGTGTTTAATTCGTAGAACTGCATTTAATTTTTGTTTTAAATTTAATCTAAATCAAATTTTTTCCGACTTTATGTCCGGGTTAAATCTTCCCCCACAGGAAAAACTAAACCCTTCCACACACTTTTCTATTAAGTTCTATTATAAGATTTATTAAGTTCTAAAGTATTTTTTGGTTTTTGTTATTGTTACAGCTGTTTCGGCTTTTAAGGCCATTTTCAATTAATGATTTAAAAATAGTACATACCTGACTTTGTTTCGACATGCTTTATTACCTACACACATTTTAATTTATTAGCATTTTTGAGACGCTTAACACGATTTTTTTTATTAGAATATTTATTTAATATTTATTGTCTTCGAAATAATAAAATAACTATTGATTTTCTTCATCCGTACTTATACTTTGTGTAGCAATACACGTAAAATTTTATTGATAAGAAATATTGTTGATTAATTAAAAATCTGGCCTATAACAAATGAATTGACAAATTTCATAAAATATGTTATTAGAAAGTCGGAACACGTGTTTTACATGGGATATTATAATTGAAGGATTTGGGAAGTTGAAAATATTTGCCTCGGGATATATTAGTATGCCTATCAAAAGAATAAATAGAGACGATAAAAAAGCCAATAAGTACCTAAAGAGAAAAAAATATTTGTTAGTTCTCTACAAATAAAAAAATAATTAAATTATTTAATAATAATATTTAACGAAATCAGAAGACAATGAATGTAACATATTTTTGAAAGTTTCGTAAAATTAAAATGTTTTTTGAAGTTGTAAGTATTTTCTGTTCGAATATTCACAGTGAGGCAGTGAGATAAAAATGAGATGGAATATATGTTTTATGGGTTTAATATATGGGTCAAGAAAAATATGGCATTCTTAATTCAATACAAATGTACGAGACCGGAAAAAAAATCTTCAAATTGGAATCCTGTATATCTTTTCACTAGATAAGTTTCAGCGAGTTTAGAGTTTTTGTTTTTTGAATGAATAAAGAAAGTAAATCTGCCTTTGGCATTCCCGTCCAAAGTGTTTTATTCGCATAACGATGGCATTTGACCCTGCGCTGGGCGTTGGGCGATGGGCGCTGGGCAGATGCAGATGAGAAAGATGGGGCCCCGGCCGACTCCACTAGCCGCCTCTACTATCCGCCCAACATCTCATCTGCACCACCAGCGAGAGAAGATCAGGAGATCAGATACCATCTCACACATTGCACCAGCCAGCGCCGGAACAATCACAAAGTTCGAAGGCCAAATAAATTATAAACAGAGACAGTATCGTGATCGATCCAGCGGATTATCGTTCGATTAGAAAGAAATTAATGGGAATTAAGAGTTACTTGGCTTATTATAACTTCCACCCATAACCCCCGCAGTCGCCCAATTAAACTTAGTTGGGAAACATGATCCTCGTTAGAACTGACAATAAAGATGCTCATCGATAAACTTTATCTGTTATTTATGATATCTAAAATTCACAGAACGCCTGAGATCTATAATGTTACAGGAACTGTTATGTGATCTTTGATGTGGATAGGAAAATAAATAGAATTGCCTTATTTGTAGCTGTTTGTTTCGTCATAAATGTGTATTATTTTTACTATGTGATTATAAATGGAAATAATATTATACACGGAGAAAACTGATAGCATGCCAATTTCAATATTAAATTTTAGTCATTCAGAATATATCGAAAACACGTGTTCTTTTCCTAATAAATATCATGAAGGATTGCGACAATATGTTAATATCAAGTATATGTACACGGAGAAAACTTACTGATATTGAATACTGTTAGTTTATTTTCTTTTTATTTACTGTTAAAAATGGGACTGCAGGCCTGTAATGAAAAAAAAATGAAAGAGTTCTTAACACAGTATCAGTCAAAAGCAAATGTTTTATGATGACGGCAGAACACGCGTTCATTCCGTCATGATATCTATTAGGAAAAGATCACGTATTCTCGATATATTCTGAATTTGTAACTTTATCAGGAAGTTGGCATGCTGTCACTTTTTTTAATAGGATCATTTTTCTGCGTGTATGAACGCCTTCTTAATAAAAAATTCGCTTTTAACTGATACATTGTTAGGAACTCTGTCAATTTATTTGTCAAAAGCCTACAGTCCAGTTTTTAACATGAAAACGAATAATTTGACTAGACTTTTAATAGATTAACGGTATTATATATTAGTTTGTCATGTCTTAGTCTTATTTATAGATTATTCCAAGGTATTTGACACTATTAAACATAAAAAAATATTGAAAATATTAGAAATCAAAGGAATAAGAGGGAAACTTCTAAAACTCTTTGAAAATTACTTAAACAACCGATGCATCAAAATAAAACTTTTGAACACCTTAAGTAAACAAAGGAAAATATTAGCAGGCGTTCCTCAAGGTTCCATATTAGGCCCAATTTTATATATTATTTATGTATCTTTTATTAAGTACATTTTTAAACATGTAAAACACTTTTTATATGCGGACGATACTGCATTGGTGATTTTTCGCAGTGATTTGCAATTATGTATTGAACTATTACATAAAGATTACATTGAACTTTTGAAATGGTCTCACGACTCTGGTTTAATTATAAATGCCAAAAAAACTAAATTGATACATATTAGATCACCCAATGCTAAGGCAAATATTATTACACCTGAAATAAAGACACACACTTCAAATTGCTTACATGTTGGTATTCCTGCAATATGTACATGTGAAAATATTGAACTGGTCACAGAGTATGTTTTTTTTATGCTTCCGATTTTGTTGTCCGGGTTAAATCTTCCCCATAGGAAAAACTAAACCCTTCCACTCACTTTTCCACAAATGATCAGCTAGTCAATCAACACTATGCAAGTGCATTACATAAGTAAAATAAATACAAAACAATACAAGAACAACAACATGTCAACTCACCAGAGATCAAATGGGAAAAAAAAATTCACCGACTCCAGATATTTTCATATCAGAGGGTTCGGCTCGGTAGAACTTCTAACAGGGCCTATAAATCCTACTGATCCCTCAACAAAAATATTTAAAAAATCTTTCGTTATCCTACATGTATTCAAAATGACCGACTTTTGCATCTTTATATATAAATTTTTTGATAGATCTAATACGCCTAAATTTTTAATGAGAGAGCTAGGTATAATGCCAGTCGCCGAAATAACGAATGGTAATATTTTTATAGTCTGAGAATGCCAAATTCTTTTTATTTCGTTTCCTAAATCTGTGTATTTTATTTATTTTTTTTATTCAGGTATTATTATTGATTGTTTTTTTCAAATGGGACTTACAAATAAATAAAGTCTGTGAACGTCTGAGATCTATTGTTAATATAATCAATTAAAATTCTATGTTCTAATACGTACACTTAGAATAATTTATTTATCACTAGCTGAATCTATTATAAGTAGGGGTACGTAAATTTCGCAAATAAAAAATCGTGATTTCGCATTTAAAAAAACTCAAAATAGAAAATTTCGCATTTATTTCGCAAAAAAAAAATACAGTGTTAAAAACTCAATTAAAGGCTAGCATTGTTGTAATTTCTACATTTTCATCTTTCATTGTTTGCCTGCGATCAGTTACGACAATGTTGTAGATACTAAAGTACCTCTCGGCATCAACACTATTGACAGGGCAATTGAGACATTGAATAGCTGCTTTTTCAAATCCAGGGTAGCAAGATTTTGATGTAACTAAAACTTGCATTACATCCACAGGAGCTTCTTGGCCGACCAATCGAAGTAATTGTCTGTGAAAATGAGAGTACCCGTCAATTAGTTCTTCTTGTGGTACACTTTTAAAAGACGGAATTTTTGCGAAGCATTCCACTATGGAATTTGAATTGACAGAAGAAGGGGGCACATTTGCTGCTTCCGATGGACAAAATAATCTGCCAATGTGCTTGTAGCACTCATTTGTTGGATTCGGCCCCATGTGTACCAACAATTTATCCAAGCTCTTTTGAGCTGCTGTCTTCAACATCATGCTGTGATCGATAGAATTTTCGGTTGATAAAATAGCCGTCTCTGTCTGTTTTGAACAGAGTTGTAATAATTGTTAGCGCGTCTGATCAACATTTGAAAGCACGTAACGTATAAAAAGGTGCGAAAGTATTTAATTTTCAAATTTCGCTTTTATCGCAAATAAAATGCAGATTTTGCTTTTATCGCATCTATTTCGTAAAAACGAAATTTACGTACCCCTAATTATAAGGTATGGAATCAGAGCTTGGGGACTTTCATGTAAAACAAATATAAACCATGTTCAATCAGTTCAAAATTCACTAGTTAAATTATTAGCTCATAAAAGTTTATACGAACAAAGGCATAATGTTCCATACCTTTATCAGAATCTTAAAATTTTCTCAGTAAGATCAATTCTGTGGTATAACATTATATTTCAGCATATAAATAGCCCTATATACATAAATAGACTGGACCACACTTACAATACTCGTTTTACGTTAAATGAAGGACTAATTGTACCTAAGCATTTAAACAAATATGGACAAAGAACACTGGACTACATGATACCTAGTTGCTTAAATATGTTACCTGCTGAAATAAAAAAAATGTACAAATGTAAAAACAAATATTATGTTGAAAAATTGGCTCGCTGAAAGAAATAGTTTGTATTAGAGTCTAATACAAACTATTGGTAGATACTATCACTGTTGTGTATATGTTTTTATATTTTTAAAACAAATTGTAATTTTTTATTGTTATCGCTGTTGTCATTAAGCAAAATAAGTTTTATCTTTTTTTAATATTTTTTATGTGAAAAGTTGCCATCGACAAACTACTGAAAAGTAGTTTATTGGAACTTTTCTGTTTTTTTCTGTATTTTATTTTATTATTTACTCTAATATATATTTTTGACTTGCTTTCTTTAAATAAAAAAAATATATTTATTTCTATATCATTATACCTAGCTCTCTCATTCAAAATTTAGGCGTATTAAATCTGTCAAAGAATTTATATTTAAAAATGCAAAAATCAGTCATTTTAAATACATGTAGGATTATCAAAGATTTTTTAAATATTTATATTGAGGGATCAGTAGGATTTATAGGTCCAGTTAGGAGTTCTACCGAGCCGAACCTTCTGATATGAAAATATCTGGAGCCGGTGAATTATTTTTCCATCTGATCTCTGGTGAGTTGATGTGTTGTTCTTGTATTGTTTTGTATTTATTATGATTATATAATGCACTTGCATAATGTGGATTGACTAGATGATTATTTGTGGAAAAGTGTGTGGAAGGGTTTTGTTTTAAATTAATGTATTAAATTAACAAAGTATTTCAAAATTGAAAAAAAGAACCGACAAACAAAAAAGCAAGTTCAGGAGTAACTATTGAAAAAATTTATTTATCCGGAATGTAATACGTAAGAAATTACAAGCAAAACAAAAAATATAAGCTACAATGGCCGATGGTAAGAGGCGTTATTCAGGTAAGACAGAGATCCTGGGTTCGATTCCCAGCTTAGACCGTTACCTTTTTATTTTTCTGTGTCTTGTTCTGTTTCATGTTTCGTTTAGATTTATTATTATTATCTCCTTCTTCAATGGTATATTACATTGATCGGTTTAACCTTCAAAAGTTAAAAGAAAAGTTATTGTAGTATAAATTAAATAATATTATTATTGGTGCCGTTTTTTAATACTTACCTCTTTTCTTTTTAGAACCATAGTAAAATAAATCTAATAGGTGACTGCAATCCATGTACCTGTTTATTTATAATTTAATCATTTTATGATGTTAATATAAATGTAGATATTAAAAAAAAAACAAAAATTTTCAATATCAATTATTTATATTTATATGCTCAAAATGTATAACTTTTATAATTTTACAATGCTTTATGTATTTGTAATGTTTTTACTTATTTATTTTAGTAAACATAATTTTTTTTTGTTAAAGAAAGTCAAACATTCCCATGTAACGAATAACCTGGCAATATTTGAAAATCTCCTACTACTACCACAGTAATCGGAAAATGTTGCTTATGTTGTGATGGAGGACTTAGCCAGCCGAGAAATTGAACACACTATACCTGGGTGGGACCCAAACGCGGTGTCAACTCAGCCACCGACCGGTCAATTACCGGGATTATTATCTAACAAACTTACTAACGTTTTGTCCAAATTCAATATTTTCCAAACTCCAACATAATTCTTCACATAATCTATTGGTTGGAAGGTGTACGAAGGTAACTCATTTTCCACGTGCAATTGATTGCGCACAAGAGGAATGCGAGCCAAAGCAAACAGCCATCAATATCAATGTGTCACAGTTCTAACGAATGTGCATCGGAAGGAATCGGTGCATGGGCGGAGGAGATTTATTATTTCAGTTTTCAATTAGCGGCGACGTCACCGGCCGGCCATGGCCCGGTAATGTATGGGGCTCCGCCCAGCCGGGACGCGGCTCCGGGACGTGGCTCCGGGGGGACATATCTCATCCCTGATGACTTTTATTGGCGGACACGGAAGGCCATTCCGCTTTGAGCCGCCCGCACAATCGGCCGCCCTGACAGATTGTCAGGAAGTCGGTACATGGTGGATGGAAGACAGGGATAAGTTAACAGATTGTAAGAAAGGGCGGGCTCGCAAAGTGATCAGCGCACAGGTGGAAGTGTGAGGTATTAATTATATATTTTAATTGAATTACGCCAAGCAGGACTTGGCTCTTGAGAACAGATAACAGGTTACAAAAAACATGGGCGTGGTTATCAGACTATTATTTGTACCAAGATTTTTTGTTCCCTTATTATACAATGTGGGTGTACGGTGGTTTTTCTTTGGAGAGTGGGAAGTATTTTAATCAGGATTTCACAACAGATGGGATATCTTGTATGAGAAAGAGTTTGAAAAAAACAATCAACTAATGCAACCAGTAAATTCTTTACAAAATACTTAGTTCATAGGGAGCTAGAATGAGCTTATCGCAAAAAGGCGCGGTGCGTAGATCGCGAAGATCATATCATTCCTAGCTCAGGAGATCTGGGATCTTTATGCACGGTGTCCGGAAACTCGCAGTGCAAGAGGGAAACTGGTGAATCCACATCGCACAGAAAGCCACAAAAAAAACTTTTTATTTGAAACTTTTTTCATATTTTTCTGTAAATTGTCACGAAAATAATTCCTACTGTCAAAAATAATTATTTTCCTAACTTTACCTAACCAGTGAAAGAATTAATTCACATGTTTGTATTTGACTGGCAACATTTTTTCGGTGAATTTGGGAGAGCTCCGTTTCCGGCAGAAAAAGAGGCTCACTTTTGGAATTGGCTGGGGAACTGACGAAGATTCGACTATGTCACCTAATTAAGTTATCGATCTGTTTATTTTCATTTTTCGGGCAATCCTTGTTGGTAAGGATGTTTGTGCTGTGTGTCTAAGTGTGATGTTGGAGTTTACAAAATGAATACTTTTTTTGTCGAGATGATTTAAAAGTGTGAAGTGACATCGGAGGTTTTGCTTTGCGCTCCCGAATCGAAAGCCATCTGCCGTTGGAGATGATAAAGTGAAACAGAATCGAACACGCAAAGGACTTATTTGTGGACCTCCTTGATGAAAAGGTCTCCATGAACCCCCATTCACCAGCAAGTTGGCGGCTACCCTCGCTTTTGTAGGATCAGCTTCGCGGGATGCAGTGGTCTCGTCATCATGCTCATGTCGAACCAGGGATCTTGCTTTGACCTTCTGCCTTCTGCACTACCAACTTGTTCTACGCACACTCTATATTGGATCTTCAGTTAACTCAGTTTTTACCGTGGGTCAACAGGTATGCTTGTTGCTTGTCAATTATTATCTTTGCGTATGATGTTAATTAATGCATAATTTGTCCTTGGTTTAAATATACATTGTATGATCGCTCAAAAAAAAACTTTTATTTCAGAACAAAAGTAGAACCTTTTCCAATAACAGTAAAAGCTGCCATATCCCACTTAACCTGAGAGGGTCTCAACAACCCGGCTAATTTCCAAATGTTACAAAATATAGGGTTAAAAAAAACATTTGCAGAAAAGAAGTCGGGACGTCACAAGAAAACATCAATTCGGTCATTTTATCAAGATTAGAAATGACAGAAGAATTTATAAGACGATATGTATGAACGGTTCCATGATAACTCAACACAGTGACAATTAGAAACGATGTAAAAAAAAATTAAACCTAATCTAACCTTATCTACTTAACCAAGTAAATAAAGTTTTTGTTTCATCACTTTCCATGACTTTATATAACTTTTTAAAGATGTGATGAATTATCATTTTGATGATTTATCCGGTCACCGTATGAACAATTATGTGTTCAAACAGAGTATATTCATGAGGCATTTTATGCTCTCTATCTGCCCACGCGGGGAGATACCGTGATAATTTCATTATCTCAAGATGCATCATATCCAAGATGCAACAAAACTATCGATATGAAGCAAGGACCATTCAATATTGTCATGTTAATTGATTTTTATCTTAAAATCAACATATTTATATGAGATCTTCAATTTATTGTTTTGCCTTGTTCTGCACCTATTGTTTGCTTGAAAGCACTTCCAAACATTTTAGTATTCCGACAATTCATAAGTGTCGCATTCCTTTTAAAATACTGTCAGAATAAATTCGCCACAACAGTAGATGTACAGAGTGACTGAATCGACTTGCATTGTCTCCTGACAACTAATGAGGATGTCCCTGAAAGCATGGTGTCTCTCGCCAGTGCCACCCATCTGAGGGTCCGTTCCCGACACAAGAGCACCGTAAGTGACAATAAACATATCCCCGTTATAGGTTAGGTTACAAGATGGCCGACTAATGGTTGCGATTTGCGACTTGCGACCGGCGCGGCGATGCGCTTCTAACCGCAGGGGTGTATTTTGCCGTCTAATAGTCGTGTGATTGAAAAAAAGAGTTTTTCCGGAAATTTAAGATCAGAATTTAATTCATTTAAAACGGTTTACAGAGGACAGAGTGCGATATGGCAAGTTCTTAGTTCAAGATTGTGAAGACGCTGATCTAGAGAACAGTGAAACAACCTAACAATAAATACCCTTTCGGGCACAGACGGTTTTCATACCGAAATCTACGAATACTAATTCAACCTCGAATACTAGTTCAACCTCGAATACTAGTTATACAGATATTTTTTCAACCTCAAAACACCAATATCTTTGTAACATCATGAAAAGCGATATAAGATTACAAACCTCCTATGCCAGGGGAAGATCGATGGAATAGGAAGAATGATGGTAGCCAAAATTCTATAGAAGAGATCACCATACGAAGATGAACTATTTGACTTGATTTTTTTCATCCTTTTATTTTTTCCCAATAATTTTACAGCATAAAAACACCTGTCTGGAGCCAGTGAAACTTTGGCATCCCTAATTGGGGAATATTGTGAGGCTGGAAGTAGTTGGGAGGGGAAGTAGATGGAAAAGAGGAAGGTGGTAGGATTACCACGGCCAAAGCCATTTCAAGTAATGTTTCAATTCTTAATGTAGGTCTTACACTAGGGCGATACTGAGAGTGTCTTTCACTCTGGAACATGCCAAGTTTACTATAGATTTTTTAAAATTAATAAATTGCGAAATAACACATATTTGAACCCGCGACCTTCGAATTGCTAGTCGAGAGCCTTTTCCCTCGACCACGGAGGGCAAATTTTACAAGAAACCTCCATGGATATTTTTTAGCTCAAAACACGTCCACACAGATGACGCTTTGACTTCAGTATCGATCCGTCCCTGCACCGGCAATAATTGACAGGTTTACACGAGTGGGTGCGGGGTCAATTGGTCCCGGGACACATATCACCCATGGGGGAGTATTGTGTATTGCCCTCAGGTAGGTCGGGACTAGGGACACATGCTTTACTCGTAGCTAATATCATCGGCCGTATTATAGACGAGGTTAAGTTCTTTAAGTCGTTTGACAAATAATTGACGGAACGTTTTAGCCGTACTGTGTGGGATGACCTGAAATGGGTTGACTATTATGATGTTGTGAGAACTTTTGCGATAAAATGTAGGGGCGGCATTAACTTTTTTCGTTATATTGAAACGACAGCTACATTACTAGATACTGATATAATTAGTATATTAAAGTGTGTTAAGATATTTTTCTACAGAGCGTATATGAAAATAAACTTTATTTCATAAAAACTCGTTAGCGCAGTGAAAACTATTAACAAGCTGATAATTGTTTTAAATTGTGTTCAATACCACATACACACGCGTAAGTTGTGTATGCAGTAAATATTACGATTTTATGTTTCGATTCTGGGTTATCTCACAAAAGAACCCTGGGTGCCGAAATCGGTAGTCTTCAATATATCAATATTAGTTAATTTAAAAAGTTTGCGAATAAAACCCATATAAACACTTTTAGGAAACACCATTAATATGCGGTGATTTAATAAGAGGCTCCTTTATTAATACTCGCTATGAATATGCGGTGATTTAATAAAAGGCTCATTTATTAATAATCGCTATGAATATGCGGTGATTTAATAAAAGGCTCCTTTATTAATACTCGCTATGAATATGCGGTGATTTAATAAAAGGCTCATTTATTAATAATCGCTATGAATATGCGGTGATTTAATAAAAGGCTCATGTATTAATAATCGCTATGAATATGCGGTGATTTAATAAAAGGCTCATTTATTAATAAACTTTCACGTATTGTGAGAAAAACTGTAAATTCAATCATCAAACATACATTTCGGTTGTCTGTGCAAGGAGAAAACTTACAAAAATGAAAAATTGTTAATTTTCAAAATCTGGTCAAATTATTCGTGTTAATTAATTAATTAATTTATTAGAAAATTTGTATAGCGCCGCTTTTATGAGATATCACCTCAGGGGCGCTTTACAGTTAATGCAGTTATTACAAAAAATATAAATATTACAAAAATAAAGTGAAATTAAGTTAATTAAAATGAAGAACAGGAACAGGTGACACGAAGATGGTAGATGTAGCAAGAATCCTAGGTGGTGAGGAAACTGGACCAGCTGCTGCAGCGAGAGAGTCCACCGCGTCCACCAACAGTGCCAGCACGAGGTTCGTCATCCATCCAGGTATGTGTCTGCTGCTACCTGTTAAAAACGGGACTGGAGGCCTATAACGAATGAATTGACAAATTGCATGATAAAATAACAGTACAGCACGAACCTGTTATGAGAAAATATTAATAATGTTGCATCTCGTCCGTATATTTGACAAAGTGTTCAGATATATTCTGAAAGACGAACATTTTTGACAGTATTGTGATAAAACACATTTTTAAAAATATAGTGATAAAAAAGCCGTACTCATCTTTCTCCGTGTACGTTTTCTCCCTTGCAATCTGGTTCAATGAACTCAGATATTTTTTGAATTTCGGTATCATTTCAAAATTGGAACTGCTTGTGTGAATGATGCAGACAAATGATAAAGTAGGTGATCAGTACCTACTTATAATGTAATATTTAAACAGAAAATTATTTTAATTTTTTTTTCTTTTACTAAATTGGATCATGAAGGTTTCCCTTGTAAGTAATAGTTACCTACCTACCTTTTTGCATACCTAATACATGGTTTAAATTTGATGTCATAACTAGACAAAGCGGAGAACAAGATAGAGCCTAGAAGTCTACAACAACCTCCACTTTTCCAAGAATATCTACTACATTGATGATACGAACTCCATTACACGTAGCCGTAAATTTCAAAAACTGTTATAGTGTTTCCCCTGAAGAAGTTCAAAAAGTTAATGGCACTGATTTAACGTCAAGCTTGTGATGTTTTGGACACTCACATAAAATAAACGAAACGAACGTGCTCAAAAAAAATTTTTGTTTAGACAACGACGGGAGATTTATGGACAGACAGGCCTGGAGTAAACACATTCACACGGGACAGGGCGCAGGGACGGGCAGTCAGGTTTGGAACTTGAGTACGTTGACATCTCCATGAAATCGATACAAATGAGAAGTGTTGTGTGAAATTGCAGTGAATTAGTGGATTCAGATAGTGTTAATAGTATTGTGGAATTTTGAACTAAAGTGAAATATTATTGAACCGGTTTTTGTGTGAAGTGAAAGTGGTTGGACTCAGTGAGAAAACAATTAATAATAATGACAGTAAGGAACAATCGGATAATTTTTAGAGCGCCGTTTTGTAAAAACCCACCTCAGGGGCGCCAGGTGTTGTGCAATCGCGATTGTGTTATAAAGTTGTGTTGATTTAAACGTGATTTCGTATACAGTTCGAACTAGATTGCTTGTCTTAAAAACATGAAAATAATAAAAATAATGATTGCGTTTTTAAAATAGAGTGAATGTACTTAAAGGCAGGAAGTGTTTAATCGGGCTAAGTTATTGATTTGGCGAGATGGCATTCTATCCACGGAGACCGAAAACCAGAGAATCAAATAGATTATTAACTGTGGGTTCGAATCCTAACAGATTAGGGAGGTACAATTTTATTTACAGGAATATTTAATTACCCTTTTATAAGCGTAGGGAGGAGGTCGAAAATTAAAGTGATTTAGCTATATAGTGTAACCAGGTAAGCTTCACGCTGAGAATGAGAGGTGACTAACCGGGTGAGTTTTTTTATATTATTTATTAAATTTCAGAGGACCCTTTTTAAAGACGGATACAACTAAGTTTACTACACCTGCCGCCCAAATAATGTTATCATTAACAGGGATGTGCTAGGCGAACCGTCAATCAGCTGTGAGCGAGAGACGAGTCAACGACCTTTTCATATATAGGACAAGACGCAGGTACAGTCAGTCAAAGGGGAAGTTTTGCTAGCGTATGCCGTCCCGAATTGAAAGCGTTCGGATGCAACCAGACGGAACAAAATGAAAACTTTTCTTCTGTTATTTGACTTTTCTAATTTAATACTTTTCATCTATTGTTTGACTTTCTAAGTTACGAATTGGGATGCACAAAAACAAATCTAAAGTCGAAAGAGGGAGATGGTAATCTCCGAAATAAAACTACCAACCGAACAACTTTTCTCAACAGGTATCTTTCGAGAGGTAGGCAGCCTCTTTAAATTAAATGCAAAAAATCAAACCAATTATCCGTTTATACCTTACCTGAGAGGATAGGTATTCAGTAGAAGTTACCCATACCTAATACACGAGGATGCTAGTAACCTCATAAAATAAATACTGGAACCAAATATTAAAATACAGACAGTCCTCATCCCAAATTTGGCATATCGAGTAGACCTTACATATATCTCACATGATAATTGGCTGAATGGGTAGGCACACAACCTATCGTTAATAAGCGGGCAAAATGTCGACAAGATCGTCGTGTGTTATATATGTATTGACCTAGAAAGGGATGTAAATCCCCGACGGCGTGGGAGTTACAACGTTTTCTAGAGGTGGCACGTAACTTAGGACCTTGCGTGTCACATTTTCGCGACTAGATTCGTGACAAGGGATGTCATGGTTTTCCCCTTCTACACTCAGTAAAGTAGATTATCCTGGAGGTGTTTGAGATTGGGGCAATTCTGAAATTGGTGAAGAGACCTGGTTTTCTTTATTCTGGCGTGAAGGTTGCCGATTTGGAACAAGGGGAGACCCGGCCGGTTGTGATATCCAGACACGCAGATATCGATTGCCTTGTTCGAATTATCATCCATCAGTTTTGTTTGGTAAGCGGAGGAGCCAGTCTTAACTTGAAAAAAATTCATTTCCTTTCCTCTCCTTCCCCTCCCAAAATATATACATGGATGGCGCCGACAACTAACACCATAAATTTATCGTATGTATATCACATATATAAAATCTAACACTTTATTATACTCACATTACTCTATGACAGGTAGAATCACGTAGCTAGTTGGGGGAGCAGGCGACTTAGAAGATAAGGTTTATGAAATGGTTTTAAAACACAGCGGTAATCGATTCAACTCACTCTATCTCAAAAGAACCAAGGGATACCACACATACACAGATAACTAGGTTTCTAAACCGAGAAACAAAAAAACCAACACAACGTTCGGTGAAGCCTTTTTATACTGATCCGTAACGTGAAATGAGTACGTTCAAGGTCGTACGTCACGTAGACAAACTAGAATCAAAGGAGAGGAGCAAAGGCTCGTAGAGACGGCAGGGGAGGAATTTTCCATCCCTGCGAACACATATGCAAAGCCTTATGGAAAAGTTACCTATGGGACTTTAAAGAAAAATTATCGTAGAAAGAAGAGAAGGAAAAGTTTGAAGTAGAAAGGGCAGATCATGACATTTGATGCCGCAAACCAGGAGAGATAGATATAAAAGCTGGCTTGAGTTCATTACTGTTGTTGAGAAAAAAAATGGATTTCATAAACCTTATTAATTCACATTAACAGCAAAAGAAATGGTACCTATCGTCAAAAATGATAACAGAGACATCGTACTTCAAAGGCAAAATAGAATAAACAGACAGACCCGGAAAACATTGAATTCATTGTGACGACAAAAAACATCTAAAATGTTCATAAACAACGAAGCCAAAGGATAAACAAACATCGAAATCGGATTAATTATAACACAAGAATAAGATAGCTGGGACAAATCTAAAATAAACATTGCATCGGATATCGTGAAGTATATGGCATATTTTATACCATTGATATTAGAATAACTGTAAACAATTATTGTTTATTCCAGATCTAAAAGGCAGAGAATGTTTAAGTCATAAATAACACAGACGGACAAAAAACCATCGGATCACAGCCGAGGACACAAAATAAAAACAAATCAACATGGAAATAAATAACACTCGAATATAATACAAATAACGCATTGAGATGAAAAAACACAAAGTTAAGTCAAGTACTATTATGTAATAAACAAAACTCGGAGTTTAAAATTCGAAAATAAATAAGTGTGACATGACATATTGAATTTCTACCCATAGAGACACAAAAACACTTGAAAAAGGTGAGGGCGGAAAAAAACTCACCAGCAGAACAAGCCGATAATCACGGGAACCAAAAAATAAACAGATGCTAGGTTAGAAACGAAGAACAGGGGCGCTCAACATTTTGGAAGAATTAAAATAAAATTTAAAATAAAAATAAAAAAATAAATACAGAGGTATTCGAGAAACGTAAATTACCTATAGTTATTTCTAATCCCATCGACTAACACGAGGAAGCGAGATTACCCGCTGGGCTTAGAACTAAAGGGAGGCTGTGATGTTTTGGACACTCACATAAAATAAACGAAACGAACGTGCTCAAAAAAAATTTTTGTTTAGACAACGACGGGAGATTTATGGACAGACAGGCCTGGAGTAAACACATTCACACGGGACAGGGCGCAGGGACGGGCAGTCAGGTTTGGAACTTGAGTACGTTGACATCTCCATGAAATCGATACAAATGAGAAGTGTTGTGTGAAATTGCAGTGAATTAGTGGATTCAGATAGTGTTAATAGTATTGTGGAATTTTGAACTAAAGTGAAATATTATTGAACCGGTTTTTGTGTGAAGTGAAAGTGGTTGGACTCAGTGAGAAAACAATTAATAATAATGACAGTAAGGAACAATCGGATAATTTTTAGAGCGCCGTTTTGTAAAAACCCACCTCAGGGGCGCCAGGTGTTGTGCAATCGCGATTGTGTTATAAAGTTGTGTTGATTTAAACGTGATTTCGTATACAGTTCGAACTAGATTGCTTGTCTTAAAAACATGAAAATAATAAAAATAATGATTGCGTTTTTAAAATAGAGTGAATGTACTTAAAGGCAGGAAGTGTTTAATCGGGCTAAGTTATTGATTTGGCGAGATGGCATTCTATCCACGGAGACCGAAAACCAGAGAATCAAATAGATTATTAACTGTGGGTTCGAATCCTAACAGATTAGGGAGGTACAATTTTATTTACAGGAATATTTAATTACCCTTTTATAAGCGTAGGGAGGAGGTCGAAAATTAAAGTGATTTAGCTATATAGTGTAACCAGGTAAGCTTCACGCTGAGAATGAGAGGTGACTAACCGGGTGAGTTTTTTTATATTATTTATTAAATTTCAGAGGACCCTTTTTAAAGACGGATACAACTAAGTTTACTACACCTGCCGCCCAAATAATGTTATCATTAACAGGGATGTGCTAGGCGAACCGTCAATCAGCTGTGAGCGAGAGACGAGTCAACGACCTTTTCATATATAGGACAAGACGCAGGTACAGTCAGTCAAAGGGGAAGTTTTGCTAGCGTATGCCGTCCCGAATTGAAAGCGTTCGGATGCAACCAGACGGAACAAAATGAAAACTTTTCTTCTGTTATTTGACTTTTCTAATTTAATACTTTTCATCTATTGTTTGACTTTCTAAGTTACGAATTGGGATGCACAAAAACAAATCTAAAGTCGAAAGAGGGAGATGGTAATCTCCGAAATAAAACTACCAACCGAACAACTTTTCTCAACAGGTATCTTTCGAGAGGTAGGCAGCCTCTTTAAATTAAATGCAAAAAATCAAACCAATTATCCGTTTATACCTTACCTGAGAGGATAGGTATTCAGTAGAAGTTACCCATACCTAATACACGAGGATGCTAGTAACCTCATAAAATAAATACTGGAACCAAATATTAAAATACAGACAGTCCTCATCCCAAATTTGGCATATCGAGTAGACCTTACATATATCTCACATGATAATTGGCTGAATGGGTAGGCACACAACCTATCGTTAATAAGCGGGCAAAATGTCGACAAGATCGTCGTGTGTTATATATGTATTGACCTAGAAAGGGATGTAAATCCCCGACGGCGTGGGAGTTACAACGTTTTCTAGAGGTGGCACGTAACTTAGGACCTTGCGTGTCACATTTTCGCGACTAGATTCGTGACAAGGGATGTCATGGTTTTCCCCTTCTACACTCAGTAAAGTAGATTATCCTGGAGGTGTTTGAGATTGGGGCAATTCTGAAATTGGTGAAGAGACCTGGTTTTCTTTATTCTGGCGTGAAGGTTGCCGATTTGGAACAAGGGGAGACCCGGCCGGTTGTGATATCCAGACACGCAGATATCGATTGCCTTGTTCGAATTATCATCCATCAGTTTTGTTTGGTAAGCGGAGGAGCCAGTCTTAACTTGAAAAAAATTCATTTCCTTTCCTCTCCTTCCCCTCCCAAAATATATACATGGATGGCGCCGACAACTAACACCATAAATTTATCGTATGTATATCACATATATAAAATCTAACACTTTATTATACTCACATTACTCTATGACAGGTAGAATCACGTAGCTAGTTGGGGGAGCAGGCGACTTAGAAGATAAGGTTTATGAAATGGTTTTAAAACACAGCGGTAATCGATTCAACTCACTCTATCTCAAAAGAACCAAGGGATACCACACATACACAGATAACTAGGTTTCTAAACCGAGAAACAAAAAAACCAACACAACGTTCGGTGAAGCCTTTTTATACTGATCCGTAACGTGAAATGAGTACGTTCAAGGTCGTACGTCACGTAGACAAACTAGAATCAAAGGAGAGGAGCAAAGGCTCGTAGAGACGGCAGGGGAGGAATTTTCCATCCCTGCGAACACATATGCAAAGCCTTATGGAAAAGTTACCTATGGGACTTTAAAGAAAAATTATCGTAGAAAGAAGAGAAGGAAAAGTTTGAAGTAGAAAGGGCAGATCATGACAAGCTGCACAATAAAATTAAATAACAATTGCGTTTATTGAAGAAGGAATGAAAGCTTTGCTGAGAAACATTCAAATCGTTAGACTCGAAGGCACATATATTACCTTTTGTGTAAATTGAAGATATCTTTCAATGTACGGATAATTTGGTCGTCTGCAACTTTTATCAGATGAAATATAAACAGTAATGGTTTTCCAACAGAGCGTATGAAGTGAATACGATTCTAAGAAATTTCCACGCTTCGTCAGAAAGCTCGGAACTAAATGCAAAAACATAAAATACAGAATGAAGCAGAGTCGTGAAACAAAAATGTTACGAATCAAAATGTTATAAAAATAATAAAAATCTTTCATTCATATCTTTCGAAAACTGATCACGTAGATGAAAATATTTTTTTTTCCAAGACCTACTGATACATTTTTTGGAATAAACCACCTTACTAGGCAAAGCTTTTTTCGAGGTGGTAGAAATCTAATCCAATTTATATAGTTAATATATTTTAGAGTTATAGTTAAATTACAAACATTGTTTTACATAAGTATCCATTGATTGTTTGCATTTAATTGTATAAATATACCTATGAGAGTGTTTAAAAATGCTGGGTGCCTTTGAGTGTGTGTATGCCTATGAGTATGTTGATTGTGTTAGGTATATCTATTTCTATCTTTATTCTATATCGTGACTTCTCGTTATATGTCTGCTTTTTTTATAGTTAATATTATGTACATGACCTGCTGACAAGCTGCTTTTGCAGTGTAGTAGTTGTATATATTAAAGAATTTAAAAAAACAACCTTTCTCAGAATTTTTCTGATTTTCGAAAATTGTTTCTTGAGTGTGAGTGTGATTTCGAACCCGTGACTTATGGATTGAACTAATGAGCTTTAAAAACACTTTTTCTAATCTGTGCTTGGGTACTGCGCAGGGCAGTCCGTGCACCTCAAGAATGATGGATTTATTGAGATTGAGTTTTAATTGTTAAAATATAATTAATATATAGCGCCGTTTAGTAATAAATATCACCTAAAGGCATAGACTAAATTAGACTAGACACGGAATATTCATTTAAAAATAACCCCAACACAATTTTGGTTTGGTTCACATTCACATTTATGAAAAGGCCCACGCATTATGTCGCAATGCGAAATGGGCACTGTGCATTGCGTTTTACCTTTTGTTGGTCTATTTTGCTTCTCAGCTATGCTGGGCAAGTTCATTTTTTCAATCACAAAAATAACCGAGTTCCAAATATTTAAATTTGAATTATGTCCATATTACAACACCTCTGACAACAAATTCTCCGTGGTTTCGCTTACGAGTTTGAACGCTTGTGCAAGGAGTTTAAACAGAGTTGGGTTGTTAAGTTCATCTCCATATTTGTGACGTACGCTACGTGGCGTTATTTTTAAAATGAATTTAACTAGACAGGGCTAATCTAGTCCTAAAGGGCGCAAATCTTTTTAACACTTTGGTAATCTCAGCGAAATGCCAATTTTTTAAAAATTATTTTTCACGTGAATACCGCTAAAGAGTCCCAAGTCCCAACTGCTCCCAACCGTCTAAAGCCAGTGAGACTATGGAGTTATTCCCGATAAGGAGGTGAAATCATGTTTTATGTCTTTTATGACACCGACATATATATTCTGAATTGCAACAATAAGTTCGCACTTTTTGAAGTGTGATTTCACACTGTTAACACACTAAAAGCAAGTTCTCTTAGTTGTAAAAACAACGCATAATTTCGAATTTTTTTAATGAAAACTAAGAAGAGCATAAAAATATTTTATTCTAGTACGGAGCGCAAGACAAACTATTAAGCCTTAGGTATCTATAAATGTTACAAGTATCTACATACTTATGTAATCACTATATTGTTGTGTTTATTTCGTAGATAGAACATAACTTTTTTTAATGAATTTACTATGTAATAAATAAGTAGGTAGGTTTTTACAGGTACCAGCGGAGCTTTTGTTTTTGATTTTAGTAATGACATTTTTTTAATATATTTGAAAACAGAAAGCGTAAAATGCTCTTTTGCATTTAGTGTTTTAAATAAAATACACTTTGCTGCCTATTCTTAACATAACAGCAAAATAAATTACAACTGTTCAAATATTGCATCCTTATTCTCCAGCTGTATAAATAAGAATCATTATTAATGATCGATAATGATTTGAAATGTTGACAGGCCATTCCTTCGCAAAGTACAGAAAACCACTGAAATACAGTCATCATTCAATCCTTCATCCCGGTACCTACTCACTAGACACAGGTTATTAATCATCATGATAATTCATCGTTTTATTATTCAATAGGAATCGTTGCAATCTAAGTTATATTGTATTCCACTTGTTATGAATTTATGAATAATGCGTCGGTGGAAGTTATGCAAATGAGACCAGCGTTCTTATTCTAACAACCTCATAAAATAATAACGCAACGTTACAGTGGTGGAAATAATAATATGACTGTAATGCGAGTATATTGCATTAATTTATAATTGGGTATTACTGTGCAGGTCTTAAACAATAACTGCAGTTACTACTACCTACCCACTCGCGCACAGTCGTAATTTTGCTTTGATATTTTATTTGACACCACATTACCTACTGTTTCACTAACTGGATTCTATTCTATTACAGTTGAAATCAGGGGCGTGCCGTACATACAAGCACTGCCTATTCTACTATAAAATTACACTAACTACCCTAATTTATAAAATTACTATTGGACGCCGCAAAGGCATCTCCGACTTCTTCCACCACTCTCCATTGTATACCACAATGTTACTGTTAAAAACTACATTACATTGACTTCAATTGAACTCCGTATTTCATTCCGGTGCAGAGATATTGCGTTAAGTATTCATAGGGTGTTTCGACGTCTTCTACTGTTCAAACCACTGTCTAAAAACTCCTGGCACTAATAAGAACAAACATTGAATTTTTTATAGATATCGGTCGACTACTTCTCGAGTTTTGTGAGCACAAATATACGCAGTCTGAATTTGTATATATTACGATTAAGATTGCAAGAAATCAGTCTACACTTTCAAAATTACGCGTAAAACATTGACTTGGAATCACAGCGGCGCGACAACGACTCAACCAACTCGGCCACTGGGAGCTAATTATTTCACACATATAAATAAAGGCAGACATTAAGCATGCAAAATAACGCACATGACATATTCAAACGTTGTCTTCTTCGACCCAAAAATGTACATGTGTGCGCAATGATTGTTCAAGGGACGATTCGTTTGTGTTAGTGTCGAAAAAAGCCTTGCATTTCTGTCCAAATCACGAATGTAGCAATCAGTGTCATCTGTTGGTATTTGTATTAATTAGTACTACTTTAACAACGAAATAATTATTATAAATATTATATTGGCTTTCATTCATGCAATTGTGTCAAAAATTTGATATTTTAATTATTATTATTATTATTTTTTATTCTTTAATAAAAGCAGTTTGTCAGCAGATCATGTTCACAACATTAATTATAAAACAAAAGTACACATATAACGAGAAGCCACAATAAAATAGATACGGAAGAATAACATTTCAGATATTTCAAGTAGGTAATAAGCTTGTAGGTAACATAAATGAATCTTTTATTTTGATATTTGATATGCCTTAGGTAATCCCAACCAACATCATCTAAAAAAGCCAACAGCTGCGAAAATTTCAAAATCTGAAGTTTTATTTAAATACCAATTAATTCGCTGTTTTTCCGACTGCCTGCACTGATTAGAAAATCTCATACGACAATGATTGGAATGGATACAATTGGGTAGTTAGAGAGACGCGTTATGTACTGTCTCCCCGTCGTCTTCTTCCTCAGTGTTGGGAATCGTGATCTCAAGAATCTGGACAGTTCTTTTAGATATATTCATTTATTTACTAGCAAGTAAAAACCCGCTACCATGGTTTCAAAACTTCAACGGTACTTTTTTAAATTAAGAGAGGGCGCCATTTCCGTTTACAAAAATTCTGACCTGTACAGTCATTAAGAAATAATAAACAGATTGTTTTTTAAATATATACGTAGTTACTTATATCCGAAAACAATCTTTAAATACAAAAATACTTTTGTATGGATTAAGTAAATTTAAATTGGTTTGTAATTTCTTCTAATTGAATATCCTCTGGTAATTCGTCAAATATCTTAAATGCTCCGTACATAACGACCATTGACTTGTTCCTTGTTTTTATCTAAAGCGAAGTCTAATTTATTTCTTTTCCTGGTCTCATCATTTGTCTTGTCTTTCTATTACGAAATGTCCTTTAATTACGACTAATTTTTTTGTATTATTTTGTATTTTGAATCTTGTGCATCTTCAATAATATAAACGTGGTTCGTGGAGATGACAAGTTGCTTTATTTACGATAAAATATATAATAGTATTGTTATAAGGACTGACGTCAGGTTCTAGTCTTTGAGAACTGTGACAAGCGAATGTCAGCTCCCGACCCCAAGATCGGTTAAGTCCGGAAATGGTTGGAACCATTCGGATTTGCGCGCGCGCATTTTTGTGTTCCAGTTGCTAACAATAATTGATAATAAAAGCAATTACTAACATGTAATTTATATAATTTTTGCATGATGACTATCAATAACTATCCTGTATGTAACAACTACAATGAATGTATGTTTGTAAAACCCATGTATTATATGTCGCCGAAAGATTTGCAGACATTTTATAGAATTTACATACTATCTCTTCGTATCAATTTCTCAGAGTTGTAGGTTCTATTTTAACAAACAACGTGTGTGGGTGTATTTACCAGTAACCAGTAGTGCCTCAACCACTTACCACCCCAATGAAAATGAAATACATCAGCGACCATCGGCTCCTCGGAGTCCGTACTGAAAGTATAACAAATCGCCTGAAATCAATTTGTAGCAGAAGCTATATATAATCTATACACCTGCCAGGTAACACTCGCTGGGGTATTAGCCACTGGCCACGTGGGAGGAACACGGCTGATTTATTTTAAACGTGTGATCGCGGGTATACTGTAAACTAGTAGTCATTCCTACATACATCTCAAGTATACATACATGCATACCTACTCGTGTATCTCGTATCTCTGTATGTATCAGCGTATCTATGACTCTTTCGTTTTGTGTACAGTCGGATAGGGGTGTCATTAAGGTGCTCAGCATTAGGCTTGTTTCATAATAGCCACTCTAGGCAGCCTAGAGTGGCTATTTTATATACCCATTAAAATGAGAAAACTTACTGATATGAAATACTGTTAATTTATTCAAAATCTGGCCATATTATTCGTTTTCCTGTTAAAAACGGGACTGCTGGCCTATAAGGAACGATTTGAAAGAGTTCCTATCAAAGTATCAGTTAAAATCAAATGTTTTGTGATGATGGCAGAACACGTGTTCATACAAATACTGATATTGATATTGACACACTGATTTTGTTGCATTCTTTCATGATATGTATTAGGAAAAGAACACATGTTCTCTATATAATCTGAATGACTAATATTTTATCAGGAAGTTCAAATGCTGTCACTTTTGTCTTTTAACAGGACTATTTTTCTCCTTGTAGATTTGGAACTGTTATTGTGTGACTTTTGTAGGTTATTTAAGATGCTGTGACGATCAGTTAGACTTCGATATAGATAATTACATTTATTAGACCAAGTACAGGATTGCGGATACGTCTTAAGGCCACATAAGACTTATTTCTTATGAACGTATTACTAAAATCTAAGAAGGTTTCTAGAGGGATCCTTACGGATGTAAGATATTTATATTTAAGATAAATAAAAAAAGGACCTTACCATTAAAATATTTTATGTAATACTGTTTGAAAATGTCATAAAACGTTTTTCAAATAGAAAATGATGACGATGAATTAGTAACTTCCAGACAGTCAGACGGTTGGGAGCAGTTGGGATTTTTGTGCGGTTTCATATAAAAAAATTACGGAATTTTTATTCAATCAGCATTCCTCATTTTTCTCCGTATATGTACTATACTTTTGTATACTTAAATATATTTACCATAATTTATCACATTTTTACAATAATATTTTATAACCTACCCAGGAAATATAAGCCGAACTTTATCTTCCATTTATCACAAGGTGTTATCCACTCGTATGTAGTGATGGGATCTTAGTGTACATAGGTAATTCATCAGCAGTTGGACGATGGCAGCCATTAAGGTGATTAACGACGGAGGCTTCCGAAGGATGCTTTTTTTAAATGAGACTTAATTCATGTTGATACTTATGAACATAGATCTATGAACCGTAAACACAATTATTGTTTTCCGTTGATGACAAAAATTAGACACGTAAAATTGAAAATACTAGTTTCAATTTATAAAAAATACAATTATAAACAAGTTCTGTTGTGTAATTATTATAACGCTTTGACTCCATATCTGATTCCGGTACAATCCAAACTACTCCTGGCACTAATAAGAATAAAAGTAGATTTTTTTTTTAGATACTAAAAAAAACATTTACAGAAAAATTAATCTTTGACTGTCCAACTGGGAAGGTTTCCCGTTTCAGGACGATCAATTTGATTGGTTTAGTTCATATGAAGTAGGTAATGTAACACAAGTACACAATAATAAATTGATATCGTTAGAGAAATTACTTTTTATGTAACATTAAATTCATAACATCGTGTAAATTACTTTTTATATAACATTAAATTCATAACATCGTGTAAATTACTTTTTATATAACATTAAATTCATAACATCGTGTAAATTATTTTCATGTTTACAATATAAGAGATAAGTTGGGTAAGCATCTTTTTTTCATTGTTTATATTGTGTAATATCGGTGGGCTACTTTTTGTTTTTTGCGTGAGCAAACATACGCAGGCTTTATTTTTTTATAAAGATATTTTCCAAACAAGTACTTATAATAAAAAAAGAAGATTTTATTGTTATTACCTTATTGGTTATTAATTGCCCTTTAAAGTATACCTACTAATTGTGTTGCTTAAATTTTGAGGAAGACATGGCACGATCAAGTGAATCAGATACTTGAGTTGCGCCATGTCAAGAGTCAGAATAATAGAAGAGTATGTATGAGACGATGCATGAATGTGAATGAGGTAAGGAGTGTGTACCAAGACCGAGTTGTTTGACGGTCCGTCCTCTCTGCCTACCCCTGCGGAAAACAGCGTGATGGTTCTTCAAGGCAGTGCTGATTATTGTACTGCCCGGAAGAAGCTACGGTTGTAGCGAAACCCGAATATGAAATACACGCACTTTGGAGCTCTTAGTAGCTGAGTGAATAAATGCATCTGGTTCCCAACCGGGCGTCGTGGGTTCAATTTATTTTTCTGCTAGCTAAGTCTTTCATCATTGCACAAGCAATATTTTAATATGTTCCGATTATAATGATGGTAGTAGGTAGAAGGAGTTTTTTTTTTAATTTTTTAGGTAGTACGTGATTGTTTATTGTGCAAATGTCTTTGAAAAAAAATGAATTATTGAATTAATTAGTGCCGTTTATTAAATCCTTGGATTGGGCCATGGTTCATAGTATTTATTAACATTTATTAATTACTAATTTTCTACCTCTATTCTCAAGTGATGATTCAGCTAGGTACTTCGTGTAAACCACAATATGTAAAAATGGTTATAAGTAACTGACAACAGTTTGTGCAAGGCAACGACTGTTGTTGACTTGTGCAAACTGTCAGTATCCGTCGAGTTGTCGATGAAGTAACGATATTCTATTCAATAATGTAATAATTATGGTTCGTTTCATATTGAATCTGATAACGCCTCCAGCTTTTGCATTTCATCGCCAGCTTTAAAATAGGAAGGTAATGGACATACTTACATAGAAGTGGTGCGAATGACTTTTTCCCAGTGTTCATGAGTTTAAAAAAAAAATATACATTTAAAAAAAATATTACAAGCTTGTTGTTGGATGAATTTTTAGTAATTTGTTTTATATCATCTATCATAATGTTTCTTAAAGTTTTTCAGATTGATGTAGGTTGAGTATCATAAATATTCTACTTTTGTCATAATTTTTTTTAACCTAAAGTCTTACATGTGAACAGGAAATATAAAAACCTGGACGGTCTCCGTGGTGGAGGAGTAAGGCTTTCGAGATATCCGGTTAATTTAGGACAAAGGCAAATCAACACATTCTTGAAAAGTGATGTCAAAACTATGTTAAATAGATATTCATCACTTTTTAAAAGTTTATTGAATTGCCACTGTCCTATTTGCCATGGAAGCGGTGTAGACTAGCAATCGCGGGTTCAAATCCTGACGTGCCCTTGAAAATTTTATTAGATTAATTTGTTTCATTTCGCAATTTGTTATTTAATTTTTTTTTTAAATATTCGCGGCACGTTCTAGAGTGGAACATGCTTTCAGTATCGCCCTGGTTTAAGACCACCATTCAGAATTGAAACGGCTTTAGCCGTATTTGGTGAGCAGATCTGACTAATAATTATAAGCAATAATTAGTCGCCTGAAATATTCAAGGCACCAACGGAATCATTCCCTTTGGCTGCATTTATTTTTACTCGGGAGACATTTTCAATTTGTATTAATATTTCAGGCAACTAATTATATTGTTTATAATTATTTGTTATTCTTTATACTATGCGTAAAACCTTGTGTTATAAACATTAGTTTATCATAAAAAATAATAAGATCTGACTATTTAATCACCGACTTCCACTTTATCAATCTCTTTCCTCTCCCTAGTAGCTTCAGCCTTACAACAAAACTCAATTGGGGATGCCATAGTCTGACTGGCTCCAGACGGTTGGATTTACAAAATTGTTCTGCATTACACTTATTTTTTTACATTTCTGCAGATAGATCCAGTTAAGTTTTTACACAAATTATTGTTTTTAATTACCATGCCATGCATTTAAATGCAATTGTTTTATCGTTTTTTCCTCCAGTTTGAAATAGGATAATAGGGTTAAAATATATATATATATTTTTAAAATAAATTTAAATGACAAATGAATTCATGTCAGTGGGTCTATTTGTTTGAAAATTTGCATGAGTTGTGCAATGAATAGGCAAGTACTTGGTACCTAGTCAGTGAATATTATTGCAAGTTATCGGAGATCTTAATGCATTTAATGATCGGTAGGTGACCGGTAGATCAATAATCGTACTAACGCTGCAATATCTAACACTGCATTTATCTTAAGTGCATTCTTTCATTATGATTGAAACATGCATTTATCGTAATAAGGAGTGTCATGCCAATCACACATAAAGCGTATTGAGTGAATTGCTTTTAATGTAATTTGCAAAACGTACAACGTTTATTCGCATGGAACATGGAATACGTTTTGATTAGTATCAAAAATAAAATATTTAGAAATCAATTGCTGAAGTGGAAAATTACGATATTTTATCTTGTCATCATTTTAATGTCATTATAGTGGCTTTTCAAAAAAAAAAACATAATGTATACATAACTTCATTTTGTATTATTTATTTTGTTTTTATTTAAAAAAATCATGTTTTTTATTGTGTGATGACGAAAAAGGATTAATTTATTTTTTACAATATTGATATCCACTCGAGCGATTGGTGTCATATGTACCTTTAAATTTATTATATTATTTAATAAATACAATTCTTCAAAGTATTGAAATTGAAAACACATATGAAACTGTTTAGTGCGGTTAAAAGCCAATTAATTAACTTAGATTTCATAATTTGTCCCATATTTAAGGTTCTATAAATTTGGCTAATTATGGCAAGGGATCGCACAAAACGTTTTTTGTAAATTTGCCAAGATTGCACGAGTGGAAGATTCGTCCAGAAGTCAGGACCTACGTCATCTTCGGGGACCCTGTGTGGTGGTAGTGTTTATTTGAATTAAATGATATGAAAACCCTGTGTAATAGAGAATTGATCGATGTATCCCTGGGTACCAAGTAGATGTTTTGTACTTAAAGTAAACATATTCGCGAGATATGTACTGAAAGAACATTAACTGATTCAGGTGATAATAAAAATAATACGAGTACGTCAAATCAGAGTTAAAATACTAACCCCGAGGTCAACTGGCAGAGGATGTACGAAAATTTACTGATTTTTTTTTTAAATTAGCTCTACCAGAGAGAAATTATTTTCAGAATTTCCCTAAGGGACTATGTCATCTTTGGGGATGTTGCTTAGTGGTTATTTTTGCAATATGCTAAATGCTAGCTAACCTAACTATTTTAAATATCTGTCTGATTTAAAGACCACCATTAAGAATCGAATCCATGCTCGAGATAGCTTTAGCAGTGATTGGTGACCAAATCTATATTAGTATTTTTGCAATGTACTGAATGGCAGCTAACCTACCTATTTTAAATATCAGTCTGATTTAGAGACCACTATTAAGAAACGAACCCATGCTCGAGATAGCTTTAGCTGTTTGGTGACCAAATCTGAAGTGTCAGGTTTCTCACCTATCTCAATCCCATCTACTTCTTTTCCCCACTCCCTTCAGCTTCACAAAGACCGTAATCAGGGATGCCATAGCCCCACTGGCCCTGGACAGTTGGGAATAGTTGGGACACTTGTATGGTATTCACATCATAAAGCATGACATCTCTGAGGCGAATGTACATACGTAAAAGTAGGTTAGTTTTAATATATTGTAAAGGTGATATATTGTAAATGTAATAGATTGTATAGGTAATATATTGTAAAAGTAATAGATTGCTAAGGTAATATATTGTAAAGGTAATATATTGTTTAAGGTAATAGATTGTATAGGCAATATATTTTAAAAGTGATGAAGTTAAAGGATTGTATAGGTAATATATTGTAAAGGTAAAATATTGTAAAGGTAATAATGAAACATAAGTTTAGGAATATTTCACATCTATTTCCGCAAGAATGTTCAATTTACATATAATATTACATTTTCAGTGATATTCAAAAGAAATATGAATACCTACAAATAAATATCTACACCGTACAATATTAAGTTTAGGTTGAAATATAACACAAATATTGTATTTACATTCGAAACATAAATTTTACAATCGGTCTATATTACATTTTTGGATTTTCATTTATGAATGCATTGGTAAGTTGTTCTTATTAACCAGGTTAGATAATTCTGTCATAGTTACTTATTCGTATCTTACAATAATAATTAATAAATATTTTAATTACATTTTTATCTACAATCTAGTCTGACAATATAATATCGAAATAAATATAATCGGGTGTTTATATAAGTACAAAAATATTCACTGGTTTTAGGTTAGATAAAATAAATATTTACAGAATTATGCTATCTTTTGGTACTTCTTACAATAAAGTAATTAATACTTGGAGAGAAGTAGTTGATATTTTTTGTAAAAAAGGTTTAATTTAAATTATACTTATATTCAACATGGAAATTTATTGTGAATGTATGTATATATAGCTTTTATTTTATCACTGTAGAGTCACATATTTAAACATACAAATGATTTATAGAATCACAGAGATCATGGAAAATGGTTACTTTTCTGTTAAAAATACAAATTCTTAAAAATTATTGCGGAAACACATCCGGGATACTTGAATACAAGGAGAAAAATAATCCTGTTAAAAAAGTGACAGCATGCGAACTTCCTGATAAAATATTAATCATTCAAAATATATCGAGAACACGTGTTCTTTTCCTAATAGATATCATGACGGAGTGCTACAATATAAGTATGTCTGTATAAACATCGGTATTTGTCATCAACATTTGCTTTCGACTGATAATTTGTTATGAACTCTTTCGATTTATTCGCAATAGGCCAGCAGTCCATTTTTTAACAGAAAAATGAATAATTTTTTAAAGTAACAATATTTCGTATCATTAAATTTTCTCCGCGTAAGAAATCATTTTATCACGCCGCCAAAATCACATCTTTCAATAGGTTTATACAACATCATCTTTGGCATTTTTAATAACAAACATAAAAAGCGACATCAACTTACTGCGCCTACATTTAAAAGTAATTATTTTATTCCTATAACTATTAACTTAAATAAATTTAGACAATAAACCACTTGCAACGTGTAGGTACAGGGTATGGGTAGGTACAGACAAATATTGGATAAAACTTTGAAGGTATATTAAAAATGTACGTATATTATATTTATAGAAAACATCGGTTAATACATACACTCCTACACCATCGTAATCTATTATACCGATTGATTATTAGATATGACTCCTTTCACACAATCAAATATTAAACATACAAAGGTCTCTCGATATTAGTTGTGACACCGCATTTATTCGTCTAATTAAGGATATGTTCCAACGTCGTGTATGTGAAACCGTGTGGTAAGCTTGCTACATACACGTAGCTTCATTTTATTAATGTATACGTATTTGTTCAAGAAAGATTCATCTTTATACTTTTATGTTCCAGCCCCGCATGTAAATAAAACCGTGTGGTCAATTTGCTGCAGGTATTTTCATCTTGATCGAACATCATATGCAAGAAACTTTTATAAATTAGCCGAAGGTTGATCATGTGTTCCAGTCCTCATGTGTAGTAAATTTGCATGAAACCGTATGGTATATTTGCTTGTGGTAAATGCATCCATATAATTATATTCCAGCCCCGACGTATATACCTAAACACGAGTGGTAGGTATATTTACTACAAGTAGGTTTATCTACATAATATAGTACATGAAACATGTGGAAAAATTGTCAAAGGGTATTTTCATCTTATGTTCCAACCCTCTGTAGATACATGAAAGCGTGTGGTATATTTGCTCCAAGTAGATTCATATTATCATACATACGTGTGTTCCAAATTGCTCTGCACAAATTCGTGTAGTACATTTTCTGCTGATAGATTTATCGTTTTAATGATATGTAGAGGTATGTACAAATCTAATGTAAACGAAATCGTGTGGTTTATATTATATCGCTGGGAGATTCATCTTTTGGATGCGTTTTCTTCTCCATGTATATTAATAATCCGTGTGCTATGTTTGCAGCAATCAGACTACGCACATTAAGAAGCATTATTTCTTATTAATAATGAACATTCATTTTCGATATTTTCGGTTGAACTTTCAGTGCAGAGAACCAGTAGGCGGCGATCTCCTAGGCGGTGGTGGCGGGTAGGGGTTGTACCTAGCTCCGGGGAAGGGTGGCAGGAGGTGATGCTGTGGATGTTGGGGCTGCGGCCAGGGCGGGTAGGGCGGGGGGTAGAGGCCGAGCGGCCGCCATAGGGCGCGAGCCTTCTCAGCTAGGGCGGCCAGATTGTTGTTGTTCTCTACGTCCTGCATGCACTCCGGGTAGAGGCGCAGGGGGGCACGAAGTAACTGCTGCTCCATCAGCATGAGCTCCATAGGATCTCTGGAGACAAAACAATTAAATCATTATTAGTTAAGTTTTCTAGAGTAAAAAAGATTATTTTAGTTTGCTCATAGCGAGGGTTCCCAACCTAGTCGGTCAAGTTTTAAACCCTTTTATTATATTAAATAATTAGACAAATTGGTTTTGCTAGATTCGTGATTGTGTGTTATTGAAGCTGTTGAAAGGTCAAAGTTTTTAAGAACTTGTGAAAGAATAAGAACAAAAATTCTTGTTAGAAGTTGGTCCCCATGAAAACTAGGGTCAAAAGTAACTCCCTCGGCTTACAGTACGGTTTAATAATGACTTCAGATGTCGGAATGGGTCCCACAACAATTTATATTATAAGTAAGCATTACTAAAAGCACAGTTAAAATGTAGGAAATAAATTAATACGAGTATATCAAAAAAATAATTTTTGATACCGAAAAAAAGAGATATTCTTGAATGGCTTATTAAAAAATTGTAAAATATTCCCATTGTTAAACGTTTATTTTGCTACTTTGAAAAACATAAGACTGGTGAAGGTAATGTGCCTCAAAAGGTTTTAAAAAGTGAAACATCTTTCTTCTATATATATAAATTAATGTTCGTTTGTTTGTGTGTTTGTCTCCTATACACTCAAAAACTACTTGACTGACTTCGCTGAAAATTTCAAAGTTCGTTCTTGTTATTGCCAGAAGTGTTTAGTGGTTTGATGGGTAGAATAATTCGGGAACGCCCGGAGAAGTCTTCACATTATCTCTGCACTACATGATATAATATAGTTTTTTATTAGTAACAATGTGGTATACAGTAGTGAATGGTAGAAGTCGGGCACGCCGGAGGAAGACGTGACACGATCAAGTGAAACAAAAACTTCTCAATTCTTTAAATGGTTTTTATTTCCACCTTAAAAATAGACCTAGTTTTCAGGTAATTCACAACCTCAAAACTTTACTCCAAACTATTCATAACCCTATAAGATTAAGTTTATAAGATATAATAAGTATGATTTAAGCCATCTGGCGGCGTTTATTGTGAATAAAATATGCCTATACAAAATAATGTACAATAAAAACCTGATATATATATATACATTTATGACTCGGAGTATGACATGAACTCGAGAAAGCTAATAAAGAATAAATCTGTGGGGTCCGCATTTCTCTAGCCCACCCAATATTCCACTTCTGTCAATCTTTTCACCACTGAAATCTCCGGGGCCCAAAAGCGGTTGGTTTGGCCGCAATTACGACGTGTTAATACAGCGCAATAAGTCCCCGGGCCATCGGTTCACAGCCGCTCTCAGGTGTTTCAATTTTTTCTCGTGTCTATCATATTCCCATAAAATGATTATATCATAATGGTGAGTATGAAGCACGCCGACAAAAGGGAAGCAATAAATGTTACAAAGCAGTGCGCATTCTCCCGTGTGATGTTTGTTTATAATAATATCAATCAGAAAAAGTCAAAGTCGAAAAGAAATTTAACAATATTCACCTTTTTCTTAGCATAACAAATTTTTTAAGTATAATTTTGTTTGTCTCGTGAAAACAGGACAGATTTGAAGTGATTAGTGCTCCATCCGAATTTGATTCAAATGACGTTACAATTCTGATTACCTTCAGTCATTGTCTTCACATTAAAATTAAATAGAATCATGTCAGAGGTTTGCGTTTTGATTTCAATAATAAACGGTTTAATAACTTTTTTATCTACTTCTACATGATTTTGTGTATTTTCTATTATTGTGATAACTGTTTCAAAGCAATTTCAAACCGTGGTTTGGCTACATGGAGACGACTTATTTGTATGATTTTATTTACACCTACCCTATTTTTTATGTGCAGTTTAAAAGGTTAAATAAATATTTTATTTGAAAATTGAAATACTAATTATGATAGGTAATTGCCATTAAAATCTGTTGTAAATACTACCCCGGCTATGAATATGAATTTAAATGTGTTTGCAGAACTTATTAATAACATGATTTATTTTTAATTGTGAAAAAAAAATATATCGAGTTCTACAAATTAAACCCATAATAGTGAATTAACTATTTCTAATGCATCTGGTTAATTATAAATAGTTTATTTACTGTTATTGAGATCAATAGTAAATAAACTATTTCTAATGCATCATCATCTGATTAATTAGAAATAGTTTTTTTACTATTATTGAGTTTAATAGTAAATAAACTATTTCTAATGCATCATCATCGGATGATGCTTTTGATAAGCGAAACCAATGGGTAATAAATAAAATAATTTATTTATAAAAACAGTTATTTTTTAATTTCATTAATTTGTTAAAACACAAAGTAACTGTTTTCTACGAAAAAATAAATATCTTTATATTAACCACTAAGTAATCAATATAACCGACATGTTTAAAAACTAGAGATTTCTTGGTCAGGATAATTTAAATTAATAAATATTATTTTATATAATTTTTTCGTATATTTTGTTTAATAATAATAACTGATTTATCATAGCTAATTGTAATATTTATGTTTATATGTATTTATTTGTCTATACTTGTTTTTCTATTCTTATATTTGTTAGTTTTCATTATCCTGGAGAACAAACCATTGGTTTTTAAATATGTCGATTATTTGATTAAATAGTGGTATACAGCGCCCTTGGGTTAATTATTCAAAAAACGGCGCTATAAAAATCATCCAAATATATAGACATATGTATTTAATTTAAACTTGCATATTTTAAAAACTGACTTTTTTTGGTTCTATCTGAAGATGTGTGACTTAAACCTCAATCTATTTAAAGAATTAATTATTTGAGAGATTTTTCTTAGACTACGAAGCATAATATGTTCAATGAGACGTGTTCGGTTACAGGAGACCTCTCGAATTAAGTTTTGAAACAATAATTCATTTATTTCATTACATTTATCCATTTCAATCATCAATGTACACTCCGGTGAATTCAGCCAAATTACAGACATCACAAAATCTCCAGGTTGAAAAAATCTACGCCACCGTTATTACGGACTGAAGAAAAGCTGAAAAAATTATATACATGTCGATGCTATTAAGTCTTCTCGTGTACGTTTAAATATTTGGACACCCTGTAAAATCCCACAGAGAGGTGCAAGAATAGAAATGCGGTATAGAATTACACATGATGACCGCTCTAATAGCGGACTATTACAGGTGGTTGTGGTCCGGCCTTATACAGGTGTTTCATGTTGCCGCGCCTCAATTTTTCTATCCACTGTGTAAAAAAATGCGTTTTATCACTTCGTTGTATATTAAGACGCCGCGGTAAAATTACCCCCTTTGCGGAGTGGTGTGTAGGGGTATAAACGTTTGGGCCTCACTGAGGCGGCCGCAGGATATTAAAGGCCGAATTAAACGAAAACGACAAAAATGATCATTAAGTCAAAACAGGCAATAGATCTTTTTCTCTAGCCTCTAATAATGTCGGCGCCCGGGAGGCACGTAGTTTGGAGTAGAAATAGTTCCTCGTGATAGGTGTGATGTTATTATGACTGCTATCAGGTATCGGGCGGTACTTAGCCGAGGGAACGCACAAAAGTAAATGTTGTAAACATTAACAGTCCATTTAAATCATTCTCTTCATAATTTTACACTCCGGTTGGATCTCGCGCCTTGGGCAAATAATGATCAGAAAGCTCATATTAAGGATTCATAAAGCTTTATGCTCTGTTGGGCTCGTAAACATGAATGGAATAAGAATAAATCTTGAAGTATCTAGTAGGTACCAACGTTAACCTTCATAAAAAAATACCAGATTTTCGCATTAATTCAACTTCAGTACATTGGTCTTACAAAATCTTCCTATAAAAACAGTAAAAGAACGGCGTCAGTAAGTCTAGAGTCTCACGATTCCTGAGAAGTGATTCCACGCCTTTGAAACGCTGCTTCCGCATTCGCCTGCATGTGTTTTTTTACCTGCATCGTAGGTAGCAATGTACCAAATAACATGCCAAATCACTATTTTGATCAATTTTTATACCGAATTGGTTTACATTATGAATACAAAAAATATGATTTAGATAAATTGAAGGTTTTCCTATCGTTTCGCTTGAGTAGAATAAAAAAAAAAAAAATTACTTAATAAAAAATATGAATGTAAACTACTAAAAAAAAATTTTTTTCATTAGAAATGCATGAATGCATAAAGGAAACAATTTTTAAACAATACAGTACTATAGCTAAGATTTTATGTGACAGTTTCACTTGATTAACTTTTTTCATTTCTTATAAAATTATTTACAAAATAAATAAAAACCAGTTTTGCGCTTGAAATCGAACGTTTCTAGACTCCGTTTGTCAAGCGATTTTAATGCCTATTACCTGCAATATAAGGTATACCAAGAATATACACATTTATGGCTTGTAGCTTCCTCTTAATGGACGATTCACTCTCTATACATTCGTTCGATTTTTGGCATATTATGGCGAATGTGCAATAACGTTTTGAGCGATCGCTTGTCACAAAGTGGCAAATTTACAGAATCTAAAATTATGGGATAAACTGCGAAATCTAGGTGAATTTATTGGATTTAAGCCACAGTAAGCATTTAATTTATTTCAGTATTAATATTTAAGTCGTTCGGACGTCAACTACAATCCCATTTTATTTTATATTAATTTTATTCGTAATATATCTAGATTCGTAATAAAAAGTCACAAATTGATGGTCCGAAGATAGACATATATACTGGCTACAGTACAGCCAAATTGGACATTGATGCTAATAAGACTAGAGAGTCTTATAAATGCATTTTTGTGGAAAATGTTTTTTTTAAATAATATTATTTATAAATATCTGGATAATATGAGTGACGATACAGTCTAATGGACTGATGCGGGTTGGTGGGGTGTGGGTTGGAGAGGGGGGAGGTACGTCGAGGAGCTTGGTAGAACCAGAATCTCGCCGCCCTGTAATTTGCAGATGGGAGGTGTTGCTGTTGATGGCATGATGATGGTAAAGTGAGGACCTGCGTGCGCAGCCAGGCCAGGCCTTCCCAACTTTATTTCATTAAAATTTTGAACAACTTTGTAAAATGAGCTTCATCTTAGAACTTTGTTTGGAAATCTGTCTATTTTAGCCTTTCATGCTCTAACTAACTCAATAAATGGTTTATCGACAATATGCGTGATACGATTTTTAATTCTATTTATTATTTTAGCAGCCTAATAAAATATGCGGCGGTTTCCTACTATAGAGATATTTCAAAGCTCCATTTCATAAAAATGTGTTGTTTCAATGTAACCCTTCGTAGGGCACGATAATAGAATTTCATTGACAAGTGGCAAGTTTAATATTAACCCGTTTAAAATGCCAGAGCTCATCTTTCTAGAGTTTTTGATGCTTCACAATATAACCTTTTGATACGCAATAAATTGTCTTGTTGAGAAAAAATCATTTTCAACTTCATTAGCTTGAAAAAAATATATATTAAATGCTTTATTTTTAAGATATTTTTTCACAGATCTGGAATAAATTACATCATCTTGTCTAATTTAATTCGCGATTCATCAAACTCAGTCGACAACACTTCATCTGTTACTAATTTAATTACCGAGCGACTAGAGCAGGTATCGCCGGGTTTCTATTCCGACTCCTTCGTTCCATACAGAAAAAAATAAGGACTTGTAATGAAAACTCCTCTCACATGATTTATGTACGAGCCGAAGGTGTATTATATCGGTGTAAGTCATTTGGCCGGGCTAATTTAGGGCTAATTATATATTTACTAAATTAACACCTGTGGGGATCAGATTTTACACCGCGCTTCTAATAAATCAAAATTATTTCTTGAACGCGTGAGAAAATGGGCTGCTCTTTTATTTTTGCGTGGGTTTTATTTTATGATCTTGAGAAAAGTAATCACTATATTCTAGGTTTCGTAATTGTATCGTATTGCACCAATTGACGTTTACAATGTTGATTTTTTCAATACAGTGAAATTTGGTATTATTTACCTAATTGAAATTCATAATTATTAATGAAAATAAATCGCGTAATGAGGTGATGATAAATATGATTTATCGGAAATGAAGTTCGTTGAACTGTGGTCTATACCGATTTGAATTGAAATGGTTGTCGCCAATTCACAATTTCGACTCCTTGGCTACAGTCATGAGATAAAATTGATTATGTATTGCTGAAAGAATTTGGATAATTATTAATGTAATATAATCACCAGGAGAGAGGAAAAGTAAGCGTGCTTCAGTCACACGGACACGCTCACAAAACACATATTTTCATTGGATTTTTTTTTTTAAAGTACATCTATAGTAGTATGTATTCATAATTTCAGATGATAATAGAAAATAGTAATTTTCACCTATGAGGAATAGTGATTTACAAATGTAGAAAAAAGTAACCTTAAAAAATACCACTATTAGCGTTTCACGTAAGTAATAAGGTACAGTAATAAGGTCAAGAGGTAAGGCGCTCCACTAGCAAGCCGAAGGTAGCTGGTTCAAACCCCGGCGTGCGCAAGTAAGGTAAAGTATTTTACTTGATCAATTTGTATTTTTTCACAATTTATTATTTTAAAGTGTTCTAGAGTGGAAGATACTCTCAGTATCGCCCTGATGTAAGACCACCATTTAAATTGAAATGTTGGTTTAAATGGCTTTAGCTGTGTTTGGTGACTAGATCTGAAGTGTCAGGTACTCCCCCCTTTCCTCTTCCCCATCTCCTTGCCCTCCACAATACTTTCAGCCTCACGACATACCCCAATTGGGGATGCCATAGTCTCACTGGCTCCAGATGGTTGGGAGCAGTTGGGACTCTTGTGCGGTATTCATATAAAAAAAATACTTAATTCGCGGACTGTCAATCGTAGAACAAATTGTCAAAAGAGATGCGTATTTATTTGCGTTATAAACAGTCTTCACGCATATAATTATATTTAACTGTTTTGGATAGGTTATTTCCAAAGATATTAGAAGAACGAGATGTGCTATGAGCAGTTCATACTGTGTGGAATTGTTTTGCCCAGTGTCGCCGGTTTTGTTCACCAATACTACTGCACACCTTCGCTTACGCTAAGGTATCCGCACTAATACATAGAACAGATTTCTGTGCGTACACGTCCCGATACCGTTCAAAGTACCCTAATTAGGTAGTACTCCGCCTACGGTCCGGCGGCCAACATAGCATATCTCGTTCTTCTAATATCTTTGGTTATAACATTGAAAAATAAAATAATGACAAAGTCAGACAACAATTTTTAGCTACAACAAGAGTTATTATGACACACTGCTTAGGTTTACATTTAAAAATTGATAAAACAGATTTTATTTAATTCAAGCTACTGAAAGCAAAATATTGGCAACAAATATATTTTATTACTTCAATATTTTTTTGTATGTACACAATCTTGTAAATAGATTTGCGGTTGAGTAAGGCGTTAGTCAGTAGAGTAGCGTTTAATTTACATAATTATTTAATTACTTAAATATAATTTTAATGAAGTAGCATTTAAAAACGTGGCCGACGAGATGAGAAACTGGTCTCGCAGGAGGCTGGGTCCATCGCGGTGTGAACCCCGAGGCTGGGGGTGTAACTCTCCGGCAATCAACGGCTAAACTTTTAATTAAAGGACTTATTACTTTTATATTGATGGAAATATTCCAAAATCATTGAAAGGAACGAATTGCTACAAAGCAATACTTCACGGAATATCAAAATCACAACAAAAAGAACATTTTTAATAGGTCATTGACATAAATTATCGTGTGCCCAATAAGTACAACACGAGACTCCATGCTACATTTCCTGTATTTGCTTCTCGCACTAATTTTATAATTCTGAAATTAGTTACTTAGTGACGAACAGTGGGTTGAAACCGGTCGGCATTTGTTTTTAAATTAAGTGACATGCACAAAGTGAAATTTGGTGAGTAATTTTAATTTACAATTTTTTTTCGTGATTTATTTTTGGGGTATTATCATGTGTTGCGCTGCCTCCTTATGTAATCAACGTTTCGGAAAGCGTTACAGTGTTCATCATCAGGGAAAATGTGTATAAAGGTACCAAATAAATTAATCATTGTAAGGAAATACGCATTTCAATGATTAATTAGTGTGATCGATTTCATAATTTTTCAAGTTTGAGGCAAATATTTTTTTTTTATAAATACTTCCTGCCTCAAAATTTCTACATTTAAAATGTAATGTGATTTTTCACTGTGCCAGGGTCTGCGCTAGTTCTAAATATTTTTTTAATGACAAAAAACCTCCTTATCGTTTTCGCTGACTCGTCGTTAGTAACATTTTGTCTCCAATGTTCTAACTCGTCTATCAAGAACTGTTTATTGTTATACTAGATAGGGATAAAACTGAATGAAAATGCGAAAAAGCATCATCAGTGAGTAACAGTTTTTTAAGAAGTGGAACCATTTTATTTTCCATTTAGGATGATTTCTCAGTCATTCATTACACACCCCCCCTGTCCGCATTGGAGTCTTGCTCTGGGCAAAGCTCGTCAGGAATCTTTAGAAGCCATTTACCACATGAGCGACATATCCAATCAACTGCCAATACGGGCACATCACTCACATCTTAAATTCGTCTGCCGGGAGCGCAGAGGGGCGAGGGGTAGTAACGTTTAGGCGGGCATGCAAAACTCCTCTTCTTAATTATTATTACCAACGCGCATTCGCCGCGAAATGGAATCTTAGTGGATGCGTATTGGAAGATTTCACGCATTGCTAATGCAGGCTAAAAGTTGATTGCAAGTCGGAGAGGTTGAGTTATGAATATGCAGGCACGTCTAAAATAACCATAAAGTAAGGTATTGCTGTATTCATGGATATATTATGCAAGTCATTCATTTTCATCATACGAAAGGGATAGATTTTCATCGTACAAACGGTTTCAGAGTTTCAAAAAATAATACTTTAGAAGCTTGCAAGGAAACAAGGCTAGCGTCTTTAATTGCTCTCTAGTATTATAGGTACATACAGAGAAGCGTCGAACTGGCAGAGAAAGGACTTAACAAAAGTATAGTGATAGCAATCGAAATGTAATCCCTGAGGCGTTTGCGTGGTGTAAGGTGATGACGATGAGGATTTGAAGGCATACATGTTTGGACACGTAGATAAATGGAGAAAAGGGAGTCAGAATATATGAGAGGCACCAGTGGATGAGAGAAAAAAACGGGAAAAACCAATAAAGACATGGCACAATTGATTGAGTAAATCAAATAATTCCGGAATAATCATAGAAAGGTGAGTCAATGTATGAAAGAGGATGAAACAAGGGGGGTGATCAAAGAGAACAGAAAAAACTAAACCACCTAAATCACAAAGAGCGAACAAAGTGAGTTGTTGGGAGTTTCATCCTATAAGAGATAGTGTAGGTATCTGTATTGAAATAGTTTCGATGGTAATTTAGTTTTGCTATAATATTAAACACTACATTAATACGTCATATTATGGTATTGTAAAGAAAAAATATCCAATTAGTTGAAAAACGAGCTTTTGACCTATTTATCTGAAATAAGCGCTTTCCTTACACGCTGAGGAGTCATCAATTCGTCTCGCGCAATAATGAAGGAACTAAATAGCTACTTAATTCATTTCGACATATCGACGCATAAAAGGAACTCCGTAAGTGGAGCAGTTTACACTGCGGGGGTATTATTATCGACGATATTTCCATAAAGAAAGTGAGCGCCGCAGAAGGTTGAAGAAAAACATTCCGAAAGGAATTACTACAAATTGTTCTCTTTAAGTTGCCCCAACGCCTGCAATTTATTTGCAGCGTCACGATTGCATTGTGTGGAGCTGAACGGTTTGCAAGTGAAAATGGTCATCTTTGGAAGTAAAAATTATCTTCAATTGCTATAATTTGATGTAATAATTGATGTTCTGAAGTGAAATATTTACTTTCACACTATTTAAATGATGGATTGAAATATTAATAATAGAATTATTTATTTTATTTGAATTGTTTTGAGCTTTCAGCCTGAAGGGTAAATTTATTTACATCGATGCCAATATCTAACCAAAGAGTAAATATGACTCATAACTCATTACGAGAGAATGTCTTCAAAACATAATGGTAAAGTCATCTTGAGGGGAGAATTCAGTTCTTCAAAAAATTGTCTTGATGATAGCTTGGCTCCGGTAGGTGAGGGCACCAGAAGAAGAAAGAGAATGCTAGATTATATGACGAAATGGAATTAGGATCGAGATAGCATAGAGTTATTTCGTACTGCATACTGAAGATTGCTCTGATGAAAGCCAACCTCCGATATGAAAGATCACCAGAATAAGCAGAAGAAAAATAATGCGACAATGAGTTCTGAATAAACTCATTGCAGTAGGTGCAATTATAAAGATATATTGAAAATATTCAATATAATAAGAACAAAACAATAATTGAACAATGAAATTGGAGAACTTAGAACAATTTAAAGTAATTTTGCAGGAAAATTTGTATCAATAATTTACCACAGCTGCCTCATAGTATTCCTTCGATAAAAAAACGTATTATCTGAAAAGGGTGTCGATGTATTAATTTCTAAAATATGATCTAGTAACGCGTGTATTCACACTAAGCTACCCCTCGGTACAACCTCCGTCGATGAGAATGGCAAATCTGACGTAAATTTCCATAATTTCCATTAGCGGTCTTAGCACGTAGGGCAGTTATTATAATTCTCTCCGCACCTGTGAGGACCTATCTTCCAGACTGATCATGCAAGTGATCCCGTTTGACAGATCACCACACTTCGTGGAAAGGGTCGGGGCTAGCCAATCGAAGGTGATATCGACACCTTGTAGGGTTGATCCCCTTTTGGGCTTACGGTAGGTGCTTTTCACTTTCTGCTTGATGGGCTTGGGTTAATGACGAAAGAACAATAAATTTAGGAGGATGTTGTATTGCAATCAACACAATGACATTAACGAAATAATATGACATTACGGAAGAATGGGTAGATTGGTTTTTAAACTATTTTCTGAAGAGAACTACAAAATACTGTAACTTTTTTCAATGGCTATAGGTATATATGAAATTATGCTCAATGTAGCTAAAACTATCGAACGAAAAGCTCTGACATTATAAAAATTGCACTACTTATTTTCCATGTAATGTTGAGATCATCACCATTATTTTCAGCGCGTAATATCTTTTCGACCATGAGCTATAAAGTTTTGAAATATTTGTAAGGGTTGAAACTTTAGCAATGCCGGTAAGAAACTTTGTGACTATATCTTAAAAAACTCAGTGCTGCCAATATTAGCTGATGTTTAGTTAATGACGAGAAGAAAACAATCATTGTTTTTATCCACTCATCGAGGTGCTGTATCTACACTTCTACGGTTACGTGATCTGTTCGTACATAAAGTCGGGATAATGGTTGAGTTCGCAAAGGTTCCTCTTCCCACCATAGGTAGGTAGGCAGGTTGTTGGTAGATAGGTTGGTTGCGTCCCACTGGCGATGATAATGAGCGCGGTAGAACGATCCCGGCTTTGTTGCCGCCGATCCGAGATGTAAATCTTTCCTGTAAACACACCGTAATGTGCCTTAAAAGCTTTTCAATTTGAATAAGTAGCGGTCGTCCATGGTCTAAGAGGCAATAAATGGAAAATGCCGATGATCCGCCTCAAATCGTTCAAGGAAAGTATTCGCGCCGACAAGGGAATAAATTACACGGAAAATTTCATTATTACTTACGGCTACCAGGCAGTTTGAATTGAGACTTCACGGTCTTTGCTTTAAGCTCCTGATCTCTCAAGTATCGAAATACCGTATCAGATCACAGCACGTTAGGCAATTCAGAAGGTTACACAATTACACGTGGCAGAGAAGCCGTAAATAATAATTAAAAACACTTTGCTAATTTCAATAGCACCATCTTCATGAAATGTTAGGCAAATAGCTCAGAACATAGTACGCAGTTGATATATTAAAATTTTATAGCTATTTGCTAAGACTAAATGAACGAAAAAAGGTATTACTATTTTCAGAGTTTTTTAATGGGGACATTTCAAGTTCATTGCTAACAGAGTTATAAATGCCCTTGTGAAAGTCGATTCAGAAACGAAACGAAGCTTGAAAAGGCTTTTGCCGTGTTTAGTAACCAGAACTGACTAGCCATATTGTTACCAACTCCTTCCCCTCCCATCACTTCACTTTCACTTCCCCATCTCCTTCCCCTCTCCACTCCCTTCAACCTCACAGCCTATTGGGAATCCCATAGTCCCATTAGCTCCAGACGGTTAGAAGACTCTTGTGTGATATTCATAGTCAATAATAACAGCGTCATCTTTTTAGGCAAAATCAATAAAAAAAAATGTTTTAAAAAATTGCTTAAAGAATACCAAAACCCTTTGCGAAAATTATTTTTTTGTAATTTTATTTATTTATATTATAGAAACTAAACAGTGATGAAACAATTTACAGATATTAAATAGTGGGTACCTATGATATGCTTCCCTGTAATGTCTTATATGTGCAGGTATATCTGAGTGTGTGTTTATATATGTATTCGCATTTAACAGCTTATATCATTGAAATGATACTCCTTTTAAATGTGGGCAGTGAATCGAAACATGCCGATATAATAGTTAAAACATACAAATTAAATTAGATGCTAAATTTATCTGTGCGCGTCTCCAAGGTATTATTTTCACTTCAAGTTAAAAAATACATAAAAATATGTCGTTCCTCATTTCTAACTAATTAAAGAATCATTTAAATGTACATGAATAAGGCAGTAATCGTATACAATGTACAGAGTATCATGCATCTATGTATGCAGGTATTTATGTTACAGGTACCCTCACGTCCAACAGGAATGAAGGTGCCGATTTAATAGGGCATCATTATACGATCATGTTCCATCTACATCGCTCGCTTCAATCAGTTTCTTGCGCCTTTTTATTACTTTAATATTCAGCCCGTACATTCCCATGCGCTATAAACAGCAGCAGGTGATGTTCCATAAAATATTGAATATTAATATGAAATAATTTGCCTACCTACTAAAAAAGTTTAAAATGTATTGATTTAAATGGGAGTTTTATAACTCGCCAATTTGTAAGCTTTCAAAAATCAAGCAAACGAATAATATGATAATCTGTTTATAAAATTACCAGCGGACCGCGCAATTCATCGCTATTGCTGATGTCTTTCTCGTGTGTACTGTACACCACAATGTTACTGTTAAAAAACTATATTACATCAACATTAATACGACTCCGTAAATCATTCCGGTACAGAGATATTGGGTTAATTGTTCCTTACGCGTCCCCGACTTCTGCTACCAATGAAAACAACTCTCTAAACACTAATAAAAACCAACTTTGAAATTTTCAGCGATATCGGTCGACAACTTTTCGAGGTTTACGAGCGCAAACATATTCAGATTATTTATTCGTTCATACCTATACTTTGTTATAATAATAATGTAACGGAGATAACTTGCAAAATTTCTTGATAACATTGCTTAATGATACTTTAAAGATCAAATTACTCATAATAGCATAGTTTATTTTTAAATTTATTACTTAATTTATGTTTTTAATACATTGGCGCGCCTAGATAATTAGCTGTCATACATCCTGTTTAACTTGAAAGTAAATATATAAACGTTAGCAAATAACAATATATTTTTATGGATGAACTTCGTTAGGAGTAATAAATAGACTGGCACGAAAAAGGAAATCGACACCTTTTCACCGATGAGATCATCTCGTGAGTTGGCATGGTGGTAGGTGGTAGGTACCTAATTTAGAGGATCGGGGGGGTTGGGTTGGCAGGAAGGGTTGGACCCTTCAAACCCAAGTGGAATGTTAAATAGCCCAAATTTGCCTAAACACCCAGAATCCAACAGAGACGAGGGCTATTACCACTCGCGAACAATGCATTTAAAATCAGTAATGGGTGTGCTGAAAACAGGTTTCATTATTTTTTTTCAAAAGTTCTTTTACTTTGTTCGGTAGACAGTGGTTAATTAAAACCTTTTATTTCCGGACTTGAATCTTTAATAATACTGTCTTAAAGATAAATATAACCTCCTAACTTTGATCCTGTTAAAAAAAGTGATAGCATGACAATTTTCTGATAAAATTTTAGTGATTCCGAATATATTGAGAACACATGTTCTTTTCCTCATGTCAATGTCAATATCAATATTCAGGGGTAGGCAGAGAGGACGGACCGCCAAACAACTCGGTCTTGGTACACACTCCTTGCTTCATTTACATGAATACATAGGTACACTTCTGTTATTCTGACTCCAAACTCAAAAATTATTTGGTTCACTTGATCGTGCCATGTCATTCAAATTCGCGTCATATATTCTCCTTTTTCGTTAATTTGCTCTACATGTCCAACCCATCTAATCGTTGCCCTCTTAATGTAAATCATTACGCTTAGTTCTGCCTTTAATTATTTTCGAATCTCCACATTTCTCACACGATCATATATGGTTTTACCGTACATCATGATTTCTATGGCTTTTAATATACTTACATCTTTCCTGTGCCTCGCCTCAATGCAATAAATTAGGGATGATACCAGCACTCCACTGTGGACTGTTCTTTGAAATGATCAATACACCCTAAGCTGATGAGAATAAATGAATCTAAATCAAGTATAATAGTTATTATCGTCATCTCTCAGAGCATGGGAGGCCAATGGGCAATGGTCACTTTAACAAAGGTCTCTGGCAAAACCTTTTATCCAAGGTGAATGGTTATTTATAATATATGGTTACTCACAGAGCCGGGATCATCTCCGATCGCAGATTGATCGCTTATTAGTTATTAGCAACAGTTTAGAGCATTGAAAACTAATAAAACAACCCGTTATTAGGGCAAATTACAGCACCTTTTTATGACACTGTTATTATCGGCGATGAATCTAACGCGTCCAAGTATATTTTATGGTCATGTCTCATGCCAATATTAAATTTACATCGATAAAACTTGGATATGCTTAGAGGTGGAGTTTTATTGGTGTTGAAAGTAGTATTTAGGATACATTCAACTATTTTGGAGAGATACAATTTCAATAACTTCATACTTAAAATTTTAATAAAGAATTAATAATAATAATTGGATTACTTAATTTTGTTCATATATATATTTTTTAACAATAGCTCCACACAGGAGGTCCCGAGGAAAAAAAACACCCTCAGGGGGCCATGTCATCTTTGGGGATGCTGTGTGGGGGTCTTTTTAAGGAAAGGAAGGAGAGAAAGTCTCGGGGAGGAAAACGGTATGAGGTGTAGATAGTAATCTGGGGTCAATGTGTCCAGGAGTGAAGGACTATGAATCCATCCCTCCCACTGCGGTGCAAAGTGATGGGTCGAGAGGGAATCCAGCTTGAGTGGTCAAAAGGTCTCCCTCAATCAGTCTCTCCCGGTCCAACCCGCCACGCAATAAGTAGGCAAACGCATCCGCCGCCAAGACATAGACAAACATCACCCCGTGAACCCGAGTACCCCTTTTAAGTCACCAAACGTAGCAAACTACTTGGGATGACCTATGGTAGAGATGTTGGTTAACCAATAAATGGTTACCAGAAAGGCGGTTCCCATACCCGCCTCCCAAATTGATACTTTTTTGAGAGTAAAATTTTGATTTAATTTTGTATTCTTCAAAGCCCGCCAAAACGATCGAATTTTAATAAGGGAGGTACGTGTGACGTCATACGTACATCGGTTTTGTCATTCAACAGTAAGGCCATTCCCACACGGGTCGGTTAAAATGAAAAATTCCGAAATAAATAATTAAAGACAGTAAAAAAACAACACTTTTTGTTTATAATTTGCATACCGCTGTGGTGACTCGGTGAGCGGGATCGCCCAAAATATTTTTCACTCGAGTGCCTCATTCTAAGATCTAAATTAAAAATTGTAAAAATTATAATCGATAATTCATGCTGCTAGCTACCTTAAAAGAGCTAAATGTTCTTCTTAGATTTTTAGCTTGAATCTTATATGTCTTAGAATCAGTAATATGTACTTAATCTTTGAATAATTTGGATGTTTAAATGATGTTTGAAATGTTTTGGAATGTGGTCGTAGATAGATAGCTATTTAATAATAATTGTCCCTAGGTAATAATAAAATTAATAATCTCCATATTTTAATGGATACATGTTTATAAATCTTGATTAAAAAAATCAATTACCGAAGTCGTAGGTACAGTAAAATCGTAAAAACTTTACGAGTAAAATAATTAGTTCCGTACGCACTCTAGTCGAACGATATGCAACACGTAACACAGCGTTTGTAATAATATATGACCTGGCAACTAAAATTCACAAGTCTGTATTATATTATAAAACATTTATACAAATAATCCCAACAGGCTGCGATCTCATTTACAAAACAAGTTATCTCCTAACAGAGTCAGATTAACAGCAGCCTAAACAAAACGGTCCAAATACAGCGTAATGCTTGGTACAGTGAGATGATGTCGAAATCAATTTATAACAGCATGGCATTAACTCAAATTAGTTGCCTAATATGTCTGGCTATATCTATATCAACATGTTAACGTAATGACTACTGCTTCCGCTCACTGTCCGATCTTCTGGTTTCGTGGGGTAAAAAAATACAACTTCTGATTAGGCTCTTGTAATGTTTTAATAGCAATTGGCGAATAGCAAAAAACAGCGAAACCACTGGTAATTAACTAAAAATCAAAGATTTGGTGTTATATTGGCCCGCATTCCGAATTTTTACCGAACTATAACATAATGCCTTTGAAAACTTTAAGTTTTTAAATAATTGGATCAGTCAACACGCCCACACGGCACTTCTTGTGTTATTCTTTATTCTATTGCTGCACTGAATTATTTCTTTAAACCTCAAACCTTTTTCGATGAGAGGTTCAAAGACGATAAGTCTTTTCAGTTACGACTTAATTTACCTATAGGTATAACTAACATTTTTCAATTGTTGGCCGTGAGCGCGGGTAAGTGATATCGTGCATTGAAAGATCACATGAAGTGGAGGATTTCTGAAGTAAATTCCAATTTAAAAATCTTAAATTGTAAGTGTTTTGCACCTTGCCATAAACAGGTAGCTTCTTAAGAAGAATCTTCTTGTTTTGCATGCTCATTGAATACGTTACCGCTCGAGATGTATCAAAGCGTTATCATCGCGGCGGACATGCGCTGTCGCATCAGACTAAAAATTCAAAATAAAGATTTCCAGAATACAAAAAACAACCTCAAATTATAATCAGGTAGCAGTATCGCTTCAGGGGACGTACATACAAGATTTTCACTGGTAATATTTTTTGGTTTAAGCTTCTCGTCTCGTGGACAAGTTGATTTTTAATCGTAGTGTCAAGAATTCACCCGGAAAGAATCGTCAATCACTTTTTTTCAGTGACATAACATTTAAGTATGATTTGGTTTAATGTAAGGCAAACAAAAAAGGAATTAAAAAACCTCTCATAGAAGTAACAAAGTAATAGTAATAACAACGCTTTAAGCTTTGATTTATGAGTACGTGAAAACAATGCTCAGTAAACCCATCGTAGAATAGCAAGCTATATATTTAGTATTGTAATCGAAAGTTTAAGGTTTAGGCGAGCTTTTTTAAATGCCTTTGAGGTGATGTATCACAAAAATGTTGCTTTTAAAATGAAATGTTGCTTTATAATAACTTAAGTGAAAATCATTATGGCTTATTGATTAACATCTATAAGCCATAATATTATATAATCGACAAAAATATTCATATAGTACGTGGTTTTATTATACATATAACTAATAAATCATCATTTAAAAACGATTCAAACCATTAGAGATATAAACACCCTGTGATTGGTCGCCGGGTCTACAGAACTTATGCCGCTACCTCACGGGTCGGTTGGCTGCGTACATTAGCATGCGGACAATTTTGTAAATAGTTGCGCTGCTTAGGCTCGCACACGGGTTACCACAGCGGTATACAAATTATTTCAAAAGAATTTATGTTTTTTTTTTAATCTTTTTAAGTATTTAATTTAGGATTTGTTGATTTTATACCGACCCAAGTGGGATTGACCTAACTGGGAACCGACTAAATAGGGGTAAATCTGACGTCACGTGTACCCCGTCAGACTTCAATCGTTTTGGCGGGCTTTGAAAAATGCTAACTTTGAAAATTATTTTTAAAAGAAAATCGAAATTTGTAAAAAAACACCGGAATTTCTTTTCGAAGGTGAATTGAAACATATTAAAAAATTGAATTGACTGGAATTCATTATTAGCAAGGTATATTATTATGGTGAAATGGTGCCATCGTAAAATTTTCGAATTAAGAAGTATTTTCTGCAATAATCTATGTAAATTTATTATTCTTTTTGTGACAAGCAATGATTTGCCGATGAAATTTAAGTGGGACGGTCGAAGATCAGGGGTGACCACAAGTAGGTAAGTAGGAACAGAAAGAAGAAGGGGAGGGGATATATTAAGGCCGAGATTACAGGGCGGCATCGCTGCACACAATAACACCTCAGCACCGCAAAAGCACACACGGGTATTTCACACGACTACCTGCATTCCTGCGATACCTGCCTTTTGGTCAATTACCTTCACAGTCGAAGAACAAACGTAACCAACTGTACTTAAAGAGGCACAATTTTATTAATGTTCACAAAATAAAAAATAAAACTCTTTTATACCTACAAGGCGAATTGTACTTAATACACAGAAATTAATAATTGTATTTAATGGAGGAGACATATACACCGTGTTCCACGCTCAAACCGTGAAACTTTTGGGGGTCCCGCCAAATTAACGATACTTAAACAAAAAAAAGCTTAGTTAGTTTTTTAAACAAAGCATTTCTAAATACCAAAAATTATAACAAAAAGTGTCTAGTGTAATTGAAGCTTTACTTTTGCGAGTCGTAATGCTCGTTTATGTATAAAATCTCTGATACTGCGTATACATTTGCGAGCCGAAGCGCGATCCAAGCCTCGAATTACCGCAAGCGTTTCTTTCCATAATTCGAGGCTCGGCTCGCGTTTTGGCTCGCAAATGTATTCCTGCCATGAGAGGCGTAAAGTGCAAGCCTAGTAACAGCTTTTATTCATTTGAAAACATGTTCCAATTTTCGTTTTTGTAAACATTGTAAACGATAAACGAATAAAATAGTGTAAATACAAAATAAATGTAATTTATAGAACAGCTGACAGAGTGCGGAGAAATAATAATATTTATAAAGGTCTGTTTATACGAACGTTTTGTATACCGCTGTATAAAAATATTAAATGAATCACAACATTTTATTATTCGGACACACGTAAATGAAATATTACTTTTGTGTTTTTCAGTAGGTACCTATTGCATTGAATATTTAATTAATAACTATACAACAATACATATAACTACCCTAAGGTTATTATTGACACCCTGATTAGAGGAGGCATAGAGAGGATCGATCGAGGGACGAAATTGACCGATGATTACAGACCTTGTCAGATTATCCTAATTTATGTAATGTGAAGCGTATAACAGCTTATCATAGACAATGTGATATATTGAGGCACTGAAGCGGCTGGGATCATGAAACTGCGGTAAATATCAAAGCTGATGAGTTATGTCGGAAATCTCAAGATACCTACTTTGAGTTGCATAAATACGCCTACGTAACACGACCTAGATAGAATCTAATAGGAATCTGCATAGATTCTCGTGTTTCCAAATGGTCCTATTTAGAAAATATCGTGTCTAATAAACGCTTCTAATAATTCATGACAAATTAACACATAATAATATTAAAGGCACAACATCCGTTTGTGTGATATTAAAAGCATCACAAACTCTCCCACGGGGAGTTCCAGCGCTGTGAAGTTTGCTCCATATTATTTGTATCTCTTATTTCTAAGACATTTTAACCATTTTTTGTTTAATACTTAATTTCTAGCACGAGCAATGGAGCTCTCAGAGATATTTAACTGATAAAAATCGCAAGGCGCAGTTTGTTTGGCAGTTTACAATAAGTATTTTCAATGAAAGAAGAACTTGAAACTTTGACCATTTTAATACTAACATTTTGTCTCATTAAACACGTAGGAGTAAAAAAGGGTTTGAATCACAAGTGTAAATGTCCATAAAATGGTAATCTGGTGACTGAGGGCTGCCTTTAACAATTCTTAATTATGTAAACGGGATAACAATGAGGGGCAATTTGCGAGATGATGACCTACTAACGTATTACATATTAATTACTTTCTGAAGCTGTCAGGTACATCTGGAAAACCTCAGGAAAATTTGGGTGTTTTTTAGGCCCACTAAAGTAAATACCTACCTGTCTAACAAAAATTCCTTGAACTAACTCTGCAAACTACAGGTTGAGGATTTTTCAGGTAATAATTCGTTGAGTTTTTTTAGTGAGTTTGTAAAATAAATTTACATTTACTTAACTCTTGATAGGCCAAGATGCCAAACAAAACGTCTGTAACCAAGTGGGTCTTCCGATGACCCCATACGTTTTTCTATAATATGGGTTTATAAACTATAGAAATCCCAATTATTCAGTCAATTATTAATGGTAACTTATTTATTTGCGCAGGAATACGTAAAATACTAAAATGATATGTCAAGTATTTAAGCAAATATAATAAGGAGGATAGTCATTTTGGGTACTACCTACTCCCCCACTTGGCTGCGGGACAGTTAATTGATGTCGTTGATTTCATGTTGAAAGTGTATTCCCAGTGAAACGCATTTTTGCTCATCCAACCATATTGAGTTAATTAGTTTTGTTTATAACCTACCTATCTCAAATCCTAAGATTAACATGTAGAAACTCCAAACGAAGTAATTTGGTACACGCTGTGAGTTCCGGAATTCGAACCAGGAGACTATTTTCCGAGCGCTTATCTTCGTGTCTTACCTGTCAAAATCTGTAAGTCTCGACGAGTCCCGGAAGCCCTTGGCGAAGGGGTTGCTGTCGATCTTGAGCTTGGTGATGAGCTGGTTCTGGTAGGCAGTGACGGCGGTGAAGACCGTCTCGGGGAAGATGTAGGTGCGGTATTGCTCGGCCTCCAGGTCCACGATGGGACCCGCCGTGTGCTCGCGCCACTTCACCAGGTGGATGCGAGGCTGGTAGCGGTGCATGGAGTTCAGGACGATCTTGGAACAATAAACATTTTTTTTGTTAATATACGATGGTATAATTCATTACTATAAGCAATAATTATTAATTTTTCACTTGCAGCAAACACTTTGTGGGTATACATAATTATAAAAATTAAAATAAAATAACTTTGTTTGAATACCACTTTATTGTATATATTTATAACCAACCGGTTTCAGTTCAACCCGAACCTTCATCAGGGTTAATAAAAACATATTAAATTAATTACAGAGGTGTATGGGTACTTATAGTTAAGCTGGAAGAGGGAGAGAGAACATCAACTTTGGTGGGGGTGGAAGAATTAGGTAGGAGAGAGGGGGTAAACATAGGTGCAGGAAATGGAAATATATTTAAAATGGGGCTGTTTGTTAAATCTAATTGTTTATTTAATAAATTGATTTTATTGACTTTAATAATTATTAGCCTGAAATACCCATATAAATTGAAAAAATATTCCGAAAAAAAAATATGTGGCCGACGAGAATCGAACACACAGTCATTATCGGCAATCAGAAGGCTGTGGGTGCAATTCCCGTCGTTGGAATTTATTTTTTGTTGAAAGATTTTTTTTTAATTTATCTGGGTTAAAAACGGAATTTCAGGCCTTAAAGAATGAATTAACAGGTTTCCTGACAAATTTTTGCAAATTACGATCTAGGAACGCAATGAAAATCCGAATATTTTCGCATGATATATTATCGAGTCAAATGCAAATGCAATTGCATGCCTTGATAGTATAGGTATGCATGATAATAATTGATTTGTATTCGGCCGTTCTGCATTTTAAAGTGAAATAATAAATTTAAAAGCGGTAAATTTTTTATTTCTATTAGGTATTAATAAATTTTCTGAAGAATTTTATACTATTATGTAGGTACTAGAGCATGCAATTTTGTGGATATTTTACGTTAATAGTTTTACAATTAATAAAATATAAAAATTATTTGGTGAAAAGAAAGATGTCACTAGCATAAAAACAATTTATTTAGGAATCTTACTATTGCCAGCGTATATTTAAACCTGTTCATCGGATCATCAATTTAAAGTCAAATCATTATGATGATTCAAATAACGCAGCAAATCATAGATACAAACATATTTAGTCGATTAATCCGTGTTATTTCTCACTAACTTTTCCTTTCAAATCATCTTTGTTGTTCCGTCTAATTAACTGCTCATAATCATGTCATGCAGTCAATAAAGCACACAGCAAAAAGCTACATTCATCAGCGTAATGAAACAATACGGTGTGATTGTGGATTGTGTCCGAAGAATGCAGCGGGTAATTACGGCGGAGGGGCGTGGTAACCCCCGGTTACTGATGACCCCGAATCATGAAAAAGCCGACGTGTTTTGGGCAAATTAGGGAAACATTTTCCGTACGCCATTAAACGCGGACGTTACGAGCGCGGCTCCGAAAACGGAACGTCATCGTATTTCATTACACAATGTAGGTGTAAACTCGGCACAATAAAAATATCGTCTATGTTATTATACGGGAGAACCGGACTATAATAATAATATAATGAAAGGTCTTGGAACATACAAAAACATATATTATTTAAGTTTAACTGACAGATATCGTTAATATATATTTGAAACAAGAGAGGCCCTAATATGGATCCTTAAGGTACACCATAATTTATATTATTGTGTTGACTGTTTTTGTTATCTAAGCTGACATATTGCATTCTGTTATTTAAATACGATTTAATGAGTTGGAGAGCAGGGCCGGTTACACCTATTTTTTCAATTTTTTTTAGTAGTATCACATGACTCACGGTATCGAATGCTATATTATGTAATTGGTTAGATTCGAATGGGACAATACAACGCATTGTCCTAAGAAATCAAATTAATTTAAGGCGATGCACTACGTAGTGATGTGTTTTGTTTTTAAAATTTGATCGCTTAGACATCATTTAAACTAACTAACTAACCATCACGCCATTAGGCAAAGAGAACGGACCGAAAAACAACTCGGTCTTGGCACACACTCCTTGCCTCATTCACATTGATCCATCGTCTCATACATCCTCTTCTATTATTCTGACTCTTGACATGGCCCGACTCAAGTATCTGATTCACTTGGTCATGCCATGTCTTCCTCGGGCGTCTCCAACGTCTGCTACCATTCACATTTGCATCGTTAATTCTCCTTACACTCCTTTCTTCGCTCATTCGCTCTACATGCCAAAAACATCTAAGCGTCCCTTTCTTAATCTTACTAATTACGCTTACATCAGCCTTGCACTCTTTGCGGATCTCCACATTTCTCACAGGATTATACATGGTTATACCACACCTATGCCTCAAAGATCTCATTTCTACAGCATTCAGTCTGTTTAAAAGCTCAGAAAACAATAATGTATCATGCCTATAAAAACTTCTATAAAGTTCAAAATCTCTTTCTTATGAACCTATTTTCGGTTATGGTTTTATTGTATAAAGTGGCAAATTACGTTTTTTACGAAATTATCTTAACAAAATAAATATTTGTGCCTGAACGTCCGCAAAATAAAATAAAAGCCATTTCTTGGTGATGTTTTTTTCTGGCGTAAATCAAAACAGGCGGATGGTGTTAAGCGAGAATTTAAACCTTATAGCCATCTACACAAGATGTGTTATTGTAAACGACTCGATTCAAAATGTTACACGACGTAGTGCATCGCCTTAGTAAGGAAGTTAATAATTATTATTACTATGGAAACTCTAATAGGAATAAGCATTTTTTTATAGAATATATTATTTTTTTTAATATTTGCAACTTTATTTAATAAATTCATTACTGTTTGATCTATATTGGCTTGTGCCCTATTAATATTTAGCGTAATTAGTGGTCTGTCTAATGGACGATTGAAGTGCATTATTTAATTGTAAAGTATAAAAATAAAATTTTGACTAAGTGTTTGTTGTCTGAGCGAAAAGAATTAGTTATGTTTCGGAGTATCTGGGCCGAATGCTTGGAATAACAAGTCCAACAGAATTCAGGTCTAAATTAAAAACTTACCTTTTTAAGCTGTCATACCCTTAAATTAAATATACCATTCCTGAAAGAAAATCCATTTATATCCAATTGTGACCTAAATCCTGTTTTTAAATTTCGCTAATAAACAATTAGTTAATGTTAATTAAGTATTAATCTCAAGTGAATTACCAGGTAAGTATGGTACTGTATATTTTGTCCATATATAGTTAGTAATAACATAGTAGAAATGTATTATATACTTGAAGTGATTTTGCACAAAAACGGAGCTATAAAAATCATCCAAATATTATTATTATTAATACTAGGAGGTTAGGTATGCTCTTTGGATCTTGTATGATGAACAGTTTGTCAAAAAGTGTCCAATGAAGTAAACAGTTAATAGTTCTGTTCTGAAGTATTCATTTCTATTATGTGTCTGTCTGGTTTAATGAACTCAAATTTCTATCATTTTAAAATTGGAACCGATTGTGTGAAGAATTCAGAAAAGTGATAAAGCACCTACCTACTAAGATAATATTTTTAAGAGAAAATTGTTTTTATAATTTTGAAATTGGAACTGATTTGTCAAGAATTCTGATTGACTAACGAAACTGTGATTTTTCACGGGTCTGTGCAAGTAATTTTACTAATTATGAGTGTAATATTAACAGCTTAAAAAGATTTAATATTAATAATTTGAAATTACGATGTAATCTTGTAAATAAATGCAACGGGATTTTGTGTCGTTCGAGTCATTTCAAAATAGCTGGAATAGAGTTTTCTGATCCTGCGTAGTTTCGGAGGTCTAACTAATCGGGGTTATGTTTAATAATTTATTTTTCTTCCGGGGTGGGTCCGCTATGAAATATCGAGACTCATTAGTCTACTTCAGGCTGTTGTTACTAACGACCTCTGAAACAGCGGAAGGCGCGCGTTAATTAGCTAGCTCTACCGACTAGCCAACTACCCATTTGCCTAGCTATGGGTTTTAGCACCCCGCACCTGGGTTTATCATCACATCGCGTAGATTCACCCCAGCCGAAGCATTTGAAGAATTTGTATATTATGAAAATGAGAATATTCATCATGAAAATTATTTTTTTATATCTGAAATAACTCGTACCAATCGGTGCTATAATAATCAAGGAATAATGTCCCAGTACGATATTACGCGTATATATAAAAACTTGATGAAGAAAGGAGTTGTTAATAGAATGCTATTCATAAAGAGAAAATAACGTAATACCATTCTATCAGCTGTGTCTATCCACGTAAACAAGGTGTGATAGTTAGTGGGTTATAATTTTCAAGAAAATTTAATAAAACTACCTTGTAAGTACTAGGCAGTAAAGTGTGAAGAATATTTATTATAAATTGCTCAATCTCGCTTTTAAAATAAACCGAGAATTCTTGTTATAGCCGGCAACAAAGATGTTATCAGCGGCCGCATGTTTCGGCGGAGCCTTACGCACAAAGCCTGCCCGAGGGTGGTTGGGTGGTTGGTTTGGTGGTTGGGTGGGTGGCTTGCGTGCGGAAGGCTTTCACCCCTCACAGCCCTTCCGGCCGCTGAGCGCCTGCGCCCCTTAAGGCTCTTTCGACGCCCCGAGATGTTGAAATTACGTGATAAATTGTAGAGATTTCCGCCCGTTTATGGACGCCTACCGCAACTCACCTAATACGGCCAGGTAGTTTTATGAATTTCTACGTTTTTAAGTGTATCACAGGTGTGTTTTCGGGTTATTTTATATACTACTTCTATAGTCTAGCAGCTTTCATTAATATTTATTTCGGGTTATTTTATATACTACTTCTATAGTCTAGCAGCTTTCATTAAAATTTATTTTTAAATATGTTTGCTCACAGCACATTGCATCATTCTGTATTTATCAAAATTTCTCATGACCACTTTAAATACATTTTTGTGTTTAGGTACTAATTCATTTTCAAACACTAAAGTAATGATTTTAATCAAATTGTGAGAATCTCAAAACTCTAAAAAAAAATTGGGATGATGTACCTACATACGTAATGAAAAAATCTTGTCAATATAGAGCACATGACATATAAGCGCTGCTGCGGTAAACGAACCAGTAACCTCTCGACAGAAAGACAAATAGAAAAACTTTTACCCGTCGGAAACAGTTTCATAAGTTATGAACCAAAAAATGCAAAGTGTTACAGTTAAATACGTGTAATAAAGTTGACACTTTTGTGAAAAACGATTAAAATAATCAACGAACGAGTCGATTATAACAAAAATAATTGGGTTTCGCTCATATCGAGCGTTCAAATATTAAATGCATAAAGGGAAGGGGGATTCGTGTACTTGTAACTTTTCCTATTGCGAAGTGTTAGACAAGATAAATTTAATTTAAAATATACAATTCACAGAAAAGGGTATTCTTTCACGCTAAGTGATACGTGTTTAAAAATTAACAAACAATTGTTTCTTTCACAACGCTTTCAGTCTGTTCATGACTCCACTAATAATTCATATCCACTTTCTTGACGGAAGGTAATAAGAATAATTCAAAGAAATAAAAACCGTTTTGTCAGACATTTCTTACAATGGCGGGGTGAATTTTTGCATTAATTATTTATTAATCACTTTATTCAAATGGCGTGAGTTTTAAAGGGAAATTTTGAATTTGAGATACAAAATTAATTAAAATAATGCGCTCGAAAATCGCAGCAATTATTATTTTTTTTAATGATCAAAGTGTTTTTTTTTTTTAATTTGAGCTGCATATCAATGGCTTCAAAACTTGTGCAGTTCTACAGAGAATGGTTGAAATTGCAGACAAGCTGCCACGTGGCAACTTTATCAAATATATTTTTAGTTAATTTTAAGATTCTTGTAATATCAATGTTTTATGATAAAAATAATAAATACATAATCAACGATTTTTATTCTACCACGGATCAAATAAAACATAAAACATTATTCTAACTACATAAATAGTCAGTCATCTCGGTAGTCCTGGTGAGAGACCTCCATTTAGAATCAATACCTTTTTTAATGACTTTAGCCATGTTTTTTGAGCAAATGTGAATAGCTACAACCTTCCCTTTCACATTAGCTTCATCCTCACAACACATAACAATCATTGGAGACTGACTTTAGACCACTGGTAGTACTTGTGTGGTAATCACATAAAAAAAGTAGATAATAACATAGCAAAAACTTATATATTAGTCCTCCATCACGACACAAACAACATTCTCCGCTTACTGTGGTGGTAGTAGGAAATTTTATAATATCGTCAGATTATTCGTAACCCGAGAATGTTTGTCTTTATTTTAGAGAATTATAAAAAAGTCAAAATATATTACATGCAAAAAAAAACTTAAGTTGTATTTCATTAAATCAGTATTAGTAAGTCATATTGTCCTCTCACGTGTAGATGAATTGCAAAGAAAACATTATTTAGACATAATTGTAGTAAGTGATAGGTGCATCTCTGAAAATTAATGATAAGAAAATTTAGTATTATTAGTCCAAAAACATTTTTAAATCATCAATAATTATTTTGTGTACACGCATTCACAAATAATATAGGTATTTATGCAATCGGTTTTTGGACACAAAACCTCAAATAAATAATATGTATTTCATGCATGATTGCGTGTCTTTAACGTATGACTGAAAATATTCAGTTTTTTAAATACTAAATTGTTGTTTTGGTTAACCTCCTAATTGACTGTCAATTTAACAGAATATCATCTGCCGGAAAATACAACGGCCAGCATTTTAAATTGTGAAGAATAACTGCCTCTAACCCTCCCAATTCTGTCGTAAAAAGCATTTTCCACCCCTGCCGTCAACTTACTTATTACAGTGGTAGTTGGGTAGTATCTACCTACGCGGAAATATTTGTCTCCAAACATGAAGGGGTCAGAGCCAAATTACAGGGTGCACAGGTGAATTAAATTTCCAGGGGATGTGAACTCACCGGGTAAAAAATGGCTATTGTCATTGCTCCCCAAGCAGCGGGAGGGCGTTGCTAGGCAACAGGGGGATTCAGCGCGGAGAGGGTGTTGGAAGGAAAGGGGAGGTGGGAGGGGGACAAGATGGCCGCCGATGGGGCGGGAAAGCGACGCGTCTGTTCCCTTTACGGCGCACTACGGCCTTACGACGCGAGCTCGAGTAGAGTTCACAAAGCAAAACGGGTCACTTTGGGAAAAGATGCATAGCGTTAGAAGCATATTATTTTGTCTACCTTCAAATTGTTCTGCATCTTTTTACTTGGAATGTACACTGATGACTGAAGGTGTTTTACGTTGTCAAAATCAGACCTAAAAATTGTTCTGCTGAAAAACTTTAAAAAATTTGGTTTCTCATATTATTTTCTTACACATTAGTTAAAATTCGCGTTCATCTAGTATGCTGACTAAGCAAATTTTATTTCCTCATGAATATCATGGTCTTACTCGTTAAAATATATATAATTTACGATGCTGATAGCCATCTTGTATGCCCATAGAGCGCTTGTCTGACGAGCAATTAAGTGCCAACACAATCTGACGCTAATTGACATTTTTGTGGGATATTCATTCAGGACAATGAGTTTATACAAAAGGTCACTGTAAAACAAACATTTTCACTGAATTCAATGAAAATTAAAACGATGTTATTATAGTGCAGAAATAACAGATATTGAAATGTTTTTCAGATAATCATCGAATTTAAGAGAGTTCTGGAAATAAGGTGTAAATTTTTAAATTTAATTTTAATTGTTTTTTTTTTTTGTAATTTTTTTTTCTTGGTGTTACTTTTTATGAATAAAATATTGATCAAAGTCATAACCATATTTAAATTTAAATAATTCCTTAGGTTATATGCAAGTCATCTGAGTGACACCGTATTTGTTTTATTTTTTTTTTTTTAAATAATTCCAACTGTATTTAGGTCAAACATATTATTGTTACCTCATTTTTATTAAATAATTGTTAATGAATTAACTTTTTTTTACAATGTCTAAGAATCTTTGTTTCAGAAAAAAATATATTTGTCGCACTCAAAGAGACTTTTGTCTAAATTGGCGTCATATTTCAACGTTAATTTAATACAATAAGTAAGGTCTGACTGAAAAAATAAATCAAATGGTCCATCTCCTTCATTATCTTACAAGCAAAGGGTATATCTAGTCTCTCATATATCACTAATCCAGTATACAATTTCTCCACAGCTAACAAACATCATAAACGTAATAAAACCATATTTAATGATTTAGTGCTTGCATACAACTAGTCACAGATTGAGACTTTACTGATTCAGATGTGAGATTAGCGAAGGCAATGCATTCTCTGAATTGTGGAAATCATATAATTAGTATATCTTGTTCGCAAATTACAGAACGTGTTCTTTATTCATTATTTTATCCATTATCTTGCAGTTATAATATGTACCTATATTATAACATCAAAAAAAACCTAATAAATATTTTCTGCAATCGAAATGCATCATTAAAATAAACGTCACAAATTTATTCGAATAATGTTGTATTTTATTATTTTCTTTTTTGTACCAAATAGATATATTGATATTCTCAGTGGAATCTCCCGTGCTGAGGATTTAACTTACATTATTAAAATTTTGTAATTTGAATAAGAAAATATATTAAATAGTGTTTTTTTCTAAAATAGTTATAAAAATATTATTTTTTGTTAGTTTTTTATTTAGTTATAAAAAATTACATTTTTATATCTTGTTAAAACCTTTTAACAACGTATTTCTATGACATTAAGGACACTTTATATTTAGTGTCAGTATATTATCTTTTTCTTATCTCCCATTGTTTTAGAAGATTATTCCTTTTCTCGATATGACGCGATATGCACGGAAAATACTTAGCGATATAAAATACTGTTAGTTTATTATGAATCTGGTCAATCTAGACTGCAGGCCTTTAAAGAATGAATTGACAGAATTCCTAACAAATTATCAGTTAAAGGCGAATGTTTTATGAGAATGGCGCAATACGTTGATTGATATTGATATTGACAAACTGATATTGTCACATGCCGTCATGATATGTATTAGGAAAAGAACAAGTGTTCTTGATGTATTCTGGATGACTAATAATTTATCACGAAATTGGCATGCTATCACTCTTTTAACATTTTTTTTCTCCGTGGGCCTACAAGTATATTCTCTCACTAATTTATTCGGCTACCCTTGGTGAATCTGGTGAATCTAGCCATTTCCATAAAATGACATCTTTTTGAGACAGGTCAAAGCTTTAACGCATTTTAAAATATATTAAACAGCTTATATTAACCCCCTGAGGACCATTTTGATTTTATTTTGACCTAAAAAGATTCAAACTTCGATCTAGATTTACTCGAAAACGAAAGCTCAAATCAAAAAGTTATAACCCAAAATCGACTCTAAATCCATGCTTTCTAAGTACTAATTTCTGGACACAATGTATATGCCAAAACTAACAAAGCGTCCATTTCATAAACATATTCACTACGCATCGACCCATCTGCAATCCGTTCGTATCTTTGACGAGAAAAAAATTACACTTTTATATAATGTGTATTAACATTCGCGTTAATAATGTACATAAAAAGTTTTTTTTTAGAAGAAAGACAAACATTCCTAGGTTACGAATAACCTGACCATATTTGAAAATCTCCTACTACCACCACAGTAATCGGAAAATGTTGGTTGTGTTGTGATGTCAACTCAGCCACCGACCGGTCAATTAGGTTAGATTATCGTCAAATTTTAATAATGAAACAATTGAATATCTCATGGTTACACATATACAATTGAAGCCTTTAGCAAAGGACACATAAAAATTTGTTAATATTTAAAAGTGTATAAAAAAATAAGTGTTGTTGGCAGATCAAAGCAGTTCTGAAGAGCTTACGGTTTAAAACAGTCTCCCAGTTCCCGAATTTCAGATGCAATAGCAATAACCTTTGGCTCGTGTGTTTTTGTAACATGTATAACTATATTTTTGATTCAATGTTTAATGGTACTTAAACGGTACTTATATATCGTTTCGAGTTTAGTGACTTTAATTTGTTATGCTTAGAATAGAATCAGGTTTGGGGCTTCAACTTAATAGTTAAAATGAGTGTTAAACATGAAATGATCGCACTAAGTAATAATCTGTCACAATAAATTAAATCCGAAGTAAAACATTTCGTGGAAGAAAGAATGTGTGAAGATTTACGACAGTTGTTCCTCTGTAATAAATGTAGCGAGCAGATAGCGTGATAGTTGACAGTGTGGGCTAGACAGCCAGGAGGCAAAACTAAACCCTAAACTTCTGTTAAAACTTTTAAACGGCTAGATAATAAGGTAATGTATTATAGCTTTATTGAATATCTCTTTTTAAGCTTTCTTCATATTTCATCGTGGATCGTGGTTGAATTAAAATTAGAATAAATTTTCACGAGTGTCACATAATGTGATACCGGACGCGTGAAGAAATGGTGGGTGGGGTGTAACCGACCGCACAACAGGGGGCAAAACCAAACACGAATTTTTCTCTTTTTACTTATTTTATTTTATTTTTCACAACAGATTTAAACAAATGAGGTTGGGGGCTTCAGTGTTGTCCCCGGGTCGCGCTCCTAATTTATATTCCCCCACACAAATACGTTGCATTCCTCTCAGTGATAAGCAGATGAAATTCACGTGCGTGCATCTCCAAGATTCATATCAGATCTTTAGGAATTCAACTGAATAATAAATTACTAAAATCAATAATAAAAACATTGAACGGTTTGATTGAGTGCTCTTCCATTGTATACTAAACCAGTAGAATGTAGTAGCCGTATGTTTCTTTCGATGAGAGCTCAGTTTGCTGTAACCTCTCTTTCTGTTGTAGGCATCGTTTATGAGAAAAAGAGATAGACATGTTTCAACGGAGCTATCAGCAGTTTACTTTACTGAAACGACTAAGTTAGTATTGATTTAACGAAGTGTGATGCTGACATAACTACTTTTTTTTTCAAGGGTCAGGGTTCAAGTAAAAAACCGGTAGCGTGATTATATATAACCCCATTTTTTAAACAGTCAATTGATTTTATGTTAAAACAGTATCTCCATACTAAAGAGTAGAAACGTTGTCACGCCTATCTGAACTAGATAACAGAATACATTATTATTTACTGCACTAGTGCACAGATGCGTCTATCTACTGCTATACTCATTCGGGACTTCCGCTTTAACTTTCGTCAAATGTTATTAACAATGATTTTGTATCTGCTTGTACATAATATAAAGATAAATACTGGCAGTTAATATTTGTACAACGCCCTTGAGGTAATCTTTCACAAAAACAGCGCTATACGACGTTATATTTCTACATGTTTTTTTTTATCGAAGAGGATCCAAATGGCGTGTTGAACAAGCAAGTGGAGAATCAATCCGACAGTATCTGACGAGATCGATTGGATGCTAGTTGGAATGCGATGGTCCATAGAATACCTGGCATTGTGCGGAGTGAGGCTATACAGCCTCGGGTGGCCGTAAATTAGCGGGAGGTCCCCGTCATCGGACGGGTCCTTACTCGTGATACACGGACTCGCAACCATTTCAATAATAGATTCTCGGGATAAAGGTGACTACAAATAATCATAAAAAGAACCCATTTTTAACACGTTGAGTGTTCTAAAAACACACAAAAAGGCACATTTAACTGCACAGTATTTGAGTAGGCCACCTACCCATTGAAGATGAATAGTTTATTAATATTAATGTTAATAACATAGTTACAAAATAATCATATAATTTAGATAATTTTGGTAGAAAGCACGGTTTTAGTTAAAATCGCCTTGATGACGCTGTGCAAATATCACTTCCTAGACTTTAGTAGGCTAGTTGATGTAAGCTAGGTTACTCAAGTGATTATGTAAACATGACTTTTGGACTCATTTTAAGTAACTCAAGTGATTTTATAAACATGACTTTTGGAGTCATTTTAGGTTACTCAAGTGATTATGTAAACATGACTTTTGGAATAATTTTAAGAAAATGAACAGGTTTAATACATTAAAACATTGTTAAATGATAGCGGGTAGGTACCTTCTAAAGGTTAATCTATTACAGCGAAGCGCACTATAGATTTCACTAAATTGCGCTAGTTTCACTAAATTAATCAGTTTGTAATGAGGACAGTTTTGTATCATTTTTATATCATTTTGTATTTTGGTCCTGTAAATTAAAAATAATAAGTTTCTCAGCTGTGTTCGTTATTTTTTGCAAGATCATAGTTATAGTAGTTAAATAAAACGAAATAAGACACCCACACAAAATAACAAAATTATCATTCTTTTTTGTATATTGGCCGGTTTTGAAAGTAACATAATGTAGATATTTCCATGATGTAATTATTAATATGTAATCATAATTATATTTAACAGATAATTATAAAATCAATGTGAAAAATCAGCTCAAGGGTGCCGTGAAATATAAAAATATTAATTACAAAACAACTGTTATTTTCTCAAGAACGGAATTCTCTAGCAATGGACCATATATTACAAAAACTTTACTTGTCGTAATTTTATCTCAATTATCACGATGCAGAAGGCTGCTTATCTACACACGTAAACTATTAGAAACATTACATTAATTATTTCTAGTTGATATCAATTCGACGAAATCGTTTCATCAGTTAAGAGCGCTGACAAATTTGTTGTCGCGGCTAAGTTATTGCTCCAGCGACGGGCTTTATCTCAATCCAGCATCTCTCCCACATGATCATACCGATTAATTACTGACTTGTATTCAGGTACCTCAATTTTAAATAAAAGGTGGTTAAGACTCTATAAAATAAAGAAATTAGCATGTTTTCAATAGTAGGTACCAGTTAGAAACCAATCTTTAAATTCAAAATAGAAAACACCAGGGGCGGCTCATTCTTTGGGTCAATGGGACAGTGACCTCTCAAAAATATAATTTTAACACATTATTATTTTCAATTGATCTTCCATTTATAGATTCCTAGAACCGCCTCTAGAAAACATGCAATTTTTGATATATTATCTCCAAAGCGCTTTTTAATGATAGATATTCAAGATAATTATTTATGTCCACACACTATACTAAGGTTCATACTTGTATAAAACTGGGAACAATAGACGAAAATGGTAGGTATTTATATAATTACACATTTTTTAAGGTTAAACGAAACTTAAATTATAATCTGCGTGTTCATGTGTATATAGCGTTCCAAGAATTATTTTAAGAAAACACTCTTTTGCAAGTTATGTTTTGAAATATTAAGACGAATTATTTCTTTGCGCCCGTACATACGCAATATGCATATGAATAAATAGATTTGTATGCATAAAAACTCAATTATTTCAAGAAAGTCATACAAATACAATATTGTATCCGTGATTAAGTCAAATTTCATATTTGTATGCCCTTACCGTTTACCCTTAGTAAAATAGTTAGAAATGAGTAATGATGAATATTGAATATTGTAATTAGATATAATAATGAATATTGTAATTAGAGTGTTTTTCGACAGCCATGCTAGGGGTGACTCCAAACGGAGAAAACTTACTGATATAAAATAATGTTAACTTAAGGCGATGCACTACATGTAATATTTTAAATTGAGCCGCTATCAATAACGACCCTTACTTAGATGGCGATAAGGTTTAAATTCCCGCTTAATATCATCCGCCTGTTTTGATTTATGCAAGAAAAAAACATGGCCAAAAAGTGCCTTTTATTTTATTTTGTGGATGTTGAGGCATAAATATTGTTTTATAAATAACTTAATTTGCCACATTATACAATAAAATCATAACCGAAAATCGGTTCGTAAGTAGGAGATTTTGAACTTTAAAGCAGTTTTCATAGGCCTTATACATTATTTTTTTCTCGGCTAATAAATAGATTTATCTAAAAAAGACTCGATTATTTCAAAGGCCAAGATGTATTCTACTCGCAGTATTTAATTAAAGCATCTGAAACATTTATAGGCGACCAAATTTTCAAACCAAAAACACATGATTTTGCATTACTACGTATGACATCGCTTAAATATAAATCTGGTCCAATTATTCGTTTTCCAGTTAAAAATGGGACTATGGGCCTATAAAGAATAAATTGAAAGAGTTTGTAATAAAGTATCAGTCAAAAGCTAATGTTTTATGAGGACGGCGGAAAACGGGTTCATACAAATACTGATATTGATACTGACATACTCGTATTGTAGCATTCCGTCATGATATCCATTATGAAAAGAACACGTGTTCTCGATATATTCTGAATGACTAATATTTTATCGGGAAGTTAGCAAACTGTCACTTTTTTAACAGGATCATTTTTCTCCGTGTAACTATGTTATGCCGTAGTTGTTGTGATGTAAAAAACTGAATTGTTTCCTATTCATTTTTGGAATAAGATCAGTTACACTTATAGGCCATGCGAAAGTTCGTAGGTATGTACGGAAGTTCATCGTTAGTTGAAAAAAAGATTTTCTTTGAGGGTTAAACTGTGGCAAAGTTTTTAAAATGATAGTAGTTACAATTCCCCATTTCTCTACAAAGATGTTAGGGTTGAAGATTATAGCATACGTTTGTAAACTTTTAATATAATCTGTAAAAAATATTCTACCAAATCATCGACGTACCTGTTTAGAAGCGTGTTTTCATCATTAACATAAACCACGTTAGAAAGTGACTACCTAGTTCGATACGAGTTAGTTTAAGCCCTGCTTCAAGATGCCACCATGTCGTGTGATAAGTAAATATAAGATTAGCATAAACATGAATTACTTTAATCCCCACCAAATGATTATAATATTATTCAGCCGAGTGTAAGCGACAAGATTTTTACGCGATGTTACTTAAATGAATGGAGGATTCGCGGATAAAGCTGTCGTATATCCATAAATTAAAAGCGAATATATTACGTTCATAAAGACTGGGATACGTTTTCATACGTGACATCGATTAGGTGACTATTTCGATGGAATATTGTGAAATGCCATAAGAAATACCATATTCAAATCTTTGGAGAGATAAGAACAATAATATCTGATACCGACTGTGTGCCGGCTGCACAATGAATTTAGCTATCAAATTTCCGGTAAAACATTACTACCTGTTTTTTGTTTGGTATGATTTGCAGCTAAATGTCTCTACCCGCGTGTGGTGGTATGCGGTATGCCGTGTGGTTGTATGTAGTATCGTGTGGTTATGTGCTGGGATCGTGTGGTGTAACGTGGTACGCGGCATGAGCAGCGAGGTAAGAATGCAAGGTGTGGTCATCTCCGGACAAGGTAGCTGTTGGCTGTTAGGGGATATCCAGTGACATTGTGATAACTTCGGTTATAAAGTCGTAATGTAATGGGTTTTGTAAATGTGAGGCGTTGATTTAGCGCCGAACATCAACCACGTCACGGTGACACAGGTGACACTCGTCGTGGCTCAACTATAAAATGTTTAGAAAATTTAACGAGACTTGAGACGAGTGCCCGGATCTCCCCAATGTCTACGCATTATCTTCCCAATATCTACAAGCGTGGGACTGACGTTTAGAATGAAAGAAACGGTATTAGAGAACGAGAACAATAGAGTGTATAAGAGTGTGAGCAGTTTTCCCAAGCCTCTTCTTCGTCACCACTGTTACTCGATATATTACATTGCGTTAATTACAGTCTATTGACCATTATTCCGTCATCCCAATTCACATTTGAATTAAAGTTATAAACACCATAATGGAGCATTTACGATTAAATTTTTGAAAACGTTCAATTTGGCACTACTGTTAAAGAAACGCCATTGCAAAAGGACTTATTGCGTGTCAAACAAATAACACATATATATATATATTTTTTTTAATTGTCGTTGTATTTCGTTTATCCCCAATAGTTTATGTTGTAACTTCGATTTATTATTTTTTTAATGATAAACTAATGTTCATAACACAAGTTTTTATGCATAGCACAAAGGATAATAAATTATGATAAGCAATAATTAGTCGCCTGTAATATCAATACAAATTGAAAATATCTCCCGAGTAAAAATAAATGCCGCTGACGGGAATTGAACCCGCGCCTTCTGATGTCCGGTCAGACGCTCTGGACCACTGAGCCACGTCGGCTTATTCTTTCTCGGGAGATATTTTCAATTTCTATTGATATTACATGCGACCAATTATTGCTTACAATACTTTATTATTCGAATTATTTGTCTCATAACTCTTTAAATAAAACTCCGGATTCAACAAAATACTTTGGACTTAATGTCTCGTATTTAACAGGCCTCGACTTTGCAATAGTATTTATGATAGCCTCACTCCCTGCATTATCGATAGCTAATGTGCCATCTATAGGTAAACTCTTAACTATTCTCTAGGATATCACAGTTCAGAAATGAAACGTTTCTATAAATATATTCAGCTGCATTTGGTGACCAGAACAGAAGAGTCAACTTTCAACTTCCTTTTCTCCTTCCTGTTGTGACTCCCAGTGTCTAAGAACTCTTCAGTAATACTCAGATATCAAACAATACAATGTGGACTTTTCTTTGTGATAGAAATAATTGAGTTTGTACAGCCATTTAAACTTGATTTTTGTTACATCTTTGTACGTTTTTTCGTTTCTATGGTTCCAAGGGCGGAAGTAAGTTGCGTTCCAGGTTTTCTGTCGTGGGCGGCCAGTAAATTGTAATGAATACTTTTGGTAAGCTGCCGGGAAGCCTGACCACGGGTTAGATCGCCTTTAAAACAAAGTTTAAAGAAGCAGGGAAACGCGGTTAGCATGTGTTTGTAACACATCAAGACGTAATGCATGAAAAATAGCGGTTATGCATGCGATAGGCCGCCGAGGCCGCTCTGTTATTGTATTACCGAAGGCCCCTCCGAGGCGCATTGCGTTTAATGGGATACGTTTAAAAAGGTAAATTATAATGCTTCATTAAAACCATGGCTTAATGTTTGTGGGTGTAAGCAGGATTGAATTTATTCTGCAAAATGCTACTATGAAAGAAAATGTTGCTGATTGGTGTTACAGTAATAATTGTTGTCATCATTAAATGTTTATATGGGACTCTACATTGAACACTTTGAATACAAAGGCGTTTTTTTTAAGATGATCTCTTCTCTGGGTTTGGGAATCCGATTTACGCTCTTTGCTACATTTTGATTGTGTAGTTTATGCACTTGTCCAATATTTGTTGAACTGTCCCTGTTCCGTGTAGTAGTACTTTCTACAAAAACTGACAAAGGACGGGGTGCAGGCAACTAACCCAAGCACTCTCATGATGATGCTATAATTTTCTATACCTTCATGGATTAAGTTAGATGGTTGGGATGGTTCTGCCAATATTGAATTCAAAATTTCTGTTAGATGTGTCGTTTATGAGAAATTGGTTACAGCTTAATCTTATTTTAGTAAATTGTTAGATATTCAATATTTACCTGTCCATTTTTGTCCATTTCGTTGTTGGTGAGCTTGACTTTCTCGAAGGAGACGACCTGCTTGCGCAGCTGTTCGCCCGTGAAGGGGGAGTCGGGGTGCGCGTAAAGGCGAGCGGGCGCGGGCGGGTCCGCTTTGCCCGCCACCAGCCACGAGGATCGGTGGTAGGCGTAGCGGTAGCGCTTGCCGTCCACGGGCACGATGTCCAGCAGCACGGCATAGCGCTGGCTGGCGCTCAAACCGGTGAAGGACACTCGGAGGGTCGGGAACATACGTCTGAAACAAGAAGTTGGATCGAATTAGTGATGAAGACTAAAGGATCGACGATCAGCGGCAAGACGCGGGCGTTGACTTCCACTATACCTGCTTGATACAGCTTGAGTGATTTTGTGCTACCAATTAAAGAAACGCTTAAGCAAGTTAGTTACCTACCAAAAATCAATCAACCAACAAGTCTTTTCGATTCATATCAAGTGGATCAACAATCTAAATTGATTAGCCAAATTCGTGTGTCTGGATAAAGCCACAACAAAGAGTCGGCTGTCCAAGCCACAACATCATCATCACAATGTATTGATTGAGTTGGGAATGAAACTAATTTCTAAGCCACCTGTTGGAGGACGAAAAGAGGCGTCAACTCTCGCAAAGGCGATTAATCATCCACTGGCAGAAGGTAACGGAAGAATAGAGCAAGAATGTGAAATTACATAGCAAATCAAACAACGTTTGATGCATCGGATTTTAATGCACCCGCTAATAGCGCGGTGAGGGTCTTCTCTCGAGCAAATCGAGATACAGATCTCGGCTCGGTAAAAAACACGAGGGTCGATGTTTTTCAGGTATTATTTATTTTATTTTATTAATACATCTATCATGCTGGACTGCAGGTGGAGTCGGAATGAACTTTTTCTGGACGCGTAAATATTTTGTTAGCGGCTTATGTCAGTTTAGAGGATCGTGAACAACATTGCCCGGGGGATCAAAAAACGGATTTTATGAAGTGTGGAACAGAATGACATCATTAAAACTGTCAGCATTGGCTTCAATCTCTTTTTGCATTTCTGCAACACCTTCAGAAAGTCGGAAATCTATTGTCATTATTAATTATCTCTCTGTTATTATTCTCGTTTGATAGATGAAAGTTGATGTTGATGCCCATCATAAATTCGTGCAATTAAAGCGATCATTCACATATTATTTCTGCTCGTAAATGTCCACGTTAAAAATAATTTTAGAAAGTAAATCTATTAAAACATGAATTATTGTCGTTTCAACATGCGCATGCGAAGACAACAAAGGTGTTTCATTGTCTCAGAACTATGGACAGATAGCGCAGGAATTCAATTAGTCCAAACTAATTAATTTCATGAATACCCACAGATTGTAAATAAGCATTTACCAACAACTTAAGAAAATACTCTTAAAAGGCAGATGTTTCCAATGTGGTTAACTTTAATATTCAGTTTTATTTTTTGTTTTGCTTTGTCAGGGTTTGATTGATTATTAACAAAATGTAACCTTTTACGTATGCAATATTCAGAAACATCGCTTTTAATTACGTAAAAAGTACCTAACTTAATGAAACTACCGTAGAAAGTAGAAATATAAGCTCACAAAAAATAAATCAAGAGTGTGAACATTATTTTTTTTTTAATTTACATTATCTTTCACAGCCTACACTAATCAAAATCAAAATTATCAAAAAGTGTCTCTTCGGCCCGGTATACCAGGTGATTTTAAGCTCGGCATGAATTTCGAGCTTAGCGCGGCTTGGAACATAATCCGTGAGGTAGTAAGCCTGGATATCGAAATAATACACGTATTGTCTATGATTCTAACAGAGGAATGTATTTATTTTTTCATTGTAAAACCAAACTACTGTCGACGTAGTGATATATCTATGCTTTCTACTGTCATCAATAGATCGCGGTCTTTCAAAATTTCAATGACTGCAGATTATTTTTAGACGGGTTTAATTTACGAGTTGATTTTTTATAAGAATTCCCCTCTCTAAGATTGATTATCAATTAATACCATAGACGTTCCTGATCGCTCGATTAACATAACAGGCCATACTGATAAAATTAGGCAATTTACGTAAATTTCGGTGAGATGGAAGTATCGAAATATTTATGTAAATGTCAGGTTTGACAAGTGCTTGCCAGCGCCTCGGCATCAAAAAATCTTGATCGACTGATTTAGCCCACTTAAATTTGAGCGAGCATTATCGTACATAGCAGGACACGGACAGACTGATATACCGCACCTTAATAGAACAGTTAATCTAGGAACATCCTAAGTATTTGTATCTGGATTAATCTGGGTCAAGACAATCGGTTCAGTAAAAAAACAACATCTCCAAACGACACAAATCACCGATGACATAAAACAGCGCTGTCTAATTAACGCTATCACCTTTTCTGTGCAAGATCTTAACCTTGCCAGTTCCTCTCGCGTCCGGCTGGTTCGGTTGACCGTCTTATTGCGTAAAGCTCGCGCGGGGTGAACACCGCACATGTGCGGGCCACTATCTCCGAGGGTCGATCTGAAAGAACGCCGCTACGAGTAGGCAGTTCCCTATCGCCTAATCGATACTTAATTATAGTACCACCAGATATTTTTTTCACGCTCCTTCCAGTCCGGCCTACAACTAGTTTACGGCCGATCCGGCGATTTTTATTAAGTAATTTAACTCGGGTGTCCGCCGGTGTGTCAGACGGTCCGAGTGCTTTTTTATTGTAAGACTGTAAATTTTCAGGAACAAGAATTACCGTCGTATAACACGTTGACTTTGTGTTTTTTGTCTAAACGATATGTTCGGAATGTTAACCATTTTTACGATCGACATTGTTTTGTCGACCATTAGCACATAAAAAGGGATCCCTCGGTTGGAATGCTTGATTGTTATATCACCCTTTGATGTCATCGATATCGACTTTTTCGATCAACGAATCAATCGAACCACATTTTAAAGGACCATGAAAAGAAGGCGGTCTGCGTTCTTACTTCTTACAGTCTCTAATGGTTCCACAATATTTTGAGTATTTACTAATGAACTATCTGGAATCTCGTTAACTCATAACTAGAATAAATTGTTTTAAAACCAAAACGTTTCACACCAAAAATTGGTTAGCAAGACGAAATAATCTACAACCATACAAAATTTTATGTTATGCGTTTTTATGAACTAATTATTATTTCGTTGCTAATTATTTTGCATACAGAAATCATGCTTGAATGTTAGCGCCGCAATAAAAACACAACTTGTTTCTTGCATTCTTTCAACCGTACTATGTTTTCGATCGCTTATAAATCTGGTTATGTAATTAATTTCGATCAACTAAAGCAATGACAAGTCGGGTCAGTGTTGCGTAAGGCTTTCCAGTTGGACTGTCAAGAGTTGATATTAATTTCAACAGTACCCTAGAGAAAAAAACCCGTAAATTACATATTAGATTTATAAAGATAATTTTTCCTACCGAAATCATAAAAAAGCTGTCAACAAAAGATAAGGTACCTAGCTAGTCTAAAAAGTTTTAAAAAAAGCATTTTTGTAACTGGTATAATTTTATAAAAAGTTGTTGTTTTTGTAATATAGTTGTAGTCACTCAAGCGTTTAGTCACTTGTGACGTCAAAATGATGTTAATTCAGTTGACAAGTGAGTGGGTTCCCAGTGCTTTCCGATTCACCCGTTTACGGTCGATTACGGAAGCTATTCGAGTTATTCCGTCCAATAAACATCGATGTTTAACTAGGTGTGTGAACTTCTTTTGATAACATCTCCTCTTATTCCTGCTCGCCTGGTATTATCATACAATATCTCCAGGTATGTTTTCCTGCAAGCTACATACGATTGTTTGAAATTTAAATCGAAAATATCCCAAAGATTATTAAAAGATATCGAAAATAGTAAATTACTTATTTGTTGAATTAAAGAATTCACATAATAAATAATCGTGATATATTTTTTAATGTATTTTTTTGTAGTTGTCACGACACGCGCGGTAGGAAATTAACATAAGCTAGGGTTTTAAAAAAATTATGCGCAATTTGTATTTTTTCACACTCTTTGTGGATACTATAAAATGCAAGATAAATTATTTCCTATGTACCTCAAAAGTGCCTTCGTAGTCACGTTAACACTTTGTAATTGTTTCCTGTCATGCAATAATTATTATTAAAATGGCTTGCACTCTGGGGGAACAGAACTTAATGTGGCCAGGTCATAATGTGAAATTAAACATCTTTCCACGTGGTAAGAAGGGCTATTTCTGGCAATATCAAGTGCTGGGAGTTTGAATAGCACTTTATAAAAAGCGGAATATTTTTAACAGCAATCAGAATTTTGATTGATCAAGCGTCAGTTAATAAATGTAATTGGGTAATTTATTTATGGCCGGTTTTACAAATAATCAGATCGACGGCGATTTGCAATTTTATTTTTATTTTTATGCGATTACCAAAGTCTAAACTTGCAGAAAAACTTAAACTATGGACATTTGGGGAATGTAAGGCCGAAGGAAGTGGATGGTTTGGGAGTACTTGGGTATTGGTATCTGGTAATATGCATATGATATCACGGTTAAATACATTTCAAGCTATTTTTAAATCAGAATGGTGATCTTTCACTTATACTGTGCTCAGAGTAATGATGGAGTGTTTTTGTAAATAAATCACTATTGAGCATGGCTAATGAATAAAGAAAAAAAATGCTAATTACATGTCTTATCTTACAGGAGGAGCTATAAATACACATTTTTAATAAAGCTGTAATTCAAATGAACGTACGAAATTCCGAAGTTACGAATACTATTTTGTACTTTGGTACTAAATGCCTAAATAATTTCGTTGACAATATTGTTGGTATTTCGAGCTAAATATGTCACGGGAACGAACGAGAATGCCAGAATCGATTAGCGGGCAAGCTGTATTTATATATTTTCTGGAATACAGGGGCAATAACGGAAATGCAAGTGAGGAAAAAATGTCCGCATCTGTTCCACCACACACAGCGCGTACTAATCGACGCCAAGCCAATGGGCCGTCAAATTTAGCCTGCTCTCGTTTTCCCTCAACAAAACTCCTAAAATTTTGCCTAATATTGTTTTCCCTCAACGAAAATTTATCAAATTTAATGTAGTATCGGTTTCCCTAGACAAAAAATTGTTGGTTTAGCCTACTATCAGTACCCATGCTAATGAAAACTTGTAAAAGATTTTGGATTTACCTCAAATTTTGCTTATCGGTTTTCGTTCAGTGAAAAATTTTCTTAGTTTTCTCGCCATCAAAGAACATTATTCTTCTTTTTAGCTCGTGTTAAAAATATGTATATTTCTTTTTGCATACAACGATCGCATAAAGAACATCTCAACATTAGATTGTCCAGACAAAAACAGTTCAGCACCGGTAAGTCTTCACTACGTACCTAGTACCTAGGTATGTAACATAAAAATATGTTATGCGTGGTAAATGTAATATCCGAGTTTTACAACAAAAACTGTGATAAAATTCCTTACTTTCAGATATTTTAATGTTCAACAACAATACATGTAAAAATATGATAATGATAGGTAGTTATTAACTTGGCTTTTTTTATAGTAGGTACTATTTTTTGAGAAATATCAACGGCGCGAAAATGTTACAAAATAACCAAAAACTACCATTTACATTACAGTTACCATTACAATTCTCAACCTCTACATGCTTATGTATCAGCATAATAGTGACAAAAAAGTATGTCAGTTTTTTCAAGAGAAATAAAACATAATATTTTATGATTTCAGTTTTAAAAAATCACGGGCAGAGCCGGGCAGTAAAACTATTATAACATAACTCCATAATTCTGAATAAAAGTGCGAAAATATTCATGAATATCGTGCCAGGGAGCCATAAAGTGTGTGAATATGATGAATATTGAGAAAAATCTTCGTGTATTGTTAAAGAAATTTAATAAACTTGTCTTTAGTAAATTAATGAACTGGGTAGGTACACCACATACCTGCCTGTTGCCGGTAAAAGAAATTTAGAACCGTTTGAGTAATGAAGATGTAACCATTTCCTGCAGTCTGCATATGGTGAAAGTGGGAAAAATGGTTATTACCAAGTTATTAGTTCATAAGATAAAACAAGATTAAAAAACAACTAGTTAGCAATGAAGGAGCGTTCTAATGATTGTAACGCATTATGGAACTTTATTTTGTTGCCAAGAACTCTGGCACGCCAATGAGCCTGTTGTGTGATTTATTTCAGTAAGGTTTATGTTTAGGAAGGTTTTAGAAGTATTTTTTTATGTTTTCGTTCCAGGTTTTTGAAAATATTACATACTTATGCCCATTTTTCAAATTGTGGCGTTATGTTATTAACTGTGTTAAATTTAAATCACCTTAAATTATGTAAAAGATGTCGCATTTAATCAATTATTATACTGTTAATGTTGTTAAAAAATTAAAAATACGTCATGTACCATTTTTTTAAAAACAACTTATGGATGTAGAAAGCAAAGGACCATTCTCCAATAGCTGCCTCTTGACTGGCCGCACAACTCTCGTGAGCCGCTCCCATCTAGCAAATAAATGATTAAGCTGTAAAAAAGTGTATGAAATCAATTGCGACTAAAATAGTGTATTTTCATCAATGCTCAATTATTTGTTGAAGGCAACAAATAGTAATGTCGAGATCTGGAAACGTGTTTTGATCAAATATATTTTTTTAATCTGTCTATTTATCTACTTAAATTTCAATGAAGACAATTGAAAATTCATATAGGTATGAGGATCAGCGGCCGTGAGAGCATTGCTTCATTACATTGTAAAGTATTTCGCTAACAGGATTTTATATTGCTCGCTTCGTAGCCACTCCGCCGTTAGGAGCTGTCTATAAAAATCGTCTAGCGTTGAGACAAAGCAGAATACTGTCGGCTCGAGAGGCAGAATATTGAGAATATCAATGGTCGTATTGTGGAGGTATGCGTCGACTTGTGGGAGGAATATTCAGACACCAGGAAAACCCATTGACGTAGTAGCGTTAATTGCTACTGGACATCAATATTGATATGCAATAGTTATATGAATCTGACGCTGAGAGCTCGAGAGATGTATGTTCGTGAGGAATAGAGAAGGATTTCATTTATTCTATGGTTACAAAGAAAATATCAGCAGAAAGCGTTTTTCTTATGAAAACTAAAATAATTATCGATTAAAAAATTAGATATTGCTAAGGATACCAAGATTTCCCTTATATTGGGACTAGATTTCCAAAATTACTTATAACGAGTTTTTATTATTTTTTTAATTAAAGTATTCGATACATTGCATCAGTTATTAAGTACAGGGTGATATAAAAAAAGTTAAAGTATAAATTAATTTTTTTTTTTAAATAATTTAAATATTTTGATCGAATTTCACGTAAAGTATTGTGTTAGAAAGTATTCATTTTATTTTTAAAGGTTAAATTATATAATATGAAACGTGTGTAACTTGATCGGTGACACACTTTCACGGGAAGCTTGATGATCGTAATTAATCTGTAATTTTTGAGACTCTAGTTCTATACGTATCAAAATATATAACATTAACCTGAGCTTTCCTTTATTTTTTGGTAATCATGTTAAATTGACAACTGAAATAGCTGGTAACTATAGAGCTTTTGAATCTCTTGCACGTGCCATACCTGACACGTTCACAAATCGTTTAATAAAACTGTCATATTTGGCACTCTACTAGCAAGCCTGACACAATGTATACATCCAACGCGATGCATGCAACATGCAACTGCCTGAAAGAAACAATGCCAATAAGTAGCTGTTTTACGAACTACGTATAACATGTTTCAGAATGCACCATTAGTTTATTCGCTTTGGTTGAGTCAGTTGAGTGACAGACACCGATAAGTTGAATTATTCACTTTTCAATTGTAAGCACCGATCACCTATTGGCGAATTTAGCAGCACTTGGCAGCTGATAATGTTGCAGAACTCTTGAAATTCTGTTTAGCTTCACTTTAGATACGAGCGCCAAACAAACGTGGTATTTAATGGCCCCAGTAATTGATTGCGGATTGAACATTTCATTTTCCAATTACCACTTAAATTTCCCCGCGCGCATGAAGTTGCTAGTGTATTTTGCCAACACGTAACAATTGAAACGAAAACAGTGAAAAATGCTTCCTATTGGACTTAAATCTACGTAATTGTATACATTGCAAAGCACTAATATACCTAATTTTTAATTTTAAAAGAAAGACAAGTATATCTGGGTTACGAATAATTTGACAATATTTTAAAATCTCTTAAAATCATCACAGTGAGCGGAAAGTCTTGCTTGTTTCGTGGTGAGGACTTAGTCAGCTGAAGAATTGAACTTGTGTGGGAACCAGGCACGATGCTTCAACGACTGACCGGTGAATTTGGATGTTTTATTGAAGTGTATGTTCTATCATAAAATAAGGGTAGTTTTGATGGTGAAAAAAGTTCTTTATTAAATCTAAATACTACTGTCTTAAAACTACAATCAATTATGAAAAGTACTTTATTTATTTCTCACAGTACATCCCACAGTTCCAAAACATTTCATTATCCCATATTATTTTGATATTACACCATCTAGTTAATTCCTTTAAGAATAGCAACTTTTTAAGGTAATTTAAGTCTTCTAAGGGTAATTGAACCGCTATATTACGATAGATATCCCACTTCCGTAAAGAATTTGTGGTGATATTACACCAAAATGTGTATTATTATCATAATTTCGTGTCAATAAAACGACACCTCAAAAACGACATGTTGTCCAACTCGAAAGTAACAAAATACAGTCTTGCTGAGGGAAAAGAGAGAAATCTGTTGCCCCAAACAACATCTTGCAGATAGGATTTGTGGCGTTGCCGCAACCTGTCACTTCTCCTGTAAAGGCCACAATAAACACCATTGCGGTTGACCCAAGCGGATTCGTGTTTACAATCATTAGCCAAGCCGTCATTTCGTAACACCCTTCCTTTGTGGAAGTAAATAACTATACTTATTTCGATGATAGAGTACTATCTTCCAACAAAGGATTTCGGAGTATATTATGACAGGGACGCTTTTATCACGCCCGCTGATCCGTTGCAGTCTTCCTAACCGCTGCTTGTTAACCTCCTTGAGGTCTTCCTTCGTGGTCATATAAATATTATAATACCTTGAGGCAGCTTGTTAAAGAAACAGTTCTTTTTTCTAAGTGTTTGAGTTTAAAGTTTTTAAAAATTAGTGTACTATTTCTCTAAAAAGCAGAATATCTGATTGTCACACTGGCGTCTTGAAATTTGAATAGCTTTTTATGGCATGATTGTGCAGGCAAAAACAACTTTTATCAGGCCACAAAGACATTTAGACCATGAGATAAGGAACTATGATAAAAAGCCATATTGTTTGGACCATTTTTATTTTCAATTACCTGAGTATTCAATGAGTTAAAAAGAGCCGAAAAAATGAACCGGATCAACATGAAATTGTTATAATTTCATTGTACTGTATTGTACCCACACTGTACATTGTACATTCATTGTACCTAATGAAATAACCGTGAGTCAGGTTTATAAAAATACACAAGGAATTATATTACAAAATGAAAATTCATCATTATTTAGAATTGATCCATTACAAATATTAGTGAAAATATAAGCAAATTTACCGCACAGAGTTTTGGCGGCCGGGCGGAAAAAGCCGACAAATCCGATAAGAGTTGGTTTTACCCCCTTAAAAGATTTTTCACATTGAAAATAAAAATTAAAAATTAAGGATTTTTTTTTTCGTTTATGAAACGAAAACAATAATGAATAAAGTGTGTATACAATTAGATACTACGAGTATATCTCATATTTTATTAACTTACACGAGTTGATGTCGTTCATCCGTCTAATTAACTTCAGTGTACTTATTGGCGTCCCCCGCCTGTCGTGTGCCAAAGTCCCAGGGCCATTCTGTGAAGGACTCCCTCTGCCTACTGGCCAGGGAATTACGATCCCTTGCCACAAATTTAGAAGGATATACTCGTAAGGGCAGATTGTAAGATTTAAGATTATGCAAATTATTTCACAATGGTTTTGTCTTTTTAACTGTATTAACTTCAGTAGGTACTAAGTAGTGTAGGTAGATACTTTAATATAGATTTAACTAATTTAATCACATACTTACTCAGCAGTTGTGGCTTGTAACTTTTAAATTGTAGTAGAGTTCCAAGATTGAAAACACAGCCTTATTTATTTGATTATTTACTTTTATTTACTACTATTTACAACTATTTACTTAATGGAATAAAAAATAAATTTGTATGAAAATAAACAAAACATTTTCGCCTTACAAATAAACGTGTTTTAAATTTTACACAACTAATAAACATCCATTAATGTGTCGTAAATGATAACCGAAAATGCTTTTTAATATTAGGACTTTTAGATTTTATTCCGCTGGAAAGGATGCTGTTTATTAGCAAAGAAGTTACTTTAAAAAAATGTATCTAACTTAATACTTGTTTGTAACAAGATTTGAGCGCTCCGTCTTCTTTTATCGTTGTTTTTTTTTACTAAGCAAGCGATATAAAAGGAACAACCAAATATGTCGTTTTTGACTCTCTATTGATATTTAAATTAAGATTTTAAAGCTACATAGCACATGATAGAAACGACTTTGTTGGTTGAAATTTTTCGTTAACCTATAAATAAAAGCAGAAATTGATGTGCAACTTTCGTGATGCCAGAGCTCTCCGTTCGCGAGTTTCTAAAGAGGCAACCAATTTAGAAAATATTTTTCATTGATAATAAAAAATATATAGTACACTGTGGTTCAAATTTGTATTCGAAATTACGGAAATTGAAAAAAAAATTTGCAACATCAATTTAAAACGTTTAAACGAGCCTTCATACAAAATTCAGCTTCGCAGTGGAAAGCATTGAATCTTACACACTTGATCCATTTTAAATTGAGTCCGCCAATTAAAATAATAAAAAGCCATGGACGCCATCTGTAAGAGTGTTTATTTCCAAAATTACGATCACTTAAAATAGCTGCCGTACGAGTTGTTCCTAATAGCGTCGCGTGGCGGTAGTTCTCGGAAACGCGCCTGCAAATTGCCGCGGCCGCACTCACATGAGGAGAAATAAAACTCCAACTCCATATCACGCCAAGTGCTTTCCTCATAGCCTTGTGTCTTGTATTGATACTATTGCGTATGTTCGATTCGAGGAAAAATTAATCAGATGCGTTTTTTAATTCTGAAAATTTCTATGTATTCAGAATTCAAGTAGGTACTTACTTTCCCTTTCAGAAACAATAATTGTATGTGATACAAATCTACTGGTCTAATCATTCTAGTCGATGGACATTGATACTGCAAATAACCGAGTGACTAATAATCCGAATTTGCAAACGTTTAATGATTATTTTCTTGAATAAATGTAAATATTTGATTTTTTGGTTTTGGTTTTTTATAGGTATTATCAGAATTTAAAAAATATTTATATTTTCCAAATCTATCCCATTTCTTTTGCCATTAATAATACAAGTGTCTGTGGGTAAAGCGCACAAGCTAAAGAATTGTTTTTATAAAAAAATCTTTAATGGGGAAAAACCTGATGGAACTTCAAAAAGTTATTAATATTGACATTTCAGTGATGATATCAGTGAATAATACTAATAATAATGTGTATTATTTCAGATGAACAGAGCGATGAGTGCAATACTCTGTCTGCCATATAAAAGCATACATCTAAATTAATTACATCATATGAAATTGAAAATAAAATGGTAAATATATATAGCTCTTGTACTACGGTTGCTTGAGGGAAATTCTCTATCTATCTATTAAAGGGACGCGCCCTGCCACTGGGCGACGGCCTGGACAAGAGTTTTTTCAGATCTCCGGTAGCGCTGACTCGTCCCGGCTACTGTGTTGCGCATCAAAGCAGCGAACCCATGCAATCTTCCCTCAGCAAACATCTGCGGCCAAGGGGGGCCAAACAGCGCCCTGTATGCATGGTTAAACAGTATTCGGAGTGAATTCATGACGCCTTGTGTCTACCTTGTCCATAGTTCGCTAGTGCAAAAGCTCATGAAGTATGTCTAGAATAGTTGCTTCTTCACCGGAGGACTGCACCTGTTGAATCTCCTGGCGAACATGTTGGCTCGCACGATCAGTGCTCTTCTTTGGCGATCTGTCATTTGTCATTTTGTCATTTGTCATTTTTATAATTTAGATCATAGGTAAGTGACGAAATACTTGTAGACACAGGTACGTCAACCTGTGTCTACAAGTATGCTTCGCGGATGGATAGAAGTTTTCTCTTTTTTGTTGTTTGTTTTTGGGGTGTTATGCCGTGTTGCGCTAACTCCTTCTTTAGCCGACGTTTCGGACAGCGTTGCAGTGTCCATCATCAGGGCAGATCCGGTAGATCCGAAGATCTGCCCTGATGATGGACACTGCAACGCTGTCCGAAACGTCGGCTAAAGAAGGAGTTAGCGCAACACGGCATAACACCCCAAAAACAAACAACAAAAATGCTTTTGGCCGTGAGAATCTAAAAACTTACCAGAAGTTTTCTCATTGATCCTACCCATGGGGCTAGTATGACCATGTCGTCTGCATAGCTAATATTGTGTAAACATACCCCGCCAATATGGCATTCGATTATTATATTGTTCCGTGTTTAATAAGCTCATCCATATATACGTTGAACAGCACTGGGGACATTGAACCTCCTTATCTAACGCCGCACTTTAGTTTAGCTTAAAGCTTATCATTTTTATGTTAAGTTATCTAAATAAAGTAAATAGTTATTTTCTTGCTTTTTAAAGTGCCTTCAAAGTTATGTTTTTCTAAAATGACAGCATATAATTTAACAATGAATTATTTTTAGTACAGTTTAGAGTACCTATAGTGCTTCGTGTGTGTAAAGGGAATTTCTTAATAATTGTTTTGCCACCACCATACTAAAAATGTCACATAAATATAAGTTTTTAATCTAACAATCAAGATGCGCTATTTTCCATCCGTAAGATAGGATATAAAAGTTAGTTTTAATTTATTCAGAGATGCGTATCTCAATGACATTATGATATTAGTGAAGCGATGTCCCCGCACTGCGCACGTCGCACTGCGCACTGACAGGCGACCGATGCCGCGGATGTAGTCGGTTATAAAATATTATTTATTGACCGTAATCGGGCCACTCTCGTAAATGCATCGGATGAAAAATGCATCTGTATGTAAAGCTTAGCTTACTTCGCTGCTTGTCATTTACGAGCTTAAAAATTGAGGCGAGTGCTCAGTTCCATAACGCCACAAGTCAGAGATCCCCAATTAATGACGTGAATCTTAAAATAATTACAGATGGTTAAGGATGATTAGGATTTAGGCTGTAAAATTAATTTAAATTAGCAAAACGTATCTAATATAACCTAACAGAAATAAAGTCATTTCTCTGAAGAATTAGTGAGAAAAGATTAAACGCAACACAACAACTCTGTCCTGACATACACATCTTGATTCATCCACATTCAAACGTACTCATCAGTTATTCGATTCAGCTGCACCAAATTTGCCTTTCTGGGTCTTTCCGGACTTCTCCTTTCTTCCATATTCTCATGGTATCCTTTGATACGAGCTATGACTGTCCCTTTCTGAATCACGTTAAGTATGCCAACAACATCATTATGGCGTTTTACTATTTCTGCATTTATCTATTTCTATTTTTTTCCTTCCTCTGCCAATATATATTGTGCTGTTATTTCAACCTCTCCGCCTCTCGCGAACACTAAAAATTGACTTCAAGCACAGACATAGGAATTCATATGTCTATGACTTCAAGGTTATTTTAGCTAGGTATTCAGTACACAGTGCTTTTGGATCCTCCCTTTCAAACAACGAGACATTGATTTAACTTCCGTTCTTCATTAAATTGGAGAAAAAATCATTAAATCACGGAAATAATATCTGGTCTTTCATAATATTGTCGTTACATGTCAATTACATAGATAACATGGTGGTAGGACACAACATATATTACATTTTTCGATTTTTTTCATAAAGGGTCATTCATTCCAACAAATTATTATTTTTAACCTACGTATCGCGCATAAATGTTTAAATAAGTCGTAAGTTCTAATAAATGTCACATATTTTTCGCATGGCGCTCATATCACCTGACAAATTAATGTTGACGATCTTTCTGAGGGGTGGTCCTCGATCCGAATAACAGAGCTATTCGCTTTTTGTTCCGTTGCGCCAACAAGTATGCATATACTTTTATAAAAACAAATTATGACAAACAGGAAGAATAACTTAACGCGCGGCATATCGTTGGAAACATCGACCATTACTCAGTGAGGTTGGCCCTACACCTCATGCACAACGTGCAGCCCTCGTCTGAATTATGAACAAAAGTAGCAACAATGTCCGAGTGGTTAAATGTGTTGTTCCGGTAAGACAAAGATCCTGAGTTCAATCCCAGTTGCGACCGTTACCTTTTATTTATTTTCTGTGTGTTTTTTTAATTTTTTTTATTAGTTGCAATTGCAAAGTTTGTACATGATGTAGGTATAAAGCGCAATATAAGTATACAGTCAATTTTTAACAGTTCTCCTCACTAGAGTTTCCTATTCTGAGTCGGCCTGTAGTTTAAACTTTTGTACTTATTTAGATTCAAGTTGTCTTTACAACGAATTCATAATGTTTGTAAGTTGAATATCAATTTGTTCTTTCAGCCATGTTTTTACTTTTTTTTTTAAATATATTCAATTTCGTTATTTTTTGTTTGATTTGGTAGGGCATTGTATAATTTTGTAGCATAGATTTTAACATTTCTCTGTCCAAAAGATGTATTCAAACTTGCCGGTTTCGTTTAGATGTATTGTTCATTGATTAAAGTATAATATTATGTTTTCCAAGTTGCTACCAGTTGGATTCCACTTCTGCTTACAAATTAATATGATGAACTATTTATTTTATGAGAAATTTTACTTAGCTAGGCACTGTAAATTTTTCTTACAAGATTTTCCAAGTATGGTACTGTGAAAATTGTCCTACTTTGTATAAATTTTCAGGTGAGTTATCACTGTCAGGAATAAGTGGAGCTATAGAAAAACTATTTGTGGAATGTTAGAGGGCTGAATGAAGATTTCGGAGTAAAGAGGTTTAAGAAAGGGTTGAGCAGTAGTTGAATTATTGGAATATTGTCACCTAACATAACTAAAGCAATGATTCTAATCTAAATAACCAAACGGAGGAAAATATTGAGAGAATTTTCAACTTAGAAATTATTGTCTGATATCGGAGTTACTGATGCTTACCTCCAGTACCTACCTAGAATGTACTATGAAGGTTGATATCTTTAGGTATACGTAATTATTTATACTAACTATTGAACAGAATTCTAAATAACCGTCTGCTATCTAATTGGTTTAAATATTGCTTTTCGAGAAATCATTTGGGAAAATTAATTAATATCCGCGGCGGAAGTTGCCCAAAGGATCCCAATGCAAATATTAGTATATCCGAGTAACCCAAGGAGCGGAATAAGGACCTGTTAGTGGGGGGGGGTGGGAGCTGAAGGGGTGAAGGGTGTTGGCCCCGGGGCAGCTGCCCATTGCCCACCGCCCGTGCAGGGCACCTGGAACCCAAACTAAAATTATATTAATCATATTCTTTTAATTGCGTTCTTAGGACCTACCTATATAAGCAGTGAACAGGCTAACATCTTACAGGTGAAGGGATTAGAATATTGGTAGAGTATTGATTTTTTTTAGACGATTGCAATCATCATTTGAGAAATCAAGAATATGTAATTTAAGAATTAACTGCTTGCCTTTGACGATCACAATATCTGCGAAGCTTTCCGTTGGATTTGGATTAAGATTAATATTTTTAAAATGAAGAACAAATATCTAAGACCGGAAATCAGTAATTTTTATAACAATTTGTCCTAATTATTTATGTCTATCTGGCCTTTTTTAACAAATTAAGATAATTCATAATGAAAATTTGTGTTTGTGAATTGCAAAATGTATAATATTACAGCTTTGGTAATTCAAAATTCATTTTAAGTATATTTTATTTTTTGATTTGTTAGAAAAGGTAGGTAGGTATCCACATATTTAAGCCGGAAAGGCAAAAGGGCGTAGGTAACAATTTAGTCAAAAATGAGTTATTCGTGATAATTTTTGTCTAATCAAATCTATATGCTTAACTTAGTTTCAATTAAATTTTCGCTTACTTTGCCTGTGGTGTCGAATATTGTCATGATTTAAAGTGCACAGAGTGCATTATACGAGAAATACGGCATAAAACCAAGACAACAACTATACTGTAGTCATATAAAAAGTTTGCATGGTTGTCAGGTCTCTCTTCATTAATAATAATAATAATATTTGGATGATTTTCATAGCGCCGTTTTTGTGCAAAACCACCTCAAGGGCGCTGTACAAGTATAGTACATTATCACCTGTCTTCCGAGATAATACCATGAGTTAATTACATACCAGTCTATTGACTATTATTCCGCGATGCCGATATCATAGATAAACTTATAAAGAACCATTATGACAAAGACAAAGGCATTAATAATAATAATAATAATAATTGGATAATTTGTAAAGCGCCGTTTTTGTGAAAAATCACCTCAAGGGCGCTGTACAATTTATTTCCTAGGACCTACATTTGTTATTACACTTTACAAATTAATATTCGCACTTTACCAAAAGAACGTGCTGACATTGTTTCAATCGCTTATTTTCTTAAATTATCAATTTGAAATTCCTTTTACTGAAAACATAAAAATACCTCAAAATTACCCGCTAGGTAAGGTAGGTAATCAAGTTTCTAGAACGCACTGATTTCCACCTGTAATTTTGTTATGATATTCTTTAATCCGACAATCACCGCGTTTAATTAACGTGGTGAAACCTTACACAGTATTATTTGTTGGATTCAACGTGTAGCAAACGCGTGTAAATTAAAGTTAATTAACGTAGATGAATCATCAACAAGCACGTTAATAATAACCTAGATAATCATATTCATCAAATAACTCGTAAATTACGAATATGCAATTCACTTACGGATAATTTGACAAGTTTCTGCGTAAACGCGTGACGAATTATTCTAAGGCAACGGAACAAAAATTTTAGGTTATAGTTGTCTGAAATGTATGCATCAACCGGGCTCTGCAAACTTTTTTGTAAAGGGTCAAATCGAAAAAAAATTGGCTCGGCGGGCTGGGAAGCAACTCGAGGACACCTAGGTCGACGGCGCACAGTGGGCTGAAAATCGCCTTTCATAGACATAGAGACTTGAAATTTCAAGGGTCTTTTTTTTGGCTAGAAATGGATTCTGCTGATCATTACTATGCTATAAAATTTCGTATGAAACAATTGCGTGTACACATGTATAAATGTAAATCATTTAAGCATTATAGCATAGCAATGATCAGCAGAATCCATTTCTAGCCAAAAAAAGTCCCTTATAAATTCAAGTCTCTATGTCTATGAAAAGCGATTTTTAGCCCACTGTGCGGATCCCTTGCTTTCTCCTTGCCACGGAACACTAAACAAAACAGACACTTGAATATTGGCCGGACCCCAGTTCAATTCCAAAAAAATGATTGTAGATTTTGAACTTAAACCTTGCTTGATAATAAATGAAAGTTTTTTACGAAAATTTTATCATGGCGACAAATTTAATCGAAGTAATATTCAATAAATGATAAGTATTATTCTATATTTTTTTTTCGTTTATTTCAGGTGTGACCATAAAATGCTTTAGTAATTTCAATTTTTTCTTTGTTTTTTAAGGTTTGAAAATATAAAACCATTATCAGCACACGGGCCGGATTTGTCGAGCACTGTATTAAAAGGTACGCGGCATGTTATGAAGAGCGAAGTTAATTATTTCATGCTTTTATTTTGATTGACGCCAATTTGTAGCTTTTCGTCTTTTGAAATATTACCGCCTGTGATGATTTTGAATATTAATTAGCGGTAGATATTTACATAACGCTACAAAATGGTCAGTAGCTCTGAGTTTGTGCACTGCACGCCACTGGCGTATTCACGTATTCAACGCAGGTGGCTTGTCCGAATAAATATCATGGACGAGATAGAAAAGTATTAATAATTTTCAGAACACGTGTTCCGACTTCCTCATAACATATTCGTGCTTTGCTGATATTTTGTTATGAAACTTGTGAATTCATTCGTTATAGGCCTGCATTCCCATTTTTAGCAGGAAAACGAATAATTTGACCAGATTTTTAATAAAATAACAATATTTCATATCAGTAAGTTTTCTCCGTGTAAATAATAAGACAAGATATCAATTTGTGTCATCAGCATAGCTCACTATTTCACCGTCTATGTTCATGCTGCAAAGTTCATTTATGTAAATAGTAAAAAGAACGGGCCCTAGTATGCTTCCTTGTGGAACTCCATATGTAATCGGCAGTGATTTACTAGTATGGTTGTTAATTTTGACTTGTTGAGTTCTGTTACTCATATAACTTTTAAATAGTTGAAGTTCCTTGCCTTTGATACCCATGTTTTCTAATTTTTTAAAAAGTGAATTGTGGCAGATTGAGTCAAAGGCTTTAGCTAAATCTAGATATATCGCTATGCATTTGTACCCTTGATCTAAGTTGCTATGTATATAATCTACTGTACATGCCAAAGCTTCTTTTGTGCCTATTTTGTCTCTAAATCCATATTGGTTATCCGAGATTAATTTGTTTTCTTCAAGGTATTTTGTAATTTGGTTTTTTAATACTCTTTCGAAAATCTTTGATAGCGAGTTTAACAGAGTGATTGGTCTATAATTAGTTATTTCCATTTTGTCTCCGGATTTATAAATGGGGATAACTAGTCCTTTTTTAAGAGTACTAGGAAAGCAGGAGTGTGTTATACTAAGGTTGATTAAGTGTGTTATAGGTTTCAAAATTTCATTTTTTAATATCTTAATGCAATCCGTTGTTATCTCATCTAATCCAGGAGCAATTCGGTTTTTTAATGTGTTTATTATTTTGTCAATTTCCTCTTCCGAGGTTGTTTTTTATTGTAAATCTGTGTTGTGTCGGTTTTTTATTGATATTTGATCTATTTGTTTGTTTTAGTGTGTTTGTGTTATGCAATTTACGGTTCGCTAAAACTTTTCCTATATTTGCAAAGAAGTTATTCACATGATTTGCTATAGTTTCTGTATTTGTATTGACATCTAATTTTTTGGAGTTAATATTTAGATTTTCAATAGTATTTTTCTGTTTGTATTTTTGTGTGTATGTGACTTCTTTTAATATTTTCCATAATTCCTTTGGGTTATTTTTTTCTTTTTTAAGTTTTTCGCTATAGTATAATTCCTTAGCCACTCTAATAATTTTGGTGCAGATGTTTCTATATCTTTTATAGTAGTTAAGTTGTTCCATGTCGTAGGGTGTATATTTAATTTGTTTGTGAATTTTGTCTCGTTTACGAATACAGTTTAATATTCCCTGTGTTATCCATAGTTTATTTTTTTTTGCTTTGTGTGTGAGTTTTACTTGTTTTATGATAGTGTTTTTATTTATTTCTTGTCCTAACATGTTATTAAATTTATCCCAGGCCTCCTCCACGTTCTCTATTTGGTATATTGTACTCCAGTCTATTTTGTTTGAGTTTTTCTTTCAAGTTTGAGTAGTTAATTATTTTTTTTGTGAATATTTTGTCTTGGTTGGGTTTTGTGTTTTCGGTGTCTATTGCTATCATATTCATGTAGTGATCTGTGATAGTGCTTTCAAGTACTACGGTTTTGGTTTTTAGTTTTGTTTTGATCATTATATGATCTATACAAATTTTTGTGTTTTGTGTGACTCGTGTTGGAATCTTTATCGTTGGCTCCAGTCCATGCTGTGCTAGTAGTGTTAGGTATTCTATGTTTTGTGGGTGTCCGTTTTGTAATATGTTTATGTTTAGGTCTCCAATGATGATGATATTTTTATTTTTGTTGATTTCTTTTAAAGTATTGTTAAGTGCAGTTAGGAAATGTGTGATGTCGTTTTTGGATGGAGATCAAAATAATTTAAATCAAGATTTAAACCCTAAACGGTTTAAATCTTGCGGCAATATAAAATATTCATAAATAGTTTTAAAAAGCTTTTTTATTATAGTTAAGAGAGTTGTTTTCTAGCTTCAAAATAGACGCTGTAAAATAATATAAAAATATTATGTTCATTACATGTTAACCATGATTAATGATTCACTAATTATGATAGCAGGTCAAAAGATAATTAAATTAATTAATATTTTTTTACTTATATAATGACTCTAATGAATATGAATTAAAGTGAGTCAGTGGATTGTCATCGTGCTTAGATTTTAGAATCTGAATCAGTGTTCACCTGGCTAGTCCTAGTGAGATTGTTTGGGCGGTTTGGGCCGCTCGGGTGGCGGGCGGGCGGCAGTTTGGGCGGGTGCTGTCGCCACCCACCGCCGCCATTATCGCCGGATTATCACTGCCGCCCTCGTCAATCGTCCGCCCGCCCTCCCCCGTCCCGCCCTAGCCCCGCGCCCGCCCTGACAAATTAACTCATACTCATTTGCACAATCACGGGTCGAACGTGGCTGTCGATATTGCTGTGGAAACACCGCCGGAAAAACTGGCTATTTAGTATTTAGCGTTTTATCCGCTTTTCGTCAGAGGGGCGAAATACAAATTGGGTATACATTATTTATGTCGCGGATTTTAAGCGAATCACGCACGTGTCAATTTGACAAAGTGGCAAAGTCGGGTTATTTTTTATCATTTACGTTCAAGGGTATGATCGAAAATACCCTACGTTCATGAAAAAAACACCCCATCCCTTACCGCACGTTTGAACATCAATTTCATAGTTTAATTTCGCAAAATAAGCATTTTTCTAAGAATTAACTATTTAATAAATTATTGTTAATCAATAATTACTCTCCTGAAATAACTATATAAATTGAATAATCTCCGACAAAAAAAATATTTTATCCTACGTGCTATGAATAAAAATCTAGTCTCGTAAACATTAGTTTATCATTAAAAATAATTAATTTATTACTTAAGTCTTGAGCTAACTTCAAACAGCAAATCGATTTATATCCCAATGGCGTCAAGATATTGCGTTCTTTTGGGATTTACTCTGGCATTTTATTAAACTTTAGCTGGCAATGTCATTTGTATTATGATCTACGGAGATTTTAAATACCTTCTATCTAAAAAATAAGAAAATGTGCTATATTATTGTTCGATAATATGGCACCTACCTAACTATAATATGGATAAAATCTAAAGGGTTTTACAATATAAAGAATGAGCGTTGTTTATGTTATATATCGTTATCGACCTTTTTGGAGCATCTTCGAATAAAAGACACAAAACAGAATAACAGCATAAGTACAAAAAGATACCTAACGGAAAAGTATAAAAAGGTTTCGTATAAATAGGCCATTATTATTTCACAGCCATTAATCTTACTTATTGTCACCTTGTCGCTCATTACTTCTAAAGCGAATTGTTCTCCCTAACGATATTTTAGAGTTTCCGTTCAATGTTTCCTGAGAACGTTCGAATAATCATAATAGATACAGTTTTTCTGGTCTTCTTTTCATAAAAGTAGCGTGCAGTATCACAGTACGGAGAACTGGGCCATTTACGATAGGTAGGAACTCAATAATGTATTTAAGATGAAATCATTAAAAAAATATTACGTTAACTTTGCTATTAAACACCTCTGAGGAAAAGCGACACACCCCTTGGCTCTGGATTAACAGGTTTTGATTTCGTACATAAACAAGAAGAAAGAAAAATTAAAAAGGGTTATTCATAAATTAATTTGTTTTTTGATAAATTGAAAGCAAAAATATTTGACAGCATTAAATCCGGTTGGTTGGTATTGGTATTGCCAACATTTACTTTGATTTGGGCGAGTTGACTAATTACTGCACGACCTTAATTGATGATCCAATGTTTAGATAAGATTTGAAATTTGTTTAGATTTTTAATATTCTTGTATAAGTTGACGTAGCATAGTAGCTAGACTAGCTAGTACACCTGGCTAAGTGGCTAGTGATTCATTCAAGCTTATGGCTTATTATAATTTATCTCTCCGTTCTCCCTTTTCCCTTTGTTGTAAAATATCTGATACAATATTCAAAATTTATAATAAACAACCCTTTAATATTGTTTCACGTATAAAACTAACAATTTCCCTAACATTTATAAGCAGAAGACATTAATTTTTAATTTTGTTAGAAATATGTTGACAATTATAACAAGAATACAAAATTTAAAGATACGTTTTTCTAATAATAAAACCACAAACTTGCATGGTTTAATTTCTAACACAAGATTCTGTCAAAATATTTGTCAACCAAATAGATGAAGTACCAAATTCGAAGCGACACGTTCAGGCAGGATATATCACTCTTGTACGTTTTTATCACCATGAAATCGGGTATCTTTTAGAGATTTAAATCCCCAAATATTTGGTCAGGAGTGTGTTGGGTGGTGCAAGAGATTCGCAACACTTGGATGGCCTTTGTAAACAGTGCTGGGTGGTCAGGGTTCCTCACCTCAGCGGGACACCCTCTCTTTATGTGACTTAAATGCCCAACTGACAATGAGTCTCCAACATGGCGACGCGCAACAATGGAACAGGGTCATAAAAATGGTACGAGCTTTTTTGGAGCACTGTGTGATTTGTAAGTAGACTGGCAACGGGAGATAATGTCAGGAAGATGACGTCAGAAGTGGCTGCCACGTAAATCATAGGGGAAGAGATAAAACATTAAATTATTTCAAATCGATAGGTGGTTTTGAACGCCACATTATTAGAAGGCAACTAAATACTTTCTAAGCAAATTTAATGTAGAGGCCAGGGAATACTGAGAGTATGTACCATTTTGGTATTACTTACTAACCATCACACCATTTCTACGAAGGGATAAGAGAGAAGACAAGAGAGGATAGATCTCCACAAAACTCTCTGGCCATTTATTCTTCGGGCGTCCCGACTTCTTCTTCCAATCACGAAAGCATCATATATTCTCCGTTCTGTCTTCATAGACAGTCATTTCACAAATATCTACATTATAAAAGTATTGGAATTAATTCCATTGTATTGATGTTAAAATGATTAAACTTTTTATAATTATTGCTTTGGGACTGGACCAGTACATTTAAATGTTTTTCTATGCTTAATATGTTCAGTGTGAGACCGTTAAGAACAGAAGCATAAAATCTCATAGCATGACAATGTAAATTAAGTTATTTATTTTATTTACCGTGTAGAATAAGAAATGTTAAATTCCCCTTGAATAGGAATGTAAATTGCAAATATGATGCAAAATATGACTCTAGATTGCGAAAGATAAAAAAGATCCCGAGGAGTACTGATGGGAGATTGAGATAGAAAGGATATTAGAGCGTAAAGTTGATGTAGGTGAAGACTGTGCTCCAATAATCCTTATAAGATTTTATTATTACCTCTCTTTTGACAGAAGGATCGTAGGTACTCAACGCATACAAAATGCTGAGAACTTTTCTACGAAGAAGAAACATGGGGCAGAATTGGGAGAAGATTTTTTACAATATTTACACAAAAAAACGGACAACTTATTTTTTGACAAAATTATTCATAATAGCCCAAAAACTTACCATTTTGACTAAAATAAAATATTAAACTCCCCCATAAACTACCTCAACCGAAAAAATATTGACAAATACAACCTTTTTTTAGACCCTGAGGAAAATTATTTTGTTTAGGGCCTATGTCATCTTTGGGGATGCTGTGTGGAAGGTCATTTTAAAGAAAGGAAAGAAAAGTTCTGGGAAGTAAATATGTACGAGGGGTGGATAGAAAGTTGGGGGTCAGTGGGTCCAGGAGTGATGGACGTATTGATCCATCCCTCCAACTGTGGTGCAAGGCGATGGGTCGAGAGAGTCTTCTTGAAGAGTTCAAATGAAAAAAAAAAAAAAAATAATAATAATAATAATAATAGGAAAAAAAAACTAAACTAAAAAAAAAAAAAAAAAAAAAAAAAACTAACTAACTAACTAACTAACTACTAACTACTTCTCTAAACTAGTCTCTCCTGATCCGGCCCGCCATGAAGTAGGTGGGGAGACCCCACCCCCCCTTAGACCTAGAAAAACCTCTCCCTACGACGACGGGCACTTCTTCTAAGTCACCAAACGTAGCGAACCACTTGGGGAGACCAATTTCAAAGGTGTTGGCTATGTAATAACGGGTTCCTGGGCGGCGGTACCTCCTCCTGCCATGCCCTCCTCCCAAATTGCGAAAAAAGGAAATATTTGTATTTCAATATGAAAATGTAGATGGAAATGCCTAATTACCTACGTAATTTCTTTGACGTCGTGAAATTTGGAGAGGTTTTCTGTCTGTAATAATTTCTAGATTACCATGTTTAGCTCGCATGCTATTTTTATCCATTTAAAAAAACATTTTTATTTCAAAAGAGAGACTTTTGAAATAGTAGTATAATAAATATAATAATAATAGTAGAAATAGTAATGAGTACTCCTATGAAGGCGGAGAGTAACTCCGCCAACAAAAGGTTTATACAGCTTTTGTGGAACGTTTATAGACTAAATTAATAAGTTATAAGTATACGTTTTATACAATGCCAATGCGGTTCTGTTAAAACGCAGTCACATCCCCATTGTGTGAATATGAATAGCCAGGTTATCTGATCGTATTTCGTTTCTTCCTTAACCTGTCATATTCCATTTTATTACAAGACATAGATCTACGGCCCGGGAAATAATATGTAAAACTCCGCTAAGTAAATGCTCAATATTTTATAGTGTGTACGAGGCGTGAACTTTTTTTATGGGCTGAGAGGAATCTCTTGCCTGGTTATTTCATGGGAGAGTTTAAATTAAATATGCTATATCTTGTCAACATTTCTACAACTTCTGTCAAATAAAACAAAGCATTAATTATTAAGATATTTCACTAGCTTTTAAATAAATACAGCCTTTGTTGTAATGAAGGCTCAGACAGTGATCTAGAGAATGGTAAGATTTAAAAATTCCTATTTTAATGATTCTTTCAGTTAAGTGTAATTTTTTTTCAGCTTCAACTTCTAGAAAGTCGAATGATTAAATCTTACCACTTACTAGCTTACAAGCTTACAGAAGACTTACTCACGAGCAGCTTCTTCTAAGAAGGTGTTATTATTTTATAGCGTAGTGAATAGGTATTTTGACATATTTTGATTTGCCATGACACATTCATTTTGATTCGAGATTGCTGAGTTATGTTTTTTTCTGTATATGTTTGTAAATAATATGTATATTTTTCTTAATCTGTTTGTAAATAATAAAATTAGAAAGAGACTAGGAAGACGTAATAAATTGTACAGCGCCATTGAGTTGATTTTCACAACCTCGCTATAAAAGTTAACCAATTATTATTATTTAGATCTCAGTAAAAAATTCACCAGTATTTTTGGTAAATAAAGTTACCATTTGTTGTATGCTATATGCAAACCGTATTGAACAATCTAAAAAACACAGAAAATCATAGAAAAGTAAAAATGGCTTCTTGCCATTATGAAAAGTAAAAAATATTTAAAATCTGCATAGCTCGCAACGGAAAAGATTTGACCTTCATTGCTGATAGCAAAAGCTAAGCAAATTCCACAATACCTTTCGAGATTTTTTGCGGCTTTTTTGTAAAGCGCACTTATGTTGATGTTGTAGTTGGGTACTAATATTTCCAAAAAATTACCCTATTATTTTTTTGGCATAATTTAATCATGGATTAATTTTATTAAGAAGCTCGGACAACCAATGTATACAAAGTCGGAATAGATATAAATATTAAATGTGTAAGTATATTAGTACAATACTGTTTGTTTAACATTTAACACGAGTCGAAGACACGCTACCACTATCAAATATCAAAAGTATGATAACGTATGGTTTATTACAATCTGTCAAGTTTTTATGCCTAAATAAACAAGTGTCAAAAGGTTTTAAATTACTGAACACTTAAATACAATCAAAGCATCACTCACATTAGGCGAGATTCTTAGAAGAAAGTTTAAATAATAAATCTGCACAAAATATTTCATTTTGCTAGTCGATAGTGAATGTTTCAAATTACATTGGGCCCTTTGTTCAAAGGAGAACAGAGATAGTGTTATATAGGAAATGCCTTCGTTCTTCCCGCATTATTCCGTACAATAATAATAACAACAAGGTATACTTGTATAGCGCAGATTTGTGTTATTTTACTTCAAATGAGCTTTACTATAATAAAATTTAAAATAATGATTTAGTATTTCAGTGTTATTGTTATTTTTCAGTGTTCGTATTATTAAAATACTCTATACATAATATATCGATAAAATAAATAAAACCAGGCATACCCCTGGTAGCATCGGGTCTCTCTATTTACCATAAACGGAGCATGTCACAGAAAGAGTTATTACAACGGAGCAATTGGACCTTAGTAGGGCCACAGACCGACGCTACACTAAATTACAAACGCAAAAAGCATTGTTATAGCACTTGGCTAACTTTGAAAGCTCAATTCTTGACATTTAAACAAATCGTTTACATCAATACATTGTTTTTAAACCACAAAATAATTAATGGTCACAAATCAACTGAATTTTTGAGAAAAAAAGAAACCTGCTTCACAAGCATACACGAGAGACGAGGAAAAGAAATCAAATAACTCTCCATTTTAGAAAGAAACCCCATAGCCCTTGGTGTACGGAGCAATGAAGATATTTGACGATACAAGAGGAAATTGAATTAGAAGTGTTTTTAAACATACATGAATACGGATTAGAAAAATCACCTCTAGTGTGCTTTTCAAAACTAGAAAATATTTTTTCAAAATACTCGAAACTAAACGTAAAATACTGTGTAGAATCTTTTCGTTTTAAACAAGATATTTGTTTTATGTAATTACTGCACTAGGTCCCTAGGTTTTAAATGTCCAAAGCAAGTGGATTTATGAGACCCCGAATTGGGTCATGTTGTTAGGGTAAAAGGGAGTGGGGAGGAAAGGCAGATGGGATGGAGTTCTGGAGCTGGAGACCTGGCTATTCAAATCTGGTCACTAAACACGGCTATTGTCATTTCATCCAAAGTTTCTATTCGGAATGGTGTTTTTTACCAGAGCGATACTGAGAACATTTTCAACTAAGTCTTCAAACATCAGTCTTAGATAATGTTATATTAGTTTTTTCGGATTAAAAGAGCGATAAGTATTTGATGTAAAAAGTTTTCTTTTTGTCCGAGTAGATTCCATTTAAGAAAAAAGTCTAGTTCTACTGATAACTCCATTTTAATCTTTCCCTTTCTCTCATAAACAACGTATGACACAGAAAGAGATGTTACTATAGAACTAGCGGCATAATTTCATTTAAGAATTGTATGTACAAGAAGTGATATGCGATCCCTCAGTGAGTGCAGTCGTAAAGAAAGAGTATAGTGTTGGTCCACAAATTGAAGACGAGACGTGTTAGCTTGTGTTGGAGGATTGTGTGTGGTGTATGGCATACGGCCGCCGTAGCGTGTCCGTGGGTGGCGCGACCACGTCCAATATCCATCATAACAAGATTGACAGGCCAATAAGAATGCTCAACTGGTATGAAGAATGAGCGCGGAGCATGCCATGAAGATGTTAACGAGCGTCCGTTCGCTTTATTGGATAATCGTATTACGAGATGAAATCTTTTGTCTTATTCGTTTAAATATTCGTTTATTTAACCAAGTAAGCAGAATATAAAATTATGTGATTAAATGATATAAATAGTAATTTTTGTTTATCAATTGAAATAGTTAATAAATGTTATGTTATCTTCCTTTTTGTATCCTCTCTGGGATCTTCGGTGTTGAGGATTTCATTAAGATATTATAATTTAATATTATGAATAATTATTAATACATTACGTAATATTTTTAGTGCAGTTGACTGGTTTCGGTCTTTAATTGGTGTCGATATATTTTCTAGGTTTGATCTCCCTGTGTTTTGTATCTAGCTTTTTATTTGAGATTTAAATGTTATCAATGAGATTTTTGAATGAAAGTGGGATTTTGTTTTAGAGTTTATTACCGTAGTATGAGATTTTTTTGTTCAAATATTGTATTGGTTGGATATATTTTTGACACTGAGATCTAGTATTTCTAATATACACATTATTATAACAGGTAGGACAAACAATTTTATGGCGTCTTGCTTTATTTATCAAATTATTATTTTTGATCATGATGTTTTTTATTTGTTTAATTTATTCGTGTAAGTACATCAATATTGCAAGTTATATGAAATTATTTATAAAATTATAAAATTACCGTTGATTAGTATTTAGCAAGAGGGGTAGAGGGGTAGAGGCTAGAGTTTAGGGCTAGAGCTCCACAATACTTGATAAACCTTAATTCTGTACAAAGGAAGGCGGTTCGCCTAAAGATTGATTGATAATGATTAACAATTCGTTGGCAATCTCTAATGTACAGACGCAATGTTGGCATGCTAAGTTTGTTTTACAGGTAATTTTATGGAGCCTGCTCTAAGGAGTGCACGTGCGTGATACTCGACAGACATTAGTGGAACACCCGTTCACAGTTGATGTTGGCTTCATGAGAACGGGTAGTTTAGTGAGTCCACTAAGTGGAACGAACTACCGGCATTTGTATTTCCTCCTTCATATAATCCGGGCCTCTTCAAGACCCGCATTAATAAATCCCTTCCGAGAGGTCCTACTTTAGCCCGTCTCAATGTTGCCCAACCGGGTTGCGACATAGTTCTCCTTCTTTGCACTGTACAGTCTTTTCACTGTACAATCTTTTCACTGTACAATCTTTTCACTGTAGAGTATTTGCACTGTAGAGTATTTTCACTGTACAGTCTTTGCACTGTACAGTCTTTTCACTATACAATTTTTTCACTGTACAATCTTTTCATTGTACAATCTTTTCACTGTACAGTCTTTGCACTGTACAGTCACGGGCGCTCTTATGAGGTGTCACATAAATATATTTTTTTAAGTTTCAAAAACAAAATGAACAATTTCTCTCTATACCCACTACCCATTCACATCATTTAGCATCCTTGAATTCTCACAGCGCACGCCTCAACTAATAATAAATTGTTCGCAAAACTAAACATCTCTTTTTTGATTTCTAATTTGGCTAAGTACTCGGTTTTAGTCGTTTAGGCACTCCTCTACAGAGCAAAAAGACTAAGACAGCACAATAGCGATGGTCGAAAAAAAGGTCCAACAAAGCGGGAAGTCAATTTTCAAAACTCTATCCATGGGAACCACAAGATTTGGACCCATTGTCCCTGTAGTTACAAAGCATTTGTCACATTTTTGGTATAAACAACATGCCCTCACGTCGACTGATGGATGAAATACGATCCCTTTAAAGCGTAGTACCTACTTTTACGACCCGTGGAAAATTGATACTACAAAACACTTCGCAATTGCTTGTAAACTTTTGTTCGATATTGTTTTAGGGGATGAAAATAAGTGGAGGCATACCTATAGCGTCTACATACGTAGACAATACGAAAGCGTGCCCTTTCATTAAGCGTTGTCAACAGGTTTGGGTTTCGTAACCAAGTTAATATACAAGACTGCCTTGGAATATTGGATTTCTACTTTAGAACGATACTTCCGCTAAGAGCTCCGTTGTGACGTCAAAACACATAGAACTTAGCAAAGTTGAGATAAAATGATTTTTGCGACACTGTATTATAAAAAATATATGTGTCTATCGACATGTAACTAGGAACTTGAATATTCGAACATGCATTTTTTAACAATTTTTGGGGGATTGTTTCGCCTCCCAAAACACAAATACATATTTTTGGATAGGTATTTCAATAGTTTAAACATGTGAAATAAATTTTAAATTGAATTTTCCCAAGACAAATGTTGTAATAATTTTTTTTTTATCAAGTTTATCAAGTAACCCCATCTTACGGTACATATGTAGGAGACGGTGCATGGATATAAGTGAAGCAAGGAGTCTGTATTAAGACAGTGTTATGTGTTCCGATCCATCCTCTGCCTAATTCTACGGAGAAGCTTTACAGCTCATAAAACACAGCTGTCAGTGGTAGATATGCCTACACCAACGTACATTTATTATTTATGTAATTTTCATAATCTTAATAAATACCCTGTGAAGAAGCAAAAAGTTTTTTGGTTTGTAAAATTGGCAGACACGATTGCGTCTTAATCCGTTCTAAATGTTCACCGGATGAGTATATTTTAATGCTTATTATTTATTTTCAAAGATCATATTATCAGCGAAACTACGTCTCAGATTGGATTGGATTGAATATAATCACATGTCAAGTTGATTGCACCTTACAAATAATACAGTCGGGTCCAAGAAATAATAATACTATGAAATACGGGCCCTCGCCGTGGGGGTCCCTGGGGCCACACGACCAAATATTTTTATTGTTTTATTGCTATATTTTTGTTGTATTTCTTTACAAATGAAAATGAATTCTTTCACCATTGTTTCCCGGTGGTTTCCCACAGAAGAAAAAGCTGTCATGTACTTGGCCTAATTTTAATGTCGTTGGTTATTTACGACCAGTTTTTTCGTGCTCTCGACACTATAATGCATTTTATATTATCTCATACCTCAGTGGTTGGTTTTAAATAAAGAATTTAAGCTCTTTGAGACAATGACCTAAGCATTAAACGGATAGCTTTACAGGCGGCCAGACGTCATGGCACGTGTTTATGTTGCCTGAAACTTAAAAAAAATGTTTTAATGACGTAACGGAACCGAAATGGTAAAAATCTATGAAAAGTGATGCACCAAATATTTTTCGCAATATTTTGAAATTTGTGGATTTATTCAGAGTGGTAGATAATCTCAGAATCGCCCTGGTGAAAGATCACCCCCAGAATTTAAACATTGCTTTAGATGTGTTTGGTGACTAGATCTAATTAGCCAGGTACTTCTTACCCTCCTCTTCCCCATCTCATTCCCCTCCCACTACCTTCAGCCTTACAACATATCTCAATTACGGATAGCAATGTCTCACTGGCTCCAGATGGTTATTGGAAGCAGTTGGGATTTTTATCTTAATACTTATGGTGTAGGTACAATGAGCAAATTTACGAATTTTAAAGCATTTGTTGTTTTGAATTTAATAAGATTAATAAATTGCAATATTCAGATGATAATTATTGTTATTTTCAAATATAGCCAATGCTCGGGAGTTAATTTTGCACTGTTATTCCCAATGTCTATGGTGGCGACACTGATAGTTACGATATACATATGATATAACGTACAAACTGTAAGTACGTTGTAAAAGAATTTAACTTTAAAGACAAATTTGAGTTCACGATTATTATATATAGTGCGAGTATATCTCAAGTAAAGCAAATGCAGAGTAGCACAATCCCTTCTGTCTTTTCAATAGGTTAAAATCTCCCCTCAGCAAGCAGCTACAAGCTACAACACTCTAAGGGAGCGCTTACCGAGCTACCCCTTGTAGGAAAACACAAATACAAAGGCATTGTGGTATTGAATCCAATTAAACCCATCTCCTTCTCGCACAAGTGGTGGCGCCTCACTCGTCTCCCTCCGCCTCCCCAAGCCAATATAAAAATTGAAATTGCAACTGAATGTACCTATGTGTTCGTTCCACGTGTACTGTACCTTAGTAAGTTGCTTGTAAGTGGAAATGAATGCAGTTGCTCTCCCCTATAAGTCGAACAGACAGTTTCTTGTTACAGTTTGAGCAGAAACGTCTTACCTCACTCTCCCCTCCAAGTGCGTAAGTACATGAATATGTATTTAGGTTTACTCCCATCTCACATTAAGGTAGTTGAACATTTGTATATAAATATGCAGGGGAAGGCGGGGAGTAAGTGATCAGCGAATGGGGTGCAGCGTGAAGGACTTAAGACACATTGAACAAGAGATACTAAGGTGGTGGTAATCAAATCAAAGTCAAATAAAAACTTTTGGAATAATTTTTATGTAGTCGTGTGAACAAATCATTCAATCAATCAAAACCTAGAGAAGCCTCAATTATAGAACATCATCGAGCACTTGTTTCAATACCTCTAAGTTAGTACTAATATTGATTAAAGAGCTGCTTATAAATATCATTATGATAAATTATTCATTATTTTAACCAGACCATCAAACGCCAATAACGCATTATTATACTCTGATGTCCTACTCAATAATATTATTTAGAATCTAGAATGTGTAAACAAATTAACAAACCCAGCAGCATAATTAAAATAAGCAATGCATGTTTCTAGGTACGTGTATACTGTTGCAAATATTGCAGTAATAATAGGATGAGTGTGTGGATAAATATATAATTATTCTAAATATGGAACAGATTTTGTCTAGTGAGGCAGATAAATAATATATATAAATAGGTATTACAATAAAATAAAAGCCCGGGTTGCCGGCACTGAAATCGAAAACTGAAAAAGTTCAGGTTATATTATATGCATACCTACGGATTGCAATTTATTATTTTTTTTCTCAAAATAATAACAATTTAAAATCTGAGTATAAAATGTATTCCACCACAAGGCATGCAGCATACTTTAAAATAAATTTGAAAACTGTCATCCAAACTGCTTACAAATATTCTATACAATACTGGACAGAACCGTCCACCGCACAAAAGCGGACAAGCAGTCGGGGAGTGAAACTTGTACTTGTATTGGACTTGTACCAGTATGTAGGTCCTCAATTTATTGCATTGAATTGCATCGCATTCATGTGCGTGCCAATTGTTTGCTTAATAAAAGGGGCGTTACAAGACTTATTGTGGTGTGACCGGTGGGTGACCACTGTAAGTTTGGCATGAAATATGACTGTACCTACCTAACTAATGAAATTCAAGAAACATGCTATTCGGAAACATTATTGTTAGTTATATTTTTTACGAAAACACATATTTTTGTGAAAGTTTTTTAAAAGACGTCGCCATCTTATTACGTAGTCCAATATCCAATAGGGTATCTATATCTCTTCGATGAGAGCTCTTAGTAGCTGATCTGTTGACTCTCTTATAATCGTATTTTTAGGAAAGTTTAGTTTGGATGTGTTAGCCCTACTATTTCGTTAATGGCTCTCAATATCACCCACTGGGTTTTAAATTAATTCTTTAAGAAAACTTAAGCCAGGAGATGTCGATGATGACCAGTTTGTTGGAAGATTGAAATCTACACTCTCTGTTACTGCTTGTAGGCGAAAGATCTCGTAGAAATTTTCAAATTTTAATGATTATTACATGTAAATATATAGGGATGTAATAATATAGTACAGGGTGTGCGGAACAAAATGTACAAGCGGGAAACCAGTGGGTCTACATCATGTAGAGAACAAAATAAACTTTTTTGTGTCTGAGCATTTCGATCCTTTTTTAAACTTTTTTAAAATTTATTTCGACAACTTTTGTAGCTGAGTCTACGCTTCACAAGACATTTTTAAAATTAGCATACAAAATTCCAACTTTGAACTCGTTTTACTCTAAAACGAAGCTCAAGACAAAAAATGTATAGCTCTATAGACAAATGTGATGCAGATTCACAAATTTCCTGCTCGTAAGGAGGTACATTCTACGAGTTTCCGGACACCGTGTACAATATATAAATGTAATTTTAGAAGCCTTTGTAGCCTACATCAATTTTATATTTATTTATTTAAATTGTAAGACTATGGTTTGCAGGTAAATTTTGGGTTCCTTTGGTATTTTATAAAATTTATTTTAGATAGGATCCTAAGAAACGAACTTAGGCTTACAAAATTCCCAATAATATAGCTCTTAAAATAAATTATGTTTATTAGGCTCGAAAAATAATATTAAAAAAAACCGTGCATTGTTATGCAAATAGAATAACAGTTATTAAGCTTATTTAAATGTTGGTAAGCGATCAGCGGGCAATAAATAAAATAGAAAATTAATTTAAAGGACCGTTTCATTTTATTAAACACAAAAATCATCGTTGACAATTCAAGCGTGATAATTTAAATAATTCTCTACTATATGCAGCACATTAAAAAAAATATTCTTGTACAAAAGAGCGTCGTAAAGTATTTTCGTTGGTCAAACCGAAACATTAGTGTGTTAATACAAATACAACAACATATCCAGCGATACAAGCCATAGACGATTTAATCGCTGGGAAATTGTACAAGTAATATTGCACCACCTCACAAAAGGTATTTGAAACTATTTGCATGTACACGGAAAAATAAAAAAGAGTAATTTTCCCTTTCTGCTTAAGTATATTATTTTCTAAATTTAAGTCAAAACAGGCAAATTTTGATACCATTTTGAATCTCTTAAGAAAGATTTTTTCATTTTCAAAGCTCTCAATTTGACATTCCTTAGTTTTTTAGCATTTTTTACAAGGTGGTTGAAATTTATTCACGTTAATCGATCGTGTTTATTTGTTGTTAGTTTTGCGGACCTACAGAAGGCGTAAGATATTTCAACGTCCAGTTAATTGGTATTTTCATGGGGACCACAGGTGGTCCAGGGAGAATACATTGTTAGGCCGTTAGTTACTGCTACACACGGATTTCGAGAAAATAAAACAAATTGATAAAAATATAAAGTGGTGACAAAATATTTTACTGTTGACAATTTATCGGTTAAGGTTGGTAATTTTAATCGACAGTTATTTGGAGAATATTAATTAGGTACCTATATACATATTATAATATAATTACAGTAGCTTTGTTTGGAAGATGATTATCGATATTGGCTTCTGAAATTCATTGGATTTTTATTTGCAAGGTATTTATATTTACCTTTTATTATGAAAGGTGTGACGTAAATCTTGATATGAAAATATTGGTATCGAAAATTTATTGTTATGTTATTAATAAATTCCTAGAATTCGCAGAAAAGTGAGTTCATAATATGTTATAATCTTTTAAAATTAATATTCAATATATATTACCCATGTACTACATGATTTATGTTATTATTATTTATTTCTTCGTGTTCTCCATAAAACGGTTATACACCAATATATTACGAAGAAGTTTACAAATTTGAAGTACATGGGGGCAGTTTAACTATTTCGTGACATACGCTAAAGGATAGTTGCTGTACTGACTGTAAGTGATGAGGAAAATGTCGATGGTTATTGCAGAATCGTTAAGCAGTTGAGTCGCTCCGTAGATCGGCGCGTTCTCACAGGCAGAAGTCCTTGCTTTCAACATAAAAAAGTGAATAGGATCTCCAACGAATGTGCTTGTTGGGAACAAACAAGCTAACCTCTTTCAAAATATGTGGATTGAGTACAGTTCCAGAGAATTTCAAAAAATGTTATCTAAAAATATTTTTCGGCGAGCTTCCAAGGACAAGAAATCATTCATTCCTATTTAAAAAATGGATGGATACAGAAATGGATAGTATGTATAAATATTAGGTAACACATAAAGCTCAAGAAATCATTCATTCCTGTTAAGAACAAGGAGGGATACAGTAATTGATACCTCTTTTGTACGCTTTCTATTTGAAGGATATGGTTTTGTTCAGAAGGAGCCAAAATAATGGAGTTGTATTCCAGAATACTGAATAAACGAACAAGTGTTTTATACGTTCTCCGTATTGCGATTTCATTAATCTATGAAATAATAATCACATCAAAAGGATGTTAATTCACCTAAATACATTTAAATAAGATATGCATGATTCTGGATCGCTTTTGCTAATGTGCCACAATTTGCAAAGTGGTATTTTGATCTGTGTGCGAATTCGCGTTATTAGTATAAAACAGTTAATAAAACGGCTGTAAGGTCAAAACGAGACAATGCCCTAAAATAAAGCCAGAATCTTAACGACGTAAGTGAAGCAGCCGTGCACAAAAATATGCGATGCGCGGTCCTGGTGTATTGGACAGATCTGTTGTTGAATTTTCCCTATCAAATCTCTAAAACAGAGTGGGAATCTTAACAACATAAGTAATGAAGTGATGTAAAAACAATATTCGACGCGCGGCCCGTCGTATTCGATGGACCTACCGTCGACTTTGTTCTAGCCTGCCTAGTATTTCTGATGAACGTATTACTAAAGTCGCAAATGTTTCTAGAGGGATCCCTCGGAAAATCACTAATTCATATACTAGAAAAATAAAATCCTAAGGTAAGGTCCTGTTTTAATAATCTTAAATATAAATAACTTAAATCCGTGGAGATACCTCTAGAAGAATTTGAAATTTTAGTAATGCGAGTATTAGTATTAGAGTATTAGATTACAAAATTTAAAATTTAACGTGAAATTTTATTGAAATCGAACGTGAATAAGTGTGAATGAAGGAGTCTGTGCCAATACCGAGTTATTTGGCGAGCAGACCTCTCTGCTTATCCCTTCGGGGAAACGGCTTTTAAAGTGTATCAAATGATTTTAGTAATATCGGTGTTGGCATTAAATTTTCACGAAACTAATATTATTAACTCTCGGACTGTTAATTTCGAGAAAATTCAATATTAATATACTGTTAGATACCTAGATGTTGTATGCAGTTGATGGTAATAATAATAAGAACTGATTATTGAACATTCGGCCTTTGATTATTAAACGCCATTAGGTTTCCATTTTAATTATTACAAATGAAAAACGACTCTGTCACGGTATAAACTAAACGTTTTGTGTTATTTTATTTCTTTGTGGAATTAACATACGTAATTCTGGCGAGGCGACGCGTGTTTCTGGTGCTATAAAAACGATGCGGAGTCGTAAGCTAGTGGATACTGGATGCTGTCAAAAGCCTCCTTGTCTACATAAATAATTTGATCTGGGTGATGACAGCAGACTTCTCCGACCATCTCCCGCTGCGGTTATTACCATGACAATCCGTGGACCATTCCAACCACATACTGCATCAGACTTAAATCGACAAGCAAACAAAGAATCTACAATGAAATTGAAAGAATTCATACTAAGCGACAAATCTTTCCTTGCGTGTTCTTTAAACCCGGTACTATTTGTATACCACTTTCAAGAACGTTCAACTTCAGTAAGTATTTAAATGATACCCACAAAGGTGGCTGGGGCATACATTAAAATTTGAGGTGTAAATGTATGATTCGGCACTATGCTAATGGTGTGTATTTTAAGCAGTGCTTTGGGGATAGTTATATGTAAATGCGTAACCTTTAATATACTATTTGGGGTAGGTACTAAATTAGAATTATGTCAAAATAAAGAGTAGTAGACAGGAAATAGTAAAAGGGAGAAGCTATTTAAAATTCATTCAAATTAGGTAGGCATGATTCTCGATCGCTTTTGATAGTGTGCCACAATTTTAATGGTGGTATTTTGGCCTGTATGAGATGTCTATGTTTTTTGGTAGATAACAGTTAAATGACGGGTATCAGGTACCGAGGCGAGTTTGATTTAGATGCTATTAAAGAATACAAAATTAAAAATTACACGGGTCGGTGAGATGGACTGACATTTATGGATGATAAATGAGAAAAAATAATTAGTTATAAATTTTTACTGAATTATGAAACTCATATAATGCTTCACAGACATATTCATAATATCAACCGATACCTACTAATTGAAAAAAAAAAGTTTTTTTTTTAATTATGCAATAATTAGGTACCCTTCACAAAATTTTAAATACCTATGCCGTAATGTAGTAATATGCTAAGGAAACTGGTGCGAGTAGGTACCGAATATTTTCATTATTTATTTATTGTGACGAACTGTGTCCAATTACAGCACATTACATTTTACACGACGTTTTATTTTATTCTTTATTATAAGGAGTTCATTCAATAAATGTGAGGTGTAAAGAATAAAAAAATACGGCTATGACAAAATAGGGCTAAAAAACAATAAAGAATATGTCAAGTCAATACAGGAACAAGGTTTTGATAGAGTTCACGACTTCTGACACATCAATACAAAATACTTGGATTACTTGCGTTATAACTGACGAGAATGAGACTTTATGAGAATTTGAACAATTCATCAAATTTCAAAGTTAATTTCTAACTTCTATGATAGTCCTATTGAAGTACTGTTATTATATGAACGTAGGCTAGTTGCTTTAAAGCACTGAAATAATAATTGAACTTTTACAGTACTCGAAAATGAACAGTAAAATTTGATAAATTGTTCAAATTCTCAGAAACAACCCGTCCTTAGACTTACATAAAAAAATCCAAGGCCCTGGTTTGAGTTGACAAGTCTAGCCATTCTGGACATTGGATGTTGTCCATAATTTGTGGAGTGTTAATTGTGGATAAGCAATTCTTAATTTTGGATTCTACAAGAAGGGATATCGAAAGGGATGAGTTGCAACTTGGGTCAGTCATTCATACCGTTAATAATTTTGAAAATGCAGATCAAAGTCTTTCCTACGTTTTTCTAAAGAAGAAATTTTACTTCATCGCGTGAACATTTGCCTCTTTCTAGTCCGAACCTCAAAGCAAAATGCAGGTATTTTTTAATCATGTATTTCTAGCTTAAAATAATTCTCAATCAAAATGTGATGTGTGTAGGGTAGATTGATATGAGAGTTGCCGCGGGGGTTCCTTTCACCTAAACACCCCCCGAGGGTAAATGTCATCCCTCATAATGTCATGACAGACGTTCAAATCAGAATACTTCTACAAAACGAAATCACTCAAATACCCCCGCGGTTGTGTTAAATACTTATCTGAAATGACACCACATTCTAAATCTTCTATTATTTTTTAAACTTATTCACAGTATTATGATAACAAAAATTTATACTGGTTGTTTTAATATTTGCACCTACTCCTAAAGCAGTAGTAAGAAAACGAAATATTTGTTTCTTAAAACACTCGAAGTATATACTGTATTAACACCAAAAGTTATACATTACATATTCCAATTAATTAATATAAAAATTTAATTATAATGATTTAATGCAATTACTTGAACCACCCAAATTGTCAGAACAAAGAAAAATTTGAGATGTTTTATTATTATTTAAAATCATTAACGGACGTTTAGATAGCCTTGACCTGGTAAGCTTAATTATCGCGTACCGAATAAATACAACACTAGACTCCATGCTCCATTTAATGTAGTTGTTACTCGCATAATTTTTTGTACAATTCTTGTTTTCAGATATTGCTTCGTGCGGGGAATGTCTAAGCTTTGTTAACATTTTTAAATTAAGAACATTTTAAAGGATTATCTAAAAAAAGGTTTGAATTTCAAATACGAAAACATAAGTGCAGTCACATTAAAATGTGTTCATTTTACTAGTAGATTTACAGATGCCATTAAGCAAAAGATTGGAGAAATGCAGGAACAAGAAAATAATATTTTACTACGACTCCTGTAGAATGTTAAATACCAAAACATAACATTTAACTTATTGCATCTTTATTGTGCCCAAAGATCGGCCGGTCGCGCCAACCATCAATCTCAAGGTAACGTGGCATTAAAAATCATACTTCGCGGCGCACCATGATAGTCTTAATTTGGCATAAGTTTGCGATACCGATACCCTCAGGGCGATTGTGATGTTTTGATTTTTTCTATGAAGCATTTTGTGCTGATCTATAAAGCACAAAATGGGAAAACCGGGTTTCGACCTCATTTTCGGTCGCGTGGGTTTTAAAGGCGGAATTTTAATGGCGTACTGTTTATAATATACTCACATTATCATAATGCATGTTTGTCTTAAGTAAATTAATTTTCTCATCTTTGCACCGCACAAACGAACTTTAGAGAAAACTGGTCCTGCTACTTTTACCCTACAAATTTAATATATAACGCTTATACAATATAGGAACTTAATATAAAGCGTAGGTAAGTGCCTACGTACAACATTATTTACGATAAACTTGTGGACATAATTATTCGTCATTGTCATATTGCGTATTTTATGTCCGTGTTATAATTGTTATCCTAATCTATTCTTTGTGGTTATTCTCTAAATAAGTAATTCTAATACGACAATGCGATGACATTCTTGTCATGACAATTATCGTGAATAAAGAAATATTTTATCCATCTAATGGACAGTTATGTCTATGTGAATATTTTAATGGACAAATATCATCATAATGCGTGATATTTCGAAATAAACAACGATTAATACGAACATAATCGTACAATAATGTCAATGTCAATTTCACGTTAAAGATCATTCTCGGAATCGACATCCAATGCGGATTCTGAAATATAAATTACTAACCATGTTTTAATAGAAATCGTTAATTATTTATTAAACATTACCAGGCTTACTAATAATCTTTTTTTCAATTTACACAACCTGTAAACAACCGTTTACATACAAAAATGGTTGTTTATCAGTTGGGTAAAATTTAACAAGTTTATAAGTAAGACTGTTTACTCTTGACAGGCAAAGATGCCAAACAAAACGTCTGTAACCAAGTGACCTTATGCATTTTTCTGTCTTATGGGCTTTTAAACTACAGAAAACCAAATTATTCGGTCAATTATCAATGGTAACTTATGTTTTTGGGCAGAAATACGTAAAATACTAAAATTATATGTAAAGTATTTAAGCTAATATAAGGAGGATAGTAATTTTGGGTACTACCTAATGTAAAAGCTTTTTGCTTCTTACAAATAAATAAATCATTATTGCTGCTTACGAAAAAGTCATTTTTTATGTGAATACCACACAGGAGTCCCAACTGCTGTGAATTGTCTGTAGCCACTCAGGGTATTGCATCCTAAGTTATGCTGTTTTTCGCGGCTGAAGGTTATGGGGAGGGGTAGGAGATGTGCAAGAGGAAGGTTGTGAAATATCTGTACTCGGATCTGGTCACCAATTTCAATGCTTCTATTCTGGTTGGTGGTCTTTCTCCAGAACGATATTGAGAGTATCTTCTACTCTGGAACGTACCAAAAATATCTACACTATACATGTAGGTATATATTATTTAAAGCAGGTCGGGTAATGAACCCGCGACCTCCGCATTCCTGGCCAAGTATCGTAATCGCTCAACCATGGATACCGTCTGTTGTAATATTAATTTAATGATTTTTTTTTCTTAATATGTAGGTTACACACTAATATGTTTTTATTTCAAAGAAATCTGCAACCGCAATGCCATGATAAAAATATACATGCCAAATAGCCATCAAAATAAACTTAAACCTTACAATAAGGGTAGGTTTGTGACGTACATTCACATTGACATAATTATTAGACTTTTTCCACGTCGCGTGTTATGTTCGCACTAGTTAAAAATCAAGCATAAAAACGAAACACTTCATTAAAAAGCTGAAATTATAATTATATGCGTGGTTTACGTGGAGGCGTATTGACTTGTGTTTTTTTACGCGTGGAATGATTTTCACGATTTACGGAATAGTAAGTAAGTTAGTTAGCTGAAACCGGTAACTGGGGGTTACGTGGCGGTTATGCGTTAACCCAGTTTCGTGTTGAAGTTGACGTTTAACCGAATTCTCGTATATCACGGGTAAATTGTTGTGGTGGTAACTTTTGCATTATGGTTTATAGCGCGTAACGAATATGTGACGTGGCGTGTGTTGTGTGTGCCTACATCTCACAGGTACCCTCGAATAACAAGAAATTACTTACATTCTTCTTACGCTTTGAAGCGATTAGTAGTCACGTAATTAAACAGTAAACTGATTTCAGTCATCGGTGCATGGGTGATGTGATGATACTCCTGCGTAATGCGTAAAATTATTCAAAATAATAAAAAAATTAATAATTTAAAAAATTAGAACTTATGAATCAGAGAAGCGATAAAGTAGATTGGTTATAACATTATTATATTAATAAATAAGTATTTAAAAATATGTATTTATTTTGTTTAAATTATTGACAGATCTTAATCTGAAACAGTAATAATTTTAAAAAGTTTACTTACAGTGTTCATTGGAAATGTAATTCTGGTGGTCACTTTGTGGTCACGGGTTTGCGCTAGTCGTAATCCTTAAACGTAGGTACATCGCAAACCTATATTATTTCGAGGTTTGTGGATTAGTTGGGTAACGTATTGAATAAATAATAGGTGACCGGATAACTGATCAAAATGACAATTCAACACAACTTTAAAAAGTTATATAAATTTATGAAAAGTGATGAATCAAAAACTGAATTAAAGGTTAAATGGTTACGTTTATGGATTGTTTTTTTTTATTGAATTTATTTCACTTTTTAAAGGCGTGTTGAATTTTGCATTGAGTTGAGTTATCGTGGAACAATATATAAATACCTACTTTTTTTTAGAAAATCTTTGTCTGATTTTCCGGCAAATATTCTTTTGAAATTCGCGCTTCTGCTATGCTAGTGACAATTAACAAAGGTTAAGGTTAAAAGTAGGTACTTACGAAGTGACCATTTTTTACCTTACATTTATTATTATTTAAGAAGGAAAACATGGCACGGACAAAACGAATCAAATAGTTGATTTGTGCTATAATATCAAGAGTCGGGATAACAGCAAAGCATGAAAAATTAAATTCATCAAATTTCAAAGTTGATTTTCAAGTTTTATTAAAGTTCTGTTATTGTTTCAATATCGGTCAGTCGTTTGAAATAATAACAGAACTTGAAAAAAACTTCACATAACTTGAAAATCCAATTTGAAATTTGTGGAATTTTTTCAAATTCTGTGGAACAACCCGTCTTAAGTAGGTACTCGTACGATTGTTAATGATGTACTAGGATCGTTTGCTAAAACAGAAATTTATGTCCAGTTGGATTGTAAGTTCTTAACTCAATAAAGCAACTTGTCTAAAGAGATTGAGTATTTTTTTAAAGAAAGTCAAACATTCCCGGGTTTCGAATAACCTGATAATACTTGAAAATCTCCTACTACCATCACAGTAAGTAGAAAAAGTTGCTTGAAAATAGCTTATTTCTGAAGGTAATTTAACACGTTGAAATAATATAAAGTGGTAATTTATAGCATAGTAATATTACCCAAGCCGGGAGTAATGAGTATGGCCTTTCACAGACCAGTTTTCGCCTGTATAATTTCGCGTCAAGTAACACCGATAACTTGTGTGTTTCCACAATAACAAAAAAATATACAATGAAAAACATTGTTCATTATTACGGCTAATAGGATAGCGTCCACCGAACAAAGACAACTCCATTAATCATTTTATCATCCCGTTAAGGCTATATTTTAACGCCACATGATGTAGAAGTGAATGTACACACTCGTTCGTACATTGATCACAATAATACCAAATTGGTGACAATTGACATCCTCATGTCACCGGTAAGACAATGACACTTTATCGTTAATGGGAAAATATAACAACCTATGTTAAATTGGTATACCTAATATCTGCCTGCCTGGGTTGAATGTATTTATTAGGCCGGTCTGTTGTTTTTCAGATACAGGATGCTAAAAATAATTCTCATTAAAATGAAATGGAATTTTCACATAAAACAAATTATTTTATTTTAATTTTTCGTTTGTGTAAAGAAGTAACTATTTAGATGGTTTTTCAATTGATGGGTAAAAGTTTAAAGAATTTTTTTTTTCAGTTTTTCCAATTTTTTTTTTTTAAACCAACACGAAAAATTTGTCTCTAACTGTCCAATACCTAAAGATTGTTCATGTTTTTAGTTGTAAAAAAAACATCAAGATTGTCATCGAAGACCAACAAATTTCATTAACATTTTTACTCCAAATAATGTCAAGAATCACTGGTTAAAGTAAGTAAGTCAATAAACACCCTTAATACCCTTTTTAATGTAATCATACATTTTTTATTCTTAATTATTAAACCAACAAAAAAAACCTGCCAAAGCAGTTTGTCACCAGGTGAATTTAACAATATTATTATAAGTAGTGACATTCTTCATTATAAGAAAGCTCAATTACGAAATATAAAAAAAAATTTTTTTTGAAAATTGTCAGCATTTCTTGGTTAGATGTTTCAACTAATAACTTGACTTATTTTAAAGCACCCCTGGCGTGGTTTTTCGAAAACTTTTCAATAAATTTGAAAAATATACTTTTACATTTGACACACCTACCTACGTTCATTTTTCAATGCTGATTGACACATTATCAAAAAGTCAACAAAAATATGCATATAATTAATAAAAAATCAATAAATTAAGCACCACCTGTACATCGAGTAAGGTGAGGTACAATTTCCATCGCGCGTAATGATAGCGGAGCTCGCGACAACGTCCGACAGAACACCGAACACAGAACCGATCATTATTTTCCAATTCTCAATGGCTAATTAGGCATTAGCGGCGAGCGACAGCCGCGCGGTGCCGGTACGTCAGGTGTGAAGGGGAAACACCACCGACGATGACAAATGCCGACACCATCCGATGTCGTGCACTAACACTGACGCAGTGTGTCACGGGCAGTATTTTTATATATCTATTAAATATTTTTTTTAAAAGCTTGTAATATCAGATTTTGCCAATCCTACAAATTCCTCCTTAACTACAGCAATACTAACGAAAAACGATACAATAGGATTTTTTTTTCAAATGACAATGCATGTGTAACAGCCGTTGCAGATTCAAATCTTGGTGAAGGCAAAAATTAAAGATATTGTATTAAAACTTTGTTTTAAACCACTATTTTCGCGTAGAAAACTGCTTTTTATCACCACTAGTTTTATCACTTAATTAAAATTTACATAGTAATAATTTACGTATAATATTTTTTGCATTTCGCCGAGCGTAATGCAAGTAATTTAAATACCTATAACAGTCCTGGTGAGAGACTTTTGAAATATCTTATCCGTGTTTGGTAAATATTTCTAAAAATCTAGGGAGTCAATTCTCAATCTTGCTCTTTTTTTCTCTTTCTCCATCTCCTCTTATCATAATAGAAATGTCATTATTCTACGACTCCAGACAACAAGCGGCATCAACATTCGAATAAGTCAATACGTTTTTGAAGGTGTGTAATCTGTTTAAAGTTTTCTTTCTTTTGACGGTGAATACAGGACGTCATTGTAACACAAATCGAGTTATAATGCTTTATAATTAGAACAATAACAACGGCAACGGCGAGTGGCATATTTCCCGTGAATACATCGGTTTTGCACATGGCAAATTATGCACTGACAACGAAGGGCAATAAAACAAGTTTCGATTACACGACCCTCGAAGGATACGAGGAATACCGGCCGCGTGGCCTGCAATTAGACAACATTGAGATTCGCGCGGACACGATTTTTCGGACCCGCACGGACGTGACAAGAACCACAAAAGGGGCCAGATGGGAACGCGCCTTTATTCCCTCAAAAGTGCCATACGATTCAAAATGAGAACACATTTCTCAGTGCCATATATTATCGGTTGTCGGAACATTTATTTATTTTTACAGAAAACCTACACCAAAACAATCAGTATCTAGTATGGAAAGCCAAAAAATTTAATAATTGTTTTAATTTATAAACATTAAATTTAAAGTGAGAAATTTTACTGTTTTTTTAATAATCTTTTTTTACAATAGATAATAACTAAGTAATCGCCGCTTATTGTAAATCTTTTTCGCTTATTTGTCCAAACTTATTTTTATATTTAGAAAAAGTAATATATAACCCGATGAAAAAGAGGGTTTAAAATATGTTGATTTTGATATGTTTATTAAATAGAAATCTAAATTAAGTTTGTTTTTATTTATTTATTTTACAAATAGATATAATGATTGTATTTACATATGATTCAAAATATTATGACGCCACTAAATAAATTTTCCATTAACGAAGAAGGAACATTCAATTACCTGTAATTTTATTAATATGTATTAAATAAATAAATACGTTAAAATATATATTTTTTAATATTTACCAATGAGAACTATATTATAATTATTATTTCTGTTAGATTCCCAGTTTACACACACAAGTTATTATTCACTACCATTCTTTTCAAGAATCGCTTCATCGCGGATGTAATTATTTAAACAACTTACTATAACTGGAAAACTGATAAGATATGCGTAAATTCAGTTGAATCTACAATATTAGCTCCTTTGCATAATATATTCAATACGGTAACAAATCTAACTAGAAGCGATGGAGAGTGAGTTTCCAAAATATTGTCAATAAGATTGGTATAAAATATATTCATTATGTTGATAGGTATGTAGGGATCAACTGTTTTGCAGTGAAGGTGTGGGTACCACTAAGCATGAAATGATTTACGATGTACATATTTGTGAAGAACACTTGTAGTAAACGTTCTGTCGAAAAACGCGTAATTTAAAAAAAACTTTACAACAGTGTTCTCGTTATAAGCGTGGTCTTCATAAACGTGTTACACTGTATCTATTGTTTTAAATAAACAATTTACTTATGTTGGCTTTATTTAAGATACCATTGCAGATTAAGGTCGCACAGTGAAAATTATGTTAACTTAGTCGTAAGCAATTTTCGATTGTAACAACAGGTCGCAGATTGATATAAACATCTAACAAAATAATTTTCATAAATTCTTATCATTATTACTGTTTATTTATCCATACGTTTAAAAAATCACCTTTCTAAAACAATCAAATATAAATTTTCAGTATCTGATACGTAAAGGATTTAATTTATAATTAACAAAAAAAGTGCCATGTCACACGAAACAAACAATCGTCAAATAAGGCCGATGGCTGCCGTTCGCCGGTATTGCCGGCGAGCATTCGTGTCGTGCGCTGCATGGCTGGCCGTAATTACCGACTTATGAAGGTAGAAAAAACAAAACCAATAAAGAAGTAACACCTCGTCAGACACGGCGCGTTCCCACAGGCGAATTAAAAGTCGGATCTTCGGAGCAGTGTGAATAGGGTCGGTTCACATCGCTGGCAATTTTTATTGTCACGTAAACTGCAGAAGTATTAAAAATTATTCACGTTTGTGAATGTTCACGTGACGAACTTTGATAATTGTGAGAGATTAGCATTGAAAATCAAAAATACACAGTTATGAATATAGAACTACAATGTTATGGATCATCTTTAGTAGGCACAATCGATAGTAAGACGATTAGATCATCAGAAAACAGAAAATAAGGCAACAGCTTATTATGTTGTTGGACTCTTTGACTCTATATTTCAAAACGAGTTTTTTAAATAGATATCGAGAGTTTACAATAAAGTTGGTTTATACATTTATGCAATTTATTTTGAGAATCCATTTAACAGTGAAGGTATTACTTAATAACATATCATTTCATTTGGTTTAGTTGAGATACGACATTTTATGTCGTTGGGATGTGACAAGTTTTTAAATAGTATTCTATATTCTACATCAGACATAATTTCATAATATGTTGAACAGAATCGCATAAGGAAATTTTTTTTAAATTTGTTTTACAATGTTTTTCATAAAAAAAATATATTGCAAGAACGCTTGTGCTGCGTAGGTACCTACTTTCAGTTCAATTATATTTAATAGTTCAGGATAGTGTTGTTAACGATTTTAAATAGCAATATTGCATCTGCAAATTGTCGACGCACAACGCTTTTTCAAATCATTATCAAATAAAACAAAGAGAAAAAAAGGCTTTTTTCACAGGAAAAATAATATATCAAAGCTCTATAGCCGCAGTGGAAGGGATATATTTATTCGTCCGTCACTCCTTAAAAATACCTTCCACACAGCATCCCAAAAGCTGACAGGCCCTGAAAGACATTATTATTCTCAAGGCTTCCTGTATGAGGTAAATGTAAAAAAACAGGTATTTAATTTCTTGATCACCGTTTTAAAGCATTAACTATTAACCAATATTCCAGATTTTGAACTCTAACTGAATCTAAACGATTATGAACGTGCTAAAATGTAAAACTTAAAATGTGATCCCCGAAAATATGCCTAAGATAAAAGTTGCCACCGAAATAAAGGTACATTTTGACAAACATTATTATTTTTTCCATGTACCTACCCAGGCAAGTACGTAGTTTGTGGCAGCCCTATTTTACATTCTAGGTACAGGCGGCCTGCAGTGCAGGGCCACTACTGATGAGGGATTCGCGTGACGCGTTCAAGCATCCCTTGTAAGTAACTATAGCTATTGTAATAATTGTCGCCCATTATGTTGGAACATCACCGGGATGCAAATACTACTTCGGTAGGAATACTTACACACTTTGGGCAGCCCTGGAAGAGTGAAAAAGAAATTTGGGCACAAAATTGCTCTGTCCCCATTGGAAATGTTGAAATGAAGTCCAAATATTGTATATATTTAACCATTACAAACTTATTATGGATTTTGACCATTTTTATATCAGAAATGTAGATTTCGTTAAAATATTCACCATCTTACTTAAGAGCTTTTGTCTTTTACAGCAAAATAATGTTCTTAAGATTTGATTGATGACTACGTGTATGACGTCACCTGGTCGTCAATCTCATCCGCTATATCTTCCTGGGCGGTTATCTGTGACGTCAGAGCCGAGCCGCAGCGTTAGGATTACACGGGATGTTTATTGATTTTTCAAAATTGATTAATTATTATGCAATACCATATGCTCATATGTATATAGAGCCTCCGTAGTCGAGGGGGAAGGCTCTCGACTAGCAAGACGAAGGTCGCGGGTTCAAATAATTTGAGTTATTTAAAATATTCATATCACAATTTACGCATTTAAAATATTACATGGTATATTTGCGGCAAGTTACAGAGTGGAAGATATTCCCAGTATCTCCCTGGTGTAAGACCATCATTCAAAATTAAAACGTTGCTTGACTTTAGCCGTGTTTGGTAACCAGATATGAATAACCAGGTACTCCTCCACCTTCCTCTTTCCCATTTCTTCTCCCTCCCCACTACCTTCAGCCTCACAACATACCCTAAATAGGGATGCCATAGTTCTACTGGCTCCAGACGGTTGGGAGCAGTTGGAACTCTTTTAAAAAAATAATGTTTGATTAATTCAGAATATCAATGTTTATTTTAACAAGGCATTATTTATTTTCATTGGGTTACCCTGTTCCAAATTAATGAGCTCTCTTTAATAAATTATGCATTGTTGCTAAATTTAGTATGTGAATTATTATACTAAATGTTTTGTCACTTTTGAAAACCGGCTACCATTCTAGTAACATTTGCCTTCAACAAAACGTTCACTAATTCGTTTGAATCGCTACTGAAACTGTTTGGAAACGGTTGACTCCAGTTCAGTACCGGTTTGGTTTGGTCTCCTCGCGCTACCGTTCTACCGTTGGTCGGTGTGTTGAACGAACAATGAATTGGACCTCTTATACGTGTTTATTCATGTCGGCTTAGTAAAATGATTTAGATTTACAAGGAATACATTAACTGAGAGGATTTTGAATAAGGTAACCCAGTAACTACGGACCGCGTAACACCCAATGACATTTCCCTATAATATTACTATAATGTACTTACATTATCCACTGATCAGCTTCTCTGGAGATCTCAACATTTTTTAAAGAAATATTTAAAAAAAGTTTTAATGTTTTTTAAGGCTTCATGGTTCAAATTAGTTGCGTTACAAATTCCACACAGAAAAAAGATATCTCATATCATTTTGCTGCTTCACCAATAGTAGATAATATCATAAAGCTTGTTACACACGAGGAATACCATATAATATATGTGGGTGTATTCCAGCTCACGATACCGCTCGCCATACAATTTGTTTGATTGAGTTGGTTCCATGTCAACTACGGACAGTGGCAATTCAACAAACTATTGAAAAAGTCGTTAAAAGTGATTAAAAAGGCCTTCAAACCTAACCTTATGTAAACTATTTAACCTACTTATTTTATCATTTTTTCATGATTTCTATCTTACTTTTCAAAAGTGTGTTGAATTGCCACTGTCCTGAGTTGCCCAGTTACCGTGGCGGTTGTATGCCCAAGACCATATTTTTTTTGTATATTATTTTCCTCGTATGTAACAAGCTTAATGTTTCAATGAACTACCACTAATAAATAATTTTGAATAAAATCACATTTCAAATTTTAATTCTAGTACTTGAATTTTAAAATAACTGTACAAAAACGTAGGTTATTGCGTACGAAAAACCTTAAGTACGTTAAGTTCATTTTTTCTATCTAACTGATCAGCCATATGAGATAAAATAACATTAACAATTGAATCTTTCTGCAAAAAGATACAATTAATCGAAAGAAATCAAATCAAGGTCAGAATTAATTATTTTGATCGTCAGAACAAGATAATAGGCATTATGAGACTGCATTTCCTGAATTCATAAATTAATGCACTTAATAACGCTTCCCACAGTTTTTAAAGCGCCGATGACAAACAAGATAAACATACTAAATGAATATGCAATAAGTCTGCAACTGGAAACTGGAAACTGTACTCGACTAACCATGCAAATAATAAATTATTCACAACATTCAAATTATTATTGTGAAAAGTTAACAACAACGATGCGAGAATATGTGAACAGCTTCTTGCAAACTTACTGATACCTCTCAACAACAATAGAAAGGTTCTGATTATGACTATCGACGATTGGTAAGTGCTGGAGCTAATGGTAGAGATTTATTACTTCATGGTTAATTTTAAGATGAATCTTACTTATTTAGTTTCGTGATGTGGTCGACCATTATGTACCTCATTGGCTGCATTGTTGTATTCCCAACAATGGTATTGCCCACAGCCTTATGAGGTATATTCACAGGGCTAACAATACGTGTTACGTATTGGTTTATTAGCAGTTGCTGTTCAATTGTTGTTAAGGTGTCAACAACGTCACGCGCTTCAAGATTAATTATTTTGATTCATAAGCCAATGAGATATTATAATGGATTGTGGACGGATATTTATGGATTTATAAATTTTAAAGACAGGATCCAAATATTTACCCATGACCTTTAGCAGACGGGAACGTCTCCGGTGGTTAGAAAAAAAATCGAATTCGTTTCTTGCAACGATATGAAATTAATCATTTACTATACGAAAAGATTAAAGATCAGTTGGATTAAACCGAGTATTGAAAGAAATCTTCAATATTTGCTCTATGCAATGGGAATCTAATGTATGTTCGCGATATTAAAGCGACTCCCATAAATATTTTTAAAAAACCTTCAACAATTAGGTATATAAGATTAAGTTACATTTGTAGTTAGTACGCAATTTAGTTATAAGTATAACGATTGCTATAGGTATCAATATTTCAGGTCTATTTCCCGATTGCCCACTGAGTTAACAATAACCCATAATTCATTTTATTACATTTCAGGCATACGAAACATTATTTTATAAACTCGGTTGGTGTCTAAATTCCTTGATTTGACCTTGGATAGTTATTATCAGGGTTTCCAGTTGTAAAACCTTAAATTTATTGGTGGATGTTCATTTTAATAGGACTACTTTTATGTATTAAGATACCTTTTGTAACTTTCCTTATTTTTTATATACATAAGATACTCTCAGCATTGCCATGGTAAATAACCACTATTTGCAATCGATGTGTTACTTTAGTAGATTAATTAGATTTAGCATATTTATTGACCAGATATGAATAGCCAGATACATCAGAACCTTCCCCATCTCTTTCCCTCAGCCACAACCTTCTTCCTCAAAATTCACTCCAATTGGAAATACCTACAACAGTCACTCAACAAATGGGACCAGTTAGAACTCATAATATATATTCACGTAAAAAAGATTTAAAGTAAAACGTAAATATTTACTTTTAGATTGAATTGTATTCTTGAACCACTTCTTTTAGCGCCCTGTTAAAATATAAATTTTAATGGTTTTTCCCCATCCACCCCTGCCCTGTCAATCAATATAAATACAATCATGTATTCGGGTGCAACAATAGAAGAATATTTTCACGGCAGCAGATTTGTATGAAAGCTTACAAAGTGAGTTAACACCCAAAGCTTCCAAAGCTGCGCCAGTGTGAGTAAAAGCTTCGATGTATTGGTGACCCCAACGGTATCAACACACAGCCACGCTAACGACTCTCAACTAACCTGTCAAAGTCATGGCAGGAGACTTTTACTGAATATAATAATATAACAAAAACGAGTTTCATTTCTCTTTTCTGTAATCATATTATTATAAATGGATATAAAAATCACGCAAATCAACAACTGCTTAATTCTGAACAATCGACATTTTGTAAGTAATATATAATATTGTGTTTGTAGAAAGGAACGTAAGGAAAATGAATAACACGATCAAGTGAACCCGATACTTGAACCCCTTACCCCTTGTCGGGCAATGTCGGAATAGTCAGAATAACAGAAGAGATGTGTGCGACGATGTATTAATGTCTGATGTTTGCCAAGACTGAGTTGTTTGGCAGTCCATCCTATCTGCCTATCCCTGTGGAGAGACAACGTGATGGTTAGTTAGTTATATTGTACCAACCTACTCAAATATTTTTTTCTCATATCTCAAATTGTACTGTATAACGAATGCTCAGATGTCATGAGACGTGGGTATCTTTATGGAATTTCTGAATTCATAAGTCAAAACAATCATTTTCATCTCGTAACCCCATGTCCACCGTGAGCTACGGAGCTTTGATGTATCCAATGCCTAAACGTTTACAAAACACAGAAAAATAACTTTTTAACCAAAACCGGGTAGTATTAATATAATTGAAAAAATCTTTATTACCAAAAGCTTTTACTTATCTTAAATTTTCTAACAGTCGTAAACTACAAATAAAACTATTTTAGAATATTTTTATGAATTGTACATTAACCAATTCACTAGTAGTAGGTATACGATTCGACTATACTTTTACGTTTATTGCATCCTTTGCCAGATTAATTCTTTGAATTACGTCATTTGTAATATAATATTTATATTTGCTGACATTCGAAATAAATATTTCAAGCTTTTCTTTGAGTTAAAATTCACATTAAGAATTTATTCATTTGGCCCATCGCAACATTGGGAGAAGAGACTCAGGTCGAAAATATTTACCATAAAACGAAGGTGTTGTGATAATAAAATATAAAAAAAAATATATTTATTGACATCAACGAGCTTTCGTGACCGAAATGTGACAATAGAAATTCAGCTTTTATGAGGAACAGGTGTCCTTTAACAATAAAAACTGTGACTCTAAATCAACCCGAGGGACAACTTTATCACTGTTTGGTGGTAGTTGCCTACATAACGAGAATGCATAAGAGCATTAAAATTAAGGAAACCTACGAGTTGAAGTTTATTATTTGAGAGCTATTAATTACAAAAGAAGTTAAAAAGCAAGCTGTTGAAAAGCAAAAGATATTTTCGAACCATAAAGCATAAATCTCTCTGGCGAAGCGAAAAATGTAGAGGTTTTCCTTTCAAATTTGCTACATACTTATCAATAATGAATTATCCACATATTATCCATACTTCATCAATATATATTATTTATATATTATCTAAATATTATCTATAGAAGTACCAAACAAAAACTGTCGAATTTGTAACCGCATAATCAATTTGAACAGTGTTTTCCGGCTAAAATTTACAGTTTTCAGAATCCCTCTGTCATTTCAAATATGAGCTATTAAGCCTTTGAAGTATCCATTTAGTGGTCGATAAATAAAACAGAACGTATATAAATCAATTGAAACTAAAAAAAAAGAATACAGGCGAATATCTTGAAACATAAAATAATGTATAACGCATTAAATGCCTTGTGGATATGTTTCGTGATCCAAATATTTGCCTAATCGATGCTATTTGCAATACAAAACTGTGTTTACGAAATTCAAATAGGATGAAGATCTATGATGTCAGCCAATTGTAAGAGAGACGGGGTGCTGAACTTCTGGGCTAAATGGAACATTTATTTCCATTGAAATTTGTATGGATGGCACTTCTAGTGTTACTCTTTTATTACAGGTTCCACATATTCATGTACTGAACATTAATCTTAATTATCTATTTTAGTTAAAAATATAAAAATAAAAAAAAAAAAACAAAAAGGAAGAGCGCTGAAACTGGGAAGTTGTTTTGTACCTAGATACATATAAATGATTTGAAAATTTAAAATAATTTTTAATTGTTGAATATTGTACGAGTAGGAATTCACCTTGCTATAACCAACCGCTTGCCTATTTCAGGCATGATGGTAAAGCATTTACACGTACAGCTGTAAGGCATATCTTACACGATTGAATTCCCTTGGGCTATAGAAATCGTGTATGACAAAACACAAAACACCATTTAGGATAATTTAAGGCGCACCCTGATTTATGAAATTTCATCTAGGCGACCATATATTTTATATTCCGACCGGCCCGTAAAACTCGCTTAGGATTTATACTAGCGGTTCTCAGGTGTTGAACTAACTAGTAAAAATGTCAAACGTGGAAACGTATGGCCCATCCGAATGCACAATAGTTAAGCGGGCAGTACGCGATAAAACGGGCGAGACAGGACATGAATTGGATACCCGACCAAACAGCCCACAGATGTTATAAGAACCAACGAACCAACCAACTGAATGCGTATACTCGTATCATCGGCAGTATCCCGTGCAGAGCCGGAGCTGTGACACTTTGCGCCGAGTACGTAAAGAATTTTTTTTTTTTTTTAATTATTAATTTACTTTTTCTATGATTTTGCGTATGTCACGTAACACAATTACACATGCTGTAAAAATGAGATCCCTGAGGCGTAAGTATGGTAAAACCTTATATGAATACAAACGTAATGGATAAGATTAGTGCATGTAAAGCAATTTAACAAAGAAATGAGTATATGTAGAATATTTGAGGCAAACGTGAATGGAAGAAAAAGTCCGGGACGCCCGAGTAAGAGGTGCACGATCAAGTGAACCAAATATTATAGTCGGGCCACGTCACAAGTCACAATAATAGAAGAGTACGCATGAATAGGCAAGGAGTGTGTTCCAAGACCGAGTTGTTTGGCGGTCCATCCTCTCTGCCTACCCCCGTAGAACGTCGTGATCGTTTGAATTTAAAACTCTTTTGGTTGATTTGGTTGAAATATTTTAATAAAAAATTTCATTTAATAATTTATACATATTTTTATTTATTTATAGATAATATACACCCTGATGGGCTATTATATGATGTAAAATTTTTACCTGTTTTAATACATGATACATAGACAACAAGAGGGTTTTTAATGTTTAAATATAAAACATAAACAAAAAATGAACATAATACATGGTAGATATATAGTTGCATTAAAATGTATATAATATGTGAGTAAATTGCGAATGCCATAAAAAAATATATATATATATATTTTTTAAAAGAAAGACAAACATTCTCGGGTTACGAATAACCTGACAATATTTGAAAATCTCCTACTACCACCACAGTAAGCTGAAAATGTTGCTTGAATTGCGGTGGAGGACTTAGCCAGCCAAGGAATTGAACACGCTACGCCTGGGTGGGACCTAAACGCGATGTCAAGTCAGCCACCGACCGGTAGATTCACTATATATAATTTACTAGTGAACGATAAGGAGAATATAAAAAATATATGCAATTGCTCCTATGTAAATAACAATATTATGATGCATGCCAAAGGATATTTTATTATTGATTATTTTTTTTCCGAAAAACTTCATTGTTATGAAAACTTTATATATTTTTAAATTTAATTTCCTGTCATCTAAATAAACAATTTTTCAAGTCTAAAAAGTCATGCACTAAAGTGTTTCTTCTAAGAATTACATGAAGACTTTATAATACTATACGGAAAATGAGAGATCCTACACTAAGTCAGCCCTGTGCTAAGATTGTTTATTGAGTTCAAACCTTGGAGGAATAAAAGGTTCAAATGATTCAAGGAATTCTTAAGAGTCAACATCATTTCGCATCCGTAGTCGCTGTTCTACCTTTTGCCACATTTTATAACTAATCGAATGTTCCCCATAGAATTAAATTTATTTGTTTAAATTAATGTATAGAATATTTGTACAAATTAATTTTTTTCTTTTGATTGATTCTTCCGTTAAGGTTAGTTAAGCTTTTTTTAGTTAGCTTAGCATTTTCTTGGATAAATCCGCGTAAAGCCTTAGTTCATAAGAACATACTATTCATACGTGAAGAACAAGTGTTTTGCGATCAGAGTGCACCGTATTTGTGCGGATGGTATTTTATGTGGCGCAGACGCCAGTAATTTATGTAAAACAAGGTGGACATTTATAGTGCGGGAAAAGTAATAGCGAGCAGCAGGTGATCAAAGCTTTTGATAAATAATAATTTTACACTGCAGATATATACTAACACTCGAGGTGCGATCGAGGCAACAGATTACTTATGCAGGCGATATTCAAACTGTTACACAAAACAATTAAGTAGATATGTACCTTCCTTCAACTCTAAAGATAGAAATGAGATTCATTTTTCTTTCCTTCTGATGAAGTTGGAAAAACTTTTTAAATTATTTCTTTGGCCCGTCTGGAGTAGAAAGGTAATGTGTAAATTTGCTATAACTTGCTTTCAAACCCGTATAGATCACATTTGTAAGAATACAAAACACTCGAAACTACAAATAGGAAAATTTGTTTATTTGACGCACCAAGCACGTTCCGCTCAAACGGTCAGCACTGACGTCTTGAAATTTTGCACAAAATATTCTGTCAGAAATTTCACAATGAATGCATATGTAATTTTTAGCTTGCAACGTCTTTTCCATAGGAAGAAGTTTAAAATTGAGACATTTCTTAGATATCGGATTTTTTATCGTGTGAGATACGGAACAATAACGTATCAATTAAGCTGTCAAAAAATTAAACGATACACTTTAATTTGTTCAATGATATAAAGCTATTTTTAAAAAGGTGATGTAAATGTCTTTTAAATTGGATCTAAATGATTATTTATTATTTTCTATGTCGTTAGAATAATATACATATATGGAAAGCAACAGATTGAGAACCCCCCACAAAACAGCATCCCCAAGTGGTCCAGCTCCCAGCCTAGCCGGGGGGAATAGTGAGCAGGGAACAATGAGTCATTTAGTGATTTAGATTGATGCGATACTGCGAGCCATTAGACACGGAGATTGTGCCACGGAAGATAGCTAAACACCCACCAGTGGCGTAACGCGATCAGATTAATGGGCGGGGGGCAGCATAGGCACTGATTCAGTCAACAAGGCGACCCCCCCCCCCACCCTCCGTCCACAAACAGGGCCGTATTAGACGTGGGAATCTAGGAAGGCTGTCTAGGGCGACGCGTATGAGGGGGGACACATTCCGTAAATTCTGGACACTACAAAGTTTTCATATCGATTTTGAAATGCAATCAATATGTCGGGAAGATATTTAGACCTTCAAATCTAAACCGAAACGCAAAACATTTTACCAATATAATAATTTTGAGATAGTAATGATAAATGTATAATCAGTATAAATGTTGTATATTCTATCACTTTTATTCTTCTACACACAAATAGACCTTTGTACCCATATAACTTCTCCGCTTCAACTATTTTGTTTTGTTGAATCTTTCAAATTGAATTATATGCGTGAGGATTCATTTTTGCCATTATGTTTACATTCTTCTTTATTGTATTAATTTTTAAGTGTTTAACTCTGATACAAAATGCTTGTATTTTTTTTTTAAAAGAAAAGCCCACTCGAGCGTGTAATAAATAATAAAAAATAGGTATCTACATTATAGAAATAACATACATCGAATGAATATTGAAGTTTTCCTTGTAAAAACATACTGTCGTTAATTTTTAATAATTTATATCGAATTTTTGTATTGCTTTTTTTTCCCCGACAAAACTGATTTTAAGATTTTTCCCCCGTTTTTTTAGAAGAAAATATTGTATGTCCGTTTTGCTGTTTTAAAAATGCATTTTATTTTTTTATACTTAACAACCGTTGATAGCTTTCAATCTAGAACATTTTAGGGACTTTTGGATTTCGTAAGTTCCTTACTCCTCAAAGAAGCAACTTTCCGAAAAAATCAAAATATAGCGACATGCCAGTTATCGATAAATATATTATATTAAAAATATATTTATTCTAGTGTAAAAATTCAGAGAGAAAATAAGAAGTTCGGAATGACGGCAAAATTTATTTTCCTACGGCATCTTGCTACCTAAACACGGTCCTTCCTCTAACAAAACAAAGTGGAGTAATCTCGAAGGGATGCTAGGGTTAATTGATATACTGATTGTTCGAGTGGACGGGATGCTGCTTGACTCAATTTCATTACTAAACTGTTACCCGGTGATGGGGTGTACAAACAAGCTACTGCTACACTGCTAGGTGATCGTCTTGATGTATCGCTGTAATTATGATGGGGAGATATTTTTATAGCCTCTATTGTGTTGCAACAATGAGATTTAGCTTGGGGTTGTAATTAATTAAAAATAACCCTCATATCAAATCAAATTAAATGTAAATTCAGTTACAGGTTATTAACTTATTGATTTAGATTAATTAATTTTGCCATTACATCGTAATCAAGCCATGATATTTTAATCATAAATCTTATCAAACCCATTACCTACTAATTATTTTATTGAGTAAACATTCGCTCATTTATTTTTTGGTAATGCAAATAAGGTGTTACCTACCTGCAAAAAACATCATTTATATGTCTTTCATAATCTTTATTCGAGTATAATCGACGAGTTTGTAGGAAAACGCAATCGATGGCAAGCCGTGATTGTTTTCCCATTTCACTCCCCTCCCCATACCTTAATCTTCACAACTTACCCCAATTGGGGTTGTCATGATCTCACTGGTTTCGGGTAGTTGGGACTCTTGTGCGGTATTCAAATACAAAGAAAAGTTGTTTTCTCGGGTGTATTCCCGTTATATTTTACATTTTGCTACTATTAACATATATTTTTAAATTTTGACATATTTAATCGTTTCAAAAATCCTTTCCCCATTAACCGGCGATTCTCGGCCCGACAGCGTTTAATCAATGTACAATCAGAAGCAGTTTAATTATTTGTTTGTTTGGTTCCTACCTTCCAGTCTTGGTGATGATCATCTCGGTGCCCAGGTCGTGGAACTTGTCCCACAGGTCCTTGGTCTCCAGGCGGCAGTCTGCCTGCAGCAGCTCTTCGCAGTTGCAGCGGGGGGCAGGGGCGGCGCGCGGTGGGCCCGGAGACGAAGATGGGGAGGGGGAGGAGCGCTCGCCGGCATCTGGAAAAATATTAAATTGAATTTTCCAGTGGCGTACATTCATATATGACCGGAGGTCTGTTTAGAGTTTTTCAATTTCGCGAATTAATAATTGTTCATGGAATTAAAGTTTGAAAATAGCCATTTTGTTATATTACTAAAAGTGCAGTTTTCATTTCTACCTTTTTTGTGTCCATTTACAATATATTTACAAAATAAACTTAAAATGCACATAAGTGGTAATGTATGGCATGTTTAAGACTACTGTTAAAAATTTCAACAGTCTTCAATTTGTCATTGTTAGAAGAAAAGTAAGAAAGTAAAAAAGTAAGTTAAAGTATAGAAAAAATTATGTATTTATTATTTTGAACGTTTGTGGCGTTAAAAACATCCACCAATAAAAAAAGATGTTTTTTAAATTAATTTATTTTCTTTAATAATTTCAATTATTCAAATTACTTACTCAAATTAATGCAGTTATTTTTTTTATTACCCACCCGGTATCCGAAATATAAATAACATTTCAGATTTTAAACTTCGCATTATAAAACACACTGAAAATATAAACTGAATACTTCAGCATTTAAATAAAAGATAACAAAATGACACATCGTGATGAAAAAAAAACCAACTTAAATATGTTACGTTAGGTCACGTTTATATACCAGTTTTTTTATCGCTTTAAATGACTTATCAAAAGTGTGTTGAAGTGCCACTGTCCTGAGTTTTCATGGAACCAGGAAATAAACATATGGCTAAAATCATTCCTATCGAATGACTACCTTTTATCATGGCGATAACTTCCACTCTGTTCCTATGTTCAAGATAAAACCACAATAATATTTAAAATGACCTGAGCACGGTGTGCGCGAGCCCGAGTGTGGGGAGGAGCGGTGCGAGCGGGGGGAGCCGGGGGAGCGCGCGCGGGGCGCCCCCCTGTCCCTGCGCCCTTCCTCCACGCCATCGGAGCAGCGCTCCACGTCCACGTCAGCGTCTTCTTCCGGGCAGCCGCTCGAGGCGGGAGAGCCCTGACGCGAGAGGGCCCCTGAAACAACACAATTTTTTTAAATCAGTTCGAATCCCAGTCGCACCAAAAAAAAATGTTTTTTGATTCCATGAACAAATAGAACATTGACAAAATAGAACATGAAAAACTAGTCTAAATATTATTTTATTATCATCAAGTTAATTTGTAGAACACCATTGTTCTACAAATAAAGACAGCTATTTCGTCCTCTGAAGGCATTATCAAACTCAGTTTACATAAGTAAATACTTTCATGAATAGATTTCCTGCAAGTTTAATAATGCGTTCAGAAGGCGAAACAGCTGTCACGTGTAATAATAATAATAATAATATTAAATACGCAGCAGAACTTGTTCATAAATAAACTGTTCTTTTATTAAATAAATAAGAGTATTATATTAAACTAATAAAAAAATGAACGCAAAAAACTATTTTACACTTCTTACTTTCACTCTTCTGTTTTATATGGCTACCGTGTTTTCTAACGAAATAAAATAAAGGTAGGGGGAAGTTACGCTTTAACAGGTCCTATGCTAATCACTCCCATGGGCGGACCAATTATATGTAATTTTGATGGTAGGAAAAGATCCTGGCAGTGAATGTTTTAAAAAGACAATTCAAATTTAAAACAAGAAAGTACGTATAAACTTAAAAAATATAGTTAGATAAGTAGGTATGTAGCTACAGAGTAAGTATAAGAATATTTTCTTTTTTTTCTTTTATGTGAATACCGTAAAAGAATCTGAACTGCTCCCAACTATCTGGAGCCAGTGATATTATGGCATCCCCAATTGGGGTATGTTGTGAGGCTGAAGGTAGTGGGGAGGAGAAGGAGATGGGGAAAGAGATGGGGAAGAGAAAGGTGGGGGATTACCTGGCTATTCAGATCTGGTCACAACATGGCCAAAGCCACTTCAAGCAACGTTTGAATGGTGGTCTTGCACCAGGGCGATACCTAGAATCTGCCACACCGCTCCGCAAGACATACTTTATTTTCAATTATCCACGCTCATTTAGGACGGGTTGTTTCGGAGAATTTGAACAATTCATCAAATTTCAACGTTCATTTCCGGGTTCTGTGAAAGTCCTATTCAATTTCTGTTATTATATCATTATAGGCTAGTGGCTTGACAAAACTGAAATAAAAAAAGAACTTGAAAAAATGTTTCACAGAACTTGAAAATGAACTTTGAAATTTGATGAATTCTTCAGATTCTCCGAAACAACCCGTCCTTAGAGATAGGTAGATAACTACTTCAATGTAGGTAATACGTTTTGAATCGCTTGTTTTCGGCATTAGATAGAGGCATTTTATATGGGAGATCATGGACTGCATAACCACAACGTTAAACCTAATCCTTGTACTAGAAGCATTATTTTCGTTATACGTTTTGTTTAGGTAGCAGCTAGTATCCAACAAATAAAAGGTACAATTAATAAAATTGATTTATGGACATAGTGGTGGTGTTAACACACAAATAACTTGTTTATTGCTATAAACAACCTCTTCGGGAGACTATTAAAATCCTTGGCACTGGTCACAGAGGTCGCGGGTTCAAACCCGTGGAAAAACAGATAAAAATTAATTACATTTTAATATCAACAGATATACCTACATTTTATTTTTATTCTCAACAACTCGTTATGTAGGTACCATGTAGCATGATTTATAGTTAATGAGATTTACGATGTACAAATTTAAATACTAAAAAGGTAGGTAGGTACTTACCAACCTTTAATTTTTCAATTTTTTGATGACACCTCTCATCATCTATAAGAAAAGTTGAAAATGATTTTTCAATGCTTTGTTAAACGGCATTGAGGTGATATTTAATTTAAAAAAATATAAAACTAAAAAATACCATTATTATTACTGAACAATCGTCAGGAAGCTTACGCTTTGTATATTCCCGTGAATATTAATGTATTTCACGATTATTTATTCAAAATCATCAAATTTAAATGATTAATAATCTCTCTAGCTGAATCTCCAACTCCAAAGTGACGAATCGATAGGCCAGGTAAGTAAACTTCAAGACACGTTCGTCTTAGCAAATTTGCAAATTTGTAATCCCCTAACGAAATCTCGCTGTATCACGCCCTAATCCCGACCTGTCTAACCCCTTTCTGTCGTCATAGCCGCCATTGCAGGGCCGTATCGGGATTAGAGGGTTCCTTAGAATATAATATACATTATTTTGTATAGGTAAATCTACCCCTTCCTACCTTCTACCCTCCACGGGTAGGGGAGGCTTTACGGCGGGCGTAGACCTGTCTTCGAAGTAACGTAGGAAAAGGACGACGGTTTTCTGGATGATATATGAAACGGTAAAAAATGCGAAAGGAGGGCAGATGCCGCGGGGTAGGCGCATTAATTTTCAAGAGTTATGGGAAACGGGAAGGTTTGTCAAAATTAAGGGATGCTTTCGTAATTTAAATAAGAGAAAAATGAGTTTATTTAGGGAGCTAGTGAATTATTGCCTCGGAAGAGTGAGAAAAATAGTAAGTAACCTAACTTTTGCAGATAAATACCTGCGCAACAACGAACACCTTCTGATTAACATAAGTAGGTACATATGTAAGCCCTAAACATTCAAACATAGGTATAGTTTGACATTCTTAGAAAGGCCCAAGTAGCTAAAGCAGGATCTAACAAACGAACACACTACATGGAGAAAAATGAGTTATTAAGAATCTTTTCAAATTATTGGAAATCCCATCAAAAATGGTATTGCAGGACATTCATGATAAACTTTTATTCCAAATATATGTTCATTCACCTGCATTAGCCTTTATAAAATATACAGACGAAATGCTAAAATATTTTTTGCTAATGATCTTTAGGAGCATGTATTCATCGTGATTTACTAAAAGTTTATCGCGAAACATATTAATTCATTCGTTAAGGACCTGTAATCCCGTTTTTAACTAGATTACGAATATCGGGAAACGATTTAAGGTATTAACTAAAAATTAAGACTTTCTTTATAAATTAGCAATACTTATTTTTCTCCGTATATTTTTAAAAAAATCATAATTTTTGCTGGTAGCAACATATATACGGTGGAGATTCCCCCGGCTGCATAATGTATTGATCTATACAAACTTACCTGTGTAGATGGTATTGCCACCTTTTTTATGTAGAATTTGTACACATCTATGTTATGGATTTTAAAAATATTCAGTTTGTTCGTTCGACCTCTTTTAGCCATCTAAGTAGAAGTTTGAAGATTTCAACCAGTTTACAATGCATCTTTTAAAGGATTGTCATTTTTACAGCAACAAATGATACCTTAAAGCTTACAGTTGTTGTGAATAATAAATTGTTATAGACCAAAAGAAATTATTTAAAAAGCCCGATAGATAAGTACGTTTTCTACTCGATTATATGAACGTTTTCAATAAGTACCAATCATTAAATTTCCACAAAATATTTCAAGCGTGGCACATAAAAAGGATCCAATTTCTTGTGATCAATTTATAGGCTGCTGCGATACGTACCAATAATAAACGGGTTGTTAAAACGTCTCAATGTTTTAATCGACATTTTGTATAATATTGTAAATTGACACCATCTTTAATGACAAGGCAGGTGCACTACACCCGTAATAAGACTTACCTGCCTGCCACTTATCAAAATACGTCATTAATTTGAAGGTAATAAATTAGGTGTAATTATTGTTCACTGTTATTCCCAACCAAGTAGCGGTTGAGATATCTCCAATATATAATAGACAGGCCGCGAAATCGAAGAGAGAAGAAAGCGGATTTGGATCGAAATATTTGTAAGTATACGAAAAAAAATTAAATGTGACTGCATGACTATTTCCTAATAAAATATTAGTCATTCAGAATATATCTAAATACGTGTTCACAAGGCGGCCCTTGTCGCAATAAATATAATCGATGCGAAAATATCATTATTTTTAAGAACACATGTTTCGACTTCCTCATAACATATTTGTGCTTTACTGATAGTTTGTTATTATTTTTTTCAATTAATTCTTTATAGGCCTCCAGTCCCGTTTATAACATGGAAACGAATAATTTGACCAGATTTTTAATAATTAATAATATTTCATTTCAGTAAGTATTCTCCATCTACATTTCTTACGGTGATTGTAAGAACATTTTCATAATTATAATACGAAATTAAAACTAAACTTCCGTCCAATGATGCATTATTTTCCTTTGGCTTTTGCCACAAGCTATATCCATATTATTGAATTTAAATCTCTCGAAAGATGAGCTAAGGCAGCACTTTTCTCTCTTTGAGCTCTGGCGAAATTTTCCCTTTATTTTTTGTTTAGAATTCCTGGGTCAACGCAACTATTTTCAACTCTCAAAGCCAGTTTTTCCTTCATGAGAAATTAATATATTAACCTACAATAGCACGATAAGTAGGTACATTCAAAATTTCATTAAGTAATAAGACGTATAACATAAGAAAAAAGACATCAAGTCGGTTGTATGAAATCTTCTTTCGGTTAGTCAACTTACTAAGTATGAAAATGACCGATACTTAAAAATTTGTTTTTTTAACCAAGAAATGTTTACAAAATGCTTGTTGCAAGAAAAAATCATTAGAATTAATATTTCTTACAATTATCTACACCGCTTCCTGTTAAAAACGGGACTGCAGGCCTTTAACAAATGAATTGACAAAGTTCCTAAAAAAGTATGATGTGAAAGCAAATGTTTTATCACGTGTTCATACACATATTGATATTGACATACTGATATTTTCGCATTCCGTCATGACATTTATTAGGAAAATAACAGGTGTTCTTCATATATTCTGAATGACTAATTTTCCTACTTACGAATTAAGTTGGTGGAAGATAATATAAAACTATACCCTTTCCCTCCCTTTCAGAAAGAAGAAATTTATTAAAAATTAGCTCCAAAGAGAGAGATTTTAGAGCTCATTATCCCAGAAGAGAACCGTATTAAATGAGACTTTGTTAGTTCAAGAGGAAGGCGAGAGAGATCACCTAGCAAGAAATGTCTGGCAGGGAAGGGGAGTGAGGGAGAAGGGTGCGGTAATATGGAGGTAAGAAGAAGGTGGGATGATATGAAGGAGGGATTATCGCGGATTAGCAGCGTAGATTCAAAACTGACACGATGAATAATGAACATTGTCGGTTTCTGAAGATCGATAGGCGGCTTTTCTCTCCTGCTACCTACCTACATCTATCGATCCACCTGGATTCCTTATCCGCCTACGGGGAGCCTAAAGCAACACACTATATAAACCAAATAAATTCAACTGATTTGAGAAATGTGATGATTTATAAAATTTATTTATTAATTTTCGAGAAATCGACAGTTAACATTTATTTCAGTTTGTACATAAGTATTATATGTATAGCCAAAATAAACCAATTATGGAATTCCTCCTTGTGACTTTACCCCTACTGAGACAGCATAATAAAGAATAAGTAAATTAAATTTGTAAAAAAGGAATACGAAATCAAAAATTTATAAAAAACAAAAAACGAAAAATTTACAAAACAAAACATTTCAATACATTTATAGTCATGGAGAGAGGTTGTAGATATAAATCATATCATAATAAAAATAGAAAAAATAGAGACGTAACATTGTTCACAAATCATCAGAGAAATGGAAATTTATGGACCTCTTGTATTTGGTAAGTTCGCAACTGAAAATATCCACCTTAGATAATACGCTATTGAAATTATTGCATAGTCTGTTCAGGCAAGAATTCTGCTTAGAGTTTGTTTTGCATTGATCCACCCTGAACAGAACAGAAGAGCGTTTAGAACGCGCAGGTACATTGAATTGAATCTATCAAATAAAATGTACTTGTTATAGTAATGTACTTAGGTTGCATAAAAGTAGTATTTCATGTATTGGAGTGTAAACATAAAAAATAGATTTAATATTTTTATCTAGAGATAGGTAAATTAAATGTTTTATTGAAAATACATACACTTTTAAGTAGAGTACCTATATGAAGTGCGGGACTTACTCTTAAGAAATATTACTTAGACACTATGTTTTTTCTAGACGTTTGTTAATATATCAGATACTAGGTATTAATGGGTTTCCCACTGAATAACTGACTCAACATAATTTATTTATTAAGTGAGTATAGGCTTTATTTATAATACGAGCATAGGCCTGATAAATTATGTAAGCCTGCACAAGTAAATTTTATTTTATTAATTTGTTTTAATTACAATTCATTTAAAATACATATTTTTATCAAATAACGACAAACATTCCCGTGTTCGAATAATCTGTCAATAATTTGAAAATTGCTTGCTACCACCACAGTAAACTAAAATGTTGCGGAGGACTTAGCCAGCCGAGTTATTGAACTCACTACGTCTGGGTGCAAAACCAACACAGGCAATATAACCACTGACCGGTCAAATATATGTATAGTGCCTATCTGTAGAGAGAGGTAGATACTTTCAGTATCGCCTTGGTGAAAGACCACCATTCCGAATTTAAACGGTGCTTGAAATGGCTTTAGGTGTGTTTGTTGACCAGATTTGAATAGGCAGTTAATTTCCCACCTTCCACTTTTCTACCGCCTTCCCGTCCCCACTACCTTCAGCATCACGACATACCTACCCCAATTGGGGATGTTATAGTCTCATTGGATAGAGACGGTTCTTATGCGGTACGTGCCACATAAAAAAATAGGTAGGTCTTCATCAAGTCATGTTCACATAGGTACCTACCTAAACAAAGGCATATTATCTTACTAGGTAATTAGACGGCAGTATTGGACTGTTAGTTTTTTTATGTTTACAAAAGGTGAAAAATGTATGCATGCTACTGGATACGATACCTACGTATCCATATTAAAGCGATGCCATACGTAGTAATGCAAAATCATGTGTTTTTGGTTTGAAAATTTGGTCGCTTAGAAATGTTTCAGATACTTTAATTAAATACTGCGAGTAGAATACATTAAGGCCTTTAAAATAATCGAGTATTTTTTAGATAAGTTTTTTTATAAGCCCAGAAAAAAATAATGTATAAGGCCTATGAAAACTGCTTTAAAGTTGAAAATCTCCTACTTACGAACCCATTTTCGGTTATGATTTTATTGCATAATGTGGCAAATTAAGTTATTTATAAAATGATCGGAAAAAAATTAAATATTTATGCCTGAACATCCACAAAATAAAATAAAAGGCAGTTTTTGGCAATGTTTTTTTCTTGCATAAATCAAAACCGGCAGATGGTGTTAAGCGGGAATTTTAACCTTATCGCCATCTACGTAAGGGTTTTTATTGATAGTGACTCAATTTAAAATATTACACGACGTAGTGCATCGCCTTAAGGCTTATGCCTGCATGATTCAATAATAAACCTACTAGATATCTATATTATAGTATTCGTGATATAACTATTGTGATTTTTATTTATTCGTGTATTATATGTATGTAAGATGCCAACGCTAAATGTGATTTAAAAACAAATATTTTAAAATCTGTTTAGTTGCTTAATTCGATACCTCTGCGAGTAGGTACCTTCACAAGTATTTCAATCATTGAATTATAAAGATAGGGTATTAAAACGCTTTTATCTATATACAAGGAGGGGTTTAGGGGGTTTAACCCCCCCCCCCCCTCCCCTCTCCTCTCTCGCCCTTAAACATCAGTATTAATTACCAGACTGTTATTAATTACTAGACTTAGATATCTTTCATGATTCCTTTATAACATACAAAACTAACTTATCAAATTTCTTACCGTGACATATTTCAAAAACACTTTGACTTGATTTTTCAAAACTTCTATTTATTAACAGTCAGTTCGTGAGCATATTATAATTCATTGATTTAATTATTGAATTCATCGATTTTAACTTAAAATCATTAGTTTTCAGAACAATCTCAGGCGAAATTACATAATGATATTTTATGTACGTACGTAATAGGTAGGTATCTACTAAAAGAAAAATATCCTTAACTTTATCTTATTGTACTATGTATTTCTTAATAAATAAATAAATTGCGCAAAAAAATAGAAAACTAGGCGTAGTTTACATTCCTAGAAAACACAACAATATCTATTATTTGAAGTATATCCACCCCTTAAGACATCAAAGCTTTAGGAGAAATATATAAATAATTAAGTGTGGCAATTGGCTGAAAAATTTTAAGAACTCACCTTACTAGGTACCTACCTACCTCCAACACGTAATGTTCTATACCTACAATAAGTACCTAGCTAGCTTGTAAGGAACTTCTTCATAACAAAAGAAGATTTTAACGAACATACTGTAAAATGATTGGTGGGTAGGTACCTACGGACATACCAACTCCCACCGACCATTTTTCGATTTCAACACGTAGAATAAATATTTTTAAATTTTGCTTACAAATACAAAACAATATTATTGCACTGAAATTCACTGCCCGGTCGTAAAAAAGATTGATCGAATATAAAGCTTCGAATAAGAAATAAAATCTGTTTCATTTCATAAAATATAAGTTAAATGGCATTCTATCAACCTTTTATAGATGCAATAAATTGAAAAGATAATTGTTTTTCATAAATCTTCAAATCTGACAAGACCTATGTAGGTACTTTAGGTAAATTAGATCCAAACTAAAAACTCACCTTTTCTGACACTCATTTCCATAAATCCGTCATTCTATCCAAATATTTTTTTTTTCATTTTTTTTATACCGTAATTGTTACATTATCTAGCGATTCCGTTCATTCAATTTTGCTATTTGACTTGCATACCAATGGGCAATGGACAATATCAGCGGGAACACAACACGTCAATCGGTTTAATTGTTGGCATATGAATCATCTAGATGCGTTTAAGATTGACGATTGATTTTATTCATTAATTTAACATATATATCCAGCCAACAATAAAAACACCCTAATATAATATAACTTCCTTCTTCTTCTGGCGTTAGTAAGATTAGATTGTTAATATTAATTTTAGTTGTAAGTTGCTAAATATGTAAATACTCGTAAATATGTCGTTAAGATAGTAGTTATAGGCCTTAGTCGTAAGTCACTAGATATAAGTCAAGGGGGTATTTCACTATGTCGGTCTAAATATCTGAATAGCTATCCGTTGGCTGGCTTTAAAGTTCAGAATAACTTCGTTATTCAACGGCGACCGTTTCACCATTGTTTCGAGCTTCCGGATAGATAACACTCGAAATAGTCTGGCAACATCGCAAAATGTTTGCAGTTTCTCCATCTACTGCCACGGCTGTCATGCGTCACAGTCCGCACACCGCGAAGTGTGCATTTTTTTGGTTATGTTATGTTGATTATCAGGTCATTTTAGATAGATTCGTGTCGAATTAATACATTGTTTCTTATTTTGAACACAATCAAATAATTCAGGATGGATCATACAAGCATTCAAATTCATTCAACAAAATTCGACTCACTTCTCAGCTGTCAAACTCAATGTTTTGACGCCATCTTTGATTCGAGGAATAGCGCCTAACGTGAAGTTCGAGCACTGATTAGTCAAATCGAACTTTAACCCGAGCGTTAGCGTTATTCAGATATAGTGAAAACGAAAAAATGACTTATCCGCGGATTAGTGCTTAGTCAGAACATAATCAGAGATAGTGAAATACCCCCTTAGAGATAAGTCAGTAGTTCTAGTATTAACTATTTAAGTAAATATATTTGTACAGCGCCCTTGAGGTGATTTCTCACGAAAACGGCGCTATATAAATTAGTCAAATATTATTATTATTATTACTTTCATCTTGGTAGAGATACTTACCTACTTCTTAGTCATAGCTATCAGTTTTTTACACATAAAATTTCGCAAAAAACTTTAAAGAATTTGTTTGACAAAGATACACGGAGAAACGTTACTGATATAAAACATTGCTAATTTATTAAAAATCTGGTCAGATTATTTGTATTCCTGTTAAAAACAGGATGTCCTAGCAAATTATGAGGATGTCGGAACACGTGTTCATAAAAATTGTAATCTTTTGGTATTTTGTATAATAACAGGATAAGCGGCAACTGCATGAACGCTTGTTCCGATATATTATGAAACAACTAATAGTTTTTTTAGGAAATGGAATGCAATCACGCTTTTAACATGATTTTAATTTATCAACCATACTCATTTTTCTCCGTGTATCTAAGATAGATAACCTTTGTTCATAATGTAGCAATTTAAGTAATAGGTACCTACCTAAATTTATTATCATCGATAGTTGTTGTGAAATCAGATGCACGCCACTGCTACCTACCTACTATTAGTAGGCAAGTTGCTTGGTATTGTTATGTAGAAACCTTCTACCTATCTTCAAGTAAGTACCAACCAGTGGCGTGCATTGCTATGCAGTTCATGTTTTCGTACGAATTAGGATGCTTTGAATATTTTAAGCAGATTATTGTGGCCAACTGAATATATTATGAACGTAAGTTCGTATTTCTTACCAATTTGTTTATAAAAGATAATATTATTTAGTTCATTAAAAATACAAACAAACCTGACAACATAAGAAAAGCTCCAACTACCATCACAATAAGCGGAAAATGCTGCTTGTGTAGTAATGGATTACTTCCAACTCACGACGTTTGGGTGGGACCCAAACGTAAATTTTATTATATGTAGGTAGGTATAATGATTTTCTTTTACAATCTATTCAAGAAAATCCAAGTATCAGTCGTAGAAAATTATTTTTATGTTCGTTGTTCTTAGAGTAGTAAAAGCTTTTCAGCCTGTGTAGACTGCTCGCCACTGGTACCAATTACCAAAAACTAGAAAAATAATAATTACATCAAATCGAATGTGAATTACTTATTCCTCCTTAGTGTGTACAGTATACACTGGTATCTACCTAAAGAAAACATTTTGGTTTTGGAAGTTTCTAAAACGGTGTTACTATAACAAAGAGAGAGGTTTTCATGCAGATATATATGTACCAAGTAGGTACCCTTGGTAGGTTTGTCGGTAGGTAAGTAAGGTAGATAGGCGCCTAACTAGAAGTCGGTCATATTTATAGTAAAGAACAAAATAATATTTTGAACCTATGGAACGCTAACAAAAGGAAAATGTTTGAAAGCAAAATCGGTTCCTACGTAGGTATTTTCTTACTTGAATTAGATAAATATCAACATATTAAATAACTTAGTTATACCTAGTTGAAGATCTACATGGGTACCTGCTGACACTGACCCTAAAGTGTAGGTAGGTACCTTTATAATGATATTATAAATCTCAAATGAAAAAATAATTTATCGATAAAGCCGGATTAGCTTATCGATGAGTTGTCTGATAGAAATTAATAGAAAGGAAAAACAACTCAACCTAATTTCTACTAGAAAAGAATAATTGTCTAATAGAAATTAATAGAAACGAAAAACAAACCAACCCTATGATTAAAATTTAAGTTGGCATAGGTACCTATATTGAAGATGTGACTATTATTGTTACCTAAACGTATATAAAGAGATGTATAGGCTTGTAAATATGATCAAAAGTAGAAATGTACCTATCTATCTACCATTGACTACAATAGGTAAATTTTGGTTAGGTACCTACCCTCCTAAATAGATTATACAGCTAGAGATTAATAGATTTTTAATCAGCACAATTATGATAAGTAGGTACTGCTTCAGTTTTAATCGGTCTATAATAGTCGAAATACTAATAAAAGGGGCTCACCTGTGCTGTCAGTCCCTGGAGACGCTCTCCTACAGGGGATGGGGTACCTACCCGCGGGCTGCGCCCCCCGGGACATGATGGCTGCTATACTGAAGTCCGTTGCCCGGGCCTTGGGGGCCCCCAACACCAAATCGTCCTGCATGGTGCCAAGAAGCATGATCACCCTCAATGTAAAGTTCTGGTCTAACTACAGTCACTGGGATTATTTCCGCAATTTCATAATTGATTGAACACCGTTGAATTTATTTTAAGAAAAATACCTTTGAATTTTACAATCGCTTACCGACGGGAAGTAAAATTCAACAATTATTAGAACACTCTTCTAACTATATATTTATTGGATCATGTTTGAAAAGAATGTTTAATTTGTTAAATTATTAATGATAATGTTTTTAAAAATCACTGTTTTTAATTGGGTTGTGCACTAAAAAATCGATATTCAATTCAAAATGCGATATGGAATTAAAATCTAAATGGTTGTTTTCTTTGCGTTCGAATTGTGGGAATGTTTTATGTGTTATTATATTCACTCGAAAAAAAGTTGTGCGAAAGTAATTATTAATCTTTCGTCTAAAAAATCAATCAACACTGACAGTTCGTTCGTTTCTTAAATTTCAATCACACTTTTCACGCGCGCTCGACAATTTCCCGCGCGGCTAGAATTCGAAAAGGCCGCGGATTAATGTTAATGCAGCGGTAGGTGCGGGAAAGATGGGTAAAAATTAAAAATAAAACTGTCACTTCGGGTCACTAGTGTGGGTAGCGCGGGCAATGAGGCTGTCGTACTGGCGGCTGACTGCGCACTGAGCTGGCGCGCGCGTTCCTCGCCCCGCCGCGGGGCGGAGCCACAGGGCCCGCCCCCCTCGTTCGATTGTCTGTCTTTGCGAGTCTTTCCATAGATTCAGATATGCCGACTTTCCACACGATAACAACGTCTTTCCGCCGAACTTCAATTTGGGAAATTTATGACCTACGGGCACGATTAGAATCGTAGAATTATTCGTAGACGCCGCCGGTGAAAGCATAGACAATTAGTGTCGTAGTTAATTTTGAGATAATTAACATTTTAATGAACACAATTTTTTCGAACAATAAGACAACTCATTATTCTTCTAGACCCATTTAATTTTGAATAGGCTTTGATTTTATCATTTATCTAGATCATCTTACATCACAATTAATTTAATTTATTCTTGTTTACTTTACTCGAACCGTAAGTAGGTACTAGGTAATCTAATTAAAATTTAATTGTAGTTATAAATTGATATTTTTATAGAAATAAATTAAACCTTTTTATTGTGTTTTTTTTTTAATGGACATCTAAAAGAAAATCTAAACATTGTTCTAGCTTATGATGATATCTACACTATCATTGAAAATAGAGAGACCATTTAAAAAAAAACTTGAAATAATTATGTTAATATATTTTCATAGTTGAAATCATTATGACATGCTCCCAAGCGAAGGAGATGACAAGCTAAATTCAAACATGGAACGCAGCGAATCTGTCGCCAGCATTTCCCGCCAACATGCACTCGGTATATTGATATAGAGGGGAACGAGAATAGAGGCGTGGCTTCCGCCTCCATACCAACATACGCCTCCCATCCCTCACCAACACCGAACATCAAACCAAACAAGAGCGAAACGCGTGTACAATTTAAATGCAAAAACTAAAAGAGATGCATTGCCTTCTGTTTCTTTTACGTGTCAAGGCTTAACGTAAGAAGGAAGAAGACGGAGATATCACGCATATGTTTGGGAGAAAAAGCGATATTTTGAAATAATGAAACGTGCCGAGGAGCGGGTGGTGGTTTCGTATAGGATGGATGTTTTGATTGTGTGTGGTCTGACACTTGGTGGGAAGTGAGAAGCAACTTGACATACACTATTTATAAGAGGACAACGACTTTATTTTTATATTATCAACACCCACCTACTACTAGAATACAGGAGGTAAGCAGGTACCTAAACATATTTTTGATGGGGTTTCAATTGCGATTTGATTAATGTTGATTGAAAATTGAAATTGAGACAAAAATAATAATAATACCGATTGGATAATTTGTATAGCGCAGTTTTCTTAAGAAAATCACCTCAAGGGTGCTTAACAACTAAGTTTATATGTATGCCTATGACTTAGACTTATACATTATTACTTCTGGCTTATAACTAGGTTTAATATCTAGTGACTTATAACTAGTGGCTTGTAATAATAATAATATTTGGATGATTTGTATAGCGCCGTTTTTGTGCAAAATCACCTCAAGGGCGCTGTACAAATATATAATACATTTCTACAATGATCTATATTTTTACCAACTATATATGGAGATAATATAGAGTAGGTACAATAACTAACAAAATAACTAGGAACTTACATTAAGGCGATGCACTACGTCGTGCAATATTTTTAATTGAACCGCTATCAATAACAACCCTTACGTAGATGGCGATAAGGTTTAAATTACCGCTTAACACCATCCGCCTGTTTTGATTTATGCAAGAAAAAAACATGGTCAAAAAGTGCCTTTTATTTTATTTTATGGATGTTCAGGCATAAATATTTAATTTTTTTTTCGATCATTTTATAAATAACTTAATTTGCCAAATTATAAAATACAATCATAATCGAAAATGGGTTTGTAAGTAGGAGATTTTGAACTTTAAAGCAGTTTTCATAGGCCTTATACATTATTTTTTTCTGGGCTTATAAAAAGAATTACCTATATAAAAAATACTCGTTTATTTAAAAGGCCTAAATCTAAAAAATACTCGATCGTTTTAAAAGGCCAAGATGTATTTTACTCGCAGTATTTAATTAAAGCATCTGAAACATTTCTAGGCGACCAAATTTTCAAACCAAAAACACATGATTTTGCATTACTACGTATGGCATCGCCTTAATTAGGATTTTTGTTGATTATAATAACACAGTGCCATCCTGATTTGAAGAAATAATTCATTAAGATTTTGTGTGTAAAATTTCTACCATCGGTAGGATTTTTCGACTTTCCCTACGCATCTACAAAAATGCAATTTTACGGGAGATCGTTTGAAGTAACAAATCTAATAAATTTAAGATTTTTATCATTAGCCACCTGAAATTATGAATGAATATTTTTACTTGAAGTTTAGTGATGGATAATTGTTTATTTTCTTTATTTATTGAAAACAATATTAGCGATTCTCAAACGAAAAATCAGAAAAAGATACTGTCACTTGAACTCAAGACTCAAGTCCTAGGTGTGTATGTTTTTCTTATTTTTCTGTTTCAAATTTTTGTTTTAGAATTGCTAATATTGTCTTCAATAATAAAATATTACATTTTAAAGTTTTAGTTTTTGGAATAATTTTTCAGGTTAAGTTATTCCAAAAAAAATTTATTTTTTTCTACCTACGTACTTTGATAAATTTGTAGTTGTACCACTTTACTTCGATTTTTAACCTTCCGTTACTAAGACAACTGCCACATGTCTTACTTTACTCAGGAAATACGTATTATTGATTGTGAGCAATTATGATAAATCTGAAAAAAATATTAATTTTACCGAATTAAGGAATGATTTCTTCTCTTTAACCCATATCTCTTATTAAAAATGTCTATCTATAATGTGAACTAATTGCTACATTTGTATTAAAACAATAATATAGACATAAGCTAAGCTACTTAATTTATCACTAGGTATTCGTAAACAAGCTTAAACTAATGTCTTGATAATAAAGTTAAAAAAATAAAATATGATTAAATTCAGTACTACCAATATTTTCGTGTGGCTAGCGAATTTCAGAAGGTTTAATTTCTCTAGAAATTCCCTAGCAACTACAAATGTCTATAAACATCGGTAGATTGGAGCTCATTCGTAAACAAGCTTAAACTAACGCCTTGATATTAAATAAAGTTAAAAAAATAAAATATAATTAAATTCAGTACTACCAATATTTTCGTGTGGCTAGCGAATTTCAGAAGGTTTAATTTCTCTAGAAATTCCCTAGCAACTACGAATGTCTATAAATATCGGTAGATTGTAGCTAAATCGTAAACAAGCTTAAACTAACGCCTTGATATTAAATAAAGTTAAAAAAATAAAATATAATTAAATTCAGTACTACCAATATTTTCGTGTGGCTAGCGAATTTCAGAAGGTTTAATTTCTCTAGAAATCCCCTAGCAACTACATATGTCTATAAATATCAGTAGATTGGAGCTCATTCGTAAACAAGCTTAAACTAACGCCTTGATATTAAATAAAGTTAAAAAAATAAAATATAATTAAATTCAGTACTACCAATATTTTCGTGTGGCTAGCGAATTTCAGAAGGTTTAATTTCTCTAGAAATTCCCTAGCAACTACATATGTCTATAAATATCAGTAGATTGGAGCTCATTCGTAAACAAGCTTAAACTAACGCCTTTATATTAAATAAAGTTAAAAAAATAAAATATAATTAAATTCAGTACTACCAATATTTTCGTGTGGCTAGCGAATTTCAGAAGGTTTAATTTTTCTAGAAATTCCCTAGCAACTACGAATGTCTATAAATATCGGTTAATATAATATACCGATTTTATCGACCGTCGATTTTATACTAATTTAACGTATATTTAGTAATTTTTCACTTGTAGCAAACACTTTGTTGGTACACATAATTAAAATAAAATAACTTTGTTTGAATACCACTTTATTGTACATATTTATAACCAACCGGTTTCAGTTCGACCCGAACCTTCATCAGGGTTAATAAAAACATATTGTATCAGGGTTAATAAAAACGTATATTTAGTAACTTGATAAGAGTCATATGGGGGTATGTTTAGTTTCCATATTTTCCCGAAAAAACGTAAGAAAATTTTTGTTTATACATTGACTTAGATGCCAAGGTATCTAATAATAATAACGATTATTTTTGGATGATTTGTGTAGCCTTTTTTGAGAAAAATCACCTCTAGGGTGCTGTACAAATATATAATATTACCAGTGGATCCCTCGCATTGCTTCGCTTTTGCTAATGTCTTTCTCTGCTTCCTACTTCTTCCACCATTCACTACTGTATACCGCAATTTTAGTGTTAAAAAAACTAGGTAGGTAGCAGTGGCGGTTCGTGACTTTTCAGTGGACTAGATTGGTTAAAAATACGAGATTAATAATGTTGTAGCTTATAGCATAATATACTCATATTTTATTTGAAAATTTCAATTTAACTTTTACCAACTGTTTTATTGGTGTATTGGTACGTTATATGGAAAGTCAATTAATTAATTGATTAATACAAAAGGAAAATATTTTTTTTCAATTAAAAAAACAGAAATATTTTGTTTATTAAAAAAACTTTTTATTTTAACGGTGTCAAAAATTTTTAACTTCGGCTGTACGGAGAAAATTGAGTAATGCTGATTTATTACAAATCTCTTCAAATTATTGGTTTTCTTAGGACGGGTTGTTTCGGAGAATTTGAACAATTCATCAAATTTCAACGTTCATTTTCAGGTTCTTTGAAAGAATTTTTTCAAGTTCTGTTTTTATTTTAGTTCTGTCAAGTAACTAGCCTGGTTGATGAATCATATAAAAACAGAACTTTAATAGGACTTTCACAGAAGCCGAAAACGAACGTTGAAATTTGATGAATTGTTCAAATTCTCCGAAACAACCCGTCCTAAATAAAGGAGGTTAGGATTTTTATGAACTCGTGTTCGGACATCGTGACAAAACGTTGGTGTTTTTCTTAAAGTTTATCAGGATACCTATCAATTCATTCTCAATAAAAAGATTTTTAATAAATTGGCAATATTTTGTTATGAGGAAGTTTTCTCTGTATCAACTTGGATCCTATTGTGTGTTTTTCTTAAATAATTTAAATTACCTGCGTTTTTTTTAACTAGGAGTATGCAAATTACCATGAAAATATTTTATTTTAATAAGTGTTCATTTTAGCAACAAAATATTTATTAGGTTCCACGACCATACTTCGGGCGTTAATGTAAAATATATTTTAAAAACCCATATAACCGTTTGAATAGCTAGTGGTTTTTTGTAAGAGGGCGTACATTTAAAGTGTTATCGTTAATTTGAAACACACATGTCGTGCTTACTAATAGTTGTCTACATTTTCCCAAAACTATGGGAAACTATATGAATAAATATTATAACCAAAATAACAATCTAGAAAAGATATAAAAATTAATTTTCTAAAAAAAATTCCATACCTGTTTTCCTTATCTAAAGGTAAACATGAAATGGATTTATATAAAGCAGATGGAGCCAAGTCCTGGCTGAATGGTGGATGGAGAATGATTGGGTGGGCTATGGGAGATAATTTCTAAACCACTTACATGAAGAAGTAACTTGTGGTCCAGGACTTCGTTGACGATGAAGATCTTCAAAAAGCTGTGAAAGGTTGGCTATTTTCCCAAGCGGCTGAGTTTCATGTGGAAGGATTTCGCAAATAATTGTTGAAACACCATGACAAGTGCTTGTTTAAGTATGAACTATATAGAAAAATAGTGGAAATCTGTAGTGTTATCACACTCGCTGCCAGGATTTTTTGTTAGCATTAAAATTACGCGTTATTGTTCCGCCTATGGGAGTGATTCGCACTGAACCGGTTAAGAGGCACGTTATTTATAGCCGGCATAGTCCAGTGGTAACGCATTGGACTGCCATTCCGGAGGTCGCGGGTTCGAACCCGGCGTGCGCAAATAAATTTTATTTGATTAATTTGTGTTATTTCACAATTAATTAATTAAAATAATATATAGTATATTTGCGGCACGTTCCAGAGTGGAAGATACTACCAGTATCGCCCTGGTGTAAGACCACCATTCAGAATTGAAACGTTGCTCCAAATGGCTTTAGCCGTGTTTAGTGACTAGATCTGAATAGCCAGGTACTTCCCCACCTTCCTCTTTCCCTTCCCCACTTACCTTCAGCCTCACAACATCCCCCAATTGGGGATGCCATAGTCTCACTGGCTCCAGACGGGAGCAGTTGGGACTCTTGTGAGGTATTCACTATAAAAAAAAAATTTGAATCTATAGGTTTTTTCTTTATTTATTGCCAAACGGCGCGGTTAATTTTCGTAATAATCATTATCAAAATTAATCAATTTAATTTTTTCCAAGGTTAAAATAATTTTAATTCTTTTTTCTATTAAGGCGATGCACTACGTCGTGTAATATTTTAAATTGAGCCGCTATCAATAACAACCCTTACTTAGATGGCGATAAAGTTTAAATTCCCGCTTAACACCATCCGCCTGTTTTGATTTATGCAAGAAAAAAACATGGTCAAAACGTGCCTTTTATTTTATTTTGAGGATGTTCAGGGATAAATATTAAATATTTTTTTTGAACATTTTATAAATAACTTCATTTTCCACATTATACAATACAATTATAACCGAAAATGGGTTTGTAAGTAGGAGATTTTGAACTTTAAAGCAGTTTTCATAGGACTTATACATTATTTTTTTCTGGGCTTATAAAAAGACTTATCTAAAAAATTCTCGATCATTTTAAAGGCCAAGATGTATTTTACTCGCAGTATTTAATTAAAGCATCTGAAAAATTTTTAGGCGACCAAATTTTTAAACCAAAAACACATGATTTTGCATTACTACGTATGGCATCGCCTTAATACCCAAGCTTACCAATCAAACTGAAAAATTTGTAGTGAAAATTATGAAATATTAATTTTATTTTTTGTACCTCATCATTATTCCACTATGCCAGAAATAATGTACTTATTTCTAATAACACTATTTCAAGCTCAGCATTAATGAGCTTTGCAAGTTTTAATTGAAATAATGAACTGTTTGTATGAAAGCAAATTGTGTCTCAAAAATAAGTAATTATCACACCATCATTTTCTCACAGAAGGAGGGCAATTAGTATTTTGGTAATTAGTAATTCAGTAATCATTAGAGACAAACATCAAAGCCAGCAGTCAGCAAAGCATGCCATTTTTCATCAATCACCTTTATTGAATTAAACATTAACAAAAATAACACACAAATATTCACTTAAGCTCCTGAATACCCAATTTCTACCGTTTTATAACAAGTTTCCTGTTAACTCTTTCAGTTTTTAAGTTTTAAAAAAATACATGTTATTTTTTTAAATAATGTCCATACATTTGGTATGCCGAAACTTTTATTATATGAAATTCCCTCGATAGAAAAAAATCGCAAAGTAAGCTCCAAAAATTATTTAAAACAAGTTTTTTTTCCGTTATTTAATAATTATAGGCATGAAAAATTTCACAATGCATTTTTAAATGCAACTAAAGCATTTATTGAGAGATTTTTGCTCTATTTCAAATAAGTCGTGTTGTATTAAATATTTTCACCATTTTCGCTTAATTATTATAGTTTTTTTAAATACAAGCGCGCTCCCTCTAACATTCGTATTTACATATCTCCCTTTCAAACCATTGTTGAACGCTTACTACGGAGCCTTTACCTATTCTTTCAATAGGTGATAAATTAAAATCCACTTGGCTTTTTGTTAAATATTACCTTAACGGAGCTGATTTTATGAATCCCATCAGAAGCCAGTGAGACTATATCATATGGCATTCCCAATCCCGGTATGTTGGAAGGCTAAAGGAAGTGATGAGGGGAAGGAGATGGAGAAAAGGAAGGTGAATATATAAAAAATATTATTTATTGAACGCAAAGCCTACTGTTCACATAACCATCTAGCACGAGTAAAAAAAAAAATAAAACAACCATTTAAAATTGATTAAAAATAATATAATGTAAAGAATATTTACTATATGAACGTATACAAAGATAAGTAGGTACTTCTGAATCCAATTATTTTTTATCGGCGATACAAATTCGCCAAATGATTTAATCTGTTACGAATAAAAACAAAAATTTGATTCATGCTGCGGAAAATTTTGACATCAATCATTCTAGGCGTGATAGGGCATAGATCAATCGATGAGTTTTTCAAATACAATATTTTTCCACGGTGAGGCATCAAATCCTGGCGGTAATAAGTTATAAGAGGACCATCATTTATATAACATTCCAATTACGATACTCAAACTTAGTTGTGTACTGGTGCAGGGTTCAAAATAATAACTAACGAAGGAACAAACATCATTTTCAAAGCACAATCAATGTACAGTTACTAGGAAGTTATCGGTAAGTTAACAATGAGTTAATAATTAGTTAACAGTAAGTTACTAGTATGTTAACAGGAAATTGACAGAAAGTAACCGGTAAGTTAACAGTATTTTAACAGTAAGTTAGCAGTTTGTTAACAGAATGTTAATAGTAAGTTGACAGTATTTTAACAGTAAGTTAGCAGTATGTTAACAGAATGTTAATAGTAAGTTGACAGTAGGTCGATAGTAAATCCACAGTAAGTTATCGGTAAGTCAATAATAAGTCAACAGTAACAGTAAGTTATCAGTAAAATAACAGTAAGTTAAAGTAAGTTGACAGTAAGTTATCGGTAAGTCAATAGTAAGTCAGCGGTTAACAACAGTAATTCAACGGTAAGTAAACGGTAAGTTAACAGTTAGTTAACAGTAAGTTTTCAGTAACTTAACGGCGAGTAATTAAATAGTATGTTAACAGTTAACTGGCAGTAATTTATATCTTAATAGAGTCGCTTCAGACTGCACAATTAAAAAGGTTCAGTTGATTTTTCAATTGAAAACGGAGGTGTAAAAATGATCCAAATATAATATTTACTTATGCAGCTACGTACCTTGAATAATTTTTTTTTTTAAATATTCATCTTCTAGAAAGCTTCTTCCGTCTCCGTTACATCTAATTAAAATCTTGGTAGGTAGGTAGTGTAGTTACCTACCTACTTACAAAGTGGCAACACAAAAAAAAATCCCATATGGTAGCACTAAACCACCGCAGTCGTCGAGCTGACAGTGTTGGCACCTCCGGATCCGGTGGCTAATTAGACCGGCAGCGGGAAACAAAACTTTTTTTCAGCTGGTAAGAAAAAACTCAGCAAAACAACACGGCCTAATCTAATGCTGGCAACACCGGAATACCCAGGAATCAGCGTGGGCTTCCAGCACGGTGGTCCGAAACGTGAGAAGCTGCCACGGGTCCGTAATATTAGCCATTTCGCAGGTGACGAGATCACGTTTGAAAAGCTATAAATCATTTCCGATGACCGTTTTTTTCTGTATTGACATTGCGAAGTTGCGGTTGCGTGGACAATTAAATAAAGAGCTTTCAGGCGGAGTTGATTGGTTTTTTCCGGTGTTGTAAATTCAAATCGTTGTATTGCGTATGAAATTACTGTAATAAAGAGAGCTCTATATTGTGTACGAACAACACACACAGTGAACTAACTAACTTACCATCACGCCGCTTCTCCGTAAAGGTAGGCAGAGAGGATGGACCGCCGCATGACTCTGTCTTGACACACACTCCTTCATTGTCATCGTCTCAAGGTCTCATACATAATCTTAATTATTCTGATTCTTGAGGTGGCCCGACTCAAGTATTTGATTAACTTAATCGTGCCATGGCTTCCCCGGGCGCCCCCGTTTTCTTTTACAATTACAGAAGAAAAAATAATTGTTTCTAATAGTAGCAATCTTTCCAACTCTGTTTAACAACTAGTTAGATAGCATGTTCATACTTACCATGTTACTGTTGTTAATAATTCGATTAGATTTTTACCACACCTCATGTGAAGGGTGCTTTATAACAAAATTTATTTAGCCTACAATTTATCACTTTACAAATAAAAACAAATATTTTTATTACAACCAACAACTGACAAGGCTTAAAACTAGTGATTTACAACATTTGACTTACTACGAAGATGTATAGTAAGTGCCATTCAACTAAGACTTACTATAGTAGCAATGATAATGTTATATATTTCAGTGAATTATTTCTCAGCGAGTGAAAGAAGTAAATATGATTGGCAAAATTCAAAATGCAGGGGCGTACTTACCATTAAACGTTTTGGTGACTACAATAAACAGCTGAGTTGGGCCATAAAACCCTCTGCGCGGCAGCGCTGCACGGAGCCGCAAGAGATGGGCTATACGCTATACGCCATATTTACGCAGGACCGCTACGAGGGATACAGTTGTCTATGTAAAAAAGATAATAAAAATAAGGTTCCATTACAAAACAGAATAGTGACAAAAGATAAAATTGAATAAATGGAAGAAAAATAACAAACATCACAACTAACCTTACCCAAACCAAAACAAACTAATCTAACCTGACCCGTTATTTTATCATGTCCTGTATTGCGAAATAACTTTTATAGTGCCGTTTTTATGAAAAATCACCTCAAAGGCGATATTATTATATATGTAAATATTTATGTAGTATAATTCCATAAGAGAGACAACTATCGCAAGCTTCCAAGAATTTGCAATAGTGTAAACAAGTCATGTGAGAGGAATGGCAATTTTACTGAAACATAATATTTTTGCTAATTATTTTTGGGGTGTTATGCCGTGTTACGCTAACTCCTTCTTTAGCCAACGTAAATAACACATCTGCCCTGATGATGGACACAGCAATGCTGTCCGAAACGTTGGCTAAAGAAGGAGTTAGCGTAACACGGCATAACACCCCAAAAACAATTAGCAAAAATACTTTTGGCCGTGAAAATCTTAAATCATATTTGAAACATAATATCTTCATTGCCACGTTAATTAAAAATTGAACGCCATTTTCATCAAATCATCTTATCGAGTCTTTATAACTCTAGTTTGTTACGCTTTTATTTGCTGGTCTTATACCATTTTATAATATCCTTAATTCAAATTCTATATGGAATTACAATCTAACAATGAAAAAAATAATAATAATCGAATATTCTTACGTATGCATAGACAATTGAAAAAAATAAATGTGGTGAACTGCTCCAATTATACTTCTTCTTTGGAGACTCAGTGGATGATCTCTAGTATTATGAACGATGGGTAGACTAATAATAACAGAGTGTAGGTATACTATTAACACTGTTTACACTATTGTACAAGTTACTTGAAGGAAGTTTACTGTTAAAAAGACCCAGTAAGAAAGCAGACATACCCATTGATACCTAGTCATAATCATGCTACCGCTTTCATCCATTTAGACATATTTATGTTCATTGCCCCAATGCTAACGATGGAATCAATCTTAATAAAAAATTCCCGTTTTTTAATGTAAAAACACATGCTTAACTTTAAATCAATCCGTTCTCTTCGCCATCTTTCTACCTCCCTCTTACACATTCTATCATCTTACTTTATTGGTTTATTCAATTTCTTGTTGATATTTACATTTACTCAAAAGGAAGCGGTTAAGGTTATATACTTATTATTTATCTAATGTGTGGAGATACTTAATCATTGTATACTCGTACCTGTTGGTTTTAACGAATTTAAATTATTTATTTATTTATTTATTTTTCCATGTTCTCCGTAAAACGGTTATTCACCAATACATTATGGAGAAGATTATGTTTAAACCACTGAATGAACGCCTCGCGTTCTCGTGAAGGCTGGTTAGAAAGGACGCCCATTGATTCGTACGCCCGTGTGCACTGCACAAGCTGCGCACAAGGCTGTGGCGCCCCTTTTATATGTGCTGTATGATGCTACACTACTCATATTTCAGGGTGATTTGAAAAATGTTGTGAGCAGAAGGTTTATAGCGTACACCCTGTGTACGGTCTACAGTGTGCCCCTGTATCTCCGACTCCGACCCCTTGTATCATCCTCCATGAGACTGTATGGAAGTAATGTATGGAATTACCACGACACTTTGGAATGGATAAGGGTGTCATACTCCGTGGATTACGGTTCTAATTATTATTTTAAAACGATGTGTCACGAATTTAATAAGAAAATATAATAGAACGGTGGTGAATTTCGCATTAGCAGAGAATTGGCTTTTAGTATTCATGTATTTTTTTAACTGCATAAAATTAATATTTTCCCCTCTCTACATATACTTATATATAGATTATTTTATAATACAACTATCCCGTAGTATGGAAAGGTATCTAGTTTGGTGGATGAGAGACCAGGTTTCAGAAAGGTAGTTATGGACTAAAGGATAAAAATATATACATATTTATCTAGTTTCACAACTAAAGGATGTTGGAACTTGTACAATTTCACATCTGATTTTACTTTTGCTTGCTATTTATTTATGGAATTGGCAGAGGACGGATGAATGTACTAAATGCAGTAGAAATGGATGAACGGAGTGATAAAACTGTGTGACACCTAACTAAAAACTGTCTTAACTTACCGAAAATATGATTCTATCGACTTAGAAGGGGTCTCGTTCGATTCAGCACGAATGAAAACATAGTAAACGATACCATACTCAACCTAGTTTGTAAACATGTATTTTTCAAAAATTTCCCTCCTTCCCCTCACGCTTAGTCCTGTTCTGCCACTTGTTTTGGGCGAGTATGTTTCGAAGAGATGGAAAGGTTGATTGGAATATTGAAAGAAGTTTAGGTTAAATGAGGTTGGGTCAGTTTAGGTGTTTTTTTTCGTTCACTTATCTTCTCTTTTATTTAATCAATGCTTGTTTTGTCACCGTTCTGTTTTATCATGGAACCATTTTTTTTTCTAATACGATGCAATAAACAGATCAGTCGAAATTTTAATACATTTATCCATGGGCGTACCCTTCTCTAGGCAATCCATCTGCGGGCATTTGAGTTAATCATTCGCCCCGCGGGCCCCACATTAACCACTCCGCCAGGATATGATACGAGTCCCTGGGTGGATATTTTTCAATTTGCCTGAATGGTCTCGGGAACAGAAATGTGAATTTTATTGCTGACATTTCTCGCCTAGGCGCCGCGCGAGGTGTCGCCCCCCTCCCCCGCCGAAACGCCGAATTGGTACGCCACTGGATGCGGCCCCTTTACATAAATACATACTATTTATATTACAAAAATATTTCAGGGGTGCAAAAAACAGTCTCGTTCTGACACCGCTACCGTCAACACCTTACAAGTGATCGCTCCGCATTTACCTGTGCACCTGTGTTTTTCCAAGTGTTAATCCTGACCGCAACTCTGGGTTATCTCGCCCGTTCACTAATTACCGTTCCTACCCGGCTTAGCAACCAACAGTGGAATCTCCCGCCTCGCTAATCACCGTTCTCACCTGGCATAGTAACAATCAGTGACATTACAGTTTCAAACACAAGTTCGTGGAATTTTCCGCCCGTTACCAACTCGTTAAAAACATTTATTATTTTACAAAAGTGAAAGTTACCAACCACAGTTTTATACGCGTCAAAGGTCCCCTAAGTGATCTTAGTGAAAAATAAACAATATTAAAACAATCAACAGCGCCGCCAACCTCACGTTTCCGTTTGCCGCCGCTCTGTTCTGTGCCAACATACAGTCCACCGATTGCCACGAGCCCCTCCCGTGTCTATAATCGAAGTTTTTAAATAATCTAAGTAATCAAGTCATCGTGCCTTCACGTTTTTCTCTGACTCATAAAGTTTTTTCGTGTAAGTGCCCACCGCCGTAGACATTTTGTGCCACAGTTTATACAGTGACTTTGAACTTTTGTGCTGACCCCAGTGTTTGTAGTCTATAGTGCATTCCGCCTGAAAGAAGAGTAGGGCCATCACTAGCCACCAAACCTGTGCGTCCCACAAAATCAGCGCTGTGTATCTCCACCGACCAGTCCAGCTCTACCATCGAACTCAGTAAGTCTTTTGTCTTTTGTTATATTTGGCATACAGTCTCTCCAAGTTGTAAACTCACTTTTATTCCTGTTTAAATTCCATACTAAGTTCATTTAATTTCTCCTTTAATTTACGTCATGGCTTCCCCCCGCTCTCAATCATCCAGCCCCACAGAGATGGAAAATGAATTGATCGACCTTGAGTTGGTTTCATTCTTAGATGCACGTCCAGATAAAAATACTATTTCTTTAGAGGAAAAAATCCATGTATTTAACCTAACACATCGGCAATATGAGCTGGCACGCTCACCATCCAACTCTTCCCCAAACGCAGGGAATATTACCCCAACTAATTCCATCATCCCCCCTCCTCACCCAATTGCTACCTCCTCCGGCCACTATCCAGCATCCCCAAATGTTAGCAACCGCAAGCGCCCCACCTCATTCTCTTCTAATGCCAGCGAATGCTCTGATGCTGACGAATCGGCATCAGAGTATTCGGAATCGGACTCATCCTTTGGTACCGAGGACATGCCATGGGAGACGGTCAAACTCTCCCGTAAAAGAAACAGAGATAGGAAATCTCCCACAACCTCCCCCACCAACATCGAGCCGTCCTCCCCATCAAAAAAAAAACAACAGCTCTTACCAATCACCGTTGAGGCCGTCCAAGACATGCCTTCCATCCAGCCGACTACCATTTCACCACCCCCCCCACCCGCCACCCCTCCCCCGAGCTCTCCCATTCCTCAATCTACCCCTCAAGTAGTAGTCACAAACTCTAGAATCCCTCCAGTGGTGCTCCACTCAAAAACCGGTTGGGCAGCCCTGGAGAAGTCCCTCTCCGACAAGGGTATAGATTTTTACGCCAAGAATCTATCAAAAACCCTCAACATTCACCCGAAAACCCCTCGTGATCACCACCGTATCACTAAAACTCTAACGGAAAAAAATATAGACTTCCACTCGTTCAAACTCAACGAGGTCAAACCTCTCAGGGTCGTGCTCAGGGGCATCCCTGAAGAAATAACAAGCCAAGAGGTCAGCGACGTACTTGGCTTAACATACCCTGTTCTCTCGGTTCACCGTATGCGGACAGGCCCTAACCGCCGTGAGATTCCTCTCATGCTAGTAAACCTCACTAAAAATGAAATATCCAAAAAAATTTTTACCGATCTAACCCAAATCCTCCACCTTAAAATCGTAGTAGAGCCCCAGAGAAAGAGACTGTCCGTTGGACAATGTCACAGATGTCAGTTTCACGGACACTCGTCTTCATGCTGCAACGCGACTCCGCGTTGCGTTAAATGTGGCGAAAACCACCCAACGAGCGCATGCACAAAGCCCCCCACGACTCCCGCTAAATGCGCTCTTTGCGCAGGGCCTCATCCGGCCAATTACAAAGGTTGCCCCCAACGCCCTGCTCCCCGTTTTTCCAACCGGTTCCAATACGTAAACCCTCAAAATATCCGCCCCCTCATGCAATACCCAGTACGGAACCCAAATTCCTGGCCTCGTCCCTCCTTCACAAATTTTAACACTCCTAGGATCCCCCAAGCCTCCCAACAATACCGACTAGAAAGACCCCCAACAACCCAAAACATCGAACCTCTATCTCAAGTTAACCCCCCCGTCGCATCTACCTCAGCACCTAACCCCCCGCCCGTGACCACCGTCACCTACCCGCCTCTACCCGAACCCACTACCCTGCCCCAAACCTCACCCAACGCCCCACCACCCCCACCCCAAAACCTCCCAGCTAATCTTATTAAAGCCCTCCAAAACGCTGCCGCCCAACTCAAAACTGCCATGGAGATGAACTCTAGGCTGCTCTCCAACGTTCAAATACTTCTCAACTCTATCCAGTAATATCATTAAAATAAAATCTCTTTTTGTATTATTCATTTTTATTTAAATTCATTATAAATAATAATTAAAATCTCCAACAACCATTAAAATCTTTTAAAATGTCCAGACAATGTAGAAAACCATCAAATCTTCAAGCTGCATACTGGAATGCAGACGGTAAAGTAAAAGATTTCCGAGGAGAAATCCTTCAATTTCTGATGGATTTTAACCTCGATGTTCTCCTAATTAACGAAACCTGGCTAAAACCCAGCAAAACAATTAAATTTCCGAATTACATAACTTACCGCACCGACCGAACCCACTCTTCAGGCGGTGGCACCGCAATCATTGTTAAATATTCAATCGACCACTGTATCATAAACTGTCCCTCTTCAGAAAATATCGAAACTACCGCTATAGTCATAAATACTCTAAATAATGGTCCAATTAAACTCATTTCCGCGTATAGCCCCCCCAAAAGAAAATTCACTGCCCCGGACCTCGACAAACTCTTTGATAATTCCTTACCCACAATAATTGCAGGCGATTTAAATTCAAAACACGGCTCTTGGCATTCCCGAACCACTAACACTAAGGGCAGAATTCTTTTTAATTACGTAGCCGACAAATCACTTATAGTATCTGCCCCCGATATTCCCACATTTTTCCCCAAAAACGCAAATCACGACCCAGACGTCTTAGATATAATAATAATGAAAAATTGCCCCTTACTCTACACCCTTCAAACTGTTAAAAAATTATCTTCTGACCACGATCCTATACTCTTGTTTTTATCTGACGGCTCCCTACCTTCAGTACCTTCTCATAGATCTACACGTAAAAAAATTCAATGGCAAAAACTCCCCAAACTATTAGAATCAGTCAAAGTTCAAACATCAATTACCGACGAAGAAAGCCTCAATTTAGCCACTAAAAATTTCACTAACGATATAAAATCAGCCGTAGACCTTGCCACCGTCGAAGTCGCGAATGATAAACACAGACCCGACCTTCCCGCAGAACTGAAAGAACTTATAAGAGAAAAAAACTTCGCCCGAAAGGAATGGCAAAGATTCTCAAACCCGATCGATCGCATTCGTATGAATCGTCTCTCTCACCAAGTAAAAGTCGAACTCCAAAAATACAGAGACGAACAGTGGCACGACTTCATCTCCACTCTCGACGACGACAGAACAGCCTTTTGGAAACTCTCCAAAACCCTTAGAAAACCCCCGACCAGAATAAGTCCCCTTACGGGCCCAAAAGGCACAGTGTATTCCTCTAGAGACAAAGCCGAGACTTTTGCCGACAGTCTCGAAGAACAATTTTCCCCGACCACGACCTACGATGACCCTCAATTCGTTTCAACAGTAGAATCAACAGTCTCATCCATCCTGACAGAAACCCCCACAGACAATCCAATCCCGTTCACAACCCCTCAAGAAATTTCCAAAATTATAAAATCTTTGAAAACAAAAAAATCTCCCGGTCCCGACTTAATATCAAATAAAATTTTAAAATGCCTCCCCTCCAAAGCCATTTGCTCTTTCACAGCCATCAGCAACGCATCCTTTAGACTTCGTTTATTCCCAAAAGACTACAAAACTGCAGACGTTATCCTTATCCCTAAACCTGGTAAAGACCCCCTCCAAGCCATAAACCACCGACCGATTAGCCTGCTTCCCTGTGCAGGTAAAATTCTTGAAAAGCTTATCCTCGCTAGATTGAAAAAAATAGTCGACGATTTAAAAATCATCCCCGACTTTCAACACGGCTTTCGATCGGGCCACTCAACTCTCCACCAACTTCTGCGGGTGGTCGAACAAATTACAAACGGATTCAACTCTCGCCAACACACTGTAGTCCTCTCCCTAGACGTCTGCAAAGCATTCGATAAAGTCTGGCACAGAGGTCTCATTTATAAAATGTACCTCCTCGGTATCCCCCTTTCAATGCTTCAACTCATAGCTAATTTTATTAAAGACCGTAAATTTAGAATCAAATTAGATGGAATTTTTTCCACAGTGAGATTGCTAAGAGCAGGTGTCCCTCAAGGCTCTATTCTCTCGCCAGCTCTTTTCAATATATACCTAAGCGATATCCCCCGCCCTAGCATTCATAACTTTCGCACCAAAAAAACCAAAATAGGCAAATTTGCAGACGACACTGAAGTCATGTCGACTTCAGTAAGCGAAATGACCGCTACACGACGCGTCCAAGACCACGCGTCGAAACTAGAATCATTTTTTAAACAATGGCGAATTAGCATCAATCCCTCAAAAAGCGCCGCTTGTGTTTTCTCCCGTAGACGCCCTAAACGACCCCCTAACATCCACTTGTTCGGCGAAAACGTACCTTGGAAAAAAAAACATTAAATACCTCGGAGTAACTCTAGACAGCAGACTAACTTGGAAAAAGCATTTAACAGAAACTCTAAATTCAGCAAATAAAACTCTTGCAGCCCTTTATCCCATGATATCTAAAAATAACAAAAAATTATCTCCAAGGAACAAACTACTAATATATAAATCCACTATAAGACCTAAACTCACTTACGCTAGCCCTATCTGGGCACACGCTTCAGAGCCCCAGCTAAAAAGACTACAAACATTTCAAAACAAAGCCATACGCATTGCCCTGGGAGCTCCTAGATGGATGAGGGTTGCTCAACTACATCGGGACTCTGAAGTTCCCCTCCTTAAAGACCATATCTTAAGTCTCGCGGAAACATTTTATGCGGGCCTCCCCACCCATGAAAACGCGTCCATCAACTGTCTCGCACAGTACGATGTAAATGAAATAACTACCTTTAAAAAACCCAAACAAATCCTCCGTAAACCTTAAATCCCCCATATTGCAGCCATGTTTCCTTGCAAAAATATTTTAAAAACACAACCAAAATTAAATTAAAATTTATCCTACAACCAATTTTAAAATCATGATGAAAGAGAAAGGGGCCTTTTTGGCCCGGAGCTCTATATGCCAATATTTCAAAAGTCAAAAGTCATTTCAGGGGTGGGAGCAACGAGCATCGTACACGGGCATATTATATTTCTCAAATATGAATCAATTTATTCTGAAAAACAGTAGGTACCTAAAGTGTATAATATTTTGTGCCTAAGTCTAACTCAGAGATATGCTTTTGATATCACAATAATTATACTTGTTCATTATCTTATGGTAAGAGAACAACTCATCGAACGCAAGAAAATATCATATTTTACAGATAAAATGTAATTACACAGTTGACAGTTCACTCTTTTTTCAAATCTTCTGTCTACCAAGAATAATAGATTTACGATATACAATTTATTCTTCTTTGTTTTAACTTTATTCAGACAGGTAGGTTCTTTAAATTTTCTTCAGGCAGGTAGGTTCTTTAAACTATCTTAAAGAATTTAGGTACCATATCACTTACAAGACAAAAAACGATTGAACATAATCATAATGAAATTATTTATATTTTAGTAGAAGCTCTTACATTATTTTATTTTAACAGAATCAAATCGTGCAGCTAAATTTTTCCAGTAAAGGTTATATCGCATTTTGGAACGAACTGGTAGGTACCTACCCTACCTAAAGTGGATAATATTTTATAGATATAGGTCTAACTAAGGTGAGACTGCGGTAGATATCCCAATATTTATAGTGTTAGAAAATATTAAATAAACTAAAACATTTTTACAATTTACCTTATTTTTCATCAGCAATAATTTCAATGCCATTGGAGAACAGATTCATTAAAAATAATTCTACTACTAAATTAAAAAATTCAAATTAAGAACCTATTTTTTTATATCTTACTACTTTGACGATTTACTGGAAAAAATAGAAGTTACAATTAAAAAGGCTTTTTAAATGTGAATACCGCACAAGAGTCCCTAGTCTCAACCGCCTGAAGCCAGTGAGACTATTGCATATCCAATTGAGGTATGTTGTGAGGCTAAAGGTAGTGGGGAAGGGGAAGGAGATAGGGAAGAAAAAAGTGGGTAAGTAACTGTCTATTCAGATCACACACAACACAAATAAAAATTTAAAAAATACTTCGGGAAATGAACCCGTGACCTCCAGATTGCTAGTCGAGAGCCTTAGCCCTCGACCCCAGATGCCATCAAATGTTTATTTATTTATTTATTTATTTATTTATTTATTAACGCCGATTATAGCGGCTTTTACAAAAGAATAACATTTTTTTTTACTTATTATAAATACAGAATATACATAGATAAAAAAAATATAAATACAAAATACATAAAAGAGAACAATAGAAATGGTTATTATAAATACAATGCAACAATGTGTATATATAAATATATAAACAATTAATTTACAATAAATCCCGGATAAACTAATACTTTAAAACTGTATTTGGTTATATTCAATCAGAGAAGCGCTGACATACAGTTTTAATTAGGTGGTGTTTGTATGAGGATAAACTAGCAATGTTTATAGATTCATCCAAAACATATTTATTACCAAGTACATGTAGGCGATTCATTATGGAATTGAGTTCAGCGTTAGATCCTGTATTGTTGCAGTGATAAGGTAATTTGAAACGAACTGATCGACTAGGTACACGGAAACATATTAGCGAAAGAAGTTCAGGGGAGTTCAACAGGTTGGTAATGATTTTAAATAAATAAAATAGGTCAAAACAAATTCTTCTTTCTTTTAATGTATCGAGTCCCAATAAATGTAACAGAGAGGGGTAATTAATGTTTTCGATGAGTATTCCCAATTTAAAATTAATATAACGTAAAAATTTATGTTGGACGCGCTCAAGGGAATTCTCATGTACACTGTAGTAAGGACTCCGAATGGTGGTGTTAAATTCTAGTTGGCTTCTAACAAGTGAAGTGTAAAGTAATTTGACAGTTTTTAAATTTTTAAAATCCTTTGAAATCCAAATGTATTTAAAATTGGAAAAAAACTAGTTTTGTTTTATTAATCCCTTCCTATATGACGGAATATTACGCCAATAATCAACGACATTGTTTTTACAACTTACAACCTCAACTAGAAAGTATTTTTTAAATGTTTCTACAAAGAAAGAAAGAAAAGAGCATTAATATATAAATATACCTAAGAATAATTTATCTACTTACTACATACCTACCAGGCAAGACAGGTAACACAATGAGTTGAAGTCATGCCACAACCGTTTTTGTACAATCTGCTTTTTGAACATGGTAAAGCACTTAACAATTGCATTTAGCTCCGTGGCGTCATGTCGATATAGTTGTTAGGTAGTTATGATTTTTTTCTAGTCACAGCCAACTAACTAACTGTAGTAGTCCCAGAGAGAGATCGTAGATAGTATTTCATTTATTATTATGCATTCACACACCTAGTGATATTTCAATAATATAAGTATTACAATTATTATTATCATTATTCATATAAGGATATTTCATTATATGCATAATTAATTATTTTCCCATTTGATCTCTTGTGAGTTGACGTGTTGTTCTTGTATTGATTTGTATTTATTTTGCTTATATAATGCACTTGCATAATGTTGATTGACTAGATGATCATTTGTGGAAAAGTGTGTGGAAGGGTTTAGTTTTTTCCTATGTGGAAGATTTAACCCGGACATAAAATCTGAAAATTAAAAAAAATTCAAAAAAGTATTACCATAAAGTCAATGTATTTCCTTTTGAAGAGCTTTTCAGTATTTCAGCATTCCTCTTCTATTTCCCGACAAAACGAAAATTTTCGTTCTCCGTTTCTAGTAATTTTGCATAGATGGGTACTGGGTAGATACTGGGTACTGCGTGGCACTCGGTACGTTGTTTCATACATAATATTGCTTACATTTCACATGTTACGGCCTCAGGGTCGGGGTACGTTCTCAGAAGTAAGTATTGTGCTTTTCAGTGGAAATTTCATATGTGGCTTTTCAGTTTATGGCGCTCTCAGAGGCGAAAGAATTGTGGGAGCGTTTCACAATTATTGTGCCGAAAAATACTGTGACCATATTTCATAAAAAAAAAAAAATAAAATTTTAAACTTTTTTTTTAATAAATGACTTTTGTAAACTAATTAATTTCAAAAAAGGTGATTGAGAGATAGAAGCTGTACATGGATTAACATTATTTTATACAGACTTCCCTTTCAAACACGCCATAGTTACCTACCTACAAAGTGATAATTTACATGACATTGCGCTTTGAATGAGCTTTATTAATATGAGATATATATTTTTTTAAATTAACCCCACACAGGAGGACCTGAGAAAATTAATTTCCCTCAGGCCCTATGTCATTTTTGGGGAGCTATGTGTAGGGTCTTTTTAGGGAAATTAAGGAGAGGAAGTTCTGGTAAGGAAAAAGGTATGAGGGGTGGGTAGGAAACTAGGGATTAATGTGTCCAGGAGTGATGGACGTATAAATCTGAGACTGAATGAGAGAATATAGTTGGAAAGGTCAAAGGGTCTCCCCAAACCAGCCTCTCCCGATCTGGCACGGCACGCATTTGGTGGGCAGGCGCATCCTGAACACACCTCACCTAATGAACCCGCGTACCCCTGCTAAACCATCAAACTTAGCGAACCATTTGGGGTGACCTCTGGCAGAGGTGTTGGTTATCCAATAAATGGCTCCAGGGCCTGCGGTACCCAAATCCGTCTCCCAAATAGAAGTTTTTTGCAATTGAAATATGTTGCTCTGATGCAATAAAATTGAACATGTCATGCTGAAACATTTAACAAAGGCATACTACCTAATTAAGACGTGAACTAACAACGGATATAAAACCTTTACATGATTATTTACATCAATCAATTTTATGGCAATGTGTATGTAAGTCATCCCGCTGTAGATAATTTTATGGCAATGTGTACGTGAGTCATCCCGCTGTAGATAATTTTATGGCAACGTGTATGTGAGTCTTCCCGCTTTAGATAATTTTATGGCAACGTGTATGTGAGTCTTCCCGCTGTAGATAATTTTATGTCAATGTGTATGTGTCTACTGCAGATATTTTGTGACACTTTATATTAATTTCACGAGATAACTATTTCGCATCCTACGTAGTAATAAAATAAGTTATTTAATAAATAAGATGAAGAAAGTAATAATATAGTATATTATTTGTCATGAACAACTTTACCATGCACTCATTAAAATCAAAAATAGTAAATCGGTATATTATGTATGAATATTTGCCATTCAAAGAAATATTAGAAAGAAGAGATCCCATATAACTAAGTACCTCAACAACGCAGGGGGAGATTGTACGTAGAAACTTTGAATACGATAATAACACTTTTTAGCTGGGGCGCACAAACACATAAAGGAATTTCAATATTGTAACATTTTTACTGTTAGGTGGGGACATCGGCGAAATTAGAAAGATAACATTCAATTTCTCAAGAGCGCGTATGGAAAACTAATAAAGTTTCATCTCTTTTCAGCGAATCGTGTTTCTAGGGGTTGTGGAGATGTTCAATTCGTGGAAAAAAAATTGTCGTCATAATTTTCAATAAATTTTTGCTCAAACTTATAGGTTAGAGCTAATATGAATGTTCAGTTTAGGTAAAAGTGTTTTTTCAAATTGTAAGTGTTGATTTAGACGCTACTTCCCTATTTAATTTATTTGTAGACTTACTTGGATGTTTTAATGTGTTAAAAATATTTATATTGTATTTATTATTTTCTTTTTATATGTTTTGATCAAACTTGTAAGCAAATAGCTAAAATTAAAATCAGTTTAGCTAAATGTTTTTTTTTTCTCAAATATTGTGCAATGATTTTAGTGTGAACGTATTTACTTTATTCGTAGATTTACTTCGAATTTTGACTGTGTTCCATTTTCATAGAGTTATTAATCAAAGCGAGGGAGTTGCTTTGGAAGTTGAATTCGTAGAAGCAAAATAGAAAGAGATGTACGGGAAGGAAAGAAAGTCATTTGAGAAAGGTGCACAAAGAAACTGACTAATTTATTAAATTTTTTGTCAAACTGGTATTCCTGTTAAAAACGGGACTGCAGGCCTTTAACGAATGAATTGACATGTTTCCCAGCAAACTGTCGGTAAAACACGATTATGTTATTAGGATATCGAAGCACGTGTTCATAAATTTACATATATTAGGAAAAGAACATCTGCATAAACACGTGTTCCAATATATTCTAAATGGACTAATATTTTACTATGAAATAGATTGAAATCACGATTTTGATTGTATACATTTTAATAAATCAGCCATACTCTTTTTCTCCCTATGATTCTCAAGAATTATAATTTTGGAAATCATATCCGTAAAGCAGAAAATCTGTTTGTCTGATGCGTAAAAATTATTCGAACAACGAACGACATAAAAATGTAATAGTTCAACCCGGGCACCCCTGCTAAGTCACCAAACGTGACCTATGGCAGATGTGTTGGCTATCCAATAAATAGTTTCCGGGGCGGCGGTACCAAACTGATAAGTAATTACAGAATAACCCAATGAAGAAAATTTAAAAAATATTATTTATATCGATAAAACCGTGTATTTTAAACACGCAACAATATTAGTATTAATTTGTACTAATGTACTAAAGGTTTATTTGTGTGAAAAATGTTTGAAAAAATGTTCACCTTGGATTTTAGATATTACCTGCTTTATGTTGCGAACTGCTTTAGTATTCAGGCAGTAAAGATTGATTAATTAACAGCCTTGTTTGGAAATCATTAGAAGTACGTACCATTAGTATTTCTACCAATTGTTTTGAGCTGTTTATTATCCACGAAATTTCCAATTAACTTCGCAACTTTGTGCACACGTAAAAACATATTATGAATATTTGTTCCTAATTAAATTTAATATTGTATTTGACTGTTCCTTTCAGAGGTGAACCATAAATTATGTACCGGACGGTGTGTACCGCTCTCGGCGGCCAACATTTCATAATGGTCGAAGCGCGGAGCCGGAGCGTGGTTTTAGAACTTACGTTGAGCTTCGATACCTCGAGTCCCGCTCGCCCCCGCGTCACTTCCCCTCAGCGCGGGCGCCCGGCCGGCCCCAGGCGACCGCCTGGAACCAATCAACGCGCCCGTAAGCAACGCCGTACGGCAAAACATTTTGAATTGAAGATTTATTGAAATGTTTAGACTAAGTTTGAGAGAGTTTGGCCGTAGATATTACGAAATAAAATACATTGATAAAACGGCCGGACTCTCCTAAACATAATTAGTTAATAAAAATTAGTATTAATTTAGAATTAAGAAAATTAATTACGATTTCCCCTGAATATGTTGGGCCGGGGACCCCCACACTGAATGAATTATGTACAACTGATTAATAAATAAAAATGCTAGGGAGGAGTGGTTAGGATTGATTAAAAGAGCATAAAGAGTAGAGTAGTTCTAAAGGTTGTGACCTCCGCTAATTAAATCTTAGCGGACGTCACAGCCCGCGGATCATCAACACCCCGCGAATGAAGGCAGCGCGTCGACCCGCCCTCCCCAAAGTCGGGAGAGGGGGATTGCACAATAAATACGGCGCGCCAGCCTTCAGCTCTCTCTCTCTGCCTTGGACCGCCACCAGCTACTCTACTCTGCTCTTCCCGACCACTTCTCTCTGGATCTGAACTTGGATACTTCTTTGACTTGGCTCCCCCCTGGATTTCTGCCCCTGCCTGCCTCCTCCCGCACCGAGGATAAAGCAGATTCCGGCCCCGAACTGAGCAAGGATAAAGAAGATTCCTGTACCGACCGGAGCAAGGATAAAAGCAGATTCCTTTACCGACCCGAGCAAGGGTAAAGCAGATTTCTACCCGGACCTAGCGGCTAACTACGGACTGACCGGCCCCCTATATTACAGTCTGTGTAAAAGACCTAGCTGGTCGATTACATAGTGGTCCTTTCGAAACGGATCTAGTCACCAGCCGCTAAGATGTCCCGATCGCTCCGCTCTGGCAAGGGCGCCCGTGAAGAGGGCGCTACCGAACGAGACGACACACGCCGCGGCCCCGAAGTGCCCGGCCCAACCCCAGCAGCAGCCCCCGGCCCAGATCATGCCGGACCTGCTGCACATCAAGCTGAACTGGCTAGAGCACGAGCTGCCCCAGCAGCGGCTCTGGCCACCGCACCCGCCCCTGCCGCAGTCTCCGCGGATGAGCGCCTCACATCAGACAGCGAGGCTTCCACAGAGAACACTCTCCGCCAGCTGCAACGAGAACTGCGGGCCGAGAGAAAACGCTCCCGGGACTCCGCCCGGCAGATCGAGCAACTAATTGCCGCGCTTGGAGCTTCAAGGCTGCCGCTCGAGACACCACAGCCGCTCGATTCATCGCGGCTGCCCGAGACGTCACAGCATGCCGCCAAGCCGACCGCAGCATGCGAGCCGCCCCGCCTGGAGGCCCAACCCCGTGCTTTCGAAGCACATCTCCCGCCAACCACGCCAGATCTTACAACCCTGGCGGGAGGCGGGCCATTCCCTGGAAACCCGACGGCGAATGAGACTGCCCGCCACACGCAAGATTGGGTAAACTCCAGACAAGACCCGTTCGCACACTTCACCGCGGCTGTGGTAGACGCCATCCGCAGCTCACAGTCTGGAAGTACCCCGAGAGCCCAGGAGGAAGACAACCGGATGGTTTCCCTCATCGCCCGGCAATCTACAGCCAAGGACCTGCCGACATTTTCCGGGGACCCGGTTGAATGGCCGACCTTTCACGCACAATATCAACAATCGACGGTGACATGCGGGATGACGGCTGCTGAGAATCTAATAAGATTACAGCGCGCGCTGCGCGGAAAAGCGCGCGATGCCGTCAACCCTCTCCTGATGGACCCCGCTCAGGTCCCAGAAATCATCGACGTGCTGAAGCACCGTTTCGGCGGCGCACACGCAATTGCCGCCATGATGTACGATAAAGTGAAGAAATTGCCGCTCTTACCTGAAGATGCCTCCAACGAAGCAATAGTGGAATTTTCGGGAACTGTTCAAAATGTCGTCGCCTCGCTAGGTAACTTGTCGGACAATTACCTAAGCAACCCGGCACTACTCAGTGAGGTGGCCTCGAAAATGCCGCTGGCCCTACGCATCGCGTGGCTCGACAAGGTCGCGGACAGTGCTGCCGCTGCCGATATCCACCAGTTCGCAGCGTTCCTGAAGCGGCTGGCAAATGCCGTCCCGAGGTCGGGTCTCGTTGACCCCTCCCGGACATCTCGGACCCGTCGCGACCAAGTGCACGTGCAAAGCACTTCGGCGGTGAGAAGTGAGAAGATCGCGGTAAATAGTGAAAATTGCGCAAAATGCAACAGTTTGCACAAATTACGAGAGTGCCCGCAGTTTGCCGCGATTGACATTCCCGCCCGGTGGGACTTAGTGAAAAGTGCGCGCGTGTGCCACAAGTGTCTAGACAAAGGGCATTACACGCGGGTGTGTAAATTTCGCACGAGCTGCGGCGTTGGCACGTGCCGCCTGTCACACCATAAACTGTTACATGACCCCGCGAGGTACAATACAGCTCCTTTCGTCGCGAGTGAAACTGTGAACACGACTTGGTTCGGGCAAAGTTCGGTTTTGCTTAAGGTAGTTGCGGTGAAAGTATGTGGCCCGAAGGGGCAAGTGTCTACCCACGCGCTGCTCGACGAGGGGTCAACCGTGACCCTCGTCGATGCCGAACTCGCCGATATAGTGGGGGTGCGCGGACCACCCCGTGGACTCCGTATACATGGTGCCAATGGGATGTGCTCATCAGATAGCGCATCCCAGCGTGTTAAACTTTCCGTGCGTGGTGACGGGGCCGAATACTCCATTATCGCAAACACAGTGTCTGACCTAGATCTCCCGCGACAAACAGTGGCCGGCCGCCGGCAAGTGAAACCACGGCTATTAATCGGCCAAGACAATGTACATTTGATCGTGTCGCGGGAGGTCCAAGAAGAAGATGGCGGCCGCATGACGTCACGAACCGCGCTCGGCTGGATCAAACATGGGGGCACCCGGCGTGACGTAGACAGCGGCACCACGCTTAATATGATCGGCGAAACGGCTGAAATGGGCAAAATCGGCGAACTCATCAAAAGGCACTTTTCAGTTGACTCGCTTGGCGTGACCGCCGTGAGCCGGGTGTCCGCAGATTCACAGCGTGCCGAGGCCCTCATGGAAAGCACAACGCGCCCCCTAAGTACAGGCAGGTGGGAGACCGGCCTACTATGGAGAGAAAATAACTCATGGCTGCCCGACAACCGGCAGTGCGCCGTAAACCGGCTAAGCGCGCTTGAACGAAAACTGGGAAGGAACCCTGAACTGGCGGCGGCGTATTCGGCAAAAATTGCGCAATTATTAGAGCGCGGTTACGCCGTCAAGCTATCCGACGCCGAGGCAGGCGCACAGGCAAAGAGAAAGTGGTACCTGCCTCACTTCGCAGTTACCAACCCAAATAATCCCGGTAAACTGCGTGTGGTATTTGACGCCGCTAGCCGTTGCCGGGGTACATCCTTAAACGACCGGCTACTAACCGGGCCCGACCTCCTATCATCGCTGTTCGGCAACCTGCTACGGTTTCGTGAGGGCAAGATTGCCATAGCCGCTGACATCGAGGAAATGTTCCTCCGAATCCACATAAAGAAGGAGGACCAGCTTTCACAACTTTTCCTGTGGCGAGCTACGCCACTGGAGGCAACGGTTACCTACCGGTTAACCTCCATGATGTTCGGCGCTACTTGTTCCCCGAGCAGTGCCCAGTATGTACGTAACAGGGTGGCCGAGCAAGGTGCCGCGGAATTCCCCGCCGCCGCCGCCGCTGTACGCAATAAATTTTATATGGATGACTACCTGGACGCGGCCGACACCGTGAGCGAGGCCGCAGCGCTGGTACGAGGCGTCAGCACACTTCTATCCCGGGGAGGCTTTTATCTCGCCAGCTGGGCCTCCAATGTGCCCTCCGCAATCCAGAGCATACCGGCGGACAAAAAAGCAAAGTCGACCGTCACGATAAATAGCGGCGCCGGCGCAGATACCGAGAAGGTGCTCGGTCTAGCGTGGGACCCAGTCGGCGACCACTTCATATATGATTTCAAGGAGACGGAAGCAGCTGAGCTCGTCCGGCACCCAACAAAGAGGCAGCTGCTGAGCACCGTTATGAAGATCTTTGACCCTGTGGGGTTCGTGGCCTGCCTCACCGTGCGATCAAAAATCCTCCTTCAGGACGTTTGGAGGTCCAACGTCGGCTGGGACGAGCGTATCCACGACACGCACGCGGCGCGGTGGGCCGGCTGGATAAAGGCGCTGAAGGCAATTAACATCCGAATCCCGCGGCGTTGCCTCCAACAAAAGAATGGAGAGTTTGAGCTTCACCTCTTCTGTGACGCCTCTGAGGCCGCATGTTGCGCAATAGCGTACCTGGTGGAGACAAACCAAGAGGGAAAACACGCCACCTTTCTGGCGAGTAAATGTAAGGTGGCGCCCCTCAAACCTCTTTCTATCCCGCGGCTCGAACTACAAGCGGCACTTATGGCAGCCCGCCTCGCAGTCAGCGTGAGAAAGGAGATGCAGTGCCGCATTAATAAGACTACATACTGGACAGACTCCACCACAGTCCTGTGCTGGCTGCGGACGGATCCAAGGAGCTACTCAGCGTTCGTCTCCAACCGCCTGGGTGAGATTGACGACCTATCATGCGTCAACGAGTGGAGATGGGTCCCGACTAAGCTTAACCCGGCGGATATTGGTACTCGCGACATTGAGATGCCTGTCCTGACGCCCAGTGGACCGTGGTTCTCGGGACCACCTTTCATCACCGCTCCGGAGAACGAGTGGCCAACGCAAAAAGGCCACCACATGCAGCCCGAAGAAGGCCTCTTGGAGGTGAGGACAAAGTTCGTAGGCCTCACCATCACCAAGGAGGAGGCCTTACCCAATCTCAAACGTTTTTCGTCGTGGCTACGGTTGGTCCGAACTACGGGATGGATGCTGCGCTTCATTAGGAGGTGTCGAGAAGGACCCCGCCGCGCTCATCACGAGGGCCCTCTACGCGCCGGTGAAATCCGCGCCGCCGAAACACTCTGGGCCCAGAAATGTCAATACAAAACATTTAGAGCAGAGATCCGATCCCTACGCAATGACGCGCCGGCGCCGGTTGGCAGTCGGCTCAATGCCCTTACCCCTTTCCTCGGGCAGGATGGGGTTCTGAGAATGGGCACACGGCTACAAGCCGCAAAGGTAGCCCAAAGCGTACGAACCCCTGTCATACTAGATGGGGACGACCCGTACACACGTTTGCTAATCTCCCATTACCACAAGAAGGGAGGTCACGCTAGCACAGAGCGAACGATGGCTGACTTGCGTGCAAGTTTCTACATTCTAAAACTACGGACGAATATTAGAAAAATAACGCACGCATGCACCACATGCCACGCGCGAAAAGAAAAACCGCACCCCCCGCTAATGGGCCAACTACCCGCCGCCCGACTAGCCCACCACGTGCGCCCGTTCACTTTTTGACTTTTGAAATATTGGCATATAGAGCTCCGGGCCAAAAAGGCCCCTTTCTCTTTCATCATGATTTTAAAATTGGTTGTAGGATAAATTTTGATTTAATTTTGGTTGTGTTTTTAAAATATTTTTGCAAGGAAACATGGCTGCAATATGGGGGATTTAAGGTTTACGGAGGATTTGTTTGGGTTTTTTAAAGGTAGTTATTTCATTTACATCGTACTGTGCGAGACAGTTGATGGACGCGTTTTCATGGGTGGGGAGGCCCGCATAAAATGTTTCCGCGAGACTTAAGATATGGTCTTTAAGGAGGGGAACTTCAGAGTCCCGATGTAGTTGAGCAACCCTCATCCATCTAGGAGCTCCCAGGGCAATGCGTATGGCTTTGTTTTGAAATGTTTGTAGTCTTTTTAGCTGGGGCTCTGAAGCGTGTGCCCAGATAGGGCTAGCGTAAGTGAGTTTAGGTCTTATAGTGGATTTATATATTAGTAGTTTGTTCCTTGGAGATAATTTTTTGTTATTTTTAGATATCATGGGATAAAGGGCTGCAAGAGTTTTATTTGCTGAATTTAGAGTTTCTGTTATATGCTTTTTCCAAGTTAGTCTGCTGTCTAGAGTTATTCCGAGGTATTTAATGTTTTTTTTCCAAGGTACGTTTTCGCCGAACAAGTGGATGTTAGGGGGTCGTTTAGGGCGTCTACGGGAGAAAACACAAGCGGCGCTTTTTGAGGGATTGATGCTAATTCGCCATTGTTTAAAAAATGATTCTAGTTTCGACGCGTGGTCTTGGACGCGTCGTGTAGCGGTCATTTCGCTTACTGAAGTCGACATGACTTCAGTGTCGTCTGCAAATTTGCCTATTTTGGTTTTTTTGGTGCGAAAGTTATGAATGCTAGGGCGGGGGATATCGCTTAGGTATATATTGAAAAGAGCTGGCGAGAGAATAGAGCCTTGAGGGACACCTGCTCTTAGCAATCTCACTGTGGAAAAAATTCCATCTAATTTGATTCTAAATTTACGGTCTTTAATAAAATTAGCTATGAGTTGAAGCATTGAAAGGGGGATACCGAGGAGGTACATTTTATAAATGAGACCTCTGTGCCAGACTTTATCGAATGCTTTGCAGACGTCTAGGGAGAGGACTACAGTGTGTTGGCGAGAGTTGAATCCGTTTGTAATTTGTTCGACCACCCGCAGAAGTTGGTGGAGAGTTGAGTGGCCCGATCGAAAGCCGTGTTGAAAGTCGGGGATGATTTTTAAATCGTCGACTATTTTTTTCAATCTAGCGAGGATAAGCTTTTCAAGAATTTTACCTGCACAGGGAAGCAGGCTAATCGGTCGGTGGTTTATGGCTTGAAGGGGGTCTTTACTAGGTTTAGGGATAAGGATAACGTCTGCAGTTTTGTAGTCTTTTGGGAATAAACGAAGTCTAAAGGATGCGTTGCTGATGGCTGTGAAAGAGCAAATGGCTTTGGAGGGGAGGCATTTTAAAATTTTATTTGATATTAAGTCGGGACCGGGAGATTTTTTTGTTTTCAAAGATTTTATAATTTTGGAAATTTCTTGAGGGGTTGTGAACGGGATTGGATTGTCTGTGGGGGTTTCTGTCAGGATGGATGAGACTGTTGATTCTACTGTTGAAACGAATTGAGGGTCATCGTAGGTCGTGGTCGGGGAAAATTGTTCTTCGAGACTGTCGGCAAAAGTCTCGGCTTTGTCTCTAGAGGAATACACTGTGCCTTTTGGGCCCGTAAGGGGACTTATTCTGGTCGGGGGTTTTCTAAGGGTTTTGGAGAGTTTCCAAAAGGCTGTTCTGTCGTCGTCGAGAGTGGAGATGAAGTCGTGCCACTGCTCGTCTCTGTATTTTTGGAGTTCGACTTTTACTTGGTGAGAGAGACGATTCATACGAATGCGATCGATCGGGTTTGAGAATCTTTGCCATTCCTTTCGGGCGAAGTTTTTTTCTCTTATAAGTTCTTTCAGTTCTGCGGGAAGGTCGGGTCTGTGTTTATCATTCGCGACTTCGACGGTGGCAAGGTCTACGGCTGTTTTTATGTCGTTAGTGAAATTTTTAGTGGCTAAATTGAGGCTTTCTTCGTCGGTAATTGATGTTTGAACTTTTACTGATTCTAGTAGTTTGGGGAGTTTTTGCCATTGAATTTTTTTACGTGTGGATCTATGTGAAGGTACTGAAGGTAGGGAGCCGTCGGATAAAAACAAGAGTACAGGATCGTGGTCAGAAGATAATTTTTTAACAGTTTGAAGGGTGTAGAGTAAGGGGCAATTTTTCATTATTATTATATCTAAGACATCTGGGTCGTGATTTGCGTTTTTGGGGAAAAATGTGGGAATATCGGGGGCAGATACTATAAGTGATTTGTCGGCTACGTAATTAAAAAGAATTCTACCCTTAGTGTTAGTGGTTCGGGAATGCCAAGAGCCGTGTTTTGAATTTAAATCGCCTGCAATTATTGTGGGTAAGGAGTTATCAAAGAGTTTGTCGAGGTCCGGGGCAGTGAATTTTCTTTTGGGGGGGCTATACGCGGAAATGAGTTTAATTGGACCATTATTTAGAGTATTTATGACTATAGCGGTAGTTTCGATATTTTCTGAAGAGGGACAGTTTATGATACAGTGGTCGATTGAATATTTAACAATGATTGCGGTGCCACCGCCTGAAGAGTGGGTTCGGTCGGTGCGGTAAGTTATGTAATTCGGAAATTTAATTGTTTTGCTGGGTTTTAGCCAGGTTTCGTTAATTAGGAGAACATCGAGGTTAAAATCCATCAGAAATTGAAGGATTTCTCCTCGGAAATCTTTTACTTTACCGTCTGCATTCCAGTATGCAGCTTGAAGATTTGATGGTTTTCTACATTGTCTGGACATTTTAAAAGATTTTAATGGTTGTTGGAGATTTTAATTATTATTTATAATGAATTTAAATAAAAATAAATAATACAAAAAGAGATTTTATTTTAATGATATTACTGGATAGAGTTGAGAAGTATTTGAACGTTGGAGAGCAGCCTAGAGTTCATCTCCATGGCAGTTTTGAGTTGGGCGGCAGCGTTTTGGAGGGCTTTAATAAGATTAGCTGGGAGGTTTTGGGGTGGGGGTGGTGGGGCGTTGGGTGAGGTTTGGGGCAGGGTAGTGGGTTCGGGTAGAGGCGGGTAGGTGACGGTGGTCACGGGCGGGGGGTTAGGTGCTGAGGTAGATGCGACGGGGGGGTTAACTTGAGATAGAGGTTCGATGTTTTGGGTTGTGGGGGGTCTTTCTAGTCGGTATTGTTGGGAGGCTTGGGGGATCCTAGGAGTGCTAAAGTTTGTGAAGGAAGGACGAGGCCAGGAATTTGGGTTCCGTACTGGGTATTGCATGAGGGGGCGGATATTTTGAGGGTTTACGTATTGGAACCGGTTGGAAAAACGGGGAGCAGGGCGTTGGGGGCAACCTTTGTAATTGGCCGGATGAGGCCCTGCGCAAAGAGCGCATTTAGCGGGAGTCGTGGGGGGCTTTGTGCATGCGCTCGTTGGGTGGTTTTCGCCACATTTAACGCAACGCGGAGTCGCGTTGCAGCATGAAGACGAGTGTCCGTGAAACTGACATCTGTGACATTGTCCAACGGACAGTCTCTTTCTCTGGGGCTCTACTACGATTTTAAGGTGGAGGATTTGGGTTAGATCGGTAAAAATTTTTTTGGATATTTCATTTTTAGTGAGGTTTACTAGCATGAGAGGAATCTCACGGCGGTTAGGGCCTGTCCGCATGCGGTGAACCGAGAGAACCGGGTATGTCAAGCCAAGTATGTCGCTGACCTCTTGGCTAGTTATTTCTTCAGGGATGCCCCTGAGCACGACCCTGAGAGGTTTGACCTCGTTGAGTTTGAACGAGTGGAAGTCTATATTTTTTTCCGTTAGAGTTTTAGTGATACGGTGGTGATCACGAGGGGTTTTCGGGTGAATGTTGAGGGTTTTTGATAGATTCTTGGCGTAAAAATCTATACCCTTGTCGGAGAGGGACTTCTCCAGGGCTGCCCAACCGGTTTTTGAGTGGAGCACCACTGGAGGGATTCTAGAGTTTGTGACTACTACTTGGGGGGTAGATTGAGGAATGGGAGAACTTGGGGGAGGGGTGGAGGGTGGGGGGGGTGGTGAAATGGTAGTCGGGTGGATGGAAGGCATGTCTTGGACAACCTCAACGGCAATTGGTAAGAGCTGCTGTTTTTTTTTTGATGGGGAGGACGGCTCGATGTTGGTGGGGGAGGTTGCGGGAGATTTCCTATCTCTGTTTCTTTTACGGGAGAGTTTGACCGTCTCCCATGGCATGTCCTCGGTACCAAAGGATGAGTCCGATTCCGAATACTCTGATGCCGATTCGTCAGCATCAGAGCATTCGCTGGCATTAGAAGAGAATGAGGTGGGGCGCTTGCGGTTGCTAACATTTGGGGATGCTGGATAGTGGCCGGAGGAGGTAGCGATTGGGTGAGGAGGGGGGATGATGGAATTAGTTGGGGTAATATTCCCTGCGTTTGGGGAAGAGTTGGATGGTGAGCGTGCCAGCTCATATTGCCGATGTGTTAGGTTAAATACATGGATTTTTTCCTCTAAAGAAATAGTATTTTTATCTGGACGTGCATCTAAGAATGAAACCAACTCAAGGTCGATCAATTCATTTTCCATCTCTGTGGGGCTGGATGATTGAGAGCGGGGGGAAGCCATGACGTAAATTAAAGGAGAAATTAAATGAACTTAGTTTGGAATTTAAACAGGAATAAAAGTGAGTTTACAACTTGGAGAGACTGTATGCCAAATATAACAAAAGACAAAAGACTTACTGAGTTCGATGGTAGAGGTGGACTGGTCGGTGGAGATACACAGCGCTGATTTTGTGAGACGCACAGGTTTGGTGGCTAGCGATGGCCCTACTCTTCTTTCAGGCGGAATGCACTATAGACTACAAACACTGGGGTCAGCACAAAAGTTCAAAGTCACTGTATAAACTGTGGCACAAAATGTCTGCGGCGGTGGGCACTTTCACGAAAAAACTTTATGTGGCAGAGAAAAACGTGAAGGCACGATGGCTTGATTACTTAGATTATTTAAAAACTTCGATTATAGACACGGGAGGGGCTCGTGGCAATCGGTGGACTGTATGTTGGCACAGAACAAAGCGGCGGCAAACGGAAACGTGAGGTTGGCGGCGCTGTTGATTGTTTTAATATTGTTTATTTTTCACTAAGATCACTTAGGGGACCTTTGACGCGTATAAAACTGTGGTTGGTAACTTTCACTTTTGTAAAATAATAAATGTTTTTAACGGGTTGGTAACGGGCGGAAAATTCTACGAACTTGGGTTTGAAACTGTATTGTCACTGATTGTTACTATGCCGGGTGAGAACGGTGATTAGCAAGCGGGCGGGAATTTTCACTGTTGGTTGCTAAGCCGGGTAGGAACGGTGATTAGTGAGCGGGCAAAATTACCCAGAGTTGCGGTCAGCTTTACACTTGGAAAAACACAGGTGCACAGGTAATTGCGGAGCGATCACTTGTAAGGTGTTGACGGTAGCGGTGTCAGAACGAGACTGTGCGCCCGTTCACTAACTGCGGGCTAGATTATTTCGGGCCCATAGAAATTACCGTCGGCCGGCGGCGGGAAAAACGATACGGGGCTCTTTTCACTTGTCTCTCCACCCGAGCGATTCACATTGAGATTGCACATTCTCTGACGGCCGACGCCGCGATCATGGCCATACAACGGATGACAGCGCGCCGAGGACAACCTCTCTCGCTCTACTCGGATAACGGGACGAATTTTCGCGGGGCGGACCGCGAGATGAGGGAAGCGACCGCAGCCCTGCGAAATGACGGACGACTTCAGGACCACCTCGCTACCCAAAGCATCGAGTGGCATTTTCTCCCGCCCGCATCACCGCATATGGGGGGAGCGTGGGAACGCCTTGTGAGGTCGGTAAAACGAGCTCTAGAGGTGGTTCTGAAGGAAAGAGCTCCCAGAGAAGAGACGCTGCTGACCGCTATGGCGGAAGCAGAATTTGCAGTCAACAGTCGGCCGCTAACACACCTGTCGGTCGACCCCCGCGACGAGGAGCCGCTGACGCCCAACCATTTTTTACTGGGGTCGGCTGGAAAGCGCCCACACCTGTCGTTGTACGGCCCCAAAGATGAAGAAATGTGTCTGCGAAAGCAGTGGCGCATCGGCCAACGGATTGCCGACATGTTCTGGCGGAGGTGGCTGCGGGAGTATTTGCCAACTATGGCCGAGAGGCATAAATGGCAACACCGAAGTGCTCCCATATTGAAGGACGACCTGGTACTAATCGCCGACCCCGCCCTGCCTCGCAACAGCTGGCCAAGAGGGCGTGTGATCGAAGCCACGCCGGCGGCCGACGGCCAAGTACGAGCAGTCCGGGTACGAACCAGTACCGGAGAATACATCCGGCCGGCGGTAAAAATCGTCGTCCTCTCGTCAGCCGCACCACCAGATCGTGCAGCGGCATCCACATCGGTATCCACATCGGCATCCACATCGCATCTACATCAAGGCGCCAGCCATCGCAGACGCCGGCGCCAACAACCCCGTCCTAGCTAAATGGGGCGCAGACACCGCTGCGCCGGGGGGAGTGTACCGGACGGTGTGTACCGCTCTCGGCGGCCAACATTTCATAATGGTCGAAGCGCGGAGCCGGAGCGTGGTTTTAGAACTTACGTTGAGCTTCGATACCTCGAGTCCCGCTCGCCCCCGCGTCACTTCCCCTCAGCGCGGGCGCCCGGCCGGCCCCAGGCGACCGCCTGGAACCAATCAACGCGCCCGTAAGCAACGCCGTACGGCAAAACATTTTGAATTGAAGATTTATTGAAATGTTTAGACTAAGTTTGAGAGAGTTTGGCCGTAGATATTACGAAATAAAATACATTGATAAAACGGCCGGACTCTCCTAAACATAATTAGTTAATAAAAATTAGTATTAATTTAGAATTAAGAAAATTAATTACGATTTCCCCTGAATATGTTGGGCCGGGGACCCCCACACTGAATGAATTATGTACAACTGATTAATAAATAAAAATGCTAGGGAGGAGTGGTTAGGATTGATTAAAAGAGCATAAAGAGTAGAGTAGTTCTAAAGGTTGTGACCTCCGCTAATTAAATCTTAGCGGACGTCACAGCCCGCGGATCATCAACACCCCGCGAATGAAGGCAGCGCGTCGACCCGCCCTCCCCAAAGTCGGGAGAGGGGGATTGCACAATAAATACGGCGCGCCAGCCTTCAGCTCTCTCTCTCTGCCTTGGACCGCCACCAGCTACTCTACTCTGCTCTTCCCGACCACTTCTCTCTGGATCTGAACTTGGATACTTCTTTGACTTGGCTCCCCCCTGGATTTCTGCCCCTGCCTGCCTCCTCCCGCACCGAGGATAAAGCAGATTCCGGCCCCGAACTGAGCAAGGATAAAGAAGATTCCTGTACCGACCGGAGCAAGGATAAAAGCAGATTCCTTTACCGACCCGAGCAAGGGTAAAGCAGATTTCTACCCGGACCTAGCGGCTAACTACGGACTGACCGGCCCCCTATATTACAGTCTGTGTAAAAGACCTAGCTGGTCGATTACAAATTATATTATAAAATATTAATTATATAATTTTTATAACGCCGTTTTAGAGATAAAATATCACAAGGGGGCTCTATAAATATTGCTTCCATCTAATTATGCAAAAAAAGATTCATAAATAAAATAGGAGTACTTACCTGGCACGTTACTTCAGATCAACACGTTATATTAGAAAGTTTTAACTTAGGAAGATAAGATTTTACGCGTACAGAATATTAAAACACTGCACATTGCATGATTAAGTAAGGGAAGTGCATGACTTTTAACCTGACATTATTTTTGATTAAAAATCGTAAAAGAAATATTACGGTAACATTGTTGGCTGTTTTTTTTCCTACTAAGAACATACAAAAACAGTAGGTATTGGTCGGGCCGTTACTTAGCTGAGTCACCAGTGACAATATACAAAAATTAAAAAAAAAAAAAAAACAAAACGTAAAAATGTCAGCGGAGACCAAAATTCATTCACATTTTATCTTAATAATGATAATATTTGGATGATTTTTATAGCGCCGTTTTTGTGCAAAATCACCTCAAGGGCGATGCATAAGTATATAATACATTTCTACTATGTTATTACTAACTATATATGGATATAATATACAGTAAAATACTTACCAGGTAGGTCACTTGAGATTAACACTTAATTAACATTAACTAATTGTTTATTAGCGAAATTTAGATATAGGATTTAGGACAAAATTGGATATAAATTTCTCTCAGGAGTGGTATATTTAATTTAAGGGTATGACAGCTTAAAAATGTAAGTTTTTAGTTTAGACCTGAATTCTGTTGGACTTGTTATGGATCTTAGTTCTGGGGGGAGTTTATTCCAAGCCTTCGGCCCAGATACACCGAAAGCGCGATCACCAAACTTTGTATTGGGCTTGCGCTTAGGTTCCATCAGTCTGCTTACAGCTGATGATGTTGCTGATCTAAGAGTTAACTGCATCAGACCAGTGTTTTCCGGGACGCATAGTTCAGAGATGTAGGGTGGGGCCATTTCATTTATGGATTTAAACACCATCCAGCACAATTTGTACTGGATTCTTTCAAGGCACTTGGGCCAGTGGAGGTTCTTCTTAACAATTTCAGGAATTACTGGTTAAAGTAAGTCTGGTACGTCCCTTCACCCTGTATAATTTCTGGGTTGAGAATATTTAAATGTACATATATTAATATACTGTTTTGGATATTAACCGAAATCATTGAAGGATAGTTGGTATCTGTTCACAAAATTCATGTTAAATTAGCTGCGAAAGAAAACTAAATATAGTCGTTCTAACTATTATTGTGTGTGATCCAATTATGGTTGGATAATCAAGAATTCCCCTTTATCTCCACAAAAGGGTTCTCCCCACAAAGTTCCCAATTCTTGAAAAATCTATGAAATTCTCCCAATTTGGGGAATTACTAACGAATTGGCAACCCTGGCTAGGAATAACATGCTTTGCAGGATTGCCAATTTGTGGGTAATTTCCCAACTTGCTAGGAATTTCTAAAATCATTAGTTCCAATCAATCAAACCAAAACTTATATTCGAATAGTCGCGTTAATCGGAAAAACATAAAATAATAACGAAATTTTAATGGTATCCCTACTTGGTTACATTTATCGTTTTTTTTAAATTTTGAAGTTCCTTAATACCTACAAATTAGAAAATTGGTTTATATGTTAAATTTGCAGTTTTTCCTGGTGGATTATCTTTGTTAGCTTGCAACACATTTTTTTATCATGAGTTGTGGAAGCTTTGATATCTATTAAAAATTAATGTTAGAAGCAATTAGGTACGTTTTTACCTAATTTTTTTAACTAGAAAATAGTGTTGATATTTCAAAATGGTCAAATTCTCACGTAGAAACTAGTAGAAAATATTAAATAGTTAACATTTCTTTATAAGGATTTTTACAGAGAAAATAAATATGAAAATAAATTATTGAAAGCAATAAAAATACTTCAACTTCAAAACAAGATTTACCTCCCAAAAGGTCTATACTTTGGAATAAGCGAAGTGTAATGCGCATTGGGACATTACTTGCGAGTGATAAAGAAAACTGCCAGCTTTCGAATAATCGCCGCCATTCTTTTTATTCGCCTTTTTAGTGGATTGTGTATATTTCCGTACGTTTGCTTATTTTCATTGTGCGCGACACGTAGGCCTGGGGGCGCGGTTTACGAGGGCCGTATATTCCGTACATTCCGCTTCCCCCTCTCAACAATACCGCCCCACCCGCCGAGGTAACAACTAACAACACCTTACCCCCGTAACCACTTACCCCGGGCACTTTCAAATTTGTAAATGGCTTTTGCGGAAAAGCGGGCGGTAGGGGTAGCGAGTGTGGAACCGGGAACGGGGATCGGCAAAACAGGGTACGGGAGATGTTAGGCGGCGAGAACCTTGCCAAATATCCCGCGAATATGCTCTGCCAGCTCGTTTGGAGATAAAGCCGGATAAGCGCGCTAATTTAAAGCTCAGGTGATGAGCTAATTAAATCTTATTACAGCCTTCATTACGATTACATAACAAAATAATCATATTAAATCAAATTAATGTTTTGACCTATTACCTATTGCCATCTGAAAATATTTGCTTCGACCTAAATATTTCAGATAGAAGAAGTTGCGAAAATCACGACGGTACATTATAGAGCTCAAAGTTCGATTGTTTTTGCTGATTCAGAAAAACAGAGTACGTACCACCTATTACTTAAATGTCTATTGGTAGGATTCAGGATTAAGTTATAATGAATCCTAGTCATACGCCAGTTGTATTTATTATTCAATGCATGTATTTGTATGCTATGCTATGCTAAGCCAAATATTATTATTAAACAGAATACGAACCACCTATTACTTAAATGTCTACATCATTACTATTTACCTATTTTAAAAATGTAGTTATCGATTTCCATAAAAATACTTTGCTTTGCTTGCAAGATAGTGGTGCGATACAAAAGACATTAAACTTCAATTTAATAAAAAAAAGTTTCCACTGCCATTGTAAATGATTTTGCGACTATTTACCAGTTCATTTCCTTCACGCTGACTGAAAGCTAGTTCCTCGAATTGCCATTGAAAAAAAACGCAACAAAACGCAGCCTAATGATGTTAGTTTGGTTTTCGTTGAAAAGCCAGTCATCAACGCAAAACGGTCCATATATCACAGCGTTGGTGTTTGTTTCCTTTCTATTCAACTGTTCAACTGTTGGCCAAAAGCGTCCATTCAGTCGTGGCACGCTGCGTGCAAATAGGCCAGTGCGCGATTCATGCCACAAAGGGGCAGACAACCAAAGTGTCAATACACGAAGGAACACCCACGGGCTTTGGGCCCACACAGGCGGTTCGGGTCGTGGCGACTTCCCCACAGGCGGGTTGGGTCGTGTCGCCCAACAAAAAATAACGCGTTTCTCGCTCGCCCGTGAAATGAATAAGGGTGATTTATTTCTCTTATTATATCGACTTTGCGGGACGCTGGAGTGGTATGAAATTGGTAGGAATTATCGGCTTGTTTGTATTCCAAGCAGCGACACACCTCGCCCCGCGACAACCAAATTATTGCATTAAGTGTTCCGAACTGGGGTTGTTAAATGTTAAGTTAACGCGGACGCTAACAGAATGGCGATTTCACGCGGCAAATTATCGACGTTCAATCGAACCTCGACCGCAGATGTTGACTTTCATTCCTACTCCGGTATGCAAGCCCAGTACGAATTAGGTTTTAGGTTCGAAACAAATGTTCCTTAATTTGTGTGTTTGCGAAATTTCCTGGAATATTAGTGGACCGTGACAATGCCACACACGAGTCAGGCCATCAATCTTTTTCCGTGTGAGAGATACGAATCTTCAAATGAGGAAGATTTATTGTTGTGGTGGTATCTCTTTTAAGTACCAACCCAAAACAGTCATAATGTATTACTAGAAACTATTTGATGAATTCCAAAAATTAACTAATTGGTCGACGGTCATAAATGTTTTAACTAAGCTATGGGGAGCATATTATTACGAACTGTAAATGTTTACCACATGCAGTTTATTTAGATGGCTGTTGTACGGGTATACCTATCTAATACTAATGAAAAAAATACATACATACAATTATGGATAGGTATAGGGCGTATAGGCAGTTGAAACAAAGGAAGATTCGCACGAGTTGTACAAAATAACATCAGCTAGACGGCCTCCGTGGTCGAGGGGTGAGGCTTTCGACTAACTATCCGAAGTTCGCAGGTTCAAATCCCGGCGTGCGCAAGTAAATTTTAATTGATGAAAAATACGTGTTATTTCACTATTTGTTCATTAAAAATATTATATAGTAAAATTGCGGCAGATTACAGAGTGGAAGATACTCTCAATATAGCCCTGGAGTAAGACCACTATTCAGAATTCAAAGTTGCTTCAAATCGCTTTAGCCGTGTTTGGTGACCAGATTTGAACAGGTAGGTACTCCCCCCACCTTCCTCTTCCCCATCTCATTTCCCTCTTTACTACCTTCAGCCTCAGAACATACCATTTAGAGACTCACATGCGGTATTGATATATTTTTTTAAAGTTGTTTAAATTTTTTTTAATAACCTGTGGGAGAATATTACTTACTTGCGTGAAAATAGGTAGGTAGTGTAGGTCTACTCATAATACAAACGCTCCCCTCGTACCTACGTGTAAATTGGGTTGTTAGAGTCGACAAAATCTGTTAATATTTGCTTCCTAAGCTAACTGCCTACTATATTTTATTGATAATTAGTTCCAGGCTTAAAAAATACTTCACGAATCGTTAATTTTTAGGGTGAGAAGAAAAACTTATATTTTTTAGTTAATATATGACCCAGCATTTCAACGCTGTTGCACAAAATATCAATTCATTTCCATTTGGGTGTATTTCTGGAACAGCTGAACGAAATTTGGGAAGCTAAAATACGATCGGCAGCCTGTAGGTACCTACCTGGCATCTACTCAACATGATATCCGTTCCAGACATCTTAAATTTCTGAAGACTTTACAGCAAAAGGTTTCAAACAAAACAAGAGTCAGGTTGGTCTTTACCTGATGATGAAAATGTTTATTGTTGAGGTGGCAGGCAAGTTGATGGCAAGTGGTAACGTGTAGATGGGGTCTAAGGTCCTGCGACGAGGCGGAACACAGTGGTGTCGGGTGTCGGGTGTCGCGTTTCTGCCCACCCACGCACTAAGCTCCTTAGCAAACACTTCATATTTTCTTAACGAGATGTCGTCCAGATTCTCAACACTTCTGTGTAGAACCCGTGTTAAATGGGCCGCTATGCTGACTAGAATCTTAAATGGAAAAGTGTACGAAAAAACCTCACCCTAAAACCTCTTATACACGGTGTCCGGAAACTCGTAGTACAAGCGGGAAACTGGAGAATCTACACCACATGGGGAACCCAAAAAAACATAAAGTTTTTTGATTTGAGCATTTTCAAAAAAAAAAAAAAAAAAAAACAAAAAAAAATATTTTTCGGCTATTTTAGGGTTAAAGTTTTTTCTGGTGTTTAGGGTTGAATAACAGATGTTTTAACCCTGCAGAGCAGAAATATTTTATGATTACACCGGGTTAAATGAAGGGTGATTTCAAAATAATGCTTCAAATCCGAGTTTCTTCATTTGTTTTACTTTCAAATAGTTTTAATTAGTTGGGTACTTTGATCTTCAGTAATAATTTATAAGAATTTGATTAAAAAAAAAAAAAAAAAAAAAAATCAACTTCAAACTCGATTTACTCGATAACGAAAGCTCAAATAAAAAAAAATATACTACAAAATCGACTCCAAATGTGATGTAGATTCACCAGTTTCCCGCTAGTACTACGAGTTTCCGGACACCCTGTATAGTAGGTAAGTTCTTGCACACGATTAGACTGTATTATGAACGATATAATTTAACTTAATAACTAGATTGGTAGGTAGGTATTTTATACATTTGTTTAATCCTAACATAGTATATAATGAGAACTGAAAAACAGTAGAAATGAACTATGAGAATGGTAGATACCTAGCTACGAATTACCTACATCTGAATAAAGCAGTGATAGATTGTACATAAAAACACCCGTAATACTATGATTTCTGAACATCGTTTTGATGAAATGCATGATTCATGCGTTATCATAAGTTTTTCTAGTTACAGCGTAATCTAGCCCTGGTTAATCTTGCTAATTTTTCAATCCAATCAACATTTTTTTTAGTATCGTGCACAACGAGTTTTATTATATTTTAATTAAATTTTGGACAAGTGTATTTATGTGTTTTCAGGTCGATATTATTTCCTGGCAGATTTCCTGTTCCAAGAAACCAAATTTCAAATAAATTATGACGTAAAAAATATTGCTTTTATTAAAACTATCTTCTATACTATTGATTTTATTTAAAAATCTAAGGATAGTTCTTAGGAAAATACATCACTCTACTTATGAAATTCTATACTCCATAAATTGTTAACAGTACGTATTATCAATAGTTAACACCCATCAGCTTTGCCATTGAAAAACAATGTTTTGAATCAAAACTGAATCAGCTGCGCTATACCTACAAGAAACATTGAATTAATTAAAGGTACAAAAAACCTTATTTGGTTGAATTGTAAAACAATACGGACTTCTATTAAAAAAAACTAAAACGGTACGGATGGAGTTTTACAAAAAAATATATATATATATTTAAGTAGATTAATTTATTGATGAGATCCGAATAATTAACACAATATAGTGTTCCAAGAGAACTTATCTACTGAGATTACGACCGATAATACAATTTTTTCCTTTATTATTTTTAATAGTGCTGTGTTGTTCTCCTTCGAATTTTCCATTAATATTGCCATTTTAAATACATGGAATGATTAACGCGTTTTCATTTTAGGTACTATGAATTAAAACAATTTAATTTCTTTGAACGTCAATATTTCAAAACTATGTTTTTCAGATGTCTCACTATAACTCTCAGGCGACTTTTTACTAGCTGCCAAATTGTTTATAATTAATAATGAATCCACGTTAGAAATTTTATGTAGTTATTGGCTGACGATGGTTATATTCACTTTCAGCATATTGTGTGTATTAAGGTGTCACATAACTATGTTGAACTAAAATGTGTGTATTTTGCACAATTCTATACAAAACCGGATACCAACAGATTCAATGGAACCGGTATTTTTATGGAATCCGTACGTTTGTGTCATAAATAAATCATAAGTTAAACGTTGTCGCTCCCCATCGAAATCAGTTTCTCCTGCCTACGTACGAACCAAAATACATAATATGTTGGCAATAAACAAAACCAACAACTGAATTACGGCCTCCATGATGTTTTGTGACTTTGCGGTTATTAACATAAACAAATATTAAAACCAGCTGACAACTAAAATTTTGACAATAAATCTATTGGAGTTGAGATCATAAAAGAATCTTCTTTCACTACCTCCAGCGAGCGACAATAAAATGTAATTACTAACCCATTCCACTAGTCGTTCCCGAGGGATTTTGATATTAAATGTAGGTAAACGATGTGATGTGTGGATGTATTATTATCATGAAATGACCGTTGCAGGCAACGCTCTTTAAATCAAAAAGAAAAATTAACATTTAAAAACATTATAATTAAATTTAACTTGTGAAATATGTACCCACATGGAAAAAAATCCTGACAAAAAATATTGCTAATTAATTAAGAATTTCTTCAAATTAACGTTAACGAATGAATTGATAGGTACCATAATAAATTTACATTAAATCAAATACCGGTCAGGAGCTGAGTTGGCATCGGTTTTGGATCCCACCCAGGCGTAGTGTGTTCAATTCATCGGCTGGCTAAGTCCTCCATCACAACACAAGCAACATTTCTCGCTTACTGTGGTGGTAGTAGGAGATTTTTAAATATTGTCAGGTTATTCGTAATCCGGGAATGTTTGTTTTTTCTTTTAAAATAAATATTTTTTTATGACACCTCATCCAAATATTATTATTATTACGAATTTACTTACACTTTATTATCCCGTTTTTCAGGATTGCCATATTGAATAAATCAGTATTGCTCATTGTACTGGCAATTTTTTTGGTTAAAATAAATATTTTTGATAATGTACATAATTTATGTAGTTGAATTTAGTTATAGAGCATTAGCTTTAGAGATCATTATTTTTTCCCTTCAGTAAAATTAACTTTTCACAGATGCATAGGTAGCTCATGGTTAGATAATGTTACAAACAGAAAATTGTTGTGTTTGCCTTGTATTATATTATTAAACAATTTTTGCGATTCTTATGATACCAAATCTCACCATTCGGGAATTGTTTGCTCATTCATACAGTTTGTGTGTAACTAAGACTAATTACATTATATTTATAACTTATGATATTTTCAGAATATGGAGAAAAGTTATTGGCGATTTTGTAAAGAATCTTTGAAGTAGTGAATTAACAGATATTATCATATAATTTAGATATATCAATATTATCATGATTTCGGAACACGTGTTCATAAAAATCCGAATATTTTTGCTTTACAACAAAAATTCTTTGCATCTTCATGATCAAGACAAATTGATAAAACATTCTTAAATTAGTGTTATTAATAAGGCCTGTTAACTTATCGTGAGGGCAAAAATCGATTTCTCTCCATGTAGTAGTTAAATACCGTTAATAAGTTAATTTGTTGGTAGTTGGTACCTACTTAAAGTCATTTAGTTGAAATCATATCGACGCCGGAAAGGCAAAAGGGCAAAAGCGACAATTTAGTAAAAAATAATTTAAACATACAGTTTAGATTAGAATTAGTGTCCAATCAAAACTATGTGTTTAACTCATATTTTACTAAATTGTTGCTTACGCCCTTTTGCCTTTCCAGCGTCGATATATTATTTGTTTTAATGCATAATGTGTAGCTGTCAATTTCATTGATCTATTTTAACTGTATACGTACCATTACATTGTACTTAAGTGGTTTATACATATTAACACTAATACGTAAATGACTTACGAGGTTTTCATTATCATTATTTCAATAACGTCAGGAATGTCCATCGAGAAGCCAGGTTTCCTGATATTTTCTTGTACATTGAGTCTTGGCATTTGAAAAGCTTTCTTTCAAAGCTTCGCCAGGTGGGAGAAATCGGATAAGTCGTCGTTGTTAGTTCAGTTTTATGACTTTAAACAAGCAGTAAATCACGCCTTTTTATATTTCACATTATGAATTTCCAGCGATTTTATTTACAACGAGTAAAACATTGAAATTGAATGGGTAACAAGTAACCTTACAGGCGTATGGTGTACTTTTACCATAAGGAATCGCATCGTTAATTCGCAGTTACGCGGTGTAAAAAATATTTGCTCTGAAGCTACTTGCGTTATTTTGTTAGAAAATTTTTACTCGTTAGTTACTTTTCCTCCACTCATTGCGTAGAGTCGCTTATTAACCATATTTTATCAGTTTTCTTGATATACCTACGTTTACATAAATTTAATAATATTTGACAAGTTTTTTTGTGACGGAACCATTTTTGTAACCCCCCCACACTGGCCTATAATACTAGGCATCTACACCGAAAAAACGATTACGGTTTTATTATCAAGATACTCTTAAATATGTCTCTGTATAATATAATATTAGTCATTCAGAATATATCATGTTCACATTTAACACATGTTCACGGAGGTCACCTTGTCCTCCAGGCCTATATTTTTACAGAAAAACTAATAATTTTACCAGATTTTTAATAAATTAACAATATTTCGTATCAGAAAGTTTTCTCTGTGTACTCCTAGATTATATGCCAGGAAAGTACAAAAATTTTATTTGCTCTATCTTTTTTATCAATGTCATGTAAATAATACGTTTTGGAAAGTAGAGGTCCCATAAAACTTTATAAAAATTTCACCCCCCCCCCCCCCCCACAGTAGACCCTCCAAACATGTGAATGCTTTTGCTACGCCACTTGGTACATGGATATTCCATCCGATATTTGAGTTAGGTTTCGCAACATGGCGACAGTAAGCAAGGCAACACTGTGGCAATATATCAAAGGTGAGTAGGCACTTACCCACCTATCTAATATTATTGGGTGGGCCGGGGTGAGTTAGGTGACGGGTAGGTACCTACCTATCCCGTCTATGGGGTGTTAAGGGAGGGGTTCTCATTTACACGAACATCCCCTCAAGCTGACAGCGGGGGGCGGGGGGCGGGATGGATCTTCATTACTTAGCCGGAATGGCAAACTCAAATATGGTGAATTCGTAACTTGGTAGGTGCGTGCGTTGCCTTAAATAATAATAATGATTACCTAATAACCTACCTGGACAATTTTAAAGAATATTACACCAAAATATATTCATAAATTAGTGTTTTTGTTATGTGTAAGTCGAAAGCCTGGAATAACCTGCCAGACGATTTCAACAAAATTCAGGGGGGAAGATTGAACTGATCTCTTCAAAAAACCCTCTCCAAAGATGACATATACCCTGAGGGAAGTGATTTTCCTCAGAGCTTCAAAAATATGCGTAAATGCGCATATCTAAGCCATCCGATTAGTATCTACCTAAAGTTATTTGCATGATATATTATTTCATATGCTAGTGAAAAAATGCGAAAATCTATTGCTACTTAAAATCTAACGCTCTTGAGGTTATTTTTCAAAAAACGGCGCTGTACAAATTATCAAATTATTATTAGTATTAATCCTAGTGTTTGAGTATTTAAAATAAATCCCCACCCCAGCTGTAAACGGCATGAGGTAGGTAGTTGGGTAGGTAGGGTAGGTATTCATTGTGTTGGTTAGATTTATGTCTATTTGCAATATTTACCCTCAAACACAAAAGGATGATACCCTTAAACGGTTTTGAATGGTCTTTTCACAAAAGCATGTGTAAACAACGACAGATAACAGGAAACACCTTTGCGTACACTCAACCTAATGGAACTACCAATATTTAAGTGAAAAACTAAAATACAATTTTTATTTTGATAATTAAAAAAAAAAATCTAAAGTTGCTCAGAACATAAATAAATAGACATGCCTGATATAAACATATTCAAAATATTGTTCAAGAAAAAATAACTATAGGTACATATTAGGAAATAATATAAAAGAATGAATACAATTTTGCACCTTCAGCCATCGTACAACGCTATTTTGCACATCCAGAGTTGCACAAGCAGTTTCACCAAAATCAATCATCTCTTCTAGATGGAAAAAAACGCATTAAAGTCAGCTTGTATTAATATTCAGATAACGGTAGCAACAACTGGGACTCGAACCCGGATCATCTTGTCTTACTGGGACCAACACTACCTACCAGTGAGCTACTGAGATCAAATTAACTATAATAAAGTTGGTTTATTACAGCTGAATAGAGTGGTGATTGCATTACTCTCTCTGCCATATAAAAGAATAAATATTACAAATTATTTTATTTTTTCGAAGGAAGCAAGAACTTTGGGGTGTGACATTATATATTAATTGAAAAAACACACTTTGTAATACACCACTTTTTATTTTGAATCAATAATCACAGCCAACCGGGTTTCGCTTATCTCAAGCTTCATCAGGGCCTATTATATTAACTAAAGATAATTACATACAGAGACATATGTATATAAGAAAATAAAACAATAATATAATTAATATAACCATTTCAAGTTTTTACCAGGATATTAAATGCATACAAGATCCTCATCTTGTCTCCACCGTAGCCACGTCATCTTCAATACGACGTCACTTGAAAGATTTATATGTGACAAGTCTCATACATGTTTTGACTATTGGTATTTTGCGGTGGGGGTTGAGGTAGGGTTTAGGCTCTCAGAGGGGTAGGGGTGGGGGTGTTGTCATGAGCTCAATGGCTAGGGAAGTGGCCGTGTAACCAATATCCGGATTAGGACAAGGGCACTTTTAACACGAGAACATTAGGGCACTTTTTCGAGCTTTTTGAAGCTTTTAGGACGCTCGATTATGCGGTCCAGAGAGCTTGTAAGTATTTGCTTGTGTAGGATCCGATTTTGAACGCCCGGTTGGCTTTTAAGTGGATTTAAATCTTAATGCGCTTAAAGCCCTGAAGGAGTAAAACCGTGTTTTTCTCATTCATGCGAGAATTCGAACCCCTCCACATAATTCTTTTATTTATCCTGCCGTTCCTAATTTTACTACAATTTGAATATTCTAATAATTTTTCGGTGTGATTCAAAGTGACAGCATTGTATCAACAACCGATTTTTGTAATGCGTTTTCTGAAATAGTGGAACCTTTTTTAGGCGTTTCACAAGACGCTTGTAAACACAATGTTCATAATTTTGATTTTAATTATCTACCTTCTAAAAATCTCTACCGCAAAAAATCTTCTAAATAAGGTTTTAAGGAAAGTCCAAATATAGATAGGTCATTGAAATATGACCTCATATGCCTGCACAAAAAAAAAACTTAATCGCAGGCACAGTAAAATAAAATGACAAAAAAAAATAATTTAGACTCACAGTTCATCGAATCGATATTTCATAGAATCGAATAGTTGATTTCATGACAAATTGGACTCCAAGTCGGAATCTTACCGACAACATAAGTAAAGAAGCCACGAGCAAAAATATGCGACACGCAGCCCTGGTGTATTAGACAGTGCCTCGGTTGAATTTGCCCAAGCAAATCTGTAAGTGTGAGTGGAAATCTTAACGCCATATGAAGTCGTGTAAAATCAATATTCGGCGGGTGGCCCGGCCTAACGGACGGACCTAGTTGGACCTTTGATTACTAGTTCACCGTCTAAAAAAATAAAATCTGGTGCTTACCACTAACTTAATAGTTAACTTACTTTCAATGGTAAGATCCTGTTTTTATTAATCCTAAATATAAATAACATTTTCGTAGGGATCGCTCAATGTTTTCGTATATTTTCGAAACGAATTCGTCAGAATTAATTAAAATGTAAGCCTCTAGCAAACTCCCGTTAATAAACACTAGTGTTACCTTAATCGTTGTTCCTTGTGGTAATATTTTTAATTTATTTTTAAAAACACCCCTTTGATTAGACGTATCAGCAAAAATGCATAAATAATGCAACAATAACAAATTTTAAAGCATTTTCATTTAATTTTTACTTTTTTCTCTTTTTCTATATGTTTCTGTATATTTATTATTATTTTATTTTGTGTTCTTTTACTTCATATATATTATCTTACAATCTTTATTTTTACTTTGATTTATTTTTAATATGCACCTCTTGCTCAATCTTTTAGACTAACTTTAATTATAATCCTACCGTTTTTCTTTATATGCTTACTGTTATTTTTAGGTACAAAAATATAATGTATACACTTATATTACCCACGCACAGGCTGCGCCTTAGTGGGTTCCCTTTCTTATTATTACAAAACTGTAATGTCAAAGTATAAATTGGGAAAAAATGAAGGAAATAAAAAAAATAAAAATAAAAAGACTAATATGGTAACATCTTACACAGCCTACTTCTTCGCTAAGCGAATATTTTAAAGTCTTTTCACACATAATTAAAAGAACAACAACACCGTCTTATTGTAATATTCATATTTTAGTGTCGACTTATAAATTAATCCCATCCATACCTTCTTACCTGTCCAGTAAATTATTCCGAGTTGTCACTACCGCATTCCAGGGTAATATACGGTTATATGCCGCCCAGTGACAAACCTACTCTACTAAATAATACTAAACGGTTGGAATCAAACTTCTTACACGTCAACCGGGCGAGAACACCGAGTAGAGCCTCATAGGCTCATACCTCATACCTCATGCCTACATAATATTATGGAGTATAATAGGAGCTGTAAAATGGGGTTAGTTCAAAGCCTCACCCAAATATAATAATATGATGATAGTTGAATTTTTAATTTGATGTTGTACTAGTATATAACTGTATTGCTAAATACTATGTAATTTATATTGTATAACTTTCATAGCAAATGATTTTTCGTTATTTTATATTTATTGGACAATTTGTATAGCGCCGCTTTTATGGGATATCAGCTCAGGGGCGCTTTACAGTTGATGCAGGTATTGCAATAAATATAAATATTACAAAAATTAAAGTGAAATTAAATTAAGTAAAATGAAGTACAGGAACAGGTGACACGAAGATAGCAGATGGAGACTCTGCAGCAAGAATCCTAGATGGTGAAGAAACTGGACCAGCTGCTGCAGCTAAAGAGTCCACCGCATCCACCAACAGTGCCAACACGAGGTTCGTCATTCGTCGGTATATATATTTGCGATTAGTTAGCCGGAGCCATTCGTTATGTCACGTAAATACCACCCAGCAGAGCTTTAAATCTTATATCTTACATCTCAAATAATGTATAGTACTTAGATATATATTTTAACATAACTGGACGGATGACGAACCTCGTGCTGGCACTGTTGGTGGACTCTCTCGCTGCAGCAGCTGGTCCTGTTTCTTCACCACCAAGGATTCTTGCTGCAGAGTCTCCATCTTCTTTCTTCGTCGAACGGTATAGCGGTGCTGCCAAGGTCTGGTATCTGTGAGAGGATATTGTGTCAGCGCTTTATTAGTAGCAGACTAAATCCTCCAAAAATCCTCTTTAAAAAAATATCAACTTTTACCAATAATCTTCTAATAAATGCAATATTAATAGTAATTTAGGGTAAAATGGCAAATTTTAAATTAATATCCAGTGTTTTTACTGTAGTATCGTCCTATGCGTGCAAAGTTGAAAGTGAATCCAGGAAAGAATTTTTCTGTATTTGTTTGTAAATAATATAACCAGAGTGAGCCTAGGAACTAGAAATAAATTGTAGAGCGCCCTTGAGGTAATTTTCTACAAAAGCGGCGCTATGTAAATTATGCAATTTATTATTATTATACTATTCTTAGCTGGTTTTATAAATTACACACTTTGATTAATCATATCTCATATACTGATGACATAAAACTAAGCACGTTAGATTTATTTTGAGATATTTCATATAATCATGAATAAGTAATATTAGTAGTGTTTATAATTTACTTATTTCATTATTGTTATTCATATCTGTGTATTTTCTTCCTGCCTTATTTTAAACATCTTAATTTAATTTTTTTATTTTTATATTTTGTTATCACTGTGATTATTATTTTTTCTCGTAAACGAGCACTTCTTTCATAAACACAAACGCCAGGTTATATTAAGAAAGAATCTAAGAAATGTACATTATTATTGCACAAAAAATAATACAACCTCAATATATATATATATATATATATATATATTGAGGTTATTTAATTATTTATTTATTTATTTATTTATATATATACGCCTAAAAAGGCTTTTACATAGAAGTGATACATGATGCAGTACAATAAGATAATATGTATTATACAGAAGATATTGACAGTAAATAGATGTAATCCATTTTAAAGAAGGAAAAAAAATAACATAAAGTAAAAAAGAAATTACAACAAAATTACATATAAAACAAATCATTAAAACTAATTTACCAAAGCTACTCTAATTTGTAGGATTCAACAAAGTGTTGATGTAGATTATGCTTAATTCTATATATGGAGTCAATAAATAAATCAATAACACCCCCATACTTGTTGCCCAGATCATGCATCCATAACTTATATATAAGCACATAACGTGGAAGCATTGCCTAAGTACATAATATGTACTATTTTAAGTTAAATAAACAAAAATAGATATTTGATAAACATTATTATCAACACTTATGTAAAGAAAACAAAAAGATTAAAGTCTATCTGTACCTATTTATAATTTGCGAAGAAAGGGTGACAATAATAGAGTGCTTTTTACTAAGTATTTAAATGAAATAAAATTAAGATGAACTATTTGTAACGTATTTGAAAGCTACACCCATCAATGTCAATAAAAAAGTCAATCAATGTCAATAAAAAAAGATAATACTAATAAATCTAAATTAAACATGAAATAGAAAAACATATAATTTATTAACTTGTCTGTGTCTTGTTCTATTTCACGTTTCATAGATTTATAAGTATTATCTCTTCTTCAATGATATAAAATAAACTTAATTTACAAGTTAACCTATGTATGCCTAAGATTTCAAACATTCTTTTCCGATAACTTTTATCCAATTGATTTTTTGTTTTTAAATGTGAAAGAATGGTATCATATATATGATTTTTTTTACACATTGAACATTTCAAAGTATATGATGGGAAAAACTGAAGAAAATTTTGAAATTGCAAATGAAAAAAAAACTTTTAAGTGGGCGAGCCCAATGTTCAAGAGATTTTCTGCTTCGATAATGTTTATATTTATTGATGATATTTGGGAGGATGCTGCTTCTACATGTAACCAAACTATTTACCATAGATTTTTAGTAGTTTTCAATTTTAACAGAAAATTCGAAAATAAGTTTACCAAAAGATAAATCACTTCTAAACCAGATACTCGAATCTCACAATCGATAAGTTCAGAATTTGGGGGGAAGATGTGTTTTTGAATTTTTCAAATATGACTAATGACCTCGCTGCATACATTTACCCGATTTTACCACATTGCATTACTGAAATAGAGGAACTTTTATCAAAATCATTTTGTCGGGCAAGAGTCTAAGCATTTACTTTTATTTTTAAGGGTGTGTAAGTAGGTTCTCAATATCAAGAAATGGATTAGAACGGCTTCACAAACACTGCGTTAAACCAGAGCTGACATTAATTCGGGATGTCGTTTTTTAGATGTCCTAGAGCGATTTGTATCAGGATTCTCATTGTAGATCGGGCCTAACCTGCCGAACATTTTTAACAGATTTTTTTGTACAGGTGACTTAAGGTTTTGATCGGAATCATTCAAATATATCAGTGAGCTTTAGAGGGGTGAAAACGAAAGTAGCATATTGCACTTTCAGGATTTATAAAATGTTTATAGAGTTCAAAAGTAGTTTTGTGGCCATGTTAGTGGACTGCATTAATACCTAAGTATAATGCAGAAAATCTGTTCTTAGGTCTCTCTTAAAAACATAAATAGTCAGCTGTAGCATCTTTGCACAAAATTTTCTGTCTGGAATTTTATGGTCAAGACAACAATAATGAGTTACGGAGACTTTAAATAGTAAATTTAGGTACCTACTGAAAAAATAAGACATCACACCAAATCTTAGTTTTTAAATTTGAATCTCGAACAAATCTTGTATCTAGTAGATACCTAATTAAATATTTTAAAAACATTCACAACTGTTAGGTAAATATTTATTATAAGACTTAAAACAGAGGTCCTCAAACTTTTTTGAGCTTGTCGATTTTTTCTTTTTTGGGTAGACCCCAGTGATGTTATGGCTAAGAAATGAGGGTGGGCGGGGGGGAGGGGTTGCTAAGGAGTTTTCGAGATGAATTATTTACACGATTTTCAATTCTTCCTAAAAATCGCATCACTGGTATAGTGTTTTCATATTTATAAATAAAATAAAGCAAGTGGTAGATCAAACGTTGCGATTGAGCATATGGGCGCAACGCGTTGCTACTGGTATCAAATAAACAATTTTCACTCTCGTGAACCCCAATTTACATCTCATGCACCCCCAAATTTTAGACCACTTTAGGAATGACTTACTTAGAATCTACTCAAATTAAGGTCGTGTCTGTGGATGTAACTTAATATTTATCTAGTACACCGACCCTGTGCATGCTCAATGGGAACAGTCCACTCTAATCGCTGACTTGCCAAGGCGCCAAGGAGCCAAGGATTCAAAGCGCTGATAATATCGAATAAAGCGCCTTTGAGGTTTTTACTACTGCCAGGCGCCGTTTGGCGTAGGGCTGGCTCTGCTGTCAAGCATCCTAATTCAAATTCTGTTCAAGTATTAACATAGGTGGGCTGTAATAATCGGTTCTTGCAAAAATCAAAAATGATTTGTTTTCGGAGAATTAAAATGACTCATGTTCAAAAAACAAAATCAGTTTTGGAAATTTTCATGATTTGAATCGAAACGTTGCTTGAAATGGCTTTAGCTGTGTTTGATAACCAGATCTAAATATTCAGGTACTTTCCCACCACTTTCTTCTCCATATCCATCTCCTCCATACTACCGTCAGCCTCGCCATCTCACTGATTCCGCACGCAGAAAAATATTACTGATTCATTAAAAATCTCTTCAAATTATTGGTAATACCGTTAAAACCGGGACTGCCGGCCGCTTTCTCATAAACTTTTATTTACTTCTAATAAATTCGAAATACGTGTTCATGCACCTGCGTTTGTCTTAATAATGTAATGACAAAATGTGAAAATGATAGGATTTTTATAAACACGTGTTCCTCCATCGTGATAATTCATTGGCATTTTACTAAAAGTTTATCAGGAAACCTATCAATTCATTCGTTAAAGGCCTGCAATCCCTAGCAACATTTTTTATCAGTAAGTTTTCTCCCTGCAGAAGATTGAGAGCAGTCGGGACTCTTGTGCGGTACAAAAAATTACAAAACATATTGGAGTATAATTTTGATAAATCTTATTACCTAATTAATGTTTGGTACCTACACGCCAGTGACGCCAGAGTGCATTAATGTATGTATTGCGTTCACACGACACTCTCACAACGCTCTGAACAGCTCCCAACTGTACATTGATGGGAAGGCCAGTACATTTAAAATTATTATATTCAATAATTAGTCGCCTGTAATATCAACACAAATTGAAAATATCTCCCGAGTAAAAATTAATGCCGCCGACGGGAATTGAACCCGCACCTTCTGATGTCCGGTCAGACTCTCTGGACCACTGAGTCACGTCGGTTTATTTTCAACACACCAAATAATTCAAAATGTACTAGTACTTCAATCAACAATAAATTACTGCTTATTATATTTTTTCCACCTGTAAACAACCAACTTTATTTTTGCAGGAAAGGCTTTGTTAGTGCTAAATTTCCCGCTAGATGGCGTCGAGACATACTATATCTACATTTGTTGGTGAAATATTTTGACTTGTCAAATATTATTGTGTAGAAGAAACCTAATAAGACCAAAGGTGAGGTGTGTGTAATTTTTCAGGTGAGTGGGCTAGTAATTTCCAACCGATTGACAGGTAGGTATACACATTTGATAAATGTTTATGTATCAGTATCAACCTTTCCAAAAAGGTCCATACCCCTTAAGTCAAGATAAATAGGAAGCCCGGCCGGTGGAGAGTTGTAGTGATCCGTTAGTTGACTGGGTATGTAAACAATAAACAGAGAGTTAACAAAAAAATACAAATAATAAATACCAACCATCCAATAAAGGGAGCACGACAACATGTAAGAATAAAACAATAACCCCTTTACTAATAAACGTGTTTTAGTCCCATCGGAACTCCGTGTTCGAGGAGTGAGGCACTCTACTGGCAAGCCTGAGGTCGCGGGTTCAAATCCCGGCGGGAGCAAGTAAATTGTATTTGATTAATTTGTGTTACTTCACAATTTACTAATTTAAACTAATATATAGTATATTTGCGACACGTTCCAGAGTGAAAGATACTCTCAGTATCGCACTAGTGTAGGACCACTATTCAGAATTGAAACGTTGCTTGAATGGCTTAGGTCATGTTTAATGACCAGATCTGTACATTCATATTCTTCCCCAACTTTTTCCTCTCCATCTAAGGCTCCTCTCTACTACTTTTAGCCTCACAGCCCCAATAACATACACCAATAGGGGATACCATAGTCCCACTGGCTCTAGACGGATGGGATCAGTTGGGACTCTTGTGCGGTTTCACATTGAAAAAAAACTGATCCACAGTCATTTATGTATGGTAAACGGTTGTTTACCAATCGTGGGAAATTTAAAAAAAGTTTATTAGTAAGGGCCATAGTTCGTAAAGCAATAACAAAAAACAAGAGTCTTCGAGCATTTTTATAGATACATAATTCTACGTGTAAAATATGTCCGCAATCAGTGTATGTTAGTTGACACATTCGCACGAGAGGTGGGGAGAAGATTGTTGTTTTTTTGGAAAGGAATATGAAAAGTTTCAGGGTTTCTTAGTAGACGGTGATTGATATTGATATTTTTTGGTATATTGTGTGTGGTGCCTTGTGGGCCGTGGCACTTGGCATGCACCGCGCTACCGCTGATTTCTCCAGAGTTACGAGATGTCCGGATAAGCGGGGTCCCGACTCATGTTCCTCGGGGGTGATTATTTTTTTATCGGTGTCATTTGTTGTGCGGACCACCCCCTGTGCCCGCGCCCCCCGCCGCCGCGCTGTTTATCATCCTACTATATTTAACAAACAAATGCCCAGCGATTTATCAAGATGGGAGATCCCCGCGGACGGGTCGACTCATACGAACGTTTAAAGTTTTCACAAAACACCTTGCGAATCGGAATGGAATTCCAAGTACGCCGAGGCAATTACAGAAATATTCAAATACTCTCACATGCCAGATTAATCAAAATAATGATTACACTCGAGTGTTTCCCAACTTACAAATGTTTGATTCGAACGTGTTTGATAGCCTTGTGAAGATATTCAAGCGTATAAAACCACACGCCACACGTACGGGGTACGGGCTAGAATCCATCAAACGCAGACGTCTATCAAATAAATTATTAGAACTTATTAATACTAAACAAACGTTAGTGAGATAACATTTTTTGCAGGGGTAACGAATAAGTTTTATTAGGTCCTCACAATAAATGTTTTCTAATGATAACACTAGATTGGGTTCTTCTTTAATGTATCAGCCGGTGAATACAAGAACATCCTTTGGACAAATGAGATTTTCTTATAAAGCTTCGTTGCTTTATAATATGCTCGGTGAAAATATAAAAAAAAACTATAGGTTCGTTGAATCTATTTAAGAAAATGGTCAAAAATTCCATACTGGCTGAGAGTGGTGATTTTGGATTGCCCAAGTCGTGGCTTCTGTCATAAATCACCTTAGGAGCCCCATATTCAATGTAATCCATTAATTTAATATAGTATTTAATTTAATAGTATCTGATAATATTATTACTCCAGCGTCTGGACGGTGTAGGCCCTGTGATTGGTCAAATTCAAATTGTGTTTAAATAAGACTTTAAAGATTAAGACACGATTTCATACTGAAATAGAATCGCCACATGTAATACGATATTTCTTAAAAAATATCGTTTCTGCTCATACAATTTTTGGATAATATCGAAGAAAATATGTCTTAGAAAGTTCATAATCCATTGGATTAATTACATTACAGTGAAAATTATCCACAATTACGTGATTAAGTTTGACGTTTGACGAAAAAAGCACGCGTTAATTCAATATGGCCGATACCCGATACGCATCGCGGCTAGGTGGCCGACAGAGCGCCCCTCTGGCGGTGAAGAAACGAATCAAATGACTGGCGCGTATATTTAAATATGCAAAATTACTTGAACATCAAGCGTTTAATAATAAGATTTCTTCTGGAAGTTTAGTTCTACTTTGCAATGGCATTTTTCATTATTATTTATAATTTTTTTTTGCTTATTAATTACATCTGATTTTATATTGACATGTTTTCTAATTTCTAAAATTTCTAAATTATTTATTTGCGATGCTTTAATCCTGAGTGAAGTATTTTAAGACCTGAATTTTTATCGAAAGTGTGATTCAAAAGATGATTTGCAAACTCATATTCACTATTTCCATTTAGAACCCTGAGATGTTTTTTAGTTCTGACTTCAAAGTTTCTATTGGTTCTACCTTTGTAAAATAAATTACAATCCAGCCCAATTGAGTTTATAAACTCCTGATTTTTTTGTTTGATTTTCGCAATCTATATTATTAAGAATATATTTATTCATTCTGTTATTAGTGTAAAACGCCGGTTGAATAGTACCAGGAATGTTTATATATATAATTTTAGAAGTGTCGTTATCCACAAACAGAATTCTACGCCATTGTTTATTTATATCTTAAGAACTAGGGTAAAAATACCGTTTGAAGATAATATGTTTAATTATTTTATTTAGTATTTCAACTATCAATTTATTAGAATAACCGTTATTAAATGTTATTTGTCTTATGAATATATTGTTTTATGGTTATATGCAAAAAAAAATTTCAGGTCTTAAAATACTTCACACAGGATATAAAGCATCACAAATAAATAATTTCGAAATTTTAGAAATAAGAGAGCATGTTTATAAAAGTAGATGTAATTAACAAGAATTTTTTTTTATAAACTCTCTTTTAAATATTTTCCCACTTAACTGGTCTTTCATATTGTAATTCCTAATTCTTATAAACCCAGCCTACTCTTACCCCTCCCCCCTCCTTCCACTTCTTTTTTCCAATTGTAATCTATATTTAATTTTTGACTTCGGTGTATACTTCGTTCATGAAACATGTATTGGTTGTATATAATAAAGTGAAGTTAAAAAAGTTATTTGTTTTTTAATAAAATAAAGTTTAATCGGATAACATTATTTTATCTATTTCCATTGTATATCAATGCATACGTACATAATAAAATGTAAAAATTATATTTATTTATTAATTGGACAATTTGCATGGCGCCGCTTTTGTGAGATATCACCTCAGGGGCGCTATATTGTAATAATCTACCTTTATATATAGATTTTTACTCTCCTGATGAAGGTGTATATATAATCTACCTTTAAACTTTATTAGATACAGTAACAGTTTTAGGAAAAGAATTACCACCAGTTGGAGTAAAATTCACACCTTTTAATTAAACCGACTGCTAATCACATTGCACAATTACCCTCCTTTTATCCATAAACACGGGTACAATTAATCAATATGTAATAATGTATTATTTCAGTCAACTTTGTTGTAACTATCTTTAATTGTTGTGACAAACTATACGATATTGATTCAACTTATAGACATTGACGGTTGTAACACATATTTAAGCACTGCAAGTCTCCTATGAGCAAATTATATTAGGTACCATAACAGTTAATATCAGTTGTAGACATGTAGTCAATAATAGTGTTTCATTTGAAATAATCCATCACAAATACGTAAAATTTCATTTATTCAAACAACTGTCATTCTTATTATGCCTAAATTGAGCATGTTATTATTCATTAACTCCTTCCTGTTCCGTGTTTTAACAATATATACTCACCCTCTCTCTGTGAATGACCTAATATCTATCTATTAAATGTAACTGTTGTTAATATCACTTAAACTGGGCGCAGCCCAACTAAGTGCCGCCCGCAGGGCCTAGCAGCAAAAACCCGCGGAGCGGGTTTTTAACTGCTAGTTTAATTTAATATAGATGTAAAGCTGCTCATCTCGTCACAGGAATTCCCTAGTGAGATGAGAAACGGAGGAAAATTAAAAAAAAAAAAGTTCTAACCCGTTAAACTACAATTAAACAGTTTGTCAACAGAATGTACTCGTACATGTTGAATTACAATGTAAATATGTATAATATTATTACTAATTATAAATATGTACATAATATAAGATGTTAATATTAATATTATAAGATATTCAGATTATTACTATTGACACACATTCTAAAATAACATTAAGGACGGGTTGTTTCGGAGAATTTGAACAATTCATCAAATTTCAACGTTCATTTTCGGGTTCTGTGAAAGTCCTATTCAAGTTCTGTTATTATATCATTGTAGGCTAGTTGCTTGACAAAATTGAAATAAAAACAGAACTTGAAAATGAACGTTGAAATTTGATGAATTGTTCAAATTCTCCGAAACAACCCGTCCTTAATCTACATGCTAATAAATAACAACTATTGATTGATAGTGATGACTAGTATAAAGTATTTCTACTTATGAGACATGTTTTCAGCATATATCTGAATCTATGTGGGAACTTCTTATGTTACTTGGCAACTGTTGAACATTTTGGGCACTTTACAGAGTCAGATATGTGTTGAATCAATATATTGTCACATAGTAAGGCCTGCACAGGCAAGATATTTATGTTTCGATACAATAATGAAATATTAAGTCTCTATGAAAAAATACTTTTTAAAACTAGTAATTTATCCACAAAATTTTAAACTGATTATAGGCAATTTAATTTAAATAAAAATCGCCACTATTGGGATATACAAACAACTATGTTTTTTTTTTACTAGCGATGCAATAAAATTATGTTAATAGTGTTTGCATTATAATATAATCATGTAGGTCTCACACTAGGTACTTTTCCTCTTTTCAGAATTTAATTAAATTCAATATAAAGAATAATCTGAAATAATAAATTGAAATAAAATCCAATAATAAAGGCCATATTTAAAAAAATATTAAAAAAAATAAGATTAAATATTACGATGTACCGTTGTATAATAATTACACGTATATTGTAATGGCATTGTGTATATAAATGTTTTATTCTTATAATGTTGATTTTTTGTTCTTTAATCCAGCTTTTTATTTTGTATGTGATTTTTTTTTTGTTTCCCTCCTTTTTTAAATAGAGTGAATGATTGTTACATCCATTTATTGCCTGGTATTTGTGTCTTTGTCCAAAGCTTGTGTTTATTGTCGGAATTTTGCATGTGTTTTTTTAATACGTTTGTTTAAGCGGTCTATTAATGATAGTTTGTGCTTGTTGAAATTTGTTTTTTTTTGTCAAAAGGTAGTTTAGTACTGTTTAATGATTCGCTGACATATATCTAGTACCTCAAACGTCTTGAATATTTGGTCTCTGTCAGTCATTTTATGTTTAAGCATTACCTTTAAGATGGTTTTCTGTGCGATTTACATAAGACCGAAATTGAGTTTGTTTCTCCTCCCCTAACAATAATTCCATATTCTATTATGGACAAACAAAGTGCAATTGTTTTATAATATGCATGATTAGTATGCCTTATTTTTAAAATAATTTAAATATAGTTCGCTCTTCAGCACTGGTTCCATGAAATGCGAACAGCTTTTCTCTCCGGATTTTACAGGGTTTTCTCTATTGGAACAACTGTTTTCAGCTGAATGCATTATTTCCATCCAAAGCCATGTAATTTTAAAATTAAATTTAACTAGGAGTAAAAAAAAACAACAAGATGTCACAATGTGCCTATTCTATATTATTTTGCAATTGTTCAATAAGACGAAAGGTTTCGAAAACAGGTTAGAGAAAATCAGGCGAAATTGTGTAATAAACTCGAATGAAACGAATGATTTGACAAATTTCGTAACAAACTATCAGTAAAGCACGAATCTATTTTGGGGAAGTCGGAAAACGTGTTCTTCAACACAATTATATGTTCATTATATTTATTCGGACAAGGCCACTTGCGTGAACACGTATTCAGATATATTCTGAATGACTAATATTTTTTTAGTAAATGGTCACGCAGTCACATTTTTAACAATATCTTAATAAAAAAAGTCGTACTCTCATGAGACGTACAACGTACGACGTAGTTATATAAGGTGAGGTAGGGTAGGGTATGGTAGGAACTATCTTAGGACATGTGACTGGTAAAAAGATAGCAATATATTGTATATAGATATGTACCTACATTGTTTCTCGGTTCCTCCCTACCTTCCTCACCCAAATGTCAGACTCTGTCAGGTAGTCACTGTTTTGGTAAAGGAAGCAAACACATTATATAACCAACGTATAACAAATTGGGAATGACATGTTGGGCTAAGTTGACGCGATAATTCCATAATATATGAAGCCGAGGACAGGGTGAGACGAGGGGGCACCTGTCATAGGGAAGATTACTCTAAATCTGTCAGAAAGAAACGGATACCAGGGCCTAAGGTACCCTTTACCTTCCTCGGCTCCTGGTAACTCTAGCAGAATAACAACCTAAAATATGCATGAGTATTAACTGTTTTCTTGATAATATCAAACAGAAGGCCTTAGTATTTAGTATGTGAACATTTTTAATATCATGATTTAACCACCTATTATAAACAAAATATTCTTTACTACCGTATAAAAATAAACACATTTTTCCACTCAAAATATAATACGAGTACATACTAAAATAACGTTTATATAGCGCAGTTTTGTATTATTACACTCCAAGTGCGTTTTACTATTACTCCTGCAGTGTTCCTTACATAGTGGATAAAATACAAATGGTATACGGTGTACACACAGCTATAAAAAGAAAACAAATTAATAGCCTGTACAAAGTACAAAAAAATAATAAAGAGAATAAATTAACAATAACAAAGGACAAAATAACAACTTAAGAATATTAAAGGGTCAGTTTATGTTCATAGTATAAAGCTAGATTTGACCTTGGAAGATATATTAAATGATTAGCAACATCTAGATCTGCTGATCTAAGCTGGTTTTGTCTATATTAGTGGTTCCAAGGAATGAAAACGAAAGTCGGGAGTCCCCAGGAAGACTTGACATATTATATTCATGTCGAAAACAGAAGAGTAGATTTGTATAATATGTACTGTATTTTTGTTTATACTCCTGCAGTGTTCCTTAAATAGTAGATGTGTATAATATGATTTGTGATTTTGAATGATCAAGGAGTATGTGCTAAAACAGAGATGTGTGGTTTTTCATTCTCTCTACCTACCCCTGTGGAGAAATAGTAAGGTAGTTGTTAGCTATTTACGTATTGAGGAAGCGGTGACGGGAATTAGAAGAATATGAAGGTTGGTATTCACATGGCTGATCAGATCGATTCACTAAACGCTTTGATGATAAGTGGAGTTTTATCACTTTGGGGTAGTGCGAAGAAGTGGTAGCGAGAGGTGCAAATATACATAGAACCTACCTACCCTCTTAGATTTTTTAATATTTCTAATCTGCTTGTGAAAAAGCCATCATAAATTTCCAGTCAGCACAGGTTTACCAATTATCGCCATTGTCACAGACCTGTATTATGTAAATCAATAAATCATGTTGAATATATGTTGGAGGAGTTAAAAATCTTGTCATTTTAACAAATTATTTACTACAATTTTTAATTTACAAAATAATTAATGGCCAATAATTAATGGCCATATATCAATTGAATTCCTAAAAAAATGACACATGAGACTAGGAAAAGAAATAAATTAAGACTTCCTTCAGAAAAAAAAAACCAGGTCATTGATGTACGGAGCAATGAAGGTATTTGGCGAATCATCAAAAGAAATAAAATTAGTATAAAGAAACACAAACAAATTTAAACAAAAATGACTAAAATTTATTCTAAAAAACTATTTTTTATAATAAAGTTATAAGGATTGTATTAGGTTATAGATAACTATGTACCTATTTAAAATACCACAAATGAAAAAAACTCTGCTTAAAACATGACATCATTCTTGGATTAAAAGCTTCTTAGATCCCCTACAATCTACAACACTTCTTTCGATCATCTACAGGTGCTTCTGATTCTGACGACGATTGCTCAGCAATCCACATGCATTCATTCCTACTTTATTTCTGGAACTGCATCTAGGATTGACGTATTACCTAATATGATAATGTATGAAGACGAGGAACTGACATGATACCCGCCAGCGTGGTTGGTCGTTCGTCCAGGTATTTAGTGCGAGTGGACGACCCGCGTCACTGGCCGCGTAGACACCTGCAGACCGCTGATAGCATCTCATTAGCCGCCCTAACTCCAGTCCAAAGTCCCGGCATTCCTGGACTCACACTGAGGTATTATTTATTTCCCCGGAGATGCTTGAAAAATGGACAAATTAGTGCACGTCAAAATAAACGCGCTGGATTACACGGTGAGCGTTCCTATCCAAACCTAAGCGAACTGCCAGTCACTGGACTGGCTGCAAGTCATCCATTGTTTCTACAATCTATCCCCTCAAAGTAACTAACATTAGAATCAATTAGCCCAGACCATGATACATGGCTGAGTAGGTAGCGGAACTGACTGACTTCATAGCTGGTTTAACGAAATGTTAATATAATGTTATAAAATAATGTAGATTTATTTATAAAAATATTCAAAAAAATCAAACTGTCTGGAAATAGTGGATATTGGGCTAAACAGATGTAGACATTGAATATTGCGAAAAACTTTGATGCCTGATACTAAATGGAATTTTCCCACTTTACAGTACCTACCTTCCCACATTATTAATTTAAACACCATAAACATCAAATTAATAGACGACCCGATCAAGAAAAGGGGAACAAACTAACTTGCGCGAAGTGCAGGAGGCAGCGTGACGATCTAACTTTCAATGATTTGTTAATAAATGAATCTGACAGTATACATGCAACTCGCATAATAATTTCACCACTCGGTCTTCGAAAATAAAAGATGTTTACGAATTATTAGTACTTTTTACAACAGCGCGCGAATTTCTGGTTGCGTCAAAAACTTAACTACGTAACAAATGAATATTTTATTACACTATTTAGTTTGACACAAGTGTGTTATGATTTATACACCTCGCTTAATTTTAGCGTCGCTACCCCAGGCGATTCGTTTAAGAACGAAAATTCAGATCCTGCGCAAAAAAGTCCCACATTGAACAGCACTGCATACCTTTGCATTACTTTAGCGAACTTTCCTTTTATGCGCATCATCTGGTAATTTTAATGTTCACTCTTCGGTGTCAATAGACATCATAGTTTATTCCAAACGTTCTAGAACCCTCCTGGTGTCAAAAATAGGTAAAATGGTTTGCCTCGAGACAGAGAAAATGTAATTTAATGATAAAAATATTTCTGACTTAGAAACTCTTGCAGGTTGTTTAGGAATGAATTAATACGTATCCTGATTTCCTGATAAACTTATTAAAATACCAATGTTTTGTCACGATGTCGGAACACCTTCTTGACATTTTCGCATTTTGTCATTATATTATGAATACAAACACAGGTGTATGAAAACGTGTTCCGATATTATTCATTTACTAAAAGTTGATTAAAACCCGATTACAAATAATTAATTTGAAGAAATTTTTAATAAATCAGCAATGCTCATTTTTCTCCGTGTAGCTCGTCGAAATGATACCGAGATATCATGTTACGGCAGGTCTATTTTTTTGGATGTCTATGGCATATACAAAAACACATATAAGCTGGATTTCGAACCAATATCCTCTTGGTGCAAATCTAAGTAATTTTCCAATCTTCAACGTAATAGCTATAGAAACTTGTGACGGTAAATCGTTTATTTATTTTTCAATCGATACTTTGAGATGTGAGTAATTATTCAGGAAGATAGATATCCTACCCAAACAAAACTTGTTGTCCTTACTCCTTACCATAAATTACCATAAATAATGTTAATAAATTGTTAAAATAAACATGTTTTATTTCCGTTGACAAATAAAGAATATTTTTAGTGTGAAGAATTTAATATTCTTCACTGAACCGAACGCAGAATTCATAAAGGTATTTTGGTCCTCCGGGAAAACCCTTGGACAATGTGTAAAACTGCGGTCGCAACATCTTCCAGCGAACCGCTCAAAATGTCAACAAAAATGTTTTGGAAACACGAAAAGCTAACTTGTCTTTGTTGTCAATAGACCCATCTCTTGGGAAAAGTCCGAACACTGTGAATCCGCCTACAGGATAAAATATATACCTACAATAATGATGACGTACTAATATTAATCAAATTTGTTCACCTATTCAGGAACTCAGATTGTTTAAAACTGAACAAAAAACGTGAATAAGAATTGCAATCATTTATCTAATTTTGTGGCTTTCAGGTTTAAGCAAGGTTTTTTTTATTCTCAAAGGGGCGATTCATCGTTAGTTGTGACAATTTTAATGTTTTCGAGGTGGAATCTAGTTCTTTATGAAAGCCGCGTTTTGTATAGGTTGTGGCTACTGAATTTCCTAACTTTTATCTTTCCACACATATTTCTTTGCATTGCCACTGATGGATACGATATAGTATACTAGTCCCAGCGAGAGATCATACATAGCGTCATTGTATCTTCTGTATTTTTCTATTTTTAAAGGGAAGAGGATGACCATCGATGACGTCCATACGAGCTCTCCCTGGGACTAGCTTACAGGAAAATCATTTTAAAGAGAACGCATTCGAATGTATTTGTGTCCACCGATTGTAAGAAAAAAGTTTTTCGAACTTGTTTTTAGAACACCCGCTCGAAGTGACCACTCAAATGCCCAAAGATACTGGGTACGTAGCGAAATTTATCAATTAAAATAATCATTTTTGCTTAGCATCAGTACATACCTACTTAAATATTTATTAGACCGTTTAAATTTAGACTAGCAATTTAGGAATCTATTTTGTAATAAGTGACTACCTCACGCACGGAGACTCCATCGAAGCCAGAGTCAAGTTAGCCTCATAGAAGCTGGGTGTACCGTACAGGGCCCGCAGATACTGCAGATATTACACAACTGCTGACCCTGTACAAATCATAAGTGCGCCCCACTATTGAATTTGGCAACCACCTCTGGTCCGAATCCCCAAAATACCTGAAAAAACCCTTGACTCTGTGCAGAAACGCTTAGATTCCCTTATCTTAACAGGCAGATTGCAATCTTTAGAACACAGGCTTCGGGTAGGTATGTTATCCTTCTTGTACCGGTATTACAATGGAAGATGCTCCGAGTTACTAGCGTCAATAATCCCTTTGGCACTGGTGAATAATCGAGACACGCCAAACGCTTGCCCAAAATTTGTAAAAGGTTGACATTTATCACATGAGAACAGTTCGATTTCTACAGCTCGTCTGTGGAACGATTTGTCGGCGTCAGTGTTTCCTCCCTCCTACAACATGGGTCTCTTCAAGACCCCTACCCCTACACACTTAAAAATTAGCTGTAAGCCTTTCGATGTGATTTGCAACACTACAAAATGTGTAACCTTTGAGGCGACAATTCGATAAAAAATTCCTCTTCGGTTACTAGACATACTTTCTCAATTAGAGTTACTACGGCATTCCCAATTGGGGTATGTTGTGAGACTGAAAGTATTGGAGAGGGGTAGAAAATGAGGAAGAAGAAAGGGGAATGAACGTATTCAGATCTGGTCACAAAACAGGGCTAAAGCCATTTCAAGCAACGTTTCAATTCTGGACGGTGGTCTTACACCGATTTTGAGAATATCTTCAAAGCTGTATCTTCCAAATAAGAGTTTTTTAGTAGGCTAAACCCTTTACATTAAAGCCTTCTGAAAGCATTATAAAAATATTTTTTATTTGTAGTCGTAAAGAGTAACGAGCAACTCTAGTTAAATGTTCTTACTATTGTAGAATATGTTATGCTTTCCTAATATTATCATTACTTACCTACCTACAATATTCAAAAAGGGTTTTTTAATTTTTTTCAAATATTAGTAGGTAGATTCCCAATGTTCATGATTTATTATATACCTGTATAATATAGGTATAATTAATGATATTCATGTCAAACACTTTTAGTATTATTATGTGGTGTAACAAGCGCGGCAATACGAAAAGTCCAAGTCACCCCCAAAGGACTCATCCATCGTCAGATAAATAATAATAACCGATGTATTCTATATTTGCTTCCAAGTTACTCTTGTCTTCAAACTAAAACACCCGCCTACCTTTTGAGGAACCGCATCAAATAAATTTTAAACCTATTGTTAAATGCCGATATTCGAAAATCCCAAAGGAAAACACATACAAAATTAATTTTCCATGCATTTATGTTTATTTGCAAACACAGTGGTTTCATTTTTCCTTACGTGTAGGTAGGTACCCAGGGCTGGCCCTATGCGGGAGCAATTGGAGCAGTCCGCTCGGGGCGCCAAATATTCAAGGCGCCTAGGCGCTGATAATACCTAACACCTAACAGTGCTCTTAGAAAACATCGTCTTAGAGATGATTTTTCACAAAAAACGGAGGTACTCGAAAATACATTCGAATATTCTTGATTACAGTGATCACCTACCAGTGATCATCTACTGGTTTTGACAAGGGGCGTCAAAATTTTACTCGATGGCTCAGGTTCACCCTATAGGTACCGCCGATAAATGTTCCCTTTTCAATCAATTAAATAATTCTGCCCATTCGAGTAGGCACTTGGCATACCTAGTTAAATATGTTTTATTAAGAATCGCCCTATTCACAACAAGAAGAATTCTTCATTTTAAAAAGCAACATACAGCTTAACTCTCGCTGTTAAAAGAGGAACTAATGGACCATTCTTCAAACCAATAGAATTTTTATATCCAAAATTTAAAAATTTTTAGCCACTTTTATTACTAGCGCATATTTACCCGTGCCCAGTCATTTTGTCCATAGTTTAGGGTGTTGGAGGCATTTAAGAAACTTCACTACTCATAAAAATACAACTCACAATTTTTAATATCGACACATGCCTCGTTCAGAGGTGACAATTATAGTTGTTCCAACTCTTTGTTGAATGATATCTGAAAGCATGTTAACAAGGTTAGTATGAATGCTCTGTCAACAAAGTTGCCCAACTTTTGTCGTTCAATAAAAGATGATCAACTAAAACTAAAAGTCAGAACGCGGCATTAGTTATGTACCTTCCTACTAAGAAATTATTTTGTTTATTTAGTTCAAGAAATCTTTTCATTTGAACAATATTATTTCTTACGCAATACCTTTTCGTCACTACCTAACGTTTTTTCTCTGAATCCGGTTTAGTGAATGTTCCATGAAAATTGTGATTCAAACAAAAGATTCAGTAATGTTCGCAACGGTATTTTTATTATTTGCCTTTCAGCAACAAAGCAGCTCATAACGAGAGTCATTTCTTCCCTTATTGAGTGTGTTACAAAGGGTGTCAATCACCCACTGTCCGTGTCGCATTGTTATTCTAAACATTATACCAGAGTCATGTTTCGGGACAACTACACTTCTGTCAGGACCCGCAGTTCTCACGTCAATCATATATTGACGACAAGTGAATTTGCGTTATTTGGAAATATAGGGGAGATTAAAAATTTCTTAGTAATTATGAAATTCTCAAAGTAAGTCAACAGAGACTGCTTTTGGAATGTTTCATTCTAGAGGACCAAATTAAACACAAAAATATTTATTTTATTGCAGCCCTTGTTATTTTCTTTACGGTCATTCAATGTACGTCAACCGTAAAAATCAATCTCACAACACCTAGACCTGGCATTATAATGCACTAGTATATAGTATAATATTATACTAGAGCCGAAAATTAAATAAAAGAAAACTATAACGAATGAATTAATAGGTTTCCTGCAAAAATTTTAGTTATGATGGCGGAACACGTGTTTATGAAAATCCTAATATTTTAGCATTTCGTCAATATATATTATTAAGTAGGTGCATGAACACGTGTTCCGATATATTAGGAATTTACAAAAATTATTTCAGGAAACGGCCTGCAATCCCGCATTTTACTGGATTACCTTATTATTTTTTTTTCTAAAGATTTTTTCAATTAATATGGGCGCTTCAGGCTAATAATTATTGCTCATATTAAATTTTTACCCTTTGTGCTTTGCATATAAACCTTTTCATCGTTAACATAAGTTTATCTTTTAAAAAATAATAATATTTGACTAGTCAAAATATTTCACCATTAAATAAAGATATAGTATATCTCGACACCACCTAGTTTTAGTTTTTAAAAATGTCTTTCCTATAAAAATTAAGTTGGTTGTTTTTACGTGAAAAATCTAAAGAGCAATAATTTTTAAACAAAATACTAGTATTTATTGAATTATTTCGCGGTTTCAAAATAAGCCAACGTAGCATAGTGGCTAGTGCACCTGACTGGCAGTCAGAAGGCTACGGGTTCGATTCCCGTCGGCGGCATTTGTTTTTTATAATTTTTATGGGTATTTCAGGCTAATAATTATTAATAAATTAGTAATGTTCATTCTTCGAGTTAAGATGTTATTGGCGAATAATGGGTGTTATTAAAAAATATTATGTTTTTTATTAGGTATAAGAGTGCATAAAGGTACTCTATGGATGGATTGTTTCATAGAATTCCAACGTTCATTATCGGGTTCTGTGAAAGTCCTATTCAAGTTATGTTATTATATTATTATAAGACAGATACTTGACAGAACTAAAATAATAACTTTCACAGAACTTAAAAATTAAGTTTTAAATTTGAAGAATTGTTAAAATTCTCTGAAACAACCCGTCCTAAATGTTCTTAGCCACGATTTGAATATTTCCATAGTACTCCAGGATGGTATGATTGAAGTTCCGCCTGGGAGTCATAAAGCATGTCGATGATGGCAGACGTCACTGTGTGTTTTAAATCACCGGGTTATCTCGTGATGGATGTTGGGCATTTGATTTTTATTATTTTACTTCCAACAATGGATAGACTTCAAACAATGAGCCATTAGCTACAAGAATGCCGCCATGCTGTTGGTTACACCGAATGCCGGAAATTTTCGACTACAAAGTATGTAATTCCTACTCAAATGCACAATAACTCGTAATCAAATAAAATTCTAAGGAATAGCTAAAAAAAATAGTAAAAAAATTATAATTCATCTTTTTTTTATTAATAGGTGTATGTAAATGATTTTTTTTTTTGTTTTGAGAAAGGATTTCAATCCCTGAGGAGGAAATAAAAATCCCTTACTGCTGTAAATTTTTTAAATGTATAAAACTTAAAAATATGTTTGACTGAAGATTGAACCTTCCTCCCCAAGAACTGGAGTCAACCTCGCTAGCAACTGAGCCAAATTCCAATTGGGTAGGAGCGACATTTATTTCGTATACTAACTGCTGTAATGTCATACAATTTCAGAAAAATGCGTAAATGTCCGCATATGTGCACATGGTTGCCAAGTTGGTAGAATGTATTTTCATGAATCTTTCTTAAAAGAAAAAAAATTAAAGCAATTGGGGGCGCCATAGTCTTCTTGGCTCCAAACGGTTGAGGGCAGTTGGGACTTTTGTGCGGTATTTACATTTTTTTTTAAATCTCACCACGGACATTGACTGATCATCCTTATAATGTTTCAGTACAATTTTTTTTCATTACAATGGCAACAAGTATGTTTTAATTTTTATATGAAGAGACAAAAGGTAACATTAATGTTTGGATGGCCGAAAATTTAACAAAATAATTTTCCATCTGGAACCTTGTGGTTTTAAAAGACAAATATAAAATTCGTTTAGCTTCACAAATCCGACAGTAAAAATATCCAGTGATTTTTCACGGGTCTCATTTAGTTTAAAATAAAACCAGATTGCTAATTTGTCGTTATTAGACATATATATAAATATATATGGCTAATTTGGTTGTCATCATCATCATAAAAAAAAACTGAATTCGAATCAGGGGCGTCGCCAGCTTCTACGTGTGTGTGGTTTATTTCTTCCAGTTCTAAATTAATTTTATACAAAACTCTCTAATAAAAGGTGTCGAAATAATAAAATTCTTGATATTTTTTACAAGAATTATGAATAATATCGACAACGAGTCTATTTGTCGAGTCGGATGTCGGGAAGTGGGTTAATTTCCACTTCATTCATACATGCATCCATGAAAAAATGTGAAATTAAAATTGATGTATTTTAAAAGGGAATTTATTTGATGTTAATATCGCGAATATTTTAAAAACTTTAGAATAAATTTCGCTTATTGATATCATAACAAGCGTCCAAAATGGCGGGTACAATCACGGTATTGATGTCGATTTCAGGCAAAACAATTAGAACAGGTTCCCACCAACAATTGAGATTAAGGTACCTACACAAATACCAACGAAAAATGTTGACAAATTTCTATTATAATAAAAAAAATTTAAAAAAACTTTAAGTACCTACCTACTGATATTAAAATTATATTTTTGGGCCGTTGCACGAGAAAAAATTATTCGTTATTGAAAACGAATCCACTCTCGAAACAATTATTATTTGCAGTCCCAAGAGGAATCATCCCTTATGATTATTCAATATTTTCCCGCAACACCCGATACTCACGGGAAACTAGGTGCCTACCCATTAGGTACTTACCTACTTTTCGTTCCAAAAAGGGGTTACAGTTGTAATAATAATTCATACAATTTATATATTTAACTTAGCCCCAACAAAAATTGTGGCGTAATTCCAGTTTCTTTAAAACGAACTTCGTTTAGTTTGATCGCATGTAAAATGTAATAACAATATATGTCGTTCTAGAGGAATCTAAGATTAATGGTCGGTGGCTGAGTTGACATCGCGTTTGGGTCCCACCCAGGCGTAATGTGTTCAATTCCTCGGCTGGCTAAGTCCACAACACAAGCAACATTTTCAGCTTACTGTGGTGGTAGTAGGAGATTTTCAAATATTGTCAGGTTATTCGTAACCCGGGAATGTTTGTCTTTCTTTTAATTAAAACTACCTGCTAACTTTACTACCCGGCATCGCCCGAGACTTTTTTTCTTTAGAACAACTTTCAAATAAGTACTTCGAGAGTTTTATTTATTTATTTATTAATATTCTTGAAATTTACAGTATTCATTTATTTTAGTTTGTACATAAGTATTATTAAAACAATTATGGATTTCCTCCTTGAGACTTTACTTCTACTGAGACAGCGTAATAAGGAATAAGTAAATTAAATTTGTAAGAAAGGAATATGTATTCAAAAATTTATACAAAACAAAAGATTATATAAAATGAAAAATTGACAAAACAAAACATTTCTCAATACATTTATGGAGAGAGATTGCAGATATAAATCAAATCATAATAGAAATATAAACAATAGAGACATAACATTATTCACAAACCATCAGAGAAATATTCTTTTATAGACCTCTTGTATTTGGTAAGTTCGCAACTGAAAATATCCACCTTGGATAATACGCTATTGTAATTATTGCATAGTCTGTTCAGGCAAGAATTTATCGCTATTGCACAGATATTTAGCTTTGTAGTAATTTTCACAATTGATTAGTGCAAATTCGCTTTTAAGTTACAATAATATAAAAATAGTATTGCATTAAGCAAACTACAATAACGTGCACATAAATAAAATACTTTTTGATAAAATTGTGTAGATTGGGTAAATGCCATTTTGCCAAATCCGTCCATCGAACTGATCAGAAAATGTTACTTTTATCATCCAAATATAAAATCTAGAAGATTTTCATTTGATTTGGCAAATCCATCTATCTGGCCAATTTACTAAACAGCCAGCTTATACGATAACGTTTAGGGTTAAGATAGTTGGGATTAGGGCGCAAGGGGGCGCGGGCTTCCCGAGGGACCCGCCCCTAGAATTTAGGGGACACCATCCCCAGTGTATTGCTTGTTCATATTTCTCCTGAAGAATAAAGTAAATTAAGTAAAGATACCAAAGCAATCTCGCCGTGAAATCCGTTTAGTGCCGTTGTGTGTAATGCGGCTTACATACTTCAGGCGATAGGAGCTAGCAAAGAATATTCTACGGTAGCAAACGCAAGTACCTGTATTACTGATTTAATAAGAAGAACTATCTGAAGTGTACCCGGTGTTGCTAGGGGACTATTGGTCGGGGTATAGTCATGAGGTCATGACTTCTAGAGTACCTGACAACTGGGTGAATTTTTCACGTGGAAATAATATCATTGTATCGTAATAAGTACCTAGTTGCTTCCTCGGGCGTCCTCGACCCCTTCAACCATTCACTTCCATACATTTGCCTTACACCTCTTTCTTCGTTCATCACTTACCTCTCATTTTACAACAACTAATTATTAGATTTGTGTTTTTCTTGGGCATCCCCGACATTTTGTACCATGCACTTCATGTAGTTTCATAAAATCTACATTGTTACTGTTAAAAACATCGATTCAACACCGTATCTCATTCCAGTGCAGAGATAGAAAGTCTCTCTATCTTTCTTTCTCCTTCTTCTACCATTTAAACCACCCTCTAAACACTCATGAAACTAATAAGAATAAACTTTCAAATTGTTTAGGAACGCGTACGGGACAAACAAAAAAGCATTCATTTTTATAAATACTGATTATTCCCTTTGAAAATATAAACACAGTTCAATGACAAATCAGGATCAGTCAGAGCATTTTTTAAATCAATAATTCCTTTATTGACAGCCAAGCCTAATAAGATATTATACTATATTTCCTATAAATAGCTACACGTGAAATAAATAAGTCACTGTCACTATATCAATACCAATTCGTTTATATATATATACCCTTAGATATATAAACAAAAGTGGCAGATATTTTTAATAGCCCGGAAATGAAAAAAAAAATTCAAAGTAAGTTTTTGTTAATTGTAATCCCCACATTAGTATCTTTACAATTTTATAATATCTGTGTAATCTTTTTACTATAAAAAGAATTTATTCTGTGTATTTCAAGATCGGCACGTGTACCGTAAATAAATAAATAAAATTTTAAAGCATCATTAGAATGACAAGAATGTAATTTTATATTCATTTCTTTAAGCTTTTCTAAAACTTTCACACCTTATTTATAATCGCTGTGAAAATACTGAGTAGCGAGTAAGGTCCGATTAGTGAAAAACTTTACTTCTTAACACAACGTAGGTATAGTGAAATGGCCTTAAACGGACTTAAAGCCGGCTTAACTATACCAACTATAAAACACTATGTAGTGGTTTTGAGCTGTGATTCTTTAGGATAAAGTGGATGAATTTGTGCATTAATTTGCCTACCAGTGTTTACGAAATACATAAGGCTGATAAGAACGTTGAAAGAATAGTGA